>CM066730.1:163637522-168437522 GCA_033961575.1 Aselliscus stoliczkanus
TCTCTAGCAATCCACACCTTTCCTGAAGGACCTCCAAGACCAGGCCAGCCCCAGAACTTCTGTAGTCAGGGAGGACTGCACCAGTCTCTACCCGAGGCTCACTTCAGTCTGCCTTTCCATGAGCCCAGAGGCCTGGCTCCAGGCTGCTGTGACCTCTCAGTTATTGCATTATTATTATATGACTCAATAATTCCTCAACATGCCTTTGGCAGGTTTCAAAGTGCTTTCGCATCCATGTGCTCAGTAAATCTTCTCAACAGCCCTGACTGAAATACAGGGAAAGGATTACTCCTCTGTGTTATATATATGGAAATTGAGACTCCAAGAGGTTAAGGACACACAAGTAAAAGCAGAATCAGAACCAGGTCTGTATGGCTCCTATCCCACATGGCCTCCAAACCCTGAGGCCCTGCAACTTTTTCTAGACTCTCACCTCTATTTCCTAGGTCTAGCTGTACCACATTCTGCTTACTTTGAAACAAAAGTAGTTGGAGTGGGCAGAGCCCAGAAAGGGATAGTGCAGGCTCTTCCAAAACCTGGGTCCCCTCCTTCAAGTCAGCTTCCTTGGAAGCTTACCGCTACCCTGCCTAGCCTGTCGTCACGCCCACAATATTTTTAAGGACTGGGTAGCTAACCCTAATCCTTTTAGGCTACGGTTGCCGGTGCAGACATGGAGATTAAACGCTAGGTGGCAGCAACAGCCCACAGGAAGACTCAGCTTGAGTTTGTCGTGGGGAGACCCTCGACCCACGACAATTTGGAGAGGCTTCAAGAGAAAGACCAGCCCCCAAATGACTCAGAAACCCTGTAATGCTTGGTTTCCAGCGATACCCAACACTTTGGTGGTTAATGGCACCCTCTCTCTTTGGGGAGAGGGCAGCTGAAACAGCCTGGGGTGGGAGGGGCATGTTTGGAAAACCATACCTAACTTCTTTTCTCCTCTCAAGGAGCCATCGACCTTGCTAACCTTGCCCTCTGCACCTCATCACTTAACCTCTCCCCTCCCATGCCTTTCCAGAATTCTTCATCCCAATCCACCTGGGGCTCCCTAGCTCCCTGAAGTCATCCTGTATTATCCCCACCCAATTCCCTCCCAAAACTTGATAAAGACCAGGAAGGGTCTTCATGCCCTGAGACAGAGCCTAATGGGTAAGGATGGGGGTGGCTAAAAGAAAGGGGAACCTGGGCCTCTCCTACCCCACCCCCAATGTTAAAGTCTCTCCCTAAGGCAAAATGCCAAAGCCTCATCTATTTGTGATAACTTTAGGTTCAGACTTTGTTACTGCAAAGGACCCCTAATGATTTTAACCACTGCTTTCAGTTATACCTGACCTTATAATACTTCCCATTCAATTAATAAATCTTCAAACCCAAGCTTTGCCTACAAGGAAAAGCTACTCCCAAATGGGGGCCTCTCCAGCTGGTCATGCTAGCCCCATGATACCAGATAAATAGGTGTACCGTTTAGAGCCCTAGACCTCTCCAACTGCTGCTGCTCCCTTCCCCTACAGAATACCAATAGAGAGTGCTCTCCAGATCCCTTCTTTTGTCCTCTGGGTTTTCCAGATTGTCCTAGAAGAGGGGCTTAGGAGGGGTGGAGGTGTAGGGAAGGTGGTGACAGGGAGCTGCATTTGGCAAAATGTCACCACCTGCCTTTGTCACATGCTGGCCATTATCCCACATCACCCCACAGGCCAAAAGAGGAGTCAGAAACAGGTGAGTCAAGGACAAAGGCAGTGCTGGTGGAACTTCAGACATGGGGCAAGACAGACAAAGCCAACAGACACAGCCAAAGGAATGTGAGACACAGGGACAAAATGGGACTACTGCAGGACCAGTCCGGACCGGTGTTGGTAGACACTGAGGACAGGACAGTGACCATGCATTATTCATCTCTCTGTCCTCTGTGAGCTCTGCATACCTCAGTTAACATTTGTTGAATTGTAAGTGCCAAGGGAGGACACACAGACGCTGGGAGAGATCAGAAAGAGTCCCGGGGAGTCACAACTCCCTGCATGGCCCAGAGGTTAAACAGTGGGCTTTGGAATCAGCCAGACCTTAGTCCCGATGGGCTCTACCACTTCTTAATTGGGGTACCTGGGCCTCAGTGCCCTCATCTTTGGAAATGCTAACAGTACCATTTGACTAGTTCTTTGCAGGCCCTGCGGTGTCCAGTAAATGGCGGCAGCAGCAGTTCTCCCTGCGCTGTCCAGCTACCTCCTCTTGGTAACCAGGCCCTGGCAGTGCACATTCCCATCTGTGGGGATGGGCCAGGCAGGGGGCCCAGAGCTAGGGGCTGGATAACAGATGTGACCTGAAGAGGAGGTAGGTGAAAGTGCTGAGCCCAGCCCCCTGGCCGCAGCAGGAGCTTTGAACTGTTGAATTTGAATCTTGCTTCTTGACACAATGAAAATGTTCAGCCGAGTTCAGAAAGTGTGTGTGTGTGTGTGTGTGTGTGTGTGTGTGTGTGTGTCCCTGCTCCCGCGGCCGCCCGCGCGCTCTGTCTGTGGTTTATCCAGGACTTTTGTGCCCTCGGCGCCCTTGGACTTCAAGGAAAACTAGGAGTTGTGGGGGATAAACCCAGAGCTCAGAGCTTGGGATGGAGTCACTGAGTGACGAGGAGGCTCTGAGGTTTCTGGAGCAGCCCTCCCGCATAAAGCCCTTGTGCTTTACTCAATAAGACACCTTTTCAGAAAGGGAGAACGTTCCCAAATTCAGAGAGCTGAGGAGCCTCCCCTCTCTCCTCTTCCTCTCCCATTTAATTGGGACGTCCCAGAAAGTCGCAGGTCCTTTGGCTAATCCCTTGATTCTCCATTCGACTCTCATTCCATTCTCAGGCCCCGCCCCTTGGCTCCCCACCCGCAACCTCCGCGCCTGCAAGAGCCCCCCGCCCCCCGCAGGGGACAAGGAACGGGGGAGATGTTCCCACTCCATGGAGAAAGCCAGCATCCTTTAGTAAACTAGGACGCGCTCCCGCCGAAGGTGCCCGGGCAAAGGGTCCCCGTGGGCTCGGAGCCGCGCCGTCGAAGCGGCCCGCTCGGCCCCGCCCGCCCCGCGCGCCGAGCTGCCGGGGCGGGGACTACAAGTCCCGGCGTGCCGCGCGCGCGCTCCCCCCTGGGGTTCCGGATGGTGAGCGGCGAAGGTAAGGCGAGCTCGCAGAGGCAGCGGCGGCGGCGGCAGAGACGGAGAGAGGCAGGCAGGCAGGGCGAGGGCGAGAGACGGAGGGAGGGAGCGAGCGAGGCAGACCAGACAGACAGACAGGCGGGCGGGCGGGTAGAGCGAGCCACCCGCCAGGCTGCGCTCAGCCCCGCTCGCAGCGGAGAGAGCAGAAGGCAGGAGGAGGGAGGGGAGGAGGGGGAGGGAGGGAGAGGGAATCCAGCTACCACCACCCAAAGCCAGCGTCTGCTTTCTGTCCTCATTTCCTTTTCCCACCCAGCTCTGAGAGCAGAGAAAGGCAAAGAGAGCGAGAGATAGAGGCAGTCAGAGAGACAGACAGACAGCCCGAGCGAGCGGGAGGGAGGAGGGCGGAGGAGGAGCAGGAGCAGGACTACGCGGGGCGCGTTCCCTCCCAGGTTTGCAATTGGGGGGGTGGGGGCGGGGGGTGTCCAGGGCTGTGCGAGTGTGTGCGCGGCTGGGGGGGGGCGAGGGGGGCCAGAGAGAGCGAAGGAGTGATCCAGGTGGGGGGGCTCCGCGGGAGCGGGGGGCCGTGTCCAGCGGAGTTAGCGGCGGAGAATGTGAGCCCAGGCGCAAGCCATGCTGTCAGCAACAGCGGGCGGCTCAGGGCTCCTTCACGACTCCTCTCCCCAGCAGCCGGGCGCCCGCGTCGCTGCCGCCGCCGGAAGACTGACGACCCCCAAAGCCCCTTGCCTGGCTCGGACCTACGGAGCCGGCAGTCCAGCACTCCGGTGAGTGGCGCCTCCTCCCCAGCCCTAGACCCCCGCGGGGGACCGGCTAGCCGGGCTCTTTTGTGCAGCGCGCCAGGGGGGGCCCTGCGCCCCCTCCGCGCGCCCCGGTCCGGTCCGCCGGACCCCGTGGCTGCGGTGCCCGCGGTGCGATCGGTCTTTGTTTCCACCGGGGCCCGCGGCTCGGCTGGGCTCGGCTCGAAGCCTGGCAGGCAGCGCCGGGAAGGGGGAGGGGGAGGTGGACGAGAAGGGGGGGCGAGGAGGGGGGGTTCTCGGGTTTCCTGGCCGCCCCGCGGCTCCCCCGGCTCGGGGGCGAGGTGCGCGCCCAGCGCTGCCCCGCGCCCCCTCCTCCTTCCCCCTCCCTCCGTCTTTGGATTTAAAACTGCAATTTGCTTTCCAGCTTGCTGAGAAGTGGGGGGGAATTAAGGGGGGGACCGTGGGAGCGGAGAACAAGGCTGGATTTTAGGAACGGCGCTGGGAAAGGGGGAGACTGCGGAGGGAGGAGCCCTCCCCCTCCAACACCCAAATCCCAAGGTTCCGCTGGTGCTCTGGGAGTTGAGGGGCGGGGACCTAATGACCCTGAGGGGGTGTGGGGCGGAGGAGGGATTTGGGGGCGGCCGGGGCTGGAGGGGTTGGGCCGCGTGCCCGGTTACCTGGCGAACAAAGTCGGCTCACTTTTGCATAAATAAATAAATAATCGCCTATCAATGTGTTTCCTCCGGGGCTCTGATTGAATCGGCCCCCTCTTCCCTAGGGGTGGGGTGCTGAGTGACAGCTGTCAGCCCCCTGGGCCGGTAGCTGGGGGTGAATTGCTGAATCCCTCTGTTTTCTGGCTCAGGGAGCCTTCCCCTGCTGGGTCTTGGTCCCCGGGCAGAGCCAGAGGGGTAGGGGGCTGGCTCTGAGTCTAGGAAATAACCTTGTTTCCTGTTCTACAGGAAAAGGGACAGCAACCCAGAGTTTGGGGGCTGGGGATGAGAACTGATGGGAGCTGGAGGGGTTCCCCAGCAGCCTGACCCCCCAGCCTCCTGCCAGGCAAAGGGGCCAGCTGAGGGAGGAAGGATGTGGGCCTTGCTGGCCGGAGGCGGGAGCTGGGGCTGTCCCTGAGGCGGGCAGCGGGCACAGAGAGGGAGGAGGGAGAGAGAGAGAGAGAGAGAGAGAGAAGCGGGGGCGGGAATTTTCTACCGCAGGCCCTGGGGGCCAGGGCCAGATGTGGAGGGGTGGGGAGTCCCCCCTCCCTTCTAGCTTGGGGGCCCTGAGGCTGGGTTGGGAGGGGCTGAGCGTGGTGCCCTCCGTTCTGCACCAGTGCCTGACTGGCAGGGCCAGCTGAATTTGGGCCCAGGCATCACCCTGGGAGGCAGGGCTGGGCTGCACTAGTCTGGTCCCTGAACACAAGGAGGGACCCTTGGGGGGGCCTGTGCCTGTCTGGCTGGGCAGGCGTTTCCCGCCGGACCAGTTGGTGTCAGGCGGGACTTGGCCCCAGCTCCCTGGGCAGAGCTCAGGGTGTGAGGACAAGCTTTGCCTCCGGGTCAGGGTGGCCACATTTTGTCCACTGCTGCCACCAGCGGGGCGGGGACATGTGCCCTGGCCTGGGCAGAGTCCTGCCAGGAGCATTTGGGGTGTTTCTATTGTTGGCTTGTTCCTGTTCCGTGTGGCCCGGTTGGGTAGCTGTGTGAGCTGGGGCTGTAAGTGAACGATTACCAGTCTATCCACCCTCCCCTCCCCTCCCCACCCGTGCTTTGGAGGGGGCGCTGGGTTGTGGTGGTGAGTAGTGTGGGGACCCCCCAGGTGGCATGTGCATGCTGCTTGCCATCTCTCTCTTTTGAGCAGATGTATATTTATTTTTATAGTAATGGAAAATCAAACTGGATAGTAAGTTGAATTCATTTTTTTCTCTTGCTGTGTCAATAGTTGGAATAACCCCCAGAGACTGGTGAACTCCTTGCCCCAGAGCTCCCACCCTTCAGAGGTTGCAAAGATCAATGAGGGCACGAGCTTTGGGGGATCAGTGAGCACCAATCCAAACCAGTACTCTTGTCCTTCTTGGTCTGGCATTGGAACAGGTGCCCAGGTGAGCAGGCACTGCCCCCTCCCCGGGCATCCCCCCCATACCCCAGCGTGTAATCTGGCCTCTCAGCCACCTCCTTGGTCAGTGTCTAAGCTGTGCCTAAGCCCTCAGGGACATTCTCCGGGTGGGCTCTCTCCCCCTGCCTGGGCTCCCGGGCCACGTGCTGATATTTATTTTCTGTAGTAAAATCCATTTTTAATGCCGTTACTTTTGAAATAATATAGAGAGAAACAAATGTGATGTGTTTAAGTTGCCCTCTGTGAGTTTTTAATGTGATCTATGGCTGAGGTAGTGATGGAAGGAGCTGTTGGGCTTGGAGAAATTTGGTGTCATAAAGAAAAAGAGCTTGCTGTTTATTATGGTTGCTGGGCTGGGGGGGTCTGGAACAGGGTCCTGGGGGCAAGAAGCCCCAGCCCCCCCCCCAAGATGCTGTGGATGGATAGCATAGCTTCTCAGTTTGGGGTTATAAAGTTTCCAGGATTATTTAGCATTGCTCCCCAGCTTTTGAGTGGGCCTTTGGTGAAGGGGCTTGGGAGTTGGGGGGCTTTGTTCCCCACATTCCACCTGCTTAGATCTTAGATCTTAGCAGGGAGGTTTCTGGTACCCCCTGAAGAGTTAAGTGGAGGCATACTATGGGGAGGTTGGACTTGAATCCTAAAGGAGATTAAGGGATGGCTTCTCCACCTGATTGTTATGGCTGTGCTGGAGGCTTGAGGGGCAAATCGACCCCCTGCTGAATCTAGGGGACATGGTGGGGGGGCTGCTCTGGACTGGCAGAGCCCCAGAGGAATATTGCTTGTTCTCACATCAGCCTGGTGCACTGACTTTGGGCCACTCCCCCTTTTGCTTCTATTTGCTATTGGGCAGGGTCTTTCTTCAGGCAAACCTGATCTCCCTTACCCCCCACCCCACCCCACCGCCCCAGGTAGGTCAATTCTGTGTGTGTGTGTGTGTGTGTGTGTGTGTGTGTGTGTGTGTATAGAATACAGAGCTCTGTGTCTCAGGCCAGCCAGCCAGCTAAGACCCAGAGGTGCCATGCCTTTGTACCAGATGCCCAGGCACTTCTGGTCTGGTTGAGTGATGCCAAGCAGACCACTATTATGGGATGGAGCCCACCTCTGTCTCTGGGTCCCTGGGTCTCTTGGGACTGGGCCATGTGGGGGAAACCAAGATGGGATAGAGCTGGGGATCTCAGGAGGGAGCAAGGGTAACATTGTCGCTAATGTCAGCAGATGCCCCTCTCCCCCCCACCCCCCTCTGAGAGCTGGGTGAGAATGGGGGAGGTAGGGAGGAGAGAGACCCAGACAGCCACGTTGCAGGCGGAGAGAGGGGAAGACAGTGACAGAAGCCAGTGATGAGGAGGTGAGAGGGGAAGCACAAGGAGAAGAGCCAGGATCACAGCCTCTGGAGGTAAGGTCGAAGTGACCAAGAAAGCCTAGGCATGTGCCACTCCCCGCACCACAGCCCGAAATGAGCAGGCGTCAAGGGCCTCTCACCCAATAGCAAATGCTGGGATTGTTTTTTGGAGAAGAGACAAGCAAATGTCTCTGGGAAGAGAGAGGAGGACAGGTGGGGGAAATAGAGTGAAAGATTCCCACAGGAGGAGGGAGAATGGGGAGACAGGGGGATTCCAGGGATCACTTGACTCCTGCTCCTGCTCCAGGGCAGTGTCTCCCCTCTGCCTTCTCCAGATATCTGGGGACTGAGCAGAGCTCTTCTTTGGCCCCGGGGGCGGGGCCTGAGGCAGGTTCGCGCCCATAGGGTGTGGGTGCTCTATGCCAGGAGGCACCATGGTTTAAAAATGGGGAACACTAGGGTCCCAGAGATGCTAGGGGCATTATCCAGTTGGAGTTCCCTCCTTTGTATGTCAGGAGGAAACCAAGTCTGGAGAGGGGAGCCACTTGCCCAGGGACGCTTGGCAGGGCTGGGGCTGGGACCCAGGCTCTTTGCACTCCACCTCTCTGTAGCTAGAGAATTGGAACAGCTGCAGGGGGCCTCCTGGGCGTGGAGGGGGGCTGGAGGCTGGGGAGAGGAGTAGGCAGGCACCCTTGTGGCCAGAGCCCCCCCAGGGGAGGGGGAGGCGCCGCTTCGGGGAGAGAGAGGGAGGGAGGAGAGAGAGGAGGGGAAACAGTGAGTCAGGCTTCCAAGAGCTGAAGATGAGAGAGCCAGCTCTGGGAGGGAGAGGGCAGGGAGGGCTGCTCTGAAGTGAGGAGAGGGAGGGGGCCCAGCTAGGGGCAAGGAGAGCTCTGGAGGGAGGGAGCCAGCCCCTGGCCCTGGCCCAGCAGTAGGGCTGTGCGGAGGGTGCCGCCAATATGGCCTTTGCCCATGGTAAATGAGGAAGAAAGCCGATTCTGCCCCTTTCTTTCCCTTTCCTCACTTATGATCCCACCCCAGGGTCTCAGGGGCAGTGACACCCACCCGAGACAGATGGGTGTCCTCCTGTCCCTTCTTCTGTTTCTTCATCCATTGTGGGATTTGGACTGGGAGCTATCCTTGGAGAGGGAGTAGGGGACACAGCATCCTGGGAGGGTGTTGAGAGATGCTGTCTCCAGCATCTGGCTTTGTGCTGGGGGCACTGTTGGAGCTGCCACTGGTGCAGGCGAGGGTGCAAGGTGTTGGGGTAGGCTCCCTGTTGAACCCTCTGAGTTGCTGGGCCAAGGAGAGGGAGTGGCTGGCCATGAGTGCTGGGGTGCACTCTGTGTGTGTGTGTGTGGTGGGGGTGGGGGTCTGGTGATGGCAGGTGGGCTATCTGGGGCCTCTCAGATTAACCAGTGCCTAGACAGGGCCAAGGGCCCTACATGTCCAGAATCACCTTCAACTTGGGGAGGAGGGTTACACTCATGTGATTCCCCATATCCCTGTGGGTCAGAGGCTCTGGGGAAACTAGGAAGTGGGAACAGCCCCTGTGGGGACTAGTGAAAACTGCCCGTGCAGCCCCTCATGATTGGAGCTGGGACCAGAACTGGAAAGATCCCCAGGGACTGCCTGGAAAGGAGGAAGGGAGGAGCGCACCCCTACCCTTAAACTGACAAGAAGCTAAGGCTCCCAGCCCCTCCTACTCCCAAGGTCTGGCATTCCCCCGCCCCTCCCTTCTGGCTCCCTGCATCTCTTCCGTTGGCTGGGGATAGGGAAGGTGGCCACTCTCTCCTGCAGGCCTGGCTTTGGCGGGGAATGGTGAAGTGAGGGTAAGGCGAGCCCCCTGCCTCTTCCCTTACACACATACACAAACTCAGCTGCAGCGAGGCCCTGCTTTCTCTCTTCTTTCTGCTCTGGGGTCCTTGGCCTGAGAGCCCAAGGGAGGGGCTGCTTCTGCAGCTGGCTGGCCCCGAACTCCCAGCTCAGCCCAGCTGCTACTGAAGCTTCCAGAAGCTGCAGCTCTGCACCCCCTCCCCACCCCCTGAGCCAGGAGAGGCCTTTGCTGACCTGGAGGAGGGTGCCTTGGGAAGCGAGTGGGCACCCTTAGGAGGACTAACACAGACAACCAGACAGATGGGTGGTGAAACAGACGGACAGAGACACCCACGCACAAGCAGACGGAGAGAGACGGACAGATGGACCAGCACAGGAAGAGACGGACAGACAGACATGTTGGTAGAGAGAGGAGTCAGAAAAATGGAAGAGCCTAGGGAGAGGGAAACAGAGACAGAGACTTGGAGACAGGGCCATCCAGGAAGGGTGACCAGGTGACTGAGAAGGGAGACAGAGAGAGATTGTGGGGAAGGAATGAGAGACAGGAAAAGATAAAGAAAGAGGGAAACCCAGACAGAGAAAGACAGGAGAGACTTGAGGCTACAAACCACAAACAGGGATTTGATGAGAATCTGGAAGGTGTTTTCTCCTGCCTCCCTCCCCAAACCCCCAGGCCAGCCAAGTCTCCATTCCTTCCACCCCCGGCTCAGTTTCCAGCTACTAAAGAGGTCAGGGAGAGAGAGAGAGAGACAGAGAGAGAGAGAGAGACAGAGAGAGAGAGAGAGACAGAGAGAGAGAGAGAGACAGAGAGAGACAGAGAGAGAAGCAGCCCAGAGACCCCTCCTCCCTGCTCTTTTGTAGGGGAGGGAGTTGCTGAGAATGGCTCTCCCAGCCCTGACCCCTACCTGCAGATGTAACATACCTCTGGGCTCTCAGAAAATAGCACCTCACACTCACCACTCCCTGAGTGCATGTCTTGTACAAATGCACTCCCCATACTCCCACCTGTCATACAGGCCTTGCCTCACACAGACACACACATTTTATGACACAAATCTCCACTCTCACACTCATTGCAAATCTCACAAACATAACTAATAAATGTGTACCTATGCCTCCTTACACATACAGGCGGTGACACACAGGCCTCATAATGGGGTCTCAGGACATGTTGACACGCACAGTCACACTCACACATCCAGTGGCAGTCACACCAGAACAGAGAGCAGGCTCTGTCTCTCTGGAGATGAAGATTAGAGTTCCCAGGGAGCAGTGGTGTGGGGGTTGGGAGTGGGGTTGGTATGTCCCCTCACTCTGACCCAGCTGGTAGCGTAGGGTGGCAGGAGGCCCTCAGTCAGCGGGAGCCCTCCTGGGAAGGTGCAAGGCTGGAGCTGGACACAAATGAATTGGATGGTGTGGAAGAGTGTTGGTGAGGGGGTATGTGTGCACATACAAAAATGTATACTTATGTACGAGTGTGAGAAAGACTGAGTGCATGTGAGATGGGACATGGGCGTGACAAGGAGATTCATGTGGAGTGTGTGGGTGCATGTGAGATAGCTGCTTGTCAGGTGTGTATGTGTGGATACATGTATATGTGGCAGGTCTATGTGACTACCTGGTTTTGCAGAATGTGGGAGTGTGTAATAGGTGTATAGATGTGACCGTGAGGACCCTGGGGTGAGCTGCATGTGTATGGACGCGGGGTGGTGTTTTATGGATGTGAAGGTGTGGGGGGGTGTTCGTGTGTGAGTGTAGGCAGTGTGCATAGTATATGAGAGGCTGCCTGAGTGAGGCTGTGAGCTTGTAGCCTAGGTTGGAGGGCTGTTTTCTGAGGCCAGAATGCTGCTTGAACAGAGGCCATCAGCGCAAACACATGCGAAGGGGCTCCAAGGCTCGCAGTTGGGCACTGACCCACACAGACGCACAAGGACAGACAGACCCGCCCCTGTCCTCCCTCTTCCTCTCTCCTGGCGTCAGTGGTTTTCAAAGGAGCCTGCATGAGGACTGTTTGCTGTGCAGTTTCCCCCACTCCCAGCCATGCCTCTTCCAACACAGGGATGCCCTCCAGGCAGCTTTGTGGAGGCTCCTGCCTCGACCATCTGAAGGCAGATGGGTGGGCTAGGATCCACTGCTACCCCCCAGGGAGCGAGGAGACCGCTGTTCCTTGGGCCTGGGTGCAGGCTGAGACAGATGGAATGCCTGTCTCCGCACAGGGTCTGGAGGTGGGCAGGCACCCCCCCATGGAAGGATTCTAGCGAGCAGCCCCCACTTGGGCTCCTGAACAAAGGCCGGGACTCGGTCCTTCATTTCCCCTGAGGGGCACCAACACTCACACTGCAGTCCTGTCACTTGTCTGGGCTCAGGGACCCAACTACAGTCCTGCTACCTTCTAAATATACAAATGGCACCCTACACATTTACGGCTCCAACACCCCTAAACACACCACTGTTCCACCTATAACACACAGCCCTGACACCCACAAACACACCTTGCTGACATCCAACTGCCCCAGATACACACACAGCCCCACATGCTCCTAAACACACAACCACTACATGCCTACCTACACAGATGTTTGCAACCCTAGTACTTAACCAAAACTCACATTTTATGACCCCAATATACCCCCAACCACTCCACCCCCACACACTTCCCCACCCCCCAGACAGAATACCTCAAGGAGGCAGCCCTCTGTACAAGCTGCAGTCCTCAGCCATCCAAGGGCCCAGGGACGGTCCCCAAACCTCTCCAAACACCGACTTGCACTTACATACATGTATAGCCTCAGCCCAGCCATGACCCTGCACCCATTCACCCTTCAGAGCTTGTGAGCAGCTCTTTCCTGCTCCTCCTGCACCTCCACCTCACTCTGTCATATACTCTGCCTCAATTTGTCTACATTGCAGCACCCCCCCTCCACTCTCCATCACAGCTCCCCCAACCCACCTTGTTCTCCTCAGACAGCCTCAGCCTTGCACACACACTTAACACTTGCTCACTCTTGTATGTTCTCTCTCTTTCTCTGCTGCCTAGTCCTCCCCCACCTCCCAGCACCTCCTCTGCCTGGGGAGGTGTCTCCACCCCCCTCACTGCCCCAGGCCTCTCATTCCTGGACAGTGAGGCTGTACATCTGGTTCAAAGCTGCCCCACCCCAAGACCCAGTGCTCTGGGCACCCTGGCCTGGGCTTTGGGGGCTTGGGCCTCTTTGGGGGCTCTTGGCACCTGGTCACCCTGGTCTCTCAGCCAAGAACTCTGAGTACCCAGCCCTGCCCTGGCTCTGGCACGTATTGGGGGTGGAGGGGAGCGGGAACAAGGGGGGACAAGGGGATTTACCCCCACCCAGCCGTTGCTTTCTCAGGTCCTTGCCAAATGCTCCCCCTCCTTGGCTCACCTGAGAGGGACATTGGGCCATGGACTTCAGGGAAAGAGTTAGGAAGGTGCTGTATTGACATGCTCCCCGCCCCCCACCCGGGCTTGGGGCTTGGTCTCCCTGGGAGCCAGTTCCGACAGTGAAGGTTACTTTACTAGATGCATGATTTTAAACGGAATCTCCACCATCTGTTCCACCCCCTAATTACAGATGCACAGAATCCGCCTCAGAGGGCAGCATGAGGGGAGTGATTTAGAGGCTGAGCTGCTTCTGCCCGCATTAGGGCTGGGGAGATTGGGGGGGGGGCCTCTGGGTATTGCTCACAGTCCCCCAGTCCCGTCTCTTTCCCAGGGGCCCCTCATGCCTCATCTCTTGCTGGGGGAAGGCTCCTAGAAAGGTTCCGGTGACCCACAAGACCTGAAAGATGAAGCAACTGCAATGCTGAGGGAGGGGTCCCTGAGACATCCCCTGTGTCACAGGCCCCAAGTCCTGGGATGCAGACTCCATTAGAGCCTTGAAAAATTCAGTGGATCGATCTCCTGCCTGCCTCTTGTGCCCTGGGGAACCACAGACGCAGACCTGGCCCAGCTGTCTGCTCACCCCAAGGGTAGCAGGGGTTGGTGAGGTGGGGAGGGGGTTCAGAGCCAAGGTGAGGGCAGCCAGATTTTGTCAGCAGAGGACATGGGCAGGCATGCCAAGATCCACCAGGTGTGTTTGCACATATGTGCCCATCCACCTTGGTGCAACTGGCATGCCTGATCCCAGTTTGAGCCATGCTCTGTGGGGCTGGACCAGCATCAGGGGCCAGAAGGGATGGGTCAGGGCCAGCCCTCGGAGGGTTCTGAGGGATACTGGACTACACTCTGAGGATGGGTCCTCCTGGGACATGGGCCCCTCCCAGGGACCTGGGCCCCAGCCTGCTTGGTGGCAGCAGCCGCTGGCATACTGCAGTAGACGCTGGAGCATTCACTGCAGGGAGAAAGGGAGCGAGGTTGGACTGGAGGAATTTTAAAGATTGCTGCAGGCAGGAGGGTCTCTGGAACCCCGTGGAGCAAGCAGTCATGCAGAAGTAATCCTATCGCAGCCTGCCTGGAGGAGTGGAGAGGATGGGGTGGGAGAGGAAGGATGGGCTGCTGCCCCTCTCCCACCTCAGCCCCTGCCCCAGCCAGTTGTGCAGGGAGCCAGGGACCCCAGGGGCCTTCCCCTGAGGAGGCACCTTGTCTTCTTCATTCCACTGTGGCATGTGCCCCTCAGAGGCAGAGCTGCAGCTGTTGCTCAGCTTCGAGCTCTGGGTTTTATAAATAATGCAGCTCGGAGGTGGGGGCCAACTCAGCCCCCGGTCACCTTGGGTCACCCAGTGTGGTGTCTCCAGCTGGCAGTCCTGTGGCAGAGCCCCCTCTTTCCCTTCCAGCCTACTCTTCCTCTTTTGCTGTGTGAGCTTGGGCCTGAGGCCCAGC
The DNA here is from genome assembly GCA_033961575.1 of Aselliscus stoliczkanus. Lineage (NCBI taxonomy): Eukaryota > Metazoa > Chordata > Mammalia > Chiroptera > Hipposideridae > Aselliscus > Aselliscus stoliczkanus. Next base: position 163,651,510 of record CM066730.1, read on the forward strand.
CTCTCTGGGCTGTGCCAGGGGCAAAGGAGTGTGGAAGAACCCAGAAACCCCTATCCTTTTGTCCCACCTCCCAGCCCTCTCAGGTTAACTGGCAGCTGGCTCAGCAAATCCAGGCGGGCGAGGAATGGGCCGCCCTACAGAGGCCTCACCCGTTCCACCCCTCCATTTTGCAGATGGAGCAACCGAGTCCAAAGTGAGAAGGATTGGACAAGGATGAACTCCTCCTTCCTGCCCCATTCTGCTGTCACTCAGGCTCTTCTCAGCCTTAGCTCAGCTAAGAGCAGGGCCTGGGTGGGGGGGCGGGGGATGTTTGGGAAAGTGGTTGTGGCTGAGAGGTTGCCATGGCAATGCTGCAGGATGCTGAGCTGAAGTGGGGGTCCTACAGGGTCTCTGGGGCCCCCAGTTCCACACCCCTGTGGTCTTCTCCTCCATGTTTCCTGCCCCCCACCCAGATGCCTGTCAGGCAGCTTTGGTGACAGGCTGGGTGGGTGACAGGTGGTGCAGGTGATGGGCTGGGTGGGTGACGAGCTGGGTGGGTGACAGGTGGTGCGGGTGCGAGGCAGGCAGGTGACAAGCTGGGTGGTGACGGGCCCTGCTGATGACAGGCATGGGGGTGTGGTTGGCGAGGATGCTATCTCCTGGCTGGTGGCCTGTTGCAGCCCCCCACCCTCATGCGTGTGCACACACATAGACTCTGGGCGCAGAGCTTGGGGCTAAGATACTAATGAGGCTTATTACTTGCGGAGGGGCAGGTGCCCACGCTCACTAATGAGAGGCCTTTAACGAATAGGGGAGACAGCTGGGGGCTTCGAGGAATTTGGCTGGCCCTCCTGGGCTGAGGCCCTGGGGGGTCCTGATCTGTTCTGAGGATAAGCCATCCTCTCCATTCTCCTGGCCACTTGGGTTTGTGTTAGTACTACCCAGTCATGATAGCTATCATGTGCCCAGCCCTCACATGCATTTTCTCCTTTCAATTTAACAGTTGTAGCAGGGAGGCGCTGTTACCCATTTTATAGATGAGGAATCTGAGGCTGAGAGAAGGCAAGGGACCTCACATAACAAGTTTCTGGTGCAGCTGGGATTTCCATCCAGGTCTTTCTGTCCTTTCTGCTCTTAACCACCAGTAAAACTCAGGTCTTGGTGCAGACCAGATGCTCTCTCAGGGCCTCAGTTTCACTCTTCTGGGAAATGGATGTATAACAGAGGGGTAATCACCACAGGCTCTTCAGCTCTGACTTGGGTGGCTTCAGGGCCTCTTCCAGGTAGCTGCCAAGGCCTGGCTCCATCTGGCCCAGATTCTGGGTGACACCCCTGGACTGCAGAGAGGGCAGGGCTTAGTGCTGAGAAGCAGAGCCAAAGAGGGGACTCCTGGGATATCTAAGCCACTTCCTGCATCAAGCGGTGGGGAGGCTGAGACTTGGAGAGGAGCAGCAACCACCCAAGGTCACATACCCTGGGACCTGTAGGGCCCCGTGGGATCCCAGGTCTCCTGGCCTGTTGAAAGGGCGGGGCTGGGTGTGGTACCAGAGCTGGGAGGCCACCTCCTCTTGGCCTCCACCCTCCAGCCTAGCATCTTTGCAGGAGGTTATGAGCCCCCAGCTACTGGAAAGGAGGGTTCAGGGGGCTGTTGCCTCTTTAGGGACATGCCCCCTCCCCATCAATCTGGGCTCCTAATGTCAGTTGAGCCCCTCCCTTTGGAACTCTTTGGGGTGGAAATTCCCTGGCAACAGCAGATGGATGGGTTAGGGCCTTGACATTGGCCTGGGGCCACACAGCGTGACCCGGGGGGACCAGGCTGGTACTGGGGGGCTTTGAGGGGAATTTAAGGGAGAAGAATTAAGCTCATAAATCTTAGAACATCTCAGTTTTCCTCCTCCTCTACCTTAATCTCTAACCAAACCTGCTCTCCAGTTGCTCATCCGAGGCTGAGGTTAAGGGAGTCCACCATTCCCCTCTCCCTCCAACTGATGCTAACCCTCTTGCGAAATTGCACCCTATGGGGAAGAAAGAGTTGCAACCACTGCTGTTGGGCAGTGGCTACTGTGTCCAGACTACTGGATTTGGTCTCTGATTCATAGTGGTGGGTAGGGCAGAGGACTTCAGTACCTCAGTTTCCTCAGCCTGGGGTTTCAGATCCTCTCCTGGTACCTGTCTGCTCAGTCAGGAAGGAGCTCTAAGACTGAGAGGGATTTCACAGCTGCAGGACACCTGGCCCTATCCTCAGAAGCCCCAGTCTGAGAGAAGCACAGCCCTGGCTTTGGGAGCCCTCAAACCCAGAGGTGAGGTCTAGAACCCAGGCTGGGCATGTGCTGAGGTTTAGGCGGGGAGTGGGTGGTGCTGAGCAGCTGGACTGTGATGGCTCCAGCAAAGATGGAGGCTGAGGGGAGGCCAGAGGATGGGTGGTGGTTTGCCTGGGAACTGTGGAGCCATCTTTGGTTGGAAGAGGGAGCCTTGAAGGGTCTAGCTTTCCTACAAGCCCAGGCAGCAGTAGGCTAGAGTTCTGGGGCCCTCCTGGCTCCCCAGGGAACCGACTGCTGCCTGGCCCCGGGGACCCAGGCATCCTAGTGGGTGAGGGCGGGTCTCCAGCAGGCACCCTGCCAAACCCTGCAGCCTGCTCACCAGGAATCTTGTTGCTGAGAGATGGAAAATCCCGGCTGGGCCTGCAGCTCATCCCTCCCCTCCAGGAGGAGGAGGGGCCCAGAGATTCCTTCCTGTACCCCCCCCTTCTGGGGCAGGGCCCTCCTCAGCAGTGGGTGGGGCTGGGGGGCCCAGGACAGGCCTCTTAGGCTTGGTCACATGTCCTGGAGCCCAGCCCAGCCCGCAGTGGGCACCAGGGCACTCTGGAGGCAGAACGGGCCTGGTGCAGCAGAGGAGGGGTGGGGGTGGGGTGCTGAGACCAGAAGGGGGCCTGGTTGGGGGCCTGTGCCTGGCCCTGGCCCCACTGGCTCCCCCAGGGTGGAGGGTGAAGAGTTGGTTTTCTCCTTGGACAGGAAGACGAATGATCCCATTATGGGAGCGTGATTTTATTCCACGTGTCACGGAGTCTGAGATTAACTTGCTCACCAGTCTGTGACAAACCTCTCACACCCAACACATATACACACACACACACAGGCACAGGCACAGAGACACACACATATCCTTGGTCTCACAAACGTACATCCCACAGACACAGATAAGCATTTCCAGACTACAGCACATGGCAGAGTCTCACATACAGAGACACAAGCACACCCTCACACTTAGATGCACTGAGATCTAGACCCACAGCCTCAAAAGCACATTTCCTCACTCACGCTAAGGCCACATGGACCCACAGATACAAACAGGCATTCCCCGGGAATGCTTGCAGCTCTGCTTCGACATGCACAGATCAAGGACACACAGTGCCCCGTAGGCAGATACACTTCCACACATACAAACCCAGACACAGTCAATGCAGACAGGCATAGACCAACAGCCACACACACTGAGACAAAGGCCCAGATACATATAGAGACAAAGACAGGCACAGACACACAGCCCGCAGTGCGCACACAAGCACGGGCGTGCACACCCGGACACAGACAAAGACAAATAAATGCCCAGAGGTTTTGCTGTGGACAGATGTAAGGCACACACACACACATCTGGGCTTCCTCCTCAACCTCCCTGCCTGGGGACATGGTAATGTGGCGCCTGTGGCTCCAGGAAGAGAACTGAGGAATCTTCTGCTCAGTCAGAGCCCCCCATTGTGGCCCCAGGGCCAGCCCCCACCTCTGGCACTGGGCCCGTGGCCAAGGCCATGGGAGCCACACCCTCAGCAGAGCCCTGACATCTTACCTTACCCGCCCATTGGACCCACAGGCACAACGTTTCCTTCGGCACATGCTCAGAGCACTCTCCATGCCCACACACCTCCGGTTTCTCGTTCCCACCCCCCCCTCAGGTGTCCCCTTGTTGTCTTGTTCAGTCACTCTCACCCCAGCAGACATGTACAGCCTCCAGCCACACACACACACACACAGCCTCCATGGCATGGCACACACTCGCACCTTCTCTCACAGGGACCCACACGCACACAGGCTCTCCTTCCCACACACCCTCGTCTTCCCACACAGATCCCCACATACACACCCATGCCCTTCACATACCTCCTCACCTTCTCTCTCACAGACTAATTCACAAATGCAACACACACTTCCCTGCGTATATTCTCACCACTTTCTCACACGTGCGCGCGTGCGCACACACACTGAGAGCCTCCCTCACACCACCACTTTCCTTCCTCTGCCTCTCACACTCCCTCTGCCAAGCGTGTAGCTCTCTGCTCCAGAGCCATCCCAACAGCACTTGTCGCTGCTCTCTACTGTGGCCTTGCTCTTCCTGGCCTCGGTCTCTTCCCTTCCATCTCCAGTGCTGCAGACTGTGGCTTTGTCATCTCTCTGTTTAGTGAACACTTATATATGGAACACTCATGTATTCGTTCAACAAATTTTGATCGAGTATTGATTTTCTTTTAAGTGTTGGAGATACTGGGGTGACTCAGGTCCTTGCCTCACAGAGCTCTCGATTTTGTGACCTGTTTGTTCATTGCTTGTGTAGTCTGACTAGATGGTAAGGTAATCTTTGATTGTTAGATGTTGAGGAATGTGTAGGAATTCACAAGAGGAAAAATAGAGGAAGGGTATTCTAGGTAGAGGGAACAGTGTATGCGAAGTCTGGAATTGAATCAAACTGTTATATATGCTGGGAAAATGGAGTAATGTTCAGAGACTAGAAGGGAAATCTGCAAAGAGGGCAGAAGCCAAATGTCACAGAGTTTAGAAGAGGCAAGCGGGCTGGAGAGGAGATTCATTTAGAAGCAAAAACCAGTGGAGTTCCAGTTCCTGGGCTGTAACCCCAAAAAGTCACATAGACTCTTCGAGCTGGGAACGTCACGTGAGGATGGGACAATGCTGGAGCCAGGTTTATAGTACATTTTTAATAAATGATAGCCACATTGTCAGTTATCAGTAGGACATGGGGGACATCGGATGAGGACATTTACTGAGGGCCTATTGAGTGCTGGGTACTGTGCCAGGTGCTGGGCCCAGAGGCGAGGTGTCCATGGCTTCAGGAAGCTCACGCACCTGATAACCACAGCTCAGTCAGATAGCAGAGAGGGCCAGGCGTGGGGATGGAGGCAAAACACCCTGGGAGGATGAGCCAGCACCACTCAGGGCTCTGGGTGGCTCATGGAGGAGCAGGCATTGAACTGGACCCTAAAGAGCAAGTCAAACTTGGGCAAGCAGAGGTGGGCAAAGGAGCTTCAGATGGAACCTGTGAACAAGAGTCAGATCAAGCCCAGGAGTCTAATCTGGCTGTTGTATGGGACAGGAGAAGGGGGAGTCATGGGATGGGATTATGGAGGCGAGGCCTTGGTGGCCAGGCTCAGAGGAGGGTCAGCACGGAGCTGAGCTGAACTCTAGAAATCCCATGTTTTGGTGGTGACATGGGACATGCCCATTAGATGTTCTGCTCCAGGCTCTGCCACTATGTCACTGGATGATGGCAAACACTGTCTCACCCTCCTTGGCCTCAGTTTCCTCATCTGTGCAATGAGGCAATTAGTCTTATATAGAAGGGAATTGTATGTCATGTCCTAGGGGTTGATCTAGCCCACTTAGTTGGGTATTTTCTGGCCTGGGATTTGGGGCTTCAGCAGTGCTTTCTTCCAGAGCATTCTGAGGAAAAGAAAAGAGCAAAGTGAGGGGTTCACCAGAGATAGATTTGGGGTACTCCAAATGAGGGGCCAGGAATTCAGCATGGAAAAGAGGAGTCTTTGCCAGGATCTGATTCCAAGCCCCAGAAGAGAAGGCCAGGTCCCCTCTTCCGTCCTGCCCTGACCGGTGTGGTGGCAGAGGTGGGCCATATGTCCTCCTGGCCCCGAGGGTGTCAGCACCCTTCCTGCCCACTGACCAAGGAGCAGGGCTTGGGTTCAGGAATGTAACCCAGGGCTTGGGTGTCCCCTGGAGGGTAAGGAGCCAGGAGGCCAATCTTGGGGTGGCAGAGCCAGGTGAAAGCCCTTGGGTAGCTGGGTTCTGCCACTGATATTTGGGGTTGCTGGGAGTTACGGTATAATGCAGGTTCTGGTGACCTCCTGCTGCCCTGGATCTTGGCTGCAAGGGGTTCTTTAAGCATCTCACCTGTGAGGTGGGGCTGGTAGAGAATTAATTTCCTGTGCTATTTTAATTTTGCTGTATTTAATTTGCTGTTTATTTTAATTAATTAACGATGGGTAATGGTCTATCTTAACTTGCTGCCGCTGGCTCCTCTTCCTTTTCAGAGGGGTAGAAAGCCAGGCCAGGTGATTGCTGAGTTAGCTGTGGGGGAGAGGGAGGGCCTTGGGGACAGGTCCCTCTTTCCCTTTGCCCCTCCCAGGGGTCTGCTCCACTCTCCCTGGTTCCCCTTTAAAGGGGCCCTCTCCTCCGCTCTCACTTGAGCTCCCTCTTATTGCTCCCTTTTCTCCCCCCAGGTCTGTTTCAGGGCCTCAGACACAGTAACTTGGTGACGAGAGGCCTGACAGGAGGCCCCTGCCTACCCTCCAGGAATCAGTATTTTCAAGTTATGGGTGGTGGTTTAAAGGACAGGGAATTTGGCTTGCAACCTAAGCATTGCTTAGGGGTTGCTGGGGAAACTTCTAAAGTGGGTGTCAGTTTTGAATGGCCCCCTTCCCCACACCAGTGCCCAAACAGCACACCCATCCTTGTGGTCAGGCCTGTGGGACAAGCACTTGTGAACACATCCATGGGCATGATTTCAGTTATTAGTTAATCTCTACGACAAACCTCCAGGGTGGATCTATCCTAGAGATGAGGAAGTGAGGCTCAGAGAAGCTGAGTGACTTGCCCAAGGTCACACAGCAACTAAGAGAAGCAGGGCCTGACTTCTGGCTATAATCTGTCTGGAATGAGTTAACAGTTGGAAGGAGGGGGGAAGGGAAGTGGTTGGGGGATTAGGGTATGGGGATTAGGTCAAAAGATGCATGGGGCCAGGAAATGGGGGTCCCCTGGCTCTAGAGGATGTAGGGGGAGGAGTAGTACGTCCCTGCCACAAGGGACTTCCCGAGGTATAAGATCTCTGCCACCTGTTTCCATTTCTCTACGTGTCTTCAATTGTCTAGGTGGAACCCCTACTTTGATTTATTTAACAAACACATAGCATTTACTATATCCCAGATAGTCATCCAAATTTATAAATAGATACTCATTTAGTCATCATAGCAGCCCTATTACATATCACCCTTATTTTACATATCAGACTATTGAGGCTTAGGTTAAGCCTCGTGACTTGCCCAAGGTCACACAGCCAGTACCTGGTGGAGCCAGCCTTTTAACTTGGAACACTGGGATCCAAAGTCCTTGTTCTGAACCACCAGGCTGTTCTGCCTCCTTAGGGCTCTAAGTGGGAGATGGACGCCCTGAGTTCCTGGGAAATAATCTTTGGGGAGCCTCTAGTCTAGGTTAAAGGGGAGATCCAGCCCCGTCCTCACCAACCCCAAGTCTGGGCAGACACAGCCCACAAATCAAGACCTGCTTTGTGTGGGGAGCAGGCGAGTGTCAGGGTGCACCTGTTTGGGAGGGGAAGATCAGCAGTTAGGAAGTCTCTGGAGCATGGCCCATGCCACTACATTGCTAGCCACGGTCGGGGTGATGTGGAAGGGTTGGCCTCAGACTGTATCCAACTGTGTCCGCAGACCGTGCTCTCAGAGAGCTTGCTGTCTGACTGGAAAAACAAGGCAGATGTGTGTGAACAGTTATCAACAGTTGTAAAAGACAATGGGAGAAAAACATCACAAGACTTGATGCAGTTAAAATAGTTTGGGATTTGAATCCTGTGTGACTTTAGTTACTTACTTGTCTCTGAGCCTCAGTTTCCTCGTCTGTTAAGGGGAAATAATGTGGCACCGACTCCCTAGGGTTTTGTGAGGTTCCAGTGAGAAAATGGGAAGGGTTTGAGCTCTGGAGCAGGGGATCAATGAGCATCCTTCTAGATGCTAAGGTCCAATCTCTGGAGAAAGAAAGGGTCCTACCCCGGGGGTTGGCATTGGAGCAGAGCAGGATGGGACTAGTGAAGATGAGGAGGGCAATGAGAGTCTCAGCTTTAGAGTCAGACTTCTTGGGTTTAAATCCTAACCATGAGGAGTCACTTACCCTCTCTGGGCCTTGATTTCCTTGTCTGTAAAATGGGTATAATAATAGTGTCCCTCGCCATAGGGTGCTATGAGGATTAAACTAGTTAATGCATTTATTCAGTAAACACCTGCTGGGTACCAGACATATTTCTACCAGCTGCAGATAATAAGTGGTCGATATATACCAGGGGTGCCAAAAAAATGTATACACACGACTTGTGTTCATCTTTTGTTATTGGTGTAGATTGAGTGTTGCAATTTTAATACAGTTTTTTTTCTTTCTTAAAATGTGTATACATTTTTTTTGGCACCCTCTGTATTAACAATCTTGTTATCAGTTAGGCATACTCTGGAGGAGAGGGCTATTCAGGGAAGAGGAAGAGAGGAGGCAGAGGCTTTAGAATGGGGATGAGTGACATGATAAAATGCTATAGAAGAAATAATACGTTGATATTTATTGAGTGCTTACTATGTGCCAGGCATATTAACTCATGAGGCAGTTGCTCATCCTGCCCCCATTTTGCAGATAGGAAATAGGTTCAGAGAGGTATAATGACATGCCCAAAGAAACACAGCTAGTAGGGAGAGGTGGTGCTGGAATTTGAGAGACTCAAAAGCCAGGCTCTTAATCACAGAGCTTTAAACCTGATTAAGAGATGGCATGGGGTGGGAGCAGTAATCCAGCAGAAGAAGGAGGGGGGAGGACCCAGGTGGGCAGGACCTGCAAATTCAGGAAACAATGAGGAAATGGACCAAATCAGCATAGGCTCTCCCACTGGGCTTTCCCAGCAGTAAACAACAAGGCTTGAGCTCAGGAAAGGGAGCAAGTGAAGACTGGATGCAAAGGTTCCTGGAAAAGATGGGTCTTGAGAAACAGGCTGAGTTGAAAGAGATGGAGTCAGTGCATTCCAGGCAGGGCACACAGTATCAGCAAAGGCCCTGAGGTGAGAATGAGCAGTATGGCTTAGGGCTGAGACGTGGGAGGAAATGATTGAGAGAGCCCAGAATGAGGGTTGGGAGGGCTGGTGGCCTCTGGGGCATAGGAAGAGTAACAGTCCCAGGGAGATCGGGAGGGTGATAGATTCTAGAGGCTTAGCTATTGGAGAAACAGAAATACCCCCCATCAGGACAGGAAATAGAGAATAGTGATCAAATCAAGAGGGCAGGCCCTGGAGTCAAGTCCTAGCTAGGTTGCTTCCTACCCTGTGATCTTGGCAAGCTGCTGGAGGTCTCATTTTCAAAAGAAGGGATAACGAAGTCTCCTAAGATGAGATGATCTGTGAGAAGTGCTTAGCACAGCGCCTGGCACATAGTGAGCACTTGATTCATTCATTCATTTCTCAACTACCAAGTGCACCTTTGGTATCAGCCACTTTTCTAGGGCACACAGCAGAGAACAAAGTAGATTAGAACCCCTGCCCTCAAGGAGCTTACATTTAGGGGTTGAAACAGACAGTTAATACAAAAATAAGTAAAATATATTGTTTGTTAGATGCTGATACGTGCCAAGGAGAAAAATGAACCAGGGAAAGGGCTTAGGGAGTGCCAAGGTTGCAGGGTTGTTGCAATTTTAAATAAACGTATAAATAGAGGCTATTGTTAGTATTATTTGTACAGCAGGTTTTAGTAGAAAAAGTACCTTCCAGTTTATAAGGCATTTATCCTGCATGAGAATCATATGAGGTGTAGGTCTTGCTGTCCCTGTTTCATAGATGAGAACATCGAGGTTCAAAGAGAAGGATCTGACCCAGGAGTCATGACTCTGAGGACAGTGCTGCACCACCCGACTCCCTGTGACAAGCGGAGTGTTCCTGAAAGTCCAGGGAACAGAAGGAGAGAGAGGTTAACTGGAGAGCATATGGGCAGCTGCTAAGGTGGGTCAGTGGCAAGGACTGGAACTGGTCTGGAGAGCAGGGGCAGAGGCTTGCCTCTTGGGGCCAGAGCTGCCGTCAGCATACCCCAGCACTGGGGCCTGATCAGGGTAAGTCCAGAGGGTGGCTGGACCCAGGAGCAACCTTGAGGGCAGAGCGGGGGCAGCAGGCTGAGCCCGAGACACTGTGTGATTGAGCAAAGGGGCAGAATCTGTCCAGAACTGAGTGATCGTGTGGGTGGTATGGAGACTATGGGGAGGGGGAGAGAAGAGAGAGGAAGTCAGCTCCACTAACCAGCCAAGGGAATGAGGGAACAGAGAGGAGGTTGGCAGGGGCCAGAGCTGGCTATGAAGGCTCGTGCATGTCAGGCTAAAGACCTCAGCCTTGGTGTTGTCATCAGCAGTAGGGAACTATTAAAGGTTTTCGAGCAGGGACACAGCATCATGAGAAGGAGACTGGAGGAAGATAAATCTAGCACTAAGTGGAAGAGATTTAGTGGAGGCATTTGGGGGTGGGGAGCCCACTGCGGGGGCTGTCAGTAGCTGGGCTGGTGAGAAATGATGAAGTCAGATCAGAGAGACAACTTAGCCTAGTGGTAAGAGTGAGTGGGGCCCAGGAGACAGTACTCTGGGTGCCAGCCTCTGGTCTGCCTCACATTTTCCGAGGGACCCTGGGGTAGTCCTTTCCCCTCTGTGTGCCTTTGTTTCCTCATTTGGATTGAACTTTAAAGCCCCCCCGCCCTTTTTTAAATATTTGGGCTAAGGATCCTTTTTGAGAAGATGATGAGAGCATGGGTCTTCTCTTAAAAAAAAAATACAAAAACAAGTTTTGTTTAAAATATTGTGAGGTTTATAAACCTGCCAAAGTCCATCCATGGAACCAAGTTAAATGATCAATAGTAATAAAAGCAGCTAGCAGTGCATGCTTGTTGTGCTGGGCAAAGTGACATCTATCATGATCTTAACGCCATACAACAACCCTGTGAGGTAGGTACCATTATTATTATAATGTTTAACAGATGGGGAAACTGAGGAAGCCTAGGGAGATGGAGTGACTTGCCCAAAGTCAGAGCTGGAATTAAAGCCTGGGTTTGTCAGCTCCAGAGGCCAGGATCTTAACTGCTAAGGTTAAGGCTAGGATTTCTAGGATGGAGGAAGGAGAAATGGCAGGGAGGGAGGCAGGTGTAGGAGGATTATCAAAGAAAGCCATGGAGAAGCAGAGCTAGAGGTAAACTGTGAGAAAGGGGGACAGTGGTGCCATGCAGTCCTGGGGTGATAGGCATCAATCAGGTGGTTGGTTGGAACCCTCTGGTCTAGCTTCTGGAGGGGTTGGTTATCCGTCCCACATGACCCCAAGCTAAGCGACCCGCTCTGGAGCCTGCTGGGAAGGGGTAGAATGTTTTCTTGGCCTGATGATGTTCTGCCCCCTTGGCAGGGAAGAACCTAGCCCTGACTTGTCCTCCAGTACTGTCTCTGGAATCTACCCTCCCTCCTTCTTCCCAAGGCCGTTGAGTAGCGCCAGTGGCCTTGATCTGTTTAGGGGAGTTCAGAAATGGAGACACCTTTTCCATCCCAGAGAAGAGTACTAGGGCCCATCTCCTGAGATCAGAGCAGAATCTGGAACCCAAGCCACATGGGGCACATGCTCAGCTCTGGTTTAGATCCTGATAAGCAGTACTATCTTGCAGGAGGTGATCTAGACTAGCCACAGTCTTAGGCTGGAATCTCGATTTATTGTGGGTTGGATTAGTTGGGCCTTTAAAACAAGGTTGGCACACTTTCTGTAAAGAGTCAGTGAAAATTTTAGGCTTTGTAGACCATTCGATCTGTCATGAGTACTCAGCTCTGCCATTGTGCCTTGAAAGCAGTCATAGACAATGCATAAAGGAATGAACATGGCTGCGTTCCAATCAAACCTGAATTATAAAAACTGGATTTGGCCGTTGGACCACAGTTTGCCAACCCCTGACTGAAAACCTCTCCTCCTGAGGTTATCTAGATTTTAAATCTTACTAGACGTCTCTAGTAAGATCTCTAAGCAAACAAGGTTGGGGTGTCAGGCTGGATGACCTAGAAGGTGGTCTAGAGCCGTACTCTTGCTGGGATCTAGATATTGGGAATTGTTGAACAAGAAATACACTAGACAGTGGTTTAAAGCAGACTAAACTATAATCTCTGGTTGAGCCTAAATTCACAGAAAGCTGGAGTGAGGTGGGGTGGGGTGGTGAGATTTAGACCCACGTATAAGCTATAGCCTGGATATGGGGAAATTGATGAACTGAAGCCTCACAGATATTATTCTAGAGCTGGCCAAGTCTTGGTCCTAAGCCAGAGCACCATATAATCTAGAACAGCAGTTACCAACAGAAATGTAATGGGAGCCACATATGTAATCTAACTATTCTAGTAGCTATGTTAAACAAAAAGAAATAAGTGAATTAATGTTCATTGTATATCTTATCTAACTCAATATATCCAAATTATTATCATTTCAACATATAATCATTATAAAAATTGAGATGTTTTACTTTTTTTCATATTTAGACTTCAAAGTCTGGTGTATATTTTATACTTACAGCACATACCAATTCCAACTAGTCACATTTTCAGTGCTCAATAGCTAGTTTCTACCATACTGGGCAGTGCTGGTTTAGAAGTAGGCTTTTCTTTGGGACCAGGGTCCAGAGGAGTCGTGAGCCAGAATGATCTGGAATAAATAGAGTTGGACACACCAGAGGTTATACCCTTAGCAGACTTGACCTGGGTATAGACTGACTCACCCTGGGAGAGCCTCTAGGCTATGGGTTGGAAAGGGAGGGGGGGCTCCCTTGGAGTCCTTACCAACTGGCCTCCAGCTCCTCCTTCCTTCATCCCAATGTCACCTCTGACTCTGGAGTCTAGTCTGGCCTGACAGGTGGGGTTGGGCCAGGGTAGCAGCTGGACCCTTGAGGGAGCTGGAGCTCCACCCCTCCAAGCCAGCTGCTGCCAGCCTTCCTGGACTGACTGTGGAAACAGGGGGCCCAGAGACAGAAATAAACTGCCAGTTTCCGGGGAGGAGTGGGGGGCCTGCCAACCTTTGTGCTTACTTGCTCAGGGGGTGGGGGCAGGAAGCAACTCCAGGCCCTTTCCCAAGCTGTTACCCCTGCATGCTGTCTTCCCTCAACCCCCAGATGCCTCGACCCCCATGGCTGAGGCGAGGCTAAGTCTAGAATTCGGTGGATTAGTGAACCCTGGGGGTCCAGGAGTCTGGATCTGACTCTTGGGAATGGAGGGTGATCTCCAGGGCCCTGGACAGCTTGGTACCCATGGGGGAGTGCCTCTGCCCATTTTTAGGTCCTTATCTTGGAGGCCCTCACTAGCTGCCCACGGCAGGAGCTGAACAGATTGAGAGGGCTTGCAGCTGGGCATTAGACTGGGAGTTGGAAGATCTGTGTTAACTGTTCTGCCACTAACTGGCCAAAGGCAACTTGGGGCAAATCACACTTTGAGCCTCCCTTTCCTCCTCCATAAAAAAGGGAGCAGTGCTTGTCCTGCTTGTCTCAGGGCACTGTGGTTCAGTGGTTAACTCAGACTCTGGAGCTAGAGTTTATCTGACTGTGGCCTCTGCCATTGTGTGATCTTTGACGGGTCACTTAATCTTCCAGAGCCTCAGTTTCCTTATCAGCCAAAAGGGGATATTACCTACTTTATGGGAATCTTATAATTCAAGTGCTCAGTGGTGGCTGTTACCATTGGATAGTCGCTAAGCTCAAAAGGGTTGTAAATGAAAATGCACACACTATGTAAGGGCTTCTTCCCCTGGAAAGCGGCCTCTCAGACCTCATTTTATAAATGGAAAAAGTGAGGCCCCATAAAGGGAAGGTGTTTTGCCTAAGGAGAAGGACACATCAAGCAAACTTTATTTGGTACCCACTATATAAAGCCAAGTAGTTTATTCCCAATTTACCCCCAATTTACAGGTAAGGAAATCGAGGCCGGTGATTGGCCGCTGGTGCACCGTGGCGCTATCCAGTGAGGCCTGAGTCCGTCGCTGGAGAGGGAGTGCCCTGGCCGCTAGTTCTCCCCGTAGGAGGGGCGCGCAGGTAGCGGGCGTCCTGGAGTTGCAGCCGGAACCAGGCGCGCTATTAATAATCCGTCCGCGGGGCCTCGGCCGAGAGCGCAGGTCCCGACCGCCGCCGGGCGCCTACCGGGCCTGGGCCCGAGCCCGAGCCGGGTCGCGGCGTCCCCCCTTCGCCCGCCACGTGACCCCCCCCCCCCACACTCCGCGGGCAGCCGAGGGCCTGGCTGGCGGGCCGGGGGCCAGGAAAAAGCCGAAAACACCGAGGCTGGGCCGCTCCCCTCCCGCTCAAAATAGCCCCCGGCCGGGGCTGCCACGCATTCCGCCCGCCCGGGGCGCGGGAAGGGGCGGCCACCCCGGCCCCCGCCCGGCCCAACGTGGCTGCTGGGCCGTGGTGGAAGGGGGGAGCGAGGGCGGGCCGCGCGGCCGGCCGGCATGTGGCTCTCCTTCGGGGAGCCTTGGCAGCCCGGGCTGCGCGCTGCGCCGGGATGATGGAGAGCTTCTGGAATTTCCTGCAGCTGGAGAGCGCGGCCGGCCGGGGGAGCGGGCTGAGCTCGCGGCTGGGGAAGGGGTGCCTCGCAGCCCGACCCTAGGGGGCGCCTCGGCGGCGAGGGTTGTGGGGGTTGATCTCCTTGCGCGCCTCCAAACTGCGGGAGAGAAGGCACACCTCCCCTCCCCCGCCGCTCTTTTCGGTCTGGCGGGGGTCCAGTCCCGCCCTTTCGGCCTGGGCGGCGGAGAGGGGCCAGGTGCAGGCGACGCCCCTCCCCCAGCCGCCTGGTTTCCCTCTCGCCCGTCACCTCCTCCAGGAGTCAGAAGCTCGGCGGCCTCCTTTGGGAGGGGGCGGGGGTGGCAGGGATAAGGGGGCAGCGCAGGCCTGCCAGGTAGCCAGAGAGGGAGCGGCGGGAAAACTCGGGGGCGGACCGCTCTGGACCGAGAACGGCTGGGCCAGTGAACCATAGAGAGCCTCCTGCCGGGACAAGAGGCGTCTCAGGGCTTCTAGGAGGGAGGCGAGGCAGTCCTCCAACAACCCCTCACCCCCACAACTGGTGGCGGGGCGGGCGTGCCGGAAAAACCCTGGACAATTTTTCCGACGGCGGCTGCAGCTTGCTTTGGGGGTGGCTCAGCACCTTACAGGTCCCGAAGTCCAGAAAAGGGCTCCTGGGAGGGAGGGGCTTCCTTTTACAGGAGCCCTGAAATCCAGGGGAGTAGGTAAGTGACCTCTCAGGGCTCACTCTTGGCACTGTGGGTTGGGGGAGGGAAAGGTCTACTCTGCCATTTGTGGAGGAGGGGAAGGGGTGCTTGCCCGCAATTTTGCTAGTTCCAGTACCATTTGGTGCTCTGCAAACTGATGAACCGTTTGGCAAATCAGCAGGAACCTCCCCCGCCTGGGATGGACCCGTCTCCCCTTGCCAGTGGTCCCTGTTCAACCTAATTTTCTGCCCAAACCCAGCACTCCCTCACCATGTTAAACAAAAGTGGGGATAGGTACAGTTCAAACCCCTTCGCTGCCATTCACTGGCTGTGTGACCTTGAGCAAGTCCCTTCACTCCTGTAGAACCTTCACTCCTAAGTCCCTTTGCTCATCTGAAAAACTATGTAATAATACGTCCGCCATGGTCTTGTTGCTGGGCTTAAAGTTGCACAACATTTAAAGCAATTAGCACATAGTAAAGGTGGAAAATAAAGGGCACCTGTGTAACATACAGCCCCATTCAGAGTACTATAAGTATCTGAATCCCCTTCCCCTCCAACAACCTTGTGAAATTGGCTTCCCAAGGTAAGTTGTGCCTCTCATTCAGGCCCAGAAGATTGAAAGACGTTGGTTTTATTGAGTGTTCATTTATTCATTAAACACCTATTTAATGTTGTTCTCTGCTAGCTTCAGACTGGGGAGAGACTTCTGAATTTGTGCTAGGGACTGAGAACTAGAACTGGTCACCATGCTATCGTAAGGCCCTTGGAAGCCCTTCCCTCTAGGCTATTAGTATAGATGGGGAAACTGAGGCCCAAGGGAGGGGGCCAACTCTCATAATGCTCCTTCTGCTGCTCTGGTGTGTGTGTGTGTGGGGGGGTGGCAGGCAGAGAGTTGTTCTGGGCTGGGGAAATTGGGGCAGCCCCTGGCCCAGCTCCCTGGGGTATGGCCCTGACTGGCTGAGAGTCTAATGGAATTCCACTTCCTCTTCCTCCCATCTCCATGCTGACCTTTCACTCCACCACTGTTAGAGTGGGTGGGGGTGGAACCCAGGCACCCAGATTCAAATTCAGATGCCTGTTAGCTCCCACTCAGTCCAGGATTTTGAGCCTGGGCCTGTGTCAACTCCCACCGCTCAGTTCTCCCTGTTTCCTGTTGGATTGGCCTTCCATGTGTACTGGAAGGAACTCAAGGCTCCACATTTGTTGTCTGTGTGAACTTGAGCAAACTACCCCGCTTCAGAGAGCCTCAATTTGTTTTTCTGCAAAATGGAGTTGAAATAAAAAAAACGACCTAGCAGAAAATCTCTTTCACATTCATCCTGGAGGCTTCCTGGTAAAACTCTATTTAAATAATAAAAGGCAGGGATTCACTAGAATTCCCCCTCTAGGCCTAGGAACACCTATCTTATGGTACCTTTGGTTTGGTGGGCAGCTCTCTGGGGCCCTGGGATAGGAAGTGGAGTGGGGATGATTATCCACCAGATCATTTTGGCAAAGTTCAGATTCAAGCAAATTTATTGGCCGGGATTCCAGGGCTGCCGGTTGCCCATGTCTCTGAATGCACTACTGGGCAGTTCGCATCAACTCCTCTTTAGAACGCCAGTCTCTCTCTCCAACTAATCCAGCCCCACCTCCCTTGCCACTGGGAAGCCTTCCTGGGCTACTGTTCCCCCCTCCCCCAGTTTCTCTCCAACCCTTAGAGGGCTCTCAGTGAGGGGCCGGCAGCAGTATTTGAGCTGTGTGACTTTGGGCAGGCTGCTTCCCCTCTCTGGGCTTTGGTTTCCTCCTGCATGGTGGAGGAGGCAGGGTTAGTGACTCCCTAAGGCACCTTCCAGCTCTGACAGGCTCTGAGCCTGTGTTGACTGATGTATCCTAGGAGATAGGAGCACACAGAACCAAGTCTGCTGGGAGATTTCTGTTGAGGTATCCCCCCCACCCCAGAAGGCTGGAGTGCCTCCCTTTCCAACACACACCCTTCAGGGACACTGGCCGAGATCGTGGTGGGTGGAGGGGGGCATATCACCCAAGTGAGTGGTACTGCTGATTCCCCGAGTCCCTGTTGTCAGTGGGGAGGCCTGTGCATAAGAACAGGAGTTGGTGTCAGGCGGGGCTGTGAGACTGCTGGCTTCTAAGGGAAGGGAATGTGTGTGTCAGTGACCAGTCAGCCTCCAGGGAATTGGGGGTGCGGTGCACGAGGCAGCTAGTTTGTGAGATGGTGTGTCCAGAGAGCAATTGCAGGGGCAGTATGCTGGGGTGTGTGCAAGACAAGGAAGCCAGCAATGGGAGGGAGAAAAAAAACAGATGAACCAGAGAACCTGGCTCTGTGTTAGGGCAGGCTGCATAGGGAGGCTCCCGCCTTATGGGGAAGTGGGAGAAGATTCAGCACAGTCTGCCACAGTGCAGTCTTGCCTGTGCCTAGGTTTGTCTGCTTGTTCATAGGTGTTGAGCGGAGCTGCACCGTTCTGAATTGCAGATGTCATGTTCTATTGTGGGGGTATCTATATTGGGGTATTGTCAAGGTTTTCTGAATAGTGAGTGGCTGTTTGGGGTGTGTGTCTGTACAGGGTGGCATTATAAGGCAGTGGGAAGCTTCTGTCCATTTAGGGTACTTATCAGATTGTACTGGGGGAATCAATTCTGGCTGTTAGGAAGTCTTGGCTATATTGGGGGGGATTGCTAGGTTGTAAGGGAGGATGTGTTCAGGCTGTGGGCAAATCCTGGCCATGTTTTGGGCGCCTCTTCCCCCCTCTATCACTTACACAGTGGGAAAGAGGTCTCCTGGTTTAATCAGTCCCTCTGCAGGTAGGCAAGCAGTCAGCACAAGCCTGTTCACACTTGCAGTAATTTTACCACGGTGCCTAAATCAGGAACAGGCGTGAATTGACCTTTTAACCCCTTCCCCGCCATGGGATTAGACTCTGTTTCCTGTTCAATCTCCTCCAGAACCAGTTCCATCCCGCCTGGGGGGCCCCCCAAGGAGAGGATAAGCAACCCCCCATCACTTTTCTTCCCCCTCCACTGTTGAGCCTTGGGGGGCCTGAGGGCCAGGCTGGTGCAGGGTCTGGCAGGAGCTGAGGGCCCAGGCGGGAGTGATAAATATTGAAGAGGAGGGATTTCGGTGTGGGCTGGAGCAGCTGCAGTGGTTCGAGTGTCACACTATCTCTCCCCAGGTTTACTGACCCATTTCCATTCACGCGGCTGCTGGTTTCCTAGCAACGGCAACAGTCCCCCCAGAACAGGCGGAGTGTGTGTCTGCCATTAGCGACTGCCGCAACTGTGTCAAGGTTACCCCGCTCCCTGCAAACCCACCCCGGCGGGTTTGTTTTCTGCCAGCGCCTGGCACACACCGTGCCAGCCAGGGAAGGGGAGGGGAGGGGGCTGGGGGCCAACTCAGTGGCTTGGGTGGGGGTGGGGGGCTGAGGAAGAGCTGCAGTTCCTGGTCCAGTGGGAGCCAACTTGGACTGAGGCCGAAGCAGGCCCCCCTCCCTGGCTGGTGGAATTCCTGAGCCCGAGGGGAGCAGGGGGCGGGGCTGTCCCTCAGCCCTGACCCCCGAGATTCCACAGCCTGGGGGGAGGGGTGTGGGCTGAGGGGCCTCTGGGAAGCCTGCCCGATCTGACCCCACCTGGCTTGTTCTGCTCCTGCCCTGGCTTCCTCCCACTTCTGCGCAGCTCCATGCTCGATCTCTGCTCTCAGCTCTTTGTCCCAGCCTCCGTGCCTGGTCTCCCCCAGCAGACTCCCCAGGGCAGGGTTGTATTTCTCCCATCAGACTAGGGGCTCCTGAGGTTGGGGTTCATGATGCTTCTTTCCTTTTCCCCTCAGCACCACCTCATGACTGTTTTTAAGTGTCATGGGAGATGAGATTAAACAGTTGGGGTGGCAAAGTCTATAATTTTTCTTAACAGACAAGTGAGGCAAATAACCCCATCCCACCCCCTGGGTGAAGTAGATTCTGCTGCTTTGCCCACCTGACAGCATTCATATAGGAATGGACATTGAAAGTAGAGTACCCCTCTTTTTTACCCCAAAGCCTGGCTGCAAAGGGTTAAAGCAGTTCCCCCCTCCCCCCACCTTGCCTTGGTATGTGAGCTCCCCCAGGATGGGGGGATGGGAGGATGGGGGGGTCTGTCGCCTTATAGCCACTCATGTGGTCAGCTCAGACCTGACCAGTCACATTCCTGCCCAGGAGGGCTGGAGCTTGAGGTGGAGGGGCAGGGGCCTGGAGGAGGCTGGGTTTATAGGAATGAAGGGGGGGACGCGGGTACCAAGAAGCTGGGGCTAGGGGCTGCTGGAAACTTGGAAGTATTGAGCAATATAAACCTCAGGAAGCCTGAATCCACCTCATGTTCCTCTGGGCCTCAGTCTCCCTGCCTTTCCTCCCAGTTTGCACTCTTCAAAATGTTCCCATGGTCCATAGTTGTGATACAGGTACAGACCTGGTCCCAATTCTAAATGGTGGTAGAAGCTGTTTCTGACATGCAGGGCAGCACAGAGACTTGTGGGTAGCCTCTAGTGTGACTTTTTGGTGCTTGGAGGAGGTCGGCTGGGTTTTTTGGCTGGGTCAGAGGCTTGGAGATCTAGGGTACAGAGCAGGCTGTGGTAGACAGCAGAAAGAGCCCTGGGCGAGCACCCAGGAAGCCTGGTTCTCTGCCCAGCCCTGTGCCTGACTCACAGCCTCACCGTCTCCATCTGAGGGGCTTAGACCGGTGGTCTCTAAAAGCTTTCCAGCCCTGTTAGTCAGTGGTTCTGGATGAAGGATGAGGAGTGGGGGGCGATAGTCTGGAGGGCTGTAGGAAGCAGCCAGCTCAAGGGGGAGTTTGCAACACGATCCCAGAGCGAAAATAGCCCAGGTCATTTTCAGCTGCTTGGGCTGAGGTATCTGATCCTGGCAGGGCAGGGCAAGGCAGCTTGGGCAGGGGGCAGGGAGGAGCATTCTGTAAAGCCCTCTGGGAAACCGGACCCCAGGATGGGAGGGTGGGGAAAGGTTGGCATGCCCAGGCTGGGCTTCCTGAGACCCATTGGGGCCCTGGCAGGGGCTCCAGAATGAAAAGATGAGGAATTCAGAGGGTTAACAGGAGGTGAAGGCTGGACTCCAGCCCCCTTTGGGTCCTGGCCTGGATGAGGTGAAAGGTCAGCCCCAAGGAGTCCAGGCACAGCTGGGGAAAGAGTAACCTGATCCTTCTCCCTAGCCAGGCTCAGGGGATCACAGAGCCATCTCCCCCAGGAAAGGTGCTTTGACATCCCCAGGAAGGAGTTTGTTTCGACTTGTTCTCAGCAGGAGTTGGGGGCTAGGGGAGGGTCCTGGCCCAAGGGGTCAGGAAGAGCTGCAGACCTGGTGCCCCAGCCAGTATGTCAGTGCTTTGTCATCCTGGGGTCAGGAGAGGTGGAGGTGAGCCTGCTGGAAAGGTTAGAGGTTGCCCTTTCTGGCTCTGCTCTCACTCTGTACCCCATTTGTAATGACTGACGGAGCTTAGAGGTGGGAGACTCCCCCACCCCAAAAAACACACACTGATTAGTGAAAGAAACTGCCTGATACTAGACTGTGACACTGAGATGTGTTTGGGGTGGAGAATTACACCTCGACTCTGAGATGGCTTTGCTGTCTGTGGTTGTGTGTGTGGTAGGGTGTAAGGTCAGGTGTGATAAGCGGCAGAGATAATACATGGAAGAACATGGGCTCTGGAGTCAAGCTTTACCTAGGTTCACATCCTTGCTGCTGCCTTAGGCAAGCTATTTAACCTAAGCCTCTGTTTTCGCAACCACAAAATGGAACTAATAGTACCCACCTAAAGGGTAATGGCAAGGATTGGCACAGAATGAGTGCTTGGTAAAAAGTAACCTTAATGAACTTCATTGTGTGCCTGGGACACACAGTGTAGAGCTCCCATAAGCTGGTCTGACTTCAGAGCAAGAGTTGGTGAGCTACAGACGAGGGAGAGGGTAGCTAAACAAATGTGACTCGGTCAGTGTCCCTAGTGCTGTGCCTGAGGTTGTGGGAGTACCTTGGAGTTGGATGGGGTCAGGTGAGTGGTGTTGAGTCTGTGGCAAGGGGTAGTTGGGGCAAGCTTCTTAGCCCCGAACTCTGGGGCTGGCAGTGCCCCTCTGTTAAACGCCTGGCGGGCTTTGTGCAGCCATATGTGGGTGTAGCTGTCCCTGGAGTGTGACTGTAGGTATGTTTGAGAAGGCGCAGGCATCCCAAGAAAGAACAAGTCGCCTTTTGTACGTGTCCAGCCCCGGGCTGGGCTGGGCCCTCTCTGGGGGATCCCCTGTTTCCGCGCCCAGCTCCCCGCCCACAGACAGCGCCCCGGCTCCGCCCGCCACCTGAGAGGGCGGTGAGGCGGCCTGAGCGCCCCCTCCCGGGGACCACGCTTCGGAAGTGGGGCAGGGGTCCGGGACAGGGGGCGTGCCTGAAGTCCTGCCCCTCATGACATCAGTACAGGTGCAACCAATCTCCGGGAGCCCTACCCACGGACGCGCCCGCCCCCGCCCCGCCCCCGCCCCGCCCCCGCCACCTCTCTCCAGTGATCCGAAGGCGCGGTGGGTGGAGGAGGCGGCATGGCCGCCCCATGGGGCGGGGAGACCATTAAAGACCTCGCCCTTCCTGCCCTGGGAGGGGCTTAACATGCAGCCCTGAGACCTTACCGCTCAACTCCCCTTGAACCTCACAAGACCTCCTCTTTCCTGGAGCACGCTACCTTCTTGCCCACCTGTCCAAATCTTGCCAGGTACCACTTTCTGCAGGAAGCCTTCCAAAACTGACCTCCCTCTCAGTGTTTCTTTTTTCTAATTACCTACACCCTTTTAGGGAGTAGGTAATGGCAGTGTCAGTACTACTACTAACACCAGCTGCTGTGCACTGTACAGATGACTGTGAACCCGAGTGTTCCATGTTTTTCATGGGATATCTTACCTGATGGATCGCTGATTGTTTTCTATCTTGTAGCCTGGATTGGGAGTTGCTCTGGGCAGCAGTTCCAGACATGGCATGACTGTTTAGGATGGATGATAGACGAGACAGGTTTGTGGAGGGAAAGTACCTTGTCAAAAGTCATGCAGCAAGTAGGCAGAACAATCAAAGCTAGAACCCAGGTTTCCTGGCTGCATTCAGATCTTTGGTTCTGGTGTATGATTAAAGAGTAGGGAGTTGCACAGAAAGATGCTATAGGCCTTCCTTTTCCCATAAGGGCCTCCCCACCCCCAAGATCAACCTGAAGTCTTATCTTCCTCTGCAGCCCACACCTTGTACCAGAACTCCTGACATCTGGGAGGAGGGGGAAGAGATATTAGGGAAGCTAGGAAGGCTTCTGCAGGCCAAAGGGACAGTTCTGGACTACAAGGACTATTGTGGGCTCAGTGATTGGGGGGGTATTGGTTCTGCAGACTTAAAAGATTTAGCTTGCAGGTGGGAGGTTCCAAGCTGGGCAGAGGAGTGTTGGGAGCCAGAGTA
This sequence comes from Aselliscus stoliczkanus, assembly GCA_033961575.1. Taxonomy (NCBI): domain Eukaryota; kingdom Metazoa; phylum Chordata; class Mammalia; order Chiroptera; family Hipposideridae; genus Aselliscus; species Aselliscus stoliczkanus. Next base: position 163,674,231 of record CM066730.1, read on the forward strand.
TGTGGGGGTTCAGTGCAAAGGAGGCAGGGATTATGCTGGGCCAGCATTCCCCCTACCAACAAGCAGGCCGTGTGGAATGCTGGGAGGCCCGGGGGATGGGGCCAGGCAGCCAAGGTGTCTCCCGGTGGCACAGAAGCAGTTAAGAGCTGCCTCAGCCCGTTCCTTCAGACAATTAGTGACATCTCGCTTGACAACACCACACTGAGACACTGAGCCAATGCAGACCTCAGCCCCCCTCCGGGCGCCCCCCCCCCCCCAACGGCCGCTTCAGCTGTTTATTCTTGGGCTTTAACAATTGGGATTCTGACTTGGAGGAGCAGGCGCCCCGCACTGCCCTCTGACCCTCCGTCGCCTTGGCAACTGGAGCCCGGTAGGCCTGGGCTCTGCCTTAGGATTACAGATCCTGAATTCACAATCTTGCTCCCCTGCAAGCAGAAGCAGCAGCTGCAGCCGCAGCAGCATGCGGGATCTTCAGCTAGACTGGAGGGAACAGAAAAGGAGGATTCCCCAGGGGCTAGCCTGAGGCAGGGGTGGGAATCTAGGAAGCCCACAGGTGACCTGGAGAGTGGTGCCATACTGGCAGCCTCCATGGGGTGGAGCAGGGCCCAGAGTCTTCCTCAGCTCCCAACATCTCCCATTCACTCTCTGGAACCTTTCTTCCTGATAGACCCCAGGGGCATGGGCGAGGCTTCTTCATCACCCCCTGTTTCCCCTCAGACAGCCCCCTACCATGCCCACAACTCCAAGTGCCAGTAGACTGTGCCCCTGCCGTGCCCGCAGCCATAGCAACAGTCCCCCTTCCCTCGCCAGCTCTGCTCCTTCCTCCCTCCACCCCCAGCAACCAACTGCCCCAGCTGAAACCGGAGCGGATGCATCTGCGAGCCTCATGCCCAGACCCACATTCCTTTTCTGTCCTCTGTCCCCCCAGCTCTGGCGACGACATCTCACCCCTCCCTCCTTGCCTCTTTTCTACTCTGCTGCCCCCCCCACATCATCATCATTTAGAGTCTCCCCTTCTTCCCACTCCATTCTCTGAGTGTCTCACCCTCTCCAACTGTCTCTGTTGGTCTCTGTGTGTCAATCTCTTGTGTCTCCAGCTCCCTGTGGTGTCCTCAGTTCTCTGTGTCTTGCCCTGTCTGTGGCAGGCTCCTTCTCCATCTCTTCCTCTCCCCCCCCCCATCCACATCCTGCCTGTCTCTCTGTCTCTTTGTCTTTTTCTTCCTCCTGTCCCTCTTTTCCTCCCTTTTGGCTGTTTTCCTTCCTCCAACATTCATATATTCCTATCCCCCCTTCCCCATCTCTCATCCCCTCCTTCCTCATCTCTTTCATCCTCATTCTGTCCTGTTTCTCTTGCCACCATCATGTTCTTCAAGTCATCTTCCTCTTGGTCATTTCCCTCATGGCCTCCAGATTGGAGGTGGGAGAGGGGGGCCCTCCAGAGTCACCCCAAAGGAGCCTCCTCTCAAGTTAGGGACAGATGTCCTGGCAATCTATTGGGCAAATGTAGTTGAATCTCAGGTGGGGAGGGAAAGGCCTCAGGTCAAAGAGCACCAGGAACTGAGAGTGCCACGCCTCCTTTTCCAGCGTTTCAGAGGTAGGCTACCTCCTGCCAGCACAGGTCAGGGTAGAGGGTAGTCCCAAGGGCTGAGCTGGCCCTAGAAGCCTGCTAACGAGAAGGACTCAAAGAAGAGCAAGTCTAGGTCTCACTGATTCCTGGGATTTATCTCCTCCTACGCCACAATGATGGCTATCTCAGATTGTGCCTCGGTTTCCCCCAGTGGCACAGGGGTACTATCTGTGCTCTGTGTCTTCTTTAAAGGACTTTGAGTTCCTGGAGCAAAGTCAAAGTTATAAAGAGGGAAAGGGTAGAGTGACTCCTGCCCCCCTTGCTCACCAACCCCAGGGGGACTACAGCACGCAATAATTTGTGCTGTATGGGCAGGGGTTGAATAAGGGTCCTGTCTTCTTAAGTATCTGGTGGAGGACAGTGCCTTGCCTTCCCCCAAGGACTGGCAACCCCTGCTGTCAGGCCCGCCCACCTTCCCAGTCTGGGCAGTGGCCTCTAGCCTTCCTCCTTACAGTCCCTCTTCAAGGAATGAGCTTGGAGTCATGGGAAACAGGCCATGGGGTGGGGGTGCCAGGCCTCCAGGGCCCAGCCCTTGCCTCTGGGTGTGATGAGGCCTGGTCTAGGCAGAAGTTCTAGGACCCTGGGGTCTGGACACTACTCACCAAGGGGCTGGGCTGGGGAGGAGTAGGGGTGCCTGGGGGAGGCGGGTTGCACGCAAGGCATGCTGGGCCCCCCTCGGCGGGTGGGTGGGGGGAACAAAGCTGGCATCGAGGCCTCAGCTAAAATTAGCCGCTTCCCTGCGCGGGAGCAAGCATGCCTGCCAGCCGCCCAGATCGCCGCTGCCTCGGCAGGCCATCTGTCGCCACGTTTTGCTCAGTCCCCCAGGGCTCCCCAGCTCCAGCCACCCCCAAAGGCTAGAGGGACTCTACTTTGAGGCTGTCCCTAGCCAGGGTTCTGATCTCTGCTGCTATCATGCTGTGTGACCTCAGGCTAGGCGTGTCCCTCTCTGGGCTCCTCTATAGCAGAGGGTGCTGGACACTGACATCCTAGATTGCCCAGTCCTTCCAAGCCCCGGGTGCTGGTCCTGGTAATGGGAGGCTGGAGGGTGGGCTGCCTGCCTCCCTTGGAGCTGGCCCTCTGGTTCAGTGTTTAAAGGTGGGCCAAGTGGGGTTTAGGGTAAAGGGCTGGTGAATGATCAGTTTCTCTGGTCTTCACAGGACAGTAGGGCAGCGCTGTATCCAAAACATCCCAGTATCCCCCTTACACCGCCCTCCCACCAACACACACACACACACACACACGGACTTCCATGTAGTCTTACAGAAACAGCTCTAGTGGGAAGCCAGGAAGTGGAGGCTGAGCTCAGCTGATACTAACTGCTCTGTGGCTTGGGCAAGTCTCCTGCCCTCTCTTAGTCTATTTTCTCCTCTTCAGTAAGAAGCTACCATTTCTTGAGCACCTTCCCACTTTATGCCACATCGTCTCTTGAGGCTGATGTGATCGTCCCAGCTTTACAGCTGAGCAAGCTGAGGTACAGAGAAGGCTGAGTTTCTTTGTGAGGAAGGGGTGGAACCAGCGGTGGATGGCTGTGTCTTCCTTCCCATGGCCCCCAGTGCTCCAGCCTTGGCTATTTTCAGACCCTGGCACTTCCCTGGCTTCTGCCCCTACCCTCCTCCCCAAAGCCAGAGACTGGGCTGCGGCTTCAGGGTCACTCAGCTTGGCCTGGGAGGAGCTCAAACTTGAACCCAGGCCCCTTGGCTCCTGGCCTCCTTCCCTCTGGCCAGCAGGCTGGGCCTGTTCCCTGGGTGAGTCATGCCCCTGGACTTTGGCCTCCTTGTCAGGCTCTATGGCCTGAATTTGGAGAGGGGGGCCTTTGTGAGAATGAGGGGCTCCCCTGGTAACAGTGGGGGTCTGAAGCTATCATCCCTCGCCCTCCTCAGTCCTGGGCCCTGAGGGCATGGTGACAGCAACCCATAACCTGTCTCCCCTCCACTGATCTCTAAGAAGTCTTGTAGGAAAAGCTCCTGAGGCCTCAGTGACAGCCCTCCTTGCTCACTCATTCTGCCCCCTCCCTAGATAACTACATTCAATTAGACATGGGATGGGGGAGCTTGAGGTGGTGGCATTTCCAGGTTGTCTGTGTGCCCAGGCAGCTTCCTTCCCAGCACTCGTCTTCCCCCAGCAGTGGGCCGCTGGGTTACCCAGGAGGGAAGCCATAGTGCCTCCCCTCCTGGTGTCCAGGGACCAAGGTCACACCCAGAGACCTATGCGCCTCTACCTCCTCTTGGGGCCATTGGTGTTTGTCACTGGGGCAACATGCGGCTGTGCCCGGCTCTGGCATTGCTGGGGTGACATTCATGCCCTGTGAGCTGTGACGCCTCTGCAGGCAGAGGACAGCACCACCCGGCTGACAATGATGGGGGAGGGGTGGGAGTGGGCTGTCACCTGTCTGAATCAGTCACGGTGATATGTTGTGTACCCATCCTACAGTCTGGAGGGAAGGAGCCAGGTTGTGTCCCTGGCTGATACTGTGGGTTGGGAGGAGCTGTATCCTTCTCACACCTGCAAGGTGAGGCTTGTTTGTGTGTGTGTGTGTGTGTGAGAGAGAGATTCTCCATGTAGTTCACATCCCATTATGGGGGTGGGGGTGCCTGGTTGGTTGTGTGTTAGTTACACCATTGCAAAGGTGACAGCCTATAATCCTGTCTCATAATGTCTGGGGTTATCAGATGTGCCCGTCTCAGGCTTTGGGGGAAGTGACAGGTTATATGCTTCACCCATTCTATTAGGAAGGTAGTCACCCACTCACACGCCTGTCTCTGACTGTTGGGTATGTGTGAGATGTCACCATGTGCCCATCTCATGCTGTTGTGGGGAGTGATATATGTGATTATCTCATGCTGTTGGGAGGTTGTCAGTAACTTGGGAGCTTGTCTGTTACCCTAAAGAGACAACATGTTGCCCAGTGGTATGGAGACCACAGGGCCCCACAGGGCTGGCCAGAGGAAGCACTCCTGGGTGGGGGGGGCGGGGTGCCTCAGTCTCACATGACCTACCTTCTGACCCAGGTGCCAACCCTGGGGACTGTTCCCCTGGAGGAAGGACCTGGTGTTTTTCTGATAGTGTGGAACAGGACCTCTGGGACTGCGGCAGGTGTGAATAGGGGGTGGGGCCCCACAAAGGGTTCGCATGGGTCGCTGTGTCCCACAGGCCTGGGGGACCCTGTTCCCTGCCTCTCCTGCCCCTGAAACTGTTAAACTAATTAAAGCTGTGGAGCCGCAGGATTAATCGGGGCAGCTCAGCACAGGCCGGGAGCTCAGGTAGTCGATTAGTGTGCCGCGGAGGATATTGGATTTCTGAACCGCAAGTCAGCACTATTCGGGCCTGTTATCTCTCCGAGGCTCGAGGGTCAGGAGGCGGGAGGCTCCAGGCGCGCTGGCCACCCCCGCCCGGACATCTCGGAGCGTCCATTCCCCCTGCCCACACCGCCACCATCTCTGCCTGTCTGCCAGCGTCCCCACCCCCTGCCCTCCTGACCCTGCTGCTGCCCATGCCGCATTCTCACCCAGCCCTTCTCCCTGGCTCATCCTGGCCCTGCCCGAGGTCTCCCCCGTCTCCCTCCATCACCCTCCAGTCTCCATCTGTCAGGCTGGCCTCCCCAGTGTTGCCCTTCCCTCTGGCTCATTCCCTCTCAGTCCCACCTGGTCTGACTCGCACCCTGTGCCTCACTGACACCCGCTCTTCAGCTTCGGACTGCCCCTCCACCTCTGCCTTCCTTTCCCTGTCACTGTCCCTGTCCCCCAGACTCGTCCTCTGTCTCTGCTATTATGTTTGTATGTCCTGTCTCACAGTTTCTGTCTCTGCCTCTCATGTCTCTCTGTCTCTGTTTCTCTCCCTCTTTGTGTCTCTGTGTATCTTTCTCGCTCTCCCTCTCTTTCTCTCTCTCTCTCTCTCTCTCTCTCTCTCTCTCTCTCTCTCTCTCTCTCTCTCTTGTGTGGTCTCGGCTGGTGTCTGCAACCAGAACAAATCTCCCCCAGCCAACACCCCCTGAACAAGGAGGCCAGAGCAGCTAATGGGAAACATGTGATTCTGCCTTGCGCCTGGAGCACCGTGAAGGGAGCCTTAGTCCCAGCTCAGCCCCTGCTCCCCCTCGCTACATTCCCCGCACCACACTGTCCCCTGTCTCCCTGGGGCTCCCCCAACCTGTGTGGGCACAGTGCAAGTTCCCCCATCATTTACATTTCAGGGGGATGGGGGGAAGCTGACGTTTTTCAGCTAGGGCCTATCAGGTTGTGGAGGGGCTGGGAGCAGCTTTGCTCCTTTGGTTCCCCCAGGGCCAGGCAGACCCCATGCAGACTCCCCCCCACCACCACCACCACCACCATATGTAGGAAAACAGGGCCAAGATGAGCTGAGCTGTGGGGGCCTGGATGGGGGGCAGCCAGTCCACCCCCACTGGAAGGCTCTGGAGCCACCCAGATTTCTATCTTTTCCGCCCTTCTGGGCCTCTGGGGAGCTGCAGGGGTGGGGGCTCCCTGAGGGCTTTGGAGCTGCTGGGCTGCATTTCTGTGCCCACCCAACCACGGGGAAAGGGGGGACAGATCAGAGGAGGGAGACTCTGGCAGGTTGGAATTCTCCTTCTCTGCCTGTGGATAAATTGTCCCTAATCCAGGCTTGGGGAGCTGTCTGGCTCCTACAGAGAGAGAGAGAGAGAGAGAGAGAGAGAGAGAGAGAGAGAGAGAGAGAGAGAGAGAGAGAGAGAGAGAGAGGAAGCAGGCATACAAACACAGTGACACAGACACACTGTCTCACAAAGGGTCTCTCACATGCGCGCACACACACGTAATAACAAGCTACACAAAGGTACCACACAGATACTGAGGCACCCTTGGTTGACTGGCACATAGATCCTCTCACACATGTTGACTCTGACACAGCTATACTGGCACAGACATACAATGACATGGCACAAGGACCCACTGATGCACATAGACACACAATTATAAGGTCACACAGCTTGCACATGCATGGACATACACATGAGCCCATACTGACCTGTGGTGAAACAGACCCACAAGGACACTATGACCAGTCACGCTGTTATACCATGACCCTGAAAACCCAAAGAAAGGCAGAAGTAGGAGGGAGGCAACACTGATCCACAGTGACACCAGTGCCAGCAGTCACAGGCCTTGAGATGGGAAACCTGCAGGGACAGCAGAGGATCAGCCGCTGTGCCCTCCCCCACCCCCCTCTCTACACACATTCAGAGAGCTCCGAGACAGGCAGAAGCCAGTTCTGTTACTGACACAGCAGGATGCAGAGAGCTGGGCAGAGTGTGTGCATACACAGACATACTCATAGCCTGACCACAGTTGGGCACACCTTGTCACACACACTTCCACCTCTGTGTCCTCACAGGCACGCAAACACAGGCTCAGCTGGACATACACAAAGCCGAACAGACCCAGAGGCACACACCCACACGTATAACTGAAGACACCCAACCCAAGTACACATCACACACACACGCTGACCACACACACCACAACTGAGCAAACACACAATCCCATACATGTACACTCTTAAAACACATGTAGCTACACAGACATACAAAGATACACAGAGAAACATACAGAAAGCTAAATAAACCCAGGAACCCATGTGCAGGTGTATTTACCCAGACAACTCAACACAGACATATATTTATACAGGCAAGATCTCGAACACACAAATTCCCAGGCAACCAGGACCTGCAAGGAGGCCATGAAGCCTGGTTCCAAGACCCCCTCTGCACTCCAGGGCAGACCTCAAGGAGGCAGGGGGATGGTGAGAAGGGCTGTGGCTATGAAAGAGAACAAGAGACATAACCAGTAGCTGATAGAGAAGAGTAAATGCCAGCTGCATATACACCCCATCGTGGAAATCGATATACACCATCACTTTGAACAAGCTCTGAGCATTTATAGTTGTCTCAGAGCGTTCCTCCCCTTTCACAAGATCTCCCCATTGTATAGATGAGAAAACTGAGAGCCAGCGAGGTTCACTGACTTGCCCAAGATCAGACAGTTAACGAGGGTGGAGCCAAGGACTGTCTGACTCCGAAGACCAGGTTTTTCCACCATAGCATATGTGTTCATGCTCATGCATGTGTGTACCTACACATACAAAGATACTGCTTCCTAGTGTTTCAAGGTTTACAACTCTCGAGTGAAATGAGGTTTGAGCTGATTTAATTGTGTGCAAGAGTGAACCCCAGCTAGCACGGCCTCCTGGTCCCTGTCTGGCTCACCCTGTGTCCATGCTTATGCCTGTGGTGCTGTGTTTGCTTCCACAGATGGGAGCTTGCCTGCCTGACTACCCATCGGCCTGGACCTCAAAGCCTGCCCAGCTAAGTGTGTGCAGAGGGCCCCCGGTTCGGGGTGACTCTCAGGCTGCCAAGGAGACCACCCTGGAATCACTGGCGAAAACAGGCCTTTCCTGCTGAGCTGGGCCTGTCTACACATTCTGCTCGGGTAGGTTAACAACATATAGGGACGCCAGGTTTCTGCTTGGGCCACCCCCAGGAAGTGGAGGAGATCAGGGGGACTTACTTCCCCATCCTTGCAGGGATTCCCCCCTCCCAGCTTAGGCCAAAAAGAGGCCCTTTATAGAATCAAAATATATGAACAACTTACTCGAATTTCACATGGGATACTGAGGCCCATGGGTATACAGCAAGTTTGATGGACTCTTGCCTCCTAGGCTGGGTCCTCTTCCCTGCTCCTTGATGACCTGAGAGAACCCGGAAGGGAAAGGGTTTGTGACAATGAGCAGAACTCAGGGCAGAGGTGGAAAGCAGAGTGCCTAATATGTGCAACTGACCTCCAGGACTGAAGTCTGGAAGCAGAGAGCTGAGAGGACCTGGGTAGTTCAGGTATGCTAGGCTGCCCTCCTAGGATGAGAGGTGGCAGGACCCGCCTCACTACTCCTGGCCCAGATTAGCCCACCCATGCTCAAGAGCTACAGAGGCCAGGTGGGGCTGCCCTGCCCTGCAGAGGCAACTCCCTGAACTGACACATGAAGCCTCAGGGCTCCAGGAAGCTCCCTAGAGCCCAGCCTGCCTGGGGACCCCACCCAACTTCCAAAAGAGCATTCCTGGAGCCTGAGGTCTAGGGGCGGGGCCTCCTGGGATTTTAAGGGTGGAAAGGTTGGGCTGTGGGAGGATGAGGATACAGGGCTGTGTGAACCCACTGTAAAAGTACAGGACATCTTATGTGCAAGTACGCAGGCATGGGTGTAAGCACACAGGCATGCGTGCAAGCACGTGTGTGTAGGGAGCTCTGTCCTTAGGTGTGCAGGGCTCTATATACGAGATATATAAGTGGACTGAGCTGGGAGACGTTTGAGAGCTGTGTGTGTAGTGTAAGGAGTGTGCAGGACTCAGTGTCCTGTGCAGGTGTGGAAATACTGGAGGGTTGTGTGTGCCGTGCTGCATGGTGTATATATACAAGATGCTAGTGTACATGGAAGAGGTGTGTGGACAGGAACCTGAACACACTGGGGTGATATGCGGGTACCCTGGGATCTCTGTGTGCATTAGCCATGGGGAAGTGTGTGTTCAGGGTTCTGAGTGCACACTGGGGGTGGTGTGTGCACATGGCTCCATTTGTGCTTTGGAGGTGGGCCGGGCAAGCCTTCAGCTGAGCAGGGCTCAGCAGTGCCCAGCCTTGTGGCCAAATCGCTGAAGTCACTTCCTTTCCAGCAGCAACTTTCCAGGAGGAGGAGTTCTTCAGACCTGGGCGGGGAGGGGGGGTGGAACAAGTTGCTCTCTGGGGAAGGAGGTGGGCGGGGGTGAGAGGCTGTGGGGAGGGCCTGGTGGGGCTGGAGGAGGGGAGTCCTCCGGGAGACCGAAGGAAAGACAAGGACAGAAGTCTGGAAGGGCCAAGGGCAGGAGGGGATGGGGGCGGAGCAGGGCGGGAAGCACAGTCCCTGGGTGACCTCGGGGAGAGGAAGGGGGGGCCACCCAGCAGGGTGACCCTCGGGTTCAACCAGAGCTGGCTGTGGTGCCCACACACCTGGCACCCAGGGCAGGGGGGCTGGCAGGGGGCGGGTCTAGGACAGACCTGCTTGCCAGGTGCCCAGCTCTGAGCAGGAAGGGGGTGGGCGAGGGCTGCACAAAGGAGCTCTGTGTGGCTGAGGATAGGGTGGGGTGGGGTGTGTTGTGCTGGGGGGGGGCGGCTGATGGCTCCAGGGGGTGGGGCGGGGCTTGCTTCCCTTGGGGGCATCAGTGGCTCTAAGGGGACACCTAGTGGCAAGGGAGGGTAGTGCATCAGGATGACCGAGGTGGGAGGGGGTGAAGAAGCTGTCCGCAAGTAGATCAGAAGTCACATTAAAACTGGTGGTTTGGACTAGAACAGTTGGAGGAGGCTGCAGGGGAGGGGGCTGCCTCTGGACAGTGAAGAAGTTTGGTTGACAGGAGCCCAACAAACCTAAATTCAGACTCAAGGCTTCCATGTCCTGGCTGTTTGTCCTTAAGGGCATAACTTAACCTCTCTGTGCTCCCATTTTAAGTACTAAATGAGTGACAGTTGCCATTATTATTTTTATTTTTTTTGTTGTGATTTTGGGCCCGAGTCGGGTTAGAAGAAGATCTTGGGGTACATTTGAGCTGGTGGGAGGGGGTTGAAGAGAGGGAGATTGAGAGGTGTGATGCTTAGTTCCTGAGGGGGCAGATCCTGGGAGATAAAGGCCTCAAAGGGAGATGCTGGAGGTCTCACAGCAGCAGTAAGCCCCTTTGATGCAGTGTTTCCATTGGAGGACATCCCTGGGCCTTCAATCCCGCCTGGGAGGGAAATGGTGTTGGGGGGAGGAGTGTGCAGGCTGGAGAGAGGGTCATGAGGCCGGAAGTAAGAGCAGGGGCTGGCAGTCTGGCTCCCCTGGGGAGGCTGTGGGTGGGGGAGGGGAGGCGGTCTGGGGAAGGGGTGGGGTGGTCACAGCCGCAGCAGGGAGGGTGGGGCTGGGGACTCAAGGATGTGGGCTGGCGCTTCCCGGCACTGTGCACAGCAGGTTGGGGCCTCCAGCCCCCTCCCAGCCGCCTGCTGTCCCCATGGGTAGGCTTAGAAGCAGACAGGAACAGAAGGACCCTTTAGACTTTGTTCACAGACATGGGATAGGTGGTACCCTTGGGAGGGGTCCAAGAAAATGGCTGCCTGGGTGTGGTGGGGAGGGGAGCCAGCTGCTTCCCTCAGATCCTGGAGGCTGTAAAAGACGGCAGTGGACACAGTCAGGAGGTCTGGCAGGAGGACTTGCCCAAAGGTCTTCACCGGTGGGTGGAACAGAAGCAACCACTGGAGAGGTTTTTCTCTTCTGCCAAGATCACACCCTCTGGCCCTAAGTGGGAGGTCTGCAGAGCAGGGAGGTGATGGTGGCTTCTGGTAGGCATCTCAAGGAAGGCATCAGAAGCCATGGGTCAACCATACTATCGGAAATCAGACTTGGAGATTCCAAAGGCTGAGCCCCCTTTCCTCCCTTGTGAGGCTGTTACCTAATGTCCTTCCTGCAAGAGCAGCAGTGGGATTCTTAAAGCAGAGATCCTGCTCTGGGAGGGGCCCGTCCACAGTCTACAGCCAAGCACGGAGAGGACATAACCCTGAATGGCTGAGTAGGTGGGACATGAGCTGCCGCTAAGGTCTGGGACCTGCAAAGAGGGAAGGGACAGTGGACAGAAGGATATTCTGCTTGGATGCGCAATAGAAGGGCCCTCCCCATGCCTCGGGCAAAGTCTCTTTCCCTTTTTGGGTCTGTTTCCCTATCTGTAAAATGGGAGAGGCATGAGGTGGCACTAGAACATTGCCCACCGGAGGAGCTGATTGGAGATACAGATTTTCAGATGTCCCTTCAGGTCTGAGTCAGACTTCCCTAGATAGGGCCTGAGTGTCTGGAATGTTACACAGCTCCCCCAGGCCCAGGGTTTAGAAGCCAGTGGGTTAGACGATTTTTTAAGGTTCCTCTCAGCCTTAAATTTGACCACAGCTCTAGAAGGAGCACTTTCGGGAGTGACTGAAGGAGAGTTGCAGGAGCTGGGAATGGAAGGAAGCTTTGGACATGGGCAGAATTAGAAATCCTGCCACTGAGCAGCTATGTGACTTCAGGCAAGTTACACAATTGCTCTGAGCCTATTTCCTCTGAATTGTGGGGATCATAAATTGTGCCACTCAGGTTGCTATGAGGATTCAGTTGGTCGTATATGTGGCGGTGCTTTGTAGGTTGCAAATCGATGTCCACCAAAGGGTAGTGGGGGAGTGTCCTTATCTACACCATCCTGTCCCTAATCTAGTCAGCTGTACAGTGTTCTGTGGGGTGCCAGCACTGGACAGGCAGTATGATGGCCAGTAAGAGTCTCCATGTGTCTATGGGGGATGGGCCTTGGGGATCAGGTCAGAGCCAAGCACACTAGACGTTGTCAGGACCAGTCTTTAAAACCCTTACAGTGGTCGGGGCCCATTCAGCTCCTTATTCCCCAGGCTCCCTTGGAAGTCTGACATGCCTGGACCTAAATCCCAGCTCTGCCCAGATCAGCTCAGGGAGTCCTTTGGTAAATATTTATGTAGCATCCATAGCACAGGCCCTGGGGTCAGGGAATACAGCGGTATACAAGACAGACTCGGTCCCTGCCCTTGAAGGGCCCACACTCTGGGGGGACCCACTGAACAGTCAGTTATACAAGTAAATGGTTGCAGTTGTGAAAAATACTGTGAAGGTGAAGCAGAGAGTGCTCTGGGAATATATGTATAGCAAGGACTGGACCAAGGCCAGAGGTGGGATGGGGGTGTGTTCAGAGAGGGCCTTTCTGATAAAGGTGGAAGAGGGGTCAGAAAATGTCCCTTTCTACATTCTTGTTTCCCTCCCTCCCTCAACCTCTTTCTTGGGTCACACTTTTGTGTCTGGAGAGGAATGAAAGAGAGCTTCATGGGAAAGGCACTGCTGAGTGCTCTGTGTGCCTCATTCATTCATTCATCCCTTCAGTAAATGTTTTTTGTGTTTTTTTTTAAACAGGTATTTTATTTTTTATTTTATTTTATTTATTTTTATTTATTTTTTTTAATTAATTTTTTTTTTTTTTGAAGGCAGTGTCACTGGCCCTCATGTGGGACCCGAACCAGGGCCGCTGGCTTCGTAAACCAGCGCTTAACCACCGTGCTACTCTGCTGGCCCTATTTTTTTTTTTTTTGAGGGCAGTGTCACTGGCCCTCACATGTGGGACCCGAACCAGGGCTGCTGACTTTGTAAACCAGCGCTTAACCACCGCGCCACTCGGCTGGCCCCAGTAAATGTTTTTTGAAACACACTTGTGAATAATGTGCTGATCAGGGTTTTGGGAGATACACACAGAAATGAACAGGACAGAAATCTTGCGCTCATGGTGCTTAAAACCTTCCAGTGTGGTTTTCTCATCTGTGAAAATGGGGGAGATAACCATATTGATCTCAGGTTCACAGGGAGGTTAGATGAGATATCCATATAGAGTGCTTAGGCCAATGTTTGGCATCAGGGAAAGGGCCCCAAAGTATGAGCTATTGTTGTTGACTCCTTGGTGTGATTGCTAAACGTCTGACCTCAGACACTCTTCACTTTTTATTTGCAGCTTTTATCCCAGTAATAATTAAGTCATTTATGACTATCTGATGTTTGTCTACCCAGTCCTTGTACAAACTAGGCACTCCATAATTAACAAGTATATGAATGAATGATGTTACTTTAATCTCTGAGCTTCCATTTCTTCATATGCAAAATGGGGTTATTAATAGGCCCTACCTCGCAGGATTGGTATGAAGAATTAAATGAAACGATGCCTGGACAGCTTCCAGCCCAGTGCCTGGCGCGCAGTAGGTGCTCACTAAACCTGAGCTGCGATGGTCCTTTCCAGGCGCTGTCCACGCCCGCCCCGAGGCCTGGGCTCAGGCCGAAGTTGCTCCACAGCACCCCCAGCTGACAGCCAGCGACTGGCAGAGCCCCCAGGCACGGGGGCCCTCTCTCTCCCAGGTCAGCCGGGTGTGTGTGCTAGAGGGAGCTGGGGGTGGTCTGTGGAGGAGACCGGGCCAGCAGGCAGGTAGACAGGTCAGGTGGACAGTGGTTGGGCTCTGGCCAGCAGACCATTCAGATCTCCTGTTGCCTGTCTTGTTGCCCACAGAGATCTCCAGTGTGACAACCCAGGCGGCAGAGCCGAGGGTGAGTGGCTGGGGTTCCCTTGGAACCCTGGGGATGGGGCAAGAAGGAGGGAGGCCTTGCCCTTGGTAGGATTTCCTGGCCCTCTCCTTACGTTTGATCTGGAATGGTCACCCTACCCTGCTGATGTTCTTCCCTCTCAGAGGCAGGTGTCTTGTTCCCCCTAGGGCCTAAAAGGGGTGAGCTGTCAATAAGTGGAACTGGGGCCCACCAGGGGTTCATGGTGCATGTGGTGGTTTGGGAGAAGCTGGGGGTCAATAAGTGGATTGGGCTTGCGGAGGGGACTAAATGGGGTGCAGGGGCTCATTGAGGATATGGGGAGCTGAGGCGGACTTGGGTGGTCAGTGAGGGACCTCCTGCCTATCCTGCTCAGCAGGTCCTGGTCCCGGCTTCTCGCACCCTCATGTCAGCCCCGGCCCCGCCCGGCGGCCCGTGGAGGACAAGGTCAGGATGCGTGTGAAGCCCCAGGGCCTGGTGGTGACTTCCAGTGCCGTGTGCAGCTCTCCTGACTACCTCCGGGAGCCCAAGTACTACCCCGGCGGCCCCCCCACCCCCCGGCCCTTGCTTCCCACGCGGCCCCCCGCCAGCCCACCTGACAAGGCCTTCGCCCACACCTTCTCTGAGAACCCGCGCCCACCCCCACGCCGGGACCCCAGCACCCGGCGCCCACCAGTCCTTGCCAAGGGGGACGACCCGCTGCCCCCTCGGGCGGCCCGTCCTGTCTCACAGGCCCACTGCCCTACACCCACTGGAGACGGCAACAGCTCCCGACGTCGCTGGGACAACGGGCGGGTGAACCTGCGTCCAGTGGTGCAGCTGATTGACATCATGAAGGACCTGACCCGGCTCTCCCAGGACCTGCAGCACAGCGGCGTGCACCTGGACTGTGGTGGGCTCCGGCTGAGCCGCCCGCCTGCCCCACCCCCCGGTGATCTTCAGTATAGCTTCTTCTCTTCCCCCAGCCTGGCCAACAGCATCCGCAGCCCTGAGGAGCGGGCCACCCCCCACGCCAAGTCTGAGCGGCCCAGCCACCCCCTCTATGAGCCTGAGCCTGAGCCTAGGGACAGCCCCCAGCCCGGCCAAGGCCATAGTCCTGGAGCCACTGCTGCAGCCACCGGTCTGCCCCCGGAGCCTGAGCCAGATGGCCCTGATTACTCAGAACTCGCTGATGCCGATATCCTTAGTGAGCTGGCCTCCCTTACTTGCCCTGAGGCCCAGCTGCTAGAGGCCCAGGCCCTTGAGCCACCATCGCCGGAGCCAGAGCCTCAGCTCCTGGACCCCCAGCCCCGCTTCCTGGACCCACAGGCACTAGAGCCACTCGGGGAAGCTTTGGAGCTGCCGCCCCTGCAACCTCTTGCTGATCCTCTGGGGCTGCCAGGCCTGGCTCTCCAGGCCCTGGATACCCTGCCTGACTCCTTGGAGTCCCAACTCCTTGACCCTCAGGCACTTGACCCCCTGCCCAAGTTGCTTGATGTCCCTGGACGCCGTCTGGAGCCCCAGCAGCCCCTAGGGCCCTGCCCACTGGCTGAGCCTTTGCACCTGGACTTGTGCTCACCCCATGGCCCCCATGGGCCTGAGGGTCACCCCAAGTACGCCTTACGGCGCACTGATAGGCCAAAGATCCTGTGTCGCCGGCGGAAAGCCGGACGGGGGCGCAAGGCAGACGCCGGACCTGAGGGCCGCCTGCTGCCCCTGCCTATGCCCACAGGGCTGGCTGCCACCCTGGCTGAGCCCCGGCCACCACCGCCTCCACCACCTCCTGCCCTGCCAGGCCCAGGCCCTGTCCCAGAGCTGGAGCCAGAATCTTCCCAGACCCCAGTGGTCCCGACTCGCAAAAGCAAGTGCCGGGGTGTGCGGCGCATGGTGGTGAAAATGGCCAAAATCCCTGTATCACTGGGACGGCGGAACAAGACCACATACAAGGTATCGTCCTTGAGCAGCAGCCTGAGCGTGGAGGGCAAGGAGCTGGGCCTGCGCGTGTCAGCAGAGCCCACCCCGCTGCTGAAGATGAAGAACAACGGGCGGAACGTGGTGGTGGTCTTCCCACCTGGCGAGATGCCCATCATTCTCAAGCGTAAGCGTGGACGTCCTCCTAAGAACCTGCTGCTGGGTCCTGGCAAGCCCAAGGAACCAGCTGTGGTGGCAGCCGAGGCAGCCACCGTGGCAGCAGCCACCATGGCAATGCCGGAGGTGAAGAAACGGCGGCGGCGGAAGCAGAAGCTGGCATCTCCCCAGCCGTCCTACGCCGCAGACGCCAACGACAGCAAGGCCGAGTACTCAGACGTCCTTGCCAAGCTGGCCTTTCTGAACCGCCAGAGCCAGTGTGCTGGACGGTGCTCACCGCCCCGTTGCTGGACACCCAGTGAACCCGAGTCAGTGCATCAGGCACCTGACACCCAGAGCATCTCCCACTTCCTGCATCGAGTGCAGGGCTTCCGGCGGCGTGGTGGCAAAGCAGGCGGTTTTGGTGGCCGGGGTGGGGGCCATGCGGCCAAGGCAGCCCGATGCTCCTTCAGTGACTTCTTCGAGGGCATCGGCAAGAAAAAGAAGGTGGTGACAGTGGCAGCTGCTGGGGTGGGGGGCCCCGGCCTCACTGAGTTGGGGCACCCCCGCAAACGGGGCCGGGGGGAGGTGGACGCTGTGACTGGGAAGCCCAAGCGCAAAAGGCGGTCCCGGAAGAATGGGACTCTGTTCCCAGAGCAGGTGCCTGGTGGCCCAGGCTTTGGGGAGGCTGGCGCTGAGTGGGCCGGGGACAAGGGTGGTGGCTGGGCCCCTCACCATGGGCACCCAGGTGGGCAAGCTGGCCGAAACTGTGGGTTCCAAGGAACCGAGGCCCGAGCCTTTGCCTCCACTGGGCTAGAGAGTGGGGCTTCAGGCCGTGGCAGCTACTACAGCACAGGCACACCTGCAGGCCAGACTGAGCTCAGCCAGGAGCGCCAAAACCTCTTCACAGGATATTTTCGCTCCCTACTCGATTCAGATGACTCCTCCGACCTCTTGGACTTTGCCCTCTCAGCCTCGCGCCCTGAGTCCCGGAAGGCATCGGGCAACTATGCAGGGCCCCCAACCAGTGCCCTGCCTGCCCAGCGGGGCCTGACCACCTTCCCCAGCCGAGGAGCCAAGGCCAGCCCAGTGGCAGTGGGTAGCAGTGGGGCTGGGGCAGACCCCTCCTTCCAATCTGTCCTGCCTGCTCGCCAGAACTTCCCACCAGGCCGGGCAACAAGCTACGGGATAACCCCAGCCACTTCCGACTGCCGGGCAGCTGAGACCTTCCCGAAGCTGGCTCCCCCGTCTTCAGCTGTGGCCCGCTCACCTACCACTCACCCGCCCACCAACGCCTACCCCCCACAGTACGGTGGCTATGGGGCTGGACAGAGTGTATTCGCCCCAGCAAAGCCCTTTACGGGTCAGGACTGTGCTAATAGCAAGGACTGCAGCTTTGCCTATGGCAGCGGCAACAGCCTGCCTGCCTCGCCCAGCAGTGCCCACAGTGCTGGCTACGCCCCACCTCCTTCTGGTGGCCCCTGCCTGCCACCAAGCAAGGCCTCCTTTTTCAACAGCTCTGAGGGGGCTGCCTTCTCTGGTTCAGCCCCTACACCCCTGCGCTGTGACAGCCGGGCCAGCACTGTCTCGCCCGGTGGCTACATGGTGCCCAAGGGCACCACAGCCTCTGCCACCTCCGCCGCCTCTGCCGCCTCCTCCTCTTCCTCCTCCTTCCAGCCCTCACCTGAGAACTGTCGGCAGTTTGTGGGGGCTTCTCAGTGGCCTTTCCGGCAGGGCTATGGAGGCCTAGACTGGGCCTCAGAGGCCTTCAGTCAGCTCTACAATCCCGGTTTCGACTGCCACGTCAGCGAGCCCAACGTGATCCTGGACATCTCCAACTACACGCCACAGAAGGTGAAGCAGCAGACAGCTGTGTCCGAGACCTTCTCGGAGTCGTCTTCTGACAGCACCCAGTTCAATCAACCAGTCGGCGGCGGTTTTAGGCGTGCCAACAGCGAGGCCTCAAGCAGTGAGGGCCAGTCAAGCCTGTCCAGCCTGGAAAAACTTATGATGGACTGGAATGAGGCATCATCTGCCCCCGGCTACAACTGGAACCAGAGTGTCCTCTTTCAGAGCAGCTCCAAGCCGGGTCGTGGACGGCGGAAGAAGGTTGACTTGTTCGAGGCCTCACACCTGGGCTTCCCGACATCCGCCTCAGCCACTGCCTCAGGCTACCCATCCAAACGGAGCACTGGGCCCCGGCAGCCACGGGGTGGACGGGGCGGCGGGGCCTGCTCAGCCAAGAAAGAGCGGGGTGGCGCGGCAGCCAAAGCCAAGTTCATCCCCAAGCCACAGCCGGTCAACCCGCTGTTCCAGGACAGCCCAGACCTCGGCCTGGACTACTATAGTGGGGACAGCAGCATGTCACCACTACCCTCACAGTCAAGGGCCTTTGGCGTGGGCGAGCGAGACCCCTGTGACTTCATGGGACCTTACTCTATGAACCCATCCACGCCATCTGACGGCACCTTCGGCCAAGGCTTCCACTGCGACTCACCCAGCCTGGGTGCTCCTGAGCTGGATGGCAAGCATTTCCCACCACTGGCACACCCGCCCACGGTGTTTGATGCTGGCCTGCAGAAGGCATACTCACCCACATGCTCACCCACACTGGGCTTCAAGGAAGAGCTGCGGCCGCCACCCACAAAACTGGCTGCCTGTGAGCCCCTTAAGCACGGGCTCCAGGGGGCCAGCCTGGGCCATGCGGCTGCAGCCCAGGCCCACCTGAGCTGCCGGGACCTGCCACTGGGCCAGCCCCACTATGACTCCCCCAGCTGCAAGGGCACAGCATACTGGTACCCGCCAGGCTCAGCTGCACGCAGCCCACCCTATGAAGGCAAGGTGGGTACAGGGCTGCTGGCTGACTTCCTGGGCAGGACGGAGGCCGCGTGCCTCAGTGCCCCACACCTGGCTAGCCCACCGGCCACGCCCAAGGCTGACAAGGAGCCACTGGAGATGGCCCGGCCGCCCGGCCCACCCCGTGGCCCCGCTGCAGCTGCTGCTGGCTATGGCTGCCCGCTCCTTAGTGACTTGACCCTGTCTCCGGTGCCAAGGGACTCACTGCTGCCCCTGCAGGATACTGCCTACAGGTATCCAGGCTTTATGCCGCAGGCGCATCCCGGCCTGGGTGGGGGCCCCAAGAGCGGCTTCCTGGGGCCCATGGCGGAACCTCACCCTGAGGACACATTCACCGTCACCTCCCTGTAGTGCCAACTGAAGTGCCGACTGGACCTCGAGGTTTTATTCCTGGGTGAGTCTGGGGATGTGGGTGTAGTGGGCAGAGGCCTGACGGGTGGGGGCTTGAGGACTTTAGAGCCTGGCCAAGGGAAAGGGGTACCATGATGAGCAGAAAAACTGAAGGATAAGATTGAGGACCTGACAACAGGGGCCTGGAATTTAGGAAGGAGTCTGGAATTAAATGTTGGGAACAGTGTTAGGGAGGAGATGAGTTGCTTGGGTGGGGACCCCAGCATGGGGCTTGGGTGGTCAGGGGGCCCTGTTATTAAATGGTTCGAGAACCGTAGACTGGATGGGCCCATCTAGTTTGGTTCGTCAGCGATTATTTCTCTCCTCCATGGTAGGTCCTGGGCAGGCATCACCTGAGTCCCAGGAAACACCACTTGACTTCTTGGGAGGAAGGGCGTTTGCATTGCCCTGTGTGAAACAAGTGAAGAGAGAAGCAGGTTGCCTAGTTATCTGCCAGGGTCCAGGGTACCGACCCTGCTGGGCTCCCTTGTTTCCTTAGGAGGAGCTTCATTTAGTCTAGGAGGCAGTCTGGCAAGGGCCAGGCTAAAGGTGTAACAGTGTGTCTGGTCATACACTCTGCAGTGACATTACAAACTGGCCCAGAGTTTCCTTTCCTGGTCTTCCACAGTACCCCCCAAAGGCTATTTTTCAGCATCTTTGGCCTGAGGTAGGTTCAGTGTGGTCGGGCATGTGGGGTAGGGATCCAGAAGTGGAGAAGGGGTGCTGGGATCCTGCTGTGCCTGGGAACCTGCAGCCAGTGGGTCTGTCCCCAGGCAGGATTTTTCCTGAAGCCAGTCCCTTTTCTGAAGCCAAACGCTTTTCCAAGCCTCAGTTAAATATTGCTAGATGTTTAGATGTTTTTATCAGGTACTGTGACCTCAGTAGCTAGAGTCACAGTTTTAGTAGTCTCAAGATTTTGTGTTTTAGAAAAGGAAGATAAAACGAGAGAAAACGTCCCCAAAATGGTAAAACGAGAGGGGGCTGGAGAAATCATTTTCTTTTTTTTTTTTTTTTCTTTTTTTTTTTTTTTGAGGGCAGTGTCACTGGCCCTCATATGTGGGACCTGAACCGGAGCAACTGGCGTCCCACGCCAGCTCTTAACCACCGCGCCATTTGGCCGGCCCGAGAAATCATTTTCTTGATGAACAACCTGCTCCAGAAATACAGCCATAACTGGCCCATCAGATCCCACTTTTGGGCAACAGACCTGTCTGAGCACCTCACCTTTCACCTCTGCTGCCACTGAAGCCTCCTGGGAGTGTCTTCTTGGAGAAGGGATAGCAGGGCTACTGAAAAACCCATTCCTGCTCTAGGGAGCCTGTTCAAGGCTAAAGCCATGTCAGTGGAAACTTATTACCCTTTCCCTGCCTCACACCAGCTCCTTGGTACCTAAAGGTGGCAAAAGCAGCACATGGGAGTCAGAAGGCCTTGCGGAGGGACAATTTCCCAATTGGCCATCAACTTGCTATGTGCCCTAGACCAAGCTTTTATTCTCCCACCCCCACCCCCGCTTCTGTCTCCCCATCTGTTCAAGGAAATTGACTTTGATAACCTCTTAGGCTCTTGCAACCCTGCATGGTATAGACAGTGGACCAAACTTTTTTTTTGGCAGTATGTTTTTCCTCCTAGTGAAGCCAGGCCAAGATTAAAATGGCCTTCCATTCTGCTTGTGTCTCATTGCAAGCGGCAGAGCTACAGACCTGAAGCAGGCCAGGGAGAAGCTGCTTAGGGTTTAAAATGTCAAACTCTTGATCCTTCTCACTGGAGGGGGAGATGTCTTATGGATAATCAGAAATGTGAAATAATCCAAAAACCATTCCTCCTGGGCTCTGAGTGGGAAAATAAATGGGTGTGGGAGCTGAGTGTTTGGGCAGGTCACAGCTCAGTGAGATACATAATGGAACCACCAGTGAGGCCTGAACGCAGGAGGAGCTGAGACGCAATCCAGCCCCACATTCTGGCCCTGCTCCCCACTCGGAGCTGGGAGTTGACAGCACTATCCTCAAACCCATGCATTCAATTGTTCCAGAAACATCTGTCCAGTACCCACTACGTGCCAGGCATTGGGAGGCTCCACAGTGAACAACCACAAATGAGGTCCTGGGCCTCAGGGAGCTTCCAGTTTAGAGAGAAAGACAGGAAACAGAATGATGCAAAGCATTTGGTAAAGATCGCCATAGAAAGGGACTGCAAGAGAAGAAAAGCTAGGAAGCCATGAGAGCCTGTCACAGGCTGACCAGATCCTGAAGCTGATGCTTCAAGGATGAGGGGGAGTTAGCTAGACAGGGAGTGGGAAGAGCATTCTGGGCAGAGGGAAAGGCAGTGGATAGAACCCTGAGGCAGGAAGGAGCTCAGCTTTGAGGAACTGATAGAAAGATAGTAACACTGAGTTAGGGGATGAGACAGGCAGGGCCAGGGCCTGCAGGGCATTGGGAAGGAGTTTGAACTTTATTCCAAGACAAATTGGGAACCACTGAGATGAGCCCTCAGCTGTGATATGCCAAGGGTCACAGTGGAGCAGGGTGAGTGGTGAAGGAGGAAGACCAGCTGCAATGTGCAGCCAAGCACTGATGGTGGCTTGGACCAAGTGGTGGTAGGGCTGTCTCCCTTTATCTAACATGGCACACCAGCTCTCATCTAGGACAGCCCTCCAGCTCCAAGCACTGATTAAAATTAGTGCTTGAGGAATGAGGAAGATTTGGGTTATAGGGAAGTAGAATAGTGAGGAAGAAGAGTTGACCCAGGGAGTGTCATGTCAGTAGAGGGCTTAAGCAGAGAGGACATTGACACGCTCGTTCACCAACAGGCTGTGAGCACTTTTGATACTGGGCACTGGAGAAGCAGTCATTCAACTCACCCTCACATCTTGAGCCCTTCCATGCCCATCTCAGTGCCAGGGATGGGGAGACAAAGCTTCCATGGTCCCTGTCTCAGAGGTCAGCACCCACCCCAGGAAGCTAAACCAAGTACACAGAGAACTTGAAAACACCTGGCCGGAAGTGGTAGGTGCCCAGAGGCAAGGAGAAACAAGCTTGTGCACCAAGAAGATGGGTGTTGGGATCAGAAGTCATTTCTCTGCCCCTTTGGTGAGCAAAGGTGCTCCTTTGGTACTCAGCCTTTTGTGTCACACCACTTGACTGAGCCTTCAGCCTGGGAGATGGGTCCCCCACTCCCAATCTGTGAGTTGAGGAAACAGGTGCAGCTGTAAACCTTGCCCAGGGGAATCCGCAGTTAGTAAATGGTGGAGCCAACATTTGAACCCCGTACTGCTTCCCACCCCCAGCCAGGGTACTCTGCCACACTGCTTCCTCTCCACCCCACATCCCTGATTCCTCACCTGGAAAATGTAAGCTAGGTTGGATGTTCCCTACAACTGTTTCTGGGTCTGACATTTTAAATGGATTTTGAGCTTCTGTGGAAGAGGGCTGCATTTGAACTTGACCTTGAAGAATAGATAAGATTTGGACACGTGGAGAATGGGGGAAGGGCATTCCAGGCAGAGGGAACTGTGGGCAAGGGCAGGTCACATCCCAATGGGAATTAGAAGAGGAAAGCTCAGAAGAGTCAGAGTGGGAAATGTGGGATCGGACTGGTCTGGGAGCAGAGCTAATGGGACAGAGAAGGAAAGGGGTGGGGTGGGGGGGTGGCACCTAGGCCCAGGCAGACATTTTCTGTAGTCCCTTAGATGGAAAGCAAGAGCCAGACAGACTGGCTCCGTGTTGGGCCCTCATGGCTGAAGATTGGTGCTTCCAGACCCTGGGAACAGGGTGGGAGGGTAGGAAGGGCCCTCCAAGGTGTTCAGGAATTTCGAGTCCTCCCTATTCCCTCTCAGACCTGGACCTGAGGCCAAGAGAAATGTCACAGGTCCTCCAAGGTTATACCAGCTGGGGCCTGACTAGAGCAGAAAGCAAGTTTCCAAGGCCACCATCCAGCCAGGGTCAGCAGGCATGCCCGGACCTGGGCCAGGCCCCAGCTGCTCTGGGCTTTGTCTCTTTGCATCTTGAAGCCTCAAGAGGTCACTTGATCTTGCCTCTGGCTCTGAGCAAGAGGCCCTCACGTCAGGGGTCAGCCAGTCCCACCCTGCTTCTTCTGAGCTCCTCTTCCCACTCCCTGAGGCTGTCTTCCCCTCCAGTCCTGTCTCTTGCCTCTCCCGCAGCCATTTTCAGGCCAGGCCTTCTCGTTCTGAGCCCTCATTTCCTGGAAATCTAATCTCCCCGCGAACATGCCCTCTCACACTCCTTCTCGCTCATCTCCCCCAATCCTGGTGGACCTGGAAGGAGTGCCCAAGGGATCAAGGCCCTGAAACTGGGGTTGGGGAGGGTGAGCTAAGAGCGTGCCTGGAGGCACAGACAGGCCTCTGTGCAGAGTCCGATTCCATCCCATACCAGCCCTGTGACCTGGTGAGACACGTCACCTTGCTGCGTCTCTTAGGAGAATTAAATAAGATTACCCGTGAAGCACTTCGCCCAGTCCCTGGCACATAGTAAGCACGTAGTCAGTGGCTAGAAAATGCGGGGCAGATCAAACCCTGTGTGAGTCACACATCCCTAGCTCTTTCCTGCTTGCTCAGACGCCATAGCCAGCCCTTCCTCACCTGCTGCCCCTTCTTCTCTCCTAGGAATGGTCTTGTCTCTAGTGTGGGTTTGGGACTTTTGGTAGAAGGTGAAATGTCACCGAGGTCTTTGCCTTAGCAACTAGGCTGAGTCCTCCATAAGGGGCCCGAGACCAGGTAAGTCACAGGCCCCAACCCAAGGGACCCAAAGCCTAATGAGCATGAGGACCAAGGTCAGCTGGAATCCCTGTCCACACTGGTCGGCGCTCTAGTCCCCTCTCATGGTGCAGATAATCTGGAAAAGATTTCCTATGACTGTAGTAAGTCATAATTGTTCCCCTGGCAGATTTGCCACCTTTGTCATAATAACATTTGCTGCCATAGTGCCCTCTGTGCTGGAGGGCAGGGGCAAGTAGGTTAAATCTGTGAAGGTTCCACTCAACACAACAAGCAGCGTCCTGCCCTCATGGAGTTGGCAGCCTATGGACAGGTGTTCACTAAAAGCCTCCATGTGGGCATCAGTCTCCAGGGGAGAGACTGAAACACTCCCACCAGAAAGCCCAGAGACCACCCTTGGGAATCATGAGCAGGGCAGGCAGCAAGAGCTTCCTGGAGGCAAAAAAAAAAAAAAAAAAATGGGTCTTGAACCAACATGAGGCTTCAGAAGCTGTAGTCCCAGCTCGTCACCTGGGTCAGAACCCAGCACCTTCCAGGTCTCGGTCCCAACATCTGTCGACCCTCTGCCCAAGTCCAGTCCCCGCCTTGTGACTACCAGAGTGCTTCAATGCGTGGTATCTGGAGGCCCCCCAAATATTTACTGGATTCATTAAGATACGTCTACTCCATTGCTTAACACCTTTTGAGTGCATCCTCCCCTCTCCAGCCTCCTTCCCTACAAAATAAGGGCCCTGCTTCCTGACCTGGTATTCTGGGTATTTAAGTCCTCTTTTAGGTCCTGGCCTCCGTCTCATACACCCTCCCTTCCCAGCCTTGGACTGTGGAATCAGGAGGGAGTTCTGCATGGAGGGGACTTTCCTCAGTGTAACTTGTGCCTTTGCTCTAGTTGCTCCCTGGCCTGGGCTGCCCTTTCCTACACACCATCCATCTTCCACCTGTCACTTCCTATCTTTCACTCAGGCATCACCTCCTCCAAGAAGCATTCCAGGATCCTTCCCAGGACCAATTAATCTCTAGCCTTTATGCATCCATTACAGCCCTTCCTGGGAATGTCCTTTCCATGCCATCAGCTCCTTTAGGCCAGTTACTCATCTCTGTGCACTGTCCCCATCTCCCTCCCCAGTGTCTCATCATGCCTGGGACATTTCGGGGTCAGGGTTTGTTTTTTTTCCCTTGAGTCAAAGAAGAGCATGTAGACTAAAGAGAATTGTGAGAGGAAAGGTTAAGTGTTGCAGAGTGAGTAGAAGACGATTCCTCTCAGCCCCACTGTCATCAGATACACCCCTAAAAGTGGAACAGGGGAGGGGTGTGTAAATAAACCAATTCAAGCTCTCAGGGCTAACTGGGCTTTTGGAGATCTCTAAGTACAGCTCTCCTAGATTATGGAGAGGGAAGGGGACTCTCCCAAAGACACAGACATCCAGGCAGGAAGCACAGCATGGTAGAGCCAAGAAGGGCCCTTGGGGGTCACCCAGTCCCACTGTTCTTGCCCTTTCCTCAACCTCCACTCCAGTCACATCCCAATATATACCCATCAGTAACACCCATCTTTACCTAGGCATCTCCAATCAGGAAGCTGGGGGTTGGGAGGGGGGTGGCCTCCTCCCAAGACAGGTAAGGAGCCTGCGGCTCTGAGAGGTGGGAGATATGCACGTGGTCACACAAGCATGGTGGGCAACAATGGATGTGACCTCTGTTTGGCCCCACCAGGATCCCTCTCTATGCCCACCCAGCAGCAGGAGAGGTTGGGGGTAAGATCCCTAAGGAGGGAATCACTGGCAGAGCTAGAATTGAAGGAGCAGCTCTGATGGACACATTTTGAAAAACCCCTGGAGTGGGGAGGGGAGCTGCACACCCCCACCCCACAGCCTGCCCATCCCCAATTGGAAGCCTCAGCTATCAGTGTGTCTCCCTCTGTCAGATGTGGTCTGAGCCCCAAAGAAAGCAGCTCCCTCTCCACATTTGAGGGACTCGCTGGCCTGACTTGGCCTGAAAATGTCAGAGGGGGGATCAGCTTTTGGGGAGCAGTGGTTTGCCTCTGACCCCCTTGTCTTTGGGGTACTCTCTCAGTGCCAACGATATCTCCCATTACCTGTTCAACCCCCTTATCTTGTGTAGAAACTGATGCCCAAAAAGGGAAAGGACTTGCCCTTTTAGGTCACACAGCAAATCAGTCTCAGTTCCCATACACTCTCTGCTCCACTGCCTTGTTTGATGTTGAGGCTCCCCTCTGGAGGGGGTGGTTAGACCTGGTGCCTCAGTTGGTAAAACTGCTGGAGCGTGAGAACTTGGTGGCATGTGACTGCAGGTTCATTATGGAGGCACTAAAAGGTTAAGTCTCATGAACAATGGCTGCTGTCCTGGGGCATGAGGCACATGCTGACATTGGGGAGACAGGTACCCCACACAGGGCTGCCCTGGAGGAGCTGGGAAGGGAATGACAAATGCACGGGTAGCTATGGTAACAGAGTGGTCTAAAGGAGGCATCCAGGAGGTGTGCACGACCTGAGCTGGACCTTGGCACACTGATCGGACTTAGACCAGTCGTCGCTCTGTCGCCCTTGTCTTCAGTCAGCACACATTCTTGACCCCAGCATAGGCAGGGCACCGCGCTCAGCAGTGAGCAGAAGAGCCGCAACCCCTCCCGCCAAGGCTGGGCTAGGTGCCCCTTTGTGCTCCCTGAGCCCCCTGGGGCTTTTCTTGGCACAGCCCTCATCTCCCTGCCACACCGCAATTGCCTGGTTTGGAGTCGGCTTTGCTTTTCTCTCCGCTCTGTGAGCCCCTCAAGGGCAGGGACCAGATCTGTCTTGTTCTCTGCTTTGTCTCCAGTGCCCAGCACTGGGCCGCCTGACACATACCCATTAGTTCTGTTTTGTGGAGAGTTGAACCTAGTGAGGTCAGGGTTCTACATTGCCACAGGCATTCTCCCTGGCTCTGGATTGGGTTCTCTCCCCATCCCCCACCATCCCCCAGATTCTGGCCAAGTCATGAAAGCTGGGGAGGGCTGTGGGAGGAGGAAGGTGAGACAGCGATGGCTTAGCCGAGGGTGAGAAAGCCTCCCTGCTGCCTGGTTCTGGCAGGAGCTGCCTGCTGGGCTGGGATCACCATGGAGACCTGGCTTGGAGAGGGTCACTGGCAGTGGCTATGGGCTGGAGAGGGATTTGTGAGGAGGCTCCCAGCCTGCCCCCGGGCCCTTATGGGGAGCGAGGGAGGGTGGGGTTCAGTATAATCCACTTGCTAAGTGGATTGGGGCGGCCTGTTCTAAGTCTCCCCCTCACTTGTCTCCCCAGCACACTATACCTGTCACCCCAAAGGGTTCCTTAGCTTAGCAGCTGTTCTTCAGCTGCAATAAAGCTGTCCTGCAGATAGGTGCCCCAGCCTTCCAGCTGAACCTGTCCCACCATATCCAACAGTCCTGCCCCCTAATGGATACCCTGCTTATTCTACAGCTGTTGCTGTTTATCATCCTACCTGTGGAGAATTGACACCCATCCCAATTGTACCCCCTGTCCTAGTCATCCCAATTGTAATACAGCTGTCACACTAACGGACACACCTCTTAACCCCAACGGCTAATGTTCCATTCTCCCCTCACCTTCAGGAGCTTAACAGATGCAGTGCCCCCTCTCCCCCAAACACCTCTGTTCTCCACCTGGGCTGAGACACCAGGTGGGGTGCTGCCCCCACCTTGCACCTTGAAGGAGCCCACCTGGGTCCCCTGGCCTTGGGGGAGTCCTGGCAAAGCCAGCCTCAGGACGAAGGTCTTCCCCAGGGCTGACTGCCCAGCAGACAGCAGCCAAGGCTGAGCAGAATTTAAATGTGGCCCTGTTAGGAAGGGAAGCCAAGAAAGAGGACAAGGAAGGAAAGGCTTTCTGTGGCTACTGGGTTCCTGCAAGGGTGGGGGAAGGCAGGCTGGCTTGCTGAGGAGTCTTAGAAGGCAGTTTTACTATCCCCACCCCTGCCCCTGAATTCTGGTAGGATGGTCACTCGTCACATGCGGTCACATATGGAAGACTTGAATTTCAGAGCTCTGAGAAGAGGACCAGACTCTGAAAGGGCCAGGCTAATGACTGGAAGGCTTGGGAATAACCAAGTCCATCACCCCTGTCCCTCTAGACACCCTCCTGCTCATCCCAGCAAAGCTGAGGCCTGGATAGGGAAGTCAGGACTCCCCAAAATAATTCTACCTTCTGGGGAAAGGAGGTACTCAGACCTCCAGTGTCTGATGATCGTAGGTACCCTGGACTTGGGAGTTCCTGAGCTTCAGGAAGGCAGGGGGGCAGCCAAACACAGTGTTGGGTAATTCCTTCATTCCTTTATTCACAGACTTCCTCCTCACCTCATCTCTAAGCAACAGAATGGTACTGGTGGGGGCTGGGGAGAGGGCTGGATTTAGAAGAAATAAAAGCCGCGGTTCACACCTGTGCTGTGCTGAGGCCCTGTCTTCCCATTTATGTCATTTCTCAGAACAGCCTAGGTTGGAGGAATTACAAAACTCATTGTTACATGAGGAAACCCAGGCCTAGAGAATCTAGCTGGCCCAGGCTCCAGAAAAATAATGACTAGTAATTAGTATTGTTTATTATGCAGTTATGTACCGGGCTTAATCTGCCTTAAACCACTGAATCCTCCCAAAAAGTCTATAGGATAGTTGTCCCCATTTTACAGATGAGTAAACTGAGGCTTACAGAGATTCACCAACTTGCCCAAGATCACAGAGCTATTAAATGGCGGTGCTAGCTTTTGAACTCAGCTGTGTGTGGCTTGAGAGCCCAAGCTCTTAACAAATTGCACTACCTGGAACCCTGACTCTTCGCCTGGCACATCCTTTACCTGTCAGTGGAGTGGGTCTTGGACCACATACCGGTTTTACAGGTGGGAAAAGTGAGCTCAGAGAAGGCCAGAAGCAGTCCAGAGTCTCGTGGGGGCTGTTTGGAGTTTTCTAGGAGAAGGAACAATGAGGTTAGCTTCTCCCAGAATCCTGGTAGGAACTGGGTGGGGGTCCCACTCTTAGTCTCTCTGTTCTCGAGTTCAGTTTCTGCCTGCCACTGACTTCTGCCTCCTCTTGTGTTTCTTTGCAGCTTTCAGAAAACCCACGCCAAGACTCCTCCCAGTGTCCACATCGTCCTCTGGCAGGAGCGCCTGCCCCTCTGCCTCCAGCCCCACCCCACCTGCACCCCCTGCAGCCCCATCTCCCCCCACCCCTCCCTGCCCATCTCCTCCACGCAGAAGCCCCAGGTGAGCCCTTTCTGCACAAAACCAGCAATTGTAAATACTTTTTAAAAATGTACAAAACTTAAAAACAAAACACAGTTTTAGAAAAAAGACAAAAAAAAAGAGAGAGAGCGCGAGAGAGCGAGCGTGTGCAAGAGGTTGCGAGCGGGGCCTCGAAGTGTCCAGAGCCCCTGCAAGTATGCACTGAGAAATTTATCTACAGGTCGTTTGACAAAAATGAACAATATCCTATTTATTGTATATACTGTTTTATTATAAATCGTGGATTGTATATTGCATTCTGTAAACCTGCTGTGGTCCCGTGGTGTGCAAATTCGCATGGTTGGGGGGAGGGAGAAGAACCTCTTGCGGGAGCTTTTTTTTTTTTCTTTCTTATTTTTCACTCTTTTGGGTTTTCTCTTCTGTTGTTGTTGTTGTTTTCTGTTGGCAGGACACACCCAAAGATCCAAGTTTGTATTAAAAAGAAATGAAAAAAAGCAAAAAAAAAAAAAAACCACACACACCTCGTGTCTTGTGAAAGGGGGTGAGGGAGTGTGGATGGAATGGAAGGGGCACGCCTGGGTTTTCTCACCAGCCACTGGTTCCCCAGGGGAGCTGAAATCCTGCCCTGTGTTCCCTCCCTCTTAGTTTTCCCTTCTGCCTGAGATCTGAATCGCCTTTCCATCTGGGCGCCCACCCCCGTTCCACCCCAGGCCCAAGGTCTCCCTGCCTCATTCTGGCTCCCCAGTCTGTCCCCTAAGGCTTCTTGGCACCTGGTCTGTCTATTCTGTCCCAGGTTCAGGGACTTCTGCCTCTTGGCTCTTCATTTTGCCTTAGATCCTGGGTCTCGACCCCTCACTCTGAGACCCCTGTTCTGTCCCAAGTTCTAGGTCTTCCTTTTTCTGGGCTCTTTTTTATGTCCCCAGGTCTCCCCTGTCCCGAGACCACCATTCTTTGAAAAGTGCAGGATGCCTGCCTCTAGGACCCCTGTTCTCGCCCAAGTCCTAGTTTCTTCTCCCTGAGGAACCCCCATTATGAGTCAGGTCTTGGGTCTCCCCTGCCTCTAGACCCCCTCGTTTCATCCTAGGTCCAAGGTCTGTGACTCTAGGCCCTTCATTTGTCCTGTGTCTCCCCAGACTCTGGGTCCCACAGTTCTACTCTGGTTTAGGGACACCCGTCTTTAAGACACTAGTTCCATCCAAAGCCCAAGAACCCCTGTGGTATAACCCCCTTTCCCACTGGAGTACCCCCTGTTTGTGTGTCTCCTATTCACCCCAGGACCTGGGTCTCTTCTGTCTTCAGGCCCCCATTTTGCCCCAACACACCTACGTCTGCCTGTACTAACTCCAGGGTGTAAGAGGCCAGTAACCCAGATATTTGTTTCTCTGCTTTCCCCTTTCTTTCCACTCCAAACCCCAAATGCTAGTTCTGGGTTTCCTTCCAGCTTTTGTAAACTTTGGGAAAAGACAACTATTTCTGGTGGACCTGGGAGGGCTGGGCTGTTCCCCACTCCCTGACCTTGGGGAGCTCCTGGCTGCCCCTGACCCAGTAGTGCCCACTTTGGGCTGCCTGGTCTTTAGCAGGCAGCTTTTCCTAAAGACCTATTGTACATTAAAGCTCTGCCCAAAAGGCTTCTGTGTCCCTCCTGCTGAAGTTCTGGGAGACCTCAAGGGCCAGCTCCACTTTGCCTGCCCTCCCTGACCCAATCAGCAACTCCTGGGCCTTGGGAGAGTCGGAGGAACCCTCCCTCTGAGAAGGAGACTGATACCCCACCACCTTCTGGGCACCCCTGTCTGAAAGAGAAGGCCAGAGGATTCGGACGGGGTCAGGTAACCATCCCTAAAACTGCAGCCTCTGTGCTGGATGTGAAGGCTCCTCCATGCGTCCCCACGAGTCACATTAAGGCACCCTCCTTGTTCTCCTGCATGGTGAGGGCAAAGGTAACCCTACTCTCAGACTGACATTCCAGCATGGTGCTGGAAGTGGGGGCAGGAAGCAATACGACCCCATGCAGGTCCAGGAGGGAGCCTTGGTTCCTGGAGGAGGAAAGCCGCGGAAGAGGGAGGCAGGGGACATAAGCCACACATAGTTAGGTCTGTTGGGAGTAGATGCTAAATTTGGGGAGGGGAGAGGGCTTTGGCAAGGTCACTGGGGCAGGATGGAGGCTGGTTGGAGGGAGTAGGTGGCATGAGAGGAACCAGTGGGGGAGGCCAGAAAAGCTTATTTTCAGCCCCAAGAATCTCCT
The DNA here is from genome assembly GCA_033961575.1 of Aselliscus stoliczkanus. Lineage (NCBI taxonomy): Eukaryota > Metazoa > Chordata > Mammalia > Chiroptera > Hipposideridae > Aselliscus > Aselliscus stoliczkanus. The sequence continues at coordinate 163,705,482 of CM066730.1, forward strand.
GCAGGGAGAAAAGGACTTCAGTGGCTGCTGAGGAAGCGGAAGAGACTTGGGGAGGCTATCCAGGTGAGGCCGGCTGGGCAAAGGAGGGGGCTAGTGAAGAGGGCTGAGAGCTTAAATGGGGGAGCTGTAAAGGAGGTTTCAGAGCGGGAAAGGCAGGAGGGGGATTATTCAGTGGAAGGGATTAGGGCTCTGCTTGAGGTGGGAGGAAGGGCAATGAATGAAGGTTTGTGTGCCCCAGGATTGAAGTGGGGGTGGGGAAGGGAGACCCTTGAAGGAAATGGGAGTTTAGGGAGGTGATTATAGCTCTGCAAGGGGGCTCATTAACTTGAAGAGGGCTTTGTCCGGAATGGGGATTCACTGCAAGAGGAGCACCGGAAGTGGGATGGGAACCCGGAGAAGGGTTTATAGTTTCCGGGGTGGGACGTAGGCTTGGGGAAGAGAACTGGGATCCCTGAAATGTGTAGTGGGGAGTGGGGGGTCAGCGAGAGAATGGCAGCTCAGGGAGGGGAGGGTTCTGTGGTTCAGGAAGGGGTAAGGAGGGCCCAGGTATACTGAAGAAAAGACTTGGGAAGTAAGCCAGGGCCAAGGGCCTAGCCTTTGGGCTTCAATGTTCTCTCTGCCCTGGGGCCCTGGGCTTGTCGGGGGAAGGGCAGCAGAGACCCTGCCCGGGTGGGTTGGGAAGGGATGAGGGCCACCCTATTGGATCTGTTCTTACCATAGCCACAGTCCCACACCTGACCCCAGAAGGCATCGAGGCAACGTGGCTCCTAGATATTTGGGTTTTGCCACCGTTTATTAAACACTTCCCGGAGGTGTTTATTCTTCAAAACAATCCTTGAGGTAGAGAAAGATTCACCTCATTTACAAATGAAAAAACAGTTTCAGAAACACAGACTAAGTGACTTGTCCAAGATTACATGGGAAGTGGCAGAAGTAGGTTGACCCAGAATCTAACTCTAAGCCCTTGATTTTTCCTAACAATTTTAGGGGGCGGGGAGAATACTCATTGATCCAAAAATTAATTCATTCTATAATTTAAAAATTTTAATTATAGAAATCAGAATAGGAAATAATCATATAACACTATGTACCAGATACTGTTTTAAATACTTTTCATATATATAAACTCAACAATCCATCTCCACAACAATCCTATGAGGCTTTATTGTCACGATTATTATCCCCATTTTACACAGAAAACTCAAGTGCAGAGAGGTAATTTACAAAGACCACTCAGTAAATAGTAACACCAGGGTTCAAACCCAAGCAATCTGGTTCCAGAGCCTGTGCTTCACTGTACTATTAAAAGTGAAAACCCACTCTACCACCATCCCTCTTAATAACCCCTGTGTCAACATTTCTGAGTCCTTTCATCTAGATCAGTGGCTCCCAACCTAGAGATTCTGATTTTATTGGGCTGGGTGGGGCCTAGGCGGCAGAATTTTTAAAACCTCCCCAGGTGGTTCTGCACAGCCAAAGTCAGAACCTCTAATCTAGCTATGTGCTGAGTGCACACACCTCTTATTTAAGATGCTATCCTAGGTGTGCATAAGATGCCTTCTTGTGTGTACACTATGGTATGCATTAGTGTTTTTCACTCTGAGTGGCTGTAAATTACTATGGATTCTCCAAGTGACTGTTAAGACACTGTGTGAATACATTTATTCAACAAATATTTTTTAAGCATCCACAAGATTGCAGGTACTGTCCCCAGACATGGAGATACAACAGTGAACAAGAGAGACAGGGCCCCTGCCTCTGAGTGTATAATCTGATGGAGCTGACAAATTTGGTCCCCTGTCTTTCCCTGTGGGTGGCAGAGGTTTGAAACCCCTCTGGCGTTGCTGAGGAATGAAAGGCCTGCTGGGAAAGCTTAGGAAGGTGAGACTTGCCGGTGTGGCTGTGTGCATGGTGGATCTTTTGGCCCTATGTGCAGATGTTGGAGACAGAACCAGGGTGTGTTTTGGGGTTTGCATGATGAATGTGGCTGATTGTGTGGCATGTGTGTAAAGGTGTGCATGATCTGAGTCTGAGAAAATGTGGGCAACAGTGGAGGGGTGTGATGAGGGAGGGCTGTGTGCAAGAACAGCACACAGATGGCGGCACACGCGAACACACACATACACATACACAGCCAACTGCTGTGAGGAGGCGGCTGGGTTCCAGTCCCAGGGCCAGGAGAACTCCCGCTTTTGGGTATGTGAAACATGCACAGCTGGGGCTAGAAACTCGAGAGTGGAAGGGAGGGGACGAGAGGGAGGACGCTGGGGAACCACATCCTTGATCTCCGGTCTGTTTCAGCAATTCTGGACTTGGTGCTCTGGGTCTCTGTGTGACTGAGTCTCCCTCTCTCCTCATGTCCTGATCTTGGCATCTCTACTTCTCTCTTCTGGGTCTTGGGCTATGAGGCTGATCACGTGACTCTGGGTCACCACCTCTCCAGCCTGCTTGGCTCTCTGTATCCCCCTCCAAGTCTCCGTCTCTGCCTCCATGTCTGCCTCTGTCTCCACGTCCTTCCTTGTCCTTGCCAGGTGGGGGGAGGGGGCCCAGTGCTCAGGGAGCAGGTGTCGGCTTGCTCAGGCAGCAGGGAGTGAAGCTGAGGAGGGCACAGAGCCAGCAGCCCCTGGACACACAGCCACACTCCAGGGCACTCACAGAAACGCATAATGACATGGAGAGATGGGTTCTTGGGGATATTCACAGGGACATACATACATACATACATATACACAGTGCAACATGCAGCTGTGTCCAGAAACACAAGGATGCCAGACACAAGAGGATCACATGCAGATACCAAGGGATCAAGCACATACACACTGACAAATATTCATCCAGGCACACCTGGAGCATTTCAGCGGAAACCCAGGGCCATGAACACACAAATGGACACAAATACACACACCTTACAGACACACAGGCTCAAAGATGGCAAACACAATCACACATTCAACCACACACACCATGGCAGTTATACTCAGAGCCACATACATTCAGGAATGAGGAGGCAAAAACAAGGGCACAACAAGCAAATACCCTCAAGGACAACCAGAGACAGGCACCCTGAGGAACACAATCGGGCAGGGGTGGAACCTCCTGAGGTACATATCCCCCCCCCCCCGCCCTCACCCCACCCCCCGTCCCACCACCCTCACCCTGGAGCACCTGGGGACACGCCCATAGGCGGGGGAGCGGGCACTGGGCTGCCCCAGCGCACCTGGTGCCTCCGGCTCGCCCGCGGGCGCCCCGAGTGTGCGTGCCCGTGCGTGCGTGCCCGCTGGTGCGCGCCGCCACCTGTGGGAGGAGAGGTGCGCACTGCGCCCGGGGCGGCCCGGCTGCGCGGCGCGGGGGGAACGGTTGCCATGGCGCGCGGAGCGCGGCCGCATACTAATGGGGCGGCCACGGGCACTGCCCCCCTGCAGCCCCGCTGCCTCTACCCACTCTTTCCTCCAGCTCCTCCGAAGTCACTCCGGCCCGCGGCTCAGCCCGCGCACCCCTCTCAAAGGGCCTGAGCCCCTTGCCTGAGGCCTGGGGCGGGCGGGAGGGGGACGGGAGGTGCTGGACCCTCCGCTTCCCCGAGAGAGGGCCCAAGCCAGGCGATGCTAAGGGCCTGGGGCGCTGCGGGGCTGCCCGGCCTCGATGCGGGCACCAAGCGTGCATGGCAGCTGGGAGCGCAGGTGCTGCCTTGGAAATGGGGGTGTCTATCCTGGGAGGGAGGGAAATAGATGGGAAACTTAACCCTTTTGTTGCCAGTGGACCCTCCAGTCTTGTCTCCCCCGTGCTTGTCTGGGGAAGGACAGGGGACTTGACCAATTGCTAATACAACTCACACCCCTCTCTCGCCAGCTGCTTTCAGTATCTCTCCAGTTCTGGCTTGACCTGCGGGGGAGGGGCCATCAGTTACCATCTCTCTAGTTCTGCTTTAGTCTGATTGGTGAGGTGGCTGTGAGAAGTGCACTTGAAGATTGAGGGGAGGGGGGCACTGGCACGGAAAGGGTTAACACCTCCCGATACCTTGATCCCAGTCCCAGAGTCCCCCTTTCTCGTAGCCCTGACCCCCTACCCCCTCAGTCCCGCAGTTTTAATTGGCATGGAGGGGCGTGGTGGTACCCTGGGATGGGGGGGCGGGGGAGCTAGCAGAGGGTTTGCAGGTAGAGGCAGTGGGAGGGGGGCCTTATAGGGGGTAGCCAGGCGGTTGCCTAGCAACCCCACAGCTGTCTGTTGACCTAGAAGAAGCTGAGCCTTCTTGACACAGCTGGTGTTTACATGTAACCGAGGCTCTGGCTTAGCGTTTGCTTGGAGGAAAGCTGAGGCAGGGCCCTGGTGGCAGCCTGGTCCCCACCCCTGGCTATGGTGGGCTGGGTGCCTGCCTGCCCTCTTTGCTTCAGTTCCTACATAAAGTCCAACGGGAGAGAGTGGAAAAGTAGATCTCAGAGCTGGAGGCTTTGGGGCTCAGGAAAGTTGAAGTACACACACAGACACATACACACACAACTTGAGGCCTTCAACACAGAAATGGTGGGGGACTAAGCAAGGGCTTCGGTGGGGAGGATGCCCAGCTTATGCACAGATTTCAACCCCCACAGAGACACATGGACATACAGACCCACAAAATCGGGCCGGCCCCGAGTGGCGTGGTTAAGCGCTGGCTTGGGACGCCAGCGGCTCCGATTCGGGTCCCACATGTGAGGGCCAGTGACACTGCCCTCAAAAAAAACAAAACAACCAAAAAACAGACCCACAAAATCAAATGGACTTGGGCACACACACACAGGCACAGAGATGCCCATGGACATAATGACACCCAGGCAGACAAACAGAGAAACACAATAAACACGTGATTGAAACCCTGACACACACACGCACTCACAGACCTCTTGATACAGAGGACAAACAAGTACTGACCATCTGATAGACACACACACACACACACACACGCAGAGAAACCTCCATGTGTTAATGCCAGCAACTCTCACATGAACACAGTTCATTCCAGCTAGAGTTTGCAGGTCTGTGTTATGTAAGGGAGAAACCCAGAGGCACACACGGAGTCACCCACATGTACACAGAGGAACATGCACCTCCTCAAACGTTTATTGATTACCCACAATGCTCAAGGCAGGCAGTTGCTGACACAACCGATATAGGGGGAGACCCACCCAAGAGCCTAATATGGAAGAGGTCCCTGAAAGACCACGAGCCCTGACATGTCCCATTGCACCCACACACATACCCGTAAAACAAACACATGCCGCCCTAGGGTGTGGGCAGATCTGCAACTCCTCCCTGCCCACAAGCCCTGAGTAGCAGCAGATGCACCTGAGGGTCAGAGGGCCCTAGTGGCCTCAGGACCTGTGCCAGATGAGCCTGTATAGCCAGGACTGTGCCCCTGACCCTCAATTCTAGGGAGGAAACCACCATCTTTCCCTGGGAGCCCCCAGACTAAGTGGAAAGATACAGGCCTCCTGTCTGAAGCTCTGTCCTCTGGAGCCCCTGGACTGATAGAAGAGCCACTGCCCAGGTGAGCCCCAGTCTGATGGAGGCCAGATTCCCCCATCCCAGGCAGCTCTGGACACCGCAGACAGAGCCTGTGGCAGCTCCTGGGCCGTTCTTGAGGGCTTCCTGACAGAGGTGAGCCTGAGGCCTCTCTGTGGAGCCCAAGAGGAAAGCAGAGAGGGAGAGTGCTGAGGAGGGCCTTCTTTTCTTACTCTACACGCCCCCCCTCATCCAGCAGTTTCTCCTCCCCACAGGGCCCAAGGGGCCTGCTGGGGCCCCACAGCCCCATCAGCCCAAGCAGTGAGCAGGAGGAGGAGAGGGGATATTTTTAGCTTCTCTGCCACTGACATTTCGCAGCAGGCGACCTGGGGTGAAGCTGAGTGAGTGCTGAAGGCTGGGAGAAGCCGACAGTGCCTTCCCACCCCCGTGCACTGTGCACATGCACACACAACTGTGCACGCACACAGTCATGCCTCCCAACACCCAGTGCTCACACATGCTTCAGGTACACAGTCACACACCTAGACACACACACATGCACCTGTGGACAGACTTGATTCACATGCCACTTGTGCTAAAAACCTTACATACCTGGACACACAAAATTTATTCATTCACACTCCCAGATATTTGCACACATAACGCATACATATAACACACTGCCCACTCCTAGCCCAGCATGCGAACACTCATTCATCATTCATTCAAGAAACGTGATTCTGTGCCTATTGTGTGTTGGCATTATTTGAAACACTAAGGATACTGTTTAAAACAGACAAAAATTCCAGCCCTCATAGAGTTTACATTCTGGTAGGAAGTTTGACAATAAAAAAATAACAAAATATTGCTTCAAGAACTACACTTATAACCCAATCTCCCAAAATATACAACCACACATATGAACAGCTCCCTAACATTCACTGCCCCACAAATACACCAGCCACACACACAAGCCCATAGTCAAGACTCATACAGACAACTCCACTACATAACAATCACAGATGTGTGTACACAGCAGCACACATATGCAATTACACACTTCCCATATACTCCTGCAATTCAAACACATGATACACACATAAATCCAGCCACACACACATTGTACGTAGCTATACGTTTACCTCCCCACATACACAGTATACAACTTCCACAAGAGCGTGTAAGTTGAGGTTCATGCACTACACACACACACACAACCACTCATGGTAAAATTTATCTGCCTAGCACAAACATACACATACATTTCTGCAATTCTGCCCCCCACCCTCCCAGTGACATCCAAGCCTATTTGTCACACGTTCACAGGTGTGCACACAGAGTCCTAGCACACTCACAACTTCACATACACACCCCACTCCAGTGCTCCAAAGAGGCCACACACCCTAAGTCAATTCATACCCAAGTTCACACCCACCCTCCCACTGATGGGGGAGGGGGAATCCTCCCTGCTTTCCCATGAGGTGAGTGTGGTCACTGCACACCACACAAGCACCCAGAATGCTGCCCGCAAGATTCCAACCCTGCTGTCCCCAGAGTTTGCAGGTGGAGTTCATGCCTTAAAGAAACCCTGGGGTCTCCATCCCAGCCCCCAAAGGGCAGAACTCCCTCTGAGCTTAGTTTGCCCAGATGCCCTGGAGTGGGAGGCAAAGAAGAGTCTGCTTCCCAGATATGCCCCCAGCCCCCTCCCTTCGCTCTCCTCCCCTCCTCCCTCTCTCCTTGAGTTCCTTTCCTTCTATTTCTTCATCTCCCCAGCCCACCCCCACCTCCCCAGTAGCCCCTGACCCAGAACCACAGTCTTCTCTTTTTTTCCAGGTTCCGCTGCCCTAGAGGGTATTGCAGCTTTTGTGACAAACAGTCGCACTAACAAGCAACCAGACAGGTCACTTGGGACCAAGGAGAAAAAAAAAAAGCAAGAGGTCATTGTCATATCCTGAAGACCTGGGAGGGAGAAAGGGCTAAATGGGCCAAGGGAAGAAAAGTCCTGACTGGCCCCTGCCAGCGTGTGCAGCAGACACAGCTGGGAGAAGAAGCCCTAGGTTTCAGTCCTGGCTTTGCTGTTCCCCTGGATCAATTGCTGCGCCTCTCTGGGTCTCTCTTCTGCTTCTGTACAAAGAGGGAGTCGCAGTCTGTGACTGAGGCAATGAGATTCTCAAAGATACTGCAGCAGTTATATAAACGGGGTGGGGGGGTGGGGGGGACTGGAGTCTTGGGAGTCTGATTAGAGCAATAAAAACCCCTCCCCAGAGGCTCTCTCCGGTCCCCCACACCCTTCCCACAGCCTCCTCTCTCTTCTAGGCCTAGGCTCTTGTCTGAGCTGAAGTACCAGAGGCCAATAGCACCCCCTGCCCCCCAATACCTATAAACACATGTGCTTCCCCAAGCCTTAGCCAAGTCCTTTGCCCTCTCTGGACCTTTGGCGTCTAGGCTTGTGTATTTAGGGGCTCACATTTGGGCTCTGGCCCTGTGAGCCAGTCTATGTGTGCACTGTCTGTCTGTCCAGCTGCCAGCAGCCTTCAGGCGCCAGGAGGGGAGGCAGCAGTCAGGAGGTGGGGGCGGGGAAGGAGGTAGCGTTGACAAGTTCCAATGTCTGGCTTTCCCTCCTGGAAACCCCAAGCTGGGGCTGGCCCCCCCTTCCCTTCCTGTCTCTCTCGCTCAAGCACGTCCCTTCTAAGAGCCCCTCTCTGCAGACACCCCCAGTGGAACCAAGCCCAGATTTGCTGCCAAGAAGGCCGACATTTCTTAGACTTGCCACGTTAAAGGGGCCTGCACAGGCACGCACACTCAGATCCCCCTCCATGTCCTCTTCCTGTGCACATTCAGAAGACCCAAATGAAACACACAGAGACACGATTGGACACAGCGGCCACCTGTGCACACGAGGTAGCACGTGGAATACATCTGACCCGGGCTCACAGACAAGTATAAACACAGCTATGTACTCCCAGCTTCCTACCCTCAGCTTACCACAGACTCAGAAGCACGCACAGTTTCCCCCACGCGGTGCTCATACACATACAAACATTGTCACATACAGACCATGCCACACAGAGAAACAAGTGCAAATCCATAGCATATTGTCTCCCTGCACGGCACAACCGCCACTGCCACCACCACCACCTTGTGCAGGTGTAACACAACCCAGGGACCAATGCCTGTGCTGCCTGTTCTCTTGTGCACACAACCAAGCATATACATTCACACACGGTGATCCCCTGTTTTGCCATAGATAACCACTCTTACAAAGTCTGCTGGGCACAGAGACACCATGTACCCATGCCCTGGACATTTGCATTAACCCACATGGTTACACAGTGCTTTGCGGGGCATGGAGACATGCATAAAATCACAGCTACAGGCAGTATTTCCCTATATACACGCAATCACTGTCCCTTGGACACACACAGATGAGCCCAAACTCACAGTTGTTATCCTCTTGTACACAGTAACAAATTCACAGGGGCCCCCAACGCAGCCAGACATAAGCTGAGTATACAAACTCAGACACACGTGTTGACCTTTTGTACACACATGGATTCTTTCTCACTAACAGTTGTCTTCCATGCACACACACAGGCATGTATTCAAACTTAGGACACACACAGCTTTTCCTTGTGCTTATACAAACATACAGTAGTCCTCTGTATATGCACAAAGCAGCACAAACTCACACACACAGCATCACCTGTGCACATTGAGGCAAACACAGATTCACACATCGTCCCAACATGCTCTTCCTTGCACACTTAGGTGTGCATGCTCACAAAACAGACCCAGCTATCAGCCTCACACACTGACATTCAAGCCCCCAGGCCCCAACCACAGCCTTTGCCTCCCTCCCTTGGCTGGTGAGGGTTGGGAAGGGCTGGGAAGGTGGGAGGCTGGCTCAGCCCTTGTTCCCTCCCTCCCTCGGCTGGCTCTCTCCTTCCCATCTGGCAGAGTCAGCCAGCCCAGCCCCTGCTCCGGCAGTCCTGGCTGTTCTGGGCAAACTCTCGGTGGGTTGGTCTCAGCTGATGCCACAGCAGCAGCAGCAGCAGCAGCAGCAGCAGCAGCAGCAGCAGCAGGGGCGAGAAGGCTGCGGGCGGCTGCCAACGTGGCAGACGGCGGGCAGGGCGGCAGGAAGGAAGCTGGGCCCGTTCTGCGCCCACTCAACAGGGGAGACAAAACCAAAGGGGCTGGATGAGCAAGCAAGGCAGCTGGGCAGGGGGACCTTGTGCTCAGCCTGGGCTCTGCGCCCATATTGGCCCCAGACTCGCTGAGTGACCTTGGGCCATTTGCTCCCACTCTCTGGTTCCTATTTCCTCCTTCAGCAAGTGAACAGCCTGGACTGGACACTTCATCCAGCTCCAAAAGCTTGTATCCAATTCAGTACAGAGAACTCATAGGAGGGAGATGTGGATTCACTCTGTGGCCTCAGGCTAGTCACTTCCCCTCTCAGGGACTCAGTCTTTCTGTCCAACAGTAAAAATTCCTCGTTTCTGTACAGCTGTCACTGTTGGCAAGGGTTTTCACTACAAAGTTAGAACCATTTTGCAGATAAGAAAACTAAGGTCCAGAGAGGCCAATGATGTGCCCAAGGTAACCTAGCAAGTGAGTGGCAGAGCTGGAACAGGAGCTCAGGGCTTCGGGTTTAGTCTCTAAAATCAATGCTATTATCCCCCTTGTCTTCCAGTCATCGCTCACCCTCAAGGTATTCTGCTGCCCCTCTGAGACCCCCACCCCCACCCCACAGCCCTGGGCCCCACCAGAACCACCTGGTTCTGCCTTGGGGAGTCAGGGTGCAAAGGCCAGACAGGCCTCCCACCAGCATTCCAGCTGCCACTGGGAACACAGCTGTCAGCAGGGCCAAGAGAGCCAAAAGCCACCTCCCAAGCAGGCCCACATAATTGGTACATTGTCAACTCAAAACAGAGCTGCTGTGGGATCTTGGGCAAGCCACAGTCCTCTCTGGGCCTTGGTTTCTTCATCTGGCTGCAGTGGACTGGACTAAACCATTTCCAAGGGCCCTTTTCAGTTTGGACAGTTGCCTGGGGAGTGACCAAGGAGAAACATGGTAGGAGAGGCAGCTGCACCAAGGTCCCCAGCCAATCATGGGTGTGTCTCAGGTATTTGGAACCAGGAACCTGGCCCCTGCCTCACCTATAGGCTGGGGCTGCATCTGGACCCTCTCTGAGATCCCACTCGGTGAGTGTTTGCAGGATGGATGGATGGACAGACAGATGGACAAACAGAGGTATGAAGGAGAGAAGAGAAGAGAGGCCCTCAACAAGCACTCGAGGGGCTTAACACCCCCCTGAGGATGAAGGAGGACAAAGGGTAGAGGGAGGCTATGCCCCTACCCACCTCCTCGGTTTATTTGATCAACCTCTCTGGAGGCTCACTCTGCCCCATCCTACAGGGCAGTCTGTGGGGAGAACAAATGTGGAATAGACAGTTACAGGAGGATGGTGAATAGTGTGTGACCAGTCCTGGGAACTATGGAAGAGGCACCCAGCTCACCTGTGAGGTGAAGAAAGGCTTCTGGGATGAGGAGTCACAGGTGTTGAGCTCAAGCTTCCAGGATAAGTCAGAGAAAGCGGATGCAGTGTGCACGTTTGAACATGTGTCTGTGTGGGTGCAATTACTATCCCATTCTACAGACAGGGCGGTCAATTCTCAGAGGCAGAGAGCCAGAGGCAGGCCTTACACCCAGACCTGCATGACTGCAAAGCCAGTATTTTTTGTGCTGTGCCACGCTGCCTCCCAAAGGAGTGAATTGCTAATGGTGGCATTTCAGATTTCAGATGTAGTGACAGCAAACTAGGGAAGAGGTTCTGGACAGATGGTTCCCAATCGGGTCCCTGCCTCAGGCAAGCAGAGCAGAGGGTTGTCAGGGCAGGCGAAGTGCCCTCCCCTCCATTCCTCTTGTGTGTGGGATGCAGGCAGGTCACACACACACACACACACACACACACACACACACACACACACACACTCTCCTCACCATCCCCCTCCAGCCCTTTGGCCCTGCCTGGGTGACCTGCATGAGCTCAGCTTCCCAGCAGCCCTGCGGAGGAGTCAGCCAGGGCAGAGGCTGTCTCTGCCCTCTCACTGCTTGGCAGTGCCAAGGGAGGCGGGGCTGCAGAGGGGTAGAGAGAGCCTCCCAGCCACCAGGCTTCCGGCCCTGTCCCCCAACTCAGGCATCCACCCCCTGGGGTTGGCTGCAGAGGCCCACGCTGGGACAGGTGGTGCAGGGCTGGTCAGGCTCATCCCTGTTGCTGCAGCCTTGTTGAGCTGCCATTAACAAGTGGCCGGAGGTTGCCGTGTCTCCATGGAGACCAGACAGTCAGTGCGGCTCCAGGGTGAGGGCCGTGATTAGTGAGTGTCAGCTTTGCCAGCCCTGCTCTTCCCACCGCCCGCCGCTGGGCTCAGAGACAACAGGACTGGCCGGGGGTGGAGAAGGACAGGGAGGGGACTCTGAGCTCCCACAGGCAGGGGGGCTCCCAAGCCAGGGCCCAGGTGCTGTGTCTTTGTCTCCCCCAGTGGCTCTTCAATTCCCCCTGCCTTTCCTCCCAATCCATCTTCCACACAGCCCCCAGGGTGAGCTTTCTAAAACACAAGCTGAATCCTGACACTGCCTTTCTTAACTTTCCATGCCTCCCCATTCCTTTGAGGCTGAGTCAAATTCCTTACCATGGCATTCAAATCGTTCATTCATTCACTCACTCATTCATACAACAAATCTTTTTCTTTTTTTTGAGCACCTACTATGTACTAGGGAGCCTGCCAGGTAAAACAGGCAAGATCCTCGCCTTTGAGGAACTTCTGATCTAGTGAGGAAGACACACTATATGTAAAATACAAATCAACAGATACTTGATTACAATCATGAGGAGGGCTGGGAAGAAAACAGAGAGGGTGTGTTGATAGAGAATAATTTGTAGGGGCCGGCCTACCTAGGGTGGTCAGCATGGTTTCTCCAAGACCACATTTTGGCAGTCACAGACATTGATGGGGACTCACCAGTGGGGAGACAGGGGCAAAGAGCATTCCAGGGCACAGCCTGCATCAGGTCCCGTCTCCAGCCCTGGCCTGCTCCTCCTGCCCCACCTCCACCCCCGCCCATTTTCCTATCTTGGTTAAAGGCATCAGGACTTATCCAAGGGAGAAACCTCTGAGTGATCGCCAACTCTTTCTTTGCCCCCTGTGCTCACCTCTCATCAATCGTGTGTCCTGTCAGTTCTCTCACCCACCATCTTCTCTCTCCTCATTGCTCCCTAATGGGTTTATCCATTCATCCCTGGTTCATTCATTCATCCCATTATGAATTGAGCAGCCCTGTGGGCTGGCCACTCGGCTGGGACTTGTGGACCCAGTAGTGAACAGGACCACATAGTCCCTGCCCAGGGCCACAGTCCAGTTGAGGCGACAGGCAAATCTACAAGTCCTGAAGAGGAGGAGGAAGACCTAATCTAGACACGGCGTGCCTAGAGGAATTTCCAGGAGCAAGTGTGGCCAAACTAAGACCTGAGGGAGGACAAGGAATTAGCTGGACAAAGGGAGGGGGAAGATGTCCCATGCAGAGGAAAGAGCCTGTGGGCAGGCAGGACATGGGAGAGGTCAGAGCCTGAACTGCAGCCTAGTGGGGAGTCACTGGGGGACTTGAACCCACAGGGAGTATGCTCATATCTGCTCCCCGACATCCAGTCTCTCCCCTTCCGGTTCACTCTCCACATTACAGTTAGAATCATCTTTCTAAAATAGGCACAATCATGTCCCTGCCCAGCTCTTAAAGGCTTGCTCTGTCCCATCCTTTAAAGTCTAAACTCGGCAGCCAGGCACTTGAGGCCCTTGAAACCGCCTTTCCAGCCTCATTTCCTATCACTCCTCCCAGCTGACTCTGCTCAGCCACACCCAGACAGGTCATATCCTTCCATGTCTCAGGGCCTTTGTCTGTGTGCTACATTCCTCCTGGAATGCCCTCCCCCATTTTTCCAGGTGAATTCTTCATGCTTTAAGGTCCGACAGAGATGTCCCCTCCTCTAAGAAGGACGTGACCCCTGTTCCCCAACAAGAATACGTTTCTCCTCTATGCCCCCATTACATTTAATTACAGATAGCTAATACTCATTGGATGCTTCCTTCTTATGGGCTAGACTTTATAGAAGCATTTCATGTTCATATTATTTAATCCTCATAGGGATATCTCGTAAGAAAGTAGCTTATCATCATCCCCCTTTTACACATGTGAAACTGAGGCTCAGAAAGGTTAAGTGACTGGCCCAGTTTCCAAAGGTAGTAAGTCTGATTCATCCAGGGTCTCCAGAGCTCAGCATATAGCTCCACACACTGGAGGGGTTGAGCACATGTATGTATGATGAATAAATAACTAAATAGAACGCCTCTAGAGAATTGTGAGATGGGCTCCCAGACAGATTTCTGAGGGTAAATTAAACAGATCTGTTCATCATCCTGGGACAGGGAACATGCCTAGTTCAGCATCTGGTCTGGCTCCTGGCCAGCCCCAACGAAGATCTGCCCCAACATGGATCTGCTGGTGACCTTGGGATTCTGATCCCTTGGCTAGCAGCCCCTTAGGAATCAAACAGATCCAGCTTTGAATTTCAGCTGTGCCCATAGATGTAGCTGTGTGACCCCCAAGCAAGTGACTTGACCTCTCTGAGTCTCAGTTTCTTTATCTTCTAAATGGGGTCAATAGTGCCTGTTTTTGTTGTGAAGATAATGGATGACAGCCATTCTTACTATCCCCCAAGTGTCTACTATGAGCTATGCTGGGCTTTGTCATTTAGTCTTAGTTGACTTGGCCCTTAGGCCCAGGCAACCAGAGAGGCAGGAGCCCCTGCATTTCAAAGGGCCTATTCTATCCCTCCTCTACTGGGCCCCTTCCCCACCGAGTGAGGAGTTCCAGAGACCAAGAGGCCATGCCCACCTAAAGCCCATCTCCACACCCTTCTATACCACCTCCATATCCTAGGGTTCCTTGAGCTAGCTTCTAGGGCCTGAATGGGCCCTTTCCTCGTCCACTACTCCGGTAGATTCCTGGGCCTAAGAGGTGGCCAAGGGGCAGCTGTTTTCTGGGGACTGGTGAAGAGAGCCGGAAGATGCAGATGGTGGGGCACGGAGGGCAGGGGAGGGGAGAGGGCCTCCAATGTATTATTAGGGACCAGCTTACCCTTACTAATCTTCACAAATGTCTCAGAGAGCAGGAATTATTAGCACTATTTTAGAGAAGAAGAAACCGAGGTTCAGACTAAAGGAGTGACTCCAAAGCCTGTTCGTTTTATTACCTCTGAGGTGGCTTTATATCCACATACTTGACACCTATTATCTCATTTAATTCTCTCAACAATCTTATGATATAAGGAACATGATCATCCCATTTTACAAATGAGGAAACTGAGGCTCAGAAGGGATAAGGGAGTTGCTTAGGCTCACACGGCTCATAATGGCAGGTCTGGGAGTTGAACTTTGGCAGTCAATCTCTTAACTCTAGGCTGTGTTGTGTATTACCGTTATTATAGTTACAGTTCAGTTCCTTAACTTGGCTAGCACGTACTCTGCCTCAGTCACCTGTCAGAGGAATGGGATACAGTAAAGGGGCTCTGAGTACCCCCTGGTTGTAAAGCCAGGAAGAGGCAGAAATGTGATCCAATCCAAGCTGAAGGGAGGGCCGCATGGAAGGAGCTGGGGGACTGGGGCTTGACTTTGTTCCGCACCCTGTGTCCTGCAGCCCCAGGATAGCCAGGCAGGGCTCTGGGTGCTGCTCAGAGAGGGTCCCCTCTGGCCTGAGCTCACAACTGTACCCTCCTTCCCAGCCTGTGGCCTGAGAAGATGGCGCTGTCCCAGGGCCTAGGCAGAGGCAGCAGCCACCCCCACCCCCCTTCAAGGCCCAGCTGTGGGGCGGCTGCCCAAGCTCCCAGCCCCGCCTCTCCCACTCCCTGGCCAAGTTGCTGCTCTGTGGTCACCTGGACCCAATTTCCTCCTTCCTGCCTCCTCCCATCTCTGGGAGGCGCCCCTAGGCTGCTCTGCCAATTTCCAAAAGCTTCTCCCCCAGGAAGCCATTTCTGTCTTCCCCCCACCCCCACCCCATGTCTCCTACCCCTACTTGGACCGCTCCAGCTCCTCTCCCTTCAGCCCCACACACAGAGAATCACTTGGACTATCAGCCCATTTTCCATTTGGTTCCTGGCTGAACATTGGGTCCCCCTGGCCAGATTGTGAGTTCCCTTCCCCAGAGCGGTTATCACGTTGTGTGCCTCCCTCTCCCTCCACAGTGCCTGGCAGGGAGGAGCCCAGAGCCAGAGTTGCCCATGCTCCAGGAACTGAACCCTGATGCTTAGAGGCCTGGAGCCAGCATCACTGTTCTTCAAGCGTTTGAGGTCAACCTCTTCCTCATTTTAGGCGAAGAGACCCAGGGGGCCCAGGGAAGGGAAGAAAATTGCCCAAGGTCATCCAGAGGCCAGGCCAGAATTCAAACCCAGGTTTTCTGACTCTCGGGCCCAGGCTTCTGATGTACTACGGGGATCGTGGATTGAGTTTCTAATCCTCCCAGGTCCTCATTTTGAGGCAGGAAACAAAAAAGAGTTCCTGACAATGGATTGGGGGGTTAATTTTGCCCCAAATGCCATACCTGGAAAAGCTCCAAAGAGATTATTAGCCCAACCTGCCTCCGCCCACCCCCATTTCATAAACAAGCAAACTGAGACCTAGAAAGCAGAAAGGAGCCCTTCAAGGTCACCCTGAGCTGGGTCTAGAGCTGACATTGTATTCCATGTCGAGTTCTTTGAAGAAGAATTAAGCATCACCAACTCATTCATTCATTCATTCATTCATTCCACAAAGACTTTTTTTGAGAGCCTAATGCCTGTGCTGGGTGCTGAGAATATAAGAGGAAAAAAAAAAAAGACCGTCATAGCTGGAAGGGACATGAGGGGGCTCCTGGGTATAGGAAATGTTCAGTGTCAAAATGTTCTGTGTCTTAATCTTGGTACCAGTTACACAGTGTGTGCAGTTTGTGAAAATTCACCAAGCTATATATTTTGATATGTACACTTTTCTGCATGTATATTTCTGTAATTTTTTTTTCAAAAAGACAGTCACAAGCACTGAGTTCACAGAGCTACAGTATTCTAGAGGAGATGAGATGTTAAACATCTAATTACACAAATAATTGTTTAATTACAATTGTGACAAGTGGTACAATAAAGTAGAGGGTGCTATGGGCTATGGAATGGAAGGCACTGATCTACCGTGGGGGTACTCAAAGAAGGCTTCTCAAAGGAGGTGAGGTATAAGCTGAACTGTAAAGAACGAGTAGGAATTAAAAGAGTGGAAATGATTCTCAATCCCTATCTCACACCATGCAATAATTAATACAAGATGAACCATGAACCTAAATGTGAAAGCTAACATTATAATGCCTTTAGGAGAAAATATATGAGAATAGCTACATGACCTTGGGATAGGCAAAGATTTCTTAGACATCAAAAACACTAAACATAAGAAACAGCCGGTTAGCTCAGGTAGTTAGAGTGCAGTGCTTATAAAACCAAGGTTGCTGGTTCGATCCCCACATGGGCCACTGAGTTGTGCCCTCCACAACTAGATTGAAACAACTACTTGACTTGGAGCTGATGGGTCCTGGAAAAACCCACTGTTCCCCCAAATAAAAAGAAAAAAAGATAGCACTAAACATAAAACAAAATTATCAGGGGATGGTGGAAAACATTCAAGACAGACAAAACAGTATGTGAATGCCCAGAAGAAAGAAGGAGCAAGGTGTGGAGCAAGGTGTGTTGGAAGAACTGAGAAAAGGGAAGAACTGAGAAAAGACCAGAAGAAGCGAAGTAAAGGCAGGGGGAGAGTGAAGTGAGAGAAAGTCCAAGAGGTATGCAGGGGCCAGACCACACAGGGCTTCATGGGTTGGGTTAAAAGTTGGGACTTTAGGGGTCAGCCAAGTGGTTCAATTGGTTAAGAGTGCGAGCTCTGATGGCCGGCCTAGTGGCGCGGTCGTTGAGCGCTGGTCTCCGGAGGCCAGCGGTCCCGGTTAGGGTCCCGCATGTGAGGGCCAGTGACACTGCCCTCAAAAAAAAAAAAAAGTGTGCAAGCTCTAAGCAACAGGGTCTCCAGTTCAATTCCCACATGAGCCAATGAGCTGAGCCTGAGTTGAGTTGCCAACAGGTGGCAGGATGT
This sequence comes from Aselliscus stoliczkanus, assembly GCA_033961575.1. Lineage (NCBI taxonomy): Eukaryota > Metazoa > Chordata > Mammalia > Chiroptera > Hipposideridae > Aselliscus > Aselliscus stoliczkanus. The sequence goes on from CM066730.1 coordinate 163,723,167, forward strand.
CTCAGCTGGTGAGAGCACGTGCTCCTAACAATAAGGTTTCCGGTTCGACTCCCACATATGATGAGGGGGCTATGCCCATCTGCAACTAAGACTGAACATGGCACCTTGAGCTGAGCAGCCACGAGCTGCCATTGGGCAGCCAGATGGCAACTGGACTTGGGAGCTGAGCTAGCTGTGCCCTCCACAACTAAGACTGAAGGACAACAACTTGGCTGTTTCCTTTCCCCAATTCCCCAACACTGTTCCCCTTCCCCAATTCCCCAATAAAATCTTTAAAAAAAAAAGGTTGGGACTTTATACAGAGGGTATTAGGCAGTCAGAGAAGGGTTTTAAGTAGGGGAAAGGGCAGAGGTAGCTATTGAAGCAAGAGTTGGAGATAATGTGACTTTAACCAGGGTTTGCAAAATCAGGTATTACCTTTGATGTGCCCAGGTTTGCAAGGTGTTGCCTACTTAGAAAGGAAAATAAAAGGAAACACTCCTCCCCTTTCTCCCTGCTTAGCAACCAGACAAGGTCAGGCTTGGATTCCGGTTCCTTGAAAATCAAGACGTAGTTTTACAACTTGAAAAGTCACTTAATCCAGGTGCCAGGATGAGGCGGGGCATTGCAGGTGGGGACTTGGGCTATGAGGCCCTGTCCTGCCAGGCCCAGCCCTGGTGTTGGAGGAGCTGGAGTCTGCCAGCTCCCACCCACGCCCCCAGCTCCTGCTGTAGCCCCACCTCCTCCCTGCTCAGCACCTGGACCTCCTGGAATCCTCTCCCCTTTCTCTCTCTCCCTTGGAGGATGGAAGATTCCCCACCAGGAGGTCAGGAGTTTCCTCCACCCACTCCCACACATACCAATGTACCCCACACCAGAGCTAGAGTGGGACTCAGGCAGACAGGTCCCAGCAGAGTCCAACTGTCTCATCAGTCAGGCCTCCTCCCTGCAAGGCACTTGAGAAAGGCATTGAAAGTGGTGACTCCATTCAATTCAACCAACATTTATTGAGTACCTGCTGCATGCCAGGCTCTGTGCTCGAGTTATGAAGGACATTCTTGTTCCTGCTCTCTGGGAACTCTTGGGGGAATGGGAGGGAGTGCAACAACATTTCAAGTGCTCTATGGAGGTGCAAAGTGAGAGCAAGTATAGAAAGTGAGGCTGATTTCACTTGGGGAACAGAGTGTGAATATCAAGAAAAATTTCCTCCAAGAAGAGACATTTGAGCTGGGTCATAAAGAATAAGTAAGAGGGCCAGCCGAGTGGTGCGGTGGTTAAGCGTGGCTTGGGAAGCCGGCGGCCCCAGTTCAGGTCCCACATACAAGGGCCAGGGACACTGCCCTCAAAAAAACATAAAATAAAAAAAAATAAAAAAATAAAAAATAAAAAAAGAATAAGTAAGACTGACAGTAAGAAGTGCTCTTTGTGGCAGAGGAAAGTATTAGAATTATAGTGACTACTGAGAGTGTCAGGTACTGTTGCTCAGCTCCTTATGTATTTTCATCCCTACAATGACTCTGTGAGGGAGCTCTTATAATTACGCCCATTTTCCAGATGTGGTAACAGGTTTAGAGAAGGGAATTGATTCGTTTACAAACTCCCACAGCTGGCAAGTGGTGAAACCGAGACTTGAACCCAGGTCTGTCTGCTTCTATGCTCTTTTTTTTTTTTTTTTTTGCGGGCAGTGTCACTGGCCCCTCATATGTGGGACTCGAATCGGGGCCGCTGGCTTCCGAAGCCAGCGCCCACCCACTGCACCACTCGGCCAGCCCTGCTTCTATGCTCTTAAGTTCTACTACATAGAGTGGCTTGGGCAAAGGATGTGTGGAGAAGAGGAGCAAGAGGTGAGGCTAGAGGGGTGAGGGTGGGGGTGGGGTGGCAGAAGCCTTGGTTGAACAGTGTAGTCTTTATCCAGAGAGCAATGGGGAGCCATGGAAGGTTCATGAGTGAGGGAGAGGATAAAGAGAGAAGGCATCCAGGGGCCTGCCTGCCAAATAGCTCAGTTGGTTAAGAGCACGAGCTCTGAGCAACAGGGTCACTGGTTCGATTCCCACATGGGCCAGTGAGCTGCGCCCAATCCGAGCTGCCAACAGGTGGCAGGATGGCTCAGCTAGTGACAGCACGACACAAGGTTGCTGGTTCGAGTCCCACATGGAATGGTGGGCTGTGCTCACCCGCAACTAAGATTGAACATAGCACCTTGAGCTGAGCTGCCGACGGGTGACCAGATTGCTCAGTGGTTAGAGCGTGCGCTCTTAGCAGCAAGGTTTCCAGTTTGACTCCCGCATGGGATGGTGGGCTATGCCCATCTGCAACTAAGATTGAACACGGCACCTTGAGCTGAGCGGCAGTGAGCTGCCGATGGGCAGCCAGTTGGCGACTGGACTTGGAGCTGAGCTAGCTGCGCCCTTCACAACTAAGACTGGAGGACAACAGCTTGGCTGTTCCCCTTCCTCATTCCCCAATTCCCCAACACTGTTCCCCTTCCCCAATTCCCTAATAAATCTTCCCCAATTCCCCAATAAAATCTTTAAAAAAAAAAAGAGGAAAGGCATCTACAATTAGCTGTTTTTAGAGGCCCACTTTGAAGGAGAAGACCTTAGAGACAGAGAAACCTATGTAGGAGTTGCTATAAACATCCAAGAAAAAGATGGAAGTTGAGAGGTGGAGAAGAAGAGGGGCACTGGGGAGAGACCAAGCAGAACCTGGGGACTGATGAAGTAGAAGGACAAGTCAAAGAGGATGTCCCAGGTTTTTGGCCTCAGTGCCCCAGAAGGAAGCCCAGTAATTGATCTTTAACGATACAGTAGTACCCCCTTATCCAAGGGGCATACGTTCCAAGACCCCAGTGGATGCCTGACACTGCAGATACTGAACCCCATATACACTACTTTTTTTCCTATATATACATACCTCTGATAAAGTTTAATTAATAAATTAGGCACAGTAAGAGATTAACAATAATTCATAATAAAAGAACAATTTTAACAATATGCTGTAATGAAAGTTATGTGAATGTGGTCTCTTTCTCTCTCAAAACATCTTACTGTACTGTATTCACCTTTTTACTTAATGGGAGCACTTTACAGCTTCTCTTTGGCATATTGGAATTGCCAGCATCACTACTCTTGGGCTTTGGGGGCCATTGTTAAGTAAAATAAGGGAGACTTGAACGCAAGCACTGCGATGCCACAAAAGTCGATCTGATCACTGAGGTGGCTACTAAGTGACTAACGTGGGCAGGGAGTGTACACAACTTGAATACCTGGAAAAAGGGTGATGCACATGCCGGGCAGGACAGAGCAGGGCTCATTGTGCCACTCAGAATGGTGTGTGATTTCAAATTTATGAATTGTTGATTTCTGGAATTTTCCATTACATATTTTCGGATCGTGTTTGATTGTAACTAACTGAAACCACGGAAAGCAAAAAGGAAGTTAGAGGAGCCGGATGAGTGGCACATTGGTTAAGAGTTGGCTTGGGACGTCAGCTCTGAGCAGCAGGGCCCCGGTTTGGATCCCACATGAGGGCCAGTGATGCTACGCCCTCTACAGCTAAGATGGTGAACAACAGCTAGATCTGGAGCTGGGCTGCCGTGAGTGGCCGGTGCCAGCTTAGGCTGCAAGTGGGGCTGTATGGCAGCTGGCATGCACTTTCGTGAGCTGCAGTGAGCCACTGTGAACGGCCATCCAATGGCCGGCAAACGACTGCCTCACCCGGGAAAAGTACAATGATAATACCAACATGGGCCAGTGAAGCGACGTCCCCCAGAACTAGACTGAAGAACAAAATGACAGCATCTTGTCTGTTCCCCTCCCACAATTCCCCAATAAAATATTAAAAAAAAAAAAAAAAAGTGAGAGGGGGGACTACTGTATATTGGGCATCCCCTCCCCTCACCATGGCTCACTCCACATATGGTGCCTGCAAAACTCACTCTTGGAAGGTACTTTATTCTTTTCCAGCTACTCATGTGTATGCATCACCTGTTTGTGTGTATGCCCTCACCCAGTCTATCTGGAGTGCCTACTGTATGCCAAATGTTCTGGGAGCTGGGAAGAGGCAGGAAACAAACTGAACCTGACTTATTAGTGGGGTAATGGTTACAGCCTGGGGTCTGGATTTGAATCCTGGTTCTGCAACATCTTTGTGCTGAGGCCTGGCTCAGTCTCCAACTTGCTGTGACCTCAGGTAAGTTATGGGACCTCTCATTGTCTCAGTTTCCTCATCTGTAAGATGGGGAACCTAATAGTACCTGCCACAGGGATTTAATACATGTAAAGTCTCTGGCACTGGGTAAGCGTTCAGTGTCAGCTATTGTTATTACAGGGTTCACATTTTAGTGGGGAGACAGATCCAATTACACAATTAATTATTTAATGACAACAGTGATGAATACCCTGAAGAAGCAACATGGTCTGGAGGTGAAGGAAGGCTCCCCAGAGCCAGGGATGGACCAGCTGAGCTGAGCTGAGTGGGCTGGGGCTGGCCTGGTGGAGCATGAGGCAGGGAGGGGCATTTGAGGTAGAGGGGGTCTCTGAGTGGGCAGATCCTCAGGCCGAAGGCAAAGGCAGCTCTGAGAGGCCTGCATTTCTGTAACTTCACCTTTTTAGAGCTGCAAAACAGCACCGAGAAGTAGGTCAGGCCGAAACACTGTCCCCATTTCCCAGAAAGGGCACCAAGGCCCAGAGAGGAACAGCTAAGATGTTAACTGGTCAATGCTCTGCTCCTGCTGTTGCAGGGGGCTGGAGGAGACAGGCTTGAGAAGAGGCCTTTGTCCCTGTGCCTGCTGGGGAGGGAGCAGCAGGAGCTGAGGCTGCAGCTGGCCACCAGCAGCTGTGGCGGCCAAAGCTGCATTTCTTCTCCTGCCAACAGAGCAAGTCCAGGCTCATGGCAGAGGCCTAGAACGTTCTTTTTGTCCTTAAAAAAAAAAAAAAAAGGCACTTCAGTCAACATTAAGTCGTGACTTCAAACAGACCCAGTTCCTAGCCGTCCTCCCTAACTCTGGTCTCTCCAAGTCTCCAGAGTGAGAGGACCCAGGCAGCCAAGTTTCTGGGAAAGGGAATGAGGCCTGGACTCGGAATCCAAAGACTTTGTGGTAAGTTCTGGCTCAGCTTCCAATTTGCTGTGTGACCTCGGGCAGCTCACCAGCCCTCTCTGGGCCTGAGTCTCCTCTGCAAAACAGGGAATGGAGGGTTGGATGACATCAGGTGGGGTGGGGAGCCCAGCAACCGGCTCCAGCTGGCTTTAGCAGCTTTACTGCCCTTCAAGTTTGAGGCACTGGGGCCTCAGGGGTCCGGAAGCTGGGGACAGGCAGCCTTTCATCTCTGCTGGCCCAGGGTCGCTGCAGGTTGGCAGGCCCCACATCCCGAGATCGCATTTCAGGCTGGAAGGGGCCTTCCTGTGACCTCAGCTGGCCAGCCCTGCCCCTGGCCCCCTCCTCCCCATTCTCACCAGAGGGAAGCAGGCAGCATCCCGCCCAAGGTCACCAGCCAGCAAGTGGCTGTCCTTCGGCCTGCCCTTCCCTCCCACCCAAGCCAGCCCCAACCGGACTCCCACTGTAAAGCCTCAGGTCTCCTGGGCCATTAGGAATCTGCCAGGCGAGGCGTGGTCTTTTTCCTCTCTCTTGTTTCTTGGCTTGTTTTCCTGGTTCTCCAACAGCCGCCTCCTGCAAAAGCCTCCGGGTGCATGTACAGGAACATTTTTCTTTAAAAAAAAGGGTGGGGGGAGAAATGCAGCCACAGTTTGGGTAAAAAAGCAACCAACTCCTTAACCTTCCCTCTAACCTCTGCCGGGTTGGCTCCAGCCACTGGGAAAGAGGGCCCTGCTGGGGTGAGAGGTCTGGGCTTGTCTCCTTGCCCACCCCCTCCTCACCCACCTCTGTTCTCCTTCAGGGTTTGGTCTGACTTCTGGAGCCAGGAGAAGACAAGCTGCAGGGCTCAGCAAGGCTGAGAGAGCTTAGGGGGCTGACCGGGTTGGCTGGGGCCTCTGCCCCTCTGCCCATTTGGCCACCTTATAAGGAGGTTACAAGATCAGGGTTTTTCACCCCTAACCCATTGCCTCTACTCCTACTTTCATTCCTTTATCCTTCTGTCTTATGAATCATTGGACTCTCCACTGCAAGTTCCCTGAGCGCCATTTCCCATCTCACTGCTTCATTGTCCAGCACAGGGCTTGGCTTTCTTTTTTGTGACAGTCTTACACTTTCACACTTCAAGCCTTTATCCATTCAGACACCTCTGTAGGGGTGGCACTCAATGTCCCTGTCACGTCTGGCTCTGTCTGCAGAACACTTAATTGTCTATTGCAGCCCCAGCGCCTGGGTCAGTGCTTGAAACATAGTAGGTATATGGTGTCTCTTGAATGAATGGATTCAAAGTATAAATATGTCTCTAGAAATACTCAGAGTGATCTCACAAAAGAGACATTTGCTTATAGCGCATCCCAGTTAAAACCCTTCTGTGCCTCCCCAGCACTCTTAGAATAGAGTCTAATTCTCCATCCCCACCTCTTCCCACTCAGCAGCCCTCATCAAAGGATTTCCTCCCTCTCACCATCCCCCTCATCTTTTCTTTTGCCTTTGGGTCTTTGCATGTGAAATTCCCTCTGTCTGCCACACCCTTCCCCACCTCTCACCTGGCTGACTCCTTCTGGCCTGTCACCCTGTTAGATTACCCAATGAGCAGAACAAGCATGTGTTTAGGGTACCAGCAAAGCAGGGGCACTAAAAACATTATTAAAAAAAAAAAAAAATTTGGCTGGCTGAGTGGCGCATTGGTCAAGAGCTCGTTTTGGGATGCCAGCGGCCCCGGTTCGGATCCCACATATGAGGGCCAGTGACACTGCCCTCTACAGCTAACAACAGCTCCACCTGGAGCTGGGCTGTGCAAGCCCTGGCAACGGTGTAGGCTGCAGCCCCTGCTGCAGTGGGCTGCCATAGGCTACAGTGAGTGGCTGGCAGCCAGCGTGAGCGGCTGGCAGCCAGTATGAGCTGCCAATAGCCGCAGTGAGCGACATCCAGAGGCCAGCGACCGATCTGCCTCATCCGGGAAGAGCGCAATGATGATACCAACATGGGCCAGTGAAGCAACATCCTCCGCAACTAGACTGAAGAACAAAAAGACAGCAACTTGTCTGTTCCCCTTCCCCGATTCCCCAACGCTGTTCCCCTCCCCCAATTCCCCAATAAAATCTTTAAAAAAACAAAAAAACAATTTGGGGCCCAGCGGCCCTGGTTCGGGTCCCACATATGAGGGCCAGTGACACTGCCCTAAACCAAACAAACAAACAAACAAACAAACATTTGATATTTGATAATTAAAACAAAACAAAACATTGAAATAGGGGTGACCAGTTAGCTCAGTTGGTTAGAGCTCAGTGCTCATAACACCAAGGTTCCCGGTTCGATCCCCATATGGGCCACTGAGTTGCACCCTCCACAACTAGACTGAAACAACTACTTGACTTGGAGCTGATGGGTCCTGGAAAAACACACTGTTCCCCAATAAAATTTTTTTAAAAAATTGAAATAATGTTCATGGGAAAAATCAGAACTTTATTGGAATTTCTTACTTTTATTTTATAGTTAGTATTGTTTTTAGATTGAATTTATATATAGGCTGGGATTGGCAGCAGGTGACATAATCTGGCTGTGACCTTTAAGTCTTAGCCTGGACATCAACTACTCCAGGAAGCCTTCACTGAACCTTCAACAGGTCTTTTTGGTAGTCCCAAAGCCCCTCTGGATTTTCTTTAATATTGAGAGTTTTGCTTCACTTGTTGCTTTCCATCTCCCCCATGCCAAATCTATAAACTCTCTGAGGGCCCAGTTAATATCTTTCCACCTCTGTACCTGCAGTGCCCAGTACAGGGCCTGGCGTAGAACTAACCCCAGACTTATTACTCTCTCGCCTTAGTCAATTCCCTTTGTAGGATCAGCACCACACATCATATTCTATGTTCCTACTTTATTACTCTGTCTGAGGAACTTCTACTCACCCTTCAAGACCCTATTCAAATGATCCCTCCTCTGTAAGCCTGCCCCAATTCTCCAATTAAGTTCTATGTGCCTGTGAGCTCACAGCTCCTGCTGCAATTGGTGTCTCCCTCTTTTATTGTAATTTTTATGTATGTGTCTTCTCCCTCACAAGTTTTGGAGCCACTGGAGGGCAGAGACTGGGTGGATTGATCCCTGGGTCCTCAGTGCCGTGCATAGGCCTGGCCAGAGTAGACAGCAATATATGCTTGTTAAATGAATAGACTACAAGATGTCAAAAAGGAGGGAAAATTCAGGCAGGATTTTGAAGGTGGGAGGAAAGAGAATAACATGTACTTACTGAGGGCATGGAGTTGGTACAGATAAAGACCAATAATATTTACAATAATTATGACCAACTATGACTGAATGCGCTATAATGTGGTGGATGAGAACAGAGATTATGCTCTGCTTCTTACTGGCTGTATGACCTTGGGCTAGTTATATGATCTCTGTGTGCCTTAGTGTTCTCATCTGTAAAATGGGGATAGTAACAGTATCTACCTCATGAGGAATTAATAGGCTAATATATGCAAGGTGCTGAAAGCTTTGCCAGGCACACTGTTGTGTGCCTTTGTGTGTCTTTGCCATCATTGCTATTATCTCTGTTGCTGAACACTTCGGGCATCTTGCTTCGTCCTCACAGCAGCCTGAGAGGTAGGGATTGTTTTGTCCTTTTACAAAGAAATGAGGTGTAAGCAGGCCAAAGAGCTTGCTAATGCCACTCACTAGGTAAGTGGCAGGAATAGGATTTGAACCTTGGTCTCTCTGGCCTGCCGCCCACCCATGTTCCTTGACTGTGGCACCTGCCTGCAGGAGGAGGGGGCGGAAGAGAAGATGGCACAGTGGGAAGGCAGGGAGGCTTCACTGAGCTGGGGCCTTGGGAGCAGAGCAGCAGGCATTTTTCTAGAGCTTTCATTTCCGTCTGCCTCTTCTGAGCAGGTGAAAAACCCCACAGAGGGCCCTTCACTGAGTCCTCCCCCTCTCCCTCCCCCTCCGAGTGCTGCCTCATCCCCATGCTGGGAGGGGGGAGGTCAGGCATGCAGCGTGAGGGATGCAGGGGAGGGGAGTGAGGAGGTGGGGGAGCATCATTCCAGATCCTTTCCCTCCAGCACCCCCCTCTTCCCCATCAAAGGCACTCCGGGAGGAGAGAGCATTCCAGGTGGAAGGAATGGCAAATGCAAAGGCTGTGGATTAAGGATGTGGAGGCGGGGAAAGCCTGTGAGCTTGGCTGGAACCGAGGTTCAGGGCCCCCTGGGATTGCTCAGTGGAGAAGAACTTGTTTGGGGGGGGGAGAGAGAGAGAGAGAGAGAGAGAGAGAGAGAGAGAGAGAGAGAGAGAGAGAAAGAGAGAGAGAGAGAGAGAGAGAGAGAGAGAGAGAGAGAGAGAGAGAGAGAGAGAGAGAGAGAGAGAAGTGGATCAAGCAAGAGCTGAGAATGCCAGAGGTGGCGTAGTGGCTGGAGACTATTCTAGGCTCTGAGCATAGTACCCTTCACCCTCTTCCCCTCAGAGAGGAGTGGCATGGAAGGGTCAGGGTGATTCTTTTTGGTTCCTTTCCTTTGTCTCTCTTCCTAGAATCCATTAGCAGGCTGCACTCTGCTAGCTCTGTATCAGGCATTGGCTCATGGCTTTTTATGCTTCTCATGTTTTCTTTCCAACTCTACAAGATCAGTATTATTCATTCCATTTTATAGATGAGAAAAGTGAGGCTCAGCCAGGTTATGCAAAGTACCTAAGATCACACAGGGCGTAAAAGGCAGATCTGGGACTTGAACCCAGGACTGTTTCCAGAGATGACCATTTTGCCTGTTAAACTGGTTTAGGTTGCTTTGGCAGAGTGCTTGCCATCCCCATAGCAACAAGGAGAGGAACTCTTGTGCTGACAGCACACACAGGCCTTATATTTTCTGCTTCTCACAATAGCCCTGTAGGCAGAGCTGTTATCATCCCTATTTCATAGATAAGGAAACTGAGGCTGAGAGGGGATGTGACTTGGTTAAAATTACAGGGCCTTTAAACGACATAATTGGGACTCAGACGCAGTTCTCCTGACTCTGAAGATCTTTTTGCTTCCCCTGGTAGAGGAAGAGGGTCTGTTTCCTGCTCTTAGCATCAGGGGACAGGGAACAGGCAAGGGTTACTTTTTAGAGCTGGTGGGAAAGGCCTTTGGAACCTGGGGACTTGCTTCCGGCAGTGAAAAATTTCATCCCTCCAGGTGATAACTCACTCCTTGGGCAGAAGAGGGAGGGAGGGGTTGCCTTCTAGAGCAGCTGACCCTCTCAAGTTCATGGTCAGGTTTAAATTCCAGTTGTGCTGCTTCCTGACTGGGTGGCTTTGGGCAAGTCACTTAACCTCTCTGTTTCCTTTATCTCATTTGTAAAATGATGATAATAATAATAGGACCTAACTTGTATGACTGCTATGTGGATTTATGAGTTAATGCATATACAGCACTTAGCACATGGCTGGCACATAGTAAATGGTCATGTTAATGCTTACTAATATTACTATTAAAATGCATAACACTACCCCCTCCGAAAGCAACTTGCCTATCTCCATTGCCTAAAAGGAGAAATTAAGGCTCCTATTGCCAGACAACCTTCAAGTGAAGCCCCAGAATCTTACCTAGTCCAGTCAGTAACTACTGATAGCAATAATAATAATTTTTAAAATTAATATTCAACAACTGCTTACTATGAGCCAATCACTGTGCTTAAGTGTTTCACATTTATTTTTTACTTTTTAAAAAGATTTTATTGGGGATTTGGGGAAGGGGAACAGTGTTGGGGAATTGAGGAAGGGGAACAACCAAGTTGTTGTCCTTCAATCTTAGTTGTGGAGGGCGCAAGTCCAGTTGCCATGCAGTCACTCAGTTCAAGGTGCCATGTTCAATCTTTGCCGTGCTCAAGTTGCAGGGGGCATAGCCCACCATCCCATGCGGAGGGGTTGGACCCGCAACTTGTTATTAGGTCTTTTTTTTTTTGAGGGCAGTGTCACTGGCCCTCATATGTGGGACCAAACCTGGGCCGCTGGCTTCCGAAGCCAGCGCTTAAACACCGCACCACTCGGCCGGCCCAACAACTTGTTATTAGGAGAACATGTTCTCACTACCTGAGCCATCCTGCTACCTGTTGGCAGCTCAGCGGCAGCTCAGCTCAGGCACACCTCATTGGCCCATGTGGGGATCAAACCTGCAACTCTGTTGCTCAGAGCTTGTGCTATTAACCAACTGAGCCACTCGGCCGGCTCTTTTTCACATTTATTATATCACTTAATCTTCACAGTTCTGGGAAATAGAAACAATTATGATCCCCATTTTATAGACAAGGAAACTGAGGCTCAGTTAGGTGAAATCACTTACGCAAGGTCACATAACTAAGAAGTGGTATAACTGTGATTTGAACCCAGGCTTGCCTGGTTCCAAAGTCTTCAGATGCCAACTTGTCCAATGTATAGATGCCCGCATCAGCTCTCTCCCAAATGCATCTGCTGAGTCTGCTGCCTCAAGTTCACCTCCCTCCCTGCTGGGAAGACCATCATTTATGGAGGGCCTTCTCTGTGCCAGAATGCTTTATACACATTTTCACATTGAATCCTCGCCTTCACCTTATGACCCTCTATCATTATCCCCATTTCTCAGAAGAGTAGCTGAGGCATAGAGAGGTGTGGTGACTGCTCCAAGGTTACACCGTCTAAGGTAAGATGGCAGAGCCAAGACTCAAATCCAGGTGGGTTGGCCTCAAAGCTTGCATTCTTTCAGGGAATAACAGAAAAGTAGAGCCCCTTGGAGAACAGCCCCACTTTCAAAGCCAGTTTCCTTCCCCTATAACACCTCATTTGTCCTTCCTCCCCATTGCCACTATCTCCATTGCCCTAGATGCTTCCCACACCCTGTTCCTTGGCCTACAACACTTCTCCCAACTACCTGCTGCCTAGTTAACCCCCATTCATCAACTCACAGGAGACATCACCTCTTCAGAAAGCCTTCTCTGACTCCACCCCATCCCCTCACATTCACTCTCATAAACACACTGTACTTTGCCTTCTTGTTCCTTATCATGGTTTCTAACTGTATTTTGATTCATCTGATCGTGGAACGACTTACTTCCTCACCAAACTCGAAGCTCCATGAGGGTCTGAGTCTATTTTGTGCACCGTACTAGCTGTACCACTGGCAGGCTGCCCTATACATGGTCAGTGCTTAATAATTTTTTACTGAATAGATAAATCCATGAATGAATAAATAGCTACCAGGCATTTTCACACATGACTCATTAATTCCACAATTAACTCATTGAATCCTTACAACTGCCCTGTTGTCCCCATTTTAGAGAAGATACAGGTGAGGCTCAGAGAGCTAGAAAGTGGTGGAGTTTGAATTCATCTCAGGTCAGTCTGACCTCAAAGCCACTAACCTCTGCACAGCATCTGCTGCCTAACTCCCAATAGCCACAGTCAGGATTTAAATATAATTGGTTATCAGACCACATATCTCAACTTGAGCCTGGAGATGATGGCCTCAGCCAGCACTGGGGCCATGGGCACCACCCACTTGGTGGTCTCTGCCCTTCTAAAGTCTTAGCCTGCTCTCCCTCCCACTCCCTTCTTGGCTTCCTTTCTTTCCAGAGAGGGAAAAGGACTAGAAACTACAGCCAAGGCACCCCTTCTGGGAATTGCAGTGAAAGGAGCCCTGTTCTGAGCACAGAGAGACCTGGATTTAAGTCCTGGCATGGAGTCTGCCCTGCTGAGGACCCACAGTGGTGTTACTGCCTCTCACAGAGCTTCTGTGTCATTTGGGATTCTGTCTGGGCTGCTGACCCACCTGTCATCCTTTACTCACTTCCTGATTCCCAGGACCCCAGAAACAGCTCAGGCGCACCGCTAGGGTCACTTTTCCTCTGAAACCTTAGTGATTAACAATAGCTGGTGTGGGGTGGGGTGGGGGGGGGTAGGGAGCGGTGTGCCTGTTTATGGTGACCACAGACATGGAAAACGGGTCTGGCATCCTCAAGACCCTCCCTGGGATGCAAAGGGGTTGGGGGAGAGAAGTCTTTCTCAGAAGACTCAAGGCCTGGGAGGCAGACAGACATACAGGAACGGAAACCAAAAGATACAGGGTGGAGTCCCAGGGTTGTTTCAGATTCCCTGGGTGACCCAGGGCAAGTCATGGAGTTTCCAGTTTTCTCTCTTGCACACGGTATCTGCCTTACAGAGTTGCTCTAGAGAACTAAATCAGGTATCTTTGCTAACTTGTGAATTTATCTCATTGCTATCCAGCTGCAACCTTTTATAATCAACGAGAGGTCCACATACCCACTATGTATGAATCTTCATTAAACATTCCAGACATGATTACTCCTATTTTGCAGAAGGACAAACTGAGACCCAAATAAGTTCCGGGAGTTGTCCGAAGTAGCAGAGTGAGGTGTGGGCTGAACCACGGTCCAGCTCACCTGACCCTGGCCTTTCAGAACCACTTCCCAATGCCAGGACCCCGGGCGTTGCCCCGTACTGGGTCCCTGAACTGCAGGCTGAAGGCTGTGACTCACTGTCTCCACCCGACTTTCCGTGGGGCCCGACACCGGGAGGGAAGAAACAAAACTATCCGCAACTTGAGGGGTGTCCACAGCAAGTTCATGGGCTTGGCCTCTCTTCTCCACGAAAAATACTGGTTCTTTGAATTCTAACAAGAAGAATTGGTCTTTCAATACACTTTGTAAAAGTTTTTACACTTTCTTAAGTGGAATTTTCCTACTTGAATTTAGGAGTTGATTTAGTTTAATCTCCACCCCCACTTCACTTGGTTTGCCCCTCCGCTGTTTACTCCGATTGCGGAAGTAACTCGGGTGGAGCTCCCCGGACAGTACCCTTGAGTACGTCTTTTGCGTAACTATTTAACTGGCATTCCACTCAGGCCAATGGAATACCCGGAAGCCCCAGGTGGGTGGGGCAGAGAGCCAATCAGGGCCGTTGGCGGGGTGTGGCTGCGTCCCAGGGCGGGGAATCGCGTAATGGCGGACGCGGGCCGGACGAGAGCGGCTGGGGGCGTACCGCGCTGAGGGCGGGGGTCTGGCAGTGTGGCAGCCTGCGAGGCGGCCCGCGGGAACAGACCCCGGACGGAGAAGGGCGACAGGCCGGCCGGTCTGTCGCTGAGGGGACCGCGCGAGATCAGGTGAGCAACAAGTCCCCGCGGACGGGCCCCACAGTGAGGCGCCGTCCTGGCCGGGCTGCCCCTCCCGAGCTGCGCAAGGTCCAGCGGGAGTGGGTGCCGCGCCTCCTGCGGCGCTCCGGCACCGGCAAGGCGAGCGGTCATCGCGGGGTGGCGTCTTCCTCTCCACTCCTCTCCCCAGGGAGAAGTTATCCTGGCGATTCCCTCGGGGACTGGAGGGTCCCGCGAGTCTGTGAGGTTTCGAAAGTCCCTTAACCTCGCGTAGATCTGCCACCAACTCGCTGTGTGACCTTGGGCAAGTCACTTCCGTCTCTGGGCCTCAGTTTCCCCCCCCTTGTAAAGCGGAGGCTTTCCAGGTGCATGTACATGAGTTGGATCCCAGATGTTTGAGGTTTGGGGCAGGGTCTTCCCCAGGCGGAGTTTCCATCTCTGGGCCACGAAGGACTTGATGTGCTCTTTGAGACCCCTGGCCTGAGACGTTGCAGTGTGGTGCTGTGCATGTGTGTGTACGTACGTGTGCCTACCTGTGTGTGCAAGACGGTACTGCAGACAGAGTAAGGAGGAGGTACGGATGTGTACAGGGTGGTACTGCAGAGTAAGGAGAGTTGGCGAAAGGGGCCCTTCCACAAAAGCGTTGGATGGACCCGACTATGATGGGGTGGAGTCTGGTTCTCCAGGACCCTAGAGCCTCTGAGATGAAGTTTTATACAGTTCTCCATAGAGTCAGCAGAGGAAGGAATCCTCGGAGTCTCTTGGGCTGTGGTTGAAATTTAGTTCCCCTCTCCCCCCAAATTCAGGGGGATTAGGAAGAGGAGGAGGAGGGAAGAGCATTGATGGTGCTCTTACCTTGCTTAGGCATATGTTCTTATTTAATTTTTACAGCTGCCTTTGAGAATTTACATATAAGGATGCTAAGTTTCAGAGGAGTTAAGTAACTTGCCCAAGGTCACACGGTACGGAGTGAGGTGCAGAGCTTACCAGGGATAAAAGGTGTTGCATTTGAGACTCACTGTGCAAGGGGGAGGTCACTGTCCACTTAATAGAAGCTTTGTTGCAAATGGGTGGCGGGGTCTGGTTCCAGACACTTAAATTGACTTCTGGCATGGAAACAGGCTGGGCCTTGATCTTCAGATGGTTAATTATAAGTACATCCCCTTTGTTCTGTCTGTGAGTTGGAAAGGACTATTTCTACATTGTAAAAGTCACTTTGAAGTGTGTTAGAACCTGAGAGAGCTCAGATTGAATCTTGACTGGGTGGCCTGCAGAGGAAAGTTCACCAGCTATTGGTGTATAGACTTGACTCTTGGTTCAGAGTGATGCTAGCCCAGTAACTTTTTCATCTCCCTATGAAGGCCAAGTTTTCTTGGGATGGGAGAAATCTCCCATTTGTTAGTTCAAATTTCCTTGAATTCCTGGGGTGAAAGATTCAAAGTTCCCCTCTGATTAAGCGTAATATTTCTTTGTGTTCCCTGTTATCTGACTTCTAGATGAGTGAAGATTGTAGACCTGGAGTGGGAGATATTTGGGTACTTTAAATTGCAGTCCTTTATTTTTCCAAGCCTCAGAGCTTTTGGTTAATCAAAATGGTAGGACCGGCAGTCTGTATTGTTCTCATAGTCGTATGTCAATGGTAGGGAAGAAAATTGGAAGAGGAAGTTGCTGAGAAAGAGGGCGTTTCTTAGCAGTGGAGCCAATATGTATTTCTTTGTTTGAAATTCTAAAACCAGAAAGCCCCAACTGAAGGAGGAAGGAAGGAAAGAACAGTGAAACTCTTCTTTCCTTTTAAATATCTTAAGAGTTGTCCTCTCTCTGTTGCTGTCCCTGTCCCAGGCTCTGCTTTCACAGAAATAGTCAATTGTAATTTGTTCAATGTTCAGAAATGTATTCTAGAATGAAATAATTTTAAATTTTAAACCCTATGAGATAAACTTTAAAAAAATCAGAACAGGGCCGGCCGAGTGGTGCGGTGGTTAAGCCCTGGCCTCGGAAGCCAGTGGCCCCGGTTTGGGTCCCACATATGAGGGCCAGTGACACTGCCCTCAAAAAAAAAAAAAAAAAAAATCAGAACATTTTACTGGGTACATTATTTATCAGTGGGTGATTCTTTATCTCAACATAATCACCAGTTGCAGTCTTAGGGTCTATTTTAACTGTGATTTAAATTAGTGGATTTAAACCTAAGAGGAATTGATCTAGATATTAGATGATGCAAATGTCACCATCAATTGAAAAACACATGATGGTGTGTTAAGTTTTTGACATTTGTTAAAAGTCTTTGTTTTTTTTTTGAGGGGAGGGCAGTGTCACTGGCCCTCACATGTGGGATCCGAACCTGGGCCGCTGGCTTCCGAAGCCAGCGCTTAACCACCGCGCCACTTGGCCGGCCCTCTTTTTTTTTTTTAATTAAAGTTTATTGGGGTGACAGTTGTTAGTGAAGTTATATAGTTTTCAAGTGTACAATTCTGTAATACATCATCTAATATATAACATTGTGTGTGCCCAGAGTTAGTTCTCCTTCCATCACCATATATTTGTGTTAAAAGTCTTTTTAATGCTTTTTTTTTTTTTACAGGATTGTGTGTAGTGAATAGTTGTTAAGACATTGAATTTAGTGCATGTGAAGATCTATCTTCATTCTCAGTATGTTTTCTGTATAAGGTTTAGTTTTAATTAGTATACCAGCTCACAGTATCTTATAGCCAAAAAAAAAGCTCTTGGCGCCAGAGATGTTTCTGAATTTAGAATTTTTTGAATTTTAGAAACAGAATATGGTGCATGTACTATGGTTATGTAACATCACAGAGAGGTCTGGGGCAGCACCTTGTAATCAAACACATTACTATTTCTGTAGTAAAATGTCAGAATGTTCACACCAACTGGGATAAATAAATACTATAAATAGCCTCATGTCATTTTGTGTCAGGTTTTGTTGCTAAATGAATAATAAAGAACTTGATTTTTGTAGCCTTTTGGATTTTAGAATTGAAGTTAAGGGACTATGAACCTCTGTGAATAAGACTTGTACAATGACAAGAAAATTACAAGGAAAAATGTTGTAGACCAAGCTAATTTCAAAGTCATGGGTCCTAAAAACTGTGTTACATAGAAGACACTTTTTAAAAATTTCTTTCATGTAAAATATAATTCTAATTAATATGTACCAATGTGCATTTTTTTCCCCATTTTTTTCTGAAGTACCAAAATTTATCTTTGAATACCCTCTGTGGTTCCTGTTTTAGATATTTGATTCACCCTACCCCTCTTTTTTTTTTTTTTTTGAGGGCAGTGTCACTGGCCCTCATATGTGGGATCTGAACCTGGGCTGCTGGTGCCCCAAGCCAGCTCCCAACCACCGCACCACTCGGCCGGCCCCGGCCCCCCCTCTTTTTAAACTAGTAATTTATAGTGTCATGTGCTCATCAATATTTGTAAAGCAACTAAGAGAATTCCACCTTTTTCCATATAGTTCAGAGAAAGTCTAATCAGTTGCAGATCTGTAGGTTCGTGTTTGCAGAATTTAAAGCTGATGTTCCTTTCAGGGTGGTCTTTAGTATGGAGTCATCACTGCTGGATGGGAGTTAGGTCAAACATTTTTAATTTTTAATTTATGAAGCCTCCACAATTTGCACATCTTGCTAAAATAATTTAATTTAGAGTATTTTTCTTCTCTCTCTCTCTCTTTTTTTTTTCTTTTTTTTCTTTTGAGGGCAGTGTCACTGGGCCCTCACAAGTGGGACCCGAACCGGGGCCGCTGGCTTTCCAAGCCAGTGCTCAACCACTGCGCCACTCAGCTGGCCCAAATTTAGTGTATTTTTATCTTAGGCATATGCTGTATGATCCTTGGGTTTACCAGCCTTATGAATTTGGCCGATTTCTTTAAATGGCCAAGGACCTCTAGGAGCAAATTTACAAAACCACAGTCTACTCTTTACTTTTCTTGGGCACTTCAACTATAGAGTGAGGTGACTGGTATTGTCGGAGGTTAAAGAATTATTTTTTTCTATGAAAGAAGCCCCCTGACAGCATGAATTGGAGAGATTTTGGCCTTCAAGATACCGCATAGTCACCTGATTTGAGGGCCTCAGGTCATCCTCCTACCTGGGGTGTCTCCATAATTCCTGAGAAGGGTACTTTCACTGTCTAGGAGATGGAGGGTATGGAAAAGTGTATCAGGAGTTGTAGGTGGAGTCGGTGTGTAGTTGGACTAGGGAATAGGAACAATTCTTATTCAGACAACCCCAATTTCTTCTATTTCATAAGCACAGAGAATATTGTAAAAGAATTACAAGTTAGTGGACTAACGTCCTATTCCAAGTTATTCTGTTGTGATTATGGATAAGCTCATCAAGACAGGAACTGTCTTATACTTCTTTTGTTTTCTGTAAAGCCTAAAGTCCAGGGCATCAAACTTGTCTTGCATCAGAATTTACCATTTAAAAATATTCATATCTGGCTTGGGAGCTCTAAATACATGTTGATTAACTTGCTGTTGGTCTTGGCATGCATTGGTTAGGGTGGAAGATTTTTTTTCATAAAGAAATAGCTTTCCAAGATACCAACATTCATCTAACAGTTGGCAGACCTGGACCCATACTCAGTTCATTGCTAGTTATTGTCAGCATCACCACCCTGATTTTGTAACCTAGGCAGGGTTAGTCTGTGTCAACAGGCAACTCAAAGTTTTATTTATTCCTTGGGTGGTGGCCTTACTGACTAAGATTAATTGGGATGATAGTTACTAAATTGGGAATAGGTAGCAGTGCAAGAATTGTTGGGGATTTGGGTGAGGGGGGTGGACTGCCTGGTACCCGTGATTCCGAGGGAAGAATGGAAAGTTGTAATTTGACTGGGTCTCCAACACATAACACAATGCATGGAACATATTGATGTTCCATAACTTTTTGTTGATGGAAGAAATGAATGGCTCTTTGTTTGGAAAGAGGTGTATGAGCTGTGAAATAAGATGCCTCCTAGCCATCCTTCAGAACTGAGCTAAGATGTCATTTATTCCATGAAGCATTCCCAGGAAAAGTTGAGTGACTCCCTTGTATGTTTTCTCTTTCCTTAGAGCATTTATCAGATTGTCAAATCCTTTATCAGACAAATTACAAAACTCCTTCCGCTACCTTAGGGAAAAGGAGCCCTACCTGAGCTTCTTAGGAACCAGACTGTATTGTTTTTTTTTGTATGACTGGTGCTCAACCTGTAATAAAGATGCAATAGCTACTAATAATACTTAAATTATGGCCTCTGTCTTCTACTTCATTTTGTAAACTTCTCATTCTTCTAATTCCTGGTCTTTTCACTTCAGATCAGCAAACACTTGTTGAGTGTCTTCTGAGAGGTAGGTCTTTCTTGGACCTTGGGGTAGAGTTTCTCAGCGTTGGCACTGTTGACATTTTGGGCTGGATATCTGTAATCTTGGAGGGCTTTCCTGTGCATTGTAGGATGTTTAGCAGCATCCCTGGTCTTTACCTAGCAATCTCCCCCACCCCCACTAGCTGTGACAACCAAAAATGTCTCCAGATATCGTCAAATGTCTTCTGGGGGACAACATTGCTCCCTGTTTAGAACTACTAAATCAAGGGTAGGGGCGATAGAATCATAGAGGAAAGTGAGTAAAAATGTCGTCAGGTGTGCATTCCTCATATTCCTTCTTTCTGGTTATACAGTCTCTTGTCGCTGACTTTTGGATAAGAAAGAAAAATGAGGAAAATCAGGAGGTGACAACCTTAAAATAGCCCCATTACTTTTATTTTGTTCAAATTTTATTTTATTTGGTTTAACTATATTAGATCAGTACAGATAGATGAATTATTTATGTAGGTAGATCTATGTAAATTCAGTTCCTACCGTTGATTAGATGAAAGAACTACTAGAATATTACTACCTTGTATAAAAGACTTTCTCAGGAAAGCTCATAGCTGAAGATTTTAACACCTAAAGAATAACCAGCATTGCTTTTACAGAGAACTTGCCAGGACTTGTAAGGATTCTTTTCTAATTTTTGAGCTTCATGGCTAAGATATATCTTTTGATGTCCCTATACTTTATAACTCTAATAAACATGTTTAACTAATGGGCATGTTTTTCTAAGCTCAGAACTTTTTGTGTTAGGTAGATCAGTCAAGGCAGTGGTCCTTGGTCCCTTTGAGCATTCATAAAGTGATGACAAGTTAGTAGTAACATTTGGGGACTTCACTCTGCTTTGACCAACCCTTCACAATATAACATTATAATCATTCATGTCCTAGTAACCATTGAAGTGAAGTTGAATGAGTGTTTTTCTTTTCCTGTTCCATTTGAAGTTATGAATGGTACTCTGGAGACTTGAAATGTATAGTTATGAATGGTATCTCAGAATAGTTACCATTTATGCAAATGAAACACTCTTCTTAACTTAGAAACCAAACAGAATTGAATTAGAAAAGAGAAGAGTAGAAACAAGAATTGTTGAATGCTGGCAGAGGAAATAATGTTCAGATACAGAACTATCTCAGAAAAATGTGTTCATTGTGGTTTCTGCACACTAATAAAAAAAACAGTTTGAGGTTGATGGGAGAGGCTATTAACTTTGCCTGTGATAATACTTTTCAAGCTGTTTTTTTCTGGTAAAATATAAAAAAGTCTGAGACATACCCTCTTAGTTGTAATTTTTTTTTTTTTTTAAGATTTTGGGGAGTTGGGGGATGGGAACAGTGTTGGGGAATTGGGGAAGGGGACCAGACAAGTTGTTGTTCTTCAGTCTTCGTTGTGGAGGGTACCAGTCGCCATCTGGCTACCCGGTGGCAGCTCGTGGCCTCCAAGCTCAAGGTGCTGAGTTCAGCCTTAGTTGCAGGTGGGCGTAGCCACCATCCCATGCAGGAGTCGAACCAGCAGCCTTGTTAAGAGCGCACACTCTATCCACTGAGCTATCCGGGCGGCAGCTCACCTCAAGGTGCCAAGTTCAGTCTTAGTTGCGGGTGGGTGTAGCCACCATCGAACAGGCAATCTTGTTGTTACACCGCTGAGCCATCCTGTCACCTGTTGGCAGCTCAGCGACAGCTCAGGCGCAGCGTCACTGGTCCACGTGGGAATTGAACCGGCGGCCATGTTGCTCAGAGCTCGTGCTCTTAAGCCAATTTTTAACCAACTGAGGCACTCGGCTGGTCCCTAGTTGTAATATTAATTCCAGTTGAGCAGAATTAAGTTTCTTAGTTTTAGGAATATAGAAGGTAGACCTTTTGGGACGTTGCGGTGGTTCAACTTAGTTCCAGTTTGAGAGACTATGTGTGTGTATATGCACACACACATACTTAGACACGTGTAAGTGTTTGTATGTGGTAACATTTAAACTTTGTAATTTATAGAGTAAAGTAACAAGAGGAAGTCTTTTACTCTCAAACATTTTGAATTGAGACCTTTCCCCCTGATGACGCCATTGTTCTAGCAAGCACTCAGTCTAAAAAGCTTTCTCTCAAATCATATCTTGAGAAATTGTGTTTAACTGTATAGAAGGTCTTATGTCATACCCATTGATGTTCCCTTCCATTCACAATTGAGAACTATAAGTAAATTTTCCTTTGTAGAATACTGATAGTCTTTAAAGAATAGTATTTCTGATACCAAAGGCATCTGTGAAATTATGAGAAATACAAGACCAGCTTCGCCCCCTTCTTTCTTTATTTATCTATTTAAATTTTATTTATTTATTTATTTTTTTGAGGGCAGTGTCACTGGCCCTCATATGTGGGATCCGAACCGGGGCTGCTGGCATCCCAAGCCAGCGCTTGACCACCGTGCCACTAGGCCGGCCCCCCTTCTTTATTTTTAAAGCTCCTTCAACATGCATTGGGTGATAATTTGCAAAGCACAATGCCCCCACTTTGATATATACCATTACAGTCAGTCCCCAGGACTTGAGACAAATTGTATTATGTTAGTAGCTACATTTTATAGATAAACAGGCTCAGGAAGGTTAAATAACTTCCTTAAAGTCGCTCAACTAATAATAGCAGATTTGAGATTGAACCCTGTCTTTTCTAAATGAGATTTTTTTTTTTAAAGGCAAAATTTAGATACAGTTTCTGCATAGAAATGCAAGTATATAATTAGATGATTTTTTGTGTGTGTGTGTGGGCAGTATCACTGGCCCTCATATGTGGAACCCGAACTGCGCCCGCAGGCTTCCAAGACCAGCATTTAACCACCGCGCCACTCGGCCGGCCCCTTTTTTTTTTTTTTTTTTTTTTTTTTTGAGGGCAGTGTCACTGGCCCTCATATGTGGGACTGAACCCCAGGGCCTCTGGCTTCCCAAGCCAGCGCTTAACCACGTGCCACTTGGCCGGCCCTATAATTAGATGATTTTTGATAAATGTAAACAAATGTATAACCAACACCCCTGATCAAGAGAGAGAACGTTCCACAACCCTGCAACGTTTCTTCACCCCCTCTTACGGTCAATCCCCACTGTCTTTTATAGGCAACCACGGTTCTACTTGCTATCCTCATGTCTTAATTTTGCCTCCTGTTATTGACTCATGCAATATGCACTCTTTTGTGTCTGAATTCTTCTGTTCAACATGGTGTTTGAGATTCATCCACATTGATATTTATATCGGGATGGACCCAAGTCTTTTTTTTTCTTTTTTTTAAACTGTATTGGGGAACAGTCTGTTTTTCCCAGGATCCATCAGCTCCAAGTCAAGTTGTTGTCCTTCACTTTTAGTTGTGGAGGGTGCAGCTCAGCTCCAAGTCCAGTTGCGGTTTTCAATCTAACAGTGCAGGGGGCGCAGCCCACCATCTCATGCAGGAGTCGAACCAGCAACCTTCTTGTTAAGAGCACACTCTCTAACAAACAGCCATCTGGCCACCTGGACCCATTTTTTGATGCGTATCTAGAGTCCATCCAGCAAACTGCAGCTGTAATTTGTTTATTCTTATATCATGTCCATTTTTTTTTTTTTTGGCTTTGCTATTTATGTGTAATTTACTTCCCTTTCCTAATATTCTAGATTTATTTGTTTTTAACATCTCTTTGAAATTACAAAAGTAATACATGCTCATTGTAACACATTACACAACCAGAAGTAAATAAAGAATGAATGTTTCCTCAGATTTATTTTTATTCATGCCTTTTTTCAATTATGAAAATAATGAGTGCTCTTTATAAAAAAATATTGCGAAATTCAAAAAAATATGAAACAGAGACTAAGAGTCACTCATAATCCCACCAATTAGCATTTTGATGTTTTCCTCTTTCTCTGCCCTTTGTTTACCATAGCTGAGACATAGTTTAGGGATTTTTAAGCTTCCCTTCTTATATAAGGTTTGTCATATCCTTATTAATCAGTTCTTGTTATTTCTTTTTTTTTTTTTAAGGGCAATGTCACTGGCCCTCATATGTGGGACCGAACCGGGGCCGCTGGCTTCCCAAGCCAGCACTTAACCACCGCGCCACTCGGCCGGCCCAAGTTCTTGTTATTTCAATGTTCATGTTGCCACCCAAAATCTGAGTAAATGGCTGGCAGTGACTTTGGCTGAGTTGGCCTTGTCAAGCAACATTTTTGAATACTCACTGTACACACTCCTTCATCACTAACCTCATTCTTGCATACCCAACACCCAACATTTCTTGCAGAGTAGGAGTCAGTATAGTTCTGTGGTTATGAGTATAAATTCTAGAGTCCTTCCATCTAGGTTCAAATGTAGGCTTCTCTCCTTACTAGCTCAGTATGTAACCTTGGGCGATAACCCGGCAGCCTTAGCTTTCACATCTGGAAAATGGGGACTGGTCTAATTTTACTGTAAAATGTAGAGCATATCTCAAAGGGTATTGGAAAGATTAAATACATCATTACTTAGTCCAGTCCTCAATAAAAGTTAACAATTATCATTATAAATTAAGAAATGGTGTATTTGGTCTGATACAGCATCTATCTAGTCCAGAATTCGGCTTGGGCAAAATGAAATGTCTAATTCAAAATTTAGGACTCTATTGCCCAAAATTCATAATTTCTTTTTGGTGTTTCTTATGGCAATGTTACCTGTGAATTTATCTAGACTATCTTTGAGTTATTTTTTCTTATATTCTGTACTCCCTTTCTGAGTAAATGAGTTTTATTACTTTATTTACTGGACTGGGTAGTAAATGATTACTTTTTATTGGTCTTAATAAAAGCAATAAGTATAGGTAGTGAGTGTATACTGTGTGCCCGGCAGTGTGCATATCTCCGTCGTCACACCAGTCCTTCACACACGCTAATCCTTTACTGGAGAGAAAAGCGAGGCTCCAACAAATGGAGTAAGGTGCTCAGGGTCACACAGCTAAGCCTACTGGGACCAGAATTCAAAACCGGTCAACTTCCCCCCGCTTCTTTACTTTCTTTCTTTTTCTTTTTTTTCTTTTTGACATAAAACTTGTCTTCCTGATTCTAAAACCTGGACTTAAATTTTTAAAAAGATATACTTTATTGTTTCTTTAGACATCTGCTTTATAGCGTCTAAGATTTGATACAGTTTCCCTTTACCATTTCACATCCTCTTAGTTTCATTTTAAAGTGTCCTTTATATGTCTGTATCTTTATTTTTAAAACATCTGTATGCATACAGAAACTCCTCTGTCCTTTGGTCTTTTTAGATACCTTTCTAGGTTTTCTCTATCTTTTTTTACCTTTTTTTATGCCATGATGACCATAACTGCACATTCTATTCTAGGTACAGATACACTTTGGTTTGTACAGGGCAGAATAATGTGTTCTGTGTTTCCAAAGCTTTCATAATAACAGCCCGCATTTTGTTGCCTTTTTGTAGCTGTATTCAGGATAAGTCCAGGGACTCCAAAACCCTTTTCTTTTTTTTTTTTTTGAGGGCAGTGTCACTGGCCTTTATATTTGGGACCCGAACCGGGGCCGCTGGCTTCCTAAGCCAGCGCTTAACCACCGTGCCACTCGGCTGGCCCCGAAACCCTTTTCTTGTATTGTAACAGGTAGCTTTAGAGCTCATCATCTGATAATTATAGTTTAGACTATTTTTCCATTACTGCATTACATTATTTTTGTCTACTTGGAAGCTATTTTCCACATTTCTCAACATATAGCTTTGCACTGTCATACTTGTAGCCTCTGCTGTAAAGTCATCTGCAAACTGGGAATATTTTACTAGATAGTTTTGTTCTAGATTATTTTTTAAAATGTTATTTGGGTTAGGTTTTAGCATCAATCCGTGGGGGACCCCTTTGTTTACACATTTTTATGTAGAGAAGTAACAATATCAGAACCTTATTTCTGTTTCCAAATGAATTCTCTGGGGGGAAATATTAGTCTTCTTAAATCGTATTTATTTACTGTTTTCAGCAGCCTTTGGAAGAGTTTTTTTTTTTAATTCTTTTTTTTTAAAGATTTTATTGGGGAATTGGGAGAGGGAACAGCGTTGGGGAATTGGGGGAGAGGAACAGACAAGTTGCTGCCCTTTTGTTCTTCAGTCTAGTGGTGGAGGACGTCGCTTCACTGGCCCATGTTGGTATCGCCATTGCGCTCTTCCCCGGGTGAGGCTGTCGCTCGCCGGCCATTGGATGGCCACTCATGGCTGCTCACGGCAGCTCACAGCGGCTGCTGGCCAGCTCCACTGTAGCCCATGGCAGCCCGCTGCAGCAGGGGCTGCAGTCTACGCCATCGCCGGTGGCTCACGGCAGCCCAGCCCTAGGTGGAGCTGTTGTTCACCATCTTAGCTGTAGAGGGCACAGCATCACTGGCCCCAATGTGGGATCCAAACCGGGGGCCTGCTGCTCAGAGCTGGCATCCCAAGCCAGCTCTTAACCAATGTGCCACTCGGCCGGCCCTTTTAAAAAATTCTTTCTATTCTCATTACATCATGTATCCTCTCACTTCAGATATTTATATGTGTTACCCTTGCAAACAGTAGGTACTCTGTAAGGCTTTGTCATAGTAAAAGTAAATTTAAAATTTTGGGCAATAGGATAATGCCCAATATTGAGTTTTTAGTTTAACATTCAACAAATTTATTGAGTACCTGCCATGTGCCAAGTACAAGAAATAACAACTCAGTGACTGTGAGAGGCAAGGTACCTGCTGTCTTGCACTTTAAGGAGGCTTGGATAGACAATAAACAACTAAACATATCAATAAAATGTTGAAGACTGTGATATGTTACTAAGAGAATAAAATAGTGTGCTGTCATAGAGTAATGGAAGAACCTACTAGATAGATGGTCAGGAAGGCTTCTCTGAGAAGGTGACAAACCAAAAATGAAAAATGAAAATGACTGATACGGAGTTTTATTATTTATTTATTTATTTATTTATTTATTTATTTATTTATTTATTTATAGAGGGCAGTCACTGGCCCTCATATGTGGGATCCAAACCGGGGCTCTGCTGCTCAGAGCTGGCATCCCAAGCCAGCTGTTAACCAATGTGCCACTCAGCCAGCCCGGTAAGTTTTGACATGTATATATCAGTGAATCCACCACCATAGTCAATATAATGAACATATCTATCGCCCCTAAATATTTCCTCTTGCCCCTTTATAATCACTCCCTTCCTTCCCTGCTTCCCCAGTTCATAGACAACCACTGATCTGTTTTCTATCACTATAAATTAGTTTGTATCTTCTAGAAGTTAATATAAATGGAATCATATGATATGTACTTATTCAGAGGGGAAGTCTGGTGTCTTTCATTTAGGATAATTATTTTGAGATTCATCCCATGTTGTTGCAAGTATCAGTAGTTGCCAGGTAATAATTTATTATATGAATATACTAATTTGTTTATCCATTCACCTGTTGATGGATATTTGGGTTGTTTCCAGTTTGGGGCTATTACAAATAAAGCTGTTGTGAACATTTGTGTACAAGTCTTTATATATATATTTCTTTTTGATTTTTGAAACTGAGATATAGTTTACCTGCCAAACAATTGACTCATATAAAGTATGCAGTTCAGGGCCAGCCAAGTGGCTCAGTTGGTTAAGCTCACTCAAGAGTGCAAGTTGAGGGCCGGGCGAGTGGCGCGGTGGTTGGGCGCTGGCTTCGGAAGCCAGCGGCCACGGTTCGGATCCCACATATGAGGGCTAGTGACACTGCCCTCAAAAAAAAAAAATAAAAAAATAAAAAAGAGTGCAAGCTGAGCTCTGAGCAACAGCAGTTCGATGCCCAGCCTGAGCTGAGCTGCTGCTAAGCTTCCAACAGGTGGCAAGATGGCTCAGCTAAAAAACAAAAATAAATAACTAAATAAAATAAAGTATGCAGGGCCGGCCGAGTGGCGTAGTGGTTAAGCGCTGGCTTGGGAAGCCAGCGGCCCCGGTTCAGTCCCACATATGAGGGCCAGTGACACTGCCCTCAAAAAAAAAAAATTGTTCCTGTTAAAATAAAGTATGCAGTTCAGGGCCGGCTGAGTGGCTCAGTTGGTTAAGAGCATGAGCTCTAAGCAACAGTGTCACCGGTTCGATTCCCACATAGGCCAGTGAGCTGTGCCTGAGTTGAGCTGTCAATAGGATGGCTCAGCTGGTGAGAGCAAGTGCACCTAACAATAAGGTTGCCTGTTAGACTCCTGCAGGGGATGGTGGGCTATGTCCACCCACAACTAAAATTGAAAATGGCACCTTGAGCTGAGCGGCCGTGAGCTGCCGATGGGCGGCCCTATGGTGAATAGACTTGGAGCTGAACTAGCTGCACCCTCCACAACTAAGATTGAAGGACAACAACTTGGCTGTTCCCCTTTCCCAAATCCCCAATAAAAATCTTAAAAAAAAAAAAAATTATGCAGTTCAGTGTTTCTTAGTATATTCACAAGGTTCTGGAATCAACACCGTTCACCGTATTTTGCTGTATATAATGCCCTCCAATGTGTAATGTGCACCCACATTTTTGGCCCAAACTTTCAGGGGAAAAAATCTCTCATTTTAAATTTTTTTTTTTTTTTTTTTTTTTGAGGGCAGTGTCACTGGCCCTCATATGTGGGATCCGAACCACGGCTGCTGGCTTCCCAATCCAGCTCTTAACCAATGCGCCACTCAGCCGGCCCTCATTTTAATTTTTTAATTCAAAATTTTGTTTACATTTAGGTAGTTGTTTTGTTTTTCTTAAAGATTTTTTTTTTATTGGGGAAGGGGAACTGCCAAGTTGCTGTCTTTCTGTTCTTCAGTCTAGTTGTGGAGGACGTTGCTTCACTGGCCCACGTTGGTAATGTCATTGCGCTCTTCCCATATGAGGCAGATTGGTCGCCGGCCTCTGGATGTCACTCACCGCGGCTATTGACTGTTCACACTGGCTGCCAGCCTCTCACTGTAGCCTATGGGAACCCACTGCAGCAGGGGCTGCAGCCTACACCGTCGCGGAGGCTAGCGCAGCCCAGTTCCAGGTGGAGCTGTTGTTAGCTATAGAGGGCAATGTCACTGGCTCTCATATGTGGGATCCAAACTGGGGCCACTGGCATCCCAAAACCAACTCTTAACCAATGCGCCACTCGGCCGGTCAGGTAGTTGTTTTTTGTATTATAAAGGAGTTTTAGCATTTTAGTTTTTTAACATGGTAGAAGAAATTTTTTCTTTTTTAAGATTTTATTGGGGAATTGGGGAAGGAGAACAGTGTTGGGGAATTGGGGGAGGGGAAGAGCCAAGTTGTTGTCCTTCAGTCTTAGTTGTGGAGGGCGCAGCTAGCTCAGCTCCAAGTCCAGTTGCGATCCAGCTGTGAGCTGCCGCTCAGCTCAATCTTAGTTGCTGGTGGACGTAGCCCACTATCCTATAGGGGAGTCCAGCCAGCAACCTTGTTGTTAGGAATATGTGTTCTCACCAGCTGAGCCACCCTGCCACCTGTTGGCAGCTCAGCTTGGGCGCAGCTCACTGGCCCATGTGGGAATTGAACCGGCGACCCTGTTTCTCAGAGCTGGTGCTCTTAACCAGCTGAGCCACTTGGCAGGCCCAAGAAATTTTATGTAACAAATAATTACAAAACATAAGAACAGATACATGGTACAAGAAATCTTACGTACCGATAACAAATTTATGATATTTACGCATCATAGAAGGCCAAGAACTCTTCGTCATTGCATATTCATTGTAAATTCAATAAAACCGATTATCGTATTCCAGGGTATTATTTTGCGTATGGATATCGTTATTGATTTCTAGAGTTAGACTTTTAACTCATAAGCATAAATTTAAAAAAATATATTGGTATTGAATTAGTACTACCCATGTATAATGTGCATCCTTATTTTTCGCTCACAAATTTGGACAAAAAAGTGTACATTATACATGGCAAAATACAATAATTCCAGACTGTTTTCATTATCCCCCAAAGAAACCCCACACATATTAGCAGTCACTTCCTGTTCCCTTCTTCCGTGAGCCCTAGGCAGTCATTACTCTACTCTTTGTGTCTATGGATTTGCCTATTTTGAACATTTTATATAAATTCAGCCATACAATGTAAGGTCTTTTGTGATTGGCTTCTCTCACTTAACATAATGTTTTCAAGAATCATCCATATAGAAGCATGTGTTGCTACTCCATTCTTTTTTTTTTTTTTTTTTTTAGGTGAGCCATCCTGCCACCTGGTGGCAGCTCAGCCCGGGCAGCTCTGCCCGGAATCAAACCGGCAACCCTATTACTCAGAGTTTTTAAATTTTTTTTGTTTTTTTGAGGGCAGTGTCACTGGCCCTCACATGTGGGATCCGAACCGGCGCTGCTGGCCTTTCAAGCCAGCGCTTAACCACTGCGCCACTTGGAGCCGGCCCTCTTTTTACTTTCTTGATTGTACACTTTAAAGCAGAAAAGTTTTTACATTTTTTTTTTTTTTTTTTTTTTTTTTTTGAGGGCAGTGTCACTGGCCCTCATATGTGGGACCCAAACCGGGGCTGCTGGCCTCCCAAGCCAGCGCTTAACCACCGGGCCACTTGGCCGGCCCGAAAAGTTTTTTATTTTGATGAAGTACAGTTTATCTGTTTTTTTCTCTGGTTATTTGTGCTTTTAGATGTCATAGCTAAGAAACTGTTGCCTAATCTAAGATTATAAAGATTTACACCTATGTTTTCTAAAAGTTTTCTACTTTTACGTCTTATATTTAGGACTTTGATCCATTTTGAGCTAATTTTTGTGTATGTGATGTTAGGGAGGGGTCCAACTTTATTCTTTTGTGTGTGAGTATCCAGTTGTCCCAGTACCATTTGTTGAAAAGACAATTCTGCCCCATTGAATTTTCTTGCCTCCCAGTCAAAGATTGATTGACCCTAAATATATGAGTTCATTTTTTGATTTTCTGTTCTATTCCATTGATCTAAATGTCTGTTCTCATGACACTACCACACAGTCTTGATGACTGTAGCTCTGTTGTAAGTTTTGAAATCAAAAAGTGTGTGTCCTTTAACTTTATTTTTTTTAAAAATTATTTTGACTATGCTGAGTCTCTTGCACTTCTTTATGAATTTAGGCTCCACTTGTCAATTTCTGCATAAGTCAGCTGGGATTTCGGTAGGGATTTCATTTGAATCCTTTTAATTTGGAAAGTATTGCCATCTTAACAATATTAAGTATTCCAGTCCATTAATATAGGATGTCTTTTCATTTATTTAGGTCTTTAAATTTTTTCTGTTTTGTAGTCTTCACTCAGAATCTTTTTGTTAAATTTATTCCTAAGTATTTTATTGTTTTTGATGCTGTTGTAAATGAAGTTGTTTTCTTAATCATTTTTGGATTGTTCATTGCTGGTATATAGAAATACAATTGATTTTTGTATATTGATCTTGTATTCCGCTACCTTGGTTCTTACAGTTTTTTTGTGTGGATTTCTTAGCATTTTCTGTATATAAGATCATGTTATCTGCAAATAGAGTTTTACTTCTTCCTTTCCACTCTGATGCCTTTTATTTCTTTTTCTTGTCTGATTGCCCTGGCTAGAACCTCCAGTATAGTATTAAACAGAAGCGATGAGAGCATGCTTTGTACTCTTGTTTCTGATCTTAGGGGGCAAAGTCCTGGTATGGTTTTGATATCAGAGTAATACTGGCCTCATAGAATAAGTTCAGACATGTTTGCCCTTATTTTTAAAGCAGATATCAGACTTCATTTTATTTGTAAATATTTCAGCACATATCTCTAAAATACAAGTACTCCCCCGTTGGAACATAATTATATTAGCATTGCCACATTTCAGTATCTTTAAATATCCAGTCACTTATTAAGAGTTTTAAGTGGAGGGTGTGGGTGGGTATATGTTATGATTTCCAGTTTTAAAAGATTAATCCAGTTATTGCAAAGAAAATAGATTATCTGGGGGCAGGAATTGATTGAGGTGAGTAACAGAAGGCATTGCAGAAGCCCAGGTAATGATGGATACTTCAGTTATGTTGGTAGAAAAAGAAATTGAGAGAAGTGGGTGTAGTTTGTACATATTTTGGAGGTAGAGCTGATAGAACTTGATGGATTAGATATTGGGTTAAGGAGGAAGACAAGAATTGAGCATGCCTTCCTATTGGAAACTCTTCTCTTAGCTTTTATGACAAAGCATTGGTCTGGTTTTCCTTCTGCTTTTCTTGATGCTTCCTTTTTGGTCAGTCTCCAGGTTGTCTCCTGACCTTGCCTCTCTGTTTATGCTTTTGTCTTGAGCAGTCATCTACTCTCTCATGTTTTTAACGACAACCTCCATGTAGTAACTCCCAAATCTGTATTTCCACCTTTGAACTCCAGTCCCAGAATTCTTTTTTTAAATAATTTAAAAAAATTTTCAATTACAGTTGACATATGATAATCCTAGAATTCCTATTGGATCATTCCACCTGGATATTCCTTTTGCCTCTCCAGCTTTTCATGGACTGTGTGCTTTTGGGAAGCAGTGATCAGATTGGTACAGTCTGTCTCCTGCTTGCTTGGGAGACATGTTTACAGGTTTTACAGATGGATTTTTATACCTTTTATACAGGTTTTAATGATGGAACTTCTGCTTTTCTAAGGAAGATGCTTAGCACACATGGGCATCGTTTTCCTTCAGGACTTTGACTTCCTCCTAGGTAAAAACGTGAGGGTTATTCGAGCCTACCCAGGGACGCAAAAAACAAACAAACAAAAAACCCCCAAAAAAAAAGCCCTCCCAAAAACGTGATTGTTAAACTTACCTTCTGCCTACCCCCCCTCTTCCAATCCCTTGACTTGCTACCCTTTATCTACCCTTTATCCTGACTCACATATTTGTATTTATTCATTGACTCAGTCAGAACTGGTATAGGACTGCCAACATATGAAACATTGGCTCCACTATTTTCCCAGTTCATTCAGATGTAAGGCCTTAAAGGCCTTAGTTACTGCTGACTTCTCGGAACTTCCTGTCTCTTTTCATGCCAAGATACTACCTCCATTCCTTCCCTGTCTGTTTCTCCCAGTTCTCGTTCAGGTCCTTTGTTACCATTATTTTATTTATTTATTTTTTTTGAGGGCAGTGTCACTGTCCCTCACATGTGGGACCGAACCGGGGCCGCTGGCTTCCCAAGCCAGCGCTTAACCGCCGCGCCTTTGTTACCTTTTGCCTTGACTCTTGTCCCTACTTCCTAGCTCCATTCTCTTTTATTGTGCTTAAGTGATATGTATAGCATCTTCCTAAATAGTCTATAATCTATAATTCCATTTGTGTGACTCTTATCATTTAATGACTAAAGTACAAACTCAGCCTGCTAGTTAAGATTCTGTGATCTGGCCCTACTTGCCTTTCCAGCCTTGCTTCCCACTACGTTTGCAACACTGTAGCCATCTTCATTCCCCAGAAATGTCTCATTATTTTCTTCTCACACTGTCTGTCCACCTCAGATGTAATACTTGTCTCTGCCTGTCCAAATCCTGCCTATTTTTAATGCCCAGTTGCATGACACTCCTCTATGGTGCCTTCTGTGATTTATTTA
The DNA here is from genome assembly GCA_033961575.1 of Aselliscus stoliczkanus. Taxonomy (NCBI): domain Eukaryota; kingdom Metazoa; phylum Chordata; class Mammalia; order Chiroptera; family Hipposideridae; genus Aselliscus; species Aselliscus stoliczkanus. The sequence goes on from CM066730.1 coordinate 163,756,235, forward strand.
ACCAGAAGTAAACCATAACTTTTATCACTTTTTAACTTTGTTTTATATGTATGCACTTTTCTTATTTCTCCTATATGACTAAACTCCTTAAACAGAAATTATTTCTTGTATCTCTATCCGTCTTCTACAAGTCTAGGGCCTTTATACTTAGTAGTTAATAAGTATTTGTTGAGTGAGATAATAATGCAGATAATGTTCCCAGAGGCAGAAAACTAGATTGAAGGACTTCTTGAGATACCAGCTAACCCCATGATTTATTTTTATAGATTTTTGTAGCCTCAAAGTGTCCTCATAGATAAATTTTTCTCTCATTAAAAAAAATTATAGAAAAATTCAAACATATAGGAATGTAGAGAGGATGATACAATGAACCCCTATGTGCCTATCACTCAACTTCAACAGTTATAAATTTATAGTCTTATTTCATCTGTACCACCATCTATCCCTTATCCTCATGGATTTTTTTGGAAACAAGTCCCATACATCATATCATTTATACTGTAAATAGTTTCAGTGTGTAGTTCTAAAAGATAAAAGATAAGTACTCTTTAAAAAACAAACGTAGTAGGGCTGGCCGAGTGGCGCCGTGGTTAAGCACTAGCTTGGGAAGCCAGCGGCCCTGGTTTGGATCCCACATATGAGGGCCAGTGACACTGCCTCAAAAAACAACAACAAAAAAACAAACAAACATAGTACATCAACATATATTTAGTTAATGTTCAAATTTCCATAACTGCTTTCTCTTTCTCTCTCTCTCCCTCATCTCTGCTCCTCTTTATCTCTAAACATTTAGTTTATTTGAATCAGTTTCCAAAAAAGGCCCATACGTTGATTTGGCTCCTAAGTCTCTTAATCTATAGGTTCTCTTGCCTCTTTTTTTCCCTTGGGTTTTTTGTCATTGTTGTTGTTGTTGAAGAAAGCAGGTTGTTCTGTAGTTTTTCCATTCTGATTTTCCAATTAGATTTTGCTAATTGAGTTTCTGTGATTCATTTATATTCCTGTACCACTTGTATTCCCTGTAAACTGGTTGTTAAATATAGAGCAGCATTGTCTAATAGAAATATTCAAGCCTCAAATGAAATTTAAGGTTTCTAGTGGGCACATTAAAAAGTAAAAAGAGGGCCAGCCGAGTGGCACAGTGGTTAAGTGCTGGCTTGGGAAGCCAGCAGCCCCGGTTCGGGTCTCACATATGAGGGCCAGTAACACTGCCCTCAAAAAAAAACCCAAACAAACAAAAAAAAGTAAAAAGAAACAGGTGTAATTCATTTTAATAGTACTTTTTTATTAACCCAGTAGTTGCAAACTATTATCATTTCAGCATATAATTAATATGAAAATTATTAATGTGATATTTTGCATTCTTATTTTATAGTAATTTGGTGTGTGTTAACATTTACAGCACATACCAATTCCAATGAGCCACATTTCAAGGGCTCAGTACCTACATGTGTATAGATAGTGGCTGCCTATTAGCACAGCTCTAGAGGCTTGACCTGAACCAGGTTCCTGCTTTGGCGATAATGCTTCATAAGTGATATTGTATTCTTCCATCAGGAGGCTTCTAATGTCCAGTTGTCTCTTTGTGTTGTAAGTGGTCATGGATAGATCCTTTATTTCATTAGATATTTGCAAATGATGATATTCTAAATCTATCAGTTTTTTTCTTTATTTCTTAGAAAAGAAAAACTTTCCCTTATCAACTCTGGTTACCCTGAAGTTTGGTTTGTATAGGAAAGGCAGGATAAATACTTGATTATTTCCCTTTAATCTTTTATTTACAAATTTTCAAAATAATTTGGTTCCTTAACATACTTCAAAGGGGATCGGTGAGTGTTTTTTCTATTCTTTTTTTTTTAAGCATCATTATGAATTTATGGGTCTTAACTTATTTGGTATGTTTTTATCCATTGAAGTTCTTACTGATGTTCAGTTTGTTCCATCTTGGACCAGTGGGAGCCTCTTCAGGTCCGCTCCTGACTCCTTTTGACATAACTGCCATAGTCTTTGATAATGTTCCTTGCTTTCTAATGCTATAGGACACTCCACACTGGTCTTGTACATTTCCTGTCCTTTAACCAAAGAGTTCTGGATCCTTTTAGTGAGACATTGCATTTAGAGACCACATGGTTATTGGCTCCTTCATTTGGTAAATGAGGAAACGAGGCTAGAGAAGTAGAGTGGTTTAACCAAGGTCATGCACATTTAGCAGCATAACCTGGCCTAGAACCCCAGCCTCCTGGCTCTTAGCTCCATGCATTGCCATTTTGTCTTACTTCCTCTACCTAGTTACTAGGACAGGTGGTTTAACTGCATTTGTGCTTCGACTCTAGGCCACCAGGGGAAGATAGGTTTTGTGGGTCATCATTGGAGGCACAAGCAAACCTCATTAATTTGCGCTAATTGGGGTAAGTCCTAGTGAGAGTGTTGTATGTTGTTTTTCTTTAGGTGCAGCTGTTATTTTGAGTCATACAGCAGCTGAAACTAGGCTAATAGTGTTAGCAGGTTATTTTGTTAGGTAGAGGTCCTCGTACCTGGTTTAATGAATAGTCGAGAATGATGTGCAATTTCACTGTAATTGTATGTAAATTAGACGCCTAAAATGCTTAAAAACAGCTCATTAAACATTTCTCCCTACAATCTTATTTACACTGTTCTCTTAGCCAGTCTTTTCTTTATTAGAGTGCAAAGGTAAACTTCAACCAGGTCTGAATTTATCTCAAGTTTCAAATTTGTGGAGTCTGGATTAATAAAATGTTGCGGTAAAGAAAGAATATTTGAGAAAGTGCAGAGGAAGAACATCTGAGAGTCAGACATCTGGCAGTTTCAGCCAACCAGAATGCAACTCCTCGCTGCATTTAAAAGTAAGCTGAAAGTGCTTTTGAGTGGCACGGAGCTTGCAGAAAGCCTGTTCCCTTTACCTGCTCTGTGGTGTCATCACCCAAGGGCCTCACTCAGGGAGAATTGTGTGTATTGAGGAATGGAGGATCCAGGTGTGTGAGAGTGGACTGTGTTGCCTGTGGGCTCTGTGGCCCAAAATAAATCATGTGACCTCTCTGAGCTTTAATGTATTCATCTATAATAAGGTAATTAAAATTGGGAGTAGTAATGCATGTTTTTTTTACCTCATAGACTTCTTGTGAAATTCACATCAGCTAATTAATCAAATAATATAGTAGATATTTGTTGAGTTAACGAGAGATGATACGAAAGTACTTTGTTTGACCCTAAGCAGTATAAGAATAATATGGATTAGATGCACTGATACATACTAAGATCAGCAGCATGACAGCAGCAGGAGGAGATTCAAGATGCGTGTCCAGAACTTCATAGCCTCATTACTAGGGAGGCATATAGATGGGCAGCCCTCACCCCACAGAAGCTCCTGACAGCGTCGTGGTTATATGCATAGCAACACTGCTGACATGAAGACTCTGAGTTACCAGGAAAAGGTGCCATCAAGATTAGTATATTTTGTTTAAGAAATCATGGATATGCTCAATATATTTTACTGAGCTTTTCATAAAATGGCTTCCATAAGTATAGTGTTTAAAGAATTATTTTCATTATCGGCATTTCTGCCTTGTGTGGAATCTGTCATTCCCTAAAAGCAGTTAACACCTGCACTAAATGCCAGCAACCCTTCTCCCATGAGGTAGATACTGTTACTATGTCCATTTTACAGATGGGAAGACGGAGGTACAAAGAGATTAAGAAGGTTGCCCATGATTGTGGATTGGGATCCTGGGTTGAAGAAAAAAAATTCCTACAGCGTTATTGGGGCACTAGTAGAATTTAGATATGGACTTCATGTTAGATGATAATATTGTTACAACATTTCCTAATGTGATCATTGTACTGTAGTTTGTTCTTAAGAGTTGACTTTGACTCCCGAAGTATTTAGAGATAACGGTACCATGTCTGCAATCTATTCTCAAATGGTTAAAAAATTAGTGATAAAATTGTGTGTGTGTGTGTGTGTGTGTGTGTGTGTAAAGAGAGTAAATGTGGCAATATGTTAATAATTGGTGAACCTAGGTAAAGGGAGTTCTTTGTACTATTCTTGTAACTTTTCTCCAAGTTTGAAATTATTTCAAAATAAAAAGGAAAGCAGCAAAAAATTTCCGTAGGCCACACAACTAGAGTATAGATAGCAGGGCTGAGATGAAGCCATGTTCTTAATCACCGCGCTGTTCTGCTGTTCTGTTCACGGTGCTGGATAAATGAGGTAATCTGTACTGAATGGTAAATAACTGGGACTATGACTGGGTCATGAACATTGAGCTATCTTAACAGCTCTGCCTTCTGATTCTTCAAGGATAGGGTGATCATATTTATTGTGTAAACCAGTTCACTGTTTTTGTTTTTGTTTTCTTTTTTTTGAGGGCAGTATGACTGGTCCTCATATGTGGGACCCGAATCAGGGCCACTGGCTTCCCAAGCCAGCACTTAACCACTGCGCCACTTGGCCAGCCCCAGTTCACTTTTAAGAGTAAGAGGGAATACTATTAATAATTACTCTCCATTGATGTAAACCAAGATGAATGGACATCCTAAAAGGATGCTTCTTGGCAGAGTCCAGTTTTAACAAATAAGATAAGACATGATAATTACTTCATTATAATTGAATTTTATTTACCGTGGATTCTTATTTACACAATACAGACCACTTTTTTCTTGCGCCAACAATAAATCTTCTGATGCGGTTTCATATTTTCTCCTCTAGATTTTGTTAATTCTTTTGCTTCCTTCCAGACCACTTGGGAAATACTCTTTGTCAAACTCCATTTCCTCCAAGTCTAAAAAATACCAACAGGAATTTCTGTAACACTTGTCCAGTTTTTAAAAATATTGGCATTTAAAACCATAAATCCCCAAACATCTTTATTAACATGATTTCTACAAGGAGAGGAGCTGGTAAAATGCATCTGTATCACTAGATTGGCAGAGAAGTATTGCTACTGTCAACTTTCCATAGACATTTGGGGAAACCTTATTGTGTGGTAACTGGAGGTGCTAATGTTCATTAAAAAGGATTACAGGCTAGACTCACAGGTGTGTGTGCTGTCTCACACTGTTGCCCAGGCAGTGTCCACTGCCATTCTTCTAATTGTACTTATTTGCAATAATACTCTCCTGGAGCTGTGTCCAATTAAAGATGTTGACCTTCACTGATAGAGGACAGTATTTTTGGTCAGTCTCTAAAATAGCTTTCAAAATTATTCTAATACAAACTGGTCTGGTTTTTTTTTGTGTTTTTTTTTTGAGGGCAGCGTCATTGGCCCTCATATGTGGGATCCGAACCGGGGCTGCTGGCCTCCCAAGCCAGCGCTTAACCACTGCGTCACTTGGCCGGCCTATGGTCTGGTTTTTAAAGATCAAACTACCGTATTTTGCCGTGTATAATGCACTCTTATGTATAATGCGCACCCACGTTTTTGGCCCAAACTTGCAGAGAAAAAAAAAAAAATCTTTCATTTCAATTTTTTAATTCAAATTTTATTTGTTTGCATCTAGGTACTTGGTTTTTGTATTACAAAGGAATTTTAGCATTTATTTTTTAACATATTATGGTACAAGAAATTTTATGTAACAAATAATTACAAAACACAAGAACAGATACAAGGTACAAGAAATTTTATGTACCGGTAACACAGTTACGATTTTCATGCATCATAGAAGGCCAATAACTCTTCATCGTTGCAACTTCGCCACAAGTTCAACAAAACCGATTATCGTATTCCAGGATATTTATTTTGCATACAGATATCGTTATTAATTTCTAGAGTTACACTTTTAACTCATAAACATAAGTAAAAGAATTAAAAACATTTATATAGATATGGAATTAGTACTACCCAGTATAATGTGCATCCTTATTTTTCCCTCACAAATTTGGGCAAAAAAGTACACATTATACACAGCAAAATACGGAACCTCTTTGCTTCTCCTGCCTCAGAGAGAATGTATTTAACCAAATACACATCTACTAGGCCAGGAGAGGTGGTACTGGGCAAGGATGCTGAAATTTAAATCTGAGTTTTCCTTCCAGTTAGCTTCTATGGTATTAAGGTTTGGGAAGGAGTGGGTAAAACAAATGACTAGCATAACTTGTTTTTCTTGACACCATTAAAATGGCTTTTTTCCTTAAATCATGAAATATGTTTTTTTTATTTTTATTATTTTTTTATTTTTTATTTTTTTTTATTTTTTTGAGGGCAGTGTCACTGGCCCTCACATGCGGGACCCAAACCGGTGCCGCTGGCGTCCCAAGCCAGCTCCCAACCACCTTGCCACTCGGCCGGCCCATGAAATATGCTTTTATAGTAACAATAGTCTTTTAATACTTTAAAAAATAATGTGTATTTTATAGTTCAAAGCTGTTAAATTTCTTATACCTGCTGATCTTTTCTTTAAATTCAGTGAATTGCTATATTTAAATGGGTAAATTTTTTTTTTTTTCCTGAATTTTATTGGAAAACAGCCATGGTCATTGGTTACACATTGCTTTCATGCTACAATGGCATAGTTGACTCTTTTAAGGAGGGTGCAGCTCACAGTGGCCCATGTGGGAATCAAACCAGCAGCCTTGGTGTTAGCAGCATGACACTCCAACCAACTGGTCACCCCAGTAAAAATTTTTTTACATCTAGTTTAATGAATGAAAGTGGCTTCTGAAACTAATTTGTACTTAATTTAAAAAATCTTTATTTTGAAGACAACTGCTAATGTCACTCAGGTCAACCATGTATTAATTAAAATCAATTATTAAAATAATAAAATACCTATTGAATTATCAATTTTACATTTTTTTTTGATATAGGAAATCAACAAATACTTTTTGAGAACACATTATGTACAAATGACTGTGATAGACATGATCCCCTGTCCAAAAGAAGCCTATATTCTAGGAACACAGACACATGAAAATGTCTCAATATTGTGTAATCTCAAATCTAAAATCTTTATGTCTTAGATCCTTGTCTCAGTCATTATTCCATTCATCTAGCCATTTTGTCCTAGTAACAATAAGTTTTGCTAATCAATTTAAGGAACACTATGACTACTGAATCAATTTATTTTAAAATTTAGGTAACATTGATAAACTCCTAGCAAAAGATAACTTACCAAGGTGACTCAAGAAAAAATTGAAAATCTTTAATTATTAAATAAATTGAAATTGTAGTTAAACAACTTCTACAGAAAATACCATGCCCAGATAATTTCCAGGTGAATTTCAAGATACAGCCTAGGGTTTTAGAATCAGTTATAAATTCCACTTTTCCGTGCCACTAACCCCAATTAAGAAGGTGACTATGGGTTTACATCTTCACTTCCTCTCCTCCTGACATGGATCTCTGTTAAGGGGATCTAATTGTCACATTTTAGTCTTCATTAGCTTCCATTCCCTTTCTTCTTCCTTGCTTTTTCTCTGATTTTTTCTTCGTAGTCAGCAAGAGTCAGATTGTTTAGAGATTTTTTTTCTCAGCAGAGTCTATTCATCTTTCCACTTATCCAATAATTTATGAAGGATTGACGGGTGACAGAAGTGCTGCCCAGTACCTCAGGATTTAAAAGACAGCACCTTCCCTCAAAGAGCTCACAGTCTAGCCTGTTCCTGTTACAACAGTAACACTGGATGGGTGCTATAATAGAGGAATAATAGAGTGATGTTGAAGCGGAGGAGGGCTTGATTAATTCTTTCTGAGGAACAGGGTCAGGATGACTTCGTGGAAGGAATTACATTTGAACTGGGCAGGGAAGGATTAATAAATTTCAAGAAGCTGGGGCGGGGGAACCCCAAACAGAAAAAAGGTGGTATTCCAGGAAGCAGAAAATGTCTTGACTGAAATCCCAGAGGCATGAGAAGGCCGAAGGGCCTCTGTGAACAAAGTGACTCGAGCGTAGAGCATTGGGAAGGTACTGACAGGGGGCTAAAGAAGTATGTTGGTGTCAGGTAGTGAAAGGCCTTCATTACCACATAATTGATGTCCTGATCATTCCCTTTCTCTCAGTCTCAGTCCTTCTAAAAATCCCTCTCACCTTCAATTCTCAGATGGAAAATTTCAGGTTTGACTCTGTGTCAGGTGTCAGTATGCCTGAGATTTGATCATATAGTTTTATCTTCCTGCTGACAGAGACCAATCTGCATCTGGTTAATTGTTGGGAGGCAGCCTTCTGACTGACCTGCAGCCATTTTAGGCTTTCAGAGAAGGGACAACTTAATGTCAGTGTTTTAGAAAAATAAAAAGTAGCTCCTTCCTACAAAAAGGGTTAAAGATGCTTGCACTCATAGCAATCAGGGAAATACAGATTAAAACTGTAGTGATATACTGTTTTATGCACATCAAAGTGGCAAAACTTAAATCTGACAAAAAGTGTTGGCAAGGGCCGGCCAAGTGGCGCCATGGTTAAGTGCTGGCTTGGGAAGCCAACGGCCCCGGTTCAGGTCCCACATGTGAGGGCCAGTGACACTGCCCTATAAAAAAAAAAAAAAAAGTGTTGGCAAGGTTATGAAGCCACCAGGACCCAGCAAGGAGTAGTGATAAATGAGCACAACCATTTTGCCAAACAATATGGCATTATTATTTCCTGGTTGAAGCTGCGCATATCCTATGACCAGGAGTCCCATTCCTAGGTATCTACTCTAAAGGACTCTTGCACATGTGTGCCAGGAGTCATATACAAAAATATCCATAGCAACACTGTTGTTGGCGATAGCAAAAACAAAAAATCCAAACTGGGGAAAAAAACCCCAATATCCACCAGCTTTAGATTGGATAAATAATGGTATGGCCATACAGTAGAATACTATACAACAGTGGAAATGATTGAATTGCAGCTATAGCAACATGAGTGAATCTCAACAAATTGTAGCATGAAAAGTTGCAGAAGAATTTATATTATAATTTGATTCATATAAAGCTCAGAAACATGAAACCGAACAATATAATGTTTATAGGTACAAATGTGATAAAATTATAAAGAAAAACAAGGAAATGGTAAAAACATTTCAGGATAGTGTTATCTCAGGGTGCAAAGGGAAGGAGATGGGTTTGGGGAGAGACATGCAGGGGACGTGAAAGCTAATGGTAATTATTTGTCTTAACCCTCCGTTGGGCGCAACTGATCTCAGATTCATTGCACACAAATTTTCGAATATCTTAAGTATCATGACTCATCGTATCTCCCCCTCTACTATAACCTATCGCCAGTTGTGTTTGTGACTTCGCACAGTAAGGATGTATTTCATAGCGTCATCTTTGTGTGCAATGAATCTGTGAGATCAGTTGTGCCCGACGGAGGTTAAACTAGGTGGTAGGTACGCTGATATTTGCTGTATCACAATTCTTTTTTTTTTTTTTTTAATATTTTATTGGGCAATTGGAGGAGGGGAACAGACAAGTTGCTGCCCTTTTGTTCTTCAGTCTAGTTGTAGAGGACATTGCTTTACTGGCCCATGTTGGTATAATTATTGCGCTCTTCTCAGGTGAGGCAGATCGGTCGCCGGCCTCTAGACGGCGCTCACAGCGGCTCTTGGCAGCTCACACCTGCTGCCAGCCGCTCACGCTGGCTGCCAGCCACTCACTGTAGCCTATGGCCGCCCACTGCAGCAGGGGCTGCAGCCTACACCGTCATCGGGGCTAACACAGCCCAGCTCCAGGTGGAGCTGTTGTTAGCTGTAGAGGGCAGTGTCACCGGCCCTCATATGTGGGATCTGAACCGGGGCCACTGGCGTCCCAAGCCAGCTCTTAACCAGCTCGCCACTTGGCTGGCCCTATCACGAATCTTTATGCCTTACATATACTTAAAAAAAAATTTATGTCTAAATTTAAAACATTAAGGTTGGTGATACCAGATCTAGTGTTTCGCCTAGTTCTGCTTTCATACATAAACACATTTTTCAGAATGTAAAAACTAAGCCCAGAGAGATTAGGTAATTGAATCTCTTAAGAGACAAAGCTTATCAGTGACAACCTAGTCTCAAACTCAGTATAGAACACTTTGTCATCTTAGGTTGCAACTCCCCCATTATGCAGATTCTATGGATCAATTAGAAGTGCTTCCACTTGGATTAGTGCCTCAGTCTTTCACCCCTTCGTGTAGTACCTTCTCCAGGGCTGCTGCCAGAAAGAGCTTTCTAAATGCAAATCCATCATGTCACTTTCTGGCCTCAATCTTAAATAGTTCCCAATAGCCTTCAGCACACTCCAAGTGCTGTAGTGTGGCATACAAGGCTCTCTGTGCCGCAGCTTCTGTCTGCCTTATTAGCTTCATCACTCATGGCTTCCTGCACTTCAGCCACACCAAACTATTTGCTGTTCTTGGAACACTGTTTGCCTTTACACACACTGCTACCTCCACCTGAAACTTCTCTTAACTAACCTTTTTGTCCTTTAAGACACCCTTTCTTAACTGATCCCGTCTGCCCCTCGCCTGAGCTCCCATTACATCTTGAACTTAACATTTGTAGTTACACTTATCACAGAGTATTATTGTCCACTTTGTCTCCTTCAGTAGCTTTCAATCTTCGTGAGGGCAGGGGCAGTGTTGAATTACGAGTATATTCCCAGTGTGTGGCATAGTGCCAGGTACATAAGGTTCATTGAATGAGTGAACAAACCAATGAACGAACGAATAATCACTTTATACAAATCCCACATATAGTTTGAAGCTGTCAGTTGTTTGCCAGATTCTCACCAGCTCTATCTGTATAAAGGAAGGAAGGAAGGAAGAGAAAGGGGAAGGCAAAGGCAGGCAGGCTGGTAGGTGGGGAAAAAGTATCAAGGGGAGGGAAGCAGGAAGCTGATTTGGGAGGGAAAGGAAAGGTTCAGAGGCTTATTAACATTTTAGGCCAAGTGCCTGATGATTTTAATGACAGCCTGGATTTCTTTCAAGCTTTAGACATGCGCTGATTTTGATGACTTACCCTATTCCAACCTTCCTTAGCCTTTTTGGAAATTTATCTTCTTTGGCTGATAACTCTATCATTTTTCTCTTTACATTAGGGAGTAAGAGCTTTGAGATGCTTGAATAAAAGGGAGGGAGCAGATAGCTTCTGTTGGTCAGAGTGGCCTTGGTTTTTAATTTTTATGTCTCACTCTTCTCTGCACCAGATTAGACCCCTGCTCATTCCCTAGAGCGTGGAGAGTGTATGCAGATCCTGTCTTGTGATCTGATGAGCTATTAGGAATTTTAATTCCAAAACAGAGGTTGAACTTGGGCTATCCACATTGGATTCTCTTCCCTCAGGAAGCAGTGCTATAAGACAGGAAGTCCAGACACCCTCCCCATTCTCACCTTCATAAGGACCAATAAAACACAAGAGCCACTAACTGTGGCTTTATTCATTTGATAGATATTTATTGAGCATTCTCTCTGTGCCTACCATGGTAGTAGGCACTGGGATTAAAGATGAGTGATGACCATCTTCAAAGGTTCAGTCTAGTGGGAGAGCAAGTAAGAAAATCAGTCATTTTAACGCAGTGTGATGGGCTAGGCATGCATAGGGTGTTATAAAGTTTAAAGAGTGTGTGGAGGAAAGGGAACCAGCCTCCTTTGGTGCAAGGCATGTCAAGAGAGATATTTCACTTGAGCTCAATCTTGGAAGATCTTAGAAGTTGGTGGGGTTGTAGAGGGTGGTTAGACTTGAGCAATAGTATGGGGGCAGGAGAGAACATGATGCAATGGGGAGCTATGGAAAAGCCTGTAGGACTTTAGGGAAGGGTATGTATGTATGTATGAAGATGTGATAGGAGATGAGATTGGAGCCATGTAGCTTTCAATTGTGAATGAAATTGTGAATGACCTCTTCTACTTTGCTAAGTAAAAGGGATTATCAAGTAGAAGTGTTCTCACTCATCCAATGTTAGCTGGTTAGTGTTTCTATTACTGTTGTCTCTTGAGCAATTGAAATTTATCATGTTTTATTTCTTTGATTTGTTCCTTTTATGATACCCTGAATTTGGATCCCTCTGTCTTTATATGCTTTAAGTGACTCCACTTTGAGTTCCATCTAGTCGAACCCTACATTGGAGCATTGCGGAGTAGATGATGCATAGCTTTTAAGGCAGCTTGGAAGGAGGAGGGCTTAAATGACCTTCACAGACTAATGTCAGGCCCCCATGTCAATGTCATGGCAATTCATGCATGCATGGAGAGTGGGAAAGGGGACTTAATTATGGAGGAGGGGAATCGTAACCCCGCTTGAATGGGTAGTTGAAAGTCCTGGGCCCGCCCCTTAGCCTCAAAAGAGGACTTCTTACATTTGCTGCCAAAGAGGTCATAGGGAGTGCCCACATAAATACCATCCTCCCTCTTGGGTGTGTGAGCCGGTCATTCTTTTGCTTCTACAGGTGCAGAATAGGCTCACCAAATAGTCTTCTGAGCTCCATTGTACAGAATTTGGTATCTTACAGTCCCTCTCTAGAAAATCAACCCCTTTAAAGCATGGAACATGGCAATTTTAGGTCAGCAGGCATTTAAAGACACCTTTTTTTAACTTTCAAGGGCTGGCCTAATAAGATATATTTTGTACAAAAATACCTGTTTATCAAGATGAGACTTGAATCATTTAAATATTGAAAGGGGCTTAGTTTTAGCCGCTGCGCTTTTTACCTGTGAGATTACTTCTTGTTTTCTTTTAATGATGCTGTCCTCCTGGAGGACTGATCATCATCAGATATCAGGCTCCATTTCTTCTGCTAACCTTTGGTGACTGTTGAGAATCCATTACAATGTTTGGGATGAGGGAACCCACAGTGACCCATGTCTCTATCCTTTCGGATCATAAAATAGCTTTCCATAGATAGCCTGGATGACAGTAGACCAGCCTTCTGCACAGGAACTGCTTTGGCATGGCTACAATCTGAATGGCCAGAGGAGTTAGTCACAGTCAACCCCCTCCATTTCATTCATTTGTTTTGGGAAATGGTATCAGTGGGCAGAGCTGCACCTTTGGCTCTTTAATACAGGGTCTGAACAGGAAAATCTATTTTGGTGACATCCTTGAGAGTTGCCAAAAACACATGATACTTCTTAGTCCTTTATTTATTTATTTATTTATTTATTTATTTATTTATTTATTTATTTATAAAAAGATTTTTATTGGGGAATTGGGGGAAGGGAACAGTGTTGGGGAACAGACAAGTTGCTGTCCTTTTGTTCTTAAGTCTAGTTGTGGAGGACATTGCTTCACTGGCCCATGTTGGTATCATCATTGCGCTCTTCCCAGGTGAGGCAGATCAGTCACTGGCCTCTAGACGGCCGCTCACAGCAGCTCTTGACAGCTCACACCGGCTGCCAGCTGCTTACGCTGGCTGCCGGCCACTCACTGTAGCCTCTGGCAGATCACTGCAGCAGAGGCTGCAGCTACCCCGTCAGCGGAGACTCACCGCAGCCCAGCTCCAGGTGGAGCTGTTGTTAGTTGTAGAGGGCAATGTCACTGGCCCTCATATATGGGATCGGAACTGGGCTGCTGGCATCCCAAGCCAGCTCTTAACCAATGCGCCACTTGGCCGGCCCTCTTAGTCCTTTAGAGCTTTTTTTACATTGGAGGGAAAGTACAAACATGGCCCCAGCTGTTACCTGTACAACATATGTATTCATACAGTTCTTGCTATTTCTAAAGTTTGGGAAAAGGTCTGTATTAATCTAAATAAAATTTTAATTTTTCTAAATATATATTCATATCTTAACACCCATTGTTAGGATTTTCTTAGGAGGGAGACAAAGTTAAATCTTCTTAATTCCTCTTCTGTATAAGCCTGTTTCCCAGTGTTTAATAGAAGTTCTTCAGTGCATAGACCGTGGCAGAGTCCATTTTCAGAACAATTCACAGAGATTTAGCTATGCAACTTATTTACCTTTACTCACCAAGAAGGAGTAAAAACCAAAGAACCAGGTGGCTGTTGAGGGAAAATATTGTAATGACGAACTTGAGGGCCTAGAGGCCAAGAGAGTAAGAAGAATATATGGGGGTGGTCTCAGGAAGCTATAATTGGTAGCAACAGACTGGAAATTAGGTAATGGAAAATGTAGGCCACTTTACCAAAGACATGCTTCTAACAAATTTTGGCTTGGAATTGTCTTCTAAGTAAAGCTTTTGTGATTATTTGAGTGTCACAGAAGTCATCACTTGGCTTTTTGTCTCATGAAGGCATTAGAATTTAAAACAGACCCTTTCACATGATTTATGGCAGTACAAGAAATACCAGTTCATTTGGGGCAGGTGGTTGTTAATTACCCCTCTCTGTGGAAGTGGGGCTGTTCCCACTAAAATTGTTTCTGGGTGAAATCACACCAAAGATCCATAAAGTACGTCTTTATATATATATTTAAAAAGAGACATCAGTTTCTTGCATTTTTCTAATGTCAAAGGTTAATTTAAAATATTAATGCTGAAAAGATTAATTTAAGATATTAAATCTACTAGGCAAGAATACATGTACATATTGTAATTACTTCCTTTTTAACAATTAAAGTAATTGGATTATATTTAATAAGCTATTTACATTTAATAATTAAAATAAGACTTATCTTTTCAGTATTCCCCATATGCAGAAAGAGATGGGAGAAAACTGACTTCTAATATAATTATCTTTACTTGGGCTAAAAAGGAAAAACAACTGTGCTTTTTTTTTAGATGAATGGTCTGAAGAATATTATTTTTTAAAATACACATATACAGTTTAGGAATTGCCCATAGGAATGTGTTTGGTTCATTGTAAAAGAAGATGAAAGATTAGCTGCTTTTAAAAAAAAAAAGTCCCCAATGACAGAATTTGATGAGCTGAACAGTGCACAGAGAATAAAACCTAAAGTGACTCTCAGGGACCCTGTAGATAAAAGTAACCCGTCAAAAGTGACGGAACCCCAGATGCCTAGCTGTTTGAAAACAGGAGTTTGAAAAGCAATAGCATCTGAACATGTTATCTGAGGCCTGCACTTTAAATGGGCCAGTGTTTATGTTGTTTAAAGTGAAAGATGTGAGCTCCTGAGCAGCTGGCTAAAATTGGATTGTAGAGAGGGAGAAAGCAGTGTGTTATCCCCATTAACACCATTTCAGTTCTAGGGTAAATATGTCAGGGAGACTTGCTCGTGTTAGCCTGCAGTCTTTTTTTCAAGGGAGAAAAAATTAGTCTGGGGTTTCATAGCACTTGTATATGAAAATGAGAAATATGGACATATTTGTCTAACTTCTTGGTTTGGGTGTTTTGTGAAGACTCAGTTTATGGTGTCATGGAAAGAGCATGAACTTTGGAAACAGATGGACCTGGGTGTAAGAGTAGATTGAAGGGCCGGCTGAATGGTGCGTTGGTTAGGAGCTGGCTTGGGATGCCAGCGGCCCTGGTTCGGATCCCACATATGAGGGCCAGTGACACTGCCCTCTACAGCTAAGATGGTGAACAACAGCTCCACCTGGAGCTGGGCTGCGAGCCCTGGCGATGGTGTAGGCTGCAGCCCCTGCTGCAGTGGGCTGCCATAGGCTACAGTGAGTGGCCGGCAGCCAGTGTGAGCGGCAGGCGCCAGTGTGAGCTGCCAAGAGCCGCTGTGAGCGGCCGTCCAGAGGCCAGCGACCGATCTGCCTCACCCGAGAAGAGTGCAATGATGATACCAACATGGGCCAGTGAAGCAATGTCCTCCACAACTAGACTGAAGAACAAAAGGACAGCAACTTATCTGTTCCCCTTCCCCAGTTCCCCAATACTGTTCCCCTCCCCTAATTCCCAAGTTTAAAAAAAAAAAAAAAAGTGCAAGCTCTGAGCAACAGGGTCACAGATTTGATTCCCAGCCCGAGCTGAGCTGCCAACAGGTAGCAGGATGGCTTAGCTAAAAAACAAAAACAAAACAGAAGAAAAAGTCGACTGACTTTGATATAAAGATACAGAACCTCTCTTACTTGGTTTTAGTTTTCTCATCAGTAAAATCAGAATGCTGCTGTTTACCTTGCAGAACTGTTTTGAGGATTAGAGATATTTGAGAAAATGTGAATACATGCTTGTCACTTTAGGAATTCAACAAACGTTTATTAAGCAGACATCAAGATGTTTTACGAATCCTACCTCGTCTCTGGATAGCTGTTGTTGGGACTACTACTTCTGTTAGGTTTCAAAATACTTTGTTTTTCAGTTCCTGTATTTAGAGTTGTACACCCCAAAAACCTGTGCTACAAAAGATAATGTAGTGACTGTCATTAAAAAAAGGTTCAACAGGAGCCAGCTGAGTGGCTCAGTTGGTTAAGAGTGCGAGCTCTGAGCAACAGGGTCGCCGGTTTGATTCCCACATGGGCCAGTGAGCTGTGCCCAAGCTGATCTGCCCCTGAGCTGCCAACAGGTGGCAGCATGGCTCAGCAGGTGAGAGCACATGCTCCTAACAACAAGGTTGTCTGTTCGACTCCCACATGGGATGGTGGGTACGCCTACCCCCAACTAAGATTGAACACGGCACCTTGAGCTGAGTAGCCACATGGCAACTGGACTTGGAGCTGAGCTAGCTGCACCCTCCACAACTAAGATTGAAGGACAACACCACGGCTATTCCCCTTCCCTAATTCCTCAACACTGTCCCCCTTCCCCAATTCCCCAGTAAAATCTTAAAAAAAAAAAAAAAAAAGGTTCAGCATACCTCTTTGGAACCTTTGGAGAGGGAGAGATGACTTCAGACTCCATAGAAGAGTCAAGGAAGGCTTCTTAGAAGTGGTGACATTTGCCTTGGGCCTTTAAGATGAAAGGGTTCGGTTTTGTCTTGTTTTAAAGAAACACCACAATCCAGGTAATAGTCCCTTTGAGACCATTTTGCTTTTCAAGTACCTTAAGTGAAAATACTGAATTGACTCTTGACTATGATATGGAAGACTGATACCCTTTGTCTTAATCCTGAAAACTGGCATCATGTAAGCAGAGGCCATTTATTCCTTTCTCAGCAGTTGTCTCCACACTCCTGGTAAATCTGTCTCAGATGGTAAGAGGCCCACCTACTACTAGGCCTCCACTGAAACCAAAGAAAAGAGGGCCAATTAGGAGAGGCCTTTGTGAAGTGCTCAGTGCTGTTTAATTTGACCTATTCTCCTTAGATGATTTCATTACCACTAGGAAGTGAGTCCAAACAAACTC
Source organism: Aselliscus stoliczkanus (assembly GCA_033961575.1). NCBI lineage: Eukaryota > Metazoa > Chordata > Mammalia > Chiroptera > Hipposideridae > Aselliscus > Aselliscus stoliczkanus. Next base: position 163,773,346 of record CM066730.1, read on the forward strand.
ATCATTCCTTTGAATTAGTAATAATGAGAGCTGTCAGTTACTGAGTACCTACTGGGTGCTAGACACTCCCCCTAGAAGGTTATATATGTTGTCTCATTTATCCGTAGAACCGTCCTATGAGGTAGGTTTTATTTTCCCCATTTTACAGATGAGGCTCAGAGAGATAAACCAGCCTGAAGTCACATAACTAGCGGCTCAGGGAATCCGGGATTCCCTTGACTGGACATGCCTCTGCGTTCTCCAAGTTATATTGATTTTTTGTAATGGGGGAAGCACCGATGTATGTGTATTAACTTTAAAAAAAGAAAAGAGAAATTTTCTTTCATCGTTCTCAACTGTGATCATTCAAAAACTGATTAAATATGTTATTCTAGGAGATTATATGCTTCTGGTGATGATATCCTTTCTACTTGCTATACTTTCTTGTTTGATTTCAAGATACCCACTTTTTGCTGTTATGTTTTCTAAAAGTTCCCATGATATACACTTACTCAAGAAAAGTTGAAATTAATGTGACTTTCAGAGTTTTACAATACATCTTTATGATTGGGGGCCTTGCAGAACTCAATCCTGACTCAGCAGGAAGCCCGGGGCTCTCATCACCATAAGCACATCCCTTGTAGAAGGGAATTAAAGGAGGAGAGCCCTGTGATCCCCCTGGCTTCTGTCTAAATGGGTGTCCTAGCCATGGAGCAGGGTGGGGATCCTCAAACAGAGCACATGGTCTTGCTGAACGGAAGAGACAGAGATTGTGGTTCTGGGGAGGCAGCGGCATCTGGAAGCTGTGGGATAGAACTCTGGAAAGGAGAGAGCTATGCCAAAAATCTGCTCTAGGAATCTCCTCAGGGGCCCCTGGAGCCTTTGCTGACTACACACATGCCCGGGGTCAAACTTCAGGAGGTTGGGGAAATTGTGACCAGGAAGCTATGAGCTATCTGGTTCCCAGAGTGAGGAGGTGTTAAAGAGTTCCTACCAGCCAGAGTGGAGAGCCCACATAGCTCACCGAGAGTGTCCGCTAGAGATTGTGTCCGTAGAAGGGCCACACCTTTGTACTGGGGTTAAAGTATCCATAGAGTAAAGGCTACTCTGCACCCACCCTAAAAAGCTTAAAAACAAGCCCCCAGAGGTACAGTACTGAACTAAAGTAACTGCCTACCAGAACAAAGCTTAACAGCCTTGAAATGAAGACAACAATGCTAGATATTCAACACTGTGAAATCAGCGTCCAACATCCAATCAAAGGTTACCAGACTTGCCAGGAAAATGTGGCCCAGAACTAGGAGAAAAATCAGTCAGTAGAAGCACTCAGAAATGACAGAGTGATAGAATTAGCAGGCACGGATATTAAAACAGCTGTTAGAACTGGAAAGGAAAACATGAGCATACTAGTGAGACAGTAGATATTTTAGCCTTACAAATAAATAATAGAGTGTGGTTCCAGTCTCTGTTATATTTATTAGTTTTATTTTTCCCATGGTGTTTGGTAAAATTTGAATATCCTCTTGTAAGTCTGAGTTATAGAATCAGCATTTTAGGGTTGGAGAGAACTTTTAAAGATCATTTTGTCCACCCTCTCATTAGAAAAAGAAATACTATATTTCATCGTTTCTGAGATATACATTTTAACATTTCTTCAATCATGATGCATCTTAACAATCAGTGGCATCTTAGACTTGATGAAATACGGTCAAAGCCCATTAGAATTGTGACTTTTCTATACATTTTTAGTGGTAGAGTTCAAGACTTCTGCTTATATGGGGTTGTCGGAAAAGTTAACATGTATTTTTTTCTATGTTTTTCATTGCAAAAATGCATCATGACATTTCTGGCAATCCAATATTATCCACACCTGAAAAACTGTCCCTTCTTTATTCTTTAAATACAAATCCTGCCCAACTTAGACCTTTATTCCAGGAAATCTGCTCAGTCCATTCAGTTCAGCGATCTTTCCATCCTTTCTATTGTCATCATTGACTGCATTCTTCATTTGATAACTGAACTTCTGTTTATTTGCTATATTGTTACTTTGGTTTATTTGTCTCAATTAAATTATAAGCTCTTAGAGTCAAGGGAGGGTTTTGTTTTGTTTTGTTTTGTTTTTGAGGGCAGTGTCACTGGCCCTCACATGTGGGACCCGAACCCGGGCCGCTGGCTTCCCAAGCCAACGCTTAACCACCGCGCCACTCGGCCGGTCCAAGGGAGGGATTTTATGCTTTGTGTCTTCTAGTGTCTACTTGATAAATATTCATTGATTGATTGATAGGAGTACTATAATTAGTAGTTAACCATTAATACAACCTAAAGTTTGATTAGTAGTAGTGTTGTTTAATGGTTAAGAAAACCACATATAAACCATTGAGAACAGTGCCTGGCCCGTAGTTAGACGCTAGATAGATGTAGAACTAGTGCTTCCACCATCACCACCATCGCAATAATCTGTTTTGTGCCAGGCACTGTGTTAAGCATTTTCTACATGCATTATTTCATTTTTCTTCACAACTTTACGAACTAGGATTCATTATACTAATTTAACAGATGAGGCAACAGACTAAGAGATTTGACCGTTTACCAAGGTCCTAAAGCTAAAATTTAGTGGTGGTGGGTTGAAACCCACGCCTCTCTCTTATTGTCCCGTTCTTGCTGCCCTGCACCACTGCTTATTAGATTATGAAGGCCCTAGTAACTGCCTAGTAAACTGACGGTAGAGAGAAAAGAATGGGTACTTACTTTCCCCTCTGCTCAAGGACTTTTCCGTGTAAATCCCATGTATGGAATGGTGAATAGACCTTGTGAGAGGAAGTGGATGTATAGCTCCCCTCTTAGTTGCTGGCAGCTTGGCCGTTAGTGACAGATGAGTGTGTGACACTTTTCCAGGCATGAATTCTTGTTACAGCTAGCAGAATAGAAGAGTTGATATGGAATTGAATGTCAGTTTGCTCCATAATTCCACTCCCTGGTGTTCAGATGTAGTTGTGGCTGCTAGGTCCCTCTCCTCACTTAAGTTGGTATATTAACAGTCACACCCAGGACTGCCGCTTCTGCCTGCTCCATGACCACACGGTGTGTTTGTATATTGCCCTGAGCTGTCAGCAAAACATTTTGCTGAATTTCCTTTTTTGTTGTTGCTCTGCAACCTTTTTTTCCCTGGCCTCTCTCAGTTGTGTAAAGTCAGTTTCTTTTTTGGCCTTTCCATCCCAGAGAGGGAGCAGTTACTGCAGAGAAGCTTGAAATAGGAAGGAAGGCATCACAGAGATTAAAATGAATGGTTAGACAGCTGGCAGGATGGAATGAGACTTACGTGGCACCTGATGTGCGATTGGGCTCTGATGATCTCTTCCTTCCCCCTTTTTTAAACCTGCCTTTGTTTCTGACCCATCAGTGGGTGCTCCAGTGCCTTGTCTGCAGGGAGCTTAACCTAGTGCAGTCTCACTGCAGGAGCCAGGAAAGACAGGGCCCAGCCTAACCCCATCCTTCCATAAAAGCCAGCTCTGTGTGTCCCGTATGGTAGCACAGGTCCAGGTTTGGCTTCCGCCCAGGTACTCACTCGATCGAGCCCAGGTACCTGGAGAGGAATGCATTTTATATCCATCTTATCTCAAAATTTTAAGCACCACCAACTAGAGATCACTCTTCTGTCATTGGCTATAAATAAGAAAGGAAGCTCTCAAAAATGAAGACTATTTTTGTTGGCTTTTTATTATTACAGTATTGTGAGTTATTGACATTTCTAGTAATCTTGTGAGCTGATTTGTTGAGGATTGATACTTTTGTGTGTTGGTATATGTTTTTCAGAATAGCTTAGTTGCTTTTTGTGTTTAACTCCTCTGTGAATATAATGCTCAATTGATGATTATAGCTGAAAGAACTGGTACTCGGGTACCCACAAAGTTAGGGGTAAGATTTCTCCATTTCTGAGTTAAATCATTCATAATTTATATTTATCCAATCAGAGCATAAAAGTAAGCCCATTTAGATGGATAGTTTGGAATATTTCAGACCATTCCACTTTGATGAATTGGGTATTGCTAGAAATTGGCATTAAACTGGGAAAGTAAAATGAACTTGGTGTCTGACGGGAAGTCATCAATGATAACATTGTAGACCCTATGTAATTTAAGTGGATCCATAACAGGGAACTTGGGCCAAGATAGAGATACAAAAAATATTTTATGTGCATAAATCTTTTCTTTGGAGTTCAGAACACTTTCCAAACAAAATCTCCCTTTCATATAGCATCATCTTAAGCATTTTTTTATTGCAGTTCACAGCTGAACTAGAAGAATGAATTGAAATTTTTTTCCCCAATTGCTAGTCATCATTAGACTAAGGACTAGAATCCAGGTTTCTGACTCACAGTTTAAATGTATTTTCTTTTGGACAACCAGATGGATCCTACTAAAAAAAAAAAAAATACCCGATTTTGGTCATTTAAGAGGCAGTTTTCTATGGAATAGTTGATACTAGAAGAAACCAGTTTTGAAGGGAAAAGTGATTCCCCAATGTTTGCTTTAAGAGCAAAGCTTTGATTAGAGCCCAAAGAGTAATAAAGGTAAGAACAAATGGTGGTATTGCCCACAAAGATAATAGAAAGTTATGGAATTACCAGGTGTGAATGGTTTGATAGATGTACAGTGTGCTCAAGGAGTAAGGTAGTGGAGTTTGGAAGTCCTGTTTCCTGGGCTTCTTTCCCCAAACCAGGACAAGACGGAGCCTTATGTTTATTGAGTGTAGGGCCATAGTTGGTATCATTCCTTTATGGAAATGGAAATTTCTCCTGGTTATTTACATCACAAATAAGCTGTTTTTCTTGGTTCTCCCTGTCACATATTTTCTCTGTCCTAGGAGTTCCAGTTTTGTCTTTACTATCTCTTTTGGACATTACTCTAGTGATGTAAACTGATTTGTCAGTAATACCTTGCATTTGGAGAGAGTCTGGTTATATTTGTAGGTTCAGACCCACCCTGTATTTCAACAGGAAGTGGGCAGGTGCTTTAAGTCTACAATGAGGCATTCATCCTTGTGGTTGTTGCATGGCAATAAGGATGGCTATATGCAGCCGTCAATTCATGAGTCTTCAAACGTTTTAGTAGATAAACTTAGATTACAGTAAGCCTGTGTGGTGGTTATCATTTTGAAGTCAAATGATTATTTGACTTTTCAATTGAAATGTATTTTGGAATTGAAATTCTTGAACCCCCTTGGAATGCATATTCTTTTTTTAAAAAAGATTTTACTGGGGAATTGGGGGAGGGGAACAGTGTCGGGGAATTGGGGAAGGGGACCAGACAAGTTGCTGTCCTTTTTTTGTTCTTCAACCTAGTTGTGGAGGACGTTGCTTCACTGGCCCATGTTGGTATTATCTTTGCGCTCTTCCTGGGTGAGGCAGATCGATTGCTGGCCTCTGGACGGCTGTTCACAGCAGCTCGCACTGGCTGCCGGCCACTCACTGTAGCCTTTGGCAGCCCACTGCAGCAGGGGCTGCAGCCCACACTGTCGCTGGCGACTCACAGCAGCCCAGCTCCAAGTGGAGCTGTTGTTCACCACCTTAGCTGTAGAGGGCACAGTGTCACTGGCCCTCATATGTGGGATCCGAACTGGGGCCCTGCTGCTCAGAGCTGGCGTCCCAAGCCAGCTCCTAACCAACTCGCCACTCGGCTGGCCCCCGGAATGCATATTCTTTAACATAAAGAAATTTATCTTGAAAGAGGAAACTGGTCAACAAAGTAAAGCTCTTCTCATATGCCCCCATGCAAAATGCTGTTAACTATAGCACAGTGGGAAATGCTGAAGTGAAAAGCAGAAGTTCTAATTGCCACACATACAACCTCCCCACGTGTTGTCATCCCCGGCTACTGCTGATCAGCATTTTGGGGGTATGTTTCAAAGAGGAACTGCCTTGAGAAGCATTTCTGTTGTTATGGTTATTGCTCTAGCTCAGATATACTTGCCTTTGGATGTGACCATAGAAATCTGCAGGTGTTATCAGTGACCTTGACTCTAAATGAAGTGTTGTTTATTTATAATAAACAGCTAGTAATAAGCATCATTGCCAGAACAAGCAGTCATCTGTCTTCTGTCTGGGTAATAACAGGAATTCAGAGAGTGGGGTACAAATGAGTGCACCCTCCCTCTCACTTGCAGCCTGCCTTTATTACTGTCGTCACCTTCCCAGTTCCTACCTCTCCTCTCACCCCGTTCCTGCCACAGGCTATTGGGATCTGAGTTGTGAGAGAGTTCAGAGTGTAGGCAGGATGTCAAAATCTTCTTTTGACTTGACACTGACCAAATGTGTGATATAAATATTCCAGGATAACTTCAAATATAGAGAGTTACAGAATCTTCCTGTTTGAAGGAACCTGAAAGAACACCTCATCCAGTTTCCAATTCAAAGCGTGAATCCCTGCATGCTCCTGACAATCTAGACGAGTCAGGGTACTGCCCAGCCATGGCTAGGAAGGGATGCCTGAAGTCTTTTATGTGTTCTTAGACTCATTCTCAAGTCCCTTAGGCTGAAAATAGCCAGGGGTAAAGATGGGGCTTGCTGCTGAAGCCTAGCTGGATGTCTGGAAGTGGTCCAAAGCTAATTTTTTGGGTAGCCAACTCCCAGATCAGTCTGGGAGCCTCCCGGGCTATAAATAACAACCTCAGGGCTCTGTATGGAGCGTCCTTTGGACCATTCTGGACTCTGTGGGTCCTGGTAACTAGATGAATCTAGACCTGGAGAAGTACTTGATTCATGGCCATGATTCATCCCTATCTATAGTCCCTAGTCCTGCTCTGGCCTTGTTTTCAGAATGCAAGTGGGTGTTAGCCAAGTGAGGAGGTTATGGAAGCATAGGTAGAAACAAACCCAGGAGTTTTAGAGCTTCTTAAAGATCACCTAGCTTAGTCCCTTTATTTTGCAGGTAAGGAAACTGAAGCCCAGAGTGAGAATTATATCATCTTTGATTTAAGACATTGTAGAAGTCATTCTGTCTGACCTCTCAGCATCTTAACAGTCTAGGAATGTCTCCCCCAACACGCTTGACAGCGGGACCTCCAGAGGATGGCACTGGGGAGCTCATAACTTCTAAAGAGAACCCATTCTGATATAGGACAGCTCTAGTGAAAAGGAACTCACTAAATTGAAATCTACTTCCCTGTAACTTTTATCTTCTCAGTGGTTCTAATTTAATTCTTTTCCTGTGTAACATCTCCCAAGGTAAGACCTTCTCAAATCCCCAAATTAGCAAGCACCTCTATAGCATATACGTTCCTTAAAGTAAAAGCATAACTGAAAAAAGAACTTCATTGAGTCTATAAAGACAGGACATTCCATTCTCCATGTATTCAAAACTTCTTTTCTCAGCTAAGAACCACTACTTTTTTGGTTTTCTTCATTTTCTCTTCATTTCTGTCAATGGCACTGGCAATTAGCTTTTTCCATGATACTTAATAAAGAAATACATTTTACCACTTGTGAGTATAACTATACAAAACTATCAGGAGTTTTGATAGATATCAGGACTCACCCCTGTAACCCCTCTGTGGTTTTTCAGTTCACATCAGCTAGCTGTGGTGGGCCTCTCCATTTCTAATGTCTCCTTCTTAGTCTGTGAAGACTTTCCCAACTGGTCTTGACCTTCCGCCTTCTCCTGCCCAAATATATATAACTACTTTGCTTCTGTTAGAATGACTTGTCTAAAATGCAAATTTGACTGGGGCAGTTCCTTAATTCAGTGGTTCCTCAACAACCAGTGCTCCCTAAATATTCCAGTAAATGACTACTGATGATAGAGGAACCTTTCTCAACTGGATTTCTTTTTTTTTTTTTTCCTAAAGATTTTATTGGGGAATTGGGAGAGGGGAACAGCATTGGGGAACCAGGGAAGGGGAACAGACAAGTTGCTGTCCATTTGTTCTTCAGTCTAGTTGTGAAGGACATCGCTTTACTGGCCCATGTTGGTATCATCATTGCACTTTTCTCTGGTGAGGCCTCTGGACGGCTGCTCACCATGACTATTGGCAGCTCACACTGGCTGCCAGCCACTCACACTGGCTGCCGGCCACTCACTGTACCCTATGACAGCCCACTGCAGCAGGGGCTGCAGCTATGCCGTCCCCAGGGACTCACAGCAGTCCAGGTCCAGATGGAGCTGTTGTTCACCATCTTAGCTGTAGAGGGCAGTGTCACTGACCCTCATATGTGGGATCCGAACTGGCATGCTGCTGGCCTCCCAAGCCAGCTCTTAACCAACGCACCACTCAGCCGGCCCTCAACTGGATTTCTACGAGAAAATTAAACTCTGGTGCCCTTAGGCATCCACTGTATGTAATTTATTAACTTTTCTCCAGTGCATCTGGAATGGTGTTAGTTATGTACAGTCTTGAGGAGAACTGAGAAAATAGTCTAATCATTTTGTTTGTTCTGTGGTTTAGACAAGAAACCCAGTATGAAGGAGTGGAAGAGAGAGAGAATATATATTCTTCAGTAGGTCCAGAAGCATGACTGGGAGCAACCACCAGAAAAAAACTCACCAAATTTCATTGAAGTCTAAAGTTTCAGCTTTAAATATATGTGGCTGTTACGTTCCACTACAAATAAGTTCAAGGTTAAAACTGTTTTAAAATATTTATCAGTGAATAAAATTGTTTTCCCTGGAAGATTTGACTAGGGTCCGTGGAACTACAAGTAACTACCTTATTTTCGCCCAGTGGTGGACATTTTATATATGTTATATTATTTAATGTCTCTAAGAAATTTGCCTGAGATCACACAGCTAATCGGGTGTCAGAGTCAGGACTAACCCAATATGTCTCAATTCTACAACTTGAAGCTGAGTCAAGAGCCTAGAAGTCTTTGTCCATTTCTAGGTTTATCTTCACCTGAATGTAGGATTTTTATTTATTTATTTATTTTTTGGTCAAGTTACTATTGTGGTTCAGATCATGCATAATTTCATATTTCTTATACAAAATACAACTAACCTTTATTATTCAAAACAAAAATAAGCAGTGACGCAGGTAATTCCATATAACAGGGACTCGTGTCTCTCTTTGGTGGCCCTAAAACATATTAAATGACTTGTTTTTTTCTTTTGTTTTTTATTACTTTTTTTAGAGGGCAGTGTCACTGGCCCTCACATGTGGGACCGAACCGGGGCCGCTGGCTTCCCAAGCCAGCGCTTAACCACCGCGCCACTCGGCCGGCCCTTAAATGACTTGTTTTAGTAGCGGATAAAATTTTTGTAATTGTTTTGTCTTGATGGTTATTGACATTGTCATTTCTTGAGTGCTCCTTAACTGGGTATGGGAGTTGGTTCTTTTGGCCAGAGGAAGCAGTCTTGCTATTGAAAATTTGATTTCAATACCCATATGACATAGAGTTGACTCTATTAGTGTCTGCTTACCCAAAGCACTTGGGAAAGCGTAAATGCTCAAGTACCAAGGTGTTAGAAGTTGCCCCCTGCTTACCCAATTGGACATTTACCGAGCCCGCTGGAATCCAGTCTCCATTAGGTGTCCAGAGGCAACTTCTGGAACGCCCCGTCATTGGCCACATTCAACACAGAATTTCAAGAGGATTTGCCTCCTTTGGGTCTTCTGAGAAACTGGAACAAGACTGAAATTGCTGCTAATGGAGGGAACCACGTGGTTGTTTTCAGTCATCTCTGACTGCACTTTTGAATTTCTGGTTCTTCTAGAAAGCTTGAAATATGGGAGTCTGAAATCCGAGAGGGTGGTATGCAAGAGCCCTGAGAGATTCTTTTATTTGTAACCCCCTCCTTTTCCTGTTCTAAACTCTTTTCACTATGAGTTACTAAAGATTACATCTTAGTATTTGACACCCTTTACGTTAAGTAAAAGAGAAGAAGAGTTAGACTGGAAAGGAAAGTCCAGAGTTTGAGTTAAAAAACCTGTTGAGTCAAAGGGGGAACGGAATGAAAATTATTTCCTTAGACAGTAGACAAATATTCAGGAAACACCTCTGCACCCCAAAGATAGGCGCAGCTGCTACACAGTGACTATTAAAGGGAGGCTCAAAGTTAGGAGCAAACAGCTGATTCTCTTGGTTCTTGGGCTGTTGCTGTTGGTGACAGGAAATCTTGTTCCCCAAGCTGCTGGCTTCCTGTTTTATTTTTACTCTTAGCAGATCAGAATGTCCATAACAAGGAGCAGTCTGTTCCAAAGGGTTATACTCCCTCTTTGAGCCTGGGCTTTTTTTTTTTTTTTTTTTTTTTAGATTTTGGTCAGATAATATGTTGGTTCACTTTTAAGATCTATGATACTTAGCTTGGTTCAAGCATTTTTTATTCATAATCAACTTTTTTTTGGTGATGAACTGGTGTTTTAAGATTTGATGTAAGTAAACCTGCTTTGCTTTTTTTTGTTGTTTAAGAGGCTTTTGCAATAACGGGGACTTGGATATGTTACCTTTTTATTTGAGGTGAATTTGCCATTTTCCCTAACACAAAACTCATTAGACTGTTTTTCGATATCTTTAGTTTCACAAGATACGGACACAGGACCACAGCCCAGTGTGCTTTGGCTGTAGACATATCTATTTTGTTGAGACTAAAACCTGCTCCTATCCTTGTAAAGCTAGGAATTTGGTAATCTAACTCTAAAACAATAGCTCAGCGTGAACCTGAAGTGCTGGGGGATTTCCTAGGGAAAGGAGCTCAGCTGGCCGGATAAGAAACAGCCGCTGGGAGGTTTCCGGACCTGCTCCAGACACTTCCTGCTGTCTTAAGAGCCTTTTGGCCCAGGTGTGTTAAGCAGGATGGGAGAAAGGGAGCTGGTTGGGTGGAAAAGACCAGGCAATCTTAATAGAACAGTTTGCTCGGCATCGTGTTTGACATATTGAACATGTGAAATTTTCCTTGATATTCTTTCATTTTGTCAATTTACAGACTAAACTTTCGTAGTGTTAATAGATATGGCAGCTCGTATTCAGTTGTACATTCACAGTCATCTGTTAGGGAAGAATTGGGGAAGTTATGTCCTGATGTAGATCAATGGAGTCACGATTGGCAACTTAATTTCAGTGTGAAGATTATCAGATAACAGAAGCTCTTTTTTGATCATTATAATTGATCTTCTGGAATCTGATCTGTCCTGGCTATGGACACCCCAAGGATAGGATTTGTACTGTCTAGGATCTGCTGACTGAGCTGTTTTCTGACCTTGCCTCTTTGCCTCTGGAGACTCTTGTTGGTTGGAGCATAGTCGTTATTTTGAGGTTTTTAGGTTTCTATGCTGCCTGTGTACCTCATTCAGCAGTCACCAGTTCAGAATTTCTAAACTTATCCAGCAAGCCTTCTATTAGCAACCCTTTAAAAAAGGGGATGGGGAGCAATGGGGTGGGGTCTTAAAAAAAATAGGGAGAGAGAAGATGATTTTAAAGCTGTTTCAGATCAGAGGAAGACAAAAGAAAAATCTCACACAGCCCTAGTGTGCCTGGAATTTGTAGTTGGGTAATACTTTCCTGTTATTTCTTTTTTAGGTTGTTTTTCATCATTCAGAATATTGCCTGAAGCAGGTCCACCATGCCGTTAGTAACGAGGAACATCGAGCCAAGGCACCTGTGCCGTCAGACGTTGCCTAGCGTTAGAAGCGAGCTGGAATGCGTGACCAACATCACCCTGGCAAATGTCATCCGACAGCTGGGCAGCCTGAGTGAGTGCCGCAGAGAGCCTGTGCTTTGCCCTCAGGGGTTGTTGGTACTCTTTATTTAGTTTCCTTCTCCTCCTGTGTTCCTATTTCTCCCCCATCTGCCTTCCCTAGGTAATGCGAAAATGCATCCTGCCCACCTCCTCCCCAAAGAGAGGCTCCTTTTTGGTACAGAGTCTTCCCTGCAACCCTTTCTTCATCTACCACCACCCCCTAGGGTCCCTCCACCTCCCCCTCCACCTGCTTCAAAAGAAATCTGTGGGAAGGGTGGCAGGAAGGGCTGCAGCAGAAACTGCAGATGGAATGACAGAGCAGAATTCTCTGTGTGTAAAGTGGGAGGCTCACAGAGCAGTATCTTGGTTTGGGGATGTGCCTGTAATTGCATGAGCTGTTCGATGTAGCCTGACTTTGTTGAAGCCTCCAATGTGCCAATAGTCTTTATCTACCCGACAACCCCCCTTTCTTCCCAAAGAGGAGTAAAGCAAACATGCACTCAGAGAGATTCTGGCTGACTTGTCTACCCTGGTACACATTTAATTGTGCTTCAAGCCCCCAGGTCCAAGTTCAGGGTACAAATTACTTCTGCAGTCTCTGGGGTATTGGGAGTTTTGCAAGCTGCGTGCACACAACAGTGACACAAATTGTAGCTGGAGCTATTCTTCTCTAGGTGGAGGGTGGGGGGTAGCCCAGTCTGTTTTGGAGCTGAGGGAAAGCCAGTTCAACTGTAATTTTTTTTTTTTTAATTGGCAAGAATGAATGAGACTGCCTTGGGTGGGGTACATGCATGTGGTTTGGATTTCATTCTGAATCAAGCTGACTTTGTTTGCTTGAAGCCGAGGTATGGGAAGGGCAGATGCTTGGCTAGGCTGTGCGTTTGTCTAGTGCCACTCGAGCTCCCATAAGAATCTCCGTCAAAATGCCATTTTAGTGCTCTTCCTTAGCAAAGGCATCTGGGTGTGAATTATTTCAGACACCCCTCCTCCCGCATCACTGCCCTTCGCGAAGGCAGTGGAATATCAAGAAAGCCTGCCTTCCCCCAGATAGTAATAGACCCTGCCTTTACAATACAGGCCTGAGGAGACAGAGCTCTGTGCCCAGATGATGTATGGGGTCTGAGATTCCTAAGCCTTCCCCTAGCTCAGAGGCCATGTCAGTTGATCCAGGGCTTAGGGAAACCTGGATGGGCATCATGAAGAAATGAAACCCTGCCGGTGCCTGTCTTACACAAAGGAGCACTGACAGCAGTGCAACAGCAGTGCGGTTGACAAGGAAGCACACAGAGGCTGCAGAGAGCCTCACGGCTTCTTAAAAGCATCATTTCTGCTTCTGTCACTCGGAGAAGGCCAAATGGGTGGAAGTCAATCACACACTGGTTCCTTCTCTATAGGACAAAGGACATCTAGCTAATGATGCTTCTTATTCTCACTCAGCAGGAGTTATGCTTCCTCTCAGGTGTTTTTCCAGGGTAGTGTTGATGGATGCCATTGCTCGCTCTCCCACTTGTGATCAGATCTTCGTATCTTGAGAAAGCAGATCTGAGGGCTGGGTCAGCTAGTGCCTACAGAAACCAGATTTCCTAACACTTTGGATTTACCTGACCCTTTATTCATCCTATAAACATGTATTGAACATATTTTATGTGCCAAATGCTGAGGGGATTCAGTGATAATAAATGGCCTCTGCCTTCCAGGACCTCATAATCTACCAGAGGAGACAGAAATAAATAACCCTTAAAGAGACTGGGGAGAGAGAACCCACATTTGTTGATTGCCTACTTTATGCCAGGTTTTAATAGATCCGTTACATAGATCATCTCATTTAATTCTCTCAATAATTCTATGAGAGTCAGTGGTGGTGTGCCCTTTTTTCAGATGAAGAAATAGAGGCTCAATTAAATAAGGTAACTTGCCCAGAGTGACAACAGCCAGTAAGAGGCAAGTCAGACTTCCTAAGGATTTCTCCTCTCAGCCCCCTTCTTGCTGTCTGTCAACACAGCCCTGGTTCAGACCTTTATTGACTCTCACCTAAACTATTGCCCCAGCCTCCCTCTGGCCTCTTTCTCTGATCAACCCCCTTAAACTTATAAACCTACAAATCTTATACATCTTAAACCTATAATACTCCTGCCAGAGTGGCCTGCCCAAAACACCAATCTCAGATTTTACTTCCATAATTCTGAGTTGTTTGAATTTTTAATTTAAGTCTGTGATAACTTTTGTAATTTAGAAAGTGTTTTTAAACTAACAGTACAAATATTAACTCTTTATCTCCCCTGTTCCTCACTATGGAATTATCTAAATGCCTTGGGCTGGCATTCAGGACTCTTAAGACCTGCCTTCCTTTCCAGCCTTCTTCTCTGCACTCCCTCTTCTTCCATTTTACAATCTTAAAGAGATCCCTTTAAAATGAAAAAGAGAGGGACGCCCGAGTGGCGTGGTGGTTAAGCGCTGGCTTGGGACGCCAGCGGCCCCGGTTCAGGTCCCACCTATGAGGGCCAGTGACACTGCCCTCAAAAAAAGTGACTAAAATGAAAAAGAGAAAAAAGAGGGGGACAAGAAAGCAAGAAAGAGTGAATTATCAGCTGCTTGTAGTTCCTGTGGGACAGACCACCCTCACACCTCCATGTGGCACCCTTGCTGTCGCCCCATCTGCAGACCCCTTGCCATCCTTGTAGCCAGTCTTTAAGGCCCAGTGCAGGGATCTCCTCCTCCAGGTTGGACTCAGTGCTCCTCTGAGCTTCTATTTAGGCCTGAATTATTGCCTGCTATGTTAGATTGAAAATTATCCGTGTATCTTACATTAAATTAAAACTTCTTTGAAGGCAGAAATCACAAGTTGTTTGTCCTTGAACCCCATTGTCTGTCTTGTGTAGTAACTGGCACCCCGTACATGTTTGTTGAATAATTCATGTCTGTCTTCTCTCCACTGTTGGTGCACAGTGAATACAGGGAAGGAAGGAATCCTTCCTGTGGGGAGTGGGAGCACAGATGGGGATAGTAGGGCCAAGGAAGGCTTCAAAGGTGAGGTTATATTTGAACCAGGCCTTGAAAGATGCCAGGATTCCATCTAGCAGAGAGGGGCACAGGAATGGGCTCACATGTGCTCCAGGCTCATGACCGTGGCCTCACGTGTTGTACTGTAGCCAGAAGTGCTCAGTCTACTAGGGAAAGTCTGATTATGGAATGGATAAAGCACAAAACTAAAAATTCCATAGACTTGGGTTGCTCCGGGATAGCGTATCCAGAACTCTTATTTTCCCTTAGTGCAGTGAGATTGGTATTTCACATATTAGGTTGCCATCCTAGCGAAACAAAGGCACAGCCAGCTAGCCAGCCAGCACTTTGGACCACCCAGAAGAGTGGAACCCCCGCTTGGGTCATTAAGAAATCATGCTATGATACGGGTTTTCTAACTGAGTGCAGTGGGCCCATGCCATTGAGGGGGGGCTCTAAGACTCCCACTCAGACTTCAAAAGAGTAGCTTCATGTCTTTAAAAATCACTTTTACCTGTTCCAGTTCCACATAAGATTTCATTTGAGGAGTTCTACTGCTAAGGAAAAAAAAATCGAAGACTGCTTCTGGAATCTTTTGCAAAATGTGATATCTGTTAGGAATATCCTGATGTGATAGTGGGTCTATCTTAGTAATCTGAATGAGTAAAATTTAACTCGGAACAAGGCACTTTGTTTTTCTCCTATATAACTGTCACACTTTAGTTTTCAGAGGTGGGAGTAATTTTTAGTACTTGAAGAATAGGAAATATCAAATTAAAGACTGGAATTATATTTAAAATTTCCCCTAGGTGTACAACTTAAGATGTTTAGATATTCACATTCTTAGAAGTCACCTGATAACGGTTGAGCAATATAAAGAAGAAGCTCATTGTAACAACTTACATTTTCAGCTCATTTAATCCCGTGATACCTTGGTGAGTTAGATCTAGTGATCCCTGTTTTAGAGACGAGGAAACAGGCTTGTGACTTGCTGAAGCATACACTGGTATAAACAGAACTGAGATTTAAATCCATATTTTCTGATTCGAAGTCCACTGCTTCTTCCATGTGTCACCTTATAGTTCTAAGTCGAGGGCCTGACGTGATGTGACAGTGGAGAAGCCTTCACACTGCCTCTCTCCATCGTTATATAGCATCCTCAGTGTTACCATTTCTGTATGTTGGGGTTCTTTGTAAGGTTTTATCTTGCAAACCACTGTGCCACACTAAGCCTGTACTCCCACCGTTACTGCTGCCTTCACTGAGCAGCAGGAAATCCTGGGTACTCGCTGAGTGACCTAAAGGTAAGTCAACTTGGGCTTTGCTTTTCCTCCAGAACCGCTGGGTGGTTAACAGGTATTTCTGAGCCTGGTTTATTTTCCATACATAATGTCGCATGTTTCTCAGCTTTAGCCTTCCCCTCGTAAAGTTCCATTACCTGCACAAGCATGACACAATAGGGTTTTTACTAGGAACTTAAGCATATTATGGACAAGGATCAGATAAGATCCTGAGCATGACAAGTAGAAATTCAGCAATGCAGCTGTTAGCCAATTGGAGGCCTTTGAGCCTCCGAGCTTCCCGCGGCTGTTTAGATCACAAAGCCATTCAGTATGCAAAGACTTGCTCCTTTCCTTGATTAGAAACTCCTTATTGACCAAATTTACCAGCAGTTCAAAATACGCAGTTGATTGGTCTTATCCTTACTCTCCAGGTTACACTGGGAAGGTGAGCTGCTGTTCACCCTAAAGGTGCAGTTTTGGCCTTTTAGACTCATTCCTCCCCACCCCCAAGTGCAGAGTTAGCATAAATGAAGTTTAGAAGCAAAAAATCAGAGCCTACTTTAAATAATTCTTAAATTATCTTTTGGTTGAGCACAGTCACTTATTGCCTTCACCTTGCAAGTAAAAAACTCAGATGGTGTATTTGTTTGTGTGCACCACTTTTCATTCCGAGCAAGACTGTGCTTTGTGGCTTGGAATGACAATATGGAGGTACCTTCAAATTGCTGTTACGTTTCTTTGGCTGCAAATTCTCCTTGCATTCCAGGGTTGAAAGTACGGAAATGGAACTCTTCTTTTTCTAAAAAACAAGACATTGTGGAAAGAGACCTCTGGTATGTTGTTTTTCAGGGAGGGTTTGAAAGTTTCAGCTTTTCACTTGTTCCCTGAGATGTAGATTTGAAGGATTATTACCTAGAGTGAAGACTTTCAAAGTTCTAGGTTATAAAACATAAAATAACCTTTTCACCCTTTTAGAAAAAGTTATAAGTCTCTTCTGTGAGTTGCTGATAAGTTCAAGGCTCCTGGAAGATACCAAAACTCATCATGGTTGTTCAGTGTACTTTTGAGGCTCCACTGATGTAATTTCTTATTTTTCATGTTAATTGTAGACACTTAGAAGGACCTTGTAACTCCCAGTCTGTTTTCCAGAAGCATTTTACAAAGTGTTTTTACAGAGTGGCAAGGGATTAACGGCTATGGGCAAATGGGTAGGCATAGTGTCTACCCTTCCGGGATTCATTTTTGTATTTATATTTTTCGATTTTATTCAGCCGGCTTTGAGTTTCATGACTGTTGAGAGTTTGCCAAGAAGACTCTGTTAGAACATATGCAGAGTGCCCAAGCTATGGAGGGTGTATGCCTCTGTCTCCAAGAGCAAGCACCTACATATAACCCAAACAATCTTGCGGGGAGGAAGGGTGATTGGGAGGCAGGGAGTATGATCATCAGTAGCCAGTTTTGCTGACCATTTATGTCACTTTTATGCACTAGTAACTTGGTTTCTTTGCTCTTTCAGGTAAATTTGCAGAGGACATTTTTGGAGAGCTCTTTATTCAGGCAAATACCTTTGCCTCTCGGGTAAGCTCCCTTGCTGAGAGGGTCGACCGCCTACAAGTTAAAGTCACTCAGCTGGATCCCAAGGAAGAAGAAGGTAAGGAAGCTGAGCTCAGCATTTGCAGGCTCTGCTGAGCAATTTCTTAGGAATTTTTTTTTCCTGATTTATTAAAAAAAAAAAAAGTGAGGGGAGAAATCACAGAGACCTATGGAGTTCTGCTTTGAAATGACACAAGCCTGGGTGGTGGAGAGAAACTTTTTTAGCTCTACCACACTCCCACATGCTTCCCCCTCTCCCATTCCCCCAATTCCCTGTGTCTCAGATTCCCCCTCCCCCAATCTTGTTTTGCTACCATAAAAGTACTTGGAAGATTCATTCCTCCTAAGGAGAGGCCTGCTAGATCTGGCCACATAGTAAACCTTTGTGTTGCCTCATTTTGTTCAGTCATGAAATGGCTGGGCTGCTGACAGCCTTGTGGGGCTTCCCCAGAGGGGGAGAAGGAAAAAAAAAAAACCTGGCTGCAGACAGCCGCAGCCAAGAAATGTAGCAGCTGAGGCCTCTCCGACTGGTGTGACTCAGTCTTTGCTCAAATAGCCTGTCGTCCATTTTCTAATGCCTTCCATCTTCTCTCAGTGTCACTACAAGGAATCAACACCCGAAAGGCCTTCAGAAGCTCTACCATTCAAGACCAGAAGCTTTTTGACAGAAACTCTCTCCCTGTACCTGTCTTAGAAACATACAACACCTGTGATACTCCTCCACCTCTCAACAATCTCACCCCTTACAGGTAACGTGGCGAGCTCCTCCTTGTTTTTGGCCCGTGGCTAACAATATTAGATTGCCTTTTTATTTAAAGATATTGTTTACGCCAGAGAATTGTATCAAAGCTTACTACCTACCCCAGAGTCGCTCGTGGAAGCAGAAGCTAACATTTGCCACATAAACAGTTGTCACCTGTACTTGTTTGGTTTCTGAAATACATAGTAAATGTAATATATATTGAAGTTTGCTATAGCATTGCATGCTGCAGAGTTTAATTTGGTATAAGTCAGGTCCATTTTGGATTCCATCCAAGGAATTTAGTTATTCTAGAACCAAGAGGACTTTGTTACAAGGCAGTCCCATAGCATGCATCCCAGGGGCAACATTCTAGCAAGGCTCCCACTTACTCAGAAACCACTAGATTACCAGATGTTTGGGCGTGTCCGTGGGGCCAACCTTGTGGACTGGCTGCTCTCGGCCCTGAGGGTCCTTCCAAAGCTGAAGGGTAACTGGCATTCTTCCAAATGAGTATTGTTCACTTTGTTTTAAACATCCTTTCAACATTCCCCTCTGAAAGGACCTATACTGCTGCAGCTGGACATGAAAAAGAAGGTAGATAGCCTGTAGACAACTTCAAGCCCTTTTCCTCTAGTGGTCTGCAGTGTTATCACCCTGCATAGAACCACTGAGCAGGGGCAGAAAGCAAATATTTATCTCGCTTGCATCCACAAATATCTTTTGAACAGGTAAAAAGTAATTACAGATAGCTAGAGGCAGATATCGTCTGTGAGACTTGGGTATACTGCAAAGTAGAGTGTGTGTGTGTGTGTGTGTGAGAGAGAGAGAGAAATTCAAGGACACCCGCCTGGTCAAGGAGCCTGGACCAGGAGCCTTGGAGCTTCTCAAACAGACACCAAGAAAGCACATGACGTCTGGCCTATATTATTACTGGGTGAAATTATGTTTGTCCCTTGGCTTTCAAAGGGGCCTGCCAGCATAGCAGGACAGAGATGTGTTTCTACAACCTCCATCTTTCCGCTGGATTCGGGCAGAGGAGTTGTGGGGCAGAAGGGAATATACCTGATAATATTGAAGGGAACATGGTATACGGTTTGTGTGGTAGGGCTGGATAAGCATGATATTAAGACAAGTTTATTTTTTAGGTAAGGATATTTTCCTTTCTAACATTCTCCTCTCGGTTATCTGAATTTGGCCTAACAGACATGAGTGGAGGTGTAGCTAACTCAGAACACGATTTAATATAAAAATCATTAGTGTATGATTTGGAAATGGTTTCTGTGTGTTGTGATAGGATTGGAAGCCAGGGAGTAGAACTGCCTTTCCAATTCTTTACAGTTCAGAATAGTGTTAAAATAAATGTCCACTGCTAAGCACATGCTTTCTGGAACATGAGAGAGACTTATGCCAAAGTGCAGGATTCTAGCCGGGATCGAGTCTGGCAGATAACCCTTACATTGACACTCAGTAACTCACTCTGTACTCCCGTCACAGCCACTAAGAGATAGTAATTAAACCTTGTGGTCATAAAACATCTGGCTGTCATTTCTCAATGGGGCCCCCTTGTGTTAGGGGAACCAGGCAGATACTGAGCTGTTCTAGAACGGATTAAGAAGTTGGCATGCTATGGTTATCTGTTTTTTAAAGAGGATTAACAGCTGCACACATAGACACATTCATGTATATATGTACACATGTATATATATATGAACCTATATATGCATGCAAAGGTTTCAGGTGGGTGGGACGTAACTAATGTCTCGTAGAGAGTCCAGAGGAGTTGGTACCGGGAAAGGGAACCAGTGGCAGAAATCCCCTCTGATGTGCCAGGATATCCGGATTTCCCCAGGGAGATGTCTGTGGCCATGCAGATCATTAGAAATAATCAGGCTCCCTGCTGCTGTAGCCCATTCTTTGCCCAGACCATGCAAATTCCTCCAGCAGGAACTGAAAATAAGACTAAGGTTGGTTCTTAAGCCAGATAAATAAAAAGGTGGCATTCAAGGGGCATTGGAATGCTGGTATGGGAGCGGAAATATGCAATCAATTTCAATGACTTTTTGATTCCTGAGTGTAAAAACTGCTAAATGGTAGGTATTTGGAATATTGGATTTGGTTAGGAGCCTATCTGTCTACTAATAGCTACTTGTCTTCATTTCCATCCCAGGGATGATGGGAAAGAGGCACTCAAATTCTACACAGACCCTTCGTACTTCTTTGATCTTTGGAAGGAGAAGATGCTGCAGGACACCAAGGATATCATGAAAGAGAAGAGAAAGCATAGGGTGAGGGGAAAGGGCCTCTGTTCTACACATCAGTAGGCACAATTGTGGAGGGGGGATAAAAAGGAAGCCAGTCTTATGTGAAGTAATCATTCCGAGTGGCTGCTTGCTTGGATGCCAGGTAAAACTCTTAAAAAAATGTGTCCACTCCAAGCACAACCAAGATGAAAGTATAAATCACACCAAAAATGTGTGTGTTCCCCACAGCGCTATTAACAATTGAGTATATTCAGGCTGAGTTTTAGAAATTGACTTTTCTATTCACCATTTATTTCTCTTGCAATTTGCACCTGACTCTGCTGGACACTCAAGCTAGGCTAGTCCCTTCCCTGCCAGTTTTGCAGCTCATTTCTCAGAGATCAGCGCAAGGCTCTCCAGTGTTTGATTTGCAACAGGAGCAGTTTAACACCTTCAGTACTGGTGGGGCGGGGCAACGATGGGGGTATAGGCCTGGTTTTAGGAGCTGCTCCTCTGCCCTTAGACTCCCAGTGATGTATGTAAGCATATGACCTACCAGTTGCAACCTCACAATCCCATTAGCATGGCTGCCAGGAGGCCTAAGAGACTGCCAGGGGCTAGTACAGCTGCACAGGCTGAAGAACTCTTCATTGGTTGTTTTGTTTTTGTAATGATTTCCTTATATCTGCCCCAGCTATCTACAACTGTCAGTACTTCTCATCTTGCTTGACTGACCTTTGTGGCAGAGAGAATAACAAATAGCTGTTTACTCACTTCCTAACAATTAGAGCTGCTCAAAAATATGAATGAGTTACCCAAAGAGGTAGTGGGTTTCCCATTGCTAGAGGTGTTTGAATGTGGGATTGAGTGAATGTGTTTGAGCCCAGAAGGTGGTTTGGATAAGGTGACCTCCAGGTCACTTCAAACCCAGTAATTCTATAAATTCTGTCGTTACTGTATATCGTCTAGGCAGTTCATCTCTTGGGTGTGTGTCCATGAAGGTGGATGGAATTTTAATGAAGAACTTTGGAAAATGTTTTACAAAGGATTTTTTATGTTTCTTTTTTATTATAGAAAGAAAAGAAAGATAATCCAAATCGAGGGAATGTAAACCCACGTAAAATCAAGACACGTAAGGAAGAGTGGGAGAAAATGAAGATGGGACAAGAATTTGTGGAATCCAAAGAAAAGTTGGGGCCTTCTGGGTAGGTGATGCTTTTGTACTATTGGTATCCTTTGAAGGGGCTGGGACCTGGGGGCAACAGTCTGACAGCTCTGGTGTGACACCTTTCACACCCACTGAAGCCTGACTGTTTGGCTGAGATCATTACCACTGTTAATCAGCTACTTTAAAGTGCATCCGTCTGGTGATTAAAATTTGCTAAATAAATCAAGACTCAGCAATTGAAATGAGGTGACCAAAGTGGTCTGGAAAAGAAAGCCCATGGCTTCTAGTGGCCTTACTCTGCCAGATGCCGGTATGTCTATGGGCCTCAAAGGAAAGACTGGCAAGGAGAGAAAAGGGGTCTTAGGAGCCCTTTGCCTCCAGGGCATTGATTTGAAGGTAGTGCCTAAGAGCTGGGCATTTCATAGGAGCCGGGAGGGCGAGGCAGAGAATGTGTGCACATCACCAAAGCAACTTTTCAGTCAGCCTTTGTTGGCCTCAGGAGAGAGGCTGGCTAAGGGACTGACAGCAGACCTCAGAGACAGTGTGGGAAAGGTCACTCGGCCAGGATTGAGGCTATATATCTCTATGGAGAAATAGTAGATGTCAGTCTAACCCCATTTCCCAAAACCAAATCACACTAGAGTTTCAAAAGGGGAAAAAAATGGTTTTAAAGCTTGGTTTGATGCTTATCCTAGTGTCCGACCTGTGTGACATTCAAAGCCAAGTCACCACGACTGCTTAGCATGAGTGTCGCCCTGGTTTTTCTCCTAAATACATTGCATCCTGGCTGTCAGAACTATGCCAGCCCATACCGGGTATCTAGGAATGATAAAAGGAGAGAGTTGAGTTGTTCTTGCTTTAAGAAATAACTCTACCATGAAAATCTTGACTTTTAAAAATCCTGACACTTCTGACACTGTTCTTCCTGGATTAAGAGATTTGTTTTAAAGAATGATGAAGATGGTGAGAGGAAAAACGAACCTTCCCTTCTACAGGGAAATCAGCCCTGAGGGTATCTCCCTTAACCCCTCCTTCCTCCCCCAAGAAAAAGGGCCATTTTATTCTGTGGTCCCATCCTGTTCAGACAGGCCCTTGTCATTCAGTGATACTAGGTTCAGTGACTCTAAGGCCAGAAGCTTTCATGTTCAGGATATGCCAACTATTTTGTTTGTTTTTTGAGGTGGTTATTTTGTTTTTTGGTGGAATGAGGATGGTAAAAATAAGGACTTGCCTCCCATTTTCCTGTTGTCCAAGAGGTTCGCGATTGGGCTCCATGGCTGGTCTACCTGGGCATGCTCTTTGGCGAACCTATAAAGAGATGTGCTGATCCTATAGGACTCCACGCTTGGGGACGGTTTCCACTTCAGAGCATCATTTGATTCAGTTAGTTCCCTCCAACCTGTTCTCCCTGGGATCTGTTTTAGGCGTGTTCTTTAGAACCCAACAATGGTGGAAAGAAAAGGGGGCGGGGTAGAGCAGAACCAGCCACATTTTGCTAGCTGCTGCCTTGTGTATTTGTGCTTATTGGGAGGTTTGTTCACCCAGAGCAAATTCACCCAAGACCCAGTGCTCTGAGGAGCAGGTTTTCGTGAGGCAAGCCCAGGCACCCTGCTTTAATCAGCAGCTCGTTCTGTTTGATAAGAGACCTGGCAGAGAGACCATATCTAACTCCAAACAGCACCTTGCATTTGTCCTCAGTTTGGTTTTGCAATCAAATGCCTCCTTGGCCTTAAGGAGCACTCCAGAGGCCTGCTGACCTCAAAACCAGGCTGTGTGCCAGGCACATGTTTGCAGCTCACTAGCCTTGGGGCTTGGCTTTGCCCCTTGCCACAAGACAGACTTTGGGATTTGGGTATAGGCTGCTCCTAACATTTGGGAGAGAATTTAAAAGAACTGCTGGGTTTGACAAGGCCAACCCTGAGAAAGGAATAGTAGGGTTTTGGTAAGCGGGGTTGAATCCCATTCCTACACACAATCCCACAGAAACACCTGAGAGGTGGTAACAACGAATATTTAGTCCTAAAATAAAATCTCAGTGTAACAAAAACTAGATGAGGAATATACTTATTTTATTTTTTCCTAATAGCTTTTCTATCAAATGCATTTTTGTGGGGTCTTTTAAGAAAACAAGAGAGTGCCGCTCAGACTTCGTAAATGACAGTTTTTGCATTGGGTTCATTGTCAGGTATCCACCCACCTTGGTGTACCAGAATGGCAGCATCGGCTCTGTTGAAAACATGGATGCGTGCCACTACCCACCACCACCACAGTCAGACTCTGCTTCTTCACCTTCTTCCTTCTCTGAGGACAGCTTGCCTCCCCCACCAGCAGAATTCAGGTAAATGGTGGTACTCTGGATAGCTAACAACTCAAGAAGAAAATAAGAGTTCCAAATGCAGGCCAGGAACTAAAATAACTTCAGGCAAACCTGCCTAGATAAGAGAGACAATTAACATTTATCAGGTGTTTGTACGGTGCCAGGCATTATACCAAACAGTATATATGTTACTTAATTCCCCACAAGAGTCCTCTTGAGAAAAATACCCATTTTATAGATGACTAAATAGCGAGGCACAGAGAGGTCAATGAACTTACCTAAGGTCACAGAGCCAGTAAGTGGCAGAGTCCAACCTGATTGGAAAGCAGGTCAATCTGACTCCAGAGCCTGTGTTCTTTACTACTAGCTATACCTGAAAGATAGAAGTCACCCACTTATCTCTTGTGTTTTACTTAGCTTTAACTCAGCATGAATTGAAGTGGTGTAACCAGTCCCTAAAACATTTATCAGATACCTGTTCATATCGAGGAACCTAGGAGACAGTCACCTTTCTCTCCTGTTGCTTCTGGTTCATGTCACTGTTGGATAGAATCTCCAGAAAGAATGAAACAGGGAAAAGAGAGGTGAAACTCAGAATCTGTCCATTTTGACACCCCTGGCAGAGGTGTACAGGGGGAGAGTTAGCAGGCAATGGCTGACAGAGGCCCTGAGGACTGTTTGGATTTCAGTGTTTCCTCACAGTCACTTCCCTTTCTGATGCCTGGTACACTTTTCTCCTTGAACATTGTTCAGTCAGAGGTTGGATATGTTGAGGACCCCTCAGATGGAGACCTAAGAGCTCTCAGCTCCCCCTCCCCCAACCCAGTTCGTCTTGGCTCGTGAAACCACTAATCCCAAATCCTCTTCTGCCTCCCAAATCGCTTCCTGCTGGTTATCCTGTCAGATGCATCTAAAGCTTGTAGTTCTGCGGAAAATTCCAAGATGGATGCTTTTCTAAGGAGTAGCTATTAGTGCAGGGCAGATACAAAGGTGGAAAACAAAAAAGCCCTTCAGCTTCACACATGGCCTGAGACTTTGCAGCTGCAGCTGAGCATACCTGACCCAGGAGAGGTGTGCCTTAATCCTCTCAACCTTGGGTCAAGTCTGGTGGCACATTCATTTCCTGTCTCTGCTGACCCTCAGACCCTCCAGTCTCTCTCAACTTTTTCCACATGAACACTGAAGTTTAGGCCTTCGCCTAAATCTGTACCCCACTCAGGTTTGGTTAGCTTGGCTTAGGTTTCCTGCCCTCACAAGATCTGGGGAATGTTAATAGCCTGAGGAACCAGAGCCTGGTAGGTGGGTGGTGTTTGAATTTTTACTCCACTTCTTTCTTGCATGTTTTCTTAGTCCTGGCTCCAAATTGAAATAGACCGTTCCTTTTAGAGGAAGGTTTGGGAGGGTACCTTCCCTTGGAGAGCTGAAAGGCTTGAGGGGGACCTAAGTGATGGTCTTGGCCAGCCCTCACCTGATAAAGGAATCCCAAGTCCGCCTCTTTCGGGTAGTTTTTTCTCAATTTCTGCTTATACTTCTCTGTTGATGGGAAGCTCATTACCTAACAAGGCCGCCCATTTCATTGTTGGTCTGTCTTGACCATTCCCAGGCTTTTCTTTCTATTTGAGCCAAAATGAAAGGATACAGTCAACCAAAAGAAACCTAGGCTTATAGATTAGCTTAACTATAGGTGGTTGTCTGCATCCTGAAAGTGACGGTGGGTCTTTTTTCTTTGTCCTTTTAGCTACCCAGCAGACAACAACCAAAGGGGGTCTGGCTTAGCTGGACTCAAAAGATCCAGTGTGGTCAGCCCAAGCCACCCACCGCCAGCTCCTCCCCTGGGCACTCCGCCGGGCCCCAAACCTGGCTTTGCTCCTCCACCGGCCCCTCCGCCTCCACCTCCGACAATGGGCGTCCCACCTCCACCCCCACCTGGAGGATTTGGATCCCCAGGGACCCCACCACCACCTTCACCCCCCTCTTTCCCACCTCACCCCGATTTTGCTGCCCCTCCACCTCCTCCCCCACCACCGGCAGCTGACTACCCCACTCTGCCCCCACCTCCCTTGTCCCAGCCAGCAGGAGGTGCACCCCCTCCTCCCC
This sequence comes from Aselliscus stoliczkanus, assembly GCA_033961575.1. NCBI lineage: Eukaryota > Metazoa > Chordata > Mammalia > Chiroptera > Hipposideridae > Aselliscus > Aselliscus stoliczkanus. Next base: position 163,799,431 of record CM066730.1, read on the forward strand.
CTCCCCCGCCTCCTCCAGGGCCCCCTCCCCCACCCTGCAGTGGTGCAGCTGGCCAGCCTGCCACACCCTCACCACCACTGTCCGATCCGCCCAAGTCCAAGTCCTCCTTGCCTCCTGTGAGTGATGCCCGCAGCGACTTGCTATCCGCCATCCGGCAAGGTAAACCCTAGTGGGGGTCTTTCTGCAGCTGGGGTGACTGGAGGGGGGATAAGGGGTTCTGTGCACTTCCTGGGGAATAGTTTTCATTGGATGGGGAGAGATTGGCACCTCAGGCCTTGCATCACCCTGAAGAAAGACATTAGCCTAAAAATACGGAGATTTAGATTTCTTTCCCCCTTGGTTTAGAGTAGTAAAGAATTATTTTTTTTTTTTAAGATTTTATTGGGGAATTGGGGGAGGGGAACAGCATTGGGGATTCGGGGAAGGGGAACAGTCAAGTTGCTGTCTTTATTTTTGTTCTTCAGTCTAGTTGTGGAGGACGTTGCTTCACTGGCCCATGTTGGTATCGTCATTGCGCTCTTCCCAGATGAGGCAGATCAGTCGCCGGCCTGTGGCTGGTCGCTCACCACGGCTATTGGCAGCTCACGCTGGTTGCCGGCCACTCACTGTAGCCTATGGCAGCCCACTGCAGCAGGGGCTGCAGCTATGCCGTCGCTGGGGCTCACACAGCCCAGCTCCAAGTGGAGCTGTTGTTAGCTGTAGAGGGCAGTGTCACTGGCCCTCATATGTGGGATCCGAACCAGGGCTGCTGGCATCCCAAAACCAGCTCTTAACCAATGCGCCACTCAGCCGGCCCATTTTTTTTTTTTTTTTTTTAATTTTATTGCGGAATTGAGGAAGGGAAACAGCCAAGTTGTTGTCCTTCGACCTTAGTTGTGGAGGGCGCAGCTAGCTCAGCTCCAAGTCCAGTTGTCATCCGGCCGCCTGTTTGCAGCTTGTGGCCACTCAGCTCAAAGTGCTGTGTTCAATCTTAGTTGCGGGTGGGCATAGCCCACCATCCCATGCAGGAGTCGAACCGGCAACCTTGTTGTTAGGAGCATGTGCCCTCACCAGCTGAGCCATCCTGTCACCTGTTGGCAGCTCAGCTCGGGCACAGCTCACTGACCCATGTGGGAATCAAACAGGCGATGCTGTTACTTAGAGCTCACGCTCTTAACCAACTGAGCCACTGGACCAGCCCCTAGAGTAGTAAAGAATTCTTAACCTGGGATCTTTGAACTCCTTCAAAATTTATGTTTTATGTGTGTTTGCGTCCATTTTGTGACCCAGAGAAAAACAAGAATCACTGTCCTACAAGGTACTTCTTCAGCTGGACTCAGTCATTCTTTGTCCTCTACTTTTTTGTCTTTCATGTCCATCCTTCCTCTCTTTCCGTCTTCTCACTGACTTCCTCTCCCCTTTTCTCCTATCCCTGTCCCTTTTTTGTCTCCTTTCTCCTCATCTTCCTCCCTTCCCTCATCATCGTCTCACTCTCATGGAGCTTTTATTCTCTCTGTTGGAGGCCAGGTCAGAGTGGTTTCTTCTGTTTGTGATTCTCAAGGAGCTGAGGGATTGTCCAGAGGAGACAACCTAGGGCAGCTGAACTCTGAATTGGGCAGACTGTGTGCCTGCTAGATGGGGTGTGATGGCCAGTCCCTACTGAGAGCCTGTGAGAAGCACTGTCCTCACCAGCCCGAGAGCTGGAAACTGGGAAGATGGCAGGCTTCCTTTCAGACATATGTAGCACCAGGGCCACCGTTTCATAACTTTCATCTTTATTTTTTTCTGCCTCCCTCTTTCCCTCTTGGTTTTCTCAGAGGATCCTTCTTTTTTGCTGTCCTTTGCCATGTTACATGTACTGGTGGCCATTTCCCCTTCCTCCGTCTTGGATGGACTCTGAGACTGACTCACCTCCTGAACCCTTCTTTCCCTCTCCCACCAGGCTTTCAGCTGCGCAGGGTCGAAGAGCAGCAGGAACAAGAGAAGCGAGATGTCGTGGGCAATGACGTGGCCACTATCTTGTCACGTCGTATTGCTGTTGAGTACAGCGACTCAGAAGATGACTCCTCTGAGTTTGATGAGGACGACTGGTCAGATTAACTCTTTCTGCCTGCTGCCAACCTCTTTTCTTTCCTTCCTATCTGCCTTCTTTGATGCCTTCCCCAACAGTCCCATGGGGGAAAAAGGGAGGAAAAAAAAAACTTCAAGGGGCCAAAGCCTTCCCTGAAGCAACCAAAGATAAATCCAAGTGCTTCCTCCAAATCAGCATGTGCTTCCAGCTCCCTTAGTCGGGCCCCATGGGGCCCCTGAGGGTCAGCAGCTGAGATGAGACGTTCCCTCTTCCCTTCAAGAGACTGTTGCATATTGAAGAGAAGGAAAAACCCCAAAGCTCATGCCTTTGATTGGGTTTAAATTGGAGTTGTTGCCTTCTAGGAGCCATATTTAACTGTGGTCTTCTCCCCAAATCCTTGCCCTCAACTACTTCGAATAATGCCAGCTCCCTTCCCATCCTAAAGCCTGCGTGGACACAGCTGGTCCCTTTCCCATGCACAGAGCAGGCCACATGCCCCAACAGCCCGACTGCTGTGCCCTTCTGCCCTGATCAGCAGGGCGAGGCTACCTTTGGCTAAGTGGTTTCTATGTCTGGATGTCCTTCATTCCAGGAGCCATCAAGGCCCTAAAGAAGGTCTCAACCTCTCTGCCCAGAAATGATGCCTTTCTAAAGGCTGCGGTGGTTGCCTCCCTCCCAAGCTCCCTCCCCTGAGTATGGTGTTTGAGTGTCTCTGAAATGCCCCTCCCTTGCCACCAGGTGCCTCTGGGCACCACAGCCCAGCTCTAACCTCTAATACCCATGACCAAACTAGCCCTGACACACAGGGACCTGGGCCTCTGCGGGCTGCAGGACCGGAAGAACCGTGGAACTCCTTGGGTCCTACCCTCTTAACAATGCTGAAGTCTAAGGATGGGAAGTGACTTGCTCAAGGTCACACAGTTGTATGGTGACAGAGCTAGAGACCGAGTTCCTGATTCCAAGTCACCTGTGCTTTCTGGGACCAAATAGTGGGCACCTGCCGGCGCTGGAGCGAGCAGCCTGGCTCTGTGCTGCTCCAGAGCTCACCATAGGAGGAGGGCCCAGGGCCTGGGCCAGGCCTGTCACTGCTGCTCACCCGTATGGCCTCTCTTGTAATTCTTTGCTTCCCCTTTGCCATCACCAGCCAACTGCGTGGCCTTGGGAGCTGCCCCTCTGGGGGACCAGAGGTAGTGAGAGAAGGAAAGGAGTGGGCAGCATTGACAGCTGCTGTTTTCAGTTCCTCTTCAGCTCCTCCCCCTTTTATTTCACCAATTAAGCATAGGTTCTGCCAACTGTAGAAACTTCAGTCCCTCAGGCTGGCAGCCACCACAGGTAGCTAGCTGCCTGGGGGGCCTGGCAGCCGTGAGGAGGGCTGAAAAGCAGAGGGACTCTGGGTCTTTTTTCAGCTTCTCTCCTCACTGCACACAGCGATGTTCCCTGCCTCTCTCCCCGCTTTTCCCAGAGCTAATACACAGGTGCTATTATTCAGAAAAAAACTGGTCAGCTTTGGCCAGCAGTGAGGTTTCTTCTCTTCTGCCCTAACTATTGTGTAGCCTCTTATGCTGAAACCGGCTTCTCCTGGCTTCTCCTGCTTTCAGAGCCCTGAAACAAAGAGAAACAGGATCTGTCTCTACCCAGCACAGCAAATGGTTGTAGTAATTGCCAAAGCCCTCATAAACCCCTCCGGCTTGAGGAGAGTGTGTAATCACGGGTACTGCCGCTGTGCCCTGGCTGAATGCTCCGCCTCTGCCTTCTTGCCTTGAACCCGGGCGGGGACTGAGCCTGGCGGGGCCAGCCTGCCGTCCTGCGGGAGCTGCTCCTCAGCGTGCCCTGCTTCCGCTCCCCAGGCCTGGTGTGTCTGCCACAGGGCCGGCACCTGGCTCTAGTGCTGAGCATGCCAGGCTGTGTGTGCCCCTCCTTGCTGCCCTCCTTGCACTTTGCAAGCTGAAGGTTCATTCTTCAGAACCCTAAAATGGCCACTGAAGGTGCCCCCAGCAGCAGCCCAGCAGTAGCTGGAGAGGCAGGTGGAGGGCAGTGGTTCTCCCAAATAGGAGTCCTGGGGCCTCGCCAGGCCAGGGTCTGGGCCTAATGGCTTTGACTAAATTACCCCCACCCCCTTCCTTTCCGGAAAAAGGGGGAGCCAGTGCCACTTGCTATCATTCTGCTCTGACCTTGAAGGGGGCGGTGTTGGCCTGGCTTTTGGTATGGACAGAGTCCACCGTGGAAAAGGCTGGGGGCAGGAGGAGGTGGGGAGGGGCACTGCCTGCGGAAGGTAGGATTAGATCATTAGCTCAGTGACCTCCTAGGGTTTCGATGTGCTGTGTTCTCATCCTACAGCTGGTTTGGTAATGATCTGCAAGTCCCGGAGAGCAACAGCACAGCTCTGCCTGACGCTCTCATTAAAATCTATGCAGCCAAGCTCGGCGCTTTGTAGCAGCCGGCCTTGCGAAGCCTCCTCAGCTGGGGGGGGCTGGGACCCAGTCAGCCGAGAGGCCCTCTGGGCTCTACTTACGCATATGTGCACCCCACCCCAAAAAATGCTTCTTTAAACCCAGAGCCCTTTAAGATGATAAAGAACCCTCCCTATGCAGGTCATCATATATCTTTGGAATCCTCTAATTGTAGAATGCAAAGTTTAGTGATTATTTAAACTGAGCTGAGGCTGGTAAGAGTATGGAACAATGGCCCATAAGGACTCAAGCCCCGAAGCCAAGGGTCCACCTCCCTCCCTGGTCTGCTCACCCAGGGGCCCTGTCCCCATTCCTGGGGCCCAGGGGCCCAGCTTCCAGCAGGCAGTGTCAGACGCGACTGGTGGCTTTGCCCAGGTGGTGAGATGAGCGCATTCCAAAGGAGTGGCCTCGGGGAGGGGGCAGGCAGGCTCCTGATCCCTTGGAGGCTCAGAGCAGCCGGCTGAAGCTCCAGCTCGCCTCCGGAAGCTCGAGCACCCTCACAAACAACCCTGGTCAATGTCACCGCAGAGCCGAGCCGCGTTGGCAGGGCTAATGTGAAACCTCTTCTCGTGGCGCCGAACCTCCGGCTCTCGGACAGATTGAGGGCTCTGTGGCTTTGGTGACCCTTCTTAAGCATTCCCACTGTGCCCCAGCTCTGCTCTCAGCCGCCTCCCACTGCAGCGCCCTCCCTGACCTCAGGGCCTGGGGATCGGGCAGTGCCCCAAGGCGGGGGACTTTTGCTCTGGAGATGTAGCAGGACTCCTTGGAGGCGTCAGGCTTTGAGCTCTGCTGGGGTCCAGCTGACCTGAGGACCAGGTGTAGCCTAGAGATGCACCTCATTCTGTGCCTCAGTGAGAACAAGGGAACAATGTTGTTATTGTGTTAACTCTACTCAGCTGCCGCACTTGAGAAACTAACCAATTTTTACTTTCTGTGTAGAATGATGTACATGTAGAAAAGTGAGCCGTGAAGCTCCCAAAGTGCCTTCTTTTCTCTGATACAAACATTTATAAGGACCTATTCCAATAGATTCTTGAGTGTGTTCGCCACTTCAGGATTTTAGGGCATGAGCACATATGTAGTGGGGATACAGTCTGAAAATGGGTCCCTTTTCCCCAAGGATGGGAAAGGAGCTTAAGTTGGAGATCTGAGCCGTGAGTGGGGTTAAGCCAACCCCCAAGGCGACCCTTTCCCTTCACCCTGATCCTCTCAGGTTCTTAGAAGGAGGTCCAGTGTTTTAAAGCCCTGTGGCTCCAAGCCTGGTCTCATTTGCTTCCCTGCCAGGCTCGTGTGTACCACATTAGCTGCCCTGCGACCTGAAGATTCCATGTAACTGTATAGTCGCGAATACATAAATGCCAACATTTTAAAGAATTTGATAAAGTCTTTGTAGCCATTCAGCCATGTCTGGTGTGTATGTGTGTTTTTATTGGGAGAAGTGGTTAGAAGGGAGCAACACTGAGAGCCACAGGTGGTGGCCAGAGCTCAGGAGGGGGGTCCAGTGTGGGTGGGGTGCACCCTTGTGCGGGAGGTGGGAACCAAGGCCGAAAACTATTTTGATTTACAAGGAAACCCAAATCGGGGGACCTAGAGACCCAGATCTCTAGGCCCCCCCTCAGCTGAGGGGAGTGGGCTGGGACCAGGGGAGGCGAGCTGCTGGCAGCTCCTTGCACCGGCAGGAGAGGCTTACAGTTCTGAATGCTGATGCTGCCTCCCAACATCTGGCCGGCATCTTGTCTGCCTCTCAGACCCAAGCAACTTACCTTAAATAGAACGATTTACAATGGAATCCGATAAAGGTTTAGGCTGCTTCACGCCTCCTCTCCCAGGCAAGGGGGCTGGGTTTATATTCTGACCCCAAAAAATGACCTACCCAGGAAGCAACGGTTGTTGGTTGTTCCGAGCACAGCTGCTGTGGGTAACTGTCCCTGGGGGTAATTTATGAACAGACACCCCAGTTCCGGGCCCAGCAGAAGCAGTAGGGTGGCCCCGGAGAGGGGCAGGAGGGTTGGTGACTGCTGGTCACGCCTGCTGTTCAGAGTCACCCACTGGCGTCCCAGGAGAGGGGGCAGAAGTTTTGAATTGTCAGCAACTGCTGCGCCAGCCGCTCTGAGCTCATCGCTGGGGGTGGGGGTGTAGGGGAGGGGGCTCGAGAGCCAGCTCACCCCTGCAGATCCCCTCGCTCCACCCTCCTGCTCAGGCCTGTGTTTAGTCAGCACTTGGCTTCCCAAGGCCGGTGACTGACAGGCAGCCAGACGCCCGCCCTGGGAGAAGACAAAATGGTGGTGTCGGGAGCCGCCCTTGCCGCGGAATTGGAAGGAAGGAATGTGGTTCTGGGAAGCAGGAGGCCTGAGCTTAAATTCCAGCTCCTCCACTTGGAGCTGTGACCCTGTGCAAGTCGCCTCACCTCTTGGCCTAATCCTGAGACAATGAGCGTTTACTGAGTGCCTCCTACCTGCCCAAGAAGGCATACTTTATTTCAACCTTATGAGGCAAGGCCCCCCCCCAACACACACACACACACACACACACGCTTTACACTTGAGAAAAACAGGTTCAGAGGGGGTAAGTAAATTGCCCAAGATCACATAACTGGCCCGCAGCAAAGCCACGGTTCTCCAGAGCATGGGTCTCCAGCCAGAACCCGTGTTCTGTTCACTATGCAACCTAACAACTTTCAGCCTCTCTCCATCTGGAATCGCCTTTAGTGCTAGAGGGGGCATGGCAAAGGGTTTCCATTCTTGTCTACCCTGCTTCCTGGTGCCCAGTTTTACAGGTGATGGTTAATTCTGCCCTTTGAAATCAAGTGAGCTGGACTGAGGGCCGAGCGATCGTAGACCTCAGCAGTGCACTGTCAGCGTTCCCTAGGTCTGGACTGGGGCTTCCCACAGACACGCTCTGCTCAGTGCATATGCACACACACTTGTTCAGATGCACACACGCACACTCGGACACATAAGTACACACCCGCGCACGTGAGTGAGCACACTGGAGACCAAAGGCCCAGGGACACTTGAACATGCTGCACACAGCCCCACCCTTGTGCCAACAAGGGCACAGATCAGCACACAGTTACAGGAACACACAATCGCAGGCAAACCACACAGTTCTCTGGAGTCACCCCTCCAGGCTGCCTCTGCCAGTTCCTCACTGCCCCCTCCTGGCCGCCCAGTGGCCAGGGCAACCCGGCACTTATTTCCTGTAAATTCCACTGGGGGTGGTTGTCAGCTAGTTCCCTCCTAGCTCACCATGGATTGCCCATCAACCCCAGGAAATGAGGGTGTCTAGAGGGGGTACTGAAGCTGGAGGTCAAAAAAAGCTTTGCTTCCAGCACCTAAAGGAATCTCTCATGGTAGAATCATCAGTACCATGGTGGCAGGGGTCCTGTATGGGCACTGTCACCTCAGCAGGTAGCCACCTCTGCCCTTACCTCGGAGTGCTCACACTCTCAGGTATTTAAAGAGGGAGCAGGCTTCCTGGCTGAGGTCAGAGGTCAGGTCTTCAGGTTACCACCTTGCTGCTCCCTCTCTGAGCCTCAGCTTCCTCACCTATTCAGTGAGGAAGTGACTGTGATATAGGCAACCCTTCCATCAGTAAAGCACATCCATAAACATGACCCTATGGACTCCTCAGACCAGTCCTGGGAGGATTACCAACACAGCTTTTTATTCCTATTTTACAGTTGAGGAAACGGCACAGAGAGGCACAGCAACTTGCCCAAAGTCACACAGCAAGTAGGCATCCAGCATGGAAATATAAATCCTCTTCTTTCCAATGCCCCAGGCTGCCTACAGAAGAGTAAAACACCCTGTAGCTCAGGCCCAGAGCCAAGGAGCCAGCAACCACAGAGGCTAAAGCCAGAAGCTCTGCGCTTCTGTCTGCCAACCCTGGAGGCCGAGGGTAACTCAGAGGAGGTCACAGGCTTAGGCATTAACATGGAGGTGGGAAAAGGCAACTTGGAACCTGAGAGGGTTCCACCACTCCCCACCCCCACAAGTAGACTGCACCAACCTTAAGTCGCCTTTTCCTCTGCAAAACCAGAGGGAGCTAAAGGGGATTCTTCCTAAGCCGCGGCCACCTGGTAGCTTGTTCATCCAAGTATGTACACACATGTGAGTGGGTTGTGCATGTGTGCCTGGGCTTCGCGGGTGTGCACTCAACATGTGAGTGTATGTTCTTGCATGCCTGCAGGTATACTTAGGGGTACGCTCATAGGTATGTGTAACATGGACGTGTGTGTTTGCAAGCCTGTACACGTGACTGCATTTGTGCATTTAGGTGACGTGTGTTTGGGTGTACATATATAAATGGTCTTGTCATATCTGGTAGCTGCACTTATGTACATGTAAAATTTTGCGTGCATGCCTACTGGGATTGTTCATAAGTGTACTTGAGAGTACATGCAAATGCTCACATGCATTTGTGTGAAGAAGTGGAGTGAGGTGTGACCATGCACACAACTGGTGAGTGTGTGTAAAGGTGCGTGAGGGATGGTTTCCTGGGACTTGATACACATGAAACAGAGGAATGCCTTCCCAAGAGAATATGTTAGTATTCCCCCCAGTCTTGGTATAGGGGGTGCCCCACCTGGCTCCAGCCAGGCACTGGGCTCACAGCACACCCCATGCCTCCCCACCCTCTGCCCCTATTCCCCAGACCCATACTGCTTGGCCAATTTGCAGCCTCTTGCTCCCAGCTCCCGAGAAGGCCTGCAGCAAAGTCAAGGGGCTGGTGGCCAATTAGCGAGGGGGTTAATCAGGGATCTGGGGACCCCTGGGGGGTGGGAAGCTGAAGACAGGCATTGGGGTTGGCAGGAGCAAGACTGCCTATCATGAGGCTGGGGAGGGAAGAGGCAGGGAGGGGAGCCTGAGCCAGCCTGGTGGTGCTAGAAACCAACGGTTTGCCTGTGAATTCATGATTGTTGAGCATTGACAGCAGTGGGGAGCCTGTGCGGCTATGTACACTGTGTGTGAAAAGGCATGTACATGCCTTCAAGTCCTTGAATGTGGTCCTGTATGCAAATGTGTGTCCATGACTATGGATACCATCTGTATACACATGTGCAGCTTCGTGTCTGCATATATGTGGGTGTGCAACTGTGTTTGAGTGTGCCAGTATGTCTGGACCCATGTGCACATGTGCATTCAAGGATAAGTCTGTGTTTGTGTGTATACATGTGTGCAAGGACATGTACACACATTTAAGTATATGTTCCTGCATGCAACCATGTGCACATGAAGTTGACATGGTCTGTGTACATGTGTGCAACGATATGTCTATGTGCACAAGTGTGTGTACCAGCGTTGCAGATACATCTGGGTATACACATGTGGGTGAATATGCATGTGTGTGTTCTTTGAATAGTCAGTGTATGCCCATGTGCATGCACACATGTGACATGCCCATGTGTGTACAGGTCTCAGCATGTAGGGAGCTGGGGGATGTGGGGTTGGCAGGCTCCAGGCTCCAGTAGAGAATATGACAGACGAGACTTGCTGCAGCCCCTGGCCCAGGGAGCCTGTTTTCCAGCCTACAGAAGCTGTGAGCCCGTGAACTCATATTAATAGCTGCTGTCTCCTCACTTATTGCAGGGAGAGGCGGTCATGGCCCTGGCAGGGGCTCAGCACTTGGGGCTGCTCCCCCTTCCCCACACAGGACCTAGGAAAAAGGGGAGGAGAGAGGGGCCCCACTCCTATCTCAGGGCCTATCCCATCAGGAAGACAGGGCTCTGGGCCCCAACCCTTGCCTCCCCCAGTCCAGGGAGCCTCCACTGTCCAGTTGACCCTCCCAGGCCTCTGTAGCTGGATGGGATCAGGCATGGGAAACTGGCAGAAGCAGAGAGACTGGAAGGCTTCGCTGCCTGCGCCACACACCACACACACACACACACACACACACACACACACACCACATGCACACACAAGCAATACAGGCATGTGCAGCCCTAAGCTGAGTACTAGATGAGTCTGAGGCTAAAAGAGACATAGAAGGTGTCAGTTTGAGGGGCCAGACATGTCCCTTCTCAGGGACCCTTAGTTAGAGGGGGGGCACAGAGCCCTGCCTTCAGGGGCCCATATTCTCACAAGGAAGGCAAGACTTTTCTATAAATTTTTACTCAGGAGAAGTGTAGCAAAGTGTGGTATATAAACCACATCTTTACAGCCAGAGGAGGGCATAGCAAAGGAGACTTCCTGGAGGTGGGGGTATAGGGAAGACCTGAGCTGTATCTGCAGAATGTGGGAGGAAGGAGAAGCCTGCCAGCCCCACCCCATGGGCACACAGGCTCCAACCTGGAGGCCGATTCAGTCAGCACTCTGGGTGGGCCCAGGACCCAAGACAGAGACCTCAGATTTAGGCCCCCAGAAATACCTCATATCTACCACACCTTGGCAGACAGTGGAGAATCCCCAGCATGGGGGCCTACCACAGGCCCTCCCAGACAAGAGGTTGACTAGCATTTAGGTCCCCCGGGCCCTGAAACCAGAAGCTGGGATGGGGAAGCCAAGGGCCAAGTTTGCTCAGGGTAGGATGGGCACTGGTCCCTCTCCTGAGCCCTGGTAGGAGCTCCTGGGGAACACGGGGAGGCAAGCAAGGAAGCCCTTCCCTACACCACCCCTCCCAAAGGTCTGGGGATAGCCTGGAGATCTCCCAACTCTTCCCCAGCCCTGGGGACAGGGCTCCCTGCCGTGGTTTCCTTGCATGCTGTTTCTGAGCTTCTCCTGAAAGCCACTGCCTCACCCAGGAAGGAAACAGATTTGGATTTAAATGGACCTGGGTTCAAATCCCAGCTCAGCTCCTTGTTAACTGTGACTTGAAGCAAATCAAATGTCACCTGCAGTAAGGCCTTTTGTGGGCACTCTCATTTAAAGATTACACTCACTCCCTGTGTCCCTTCCCTACTTAATTGTTCTTGGAGGACTTATCACTCTCTGACGTTACCATGTTTTTTAAATTTTTTTTTTTTTTTTTTTTTGAGGGCAGTGTCACTGGCCCTCACATGTGGAACCGAACCGGGGCCACTGGCTTCCCAAGCCAGCGCTTAACCACCGCACCACTTGGCCAGCCCTGATTTAGCTCTTCATTACCATCTTCTAGGCTAAAATCTAAGCTATCCACAAGGACAGCAGTGCATGAATGAAGGCCCGTTACTCTCAGAGCCTCAACTTCCTCTTCTGTAAAATGGCGAGAGTAATAGTCCAACCCAGTGGGCCCTGGTGATGTGTGAACTGTTTGGCCCAAAGTTTGTCATGGTGGGGGTGCTTGCCGAGTGGGTTTTTTTCCCAAGGACCTTCCAGGAAGGTAGGGACAGAAGATAAGGCTCAATCTGACCTGGTGGGGCCTCCCCACTTGGATTGGAGCTGTGCGTAGCTCAGCCAGGCCTGCCCTCCGCCAGCTCTGACCAAGGCCCTGCTGGCATGTCCATGCCCTGGGAATCCTGTGGCCATTACTGGGGAGGGGTCTCGAACACCAGGCAAAAGAGCTCTGGCCAAGAAGATGGACAAAGACCTGAGTCCTAATCTGGCACAGCGGTGTGAGTTCGAGCAAATGGCTGTTGCTCTTCAAGCCTCAGTCTCCCCAGCTGTACAGTGGAGGTCAGAATGCTCCCCACCTCCAGGCTTTGGCCACCTGTGAAGCCACAGAGGCTGGGAGCTGTGGCTAAGCAGGGCATCCTCCTCAAGCACACCCCAAACTTGCTCCTACCCTTGCCTGGCGAACACACCCTTCCTGGCTCCCAAATCTCTAAACTCAGGGTCCTGCACATTTGTCTTCAAATGCACACAAGGACCCATGTACATACTTACCATCATTCACCTTTGCATAGAAAAGAAGCTATTCCAGCTCCAGAATGACCAAACTTCATCCAACCATCTCCCAAATGTGGCCACTGGTTCAGAAAATGAACTCCACCACAAATCAGGGCCCAGAACGTCCTAGGTAGACGCCAGGCTTAGGCGGGAAGGAAACGAGAGGCCACTGGCAAAGACAGAGCACAGAATCTGAAAACAGATGTCCCCTTGGGCCGGTCACCAATCCTCCCTCAGCCTCAGTTTCCTCATCTGTAAAATGAAGAAGATATTGCCTGTGCCCTGGGATGCTTGTTAGGCATAAATGAGGTAACATATGTAGAACACTTAGCACAGTGTGTAGCACAGAGTACACACCCACGATTATAAGGGGCTGTTGTTATTAAGGAAACGGACATGCTTTGAGTATATATACTTCATGTCAAAGCCCCAAACTAAAGCTAAGGTGGGTAGGATGTGGGCATCCTCAACCCAAGAATGGTCCAGCACCCTGGTTCCTGTCCCCCAGGGGGAGGTGGGGCCCTTGTCTTGGGGTGCCCAGTTCTGAGCAGAGGGGCCCGTCAAATTGGCATCCTGGGGTAGGGGTGTCACCTGCGTCACACTCCACCCTGAATCTTCAGCTTCCCATGTCCCCCAACAGGCCCCAAGGCCTGGCCTAATCCTCCCATGCCATGCTTTGCCCTGTCAAGCCCCATTCCACCCCCTCCACACACAGAGAGAGAAACATTTATTACAAAATCATTTTTTATTGAGGGTTGGGTCAGGGCCAGGAATAGGGAATGCACTGGGGGCCGTACCCCGATTGGCAGAGGGGTCAGGTGTTGGCTCACACCCTGCCTCCTAGGGCACTGGAAGGTGAGGCCTGGCCCCCAGGCCATGGCTGTGGCACTGGATGCCAGGCTGGAGTGGAGTTGGGGTTGCCACGTCTTGGTCCTGGCTGCCTGGCCAGGCTGCAGTTTCCCCCAAACAGCCACCAGAGGGCAGCCAGCCCCCAGCGCAGAGGAATTCTCGGTTGCTCAGGTGATGGCTTCTTAAAAAAATAAAAAACCAGAGGCTGGTGTGTTCCCCCACCCAAACCCTAGAGGGGCAGTCCTGGGGAGAAGGCTCTGGTTTCTATGATCTCTTCAATAAAAAATAAGCATAAATAATAACAAAATACATGATTTCTCTTTCTCCCTTTCCCCCCTCTAGGAACTGAGGTCAGAAATGTGGGTGTGGGGACTGGGGATACCCTGGTATGGCCTGGATTTCAAAGTGTGGGTCTCTTTTTTCCCCTTATACCGATAAATAAATAAATAAATAAATAAATAAATCATAAATAGATACTCTCTTTGTAAGTGTACATATATATAGACAGATAAATCTTTTTCTCTTTCTCCTATCTAGGCAACTGAGTGGCTAACCTTTCTGACTCTAGTTCAGAAACTCAAAAGTAAGGTGACATGGTCAAGGTCAAGGGGGGGGGGAGACCAGGGACTTGGAATGGCACTGTAAACCAGCCAGCAGCATTCTGGAACTCCATGCCAGCTGGGCTGTGGGACTTTTCTGAGTGGAACCCTAACCACCTGAACATTCCAGAACCATGAAGCCAGCTGGGTCCTACAGGGATCTGAACAGAAGCCTGTGAAACACCCAATGTCCTAGAACTCCAGAACCAGCTGGGTCTTCAGGGTGTGGAGCTGGGGGCTTGGAACAAAACCCTGGAGGACCTAACATCCTGGAATTCTGTAGTGATCGGGTATGAAGGGTCACCAGGATGCGACTAGACATCACTGGGGGAACGGGATCGGAAGGGGATCTTGGAAGAGGAACAGGAACAGCAAATGGCCCACAGCACCTTCTGCACGTCCTGGTTGCGGAAGGCGTAGATGATGGGGTTGATCATGGAATTGTAGGTGGCAGGGAGCAGAGTGAGATAGGTGTAGAGGGGAGAGGAGTAGGCATCACCCAGCAGGCAGTAGATGGTGAAGGGCAGCCAGCAGGCAGCAAAGGCGCCAAGCACCACAGCCAGCGTGGCAATGCCCTTGCGGGTGGCCACGTAGTGGGAGGCGGGCAGCAGGTGCCGCTGAAGGGCGATCTGCTGGGCATGGCGGCAGACGATGCGGCAGATCTGGGCATACAGCTGCAGCATGATGCCAAACACCATGAAGAAGGCAACGGCCAGGATCACCAGATGGTTCTTGGAGAGTGGATATACCACACCGCACGTGTCCTGGGTGTCCAGGCAGTTCCAAGCCAGCACAGGCAGCAGCCCCAGGCCCAGTGCGCACCCCCACACGAGAGCCAGCATCACATAGGTCCGCGTCACCGTTGTCTCTGAGTAGTAGGTGAGGGCATTGTACAGAGAAAGGTAGCGATCTACAGTGATGGCCAGTAGGCTGCCAATGCTGGCGGTAAAGGCCATCGCCAGGAAGCCAACCAGCACCAGGCTCATCTCGGCCGAGCCAATGCAAAAGACAGCAGCAAAGTGCAGGACCAGGCCCAGGCCTGCCAGCAGGTCTGCCACAGCCAGGCTGCCCACCAATAGGAACATGGGGGCACGGAAGGCAGGAGTGCCCACAATGATGGCTACCACCAGTGCGTTCTCGCAAGACACCAGGGTACCTGAGATGCACAGCACCACATCCCAGGCCCTGGGTGAAGGAAGTGGTGCGGCTGGTCCTGTGGGTCCCTCTGCTGAACCCACGCTGCTCATATTCACGTTCCCTGGGCCAGCAGAGAGCCAAGCCAGGGGGCTGCCTGCACCCCTCATCATGGTACCTGTAGGAGAAAAGGCCCTATGAGAAACTGACAGGGCTGGATGTTGGACAGAGGGATCTGTAGGGGCTAAAGTCCCTCTCTGGATACTTGGTGGGAGTCTCTCAGACGGCTGGATCCCAATGCCTGGTCCCCACTCATGCTCCAGGGCTCCTTCCAGGATACCTTTGTCCTCTCCCATGCCCCCAAGCCAGCCCAGGTCTCTTTTCCTGGGGATCCCTGTCCTCAGTAGTGGGACTCTTCATCTTCCTTCCAATTCCCTGGGTCCTGCAGGCCTCATTCTCCCACGTGTGTGACCAGAGGAGAACAAGATGAAGAACTAACATAAGTGCATGGAGGCCTGTCAGATCCAGGAGATGCTGGGAAGGGCCAGGACTGAGGGAGGGAAACACATCTCAAGACAGGGCAGCTCTGCTCCCTCCCCATCAGGGAGGATGATGCTTAGTCTGAAGCTCTCCAGACCCCTCACGATTCTCAGTAATGCCAGCCTCAGGCTCCGCCCCCAGGGAGTGCGCGTGAAGCTCCCGCCAGCCCCCACCCTGCACTCCTGGGGTAACAACACTTGGGAACTCGGCCCCCCCAACACACACCTGCCGACTTCTGTCCCCGGTCAGACCCTCTTTCAGCCTGAACCTCTGGGTCTTTGGAACAGACGCCCCCTGCCAGAAGCCTGGATCCCTAAGTCAGATCCCTCCTTCAGCCCGGACACCTGAATCTTGGGCCTGACTCCGCCTCCCGCCGGGGTGTCTGGATCCCTAAGTCAGACACCTCCTCCATCTAGTACGCCTGGGTCCTTGTCCCAGACGCCTCCTGCCAGCCCAACCTCGGAAGACCATCAGTCCCTCTAGGGCCCTGGGTCCCTGAAGGACTGCTCAACCCTCTGCTGGGTCACCCCACTGATGGCGCTCAGCACCCAGACATTGGGTCCCCACCTCCTAGCCCAGAATCTGGGTTTCAGTTATTGACCTCCGACCCCGGCCCGCCGCTGGAAGCCTGACCGCCGGCCCAGCGCCCCAGCACACTACGTGCCCTTCCGGACTCCTAGTGCCCGCGGCGGGGACCGCTACTCACCTCTTGGGACCGGGCGCGGCCGGGCCGCGCGGGAAGGTTCCACTCGGGTCCGGGCAGCTCAGGGTGTGAGCGGACCCGGAGAAGCCCCCGCGGCCGCTGGAGAAGCGGCGTGAGTCACCCCGCCCCGCCCCCGGCCACCGGTTCGGTGACGTCAGAGGCTCTGTTAACCAATGGGCGCGTCGCGCTGGGACGCAGCGCGCGTCGCGCGGCATAGTAATGAGGCCTCGCACCGCCCGCTCCCCCATTCATAAAAAGCGACCGTGGCTGCGGCCCCGCCCCTCCCGATTCGGCCCGCCCTGTCCTTGACGCGACGCCCTCTGCGGGCCAGGGGTTTCGGGGGCGCTGGTGGGAGAGCCTTGGAAAATTATCAGAGAGTGTGAGAGAAGGGAATAACAGGAAGGGGACCCGGATAGGCTGTGGGACTGATGGGACCCTCAGTGGCAGAGACAGCCTGACAAAATTCAGGTGACTGAGACCGTGTGATGGGGCTGAATGGACGTCCCCGGTGAGGATGACTGAGGTTGTCAAGATGGGGCCCTGAGGTGACGGTGACAGGAGCACGAGGGAGCAGGGAAGTGGGTGGCAGTGACGGTATGAGCATGGTGACTGGGTCTTGGGGGATGGTGGCTGAAGGACGCTGTCATACAGAGGGAAGCTCCTAGAGCAACCATAGCAGTATCAGGGTGACTCTGTGGCACGATGGGCTTCAGAGATCTCAGGGTGGCAGAATGTGTGGCAAGGGAAGATGGAATGTGCAGGTGATGGGACTTAGGGTCACCGTGACCCTGTCACAAGTGCTGAGGTACTGAGGTGACAAAGTTACTTAAATGATGAGGATCGTAAGGTCCTGAAATGAAGTTAACAGGTGACTGTGGTGAGTGAGACATAGTAGAGAATCTGGACTGACAGTGATCAATCAGGCAGCTAAGTTGCTGCCAGGGCAGGTCCTCGTGATGCTAGGGCTGGGATAAGGAGCTGGGTGACGTCACTCATGTCAGCCCAATAGCAACCTCATAGCATGGGAGGGGTTGGAACTGGCAAAATTTCAAAACCTGAATTATTTATTCAAGGATCTGTAAAGCCAGCAGGTGGGGGGGGCGCAATTCTCCAAAACAGCTGGAGAGGGGGAGCCGGAAGAACTTGGAAGCAGAAAGCCTGACAGCTCAGTTCCCGGGCAGGCCCCTCTCAACCTCCCATCTCAGGCATCCTGGCAGGTAGGACATGGAGAAGAAACTCCCCATCTTCCCCAAATCCGTCTGTCTTTAGTCTCAGAGAACCCCTCCTGCATCTGATTTCTCCAGATGTGACAGATATGGCCAGTCCTAGGGGAGGGGAGCTGGCTGCCCCTCCTCCCTCTGTCTCTAGCTTTGGTCCTCATTGGAATCATCCAGGAAGGAATGGGGGTGGGGGGTGGGGCAGGGATCCGCTAGGACTTGAGGAAACCAGAGGGGCCCAGATCCTAGGCCCCTCTGATGTCTCCCCCCGACCTAGCACCACTACAGTTCCCACAGTTAATGTGGGGCAGAGGGAAGGAGGTGACAGACTGGTGGCAGAGAAGAGGGCCAAAGTAGGGAAGATGATGCACTTCAGATTGGATGCAGTGAGTTTGGGGAGCTTAGCAGGTAGAGGTGGTCGGGAGGGTAGCTTGGATTCAATCCCCAATTCCTTCATTTCTGAGCTGGTGATTTTGGGTGAGTTTCTTAGATCCTTTGTGCCTATTTTCTCCCCAATAAGATAGGGATAATGTTAATATCTACCTCATAGGATTGTTGGGAGGGGCCTGGCACGTTGTCAGCACTGGCTGTGTAGACTACCAATAGTACATCTGGCAGGAGGAGGACACCCAGGAAGCATAGGTGTGCAGGCAGTAACTGAGGTTTTAGGGGTAGATGCCATCACCCAGGGGAGGGGGCAGAGTGAGGAAGAGCCTCGGGGAACCCCACCATTAAGGGCACAGACTAGGTGGGAGTGTTCCTGTTGCCGCGCCTTTGCACTGGCTGTTCTCTCTGCTTAGAGCCCCTTCACGTCTTTGCACCCAAGTCACTTCTTCCAAAGCAGGCCCTAGCTTAGCACTCTCTTATGGCACCTGGTATGCAGTAGGTGTTCAACAAGTCTGTGCTGACTGGATAATTAAATTAACAAGCAACATCTAGAAAAAGAGAAGGAAACGAGAGTGGTAGTACGCATGGTGTCAAGGAAGGTGTGGGCATTAAAGAGAAATACAGGGATGTCGGCACACCAGGACTCAGGTATCCACTTTCTCCCCCATCAGAGCTGGCTCCCAACAACTGTCCGGCTGGTATTAGGGATAAGCAACGGCTGCTGGGAAGTTGGCATGAAAGGGGTGTATAAGAGACTATCTTCTGTTATTCTGGGTGGCGGTGATAGTTCTTGTTTCTTAATTTTCATAGTTTACTAATCCTCTCATAAAAATTGGCACAATTACCACAGGTGAAGTCACTGCAGAATCTTTACTTCTTTTTGCACCAACATGGGCCTTTGTCGTCGTCCTGACCTTCATTCTGTTCTCTTGTTCCATTTGCTGTTTTCTTGAAATCTTTTTCATCTCGTGCAGACCATGTCTTGCAAGCTTGTGTTTGGGTCCATTTTTCTTTGCATAATCCAAGGAATCATAAATTGTGTCAAAGTGAGTTGTTTCACCACCACCAAAATGGGTTCTAACTCCAAATACAAAGATGACATCTGGTGTAGTTTTGTACATTTTGGCTAGTTTTCACCACATTTCTGTCTTTGGTACTGTTGCCTTCCCAGGGAGCAGGACATTGATGACCTTGTTTTCACGGAAGTAGTTGGTTGGCCAGAACTTCCTGATCCCCATAGTTGCTGGGTCATTCATGATGGAGGTCGATCCTCAGGCAGCCAGGGAGGAAAAGAGTGCAGTGATATTTCCAACCCTGAGAAACCTTTAGATCTAAGAGACTCAAGAGAGCTATAGATTTTCATGTGCATACTCTCTCTCATGCTCTAAAACTGCCCATGCCAACAGGACAGGTGAGGTCATCACTACCAACTAGGTCTCTCTTCCCCAAAGATCTGTCCTTCCTCTTCTCTCCTCCTCATGCCCCCTGCCCTACCTCCTTGCTTGTTCCCACCATTGACACCTTCTCCAATCCTTTTCCACCTACCAGGTGGGAAACCTCAGTGCTTACAACAACCCTACATCCCAATTTCATAGGGAAGCCCAGAGAAGCCAAAGGACTTGCCCCAAATCACACAGTAAATGACAGAGCTGGGATCTGAAGCTAGGTCTATCTGTAACCAAGTCCAGTGTGCCTTCCATTCCAGCCTGGATGTCACCATTTCCCTGGGAGGGGCTGGGAGTGATATTTGACTAGGGCTGACAATACCTGCAGTTCCCCAGGTGACCACCAGATGGCTGTGAGCACTCACTTCCAGGTATGACTTCTTTCCTTACCTTCTCTCTTCTCTCTCTTCTGGGGAGTCCTATGGGCTTAGGCTCTCAGGGAAGGTTTGTGTGTGAGAGACACACATAAGATCCACACAAGCTTCTTGTCCAAGCCCCAAGAATCTGGGTATCGTCAGTGCACACATTCTTAGCACAGACCCATTCATTCATTCAGCCAATATTCACTGATAGTTCCTCTGGGCTTGGGTTTAATTGGGTGCTATGGAGAGATGATCTGGCCACATCCTTGCATTGCCAACATTTGATAAATACTTATTGAACATCTACCATTTTACAGGCATGCTTCTAGGCACAGAGGATACAGCAATGAAAAAAATCCCTGCCTTCTTCATGGGGCTTCCATTCTGATGGGGGAGAGATGGACAATCGACAAATAGATACTTAATATGATAGAGTAGGGAGCTCTTGAGGGTCTCACAGACCAGTGGGACAGACAAACATGTACTCAGTCACAACATGGTACAGTGTGGTTATTTAATAAACACCTACTTAGCCCTTATGTGTACAGACAGTTAAGTATAGAAGAAGATAAACATGATTTCTGCGTTCATGGAACTTATAGCCTAGGAAATGAATGAATAATTTGATACATGTTCTGAATGAAAAAGGAGGTTTCATGATGTAGAATAACCAGGAGGCCCCTTTAAATAGGGAGGTCATAGAAAGAGTATTTGAGGAGAGAATAGAAGAGTTTAAAGAGAGAGCACAGCAAGTGCAAACTCTCTGAGGAGGGATGTGTTTAAGGAATAGAGAGGAGGCTAGTATGTCTGGAGTGGAATGGGCTGATGGGTAGGAATTGAGCTCAGAGAGGTAGGCAAGGGGATGGTTAAGTAAGCCATGGAAAGCAGTGAGATGGGAGCCATTTGTGGGCCGAAGAAGGGGAGTGATATGATTTGACTTACAGTTTCTTTTTTTGAGGGCAGTGTCACTGGCCCTCATATGTGGGATCTGAACCCGGGCTGCTGGTGTCCCAAGCCAGCTCTTAACCACAGCACCACTCGGCCGGCCCCCTTGACTTACATTTTTGTTTTTGTTTTGTTTTGTTTTTTTGTTTTTTTGAGGGCAGTGTCACTGGCCCTCATATGTGGGACTGAACCGGGGCCGCTGGCTTCCCAAGCCAGCGCTTAACCACCAAGCCACTTGGCCGGCCCATTGACTTACATTTTCAAAGGAGCATTCTGACTGCTGAGTGGAGAACAGGCTGGGGAAGGGGAGCAGAAGCAGGAGGCTACTACAGGCACCCAGGCGAAAGATGGTGAGGGCTCTGGTGTGGGAAAGCAGATGGATTTGGCTCTGCCAGCTGAGATGAGTGCTGTGGCAAGCTCAGCTTTTCTCTAGGACAGTGACAGAAGGCTTCCTGCAGGAGGCGGCGCTTTTGTGATGTCATTAAGGATTAATTTGCCAGACGGATGGACTCAGGGGAGGAAGAGGACCCTCTGGGAGACAGAACAGCTATAAGATAAAGGCAAGGAGGTATAAAAGAGGGTGTGTCTTGGTGGAGGGACTCTTCTATCTTCTCGGGTGAGCCCAAGACATGCTGGAGAGACCTCTAGAGCCAGGAATCAAAGGGTTGTGGAAGCTGAGCCATTGTTAAGTAGAAGAGACATGGTCAAATCCATGGTTTCAGTAGACCCCTGCACTGTGAGGGCCGATTTGGGGAAGGGCCCGGAGGCTGAGAGGCAGTGAGGCCAGCAAAGGGAAGATGAAGGAGTAGGACCCAGAAAATATGTAGAGGCAGAATCTGCAGGATTTTAATTTGGAGGATTGAGACAGGGAAGGGGTGAGAATGAGACCACGGTTTTCAACTGGGTGACTGGGAGGGATGAAGGGGCCTCTCTGAGTGGGGAAGAGGGACACTCAAATGGAAATCCTCAGGAAGCAGGTGGACACACCGGAGGCATAACAGAGGGGAGAGCAGCCTCATTGGATCCTTGGCTACATCCTGCCCCCACCTTGTTGTAACTGTGTGCCCCTAGGTAGGTGATTTTACTTCTGAAGCCTGCAAATCAGGGATAACAAAGCCCATACCTAGAGGGCAATGTGGACATTAAATAAGAAGTTGCAAGTGAAAGCTCTTAGTAGAATGTACATTCTGCTAATAGTAAGGCGTCGATAATTGTGAACTATGTATTATTAGTTACACGTGTGGCATCTGGAGAGAGAGCGCTGGGCTGGAGATGGACAGACACTTGTTGGCTTTCAAATGGGAACTGATGGCAGAGGAATGACTGACGAAGCTGACCCCCAGGAGAGGTGGAATAGGGCTCAGGACTGAACTGGGCCACCAGCGATGAACACGGAGAAGGAGGAAAAGGAGAAACAGAGGGGAAAGAAAGGGAGGGGAAGGGGAAAGGAGAAGGAGGAGGCGCCCTCTAAGGAACCTGAGAAGTGGCTGCGGTGGAAGAACCACAAGAGGTCGGTGCCAGAGCGGGAGTCCAGGCAGAGGGGAAGGCTGCGAACTGCTCCATTAACAATGAGACCGGTGACTTGGCCAGAGGATGTGGTGGGTCGAAGGCAGACGTGATGGGCTGAGGGGCAGAAGAGAGGAGGGTACAAGGAGTGAAATGAGGTGGGCAGCCAGAGCCTAGGGGCCAGCTGAGGCGAGCCAGCAGTTGTGGGGCCTGGGGCCTGGTTGGGGGATGCTTTTGACAATGCCCCGCCTGCGCCGAGCGCAGGCGACAGAAAAATGACCTCGCTTCAAGTCCAGATTTTTCCATTAATTCTGTGACCCCCAACTATCCACTCACCCTTTCTGAGCTTCAGTTTGCTCACCTGTGTAGTAGGGATAGTAACTCGCTACTCAGCAGTTTCCGTGAAGCTGCCGCTGGGGGCAAGAAGGAACGAGGCCTGCTGCTAGTCCTGGGCCCCGCCCCTTTTTGTTCGAGCCCCGCCCCAAACCGCCGAATGCAGCCCCACCTGCCCGCGCCCACTAGCCCCGCCCTCATCCGGCTCCGCCTTCACCTGGCCCGGACCACCAAGTCCCGCCCCCTAACTGCGCCACTGGCCCCGCCCGGTCTAACCACGCCCACTGATCACGCCCATCGGTCACGCCCCTGTTGCCCTGCCTGGTTCCCCACACCCCGGCGGAGCCGAGTCCTCAAGGGACGCGCTACACCACCTCTCCGCGGACCCCGAGTCCCCGCCCCCATGGCTTCGCCGGGACCCCGCGCCTTACGGGCTGCGCTGTGTGGCAGCTGCTGCTGCCTCCTCCTGTGCGCCCAGCTCGCTGTAGCTGGTAACGCGGGCCAGGGTCTGGTTAGGGGCCCGGGCAGGGGCAGGTGGAGCGTGCCCTTCACCCAGCCGCCTACGCAGGAGCAGTCAGGGCTTGGGGGGACGGGACGGGGACTTTCCAGAGCTGTGCAGGGTTCCAGGGGTAGGTGAAGGAGCCCATGTATGTACATAGGCTCCAGGTGTAGGTGATTAGGGAGCTTCAGGTGTGTCGGGGGAAGCAGCCTCAAATGTACCTGGGAACCCCAGGTGTACGCAAAGGGAGGGGATTCTGGGTGAATATCAGGGAGGTTCTATGCGTTTGTAGAAACTCCAGGTGTGTAGTGGGGATTAAGGGATCCAGTGAGTGTATGTGTGCGAAGGGATGATGAGAGCCACAGTAGTGGGGAAGGAGGGCAGCAGCATGGGTTCAATGAATTGCTCCTGCCTCACTCCCAGGTAAAGGAGCTCGAGGCTTTGGGCGGGGAGCCCTGCTCCGCATGAACATCTGGCCAGCTGTCGAAGGGGCCTGCAAACAACTGAAGCTCTGTGAGCATTGTGTGGAGGGGGACAGAGCACACAACCTCTCTGGTTGTATATGGGAGCAATGTCGGCCAGAGGAGCCAGGTATGGAGTTCGGCCCTCCCCAAGTCGAGTGCTCCATGTCTGAACCCCAGAGCCTTGGCCCCTTTCCCCAAACCTCTCCCCTGCACCTTCTCCCACCAGGACACTGTGTGGCCCAAGCTGAGGTGGTCAAGGAAGGTTGCTCTGTCTACAACCACTCAGAGTCATGTCCAGGTAAGGGGACTCCCACTGGCCTAAACCAAGTTGGGGGCAGGGGGCCGAGGTATCCCTAGCCAGCGCCTGCTCTCCAGGAAGGAATCTGTGTCTCTCAGGGAGCAGACCATGCCCATGAACAATGGGTCCAGTTTCAGTTCTGCCTTTAGCTCACTGAAAACTCCCTTCCCCTCTCTGGCCTGTTTCCTCATCTATAAATTAGTACAGCTGGAGAATCCAGGACAGGCATGCAGAGGGACTGGAGAATTAGCTCTTCTAATTTAAAGCATAGTGAGGACTTTGGAAGTTCAGAAGGGAATGGGGGGAGGGGCTTTCTGGAGGAGGTGGTTTCAGAGATGACCCTTACAGACAGAGATGGAGAGAGGGCACATCTGGTGGAGGGAACTGTGAGCTAAGGCTTGAGCGGATGTAGGGTGGATCTGAACCTGGGACAGAGCACCTGATCCGAGTCAGAAGTTCAAATGTTGGCCTGGGGTCTTGAT
This sequence comes from Aselliscus stoliczkanus, assembly GCA_033961575.1. Classification (NCBI taxonomy): domain Eukaryota; kingdom Metazoa; phylum Chordata; class Mammalia; order Chiroptera; family Hipposideridae; genus Aselliscus; species Aselliscus stoliczkanus. Next base: position 163,823,499 of record CM066730.1, read on the forward strand.
GGGAGTCAGGGGTAGGAGAGCTGGTTTGCTATTGATTCCCTGTCTCTTTAGCTGCCCACCACCACCCCACCTATGAACCGAAGACAATCACAACAGGTAGGTACTACCGAGGGAATGAGGTGGTGGGAGGACTAGAGGCAGAGAAATACAAAACTGAGCTCAGACACAGACATGTTCCGGGACCTCAGCCCTGTGACTTCTCCCTCTGAGCTTGTTTCCACATCTGTAGAATGGGTTGGATACCACCTCACAGAGTTGTTGTGAAATTTGATGAGAGGATGTATAGTGCCTAAGTCAATGTCCGATGCAGGGAAGGTGATCAAGAAATAATGCTTTCCATTCCTTCCATTCCTTCTCCCCAACACTTCTGAGAGCTCAGTGTGACCTGACCCCTCAGGAACTGTGCTTGATGCTGAGGGTGTACGGCTCAAGTTGCCAATGAGATGTCCTCAGTGACCACCCACTGCAAACTCCAGGCTCAGAGAGGGTCCCAAAGAGTTTCCCCACAGAACAGAGGCAAAAGCCTTACCCCATGGTCTCCATTGCCCCTCAGGGCCTGGAGGTCAGTAGCCTTGGCAGGGATGGCTGACGAGGCTCTTGGTTAATTAAAGCCAGAAACGTGATCTCGGGGGCTGAATTATTGATGGCTCAGCTCCCTCCAGCTCCAGCCCCAGATCTGTCTTGTGTAGCTCATTTCTTCCCTCTTTTGCACCTCTTCTTTCAGTGTCGTCCTCTGGGGCTCCCTGGGCTACAGCTGGGGCCACCCTTTGCCCTTCATATTCTCAGACCCCCTTACACAAGCTACACCCTCTAGGAGGTAGACCCAGCTCCCAGCTGGGCCCCTGTCCACTGCCCCAAAATGATCTCCCACCACCAACCCTGACCTGGGCACCGGGCCCAGGGCCTGAAATCGAATCCCTGGTGAGAGTTGATGGTTAACGTAGCACAGCTGGGAGCCACCCAAGCAACCTGGGGCTCTACGGCACGAAGGGGTCAGGGGACATTGTCACATGCAGTGATCCCAGGGTCTCAGAGCTTAGGAATCCTGAAAGGGGGACACATCATCTGTATCTGGGCTTTGAACCTCAAGACCCAAGGCTGAAAGGGAGCTGGAGGGATCTGATGCCCAAGGTCCAGGTCCATCCTCATCCTATTGGGGCAGTGTGGCAGGGAGAGGCTGGAGGGGAGCTCCGTTGTCACTTGGTCCAGGTGATCAGGAGACACAGAAAAGATGTGAGAAGCATCAAGACACAAAGCAGTCCAGGAGCAGAGCCAGGGCTGGAGCCAAAGCTCTGTCCTCCCCAGCCGGGCACTGTCCTTCCCACCAGGCACCTCCCAACTGTCCACAGGATCCGTCTGAACTTTTGAGCCTGCTGTTCCAGGCTCCCATAGTGAGGACTGGGGCCTCCGGGTGACCTGTGCCGGTTACTGGGGTAGGCCTGGGCTCCTGGTCCTCGGTGGCCTGCTATGAGCTCCACCCTGCAGGGATCCCCTCTGTGCCTGAAGCCCACAACGCTGGCTTTGATGGGGCCAGCTTCATTGGAGGCATTGTGCTGGTGCTGAGCCTACAGGCAGTGGCCTTCTTCATCTTGCGCTTCCTCAAGGCCAAGGACAGCACCTACCAGACACTGTGAGTACCTGGCCAGCCAGCAGCATCCAAGCTCACTTCCCCCACCCTACTCCTGCCCCTTCGGTCCCCTTAAGTGCCAATGTACTATCTTAGTGGGGTAACCCTAAGGCCAATGACTACGTCCCAATGTCCCCCATGTGAGCTATACCCCTTCTCCCTCCTCCTCTCTCTGCTGGGTATTGGCTGGGGCCCGGACTCAGCCTGGGCCTGGTGTCCGAGAGCTCAGCTGACCCACCTGCCTTTGTCCCCTCATGCTGCCAGCAGGGAGGAGAACCAGTAGGTGATGGCCAGGCCAGACTTTGGCTTGCAGCTTTGTGGCAGGACCTTGGCCATGTGTGCGGTTTGGTTTTCCTCTGAGAAGGGGAGCTGCTCAGAGGCCTCTGTGTGCCGTGTGTGCTGTGGGGCGGGTCACTGCAGCCTCCATTAAAGTGTTTGCTCTTCCAGCTGCTGCCTGCACTCTGGGGGTAGCGGTCCTCAGCCTGGCCAAGGCAGGGCCACTGCCCTGAGTGCCCTCTGTCTGGTCTCTGCAGAATCTGACCCTCTACAGGCCTGGATTCCACACTGAGGGGAAGGAGGATGAAGAGGCTGTTCTCTTGCCCCGTTGTGAGCACTGAGGGTGGGAAAAACTTTGGCCACCAATTTCTGTCCCCTGCAAGCACCGAGCAGTCTCAGTGCCCAGTACTAACATCCCCTCCTGTCCTGGGCCTGGTGCCTGCAGCTGACAGCATCCTTCAACTACCTCCTGTCTCACCTGTCTCCCTGTGAGCCTCCTGCTTGGCACTGGGTCTGTGCCTGTCTCTTCCTACTGACCTGGCCTGGGCACTGCCCCTAAATAAAGGAACTCTTTCCAACGCTGTGCTTTGCGTCCCATGTCTAGGGCTATATGTGGATTAGATGGAGTGGAGGTATAGCCATTGTCCCCTTCTTAATGGGAATTCAGCCTTGGACTGTTGCTGTCACCTTTTAAAATACTTCCATCTGATGATACATATTTAACCCCCTTTCCGTCCCTTTACAGATGAGTGTACAGCCTCAGAAAGCTAAGCACACTTACTCAAGATCACACAGTGGGACGGGTCAGGGCTGTGGTTTGAATTCAGGTTTTGCTGGCTCCAGAGTGAGCCAAACTTCAGAACTCCCCTGCAGAGATATCTCCAGGCTCTCTTGGCTCCTAAAGTTATGTCTCTGCCCCAGTGCCAAGGTGGAGGCGTCCCTGAGGCTTCGAACAGCCATTTCTGTGCTTCTGGCCTTCCTCACTCCTGGAAAGCCCCGCCCATGCCCACCTCCCACTCTTCACCTCCCATTCCTGGGCCCAAAAGTCTTCCATGACTAATAACATCTCCCACAGAGGGGACACTTACTGGAAACCAGGCATATGGCTAAGTCTGACATTTAATCCCAGGACTGCTCTTGGAAGCTGAGAGGCCATAGAGAGTCACGGTTGCGAGTTCAGCCTGTGGAGCCCAGTTGCTCTGCATGAACTGGAGCAAGTGCTGTAACAGGTCTGGGCCTCAGTTTCCTCATCTAAAGTGGGCTGTGGAGAAGGTTCGGAATAGGTGCATGGGCTCCATCTGCTTCATATCAGGACACCTATCCACCCTTCCAGTGGTGCAGCCCACAGCCGAGCCTCTGTACGTCTCCCTCCCCCAGGCCTAACCGCCCTGCAGGGTCTCCAGCTGCAGCTGGAAGGGCTCTGAAGGACTCTGGAGTTCACAGGTAGCTGCAGCAACTCCTTGGCTTCACAGAGAGCTCACCTGCCTACACGTCACTCCACCATCGAAGATACCAAATAGTCCACCTCCTCGCCCCTCCCTCACCACGTTTCCATCAAAGCCTCCCCTCCTCTCAGCCTCCCCTCAAGCCACCTCTACACCTCCTTGGATCTACCTCATGTTACCCAGCCTGCCTTGCTGTCTCTGCTCCAAGCCTTTTTACATGCAGTTTGTCCTTCCTGGATCACCCTGCCTGGCTTCTCCAACCAGCACCTAAGTGCTGGCAGGGATAATGCCCATTCTCTTCGGGGCTGAGGGAGGAAATGCCCCTGCCTGCTGCTGGCTTTCCACTCAGTTAAGGAAATTTCTTTAGTGGATGTTTTCTTTTTCAAAAATAGTAAACATCTGTAAGGAACAAAAGGACTATACAGAAGTTTATATAGTGAGAATCACTTCCCCCTGGTCCTATTCCTCAGAAATAACTATGGTTCATAGTATGTGTGAAACTTTTTCCTGTGAAATGACAACATTTAGCTTTTTTAAAATGCGAAGTGGGGGTGGGATGAGTGGCTCAGGTGGTTGAGGGCGAGCTCTGAGCAACAGGGTTGCCAGTTTGATTCCTGCCTGGGCCAGTGAGCTGCTCTGGAGCTGAGCAGCCATGAGCTGCTGACAGGCAGCCGGATGGCGACTGGACTTGGAGCTGAGGTAGCTGCACCATCCACAACTAAGATTGAAGGACAACAACTTGGATGCTCCCCTTCCCCAATTCCCCAACACTGTTCCCCTCCCCCAATTCCCCAATAAAATATTTTATTTTTATTTTATTATTTTTTTTATTTTTGGAGGGCAGTGTCACTGGCCCTCATATGTGGGATCTGAACCGGGGCCACTGGCGTCCCAAGCCAACGCCCAATCACCGCATCACTCGGCCGGCCCCCCCAATAAAATCTTTTAAAAAATAATAATACAAAGTGAGATTGTATTACACTTTGCCCCTTTCATTGTCGTTCAGATTTGCCCTATGACTTGTCCACATGGTGATAACTTATTTGCCTGCATCCCATCAATGTCCAGTCATTTCCACGTTGATTATTATAAACAGCATTGTGATAACAGGCTTGTCCACAGATCTTGGCAAACCTGTAGGAGAGCTTGGGGAGGACAGACTCCAGAACTAGAATTGCATGGCCTCAGAGCACCTATCTCATGGATCCATCCTGTCTGGCAAACTCGGCCTCCACCTTTCCTGATGCCTGCTTGTACTTCAGCCCTCCCCACCCCCATAAGTTTTGGGCCTGGCATAAAGGAGGCCCTCAGGGAGGGTTCGATGAATGAATTAATGAACAAATGAATGAATGAATGAGGCTTCCCTCTCCTCCCCTATCACCTGATGTCCCTCTCCAGCTTAGATCTCACTACTCACATGTGGATCATGGTTGCTGCCTCCTTACTGGCCTCCCATCCTCCAGGTCTGTCTGCCCTGGCTACCCATATAATTGGCCGATATTAGCAGCTGTTTCCTAGGCCCTGCCAGGGGTTCTCCAAGGGACTTGAGGGTGGTCACTTTACTAAGGGTGCCTCTCCCCGGTGGGGGGCATGGGGCTAGGGCAACATCTCTGCGATTCTGGGCATATAAAAGTGCCAGAGAGAGCACAAGTCATGTCCTGTCCCTGGGCCTCAGTTTCTCCTTGTTTATTCCTTCATTTAACCAAAGTTTATTGAACACCTGCTTTGTACCAGGCCTATAACCCAGGGCCAATAATAATGACCACAAGGAGGGTTGTATAAGGATCAGAGGTGACATACTAACTGAACCCAGTGTGACTTGTGGAGTGCACTAAGTGCCCAACAAATGGTAACAATGTTCATTAATAATGTTGACGGGATCAGGGAAGGATGCCTAGCAGAGATGGCATTAGGCTTGGACCTTCATGGACAGGTGGAGCTTCACAGTAGAGATGAAGAGGAGGACATTCCAGATGAAAGACACAGAACGAGCTAAGGTTCAAAGGTGGAAAAACTCCTATGAATGCAGAGGCCTGGAGAGATGGCTGGGGAGCCCTGGAGGCCAAGATCAGAAGTTGGACTGCATCCTGGCTGGAAAGGGTAGGGATAATGCCCATTCCATCTGGGGCTGAAGGAGGAAATGCCCCCATGTCCTGCTGGCTCCAGCCTAGGTGGGGTGTCCCTGGGGAGAGACAATGGATGGAGGTCTTGCTTCATGTCCTTCTACCAGCCTGGCCCCCTTATAAACTGGCATCTTCTCTCAAGGGCACGAGCAAGCTGGGCCTCCTGTGGATCCCACTTGCCGTTTTATGCTTCTGGCTCAGAGAGCCTGCCTGCCTGCCTGAGGACCAGGACCACCCCACTGTCTAGGTAGGGACCTATGGTGCCCTTCCCATCAATCCACCCTCATATCCTCGCTGGGTGTCCTCCCACCCAGGCTCAATAGCCTCAAGGAGCAGGGTGGGAGTTTGATCATTGGGGCTCTACACATAAATAGATGCAAATAGATGCAAATAGTACAAAGCCTTGAAAGCTCTGGAGGCAAGGGTCCTGACAGCTACAGTCTGGGAGATAGAAAGAGAACTGCAGAGGGGCCTAGGAGAGACATGCCCACTCCCCCTATAACCATTCTGTGCCCACCTGGCCCTGCGTTTCCCTGCAGAACCCACGGAACTGAAGGCCAGCAAAATTGTCCTCCTGCCCAGTTGTTCTGGAGCCCCAAGAAGTCCTGGGGAGAAGGGAGCTCCAGGTCCTCAAGGTGAGGGATACCAGGGACCTGGGGTAAATGGGGAGGCTGGGGAGCAGCAAGAACTGTCTGTGCTGAGAGGTCATGACAAAGCGGCAAGGAACCTATTGTGTGCCAGGCTTTGGGCTGGGTGCCCAGCATCCTAAATTGACGCTGTGAGGTAGGTGGAGCGTTTTCCTCCATTTTACTGAGGGACAAAGTGAGGCTCTGAGAGGATAAGTCATTTATCCACAATCACAGTCAATTAAGGGTGCAGCTGGGATTTGACTTCTAGCTCCGAATTCCTTTTGTGTTTTGGCCCTGGGCATGGGGTGGAACTCATGGTGTCACTGCTTCTGGGGTTTCAGGACAACCTGGACCACCGGGCAAGATGGGCCCCAAGGTGAGCCTGGTGTGTGGGATCAGGCCCTCTTCTTTTTTTGCTCTATCCCTGGACTAAAGAGGGGGAGCGGTTTGCTCAGCTGCTGTTCAGCCATTGGCTGTGACTGCCCTCCAAAAGTGGGATGATAGGCTGGAAGGAGTGGGGAGATTAGAAGGTCCTGGGCACCCTCCCCTCTGGTGGTTTGTGGGCATCCCCTTGAGAGTCCTCAGATCTCAGAGCCAACACTCAGTCTTTCAATGGGGCAGGAGATCCAGTAAACCTGCTCTGGTGCCAGGAGGGTGAGGCAGCCTTCTCAGGAGCCAGAAACTTGGTAAGAGGCAGTGCTGGGGTGTTGGTGGACCACCAGGCATAGCCAGCCCTCCATAGAACCCCTTTCACTGGTCTGAAGGGGCCAAGAAGGCTCCTGGGGTCCCACACTTAGCCTCTCCCATTGCCTATGGGGTGGGGATTGGGGCAGAACTTGGGAGGCCCTTCAGTCCATCTCCCCTGCCTCAGGCCCCAGGAGCTGCCAGGAGTTGCTGAGCCAGGGCACCATGTTGAGCGGCCAGTACCACCTGTGCCTACCTGCAGGCAGAGCCCTTCCAGTCTTTTGTGACACGGGCATCCCAGGCGGTAGTTAGCTGGTGTCAGGGAGAAGGGACTCACAGGCTAGGCCCAGTGGGCACTTCTGCCTCTTGGCCCCTAGGGGGAGCAAGAGCCCACTGGAGCCAAGGCATTCCTTAGAGTAATTTACTTGACCAATATTTACTGAGCTCCCAGGGGGTCGGGCTGAAGAAGTCTGAGAAGGCTTCACAGATGAGGTGTCATTTGAAAGGGTTTTGAAGGCTGTGTGGAAGTTCTCTAGACAGATGAGGTTCAGAAGGTCAGGGAAAGACAAATGCAGGGAAAGCAGGACAGCACAAGAGGGTTTGGGAGGACCATGTGGGTGAGCTGAGAGCAGGTATAAGTGGTTGGCGGAGGTTTACTGGTGTAAGTCAAGCATGGATTTAAGGCCTCTGCAAAGACCAGTTCATGGAGAGCACTGAATAACTGACTGAGAAGCATGGAGGGCAATGGGGAGCCATGGAAGGTTTTTAAGCAGGGAGTAACCAGGTCAGAGTTATGTTTTAGAAAGATGATAACATGGACGATACATTGCAATGGGGGACAAGAGCAGAAACAGGGATGTGGGTTAGGAGGACTGCAGAGGTCTCTGGGCAGGAGCAGAGTGGGCAGTGGCAACACGGAAATGGAGGCACTTAGACGGAGAGATATTTAGGAGGGAAACTCTACAGTGTCTGGGGGCTGCTTGGCTTGAAGGAGGAAATGGGGGGGAGGGGTGTCAGGGTAAGGTCAGGAGTCTAACTTGGGCCTCTGGAGGTGACCTCTCTACTCTAAATCTTGGTTCTTATCATAGTAAATTAAAGAAAGCTGTTTCGAATCTGACTCCCAGCAGGAATGAATGACCATCTCCGGAAGGCAGGAACAATGTTTCTATCATTTCAGTCACCCCCAGGGCTTGCAAGGCTTTGGTGTGAAGTTGAATGTCAGTAAAAGTTAATAAAAGAACACAGAGTTCAGTATATTCACAAGCAAAGCTCACTTGGACTCACACTTTATCAACAAGTCCCCAATCCAAAGTGGGGAGCGTGTCCACCCACGCCTCACAGTGTATCCACTCAGCTGCCACTGCCCCTATTTCTGCTCATCCTATGCCCAGCCTGGAGTAATGGCTGGTGTGCTGACCTTCTCTGCCTCCCTAGGTGTTACAGAGGTGACAGGATGGTTCCGTGGACTTCTTCTGCTCTTGGTCCCCCTACAAAGCAGGTTTTGGGAGCCAGGAGTCCAAATTCTGGCCCAGGAATGAGAATTTGCACCAGCTGTCTCTCCAGGGTGGGTTCCCAGCAGGGTCAAGGGAGCCTGAGGGGTATTCCTATGGCATTCTGGGGTCTGAGGATTCCTCTCCCCTGCCCTCTCCCCCTCCCTGGGTCTGGAGGATTTCAATGGCAACCGTACCTTTGCGTCCTTCCGCTATAAGTCCTTCCACCTCCTTGGGGAGGCAGATCACTACCAGCTGGTACAGGGCAAGCTCTCAGGGGACAGGAGAGTGAACCTAAGGTGGGGTTCTGGAGTAGGGGAAGAAGGTGAGGGAGACTGGGTCCTTTTCCAGCTCTGCCATTGCCTCCATAATGACCCAGGGCAATTCCTTCCCCTCAATGTCCTCATCTGAGAAATAGCAATCATGAGACAAGGTGGTACAGGAGTGAAGAATTTGGGCTCTGGAGGCAAACAGACCTGAGTTTGAATCCAGCTCTGTTGTTTACTATGTGACCCTGGACAAGTTCCTTCCACGTCAGAGCCTCAGTTTCTTGCCCTGTAAAATGGACAAGGAGGCGGGGAGAGAGACTGTGGGAGCTATCTGAGGCTCTGCTGAGTATTAGCATTATCTGCTTCAGAAGAGGAACCAGGGAAGGCTGTTTTTTCTTTCAGAGAAACAGCAACTGTTGAGAGATTTGAAAGAGAGAAGTGGTTACCAGGAATTGCCTCAGGGGAGACCCTTTTCCTGCCCAGGCATCTGAGAAGTCCCTCCCAGCTCTCCCTGACAGAGTTGGTCAGGCTGCTTGCTGATGGGAGCTGGGGAGAGGCAAAGGAGCTAGAGGGAAGCTGGGGATGCTGGAGAGGACAAGGCAAGTGAAGGAACTGGTGGCTTTGGAACCACAGTTCTGAGCAAGTCCCAGTGCCCCTGTGACCTTGAGTAACCTTGGAAAAACACCCTGGCTCCTTGGCATTGCTGTTTTTTCATGGGGCCTGATAACACCCATCTCTCAGTTGCTCTGAGGCTTCTGTGAGATCATCTCTTCAAGCATGCCAGGCATGGTGCTGGCATCAATGTGCCTCCCATCCCCTCCGTGCCAGTGGACTCTGAGTTACCACAGTGGGAAGTCCTTTACCACCTACAATAATGACCATGATATAAGTGGGAACAACTGTGCGGTCACTGTCCATGGTGCCTGGCGGTGTAGATCCTGCTATCAATCCAATCTCAATAGGCGCTATGCAATGTACTAGACCACTGCCCACAAGTATGGCATTGCCTGGGTCTCAGGCCTTGGCATGGCCCTCCCTTACCACAGGGTTGCATGATGCTTTGCTAAGGCACCCTGGCAGCCAGCACCCTTATCTCTCCTGTACAGTTTCCGGACCCTCGGCTATCCCTTCCCTTTACTAACTGCCTCTGCTCTCCTGTCTACATTTTAAAATAAAGCCATTTTAGGGCTGGCCAAGTGGCGGTGGTTAAGAGCTGGCTTGGGACGCCAGCGGCCCTGGTTCGAGTCCCACATATGAGGGCCAGTGACACTGCCCTCAAATAAAATAAAATAAAATAAAATAAAATAAAGCCATTTTAACCCTTTCCTGGCTTGCAGGACTCTCCCAGTTCCTGGGGAAAACTCAAGAGGGCAGAGCAAGGACAAAGGTTTTATCTCCATTCAAGGAAGGCTTTCCTTCCAGTCTCATAAGGTAGTGAGGCTTCCATCTCTGGAGGTGTGCAAGCCAAGGCCAAAGAAACATTTTGTGAAAGACTTGGAAGGGATTAAAGCATCCACTGACAGTGACCTTGGGCCCTCCAGGAATTGCAAGTGAATGGTTTTGTGGTGGGAATTGCACAGCTTTCTCACCCTTTCTGTTACCCATGGCTGTCCCTTCTAGGTTGTCTGTTTTCCACCCCAGCCTCTGTTGTAAGCCAAGCTCTCACCCTCTGCTACTTCTTGCCTGGTCCACTAGGGGCTGGTCTGAACTCAGGGTCAAATCAAGGAAGGTACATTTTTCTTCCATGGGGCCACAGAATAGTAAAACAGCAGTTATCGAGCTAGCATTTATTGAGCAATTAATTTGCCAGAGCCACAATCTAGAAAGTGGAAGAGCAGTTAGTTAAGAGTCTGATATCTGCAGTCTGATAGGGAGTCAGTCCTGGGATTGCATCCTGCTCTGTCAGGTGGCTGAGTGATCTTGGACAAATTACTCAACCTCTCTAAGTCCCCAGTTCCTGATTTCAGAGTCCACTGAGGTTTACACCAGGTTGCTGCCTCACCAGTTCACACTACAAGGTTAGGGATTCTTGGGAATTTGGAGATAGAAAGCTACTGTAGCTCAAGGGCTGGGGTTCTCCTTCAAGTGGGTAGAGAAATGTTTATGTCGGGACTCTTCTCAGATCCCATGGTCACATTCTGGGTGGAGGTCAAAGGTCAGTATATTGGACTCCGGGGAAAGCATGCTCCTGGCAAGAGGGCAAAGGTGGGGGCTTAGATGTCAAGTCCCATACTAGGGCTAATGGTCTCCTGGCAGGGAGAGGGGCAGACTTCCCCCATTCCAGTCCTTCCCTGGAGAAGCCACTCTTCACCCTGCTCTGCAACACCCTGATGTCTCTGGAGATCCATTCATTCAACAGATCCTGCAGGGCAGGGCCTGCAATTCACGCCCTTTCCCTAGCTCTGGTCTGGGCACACACTTTATGAGCTCCTGCTGTGAGCAGTCCACAGCGGTTGGTGTGCACAGGGGCACAGGCTGTTCCGGAAGCGGCTGGACTCAGAGATTCTAGAGGGAGAGGAGGAGGGGAGAAGCCGAGTCCCCGGGCCGCTAGGGAGCGGTGCTGCCCCAGGGCCGAGGGTGGAGCTTTCCCGGTCGACTGGGAAAGGGCTGGGCCGGCCTACATGTGAGGACTGGAGAAAGCGAGGGAGGAGGCTCTCCCGCGGAGTCTGCGTGGCAGACAAGGTCGGTCCGATTCCCAGGATCTCCCAAGTGACTCAGCCGCGGATCACTGGATGTCCGATTCCCGGGACCCGATTCCCGATTTCAGATCCTCAGGACCTTCCAAGTCAGAGCTCGGATTTCTCCCTGGGGTTGCAGATTCCGGGAACGGGACCTCCAGCCGGACTTCGGATCTCCAGATCCCTTAGGAGATTCCCGGTCCCGACCGGATTCCTGGTCTCGGGATCCCTGGATCGGTCGCCCCTGGCTCCTGCCCTGCCCTGGGTTCGTAGAGGCGGGCGCCCGACGCCCGAGCGCCCCCGCATGGCGGGGCCGTACGCGCGGCCTGGGGTTCTAGAGCGCGCCGGCAGCTGCTGGCAGGACCCGCTGGCTGAGGCGCTGAGCAAGGGCCGGTCGATCGCGACGCCCCCCAGCCGGGGCTGCGCGCGAAGCCGGCCTCTCAGCGTGGTCTACGTGCTGACCCGGGAGCCGCAACCCGGGGTGGAGCGGGAGACAGGAGCCGAGGCGGAGCCACTGCCCCTCCGATGCCTGCGCGAGGCCTGCGCGCAGCTCCCGGGACCACGGCCGCGGCCGCAGCTGCGTACCCTGCCCTTTGGGAAGCTGGCGCTTGGAGACACCGCGGCGCTGGATTCTTTCTACAACTCGGGTGAGTGCGCGCTGGGGGCGGAGTCGCGAGCGAGGGCGAGGATTCGGACCTAGGCGGGGCCGCAGGGGGCGTGGCTCGGCGACTCCAGGGGACTTGGATGGGTGCGAGGTCTAGGAAGGTATAAAGTGAGCTAAAGCTGAGGAACTCGAGTTAGGGCCCTGACAGAAGTAGAATTTAGAGGATCTGGAGCGCTGCCAGGCTCGGGCTGGTATTTATCGGATCTAGGCGCAGCTCCGGGGTTCGGGGTTGGGACTTAAGCACTCTGGAGTCGGCACGGTGCCTGGGGAGCGTGGCTAGGATTGGGCCAGTGCTGGAAGCGGGGTAGTGTGAGGTGTCTCAGGAGTGGTGTTGCAGAACTTCGCCTCGGGGTGATTTTGCACGGAGTTTACGAGGGCGGATCCTGGGAGGTGGAGCTTGGACCAGGAAAGGGGCCATACATGGGGAGCTGGAGTTCAAGAGTCGTAGCATACTACTTCTGAGGATCGGGCTAGAGAGGCAGAAAGGGAAGCCATGGGACCCGACGGACTGGATCCTGGGCGACGGAACTTAGGTGATGAGGCCCCAGTAGCTGAGACAATGAGCGGGGCTAGTGGCCGGGCAGGGTCGCTCGGGGGCGGCGCCAGACGGCGGCTATTCCCGCGCGGGTCACCTCTCCCTTCCTCCAACTCTGACGTCCCACTCAGATACTTATTTGTTTATCCAAGAGTCTCGGCACACTGCTTGCCGGATGTCCATAAAATCGCAGCCCAAAAATGAAGGCTGACCCGCCCTCGAGGACATAAAGACACATAGTCATAGACAGATTCACAAATCACATATGTCAATACACAGGCCTTCACAGATGCTGTCACAGAAATCCAGACACACAGTGTGTGTCACAGAAACACACACACACACACACACACACAGCACAGCATTATCTACACTCACTGCTGGTGCTAGCCCCTTTCAAGGACTGACTTGAGGACATTTGGAAGGAGACTTACCGTGTTTGCCCAACTCTTGCCTCTCAAATGGCCTAGAACAGGCTCTGGGCTGGGGCACAGACTCCTGTCCTTCGTGCCCAGTGCCCACAGGGTCTGAACAGTGGGATAAGGATCCTAATCCACTGAGCCCAACTCCTGTCCTGCAAAACCACAAATACCAGTTCTGTGTAAGAGCCAGAGGGACCCTAAAAGGGGGAAATTGGGGCTAAGACCAAAACTGGATCCTGTTGGAGTCACATAGGAGTCACAGGGCCAGCCAAGTGGCTCAGCTGGTTAAGCGCTCGCTCAAGAGTGCAAGCTGAGCTCCGAGCAACAGCAGTTCTATGTCCAGCCGGAGCTGAGCTGCCGCTGAGCTTCCAACAGGTGGCAGGATGGCTCAGATGAAAAAAAAAAAAAAAAAGATGGATTTCCAGCAGCCTCCCCCACCAAGCTGGGCTTCAGGGCTTAGGGCCTCCACATGTGTGCTTGCAGATGTAGTGGTGCTGGAGGTGAGCAGCTCCTTGGCACAGCCCTCTCTGTTCTACCACCTTGGTGTGCGTGAGAGCTTCAGCATGACCAACAACGTGCTTCTCTGCTCCCAGGCTGACTTCCCTGACCTGCAGGCCCTACGGGTAGGTGGCCAGATGGCTGGTGGGGGCAGGCACAGGATGGGGGTGGCACCTACCCAAAACACCAGTATCTGTCTGTTCTCCACAGGAGGATGTTTTCCAGAAGAACACAGTGAGCAGAACCCACCCCTCACTCCAATGTGCCCTTTCACCTCCACTATGACCTATGACCCCTTACTACCTTCCCTGGCCTCCTCAGTCACCTTTGATCTCCCTAATACACCATGACATCTGTATGACCCTCTGCTCCCTGTTGCCTCCCTTCCTGAAGTGTGCCCCTTCCCTGCTATTCCAATCCTCATGGTGCTGACTTTTGACCCCCTCACTAACCTGTAACCTGGTGCTGACTTCTGACCTCTACTGATTCCTGCCTCCCTCCCACCAGGATTGCGTTGGCAGCTACACGCTGATCCCCTATGTGGTAACAGCCACTGGTCAGGTGCTGTGTGGTGATGCAGGCCTTTTAAGGGGCCTGGCTGATGGGCTAGTGCAGGCCAGGGTGGGCACTGAGGCTCTGCTCACACCCCTGGTGGGCCGTCTTGCTCGCCTACTGGAGGCCACACCCACAGACTCTTGGTAAGGGACCCACAGAGAGGATGCACCAGGAGGAGGCTGGAGAGGGTGCAGTGGGCTGGGCTGAGGGACAGGCCCCACCACTCCTTCTCCCTACCTCCCCTGTTGCGGGTATCAGTGGCTATTTCCGGGAGACCATTCGGCAGGACATCCGGCAGGCCAGGGAGCGGCTCAGTGGGCAGCAGCTGCGGCAGGAGCTGGCTCGCCTGCAGCGCAGACTGGACAGCGTGGAGATGCTGAGCCCCGACATCATCATGAACCTGCTGCTTTCCTACCGAGATGTGCAGGTATGCTCAGAGAGGTAGTCGGGCCATAGCATTCGATGTCAGACAAACCCAAGGTTGGCTCCTGGCAAAGCTGCATGAATTATCTGATGTCTCTGAGTCTCAGTTTGTAATGGGGGTGATCATGTCACTGTCTCCCTGGGCAGTTGTGAAGTTGGGACACACAGTGGGTTCTCCATGTAAGGTGTGGTGTCTGCACTAGCTGCTGGGCCTAAGGGAGGTACGCAGAGGATGGTGGGGAAGAAGGTGGGGTGTCAGGGGTGGGAAAGAACCCTAGCTCAAGGTTTTCCATAGGATCTAAGGGTCGATGGGACACACCAAAGGCCATCGTGTAGGTGTGTGCTGTTCTCTCATATAGGACTATTCGGCCATCATTGAGCTGGTGGAGACGCTGCAGGCCTTGCCCACCTGTGACGTGGCCGAGCAGCACAACATCTGCTTCCACTATACATTTGCCCTCAACCGGTGAGTGGCAGAGCAGGACTTGGGTCATAGCCACATGGGAAAATGGGTCCCTGCTGTGTGAAATCATTGCTGTGTGGGATCGTGCTGTTCAGGGAATTTGCTGACTAGGGTCACGTTGATGTCAGATGGTCCTGTTGTTCTATTACTGCTGCCCAGGGTGGGGTGGGGTGATGGTACTGCCTTTGGAGAGGTCACAGCTTTCCAAGGTCACCTCTCCTCAGAGTCACTGCATCTAGCAATCACTTCCATGTGAGATCCCTACCTCTAGAAAGGTCAGTGCTGACCAGCACCACTGCTATTCGGGGTTCATTACTGTCAGGCCCCTGGAAGGGTTCCTGCTGTTCAGCATCTGGGGGTTCCTAGACAGAATGGGGCAAGGCCATCAGGCAGGTTCCCAGCCCATCCTCGTTTCCCCTAGGAGGAACAGGCCTGGGGACAGGGAGAAGGCCCTGTCTGTGCTGTTGCCACTGGTACAGTGTGAGGGCTTTGTGGCACCTGACCTATACTGCATGTGTGGCCGTGTCTACAAGGACTTGTTCTTCACCTCTGGCTTCCAAGATGCTGGGCACCGGGAGCAGGCCTATCACTGGTAAGGGGCACAAGCAAGGGGAAAGTGGGCTGAGGGGTGGGGCTGTGGGCATCAGTCTAACCCTGCCTCCCTCCACCTGCCCCACAGGTATCGTAAGGCTTTTGATGTTGAGCCCAGCCTCCACTCAGGGATCAACGCTGCCGTGCTCCTCATTGCTGCTGGGCAACACTTTGAAGACTCTGATGAGCTCCGGCTCATTGGTAAGCCCCAATCCACACCCCTGATCCCCAACAGTGGCTCAAGGCAGGGAGAGAGAACATTGGGCTAGAGCTGGGACTGAGCTCATCCCCCTTTTGACCTATTCTGCCTGAACCCCCACGTGGTCCTCATACCTGTCCTGGGCCCTCACAAGCCCTTAAGCCCACAACTGTTGCTAAGCCCATACCTGTGTTCCTACATACACTTGTTTCCAAACCCTCACCTGTGCCTGAGCTCCTGCTCCCACCTGACATCATGCCATACCTATATTTTCACCCATATCTGTGTTCCTGCTCACATGAATAGTGTGGCCCACACCTGGGCTCTGTCCACACCTGAACCATATTCATTAGAGCCCATGCCCTCTCTCCCAGGCATGAAGCTGGGCTGCCTGCTGGCCCGAAAAGGCTGTGTGGAGAAGATGCAGTATTACTGGGATGTGGGCTTCTACCTGGGAGTTCATATCCTTGCTAATGACCCCACCCAGGTGGCATTGGCTGCAGAGCAGCTGTACAAGCTCAACGCCCCCATATGGTAGGTGGCCCCCTCTGCAGTCTTGGCCTGGTTTGGGCAGTCAGCTTCTGTACCTATGTCCAGTGGCACTCTAGACCATGCCCTGAGCCAATGACCTGGCCCCTTCAAACCAGTGCCTATGACATCCAATGCTCATGTTCAGTCTACTTTCCCTGGATGTGCTAGCTGGTGCCTGGGCTAAATGGAGGACAAGGCTATGCCTACAGGTTCCTGGTATCCATGATGGAAACCTTCCTGCTGTACCAGCACTTCAGACCCACACCGGAGCCCCTTGGAGGACCCCCACGCCGTGCCCACTTCTGGCTTCACTTCTTGCTACAGTCCTGCCAACTGGTCAGAACCGCCGGCCCCCAAGGGAACCAGTGCTTGGTGAGGCCCTTGTGCGGTGGGGGTGCGGGATCTGCGAGAGGGGCAGTCCTCTTCTGACCTATGTATGCCCCCAAACCTCCTTTTCATCTGCAGGTGCTGGTCCTGGAGATGAACCAAGTGCTGCTGCCGGCAACGCTCGAAGTTCAGGGAATGAATCCGGTGAGCTCAGTGACCCTGAGCCTGCTGGAGCCTGAGGCCCAGGTGAAGTCACCATGAGTCAGCCCGCTCACTGCTAAGCACCCCTTCTCTCAAGCCTTTCTTCGATCCCCAAACCCCTCTTCTGCTCCCTAGCAACCCTCTCTGACTCTCTTTCTTCTCACAGGACGCTCCTTGCAGCTTGACCTTCTCAGTCGCCTCCATCTGTGGTGTCAGGTGAGGGGCAAGGCCTAAGGTGGTCCCTGGCGGGGCGGCTCTGCTGCTTGCCGGCCTGGCGCTCACTTGGGTTCTTCTCTTCCCAGCGCCTCCAAGAGGGACGAGCGCTGCTGCTTCCTCTACGTGCTCCCCCCGGCTCAGGACGTCCAGCTGTGCTTCCCCAGCGTAGGGCACTGCCAGTGGTACGCGCAGCCTCTCTGGGTGGGGGTACTCTGAGGACCCCCCAGGGGAGTGAGGAAAGGAAGGGACTTGTACCTTAGATGCTCTCGGCACAGGAGTGGACAGTTTGTGTCCTAGATACCCCTCCCGCTGGTCTGACCTCCCCACCCTCAGGTTCTGCGGCATGATCCAGGCCTTGGTGACGAATCCGGATTCCACGGCGCCCGCGGAAGAGGCGGAGGGCGTGGGGGAGGTGCTAGAGGTGAGGAATGGGGGCTGGGAGCTCAGGGGAGAGGGAAGGGCTGCGTGCCTTGCTAAACCGCCTTCTCACCCGCCCCCGCAGTTTGATTACGAGTACACGGAGACAGGCGAGCGGCTGGTGCTGGGCAAGGGCACCTACGGGGTCGTGTACGCGGGCCGCGACCGGCATACGCGGATACGCATCGCTATCAAGGAGATCCCGGAACGGGACAGCAGGTGCAGTGCGCTGGGCGCGTGAGCCCGGCTGAAAGCTTCGGAGTGTCAAGTGGGCGGGACCACGAGTTGGGAGGGTCGTGTGGCCTGGGCGGTAGGCGGGGAAATGCTGATATCCTAGTGATTGGGTCCTAGTCGGGGGCTCAAGGAAGAGAGAGTCCCAGCTGAGGCAGCAACGTCAGGGACCAGGCGGGCCGACTACGGTCTGGAGGGGTCTGTGGGCTGGGTAATAAGGAGCTCGTGGGCGGGGTGGATCCTGGGGGCGTGGCCTGGCTAGTGCAAGCGTTGGATAAGCATCTCTGCCCAAATTGGCCTATCCCACTCTTCCTACCCCCAGGTTTTCTCAGCCTTTGCATGAAGAGATTGCTCTGCACAAACGCCTGCGCCACAAGAACATCGTGCGCTATCTGGGCTCAGCTAGCCAGGGCGGCTACCTCAAGATCTTCATGGAGGAAGTGCCTGGAGGTACCTGCCCTGCTCAGATGGGAATAGAACTAGAGGTGTGGGATGTAGGGATGGAGCCAGGCAGGCGTGGAGAACCCTTGGGGTAAAGGAGCCCTAGCGTGTGTGGGTGGTGCAGCCCAGAATTAACTGACACAAGTGCAGTTGGATGATAGAATCTGGGCCATAGCATGGGTGTGCCTGGGCAGAGACTTGCGGGCGGCAATGATGACTTTGGACTGCACCTGCCCAGGCAGCCTGTCCTCCTTGCTGCGGTCAGTGTGGGGACCCCTGCAGGACAACGAGAGCACCGTCAGTTTCTATACCCGCCAGATCCTGCAGGGACTCAGCTACCTGCATGATAACCGAATTGTGCATCGCGACATCAAGGTAAGCCCTGTAGCTGGCCCACCCTCGCTTGCTGGTAGGGGGGAAGGAGGAGCTATGGCCCCAGACAAAGGCTGGCAGTTTAGACTTAGTGGGTAGACCTTTTGCAAATGGTGGGGAATTCATCAAGAAGGTTCCCTAGAGGAGAGAAGTTCAGATATGACGCCAACCACATGGCAGCTCCCAGAGGGGCATAGTGGGATGGCAGGGGGAGGAAGATGATAGAGGCAGGATCAGGCTGGGATTCCCAGGATCAGATGGGATTCTAGGATAGGGTCTAGTTCTGGCATCGGGAACCCAGCCTGATGTCCATTTTACTCAGGGGGACAATGTACTGATCAACACTTTCAGCGGGCTGCTCAAGATTTCTGACTTTGGCACCTCCAAGCGGCTGGCAGGCATAACACCTTGCACTGAGACCTTCACAGGTAACATGGCATGGGGTGGTGAGTGGGGATGCGGACTTGGGGCAGAAAATTTTGGGGCCCTCCAGAGAATGGTGCTTCTCCTAGGCATGGAGTTAGAGTCCTAATAGGGGATAAAACCCAGGGCAGGTGATTGAGCCAGGGGCGAGGGGATGAAATATAGAACTGGAGCTTAGATAGTTGATGACATTGAGTTTAGAGCCTGAAATGGAACACAGTACTGTTGCTGCAGGCCAAAGTGGGTGATAGAGTTCAGAGTGGATGATGTGATCCGGGATATATGATAGAACCTACTGTGGGTGAAGAAGTCCATGAATGTGATAGCGCCTAAGATGAGTGAGGAAACTCAGATAGATGTTTAACGAGCAGGGTAGGTGATGAGAACTGTTTTGGATGATAGAGTTCTGGGTGGGTACAGGCAGCCAGAGGGTGATAGAGCCCCCTGCCATCCCCACATTGATAAAGCCTAAATGAACATTATTGCTACTGCTCCTGGTCTAGGGACCCTACAGTATATGGCTCCAGAAATCATTGACCAGGGCCCACGAGGGTATGGGAAGGCAGCTGACATCTGGTCATTGGGCTGTACTGTAATCGAGATGGCCACAGGTTGCCCACCCTTCCATGAGCTAGGGAACCCGCAGGCTGCCATGTTTCAGGTGAGACCCCTCAGAGCCTGGCTCCTGAGGTGAGGTGGGGACAGACTGGGCCCTGAAAACCTCTATACTTGACCCTTGTTTACCCTCTTACCCCCCTCCCAGGTGGGCATGTACAAGGTGCATCCACCAATGCCCAGTTCTCTGTCAGCCGAGGCCCAAGCTTTCCTCCTACGAACTTTTGAGCCAGACCCCCGTCTCCGAGCCAGTGCTCAAGCACTGCTGGGAGACCCCTTCCTGCAGCCTGGAAAGAGGAGCCGAAGCCCTGGCTCCCCCAGACGTGCTCCACGACACTCAGGTACCGTGCAGGTAGAGGGAGTGAGCACACTGAGGTGAGGGCAGAGGAGCTGTGGAGATGAGAGGCCTGAAGAGAGGCCCAGACTGACAGCCTTGTTTCTCCCTCAGAGGTCCCTTCAGCCAGCCCTACTCCTTCAGCTGACTCAACCACTCAGTCCCAGACATTCCCGCACCTTCAGGCACCTTCTCAGTACCTGTCCAGTCCTCCAAAGCGCTGCCTCAGTTATGGGGACACCAGCCAGCTCCGGTGAGAGCCCAGGGTAGTGGGGTGGATTTGCTTCATCTGTTTTGTCCTTGTACTCCCTCCTGAAAAAGATCTCCTTAGAGACCTGGGCATCTTGACCACTTGAAAGGGTGACATTTGGTGCCTACCTCCCAAATACTTACTTGTATTTAGGGTGCTCCCCGCCCCCCCCCCCCGTGTCGGCTTTATTTCTTTTATCTCTATGAAATAGGCATAAAAGTGAAAGGGCCAGGATTCAAACTCTGGGGCGGAGGTGGCTGGACGGTGTTGTTGCCCTCCCTCTATTGGCTGCTCCCCACTACACCCAGGGTGCCTGAGGATCCCGGGGCCAAGGAGCCCACGTCCCCTGCGGAGAATTCAGGGTTGAGCCTGCTTCACCAAGAGAGCAAGCGCCGGGCCATGCTGGCCGAAGTGCTCAAGCAGGAGCTGCCCACATTGGCGGAGAATCTGCGCCTGGAGGAGGAACAGGTGGGCGGCCCGCCCCAGCGCCCCCTGGTGGTCGAGGACGGACAGGACTCCTACTGGCCTACCCTGCAACTCCAGCCCCCAACCAGCATCTCTTTTGGCTCAGGTGGGAATGCCGGCCGACGACCCCTCTCTTCCTTCTCAGGATCCCCGTCTGGGCAGGAATCATGTGGAACAGCTATTGCGCTACCTTGGGGCGCACATCCACACTCCCAACCGCAGGCAGCTGGCCCAGGAGCTGCGGGCCCTGCGAGGGCAGCTGCAGGCCGAGGGCCTTGAGCCTGAGCTTCTGCATGGACCACTCTTTGCTTTCCCTGATGCGGTAAGGGAGCTTTCTCACAGGGCTGCCCATGAAGAGGCAATGAGCTCCCTGTGCTTGGGAATGTGTAAAGACTACTTTGATATTGAAAGATTCCATATCTTCTCTGTGAAGACTGAGCCATCAGGGAAGGGACATCTGCCCTTTCCTAGCTTCCCAGCCCCCCCTTGACCCCAAGTCGGCCCAGCCCACTTGCTTCAGGCAGAAGAATTTCTAGGCCTTTCCAACTCAAGCCCTACATCTGTTTGAGGCTTAACAATCTTAGCAGGCTCCCGTCGTTCCTCTCCAGGTGAAGCAGATCCTCCGCAGGCGCCAGATCCGCCCACACTGGATGTTCGTGCTGGACTCATTGCTCAGCCGAGCTGTACGGGCAGCCCTGGCAGTGCTGGGCCCAGGTAGGTGGGGGAGTGGAGCCTGCCTCTGGGTGAGGGTGTGGCCCTTGGGGGCGTGGCGAACATAAATGGAGCCGGAAGGGGGCGTGGTCGCCAGGCTTGATTAGGGCTGGAAGGAGTGGGTGGGGGCGTGACTAAATGGACATCTTCCATAGACCGACACTGCCTGGCCAGTGCGCAGAGCCCCGTGCCCTCCGCTGGTGTCTGAGGGTCCCAAATGGGTGTTCTCGCTCTGTCTAAGCTCACCCTACTCGGGTTGGTAGAGGCGGAGAAGGATACAATTCTACCAAGGTTAGAGGAGGCAAATGAGGAGTCCCAGCCAAAACAGCAGGAGATCCCGGTCCAGCAGAACCTGCTCCCAAGGGAATCCGAGCAGGGCTCCCCACCTCTGATGGTGCAGCTGGGCCTCTTGCGAGCAGAGACTGATAGGTAAGGCCTCTGGGACCCTCCCATGGCCTCTAGTGAGTTTCAACCCCAATTTCCCCTTCCACTGTACTTGCTTTCTGCGCTTCAACAGGCTTAGAGATGTCCTGGCTGAAAAGGAAAGGGAGTGTCAGGACCTGGTGCAAACAGCTCTACAGCAGGTGAATGAAGGAGCCAGGACTTGTGCCCTGGCCTCAGGGCCCCCAGGTGAGCAAGACCTACCTGGAGAACACTAATGGTGGTATGAGACAGCTTCAGGAAGAAGGCACCCCTGGATTTATCTGGTTTATCCTTGATAGCTGGTGCAGTGGACAGGAGCCTGGTGCAGTGGCTACAGGAACTGAATGTGGATTCAGGCACCATCCACACGGTGAGGAGAGTGCTGGCTTATCCCTGACCCCCGCCAACCAAAGAATCCATCTTTACCCATCTTTCAGTTCTTCTTACTTTTTCCCCCTGATGCAGAGAATCTTAGCATTGGAGGAGCTTAGTATACCTCTCCCATTGTACAAATGAGAAAAACAGAGGCCCCAAAAGGGGTTGATCTGCCCTAGCATGTTGGTAGTAGAACAGAACTAGCCCCTGGGTCTCTGGACACATCTTTTTCTGATTTTTTTCTCCCTGTTTCTCTGTATGGGTTTTTGTCCACAACCAGCTGCTGAACCACAGCTTCACCCTCCATGCCCTACTGACCTGTGCTACTAAAGATGACCTCATATACACCCATATCAGGTATGTCCTGGGCCCTCCTGGGATGACCCATGCATATGGCCTCATGCTAACCAGATCCTGACTCCTAGCTACAAGCCTGCCTAGGTTTCTCTTTGGAAACTACAAGGACACTAGGGTCCCTTGAGGACAGAGGGGGCATCAGGCAGACAGTGGGTACCAGAGAGAGCCCAAGGCCTTCTTCTAGCTGAGCCACTTTGAACCTACTACCCCCAGGGGAGGAATGGTATGCCGAATCTGGAGAGCCATCTTGACACAGCGAGCAGGATCCACCGCCATTATCCCTGACCTCCAAGAGGCTGAATGAGGGCATCAGAGGCAGGAGGCCAGACCCAAAGCTGGATGAATGGAGAAGACACCAGCAACTTTTGACACACCTGCCCCAGAACACAAGGGCAACTAGATGAGACCAGGTGGTTGGGGGCAGGATAGGGCCCAGGCCTAGCCCCAGTGGGGTGAACCAACCACAGAGATGCCTCAAGCTCACTGAGCACCATCAGCCAAAGACTATTATACCAAACACTATTGTACCCTTGGGCCTTGGCAATTTCTGAGGTATTAGGGGAGGGTGGTCCTGGGACCAGCTCTTTAAAGTCTTTATGTCTGAGTCTAAAGTGTCTTCACCTGGCTTCCTTAACTTCCCTGGTTCTTGCTTTCCATCACTTCATCCCCCCTACCCTAAGCAGACATCGGCCCATTATTGCCCTTATAATAGACTTTATTGACTTTTGCCAAGGGCAGGCCCTGAGATGGGTCCAGAGAAGGGTTTGGTAAGGCTTGTTAAGCAGCTATGTCCTGGGGGCCAGGTTGGTTCTGAGGGGCAGAAGGCCATCCACCCATTCGCCTGGTTGCTCCAGGAGTGTCTGCCACAGCTGCTTCTCCTCAGGTGTGGAATCCATCCAGGGCACCTGGAGCCCGTAGCTGCTGCCTGGACAGGGATGGAGGGCGTAGTCACACTGGACACCCCAGGTCCCAAGGAACACCTTCCTGGTCCCAGGTTATGCACTCACACCCCCAGTTCTCAGTGGACATCAAAGCTCACAAAAGGCAGAGAAATGCCCAAAGCCACACACTGAACCCCTGCCTCCTGACATTGGCTCACCCCAGGGCCCTAACCTACTCACCAGTTCCCAGACTGAGGCGTGTACCCCCCAGTTGGCGGTTGGCCAGGGCTCCGTGGTCCCAGAGGGAGATTTCAGCACAGGCCTGCCGCAGGTCAGCAGGCCCAAAGCCATCATAAACCATGGTGTGGTTGAATACAGGGCTGAGGCTCTTTCGGACCACCCTTGTCCGTTGGCGGCTGGCCCGGCTGTCATCAGGCAGCACCGAGCTGTGGGGAGGTGGGCTGGCATCAAGTGGCCAAACCTTCACATTCTCCAGAACCATGCAGTCACTCACTGAATCCCATCTATATTCCCTCACAATGTCCATGTCCTCTGGCTTCTGCCTGAGATCTGGCCTCAAACCCTCACTACCCTGGGACCTTTACGCCAGCCTCCTCTCAGGTCTCCTGCCTTTAAAAGCTATAACTCCTATTCACAAGACCCCAGAATAATGTCTCTGAAATGCAGTTCTGCTACTCCCCAGCTCCGTGATCTTCATGGGCATCCTGTTGTTCCCCAGAAGTAGTTTCCAAATTTTTTAAAGCCTTGGAGCCCTTTCTGCAAGATAAAATATTGCTCGGAATACAAAATCTAAGAGAAAAACAAAGTCTGGTTGAATCAGGGCTGGGAACTCAGAACCTGATATCTGAGGGTGAGGCACCATGAAAGGGTCCCCTAGAGCTTACTTTGAAAACTACAGAACTGCATGCCCCACAGCCTGGCCTTCCAGTTCTTCCATGGAAGGGCCCCTGCGACCTCCCAGGTCCCAGTCTCAGCTCTCCAACAAGTCCTATCGGTGCCCGTCACTCTGTAATGCAGCTCCTCAAATCTGTCCTCAACTTTCCAGGCCTTTGCTCAAGCTGTCCCTTTCACCTCTGCTCAGTGATCAAAGCCCAGGCTGGGGGATCAAGGGTGGGTGACTAGAAGGGTTTTGTCAGAGGTGGGAAGCTCCACTACAGGCGAAAGGAAGGGAAGCCTGGAAGTCCCAATGCCCCCTCACCATTGTACGTAAGTGTCCAAGGATCCTGAACGAAGAGGCACCAGGTCCTGGGCTTCCTTTACCCAGAAATGCAGTTCCCCGCTCGGGGGCAGTCCTGCACCTGTGAAGAAGCTCGGCTCAGGCCCCTCCCCACAGACGTAGTCCCCCCATCCTTGTGGGACAGGAGTCCCCCACTTTCCAGGGCCCGTTCAGTTTGGCCTCTCGTGCGCGGTCACTCACCCTGGGAGCCGGCTGGGATGTACTTGAGGGACAGAGAGAGCCGACCGCGGCTGGGAAGGCCATCGGGAGAGGGCGGGACCTGTGAGAGGCGGTCTCGTCAGGGCGCAAGGACAAATCCCAAGGGAAAGGGGCCACAAGGAGGTGGGGTCTAATTATGGGCGTGGTTAGCAGGAGAGCGGGGGGGTCTGTGGGCGGGGCCTCGAAAGAACGGCCTGGGGAATCTGAATGCCCCCACGAAACCTGCCGTCCCCAGCCAGCCAAGGCTTTCCTCCAAGGGGAGGGGGGGGGAAGCCCGGTGGGGTGAAGGAGGGAGATCTGTGCCGCGTGTTCTTCCACACGGACCAGCTGCCTCACCCGGGGCTGCAGGGGGAGCCAGATGGCCTCGGAGTCCCAGTCCCAGGTATCCAGGGGCACTTCGACTTCGCCCAGAAAGATGTTGCGACCTAGGCTTTCGCGGTGCCACACGGACATGCTCAGCACGCGACCCCGGAGCTCGGCCTGTGGGACGGAGTGCTGGGGACAGGAAGGGGACTTTAATGGAGCACCGCTGATGGACCCGGCTTCAGTGCTGCGGGAGTGTTGACTGGGGCTTGTCCTACTACGTTCCTTGCAGGATGGAATCCTGGGAAGCCCCGAAGGGCATTAATGGGGGTCTGGACTTGCGCCGTGCCCACCACTAGACTCCCTTATCGTTCCTCCAGCAGAATGGAGGGCCGGAGCGACGGGTAAAGACGGTACTGTGACTGCCCCTGCCACCCGGCCCCCGCAGGAAGGGACGTCTGGTTCATGAAGGGGGGAACCGCCCGTCATCGCAGCCTCACCCGGAGAATCTCGTTGAAAACCGGGTTCAGATTCCTTTTCTTCACGGCCGTTTTGCGCTTGCTCTGCTTATCCGGGAGGAGGTAGCTTTTGACGTAGCTGGGGCAGGAGAAGTGAGGGCCGAAGATCAGGGGGGCGTCCCTTCTGGCTCCTCCACTGTCCGGGGGCTTCCCCAGCATTGACCGGAACACAGCTTCCCGTGCCGGGCCTCGTACAACGCTTTATAGGAGTCATCTCACGCAACCTCATGCCTCCCAAGACCGCTGTGACTCCCATTTTGAAGATGGGGAAACTGAGGCTAATGCAACTGGTGGGGCTGGGAGGTGAGAGCCGCTCCTTGGCGCCTCCGCCCCCCGGGTGGGGCACTCACGGGTCTGAGCGGCGGCGCCGCGCGGTGGCCAGGCTCTGACACTGGATCACGTGCACGCACAGCTCCGCGGCGTCCGGTTCATAGCGCAGAGCGAAGTGCACCGAGCCGCGCACCTGCACCGCGCCGGCCTCCGCCTCCCCGGACAGGCTCCTCTGGCTGCCGCTCAGCTGCGGGCGGGGCGGGGCGGGAGGTCAGGGCTGGGTGCAGGCTCACGTCGGGGAGTATGCGGGGCAAAACGAGGTGACGAGGTTAAGGGCCCTGCGAGGTGGCTTGCCTGGGAGCTGGAGTGTCAGGTCTCGGGGCGAGGAAGGGGTCAGGCAGGGGCTACGCGTCGGGATATGGGGAGGTGACGCCCTGTCCCCCGCGCTCTCTCCCCCTCACCGTGGAAGAGTTGAGGCTGGACACCGAGGAACTACTGCTGAGCATGCGGTCGAGCGAGGGGCCGGGCCCCAGGGCCTCCTCCCCGTTCTCCAGGATCTCGGATGCCGCCCGAATCTGGGGTGGGAAGAAGTGACAGGGGCGCCTCCTGTATCCCAGCGGGTTCCCGGACCGCGCTCGATCCCGGACGGCTCGCTCCCTGCCAATCATCCGCTCCGGGTTTTGCGAGCAGCCGCAGGCTGCTACCGCCTACCTGGGTCGGGAGGTGCTGCGGCTCCACCTCTTCCCCCGAAGACGGCTTGGGCTCTGGGTCCGCCTCTTCGAAGACCTGTGCACCCCCTGGACCAGGGGCTGGGGTGGGTCAAAATTTGTTGAGCCAGCCCCTTCCCTCCCGCCCTAAGCAAATTTGGAGGGACTGATTTACAACCTCCATGACCTGCAGATTGGGGCCCCCAGTGCTGCCCTGGGGTCATCCACATGCCTCCGCTGACCCCCAATGCAGGGGAGGAGGGTCACTACAGGTGAGTAGGTCACTTAGAGTTGCCTCTGATCCTCACAACCTCTCTGTGCTCCCCGACACACATCCTCCCACTTACCTTCCTGGGCCTGGGGCTCCTCCCCATGATCTGAAGACTCTGGGAGGACATATGGTGAGGGGAAATCAGGTCCCTGAAGGAAGCAAGGGGTAGGGGTCATAGTGGAGACTAATGATGAAGGGGACAAAGGTTATGATGGGGTCAGAGGTCAGCAGCTCCAGCTGGCTGCCCCAGCTTCAGATTTAGCACAGCTTTCAGGGTAGGGCTGGCAACCAGCTGCAGGACCAGTTGGGCCTGTACTTCACACCCTTTCACATTTCAGTGTCTGCCTTGCCTGCCTCCCAGGTGGGGGACAGTAGTATGTGAGTCCCGGAACTCACCCAGCTCAGTCTCCACTCCATGAATAATAGCTGGATTCAGAGATTCCCTTAGAGGTCCATATGCCCATGTGACAGAAGAGGATGACAGCGGCCCAGAGCAGGGTTTCCTGATTCTTGGTTCTCAGGCTGAGGCTCTTTCCCCAGCACATCCCGCCTCCACTCCAGAGGCACTATCATTCAGTCACTCATTACTCACCTCAGCCTTGCTGAGCCTCTCCTGGGGGGCCTTGTCTAAGGAGAACCTAGGAGGAGGGAGAGGTGGTTGTCAGGGATGGGACCCAGGTAACTGGTAGGTACACTCCCCTCCCTGCCACGCCTCCTCACCCGGGCTCCAGCTTCTCTTCTGTCTCTTTCCCAGCAGTCTCAGGCTCCTTATCGCTGCCTAGAGCCTGGTCTCCTGCATGCAGGTGAGAAGCTCTGTAAACCCCCTTCACAGGAAGTCTGACCCTGGGAGATGCTACCCACCTCCTGTAGCCCACAGAGTGGTGATCCCACCCAAAAGGCACATAGTACCAGGGGCAGCCAGGACTGGAACCCATGGACTCTTTCTCTGTTCATATATACCCGGTACCCCAGGGCATGTGAGGCCTGCCCCTTTCTGAGGATCTCCTCTCACCCCTGGAACTCTTCTTCCTGCGGATAGAGGCTCGAACAAGGTCAGAGCCAAGGTGAGCATGGTGGTGCCGTTGGGCGCGTGCTTCCTGGAACCAGTCCCCCGTCAGGATTTTCAGCTGCCCAGGGTCTGCCAGTGAGGCCCGGAGCTTGCTGGAGGACAGGGGAGGCTGTGGCTGTCACTATTCACCCAACCAACATTCCTGCCACCCACTCTATGCCAGGCCCTGTACCTGGGGCTAGGGACACAACAGCAAATCAGACTTGAACCCTGCTCTGAGGGAGCTCAGGCTGGTGGGGAGACCGAGTCCGGAATAGACAAGTACACCATAGTGGGGTAGGTGCCATGATGGATGTAAGAAGGGCCAGTTTTGCCTGTGGGAATGCAGGAGTGCTTCCCAGAGGATGCATGTGAATTGCTCCTTAAAGGACAAATTGGAGTTCTACAGGCAGAGGAGAAAAATTATTATTAATTAAAGTGACTACTGTGCACAATCCCTCCTAATTCTATCAGGTGGGGCTCCTTAACCCCATTTTATAGAAAAGGAGAGTGGTGCTGGGGAGGTCAGTGGGTTGCCTAAGGTTACATAGCTAGGAGGTGTCTGTCTGTCTCCAAGCACTACTTGTAAGCCCCATACTCCTCTGCCACTGTGCTCTTCCAGGGAGAAGGAATGACCTAGAAGGGAAGAGTGGGTGTGTTCGGGGACTGTAGAGCACACAGGTGGCTGTGGTGGGCACTCTATGTGTGTTATCAGGAGGAGTTACTGTTGGAAGATGAGATGGGGGAGGCTGGCAGGGACCAATCAGGGGGGCCTTGTGGACCTCACTTAAGAGCTTGCCCCTAACATGAGGTGCTGGAGAGCAGTGGGGGAGGGGGACAGCTGTTCAACAAGACATATTAAGGACAGATCTGAGGAGCTCCAGCTGCGGCATGGTGGGTGGACTGGAGACGTGAGGAGGCCGGCAGGGAGCTGTTATGGCCACCCTGGCAGAGGTGATTAGCTGAGCTGGCCGGGGGAGAGGGTACCAAAGGGCAAAAACAAGAACCACCCAGATATTTGACAGGCCGCATGTTGGTGGGAGCAGTGCCTGAGGCCCCCTCCTCCTGGGCCCCCTGCCGTGCCTCACCTGACCCGCCCCTCTTCCAGCTGGCGCAGGTTGGCATCTCGCGTCAGGACTTCAGCAATGGCGTCCTGCTCCTCCTCTGTTAGGAAGCTGAGGTCCAACAGTCTGTCGGGCTCTGGCTCATGTGCCATTAGGACCAGAGCCCCTCTTGAGGTAGGTAGCCCCTCTGGGGCATCAGTTGGAGCAGCGCGCCCACTGGGCACACATGGATCCCTGGGAGCAAACCAGAGGTCAGGTCAAGCCCTGCCCAAATACAGGGTACATCCTGAAACCAACTGCCCTTTCATCCCAAATAAATACCAGGTGATAGGCAGGGTATATCCCCAAGTAGGCTGAGGTCAAGGTGGCATGAGATGCACCCATGGACACATGCATACACTGGTCCATAAACACACTCAGAGTCACACTTGAAGACGTGTACAGAGACATGCCTGCACACACACTGATACACACGTAGACACGACTACCCACAGTGAGAAGTACATTTGGTCACACATGCATACTGATATCTGTATAAAGATAGGCACACACACACCTGTCCCTCCATGAAGGGCTCTGTGCAGTCATAGGCCCAGACCCATGCCCAAACCAAGAGATGACCTAACATATTCTTAAACCTGTACACGGGCCTGTGCAGGACCTATCAGGTGGGTTCACCTTTATAAGGTAAGTCCTGGAACAAAGGCATGTCCCTAGATATACACAAACCACACAGACTTTGCACATGCATATTGCCCCTTGCCATCTAGATTGTGAGCTCCCTGAAAGTGGGGACAGGTCCTCACCCCCAAAGCCAGTACATTGCACACAACAAATGGTCGGTAAAAGTTTGATTAATTAAAGACAGAAATACATCTGCACACACCTGGGCAATGCACATACACAAACGTGCACCCAGACTCACAGGCACACACATTATCTGCTTACCACCCTTGCCCTGGAACCTCCCAAGCTGGGTCCTCCTCCCTCCACCCTTCACCTCCACCCTGCCCTGGCCCATTTGGCCTTCCTGTCTGAGGCAACCTCCTCCCCAACCCATACCCCCAACTTCCTCCCCCCCTCCCCGAGGTAACCGCTGCACCCACTCCCATGGGCCTCAAGCCCAGGGATGCCCTCTTTTCCATATCACTGGGCCCCTTGCTCTGTCCACATGGGTCCCCCACCCCCGACCCAGGACCTGGCTGGGGTCCCAGTGGTAGAGGCCCAGTGCTGGCAAAGCAGCTCCGGCTGCTAAGGTACCACGGTGACTCCGGAAGCAAAACATTTGCCCAACGCTGAGGGGCGTGTGGGTGTGTGGACGTGGCAAGGAGCCCATGACTGAGCCATGGGCAGAACAGAGCCACGGCCTGAGCCCACTGGGCTGTCTCTCCTCTCCTCCCTGCCCCTCCTGTCCCCTCCCATGCCAGGGCATCTGGCAGGGCTGCAATGGAAAGGCAAGTCCCAGCTTGTGCTTGTCGCCTGTGCTCTGTGCCCTCCCAGCTGAGACAAGTCTCCAAGCCCGAGCGAATCCTCTCCCCTGCTGCCCCATGCTCACCCGGGAAACTGGGGTTCCTGCATGTTTCCATCGGGCCACTTATATAGTGCTGTGTGAATGCCTGTGTGCTTGACGCTAACACTAGTTCCTGCACACCTGCTGAGAATTGCAAATGCATGGTTTGGGGCTCTTCTGTGGCTGGTGTGTGAGCCTTCGGTGATGTCCCTTGAGCTGTGCTGTTTCCAGAGTCCATCTTGCAGGTATGTCTTTGTACTGTGGATCTACGAGTCTGTGTATTTTAGGGGTGTGAATGTCATATCACCGCATGTATCTCTGTGTGTCATGTCATGGCAGGATGCTGCATGGGTGGCTATCTGTGTGGTGTGTTCAGTGACTTTCTGGGTGACAGCATTGTGTGGTATGTGCTGTGTGTATTTCCTCCTGTGCTGTATGTGTGAATGGTGTATTGTGATGTGTACTCTGGTGCCCCAAGGGCCTCCGTGTGTGTGTGTGTGTGTGTGTGTGTGTGTGTGTATGAGTGTGGAGGTGGGGAACATTCTGCAAAATTGACCCTGCTCTTATCCTGCAGGTCTGCCTGGGAAGGGCTGTGGGCATCTAAGCCCAGAGTCCCCAGCAGCACCCACCTTCCTAAAGTCACCTCTCTCCCAGAAGCAGAAGCAAGTGTCTGTTCATCTTGCTCTGTTTCAACATTGTGGGATAAACTCATTGGTCAACATAAGGGTCTGTCCATCTGTCTGGCCAGTCCCAGACACTCTGGCCTTCCCCCACCCCAAGGTCCCAGAGGGTGTTCAGGATACCAGGTGGCAGTGCCTGCCCCTTGGGACACTGGCAGGGGACCCCATCCCACCCTGTGTTACCTGTAGGGGTCCAGTATGGAGGGAACACCTTCGTAGGCTGGCCCTGGCTCCCCAGGCAGTTGAGTTTCAGGGACTAGGAGAAGAGCAGTGAGGGACTAAGGCTGACTCAACCGGCAGCCCAGCAAAGTAGCTGCCCCACCGGGAGGAGGAAACACCTTCTCAGCAGGGTCTGATGCAAAACCAGGCCTGGATTCTGGCTCCCTGGGGGTGCACCTCAGCCTCTGCTTTCAGAAAACCTAGAGCTGATTTGCTGGGTGGGGGACACCTGAGGCTTGACTCCAGCTCCGCTGCAGACTTACTCTGTAACTCCTGTCACCCCTTAGGGCCTTGGCTGCCCCAGCTCTAGAATGGGTAGCAGCCCCACCCTGCCTGCTGAGGAGCTGATAGGAACTTGCTTTGAAAGCAAAGTTAGAAACTTTCCAAGAACCAGGGTAGTGCAAGGATTGCAGACTGCAGGCAGACAACCCGGAGTAGAGTTCCTGCTCTGCCAGTGTGTGACCCGAGCAGGTCTCTTCACCATCTTGAGCTGCAATTTCCTCCTATACAAACTGTGGGCAGCAGAGTGTGAAAAGCCTATTATAAAGGAAATGAAAGTGCCTGGCACAAGCTGGAATAGAGTGGGTACAAGGTGTCCCCTCTCCAATAAGGTCCTTTTTTTTTTTTTTAAAGATTTTATTGGGGGCATTGGGGAAGGGGAACAGCCAAGGTGTTGTCCTTCAGTCTTAGTTGTGGAGGGCACAGCTAGTTCAGCTCCAAGTCCAGTCGCCATCCAGCCACCATCTCATGTGGGATTCGAAACTAGAAACCTTGTTGCTAAGAGCATATGCTCTAACCAGTGAGTTATCCTGCCACCTGTTGGCAGCTCAGCAGCAGCTCAGCTCAGGCAGGCACAGCTCACTGGCCCATGTGGGAATCGAACCAGCCTGTTGCTCGGAGCTCGAGCTCTTAACCAATTGAGCCACTCAGCTAGCCCCAACAAGGTCATTTTTGACAACCACTGCCCCTCCATGTCCACATGGGGCCTCCTTGGAAGTGCTGGTCACAGCAGAACTGCTCTCCCTGCAACCCTGGGCCCCATCTGTTTCAGGAGGCCTGGGCTCTTCCAGGGCCAAAGTGAGGCTCCCACACCCAGGGAGCCCCTCTGAGCACCCCATTCAGCTCCCAGATTCTGCCCCGCCCTAAGAATGGGTTTAGGACCTAGATTATATTTGCTTTGGACCATGAATTGTGGACACACCAAATCTGATTCCTCCAAATCTGCTTCATTTCACTCTGCCTGTCCTGCTGGTCACCCTTCCAGCCGTGGATTAAAGATCAGAGGGAAAATCCCAGAGGAGGTGGTGCAAGGAGTGGTCTCTAAATGAAACCTCCTCCTTTCCCCCTCATTGGAACTGGCTCCCGAATACATTTCTGAGCACCTAAGGGTCCCCCCTCTCCCCGGGGCCCAAGGTCCAGCTTTTAGTTTTTGGCAAGTCAGTCTTATTTCCTGTGCCTCTTTTTCTTCATCTGTTAAATGGGGGTAATAATCCCTCCTCAGATGGTTTTCACAATTCAATGAGATCTCTGCAGGCCCTTCATAAATATACATATGCATTTGCATACACAATATCAGTTGTCTGTCCACGTGAGGGGGGGGGGTTCCTGTGATGGCTGCCTCCCCCATCAAGTCTCCCCAAATGGAAGGAGGGTGGCCAACATCCTCACTCCTTCCCATCCTGGTTCTGGCTCCTCCCAAGGATATTCCTCTACTCTGCAGCCCTACACCTCTCAGCAGTCCTCACCCCTGCAAGGCGTGAAATTTTGTTCCTTACTCGTCCAGCTTCTGAATTTCCCTTCCTCTCTCTGATCGCTGTCTTTATAGCTCTGACTCTCCTTGACTCTGATATTTCTGTCCAACTCTCCTGCTGTCAACTCAACCTGAACAAGGGCCCCTCCACATCTGGGACTGTATTTTCAAGTTTCCAGTTCTGTGAACAGCCCCCGTGTCCTGGTCCCTAGGCCTCCTGTGCTTCTTGCCAGTCACCGGACTGCCCCACGTCCCTGGGGGGGGGGCGGGACTTTCCCATCTGTCCCCCAACTCCCTCGCCCCTCCACTGCCCAGATCTCAGTCCCTGCCCAGCGTCCTCTGGAAGCCTGCTCCTTCCTGTCTCCAGGACTCCACACTCAGCCCCTCCAGCCCTGCATTGCACAGCTGTGAGAGGGCTCTGTTAGCACCCCACTTTGTCATTCCTCAGCTTTGAAGATGTCAGCAGACAACCAGTCTAAATCTGCTCCAAATCAGTCCAGCCTTCATTAGATACTTTCACTGACAGAAGTCTCATTATTTCCCAAGGCAGTCTGTCCTCCTTTTGGGCTGACCAACCCGTCAGCCTGACTCTCAGGACCCCACCTGGCTCAGACCATCCTTGTCGCCTATGTCCTCAGAGCCTACAGGCTGCTCCCTGCCCCTTGAACATCCCAAGCTGTAGGTTCTCCCTACTCTACCGCTGCAGAATGCTTTCCCCACCTGTCAGCACCAGCTGAGGGGCCTCAATGCCTCTGCATTGTGGCCAGTCTCCAGGCAACTCGCCATGGTCAAGAGACCCCAGATCTGGGGCCGGCCGAGTGGCGCAGTGGTTGGGCGCTGGCTTGGGAAGACAGCGGCCCCAGTTCGGGTCCCACATGTGAGGGCCAGTGACACTGCCCTCAAAAAAAACAGAGACCCCAGATCTGGGCTAAAATTGTGGCTCTGCAACATGGCTCCCTGTGGCCTTGGATCAATGACAATCTCTCGAAGCCTCACTCTCCCTCTTTATAGGACAGGGACAATAGCAACTGTCTCATAGGGCTGTTGTCAGGAGTGTTTCCTTTTTCTGGCCTCCAGCATTCATTCTGTCTTCTTGTTGGTCACAGGGCCCCAGTCCTTTGGAGAAATAGCCCCTCCCCACTTTCCCTCCTTGTGCTCCAGCGAGGCCATTTCCTAGGGGGTTTCTGAGTGTGGGCTCCAGAGCCAAGCTGCTGGGTTTGAACATTGTTCCAACTCTTCCTACCTCTGTGACCTTGAGCAAATCAGTTAACCTCCCTGTGCTTATTTCTACGCTGGTAAAATGGGGATGGTACACTTACCTCATAGGGCTGTGGTGAGGATAAATGATGATACTTTAGGACAAGGCCTGGGACATAGTAAGCACTTAACTCTTGGGTGATTTTCATGGCACTTATTTATGTCCTGTCTCTGCAAGGCTAATTGAAAGTTCTGCTAGGCAGCAGCAGTCCTTAAAACTTTTTCTATCCATTTTACTATGGTTGCCCTCTGTACTGGAACATTTTTTTCCCCCCTAACCAATTCTCAGATGGACCCCAATATGCAAAACGGATTTTTAAAAATGGAATTGCTCTGCCGTGGGGAGGGCACTCTTCTGTCTGAAGCACCTCCAGGCTTGGAAACCACACTACTGCAGGGTCTGTGATGAGCTGAAAGGAACCTGATCCAGAGCTCTGAGGGCCAGCAGCTAGAGCTGTCCTCAAGGAATATTGAGGATAAACATAAAGGACCCTCAGGATTCACAGACCAAATCCTTTGCTAGTTCAACTGTGACTCCTAGCATGGGCAAGGTTAGGAGAGACTTTACCAAGGCAGTGGCTTTTAAGCTGGGCCTTGGGAAGAAAGGCCATGATTTTACCAGGGGGAAAGCAAAGGACCAGAAGTGGTGGTGGTGGTGGGGTGCTAGAGAACAGGTGCTACACCGACTCATTGGAGAGCTGATGTGATGAGTGAGAATGCCAAGTGAGGAGAATGCCAGAGAAATGGAGGCTCCATGGACCAGGACAGTGACCTGATCACTGGGGGTCAGCATGCAGAACTTGGCAATGTACCGATGGATATGGTGGGGGCCAGGGACTGGGGCGTTCTCTTGGCTTATCCCAGACTGTGCACTCCTGGTTGAGGGGACAGGTCCAGGACTCTGGTCTGCCCAGCCCCAACTCCCAATCCTACTGCCAATGTTCCTTCCAACAGGGGACATGGGAGGGGTTTCAATACTCACTTGCCTCATGAAGAGGAGAGAGCTTTGGAATGGACAAGGAATGGCGGGGAACTCCTAGAGCCTGAGCCCAGGGCAGGATATAACTGAAGGATGCTGGCATCGCTGTAAGCTCCAGGTACTGAACGAGACTCAACCAGATCCCTTGCCAGAGGCAGAGGTACCCAAGGAGATACAAACTGAAGGGGTGAGGGGACCACTGAAAGAAGAAAACAAACACAAGGCACTGACTGGAGTTAAAACTCTTTATTGTCCTGCCCAGGAAGCCTCGCATAAAGGAATCCATGGGGCAAGGGCCTTCACACAACTTGAAGAGAAGGGGGATCTGTGGTGGGTGGGAGGAAACAATCCACTTCAACTCCCTGATGGTACTGGCTGCTCTGACGGTCCCCCATCTTGGACCCAAGGGGTGCCATCACCAGCGCAAGGCCCACCCCTGGGGCTGGGAACCCAGCTTTGTTTACATGGCTCTGATCTACAGGGGGTGACTCTGGACACATCAACGCCACTCCTCTCTCCAGCCTGGCTGGGGAAGACCAGGCCCCAAACTGCGGAGGGAAATGGGCCCAAGTACATGGAGTCCCTGGGAGGGTGGACACAGGGGGCCGCATGGGCTGGAGGGCCCCAGGATATGGGGCACAAACTACCCCTAGTGCAGCTTCTGGCAAAAATCGGAGGTGGGGGCCCATCCAGCCCTACCGAACCATTCTAGAGGCCAGCGTGCAGCCTAGCTTTTGGAGACTTCTTAGTCTACCCCACCCACCCCAGGACCAGAGCAAACCCAGCCCTAGCCCCTGTGCTGCCTTGTCTGGTGGGTCCAAATGTCCTCCCGTCCCCCACCAGGCACTGGGCTGAGGTGGAGGGAGCCCAGCACAGTGGCACAGCAGCTCTACAGAGGGAAGCTAAGGCCTTTCTAACAGATGAAGGAGAGTGCCCTCAAGTGCCGGGGTCACAAGCCTGGGAAGGAGGGGACAGGGAACTTCTGAGTGACCAGTGAGACACAACATACAAATACCCCCACCCTATGCTCATCCTCAGCCTAATCCCACGTAGCCCAGACTCCTGGGTCAAAACCAGCAGGTCCATCCCTCCCTTTTGGGTTGAGGAGAAAGGATCTGGAACCAAGAGGGGTGGCTGGTGCCTCCGCAGGAATCTGGTGGGTCCAGGGCCATGGGGCAGCCATCACCGCAGGTTAAAGACCAGGCTGACGGTTAAGATGACGCCCAGAAGAAGGACGAAGGGCAGCCAGGTCTTCACAAAGGCCCCGATGCTGACAGAGAGGAGAATGGGTGGGAGGGGCCCGGTGAGTGGCGTGCCACCCAGAGCTCCAGCCATCCAAACCCAGAAGGGGCTCCTGCCCCTGAGGAAGCAACTGGAACCACTCCCTCACCCCCAAACTTGGTCAGCCAAGGGAATGGGCTGGGCCTGGCGCCCACTATGGAGCACTGCCAATTATGATCTTGGGCAAGGGCTATTCCAGACTCCTAGTGGAGATAGAACACCTCTCTGGGTGGGTACAGAAGACATGCCCACCTTCTCTAGGCTTTATTGGCTCCATCCTCAATCAGCCCTATCTCTGGGGAGAGGTCTCCA
The DNA here is from genome assembly GCA_033961575.1 of Aselliscus stoliczkanus. NCBI lineage: Eukaryota > Metazoa > Chordata > Mammalia > Chiroptera > Hipposideridae > Aselliscus > Aselliscus stoliczkanus. Next base: position 163,860,265 of record CM066730.1, read on the forward strand.
GTGAGAGGACAGGAATTTGTCTGGGCATGGAAGCCAGGAGCACTGCCAGCCCACAGCCCTCATATGGGCCCGCTAGGAGGGGAGGAGTAAGCAACAGCGAGCACAGTGTTTCGGCTGGAGTCAGGGCTCTGGGTTCAATCCTGGTTCTGCCTCAGGCTATGTGGCCATAGTTACAGTCTTCTCAGGGGACCTCTAAAGCCTTTGGACTAAAAAAGGACCCCCGAAGGTTTCCTTTTTAGAAGCTCTTAATGATGAGTGCAGCTAGAGGAAAGCTTGGAAATGGCTGGGGTGCCCAGGTGTGCTGGCTCCCAAGTGGGCGAGTCACTCAATCTCTCTGAGCGGCCTTTACCTGTGAATTGGGACTAATGCCTTTGACCTCACAGGTTGTGAGGCTGTGGCTTCAAAGGTCCTCCCAGGTCACCACTGGGACTCACCTGACCAGAACCCTGCCTCATACAAGGGATGCTGGGAAGGGACTCTGTGGGGCAATCACCCACTCTCCTATGAAGGCCTACCTGTTCATTTGACCTGAGCGCAGAGCTCTGCACTCAGTCTCCCTGAAAAGCCAGTCATTATCAAGAACATAATCAAGAGCAGTTTCAGCTCAGAGAGGCCAAGGCAGTTACCTAAGATCTCACAGTGAGCCAGTGATGGGGCTGGGCTTGGGGCCCAGGTGGAGCTGGACTTCAGCACTGCCACCTCCCCTCTCCACCAGGAACTCAGCTAATTGGTCTAGCCCAGGGGTCTGCAAACTGCAACTCGCGAGCCACATGCGGCTCTTTGGGTACGTTCCATCTCAAAATTTTGCTGACTTCTGGAAGAGCCAACCCTGTCCCTCACAACAATTTAAAAATTATTCGAGAGCCATAAATATATTTTTACATAATCACCATTATATGAATAATATCCTTTAAAAATTTTATCAATGAAACTATGATAGTTTTATTTTCAATTTCAATTTTACTTCAGAGCTACATGTACGTACCTAACGAGCTGCATGTGGCTTGCGGGCCGCAGTTTGCTGACCCCTGGGGGGCTCTTCTGTCTCAAGTTTGCCGACCCCTGTTCTAGAACCTTCACAGCTCCAACCAGCATCTGCTTTGTCCCTGCTGGCTGAAGGACTCCAGAAATGGCCCTGCTGGGATCCTTGGGAGAGCAGCCCCAGGGGAGGATGGTGGGCGGGCAGCTCACCTGACATACTTCCCGTAGAGCAGGCAGAAGAAACAGAGTGTCACCATGTTCCAGTTGGTGCTGTTGTTGTAGCGCATCAGGTTCAGGGCCAATGCCACGTGTGAGTGGCAGTTGTCACAGCAGAGATTGTGCTGGAGATGCAGGATGGGTGGGGTCAGGCTGGGCTGTGGGGAAGCTGCCACTCGGGTTCCCCTCAGGAGCGGCTCACCTACCATGCGGTGTTTGTACTCCTCAGAGGCATCGTGCACAGCTGTGTCCCATGCATTGGGCCCGCTAGCGTATACCTGAGCCGGGTCCAACTTCCAGTACCTGAGGAGAGAGGGTAGTTCTGGGCACTGGCTCCGCCCCACGAATGTTCCCTGATGCCTGCTCTGTGCAGAGCCCTGAGCTGGGTGCTGGGGATGCAGGGGTGAGCCAGGTCCAGAGAAAGGGCCATAGAGCAGACAACACAGTGTGACACAGTGATCCAACGCCATGTGGGTCCTGGGAAGGAGACCAACTGACTCAGCTGGGGGCTGTGAGATGCTTCCTGGGGGTGACACCTGAGTCCAGTCTGAAGGAAGAGGGATTAACAGGCACAGGATGGGGAGTGGGCAGTCCAGGAGAGGAAGAGGCACAAAACTGTGTAGCGTGTATCCAAGAACTGCTGGAGGGAGGAACAGGGTGATGGGGGGTCAAAAGGTGAGGCTGGAGATGCAGGTGGGGCCACATCGCAGCGGTCTTGGATGTCACTCTGAGGAGTTTATCCATCAGAAAGCATCCTCCCCAACTTCCCACATGGGAGACTAGGGTGACTGGGAGAGCAGCCTGTGGAGCTAAAGCTCATAAATCCCAAGCTGGGAGAGACCTCAGAGGTTCTCAGGCCAGGGAGAGCTGGGAGGTCAGAGCGCCCTCTGGCTGCTGTGAGGGGAATGGCTTGGTAGAGAAGCCGGGAGACAGGGGGCCCGAGAGGAACCAGTGTGGCTGGGGCTGCTCAGGGAATCCTGCCTGGAAACAGGTACCCTTAAAACTGTCCTCAAAAAGCAGCCTGGCAGCAGACACCCAGCCCAGAGGCCCTTTATAGACATTCCACCTGCCCAAGGAAGCCAGCAGGCGGCTTCTGCTGTGTAGGGCACCAACTCTGTGGGTCCTAACCCTCTGGGGTGTGGCCTCTGACATCAGAGCACCTGTTCTGTTCTGAGCATATAGATGACTGAGGCATTGTCACCAAAACCACAGCTGAGGTGGGTCCCCTAAGACAGAAGAAATGGAAGTCCAAAAATCCCAAGCACCCCAGCAATAGCTCTGAGAGGGCCTGAACTGCTTTGATTCTCTCCAACCAGATCTTTGCGGCGGAGTTCCGAACCATGCCTCCCTTACACCTTACATGGCATTGTTTACTCCCAGAGGGGCAGGAGAAAGAGTCTTGGTTTTGGAGTGAGCCGGACCTGGGTGTGGACCCTAGTTCTACCACCTCCTATGTGATCCTGGCCAAGTCTCTTCCCTGATCAAGTCTCTTGACCAAGTTTTCACCCTTCCAATGGAACTGAAAACATGACTTTGCATTGCTGAGGCAAAGCCTGTGGATAAAGGACCCGGCCAGGAGGAACCTGGCCCTAAGGCCAGTCACACGGGTGCTCATCACTTACTTGGCAGGCTTCCCAAAGGCCATGTTGTCTTCCTGTTGAGGGACAAGAGCAGAGGTCAGTGGGGAACCAGCATCTAGCTCGGAAGACAGGCCTGGGTGGAAGTGCACTGACTAAGGAGGAGGGAAGTCAGATGGGCAGAAATGGGGCCCAGGCCCTGCTCTGGCGTTGGCTTGGTATCTGAAGTGCCCGCAGCAGCTTTTCTGTGGGAAGATGGCAGTGTGGCAGGAGTGCACAGAGCATTGTACCCTGAGACCAAAGACTCGGAGTGCCAGCCAGGAGTGCCCCTTGGCATGGCTCCCAGGTAATTCTCTCACCCTCTTTGGGCCTCGTTTTCTCCAAGTTCTCAGATCAATCTCTCATCTCTGATCATAGGGAGGCAGCTTCCTTTGTGGTATGAATGAGGACATCCTCTAACCTCCTGACCTGACAGTGCTGCCCATACGGAGAGCCCATCTCTGCACCTGGCAGTCTGCCTGCATTCACAGCAGGAGGGGGAAGGGGAGTGGGGCTCAAGAGGCTTCCCAAGTCCTAGACCTGCCACATAGGATGTGTGGTACGGGAGTTATGCAGTGACAGATTCTGGGTTCAGAATCTGCTGACAGAGCTGGTCAAAGATGAATTATCATAAACATATATGCCAGTGAAAGTAATGGATACGACGTTTATCGTGTTAAGGGGGTCATGATGACTATTAATGTAACAGGCTGGTGCCACCACACCTTCATCCAGCCTTTGATGAAGCTGCTACCTTGAAACCCCACTGCACCCATCTTGGGCACACCCCAAGAACAGGCCTGAAGACACAGCTGATCCAGTCTAGAAGGCCCACCCTGGGAACCATGTTAGCCTCCCCTGTGCCCCCACCTTGTGACTCCCACCTTCTGAAGGTCCAGAGATGTGGTTCCTGGATGATCTGACTCTCCACTCTTGCCTCTAACCCCTACCCATGTCTTGGTACCCAAGGGGTGGGCAAAGGGCTGGGTCAGTTACTTAAGAATCCTTCTGGCCACACTGCCCTCCTGGCCTGTCCTAGAGGCAAGAGAAGGGGTACAGGGGTCAAACACTGGTGAGGAGCAGAGGGCCAGGGCCAGGGCAGCATGCTATCTGCATTCTCTTGGCTTTGGCGGAGATATGGCCAATCTTCCACGGAAGGCTTGGAACCCTCCAGAGGGTGTGGAATGGGGACTCACCGAGACAAAGTAGGGGCCAGCGAAGTCCCGAATGACTCCTGTGGATGTGCAGATGCCCATGTGGCCAATGATGGGGAAAAACCACCTGTGAGGACAAAGGACAGGGAAGGAGCAGAGTTTAGGGGGTCTTTCAGTTGGTTAGACGACACTGGGACACTCGGTCCAGTGTGAGGGGCTATGACTGTAACTTTGTGTGATGATGCCATTAGGGTGGCTGGAGGGGCTGGGGGAGCACAGAAGAGGGGCAAATGAACAGCACAGTGGGATACCACCTCACCCCCAGAGCAGTTAGACCTCTCATTCACTGCTGGTGGGAGTGTCAACTGTTTCTGCCCCTTTTGAAACCTGGCTGTATACTCTATGCCTCAGCAATCTACCGCAGAGCACACGCCCAACAGAAACAAATGCTCACGGCCACCAAAGGCCTGCACAAGCATGTTCATAGCACCTTTGTCTAAAAGAGCCGAAACATTTGCCAAAACTCATTGAACTGCACACTTCAAATACGTGTGCTTTATTACATGTAAATTATCTCAATGAAGTTGATTTAAAAAATAACTGGAAATAATCCAAATGCCCAACAATAGTAAAATGAGTAAGTAAATTGGGGGTACAACCATATAATGAAAAGCAAGTAACGATAAAAAAAGAACAAACTTCTGCTCCATACAACAGATTCTCAGAGATATAAGGCAGTGAAAGAAACCTTACACAAAGATACATACATATTATTCTGTTTATATGAAGTTCAAAGAAAGGCAAAAGTAATCTATGGTGCCAGAATGCAAAAGAGGGGTGATATCTGTGGTAGAACTGACTGGCACAAGGGAGCCCTTTGGGTACCAGAAATGTTATCTAGGGCCTGCCGAGTGGCGCATTGGTTAAGAGCTGGTTTGGGACGCCAGCGGCCCTGGTTCGGATCCCACATATGAGGGCCAGTGACACTGCCCTCTACAGCTAACAACAGCTCCACCTGGAGCTGGGCTGTGCGAGCTCCGGCGACAGTGTAGGCTGCAGCCCCTGCTGCAGTGGGCTGCCATAGGCTACAGTGAGTGGCCTGGCAGGCAGCATGAGCTGCCAATAGCCACAGTGAATGACCATCCAGAGGCCGGTGACTGATCTGTCTCATCCAGGAAGAGTGCAATGATGATACCAACATGGGCCAGTGAAACAACGTCCTCTGCAACTAGACTGAAGAACAAAAAGATAGCAACGTGTCTGTTCCCCTTCCCCGATTCCCCAATGCTGTTCTCCTCCCCCAATTCCCCAATTTAAAAAAAATCTAAAAAAAAAAAAAAAAAAGAAAGAAATGTTCTCTATCTTGAGCTGTGTGACATAAGTGTATACATATGCAAAAATCCATTAAGCCCTATACTTAAGATTTATATGCTTTATGGTATATGTTATATATCAATAAAAGTTTTTTTTTTTAAAGGTGTGGAAGGCATTTATACCAATCTGTGGGTGGGGGTTGAGGGTCAGGGGGGAGTTCAGAGGGGAAATGATGAAGACACAGTATGGGCAGGTAGAGACAAAAAAAAGTGGTGTATTCCAGAGAGACAAAAGAATGGTGTAGTCCAGGAACTAAAAGTTCAAATTCTTAAAAGCCATGGGCATTTTAAAAAACCAAATCTGGGCCGGCCGAGTGGCGCATTGGTTAAGCGCTGGTTTTGGGATGCCAGCGGCCCCGGTTCGGATCCCACATGAGGGCCAGTGACACTGCCCTCTACAGCTAACAACAGCTCCACCTGGAGCTGGGCTGTGCGAGCCCCGGTGATGGTGTGGGCTGCAGCCCCTGCTGCAGTGGGCTGCCATAGGCTGCAGTGAGTGGCCCACAGCCAGCGTGAGCGGCTGGCAGCCAAGCGTGAGCTGCCAATAGCCGCGATGAGCGACATCCAGAGGCCAGCGACCGATCTGCCTCATCCGGGAAGAGCGCAATGACGATACCAACAGTGAAGCAACATCCTCCGCAACTAAACTGAAGAACAAAAAGACAGCAACTTGTCTGTTCCCCTTCCCCGATTCCCCAACGCTGTTCCCCTCCGCCAATTCCCCAATTAAAAAAAAAAAAAAAAACCCAAATCTGAGGGCCGGCCAAGTGGCGCGGTGGTTGAGCACTGGCTTGGGAAGCCAGTGGCCCTGGTTCGGGTCCCACATATGAGGGCCAGGGACACTGCCCTGAAAAAAAAAAAAAACAAACAAAAACAAAAAACAAATCTGAGATGGATCCCAATATACAAAACACACAGGAACCCTGAAGCTGTCTGCAGTCAGGGAACCATGGCTCTAACGGCCTAGGTGCTGCAGCGCCTGATCCAGCTTAAGGGCTCACAGGGCCAGTGGCCAAGGTCTCAAGGCTGGTCTGGTCTCAAGTCTGCACCCTGCTAGGGAGGTAGGGTCAAAACCAGAGATGCAGCTCAAGGAAGCTATTATGTGGGGCTGGGGGCAGTCAGCAAAGACTTCACAGAGGTGACTTTTAACCTTCACCTGTGAAAAACAGGATGCCAATAGGCAGAAAGCAAAACTCCCAAGCGCAAAGTGCTGCACGTGTTTAGGAATGGAGGGGAACATGAGTGGAGGGGAGGAGGGTGGCTAGTTCAGAGGTTAGTCTGGAATACTGGTAAGAGATGACGGTGGTCCTGACTAGAGTATTGGCGGTGGGGTGGTGAGATGCAGATGATTTGAAAGCTCTTTAAAAGAAAAACTGGATGGGCCGGCCCAGTGGCGTGTTGGTTGGGAACTCGCTTGGGACACCAGCGGCCCGGGTTCGGATCCTACATGTGAGGGCTGGTGACACTACCCTCAAAAAAAAAAAAAAAACAAAAAACTGTGGATAGTTGTATGATTCTCTATAGGACAGGTCTTCCAGGTCTTGCAGCCTGAGCACTTGAGACAATGGTGGGGCCAGTGTGATCTTTTGAGAACGTCATTCAGATTCCATTGTTCCTTTGCTTAACATCCATTAATGGCTTCCTATTACACTCCTTTCAACAGTTTGGCCTTGAAGTCACCTCATGCCTCTCTTTAGCTACAGGGCCTGCTTCTGGTTCCCTAAACACACTCCGAACGCTCATCCCATTTCAATGCTTATTTTGCATTTGCCTCAGCCCAGAACATTCTTCCCCCAGAGCTTCACAGTGCTGGCTGTTTTTCATTGTTTAGATTTCAGCTCTCCTGTAACTTCAGAGGTCTTCCCTGACTGTGTCTTCTAAAGCAGCCACAAACTACCCCAGGCACCTCAGACCCCATTATTCCACTTTAATTTTTTCAGAGTATCTGCTAGTTCCTAAAATGATCTTGTTTATTTACATGGTTACTGTCTTTCTTTCCCCACTAGTATGTAATCTGCAAGAGAGCAGGATTTTTCTCGTTAGAGGAGCCTCCAGGGCAGTGCGTGGCCCACAGCTGGAGCTAAGTATTCTCTGACTAAATTATGAATGAATGAATGAATGAATGAACAAAGGCCCCGCACTGAAGAGTAGAGTAAGGCTCTGAAGCCAGACCTGGGTTGAGTCCTGACTTGGTTTGGTTGAGTTACTCATTCCCACTGTCAGTAACAGGCGGATAATAATTAATGACTCCAATGGGAGACTACTGTGAGGATAATTTTTTTTTTTTTAGAGGGCAGTGTCACTGGCCCTCATATGTGGGATCCGAACAAGGGCTGCTGGCGTCCCAAGCCAGCGCTTAACCACGGTGCCACTCGGCCGGCCCTACTGTGAGGATTAAAGGGGATATGTTTGCAAAGTGCTTTGCACACTTCGTTGAACTTGGTAGTTGTTCAATGCTGTTATCATGGGATGTTCAATAAATACTTGCTATCTGATTGGCTGGACTGACATAGAGTAAGTTGCTAAAGATCCACAGTGGCCACAGGATGGACTCTCAGAATTATGCAAACGTAGCTTCTCTGGCTTCTCAGACCCTGACTTCAGGACACCTCCCACACCCCAATTCCTTTCATCTAGTTGGGGAGGTCTGGGTTTAACCACCTTCCACATCTCACAGCTGTGCTGGCAGCTGCTGATGGAAATTAAGAGTAATGGCTGGAGACAGCAGCAGAATCCTGTGCCCAGGGAAGCCCCAAAGAAGAAACTCTCAAAGTATCAGTATGAACGCTTCACGAAGGCAAGCTCCAAAGCTTTGTGGGCTACTGTCTATACAGACTCAGGACAGAATAACTGTCCTCAATAACTATTGAATGAATGAATGAATGAAGTTACTGATCCTGGAGCTTCTATCTGGAAAGGTAGACTATTTCAGTAGAAAAAGCCCCATGCTGGCTTCTAAGCCTGTATTTCCTCATCCATAAAATGGGAGTGACAGTATCTATTTTCATTAGGTTGATGTAAGGACTGAATGAGATAGTGAATATAAAATGTTTGGCCCAGAACAGAGTAAGTAACCACTCTTAGCTGTTTTGATTAGCAACAGTAGCTATTATTTTGCTTTTCATGCAGAATTACTGGCATCTCTGAGGGAGTGGGCAGATCTTTGGATTTGGCTCTTTTCCCTGATTCGTCCTCCAAAGACAGAAGGCAGTTCCTTGTGCCACATCTTTCTCTAGTTTTGTACTTTGGGGCAGCCATCATCACAGTGTACAACGATGGTCAGTTCACATCTCTCTCTCCCCCTGCTGGAGGGTGACTTCTTTGACAGGAACATGAGACCTTTGACAGGGCGCTACTATGAACACCTGTACATAGATCTGAATAGAAATGGGGTGTAAACTGCTTCTGGCCCAGATGACTGGGGATTATGGTTCCTCTACCACATGATGTTACCAGCTCTCTAAAGAGCAGAGGGCTCCACAAATGTGTTTTTGAGAACAGAGAAAAACCGAAGAGATCTTAAGATAACAAGATAAGTTTCAGCAAAACCAATACATTCTAACTCTCCCAGTTATTCATTCTTCTATTAACATTTTACTTTCTTCATAGCACAAACCACTATCAGAAGTTCTCTTATTAGTTTGTTTACTATCTCTTTCCACCAAGATTTAAACTCTATGACAGCAAGAAGCATATATTCTTTATTCACCACTGTATATTCTTATCACCTAGAACTACTCTGGGCACATAGGAGTAACTTAGAAAATGTGTTACGAGAACACTGAGTTAATGAACACACTTTCTTAAAACTTTTATTTTTTAAAATTTATTTTAATTTTTTTTTTTTTAGCTGAGCCATCCTGCTACCTGTTGGCAGCTCAGCTCGCGCTCTTGAGCGAGTTCTTAACCAACTGAGCCACTCAGCCGGCCCTTAAAACATTTATTATTTTTTATTTTATTCTTTTTAAAAGATTTTATTGGGGAATTGGGGGAGGGGAACAGCGTTGGGGAATTGGGGAAGGGGAACAGACAAGTTGCTGTCTTTTTGTTTTCAGTCTAGTTGCGGAGGACGTTGCTTCACTGGCCCATGTTGGTATCGTCATTGCGCTCTTCCCGGATGAGGCAGATCGGTTGCCGGCCTCTAGATGGTTGCTCACTGCGGCTATTGGCAGCTCACGCTGGCTGCTGGCCACTCACTGTAGCCTATGGCAGCCCACCGCAGCAGGGGCTGCAGCCTACACCGTCGCCTGGGCTCGCATAGCCCAGCTCCAGGTGGAGCTGTTGTTAGCTGTAGAGGGCAGTGTCACTGGCCCTCATATGTGGGATCCGAACCAGGGCCGCTGGCGTCCCAAGCCAGCTCTTAACCAATGCGCCACTTGGTGGCCCAAAACATTTTTTTTTTTAAAGGAGTCAGACTTGGATGTTCTCAAACAAATACATAAGCATTTGAAAACGCAAAACAACTGAAGTATCTTTATATAAGACAAAAATTAAGGTCATTTTAGGACTGGCAGCATATAAGGCCAAAAATGATCCCTTTTCCACAACAGTTGGCTGCTTTCGATAAAGAAAACATATCTATCCCATCAGGTGAGGGGACAGGATGCAGTCAAAAGAGAGCAAGTTACGGAGTCAGAAGACTGAGTTTGGAATGCCTTTGCTTATTGGCGTGTGAACCTGATCAAGACATTTAATGATAGAAGCTCAGCTTCATCATCTGAAAAGATAATTCCTACCTTAAAAAATTGCCCATGAAATGCAGAGAATATGGGTGTGAAAGCAATTGGCCACCTGTCCAGCACTCTGAGGAGTGGGTATTATCAGCTGTCAAAGCTGAAACAGGAAGGCAAACCAGCTCCCCTGCCCAGAAGCTGCTCGCTAAAAGGCAGCAGCACTACCTGCACACCTGCTTTGTCTCCTGACAAAGGCTAACGCATAGTGTGTAGTAAAGAAGCTGTTAGAATGAGTTTTGTGGAAGTAAGAGTGACTCCGTATTGAATGAGCAACAGTAACTTCATTTTGAACACGCACAGAGAACTTAGCAGACAATGTCCAGGGAGCTACCCGTTTGCCCTGGTAATTGGGTGTAACCAGCTACACTCCGGAAGGTCTGCTACTGAAGATATGAGGACAGTCAGGATCCCAGGCTGGCTGCCCTGATAAGGTGAGGTCAGAAAGGCACTCAGAACTGCATAAGAACAGAGGACTTTTCCAGCTTAGAGAGCTGGTCTCAACTGAGAAGTGACCGCACTCTCACTCTGCTCTGCTCCGCTCAGACCACCTCTGCGGGACGGACCTCCAGGACCAGCCACCCTTCTTCGCTCCACCAGGACTCTGATTTTGGGACTCATTCCTTGCTCTTTTTTACCCAGCTATTGTATCACTCTGTGTGCTTTAGTGTTTGCTGTATTCATGATTAATATTTGAGTAAAGAGCATATTGAAAGACATTTAAGATCTTGTGTGCTCTTTTCTTGGCTCGTGCCATGGCTACCGCGGAGGCCTCCGTTAGGGCCAGGTAGATGCTGAGGGGTCTGAGAGTCTCTCTGCGGTTAGTCCCCCTGACTTGCAGGAAGAGACTGCAGCACGAACTGTGAGCCTAGCAGTCGCTCGTGACACATAGAAAGAACCTTGGTCTGGGAGGCAAACACTCTGAGACCTAAACACGCTTTGCAACTCAGATGTGTGTAATCTCCAGTCTCGGCTGTGACACAAAGGGTTGGACTTCCAGATCTGGGGATCTGGGGCCCTTCCAATGTTGACATCCTAGCAGCCGGTGTGGTCCCAACTAAACTCCAGACTCGGCAGGATTTCTTGCGTTTAAGAAGTGATCAGCAAGCATTTGCTCAATGAATGAATAAACCAGTGAATGAATAAAGATGTCTCCTCAGACAGGGATAAGGGCCCCTCTTCTGTACGAGTTTCCCAGACACAGAACGTTATTCGCAAGTCTACAACTGTCTTTCTCCCTCACTAGGCCGGTGCAATGAGAGAGGGGAGCATGTCCCATCGTCAGCAGAAACTGGCACCACGCAGGTGGCGGAGTTATGATGACTGGGCGAGGCCTGCGGGCCGGAACGAGGAAGGGGCTTGTTGCGCGTCGGGGACGGAGGCTGGCCCGCGGACGCCGCGCGGGCCCGAACTCTCCCAGTTCCCGGGTAGACGCCGGAGGAGACTCACGTGAGCACCGGGATAGGTGTCCACACCACGCAATAGGGGAAGCGGCTCCGCTCCACGTCCATGGTACCGCCGCCGGGGCAGCTAAATTGCTTCTTGTCCGTCTCGGCCGCCGTCGGCACCTCCACTTCCGCCATTCCGGGTGGGGGTGGCGGCGGCGGCAACACGAGCGGCGAACTCCCTTCCGCTTCCGCCATCCTGCGCGCGTACCGCTCCGGCGGCACCTGCTCCGGCGCCACTTTATCCGTGGCGTCACTTCCCGGAGGTGGGGTCCGCCTGGCTTAGCCTTCCCCCCGGGAATTGGAGCCGTGGCCCTCGGCCGGGCCTGCTTGTCACCCCCCAGGATCCCGCCGCCGCACTTGTTGCCTGCCAGCACCCGAAGGTTTGCGCCTGCGCTGCATGGCTGCGGAAGGTGCCCTCAGGCAGCGCACATTCTAGAGCGGAGATTCACTAAGAACTCTGTAATTCAGAACGCTGAGGAGTCCTAAAAGGTGTGGTACAGTCTCTATTTATTGAGCACTTCTTAGGTGCCAAGCGGTTGACATACATTATTTTATTTTATTTTTTTGAGGGCAGTGTCACTGGCCTTCATATGTGGGACCCGAACCAGGGCCGCTGGCTTCTTCTCAAGCCAGCGCTTAACCACCGCGCCACTCGGCCGGCCCCAACATACATTATTTTTAATCCCCATAAATTGGTTAAACATGCGAATTTATGGATTTCCCCCAGGTTACAAGTGAGCATTTAGGGCTCTGGATGAGGTGAGTGGCCACAACACAAACCCAAGCCTGTCTCCCTTGTCGGTTTCATTCTGTGATCTCTCACGAGATAGTGGTAGCATAAAATAAGGACAGACTAAAATATTGTGTGCGGTGTGTGTATAGAAATAGGGGAGCTTTGCCTAAGATATTTGAGCTGAGTCTTAATATTTGCCAGGTGGCACGGTGGTGAGGGTGGACGGATGCGCGCTGCCTTGCAAAGAAAGGCCTTGCCCGGCGCAGGGTGGAGGAGTGTGAATATCATCTTGGCTGGAGTAAATCATGAAATCTAGATGTGATGCGATCCCTTCATTGTACAAATCGAAAAATTGAGGCTCCAGGAAGTTAAGTTATTGTCTGAGATCACACATAACCATATAAAGATGACAGGCTCAAATCTTGGATTCTTTGGGCTTTTTAAAGGATGCCAAGATACACAAAGAACAGAATCTGCTGGGGGGGTGGGGGGTGGAAAATGGAAATGGGACAAGAAGGAAGGCAGCAGCTAAAAATCAGACCAGAGGGAGATATGGACAAATCCACTCAGGAAGGTGGGAGCTACGCCTTTTGGGGAAAGTCTTTCTTCCATTGAATAACCCCCCTCCTCCGCCCACCAACAGAAAGGCTGCTGCCCTGTTTTTAGCACCTTATATTTTAATGCATGGGAGCGGGCAGGGGCATGTCTGTCTCTGTTATAGAACTTTATTTCAGTAGCTAGCATAGTTCCTAGTACACAGCAGATGCCCACTAGATGTTTATTGATTTATTGAAGGATTGAACGGATGTTTTATGAAGATCTCATAGATAGCATAGCTGAAAATGATTCAACCCACTCAAAATTCTTTGAGTACGTTTGTGCCTCTCCTGTGACCCATGTGTAGTGTGTGATCCTTGCAGGGCAGCAACCAGCATATAGCACAGGGTTTGGAATACTATTAGGTGTGCAGTACATGTTTATTACATGAATAAATTATATTACTTATCTATTCAGTCATCATAGCTGTCTAGTCTCCTCTGAATCACAGGCTCCGAGGAAGGTCTATGCCTTAGACATTCCTCTACTATCACTGTCAAACCATAGTTCTAGCACAGGGCTCTTGGGTGCCCTTTAAACACTTACTGTATGTATGGATGAATAAACAACCTAAATCTTTCTTAGGGCCTCCCACAAATTTGGTAGTACTAACACAAGTGCCGCATTTAATCTGATAACCTTCAGTGGCTTCTCATTGTACTTCAAATAAAACGCAAACATCCTACCATGTTTTACAAGGCCCTGCATCTTTTATTTGTTCACGATGGTACAGCCACCCTGGCCTTTTTTCAGTTCTTCCCATGTGCCATACTCTTTCATACCCCAGGAATTTGGCACACAATGTACTTCTCTGAAATCCTCCCTTTCCGCACTGTCCCCAGCTCCTAACTGGCTAGCTTCCACTTATCCTTCAAGTCTCATGTTAAGTATTACTTTCTCAGAGAGCCCTTCCCTGGCCATCCAATCTAAACCAGAAAGCCCTTGTTAATCTACCTTGGAACACCCTGTTCTTTTCCCTCACAGTACATTTGTAGCTGTGCATTGTTAGACTCTCCCTAGGCTGGAAACTCATTGACCTCTGTAAACCCAGTGCCTAGTAGTGTCGAGCACATGGCATTTGCTTAATAAATATTTGCTAAACTGAATGAATGGCAAATACTTATTACCTTGGTGTCATGTGCTGGCTACAGAAATTCTACGGGCAGGAATTTAGCTTGTCATCTGCTACCTTTCAGTGCCTCAAGCTTTTTTAAGGGGCCCCTGCAGGTTGGTGGGCACAGAGCTCAGGAATAGGGTCTGACCAGGGAGTCCTAGCTTCTTTCCTGATGGCTTGCACCATCCTACCGTTGGCCTAGGCGGGTGAGAAGCAGGCACACGAGGAGGGCCGGGTACCTAGGGGCAGAAGCCAGTTCCTCCTCTTACTTCTCTGGGGCTCCTCTCCCAGTCTTATTCCCCACGCATCACCTTGGCTCTCTCACCCAGTGTAAAAACCTCCCTGGCCTGTGTCCTTGCCTCCTCTGCTGCTGCCACCCCTATCACCCACAGATGGGAAATCTCCATCAAAGACTAACACTTCCTTCCAGGCTCAGGATCACAGCAGGGTCCTGGAAGAAGTTCCTCTAACAGAGAGCTCAGGATAGGATTGATAGGGCTCCTAGCTACCCCTTCCCCCAACACACACACCACTGAGATCTAAAATAGGAATGACCATCTGGATCCACTCACAGGGCTGGCTGGGGGAGGGAAGGAGGGCAGAGCTGGAACTGTCAAACTGGGAAAGCTTCGAGGGTAAGATGTTGTTTGTCTAAAGGGTGAACTCAGGGCATGTCTTCTTGGTGGGAGTCAGGGCACCCCCTCAATTGGCCCTGTGTATGAATCCCTGGGGCTCATGGACAACCTCCTTCAAGGCCATGTTGCTCCTCATCCTGGCATTCAAGGCCCCCATGGTCTGGCTCCAAATCCCAGCCTTCTTTTCCAGCCTCATCTCTCACTGTCTCTCTCAGGACCTAACCTCACTGTGCTGTCTGCCCTTGAGAGAATGGAGCCCTGCACTCATACCTCACGTCTTTGCTCACACTGTTCCTTCAGCAGAATGCCCTTCCCCTACTCTCTTCACCACTTGCAAGGTTTCTGGCCCATGCTCCCTCTTTGCTCCCAGAGCACGGAGGCTGTGTCTCCACCTATTGAATATTCATGTGTACTTGCATTAGCATTAGCTGTTTACATGTCTGTCGCCCCCAGGAGACTGTGAACTCCTTGAGAAAGGGACTGGCTGGATCTATAGGCCCCTGTATTGAGCACAGCTCCCGGCAGACAGGAAATGCTTAGGGAATGTCACCAGAGCTATTTGTTGACCATAGATGGTCTCTTTTAAGGCTCTGGGGAAGAATTATCTCAATCAATAACCCAGGAAGCAGGGCGGAGTCAGGGTGATCACCGCTGAAGGCTGGAGGAACTGTTGGGTGTGATGTAGTGTGTGTGTGTGTGTGTGTGTGTGTGTGTGTGTAGGTGGGGTGGGGGAGGGGGAAGGTAGGGCAGGGTCCTCTCTCGTGCAGCCTTTCTGCTGTGTTCCATTCATTGCCTTCTCTGGTTCCTGGAGATTGGCATTCACCCCATGAATCCCCGAACTGTCTTCCAGCATGGCTCCTAACCTTTCTGTGGTGAAGAGGGAACCATCTGAGAACAGACCCTCTGACCTTTTAGACATCCGAGTTTACAAAATCACTTCTTTTCCATTCCATTTTATAGATGGGCAAACTTACTCAAGATTATCAAAAACAAAAAGCTAAGCCCAGAATCTAAATCTCTTACTCCCAGGTGGGCAGTGAAGCACCATGGTTAAACAGGTGAACTTATGAGTGAGCCAGCAAGCACAGGGGTTGAACCCCTGTCAGTGGTTGTCATACCTTAGGAAAGTAATCGAACCTGTCAGGGGCATCAGTTTCCTCATCTCTAAAATGGGAAATGGTGGGCCGGCTGAGTGGCGCTGTGGTTAAGCGCTGGCTTGGGACGCCAGCGATGCCAGCAGCCCCGGTTCGGATCCCACGTATGAGGGCCAGTGACACTGCCCTCAAAATAAATAAATAAATAAATAAACTTGTTGCATTGTTAAAAAAAAAATAAATAATAAAATAAAATAAAATGTGAAATGGTAATTCACGTCTTGCGAATAACAGTTCCTGGCCCAAAATAAACACTCAATGCTAGCTATTATAGCAGTTGAAACCACACATCACCATTGTAGGACTCAAAAAGCTCTTTGATGTGCATCATCTCACTGTAATTTGGAGCCTTCCTACAGTGCGGTGAAGTAACTAGAGCAGGTATCATAACATCCATTTTACAGATGAGGAAAATGAGCCCAGAGAGGTTCAGAAACTTTCCTGAGGTCTCAGCATGTATTAGACAGAGCTGGGGTTCTGAACCTTCACCCTGGGCTGCTTCTGCTGGTGACCTCCTTTAGGGCCATTAAAGAGTGAGAAGGGCTGGCCGAGTGGCTCAGTTGGTTAAGAGCGCAAGCTCTAAGAAACAGAGTGGCCAGTTTGATTCCCACATGGGCCAGTGAGCTGCGCCTGAGTTCAGCTGCTGCTGAGATGCCAACAGGTGGCAGGATGGCTCAGCTGGTGAGAGCATGTGGTCCTAAAAACAAGGTTGCCAGTTGGGCTTCCGTGTGGGATGGTGGGCTATGCCAACCCACAACTAAGATTGAACATGGCACCTTGAGCTGAGTGAGTGCAAGCTGCCGCCAGGCGCTGGATGGTGACTGGACTTGGAGTTGAGCTAGCTGCGAGCTCCACAACTAAGACTGAAGGACAACAACTTGGCTGTTCCCCTTCCCCAATTCCCCAATAAAATCTTAAAAAAAAAAAGATCAGCCTGAGATTGTGTAAATCAACATAAGATAAATGCAAACTGGGCCTGCTGAGTGGTGCTGTGGTTAAGAGCTGGCTTGAAATGCCAGCGGCCCCCTGTTCGGATCCCACATATGAGGGCCAGTGACACTGCCCTCCAAAAAAAAAAAAAAAAAAAGATAGGTGCAAATTATGGCCTCATTAGAACCAGGACCTATTTTGTATATAAAAACAGGAATGGCTTGGGAGCAGGAGGCAGAACAAAGCCAAACAATAGAGAGCCTCTTGCCTGCCATTGTGTCCATCAGAATGTCTTCCTCCCGCCCACCTCCCCTGCCAGACAGAGCCTGGCACACAGCAGGGCACTAGATGGCAGAATGTACGGGGGAGGACTCACAATTCCCAGTGAAATCCAATGTGCAGGGACCATGCACAACCCCGGTACTTGCTATTCCCCATCTTCCAGATACTGTGGACGCTCCAGGAGGGCAGGTCTGTTGTATGCATTTTCATTAAGCCAGAGCCAGACGCGGAGGAAGAGCTCAAAAAGTATCATGACATTAAATAAGAAAATGATTTTTAAGGAATTGGACAAGGACTCAGATTTGGGGTCCAGTCCTGGTTTTGCTTCTAATTCATTGGGGTTACTTAGGCAGCCCATCCCTTTTTCCTGCCCCTTTGAAACTCATTGTCCCTATTTGTACAATATGGGGGTAGAACTAGATCAGTGGTTCTCAGCTGTGGTGGTAATTACTTTTTTTTTTTTTTTAAGAATTCTTTTATTTTTTTGTTTTTATTTTTTAAGAGGGCAGTGTCACTGGCCCTCATATGTGGGATCCACACCCTGGCCGTTGGCATCCCAAGCCGGCTCTCAACCACAGCGCCACTGGGTCGGTCCAGGTTTTTTTTTTTTTTTTTTGAGGGCAGTGTCACTGGCCCTCACATGTGGGACCCAAACCGGGGCGCTGGCTTCCCAAGCCAGCGCTTAACCACCGCGCTACTCGGCCGGCCCCTGTGGTGGTAATTAGAATGAATCTCAGATGCTTAACAGTGGATGGATTCCTGGGCCCCACCTAACACCAATTAAAACAGACTGTCTGGGATGGGGTAGGGGTAGTTTTTAAGATATTCTGGGTGATTCTGATGTATAGCCAGGGCTAAGAACCTCTGAGCTAGATGATCTCTCATTGCCTTTTAAGTTTTACAAACATGTGCTCCTAAGCATAAAGACCGCCAGCCGCAGGCCTCTGGGGCCACACCTGCTGACCACAAACACAGGGGTTCCAATTCTAATGTTTGTTTTGCTATACACTCACTGTGTGGGGTTATCAGAGCCCCAAGCTCCCTAGTAGCATGGCTGGTGAGAGCTTTGGATGAGTCACGCATGCGAAGCACATTAAAAAATGGAGCACCACAGATCTTTTCACTGTCTCTATAGTTTTGCCTTTTCCAGAATGTCATAGTGGGAATCATACAGTGTGGCTTTCAGACTGGCTTCTTTCACTAAGCAATCTGCATTTAAGTTTTCTCCATGTCTCTGTAGCTTGAGAGCTCATTTCTTTTTTATCATTAAATAATATTCCATTGTATGGCCATACCACAATTTATCTATTTACCTTTTGAAGGACTTCTTGGTTGCTTCCTGGTTTTGGCAGTTAGGAACAAAGCTGCTGTAAACATTCATGTAGGTTTCTGTGTGGACTTAAATTTTCAGTTAATTTAGGTAAATACTAAGGATAGTGACTGCTGGATCCTATGGTAAGACTATATGTAACTTTGTAAGAAACTGCCGAACTGTCTTCCACAGTGACTACCATTCAGCATTCCCACCAGCAATGAATGCGAGTTCCTGTGGCTCCACATCCTCACCAGCATTTGGTGTTGTCCGTTTTCTGGATTCCAGCCATCGTAATAGGTGTGTAGTAGTATTTCATTGTTGATTTAATGTGCAATTCCCTAATGACATAATGCTGAGAATCTTTTCATGTTTATTAGTCACCTGTATATCCTCTTTGCAAGGTGACCATTCAGATCTTTTGTCCTTTAAATTGGGCTGTTTTCATATTGTTCTTTGTATATTTTGGATACAAGTTTTTTATTTGGTATATTTTGCAAATATTTTCTCTGTCCTTGTCTTTTTCATTCTCTTAACAGTGATTTCCTAGAAGTTTTTTCTTCTAGATGAAGTGCTTTTTATTTTTAGATCAGAGAGCAGAATTTTTTTTTTTTTTTTTGAGGGCAATGTCACTGGCCCTCATATGTGGGATCCGAACCGGGGCCACTGGCTTCCCAAGCCAGCTCTTAACCACCATGCCACTTGGCCGGCCCAGAGAGCGGAAATTTTTAATGAAGTCCATCTTAGTGATTTCCCCACCCCATGGATTGTGCTTTTCATGTTGTATCTAAAAACTCATCGCCAAACCCAAGGTCACCTAGATTTTCTCCTATTTATCTTCTAGAAGTTTTCTTTCTGTTTTACATGTAGGTCTATGATCCATTTTTTAATTTATTTTTTATTTTTGTAGCTGAGCCATCCTGCCACCTATTGGCTGCTTAGCTCGGGCTGGGCATGGAACTGCTGTTGCTCAGAGCTCAGCTCGCACTCTTAATCGAGCTCTCAACCAATTGAGCCACTCGGCCAGCCCTGTCTATGATCCATTTTGAATTAACTTTTGTGAGTGGTGTAAAGTCAATGTTTAGATCCATTTTTTTGCATGTAAATGTCCAGTTGTTCCAGCACAACTTGTTGAATAGATTTCTACATTGAATTGACTTTGCTCCTTTGTCAAAGATCAGTTGACAATATTTGTGTGGATCTACTTCTGGGTTCTCTAGTCATTCCATTGATCTATTTGTCTATTTCTTTGTCAAGACCACACTTCTTGATTATTGTAGCTTTATGGTAAGCCTTGAGGTCAGGTAACATTAATCCTCCGACTTTTTTTCTTTTTTTTTTTTGAGGGCAGTGTCACTGGCCCTCATATGTGGGACCCAAACCGGGGCCGCTTGCTTCCCAAGCCAGTGCTTAACCACCAGACCACTCAGTCAGCCCTGTTTTTCTTTTTTGACTCTGTTATTTGTGTAGGCTATTCTGGGTCTTTTGCCTCTCTGTATAAACTTAAAAATCAATTTGCCGATATTCACAAAATAACTTGCTGGGATTTTGATTGGGATTTCACTGAAGCTTTAGATCAAATTGGGAAGAAATGACATTTTAATAATGCTGAGTCTTCCTATCCATGAGCATGGAATATCTCTTCATTTACTTTGATTTCTTTCAACAGAGTTTTGTAGTTTTCCTCATATAGATCTTGTACATATTTTGTCAGATTTAATCCTAAATACTTTTTATTAGGGGAGGGGGATGCTGATGAAAGCTGAATAGGTGGAGCACAGGAGATTTTTAAGGCAGTGAACTATTCTGTATGATACTGTAATGGTGGACACATGACATTATGCATCTGTCAAAACCCACAGAACTGTACAATAAAAGAGTGAACCCTAATGTAAACTATGGCCTTTAGTTAATACTAATGCATCAATATTGATTCATTAACTGTAATATGTACCACACTAATGCAAGCTGTTAATAATAGGGGAAATGAGCCAGGGAGAGAGGCGGTATCTGGAACTCTCTGTACTATCTGCTCAATTTTCTGGAAGCCTAAAACTGCTTGAAAAATAAAGTCTATTAATTAAAAAGAAAAAAAAAAGGGGGGCTAGGCAGGTGGCTCAGTTGGCTAGAGCATGAGCTCTGAGCAACAGGGTTGCCGGTTCGATTCCCACATGGGCCAGTGAGCTGAGCTGCCACTGAGCTGTCAATGGGTGGCCGGATGGCTCAGTTGGTTACAGCGTGCACTCTTAACATGTTTTCCAGTTCAACTCCTGCGTGGGATGGTGGGCTGTGCCCCCCCCCCCCAACTAAGATTGAACACAGCATCTTGAGCTCAGCATGGGTGGCCGGATGGCTCAGTTGGTTAGTGTACTCTGAACAAGGATGCCAGTTCAACTCCCATATGGGATGGTGGGCTGTGCTACACACCCCTCCCACCCCCCTGCAATTAGATTGAAAACAGCAACTGAACTTGGAGCTGAGCCACTCCCTCCACACTAAGATTGAAGGACAACAACTTGACTTGGAAATGATGGGTCCTGGAGAAACACAATGTTCCCCTTCCCCAATAAAAATCTTGAAAAAGGGCCGGCTAAGTGGTGCGCTGGTTAAGAGCTGGCTTGGGATGCCAGTGGCCCCAGTTTGGATCCCACATATGAGGGCCAGTGACACTGCCCTCTACAGCTCAGATGGTGAACAACAGCTCCATCTGGAGCTGGGCTGCTGTGAGTCCTGGGGATGGCATAGCTGCAACCCCTGCTGCAGTGGGCTGCCATAGGCTACAGTGAGTGGCTGGCAGCCAGCATGAGCGGCTGGCAGCAGGTGTGAGCTGCCAAGAGCCACTGTGAGCGGCCGTCTAGAGGCCAGCGACTGATCTGCTTCACCCGAGAAGAGCACAATGATGATACCAACATGGGCCAGTGAAGCAATGTCCTCCACAACTAGACTGAAGAACAAAAGGACAACTTGTCTGTTCCCCTCCCCCAATTCCCCAATAAAACCTTTTAAAAAAGAAAAGAAAAAGAAACAAAAAAAGGGAGTACTAACTCCAAATGAAAAAGAGCCCTCGGTGAAGACTTCCAATGGCTCCTCCTTGCTTACAGAGTCAAGCCTACAGTCTCTGACCAAGCACACGGAGTCCTCCACAGTCTGGGCGCCCCTTCAATCCATGGGCCACCCCACCCTCTGCAATGCAGTGGAATGGAATCACTTACACTTTGTGAGGGATCTGGGACTTTGCACTTCTCTCGGCCTGGAACATTGTCCCTCCCTTGTTTAATCTGCAAATGTTTTGAAAAAGCTTGTGCAGACTTCAATTTAGGAGCAGAGAAATGATACCAGTCCATAGCACCTGCATCATAACACCACCTATTGTACTTCTGGCAGGACCTCTTTCCTGTCTGTCTCCTGCACTAAACCGAGCATATCCTGCTGGCCTCAGCCTGGTTCTTTCCAAATGTACAAACAGAAGAATCACAAAGTTTCAGTACTGAAACTACCAATCCCATGGTACTCAAACACAATTCCCAAACTGTGCATCAGGGCACCTTAGGGTGCCACAGCAAGTTCACAGGGGGCACAGTAGGATAGTTTAAATTTGAGAGAGAGTCAACATCTGTTGGCTACTGAGAGAACTACTAGCTCAAGGTAGTTCAGTTTCATCATTAGGTTGCACTACATTCCTTTGATTATGTCATCTTGGAGAAGCTGGGTTTTTAGTGGTTGCTGTGATAAAAAGCAAATGAGTCAATGTGGAACAGGAAATGAGGGTGCTGGTTTCCAATCTGATTAGAAAGTTTGACAAGTTTTTCACTGCCCAACAAGCACACAGATCCCATTTGTTACTGCAGTTCTTTTTTTTTTTTTTTTTTTTAAAGATTTTATTGGGGAATTGGCCAAGGGGAACAGCGTTGGGGAATCGGGGAAGGGGAACAGACAAGTTGATGTCTTTTTGTTCTTCAGTTTAGTTGCGGAGGATGTTGCTTCACTGTTGGTATCGTCATTGCGCTCTTCCCGGATGAGGCAGATCGGTCGCTGGCCTCTGGATGTCGCTCACCACGGCTATTGGCAGCTCACGCTTGGCTGCCAGCCACTCACGCTGGCTGCGGGCCACTCACTGTAGCCTATGGCAGCCCACTGCAGCAGGGGCTGCAGCCCACACCATCACCGGGGCTCGCACAGCCCAACTCCAGGTGGAGCTGTTGTTAGCTGTAGAGGGCAGTGTCACTGGCCCTCATGTGGGATCCGAACCGGGGCTGCTGGCATCCCAAAACCAGCGCTTAACCAATGCGCCACTCGGCCGGCCCCTTTAAGAAAGAAATAAAAATATTGTTTCTTCTAATTTAAGTGAAGACTGACTTAGTAGGACATAAATTCTTATTAAAAGCTTTGGGTTTAACTACTTAATAAATTGAACTGTGAAGTATTTCTTTTGTCGGGGCTCCATGAAAAAAATTACTGAGACACTGACAGTGAGGTGGGTGCTGTGAGCTGAGAATCTGGGAACCTTTGGTCTAAGAAATCCTCTAATCCAGGACATATAAGAAAACTACAGGCTGTGAAATCAGTTTAGAGGGTTATAACCAGCATTCTTTCTCCTTAAGAGTATGGTAAATAGAACACACATTGCATATAGCAAGAGTATTATTGTGTAAAACTTACGTTCATTATTTACATACAAATAAGTATAGGTATCTTGAGTCACAATGTGAAATGTGCATTTCTTATTTGGGTTCTGATTTAAAAGTTTGAAAAACCACTAAGACCTCGACCTCCTTATTATATAGATGAGAAAACAGCCTGGGGAGTGAAGGGTAATTAGTATAAGTCGCAGCCACTGGTGCTGGGCTGCTAGGCTGGGTACTGCTAGGCTGGGTGCTGCTAGGCTGGGTGGCCCTGGCTCACAGGGACCCTTCTAAGGCAGGCCGCCTTCTGCCTGGTAGAGATGGGGTTACTCCAAGTCACAGAGGTGAGGGATCGGGTACCCTCACTTTGGACCCAAGACCCATTTGCACCCCACAAATGCCACCAGCCACACCTAGAACAAAAACGGTTTTAATCAATTGCGTCACCCTCACTCTCCTGGGAGCAGAGCAACAAAAAGGCTCGGCTCCTGCCCCCAGAGGACAGTAAGGCTTATGTGTCTCTCCACACTACACTGCAGGGCTCGGGCTGGGCAGGCAGGGGGCCGGAGGCAGGGAGGGAGGGAGGGAATGGAGGGCAGCTCGAACACAGGAAAGCAAAGGGGCCCCTGCTGGTCCTTGGGCCCCAGGGCCCAGCCCCAATACTCCGGCTCTCCCCTCCCTGGCTAGAGAAAGGTCATGGAGAAGAGACAGGGGAGCAAGTCCCAGCAGCAGGAGAAGCAGCAGCAGCTGTTTCCTTCACCAATAAATATACTTCATTACCAAGCGAGAAAAGAGGGGTGGAAAGAGGGACTGGGGTGGGGAGGAAGGAGGAGAAACTGCCACCTGTGTTGCTGGGATTAAAGCAATGACGAGATGGTGCCAGACCCCCCACCACTATCCTCACCCCTCTGTCTTCTTAAAACTGTGAAAAAGCTTTTAACATGGCCCTCCTGTCTCCAGGGCTGCTCTGAAGCCTGACTGAGAGGAGGCACCTGGCAGAGACAGGGGCGGAAGGAAGGAGGGAGGGAGGGGGGAGGGAGAAAAAGAAGGGAGGCTGCTTCTCCCCAGAGGCTGCAGCTGGAGGGCTGAGCCAAGTAAGCACTGAGGGGGGGAGAGGCGAGGAAGGGGGAGCCACCACCAGGAGCAGCTCCTGAGCTGAGAGCCACGAGGGCAGAGAGGGGGCCCTGGGGAGTGGTGGGGTGACCGCTGCATCCAGTGTAAAGCTGGGGGGGGCTGAGTTAGGGGCTTTCCCATCTAAGTGGCTCAGGAGACTCACCCTCCTCCCCCCAGAGCAGCAGGGGACAGAGAAAAGCCATCACTTCTTTGGTCTTTGTGGCGGCTCTGCTTATGGGGTGGGAGGGGGTCAGAAAGGGCAAGAAGGGCCCTTAGCAGGGAGTGCCACCTCAGCAAGAGTAGACCTGGCTGGGAGCTCTGGCAAAAAGGTCACAGTGAGGCCAGGAGCGCCTGAGAGGAGAGTGGCTGTGGCCGCAGGGGCTGGCTGGCACGGGTGGGTGGGGTACGGTGCGGTGCCCCTCCCTCTGCCAGGGCCCAGGAAAGGCTGAACCCCCAGAGGCGGCTCGGCTCGGGGAGGATGCCGCACTGCAACCAGGCAGTGGCCTGGCCTTGCCCACTCCAGGGCTCCCATCCTTCCTTCTCCTCCACCCTGACACAGTGGCTCTGGAGGGAGGGTGGGACCCCATCCTTTTCCAGAACCTTCCCTGAAGACCACAGGGGAGTTAGCCTTGCCAGTAAGGAAGCAAGAGTGGCAACAGGTCAAGGCTAGCCCTTACAGCCTGGGAATGCCACTCCCCTTCCTGCTGCCAACTGAAAAGGTAGGGCAGTCCTTGAAGACAGCGTCAGCCCTTGCCTCCCCACCTGAGGCAGCAGGAGCCCTCCAGGGACCCGGAAGCAGGAGGGGAGTGGCATAGAAGGGCTTTCCCCTCCTGTTCTGCTCAGGGCTGGGCTCAGTCAAGGGGCAATCTGCCTAAAAATCTGAAAGCCTGCAAGTTTTAGCAACCCCCACCCCAATGCCAAACTAACAAACAAAACAGGGGAAATGAAAAACATGGGGTGGGGGAGAGACAAACCAAAACAGAACCCCCTGATCTCCTGCCCAGGGCGGAGGGTCCAGCCAGTAGCAGGGGCTCGGGAGTAGGGCTGGGAGGGTCTAGCTGGGCCGGCACTGCACCTGGCCCTCAGAGCTGTCCTCATCGTCGGAGGCTCCAGCACCCCCGCTGCTCAGGCCCGTGATCCGGTAGCCCATGTTGAGCAGCATCACCTCCAACGGGTCAGCATTCATGCGCCGCTGGTTGGCCTGGGAAGCGCCCTCCATGTCCTCCACGACGCGGCCTGTGAGGTCTTCACTCTGTTGGGGGGGGGCACACATACTTCTGGGATATACGTGGTGTGGGGAACACACACAGACCGAACCGTGCATATGGAGGGGGATGTGAACACCAGCTGTATGTGGGTTTATATCGGTTTATCCATATGTGTACATGGGTAGAGGGAACACACATACTGGGATATGCCTGGGACCCCCCCCCCCGCCCCCGGCCAGGACATATGTGAGGGAAATCACACACCGCACGGGGACCCCAGGGTAATACCTACTGGGAGGGGAGACAACACACCAGGATATATGTCAGGGATACACATGCTGGGGTAGATATTGGGGGGAATACACACACCAGGTTACACATATAGGAGGGGCTGCACCGGGAAATGATGGGTACACAGGGGACCCAGACATGGTATATGTGAGGGAGGACACACACCAGTATATATTGGGCACACATACGGATACCTGGGGTGGGGGGGCTGCAGACACAACTTCCCCACCCCACTCTTTGCTGTTGCCTCTCCCAACACTCCTTCCTTTATCCTTCTTTTCCTCTCCCTCAGGGAGGGCCCTGTAGGATCTCTCTTTAAAATTCACAGCAAATTGCCTTTGGAATTAGATAACACCACTTGCCTTCTGTTTTGCCAGCTGGGAAGAGGGAGGTGGGGCAGAGGGCACAGGAGGCATCAGGCCGGCCCACCTGGCTACCCACCCAGGGAGTGAAAGGGACCACACTGTCCTAAGTGTCCCTGTGGGCTGGACACTGCACAGGCATCACTTCTTTAATACTCAAAGCAACCTTTTATCATCTGGTGCAGAGGCGATAAAAACCTGAGTCAGAGATGGTTAAGTCCCTCAGGCAGTGAGTGAAGAGACCAGGATGGAAACAGGCCCACCAGACTCCAAAGTCTGAATACTTCCCATGTGACTAGGGGACAGGCCTCTGCACGGCTTCTGGGGGACACACCACGGTGGTATAGGAGGGGCAGGGCGCCTAGGGGGCCTGAGGTCCTGTTTTCACGACGTGCTGGGGCTAGCCTGGCTCCTTCCTGCTCCCCTGTCCTTGGTTACTGTGTCCTGTATGAGACCCCTCTTTGTAGCGTGCTCAAAGACATGCCCCTCAGAGGCAGATGCCAACTCTTGTTCCCAGAACAGCTCACTGCATTTGGAACTTTCAGAACTCCATGGTCCCCATCTTGACTCAGCCTTGGACCCTCGTGCGAGCTCGCTCCCCCTAGCGGCGTCTACCCTCCTTGTGACTCATTTCCCTTCCTGAGCCTCCCAGGCTGAGCCGCCCCGGCGCAGGGCCCATCCCCACCCTCCTCCCTGTCTGGCTCCGGCCACCTAGTCTGCACCCTCACCTCTGGCCGCGGATTCCAGAGCCGTACAACTGGGTCGATGCCGCTGGTGGCTAGGAAGCAGTAGCTGGGGTGCGGCTGCAGGCAGTTGACGATGGACTCGTCCCCCTGGAGCACGCGGACCAGGTTGGTGGTGTCCTTTTCCCAGATGAAGAAGGACCCATCGTCAGAGCCGCTGACGATGTACTGGGCGTTGCTGGCGGGGGGGCAGAGGGCAGGGAGGTCAGGTGGGGCGCTGCCCTACAGCCTCAAGTGGAGGCTGTGTGGCTAGGGCAAGGGGGAGCAGGGCATTCTGGAGCCGCCAGCCCCCCAAACTCCGGGGTCTTCACTTGGCTCAGCACATGGTATTCCTCTCCATACTGCAGAGCCCCAGTCACCATTCTACAGTTCTCTTAAACTCAGGGTCAGGGACTGCCTGGGTCCCTCCAAGATACTCTTCCCCAAACCTAGGATTGCAAGACGAGCAAACATTTCTAATACATTTTAACTTGGTAAATGAGTGATGTCTTGCAATACGAGTAGTTTGTTTCAGGAAGGAATTATGCTCTCAAACCAAGGTATTACTGTACATCCTAAGCTCTTTGAGTGCCAGGATAGAGTCTTGTGTCTCTTAGGCCTCTGGGAACACCCGTGTCTAAGCCTTCTGTCAGTAGTCCTAGCCTTCCTGTAGGAGTGAGGAGACCCCTAACTCCACCAGAGCAGCTGCCCTCACACACCGTTAACAATTAGGGCGATCTTGGTGGAGATTCTCGATCCATGTTCATGTGTCTTACCCACCTGAACAAAGTACATCTACAAAGGAGGGTTGGGTGTGACAGTGTCTGAGACACAGCTCTTTCCCTCCGTACCTGGGGCACAGTTCTGGGAACAGAATTGGTGTGCCACGATTGCCAGCCTCTGAGGGCCCTTGCTCCCAGTAGGAGGAGGCTCCAAGCACCCAGATAAAGAAACCAAGGTCTGGCACATGGAGACAAAGGGTCAGAGGAGCGGGGAGGATGAACGAACAGTCCAGGGACTGCACTGGACGTTTTTATGGATTACCTCATTAGTCCTCCTTAGGGCTCCATGAATGGGGCTGGCTGGTTTATTTTATAGATGAAGAAACTGAGGCCCACAGAGGTGAAGCCATTTGCCCAAAGATACAGAGGCAGAGCTGGGATTTGAGGCTTTTCTAAAAGCATTATGCCCCCACCACCCCCAACCTCCTGCTGCCAACCAGGCTGTGCCCTCCTCCTCTTCAGGGCCTCGGACCTGCCAAAGAAATTGGCCTCCTTGATATCCGTGGTAGTGTTGCAGTGGCCACAGTAGCGGAACTGATAGTCGTAGCTTCTTTCCCGCAGCACCATCTCGTCCTCTGAGATGGAGTCTTTGCGGCTCGTGCTGCGGAGGCGGACTGGGCCGCCGCCACCACCAGCTCCTTTCTTCTCCTCTGGGGGCAGAGAGCAAGGAAAGGTGAATCCAGTCTCTCTCTCTCTCCTCCCCCATCTGTCCCCACCCTTGGCCCTGTTTTCAGCCCAAGAACTAGCAATGTAGGGATACCTGCCTCTACCCCTACCCTGGGAAATTGGGAACGACTTTTCGGGGGAAGCATCTCTGGACCCAGCCCAAGAGGATATTCAAGAGGAGACCTCTGATACCAGGAGGGCTTTGGCTCAGATCCCTGAACAATGTCTGGAAGCCCCAAGGATGCACAGATCCAAGGTCTATTTCTGCAGAGGGGAGAGGTAGGGAGGGGAGGGTAAAGCACAATGAGGAGAGACTTGCGGGGGTGATTTTTCTAAATAGAATCATTGTTCTGAAGGTAGTAAGGTCCAAACCCTTCCTCTCTGGAAGACAAGTATGGATCCCAACTGAGGCACTGGTGGGCTAACAGTCTTGGGTACAATCACACCAGTTTTCTGTGCCTTAAAAGTGCCTTTTCCCTGCCCACCTCAGGGCCTTTGCACATGCTGGTCCCTATGCCAGGAATTCTTCACCTCCCACAGCTACACTCTGTATCTAGTTAACCCTTCCTCCTCATCCTTGAGATCTCAGCTTAAATGTATCTTCCTCAGGAACCCCAGACTGCCGTCAAGCCTTGTCCCATACACCTAGACCATATCAGGTCCTCGTGGCACTTGTCACACCCTTGGTTTCTCCTTCATCACTTGGTTCCCTCACTATGCTGTCCACTCCATGAATACAGAAACCCCAGCTGACTTAGTTCACAGCTGTATTCCCAGGACTCAGCACAGTGCCTGGCACATGGTAGGTGGTCCATAACTTCCACAAATGACTCAATCACATGGGTAGTGAACTGCAAAGGAGAGAGGTGGGAGTCCATGTCTCCTGCCGTGAGCTCACCTTTCAAGCACATAGACCACACTACAATCATCCAGCTTGCTCTCCAGAGCTACTGAGGTGAGCTGGGCAGGGCTCTGAATGCTCGCTCAGCAGGTAAGGCAGCGGGTTCAGGGAGGCTGTGCTTGGCCCAACGTCACGTGGTCACCAGGTGGCAGAACTGAGACTGGAACCTGAGGCTCCACACCCTGTACCCGAGGCTTGTCTACTGCCCTGTGCTGCCCGTGTGCCAGCGGGAACAAGCACAACCCCGCTGCTGCCCCTCACTGAGATGCCCCACGGAGCAGCCCAGGTCTGTCAGGGGGTTATACGCTGTGAGCCACATGGCCTGACTGGGTTTGGCTTACTCGTATCCTCAGTTCTGGGCTCTACCTACACCAGGTATTTTATTTATTTATTTTTTTTTTAAGAGGGCAGTGTCACTGGCCCTCATATGTGGGATCCGAACCGGGGCCGCTGGCGTCCCAAGCCAGCTCTTAACCACTGTGCCACTCGGCCAGCCCGACACCAGGTATTTTAAACAGGCTACTGCTCATCCTCAATAGAAACTCTGAATGGAACTAAATGGCGCTATCACTCCCCCTTTTCAGGTCAGGAAGAGTCTCAAAGAGACCAAGGACTATCTCAAGGTTCATATGGTCTCTGAATCAGCATCCAAACCCAGCCTCTCCAATCCCAGGACCATCTCCTTTCCAGAATGCCAGCAGCCCCTCCCCAGTGCCCACTTACCACCATCGTTTTTGGAGAAGAGGGCGGCCGTGATGTCACGGCCCAATGCGTCACAAGCGCTGCTGTGGGCCTGCTCCGGGAATTTCCCCTTGAAGTCATCCAGGCACTCTAGGGCCTCAGCCACATACTTGAGCTCAAAGAGGCAGCGGGCCAGGCGGAAGTGGGCCTTCAGATGGCATGGGTTTAGGGAGATGGCCTTGAGGCAGTCCCTTAGGGCATCATAGTGGTCACCATCCCTAGGAAGAGAGAAGAGAGTGGCTTGGAGGTGGGGCCACATGGTAAGCAAGGAGGCCCCACTCAGTCTCTGCTTCCTGTGGCCAACCCAGCCCACCTCTGACTGATCTCAGAAAGAGGATACTTGGGGATGAAGAGAATTCTGGCTCGGCCCAGGCCTTGCTCCCCAGGAGAGAGTATATTAAGAAGGCAAGCTAGGAACCCTGAGGTCTTGGGGGTGGGGTGGGAGGTGGGTGTGTGGCAAAAACCAGTGTCCGGCTGCCCTCTGCTGGACATAGCATGAAACTGCATACCCACTCACCCCAGGTACCCGCAGCTCTGCAGCAGAAGGCCTGGCATCTTGCCCGCCTCAGGCTCCCCAAGCTCTCCTTCTCTCTTCCTCCATCCACCTCCTCAAATCCCCCTGACTGGCCTTCAAAGCCATGTCCGAGGCAGGGGGCCCTCAAGGACAGTTCTGTGGTCTGGGGAAGCCAGAAGTGCCAGGCTGGGGATTCAGGGTCTGACCAGCAGGCAGCAAGCTCTCAGCCAGACCCCCCTCTGTCCTGGCTGACTGATCCACAGCAGCTGTGGCCTCTACCTCCCGGGGCTGGAGGATGGGGCCTGACAGACTGGCAGAGTCAGCTCTCTGGAAGCTGATGGCGAGGGGGGGTCGTGCACGGCAGGAGCTCCAAATCGTCCCCACTCCGGAATCCAAATCGTCCAACCTCCGGAAGCATGCATGAAGGGAAGTGGGAGTGTTTTTTTGTGGGGGAGTAAGCGGAGAAGGGGCAAAGACAGAGACCCTCCTTCTCCTGCCTGCTAGAATATAAGATACAGTCTCCTAGCACTCATAGTCTGCTTCCCACCTCTCATCTGGAGAGCCCGACGGGTCACAGGAGCCACTTCTCCTTTGGGAACTGTTTTTTTTCCTGCTGGGCTAAGACCCAACTGCGCCAAGCAGCACTCTCCGGAGCAGGTGGCCCTTCCATCAAGGCACACACAGCTCACAACCCTCCTGACAGGGCCAAGGCATGCCCGATGGGGAAATCTCCCACTGACCCCCTCTCCTATGGCACTCAGGGAGCACCCAGCCCTTGAAGCAGCCATGCTCAGATCAGGAACAAGCAGCTCAGCTAGTGTGGGTGCAGGCAGGAGACCGAGTGCCTCCATGGCATGGCCTGTGTCAGGATGAGTGGCTGTGACGAGGGAGCAGGCGCTGTTTGGAAACCCAATTACCGCCTGCAAGGTGCCCCTCAGAGCTCCTGGGGAGAGCCAGACCAGAGCCCAGCCAGAAGCCTCCAGGAGCAGATGGCAGCCCTGGGGAGACTCGCCTGGGACAGAATGTGACATTCTAGGGGTCACTGGCAGGCATGTGGGGATGAGGGGAGAGCAGGCTGGCCCTAGGGCTCACCCACCCAGACTCCCTGCCAGATCAATCTCCCTGAAAGGACAGCCCTCAGCATATCCCTCTCCTGCTCAAAACTCTTCAGTAGCTGCCCATCATCCACTGAATCGAGGCCAAAACGCCGCCACCGCTCTGCATTCCAAGTCCTTCCCAGGCCGGCCCCAGGCTACCTCGCAGACTCATCTCCTGCCAGTCCTTTCCCGAACCCTCTGCTCCAGCCAAATGGATTTGTTGTTCTGCAAACAAGCTCTTCAGTCAGTCCCCCACCCCCACGCCTTTGTTCATACCATTTCATCTCCCTGGGAATGTCCTTCCCCCACAGTCCCCTCCTCTTTTCAGCTCCTTGTCTAAGCCTGCTCACACTGAGAGCCCATCCAGCACCACACCTTCCTGAAGCTTCCCTGATGGATCTCGTGCTAAAGCGACCCAACTTTTCTCTGCCTGACCGTTCAAAGACCTACTGCTTTCTGCCTCTTCAACGATAAACCATGTCCATATCTTCATCCCCCATTCAGAGGTTGGGGCCTACGGACCACAATAACCCAGAGTGCAGAACTTCGTGTCCCTAGTACCTAATACACAGTGGGAGCTCAGAGAACACGGTGAGGGCACCCATAGATTGAGACTTCATCGGCCTCTCTTAGCAAGAATGCAAGAGTGATACAGCTCTCAGCCTAGAGCCTGGATGGGGATCCACCCAGCTGCTGGGACAGGGAGGCAAAACACCTCAGGAAAACCAAACCGTCATCTCCTAGGTTTGGCTGCCATCTGAGCCCTTGGCAAACTCCTGGTGCCTGAGCTAAGGCCTGTGGGGGTAGCATCTTCCCAAACCCCCATCTACCATCCTGCTGACTTGGGTGGGTTTCTTAAGATTCTCTCTCTGGCCTGCCTAGTTGCAGCCAGACGATGGCACACCAGCTGGCCTGTCTGTCTGGGCAGAGCCGACGGATGCCAGACGGAGCAGAAATGGCTGCGGGCCCAGCTCTATCCATCTCTAGTCCTGGCCCTGGCTGGGGGATGGGGTCTGCCTGCCTGCTTGCCTGCTGGTGCTGCAGGCAGAAGGGCTGGGGGTCCTGATGCTCCCCAAAGATAAAGGGTTCTTCATGATATGGACCTATTCCTTTACCACTAACCACTACAACCCAGCACGATCCACAGCCAGCTTAGAATCGCTGGGATCTTGTTTGTGCTTGGTCCAAAGGGTCTAAGAGTACGGGAAAGCACTCCCCAAGGTCAAGGAGCCTCAGAATCATTTCAAACAAATACTAACTGTATTCACCAAATGCCTCATTGCCATCTAGCAAGATTCTGCTGCTCCTTCTAAGTCCAAGTCAAGGCCTGTTCTCCAACAGTTGGGATTAACCACCCTCTCAATTCCTTATTTCCCCACTGGCCACAGCACTTTGTAACAAAGCACTGTGGAAGCTCTCTGTGAACATATTCCACTTAACTGTAAGCTTCCTTGGTGCTTGAGACTTCCTGACTAGTGGGTCAGGTGCCTGGGCACCATCAGCCTGAAGGTGGGGGGAGAGGCTTGGGCCTAAGAAGCCCTCAGAGGCAGCAGGATGTCACTGTCACCTTCCCTGGATGCCTCAGCCACTTGGTTCCACCAGGCCCACAGCCTTCATCCCTCGCCCTGGCCCAGGCCCACTCACCACTTGCGTTTCATGTAGGCAGCAGCTCGATTTCCGTAGAGCATGGCGTTGTGAGGGGCCCTCTGCACGGCCTTGCTGTAAAGCTGAATGGCCTGGGTCCACTGCTGGCAGGCAAAAGCCTCATTGGCTTGCTGTTTCACACGCTCCAGGTAGGGGGGCAGCTCTACCTGGGGGCTAGGTGAGAAGCAGAGCCAAGTCAGGCCAGCCAAAGGTCAGAGCAGTCCCTTGGGAAGTCCGTAGCCCTGCCTGAGGGTCACCCAGGTTTTCTTGGGTGGTTAATGGCCTTTGGTATCTGTACTGTCATCTAGAAGAGGGAACCACTCCTATCCTTGGCCTGGGCTTCCATGATAGGTAATGGCCACAATTACTGAAACTGAGCCAGTGAAAAAACAGAGAGGTAGAAAGGAAGTTATCCTGGGCAGGTTTAAGGCAATTCTTAACCAAGTTCCTGGGCATGATAGGAGCTGATACCACCTATCTCCATGCTGAGCTGAACCTGTGACCACCCAAGTCCCTCCCATGGATCCGTCTAGAGCGAACTCGGCTTCTCTCAAGGGCTAGAGGACTTGAACACCTCTGTATCCAAAGCACAGCACAGGGCCTGGCAGAGAACAGGGGCCCAAAGACGCTATGGGATGGAGAAAAATATAATGGGAGAGACCCATCTGGGTGGCATCCCTTCAGGAGGCAGTTAGTCCTGAGCATGGTGCCTGGTCCAAGGGACAGAGCTTCAGTCTGAACATGACTGAAGCACTACCAGGTAGGGGCGGTATCGGGGCTGCTAGCCACCCTCCAGAAACCTCTCCGCCCCAGCCCCCCGACTCCGGGGTGTGTGCCTGCATGGGAGTCAGGAGGCAGGTTTGTAAGACATGCCCTTTAGATGTAACTGGGTTTGGGAGGGCTGGACAAGTGAGGCTGGCCTCACCTGACATGTCCCCGACTCTCCGGCAGCCGGAAGCCGTTGCTGTGAAGGTGCAGGCCATTGGACACGCCATTGGACACACCATTGGTGGACATCTTGCCATTCTGAACTTCTGGCAGGGGTGGGAGAAAGGAACAGCAACAACTCAGGAAGAGGTCCTCATCTCTCCTCGGCAGCCCTCCGGCTTCCATCACAGGGTCTGACGGTTCCATTGTGGGGCCATCCTCCCAGGGTAAGATCCATTCCCAGAAAGCAAGTTCTGGCAGACCGGCAGGCAAGGGCATAAAGAAAAGTCTGTGCGCCCTCTCCTGGCTGAAGAGGGACACAGCTTCAACTTGGCATTACCCTTAGCTGGGGTTGGGGGTGGGGATGGGGGTGGGGGGTGAGGAGGTGCCTGAATCAACTTTAGGCCCCAGGAAGAAGTCAGTGAGGAGGCTGGTCCAGGGTGATAAGGGGAGGGCAACTACTTCAGGGCCTCAAGAGCCAACCATGGAAAGAACCTGCTTTTTCAGAGGGAAGTGAAAAGGGCTCTGATGCAAGCTGCTCGGACGGATCTCTGCGACCTATTGTTATTTTCCTTTTTACTGTACAGACAGTGTATTTCAGAGCATCTACTCCTTTTGGAGGATCACAGCCACAGCCCAAGGTAAGGGGCAGGTTTCTCAGTGGAGGTGGCACACACTCAAGCTCCCCAGCAGAGATGCCCTAAGGGACACGCTAAGGGACAACTTACCCCCTGAGGAGTGGCATTTTCTAGGCAAGAGGAAGGTGTACGGCCGCTGCTTGTAAGTCAGGTCAAACAAATAGACCTAAAGTGGAGGGATCAAGAAAAGAGATGATGTCTGTGAGGTAGGAATGCGGCTGAGCAAGGCCTGGGCGGCTCTCAGGAACCCAGGGAGCCATCGAGCAAGGCCAGGAGAGCATTCTATGGAGCAAACCTTAGGCAGGAAAATCTTCCCAGTTCCTGGCCCCTAGGGCGGGCTGTCTGGAATACTATCATTAATTTGAATCGTATGTTTAAGTTGAAAAGGTCCTCAGAGGTCACAAAGCGAAAAGTCTCATTTTACAGATGGGAAAACCAAAGCCTCAGAGAAGAGAAGCAATTTGCCTAAAATAACACTACTAGTTACTTCCCTTGGTAAATAGTATCTATTATTACATAACATTTATTGAATTCTGACTTTGCTCCAGGAACTCTGCTTAGTGTTTTATATGACTTATCTCATTTCATCCTAGAAACCATCTCATGAAGAGGTACTATTATCATCACCCTCTTTGCAGATGAGGAAATATACGCTCAGAGTTTAATTTATCCAGGACCATAAAAGCAGCGTGTGGCACAGCCAGGACCCCAAACTGAGTCTATCTGCCTCTCCACTCATGTCTCTGCTACCTTCAGGCCAGGGCTCAGCAATCTGAAGCCAGAGCCTTGTTCTGAACTGCGGCGCTCACCTATTCTCCATCCCATTTCCTTTGTATAAAACCACACCTTACCTTAAAATGTCGTCAACTGTTTCACTTGTTGTGTCTTCCCTGTTAGCCTGGGATGGATTATATTTCGCATTTGTCTCCCTCATGTTTATGATAATGCTAGCCCTAGAGTACGTGCTCAGTGAATGTAGAATAAATTAATTTATGCAAGGCTTAATAAATCTCCTGACTGAGAACATGCAAACAGAAGGTTTAGCAGCCTGCCATTATCAAAGAACACTTCCCAGAACTGGCCCCTAAACCACAGGCTGGCTGCGTGCTCTGAACCCCGGGATCTCCTCCTAGGAAAATAGAGGATGAGGAAACCAAAGCTCAGGAAAATGAAGCTTTCAAAGTCACTGGACGGAGCTGGTAAATAGAAGGTCAGTCTTTGAAGACAGGTCTGTCGGTTCTAAAACTTATGCTCAAGAAAAAAGACTAGGCCAGGGAACCTCCCTGGGAAATCCAATGATGCCATATCATACCCACAATTCACTATAATGTCATGGAAGGCTTCTTGTCTACCTCATGGCGGTGGGCATGAGGCACGCAGCCTGACCGCTGGGTATGAGGTGGGGCGGAGCCAACTGGGGCAGCCATACATACCTGCTCCCCTCCCATGTTGACCAGCAGCTCTGTGCCATTGGGACTGAAGGTCACATAGGTGGCAACCAGCACTCTCAGGCGGTTGTTGTAGTCAGGCAGTTTCACAGGCAGGTGACCTGCAGGGGACAGCCCAGTCACCCTAGTGTGAGGCTACCAGTACCCCCAAAAGGAGCAGGGAGTTGTGTAAAGTCCGCTGTACTCATGATGACAGCACTCATCTTCGTCATAGGAACAGCTACAGGTGTTGAGTCCTTACTGTAGGTGCTGGGCCATCTGCTTTCTATGCTTTATCTCATTTAGTCATTACAACCCCATTTTAACGAACATAAATTAAGACTCAGCAAAGATAAATCATTTGCCAAAAGTCACATGACGGCTGGTTAATGGCAGTCAGTCAGGAGTAAAGCCAGGTCTTTGTGACTCTAAAATCCTTGCTCCTGACCACCGTGCCGCACCGCCTCCCCACACTGCCCCGGAGAAAGCCAGCACCCCGCCAAGAGTTTGGGGCCAGAGTAGGCTGAGCCCTACCTGCTACGTAATACTGGGCTGCGCCATCCGGAAGGGGCTTCTGCCGGTCACAGAAGGTGTGCACACCTGCCGAAGGGCTCTGCTTCATGCTCTTTCTGGAGGGAAGGCAAAGCATATAGGTTACAACGCGCAGCACCCCCCTGGCTAGACCAGACCGCTCTCCCTAGAGAAACACCGAAGTCTGCATCCCTGAGAGATACAGGGGTACCTTTCTTCTTTACTTCAGCAACCCCAAAGGTCCACCAACAAGACAGCTGTGGACACGTACATTCCAGTACTTTACACAGAGGTTCTGCCAGCTGTCTTGGTCCTCATGACCATCCCATTCTCCTCATTTTACAGATGAGGAAGCTAAGGCTCAAAGCCTAATCCAAGCCGTGTGGTGCGTGAGGAGCAACAGTGGTTGCCCAAGCCCATGAATGCAAGTCAAGGCGGCCAGACATCCCTACACCTGTCCCAGGAGCCCATTCAAAGGCCAGGCTGGCGGAGCTGCTCAGGTCCGGGACTTCTGTGGAGGCTCTAAGTATATTCTACTTTTGTTTGAAAAAAAGACTAAAATAAAATTACGTGTACAAAAAAGGACTTACGCGCACAAGGTTATAACTCTACAACAAACACTCATAGTAAAAGAACAAGTAGGTAATATTATACACAGTGATTTCTTTCAGGTGATGGATTATGGGTCATTTTTAAATCATAATTTTCATGTTTCCAAAGTAAGCATGAAATAAAGTGGTTTTTTTAAACCGCACCTCAAAAAGGAGGGGTTGGCGAGGAGGGGAGGGCTCGCAGGTCCCCAGGGATGCGTCCGCAGGGGGCTGAGCTGCTCGTACCTGTGGTTGTGGATCATGCGGATGTCGTAGAGCCTCACGAAGGGCCCGCTGGCTCCCACCGCCAGGCAGTTGTTGTCCTGGGGGTTGACGGTCAGGCACTTGGCCTCCACCAGCTGGCCACAGTACTCTGTCAGGTCAATCAGCACCTCCGAGTGCTTACTGTTCTCCCGAAGGTCATACTGGCTGTGAGAGAGGACAGAGTTAGGGGACTGGGGCCAGGTGTGCAAGGCAGGGGAGAAGCCAAGGCTTGTTATGCATGGCGGGGGGAGGCGGATTGCACTGGGAGGGGCTTTGGACCTGTTTGTAAATAATGTCAAAAACCACTCCCATTTCTTGAGTGCCCACTGTGTGCCAGGCTCCTGTATGTTTCTCAGACACTTTTATTCTAACGTAACTCCTTAAGGTAGATACTACTGCACCCCTTAAAAAAAACAAAACAGATGTCAGTATTATTGCTCCTGAGTACTTTACTACTGATTACTAACACTTAGTGAGAAATTGCTTTGTGTCCAGTAGTGTCCCTAAGTGTTGCACGTGTATTATCTAATTAAATCCTCACTCCATCCCTAGGTACCATTAGAGCGCTGAGGTTCAAAAAAGTTAAATAACCTGCCTGGGATGACACTGCTAGTAAATGCAGCGCTGGGATGGCTTCCTAAGGCTGCTCTGCTTAATTCTAATTCTTCATTGTAAATCTAGTTTCTTGCAGGAAACAAAAGCAGCATGAAGGTGACAGAAAAGAGGACCTGGAGATCATCTAAAAGCTACCTAGAAACACCAGGCGCCAAGAGGAGCCCAAGATTCCTATCCAGGTGGCAAAGGTCACGCCAAATGTCCACCTGGCAGCAGCACATGCGCACCGCTGTAACGGGGGGGCCCTTTTTTACTGCCCACACACCGGCACATGCAGAGTGGGAGGGAATTCACCCTGTGCTCACCTACCTACTGCACCCAGCCATTTCCAATGATCTCTTCACTGTTCACCTTCTCTTTCTAAGCTAACTCTGCAGCTCAAAGCTGCAGCGATTCCTCAATATTTTTAGCATGAGTGTACTTTTAAAACCAAACTCCTCAGTCTGTATTTCAAGACCTGATTTCAAACCCCTCTCCAATTTTGTTCCTCAGTTTTCTAAATTTGGGTCAATAAAACTACAGAACTCTTTATCCGGTATGTGCCACGTCTACCCCTGCCCTCACAAGCTCTGCTCAAGCTGGAGTCCACTCTGCTTTTCCTGGCCCATTCAAATCCTGTGCATTCTGGAAGGCCAGTTTATGCTCGCCTTCTACCAAGCCGCCTGCCTTGCCTGCTGTGCCTAAGTGCTCAGGCTCCTACCCAGTGCCCAAGATACTGCCCTGACTCAGTCTGGTCAGTCATGACAAGTGCAACATAGAGTTGGGCTTGCCACTGACCAAGTGCTTTCTAAGCATAGCAGGTCCTTGAATAATGTCTTTTCCTCCGTTCAACATCGTTTCATTATAATGTTGATGAGATGCCCTAGGAACTTACCTCTTGTTTATATTCTATATCAGCCTATGGTTAAATTGTTTTCATGATATGTTGTTTCGCTTGAAGTTGCAGAACCTATTGATGATGTTAAGTGAGGATGTATTGTACTTTGCTAAGGTTTTACAGGCACTATCTCAGTTTTGATGCTTAGGCCAACAAGGGAGATACTATGACAATTTCCATTTTATAGGCAAGGAAACTGAGGTTCAGGGGTGAAGTGACTTACCCCAGTCAAACACCGAGTGACAGAGGTAGGACTTGACCTCAGGTCTGTCTGACCTCAGTGCTCTGCTTTAGAAGCTGCTGTTACAGTTCATACATGATTAGATACCTCTCCTTTATAACAGGGAAGTGGGTACAAAGTCCTCCAGGACCTTAAAGGAGGCAGTTAAAGAAGGGCAGGAAGATAAAGAAAAAATTCTAAGGTCATATCTGAACAGAAGAGTTAAAGAAGGGCAATGAAACCATTTTAGAATTAGGGGAAGTAGAGGCAAAGGTGTGACAACACAGGCCATTGGAAAGGGGATGGTCCACTTGACCGTTTCTGGCTGGCTCTCCCCCTTACAGGCATATGTCCACTGAACAACTATTCAAGAGAAATGTATCAAGTGCCCCCATGTGCCAGGCACTGTGCTGGGCTCTAGGGACCCAACCCAAGGACAAGACAGACATGGAGCTGCTATTCAGCGAGGGAGCATAGGCACAAAATAAACTAACAAGTAAATAAAATAAAATCACTGGATGATGATTAGAGTTATAGAGGATACGACGGGGTGCTGAGACAAAGAATAGTGGGGGATGGTCAGAGAAGGTGCCTCTGAGGAGGTGACTCTTAAGCAGATCTCCTTAGGGTGAGAAAGAGTCAGCCACAGAAAGAGTTGGAGACAGAGAAAACTAGGTAGAGAGAGCAGCAGCGTGACAGCCCAGAGGAGGCAGACTGCATCTGAGGTGGGGAGAGAAGGTTGGCAGGCAGGGATGTAGTGCAGGAGAGGGTGAAGAGTGGGGAAGGGGAGCGTAGGGTAAGCAATGTGGACGGCGAGCTTGTCCACAGATCGCTGCCCAGTCTAATGAGGCTGGACCTCTGCTGGAGGGAAGGAAGTGATATGAGCAGGTGGGAGAGGGCAGTCAACATGCAGGAGGAGGCATAGGCCTCACTGTGCCTTGGGCCCTTACCGGATAAGCCCATCCTCAGCAGCACTCCAGAATGTGTTTGGCCACATGGGCGCTGTGGCGATGCGTTTCACCCTGTTTGTGTGGTCTCCAAACATGTGGATCGTCTCCTTTACTGTCAGGTCGTGGACATGCACCTTGGAGTCGGCTGCCCCCGTGATCAAGATCCGGTCCCCAGCATGAGGCAGGAACTGTTTCGGAGAGATTGAGGAAGAGGTTGGCAGGCAGTGGGGTAGGGGTGGACCCTGAAGGAGACCAGCCTGGGTGTTAGCACCCTCTTTCCTTCACCATATAAGGTAAGAAAATGGGCCCACCCAAGGCAACCAACCAAGAAAACTTTGGATCTTGAGCATCCACAGGCCTAAAGGTCAAAATTGGGACACACACCTTTACTTTGGGCCTGACCTACGCCACGTTGGGCTCCCAACAGAAACTTTTCCTCTGAGTCTTCTCCAGGTAAAAGTTGAGTGGATAATAATCACAGCGGTTACTGTTTACTAAGCATTTACCAGGGCAGATACCTTACCTTATTGATATCTAAAATAATTTTAACTTAATTTTTAACCCCATTAAAAATTGAGGTTCAGGGCCGGCTGAGTGGCGCCGTGGTTAAGCGCTGGCTTGGGAAGCCAGTGGCCCCGGTTCGGGTCTCACATATGAGGGCCAGTGACACTGCCCTCAAAAAAAAAAAAAAAAAAAATTGAGGTTCACCAGTAACAGT
Organism: Aselliscus stoliczkanus; assembly: GCA_033961575.1. Classification (NCBI taxonomy): domain Eukaryota; kingdom Metazoa; phylum Chordata; class Mammalia; order Chiroptera; family Hipposideridae; genus Aselliscus; species Aselliscus stoliczkanus. The sequence continues at coordinate 163,900,960 of CM066730.1, forward strand.
CAACAGGACTGTGTTCAAACTCAACTCTGACCCCCATAGGTCCTGGTGCCTCATGACCACTGTTAATAACCTGGTGGGCTAAGGAGTAAATTAGTCTTAAAATGAAAAGGATTTTCAATGTTTTAAGGAAGTGGGTGTTTTAAACTGGTTCAAGTACTTCTGGAGAACGACCTGGCAATAGGTAGCAAACATAAAAACTTTCTATCTTTTGACCCAAAACTTCCATTTCTGAGAAATAATTCTAAAAGAAAAAAGGGACCTGTGCATAAATGCTCAGAGCAGCACTTGTTATAATGACAAATGTTGGAACTGGCTTAAGTGCCAGACCTTCGGGAAGGGCTGAGCATCAAAAGGATACATCCCTATATTGCTATTAAAAAGAACAGAATCCCACCTTCTGATGAGGTAGAGAATGAAACACTCCAGATGACATATAGGAAGAACAGAAGAGCCATAAACAGCTTTGAATAATAATTTTTAAAAAGTATGCTGTTTTATCGCCTCGTTTTGAGGAAGAAAAATATTTGGGTGCGGTGTTGAGTTCTTCTTTTCTATCTTGAGTTCAAAAGATTGAATTATCTTCTTTTCTGAATTGAAAAGTTTCTCCAAACCCACAGCGAGGTTGAATGGGTGCTGGGGGTTTGGGGGGGGTATTATTCTGCATTTAAACAGCTATAGTCCCACTCGACTTAAACATTCATATAAGAGCAACAATTCACTCTTCTCACATTCTAATGGCTCACCGGGACAAAGGCTAGATGGAACTGATGGAATTTAATAATTTTGAGAGACAATCAGTAGTCTTTAAGCCTGTTTGGAGAAAGCATGTATTCCATGCACAAAAGAAATAAACAGGTGAGCCCTTGGAAGAAGAAACTGTTGCTGCGCCGCACGCATCACACACTGTAGCTGCCACCAGGGGGAGCCCGTGGGTTAAGAAAGTACATCTAGAGTTTTACTACCAGAAGGGAGAGAATCCTTTTCCACATCTTTTTGTTTTTAACAGAAGAGGCTGAGGGTCTGTGAATATAAGTGCCTTGCTCAAAGTCTTACTATTTATTAGGGAGTATCAAGGCTGTCGTCAAATTCTGGTCTCTGAAATCAATGGTTTGTGCTCTACGATGCCAAACTGTGGCTTAGGTCCCTTCCCCAGGTCTGGCCCCACATTCTCAAACTAGACCTAGCATTTCTTAGGGGCAGAAAGCAAGAGGCGAATCAGTATTGTCCTGTCTCTAAAATCACAGAAGTTCTTCTAGGACTGGTCCCTGGAACAGGAGATGAGAATCAGAGCTTGGGTTGAGGGAAATAAGGTTTTGAGCTCTTGAATCTGCCTTCTTCTTCAGGTATCTTGTAATTCCTCTTGACATTAATTAGGAAAATATTTCTGAGATTAGCGAGGACTTTCCAAAGGACAGCCTCACTCTTACGTATATATATCTATTACAGAATCTCAGAGCTGAAAAAGTCCTTAATAGTCATTTCCTCTGACCTTAAACCTGGCAGATCAAGTTCCAGCAAGCAGAATACCTCAGTGCTAGGATATTTACTATTGGGTTGTCGGAAAAGTCATGACATATTTTTTCTATGTTTTTCATTGCAAAAATGCATCATGACTTTTCCGACAACCCAATACAAACTCAGAGGCTCATTCTAACTTTTGCAAACTGCTCTAAGCATTAAAGACAATTCTTTCCTTCATCAGGCCCACACTTGCTTCTGTGGACCTAGGTCTGTTCTCTGGGACCAAAAGGGACAAGTTTCATATTATTTCCACATAATATGTCTTCAAAAGTCTGAAGACACTTGTGGTCCCCTTCCCACTTCTCCTTAGCTCAAGTCCCCTTCACCAACAAGTCAGCAGACCCATTTCCTACGAAAGGCAGAACAGCCTAAAGCACCTGTGCCAGGTCCTTTTTTTTAAACCAATCATCTCATTGAATGGTAACATCACCCTGTGAATTGCTACTTCCTTTTTCAAAATTAAATGATTTATTTGCTTATTTATTCATGAATCTAGGGGATTTTCCTTAGTTACTTCCTTTTTACAGATGAGCAAACAGGCTCAGAGAGGTCAGGTGATTTGCCTCGTTCACACAGCTTGCAAGAAGCAGATAAGGGAGTCACACAGGTCTGCCTGCTACCTAAGTTCATGCTCAGAACCATACCTCCTACTATCACCACTCACATAAATATAAATTCATCGAGAGCTGGCCTGTAGGCTCTAAGACAGGAAGCAGAATATGGAAAAGAGATGGGGTTTCATGAATCACCATCAGATGCATCAGATCACAAAGGTGTCTGTGACCCCAGGGGACACATGAGACACAAAGGTGTGACATGGGACACACACATGCAAACACAACCATATGCACAGCCCAGTCACCCTGTTCACTTGTTCTGTGGCTTATCCTGCTCACCTTGACAGAGAAGATATTTGCAGTGTGTCCCGTGTGCATGGAGAGCAGCTTCTTGTGGTGCAGTGGGTCCCACACGATTGTGTGCTGGTCATCGGAACCCGAGGCCAGCAGGCTGCAAGCAGAGTGAGGGGTTCTGACCACTTCTCAAGTGTGTGGGCCCCTTCCCCTATCCCACATTCCCAGACGATAAGGAGGTAGGCCACACAGAACTTGAGAAAGAGATATCACAGAATTTAAGGCTATCTTGTAAACATTAGTTGATTCTCTTCTACTTTATCCTGAGAATTTTACATTCTTCCTAAACTTTGTATTAAAAAAACTCAGGGTTTGGATGGTCATCCAACCTTCCATCTATCTGCGCTTCATTGTTTAACTGTGTGTTGATAATGATGGATTAAACTTAAGTACATAGCAGAGAGCAGCAGTCTCTTTTCACCTGGGTCCACTCTTTTCCTTAGATCTACGAAGAGGAAGGCAAGCCCCTTCTCCCAGCCTCCCAGCTTGCTTCTCCAGCACCCCCGAGGTGCCCTAGCTCATACTTACTCTCCTTTCTCATTCCACTCCAGACAGTTGACACATCCTGAGTGACCCTGGGGAAGCAGATGGAAAGGGACAAGAAGACAGCCAGTTAGAGGTTTTCCTGGGGAACTCAACACTGAGAAGTGGAAGTGAACAGGTAAACTAACCTTTCCATCACCGACGTTTTCCAGGTGCATGTGACTGACCAGAACTGAAACTGCCTGGCAACTTATAAAGCACTTTCATATTCATAATCTCACTTGATACTGAACACCCCTGAGTCATAAAGAGCAGGTGTCATTGATCCCATTTTGCAGAAAAGTAAACTGAAATTCAGATAATAGTAAGTCATGGAAGTGAGAGCCAAACAAATCTGCTCCTACACTAGAAGGGACATGTCAACAGTCCCTTCAAGGGACATCACCTCAGTCAAAGAAAGTTTGCCCAGAGGAGAGCATCTGACCCAAGGGAAGCCAATTAACTAGAAGGCTGATCTTTCATTCATTCGGCATATACATATTTAATTTTATAGTAAGGCAACTTGGGCCAGAGTCTTGAACTTGGGGATTTGACTTGAGAAACATGGAGAGAGAGAGGGGCATTTAACAGATACTGAAGTTGACAGCATGCACAGAGAGAAATCATGGCAAAGCTAGAGTTACGAGGAAACAGAATCCATGAAAAGCAGAAGGTCTGAAGTGGCAGAAACGAGGCCACATGGGAAAAGAGGAAAACCGGTCAGCAGGCGTTCCCACACACTGTTCTTTCTGTCTCCTCACCCTCCCCATTCCGAATGGTACCTTGATTTTCATTTAATTATCTCCCTGCCCCAAGCCAGACCATGTGTTTCAGAAAATGTAAATCTATTGTTCTTTCCATGGTGAAGGGCTGAGAAACTTGGCCTATGCTAAAGTGGATACAGCATCCATTTGGGCATAGGGACTGGCTCAAAAATAAGCCATGACCCGTCAGATGCAAGGGGGACAATTGTTGGGAGCTTCTGGAAAAGGAGTTTTCTCATTCTCAGGAGAGGGTCCATGAAAGAGATGTCTTTCTTCCTCTGGATGCTGGGTGTACTGATGTGACTGACACCTGGAATTGCGACCAAGAGGGCAGGCAACCTGAGAGTGAAATTGACGTGGGTGGGGGGGCGGGGAAGCCTACACAAGGGAATCATAGAAAAATGGAGCCAGAGTGACCAGAGTAACCAACCCAGATGCCTCCTCTTAAGTGAGCCAATCAGTTCATTATTATTTAAGGCCATGTGAGTTGGGCTGTTACTTATGGCCCAAAGCCACCTCACTGATAAACTCCAACTCATTCTTCAGGTCTCAGCTTATAGGCACTTCCTTCAAGATGCCTTCCCTGGCAGACAAATTGGGGAGGAAAGCATTACCCTTCCTGTGGACTCCTACACCTTATTATGGCTCTGTGTCGACATGGTTAGTTGCTTCACCAGACTGGGCCTGTGAAAGCAGGCTTTTGTGTATTGTGTTGATTGCATCCCCAAGGCCTGGTACAGTTCCTAGCACACATCTGTTGCATAAATAACCAAATGAGTTCATTGGGATTAATGGGAAGAATCGAGAGATATAAACAAATCTAATTCCCCGACTGTCTAGTCAGAAAAGCCCTTTCCTCTGCCTTCTTCCCTCTTACCCTTTGTTCTGTAAAGATTCTCATCTGGGTTGAGCCTCATTTCCTTCCAGGTTCTGCACTTACATACATTCCTGACACATTTACTCTGGGCAAACATGTCAGGTCACTTGCTGACCTGAGGCCTCTCACTTTCCAATGGCACTTGGTTGAAACCTTGCCCGTGGCTTTGGTCACTCTTTCTGGGTTAGAATCACTTCTGTCCTCAGCCCTCTCATTTTCTCACCAGGCTGTTAAGTTACTTGTGGCTTGGTGTCACGTCTTCAGTTTGCAATTGCCCAGAGTACCAAGGCATTGACTGACTCTCTCTTACTGAGGGCTTAGAAAGAGCTAGGCACAGTGCTAAGCACTTGTGGTAGGCAGTGGCCCCTGTAGATATCCATATCCTGATCCTTTGTAACCTATGAATATGTTGTTAGGTGGCAAAAGGGAATTTGTAGATGTGACTTAAGGTTAAGGGGCCTTGAGATGGGAAGATTATCCCAGATTATCTAGTGGGTTCAAGATAATCACACAAGTCTTTAAAATCAGAGCTTTCTTAGCTGCAGAGAACAGAGAGGCAGGTGTGAAAGGGACTTGATCTGCTGGCTCTGACAATGGGAGAAGGGGGCCAGGAGCCAAGACACGCAGCAGCCTCTAGAACTGGGGAACTGCAACATAGCCCTGTCAGGACCTTGCTTTCAGCCTGTTGAGACCCCTGTTAGACTTGTGATCTACAGAACTCTAAGATAATACATTTGTGTTGTTTCAAGCCACTAAGTTTGTAGTAATTTGTATGGCAGCAACAGGAAGTACTACAGCACTCTACATCCATTACCTTGTTTAAGAAATAGATATCATTACTCATTTCAAAGATAGGAAAAACAGTGCCCAGAGAGGTTAGGTAACCTGCTGTGATACTGTGATTTATAATAAGAAATATATATTTGGTCTTCATCTCCATTTCTGGCATAGAGCTCCTAAAATCCTTGGAATTTCCTAAGTGGTAAGAGTGATAAAAATGCCTTGATATATATTTCTTTTTTTTTTAGGGCAGTGTCACTGGCTCTCACATGTGGGACCTGAACCGGGGCCGCTGGCTTCCCAAGCCAGCTCTTAACCACCGCGCCACTTGGCTGGCCCTGCCTTGATATTTATAACAAATGCCTTTCAACTACACCTGAGTTTATTAATGAAGTGATTTTTGGAAAGCACTAAGAATGGGGGCTGGTTGCCAGGGGGACCAATCACATAATTGGAGGGTTGAAACTTTTAGTTCCAAACCCCTGACCTCTGGAGAAGTTGAACAGGTCACCAATGCCCAATAATTTAATCAATCGTACCTATGTAATGAAGCCTCCATAAAACCCCAAAGGACGGAGTTCAGGAAGCTTCTGTGTTGGTAATAACATGGAGACTGGGGACAGTGGCATGCTCAGCAAGGGCGTAGAAACTTTCTGTGCCCCTTCCCACATGCCTTGCCCTACATCTCTTCTGCATGGCTGTTCCTGAATTACATCCTTTTACAATAAACTGGTAGTCTAGTACGTAAAACCAGTAAATACCAGTACTGCTTTCAATCTGTGGTTGGGAATCTGTGGATGGGGCAGGCTAGCTGTATGTACTGATCTATGCCATTTTATATAGGGGACTTGAGTATCTGAGGATTTTGGTATCTTTGGGGGGACCTCAAATCATTCCACAGATACTGAGGGTAGTTAAGTTTTCAGGGAATCAAAAGTTATACACAGATATTCGACTATGTGGAGACTGGTACCTTTAAGTCCCTGTGTTGTTCAAGGGTCAACTGTATCGACAAAAATTATTAATCAAAGGCTTTATAAGTTAGAACATGTGTTTGGGAAGCTACTTTACAAGGAACAGGGTGCTTAAGAAGAGTTATTTTGGCCTTGATAAGTAAGGCTGGTTTAGATATAGGTACATGATTTATAATTACGTTAAAGAATACAATGGAAGAAAATACGCCTATGACATAACAGAATTAAAAAGTGGGTAAAAGGAAGGGGAGAAAAACCTCCAACTTTTAAGGAGCTGAGAGTAGGGCTCCTAGAGGAACAGACCTCTGTGTGCCTCCCTGGAATCCTGGAAATGATTCTGCTTAGAGCGAGCTTTGCACACTGGGGACCTGGAGGGCACAAAGTGTACAGGGAAAGACTCTGAAATAGAAGCTCCAAATCCCACTTAAGTTCCAAATTACAAACTAATTCTTAGTTTCTGTCTAACTTTATTAAATATTCATAATTACTATGCATTCTAGGTAGCATGGTGTACACGGGGGTGGGAGAGAAGGAGGCAAAGAGATGCATTTTATCACTGACAACTGTGTAGAATTATTGGTGCTTAATGATGATAAAAAGCAAATGGAGGGCCGGCCGAGTGGCACATTGGTTAAGAGCTGCTTTTGGGATGCCAGCAGCCCCGGTTTGGATCCCACATATGAGGGCCAGTGACACTGCCCTCTACAGCTAACAACAGTTCCACCTGGAGCTGGACTGTGCGAGCCCCGGCGACGATGTAGGCTGCAGCCCCTGCTGCAGTGATCTGCCATAGGCTACAGTGAGTGGCCGGCAGCCAGCGTGAGCTGTCAATAGCCATGGTGAGCGACCATCCAGAGGCCAGCGACCGATCTGACTCATCCGGGAAGCGCACATTGACGATACCAACATGGGCCAGTGAAGCAATGTCCACTGCAACTAGACTGAAGAACAAAAGGACAGCAACTTGTCTGTTCCCCTTCCCTGATTCCCCAATAAAATCTTTAAAAAAAGCAAATGGACTTAGTTGTTTTATTACTGCTTTTAAATTCTTTATAGACTGTGTACCCCCTTATTGCCTGCACTGCTGTCCCCACCTTAGTATTCCACTGCTGGGTAGGATATCAGATATTAATATACATGCTCTGATTATCACTTCTTTTTACAGGTAAGACCAAGTCTCAGATATTAAATAAGTTACCCAGGGCCACACAAATGGTAAACATCAGAGCCCAGATGGGAACCCAGGTTAATATGCATACGACTCCAAAGTCTTTGGCTGTGTGGGACTACCTCAAATGCCACCCTATTCCCACCTGTATTAAAAAGAGATCTCAAGGGCCGGCCTCAAGAGTGCGAGCTGAGCTCTGAGCAACAGCAGTTCGATGCCCAGCCCGAGCTGAGCTACTGCTGAGCTGCCAACAGGTGGCAGGATGGCTCAGCTAAAAAAAACCCGCAGTGCTCATAACACCAAGGTTGCCAGTTCGATCCCCACATGGGCCACTGAGATGTGCCTTCCACAACTAGATTAAAACAACTACTTGAAGTTGATGGGTCCTGGGAAAACACACTGTTCCCCAATAAAAAATAAATCTTTAAAAATAAAAAGAGAGATTTCATTGCAATCATCACCTTAGAGAACTGTTTGGCAGTTTCATATAAAGTTGAGCTTGAATCTACCTTATGACACAGTAATTCCATTTGAAGGAAATGAAAACATTTGTCATACAAAAACTGGTATAAGAATATCCATAGATTATATATATATATATATATATATTTTTTTTTTTTTTTTTGAGGGCAATGTCACTGGCCCTCATATGTGGGACCCAAACTGCATAGATGCTATATTTTTAAAAGCCCCAGACTGGAAAAACCCAAATGGTCATCAATAGGGGACTAGATAAACAAAATGTAGTACATCCATCTTGGTGTGTCACTACTCAGCAATAAAAAGGAAAGAACTATAGATACGCGCATGAAACTCCAAAAGACATGCTAAGCCAAAGAAGCCAAACATGCAAAAATATATACTGTATAATTCTGTTTACATAAAGGATAAGAAGAACAGGCAAAACGAATTTACAGAGACAGACGCCAAAAAGTGGTTGCTTTGAGGTCGCAGGGTTGACTATAATCTTGAAACCATCATGCTAAGTGAATGAAGCTAGATACAAAAAAGCCATATATTGTGTGATTCCATTTATATGAGATGTCCAGAATAGCAACATCCATAGAGACAAAAAGATTAGTGGTTGCTAGGGGTGCATCCAGGGGTAGGGAATAGGGAGTAACTGTTAATATGAATAAAGGATTTCTTTTTGTGGTGATGAAAATGTCTGGAATTAGATAGTGGTGATGGCTGCACAACTTTGTGAATATACTAAAACCTACTGAATTGTAAACTTAAAATAAAAAATAAACCTAAAAAACAAGCCGACCAAGAGGTGGCTGAATTTGGCCTGCAGGCCATAATTTGCTGACCCCTGATGTAAAGGACAGTCCTTGACCATCTCTCACAAAGTCAGATTGCCCCTCCAGCTTTTTCTTTGAGGGTGACTTGTATCTAATTTACTTCTCTAAACTGATATTATAAAAAAGCTCTTGACAAGTCTTTGTTAGAATCAGGTTCCACTATGAAGCTGCCCTGGTCTACCAACTATACTCAAAAAGAAAACCAATCTAGTGTGACCTGACTTGCTTCCAGTGAATTTATGTTCAAATTATACAAGAAACAAAATAGAAATAAAAAGCAATCAAGCCAGATTGTGAAGGTGAGATACATAATGCTTGCCACTTGTTTAAGGAAAATATTAAGAAAACTAATAAGGCAAGAGAATAAATCCACCAATACAAGAATATTTGTTAAGTCCTTTAAAACCACAGACACATGGTTGAGAGGGAAAGACTACAAACTATGGATCCAGACAGGCCTGATATAAATCTTATTAATCTTATTTTTACCACTCATATGGCCTTAGAAATGCTCGGTTTTACTCTCCTTATTTGTAAAGTCAGGTTCCTTTTTTCTCTCTCTCTCTCTCTCTCTCTTTCTCTCTCTCTCTCTCTACTTCCCCCCACCCCCACCCCGAGTCTACTACTGTGCCAAGAAATCCCACAAGTGAAAGAAATAGTATGGATCAAAGTGTGATCAGGACTTAAAGGTAGACTTGGAAAATCCTGGTGATGCAACCAAAAATGAAAGCAAGTGCCCCCCACCAAAAGTTAGGACTGTAAGCCACAAACTGGAATCCCAGGATATTTGACTCTTGTCCAGTTATGACAATAAAACTCACTGAGACAAGACGAGCTAGCACATATAACTAAAGGGTGGGGGGAAGGACACTCAGCAAAGATGTCCAAGGATTATACAGAAGTGGTTTGGTCTATATACCAGAACATCTTAGAATTAATCCTAAATATTATATTAAATTTAAACTCTCTAATCCTGACCACCCTCTGGCTCTTTCAGTTGCTGCCACTACAACAGGTCTCTGTATTTTGTTTTTTTTGTTTGTTTTTTAGATTTTCTTTTTCTTTATTAATTTTATATTTTTACCTGAGTCATCCTGCCACCTGTTGGCAGCTTAGCGGCAGCTCAGCTCGGGCTGGGCATCGAACTGCTGTTGCTCAGAGCTCAGCTCACACTCTTGAGTGAGCTCTTAACCAACTGAGCCACTCGGCCGGCCCTGTTCTCTGTATTTTCTTAATGAACATCTGTAACTTTCTACGTTGAAACTATTTCAAACATATAAAAATGGTACAAAAACACCCATATACAGAGGGTGCCCCAAAAATGTATACACATTTAAGAAAGGAAAAAACTGTATTAAAATTGTAATGATATTTACGATAACAAAAGATGAATACATGTCATGTGTATACATTTTTGGCACCCCCAGTATATCTTTCTCCTAATTCATTAATAGTTAACATTTCCACACTTGCTTTCTTTCTCTTCCTCCATCTTCTTCTCTTTATCTACACACACACACACACACACACACACACACACACACACACACAATTTTTTTCCTGAACCATTTGAGGATAAGTTGTAGACTTCAGGGCCCTGCACATACTTAGCTACTTCAGTATGTATTTCTAAGAACAAGGTCATTCTTTTATTTAACCAGGACACATTTATTAAAATCAGGAAATCTGACACCAATACAATACTATCTTAATATATAGTCCATATTCAAATTTCACCAACTGTCCCAATAATATGCTTCTTTTTTTTTTTTAAGATTTTATTGGGGAATTGGGGGAGGGGAACAGTGTTGGGGAATCAGGGAAGGGGAACAGACAAATTGCTGTCTTTTCGTTCTTCAGTCTAGTTGTGGAGGACATTGCTTCACTGGCGCATTTTGGTATCATCATTGCGCTCTTTCTGGGTGAGGCGGATCGGTCGCTGGCCTCTGGAGGGTCGCTCACAGTGGCCATTGGCAGCTCACGCTGGCTGTCGGGCACTCACTGTAGCCCATGGCAGCCCACTGAAGCAGGGGCTGCAGTCTACACCATCGCCAGGCCTTGCAGCCCAGCTCCAGGTAGAGCTGTTGTTAGCTTAGAGGGCAGTGTCACTGGCCCTTATATGTGGGATCCGAACCGGGGTCACTGGTGTCCCAAGCCAGCTCTTAACCAATGCACCACTCGGCCAGCACCCAATAATATGCTTTTGATTTTCCTGATCCAGAATCCAATCCAAGGTCACATGCTGCATTTAGGTGTCATTTTCTTTTTTGTCTCCATTAATCTGAACAGTTCCTTAACCCTCTTTGTATTTTATGACATTGACATTTTTTAATAGATCATCTATTCTGGAAAAATGTCTCTTGGTTTGGATTTGTCTGATTATTTCCTCATGATTAGTTTTAGGTAAGGCGTTTTGACAGAAATGATCACGTGTTCTCAGTGCACATTATCAGGTGGCATATGATGTTTATTTGTCTTGGTTAAGGTGGTATCTACCAGGTTTCTCCACTATAATGTAACCATTTTGCCCTTTGTTATGTGAGGAAAACACTTTCCCATTGTGCAAATATCCTGTACTCCATCAAATTTCAACCCAGTGGTTTTAATCACTCATTGATTATTCTTTCCTGCATCAATGATTGGCACAGTATGGTATAATGGTTATAAAATGTTGATTTTCCAACTCTATCATTTTTTCATTTAGTGAATGGCATCTACTAGAATGAAGTGCTTCTCTCTCCCCCACCCCATACTTTCTTTCTCCCTCCCCCTATCTCTTATTAGTGCAATTTCAGGTAGTTTTCATTTAGTAGGTTTTAATTTGTTACTGTCATTATTCATCCTAATGATCAAATTGTCATTGATTTGGCCAGTAGTATGACCTTCTAGATGGCTCCTGTGTCCTTATGATAGTATGTTCCTATTGTTTTCTGCATTATTTCTTTACTTTCTGTTTATCTTTTGCCACAAGATGTTGTAGGCTCATCTTATACATTCCTTGTCCCAGACCTGGAACCAGTTACTTCTCCAAGCACCCTTGGTTCTTTTTAATGGGGAGTGGTATTTAGAAACCAATAAGTCATAGCTATGAAGGTATCATTGCTCTGGACCTTTTAGAAAAACAGAACTGAAAATAATTATAAACATTAATATTTATGTATTTTTAAACCATGAGTTCACACTGATACTGCTAATTCCAATCTAATACCTCGGAGTTCTTCTTTGCCTTTCCTTATTCTGTATTTGAATTTCTATCCTTCCACAGTGAACAGAGAACAACACTGATATATCTATTATACCAAATTATAAATATTATATTTATTATATATTAATATTGATATATTTATCCCAACACTGATACAATTATTCATTTGCTCAATTGTATAATACACACAAAATAGTTATGAAATTGCTAGAGCATTACCACTACAAATGACAAATCTATTAACTAGAGTTCAATCAAGATTTTCTCAAAGTTTATTTCATCTTTAAAATATATATGGTCAAAGAATGTATACACATAGTCAAAGTACTACGTTCAAAAATTACTTGGGTCATTTGGCATCCCTCCCATCTTTATTGATTTCATTTTACTTTTTGAATGTGCAAAACCTCAACATAGTTCTCATAAAAATTTTTTTTTTTTCTTAGCTGAGCCACCCTGCCACCTGTTGGCAGCTCAACGGCAACTCAGCTTGGGCTGGCATCAAACCGCCGTTGCTCAGAGCTCAAGCTCGCACTCTTGAGCAAGCTCTTAACCAACTGAGCCACTCAGCTGGCCCTACAACATAGTTCTAAAAGTAAAAACTCTACAAGGGCTGGTCGAGTGGCGCAGTGGTTAAGCGCTGGCTTTGGAAGCCAGCGGCCCTGGTTCGGGTCCCACATATGAGGGCCAGTGACACAGCCCTCAAAAAAAAAAAAAATCCTATAAAAAGGTCCAGAGAAGTTACTCTCCTTCCTCTACCTTCCTGCCCCCTAGAGGTGACCAACTTCATTAGTTTCTGCTTATCCATCCTGTGTCTGTGTTTGCAAACATATGCGGATACATATATAAATTCTTATTCCCTCTTTAGTTATACCAAAGTTGGCAAAATTATATTAAAGTAGCCATATGGAAAAGATATTCAATTTCACTCAAAAGAGAAATATAACTTAAAACTATGTTGTGCACCTGTCAGAATGGTAAAAAAATTCAAAGCTTAACCACAGTCTGTTGTAGAGTTGTGGCGATAGAGTTGTGGGGAAACGGGCACTCTCATGCTCGTGCACTGCTACTGTGAAGGTAAAATGGTGCAACTCTCATTAAGGGAAATTTGGCAACATCTAACCAAACCACACATACTTTTACCCTTTGGCTGGCATTCCCGCCTCTAGGTTTTTACCCTAGAAAATACGTCTCTAGCTATACTAAAACACATGTGCACAAGGTTGTTCATTATGGTTCTGCTGTAATTATAAACTATTAATAACAACTCTGAGGGCTGGCTGAGTGGCTCAGTTGGTTAAGAGCTCGCTCAAGAGTGCAAGCTGAGCTCTGAGCAATGGCGGTTCGATGCCAGCCCGAGCTGAGTTGCCGTTGAGCTGCCAACAGGTGGCAGGATGGCTCAGCTAAAAAACAAAACAAACAAACAAAAAAAAACCCTCTGAGAATCCACACATGGGCAATTCATTGAACAAATCTTGATTCAGCTACATAATAAAAGTACTGTGGCAGTGAAAAAGAACTCAATGAACTGATATGAGTGATTTCCAAAATATGTGTATATTGGTGAGTGAAAAAAAGAGAATACAGTATATACATTTCATTGATAAGTGAAAAAAGAGAAAAAAATCACTATGTATCAATATATATGTATCGATATATAGATATAGATATATATCTATATATCTATCTATATTCATCATGCCTGAATGATTCTTCATCCTCAACAAGTCCTCAAGTCCATCCAACCCGTCTATTCTCTCCTTCCATGCTACCTCATGTCTTTCCTTCCTTGCCTATCCCTCCTAAGAATCCATGATCCATTACTAAACCATTCTCCTGCAACATTCATCTGACAAAACCCCAACCCCAGATAATCTTCTAGCTTTCCTGTATCTTCAGCTTTCCTTTTCCTCTTGGGATTTTTTCCTCTTGGGATTAAACATGCTCAAATTTCTCTAATCTAAGAAAGTTGTTCCTTGATGCCAAATCCATATCTAGCTATGGCCTTCCATTTCTCTTCCCCTTTATAGCCAGACTAGAAAAGAAGCCTATATTTGACATTTTCCTTTCCTCACTTCCCAATACAGTCAAACGCTGCTTAACAGTGGGGATACATTCTGAGAAATATGTCATTAGGTCATTTTGTTGCGCAACATCATGGAGTGTGTTACACAAGCCTAGATGGTACAGCCTAGGCTATATGGTATACCACTGTCGTATATGCAGTCTGTTGTTGACTGAAACATCGTTATGTGGCCTACGGCTGTAATTTCTCAACCTACTTCTATCTACACCACACACCACAAAATGGCTCTTGCCAAGGTTACTGTTGTCGCCCCCTTGCCCTAAATCAATGGATACTTCTTGGTCCTTATCTTACTTTGCCCCAACAGTATTTGTTAGTGCTGACCACTTCCTCCTCAATGAAACTTGCTTCATCTGGCTTCTGCAGCATCACCCGCTGTTTTCCTTCCTACTCCTATAGCTGCTTTTGTGATACTCTTTGCATACTCGTCTTTGTCCATCCGGCCCTCATGTTGGTCTTCTTTATTTCTCTATCCTAGGCTTTTTTCCCCACTCTACACTCTTCCCAAAGGTAATCACAACTCACTTTCACTGTTCCAATCTGTGTGCTACTCATTGCTCCCAAATCGACTTCCCCAATGTGTACCTCTATCCTAAGCTCAGACCCAAATATTCCAACAATCTCTCCAGACGGCACTAGACAGCACAATGCCTACAGCTCCAGAACATCCATAATCAAGCTCATCACATTCCCCCTTAAACCCAGTCCTTGTGCAGTGCTCCTTAATTCAGTGAATGATACTACCATTTACCTTGCCACTCAGGCTCAGAAATTTGATCTTCATACTTGACTATTCTCCTTCCCTAATTTTCCACATTCAGTCACTAAGAATGCTGTTAATTTAAATTCACTGACTTCTCTCCATCCAAATAACCGACTTTTTATTTTTATTTTTATTTTTAGTTCAGGCAACCCAGTGTTCCTAGTTCCTAAATCACTGTCATAGCCTCTTAACTGGTCTGGCTGTCCCAATTGAAACCTCAGAAGTCTTCATTTTGAAACCAAGATTATTTTTTTTTAAAAAGCTTATCTCAGGGTGTGGTTGGTTAGCTCAGTTGGTTAGAATGCAGTGCTCATAACACCAAAGTTGCGGTTTGATCCCCACCTGGGCCGCTGAGCTGCATCCTCCACAACTACACTGAAACAACTACTTGACTTGGAGCTGATGGGTCCTGGAAAAACACACTGTTCCCAATTAAAAAAAAAAAAAATCTCCAAAAAACAAAACAAGGGCCGTCCGAGTGGCGCGGTAGTTAAGCACTGGCTTGGGAAGCCAGCGGCCCCGGTTCGGGTCCCACATATGAGGGCCAGTGACACTGCCCTCAAAAAAAAGAGTTAACTATGCCACTGTAGCATGAAAGAATGTGCAACCATGACTGTTCTCCAATAAAATTAAAAAAAAAACCAACAAAAAACAAAACAAAAAATCCCGCTTAACTCTGATTATATTGCTCCCTAATAAAAACCACTCAATGGCTCTCCACTGCCCTTAAGGATAATAAAGTCCATAGTCTTCAACAAAGCTCCCAATGTCCTTTATTATGAACATCCCACCCACACTCACCTTACCAACCTTACCTGTCATCTTTGTTCCACTTGTGGTCTGTGACCATTTGTTCTCTTGAACTGAGTACCGTCTACTTTCTCTTGCATCATTCACATGCTGTTCCCCCAGGCTACAATTTCTCTCTCTCTACTTCTTCCCCGCTCTCCCCACCATATCTAGTTAGCTTCTTCCATCGGTCGATCAGGTATCAACCTAGACTACATTTCTCTTAGGAAGCTGAGCTGAGATCTCTCCAGCCCGTCATGTTTCACTAATTTGTGAAATTTCTCAGATCACGATGGATACATGGGGGAAAAGAGATTGGGATTAGGGAGAGAACAAATGTTGTTGAGCATCATATTTGATATAAGAGTTAAGGAGTGTGGTAGGAATATAAATTGGTACAAACTCCATGAAAGGCAATTTTGATACTATTTATCAAAATTACAGATACATATACCCTGTGACCTACTAATTCCACTTATAAGTATTTATCCTATAGCTACACACCCACATGTGCCAAATGATGTTGCAAGGGATAATGTAGTACATAGAGAAGATTGTAAGTAATCTACCTGTCCATCATTGAGGCAGTTTAAATAAATTATGGTACATTCACACAACAGAATGCTCTGAAGCCGTGAAAGAATTAGGAGTTAGAAAATATATTTATGTGCTGATATGGTAAAATCACAAAAGCATGTTTCTAAATTCAAAAAGTAGGGCTGGCCGAGTGGTACAATGGTTAACAGCTGGTTTGGGGATGCCAGCAGCTCCAATTCGGATCCCACATATGAGGGCCAGTGACACTGCCCTCTACAGCTAACAACAGTTCCACCTGGAGCTGGGCTGTGCGAGCCCCGGCGACGGTGTAGGCTGCAGCCCCTGCTGCAGTGGGCTGCCATAGGCTACAGTGAGTGGCCGGCAGCCAGTGTGAGTGGCTGGCAGCCAGCGTGAGCTGCTAATAGCCGTGGTGAGCGACCATCCAGAGGCCGGCGACCGAGCTGCCTCATCCGGGAAGAGCGCAATGACAATACCAACATGGGCTAGTAAAGCAATGTCCTCTGCAACTAGACTTAAGAACAAAAAGACAGCAACTTGTCTGTTCCCCTTCCCGGGTTCCCCAACGCTGTTCCCTCCCCCAATTCCCCAATAAAATCTTAAAAAAAAAAAAGAAAAAAAGAAAAAAATAAATTCAAAAAGTAAGGTACAAAGCAGTAAATATGTTAAGCTAAAATTTGTGAGAAAAGGTGAGAATTTTATGCATAAAATTTCTCTGGAAGGATATTAAAACTGATCACATTAGTTGATTCCAGGGAGATAAGTTATGCGTAGGTGGCTGGGACAAAGAGTGGGAAGGAGACAATCTTTTAAACTTTTAAAATTAGAACCACATGAATGTTTACCTAATCAAAAGTAAGTACATAAAGGGCTGGCTGAGTGGCGCATTGGTTAAGAGCTGGTTTGGGACGCCAGTGGCCTGGGTTCGGGTCCCATATGTGAGGGCCAGTGACACTGCCCTCATTAAAAAAAAAAAAAAGTACATAACAAAGGAAAGGGCCCAACAGTCAGATGCTAGGCGAAAGGAAAAAATGTTTAAGAGATAGCATTCATGTCGCTGATTCAAACCTCCAATCAAAGAAGAGATGCCAGTGGAGTCTTTTTCATTCTGAGTGGTTTTAGATCAAGATTTAGTTTTAAAATCTAAAGTGCTAAGATTTGAGAATGCCAAGGACAATTCCCTAATATAAAAAAGAGAAGAATGCAAAAAAAAAAAAAAAATGCTGTATCTTTGGGCCGGCTGAGTGGCACGGTGGTTAAGTGCTGGTCTTGGGAGGCCAGCGGCCCTGGTTCAGGTCCCGCATGTGAGGGCCAGTGACACTGCCCTCAAAAAAAAAAAAGGAAGAATGCAATGGGATTGATATATTTCTTGACTCAGATCTTCCTTATTAGGAAGAAAGAAGTAGGAACAAAATAATTTAAGACCTAAAGGTACATGGAAACTAGTCATGGAAAACAGGAAGACAGTAACTATCCGGAAAGAAATTTGAAAATTAAAGAACATTAGCTCAGAATAGTAGATTTTTCAGAAGCTTGGGGAACTGTAGGATGAATACAATGGAAATAATAGATAAAAAAATCAAGTTATCCAAATTAATTTGGATGCTTTTTAAATAGGAGGCATCTCTGTAAGTACAAATTCTACCAATATGCAGGAAAGGTAACAAGATACCAGACTGGCTACACTCTGAATTTTAAAGTAACTCAAAATGGAAACTAAGAAGTCAAAAAGTAAAAATCAGGCCAGATTATTAAGATGGAAGGTAGAGAAAAAGTACAGCTGAATAAGGTTAGGAAAGCTAACTCTAATACAGAAAATTTAAAAAGCCACTCAAGCCAACAGGTTTTTAGTGAGCATCTACTAAATGTTTAGCACTACATCCTACAAATTCTCTGCTTCTTTTTGCATTTTTTCAAAAGGATGCAAAGTAGTAAATTAGGAAATGCAGGAAAAATGTTTTCCCCGGATATTAAAGAAGAAAAGATTGTACTCAATAACCACAAGCAGGCAGGAGCTTTTACTGTTGACTTTACCTTTTCTATGATACCTCCAACCCTCACTGTCACCTCTTCTTAATGCCAAAAATCAATCGTTGTTAACCAATATGGGGTTATGTGACAATGGGTAGGAAATAAAACAAGGGAAGGAAATGACCCTAAAGTGTTTTTATTTTTATTTTTTTATTTTTTTTTAAAAGAGGTATAGTTTAACTTTAAAAGTGTTCAGTTTGAAGAGTTTGGAAAAATGCTTACTCCTATGTAACTACCATCGTCCTAAAGTGTTTTTAAAAGTTGGATGCCATCAAATAAGCATCTGAGGACTGCATCTTAGGAAACTTTAAAAGTTTTTGATAAATAACAATAATAATAGCTAATACTTGAGTGCTATATACCATAAATTTTACAATATGCTGGGCACTATGCCAAGTGATTTACATAAATTAACTTTTTTATTAATCTTCATAAAAACTAAGAGACAAACAGGATATATATATATATATATATATGCACACAAAATTTTACAGATGAGGAAATGGGTGCTAGAAGTCAAAGGACTTATCCAAGGTCATATGGCTTCTAATGGCTTTTTTTTTTTTAAATTAGTGCTCACCACTTTTTTTTTTTTTTTAAATTGGGGAATTGGGGGAGGGGAACAGCATTGGAGAATCTGGGAAGGGGAACAGACAAGTTGCTGTCCTTTTGTTCTTCAGTCTAGTTGTGGAGGATATTGCTTCACTGGCCCATGTTGGTATTGTCATTGCACTCTTCCCTAATGAGGCAGCTCGGTCGCCGGCCTCTGAATGGTCACTCACCGTGGCTATTGCCAGCTCACGCTGGCTGCTGGCCACTCATTGTAGCCTATGGCAGCCCACTGCAGCAGGGGCTGCAGCCTACACCGTCACTGGGGCTTGCACAGCCCAGCTCCAGGTGGAGCTGTTGTTAGCTGTAGAGGGCAGTGTCACTGGCCGTCATATGTGGGTTCCAAACCGGGGCCGCTGGCATCCCCAAACCAGCTCTTAACCAATGCGCCACTCGGCTGGCCCTCTAATGGCATTTTTATTATTATTTTGTTTACTTTTTGTATCTTAGAGGTTTTTTTCTCACAGTGGCCCATGTAGGGATCAAACCGGCAATGTTGGTGTTACTAGCGCCACGCTCTAACCAACTAAGCTAACCGGTCACCCTTTTATTACTATTTTGCAGGGAGGGTCACAAAGAAGTCTCCCCTCCACCCTCAAACTAGAAAAGAAAAAAACAAGATAGCCTTTTGGGGGTTAAGATTATAAAAATCTGTACAGTTGAGCTTTCCTTCCTCCTTGGCTTCCATGATACCATGTTCTCTTCAGGTTCTCCCACCTCTATGCCTATTCTTTCTGCCTCCTGTGGGTAGAAGGAAAGAAATAGGTAATCTCTAAATGCTCAGACACCTTGGTTCTTGGCCCTGGGCCCTCTTCTTTCTCCTTCTACTTTCTCCCCAAATGATATTATCTAGTCATCCAATTTCATGGTTCTACAGACCATTGGTTCTCAAAATTTTTAGTCTCTACATCCCTTTACACTAGCAAAAATTATTGAGGATCCCCAAATAACTTTTACTTACATGGGTTATATCTATCGATATTTACCATATTAGAAATTAAAACTGAAATATTTCTTATTATTAATTTCATTTAAAATACCAATAAAATGATGACTTACCACATTTTAAAGGAATACTAACTACATTTCCCAAGACAAAGGGGTTTAATGAGAAGAGTGGCATTGCTTAACATTTTTGCAAAATTTCTCTTTACTGTCTAGCTTAATGGAAGACAACTGGTTTCTTATATCTACTTTTGTATTTAGTATGCTGCAAAGCATTATTTGATTGAAGTATGTAAAGAAAATCCAGCTTCACAGAGATAAGTAGATGGAATAGGAAAGAGTATTTCAATAGCCTTTTCAGATAACTGTGATATCTTTCTTTGATACTACACCAAAACTCAGAGAAACAATGGTTTCTTCAATGGTTTCTTCAAATTACAATGTAGAATCTGAAACCACATAAATCAACTATTGTTACCTTGCTACATTAAAACGCATTGGTCTATTTTGCATTGTGTACGGATCTTTTACGCGTGTGCTTTTGTTACATTGTACATTGGTTATTTTCAAAACAGTGACTCACTGGGCCTGCCGAGTGGCGCGTTGGTTAAGAGCTGGTTTGGGACGCCAGTGGCCCTGGTTTGGATCCCACATGAGGGCCAGTCACACTGCCCTCTACAGCTAAGATGGTGAACAGCAGCTCCACCTGGAGCTGGGCTGCCGTGAGTCTCTGGGATGGCATAGCTGCAGCCCCTGCTGCAGTGGGCTGCCATAGGCTACAGTGAGTGGCCAGCAGCCAGCATGAGCGGCTGGCAGCCGGTGTGAGCTCCAGAGAGCCGCTGTGAGCAGATGTCCAGAGGCCGGCGACTGATCTGCCTCACCTGAGAAGAGCGCAATGATAATGCCAACATGGGCCAGTGAAGCAATGTCCTCCACAACTAGACTAAAGAACAAAAGGACAGCAACTTGTCTGTTCCCTTTCCCCGGTTCCCCAATGCTGTTCCCCTCCCCCAATTCCCCAATAAAATCTTAAAAAACAAAACAAAACAGTGACTCACCGCATTTGAAGATTTTCAAATGTTAATGTTCATTATATAATATTGATGACATTTGTTAATAACGCTGAAGAGAGTCTGTAAAGTACTGAGAATCTATCAAGCTTACGGTAGCATATACACATATCTTTTTTTAACTTAAAAGCTCAAATTTTGTCCTTGGCAACAAATACTGTCAGTTGTTTTCTTGAAGTGGCAACTCATTTTATTAATTTTTATGAAAATGTCTGCCAAATATGCACATTTGAATAACTATAGTTTTCATCTGTTAGTCTTTCAGACAGTATTCCATGAAAAAAGTGGCTAGTTGAGCTTGCAACTCAAATAATTGCACAGGTGCTTTTCCTCAAGACAACTATCATAGTTCAACATGCAGCAGTAGCACTTCATGGGTACTTCCCAGCCCATAATACAGAATACTACAGAGATGTGTACTTAAGGGTTGTTTAATAAAATAAATAATTTTACCGCTTCACATCAAGGTCATTTTAAGTAAAAGTAGGTTTTTTTGGGGGTGTCATTTCATGTGCATGGGATGAATAAGTCAATGATCCTACTTGTCTTGATTCATGTTAAGGTGACAGTACTTGTTAATTTGACACCACTTTTTAGGGTCAAATTTTTTTTTTTTTTTTGAGGATTTTATTGGTGAATTGGGGGAGCGTTGGAACAGCGTTGGGAATCAGGGAAGGGGAACACAGAAGTTGCTGTCCTTTTGTTCTTCAGTCTAGTTGTGGAGGACATTGCTTCACTGGTCCCTGTTGGTATCATCACTGCGCTCTTCCTGGGTGAGGCAGATTGGTCGCTGGCCTCTGGACGGCCGCTCACGGTGGTTCTTGGCAGCTCATGCCGGCTGCTGGCCACTCACTATAGCCTATGGCAGCCCACTGCAGTAGAGGCTGCAACCCACACTGTCGCTGGCGACTCACAGCAGCCCATGGAGCTGTTGTTCACCATCTTAGCTGTAGCGGGCAATGTCACTGGCCCTCATATGTGGGATCCGAATTGGAGACCTGCTGCTCAGAGCTGGTGTTCCAAACCAGCTCCCAACCAAAGCGTCACCCAGCCGGCCCAGAGGGCAAATTTTTTAATGAATTAATTTTTTTTCTCTCAAATGTTTCAGTATTACTATGAAAGTAGCTTGATCCCATGGATTCCTTCAATAAGGTCGTGGGAATTTCCCAGGAATCTGCAGACCACACTTTGAGAACTATAATAGCTATTATAGACTATCTCTATATCAATGATGCTCCCATTTTTATCCCAGTCTATGCTTCTCTCCTGATCTCAGACCTCCTGAACCCTGTAACAATGACAGGTGTCTTTGCCTGTATCAAAGGCCAAGCCCCCTGCTTGAACTCTGGGTCTCATCTCAGTCAGCTTTCCCCAGGACTGTGTTCCTTTAATTATTCTGTCCTCCTCTGTCAGTAATCCCTTTCTCTCCCATCAACACACAAACATGCTCTAGCATTTCTGCCCATTCTTACAAATTCCTCCTTAGATCCCACAGACACCTCCAGCTACTGCCCCATTTCCATGCTTCCTTTTAACAACAAAATTGTTCAAGAGTTGTCTATATAACTCAATAAAGCTGGAACAAAACAAAACAAAATGACTTTATCTTTTTTTTTTTTTTTTTTGAGGGCAGTGTCACTGTCCCTCATATGTGGGACCGAACCGGGGCTGCTGGCTTCCCAAGCCAGTGCTCAACCACCGCGCCACTCGGCCGGCCTAAAACAAAGTGACTTTAAAAGGAGGAAGCAAGGGGAATAAAAAAGATGTCATTCTTCCTTCCATCTCCTGAAATTATTCCCCACTGGTTAAAGCTAACCAGAAGATAAAGGACAAGAGAGAAGGTTGATATATCTGTGCAAGTCAGCTGCCCTGCTAGTTAGTTAGCTGAAGAGAGAAAGGTAAAGAGTAGATGAAAAGGAGCAAGAGAAGATAACTTTTATAGTTTACTTTTTTTAATGTACTTTTTTTTTTTTTTGAGGGCAGTGTCACTGGCCCTCATATGTGGGACCGAACTGGGGCCACTGGCTTCCCAGGCCAGCGCTTAACCACCGCGCCACTCGGCCGGCCCTAGTTTACGTTTTTTAACTGCTTATATCCTATCTTTCCTTTCATCTGGGGAAAAAGTTTCTAATAAATAAATAAATTAATTAATTAATTTCCATCCCCCTCCTAAAAAAGAAAAAAAAGAAATAAAGAGAGTTGTCTACACTTGCAGTTGCTGTTTCTTTACCTCCAATTACTCCTCAACCCTCCAGCCTGGCATCTAGTCCCACCGCTCCAATGAAACTGCTCTAGTCAAGACCACAGTCATTATTTTGTCCTCATCCTCCTCAGCTTTCAGAAGCACTGAGTACAAATGACCACTGCATCTTTCTAGAAATACTTTCATTACTTGGCTATTACAATCTGCTGGTTTTGTTTCCTTTCTACTTCACTGACAACTCTTTCTTGATTACCTTTTCAACCATCTCCTTAGCTTATAATCCACTTCTGAGAGCAAGTGCCCCAGAGCTAGGTCTTGGACCCTATTCTCTAAGGCTCTACAGATATCTGAGGTCTCCAGTTTCTCCCTATCGTCCAGAGCTCTCTCCTGATTAGCACCATCGTGCCTGACACCTCCACAAATCTATCCAACAGGCTTCCGACATGTCCATCCTGTGTCTCTCCCAAACCTATTTTTTCTCTTACTCTTCTTTCCATCTGCTCTCACTTCTCTAAGTCTCATAAGAGGCAAAGTTGGGATTGAAACTAGGTCTTTTTTTCACATCTAAATCTGTGTACATTTCTTCATACAGTGCACTGCTACCCGAGGTCCCGGGCAAGGTGGACTTTAGGCAAGCACAAATCGAAACAGTTCACCTTAATATGACTGTTTTTGAGTTCTAGACTTTGGGACACAATAGATGGGATCCTGGTTTGTATTCAACGAAGTTTCCAAGTCTATTCTGGACAAAGTGATCAAAGCAGGAAGACATGGTAAAGATAATATGGGTTAGGTGGAGGCACAACTGAAAGGAGAAGCTGGCTGGCCAGAAGTCACTGTCTACTCAGCATCCCAGAGCAGGGTTCCTCAGCCTCAGTATTATTGGCATTTCGGGCTGCAAACTTTCTTGTGGCACAGTCTTTGTGGTCCTGTGTATTGTAGGAGGTTTCGCAGCATCACTAGCCTCTACCCACTATATGCCAATAGTACCCTTCCAGTTTTGACAACCAAAATTGTTTCTGGACATTGCCAGATGTCCCCTTGAAGGTAAAAGCTTCCACACTCCACCCCCAACTGCACTACAGGGATGTACTCTGAGCTATGTTCTGAAGAAAATATGGAAATTCAAAAATGTAAAGGATAAATGATAAAATATATCGAAAATTATGTTTTCAAAGACTTTTTAGAGATATGGGAAAATAATCACGATATAAAAGTATAAAAGGTTTTACCATACTATGTAAATGGTATGAGCCCCATTTTGTAGGGAAAAAATTTACACAAGCATGGAAAAAACTGGAAGATTTAAGTTCATAATTGTTATTTTATTGAATTAGCTTGCTGTGATCCAGGCACTGCATTCAGTGCTCCACACAAATATTCTCATTTAATTGTCACAACAATTCTCAGTTATTGCTCTTTTACTGATCAGGAAACTAGGGGTAACTTGCACAAGGCTATATAGCTGTGGAGAAGATAGGTCTTACAATTAAATTTACCAAGTTCCAACACCCATCTCTTAACCAGTATTCTGCTTCATAATATACAAAGGTAGTATATCAAGTATTAACAATGTTTATCTCTGGAAGTTATTTTGTTTTCTTCTCTGTGTTTTTGTGTGTATTCCATATTTTCTACTATGATATTTATTACTTCTATAAGCAGAAAAAAAATTTAAGTAAAAATTGTGAAAGCTACTTGGTAACGTGGAGAAAAGGATTATTATATGTTAACTTAAAAAAGACAGGGCTGGCCGAGTGGCGCGGTGGTTAAGCGCTGGCTTGGGAAGCCAGCAGCCCCGGTTCAGGTCCCACATATGAGGGCCAGTGACACTGCCCTCAAAAAAAAATAAATAAATAAATAAATAAAAGATACATGTAGGGCCGGCCGAGTGGTGCAGTGGTTAAGCGCTGGCTTGGGGAGCCAGCGGCCCCGGTACGGTCCCACATGTGAGGGCCAAAAAAGAAAAAAAAAAAGATACATGTAAAGTATGATTACAATTATGTAAAAATATGCAGGAGATAAAAGGAAGCATATAAAATGCTAACAGTAATTGTATTAGAGAAGTGGCACTAAGGTAATTTTTACTTATCTTCTCCATATTACTATTAATGTAGTTATATTTTATAATGGATAAAAGTTTATAATTAAAATAAAGCAATAACAATCATCTATAATCATACTACCTTGAGATAACATTAACTTTCAATAAATTTTTTTCTCGTCTTTTTCTAAGACCTACACGATCACTTACAAACACTAACCTGAAGGAGCCAGAGAGAATTCTTACTCAACCTGCAGATAACGCTAAATTGGAAAGGACAGCTAAAAGTCGGATTCAATATATGATTTGAGGAAGAAAAGGGAATGGAACTAACTTTACAGAGTGTCTCTGTGTTATATAGAGTGAAAACGCAGACTTCTGGACTGAAGGCCTAGCTCTCCATGGAATGGACAGGACAACGCTGGAGAAGGTGTTTGGCCTTTCTAAATCTGTTCGTTGTTTTGTTTCGTTTCGTTTTTTTGTCATACCTATTTCCTATCTACCTCCCCAAAGCATTTCTTTGAAGCTAAAATGAGTGTGTATGTGTGTGTGTGTATGTGTGTGTGTGTATGAAAACATGCTGTAAACTCTAAATTCTTATACAAAGGTAAGACATTATTGTCCAAGCCAATAGTAAAAACAGTGGTATGCAGGGCCAGCCAAATGGTGCATTGGTTAAGAGTTGGCTTGGGAGCACAAGCTCTGAGCAGCAGGGCTGCTGGTTCAGTTGTCACATGGGCCAGTGATGCTGTGCCCTCTACAGCTAAGATGGTGAACAACAGCTCAACCTGGAGCTGGGATGCCATGAGTGGTTGGTAGTGGGCGAGAGCTGCCGTGAGCTACCATGAGCGGCTGTCCAATGGCCAGCAATGGACTGCCTCAGCTGGGAAGAGCACAATGATCATAATACCAATATGGGCCAGTGAAGTGGTGTCCTCCACAACTAGACTGAAGAACAAAAGGACAGCAATTTGTCTGTTCCCCTCACCCAATTCCCCAACGCTGTTGCCCTCCCCCAATTCCCCAATAAAATCTTAAAAAAAAAAAACACAAAAAAAATTAAACCAAAAACAGTGGTATGCAATTCAAAAGACTTTTTCCAAGCACAAAGCAAGTAACATAACCCCAAAATAATTTCTATGTGACCATATCAATCACTAATCTTGATTTGGATTTACCTGCTTAATAAAACTGTTGGAAAGGAGATGTAACCTTTAGGTCTGACCTACTCAGAAAGGTTTGTTTATGACTTGAATAATGCCAAGAGGATTCTCTGTAGGCAGAGGATAGAGAGCTGACCACCTGCATCTAGGGAAGCCAGCTGGATCTCTTACCTGCAGCTCTGCTTCTAGGCCCAGCCGCCTGATAAAGGGGTCAGTGACATGGTACCGCCGCTCAAAGCTCAGGGCACCCCGCTCCTGGAGGACAGAAACAAATGCATAGTTTCATTGATTTAATTCAACATGATTTACTATGTGCCTATTATATATCCAGCACTGTGTCAGGCACCACAGGAGCTAAAAAGGATAATAAGAGATTGGCCTGCAGGAGTGCACTATATTTGGGCAGGGATTAGAGAATAATAGAACAGTATATACTTAAGCACTAAGTTGTGTTTGTTGGGTTACCAAAAAAAAAAAAAAAGCAAAACTGAAGAAAAAGGAAAGAAAAAATTGGAAATAACAAATAGGCAACATTTAGGTTGGAGAGGGTGGCATGACATTTAGGGCCCATATTGTACAAGATGTATGAAGGAAAAAAATAACTTGAATGGTCCCTCCAACTCTATGATTCTGTGCCTCTAAGAAATGGTCCTTGCCCTTGAGGACTACCAGTCAAATGAAATCACAAAAACCGCCCCCACAAATGGACAAAGTTCCAAAAAGATTCAGGGATGCAGAGAAAAACATACAGAATACAGACTAACATGTACCAAGGACATGGCTCACATGGAGGCATATGCTCAATTGTTCTGGTGGTGACCATGGCGTATGCTGTATATGCCACTTAAGTTTTAAAAGATTTTTAATTAAAGTGTTTTTTTTTTAGCACTTAACCTTTTCAAACAACTTTCTCATGTTCTTTCGGATTTCATTCTCAAGATCAGCCTGCAGGCTGACAGACATTGTTATCATTTAACAACCTGCAAGCAGACATACATTATTATCATTTAGCAGAAAATGAAGACACAGGAAGGTAAAATGACTAAAGTCTTATAGGTAGTTAATTAGGGCAGTGGTGAGAGTAAGCTCCTGACCCCAGCTCAGGGTTCTTACTGGAGAAGCATGTATTGTCTTGATCGAAGTTCTTCCATTAAACCCCTGTGCTCCTTTACTGAGGGTTTCCTTGACAAAGTCTGGGCTACCTCGTTACATGAACTTGAGTGCCCAGTCATCCATGCATCTCACAGTACTGGAGTGTCTTCTATGTATATCCTGCAGAGGTCAGGTGCAGGCTTTGGTATACAGGAGAGCCTCAAAGAAGAGAAGAGAGTCTAAACTGAACTGGGATTAAGGCTCTCCCAGGTTCTGTTATATGTTCAACTCAGCAGCTGGAGCAACACTAAGAAGCTATAGTTACTCCTGCTGGAACCCCTGCACACCCACACAAATGTGCACGCATATACGCAACACCCTGATGGCTCCCATCTTTCACCAGCCTCCATGAATCGCCACAGCCCTTGGAGAGAGGGATCTCCATTAATTTCATGTTCTTGGATAAAGGAATATGGGAGTCAAGAGACCTTGATTCTAGTCCGGAGTCTGCCACTAATGAGCTATGTGAGTTTAGGCAAGTCATTGAATCTGGACCTGTTTCTGCAGTGTAAACTGAACCCATGGGGAAAAAAGGGCCTCATACTCTGGTTCAGAGGTCTGGGCTGCTTACCTTGATTTGCCTATGGATGAGGTCTCTCGTTATGTTGATTTTTGCCATCTTCTCTTAATGGATTCAACAGAAGGAAGCTATAGAAGGATCTTCAGGACCCTTGAGCATTCCAGCCAAGCCCAGGTCCACACGACACACATTTATTTACCTGGGGGGGGGAAACAATCATCAAACCTTGTGGGATGAAATAAGGTGGCTTCAGAGCCCCGATTCTACCCCTAAAACAGCCCACCAGCCTACCAAAGGGCTATTGCCTGTGGTTTATGACATGGTGGGCTGGCCCTGCTGCACAGTGTTGAAGAACCTCTGGAGGGTGAAGAGGGTGGGGGAGGAGGGAGACAATGACTCACAACCACAGGAAGTATTGGGACAAGCACTGAAGGAGTCCTTTATGCTTCACCTTAAAATGGGGGGTTGGATATGAGTATGAAGGAAGACGGAATCATATCCTGAAAATAACAACAAGGCATGCAGCAAGAAAGATGTCAAGGTTCACTTGCTTGATATGTGTCTGTGGCAAACTTTTAATTGTGCTTCAAATCCTTGACTCTCAGCTTAACTCGCCCCCAAATCAAATCAGTAACACACAGAACATGCAGCCCTCTAACAGATTCACAGAATCAAAAAGTGGACAGGATCTGTAATGGTAAGCATGTCCAAGATGCAATCCGATAAAGAAATCCCTCTACAATATCCTGATAGGAAGGCTTTCAATTTCATGATCTCTTGATGCAACCTACTCCTGTTCTACAACGCTGACAGCTAGAAAGACCTAGTAATCTAATTTCTGATAATTTACCATAAGAAAACACAACCGTGTGTATGGCTCTAGTTTGTGATACAAAGATGAAAGCAAGAAAACCCCAGCAATTCCCCCCACAATTACCAAGAATATGAGGTGAGGCTAATTATAATGGCAAGAACAACAAAGTCAGCATGTATATCTGGTATTAAATAAGACCAGTTAAAGTGGCCTTGACCAAGTCTCTCAACCTGTCCAAGTAAGCACTCAGTCCTGTGATGCACAGGCACAGGAAGCATTAGAACAAATATCGAAGAGGCCATGCTCACGTCACCAGAAAAAGGCTCATTCGTTACCCCCAACACCCTCTTCCTTGGCAGACCGCTGGGAAGGTGAAATGAAATAATGCAAGCACAAAATTTTTTATTTAAAAAAAAAAAGAATATAGGGCTGGCTGAATGGCGCGGTGGTTAAGTGCTGGCTGGGGAAGCCAGTGGCCCCGGTTCGGTCCCACATATGAGGGCCAGTGACACTGCCCTCAAATAAATAAATAAATAAATATTTTTAAAAAAGAATATAAATAATATATCTGTTAAAAAATAGTAAGTTGATAAATATTATTATGCACTTATTATATACCAGGAATTGTGCTAAGTGTTTTACATTTATTCATTCAAGAAACGAGCACAGTGGGTCGGCCGAATGATGCATTAAGAGCTGGTTTTGGGATGCCAGCAGCTCCGGTTCGGATCCCACATATGAGGGCCAGTGACACTGCCCTCTACAGCTAACAACAGCTCCACCTGGAGCTGGGCTGTGCGAGCCCCTGTGATGGTGTAGGCTGCAGCCCCTGCTGCAGTGGCTGCCATAGGCTACAGTGAGTGGCCGGCAGCCAGCGTGAGCTGCCAAGAGCCGCGGTGAGTGACCAGAGGCCGGCGACCGATCTGCCTCATCCAGGAAGAGTGCAACGATGATACCAACATGGGCCAGTGAAGCAACATCCTCCGCAACTAGACTGAAGAACAAAAAGACAGCAACTTGTCTGTTGCCCTTCCCCGATTCCCCAACACTGTTCCCCTCCTCCAATTCTCCAATTTAAAAAAAAAAAAAAGTTAAATTGTCACTTAAAAAAAAAAAAAGAAAGAAAAGACTATTATATGCCAGGAACTATTCCAGGCCCAGCGAATACAGCAGCGATCCAAAACAGGCAAGTTCCTTACTCTCATAGTACCTACATTCTAGCAGGAGGGGATAGATAATAAATAATACAAATAAAATAAGAACATATCCAGTACTGAAAAGTGCAATAACGTGAACAAAACAAATCGATATGAGAGTGACTGATGGGCTACTTTTCGGCCTGAGGTTAAAGTGCACATTTGTGGAATTTTCTGGCTGCTTAGCATTTGAACCCCTTCCTATATTTTGGGAATTCCCCATCTAATGAGTCTGGTGGGAAGCAGAGCGTCCTCTCACTATGAAGCAAGAATGGTGGAGACTAAAATTTTCTTTCTGAGCCTCCCTTGAAGCTAAAGTGTATGCATAAGGTCCTGGCTATGCCAACCTGACACATCAGTCCCAGACCGTAACTGGGGTCTGGTGTCAAAGAATCAGAGGACACAGAGAGTCTATGCTGGCAGCAAGGTGGTGGCTACAGTGGCCAAGAAGGGCCATTCAGCTGGTGGTAGTGGTGTAAGCTGTGAAAGTGGCAGCACTGACCCTCATGGACTGGTTCTGTAAATGACTTTGGCTGGGGGTCCTGGCTGCTACCCAGGCTCTCTTGTTCCAGCTCATTCCTCAAGCCTGGCTTTATGGCCTTCCAGATTTTGTAAGTTTCCCTAATATCCTTTCCATAATCAGCTAGAGTTGGTTCTTGTTGCTTATAACTACAAATCCTTCCTGATACCGAGGGCATCTCTGAGAAGGTGACATTTAATCTGAAATATGAATGACAAGAAATCACAAAGAACTAAAGGGGGACTCTTCTGAGGAGAGAGAACAACTTATGCTAAGGCCATAGCGGAAGACTGGCTCAAAACGCTTGTATGGTAGATGCTATTGTTATCAGTTTACAGATGAGGAAATAGAATTATAGACATGAAACAATTTTCACGATGTCACTCAACTCATTAGCTGGAGCCAGAGCAGGGACTCAAACCCAGAGCTGTATGCACACCCTTAACCACTATGGTGTGTAATTCCCTGGAGTAATGATCACTATGAGAATCCACCACAAGAGCCAACTAAATTGTCACTACGCGTTCACTGATTTTCTTAAAATATTAACTGAGAGGGCTGGCTGAGTGGCGCGGTGGTTAGGTGCTGGTTTGGGAAGCCAGCGGCCCTGGTTCAGGTCCCACATGTGAGGGCCAGTGACACTGCCCTCAAAAAAAAAAATTAACTGAGAATTTACCAAGTGTTGAGCACTGTGCTAGACATAGGGGAATTCTGAGATGAAAGACAGAGTACCTAGACTCAAAAGTAAGAGATTTTAGCTAAGATTGGTGTGTAGCTTAGAAATACTAAAAGGACAAGAGAAGGAAAAGGCACAGAAATCAAACAAGCAAAAAAGCCATTATAATGCAGGTAAATGGTAAAATGGAAACTGGGATTTAAAACAATATCAGACTAGTATAATTAGTATATAGAGATTTAAAAAAAACAAGCATCAAATTTAATATAGCTCAGTGGTACTTTGGTGAACATTTCTGTTCCCATCCTAAGAAGTGATACCATACTAGCAGACAGCTCATTCTGGAACATGGCCCACCTTCTCCCCTCTCAAGGAAAGAGGAGTCAGTGCCTTTCTACAAACTTTTACAGGCAGACAAGCATAACTGAAAATACTTCTAAGTAGAGATTATCTAAAAGGTTAACATTAGGAGAGAAATACCCTCAAATCTAGCAAGAGGCATAACTACTCATAGTTTCATACTTCAGTCCAAAAGTCTCTCAAATGTAAATAATCAGATCAGTACATGGTTATTTGAATATAAGAAGATTTAATCATGGTCAAATTTGAAAAGCATTATTTTAGGGATGGCTCTAAACTACAGAGTGAAGAACTCATAGATATGGAATGATATGAATGAATGATTTGGAATTGACAAAAGGAAGTTATATACATGATTAAACACTAAAAAAGCCCACATCAAGGGGATTTCAATCTCTGGTGCAGCGAAATGCATAATGTTCAGTTCTGCTATGGGGCAAAAAGACTTAAAGTAAGTGACTTCAAGAATCTATAAGATAAAATTTTCAATGCCTGTTATGCCAAGTACTAAGCTAGACTTTGAAAACATGGCAAAGAACAAGCCAATCACAAACCCTTCTCTTTAAGGGTACACAATATAGTTGTCAACGATTGAATATCAATGGCACCAAGGCTACTGTAATCAGAGCTCCATAGAGGGACTGAAAATGGCTAATTTCACTGAACGACCAAAATTAATAGCTAGGACAATAAATTCAGAAAGAACAACATAGAATAATAAATTTTGTTTATACTCATTTATTCCTACATCTTAGAAGAAAGCACAAAAATGACAGTGGGGTAACAAACTAAACATATGACAGTAAAGCGAGAAAAACAGCTTGGAAATCACGAATGAAAAATGAGGACTTAAACAAAACACAAGCTACTTTTAATGTAGAGCCTTCATTCTAAAATAGCACACTTAACTGAACATACCCTTATTCTCACACTTAAAGCTCAGATAACATTGAAGGCTAATTTGTTTGCAGAACGTGAAAGCTCAATAAAAACTTTCGCTAGTTAGAGTACAAAGGTTTAAGAATGGCATCTACTGTAATTTAGAATATTGCAGGCCAGCTCTAGTTGATAGTGAAAAAAATCCAGCTTCTGGGAGCTGGGAATATGAAAAATATAAAAATACCTAAGGCATCGAGGAAAACATATGACATGTTATAAAGAAAATATGAGTTGCTACGCAGGTATTACACCTCCCATAAGGTATTCTATTTCTGGAGCTCTCAAATGCCTAGCATGTCACCACTTAGCCCTAGCCCTGCCACAAACTTTGAACTTAGGCTACTGGGATACTTTCTTCCGTGGACTCTGCTATTATAGAGGAAGCTAATAAGAAAATAAAATTCAATTAACAGCTCAATTTGGAGGAATTACTCTACTTCATAATGCAAAGGGTACCAGTAACAGAATAGCCTGAGGTCAACCAGCCTTAGAACAAAGCACGCCGGGGAACATTACTCATTTGGAACCGAGGATTGACTGATACGAGGATTGACTGATAATATCCAAACAAACACCAGGAACCACTCATATCAGGTGTGCCGTAGTCCTTGTTTGTGGCAGAAATGTGGCAGAAAGAGACACAGACTTAAAATACTTGGACCTGGGCTGGCCGAGTGGCGCGATGGTTGAGAGCTGGCTTGGGACGCCAGCGGCCCTGGTTCAGATCTCACATGTGGGGGCCGGCGACACTGCCCTCTAAAAAGAAATTTAAAAAAACAACAACAAAAAAACTTGGGCCTGAATTCCAGCCACCTCATTGTGCCAGTTAGTACCTACTGACAAGTTACTTAACCTTTCTGAGTTTCAATTTCCTCATTTGAAAAATGGGGGTACTAACCTATTTCAATGGGTTGTTTTGAGAAATAAATGATGAAATATATAGTACCTAGATCATAGTAGGTGTTCATCAGATGTTAGCTAGATCTGAATTCTGCTAAGACCTGACAACCCCTCATATCTATGCTCAGGGGCATGGTTACTACATTTCTTCCTTACTTCCTACCCTACCAGAGAGACAAAACTGACACTAGGGATTCCACTGTAGGATGGTGGGGCACCAGAGAGTTGGATGTCTTTATCACCTCTGCTAGCTTTGAAATGCAAGATCAGGAAGGGGAAAAAGTGCCTTTGTTGAGAACAAAGGAACTCCATACAAAAATATGTAAAGAATATTTATAGCAGCATTATCCATAATAGCTATAAGGTAAAAACAATCTAAATGTCCATCAACTGATGAATAAACAAAATGCGGTCCATGCATACAATGCAATATTTGGCATAACAAGGAATGAAATATAGATACATGCTAGAACACAGATGAACCTGGAAGACATGCTAAGTGAAAAAAGCCCACATTATCATATAATTTCATTTATATGAAATGTCCAGAATAGGAAAATCTATACAAATAGAAAGTAGATTTCTGGTTGCTTGGGGCGGATGGAGGATAGAGGGGTCATAGCTAAAGGATATGTGTGTCCTTTTTAAAAAAAATTGAAGTGAAATTTACAAAACAAAATTATTCATTTTAAAGCACAATTCAGCGGTATTTAGTACTTTCACAATGTTGTGCAACCACTACCTCTAGCTAATTCCAAAACATTTCCATCACCCCAGAAGAAAACGCCATACTCATTAAGTAGTCAGTCTCTATTACCGTTTCCCCCCAGCATCTAGCAACCACCGATTTATTTTCTGTATCTATGGATTTGCCTAGTCTAGACTTTTCATATGAATGGAATTCTACAATATGTGACCTTTTGTGTCTGACTTCTTTCACTTAGCATAATGGTTTGAGCTCCATCCATGTTATAGCAGGTATCAGCACGCCATTCCTTTTTATGGCTGAGTTAGTTAGGACTGCTTGCCACATTGTGTTTATCCATTCATCCACTGGCTGTTGTGAACAGTGCTGCTATGAACGTTCACCTTCAAGTACGTGTTTGAGTACTTGTTTTCAATTCTTTTGGGTATATACCTACGAGTGGAATTGCTGGGTCACATGACAATTCTATGTTTAACTTTTTGAGGAATGGCCAAACTGGTTTTCACAGCAGCTGCACCATTTTACAATCTCACTAGCAATGTACAAAGGTTCCAATTTCACCCACATTTGCTTTTTTTTTTTTAAAGATTTTATTGGGGAATTGGGGGAGGGGAACAGAGTTGGGGAATTGGGGAAGGGGAACAGACAAGTTGCTGTCCATTTCTTCTTCAGTCTAGTTGTGGAGGACATTGCTTCACTGGCCCATGTTGGTATCGTCATTGCACTCTTCCTGGATGAGGCAGTTGCTCACCGGCCATTGGACGGCCGCTCATGGAGGCTCACAGCAGCTCATGAAGACCCACACCAGCTGCCCGCCAGCCCCACTGCAGCCTATACCGTCACTGGTGAATCACTGCAGCCCAGCTCCAGGTCAAGCTGTTGTTCACCATCTTAGCTGTAGAGGGCGCAGCATTACTGGCCCTCAGGTGGGATGTGAACCAGGGCGCTGCTGCTCAGAGCTGGTGTCCCAAGCCAATTCCTAACCAACGCACCACTTTGCAGGCTCCACACTTGCTTTTTTTTTTAAAAATTACAGGCATCCTAGTGGGTATGAAGTGGCATTTCATTGTGGTTTGGGGTTTCTTTTTGAGGTAATGAATATTCTAAAATTGACCGTAGTGACTGTTGCATATATCTCTGAGTATACTAAAAACCATTGACTTATATACTTTATTGTCTTTTTTTGTTTTGTTTTGTTTTTTTGAGGGCAGTGTCACTGGCCCTCATATGTGGGACCCGAACCAGGGCTGCTGGCTTCCCAAGCCAGCGCTTAACCACCGCGCCACTCGGCAGGCCCTTGACTTATATACTTTAATTGGGTGAATTGTATGATATGTGAATTATATCCCAATAAAGTATTGTATTAAAAAAAAAACAAAGTACTACTACAGGCAAAAATATGAATGACTGTCACATGCTGAGCAACAGATGTCAGCCATACTGTATAAGTCCATTTTTTTTTTTTTTTTTTGAGGGCAGTGTCACTGGCCCTCACATGTGGGACCGAACCGGGGCCGCTGGCTTCCCAAGCCAGTACGTAACTACCACGCCACTCGGCGGCCCTATGTATGAGTCCATTTATATGAAGTTCTAGACCAGGCAAAAAAAACAGTGTGAGGGCCAGCCGAGTGGCGCAATGGTTAAGTGCTGGCTTGGGAAGCCAGCGGCCCCAGTTTGGGTCCCCTATGTAAGGGCCAGTGACACTGCCCTCAAAAAAAAAAAAAAAGTGTGACCTGGGGCACGGAGATTCACAAGGAAAGAGCACCTGAGAACTTTCTAGAGTAATAGAAAGGTTCTATATTGAGAGGAGTATGGTTACCTGGGTATTGAAGGTATGGGTTACATGGATATATCCATGTGTCAAAACTGCACAATCACAATTATTGCATTTTAATGTTTGTAAATTTTACCAAACAAATGGAATGGGGTGGATGGAAAGCAGGGGAGGTATAGATAAAACAAGAATGGCAGAATGTTAACAGTTATTGAAATAGGATGATGGGTGCATGGGGGATCATTAGTCTGCTCTATTCTGTTTGTTTATATTTGCCTCTCTCTAATAAAGTCCTCTGAAAAATCTTTCTTTCTTACTGTAAGTCATTCAAAATATGAAAGGCTGATTAATGAAATGGAAAACCATTAATCATATATGGTTTAAAAATCAGGTTTAAGACATACATATGGCCATCTCAGCCTTAGAGGAAAAAAAAGACAAACCAAAAAGCATACATATCTATAATGCTGTAAAATGAAATGCGCCAAAAATCGGGCCGGCCGAGTGGCGCGGTGGTTAAGCGCTGGCTTCCCGGTTCGGTCCCACATATGAGGGCCAGTGACACTGCCCTCAAAAAAAAAAAAGAAATGCGCCAAAAATGTTAGCCAGCGGTCATCTCTCTGTTAGGACAATGGGTGATTTTTCTTCTTTCTGTCCTGCTGTATTTTCTAAGTATTCTGATGCAAACATTAATTTTTTTAAAAAAAGATTTTTATTGGGGAATTGGGGAAGGGGAACAGCCAAGTTGTTGTCTTTCAATCTTAGCTGTGGAGGGCACAGCTAGCTGAGCTCCAAGTCCAGTTGCCATCCAGCTGCCTGTCAGCAGCTCACGGACACTCAGCTCAAGATGCCGAGTTCAATCTTAGTTGCGGATGGGCATTGCCCACCATCCCATTCCATGCGAGACTCAAACAGGTAACCTTGTTGATAAGAGCACACGCTCTAACCACTGAGCATCCAGCCACCTGTTGG
The DNA here is from genome assembly GCA_033961575.1 of Aselliscus stoliczkanus. Classification (NCBI taxonomy): domain Eukaryota; kingdom Metazoa; phylum Chordata; class Mammalia; order Chiroptera; family Hipposideridae; genus Aselliscus; species Aselliscus stoliczkanus. The sequence continues at coordinate 163,937,773 of CM066730.1, forward strand.
CAGCTTAGGGCTGCTCAGCTCAAGGTGCAGTGTTCAATCTTAGTTGCAGGTGGGCCTAGCCCACCATCCCATGCGGGAGTCGAACTGGCAACCTTGTTAGGAGCAAGTGCTCTCACCAGCTGAGCCATCCTGCCACCTGTTGGCAGCTAGCGGCAGCTCAGCTCAGGCCCAGCTCACTGGCTCGTGTGAGAATCAAACCAGTGACCCTGTTGCTCAGAGCTCATGCTCTTAACCAACTGAGCCACTCAGCTCGCCCCTAATTCTTTTATAATAATATAGAAATAACCATTAGGAATCAGCTTTGGACTGAAGGAAACTTGAGTTTGAATCTGGCTTTACTACACACTACGATGTGTGATCTTGGGCAAAACTATTTACCTTTAAGCTCCTGGGTTTCTTTCCTTTTTTTTTTTTTTTAACCTGCCATGTAGGTATATGTAATAATATCTATCTCATAGGGTTAGCGGGAACCCTATTTATGAGATAATGCCTTGTAAACAACTTAGCACAGGGCTGGCCGAGTGGTTCAGTGGGTTAAGAACTTGCACAAGAGTATGAGCTGAGCTCTGAGCAATAGCAGTTCGATGCCTAGCCCGAACTGAGCTGCCGCTGAGCTGCCAACAGGTGGCAGGATGGCTCAGCTAAAAACAAACAAACAGAAAACACAAACTTAGCACAATACCTGGCATGTGGTAAGTGTTCAAGAAAACACTGGCTATTTCTTCATCTGTTACACAGAAATAGCACCTACCTCAGTGCTGCTGTGAGAATTACATGGGATAACTGGAACGCTGTAAATACTTACTAAGTGTGAGTCACGGTATTATTTCCAATAAGAAAAAAATTGTTTAAGAAAAGCCTCCTCTCAAAAAGTTAAACATAAAGTTACCATAGATCCAGAAATTCCACTCCGCGGTATATACCCAAGAGAAATGAAAACAAAAGTCCACACAAAAACTTGTATATGAAGGCTTATAACAGCATTGCTCATAATAGCCCCAAAGCAGAAACAGCTCAAACTGTCCATCAATGGATAAATAAAAAGGGGTATATCCATATAATGGAGTATTATTCAGCTATAAAAAGGAATGAAGTACTGCTTCATGCTACAACATGGATGAAACTTGAAAACATTATCTTAAAGTGAAAGAAGCCAGTCACAAAAGAACATATGCTGTAAGAATCAATTTATATGAAATGTCAAGAACAGGAAAAGCTATAGCGACAGAAAGTAGATCAGTGGTTGCCTAGGGTTGAGGGAGTGATTGAAATGGGTGGTGACAGCTAAAGGGTGTGCGTTTCTTTTGGGGGTGTGTAGTGATGAAATGTTCTGGAATTAGATCATGGTGATGGTTGCATAAATTTGGGAATACGTTAAAAACTGCAGAATGGTATATGTTAAAAGGCTGGATGTTATGGTATGTGAATTATATCTCAATATAAAGAAGTCCCCAAACCTTTTCTTCTTTTCTCTACCTCAAAATCACAACTTTTGAAAAGAAATTTTAATTCTCACCCTTTCCTGTCTGTCTTCTACCGTGAACTGTAGTTATTTATGTGGCTTCTCTTTCTTAAAAGACTAAAAGCATCCTGAGGGCCAGCTCTTCATCTGATTCGTCTTTGATCTTCCTGGATCTCCAAGGGGTGATGTGGGCTTAACAGGTGCCAATAAATATTTGCTGAATGAATACTAGCATGACTTTTACACACATACAGTGATTTATACCAATTAGAGTGCTTCTGTACATGCCTTCAATTTGAAATTCAGTTTTGTGAGGAAGCTTGAAAGCTACTGTCATCCCCATTTAATAAGGGAGAACCGATGCCGTGGTCCTAAGGAAAAAGCACTGGACTTGCATCTGGGTCTCGTGCTTCAGGTCAGGCTCTGCCTTGAACTGGCTGTGTGACCCTGAGGGAGGCCTTTCTCTTTCTCAGCCTATTTCCCCATCTGGAAAATGAGAGGTAGACTCCGAGATGAGCTACAAAACCCCCTTCCGATGCCACCATCCTATGATTCTAAGGACACACTGCTAGGCAGCAGTAAAGTGGAGATGGAGCCGAAGCCATCTGTAGTCTCTTTCCTCCGAACATGCTGCTTCCCACTGCAGCGAGCTGCCCCCAGCAGGAGTGACAACTGACTCCTTCTCAACATTTTGAACTATGCAAAAGATGCAACTTCCATTTCACTCTATTTGTGGTGATTTTTCTATTGGAGCAATCCTATAGAAAAGAAAAAATTGCATTTCTAATGCATAAAGGTCATTGGAACTAGCATAATAAAATACAAAGAGTTGGGCTATGGAGTCCAACAGACCTAAGGTTCAAATCACAGTTCTGCCATTTACTTTCTGTGTAACAGCATTTCTATCTAGGTTTCCCAATCTGTAAAACGTGGATGATAATGCCTACCTTTGCAGAGTGATGAGGAATAGAGAAGCCACTCATGTCAAATGCCAGACACTGAGCCTGGTAAATAATATTTATTGAACATTCTAAGCATCTTACAAGTGTTTTCTGACAAGGTCCCCCATAACAAATCTAGGGGCAAGTACTATTATTATCCTCATTTTACAGATGAAGGATCTGAGGTTCATTTGCCCAAAGTTAGAGTTATTAAATAGAGTCGAGCTAGATCCTTTAACTCCAGGGCCCAAATTATGGGTCATTAAAAAATAGTCACTATCAGGGGCCGGCTGAGTAGCTCAGTTGGTCAAGAGCTCGCTCAAGAGTGTGAGCTGAGCTCTGAGCAACGGCAGTTCGATGCCAGCCTGAGCTGGGTTGCTGTTTGAGCTGCCAACAGATGGCAGGATGGCTCAGCTAAAAAAAAAAAAAAAAAAAAAAATGTCACTATTACTATCTTTAATTAGATCATGTCCAAGTAGTCTTGTCTAAAAGAAATTTTGCCTCTTACCAGTCCTTAAGAGTTAAGCTAAGGAATCACAATCACTTTGACTCTGATGATCTCAAAACACATATTTAAAGGACACATTCCAGGGACATCGACTAAGTTGGTACAAGGACAACATCGGGCAAAGGTGTGTTTGGCAGGAGAGGCCCATCATCTTTGGGAAAGTTCTTTGCTACCTTTGGGGATCCGGGCTCAAATGAGTACATATGGGGCTGGCCAGAGCTACCTCTGTGGAAGCCTCCTAAGAAATCCCTCACTTTGTGAGAGGCTCTGGATGAAAACTCACCTTGATGTCTTCTCTGTCTGAACGAGTTCTGTTTTGCCATTTGAGTTTTATGAAATTAAGTTCCTTGATGTTTTCAGAACTTTGCTTTTCAGTGATGATAGCTAATTTACCTTCCTTCTCTTATGGCCACAATTACCGGACGGTAGTGGAAGAGAACAGAAAAAGAAAAGGAAGCATATTTTGAGAACACTGGCCTCTCTCACTGCATTTAAGAGCATCCAGTCTTGGATTCTGTCTTTAACTTCCATCTTTCTGAATCCTGCCACAATTCAAAGTACCTCTCTCATAAGCAAGCCTTTGAAGTTTCACCCTCTAACTTTACAGTAAAGTCCTACCAGAAAGATCACGGAAAACTAAGCCAATCAGCTTGGAAATGCTTCCTTCTAATTCAATTGCAGCTGTGTTACATACAGATGTCTGACTCAAGAGGGAACAGGTAAGCCTTTGGCACCCAAACACTCAGGCCTCAACTGATGAAGTTACCTGACCAGAAATGCCTGACTCCCATTCTGAGAAAGCCTCCCTAAAACGTTCAGGAATAAGCAGTTTTATGCTTTCTGAAAATAGAACTGGGGGTTATGAACAAGGACAAAATTTTACCAAGGTCCTGATCCTAACACTGCCTCTGGAGAGCCACTGTATACCTTCTGCCCTCCCCCAAAGAAAATGGGGTTAATACCTCCCCAGATGGCTACAGAAAGGATTAAGGGTTATTATTCTTGGCATCCAGCTCTGTCAAAACTCAGAGCAACTGTGGCCTTGTTCATTCTAAAGGAAGACATTAAACATAAAAATATAGGGTGAGACTTTCCTTTCCCCAAAGCTTCTGGCACTGCCTCCTATGCTCCAACCTGTTGGCTAATCCTCCTCTTATTCAGGCCTCAAGTTTTTACAGTATTAGTCACTGACATCACAAAGCCCTTCGAGGAGTCGGCAACTATTTCTAATAGCACCAAGGATGAACCCCAGCATTCTCAAGTGTTCAGTCAGGTCTGAATTCACCCTGAAGAAACCAAAGTGGTACCCCTTTGCCCCTAAAACTGGACAATCAGTGAGGTCTAGTGGAAAGTGTATATTACCTCATTTAGTCCTCACAAACCCATTGTAAGGTTAAGTGCTGTCATACATCTCATTTCACAGAGGAAACTGTAGCTCAGAAAGAACATAAAATTTACCCTAGGTCACACAGCTAAGAAAGTACATAGGCTCAAATATCAGCCCTACCACTGCTCACTGTGTAATATCCAGCATATTTTAAAACTTTCTGGAACCTGTTTCCTCATTAGTAAAGTGGGGATAATGATAATACCTACACCTCATAGGGGATTTCTGAGGATTCAATGAGATATTGTAGGAAAAGTGTCTAGCAAGTGCCTGGCACAAAGTAGTATTATATTCATTTTAGTTTTTCACAGATTAAAATGATAATTTGATATAATTTTCATATAACAATTTATTTATTTATTTTTTTTGAGGGCAGTGTCACTGGCCCTCATATGTGGGAGGACCCGAACCGGGGCCGCTGGCTTCCCAAGCCAGCACTTAACCACCACGCCACTCAGCCAGCCCGATAACAGAATTTAAAATGCTAAAAAAATCACTTAATCCAATTACCTACATAAGTATGGACTCCTCTACAACATCCTTGATAACAAGTGCCAAAGCCTTTGCTTGCATACTTCCCATAATGGGTAACTCACTGCCTTACAAGGCATCCCACTGCATTTTTAGGAAGCCAGATACTCTCTTATCAAACCATCTACCCTTTTGGAATTTCCATCCTTTGATCCTAGTGCTGCTTTCCAGAACCACACAGAAAAAGTCCAGCTCCCTTTCTACAGGACAGTTGTTCAAGTATGTGAAGGCAGTTATCATGTTCCCCCAGGCTCTGAGCTTTGGTCCTTGAAGCTTTTCCTCATGTGTCACAATCCCAGAGGAGACCGACCTGGGTTTGAATTTTAATCCTTTCCCTTACTAGCTGTATGACCTTAAGCAAGTTATTTAACATCTCGGAACCTGTATCCTCATATGTATAATAGGGAAAATGATTTTTACCTCACAGGGCAGTCAGGAAGGTTAAATTAGATAAAGTAAGAACAGGGCCTAGGGGGTCGACCGAGTGGCTCATTGGTTAAGAGTTGGCTTGGGAGTGCGAGCTCTGACAGCAGAGCCGCCAGTTTGGATCCCACATGGACCAGTGACACTGCGCCCTCTACAGCTAAGATGGTGAACAGCAGCTTGACCTGGAGCTGGGGTGCCGCAGGTCGCCGGTGACAGCATAGCCTGCAGTGGGGCTGCAGTGGGCTGCCGTAAGCTACCATGAGTGGCCAGCAGCCACCGTGAGTTGCCATGAGCTGCCATGAGTGGGCAGTCCAATGGCCGGAGACCGATCTGCCTCAATCGGGAAGAGCGCAATGATCACAATACCAACATGGTCCAGTCCTCAACTAGACTGAAGAACAAAAGGACAACAACTTGTCTGTTCCCCTTCCCCCATTCTCCAACACTGTTCTCTCCCCCATTTCCCCAATAAAATCTTAAAAAAAAAAAAAAGAACACAACCTAGGACAGGGCCCAACAAATAACAGGCTTCCAATAAATATCAGTCACTTTTCAGGATGTATGCCAAATAGTATACATCTCTCAAAGTATATTAGTAAGAATTAAACGCAACACCAAGGGATTGGTTTCTGATGGGAACTTCTAGGACTTGGGGTTTTGAAGAGCTTAAAGCACAGCTTAGGAATTATGTGGGCCATCTGCCATGGCAGCGCAAAAATGCAGTGGAGAATCTGGAAAAGTAAGGATGAAAGAAGAAAAAACAGGACATATCATTAAACCAGTGACCCAAAAGAAAAGCTAACTATCACCATATTACATATTGTCTATGGCGCCCTAAGACCCAAGACTCCACATGTGGGCCACATTTCCTAAATCAAAAAGAAGAGAAGGAAATAAAAATAATTAAAGTCACAGTTTTTGGTCTTCCCAGCAGTTGACCCCTCAAGATCCACAGATTTTTAGTGTGTGTGTGTGTGTGTAGGGGGACGGGGTTCAAGGTCTTCAGTTGCATCTTCCCAGATCCTTAAGTCCAGGTGTGTAAAAATATCCTACACAGGCTGTTCCATGAATCAATACTGAATTCCCTCCAGCTAGAAAAACTGTCAGCTGTGTGACAACTCAAACTCAAAACTGGCAAATTGCAACACCATCACCATAATCATTACACATATTCTCTTTCCTTCAGTAACCCCAAAAGAAGGGGTCCCAGGAAGAAATACGGATTGTTGTTCAACTATTCTGCAGAGCTGGCCCAAAGTACTGCTTCTAGAAATTGAGACGTGACTTGAAAATAAGTGTGCCAAAAATAGGTCAAAAGAAGGAAGGATTAGCAGGACCCCAGAATTAAAGCAGCATGATCACAAAGCTATGGCAAAAAAGGATGTTTCCCACCTGTCAATGAAATACAACAATCTGCAATGAAGAAATCCATTGTTACACTCAGCCCAAGGGCGCCCTACTAGTTACTTCTTGGTCTGTGACAGGATCTAGCAACAGCCAAGATGCACTTCAATTCCTTTAAAAATATAAGAATTACAAAGAAGAATAAGCCAGAACTAAAACCAGAAATAGCCTTAAGTAGTTCCTCACCTTAGCGAACAGACACTAGCCACTCAAGGACTGTAAGGTACAGAAAAGCTTAGGGCAGGCCACTGGGCATACCTGTGCTGTAGGTGGGGATTTCATAACGTCTGAGTCAAGATGTGCCCTCCGAATAGTTTTCTTCTCAAAACTGTTTCAGGCTTTGTTAAAAGTGAACACTTAAGCACTGTCGCTTTACCCTTGGGAAGGACGGGGAAGCTACAGCCATCCTACTAGGCTTCTAAACTCACAAACTTGAGAGTTTAGAAACTCAGGAGGTAAGTTAAAGAAAGTCACAAAAGAAAAGGACTTTGGGGGAACCAGTCAAATGAGGCTATTAGACATTAGTCATAAGTACCGATACCTCCTTTTTAGAGACCCTGGTAGTACACCTGCAGAAGAGAGCCAGAGGGCACTCAGCAAATTCAACTTGGCTGGCAAGGGGGCGTCCCACTTCAGTTTTCAGTAACAAGAATTGGATCTTGCTGGTTCGCAGTCTCTCTCTACTCCACACTTCCTATTTACCCTTTGAAGTGGGTACTGAATAGCCCGGTCCCAAGTAAAGGCCCTGTGTACGGGCGCTACCAGTCGCCTGGTGGAAACACCTTGGCAGAGTTTAGTCTGGTGCCAGGATGGGTCACTGAAGGCATCTGCGGCTGCCAGAAGCCTGAACACGGATACACGGACGGGGAGGGGGGGGTGGAGAGAGAGAGAGAGAGAGAGAGAGAGAGAGAGAGAGAGAGAGAGAGAGAGAAAGACAGAGAGAGAGAGAGAGAGAGAGAGAGAGAGAGAGAGAGAAACTAAGCGAACAGAACAGATCAAACGTTGCTTTCCCGGCACTTCCACCTGCCCCCTTCTTCCAGAGACCCGCGCCACATCAGATGTCAAACAAAAACTCCGCAAAGTCCCGGGACGGGACGATTTCCATCTCTCCCACGGCAGAGCCTCCCCGGACTCCCAGAGCCTTCCCTCCACGTCCCGGTCATCCCTCCGCCCGGGCCCACTCTGCCCTCCGCCCCAGTAAGGCCTGAACCCCTTTCGGGACACCCCGGAGCCCAGAGGCCGGCAAGCTCAGGCCCCCGGACCGGCAGGGCTGGGGCCGGCCCAGAGCGAGCGGGCCGTGTGCGAGAGCTGCGGGAGCCAGTCCTCGCCTCCGCGCCCGCGGAAGACAGGGGGTGGCGGCTACTCGTACCTGTCAGGCCTTTTCCCAGGACCCGCGACGGCGGAACTTCAGGAGCCCATGTCCGTCTGGGGGCCCGGCCCCTCTCCCGGGAGGGGGGGCACGGATCCCGGGGAGGGGGCTGGGGTCCCGGGCAGCTCTAGCCCCTTCCCATGCTCTCCGCCCGGCGCCTGGCCGGGGCCGGACAGCGCCTCCGCCCGCCCCTGCGTACCGCCTTACACCCGCGCTCACACACACTCACACTCCTCGCGCGCTCTCATACACGCACTCCCCTCCCTCCTCCTGCTCTGTTTATCTCCTCCAGCTGTCTGGGGACCCAGGAGAAGCCCAGCTCCGCGCCTGCGCCACGCAGTCTCCGCCCCCGCCCCGCGCTTCACAGCCAGCGGGAACACTACGGAGAGAGCGCCTGGCCGTTTCCAGAATGGCGAGCCGGCACCCCCTTCCCTCGCGCCCGGTCAACGTCTGCTGCCGGCGTCGCCTACTAACCTGCTAGTCGGGGAGCCCGCACCACCGCGACCAATCCTCTTCGCCGCTCGTCGGACCCGCAGCCAGTGGGCAGGCGGGAGAGCCGGACTAAGCCCTGGGGCATTCTGGGAGTCGTAGTTTTTCTCCTTCGAAGAGCTGCTGCAGAGCGGGCCCACCCCACCCAGTTGCCATTAGTTACCCAGACGCATCACCCACCCTATATCCACGTAAGATGCTCCCTCACGTCGCTTCTGGAAGAAACCTCACACTCACCCATTGCCCCCCAGAGCCTGACACGGTCTCCTAAGAGCCTCCTCATGACTTCCTCAGAGCCCCAGAATTGTGGGATCCTCAGGCTGGGGCCCCAGGGCCCCCCACAGCCAGGCTCAGCTTACTCCTTCCTGCTCTGGGAGGCTGCACATTCCAAACTCGTGTCCCCTCGGCTTGAAGGAAGAGAATAAAAGGGAATCACTTCTGCAGTGGTCTGGAGGGGAGTCAGCCACACATACTCTGGGAACCCTCAGGCTGATGGGAGAGACAAGATACCCGTGAAACTGGTAGAGGCACAGCTGATGAAGAGGCTGTTCCAGTCATTTAACCTTTCTAAGGAAGGTCCCAAGGTGACAAGGGAGGCATCATGCTTAACTTCTGAAGGCAAAGACCAGGCCCCAACCATGAGGAGTGTCAAGTCAGAAAAGGAAGACAATGAATGTCATCTTCTGAGATTGAAAACTTGTTACTCACATATAGGGTGAAATTTGTTGGATGATAATAATAACTCACTTTTATTGAGCATTTACTATGTCAGCACTGTAATGAGCACAGTTCCTTAGATAGGCACTGTTGCAATCTGTGTTTTGCAGCAGAGGAAGCTGAGGCATAAAGAGGTTAAAAACAACTTGCCCAGAGTCACAAAGCTGATAAGAACCAAGTCCAGATTCAAACCCAGATCTGCCTGACTCCAGAGTCTGAGTTTTTTTTTTTTTTTAAAGATTTTATTGGGGAATTGGGGGAGTGGAACAGTGTTGGGGAACTGGGGAAGGGGAATAGATGAGTTGCTGTCCTTTTATTCTTCAGTCTAGTTGTGGAGGACATTGCTTCACTGGCCCATGTTGGTATCATCATTGTGCTCTTCTCTGGTGAGGCAGATCGGTCTCTGGCCCCTGGACGGCTGCTCACAGCGGCTCTTGGCAGCTCACACCGGCTGCCCGCTGCTCACTCTGGCTGCCGTCCACTCACTGTAGCCTATGGCAGCCCACTGCAGCAGGGGCTGCAGCTATGCTGTCCCGGGGATTCACAGCAGCCCAGCTCCAGGTGGAGCTGTTGTTCACCATCTTAGCTGTAGAGGGCAGTGTCAGTGGCCCTCATATGTGGAATCTGAACTGGGGCCCTTGGTGTCCCAAGACAGCTCTTAACCAATGCGCCACTAGGCCAGCCCGAATCTGAGCTTTTGAATGCTATCTTTCCCTCCAGTGAGAACCAAGCAGCACCAACCCTCAGGAAGGACTGAATATACAGTCATGTTCTACTTGACGATGGGGATATACACTGAGAAATGCAGCCTTAGGTGATTTTGTTGTGCGAACCTCAAATGTACTTACACAAACCTAGATGGTATAGCTTACTACATACCTAGGCTACAAGCCTATACAGCATGTTACTGTACAGAACAACACAAGATTAAATCAAGCACAAGAGAAAATAATGTGATCCAATCAAGAGACTTGTTAAACACAAGTCTACCAGTGCCAACATGACATACTGTTTTATAGCAAACATTATTTTATATAAATAGAAAGAGTACAGTATTAAATAACAAAGAGTATAGTATAGTAAATATATAAACCTACCACATAGTTGTTTATTATCATTATCAATTATTGTGTGCTATACTTTTATATTACTGGCAGTGCTGTATGTTTGTTTACACCAGCAGCACCACAAATTCATGAGTAATGTTTTACACTACAATGTTACTGACAGCTATGACCTCACTAAGCCATAGGAATTTTTCAGCTCCATTATAATCTTATGGGAGCTCTGTCATGTTTGGGGTCCATTGTTGACCAAAACATCGTTATGTGGCTAATGATTGTACATATGTAGCATTTATAGCTTTTGTCCCATGTTTATCACTCCATGAGTTGCTTGTTTTTTCCTGCCCTGCTCACATCAAGAGTATAAATTAGTCTGTGAGCTCTTAAAGGGTGGTTTCTCCCCATATGGAGAAGTTAGAACCTATCCTTGTGGATTGAGCTTTGTGAAATGCCTTTCTCCTAAAAATGCTGTGGGTCATTCTTCCTGATCTCTCCCCGACGTATGTTCCACTGAATAGAAAAAAATCATAAACTTTGGGACTAGAAACTTTGAGATCATCTATCCATAGCTCCTTAGGTTCAGGATGAAACCCTGGTTAGGGTTACTGGGTCAATTAAACTGAATTAGTTAATATTTATTGAATATTTACCATGGGGGTTAGTGTTTTTCAGTCAATTAAGCAATACTCTCACAAATCACATAGCTAGGAAGTGGTACAGTTGGGGTAAAATCCCAGATTATTTGAATCCACAACCCCATTTTAAACCCTTGTTCTATGCTGGCATTGTCACAGAGGATCTTAGAAATACCAACAAAGAAGTGCGGGTGAGGTTTCTGTGACTCCTAGCACAGTCTTTGACATAGAGCAGGCACTCAGTAAATATTTGTTGTCAGAATGAACTTTTGTTGCGAGTGGATGACAGGAAGAAGAATATTAATAATAGCTGCAGTTATTATTTATTGATCACTTTCTACCAGGAGCTCACTCGTTTTCTCATGCACTCTCCTTCTCTTTTCTGCTGCTAAGAATATGCATGCATATATGACACATGTGTATATATGTATATATACATTATATGCACACATGTATATACATTCACACACACTAACTCATTTGATCCTCACAACCACCTTATGAGTTAGGTATTATTCTCACTCCCCTTTAACATAGATGAAACAGGGACTCACAGGAGGATTAAGTTCAGGATCAGACACCCCTCCCAGCCATAGGTGTTTTCAGATTAATTTAACGAAAACTTTCTAACCACTAGAACTGGGCTACTTTGGGAGGTTGTGAGCTCTCTGTCTTTGATAGTATTCGGGTATAAGATGTATAATCATCTGTCTGGGATACTCTAGAAGCAATTATTGTATTGTGTAGATATTCAATTCAGTGACCAATTCCAATATCCTCTGATTTGGCTTTGGAAGCAGACAAAGATTATTCAACTAAGGCTTGTGGCAGTGAACGCAGCTCCTTTTTCTCTCCTAAGAACATCAGACGATACCCCAACTGATCGGTTCTGCAGAGGTAGTCCCTGGTACCCCCATTTTCATCTTCTGATTGGACTCCAGGGCAAAAGGGGGCATATGCAATCTAAAATTGAAGATGTTCATATTTTACAACCCAGCAATTCTACTTCTAATATCTTAGAGGAACTGTTACACATGTGCATAAAGAAACATGTGCAAGGATTCTACTTCCAACCCTGTTAAAATAGCAAAAAATTCAAAACAACCTAACCGTCCTGTAGGGGAATGGATGGATGAATGAATTGTGGTTTGTTTGTACAGTAAAATACTATACAACCAATTAATTGATTTACATGCTATCAGGATAGATAAATTTTAAAAGCATAATAAGTAGAAAAAAGGAAGTTGAAAGATGATACAGTTGTTATAACATTTATGTAAAATTAATATGAAAATATCACATATTATAGGTACTTACATAGGTAAAAGTACAAAAACTTAAATGGGAAAGACACAGCAATTTTGAGAGAGTGGCTACCTGTGAGAAAAAGGAAAAAAGAAGAGGTGAGGGATGAGGTTTTAGCTGTATTTTAAACATTTTATTTCTTAAAAATAAGAAATTAGAAGTAGGGCCAGCCGAGTGGCGCGGTGGTTAAGCGCTGGCTTGGGACGCCAGTGGCCCCAGTTCGGATCCCACATATGAGGGCCAGTGACACTGCCCTCAAAAAAAAAAAAAGAAAGAAAGAAAGAAAGAAATTAGAAGTAAATATAACAAAATATTAAACATCACTTTTATCTTGGTGGTTATGTTAGTATCTGTGCTAACATAACAAATAATTTGTAATTAAGTATTTAAAATTTTTTTAAAGATTAAATGAGGGGGGAACAATCCACCTTTTCACAGGCCTGTCTAAAATTCAAAGATTTATACCTGTACTGTGGTAATTATTATCCTAAAAGAATCTCATTGTTAAAACAAATAAACAGGTACTACTTCCTTTTATTTCCTTTAAGACTTGTGGTTGCAAAGCCTTTGGTTGCATAGCCCAGGTCACTGTGAAAAACAGTTGAGATACACTGATTTCAGCTAGTCCCTTCATTTTACCATGGAGAAAACTGACCTAGAACAGTTTGGTGACTTGTCTAAGGTCAGGAATTGTCCGGGGCCTACACTGTCCACTCCAGTCCAACTGGTCCATCGAGAATATCCAAACTCATTGTGAGCACACTGCACCTGTGTTCAAGCTGTTCCCTTCTACTTGGAATCACTCTCCTACTCCCAATTATCTTACTGATCTTCTGTTCCTTCTCTAAAACCTTACTTGGCTAGACTAAGGAAGAATTAGCCAACCTCCCCAAACTTGGGACTGAATCGTAGAGTCCGGTGGGCCCTAATCTGTTCCCTACTCAGCACCTTCATTTCTCTGCTCAGCCCTTACCAGAAAAGGAAGTTCTCTGTCTCAGAGGGCAACACATTTCCTTGTTGGCACTCCTCTGATCATTAGGCAGTTCTTATTAATAATAAAGCTCTTATTTCCACTTATTTGTCTCAACTCTGCCCTATGTGGCAACGTATATTTGAGTGTGAAAAGAGGTGATATTTGCGTAAACTGTAAAGGCCCTGAGCCAATTTGATGAGAGGTAGCAGTCGTGGTTGTCATAAAAGCTCTTAATGCTTCAGATAATGAATACAGCTCTTATATATCCCCACTGTGTCTTCTCTTGCCTAAATGAAAAGTCTCCATTTTCTTCCAATCCAGCCAAAAAATGGGGCAAAGATTGCCACTATGTGGGCATATTCAAGAGACTATGTCAAGGAATTCCATGACATTTCCAAAAGAAGCATTCCAAAAATGTCTATGCAATGATGGCCCCACTAGAATAGTCCCAGATTGGCTGGGACTGTTTTCAGTTGGAAGTGATACATAACCTGACTACTGGAGGCTTTAACACATGAGCTTGAGTTTTCTCACATAACAAGAAGTCCTGAAGTAGGTGATTGTTGTAATTAGTTTAGCTTTCAACATAATTTATTTCTATCTTTTCTGCTCCAGCATCCTTAATTTTAGTTTTTCACTGTAGTAACAATGGCTGCCGCAGCGCCAAGCATCATATCTATGTTCAAGGCAAGAAGAAGTAGGAGAAATTCTAGCTGGCTTCATAAAGAAAGCAAAAGCTTTTTAGAAGCCCCCAACAGATTTCTGTTTATATCTCATTGGCCAGAACTATATTTTGTAACCATCTATAAGGTAGATCTGAGAAAGTCTGAAAAGTGATTGATTATTTAGCATGTCCAGCCTCTGTATTGCAAGAGGAAACGAAGGAAGGGAGATGAATGAATGGATATTGGGTTAGCCAATCAGGAGTAATCTGCCATAGAACCATTTTTTTTTTTTTTGAGGGCAGTGTCACCAGTCCTCATACATGGGATTCGAACCGGGGCTGCTGGCATCACAAGCCAGTGCTTAACCACCACGCCACTCGGCCGGCCCATATAGAACCTTTTAAGGTGATAGTTTTGGGCAAAACTTGGAGTCTAGGGGCCAAGCCAAGTTTCATATGGTTAGATTCTAAGGGGTGCCAGAGTTCCCAGTACCAATCAAAATCAGGGAGATGACTGATGCTAATCAAACTCACAAAAGACAGATTAAATAGAGTCCCAGTGTTTTCATGTGTAATGGGGAATAGTAGTTAACCTTGCAGGCAAGAGAGCAGGGTTCCTTCCCCAGAAAGCAGGTTAGTACATTCAGGGACTGAAAAGCCAATATCCTGTGATGTGTTGGATAAGCAGATTAGTTAGCCTCTTTATGCCTCTTCATATATATATATATTTTTTGTTTGTTTGTTTTTTTTGAGGGCAGTGTCACTGGCCCTCGTATGTGGGACCGAACCAGGGCCGCTGGCTTCCCAAGCCAGCGCTTAACCACCGCGCCACTCGGCCGGCCCTTTATGCCTCTTTAAATAGACTATACCATATACTAACATCTACTTGGCATGAAATTAGCAGTATGCGTGTGGCACACATTGAAATTATGAAATTCAAAATTTAAAACACTGATGAATCAGAGGACTAACACTACCAAACTTCAAGACTTACTATAAAGCTACAATAATTGAGACACCATGGTACTGCTGAAAGAATAGACTAATAGATCAATGGAACAGCATAGAGAACCCAGAAATCGATCCACACAAATATAGTCAGTTGACAAAGAAGCAAAGACTATTCAATGGAGAAAAGGAAGTCTTTTCAACAAATGGTGCTGGAATAACTGGACATCCACATACAAAAAAAAAAATCTAGGCACTGCCTTTACATCTTTCACACAAATTAACTCATAATGGATCATAGATCTACATCTAAAATATAAAACTATAAAACTTCTAGAAGATAATGAAGGAGAAAATTTAGGTGACCTTCAGTTGAGTGATGAGTTTTTAAATCCAATGCTGTCCCCCCACCCCAATTCCCCAATAAAATCTTTTTTTTTTTTTTAAAGATTTTATTGGGGAATTGGCGGAGGGGAACAGCGTTGGGAAATCGGGGAAGGGGAACAGACAAGTTGCTGTCTTTTCGTTCTTCAGTTTAGTTGCGGAGGATGTTGCTTCACTGTTGGTATCGTCATTGCGCTCTTCCCGGATGAGGCAGATCGGTCGCTGGCCTCTGGATGTCGCTCACCGCGGCTATTGGCAGCTCACGCTGGCTGCGGGCCGCTCACGCTGGCTGCGGGCCGCTCACGCTGGCTGCGGGCCGCTCACTGTAGCCTATGGCAGCCCACTGCAGCAGGGGCTGCAGCCCACACCATCACCGGGGCTCGCACAGCCCAGCTCCAGGTGGAGCTGTTGTTAGCTGTAGAGGGCAGTGTCACTGGCCCTCATGTGGGATCCGAACCGGGGCCGCTGGCATCCCAAAACCAGCGCTTAACCAATGCGCCACTCGGCCGGCCCCCCAATAAAATCTTAAAAAAAAAAAAAGATTAGTGGTTAACAGGGGCTTTGAGGAGGAAGGAGGTAGGAAGGAATGAAAAGAGGAATTTTAGGACAGTGAAACTATTCTGTATGATACTGTAATTGTGGATACATGACATTATGTATTTATTAAAACCCCTATTGCTGTACAGCAGGAAGAGTGAACCCTTATGTAAACTAGGGACTTCAGTTAATGTATCAATATTGCTTCAATTATAACAAATGTACTACACTGATGCAAGATGTTAGTAATAGGGTAACTTAGGGGAGGATAAAAAGCAGGTATATGGGCATCTCTGCTATCTGCTCAATTTTCCATAAACCTAAAACTGCTCTAAAAAATAAAGTGTATTAATTTAAAAAATGATGATGAAATACTTTTGGGCAAAAGTTTCTTTTTTTTTTTTTTTATCAAATTGCATTTCAATGCTGACAAAGATGGGGAAGGATGGGCAACCTCACTTACTGCTGAAGTAAAAAGACAAACCACAAAGGGGAGAAGATATTTGCAACACATGTAACTGAAAAGTGCTTGTGTTCATAACATATAATTACTATAAATCAATAAGAAAAAGACAGATGACCTTTAACATAAACGGCACGATAAAATGGACAAGATACTTGAACAGGGAGGGACATACGGAAAGAGGAAATTCCTATGGTCGTTAAACATATGAAAATTGCTCAACCTCAGTCATCAGGGAAATACAAAATAAAATGACATGAGCTTTCACTACTCACCCACAAAAAGTATTTAAAATGAAAAGATTGATACTACCAAGTTTTGGTGAGGGTATGAGGCACCTGGAACTTTTATTCACTGTTGGTAGGAATGTACAATGGTACAGCCACTTTGGAAATCCATTTGACAGTATCAAGTAAAGCAGAACACACATGAATATTGTGCACTCTAGATGGACTTTGAGCGTAACTTACACACACACACACACACACACACACACACACACTTGTAAACACGTATACCAAGTTATGCACAAAAATATTCTTAACAGGCAACAAAATCCTAACAACCAAAAACCGGAAATAACCCAAAGAGCCATCAATAGTAGAATGGATAAATAAATGGCTATATCCATATAGTTTGATACTGTATAGCAATGACAAGGCACAAACTACTGCCAAAAGCAACAACCTCACGAACATAGCACTATAGAAAGAAGCCAGGGAAGCCAGCCACGTGGCTCAGTTGGTTAAGAGCACCAGCTCTGAGCAACATGGTCGCCAGTTCGATTCCCACATGGGTCAGTGAGCTGCACCCGAGCTGAGCTGCCAACAGGTGGCAGGATGGCTCAGCTGGTAAGAGCACATGCTCCTAACAACAAGGTTGCCAGTTCAACTACCCCATGGGATGGTGGGCTACGCCCTCTCGCAACTAAGATTGAACACAGCACCTTGAGCTGAGCTGCCCTGAGCTGCTGCTGGGCGGCCGGATGGTGACTGAACTTGAAGTTGAGCTAGCTGTGCCCTCCACAGCTAAAATTGAAGGACAACAACTTGGCTGTTCCCCTTCTCCAACACTATTCCTCTTCCCCAATTCCCCAATAAAATCTTTTAAAAAAAAGAAAAAGAAAGAAAGAAGCCAGGTATGCAGGACGATTCCATTTGTAATGTATTCAGATCAACATGTCTAGATATGTCGTATTTAACAGCTGTATAGTATACCACTGAGTAAAGATACCATAATGTTGTTTAACCATTCCTATATTGGTAAACATTTAGGGTATTCCCATTGTCATATTTTTTTTTTTGAGGGCAGTGTCACTGGCCCTCATATATGGGACCCGAACCGGGGCCGCTGGCTTCCCAAGCCAACGCTTAACCACAGCGTCACACGGCTGGCCCGCCCATTGTCTTTTGCTGCCTTAAACAACGCTGCCATGGGATTGAGTTCATGCAAATTTCCAAACTGGACAATTTCTTGTGGGACATATTTAAAATTTACATATTGGATAAATAAATACATAAATGTCTTGTTTGTAGGAAATAGCACATGACATCATGTAATGTTTGATTTCAGAATTTCCATTGATGGTCAACAGCACAGGCACACATGTACATGTAGCAGAAGGACAGAGTGAGGTAGGACAGGATCTTGACTACAGCCAATTTCCCAGGGGATCAGTTGGGGTAGGGGAGTTAATGTTTAATGGAGAGCATTGTACATATGAGGAGTTTAGACTATATCCCCACAGGCACTGGAGAATCTCTGAAAATTCTTCTCTTTTTTTTTTTTACTTACTAGATTTCTGATTTATTACAAAGGATATTAAAGGATACAAATGAAGGTCCCATTTCCCCACATCCTCACCAAATGAAGAGATAAGGCGAGGTCCGAGAGGATCTGGAGCACAGGGACTTCTATCCCCATGGAGCTGGACGTGTGTCGCCATCCTGGCATTTCACCGACCTGGAAGCTCCGAAAATTCTTGATCATGGGAACTACATTCGGTCATCAGAGAATCACTAAACACTAATCATTAATCACTAAACACACACACTGAATTAAGAACTGGGTAGACATCAGACTTACAAAGGCAAAAGGCACTATTCTATTCACTCATAATGTAGAGAAAGATAAAGGCACCTATGTTCAAAGCAATACATTTGGTAAGTTTTGTAAGGCTTATGTAGAGTTTCTCAACAGGAAGGAGCAACAAATTCTATTTTGTTGGGGGAGAGCCAGAGTGAGATTTCAGGTGAGCCTGGAGTTTGACAGCCAGCAAGTTAAGAGATGACATGAAATCAGAAACTCTGAGAGCTGATATTCAAAAAGTGGATACATCTTAGGGGAGGAACAGAGTGGCCCTGGGACAACCATGGGAAGGTTTACTTTTTTTCTATACATTTTAGTACTTTTGAATTTTGCCCATGCGCTAGTTACTTGCCCAAAGTTCTACAGCAAGTACTGTGTAACTGCACCCTATGCTCTTAATCACAACACTAGGCTACCTCCCAAATAGTAATTCCAGGCCTTGTCCACTTGGAGGAGGGAAGAGAAGTAGATGAGATTTGGTGGCACTGACTCTGATGGATGAAGGAAACAGCTCAAACAGGATCCTGAGTTTGAGTTTTGGCTACTGAAGGAGAGTGGTGCCAATGACCAAAAAGGGTACCCTGGGAAGGTCTATTGATTTTGGGAGGAAAATGATTTTGTTTTGGGTAGGGTGAGTTATAAATCTGGCAGAAGCATTTAAACAGAAATATCCTGTAGATGTCCAAGACCCTTTCAGGGGGTCTGCAAATTCAAAACAATATCCATAATAGTGCTAAAAAATCATTTGCCTTTTCCGCTGTCATCCTCTCATGAACATACAGTGTTCTCCAGAGGCTACCAGGCACGTGATAATGAGATCAATCTGGTGGCTAATGACATATATGTTTGTGTACTCTTAGGAGGAAAATTTTTCTCAGTTATAATTTCTAATATGGTAACTATTAATATATACAGCCCACAGAAACAAAAGTTTTTTTGAGGTTCTCAATAATTTTCAAGATTGTAAAGGAGTCCTGGGACATAAAAGTTTGGGATTCTCTACTGGTCAATGGCTTTCAGAATTTTTTTTTTTTTGAGGGCAGTGTCACTGGCCTTCACATGTGGGACCCGAACCAGGGCTGCTGGCTTCCCAAGCCAGTGCTTAACCACTGCGCCACTAGGCCAGCCCAGTTTTCAGTCCTTTTAACAAGGCCTCATAGAGGGAGCTAATTCTATTTTACACTGTGACCCAGTATCCACATGCATACACAGATGTGTAATTGACCAGTACTCTGGCTCCCTGTTTGGGATGCACTCGGCGTTTTCTCTTTCATTTTAAAAATGAAAATGCTGGTAAAGTTTACTAAATTGATTTCATGATCCATTAATGGATAATGACCTGCAACTTGAAAAACACTGCTTTAGAGTCTAGATAACTGGGAATAGGGAAGGAAGCTGGAGCCTTAGAGAAGTCACCTTCAATAGGACGTGGTGTATACTTAATATTTGTTGAGGAAGTGAACAGGGTGAATGTATTGTTCTTCAAGCTTCCAATTCTCCAACTATGTAACATTTGCATAGAGTAAAGGGGACTGTGAGGATCAATTAAGAAAATGTAGGTGAAGTCTCTTTGTATACTATAAAATTCTACAGAGATAAGAGGGTTTATAAAAAGCTGATTGAGGAGCCAGCTGAGTGGCTCAGTTGGTTAAGAGTTAGCTTAAGAGCACGAGCTCTGAGCAACAGGGCCACCGGTTCGATTCCCACATGGGCCAGCGATGTTGCCCCCGAGCTGAGCTGCCACTGAGCTGCCAACAGGTGGCAGGATGGCTCAGCTGGTGAGAGCACATGCTCTTAACAGCAAGACTGTCTCTTCCATGGTGGGCTATGCCCGCTGGCAACTAAGACTGAACTCGGCACCTTAAGCTGAGCTGCCACCTGAATGGTTCAGTGGACAGAGCATGTGCTCTTAACAACAAGGCTGCTGGTTTGACTCTTGTGTGGGATGGTGGCTACGCCCACCCGCAACTAAGATTGAACACAGCACCTTGAGCTTAGAGGCCACGAGCTGCCGACGGGAAGCCAGATGGTGACTGGTGCCCTCCACAACTAAGATTGAAGAACAACAACTTGGCTGGTCCCCCTCCCCAATTCTCCAACACTGTTCCCCTCCCCCAATTCCTCAATTAAAAAAAACAAGTTGATTGAAATGTATAAAGATCATTATAGCCTTAAAATCAGAAAACTTAGTACTATATCCAAGCTCCACCATTACCATTGACATGGGTATTATTAATAATAATTAATATTTATTGAGTGCTTACTGTATAGCTGGTATGGTGCTAAGCTTTATTACATGTTTATCTCATTTAATCCTTTCCATGACTTTATTCTGTGGGCACTGTCTTATACTGTACATACTCATTTTGCCTACATGGAAACTGAGGCTTGGAGAGTTTAGATAATTTACAAGTTAATTTAGTATAGAGGACATTTTTGTTTGCTTGCTTGCCTATCCAGTGTCTAATCCCTTTTATTCTTTGAGGAAAACCTGGAATTTCGTTAGGGAACCACCCTTCCTCCACATCTAGTCATGTGGTTTGAGGAGACTGTCTCCACATCTTGAATTCAGGTCTGCATATGTAAGTCGGTTGACCAAGCAGCATACTCCTCCCAAGGGGCCACAGCGATTGGTTGAGGTATGGTCACGTGACTCCAATAGGACCAATCAGAGCTAATAGAAAAGCTAATAGCTTTTCTTAGAATGGCAAGGAGGTATTTCTTTCCTCTGGACTGGTAGCTGTTTCTAGTTTCTCCAACCCTGGAGCTGCAGTGGCCACATTGCCAATATTAGGTGAGCTGTCACCTAAGGGTAGATGAACATAGAGCAGAGCAGAGCTGAGATGGAGGGGAAGCGGGGGAGCGATAGAAGGCACCTGACTTTACAAATAAGGAGAGTAAAACTGAGCATTTCCAAGGTCATATGAGTGGTAAAAATAAGATTAACAAGATTTATATCAGGCCTGTGTGGATCCATAGTTCATATTTTTTGCACGAATGAAGCAAAATTGGACCTACCCTTGAGGGTTCAGGAATTATTTTTGTCAACGTTCCTGTGTATAGAAGCCAGAGTGGTTTTGAATTACTATGTAAATCCTTTATTGTTCTCATAAGAAAATGTCCAAGATATATTGATCAGTAACAAAAAGCAAATTTCAAGAAAGTTTATAGGCTTTCTCTTCCACTTCAGATGAAGGAAGTGGCAAAGAATATCACTCCCACCTTAACAATGAGAAAAAGACAGATGATCTACAAAGTCATAATTATTATTATTATTCTTTTAGCTGAGCCATCCTGCCATCTGTTGGCAGCTCAACAGCACCTCAGCTTGGGCTGGGCATCAAACTGCTATTGCTCAGAGCTCAGCTTGTGCGCTTGAGTGAGCTCTTAACCAACTGAGCCACTCATTTGGCCCTAATTATTCTTGAGCTCATCAGAGAGCTGAGTTGCAAAGCAACCAAGTCAGTCGAATTCCAAAGAGGGAGAAATCTCTCAAATGTGAGATGGGACCCACAAATTGTATCACATTTGTTAAAGCACAGGAGAAAGAGATGGCTACCAGACAAGCAGGTAAGAAGAAATTAGCTAACATTGTAACAATTTTTTTAAGACCAAGCGAGAGATAGCATATTCGTTTGGTATAGATTGGGGCCCCAGACACAAGGGCAGTTTTCATTTTCTGCAGGTTCTTTATCAAGAAAGATTGGAGACATAGCGGGAGACCAAGAGAGAGCCCCCTCGGCGGCATAGACATGTAGGAAATATAATAATTGGCTGCTGCTGAGAAATGAGCATAAAGTTCCTCAGGCTTCTCCAGACCATTCCCATTTTCAACAAAGCAAAGGTGATAAGAAGGAAGCAGACCCTCTCATCACAATTCTTTCTCAGTAAATATCTATTGCATCTGGGTGAGGAGCAGCAGCAAACTCTGCCTTGGGGTGGTGGGCGTATAGAAAACTCTCACCTCAAGACACAAATGAGAGCCCACTGCAGCTGGAAGGAGGGCAAAAGTAAAAACTCGCTACCTTTCCAGGAGGCCCAGGAAACCTTGTTGGGCTCAGGATCCTACAGCAGTCAGTACCAAGCTGAGGTCAGTTAATACTGCAGATGAACCAAAACACAGGCGGTATTTGGCTGCTGGAGGAGGGGCAGGGATGCTGGGAAGGCTTCAGCCAGAAGGCCAGATGCATAGAGGCTGCCCAAGACTGAGGCTGGGTCAGGACAACAGAGAAACCCACCTCACTCCTTGCCACCGTGACCAGCACAGTACCAGGTAACAAGCAACAGCAGGCTACCACAGGAGAGGGGCCAGAGTGTAGGGAAGGGCCGCCTCTGTGGTGCAGGTGTGCAGGATGGCTGAAAGCTGAGAGGGCAACAAGCAAACGCTGGGAAAATCCACTGTCAGCAGACCTACAATGAGAAAAGGTCATGGAAGTTCTTTAGGAAGGAGTATGATACCAGAGGGAGCTTGGATCTATATAAAGAAATGAAGAGTTATTGAAAATGGTAAAAACAAGTAAATACAAAAGATGTTTTTCTTATTTTCAATCTCTTTAAAAAATAATTGACTGACTAAAGCAAAAATAGTCAACTATGTCTTGTATGGTGTTTATAACATATTTAAAAGTAAAATGCATGGCAATAATGGTACAGAAGGTATAGGAAGGAACTGGAGTATACTAGTATACTATTGTAAGGTTTTTACAGTTTATGAGAAATGGTAGAATAGTCTTTGAAGGTAGACTGTGATGAGGTAAATATGTATATTATACATCCTGGGGTAACCACGAAAATTTTAAATAGTATACCTAATAACTAATAAATCAATAATAGGGATAAAATGGAATCATTAAAAAATACTCAATTAATACAAAAGAAGGCAGGAAAACAGGAAAATAGGAACAAAGAAAAGATGGGACAAATACAAAACAAGCGGCCAGACAGTTTAAATTGAGCCATATCAAAAATTACATTAGGGCCGGCCGAGTGGCGCATTGGTTAAGCGCTGGTTTTGGGATGCCAGCGGCCCCGGTTCGGATCCCACATGAGGGCCAGTGACACTGCCCTCTACAGCTAACAACAGCTCCACCTGGAGCTGGGCTGTGCGAGCCCCGGTGATGGTGTGGGCTGCAGCCCCTGCTGCAGTAGGCTGCCATAGGCTACAGTGAGTGGCCTGCAGCCATCGTGAGCGGCTGGCAGCCAAGCGTGAGCTGCCAATAGCAGCGGTGAGCGACATCCAGAGGCCAGCGACCGATCTGCCTCATCCGGGAAGAGCGCAATGACAATACCAACAGTGAAGCAACATCCTCCGCAACTAAACTGAAGAACAAAAAGACAGCAACTTGTCTGTTCCCCTCCACCAATTCCGCCCCCCCCCAAAAAAAAAAATTACATTAAAAATGATCTATGTAGCTCAATTGAAAGGCAGAAATGATCAGATTGGATTAAGAAAGCAAGACCCAACTATGTTCTTTCTACCATAAATCCATTCTAACATCAATACATTCAATGTGATTTCCACTAAAATCTCAGCAGGATTTTTTAATAGAATTTGATAAGCTGATTCTAAAATTTATATTGAAAGGCAACCTATTGCCAGGATAGCCAAAACACTATTGAAAAAGAGCAAAGATGGAGGAGTCACATTACCTAATTTTAAGATTTACTATAAGTTACAGTAATAAAGGTGGTGTGATATAGGTGAAAGGATAGATATTAAAATCAATATAACAGAATAGAGACCCATAGACATATGGCCAATTGATTATCAACAAAGTTGCAAAGGTAATTGAATGGAAAAAAGATAGTTTTTTCAACAAATGACACTGGAACAATTAAGTGTCCATATCCAAAAATATGAATCCTGATGCATACCTTGTACCATATATAAAAATTAACTCAAAATGGATCATAAACTTAAATGTAATACCTCAAACTATAAAATTTTAGGAGAAAATGGAAGAGAAAAGTTTTGTAACTGAGTTAGGCAAAGATTTATTTATTTATTTATTTATTTATTTATTTATTTATTTATTTATTTTTGAGGGCAGTGTCACTGGCCCTCATATGTGGGATCCGAACTGGGGCCACTGGCGTCCCAAGCCAGCTCTTAACCACCGCTCCACTCGGCCGGCCCAGGCAAAGATTTTTTTAGATATGACAACAAAGTCATGAAAAACTTCGATAAATTGGACTGTGTCAAAATTAAGAACTGTTCTTACAAAGTTACTGTGAAATGAACAGACAAATCACAGATGGAAAAAATACTTGCTAATCACATATCTGATAAAAGACTTGAATTGAGAACATGTAAAGAAGATATATAATTCTCAAAACTCAAACTGGTATTGCTATTTGCCAGACACTAGGCTAAGTGCTGAGAGTATAGAAGTGAATGAGGTGTGGTGGCTGAGTGGATCAGTTGGTTAGAGCACATCTCTGAACAACAAAGTTGCTGGTTTGATTCTCGCATGGGATGGTGGGCTGCATCCCTTGCAACTAGATTGATTCATTCTGAGGATCATGAAGAAAGGGCTACCAGGGAGTGAGATTTGAACACAGGCCTCCCAGGAAGATCCACAATATAAACACATTATTTTAGCTGACCCATACCTACCAGTTTTGTCTTTTCACAAAATTCTCCAAATCCTTGCTATTTAAAAATGTTCTGGAACGAACAACACTGGCATCACCAAAGGAGCTTGTCAGAATGCAGGTTCATAGGCTCCACCTCAGATCTATTGAATCAGAAACTGCCTTTCAACTAGACATGAATACATATTAAAGTTTAAGACACACTGGTCTACGGTTCTTTGATTGTAGAAACTGGTTTTTGGCCCATTAGAATGTCAGCTCCATCAACGGAGGACTTTTTTCCACATTATTTTCTTCTGTATGCCCCAGTGCTTATACATAGTTAAAAACTCAGGCGGAGAGCTGGGAAACCTTATGCATTTAAACCTATACCCTCCAATGCCCTCACAAAGGATCCATGGGGACCCTAAAGGCTGGAAGGACCTTAAATACCAGTCCACGCTCTTAGAAGTACCAGCAGTAATGGAAATGTTCTATATCTGTGCTGTCCAATATGATAGCCACTAGTCACAACCATCTACTGAGCCCATGAAATGTAGCTCGTGTGACTGAGAACTGAATTATACATTTTTTTTAGTTTTAATTCATTTAAATTTAAATAGCCACATGGGGCTAGTGGCTACCCTACTGACATCAGAGATCTAAACTAATCCTCTCTTCTAGCGACAGGAAGACTGAGGCTCAGAAAAATGTCAGCGACTTGAATAAGATCACACCATGAGTAGATGGACATCTAGGTGTGATCTGATAAGCATGAAAGGTGAAGCGTACTGAACTTAGAAATAGACAGACTTGGGTCTCTGCTACTGGCTCAACCATAAAACTTGGAAACTTGCATAGTTTCTGTGGGTCTCACATCTCTTCTGTAAAAGAAGGCATTTACTTTAGGGTTGCTTGCTCTAAAATCCCTTCACATCATTCACGTTGAATGGTTATAATTGGGTTAATGTATGTGTCCTCCTTGCATACCGCCACCTAGTGGTGCACGATGAACCCTGCATCTCCTCCTCCAGGATGAAATTCTTGGCAGAGGAGGATGGGAAACTCTTGTGAGTTGACCACTCCCTTACTCGGGCCATCAGATCCCACTCCCATCTGCTCTCCTCACACAGACGTTCAATTCAGTGCTGACACTGCCAGGTGCCAGTGCTTTTCCTGACCACCTCTCACCCTCTGCATTCATAGGACCAAGGCTTCGGGACAGTGCTCTTGGTGGAACCATTAGTAATTTACATGTCACATGTCTCCTGTCCCTGTGTCTGGTCCATGGCATGGCAGCTACTTCCTCTGCCAAGTCCCCAGTTTGATTTTTTTTTCCTTTGTCTAGACACAGCTCAGCTGATGACCGAGAGAAGAGCCAGTAGGTAGAAAGCCATGAGCTCCTTAACATTGATCGGGGACAGTGCCAGAAAGATTGTCAAGATCCCTGCCCCCAAGGTCATAACAGCTCTGTGACCTTAGACAAGTTATTTAAATTTTCTGAGCCTCAGTTTCCATAGTGGAGATAAAAAAAATCTATCTCTTAAGTAGTCTTGAGAATTAGAAATAATAAGTAAAATATTTAGTACATAATAGGTGATCAATAAATAGTAGTGGGTTAGAATTACAGCAACAATATATACCTTCTATTTGTTCTGCAGCAATCTCTGAAACTCTAGGGGATGTAAACGAGCTGTAGGAGATGAGATCCCAGCTGGCTTCTGTACTGGTTGTAAGCAGCAGGCTACCACACAGGACAAGAGCAGGTAATTGAAGGTAGGGTATAATTAAGTGCAAAATGGTGGGTCGTGGCCTGTGAGTACTGCAGGAGCATAGTGCCAGGAAAGATAATAACCATCTTCATGATACTTCAGTGTTTATGCTGCCCTTCAACATCTGTAATTTTACTTAAAACAACTGTGAGGTGAATATTAATGTTGTCATCTCCATTTTACAGAGGGAACTGAGGCTCTCATGTGCCAAATGACATGCCCAGCATTACTAGGAAATGGCAAAGGTGGGACCTGAGGTAGGGGCGCAGAGGCAGCCTTCTTTTTACTCTCCAGAAGGTTTTCTGGAGAAGTCTGGACTTAGATGGGTCTTGAAGGGTGAGACGCATTGGAGAAGCGATGGAGAGTATTTAAGTAGTGACACCTATCAAGGATGCAGTGGGAAAAGGTGGGAAATTGGACCAGATGATCATTGAGATCCCTCTGAGTGGGGAGGATGTCCTTCTTCTATACATTAAAGATCCTTAACCCAGCCTAGTGGGACTGAAGAGGTCAGAGGGCTTCCTGGAGAAAGTGGCATCTAGGCCAAGACCTGAATGATGAGCAGGAGTTGGCCAGGGTTCTCAGGAGAAAGAAATATCATGAGCACATTTGGAGACATGAGCACAGTTCAACTAGGCAGGAGCAGGCTGTGGTTAAAAGTGAGGCTGTGGCCAGATGGGGCAGGGCCTTGTAAGTCACATTAAGATCTTGGACTTTATATCAAGCCACTGAGGACTCAATGGGGTGTTTACCCAGGTGATCTGAACTTTATACCAATCACTCTGACTGCAAGGTGGAGACTGAATGGCAGAGGCCAAACTAGAGGCACAGACTGGTGAGGAGGCTGATGCAGCAACCCAGGCAATAAAGGAGGGCTGCCTGGTGGAGGGCTTATAGCAGGGCTTGGAAAACATGGAAGACCTGGGAGACAATTTGAGAAGCAGAATGGATTGGAGCTGGTGATTGATTGAAAACTGGGGGTGAAGGGGCAGGCAGAAAGAAAGAGTTAAGGAAGACTTCTGGTTTCTGGCTGGAGCAGCTGCATGGGTGGCTATGTCAACCCCTGGGCTGGGTAAAATGAGGGAGAATCAGTCTCTGAAGGGAGAGCACAGGGTGAGAGGGAATTTAGTAGCTGATGGGGACCAGGGGGTGAAATGCTGTTAGTGAAAGAAAGTGGAATTTCCCTTTTTGTTCATTCAACACACTAGGGGCCTACTATATGTCAGACACTAGGATTATAGCAGTGAACCAAATAGACCAGACCCTTGCCCTCCTGGAGTTTATGTTCCAGTGGGTGAAGACAGACAATAAGAGAAATAAGTACAGTTTAAATCCACCTGTAAGTGGATCTGCGCCACTCAAATCAGTGTTGTTCAAGGGTCAACTGGAGTTTCCATTGGTGGCTGGCAATCTGCTTTTGCAGAGGATCAATTTAAGTTACATGCAGATTTGCATCTGTGCAGTGGGTGGGCACCCCTAACCCTGAATTGTTCAAAGGTCAATTGTATATAAATATGTCAAGATATAGTAAGTGCTATGGAGACAAATGAGACAGAGTAAAAGGATATGTGTGATAGAAGCTGCTATTTATTTGTTTGTTTTTGAGGGCAGTGTCACTGGCCCTCATATGTGGGACCCAAACGGGGGCCACTGGCTTCCCAAGCCAGCACTTAACCACTGCACCACTCAGCCGGCCCAGAAGCTGCTATTTAGATGGGTTGATCCCGGAAAGCTTCTTTGATTTTTATGCAGAGACCCAAATGAAATGAGGAAGTGATATGGGGGGATACCCTTCTGGGGATACCTCTCTAGGCTTTGAGGTGAGAGGTTCTCTGCATGCTGTGGCTACTCTGGCCATGGCAGGGGGTGAGGTCAGAAATGGGAGCTGGATACCCAGTAAAAATTTTGCATTTTACCATAAAAACATTTCCTCCTCCCCTGAAAGGTGAAATTCCCCAACGTCATTTTCAAGTCTGTGCTTCTAAAGACTTAATTGGCTTTGTTTGTCCTAGCTCAACTGCATAACCTTTGGCATAACATCACTTACTTTTCCCGAGTCTCAGCTTTTTCATCTATAAAATGGGTATATTAATATAGAGTTGCTTTTGAGGACCAAACGAAATTAATACATAGTGCCTGGCACAGAACAGATTACTCAATAGTGTTAGCCTTCTTATTTTTCTTCCACAGAGGGATAAAGGATGTAGGATGGAGAAAACTTGTTTATTTGAGGTGTGAGAATCTGATACATTCTAGCATTGAACTCTCATGCTACCACTGCTGGCAGGAAAAGAATACACTGACACATTCCTTCACCTCTGAGAACGTCCAAACCTGTAGAGAATTTTTATGAGTTTACTTGAGTCAAACTGACATCATATGATGGGGAGCAGGATCTCAAAAGCTCTGGAAAATAATATTGGGTTGTTGGAAAAGTCATAACGCATTTTTGCAACGAAAACCAGAAAAAAATATGTCATGGCTTTTCCGACAACCCAATAGTTTGCAACTTCTAATCTCCAAGGAAGATTGGAGAAAGCAAGTCAGGGACTGGATTACAGACAAATAGTAATCTTGAGGGTTAATATCCCCTTTGAAGGGTATTACTTCTGGTATTTCAAAGGTGTGTTAACCTGTTGTAGATGCACAAAAACAATGGACAGGGCTGGCTTAAAAACCTTGCACTAAAGAAGTTGCAGGCCTGGGGCGGGCTACCCACCATGACCTGCCCAGTTAGGGATTTATGGTCAGATCGCCCTGTGAGGTGACTTTCCATAGACCCCTTTTTTCATCCATACCTCCTTTTTCTCTCCCCTCTTGTTCTCCCCGCCAGCTTCTGACCTGGATATGTTTGTGTTTCCAAGTAGGCCCGTTGAAGAGAGATTGATAATGGACAGTTTTCCTGGTGGCACAATATCCTAGTCATGAAGCCTCCTCCTCCGCTCCCAAGCCCCCTTCCCACACTAATGGACTGATTTCATTTCACTTTGGGAGGAAATAATGAGCAGAGGGGGTGTGGCGGAAGAAATGACTCAACTAAGAGCCTGTCCATTTTTACATAGGCTCCACCCTGCAACTCCCTGCCCTGGGGTATCTGTGCCTGGTGGGCAGCTCCAGCCCTTATCAGGTGTGGCATGTTGAGATTCTAAACGTTGAGCCTCTAAAGACCTCTGAACCAGGATGGGGGTGTGTGTGTGTGTGTGTGTGTGTGTGTGTGTGTGGTGGTGGTGGTGGGGGCAGGTTGGGCAGTGGAGGTGGTCATCTCTGTGCTAGTGACCTAGATTCTTGCCAGAGCTTGGCCTCTGCAGGCAAAAAAATAAGAGCACCAGGAAGGAAGGGGCATTTGGGAGGGCAGGGCTGTAAGGAGTCTTGGGAAGCTGAACTGTGTGACCTTGGCGGAGTCACTGTGTAATCAGCCACACCCTTACTCAATAGCTTTCAAAGGTTCCCCACTGCCACAGGATAAGGTCCCAGAGGCTTAACCTGTACCCAATTTAGAAATTCTGTTGGGATGGCTATTTTACCTTTCCCCTTCCCCAAGCTCCGTGCCATTCAGCCTCATCAGAGGCCTGGACTTGGAACCAGCAAGACCCCCTTTCTTTTTTGATCCCTTTCTCCCCTGGGTTCATACATACACACACACACACACACACACACACACACACACACACACACACCATATATATATATATATATATATATATATATATATATATATATATAATTCCTTTGGAATAATCTTAGATTTATAGAAAAGTTGCACAGATAATCAAGAGTTCCTGTCTACCCCTCACCCAGTTTCCCCTAATATTAACATCTTATATTACCAAGGTGCATTTCTCAAAACTCAGAAATCAGCATTGATATATTATCATTAGCTAAACTTCAGATTTCACTATGTTTTTCACTAATGTCCTTTTTCTGTTCCAGAATTCCATTTCGGATGCTACATTGCATTTAGTCCTCATGTCCTCTTAGTCACCTCCGGTCTGTGAGTTTCTTTCCTTGTTCTTATAGTTCCTATAGTTCCTATGACCTGGATAGTTTTGAGGAGCACTGGTCAGGTATTTTGCATATTGTTCCTAATTTGGATTGATCTGATGTTTTCCTCATGACTAGACTGGGTTATGGGTTTAGGGGAAGAACAGCACAGAGGTGAGGTGCCCCTCTCATCTTCCTGTTGGGGGGGGCATGCTACCCACACGACTTATTACTAGCGATGTTAACCTCTATCACTTGGTGATATTTGCCAGGTTTCTCCGCTGTACAGTCACTTCCACCCCCTCCCCCTCCCTACTCCCTCTGCCCTTTCCACACTCTATTCTTAAGCAAGTCACCAAGCCTATAGGCCACACTCACAGGGCAGGGAGGGGATTAAGTTCCCCCTCCACCTTCTGGAAGGGATAGCATCGACATAAATTATTTGGAAAATTTCAAAGACGATTTGTCTCTTCTCCTCCATTTATAAATGTATTCAATCATTTATTTATATCAATATAGACTCAATACAGATTTACTTTATACTTTGGGTTGTAATCCAATACTATGTTATTTATTTTGTTGCTCCAATTTTCCTAGCTTTGGCTGGTGGGAGGTCTTTCAGGTTGACTCCTGTGTTCCTTTGCCAGGCTCCCATCCTTTTTGTTTTTTTGAGCACTTCCTTACTTTTTGGCACTACAAGACACTCTGGGCTCATCTTGTCTTTTCTCTTCCCCAGCCCTAGAATCAGGCACTTCTCCAAAGATTTCTGGTTCTTTTTATTGGAGAGTGACTTTGAGAAGCCAAAGCCTGGATGCTTGATCATTGCTCATTGCTACTGGGGAGTAGACCTATGTTTTTAAATTGTGAAATATAGCATATATACAGAAGGATACATCAAGCATATAAATGCAGTCTAAAGAATAATTATAACTTGAACATAATCAAATCTGTTTTTAGCATTAATTATAATATGTTCATTCCTTTGTATTTTCCTCCTGAAACCTTCCCCTGACCAGCATTAGGTGCCCCTCATATGAGCACCCATATCACTAGTACTTATTACTATCCTGATTCTATATTAACATATGCCCATGGTAAACACGTTGAAAGATGCAGGTGTTTAAATGAGAAATCAAGCCAGCATTATCCTACCATCCAAGGGAAAACTTTCTAACTACCAGAGTAGTTTGAGGATGTAATGGGTTTCCTCTAAATCTGTGCTTCATTCACTAGCCACATGGAGCCCTTGAGCACACATGAAATGTGGCTGGTAGGACATGGATGATTTAGTACCAAAAAAAAAAAAAGAATATAATATTATCTCAGCAGTTTTCTTTTTATATTGATTACATGTCAAAAGAATAGTATTTCTAGATGTGTTGACTTAAACATTATTAAAATTAATTTCACCTGTTCCTTTTTACTTTTTTTATATTAGTTATGGGAAAAATTTTAAATTATACATGTGGCTCACATTCTATTTCTATTGGACAGGGGTGTTCTATAAAGAGTGAGATCCCCATGACCAGACGTATTCGAGCATTGAGTGGATTTTGGTGGAGCAGTGATGGTAGCAGTGGTGGCTGGATTAGGTGATCTGTAAGGTAGATTTTAGCTTTCAGAGTTTATGATTCTGTGTCTAGCCTTTTCTCCCACTCTTTGCCTATATTTCCACTCTGCTTCTACCAAAGTGTTATTCCTAAAACAAGCCCTGTGGTTTCTTGTCTCTGAGCCTCTGTTCATCCACTTGATCCATCTGGAATGCTTGCTACTGTCTCTTTGTTCAAAATCCTACAGAACCTGAAAGGCAGCTTACACGCCACCTCATCCTTGAAGCCATTCCTGGCCCCCCACAACTGAAAGTAAACTCTCTAAAGCACTACTCACCAACCCATCGGTACAATTTGTACTATGACAATTTGTTACCTTCTCTTCCCTGCTAGATTTAGAAGCACCTTGAAGGCAGGGGTACACAGCACAGATACTTCCAAGAACTGACGTCCAGATCTTGAGTCTTTATGTGTGCTCTTTCCTGAGAACCATAATTTGGAGATTATATGCTGAAGGCCAGGTCCATTTTCTCCTTTCCCACTTCCTCTGTTCACACTTTATAAAAGGTTCCCCAACTCAGGTTTTTAGCCACATCATCACCCCAGGAGTAAAAACTTCCAGGGCACCAACCAAAGGTGAAAGACTCCAATGACTGGACAATAAGTCATTTTGCAAGTTGGCAATTGCTAGTTCTTTGCTTTCAGTAATGTTGAAGAAGTTTCTAATTTGTTGTTATTAAAAATAACTTTTAATGATAGGCCACTATGTGATTTTATTATAACAAAGCCTCCTCCGTTCTCATCTACTTATTTATGTGAACATGGTTTCTCAGTGATTCTATTTATAAACATATAGACATAAAATTGATGCTAAATCCAGCCTCATTCCAGCAGTAAGTAAGATTTATCCATAAATATATGAATAGTAAAATACCTATTTTAGTAAGAGATGCATTTCCAGTATCATTTTACTCTTTGTTTAATAATTATTTATCAAAAGATACATGTTTGAGAGTATCATACTAAGTGAAATAAATCAGATAGAAAAGGACGAGAACCATATGATTTCACTCACATGTGCGATAGAAAACAAAGAGCAACAAATGAACAAACAAAACAAACAAACTTGTAGATACAGGTAACAGAATAGTGGTTACCAGAGGGAAAGTGGGTGAGGGGAGGATGAAGAGAGTAAAGGCGGTTCAATATGTGGTGACGGAAGGAAACGAGACTCTGGGTGGTGAACACACAGTGGAGTATACAGATGTTGTATTATAAAGTATACACCTGAAACTTATATAATGTTGTTAACCAATGTTACCCTAATAAAATTAATTTTAAAAGATATGTTATGGGACCGGAAGAGTGGCGTGGTGGTGGTTAAGCGCTGGCTTGGGAAGCCAGCGGCCCCGGTTCGGGTCCCACATATGAGGGCCAGGGACACTGCCCTCAAAAAAGAAAAAAGATATGTTATGGTGCTTTGACCAGTTGTGTACTAATATAATAATGCTTCACTATTAATAATACTTCATACATCTGGATTGATGACACTTCAATCCAGAAGACATTTTAAAGACATAGAGTCAATTGAAATTTAAAATTATTTAAATTTCAAATGTTTTTAAATTGCAATTTTATACATAAAATTCTGTGGAAGTATGAATCAGGTAATCAATAACAGATTTTCAAGCATAAAATAGTTCACCATAGGATAACATTATGTGAAAGGAAGCAAAATGTAACTATACATTCAACAAGAAAATAAGTAATAATGCAGCATTTCTGTCAAAATAGAGCTTGTTCTGGTGTTTTCTTGAAATGAATGATAGGGAGTATCAAATCATGATAGTACTTACATTCAGTTGATGATGGAACAGTTTTATTTAAAATGTTAATAATCACAATATGCTAGGAAGTATATCCTTTGCAATAATTTACATTTTAGTTATCAGTTGAAAAATATGCCAGATATCCTGCACATGGATCTGCAGATCCAGCCTCTCTACCTTCCTTTTCTCTCTTTGTTGGCTGACTTGGATGGTAGACATCAATGGTTGTGTGTCTTCTGGCCTTGGTTGGGCTTGGCCAATGGGGAGTCTTGGCAGTACATGGCGGGAAGGAAGAGAGACTGAGGTCAGAGTCTCTATTCCCCTGGTTCCCATCTCTGGAGGTCTGGTCAGCCTGGCTCTGTCCCTGGACAGAAAGTTAGTGCTCTTCTTAAGGCAGAGGAATCGGGTGGCTGCTGCCTGTCCCAGCTTCCCGCATGGTCCCTTTAATTTTCCCACACCTTGACCACACCTAAATTAGTCCCTTTGTACATATAAACTTCTTGAATTGTCTTAATTTGAGTGTGCCATTTCTCTTCTACTGGAATCTTCACAAATACAGGGTGGGTGCAGAGTTTCAAAAAAAAATCTTATAAGGGCCACAAGAGCAAAGTCTGAAGACCACTGATCCAGACTACGACCTCACCCATTTAATAAATATCTAATATCTAATAAATATTGACAGCGTCATGTCCAATACTTGGTTACAAAGATGAAGTGCATGGTGCCCCTCTCCTCAAGTACTAACAGTCTAGTGGGACAGAAGATACACAAACAATGAAGCAAAGAGCAATATTCATATAATAGAATGCAATATGTGATGTAACAAAAATAGGGACAATAAGAGTGGGAGCACAGTGGAGAAAGCAACAACCTAATTCTGGAGAATTGGGTAGGGCTTTGCAGAGGAGGCTTCCTGTGGTTTATGACATTAAAGATAAGTAAGAGCTTGCCTGGAATTGAAAAGGAGGCAAGGCATTTCAGGCAAAGGGTTAATGTGAATAGTCACTAGAACTAATGGTTATTAGGAGATTGCTGAGTCATGGCTGGGTGTTCAAAGGTGGTTCAAAAAGCACAAAGAATAAAGGAAATAAAATGTAAGTATGATTAATCAAAATAAAAAACTTATATCAGGCAAAAGGCATTACTTAAAAAAATTAAAATACTGGCTTCCTGGGAGATCATTGTAATTTATATATAAATAACACCTAGAAATCAGTAAGAACTGAAGACAAGCAAACAAGTTGAAACATAGGCAGAGGACACAAACAGGCAATTCTCACAAGAGGAACTCCCAACAGCAGAGACATGCAAATTAAAATATTTCGATATCACTTCCAAAGAATAGAGTGTGGAAAGGGGAAAAATAGTAACTTTACAGTGGAGAAACCTGGAAACCACACAATAACCAAGTGACTGAGGGCGATAAGGTTGCCATTAAGTCATGTGGGTAGCATGTGCCCCTGATAGGATGATGAGAACGGTACTTCACCTCTGTGCTGTTCTTCTCCTAAACCCATAACTCCAGTCTAGTCCTGAGGAAAACATCAGATAAGTCCAAATTGAGGGGCATTCTGCAAAACACCTGACCAATGCTCCTCAAGACTATCAAGGTCATAGGATCAAGAAAAGACTAAAGCTGTCACAGACCAAGGGTGACTAAGGAGCCATGAGGCCTTAATGCAATGTAGTATCCTGGATGGGATCCTGGAAAAAGGAAATTAGTGAAATTGGAATCAAGTCTGGAGTTTAATTAATAGAATAAGCCAATGTTGGTAGTTTAGTTTTGACAAATCTACCACGGTAACATAAAATGTTAACATTAGGGAAAATTGAGAGAGGGGTATATGGGAACTCTCTTGACTATTGCAACTTTTCTATAGATCTGAAGAGATTCCATAGTAAAAAGTTTGTTTTAAAAAATGAGATACTATCTTCTACCCATCAATAAAAAATGGGATACTATCTTCTACCCATCAGATAAACAAAGAATAAAAAGTCTGATTCAAACAAGTATTAAGGAGGATCTAGGAAAAATGGTTCTCTCATACTTGCAGGTGAGTGGCAAAAGGTACTTTAGGAAAACAATTTAGTTTAGGAAAGCAGAAAATGTACAAACCCTACAATCCAGAAATTCCATTTTCAAGTATAGAGGGAGAGAAATTCTTACACACGTACACCAAGAGATATGTATAAGGGTGTTTGATACAGTATTATTAACAATAACATAAAATTGGAACAACTCAAATGTTTATCAATAGTGGAACAGATTTAAAAATTGAGACATATTAATATGATGGAATATTTACTACAGAGCAGTTAAAAAGAAAGCATGAGAGTTGTATATATCAACATGGCTAGGTATAAAAATAAAACACTGAGTGAAAAAGTAAAGATGAAGAAAGGTATATATGATATTATGCCATTGACATAAATTTAAAAGACATTCATAGTACTATATATTGTTCATGTGTACATGTATCCTAATTCATTCATTTAACAGATCATTCTTATAGTGCTAGTCTCAGTTCTGAGGATACAGCAGAAAACAATAAAAGCTAACAATTGTATAGGATTTACTATGAGCCAAGCATTCAATAATAATAATAGTAATAATAATAATAATAATAGCAGCAAACACATGTAGCGTTTACTCTAGAGCAGGTATAACTCTAAGCACTTTACATGCATTAATAACTCATGTGATCTTCATAGTAACTTTATGACACATGTTCTATTATTACCTCCATTTTATAGGTGAAGATGCTGAGGTACAATGAAGTTAAGTAACTTGCCTAGGGTCACACTGCTAGGTAGTGGTGGAAATGGCAGCCTGTCTCCAAGTCTGTCCTACCAATCATTACGCTCTCTGCCTTGAATCCCTGCTGTGTGGAGCTTATATTCCTGTGAGGGCAAGTCAGGCCATAAACATATGTAGTATGTCAGACAGTGAAAGAGCTATGAGAAACATAAAGAGGGAAAAGAAAACAGGAAGTGTGAGATGGGGCATTACATTTGAAAAAGGGGATTCGGGGGTCAGGGAAGGCCTCATGGAGAGACAGCATCTGAGCAAACCCTCCAAGGAAGTTTCCAAGAAGGAAACCATGCAAATATCTGGGGGGTAACTGCATTCCCAGCAGAGGCAACAGCAAGGTCAAAGGCTCTGCACAAGTAGTAAACCTGGAGTATTTGAAAAATACATAGGAAGGAAGCTAAGGGGGTCTAAAGCAGAGAGAATAAGGAGAAAAGAGTCAGCGATGAGGCCAGAGAGATGTGAGGGCTAGATTGGGAGGGGCCTTATAAGTCACAACAAGGAGCTCAGAGGGGACATTGCAGGAGGTGACAACACCTGACTTAGGCTTTAGAGGGAATCCTTCTGGCTGCTTTGTTGAGATGAAACTGCTCAGAGGCTCCTCTAAAAATCTGGTCAACAGGGCTGGCTGAGTGGCGCGGTAGTTAAGCACTGGCTTGGGAAGCCAGCGGCCCCGGTTTGGTCCCACATATGAGGGCCAGTGACACTGCCCTCAAAAAAAAACAAAAAAAAACAACAGTTTGGTCAACAAGTGTGACTTGGACCAGAGTGATTGCTGTGGAGGTGGTAAGAATTGATTGGATTCTGGGTATACATGTGTTTCAAAGACCAAATTGACAGTTATTTGCTGAGGATTGACATGAAAAAAGAAGTCATGCAAAGGCAAGGGAAGCAAAAGTAAAAATAAACAAGTGGGATTACATCAAACTAAAAAGCTTCTGCATAATGAAGGAAACCATCATCATCATCAAAAAAAAAAAAGCCACCTCATGAATGGGAGAAGATATTTGTAAATCATACATCCAATAGGGGTTAATATTCAAAATACATAAAGAACTCATATAACTCAACAACAAAACAAATAACCCGATTTAAAAATGGGCAAAGGTTTGGGCCGGCCGAGTGGCGCAGTGGTTAAGCTCTGGCTTAGGAAGCCAGCAGCCCTGGTTCGGGTTCCACATATGAAGGCCAGTGACACTGCCCTAAAAAAAAAAAAAAAAAAAAAAAAAAAAAAAGTGGGCAAAGGATCTGAATAGACGTTTTCCTGAAGAAGACATACAGATGGCCAACAGACATCTGAAAAGATGTGTTCAACATTACTAATTATTAGGAAAATGCAAATCAAAATGAGGAGATAACACCTCACTCCTATTAAAATGGCAATTACCAAAAACAAGAAATAATGAGTGTTGGAAAGGATGTGGAGAAAAATGAACCCTTGTACACTGTTGATGGGATTGTAAGTTGGTGCAGCTACAATGGAAAACAATATGGAGCTTCCTCAACAAATTAAAAATAGAACTACCATATGATCCACTTCTGGATATTTATCCAAAGAATACAAAAACACTACTATGAAAAAAATGTATGCACCCTGATGTTCATAGTAGCATTATTTACAATAGCCAAGATACGGAAACAACCTAAGTGTCCATCGATAAACAAATGGATAAAGAAGATGTGATATATGTATACAATGGACTGCTACTCAGCCATAAAAGTGAACGAAATCTTGCTATTTGTGACAAGACAACGACATGGATGCAACTTGAGGGTATAATGCTAAGTGAAATAAATCAGAAAGAGAAAAACAAATACCATATGATTTCATTCCTATGTGGAATCTAAAACAAATAAATAATAAGCAAACAAACAAAACAAAACAAACAAAGCAAACAAATAAAACAAAAACAAATGCATAGATACAGAGAACAGATGGGGGTTACTAGAGGGGAAGGGGGTTGGGGGTGTGTGAAAAGAGTGAAGGGGGTTATTGTATGGTCATGGCTAATAACTAGACTTTTGGGGATTTTCATTTTGTAGTGTATACAGATGTCGAATTATTATGTTATACACCTGAAACTTACATAAAAAAAGAATGAGGTCCCGCTGGGTGGCACGTTGGTTAAGAGTTGGCTTGGGAGTGCGAGCTCTGAGCAGCAGGGCCCAGGTTCAGATCCTACATGGGCCAGTGACGCTGCACCCTCTATAGCTAAGATGGTGAACAACAGCTCAACCTGGAGCTGGGTTGCCAAGAGTCGCCTGAGACAGTGTAGGCTGCAGCCCCTGCTGCAGTGGGCTGCCCTGAGCTACCGTGAGTGGCTGGCAGCCAGTGTGAGCGGCTGGCAGCTGGCATGAGATGCTGTGAGCCGCCATGAGCAGCCATCCAGTGGCAAGTGACTGATTACCTCATCCGGGAAGAGCGCAATGATTACAATACCAACATGGGCCAGTGAAACGACATCTTTCACAACTAGACAGAAGAACAAAAGGACAGCAACTTGTCTGTTCCCCTTCCCTAATTCCCCAATAAAATCTTAAAAAAAAAAAAAAGAATGAAAGATGGGAAGGCAAGAAAGAAGGAAGAAAGGAAAAGAGGGAGGGAGGAAAGAGGGAGGGAGGGAGGGAAAGAAATAAAGAGGGAGGGAGGAAAGGAAGAAAGAAAGAAAAAGAAAGGGGTCAAGGATGATTCAGGTTTTTAGTAAGTGAGAAGATGGAGTGATTGTTTCTGGATGGAGAAGACAGAGAGAGAAACAGGTTTGGGGAGGGGGTGTGAAGGCCTGCAGTTCTGTTTTGGATATCCTGAATTTGAGATTTCTGTTGGACAACCAGGTGGATGTGTTGAGTGATCAGTTGGAAATGGTAATCTGGAGTTTAGAGCAGAAAAGATGAAAATCTATGCAAGGTTTGCATATAGATGTTATTTGAAACCACAAGTAAGGGTGAGATCATCAGAGAAATGAATATGAATATAGAGCAGTGAAAAGATGAGAGCTGAACCCTGGGGCCACAACATTCAGAGGGTGTGCCTGAGGAGGAAGAGGAGAAGGGGGAGGACTCAGCAATAGGAAACTGAGAAGGAACAGCCAGTGAGGCAGGAGGAAAATCAGGAGAAAAACCTGGTGAAATCGGGTCTCATCAGCTGATTAAAGTGTTTCAAGAAGGAGAAAGTGATCAAATGTGTTGAAGGCTGCTAACAGGTAAAGAAAGATGAGGACTGAGAAATGACCATTTGATTGAGCAGCATGGAGGTGGAGGGTGGCAGAATATGCCACCCCAAAACATGTCACTTTGGCATAAAGATTATTGTGAACTGAAGACAACTGAGAAGAAGCAGATACAAGAAAAGCTCTTGGCCTCCCTATTTGCATAAAAACGAGATACAAATTTACAAGTGTCCTCCTCTCCTCTCTACCAGATTAAAAAAACAAGTTAATCACCAGAGACAACTTTAGACCCTTATCAGCCTAGAGACAGCACCAGAGGAATCAATAGAACAAACTGTACTAGCCTTTATCAATAGTTTCCCATATATTTATTTTCCCATAATTTGCCGCCTCTGGAGACATGTCCTTTTTGTTTGTCTTGTCACTTCTCTAAAAACGTATCATTCCTTTGCTAAGATGCTATATAAGCTCAACTTCTTACTAACCCTTTGAGTCAGTCATCTCTGGGTACACAATGTGCATGTTTATGAATTTCTGTTTGTTTTTCTGTTGTTAATATGCCTTTGGCCAGTCTAGTTCTCCAGCTGGAGAACCTAAGATGGGTGGAGGAAGAGACTTTTCCTCCCCACAGAGGTCATTAGTGACATTGACAAGAGCAATTTTGATATAGCCTATGGGGGTGAAAATCTAATTGGACCAGATTTAAGAGGGGAGAAATGACGCAGACATTACAGACAACAATTTCATGTTTGGGGCAGTAACTGGAAGGGAGTTTGGGGTGAAGACATATGTGTTCAAGTTTCAAAATAATACATTACACTCGTGATAGAGGTTGCCTGTCATTGATGGAGGTTGGCGTACATTAACTACATTCATGATAGAGGCTGATATCAATGAAGGTTCAAAGAGACTTTAAAATTTGATAAAACGGGGGCAGCCAGTTGGCTCAGCTGGTTAGAGCACAGTGCTCATAACACCAGGGTTGCTGGTTCATGGGCCAGTGAACTGCACCCTCCACAACTAGATTAAAGACAATGACTTAGAGCTGATGGGTCTGGAAAAAACACACTGTTCCCCAATAAGCTTTTTTTTTAAAAATTGATAAAACAGTATAGATAGCTGCAAAAAAAGTATTGAAATCAAATATAACAAACTGTACCAGCTGGTAATTCAGAAAGGTGAAAATTTTGGTGTTTGCTTTATTATCTTTATACTTTCAAATTTTCTTATAAATAATTAGGGAAAAAAAAGTTTATGGGCTTGAATGTATGAAGGACATTGAGAACCATGGTGGGAATGGGGGATACAGGTGTCTAAATGGGGGGTGATCATGGCTTAGAAAGTTCTCCCTCAAAGCTGTGTATAGG
Organism: Aselliscus stoliczkanus; assembly: GCA_033961575.1. NCBI lineage: Eukaryota > Metazoa > Chordata > Mammalia > Chiroptera > Hipposideridae > Aselliscus > Aselliscus stoliczkanus. The sequence goes on from CM066730.1 coordinate 163,979,116, forward strand.
GCAGCTTGGAGGTGGGAGCAATAAAACGTTTGTTTTTTTTCCCTATGCCCTTCCCTCAAAAAAAATTTACTTTAATAGTCTAGGCCAGAGTTTTCCAAAGTATGGATAGGACCATCTGATTCAAAATCTCTCAAGGGCACTTAATAAAAATTCAAACCTTGAGACCTTCTCCTCCAGTCTACTAAATGCTAACCTCTCCAGCAAGGCCAAGCAATCCGTACTCGAGAGCATGGAGTGGCAGCAAGTTAAGGAGAAGCTGGGGGCTGTGTTTTGTACCTATGGAGATGGAGGTGCCCATGGGATGTTCAGCTGGTGTGTGGATATACGAGTATCAAGTTCACTGATGTGAGGGTCTTCTTTCTAGCCTGTCAATGTGTCTCTGTGATTGAATGTGGAACTTCATGTGGTCCTACCACCAAAATTCTACATTGGAGGTCCTCGGTACATGTAAATAAAGATAATCAGGTAAATATATGTGGTGCTTGCTAGATGTTGCTCTAAGTGCACTGGTCAATATATTCATAATAGTTCCATGAGATTGGCACTTTTATTGTCCCCACATTATAGAGGGAGAAACTGTGGAACATGGAGATGGATTGATTTACCTAAGGTCTTACAACTAGTGAGCAGACATTGTGGGGTTTTATACTAGACAATCTGACTATCCACTTTAGGTAGTGCCTGAACTTAATTCTTATGCTATACTACCTGGTCTGGGCTGGGCCTTGGCCGTGGGCTGTCCCAGGTAGTTTCTCCCAAGGGCTGTTTCCTAGGTCCTGATGTTATAACCTTCTCCAGGCTGTGAAGGATCTCAGGGCTGGCTCTTGTGGGATCTGCTACCTCTCAAGGACCCACTGAGGACCAGTGAGTGAGAGTTAGAGAGTAGGGAGGATGGGAGAACAGTAGTAAACATTGTCCTCAAGACTGGAAAGGACTATAGATCTCAGGGGTCTGGCCCCAATGTCACCTGTGGAAAGTCCCTCCCACTACCTCTACCTTTCCCCCCCTGTTCTTTTATTTATTTATTTATTTATTTTTATTTTATTTTTTTTTTTTAAAGATTTTATTGGGGAATTGGTGGAGGGGAGCAGCGTTGGGGAATCAGGGAAGGGGAACAGACAAGTTGCCGTCTTCTTGTTCTTCAGTTTAGTTGCGGAGGATGTTGCTTCACTGTTGGTATCGTCATTGCGCTCTTCCCGGATGAGGCAGATCGGTCGCTGGCCTCTGGATGTCGCTCATCGCGGCTATTGGCAGCTCACGCTTGGCTGCCAGCCGCTCACGCTGGCTGCCGGCCACTCACTGTAGCCTATGGCAGCCCACTGCAGCAGGGGCTGCAGCCCACACCAATCACCGGGGCTCGCACAGCCCAGCTCCAGGTGGAGCTGTTGTTAGCTGTAGAGGGCAGTGTCACTGGCCCTCATGTGGGATCCGAACCGGGGCCGCTGGCATCCCAAAACCAGCGCTTAACCAATGCGCCACTCGGCCGGCCCTGTTCTTTTTTTTAAACTGAACCTGTGGTGTTTTGAAAGAGCTCTGGATTCAGACATTAGAAAGTTGACTTAAGTTCTGGATCTGCTCCCTAATAGCTGTGTGACCTTGGCCAAATGGCTTCATGTTTCTGAGTCTTGATTTTTTCATCTGTAAAATGAAAATGAAAAATAGCTACTATCTATTGAGCCCTCACTATGTACCAGGACTTGGGTCACTGATAAACCTGGAGCATTTGGTTGTGAACTATAGAGGACTGAACCATTGTAAAGCATTATTGCCATTATTCTGATCCTTGCCCTAAATGCTGTCCCTCTTTTTGATTATTTCCAGTGTAGCTGATGTTATCCTTTCGCCTGCTTTCAGGTGACACAAGGGCCTTGGCCTTCTCTGCAGGCTCTTCTAGGTTCTTCTGTCATCTCCCAAGTGGCTGGACCTGTGCCAGGAGAATGTGAGGTACAGAGAATTCAGTTTAATGTCGGCATCTTCAGTCACTATCACATCACTTTATTATTTTAAAAACTTTTCATGAAAGCATAGCATATGTTAAGAAAAGTACACAGATCATGAGTGTTTGATGAGTTATCACAAAACAAGTACATCTGTGTAACCTTTGTTAATACCACCCAGTAAAGAAATAGAATATTATCAGCACCCTAGAAGCCCTAGTTGTGCCCACTTTGTGACCCCTCCCAAAATCTCTTCCACTTCCTTCCTCCCCATGTCTTATCTCTGTGTGGCCAGGACCCAGCACAAAGCCTTGTCAAGAGGCCCGATAAATATTTGTGCTAAACTGAACTGAACCCCTTTGAAATCATTTTGTGATCCCAAGCTAGTTACTTTGACTTTCTTGGCCTTGATTTACTCTTTTGCAAAATAGGGACGGCATTTCAGTATTTTCAGTAGTTGTCAACCCTGAGTGTACATTAGAATCACCTGGGCGAGCTTTTGAAAAACTACCCATCATGTCTGAGCACTTCCCTGGAGCAGCTGAATCCAAATCTCTGAAGACAGGTCCCCAGGCAATGGTAGTTTTTAAAAGCTTTCCAATGATTCCAGTGTACGGCCATGACCTTTTGAATCTTACCAATTCCAACCCACACCACACGTTCAAATCTCAATTCCATTACTGGTGTGGGTTGAATTGGGTCTTCCTAAAAGACATTGAAGTTCTAACTCCCAGTACCTATAAATGTGGCCTTATTTGGAAATAGTGTTATTAAAGAAGATCGATTTATGATGAGGTCATTAGGGTGGGCCCCTAATCCAGTCTGATTTATAAAAAGGGGAAATTTAGACCCAGAGACAGAGACACAGGGAGATGGCCATGGGACGATTGGAGTTATGCTGCCAACAGTTAAGAAACACCAAAGATTGTCAGCAAACCACCAGAAACTAGGAGAAAAGCATGGAACAGATGCCCCCTCACAGCCCTCAGAAGGAAACAATTCTGCCAAAACCTTGATTTTAGACCTCTAGCCTCCAGAATATGAGACAGTAAATTTCTGGTTTTTTAAGCTGCCCAGTTTGTGGTACTTTGTTTCAGCTGCCCTGGCAAACTAGTTTACATACTTCACTCATTTCCTCATCTGCAAAACTGGAACCATAATAATAGTTCTATGTGCTGGGCTCCATTCTAAACACTTTACACAGATTATCTCATGTAGTCATCCCAGTATCCCTCTGATACAGAGGGAGACTCTGTATCCCTCTTACCATCTCCACTTTATAGATGAGAACAGGGAGTCACTTACTCAAGGTCACATGGTAACTAAATACATAAGACAATAATCTATCCTTCACAAGACTATTGGGAAGCCTTCGTGAAAATGCGGGTGTGGATGTGATAGCGCTTTGTAAATAATAAAGCATTTTACTCGTGTGGATTCAGGACTTTTTTTTTTTTTTTTTTCCCCCATCTCTAGCCTTTCTCTTCCTACGGGATACTTCCTTCCCTCGGCGGCAAGGGGTCGCTGCGCTGCATGGGCGCTGACGTTCCTTCTAGCCCGCTGCGCTGGCTGCTCGTTGGTACCTATAAATGGCAGCGACCGGCTCTGCGAGGTATCAGTCCACCGCCGCCGGCGCCGAGGCCGGCGCAGGAAGTCGGAGTAGGACTAGACGCGGAGCAGCTGAAACTGGGCCGGGGCCGCAAGGAGGGGCGTGCTGCAGCTGGCCCACCGCGAGCCACTCCCTGCTCTCCCCGAGGCGGCGTTCTCCCGCCAGGCCGCCTGCCTCCGCTTTCCTCCTCCCTCCATTTCCCCGGAATCTCAGCCAGGCGCGCCTGCACCCCGACGTTTCTCTGGGTGGGGAAGCTCCCGATCGCTTTCCGGCTTCACTCCTTGCTCGCAGCCTGGGCTCCCAGACCCCTCTCTTCTTTTCCTGAACTGGGTCCCACCGCTTTCGGTCCCCTTCCTTTAGCTCAGGCTCCCTGCCCCTTCCCTTAGTCCAGTCCCCTCTCTCTCCTCAGTCACTTTCCTGAGCCGAGGGTCCCAGCCTTCCCTCTTCCTTTTCCTTGCCTGCGGTCCAACTTCCTCCGTCCCTTCCTCTGTCCCAAGCTTCAGTCTCTCCTCCTCTCTCCTTTTCCCTGGCCTGGAGTTCCAGACCTTTTGGCCCCTGTGGTCCTTCCTGGGTCCTTGTCTCCCTTTCCCAGTTTGGAGTTCTAGATTCAGAACCCAGATTCCCTCCAGCCTCGGAGGACTGCTTCCACAGCAAGACCTTCTAAAACATGAACTTTTCCTAGAGACCACTCCCGTCTCTCTTCCCACCTGCTGACCCCTTGCTACCTATGTCCCAGGTCTTACTCTCACTTTGCTAAAAGTCAAGGCCGACTGGACCAAGGGAGGGGCAGGATGCTTCTGTGGCCTGGCATCTGTGGCCTCTCTCCACCTCGAAGCTTCCCTTCGTTGCTGGTGATGGTGGCCTTGGTGGGGCTGCTACCTGTTCTCAGGAGCCATGGCCTCCAGCTCAGCCCTACTGCCAGCACCATCCGAGGCTCAGAGCCGCCACGGGAACGCTCAATTGGGGATGTCACCACCGCCCCACCGGAGACCACCCCCGAGAGCCACCCTGTTAACCATTCGGGCACTAAACACAACGCGAATCGAAAGGCCTTTCCGGTCCTGGCCATTGACTACTCACATGTGCGCCGACCCTTCGAGATCTCCCTCTGGATCCTGCTCGCCTGCCTCATGAAAATAGGTAAGTCCAGTTCGCTCCGATGCTTCTGCAGCCACCAAACCTGTGAGCTGCTTGCCCCATCCTGCCATCTTGGTCCTTCTCAGACTTGAGCTCTGTGATTTGAGGCCTCCCAAGACTGAAGCCAGCATCATGCATGGGAAAGAGGGGGATTAGAACATGGGATGCTTCTGATACTGGGTACTTTCAGCAAGGCTTCCAGGCCTGGCAAGTCTCCTCTGGTTGGGCCAGACCCCTAGGCGAGCCAGGCACCCAGTTGTGTGTAAGGCAGAGAGACGTGTCTTCCAGCAAGTGGCACATTCTGCTCTGTCAACAGCAACCAGTGCAATTACGTGCTTCATGAGAGAGTGTTCCAGGATGGAGTATATTTCTGCTTGGCCTGTTTAAGGAGTGTTAGTATCGTGGGGTACCTGCGTGCTGGAGACCTAGAAGTGTGGTGGAACACAAGAGATCCCCACATTGTCACCTTCCTTTATCCCTGGAATATTATCTGTCAGCTTTGCCTGCCCAGGCTGGTCGTGAGCCCCTGAGTCAGTGCCCTGCCCAGGAATGCCATTCCCTAGATAGTTTATGGGACAAGGGGCCCTGGAAATTTCTGAAGTCTGTTTTGGGGGCAGAGGAAGTTGAAGCTTGGTCTGGCCCCAGCTCACCTCCAGGTTAGCACCCACCCGGCTGAGTCTCAAGGTACTGCCTAGGTTGGCCAGTCACGTAGGCCTGCTGCTCAACCAAGGGGAAGAGGGACAGGTGGAGGGGCTTGGGATGTACTGGTCTGAAGAGACTTTGAAACGATCTTTTTGGGAGGAGACAGAAAAGTTGTTCCCTTCCAAAAGGTTGTCTCCCTGCTAGGCCTGAGCGCTCTGTTCTGCTGGGTGATTGATGGAGCTCATGGGGGCCTACATAACCCAGAAGTCCCTGGAAGTGTGTCCCTGGAAGGCTTTGAAAACTGCCTTTGCTTTTTTAGCCCCAGCTAATTTGTAAAAGGCATGGGACTCTGCTGGTGTGGGTTTGGGGAGTTTGTGACTCTTGGCAGGAAGCCTTGCAGCTTTCCCAAGGACATGCAGGAGCTGAGTGGTGATGCCGGGCTGGTAGGAGGCAGGCTCTGGGACATGCTGCAGGAGGGCACCCTGTTTTGACAGAGCCAGGAGCCGGCTTCCTGGTGTGGGGCTTGAGTGCCGTGACAGTAGCAGGGCCTATACATGGACCTGGGTCACTGGCATCTGTACCCTGATGGCAGCCAGCTTCCTGGCATCAAGAACTGGGCAAGGGGAGCCATTTGTACTGATTCTGACAAATAATGACCTTGAACAAGCTGTGGCCTTTTTCTGCAGGTCTTGCCCACCTGTGAAACTGGCAAGAATCTCTAAATTTGACCATATCAATTGAGTCATTAAACTTGTATCTTACTTTGTAGTAAGAAACTGAAGTGACCGTGATGTGTCATTTGCTTGTGTGAGACCAGGAAGAGACCTCTCTCCAGCCCCTTCACCTCCCAACCACACCTGGCATTGTGTTAGGTCATCAGGGGCAAGCACACACACTGCAGGTGTCAGTGACTTCGGGTGGGACAATAACATGACCACAGAAGTCCTACTTCGGACAATCAGAAGTTTGTCCCTGCAGGCCTGATATCTCTAGTTCTAATGGGGTCAGGCTTAGTCTGCTTTGTCCCCACCAGAACCTGTAACAGGGACTCTGGGCAGCTGGAGAACAGAGATGGTGCCATGGCAAGGGTATCAGTCCAGAAGTTAGGAAACTTGGCTTCCCGCCCCACCTCGCTCTGTGACCTTGGGTCAGTTACACATTTCCACCTGTCAGTCGATCGTTGTGGCCCCTTCCATGTCTGCCATTTCTGCTTCACCGACTTGGGTAACCCTGGCAAGTTACTCAGTCTCGGGCCTCAGTTTCCCCATTGTAAAAGGATGCTGGATATGATCTCAGAAGACCTTTGCAGTTCCAAAAGTCTGTGTCTCTGGCTTAGAAGGACGGTTTTTCTGCCTCTGAAAACAGAGGAGCCCTAGCATCTGGCCATCCTGGGAAGAAAGTAGAGAGAAAGGTGACTGAAAGATCTTAGGGGTCCCTGTTAAGGTGGCAAAAGTGAAAGCCCATTTTTTCCTTCGTGGTATAGAATTGAAGTTAGATAAGGGTTCCACCATTCTGCCACTTACCCTCTCTGAGACTCAGTTTCCTTATGTGTAAAATGGGGGAAATAAGAGTATCTAGCCATAGTGCTGCTGATGTGACGGATGACATAAATTGATGCACATATAGCTGACTTTGTACCCACAGGAAGCACTTCAATGAGTGGCAACTGCCTCTGTTGGTATTTTAATCACCTAAGGCAAATGCATGCTCACTTAGCCTCCTCCTACGTTCTCTGAGGCTAGAGGATTACAAATCATCTCTCAACCCTAAGCTGCCATGGGGTGTCTTTCCTGAAGGTTTCAGGGTTTTGGGTGTGTCCTGCTGACTTTGTTCTTCCTTTTGCCTAAGCTGCCTCTGGAGCTGGTCCTGGTGGGAGGAGAGATGGCACCAGCTGACTTAGGGTATAGGGGGTGTGTGTGGGGGCGGGGGGCGCTGAGGCTATGTTTCCTTTGCCCAAGAACCCAGGAGTTGATTTTGGGGTCTTGCCTATTCTCTCAGTGCCCCAGTGTGGGTAGGAGCTATGTTGGAGCCTTCATTCTGTCATCTGTGGCAGCTGCTTCCCTCCTTTAAGATACCCCTCCTTTAAGACTAGAAAGTGCTGTGTGCGGTTCTCATTCCCATCCTAATCGTTGAGCAGAGCCTCAGGTAGACACTGTCAGAGGTGCGTGTGGGAGGGGTGGAGCTGGAGGTGACAGACTGATTCACTGGGTGACATTAGGCAAGCCACTTCTCTGGGCCTTTTTTCTCTCTCTGACAGTCAGACATTCCTGCTTTTTTCCTTGGTGGGAGGAGCCTATGGTGTGAGGGGGAGTTAAACTACCAGAAGAACCCAGAATGACCCCAACTAAGCGTTAGGTTAGGTCTCTTCCCCACCCCTACCCCACGCTGTGATTTGGACCCTACATAAATTTTGCTTTGTCCCCAGTTTACCTGGCTCCCAGTCCAGGGCTTGTTCCAAGGGAGAACCTCCCTGTAACCCAGCTCACCACTGGCACCTACTGTGTTTGTTTGCCCGTCTCCCTGACCTGGGACTCCTGGCAGAGAGGCCTGGGAGCCCATAAAGCAGGTATTCATCTTGTTTCCTGGCCAGAGACAAAAAAAAAGCCTTTCTTTGTCCCTTCACATCTTATAGCTTGTTTTGGTCTTTGCAAGGTGTATCCTGCCATTTCCTCCTAGGACACGGCTGAGTAAGGAAGAATGGGGGTCATTATTACCCACTTCGCATGCATGGATATCAGACCCAGCAACTGACTTCCTGTACAAATAAGACTATTTAGAACCCGCCTTTCCCACTACCCAGAAGGAGAGAGGAACCACTAACTTAAAGGTCACCTTGAAACTGTCTCAAGAAGCCCAGATGGGACAATGGAAAAAGAAAGAAGTGACCTTTTTCTCTTTGGGAAAGCAGCTGGCTGACTACAGGACAGTAGGAGGGGAGGTCAGTGGGGACTGGGAGGAAGCCTTCAGGTAGGACCTGAGTCGCCAGCAGTGCCCGGGCATGTAGGGGGCCTCGGTTGGTCCTATTGCCTAGACTTCATTTAGCTGAGCACCCACGAGGCACTCCCTTCTTCTCAGCCCGGCCCTGCCCCTCCAGCTCTGGTAGGAAGGAAAGACACGGTCAGAAAGCCTGGGCTGTGTCCCTGCCCCTCAATACCTGTGTGACCATGGGCCAGGAACCTCGTCCCTCTGAACCTGACTTACCTCCTCCATAAAGTGATGTGCTCTCTCTGCCTTCTAGGTCTCTATCTTCTAGGACCATTGTAGAGACTGAACATGGGAATGCCCAGCCTAGTGCCCAGCTTGCTGGGGCAGCTTTCAGGGCCTGTCCAGATTCTACCCCTTTGGGCTCACTCCAGCCCACAGCAGTTGCTTTCACTTCTCTCCCTGAACCCGTCTCCCTTATTGTTTATCCACAGCTTTGGCATTAGGCCTAGCCTGCCCTGTGACATCTCTTCTGTTGGTGTGTGTGTGTGTGTGTGTGTGTGTGTGTGTGTGTGTTTGTGTTTTAATAAGCATTACCATTTATTGAGTATCTACAGAGTAGTGTCAGGCACTTTATAAAAGTGATCTCATTTAATCCCTACTAAAATCATAGGAGAAAAAGACTGCCTCTGTTTGGCAGATGAGGGAACAACTCAAAGAGGTTATCTGCTGTGATGCTGAATTGCTATTTATTTTCTGTTTGAATCTCGGCATAGCCTCCTGGAAGGGTGCAGCCACATCTTCTGCCCCTCACATTCCCCTTGGCGGGTGCACACGGCCCTGCACTGGGTAGGTGCCCAACTCACTGCACCTGCGTCGGGGACTTGCAGGACTCCCTCTAGGGGCTGGGCAGATGTCAGTGGTGGGAGCCATCTCCCTGCCCTGAGAGAGCTGTAGGGGTTCTGTGCCAGCTGTGGGCCCATCCTCTGTGAGTCCACATGGGTGCACCTGAACCCAGCAGTCGGGCTGGGCCTATCCCTTGCCTCTTGTAGTGACTCTGCCTGCGCTCTTGGTGGTCTGAGCAGAGCTTGCTTTTCCCTGCTTGCGCAGGAGGGATGACAGTTAAAGCGTGGTTTTCTTTAACCGGCAGGGGGTGACCTGATTGCGATCTCCTGCTTCTGGGCATGAAAGGTACTGGGCTGCTTTTGGTTACCCTCAGGGCCCTAACAGGGTCCCCTGAGAGACAGCCTGTGTGTTAGGAGCAGGTGGCCCAACTTTCTTTAGCTTTCAAAGGCAGGCAGAGTTCATTGTGGCAGAGTAATTCTCATTGGCACTGTAATTGGTTTCCAAAGCACTTGCAGATCCAGTATTTAATTCTGATTGACTCAGTGGTCCTGTGGGCTAGAGTAGCAGGTGGCATTGATATACCCATTTTACATCTAAGGAAACTGAGTCTTAGCCTGAGGTCACTTAGCAAGTAAATGGCAAAGGACACATCCCTGGACTTCTCACCCAAGGCCTCATCCTTTTTCCTGCCCGGCTGACTTTCGGGGTCATTGCGAGGATCAAGGGGCCCTGAGGAGAGTAAGTGACCAGACACACCCACGTTGGTAACCTGAATGGTTGTCAGAAGGAGGCACACCAGTTCTTCCTGCCGGAGAGAGGGGTGGAAGGAGCAGGGTGATCTCAAGTTCAGGTCAATTCAGATTGGAGTTCTTAGCCACCCCTCGAACACACCTGCATTTGCATGAAGGAGGAGCATGAGGGATGAACTCAGCCTTGGGACCTCTCATTCTCAGAGCCCTCACTATGAAGCAGCCAAATTTCGAAATGCAGTGCTTTTCCTTTCCCTGAAGGTGTTGTATTATATAGGTCCTCTGAGAGGAGAAAGGAGAGGCAGAGAAGTGAATTACAGCAGAAAACATGCTGGGTGGGTGGGAGGGGGCAGGTCAGGAAACCTCAGATCTGGGTTTAGTTCTTTGCTACCTAGCTGTGTGACCTTAGACAAGGCACAGTCTCTTTGAGCCCCTGTTTCTTAATGTACAATATTTGTTTAATATTTGTTCATTGTATTAGCTGCCACTTACTAAGCTCCTGTTTCTGAGACTGTGTCAGGTACTTGCACAGCTATAAAACATTGGGGTTTAAGTCCAGATCTGTCTGACTTAGGAGCCCATGTTCTTTTTATCATCATGCCCTGACTTGCTTTCACTTCGGAAGTTTTATTTTTTTTTAATAATCATTTTGAACAGGGAAGGTTGAAAGGTTTTATTTAGTATTTCAAGTCTTGGCTGCTCTCTCTACATCATTTCTTGGGTTTGGGGGAAAAATTGTGATCATCCTCCAAGTCCCACTGTGAAGCAAATAGCCCTTCTCATAGGTGGCTGGCATTCAGAAATACAGGAGGGGCTGGGAACTATAGCTTAGGGTCCACAGGCCCCCTTTGGGAATGCCAGCCTGTACACAGCTGGTGGGCCTGACTCCTTCCTTCCTCCTCCCATCACTCCCCCATCCCCCCTTTCCTTCTGTGGTGGGAGAGAAGGCTCACTCAGCAAACCCAGGACCCGGGTTATTCCTGAGTCATCCATCGCCTGTGTGGGCCTCATTTTGCAGCACTCACTCCCCCTGCAAATGTCTGAGTCAGACATGTCTCCCCAAGGTTGTCTGCACACACCGCACGGGGCCAAACCGGCTCTTTAGATGCTGATAAACATCAACTGATACTTTAAGGCAGCCCATGATTATACGTGGGTATTTTTAATCGTATGGGCTAATCTAATTTTAACTGAAGTAAGTATTGGATTGGGCTAGGATCAGTGGGCTGCCCCCCTTCCCTGGGATCATGCTGACTTCATTTTCTTCCCCCTAAAGCTCATCCAACATGCAGGGCCAGTTTGGGGTCTGTTAGGCCAGACCTGACCCCTGAGTTCTAATACTGACTTGCTGAAAATCTGGAGTTCCCCAAATTACCCCAGCAAGCTCTTTCCTGAAAAGATGTGTCCTTAAGCAGCTCTGAGTGAGGCTCAGAATAAGAAATCCTGTTCCCTCCCAGGCCCCCTTTCTGGTCCCTTGGGGGATACTTATCTCTAAGGCCAGATTGGCCCTTTCACAGTGCTCAGCCTGTTTGAGACCAGGCCACTGAAGGTGGAGAGGTGACATCACAGCTGTGTATCAGGCAGCGCCCACAAGCTCACCAAAATAATAAATAGCTAACACTTACATAGCACTTGCCCCATGCCAGGCAAAATTCACAAAGGCTGTGTTTTCGAGCTGGCCAGCCAGGACTGAGAGCAGCTAATTAATTTGTCTGTTCGAGCTGGGGTCGAAGAGGCAGGTCAGCTGAAATCAGCCCTCAGCATTTAACTTGTGGCCCATCCAGGAACCAAGAAGAGTGAAACCCTGGCTCTGGAGAAAATGGTTGATCTGTGTGGAGAGCTGGGCGCCTTCCTGGCAGAAGCAAAGCTCTGAAGGAATAGTCAGCCCCTGGGGACAGGGATGCTTAGGGAAGGCTTCTCAGAGGAGGCAGAACTGGAGCCAATCTTGAAGTATGGAGAGGAATTAGATAAGCAGGCAGGGCGGAGAGAGATATTTTTAGTACAGATTCCAACAAGAATGTAAGCCCCTTGAGGACAGAACCTTTGTTTTCTTCTCTGTGCCTGGCACAGAGTGAGGGCTCCTAAATATTTGGGGGATCAATGAGCGCCTGACTGACTTCCAGGTAGAGATAGGGTCCACGTGAAGCCTTTGGGTACACAGAAACCAGTTTGACTGCTCAGAGAGTAGGGAGAGTAAGAGTTGGAGAGGCTAGCTGCCAGACGGAATGCCAGGCCAGGGAGTTTAAATGAGCCCGGAAAGGGACACAGTGATGCCCTAGGCATCAGCTCCTGCGTAAGTGGCACTGCTGCAGCCGCCTGCCTGCCTTCCCTCCTGGCCTCCCTCAGCCTGGCTCTCATGGAGGGTCTTCAAGGGCATCCTCGCAGGGCTGGGTGGGGTCTCTCTGGGAAAGTCTGCGTCTGTCTGGCCTGCCCTTCATTCGTGTAAGTAAAAGCAAGATACCAGAGCTTCCTCAGGGAACTGCTGAGAGCCCTAATTGAATTAAGCTTTTCCCGGGAAGATTCCTCAAGCCATCAACCACACTGTGACTGTGAATTAATGAGACCAGTAGCCATAAACCACACAAGAAGGCAATCTTGTTAATTTATAGTTGTACCTGGACAGGCTGACGTATGGCTTCTGTTTGTTTTTAATGTGTGGGGGGAGTGGGCTGGGGCCAGAATCTCCTTTCTGTGGCAGATTTATTTTTTATAATATGAATAAATAAAACATGTTCATGGTAAAAAGAAAACCCAAGTAAACAAAAATCAAACCCAGCAATACAGAAGGGTGTTAAGGTGCAAAGTAAAAGTATACCTACCTTCTCACCTCTCTCACCACCCTCACTGTCATACTCCCCAGAGCTTACCACTGTTAACTTTCCGGTTATCTTTTCAGACATTCTCTATGCACATATGAGTGTGGGAGTGTGAGGGTAGATTTAGTTTTCATAAAGCCTTTTGTGTAAAGGGAAATTGCTCTAAGCTGGGAATCGGGGACCTGGGTCCTAGTCTTGGCTCTGTCTCTCTTTCGTACATACTGACCTTTGGTAAGTCATTTTGCCACTCCAGGACTTTCCAGGAGGAACGGCAGTGTGTGTGTGTGTGTGTGTGGGGGGCGTGTTGTGGTGAGACCTGGGCAGACTGTGAGGACTGAGGCCCTCGGAGGGCTTCTCCACAGCCCCATCCTCTAGGGGACGGGCCACTGCTGTATGAGCCCTGGCTTTAAAGCTCAGAATCCTCAAGTGCAGGTCATCTCCAACTCCAGACCAGGGTCACGGGGTTAAATGAATGGGTCCTCAGAGAGCCTGCTGTCTTACTGGGGAAGTAAGACAGCACACAGGGAGAAAGCACAGGTAGGAAATTGTGTGGCTCCAGCTGGGATGCTGAGGGAGGAGGTACTTAATGGGATGAGGAGCTGCAGAGCTCCTGGGCAAGGGGAACGGACCTAGTTAGAATAAGTAAGCTGTGTCCTGGGAGAAGAGAAGAGAAAATGACTTTGTGGAGTAGAGACATGCTTCTCTGGATTGGGGAGCAGAGCAGCTGCAGCAGGCAGGGAAAGCGCTGGGCTCCTTCTGCCCCCTGGCTCTGCTGGGTTTCCACAGTAAGCCCAGCTTATACGTTAGGGGGTAACTCAGGCCCCTGCCCTTTTTCCTAAAGTGGCTAGGGCCCAAACATACCCCAGGTTCTGTTACGGAGAATAGCTACCTTTGAGGTAACAGAAGCAAGGGCTTGCCTCTGAAGGGGGCAGGTTTGAAGGTACATTGCCAGGCAGCCCTGACTGACCTGTGCTGTTTCCTGGACTGAGTGCTCATATCTCCAGCTCTCACTTTGCTTCTGGGAGTGAAAGGAGAGAATATTATTCTACCTCTAGAATATTAGAGGGAGAAAGAACCTTACAGCCTGTGGCCCCAGGGCCTAAAGGGAAAATAAAGATATTTTGATCCAGTTGAGGCCCAGAGAAGGTGTGCTCAGAACCACCCATGAATCAATGGCCCAGAGAGGGCTTTCCCTGCTCTGCTGACTACCCCGGGGGTCTCTAGGCAGTAAGAGCTAGACCAAGAGGAGGAGCTGTGGTCTTTGGCCTAGATGTTGGTATTTAAGCATTGGTAACTCTCCAGTGGGCCTTTTAAGCCTAAGGAAGGGCAGCTTCCTGCTGGAGTGTCTCAGAGAGCTGTTCCTGGAACGGAAACCATTTGGCCTTGGCTACACAGGTCCTTACAGGAGAACCAGGTTCATGGCTCGCGACCTCTGAGCCAACCTAGAGGCTTCTGCCCTCACCCATCAAGTTCCTCAGGCCTTTGTACTCCATCACAAGCCAACGAACGTTGAGCCTGGGTGCTGTGCTTTTTATAGCATCTCTGCCATCAAACCAGGGAATGAGATCTCCTGGGTCCTGGGCCAGGGCACACAGGAATCTGGATGCTATACCAGGTAGGCAGGTTGCCAGCGTGAGGCGGAACCAGCTCACCTAGCTGAGCACAGCCCCAGACTCAAGTTACAGCTCAGTGGGGGAGGGGAACAAGCACCCTACCCCACCCTTCCCGGGCTGCCTGGCTGGTGGAACTAGCAGAGATGCAGGAGAACTACTCTCTTAAGGAGCTCAGGGACTGGTCTGAGAAATGTGATACTGATGCAGAACAGCCAGGCAGTAGAAAGTGGGTGTGATTTGAGGCGCAGATGGAATTCTGTAAGGGTTTAGAGGAGGCAGAAAGACCTGACCTGGGACGACTGGAAAGGGGTGAGGCTTTGTGGAGGTGACCGTTGAACTAGGCCTTGAACGATAGGTAGGGCTAGATGAGAAGCTTGAGTGAAACAGGTCTCACTGGGCACAGCCAGGAGCTTCTCCTTGGGGCAGGACCTTTGGTTTCCAGAGGAGTGTCCCAGAGTCGCTTGCTCCCTTTGGAAACAGGGTGGTTAGGGACATATGCAGCTTGATAGACCTGAGTTCAAATCTCAGCTCTGCCACATTGTAGCACCATGACTTTGGGCAAATCACTTCCCCTCTTTGAGTCTCAATTTGATCATCTGCAACGTGGCAGGGAGAGGGCCCTTGTAAGATGAGTGGCACAAAGTTTGGCACATTCTGAATACAATAAATGGTGGCATGTAGGAGTCCCTCTCGGATTCAGGACGGAGAGAAATACTGGCTTGTTTTCTCTGACTCCCAAATCTCCCAGCAGCTGTGAATAATTGCTCAGCAAGACTGACTGATGCCCTGGTGCGTGCCCTGTGCTGTGCCCAGCACAGGGATGAGTGGCTGTGGATAGATATTTCTCTTTTTAATGAGTACACCCCTCAGGTGGGCAGAGCACTGTCCAGCACACGTCAGGAAACCTTATGGGCAGATGCTCTTATTCCCCTTTTTACAAATGAGGAAACAGGCCCGTAGAGGTCAGGTGACTTGCCTAGGGTTGTATGGCCTGACTGTGGCACAGCTAAGGCCAGATCCCAGGCTGCCCATTGCAAGTCCTGTGCTGTTTCTCCCACTTAACAGTCATTTCATCACCTCGCTGGAGTAACAAGACTTATCACTTGAAACACTTAATGAGCAAAGCACGATTTTGTATGACAACCTGATGTGCAGCTATAAAAGCACGAAATTTTGCAGAATAAATGATGGTTTTTAAAATAGACCCAGCTAGGATGAGGTGTGAAGGGAACTGTGCCAACATAAAGGGCAGAAGGCTCTGCCACTTCGTAACTGCATCACCCTGGCTGAGCCTCAGTTTCCCCAGTCAAACGGGGTAGTGTCTTTGAAGCCCCGAGCACATCATAAGTGCTCAGAAATGGGAGCTGCCACTATCCCAGTAGCATTAAAGGAAGAGGAGATGAAAGTGGAGTCTAGCAGTGGAAGGTGATTTGAGGTACGTGGGCTGGAGGACAGTGGGGTAGGGTTGAATGTCACCAGGACTGGCGGGTCCATGAGCTGAAGTGTATGAGATGGTTGTGAGTTGGGAAAAGGGGAGATAAATGCTGTGCTGAAGGTGGAAAGATAAATAGAATCCCAGCCTCACGGGAAAGGCTGACAGGTAAACAGGCCCTTCGGATGTGTTGGGAAGTGCCCCAGCAGGGGCCCACAGAGCTGTGGGTGTGGGGAAGAGGAGTGGGGCAGACAAGGGAAGGCTTCCCAGAGCTTTAAGCTGAGGCCTGAAGGTTCAGCAGGAGTTTGCTCGGCCTGCATGGAGAAAGGCGCAGAGACGTGAATAATGCAAAACCATAGATAATGCAGAACCACTATTGACCTTTGCCTTTGAGACCCGTTGGGGCATTCTTCAACCCCTCCACCTCACCCCCAGGCATACTTCACCCACCTGCCTGGCTGGGCACCGAAGCTGGGTGTCTCTGTGGGGCAGTGAGCCCAGGGGTGGGTGTCACCATAGGTAGGAGCAAGCTATAGGTAAGGCGGAGCAATCCTTGACCTAGACCTACTGAGAGCCTGGCCTTGTGCTGAGCGCTCTGCATAGCATATGGTTGTCTGGGTGTCACGACACCCCGAGGAGTGCGAGTCCTGGTATCTGCCTTTATCTAGCTTACGGCTACTTCCTCATAAGAGGAGGGGAGGTGGCAGATCAGCCGGTGCTGAGCAGTGGGTGTGAGTGGGCACCCGAGAGGAGGCCCAGCCAGCTGGGGTTTGGGTCTGGGCTGCCATCAATGAGAAATGAGATTGGTAGGTGGGCCGGGCTGGATTCCTGAGCATTTAGAACTCCAGCCAGAGGGACTTAGCTCGGGCTTCTCAGCTTGATGGAAAGCATGGCCCCACAGATGGAATGCTTGCCCCTTCGTTTTATTTCCGTTCCCGTTCTCCCTGTCCTCGCCGAACCAGGGTGACTCCAGCGGCCTCCTGAAGGGTCTCCTGGTCTCCTCCCCTCTGCCTGTAGTCAGCTCTCTACGGAGCAGCCAGAAGGATCATTTAGAAATGTAAACCAGGGGCGGCCGGCTGGCTCAGGTGGTTGGAGCGCAGGCTCATGGCACCAAGGTTGCCGGTTTGATTCCCGCATGGGCCAAGGAGCTGTGTGCCCTCCACGCTAGATTGAGGACGGCTGCTTGGAGCTGATGGGTCCTGGAAAAACACTGTTCCCCAATGAAATGTATAAAAAAAAAAAAAAAAGAAATGTAAACCAGAACTTGGTGCCCCCCTGCTAAAAAAAAAACAACAAACCTTTCCAGTTGCTTCCTGATGAACCTGGGTAAAATCCAGGGGAGGCGTGACCTACACTCCTCTCCTCCCCCACTCCCAGCAGCCTCCCTGGGTTCCTCACGCACATCGAGCCTTGCGAGGCCTGTTCCTCCATGTGGTCACTGCGCTTGCTTTCCCCGGCCTAGAAGACTGCCCGTACCACTGGCTCCCTCATTCAGGCCCTGGGGCAAATATGCCTCCAGAGAGACCTCTCAGCCCCCCAGGATAATGTATAGCCCACCCACCGCGAGTCTCTCAGCCCTGCCATGTCAAACACTATCTGGGTGCTAAGGACACAGCCAGGAGCAAGACGAGGCTCCCGATGTCAGGGGCACTCATGCCAGTGTGGGGTGAAGAGTGGGCACAGCAATGCCAGGCAGCATTGAGTGTCCTGAAGAAAATTACTCTGAGACACGCTTTGGATGGTCAGCGAAGGCCTCTCTATGGAGGTGGCTGTTTGAGCTGAGCAAATGACAAGGAGCTGCCTTTCAAAGACCAGGGGACCTAAGGAGGGCGTATTCAAGGAACCTGGAGTGGAGTAGAGAGGGAGGCGTGATAGAAGATGGAAAGAAAGGCAAAGGCCAGATCAGGTTGGGCCCGTGGACCTTGCATTAGCCGTTGATTGGATTCTGGTGCTGTGTGGTGGCGCCGTTGCAGGCTCTGAGCAGGATAGTCTGACCTGGGGAGGGGTGTGCAGAGCAGCTTGGGAGCCAGAGGTGGAGAGTTGGCTCTGACTTTGGGCTAGCCACAGCGCAAAGCAGGCCCCTGGCCCACAGCTACTCGCCTGGGTCTGTGAGAGCATCTAGAGCGAAGCTTCCAAACAGGCACCTCTGGCCAGGCCAGAGTGGGGCGGAAGCTCTGGCCTGGGAGCTGGTCCTGGGGAGGGGTGAACAGGGAGCAGGAGGGAATGAGGGCACAGGGGGAAGGGAGGGGCTGAGTAGGTGCCAGGCTCTGCTGGACTCCTGTCCCCTCTGCCCAGCCCCAGAGCCTGCAGGCAGGCAATCACCAGACCTGTCATGTGGGAGGCGGGGCACCGCCGATCACCAGGGCCCTGACATGCCTGTTCCGGCTCAAACCTGTGGTCCCATGTAGCCTGCAGAGAATCAGACATTATTGTTGGGAGGGCTCCTAGAGACAGAGTTAAGAGTCCAGGAGTTATAATGGAAAAGACAGAGGGATTGGGGCTCCAAAGGCCTGGACTTGACTCTTGGCTCCTGCACCTGATGTGCCGAGTTGTGGAGGTTCTGTGGAGGTTCGGCGCCAGTGCTGTGGAGAGCACCGAGCAGCAAGGGCTCGTAAATGTTTGGTGAGCAGTGACGGAGCCTGGCCCAACCCCCTCATCTCACAGAGGAGGAAGCAGAAGCCGGAACGGAAATGACTTGCCCACAGGCCATAGTGGGTGGTGCCGGAGCTGCGGGTTAGCTAAGGTCTTCCAGCCCTTAGCCCAGAGCTCCTCTAGGAGGGTGTAAGTGGGTCCTTTCCCACACATCTCCCTCTGGAACAGTCCCCTGTTCCTCCCAGAGGTGAGGTGGCTGCTCCTGGCTGTCCTCCTTCTCTCCAGCTTGCCTGTGAGCACCTACTGTGTGTCGGCACAGCTGTGGAGGAGGGTTCCCATCCTTGTGGTGCTGGCAGTTTTATGTGGGAGGTAGACGTGTAAACAGCTAAAACACAAGGCAGGCTGAAGTGACACAGGGAGGCAGCACAATGCAGCGTGGGTCCTGGCGGCAGACAGCTCTCAGTTCTGGTGCTGCCACTTAAAATGCAGTGGTGACGAGGCCCCGGCCTACTTAGGGACAGATCAGGAAGGCCTCTGGTTCAGTGCAGATAAGCATGGACCCTTTCCTGTAGTGGCGGAAACTGCAGTGGTTTTGCGGGGAGGCGAACCATAACTGGCCTGTGTTTAGGACGAAGGCTGTCCTGGAAGGTGGGGAAGGGACTAGATGAAGTTTTTCCCGGTGTTCTTGGCTCTGGGCATTTTCCGCCTCCTCTCTCCATGGGTAATTATCCTTCTTAAGAAACTGATCAGATGGGAAACTGCAGGAAACGGATTGGGACAAGGATTGTGTAGGAGTTGGAGGGAGAGTGGAGAGGATGTAGCAGGAGAGGGGACACGTGCCAAGCAGCGGGAGGTGGCTCCCTTTGGAAGGGGAGAGTGGGGAGCTTGGGCAGGCTGGGAATTCAAAGCAGAGTGTGGGTAGTACTAGGGAAGCCAGGTTCTTCAGAGCTCCTCTCCTCCTGGTCCCTGGTGGGTAAGAGGGGTAAGAGTGACTGACAGGGTCCGACTTTCCTGAGTCACCAGGGGCTGGGGTCCTCATGGGAAAGTGTGAGGCAGTGTGACCCAGCGGCCTGAGCACTGGGCCAGGTGTCAGAGCCACACCCAGACCCAGCTCTGCTGCTCAGCTGTCCTGCTTCTGAAATTTCCAGAACTGTGGGCCAGGGCCTCTTATGGCAAGTGGGTGTACAGGGGGCACCGTCTCCTGGTACAGAGCACTCCCCCCATCTTAGCTCCCAGCAGGCCCACAGCTTTAGTTGTGGGCCTGGCCTCTGCTCCCATTTGGCCTTGCCAGTTAAACAGCAGCTGTCAGTGTGCTGAGGCTTCCGGGGAGCCAGGCCCCACGTGACTAACCACAGTGACCAGTGATTAGCAGGGAGGAACAAGTAGGTCCCCACATTGGAACCCCTGTGCAGGCACCCGAATGGTGGAGATTCAAGGCATCCTTTGGCACAGTCAGGGGTCTGATGACCTGGTGGCTTAAGGTCATCAGAGTCCTACAGACCTGGCTTTGAATCCCAGTTTCATTACCAGCCAGCGGTATGACCTTAGGTGGAGTACTTGCCCCGTGAGTGTCGTTTTTCTGGAGATAATTCTCGCCTGCATGTTGTTGTTTTTTTAAACCTTTCTCCCACTCTATTTATAATTGAGAAATAACATACATACATACATACATACATACGCATACATACAGTGGAGTGCACTAATCTTAAGGTGTGCAGCTCATTGATCATTTACAAATATTTGCATCTATGTTAACCACCACCAGACCCAGACAGAGGATGTCTGTGTACCCCCGAAAGTCCCTTCCTGCCCTTTCCAGCCTGTGCCCCCATGCTCCTCTGAGGAAACCACTGTTCTGACTTCTGTCATCATCAATTAGTTGTACCTGTACTTGAACTTCACATAACTGGAATCGGACAACAGGTCTGGCCTCTTTCGCCAGACGTCTCCATGAGCTTCCTCTTTGTTGTCACTTGTACCAGAGGTGTGTTCTTTCTGTTGCTGTGTGGCATTGCCTTGTGTGACTACGCCGCAGTTGAGTCATTCTCCTGTTGCTGGGCATTTGGGTTGGTTCTCTTTTTGGACAATTGTGAATAAAGCTACTATGAACATTCTTATACTCTACAGAGTTTTTGTGAAAATTAAATGAGATAATCTATTACAATGACGTGTTTAATGCTGAGCTTTTACCTACAGCAGGTACTCAGAAAACTTTCCCCCTAGATTTTTTTGTTTTGCTCGTAAAAAGGAAAAAAAAATCCAAACCCTACATAAGTATATAAAAAGAGAAATCCACAGGTCGTATCCCTTTCAGTTCTTCTCCTCAAGCTGATCGCTCTTCACAGCTCACTGTGCCTGCGTGGACTTTTCCCTGCAGTTGTGTGAAGTTCTTTTTCATAAAAATAGTATTCTCGTCATAATCATGCTATCCGTACTCTTCTGCAACTTTTTTCAGTAAGTCTGATCTTTTAAAAGAGTCCCATTATCTGCATGGAAGGAGCAGCTTGGAGAGGGACAGGCTGGAGTGAGTCCCTGCGCCTGTCCCTTGGGGCCTTGCTGCCCGGCCCGGCCCGGCCCGGCTGGGCTGCTCTCAGGCCTCCTTCCCTGAGGAACCCAGGGTTTGGCTCCTGGAGCCATGGGTGCCCCCTGTCTGGGTGTGTTCTTGGGCTTAACTGCCCTGAGTGTTGGTTTTCTCATCTTTAATAGGGGAGAACCCAAACCCACTGCAGAGGGATGCCATGACCCACTGCAGAGGGATGCCATGAGGTTTAAATGAGATAAAGTATCTCAAAACAAAATGAAAATTGTTGCATATATGCTGGTTATTATGTAAAATCATGGGATGTCAGGGCTAGAGGAGGCCTCTGAGAAGCCAACCCAGCTCGTTCTCTTACCTATCAGGACGCCGCGGCCCAGGCGCGGCTACAGAGCCAGCCAGTGGGGAAGCCAGAACCAAACCAAAGAGGGCATCCCAGCCCCACCCCAGTGCCCAGCCTTTCTGGGCCAGAGCTAGCCTCTCACTTGCCCACTTTTTATCTTCAGGGACTCCCTGCTAGGGAGGAAGTTTCCAGAAAATTTTCCAGCCCCAGTCCCTGGCCACAAGGGTGTTTAGTACTTCCAGGCAGCCATCTGTGGCACCATCCTTTGGCCCAAAAGGTCAGGGAAGCAGGGCTTGGATGGGGAGGGGCGTGCTGCCTCAGTCTAGGCCACAGTGCCTTCCCTGTCTTAACTACACCCTCAAACCTAGGCCTCCATCAATCCCCCAGCCCCACGCATCTCACTCTCTCTCCCTAAGAAGCCAGACTAGCACCCCTGCTCCCTATTCTCTCCAGCAAATGACGGCCTGGATTGGAGCAGTCCCTTAGACTTCTTCTAGCTTGGTGTTCAGACTGCCTGAGCCTTAGCTCTCACAGCTTCTGTAAGAGGATAGAGAGGGGTCCTCCAGGCCTGTGAGATTATGGCCTAGGCTGAGGTCAACTGTCTGGAAACCACACCCTGACCGGCATGGGCTGGGGCCTGTGCCACACTCACCCAGTTCCTCCCCAGGAAGAATTTGGTGTGATAAGGTTGGCACAGTACTGGCCCGGGTGGGCCCCACTCTCCCCTGTGTTTAGCCACTGCAGGTAGTACCAGGCACACGGTGGCGGAAGTGGCACCTCCTGCTCCAGCCTCTCTTGGAGCCGGAGCTCATTATGCACGCGCCCATGGCAGTGATATCAGGGAGCAGGGCAACACCCGCCTGGGAGTGCCCTGTTGGTCCAGGGTGGGGTTTGGGGAGAGGCTCGGAGCCCTGGTATCTGCTTTCAGGCGAGGTTGTGGAGTGATTCACATTCGAGGGTCAGTTAGTGGTGATGTTCCAGAAGTCCAGCACAAAGAGCAGGAGGCACTGCTGGAGCGCCTGCCTGGTGGGCCTCACCTGACCCTGCGAGGACCTCGAGATCTGGAGAAGTTAACTAGCTAACCCAGGGCCACACAGATGAGAAAGTGGTGGAACTGAACAACCTTGAATCCCAGGAAGCCAGATCCTAGGAATCCTAGGAGTGCCAGGGGGCTGGCACTCAGGGACAGTGTCCATTCCAGTCCATGGGTAACAACCATAGCTGTTACCATACTGAGGTCCCCAACTTTCTGAGACCATTGTAGTTTGGTCCATCCTCTGGAGAACTGAGAAAATAGCTATCCAGCTCATTTGCTCTGTGGTTCAGATGGTTGAGAAACGCCCTAGAGGATGAACAGCTGTCATCTCCGAGTCAGCTCCCCGGGCTTGAACCCTGCCTGGCCTTGCCACTACCAGCTAGATGGCTTTGGGCAAGGGACCGAGGCTCTGTGAGCCTGAGGTTCCTCATTTGTGATGTGGGTGCGAGTGTGCCTCCCCGACTAGGTAGTTGTGAGGACTAAGGAGCCTGCAGTGAGTGCTGTCATCATCAACATCCCCGCCTCACAAGGAAGCTGGGCGACTGAGCTGATGAGAACCAGGGCCCCAGCCTGAGTCCCAGGTCCTTCGTGTCCTGCCCTGCGTGGCTGCTCCCCCAGCTTCTGCCACAGGCAGGGCCCTGCCCAAGAAGAAGCAGGTGCTGATGGAGGCATTCTTTACTCATTACTGGGCATGGGGCAGGGACTTCAATGGGTGGGTTGGCAGCAGGCAAGGCATGCTCAGCTCGTCACTGATGGGCCCCGAGCCTCCGGCCAGGCTCTTACGCATAGCACATCCGAGCCAGATTCCGGGACCTGTGCTCTGAGAGCAAGAGCGGCACTGGGGAAGCAGTTACAGGCTGTTTCCTATCGAGCAGCCTGGCGTGCGGGCAGAGCTTGCCCTCTGGGATCAGGCAGTCATGGGATCAAGTACCAGTTTTGTTGTATGCTGGCTGTGTGCCATTTGGACAAGTCCTTTAAGCTCTGAGCCTCAGTTTCTCCTCTGGAAAATGGAAATAATGCCTATCTCATGGCATTGCTGGGGCTAAATGAGAAAGCACAGGGCGTGGCGATAACTCTCCCTTCCTGTGCTGGTATGTAGCTAGAGGGCTGCACTGTGCCCCCCACGGCAGTGCACACAGCAGTAAGCAAGGGCCCTGCGGGCCAGACCCAAGCCTGGGAGGCGTTCCGAAGGAGTTCCATTCCTCTTCACTAGGGCACCAGACAGACTCTGGTTCTCCTGCTGGCAGAGCACCCACACAGAACCAGGGCATATGGGTTCTGCTAGGGGTCTTCGAAAGAACCAAAGGTTTAGAGTGAGTGAATGGCTTGCCCCCACGGTCACACAGCAAATGAGTGACAGCCTGAAGTGAACCAGGGCTCCTGCTCCCAGCACAGCAGGACAGAAAGCCAGGGCTCGAAGCTGGAGGAAGCGTGGTTGGGCTATGGCTCTGGAGTCAGACCAGCTGTAGGTCCTTGGGTAAGCCCCTTCACCTCTCTCTGCCTTAGTTTCCTCAGCTGCAAAATGATGATGGTGATACCTACATCAGAGGACTTCTAAGAGAATCACGTAGTTAAAGTATGCAAAGCATCACAGTCACGTGCTTGATAAAAGGTACTTTAAACAAAGGTGGGAATAGGTGAGGGGTGGCCCTGTGTTTCAGGCGAGGACTGGTTTTGGAGTATGAATCTTGGGTGTGAATCCCAGCTCTGCCACCACCTTGCTGTGTGACCTCAGCCAAGTTTCTGCCCCTCCCTGGGTTTCATTCTTTGCATCTGTGAAATGGAGGGGTTGGATTGGAATGGTCTCAGAAGGCCCCGCCTCCTCTAGCCTCCTGTGGCTTTTTGGTGTCACTCCTCCCCTCAGATAGGCCGGATCACCCTTTGCTGTTCCTGGAGCCCTGGGTCCTCCTGGCACCAGTACCAAGGCCTGCGACTGGCCGTGTCCTCATCTTTTCTCTGCAGTGTCCTCTAAAGGGCAGCCTCCTCTCAGCTTTCTCATCCGCTCAGTAGATCTCCTTGCTCCTGGAGGCCTGAGGTGACAGACCGTCTCCAGTGGGGAGAGAGAGAAGGCAGAGAGAGGCCCTCCAGTGTGCCTGTGTCCCTTTTCTTCATGATGCTCACCCAGCTGGGCTGGTTTCAGGAGACGTGAGCGGGAGACTTTTAGGGCATCCCCTGGAGATGGATGCTTTGGGCACCTGCTTAGAGGGAAAGCTCTGGCCTTGCCTATCCTGCCAGCCGGTCGGAGGGACCTGCCACTCAGGTTTCAGGGCACCTTCTTCTGCATGGCCAGCCACATCCACAGCTGTTGTGACCTGTACTCAGGTACCCTAAAAGGAAGTTTTTCAGATTTTACAGGGGAGAAGAAGCAGTGGGGCTCCAGAGGGCTTCGCTACACCTCAGCCTTCCCCTAACCTCCCTCAGCACCACCAGAGACTCCCACCGGTGAGGGCTAAGCCAGAACCAACGATGGCAGGGACAGGGCACCAAGCTCTGCTCCGGAGGGGCTGCCTCAGAGTGTGGCCCAGTCTCCTGACTCTGGCTGCTTTCCTGGCGACTGTGCTCTGGTGCCAGCAGGCACCGGGGATACCGTGCCCTTTGCTGAGCGCTTTCTTTGTCAGCCCTTTGCTCCAAGTACATAATCTCATCAAATCCTCAGAACAGCCCTTCGAGGTAGAAATGATCATGAGCCCTCTTTTCAGATGAAGAAACTGAGACCCTGGGGATGAGTATGTGCCCAGGAGACACGGCCAGTAGATGGCAGGACCAGGAAACCAGGCCGCTGCATTCTCAAGACAGAGCTACCCCTTCACACGGGACTCCCTCCTCCCCTGACTGATGGCTGAGACTGGTTTGAAACTTTAACAGATCCCTGAGGCAACGTGACTGCTTGTTTTTCCAGATGTCTTCCTTCCCAACCATCTCACTTGGGATCTCCCAGCCTGCACGTGGCCCCACCTCCACTGGCCTCTGCCTCAGTTCCCCAGAGCGCTGGCTGCCCAGCCTCTAAGAGAAACTGCCTCTGGTACAGGCTGCCGCCTGACTAGTAGGTCTCCTCTCACTGGGGCTGGGCTGTGGGGCTGGGCTGAGTCTCCGGAGTGAGCCAGGCAGTGAGTGACCTCTGCTCCTTGGGGTGGGGGTGGGGCCCAGCCCCTCTGCTGTCATGATTGCCTGCTGTGCTCTTGTGGAATCCATGTCAGGTGGCAGCCATACGGGGCCACAGAGTAGGCCAGGTCCTGAGGGGGCAGACATGCTATGCTCCCCAGGAACAGAGAGGCCCCTTGCCATCTCACCCCTCCATCCAGGATGTGTCCTCTGTCCCCTGTGTCTTCTTTGAACACAGAGCTGTCACAATGATCTCTGCAGCCCACTCATGTTTGTTTTCGTTTTTCTCTGAGCGTTTTTACCTCCATTTGCTCCTCTTCCTCACAGCCACCCTGGGCAATGAGCATGGCTTATCCTCATGATAGAGAGGAAGGAAGTGAGGCTTGGAGCAGTCTCACGATTTGCCAGAGATCACGGAGAAGTTCAGGTTTAGAACTGGGACAGAGCCAGCCGCATGGCAGCAGACCAGGGCTCTTTACACTGCCCTATGCTGCCCTGTGCCATCTTGCTCCGCACAGAGACTGTTCTGGGCCCAGGCACTGCTTGCTGGCATGGACAGAGATGGTGAGGGTTACAGAGCCCAGCTTTGTCCAACAGCAGAGCTTGTCAGTCAGATGTCACAGGCGGAAAGCCTCTCCACACGCTTCGAAAGATGGGGAAACTGAGGCAGAAGAAAGGCAAAGCCTTGTTCAAAGCTCCTAGTGAGTTGGTGGCAGGGTCTAGACTGGAACCCAGGTCTCTGATCCCCAGCCTGGGCGTGGCTCAAGCCCTTCCTCTCTCTGAATGTAGCTTTCTGGTTTCTTGATGCATTTGGAGGTGGGTGGGGGAGGGTACACCCGTCCTGCTGGAATATGCAGGAGGCAGTGGCAGCTGCCCCTGGAGGCTAGAAATGGCTGTGTCCTGGACAGCCCTGCCCCATCCATGGCGCTGGGTCCGGGGGCCTGCACCATCTCCCTTGCCTTCCTCCCCAAGATGCTTGCAGGCAGGACTTTGACTGACCCCAAGGTCAGAGTCCTCCCGTGGCTCTGCCTGGCTTACCAGGTTGACTCAGAATTCCATCTCAAGGATATTTAAGGCCTTTTTACAATCTGGCCCTGGGTGAGCACTGGACTGGGAGTCAGCAGTCCTGGGTTTGTGACCTGACTCTGCTGCCACCCATGTGACATTGGATGGCTGGACCGCTCTGAAGTTCTGTCCCCTCATCTGTTGCCTGCTGCCCAGGGCTTTAGTGAGTGGCTGCTTTAGGACCACCTAGGTTATAAATTATTTCCTCTCCAGCCTTCACTGTCATTTGCACCCAGTAGAAATCCTGTACCTATGCCACGCGCATTCCCCCTGTCCTGCCTTTCCACATGCTGCTGCTTTGCCCAGAGGCCCTCCTAGGGCCTCCTTAATCCCAACCCCAACCCTTCCCTCGGCTTCAGGCCAGTACAGCAAGCATTCGGCGCACACGATCTGAGTGCCAGGCTCTAGAGCTTAGGTTAAGTCACGGGAATTCTGCCCTCGAATAGCCGCGCAGTCTCAACAAACAAGTCTGGATCGTTGCCGTGTGCCAGGCCCTGTGCTAAGATGAGCGTGCCCAGCATCCCTGCCCTTGAGGAGCAGTCTGCAGCGGGAGACAGCCAACCAAGCACACGGTGTGAGCGGACTCTCAGGGCCACATGTCCTGGGCTCTGCAGGACTGAGTAGAACTAGTTTCTGCCCTTGGAGGTAGTTAGGGAAAGCTGCTGGAGGAGCTGGCGGGGCTGTCCAGGAACCCCTCCAGACATTGTCGGGCTCAGCTCAGCGCTCTCACATCTGTGGTCTCACAGGATTCTCACCATAACCTTGTGAGGTCAGTGAGGCAGGAGTTATTCGTCTATTGGGCAGATACTGAGGGTGAACCGACTGTGTGCCAGGCACAGCTCTAGGTGCCAGGGTTCAATAGCGATCGCCACAGTCAGTCTTCATGGAGCTTGGGTTGTGGGTGGGGGAGCCATCAGGGAGCACATACAGACTGTCAGGAAGTGGTAAGCGCTGTGAAGAAGGGTAGAGCAGGGTAAGCCGATAGAGAGGCTTGGGGGAAGACTTCCCGAGGAGGTGGCCTTTGAGCAGGGACCTAAAAGAAGAGGGAGAGGGCAATCGGCTGCCCACCTATATGCTGCAGTGTTTCAGGCAGAGGGCACAGCAAATGCAAAGGTCCTGGGGTAGAACTGTATTTGTGCTCAAGGAAAAGCAAGGAGGCCAGTATAGCCAGAGAGGAATGAGTGGAGCCAATAGGGTTTGCCGCCGGATTAGATGTGGGGTGTGTGAGAAAGGGGTCAGGATGATTCCAGAGTTTGGTGTCTGAGCAGCTGAGTGGGGAGATGGGGACCATTGTAAGAGAAGCAGTTTTGGAGGTAGGAGAATGAGAATTGAGTTCTGTGCCCTTGCCACTCTGCAGGTCCACCCCATGCCTACCCAGACACACCAGCCTAAGGGTCACCCCAAGCCCACCCCTCCAGGAAGCTACTCCATTTTCTCAGACCCACTCCAAGCTTTGTCCTCTGAGAGTCATTTTCTCTGATTCATGTCTTCCTGGCCCTTCTGAGAGGCCAGAAAGACAAAATCCCACGTTGAGGGGTGCCCAACACCCCTTATTCATTACCATCCCAGGCACTGTGAAGCACATAAATAGATTCGGTAGCTGATTGAGCTGGGAGGGGTAGAGGGGCCCCATGCCTCCCTGAGCATCTGTTCTCGCTCCCTGACCCAGCAGCCCTGCCTGAGGTTTCTTCTCCCTTTGCAGCTCCCCCTCCCTCCCCTGTAGCAGCCGAAAATGGGGCACCTGATTCATTTTCTGCAGGCCTTGTTATCCTGGAAATGGTAGAATTTCTCTTTGTGTTGCTTTCCTGCTGCCACCTCTCTCTCTCTACCTCTCTAAGTATGATGATATCACATGCAAGTTCAAGTTATGTATAATAGATTTAATTCATTGTTAGGCTTCTAAGCTAAGTGACTTTCAACTGGAAGAGACACCAGGAACAATAAGTGTTTGATATACTCAATTCTGCAAAATTTGCATTTTGCAAACTCTATCCTTCCCCCTAAAAGAAAAAGAAAAGAGAAACCTAGCTTTCCCATAGCTCTAAAGTTTCTGGAAATGGAACCTCTCTTATCAAGCCTCTTGTTTCTTCCCCTACCCCAGGTGTGGGGCAGACTGGTGCGTGGAGCTCCTGCTATCCTCTGCAAACGTCAGGAGTCACAGACAAGACCAGGGAGGGGGAGGGGTGAGGGAGGGGAGAGCCCCAGCTAGGGAGCTCCGCACCTGGGGCCCCAGAAAGGGGAGGGGATGGTGGCCTGAAACCAGCCTAATCGCGGGTTCTTTTCCAGCTCAAGCATTCTGTGCTTTTATGTATCCCACCCACACGCACGGTGAAATTCAGGAAGCCAAGAAGGACCTCCTTGGCAAAGGATGTGATTTAGATTTTTCTGATGCCAGTGGTACTGCAGGGTCAGGTGAAGGCGCAGAGAGAATAGAAGCTGAGGCCCTCGGGTTTCACTGCCAGCTACAGAGGCAAGGCCTGCCTGGGCTCTTAGTGGAGGCCCTCAGTGTGAGAAACCTGCCATCATCACCCTAATGTCATGCTGGAGGGCTGTTTAATAAATACACCGTGGCACAGGCCAGGCCGTACAGACAGTGAGGTCACTCCCTAGGGGTTGTGGGAGTTGGAGGGTGGGGTCATCCTGGGTCTGAAACACTGCTCTGTGGCTCTGTCTCCTGGGGGACAGGTAAGTGGTCATCCCTCCGGCATTCTCTTCGCTTATCTTAACATGGGGATAATAATGTACTTATCATTAGGGTTGTTGAGAAAATTAAACGAGATGCTGCAGTAAAGTGCTTAATGCAGCCTCTGCCTCATAGAAGCAGTTATAACACAGTATGCAGAATAAGCCATTTATACAAAAATTTAAACCTATGGATGCAGAAAAGTTTGGACTTCTGTATCCCAAATGGTGAGCAGTGTAGATGTGGGGCCTGGTGGGCGGTGTTTGTACAGTGGGTATAGGGAAAGGAGATCACTGGGAAGTTATTCTCCTACTTGAATGCACTTCTGCACTATTGGAGAAAAGCTTTAAATGACCAGGAGCAATATATTTAAATTTAAATGAGCGATATATTTCCATTTTGAAAAAACCCAAAAGACACCAGTGTGTATCATCACATGGACCGCCCCCCCGCGGACCCCCACTGGCATGGCCACGAGAGCCCCTGGAGCCGGAGGTGCCCCACCTCTCGGAGCTGCCACTCCTGCCGGCTGCCTGAGACGGCTCCCTGGCCAGGCCTGTTGTTGCCTGTTGCCTCTGTGTCTTGTCAACACACAGGGACTGTTTACTGCTGGTTCCTGGTCCCTGTCCCTACCCCCCTTTCCTGTGTGAGTCATCCTCCGCCTCACTGCCTGCGGACTCTCAAGCCAGGCACCTTTCATGTGGGGTGTGGGGAGCATCTGCTGGCGTGAATTTCATTCAGCAAATGTTTATGGAAAGCTCAGGTTGGGCTGGATACCTAGGAGCCCTAGAGGCACCGCCCCTCATGGTGGGACGAGGTGGGGCAGGAACCACTGTAAAGGGTGTTGGAGTCCGGGGTGGGGTGGGGGGGAAGGCTGGTGGGACTGAAAGGCAGGGCAGGAGTAGAGCCTGGCTCAAGGCCAGGTCAGGGACATTGGGGGCCAGGCCCGAAGGTCAGGGGACCCTTTGAGGCCTGTGGCATCAGCTTGGGCCCCTTGACTCCGTTTCTCGCATGGTTGGCCCACTCCAGCTGTGTGCCAGCCCCTCCCTCCCTGGAGGTCTTGTTTTCAGGCTGGCTAGATGGTGCTTCGGGGGCCTTGGAACGCGTTTGAGATTTCGTCTCTTCATTTGTTCATACTCTTCTTCCGTCGGTCCCCTGCCCTCGAGACCCAACTTCAATCCCACGTTCTTTAGGAAGCTTCTGTCATTCCCTTAACCTGCTTTTCCTGAGCAGTCACCTTCGTGGAGCCCAGCGCCACATGTTGGAATAACAAGCCGACTAGAATACCAGCTACAGAGCTCCTGGCTCCTCATCTGGAAGGAGCACCTGACTCAGCCTGGGGGCTTCGGGGAAGGCTTCCCGGAGGAGGTGACACCTGCTGCACTGGGTTTTGAAAAGTGGATAGAAGTTCAAGGTGAAGAAGAGTTTTCCTCTATGTGTGCACAGATGGCATTTGGGGACTTTTGGCAACTAGAATACAGAGTTAATGTGATGGGAGGTTAAGTGCTAAAGGTTAATCCTGAGCTTGGCCCCTCCCCACCTCTGGAATCTTGATTACAATGTAGCTGCTGTGGAATAGCCCCTCCTGCCAGGTCTCCAGTGGGTCCTGGCAGTCACCGTGTCACTCTGCTTACTGCTCTCAAGTCTCCTTGGCTGCCAGGTCACCTCCAGCCCGTGTGGTATTTCTGTCCTTACCTCTCCTGTATCAATCATCTCTGAAATTTATCTGCCCCTGACAATGTACAGGGTGCTTCTGTGTCCAGTCCCTTGATTCTCTCTTGTCTACACACGAAGAAACTGAGGCCCGTCCACGGTGTAATGATTTGCCTGATGGCTACGAAACGGCAGAGCTGGGCCTTGAACCCTGGTTTTGGCCTCCTGGCCCAGCTGTCTTTTTTATCATGTCTCAGGTGACCCAGCACCTGCCGCTTGCATTCTCAGCTGGCTTTTTAGCTAATTCCCCACCCAGACTTGATGTTCCCATAGGGTGAGACCCTGTCTCCCCGAGATGTGGATTGAGGCAAGCAAGAAATAGAGGTGCCGTGTGAAAGACTGATGGGGAAAGGCACAGAGAAAGATGCATCCCTGCCGCCCCCCCGCATGTGGAATGATTCCTATCCAGGTCCAGAACAGATTGTTTTCTGGCTGTTTTTACAGGAGAGGAATATTGCAGACTTGAATTCTCTTCCTGTTGATCCTGACGTGCTTAGTTTGGATTGATGCAGGGTGGCACAAAGAACTAGCAACCAGGAGACCTGGGTTCTAATTTGGACTCTGCCATTTCCCAGCTAGGTCACCTTGGGCAAGTCATTTCATCCCTCTGAGCCGAGCTCGGTTCCTTCATCTGTCAGACGGAGGTCAGAATACGAGATGAAATGAGAGGAGATGTGTAAAAGGCCCCAGCACAGCGCCTGGCATCAGACCTCCTGAGTATCCAGTGTTTTTCTCCTCCTCTGTGCCAGAGATTGTATCTTAAGGTGAATCATCGGTTTACATTTTTTAGAAATTGTCATTCGTTGGGTGACACCTGCACTGGGTTTTGAAAAGTAGGTAGAAGTTGAAGGTGAAGAAGAGTCTCCCTCAGTGTGTGAGCAGATAGGATTTGGGAATTCTGGTAATCGGAGTGCAGGGGTTAATGTGGATTAACCCTGGGGTCCAGGCTCTAAATAAATTACCTCAGTGACACCACCACCCTGGGGGTGGCATCATCACTCCAGTTACAGAGGCAGGACCAAGACACAAAATGTGTAACAGGTATTGTGCTAAGTGTTTTACATACATCATCTCATTTATTTTTTTTACATACATCTCATTTTTTACATACATCATCTCATTTAATCTTCATAACAGCACTCATATTTGGATATTGGCAAAGGCTTGGTGAAGTCAGCCTGCCTTCCTACTTGTGTTTTTCTTCCCTTGTTTTTTCACTTAATTATTACCCATCCATCCAGTTGCTCTGTGCTGGGTACTTGTGCTGGGCCCTTTAGACAGTACAGACCCCAGAATGGCTTTGCTCCTGCTTCTCTCTGACAAACTTCTGTTGATCCTTCAAAGCCCAATTCAAGTGGTCTTTGCTCTGGGAGCATCACCTACTCCTCAAACTTCAGAGCCATCTACTCCTCAAACTTCAGAGCCATCTCCACCTCCTTCCTCTTTCCCACACTTCACATCTAAAATCAGTTTTATCTCAATTCACAAATAGTTAATGCCTATTCTATGCTGGAAACTGGAGATCCAGATGACTCGAGAAAGCTCCCACCATTAGGGAGCTTAAAGCCCAGTGATGGACATGTGCATACCAACAGGTCACGATAATGGAGAGTGATTCATGTTACACCTGAGTTTTGTTTTCTTTTGTTTTTTTAAAGATTTTATTGGGGGAATTGGAGGAGGAGAACAGCGTTGAGGAATCGGGGAAAGGGAACAGACAAGTGCTGTCTTTTTTGTTCTTCAGTCTAGTTGTGGAGGACGTTGCTTTACTGGCCCTTGTAGGTATTGTGATCATTGTGCTCCTTCCTGCTGAGGTAGTCAGTCGCTGGTCATTGGACAGCCACTCAGGGTGGCTTATGGCAGCCCACTGCAGCAAGGCCTGCAGCCGTCACTGTCAACTCACGGAAGCCCAGCTCCAGGTTGAGCTGTTGTCTGTAGAGGGCGCAGCGTCACTGTTCCTCATGTGGGATCCGAACCGGGGCTGTGCTGCTCAGAGCTGGCATCTCAAGCCAACTCTTAACCAATGCGCCACTCAGCCAGCCCATACCTGAGTTTTGAAGAAAATTATAACAGCAATCACCATTTTTTTCTAACATTGAGTGCCAGCATTGTTTGGTGTTCCTTACCCTATTTCCTCCTGTATTCCAAAAACCATCTGAAATAGGCTTTTACACAGATAGGGAAACTGAGGGTAGGAGATACAATATAACTTGTCCAAGGTCACCCAGCTAGTTAGTGGCCGCACCCTCATTAGAACCCGGGACAGGGTGTCTGTGTTTCTGCTGGTCTGACTAGGAGCCTGCTGGGGCAGCGGCTGATCCAGGTTAATCTTTCTCCCTGGTTCTCACAGCTGATGTTGATGTGGGAAGAGTCAACCCTGGGAAGAATCAGAGCCCCTCCTACCCCAAAGGACACTCCAGTCCCAGTGGAGACCCGGAGCTGAGTAGACTGATCATTCCCCCCCTCCTGCCCTAGGAATTTAGTGGAAAACACTGATTTCCTTCTGGCTGGGTAAACTGGGAAGGCTTCCTGAAGGAGGGAGGCTTAAAAGATAGGAATGATTTCCCAAGGTCTTTATTAGGCCACGAGAGAAGGGGAGTGGTGGTGAGACTTCCCTGGAGAAGAGCTCATGGAAAGAAATACCACATCCGTCCCTCTGGGAACCTTATGTTGGGCCTCTTTTGTCCTGGGTGCTAATGCTCCCCTTAAAAACAAAATAAGCAAAACAAGAAGAAAACCAGGGATAACCTGGGGAGTGGCTGAAACACAGACTTTGCCTGAGTTTGAATCAGTTACCAGCTATTTGACTTTGAGCAAGTTGTGTAACCTTTCTATGCCTCAGTTTCCTCATCTACATAATGAGAGGATGGTAATTCTGACTTCCCAGAGCTGTGGTGAGGTGCAAATGAGTTTTTAAAAAGTATCAGAGCTGTAAGCTGTGGAGTGCCAGGCTTTCATTGGGAAATATTACCTTTCATTACTCTCGTTGAGACTGGTTGCTGGGACAGTTGAAGAGGGAGTTAAAGAAATGGAATCGTTGTGCAACCAGGAATCCCTTGGGACCTGGCCGAGTTGTAGCCCCTGAGTCCTCAGGCCTGGAACTAGGGCGGCATAGCCCCTTGCGTGTCCCTGGGTCCCTGGAGCCCCGGCACTGGTGGGCCAAGGAGGAGCCTCTTCCCAGCACTCCCCTCTGACCACCCAGGCCAGGGGAGCGATGCTGCAAGGGGGATCAGGGGTGTCTAGTCACCCTGGCAACAAAAGGTGATGTGGAACAGCCTTGTCTGCCTGTTTCTGCGCCAGTCTCAGCAGATTGTAGGTCTGAGGAGATGTAAATAAAACATTCTCAGGGCCAAGAGCAGAGAAGCTGCAGAGGAGCCAGGAGCCCCTCACCAGTTCAGAGTATGGTCAAGGGTCTGGTGTGTGTGCGCATGCATACGCGAGTGTGCATGTGTGTAAGAGTGTCAGAGTGAGAGTGTGGGTGAGTATAAGATGAGCATGTGTGAGACTGAGTGTGTGTAAGAGTGCAAGCATGTGGGTGTGTGCCAGAGGGAGCATGAATATGGATGAGTGTGTCAGAGTGTTTAGTGTGGGGCCGGCCTAGTGGCGCGGTGGTTAAGCGCTGGCTTGGGAAGCCAGCGGCCCCGGTTCGGGTCCCACATATGAGGGCCAGTGACACTGCCCTAAAAAAAAAAAAAAAAAAAAAAAAAAGTGTTAGAGTGTATGCATGTGTATGTAAGAGAGTGTGTGTGTAAGAGAGTGAGAGTGGGGGTGAGTGTGTGCGTTCCCACAGTACGCCCAGTTGCCCAGCTGCCCCCTATAGTGGACACAGAATAAGAAACACCTCATCCAGCCCCCAGCCGCTTCACCTAAAAGGGGAGCCAGCCCCAAACTGAATCAGTGGGTTTGCCTTGTGACTTGGAGGTGTTGCATTCCACGCTTTCTCCCATCCTTGCTCTGGGACGATGGACAGACGCCCTCGCAGGAGGCCATGTGCCTGAGAGCTCACTAGACTTGGAACTTCGTGGGCTCTCATAGTGGAGTCAGTCACGTGACCACGAACGGGTCACTGGTTCCCTTTGAGTCTCAGTTTCCCTGACCGTGTAATGGAGGGTTTGTATGTTCCCCACGGTCTATTCCAGCCCTCACAGCTCTGGGTCTGATTATAACTGACACTGCCCCACCCCTGATTCCATCCTGGTGACATCACCAGTGCTACAAGTTCAGGCTTTGGAAGTTCTGCTTCATTTATTGGGATCTTGGGATTGAGCCTCAATGCTAGGCCTTTGTCAGGGGACCAGGGATCCCAACCGTGCCCCTTTGATCACACCTGGTGTCAGCAAGTTTCCTGAGCTTTGAGGGACTCTTCAGGGATGCAGGGTTGGGACATCTGGTGGAGTCAGGGCTTTGGGAGAGGAACAAGCCAGAACAGGCTTGCATCCCCCGCTTGCCTGAGCTTTTGCGCCTGACAGAATCCACCCCCTCCCCCCTGAAAGCTGCTTTCCAGTAACGTGCCGCCTACTCATGGGCTTGGAGCCAAGAGTAGATAGATCCCAGCCCCCCTTCCTCAGCCCGGGCCCAGCCCTCCCCTCCCTTGCCTGGCAGGGCCCCGAGTTCCTTCTGGTCACTAAGAGGCAGGGCCTTCACAGGAAGGGAAGACCTGGGGGACCCACTCTGAGAATATGGCTTCAGCTATTGTACTCGGGGAGCTGCCTTATTTGCACTGCATCCGAGCCAGGAGGGCAGGACCCAGTCCTGGATAGCCTGGTCATGCCCTGCTTCCTCTGAGCTGCAGGTTTTGATCTGTCAAGTAGGAATGCCAGCTTTCTCTCACCTAGTCATGGAGGCCTGATGGCCCAATGGTCTGGAGATTGGGAAAAGCATGGCCATACCTACAGCACCTCACGGAGGTTCTGACCCTGAACCACCTTGGTGTCCCCAGTGCACAGCTCCAGCCTGGCTGGGAGGAAATATCTGGAAGTTGAGTAAAGGATTAATTCGCTGTCTTTCCTACAAGTATGAGATGCTCTAAGCTAGAATAGAACTCTTCCCTTAGGCTCTGGGGAAACTGCCGAATCTTACCAAGCCCCAGCTTTCTTGTCTGAAAAAAATGGGACATCTATTCCACAGGGCTCTTGTGAGGTCTAAAGAGATGATATGTGCCAAGCTCCCAGCACAGGGCCTGTCTCATGGCACACCTTTAGGAATAAGGAACACTCTACATGTTACTGCTCTCGGCTTGTTTCACATTACCATCCCCCACCCCTCCCCAGGGGCTGTGGCTTACCTGTGTCTCAGTCTCTGGTGCACTATCCGGAACTTTCCAGAGCTAGGAAAGCTTTGTGGGTTGGACTGATGGCATAGACAGGTTGGGAGACAGTTAAAAAATCTAACGTGCTAGGTGGCGGTAGAAGATGTCATCTGCCTGCTCTGGGCTATCTCTCTAGATTCTGCCTTCTTCTGAGGCAGCTGTCGGTGTTCAGCTCCAGGGCGAGTATGGATAGGATATTGAGGAGGTCAGCCAGCTGGAGCTGGAGCTGGGCTCCTGGCCTTGAGAAGCTGCTTCCTGGCCTGTGCCTGCAGGAGCTCTGCTCTCCTGACCCCCATGCAGTCCTGTATCCTCTCCAGGGCAGTACAGGTCTTGGGGATGTGGTGCCATTGTCCTGTCTCCACCACTTCTTCATGGGGTGTCTGATCTCACTGGGTGCCAAGGAGATAGGAATTTGGGCGATGACTGTGGATTGAAGATGATGAGAGACATCAGAGAATGACTCCTGCCCTAAGCTGGGCAGATGGATGGTCAGGGAATGCTTCCTGGAGGAGGAGGCAAGCAAGCAGATATGGTGTCAGCCACACACAGTGGTGGGGTTAGAGGTACAGGAACGGTGGTTTGAAGAGACAAACTAGACTAGGCAGAGATCTGCAGGCAAAAGAGGATGTGGCTCATTTAGGGGAATTACAGAGAAATTGGCAAGGCCGAGACATAAAAATTGACAGTGGGGGGAGCGTGGGACATTGAACATGACCCAGTGACAGGCAATGCTAAATGTTTAGGCTTTGACCTATACAGCAAGAGAGACTTAACATGACCTAGCCCTTCCCACGGGGATCTACTGGTCAACACTGCAAAGCGTGGAGACTTTTCAGCAAAAGAGGTGACTTTTGGTGCGGTCTGCCTTGAAGTCGGAGAAGGCACATGGTGGCTTTGGGGTCCTCTTCTGATCTAGGATGGGAATGTGGGTTTTTTCCCAACATGTTTTTAGTGTCTCCTGGTTGCTTGGCACTGTGCCTCAGGAAGGTTCTGGGCCTAGATAGTATTTTGAGTGTGAGTCTTGACTTGTAGCTATACTGGCACTATCATTACCTGAGAGTAGGAGGGGCTTAGGACCTGGGGAGGGTCCTAAGAAGAATTTCAGGGGTAATGAGATCAGAGGTCTGGTCAGAAAGGCTATTGGGAATCACGTGGGCACCAGCCCTGGGGATTTTCAAATCAGTCAATACTTGTTGAGCACCTACTGTGTCCCCAGCCCTGGGGATATTATAAACAGATATGGCATCTGCCTACACAGAGCTTACAGGAGGAAAGTGAGAACTCTCACCTTGAACAAGGTGTCATACCCTCTTAACAAGCTGACTCTGGGGGTTATGGTACTCAGCATGCAGCTAGATCTCTTCTCCTCCCACCTCCCTACCCCAAAACAAGCCCAAAACCCAGAGGGAACTTGGGGTAAAAGCTGGCATTCAGAGAGGCCCTCTCTGAAGGGGTTTTTTTCTACCTCCCAGCTGTAGGTTTTAAGCCTCAAGGTGGGCCAGTACAGAGTGGTTGCTGATGATGATGATGATGATTGATGATAATAGCCTGAGGCGATGGTTGGTGGGTCTCAAGCCAACGGGCGCGTTCATGCCTTGATGAGGAGGGAGGGAGGATAGGAAGGGTTGATTTACAGAACTGTGGAGTTTGATGGGAGCTGGGAGGGAATCTGCTCCCAGAGCCTGACCTGGTTGTGCTGCTGATGTGCTATGTGACCTTGGGTAAGTCCCTTCTTTCTGAGCCTCAGTTGCCCCATCCTTAAGGCAGAAGGGATTGTGCTAGAAACGGTAGCTATAAATAGGTTTTGTCTCTCATGCCGAACTGATTGATTGCTCTTGGCTTCTTGAGCAGCACTCTGGACTTGGCAGAAAAGCCTGTGAGTCTGGGATTGGAGCTCAGTGTGTGCCTTCTGCAGATCCCAGGCGGTACGATCCCCAAGCTCCTTCCTGCACTGGTGTTCCGATTCTTCTGTGCCTCTTTCTGTCTCCTGTGTCACTTCTCCACCAATCAGTGGTCTGCCTTCCTCTTTAACACCTGCCTCCCTGAACCTGTGCCTGGAAAGATGGCTCGGGTTCAGGTGTAGGTAACGCCCATAGGTACTTGGAGCCTTGATGATCAGTGTATAATTTCTGCTTTCTGGAGGCCTACAGAGCCGCTGCTTTCTGCTATTTTATGACAGTGACCGACAGCAACTGTAGATTCTTTGAAAAAAGAGCTTTGAAAACATTGTCACTTAGTTTAAACAGCAACCCTGTGGTATTATCACCTCCATTTTACAGGTGAGGAAGCTGACGTCAGAGAGAACAGAGCAGCCCTCTGAGACCGAGCCTGTGCCCCCCTCACCAGCTGCTCCCCTCATCCCCAGCCCTGTTCCCAACCTTCTGTCCTCCTGGCTCTTTGCAAGCCCACAGCCCTCTGTTCTCTCACCCTCTGCAGGTTTCCATGTGATCCCCACTATCTCGAGCATCGTCCCGGAAAGCTGCCTGCTGATTGTGGTGGGCCTGCTGGTGGGGGGCCTGATCAAGGGCGTGGGCGAGACACCCCCCTTCCTGCAGTCGGATGTCTTCTTCCTCTTCCTGCTGCCGCCCATCATTCTGGATGCGGGCTACTTCCTGCCGCTGCGGCAGTTCACGGAGAACCTGGGCACCATCCTGATCTTTGCTGTGGTGGGCACCCTGTGGAATGCCTTCTTCCTGGGCGGCCTCATGTACGCCGTGTGCCTGGTGGGCGGCGAGCAGATCAACAACATCGGCCTGCTGGAAAACCTGCTCTTCGGCAGCATCATCTCGGCCGTGGACCCCGTGGCCGTGCTGGCCGTCTTCGAGGAAATTCACATCAACGAGTTGCTGCATATCCTCGTCTTCGGGGAGTCCCTGCTCAATGACGCCGTCACTGTGGTGAGGGGCGGGGACCCGAATCCAAGTGCAGAGTGACCCACGTCCCGCTAGTAATAGGGTTAAAGCAGCAAGCCCATCCCTGCCTACTGTGCGCCAGACATCGTGCTGAGCACACGACATGGATGATGGATGATCGCATTTAATCCTCAGGACAACCTTAGGAGGTGCTCAGTGTGTCGCTTTACAGAGAAGGAGTCAGGCCCGCAGAAGTTAAAAGAACTGGTTAGAATATGACGGAAGCCAGGTCTGTCTGACCCTGGGGCCTGAGTGCTTGGCCTTACCTGGTTATATGCGCCATCCTGACTCGGATTGTGCTGGGATCTTGGTTGTATTACTTATCCTCCTTGTACCCCAGTTTACCCTGTATAGACCAATTAGTCTGTGAGGGGCATTGCAGTTTGCATGTGGACTACTTCTTAAGTTAGAGTTTGGTTTGTGCAGAGTTCTGGGGCAGCAGTTGTGGAAAGGGACCTTGCCCCCCAAATCTCCAGAAAGTGACAAGTAAAAAGGGTTGGCCACATGCTTACTAAGTGACCTTGAGCAAGTGACTGTACCTCTCTGGGCCTCACCTTTGACTTAGTGCTTTGCTCCCGGGGCCTAGTGAGGAGTCCGCCCCGATGCAGGGCCTGCACATAGCAGCTCTGTATGTGTTTGCAAATGCTCTTCCTCCCAGCTGGTTTCCTCAGGAAACCTACGTGTATGTGCACACCACACTGGATTGTGAAAACACTCCCATCCCCCTCCCAGCTGGACCCCTCAGCAGCTGCACACATAGGAAAACCCAAGGACACGTGTGCTTGCACATGCACGCCCTCTCCTCCACCCCAGCCCCTCAGGAAGCTGCACCTCAAGGAAGAGGCAGACACTGGTGGTCTGCTTCTGGTAGCCTTGGCTTCCTCCTCTTCTTCCCCTGCTGCCCTCATCGACTCCTCATGGGGCTGATAGAGCAGCAGCCTGGCCTGAGCAAGCAGGCCTTGGTCCTCGTCTCTTCAAGTATCCCCTCTTGCCCAGGGTGACCATGGTGCCTCAGTTTCCCCATCTGTAACAGAGTGCAGTCCTTAGCCTGTTACAGGAGTCACACTCAATAATGCCTGTGGAACTGCTGGGTGCCAAAGACGCAGTCCTCCCACTGGACCTGGGTGTTGGGTTGGCACCACTGGGCTGCATTGGGGCGGGGTTATATCCAGTGGGTACCTCAGCCTAGCCACCTCGAGCCCATGGCCACACCTCCCCGAGGAGGTGACAGGGTGGTAGTAATCGCTGGTGTCCATTAAGCACTTCCTGTCTGAATATGTGTTGCCTCATGTAATCTGCACAGAAACTCCATGAGGTGGGTGGGCACTGTTATTCCCAGTTTTTCCAGGTGAGGAAACTGAGGCACTTAGTAACTAAGTAACTTATCGAAGGTCACATTGTCTGAGAAGAGATGTGGCTGGGGGTCATATCTGCATACCTGAGTCCGGATCCCATCAGCTTACCCCTGGGCACACTGCCTCTCTAGTCACTGTCTGGAAAGGAGGACCCTGCCCTCTACCCGCCCCCTGGCCCAGGTGATGTACCCAAGGACCTCCTCAGGCCAGGGGTGAGTTTAGGTGGCTCAGGGTTGAGAATGCACGTGCTGTCCACTGCTGGAGCCCTGCCCTGTCTCCCAGGCAGCACTGGGGACCGGCCAGTGCTCAACATCTTTCCTTCCTGCCTGGCCCAGCTTGGACCCTTTCTGGAGCTCGGTGTGGTGTGAGCACCCCCTTTCCCAGACAGTAAACCTTAAGGTTGCCCATGAGCTGTGTGGTCTCGGGCCTTTGCCCTGGAGAAGGCCACTTCCTGCACCCCTGTCTCCAGGTGCTGCCCAGGTACCAGGGACTTTGGAGGGTTCCCTCTCAGGGATCCTCAACCCTCCCCAGGCCTCAAATCTCCCCATCTGGTTTCCTGGCAGAGCTGGCTAGAGGTAGGCCAGGGAGCTCGCATCTAAGAGGGCAGAACTTTAAAGTTCAGCCCACCAGGGAGGCCCCGTCTACTGCTGTTGAGGAACAAGTTCTGAGCCCAGTTCTGCTGCTCCCGGGCTAGGCGCCCTCTGGGAAGTCACTTCGCCACTCTGAGCATCAGTTAGCAAGGGAGCAGGCAACCTTGGCGACCTACCTCATAGGGCTGTTGTGTGTCAAACAGGATGACCGTCAAAGGGCTTTACAGTATGTGGAGTGCTACTTAAATGTCTGACAGTAGTGTTACAACGACCATTTATTTTCCAGTCCAGGGGTTGGGGAAGTCTTAGAGAGCCTCTAGTTCCATAGCATCTGAACTTGGCTATTCATCACAACCACCTGGGGAACTTGTTGAATAGAAATTTCTGGGGTCCACCTCCAGAGAATCCAAGTAGGGTATGGCCTGGACATTGTGTATCTTCAGAAAGCCTCAGAGGTTCTGAAGTCCTGTTCTAGTTCATTACCTGAACTTTCCCTGCTTTGTGCTGAAGCAGGGACATGATGTGCCCAAGGTCAAACAGCGAGAGAGGCGAACTGAGCAGCGCCAGTCACATCTGACACTGTCACAGGCACGGTTCTGGGCGCCCTGCCTTTACTGACTAATTTTATCTTCACAACTGCCCTGGAAGGTCGCTACTGTTGCCCCCATTTGGTGGATAGGAAGACTAGCATGGGGAGATTGAGTAATTTGCCGCATGTGTACGCTGGGACTGCTTACCCGCAGCGTTCCAACCCAGGAAGGCTGGTGTCTGTGCTCTTAACCAGCAGGTGCTACAGGCGCTGCGGACCCCCTGGCCAGTGGTTCTGAGCACCTGCTTGGCAGTAGGGTTTCTCTGTTACCATGTGGCCTCTTCTGGTGGCTGTGGTCATCAGAGGAGACAGGATCACCCTGGCCAGACCCCAGGGAGCCATGGGGCAGGGCCCCGCCCCCCACCCTCTTACTGACCAGCCTGCACACCCTCCCCAGGTCCTGTATCACCTCTTTGAGGAGTTTGCCAGCTACGACCGTTTGGGCATCGTGGACATCGTCCTCGGCTTCTTGAGCTTCTTCGTGGTGTCCCTGGGCGGGGTCTTTGTGGGCGTGGTCTACGGGGTCATCGCAGCCTTCACCTCTCGATTCACCTCTCATATCCGTGTCATCGAGCCGCTCTTCGTCTTCCTCTACAGCTACATGGCCTACCTGTCAGCGGAGCTCTTCCACCTGTCTGGCATCATGGCGTGAGTTTGGGTGCGGCAGGGGGAGGCTGTCTGCTAGGACTCCCAGGCTTGTAGGGTCATGAGGGAGCTCACCAGGGCCTAGCCTCCAGCACCAGGGAAGAGATGAGCTCCTCACTCCAGGCCCTGGACTGCCCTGGAAACACTGAGCTTAAAGTTCTGGGAAGTCTCAGTCCTGCTATTTCTTTCCTTCATTTGCCTTAGAGGTCATAGCTGGGTACAGGCACTCGCGTTCACTGCTCCCCTCGGCAGCCCCGGCTGTGGATTCCAGGCTGGGAGGGCTTGGGCAGCTGCTCAGAACAGCTTCCTGTGGAGACGCCCATGCATAAGGCGACACCACACTGGAAGAAACCCCAGGCCACAGATGTGTGTCATTAGGCGGAGAGGCAGTGTGGCCTCAGGGACAAGGTGTAGGCTTTGGAGTTGGGTAGATATCAGTTGCGTCTTCACTCTGTTGCTCGCTGGCAGTGTGACAGTGGGCAGGCAACTTTATTTCCCCAGATCTCAGATCTCTCATCTGAAAAATGTAAGAATATACCTATCTGTAGGGTTGAGTGAGAGGACTGAGAGAACAGGTGTGAAAAGCCCACAGAGGAACTGTCAGCCTCCCTGGCAGCGGAGGGGCTCTAGGAAGGTGCAACTTGTCTCTGAACCCCGAACCCCACTCTTCCCTGACCCCAGACTCATTGCCTCGGGAGTGGTGATGCGCCCCTACGTGGAGGCCAACATCTCGCACAAGTCCCACACAACCATCAAGTATTTCCTGAAGATGTGGAGCAGTGTCAGCGAGACGCTCATCTTCATCTTCCTGGGCGTCTCCACCGTGGCTGGCTCCCACCACTGGAACTGGACCTTTGTCATCAGCACCCTGCTCTTCTGCCTCATCGCCCGAGTGCTGGGTGAGGTCCTGGGCCCGAGGGAGGTGTGTGTGCTTGGAGGGCTTGGTCGGGTGGGTGGGAGCAAAGTGTGTGTGGAGGGGGAGTGGGGGCATTGTGTGGAGGGGCTGGGGTTTGCCCCTGGCTGCTCCCCGCACAGCTGGACAGCAGGGGCCCCCCCACTCCTCTCTGCAATGCTGAGTCCGTGCTGGCCCTTAGAGGGGAGAGAAGCCCACGCTTGTGGCGAGTCGCTGATCTCTGAGGAGACAGTCACAGTGTGTCAGAGTGGAAGGACCTCAGCGACCCTGTGGTTCTGAGCCTGTCGGGATCTGAGGAGGGGAATGACTTACGGAGCCCGGGTCTGTGAGTGCTGCCTGCATCGTCCCACGGCACAGATGACTTGAGCACTTGCAAAGCTGCGTGCAGCTCCTCCAGCCCTACGCTGCCACCTGGAGCTGCACATGGGACCAGGGTCGGGTCCTTGGGTTCTGCTTACACTTTCCAGACACACCTCCTCTCGGTCGCTTCCCCACTCTGGATCTCACTCACCTCCTCTCTGAGATTAAGTCTGTGTTCCTGAGCCTCACTGGGTGTCATTTACTTGGTGCACTATTTCAAACCCCTTTAGTCCTGGGCCTCGTCCCCCAGAGATTCTGGTTCTGTGGATTGAGCTTAGACCCAGACCAGTGCATGTCTCAGGAATTTTATTATGGAAAATTTCAAACACAGAGTAAAGTAAACCCTATGTTCCCATCATATTTAATAGGTGTCAACTTGTGGCCAGTCCTGTTTCATCACTTTTTCCATCGTCCTCCCAACTTTTGGCCCCTGGAGGCCTCTGTGATGTCTCTAAAGGACATCCAGGTTGGGGCCCCCTTAGCATTCACCCAGCTCTTGGATGGAAGAATTCAGAGCACCCTGGGCCGAGGGACCCAGGAAATGAGTGAGCAGGTGGGCTTACCAGCAGAGGCCTCCTCCAGACAGAAGTTGCTGGTGCAGAAGCTAGGAGGGGCTGGGGACAGCCTGACCCTTGTTGCCCCTCCCTGGTAGGTGTGCTGGGCCTGACCTGGTTCATTAACAAGTTCCGCATCGTGAAGCTGACCCCCAAGGACCAGTTCATCATCGCCTACGGGGGCCTGCGAGGGGCCATCGCCTTCTCCTTGGGCTACCTCCTGGACAAGGAGCACTTCCCCATGTGTGACCTGTTCCTCACTGCCATCATCACCGTCATCTTCTTCACCGTCTTTGTGCAGGTGCTGGGCAGGGTGGAACAGCTCTGCCTGGGGACCCTGACTCTGCCAGTGGAAAGAGGAAGCACATGACCATGAGGGGGCCACGGGTTCTAGTCCCGTCTCCACCAATAACTTGCTGTGCAGCCTTGGGCAAGCCACTCCCCCTTTCTGGGCCTCAGTTTCCTCACTTATTAAGGGGGAATTGTGATAATGAGTCATTACAAAGTGACCAATAGGAATATAAAGTAGCCAGAATGCTGCCTAACTTGAGAACCCAGCTAGCAGGAAGAAAAGTGGGTACCATCAGCAGGCCCATGATGCTCATTAGGGAAGTAATTTAATATCTTAGGGTCTCAGTTTAAGCATCTGTAAAATGGGAATAAAATAACACAACGGGGAACTGGAAAGGTCGCTGAGCTGGG
The DNA here is from genome assembly GCA_033961575.1 of Aselliscus stoliczkanus. Classification (NCBI taxonomy): domain Eukaryota; kingdom Metazoa; phylum Chordata; class Mammalia; order Chiroptera; family Hipposideridae; genus Aselliscus; species Aselliscus stoliczkanus. The sequence goes on from CM066730.1 coordinate 164,023,817, forward strand.
CAGCAGTAGATCTGGAGTGAGCCCCGGCCCTGCTGCTGTCTGTGACCCTGGGAAAGACCCTGCTCCCATCTCTGGGTCCCAGTTCCCCCTCTGGGAAGTGAGGGGACTGAACTAAATGATCCCAGAGAATCCTTCCAGCCTCTGCTGATGAAGGATTTCTGTGCATTTGAATGACCCAGACTTAGCTGAAAGCCCACCACGGCCCTGCCCTGAGTCCCCAAGGAAGCCCAGCCTGGGGTGGTATAAAACCCACCTTACCTGACCTGTGACCTTGGGCAAATGAGAAACACTGTCGGGACCTCTGTTTCTCTACCATCCCCTCCATCTTTCCTCGACACTAACTTTGGCGAAGCCCAGGGTGGGACACATCATTGCCTTCCCAGGAGGAAAAAACAGACGAGACCTCCTGGGGCTGGACTTACTTCCTGTCCTTTAAGAGGCGAGGAGGCTGCCTCTTTTGTCCTCTTGCCCTGCTTTCCTCTTCAGGAATATTTTAGCACCTTGACTCTGCAATTGTCTATGCTAATGGTTTACCAAATTCATTCTCAGTGAAGGCAGCATTGAGGTAGGGATCTCCCTGCTGGGGTTTGAATCCAGCTCTGCTACTGTGAGACCTTAGAAAGTTACTTAACCTCTATGAGCCTCAGTTTCCTCATCTGTAAAATGGGGACAATGAAAGGACCTGCCTCTTATGATCGTTGTGGGTATTAAAGAGCTAATGCTAGGAAAACACAACTGGCTCTGGCACAGGGCAACTGTGCAGTTAAATAAGCTATTGGTACTAGTACTAGGTGCTCCTTGGTCACAGTCCTGTGAGGGAAGCAGAGCAGGGGTGGTTCTCCCCGTCAGCCAGGCCTTCCTTACTTCCCTGGGGTTGCAGAATGCATCGGTGCTGGAGCCCACACTTGACCCAGGCCCTCTGACGCCTGGCCCAGGCCAGGTGACCTGAGTGTGTCATTCTGCTGGACAGGCTGTCAGACTCCTGACTGTGTCTTCGGGGAAAAGCAGGCTTGGAGGACCTGCCCTTATAGAAGTGCTGCCTCAGAGCAGAGGGCATCTCAGCCTCAGGGGCCCTGGGGGGAGGTGGGAGGCTCCGTGGCCTTCCTGCCAGGGTAGCAGAACTGGAGGGTCTGACACTCACCTGCCCCCCAGGGCATGACCATTCGGCCCCTGGTAGACCTGTTGGCTGTGAAGAAAAAGCAAGAAACGAAGCGTTCCATCAATGAGGAGATCCATACACAGGTACTGGAAGGTGGGCCCTGAATTGCAGGAGAAGGCTTGGGAGCAGCTAGGCCGTGCCAGCTCCATCTCCCTTATTCCAGGGCCGGGTGGTCCTTAAGCCCCGTGCAGCAGGTCTCATCGTAGGAAGGTGTTGTATGAGCAGCCAGGAACCTGAGGAGAGGGTATCATGCCATCTCTGCCTCTAGTATAGACCTGTCCCAGGCGTCAGGCTCAGGTGGGTTCAGAGAAGCGGGTTCAGCCATGCCCCAGTCGCAGAGGGCTTGAGATGCCACTGGGGTTCAGTTTGAGTGAGGTATGGGCGCCACCTCCTGGCTGCTGCTGAAACTACAGAGCTGGGCTAAGCAGAGCAGCGCTAGTTTGGAATGTGGGGGGCATATTCAGAAGTATTTGTAGGGAAGGAGCCCAGTAGTGAGGCTTGACCTGGCCCTGGGCCCGTTTCAGTTCCTGGACCACCTTCTGACAGGCATCGAGGACATCTGTGGCCACTACGGCCACCACCACTGGAAGGACAAGTAGGTGGCAGGCCTGGTGGGCGGGGGGGGGGCAGGGAGGGGTCTCCCAAGGCCCCCCCCCCCCCCGGAGCTTTCTCCATCCATCTCCTCCCTTCTTCCACCAGGCTCAACCGGTTTAATAAGAAGTATGTGAAGAAGTGTCTGATAGCCGGCGAGCGCTCCAAGGAGCCCCAGCTCATCGCTTTCTACCACAAGATGGAGATGAAGCAGGCGATCGAGCTGGTGGAAAGTGGTGGCATGGGCAAGATCCCCTCTGCTGTCTCTACTGTCTCCATGCAGTGAGTGCCAATGGCCAGCCTGGCTGCTTCTGCACCCACACTAACCCCTGAATACCACCCTGGGGAGGGGGTGACAGTGAGCAAGGCCCCTCTGTCACCCTATCGAGGCTGGCGAGAGAGCTGCAGGGCCACACTGAGGACCTGAGGCTTGGCCCACCCACCCAGGCCATCCCCAGGGTGACCTCTTTCTGGCCCAGTCCAGCAGGCTCCAGGGTCACAGGAATTCCCCTGAGGATCTAAAGCTGTGCCGTGTTGTTCCAGGAACATCCATCCCAAGTCCCTGCCTGCAGAGCGCATCCTACCAGCACTCTCCAAGGACAAGGAAGAGGAGATCCGCAAAATCCTGAGGAACAACTTGCAGAAGACCAGACAGCGGGTGAGGGGCTGCTCCCCGCCTGGCCCCCTACAGCAGAGGAGCCCCTCTGCCCCCGTGTGTGCTCTGGCCTTGCCCCACACATGCCCAGAGCTGCCCCGGTCTCCAGGCCCAGCGTCCAGGGCCTGCCCTGCCTGACAGTTTGTTCTCCCCACAGCTGCGGTCTTACAACAGACACACGCTGGTGGCAGACCCGTATGAGGAGGCCTGGAACCAGATGCTGCTCCGCAGACAGAAGGCCCGGCAGCTGGAGCAGAAGGTGTGTCTGGGGCTGGGGTGGCTCCTTTCTCGGGGAAGCTGGGTTCTTCCGCTTCCCGCACTCCCCACCAAGTCCTTTTGAAGACAGAGCACTCAGATCTGTTTATTTTTGGCCTCCTCTACCTGTTTTCAAGGCTGGTCCCCAAGGCGGGTTCCAGAAAGCCACCTTCTCCACCTCCTCCCCATGAGGAGCAGTGAAGAGACCAGGCCCCTCATCATCCCGTCAGTGCTAGAAGAGTCTCCATGTGCCCTAACTCCTCATTTTCTTGAGAGAAAACGAAGGCCCAGGGGGAAAGACGGCTGTCCCAAATCACAAAGCAAGGCACACGTGCATTCATTCATTTGTTTGGGAAACGTTTGTTGAGTGGTCCCTACGTGCTCAGCAGCAGTGTAGCCGCTGAACCCGGGGGTGAACCAGCCCAGTCCCTCCCACAGGGCTTATGCAGTGGTCCATGTGGGGCAGGAAGGCCCAGGGGCCCTGAGCACCCTGAACAGGTGGGGTGTCAGGGCCAGCTTAGGCCTGAGAGCCAGGGTGGAGGGAGTGTGGGCAGAGGGAGGTCCAGGCAGAAGGAAGAACATGTGGCTAAGTTACCAGTCACAGAAGGCGGCCCATTCTAGAAACTGAGCGGGTTCAGCTTTCAAGGAAGCTTGTGAATGGTGTAAGGGTTTGGGCTTTATTCTACAGGCATGGAGAGCTATGTGGTTCTCGGTCAGGGAGTGACATGGAAAGGGGTGGAGGTGGCCCAGATTAGGGTGGTGACAGGGGGAGATGGAAAGGAGTAGGTAGATTCAAGGGACGTTTAGGAGGTAGAACCAGCAAGACTTGGTCACCATTTTGAGGTGGGACTGAGGGAAGAGAAAAAGGAGCTGGGTTGTGTCTAACCCTCTGATTGGGTAGTTGGGAGTGGTGGCGGTGACAGGAGACACCAAGGAAGGGATAGGCTATGAGAGAAGATAAGAAACTGAGTTCAGTTTCGACAGGTTGCACTGAGATACCTGGGGGTCATCCAGGGCCCAGGTGTCACTCCTGAGTTGACTGTATGGCTCTGTACGTCAGGGGCAGGTGTAGGATAGAGCTAGAAACTGGGGCAGCACCACTGGACAGCGAGGGCAGCACAGGAGTGTTCAGGGCTTCCCAGGAGACTGCTTAGCTTAAGGGGAATCTGGGCCAAGCCCTCGGGAACCCCTGAAGTGCCAGCATGGCCCAGGCAGGTGAAGAACCTAATGAGGAACTGCCAGGAGGGAGCGAGCACCCCAAATACGCCTGTGGCCACCAGTCTTGGGTGCTATCCAGAGGGGCTGCCCGAGCTCACGCCTGTCTGCCCTTTCTCCTTCAGATCAACAACTACCTGACCGTGCCAGCCCACAAGCTGGACTCTCCTACTATGTCTCGGGCCCGCATTGGCTCAGGTAAGGCAGGGCTCAGGGTGCCTGGTGAGGGGCCTTGCAGCTGGGCGCTCAGTGCCACCGTCTCCTGAGGATGAGGCTGCAACAGGAACTGGCCTCAGAGAGCCGGCGGGGAGCACAGGCTTCTCCCTCACTGACTCCTCCCAGGCCGTGAGCTCCTCCTCCTTCAGGCGGAGTTGGAGCATGGCCCTGCTGTCCTCCCCAGGGATGGGTGCTCCATGTGGGGTGATGCTGAGGACTGAAGGGAGCTGGGTGCCTGGCCGGGAGGCAGGAGGGGTCTGCACCCTCGGGATCTCCAATACGTGGGGGAAACGAGGGCAGCCGTCCCTCAGGCCTGGGCCCCTGCAGGCGGGTGGTGACTCAGGAAAGAGCCCTAATTCTTGGTCTGAGGAGAGGAACAGTCCTACCTTTGAGACCCAGCCTCAGAGAAACTGATGAGGGCTCCTAAAGGCCCACCTGGAGTAATTCTGAAACACCCCAGGATCGCTGCCTTCACAGGGAGATTCTGGGGGAGTTCCTGGCACGGGCTGAGGTGGGACGCATGCTGGGCAGGGTTCAGGGGCAGAAGCCAACTGGCGCCTTGCTCTTGGCCCCCAGACCCTCTGGCCTATGAGCCGAAGGCCGACTTGCCTGTTATCACCATCGACCCCGCCTCCCCACAGTCGCCCGAGTCTGTGGACCTGGTGAATGAGGAGCTGAAGGGCAAGGTCCTCGGGCTGAACCGGGACCCTAGGGTGGCTGAGGAGCACGGATACGATGACGGGGGCATTATGATACGGACCAAGGAGCCCTCCTCCCCGGGCACTGATGATGTCTTCACCCCTGCACCAAGCGACAGCCCCAGCTCCCAGAGGATACAGCGCTGCCTCAGTGACCCAGGCCCCCACCCTGAGCCTGGGGAGGGAGAGCCTTTCATCCCCAAGGGGCAATAGGACTGAGGCCAGTGGCGGTGCCTGTCCTACCACAGACTCTCCCACCAGAGCAGGGGCTGCTGGGAGCTAGGGCTGGGGGGGGCTCCCCTCCTCCATCCTGACCTGGGTTGCCCCTCCCCCCAACGCATGGCAGCTGGGCCCACAGCCCCTTCGCACGGCTTCCCCCGCCTCCTGGGAAGCGCCTCCCTCCCACCAGAACTGCCTTTCCAGTCCATTTGTCAGAGCTGCTGGGCTGTGAGGCAGGCCCCATCCCTATCTGGGCTCTCTCCTGGTCCCCGGGGGAGGCCCCCCTCCTACTCCATCACCCTCCTCATTCAAACCAATCTTAGTTTCTAACCAAAGAGCCTCTGGCCCAGCCTGGGTCCCACCTGGGCCGGGAAGGAGCCGAGGCCTCTCTCGGCCTAAGCCAGGCCCTCCATAAAACAGGGGAGACTAGGGGAAGCAGGCCTCTGACAGGGAGGGCTCAGCGACACATGGTAGTCCCACCCTCCTGCCAGCCCTGTCACCCTGCCAGCCCCGGCTACCTGTCCTTACTCAGAGCTGCAGGCTGAGGGCATCTCTGCATCTCTGGGCTTCTCTGCCTGGAGTTGGGGCGCTTTGGACAGTGATGGGACTCAGCTTTTCAAACTGCTCCAACGGACTGCTGGGCCCTCCAGGGGCTGCTGTCAAGGGAGGAACCCTCAGGGGCTCCAGAAAGTGCTGCCTTTTTATGTTTTGTTTGTTCCCACTTCCATGTAGGATCTCTTTGCACAGAGGCCATTCCCATTTTTAAAACATTTTGAAAAGCCTTGGCTGAAGGAAGCTCTGGCTCTCCCTGCTCCAGAGAATTAACCCTCTTCATCTGGGCCTCCTGCCCAACCCTCCCCCAAATCGGTCCTCTGCCTCCTGGGCTCCTAACTGTGGTCCCAAGGCTCTGATTCCAGAGATGACTCCCAGCCCTAATCATGGTTCTCTCCAACTCACAGAAGCGGGGCCTCCCGGTCCTCCTTTGCCCTTGGGCCTGCCCCTCGGTTCCTGCTGGCCCATTCTTTCTCAAAACCTCCTCCTCCCGTTGGCCCTAGGAACCTCTTCCTCTTCCATGCACCGCACCCAGGCTTGTGGAAGCCCAGTCCTCAGGGGAGAAGGCCTCCCCTGAGCATCTCCCTCCAGGCCGGGGCTCATGGGTGGGCAGAGTCCTGGGCTCCCAGAGGCCTTTGCTCACAGGCACATACTCCTACCCCCACTGCCATAATGGCCAGGCACAGGTCTTTGGTGCCTGTCCTTCCCCCCTAGGGTACTCCCTTCCCCAGGATTGTGCAATAGTCAGAGTGTCCCTCTTCCCATGCATTGGGCAGTGGGTGCTCATCTGTCCACGCCCCTTTCCATGCAAGTGCTGTTTTGGGCAGGAGTCACCACGCAAGGGTAACATTGACAACCATGTTCAAAGCCACCACAGCTGCTGCTGCTCTGCCGCCTGTACAGATGAAATCGAATCTTTTTCATATTCTAATAAATCCATGTGAGTTTTTGATAGAGTTGAGGGCTACTTCCTGGACACCAGGGACTTTGGGGAGTAGGGTGGCCTGGGGGCCTGAAGGACTTAGCTCAGTGACTGGCACAGAGAAATGCTTAATCCATGTCAGCTGCTGGCATGGTTATTACTGCGTACCAGGCACCAGGGATACAGCTGTGGCAGAGGAGATGCTGCCTGGCCCTCAGGTGCCTTCACCCACTGGGGAAGAACGGCGTTGATCAAACCTTCATACCAACCAGGAAAAACCCAAGGTGTTTGTGAATGACAGTGAATGAAAGGCGGGGTGGGAGGGGATGGCCAGGCGGACTTCCCTAAACGATACCCTAGGAGACTGGTAGAGAGTGAGCTGAGGTTAACCAGGTGAAGAACTTTTCAGAGTTGCCAAATATTCTAATTGGGACCTTCACAGCAAACACCCTGGGATCTGAGAGAAGACCCGTGTGGCTGGGTCAGAGAGTGACAGGAGGGGAGGCAGAGATGGGGCCTTGCAGTTCACGGTTAAGATTTTGGTTTGCAGTAAGGGAAATGGAAAGCTTCTTACCTGTAAAGTGGGGACAGTAACTCCTGGATGAAATAGGCAGGCTCGGCACAGCGCAGGTGCCCAGTGAACTTAGTTCAGCTCAAGTTGGATCGCTGCATTTCTAGGTGCTGACCACCAGAGGGCAGTGGGGCCTTGGCACACCCTCCCTTGGAACCTGGGCTGTCCAGAAAAGCATCTCTTTTGCCCAGCCTGGGACCTGTGTACTGAGTTTGACACAAAATCTGAAGTGGCCAGTGCCAAAAAGGTCATTGGGAGGGACCACACCATCCACCTCTGTATCAACCTGTCCCAACAAGAAGTGGATGATACGTTCAAAGGGATACTGAAGAGCCTTCGACTAGGATTCTTTACAGAGGTGTGGGCAGGGCTAAGGGAATCTACCAGGGATGGGACCCAGGTGTCTCACACTAAGGAAGCCATTACAACCCCTAGTCCTGAAGGGCAAGAGGAGGCAGCTTTTACCATGGGAGGAGGCTGCCCTGCCTGAGCGGCAGCTATGGGGAACAGCACAGCCCCTGCCAGGCAGGAGCCCAGGGGATAAATATTCTGATTTGGATCCTGCTAGAGCCTCCCCTTGGCCAAACCGGCTGTAAGCCGGAAGCAAAGGCACCAGAGTGACCACTGAGTTCAGTCCACACAGGCCAGCCTTCCAGTAAGTGGAGCACGGGGTGAGTGGATTTAGAGGGGAGATAAGGTTTCCGGGCCCCCCACCAACCGCTCATCCTTCAGATGAAAAACTCATGTCCCTATTGCTTAATGGTTACAGAATATCAGCTTCAGATGATGAAAAAGTTTTGGAAATAGATTGTGGTAATGGTTGCACAATGTGGTGAAGGTACTGAATGCCGTTTGTTCACTTTAAAATGGTTCATTTTATGTTATGTGAATTTCACCTCAACTTTTTCAAATGGAAAGGGAGATCACTGCCATTAGGGTAGACATTCTCACCAGCCACCACATCCTTGTCATCCTTCAGGCATACTCACCTCGCCCCTAATTTAAAACATCAATCATCACTAGGGATCTGTCAATAAGACAGCAGAGGGAAATAACAAAAAAAACTGCAAACTCCGTCCCCCCGTAGCTGGTCATGAGTCCTAAATTAGCTATCACACACCCTCCTCCTACCCGCTTCCATGTTCCTCTTACCAGCTGCCAGCACTTTGGCTGATAGGGCTCTTTACCTAGTGGGGTGTCCTAAGCCTTTATTCCTATGCGATTCAGGCTTTTATTGGTCTTAGGTTTGTTGGGTTTCCAAATTTCCTGCTGACTGTCATTATTGACAGGCGATCTGAGGCACCCTATAAATCTTGGGTTCCAGACATACTCTTCCTGCCCGCCCTCCATTTTTTTTCTGGTCATCCAGTTTAGTCACCCTGCGTGGTACAGTTGACCCCCTCTCTACCTTTTGGTTAAGCAACATACAAAACTCAAAATGACGAGCAGGAAGATCTACTTCCAATTTAAAGGAGCCACGTCTGCGTTCCCTGGAGGAAGTATTCCTCCTTTGGGCACCAATGACTCCAGACCCACTCAACACAAAGTTGAGGGGATGGAAAGCAAAAAATGTCTCCAGGAGGTTATTTGGAATAATAGTGAGAGGAGACGCCCTTGTCTCTACCTCTTGGTCCCTGGGTCTCTGTGCTCTGGCTGTGAGAGAGGTGGAGCCATATATTGGCCACTTATTTAAAGTGTGTACTGCATCCTACCTGTCAACAACCTAACTGCAGGGTTGGTGTCTCCCAGCCGGCGCTGTAACACTGTTCCGTCCTGTCACCCACTCTGAGTGAGTCCAGTGTGTTCCATGGGCAAGACCATTGCTGTACACCTTTCAGCCTAAAATGAAGATAGACAACGTGCAGGATGGCATAGTGATGAATCAGGCATTCTGGAAAGTCCACAAATGATGGTGCTGGCAGAAGGAAGCATTGCAGGCAGGCAAGGCAAGTCCATATCAGGAATGCATGTTTATTACCCTGAGGTAATAAATAACTGTCCCCTTCAGAAAAGCAGGGCTTAGTGTAATCAATCTGTCAATAGGTGGTCCCCCTAAGCAGTGGTTCTCAACTTCTTACACTCTTAAAAATTACAAGGAGTTTTTGTTTATGTGGATTATATCTATTTTACTGGAATAGAAATTAAAGCTTTAAAATATTAAATAAGTTAAATAAATTTAAATAATAAAAACTGTAAGAAGAGTAGCATTATTTGACATTTTTGAAAACCTCTTTAGTCTGGCTTAATAGAGTCTCAAATCCGCTCTTGCCTTCAGCCCATTGTATGCACATCATGTAGCCTCTGGAAAATTCCACTATTCACCCATGAGAGAATGACAGTGAAAAAGGCAAAGAACGCTTTGGTATTAGTATGAAAGTAGATGTGACCTCACAGAACACCTGAAAGAATCTTGGGGATCCCCTGGGATTCCAGGTCCCCACTTTGAGAACCAGTGAAGACCAACACCTCAGGGAATGATGCCATATAGGAAACACATAGGAAACTCAGCTTGGTCATTGCTGCCAGCTGCCTGGGCAGGCCCTCAGCAATGCCAGTTGCCAGATCAGATTTGGTGAAGGAAATGTATTAGCCTATGTATATTAGTTTTCTATGGCTGCTATACTAAATCACCACAAATTTCATGGCTTAAAACAACACAAATTTGTTATCTTACAGTTCTGGAGGTCAGAAGCCTAAAATGAGTCTCGCAGGGCTAAAATCAAGGTGTTGGCCAGGCTGCATTCCTTTCTGCAGGCTCTAGAGCAGAAGCTGTTTTCCTTGCCTTTTCCTGCTTCTAGAGGCTGCTGGCATCCCTTGGCTTTCGCCCTCCTTCCATCTTCAAAACCAGTCATGGCCAGTCGAGTCTCTCATATTATTCACACTGACCCTGCCTCTGGCTTCCACATTTAAAGACTCTTGTGATTACATTGGGCCCATCCAGATAATTCAAGATAATCTTGTTTTTAAGATCAGCTGGTTAGCAACGTTAATTCTATCTGCTACCTTAATTCACCCCTTGCCCTATAAAATTCACAGGCCGAAGGATTGGGACATGGACATCTTTGGGAGATCATTATTCTGCCTACCACACTATGAATAGCCCCTGTGCCTGCTACCATGGCCACTTTGTATGTGGGCCCATTGAGCAATAACCAGAGTAGCTGGGGAAAGAAGTTGACACCTATAGAATGGGCCACCTTGTCCACCTGATTATTGAGAGCCTCCTTCACAATGGGTACATTTATGTGAATTAAAAATAGCTTCACTACCTGCTCCCATTTCAAGCAGTCCATCCATTTATCTCTCCCTTAGACTTCATCACCAGTCTTGGTATTTTCAAGTCCCTGACCAGCCAGCCAACTTGTTAGCCACTGCTTATGAATCAGAGCAGATTTGTATGTCACGTACCTCTCCTTCCATGCAAAATGGACAATCAGTATAACCAGAAGTTCTGTCCACTGAGAGGATAGCCCTTCATCTCTGTCGTTTCAAGATACCCTGAGTGTGGCGTTAATGCAATAGTTGTCCATTTGCAGCTGGTGTGAACATACATGCAGACTCACTTGGAAGCCATGTCTGCTTTTTCCTCCATGTTAACTGGTCATAGCAACTTGCCCAACTGAGAGAAGCAATAGAGCAGGTACCATGAGAATTTGAGCCACCTGTTTATGCAATTTCCTTGTGCCTTCTTGACTTGCTCAGACCTCATCTCATGTGTACTCTTTAATAACAGAATACTAACGTGCAAGTCCAACTTTATGATTACATATCCAGTTCTGGTTGCATGGGTTTCTTGGTGTCCCACAGTGAGGCATTCAATCTCTACCATGTCCAGCTGTGAGCCAGGAGCTGTTTTTAAATGGAGACTAGTTATTGGCAGAAGAGGGCATGAATTAATCCAAAACCCTAAGGGTCTATAACTCTACTGTGACTCTCCTATTGGAGCTTGTCCATACAGCATCTTTTTCTGCCACAGTCACTTCCAAGTCATAAAGCTCATGTGACAGGGCAGCTTGCTCTGCAATCTGCACCTGCCGCAGAGTCTTATGTTAACTGCAGGCCTCACTCAAAGCTTGCACTCTTGTGGGTTTCTAATAAATAGGTAGAACAGCATGGCTAAATGTAATATATGTTGCCTCAAAAATCCCGAATCAGGGGTGGCCAAGTGGCTCAGTTGATTAAGAGTTAGCTTAAGAGCATGAGTTCTGAGCAATAGGGCCGCCGGTTCAATTCCCACATGAACCAGTGATGCATTTGAGCCGAGCTGCTGCTGCTGAGCTGCCAATAGGTGGCAGGATGGCTCCGCTGGTGAGAACACATGCTCCTAACAAGACTGCCTGTTTGATGGTGGGCTCTGCCCACCAGCAACTAAGACTGAACTCAGCACCTTGAGCTGAGCTGCCACCCGGGTGGGTCAGTGGATAGGGCATGTGTTCTATTTTTTTTTTTTTTTTTTTAGGGCAGTGTCACTGGCCCTCATGTGGGACCTGAACCAGCACTTAACCACTGCGCCACTCTGCCGGCCCAAGGCGTGTGTTCTTAACAACAAGGCTGTGATTCGACTCCCTCATGGGATGGTGGCTACGCCCACCCGCAACTAAGTTTGTAACACAGCATCTTGAGCTTAGAGGCCACTATCTGCCAACGGGCAGCCAGATGGTGACTGGTGCCCTCCACAACTAAGATTAAAGAACAACTTGGCTGTTCCCCTCCCCCAATAAAAAATAAAAATAAATTTTAAAAATATAAACATTTTTTTAAAACTCCGGAGTCCCATCAAACATTTTGTCTCTTTGTAGTGGGCAGTATAAGGTTCAGCAATTGTCTCCCGTCTTGGAGGCGATACCCTGACATGCCCCAGACCACTGGTTACTCTAGAAAGTTCACTAACGTGACATACCTCTGAATTTTTATGGGATTAATCACATTTCCTTTAGCATACATATGTTCTACTAAGAATCTAAAGTGTTTGCAATATCCTGCTCACTGGACCCATTACCATAATGTCATCAATATAATGGCCCAGCATAATGTTTTGAACTATATTGAGATCAGTGTCCCTTTAGACTATATTATGACAGAAATCAGGAGACTAGATAAAGCCCTGAGGTAGTAGAGTGAAGACGTACTGCTGTCCCTGACAAACTATTTCTGATGATCTTTACTTAGTGGAATAGGAAAGAAAGCATTTGGGGTCAAAGATGTACGCCAGGCCAAAAGTTGTATTGATTTGTTCCAGTAAAGCTGTCATGTCTAGAACCACAGCTGCAATTGGCATCACACCTAACTAACTTTACAGTAATCTATAGTCACTTTCCAAGACTCACCTGGTTTTTGCACTAGCCAAATAGGTGATTTAAATGGAGTCTTGATAGGAATGACCATCTCTACGTATTTTAGATCTTTGACGGTGGCACTAATTTCTGAAATTCCCTTAGGGATGTGGTATTGCTTTTGGTTTGCTGTTTTGAAGGTGGTGGAGTTTCAGTTCAAGGTCTTACATTTGGCCCTTCCACCCCTAATTGCTCTCACTTCATGAGTCAAGAAATCAGTGAGGGGATTCTGCCATTTAATTTACAGACACAGGATGTTCTGTGGTCCCGTTGGATCCACTTGGGCTAAGAACAGATTGAAAGCCTTGAGTTTACCATTCAATGCAAGGGTGGATATTCAGAAAGCCCCTGGGCCCTGACTGTCAGGATCCTGGGGTTGCAAAGCCAGTGAAATGAACCCCACCAAGTCTCTTATGCTAATGGAAGGGCACTGGTTAAGAAAGAATGGGACCTCCAGACGTGGAATGGGGATGTTTGGGTGGAACTAAGAAGCCCCAACAGCCCCTGAATCTTCCTTGTTGGTGAAGGCAGCACCCCCTGCCCTTGGTCTTAGGAAACAGCCTTTTCTAGCATAAAAATCTTCCAGTGACTTCGCTTGGGACAGCTGTCTTACAGGGGCGCTGATCACCTCTCATTGCCTCCAGCCCTATAATGAGAATTATATCCCAGTCTTACTCAGTTCAAGGCTTTCAATCTGTTTTTTTTCCTTTGTGTGTTTCTTAGGGCAATCAGATGTAGTGGCAGAAGGCCACTCCAGCCTGTAATCACTACTGTCGCCATAGTGACTAAGTGCCATAGGCACTTGTTCTCCCAATATCTTACCAGTCCATCTCTTGCCACCACCAGTCATAGTCAGTAACTGTGATGCCACTGCATGCCACAGATTCCCTTTGTCTATTACCCACTGTCAAGGAGGCTGTTCACACTCTAATCAAGATGTGTGAGCAACCCAATCCCTGATCCCAGCATCCCATCTGAGGATCTGTTTCCCAGGGCTATTCTGGTACCAATTATTGTAGCAGTCAGGGCCCTGGATGGAAACAGATGGCACACTTAACGAGGTAATCGAAAAGGGTTTGATGAAAAGACTACTACAAAGTGGTGGGCAGAGTTAAAGGAGTCAAGAAAGTCTGGTGAAGCAGCAGCAGGAAGCTTTTACTACCTGGGGAGCAAGGGAAGGTCCCAGAACCTGGTGAGAGCTGCAACCCTGGGAAAGGTCAGCCTCTGATGACCAGAGCAGAATGGAGAAAGGTGAAGAGTGGGCCTGCAGTGGCAAACGGAGAACATCTGACACGATGCCCCATTTTACAGAGAAGGAAACTAAGGCTTAGTTGCCCCCATGCAATTCTGTAAATAGGCCCAGAGCCCATGCACACGTGTGTGTGTGCACTTGTGCATGTGTGTGTGTGTGTGTGTGTGGTGGGGGAGAGGGAAACACAGAGCCCTGTCCTGGAAGAAATGGCAGGCTGGTGGGACAGACACACACTCGGCCTCATCTCCGCGTCTGTAACAGGGATTCCTAATTTCTGCCCACAGTATCTAAATAAAAGGATCATGTGAGAGTCAGGAAAGCAATTTTCCATCAAGAAACATTTTTTGTTTTTGAGGTCCCACTGTGTACTGTACACTGATCAGAGAAAGGGTAGGGTTTGGAAGGGGACACATGGAGAGTTGAAATCTACCTCCTTAGCCCCCAGGGTGTTCCAGAGAAGGATTCAGGAAGGAGGACCATGGGACTTGAACCCAGTAGCTGGAGTCCTTGAGTCCAAGATGGAAGGTCTGGGGACTGCAGAGAGAAAGGAGGCAGCCTTGGTCATGCATCCCTGGAGCTGTTCCTCCTTCCACATCCCAGAGGAGCCCCTGAAATCAGCATGCATCATGGCAGTTGGAAGGGGAGGTCAAAGGTGCCTCTGAAACCAGGTGGCAGGTGGTCAGGAAACTTGTAATTTGGTCTAAGTCTGTTGAGTGGGTGTGTGCTCCCATGTCAACCAGACTCACTGTTTCAACAGACCACCAGCCACTGGCTGGCTTTCCAGCCCTGCCAGCCAGCCCTCCAAGGTCCCCTTTGCCTAGCCTGGTTCTGCGTTGCCATAGTGTCTGAGCATAAGTGTGGTGTTAGATGTGTGTTAGTCTAAGCCCTGCTCCAGGGACAGACTGTTGCTCCAATCAGGAATTCACACTGATAGGTGAGAAGGTGGAGGTTATCCCTATTTAACCAGTGGGGCCAATCTCCAGTCCTGGCCCTACCAGAACTTCATTTCATTTCATTTCCCATCAACCCCAGAGACTGTGCCAGTTAGCACATTGCATATTAGAAATTGTTGGTAAAAATCATGGTGTCAAGATATGAGGATAGGCTGGAGTATTATAGAAACACTCCACTACCCTTGCCTGAACAGGGTATAAAAATCCAACCACCAACAGAGGTTGCCTATGGGGTGTAGGGATTGACTGGAGGGGGCGTTTTTGGAGTGATGGAAGTGTTTTATATCTTGATAAGGGTGTTGTGAAACTCACTGGCTAGTACACATGGGATTTATGCATATTGCTATGTATAAATCATATATATATATATATATATATATATATATATATATATATATATAGTAAATCTAGCCACCAGCCCTGGAATTCACACCCTGAATATTTAGTACCATCCAGAGCTGCTGCTTTGGGGCAGCTTCTAGGAGCCCGGCTAGTTAACATCAGCCCAACCCAACAGCTTGAAGAGGGTCCCATTCTCCACAAGTTCACCATTCATGCAACAGTGAAACAGACCTTGGTCTGGGCGGGGGGCAATGGACGGTAAAGAAGTGCACCCGTCAGTATATCTATGCTAAGTGTTCTGAAGGACACAAGGACGTGAAACAAGGAGAGATCCCCTTCCATTCAGTGATGGGTGAAGGGCCTCTAAGGAAAGGCACTGTTCAAGTTGTAGCTGGAGGAAAACCAGCACGGTGAGTAGCAGGGAGAATGTTTGGACAGAGGCTGGGCAGGACTGTGACATTTTTGAGAAGCTGAGCGAAGGCCTTTTGTGGCTGGAGAACAAGAGTGAGAGACGCACAGAAGAGGCAAGCAGAGGTCAGATTACACAGACTTCGTAGGTCAGAGGGGGCATGATTTTATTTGAAATGCATTGAAAACTTATTCACATGATTTAAGTAGGGTAGCTACATGATCTGGTTTATGTTTATAAAGGATTGCTTTGGGCCGTGTGGAGAATTGATTGAGGGGGGTCTGGAATGGAAGAAGGAAGTAAGAGACTGGAGCAGTGTTCCAGGTAAGAGTGATGGTGGCTAGGACGAGCGTGCAGATGGTGCTGATGCAGACGCGTGTCATTTAGAGGTATAATGACAGACCCTGGTGGGAATGAGAAGTGAGGGAAAGGCAGGAATCAAAGAAAACTCCGGGTTTCAGGCCCTCGGGACTGGGAAGGGGCGCTGCCATTCACCCAGAGACAGAATGGGTTTGGGAGCAGGGAATCCAGAGTTCCCTTTAGCACAGGTTTAATTTCAGATGCCAGTGAGAGAGCCAAGGGGGAACTAGCACGTAAGTCTCTATATAAGTGATCTGGAGCTTAGGGGAAAAGTGTGGCCTGGAGATAAAATGGTATGAGTCTTAAAGTATCTAAGTGGCATTAAAAGCCACAGAACCAGATGAAACAGCCTAGGGAGACAGCATGGATAGAGAAGGGACGAGGGGCCTGCGGAAGGCCTGAGGAACCACCAACAGTTTAAGGCTGGGTGGGAGAGAAGCAAACTGAAAGAAAGTGAGGACTGGCCAGAGAGGCAGAAGCAAAGTCAGCAGAGTGTGGTATCACCAAACCCAGGAGGAGGGAGTATCTCAAAGAGGAAAAAGTGGGCAGCAGTGTTAAATGCTGCTGAACCCATGAGTCTGGTGATAACAGAAAAGGGCCCACTGGATGGAAGAACACATGGATCACCACCACAGGCGTCTGGGCAGCCAAACCTGGAATGTGGGTGATTCTAGAACAACGATCACATTTCTTCAAAAAAATATGTGGCAAGACGAAAAAAAAAAAAAAGAAAGAAAAATGGTGGATGATAGATAGACAGATACATAGATAGATGAGAATTTTTGTAGATTAAATGAAACCTAGGACTATATCAACCAAATACAATGACTGGCTCTTGCTTGAATCTTGATTCAAAGTAACCTATTGTAAAAGACATTTATGAAGCAATTGGAAATTTGAATACTGGTATTAGGTAATATTAAGGAGTTACTGTTAATTTTCTTATTGACAATGCTACTGTGGTCATATGTTAAACAATATAATTTTTAAAAAATCTGTACTGAAGTATTGATTTATTACTCATGATACAAATAACTGGGATTTGCTTTAAAATAACCCGGAGGAATAAAGAGAAGTTGTGGGGTAAAAATGAAACATTAGCTACATGTTGATGTTTATTGAAGTTGGGTGTTTGAGTTCGTGGACATTCATTATACTGTTCTCTTTATTTTACTTATGTTTGAAATTTTCTGTAATAAAAAAAATGTAAAGAAAGAAAAAATTCAAAAGAAAAGTGCCATATATATAGTCACAGGATTTGGAGTACAGCATAGGGAATATAGTCCATGCAATTGTAACAGATGCAAAGGGTGCCAAAAAATATACAGTTTTTTGTGTGTTTTTTTTGAGGACAGTGTCACTGTCCCTCACATGTGGGACCTGAACCCGGGCCGCTGGATTCCCAAGCCAGCGCTTAACCACCGGGCCACTCGGCCAGCCCTCTACACATTTTTAAGAGAGGAAAAAACTGTATTAAAATT
Source organism: Aselliscus stoliczkanus (assembly GCA_033961575.1). Taxonomy (NCBI): domain Eukaryota; kingdom Metazoa; phylum Chordata; class Mammalia; order Chiroptera; family Hipposideridae; genus Aselliscus; species Aselliscus stoliczkanus. The sequence continues at coordinate 164,041,000 of CM066730.1, forward strand.
GTAATATTCAATATATACCAATAACAAAAGATAAATATTGGGTTGTTGGAAAAGTCATGATGTATTGTTTCTATGTTTTTTGTTGCAAAAATGTGTCATGACTTTTCCGACAGCCTAATACAAGTCATGTGTATACATTTTGTTGGCACCCCTGGTATATACGATGTCAGAGGGGTAGTAGATTGTGGGGGGTTATCACTTTGTGAGAGGTGTAAATGTATAACTATTACATTATTTTGTACAAGTGAAGCTAATAAAAAAGAAAAGAAAAGCGCCTATTGGATTTAACGATGCGTACCAATAACTTGACAAGGTCAGTCCCAGGGGATGGAAGGCAGATTGGACTGGGGTGAGGAGCTGATGGGAAATGGAGACAAGTCTAGACTACTTTTCTAAGATGGCTGTGTCAGGAAGAAGGAACTTGAGGCAGTAACTGGAGGAGCTAAGAGTCAAGGGATGCTGTGAGAGTTGGAATTCTAAGATTCCTGCCTCCTGGTGTATGTACGTGCCTGTGTAACCCCTTCCTCTTGAGTGCAGGCAGGATCTGTGAGTATGATGGGATTTGGCTCCTGTGATCAGGTTACATTATACGGCAAAGGTGCAAGATTTTACACATACAACTAAGGTCCCTAATCAAAGTTGACTTTGAGTTCATCAAAAGGTAGATTACCAGGCAAGCCCTTAAAAGATTGTGATTCTAGGGGCCGGCCGAGTGGTGCGGTGGTTAAGTGCTGGCTTGGGAAGCCAGCGGCCCCGTTTGAGTCCCACATATGAGGGCCACTGACACTGTCCTCAAAAAAAAAAAAAAAAAAAGTGATTCTACTGGCCTTGAAGGAGCAAACTGCCACATTGTGAGGAAGGCGACATGGCAGGAAACAGCTGGTGGCCTCTAAGAGCTGAGAATGGCCCCCAGTTGACAGTTAACAAGAAAGCAGGGACTTCAGCCTTCTACTGCAAGGAGCTGAATTCTGCCAGTGAGTGTGGAAGACAAAGGAGATCACAGCCTTGGCCGACAGCTTCCTTTCAGCCTGATGAGACCCTGAGCAGAGAACCCAACGAAAACATGCTGGACTTCTGACCCACAGAAACTGACATAAGAAACCTGTGTTGTTTTAAGCCACACAGAACAGAAAACTAATACAGATGTTCATTTTGTTTTGTAGGGGAGAGATAGGAGATGTTAGAAATATGTGTAAGCTGTTGGGAAATGACCCAGTTGGGCAGAAAACACTTTGAGAACATAAAAGGGGTAGAGATTGAGAGTCAGAAGCAGGGACAGCTTCTCCAGGGCACTCAGAAGCAGAAGGGATTGCAGGTTTAGTGGGAGGGAACATAAAACAGTGTCTGTGTGATTGAAGGCTCTAATTCTGTCAGTGAAGAATGAGGCAAGGTCACCAAATGAGAATAAATCTAAGAAAGGAGGTAGGAAATTTGAGGAATGAGGAAAAGAAATGAAACAGTCATCTTGAGAGGGTGGAGAAGGAAATCATGCTTATTAGAAAAATATAGTAGAATTTTCCTTGTTGAGTCCATTTGATGTTTGAGAAAACTAGTCAACCCATGTGTATGATTTTATCTTCAGATACTTGAGCACAGGCACCAGAAGGATGGGTTTTGCCAAGTAAGATGAAATGAAAGAGGGGCTACAGAGTTAATATTTGTAGGGATGTGATTATAATAAACTATAGAATCTAGAAGACATCAAAGAGAAGTGAAGATTGGAGGATGTTGATAAGAACTGAGGTCAATGGACTGGACCACCATGAGATAGGAACATTATTAAATGGGTGTGGATTAGGGAAAAGGCTCAAGGGCTGTAACAAAGATATCCCAAAATACCGCGACTTAATAGAAGTTGTTTTTTTCCTCATGTAACAATCCTGAGATAAGTAGTCCACATTGTTGAGGCCGCTGTCCTCCCCGTAGACATTCAGTGACCTGGTCCCTTTCATCTTGTTCCTCTGACATCCCCTAAGATGTCCTCATCTTCATGGTCAAAACATGGTCCATGGGCCGGCCAAGTGGTGCATTGGTTAAGAGCTGGCTTGGGATGCCAGCGGCCCCAGTTCGGATCCCACATATGACAGCCAGTGACACTGCCCTCTACAGCTAAGATGGTGAACAGCGGCTCCACCTGGAGCTGGGCTGCGGTGAGTCTCCGGGACAGCATAGCTGCAGCCCCTGCTGCAGTGGGCTGCCATAGGCTACAGTGAGTGGCCAGCAGCCAGCGTGAGCGGCTGGCAGCCGGTGTGAGCTGCCAAGAGCCGCTGTGAGCGGCCGTCCAGAGGGTGGCGACTGATTTGCCTCGCCCGAGAAGAGCGCAATTATGATGCCAACATGGGCCAGTGAAGCAATGTCATCCTCAACTAGACTGAAGAACAAAAGGACAGCAACTTGTCTGCTCCCCTTCCCCAGTTCCCCAACGCTGTTCCCCTCCCCCAATTCCCCAATAAAATCTTAAAAAACAAAACAAAACAAAACATGTTCCATACTTAGCCCAGTGGAAGGGAAATGGACATGAAGGAAAATGCATCTACATTTTAAGGCCTGTGCTTTGAGGCCTTCTGCTCACATCCACTGACAACCTGTCAATCATATAGCCTCAACTCACCTCAAAGGAGGCTGGCAAACGCAGGTTCATCTAGGCAGCTAAATAACTCTACTACTAGTACAAAAGGAGAGACTAGATCTCTGTGGACAACTAGCAGTCTTTGCCATAGGGGGTAGTTTCAAAAATGAGCATGGTAATTGTCATATGTGATATCAAAATTTAATAATTCCCCCATTTTGAACATTACCTATTATTCTTAATTTTTACATCTTATAACTAATTTGCCAATTAACAATTTAATACATAAGTCTTTGGAAGTGATGTTTCTGGTAACCATTGTCCTGAAAACATCCTCCTGAAAAGAACTGGCAAGCTTATAGTGAATAACGAGGCAAAGTCTAAGTGAAATGAGAGAGGTAAGCCAATGCCTGGAGCTGTTTTTCCCTGCAGTCATCTGCCAACCAGGCATAGAGGGGCTTTGGGTTTGATGGTCTCACAAAGTCCCAGACCTAACCAAAGGGAATCCGATAAGAGACCCCAAAGGGCCACACTCTCAGAGCAAGAGAGTGAACCAGAAGAAATCAACCCGGCACCCCCAGGGGACTGCAAGGAACTAAGCCATGGTGCCACAAAGACCTTGCAGGAGGAAAAACTCATACCCCCAAATAGTTGCCTCCTGAAGCTATTTGTTAAGCAGAATTGCATATCAAATTCACATCACCTGCCATGGTCTATAAACATTCAGGGTATACATCTAGTATGAAATGACCCTGAGCTTGGAGTGCCCCTAGCACCTGACACAAGCAATGCAAATGCCCTCAGAAGGAATAACTATCATCCCAAGCCTCCAAGATTTCAGCAAATTATGTTTTGAAAAATGTAAAGTGTTAACCATGCAAACAAAGGGACAAGATACCATGTGTATCCCTAATGGAAAAGATAGATACATTTAATTATATCAAAATTCAGAAACTCCATAAAGAGAATGAAAAGACAAGCCCTACAATGGAATAATACTTGAACACATACCACTGATAAAGTAGTCCTATCTCAATATATAAAGAATTCCTTCAAATTCACAAGAAAAGGCAAACCCACTCAATAGGAAAATGGGCAAATAAATTCAATATGTACTTCACATACAAAAAAGGAAATCTAAATGGCCAGCAAATACATGGAAAAATACCTAACTCCATGAATAATCAGGGAAGTGCAAAAACTATATTGAAATATCCCTATACACATACCAGTTGGATAAAATTCACAAGTCTGACAAGACCAAATAGTGACAAGGGTGTGATGCAACAGGAACTCTCAGATGCAGCTGGTGGATGTTAGCCCAACTACTCTGGGAAAAAGTTGGGCATCTTCCAGTAAAGTGATATAAATACTCCTACCCCGTGACCCAACAAAACCACTACTGGAAAAATACCCTAAGACGTACATGCACTGTGCACCAGGAGACATGTACAGAAATGATCAGAGAAGAATTATTTATGTAGCTCAAAGCTGGAAACAATTCAAATGCCTATCAATAGCAAAATAGATAAATATGTTTTGTTATAATCATACCACTGAGTATTAGACAGCTATGAAAATAAACCAGAATCTCACAACAACGTGGATTAATGTTATAAAGCCAGTGCTGAGCAAAAGAAGCAAAATACAGAAGATACATAGGGAATCATGCCATTTATATCAAATTCAAAACCAGAAAAATCTAAACTGTATTGTATAAGCATGGATGAACTATAAAGAACTGTGAAACTATAACACTAGGAAGAGGGTTCCATAAATACAATAAAGGTAACTTCTAAGAGGAAAGGAAGGGGTGTGGTTGAGAAGGGGATTCCTGGGGCACTGGCAATTTTTTGACTTAGGTAGTGATTACACAGATGTTTGTTTTATAATTATACATTATACCGTGCACTTACATTTAATGCACCTCTCTGTATGTGAGTTATATTTTACAATCAGGTCTAAACAGAAAGAAGATATTATGAACAACTTTATGCCTATATACTTGAAAATTTAGGCAAAATGGACAAATTTCTAGAAAACTATTACTTTCCAAAATGGAATAAAAAAGAAATGAGATCTCTGAGCAGTCTATAACTAGTAATCCATTGCTATGTAACAAATTACCACAAACTTAGCAACTTACAAACGCACATTACCTTATGATTTCTGTGGGTTAGGGGTCTGGGCTCATCTTAGCAGGGTGCTCTGGTTGAGGGCGTCTCACAAGGCTGCAGTTGTTGACCAGGGCAGGGTCTCATCTGAGGCTCATCTGGGGAAGGATACACTTCCAATTCACATGGATATTGGCAGAATTCAGTTCCTTAAGAGCTGTTGGACTGTGGGCCCCAGTCTGGGCTATTGGCCTGAGACCACCATCTGTTTCTTGCCACATGGACCTCTCCAACATAGCCACTTGCTTCATCAAAGGGTGCAAGCCATGAAGGCAATAGGGAGAGCCTGTTAGCAAGAGAGAAGTTACAATCTTATGCAACCTAATCATAGAAGTGACATTCCATTACCTTTACCCTATTCTATTGGTTAAAATCTTCTGCCAAAATGGCTGAACCATTTTTATCCTCCCACCAACAATATGTGAACATTACAAGACCCACCAAGGGGCTTCCGATCCTATTGGTCCTCTAAGGGTACTATTTCTCTCTGGCACTACCTGGTGCCTTTAGCCAGCATTGCAGCTGGAGGATTTGTTCATGGCTCAAAGCTATATTCTTGAAGAATCACAACCCTTGCATGTATTTTCACCCATGTAAGGTGGAAATCCTCCATTTACTTTTACGACCAGGCCTGGAGGAACAAGGCAGTGTCTGAGATGATCCAGCCTGCCTGAGCTCTCCCCAGATTCCTCCCCATCTCTTCTTTATAGCAGCCTCCATTTCCTTTTCATAGTCAAGGACACCCCAGCAAATACCATAACCCACCTAATTACTTATTTTCTCAGTGGCCAGCGACAGTCTCAGCTTCTACATCAGACAAATCATTTTTGCACCTCTTGATGAACCCTGTTCTCCCTGAGGGCTAAGTATGTACCACTCTAATGCCCCTCCACACACACCCACACACCCACACTGGCTCCCGGACCCACGTATTTGACCCCAGGAGAAGTAGCATCATAAGTTGTCACTGGTGCAGAGTGTACTCCACAATCTGCAGACCAGCAGGCCTTACAAGGTGGTGTCTCTCGGCTCACAACATAACTGAGGCTGCAGTAGGACGTTCAAGGCCACCCAGCTCTGGGTGATGGGTACAAGGAAAGACCAGTGAACCCCATGGGCCCTGGCCTATTGGCATATGTCTTCAGTCTTCACAGAAACATGAGCTTCTTGGTATTAGACAATGCCCAACAGTGGCATCAGTAAGCTTATGCGTGGAGGTGCAGAGGGAGGCAGAGAGAGGATGAGAAAGCAAATCCAACTCTACAGTAGGATCTATTGCATGTGGACAAATTACTAGCCCTCCATGGAGGAGGGAGTTTGTATAGAAAATATATATATGGGCCTCTGCCCACCCCTTTCCTGAAACAGAGTTCATGAAACCCTTGTGAATCCCTGAGTGATAAGAGCACTAGAAGCACCTCGTGTTCTAATCAGATGACACTAGGTGTACTCCTGGATGGCTCCTGGATGACGGCTGGTCACCAGAAAGACCAAGCCATGATCAGAAGTTTGGGATTTTCAGCACCACCCCTCATCCTTCAGGGAGGGGAGAGAGGCTAGAAATGGAGTTAATAATTGATCAAACCCACTGAAGAAGCCACCATAAAAAATCTCAGTAGCATGGGATTCAGACAGCTTCCAGGTGGGTGAACACATCCACATACCAGGAGGGTGACACACCCCAGCTCCACAGGGACAGAAGCTCCGGTACTTGGGACTTCCCAGACCTTGCCCTATGTAGATATGGGGTGTGATCAAAAGATATGGTGAATGTTTAGATTTAAAAAAAATATATTACATTAAAAGATACATTGCCATTAATCCCCCTCAAAATACTCCCCCTCGTTTCAAAAACACTTATCCCATCATTCTTGCCACTTCCTGAAGCAGTTCTGGAATGCATATCTTTACTTAATCCTCCATCATGACAATGCTCCTTGTCACACATCACTTCTGGTACAGCAATTTCTGTCAAATAAAAACATTACAGTGTGTCCTCATCCACTTTATTCACCTGATATGGCACCATGTGACTTCTGGCTCTTCCCAAAGTCAAAATGACCATAAAAGGAAAATGTTTTGAATCAATTCAGGACATTGAAGCAGCCACAACAGCGCAACTAAAGACACTCATGAAAGAGGACTTCCAGAACTGCTTCAGAAATGGCAAGAATGATGGGATAAGTGTGTGCAAAGCAAGGGGGGAGCATTTTGAGGAAATGTGTCTATTTCTGTAATACATTTTTAGACATTCACTGTATTTTGTGATCATACCTCATACATAAGCTGTACATTTGTGTCCTCCATCATATTCTTTAATACTGGTAAAGGCACGTAAGTGTTTCCCTGAGTTCTGTGTGAGCCTCTCTAACAAATTAATCAAATCCAAAGGGGAGGAGGTCATGGGAACCTCAGATTTGTAACCAGTTAGACAGACCTTGTGGGTAACTGGGGACTTACTACTTGTGATTGGCATCTGAAGTGGGGACAATCTCATGGGACTGAGCCTTTAACCTGTGGGATCCGACGCTATCTCCAGATCGTGTCATAATTGAGTTAAATTGCAGGAGACTCAGCTGGTGTTGTGAAGAATTGCTTGGTGTGGGGGAAAAAACTCCCACACATTTAGTGACCAGAAATGTCAGAAGGGAAGTGTTCTGGGTGAAGAATGAAGGAGACACACAGGAAAGAGAAACACAGGAGGACACATAATAAGGGAGAACTGGGTTTTTCCCAACACAGAAGGTAGAACTGTGTCGGGTTTTCTAAAACACAAGCTGTCGCCAAATGCCTGGCTGAGCCTCAAAGGCACAGTTTTGGGCACTCAGAGGCCAGGCAGAGCCTCCGCCTGCCTCCACGGCCACTTTGTTCCTGGGCCCATCGACTAGGTTCTTGACCAGCGCTGGCTTATGCGAGACTCTCAGAACCCAGGACATCACCATGTAACAATTTGTCCTGCTCTTGGGAAGCAGATGGAATGAAACTGTGACTATTAAGCAAGTTATACCAGAAGATAAATTATACATATTGCAACAAGGGGAAAGAAAACATGTGATGTTTGCAAAATTCTTAAGGAAATTTGTCCTTGTCCTGGGGGGAAAAAAGTGCTGGCTTGCTATTTAACATTTCTATTAGAAAGTTGAGGCTCTTCATACCTCAAATAAGACATGGCAGTCATACTAGAATGTCACCCTTGAAGCTGCCTCAAATGATAAGAGTCACAACCAAGTTATGACCAGTTCTGTCCCCAGAGAATATCTAAATGTTGCTTAGCATTATCTTAGTTCAGGATAATGGGCAAGAAAAAGCCTGTGAATGATCTGTATCTCTTGTATTAAAATTTAAGTCTCATTGCAATTTAGAAGTATCAAAGGGAAAGCCCAGCTGAGGCTAAGATATCTTCCTGAATTCTATCTAGGTCCTAAAAACAGAGAAAGGAAAGGCCAGCCGAGTGGCGCAGTGGTTAAGCGCTGGCTTGAAAAGCCAGCGGCCCCAGTTCGGCCAGCGGCCCATATGAAGGCCAGTGACACTACCCTCAAAAAAAAAAAAAAAACAGAAAAGGGAAGATGGTCACACCCACAGGTATCCCCTGATTGTTAAGAGCCACCTTCTAAGGGTGCCCTTTGTTGGATAGTCACTTGGGACAAACATTCTCTCACAACCTGGGCCCATTCTGAGAGTCTAGCCACATAGTCACCAATCCTCCAATCTCCCTCCTTCCAAGGCCCTGCCCACATGACAAGGCCACCAGCCACTGCACAGACCTGACATAGAGCCTGACCTCAGGCCACTACTCCTTCCATACCAAATGGGCAACATAGTGTGGTTCTGGAAGCCCTGGGAAGGCTTCTCGTCACTGTCACTGCCGGAAATGGGCAGCAGTGTCACAGCAATCAGTTTCTGGCTGGGGCTGGCTGCTAGTGGAACCATCTGTTAACAGACTGTGGCGAGAGCTCAAAATTGTCTCTGAGAAATGACCTCGAAGGCTCATCCTGGTTGCCTAGCAACTAGTAAGCCAACCGGTGGTTCCCTGTCCCTGAAGGAGGGGCTGTGCCTAAACTCAACCTCCCATGGGATAAGGATGAGGTGGGGAACAGGGGCCAAGGCCTCCAGGACAGCACCCCAAACAGGAAACTTAAGGTCAGACTGCTTAGCATTCATTCCCCACACTCCATCATCCCCAAGGTCATTCTCATACTTGCCAATGAAAAGGGAGAACATGGCGGGGGACCAGGGTCCCACTGCTGCATAGTGTCTCCAGTCTGACTCACTCCTGCCCGTGAGTTCCAGTCTTCACCGGATATTGCTGCAAATGTCCCCCATGCTCTTTGCATGGCACAGGCTTGAGCTTTCAATCCTTGGGCAACAGGTCCTGAGGACCTGTATCTTAGGTGTGGGCAGAGGGAGAGGCAGCTGGAATCCCAGAGGGACTCTGGAATGAGCAGCGTGCTCAGCTGCTTGCCTGGGCTTCAGGACGTGCCTGGGCCCAGGCCCTCTCCCACGTATGCCTTCTCCCCTTGATGACAGATGCTGCTGGGCACACCTGACTTTGTAGCAAGGTCGGACAGCACTCAACTCTCATTACACGGTCCCAGGTGCCTCATGTCAGGCTTTCAGTCTCCCCCAGGGCCCAACAGCTATGAAAGGCATGAACTGTTTCTCAAAAGGAGAAAGTGGGTTGCAGAAGGAGACATAGCTTTGCACTAAAACCCTGGCTCCTGAACTGAGATTTGCCTGCTGGGGTTTGTCCCAGGCTCCATAGGGCATCTCAGTATGCCATAGACACTCGGGCAATTCCAGCTTTAGAGCAACTGCCAAATGTGAGGACAGTGGTGAGGAGGTGGCTGGTTCTCCACGCCATCAAGAATCCCTGGTCACAGAGCTCCCTCCTGGGAGAGGGCTGCACAGCACCTGCCTTGGGAGACAGATGCAGCTTAGCTAAGGTTCTGGGCTCTGGACCTCTGCCCACAAGCCCTCCCCTCCCTAGAAACCCCTGTTACATTAGGTCCCTGGGCTCTACCTGCCTTTAGTTCCACCTGAAGGATCAGAATGGACTCCTGATTTTCTTAAGATTTACTAGAACAAAAAGAATGATACTCTGTGTTCTCAGTTGAGTGTACATCAGAAACCTCTGGGTGGGCAGCTTGCTTAAAACAGAACTGCCCAGGCCCCAACTCTGGAGAATCTAAGTCAGCAGAACTGAGGTGAGACTCAAATACACAATTTAACCAAGCTCTCCACCCTGTAATTCTCATTCAGGTGGTTTGCCATCTACACAGGTGGAATGCCTCAGGGGTCAGGAGAGCCTGAGTCCAAATCCAAGTTCTATTCCTATCTTAGTTTGGAATCATCTCAGCAATGAGTGATGGATATCCAAAATAACAGGGGTCTGAGCAACAGAGAAGCTTACTTCTCTCATGTGAATGTCTAGGAATGCAGTCCAAGCTGGTATGTGGTACCACAATCATTAAGGACATAGACATTTTGTATTAGCTATCTTGTTGCTCCTAAATCCTCCACATTCAGTTTTTGCCTCATGGTTCAAAATGGCTGCTCCAGCTCCAGCCATCATGTCTATGTTTCATCTAGCAGGAAAGAGGAAAAGGGAGGAGCAAGGCACAATCTCTCCATTTAAGGGCAATTCCTGGAAGTTACACTTAACACTTCTACTTATATTCTGTTGGCCATAATTTGGTCATATGGCTAGATATGCTGCAAAGGAGGGGGAAAAAATGTAGATATTTAGGTGTTTATAAATGGTGATTTAAGGCACAGAAAGGGTGTCCAAAGAGGCTGAAACAGAGGGAGAGGGTGACGGAAGTGAAAGATAAAATCAGCTAACGTCAATTGTATACCTGCTGCACGCCAGTCACTGTTCTAAGTACTTTACACATAACCATGAATGTAATTCTTTTAACAATCCTGTGAGGTAGGTCCTACCATTCATTTGCCATGATGGGATCACACACCTACCCTGAAACCACACAGATTGAAAGATTAGTCTTGCTTGGTTACTCCCTGAGTACCTCTAAGCAAGTTCTTGGCTGGCAAAAGAGTAGGAAAACCATACTTAGTTCGGACCAGACACAATTTACTGCCTCATTCCCGAGACCTGGGTACATTGCCCCCAAAACCTTAACAGAGTTAGGTCTCTGTTAGCCAGGGAAAAAGGTAGCGTGCTGCTGATGTCTGTAAACCAGGTGTCAGCAGGGGTTTCCCATGACACTGGGGTAAGTTTTGCTAAAACACCTTTCGTGCTCTGTGGGCATGCTAGGGGTTTCTAGCTTGGGCTTCTTGCCTCTGCTGAATTCTTATGTCTGTGGGTACCTGGAGTTATAGTTGCTGGGTGGGCTCTGGTACCTCGGGAGAAGCGGGGAGCATCTATTGTTGGCACAGTGCTGGGCACAAAGTAGATGCTTTGTAAATGTGTGTTAAATAATAATAATACTCAACTTTTTTTTTTTTTTTTTTGAGGGCAGTGTCACTGGCCCTCATATGTGGGACCCGAACCGGGGCCGCTGGCATTCCAAGCCAGCGCTTAACCACCGCGCCACTCGGCTGGCCCAATAATACCCAACATTTAATAAGAGCTTACCATGTGCCAGGCGCTGTGCTCAGAGCCATTTATTTGCTGCTGACAACTACCAAGATCTTCATTTTTCCAAGGAAGAAAATGAGACTCACAAAAGTAAGGTACTTCTAAAGCTCTCACACCCGATAAGCGGTGGAGCTGGAATTCGAAGCCACACATTTTTAACTGCTCAGATGTCTACCACCCTCAAATAACCACCCTTCTCCACCCATGCATTCATAAAAGTCCCAGGAGACTGGGGTCTAGGCCAATGATTTTGTGGACCAACACCCACAGGAAAAATATGTTTTGTCTGGGATTTCAAGGGTTCAAACGACCGCTGGATACTCCTGTCCGGTCTCCTCTATTTCCTCCCCCAGCACCCACTCCCCACCTGAGTGGTCCTGCACAGCACAGAATGGAGGTCATTTTCACTGTGGAGGAAGGGAGGGAAGGACTGTCGCTCATCCACAGGGGACTTGGAAACAATTTCCAGAGAAGCAGCATAGCATACAGTTGAAAGCCTGGCCTTTAGCCTGCCACTCCTCAGCTTCGTGACTTGGTCAAGCTAGTAAGGATTAAATGAGTTAATACACGTCACATAAAGCACAGAGAAAGGGATTGGCAAGCTGTCAGCAGTCTCCAAGCATCAGCCCTCATTATACTGTCAGCTAAAGCTGGCAGCAGCAGAGCCCTGTCGTCTCCCCCACCCTACCACCACCACCAGAGGGCTGAGAACTGGCCCCCTTCTTTCTTTTCATACGTAACAAAATTAATTTTTAAATAACAAGTGATACATGGTCAACCAGTAGAAAATACAAAAATTCAGACTTAAAAAAAAACCCACCAACAATCCCACCCTCCAAGGATCATCTTTCTGTTCTTCAATTTAACTAATATAGTGATTTGGTGCTATGTCCCCCCCGCCCCAGAAAATGACTGGGATTTGTGGTTTTCTGCCAGTCAGCATCTGAGTCACCCTGGTCCCAAACAGTCACCCAAGCCTCTGGGTTTGTTGATGGAGGTGATGTCTCAGAGACAAATAAAAGAGGCTGAAGAACAGGCCATGCAAGTATGTCTGGCTTGTCCCCAATCACCGGAAGAATTTTACAGAATTTTACGAGCAAAGCAGTTTAGTGACTTTTAAAAGGCAAGTCCTTTCAAACCTTTTCAATAGCTTCCCGTTGCACTCAGGAAAAGGCCAAGGTTCCCACCTTGGACACCGTAGGTGACGACCTGCATTCGAATCCTGGCCTCCATACATTGGTTGTGTGACTTCGGACAATTTATTTAAACCTTTCTGTGCCTCACTTTTCTTGTCTATAAAATGGGAGCAACAGGACGTACCTCATAGAAATGTTATGAGGGTGCAGTAGGCTAAGTGAAGTGCTTAGAACAGCATGTGGCATGTGGAAAGCCCTTGAGAAATGTTAGCAGCTATTATTAACACTATTATTTTGCCCCATTCTTCCCTTTGCCCTCCCTCCTGGGACAATTGCCTCAGCAGCCTGTGACCCCCACTATAACCCCTCTGCCGCATGGGCTCTGACAGCATCCAAAGGCAAAACAAGGCAAGGCTTCTCCTCAGGTGTCTTCCTTGTTTACGAGGGTCTTTCCAGAAGTCCCTTCTGTCTCATTGACCAGAACAGGACCCCACACCTGCCCCTAAATGAATAACTGGCAGAGAGGGAATGGCATGCCCTAGTTAGTTAACGCCTGAATAAACCAGGCAGCAGAAGCACCTGGAGAGTCTGTTAAAACACAGATTTCTGGGCCCCATCCCCACCCCAAGCTTCATTAGGTAGTTCTATGGTGGGGAGGGTGTCAAAAACCTGCATTCTCACTGGTTTCCAGATGCTGCTGATGGGGCTGGCCCAGGGACCACACTTTGAGGGGTGAGTATCTGCCCCGAAGATGTAGTCCAGCCACCGACTACCATCTCCGCCCCTGGAGACTGAGATGAGATGTGTGCAAGCCCCAGGGTGACTGCCAAGGGAGGACCTCCTGGAGATTTCGTCAGTTCTCAGGGCTTAAGTTCTCTTGGCCACTGTCCTGCTTCTGCTGATTTCTTGCAGCTGTTGCCTTTATTCCTGACCTGGAATTGACCCAAATGAAGGACAAGGATGGAGAACATTTTCCCCGGCTCCCAGAGCAACTATGGGTACAGCGTGTTGTGTGAGCAAGACACAGCACACAGTGGAAAGTAGCACAAAAGGCTACCCTGACACCAGGGTTCTCACAGGGTTCTCACCGCCCTTCGCTCCAGAGGCCCAGCCAGCTTTGTCCCCTTCCTCCTTTCCTTCTCCTACACACCCCTCCCTCCCAGCTTCCACCACCACCACCCTGGGGCAACCAGAGCTATGCAGCTGCCTCTGCCACTCCTTCCCGATTCTGCTCTAGTCCTAACTGTGGCCAAACCCTTGAAAATGCACCTGTGTGGAGCCTATGAGTGAGGACGCTGAGGCTGAGCCCCCAGCTGGAAGATAAAAGCTCGATTGCTTATCTGAGCAAACCCCGAGAATGGACAGGGGCCGCTAAGGCCCGGGGCTGGGCGCTTCCAAACGCCTGCATTCCTGGGAGGTTGTGGGGGAAGAGGACATGGGGCTAGAGCGGGACTCGGCCTCCTTGTGGGCAGGGGTGGGGACTGGGCTTCAGTTCCAGGCTATCCTGGTCCTGAGATGATTCTAGGAACATTGGTGGGGGTGCTGGGACTCTGCAAAAACAGGGCAGGGATCCCACCCTCTTCTTTCTCCTTCAGCTCTCAAAATTGCTCCCAACGGCCTCCTAAAAGGAATCACTGGGGATTTAGAGCCTCAGAGGCAGAGAACTCACCAGCCAGGTGGGGTAACCCCAGAAGGCTTCCAGAAGCACCAGTTTTTGGAGACAGGGATTTAGGAAAGTCCAGGAAGACAGTATCATTTAAGGCAGTTTAATTTTACCTCCTCAGGTTCTGGAAAAACAGCCATGTCCTTCACTGTGAACTGAGGGTGCTCAGCGAGGCCCCAACAGGGGGAGGACCCTCTTAGCTGTCAGCTTATTCTGAAATTTGAATTTCCGAAAAGTGCACCTGGAGGAGTCCAGAGGGAGGGTTGGTATTTACAACCACAGCTTCCTTCGCAGGAGAGCAGACCCTGCTAAATAAAAGGCCCTTTTGTCCTGAGGCCCCTTATTGGGTTTGGCCCAGCAAAGGCAGCCTGGTAGCAAATTGGGAGAAGGAGGGCCTGGGAAGGGTGGAGTTGCTTGAACTGCTTGGTGTCAGGAGTGAGAACCTGAAGCTTATGGTGGAGATGAGGTTGGGGGAGATGGGGCAGCTGTGAAGGAAGGAGGGAAGGTGGAAGATGAGCCAGCAGATGGGAGCAGGCAGCCCTGTGGGGCAGCAGGGAGGGGTGAGGGCTGGGTGAAGGGTGAATGAGGAATGCTTGGTGGCCACAGCTTTAACAGGAATGCCCCAGTGCCACTTTCAGTTGTATGCTGAGCAGGGCTATAACTTCCAGAGACCCACACATCTTCAGTGAAATTCTGCTCACAGAGCAGCCTGGTATGGTTCCTTGGGAGAAGAAATGGGCTGCATCCTGCGTTTGAGTCAATTCCAGGGCAGAAATAAAAGGAACAGCTGCTAGAATTCAGCAAAAGCAGGAAATGAGAGCCACACAATTGTAAGCCTGAGAGACTGCAGAAATCTGGTGGAGGGTGAGGGATGGGGTCTGAACCTTATTTCACTCCCAGTGAGCTGGGAACCCCCAGCGAAACCTGGGTTGCAACATCGTCATCAGGGCAGATGTTTGCCCCCTGCATCCTTGCTAAAAGAGGCCTGTTTTTGTTCAGGTGCGAGGGCAATGTGCCCAGTCACCACCCCCACCCCAGGGGGGATGATGACTGGTCAAAGATGATTATATGTGTTCCCACTCCCCTCTGCTGTGATTGGGTTGGGGTAGGCATGTGACCCTGTTCTGGACAGTGAGACAGAGGGGAAGTATGCTGGGGCTTCTGGGAAGCATTTCTCTCTAATTAAAGGAGAGAGGGGCAATTTAGGGCAAGCCCTGCCCCAGCTTTCTTTCCTGGGATACTGTCTGTGGCAGAGCAGCTGAGCCATTAAAAATAGGGGCTCCAGAATCAGGGTCAAAAGCATGACCCTGCCTCTGATTAGCTGTGCGATCCTTAGCGAGTTACTTGATCTTTCTGCCTCATGTTCCTCATCTGCACAATGAAAATAATAAAGGTACCTTCCTCATAGGGTTATTGTGGAGATCAAATGAGTGAATATACCTAAAATGTTTAGACTGTTTGGGCACATGGTGAGCACCCAATACATGCTAGCTGTTATTCTTGTTGTCTGTGACGGTGATGCCTAGAGCCACTGGAGTCATCTTTCTGCCATGAAGAAGGGACCCCTGACACAGAAGATGGGATGGGGGGGCAGAAAAAAAGAAAGGACTGTTGATTCCAAATGGTCTATATCAGGGGTCGGCAAACTGCAGCTCGCGAGCCACATGCAGCTCTTTGGGTACGTTCTGTCTCAAGAGTTTGCCGACCCCTGGAAGAGCCAATCCTGTCCCTCACAACAATTTAAAAATTATTCGAGAGCCATAAATATATTTTGACATAATCACCATTATGTGAATAATATCCTTTAAAAATTTTATAAATGAAGCTATGATAGTTTTATTTTCATGTTCAATTTTACTTCAGAGCCACATGTAGTACCCAAAGAGCTGCATGTGGCTCGTGAGCTGCAGTTTGCTGACCCCTTGCGGCGCTTCAGTCTCAAAAGTTTGCCGACCCCTGGTCTATATCAAGGCCTATTTAGATAATACTTGCTTTGCAGCCTTTGGGCTAAGCTCAAGTGTGAAGATCATAAAATTCCCAACTCTTTAGGTAACTTTTAGTTGAATATTGTTACTTGCAGCCTAAGGCATCCTAACCAATTGGTACATAAACACTTGATGACCAGTATTGATTTACAGTGAGAAATAAAACCATGTATTCTATGGGACACTCATATTTATTGATGAGAATCCTCACCCTGGAGGCAGACCATGGAACCGACTGCTAGTTATTTTCAAATGTTTAGTTTCTCCTTTCTTTTTTAAGATTTTATTGGGGAATTGGGGGAGGAGAACAGACAAATGGCTGTCCTTTTGTTCTTCAGTCTGGTTTGGAGGACGTCGCTTCACTGGTCCATATTGATATTATCATTGTGCTCTTCCTGGGTGAGGCAGTCGCTCGCTGGTCATTGGAATGCCGCTCACGGCAGCTCACAAAATCGGACGCCCGCTGCCCGGCAGCCCACTGCAGCCTATGTCGTCGCCGGCAACTCACAGCATCCCAGCTCCAGGTCAAGCTGTTGTTCACCATCTTGACTGTAGAGGGTGCAGCGTCACTGGCCCTCTATGTGGAATCCGAACCAGGACCCTGCTGCTCAGAGCTGTCATCCCAAGCCAACTCAACCAACGCACCACTCAGCCAGCCCAGTTTCTCCTTTCTTTAATAAAAAGAATTGCCATAGGGGCCGGCTGAGTGGCACGGTGGTTAAGCGCTGGCTTGGAAAGCCAGCGGCCCCGGTTCGGTCCCACATATGAGGGCCAGTGACACTGCCCTCAAAAAAAAAAAAAAAAAAGAATTGCCATATGTTAGCTGGGCACATGCTGCCTAGCTAGAAACTACATTTCCCTTTCCACTGCAAGTAGGTGATGCCATATGCCCAAGCTCGAGCCAAAGAAATGTGAATGAATGGAAGTGATGTGTGCCACATTCAGGTTTTGCCCTTAAAAGGATTGGGCATGCATTCCCCTCATTCTTCTCTCTTTCTGCTGGTGGGAAGATAGCAAGAGCTGGAGCAGTCACTTTGGATCCAGAGATGGAAGAGCCATTTTAAGGGTGGGCAAAATTGCCCCACCAGCCCTGAACCACCTACTTCTAACCTCTTACATATAGGAAAAAGAAATGATCTTGTGTAAGTCACTGTATTTTTGTATTGCTTCCCTACAGCAAGTCTATATGAGCCAGAGAATATCAGGTGGAAATATTAGCACAGAAATACTGTTCTGTGGTAATTACTGTGACCCTATGTATCAGTTAGCTATTGCTGCATAACAAAGCACACAAAATTTAGGACTTAAAACAATAATGATCCATTATTTCTCATGATTCTGTGAGTTGGTCACATTCTTCTGCTGGTTTTTCCAGGGATTGCTTGAGCAGCTGCATTCAGTTGGAGGAATAGCTGAGGGCTGGGTTCAGCTGGGACAGTGGGGATGGCTAGGCCTCCCTCTCCATGTGGTCTTTCATCCTCAAGGAACATAGTCCCAGTTAGGTTTCCTCACATGGTCGTCCCATAAAGTTCCAAGAGAAAGTCCCAAAGCCCCAGTGCTCATCAGGCCTGTTTGTATCATGGTTGCTGTTATTTCACTGACCAAAACAAGTCACATGGCCAAGCCAAGAGTCAACATGGAAGGGTGTAGATACCAGGAGGCTTGATTCATTGAGCCATTTGGGTAATAATCAACCTCACCCTATTATGCCCCATGAATTTTGGAAGCTCATTAAAGATAATTAGAAATCCGAGTGCAATGCTCATGAGGCACATCTACACAGGGACTAATAACCCCTAGGATTAGGGACAATCAAAGGTTATTCCCTTATTTGGGTATTTATCACCCAGCTTCAAAAAAGTGTTTCGGGTTGTTTACAAAAGATATTTAAATGATAAAATTAAATTTAAAATGGGTATTGGAGGACTCTGTTCATTGCAGAACAGAAGGAACATGGAGGTAGGAAAAAAAGAAAAGATGGTCCAGGATTAAGGTCAGAACAAAAGGTACATGTCCCAGGAGGCCATGATCCTGCTAGGAGAGGGGCATGAGGGTCACTGGAGAATGCTGGGACAAGATTGAGGAGATGGTCAGGGGATGGTGGAGGGGATGGGGGTGAGGAATTGGCCTCCCAGAGAGCTCTACCATGTTGTGGGACTCAGGTGGGCTGGAATGAGGCTACATCTGAAGCCCTCTAAGGTGGTGATTCTCACCCTTTGCTGTGTGTTAGAATCACTTGTGGAATAAGTTGAAGTACAGATTCCTAGTCCCAATTTTCTAGAACCTGGGTTTTTAACAAGTTCCATAGGTGATTCTGAAGTGGGTAGTCTTTGAACCACATTTTGAAATGACTTTGAAGCCCATAAGCAAGTGCTAGTTTCTAGGCAGCATATTCAGAGGGCAAAAATAAGAGGAAAGCTTCTTAAATAACTGAGTGGCTCTCAGAGTCCCAGGAAGAGTCTAGAAATGGGAAGGGGGTACAATGTGATCTTGGAGCTCACTAGTATTTCAGATACTTTATTTCTGCACAGAACCATCCTCTCCCCTGAATAGATATCTCTTAGTGAGTCTCTCAGCCCTCAGCGTTATTACTGGCTCTAGGACCTGTTCCCATCATAGACCACAATAGCTGGGATTCCACCCCTTCTCTGGCTGTTTTTGATTGGACCAGGGATGGGCACCTGATTCAAACTGGACCAATCAGATTCCCTCTGCCAGGAAACTGGGGCAGAGGCAGAGGTCTTTGGTATTAAGCTCATCAATAGTTATGCTCCATAGTGATAGCCCACGAACCCCTGCTGTTAATGTCTACAGGATTGCCCTTTCCGGATCCCGGCTCTTCAGCTTCCCTTCATCCTGTGACACTGGCAACTTTCCACTCTGCCAACCTTCCACTATATTCCACTTTTGGTTTAGTTGGCTTCTGTCTCTGGCCTCTAAAATTACTTTAACTGCTGCAAGCTGGCAGAGTGAGATGGGGTCAGAGTTAGAGAGTTTGAGGTTGTCCCTACAACCCCAAACTGGGCTGTCCCGAAGAAATGGGCACATCTAGTCAGTTTCCTGAGGAAACCATGAGATGCTGAAGGGCTGTGGCAGCCTGGGAAACACATTTTGTGCTACATCTGGAACTCGCTGCTGAGATGCAGAAAGTGGGAGATCCGTGAGGAGCAAAGGAGGAAGAGAGCTGAGGGGAAGTTGTGGGGGGCCTGCACTGGGCATCATCTTCACCCCAGTTCAGATAGGGCCCACTATGAGATAAAAGAGATGCTTAAGATGACTTAAACAGTTCTGGGAGGCAGGGAAACCTCAGTGTATAAGGTTCATATTTCTGAAGATTTACCTGAAGGCTGTGTGGTAGCCAGCTTCCAAGATGGCCTCCTGCAATCCCCACCTCCTGGTGGTCATGTCCTTGTGTAGGCTCCTCCCATATTAAATAGGAATGACCTGGATGACCAATAGGATATGCCAGGAGAGATAGCATGTGGTTTTCTAGTCTATGTCAAAAAAGACATGGCTTCGGCCTCACTCTCCTGGATGGACACACGGGCAGCCCTGTGAAGAGGCCCATGAGGTAAGGAACTAAAGCTGGCTGCCAGCCATCAGCACCAACTTGCCTATCATGTGAGTGAGCCATTGTGGGAGCAGTGACTGCAGTCCTGACTCACATCTTGACCACAGCTTCTTGAGAGACCCTGGGTCAGAATTACCAGCTAAGTTACTCCTAGATTCTGATCCATAGATGCTATGTGAGAGAATGTTTATTGTGGCAAAGTTTGGAAGCAGTCTGTGACCTAGCAATAGATAACTAACACAACTGAGATTGAGAATGTACTGGACTTGGAATATCTCCAGGCAGCAGTCACAAAGGGGATGGCAATATAAGACTATGTGGCCCAGACCTGTCTCAAATTGGACCTTGGGTACCAAAGGTGGCCATGCATACTCCCCCAACTTCTTTTATATTGGGGGGATGAGGAAGGGAAGCTCCTTTTGCAACTGAGGAATGGATCCCATACTCTTGGAAACAGGTGCTGACTTTCATGTCCTTTTAGAGTCTGAGAGCCTTCATCATCCTGAGAGCCAAAATAAGCTCACAACTCCTCTGATATTCAAAATACCAGGATTTCTGAGCATCCACCCTAATGATAGTGAAAGGCCCACCTTTTCGTCTTTTGAGGTCAGTCCAAGGATCCCAGAGTGTACACCAAGCCAAAGGAGGCCATCCTAGTTAGTTCTTCCTTATAGAGGAAGAAACCAGAAAATCTGGTCTAGACCATACAGAAGACCCAGTTCTCAGCTGTCCAGGCTTCCCCATACCAGAAGTTCCAGCAATTTCTCAGAGTATATCTGAGGAAATGAAATATTGCCCTTCACAAAACACCCAGGAGCGACACAGGAATGTCCCAGTGTTCTTTGTTAGAGCAAAGAAGCCAGGCCATTGGTACAAGCTGTCCTGGAATGCTGAGCCAGGTTGCATGCTTCCTGGGAAGGAAAGCCAGACTCCAGGTTGTGCTAACAGCATGGAGATTTCTCCTGGCCTGTCTGGGCTAGCCATTTCCCCGGGGGAAAGGTAAACCTTTGAGAGTTTATGATTCTTTTCTTTTCTGCCTTCTAATTTTCCACGTGCTTTTCACCCTACCACTGCTACTTCTTTCCCATCACATCTTACTGCAGGCCCAAGATGCTCAGAGACCTTTACCCTGCCTGCCCACCTTCATCCCTGGGCCAGCTGTCCCTACCCCGGAGCAGGGGTCTCAGCTGAGGAGGTGGGGTCACTCCAGAGGTCCTTGTCTGCTGAGTTGTGGTGGGACTGCGTTTATAGTTACTCCTACTATATTCTGGAGAACTTTTCAGATCTGGGAAGGGCTGGAAAGGTACTTTTTATGCTGCAGGCCTCTGTGAGTCTGAGCTTATAGGAAGGCTAGGGAAATGGTGAAGTCTGGGGTATCATCTCAGCCGTCCTCAGGCCTCAGCAATGTTGGGGTGCAGCAAAAAGGGATGGAGGTACTGCCTTCCCACACACACAGCCAGGATAGCCTCAGAAGGTGAAGAGTGTGCTTTCTCTCCTGGAAAGCAGAAATAATAAGAGCTTTAAAAGGGATTATAGAAGTAATGCCTTTATTCAGCCTCTGATGAGGTGAATCTTCCAGAGGGAGCAGACACACTGGTAGGCATGGCAGGGGTGGGGTGGAGCGAGCCCCTGAGATTACAAAGAGATGGCTCTGAGGCCTGGCAGCAAAGCTAAACAAGCAAAGACAAGGACTGAGTTTTTGACACACATAATCTGTCTGGAAACCCTTAGGAACATGATTTATGATCCTGGCCACATGTTTGTCGAATGACAAAATGACTGAGTTAGTGAAAGACTGAATTCACAGCTCTAGGTGCAATCACTCGGAAACGGCCCTGTGGAATTCTGAACCTGTGAAACCTGACTCCTAGAGGCCAGCGATGGAAAATTGGGAGCTGCCCCTCAGCTCCCAGCCCGGAATTCCCTATGGTGCTGCCGAGATTTGCCTCAGTGCCATCTGCTGGTGGGTACTGACGCTGGCCGGCTCCTGCGGGAGTTAGAAGTCTCACCTGGAGAGGAAGGGGATGATGGAAGGATGGGAGCCAGCCTCTCTCCAGATGACCTATTCCCTCCGGGACAGCTGCTACCTGACTAATCCTGATTTATCAGTCGATAAAACTGCAAAGCCTTGGAAAAGGCAGAAGAGATTCCTGTGTGTCCTTTCAGAAGAGGGGTGGGTGTCATGCAGTTGTCCTCTGATGATGACCTGATTCTTTGGGGGGGTGTGAGATTGATTACCTTTGATTGACTTTATAACTCCGTAGTGATAGAGGTAACTTGTCTGAAACAGGTCATAATGCAAGTGATTCCTGTTCGTAACCATGCAAAGGAATTTTGTCCGGGGAAGAATGTAAATACCTGAAGTCGAATTCTCATTTGAACTAGTTTTAACATCTTTGTGCTTGCTTGTCAATTAATGAAAAATTTGGGTCATGATTTTACCTTTTTGAAAATTATATTTGTGCAGATTCTTGCTCCCCAAAGAATTAACAAAGTCTCTCACACCTTCCTTCCTTTCCTGCCCCCCCCACCAGTGACTGCGTCCTTTGGGTCCCCACTGTACCCAGCACAGACTTCGAGGATTGGGTGCTTCCCTACCAGCCTCTCCCTTCAGACTGCCAACTCCCGAGGGCAGGGGCCAGGTCTGGTTCTCAGTGGATCTGCAGAGCTTGATAGTTGCTGTTGAATGGATTTACGAATATACTCAGTTTGGACCACAACTCACTGCTGGTGAAGGAGCCTGGTATACGGGAAGCCAGGTATACACATGGCCTAACACTACTGAGCCTAGTTTCCGCATCTGTGAAATGAGGATAATATTTCCTATGTGTTGAAGATGCAGATGGGAAGGAAGTCTTAAGTAACTGCTACATGTTTTCCATTTCCCCCTTTTAGTTTCTAGTCCCACCTCCCACCCCACCCAAGAATACTACAAACAGGAACAGGATCATTTCCTTTGGCTCCTCACCCTACCAGGCCCACGAAGTATTCGGTTAAATCTCCCTGCCTGTTTCATGAATGAGAAGGAGAAGAGGAGATGGCTTCTGGGGATGAGGTGCCCTTCATCATCAGGTGGACAAGAAGCAGGAGCTACTTAGCAGAAGCTTTAGGTTCCTGTGCTGGGGAGCTGAACGGAAAGGCAGGGACCTGGGTTCCTGAAAACGAACAGGGAAACCCCAAGAGAAAAACCAGACAGAGGGAGGCTGGTAAAGGCTGGATTTCAAATAGCTGCAAGGGGCTGCCCCAGCCTCAACCCATCCCAAGCCACAGGAGTCCATCTGCTTCTCTGGCGGCTAAACAGCTTCATCAGCTAATTGCTGACTCGCGAATAACTGGGATTCAGGCGCCACCTCGTGGCCATTTATGAAACTACCGACCCGGGCTGAGCAGAGCGCAGAAGTCCCAGGGCAGAGGGAGCCAAGCCAACACGCTTCCAACGTTCCTGGCCTCCATCCTTGTCTTCTCCCTTCCATTTATTGAGCGCTGACTGTATTCTAGGCTCTGTGCTCAGCCCTTTAACATATATAATTATTGGAACAGCCTTAAAAGGCAGGTAATACTTAATACCATTTCACGGATGAGGAAACTGAGGTACAGAACGGTGAAGGAGTTTTCCTAAGGCTTCACAGCTAGGAAGTGGACCAGAAGAGCTTCTCTCTGTACAGAAGAGGGACAGTGAGGCAGTTGGACCTGCCCCTTAACAGCTGGTTGGCCTTGGGACCTTTCAACTCTAATTCCAATATGTTTTTGGTGCTGACTCTATGTCAGACCCTACACTAGAAACTGGCATCTCCTGACTCCTCTATCTTGGTCTCTATTAATCCCCTCCACAGCGCTGATCAACATACATACGGCCTGATTTACTTGTTAAGTGTCTATCTCCCACCAAGGGCTTCCTGAGAGCAGGAACCCAGTCTGTGTTCTTCACTGCAGTGTCTCCAGAGCTCAAAATTGACCTCAGAACACAGAATAGTTGTTCAATAAACATTCATAAATGAACTAATAAATCAATGAATGTCACAGGATAAAAACAATAAAACTAGTCTCTGCACTTGAAGCGCTGACAGCCTAGGGAGGCAGGCAGATTGGTAAGCGACAGATGTGGTTTCTGATCCCCCATCCTCCCCCCGCCCCCAAAGCACAAGAGCTCCAGGGGCCCAGAGGAGGCACTTAAGCTGGCCCAGGACCTCAGGGCAGCAGAGCTGAAGCCTATAAAGGAAGGAGGGGAAAGGCACTCCAGGTGCACGAACAAGTGCCTGGAGAGAGCCTATATGCTGTGCACTGTGAATTCTAAGTCTAAAGGAGAAGCATAAAGGAGGAAGAGGTCTGCGGGGAATTCATCAAGTAAGCCATTAAAAACAAACTCCTCCCTTGACTGTACCTCAGATTCGTCACTCACACAATGGGAGTGAGATGAGGATGGAATGACACACAGGACCTGGCACAAGAATCTTTAGGTTTCCCCACCACCCAATGTGCTTCAGGAGGATGGCCACCAGGGTCCAGTAGCCGGGCCCCAGAATCCACTGGGGAAATGGCCTGAGACTCTGAGTTGGAGGTGGTGGGGGACCATATAACATCCAGCTGGTTTAAATCAGCACCTCTGAGATGGCAGCACGAGGAGACCCCTTAAGATCCAAGCATCCAACCTCTATCAGATGGCAGAGCCTCATCCTACAATGCATGGGCACCAGATCAAAGAATTGAAGTGGGCCTCACCCAGAGGGCATAGGATAGAGACTTTGATATAACCACTAATTCATCTTTTCCTCCATCAAATGTTTATTAAGCATCTACTATATTCCAGGTGTTAGAAGCCCTGGGGATGCAAACAATAAACCAATACAGTGGGTGAGTTCGTATGTCTGTGGAGGGGGAGGGGTGTAGGAGATGTTGAAAAGTTCTGGGAAGAAAAAAAATAAAAATGAGAAGGGAAGTAGGGAATGCGGTGATGGTTTGCAATTTTAAATAGCATGATGCAGGGCCGGCCAAGTGGCGCAGTGGTTAAGCACTGGTTTGGGAGGCCAGCGGCCCCGGTTCGGGTCCCACATGTGAGGGCCAGTGACACTGCCCTCAAAAAAAAAAAAAAAAAGTAGCATGGTGCAGAAAAGCTCCTGAGAAGGCACCTTTGAACAGAGACCAGAAGATGTGGTGGGAGTAAGCTATGAGGATTTCTCAGGGAGGAGTGTCCCAGGCAAAGAGGAAAGCAAATGCAAGTGCCCTCAGGCGAGATCCCCGCTGTGATTCAAGGAGCAGTGAAGAAGCCAGAGAGGAGGCTAAATTGGGGCAGGAGGGTGCCAGGTGGAGTAAGAGCCTTCTAGGCTACTGCGATGCCCAAATGAGGATACATGTAGTGACAAAGGTGCATGATGGGAGATAAAGCACAGAGCCGCTCATTAGGCAACTCTAAACTTATGTCTCATTACCCGACCACACCTCCCGCAGTGAACTATGAATTAATATTTTCTATAAATCCTGTAATTATCTCATGAATAACACAATTATATTGCATTGTATTTGTGTGTTAAAAGCATTCATTTGTTAAATGTAAACATTTAAAATATGCCATGTATTATGCAGTCCTTTTGATTTTTTTATTTAACAAACTGGAAGCTTTAAAATTAAAACCAGAGGGGGCTTTTCTTGACCTCCAAGAGTTCCCTGAAGGCAGGTCCACCCTCACACTTGCCACACCCTCACATACACACATTCACACTCACTCATCCCAAGTGCCCAGCCAGAACGCAGGGCTGGGAGGCAGCGACCTCTTCACCTGCCACCTCAGGGTGGCCTTGGGCTGGTCCCTGCAGTATCTTCCACTACCTCTGCCTCACCTCACCCAGCCCTTGACAGTTGACAGGAAGCATCCTTGTCCTCATGGACCTTCACTACAAAATGGGCAGGGATTACTGTGTCTATTTAACAGATGGATAAACTGAGGCTCTGAGAAGCACTTGCTCAAAGTGGCTGAGGATGGAGCAGAGAGTCTGGAGAAGGCAAGATGGAGGTGGAGAAGATTTAAAAGTTTAAAGTAAGGATTCAGGCAAAAGAGTGTCATTGCTAACCCTCTGGTGGATCGTGACCTCAAACAGACCAAGTTTGAATCCCAGCACCTTCATTTATTTTCCTTGGATAAATTCCTTGAACTCCTTGAGCCTCAATTTCCAAATCTCTACAATGGGAATAATAATAGTGCTCCTCTTGTGATTTTGTTGTGCAGATTAAATGAGGTAGCATGGATGAAACAGTTATTGTTGTTATTGTTATTTTCAGTTTTGCCATGTCCTGGGGTGTGGGGTGGGGTTGGGTGGAATGGGAAAAGGCTGTTCAGATTACACCCTACGCAGCCACAGTCATGCGCCAGCTAGACTCCTGCTGTGTTGCTTCCTCTGCCTGTGTAGACAGCAGTTATTTTACAATGATCACAGTCCAACCTTTCCACCACCCCTGCTTTCTAATTTACAAAGTGCTGTCATTCAACATTTATTGAGTGCCTCCTACATAAACCAGCACAGTGTTGGGTCCTGGGTCCTCTGGTGCGTGAGGCAGACACTGTCCCTGTACCCAGAGAGCTGACACCGAGTAATTAACCACACAAATATAGTTAAAAATTGGGTTAAGGCTTAGAAGAGAACAATATACCAGGGGCGGAAGGGGGGTGCAAGAGAGAGAATCACAAGGGGCTCCAGTTTAACCACAACAAACCTACACAGAAGCAGCCAAGGATAACTCTGACCCCCACTGCCTCAGATGGAGACCCTGAATCTCAGGACAAGGCTGGCTCTTGCACAGGGGCACCGATGAGGTGGGATGAAGGACCAGGAGGCCAGCACATCCAGCTGCCTCCTTCTCCCACCCAAGCTGACCCAGGGGAAGGAGACCCTGCCCTGGAGTGAGGCCAAGGAAAGGAAATGGAGTCCCACATCCCTTCACATCTGCTTCGCATCTCCAGGGAAGTGGGAGGCTGGCTCAGTCTCCTGGGGTCTGAAGGGCCGAGTGTCCTGTGGGCACCAGCCTGGACACATCGGCCTACCCTTTAGGCATAGGTGTTCCAAGCTTAGGCTCTAGGAGGCTGGGCTGTGAGTTGCAGGGAGGGTTGCTCCCCAGGGGAGGCTGTGCCAGGCTGGTTTGGCAGCATGTCCACCTTGCAGGCAGAGCAGGCTGGAGGCTGCACTGGCTCTGAGTTATGTGTTGAGCTACTGTTTGGTAATGACCCCAGAGCCATCTGTCAGTGGGCTCTGTTTTGCTCCTTGCAAAGTCCTTATACATCCCCTATCTCCTTTGACCCTCGCCAAAAACTTGGCAGAAGAGAAAAGGCACTGGGTATGGAGCTAGAAGAACAGGGTTCAAGTCCTACTAGGTGCCATATCTCTTTCATTCAGTCATTTAACAAACATTTATGAAGTAGGTACAATGTGTCAGGCACTCAGCTAAGCGCAGTAATCAAATAATCACATAAAAACCAGGGGTTCAAATCACAGTTGTTATCCTTGAAGCATCTCTCCTTCATGATTCATGTCTCAGTCAACCCATAGAATCTACCCTCTCGGTCTTGAGTCCAACCACTTTTTGCCTCCATACTCCCCCCTCGCTCACACCATCACCATCTCTTGTAAGGATTGTTGCATTCTCCTGGGAACGAGGCCTCCAGCTTCCCCTCTACAGACAGTTCTCCATCCCTGGCAGAGCGAGCGTCCTAACGGCTCTCCCTCTGAGCTCCTCATCAGCTTCCCACTCAGAATAAAATTCAAATTCTTTCTGGTGTCTTACGAGGCCCTGCGTGACCAGGCTTCCTGTTACCCCTCCCGTCTCATCTCCTGTCACTGTGGCCCTCACTTTTTCTATTGTGGACCCACTGGCCTCCTTGTCTCTCAAGTTCATGGGCCTCAGGGCCCTTGGCACTTGCTGTTCCCTCTGCCTGGAATGTTCCGTACCCAGATATTTCTGTGGCTTCCTCTGTCACCGCCCAGAGGCCTCTGTTCAAAGGTTACCATCTCAAAATCGCGTCTTGCTTCCTTCTATCCTTTGTGCTGCTTCACTTTCTTCCAGAGCACGGATCACCACCTCACATTATATTATATATGTATTTGTTATATTATGTATGTATTTGTTACCAACTATGTCCCTCTCTAAGGCAGGGTTCTTTCTTGTTCACTGTGGTATCAGTACCTAGAGCATGCCTGGTACATAGGAGGTGCTGGACAAACAAATGGAGACAATTACGAAGTTGGTGAGTGTTATGAATGAAAAATACAGGAAACCTACAGATGAGGGAGCAGGAGGCCTTACCTAATTCATAGTGCAGTGTCAGAAATGGTTCCCAGAGGGACTGGGATGGCCCTTCAGGGTTAACCCAAACTGAGGCCTTTGAACCTCCCCGTTGACCAGTCGTCACAGGCTGTCCCCCAGGAGGGGACATGACATTGCCCCTGAGAAAAGGACATTTGAGCTGAAATCTGAAATGTGGAACAGAGTGCTTGGGCTGGGAGGCAAAGACGAGCTGCGGGCATTGGAGGAACAGAGGCGCGGGAGGGAGTTGGTGGGAGGGGGCTGGGCCACTGGAGTCAGAGGTTCAGTTTATGCAAAAGCAATGGGAAGCCTGGAAGAGCTCTCAGCTGGGGAGCAGCTGGATCCGCTTTGAGATCCCTGTGGAGAAAGGGGGAAGGCTGGACAGGAAGCGGGGAGCCACCTGGGAAAATCTGGTAATTCATGTGCAAGTTGCTGCTAGGCCTCAGCCTATCCTGTGGGGAGCTCAAGAGCTGGGATGGCCCTTCAGGGTTGGTCCAGACTGAGGCAAGAAGGCCAGGCCTGTCACTGAATGAATACAGGCTGGCCCCAGGGAGGGGACATTCTCTTGTACAAGATGGCTTCTGGGGGAATGAGAGCCTCAGTCCTGAAGGGCGGTCTGGGTGGTACACACCAGCAACCATGAGCAACCCCTTTACACAAGCCCCCACAGGGGCCTTCCTCACCCCAGCTTAACTGTGCAAAATTTAGACTTATTACAAAGCCCCATCCCCTTTATTTGTGGGAACTTCAGGGATATTTATATACGGACAGGAGCCCACCTTGGTCAGCCCCAACTCTGGGTGCTACTTAGCCTGGTATGTAGTAAGTGCTCACTCACTATTAGCTGCTGGCCAGGACAGAGTGAGGGAAGAGAAAGGGCAAGTCTAGGGAAAGTCCCAGCTCTCCTTCTGGTTTGGGCCAAACTGGGGACAGATGTGGTGGTCTTGGGATACGCCTTGAGATGGCAAGGCCCTCAGGTCTGGTGCCAACTCCCCGAGGACACCCCACCATGAAGGGGTGAGAGGAAGAAGATGCCATGAGGATTGCAGAGGGAGGGGAGCCTGGGGGTAATAGATTCTGAGAATCCAGGAAGCAGCAATGATGTCCAACACCAAGAAGCCAAAGGGGATGGGGGACCGAGAAGAGGGTCCCAGAGAACATGGCAGGGCCTGCATAAGGACGTGGAAGCTTGGAGAGGCCTGAAGCTCAGGGAGGGTATGAGAGGTCCCTCATACAGCTGTGGAGGGAGAGGGTGGGAAAAACAAAGGCCCTCTGGAGAGCAGCCAAGAGCGGCCTGCCCCAGAGCCCCACCCCCACTGAAGTGCCCAGAACTCCCCCAGTTCCACTCTCTCAGAGCCCAGGGTCAAGCCCCCTTTCTCCTCCACCACATTTCCTGAGGTCCCCACCACAAAATATCCTGACTGAGGGGCTTCTCCCCTGGGAACGGTCACCTCAGCCCAAATTCAAGTCAGACAACATGGAGGATTCTTGGGTGGGAGGGATGGGAGGCCCTGGACAAGGTGAATGGGGGCATATCTGTCCCAAGACACAGGGCTGAACACAGTGACTTCTGGAGGTCCCTTTCTAATTGCTAGACAAAAAGAGGAAGGTTTTCTCCAAAGTGAATGGGGAAGTGTGGGGAGCTTTTTAGAAGCACTTGCATCATGAGTATCAACGTCAAGAGCTCAGACTTGAGCTAGACTCCCTGTGTTAAAATCCCAGCTACATCACTAACCAGCTGTGTAACCTTGGGTAAGCTACTTAACCTCTCTGTGCCTCAGTTTCCTCATCTGTAAAATGGGAGCAATAGTAGTACCTACCTCTTAAGGCTCTTATGAAATTTCAGTTAATGAACGGACATGTGTAAAGTGCTCAGAACAGTGCCTGGCACAAAGTGAAAACGATATAAGTGTTTGATAAAAGAAATAAAAGACCTTACTGACTTCCATGTGAGAGTCTCCTGGGCACTGAGCACTGTGCCAGGTTCTTTATATACATTACCTCTAATCCCCACATTCCTCTGTAAGATAGTTCTTATAGTTCCCATTTTACAGATGAAGAAACTGAGACCCAGGAAGGTGAAGCCACTTGCCTAAGGTGACCTAGGTCGACTCTACCAGCTCTCTTTACTATATTATGTTGCTTTTTCTCCACCACAAAGGCAGATGGGATGGATGAAATGGCTTCCCAGAGGCCAGCCTTGGACCTTTACACCCACACTCACAGTCAAAGACCCTTCCAGTGTGTAAACCATCCCCGGGCTCGTCAGAGCCTGGGAAGATTTCCTAGTTATGCAGTGTAATTCATAGCTCAGAGCAGCAACCATCTCATTAAGCAATTAAGTCTGGGAGTGCCAAGGCAAGGAAGTGACCTCACTGGCCACTCGACACCACCCTGCCACTGGGGATGGAGGTAATGGGGGTAATCCTGGCAGTGGCAACAGTGACATTGATGGTGACGTCAAGCTATGGAAAAGTTGACGGCTCTGTCAGATTTTGATGTTGGTGGAGGAGGTGACAAGGCTGGTAATTGACTGGGAAGTGGTTGAGGTGATGGCTAATGGTGGTGGCAGATCATACCATTGATGGAGAGGTGACAATGGTAGTGAAGAGTTGGGTAGGCCCTGTGACTGGGCTCTCAGTCTCCATTCCACCCTGCTTGGTGGAGAGGTTGAGAAGCCAATAACTACATTTCCCTTCCTCACAGCATTTGCCTGGCTCCACCAATTAGAGACTCAACTATCTCTGTGCTTGTTTTCTCAGAAAATAGGGAGGGTCGGCTGAGTGGTTAATTTTGCATATTGCTTAATTGCTGGCTTGGGATGCCAGCAGCCCTGGTTCGAATCCCACATATGAGGGCCAGTGACACTGCCCTCTACAGCTAAGATGGTGAACAACAGCTCCACCTGGAGCTGGGCTGCTGTGAGTCCCCAGGACGGCATAGCTGCAGCCCCTGCTGCAGTGGGCTGCCATAGGCTACAGTGAGCAGCCAGCAGCCAGCGTGAGTGGCCTCAGCTGGTGTGAGCTGCCAAGAGCCGCTGTGAGTGGCCGTCCAGAGGCTGGCGACTGATCTGCCTCACCCGGGAAGAGAGCAATGATGATGCCAACATGAGCCAGTGAAGCCACGTCCTCCACAACTAGACTGAAAAACAAAAGGACAGCAATTTGGCTGTTCCCCTTCCCCGATTCCCCAACACTGTTCCCCTCCCACAATTCCCCAATAAAATCTTTTTAAAAAAAAGAAAATAGGGATACAATAGGACAGTGCCTGCTGTGTAACAAGCACTATATAAGTGTTGGTTGTTGTTGCTATTATCATTTTTTAAATTTTTAAATTGTTTGTTGCCCCTTTTTGGGGCCTGTTTCTGCCCCCCAGCAAGGCTGCCGTAACAGGTGTTTCTGTAGCAGCAGCATCCTGTGTCAGGTCTCCAGCATTTCCAAATTAGGTCTCCCGCTTCCTGCTTGCCCAGAGGCGTGGCAGTGGTGAAAGTGGTGGTAGCGGCTTCTTAAATGTAGTTTCCTGAACCCTGAATTGAAGATTCAGAGATGTGTTCTTGAATTCACAGCTCCAGAGGAGTGGCCCTCTGGATGGGTCAGTTCTATGTAGTTCTGGGAGTCATCCCTGGAGGCTTGGCTCATTCAGCCTCTCCAACAATTGTCCTGTATTAAATACCTTCCTGCAAAAACACCAAGGGGGCGATTTCTGTTTCCTGCTCTGAACCCTGACAAATACAGTTTGATAGCCTGATGGTTAAAGCTGTTGATTCTTGAGGTAACAAATATAGTGATGTCGATGGCGATGGTGTCTGGTGAGGACTGTGGCACTAGTTCGATAGATATTTGCTCTTGAGATTGATGGAAATGGTGACAATGACAATGTCTGGTGGTGGAACTAGGTAGTAACAAGAGGTCCTGGGTGCAAGCAATAGCATCTGACTCTGGCTGACTTATGAAGAAAAGGAAGATATTTGGGACCTCCCAGAATGGACACAAAGCCTGGAGATCGCAGCTCAGATAAAGGGCAGGAACTAAGGAAATGACAGCTTTGGCTAGACCAAGCCCCACTGCTTGGTCTACCCAGACACTCAGACACAACTGTCACCGTCAAACACCACATTGATCACTGCTACCATTGATCACCTTTCTGAGCAAATTCTAAACCCTCCTGTCTTTGTAACACTCACTGAAGGTTCCAGATCCTGGGCTTAAAGCATCCACTTGGCCGAGCCCAGGTTATACGTCCCTGTCATATCTGCCAGGGAGTGGGAAGAGGGGTCACTTTCAGCTTCAGCAGTAGGCAGTGGAGCCATGATGTCCATCCAGATTCATGCATTTAGGGGGGCTTCCCCCTAAAGAGAAAGGGGGTTTGCATGCAGGGCAGCCCAAAACCAACAAAAGCCCACTCAGTAAGTCTGGTGGTAGTGATGGAATAAAGAAGATGAAAGGAGATGCTGCCTTCTTTATTAAAACCAAACCAAGGTTGGAAGCAGCCCGACCTCTCAACCACAGCCCATAGCCCCTTGTGATCACCCAGGAACTTCTGCTGCCACCACCACAGGTGCCCCTGTGGACACTGGTCCATCTTTCACACTCTGATCCAGAGCAGATAGGACACTGCCCCTTCCCTTTACAGATCAGTGTAGAGCAGGAACCTGGATATTCAAGCAAGATGCTATCAATGACCCAGGGAGAACAAAGGGGAAAGAAACACAGACATCTCTTCATTATTCCATGTCCCTTTATTGGGCACCAATCAGGTACCTGATAGAGCAGAGAATGAGGGCCCTACCCCAGATACTTTACAATCTAGTGGGCACAGTGCAGGCAGGTATACAGATTCACTGGTGGTAAGGTAAGAGCTTCCCCCACCTGGGTTCCTGTGTCCTCAGTGAGGTATGAGGCTAGGACATCACTGCACAGCGGGAAGGGGAGAATGGCAGGACATGCGTCCATCAGGCCACATCTGGTTGCCAGTGTCCTAGGTAGAGCCATGACACCAGCCCTGAGGAGCCCAGGCCCTAATCGGCCTTCATACTCCTGGGTACCTCTTGGCAGTTTCCCCAAGGAGGATGGAGGCACCTCTTCGACTGACCCCTCCCCGTCACTGAGAAGAGGTTAGTGGTAAGAACTGAAGCCTCAACCATCACAATCACAATTTCAATGACAGCCACAATCATAATCACTGTCACCTTCACACCAACAGACACAAGGACAGGATAGGAAATCCTCAAGGGCATCCTGACCCTGCGAGCTAGCAGGGCCCCAGTCCCTTCCCGGGCCTGTGGAAAGCAATGGGTCAGAGCCAGTGGTGTGCTGGAGCCCGCTCCCACCATCTTGCAAGAGCCAATTCTGTGAATCTCTTCCCAAATCCAGATGCAGTAACATCACTGGGTAACTTAAAATCAGCTACAATGGAGGGCTTTGGGTTATTTTTCCCAGCTAGCCAGTTCACCAGCATATCTGGACAGAGCCCTGAGGGCAGTGAGAGGCCCTGATCCCCATTACTTGTCTCTGTAAACTCCAGAGCCTGGAGCAGGACCAGCGGAAAGAGCCAGGCAACCCTGTGCATAGAGTCCTGATGGGCAGATCATCTGGTGGGGGGATGTAGTGGATATGGGAGGTCACATCCCAGTAAGACACACCTGATGGTGGACCTGAGACTCTGGGCATTAGCTCAGGAGCATCACCTTCACCAGAGCCTCTGCTCCAGCCCAGGAGCCTGAGGCCTGTGGTTCCCAGCCGGGCTGCCTGACTCACCCTCCTGAATTTGGAATCCTGGGCTGGGTCTGTCCTGGGAGGGACCAAGGGCTGCTTCTCCCTGTTCCTTGATCCCAGGATGAGCCCCGACCTTGGTCATAGACTGGGCCTGAGCCAGGTGACAAAGATCTCCACCCAGGCCCAGAGAGAGCCCAGCCCTGGTTCTGGGTTGGGCACTGATCGGGCCACAGAAAGCACACTCTCACCTCCCTCTGCACCTGACATAGGCCCCAGCCCCGCCCTAGAATCACAAGCCTGGCCCTTCAGCCCGCAGTGGGGGAGCAGGCCTGGAGTGGGGTTGGCTCGGCACCATTTACCTCTGCAGTTGGGGCTTGAGCTCCTGCCTGGGAAGCAAAGAGTGAAAAACAAAACCAAATTAAAGCCCACCACCATCTCCTCCTTGCTTTAGTGACACAGGTTCCTCTTAGGAAATAAAGCCTAAAGGCAAAGTCTCTGTTCTAAGGCCTTAACTCCTCCCTGCCCCTGCTGGGCTCCCTCTTTGATTTGGAGGATTCTTGCCCTAAATGCTCCCTCTCCATTGTCCCCAAGTAGCCTCCAAGCCCCCAGGAGAAGAGGGAGCTGTGAAGCCCCAGGAACTTCATCTGAGAGCCCAAGGGGTGGAGGCCGTGACCCTATCTGGCTTATGGGCTGGGGCAAGATCTTTCCCCTCTCTGGGCCTCAGTTTCCCCATCTATACAGTCATGTGCCACTTTATGATGGGTATACATTCTGAGAAACGTGTCATTAGGCAATTGCATCATTGTGCAAACATCACAGAGTGCACTTACACAAACCCAGATGGTGTAGCCTACTGCACACACCTAGCCTACTGCTCTAAAGGGGAGGAAAACTAATTTTTCCTCTACCCTTCAAGAGCTGTTGGTTGAGACATCTCTGTAATAAAAGACAGATTGACAGGAGAAAAACAAAAGTTTAATAAGGTGAATACCGCCTGTATACATGGGAGAGACCCAGGAAAACTGAGGAACTTGCCAAAATGGCTGAAGCCACCACTTTAAATGCCATCTTCAGTTGAAGACAAAAGATGTTGGGAGTGGAGAGAGTCAGTTATGGGAGGTGAGCAGGAAAAGCTCAGTAAACAGAGTAAGGTTGTTATGCAGACTTAAGTCTCCATCCTCTGCATTGGTAAGAGTTCCTAGGGATAAGATCATCCCTCTCTTCCTGGTACAGCAAGGGAGACACCATTGCAAGTGGATATTTTCCTTACAAATGAAAAGGGTAACCTCTACCTGGTTTTCAGAGCTTCTCCCTGGCTGCTGTTTCTTAAAATTAAGCCAGAGACATATTTTCTCTTTGTAATCCTATGCCAAAGAGACATGTTTTGGGGTGACAAATTCTGTTTCCTTACAGCTCCTAGGCTACAAACCTGTATAGCATGTTACTGTACAGTAGACAATTGTAACACAATGGTAAGTATTTGTATAATAGGTTGCGTTACAAAGTCACCACGATTACAAGGCTAAGACGTCACTAGGCAATAAGAATTTTTTCAGCTCCATTACAATCTTATGGGAGGGGTGGCCGGTTAGCTCAGTTGGTTAGAGCATGGTACTGATAACACCAAGGTTGCTGGTTCGATCCCCCACATGGGCCACTGTAAGCTGCACCCTCCTTAAAAAAAAAAAAAAAAAAAAAAAAGAGTCTTATGGGACCACTGTTGCATATGTGGTCTGTTGTTGACACATTCATCATGTGGTGCATGACTGTATAGTGAAAGAAAGACTTAGCCTTCCAGCTCTACTATGCAAAGTTAAGGATCCTGATAGAAATCTAGGGCCCTATGGTCAAGAGTAAGAAGGTTTGTACTTCCTGGATAATTTAGACCCAGAAGACCCAGAAGACCCAGAAAACTTCCTAAAACATGTACGGGATATCAGGTTCAAGTCCTGGGATATCTGTCCTCTTAGCTCTGGTACCTTGTGCTAGCGACTTAGCCTTTCTGGACCTCAGTTTTCTCATCTGTCAAATGTCAATAACAACAAGTTTGTGAGAATCAAATGCGATGGTGGCAAGAAAAGTGCTTTGTAAACTATAGAGTTCAGTCCTCATGGGAGGGAGGGGCAGTTGTGATTGCTTTCGTTATGGTTTAATGTTTTGCCTTCCAACAGAGCCACAAGAGTGGCTCAGTCTGGACTGCCTCTCAGGTGGGACACCTCCTCAGAGCCTCCCCAGGACCCACCTGCCCTGCCCTGCCCTGCCCTGCCCCGCCAGGAACCAGCTCTGCCTGACATAAGCCTCCTACATGGCCTCCCTGCCTCAGGGCTGGACAAATTTTCCACACTGGTCGCCATAGAATCGGGGCTTTAGAGCTGGACTGGCTTGGGGATCCTCAGACCCCAACCCTTTATGTGGCCCAGACAGGAGAACGGCTTGCCCTAAGAGTCATGCAGCACATTTTTGGTAAAGCTAGGCCTTAAACCCAGGCCTCTCCTTCCTACAAGACTCTACCCTGCCCTCTAAAACAGAGTCCCCTGGAGTCCCCAGAGCAGCAGTGCTCTAGCTGGTGCCTCAGGAGAGCAGGTGCTGGCCAAAACCATGACTCTGGGAGAGAGGGGCTATCAAGGACATCCCTCCACAGCCCTCATGTCCCCTGGGCTCCTGTCTCCTCCAGGAAGCACCTAAAAGGCTGGAAGTTCCCTCCCACACCCCTCCTTTGATAGAAAACCTGCTTAAAGATGAAAGGTGTCTGTTTGCCTATTTGATGGCCCCTAGACTGAGTTTCTTCAAGGCAGGAAACAGCTGGATTCATCTGGGCTCCCTTCTTGGGGGCCCAGACCAGACTGAGGACAGGGGAAGGAGGGAGGAATGGGAGGAAAAGGGATGGAAGGGCAGGCGGGGCACACAATCAATGCAGGGCGATTTACTGACCCAAGCTGCGGCAGGGAAGAGGGTGGTGCTGGCAGGAGCCCATCCGGCACCCACACTACGGAGAGGCCCCACCCACTCGGACGTCAATCCTGGGGCCTCCCTCCCCCGCGGCTCATTCCCCAGGGCTGGTTCCTCCCGTGGGAACTGCTGTCTCTGCAGTGGGCGCCCAGCCACAGTGTGTGGCAGGAATGAGGCTAGGCTGCAGGGCAGGCACTTTCCTGGACAGCGTAGGGGAGGGCGGAGACAGGGCTGCCCCTTGCTCAGGCCTGGAAAGGGGTTGCCTCTGGGCAGAGGCCCCGCAGTAGGCCCAGAGAACTGGAGGCATCCTTCTATAGCTTGCAGAGCAGCAGCTGGACAAATCCTGGGAGCTGGTTAGAGATGCAGATTCTCAGGTCCTCCCCCAGACCTGCTGGTTCATAATCTGCATTTTAACAAGATCCCCAGGTGACCCCTACGTACATTCCAATTTGGAAAGCCCGTTCTACCAGTGTCTGCCTGTGCATTACAGGTTTGTTTGTTTTAAAAAAAGACATCTACAAACTTCCAGTTGTAAAATAAATAAATCCTGGGGATGTAATGTACAGCATGGTGACTATAGTTAATAAGACTGTACTGTAGATTTGAAAGTTGCTAAGAGAGCAGATTTTTTTTTTTTTTTTGCGGGCAGTGTCACTGGCCCTCATATGTGGGACCCGAACCGGGGCTGCTGGCTTGGCTTAACCACTGCACCACTCGGCCGGCCCAAGAGTAGATCTTAAAAGTTCTCCATCACAAGAAAAAAATTGTACCATATGGTGATAGATAATAACTAGACTTATTGTGGTGATCATTTCACAATACATATAAATATGAAATCATGTTATACATCTGAAATTTACATAATGTTATATGACAATTATATCTCAATGAAAAATTAAACCATGAAAAAAAGACAGATTACCTTCCTTTTATTTCTTTACATTTCGTTTAGAGCATTATTTTGATTTTTTTTCAAAATTAGGAGTGTATAAATAGGATGTATTATCTATGAATTTCATGTTATTACAGGGAAGAGGTATTGTAAGATATCTGTTATAAAAGGGAAGTGGGGTCAGCCAGGGCTGGGAACCGACTGATACGTACCCACTCCTATTTTTAGTCGGCAACATCAGGCCCTAAGGAGGCAGAAATGGGAGTGAGCAGCCCTTGAACCTAAGTTGCTTCCATTCTAGCAGGGGAGATGAAATACAGAGGCCTATCCCCACCTTTCTGAGCCTCAGTTTCCTTGCCCATGAAATGGGCAATGACTTAATCATCAGTCATATCCACCTGCCTCCTCACAGCTCAGGCTTGAAGGAGGTTGGGGACAAAGAGGAGCTTTGTGAGCTGCCTTCTCACACCCGAGGGAAGTGAGGTCCAGGAGCGCCCTGCTCATACCTCTGCCCACTGGTGCCTCTCCCTCTCCTTCGGAGTCCGGCCATGAGCTTCCTAGTTTTCTCCCAGAGCTTCATCCCCCTCTGAGATCTCACTTTCTCTTCCTCCTTCCTTCTCATCCTGTGGGGGGAAAAAAAAAATCCCGTGAAAAAAACACATCTGAACCTTGCTCCAAATTAGCCCTGTTTCTGGGGAGAGCAAGTGTGCACTGAGTGCTGAGTACATGCCAGACACCGCTCATGCACGGGGTTTTTTATGCTGCCCTGAGAGTAGGTGCTAATGACCCAATGAACAGATGAGGAAACCAACGCTCAGCAAAGCGGAGTAATTTACAAGAGCCAAGAAGAGGTCAAGATGGAATAGGAACTCAAGCTTTTGGCTCTCACTACACTAGGCTTCCTTGGCTGGAAAACAAGAACCAACTTTCAGTGACCTTGGAAGGCCTCCCCAAGTCCCAAGGTCCAAATCCTGTGTCAGAGATCTGGTTGGGGCCACCCTGCACCATTCCTTGCAAGATCTGGTTCTAGAAGAGTGCTCCTTCCTCAGGTATCTCTTTTTGCTCATTCCATGAATATTTATTGAGCACTAAATAATTGTCAACACAGTTCCAGGAGCTGGGATACACAGCAAACAAAAACAGATGGAACCCCTATCCTCCAGGAGCTTCTGTTCCAACAGGAAACAGGTAATGAATAAAAGATATGTGACATGTAGGTGATGTTTGGTGCAGAGCAGAAGATAGCTGGGGTGGGGGTGGGGGGTTGCTGATCTAACTGGGTAGTTAGGGAGGCGTTCCTGAGAAAAGGACACACTGAGAAAAAGACTGGGAGGAACTGGGGGAGAAGCCATGTGGCTATCAAGGGTAAGAAGGTGTCAGGCAGATGAAAGAGCAATCGCAAAGGCCCTGACGTAGGAGAGGAACGACTTAGGAGGTCAGTGTGCCTGCAACACAGAAGTGAGGAAAGGGGACAGAGTGCCCCGCAGAGCCTGTGACAATTGGAAGGACTTTGGCTTTTACTCCAAGTGAGATGGAGGCATTAAAACCATGTGACCTGACTTGTGTTTTAAAAGGATCCATCTGGCTGCTGGTAGGAGACAAGTATAATAGCAGGGGGGCCAGTAGGGAGGCTCCAATAATCCAGGAGAGAAGGGCAGTCTCCATGGAGGTGGCAGTAAACTGGGATGGAGGTGGGAGGGTGAGATGGAGTGACATTCTGTCTGTATTCTGAAGGCAGAGCCAATAGGACCTGCTCACAAATTAGATTTGGGACATGAGAGAAAAAGGAGTAAAAAATGGCTTCGAATTTTTAGCCCAAGAACTGGAAGTTGCCATTTGCTGTAGGAAGAGCAATTCAGTTCAAGAATTCAGTTTTGGATGTGCAAAGTTTGAGAAGACTATAAACATACAAGTAGAGATGTTGAGTAAAATTAAATACATGAGCCTGGATTTTGGGAAAGTGATCTGGACTGGAATATGTAAATTTGGGATTTGCCAGCACACAGATGGCATTTACAGCTTGAAACTGGATGAGATCACCAAGGGAGTGAGTGCAGACAGAAAAGAGAACAGACCAGGGAGTGAATCCCTGGCATTTCACTGTTTAGAGGTTGAGGGGATGAGGAGGAAGCTACCAAATAGCAGTCAGTGAAGTAGGAGAAAATATCAGGTCAGATATCTTAAAAGCCAAGTGAAACAAGTATTTCAGAGAGGAGGGAATGATCAGCTATGTCACAGGAAATGTATAGATCTGATATATCTGATAAGGGACATGTATCTAGAATATATAAAAACCTCTCAGAACTCAATAGTAATTTTCAAACTAATGCAATTAAAAATGGGCCAAGAATTTGAATAGACATTTCTCTGAAGATATAGATGGGCCAATAAGCACATGAAAAGATGTTTAATGTCATTAGCAAATCAAAACCACAATGAGATACCACTTCAAACCCACTAAAATGGCCATCATCAGAATGACAGATAATAGCAAGTGTCGGCAAGGATGTGGAGAAACTGTAACCCACATACACTGCTGGTGAGAATGTAAAATGGCGCAGCTGCTTTGAAAAATAGTCTGGCAGTTCCTCAAAGAGTTAAACATAAAGTTACGTTATGACTAGTAATTCCACTCCTAGGTATATATCCAAGAGAAATGAAAACATATGTCCACATAAAAACTTATACATGTACAACACCAAGAGAGAACCCTAATGTAAACTCTGGACTTTGGGTGATTATGAGGAGTCAATAAAAGTCCATCAATTGTAACAAATGGACCCCTCTGGTGGGGCTTTGTCAATAATGCATATGTGGGGGCAGAGGCTAAAAGGGGAATCTCTGTACCTTCCTCTCAATTTTTCTGTGAATCTAAAATTCTCCCCCCAAAAATTAAAAGAAAATTGTGTATACAGCATTCATAGTAGTCAAAAAGTGGATGGGCCGGCCGAGTGGCGCGGTGGTTAAGTGCTGGCTTGGGAAGCCAGCAGCCCCGATTTGGTCCCACATATGAGAGCCAGTGACACTGCCCTCAAAAAAAAAAAAAAAAAAAGTGGAAACAACCCAAATGTCCACCAACTGATGAATGGAAAAACAAAAGGTATCCATATAGCCATGGATAGTATTGGCTAATAAAGAAAAAATGAAATACTAATACATGCTACAACAAAATGAACCTTGAAAACATTATGCTAAATAAAAGAAACAAGTCACAAAAGACCACGTATTACATGATTCCATTTATACGAAATGTCCAGAACAGGCCAACCTATATAAAGACAAGAAGTAGTTTTGTGGTTGTCTAGGGCTGTAAGCTGAAGGGTTTGAGGGGAAATGGGAAGTGACTGCTAAAATGTATAGCACTTTTTTGTGGGAAGGTGATGAAAATGTACCAAAATTAATGATGGTGCTGTCTGAATTACTCAGTATACAAAACAGCATTGAGTTGAATACTTTATATGGGTGAAGTTCATGTTACGTGAATTTATCTCAATAATAAAGCTATTACCTCCAAAAAAAAAATGATGATTGGATTTAGCAGTGTGAAGATCACAGATGACCTTGAAAAAAACAGGTTTGGTGGAGCGGTGCGGGGAAAAGCCTGATTGAAGTGTGTTCAAGAGAGAACTGAACAAGTCAGCAAGTGTAGACATTTTCAGAGTTTTGCTGTATAGAGAAACAGGGCAGAGGGGAGGAAGATGTGAGACCAGAGAAGGACTTTTGGTTTTGTTTTGGGCTTTTCTTGAGATGCAAGAAATTATGTCTTAATAATGATTGGATGGGCCGGCCAAGTGGCGCAGCGGTTAAGAGCTGGCTTGGGACGCCAGCGGCCCGGGTTGGGATCCCACATATGAGGGCCAGTGACACTGCCCTTAAAAACAAACAAACAAACAAATAATGATTGGAATGATCAGCATTCCAATGAGGAGAAGGGCAAATCGCCCAAGTGAAGTCCTTGAGCAGGTGAAAGGTAGGGGATCTGATGTGTAAGTGGGGGGCTAGCTGCAGGGGTAAGCAAGTGGGTTCATCCAAGGCAGCAGGAGGGAGGATAAAAATGAGGCCCAGGCCCAGCATGGGGTAGAGGAAGCCCTGAGACTCTGCAGTTCTCTTTTGATTGCTTCTATCAGTGAAGTAGGAAGTAAGGTCATCAACTGAGAGGGGGAGGAGCTGTCAGGAATTGAGGACAGTGGAAAAGGTAAGCAATTGTCTACAGGACTGTGAGAGAGTAAAAGGACTGGATCATACGGCAGGATCGCCAGCCAGTGCCCTGAAGGATGATGGGGGATGATGTTAAAGTGAGAGCAGTCAGCAGAGCTGTATGTCTTTCCCCAGCTTCAGTCAACTGTGTGGTTACAAGTGCTCAGTTGAATTAACCAGAGTGTGGTTTTGCCAGGTGGGCACAATTTCACTAGAGAAGAGCAAGTGGTTGAGAGTGTATGCAAGGAAGTAATTATGATGGTCCATGGACTCTCTCTCAGGTGGTTAAGGAAGAAAGTCAGGACATGGGGGAGGCGAGGACAGTAGGGGGAAAAGGTTGGAGGATCAATGGATTGGAGGATCTGGTGGGTGATGAAATCATTGGAATCAGGTTCTAGAGAGAGTGAGCAGGAAAGACAGGAGGCGGTATTAGGAGCATGGAATACTTAATATTGAAATTGTGCAGGGTAGAGGTGAAATTACTGGTGATGACGAAGTCCAGGAAATTACCTTGGCTGTGAGGGACTGAGGCAGGGTGGAAGACAAGAACCATAGTAGTAGGAGATCGGTGATTTACCAGAGAGGAGGATCATTTGTGTGTGGTTGGACAAACCAAGTCATTCTCAGAGGCAAGGCCCTGGGTAGGGTATGGGCTGGGGATTCAGCCCCTCTCTCCAAATGTGGGACCCTGGACAAATGAATTAGCTTCTCTGAGCCTGTTTCCTCTCAGTCAAAGTCAGAGATCACTTCTGTGTCAGAAGATCATGTTCTAAAAATTGGATGAGAAACTGTGTGAAAAGTAACTAGTGTAGTTCCAGGCTCAGGGTGGTCAGCAGTATGACCTGATCCCAGAATGTTCTTGTCTGGAGTCCCAGAGCTGAGGAGACAATGTAGAGACCAAGACTCTTCCAAGGAAACTTTTTCCTTCCCTACCACCTCAAATCATACAAAGTGGGACTGGAATAGCTTAATTCCTATTTCACTCCCATGTTACAAAATAGGAAATTGAGGTCCAGATAGGGAAAGTGACTTACCTATCTGGACTCAATTATCATAGAGAATAAGTTCCCTTTTAAAATCAATTGAAGGGCCGGCCAAGTGGCGCATTGGTTAAGCGCTGGTTTTGGGATGCCAGCGGCCCCGGTTCGGATCCCACATGAGGGCCAGTGACACTGCCCTCTACAGCTAACAACAGCTCCACCTGGAGCTGGGCTGTGCGAGTCCGGGTGATGGTGTGGGCTGCAGCCCCTGCTGCAGTGGGCTGCCATAGGTTGCAGTGAGTGGCCCGCAGCCAGCGTGAGCGGCTGGCAGCCAAGCGTGAGCTGCCAATAGCCGCGATGAGCGACATCCAGAGGCCAGCGACTGATCTGCCTCATCCGGGAAGAGCGCAATGACGATACCAACAGTGAAGCAACATCCTCCGCAACTAAAACTGAAGAACAAGAAGATGGCAACTTGTCTGTTCCCCTTCCCCAATTCCCCAACGCTGTTCCCCTCCACCAATTCCCCAATAAAATCTTTAAAAAAATAAAATAAAATAAAATAAAATAAAATCAATTGAAGTCAGAATTAAGATGGGAAATTTGTGCCAACTGTAATTGAATATATAGATAGTCACGGGATGTGGATTATACAGTGGAAGGGAGTCAAAGGAATTGTAATAGATAGTATGATATGGGGAGGAGGAGTGGGGGGAGAATTGGGGGATGGGGGTTGTCACTTTGAGGGGTAAAAAGTATAACCATTGCACTTTGTTGTACACCTGAAGCTAATTTAAAAAATAAATAAATAAATAAATAAATAAATAAATAAATAAATAAAAAGATGCGAAATTTGTACAGGGAGGAAAGGCTCATATATAACATTTGAAAGCTAGTTGGACTTTTGGATGTACCCCAGCCATCGTTCCCTCCATTCACTGGGATAATTCAAAGTTGGTTTTGGTGAAAATAAAAAAAAACTCTACTGAGTGCACTCCAGCTCTCTCTCATCTTCTCTCTTCTCTTCCCAAGTCACCCTCGCCCCCATCACAGTGATGTTCAGATCCTGTAATTGGGCAAACACTGAACCAATTAGCTTGGGAATAGAAGTGACTACAGAAGGGTGATTCACAGTGCATGAACTTGCTAATTGCTCTTCCTAGCCCAGATAGAAGGAAGGTGAGAGGAAAAGAGATTTCTATTTCCTTCCTAAGAGAACTTGATTCAAGTATGTGGGGTGGATAACAAGGCCCTGCCCCTGTGTACTTCCAGCACTAGTCAGTCTCCCTGCGGAAAATCTCTCCTGTTTACTGGACCCCAGTTTTCCCATCTAAAAAGTGCAAAGACAGTAGACAAAATGATTGTCAAAAGACCTCAGAGCTTGGGCCTTTGGGGTTCTAGGAACGTGTGGCTTAGCACCTTCTCTGCTGCCCTGATTGTCTAGGAACAAGCATGGGGAGATAGGGCAGAAGTGGATCCAGCAGATGCAATGGAAAAGTCACCTCGTTAGGGAGACCTTCCATGATTACGCCATCTAATGATGGACATCCATCTCTCCAGTTGTCTCTCATTCTCGCTATATCTCACTTTTTCAGTCACACACATGGTTGCGCTCTCTCT
This sequence comes from Aselliscus stoliczkanus, assembly GCA_033961575.1. Taxonomy (NCBI): domain Eukaryota; kingdom Metazoa; phylum Chordata; class Mammalia; order Chiroptera; family Hipposideridae; genus Aselliscus; species Aselliscus stoliczkanus. Next base: position 164,085,337 of record CM066730.1, read on the forward strand.
CTCCTATTACCCTGTTTTATTTTCTTCTTAGCTCTATATGAAATGTCTTAAATATTTGTTTACTTGGGGCAGGCCAAGTGGCTCATTGGTTAAGAGTTGGCTTGGGAGCACGAGCTCTGAGCAGCAGGCCCAGCGGTTCGGATCCCACATCGGCCAGTGACACTGCGCCCTCTATAGCTAAGATGGTGAACAACAGCTCGACCTGGAGCTGGGCTGCTGTGAGTCTCCAGCGACACGTAGGCTGCAGTGGAGCTGCAGCGGGCTGCCATAAGCTACCGTGAGTGGCAGGCAGCCAGGCCAGAGACCAACTGGCCTCAGCTGGAGAGAGCACAATGATCACAATACCAACATGGGCCAGTGAAGCGAAGTTCTCCACAACTAGACTGAAGAACAAAAGGACAGCAATTTGTCTGTTCCCCTTCCCTGATTCCCCAACGCTGTCCCCTTCCCCCATTCCCCAATAAAAATCTTTAAAAAAAAAATATTTGTTTACTTGACAACTGTCTTTCTACACTAGAATCTAGAAGGGCAGGAACCTTGCCTATCATAACTCAGGGCCTAGTCCAGCACCTGCACATAGCACATAGCAAGTGCTTAGTATATACGTGTATATGTTGGTTGATGAATGAATGAATGAATGAATGAATCTTGTGGATGGTACCAGAGCTGTACCAAGCATGACTGTGATCTGTACCAGCTCTTCCATGAGGAGCAGTTGAAAAATAGGGCACTAGGGCCGGCCGAGTGGAGCATTGGTTAAGAGCTGGTTTTGGGATGCCAGCGGCCCCGGTTCGGATCCCACATATGAGGGCCAGTGACACTGCCCTCTACAGCTAACAACAGCTCCACCTGGAGCTGGGCTGTGCAAGCCCTAGCGACGGTGTAGGCTGCAGCCCCTGCTGCAGTGGGCTGCCATAGGCTACAGTGAGTGGCCAGCAGTCAGCGTGAGCAGCTGGCAGCCAGCATGAGCTGCCAATAGACGCGGTGAATGACATCCAGAGGCTGGCGACCTATCTGCCTCATCCGGGAAGAGCACAATGACGATACCAACATGGGCCAGTGAAGCAACATCCTCCACAACTAGACTGAAGAACAAAAAGACAGCAACTTGTCTGTTCCCCTTCCCCGATTCCCCAACGCTGTTCCCCTCCCCCAATTCCCCAATAAAAATTAAAAAAAGAAGCACAAATGTGTGATATTGTGTCACAAGTGAAAAAAGAAATAGGGCACTAGAATCAGGAGACTTGGATTTGAGTCCCACACTGCCAATTAGAGGTTGTGTAACCTTAGGCATTCCACTTGACCTCTCTAAACCTTGGTTTCTTTATCTGTAAATTGAGAATAATGATCCCACATCTTGAGGTTTATGTTTAGTATGTGAAGTGATCTGGTGCATAGCAAGTATTCAGTAAATGTTAGCTTTCCTTCCTCTGCTGGGGCATGGAGGTGATGGGTCAAGGGTTTGGAGATTCTGGGCTCAGTCAAATGAGGTTTTTTATCTACTTCTATCTTTCGAGAGAAGGTAAAACAAATAGCAAGCAACTGTGCTAACGCTGCAAGTGACTTGCCCAAAGTCACACAGCCAAGCAGTGGAGTAAGCAGCAGCTGCCCTCCCTGAGGGCCAGAGGAAACTCCTGATTCCAGACAAGATGGAGGGAGGGGACAAGGGCAGGATCTTGCTTGGGCTGGGCCTCCAGAAAGAGGAAGTGGCTGCTCTAGTCTGAGAGTCAGGATCCTGGGTTCTAGTCCTAGGTATGTCAGAGGCAAGCTGGTGCCCTTGGGATGTAGTGTAGAGAAGGCTGAGAAGAGGCTGGCATGGAAGATTTCTACCAGCCACCCAGGAAGCCCCTGCCAGACATAGCTGCAGATGGTCCTGAGATGCAGGGTCAGAAACACCAACTAGCTTCTCTCCATCCTCCAGTCCCTCAAAGGACCTGCATCTGCGCAAGTGTAGTGGAAGGGGCATATACGCCCACAAATTCTATAGCCCAGCTCAGCACCAGGGCCCAACTTGCTTGCTGTGTGACTTTGGGGGAGTTACATGCCCTCTCTGAGCAGGTTTCCCCTCTTCTGAACATGAACATTAAGGCTGGCCAGGCTGTGGCTGGCAAAGACCAATAAGAGAGTGTATTAAAGGCCGGCCGAGTAGCTTGGTTAAGAGTGCAAGCTCTGAGCAACGGGATCACCGGTTCAATTCCCAGATGGGCCAGTGAGCTGCGCCTGAGCTGCTGCTGAGCTGCCAACAGGTGGCAGGATGGCTCAGCTGGTGAAAGCAAGTGTTCCTAACAACAAGATTGCCAATTCAACTCCCGCATGGGATGGTGGGCTGTGCCCACCCGAAACAAAGATTGAACATGGCATCTTGCGCTGAGCAGCCATAAGCTGCCAACAAGCAGCCAGATAGCGACTGTACTTGGAGCTGAGCTAGCTGTGCCCTCCACAACGAAGACTGAAGGACAACAGTTTGGTTGTTCCCCTTCCCCAATTCCCCAATAAAATCTAAAAAAAAAAAAAAGAGTGCATTAAAGAATCTCTACCTTAGTATACTCTGAGTGTGTTACTTTTCTTCGACTCGAAGATTGCGGAAAAGCAGAAGGAGCGGTGTGTGGAGTTGAACGAGTGGAGCAATCTCTCTGGGCTTCTGAAAATAGTGGATGACCAGGACTAGGCCAGGCGATTTCTAAATTCCTTCCAGAGCCAAAAGCAAAGAGCCAAATCAAAAAACAAAAAACAAAAACCTTGGATTTTCTTCGTGGTCCGTCTCCGCTACAAATTCCACTGGTCACTAGAGGGCGCAGTCCCTTTAAGTCCAGACCCTGCTCCGCCCCGGCCAATCACCGTGAGCAGAAGTTCTTTAAGGACCAAAGGAGGGAATTCAGCCCGAGGAGGGCGGGGCAAGGGAGTGCCTTCTAGCCAATCAAATTTCCCTGGAGACTAAGTTCCCGCTGTGTGACAGCTTTCTGAACCAATGGGCATGTCGCCCGCGGCCTATAAGAGTCGGCTGGGACCGGGGCGACGGGCTTTAGGGTCGGTTGGCTGTCTTTTTCGTAGGTGTATCTTGGGTTTGCCTCGCCGTACGTGCCGTCGGGTCCCTGCAGCCGCTCCCCGCGCCTTGGCTCCGGCCCAGCCGCTCTCCCTGCCCCCCTCTCCGTAGCCACTACCCCGGTTTCTGCCGTCGGGGCCCCGGGGCCTGGCTGATGATGCCGTCCGAAAGTGGAGATGAGAGCCCGGACCAGGCAGCCGCGCAGGTGGGGACGGCTGCGGCCTCGGAGGTGGCCACGGCAGCCCAGGCAGGCGGCGGCCCGGACCCAGAGGCCTCAACGGCCTCCCTCGGACGGCACCTGAGTGGGCTGGGCTGGCCACAGGTGAAGCGACTGGACGCGCTGCTGAGCGAGCCAATTCCCATTCACGGACGCGGCAACTTTCCCACGCTGAGTGTACAGCCCCGGCAGATTGTGCAGGTGAGAGGACGCTGGGTGGGGTGTCTGTGGTCTATCCTGAGGCTCTCGGTGGCTGGAAGGCACCCGGAGTCTGTTCGATTCCCGGGACAGCTAGGGAAAATGAGATTGCACACCATATCCCTTTCCCCCCTGCACCTCATAGGCCTTCCCCACTTAGCTTTCCCGTCCCCGTCCCTGGGGAGCCGCGATTTTCCTCGGACCTTTCACCCAGGCTCTGGCTTGGAGAGGGGAGGAGAATAAGGAGAGACCCAGCGGCCAGGGAAGAACTGTCCCAGCTGCAAGGACAAGAGATGCCAGGTAGCTCGCAGGACAGGCGGGCAGGGTGAGGGGGTTGTAGGTGTGCATGCTTGGGGCCAAAATAGTTCTTTTCACCCCCAAATCGTCATTCATGGGCCTCACTCCCACCCCTTCCCTCTCTCAAGGTTCTAGGGGCAGAATGGCCTGTACCCCATACCGCACTTGGCTCAAGAGCCCCCTAGCTAGATGTAGATGGGAAATCCTAAAAATCCTGATTAGGACTCCCTCCCTCAGTTTGAAGTTGTAGCAAGAGATTAAGCACCAGACCAGACCTGATGCCCAAAGGCTGGAAGGCAACCTCAGATGTCCAGTTTAGGTGTTTCTCCCTGTCCCCAGGATTGGAAATGAAAGCAGACCCAGCTCCCAAACCCCATCTCTGTCCTGAGGAGTGGAAGAAGAGAATTCTGGCAACCCCTCTCTTCCTCAGACTGTCCCTTCCCTTAACTTGAAACACTGAAATTGCTCTTTCATCTGTATAGCCCAGGCACTTTCATGGTTTGACATACCAGAATATAGCAATTGTTGTACCCATTTTATAGCTGGGGAAGCTGAGGCCCCCAAAGGGGCAGTGAGATGCCTAACTTTACCTAAAGAGGTGAAAATCAAACCCAGGGAATCTTGGGTCTTCCCAGGAGTGGCTGCCATGGGTTCAAGGTATATAAACCCCTTCCCCAGCTCCCAAGACTCAACTTCTGGGTCTTAGGGGTGTCTTCCGATAAGAAACCAGAAAATCAGCCCACATTCTTGTGCATCCCTACCAGCAGATGGACTTTCTGGGAGACAGCCTACTCGCTAGGTGAAGCAGACTATTCCCCTGCCTCCTGCTGCCTTAGTTTCCACAGTGGGGCAAGGGTGCTCACTGGGGGATTTACCTTGCTCTCCCTCCCGAGGAATGGGAGGGGGTGGGGGCAGATTCCCCAGGACTGACTCATCCGAAGCCCAGTGGCGCCTCACAGAGGCATTCCGTTGTCATGGGGTAATTAGGAATCCCGTTGAGGCTTTTCTCCCCTGGACAGTCAGGTCAACCTTGGGGCCCCAACTGCTGTACCTCCGGGACTGTTGTCCCAGGTGTGGGAGGGGGTGGGGGAGCACAGTGTGGCAGCTCCCCTCTGCAAGGACAAGGGGTGCCATGGAGGGGAAGTCCCGGCCCTTATCAGTTTGGTCCAAACTGCCACCTGCTCTGTGCCAAGCCCGATTCGGGACACAAGGACATAGATATGATTGGGGCCCAGCCTCCCTGCCTTCCAGGTCCTCCCAGACAGGTGGAGGAGACTGCAGGTCAATAGGAGCTGACTTTACAATGCTATAATAGTATTGGGTTGTCGGAAAAGTCATGACATATTTTTCTTGTTTTTCATTGTAAAAAGGCATCATAACTTTTCTGACAATCCAATAGATATAGTACAGTGTCTTCCTAGACAAGGGTCAGAGACATCACAGAACAGGGAGCTGCCAGCTGTGGTGCTGAGGGGCAGCAGAGACTCCAAAGCTGGACTGGGAAGTTGGACATTTGGCTTCAGGGCCTGGATTGTTGTCTGTTCCTTCTGCTGGGCCCAGTGTCCCCATCTGTTCAATGAGGATGGCGTGGACTGTTCTATTTCTGGTTCTAGAATCTAAAGAGAATGGGTGCCTTCACGTGGCCTGTACAATTGCCTCCACAGGAAAGAAAGACCATCTCCTGGTAGGAATCTGTAGATGGCAACTTCACAAGCTGCTGGGAAGTGTGTGGTTGGGGGTGCTGTGTCTTGACTTTGAGCTTCTCACCAGTGCTGAGTTGCCCTGCAGTTCAAGAATTGGAATCTTTCAGGCTGGCCGAGTGGCGCAGTGGTTGAGAGCTGGCTTGGGACACCAGCAGCCTGGGTTCGGATCCCACATGTGAGGGCTAGTGACACTGCCCTCTAAAAAAAAAAAAAAAAGCAGAATTGGAATCTTTCTTCTTCTCTCCCCTACAAAGTTTCACCTATAGCACCAATCTGATCAGCTTGAGATGTTCTAGTTTGTACTTGGGCTAGGGGGACCCACTCTTCTGTAGGAGACCCCCTGTCCTCTGGGAGGCCTAGTTCTAATTAAGCTTGGCTATTTACTGGTTGTGTGACCTTGGATAAGTCCTTTGCCGTCTCTGGGCCCAAAGGATTGAATTAGCCAATCTGATCTCTCCAGCTGCAGCTAGAGGGCCTGCATTAGGCAGCTCTGAATACAAGTTTTATAAGCCTGCTGGCTGGCAGCACCTACAGTCTCCCTACAGGCCTGGGAGCAGAGTGGTTCTATGGAGGGCCTTGGCACAGGAGAAAGGAGGGTGCAGCCACTGCCCCCTCCATGGCTGGGAAGTCTGATTCAGGAGGCTGTAAGCTGCCCTGCAGTCCTTGGGTGTGGCAGTATCTGGGGATTGACTGCCAAGCTGGCTGTAGTCACACCTGGGAAAGAGACAACAGCCACTGTCTGGCTGACATAGCCAATCCCATGGCCTGACGCAGGTGATTTAACAAGGAAGGGTATTGCTACCTACTCACCAGGCTAGGTGCCATGCCCTGGGGTGGGCATCAGCCTGGGAGTAGGAGCTGGCACTGAGTAAGGCTTAGTCAGCTCTAATGGGATTTGGGGAGGGGGCTGGTCTGGCAGGGTACTTGGGACAAGGTGTTTGGCCCATTTCTATCCTTGGCCTACATAGACACAGGGTGTGGGTTAGAAGTCCATAGGCTGGACTGCAGCAACTGGCCCCTTACCTCCAGCCTCCCCTGTCTGTCTGACAAGGGCTTCCTCTAACCCCTACCTTCCTGCTCCCCAACTACTCTGGCTCTGGGGTTCAGTGACTGGAAGGTTAGCCTCACTTTGAAATTTTGAAAGGGAGGGAGGATTCTGGTCTCTGCTCCTTCTGAACCATGGGATAGTAATATGGTAGAAAGAGAATAGACTTCAGAGTCAGCCATACCTGGATTTGAAGGTACCTCTGGATGATCTTGGGCAGGTGACTTCACTCCTGTGAGCCTCAGTGTCACCACCTATGCCTTGGAGATCATAAGACCTATCCCCTGTAGATTCTGGTGAGAGGGTCCGGTGCCTGGCACCCAATCGGTGCCTAACCAATAGTCCTCTTCCCCTCCCCAACGTGCTCCCCACCCCAAGTTCCAGATGGCCAGTTGCTTACCTTCCATAGCCATGACAATACCTTCCCCTAGTCCTCCTCTGGGAAGCCTTCCTGGAGGGAGCCGCCCGCCTCAGATTGCCCCACTGCAGCTTGCTTCCTCAGCACTCAGGTGCATTCTTTGCAGTAATTCCCTTGGAGGCGAGGAGGGCAGCCTGGCCAGTGCTGACTTGGCAGCAAGGTTGCAATATCACTCAGGGTAGGAATGCTGCCTGGTCTCTTTCAGGACGGTGTGTGAAGTACTGTGGGTTGCTGAGAAAATTGAGTGTCCAGCCCAGCTCCTCTCCAACTGGTCCTAGGCCCAGGAAGACAGGTTCTAGAATCCAAAGGGAACAGGTGCTTTCACTTGGCCTGTATAATTGCTAGAGGAGAAGGTTCAAGATGACTTGTAGGTTTGCTTGTGTTCCTGTGTCAGCAGATGGGGTCCGCTATATCTTTTTCCACTTGGTTTGGGAGGTTTCCTGAGATCTTAACCCATCCCCCCTAAAAGCGGGAAGGGTCTGGGTTTTAACTTCTAGCCCTGTCATTTCTGAATGACTTCCCCTCCGAGTCTTAGATATTTTGCTACTGTAAGCCACATTTTCCTCATCTATAAAATAGGTATAATATTTGCCCTAATGGGTCCTTGTATAGATGAACTAAGATGAGTGTCTCATAGTCAAAAGAGTATGCATGAACTTGAGAATCCAACTGACCTGGGTTCTTGTCTCAGCCTGGCCACTCTGACCTTGGACATATTTCTTAACCTCTCTGTGCTTCAGGTCCCCCTCTATAAATTGGAATAATACTCAAACATAGGATTATTGTGAGGAATAGTGTAGTAATACGTGTGAAATGACAACTATATTCTCGATACATTTGAGCAGTTAGCATGTCTGGCACAAAACTAAGTGTTTTACTTGCAGTTTTAAAGAGATAGAACAGCACAGTGGTTAAGGCATGGGCTCTGAGTTTAATTCCCAGCTGTGCGTTCACCAGCTGTGTGACCTTGGGCAAGTTGCTTGGCCCCGCTGTACTTCCATTTCCCCATCTGTAAAGTGGGAATAATTACTACCTAATAGAGCTATTGTAAGAATTACATGACTTTATATCCTTTTTTTTTTTTTTTTAAGAGGCCAGTGTCACTGGCCCTCATATGTGGGATCCGAACCAGGGCCACTGGTGTCCCAGGCCAACTTTTAACCACCACGCCACTCGGCCGGTTCGAGTTTATATCTTAATGTATGAAGTGCTTAGATCACAACCTGGCTTTTAGTAAATTCTGTGCTTGTGTTTGCTATCATTATTGCTATTCTTTCTGAGGCTTTCCTCCAAATGGGCCATTCTCCAGATTAGGAAATCAAGGCTTAGAGAGTTAAATGTCTTTCCAAAGGCACAACAGCTGGTAAGTGGTCAACAGTGGTTGGTGTTATTGTTACTCTTACATAGAAGCCTACAATGGTTACCAGGGGCCCAGGCTCCTGACACCTCTCCCTCCTGCCCTCCCCTCCGCAGGTTGTCCGCAGCAGCCTGGAGGCACAGGGACTGCACGTGCATGGTGTGCGGCTGCACGGCTCAGCTGCTAGCCACGTGCTGCACCCCGAGAATGGCCTGGGCTACAAGGACCTGGACCTAGTGTTCCGTGTGGACCTGCGCAGTGAGGCGTCCTTCCAGCTGACCAAGGAGGTGGTGCTGGCCTGCCTGCTGGACTTCCTGCCGGCTGGCGTGAGCCGAGCCAAGATCACGCCACTGACACTCAAGGATGCGTACGTGCAGAAGCTGGTGAAAGTGTGCACAGACGCGGACCGCTGGAGCCTCATCTCGTTGTCCAATAAGAGTGGCAAGAACGTGGAGCTTAAGTTTGTAGACTCTGTCAGGCGCCAGTTTGAGTTCAGCGTAGACTCCTTCCAGATCATGCTGGACTCCCTGCTCCTCTTTGGCCAGTGCTCATCTACGCCCATGTCTGAGGCCTTCCACCCCACGGTAACAGGCGAGAGCCTCTACGGGGACTTTGCCGAAGCCCTGGAGCACCTGCAGCACCGCGTGATCGCCACCCGCAGCCCTGAGGAGATCCGAGGTGGCGGCCTCCTCAAGTACTGCCACCTCCTGGTGCGCGGCTTCCGGCCGCAGCCCAGCACTGACGTGCGTGCCCTGCAACGCTACATGTGCTCCCGCTTCTTCATCGACTTCCCAGACCTGGTGGAGCAGCAGCGCACGCTGGAGCGCTACCTGGAGGCTCATTTCAGCGGGGCCGACTCCGCCCGCCGCTATGCCTGCCTGGTGACGCTGCACCAGGTGGTCAATGAGAGCACTGTGTGCCTCATGAACCACGAGCGCCGCCAGACACTGGACCTGATCGCCACGATGGCGCTCCAGGCACTGGCTGAGCAGGGCCCGGCTGCAGCAGCCGCCCTGGCCTGGCGTCCTCCAGGCCCCAATGGGGTTGTACCTACCACTGTCAACTACTACGTGACCCCTGTGCAACCTCTGCTAGCCCGTGCCCACTCCTGCTATCCCACCTGGCTGCCTTGTAATTGACTCGGACCCTGGCCAGAGGGACTGAGCCTCCTCAGATGGAGCGGGGCCTCCTGGAGTGTGTGGAGGACATGACCAGAGACAGGCGGCCTGTGCCAGGTGGCCCAGCACTGCTGCAGGGTTGGGCTTTCAACTGAACAGACCAGACTCCCCTGAGTGAGGCCCCTGAGGGCTTAAGGCCAAACTGGGGTTCTTGGCAGATGGACCCTTTGCTTATTATACCACACTTTTAGACCAGCATGATTGTGGGGTACAGGAGCGCTTTGTCTTGGGGGTGAGTTGCCTTCAGGAGGTGAAACATATTTGGGGAGGTAAGCTCAACATCCATCATCTTGGGTTGATTTCTGTGGCCTAGAAAGGGTCTTTTTGGCTAGGACCAGCCTTCAGTGATCCAAGGGCCTGCAGCCTACACGGTGGCTAAAATATGGTATGTTATGGGAACTAGTCACTTTGACTCGGGTTGGACCACTAACAGGGCCTGGTGGTCCAACCTGACTAATTACTGGGAGAAGGGAAACAAGCATGAGGCACATACCTGGGTTTGGAGAGGGATATTAACACCCCTAACGCCAGCTGTTGAGAAGCATGGTAAGCAGGAGCCAAGCGGCCTGGGGTGGGACACAGCCCATAGCGCTTTCGGGATATTGCTCCCTTCCCCCATGTCATGAGGAGACTGCCTACCTAGGAGCTTATTCTTCAGAGGGTGTGGGCCCAAAGTGGCCACACTCAAGGGCTTCCACCCCACTTTCCTGGTTACGGGGTCCTCACTTGGGGGAGGAGAGCCATGCCCCACCTCTTGTTACTATTTTGCACTCTTAGCACCTGCCAATAAAGATTGTTTACACTGAGCCTAGCACCATACTTTCCCTGGGAGAAGCACCTTCCATAGCTCTGGGGGCTGTGGCTGCCTCCCCCAGCCTTAGTCTGGCTTATATTGTGGGAGAGGACATTGTGGGGTACGTGTCTGAGTCCTGGGCTGTGACTGGGGGGAATGCCCCTCCTTCCGTCAATACCAGCCCCAGTTTGACAACTGTGCTAAGAGCTCATGTTCACATATGTGACTTGCACCTGCCTCAGCAAGTCTCTTATTAAAGAGGAAATATTTCAGTGTTTCCTACCTAGAGTCCTAATGACACTGGACCTGGCCTCACACTCTGGTACTCAGGATTACCTGACCCCATCTCTGCTTCCCTACCCACCACTTCCCAGAAAGCAGGTGGAGAAGAAGCTGGATGAATCCAAACTGGAGACCCTTCCAGTAATGGCAGGGGAAACTGGAAGACTTCTAGAGTCCCCCAAAGCCAGAGCCTAGGTTTGGCCTCCATACTTGGGAGAGGTTCCCTCAACCCCTGGCTCCCTCTGTCACCCCCAAGTGCTGATGGGGACACTCCGGCTTATTCTAAGCAGGCCCCCTAGAGGGGCAGGCCTCTCCTTTCCAAACCCACTTGGGAGCATGCCAGGCTGTCTGGGAGTGAATGTCAAACTCTTTGGGAGCTATTCCCTCAGGGCATCAGTCAGTCATGGCCTCAACGCAGCCCACTCTGTTTACCCAGCCTCTTTGATCCAGGGATTGCAAAGCCCTTAACACAATTCAGACTCATTAGTGGCCTCTGAAGTGGTGGCTTTGATGGTTTCAGCCAGGGTGGAAAAAAACAAGGCCATAGAGGAGGCCCCAGGTCACCTGGGTGAATCTAGTCACTTCACCTGCTCAATGGATCCCTGCTGAGCTCAAAATGGTTTGAAGAGCCAGTGGAAAGGCCTTTACTTGGTGACTAAAAATAGCCTGCCCACTTTCACTCCAACCAGACCCACCCTGGGAGGGACTAGGTTGGTCTCAGCTCCTAATGTGGGCATGTTGGAGATGCTCACAGGATAAGCATACAGGCTTAGCTTGTTGGGGTCAGGAGTGGGCTTCCCCTGGATGTGCTTGTTCCCAAAGGTAAGAAAGCCAGGAACGTGTGTACATGTGTATACCTGCATTCAGCCCACGGTGAGCTTACCATCTAAGGGTTGGGACCACAGCAAACCGCAGACCAACATTCCTGCCCTCGAGAAGATCACATTCTAATGGGGTAGACAGGAAATAAACTATATAGTCTTAGAAGGTCAGCGATGCTCGCAAATATACATAGCAGGGTAAGGGATTAGAATAGCTGGGGTATACAATTTTTAAAAGAAGGCGGGGTGGACCTCATTGTAAGAGTGACATGATTAAACAGATTTAAAGGTAGTGGAAAGCAAGCCTCGTGGATGTCTGGGGGAAGAGCGTCGGGGCAGAGAACTGGTCTGATAGTGTATGCATGCTCCTGGCAGGCGTGTCTGCCTGGCCTTGCGCAGGCGCGTGTCCTCACTGGTGCCAATATGTAGCCTTCATGGGTGTGAGGAGCTGGAGAGAGACAGGAGTTTCCAGTAACAGCTACTGTTTCTGGAAGTGCTTTATTCCAGGGCAGGACAATGCTCAGGTCTTCCCAATCATTATCCTCATTTCATTCTTGTAGCTACTCCATGAGACAAGAGCAAGGATTATCTCCATTTTATAGACCAGGAAACTGATACCAGAGAGGTCAGAGGTTTGTTTGACTCTAGAGCCATTGCTATGATCTCCTGCACCGCCCTGCCCCTACACTCTGATTTCCCATGGATGAGTGTGTCTCCTGTACATATATACAACGAGGCACGTTTGGCATTTGACAGAGTGAGTTTGCATGACTGTGACTGCCATTTTATGTATGACTGTAGCAGAGTGTAGCAGGGTGCCAAGATGTAGATTTTTCTTGACGTAAATGTGACAACAGCCCATGGCTTGTGGTGACTATGTCAGAGGCCTGTGATGACCACAGGTATGCCCGTGGGTATGTTTGAGGGTGGTGCAGTGTTTCCGGGTATGAGAAAAACACTGACTCAGTGGCTGGCATTGTCTTTTGTTTTGTTTTTTGAGGGCATTATCATTGGCCCTCATATGTGGACCGAACCGGGATCGCTGGCTTCCCTAACCAGCGCTTAACCACTGCGCCACTCGGCCGGCCCTGGCATTGTTCTTTCGTGGACAATTCCTACAGCCATTTAAGATGCCAAGACAAGCAGGAATCAAGAACTGGAAAGCCAGAGAGGGGAAGGCAGGAAACCCCCACCCCCCACCCCAACCCCAGTGCTCTCCAAACAGTGGTCCACCTTAGGACCATGCTAGGTGAGGGGAACTTCAAAGGAGGAAGAAGCATTGCTGCAAACATTGGGGAACAGGAGATACACCCTCCCCCAGGGGCAGTTACATGATGTGTGGGCCCCTCCAGTTCTACTCTCTGCCTTTCTCCCTGCTCTGCCCTGAGGAGGATGACTTCCAGGGACTATGCATCAATGGCTCCCTTGTTCCCTGCCTTCCTGTTGGGTTCAGCCAATGAAAGGCTACAGCAGGAAACTGGAGAATGGGGTGTTTATTCCCCTGCTCCCTCCCCACCAGGTTGCCATGGTTGGCTACATCTCTTAATCAAAGCCCACTGCTCCGGTCAGGGGCCCTCTCCACACAGCTATAATCTCCGGATCCCTTTGCCCTCCTTTCTCCTCCCCACTTCAGGCCCAGGAGTTGTAAAACCTTCTCAGTGTTGCTGTCACCAGAGAGCTGTACCATCCCTTGTCGGTTTCTTAAGCCCATATCTTTGGAAATAGTCCCTTCTAAATCTCTTCCCTATGTGAGTGCCCTGTCTCCTGCTGGGACCCTGACTGACTAACAGGTTCAAGGGCCACCACAGTCACACACAGTCCACAGACCACAGTGCTGCCATGTTATCACAAACATGCACAACATCCCTCTGGGTCACACAGTGCTTTCTGGGTCACCCCCTTGCTTTCTCATCATGTCCTTAACCAGGGAAGACTTCCTGGAGAGGGTCATCTTTGAGCCAGGTCAAGGGAGAAATTAGTCTGCCAATCAGTCAACAGGCCCAAGATTGCCAAACAAAACTAACCAGAAGCTGCTCAAGGAACTGCCAACTTAAAGAGCCGTGACAGACGCACACAAAAGAGGCAAGGTCACCTGCAAAGTAAACTTCAAAACCACACGCGTTTGTCTCACATTATTGAAATTTATTCTTCCTGAATATATGAATCAAGGGACTGATTCAATATACATTCATTTTGCCAAATTCTCCAAGTTCTGGGTTGTGGGTAAATATGGCCCCTTTCCCTCTGTTATTGGGAAATTCGAATAAGTGTGATTTTCTTTTCTCATTTTAAATTTTGCTTAAAAGTTTTTATGTGGCTACCACCTCTTTCTGAGAGAAGAGGTGTGGTGTGTCGCCCAGGAGCCAGAGCGGATCATCTTTCTGAGGGGCCACAGGCACCTCCCACACGGAGAGCGGAAGGACAGTGGGTAAAGGCAACAGGGATTTTCTCAGACCATTTTCTGTCAAACAGGTCTCGCCACTATTAGACTGAGAAACAATGGTGGCTACCAAGCTGCACTGTGACTTAAGGATGACAACTATATATATATATATTTTTTTTTTAATTTTTTTTTTTAAGAGGGCAGTATCACTGGCCCTCATATGTGGGATCCGAACCTGGGCCACTGGCGTCCCAAGCCAGCTCTTAACCACCGCACCACTCAGCTGGCCCAACAACTATATTTTTAAAAGAAGTCCTTTTCACTTTCGTGTTGGAAATGTTTGCTGCACCCGTAACTAATCCGATTGGGTATCGAGGACCTGTTGTAACACTTCCAACTGTACAGGGTAAGCCAGGCAACTTCCCCAGAGTCCAGCGCCTTGTCACTGTAAAACGAAGTGCTCCTGTAAAGTGAGGAGGGCTCAAGGATGTATAGGGTCCACCGAAGAAGTCTCCTGAAGGAGGTGCCCAGGAAAGGAGTTCAGATCCATAGAGGGAAGGCTCTAAAGAGCTGGGAGGAGCTGGAGAAAATAATTTCAAGAGCTTTAATTACCTCTTTCCCACAGCCACCCAGCCCCACCCAAACCCTTGGACATCTACCTCCTTAAGAGGGGCCATTGTGGAGCGAAGGTGCTGGGGCAATATTGTGGAGCTGGGCTACCCTGGCTCCCACCCTGGAAGGAGTGGGGACTCCTGGAGTAAGCAGAGGTTCCCCTGGGCCTTTGTCCTTGGCTGGGATCCCCACTGGTCTGAGCAGCTGGAATGGAATGTTCCTGGGATGAAAAGCCTGACCCCTCCTCCACCTCTCCCCTTATGGAGTTCCCCAGAGCCCGTGGTGGGAGGAGAGGGGGATTGTTCCAGGGATTCCTGATATGGAGATGCTCTGGAGAAGCAAAGGCCCACACTGCCTGGGGGCTCTGTCCTGGCAGCCTCTCTAGGCTAGGCAGATCGGCTCCATCACACCTCTACAGATCTGCACTATGTGCTAGGCACTTAGTGTGACCTCTCATTTACTATTCAGAAGCTATCTCCTCCATAGATCCCCCAAAATACACAGGAAAGAAACTGGCTCAGAGAAGGGAAGTCATTTGCCCAAAGTCTCCCAGCTGAGAAGTTCCAGGCCAGGACTAAATCCCTGGTCTGTCTTGTTCCAAGCCTGGGGTACTTTCTGCCTCACCATGAAGCCTGTCACCCTCCACTGCCATCCCAGGCTCTGCTCTCCTTAGCACCAGGTGTGCAGGGAGGAGGCAGCCCTCCAAGGCAAGCCCAGACCCTGAGCAGAGTTGGCCTGCCCTTGCTTGAAGCCAGGGGTGCTGACAGCTTGACTCACCTCCCCAGAGCCCAGACAACCAGGCAAGGGGAACCAGTCTCTGGGGGTGTGCCCAGACCTTGGGGAGGGGCACTTTCTGCCACCCCTCCAGCATCTCATCACATCCCTTCCCAGAACCCAAGATCATGGGTCACTGAACCCAGACATAAAAGTGAGAGCCCAGAAATCCCCCCAGTGGAGCCCTCCTTCACCTGATAAATGAAAAGCCACATAGCCTAATGTTTAAGGGATCCCCCACTTACAGATTCTATGTCCTTGGGCAAGTCACCTGTCCTCCCAAACCCTATTTCCTCATCCGTGGAAATGGGGATAATAACCCCTACTTTGCAGAATAGCTGGGAGGACCGAAGCAGATAATGGGTGTAAAAGTGCCTAGCACAGTGCCTAGCATAGAGGGGGCGGTTAACCAAGGATTCCCTTCCCCCAAGGATTCCCTTCTCCTGGCCAGGGTGCAGTCAGGACTTAATGAAGGAAGGAATAGGCTGGGGATCGCCCAGCTTCCCCAAATACACCCTCCCCCCAATCCCGCCTGTCCAGAGCCTCTCCTTCAGCCCTGCGAGGCCTGGGCCCCTGGTTTTCCTCCAGAGCTGCCTGTCAGGTTAAGGGAGCCTTCTACAGACTGCCCACTGCAGGCTTAGGGCACCTGGGCAGAGAGCTGTTACTTCAGCCTAATCTCTAGGAAGCACATTGGTCCCCCAGGTGGCAGTGGGACGGGTATTCTGATCAATTATCAGTGTAATAAATCTGTGAGAAGTACAGCACTCTGGGTTTTTACTCAGATGGTGACCACCAACAGGAGCTCCTCTCTTACCAGGAAAGTCTTTCCTGATGGACTTTCCCCCATGGCCTGGACACCAGCCCAGCCAGAGGGGTTCCTTTGAGCCCCTTCTCTAAGTGGCCTCCACTAACCACTCTTCTGCCAGGCTCTTAAAGCTCAAGGCCTAAGAAGCCCCAGCATTTCCAGGGAAGAGGCAGGCTCGGGGCGGGAACCCTGTGGTCCCAGCCTGCTCCAGCCATCCCTGTGCCCTGGGAAGCAGCCCCACACTGCCCTCTGGTGGCGCCATCCAGAGACACCTTCACTTGGCAGGAGCTAGCCAAGTCAGGGAAGGAGCTCATCCAGGGAGGGGCAGGTCCCAGAATAGAACCCTGAAATGGTTTTCCAGCCCCAGGCACTAACCTGAAGAAAGACTCATTCCCCTTTGATGAGATCCCAGTGTCACTGGTGGCCATCAATGTCCTCAATGTTCAGGTCCCTCAAGATGCCCGTAACCAGTCCAGTCCCCCCAGGCCTGGGGGCCATCATGGAAGTGTTCAGGAGGGGCAAGGCCAGTTTCCTGGCCAGGGGCTACCGTTATTTGTAAAGGCCTAAAAATAGCCTTTCAACAACATAAACTGCCCAGCTCCCAGAGGGTCCCCTGGGATGGTGACTGTCAGGGAAGGCTGCCTAAAGCAGACACTAATTCAGCGCTTCTTGAGTCCCTGGACTGAGTAGACACCAATGTTTGTTGACGGAGGAAAAAACAGAGCTTCCTAGAGGGGGCCCTGGGTGGGCCAGGCAGAGGTAGGAAGGTGACTTTTATTAGCTGGCTGAGGGGTACTGGGCAAAGCACTGAACCAAGAGCTGGGGTTCAACTCACTGAGCACTGTGTGCTCTGGCCAAGGCCCTTGGGGAAAAGCAGTGGAGCATCTAGAAGCAGAGGGAAGGGAGAGAGCTGCCTGTGACACTAGGATCAATCTCCGTTTCCTACACACAGACACACCACTTTCTCCAGCAAGAGCCATCTCTAATTCCCCCCTCTGCCCCGCCTCCAAATCAGGACAAAGCTGATTACCAATAAATCCCAGAGAAAGGCAAAATTGTGATGGCACCAAGCACATTACACCATTAGCTAAAAGCTTCGCTGGACCAAGTGCCCTCTTCAGTGCAACCCAGAATACAAACAGTTCTGGCTGCAGTCCAGCGCTGCAGCCCAATCTCCTCATTGTGTCACCTCCAGAATGTCCTTGTCTTTGCCCGGCCTCTAGACTACAAATGACCCAAGTATCTCTGGAAGGTTGTCTCTCTCTCTAGGGAGGCCAGAGGATGCCAGGACCCCCCACTGCTCTCCTCGTCCCCAAGCTCCCTCTGTCTCTGAGACCTCCTCCTGGACTTCCCTTCCCCACCTAAGAATGAGTTCAGGAAGGCCTGGGTGTTAGCTGAGAAACCAGCCAAAAAGTTTGGTACCTGAGGAGGGGAAGGGCTGATAGGTCAGATGAGGGCCCCTGGGGCGCTCCCTTTCAGAGCAGTACACCTGAACCTCAGGACTCTAGGATAAAACCAGGTTCCCATGACGCTGACTCAGATGTTCTCATCCCACCCCCTCCTCCCCATTCCCAAGGCGTGACATGAGGGGTGACAGCTACGTTCAGAGAGAGACTGAGGAAACTAGCCCGAAGAGGGGCACATAGCAGACATGCCAGACACCAGATCTCTCTAGCCCCTGCCTCTGGACAGGGAAGAGACACTAGAAGGACACACACAGGCCGAGGACCTAGTTCTGTCCCTTGCTGGCATGTGACCTTTCCACTCTGCAAAATGAGGACCTTTTAAATTAGCTCCTGGCTCCACCAACAAAATCACTGCCTGTTTCTAGGCATGATTTAAGAGAATAAAACACTCTTCCATGACTTATGGGGGAAGAAGACCTCTGCCCTGTGTTAACCTCACTATAGCCCTTCCGGGAGGTAAAGGTACCCACTTCACAGACTGCCAAGTGAGGCTGCAGTCAACTCAGCTGGTGAGCAACAAAGCAGCAGCCAGGCCATTCACAGCTGAGTGTGGGCAGGGGAAGGGGGGCCTGAAGGCATGTGGGCAGGAAAAGCAGCAGATCTCATTTTATGGCTGGCCCTTTAAGGCCCCCCATTTTAGAAGCTGATGACATTCCTACCCCCTTGGAGCCTGTTAAAGGATATCATCTGGCTCCATTGCTGGCAGGGCCATCTTAGAGACAGGTTGAGGGCAGGGGGCCTTAGATGAGGCTTAGCAGGTGAGGCTTTCGGCAGTTACCGAACACTGGATATTTAAGTCTGGCTGTACTCTGAGCAAAGCAGCATGAGGGCACGAGAAAAATTCATGTCTCCTAGAAATGGAAGGGCCTAAGTATGATGGGAACATACCCTCAACCTCTGAAATCCATCTCCCCAAATGGGAAACGGGCTTAGGAGAGAACTCAGGGGTACACTGCTGTGCCAGCCCCCACACCATCCTGGGCCCTCATTATTCTGTCCTCCCGAAGGTACAGAACTGGGTGGTGCTGGAACACAGCAGCCTCAAGGGCAAGACTTTTCTTACAGTCCCAAGGGACTCCGGAAAGGCAACGCAGGTGCAGGGTGGGGGGTGCTGCGTCAGTGCAGCAGGCTCCAACTGGTAAGTTTGCTGGCAAACCCCTCCTGGGGTCTGAGCACCCTCAATTTGTCCAACTTGAGGGAACTTGGTGCTACCACTTCTCTCCCAAGAAGGTCTGGGAGAGGCGGCAACAGAAAGTGGACAGCTTTATTGGGGACCCAGCGGACTCCAAACGCCCCAACAAAGGGAGACTGGGGACCCTGTAATACCCCGTCCCGCCCCTCGGACGCACCAGCCGCTAAGATCGCACCTCAGCCTCCTTTACTGGTCCCCCGGCCCCCCGACTGTCTCCTCCTGTCGTCGGTCAGTCCATCCATCCATGTCAGTAACGCCGTCCATCCAGCTGGAGTCCGCAATCCTTCAGTCGGTACCTCGGCGATGGGCTGTGGGGGGTGCCCGGGGGTCCTGGCGCTGAGGTCAGCGCTGCGGCGAGGCGGGGCCGCGGGGTGGGCTTCGGCGGAAGGGCGAGTCGGGCTCCGGGCCACGGCCGCGCCGCAGGCGTCCGGTGCCCCAGGGCACACAGCTACCCAGACCCAGCGCCGAGGCCAGCAGCGCGGGCGGGCGGCCCCGACGGCTGCGGCGCGAGCCCTTCTTGACGCGCGACCCGTGCGCCGCCAGGTAGAGCTCGGCCTGCGCCACGCCACCGCCCAGGCGGCTTAGGCTCTCGGCGCGGTGCGCCAAGCGCAGCTCCGCCGCCAGAAAGACGCAGTGCAGCTGCAGCACGCGGCTCTCCAACTCCGACACCAGGCGCCGGCGGCCCTCCACCTCCAGGAGTCGCCGCCGCGCTTCGGCCAGCTCTAACGCGCGGCCCCCTGTTCCCGCAGCCGCCGCGCCCGGGCCGCCACCCGCGCCCCCTGTCGGCCCGCTGCCCCCCGGACCCTCGTTAGCACTCTGGCCCCAGCGCTGCAGCTCTTGCCCCTTCGCCGAGCCCGCGGATGCCAGGGCCGCCTCCGGCTGCGGCGAGGCCTGAGTCGAGGTCTGGGTCCGCGTCAAGATCGGAGCTGGGGGCGGGGGCGGAGGGGAAGGCAGGGGCTCCCGGGGCGGTGGCGACGGGGACCCTGGTTCCGCCGCCCCCTCCTGGGGCCCCGGGCCGCAGGCGCTGATGCGGCAGCCCGGCATCCCCCGCCCCCCAGCGGTCTGCAGCAGTCCGTCCGCTGGTCTGGCCGGCTGCCCCCGCGCGGAGCAGGATGGACAACCACCAGAAAGACGTGGCCGCAGCCCCCGCACCCGCGCAGCGCCAGCTGCCAGTGCGTCTTATAGAACCCGGGGCGGAGCGATGGACAGCACAGCCAATCAAAGGCTGGCATGCCCTGAACCCGCCTCCCCTGCCCGGCCGGTTCACGACTTCGCTCAGACCCTTCAGGTCTTTAGATCCGCACTGCTATGCTAGGGCATTCGGTCCCCATCCACCTCCCCCCAAATTTTGGATGGAAAAAGGACCGCATCTTCTCTGGTCTGGGCCCTGAGTCATAAGCTCTGGTAGCTAGCTGGTGCTTAGAAATCATTCGCTACAGACTCCACCTGGGGGAGGGTTTTGCCTGAGGCCACACTATGTGACAGTGAGGCTGGAAGTTTGACTCCTTGCACAGTTCTCCTTGTATCGCTGCTTCTCAGTCAAATCGGTTCGACCTGGTTTCCTGGCCCACTAGGCTCACCAGAGTTCCCTTCTCCAATCTCCCTGGGACAATGGAAGAGTTAAAACAGAGGAGTGACTGGCGTCCCGGTGAGGATCTGGCTGGGTTGGTTGGCCACCAGGCAGGACCTTTCCGTGCAAAACAAACCACAGCGCTGCTGCTGAGCCTGGCGTGGCTAGGGCAAACCTTGATGGCCTCCTAAAGGGGCCCCAGACCCCATGGTGTGCAAAATTCTTCCCATGATTCTGCTTCAGTTGTTCCATCTTTACACGGAGCGGCAACAGACCCAGAAGGCGCAGTGGTGCTTTCCCCAAGGTCACATTGCAGGTCGGTTGCTGAATCTGGGCCACTGGATGGGACCAGCTCAGCCATTTATGCCTTCTGGGGGCTCAGATACCTGGGTCTCCTCACTGTCATTGGGGGACCCTCCTTAATTGGGACCTTAGTCATCCTGGCAAAATGATAGAATGGAGCCCTGCCCATTTTCCCCTCAGCAGAAATTAGGCTGCCATACCCCTCCAAATACTGGCCCAGATGCCATGGCCCTGCCTCAGTTTCCATCTGCTTAAAGGTGCCATCAGAGATGGGAGGGCTCTGCGGTGGGCCGGGCAAAGGCTGGAGGGCCAGAAACCAGCTCTGATGCATTGGGAATTGCTGCCCACTGACCCTGGGCTCAGGGGGATTGCCAAAAGTGTGGCCAGTGTGATTACTGCCCCAGTCTGAAGAGGAGGCAGATGTGAGCTGCACTGGTTTGATGTGGGGGAGGAGGACAAGGATGGAGCCTCCCATCCCCTCACCCGCATTGCCTGCAAGTGCTTTCAGGTGCCTAGGATTGAGGGGGTGGGACTCATGGGAGTAGGCAAGACAGATAGGCTCAGAGAGAAGGGAGAGGCCCATGAAGGCATGCCAGGCTAGGTGAAGAGGAAGGGAGGAGGACTTAGGAGGAGGGAGTGAGGGGGAGGGTATTCAGTGACCAGGAGTAGTGGAGGTTCAGTGAAGGAGGAGAGGGGCTCAGTGAGGGCAAGAAAAGGGGTTCAGTGAATGTGATGGGCTCCAAAGGGGGGTTTAGTGAGCCCATTGGTGTTAGAGGAGGCTCATAGAGGAGAAGGAGAAGGGAAATTCAGTGAGGGGAATAGGTCCTCAGGGAATCAGAGGGACTCAGTGGGATTAACTAAGGCCCAGGAGTTACGAAGTTGCCCCCAGCAATACCCTGCTGAATGGTGTCATCCCTTTGAATGGTCTCCTTTGTGTCATCAAACCTTGTGTCTTTTCTCTGTGCAGAAGACCCCCTCCCCATTATCATCACTATAGGGAGACTGACTGGTGTTTTGTCTGCATCAGGCATATCACTGCTCCCACCTTCTGCGAGATGAATGAGGCAGAAAAGACTAGGACTTACCCCTACACCCCTTACCATCAGCCAGATCCAGAGAACTAGCCAGACCTAGTTCAAATCTCACAGATGGCTCATCTGAGTGACCTTGGGAAAGTCCTTTCTCTGAGTAGGAAGAGATACTCAACCTATATTTACTGAATGGACAAATGTTCTCTATCTTCTCACCGTATCCCTAAGAAAGGGGCATCAGCAGCCTTTTCTTCCTGATGAGAAACCAAAGCCCAGAGAAGTAAAGAGACTTGCTCAAGGTCACACAGTGGATTAGTGGCCAAGCAAGGTTTCAAACAGATCTGACTCACCCCAAAGTCATAGCTCACCTCCCTTTCTTTGATATGTCCCGTCTTCCTATCCTCCATGGCATTTTCCATGAGTTATATATGTATTTCTTTATTTTTTATTTTTTCAATTTTTTTAATGCTAATGAAAGCTACTTTTTTTTAATAAAGATTTTTTTTAATTGGGGAATTGGGGCAGGGGAACAGACAAGTTACTGTCTTTTTGTTCTTCAGTCTAGTTATGGAGGACGTTGCTTCACTGGCTGATGTTGGTATCGTCATTGCGCTCTTCCCCGGGTGAGGCAGATCGGTCACCAACCTCTGGATAGTCACTCACCGTGGCTATTGGCAGCTCACGCTGGCTGCCTGCCGCTCACGCTGGATGCCTGTCGCTCACACTGGCTGCCAGCCACTCACTGTAGCCTATGGCAGTCCACTGCAGCAGGGGCTGCAGCCCACACCATCGCCAGGGCTCGCACAGCCCAGCTCCAGGTGGAGCTGTTGTTAGCTGTGGAGGGCAGTGTCACTGGCCCTCATATGTGGGATCTGAACCGGGGCCACTGGTATCCCAAAACCAGCTTTTAACCAATACGCCACTCGGCCAGCCCTGTATTTCTTTATTGTTTAGTTATTTAAGTCTCTCCCCCTGGACTGGTTTTGCTTATCATTAGACTTCCCTGAAATTAAGTAGAATTCCTGACCACTGCCCCCATTAAGCACCAAATAAACATTTGTTTGAATCGATAAATAATGCAAGGATAAATGCAAGAAGTCCCCTTCTTTATCCATTCATTTATTCATTCTTTATTTCACTTATTTAACAAATTTGACCATTACCTTCCCTGTTGGGCTGGCTGCTGGAGGTATATTGACGATCAGATGGGACCCTACCCTCAGGGAGCACACAGTCTAGGGGACATGTGATGGCAGTTCAGTGAGGTATCTACTGGGAACACAGAGTAGATACTGAGCCCAGCTGGGTGAGGAGGGGATCAGAGAGAGTTCCCTGCAGATGATATTTAAACTGCGACCTAGGGCAGGCCGAGTGGCGCGGTGGTTAAGCGCTGGCTTGGGAAGCCAGCGGCCCCAGTTCGGTCCCACATGTGAGGGCCAGTGACACTGCCCTCAAAAAGGAAATAAAATAAAATAAAATAAACTGCGACCTAAAGGATGAATCAAAGTGAGTGATGCAAAGATGGCCGGGGGGATGGGAAGAGAGAAAGATTCAGAATGGGTACATCCTGTGCACAGGGCCAGAGATAAGAGCTTTGGCATCAGCCAGCTTCCTTCCCAGCTCCCTTAATCGCCCTGGGCTCCACATTCCCAGATGTGGACAGGAGCCACAGCCAGCCACCTCTTAGAGCACAGCCAGCCTGGCAAACACAACGTTTCAAATTAGGAAATACATTTTTAAACTATAATGATTATTGTTTTTTTCTGATTTTATAAAAGTTATACATTCCTTTTGTAGAAAAGATGGGAAATAGAGAAAATATTAAGATGATAGAGAGAGGAGAGAGAGAGAGAGAGAGAGAGAGAGAGAGAGAGAGAGAGAGAGAGAGAGAGACTGGAATTAGACTTGTGTTTGAATTGAAGCTCAGTCCTTTCATAGCTGTGCCATCCTGAGAAAGGCACATTTTCTCTGTGACCTTGAGGGTCTGAGGAATGGAACTGCTAATACCTATTGCATAGGAAAGGGCACAGATAGGTGCTAGGATTTGTCCAAGGCGTCACAAGCTAGTAATATCTGTTCTTGGTCTGAGTCAGAGACCCCGAAAGAGAAGAGGCAGCCAGAGGGGGACTGATTCCAGAGCCCTGTCCATTAATACGCATCTCTTCCAGGACAGCAGCCAGCAGAGACAGAGCCTTTGTGGAGGGAGAGTGTGGCTGTGGCCCAAGCTGGATCCCCTCCATTAGCTGAGAGTGGGGTGGGGCATGAGGTAAAAGCCTGAGAAGTGTACTTCCATCCCAGCCTAGAAGATTCGAGGCCTCTGCTAAGAGATCCAACCCCTCTGTTTCAGTCTCTTCCCTGCAACCTGGCCTGGCACCCTCTAGGATGTGATATCAGTTTAATAATTCAGCAGATGCAGACAAAGATAGCAGCTCTGAAAATAACCCAGCTAGGCCCAGCCTCCATCTCCTCTTTCCCCAGCAGACTCCCTGCCCTCCCCTCAAGGTTTCTGGTTGCCCCCACACCTGTCAGTGCCCCTGCCTGACAATGGGCACCTGACTTGACACCTCCTCCTTTTCCTTCTTCTAGCCGTTCTTCTCCTCGCCTCTTCTTTCTCTCGATTCTCATATTAAAAATTTTTATATCAACTGGAGTTTAAAAGAGCCTTGTGATAGAAGGCAGAAGCTTGGGTTTAATTCATTATGTACACTTGAGTAAGCCCCTTCTCTCTAAGCCTCTGTTCCCACATTTGTAAAATGAGGCCTCTGGGCTCTGAAATGTGACAGGAATAAAATGTTTGGGCAGTGGCACTTACTTGGACAGGGGACTGGGTGTCTTCTCCAGAAAGGCACAACCGCAGTGTCAGTGCCATCTCAGGGAACAGCACTTCAATGCATCTTGCTGCTCCACCCAGAGGCTCACAGGTTTTCTTTGTTTTTAATTTCTCTTGTGATGAACATTTTGCCCTGGTTATTATTCCTAGAATAGAAGGCTGTGATTTGTGCTCACATAGATGTAGCAGGGTCCACATGCTTTTAGTGTTTCATCTCATTTCTGACCATTTTATTTCCCTCTGGGAGGTTGAGAAGAGCAATACCCTTTACCCCTTGATGAGTCTTTGCTCAAATCATCCTCACCTCTATGGGTCTCAGTTTTCACATCTCTAAAGTGGCCACGTGTTGAAGGGTAAGTAGGAGAAGGTAAGACCCCCGTGATCTTTAGATTGTAAGCACCCCAAAGAGGCGAGATCACTTATGTTTTCATGCATTCATTCAACAACATAATTAAACACTGACTATGTACCAGCCACTATGTAAGGCGCTAGGGGCACAGCTGTAAATAAAAGAAGCACAGTCCCTTTTCTCTCGAAGTTTACATTTCAGAAATAAAAAATAATTAAATCAAATCCAAGGTATGTGCCATGAAGGAATAATACAATACCTGCCAATATTTACTAAGTGCTTCTTCTGTGCTAGGTACTGATCCTATGAGGTGCTATTATTAGCATACCCCATTTCACAGATCAAAAAACTGAAGGTCAGGGTAGTTAAGTAAATGTGGCCAAGCCGAGCTAGGATTCAACATTCAGTCAGTCTGTCTCCAGAGCCTGTTTTCAACCATGGTGCCATAGAGCTTTCCTAGAAATTATAAACAAGGGACAACCTGGTGACATAATGGAAAGAGGGGCTTCTCCTTAGGAGGTGACATTTAAGCTGAGACCTGAAAGATGAGTAGGAGTCAGTCATGTGAAATTAGGGAGAAAGATTTTCCAGCAGAAAAAATAGGGCATACAAAGGTCCTTTAACAGAAAAATCAGTGTGTTCAGTGCATGGTAAACCAGCAGGAAAATGGGGAGAGCTGATGTCAGAGGAGCAGGCTGGGCTTGGAGGCCAGCGTGAGAGTTTTGGATTTTACTCTTAGTGCAGGGGATGCCTTTGAAAGGTTTAAATAGGGATCAACATGATCTGATTTGTTTTTAAAAGATCATGCTGTGTTGAGAATTAATTTAAAGGGAACAAGAGGGGGAATGAGGGAGACCAGTTAAGAATTGCTACAGTAATCCAGCTGAGAGAGGACGGTTCCAGGCCAGGAGTAATGGCAAGAGGTGGGAGGCGGGATGAATTTAGGTTTTATTGGAGTAAATTGAGAGGATTTGTGGACAGATTAGTATGGGGGTGAGGGAATGCCTTTTGGGTTTGTGGATGGAGCAGCAGGATGGATTGTGGTCCTTGACTGAGATGGAAAAGACCAAAGATCAAGGAAGGAACAGGGTTATTGGAGAAATCAAGGTCAAGAGGGTTTATTTTCCTAAATAATAATTGCTTCACTACAAAACAACAACAAAAACCAAAAGGGGCCTACAGTAATAGTCCATTATAGCTTCCATTTTTTAGTCCAACTAAATAAGTATTATGCTCTGCAGAGGGTGTGCCTTCAGTTTCAAAGGTGGAAAGATTATTTGAAATAACTCATTAACATAGCATTCACATAATGTGGTTTGCATTACTGTGCACTGGAAAATGAAGGTCTAGGGCCGGCTGAGTGGTGCAGTGGTTAAGCGCTGGCTTGGGAAGCCAGCAGCCCCGGTTCGGGTCCCATATATGAAGGGACAGTGACACTGCCCTCAAAAAAAAAAAAAAAAAAAAAGGAAAATGAAGGTCTAACTTGTAAAACCGTGTTCATTAAGTATCAGTCTAATGAGAAAAAGCAAAACAATAAAAAATAATAGAGAGGGGAAGAAAAGGTCTATATACATAGGGGATAGACAAACTGATGGAAATAATTTTGGACACCTGTTTTGGAAACATTTTTCTGCTTTTCTTCTCTACTCAATAACTATACTCACAGAATAATTTACTTCTGACATTTCTGGTCACCAAATGTGTCTTTGTTTTTTGTTTTTTTGTTTTTTCCCACACCAACCAATTCTCCAGTACCAGCTGGGTGTCCTGCAATTCAATGCAATTCTGACACTAACCAGAGTTCACACAGACCACAGAGGTTAAGGGCTCATTCCCACAGGATTGCCCCCCACTTCAAATGCTAATCTCAAGTGGCAGGTCCCCAGGTTATCCACAATTTCTGGCTGACTTGGCCATAAATCAGAGGTTCCAATGACCCCCTCCTTGGATTCAATCATTTGCTTGAATAACTCACAGAATTCATGGAAACACATTTACAGGTTTATTATGTAATAAAGGATACGGAAGAGCCAGATGAAAAGATACAATGACAAGGTCTGTAAGGGTGCTGAACACAGAAGCTGCTGTCTCCGTGGAATTAGGGTATGCCACCCTCCCAGCATGTGGATGTGTTCATCAAACCAGAAGCTCTCTGAACTTCATACTTTTGGGATTTCTATGGAGGCTTTCTCACATAGGCATAATCACTAACTCAGTCTCCAGCCCCTCTCCCCTTCCCAGAGGATGGGGGCAGGAGGGGGAGTAAGGGCTGAGAATTCCAAGCTTCTAATCATGGCTTGGTCTTTCTGGTGATCAGCCACCATCCTGAAGCTATCCAGGCACCCACCAAGAGTCACTTCATTAGAACAAAAGGAGCTCCTATGACTCGGGAAATTCCAAAGGATAGAGGAGCTCTGTGTCAGGAACTGGGGGCAGACTCCAATACAGGCATACCTCATTTTATTGTGTTTCACTTTGTTGCACTTCACAGATGTTGCTTTTTTTGCAAACTGAAGGCAAGACCCTCTACCAGCAAAAAGATTATGATCCACTTTATTGCAACCCTCGCTTTATTGTAGTGGTCTGGAACTGAACCCACAATATCCCCCAGGTATGCCTGTATATATTTTTTCTGTTCTTTCACAACACCCAAGTTGGATATCCACGATAAGAAGGCAGGTGTGTAGATGTTGCTGGACTTCAGCACTGGAGAGTCAGGGCTGGAGACTTGAATTCGGGGAGTCATCTTCATATAAATGGTACTTAGAGCCATGCGACTGGATGAATGGCCTCAGGAGAAAGCGTTGATAGAGAAGAGAAGCAGACAGAGGCCTGAGGCACCACATTTAGAGGTCAGGATGATAGGGGGAAACCAGCAAAGGAGCCTGAGCAGGAGTGTTTGGCCATAAAGGAGAAAATAAGAAAGTGGCTGAACAATAAATTGAAAGTGAGGAAGCTATCATGGCAAATGTAGACCACTTTTCTGTGATGTTTTGTTTTGAAAAGGAGCAGAGAATGGGGTGGTAGCTGGCAAGAAAGTGAGGTCAAACAGGGGTTCTGTAAGAGAAGCTTACTAAGAGCAGCTTTGTATGCCGATGACATTGATCCAGTAGAGAAGGAAGTATGGCTGCCTGGCATGAAGTAATAACCTCAGGTGGGAGATTAAGAAAGCAAGAGAGGATAGGTTCTCCAGTCTACAAATCTTGCCACGAGCCTTCATTAAGTACTTACTGTATGCCAGACACTGTTCCAAGTGCTAGGGGGATATACCAGTGATCTAGCCAGACAAGGTCCCTGCCTTCTGAGCACACTCAATCCAGAGGGAGAGGAAGGCCATAAAGAATCAACAAGATCATTTCCAATTAGGTTACGTGCCTGCGCTTTGAAGGAAATAAACAGGGCGATGTGATAAGGAGTAATCAAGACAACGTACTTTAGAAAAGTGAAGGCTGATGGAGTGGGCAGCTGTGGTTTTTGCCTCCCATCATCCACTTGTCCTACTTTTGATAACAGAGCCTTTGTATTTGGAGGGAGAGGATCACTTCTCCTACATGCTTAATACATGTTTTTTTGTGGAGCAGACGCCAGCCCATCTTCAGGAATGGGCTTGTGATCCTGGCCTAGCCAAAGAAACCCAATACTAAGATGTTTGCTGACACTATTAGGAAAGAGAAACTTTCTTTGCCTGGAAATTGTTAACTGAGTAGATTATAATCCTGGAGCTGTAGGCAGTCATCTTGCCACCACAAGGTACCTGGCGAAGCTGGAATATAATGAGCTGTGATGATGGAATGAGATGGGATAGAAGCATAAGAAAAACGTTTCACTTCCAGCAAAATGGCAGACAAAGGGTGCATAAATGCTTTCCCATATAGCACTTTCAAAATGATGGATATATTTTTAAAATTATCCTTTGTAAAGTATCCATGAGCTGACTACAAAGTAAGGGAAATAATAGAGGCCAGAAATGACACGAAAGGGCAATGAGTAAATGGCTGGTGTTTGTCCTGAAGGTACCTGTTGAACTCTGAGGCCCAGAAAAGTGAAAATTTTTTACCTCAACCCATAATAAGACATTTGACAACGGGACCCAGGACACAGACGAAAGTTTCACAAGCCGTACTCACCCTAATTATATGTGAGGCATGCTGATATTTCCTGGTCTAATCTACCTTGTGCTATTTGATTCTTACACTATTTTTTTTTTTAATGCTGCTTGGGATCCATTAAATGATGGAGTACCAGGAGTTGCAGAGTATTCTATTTGGAGAGGGGCAGCCAAGGTGTGATCAAACTACAAGCTGCACTCAGGAAGCATTCAGAAGAAAGGGACCATTTGGGTCTCCAGCATTTTGTTGGATTTTTCTTTTCTAGAGAGTAAAATTTTGGCCATGTGGAGTTTGACATGCCTGTTAGATAGATATTCAAGCAGAAGTTTCAAGCGGGCAGTTGAATTTGTGTGTTTGAAGTTCAGGAGAGAGGACTAGGCTGCAGATATGAATTTGGAATTATCAGCATATAGGCAGTGTTAACTGGATGAGATGATCATGCAATGAGAGAAGGCAGAGAAGAAATGAGGACCAAGGACAGAGCCTGGGGCAGTCAGACGTTAAGCAGCCAGTGAGAAGACATGGCCCACAACCTTTGCCCTTTTCTTTCTCCTTTTCTCCATCCTGCTGTCGGAAACATGGATGTGGTGAATACCATCCAGGACCTTACAAGGGCCTCACTCTAGGGATGGTAGAACAGTGGCCTGCTATGAGAGGGTCTGTTTCTTCCAGCTGAATCTAATTCTTACGAGATACAGGAAAAAAATTGAGAAAATCCTGGCAAGATTGACCAAGA
Organism: Aselliscus stoliczkanus; assembly: GCA_033961575.1. NCBI lineage: Eukaryota > Metazoa > Chordata > Mammalia > Chiroptera > Hipposideridae > Aselliscus > Aselliscus stoliczkanus. The sequence continues at coordinate 164,114,849 of CM066730.1, forward strand.
AAAAAAAGGGAGGTGGCACAAATTAACAATGTTATATTTGAAGAACGGGAATATAGAACTACAGCCATAACAGAAATTTAAAAGGCAATAGGAGAATATTATAAACAATTTTATGACAAATTTAAAACAAAAGTAAAATAAACTCCTGGAAAAATAAAAATTTATATCAAAACAGTCAAGGGCCCAATGGGAAAGAAAAATTACAGAAAAATATTACTTAAGAATATAGATGTAAATGCCCTAAATAAAAGATTAGCAAGCTGGATCTAACAATGTGTTTATACTCATCACCAAGTAGAGTTTATTTTAGGAAGGTTGATTCAACATTAGAAAACCTACCAGTTAATCATATTAATATGTCAGAGGAGAAAAAAACAAGTAAACGTTTCAATTTATACAGACAACATATTTGATAATTCAACAATCACTCATGTTAAAAATTCTTAGTGGATCAGCCGAGTGGCACATTGGTTAAGAGCTGGCTTGGGACGCCAGCGGCCCTGGTTCGGATCCCACATATGAGGGCCAGTGACACTGCCCTCTACAGCTAAGATGGTGAACAACAGCTCCACCTGGAGCTGGGCTGCTGTGAGTCCCCTGGGACAGCATAGCTGCAGCCCCTGCTGCAGTGGGCTTCTATTGGCTACAGTGAGTGGCCAGCAGCCAGCATGAGCAGCTGGCAGCCAGTGTGAGTTGCCAAGAGCCACTGTGAGCGGCCGTCCAGAGGCCAGCGACTGATCTGCCTCATCCGGGAAGAGCACAATGATGATACCAACATGCACCAGTGAAGCAACGTCCTCTACAACTAGACCGAAGAACAAAAGGACAGCAACTTCTCTGTTCCCCTCCCACAATCCCCAATAAAATCTTAAAAAAAAAAAAAATTCTTAGCAAACAAGGTATAAAGTACCATTAACCTGATAAAGCACCCCTCCTAGAAAAGGGAGTACCTACATATATTGAAATTATGTAAGGAAAATGTGTCTCTTCTCCCCCATTTATTTATTCAATCATCTGATTTTAAAAGAAATTAAAACATTTTTGTGGGCCACTAAAAGTATTGTGGGTCCTAGGTATTGTGCTTACCGTGTCCAATGGATAAATCAGCCCAAATGATTAACACCGTTGAAGGAATGACTACCACCATGGTCATGATGTTTTTCTCTCAGAGGATGAAGAAAGGATGGCAACAGAGAAGGGCCTTATGGAGGGCTTCAAAAGTACTGGAATGTCCTGTTAAACTAGTCGTGAGTGCCTGGACGTTCATTTTATCTTTACTCTTTAAACAATACGTATACTTTTATATAGATATATTTATAAATATATGTATTACTGTATATATGTATACATACAGGTATGTACATGCACATATATTCTTCTGCATGTATGATATTTCACAATAAAAATTTTTAAATAAAAAATGTGTAAGGACCAGGGCATGTGGCACCTATAGAGTAGGGTAGGGCCTGGCCCTCTGCAGACGCACCATAAACATGCATCAAATAATTTAATGACTATCTGCCTCTGGGTCAGGTCCCTACTGCTCACTCATGATGAACCTCTGCTCTGGCTGGCTGCCATTCCCCCATCACCACAGGGGTAGCTGGTGGAGGCTCTGGGGGATCTTCCCTCAGCCTCTTTGGCTGGGCCTGAAGCCTCCAGGCCCCAGAGGGACTGCTGGGCTGGTCCCAGCTGCTCAGCTCTAGGATGCTGAGGAGCAAAGACTCTGCTAAGGGTTGGGCCGGCCGAGTGGCGCGGTGGTTAAGCTCTGGTTTGGGAAGCCAGCGGCCCCAGTTCGGGTCCCACATATGAGGGCCAGTGACACTGCCCTCAAAAAATAAATAAATAAAAGACTCTGCTAAGGGACAGGTCCCCAGAACCAGGGGTTAGAGGGTCACAGGTGTATGGCTCTGGGATAGGCAACTACCTGAGACTTCTAGAGGCCACAGTGGGAGGCTCTTACCCAACCTCTTAGATAGTGGGATGGGGGTAGCAGTTTAGGCTCCCCAATCCCAGGGAATGGCTGGATCTAGACCCTGGGTTCAAGGAGTCAAGTGGCATTCAGAAGACTGGACATCACATTAAATGGATCCCAGATTACCAAAGGTTCTATGCTCCAAGCATGGTTGGCACTGAAGGGTACAGTCTCTGACCTGATGGGGTCATGCTAGTCAGGCCTAGGGAGGCCTGGTGAACAGACTGAAGGACCTTGTCCATGTCTGGTTATGCAACTTTTTTGGGCCTTGGCCCAACTCTAGGAGCTGTCATGTGTTGAGAGAGCCCAACAATAATGGGGACTGGATTTCCACGGGCCAGGTACATGAGGGCTCTGAGTGTGTTAAAAAGTAAACAACCTGAATGTGTCACACTCCCTACACTTGCTTCTGCCTGTTTTCTCCCTTCTGTCCTTTCTGTCTCTCTAGGTCTGTCTCTACCTCCCTCTCCAGGTCTTTCTCTGATTCTGCCTTCCCCTTCCTACAACCTCCCTCCCCGACAACCTTCGTTACCCTTTCCCCCACCCCCAATCTCTCTCTTGCTGGCTTCCAGCCCTGCTACAAAGCACTCTGGTTCCAAGGAAAAGAAGCTTTTGCTGTGAGTGCATCAGGTGCCCGGTCCTCCCCTCTCCCTCCCTCCATCTCCTTCCACACACACCCCTCCTGTGGTATCTGTGACCTGGATTCAGCAGCCACCCCCATAGCTACCTCCACAAAAGCTGGAAGGAACAGCAGGGCTCTTGCTGCACTTGGATATGGGGCTGCCTTTCCCTTCAGAGGGGAGGCCAGAGCTCAGCTGACTCATGTATTACTGAGCTCCTATGCTGGTGGCTCCACTTGACAGAGCGCTGGGGACCCTCAGCACCAGCCTAGAAGAGTTGGGACAAACTCAAGTTCACTCAGGTAGAGGCTGAGCTGGGCCAGGTTCTAAGCTCCCAGCCTCCCTCCTATTGCCTCAACTTGAGTCCCCATGGCTAAACCTGGCAACCCCTCACGCTTCCCACTTGACAGGGAACCTGGCGTCGATCTAGCCACAGATATCCCATGCTCTCCCCTGGCCCTGACCCCTGACCTCCACAGTTTCCCTCCATTCTTCATCCCTCAGACCTATGTTCCCCACTCTCCCAGACAGGGCCCCTGAGTGCTGGACTCCACAGGGGGAGAGGGCCTGAGGGCAAGACCTGGGTTCTCTGCTCAGACTAGGGGCTCCAAGTCTGGGTCTGCCTATCCCCAGTCCATGTCACCACCTCCCTTTATATCTCCTCACAGGGCTCTGCCTGCCTTAGGGAGGTGGCATAAATCCAGGACACGGGAAGGAGCACCTCACCGCAGCTCCTCCCACTTCAATGCCAGCCTGTCATCTCTACAAGCTAAAGAGCGAGCCCTCCCCTTCCCCACCTTCCCTAGGATTTCAGCAAGAATGGAACACTGTGAAAAGAAGCCCAGGATGTGAAAGGCTCTGTCTAGGTTGAGTGGCTTCCCCACTCTGAACCTCAGTTTGCTCATCAATAAAATGGGAATAATAATATCTGTAGGTGATCTTCCCAGAGCCACTTGTGGGTCTGCTTCCACCCTTTCATTGCCAGAGCTGCACCACTTTGTCTGACTATTCTTCTAGCACTCCTGCATTGGGAAGCACTCCTAGAATCCCTCCCCTGGAACCTGAAAGAGTCCTAGACAACCTTCCACTGCATCACTAAGCTGTCACCTCTCATACTGTGTTGGCATCTCTGGGCGTGGTGTGTCTCCCCTGACATTGTGAGCTCCCCAAGGTCACAAGCTGAGTCTTAATTTGCTCAGTGTCTTCTGTGCTCAGCCCAAGGCAAGGCACAGCGTAGGGGCTCCTGGATGCCTGTTGAGTGAGGAAATGGTCCAGAGACTTTTCAGATTCTCCACCATAATTATTTCCCCATCTGGTCTCTATCCTCACTCCTACCCTACCCCAGCCTCACCATACCTGCCAAGGACTGTGTGTCTCCACTGCTGTTGGCTCTCCGAAACCCCACTGTCCTCCTCAGGGTCTCATTAGGGAGGTCCAGGGTCAGGACACTACACTGCCTCTGGCAAACCCCACCCTTTTTGCTCTACCCTTGAATTTCACCCATTTTTCTCAGGCCACAAACAGGGGGAATGGTGAGCTAAACTGATACACTGGTGACTTCCAAAGAAGCAAGCCTCCAGGTAGCTGTGCCCTGTGTGTCCCCTCCTAAGTTGACCCTGGGCTTGGCTACATGAATTGCTTTAGCCAATGGTACGTCAAGAAGCATGAATGAAGTAGACTCAATAAGCACTTGCACATTGGGACTTGCCCTCTTGGAAACCAGCTGCCACACTGTAGACTGGACTCCTGAATGATGAGAGGCCATGTGAAGAGAGGAGAAGCCATTCTGGTAATCTAGCCCCGAGCTAAATGTAGCCACATGAATGACCCCAGGTGAAACCAGCAGAACTGGCCACTTGACTCTGGCTGAACCACAGAATTTTTAGAAATAATATGTCATTGTTGTTTTAAGCCAATAAAGTTTTGGGGTAGTTTATTTCTCAACAGTAGATCACTGAAACAAAGGCTATCCTGAGTCCTCTCTTCTCTTATCTTCCACAGCCAGTCCTGTGGGATACACCTCCAGGACAGGTCACACGTCTAACCATTTCTCACCACCTCCCCAGGTACCACCTTTGTCCAGGCCAGCATCATCTCTCAGCTGGGTTATTGTCACAGCCTTTTCACTGGACTCCCTGTCTCCTGTCTTATCCCTGCAGTCCCCATAGAGGACCAGAATGAAGCTTCTGGGGGATGATTGGTCGGATCAAGCCACCCCGCTGCTGAAGACCCTCCAGTCAGTTCCCATATCATTTGAACTAAAAGACAGGCTCCTCAGTCGCCTTCGAAGCCTGTGTGGTCCAGAGCCTGCCATGTCTCCACCCCATCTCCAGTCACTCTCCCCCAGCTCACTGCACTCCAACAACACAGGCTTCCTTTCTGTTTCTTGAACATGTCAAGCTGATCCCCGCCTTGGTGCCCAGAAGAGTTCCTCTAGGTTTTTCTGTCTAGATCTTTTAGTTCTCAGCTTAAATGTCCCCTCCTCAGAAAGGCTTCTTATGAATATGGAAGAGGAAACTAAGGTTTGGTGAAGTGAGGTCATTTTCCCAAGTTCACACTATTAGAAAGAGGCTGGGCTGGGCTGGGCTTCCATCCTAGGTCTGTGTGATCCCACCCCATCCCACTCCAGGGCTCTTTCTACCACATCAATGATTTGGGAGGGTGAAGGTGGAGGGCACGGGCTCCTAAAAAAGGGGAGGGTTTGGAGGGGCTTCCTTCATGTACTCCTTCCACCAACACTCCCAGCCATAGCTTTTGGACCCTGCCCTGGGCTGGGGACTCAGAAATGAATCAGACCAGACTTTTTGCCCTCTGGGAGTTCCTATCTGGGGACAGGGAAAGCAGCAGAGGAGGTCAAGGCCATCAGAGGGGCCCAGGCAGCCTTCTGAATTAGTTCAAGGAGACAGCCTTCTAGCTGCGGACTCTCTGAGGAGGTTTAACAGGGGTTTTGAAATTGGCTGAGGGAGAGGGGCAGAAAGTAAAGGTGGTGTTCAGTGGCCAGACCTGCCTATTGTTCCCAGTGAGTTACCGAAAGACTCAGCATGCGCGATGTGTGTCCATGCCAGTGTGTGTATGAGCAGTAGTGGGGGTGAGGTGGACAGTAAGCAAGAGAAGGACTGAATGAATAAATGAATTTTACTGATGTGGAAACTAAAGCCCAGAGAAGCTGAGTCACTTGCCTCAGTTCCCAAAGCCACTGGGTGGTAAATGCAGGATTTGAACTCAGGTCTATCTTGACACCACACAGACCAAGGTGAAGGAGTGGAGACCTGCCTCCTCCAGGGCTCACTGCTTATTCACTACGTGACCTCAGCTAAGGTCATTCCCTTTGTGGACCACATTTCCTCACCAGTAAACTGAGAAAGCTGGATGAAGCTTCAGCACAAAGACTGCAGAAAATACCTATACTAGAGCCTGGAACTACATTTAGGACCAAAGAAGCAGCCCCTGACTCAACATGATACAAGATGGTGCCTCAGCCTGCAGCTCCCTCCAGGCCTACCAACTGGATGCCTGCTAGCTAAAGCTAGGGAGCCCCAGGAATCAGGTGGTTCTGGGGTCTCCCACCCAAAAGCCCAACCTAGAGTTCCAGAAGCCCCAACAGTCCAGCTCCTTAGAATCTGGGGGTTCTAGCTGCATGTTTATTTACATCATCAGCCCAGCCCAGACCCCAGCTCACCTGCCCCTCACTCACCAGGGTAACTTCCAGACTCCCCCAGTTCTCTCCAGCCTCCAGGACACACCATCCTTTGGCCAATGAAGGAAAAGGGAGAGGCAACTCTGAATGGTCATTGGCCCATTTTCTGACCTGTACAGACAGACCTGACCTATCAGAGGAGCCAAGACAGCTTCAACTTCCACACTTCATAGTGTTTCCTTTCAGTTGGTTCCAGTTCATTTATTCCATTCAGAATTCCAGGAAATTCTATCTGGAAAAGAGAGGTATGGTTGGCAGAATTGGAGCTGATTACAGAAGGGAATTCTTGAGGAGAGAATCCCTGATTGTGGTGGGATCTGGGACAATCTCCAGGGCCCAGTTTCTGAGGTACCCAGAAGAGTGACTGCAAAGAGCTCAGGCTCTGAACAGAATGGACTTGGGCTCAGCTCTGGGCTTTGCCACTTACTAGTTGTGTAATCTTGGGCAACTGGCTTAAATCTCTGAGCCTCTGTTTCTTAGCTATACAATGAGAATTTGGGTTCTAGTCACGGTGTTATTATGAGGAATATGGCACATAGTATATTTAACATGTAGTAGGTGTTCATGGTCAGTAGTAGTAATTTGTCTCCTGCTTATTCTCAGAGGTGCTGGTCTTGCTTCAGAGTCCTGATCCTAGGGAGGCAGGGAAGGGACAGGAAGAAGGGGTTAAAATAAAATAGCTATTATCTTTCTAGCACTTACCATGTGCCAGCCTTTGTTGTAATCACCACATGAAACTATTACTACTTTCACTTTATAGACAAAGTATCTAGGGCACAGAGAAGTTCCATAACTTGGCCAAAGTCGCCCAGCTAGTAAGCGCAGAGTCAGAGCAGAGTCAAGCCCTCTGACTCCAGAGTTCACACTATGACCCACTGTACTAGCCTATCTCACATTAAACCCATTTTCGGATGAGAAATGCTGAGGTTCAAAGGGTTAAGTTCACACTACAGCTGAACAGGGGTGAGCCTAGGACTCCAACTCAGATCCCAGGGCTCCGAAATTGCCATAATTTACCCTGTTGCGTGCTGCCCCCTAGTGACCCCTATGAAAGAAGCACATCAGAGACAAGGAGCAGACACACCCACGGATCCCCACTCTCCTGACCCCCTGCTCTTCCCCACGCCCCAAGCTGCAGGTCTTATAGCTTCTAAATATAATTCTGAATGTCACCCATATGTATAAATCATGATATTTCTTGGCTATCTCACAAGTCCTCAGATTCAACACCAAGGTTACATTTTCATACCTCAGCTTGTCCTCCCGTCATCTCCATCCATCCAATAGCACAAGCCAGAACCCCAGCCATCCTTGACACCCCCCCATCCCCCCAGCCCAGGAACCTGAATGGTGGCCAAGGGAGAAGACCAGAAAAGCAAACACTGAACACAGCAGAGCAACAGTGGTGGAAGCAAAGGGTAAGGACAATGGCCCTCAGTCACAGCCAAGAGGTAACACTGAGCTCCTGTGGCTCTGGTTAGAGGCAGGCCTTTCTGCTTAGAAAGAAGCCCAAACTCAGCCTTGTAGCTGGGGAGAGGGCACAGTAAGGTGCATTGTACTGGGAACCAGAAGGACTGACTTTTCACCCAGCTCCACTACTCAATCACAGTAGGGCTTTGGCACCTCAATGAGCCTCAGTTTCCCCATCTGTGAAGTGAATATGCCTACCTAGAGCTGCTGTAAGGATCAAATTACAAAGCGTTGGCTTTGTAAGCTGTGAAGGGAAGTGCACAGGAGAGGTAGATCGTTATCTCAAAAATTCACTCCAGTAGACCTCTTTCCTTTGTTATGCTGAATGGTGGAGATAGATATATAGTTTGCCATTTTAAACATTTTTAAGTGTACAATTTAGTGGCATAATTACATTCACACTGTTGTGTGATGATCACCATTATGTATTTCCAAAATTTTTCATCATCCCTAATGAAAACTCTGTACTCATTAAGCAAAAACTCCCCATCTCCCTTCCTTCCAGCCCCTGGTGACCATGAATTTCTGTCCCTATAAATCTGTCTATTCTAGGGGCCGGCCGAGTGGCGCTGGCTTGGGAAGCCAGCGGCCCGGGGTTCGGTCCCACATAAGAGGGCCAGTGACACTGCCCTAAAAAAAAAAAAAAAAAAAAAAAAAATTTGTCTATTCTAAATATTTAATATAAGTGGAATCACAATATTTGTCCTTTTCTGCCTGGCTTATTTCACTTAGCATAATGTCTTCAAAGTTCATCTATGTTGTGACATGTATCAGAACTTCAATTTTTTAAGGCTGGATAATATTCCATTGTATGTAATACACTACATTTTGTTTATCTGTTCCTCTGTTGATGGACACTTGAGTTGTTTCCACCTTTTGATGATTGTGAATAGTGCGGCAGTGAATCTGGCACATAAGTATCTGTCTGAGCCCCTGTTTTCAATTCTTTGGGGTATATATACCTAGAGTGTCATCAGTTTTTTTTTTGTTTTGTTTTGTTTTTTAGAGGGCAGTGTCACTGGCCCTCATATGTGGGATCCGAACCAGGGCTGCTGGCATCCCAAGCCAGCTCTTAGCCAACACGCCACTCGGCCGGCCCGAGTGTCATCAGTTTTTGACGGAGTTTTTCAGTATGTACTGTGGTGGGGGAACACACAGGATCCAGTGTGTTCGTGTGTGGGAGGGAGAGGGGCAGAGAAGGAGACAGGTTTCGGTGTGGCTGTGGTTAGAATAACAGCTAACTTGTGACTTTTGCAAAATACTCCACAAAACACTCTAGAGGAGGAAATATTATCATTCCCGTTTTACTGATGAGGAGAAGGGAAATGGCTTCCCAGGGCCACAAGCTGGTGAGAGGCAGGGCTGGGGCTCCAAAGAAAGTTTCCCCCACACATCAGAAAGTACAGCCAGAGACTCAGAGGTCATATTTTCCTTCTTTCTTTTTCTTTTTCTTTTCTAGGTAAAGGAAGCAGTTCCAACGTGCTTCAGTCATCATGTTCTTACTTATTAATCTACAGCATTTTCGGTACCACACAATGAGAACTTTGTAGTGCAGTTCTGCACTTTCATAATTAAACATGTTCTGGAAAAAAACAAAACTATGGAGACAGAAAAAAGAACAGTGGTTGCCAAAGGCTGGGGTTGAGGGGAGGGGCTGACTGCGGAGGGGTTTAGGGGAATTTTGGGGCGTGGTGGAAATGATCTACTCTTGATTATGGTAGTGGTTATGCAACTTTATGCATTTTTCAAAACTTACAGAACTGTACCCTAAAAAGGTGAATTTTACTAAAACTAAATAAGACTGTAGACTCACAGTTTTGCTACCTTGAGAACTTTGCAAGTAACGGTGTCCTTAATTATTTAAAGCATAAATATTTACTTTTTCTTCATTCATTCATTCAAAAATGAAAGTCTTTGAACCTACTATTCAACCCAAGAACCAGAAGATTACTAAAAATTAAAGCTACTAATGGGCTACCCTATCCCCAGATAATCACAATTCTGAATTTTGTGTTCCTTATTCTCTTGCTTTTTTTAAGTCTTCTTTTCACACATAAATTAGGCTGGACCTTATGAATTTGCCATTTTTATAGGTCAAAAAAACAGTAATTTCATATGATTCAACCCAATATTATGCCTAAACATAGTAGTTCTAGTTGTATTTGAACCTTATAAAAAGGATGCCATTCCGTATGTACTTTTCTGGGACTTGTATTTTTTCACTCAATATTATATCACCATGATCCAGCCATAATTTGCTGTTTTTCATTTTTTATCTCCTGTCAATGGCATTTGGATGTTTTTAGTTTGGGGCTCCTGTGAACCATGTTTCTACTTCCATTCTTATACATGTCTCCTCGTGCATGTGTTCAATTCTTCTACCTCAGGGATGGACTTGCTGAGTCTCAGTGTACACAAATGTTCAACTGTACACGATGTGACTCAATTTCCGAGCTCCGCATGAGTACACAATGTGCCACTTGCCACAGGTGAGAAGGTGAAGATGTGGTGAGAGGGATTACTACAGAGGGTCTATGGTGGAAACTGAACACCTACTGTGTGCACTTGGTAGGGCACCTGTGGAATGAGATGATGGTGTCCTGAGAGGTGAGATAGGGAAAGAAACCCCCTAGTTGCTGTAGGAATCATCTTCTAAGAAGTGTCCCACCCCAACTGGGCAAAGAGAGGGCTTGGCAACCCAAACAGGGTAGACAAAGGGCTCTGTCCTAATTGGCAGTATTTCCATCTGGGGGCTGGGAGGTGAAAGGAGGCCTGAGGTTGAGAGGGCCTATATCTTCAGTACACCTGGAGTGAAATGGAGCTTGGCAATACTGAATTCCTCCCACTTAACAAACCTCACCCCAGTCATCTCTTCCCGTAGCCTTTATCTCACTTTGCATCCATTATCTTTTTTAATTCTCCCATTTGGAGAGAGGTGCTATTATCTCCACAGATGAGGTGTAGAGAAGGAAAGTGCCTTGCCCTAAGTCACACAGTTTGTGCCAATTGCCTGAGCAAATAATTTGCCCTTTCTAATCCTCAGTTTCCTTATCTGTAAAATGCAGATAATAACATCCACCCCACCTCACAGACTACTGGAAGGGTTAAATAATACTATGCAAGTAAGGGATTTTGCAGGGATGCTTCCTAAAAGTCACTTATTTATTGGTACTATTGTTGCTATTAACTTATTAAGTTGCTATTGAGGGGAGCAGGAACCCAGAAGAGTCTGAGCCATGACTTCTTGCCACTCAGTGATGTTGCTTCTTGTAGAGACCCCATGAGATGGGGTGATCCTGGCCCATTTTGGCCATTTCTGCTGATGTGGGACGTGTCTTTCAGGACTGCACAGCCCAACCCCCTCTTCCACCTGCTCCCTGGCCCCAGAACAGAGGTAGTCTCTTCTGCAGATTTCCCAGAACAGAGATGGTGAACTGACCAGAGAGCAGAGGACCAAGACCCCCAGTTCTGCCTCAGGGCAAAGCAAGAAATAGGAGCCAGTAGTTCATTCAATCGAGAATATCTGCTGAGCATCTGGTAGGTGCCAGGTCTTGCCTGTACTAGGCAACAGGAAGCATTGGGAACAAGACCAGACCCTCTCTTCAAGGTCAGAGGCTAAAAGAGGAGACAGAAGACAAGAAAACAACAGTATGTTGAGTATCATGATAAAGCACAGAGAACTGTTCTATATAACAGAAAACCAGACAGGCCTAGGAGTCAGGGAAGGGCGTCCCAGGAGACAAGCACTTCGCTGGATCTTTAAGGCCTGGCAAGTTCTCCCCAGGGGCTCAGAGATGCCAGGGCCACCTGCCCATTTGACAGAAGAGGAGACTGGGCCCTCGGGTCTGTCCACAGTGCCCGTCAGGCCTCACTTACCTGCACTAGGCAGAGCGCGGTTCTTGGAGCTCGCAGGCCGAGCGCCTACGTGGTGCCCGCCCAGCACTTGGGGCGGGGCCTTGGCCCAGGTGTGAGGCGGCGGCGCTTCGCGGAGACAGGAAGTGTGTCCCCAGCGGCGGCCCGTGCAGCGTTCCCGCGAGACGCTCACATGCGCCCCAGGTGAGCGGCGAGGGGGGCGGGGGGAGGGGCCGAGCCGGAGGCCGCTCACCTGGCGGGACAGGTAAGCCCCGCGCGGGCCCGAGGGGGCGCGAAAAAGGGCGGCATCGGTGTGCAGAGACCCCTGAGGCTGCTCCCGGACCGGGGAGGATCCCGGGACTGGGTCTTCGGGGACCCCCCTCCCACTTCCGGGGTGCGCGGGCCGGGCCGGGGAGCGGCCTGAACGGCAGCCTGGGCCGGGCGAACGGAGTGGGGAGAGGGGGGCAGTGTTCGCTCTCAGGGCTGCGCTGGCGTGGGGCGGGGGCCATGCACACGCTGAGGAACAGTGTCAGGGCGGGGGAGAGGCCGAGCCGCCGGTGGGCGGAGGGCCCCTGCAGCTGGCGTGCTCGCCCTCAGGGCATGGCTGGTGTAGGTGCTGTGCGAGTCTCTGAGGCAGTGCCGGGGTCTGGTTCTCCCGTGTCCCGGGACCAGCTGCCCGCGGATTCGGGAGGCGGGCTGAGTTTGGGGGCAGGAGAGCGAAGGTGCACGGATACCCGGCACGAGAGCCGACGGCTGTTTCATCTGGGGTGTCCCTCGGGCGGGTGTGCAAAACTCGACTGGGCACGGGGGTGGGGTAGAGGCCGCTGCAGCCGAGACTGCCCTGGAGACCTTGGGAGGAGGGGGACAGTACGGAGACAGACCCTTGAGTGTGTGTGTTCTCAGGGACTAAGGGAGAAGGGAAGAGCATCAATAGAAGTTTGGGGAGGGTGGGGCTGGGACTCTGAGGAAGATCCCTGCAGTGCCTTGGGGTGCCCAGTGCAGTCCCTCCCAGGTGCCAAACCTCCTGCATGCAGTATCTCATTTAAATCTCCCATGGCCCATGAATATATTCAGCTCTCCCCTTGTTCAAGATGAGGAAACCGAGGCCTAGAGTCTTGCGCCAGACCACAGTAAGAGCAGGGGCCCTCCTCTCACAAAACCAAATGTCCAGTGTTCCTAGGAGTTTGGAGGTAGGCACAGCAGCATCTAGGGGAAGATATAGCCTAGACAAAATGGGCTGAATTTGACTTCAGGAGGGTTCAGGGCTTAGAGGGGAGGGGAAAAGTGTGTCCAGGCACTGTCTACACTTCAGGTTTTGTTCCCCTTTCCTCCACCCCACTGCCATTCAACATGTGTGGCACAGAGCAAAGTGCATAGGCTCCGGAGTCTGGCAGACCACCGTACAAATCCTGCTCCATCCCTTTCCAGCTGGGTGTCTCTGGGCAAGTCACTTCAATTCGCTGAGCTTCAGAGTCCTGATCTGTAAAGCAGAGATATAATACAGGGCAACTGTGAGTGTTAAATAAAGCAAAAGTCCTCTTGGCTGGAGCCTGTTTCTGGCCCATTCACTGCTGTTTTCCCAGCATTTAGGACAATGTTGGGTACATGGTAGGCTCACTAAATATTTGTTGGATGAATTTAATTAATAGTGGCGAATCCTAAAGTCTTGGAGGTGGAAGAGGAGACAGTTACCTAGACTATCCATCATCAGTAACCCCTTGATGTTCTTACAAACCACAGGTACCCCAGAGCTCACAGTGTGTTGAAACAGTGTAGATATACTCACCTTCCTGATTGAGGCTTGAGCCTTGAAGACTCAGGGCGTCCCCTTTGGAACCTCCTCAGACACAGACTTGTCCATGGAGCTGGCAGTTGGCCACTTTGACTTCCCCCTTCCTCCCAAGTAATAGATGGGGTAGGGTAGTGGATAAGAATCTGGGCCACGCTGGTTGGGTACAAATAGATGTGTGGCTTTGGACATTTATTTAACTTCTCTGTGCCTCAGTATAAAAATAATAATAATAATAATAATACTTGCAAATAGAGTTGTGAGAATTAATTGGTTTAAAACATTTAAAGCACTTAGAACAATGTAAGACATCAATAATTAACTTTCACTAGAATGCAAACTCCTGAGGTTAGGGAATTTTGTCTTTTTACCACTGTCCACAGAATTTAGAACCATGTCTGGCACACAGTAGGCCATCAGTTAATATTTGTTAATTGAGTGAATAAATTAATCCATTTCCACCGCCACATTGCTCAAACCAAGGCAAGATTTTTTGTTTTGTTTTTAAACTATTTTTTAAATATATTTTTAAAAGAAATTTTATTGAGGAACAGCGTGTTTTTTCCAGGACCCATCAGCTCCAAGTCAAGTAGTTGTTCCAATCTAGTTGTGGAGGGCATTTTTCCAGGACCCTTCAACTCCATGTCAAGTAGTTGTCTTCAATCTACAGTAGCTGTGGAGGGCACAGCTCCTTGTCCCATGCGGGAATCGAAGCGGAAACCTTGGTGTTATGAGCCTGTGCTCTAACCACCTGAGCTAACTAGCTGCCCCCAAGGCAAAGGTTTTTAACCACTGGCCCCTCTGGGCTGTGAGGAATTATTACAGTTTCATTTTGTATACCTTTGGAGAAGGGATTTCACACGCACACACACACACCCTCACACACACACCCTCACACACCCTCTACCCCTCCAGGTACTGCTCCCTCCACTCTGGTCAGCCTAGAGCCTAAGTCCTTTTTCTTTCCACTCAATGGTCCTGGCTCTACCCTGAGGTCAAACAGAATGTGCCAGTCCCCTGAAGCACTTACTGTACTCAACCCTCTTCCAGACACTGAGGCAGAAAGGAATCAGACACAGTCCCTGCCCTTCGGGGTCATATCGGCTTATCTTCAAATGTGGGTTCAAGACCAACCCAGCTGAAGAGAGCCCAGCAGAAGGCTTTGGGGAGAAGGGCTCCCATCTGACTTGGGGTTCTGAAGGGTCCTTGGAGAAGGAGTGCTGAGTGGGGACCAGGAGAGTGCATTGAAAAGTTGTAGACAGAGTTAAAGAACTCCTGTGTCCTCCTCATCCCCGTTAACCATAGCTAACATTCCCTCCTCCCCTCCTACCCTTTCTCTACATACATCCACCCTCTGATTTGGGGGTAACCTTTTGAGATTAACTTACAGACATCATGCTCCTTTATCCCTAAATGCTTCAGTGTGTATTTCCTCAGAATAAGAATATTATATAACCATAATAATCAAATTCAGGTAAGTTAACATCGACATAATACTATAAAATAATGTACAATTGGTTTTTAAATTTCACCAGTTTTCCACATTATCCAATTTCCAATTTTTCCTCCCGATCCAGGATCTAGTCCAGGATCATACAATGCATTTCATTATCATGTCCCTCAACTTGGGCTTGTCTGATGTTTCCTCATGGTGACATTCAGGCTATGCATTTTGGGCAGAATATGGCATAAGTGATGTGTGTCCTTAGTGCATAGTATCAGGAGGCACATGATGTCAGTACATCCCATTATTGGTGATGTTAACTTTGATCATTTGATTAAAGTGATGTTTGCCAGGTTTCTCCAGATTTTGGGGGCGTTTTGTTTTGTTTTGTTTTGTTTTGTAAGCTCTCACTGTCTGCAGCAAATAGAAAGGAGGTGGCCAGAATGGGAGCCTTGACAGTCTCTGGGTGAGAGATGACGGTGGTCCCATTTAGAGAGGTGGCACTGATTTGCTCAAAGCACATTGCCTATTAGAGGCAGCACTGGAACTAGAACACAGATAGCCAGGTTCCTCACACGTCACCAGTTCTAGGACCTCAATGCTCTTAAATCAGGAATAAAAAGATAAGGGATCAATATCTTAGAAAATCCAGGCTAAGGATTGTTACCGCCCTGCAAACCCCTGTATATGGTCAAGAATCCTCCCAAATACATCACTACATAATATTCCCTGACTCCCTCTGGTAGTTATTTACTCCAATAATGCCTCATACATGTTCCAACTTAGGAACTTTTAAGCATCTGCTTTCCCTACAAAATCATGTGTGAATCACAAGAACAGGATCAGTAGTTCATGCATTTTGGCTCTGCTGTGCCTAACACAAGGCCAGGTTCAGTGTTTATGAAATGAGTTAAGACTTAGCTCTGAGGTTGCTAGCAACCAAGTCAAAAAGGGAAAAAAGATGTATTTTGTGGCTCGGCTTTCTTGTCTAATCAAAAGAAGCAGAACTGCTTGGTGTTAAATGTTTCCAGGAGAACAAATCTGAGCCAGTCTGAAATACTGACGGAGTAACTGTTACATTCCTATGTCTAATTTGAAGGAGGGGAAGAAAGAGAAGATGGTAACTATCAGGCTCTGTAGCAAGTCACATGGAGAGGCATTTACTGAGCAGCCTCAAAGGCTCTATGCTGGATGAGCTTTCCACAGTGGGAAGAAACTGGGGAAGACCATTCCCCAGAAAGTGAGGTCCCAGTAGATTTTTCTTTTTATGTGGTAAAATATACATAAAATTTACCATTTTAACTTTTTTAAAAAAATTATCTTAACCATACTGTCCTGTGGCATTAAACACATTCACACTGTTGTGTGACCATCACCACCGTCCATCTCCAAACTTTTTTTTTTTTAAAGATTTTATTTGGGAATTGGGGGAGGGGAACAGTGTTGGGGAATTGGGGAAGAGGACCAGCCAAATTGTTGTTCTTCAATCTTCCTTGTGGAGGGTGCCAGTCGCCATCTGGCTTCCCATTGGCAGCTCGTGGCCTCTAAGCTCAAGCTGCTGTGTTCAATCTTAGTTATGGGTGGGCATAGCCACCATCCCATGCGGGAGACGAACCGGCAGCTTTGTTGTTAAGAGTGCACGCTCTATCCACTGAGCCATCCGGGCAGCAGCTCAGCACAAGGTGCTAAGTTCAGTCTTAGTTGCGGGTGGGCATAGCCACCATCCCATACGGGAGTCAAACCAGGCAGCCTTGTTAAGAGCCCACGCCCTATCCACTGACCCATGTGGGTGGTAGCTCAGCTCTAGGTACTGAATTCAATCTTTTGTTGCCGGTGGGTGTAGCCCACCATTGAACAGGCAATCTTGTTGTTACACCAGTTGAGCCATCCTGCCACCTGTTGGCAGCTCAGTGACAGCTAAGCTAGGGCGTAGTGTTCACTGGCCCACGTGGGAATCAAACCGGCGGCCCTGTTGCTCAGAGCACGCACTCTAAGCCAACTCTTAACCAACTGAGCCACTCGGCGGGCCTCTCCAGAACTTTATCTTCCCAAACTGAAGCTCCACCCATTAAACACTAACTTCCCATTCCCCCTCCCCCAAATCCCTGGCAACAAGCATCTACTTTCTGTTTCTATACATTTGACTACTCTAGATATTTCATATAAGTGGGACCATACATATTTTTTCTTTTGTGTCTGGCTTCTTCCACTTAGCATTATGTCTCAAGGCTCATCTATGTTGTAGCATGTATCAAAATGCCGTTCCTTTTAGGGGCTGAATAATATTTCATTGTATGTGTATATTATGTTTTGTTTATTCATTCATCTGTCAATGGACTTTGGGTTGTTTCCACCTTTGTTTGTTGTGAATAATGCTGCAGTGAACATTGGTGTACAAATATATGTTCAAGTCCCTGTTTCCAGTCCTTTTGAAGTGAAATTGCTAGATCATATCGTAATTTGATGTTGAATTTTTTGAGGACCCACCATACTGTTTTCCACAGCAGCTGCGCCATTCTACATTCCTACCAGCAATGTACAAGAGTTCCCCCCTTCTCCACATCCTTGCGATTTTCTGTTTTTTCAATAGTAGTCATTCTAATGGGTGTGAAGTCCTAGGAGATTTTCACATGTAGGTTAGACCACAGAGAGAACTTCTTCCTTGGGGAAGGAGAGAACACTAGATGAGGGTTTGTGGGCATACATGGGCCCAGCCATATCACAGGCCTCTCGGAAACCAGAAGTCTGACGCTCCTGAAGTCACAGCAGGAGCTTGCCTTTGGCCTCTGATCTTGACTCCTTCCTGGCCTCTCCCCTTAGGTGCCTGGCTGCAGCAAACCATGTAATGAGCCATGCCCCGTCCTGGACACCCCCGCCCATCATCTGGGCCCCCACGTTTGGGACCCTGGGAGCAGCCAACGGAGCTATGCTTGGAGACCTATGATGAGCCATCTCAGCTCCCACCAAGCCGCCGCACCCGTAGGCCAGACCCCAAGGATCCTGGCCACCATGGGCCCGAAAGCCTTACCTTCATCTCTGGCTCTGCTGAGCCTGCTCCCGAGCCCCCAGCCTGCTGCCTGCTCTGGCGACCATGGGTGTGGGACTGGTGCCGGGCTGCCTTCTGCTTCCGCCGTTGCCGGGGTTGCCTCCAGCGCTGCGGAACCTGTGTACGAAGCTGCAGCCCTTGCTTGTCCACTGGAGACTCCACTGAGGGGGCTGCTGAAGTCAATTGGGCCAAAGAGCACAACGGAGTGCCCCCCAGCCCCGACTGTGCACCCCCCAGCCGGCGGGATGGCCAGCGGCTCAAGTCAACTATGGGCAGCAGCTTCAGTTACCCTGACGTCAAGCTCAAAGGCATCCCTGTATATCCCTACCGCAGCACCACCTCCCCAGCCCCTGATGTGGACTCCTGCTGCAAGGAGCCGCTGGCTGAGCCCCCACCCATGCGGCACAGCCTGCCGAGCACCCTTGCCAGCAGCCCCCGTGGCTCTGAGGAATACTACTCCTTCCACGAGTCGGACCTGGACCTGCCTGAGATAGGCAGTGGCTCCATGTCGAGCCGAGAGATTGATGTGCTCATCTTCAAGAAGCTGACAGAGCTATTCAGCGTACACCAGATTGACGAGCTGGCCAAGTGCACATCAGACACTGTATTCCTGGAGAAGACCAGTAAGATCTCGGACCTTATCAGCAGCATCACCCAGGACTACCACCTGGATGAGCAGGATGCCGAGGGCCGCCTGGTACGCGGCATTATTCGCATCAGTACCCGAAAGAGCCGCAGCCGCCCGCAGACCACAGAAGGGCGCTCAGCCCGGGCTGCTCCTGCTGCCACTGCCCCTGACAGTGGTCATGAGACTATGGTGGGCTCAGGGCTCAGCCAGGATGGTAGGTGGGGCCCCAAAGGGCCAAAGGGCAGAATGGAGGAGGCTCTGGCCAAGGGAGGGTTGCACTGGGGTCTTTGGCCACTGTGGGTTCACCCCTCAGCCAGTCCCTGTTCTTCCTCTTTTTTTTTCTCGACTCCTGCATCCCTTAACAGGCTCCTTCTGTCCTTGCTCTCACCTGCCAGAGTAGCTTCCAGGCCTGGCCTGCTTAATAGGACAGGGACCCATATGCATTGGGATCTCTGACTGTTCTGTCCTAGTCAAAATCCCCACCACCCACCATTGCGCATGCACGTTATCTACCTGTGTCTTGATTTTACATGTTTCTCTAGGCTGGCCAGGGGTGAGTATTGTCTCCCTTGTTGGGCTGGGGGCAGAAGTGGGGAGTAGAATTAAAAGGATGTGATGATGACAGCTGCCCCCCTCATGTTCCCTTCCTAGAACTCACAGTGCAGATCTCCCAGGAGACGACTGCAGATGCCATCGCCAGGAAGCTGAGGCCTTATGGAACCCCAGGTTTGGTCCTGACCTGATGAGTATGGAGAGGAGAGGGGACTGGCATAGGGGCCCCCACATGCCCTCCTCTCCCAGCTTTCTCCTGGGGTGAGATCAGAAAGGGACAAGAAGCCTGAGAAGCCACAGATGCCATCCTAATCCTTCAAGCTGACTTAAAGGGTTCAGTTGGAAGAGATTCAGGGGGCTGCCCCTGCACCAGCAGGGGTCAGGTGCCCAGAACAGGCAAGCTGGAGCTGATCAGACCACAGCCTCTAATCCCAGGTTACTGGTGGTGGGGAGGGATAAGTGGAGGGCAGGAGGCCATCCAGCCTGGTGCTGAAAAGGCACTGCTGTCTTCTTGGCCTTCATAACAAGCCTGGGAGCACAGTCGTTACCCTTTTAAAGAGAGCAAGGCGGGGGCTTCAAGGTCAAGAAACTGTGTGGGTCACCTAGCTAGGATCTGACTGACCGAGGCTCAAGCCCTACTATACTCCTTCTCAGCAGGCTTCTCGCCCGTGGGACCAGGATGTGCTCCTTTCCCCCTCTGAGTCTTGTTTCCTCCTTTTCCCCTCAGGATACCCAGCCAGCCATGACTCGTCCTTCCAGGGCACTGACACAGACTCCTCAGGGGCACCCCTGCTCCAGGTGTACTGCTAACCCCTCCTCCCCATGCCGGGCCCAGTGGCTACAACCCCATCTGAGAGGAGCACAGCCTGCAGAATGAAGAGGGGGACCAAGACCCCCTTTAGGGGAGGCAGTGCTTACTCTGGCTCCTCCGCCTTGGCTGACTGGTTCCTGGACCAAGTGCATTTCACTGGGCCATGGTGCCCGAATTCTCCTAGATTCCCCAGCTGGCCTGATCTGACCCTCTCTGCCCCTGGCCATCAGGTGGAAAGTAAAGACTTTGGAGTTTCCTTCTGGGATTGAATCCCGGCCCTTCCCCTCATAACCTGCCACCCTAACCCATCATGCAGACTTCCCCCTCCCCCATGGGGGCTGACCACTAAAAGAAGCTTATCTTAAATGGATTTGGTTGGGGGCAGGAGGGCCTCTGGAATTTTGTGGGCAGTGCCTACTCCACGTCATATTCTGTTGAACAGGTTGTCTTTGATTTTCCGTACGTTAACATGTTTGCGAACACGAAAGAAATAAAGTTGTCTGTCTTATCTTGACTGTGATCCTGTCCTTTCTGTCCCATTTGCCTGACAGGAAGCAGGATAGAGCATCCAGCCTAGCCTAGTGTTGTGGGGTCTAAGTCAGAAAGCTAAATTGAGCGCGATAATGCCCACCCCTCAGGTTCACTGTGAGTTCTAGATGGAGCCCAGCAGTGTACCTGAGAAAGGTCTCACACATGGCTTCTATCATTCTGAGAGGTGGTAGGCTGGCTGGCTGGGCCCCCACCCCCACCCCCGTCTGCTGCCCAGGTTCGCTGCCTGTAGGCTAACCAGCTTCTGGCCATCCCGTTTCCCAAATCCTGCAGCATTTGTCAGTCCCCACCCAGCCCCGGACCTGCTGATCCTTCCACCTGTCCCTGGTGTTGACATAGCACTAGGATTCAGTTACATTCTTGGCCTTCCCAACAACCCTGGTGTGGAGTCATTCTTTTTTTTTTTTGGTTTTTCAGTCTAGTTGTGGAGGATGTTGCTTCACTGGCCCACGTTGGTATCATCATTGCGCTCTTGGGTGAGGCAGATAGGTCGCTGGCCTCTGGACGGATGCTCACAGCCATTCACGCTGGCTGCCAGCCACTCACTGTAGCTTATGGCAGCCCCCTGCAGCAGGGGCTGCAGCTATGCCATCCCAGGAACTCACGGCAGCCCAGCTCCAGGTGGAGCTGTTGTTCACCATCTTAGCTGAAGAGGGCAGTGTCACTGGCCCTCATATGTGGAACCTGAACCGGGGCTGCTGGCATCCCAAGCCAGCTCTTAACCAATGCGCCACTCGGCCAGCCCTGGAGTCATTCTTTCACAAAGGCATCAAGGAACTTAGTGGGCCCCCAGCCTTTGCTTCTCTCGGCCCCTGGGAAACAACAGTGTGTAATTTCCGAAATACTTGATCCAGGGCAGGACAGACTCACTGCAGTGGGAAGTTGTGTGTGATGAAAATGGAATCAAGTCCAGCTGGCCTTAAACTCTGCTGAGTCATGGGCCCCTCTGAGAATCAGACATATGTTCTGGTCCTTATAGGCAGAAAAACTCACCTTTGCTCAGAATCATATATAAACTGTCTTGTTTCAATCTTCCCTTAAAGTAATGAAAAACTGAGCCCCAGAGAGGGGCAAGGACTTGCCTTAGGTCACATGGGAAAAATTAGCAGGCAAGCTCCCAGCTCCCTGAAGCAGCCATAAAAAGCGTGTCCCCCAGGGAAACGCTAGAAGAGAGGACACAGGTAAAATGGGTAAATAGTTTTAATGTGTAACAGTAGGCCAGCTGGGAGGGCCAAACCCCCAAGGCCCCCGCCCTTCCCCCAGTATGCCCTGGGACCTGTGTGCCTGGGCCAGCCTCATACCTGCCTCAGCTCTGAGGCCCTCAAGTCCCAGGGAAGGGTGAGAAAGGAGGTGGATAGCTGGGGGCTCAGCCCCAAGAGTTCAGGGAGGCAAACAAGCTAGTTGAATTTGGCCTTGGAAAAATCCATCTCCGGATGCTGATCCATGAACCTGGGAAAATAAGGAAAAATAAGAAGAAAGTGGAACAGGCTATCCCCTTCCCACAAAGCTAGTGCCTTCTCCCAGCCTCCCACATGAGGTCACATCTCTTCAGAACCCCGAGCAATCTGAGGCCCATTCGAACCCCTGCCTGAGGCTGGAAGCTTAGGTGCCAATATTGACACTGCTGTCCTGTAGGTGGCAATGACTATAACACTCCTTCCTATCCTCAGGTGGCCTTGTCCTCAAGATGACCTCAGCAAATGATTAGGGTAGGCAAGCTGAGGCCATAAAGTCATAAACCTGGCTGGCTCATTCCAGAAGGGGCAGGCCACTCCTGCGCACTACTCAGTAACACACTTGCTGCTGTCACCCAGGTCCAAGTTCCCCACCACCCACCATCCCCAAACCCCCATCTCTGAATTGCTCACTTTTTCAGGATTTCTTGTTTCTTCTGCTCGTCCGAAGTGGGCAGCCCCATGGACTTCTGTCTCTGGTCATACATCATCTTTTCCACCATGCTGCGCGTCTCACTGTCTAGGTCTGACAGCTGGCGGCAGGCAGTGACAGGGATAAGTGAAGCTCAAGCCACCTAGGCCCCTCACCTCCCAGCTGAAGATCCCCCAATCATCCAGGCTCACCTTGGAGTTCTCAGGGTTGATTTTCTTGGTATTGATCTCAGGGTCACTGGACACCAAGCGGCTCCACCACTCCATCTTGTTGATCTGTGCGGAGAGGGAGGCCCACCGGGGGATGGGCGGTAGCTCTCTGTGCCCCCAGGAACCACACAGCCCTTCCAGAACCAAACTCTCCCATCCACATCCTGCAGTTGGGACCCAAGCAAGCCTATACTGGGACCTGGGGTACAGAGGAGCAAGACCTCTGCCCTCCCCAGCCGCTGGGGAGACAGACCCAGATACAAATCAGCATGATAAGGGGAAGAATAAAGTACAGGGGGAGATACTCATTCCAGGCGGAAGGAGAGCAACTAGGGTGACACCTAGCTGGGATAAGCAGGATATCTGATTTAAAAAGCAGGGAAAGACATTCCAGTTGAGAGGAAAAGCAAGTGCCAGGGCATGGACAGGGGTGTGAAGCAGCCACGGCCAATCAGGTAGGCTAGGCCAGGCCTTATGCACCACGGGAAGCTCTTCTTGGGCCCTTGGCACTTTAGAGACCACCTTTGTTTACTGATGTCTGTGTCCCATCTCTTTTAGAGGGAGTGAGGGTGAGAACATAGGCTTCCTGAGGACAATTTTCTACATTTTTTTCATTGTTCTCTCTCCAGCATAGAGAACAATCCCTGGCACATAGTAGGTATTCAAGTATTTGTTGATTTGAATGTATACATGAACCTATTGGAAAGGTGAGACTTAGACACCAAAGACTGTTTCAATCCTGACTCGAACTCTTCCTAGAGGTTAAGGGCATGGGCAAATCTCTGAGCTGCTCTTTTCTTGACTCTAAAATGGGACAGGCCTACTTTAAAAGTCTCGTGGGATTAAATAAAGTATGTCCACCAGGTCCCCAGCATGGACCCTGAGTGAATGAGCAGACGGCCTCCCCCTCTTCCTCCATCAAGACACACCTTCTCCAGATGCACCGTCACCACCTTGCCGTCCTCAATGAGCCATGAGCTCTCTTCCACCTTCACCTCGTTGTACAGCTCCCCATCAATGACTGCAGGCTGCCCCTTGAGGCCAACCCGGAGGTGCCGCCGCTGGACATCCACCACCACATCCTTCCCCTTCAGCCGGAAGTTCACAGAGAAGGGCACTGCCAGCTGCATGGGGAGGCAGCGGTTAGCAGGGGGCCCAGACTGGCTCCCTCACCTCTGTCCCAGGGGCCCTGCCACTCACGTCCAGCTCCGACAGGGTCTGGGTCCAGCGGTAACTGGACAGGTCTGCCCCATTGCCAAGGTTGGGCTTCAGTTTCCCTCGGTCCTTCTCGTCCTCCTCCTCGTCCTCCGCAGTTTCCTGCTCACAGCAACGCTACTTACTTGACAGACACAGGCTGAGCCCCCCAAGGCCAGGCCCAGGGCTAGCCAGCACAGGGCATCAGCCACAAAATGAAACAGACCTGGCCCCCGCCTACTCCATGGCCTACTGGGAGCCAGGGGAAAACCCTGCTTCTGAGCTCTGCCTGTTACAATCATGTGACAAAGGATACAGCTGAGGGACAGTGACAGTCAGAGATGGACCCATGGGACCCAAAGGGGGGTTAGGCCAAGGGACTTGGGAAGAAAGCCTAGCACAGGAAAGGTCACAAGGTGGCCATAAGCAGGGCTGTTCTAAAACAAAACCAGGCTGCCAAATAATCAATATCCTTTCCTGTGTCTGTAAGGATTGAGGTGCCTCAGACCAGCACCTCAAAAGCCAAATGAATGCCCCCAACAATTACTTGGGAATCTGGAGGATTCCCTAAGGGACTCTTCCCCCAGATATATCAGAGTCACCCACCACAAAAGGCCAGACTGGGCCCTCAGAGTGCAGCCCACCCTATACAGGAACTGCCCTCTCCGGCTCTTGGGCTTTCTTTCCAAGGCTGAAGGCCAGTAGGTTTTGGTTGTATTTTTAACAGAGATCCTTTGGTCCAATGTCACTGAGTGTGATCTTGAAGTATGGGGAGGATAACCAAAGCTGAGGGAAGGCGGGTGGGAGAGGGCATTCCGGAGACAGGGAAAGGCTGGTGAGCCCCCTAAAGTCCCCAGGCTCCTGGCTAATCCAGAGCACCCCCACTCTATCTCACCTGCTTTCCAGGTGAATCAAGGCTGCCGTTCTTGAGCTGGGCCTCATGATTGTCTGCATCCTTTTTCTGTGACAAAGGGGAAAGCAGCTGGCAAGAGGGTCCCCTCTTTTAGTGCCAGTGGAGATCAGAGGGCAGGGAAGGGAAGCCCACTCTTGCCTGGTCAATCTCCAGCTGCAGCCTCTCGGCCTCCTCATCAGTCAGCTCCTTGATCTGGGGCCCAGAACTCTCTGACTTGGCCTCCCTAGCCAGCCTGGCTGCCCGCTCTGCCTTCTCCCGCCGCTCAGTCTCCTGCTGAGCTCTCTTCTCTCGCCGGGCCTTCTGTGCCAGCTGGTTGTGGTGGTTGAAGGTCTGTGTGATGAGCTGGGGAAGAAAGTGAAGGGGATGAGGCATCAGGGTAGGGGACAGTGTCCCAAGACGTTGTCAGTTTCCTCATCTACAAAATGGGGATAACATACTCATAGAGTTGTAATGAGAATACCTGCAAAGTACATGCTCAATAAACAGTGGCTACTTAAAAAAAAAAAAAAAACCAAGCCAGTCTAGTGACTGAGAGTACAGACACTGAAGTTGGACAACCTGAGTTCTAATCCAGGCTTTGTCACACATTAGCTATTGTATTTTTAGCAAATTCTGAACCTGTAAGAGCTTCAAATTCCTCATCAGTGACGATGAATCCCCACCTCACAGGGTGTTGTGCAGACCGAGTGCTGAGTGCTCTGCAAGTCCTGCACTAGAGAGTGAAGCTGTTCAATCTCCAGCCTCAGCCCCTCTGAAAAGCCTTTCCTGAGCTCTCCGGCCCACCCTGACCGCCTCCTCTGCCTGCTCTCTCTGACCTGTGTGCTTGTCTCCAGGACGGCAGCCCAGCCGTGCAGTACTTGGTACCACGCCCGGAACCACCACATTAGCAGCAAGCCAGAGAGCTTCCTTGAAGGAAGCGGAGCTCTTTCTCTCCGCAGCCTGCAGGCTATCAATTTCAAGTCCTGTCTCTCCCACTACACCTTCCCAAGATGTTTCCACCCCACATCCTGCTGGCTGGCCTCCCTGCTGCCCAAGAGCAAAACTATTCTCATCTGTCACTGTCTGGCTGTGTAGCCTTGGACAAGTTAACTTTGACATTTTTAAAGCCCACTTCCTCACCTATCATGAGGATCAAATATGACACACACTTGTCTAGAGCCCGTCACAGTCGTTGCCACATCATAGCTACAAATCAAGTGTTGGCTTCCCAACACCCCTTACCTAGCTGAGGCTAACCCAATGTCAACTGTTGGGGCTGGGGAGAAGCACCTTCTCTGCTATAAAAATACGAGGGGAGGGCCGGCCGCGTGGCTCAGTTGGTTAAGAGCGAGAGCTCTGAGCAACAGGGTCGCCAGCTCGATTCCCACGTGGGCCAGTGAGCTGCGCCTGAGCTGAGCTGCCTACAGGTGGCAGGATGGCTCAGCTGGTTAGAGCACGTGCTCCTAACAAGGTTGCTGGTTCGACTCTCAAATGGGATGGGGGCTGTGCCTCCCGCAAGTAAGATTGAACATGGCACCTTGAGCTGAGCGGCCGCAAGCTGCCAATGGGTGGCCGGATGGTGACTGGACTTAGAGCTGAGCTAGCTGCACCCTCCACAATTAAGACTGAAAGACAACAACTTGGCTGCTCCCTCCCCCAATTCCCCAATAAAAAAATCTTAAAAAAAAAAAAAAATACAATGGGAGTGATGGCTCCACCAGTAGCTCTCAAAGTGTGGTTCCCCCAATCTGCAGCATCAGCGTCACCCAGAATGTGAGAAATGCTCAATCTCAGGCCCCACTCCAAGTCTACTAAATCAGAAATTCTGGGGACATGGCCTAGCAATTTGCATTTTTAACACGCCCTCCTGGCTAATTCTCATGAACATGGGAGTTAGACCTAGATTTGGATTCCTGGTCTACTTCTTCTACCTGTGTGACCCAGAGGTCATCTCTGTGCCTCTATTCTATTATTTCTAAAAGCAGTCTTGCATAGATGTTTTTTGCCTAGAATGTCCTTGTTCCTACTCCCAGGTCACCTGGCAAACTTCTACTCCTCCTCCAGAACCAGCTCAAGTGTCTCTTGAGTTTGACCTCTTCATCTTCAGCAAGCCCAGGGACATACCGAGCTTAGGAAACCCAACTCTGTCGACCCACACACCTGGATGCCTTGCAGGGCACCCACCACATGATCAGTAGTCAATAAACCATCTTTCAAATGTCTCTGAGCCAGAGTTGGAGGGGTCTACAAGAGCTGAGGGGCCCATGTGGGGCTCGGGTTCACCCAAGTTACCCATGGACTCCCAGACCAAGTGTTCTGCCAAATGCCTGTGACTTCTCATTCAATGCCAATTCCTCCTGCTACCTCAAAAATCTCCAACCCCATGCCACAATGCAATAGCTCTGTACTCTAAAAGGTTAAAGGTCACCAAAGGCACCCCCCGCCCAAACCAACTGGGTTAACAAAATGGTGTGTGAGTGAGAGAGAAATGAGCCACCTGAAGGCCATTCTGCTGTCAACAGAAACAGTCATGAGACAATTACGCCAGCAAAGGCTGTTCTACCATAGGGCCTTGGTCCCAAGTCCCTAATCGGGGAGACCTTGAACTCAAGCCATTTGCTAACCAGTGGCCAAGAGGAGGCGGGAGCAGGGTCCTCCCCTCCCCCAGCTTCAGTGAATCATGTTACATCCCATTCGTCCTATTCCTTCCTAGCTGCTGGAGGTTAGGTGAGGGCAGAGCTGAACCACAGGGCAGAGTCAAGGCCGATCACAGAAGCCTCTGACCCCTCCTCCCTGCCTCCTCCCACCAGGTTTACCCAGGCCCAGCCCCAGCCTCAGGCAGACCCCTGGTGGTGTGTAGCCTACTCAAACGTGCCAACTGGTAGGCTGTCCGAGTCCAGCTTCTATTGCTGTGCACATCTTTGGGAACCACAGCCCACCAGAGTGGGCAACGGGTGAGGAATGCTGAGCCAGTTCTAGAAGACAGGCCCCAGATTGCTTGGTGGGCATACCCGAACACAGGCTTTTCCTGACCTAGTCCAGGTGACAAGGGAATGAAGAGTGGTTCCCACCGGTCCAGCCAGGGAAGACACTGAGAGATATTTAAGCCTAATCCAAAGATGTGAAGTCTTGAACCTGCCTGGGGGCGGGGGACAGGGTGACCTCCAACACATCTGAGGGAGATGACTGTATCTGCCTTCCTTTGAAAAGCTGAATAATATTCCATTATGTGTACCTACATTTGGTTTATCCATTCATCTGTCAATGGACGCCTGGGTTGCTTCCACTTCTTGGTTATTGTGAACAGTGCTGCTATGAACACGGGTGTACAACTCACTTCAAAACCTGCTTTCAGGCCGGCCAAGTGGCATGGTGGTTAAGTTCTGGCTTGGGAAGCCAGCGGGCCCAGTTCGGTCCAACATATGAGGGTGAGTGACACTGCTCTCCAAAAATAAAAATAGGGCCGGCCGAGTAGCGCGGTGGTTAAGTGCTGGCTTGGGACACCAGCGGCCCCGGTTCGGGCCCCACATATGAGGGCCAGTGACACTGCCCTCAAAAAATAAAATAAAATAAAATAAAAAATAAAAAAATAAAAAAATAAAACCTACTTTCAATTCTTTTGGGTAGATATCCAGAAGTGGGATTGCTGGATCATATGGTAGTTCTGTTTTTACTTTTTGAGGAAGTACCATACTGTTTTCTTTTTTTTCTTTTTTTTTTTTTTTAATTAGTTTTCAGTGTACAACACAATGCAATAGTTATACTCTTTACCCCCCCAAAGTGAAAACCCCCCTCCCCCAGTTCTCCACCCCACTCACCCCCCCCATATCATACATATCCATCACAACTCCCCTGACTCACCTCCACAGCATACTCCACATCCCGTGACCACCCACATATTCAGTTGCAGTTGGCATACAATACTATACAACATCAGCTTCAGGTGTACAGTGCATTGATCAAGCCTCTATTTCATCCATGAAGTGGTCTCCCTAACAAGACATGTGACTATCTGACACGCCACAAAATTTTTACAACATTATTATATTCCCCGAACTGTGTTTCATATCCCTGTGGCAATATTGTAGTTGTCTATTTATGCTGTCTAATCCCTTCCCCTTCCCCCATCCCCCCCCCAACTAGCAACCCTCAGTTTTTCCTCTACATCTATGAGTCTGTTTACTTTGATCTTTCACTCAGTTCTTCAGACTCCACACACAAGTGAGATCACATGGTACCTGTCCTTCTCCGACTGACTTATTTCTCACAACATAATAGTCTCTTCACAACAATATCAATTACATTCCCAGAACTGCCCCCATAACCCTGTGGCAACATTGTAGTCCCACATATACTGTCCAAAACCTTCCCCCTCTCCCTCTTCCCCACTCCCTCCCAACCAGCAACCATCAGTTTTTCCTTTATATCTGCTTGATATGACATCAATCTTCTTACATTATCTCTCTGGGTTAGCTTGTTTACCCCTTTCTTTTGTTTAAAAAAGTCCTTTTAACATTTCTTGCAATGCTGGCTTGGTGGTAATGAATTCCTTAAGCTTATTCTTTTCTGAGAAGCTCTTTATTTCTCCTTCAATTTTAAGTGATAGCCGTGCTGGATAGAGCAATCTTGGTTGTAGGCCTTTATTTTGTGTCACTTTGAATATCTCCTGCCACTCCCTTCTGGCCTGCAGAGTTTCTGTAGACAAGTCAGCTGTTAGTCTAACAGGATTTCCTTTGTATATAACCTGCTGTCTTTCTCTTGCAGCCTCTAGGATTCTGTCTTTGTCTTTAACCTTTGCCATTTTCACTATGATGTGTCTTGGTGTGTACCTGTTTGGGTTCAGCTTGTTTGGAACCCTCTGCACTTCCTGGGCATGTATATTGATTTCCTTCACCAGGGTAGGGAAGTTTTCAGTCATTATTTTTTCAAATACCTTTTCAACCCCTTGCTTCTTCTCTTCTCCTTCTGGTATCCCTATGATTCGAAGGTGGTTGTGCTTCATTTTGTCCCATAGGGCTCTTAAACTATTTTCATTGTTTTTTATTCTTTGGTCTTTTTGCTGTGCCAACTGGGTGAGTTCTGCTATTTTATCTTCCAAATCGCTGATCCGCTCCTCTGCTTCATCTACTCTACTGGTGATTCCTTCAAGTGTGTTCTTCATTTCAGTTATTGTATTCTTTAGTTCTAACAGGTTGTTTTTTATGGTTTCCCTATCTTTCTTTATGTCCTCGCTAAGTTCCTTAAACATTCTTATCATCAGTGTTCTAAACTGTGTCTCTGAAAGGTTGGATCCCTCTGTTTCATTTGGTTCCATTTCTGGAGGTTTCTTCTGATCTTTTACTTGTGACATGTTTCTTTGTTTTCCCATTCTGGCTGTCACTCTGGGATTGCTTTGATGTATTAGATAGATCACCAGGAGAGCCCTGGCTGGATCACGCAGGCACACAGCTCACGGCCCAACACTCCCAGGAGAACTCCCAGTCTCAGCCTGTCCCAATCAGCCGCTCGCAGATCAGGCCGAGCAGCCCGACAACCAATCACCAGCCTGGCAACTCTGCAAGCACAGTGTGGAAAGCAGAGACCCAAGGCGGCTTGCGTGCTCCTGCGTCTCAGTGAGCAGCCTGTTGGAGTCGGATCACTCCCACTAGGCGTTTTCCTGGCAACACAGCACAAGCCAAGTGGAGGGTGAGGATTCGAGGTGGCTCGCGCTCCCGGGTCTCAGTGAGCCGCAGTAGGAGCCGGAGGGCACCGCCCTATGTTTCCCTGGCAACGCAGTATAAGCCGGGCGGAGGGTGGGGATCCAAGGCTGCAGGCACGGGTGCGCGCGCGCGCGCACGCACGCACGCACGCACGCACGCACGCACGCACTTCGCCAATTCCACCAGACCAATTAGGTCTCGGACCTGATCCTTCGTGGGAGGGCCCAAGCCCGACAAAATGGCGCCCTCCTTACACCACTCGCGTGCAAGCTCCGCACCACGGGAACAACAATCCAAAAACCTCCAGCC
Source organism: Aselliscus stoliczkanus (assembly GCA_033961575.1). Classification (NCBI taxonomy): domain Eukaryota; kingdom Metazoa; phylum Chordata; class Mammalia; order Chiroptera; family Hipposideridae; genus Aselliscus; species Aselliscus stoliczkanus. The sequence continues at coordinate 164,145,472 of CM066730.1, forward strand.
TTTGCACCAAAGGTGCTCAGCTCAGTCTGTCCCCGCAGGCTCCCGGCTCACACAGCCACTCCCTCCATCAGGAACCAGGTAAGTGCTCACCGGCGAGAAAGCCCGGGCACCGGCCCCACTGATTCTCCAGCCACTCTTAGCCTCACCAAGCTGAGGAAAGAGAGTCCTTACTAATTTATTGCTGGCTATCTTAGAACTCCTCTTCCCGGCAAAGGAGCTCTGGGCTGGTGAGCTTGGGGTGCGGCCGGAGGGTCTCTCCCCCAACCAGACAAGCTTCCCACGACTGGGGCTTCCCTCACGGGGCTCGCCCTCTCTCGTCTCCACCCGTCCTACCAGACCCGACGTGGCCTCCTCTTTAAGTTCTTCGTTTAGTGGTTCTGTTCCTCCAGTGTTCCGGGGACCTCCAAGGTTGAATGCTGTATAATTTGCTTGTAATTTTGGTGTGATCCTGGGAGGCAGTTAGCACAGCGTCTGTCTATTGCACCATTTTACCGGAAGTCCCATACTGTTTTCTACAACAGTCACACCATTTACATTCCCACCTACAGTAGTGCACAGAGTTCCATTTCTCCACATCCTTACAACCACCTGTTACTTTCCTACATCCTAATGGGTGTGAGGAGGTGTCTGGTGGTTTTGTTTTGCATTTCTGTGGTAATTAGTGATGTTGTGCATCTTTTATAATAAAAATGTTTTTAAAGAGCTACAGTAATTCACTTTTACCAGCAATGTCCAAAAAGAACCGTCTTCTCCATTCTTGTAACTTTTTTTTTTTTTTTTTGAGGGCAGTGTCATTGGCCCTCATATGTGGGACTGAACCGGGGCCGCTGGCTTCCCAAGCCAGCGCTTAACTACCGCGCCACTCGGCCGTCCCTCTTGTAACTTTCTTGTATGAAGAAAAGGGCATGTCACTGTTTCTTTAACTTTCATTTCCTTGACTAGTGAATTTGAGCATCTTTTCATATGCTCTTTGGCTTTGCTCTTAGAATTGCCCATTTTTAGTTTATCCTTTTCTTGTCAATTTACAAGTTTCCTGCATATTAAACTAGCTATTTAATTTTATCTGTCCTCTGCATTGCACATTTTCCCAAATCTACTGTTTTTCAATTGCCTTTAAATGTCAGTATCTCTTTCCCCATACACAAGTTTTCAATGTTTACAGAAGCAAACAGCTACCTTCCTTTTATAGTTTCCAGGTTGCTAATCTTGTAAAGCCTCTCCATACAAGATTATACAGTTTCCTAGCTTTCCTTACAATACTCATCTTGATCTGCAATTTATTACTACATGAGTAAAACAATGGTACAATTAAGGTAACTTTTTTACAAACAGCCACTTGCAACAGCACAACTTATGAAATCATCCTTTGCCTACTAAACTGAATTACCATATTAAATACATATTAAATCCTCATATATAATAATTTTTTTTTAATTTTTTTTTAACCTATTCCACCATCTTGGGCCTTCTCTATATGCTAGACTTTTCCTGGGTTCTCTTTTCTGCTTCACTGGTCCACTTCTCTTTCTATGTCCATACCATATTGATTCGGTCATTATAACTTTACTCAAATCTACAATCCCTTATCCACAATTCCTAGACCCCACAGCTATATAAACTAAGTGTTTTTGTACTTTCTGTAGCTCTGTGGCATGAAGGTATTTACAGTCTTCATATCTTCCACTTGGTATAAACATTGATATACGTTTCTCTGCAGAAATTTTAATGTTCTTTTTTTTTTTGAGGGCAGTGTCACTGGTCCTCATATGTGGGACCCGAACTGGGGCCGCTGGCTTCCCAAGCCAGTGCATAACCACCAAGCCACTCGGCCGGCCCTTAATGTTCTTGATTATAGGATGCTGCTCCTGACCCCTGGATTGGGGTATTATATGTAATGTACAGCATATGTGTTGCATTGCCTCCTAAAATCCAAAGAATTCTAAATCCAAAAATGCATCTGGTCCCCCAGAGGTTCAGAAAAGGGACAATGAACTTGTATTCTCATATGCCAGCCACATCATCTGTATTACCTTTTTATCCTCAAAACAGGCCTGTGAGGTAGACTATCTCCACTTACAGGTAAGAAAAATGAGGCTCAGAGACACAGTGATTCACCAAATGCCATATAGTTGTCAAGTGGGGAGCAGAGAGACCAGGATTTGCACTTATGTCTGTTTGACCCCAGAGCCCTTGCTCTTAACCACTGCACCTGGAAATGATGTATCTGGTGGACCTGCACATAGTAGGTACTCAACACAAAGGAGTTACTATTATAACTGGAGACCAGGTAAAACCGCTGGACAGGTTTCTGCCTGCTTGAGAGTCTGACCAACATCCTGGGAAAGAGCTGACCCTAACGGAACCAAGGAGCATGACAAGGTCTAAGAGGGGACCAGAAGACAGCCAATATGGCAGCTATCATCACCCCGATATTTCTGGGGCGTCTTAATATTATTCATCTCTCTCTTCTTCCAGCTACCTCTTACTCATCCTTCATACCTCATTTCCTCATGAAGTCTTCCTTGAGCCCCCAACCTAGATGAATATCCATTTTATGTTCCCAGGGCTTTTGCCCAAGCACCCACCACATCTTAATTTTCTTTTTCTTTTTTAGGGACTATACTGTGAGAGCCATAAAAACCAAGACCACGTCTGTATTCACTTCTGTAATCCCAAAGGGTTTGGCATAGTATCTAACACAGGAAAAGTGTTCCATAAATATTCATTGAACGAATGAATGACTACTGATATTATAAGGTACTCTGTCCAGCTCACAGAAAAAATGGGAGGTGCCAGTGCTAATACAAAAGAATATTTGAGCCAGGAGGGGTCCTATAGGTTAGAGGCCACCTTCTTCCAATTTACTGATGTGAAGACTGAAAAGACCAGAGTATTGCAGGGAAATCAATGAGGCCACACAGCTAGACCAAGAACCTGGGACTCATACCTCCAAGCCAATGTGTCTATGAAAGAGTAGCCCTAGGTTGTCAAGACACATTAGAAAACTCTGAAGCCACAAAAAACAGTTTGCAAATTGTCTCTTCCTTATTACTATGTCACTTAAGTTTAAATAAAAAAACAAACATCAAGGTTATAAAAATCATAGTTCAGTGAGGTGACATCTTTATGATTTACCCATCTTCAAAAATGTAACTACAACCTAAGGAATCAGGAGGAAGTTCAAGGTCTCAGAAGCTGTACCACAAAATGGAATTCCCGAATCCCTGAACTTTGGGTCACAACATTTCTGAAAACTGGGATTGGTTGGCTTTGACCTTTCCTATATTTCTAAGTTCAATTTCTAACATTTGACCACTCTCATCTCCCAGCTAGATAATTAGATAAACCTCCTCCAGGGGAGAGGAACCAGGAAGCATGGTGTCAAGGGCAGAAGGCAGTTTTACAACAGACTCTGGTTCCAACCCTAACTCTCCCACAACTCATCTCAAGACTTTGGACAAAGTGCCAAACATCCCTGAGCCATATTCCTCATTTGTAAAATGGGGAATAGTAATACCTGCCTCTTTTCAAATGCTGACGGATTACAAGGGAAAAGGGCAGATAAAGCACCTGGCAGGGAGAGGGGCTTCAATAAATAACAACTTGCTTTCCTTCCCCAGCTCTTCGTCCTTGTTATTTTGCTTCTATTAAAAGTTATTATGTCAAAGGAAGGCCAGGTGAGCTTTTCTTCTAAAGAGCTGCCAAAGGGATAGCAGCCCCCAACACTCACCTTTTCTGCCATCCCCTCTTCTCCTCCAATGAAAAAGTCTGTTTTGCGTCGAAGGAAGCTGAAGAAAGTGTTCACAAGCTGAAAGACAAAGGAAGACTGAAGTTATGGAGATGCCATATTGGGAACCCCTCAACTGCACAAAAGTCAACTTCCCTAGTCTAGGAGGAACTTGGGACTTGAGAGTTTTACCCGAGCCTCTCAACTAAGAAGACATCCTCCCAAACAGGCCCGACTGTTGTCACTTCTGCCAGGAAACCTAACTTAGCCTTATCTGTATCGCCTGAAAGGCAGATAACTTATTTCTCACGTGTATGTGCTGCATATTCCTTGTGTCCCTAGAAGCAGCCTATGGATATGGAGGGACAACTCCCCTCCCCTTGCATCCAGGGTCTAGGCCCAGCTCTCCTTTTCAGATAGTAAACAGCCCAGCCAGAGTACACTGGCTGATACTAGGGCAGAGCCAGAAGGGGAGGAGCAAATGAAGACACTTCACAGAAGGTTAGGACCAACTAACTGTGGTTGGGGCACCAGTGTAGCCAAGTGGTTAAGAGCATGGGTTTGAGTATCAGACTGATCTGTATTAGTTCTGTGACCTTGGGGAAGTTTCTGAACTCTGTAAAACAGAAACAGGACCTATTTCTAAGGAACTTTGTGAGGGTCAATTGAGATGATGGAAGTGAGGGCCTTAGTAGTGTCTGGCCCAGAGCAAGAGACCTCCTGCCAGAGTGAATTCTTCAAATAGGCACCAGGAACCATGACTTATTCTGTCTACATACCCAATGCCTGGCACTAGATCTGGCTCAGAGTACATGCTCAGTAAAACTTTTGCTGAATGAAAAGATCTAGTGGTAATCTAGGGTTAGCATATATAAGCCCCTTTATTTGCCGAAATAAATGGTTCTAACTCTGATACTAGAACTTATCTTAATGGTTTTAATTCCTGCTTCTAGGCATTTTTAATTCACCCAAAAATGAACTCATTCCCAAATTCAGTGTTGTGTCAACAATTCAGGGGGAAGGAGGGAGAGAACCTTTGCATACTTGGAATTAGTAATTCTCTTCCCACCTCAAAGGTCTTAGGAGTCCTTGGTCACCAATGGCACCTGGGTAAAGAATGGGAATGGAAAGCTCAATGACAACTTGTCCTCAGTGAGACACAGAATCAGCAATGGACTGGAAGGAGTTTGGTCCTGTCTAGAGCAAGAACCTGTAGGATGATCTTGAGCAAGTTCCCTTGATTTCTTTAAAGAACAGTTCTGGACTGATCTTAATAGGCTTTTCTACCTCTAACTTTCCACGTTTCTGGTCCAAAAAATCAACTCCAGAATCAATATTAGTTGATCCTTATCATTCATATACACCGTTATTGTGTGTGGTCACTACACATGAATTATGCTTTTGAAAAGCTCTTCGTAAGCGCCATCAGGGCAAGACAGATTTCTGTTCACATCTGTATTCCCCAGGACCTGCTCCTGTGAGTTTCTGACACACATCAAATCACTCAACAAACACTCGTTGAATGAACAAACCCGGTTACTGAGAAGTCCTGTCCTTCAATTCAAGTCACTAATCTACAAAGATTCACAAAACAGGGATTCGCAACTGTTTCAAAGACAAAGAAACTGAGGCTTGGAGACGTGGAAAGTCCCAAGCTGGTAGGTGGTAGAAACCAATTGTGAACCCAGGCCTCCTATTCCCCATTAAAGGCCTACAAGGACCACGTGCTAACATCACCCCGCCCCACAATTCCCACTCATCCCCACCCCACATTCCTCGGTTCGCTCCAAGTCAGTAGATGCAAATCTCAATGTCTGGGATGATTTGAACTAAGGGATGCTCTTTGAAGGCGGCCATCACAGAGGAAAGGAGACCGAAGAATGTCTGAGACTGTGGGGGCGGGGCAGGGACTGATGCCACGGCCCTGGGGTTTTTCAGAGGCAGGTTCAGAAATCCCGGAGTTGCTCAGATAGGAACTACTGAGCCGGGTCCAGGACGGACACGAAAGGGGCAAGACATGTGGCGGAGACCAGACCGGAAGCTGGGGCGCGGTGAGGATATGGGGGAATCCAGAAGCCGGTGAGGCCCAGGAATGGATCTCGGCCCTTGAAGGCAAAGGAGGACGGAAGGAGCCTAGCTAGAATCGCTGCTGGACCAAGCCAGGCCGACGCCGCGCGGGCCGTTACCTCCTGCACGCCTCCCTCGTGCTGCTGCGCCATGGCCAGCAACATGCCGTCGAACCGTTCCTCCTCTTGCTCTCCGCCCATCGCGCCGGCCGCTAGCCACTCTTTGAGTTCTGAGCTTCGCAGTTGCGTCCCAGGTTTTCCCTGCTCCTTAAGGTTGCGTCCTGGCCAACGGCTCCAGGCCTCCGCCTTCCGCAGCGGAACCGGAAACACGCAGGCGCTCCACCGCCCAGACCCTCCTGCTTGCCCTGTCTTCCCGCCTCCCTCCCGACTCACAACCATTGAACGCACGGCAAACAGCCCGCTTCACCGACCATTGGCCAACTTGCTGAGCCAATCAACGAGCGCGTCCATGAAGTGGTGGGCGGAGCTGATGGTTCCGGAGTTTGGCGTGAGTTGCTATGGTCACCAGATGCTCTGGAGCCTTCCAGAAATCCCTGAGCTAAAATCTGGCGCGTTTGGAAGTTAAAAAGGAACAAACTTTGTTCATCCGCCTTAAGAGTATCCTCAAAACTTTTAGAACGGTGGAGCTGAAAGTGCCCTTAGTCGTTTTTTCCAGACCTTCCATGGGGCAATGGAGGCCCAGAAAGAAGGGACTTGACCAAAGGACCGCCTGTCTCCATCATCATCACAAACTCTACCAGGACCGCCTTCATGGGCATACAAACTGCAGTTGCACTGGCCCTGGACTTAGACGAGCTCTGTGCTTGGTTTAATGCTCTTCTGTTGCACTGGGTCATTTTGCACTGGGTCCTGAAAATTATGTAACGAGTGCTGTATTCTACCTTCACTACTGTGAATGTGGGGGACGGGTTCCAGCCATCTAAGGACTGCCTCTCCACTTTTGCAGTGAATTTCATTATCTTAGTTTTTTCAGGGATTCTATCCCTGTTATCCTTTTTTTAAATCTTCTGTATCACAAATTTCTTTCTTCTGGATCATTCCCTTCTTCTGGATCATTCCCTTCAACTTAGAAACATGTTTTAATGTCACTTACCTTTTTACTATTCTGTGACCTCACTTTCTCCTCTTAACATCCCATTTTTCCATTCTCATTCACAGCAAAACTTGAAAAGATTGCAATATTTGTTTCTCCATTTCTTTACCTTCCGTCTACCATTAATTTACTCTAGTCTATTTTTTTTTTTTGAGGGCAGTGTCACTGGCTCTCATACGTGGGACCCAAACCGGGGCCGCTGGATTCCCAAGCCAGCACTTAACCACCGTGCCACTCGGCTGGCCTATACTCTAGTCTTTTTTTAAAAGACTGACCAAAATGAAAAAGACCTCCATATTGCCAAGCCAACAGAGCACTATTATCTTTCTTGGCTTCTCAGCTGCACTTGACACAGGTAACCCTTTCTTCCTTTTCAAAACTTTTTTTCCCTTTAGACTTCTGTTATGGACAGAATAGTGTTCCCACCAACTCATATGAGATCTGACAAGTATGCGAACTCATCCTAGAGAAAGTGCTATATACTTCATTGCTAAATATCACTACCATCAGTTTTGAAGTACTCCTCTTGGGAAGCTATGCACTGATGCCAGTGCCTAGTCCACCCTTCAAAGCAATTTTGGAACTCTTTTTCTGGAATGGCCATCAGAGAGGTCATTGTATTACCCTTGATATCCTGAATGTCATCAACATGTCTTCCTTTCAATATTTTCTTGATCTTTAGGTAAAGAAAGAAGTCATTGGGGCCAGATCAGTTGAGTAGGGAGAGTGTGTTCCAATACAGTTATTTGTTTAGTGGCTAAAACCTCCCTCATAGACAGTGTGAGCTGGTGCATTGTCCTGATGCAAGAGCCATGAATTGGCGAAAAGTTTAGGTTGTCTAACTTTTTCACGCACTTCCAAATAGTAAACTTGGTTAACTGTTTGTACAAATTCATAATGAATAATCCCTTTGATATCAAGTTCGCAAACATAATTGTCAGACCTCATATACATATATATTTTTTCTTTTTAATTTCAAAAAATAAAAATTTAAAATTACAGTTGGTTAAGATCACTGTTTCTTCCACTCTCATCCCACTTCCCAATATGAATGATCCCCAAGACGTCTGAAAGTATGCGCGTGATGGGGGAGAAATAGGATATGTGTGGAACAAAAAGCAAAGCTGCACCAAATCCTATCACTTAGTCATCTCTAAGTTGTTATTTCATATTGATACCAACTCAAAAGAGAAGTTTTCTCCTGTAAGGAATAATGCAGCATATACAATTATAAATGTTCCATGCATATTTTTTATAGGAATTACACAGGGTAGAATTGATGAAAATTCCCACTATGAACCTATAAGCAGTGCTACAAGTAGCGTATATATCTATGTGTAAAGTTTATGTCTTTTATCAAGAATGAAATTTATCAATCCTGCAAGTGAAAAGATAAAATCATCTCTCTGTTCTTACTGTAGAAATCTATTTTAAAAAATCATTCCGGTTTAGGTCCCATGCCGGTTCGGGTCCCACATATGAGGGCCAGTGACACTGCCCTCAAAATAAATAAATAAATAAATAAATAAATAAATAAATAAATAAATAATCGACAGCTCTACCTCCTCCTCTTTTTTTCTCTGCCTGAAAATTTCGGTCCTAAAACTATTAGGTTGAGCAGAATAAGGTATGTACCAGAGGAGGAGGGAGCCACAGTGGCCCAGAGCAAAAGTCAGAGTCCCAGCATAATGAGGAGGGTGTCCACACAGAGTGGAGACCTGGCATGGGGTGATAGAAGCCCAGCAGGGTGTGGAAGGGGTCCCTGAGTGGGAGGGGGCACCCTGACAACAAGGTATCAGAGCCCAAGGGGTGAGGAAGGCATCTCATATGGGACAAGGTGGCGGCAGAAATGGAAGACTGGTTAAAAACGAAGACTTGATCCAACCAGTTAATAAATTAAGAATAATGGAAGCCAGATTTCTCAGTGTCAGAGAATGGAGGTATAAATGAAAGTGAAAATTAGAATAACCCCCTTTATGGTGTATTAGAATTGGAGATAATAGTTTGAACTCCTGGTTTTTTAATATGTATAAATAATTCAATAGAACTAAGTATGAATGTGTGTGTGTGTGTGTGTGTACATGCGCATGCAGAGCAGTAGCACCTTAATAGCAATGAGCCAATCTTGGTTTCTAGACATGGCTCTATTGCCCAGATTATGGTTTTCAAATATTATTTCCCACTAAAAAATTGAATCAGAGCTTCTTGGGGTACTGATTAATTCCAGAGACTGGAAAAAGGAAATCTTTTATACCAGAAAATAAAGGATGTTTGGGCCAGCTTAGTGGCGCATTGGTTAAGAGCTGGCGGCCCCGGTTCGGATCCCACATATGAGGGCCAGTGACACTGCCCTCCACAGCTAACAACAGCTCCACCTGGAGCTGAGCTGTGCGAGCCCCAGCGATGATGTAGACTGCAGCCCCTGCTGCAGTGGGCTGCCATAGGCTACAGTGAGTGGCCCGCAGCCAGCGTGAGCAGCTGGCAGCCAGTGTGAGCTGCCAATAGCGCGGTGAGCGACCATCCAGAGGCCGGCGACCCAGCTGCCTCACCCGGGAAGAGCGCAATGAGGATACCAACATGGGCCAGTGAAGCAATGTCCTCTGCAACTAGACTGAAGAATGAAAAGACAGCAACTTGTCTGTTCCCCCTTCCCCGATTCCCCAATGCTGTTCCCCTCCCCCAACTCCCCAATAAAATATTTTTAAAATAAATAAATAAAAATAAAAGATGTTCAAAGAATGTTGGGGAATGTCGAAAGGATACAGGCTCTAGCTTGAAGGGGCTTCCATTGGCCAAATCTATGACAATCTGAGCATCAAAATAAATAATGAAGTAATAGATTACAATCCACTGAATAAAATAGGAGACCATGAGTTCATACTGAAATACATACATACATCAAAGTATGAGGAGGAATAACTACATGGTTTCAAAATGCCTCCTTACAAAATACTGATTCATTACAAAGGGGAAGGAGTAACAAACTATACTGGAGAAGCCTGGCAGATATCCCTTAAGTGATCAAAGTGAACCATGGGACTGTTGAGAGCCAACAGCTCCTCAATGTCTGACAAGGTCACAGTGCCACGCCCAGCACTGGATGTTTGGGGTGCTGCCTTATGGTTGGTCATGTAATATCACCTGCCTCTATGAACCCATGTGCCTTTCCTCCTATAGGAGACAATACACTCACTGCATTTGTGACAAGTTCCTGTGTTTCCCCGATGATAGCTGGCTGTGTAAGTCAACGACGGGCAAGATTTCCTAAAAATATTGGGGACTCAAGCCCTTTGGAAAAGGAAACTCCCTAAGACAGGCTACAGCCTGAGGGGACCCCTAAACTGAGATATTGGGGACTCAAGCCCCTTGGAAACTGAGGCACAGACCTCTGGTCACATAGGCCAAAAAGCCTGGCTGTGAGAAACTGACAGCCTGCGCATGAGAAACTGATGATAACATCAGTCCTTGAGCTCACTTGCCTATGGCCACTGCTGTGAGAAGTCTCCTTAAAGAATAAAAGTCTCCAGGCCATGAGGGTTTCGATAAGAGGCGATTTACTGACCATGGGCTATGTTAATTAACAGCCTTATTTGAATTTCTTGCCTAGTACATTGTTGTAGCAACAGATACTGAGGCTTTGACTGAGAAACAGGTGCTGCCCTCTATTGTAATAATATGTAGCCCTCGTAGGATAAAAGATGTTTAAGACTCCCTTTTGCTACTAAGTATTGTAATCACATAAGAATAGACTTTAGATAATTTTTACCCTAAACTCAGCCACTGCTAGTCTTTTAGTAATAGCTCAAGTATATGCCCTGTGAGTCTAGCTGCTGGAATTTGGATAATGGCTAGGTAGTCATGGTAACCACTCTTTAGGCGATATATAGAGATAGGTGAATCCTTAACATAGAATAGGCCAGTGTACCCTGGAGAGAACAATTAATTACAAGGAAGTAAAGACTGCAAAAGTCCTAAGAGGTGGAACTTAACTTGTGATTGAGGTAATGATCAAAAATCCCTATAAAGGGACATGCTGTGGCAATAAAGTGTGACACTTTTTCTCTGAAACTCCCCCAGTGTCTCCACTCTTTCCCTTCTTTCTTTTCTTCCCTCGCCGACACCGTCTCCACCTGAGTGAACCCCTGGACTCACGGAGGCTGGTCCCCTGTATGGGACAAAGGGAAATATGTGCTCTCTGGTAGGATGTTATCAAGAAGAACACAACATCAGTTCTGTGATATTGCCAGTAAAGATACATAATTTGAATCTAATCAAATTGAGAACCTTGTTACAAAATAACTACAACTCGGTTGGCGGGGAGAGGGACAGAAAAAAAAATAACTACAACTCTTCAAAACTGTCAAGGTCTTGGGGCCGGCTGGGCTCTGAGCAACAGGGTCTCCAGGCACAGTGAGCTGTGCCTGAGCTGAGCAGCTGGGTGGGCAGCCAGATGGCTCAGCTGTGAGAGCATGTGCTCTTAACAAGGTTGCTGGCTCGGCTCCCGCATGGGATGGTGGGCTGCGGGACACATACACCCCTCCCCCTCACCTCCCACCCTGCAACTACACTGAAAGCAGTGACTGGACTTGGAGCTGAGCTTGCACCCTCCACAACTAAGACTGAAGGACAACAACTTGATTTGGAGCTGATGGGTCCTGGAAAAACACAGTGTTCCCCTTCTCCAATTCCCCAACACTGTTCCCTTCCCCAATTCCCCAATTAAAAACAAATCTAGGGCCGGCCGAGTGGCGCAGTGGTTAAGAGCTGGCTTGGGATGCCAGCGGCCCAGGTTCGGATCCCACATGAGGGGCCAGTGACACTGCCCTCTTAAAAAAAAAATCTAAAAAAAAAGTGTCAAGGTCCTGAAAAGTAGGAAAGACAGAGGGAAAGTTTCCCGACTGACAGTCAAAGGAGACATGACAAACAAGTGCAATGTGAGATTCTGGACTGAGCACTATCACTGTCACTGATTTCACAGGAGCATTTGGTGAAACGAAATGGGGTCTGAGGTTAAATGTTAATTTCCTGATTTTGTTCAGTGTTAATTTTCTGCTTTTGATGATTATACTGTGGTTATATAGGAGACTGTCCTTGTTTGTAGAAATTACACACTAAAGCATTTGAGAGATCTGGGGCATCAAGTTAGCAATTTACTCTCAAGGTAAAAAAAGGTTCAAGGTAAAAAAAAAAAAGTTCCCTGTACTGTACTTGCAATCTTTCTGTGTTTGTGATGCTTTCAAAAGAAATAGTATCGACATGTGAAGAGGTGAGCAAAGAGCGTACAACTGAAACACGAAGGCAAATATTATCAGGCAACTGATCACTAAAGGTATTTTGTTATTCTCCTGGGTTTGTGATGTTTGTGTTTTCTGTCAGTTTATTTTAGTTTGTAACTGGTAGTGATTTATTTTCTTATTTTAAATATTCATTTTTATACCTGATTCTCTATTGTTAAAGAGGGCCCTCCAAATCGTATAAACTTCAGGCTCCATTAACCAATATCTACAACTGGCCTTTGTTGCCACCCTTTTAAGGATGAGGAAACTGAGGCACAGAAATATAAAATGACTTGTCCTGTTGCCTTACAGCCGATTCCAAGACCACCCCCTCTGCATTAGCCCCTGACCTTTAGTCTTGAGAGAGTGTCTCGGTATGACCGAGGCCCGGTGGAATGTTATGGGTAAAGCTCTCTCTGGGAGTGTCTCGGTATGACCGGGACCTGATGGAGTGATATCAGTTATCTCCTCCGGGAGGACACAGTAAAGTCGGTGTCCTGGGGCTGTGTAGTGACTATGAAGGCATAGGATTTGTCGGAGTACAATGGGACAGGTTAATGGAAGAAAGCCTTAAGGCACACATTGACACACGGTTACTAATTTACAGCAGTTTCATTTCTTTGAATATTCTCAATAAAAGCCATGTGCTGACCCAATTCGGGGCTCAGTCTTCTTTGGCTGAGTCCCTTGGTCTCGCTCTTATCTTACTTCTGTCTCTTGTTCTTATTCAATCTGCGTTGCCCCTCTGAGTCCCATTTGCCCTTGCCACGCAGGACGTGACATTGTCCAAGGTCACTCAGCTAAGAGATGGAGCAGAATTCGGACCCAAGCAGTCTGACTCCAGAGTCTCCCGAGAATTCAGTAAGAAAAACGGATGTGGGCCAGCCGAGTGGCGCATTGGTTAAGAGCTGGTTTGGGGATGCCAGCAGCCCCGGTTTGGATCCCACATATAAGGGCCAGTGACACTGCCCCCTACAGCTAACAACGGCTCCACCTGGAGCTGGGCTGTGCGAGCCCCGGCGATGATGTAGGCTGCAGCCCCTGCTGCAGTGGGCTGCCATGGGCTACAGTGAGTGGCCGGCAGCCAGCGTGAGCTGCCAATAGCTGCGGTGAGTGACCATCCAGAGGCTGGCAACCTATCTGCCTCACTCAGGAAGAGCGCAATGACGATACCAACATGGGTCAGTGAAGCAACGTCCTCCACAGCTAGACTGGAGAACAAAAAGACAGCAATTTGTCTGTTCCCCTTCCCCAATTCTCCAACGCTGTTCCCCTCCCCCAGTTCCCCAATAAAATCTTTAAAAAAAAAAAAAAGAAAGAAAAAGAAAAACGGATGTGAAAGGAACTTTATAAATGTTAAGATTAAGACAATTCATAATCAAATGAAAGATGTGTGCCTATTTGTCTGCTGGGGATTAGTTCCTTAGGTAGAGGCAATGGGGGAGCAAAGTTCTACTGTATGCCAAAAACTGCTTGGAATTTGACATCCAGGACCTCTCTTTGTCCTCACAGTAGCCCTGCAGGCAGGCATTACTGTTCCAAATGAAGCTCCAGAGGCCCACAGAGATTTGGAAATCAGCCTAAGGTCACATAACTGGAAAGTGATAGAGCCAGCAGCAGATGCCAGGGATGGTGATGGCTACCCAAGTTGTGCTTGCCGAGGTCCACAGACATGACACAGCCGAGGACCTTCCTGCCACTCTCACATCCTATGGCCCACTGTCTGAGACAAGTGCCTTGGATAGAGTTGCTGTGTGGCTGACAGCAATGCAACATTTCTGCCTAGACCATAAGACCAAGGTAGCTAACAGGTAGCTACCAACTGTGGGAAATTCAGGCCACACAGCTCTTGCTGCACAGTTGGGTCATTGGTCCAGGGGAACAAGCAAGGACTTTGAAATCAGATAGATCTGGGCCCTGTCTCTTCTTAGTGGCATGATCTTGGACAAGTCAATTCACCTCTTTGAATCTCAAAAAGTAAAAATCTTGTTCACAGGGAAGCTCTGAATGTTTGAGTGGAAAGTGGCACACAGTAGGTGTTCAATAAACAGCAGCCATATTATATTATCATTCTGCAAGCGCTTCTCAGCAGATATGGCCTTTCAGGAGCTCTAGGAATCCAGACTGGGGAGAGTTCTTAAGTATCTCATTTCTGCAGGGCCCCCAGAACTGGAGTCAGAGGAAGGCGCCTCCTAAACTGCACAGTAGGCAAAGACCTCCCAACCCCCAGCGTCCTGGCTCCCTTCTCTTCAGCCTGTTCCTTACCAACATCAGGAGCTGGGCCCCAAGGTTAGGCCAACAAACCAGCGATAAGGCATCTCCAGGTTGAGCCTTGCATTCAAGGCTTGTCCAGCTCTGGGGCTGACCTCCCAGCTTAGCGCAAGTCCTGCAGGCACCAATAGGGATACCTGCCATGGCCACCTGCTGATTGCACCTGAGGCCTTGGTGCTGTGGTACAGCCTGGGTTAATGACCCTGTTTATTCGCTTGAGTCATCCGATAAGGGCCAGCGGACAAGTGGCCCCATGCCCCGCACCAGCCACTTCATTGACTGAAGCGCTATCAGGGCCACGTGGTTCTCCCAAGGCCCCCTCCCCCGGTACTTCCCCACCAGTCTTGCCAGGGGCAGTGTGGTTTTTTTTTGTTTTTTTTTTTCAATGAACATGACTTCTGGAGTCAAGGTTGTTGGGCTGTTCCCACCTCCTCCCCATTGGGGATATAAATAACGCCCACAGTGCAGAGCAGAGAGCGGGAGAGCTGGAAGGAAGGAGGAGCACTTCCTCAACCATGAGCTCCAGTCAGCCAGGGACCTGCTCATGTCAGGGTGCTGCAGGCCGCCCAGCCATTCTGTATGCACTCCTGAGCCCCAGCCTTAGGGCCAGGCCCTCTGTGCCCCCCGCCCAGAGCCACTGCCTATGCAGGCAGCACCGGCCTGTCCGGCTGTGTGCTCCCCATCGCACCTGCCGGGAGGCATTGGACGTTCTGGCGAAGACCGTGGTCTTCCTCAGGAACCTGCCATCCTTCTGCCAGCTGCCCCCCCAGGATCAGCGGCAGCTGCTGCGAGGTTGCTGGGGCCCCCTCTTCCTGATTGGGCTGGCCCAAGACACGGTGACCTTCGAGGTGGCAGAGGCCCCGGTTCCCAGCATACTCAAGAAGATCTTGCTGGAGGAGCCCAGCAGCGGTACAGGCAGTGGCCAGCTGCCGGATCGGCCCCAGCCCTCACTGGCTGCTGTGCAGTGGCTTCAGTGCTGCCTGACTTCTTTCTGGAACCTGGAGCTGGGCCCCAAAGAGTATGCCTACCTGAAAGGGACCATCCTCTTCAACCCTGGTGAGCTCGCAGATATTCGAAGATAAGGGCCAAGGCTGGAGGGGGACAGGGCCCAGCCAAAAAAGGCACCTTCTAAGGGTTTGACATTCATTATTTCTTTGGGTCCTCTTTATCACAAGTCATCTTACAAAAGAGGTTCAAAGAGGCTCTGTGACTTGCTGAAGATCACACAGCCAGGTAGAGGTAAAACAAGGATGAGAACTCAGATCTGTATATATCAGAGAATGGCCCTTACCACACTGCCCAAGAAGCTTGCCCTGACCTTCCTGGAAAGAAGAAGTTGGGGAGGGGAGGGTGGGCAGACACAGCTATACCTCAGTCACAGGTAAAACTGTGTGGGTTCAGAAAGATCACAGAGAGAAGAGGATTAAAAATGAGGGTGTGTGGGGAAGGAAAGTGGGGAGGCTTTGTCAAATTTAGCCAGGAGAGCAAGAGATAGAGGTAGTGTTCTTTGTAATCTGGAGAGCATCTAGATAAGAGTTCCTCACCAACAGGCCCTCAAGGAATGCATAAATTATATTGAGCTGTCAGAAAAGTCGTGACACGTTTTTGCAAAGAAAAATAAAAAAAACACATCATGACTGTCCTACAACCCAATAGTAATTAATTATAATAATAGTAGCGAAATACTCATATTACACTTACCATATGTTAGGCCCGATTCTATGATTTTACATATACCAGCTCATTTAAATCTCATAACGAGACTACGAGATAGGTACTATTATTATACCCGTTTTACAGATGAGGAAACTGAGGCACAGAGAAGACATAACTTGCACAGTGACCTCAGGTCTGGGGCCAGTCTCACCCTGTGGTGGCTGGGAATGGGATGCTCACCAGCCCTCTTCACCCTCTGTCCACAGACATGCCAGGCCTCCACGCCTCCTCCCACATCTGGCACCTGCAACAGGAGGCTCACCAAGCACTGTGCGAAGTCCTGGAGTCCTGGTGCCCAGCAGGCCAAGGCCGTTTGGCCCATGTCCTCCTCACGGCCTCCACACTCAAGTCCATTCCACCCAGCCTACTGGGGGACCTCTTCTTTCGCCCTATCGTTGGAGATGTTGACATTGCTGGCCTCCTCGAGGACATGCTTTTGCTGAGCCGACCTGCTCCAGCCCAAGCAGAGATCAGGTGTAGATTGGGCAGAAGCTGGCAACACTGATTCAGCTGGGCTGTCCCCAGGAGTGACCCAATGCTCCCAGAGGGGTCAAGCTTGTTAGAGAGCACTTGGCTCCCTAGGAGAAAGCTGACCTTAGCCCAGCCAGATGAACCATATGGTCTCTCACTCAGCCACATCCTGTCTTGGTCTTCTTTGGTTTGGACACAGTGCTCCAGCTGTCTGGCCTGCCCTTGGAGGCCCCCAGAGACTCTGGGCCAAGACTCCTGTCCTCTCCTGAAATGGAGATGGAAGCTTAGACTACTCAATGGGCCAGAAGTCCTACTGACTTTGTACAGAATTGACTTAAGTTATTGGTTTTTGTAATAAAAGGTTTGCACTCTTGGAGCTTGACATTGTAGTTTGTACATGTGAAAGGGACCATCTAACCTCCAGGGTCCACCCTGCCCCCATCAGAGGGAGTCCAAGAGAAAGGAACCATAAGGGGTGCAGGAGCCAAGCCTCAGAGAATTGGGATATTAATTTTCAAAGTGGGATGATTTCATTTCTGAGGATGAAATTGACTTTGCGTGGGTCTGAATCCATGGGATAGGTTCACTTTAGGACCCCGTCACTTCCTTGCCTTTATCTTTGTGGGAGGAGGAGTTTCTCCTTGTCCCCCAACCCCGCACTGACCCCTGCTCCCTCGGCTCCTGCCCACTATAGGCTACCGATCACACACAATAAGGAAAACAAAGCAGCCCATTCCCAAACTGAAACAGACAAGGTCACTGGAATTTTTGCAGTTTGGCATCATTCACTTCCCCCAGGCTTACAGGCCACAGAAGAGGATGGTCCATTGTTCTCCCAGTGGGAGGGGGCAAGGGTATCTAGCGCTGGCCTGGCTACTGCCCTTGCTTAGTAGTTATTGGATTTCTCTCTTGAAATCCAACTTCCATGATAGTTGGTTCACAGCCACTGCCCCAAGCCCTGCTGAGCTCCCTTCCACTGCCCCTCTGTCCTAGTCCTTCTCCTGGAATCCATTCCCACTGTCCAGCAACTAGAGAAGAAATGCTTGGCATAGCCATGGCCCCCAGGACTTCTCCATTCAGGGTATGGTTTGTGTCTGTTCTGATTGGTCAATCTCTGTTCCTCAGTGTTTGTTAAATATTTTGAATATCACCCGGGTCAGGGTGACTGACCTGCAGGGTGGACAGGAGGGAATGATAACAACACACATGCCTATAGGACCCCCTTTCAGGCCTCCCCCTTTCTCCAGCAATAGGCCTGCCTAAGCCAGGCCCCACCCCCTTCACCACCACAGTTTGGATTCTTCTCACGGGGCCCAAGTTAATTATTGCTCAACGAGAGGTCATTCACTCAGGGACAACAGTCTAGGAGTCAATGCATCATTCAGTCCTTTCCCTAAGGCCCCCAGGACAGGGACCACAGCTGAATTGGCCATGTACCAATTAAGGGCACCCAGTGCCAGCAGCAAGGGCACCGCAATCCTTTACCCTATCACCCACTCACCACTCGGACACCCAGAATGAGACAGAAACACACAGCTTAGACCTCACAACAAAGACACACATGACTCAGACCTACAGCTTTCTCTGTCTCTGTCTCTGTCTCTCCATGTCTCTCTCTGTCTCTCTCTCTCTCTGTCTCTCTCTCTCTCTCTCACACACACACACACACACACACACACACACACTAAGACATACAACTCAGACATGCCTATGCAGACCCATAAAACAGACCCTCCATCCACCCACGCACAGCATGGAAATACAGATACACTCACTCAGTGACATACCACAGGCCCAAACACATTCACACCACAGAGACAAGCACCCAGGCCAGACAATCACACATAAAACCCTGTGCCTGAGGGTAGGACACACACCAGGGAGATACCCTTACACCAGGGCATGTTCTCCATCTTCTGTGTGTCACAGGAAAAGGAAAAGTGACCCCCAAAGTAGGTACACCTGAGTGTGCACATCTTCCAGGTCTACCCAGAGCCTGAAAATCCAGGCCAAACTGCTCTGCCTGGGGCTCAGGACCTCAACTAACCAACCATCCCCTTTCTTCATGGTGACCCCAACAGCCACCCTCTTCTCAGCCAGGCCCTGCCCTTCTCAACACTCCTACCAGCCAAGATCTAATCAAACTCCCAAATGGGGGCCAGCTGAGTGGCACATTGGTTAAGAGCTGGCTTGGGATGCCAGCGGCCCTGGTTCGGATCCCACATATGAGGGCCAGTGACACTGCCCTCTACAGCTAAGATGGTGAACAACAGCTCCACCTGAAGCTGGGCTGTGCCTGCCCTGGCGACGGTGTAGGCTGCAGCCCCTGCAGCAGTGGGCTGCCATAGGCTACAGTGAGTGGCTGGCAGCCAGCGTGAGTGGCTGGCAGCCAGCATGAGCTGCCAATAGTCGCGGTGAGTGGCCATCCAGAGGCCAGCCAGCAACCGATCTGCCTCATCTGGGAAGAGCGCAATGACAATACCAACATGGGCCAGTGAAGCAACATCCTCTGCAACTAGACTGAAAAACAAAAAGACAGCAACCTGTCTGTTCACTTTCCCCGATTCCCCAAGGCTGTTCCCCTCCCCCAATTCCCCAATAAAAATCTTTTTAAAAAAAACACTCCCAGGGCCGGCCGAGTGGCGCATTGGTTAAGTGCTGGTTTTGGGATGCCAGCGGCCCCGGTTCGGATCCCACATGAGGGCCAGTGACACTGCCCTCTACAGCTAACAACAGCTCCACCTGGAGCTGGGCTGTACGAGCCCCGGTGATGGTGTGGGCTGCAGCCCCTGCTGCAGTGGGCTGCCATAGGCTACAGTGAGTGGCCCGCAGCCAGCGTGAGCGGCTTGCAGCCAAGCGTGAGCTGCCAATAGCCGTGGTGAGCGACATCCAGAGGCCAGCGACAGATCTGCCTCATCCGGGAAGAGCGCAATGACGATACCAATAGTGAAGCAACATCCTCCGCAACTAAACTGAAGAACAAAAGACAGCAACTTGTCTGTTCCCCTTCCCCGATTCCCCAACACTGTTCCCCTCTGCCAATTCCCCAATAAAATCTTTAAAAAAAAAAAACACTCCCAAATGGAAGCATCATCCATTAGAGCTCACAACAAGCCCTGCATCTTCCCCGCTTATCACCCCTCTCAAAATCCCTAGATCCAGACTTCAGGCACCTCTCCCTGCCCTGCTCTTCCCAGCACTTTGGCACACATGGCCCCATCTCATCTTGCAGATGCAGGAGGCAACTCTTTCAAGAGCAGATATCTTGTCTCCTAGTAGGATCCAAATCCAACAGATCCCAGGATTCCAGGTTATTCTATCTTTTATGTCCCTTCACACACTGATCCCATTAGTTTACTGTTGCACCTCTCTGAACCCTCAGGCTGAGTCTTTCTGCCTCTCGCCACTCCCCTTCACTAACCCTGAACAGCCATTAATTAAAAAGTGCTCCTCTAAACTACCCACCACAACTTGTTCCCATCATCCAAATAGCTTCCTTATCAGCCCTATCTTACCCCTTTTTAAATTTATTCCCTACTCTCCCCTGTGGTTTGGCAGCTGCATTTCCATCTTCTTCTCGTCTGTACCCAAGCCTTCTGGGAGGACTATAAAGACAAATAGAGCAAAACTAAAGCGAGAACTATAGTACAGTGTAATAAGGAAAAGAATGCTTTCTCCATGAGACTACAGGTAGGGGCTATTTCTCTGTTATCAGCATCTTAGGAGTGGGACCTGTATCTCATCAACCAGGGAGGTAGAGGAGGAAACAGGCTCAGACAAGGTGTGCAACTTACTCAAGGTCTGGGTAGATCACTGCTGGGATTTCAACTCAGGGCTGTGGGATGCTTGGAGGCCCTGCTCTTGCCACCAGCATAGGCTGGAGTGAGTCATGGCCAGGATCAGGCTGGCTGGAGCCAGCTCAGGGACTGTTTATTGACCACCTACCTTTTAGCCATGATCTCTGTCCTTCTGCCCAGCCAAGGATGACTCACTAGTAAGTAAAGTCAGCCTCAGGTAGCATTATTATCATTATTATCTCTACCTTCATTAGCCAAATCATTGTTTATTAAGCAATCAGGCTGCTGAGCATGCTGTGCCCTGCATGGACACACCCTGCCCTTGGGGCAGTCACTTATTCCCTAGAACCTATAAAGCTGGCAAAAAGCCCACATCAACTAGCCACCCATCCAGTCATTCCATCCATCACTCAACATCTCTCTTGAAATCCACTTGTATCAGACCCTGTGCTAGACGCCAGTGACACAGATTAAATAAGCTACAGTCCCTGACTTCATTGAACACCCTGACTATGGCAGAGAGAGACACAATGCTTCAGCCAAGTGGTAACAACTTTGAAATAAAGAGAATGAATAGGAGCAGTTTGCCAGACAAACCAAAGGGTGAGCATTCCAGACAGAGGGCCTGATAGGGGCAAAGGCACAGAGGTGTCAGACAGCAAGAGTATTTAGCTAACTGCAAGTGGTCTGCGGCAGATGGGGCAGAAAGCAGCAAGAGATGGGCTTGGAGAGGTGGACAGGGACCATGTCACAGAACAAGGCAGCAGAGAAAGACAATCCCAATGAAACTGATGGAGGTGACAAAACTAAGATCTCAGGGGTATCAGGATTAACAAAGAGGATTGCCCATTCCTGACAGGTCATTCTGGGTAGCTACAAAACATTTATTGAAAGCTGTGCTCCAAACATGTTACATGGGTTATGTTATTTAATTCTCACAACAACTCTGTGCTGAAAGTACTATCATTATCTCCATTTCATAGATGAAGAAACTGAGGCACAGAGAGGTTAAATAACTTGCTCAAGGTTACACAGTACTAAGTAGTAGAGTCAGGATTTGAACTCAGGTGGTCTGGATTTAGGGCCTACACTCTTGAACAGTATGTTTTCATGTGACTTTAAAGGTCAGGGATGATCAACTGAAGAATAATAAATACCAGCACCTAGACTCAATGCCCTTGCCACCTCACTATAAGGTAGAATGAGAGTGAAAATGGAGTCTTAGTTACTACTGGGTTTAAATTTTTTGATGAGAAATCTGGCCTATGTGTTCCCCCATGGAAATGGTCCCACTTTCCCTGGAGAGAGTCCATAGCCAACACCCGGCGGCACACCCCATGTTAGTGCCAGGAATATTGATTCCATCAATGATGACTTACTGGGAGTCAACTATATATCTAGCATGATGCAAGGTCCTGGAAATTTAGTCCCACAAGTGGCAATTGTGTGTAATCATAAGTGCATAACTTCTTGGGTCACCTGACAGCGTTTCTAGAGCACACCATCTTTACTTGGGGCCACACTGTTTGCTATAAAGCACTTATTTTTTTATTTTTAGATTTTCAAAGATATAGTTTTAACTAAACCTTTTTCTGTATGATATACAGAAAAGTACACAAATAATACGTGTATTGCTTGATGAATTATTACACAGTGAATACATCCTTGTAACCACCACCCCGCTCAAGAAGTAGAAGAGTATTAGCAACACCCCAGAAACCCTTCCCATCATTACCTCTCCCCTCCTCCCCAATGGGCATCACTACCCTGGATTTCCAATCTCATAAATGAGGTTAATTGTCTTAAACTTTATATAAATGGAATCCTATAGCATGTACTCTTTTTTTTTTTTTTTTAGCTGAGCCATCCTGCCACCTGTTGGCAGCTTAGCAGCAACTCAGCTCAGGCTGGGCATCAAACTGCTGTTGCTCAGAGCTCAGCTCACACTTTTTTTTTTTTTTAAAGATTTTTATGGGGGGGAAAAAAACGATTTTATTGGGGAATTGAGGGAGGGAACAGCGTTGGGGAACAGGGGAAAGGGAACAGACAAGTTGCTGTTCTTTTGTTCTTCAGTCTAGTTGGGGAGGACATTGTTTCACTGGCCCATGTTGGTATCATCATTGTGCTTTTCTCAGGTGCTCTGGACGACCACTCACAGTGGCTCTTGGCAGCTCACACCAGCTGCCAGCCGCTCACGCTGGCTGCGGGCCACTCACAGGGGCTGCAGCTATGCAGTCCCAGGGACTCACAGTAGCCCAGCTCCAGTTGGAGCTGTTCACCATCTTATCAGCTTGCACTTTTGAGCGAGCTCTTAACCAACTGAGCCACTCAGTTGTACTCTTTTATGTTTGGCTTCTTTACTCAATATTATGTTTGAGAGTCATTCTTCTGCTCTTTGTAGCATTAACCCCTTTGTGTTCTTTGTACAGTAGTATCTCATTACACTAAAATTTGTTTATCCATTATACTGCTGATGAACACTTGATTCATCAAATAATATTGCTATGATTATTCTTGTACATGCCTTTTGGTGCACAGATGTTTGCAGATCTGTTGCTGTATAACAAGAACTGGAATTGCTGAGTCATAGAATGTGTGCCCAACTTGAGTAGATCTTGACAGCTTTTCGGAGTGGTTGTACCAATCTATACTTCCATTAGCAGATTTTTAAATCCAGATATAACATTGTCCCTATCCACAATTACCCAGATGCTCATTAGAACCGTTTTTATTTCTCAAATAGGTATATATTCATGATTGCCACAAAGTAATTACTTGCTTTATTGGTTTTTGAAATATGAATTATTTTCTCTTTTAATATGTTTTTATTAAAATTGAGTAAAACAAAATAATACTTATAAAATATATAAAGAATAAAGAATAACAGTACAGTGAACTCTCATCATTGTTCCATAGGTCATTATTGTCATCAAGTTTGAAGTCCCTTTCTAAATCTCTCACCTCCCCTCAAAGGTAATGACTACTGTGAATTTGGGGTTAATAATTTCTTTACTTATCTTTATCATTTTAAAGCATACTTATGTATCCCTAAAAAAAACACAAACACTTTTTGTTTGTATTTTTTGAACTTCATATAAAGGGAATAATTGTGTTTTCTGACTTGCTTATTTTCACTCAACATCATATACCTGATATTATTAGTACTAAATGCCATTTTTTTTGCTCTTACAAAACACTGCAGCTATGAATAGTCATATACACTGTCAAATAAAAAACCAAATCTGGACTTAGTAAGGAGAGGCTTTATTTGAAATGATTATTGCAAGGGAGGAAAGGAATGATGGCAGTAGAGGGACGGTGGCTTTTGTAATGGGAGAACTCTCTGGCCATAAGATCTACACGTGTTTCAAGGGTTAAGCAAAAGAGTTATTCTTTTATAGGGAGAAGTAAACAAGACTAGAAAGAACTGGGTGTGAGGAGGTGGGATGACCAGGAGTGGTATGATGGGACAGGAGATCAGAGAATGTTTTACCCTGAAGCCAGCCTATTCTCTGGAGAGGCGGTTAAGGAGGGGTTGTGTGCTGGCTCAAGCTGGGGGTGGAGGGAGTCACAAAGTCCAGGGTCTTGGGGGAAAGAGAGAAGCTTAACCAAAGTTTGGTTAACAAGCATTTTGTTTTGACTGGTCAGTGGGGACAAGCAGTTTATCTAAACGTTTATGAGGCAAAGAATTGGAATTTGGAACCTATGTCTAGACTTGTCATAGGTAAACAAGGGGGGCACCCATGACTTTGTTATGTCAGTTATAGAAGGTAGAATTCCAGAACACAAAAGGGTGAGAGGGGGTTCTTAACCTTCACTGTTTCCCAGAATCACTGGGCTTGGTGAAGTGCAACAATGCTGATACATCTCCTAATAAACATGAGCAAGAATTTCTTTAAGGTATGTACCCAGAAGTGGAATTGCTGGGTCCAAAGATATGTATAGCTTCATTTTTACTGGGTAATGCCAAAATGTTTTCCAAAATGGTTTACCAGTTTACACTTCCACCAAGTGTATGGGAGCTCCACTTGCTCCAGTCACCGACACTTGAGGGTTTAAATTTTTTTGCCAGTTTGTGAATGTGTAGTGGGTTTCAGGGCGTGTTTCCTCGATTATTAATGAGATGGAACATCTTTCATTGTTAATAGGACGTGTTTCTCTTCTATGGAATGCCTTCCGCCCGCTTTTCAACTGGGTGATATTTTTCTTACTGATTTATGGAGTTCACCAATATGTTTTGGGAATAAATGAATGAACGACTGAAAAGACTCTGAACTAAGAACTGAGATTAGGTTTGGGAGACTCCCAAGAACTAACAATCTTAAAAACGGCGCCTCCCGCTGGATTCTAATTTGATCCTCATTAGAATTTATGAAAGAGCTCTATAACCCCATCTCTCAGGTGAATTTTTCCATCATCGCCAGCTTCTCTCTGTGGGAAAAGGACTTCTCCGGGACCACTCTGCCTCCTTGTTCCACATCCACAAACCCGCTGACTAATCGAGGATGACGTAGTATTGTGACATAGACATTCTGCGCCACTCGCAGTGTTCTCGAGAGAGTTAGTTCCAGCCGATCATGTGACAATCCAAGATGGCGGTGCCCAGCGAGGCGGAGGAAGGGTCGGCTGTTTACTTAATAGTGAGCAGTATCCCCTCGGAGTTGCGCTCGGCCCAGCTACGGAGCTACTTTAGCCAGTTCCGGGAACAGCGCGGCTGTGGCTTCCTCTGTTTCCACTACCGGCATCGTCCTGAGCGGGCCCCTCCCCAGACTGCGCCTGACTCGGCCCAAATTCCTGTCGGCCAGCATCTCGCCCAGACTTCGGTCACTGATGCCTCCACTCTCTCCACTCGGAACTCCGCGCCCGCTCGGACCCGCACCTGCTGCTGCGTAATCTCGGTACAGGGGGCGGCTCAAGCCCAGAAGCTTCTTAGCATGTACTCTGGCCGCCGGTGGCTGGATTCTCAGGGGACTTGGTTGCCCGGTCGTTGTCTCATCCGCAGACTTCGGCTACCTACTGAGGCTTCAGGTACGGTTGGGAAAGAGGCACGTTTCCTGATGGGGTGATGAGGATAGTCATGTTTCTGGTTACGACTCTTTAGAAGTTTAGGTCATTTCTGGACAGGGCTTCAGGCTCAACTTGCACGTTAGTCTAGCGCAGGGGAAACAAAAACCGGAAAGAAACCTATGCAGATGATCTTCCGTTTTCTAGTTTCTGCCCTCTTTGAACCTTTTTTCTCGGAGGGATTGATTTTGCATAAAACAAAAAGGAAATCAGGTTTCCAATCCTCTTATTTATTGCGCTCTCTTCGTTGCTCCCCAATCCAGTCCTCTCTTGGCAAGATGCAAATATCTTTTCTGTGGACAGCTCCCATTTTCATGGGAAATCATTTTGATGGGGAACAGGAAACACAGTGCAGAGCCCTTTAGTTCATTCATTCAACAAATCTAGCTTATATTTCTAGACCTAGTGTTGTTGTCGGAAAGTGGGCTCTTTCTCCGTGCAGAGTTCAAGTCCTTGGCAACTCGAGCAAAAAAGTGGACGAGATTCCAGAGTGTAGCAGTAAAAGATAGTTTATTAGAAGAGAGAACTTATTTCAAGAAGTTTGGAGAATATGGAGTGGGCCACGCGCAAAGGCGAGGCCCAAAGGCTGGAAAAGTAAGGAAGGGGTCAAAAGGTTACAAAGAGCAATGGTAAGCGGTCAAAAGGAAAGGAAGAGCGGGCAGCAGCAGCAGCAGCCCACTTCTCAGGACTTGGGCGTGGGTCCACTTGATTGGCGCCTGTAATTGACGAGAGGCTATTACCTCATCTGCGCGTGTTCCTTCCCAGAGTTCAGTCTGTTATAATATTAATAAATCTCCGGGCATATGTATGATATTATAGTAGTATAATGAGGGTGAAACAAAGGTCATTATGGCCTTTTCTGCACAGGTATGAGTGACTGGTCTAATCCAGTCGGGTATTTTGTACCCATTTGCTTTAGGAGTAGATAATTACAATGAATAGAAATTTTGGGTGCAGAGGGGAGGTCATACAGCGGTCATATTCTGTGAGACGTGCAGGAATGCAGAGACCCAATGTCTGTCTCTAACTGCCTGCCTAGTTTTCCCCTTGAGAGACCTGATCCCAATAAAAATCTCTGGGAAGCTGAGGGACAGGAGGTCTCTTCTTCTGTAGCTGCTTCCTGCTGGGCAGGGGCATAGAGCTGTCCCTGCCTATTGGGGAATTCACAGAACTCTCACCCTAGCTGATCTCAGATGAGAGGAAGGGGTCTTGAGCTCTGCCTGGCAGACCACGCTGGCTTGGTTGTCACTGGCAATCCTGCTGGGGTGTTCCCTGTATCCCCAAGGCCCCTGAATGAGAAAAAAATAGATATTAATTAATAAACCTGTTAGCTTTCATGAAACCTGTGGATATTCAGTCCATCACTCAGGTGGCATTAGTTGTCTAGACCCAGAATGGGTTTGGGATTTAGATTACTGGCCTGGAAAATATTAGGAAGTCACAGGCTTTCAAGTAGTTATCTGAAGTTATCTGATTGTTATCTATGAACAATCTACTGTTTAGGATTCAGAAACTGATTAGAAGAGTAGGAGCTAAAGGACTAAGAAACTAGGGAGGAGACTTAACATTTCTATGGAAAGGAGAATACAAAAGTTCCTTGGGGGTGGGGGGTGCTGCTCGTTGGCCGGTAACAGTGTGACTCTAGCTGGTATGCAGAGAACAATTGGACACATTCTGTGCTCAGAATCCAGAGAGGAAGACAGATGTGTAAAAAGGTAATTGTCACAAATATGCCATTCTAGTTGTTAACATTTACTGAGCACTTCTTGTGTACTTAGTGGGCACTGTTCTAAGCCTTTCATTTTCTTAACGATTCCATTGCAACAATCCTATAAGGTGGGAGCATAAAGGTGAGGAAAAGGAGGGATACAGAAGTTATATTACTTGCCCAAGGTTACAGAGCTAATGAGTGTCAGAGTCCTAGTACAAACCCAGGCATTTTGTGCTGTTTATCTTCAAGTCTGTGAGAAGATAGAGGAGGGAGAAACCAATTTCCTAAAGGGCTGAGGAAATGTGGCTTTTCATCTGGATCTTGAAAGATAAACAGGAGTTGGTTAGGAAAGATTGGTGTTCAAAGTAAATGGCATTTGTAAGGAACTGCCGAGTGGCTCAGTTGGTTAAGAGCTCGTTCAAGAGTGCGAGCCCTGAGCAACAGAGTTTCCAGTTCGATTCCCAGCCGGAGCTGAGCTGTCGCTGAGCTGCCAACAGGTGGCAGAATGGCTCAGCTAAAAAAACAACAACAACAAGGTAAATGGCATTTGCAAAGACACAGATGTGAAAGCCCTCAAAGCTTTTGGGACATGTCAATTTGTTTATGGTATGAGGGTGTGCAGGGGTGGGGGTTGGTGGCAGTTGACAATCGAAAGGTCAGCCAGGACCAGATCTGGAAGAAACTTGTGTGCTCAGCTGAGGTGCTGAGAAATGGCTTGAAATTATTAGGTGGTTGTGGTCAGGGAATAGAGGAAGAGACTCTGGAGAAGTTTGAAAGGGAGAAACAGTATTAAGCTAAAGGATTTAAATCTTGACCGATTTCTGGCTCAAGTGTTGCTGGAGGCTTCTAGGTTTCAAGAGTCATTCTTCTCCCTGCCATTCTTCCCAAGGTTTGGGCTCCTTTCCCTTCAAGACCCGGAAAGAATTACAGAGTCGGAAGGCTGAGAGTGAAGCCTTCACTTTGGCCGACCTGAGGCAACTGCCTGAGCTGAACCCACCAGTGCTGATGCCCAATGGAAATGTGGGGACGCCCCTGCGGGTGTTTTTGGAGTTGATCCGGGCCTGCCGCCTGCCCCCTCGGATCATCACCCAGCTGCAGCTCCAGTTCCCCAAGACAGGCTCCTCCCGACGCTATGGCAATGTGCCCTTCGAGTATGAGGACTCAGAGACTGTAGACCAGGAAGAGCTTGTGTATACAGCTGAGGGTGAGGAGATACCCCAGGGAACCTGCCTGACAGATGTATCAGCCAGCCCCTGTGGAGAGCCCGAGGAGGAAGAGGACAAGGAGGAGGAGGAGGAGGAGTCACACTCAGATGATGTGAGTAGAGCGAGCCGCCCTGTCCTTGCTGGCAGCTTAGAGAAGCCAAGGCGTTAATAATACCAATCTTCAATTATACATTACAAGAGTTCCAAACCTGAGGTCCTCAGGAGGGTTCCCAAGAGTTAGAACTCCCTGACATTGACTCTGAAACTACATTTGCATGTGCAAATATGCATTTCTTTAGGGGGAGAGGCCAGAACTTTTCTCAGAAGATTCTCACAAGCTGCTTCTTTTCATTCCCTCGGAATGTAAGGAGGGTCCTTTTCATAGATGAAAACCTCTGACCAAGGGGTAAGATGAAGGAAAGTAGAGGCAGAGCTGGGATGTGAACCCAGTCCCCTTCACTGCTTGTCTAACCTCTATGTGCTTTCATTATGTGGATGAGAAGTCACCTCTATTTTCTGACCTTGAATCTATGGATTGAATACTAGCCTCCACTCTAACTTTATCAATGAAGTACACATTTCTTCTATCTCCAAACTTGGTTATTCATCCATAAACTCAGGAGAGGTGTAATTTGTTGGGAACCTTGTTTTTGTTTTTTTTAAACTACTAATTGTACACTTTATTATTTTTTTTTAAGCTGAGCCATCCTGCCACCTGTTGGCAGCTCAACGGCAGCTCAGCTCGGGCTGGGCATCGAACTGCTGTTGCTCAGAGCTCAGCTCGCACTCTTGAGCGAGCTCTTAACCAACTGAGCCACTCGGCCAGCCCTTTGTTTTTGTTTTTTAATGCACGCTCTGGATAAAAAATAAATCACCTATGTCTTCAAAGCTCCAGGTGCAGAATTCCAACACCTAGACCACATCCTAGCTGGTACTGTCCTGCTTTTTTCCAGCACCTGTTCTACAGCAGTGATTCCTGAGGCTTCTTGGAGTTTAACTGGGACAGAGGCCCCCAAGATTTAAGCCAGAAGTCATCCCATCATTCCACAATTTCTGTCAAGCAGTTGTAAACACAGGGGCTAGCACAGGGTTCCAAAGACACTCTAAGACCCATTTCCTGCCAACAAAGAGCGTTAAATCTCCCTGAAGGGAGAGAACCAGCTCCTGGAAAGGTTGTATGGTGTGGTGAGCTGGGTTTGAATGCCAACTCTGCCACTGTCTTAGTGTATCTTGGGCAAATCACTTTACCCAGGTTTCCTCATCTGTAGAATGGCGATAAAGGTACTCACAGGGTTATTGGGGTGATTAAAGGAACTAAGTTGTGTGAAGGGCCTGATACACAGTAGACAGTAGGCATTAGTTCTTGTCCCTTCTTTCTTTGTGACATTATGTATAAAGGCCTAAACAGTGTGTACTGATTAGCACTGAGAATTTTAGAACCATCGAGAGTGCTGTGGGCTTCAGTATGGGTAGCGCCATGTAGAATTTGAAGGATGAGGAGGATTTAACCAAGTGAAGAGAAGGTGGTGAGAGAGAAGGGCAAATATTTCAGGCAGAGGGAATAATATGACCAAAAGCACAGGAATAATAGTGAGTCAGGCTTGTCAGGGGAAGGAGCCAAGTATGTTGAGAAACAGGAGGGAGAAATGTGTTAGTCAAGGCCTTACGGGCCTACTATGCATTGCATCTCAGAAAAATTTGGAGGACTTATGCTGAGGGCCCATCTCATGGGCCTTCTGTGCTCTGAGCTGCCCTTCCTGTGAGCATAAGGTCAGGAAGCTAGACAGACAGGTCACCTCTCCCCAACTTCTCCCAGGACGATGACCGGGGTGAGGAGTGGGAGCGGCATGAAGCGCTGCATGAGGATGTGACCGGGCAGGAGCGTACTGCTGAGCGACTCTTTGAAGAGGAGATTGAGCTCAAGTGGGAGAAGGGTGGCTCCGGCCTGGTGTTCTACACCGACGCCCAGTTCTGGCAGGAGGAAGAAGGAGGTAATGGTGGCACATGCGAGGGTGGGATTGATTCCTGCTACATTTGCTTAGGGCTCTCTTTTCCCAGGGTGGATTCCCTGGCAGTGGGCCCAAATGAAGGTAGGGAAATGGCTAGGAAGGTGGGGGAGTCAGTGGCGTGGAGAGAAAATGCCCTCCCACAAATTCTGAATGACCTTCCCAGAGGAGAGATTTAAAACTACAATCAGGGCCAGCCGAGTGGCATGGTGGTTAAGCGCTGGCTTGGGAAGCCAGCAGCCCTGGTTCGGATCCACATGTGAGGGCCAGTGACACTGCCCTCAAAAAAAAAACAAAAAAACCTACAATCAAAAGCCCCAAGTTGTAGAAACATGTCAGTCTAGATTTAACTCTCAGCAAAACTGAGACTCCTTAGCCCACTTTGTTTGCTTGCTGCTTTTGTATCTGCAGACTTTGATGAACAGACAGCTGATGACTGGGATGTGGACATGAGTGTGTACTACGACAGAGGTACTAGTACTGGGCCAGGGGTTGCAATACTGGGAGGTGGAACTGGTACCCTGGCCTTGCAGTGACATTTTACCAGACCTGCTTAGCAGTAACTGAGACAGGACACCAGTTCCCTTGGGGTAGCTTATTGAGAGGTTCCCTCTCTTAAGACACCTTTGGTTGAGTGCATTAAGTGCTGGTTGTAGGCAGAGCCTTTTTTCTTTCTTTGTGGAGCAAGAACATGGGGGCACAACCTTGAGGGGGCTCTGGTCTGATGGGCAGGCCCTAGTGGTGGGAGGGTCAGGAGCTCAGGCTCTGTTTACTAATTTAGATTCTGGAGGGGAAGACTTGGTTCTAATTCTGTCTCTCATTGTTGGCTCTATGATTTTATGTACCACAATTTCCTCATCTGTAAGATGGGAGAGCCATGGTTCCTACTCTTGGCAAGCTCCCAGTCGAACGAGAGAGAGAATAATTAAGTAATAAAACACCATAATGATGAATATATAAATCTTATGAGGAGGTCTTAGAAACCTAATTTTCCCCATTCTGCTGAGACCCTTCTGCAAACTGGGCTGTGCTTTCTCAGATTGTGGAGACAAGGATGCCCGAGACTTTGTCCAAATGCGTCTGGAACAAAGACTCCGTGATGGTCAGGAGGACGGCTCTGTGATCCAACGCCAGGTGGGCACCTTTGAGCGCCACACCAAGGTGAGCACTATGCCCAGTCCATTGACCCCTTTTCCTTCACTCCCATTCCTTCCCTTTTTCCCCCATCCCACTCCCACCCCCTATAAGAGCCCCATCTCGAGTCTTGTCCCTCCTCTCTGCAGGGCATTGGGCGAAAAGTAATGGAGCGGCAGGGCTGGGCTGAGGGCCAGGGCCTGGGCAGCCGGTGCTCAGGGGTGCCTGAGGCCCTGGATAATGATGGCCAGCACCCTAGATGCAAGCGTGGATTAGGGTGAGTATGGCTGAGGGACTTCCCTGGGGACCCAAGCGAGACTTTCAGCTGTACCTGGTTCCCTCTTCCCTCTGATTTTGCAATGGGTGCTGGAAACTTCTAGGGATGAACTTCAAAGCAGAGTTAGAAGGAAAAAGTAGGTCTGGATCTCCTGGGGGGGGTCATTCCCCCTAGTCTGAGGAGTTTGGACTTGATGATAGCCATTAGTTAGTGCCTGTAAGTCACAGTGGTAACAGTAAACTTTGTGTGCTATTTAAAATGAAAGCAGTCTGGGGCCGGCCGAGTGGCATGGTGGTTAAGCGCTAGCTTGGGAAGCCAGCAGCCCCGATTTGGGTCTCACATATGAGGGTCAGGGACACTGCCCTCAAAAAAAAAAAAAAAAAAAAATCAGTCTGTGAGGCCCCTGGTTGCTGGCACTATTGATGGACTTATAAGGGGGCTGGAGAGCAAAGATGCAGATTTAAAGGCTGTCTTTGGGACAAACTAGATATGTAGTAGCTACTTCCCTGTCCTTCCCCAATCCCTTTTACTGGGGTTTGAGGGAGCAGCCATCTCATTGAGAGCCCGTTTTAATCCAGGTACCACGGAGAGAAGCTACAGCCATTTGGGCAACTGAAGAGGCTCCGTGGAACTGGTTTGGGTCTCATCTCCACCATTTATGATGAGCCTCTACCCCAGGACCAGGGGGAGTTGCTGCTCCGCAGACAGCCACCCACGAGCATGAAGTTTCGGACAGACATGACCTTTGTGAGGGGTTCCGGCTGTGCTTTGGACAGTTCCTCAGAGCCTCAGTGACAGATTTGGGGGCTTAGTCAAGATCACTCGTTAATGCACAGTGGCAGCCCTCTGCCCTGGCCTTATGTCCGACGGAAGCAGGAAGAAATCTGGGAGCAGCAATCTGCGTGGCTTGTTAGGGTGTTTTGTTCTGAACTTGCTTTCTGGCACTCTATCTCAAGGGCATTTTTACAAAAAGCCCCCTACTCTCCCATTTGCTATTAGGGAGTAATGACGACATCTGACCCTGGTCCGTTTGGGTTTGCCCCTCTTACCTCTCCCAGTACGTTGAAAAGCTGGATTGACTGAGATTATCAGCTCAGCCTTCCTTGGGGAGGTCACCATGCCGACCAGAAAGGGAAAGGAACCGGGAAGGGGAGAATTTGTGGTGCTCCGAAGAGACGGCCTTGGAGCGGGCCCTCCATTGCCTAACTGGGAACAGACAGCGGAGAATCCGCGGGAGGTGGCCTCGGTCTGCGACCGAATGGAAGAATAAAGAAGTTTATGACCGTATTTCTCCTTTTCTTCAAATTTGGGCCTGAAGGAAAGTCGGTTAAATTCCGAGAAAGGTTCCTCACGCCCCGAACCATCCCTGTCTGTGGGTGAAATGCGGCGCGCAGGCGCGCCCCTTGGCGCCAAGCTGTGTCGTCGCCGTGAGGGCGGGACTTCCTCTCCGGGACCCAGCAGTTTCCGACGTAGTCCGGAAGTCGGTGCTGGTCCGGTCAGTTCCGGGCCATTTGCGCCCCTTGCATCGCTTGGCTTCCTGGTGTTCCGACTCAGGTGACTCCGGGGCATCATCGCCGGCCCCCGAAGTCGGGAATCCAGTCGCCCTCTGCTCCAGTCTCAATCGCGGCCGCCCGCCGTGTTTTCCTGCCGAGTTTACCAGCTGCACACGGGGCCGCGTGCCGCCTATGGCGGGGGCTGCTCCCATCACGGCCTTTGGGCAGGCGGTGATCGGACCGCCCGGCTCGGGGAAGACCACGTACTGCCTGGGCATGAGTGAGTTCCTGCGTGCGCTGGGCCGTCGCGTGGCGGTGGTGAACCTGGACCCGGCCAATGAGGGACTGCCGTATGAGTGCGCCGTGGACGTGGGCGAGCTGGTGGGGCTGGGCGACGTGATGGATGCGCTGCGGCTGGGGCCCAACGGCGGCCTGCTGTACTGCATGGAGTACCTGGAGGCCAACCTAGACTGGCTGCGTGCTAAGCTTGACCCCCTCCGCGGCCATTACTTTCTCTTCGACTGCCCAGGCCAAGTGGAGCTCTGCACACACCACGGTGCCCTGCGCAGCATCTTCTCCCAGATGGCACAGTGGGACCTCCGGGTGCGTCTTGGGTCGGGCAGGCCCATTTTGCGGATGGTGGGACTCAGACAGGCATACCTTGCCTGTATGTCACACATTGAAGTAGGGGCCGAGTTGCTTTGTAGTGTAACAGGTGTGATTTCGAATTCTGGCCCTGCCACTGACTTGCTGTGTAGTCCTGAGTAAGTCAGTTTATCTCTCAGAACCTTAGTTTTCTCATCTACAAAATGGATGTGTTAGTGCTCAACTTGAGTTTATTAGAAGTATGGAAGGAGTTATGTGGAAAGTGGCATGGTGATGGTTGTGAATTGGGGTGCAAAGTAAGTGAAAGAGTAGTCAGATGCAGTGGGAATTGAACCAGTTACCCACTAGGAGGCTCAGTGCAAAGCATCTTATAAGAAAATGCCCATATCTCCTGGGAGAAGGAAATGAATGTGACTATTAGAATGAAACAGAAGGAGTCTAACGGGAAAGGCTTGCACTCTGTCCTCCAGAGTCCCCACTCTGATGAGGGAGACATAGGCCTGATGTTCCCTGCCTCCCCAAGCCATTCTCACCATGTCTCTTCCCTCCCAGCTGACTGCTGTCCACCTGGTGGATTCTCACTACTGCACAGACCCAGCCAAGTTCATTTCAGTACTGTGTACCTCCCTGGCCACCATGCTGCACGTAGAGCTGCCCCATGTCAACCTCCTCTCCAAGATGGACCTCATTGAGCACTATGGGAAGCTGGGTAAGAACTCCTCTTCTGGGCAGGCAAGGTGTAAGGCAGTGGCTGGGCCAGAGTGAAGCAGAGATCTCAGCTGAAAGAAGCTGCCTCCAGGGACCACGCATGGCCTGGTGATCATACCCACAGTCTAAGCTCTGCCCATTTATTTTGTGCCAGGGTTTTGGGGACAAGGGAGCTACAGATGGTAATATATATTATGAAGGAATTAAAACAATGATTGGGGCAAGCCAAGTGGCGCATTGGTTAAGAGCTGGGTTGGGACACCAGCGGCCCCAGTTCGGATCCCATATATGAGGGCCAGCGACACTGCCCTCTACAGCTAACAACAGCTCCACCTGGAACTGGGCTGTGCGAGCCCCAGCGATGGTGTAGGCTGCAGCCCCTGCTGCAGTGGGCTGCCATAGGCTACAGTGAATGGCCAGCAGCCAGCGTGAGTGGCAGGCAGCCAGCGTGAGCTGCCAATAGCCCCGGTGAGTGACAATCCAGAGGCCGGCGACCGATCTGCCTCATCTGGGAAGAGCACAATGACAATACCAACATGGGTCAGTGAAGCAACGTCCTCCGCAATTAGACTGAAGAAAAGAGGACAGCAATTTGTCTGTTCCCCTTCCCCGATTCCCCAACGCTGTTCCCTTCCCCTGATTCCCCAATAAACTCTTTAAAAAAAAAAAAAACAACAATGATGGGACAGTGAGCAGTAGGGAATGAGTAGTACCATCTGAGCTGAGACCAGAATGGTGAGGAGCCAGCCAAGGGAGAACTGTTCTATGCAGAGGGACCAGTAGGGGTTAAAGGCCCTTAGGTAGGAAAGAGCTTTTTTGTGTGTTCAAAGGGGGTGGGGGTGGGGGGGCAGGGTAGCCAAGATAGTGGCCAGGGAAAGCATGATAGGAAATGAAGCCAAGGAGGTGGGATTTAGAACCTGTACTGTTTAAACACAGAGGAAAGCCATTGATGAATGTTAAGCAAAGGAACAGCATGAACTGAAAAGGTCATTTGGGCAGCTTTGTGGAGAATGAATTGAAAGGGGCAAGAATGAAAACAGAGCTCCTTTAGGAGATTTCTGCAATAGTCCAAGCAATGGTAGTGGGAATGGAGAGAAATAGATTCAAAACTTGCTCAAGAAATAGGATTTGTTTGTGGATTAGATATAGAAACAGAGGAATTAAAGATGATGCTCAGGTTTCTGACCGAGCCAGTGGACAAGGGTGCCATTTGTCAAGGTGCGGGGAAAGGTTGAGGGAGAAGCAGGCTGGTATAAGGCAGGGGAGTTACATACGGACCCTATGGCCAGCATTTGTTTCCTGCAAAATTAGTGTTCTTCTGAGCTGGGGGCATCAGTTCCCTAAATAACACCTCCAGCCACAAAGAACTTAGAGAAGAACAGCTTGAAGTGACTAGCAGTGATCAGGAAGGGAGGTTGTTGGAAGATTGATGTGTAGGCCTTGTCTAGGGAGGCCAGCTGACTGCCAGTGAACTCATGGAGGGATGTCAGCACCTGGGAGGGGCCACCTCTTCCCAGAGTCCAGGTCTATCTCTTGGCAAGCCCAGAAGCCCCATTTTACCAATGCCCAGATTTGCAGTCCTCCCAAGCCCCTCTCCCGCTTCACAGCCTCCAGCCCATGATGGTATTCAGCCTTTCTAGCTCTGCTTCTTGACAGTCACCCTCACTGACATGCAAACCAGATGAGGCAATTGAGGCCCAGAGACTTTACATGAATAACCCAAGGTCAGTCACACAGGTAGTATGTTAGCTGAGATGAAATCTAATCCCAAGTGTACCTGGCTCGTTTCTTAATTTTCATTGAGAACCATATCTGCCAAGCAACCCAAGAAGTGTGTTGGAATGTCCAGGATATTCTTCCATGTAGGCCCAGGGGTGTCAGTTTCTAGTTCGAGCTGATTAAAATGTGGGAGGCAGAGCGCAGGGAGTGGGTTGATTGATCTCTGACAGCCTGATTCCCTCGGCTCACTCAGGGATGGATCTGCTGAGTAGTCCCAACTGCTTTGAGTTTTCCAGGCTGAAATGGACAGTGCAGGGAGGCCCACTTTCCTTCTCTTGGTGGGAAGTGTGTAGTCATCTGAGTCAGGGACCACCAAGTCATCTAGTCTGGTCTCATTTTACGTTAAGAAGGAACTAGCTCAGAAAGGGGAAGTGATTTACCCAGAGGCCACCCTGCTAGAGTCTGGACAGTGTGTGCGCTGGGTCCTAGGCATACTACCTGACATAGCTTCGTTAGAGAGGGACCAAGCACTGTAACTGGTACATGTTCAATATCATTATTTACTATCATTGATCTGTACCAGGCACTGGAGTTTATAGCATTTAATCCTCATAGCAGCCCCATGAGGTGGGTACCTGCTCATATAGCTAGTAAATGACAGTCAGCCAGTGAAACCAAGTATTTTCTTAGTAATTTCATTTCATTGTTGAATCAATGAATGAAGGAAGGAGGGAATGAATAAAGGCAGAGGAAGAAAGAAAGAAAGAAAGAAAGAAAATACCGTCCCTGTCCTCAGGGCTTTAGCCTAATGCCAGCTACTTCAAACAGTGGTTTCTCTCCTTAGCCTTCAACCTGGACTACTACACAGAGGTCCTGGACCTCTCCTACTTGCTTGACCACCTGGCGTCTGACCCTTTCTTCCGTCACTACCGTCAGCTCAATGAGAAACTGGTGCAGCTCATTGAAGACTACAGCCTGGTCTCCTTCATTCCTCTCAATATCCAGGTACGGGGGACTAAGGCCTTGGCTGTAGGCTCTGACAGTGCCTGGGACCTCACCAAGCCACAGGTACAGGTGGCTTTGAGGACTGAAACAGTGGTCTTTTTTTTTTTTTTTTTTTTTTTAAGATTTTATTGGGGAATTGGCGGAGGGGAACAGCGTTGGGGAATCGGGGAAGGGGAACAGACAAGTTGCTGTCCTTTTGTTCTTCAGTTTTTAGTTGCGGAGGATGTTGCTTCACTGTTGGTATCGTCATTCCGCTCTTCCCGGATGAGGCAGATCGGTCACTGGCCTCTGGATGTCGGTCACCGCGGCTATTGGCAGCTCACTCTTGGCTGCCAGCTGCTCACGCTGGCTGCGGGCCACTCACTGTAGCCTATGGCAGCCCACTGCAGCAGGGGCTGCAGCCTACACCATCGCCGGGGCTCACGCAGCCCAGCTCCAGGTGGAGCTGTTGTTAGCTGTAGAGGGCAGTGTCACCGGCCCTCATGTGGGATCCGAACCGGGGCCGCTGGCATCCCAAAACCAGCGCTTAACCAATGCGCCACTCGGCCGGCCCACAAACAGTGGTCTTCATCCTAGGTCCAACTATCATTCAGTTCCTTCAGTTTCAGGACCAGGGGCTCAGGTGGGCAGGATTCCATTAAAGAGGGTGGACCAAACTTTGGCCCTATCTATTCTGTGTTGCTGGGTCCTCTCTGTTGCTGGGTTTCTTCCTCAGTGTGAAAATGGATGAGCTCAGAAAGTCACCAGCAAGGGACTTGACCAAGACTAAGGCGAGTCTCTCAGGCTTCTTCAAGATGGGCAACTTCTGGTTGACTTTGCAAAGTAGTACCCAACCCCTGTGCCTCTCATCTTGCACCTGGCAAAGATAACCTGGGAGACATCAGTGCCTGTTAGGTTCCGTTCTGCATGGGAGGGCTTGAGCGAACTTGTCTCTTCCCTTTTTAATGACGCTCTTCTCTAAAATGAGGAGCTGTGAACTCTGTAATAGTAATCATAACAAATACCACTTCGTGAAGGCTCTCTATGCTAGGCATTGTGTTAAGGACTATAACACATTATTTTGATCTCTGCTTCCCATAATGTGATGTACAAACAGTTCTTAATACTTTTCTGTGGATGAGCAAAGAAATTAGATGCATATTTATTGGGTTCCTACTGTGAGCTAAGTACTGTGCCAGGCACTGGGGGATACCTTGACAAATAAGCCCTGACCTCAAGGGATGCACAGTCGAGTAGGGGAGGCAGATAAGTTAATAACTTATGAATAGTTACTAAGATGGTAGGATCAGAGCTACAGTAGGGATAAACCCAGGGGATTGTGGGTGTGCATAGAGGAGCTTGTTATTAGGGTGTGTTCTAATTTAGGTGGGTGGTGGGTTAGTGGTCAGGAAAGATGGGATGTAGCCAGTCCTCTGGGAACATGTAGAACGATTGGGGTGTCGGAAAAGTCATGACGCATTTTTGCAACACAAAACATAGAAAAATATGTCATGACTTTTCCCACAGTCCAATGCTCCAGGACCAGGAAGCTGCATGTAGAAAGGCTTCATGAGGCAAGAGTGAGTGGGGATGTTTGGAGACTGCAAACTCAATTCCATACACCTGTTTCACTCACAGAGCTGCTTCTCTCCTCCACACCC
The DNA here is from genome assembly GCA_033961575.1 of Aselliscus stoliczkanus. Classification (NCBI taxonomy): domain Eukaryota; kingdom Metazoa; phylum Chordata; class Mammalia; order Chiroptera; family Hipposideridae; genus Aselliscus; species Aselliscus stoliczkanus. The sequence continues at coordinate 164,184,478 of CM066730.1, forward strand.
AGGACAAGGAGAGTACCAGGCGGGTCCTGGAGGCTGTGGATAAAGCCAACGGCTACTGCTTCGGGGTCCAGGAGCAGCAAAGCCTGGAGGCCATGATGTCTGCTGCAATGGGAGCTGACTTCCATTTCTCCTCGTATCCTTGCTGTCTAGCCTCTCAGCCACAGCCAAGAGAGGGACGTGGGGTTCAGGAATGGCCACATCTACCCTTGTAAATGACTGATTTCATATTGACCAGTTGGGCTCCCTGGTGACTGTCTCATGTGCAAAGGCTAGTCCCTAGAAGGCTTCAGAGTTGGTTGTACCCAACGACTAGGGGGAGATATTGATCAGAAGGAGTAACAAATACAGAGGCCCAGGAATGAAAGGCCATTGGTCATTTGGGAGAGATGCAAGAGATGCAGTTTGCCTGGTGTCTTGAGTGTGAAGGGGAAAGCGGGGTTCAGGGGAGGTAGGCAGGGCTGGCGATGGAGGCCTTGAGTGCCCCGAGTGGACTTCAGCTCCTGGGTGAGCACTGTGAGCCAGTATAGTACTGTTGAGCAGGGTGTGACATGATCAGATATGCAGAGAGGAAAATGCATTTAAGGGATGTGATGGGGGCAGGGCACTTCTTACAGTCTCTTGAGAAGAGATGAAACAGTAGTAGTAGGAATAGAAAGAAGTGTGTGGACTGGGAAAATATTAAGGAGATAGATGACCAGAGTTGGTGACTAGATGGTTATAGGCTAGATGGAGGTGGAGCAGAATTTAGGCTCCCAGTTTCTGGTTTAGACAGCGGTATAGGTGGTTGGTTGTGCTAGTCATGGAGGCAAGAAAATGGCGGAAGGTTTGTCAGATATATGGAAGGGATAGTAGCTGGCAGACGTGCCATGTTTGAGGGGGCCCTGGGACAATCAGCTGTCTGGGAGGCAGCTAGACCTTCAGAATTGGATGAGTGTGAGTGGAGCTAAGGTCTTATGTGACTGTCAGCTACTTAGGTTACAGAGGCCACATGTGAGTCAGGACAGGGAAGTCCAGGCCCTCTAGGCTGTTTCAGATTGGGCATCTACACAGGATGCTGGAGACAAGGGGGTCTCCAGAGCCCTTGGGTAGGGAGGCAGATGGTCCCACCAACACTTACTGGTCTGAGTCAGGCCTTTTCAAATGTGGGAAACAGCTCACAGGGAAACACGAATTACAAATGATGGCAGCAGCAGTGCCTGGAGAAGGGCCTGAGGAGCTGCCTCACACATGCCATTTACGTTGGCAAGTGCAACTGCGTGTGCTCAGCAAAAAAGGGGAGGGGAACTTTCAATCGTGCCGTGATAGTTTGCATACCGTACTTTATGTGTTCATACATATCATCATACAGGATTCTATTCATAAAACCATGTATACTGTGTTTCATAAATGATTTAAGGAATTTTAAGGGTATTTTATTTTTTTGAGAGCAGTGTCACTGGCCCTCATGTGCGACCTGAACCGGGGCCGCTGGCTTCCCAAGCCAGCGCTTAACCAACGCGCCACTCGGCTGGCCCTTAAGGGTATTTTAACCATATACATTTGTGTAATTTTTTTTATTTTTTTAATTTTTTTAGCTGAGCCATCCTGCTACCTGGCAGCTCAACGGCAGCTCAGCTCGGGCTGGGCATCGAACTGCTGTTGCTCAGAGCTCAGCTCACACTCTTTTTTTTTTGTTGTTTTTTGAGAGCAGTGTCACTGGCCCTCATATATGGGACCGAACTGGGGCCGCTGGCTTCCCAAGCCAGCGCTTAACCACTGTGCCACTAGGCCGACCCTCAGCTCACACTCTTGAGCAAGCTCTTAACCAACTGAGCCATTCAGCCGGCCCCATTTGTGCTAATTTTATTTTTTTATTTTTTATTTTTTTTTTTTTAAGGGCAGTGTCACTGGCCCTCATATGTGGGACCGAACCGGGGCCGCTGGCTTCCCAGGCCAGCGCTTAACCTCCGCACCACTCGGCCGGCCCTGTGCTAATTTTAGATTGTTATCCCCACCCTAATCTTAAGGTTCAACTTCACTCTGTGTATAAGATAATTAGGGATTCATACAAAAAAAAAAGGAGAAGTCAGCTTTGCTGAGGAGTGAGTGGGTAAAGAAAATGTCATGGAGGTCGTGGCACTTGAGTTGAATCATCTCAAAGTAAGGGTTAGCCAGGCTGATTAAGAGGGAAAGGAAGTTCAAGGCAAAGAGAACAGGATATACAAAGGCGTAGGAGTTCAAGGTTGAGACATGTCTGGGGCGTTGCAGGTAGAATGGCATGACTTGTGGGCAGGACAGGGCTTCTGGCTGCAGACCAGTGATTGAGCCAGACAGATGGGCAGAGAGAATGCAGGGTTTCATGTGCCCTGCTCAGGAATGTGGGCTTCAGGCCAGACAAGGCCGATTTGAGATTATTCCAAGTCAAGCAAGATGGATTCCACTGATGCTGAGTGAGCCTCCTGAGGAAAAGTTAAGGGCACAGGGTCAGAGTCAGCTTGTGTAGGGCTGAGATGGGTTTTGATGGATGGATCCATGAGATGGTAAAGAATAGTCTGCAACCTGAACATCATTTGGTGGGCTGCACACTTCATTTGCAGGATGTCATTTAATCCTCATTCAATCCTCTTTCATAGATGAGGCAATTGGGCCTCAGATGGACAGGTCCAAGTTCCCTCACTCAGCATGTGTTGGAAGAACAGTCAAAACCTCAGTCTCCCGGGTTATAGAATCTCAGTTACTGACACTGGAGTCATTTAGTAGAGCAGCCATGGTGGCCAGCCTAGCCACAGTCAACCCCATCTCCTAGTCAGACCGCAGATCCAGACCTCAGGTCAGCCAGCCTCACAGGGTCCCATCAGCAGCGTCATGGTCTTTCCCTTTGTAAACCTGATTTGGGTCCTTACTGCTGTCTCAGAGAGCGGTACAAGGCACCCTATGGCCCAGACAGAAGAGCTCCCATGTGAGTTCCCTCCCTTGGCAGATGAAGAGACATTACAAACATTTCTTAAGCACGTACTGTGTGCCAAGTGCCATGCAAGGCACTTGTATTTATTGTCTCATTTTATCCTCATAACAACTATATTTTATAGATGAGAAAAAGGAAGTGGCAAAGCCAGGATTTAAACCACCATGGTCTGGCTCTGAGCGTGTCATACATAACACAGAGATAGCACTCTCTGGTGCTTTGAGCCAGCAATGTGGGAAGAGGCAAATATAGGAGCATATGGACCTGGATCCTTTGAGGGGATTCTCAGACCCCGTTGGTCCCTGTTGCCTGAAGCTATAATTACGAGGAAGAGAGAGGGCCGGAAGGAATCTGCCAGACATGGTTGGGAGGGTAGGCATCAGTAGAGGTCAGATCCTGTCCATACCAGTTCCCCATTCTTGCCTGTGCTTTCAGCCTTGACACACCCTCCCTCAGCACCCTGGGCATCCAGGAGAAGTACCTGGCACCCTCAGACCAGTCAGTGGAGCAGGAAGCCATGCAGCTGTAGCAAAAACCAGGGCTCTGGAGAACAAGACCTGCAGCCCAGCACTGGGGAAAGCTGCAGCTCCGGGTGAACAGCGGACAGCTCAGCAGACTGCAAATCCAAGAACAGTCCTCCCAGCCCGAGCTGGGAGGCTGGTGAGGGGACACCCAGCCTGCAAAGGACTCCTGGCCAAAAGCCAGACATGGCGCCAAGCAGAGCAGCCAGCACACCCTCAGTGCTCATGAGCTCTGGGCACCGCCCCCAGGAATTCAGCCCTGGCCCCACTCAGGCTATCGGGGAATGTGCTACATACAAGAGTTTATTTTCTACTTTTTGTGGCTTTCAAACTTCCTTCAGCCATCCAAAGAGTTGGGGTAGAACAAGGGCATGTCACCTTCCCTCCAAAAAGTTCTGTTTCTTCGTGCAGGGTGGTGTTTTCCCCAATGCACAGATCATACTAGAGGATGGACACTGATTCTCCAATCATACTCTTTTGTTAATCTTCAGTTTTAACAGTGATCCTTAAGCTTGAGCTTTCACAGGCAACACCTCTTAGCTAGATCTTAACATTTTATTTTCATTGTATTTATTTCAGTTTATTCTATTTTTGGCAAGTGCTAACTAGTTTTCCATTTATAGTAGTGATTAAAAGTTTACTTTAAAAATGAAGTTATTGGGCCTGCCGAGTGGCGCGGTCGTTGGGTGCTAGTTTGGGAAGCCAGCGGCCCCGGTTCGGGACCCATATATGAGGGCCAGTGACACTGCTCTCAAAAAAAAAAAACAAATAAAAATGAAGTTATTTATACAAAGTGAGTTGTTTAAAGAAAAGTAAATATTAAATATATAATATGATAGCATGAAGGGGCATGGCAAAAATTAAGATGGTTTGAAGTTGGAAATATTGGTGTTTGCTTCCTTTGCTCTTGCAACTGGTTGAATGCAATTCATATTTTCAACCAATAGGTGGCAACCCAGGCTTATTAATTTTGCAGTTGTAGCTTGGAGACAAGGGGTCCGTTCGCAGTTGTCCTGTTAATGTATGAAGGGCTTGGTGTTTTCCAGAGTGCTTTCACACACGTGGTCCTCATGTGGTCCATACAGCAACTCCTAGAGATACAGACAAGATAGGACTATTACTAAGCCTCACTTTACAGTTAGGAAACAGAAAGGTGAGTTTGAACTTTGATCAGCATGGCTCTCATAGTCCACTTTGCTGACTTCTTAATTGTGAATGCTTAATTGTGAAAAGTCACAGCCAGAATCCCACAGGATTTGTAGCCAATAGGAAGAAAGAATTTAGACACCTGCAGAGTATTACTGAATCATAAAGCAAGGGGAAGACAGGTTACTGGTGGTTTGGGCAGTTGGATAATTCAGTTTAGGAAAATCTATTGTGAAGTGGCATTGAGATGAAGATCACTGAGCTTTGCTTTCCAGTAGTGGCAGCCAGAGCAAAGTGAAAGGTTATGAGGAGACTCCTGTAGCTGGAACAGTATGAAAGCAGCCGGCCTCTGCTCCCACGCCAGGCCTTGTAGGGGATAATAATTGGGTGCTGCTTCTCCAGCCTCTTTCATCTGAGGAGTTCAAAGCACCTCACCCCTATTAACACCCTGCAAAGTAGGAGGGGCGTATCAACCGAGCAAGCCAGGGAAACTGAGGCCAGGAGGCACAGCCTAGGGCTCTCTGTGAATCACCTTTGAGGCTTAGAGCCCAGGAATCTGACGCCAAGGCTACTGGACAAATCCCTCATCAGGGTGGGAGGGTGGGTGCTGTGTTTTTGAAAATAGTACCAATAACTGTGGTCATGGGTTTTGAAGCTTACCCCATCACGGAGGCCACGGCTCTCAGCAAAGCAAACCAGTTAGAAGAAAGGTGCCATTTAGAACTTTATGGGCTCATATGCAAGCACCCTCAGCATTTATTCTCTGCAATCATGAAGTGGAGAAGGATGGAAATAGTCTACAACTTTATTTTCAGGTCTTGATTTGACAGCAAGGGTGTTTCTCCTCTGGTAAATGTAGCTCTGTCCACCTCCCGCTGGTAGCAGAATGATTGTCATGTTGGGGAGGGGACAGCACAATGCAGAAAAGAGACATCTGGGTTCCAAATGTGCAGGGTAGAATGACCATCCTCCAGTATGGCTGGCATTTGACAACTATCCTTAAGATTTTTTTTTAAATTTCCTGATTAAGTAAAAAATTTGGAAAATGAAAATTAAACCCATAAGCCCATAACACAGAAATAAAGATATTTATAATCCTCAATAAATTTTCTATTCAAATATATATTTTGTATATTTTCTTCTATACATGCACAGGGATAGTTACAGCATTTATATAAGTGAGATGTAATTGCTTTGTAACCTGCTGTTTTTAGTTAACACTATTTCCATATAATTAAAAATATAAAGACCTTTTTAATGCTTCCATGATACTATTCTGTGGTATAACTATAACATTGTTTACCTACCCAGACGCCTGTGGTGAGCCTATATGTCATTACCAATTTTTGCTATGGTAAGTAGTGCTATGATTAACATCCTAGAAATGCAATAGCTGACATTTTCCAGGCTCTGGATTCATATTGCCAAAATGCCTTCCAGGAAAGTGCCACTTTACATCTCATATGGGTTCCTCTCTCCTCCAGACCTCACTTGGCAAATTTTGAACAACTTCCGGAGGGAGGAAACCATCTCTGAGTACCTTAGAAGGGACCTTTTGGTCATTTCTGCTAACCACTGACATTAGGACAGATGGCATTTCTGGGCTCTGAATTGGGGAACCCAACAATTAGAAGATAGTGTTTGGAATTTGTCAAAGACCATAAATAATTGGAAAGGCTTCTAGCCCAGACAAAGGCTCAGGAGCAGGGGTGACACCCTAAGGTCCACAGAGCTGAAGCACAGCCAGTCTGCTCCCAGCTGTTCCTGCATTAGCAAAATGCTCATCCCAGTTGGCTGAGACTAGGAAGCCTGATCCCATGAGGGTCTGTGGGAAGGTCAATCTTGGAGATTCTCTGTCCTTTCTCAAGGCTCCTGGGAGGAGAAGGGAACTGACTTCAAACGTATCCCAGCATTACCAAGGCCCACCCTGTTTTTGAAAGCAGTAGGGAGGCCCAACTGCCCCAGACTCCTGGAGGAAGTTCTCTAGCAAGCTGAGTAGCCCCCTTCCTGTCCCTTTTTCTTCTCTCTTGCTCCTGGCCATTGAGCCCTGACCCAGCCTGGTCTGGGATGCCCACCTCCTCTTCCTGTCCCCATTAGAAGGAAGAGTCCCAAATTGCACATATCTCAATGGCATCAGACCTGTTGAGGACAGAGGAAGCCATAGCTTCATCTACAACCCATTGTGTCCTCTATTTCCAGCCAGGGAGCCAACTTTGGTCAGCCCCAGAAGCCCAGCGTGTCCAAGTGTCTTACCACTGAGGAGCTGTGACGAAATGGGCTGGCGATTTGGAGCCCAACTAAGGTGAAAAAAAGATGAGTGTTGTTAAAATGCTCTGGACCAGAATACATAGCAAAGTTTTATTCCTGCCCCTGCCAAATCCAAAATGCTGAAGTTCCAGAAGAGGGAGATGAAAGGCCATCCCAAATAAATACAAAATCTCAAACAGTGTTCTTGCTATACAAATACAGCTCTTCACACTGGATGGTTGCCTCTTCCTATATACTAGTTCTGGAGACCCCACGTTGCTCTGTGGATCATAGAAACAGCATGGATGGGACATGGGTAAGATTTCTCCCAACCCAACCCATAACGCATACCAGTGGTCACACAATCTATCCTGAGTTAAAAATCAGTCCCCTTTACAGTCCGAAAAGGAAATACTTGATTCCAGTTAACTTGATTCTGGAGATTCTGGAGGAAGGAAGTGAGGAAAATGTGCCCTCCTTTCCTTCCTTCCTTCCTTCCTTCCTCCCTCCCTCCTTTCCTCCCTCCCTCCTTCCCTCCCTCCCTTCCTTCCCTCCTTCCTTCCTTCCTCCCTTCCTTCCTTCCTTCCTTCCTTCCTTCCTTCCTTCCTTCCTTCCTCCCTCCCTCCTTGCCTCCCTCCCTCCCTCCCTCCCTCCCTCCTCCCTCCCTCCCTCCTTCCCTCCCTTCCTTCCTTCCTTCCTTCCTTCCTTCCTTCCTTCCTTCCTCATTCTCTTTCAACAAATATTTATTAAGTACCATAATCTAATGTATTAAGTACTGTCCTAGCCACAGATTGAAGACTCCATGCTTTTCGAGTCTGGGATCTCCCTCTTGTATCTCTAAACAGAGTTAAATTTCCCAGAGAGCAGTAAGGAGAAGATTGGGTGGAGATGAGAGATGAATCAGCCTCTGACACCCCCAGGGTGACATATCTGTTGGCTACCCCCACAGACATTCCTGGCTTCTGACTCAGTGGGTAGGTGGAGCTTGAGGGTTCTGAGAGGAGGGGGGACCTAGCCTGCAGAAACCTACCTTCCTCACCCCACACACACATCAGGGATGAAGATGGGTAGGCCCTGTGAACAGAGTGAAGAATTGAAAAGGAACAAAGGATGTAACCCGGTTAAGGAAACCTTAACTTGATGAACAAGCCAGGAAATTGGTCCACTACAGTTTTTTCTCATTTACAGTGATTCCTTTCTGACGGGCCCTGGGGTGCCATTAAATTGAGAGTAGAGTAAGATTTTGATTCTTAGAAAGTTCAAGGTAGGAGTGGGGCAGCATAGCATAATGTGGTTCTTTTTAAACTTATTTTTAACTCAGGTAACGCCAATATACAAAACAGACACACGTGTGGCTATTTTAGCTAACGAGCATGGAAAGGGGAAACCCTGACCACTGGGTTCCTGCCCTGTGGCAGCTTCTGAGGAACCCTCTGAACGTAGTTTGAAAACAGCTGTTGGAATTTAAAAATCATGGGACTTGGAGTCTGACCAAGCATGTTAGTTGAATAACCTTGGTTATTAGGTTATTTAGCTGCTACTCTGAGCATTGGTCTCTCCACATGCAAAACAAAGATGATAATATGTATTGCTATGAGGATTAAGGTATGAAACTGCCTATCATGCAAACATGCCAGCTGCTATTAGGGTACTCTATTCTCTGGGAAGAAGTGGGGCACTGTTGGTTAGATGAACAATCTTGGTACAAGCATCTGAAATCAGGTTTCCCTGAAAAGGCACTGGCCATTTGGACAGTGGACGTGTGGTGTGTATAGGAGTATCTTGCCCTTCTGGAAGGAGCCCCAGTGGCCTGCCTGACTCCAATGCCGTGGCCTCCCTAGGCCTCCCTGAGAAGGCACATGACCCCAGTGCTTTGCCCTCTGTCACCCACTCCTGTGGATCTATGGAGCCAATTTGGACTTTGCTCTCTAAAGTAGTTACATATGTGAGAAGAGTAGATACCGTCTCTAGAAAATTTGAGGTTACAGATTTTCCCCATACCACTCAAGTTCTTGATAGAGGAAGATCTTTGCAAGCCCTCCACCTCTGTTTCTGGGGAACACTCTGGCAGTGCAAAGGATAGGGCTGTGATTATCTGAATCTTTGTAAACCCGGTCTGTCTAGACAGCCCAACCGTCTCTCAGAACGAGCTGTGTCTCCGTTTCCACGCAGAGGACCTGACACTAAACCTGACTTCCAGACATTTGGAAGGATGGTTTTAAAACTAAGTTCTGAGCACCTTTCCTGTACACAAAACCTTGCAGGAGACACTGAGGAGAAAGGAAGAATCATGGGACAAAGTTACTGTTTTTAGGAAGCTTTCTGGGAAGACAAGAAATACACCCAGGACACAGCTACAAACCCAGAGGTAGAACCAAGTAGATATGAAATCATAACTGAATAAATGTATCTATAAAATGAAAGGCAGTGGTAGGATAGACAGCACATATTCAAAGCTCTGTATATGTGTTAAAGGGAGAGGGAAGGTGGCTAGTCTTGTTTTGACCTGAAATCGGGCTTTGAAATTTGGAGACGTTTAAAAGAATGTGCTCAAGTGGCGAGGACAATGGGAGGGGAGAATGGCCACCACGAAATTTCCAACAGAACTTGGCATTCTTACCTGCTTTGCCCTCTGGGACTGATTTTTTTTTTTTTTTAAGGGCAGTGTCACCGGCCCACAAATGTGGGATCCGAACCGGGGCTGCTGGTATTTCAAGCCAGCTCTTAAACAATGCACCACTCGGCCAGCCCATGGGACTGATTTTTTAAACTGAGATATAATCCACATACCATAAAATTCATCTTTCTGAAATGTACAGTTCAATATAGTTATATAGTCACAAAATTGTGCAAATATCACTATAATTTAAATCCAGAACATTTCATCGCTCCAAAAGAAATTTTTAAAATGACAAATTTAGGCCAGCAAAAGATGGCAAGAAATGCTCACTGAAACCCCACACTGCATAACAGTAAGAAAGCTTTACAGCAATTTTTAAAAAACATGTCAAAGATAAAAAGATCTGAGACCCGCATGGTCAGAAGCTGGAGCCCAAGCCAGCCCACATCTAGGCATTCAATTTGATGATGTTCCAATCCACAGCACACACTTTTGAAATTCTTCAACGCCAACACACTACCTTAGGGTAGCTCCTTTCTTTCCCCATATAGGGCAACTATGAGTGGTAGAGAGGGAGTAGGCAGTCTGAGGCTGAGAGAAGAGAAAGAAGTTCCTTTCCCAGGACCTACCTCATTAAGAGAAAGTTACCAGACCTGTCTGGTAAGAGAAATCAGGTCACTTCCATAGCTGAGGGGGAGCCACTTGCCCTAGCCGGGTCTCTGCCTGGTTTGGAACCTTGAAACCCAACACACTTCCAGGAAAGGAGGGGAGAAAACAGGGGACCCAGAAGGCATCAGAGTGGTCTTGCCAACTTCCTCTTTAGAATTACTAGCTCTATAAGAGTCCTTCAGTTTTGAGTCTCATGGGTGTGGCCAAACATGGGCTCTGGGGAACCTGATAAGGCTGGACTAAGTTCCCCAAATCTTGCCAGGTGGAGGAGTGACCACTTGATGTCGGGCCGGCATTCTCAGGTGGCCCACTGAGTATGCAGGTCAGTTTTGGCTGTAAAGCTGCTTCTCAGGACTGGACCTGACTGATGATTCTGCTTTTGGCACAGAAGTGCTGGGTAAATCCTAGACCAGGGGTTGGCATACTTTTGAGAGGGAGGAGCCAATCCTGTCCCCTCATAACAACTTAAAAATTATTTGAGAGCCATAAAACAAATGAAATCACCATTATATGAATAATGTCCTTTAAAAATTTTATAAATGAAACTATGATAGTTTTATTTTAAATTTTTACTTCAGAGCCACATATATGTACCCAAAAAGCCACATGTGGCTGGCGAGCTGCAGTTTGCCAACCTCTGTCCTAGACTATTGATGCTAGAAGAATAATAGCTAGCATGTACTATGGGCTACTTTAAGTGCATTTATTTTCTCAACCTTCACAGCATCTCTAAAGAGGAAGGTACTATTTTTTTTTATCCTCACTCTACAAATGAGGACACAGAAGTAACCAAGGTTAAGAACCTTGGCCAAGGAAGACTGGGAGACAAACCCAGGCAGTTTGACTCGAGAACCCAGATTCTTCACGTTTTTCTTTTCATCAAGAACCTTTAGTTCAAACCCCTTTTGATACAGAAGGGGAAACGGGCCCAGAGAGATACAATAGCTTTCCCAAGGTCACACAACCAAGTCAGGGACACACTCCAAGCCTCCTGGCCACCAGTTCAGGGCTGCCTGGACTCGGATATGTGGTGGGGGTCGCTTTGGTGGCCTTTTCCAAGTAGGCCCTGCCCGCCAGGCACCGCAGGTTAAGCACATGACTCAAAGGGAAGGGATTGCTTTTTCCGCACCGCCCCGTCCCGCTGCTCTGATGCCGAACTCTCGGGCCGGGCGGGTGGCAACTTGTCTAAGTGAAACCCGGAAAGCGCCGCCCCCGGCGCCCGGCGGCTGGCAAGGCCCCTCAGTCCCGCAGCGCAGAGCCACACCGGCAGGGCCAGGCGGGCGTCGGAAAACGGTCCGCGCGCGTCCACCGCTCATTATCCCATTGGTCAGCCTGGCCTGGAGCCCTGTCCCGTGATTGGGCGAAATCGGCTTCGGGCCCGCCTCCAGCCTGGGCTGTTAAGGCGGGAGCCAGCCAGGTGGCCCCAGGCTTTGGCGTGTTGCAGCTGGGAGCACCGGCCTCCGCTCCCACCCTGCTCGCGTCTCCTCCCCGTCAGCCCGTTTCACTTTGTCCCCATCTGCGAGCGCTAGGTGGCGTTTCCCTCTCCTCGGAGCTGGGCGTTTAATGGCGGCGTCACACCGCGGCCCCGGATCGTACTTCCCGCCTCTCAGATCTGAGCTTTTCTCTGATGGGACGATGCCTCTCTTTCAAATCCGTGATGCTCAATGCCGCTCTCTACAGCATATCCCTGGCGCTGTTCTCAGCCCTCACACCTGGGACTTCACTGGTTCCCTGTCCCCTCAGATCTGAGCTCTTCAGCAGGAGACTCAGGTTCCTTTAAGTTCACCTGACCCTTCTGGGACCAGACCAGTTTGTTGGGGACCACCCCGATGGAGAGAGCTGGACCCCCACCTCTCACCTGGAGTCACCGGCCCCAAAGTCTTGCCTTGCGGGTCACTGAGCCAGCCCCATGGGAGGTTAGGGCCCTAAATCAGAGGTTCAAAGTCAGGCTTTCTGTAAATCATACACCAATCCCAGTCCCAGCCCTCCGCCAATAACTGGAAAAGACAGGAGGAGTGTCACGGGAATTTTATTGAGAGAAACATGGTCACACCCAGCAGACACGCTTTCCCTCTCATTCTGGGTCTTGCGTTCTCTCTCTCTCTCTCTCTCTCTCTCTCTCTCTCTCTCTCTCTCTCTCTCTCTCCTCTCTTTCTCTCTCTCTGTCTCTCTCATTTCCAGCCTCTGCCACACGGTCCAATTATCAGCTACAAGGGTGGGACACTCCTCAATTCCTAAGATCCAGGGGCTGCGGGGGCAGGAGGGAGTCAAGAGGGGTAAGAAGTGGCCCGGTTCACAGGGAGAGTCTCAAGGAGAGGGTTCAGAGAGCAGGGCTGGCTGGGATGACCAGTGCTTAGGAGCACCCGACAGCTGCAGGAAGAGTAGCATCCTCTGGCTCCAGGTGGCCTCAGCTCTGCTGGTCCCTCTCTGTGGAGCCTCTCTGAGCTGGGTGGGGCAGAGCATTGGGGAGAAGGGTTGGGCTTCTCACCCCATACTAGTCCTCTCTGCCAGGGGTGGGGAACTGGAGCGGGCAGGGCTGGGCAGGGGGGTAGCAGGCGCGCCTCAGCTCTGGGGCTCCTCAGGCGCCTCGCCTCCCTCTTCCCCGGCGTTGTCAGCCGTCCACAGCGTCAGGTTGTCTCGCAGCAGCTGCATGATGAGGGTGCTGTCTTTGTAGGAGTCCTCGCTGAGGGTGTGCAGGTCAGCCATGGCCTCGTCGAAGGTGGTCTTAGCCAGTGAGATGGCCTCCTCAGGGCTGTTGGCAATCTCGTAGTGGAAGACGGAAAAGTTCAGGGCCAGGCCCAGGCGGATGGGGTTGGTGGGCGGCATCTCCTTCTTGCTGATGTCCATGGCTTCCTGGTAGGCTGACCGGGCTGAGTCAATGATGCGCTTCTTGTCATCACCAGTGGCCACCTCGGCCAGGTAACGGTAATAGTCGCCCTTCATTTTCAGGTAGAAGACCTGGCTTTCAGCGTCACCAGCCTTCTTGATGAGGTGGGTGTCCAGCAGGCTCAGCACAGTGTCACACACTCCCCGGAGCTCAGTCTCCACCTTCTCCCGGTACTCTCTCACCTCCGGTCCTTTCTCCTCCGAGCCCTCCTCATTGCTTTTCTGCTCGATACTGGACAGGACCCTCCAGGCAGCCCTCTGGCCACCCACCACATTCTTGTAGGCCACTGACAGCAGGTTTCGCTCTTCACAGGATAGCTCCTCACCCTTTTCCACGGCACTTTTCATGAAAGCTGCCATGTCCTCATAGCGTTCGGCCTGCTCTGCCAACTTGGCCTTCTGGATCAGACTGGCTCTCTCCATGGCTCTGGGGACAGACAGGCGGTGGGCTAACTGGCTGCCTTGGGACCAATGCCGGATTCTGTGCCTCTCCGGCTCTCAGCCTGCCTTTTGGCTGGATGGCCTGGCCCAGAGCAGGGTGGGGAGGGAGGAGCAAGGGGCGGGACTGAGGCTCTAGACCTACTTCCCTCTCCCCCCCACACCCTTTCCGGCTCTTCCTTAAAGGTAAAAGGGCTGGGATATGGAATGAGTCATCCAACAGTCAGCAGGAGAAATTTGGGTGTTGGCCCCACCTGCGCAGGCACCTTTCCAGGCTCCAGGCTGCCCCCTCTTGATCAGGGCTTCCATTACATGGGTGTCCCCATTAGGTAACTGCCCCAGTTTCTCAAATCAGATTTTCCTTCATGGTGTCCTTTCAGGGGCTAAGGATGGCTTCAGCCACCTGGCCACCTGCCACTTCAGCCTAAGCAAACCCCATAAAGCCAGGTTGCAGGAGGATGGGGTTCCCAATCCTGCCAACCATGTTTTCCCTTTGGTTCAGGTGGTATCATTCATGTTTAGGTAAGGCTGTATAGTTTCCAAAGCACCTTCATTTCCATGATCTAACTTAATCCCTGTTATACATGTCTCTGGAGGTGGGCAGGACTGTGACAATTACCCCACTTTAGAGATAGGAATACTAAGGCTCAGAGAGGGATGAGATTTGCTCAAGGTCACACAGTTACTAAGTCCCCTGCATCCTACTTCTTTTGGTTTCTCTCCCATTGAGGCTTCTGACTTGTGAGCTCCAGGCTGTATTTAGAAGTGAGATCCAAGCTTCTTCTGGAGTCTACCTAAAATGGTTCTATCCCTGTCCTCATTCCCCCTCAGGGTCCTGTCCCCTCTGAGCTCCCAGAATGCACAGGTGGCAGCTTTCAGGGTGCCACTTAATGAGGTGTTTAATGAGCGGCCTCTGACGCTCCAGCCCAGCCTTTGTAATTAGTCACCCAGTAGGTTTGTTGGACACATTTCCCATCGCAGCACAATTTTCCCTTTCAAGTTGGTGGCCTGTTGCAACTTGTTTGAGGACTTACCCTCCGGCTCTCCACACCAGGTCACCTGCCCCTTCCAAGTCACCTGCCATCCTGTATCAGTAGGGCTTACAGAGGATGGGGACCCAGCTAGCTGGCCGCCCCACTTTCCTGCCTGACCCAGCCCGTCTTCTGCCAGAGGCTGGGAAGCAAGCCACCTGAGTGCTCAGCTCAGTTTGGTTACCCAGGGAGGATGCTAGCAACTGGGGAAAGAAACAGGACCGAGAAAAAGGAGGTGGCAGTGACACATACCATTTTGTTTTATAGGGCAGCAGTCCCAGCTGAGTACTGCCACCCACAGCCTGCTATCAGTTTTCCTGTCCCTTCCCTTTGACCATGGCCCCACCTCTGACCCTTGACAGGGGCCTCAGAGATGGAGACTTCTCTGTTGCCAACCTTCTGTCGCTTTCATTGGGGCGCTGTCCCCATGTCAGCCAAGAGTTTCTTTCATCTGAAGGGTTTGGCACTGCGCCCATGAGAGTGGGTTCCTGCTTATCTGCCCCACCCTGAGCTAAAGCTCAGATGGGGCTCAGGGGTGGGGCTCCCCTCACTGGGATCCAGCCAACTTAATCCTGGGACCAGGACCATTTCACAGGCCTGTCCCTTCCCAGGTTCCTCTTGGTGTCTGAACACCCACCCTCCCCTTCTGGAGGGAGGCTTAGGCCAGAACTCTGAAGCCCAAAGATGAGATCTGCCTTTTAGAAGGAAAAGTAGGGGCATGTCTGGGCTGATGCTACAGGTTTTCCAAGGAAGCAGAAAGGATTTTAGGCTTGATATCCTAAAGGCTTTGCTCAAATCAGGTCACTGACACAGAAAATGATGAAAAGGAAATACATTAAAATTCCATTTTACAGAGGGTATCTTTAGGTAGTGAGACTGAGTGACTTTCCTCTTTCTTTTCCTATTCTCTTTATTAGTGGTGAATGTGTATTATTTTTCTGAGAGACAGAATAGCCAAGTATCTTTGGAATCAGACCACCTGAGTTCAATTCTTACAAGCTGTTGTGGCCTTGGCCAAATGACTTGGCCTCTGTGAGCCTCAGTTTTCCTAAGTGTAAAATGGGGCTTGTTGTGAGGATTAAATGAGTTGATGGAAAGCACTCAGTAGAGTGGATGGTAACTATTATCGTTTTTAAAAAATCCAACCAACTTTATTATTATAAACATATACACACACAGCACAAACATGGAGTCAGAGTCTATGAAATGAGGGAGGGACCCACACCAGGCCTCAGTCGAAGACCAGGGCCTTCCCAGCTGGGTGTCCACAGAGGAAAGAAGATGGATGAATGGTCAGATGTGCTCACTCAGCACTGCCTCCTCCCTCTCCATCTTGGACATTCCTGGCCCAGGGGTCAGCAAATTGCGGCTCGTGAGCCACATGCGGCTCTTTGGGTACATACATGTGGCTCTGAAGTAAAATTGAAAATGAAAATAAAACTATCATAGTTTCATTTATAAAATTTTTAAAGGGTATTATTCACATAGTGGTAAGGGACAGGATTGGTTCTTAGGTCTCAAAAGTTTGCGGACCCTTGCTCTGGCTTATGCAGGCCCTGAGCCCTCAAGGACCTTCTTTTGTACTAGTCATCCTGCCCACCTTTCTAAGACCTGGGGAAAGCTGGAGATCCCAGAACACCAGAAACCTGGGAGGCAGGGCCTGGCAATGTGGTGGTTCACACCACAAGCTTCATGCCCTCCGCACAGCCCTGGGCAAGAGAAAGGAATCCCCTTCGCTCCTCCCCATCCCCTGCTGAATCAGGGAGCTCGGCTGCCTGACGTCTCCTGCCCGCTCTGGCCTGTCGATCCTGACTCAGTTCCTGTCTCAGGCACCTCCTTTTGCCTCCTGGGCTCCATTTCCCAAGTCCAGGAGCCCAGACAGGCAGGAGGCAGCAGGCCCCAGCAGGGCACAGAGTTCCACAGTCAGCCGCTTAAGTCAGCAGCACAGGAGCTGAGGCTGCAGCCCAAAGGGGCTTTCCATATCCTGCCTGCTACCTCCCACACTTCTGTATAGCATCCATCCTACCAGCAGGCTCAAGACCTCTGGTCCCATAGACAACCAATCCTTCTTGGCTGGTGAAAACAGGCTTTGAAGGGTAGTGGCACAGAAAAGGCAACAATCAGTTGCTATCTATCTCCACTGAACACAGAGGACAGGGCTCTGATTGCAGCAGGAGGAACTCTGGTTAAGATTCCAGGAAGAACTTCCTAGGAAATGTTTTCAGTCTTGGAATGATCAAACAACACAGGTGACTGGAGGAAACTGTGCCATCTTCTCCCCCCGGCTGGTTGTAAACAGGAGTTCAGTTATCCAGCCAAGAGTTCACCTTACTATTGCCTTTGGGAGGGATGTTAGATTACTTTTAAGTGACTCAGCTACCCTGAGACTTTTTCTCCTTAAGGCACTGCTGTGTAGAGTATCCCTCATCTCGTAGATCAGTCCAATCTAGGACACAGTGTGGAATTTTGGGAAAGAGAATGGAATGAATTCAGGGTGTGGGACTGCATTTCAGCTCTAAGGCCTTGGGCAGGTGCCTTTCTGCCTCTGGGCCTCAGTTTCCCCATCAGTACAAGGAGGCCACATAGATCATCTCTAAGTCGCTTGCTGACTGTGAAAGACACTCTCTAATTTTAGGGTTTCTTCCTCTGAGATCCTCTCCTCCTGAAGCAGCTGTATTCATTCCTGAGGTAGCACAGAAGGGTCAGAGGTCAGGACAGAGATTAGGTTCAAATCCTGAATTTGTTGCTTTATCAGCCAGGAGATGGTGGGCAACTCCTGTACCTTCCTTGAGCCTCAGTCTCATCTGTAAAATGGGTGACCACCTTCCTCATAGGTTTAGGTGAGGAAACAGGCCCTGAGCTTGGCAAGCCCTTGCTAAAAGGCCCCTGTAGTTATTTTTTTTTAGCTCTTAGCACACTGTGTTTGTATCTCCATGTGGGGCGGCACCTGGGGAGAGGGAAGGAACTGAGCTAGACTCAGTTCAGGGGTGTGACAGTCCCAGACTGGAGTTAAATCCTCTGTCCCAGCCTGGGCTGGGAATTTGCAGAGTTCAGAGGTCGGCTAAGGCTTGAAGATCTCTAGTCTCTGGAACCGAGACCTCAGGAGTTCAGGAGGGACAGTGAGGAGGTCACTGGTCACTCTTCCTGTGTCACTTCTGGCTTTGTTGCTCCTTTTTTTTTTTAAAGATTTTATTGGGGAATTGGGGGAGGGGAACAGCATTGGGGAACCAGGGAAGGGGAACAGACAAGTTGCTGTCCTTTTGTTCTTCAGTCTAGTTGCGGAGGATGTTGCTTCACTGGTCCATGTTGGTATTACTGTCATTGCGCTCTTCCCGGATGAGGCAGATCGGTCGCTGGTCTCTGGATGGTCGCTCACCGCGGCTACTGGCAGCTCACGCTGGCTGCCAGCCACTCACGCTGGCTGCTGGCCACTCACTGTAGCCCATGGCAGCCCACTGCAGCAGGGTCTGCAGCCTACACTGTTGCCGGGGCTCGCACAGCCCAGCTCCAGGTGGAGCTGTTATTAGTTGTGGAGGGCAGTGTCACTGGCCCTCACATGTGGGATCCGAACTGGGGCTGCTGGCATCCCAAAACCAGCTCTTAACCAACGCGCCACTCGGCAGGCCCACTGTTGCACCTCTTTTTAAAATCTCTAGAAGAGCACTGGCCAGCGGGAACAAAGCTGGCAGCGAAGGTAAGCCAGATGTTCTCCGGCACGCTCATTGCAGCTCCCATTCTCCGGACCCCAAAGTAAAGAGGTGGCACCAGACAGTCAAGGGTATGGCAAGAAAAGGGAAATCTTTATTTTGGTTAAAAAAGGTACAGGACAGCAGACAAGCAGCCCAGCCCTGGGCTCAGCAGATTTCCAAGGCCCAGTCCAGTTTCCTGTAGTTAGTTCCTCTGGACACCGGGCTGTCAGAGCTAGCTCAGTCGCTCAGTGCCTGGAGCAAAGGGTACAAGCATCCTCCTTGCAATCTACCTACTCCGGGGGGAGGGGATGAAGGGGGCCGTGGGAACAGTGTCAAACCAGTGGTGCTTAGAACAGTCACCAAACTTGTTCGGCAGCGTCATCAACCATCAACACCCCAGACGGCTCCTGAAGAAACCTGCTCAGCTCGACTATGGCTGCGTGCTTCTTGGGGGGCAGGCTGTAAGGCAAGATTCCTAAAGAGTCTGGACAC
This sequence comes from Aselliscus stoliczkanus, assembly GCA_033961575.1. Classification (NCBI taxonomy): domain Eukaryota; kingdom Metazoa; phylum Chordata; class Mammalia; order Chiroptera; family Hipposideridae; genus Aselliscus; species Aselliscus stoliczkanus. Next base: position 164,203,161 of record CM066730.1, read on the forward strand.
CTTACAAATCTGGGGAAGGGGAAGTAAGGAGGGGAGGGCAAGTTTCAGCATAATTATTACATCAATGTGCTGACAGCTGCATTATGGCTTTTCTACACTCTGGGCAGCGTGGAGTGGGGGTGGGGGCAAAGAGGCCAGCCCCTGCCCCCTATGGGGGGACCCTAGAGCGCACATGTGGGGCAGGCTTGGGGGTAGACCCTGTAGGCACAGACGGTGGCAGACGGGCCACAGGTTAGGCAGGTGGAGGTGCCGGGTGCCTGGCTGCCCCCAGGCCACTCCTGGAGAGGCAGAGAGCAGCGGTCCTCAGGAGGTCCTTAAGCCCCTGCACACACTGGAGATCCCGGGCAGGACAGCAAAGAAGAAGAGAGAGGGTTAGCGGGGTTGGCAGGAGAGAGGAGGCCTCAGGGATGCTGTGGGGCCAGGTAACTGCCACAGCACGCCGCTTCCCCACAGAAGGGCCAGGGCTCAGGCAGCAGGCAACGAAGCAGGAGAGAAAGCTCAGCAGGGAGAGAAAGCCAGGACAGTGTTAGTGACCGAGGGCCCCTGCGCACCAGGACACCACCAGAACAGGCCCCAGCACCTCTGAGCAGGCACGCCGCCCTCTCCCCGTCCGGGCACTTCACCTCCTGCTCCAGTGGGACAGCTGCTCTGCGCAAAGCTACTTCCTCAGTCCCGAGGGGGGCTGGGCTCTTCGCCCTAACCCCGTGCCCCCATCTTTCTGCTCAGGGGGGAGCCCTGGGGACCGTACCACCGCCAGCACACACACCACACCACACACCAGACAGATGAACGGGCTCCATGGTGGGCGAGGCATGCGATGAGGATGAGATGGTGTGTGAGGGGAGCAGGCAGTGCTGGCCGACAGGGGAGATACGGTCTTACCAGCTAACCCTCTGCAAAGAGGCCTGTTAGCTCCCCTCAGGCTGTGCAGGAGATGGCAAAATCCTGACAGGTGTCCTCCTGGAGGAGATACCAGAGAGGTGGGCCAGTGTTACGAGTTGTTTGGCGGGGCCCTGCTGCCCAGGCATGGGTGGGGGCCAGGGAAGCTCCAGCGCTCCAACTGGAAGCTACTGTCTCATAAACATCTTCTTAGCTGAGCAGTCTCTGGGGCTCTGAGTGGGAAGGCAGTGGGAAGAAGGACTTGAGGTTCTCCAAGATCCTGAGGCAGGGGAAGGTAAAGGGGACGAGGAGGGGATAGGATGGCCTCCTCTCACGCTCCTACGGGGGCCTAGCTGCAGCCCGCTCTGTTCCGCCTCCAGCACAGACTCCAGCCAGGAGAGAACTTTAGCTGTCACTGGGCTGTCTGCCTTCTCTGTCTCCCCAGAAAAGACCAAGTTTGGTTGAAAGAATAGATGGCTGCCATTTGGGGCCTCAGCAAAGGAAGAGCAAAGAAAAAAACCAACCAAAGCAAATCAACTCTTAAAAACAAAGGTTTTATTACAAGCAGGAACAAAGAATACTGGCTTAAATAAAAGGCCAGTGGCAGTCCCTCCTCTGGCCAGCTTCCTCCCCACCTCCCAGTGCCATGACAGCATGGCCCAGGGCCTGAGGTTGGGGCGAAGCTGCTTCTCCCAGAGGGGACCCTCTGTGACTGCCACTTCTCAGCTGCCTATATGACCTACTAGCCTCTGGAGCAAGGAAAGGCAAGATGCGGGCACTTCCTATGTCACTTTCTAAGGACTTCAGCCCACTTTGAAGGGCCAAGGAGAGAGACAGAGGCACAATTTCCTATCTATTTTGACAAGAAACTATAGCTCCCAGCAGAGGAGAGATACCCTCTTCAATTTGTCGCCCAGATTTAGGCCAATCTTCACTCATCTTTTGGCCTGCCCTACTCATTCCTTCCTTTTCTCTGGATGGAGGCCTCTGGTTGGCAGAGACTCCCTCTCTTCTGGCCCCTGACACTGGGTCTCAGACTCAGGGCTTGGAGAAGGGGGTGTGGCTTGCAGCATGGCAGCCACTCCCCACAGCCATTACCCCACCCACCACACCCAGCCTAAGCCTGTTGAGGCAGATCCCAGCTGGAAGCCTGACCTGGGGGGTGGGTGGCAGGGGTGGGTGGGGGGTGACTGAGTCCCTAGTGGAGGGAAAGATACGAGGGCTGCGCTACAGCAGGAGCCCAGGGGTCTCTTGTAACCACTGTACATGTTCCCTGTCCTGCCGGCTCAGGCTGCTCCTCCTGCTGCTGGCAGACACTCCAGGGGGATGGCAGGCAGGGAGGCAGCTCAGGGGATGTGGGGAAGTGGGAGCCAGCCACATTTGTACAAGGGTGCGAGCGTGCATTCACACATACTATCTCTCTCTTTCTCACACACACTCTCTCTCTCTCACACAGGCAGAAGGTCTTTTGTAATAAACTTATTAAAACCAACTTGCCTTCTGTTAACCTTTAACCTGGCACTACACAAATAGCAATGTAGCTGACGTTTTTTTTTTTTGCTTCTTTCATTTAAAAAATGTAGAAAAAAGATCTATAAAATTGTGCAAAATATCCAGCATTAATAAACCCGTTTCAAGTATTGCCAGCATGAGTATAACCTACCACATCCCCAGACCTGACTTGGGGGAGAGGTAGGGGGGCCAGGCTGGGATCCCGCAGAGAAACCTCCATGGGCAGAGAGAAGGCAAGGCCCCCAGTTCCTAGTGTGCTACCCAGGAATTATGCAGGAGCTGAGGTCTTGGGTGCCTGCCTGGCTGGTCTGGCTTCTTCTGGCACAGGTGGCCCTCAACCCAGCCCCAAGTCTGCCTTCTCTACCTGGAACCCCAGCTCTATCCTATTGGCCAACTCCATACAAAAAGAAAACAAACAACACTGAAGAAACAATGATCATCACAAAATGAATGAAGGAACGCACAAACCAAAGCAGCCTGTGGAGGCATCCTCTCCCACTGTCTGGACCAACTGCTCATTAGTCCTGCTTCACCTCAGGACCTGGCTCAGCAGCTCCCCCAACTGGGGGCACAGCCTCTCAGTTTGCACCCTCACTCCCACAGGGCTCGCCCTGGCACAGGCAGGGACTTGGCGTGGTCCTCTGGGCAGCCTCAGGGGTCCTGGCCTCTCTATCCTGTCACTGCTGCCACTGATCAGCTGTGGGGGGATCTCAGGCCCAAGGCCATGGGAACTTGGGTTCGGGGAGCAGAGGGTACAGCCATAGAACAGTGTGGGGGAAGCCACGCAGGGTGGGAAATAAATACGAAAAGACTTGAGTCTTTGGCGGCTCTGCTTCCCTTGGGTGGAATGGGGAGGATCCCGGCAGGTGTGGAGGGCGGCAGGTGAGTGCGGAGGGGCAGATAGGCCAGCAGGTGGCAAGTACTGAGCCCAGTTCAGGGGTGGCCTCCTACCATGCTGGCATCGGGCTTGGCTCCGCAGGCTGGCTCGTCAGTTCTGATGGGTGAGGGCAACACGGTGTCGGACTGCACAAATCCCCTCCGGTCAATCAGGCTTCCAAAACACAAGGGGGACACATGAGGACCCCACCAGACACAGTCTACCTCCTAGCTAAGGGAAGGCTCAGCCCTAGACAGGCTGAGGAAAGGGGAGCTACCATCCCACTTGGGGCTTAAGACTCCTCCCTTCTGGAAGGGCCCTCTTTGCACTTTGGACACCTGGTTTTTGGCCACAGAATTTATTCACTGTGAATTCAAGCTGGCCCACCTTTCTGTCTGGCTGCCAAAAAGCCAGGCTGCAGGTAATGGGAAAAACAAGGATAAAAGGGCATTTGGAGATAGTGTGATTCCTATTGTCCCTTCTCCCAGACAGGATGGGTGACAAGCATATTGGGCAGGAGGAGGTTCACTGCAACTTAGCTTCCTTTCTGGTGCTCTGGTGCCCCCTGCTGTCAGGCTGGATGGGGCACTTCTCAGTAGGGCTGAGCCATCAGGGTTTTCTTCTGCCAGGAGCCGGGACAGAGGCCCCACCCAGTCCCGCCATCAGCCCAGAAGGGCAGCTTCGCTCAAGTGGGGCAAAACATTAATTGTGGTTATTCCTGGGGAGTAAGATTACCTGTGAGATTTAATACTCTTCTGTTTTATATTTTGTTTTTTTTCTACAATGAGCACCTAATTTTAAATCACAGCTCTCTACAGAACTCCTTTATGTGACAAATGCCCTGACTACATTCAGCACGGGACGGTGGGCAGAGGGCTGTGGTGTGGGAAGAGGTCAGCTGATTCTAGAACCACTTTGAGAGGTGTGGACTCACAGGGTCACCCCGTCTCACCTGGGAGGTAGGGGGCCGCAGAGCACAGCACAGCAGTTGGTGACAATGCTTTTATGGCTGTAGGGATTGACGGAGGACTCACCGCCCCTCTTGCTGGACCACGAGCCTTTGATCTGCAGGCAGGAAGGAGGTCTGGGTCAGGCACCTTCTTTCATTTTGCTTGACTAGGAGGGAGGTCTAGAGGTGGTGCGGGGTGGAACTGGCAGTTTCTGAAACCGACTCTGGCTAGACAAGGGGTTGGCAAACTTTTGAGACGGAAGAGCCAATCCTGTCCCTCACAACAATTTAAAAATTATCCGAGACTCATAAAACAAATGAAATCACCATTATGTGAATAACATCCTTTGAAAATTTTTATAAATGAAACTATGATAGTTTTATTTTCATTTTCAATTTTACTTCAGAGCAACATGTATGTATCCAAAGAGCCGTATGTGGCTCGCGAGCCGCAGTTTGCCGACCCCTGGGCTAGACTATTGGAGGGGACATATCTTTAACCATTCAGTGAGAATGGGGGGCCTTCTGAATGTTGGGGGGCACCCAGCAGAAAGGAGGAGGCCCCAAACAGGATAGAAGATGGAGTAAAGCCAAACAGAAGCCTCCCAAAGACACTTTTTGGGTGCATCCTCCCTTCTCTGGCCAGCCACCTAAAAAAGGGGGCGGGACAAGGCAGAGGGCTCAGGCCGACCTGGCTGTGAACCCTGGCCCTGCCACTGACTCACTGCATGACCCCGGAAAGATGTCACTTCTCTCATTCGAAAAATTGGGAATTCTCTGATACCAACTCTCTGATAGTACTGTTGGAGCATTAGATGAAATCCTGCCCGTTTCTAGTTCTGTGAAGCCAGCTAGCAAAGGCATTGAGGAGTTTAGCAGTGAAGGAGGCCTGCTTGACTTTAACCTAGAGTTTTCCAAATGTATTTGGCCATACCAGTCTTTTTGCTTAACCCCTAGTGATATCCTGAAGAGCCAGCATCCAGGAAACTGCCTTGGGAGATGCTGGCTGATGTCATTTCTGCTCTGTCCCAGGCACATAGTACATGATAGCCCTGTCATGCGTGTCAAGTTTTGTTTCCCCAAATGAGAGGCTGAGGTCAAGGACTGTATTTTCTGTTGGTTAATGGGTCTCTTAGTATTAGGTGGCAACCATGAAACAGATGTTCTCATTTGCCTTTTTAGGTCAGGTCTGGCCCAGGGCTGGGCACACAGTGAGTGCTCATACAATGCTTGGTGGGGGTAAGACAGCAGGTAAGGAGAGTTGATGGAGCCTCACAGTACTGTCCTGCTGCCCCCTCAATAAGGAAACCTCAGGGACACCCCAAGAACAGTCATATTTCTGCTGCCTACAAGTGCAGTGGGGCACAGCTAGCATGGCCATGCTTCTGGGTGCAACTCTGGCTCTGTCCCCTCCCAACTGTGTAACCTTGGAGCGAGTCACTCAGCCATCAAATGAAGAAAAAGTATCTCAGTTCCTTCTGCCTCAGAGTTGGTGAGAGGACCCAAAGAGATGATGGGAACGGAAAGAACTCTGGAAACGGTAGCATGCTGGTCAAATGTAATGATTGCTATGGCGTGAGTGCTGCTCCTGTGGGATTAGGGAGAAAGCAACTTGGGGGCCCTAGGAGCCTGCACTGAGGGGTCGAGGCATGCGGGGGCCTCAGGAGCCTGCCTTGGGTCTCCCAGGGCCAAGCTGTGAGCATTGGAGTGAGATGTCTGGCTGCCTTCCGACTCCACCCGTTTCCCCAGCAGTATGAGAGTCAGGGCTGCACTGTGGCCACTCCCGCTCCCTCAGCCCTGCTTCCCTGGGGGTCCTGCTGGGATGAGGGGTTACTCCAGCCTTACTCACATCTTCGTTAGTTGTCAGGTTGGAGGCGACGAGGTAAGTGTGAAACCCTGAGAGGCCCAGGATGGACCAGATGGAGAAGAAGCAGATCACCAACTCCAACACAGTGAGCAGGGCAGTCAAGGACCCACACAGGGATCAGGGCTGGGAGCCTCCCCTGCGCCTGGGAGCTTGCCATGCCCAGCCATTCTCGCCTCTCCTTCCGCGGAGCTACTTCCCCAGAAAGGAAAGAAGTCTGCAATCTTTCCATGGCCCAGTCACCACTTTTCAGCAGGATCACTTCCTGGGCCCTAAGGAAGGTTCACGAGCTCCCTTGGAGAGCAGGGCGAGCCCAGGGTGATGGATAGCAGAGGGAACTGAGGGTCCCATGCACCAGGGCCTCAGACATGACATGGGCCAGGGAGCTTGGTATCTTAAGGGAGGACCAGGATTCTGGCTCCGGAGAGTTCTCGGCCATCCCATCACAACAGCCCGTTTAGGATCGGCTCTACTCTGGGGTGAGCAGAAGCAGCTGGTGTGCTGAATTCTAGAGGGCAAACATCGGCTCTACACCCTTCTCTATTGGATGAGGTGTGGGGCCCCATCCGAGTAAAGGGCCTCAGTGCCCACCAGGGCGCCCACTAGCGGACAAAGGACAAAGGATATCTCGCTGGTGTCTCCTTCAGTGTGGAGAGGAAGTTGCTTCCCTGAGAGCCTGGCGAGGAAGGAAAGACAGGGCACAGCTAAGAGGGACGGTGATCACAGCCCCTCCAACGGGCTGAGCTTGCTGGCCCGCCCTCTGCGCGCCCCGCCCCCGCCGCCAACTCACGCAGCGTCAGGTGGGTGACAACGCAGGCGAAGATGAAGGTCGTCAGGAATGAGAGGGAGAGAATAAACGCGTAGAAGAAGCGGTAGTTCCGTCTCCCCACACAGTTGCCCACCCAGGGGCAGTGATGGTCAAAGCGTTCTGGAAAGGGGCCAGGGGAGACGCATTAGCGCCCACCTGCGCACAGCATAGGTGTTCAGAGGCCTCACACGAGGCCCGGGGCTCTCCCACCCACTCACTCTCCACACCAGCGGCCTCTCAGTTCCTCAGACACTCCCTGCTTCTGGTCCTTTGCAAACCGGTTCCCACTGCCTCACGCCTTCTTCCCCATCTCTTTACCTGGTGAAAGGTAATTCCTCCTTCATGTTTCTGCTGCTAAGCCATTCACTTCCTTAAGAAAGTGTCCTCTAATCCTAGACAAACTAAGGGCCCCGTTATCTGCCCTGGCACTTATCTTTTGCAACACTCTGCCTAAGGTGTTTACATACTTATTTATAATTAGTGGACTGGCCAATTACCCCTGCTCAATGATAAGCTCCATGAGGGAGCCTGTGTTGGCCTCACACTGAGCTGAATCCCAGGGTGCAGCAGTGCCTGGTACAAAGATCCACAAAAAGTACTTGTGGCCTGGCCTATGACCCCGGCCACACGCCAACAACCAAGGACCTGTCCCTTGCACTACAACTAGAGGCCCAGGGAAGGGCCAGGCCACTGTGTAACTTGTGGGGAACTGGCATAAGAAGCCAGGTCAGAGGGCTGACCTCACACAAAAGCCATGTCCCTGGGGGTGGGGTCACATCCAGACTGGTGAGGAAAGTCCCCTGTGGGAATGTGGGTCACAAGCCCGTTGCAGGCCTCATGCCAAAGCCAGCACCCTTCGAAATGGGTGGGTGGATCAGATTCTCATAGATGAATGATGCCCTTGAGTCACCCACTTCACTGCCTACGGTCATGGGGTGTTTTCCCCTTTTCTCTTGCTTAGCAAGCACTGAGCCAATGTGCTGAGATGAGCTCACTGCCCTGGGGACTGTGCATAGTCACCATGGCTCAGCTCACCTGGATCCTCTCACATAGCATTTCCTTTACGAAACCTGCTCAGGGCATACCCTTGGTCCCCATCAGAGCTACCTGGCCTTCGGAGAGCAGGAAGAGGGGAAAAAACAGCCTCTGGTTCCCCAGCAACCAATGCAGTTGTGGGTAGGAGCTTAGCTTCTAATTCTGGCTACATCCTCTCCACCTTACCAGCTTAAACACCTCTGTTCCCATATTTTTTTTTATTTTTTATTTTTTTTATTGTTTTTTGAGGGCAGTGACACTGGCCCTCATATGTGGGACCAAACCGGGGCCGCTGGTTTCCCAAGCCGGCGCTTAACCACCGCGCCACTCGGCTGGCCCTGTTCCCAGATTCTTGTCTCTCCCAAACCCTGGGAATTAGATCGAAGTCTTTCGGTATGGCTGGTCCTGAGCCACTGGATGGTAAATCATTCCCTTTCTGGCCCAAACATATCTAGAATGTTATTGCTTCAGTCTCTGGTTCCTATGACTGTGGACCTACTGAAGACCAGGCTGAGGCCTGGGAGAAGGGAAAAGGGCCTCTCTGTGTCCACCCCGTACTTCAGAGCTGGCGGGAAGGAATCCACCAATCCTAGGCTGAAGCCAAGAGCCTCTCCCCGTACCCCCCCACCCCCCAGTCAGAGCACATCTGGGTGAACCAGACTTCCTGCCCAGCCCTGGCTATTTCAGACCTCCCCTCCCCAGGAGCGACTCCCCTGTCTCCAGGGCTCTGTCTCTCTCAGGGCTCCCTGGGTCCCTCCATGTGGCCTCCCACTTACCCACACAGTTGTCACAGACACTGCAGTGTGAGGTCCGGGGCGGCCGAAACATCTTGCAGGTGAAGCAGTACTTCAACTTCACCATCTGTCCATTGATCATCACTTCCCGGGTTCGAGGAGGGGGCCGGTATGTGGAACTGCCAGTGTTGTCTGAGGGTGGGAGGAGAAAAAGATGGGAGATGTCCAAATCTAGAGCCAGGAGCCCCAGCAGAGGGGGAGAAGCCACTGCTGCCTGGCTGGTACAAGAGAAGCCTCAGGGAAGCTGTCTGGGGAACAAACAATGGGCTAAAATGCTGGCCTAAGGCAGGGATAAATATTAAGAGCTACTACCACTTAGATTGTTATGTGCTAAGTAAAGGTTTACACACCTGCTCACACACCACTGGCCTTACACAACTCTGAGAAGGGCTATGAGAGAAGGAGACCCTGAAAAGGATTAGTGAGGTGTATCTGCATCTACTCAAACCTAGATCAAAGTTCCATTTTCCAGGATGTGGGACATTTACAAGACCACTGGCCTGATCTCTAGCAAAAGTGACAGTCACCTACAAAAAGAGAGGGGAGGTGGTTCTAAGTTAAAAGAGATTTAGGAGACATAAACAAGTAATGCATGATCTTAAATTTGAAAAACAAAATCAAACAGCAACAAAAGACGTGGAGGGCAACTGGGGAAAAATGACTACAGATTAGAAATTTGGGAACTATTAATTTTCCTAGATGTGATAATGTGATAATGGAATTGTGGTGATATCAGAAATTGTGCTTAGATTTTGAAGATACATGTTGAAGTAAAGTACTTTGTCTATGATGTCTATAATTAACTACGAAATGATTTACTAAGAATTATACACACATGTATACATATATATGACACAAATAAAATACTCTAGTAACAACAATTAAATCTAGATGGTGAATATATAGGAATTCACTGTACTAATTCTTCCCATTTTCTGGATGTTTGAAATTTTTCATAATAAAAATTTTAAGAGAAAAAGAAATACAGAGATATACCATATTCATGGATTAGAAGACTCAATACTAGAAAAGGATTTATTCTTCCTAAATTAATCTGTAGATTCAACATAATCCCAGTAAAAAATCCCAGTAGGTTTGTGTATATGGAAATTGACAAATTCATTCTAAAATTCATATGGAAATGCAAAGGGCTGAGAATAGCGTAAGCACTCTTGCAGAGCAAAGTTAGAGGACTTACAAGACTCGATATCAAGACTTAGGATAAAGCTGTAGTATTTCAGACAGCTTGACTTGGGTGAAAAGGTAGAAATGGTGACCAGTGAAACAGAAAAGAGACTCCAAACACAGACTCAACATATACATGATCACGTGGTTTATGATAAAGGCAACACGGCAGTGCTGTGAGGAAGGTGGTCCAACAAACATACTGGGTCCACTGGATATACAAATGAGGAAAAAATGCATCTGCACCGCTACCTCCCACCAAACACACATTCAATTCCAGATGGACTGCTGCTCTGAATGCAAAAGCTTTGGATTTAAAAAAAAAAAAAAATAGGAGAATGACTTCACAACTGTGGAGCAAAGATTTCTTAAATAAGACACAAAGGGGCTAATCATGAAAGAGCGATTTGCTAAACTGCACTATATCACAATTAAGAACTTCTGTTCATCTAAAGATATCATTTAAAGAATGAAAAGGTGACCTTCAGAGTAGGAGATAATATTTGCAATATCTGACAAAAGACAAAGGATTTGTATCCAGAATATATAAAGAATTCCTATTAGTCAGGAAGAAAAAGTCAGACAACTGAATTTAAATTTGGACACAAGATTCAAGCAGGCATTTCATAAAAGAAGTTGTTCAAACGGCTGATCAAAAGGGTGCTCATACTCATTAGTCATCAGGGAAATGCAAATTAAAACCACAATATGCTATCACTAAGCAGAATGGCTAAAATTCAAAAAATAGAAAAATCAAGTGTTGGCAAAAATGTAAAGCAACTAGATATCTCGTATGACCACTGTGAAAACTGTTCGGAAGTTTTCCAAACTCAGTATATGCATCCCTGGCAATCCTACTCTTAGGTGTATCACCAACAGAAATGTCCATGATTTCATATGCACCAAAAGGCATGTACAAGAATGTTCACAGCAACGATTCTCAAACCAGCCAAACCTACCCAAATGTCCATCAATAGTAGAATGGATTAAAAGAATGTGGTGTAGGGCCGGCCGAGTGGCGCGGTGGTTAAGTGCTGGCTTGGGAAGCCAGCAGCCCCGGTTCGGGTCCCACATATGAGGGCCAACTGCCCTCAAAATAAATAAATAAATAAATAAAAATAAATAAAATAAAAGAATATGGTGTAGGACCAGCAGAGTGGCTAGTTGGTTAAGAGGTGGTTTGGGACACCAGCTCTGAGCAGCAGGACCGCCGGTTCGGATCCCACATGAGCCAGTGACGCTGCGCCCTCTACAGCTAAGATGGTAACAACAGCTCGACCTGGAGCTGGGCTGTCGTGAGTTGCTGGCAACGGTGTAGGCTGCAGCCCCTGCTGCAGTGGGCTGCCATGAGCTACTGTGAGCAGCTTGCAGCCTGCATTGAGCTGCCCTGAGCCGCCATCAGAGGCTATCCAATGGCCAGCGACTGATCTGCCTCATCCGGGAAGAGCGCAATGATGATACCAACATGGGCCAGTGAAGGAACGTCCTCCACAACTAGACTGAAGAACAAAAGGACAGCAACTTGTCTATTCCCCCTCCCTGATTTCCCAACGCTGTTCCCCTCCCCCAATTCCCCAAGAAAAACAAAATCTTTAAAAAAAAAAAGGAATGTGGTCTATCCACACAATGGAATTCTATACAGCAATGAGAATGAATAACCCTCAACCACATACAGCAATATGAATGAATCGCATGTAAGCACACAAAATGTTCAACAGTAGGTAAAGGTGATCTTTGGTATTAGAAGTCAAGATCGTGGTTACCCTTGGAGGGGTGACAGTGACCAGAAAGAGGAGCAAGATGGGGTGGGAGAGCTGCGGGAACACTGCTCACATACTGTTTCTTAATCTGCGTGTTGATTACATGTGTGGTTCAGTTTGTGAACACTTAACAAATACAACAGTTATGATTTGTACACTTATGCTAAACCTGTTATACTTCAGTAAAAAGCTAAGAAAAACAAAATCAAGATCTTGTCCAAGGTCATGTAGCTGGTATGCTGGCAGGGCAGGAATCTGAAGTCAGATCTGCTATGTGCAAAGCCCACAATTCTACCCACTGAGCCTCCTGATACTCAGACCACAGAGGATCAAATGGGTCCTTCCCAGACAGAATTCCAAGAGTCACATGGGGCTGTCTGTGATCCTCAGCTATGCTCCCAGCCATCACTTCCACTGGATCGACTCCCCAGGTATCTCCAATTTGGCCACTTGCCTCCAATGATTATTCACTGAGTGCCTACCATGTGCTAGGCACCATTCTACGTGCTTGGCAGGCATCAGTGAAACAGACTTGCGTCTCGTATCCCCCAGCTACCACACAGACTTCTGCTAGGCTGTTTCACCATCACCTCAACCATAGTGCGTTTGAAAGGGAACTACGCATTGGAATTGCATCTCTTCTTTACTACCGGCAGCACATAAAGGGCAGCGGGGTTGAGGCCAACGGACACACTCTGAAACCTGATTTTACAACTGACTTGTTGTGTGAAAGGTTGAAGCTGAATGAACTTCTCTGAGCCTCAGTTTTCTCATCTGTAAAGTGGAAATTAACAGGTAGAATTGGGGCAGGAATCCTGGCTCCACCTCTTGTTAGCTGGGTATCTCTTGATACCATTTGCTAGATGTGAAACAGGGCAAATCATTTCATCTCTGTGCCTCTGTTTCCTCGATGACTGAAATGGGGTTAACAGTACCTACCTCACTAGGTTGTTGTGAGGATTAAATGAGTTGATATATGTGAAGTGGCACAAAGTAAATACTTAACAAGTGTGCACTGTTATTATTGGCTCATAGAATTACTGAGAGAAAAAAGGGAAGTCACAAGGGAAAGAAAACACTTCACTGGCAGGATTTACTATACGCTGAGTGCCTTGTATACAGTATCTCCTTTAATCCTGGTAACATCCCAAGAGGTAAGGTTATCATTATCATTTCCAGGTTACAGTTAAGGAAACTTTAAGTGAGGTTAAGTGACTTGCCCAAGGCCATATAGCTAGTCAAGTGGCAGAACCAGAATGTGAAACCAAGTTTCCAAAGCTTGGGCTTGAGGTGTTTTATATAAATTTCCCCCCAAAGTGTCATAACGAGGGTTATTTATCTCTGCCTGGTTCCTTATTTTTACCGATGGCACAATCCATGAGCGGGCAGGAACCTCAAAGAGCATGTAACATAGCCCCTGGCACATAGTAATGTCCCTTTGCTCACTGCCTCTATTCTGTTTCAGTTTGCAAATGAGAGAACAGGCCCAGAGAGGTCAGGGGATTTGCCCAAGGTCAGTCAGTCAATGAGTGGCAGAGGCAGGGGAACCCAGTTTGGAGTCTCTTCGCAGACCCTTCCTTCTTCCTAGTTCCTGCCTGGCCACTTCGCTCTGCATTCCCAACACACTACCCAGGCCAGGCCAGTATCACCAATCCGTTTACAACTCCCTGCTCTCAGCCCTTCTGACTTACAATCCCTGGTATACACTGACACATTCCTCTAAATAACCCCATTTGTATCACTTCCCAGCTTAAAACCTGTTAGTCACCTCCCTTAAAAACAAGATAAAGGACAAACTTCTTGTCATGATTTTGGGACCCTTCACAATGGGCCCAACCTCTGTTGCAGCTTTTATCCCACTCCTCTTCCCTGACGAGTCCCTAGAGCATAGGGGCTTCCTGCCTCTGCTCCCACCAAGCCCCAGCCCTCCTACGCCCTCATTTTGCTCACCAGGACTCGCTGGAGCCCTGGCTGGTCTCCAGCAGCTTCTCTGAGCACGTCAGCCTCAGGGGCTCTTGTGCCTCACACACAGCACCTAAACACACTCACTGCTCCATGCTGAGGTGTGACAGGACTGCCATGTGTGTGTCTATATTGTCTCCAACCTAGACCGTACACCCCTTGAGAACAGGGATGGTGGAATAAACAGGCAGTCCTGAGCCTATGAACTGTGAGGCAGCAGGCAAAGAGGACAGAAACGAACATGCTTTGGACTCAAAGCCTGGAGTTCAAATTCAGGCCCTTCCATTTATGAACTGGTGCCTTTGGGGAAGTTCCTTAACCTCTGTGAGCCTGTTGTTGTATCTGTAAAAGCAGACAAATAATAACAACTATCTTGAAGGGTTGTAAGGATTAAAAAACAGTACAAATAAAGGAAGTGGTACCTAGTGAGTACTTACTACAATAGTAATAGTTTTCAAGAGGGGCAGCAAGGTGCACGCTCTGGAGTCCGAAACATTGGGTTCCAATCCTGATTTTGCTACGCACTTGCTACTTAAGAAGTTCCCTTCACTTCTCTGAGCTTGTTTTCTCATCCGTAAAATGGAGCTAAGAGACTCTCAGTGTCACAGGGTTGTGGCAAGGGCTGAAGAAGATGCTGCAAGGATAGCTCTGAGCACAGTGCTAGATCACGGGAGCCGTGGTCCCGACAAACACGCTGTGACTGTGTACAGACATGGGGGGATGAGTCTCAGCCCCATCACTTCCTAGCACTGAATTCCTCAGTGCCCTCATCATATGAAAATGGGACATAATCAACTCCACCTGTTTTTGTTTAAGGATTTTTTATTGGGGAACAGTGTGTTTTTCTAGGACCCATCAAGTCCAAGTAGTTGCCTTTAATCTAGTTATGGAGGGCGCAGCTCCGTGGCCCATGTGGGGATCGAACCGGCCACCTTGGTGTTATGAGCCTGTGCTCTAACCACCTGAGCTAACTGGCCACCCCAACTCCACCTGTTTTTTAGCGTTGTTAGGAGGATTGGGCGTGAATTCATCAAGTGGGTTTAGCCAAGCGTCTAGTACCTGGCAAGAGTATAAGAAATATTAGCCATTATTATTATTGCTGTTTCTATGAAACACTATATTCCAAACAACCAATTTATGAAAAAGCTTCATAATGCAACTCATCTGTGAGTGAAGGACAGCCACTGACCCTCTTCAGGACTAAGAAAAGCTACTATACTAGAGTCCTCGGTTTCCCACAGTCCCTCTGGAGGCAGAGGGGGCCCAGGCCTCTCCCCCAAGGCAGGGAGGGAACTCCTACCAGTCTGTTCTGGCCTTGGGGCCAGGCTTCCTCCTTGCTGGAACTCTGAGAAAGAGGAAGTGAAACTACACACCCAACTTCCTCAGGCTGCCAAGAGTAAGGGGTGTAGGGGAGGTGTCACAATGGAGCATGAGTGCCACCCCGATGCTGAATGAAAGTCACCCATCACAGGGCCTAGAAGAGTTGGGTCGAAGGAGGTTTTGAGGGGATGCCACTAGAGGCTGAACCCCATGTGGGGGGAAGATAAGCAGCTGTCCCACTGCTTTTTCTCAGGCCAAACAGTCCTGGCCAATCACTGCCCTGGACTCTGCCTTAGAATCCTCCTCAACCCACTCCTCGCAGCAGCCATGACCAGTGCCTCGGGAACAAGTCCATCTGCCATTCCTGACCACAAGGCTCAGGCCTCTTAAATGAAATAGAGAAAAACAATTTTCAAAGTGTTCTGACATTGCCTTTCTCACTCGCACAAAAAATGCTCTGGGTTGCACAAGGGGAAATGTGCCCACATTTTATAGATGAGGAAACCAATTTCATTCCCATAGTGTTTTAAGGTGGGGCTGAAATTAGAACCCTTGTGTTCCCTTCATGTGTTCATTCTTTCAAACATTAGCATCTACTACGCCGAGCTACTGTGCAGGGCCTGGGGAGGCAGGTGAGGGGAGAAGTAAGAGGTGAGTCCATACTGATGAGCCAAATGTTTGCTTTGGTCATTTGTTCAGAAAACATTTGTTGAAGAAATAAAGAGGGTCATACAAGAGATGCTATCCCTGCCCTAAGGGAACCTAGGATCTAGCTACTCCAGGGCGCTTTCTGCCTCAGGCTCTTCCTGACATCAAAAGGGGCTCTCTTCCTAGTGAGGCCCTCCTGCTGCTTTCTAAGTGGGAAATTAAGCCCCTGGGGAAGTGGTGATGGCAGTGGTGATGACTAAATAAGCAAATGAGTCTCCCCACGCCTTCGCCTGACCAAGGGGCCTGCCACGGGTGTCTACACCCCAACCACAGCCTGCAGGGAGGAGCAGACAGGTACCCTGCACTCAGAGCCTGAATGGCTGGGGCTGGCCATGAGCTTCTGAGGAGGCTTTCGTGGGGGAAGCCAGGATCTCTACCTGCCCCGCTGAGCCCAGACTGCTGCCCTTCTGTCATCTCCACCTATTGGAGGCAACAGCTGTAGGGCTGCGGTCTCGCCAGCTTCCGGGCCAGCTCAAGGTCAGCCACAGTGCCCAGACTATCAGTGCTGTGTCACTGTAATCCCCACCTGACCATTCTGTTCATTCCAGAGGTTTATGGAGCCCCTACCACATACAGGCTTAGGGGTAACCTGGGGATATAGGAAGAGCTCAGCCTGAGGGCAGAGTGTGTCCAAGCAGATAATTAGAGTCACTGTGAGTCAAGTGTGGTAACTCTGCGGCCAGCCTGATCTCATTTTGAAACCCGGCCTGGCTATCTGTTAGCAGCCTGTGACTTTGAGGAAGCTGCTCAACCTCTCTGAGCCTCAGTTTCCTCACATCGCAATAATACCAACCTTGTAAGATGATGATGCAAATTAGAGATGACATAATGCAAAGGTCTAACCCATAGCTAGTCAATTAACGGTATTACTGGTGTCTAGACTCAATACCATGAGACTACAGAGGGGAATGTGGGGTGGGGCAGGAGGCAGCATGGAAGAAAGCAACAAAAGATGAAGCAGCAATTAAGCTGGACCAGAAAGAATGATTCCTTGGGCTCGCAAGGGGAAGAGGGCATGGCAGTGAGTGAAGGCACAGAAGTATTAACTGTCCCGTGCAACTGGGGGCACCAGAGAGAGGCAGGAGATAGGAGGCTGGGGGTGCTGGAGCCTGCCCTGATCCTCCAGACAAGTGCACCTCTGTGGAGGTGGGGCGAGTTCTCAGGAAGGCAGAAGATGGTCTATTTCCTGGCCATGACACTAAGCAACCTTGAATCACACAAGGAAGAAGTTATTCCCTTTTCAATTCTCTCTGAAGCCTTTGATTCCATCAAGGGAAAGCCTCAGCTTTTAATACCTAATATCTGTGATCCTCACTGGCCATTAAAGTGACTGCTTTCTGCAGGCAACTGTAACCACCAAGAATTCCATAATATTGTTACATTTTTGTTTTTATGATTATCTACTATTCAAAACAAGTGGCCTTCTGCCTACAGAGGTGATATACATTTTCCTTGTAAAATACATTTAAAAGTGAACCATTTAAGGGAAAATACTAAATAAATGAAGGTACATGGTGAGATGCAGAAAAGACACAAGTCACAAAGGTTGTACCCCAATAACTGATCTTCAAGAAATGCTGCTCAGAATGCTAGGAAATCACCCAAATTCTAAGCCAGGGACGGCCGGGCCCAAATCTGGGTCTTAAAGAAACAACTATGATTGAGGGGAGAGGCCACAGGCCCAGGCCTGGTCAGCAGAGCCCTAAAGCAATCCAGGCAGAGTGTGTCCCGGGGCTGTGGGCCTCAGAAGGCCCTGAGGGAAGGCTTCTTGGAGACAGGATGCTGGTTGTGACCTGCTGTGTAGTGGCAGAGGGGGAGGCGGCCTTCATGTCTATTCTGAGTTGACTGTCTCTAAATAAGTGTCTGTCTCTCGGATTCAGACGTTTCTGTCATCTCCCATCAGACCAGGAGTTTTTTGGGGCCAATGGCCTGCCTCCTCTCTCTCCCCCAGCTGCCGAGAGCACCTGGATGGAGTCTGTGTGGGCTTGCAGAGTGATCCAGCTGCACAGCCTGCCAGCTAACAAGTCAGGATTTCAGCGCAGGGTGACCAAGCACCTGGTTTGCCTGCAACGAAGGTTTCCCAAGACACAAGGCTTTCAGTGCTAACACATGGACAGTCCTGGGACAACTGGGAGGCACCGGTCATCCTACCTCAGTTGGTGCTCACAGCGTGGGAGCCCTGGGCCACATCCTATTTGGCTGGAGCTGCTGGCCTATGGGGCCAAAGTGAGAAGCCCACAGTTTGAGTGGGTCCAGGCCTAGGTAATCAGCTCACATTTATACGAACAGCACCACCACCTCAGCCAGCCCCTATCTTCTCAAAAGGTTCAGTGACCTTATCCTTTTCAAAAAAATATGTTTCGCCCTGATTAGAAGCCTCCTGTTCAGGTTTGAGAATTCAAAGGCCCTAAAGATGCCACTTTCCAGGCTTGGCAACTGTTCTCAAAGGAAAGTCTCCAACCCTGACATTCAGGGCCCCCCAACATTGACTCAACCCCATCCTCCAACGGGAATTTCCCGAATTGTCTTAAGTAGTCCTGGTATTACAGCTCACACAGCCTGTCAGAGTCCCACGCCTGTCCCCCTCCTTCCCACTCTGTCCTCTCCTCCTCCTATACCTCCTATACCTTCTGCCTGGAGGGATCCCCTCACACATCCTCCTGTGCTTGAACTTCACCCAGAATTTAGTTTGGCTCAAGACATCTCTCCATGAAGCCTCCCAATATCCTCCAGGCAGAAGATACTGTTGGTTTCTCTGATCCTTTTCCAAAGCCTGGTCTCACCTGTGTTGGCCAGTCAGGACTTCCTTCGCAGCCCCGCCCTACCCCACCCTCGTTAGGAGTCAGCACACACAACCAACACAAATGATCCAACACATAAATGATCCAACCCGGAATGCCTCATGGGGAGAAGCTCCAACTGTCCCTCTGCCAGTCACCTGGGGATAGCAAGGAGGGCCTTCACAGAGGCTCATCCATTCAGCCAAAGTCACTGAGCCGTCCGTGTGGCAGACAAGGTGAACAAGACACTCACTGTCCAGGAAAGGCTGCTGGACCTGCCAGACGATTCCATGATGACCACCATGCAGCCCACGACAAAGCGGGCAGAACAAGGCTCTCTGGGAATGTGTCATGGAAGCTGTGGCTCAACTGGGGTCACAAAGGCTTCCCAGAGGAGGGGACACTTGAGCTGAGACATAAGGATGAAGGGGGTGCGGCCATGCAGACTAGGGATGTGTCCCTGCGGCCATCTCAGAAAAGAAAGCAACAGGTTTGGGAGTCAAAGCACATACTCTGTCTCCACGCCTCCACTCCGTGGCCTGTGATCACCTGCCTCAGTCTCTGCATCGGCACAGCTGGCTGCTGTGAAGATTTGTGGGGATAATGGATGGGAAGCCCTCGGCACACGGTCAAGCTCTCCCCTAACATGGGGGATTACTGCTGTCAGTATTACCGAGACAGCTCACAGGAGGCAGAGGATCCCAGGCATCCAGATCTCTGAGCCCAGGCTGCATGGCAAGTAATCCTGTCTCCCGATTAGCCCTGATCACGAGGGAGGGGAAACGGGGCTGTCATTGAGTCTCCCCAGTGCCAGACAGACCAGCCCAGGTCAGACCGTGGGGTTCTGATGGAGCAGAAACCATCAGGGGAAGGAAGCTGGATGTAGACAGAGGAAGACAGCAACCATGGGTGTGGCTGAGGACAAGACACAGAGCAGATAAAGAGGGAGAGATGATCCTCTCCCCTCCTGCCTACCCGCCTGAGCTGCCGAAGAGAATTAATGGATGACTTCCTATGATGAGCGCAGCAGGGCTCTGACATTTACAGGCCACGAGGTCTCTCAGGGGCCAGCTGGGTATTTAAAAGCTTGTGTGAAAGCCACCCTGTGAGGGGAAGAAGCCAGCCACAGACCGGAACTCCTGAGGTGTGCAAATACGTCACCTATTAGCAGGAAGGAACTGGGGTGGAGCAAGGTGAGATTAAGACCCTGGCCCTGGTGCCCAGCCACCTAGGGAGACCCACACTGTGAATGAAGAATCCAGGGGCACCTGGGGTGCTTGGGAGCACAGGTCCTTTCTCACCATGCTGGGCTTCCTGCCATTCCTTAAATGTACCAGTTTGTTCACCACTCCAGGCTTTTGCTTTTACTGGTTCCAGACCCCATTTTACTGGTTCCATCGCATCATTCAGGGCTCATCTCAAATGCCACCTCCTCCTAGAGGCCTCCCCTGACTACCTAATATAATTTAGCCCGGGGCGAGGGGGGGGCGCAAACTGCAGCTCGCCAGCCACATGCAGCTCTTTGGGTACATTCCATCTCAAAAGTTTGTCGATCCTTGGGAGAGCCAATCCTGTCCCTCACAATTTAAAAATTATTCGAGAGCCATAAAACAAATGAAATCACCATTATGTGAATAATATCCTTTAAAGATTTTATAAATGAAACTATGATTGTTTTATTTTCAATTTTACTTCAGAGTCACATGTACATACCCAAAGGGCTGCATGTGGCTTGCAAGCCAGTTCGCTGACCCCTGGAGGCTCTTCTGTCTCATAAGTTTGCTGACACCTGATCTAGCCCACCCCCACATCCCCACAAGGCTCAATCCTTCATCTCTGCAGGTCTCTGCTTCTTTGCTTAGATGTCACCTCCTTCACAAAGCCTTCCTGACCACCCCCAGCTCTCATCCTACCTCCCTGCTTTCTTCTTCTCTGTTTGACATCTTAGATCTTTCATTGATTGCTTACTGTCTTACTGCTCCCGCTGGAATGTCAAGTCCAAGAAGGCAGGGATTATTGTCAGATTTGTTCACTGCTATATTGCCAGCTTCTAGAAAAATGCCTGGCACATAGTGGGGACTCAATAAATGTTTGATGAGTGTATATGAATGTTTAAATGCAGGGGCTCCTTTTTTTTTTTTTTTTTTTGAGGGCAGTGTCACTGGCCCACATATGTGGGACCAAACCGGGGCCGCTGGCTTCCCAAGCCAGCGCTTAACCACCGTGCCACTCAGCCGGCCCAATGCAGGGGCTCTTGGGCCAGCCGAGTGGGTCAGTTGGTTAAGAGTTGGCTTAGACCACGAGCTCTGAGCAACAGGGCTGCCGGTTCAATTCCCACATGGGTCAGTGAATGCTGTGCCAGAGCTGAGCTGTTGCTGAGCTGCCAACAGGTGGCAAGATGGCTCAGCTGGTGTAACAACAATATTGCCTGTTCAATGGTGGGCTATGCCCACTTGCAACTAAGACTAAACTTGGCACCTTGAGCTGAGTTGCCGCCCGGATGGCTCAGTGGATAGGGCGTGCACTCTTAACAACAAGGCTGCCGGGTTCAACTCCCGCATGGGATTGGTGACTATGCCCACCCGCAACTAAGACTGAACTCAGCACCTTGAGCTGAGGTGCTGCCCAGATGGCTCAGAGGATAGAGCATGTTGCTCTTAACAACAAGGCTGCTGGTTTGATTCCTGCGTGGGATGGTGGCTATGCCCACCCGCAACTAAGACTGAACTCAGCACCTTGAGCGTAGAGGCCACAAGCTGCCGACGGGAAGCCAGATGGCGACAAGAACAACAACTTGGCTGGTCCCCTTCCCCAATTCCCCAACACTGTTCCCCTCCCCCAATTAAAAAAAATCTTAAAAAAAAAAAGCAGGGGCTCTGGTCACACTGGGGTCTGGTCTCAGTTCTTCCATTAACTATGTGATCTTGTACCATTTACATAACCTCTGAGACTCAATTTAATTAATCAGTAAAAGGAGAATAACAACTGTACCTACCTCATAGGATTATTGGGGAATTAAATAAGATCATGCACATAAAGAGGTAAAGACAATATCTGACGCGTTGGAAGCACTCAGTACGATGCTGGCTGCCATCACAGCCTTCACCTGGTAGCATTTCTTGTTTATTTGCTCACTTGTTTATCACCTCTCTCCTCCTCTCTAGTGTCAGCTCCAGCCTGCCTTGCTCCCTACTGTACCTCCAGTTCCTAGTATAGTGTGGAAGAGAAAACCAGGCCTCCTCTCAAGTCAAGCAATGAGGAGCTGGGAGACACAGCTTCAGCTGGAGTAGGAGCCTCACCAATCTGTTTCTCCAGAGCGGCTGCCTCACAGACAGTGGCCCGGGGCAGGATCCCAGGGTCGGTGAAACTCGTCTGCAGCAGGCAGCTCATGACGAAGAAGAAGAGGACAGCGGCGATGATGGGGATGGCGAGGGTCAGTTGGTGGGCCAGGAAGGGACAGCTACAGAGAAAAGGGGAAAGAGAGAGAGATGAGCAGATACCCTAAGGACTCCCTGGGGCACAGGGCTACAGCAAACACCAGGAGGTTCTTGAATAGAGCCTCTCCCTGAGGCAGCAGTAGCTCCCCTATTAGTGCCCAGACCAGACATCACTAATCCATCCTTCCACTTTCTCCCTGAGCCATAGCAGGTGTGATCAACAGATCCCAGCACTCTTAACCCCTGCACTTAGCTACAGCCTCAGAATCCTAAACACAGAGCTTCAGGCAGCCATTACCAATGAATTGGATTGTCACTTGAGATGAACCATCCATGGCAATGTTCACTCATTCATTCAGTTGGTCACTCACTCCACAAATACTTAATGAGGTCTTCTACATGTCAGGCAATATCTTCAATAACAAGCAGGAATACTGGCAGTGAATAACATGCGAGTTCCCTGTTCCCTCAACGAGGCTTATGGTCTAGTGGGGAGAACAGACATGTAAACAGAGAATTGCCACACAGGGCCTTGCGTGCTGTAATAGGGAAGGGGAAGGCAGCAGAACAGTCAGGAAAGGCTGGCTGAAAGACGTACCTAAGCTAAAGCCTGAATAATGAGTAGGATCAGCCAGGTGAGGGGGGTTGGGAAAAAAGCATGATCCAGCCACTACCATTGTTACCCAAGGGCTGGTGTCCAAAGTCAGCTCTGTCAGGCCCCTGACTCTAGCCGGCTGGAAGAATAAATACCCTGTGCACAATACCCCCTCTGAGGCCCATCCACATTATTAACCACTGTCCTGTGCTGCCATCCCTCCCAGAGCCAGAGTGGCACCTGATGGGGTGAGGAGCTGCTATTTGGGAGATGGCCAGCCCCTGGGAGGCCCAAATCAGCCAAGGTTCCAGGAGCTGGCATAGTAGCAGGAAGCAAGCCTGTGGGCACCTACATGCTCTTTCTGGAGCCACCATCATCAGTGGCTCTGGCCTCCAGGGAGGCCCATCCCTTGAGGAGCAGAGACTGCCAAGGCCAAAGGCTCCAAGTGGGCCACATTCTGCTCCAAACATCTCAGTGCTCCCATCTCCTGACCCTCAAACAGAGCTGGGCCCTCCATGCCACCCACATGACAACTCAACCAGTTCAAGTCCAACCAGACTTCTTGCATGATGGAGAAGACTTGAAGTCTGAGACTTGTAGAGCCCTCAGAAACACCATGTCCCAGCACCCTGATTTTACAAAGGGGGACCCCGAGGTTCACAGCCAGATCCAAGGTCAATCAGCCAGTGACAGGACTGGGGTCTCCGGGCTCCCAGCACATGTTCTGTCCATTCGTTCAACAAGCATTTGCTATACTGAGTGCCTACTATATACCAGGCTCTGTTCTAGGCACTGAGGATACAACAGTGAGGAGAATCAAGTCCTGCTCTATGGAGAAAAGCAAGAAACTAACAAAAAGTACACGTATGGTGTATCAGATTAGAACATTATGTCAGGGCAGGGAAGATATGGGGTGGGGACTGGTTTGCTGTTATAGGGATGGTCAGGTAAGGATTGAAGAGAGTTAGGGAGTATGAGGCTACCTAAAGGAAGGATGTTGTAAAGGTGCAAGGCCCTGGGGTAAGAGTGTGCAAGGAGGCCAATGTGCCAAGAGGGGAATGCACATGGGGAGCGGGAGAAGATGGGGACAGGGAGGAAGCCTGTTATCAGGGCTCTGGCCCTAATCTAGACAGCCAGGGAGGGCTCGGGTCTGATTTACAATTAAAGGGGCACTCTGGCTGCTGGGAAGCATGGTACAAGCTGGGGGCCCTGCTGCGAGGCCTGTACAATAATCCACCACACCAAACAATGGAGCAAAACCATTCTCAGCAGGAAGGACCAAGAGAGCCACCTTGCCCTTTCTCCAGAGCAATGGGAAAGCATGGGAGGGCCTCTCATCCTCCATCATGACAGCTCTCTACTGAGACTAGGTGAAACCGTAGTCTACTAGTCTACTAGAACAGGGGTTGGCAAACTTTTGAGATGAAACAGCCTCCAGGGGTTGACGAACTGCGGCTCGCAAGCCACATGCGGCTCTTTGGTTATGTACATGTGGTTCTGTAGTAAAATTGAAAATGAAAATAAAACTATCATAATTTCATTTATATTATTATTTTAAATTTTCCTTATTTGTAAAAACATATTTATGGCTCTTGAATAATTTTTAAATTGTTGTGAAGGACAGGATTGGCTCTTCCAGGGGCTGGCAAACTTTTGGGATGGAACGTACCCAAAGAGCCGCATGTGGCTCTCAAGCCACAGGGTGCAGACCCCTGTATTAAATTAGCCCTAGTCTAGACTGACATGAACTCTTGGCCCACCCATCCCCCCACCCCCACCAACTCCACCACCCCAAGTGAGGAGGAGCAGAGGTAAAGGGAAGATGATTCAAAAGCTCTCCCCTAACCCAGAAGTCCTCACTTCCTCTCTCTCTGGGGACAAGCCTGTTACCAGTGAAGATACACACTCAGCCCAGAGAAGGTCTTGCTTCTGAACTGACTAAATCCCACACTGCAGGTCATGGGGCCAACCCACGGCAAGCACCGCTTCCTTCTACCCTCGCTGTAGCCCTGGTGGGAGGATCAGGCCGGATACTGGAAAAGGCACTTTTAAAACACCCACGTGGGGCGGCCCAGCAAAGTGGATCTGAATCTCCGTCTAGGGGCCATGTGGGGGTGGGGGGCTCCCCAGAGCTTCTGCTTACTGAATTATCCCTGAACTTTGTATCTACCCTGACTCAGAAAGGAAAGGTAAAAGGAAGAAGCTAATTTGCTGGAAGGCCTCACCTTGCTTCAAGGGGAAACCCAAGGTTGCAGATACATGATCTCGCAGCTAGAAAGGGTACCTGAGGGCTAGTGTCTTGTAGCAGCGTCATCAAGGCCACAGGCCCCGGGGAAGGATTTTTTGGCGAAAACAACTGTAATAGCAGCCAGCATTAAGTGCTTCTTATGGGCTAAAGCTTACGTGTGTGACTTCATGCCACCCTTGTGACAACTTTAGGGAGTGGATGCTATTATAAACCCCATTTTATAGATTAGGAAACTGGAGCTCTAAGAGGTGAAGTGACTTCCCCAAAGTCATGCAGTTAGTGTGTACTGGAGCTGGGATTTGAACCAGGTCTTTAGCTCCAGAGATGGCATTCTTAACCATACTATCTAATGAAGTAAGACCACAAAGGATGGGAAAGACTAGGAGAGGGAGTGGGGGCTCACGCAGAACAGGATGGGTGTGAACGAGTGCGTACTTGTGAGTGTGTAAGTAAAGAGTCATGAGGCAGGTGGTTCAAGCCAGAGACCAAGGGTAGGGTGGAAAACCTCTGACACCCTGGTAAAGTGATAGGCATCCCCTCCTCATCCATAAAATTGAGGTGCTGTGTGGGCCAATCATGGGTCACTGGGGATATGAAGAGGTCAAGACCCAGGGAGGTGGGGAGGAAGCCAACATGGCCTGTCACACAAAAGTACTCTGGACCCTACTGAAAAGAGGCACTAAAGCTGTTCCTGCTGTGGAACAGGCCAGAGGGATGCCCTGAATGTTGGGAAGGGAAAGAAAGCCAGGTATGGGGGAGGGGCTTCGGAGCCGGCTGGGGGGACAGGAGGAGACTGAGCAAGGGCAGGAAGTTGTGGAGAAACTAAGGAAAGTGCTGGAGGGAGAAAGAGGGGCCTGAGAGGCCCAAAGATGTTTGAAGGAAGATTGTCTGAGGACCCAGGGTGAGGATGACTGAAGGGGAAGCAAGGGGGAGGGCTCTGAGAGTAGAAAGATGACCAACAGGGACCCTAGAGGGACCCTGGAGGGAATGGCTAGGAAATTTGTGGTGGGGAGTACATAACCAATGGACACGGCGGAAATTCAGAAGTTGTCTGGAAGGGATACAAAGAAAATATGCCTCGAGGGGTCAGAAAGAACCCGGGGGATGGGCCAGAGATGGTCCTGGGGATAGGCGAGGCTGCAGGAGCCACAGCCAGGAAGGGCTGGGGGCAGATTTTGAGAGGGCAGAGAGGATAAGGGTCAAGGGGCATGGGAAGGCGGTGTTCCTGGCATTGGCTGGCAAAGGCTGGGTGCCAGGGAAGGATGGGGGTGCTAGGGTGAGGCCACAGAGGATGGGGTGGCTGGGAGGGTGGAGGGGCCCAGCAGAGATGTGCTATCCAAACCGGCAAGGGAGGACGGGGCGTCTGGAGGGGCGGCAGAGGCCAGAAGGGCAGAGATGTGCAAGGAGACGCAGAGGCCTGACGGCTGACGGAGCCACAGGGAGGATGCAGGCCCCAGGCGAGCAGGGAGGGGAGGGTGCCTGGCAGGTGCTGGGAAGGGTGGAGTGCCCGGGAGGCGGGAGAGCTTGGGCGCACAGAGGGGACCAGAGGGGCTGGAGTGCCCATCAAGAGTTGGGGAAGGCGAGGTGCGCAGCAGGGCACGGAGGCGACCGCAGGGGATGGGTTGCCTGAGGGGGCGGGGACCGGGGCGCAGCCGAACTCACTCGAAGACGAAGAAAAGGACCGTGGTGGTGAGGATGAGCAGTAGGGTGAGCGCGAAGACGCCGCCGTGGCCCGCCAGCATGAGGCGGCCGCCGCAGTAGAAGCGGTTGCGGCCCGGGAACACCTCCCACTTGCGCCGTGGGCGGCGGCCGATGCTCCCGCTGCCGCTGCTGCTCCAGCGCGGCGCGGCGGCGAGCGGCGGGGGCCCGGGGCCCGGGCCGGGGGGCGCGGCGGGGCCGAGGAGACGCGCCCCGGGGGAGGTGGGCTGCGGGGCGGCCCCAGGGCTGATCTGCTGGTACTCGCAGTCCTTCATGCGGCCGGCCGCGAGCCTCGGCTCCGCGCCCCGCGGGCCGGCCGGGCCGCACCGGGACGGCGCCGAGGAGCGGAGGTGGCGGCGGCAGCGTGCGCGGCGCTCGCTCGCTCGCTCGCTGGCGGCAGCCCCACCCCACCCCGCCCCCGCCCGCGCGGCCTCCCGCCGCAGCGCCCCCTCAGCCTGGGCCTGGAATAGCGCCTGGGGCCCGCAGCCGGGGCTTGACCCGTTGCAAGGTGCGGGCTAGTCCCTGCCGCCCCTGAGCCGGCCGGGTCCTTTCTGCACCGGTCAGCAGATGCGCGCTCGGGGGCTCTTTCTGTTCCTTTCAATCAAACCATTTTTATTTTTTTTTGCCGTTCCCTGTATGCCGGGCACTGTGCCAAGCGCCGAGATTTGGGTGGTGAACTTCGTGATCTACTTGGGCAATCTGTTTAATTCCAGGGCCACGCTTCACCTATCTCAGGACTGACTGGGCAAGCATTTTGCGGGACAAGCAAGGTGGGGCGGGTGGGGGTGGGGACATAATCTTCTTTGAAAGCCAATGGCCTGTTAACTACTGTCTTGAAGTTCAAAGTGCCCAATGGCTGTGTGTGGCACATGCTTGAGCACCTGTGGATTTTGGTATCTTTCAGGATCCTGGAACTGATTGATCCCCTGTGGATATTGAGGGACAACTAAATTTTGGGGGAGTCAAAAGCTAAACACAAATTTTTGCACAGGCGTAGGCACCCCTGCATTGTTCAAGGGTCAACTATATATGTAGTGGGAGTGACATCCCATCACCTTTGCCATATTCTATAGGTTAGAAGAAAGTCCCAGGTCCCACTTAAACTCAAGAGGAGAGGATTACACAACGGTGTGAATACCATGAAGTAGAAATCACAGGGGGATCACCTTAGGGTCTGTCCATTAGACTGGGGTTACTCAAAAACCTAAGGAAAAGTACAGGAAAAGAGAGCTGGAGACTAGACTAGGAGAGTCAGAAAGAAGTTAAAATATATCATGGGGAGTGGTAGAAAGGCAACAACAATGACTTCAAGGATCAGTGATTGGTACACATGCCAGGGTTACCCGGCCATGCCCTTGTTGCCAAAGATTCTGGATTTGATAAGCCCTTGAATGAACCAAGTTATGGGCTTCCTCTCTCACTCCTTGGCCAGGAAACAAAGTCACTAAATTGAACATACTGGTTCCAGTACACATTCCTGCTAACCCACTTCAATTGGGTCCTCTTGCAACCTGCCTTTTACTGCTTCTTGTCCCTTCATAGAAACCAAAGCTATCCTACTTGATTTTCAGCTTTCCTCCTCTCTACCTCTTAATTTCTATTTGCATCTATCCTTCCCTCTCATCTTAAAAATGTGGCCTCCCTCTGCCCATGGCCAAACCACCACTCATGTCGTATCACTCCTGTTCATTGAGACTGAAAAGACATGCTCAATTCTCCTCCAGCAATTAAAGAGCAAAACTAAACTAAAAATCCAACAGCAGAAACAGCTTTCCACCTTTGGCTACCGCCTCACTCTAGCTTCAGGTTTATATTTTTCTCTCTCATTAGATTCATATTAAAGAGCAGCTACCATTTCATTGTCACCTATTCATTTCTTAACTTCTTACAATTTGGCCTCTGTCAACATCACTCCCCTAAAACTTTTATCTTAAATGTCCCTAGTGCCCCATTTAGTGTGGTATAAACTACTCATTCTCACCAACCCACAGTTCCTAGTCTCTCTTAGAGATAGGTGTGACTATGTGACTGAATTCTGGTTAATGGATTGTGAGTGGAAGTGACCGGTTGGCCCATAAAACTCCCAGGTGCTGATCCTTACTCTTCTGTCCATCTTATCAGAATGGAGGTTACTCTAAGAACCTAGAAGAGGGTCAAACCAGATGTCCCCATTCCAAGTTTCAGCGTCCCACTCCTCAATCACAGGAAAGACTTAGTAAGATTGAATTCAACTGATGTAACTCTGCAACCTGCACAATTTTTTTGGTTTGTTTTATTTGTAGCAAATAAGTCTGGTGGCTACAAGAAATAAGAGATTATTTTATGGCTATCATGCTGTGATTCTCTGACCATGGCTTGAGCTAGCAGTTTAAAGACCCAAGCTTGTCATTTCCCACCAGGACTGTGATACATTCAGAAGACTCCCTCCCATACCAAGTGCCTGTAGTCATCATTGCTGCCTTAACAGTCAAGTTGAGCCCCCACCTGGGCCCCCAAGGCACTTGCTTTAGTTGGCACTTCATCAAAAGTAACCACAGGTGATAATTTGATGAATCATGATGTCACAGTATGCCATGGATTAGTAGCATCACGTTTCTCATTGGCAAGGAGCTTAGCACATTCAAACCCAATGACACAACCAAACCAGTCCCCTAATCCTATCTTTTAAGATCTATTTGCCAGTATCACTACTAGTACCAATTTCTGTAGCGGTCAGGGTCCAGCCAATGAGACAGCAACTACACAGCCATTGGACAGAGAGAGTTTAATATAAAGAAGGGTTAGCTAGTATAAAGTTGTTAACTAGATTAACTGAAAGGGTAAAAAGAAAACGGAGATACCATGGAAACAGCAACTGCAGGAAGAATCTGTAACTCCTAGAGC
Organism: Aselliscus stoliczkanus; assembly: GCA_033961575.1. Taxonomy (NCBI): domain Eukaryota; kingdom Metazoa; phylum Chordata; class Mammalia; order Chiroptera; family Hipposideridae; genus Aselliscus; species Aselliscus stoliczkanus. Next base: position 164,232,455 of record CM066730.1, read on the forward strand.
TAGGAGAACAAAGGGAAGAGTTTAGAATTGCAAAAACTTAGACACTTGGAAGAGGGGCCCTTCAGAGTTTAATCTCAGACCTCCAAGTCTGGTGCTGGTATCTCCAAACACCTCTGAGGAAAGGGGTGCTACCCAGTTGGTGTTGGTGTCTCTGAGTGGGACACCATAAAGTTGGTTCTGCAATTGTTAGAAAAAACTGCAAAGTGGATTCAGCTCCTGCTATAGGAAGAAACTGCTGCTGCCAGGGTGAAAGAGCATTGCTAGGGTGACTTCACAGAACAGGAAGCAAGCATAAGAAAGGAGTCCTTTCTTCGTCCTATGGCCTCACTATCTCCCTCTAGTGGCCCTTATTGCAGAGCCAAACAGCCAGCGGACAAAGCAGAAATGTGACTGGCAGAATCCCAACTCTAGTAACTCAACAGTGCAAAGTAGGAGGGTAAATTTGCAACCCAGCGACAATAACTTAACTAGCACAGGATCCTTTGCAAAGTATTAGAAGGAAGAGGTGGACCTAGGTGAGAATTACCTGGTATTCAAGCAGACATGGAAGGCATTTTTTTTTTTTAAAGATTTTATTGGGGAATTGGGGGAGGGGACCAGCCAAGTTGTTCTTCAGTCTTCGTTGTGGAGGGCACCAATCGTCGTCTGGCTTCCCATCAGCAGCTTGGCAGCTCGTGGCCTCTAAGCGCAAGGTGCTGTGTTCAGTCTTAGTTGCGGGTGGGCGTAGCCACCATCCCATATGGGAGTCGAACCAGCAGCCTTGTTGTTAAGAGCACACACTCTATCCTCTGAGCCATCCGGGCGGCAGCTCAGCTCAAGGTGCTGTGTTCAATCTTAGTTGCAGGTGGGCGTAGCCCACCAATGAACAGGCAATCTTGTTGTTACACCAGCTTAGCCATCCTGTCACCTGTTGGCAGCTCAGCGACAGCTCAGCTAGGGTGCAGCGTTCACTGGCCAATGTGGGAATCAAACTGGTGGCCCTGTTGCTCAGAGCTCACGCTTTAAGCCAACTATTAACCAACTGAGCCACTAGGCCGGCCCAGAGATGAAAGGCACTTAGAGAAAGTCTGGAGATGATGGGTCTTTCAGGGTGGGAAAAACTGACTGATTCTGGACAACAAATAGTATAAGTTTGGAAAAGGTATTGAATAACAGGACTTGAAAGATGTGATCACTTCTAAGGCAAATATCAGGCGGAGAGTGTGGCTTTCCTGCTTATTATTTCACACAGCTTTCATATAGCTACCATTACATGGAGAGTGAGACAATGGGGTGATGAAACAAATAAATCTATTAGCTTGAGAATTCTATCTAGGAAAGAACTTGAGTGTGGTTAGTCTCACATGGATCTAAGTAGAAGCAGATAGAACAGAAACCTATTGCATTAATTTTGTGTGTCAACTTGGCTAGGCCACAGTATGCTGATATTTGGTCAAACATTATTTTAGATGTTTCTGTGAAGAGTTTTTGGAGTTTTTTTTGAAATGTGAGATTGACATTTAAATCAGTAGACTCTGAGTAAAGCAGGTTATCTTCCATAAAGTGGGTGGGCCTCATCAAATCAGTTGAAGGCCTTAATAGCAAAAAGACTGACTTCCCTGAGAAAGAAGGAATTCTACCAGCAGATTGAGTTTGGACTCAAACTGCAACATCACCTCTTTCATAGGTCTCCAGCTGCTGGCCTACTCTGCAGATTTTGAACTTGCCAGCCTCCACAATCAAGAGCCAATTCCTTAAAATCTTTCTCTATAGATAGATAGATAGATAGATAGATAGATAGATAGATAGGTAGAATGTTTCTCTGGAGAACTCTGACTTATATGACAAAATGTTTTGAGATAATTATATTTCCAAAAAAAAAGCTATGAGCCAAAACTAAAAAAGCCTTTGGCTCCCTAAAATTCATGTGAAATCTCAAGGGACCCTGACTGCCAAAACAATTTTGAACAAGAATAAAGTTAGAGGTCTCACACTTCCTAATTTCAAAGCTTACTACAAAGCTATAGTAATCAAAACAGTGTGGCACTGGCATAAAGACAAACATATAGACCAATGGAATAGAATAGAGAGCCTAGAAATAAACCCTTATACATATGGTCAAGTGATTTTGACAAGGGCTCTAAAACTGATCACTGGGGAAAGGACAGTCTTTTCAATAAATGGTGCTGGAGGAACGGATATTTACATGTATAAGAATTAAGTTAGAGCCAGCCGAGTGGCGCGGTGGTTAAGAGCTGGCTTGGGACACCAGCGGCCCCCGTTCGGATCCCACATATGAGGGCCAGTGACACTGCCCTCAAAAAAACAAAACAACAACAACAAAAAAAAACATTAAAAAAAAAGATTAAAAAAAAAAATGAAAGGAAATTTTGACACGTGCTACATGGATGAAACTTGAAGACATTATGCTAAGTGAAATAAGCCAGTCACAAAAGGACAAATACTATGTGATGCCACTTATATGAGGTACCTAGAGTGCTCAGAATCATAGAGACAGAGAGTAGAAAGATGGTTGCGAGGGGTTCAGAGGAGGGGGCATGGGGAGTTATTATTGAATGGGGTTAGAGTTTCAATTTGGGAATATGAAAAAGTTCTGGAGATGGATAGTGGTGATTGTCGTGCAACAATGTGAAATACTTAATGTCACTGAGCTTTACACTTAAAATTTGTTAAAATGGTAAATTTTATGTTATGTATATCCTCCCCCTCTCCAAACACACACACACACACACACACACACACACACACACACACACACACAAATATACACACACACATACACACACACAAGCTTTTGGCTGGCCAAGATTTAAAATAACTGAGGCTCCCATGCGTGCACCAGCAGGGAGTGGGCTGTGAAAGCAGCATTTCTCCAAGGAGGTCATACTCCCTCAAGCCCATCTCAGACGTGGCCATGGAGGATAATCATGGAGGATAATTGAGGAAGAAGTCCCCAGAGGTCAAAGCCAGGAGCCATGAAGAACAATGGACAAAAGAGTGCCTCCTAGAACAAATCAGGGTCTAATCCAGGAACTTCCTCCAGTTCCAGGGAAGAGGGCTTTGTTTGACCAGTGGGGATTCAGAACTGCTTTGCACCAGTGACTGTTGTGCATCTTCCATTCTTTCTTTTTCTTTTTTTAAGATTTTATTGGGGAATTGGGGAAGGGGAACAGTGTTGGGAAATTAGGGAAGGAGACCAGCCAAGTTCTTGTTCTTCAGTCTTCGTTGTGGAGGGCACCAGTCGCCATCTGGCTTTCCATCGGCAGCTCATGGCCCCCAAGCTCAAGGTGCTGTGTTCAATCTTAGTTGTGGGTGGGCGTAGCCACCATCCCTGCAGGAGTCGAATCTGGCAGCCTTGTTGTTAAGAGCACATGCTCTGTCCACTGAGCCATCTGTGCAGCAGCTCAGCTCAAGGTGCTAAGTTCACTCTTAGTTGCGGGTGGGCAGAGCCCACCATTGAACAGGCAATCTTGTTGTTACACCAGCTGAGCCATCCTGCCACCTGTTGGCAGCTCAGCGACAGCTTGGCTCGGGCGCAGCATCGCTGGCCCAAGTGGAAATTGAACCGGAGGCCCTGTTGCTCAGAGCTCGTGCTCTAAGCCAACTCTTAACCAACGGAGCCACTCAACCCGCCCCCATTCTTTCCTTTTCTGAATCAGAATTTGTATTGAGGTTACTCTAGTCTGGCCCTACCATTGTACATTTTGTGTGTTTGTGGGGTACGAATAAGTTATTTTTCTTCAGTTTATAAATCCCCATAAGGAACCATATCTGAAGCTGATTGAGAGACTTGGAGCTGAAGACGGTGACTAGAAGGGATTTAGGGTTATCTCCCTCGGGAAGAGGTGACTGTGTTTTCTTTGTGAGAAGAGCAGAAACAGGTATTTGGCTCAGAAAGGCAGACTGAGACAGACTGTGACACACAAATATCTGTGTTCTCTTCTTCCTAAACGCACAGCCAGATTTGACTTCCCAGTAGGGTTGCCAGATTTAGCAAATAAAAATACAGGATGCCCAGTTAAATTTGAATTTTGGCTAAACAATGAAGAATTTCTTAGTGTAAGTATGTCCCATGCAATATTTGGAACATAATTATACTGAAAAATATTTGTTGTTTACATGGAATTCCAATTGAACTGAGCCCTCTGTATTTTATCTGGCAACTCTACTTCCCAGCCTCCCTTGCAGTTAGATGTGGCCATGTGACTGAGTTCCAGCCAATGGTATGAAAGTAAAAGTGATGTGATCTCTTCCAGGTCTGGCCCCTTAAAGCCTGTCTGAAAACAGGACTCTGAGCACCTAAGTGAGTAGAAGGAACAGGCCTCCCTCTTCAAACCTGCACTAAACTACAGTGCAAACAAGAAAGAAACTATTATTAAACCTCTGAGTTTTTCGTTTGTTTGTTTGTTAAGATTTTATTGGGGAATTGGGGAAGCCAAGTTGTTGTCCTTCAATTTAGTTGTGGAGGGCGCAACTAGCTCTGCTCCCAGTCCAGTCGCCATCCAGCCACCCATTGGCAGCTCGCGGCCACTCAGCTCAAGGTGCCATGTTCAATCTTAGTTGCGAGTGGGCATAGCCCACCATCTCCTGCGGGAGTCAAACTGGCAACCTTGTTGTTAAGAACATGTGCTCTCACCAGCTGAGCCATCCTGCCACCTGTTGGTAGCTCAGCTCAGGGGCAGCTCACTGGCCTATGTGGAAATCGAACTGGAGACCCTGTTGCTCAGAGCTCAAGCTCTTAACTAACTGAGCCACTTGGCCAGTCCTAAACCACTGAATTTTGGGAGTTGTATTCGAAGTTAGCCTTCTTTTCTCATCCTTTCCCTAACCTTAACAGCATTTATTTCTTCTTGAAACTCTCTCTTCTCTCAATATTATTTGTTTCTGGCCCTTGAAAGGTAATGAAGATGAGAACAATAACTACAACAACAATAAAAATAGCCACCGTTCATGAAGTTCTTTCCACATATCAGGTACTTTGCTGGTGCTCTATCTAGTGTCTCATTTAATCCTCTTAACTACTGTGTGGTAAGTGCTATCACCTCCATTTTAGAGATGAGAAAACAGGTTTAGAGAAGTTGAGTTACTTGCCCAAGGTCTTGCAGGTTCTCCTTTCTCTCTACATTTTTCCTGTAGACAACCCCATCCAATATCATGACCGCTGTCATTATCATGTCTGGGTGGATGGCTCCCTGACCCCTCTCCTTGTCTCCAGTTGCACATTTCCTGGCATATGAATGTGCTGATGGAATTCAACATGTCCAAATGCAGCTATCCTTTCTTAGTACTGTTCTAAACACTTTTCATTTAATTCCCACAACAAGCCTATGAGACATGTAATGTTATTATTCACATCTATGAGCTAGTGTTATCCACATTTTAAAGATGAGTAAACTGAGGCTTAGAGATTCTGTTTACACAGCTAGTACACAGTAGAGCTGAGCTTGAGGCTGATTTCAAGGCCTAGATCTCAATAATGACAATACCTCAGTTCTACTCAAACTGAGCCTCCCTGTCCAGTTCCATTTCTCACTTTCTATACTCATTCTCTGCTCTTAACTTTCAAATCCTACCTGTCCTTCAAAGGCCATTTCTCTATGAAGTCTTTTCCAGTATTCCAAGCTGGAAGAGATCTCCAACTTGTGTGAATTTCCAGAGTACTTACTCTGTACCTCACTTACCTTTTCCTAAGCATAGGAGTAAAACTTGAATTCATCCTCATCATAAAAAGTACAAGTAAAGATACATAGCGCAAGACATTTAAGTATCCTTTCATTCCTCAGAATTGATCAGTTTCTATCTTGATTAACGTTTCTGTGTATCTGCCAGCAACTCTATGAGACAGTTTTTTGAGGATGGGAGGCACAGCGAGTCAGCTCTATTGCCCTAAAATAGGAATTAATAAACAATTGCTGAAAAAAAATCAACCAACTTCAAATCCCTTGACCCTACACACACTACATTTTTAGATGAAGATGAGAGGGTCTATTCAAGAAAAGGAGTGAGGGCTGGCTGAGTGGCGCGGTGGTTAAGAGCTGGCTTGGGACGCCAGCAGCCTTGGTTCGGATCCCACGTATGAGGGACAGTGACACTGCCCTCTAAAAAAGAGAGTGATTTTTTTCCCCCCAGGGGACTGGTAAAAACATGTCAAACAATCCCTCCCTACCCATCTTCATTAAGGAACAAAAAAGCATCTACTTCTAGGTACATGAAGTGTCTGGTTTCTGTTTTAGCTGGGTCTCAGAAGGAAATGACTTTTCTCTGAAATTGTAGACGCCCAACCCAGCTGCAGCATTGTTAGACCTCAGGGTAAACAGGAAGCTTCCTGCCTTGGGCCCTTCATGTCCCTCTCCTAGACTATTAAAGACTGTTAATAGGATGGTAAAAGGACAGCTGCTGGCCATAAAATCAGCCCATTCCTTAGATCCTTAGAGAACAGCAACTAGATCCCTCCACGGTCAGAGAGAAAACTGTTCTCGCCAGGTCACACCAGGTGCATCCACTTAGCTGGGGTCCCAGTATCTCACCTATGATCTACTGGAGCTATAATGGTCTTTGTTAAATACCAGAGTGATTTAGTTCCTTAGTATTAGTTGAGAAAATAGGATTCCCATTTATAGGGTCTCTGATCCTTGAAATCACTTGTTTCTGGGTGTGATGAGATCTAGTGTGAAGGTTAAGCTGAGATTGCCAGAGCAATGAAATCACTCCCTACCCTGTGGAGTTTGAGTCACTTCTTCAGTAAGGGGAAAAAATCAGTCCTGATTATCTCCCAAGAAGAGGGAAAGAAGGGGAATCCATGAAGACGAAGGCTCTAGTGCTCCTGCCTCTGCAAGGAAGAGCTGAAACAGGACCTCAGCTCAGCTGGCACACAGGGTGGAAGTCCCTGGATTCGCAGCTGTTGGTGTGGAGGGAGGGAACCGTTTCTGCCAACTGGAGGGACACGAGGGCAGGGATGATCATCTTTTGCCAAGAAGGGCACTTGGGTGTCTTGGCAGAAGGCAGAGGGCTGCCCCAATCTGTGTGTACATTTTCAGAAGCATTTGACTCTGGACCAAATTCTCTCAGCTGTGCTAAAGCTGGGGCAATGGATGGGAAATGCTTATTGGCCAGGCTGACTAGAAGCTCCAACAGAGGGTGCTGGGACTCAGCCAGCAGCTTCCCTTCAGCTGGCAAGTTTAGCATTCTGTCATGGTCAGAGGGAGTGTGTCAAAATTCCAATTCTCAGGGCTTTCCAGAAGCTGCTGCTGATTAACCATTTATTCGGAAGTTTCTGCTTGTTGGAATTTTTCACTCAACTGGGGAATGAGTGGTGATGATATAGGGCTTCTTACCTGGCTCAAAGAATGAGCAAAAAAGAGCTCAGCAGGGATCAACGATCTTAGTACTGTTGAAATGATGGGCTCATAACCAAATGGGGGCCAGGCAGATACCATTTCATTTAACTTTGGACTTACCGACAATTTATCAATTCATGCTGCCATGTTGGCTCTTCTGGCCCACATCTACCAATCAAGCAAGCACAGGCACTTGGGCATGGCAGGAAAACCAGTCACCACTTTGACCATGTAGTTGCCAGCACAGGTTTACTTATGCAGGACAAGGAACCTTATTTGCCAAGTGTCACTGCTTTCCCTCACTCAAAGGAAAGGTCGCTTAAGTTACTCCTCAGAGATGCACCCAAGGAAGAGAAGAGTTTTTTTCTAAGTGCTGCAAGCAAGAGAACTGAATATTTTCTCCTAAAATCACATATTTGAACCTCTATATAAATGTTTAGACTGGGATGATTCCACTGTTTAAGGCAGCTCTTAAGATCTTAGAGCAGAAAAGGAACCTACCTACAAGACATTAGATGGTTTCCCCCACTAACTCCCTTAATGAGATAATATCATTTCCCCTGGTTTCAGAAGAGGTAACTAAGGCTCTGAAAACTCCCACAGTCACAAAGCTGGAAGGTGGATTTTACTGAGAGGACTCGAGGCCAGGTCTCCCGCCTCCTTGTGCAATGCTCTGGTACTGTGATTGTTCCTCAGGTAATTTGTATTATTTTTAAAAAGGTAACTGATTGCACGTATAACCAAAAGTTGTTTAATTTGCATATCTTTGTAAGATTTTTCATGTAAATAAATGAATTATGGAAAAAAAAATCATCAGAAATAATGTCCCATTTAGAAAAGAAGGTTCCATTTACTTACTACTGCCACTACATTGTTCAGGCCTCCATAGTCATGAGTAGACTATAGTCAGCTTGTCAGCTAGTGCCTTTGATGAAATTTACATTTAAATAATTTACATTTAAATTTACATGTGGGTCTGTGGTGAGTGTATGACTCTCTCTGCTGTGGTTGGCTGATGAGACAGATCCAGGTATACTTTAGATGTGGAATAAGATTTCTTCACTTACTGCAAAAACAGTTACTACTCTAAAATGTTCCATGGCCAGGACCGGAGGGGCTCTCAGGGGGCTCACACCGCTCCCATTCCTACCCAGTCTTCCAATAGAGACAGAGAGGTTCTAATGGACAAAGGAGGGATCCCAAGGCAGCACAGGCAGTCCCAGTGTGTCCTTGTACTTCCAGATCCCTGGGTCAGTCAGCTTCAAGTCTGTCCCCTGAGACTCCAGATCATGTCCAAGGCAGGAAGTTGCAATGTAGAAGTAGTCCCAGGAGCCAGTAAGTCAGGAAGTAGCCTAGAATGCATTGTGTGACTAGAGAACAGGTTTTCCAGTTGTACAAAAGTCCCATGATAGAATTTCTTGGGACCTTTTGTCCTGCGGGGGAGTCCCCTGCAAGAGGCTTCCAAGGCACAGTCTCTAGGGATCTCAGCAGTGGCTCTTGATCCTGGAGCAAATGAGCTGGAAACCAGTACACAATAGGAGTAGAAGAGCCCAAAAACCTGGTGAGAACCTGGAAATCATAAGAGGAGAAAACCCACACATTTATTGGCATGTCACTGCCTCAAATTGGTCCAGCTGGGCCTTCCCTGCTGCTGTGAACTATAACCCCATGACTAGAAATGTATTATACTGGAAATGAAATTTAGTAAAGTTTAGGGATCTGCCTTATAAAGATGTGTGTGACACCAGCCAGGTGACCTCAATATTACAAGTAAACATGGCTATAAACTAATAACTACAATAATGGGCCAATCAATACAAAAACCCCTATGGGATCCAATTTTAGCCCAGGGCCTGGACTCTAAATTCTAGGCTGTGATGTGGGGCTTTGGGAACCTGAGGTAGTTCTCTCATTCCATGGGGATGGCGAAGAGGAGAAAAAGGGGTACAGGGGACACTATGGGTCAACATTTTCCCTCTTTGGGGAGTTCAGAGCCAAGTTTCCTTCATCTAACCGGGAAACTCTAAGCTTTGCTGGCATTCCCTCTACTAGCTAATCCAGCTAAAACACAGAAGGCTACTTTCGATTTCCCCTGTGCTTCTTATTCTGAGAATTTTACAAATAGCCAGCCAACGTGTGCCTCCAAGAGGCAGAAGCTACTAAGGAGTGGCCAGCATGGAGACAAAAAGACTTCCTCGGGTTACGTTGAAACTAGGGCCACAGCTGGGAGCAAAAACAATCAAATGTATGAGTAAACCCTTCCCATCCCTCTCTACCCCTACCACCACCCTGTACATTGCACCAGGCATTTCCTCTGAAAACTGAGCACCTGCCAGAGCTCAGAGTACCTCAGAAGGTCAACATTCAAGTTGACATTCTGGGCATAACTGAGTATCAGGGGAAGGTTCTTTGTGCTTATTCCTCTATCTCAGTCAAGTCAGGGCCTTTTACAACTCTCAGGCTTTGCACGTGCCTTTCCACTGGCCCAGAAGGTAGTTCTTCTGCTTCTTAAAGGGAACTCCTTCATGCTGTTCAGGACCCGGCCTATATATGACGCCCTCAACTCCTTCAGTGAGTGAGCTACTTCCCCGTCTGTGCTTCTCCAATACTTCGTCTCAAAATAGCAAGTCCTCTTCCATTCCACTGTACTATAGCTTTATCTGTTAAATGTCTGTCTTCCCATTTCTAACATGAGACCCACCAGGGCAGCATTTCTTACTCATGTTCCATCTTCAGTGGTCTAACCCAGGGACTGGCACGAAGAAAGCCCCCAAGTAGTTATTGAATGACTAAATTAGGTACAGGTCACTCAGATGGGAGAAGTTCGTTGTCCTCCTTGTCCCTGGCCCAGGTGCTTGTACTCACATCCTTTCCCAGCCAGCAATCTACCCACCTCACCTGAACATGCATGTACAGGCCACCAAACAGCAGCAGTGCTGCAGCATGGACCAGGTATACAAACACCCGAGGGCTGAGAAATCCGGGATCAGGCTTCTCTTGCGTCTCACTGTTCTTGTTCCTTCGCATCCCAAGTGTAAGGCACAGCCAAGGGTGAGTGATCACATACGTCCAAGTTGCCCAGACAACCAGTATAGCCACTGGTGCAGCCAGCAGAAAATTGGGCACCTGCTTGAGTTCATAGTATCTCAAAAAGCCAACATTCCAGTAGATATCCTGGATATAGCTGTATACTAGGGGAAGTTGCCAGGAGCACCAAGGAGGCTTGTTTCCCTCGGTGATCTGGTAGCCCTTGTCCACAGCTAACTGCAGCAAGGGCTTGGGGATGGGGTGGGCTGAGTGTGGTAGACAGAACTGCGTATAGGCATAATACTGAAAGAGGGCAAAGGGAAGGCCAAGTGCAAGCACAGACAGGAACACAGAGCCTATCAGCTTCAAGAGCGGTCTCAGAGGACTCAGCACCATGAGAGAAGAGAAAAAGCCTTGGCACTGAGAATGCACGAGGAAGCCAATGTTGACCAGCCCATTGGAGCGTACGCCAGTGGCAAGGGCAAAGAGAAGTCCACTAGTCCAGCTTCGGCCCCTTTCCAGCTGCCCCATGGCGCTGAACGTCAGGAGGGCAAACAAAGCTTCTGAGTAACCAGCGGCCAGGAAGACGTTGGCAGGGCTGAGGCAGAAGAGCAGCGCTCCGTAAAAAGCCTGGTGGGGACAACGCAAAACCAGACAGCCCAGATCATGAAGCGCAACAGCAGCCAAGACAGAGAACAAGGAATTGAGCAATGCTACTGAGATTAACAGGCAACTCCGCAGGCTTAGTAACCCCCACAGGGGTCTCAGCAGTTCAGTTCCCACCCTCAGGGCCAGAGGGAAACCAGGAAAGAAGGCAAAGTTGTGCTCATACAGGTAGCCATGCTCGGCAATGAACAGAAAGTGTTCAGCATCCCAGTGCGACAGGCCACTCAGAAGACCTTCCACCAGTTGGTCCACAGAGCCCGAGGGGGCGAGGCGAGGAGGAGAGAAGGCTTCTGCATGGTGATCTGGGATGATGGCATTGGAGAGAGCCTGGGGGATGAAGCAGAACCAGGATTTTGGCTGAGCAATTGGAAGAAAAGAATTACCACTTAATAAAATGAGAAAAAAACAGACTTGTTGGGGGGAATCAGAAGTTCAGTTTTACATTAGATAAGTTTAAGTTGGTCATTCCAGTGCAGAGGTCAACAAAGCAGTGAGAGATATGAGTCTCAGGGTCAGGAGAGCAATCAGGGCTGGAGATATAAATTTGGGAGTCATAACTACATGGGTGGCATTTAAAGGTATGATACAATGAGAGCACTAGCAAGGAAGTACAGATAAAGAAGAGATGTGAGGATTGGGCCCTGGATACATCAACATTTAGAGACTCAAAAGAGGGTGAGGACCCAGCAGTGAAGATAAAGAAGGAATGGTCAGTGAGCTAGGAGGAAAACCAGGAGACCATGGTGTTTTAGAACCAACCAAGTGAAGCAGGGAAGTGGTCAGCTCTGTTAAATGCTGCTGATAGGTCGAGTGAGATGGGGAACAAAAACTCACCACTAGATTTGACAATGTGAAGGTCACTGGTGATTTTGACAAGAGCTATTTCAGCGGAGTGGGAGAGGAGAGAGTGGGAGACAGAGAGGGGTAGAGAGGGAGAGCGAGAAAGAGAGATTGATTGCCTGGACTGGGTTCAACAGAGAAGGGAGAGTACATACAGACAACTATTTGGAGGAATTTGGCTTTAGAGAGCAGAGAAATGCAGTAGTAGGTGAATGATAACGTGGAGTCAAGACAAAGCTTTTTTTTGTAAGGTGGGAGCTAAGTATTTGTTTGCCAATAGGAATAATCCAGTGGAAAGGAAACCATTGAGTATGCAGGAGAGAGAGGGGAGAATTGCTGGGCAGGCAACAGGGGATGGGACTTGCTGCAGAGGTGGAGGAGCCGGCCTTAGAGAGGAGGACAGACAGTTCACCCAACCTTCCACAGTGAAGGAAGAGAGGTAAAGATAAAGGTACGCTGATGGATGTGGATGTGGTGGGAGCATACGGAAGGTCACTTCCAATTGCTTCTATTTTTCTGAGTTTACAATCAGGAAAGCAATTTGGGGAAAAGGTGTTAGAGACTTGAGCAAAGAAGAACATATGTAAAAGAAGTCATCTATGACCCTAGTTCTCAAAATAGGGTGCGCACTGGAATCACCCAGGGAGTTTAAAAATACTGATGCTTGGGTCTCTCCTCTAGAGTTAATTATTTAACTGGTATGGGGTACAGCCTGGGCACTGATATATATATTTTTAAGCTCCCTCAGGCGATTCTGATGTGCAGAAAAATTTGAGAGAATGGCAGGGGGAAGAATGAACCAGGGAAATAGACTAAGATTACCAGGTAGCACGAAGGACTCACTTGGGTTAATAATCTTAAATGAAAAAGAAATTAATTAATAGAGTTGTATTTTCTCTGGACAGAAGCAGGCATGGGTTAGGCAGAGAACTGAATTTAACTGAGGTTGGGCTTCTGTCTTGTGAATAAGACATAGGGAGAAGGGAGCAAGCAAGCTGTGCAGGTGTGCACAATGGACCATTCAATCTAAGCTGGTAAGAAGCAGAGCTGTGCCATGAGGTATGTCAGGGACAATGAAATGGTGGTAGAATAAATGGATTATAAATATGGAGGGGTTAGAAGAATGGTTAGAGCTGGGGTACTAGACGGAGTGAGCTGGAAAGATAGGAGATAGTGGTCAGGTGTGTCAGCTTTATTAATATGCAAACCATTTGAGAAATCAACAATTGTGCTGAAAAGAGTAACAGTGAATCAGGAGCTAAAATCTTCAAGGATTGCACTTGTTAACAGAGATGACAACAACAGTGAAGGGTAACTGGCAATATATTCTGATGGCACGAGTTTTTTTTTTTTTTTTTTAAGAGGGCAGTGTCACTGGCTCTCATATGCAGGATTTGAACCAGGGCCGCTGGTGTCCCAAGCCAGTGCTTAACCACTGCGCCACTCAGCCGGCCCCTGATGGCACGAGTTTTAAAGATGGAACGGGGGGTTGGATGATGAAATAGCATTATTGTTAAATGTCTTTTTGCCCCATTAGACTGTCAGCTATTTTAAGGGAAAAGAGACCATGACTGTTTATACTCACGGCCTAGCACAATTCTTGGAACCGAATAGGTACTTAAAAAAATTCTGGTGGTTGAGTGAACAGTTTAGAGAAAACATCCTCATTTCCAAATCACCATCTGAATTAGGACCCAGCTGTCTCAGTTCCCCATCCCAGATGCCAGTTCAGTGTTGCTCCTTTGGTTCTGCCAATCACTCAGCTGATGCTGGTTCAAAGCTATCATCGAGTTAGTTTCTCCAGCCTGGCACCAGGAGTATAACCCCATTTCTAAGGCTCTTTCTCTTTTTGGTCTTTTTTGGGGTGTGTGGCGGGGATCAGACCACTTCAAACAGTGAAAACAAATGGGACAGGAGTGACAGTCACAGAAAACAGCCCTAGTCTCCAAGATGAAGACACTTCTAAATAAACCTGGGATATAACAGAGCCTGCTATGTCTCCTACAGTGGAGGAGGAGAAAGGGAAGGTTTCCACAAAGGAACCAGCTATAAGCCTCAGAGAGGATGGAGCCTGTGATAAAAGGCACACATAATTATGCCAATGTAACATACCTAGGGTGTTGACTACACTCAACAATAATACATACTGAAGACCTACTAAGTACTGGGAACTGTGCTCGGCACCGCATATAATTCATATACATACGAGTATGCTAAATTTGATTAAAATATGTGTAAGGGCAGTCTTGGAGGGGAAACGGAGCTGCAAAAGTGCAAATGCATTCTGAGGGCTGTGTGGGTAAAGCACCAAGGGGAGACATCTAGGGGAAGAGTAGGAGACACTGCTGACTAAACAAATATACACAGATGGTCTCAGGACAGCGCCACCTCTCTCCCACTCAGCTGACTGTGCTCAGAATGCTGGTAAGGGAACCCAGGGAAATACTTTGAGCTGTCACACCCTAAAGGCATATATGGTTACAGAACCTCATGGTCTGTTGGAAAGACCACTAGTGTAGGAGTTAGAAAACCTGGGGTCTGACTCTGGCCCTTCTCTAACTTGCTATGTGACTTTAGGAAAGCCATTTAACCTTCCCCTGCCGCTGCTGCTTCATGTGTAAAACAAGGGATAATAGACCACTTCTAAGAGTCCTGCCACATTTCCAGCTATGAAGTCTAAGTGTCTAGGGTTCCAACCCCATGGAGGGGTTGGTGGAAAGAAGATGGGGACTCTTCTTAGTGCCTAGCGCAGTCATGTGGCAAAGGCATGTTCAGGACAAAAGATCATAGACTGACCTGCAGCATCAGAGTCAGGACACGGCAGCTGACCGCAAACCTCAGCACCTCTTTCCGGCATGGGTCCAGAGGCCACATCCTCTCACCACCAGGAATACAGGGTGTTGCTGCCTGGATTGAGGTCCCTCAGGCTTCTAAACTCCAAAACCCAAAGAGGAAATATCACACATGGGCTGAAAGGACATTCTTGAAAGCATTCTTTACAGGAGACTCCCCCTTCAGCATTTCCAGGCAAACTTAACCACCTAACTTCACAGATGAGGGAAAAGCATCTTGAAGGCAGATGTCACTTGGTGTCGCTCTGTAGCACTGAGTTGGGAAAGTTCCATACAGATAGGCATGAAACTGGGAAGCTAAACTCACAGAAAATCTTTTAAAAACTTGTTGAGTCCCCCTATGCAAGCACTAAAGACCGGGGTTCAGGTCCTAGCTCTGTCCCTCAAAAGTTCTTATTTAGTCCTTCTGAGCCTCACTTTTTTTTTTTTTTTTTTTGAGGGCAGTGTCACTGGCCCTCACATGTGGGACCTGAACCGGGGCCGCTGGCTTCCCAAGCCAGCGCTTAACCACCGCGCCACTCAGCCGGCCCTGAGCCTCACTTCTTTATGTATAAAATAGGATCAGATTATTTTGCCTGTCTCACAAACTTGTCATGATGATGAAGCGAACGAAAGTGTGAAGAAGTACTACCGCATCTATATTGTGGTTGCTATTATCTGGTGTGTGCCCCTTTCCTCCTGCCCAGAATAATAAACTAGGTCCCAAAACCAGAGTCCCCAAAATAGGGCACAGAGCTGAACTAGAAGACCATAATGACTACACACTCCAGCTTAGCTCTCTGATGTGTGTTCAGCTGGTCTGTTAAATTAAGTGGAGAAGGAAAAGAAAACCACCACTCTGCAGTACTTCAGCCAGCTCACACTGCTAAAACAAACTTAGGGGGAAGACAGAGTCAACTACTAGGGATGCAAGAAAAGTTATTTCCCATCTCTTTGTTGGAATGGCAGCAACGTATAAACAATTGCAAAGCAATTCTGAGGCAAGGAATGCATTTTAAGGCATTAAAAACCAACAACAACAATTCCTTGGGCTAAAAGAAGTAGCAATGGCTCCTACAGAACCAGTCTGGGAAATCAAAAGGGGCAAGAGCATCAGAGGCAGCTCACCAATTTGGGATGAAGAACTATCCCTAAAGGGAAAAAATACTTAAACTGAGAAATTAATGGTGGGGACGGGGACTAGAAGACTTTTCTTTCTTCTCTTAGCTGGCTAATACCTACCAAAACTTTAGGTATCATTTGTTTCTGGAATTCTTCTCTGACCCTCACTATGTGATATGTTCTCATTACACTCTGCCGTCTGGTCTTTATTGTTATTGCTTAATTAAGCTGCTTGTGAGGGCAGGGACTTTGTCTATCTTGCTCACAACTCTATCCCCAAGGCCTAGCATACAAGCAGGCATTTTCAGTCTGTTGTGTTCTGATTGAGTGGAAGTGGCCAGAGCAGAATATGACATCACCAGTTCACTGGCTCTGGATATAAAATCACTGCTCCAAGTATTGCTCCCACAATACTCATGTTAGGAGCAAGACTACCAAGTCACAAAAGCCATAGGAAAATAAAATTTCTCCAGAAAGGGAGCAAGGCTGGCCAATAGCAACAGTGCTTATCCTCAGCACAAGGGGGCGCCTGATGCTTACTCCATCTCCAGGAAGCCTGGAGGAAGGGAGGGGCCACCAACGCACCGGTTGGCTCATCAAAATTCAGTTCAAAGGCAAGCGTCTGAAAACCCCAGAGAGCGAAGGCAGTTTGTGAATCTAACCCAACATTTCTAATATCTGACTCGAACAAAAAAGAATGGTAGAAGGAGGCACAGCTAACCTTACACGGCCGCTGGTTCTCTCTCCTAGTGTGAATTCACTTTTTCCCTTCTTCACTTCCCACCCACATGCAAAAGTTGGGAACAGAAAAGCACTTAACCCACCTCTGCCTCTTCACCAGGCTGCCATTCTTCCTTTCCTTTCTCCAGAGTCAAGCTCTAGCCCCAGCGACCGCAGGAGACTTGTAGCCTACACTTAGTTTACAGGTAAAGCAAGTAAAAACAAAATAAAGCCGGTGAGTTTCCCCTCAGCTAATTGCCAGCCTCACTTCCCAACAACCCGTTTGTCAAATCACAGACTCTGAACTGGGAGGACACTTAGAGAGCAACTAGTTTTATTTTCTCGTGAGACAAATATGCCCCAGAGAGGTGAGTAATAAAAATCTCCATCGCTTTTACATTAGAGATCTCATTAGACCCTGTGAGGCCTGTAGAATTCCCATCGCCATTTTTTGGATGTGGAAACTGAGGCTCGCTGGGATCAAGTGACACGCCCAAGGCTATATTTAAGGTTTTTGGCTTTTTAAAATTCTGAAACCGCATGGTTTTCCCACCAGGCCTCCCCCTGGTCAAGGGGATATGCTCTTTCTGACTCAGGATGACCACCCAGGTCTCCCAACGCCTAGCCCACTTGTCGAATGTCGGAGCAGGCTCTTGTGGGTATGGCAAGGAGGGTCCTCTCTGAAAATACAGGTAAGTCGGCTGAATCGGAGCCCTGGACCCTCGGGTAAGACACATCCCCTGTGGGGTGGGGAAATCGCTCTAACCAAGCGTGCTCAGGGCCCGAGGCCGCGCTGACCGTCGCGAGCCAGGGGCCGCCTCCTGCCAGCCCAGCAGAGCCTAAAGCCCGTTCTAGCCCGCTTCTTTCGGACATAGTCCCAAGCAGGGATCGGACATCTCCTCTCCCTAAATGGGCCACCGCCCACTAGTTACTCCCGAGGGGGCCGGCGGGGCCGAGCCGGGACCGGAAGGCAGGGGAGGCAGAGAGGCTGTAAAGGAAGAGGCGGCACCCGGAGGTCGCAATGGCGGAGGGGCGGGGCTCCTCGCTTCTCGGCAGCCTCTGCCTCATTTCCCTCGGCCTCCATTCAACAACTTCCCTCCCCGCAAGCACTCCAGGGCTCCCACGCTGGCGCCTGGTCCCCAGCGCCAGCCCATCTCGACCTTCTAGGCTGGGCCCGCACCTCAGCTCTTCCATCCGGGACCCCGAGAGCCCCGCGCCTGCGCACTGGCTCCGCCGACGGCGGCCCCGCCCCCCTCCTGCCCGGAGTCGGAGCTGCCCCGCCCCCTCCGCGACGGCCATGTTGGCCCCGGGCGAGTGGGACGTGGGTGGCGGAGTCTTAGGACGCCGCACCCCTCCGCCTTGGCACCTTCACGTCTGGATGACACCTGAAGAGTTCTCTCACGTACTGCACGCCGCTCAATCCCCTCGCCCACCTTCAGTTAGTCCCCCAGGGCTGCTGTCTCAGTCCGTGTTCTTGCCCCAGTTCCATCTCTCAAACATCCACTGGGTGGGTTTCCGATGTGTGCCGACGCTCTCGGAGTTGAGGGGCTGCCCCGTGGCGTCTTCACAGAAGACAGAGGCGCACTTTCCCTGCTGTCAGGAAACAACAGCGCAGCACAGGGCCTAGTACACAATAGATGTTCTCTGAATAGGAAGAAATGCCTTCTTGGGGTTTCTATGGCCAGCAGCGGCACCCTCCGTCCTAGATGTGGGGAAAGTGGGGGATCCCCCTGACTTTTCCCTCCTCCAGCTACCAGGGACCTGCTGCCCTCCTGCAGTCCTCAGCCCCACCTCAGGTGGCTAATGAGGTTGGTGAAGGAAACTTCAGAGAACACCCCCCAGGACTCTTTTTCTCCTTCCTCATTCAAGCAGTTTCTCGTAGGAAGTGGGTCCAAAAAAAGAAGAAGAAGAAAAAAAGAAGCTAACTCAACAAAACCGTCTGTTAGGGAGGAGCGGCCAGTTGGTACCCCTGTAACGGAAGCTGTTAGAACAACTTTGCACCCTCTTTAAAGGAAATAGATAATAAATCCTTCTCCGTTGGTGGATTTCTTGTTTCTCAGGATTCAAAAGCCTTCTGTGGTTTCAGTTATCTGTCTTCCAAGCGATGCTAGGGTCTGGGTTAGCTTCTGGCCACAGCCCTGGCTGAGCGAGGGGTTTATCTTCAGCAACAGCTACTCCTGGGTGGGAACAAAGAGATGGTTGCTATCACTCAGGCAAAGGAACTAGCCCAGATCAGTTCTGTGGGGGCCAGGGACTGTTATCTTTTCATTCTTTATAACTCATTTAAGGCCTTGAGGCCTAAAGTGCCCTCAGGTATTTGTTGTGTGTAAGGTGGATATAGTATAAATCACATTTTAGTCCTGCATTGGAGGAGAAGGGGGAAAATGGAGTTCAGAAGACTCTTCCCTCCAGGTTTTTCAAGGACACACACTTGTTCTGTGCTACAGAGGCCTGTGAATGAATCGGCAAAGGTGTGGGGCACACTCCTGATGGGGCCTAAGGTTGTGGCTTAAGTGTCTTTGCAGCACCCTGCAAAGACAAAACTGAGAGATGAACTGTCCTTGGTTTGTGAATTCACAGGGGAAAGAGACATGCATTCTTTTTGTTGTTGTTGTTGTTGAGTGCAGTGTCACTGGCCCTCATGTGGGACCCGAACTGGGGCCGCTGGCTTCTGAAGCCAGCGCTTAACCACCACGCCACTCGGCGGGCCCGAGACATGCATTCTTAAGGTTCTCTCTGTCCACACCAAATTCCTTCAAAAACCTATTTGTAAAAAGGACAGGGGTTCTCTTGTGACAAGTCAGGATGTTTTCTAACAGCTCAACTGTCACCCTTTAGAGGTAGATCTTTGTCCAGATCTTCAGCTCTGCTTTCCTGCAAGTTTTCTCTCCTTTCCTTCTCTGCTACCCGCTCCCCTCCTCTTCCATTCTGTTTCCTGTTTCATTTTTCTGGCTCCTGATCCAACAGGAAAACAAGGAAGCTGAATCTTGTGCTCTCAAAGCCCTGGCTTGTCAGAATGGAAGAAGACTAGGTAGGATGGGAGGGAGTTCTGGGCCTCCAAGGCTGTGAGTAAGTAAGGAGAGGAGGAGGCAGCTCTCTCTAGTCTGCTTTTAGAATCAGCAGTTAAAATGGAGGCTGCATCTACACAGGGAGCCCGCTGAGCGACCAGCACTGTGGGAGAGCCAGGGAGACAGAGACGCATCTCCCAGGGTTCCAGAAAGACCCCTCACCACCCAGCCAGTTCCGTATCCCACACCACCAAGAAACAATTAAATAATACAGATCCTTGACCTAAACAATGCCAGCAATGCATCACTATTTCTAGAATCCTAGAGCATAACAGTTACAGTCCTGTTTCTTGAACTGCCTGGCTCTTCTCTTCCTGTTACCCCTGCTTGAAACACATCCCTGCCAGACCACCCTTTGGCCAGCTCACTGCATTAGGGTTTCAGCTGAATGTCACTTCCTCAGAGAGGCTTTCCGTAACTACCCAGCTACCACCACCACCCTTGTGATGATACAGATATCACCTTGTTCTGTTTTCTTCATAGCACTTATCACCCCCCTGCTTGTCCTGTCCATGAATTTTACTTGTTTTGTCGTCTGGTTTCCTCTTATGGAATGTAAACAGCATGAGAGTGGGGGCCTGGTTCAAAGTATTACTAGCAGTTAGAACAGTGCTTTGCACATTGTATGTGCTCGGTAAAGATCTGGTGAATAAAATCAATTTGTTTAATCTGATCCCTATATTTTATGGATGAGGGAACAAAGACACAGAAAGAGGAAATGACTGGCCTGAAGTTACACAGCTAGTGGCAGAGATGGGACTTGAATTCAGGTCTCCAGCCTCCCAGGCTGTTTTTTTTCTACCACTCTATACTATTTTTTCTCAGGTTTACTTCTCTCCCTCTCTTCCTTTTTTTTCACACAACGAAGTCCTTAAAGGCTATGCCAAGAATACTACACAGGGCACACCATGTCCTACCTATTCTTGCCCCCACTAAATTCCTATCTTACCTGTTTGATATTTAACAAAATAGAGGAGTGTCTACTACGTGACGGGATGAGGATGTAATACTGAGCAAGAGAGACACAGGCCTTGTCCTCATGGAGATAATACCTACCTCATGGATTTTGTAGTACTTGTCATAAAATACTCAATAAGGGAGAGCTGTTACAACTCCCTGAATGAAAAGGGGGGCGAGGGCCAGCCGAGTGGTGCGGTGGTTAAGAGCTGGCTTGGGACACCAGTGGCCCCGGTTCGGGTCCCACATATGAGGGCCAGTGACACTGCCCTCAATAAATAAATAAATAAATAAATAAATAAATAAATAAATAAACAAACAAACAAAAGCAACACTTTATTCTTAAAAGAAAAAGAAAAGGGGAGCGAGTGACTTCCCCACTGTGGAGAAGGAAGTCTGGTGGTTCTCTGGAGCAACCTGACAAGCCATTTATGTAGCTGCCTTGCCTTGCTCCTGCCGCTACATCTGGAAATGGCCAGACTGGGCAGAGGAACAGACCAGTATACCTATTCTCAGTAGCTCAGTTTCTAGACACTAAACTTTCCATGACCCCAAACCTATGGGAATGTCGAAGAAGCTGACCCTGATCTGGAATATTGACTTTGAGGCCATGCGATCATAGGACAAAAGTGAAAACATAGGCCTCTGATACCTGTCACTGTCAACCATCAGCAGGCACTTAATGCCTGTGATGACAGGCAGTTGTGCCTTACCAGAACCTTATGCTGCTTCTCTTTGCTGTGGATAAAAGGCATTCATTCATTGGCAGTTTCCAAGGATGCTGGTGATATTTACATCTGTCCTGAAACCTGGGGTGGCACCAATCAGGTCTTGGACATTTACCAAAAGCCTGTGTTTTGGGCCTCTGCCAAATCAAATGAAGACGCCCATTCCCCCGCCACACACACACACACAAAGACCCTGCCCTATCTCCTAAATTGCAGGACTCAAACATTGATCCTTTAAAGGCCATGGACACTAGATATTTTTCACCGTTTCTGTGGTGTTTGCCTTCTAGTAGTTAGAAAACCTTGACCCCACTGAGAGGCCTAGTGGGAAGGGCCTTAACCACTGTGGGTGGCAGTGCTGCAAGGCAAAAGAGCCAATGAGGCTGAGAGTATTGTTTAGGCCAGACTTGGCTGCTCTCCAGCTATGAAAGAAGGTTAAGGTCATTTGGGGGGTGGGGAAGGAGGAGCCTGGGAAAAGAACTATTGGCCACACCCCTGGGTTCTCTACTGGCGAGGTTCTATTTACTTCTCAAAAGCAAATTACTCACAGCTCAGTGGCTTGGGCCAGTGGTAACTCCAATCAGAAACTGGAGACCGGGCTGGGCTCCCTCTGCATTGCGGGAGAGCAGACGAAAGGAACCCAGGAAACCAAACTCCTAGGGAATGGTCCACACACAGCCCAGAAATGCACTTTCTACACTAGAAAGTGAAGTTCAAGAGACCCAGAACAAAAATAGCCATTAGGAACGTTGTTCATCAAAATACAGATATGAAAAGCTTCCCATTTAGTTTTTTTTTCCAGAAGTGTTCTAGGAAGGCATCTTGGTTGATGACAGCCAACTGTCTCCATTTCCCCCTCTCAACAGAGAAATCCTAATTATTCATTCCTGTGCCTGACCCAAATATTAACAGCAACACCTCATTTGATGAACACTTGATTGAAATTCTTGGGACAATTTTAACTTATGCTGAATACAACAGAAACGAATCTTGCTTGCTGAGCTCCACAGCTAGATCCTGTTGTTACTCTTGGTTGACCCAGGAAGGAGGTGGTGTGGAATATTAGGAAGAGCATGGGCCTTGGTCAGGGGACTTTGCTTTGTGTGTGAGCTCATACAAGCCGCCTTCCTCAACTATAAAATGGCAACAAGAATACTGATCTCTAGGCCGGCTAAGTGGTGCAGTGGTTAAGCGCTGGCTTGGGACGCCAGCGGCCCCGGTTCGGGTCCCACATATGAGGGCCAGTGACGGTGCCCTCAAAAAAAAAAAATACTGATCCCACAGGCACGGGACTGTATGTAGGATTACTTGAAGTACTATGTCTGGGACACAAGTTGGTCCTCAATAGAAAGCTGTTTCACATTTCACTTCTAAGTGTCCACGTAATAGCATTTCTGTTACTGCTTCTGATTCCCCCATTGTTTCCCTAAGGAAGGGGAGGAACAGAGAAGCTATATATTGCAACATTAGCCTTATAAAAGTAACTGCATCTGGCCAACATCTACATTTCATTCAACTATGTACCAGGCTGTGCTGTAGGATAGGGAGATAGCAGTGAATAAAACAGCCTGGACCTCAGAGAGCTTACATTCCAGTGGAAGATGACAGGTAAGTACAATATACAGTGGGTCAGATGGTGTAAGTACTACAAAGAAAAACAAGGCAGGGGAGCAAATTGCTATTTTAAGTAAGGTGGCCAGGGAAAGATTCACTGATATATTTGAGCAGACTTGAAAGTGAGGACTTGAACCATGTAGATAACTGGTGAGAGTATTCTGGACAGAGCGAAGACCCCAGGTGGGAACAGCTCTGTATAGTGGGATGAGCAATGGGTGAGAGAGAAGACCCGAGAAGCAACAGAAGCTAGACAACTGGGGGTCTTGTAGGTCATTATAATGATGTGGACTTTCACTTAGAGTGAGAAGCACTGAAGGATTTTGCTCCAACTTAGGTTTTAAAGGGAACATTCTGGTTGCTATGTTGAGAAAAGGTTCAACCAGGCCAAGCAGAAGCAGGGAGGCCAGTTTGTAGGATATTTCAGGGAAGGTATGTCTTGAACTACAGTACAGCTGGACTGAGGATTATTTTGAAGAGCTCTAACAGACTGGATGTGTAAATGAAAGCAAGTCAAGGATTTTTTTTTGGCCAAGTGATGGGAGTTGCCATTTACTGAGAAACCTATGGGAGAAGCAGGTTTCTAGGGGAAGAAGGCATTTTAGTTTGGGTGTGTTTGAATTAAATTTCCAAACAGAGATGCCAAGAAGGCAGTTGAATGCTCTGATCATCAGGGCAGGGAGTCACTATGGAGAAATTAATGGTTAAGTTAGATAGAGACTTCCTCTAGATAAATGATTCAGTGTTAACAGTTTCTGAGAAAAACAGAGATCACCCTTTTGTCAACTATTTCCCAGTTTTTTCCTAGAGTATCATCAATTTCTTTGGCTATTCAAACCCATGTTTTCAAGAGGCTACCATGCTTTTTATACCTAGAACCTCCTCTTGTAGGCAAAATCATCTCAACTTTCTTAAAGTTAGACTTACACTGTGGAAGGTAAAGTGAAATATGGTACAGAAATGACAGAGTCCAGGATGCCACCAATTAAGGAAGAGAGCACACCAAGAGAGAGTTGCAACAACAGGAGCGGCTCCCCACACCCCCAAAATGTCAAGCTTTTAAATAGTCTGAAAATAATAAAAAGCCTCACAAACGTCTTACCAAGATTTAATGTACATTTATTCTTAACACGTGGAACATATAGTATAAAGATTTCATACTGAATAAATGATATTCATTAAGCCAAAAAAGGAAAAAAGGAGGAATTTACATCAAGTTTTAGCTACATTGTTTGAAATACAAATATGCAGATTTTATCACTGAAAAAATCTCAATTGTGTTTCTCCATCAGGAACTTCAACTGAACCTAGAACTTTTTCACAACTCGATTAGAAAGAAAACAAAACAAAACAAAACAAAAACCCAGAAAAAAATAAACTATAAGTTGATTGGCTGCTGAGACAGCAAGGACTTTTTACAGAGACCTGTACAGCATCGCGCCAAGAGGGGCGATGTCTGGCAAGAGATTAAATAGCTGTGTCTCGCTTTGTGCAGGTCACCAACTTGTTAACTCGTCATACTATAAATGGGTAGCCGGGAGAGGGACCAAACTGTGGGGATCCAAGGGTATGTGCAATGTACAACGTCATATATATACACACGTGGCAGCACAGCCGCTGCAGCTAAAGGTTAAAACCAGTTCTAAGAGGTGATCTCAGGGTTATTCATACAATCAAGGAGGAGAGAAAGAGGTCAGGGTGTTGTAGGTTCACACATGATACTTTGGGGGAAAAGCCTTTTTTTTTTTCTCCTCAACGTTTAACTAAAAACATTTTTAAAAACTACAGCTTGCTGCTGACCCAGCGTTTTTTTCTCGTTTCCATGTGAGACATTATTATTACAGTATGTTTACAGTATCAGGTGTACAGTACAGTACATGAAAGGGTCTACACTCTACTGCACAGGCCTCTCCAGTGAACAGGGTCTGTCCACAACTGCGAACTTCTCGGCTCCTGCAAGATTGTGAATGTACAACAATAAACCACATACAGTTCAGCAGTCACCTTTTTTGTCCTTCAGGGTTTTTTTTTTGTATTTTTTTCTTTTTTTCTTTTTTTTACCATTAAAAACAGTTATGAAATGTGGCCTCCCGTTGATGCAAGGATCGGGAAAACCATTTTTATTTATTTTTTCCCCAAACTCACTGTAAACGACAGTAACTTTGGTTAAAATAAAAAAGTCTTCTATGTAGGCAGAGCTTTGTCTTTTCAAATAGGGTGGGGTCCTGAGGGGGAGTAAGGTAAGGACAAGGAACAGAAAGGTAGAAAGGTAGGGGGGAGGGGAGGAAAGAGAAATAGGAGAGACTTTTTTCCCAAGGGAGAAGCTGGACAGCACAGGGTAAACTGGATTCTGAGGTGGTTTTGCATAAATAAAGGGCAACAGTCAGTTTCTAAGTTCTCCACACACGCACACACACACAGGGAGGGAGGTGTCCCACGGCTGTCATGACTGGCCAATCAAAAACAGTACATCACAAATGACTTGTGAAACCAACGAGTTCATCAACGGCGATACCGAGATGTCCAACAGCCGTGACTCATACAGCGTGAACTCTGAGTGGTTCTCGTCCACCTTGGCCAGGGCCAGCAGCGCGCGGGCAGCCCGCCGCATCATGTCCACACTAGTTGGCTCAAAGGGCGGGTTCTGCATGTGGAGCAGGCTGGCCTGGCTCTGCTGGAACTGTGTGGCAGCAAGGCTGTCCTCCAGAAAGCCCAGGAGGTTGCCGATGCTGCCCTTCTGCACTGCGATGGCACGGGCTGCCAGGCTGTCGCCCTGTGCCAGATTGGCCAGCAGTACCACGGCCATCTCCCGGCACACCGGGTTCTTTCGGTCACTGAGGAAGCGCACCATGGTGCTATACAACTTCTCCAGGCGGCTGAAGGGGGGCGTGGCCAGGATCAGGTCCACATTGTTGTCCTGGATGCTGAGTTTGCTGAGGGTTTCCAAGACCAGTCTCTGAGGGGAGAGGACAGCGTTGGGGCCCAGGGTGGAGAAGGGGTCCTGGGCTTCAGCTGAAGGGCAGACTGCCCAGTGTAGGAGTCCGTCCAGGACAGGCAGGCAAATGCTCTCGGGGTATGGGGAAAGGTCCAACTGCCCCGAGATGTTGGCAAGCGTGACCAAGGTGTTTTCCCGGAGCATCTCCAAGCAGTCCCACCACCACTCCACTTTGTTGCAGCTCACCCCTTGGTCCTGCTCCTCCTCCTTCTCATAAGTTAGTGGTGCCTGCTTCCGTTCTGGATGCTTGTGGTGTAGAAGGATCAGCTTGCCCAGGATCAGCAGCAGCCCTGGGTGTTTGGACATCTCAAAGTCGTTGCCTGGCACAAACGACAGGCTTCGGATGGTATTGGAGACACAGACGCAGCGCTTAGCAAGGGAATCCTGCCAGTCCAGAAGGGTGCACAGTGGGGTCTCATCTTTACTGTGGGGTTCGTCCTCTAGGATCTTGATGTTCCGGTGGCTCTGTGCCGGGCTGATGCCGAATGGAAACTTGCTGCTCTCCTTGGTGGCCTCTGTGTTCTTAGCTCCCTCCTCGGTCAATGTGCTAGACCGGGTAGACAACATGTCATCCATAGTGGCTGTGATCCGTTTTTCTGGAGGGCCATCAGGCGGGGGGCCCTCCTGTTCGGCTGTCCCTTGTGTACCCTCTGCTGCTGTGACATGTTTCCGGGTGACTGGTAGGCAGGGCACATGAGGCCGGGTGGGCAGCAGCTCTGTCTTGCTCTCAAAGTGGGTCTGGATATGTTCAGTGGTGTCACCCCCACCAATCCGCCAGTGCAGCAGGCCACTGTCAAACTCCTGCACGCGCCCCAGCTTATCTGAGCAGTCTACCACGAAAGGGTCGTTCTTCTGCACGATCTTGACCGGAAGCTTGTCAAATTTACTAGTAAGTTTCTCCTCACTGTTTTCTGAGGCTGCCTTGTCCTTGCCTGAAAAGGCCATCTCCTCATCATTTTCAACTACTTCCTCTTCTTCCTCCTCTTCTAGTTTAGGACCTAGAAGGTCTTCTTCTTCCTCCCCCTCGACGGGGGCTGGACTAGACGCCTTGCTGAATCTCCCAGGGTCCAGTAGTGTTCTCTGTCCTGGGTCACCCACCTCATACTCCTTTAAAATGCCAAAGATCTCGATCAGGCAACGTCGGAAATATTCCACAAGGAGCTCTAACAAGCCTGGGAGCTAAAAGAGAAACAATCGGAAATAAATTAAGGAAGAAAAGTGGGCTAAGATGAAAATCCTTGACTTGAGAGACCGCCCAAGGTCTTCTTCTATCTGGTCTCCCCACTTTTCTCCTAGGTCAGCCATCTGTATCACTGGGGAAGGCAGAGCTGCTCCTTTCCCAAAGGCTCTCCACAGAGCGAGTCATTTCATCTCTTCTGTGACCCGCACAGCGTTCTTTCTGCCCAGCCTACCTTCACATAAGCCTGCCTCCAAGATGGAAGTGCTGACCAACAGCTCGGCACTTCACTACCAAATCCACCATCTCTCCGCCTCCTCTCTCCCGACTAATTTCTGCTTTTCTTCACAAGGTCAAGTTTCCTACCCATTGGTCATTGTCCCTCTTAGAATACTATGTCCCACTGCCAAGTGGAGCCCAAGGTTAGGCATGGTGGGATGACCCCTTCCAACACAAGCTGAGAAAAGGAATGCAGTGTGTACAGATGTTCGTTTGCTCTTTTCTCCAAGCTCCTCAACATTCTAGGAGGCTGGTGCTAGGGAGACCCAAATTCCTGCCTGGATCCTGTGTAGGCCCATTTATCTCTTAAAGAAAATATACTCATCTCCAGTCAGCTTAATTTCTGATTGAATAGTATAGCAGAATGGAAAAAAAATACGGGCTTTAGAATTAGAAAGATCTAGGTTTGAATTCTGGCCTTTCCAGGAACTAGCTGTGTGATTAACTCTCTAAGCTGTAGTTTTTCCATTTTTCCATTGAAAATGATGGAAATTCCTAAACTTTATAGGGAGTTCTGAGGTCTAAATGGAATATATCAAAAACCCGGACTATCGAAATTGCTCAATCAATATTTGTCCCTTTACTTTCTCATGGGAGGCACTATTATGCAATGGACATAAAGTCAGGTTTTGGAATCAGAAAGGTTCTTCTAACAGCTGTGTGAACCTAGGCACAGGTGAGACTCTCAGCCTATTTACTCATCTCTAAGTGGCCACATCTGCCTCAGAAAGCTGTTATGAGAACAAGATAGTAAATATAAAGAACCTTCCACAAAGTGAGGGTACAATAAATGGTAACTACTAATGACAATGTGCCCCCTCCCTCCCCGCTAGGTCCTCAACAGATGGGCTGGTTGGGAGTTACAAAGGATGATCAAAAGAAAGAGTAGAATGGTACAGCAGAAACTCTTCCCAGCTACTGGGAAAACCCAAGGTGCATATCCTGTGGAGAAAGGGAGAAAGGGTCTGGAGAGTCACTTCTGCAGGAACATCATTAAGACCCCCGCCCCCCCAAGCATTGATTTTTTACACTCCCCATTCTATACCTTAGGAAAATGGGATCAACAACGATCTCTTCTATTCAGAATGGATGAAATAAGAAAAGGGAATAATAAAGAAATGACTCTGCTCACTGATAAGGACCACAGGTTCTCGGTAATCTAGAAAAACATGGTGTCCTCACTGATATCAACAGAATCTGCGTTTCTTACCAATACCAAAAAGTTTCTCTCAAATTCCTTTTGGAGTAATCCTGATACCTTACACGAATTATTATTGTTCTCAGCATTCTGGGCCCATGGCCAGTGACAAAGTACTGGCATGGAATCAAAGTCCTGGTATGGAAGATCTCAGAGATGAGCAAGGGACAGGAGACCACATTGGCCGGGGAGGGCTCAATTCCCTGTGTCACTTAGCACCATCTACCTCAAGAAGATCCCAGGTCCTCCCAATCTTCCAGTCTTCCTCAGGCACCTGTACTCACCTGACTGAGGTTGAAAGTCATGATACTGTTGTCATCATACAGCAGAATGTTAATGGTGTCTAATGCCCACGTGCTCTCTGCCAGCAGCCCAGACTTGAGGGACATCATTACCCGCCATGCCTCTGGAGTTCCTGAAATAAAACCTCCATGTCATCCATCCACCAAGCCCAAGTTGGCTGGAGGTTCCCCCAGGGCCAGCCCATCAAGTCAGGCTACTAGAAAGGTAACACATGGTGGGGGACAGTTCCTATCTGGGAGAAGACACACATTAGCCCCTCATGGCTCTCTTAGGACATCACTGCATGGTGATTCCTTTACGTAAAAGTCTGAAATCAGCTGATTCCTTCCATACCCAAATTTCTTTGGCTCTATTTTAGTCAACACTGGACCAGATTTTACCTCACCCAGAATATCAGGATGGAGAGAGAACTGTGGACAAGATGGAAAGGGGCAGGTACCACAACCCAGTCAGGGAGGTCTCCTTACCGATGTCTTTCATGGTGAGTCGCCTCCTCTGCTTCAACACAGGCTGTGTGGCTTCGACAGAGCCAGGTGGGAAGGTGATGTCCCGCCGAATCATGGGGGGCTGCACAGGGGCAGGTGCGATGTGCGAGGCAGGTACTGGGGGTCCTGCCTTCTGCATCTTCATCCCAGAGTGCAGGAATGGAGACTTGCTGGGAGAGGTGCGGTTCTCCATCGGCCGGGGCAGGGGAGCAGGGCTGGATACCTGAGGAATGTGATTCTGCATGCTTGGTGGGGGCTGGTAGTTGGATGGAGGGGGCCTTGTCATGGGGGGTACGGGGGCAGAGGGACCATATTGGGGCTGGCGTGTGCCATGGGAAGGCCACGGGCCTTCATGGTTGGCCCTCTGATCCGTGTGCAGCATTTCATCTGTTCGGTTCACGCCATGATAGGCAGGGCCCTGGGGGGCAGAGCCTGTGCTCTGCCTGTTGGCATAATTGTAGGTCATGTCATTACGCCCCTGCCACATGGTGCCTTGCTGAGCAACCTCAGGTGATGCCTGTATGGGGGCACCCATCATTTGTGGTGGCATGTTCTGCTGGGCATTGGAGCCAGGGGGTGCAGAGACACGATCTCGGCCAAACTGGAATGGAAACTGGTTCTGGGGGCCACTTGCTGGTCGGCGCTCAGTAGCAGCGGTGGCAGTGGCAGGATAGGCGTTGCCATACTGGTTGTATACATCTTGCTGAGGGGAAGGCTGGGCAGCTTGTTGCTGGCTGGTGGGCTGGGGCTGGGCTGGGGGCAACTGCTGCTGCTGAGGTTGCCCCTGCCCTGTGCTGTATGGCACATTGTACATCTCCCCGTCGTGCCGCTTGGCAGGAGGGCCGTATGTAGCATCCATCGGCCGCTTGTAATTCTAAGGGACAAGCAGAGTTTGAGTAGTTAATACTCTGCACTCAAGGACAAAAGACCCACAGCTGCCAAGATGGCTACACCAGACACTTGTTGGGCTTGCTTCTGTCCCTCTAGAAGCAACACAGACTACAAGGGAAACAAAGGAATCATCTTTACAAATTATCTTTCAAAATTGTATCTGAAAGCAAGAATCATTTTCTATTCCCTGCTGGCTCTCCCTTGCTCTAAGTAGAAAAACACAGAAAAGTTAAAAAAAAAAAAAAAAAATAAGGCCTATTTCTAGCCCTTTTGGAGAACTAGAGGCTGGACTGGACTCTAAATAGGGAAGAGATGGAAGCAGAACTGGCTATTTGGGTGAGCTCCTCAGACTTTCCAATTTGTTTTCTAGCTGGCTCTCAAAGGGGGCACCAGTGTGTTACTTTACCCCATACCTCACCTGTTGCTGCTGCTGATACATTGTGGTCTGCTGGCTGGGGAAGGGGCTGCCGGAAGGGGTGCCTTGAGTGGAGAACTGATTGCCATAGGAATCATGTCTGCAAGAGGGAGAGGAACAGGATCAGGGTGGGAAATGGCAAAGCCTGAGCAACAACGGCACTGAGGCCAGGCTTCACTCACCGTTGCTGCTGCTGCTGTTGCTGTGGGGGGTAGCGGCTAGGAGAATACATCCCGGAGTCTGGGTTGGAAGGCATGAGATTCGGCTGTGGGGCTCCAGTGCCCATGTTTCCCTCTGGTCCTATTCCAGGCTCCGTCCTAAACAAAATTGGAGAAATGGATTCAGTCCACTAGAGCTGTGGAGTCATGGGGTGGGGCAGGGGCAGGGCCATGCTTACCTCACTCTGTCATAAGGACCTCCATAGGGATAGTGCTGTCGTGGTCCCATCGCCACATTTCCCAGCCCAGGGCCAGCTGCTCGGCTGTAGGGGTCCCCCATCCCGCCGTTGGGGCCCTGTCCTGAGGACATGAAGGGATCACTCCCTGGAGCTGAGTGCAGAAAGGCAGGCAGTTGAGTAAACTGGTAGGTGAGCAAGCTTAGCAATCTACCTTGCTTGCTCCAAAGACCCATGCCCTCTTCAAAACTCAGGTTTGTTCCTTTTGTTTTCCTGACAGGTTCAAAACACAGATCTGAAGAGACCCCAACCAGCAAAAAACATACTTGTTAAGGAGTGACAAAGTGAGGCCAGGGAGAGGAAGATAAGAAAGGAGGTAGGGATTAAGAGGGGTGATTAGGTCTGAAAATGCCTTATCTCAGAGGATGGCTGGACAAGAACCCTGAATCACTCTCAAGATATCCCCCTAGTTCCCTGGCTCTGTCCTCAAGGGCACAAGGCCAACAGCAATTGGTCACCTTTCCTCATGCTGCCATAAGGATCCTTATTTGGCTCGTAGGACATGCGCCCCATCATGTCAGAGGTATTCATACTGGGCTGGTACCCAGGGTTTGGAGTCATGGAATTCCGCTTCTGGAATGTGGGGTCACTTCCATCAGGAAAAGCATCCTGGATCCCAACTGAATTGCTCCTGCTCCAGAGCGAGAAAAGACAATTAAACCCCAAATAAAGCAATTCCTCTAATAATACAAGGAACAGGGGACTCACTGGCAGGGCGGGCAGAGCAGGGACCACACCAGGTTGCACAGCTCATGCACTTGTGCCCAGGTTCCCCCAAACCACCCATCCCTGTGTGTGGCTTTACCTCATGCCTGGCAAGGGGGGGATCTGACTGTGTGGTGTGGATGCTGGAGTTGGTGGCTTTAGGTCTCCTCCTTCTGCCATGGAACTGCTAGTTGACTGAGGTGTCTGTGGCCCCTGCATAGACCCTGATCCCGCTGTGGACAGAGATATAGGATGAGCAGGAAAGTGTTTAACACACACAGAAACACATGCCCTTACTAGAAAAGATTGTTAGAAGGCTAAAGCTAGGGTTCTTTAAAGCCTCAATTGCCCTTCTCCACAGGAAATCTGCAAAGCCAGGTAATAAAGAAGGGAATTTGTGGGGGGCTCTATCACTCCTTGCTGTTTTACACTTGGAGAATAGGAATGGTGTGCCAATGCCATCAACATGTTGGTAATTCCTTGAGTCTCTGCTAGCTTTACGCTGATTATGTCTCTTTATTCCCCCAAGGATGCTGTGTAACCTATTCAGCTCTATAATGCTGGTGCTGAGGCTCCCAGTCACCCAGCCCCTGGAATCATAGGTAGGAAAGGTTTCATCTTGCCCCAAAACCTGCAGTGCTCATTACAAGCCTAGGAGCTCCTGTTCTCAAGCATCTAGCACAGTGTCGCCACTCAGGTTCAAATGTTCCTTTAAGCTGATGAGCACAGAACTACAGTTATTAATGTTTCCATTAGTTACCATTCCAAGCAGCAAATATCCCACTGCTTGGGCCTCCCCAGATGATGAGTCATCTCAGGCACTCACTACACCCTCAGAGGTCAACACCAGGGCACACGTGTTTACACCCACCTTCTAGGAGCCCTGGCCTCCTTCCCTCCCCATGCTTGCCCAGTCCCCAGCCTGCTCTCAGAAAGGAGGGTAGGCAGAGGCACTCCCATCAGAGTGTTCCATTCATATCCCCTCCCCACCCCCTCATTCCCATTCATCACCATCTCAGCTCCCTGGTGAATTCAGGGCTCTAGTCTGAGCTGCATTCTAAGGCACTGACATCAGTGGGCCAAAGCTCCCAGATGGCCCTGCCTCACTGCTACTTGTCAGATTTTCCCTCCCATTCACTAGTTTACAAACATTTGGCAAGATGCCAGGTACACAATGAAAATTAAAACTTAAGGGCTGCTACAGACGACCTCCCAAGGGAGTTGCTGCTGATGGCTCTTTAGTCTGCCAACCTGTTACACCCTGTGGCAAGGCAGAGCATACATCCCCGTTGGCAGGGGCCGCTGAATAAGGAGCCTGGATCCTTGAATGTTACCCTTGAAGGGTAAACCATGGGGAAGCTGTTCACACAATCCCTACCTGGAGAGGGAGGCTGGATCTTGGGCTGAGACTTCTTGGAATCAGCAGCTGCAAAGATGTCCGGGGGAGGGTCTTCTCCCCGTTCAATCTTGCATTCAAAGGCATAGAGACACTGGATATACTGCTTTTTCAAGGAGCTGGCAGCACTGCTTGAGGTGCCGACATTGAGGTTGGTTGCAAGTTCCCGCCACTTTTTGTTCTTGTTGACCTGCACAACAAACCAGAAGAGGCAGGGTACATCTTTCACCTGGTCTTCCTGCCCACAAGTCGCAAAGCCCATCAGGCTACCAGGTACTTATCTCTTAATAGAATCACAATTCTCAGTTAACCACAAAAGTCAACCCTGCTTGGTGGATAGTCCACAGCAAACATTAAATCCATGGCTGGCTTCCCTTTACCCTCGGCAGGCTCTATCCACAGATCATCGCAACTATCAGACAGTGTTTATTCCAATTAGGGCCAATTTCACATCACTATTAGAACAAAATTCAGAAGGGATGGTCTTTGCTTTATACAAATGTACTGCTGAATGATGTGCAAATCACCATCAGATCCAAATCCCATTTTAAACGCACCAGTAAAAATTAACATTTGATAAAATGGAGACGTGGTAGTATCAACGACCACTCTGCTTGGCTTTGTCAAACTGGGGGTTTTCACATCTGATTTTATTTTTTTCAATGTTAGGCTCCTTGCAAATTTGACATTCTTGTGCCACTACTCCCCTACATCTCAATGACATGTAGTAACTAAGCCCCTTTTCCTCGAAAGTCACTGTCTTGATTGCCCAGGAGATGCTCCAGTCCCTTTGACTTCTTTTGTACCTACCCAGAAGTCACTAGCCTATAGTTCTGCCTCCTTTCTTAGCTTCAGGGCACTGACCAAGACCATTCCCCAATCCCTACAGTTACTCTTTCTGCTCCAGCCAGGCAGGTCTCCTTCATGTATTCTTTTTTTTTTTTTGAGGGCAGTGTCACTGGCCCTCATATGTGGGACCTGAACCAAGGCCACTGGCTTCCCAAGCCAGCGCTTAACCACCCAGCACCACTTGGCTGGCCCTCCTTCATGTATTCTTATGCTTATTCACCCACCATATGGTAAGCTTATTTCTCAAGGGCTGTGAACACTGGCTTTTCAGTCCCAATCCACAAAGGAAGTTCAATATGTGTGATAACCTGTTGATCGGGTACCAATGAAACCAGAGAGGAGAGTGACAGGGAAGCAAAGAGAGGGACAACTTAGACGGAGGGAAAGTGACCAGGAATGCTTCCTAGAGCAGGTTACATCTGAGCTGAGTCTTGAGGGTTGGAGATAGCACTGGCAGGGTACATTCCAGACTCTCTCCCACCTCTAGGCCATCTGGGCCAGTCAAGTAGAATGGCCCCTCCCTCTACCTAAACCCTACTTATCCCTCAGAAAAGCTCAGGACTCTTCTTTTGTCTCCTTGGAGCCTTCACAACTAACTTATAACAGTACTTTCTACTCTGAACTGTCTCTAGAGTTCAACTATGTCATAGCATCTAAAAGGTTGGCATCCTTTTGCAAACTAAGACAGGCCTAGGCTTTGGGATTCCCTCTGTGCTTCACCTTAGATTCAGAAGCCCACCCAGTTAAAAGTATGCCAAACCTAACTTCATGCCCACTTTCCCTAAAAGCAGGCGAGGCCTGACTGTGAGAACGAGTAGCAGGGTGAATGGCAGGAAGAAGCCCAGGGTCACCTCAGAAGCCTTCTGTGGCTTTGCTTCCCACGCCACTTATGTGGCAGTGTGCACGTGTCTTGTTTTGTTTTGTTTTCCTTTGTGGGGGAGGGAAATAAAGCCTGAAGGGAGAAGGAATTCATAACTGACTGTTGGTTGGCTTCATTCCAATCACTTTCTTTTCTGCTGGTGACAGCTGTTTTCCTCTTCTGATTTAGAAGGTTTGGAATACATCCCTCCCAGCCACGCCTCCCCCTGAGCTCAGCCACAAACTCAGATCCAACAGCAGGCTCCTGGTCTGATGACTACAGAACATACATAGGAGGAAAGTTTGCAAGGCACAGTGTGCCGTCTGCCAGCGTTGCCTCCTGGGCTGAGTGTAAAATAAAGCTATAAGGTATCAGAGCAGAGCAAAGCTCAGGGCAGTGGTTACTTCATAGGTTCGCAGCAGAGATCAATCCATTCTCTGCAGTCTCCCATACCGGCTAACTAAACACAATCTCCCATCTACTTCTCCCTTCATAGACGATTTCTATAAAATAGCTCCTAAAATCCCATCTCCATTAGGAAGTTTCCTGGAAGGGTTAGCAACTACTCTGACTGCCCCTGGACCATCTTGCAGACCAATTTATGTGGCAGAAATCTTGCTGAAAGCTGTTTATTATTTTTAGCTTGACAGTCTAGTTGGGTACATACTGTCCCTACTTTACAAATAAGAAAAATTAGGTAGCAGAGTGGTTATACACCTTGATTAGGTCACATATGTTGTAAGTGGCTAAGACAGGATTCAAAACCAGGCCAATCTCTGCAAATCTTGCCCTTGTCTATATGCCAAACTGCCTCTCATGGAATCAGAATGCCCACAGACTTTCTCTATCTTTGCAACCAACGGGACCCTAGAGAAATGGTAAACAATGTTATACTTCATACTGCCCAGAAAAGTCTGGGCCTCCTGCCTTTGCCTTATCTTTTGGAACCCTGTGCTCCCAGGTCTGTCAGTATGTGACTCAGAGGGCAGGAGAGGGTAATGTCCCTGTGCGATGCACGACACCAGGTGAAACCATTGAGTACCTTGAGAGAAGCTTGTTGAAACAACAGGAGAAGCCAAGTGACAGGCACTCACCTGAGTCAATCCACCAATCTCCTTCACAGACACATAGAGGCGATAGAGGTCCAGAGGTTTCCTACCCACAGCAGGCAGATTTGTCATGCCCATGGCCTTCTCCTCCGTGAAGGCCAGATAGCGGTCTACCCACATCTTCCTCTCAGGCTCACCACCCAGCTCATACAACTTGGTGATCTTCTCATTGGTTGTAGTAGAAGAACTGGATTTCTGGAAGGGTCAGGTCAAGATTCTTAGGAGCCAGTCAGATTCAAAGCCTATGCTAAAGGACTCAGAAGTCCTTTGACTAGGATACAGCTTCTTATTTTGGGGTGGCTACTAACATCTGCCCTGCCTTCACAGGGATGAAAGGCCAAAAGGGAGCTAGACCTTCTTCCAGTAAAGGAAGAAAAAGAATACTAACTATATATTACACACTGGGTGCTGTGCTAGATGCCTTTACATATTAGGCATTATAAATTATTCTCCTCTTAAAAGATAAGGAGGCAGGCACAAAGAGGCCATGCCCAATATCTCATAGCTTTTAAGTAGCAGGGGTGAAATGTCAAATCTTTGTCCGCCTGACATGAATGTCACTTTATAAACTGTTTCAGAGAACTCAAGATAACTCAAAACGTGATCTTGAGACAATGGGGATGGACTAAAATGAAACTGTAGCTCCTCTCAAGAAAGGGTCTCCCATGGGCATGAAAGGCCTTGGACAGCATTCTGTCTAAGACAGGAGGATGGCTAAAAGGGTCTGGGAGCCAGAGTCAAAGGACCATAAGAGGTGGCAACTAGAATTTTTTATTTCCCCTACTTTATAAGATAGGGAAAATGAGGTATGAAAAAGGATAGAAATGCTTCCAATGACTCAATGCTCAAATCCCCAGATTGCCACACAACTCAACAAATAGCACCCTCAGAAGGACCAACCTACAGGTTGGCCAAGGACCCAAACCCCAACTGCCTCAT
Organism: Aselliscus stoliczkanus; assembly: GCA_033961575.1. Classification (NCBI taxonomy): domain Eukaryota; kingdom Metazoa; phylum Chordata; class Mammalia; order Chiroptera; family Hipposideridae; genus Aselliscus; species Aselliscus stoliczkanus. The sequence goes on from CM066730.1 coordinate 164,269,419, forward strand.
CTCCCTCTTTAAAGAACATAGGGCACCAACCATTCCTGCTGCTCAGTGAAGAAGTGAAAAGCACCTACATGCCCATGGCACATACTAGCTATTGATGCATGAGGACAGGGGGCACAGATTCATAGAAAATTCTCTACTGCAGGTCTGGCATATCCTTCATAACACATAGCTATCAGAACATTTTGTTATTTACGTCAGGACCCCTTAGGCTAACTCAAACCTAATTCAATGAGCTATAATCCTGGGACCCTTCAAGATAAGAAAAGGTAACAGCAGCTTTTTCTGAGATGATCTAGTTGGTGTCACAAAAGGCTAGAGTCTAGTCACTCTCTTTTTTTCCTCCTTCCCATCACTGAAAAGGATGGAACAGAAAGTTAAGAGGAGTCAAGATATAAATCATTACTTTGGATTTGGATTCTGTCTTGGGTGTCCCATCAGCCTTGTTGTTCATTTTGGTGGCTGGAGTTAACTTGACATCCCCAAGGCCCATCATCTCTGGGCTGGCTGCCATCCCTGTAAAAGAGACAAAAATTCTCAAGTTTAATAGTTTATGACATGAAGATCACTCTGGAAGAAATTCCCTAGGGTGAGTAATGACTAGAACTTACCTGCTGAATTGTTGGCCATAGTTCCGCCCATGGGATATGGGGGTCCCTGAGGGTTGATCATGCCAGCCATACTATTAATCCCTTGTCCATACGGAGGTCCAGTTCCCATTATACCCCCTTGATTCATATTGGGGTAACCCGGTGGCCTAAGAAAGAAGATGGAGAGAGAGAGAGAGTGAGAGAGAGAGACAAGAGCTAGAGACACCGAGTTTTCAGATTTGGACTTGAGCTAAATAGGGTTTTGTGAGTCAAGGTCATCTAGTTAGCCTTACAAGGAAAAAGTTTATGGGTCCCCCCAAAACCACAATCATGTATTACCTGACTTCAATATTCTTATCTTTTACCTCCCACAAAGGTTTTAAGAGGGTTGAAGCTCCAAATGGGAAACCAGAGCTCAATTTTAAAGGAAACACTCCTTTAAGAATGAAGCCCTATCATGTTTCTGAAATACTGTATTCCTCTAAGGCACCTCTAAAGTCAAGCATGTTTCCATTTAAGGGCCCTCTCTATGACAAAAGGCCTAGATAAAAAGCTCGATTTTACCACTTTGTCATGTCAAACCCCAACCAAACTGAAGCCCTCAATAGGAAAGTACCTGGAGGGGCTTTGCATTTTTTCTTGATAGACCCATTGCAAACTCTGTGCTTTCATCATTCTGAAGTACTAACCAAGCCCACCTCTTTATAGTCAATCACCTTATTCTACCTTGGTTCATCAAGAACCCAGTAAGACAGGAAACACTTTAAGAACTGTAGGCTGGGCCGGCCGAGTGGCGCAATGGTTAAGTGCTGGCTTGGGAAGCCAGCGGCTCCGGTTCGGGTCCCACATGTGAGGGCCAGTGACACTGCCCTCAAAAAAAAATAAAAATAAAGTTTGGCTGAGGTGCAATTCCTAAATTACTCTTTAAAAAAACAACAAAAAAACCCCAAACAAACAAACAAACAAAACTGTAGGCACCAACAATGGAGTACATGGACAAAGCCTTCAAAAGCAGAGGAATCATATTCATTGAAGTCTGTGGCCAAGGAAGAAGAGATGAACCTTCAAGTCATTAAACCAAATCACATTGAGCCCTCTGTACTTTCAGCACCAGAGTCAAATGCACAGGGCCACAGAGAACAGGGAAACGGCAAACACAACCGGACTTCCTTTATTTCTCACACCACAGATCAAGTCATGTATATCACTAAAATTCCTTTTGGAAACCAAGAAACCAGGTTGACAGAAGCAATGAAGACAATCTGAAGACTTATTTTACTAATCAAAACAATCTGTGCTTTGGGTCGGCCAAGTGGCACGGTGGTTAAGAGCTGGCTTGGGATGCCAGCAGCCCTGGTTCGGATCCCACATATGAGGGCCAGTGACACTGCCCTCAAAACAAACAAACAAACAAACAAACAAACAAACAAAAAATAACAAAAAAACCCCACAAAAACAATCTGTGCATTATAAAGTTCTTCACATATGATATCTGGTCATGTGAAATTTGATACCAATCTAAGATGCTTAAGAATCGGCACTTTTGTTGTGTTTTTCACTGTAAGGAAACCTAACTTTCTAAAGAACTCTCAATAAGATGCATATTTACCAAGATGACAAGAAGTACTGAATGATTCTACAATTTATTTCCTTGTACGGACACCCTCTTCACTTTCCAGGCCTTACCTGTTTTGGATAGAGTTGGCAGCAACATGCATGGCGACAGCAGTTTCTTGAGTTTTCCGGTTCATGCCCCCTGGTGGGGGACACATCCCTGACCCAACCTGAGGTGGCATATTGGCCATGTTAGGGCCATAAGGCCTGTTGCCCATGGAGGCGTGACTCATTCTCCCTGGAGGGAGTGTGCCATAAGGTGGGATGCCAGGCTGCCCATGCATCTGACCTCCAGCACCCATAGGGTTCATGCTTCCAGCCATGCCTGCGCTGGGATAGTTAGAGTTGGGCAAGGCATTATAGTTTGGCTGCCTGGGGTAGCCTCCTGGGAGAGGAAGAAGGAGAGAAGATGCAGAGATTTGGTTAGTGACTCATTAGCAACTCACTAATATTGCTCAAACCCTAAAACTCCAAAGATGAGAAACAACGGGAATCATTCAATATTTGGTCTGGAAAGAGACCAACTTCATGGTAGCCTTTACCCCGCTTAAAAAACACACAAAACAAACAAACAAAAAAAACAGTAAAGGGAGGCCAGAAGCATATAAAGGCAGTCCCTTCAGTTGTGCCCTTATCTTAAAGACAGCACAGCACAGAGAAGGCTGGCTTTGCTACCATTCAGGCCCTTCAACTCCCAGAATTCTTTCTCTATACTCATCTTGCCTTCTCTCCCATGCTCTGTGCAAGACATTCAGCTCTAGTCCATCTAGGGCTAATTTTGAACAAAGATCCATTCTATTAGGACTAATTACTAAAAAACAATATAATAACCAATAATTACCATTTACTAAATGTCTACGCTCAGTCTTGAGTTAAACACCTTATCCCCATTTTACAGATGAAACAGAGGCTCAGGGATATTCAAGGATTTTAGAAGGTGACAGTCCTGCCCTACTTTGGGGCCTGACCTTGGCGGATCTGAGGCAAAGAACGGTCCTACTCTTACGACCCTGACAAGCACACCAGACAAGGAACTTTTTTCATCTCACTCTATGCACTCCTAACTGGGTGGTATACTCACCCTGTGGGCCATACTGACTCCCCTGGGGACCATAGCTCCCCATGGAGTTCTGCTGGTAGGAGCCCATGCCTGTGTGCATCTGTCCTCCAGAAGGCTGACGTGGAGATAAGGCCGAGCCGGGCTGCGGGGAACTGTACTGGGGCATCTGGGGGTTCCTCTGCATGTAACCTATTTGTGGGTAGCGTTCATATAGTTATAACCTCAGTACAATGGGAACAAATGCTCTGCCCTATCCTAGGACTTCATCATCTACATTTTCTTTAGCAACTAATTATATGAAGTCTCCATCTTATTTGCCATATAATTGTGTGCTATTTTAGGCACCCTCCTAAGTGACATGGCCATTAACCACATCATGCCAACTGTTTCTACTAAATCGGGGTTTGAATAGACAAATAGCAGTGACAAAAAAACAAAAGGCGCAGGATTTAAGGGTAAAGATTCGATGCTGAGCTTTAGCTCTGGCTGACCAAATCAGGCACAGTGTACATAGGGAGGGATCCATCAAAACACAAACACCAAGAAAGAATAACTATGGGAGAAACACTGTTCTGGAGTCTCAACATGGCCAGGCCCACTCTTAGCCTCACAGTTATTGCTGGGACTGTCCTAAGTTTCATGCTCATCCAGTTCTCCCAATGTTACTGCACATGATAATCAAGTGTTAGCCTTAGCCCTCTACCCCTCCCTCCAAGCCCAGGCTCCTACCTCGATCTTGGGCAATGCTCGATTGGTTCATGGAAGGATGCATGATGCTGTCTGACTGGCCACTGGGTGGCCGAGGTGGCATCTGGTTGCCTGCTCCAGACAGAGAAAAAAGCAAGCCAATCACAGCTAAGCCTGGAAATTCTAGCTGGGGGTTAATTCTGAGCTGGAAATGGCTCCAGGGAAGGCCAAGCACCTCCCAGTATCACATACAGAGATCCCAACCAAGGGGCTCCCATCTCCCTTCTTCAAATGCTGAAGGCAAACTTTGCAGACATGAACCAGAGGTGTTCTCTCTGTCAGTGGAAGGCTGGGGCTCCCTGCTATTGTTGGGGACCAGTCCCCTTCCCCCCGCACCACAAAATCCAGCACTTGAGTGTACCTGGCACTGCAGCAGGCGACAGTGGTCCTGAGCGAGACTGAGCAACACTGGCGGGAGAGCCAACAGGGGACGGGGAGGGGCCTCGGATGCCAGGCAGGTGAGGGGAGGTATGCGGAGAGAAAGGCGACTGAGCTGGATTACTCTGCTCTCCTTGGCTGCTGGAAATCCCTGATGTGCTCACTCCAGGGCTCAGAGCTCCTTCTGTTCCCATGGGGAGATCGTCTATTGAACCAGACAGATCCTGAAACACACATACAAGGACATGGATTAGCAATATTAGGCGACTCTTCTTTCAACAATCCTACTACATGATTAACATTTTCCTTAAACAATCAAGAGCAAACACTCCGCACACATACATTATATAGTCATGATACTATAGCTCACATATGGCAAACTATTAAGGGCCAAATAGAAAATATTTTAGACTCTGCGGGGTGTATAGTCTTTATCACAACTACTCAACTCTGCCATTGTAGTGCAAAAGCAGTCATACATAATCAAGTTTTATTGGAACACAGCCACACCCATTTGATTGTTTATTAAAAACAACTGGCCCACAACCTGTAGTCTGCTGACCTCTGGGCTGTCCACCAGATTCAGATCTAATACTTTTATCTTCTTTCCCAGCCCCAATTTCTAGTCGTGAGAGAGCAGCATTTCAGTGAGCCTTCAGTTCTTTCCCAATGGGGAAGCTTTACAAAACATCGCCAGGATAGTACCAGGGGGCCACAAGAGTATGTTAACAAGTTTGGGTAACAATCACAGATCCTCTCCATCAGGTTATTATAGCCTACATTTACCAAGGACTCACTGACTCCAAGTTACCATATTTTAAAATATAAAGGGTTAGGGGACCGGCCCAGTGGCACAGTGGTTGACAGCTGGCTTGGGACGCCAGCGGCCCCGGTTCGGATCCCACATATGAGGGCCAATAACACTGCCCTCTAAAAAACAAAAAAAAAAACAAAAAACAAACAAACAAAACCCAAAAAACAAAAAACAAAAAAAAGAAAATATAAGGGGTAGGAGGTGGGAAAGGCATATGTTGTACATGAAAGATAATTCCTAACTGCTAAGAAGGGATTTCCTGGCCCACACAGCAGGGATGAACAAATGTTTACTAAGTGAACAAACCCAGTTTTATCCCTAGTTGTAAAGTTTTTCAATGACAACTTGAAATTCACCTGGGGGCTTTGCTTGTCTTGAAACAATCAGTAATGGGCCGGCCGAGTGGCGCATTGGTTAAGCGCTGGTTTTGGGATGCCAGTGGCCCCGGTTCGGATCCCACATGAGGGCCAGTGACACTGCCCTCTACAGCTAACAACAGCTCCACCTGGAGCTGGGCTGTGCAAGCCCCGGTGATGGTGTGGGCTGCAGTTGGCTGCCATAGGCTACAGTGAGTGGCCCGCAGCTAGCGTGAGCGGCTGGCAGCCAAGCGTGAGCTGCCAATAGCCGCGATGAGCGACATCCAGAGGCCAGCGACCAATCTGCCTCATCCGGGAAGAGCGCAATGACGATACCAACAGTGAAGCAACATCCTCCGCAACTAAACTGAAGAACAAAAGGACAGCAACTTGTCTGTTCCCCTTCCCCGATTCCCCAACGCTGTTCCCCTCCACCAATTCCCCAATAAAATCTTAAAAAAAAAAAAAAAAAAAAAAAAGCTTTAAAGAAATGTTTAAAAAAAACAAAAAACAATCAGTAAAGTGTTTACTCTGGCTTGGTAAGACTAGCATCAGGAGCTCAATACTTACCCCAAGAAATGCACCCTCAGCCCCATGTACATTCTCTAGCAATACCGCTGGCTCAGCACCACACATTAATTTCAGACTAGGTACAAACTGTACGATGAGAAAGGATGAGAGCTTTGGATATGGGCTCAGGTCTGGAAAAACCCTTATACTTGAATGGTTAAGAGGAGAGTTCTCTTAAAGAGACACATCTGAAGAGGAAGGAGATCCAAAATGGCTGATTTGAGTCTATTCCTATTCCCACAACAAGCTCATGTTGGAAATATTAGTTCAAGATGACTCTAACCCAGGGGTCTGACAATAACATGAGAGGTCAGAGGGCATTTTTAGGCTCTCCCCCAAGGATCCAGGTTGGAACTTCTGCAAACCAGCTGGTTACTTCACTAGGCTGGGAGCGTTTCTGAGTTGTATGGGAATAAAACTTGCCCTGAAGGCAAAGCAGATAGGCAGGTGCGCATCTGCATATATGTCTAGCTCTCAGTGTTAGCCAAGAAATCAGAAATGCTAGCTTTCCTATAAGCAGACATAGTACACCATGCAAGCTTTAAGAATGCAATCAGAATTAGTTCTAGCATGGAAGGGAGCTCAAGAAGGCCCTCTCTAGGTAACATCAAAGGGTCTCTCTCCCCTCAAAGGACTAAAGTACCTGGAGCTATTAAGAGTCCTGGGTTCATCCCAAGAGAGGATTCCATCCGCGTGTTAAGGGCTAAGTTATACGAGGGGACACTTGGCCTCTGGGCCAAGAAGAGTAAACTCAAAAGAGGCCGCAAGATGACAAGAGGCGCCAACCATACATCGTTTTGAGGCCAGAAAGGGCCTCAAAAGCCACTTGTTAAGCTCTGGTCTGTACCAGAAACCAGAGCTCAATGCTCTGGTTTAGGGACCATTGGGTTCCCTCAGCATTCTTTCCTACAGTCTCCATTCCTTATCAAACCACCAGCTTCTGGTAATAAAAGCTACTTGTTTACATGGAAAAAAAAAAAAATCAGCGTAGGAATCAAAGTTCCATCCATAAGACAAGAACTGGGTTCTATTCAAATGGCTTTGAAAATTTAAGTCTCTTAAATATTTGTGTTTAATTAAACAAGTATAACAGGAACATTCTCATAGTAAAAATAGTTCAGATGGTATATGTAACGCTAAAGTCCCCCTTTACTCTCTTTCTGCTGCCTTCAATAGAGGAACCCCTGTTTAATTTGGTGTATATCCTTGGAGATCTTCTGAGGAACTCAGGAGGGGAAAAGAGAGAGAGAAAAAAAAAGAAAAACCCAACCACAATCCACCAACGATTGCTATAGCGTAGGGGCAGGGGCTGCAGATTCTCCTTCAGCCCCACTGTTAAAAACCAGGCTCTCCATAGCCCCACAGGTGAATGTCTAAGTCCAGCTGAGGGGCCTGAAGAAAACACTGGCAGCCCGAGGGGTTGGGGTCTCAGGAGCCTGGAGGCACCTGTGGTGACAAGGTGGTGGCTTCCTTCACAGAAGCACTCTGAGGAGAGCTGTCAGTTTTGGTCAAGTGCCCTGAGCTCCTTGGAGAAAAAGTGCTAAGTAACATGAACTGGGATGCCTAGGCACAGAGTAATAGTGGGGAAGGAAGCAGCGTTAATCTCATCTCTCTGATTTGGTACGTTGGAGGCCAATCTCTCAAAGTGTAATTTTCATGAGATGGCAACTGGTCAGTATGAGGGTAGTTGATTAAAAGAAAGAAAAAAAGGGCCGGCCGAGTGGCGCATTGGTTAAGCGCTGGTTTTGGGATGCCAGCGGCCCCGGTTCGGATCCCACATGAGGGCCAGTGACACTGCCCTCTACAGCTAACAACAGCTCCACCTGGAGCTGGGCTGTGCGAGCCCCGGTGATGGTGTGGGCTGCAGCCCCTGCTGCAGTGGGCTACCATAGGCTTACAGTGAGTGGCCCGCAGCCAGCGTGAGCGGCTGGCAGCCAAGCGTGAGCTGCCAATAGCCGCGATGAGCGACATCCAGAGGCCAGCAACCGATCTGCCTCATCAGGGAAGAGCGCAATGACGATACCAACAGTGAAGCAACATCCTCCGCAACTAAACTGAAGAACAAAAAGACAGCAACTTGTCTGTTCCCCTTCCCCAATTCCCCAAAGCTGTTCCCCTCCACCAATTCCCCAATAAAATCTTAAAAAAAAATAAAAAAACAAAAAAAAAAAAAAAGAAAGAAAAAAAAATTAAGAACCAGAATGTTAGCATAGGAAGGGACAGATCACTTACATTAACAATAACTACTATTTGAGCATCTACAATGTTCAGGGCACTAGAGTTACTTAATTTTCTATAATTCTTAGCAGTGGGTGCTTCTACCACTGACATGTTGAAGATGAGTAAGCTGATGCTCAGAGAGATTGGGTTATATGCCCAAGTCATCCAGCAAGTACACGGCAGAAACTAGAGTTTGAACCCAGGTCTGCTGAACCCCAGAGGCTCTGTTCTTTGTCTCTCCGTTATGCTGTGACAATATATAGACTGAGGAAAAAAACACCCCACCCCCTTGAGTTAGGAGACCAAGGCCCAGCTAGGTCTTGCTGTGACCTTGAGCAAGCTCTCGACAAGGTAGGCTTTGGTTTCCTCACTTACACAATGAGAGGACTGGACAAATCTGAGTTTGTGACAAACCCCTGGGACATATGCAAGGAACTTCGCTGGTACCATACGGTCAGGGCCATATGAAATATGCAATACCAGCAGCAATACCCTGGAGTGAGAGAGATGACAACACATCAGCAACCTAAGATGTAAGACATATCTTTCAGCTCCAGTGGCTAATCACAAGTAAATGTTTTTATTGGGAAATGAGAGGGAGTTGCAAGGGCATAGGACTCCAAAAAAAGTCACTCTCCATCCCGCCCCATCTACATGAACAGATACCGCTCTGAACTCCATGTCCTTTTATTGCACAGGACACACCTCTGCTTTCTACCCTACAAAAAGCCAGTTTTTCAGGTCTTTTGTTCCACAAAAAGCCGGATGTCTGGCTGTTGAGTCAGACCTCAATGTGCCTAACAAGTTTGGCTTTCTATAACATACCACAGACAAAGTTCAATCAATCCCAGTCCCAATTCTCCCTGGGGGGTGGCTGCCTTTAACATTTCAGGACTCAGGTTCTCATCTCTCGAAAGGGCCCACCTAACAGGTACGTTATGTAGAAGGACCGCTGAAAGAATTACAGCACTGTCCCTTAAGTGCAAAGATCTCTTTTCCTGAGTTTGCTCTTCCAAGCATAATCCTGCTGAGAGATGGGAGGTGAAGATCAGCCCACTCAGTGCCCTGCCAGTTCCAAGGAAGCAGCAGGGCCAGGCAGAATTTCCTCACGTGTTTCCAACGTGTTTCATGCATTTTATTGCTCATCTACCATGCAGATCAAAAGCGCTGGAGCAGGTCCAACTATTTCACACAGAATCTCACACTCCAGGCTGGCTACAGCCCCGAAAGCCTTCGTTTCTTCACTTGAAATACTGCCCAATGTTATTTTGGGATGTGACCTGATAGAGGAAGCCCACAGGGACTCCATGACGATAACCGTTCCAGCTGTGATTGGTTGCCCAGTTCCAGCAAGTGCCAGCATGGGTTTGTCAGGCTCTGCTGACAAACAGAACTCAGCAGCTAACACCTTCTCTTCACACCACAACAAAACCATGCCTGAAATCACAGTCCATACCTCACTGAGGGTGTGTGTATTGGGGAGGGTGGGGGTGGGGGTAGTGCTCTCAAAGGAAGGGCTGCAAGTTTTAACATGAATTGGCTGCCTGTTGAAGTACATTTTCAAGCAGGAAGATACCAAATTAGGGTTAGATGGGGGGGGGAGGTAAACAATCTCCCAACAGAGCCTCATGAGGATGGCATCAGTTCACTTAGCTGAGCAGATTAAATAACATCAACAGAAAAATCTAAAGAACAGGCTCATGGCAATGCTCAGATCCAGGCTTTTCTCATAAATTTGGCTGAATCCTTGAGAAATGGAGCTTTTGTTAACCCCCAGATGGATTTCTCGTATTCTTTCAGTTGTGAAGAGCTTTTGCCAAGTTGTGACTACTGGCAGGGAAACCACCCACCAAGAGCCAGGTAAATCCTACATACATGCTTGTAGTAAGAGTGTGTGTGTGGGGGTGAGAACCTGGCAACTCAGCCATACTCACTTAAATGACGATCCTTGAATGAAAAAAGTCCAAACGCACAGCGTGAAATGACCAAATCTGAACTAGCAATTGGTCAAGTTGTTTTCTTAGCCTACCAGATCCACGGTTATGGCAGGAGGCTGCCCCCATGCTGGAGAATGGGGGGAACCCTGAAGGACACAGAACAGCCCGGGGACCTAACCCTTGAAGAAAGGCAGAAGGTAGGAAAGGAGGCAACAGCTTTGACAAACTTCAAGGAAAAAGGAGAAAGACAAACTTAATTACACAGGAACTACTTACTTAAGGCACATAACTTTTGGGGAGATCTTGGTTTTTCCATAAAGTCTTCTTTAAGCAACTATTTGTCAAGGATCTGATGGAGAAGAGGCTACCTCTATCAAACACTTCTAAAAATCGTCAGTAGATTTCAGTCGTAGATTCTCTTTTTTTCTCCTCAGTCTTTGCTAAATAGAAGGAAGGGCGATCTGATCCACCCAGGGGCTCCAGAGTATAGAACTGCTACACTGTTGTTTCAATGAGTGACCTCAGCTCAACAGATTAACTGCCACCCCTGCCTAGAGAGCAGGCTAGCAGTGTTGGCTGAAATGCCAAGAACGAATAAACACACAGAACAAACAGGTTGCCTCCTGCTACTGATGGTACTTCCAAGCCAGAGGTTAATAAGAAAGTGGTAAGGAAGGGGAAAGAAAAGACACTATCCTTTTAGCTTAGGATCAAGCACCATCTCCTGCCTGAATTACACTCACTGTTTAGAATAGCATAAACCACTCTATTTCCTAACTCCCCGCCCCAAGTTTTAAAAACCCCTCACCAAACTCCCTTTTCTCTTTTTCTACAATAGGCTATTCTTCTGGGGATAATGGAACATTTTTTCCTGGTACTTTATTCTGGCTCCCCGGTGAGGAATGTACACTAGAGAAGGGTCAGGCTCTTCTTGACTTCCGAATGTTTTTGGGGCCCACCTCCAAGAGACAATTCCCTATATACACACGTTGGAACTCATAAATAGAGCTCTGGGAGACCAAGTCTCCAAATTCAAAGGATATTGAAAAGACAATAAAACAAGTCCCTTTGTGTCTCCCTCTTGAAGGGAAGCAAAACTGACACAAATATGTGACTATCAGGTGTTCAACCCTAAGGTACATGGTTGACTCACATTTAGTTCTCACAATTGTTTTTTTTTTTTAAAAAAACAAAAACATATGTCCGTGTTTTTTATTTTTAGTTTTTTAGACTTTTTTTTTTTTTTTAAGGGCAGTGTCACTGGCCCTCATATGTAGGATCCGAACCTGGGCTGCTGATGTCCCAAGCCAGCTCTTAACCACCGCGCCACTTGGCCGGCTCTCACAACTGTCTTCTGATGTGTAGGTATCAACCCCATTTTAATAAAGAAGCAGGAAGCTCAGAAGTTAAATTACTTGTCTAAGGGCAGAGAGCTATTAAACAGGAGAACTGGAGTTCAAAGTCCTATTCCTGATTCCAAAGCCTGCACTCTTTCCACTATAAGGTGGAAACCTGACTATCAAAGGCTAGGTAGGCTACACACTCCAAACACAGTCAGGAACAACCCATCTCTGGACATCCTGGGTGATTAGCTACCTGACTCTTAGTAAGCTAACCTCACTAGGCCTCACTTAGCTCCTCTGTAGAAGGAAAAACTAAAACTAGATAATCCAACTCGATAAGTCTACAATGCTACGTGCTCCCCTCTTTCTTAGGCAGTCTTCCTATAAACCACTCTTGCTCTCTCCTCCTTTCATGGTTTATTTCAAATTAGCCCTTTCCATTTAACTCTCTTAATTCAAACCTACTTTTTCTTCACTAAAGGGTATAGCAATTTTTCTTACTTCTGGATCCTTAGAAGGGCACTTAATTTATAGAGGGGAGGATACTTAGAATCTAGGGAGACAAACAAGAAATTCAGTCCCATGAAGATAGGTAGCTATCTGGTCTCTACTGGTTTTCATATTAAATGGGCTCTAATCCTATTACCAAGCACAAGGGTGTGGTCCAGAGAAGTCAAAACATCCCCTGCCTCTAGATGGCCTCATCTCAGGCAATTTCAAACACACTTTCTTCCTCACCAAGCCCTGCAACCTGCAAGACAATCTGGCCTTGTTTAGGGGACCCATTCCCCAGACTGGGAAAGGGGAAAGCTTCTTTCTAGGGGCAAAAGCCAAGCAAGCTTTAATACTCAGCCCAGAGCCGTGCTCCAACAATGGGGTCATAGGCAACAGAGCTTGGCTCTAACACAGCAGGGTGAGCCATTAATTTCCCAGCCACCGGAGGAGAATAGAATGGATGGGAAGACCAATCGCTTCCAGTCGCACAGACAAATAATCATTTTTTGCCTTGGAATCTTCAAAGATGAGAACAGCTTTGGGTGGAGTGGGGGCAAAGTCCCCATATCATAGGACAGCTTCCCTTGCCCCTCACCCCACAGGCCTGGCCCTGAGCCCCTCCAAGGCTCCTCTAGACCCAGTGTTACAGGACTGATGGTACTGTGCTGAATTTGCCCTTTCCCCCACCGGCCTGTGGGACTAGAGCAGGACCAGCCTAAGTCTCCTATGTTATTAATGACCCAAAAAATGGCAGGTACCCCAAAAGATAAAATACATAATAAATGTTGCTCAACCAATAATCTACTCAAAAGCATACTCTTTAGACCCAATCACTATCAGTCCTCTTTTTTTTAATTTCATTCCCCTACCCTAATCCTGTACCTGAACTCTACACCTCCACATTGAGGAAGGGACTCTTGGAAGCGGGCATCAAGGGAATCGACTCTGCTGTCTAAAGCTTAAAAGTGCAACCCTGAGTGGGCCTTTGCCACTTGGGTAAGAGTTCTTGGTAGAACTGCAGTGCAGAGAAGGGTTGTCTGGAAAGGAGGCTGTCAGGAAGCAGGGCTCTGTGTCACTGGAGCAATTTCAATCTCATTACAAAAATACAAGAACCTGCTGTTCTAATCCACCCCAGCAAAATCTCTTGAGGTGGGTCTGACCCTTTGGGTGGAGGCTGAGGGTGTTGCTGAGGTGTAAAAGGGGAAGAAGAAAGGCTGTTGTGCTGCCTGCATTCCTGCGGTGGGAGCCCCTGCAAACAGCAGCTTGGCCACTGCAGCAGCCATTGATTTTCCAAGGGTCGATATTCTGCTCCCACAGATCTGCTCGGCTAGAGGTTTAATCACATTGAGTGCTTCTGTTCAACATCTCCCTTGCACTTCCCCCTCCCCAAACCGATAAAACAAACACCAAACACAATGAGACTTGGCAATGGATAGATGGTGCTCCCCATAGCTGGCCCCACCCCCTGAGAAAGTCTAAGCACCAGTACCAAGGGAGCCAAAGCTACCTGGGCAGTCCACAGAAGCTGCAGGGATAGAGCCACAGGCCCCAGAGAACAGCTGAATCCCTGTCCAACACTCCTATACAGACCCTTCTAATAATTCAAAGATTTTATATTTAAAAATCCAGGTTCCCAACTTGTAAACTAGATAGACAGACAGATAGATAGATGATTGATCCTAGAACTCCCACAAGGCACTAATCGGTTGAAACCTTGCTTTCCAGTTTGTCACAGTCCCCATCAGGCCTGCATAATACCACGTTACCTACCTGACCAGCCTACTGACACACACCCCTCCCCTGCAAAGGCTTCTTTCTTGGGCCAGGAGAGATGTTTCATCTAAGTCAAACACCACCTCTTGGCCAAAAATGTACACAGTGTTTTAAGGGTCACTAGCTAACAGATACTTCATTCCAAATATGAAAAAAAGTGAAATTAGGTCAGAGCTGGGCCTGAGTTAGAGCAGTCAAGAGCAGTGCATATTTATGGAATAGAACTGCTCTAATCTCCGCAGGAAATGAGCACAGTAAAGCTAGAGAAGGCAAAGAAGTTAGGAATTCCCTACTTTCTCCAAGTCAGGCATTCACTGTTAGGAAGGCCAACCACACAGAACTTGTTCCATCATGATCATCAGCTTGAATCCTAGAACTTGGGGGGAGGCGGCGCAGGAAAAAGGGGAGAGGAAAGGAACACAAAAGAAAGCTGAGTTCTAGGTCTGAGAAGTGTAAGGGGGAGGGGGCATTGCCTTAGGCCTCCACCTCATCTGGCTGCCCCTCAAAATTACAGCAACCAGAAAACAAGCAAGGATGTAATAATGTGCATAACCGGGAAGGCAAAATTGACACTGCACTGAGCAGAGCTTAGACCAAGGTCTAGGGAGCTCAGTGGTCTACTTGGTTTGGCATCGAAAACCCTAAATTTATATTTGCCAGTGGTCTTCCCTACCATGGGCGTACTGGTCTAGATAAAACCCAAACATTGTGGGGAAGGAGTAGAACAAACAGATATTGAAAGTGGGGAATGGATATAATTCTAAACCAGAAACGACAGCTATTAATCCCAAAGACCATTAAAACCAAATGAACAACTCTAAACATAGGGAGAGACATAGTCAAGTTCTAAAAGCAGAAAACGAGGGGGGAAAAAAAAGAACTTTTTTTTTTTGAGGGCAGTGTCACTGGCCCTCATATGTGGGACCCAACCCAGGGCCGCTGGCTTCCCAAGCCAGCGCTTAACCACCACGCCACTCACCCCAAGTTCCCACCTTCAACAAGGCATGGCTTCTTAGCTTCCTTGGGAAAGGTCAAACGGGAAGGAAACAAGCTAGCTAGGAGGTGAGTTCTGCCTCACAGCAATCAGAGATTGTGTCGTAATACCAGACAATTCCGTGCTGACACCAGGTGGGGAAGATGGAATAATTTTAGGCCACAGAAGTGAACAAAGCAAGAGATCAAGCACTGGTCCCAAAAGGGACAACACTGGATCACATGTCAGTTTCATCACAGCTTTCAGGTAGAACACCAAACAGTGTTACATGAAAAAAAGACAATAGAGCTAATGCTATGCTTGATTTATCAGGTGTGTTAACACAGTTCCACACCTAGGGGTCCTCTCTTCTGGACCAAGTTTAGAAGAACAAATTCTCACTCCGGTGTAGAGGCGCCCTAGTGGTTTCTGTAAGGATCGCATTTCTAGGAGTTGGTTTATATCTTGTTCAAATAGCCCAAGTCCCCAAGGGCAGAAAAGAAATAGCTTGGCAATCACGCCTGGGGGCTGGCTTTCTGATTTTGGTTGGTCTTTTTAGAGAAGAGCAATGGCAGCTTTGCAGGAAGCACCAACAGGAGAAAAAGAGCATAAGAGGAGGATGGGAGAAGAAAACCATTGTCACCAGGCAACTGAGTTTATCCATAGGTTGACTCAAGAATTTCAAGGCATTCTAGTTTTTGAGGTTTCTACTTTCCAGAATAAATGCTTCCTACATCTTCTTGTAGAGTAGACCTAAGTCCAGAAATGATAGTATTGCTACCTTTGCCTAGAAATTTCACCATCACCTCTCTCCATACCTCCTTCTTCCCCTTCTCCAAAGAGAAGAGAATCTGGAAGACAAAGTATGTTTTCTGAAGATGGCATTTTTCCTGATCCTTTTTGCTGATCCTTTATAGGAGTTGGTCTTAATAGTAAGTAAAGGCACCGGACTAGAAGTCAGGGAACCCAATGTTTTTATTTACTGACCGGCCTTGGCCAAGTCCTTTATCCTTTCTGGGCCTTGGCTTCTTCATATGTAAAGTCAGGGATGAGGGGGGAATGGTGGTATTTGTTAGTGTGGTAAATATTCTACGGACTAGCTTAATTATGCTGCCTCCATTCTACTCTTTTCCTAATTGTAGTTAAAAGCTGAAAGCTACATTTCCCAGAATCCCATGCAGATGGGTTTTGGATACAATTCAGGTTCTGCTAATTAGAAGCAGACTCAAGATTAGATCCAAGTATGGCAGAAACCATATTTCTGTCTCCTTCACTTGTTTCTGCAGGAGCATTTTTGGTTTCATCTTCCAGTTAACTGGGTGCTGGTTCTGGCAACGGCAGCAGCTACTGCTTCTTGATACCAGCTTACCGATCCCTGGATACAGACTTAGAGCAATCAATCTGATAGTGGCTCACAAGTAGGAGTTTCTTGGGTGGGTCAAATTTAGGTCTAGGTTCTGTTCCTGAAGGACAAGCCGAGTAGTTACTCCCTCAATCCTTCTAATAATTTTATAAGCCCAATTCCCTATATTAAATCCCTCTCTATGAAATATACCTAGGCCTAGGGTTCAGCATAGAAACCGCTCTACCTGACACAGTATTATCAGATGATTCCAAGAGCATTTGTGAAGGAGAGGGAACAGAATTATTCACAACGCATATTCTCTGCTAAGCCAGTCTCTTCTGGGGAAAACAGGCAAGATGGGGGAGCCTTAGAACTTTAAAATACATTTGTCCAGGACAACCACCTTCACTTCCCTTTTTATAACCTCCCTGCACCTTCTCCCTCCTACTCTTAAGCTAGCAGCGGGGAGGGAGGGGTGGCGGTGGCATGGCAGGGGGTGTGTGTTGAATTGCTCACACAAGATGGAAGGTTGAGTCAGCACATGCCTTCCTTTTCATCCCTATGTTCTCTGCAAGCTTTTACTCTGCTGAGGATAGCATTACCTGCCCAACTCAAAGTAAGCGTTCTCTGGGCTTGAGGGAGGCTTGTGTTAGAAAGGGTACTAAGTGTCTTCCTCGGCAGCAGGTATTATGTTTGTTTATAAGCTCCAGGTGCAAAAGAACCAGGGCACACCAGTCCTGACAGCCCTGTGCAGCTAATGAGTGGAGTAAGTTTGGCCTGCACAAGATCCCAGCTTATCCTCGTACCAATTTCTGGCAGCCACCAGCTTCCTACAGCAGGGCTGGAGACAAACTGAAAAGCAAGGTCAATCCAAGAGATATACTTGGGGGTGGGGGATGGGGACTTCCCACCAATCTTCAGGAGGTAACTGACCCCAGGAGCTATCACACTGAGGTAAGCTCAGTTAGTATTCCCACTGAAGTTGCTGCGAAGAAAACAAAAGGTTCCGCGAGAGGAATCTGTGTGAGACACACAAGCAGGAAGCAGAGCTGAGCCACCAGCGACTAGAATAGAAACAGGAAACGGGCCCAGGAACAAGCATACAGTAATCTGCTGCAAGCAGCACAGGCTCCAGCAGGCACCAGGCAGTATCAGGGCAGGAGCAGCGTGACTAAGATGGAGAAGCCGATTGGCCAGCTCTGCCGGAAAATCAGCTTTCTAGAGAAGGGTCGGCTACTTGTACAGGGTACACGCTGCTCTGAGCAGTCAGAGCAGACATGAGCGGGGAAGGATTTCCTTTTTCAGACTTTGTGAAAGCACCTGGGCTACAATTCAAGGGGAACAAGCAGATACACAGTCAAATATAAAGAAAACAGGTCATCAACCTCAGGACAGTCTAATTTCTCTGGGTACCAAAACTGCTAGTGACATTTGTTACCCCTTTGAAAATAAGCTATCAAAAACCTAGGCAAAACTCATTGTCCCTGTCTCCTTTTACCATGAAATGTGACAAAAGAGAACACAAACAGTATAAAATTAAAATCCTTCAAACATTCCAATTTTTTAAGCAGTTAGAGGATTTCTGTCACTCCTCCCAATAAACCTAGATGACAAAAAGCTGGCCCTCAAGCGCAGGTAGGTAACAAGATCCTAGGGGCTATTCAACAATGGTTTACAGAGTATCTCCCTGATATAGGTGTCAGATACAGACCTATGTTCTCAAGCAGAAGTACCAGCATACTGCTATCCCAGCATGAAAAAACTGCCTGAAGAAAATTAAGAAGGCATCCTAGAGAAGGGATTTCATCTAGGTTTTGAAGCCAAAGTAGAAGTTTGCTCGGCATTAAAAAAGAAAAAGGGTCAGGGGTACAACCCACAGGACATCTTAAGCAAAAGGAAAATGGCAAGAAGGACCAGGAATTGTAAGGAGCTTCAGGTACACACTTGTGTGGCTGGCGATGAGGCTGCAGAGATATGCTGGGTGCAGTGGATGGCCCCAAAATGGGGTCTGGACTGCAGTCATGAGGGGCAAGAGCCCCAAAAGCACCCACAAAACAACTGGTGGTGGTCTCGAACTCCCATACACTTGGAGAATATTTAAATTTCACTAGGCACAGTCGGGTAAAATGAACTGTTCTCCAAAATCACTAGGTTTGAAAACTTTACTCTTAGCTCTCTGAGTCTAAACTCCTTGCTTCTAAACCAGACAAATGAATCACCTGGGGATCTTGTTAACAGTGCTGGATTCTATAAAGCTGGCGTGGGGCCCAAGAATCTGCATTTCTAGCAAGCTCCCAGGTAATGTCTGTGCTCCTAGATAATGGGCCACATCTTTTCAGTAACAAAGATATAGCTGATTAAAGTTAGCATTGATCAGGACAAAGAGGAAGAAAGGCACAACAGAAAGGGCTTGCTCCCATCTAACAAACACGGGAACCAAAGAACCAAATTCTAGTCACTTCCCACTGTTTGAGGTGACTTCTTAGTTGGTTAGTTCCTCCAGCAGGCCTGCCCTACAGATTTGGTCATCTTCCCTCTCCCATACGTCCCTGTCCTTCAGCTGCCCTTTTCACAACTCATCTTATGCCTCCATTACAAGGGGGTCTGGGAAAACAAAAGTGAAATGGAAATCCATTTATGCTCCTTCTTTCAGCACAAGTCTAGTAAATGTTAAATGGCAAAGGGTTGGGCTTTTGGCTAAACATGAAAAGATTAGATGGACCATGTCTTTCCTCTGCTGGGTAGGATGCTACAGGAAGTATTTCATCTGAAATATCAGAGGAAGTTGGATTCAAATCCTGGTTCTGACCCTTAGTTTCCTCTTATGTAAAGCAGGGGTGACTATTCAGTTTTTTTTGTTTTGTGTTTTTTTTTGTTTTGTTTTTGAGAGCAGTGTCATTGGCCCTCATATGTGGGACCCGAACAGGGGCCGCTGGCATCCCAGGCCAGCGCTTAACCACCGCGCCACTCGGCTGGCCCGTGACTACTCAGTATATTTCAATTCCTGCTCTTCTTTCTATGAGGATTGGTGTAGGCTGTAGGTCCTTTCTTGGCCTCACTTCTACCCTCTAAGATTCTGATTCTACAGGAAACAACATAGTTCCCTCCCAGATCCCTGTAACCCAAACTCAAAAGGTCTGACAACATCACAACAGTAAAGCGTGAGTGCTAATTGCTACTATGTTGTTAAGTCAAATCTAAAGAAGGGCTTGGAAACCCAAGTGATAAAAGAGTATCTCTAGATAATTTAATAGACATTAAAAATCCATTCCTGTTCTCCACCTCACCCTGGCATGAACAACCTCCACTCCTGCCTAACTGGAGGAAACAAGTATGTCGTAGATCCTCAATAGCAGCTTCCAGGTCTTCTTCAGTACAGTGTCCCTTATAAGGTAGCTCAGTGAGTGCCCGATTCCTGACTCTGGAAAGATGTGCCTGCTTATATCCTCCAAATATTCTGCCATCATCTTCCCTGCTATCTGCCTTATACACATGCAGGTCGTGAGATAAAGCTGAGGCATTTGGGCCAACGCAGATGCCTCCTCCTTCATTGCTCTTTATCTTGACACCTTTCCCTTGCTTGTTTCCTTTCCTCCAGTCCTCAGATATCAGGTCCTCCCCCTACATTAAAGGATCCTAATAAGATGCTTTATGACAAATCCAACTTTATATTCCTTAAAATATAAATTTGATGTGGACAAACTTCCTCCCTCCCTTGGCTTCCAGAAATAGAACACAATCCTGGCCCTCCTCCCACCTCTCTGGCTGTATGTTGGGAGCTTCTACACAATGACCGCAGGCGTTTTCCAGGCCTCCATCTGGCTCCTCTCTCTGTACTCCATGGCCTGGGAGGCCTATTTCATTCCATGGTTTAACTATTAACTACTGCACAGACAACTCAAACTCTATTCAGACTCAGGTCTTACTCCAAGTTTCAGTCTTCTGTCTCCAACTAGTAGTAACTAGGCACTTGTTTTTTAGACACCTTGCTATAGGGAACATAACTTCTCCGCAAAAAAGGAATTTTCCTATTAACCTTTCTGTTTCTGCCAATGAGATTCCTCTTTCTTTTCCCCCCAGTCAATCAAAATATTAAACTTTCCACACAACAGAGTCCACTTATTCTCAGTTCTATAAATTCTTTCCTGTACATCTCACAATTGGGACTACGCAGTCATGCAAATGAAGCGGAGGAGTAGAACTCCACACCTCTTTCCAGAA
Organism: Aselliscus stoliczkanus; assembly: GCA_033961575.1. NCBI lineage: Eukaryota > Metazoa > Chordata > Mammalia > Chiroptera > Hipposideridae > Aselliscus > Aselliscus stoliczkanus. The sequence continues at coordinate 164,289,852 of CM066730.1, forward strand.
GCAGTTCAACGGTTTAAATTATCCTCTTCCAGGCTTGTCCCCTTTCAAACATATATACTACACACCGATGGACCATATATTTTTTTTTTTTATGAGGGCAGTGTCACTGGCCCTCGTATGTGGGACCGAACCAGGGCCGCTGGCTTCCCAAGCCAGCTCTTAACCACCGCGCCACTCGGCCGACCCACCAATGGACCATTTTTGTAAAGCATGTTATGGCCCTAACTATATATCAGCAGGCTTGTAAGATCACATCCAAAAGGCTTACTATTAGCCCACCAGGGCCCCAACACCTGTGATCTAGCTTTCCTGCCTGTCACTCTCCACCCCAAGAAGCCTGATCCTGACCAGCCCCCCAAACATTATCTACACGGTACCACACCCCCACCTGGCCTCTGCTCAGACTGTACTTTGCCTTTCCAATCACCCAAGTACATCCATACCTAGCTCACTCTAAACTTCTGCCATGATGTCTTCCCTTGATTATTTAGACATACATGGAACACTGACTTCGAACTCGGACAGCACTCACAGTAATATTTAGGTGCACATTTTTCTATCTATTTCACTAATGAATCAGGAGGATCCTTGAGTGTAGCAAGCATGTCATTTTCAGAAGCACAGATTTAAGAGTTCAGGTTACCTCAGAAGTCACCAAAGTCGAACCCTTGTCTAATGCCTACTTGCCTTCTATATAACACCCGCAGCCATCAGTGCACCAGCTTTTACTCCAGACAGTGAACTTACCTACTTAAAAAAATATTTTAATATACGCATCTGCCGGATTACAAAGGAACTTGTATGTCACCCTTGGGCTTAAACCTATAGGCAATGGGTAGCCAGAGGTAATGTTAATTGCCAGGTTTGATTTTTTAAGATGATCACTCTGGTGATTACGTTGAGGTCAGAATTGGAAGGAAAGGAAACAGAACAGTCAGGAGGCTGTGGCAAGATACCAGGAGATAACAGGGGCCTGAAAAAATGGGAGTGGGGAAGGACCATGGAAACCTGATTCAAAAACCATTTCTGAGGGAGACCAGGATTTGGTGACCAACCTATGGAATGGATTCAGTGATGGTGCCCCAGAATGGTGCATCAGAATGGAATGCGCCCAGGGTGGTGCAGGCAGTTCAAGGGCTGCCTTAACCCAGAAAAAAAACTACTGAGGCCACAGCTGCAGGCAGTCCTTCTCTCCCAAATCGCTTTTCTTTCTGCCATTTTTAACCAACAGCATTCCCTCAAGATCATCGAGTCAAACTACAGTGTAAGTCCCCACTATTATTCAAGTTACTGTGGGATTCTTAGCCTAGTAATTTTTCTCTTCCTTTGTAAGCTCACTGTTATTCAAATATAGTATCTGCAACTTGGGCACCACCTGAGACCTTGCTGGAAATGCAAATTCCTGGGTCCCACCCCACGCCTACTAAATCAGAATCTTTCTGCCTAGAGGTCAATAATCTATGTCTTACTGAATCTCCAGATGATTCTTAACACATGCTCAAGTTTGAGAAGCACTAATCTAGCTAACCTCTCCAGATCAGGGCTTTCAATCTTATATCCATTTTCTAGCACTGATTGGAAACCCTAAATCAGATATGCTTTCAAGACTAAAATGGAAATTTACAAGTGTGCTTCAGTAAGAAAAATTTGGGAAGCATTCATTATTCTAGGAAAACAACATACACTTAAATAGAAGCTTTCAAAGATGCAACTCCAGGTCATTCTCAAAAAATGACTATAATCAAAAGCCAGATACCAATTTTCAGAGTCCCTTAAAGATTTTGCCCAGAATAAAGAAAATTAAAGAGTTAATGAGTTCGGTTCCACATATGAGGGCGTGATACTGCCCTCAAAAAAAAAAAAAAAAGAAGGATACTGAAATACCTGGATATTTGCTCACCCATCCCTTACAAGAACCTTCTTAAGGTGAAACAGTAGCTATTTTACAAGATAGATTACAAACCCTAATATCCCAACTTCTTTAGGAAGTACAAATACATCAACCTATCCTCTAAAATGGAGTTTGGGTCTTCCTTAAGAGCCTGTGATATCTGCCTTGGCCCTAGCAGTGAAAACAATTGGGTCATATGGTCATGCTGCCCCGTTAGACATACACTTTCTGGATGAGCAATGTAATAGCTCATTTGTTCAATGAATTGGAGCCTACTATGTGCCAGACATTATGATGACAATGAGCAAGACAGATGGAATCAGCCCTCACTGAGCCCTCACATGCAGCCCTCACTGCATTAAATAAGTAATTGAAATTACACTTGAGAGAGACACTGACAAAAAGCATGGGTGCTAAGAGTCTATTATAGCAGTGGAACCTGACAGAGTTTGGACTAGTGGATCTTTACCAAGGTTGCAAATCAGAATCACCCGGGACAGCTTCTAACCATCCCAAAGCCCAAGCTCTATCGCAAATCAAACAAATCAGAACTCTATGAGCCCTGGTCATTCGTTTTAAAAATCATTTGCTCTCCAGGTAATTCTAATAAGCAGCCAAGATAGAGAACCACTGGTCTTAGAAGTCACATGATAGGTGCTGGGGGCACAGAGGTCAATGATACAGTGACTGCCCTTCAGAAAATTACCATCTAGGAGAAGAGACCCAAGTAAGTAGAGATATCAGCAAAATGCTCTGGCAAGATGGAGCAGAGGCCTTATATAGGGTCAGCCAGGCAGCTCAGTTGGTCAGAGTGTAAGCTCTGAGCAACAGGGTGGGGGGTTCGATTCCCACATGGGCCAGTGAGCTATGCCCGAGCTGAGCTGCCATCTGGTGGTCAGATGGCTCCGCTAGTGAGAGGTCTTAACAACAAGGTTGCTCGTTGGACTCCCGCATGGGATGGTGGGCTGTGCCAACACCCCCCCCCACCCCATTCCCTGCCCCCACAACTAAAATTGAACATGGCACCTTGAGTTGAGCAGCCGCGAGCTGCCGACGGGCAGCCAGATGGCTCAGTTGGTTAGAGTGTGTGCTTTTTTTTTTTTTTTAAGATTTTATTGGGGAATTGGGGGAGAGGAACAGCATTGGGGAATCAGGGGAGGGGAACAGACAAGTTGTTGTCTTTTTGTTCTTCAGTCTAGTTGCAGAGGACATTGCTTCACTGGCCCATGTTGGTATCGTCATTGCACTCTTCCCGGATGACGCAGATCGGCTGCCGGCCTCTGGATGGTCACTCACCACAGCTATTGGCAGCTCATGCTGGCTGCCGGCCACTCACTGTAGCCTATGACAGCCCACTGCAGCAGGCGCTGCAGCCTACACCGTCGCCAGGGCTCGCACAGCCCAGCTCCAGGTAGAGTTGTTGTTAGCTGTAGAGGGCAGTGTCACTGGCCCTCATATGTGGGATCTGAACTGGGGCCGCTGGCATCCCAAACGAGCTCTTTACCAATGCGCCACTCAGCCGGCCCTAGAGTGCATGCTCTTAACATCAAGGCTGCTGGTTCAATTCCCGCATGGGATAGTGGGCTGTGCCCCCCCCGCAACTAGACTGAAAACAGCAACTGGACTTGGAGCTGAGCTGCGCCCTCCACAACGAAAACTGAAGGACAACAACTTGACTTGGAGCTGATGGGTCCTAGAAAAACACACTCTTCCCCTTCCCCAATTCCCCAATAGTGTTCCCTCCCTTCCCCAATAAAACCTTTTTATAAAAAAAATAAACCACATATACAAGACAGCACTGGGTACAAGACAGCGTAAATGATCCCAGAGGGCTACAGAAGATGCTTTTCCCTGTCAAGATTTGGTTTCTAAAGATGAGAACTCAGGCACTGAATTATTCTTTATACTTTTTTATGTCTTAAATATGGCAGGTTTTTTAAAAAAATAAATAAAAACTGCCTTTAGTCAGTGACGGCATCACAGAAGTTATTTAAGCTGAGTTTTCAGTAAGTTATGAAACTTGATTAGGAGGGAGTTTTCTGAGGAAATGATTGTGAAGATGAAGTCTGAAATGTGAACTGGAGGAGTAGGAAGGAAAAGCATCTTATTAGGCAAAGAGAAGAGTATGTGCAAAGGTCTGAAGGCACAAAAAAAGCACTGAGTAAAGGTTCTCAAAGCATTGTCCTGGCCCAGCAGCATCAGCAGCATGGAGGAAATGTGTTAGAAGTGCCAATTCTCAGGCCTTACTCCATCCAGGCCTACCAAATCAGCAAGTGGGGTGGGATTTTATTGCAAGGTCAATGAAAAATAACTGAGGTTTTAAATAGAGGGATAACATAATAAGGATATTAATGGCTAAAGAGTTTCAAATTAATAGCTGAGCAAAAAACTTCTCAAAATCTAATTTTTGAGGGCCGGCCGAGTGGCTCAGTTGGTTAAGAGCTCGCTCAAGAGTGCAAGCTAAGCTCTAAGCAACAGCAGTTCGATGCCCAGCCCAAGCTGAGCTGCCGTTGAGCTGCCAACAGGCAGGATGGCTCAGCTAAAAATAGATAAATAAAAATAGGGGGGAAAAAACCCTAATTTTTGTAATAATCAGGATCAGAAACCATACAGAGTCTTCAAATCAAGGGCCACAATCACAATGCCTTTAGGACTAGGAGATAAGGTGAGTGAACAAGTGAGGAGGGTGATGTGGAACCTGGAGGGGCCGCTCTCCAGTTGGCCTAGCATCTGTTCTGCAGACAAGCACAAATGGGTGCTGGAGTGCAGGAGAGTCCACTGGCAAACCCCAGAATCCCTGAACACAGATGCTTAAGAAAGGAGAGGGCCCTTTGCAGGGAATCCCAACTTCTTGTTTCTTCAGATGTGACTATTTCCCAGTCTGGCTAAGCAAACCTGGCATCAAACCAAAATTTCAAAGAAAAACCACCTTCTGTTTCTTGGTCCAAGTAGCAGAGGGATAAAAAGCAATTCAACAAACAAGATGCCAATAACCCAGCCAGCTCACCTCCCACATGGAGCTTCTACCACAGAGCAAATGATCCATTTGGATGAATCTACAACAGAAGCCTGAACTTGGGAATGTTCCTTGTGATAGGCTGCCCAGGAACAAGCCTCCCTTGGGACTGAGAAGCTGCCAGCACCTTCACTTCAGTAGGTCAAATCAGAAGCTCTTGGATTCAATAGTACTTCGAAGGCTCTCATCTCAACCCTTCGAAGACATGCAATGTGTTTGTATGCAAAGTTTCTCAGGACTAAAATATACCAACTACAGAGCTGTCTAAAGGTCAGTAGGAGCTGCAGCAACTTTTTTATGGGGAGCACCTTACAGCACTAGCAGAAACCCACCAATTTGGGTTCTTTCCACAATAGCACCTCAGCCAGATTTAAGCCACAGACCATAGATGATGAAGGAGTGCTTACACATTTCTGGCTGAATCAGGTTAAAAAGCACATTCCAGTGAAGTTCAGGATGCAGAAAAGGATTGTTAACAGACATTAATGAGAAGGGAACAAAGAGGGGTTGCCTTATTCAGACCGTTCCTCCCCCAACGCTTCAGCTGAGAAAGTCAACAGTCTCAAACGTCCAATCTGAGAGCGGCTCTTCATCCTGGCTGAGAAGCCACAACAGGTGTGAATGACTCCACAGACCTTGCTCTGCTGAGATTATGGCTCAAGGGTCTTAAGGGAAAATCCGGGGAGGCTTCATGATGATGAGAGTTCTGCCACCTATTTCTTAAAAATCCAGAAACCATTTTCTCCTGAGTCAGAATAACTGCAGAGATAGGCTTTGATTCCAAGTAGAACCAAAATTTCAAAAGATTTTCGTCTGGGAATGTATGGCTGAATTTCCGTTTCCTAACTGTAACAGGATTTGTAATGGAGGGTTTGCTTCCTACTGTCTTACTAGATTTCAGAGCAGCCCATTTTATTCCCCTGCCCAGGAGATTAATTTGTAGAACCTGAGTGACTTGCCCACATGTACTAACAGAGCTAAGACCAAGGGTAAATGTTTCAAGAACCAGCCTACTATTAAATGGTGCAAACTGCCTTTCAGGTATCAAGGATAGTTCCTATGCCCTCTGAGATGATGATGATAATAGCTGAAATTTATGGAGTGCCTACAATGCACCAGCACTCTCTCTATATTAACCTTTTTTTAAATTTTTTATTTTATTTATTTTATTTTTTTGAGGGCAGTGTCACTGGCCCTTATATGTGGGACAGAACTGGGGCCAATGGCTTCCCAAGCCAGTGCTTAACCACCGCGCCACTCGGCTGGCCCCATATTAACCTTTTTAATGTTAATAACCACCCCTATGAAGAGGGTACTTCTAGGTTCATTTTACAGATGTGAAAACTAAGACATGGAGAGATTAAGTGACTCACCCAAGGCTGCAGAGTCAGTGGCAGAGTCAAAATGCAAACCCAGTAACTCTGGCTCTAGAGACCAAGTTCTTAATCAGCAACCCATAATGCCTTTCTCAGGATATGGTCAGTCCATTCCATAAATACTACTGAGGTATCTGGGCACCAAGCACTCTACTAGACAAAAGCACCTAATTCACACAACATACCAACCAGAAAAACTGCTTATTGTGCCTGTGCTCAATGGAATGCACCCCAAATCCCACCTCTTAGCTAAATTCTAAGAGAAAAACCTAAAAACTAAGCCCTCGAAAATAAAGTTAAAACACAAAAATCAAAACCTAGACTTCTTTTAACTTTGATGGAGAACAGACAGTGCTTCGAGCATCTCCACATTCTCTGTCCCTCACCTGGGTCCATGCCTAAGAACCCAAGATTTAAAAACAAAATCAAAAAACTCCAGACAGAGATCACAAACCTACTCCCTGGGCAGACACTCTCTACAAGGTCAGGCCATCATAAATTTCTACTCAGAATTTTGAACCCAAATTCAAGGAATAGCTCATTGCTCATTTAGCTTGATACCACCAAAAATCATCCAACCAGAAACTGGTTTTCTTTGCTTTTCTCTCTTGCCCTGTCATCTTTTACAGAGTGGCAGGAATACTTACAGGCAAGCTTGAAGGTCTTGACTGAAGACTCAGGTTCATATCTTCTTGCCCTCCCTTACTGGAGGTCATTGAGGGGGTTGAGGATGCCTGAGACCCAAATGAATCTTGAGATAACTCCTAAAACAAGAAAAGCAAAAGCTGTGAATGTCTGGTATTGATAAACGAGGCAAGCTTGCTTCCTGGTGAAAGGGCTATGATTCTCACCACAGGGGAAGCTGGGTGCAAGACTATTGTGCCCAATTATGTACAGTATCATCTGAAAGTAGAAAAATACAAGGTGTGGCTCTCGAGAAAGAATATCAACAGTGAATGTAAGACACTGTCTGATGGCACTGTTGACTATTCATCACCACCCACAGAGAGCTGTTCCTTGGGGTTAAATGCTTAAGTCTGGCTAGCTACAAGCTATATCTATCAAGGCAGGAGACCAATTAATTTAAAAAAACAAGAGAAAACTCATGCTAGAACCTTTGCATTAAAATGACTACCGCTTCTTTAAAAGATATCACCTTGGGATGAGATATTTTTCCAACAATGGACCAATGCACAACATCTTTCCTGGACTGGCCTGTCATTACTCAGTCATTTCTCCTCTTTTTGCTCTTTAAAGAATAGAGCCCAAATTGTTATTTTTCGGCCGCATCACGTATCTTGTTCACAGGCATGGCTACAAATGAATTTTAGCTATTTCCAAAAATCATATCTATCCTCAAAAAAAAGAAAAGGATTTGCAACCACTGAGAATATTCTGAAGAGTGTGATGTTGGCTCTGATGGCAATTTCCCATGAAGGGGTTCAAAATATTTTGAGCAATAGCAGAATGGAATGGCAGTTGGAACAAATGTACAGTACAGCCTCCGAAAGTGTTGCTTTTAAAAAAGACAAAATTTATTTGGATGCTCTAATTCTGAATGATTGTTTAAAAAAAAAAATCAGTCCCATTATCTTCAATTTATCTGTCTATGCAACTTTCCACTGCCCTATTTCTTCATCAGTAAGGAGAGCTACAGGTTTTTAAGCAGTTAAGAAGGTTATGCCTTTATTAGTTCAATCAATCCAGTTAGCATGATTACCCAGCGTTTAATTGGTTTGTAAGTGCACTTTAGAGAACCAATATGTATGGCAAAGGTCTCATGACACCAACTCCCAACCTATCTGTGGTCACATGTAGGGTAAGACACAGAGACATCTTACCTGTGGTGGAGGGAAGCGCTGCTGGGAATAGGCAGTTTGCTGTGACTGCTGAGACTGGGGCTGAGGGTACGCAGCCTGCTGGGAGAGCGTCGAGGATGCTGGCTGCTGAGGTTGCTGCTGCTGGTAGGGAGACTGTGCCTGTGGCTGTGAGTAGGGGGGCTGGCTCTGGGGATGCTGCTGGGTTGTAGACTGCTGGGAGGGGTATGGAGTTGGAGATTGCTGATGTGGAGGCTGCGATGGCTGCTGGGAATATGGAGGCTGAGCAGACTGGAGCTGTGGTGGCTGAGACTGCTGCTGCTGCTGATATGAAGGTTGGGCATGAGGGGTCTGGGATGGTGGTTGCTGGGAGTAGGGTGGCTGCTGCTGCTGGGGGTGAGGACTTTGCTGGTTGTAATATGGAGTCTGGCCCTGCTGACCATACCCGCTGGGGCCTTGTTGTCCATAAGGAGGAATCTGCAGGAAAGGAAAGGATACTTTTAGCACTGACTCTTCTGGATGGAGAAAGGTGAGATATTCTATCAAAAGCTATGCCCTGAGGATGAGTATAGAAAGCAAGCATGCCAAGCCCCACACTTAGAAGGCCCAGGGTTTTTCTACCATCCCTGTCTAAACTGAGCTAGGAAGGATGGCCAAGCTGGGTTACTAGTTGGTTTGTTTACAAGTAGACTTCATTCATCCACAAAAAATTTATACTATTTAATATTTGGGCAACTTAACAAGAGTTCAAGAGCAGCTGTTTTCACCAGAGCCTACTTTTTAAAAAAATCACGGTCTAGACTGTTTTTATAAGCACTAGGAATCTGTATCCTAGCCACAACGAATAGTCAACAGTAGCCTGGCTCAGCGGACTGAAAACCTAGGGTTAGTAATCCCGACAGTGTGCCAATCACTCAGCTACTCTGGTTCTCTTATTCATTTAATCTTCATTCAAAAAAATAGTTGACAGCCTATTTGCTTACTTTTACCAGGCACTATTCTAGGCACTGGAGATACATTTGGTAAATAGGGAAGGGGAAAAAACAACAACACACAAACAATAATATCCACCCCATCTCTCCTCCATTTTCTCACTGAAAAAAAAAGGGGCAACAATATCCCAATCTCATTTTTTACATTTAAAGGCATACTTTGCTGTAAAGTTAGGTTTTATATTCTGCCCCTCACCATTTTCAGTATGAATATCACTCAAACATAAATGGTAGAAAAAGTTGTCCAAACAAAAAATGACAATAAAGAGAATGGTGCGAGTGGCCAGACAAAAAGAGATGAGGACAATCTTAACATTTATAACAGCACTGTTAGCATCTTTACTGTTCTATCTTCCCTTTCCTTCGACTTCTAGTCACTCCTAAACATTCATTTTGAACCAGACAGCTATATGTTGAAAGCCCTGAGAAATGTGAAGGGCTTCTTTTGTCCCCAGGGCACACCTTATGATTAGTTTTTCTTGGTAGCAGTGGAAAGGTGCTCAGTCACTACCTTTCTTTCTTCCCACCGCCTTCAGAGATCACCACTCAGTGGGCACAAGCAGCAGGCCAGCCAAGTCAGAGAAGAAGACAGATAGGTGGCCAGGGAGCAGTTTTCCTCTGAGCGTATCTGGGATGGTGCCTACAACCTTGGCCTTGTCGGTAGCACACTGTAACTAACTGAGCCAGTTGGCCTATCCTCCTTTCAAGAGGCTTGGAAGCCAAAGCACATTCTGATTCTATAGCTCAAGACCAGATCCTGGAGAGATTCAGGGTTAAGGTAATTGGAGTCACCTGCTGTGCATAAGAGAGGCCACCCATGGTACTCTGTGCCCGGCCCTGCATGGTCATCGGGTACCGCTGCGGCGTCTGGGACCCATATGGCTGCCCTGGGTACCCATGTCCTTGCTGCGGTGCTGACGGAGGTCCCTGTTGTTGCGAGTATGGGTTAGTTCCACCATATGGCTGAGGTCTCATCTTGCCCATCTGATCCATTGGACTGGATGGCTACAAAATAAAGAGCATTTCGTTAACCTGAAGCTTTCGTGGACTCTGGCCAATATAAACACAAACCCAGGTATACAGGTCTATATGATGAATAGGAAAACAGTTACTATGAAAAAGTAATGATATAGTTATAGACCCAGTAACGCCTGGGATAGTCATTTAACCTTTCTCAGAACCTTGATTTCATATATAAAATGAAAATATCACCAGTTTGTGACAGTATTTTGTAAGCTATATACTGCTTTGTAAGTGTGGTACTCCTTGAGATCAAGGGTCAGGTCTGATGTGGAGCAATAAACATATGTACTCCATGGTGTAGAAAATCAGAGCAAAGGCCCCGCAGCTGGGAGAGGACCGTACTGCTATACTCTCCCATGATCCTGTTCAACGCCAAAACTGATGCTTCAATACTGCGGTTGGGAATTCAAATTCACAAGCATCTAGAAGTTTCTATCCTTTAAATAGTGTAATCGTTTTCCTTGCACATCTATAGCCTGTTTGCACGATGGCACAAGCACTTAAATTTATGCTTTCTTCCAAATGGGTAACATGATTAAGTTACAGTTGTTGAGGGAATTGTGACTTTGAATTTAGAGGCTTGTGCATCTCAATGGAAAAGTTCATCTCCTTTAATATTCAAGAGTTTCAGGGTATAAGGAGGACAGAACTTCTGATTCTTTAAAGTACAAGATATAGAGGTACAGCATAGTAACAATAATGAAAGTTAAGTTCAATTCACAGGTATTTGGCTACAAACATAGATTTCTTTTAGCTCTTTGTGGGGCAACAGGTTCAATCAGCTCATTCACTATTTGATATGACTTTATCCTATCGGAGTTATGTAGGACAGAGCCCCAGCACACTTTCCCCTGCCAGAGATGCCTACCTATATCTATTGCTGGTGTGGACAGGATAGGGAGTTTCTCTAAATACCTTGAATAGATACACCCAAGCTGGAGAGAAGGCCTGGCTGGACCTGACATAAAACTTGAAAACTGAATGTTAAATTGGGGTTGGTGAGTAGATATTAATACTTTGGGCCTGAATATCACTAACTCTCAAATTAAGGAGTTCAGTAGTTCTCAAACTTTAGCATACATTAAAATCACCTGGAGGGCTTGTTAATCTCGAGTCTTGGATTCTGTAGGCTCAGGGTTGGGAATAGGACGTGCATTTGTAACAGTTCCCAGCTGATGTTTATGCTGCTGGTCCCGGGACTTCACTTTAAGATTACAGCTAGGGTCCCTTCTAGTTCTGTTATTTCACAATTAATAAATTATAATTTAAGGTGTGTTAGACCTTAAAAATCACAAAAACCCCTCCAAAATGGGGTGGGGGGGCATTCAAACAACTGGTTCTCTGTACATCTTTGGGGGCGAGGGGAAGAGTACTACATAAGCGTTTTATAATACAGGAAGTCAAGCTGTCATGAGGAAAATGGATAAAAAGCCACAGAGACTATTCTTCTAAATATCAAGAGGGGAGAAAGCAGAAGAGAAGTTCTCTTAGGCTGCAGCTGGAATCTCAGCTAAAAAGGTAAGTGATGATTGGAGTACGTTCCAAGTTTCTAAACTACAATCATAGTAAAACTGTGTCCCAAATCACTACTACATGTCAATATCATTAAAGTGCTGTTTCCAACATAACTAAACAATTTTTGCCCAAGTCCTGCCTCTGTATCAGAAGCTTCAATAGTGTTCCTAATCATAATTTTGGAGCTACATGGATTCTTCTGGGACTGTTTAGGAAGTTCAAATTTAACAATAACTGGACTAGTAAGTAATAAATAGCATGTGGTCTTCCCTAGATACACCTGGCAATGGAACCAAAACATCACCATTCTCTGCTATAAAGATCTCAGGAGCTTACACACGGCCACATCATAATGAGAAGATATAATGAGGAAATCCTCATCTCATCCCAGACTGCAGCTGCTGTCCATGTGGCCTCCAGGTGAAGAGACTATATTTGCTAAACAGAGATCAGCCCACTCAGTATCTCTGTCAGTCCATGTCTCCCCACAACCCATGAGGGGCAATCGTTACCATGGTTACCATGGAGCTTCTAGAGCAGTAGCTATTAATCAGAGCTACAGATCAAAATTTTCTGTGAAGCTTCACAAAGGCCTGGGCCTCTCCCTGGAGATTCCAAGATAGTGGGTCTGGGAAGAGCTTGGGCTCCCCCCATCCCAATCCCCACCTCTTATGATCCTTAGATGATTCTAAGGTATACTAGGCTGAGAACCAGTGATCTAGAGAATAAAATCTTCTGTGAGGTGTGACTATTAAGTACTTGAAATACAGTTAGTGCACTGAGGAACTGAATTATTTTTATCTACTTTTTTTTTTTGTTTGTTTAAGAGGGCAGTGTCACTGGCCCTCCTATGTGGGATCCAAACCCGAGCCGCTGGCTTCCCAAGCCAGCTCTTAACCACTGCCCCACTCGGCTGGCCCCTATTTACTTTCAATTAAATCCAAATAACCACATGAGGCTGAACCACACACAGTTCTACAACAATGCTCACAAATCATTTTTGCCTCTCCCTGTTCAACAATAGCTCCAAGCTTCCTATGTACTAACCTGCTACATCCTGTACAATATGGCACAGAAAGAGCAAAGAACGTAGCAAATCAAGACTTGGGTTCGGGTCCTAACTCTATCACTGTCTGACCCTGAACATATCAGTTTTTCATCTAAAATGCACATAACACATTTCACACAGTGCCTGGTATTTAAATACCCAATAAATGGCAGGTATTATCAATAATGATAAACAGTACTTCTGCCAGGCTTTAACGCCCTCCACAGCATGCTCAATTTATACATTTTCAGTCTCCTGCCAAAGTTCCCCACACACAGTACATGCCCAGCTCTATGCAACGGTACACTGCAGAAACCCAACCCTTCAGCATGAAGCCACTCCCCAATTCTTAAGCTCGCTCTGATCTCCCACATTTCTAAATGTCTTATTGTAAATTCAGTCAGAATCATAAGGTTTGGCACTTAGTTGTCCAGCTAACTGACTGCATCTCTCAAGGCTAAGTTCTAGGAAGCCAGAAATAAAGTCTTGTTTTCAAAGCCCCCCCTCCCAAAGACCCCAAGTACAGAGCTAGGGCTCAGTAACTTGAACGTGTCAGGCTGCCCTACTACAAGAAGTAGGCAGGGAATACTGTGGGCAGAAAGCCCAGATCACTACAGCATAGGGAATATAGTCAACAATATTGTGGTAACTATGTATAGTGCCAGGTGGGTACTAATCAGGCAGATCACTTCGTAAATTATATAAACATCTAACCACTATGATGCACACCTGAAACTAATATAAAATAATATTGAATGTCAACTGTAATTGAAAAGATTTTTAAGGGCTGGCTGAGTGGCGCAGGTCCCACATATAAGGGCCAGTGACATAGCCCTCAAAAAAAGGGGAAAGATTTTAAATAAAAAAATTATATAAAGTCATTATTATGAAATATAGGAATTAGAGGACAAAAGAATTTGTCGTAGCATAAATATTTTGGCAACCATTGAGGTTAAATCATATTGAAATAGGAGTAAAGGGGATTTCCTGTAATTCCATATGAAATACATTAAAATAACATTTCCATTACACACACACACACACACACACACACACACACACACACACACACACACACACACACACACACCAAAGCCCAGCTCAAACCATCTAACTAACTACACACCCTAAACCAGGTTATGACTTTGAGGGCAGAAAAAAAAGTGAATTGAACTGAAAGAGAAGAGGAGAGGGTGGAACAAACAGCCAATGGAGAACAAGCACACTTTTGAGAAGAATCTTGTGTGCTATCCTACACCCAAGGTCTTCAAACTGTGCAGACACCCCCAAACACCCTGCTTAAAAACAAAAGACTAAAGGCAAGTTACCTTTTCCTCTCACACAGCAGCCGACCTGAACTCCCAATAAAGGACAGCTACTTACATGGGGGCTAGATAACAAAGGGTTCAGTGATTCCTCGGTCAACTTTAAGAAATCTTTGCAGACCAAAAATAAAACACAGGTCAAAGAAATTCTTATTCTAAAAGTAAAATTAAGACATTTCCTTTTCCTGGACATCAGATTGCTGACCCCCCCTCCCTTTACCAAGGGTTTTAATCAACAGAATATGTAATTTAGCGAAGGGAAATATATTTGGCTCCAACAATCAGATTACTCTATTCTCATGTCAAAGTTAAACATCTGCTCATATCAGAAAGGGAGGTGGGCAGGGATCTAACTCACATTTCTGACATGCCATCTTCCAGTCTATCATAACAGAGAAGGGGTCTTAAATCTTCATTAATCAGTTTTTTTGAAAGTAGCAAATTCAGACCAGAAAAATCCCTCTATACACAAGCCAGAAAAACCAGTATCAGCAGCAGTCTGCAGGCACCAAGGAAAAGGCAACGGATGGGAAACACCAAACCCTGGCTGCAAAAACCCAGAGATTCCGCTCTGGGAAAGACAGAAAGGAAATCCTTTCAATGGGAAACCACAGGAGTAGATTACTGTGATTATGCTTCAAAAGCAAAGACTCTGCTATAAAGACACATAATTGAGAGGAAAATGCTGCCCCCTTGATCAGGGAAGTGGGGCCCCCTGCTATATACTCTCCTGCATTCATAAAAAATAAAAATAAAAAAGAGGAAAAGAGCCATAAGAAAATGCCCCATCTCCATCCACCACTTATCTCTTTCCATGGCAGTGTTACAAACTGCCTACCAAATGAAATGCATCAAAAGATGCAGTTTGGGGGCATCAAAGGCAAGGATGCCTTAGCATGCTGGTCCCTCTGAATATATTCAGAACAAACAGCTTGCAGACTAACCACTTGTACAGAGGTCTCCTGCTCCAAGCAAATGGAATTACAACGCCCTGCAGACCAGTGGCTGATGGAACCCCTTACAGCTTCTTACTGCACCAAGGGAAGCCACAACAACCCTCAGGGGTTGCTGAGGTATAAAAACTGGACTTCAAATTCTCCAACCTCTGACCATGACTGATTAATTGAAGAGAGTCAAGAAGAAAGGACTAGGGACTCAAAACTTCCCAGCAGAAAGATATTTTCACCAAAATGCACCACACCATGTGATAGTCCATCCGGAAAGAGAAACTTCTTAATTTTCTCGAAATCCAAGTCCAACAAAGGAAAGCTGCAAGCTTCAGTCTCAAACCTAAGATGGAGAAAGGAAGTGACCAGGCAGCAACTCTAAGGAGCCAGATTTGGATTGGCAAGAACATGAGTCGAGAGGGATGGACCAGGGCTGGGAAAGGTGTCCATCACAAAGTTTTGACTACCACTTGTTCTGTCACCCTAAATGCCAACTACTTGGAGCCAGTGTAAACCTAGAGCCATAATCTTGAATTTTGGACATTTACATATTACTCCTTAATCCTTGTGCTTTCAATTTATTCCTGGCCAGATTTGTTGTATGACTTTTAATAATAACAATTAAAAAAAAGCATCCCTGGCTCTTTAACTGAAAGAACCCCCTAATTGATTCCCACAGTAATTAACCTGCATTTTACCTCAGAGAGCGGTAGTTAAGGAAGTCGGCACTGCTATTTATAACTCATCTCAAATTGAGGGCAGACTGCCTAAAATCTAACACATCCCAGCTGTACTCCTGTTTGAACTGGGGCCAAGGGAATTTTTTAAAGCAATCTTGGCACCGAATGAATGACACCAACAGTATGAGAGCGCGAGCGGTTGTGTTGTGGTGACGTAGCACTGGAGGTGGAATGGGAGGGGGCCAGTGTACTGTGATCCCTCTCGTGCATGCCTGCTGCTTGCTGAGTCCCAGTACAGTAAGCTGGGAACCGCCCACTGAGAGCCAAACACAGGAAAAGGCTTTTCCTGTGGAACGCCTTGAAGTGAGAAACACATGGCTAATCTGCATAAATGCGAAGCCACACCACCCCTGCCAGGAAGGTTAGTGCTCCTAATCTCTGGCCATGAAGCTGGCTGCCTGGGAGGACTTGGACTGGCGCCTGATAACCCAGAAAGAGCTGAGAGAACAGATGGGTAAGGACCCCGGCAAGAAAACAGCCCCGGGTCACGTGACTCGCCACATGGCCCGGCCAGCACAAACTATTGTCTGGCTGCAGAGCTCCCATACAAAGGCACCCGGCCTCAGCTTCCTGTGATTACAGGGACAGGCGGCAGCTGTTGATCCAGTTCCCGTACGGGACCCTCCCCTGTTGAGAAGCATTCCAGGCAAGGACAAATATAAAAGTTAAGGCCTCTCCCAACCAACATGCAAGCTCCACGTGGCTCCACTCACATCTTACATAGACAGCAGACTTCCAGAAAAACGACTCTTTGGACCCTGATACACATGAGTTGACCAGTGAATCGTGCCCCATCCTCAGCCACACAGAAATCTATCCAATGCCCCCTCATCCTGGAAGTACGGAAGGAGTTTTTTTCTCACTCCTTCCGTACTTCATGACTTTGAAGACTGGTCAAGGACTCCTCCTACCCCAACTGAGGAGAAATTACCCAGAAACCTGCTTGTGTAGTTCTATCCCCAGACCTCCCTCCTAAAACACGGAGACTCCTTTGTTTTGCATTTAAACCGTCATGTTTCCCCACCTAGTACAATAACAGATTCCTAACCTCCTATTTGGCCTCACCAAAGACATCGTTAAAGATTTCCTGAAGTTAAACTGATACTAAAATAAAAATCTCTCATCAGATATACCAACACCTGACCCAGGAAATCAAAGCCTATGATTTTTTTTAAAAAACAGGATTTTATTGGGGAACAGTTGTGTTTTTCCAGGACCCATGAGCTCCAAGTCAAGTAGTTATTTCAATCTAGTTGTAGAGGGCGCAGCTCAGTGGCCCACGTGGGGAATCGAACCGGCAATCTTGGTGTTATAAGCACTGTGCTCCAACCACCTGAGTTGACTGGCCACCCCTAGCCTATGATTCTTATCATTCATAACCTGAGAATCAAAGCCCAGTTTTCTACTTCACAAAAGATGGAAAATGATTCTTTCATTCTATTTCTAGTTCATTCAAGTTCTAAACAAACTGGTCATCTGCTTATGGTGAGAGATTACCAACAAGTTTGCAATTACCACACCAAAGAGACAGGTTTTGGGTTTTTTTTTTCAATTCCTTTCAAAGTTCCATAGGTGTCCAAGTTAAATATAAATTAAAAAAAAAATCCAAGGTCAATGAAAAGTTTTATCTACCCCTTCTGCTTACAGAAACAATTCTACAAGATCAGCACATTCCCTTTTATAGACTCAGTAAGAGCCCATCACCCAAAGCACCAGCCTGACCAAACTCCTAGGAGGAGCTGCAATAAGACATCAGACTTAGGACCTTCCAATCAGTACTGTCTCTAAAGTAATAAAGAGCAACACAATAGGCCTGGCTCTCTCTCAGGCTGAGCTATTTAGGCTACTGTGCTCCATCCTTCCAGACCAGAAGATCTGAGAAAACTAAGGGTAGAAGAGACCAAAGGAGGAAGAGTCACTGAATCATCTAGCAAAACTCAGGTTATGAGAGCCAACTGTACTAACCACCTCACAGCTGCCCACCCAAGAGGCGTGCCAGAAAAACCACAACCAGGTGGCTGGTATTTATTTCGTCTTTGGTCCCAGAAAGGGCTCTTCAAATACAGCTTGAGCACCAAACTAATGAATTTCCCCAAAAAAGATAAATTCCTTCTCCTCATCCAGAGCATTTTCATTATCCACCTTTCAACAGAGAAAATGCTCTTCCAAAAATGATGAAGGTAACTTTTTTGGAAGACCAAAATTAGCTACCCAGTATATCCTGATTTCCAACAAATTACAAAAGCTTCTAAGGAAATCACACAACTAAAGAAAGGATTTCTCTTCAGGCGCTGCTTAAAACCCAGGGCTATAAAAACAGTAAGGCCCCCGGCCAAGTGGCACGGTGGTTAGGCGCTGGCTTGGGAAGCCAGTGGCGCCGGTTCGGTCCCACATATGAGGGCCAGGGACACTGACCTCACAAAATAAAAATAAAAATAAAAATAAAAAAAATAAAAACAGTAAGTCCCCAAGAAGATGATTAAACACGAACCGAAAAACCACTTGATAAAATAAAACATCCCTTCTTTACAACTTTTTAATCTCAGGAGTAAGGCAGTAGTACAACATGGCGAAAAGAGTGCTAGACTGAGAGAGCACCTGGATCTAAGTTCCCTGCAACTCTGCGGGGGACCAGGCAGGGCACTAACCAGGTTTTACCTTAACCTTGTCAGCTACACAATAGAACCCTGCCCTCCAGATTCTGAATCAGCAGCTCTGGGATGAGGCCAAGAATCTCCTCAGGCGATTCACATGTCCAGTCTGGGCGCACCTGGGCTACATGGCCTCCCTCCAAAGCTCCTCCCATCTCCAGCACCTCAGATTCCCAGATTCCCAAATAAGCAGCATTCTCAAAGCCAAGCTTTCCCAAATTCCTACATACCCAGTCCCTGATTTTCTTGTTCACCTGAACACATGTAGCTAACACACTTTGTATGCTTTAATTACTTATCTTGTTCATTGTCTGATCCTAGACTAGAATATAATGCTCCGGGAAGGTCGAGAATTGTATGCAAAACTTTAAAAGTAAGAAGGGAAAAGGGACTGTGGAAGAAAGTGAAATTCTAGAGGACTTGGAATTCCTAACCTCTCCGTGCTGAGAGGAAATGCTTAGGATCTGCCCCTACAATGCCTTCAACTTCTGTGTCCCTCAGATTTCACACCATCGGAATACAGATAATAGTAGTAGCACCCTCAGGGTTGAATGAAATGAGTTAATACAAAACACAGTTTCCTCAAACCAGCTGCACATACTCCGGCCTCAGAACCTTTGTATTCACTGATCCTGCCACCTGGAATACTCGTTCTTTCCCCTCCCAGATACCAGTATAGCTCACTCTTTCATATCAAGTATCACTTCAATTTGGCCTTCCCTGGTGAACCCATCTAAAATTTCAATCCTGCACACTTCTTATACCTGGTCCCTGATTAACTTTTTCTCCTGAGCATGTATCACTAGCATACTATATAGTTTACTTATTTATCGTGTTTAATGTCTATATCCTCGACTTGAATATATGAGCTCCAGGAGGTAGATGTGTGTCTGTATGTGTCTGACTGCTGTATCTTCCATCACTCAAAACGTTAGCTATTCTTTCACCCTACGCAAGTCCCAAATTCCTAACAAAATTCAGAAACCAGAATAATAGTTAAGGTCTGGTCCCATATACTGAATACCAGAAACCCAGAGTGGTAAACTAGAGGTTAACTAGCAATCAAAGAAGGTTATGCTTTTACGAAAAGAAAAAAAGCATAGGCTTTGTTTTGACACTACTTTGAGCAAGTTACTTCACCCCTTAGCACAAGAACCATCTGTAAAATGGGAATTTAAAAACTTCCTAACAGGTCAGGCCGAGTGGGTCGGTGGTTAGGCGCTGGCTTGGGAAGCCAGCGGCCCCGGTTCAGGTCCCACATATGAGGGCCAGTGACACTGCCCTCAAAAACAAAACAAAACAAAACTTCCTAACAAAGATATGAGATACTTCAAATGATAAGTATATGTGAAATGCTTTTTATAGTACCAGTTCATAACAGACATTACTTTCCACACTCTAACCTCAACAGGAGAAAAAGCAGAATGGGATTGAAAGCAGTTTCAAAATACCTACTTAAAAAAAACAAAAACAGAGCCGGCCGAGTGGCTCAGTTGGTTACGAGTTGGCTTAAGAATGTAAGCTCTGAGCAACAGGGCTGTCGGTTGGATTCCCACATGGGCCAGTGACGCTTCGCCCTAGCTGAGCTGTCACTGAGCTGCCAACAGGTGGCAGGATGGCTCAGCTGGTGTAACAACAAGATTGCCTGTTCGATGGTGGCCTATGCCCACCCACAACTAAGACTGAACTCAGCACACCTTGAGCTGACCTGCCGCCTGGATGGCTCAGTGGATAGAGCGTGCACCCTTAACAACAAGGCTGCTGGTTCAACTCCTGCATGGGATGGTGGCTATGCCCACCCGCAACTAAGATTGAACACAGCACCTTGAGCTTCGAGGCCACAAGCTGCCGTCGGGAAGCCAGATGGCGACTGGCGCCCTCTACAACATAGACTGAAGAACAACAACTTGGCTGGTCCCCTCCCCCAATTCCCCAATAAAATCTTTAAAAAAAAAAACACAGAAAAAAACCTAAAACAAAACAACAAGAACATATACCTCAGACACCAAAAGGATTGACCCGTCCAATTTTCATGCTCCACCTACTTTCAGTCTGTTCTCCAAAAAAAAATCTGTTTAATAGCTCCTTCCAAGAATCCTGACAGTGTAGCCCAATAATTTTCATCCGGGGCAATACAAACCCCTGAGAAGTGTTTAGAAATAATGTATGAAAGCACCTCTTGTGGTTATCACAGTGACTCTGTAGTGTTACTGGCATGTCTTGCCTGAGGAGAATACCAAATGTCCTGCAATGTACCTCCACACAGAGACCCTCGTTAAAAAACCATGGCCTCTAGCCCATCAGAATCTACTAGAGGTTAACGGACTCAAGTCCAATCTCAGATGGAGAACTTCCTGTAACATTTGACCCTGAGCAGTTAAGGGAAAAAAATGACCAGTACCCATCCCAAGAGCCCAAGTGTACAAAACTACCCACTAGCCAAATCATAAATAAAAATTTACTTTAAAAAATAATTAGAAGATAATTTAATGAAGGTAGTACTTCTCCAGTGTATTTATAGAACTGTAATTACATAATTATTTGTGATTATTTACTTACATCTTTCCCCACTAGAAAGTATTCCACGAGAGGCAGGAATTATGAATCCTACTGTTCACAACACAGTGCTTGACACACTGTAGATGTTCCATAAGTACTTATTGCATTGCTATAAGTGACTGACACATGATAGGAACTCACAGGTTTCTCAAAAAAAAGTACTGCCACACTGGCAAGTCACAAGTATTGTATGCTTTAGGCAACATATCAACAAGAGGACTGGGCAATTAAGTGCATTTTAAAAAGTTCTTATCCTGGGCCGGCCGAGTGGCGCATTGGTTGAGCGCTGGTTTTGGGATGCCAGCGGCCCCGGTTCGGGTCCCACGTGAGGGCCAGTGACACTGCCCTCTACAGCTAACGGCACCTCCACCTGGAGCTGGGCTGTGCGAGCCCTGGTGATGGTGTGGGCTGCAGCCCCTGCTGCAGTGGGCTGCCGTAAGCTGCAGTGAGTGGCCCGCAGCCGGCGTGAGCGGCTGGCAGCCAAGCATGAGCTGCCGGTAGCCGCGGTGAGCGACATCCAGAGGCCAGCGACCAATCTGCCTCATCCGGGAGGAGCGCAATGACGATGCCAACAGTGGGGCAGCATCCTCCGCAATTAAACTGAAGAACAAAAAGACAGCAACTTGTCTGTTCCCCTTCCCCGATTCCCCAACGCTGTTCCCCTCCGCCAATTCCCCAATAAATTCTTAAAAAAAAAAAAAAAAAAAGTTCTTATCCTGAAAAGTCTCAGGAAATGGGGAATGTGATCAATCTAGGAAATCTTGATGGTATGCAAGAAAGGTAGGTTGGTATACAGCAATACATGCTCAATAATTAAAAGCTCAATAATGTAAAGACCTTGTTACCCACATGAGGTGGTACAGGTTGACACCAGAAAAAGGTACTTCCTTCCATCCTTTGGTGCTTCAACTAGGGAAAGGACCTTAGTGGGGAGGGTTTACAAACCCAATTGAGTGGGGCAGTTTTGTTTTTTTTAAGAGCATGTCCTGGACAGGCGATGCTTCTTTTTTTTTTTTTTTTGTTTGAGGGCAGTGTCACTGGCCCTCATATGTGGGACCCGAACCGGGGCCGTTGGCTTCCCAAGCCAGCGCTTAACCACCGCGCCACTCGGCCGGCCCTGAGTGGGGCAGTTTTTAAAGACATTTTCTGTCCTGCTTATTTGCCATTCATCGTTAAGTGATAAAATACACTTAAGAATACATATAGGGCCGGCCGAGTGGTGCAGTGGTTGAGCGCTGGCTTGGGAGGCCGGTGGCCCCGGTTCGGGTCCCACATGTGAGGGCCAGTGATACTGCCCTCAAAAAAAAAAAATACATATAAAAACAAGGGTGGTCATGTAACCTTACAGAGCTTCAGTCAGGAGGGTGCACACCAACTTTTTGGTAAAGATAACACTTCTAAATCACACCTACTTCTTCTGACCTAGTTTCTAAAATACTCCTCCCTCTTCCCTATTAAACTGCTTTGCAGATACTGTTCAAAAACAAACAAAAAAGGCAAGGCAAAAAAAAACCCTGCTCCTAACTTTAAGGCCTCATTTGCTCTCTCCTTAAAAAAAAACAAAAAAAAAAACCTCTCATTTTGCCTATTCTTTTTATTTTATCTGTGAAGTCCAAACCTGGACTGGTCTTGCAGGGGTTATATAAAAAGATCCTAAATTTCTCTAAGTGCACAGTTCTACATCCTGCCAGTTTTTCCTTCTATACTAAAAAAGGTATCTGTGACATATCACTGAACTGGGATTCCAATTATCATACTTTCATTGATTGTCATCAATCCAATCAAGTCAGGTCTTTTGATAAAGACACTCAGAAGCAGCAGCAATGCCACTGTGTTCATTAATTCCTAGGACTGCCTTGGACCCCTTTCCAAAAATGCCAGTCTTTCACCTGGCTCCCCTAAGTCCACTCTGAACTATAGCAGGCCCATTTAAGTAAGTTAAAGAATGGCTCAGGGCACAGCCAACCTTATAAAGATTACAGGTGCCTCCAAATCCTCAGGCTTCTTGAAAGTCAGCAATTCCCTAAACAAAAAGCCACAGTCCTGTAAATTTTCCAGTTCTTTTCAAAGCTCCAAAAGTATACTGGTATCAACCTCCTTCACACCACTGTCCACACAAATGTGCAGGAGCCCCTGGCTTCATCATCACTTATACCAGAAATACATGAGACCAGACCCAAGTTACCAGCGGTCTTTTCTGAAACTTATTTATCTCTCTTCTTTATTTGCTCATCTCTGGCCAGTATAATCAAATTGGGATGGATACTTGGCATGCTAAACTATGGAAATCTAGCTAAAATGTATCTCTCCCCCAACTCCCAGCCCACAAGTCTGTTTTGGCTCACACACTCTTTCAAGAGTGTCTTACCCAAGGCATGCAGAATTTCCCTTTGGTGAGAGAGGGGGTGGGGTGGGGGGTGGTGAACCCAGCTATCTCAATCTCATTTTATTTTAACCCAAAATACCATAATGCGACCACATATTGGTCACTTGAGGTTTTCTGTGGGGCTTTAAAGAAGCCAATTCAAAGCTGCACTGGGAAAGCAAAGGATTCAAATCACAGACTAGAAAGAAAAACAAGAATATTACAAATCTGCCCTGGGTCAAAAGAGCCCTAAAAACAGAATAAGGAGAGCTAAGTCAACAGTCTCCACAGGAAAGGCAACAAAGCAGGAAAAGAGAAGGCGAAGAGCTCATTGGGAAACTTCTGGTTATTAGTTAGAGAAAGGCACTTTCTGCCCGTAGTTAGCCAGGCCATTCCAACAGAGGTAAGCAGATACCAGGAATCTTCACTGAATGATATGGATCTGAAAGTGGTATAGATCGCATCTCCAGTCCTGAAAGGAGGCATTTTACCAGCTCTGGTGTGGTAAAGTTACTGAGGTCTCCATGTGCTTCGCATTCTAAAAATTAGATGCCAAAAGAGAATGAAAAAGGACAAAAACAAGAACAGAGAAAATAAAGCTAAAAGTCAGAAGGATGATAAAGTGAATTTAAAACACACAAACACACACAAAGAACAAAAGAATCCCTGGGCCGGCCAAGTGGCATTGGTGGTTGAGCGCTGCCTTGGGAAGCCAGCGGCCCCGGTTCGGGTCCCACATTTGATGAGGGCCAGTGACACTGCCCTAAAAAAAAAAAAAAAAAAAAAAAAAAAGGAAGAATCCCTACTAAAGCACTTGCCTATGCATACAAATATCAAATCACAGATCAAACCTGTCAGCATACTGCCTCCTGGAAGTTTCTGCCTCCATCGCAGCCAGATCACAGTGATCGCAACAGATTCATTTCTCAGGCAGGAGGAAAAAGAGGTCTGGTACAAGGAAATTTGTTTTTAATCTATTTTTATTTATTTATTTATTTAATTTTTTGAGGGCAGTGTCACTGGCCCTCATATGTGGGACCCGAACTGGGGCCACTGGCTTCCCAAGCCAGCGATTAACCACCATGCCACTTGGCTGGCCCAGGAAATTTGTTTTTAATGGGAAGGACACAGAAACCACATTGGGTTTTCAGAAAGCCCAGGTGAACTACTGGATTGTCAGAGAAGTCATGATGCATTTTTGCAACGAATAGCATAGAAAAATACATCATGACTTTTCCGACAGCCCAATAGAACACTGGTTCTCCCACTGGTCTTTGCATTGTTAACGTTTACTACAACCATTTCTGTAACTTCCATTTCCGTGTCAGACACAACTCTTATTTAAGTCATATAACGGGGACAGGTCTTGGCTCAAATGTCCACTCCTCAGAGAGACGGCATCCACTTCAGAGATGGGACGGCTTGTCAGGAGCCTATTTAGAGGATTTATTTATTCGAAGACTTCAAAAGGGACACAAAGAAAGGTATCACAGCAAAATTCAAAAGTAGCCACTGGGAGGCAGGGGATGAGAGAGGCCTACTGAGAGATTACCAGGTCACCAAAGGCCCTGTTCTCAGAACAATTAGCCATCACAAGCAGAAGGGACATTCTGACATTTATTTAATGCTCCAAAACTGGCCCTCGCGTAGGATTTTCAAGACTCACTTCCTTAGGCAGTTCAATCAACTGGTTATACTAAAAGAACACCATAGGTTACCATCCTAAAATGATCTTTTCCACTTTCATCAAACAACCCAGACCACAGATTTGGATTATCCTCATGCCGTGTCACTAAAGAGATGAGAGAAAGAGAAATGAAAGGCAGGGAGTCCCCCAGTCCTACAAATAAACAAGACTTGTTTTGTCACTAGAGTATGTCATTATTGTACAGTAGAAGATCCATCTCTAAAGTATTTCCTTTCTTTTCACCAACCTCCAGCACTTTAACCTTCTTCTCCATCCAGATTACACTTCGACATCATGGGAGGGGCAGATACATTTGAAACATTAGCCTATGCTGTGATTTGGAAGAAGCGCCTCAGGGAATTCAGATATACTCTGTAGCCCAGCTGAGCATAAATCCAGTAGTTCTCAAACTTGAGCTTGCATCACAAGAGGGCTTATTAAAACATTGAGCCAGTGTTTTGGATTCCCTAGGTCAGACTGAGTATTTGCATTTCTAAACAGGGCCCAGGTAATGCTGATGGTTAGGGACCACATTGAGAATCACAGTACTAATCTAGTTCTGAAATGAGAACGTTAATAGTGGGTTGTCGGAAAAGTCATGATGTGTTTTTCCTATGTTTTTCGTTGCAAAAATGTGTCATGGCTTTTTCGACAACCCAATATAACTCAGATGTAGCTAAGAACTATGGGTTAGCTTTTAATTTGTGGAGACCAATACTGTCTTTAACTACTAGGCCCCTCTCAAGCAGGGGCCTCTACCAACCAGGAGTCATGTTTGCATTTTATCTGATAATAGTACTTTCACATCTTATTTAATATTTACCACACCTTACAAGGTAGGTATTTTTCCTCGTATAATTGAGGCTACAAATTCACAAAAGTTAAATGACTTGTCTAAAGTCACACAGCCTAAGGGAACTTTAAATCTCAGTTTTAGAGCTGACTGTGCTATGAAACTTTGTGTGTGGCACTCAACTTTTATGTGTTCACTTCCCCCAAGTGGAAAATTAATACAATAATCCCTGCCTCCCCAGTGACTGCTCCAAGTTATAGAAAGTAAAATCACTCTACAAATATTTTCATAAAGAAGTTACTCTCGCTTAGATCAAAGAGAACAACTCAATCTTTGAGCCTGAATCTCACTTCCAACCCCTCTCCAACATCCCTCCCAAGAAAGGGGCTGAGGACCAAATGCTGCCAATTCACACCACTGGAATCACATGGCCATTCATCAGAAACCTAAATAAAATCCTAAATGGAAGGGACGGATGGCACAAAAATCTAGGCATGATGTCAAATTGTAATCGAAGGCTTTTCAGTCTTTCACTCCATTTAAGAGTTCCAGGCTACTGCAAAAATAATGTTCCAATAAGGCTTAATGCTTGAATACTTCATTCTGGAGCAGCACATTTTGTCGTTTACAGTGTTATAGATCTGGAGAATCTGACAAACGTGATTGAAATCCAAACTCTACCTTTTACTAGTTATTTGTCCTAGAGTAAATTTCTGATCCTATCCCTGACCCAGAACAAAGTTGTGGATAAACTACCTAAGAGAATTATTCCCCAAATCTTTTATAATACAGTTATCTTTAGCAGCCCAGATTCCTAAACAGGTAAAAAGTTAGAAGTCTGGAGATGAAAGGCAGATTATCCAAATCTGAATAATCAACAGTTTCACACTCCTAAACTAATGTTGGACCAACTCGTAAACTTCCACCGCTTTAGGACCAGAACTGAAAACTGCCCAAATGGCAAGAGAGAAAGCCATCTGTATTTGCCAGAGAAGACACAGTAAGAAACAGCAACTAAGTCCCAGCACTCTTGCTCAGATGACTTGTTCTCTAAGGACAACAGAAAACCATAATGAGGTCTACCCGAGAGAGGGGAAATCACTGGGCAAGAAAGGCCCAAAGACGTATATGTTTCCTCTGAAAGGAAGCACCCAGAACGATGTAGCCTTTAATCACCCACCACGAGGCTGAACTCACACTCTTTCTAAAAGTCAAAGTACACCAGGCACGAGTCAGTTGCGAGTAAACAGCTGGACTCAGAAGCACTCATGCCCGGCAAGCCAGTTATGACCTCAAAGAAAACAGGAGGCAAAATTAAAAAACACCAGGCACACACAGCAAATGCACTTTTAAATGATAGCACATCAACCCCTAAAATCCCCTGCTGCCGTCATGCTCATGCTAGATCTTGAGGGGGTAGTTCCTTTTAACAGAGCTGTCTATATAAATAAGCAAGCTGAAAGCTAACAAGTTTGAGAGGGAAAAGCATACAAAAATCTTGGCTGCTAGTGATGAGCCACAGAAAATCATGAATGTGCCAGTGCCAAGAGAGGAGAAAGTCTAATATCTAACACTGCAGACTTGGGAACCCAGAAGCAAAGAAGCCATAAGGAAGCCCAAATGCAAGGGAGAAAAAAAGCACATGGCACATTTTCTCTTCACATGGGTGGCAATTTCAAGCAGCACTCTTGGCCTGCAGAGCACACAGCCCCAGTGCCCAAAGCCCTTTAGTATTTCATATCAACATTAACTTCCAGGAGGGCGACAAAAATCTGTCCTGGATTACTGGGTAATTTCTAATATGTACCATAACCAACACTAAGTCAACATTTTAGGGATCAAATTTCCTACTCTGCAGCATGTTGGAATGCATTCTTGGCATCAGACTTCTTCCCACTGCAGCACACCCTTAGAAAATGCAGAAGCCACTGGGAAACAAAGATTCAACCTGTCCCAAGACCATCTTCTAGTACGCACAAATGACTAACAAAAGCAAATAAAAGTTCACTCAGATGTCCCTTCACATTCAATGAAAACTATTCCATTCATTTAACTAGGAGGAGAAGCAACTGCAAGGAAGAGCAGTAAAAGATGTTAAGTCAACATTCACCCTAATTTGCATTCCTCTAAAACCTGAGATTGACTAAGGAGTTTATCTCAAGCCCCTATGTACCTGCTGTCCATGGCAGAAGAACCATTGTGCCCAATGCTGAGTTACTGGAAACTTGCTTTCGCAAAATGCCAGAATGGCAAGGCAAAAGAAGTTGGAAGATATTTCTAAACTAAAACCTGTGGTCAAGACTCCGTACTTCTATACTGGCACAGGGTAGCCCATCCTTCTCCTCCAGGTGGAAGCACTGTAGTACCCGGGCACTAGACACTCCACCCATCTTCAGCTGTTAAGCATCCACTTTACAGCCCTTGAAAAGTGCCAGAAATCATGTGTGGTCCAATCACACATGGACCAGCAGGTAAAGAGAAACACAAATCACTACATTTCAGAGACTCCCATAAGAAATAAGCAAATATTTGCAGCATTTATGAGCTTTGTGGCCACAGCCAACCTAATCAAAAACAATATTAAAGGCTATTTCTGTGAACAGATGGGCAAACTGCATAAGTGCAGGCTTACTCACCCATCAACCCTCAATGTAAGGCCTGATCCAAGCAACTCAGCTTGAGCTCAACTCCCAGCTCTTCAAAAATAGCTTCAATCCAAGAGTCCGGACAGGTACCTCATGGCTCTTGTTTTAAGAAAGGTCAACTTGGGCCGGCCGAGTGGCGCGGTGGTTAAGCGCTGGCTTGGTAAGCCAGTGGCCCCGGTTCGGATCCCATATATGAGGGCCAGTGACACTACCCTCAAAAAAAAAAAAAAAAAAAAAAATCCAGGCTCTCCAACCAAAGCTGAACTACCATCACTGCAGAGTTGTCCAGGGCACACAACTCTAAAGGTGACATGACCTTCCAAACCCAAAATTACTACAAAGGAGCCCCTGAACTGGCCGAGAACTTGGCAGGTTGTACTAAAGGCCCCACATAACCACAGGAACCACTAAGACCCTGGAACCACTCTCCTTCATGGAATTTTATGGTTACAGTCCAAAGTCTCAAAGTCACTGGAATGAGACAACTACTGGTCTGTGGATGGATGTGTAATTTAGACTCTATAAAGCCCATAGAACCCAGAGTAGTGTTATGAAAAAGCAAATTAAATTAATATTTTAACTTTCCCCTTCTTGAACATTTAGCTTCACAAATCACTGCCTCTGAAAAGATGTCCCAAGGTAACAGGTCTAACTCTGTTCCTCATTCTCAGATTCCATCAGCCCATAGGCCAGTCTCTATCCATTTATAAAACCTTGCTTTATATGTTTTCCAGACGCATGCACATAAGCATGCTTCCCCAAGAAACTAAATTCCTCTGAAACAAAGACTGCCTCTATCTTTTCATTTTTAAGTCCCTTCTTAGTATCTAATAGATATGTTCACACACGGCAATTTCCTACCTCCATTTGAATCTCCAGTTCTCCCTAAGCTATATATCATGCTCTCAGCAACAAGTCTGAAGTTCTAACACCCTTACCACCACTATATTGGGAAAGGCCACGGCAACCAATGTCAGTATGAACCCAAGTTTGTGTATTCTGTTTTAAAACAAGCTGATGAGCTTTGGTAAGTTAGCTGAACCTAAAAATTATGGTCAGGGTCATAATTACATTCATATCCCCTATTACAATGCTAGGACTCTGGTCTCAAAAACACTTCATGTGAAGAAAACTGGTGTCAGAGTCAGTGGATTAAGTTTAAAAAGAGACTCTGAGAAGGTCAATCTGGTCATCTCCCAAGACTATCAAAGCAGAGTATATATATACTACAGGCAGACAGGTTAAGATACTGTACTTCTAAAATAACTTCATAAAAAAGGGTTTCATTGAAGGAACCCAGAAATATTTTTAATCCTAAAATGGCAACCTCAAAAACAAAGATTGAATCTACCCACATAACCCTTCAAGCAGCATTTACTGAGTCCCCAAACATTTGGACTTTGTACTGTCCCAGGAACCTAGGGGTATTAAGTTTAATATACATGTAAGTGATGCACAGAAGGAGTCCAGTAAAAATCATATGAGAAAACCCCTGGGAGGGGGCTTATAATCCTCAGAGCCACAGCAGAACAGAGAAGACAACGCTGAAGTTGAAGTATCTTTTTTCTGCTTTCCGGTATTCCAAAAATGCAAAACCAACCCTAAAAACATCTCACCAAACTACAAAACCTTTCTAAAAGAACAAGGCTTTAAAACTCAAAGTCTCATACACCAAGCTTTTGGAACACACTTACCTCACTACTGAAACTTAGGGCCTTCTTTCCAAACTTCTGTTTTCACTCTGGAATTGTAATTGACTTTGAACAGGGCTCCACATGCCCTGAGCTTAGCGTGGAGCCAGGGTCACAGAGGCTGCTCTTCCAGAACAGCATCTTTTCACTTCAAAACTCATTTAGATCATCTCTCCTCATCTCCAAGCTCGCCTCCGCGCCCCCCCGCCCCCTCCATTACCCTCTTCCATATTCGCATGTTTTTTCCTCCAGTGTTATTTTATTGCAGCACATGAGAAGAGACTAGCATTATCTTTGCTTGAAAACTGTTTATTAATTTGCCTGTCAAACATTCTATAGAGCCATTCACATCTTACTACAGAAACCTCCTGGGTACATATTGACAGCTCAGCAAGTATTTACACAAAACTCTGAAACATTTGGTTCCTTCAGAGGGGAAGATGCTGCTGTGTCAAGCAGAGAATTATCAAACACCTTTCCCTCTGCCTTCTTCCCTCTTTTATAAAGGGAAGCTTCCTTCTAGCACACCTCTAATATGCCTAAATTACGCTTTTAAACTACTAAGCCAGGAGGAAGAAGCATGAAAATTCAGGTGTGCTAGAGAAAAGAAAGAACAGCGTTTCCAGGACCACTTGCAAACCATATCACATAGTTTAAAAAACAAGGGTATAAGAAAAGGCAATACACCTATGAAACTGACCCAGAGATGCTTAGCTTTTCCTGTTCCACTCTCAGGAACTTTTGCTCTTCTCAGAAAAACTTACAGGGCAAGTTCAGGCAATCAGATTACAACCAACTGCCCAAACCAGACCTAGACCTGCCCAAACACCAAAAGAGTCTAGAGAGCTTAATGCTACCTCTTCCCACTTTCCCAACCCACCCCACCCCCCAAAGCAGTGTTAATGTTGAATTTATGAATATCCACTCCCTACCCCACCCCTAATCTATCCCCAAAATCCCCTCCTGGAGATTTTGATGCAACTATTTTCCAAGTCTTGCTTAATGAAGTCTGCCTAATTTTTCAATTACTATTTAGTGTTTTTAAACCACCATCCAGGTGGAATGACTAATGACTAATGACAACATATTAACAATTTAAAGGCAAAACAGTCTGGGGCTTTTTCTGCAAAGGGCTACAGACCACCATGGCACCCAGATGTTCAGAGCTTGTTCTTTTAAATCCTCAGAAAACAGCTTTGAGTTCCTTGAGCCCAGGGTTAAAAAGATGGTCTCAAGACTCCTACCTATAAATGTACAGGAAGATGCAGCCCTTATAATGAGCCAGGTATGGAAACACAGAAAAATGTGTAACATCAGAGAGGGTCATGCAGTCCACCAACTTTTTACTGAAGAGAAAATGAAACAGAGAAGGCAAATGACTTGCCCAAAGTCACACAGCTCAATTCAGAGATGCACGTGGGACCAAAGCCTCCTCCTCTTCAGTCTTGTGCACTTTACCCCTCACCAATGTGCCACACACAACTCGATGTGCAACAGTAATGATAATGACCAATCTAAATAAGGGAAAACCCAGAAATAAAAGTCATGGGAATCAGGACTCCATTTCACAGACCAGGGTATCCTAGCTCACTGGCAGGTAAAACTATTCAGTGCCAATTTATTTTGAATACCATATTTTAACCATATTTGTATGCTTCAGTTGCTTCTATTACAGAATTTTGGGATTTGAAGCCAATCAATACAAGGGTGGGGATGGGGTGGGAGGACGGGAAGGGGCTCTAACCATTACTTTGTTAGTCATTTCCACATTTTTTAAAAAGTTCACTAACCTCTTTGCAAAAGGCCTACTGTGGACATCATACCCTATAGGAGTCAATCCAACATATGAATGTTTAATGCAATCCAAGACATCTTGTTACAGCAGGTGCCGCCTGTCATGGTTACTGTGTCATACACAAAGGAAGGAACCTAAAAAAGTCCTCCGAGGGCCCAACACAAAGAAGCCAACCTTGGTCTTGGCTGCTTTCTCTTTTGTCTCACTACCACCCCAAACCCCATCAACCCCAGTTCTCTCATGGAGTGTTTAGGAACATGAAGCCCCCACAACTAAGTGCCATCTCAGCGTGGTTTTCCTGGTGCCTCCTACTTGAGAGAACTCCAAGAGTCCTGTATTTCAGCCAGCCCCGAGTTTCTGCCCGTAGGCATTCCCATAATAAGCCCAGGATTCCTGTATTTGTTACCCAGTAGTTGGAAATAACATTTGATATTTCCATAGCAGGAACCAAACTTCTACAATCAAATCCTTGACTCTTGACTACATATTCTATTTCATTTTTTACTTTGATGAGCTGGTACTACAGCTAGAAGCATCCCAAGTAAAAAGCTCAGGTGACCAAAAAGTATTTTCATCAGTAGCAGGATTCAACATCTTGAGACATTGTACTTACTTACGGAAAGGGATAAAGAGAGCCCCTGTGAAAAAGACAGAGCCACAATGCACGCACTTACCTACTCATTATTTTATAAAGGCAGAGTTAAATGAAAACATTATCACCTTAGCTGTGTCAATCAAGTTTCTGCAAAATACTCATAACCCAAGACTGAATTAGGGAAACAAGGAGACAGAGCAAGACCCTATTATTTAAGAACGCTTACTAGGGTATCATGATCTGACAAGAGGTTTATCCTCACATAGCAAAGAGGAATTCAGAACAAAATTTGTCTACCTACAACCCTCATCTAGACTACACACTTGAAACAGCCCATAAAACTGGAAGTTGCACTCTCTCTTCCACAGTGAATGCTCACCAGCCCATTCTCTGGGTCTCAGGGTAGCAGACAACTCAACTGAAACCCAACAGGAATCTATGGTGTGTGAAGTGCCAGGTCTAGTGATGTTAAAAGGGCATCAGAAAATTTATCCAAAGGCAGCATAGACAAGCTTCCAAATAGAGACTGTATCTCTATTTTCCTACCATCTACTCAGCACAGAGCACACAGTACCTAACACATAGAAAGTCCTCAAATATTTGTTCAATGACTGAAAAACAGAAATCACTATACAGTAAAAGTTGGTTTTATTCCCCCCCACAAAAAAACACATTTGCCTGAATATCTTCAAACCAGCACATTTTTTGCTTTTAAATGAGCCTGACATACTACCCCAAATTATTTGCTCTAAGTTTAAGAAAGGTCAATTTCTCACCCCCCCCCACCAAAGAAAGAAGGCATGAAGGGAAAGAGGTGTAGACTATAGAATGACCCAGAGACAAGAGAATGTTGTTTTCTAAGACAAAAAACTTATCCCGCAGACATTAGAAATCCAATAAAAAATTCCCCTATTTCTTGCCCAGATGTACAACATCATGGAAGACAGGAGTCAAGGCACAGAGCTCTAAACCTGCCATCTAACACAGCTATTTTCAAAATTCCCAGCTCAGTGAAAAGAGTAGAAAAGCAGTTCTAGGATGGGGAGGGAACACAGCTAATTAAGCCGACTAAGTGAACAAAATCTAGTACCACAAAGGTATAACTGAGTACTGCTTGGGAGGGAGGGTATGCAGGGAGCTTTTTGAGCTTCTTTCCTCCTCTTTGAAAAGATACATGACTCCATGAAGTACCCAATATTTCTGACCAAAGCACTGTAAACAGAACATGAAAAGGGAAAAAGAGCAAAATAAAAGAGAATGCATAAAAAAGTACCTAAAAGTTGTAATTTCTAAGCAAACCTTAAATATCATTGTAGGTCCTATCTTTCTTATCTTGGAATGCGGGGGGGTGGGGGTGATACCTTAAAATGCAAAGGGAAAATTGGTGTATCTCTACTTTAAAGCTCTAAAATGATGACAAAATAGAAAACTAGCCTTTTTGATATTCCAGGAACAAATGATAAATTTCAACAAATCAAGCCGTTAACATAAAGTCCCTCTCAAGATCATGAAAGATGTGTCAGCTTCCCTTTAAATTGAGCGCTCTACCAAAATTCAATTAACAAAAGAGTATTAACAAGATTCAATATGTAAACAAAGAATGAGGCCAGCCTTCCTTAAAACAGAACTCTTGAACCTAGTATGAAATTCTCTGAAGGCTTCCAGTTCTCAAAATCAACAACAAAAGTTTTCTATTACCCCCTCCCGTAAAGACCCCACATTTGCCACTCAATAAAAAACCCAGTAAAATAATTTCAATTCTGCCAAGTGAACAGGGTCAAAATTACTCAAGACAAATGGATCTTCAGAGCCATCAAAGAAGTCATTTATACCATCAGAAAAGTCACAAAACCAAAACAAACAGCAAACCCATTGTAGAGAAAAACCCCACTACTGTTCTGACAACACAGAATCTATTTCAGGCTGCATAAAACATAACAAGCAAAATAAATCCAAGGTACAAGCAAAATGCCACTGCCTCCTCTTTTGTTTCAGGCACAATGTAACAAGGGCAGCCTGTCTGGGGCTCTGCTCCTGCTGACACAGTATTGCTGCTTAAACCTCCCTCCTCAAGGTCACAGCCAATTTCAGCTCTGGAATAAAAGGCAGATAGTGGCAGCGATGGTTTGGGTTATCACTGGCAGAAAAGCAGAGTGTAAAAGTTTATGAGCTCATCAGGATTGTTGTACCATTACATCAGAGGCAATTATAAATGGCCAAGAGCAGGAGATGGGGAGCCAATCAGATCACAGATAGGATGTCAACCTAAGACCAACTGTCTCCTGGCTTTGACAGAAGGATTTTACCTCCATAATTCAAATCCCAAACCAAAGCAATCTGCACTTACTACTCCAATCACTCAGCTGTTTACCAGCACTTCCAGGGAGAAGCCCAGGCCACTGGGCCGAAGGAGACTAAGACAGGAGATGGCCAGGGCTGCCCTGGGTGAACCGCGGCCGGCCTCTAGCTGCCCCCAAGCAGGCCCCTGCCCTCCCTCGAGGTCCCCCCGAGTCCGAGGGGCCCCTCCTTCAAAGCACAGATGGGGGACAGCCTGGAGGAAGGCAGGGGGAGCAAAGAGGAGCGGCAGGTGAGCAAAGAATTGTTCGCTCAACACCTGAGCTCCTAGAGCTTGCCTGCACCTCTAACCTGAGCCCCCAGCACCCCCTCACCCCGGATCAGGCCCCTTCCCCGCACACTGCCCCGCACCCCCTTGAAGACCTCCGAAGTTCAAAGGGACCAGGGGGGGAGAAGGGGAGCAGACACATCAGGGAAAGCCCCACACAAAGGCTGAAGGAGGGAAGGAAAGGAAGGCAGCCATTTTAAGAGAGAAGAGCCAGACAATGGCAGCTCCCCAGCAGTGGGGGCCCCGGACTGGGGGTAGCCCACGGCTGTGGCCTGGTCCCCGCAGCCGCCACCCTCTCCCCAGACCCCGCTCGCCCCAGCCCCTCCCCATTCAGCTGTGTACCTGCGGGGTCCGGGCGAGCGGCTGGCCCCCGCCGCCGCTGCTCCCGGGGCTCATGGGCGCGTGGTGGCTCCTTTGTTGGGCCCCTCCCGAGGCAGCTGCCGCCGCCGCCGCCGCTGCCGCCGCAGCCCCCCAGCACTGCGAGGCCATGTCCGCTGGGCCCTTGCCTGCGCCCCCGTCCTGGGGCCCGCCGCCGTAGTCGCCCCCGGGGTAGCCCTGGTAGCCCCGGGCCGAGCTGGGCGACGTGAGCAGTTGGTTGAGGGTGGGGGTGGCGGTGGGCTGGGGGGTTCCCCCGCCGGCCGCTGAGGGGCCGCCTCCCCCCATGGCCCCGAAGCGCTGCTGAGCGAAGGACGAAGACGACGAAGAGGCGGAGGCGCTGGAGGAGGGAGGCGGCTTGGAGCCGGCGGCCGCCGCCGCGCCGGAGCCCGGAGTGCCACCTCTCGGGGAGCTCAGCGCGTAGGCCTGGGGGGGCGGGGGGTAGGCGCTGCGGTTGGGGTAGTAGGAGTTGTACTGGTGGTTAGGGAAGCCGTGGTCGTGCGAGTTCTGCTGGGGCCCCGCGTAGGGCTCCAGGCCCCCGCCGCCGCCGCCGCTCTGCAGCGCTGCCAGGCCAGGGCTTTGTTGTCCGCCATGTTGTTGGTGGAAGACGGCGGCCGCCGCGGCGGCGACGGCAGACGGGCTCCGACCGTAGGGTTGCCCGAAGCCGTAGGCAGGGGGCGGCAAGGCGGCCGCGGCTGAGTGAGGAGGCGCCCCCACCCCATCGCTGCTGCTGGCGCCGCCGCCGCCACCGGGCGGCTCCGTGAGGTTATTGTTCAGGGCGGGCCTAGGGCCCGCGTTCCCGTTCGAGTTCTTCAGGTCCGGCTCCGCGCCGGGCCCGCCGCCGCCACCCCCATTGCTCTCGGCCCCGTCCTGCAGCTCCTTTCCCAGCGGCTGCGGCGGCCCCACGGCGGGGCCCTCGCTTTCCTGGCCGGTGGCTGCCTTCATTTCCCCGCGCTCGACCGCTGCCGCCGCCGCCGCCTCGCCCCCCGCCTCCTCCCGCTGCTGCTGCTCCGCTTTCTTCAGCTCCGAGGGCGGCGGCGGCGGGTTGCCCAGGCTGCTGGTGGCGGCGGGGGCGACCTGCGCGGCCATGATCCCCGCTGTCTCGTCCGCGGAGAGACCCGGCCCTGTCTTCGTCTTCTCCCCCCCTCCCACCCCGCCCCGGGGCCGAGTCCCCCGGGCTGCCCTCCCCACCCGCCCGGGCGGGCCTCGCGGGGCTCCGCTGCTGAGCTGCGCTCGCTCGCTCACTCCTCTCCCCCCCGCCCCGCCGGCTCAGGCTCCGGGCTGGCGGCGGCGGAGGAGGAGGAGGCGGCGGCGGCCGAGGCGCCGGCGGCTCAGCTGTTCCCGGCTCTGTAAGCTCGGGACCCGGCTCTCCCGGCTCATTCCCCCCAAGCCCTTGCCTGGGAATGAGGGGGGCGGTGGAGGCTCCGCTCCCCAGGGCCTGGCCCCGCTGTGACTCTCCGCTTTCTGCTGCCGGAGAAAGGAGGAGGGAGGGAGGGAGGCGAGGGGGAGGGGGCAGGGAGGGAGGGAGGGAGCGGGGGGAGGGGGACCCGGGACGGGCGGGCTGGAGGGCGCGCGGCGGCAGCCCGGGCGCCGGGAGTCAGAGTCGGAGCGCGGGCCGGAAGCCCTGCCTCCCCTTCCCGGCCGCGACTCGGGCTGAGGCTGCTGCGCGGCAGCGGGCGGGCGAGCGGGCGAGCGGCCGGACTGAGCGGCTAGAGCGCCCCACTCTCCTCCGAGTCCCCCTCACTCCGACACGAGGCTCAGCACTGCCATTTTACCCAGCGCCGTCGCGGCCGCCTGGCAAACCCGAAACGGAGCACGGAGCGGGCGCAGGCCGTGGAACGGACTCGCTTCTTTCCCCTCACAAAGGAGGAGGGGAGATAACCAGCAGCGGCGGCAGCAGGCCCTCTGCCGCTTTCGCTCGGCAGCGCCGCCGCTGAAGGCTTCGGGGAAAACCCGGCCCGGAGCTTGCGGCTTTCCGGAACCTGCGTCGCCTTCCTCCCGTCGTTCCTATCCGGGTCGGTCTCCTCCAGGCCGCACCGAGGGGAGCGGGCAGCGTGAACTTTACTCGCGTCTGCAGAATTGGCCTCAGCCCGAGACCGCGGCCGCCTCGGCCCAGGCCTGACCCCCCTGGCAGCGGGCCTGGTCTCTTGGCTGCTACTTAGCACCTCTACCGTACTTTTCTTCTTCAAAGCCCTTTACAAACCTGCCCTAAAGACCCAGCTGAGTGAGAGAGTGGACCTTGCTTTTAAAACCCTTTGCAAGCCCAATGGAATGACATAATGACATATTATTGTTCAGACTTTCCTCTTCCCTCTCTTTTGCCCTCAGGAACAGGGCATGAGGTCAGATTATCCCCATTTTACAGAATTGAAAGACAGAGGAAGGGACTGCCCCATCACTTAAAAGTTAAGAGGACAGAGGAGGGTGGCTTTAAAAAGTAGCAGAGTCCCCAAAATTGTCTACTTAGCCTTTAAAAAAAAAAAAGTCAAGTTGTGTCATATCCAACAATGGGATCAATATCAGAATAGGTTTGAGATCAAAGCTGGTCATCTCAACACTGACTTAAAATGGTTACCACTAAAGCTATTCTGGGGCATATGATAGCCTTCTAGCAGGAGAACCCGAGCTCCATTTTTGTCTCCTAAGAGAACTTAGTCCACAGTGACCAATAACCCCAGTCTCCAAAGACAGTACCTGTGACACTGTAAACAAGACCACAGGAGAGACTACAAGGGATGGAGGAATGTGAGTGTTTGAAGGAACCATTGCAGAAGAGGAATGGCTAAACAGAGGGAAACCTCCTTAAAAAGAGAAAAAGGGCAGTCTGACGTGTCACTTAGAAAATGGATGCAGCCCAATTTGTTTTCTATTCTCCATTGAAAAGATTCTTCAAAGTTTTACCATTACATTCTAGGAGATGCCGATTGAGCTGAAACAGAAAACTCCGCATCTACAGGCCCAACCAAATCCCAGCAGCAGCCTTTTCCTCCTCAGGCTGACTTGGAATGCTCTGACGTGACAGGCTACAAAAGCCAGAGGAGATTCCAGCTCCTCACCAGGCTCAAGGCTGCCTTAGGAAAGAGAAGCCCAGGCCCATGTAATCACTAGACACACGGGCCTCTTCTCACATTTTATAAATGGAGACTTCTTGGCCACAGAACCATTATCTTAGAATTTCCAGATTCTGCAGGCCCCTGGAGTTCTGTCTGTGCCACTGGTCACTTAGAATAATTCCAAAAATCTGAACTCATTCCTACCCCCAAAACACTTAAGAGCATCCTACACTAAGAAGGCAACACCTTCCTGTCAATCCAAGAGTGGTGTCCCCCACCCCACCCCCCTAGCAAGGAATCAAACGCCAGGACCTGACTGACTGGAATGGGCCAGTGCTGTTTCACTCAGTCCTCAGGGGCAACAGCTCTCCCCATGCATTAGGTCCTACAATCCAAATTATAGGCTGCCTCATAAATGAAGCTTGGCTATTTAATCAACTGCCTCTGAGCTGGCAAACAGTCCTGAGTCCTGCGCACAAATGAGGAATTTTTTACATGCAATTACCCTGCCATTTTCCTCAGAGCTAGAGTGTAATAGGAAACCCAGAGCCCAATGAAAATCTGAAAGCCAGAATGGGTGTCTCCAGAGGAAGCCCTCATCCCCTTCCTTCAGTGGCTGTGAAATTCATAGTGTCAAAATCCCTTTCCTACACGTGGGCAAGCTGTTTAGAAAACAGCCACCATTTTTATTTAGCAATAAGGTAAAGTGCACACACAAAAAAAATCTGTCCACCTGGGTTGGAGAAGGTAATGTGGGATTTCTCCTTTCCCACTTTTTTTTTTTTAATCTGAAATCCTTTAGTGTCCTCTTGTACACCAACCTTTAGAGC
This sequence comes from Aselliscus stoliczkanus, assembly GCA_033961575.1. Classification (NCBI taxonomy): domain Eukaryota; kingdom Metazoa; phylum Chordata; class Mammalia; order Chiroptera; family Hipposideridae; genus Aselliscus; species Aselliscus stoliczkanus. The sequence continues at coordinate 164,329,204 of CM066730.1, forward strand.
CCCACATCATTATCCCAGGGACCGCCGAGTTGAAGGGGAACTTTCTTAGAAATTGGCCCATCGCTTTCCCTAGGGGCAATGGCAGCGAGAAAGGGGGGGAGGGGCAGAGCTGGGCACGTGGCTGGCCCGAGCAGCGAGCCCAGGGTTTGGGGCTGTGGGTCTTCCCCTCAGTGGAGTTTTCTCCCCTACGGCCCTTGCCTTTTAACCCCACACCCAGGCAGCGCAGGAATCCCGGCGCAGATTAGAGAACTAGGACTAGGACAGCGCGTACCCTCACGAAAGCGCCTCTGCCACCAACAGCCTGATGGCAAATATGGACTGAATCGTTGACATGGAAACCGGACTAAAGTCTCGCTCGCTCCCTCACAAGAGAGTTCTTATCACCATCCCCAACCGCACGGCACTAGGCAAACGTGGACTGGATTTCCAGCCCGGAGGATCTGGCGGAGTTTCTGGGAGCAGTAACTCTCGTGGTTGCGGCAGCCAAGGAGGGGGGCAGGGCTACCAGGACAAACTGACTGAAAATGGCAGAGGATGTGCTCTCATTTTATGGATTCGGCACGAGAACAAGGAAACAACCTATTAAAACCCAGTCAGTCAGCTGCAAAATGTGGAATCGAGGCCTGGAAGGTTTGCAAAGATAGGGAAACGTTTGCAGGGTAGACAGCCCTTCCTCTCTCGTAATTTGTTTCCCCTAAGTGTCCAAAATACAAAATTCTACAAACAAAAGATTGAACTCGGCTCCTTCCTTTACCCACTCCTTTTGGGGAAAGATGTTTTAAGTCCAGGGACCCAGTGAGGATTTGCCTTGGTTCTGAACTAAGGCGCGGGAATCGAAGGAGCGCCAGGTTGTGGCCCCCACATGCGTCCCCACCGCAGCAAAGAAGATGACACCCAGCAGAGCTTTCTCTAGTGCTAACTGGAGCTGAGAGTTTGAGCAAAAGGGCAACTATGTCAGTTGACGGAAGCCAGGAGCAGAGTTCAAAGCCTGGCGTGGATTTCCTTCTGGAGCTCTCGTCTGTTTCTTAAAGTTTGCAACTCGGTGTTCAGAAACAGCCCCAGCGGAGGCTTTGGGAGCGGTGTGAAAGTCTAGCACTACCATCTGACAGCGAGCTGCAAAACTTTGGGCTGCATATTAAGCGAGGAAAGTGGATTGAAGCGAGAGTCAAGGCAATTCATTATATTACCGGCTCCCAAACGGGAACTGTAAGATACGAACTGGATCTCACAGAGAAAGTGGAATGGAGTCTGAATGGCGCTCCACAGCTCTTCGCGGTAAAATTGTGCTTGCCCAGCAACTAGAATCTCAAAGGAGCAACCCCAGAGGCATCAAGCTTAGTGGGCGCTCAACAACCCCTTGTCTAGATGAAGCTTTTTCCAATCATCTCATAGTTTTAAACAATTTGGAGGAATTTACATTTCAGAATAATAAGGAACACATTTTGAGAAATATTAATTTCTGAATGAGACTTTTTTTTTCCAGAAGAGCTCTGAAGAAATACCCGTTGACATTTAAGTCAACTTGCTTTTTAATTTTACCAATATAAAATAAGAATTACCCTAACCATCACCTCCCAAAGAGCTAAAATCAAAAATAAAATAAAGGTCCAAGCTGGTCTGGTTTGTGGTAGGTTTCAAACAAAACATAACACCCAGGGTCAGTGGAACACAAGGAAAAGGTACCAACTCTCTCACACTCAAATTCCTACATTTTTCTTATCTACCAATCTCATTGGTGAGCTTGCTTCTATTCTTTTGGAGAAGACAGAGTAATAAAACTACTAATAATATTTTAAAGCCAAACAAACCTGGACTGGAGTTTTATAAAATCACTGGGTAGATCAGAAATTTGTACATTTCTGCTGAGCCTCCTTGAAGGTTTATATTCACCAACTGATACAAAAATAGTATTTGAAAAAACCTACTTGAAAAGAAGCTTGAAAGCCACTCTTGTAGTCCATCAGAAGAGAAATGTGGAGTCAAATATATGGTGATAGAAGGAGAACTGACTCTGAGTGGTGAACACACAATGTGATACATAGATGATATATTACAGAATTGTACACTTGAAACCTATATAATTTTACTAACTATTGTCACCCCTAATAAATTTTAATTTAAGAAGAGAAACTTAACAATTTTGTATTCAGTATTTACTATACTAAGCTGTTTTTAGATTTGGAGAGCTAAGCACCAACAATATTACCAAGGAAAGATAAAGCCACCAATCTTAATACTGAAGGCCATTGCTCAGGAACAGGAAAAGTCTGTTATCTTTGACTTCCCATATTAAACCAATGTAGGCTGCTTTTGTTTTTGCTTTATTCTTTAGAACTAATCTAGAAAATTTTCACAGATGTAAAATGATTGTAAAGGGAAAATTTTGAAACTTGAAGGTGGAAAATCAAATATTCTAGGTGGGTATTTCTTTCAGCCCTGATTGCATAAAGCTTTCTTACACTGCCATTTTACTGAGATAGGAAAAAGAAGCAGAGCGGGTAAGTTTCTCATAGCAACTCTGGAATGGATCTGGAATGGAGTCTTTTCCTCCAACACAAGCTCTGTAGAAGAGAATTGGAAAAAGAAGGATAAACACAGTGTAAGCACTAACAAAATAGAAGGAAGCAGGCATGCAGTCCTGTGAAACAGGATAGGAGGCTACAACAGCAAATATGCTGCCTGTTCTCAGCAACACAGCCATCTCGAAAGAATACTCCAGTATGATCATCCCAGGCTTTTTAAGTAAGAATCAAAGAAAATCCAAAGAAACCTATTAGGCATAAGACAGGAAGTGAATGGCCCCTAAGGGAAAGCATTCTGACTAGCTTTAATAGAATTTAAACCCATCTATTCCAACAGAAAATAACTTCTTCAAAGATATAAGAAAAGTGAACTAAACAAACAAGTCAACCATGGGATACTGTAGAACTAGTACTGTGGCATTCTAGTGAAATGCAGAACTTACCAATGACACCAAGGGAAAGCGCCCAGGAAAAATTACAGTGGGTTTTGGCACTTTTCCAAATTATCACTTTCTGCCCTGAAATTTAACAACATTGAAACTGGATTCAGGAGCTACCAAAGGCTGTGGGATGGGACCAGCAGGTTGATTCTTATTGGCCTACCCCTCCAAAGAGACTACTGGAGGCCTCTGCACAAGTGTGTTGTTCTTCCAGTCTTGCTGTGGAGGGATAGAACAGGAGACAAGAAGAAATAACCCCACATACTTCATGGAGCCTATCCAACAACAAACCATTTAAAAACAGTGCTGAAACATACACACACATACACTCCTCTCCACCACAATGTGTTTTCATTAATAGAACCCATCCACAAACTACACTCAAACAAAAGAGTACATAATGCCATGTAACATTAGACACTAATTTTGCCCCAAACACCAAGACCAGGATATAGATTACATATTTTTTACTGTGAAGTCCCTTTTGACCTCAGAACAAAGTCTCATTCAAGTATTTTTTTCCCCAATCACAGCTACCTAAAACTATGGACACTCTGTCCAGCAAAAGCTGGATGGAGTTCATGGCTGATGTTGTGGTTCCCCTTTAGCCCAGCTAAAGTTGGAAGTCCAGAGTGTTTTAGAAAAGAAGGATTCTAGGGCTGGCCGAGTGGCGCGGTGGTTAAGCGCTGGCCTGGGAAGCCAGTGGCCCCGGTTCGGTCCCACACGTGAGGGCCAGTGATACTGCCCTCAAAAAAAAAAGAAGGATTCTAGTTGACTCCATACCTACTCTTTTTCTTTATGACTTACCATCCAGTGTTTCCAAGATGGAACCATAGGAGAGCTGAGGTAATACATGGTCTTCAAAAAGAAGATATTCTCTAGGAAGAACCTTAGAGGTAAGGAGGTCGCAACCTGATTGGCTATTGAGGATTTTTAGTAACCCATCATTAGCACAACTTGTAACTGATTATGGAGACGTTAGGCATAGACCAAAGGCACGCAGTCTCCACCTTGAATATTCACTTTTCATGATGAAGCAACCTTTCCTATGTACCTGCCCTTCTTCAGCAATCCTTGAATTGCACGTGCTGTTCTGACCCAATTTTCACCAAAATGGATCTTCTACTGAGGTTCAGAAATCTTGTGATCATGTTATTCTCTCAAATAGAAATTAATAGTATGACTATTGCTAATAATAAGATCATTCCAAAGCCATACTTATAAACTTCGTTAAGTACCTTGTTCCTTGTTTTAACTATCCCCCAGAATACTTACTAATGCTATCCTTGGCATTTCTAAAGTCCCACAATAAAATTCACAGGAGAGATTGCAATAGCAATAGCACTGAGACTAAATGCAATAGAAAAACAGGAGCAGTCATGCTGAGCCATAACCGTTCACTGACATCACCTTTTGACTGCCTGTGAATGATTCATATCCTCAGTGATCTGCTAATTGAAGATTAATTAATTTAGTGAGTAAGCTCTTCACCATTGCACACACTATGCTATCTGACCTAGTCTCTCTTACAGCTCTACCATAAACACGTGCACACATACACACACACCTCTGACATATTTTGGTGTGTGATGCCAAAATATGAGAAATATTTAACAGGAATAACAGGAGAAGCATTTTTAAACAACTAAAACTATGGTGGGGACCTGGATAATAAGGCGTGCTTGTTTTCTGTTTTATTTTAGGTTTATACTTCTATACTTTCAACCCAGAACACACACACACACACACACACGCACACACACACACACTTTTTTAAGGAATCACAGAGGCTGGTCAGGATTAGGGTTATAACAACTATATTCTACACTGCCATTTTCCAAACTAAATGAAACAGACAGAACAAAAACATGGAGAAGGAATTTACAGGAATGGAGGGAGTACTACAAAGACAGATGAAAACTCTGCTAGAGGTGTTCTTGGAGGTGAGCGGAGGTGAGGAATAAGGAAAGGGAAGGCAAGAGTTAAAGGAGGATGATATTCAAGGCAAAGAGCCTACAGTTTGAGAGCAATCTGAACATTTGAGACAAATGTCTAGACTTTCATTCTAAGTCAAATTTCCAAATAGCTATATCCATTTATAAACTGTAATGATCAAGATTTCAAATAGATTCACAAAATCTAATCATACAGATGATGTATGCTCACAAGCATAGAGCAGAGGTTCTCCATGAATCAAACAACTATCTCTTCACTGTGATGCATTGAACCTGTCTAGAATTTTCCACTTCTGGATTCTGGATGCCAGCCCTCTCATTCAGTTTACTATACATGGGAGGCCCTCTGACAATATTACCATGTACAACATTGTATATATACTACCTTCATACTGCCCACAAAGTACATTGTAAGCTGATGTCTACCTAAGAGGAAAGACATACCTCCAAAATAATATAGGCCTTTTTCATTTAAAATGTATAAGTTTCTAGCACTCAGGTCAAGATCCCTCATTTTCCAGGAAAGCTGATGAACAAAGAGAAAGGAAAAACTTAAGACATGACAATTCCCGTTTTATGGGAACTTAAAGAGATTTTGGTGAGTACAAAGAAAATAATGGATGTTGAAAGTACTCTGAGATCACTGGCCTAATTGTCAAAGGTATTATTATTAATATTACCAATGCTCTTATACTCAGGTTATATTTTGTCTTTTTCTTCCCCTAGAGGAGAAGAGAATTAAGATAACTTCTCTTCTCCTCCTTCCTCTTCTCTCTTTTTTGGTCTCAGTGTCACATAGTCTCTCACATTGGATAACTGTACTTGAACTAAATGTCACAGGAATGTCCACAAGGTACAATTCATGGCACACTGGCTGCTCCCAAATTCAGGCTCTTGGGCATAATAGAGTTCATGCCAGGGATTTCTGCATAGGTTGGAACCCAGTGCTCCTAAGGCCGCTACATGGAATTATGAGATATTTGTTCTACCTATTTGCTGATTCTTGGGTTAGAGTGGTCTTTGTAACAAGAGAAACAACTATCCATCAAAATGAATGGCTAAGATGCACCAAATCAAATAATGTCCTTAATTGGACAGACAAGAAAATGAAAGAAGAAGCCAGACTTAGAGTCCATTTAACTGCAACTCTCCCACAGAATCCTGGTGCTAGAGGAAGAAACAGAATACAGCCTTCCAACCTTTTGATCCTTGCTATTGAAGATGAGAATTTGATCTGTAGATCAGTGTTTGGGGGGGTTTCAAAATTAGTGACCTAGGAAGTCCCCAACCAGCAGCTAGCACTTCCTCACTCCATGAACCTGTGACTGACCCTTTCAGGGGCTGGTGCCTCCAGTTCAGCCTTTTTGAGCACCTCATGCAACAGCAACACAAAGCAGAATTGTTAATAGAAGAAATCCTAAATATTCAAAACCGCACTGAACAGGTAGAATCCCTTGTTTTCTTTTTCAAATTTGAAAATTTGTGCTCAACAAAATTCTCTATAAAATAGTTTTTTTTAAAAATGGTATCTCCAAAGCCAGTTTTCTATTACAGTATTTTAAAAAGTTGGAGTGATGTTTACCTTAAACTCTGAACATCTACCAGAGGCCAGCATTCAACTCTTCTGTAATTAAAAAACATGTAGAGAAGAAAACAAATTCTGAAGTCTCCATACTGCTAAGGCCTTCATGTAGGTAATGCTGAGTACACAGTGATAGAAAGGTGTTGGCAAGAGGTTAAATTTATAAGTGTAAAAAAACATATGGTTCAACAAAAAAGAAGGGAAAAATTTCACGAATACTGCCAGGAACTTGCCAGTAACAATTAGTATTTGCCACATTTTCCTCCAGAAACCAGGAAAACCAAGGAGATAAAGTCAGCCTAAAAGTCGAAAGAAAATAAAAACAAAAGGAAACACACTGGGCAGCCTCTTGCATCTCTGTAACATTCGGAGAATAGCCCAAGTATAATAGTCCATGGACCCCCCCACCCAGATCACAGCACCTCCAGAAGGAGGAAGCAGCAGTCCTTACTCCAGCCCAGGCCGTGTGCCTGTGATGTCATGTCATTTGCAGCAGGAATCCCTCTTCCACAGGGAGCCATTGAGGAGCAGTTCAGTTCCAAAACAGGGCTTCCCAAATTGCTCTCTCTGTAGGCTTCCCAGAGGGCCAGGCATTAGGAGGATTTGCCTCCTGTACCTGGAAACGGAAAGGAAGACAGCAGAGGCCCTAAAACAAAATGAAGTAACTCTGTTTGAAAAAAGGCTCAGCAAAAATAAAAATCATTTCAGCATTACATTTAAGAATCAGGGAGGGCCGGACGAGTGGCACAGTGGTTAAGAGCTGGCTTGGGACGCCAGTGGTCCCCGTTTGGATTCCACATGTGAGGGCCAGTGACACTGCCCTTTAAAAAAAAAAAAAAAAGCATTGGGGAGACCAAAACTCCTTATTGAATATCCTGAACTTTTACTTTGAATCCCTTAATATCAGAACCAACCCCCCAAAAAACAAGCACCTACCATATTATATATTAAAAATTATATGGTTCGGCCGAGTGGAGTGGTGGTTAAGCGCTGGCTTGGGAAGCCAGCTGCCCCGGTTCGGGTCCCACATATGAGGGCCAGTGACACTGCCCTAAAAAAAAAAAAAAAAAAAAAAAATTATATTTCAGGGCCGGCCGAGTGGCGCATTGGTTAAGAGCTGGTTTGGGGATTCCAGGGAGCCTGGTTCGGATCCCACATATGAGGGCCAGTGATACTGCCCTCTACAGCTAACAACAGCTCCACTTGGAGCTGGGCTGTGCAAGCCCTGGTGACGGAGTAGGCTGCAGCCCCTGCTGCAGTGGGCTGCCATAGGCTACAGTGAGTGGCCGGCAGTCAGCGTGAGCGGCTGGCAGCGAGCGCGAGCTGCCAATAGCCGCGGTTAGCGACCATCCAGAGGCCAGAGACTCATCTGCCTCATCCGGGAAGAGCACAATGACAATACCAACAGTGAAGCAACATCCTCCGCAACTAGACTGAAGAACAAAAAGACAGCAATTTGTCTGTTCCCCTTCCCTGATTCCCCAACGCTGTTCCCCTCCCCCAATTCCCCAATAAAATCTTTAAAAAATAAAAATTATATTCCATATGGATTTTACTAGAGTTCGAAACAACAATGATTTCTTCAAATGAAGAAAAATAATCTTAGAGAATCATTTACCAAAATTTCAAAATTTAGGAGATTTAAAAGAAAATATGGAGTGATACAGACACGAAAAGGAAAGTGGGGTAGATCCTTCCATCTTACACAAATTTGATGACAATAATAGTAATTATCTCATAAGCGACTATTTTGTGTGAACCATATAGTCTCTAATACTCAACAAAAATCTATTGAGTATTATTATGTCCATTATATAAATGGAGAAACTGAAGCTCAGATAAATTAAGTAATCCAAGGCATGACACTGATAAATGACAGGGCTAGGATTCAAACCCAGCTCTCTTCTCAATTCCAAATCCTGAGCTTTTCAATAAAAATGGATAATAAATCCCATAATGTTAGTAATGTACTTTTTTAAGATACCAGTATTGACTGTTAATTAGAATCATCATATATATTATGCCACTAGCAAGTATGAGAAGGTATAAGTGAAAATATTTAATTGGTACTTTAACATCAATACAGAGCTGACAAATTGATTCCAATTAAAGAATAAATATAATTTCATTGGGTTTCTTAGAGCCTCTCTATTCAAAGTGTGATTCTGGGGCTAGCAGCTTCAAGATCACCTAGGAGCTTCTTAGAAATGCACAATCTCAGGCCCCACTTCAGACCTTCTTAAACAGAATCTGCATTTTGACAAGATCTCCTGGGGATTCATATGCAAATTAAAGTTTAAAAGGAACTATCTTAGAGATGGGTGATTCCAGGAAAAGGGGTGCCTTTCACCACCATTGAAGCCATTCATTTCATGACCTATGAGGGAGAGAATGGTAAGAATGTACTTACATTATAACCTTTCCTCTCTGGTTTTGAAGGAAATGTTCATCAGTCTTTTCTTTTTTTTAGTAACAGATGTATTGAGATATAATTATATATAATTCACCATTAAAGTGAACAATTCAATAGTTTTTAGCTTATTCAGGACTGTGCAACTATCACCACAATCAGTTTTAAACATTTCATCACCCCAAAAGAAAACCCTATACCCTTTAGCAGTCACCCCACCAGCACCATTCTCCCCAACCCCAGCCCTAGGCAACCACGAATCTACTTTCTGTCTCTATAAATATGCCAATCCTGGGCATTTCATATAAATGGAATTATGCACTATATGATCTTTTTTCTTTTTCTTTTTTGAGGGCAGTGTCACTGGTCCTCATATGTGGGATCCGAACCAGGGATGCTGGAGTCCCAAGCCAGCTCTTAACCACCGCGCCACTCGACCGGCCCTATATGATCTTTTATGATTGGCTTCTTTCACTTAGCATGTTTTCAAGGTCCATCCATGCTGTTCATCAATTCATCTTAATGCTTCCTCATAAGTGGCTGTTATTCTTTCAAACAGATGTGTGGGTGCCAGGTAATGTGACCCCATCACCCACTCCACCCAAAGGAGCTCCTTGGTGCCACTACTCCCCTAGGAGAAGCCTTTCTCCTCCCATTACTAACTACCCTAACAAGGAGGTCTTTAACGGAGTTCCCCTTTTCCATCTTCTCCCTGGGACTTAGCAGCTCAAGTGCAGCTGGCCCTTGGCCAAGTTTCTCTCCATAACACCTGCAGGCACTACCAGTGCTGCCACCTTATGCCCATTTCTTGAAGTAGTGGACATTGGGTCAGGCACTGTCTTCCTCCCCAAGAGCCCTCCTTTTGCTGCTTCTACAGCAGTCAAGGTTGTGACTCATGACGGAGTGTGACCAGGAGAGGTCGAGGGTGTGCCGTGTGGGAACCCTGCTTGGCACCTTCAGACAACCAAGAGGCAGAGAAAGAAGCAAGTGCAAATGCACTTGGAGCTAAAGTGGGGCCTGATTTTGCAATCTCTCTTCCTGATTCTCTTGGCTGTTTCTTCAGCTCCCATTGCTCTTCCTCTCCTCAGTTCATTTTCGTTTCCCTATGTGATTCTTCACAGAATAAGAAACCTAAACATCTCTCCCTGTCCATTTTTACCTGGATTGTTTGCTCTTGCCACTTCCAGCAGCACAACAGCTGTGTACTTAGACATTTGAATACGCTAAGTTACTTCTATAAAAAAGAGAGTCTGCCTAAACATTCTGCCCAACTGAACAGCAAAACCAGGAAAAGGTTTTCTGTTGTCCAAAATTACGATGTTCTTCTTTAATAAATGAAGCTTCTCCAAAGCCAAATTTTTGTTATGAAACATAAATGATCAGTCCCCTCAAAAAACTATCATGGTAACAAAAGCATTTCCCTAGATGCTCATGCCTGGATTGGGACCTTGCCGAAGTTCATTTTGGGGCCTATGATTCCATTACAGATTGTTGTACACTACCCCGTACTCCCTGAGTATCCCATCAATCCCCAGATCATGCTCTTATTCCTGAGAGTCTTTCCAAATTAAGGCTCCAGGTGCCTCAAGCCTCACTGCCACTCTACCATATTCACTCAAGAAATGTTTGGAAAGTCCTATATGCCAGCCCTGGGCTGTTCACAAGTCTCATGAGATTTTGTTCTGGGGGTTTTGAGGCACAAATATAATGGTAGACTGCAGCTTAATAGACGTGTCATGTGCTTGGCTGATTCCCTCAGTATGTCTTCATGAGCTCTACTCTCCCTGGGTGAGGCAGGCAAGAAAGACATTGCTGTCTTGGAGAGCAAAGAAGAAAAGCATATTGGACTCATGTGGTCCTGACTAGTAGCCTTGCAAATTTTCAACTCCACTGACTTTGGCCCTTGAATAACCCCTGAGAACCACAGAAGTATCACAAAGACTGAGGAGCTTTGTGATAGCATTAATGGACTTCATGACATTATTGAATTCTTAAACAATAGCTTATATATATATTAGGCATTATTTAGAAACTATTCTTATACATAATCTTTGTTAATTTATATAGTTTCATATTATTCAGCAGTACAAATCACGTCTTTGTTTGTATGATCATCCTTTAAGCCTTGGGAACTCAGAATAAGGGCTTACATACCTTTCCCATTTTCTTTTTTTTTTTTTTTGAGGCAGTGTCACTGGCACTCACATGTGGGACCTGAACCGGTGTCACCGCCGGCCTTCCAAGCCAGCGCCCAACCTCCGCGCTACTCGGCCGGCCCACCTGTCCCATTTTCTATTCTTTGTCTTCCACAGGGCTGGGCATACCAACCAAGGGGAGCTTGTTAAACTTTTACCGTTAGTCAGCTTGAAGAGGAATGCATTATTTATTCGCTCTTACTTGGGGATCAAAGCAACCAACCAGGCCTAAAGACACATTTGGAAGATCTGTCGATATAAACAGGTGTGCATTTACTCTGACTTTGCTATTACAATTTAGAAAAGCTTCACTGGGCTGGCCGAGTGGCGCAGTGGTTAGGAGCTGGCTTGGAAGGCCAGCGGCCCCGGTTCAGATCCCACATATGAGGGCCAGTGACACTACCCTCTAAAAAAAAAAAGGGAAGAAAAAAAGAAAAGCTTCATTTATCTAACACCTTTGGAGAATGTGAAAAGTCTGAATTAGTTTTCTAAATAATTGACACTAATCCCTTTAAATACAAAATGTTTAAAAATCTGCCTTTAGGGCCAGCCAAGTGGTGCGTTGGTTAAGAGCTGGCTTGGGATGCCAGCGACCCTGGTTCAGATCCCACGTATGAGGGCCAGTGACACTGCCCTCTACAGCTAAGATGGTAAACAACAGCTCCACCTGGAGCTGGGCTGCTGTGAGTCCCCAGGACAGCATAGCTGCAGCCCCTGCTGCAGTGGGCTGCCATAAGCTACAGTGAGTGGCCGGCAGACAGCGTGAGTGGCTGGCAGCCAGTGTGAGCTGCCAAGAGCCGCTGTGAGCTGCTGTCCAGAGGCCGGTGACCAATCTGCCTCACCGGAGAAGAGCGCAATGATGATACCAACATGGGCCAGTGAAGCAATGTCCTCCACAACTAGACTGAAGAACCAAAGAACAGCAACTTGTCTGTTTCCCTTCCCCGGTTCCTCAACACTGTTCCCCTCCCTCAATTCCCCAATTTAAAAAAAAATTAAAAAAATAAAATAAAATAAAAATCTGCCTTTAATGAAATATTATTTTATATAAATAGATCCCTGCTTTCATGAGATATAGCAAATATAATTTAAATTATATTTAACCTCTTCTTATTTTCTTGGATCATTAACATTCAGCCCTAGAATGCGAAGTAATGTATCTTTAGGAAAATTTAAAATATATTAGGTTCTTGGGCCTGCCGAGTGGCACGGTGGTTGGGAGCTGGTTTCAGATGCCAGCGGCCCGGGTTCGGATTCCACATATGAGGGTCTGTGACACTGCCCTCTTAAAAAAAAAAAAAAATATATATATATATATATATATATATATATATATATATATATATATATATATATATATATATATATATATATATATATATATATATATATATATTAGGTTCTTTGCTCTACCCAAAATGATCCAAGGCTGGTGTGATTTTTTTGGTTTTGTTTTTTCTTAAAAGATTTTATTGGGGAATTGGAGGAGGGGAACAGTGTTGGGGAACCGGGGAAGGGGAACAGACAAGTTGCTGTCATTTGGTTCTTCAGTCTAGTTGTGGAGAACATTGCTTCACTGGCCCATGTTGGTATCATCATTGCACTCTTCTCGGGTGAGACAGATTGGTCGCGGCCTCTGGACAGCCACTCACAGCAGCTCTTGGCAGCTCACACCGGCTGCCAGTCACTCACTGTAGCCTGTGGCAGCCCACTGCAGCAGAGGCTGCAGCTATGCTGTCCTGGGGACTCACAGCAGCCCAGCTCCAGGTGGAGCTGTTGTTCACCATCTTAGCTGTAGAGGGCAGTGTCACTGCCCTCATATGTGGGATCTGAACCGGGGCCGCTGGCGTCCCAAGTCAGCTCTTAACCAACATGCTACTTTGCTGGCCCTGGTGTGTTTTTCTGTGTTATTTTATGTCCTTCTAATAATTTTCTTCCTGATTTCCCCCCTCTTTTGTTAAGCTATTAGTACCTCTTGCTACTTCCTGGGTGCCTGAATTTGGCAGTTTGCTTCCTAATCTGTGTCCTAGGAAACAATAGTCAAGTTTATGACCATTGTGTGTAAAGTAAGAACAAATAGGTTTTGAATATGAGAGTCTCTCCTGGAAGTGTGTAGTTTAGGCTTTTCAAAAGCAGTTCAATGTTCCTTTACACTTACTCTAGTATTCCAGTTCCCCTACAGATGCCCTAGATTGTTGGATAAATTACCTGCTGTAGAAAACTGAGGTGTTATGACAGTACTTTTCTGCTAACACAATTCAGCCAGATATGATTTTCTCCATCAAAAGTTCTCCTTTGTTTCTAAACTGTTCTTTTTAGCTCCTCTTGATTTCTGATTTCAAACCATTAGTCCTTACAATATGGTCATTAAGAGAACCTAAATAACTTATAAATTTGGTAAGATTTACAGATCTACTTATAGATTACAGGGTGCCTTCCAAATACATTTTTTTTTCCTGATAGGAAAAAGGCCCAAGTTGTAGTTTTAAGTTAAAACCAATGTATTCAATTTAGAAAATGTAACAGCTACCATTTAGAATTGAGTGTCCACTATATGCCAGGTGCTCATATTTTCTTTCCTATACTTAGAACAGTGCTGTAAAGTATATAACAACCCTACTTTACATTTGTGGAAAACTGAAGCTAATAGACATTTAGTGACTGAACCAGGGTCACAGGAATATTAAGTATAAGAGGTGAGTTTCAAGTTCAACCCTGAATCAAAAATCTGCATTCTCTTTTTTAAAAACCAGACATTTATTTCTGAAATAACAGTCTGGAAGATCCTGGACAGCAGGCAGCTCTGCTCCATCTGGTCAATTAGGGACTTGGGTCCCTTTCATACTGTTGCTTTGCCTTCCTTAAGGATTTCACCTTTCATTGCGTGGTCAAAGCTCAGTGTCAAGCACATCTGGTAGTTTGCTCTGGAGCAGCAGCAGAGAGACAAAAGTGTGCAAGAGACCCTTCAAGTGCCTGTGTGTTAACAGAAAGGACGAATAGGGGGTCTGGGTGACCCTGGATGAATGAGAAGCATTAGGACTGGGGATGCCTGTCTCCCCACCTCCCTCTGGTACCCAGACCTAGAAAGCTACTCTCAAAGTCTGAATCCTTTCTATTAAACCAAGTTGCCTTCCGTATGCTATTGCTGAGAGGTAATAATATTCTGGTAATGTGGCCAACTTGACCATGGACATACTGGTAATAAATGTTAACCAACCGAGTCTATAATCAGCAATTATTATTACAAAGTGGAAGCGGTTCTTCCCAGCTGCTAGATTCTCCCCCTGAGGGCAGGGTTGGGAGTGACTTGGACTAGCCCATCTGGTTTGGCCCACACTGGCCAAATGGTTTAAAGGCCAGGGTTGGGTTCCATATAAGCAGATCTAAAACCACCCGATGAAAGCCAGATGGCCATCAGGGATATGAATACCTCCATCCACAGTGCAAAAGCAAATACTATTGGGTTGTCGAAAAGTCATGATGCATTTTTCCTATGTTTTTCATTGCTAAAATGCATCATGACTTTTCCGACAACCCAATAGATTGATAGAATATGGAGTTGAGACCTTAGTGAAAACAGGTACAGGAGTAGTTCAATAAGAAGAAATCTTAGGCAATTTCCTAAAACACCAGTGATGGCAAGATATGTAAAGTGGTCAACCTGGCTTAAAGGAGACATGGTCTTCTGTGAAGATATATGAGATAACTTGACTCATAGGAGCCATTCACAAGTTCTGTCAGTCAGTGGCATGGTCCCCTAATTAATAAATGACAATAGAATTATGCTTTTCTGAGTTCTTGTTTAATATTTATAGCAGCTTTTTGAAGTCTTTAATTCTCTTTTTTTTTCTTTGATTGTGAGAAACCAATTCTGCTTTGCCTTAATTAATTCATATTTTTTCCATTTTCTGCTTCTGCTTTAGGTTAGTTTTATATATAGGTTAGGTTACATTTATAATATATATATAATATATATATTATATATATATTATATATATATATAATATATATTATGCAGCATATATATATATATATATATATATATATATATATATATATATGCTGCTCTTACCCAGTGAACTATATTATATTATTCCATGATTCTCTGGCCAAATACTCCATCCTTGGGTTTTTTTTTTTTTGTTTTTTTTTTTAACATTTAATTGGGGAATTGGGGAAGGGGGACAGGCAAGTTGCTGTCCTTTTGTTCTTCAGTCTAGTTGTGAAGGATGTCGCTTCACTGGCCTATGTTGGTATTATTGTGCTCTTCCCGGGTGAGGCAGTCGCTCGCGGGTCATTGGACAGCTGCTCATGGCAGCTCACGGCAGCTCATTAAATCACACACCAGCTGCCAGCCAGCCCCACTGCAGCCTATGCCGTTGCCAGCGACTGACAGCAACCCAGTTCCAGGTCGAACTGTTGTTCATCATCTTAGCTGTAGAAGGCGCAGTGTCACTGGCCCTCATGTGGGATTCAAACCTGGGCCCTGCTGCTCAGAGCTGGTGTCTCAAGCCAACTCTTAACCAACCCGCCACTAGGCCACCCCATCCTTGGGTTTTTAATGACTTTTGTTTTCCCTTCAGATTTACAATTTTGTCTGTTACTTGGTCTTCTGTATACCTACTACCTTTTTACCTAGAAGGTGTGAAACATTTCATCTGCATTGTGGTAAACAGAGTTGGGATTCTAGAGGCTCTACTTTCTTCAGACCCTCCATCACATCAAAATTGGGGCCAAAACTCAGCTGTAGTCAAAACTCAGTTTAATTAAGAGTTAACAAAGGTCAACAATTCACCATTAAAAGTTTTACTTTGGATCTTTGTGTGAGGAGGGGGAAGAGGAGATGTGCGCCTTGAACTATAGCACCATCTTAATGTTGGGTCGTATGTTTTCTTATTAGTTTCTTGTTCTTTCCATTCCTATAGTTGTAAGCTATAATGATTGAGAATGGAGTTAACCTAGTGTATCTTTCTCCAATAAAGAGTCATCTCCAATGCATTATGACATATTCCTTCATACCTGATCTCATGCTGCTTCCTTCAGCAGAAGTACTCCTATGGCTCCCCCAATTCTCATCTTAAATATCACCTCTTTAGTGATATTTGGAAGCAGTCTCTAATTCCTCTAATCTGGGGTTGGCAAAATTTTTCTGTAGAGGACCAGATGTTAGATGTAAAGATGTTAGGCTTTACAGGCCAAGAGCAATGAGGCCAAGAGCAATGAAAGTGCTAAATAAAGTAATTCAACTCTCCTCTTGCAGTGTGCAAAACCAACCACAGATAACAGACAAATGGGAGAGGCTGTAGTGCAACAAAACTTTTACAAAAATAAGCAATGGACTAGATTTGGCACATGACCTTCAGTTTGCTGACCCTTACTTCACTTAGATACTTCTTCTCCAACCCAATTGCTCAATGCATCCATATCCTACTTATACTATAAGTTTACCTCCAATAGAACATGAGCACCTGGAGGGCAAGTATTCTGTATTTACATCTCTCTGAACTGAGCAAAACTGAGTTCCTAATGATTACAGGTACTCTAAAAACATTTCTGGAATAAAGTGGAGAAGAAAGGTAGAAAGAGATGGGGTTCCTAATTAAGCAGGAAACCAGACCATGCAAATCTTCTACTGATATGCAACTAAATATGACTTCCCCTTGGAAACACAAACAGATACTGGGGTGTTTTTTTGTTTGTTTGTTTTTTTAAGATTTTATTGGGCCTGCGGAGTGGCGCATTGATTCAGCGCTGGTTTGGAAAGCCAGCAGCCCCGGTTGGGTCCCACATATGAGGGCCCGTGACACTGCCCTCAAAAAAAAAAAAAAAAAAAAGATTTTATTGGGGAATCGGTGAAGGGGAACAGACAAGCCGCCGTCTTTCTGCTCCTCAGTCCTACGGAGGACGTCGCCCCATCAGCCCATGCCGGCACCGGCACCGCACTCCTCTCGGGTGAGGCAGGACGGTTGCCCACCGCGGCCACTGGCAGCTCATGCTGGCTGCCGGCCACTCACTGCAGCCCACGGCAGACACCGCAGCAGGGGCTGCAGCCCACTCCATCACCGGGGCCGGGGCTCGCACAGCCCAGCTCCAGGTGGAGCCGCCGTTAGCTGTAGAGGGCAGTGTCACCGGCCCTCACATGTGGGACCCGAACTGGGGCCGCCGGCATCCCAAAACCAGCTCCCAAAATCAGCATTTGGTGATTCATATATGTAATAGCCAGCCTCCAAGATGGCCCTCAATGATCATTACATCCTGGTATTCCAGGCACCCTCACATGCTGAATAGGGCCAATAGAATATTGTGGAAATAAAGATATATGATTTCTGAAGCAAGTCACGAAAGATATGTGGCTTCCGCTTCTCTCTCTCTCTCTCTCTCTCTCTCTCTCTCTCTCTCTCTCGGATCACTTTCTGGAGGAAACTAGCTGCTATGCCTTGAAGACAAGCAACCTATGGAGTGGTCCATGGGGCAAAGAACTGATGCTTCCTGACAACAACCGTGTAAGTGAACCATCCTAGAATTGGGTTATTGTTCCTGAGGTAAACCTCAAATGGTTGCAGTCCTGATTGACATTTTGACTATAAGTTCACGAGAAACTCCGAGGCACACAACTTAAACACTCCTGAACTCCTGACCCATAAGAACTATATATTAAATGTTTATTATTGTATTAAGCTGCTAATTTTGAAATTTATTTATTACTTGGCAATAGATAACATACAATATGCTAAGTGGCTTTCCTTCTGTCTAAATTTCCTGTAGTCGATCAGAACACCTTATTCTTCTCTTCTTTACATTTAAAATATCCAATTCTACAATATGTTTGTTTAATTTTTGTCTATTTCCTGCACTGGAGAAGAGACATCTAATTTTTCATCAAGCACAACTCCCAGCATTCAGGAGGCATTCAAATATTTTTTAATAATTTTCTAGTAACAAAGAAAATAAAAAATCCTAAATCCAAGAGTGATTTGCTTCCAACATTTTGTATCCATCCCTAAAACATAACGTAATTCTGTGTCTCCTACATAGAATTAAAATATTTATGTGCCTCTATTGTAACATTATCACACCAAGTAATAGTTGGTAGTCTGTGAGCTCCATGAGAGCAAGGACACCTTAACATATCACCACATATTTCCAGCATTTGGAAGTGCCTGCCACAAAAGTGTCCAATAAATGCTGTTGAGTGATAAATTAAGAGACATGATCAATTTGTGGAACGACTGATTGTGGACTACCCATGATACTATTGAAGACTTGAAGTTATCCGTCTTACTCAAGATTGTAGTTTGGAGGGATCCTTTGCTTTGTTGTGGTATCATCAATTACATTGAATTAAAAATAAAGCCCTCTAGTAATGCCTCTTGACCAAAGTAAATTTAAATAAGAAGTCCTACTCAGGGAGACAGTAAATTAGAGGAAGAATAGTAGCATCTTCTGGCCCAGAACCTGTTTCAGTTTGGCAGGTGGAGAACACAGGAAATACACATTCCATAAGATATGTGGATCCATAGACTAATCTACCCCTGCTTATGCTGAATCAGCAAATCTAAGGGTACTAGGTACAAATTCTGCAATTAGAAGAGCTCCCTTGAGAGAGAATGTCATTCAAAATACTAGAGGGCTGGTCGAGTGGCACAGTGGTCAAGCACTGGCTTGGGACGCCAGCGGCCCCAGTTCAGGTCCCACATATGAGGGCCAGGGACACTGCCCTCAAAAAATAAATAAATAAATAAATTAAATTAAATTAAATTGATTTTTAGGGGCCGGCCGAGTGGCTCAGTTGGTTGAGTTGGCCTAGAGCGCGTGCTCTGAGCAATAGGGCCGCTGGTTCAATTCCCACATGGGCCAGTGAATGCTGTGCCCTAACTGAGCTGTCACTGAGCTGCCAACTGGTGGCAGGATGGCTCAGCTGGTGTAACAACAAGATTGCCTGTTCAATGGTGGGCTACACCCACCTGCAACTAAAGATTGAACTAGGCACCTTGAGCTGAGATGAGCTGCTGCCCGGATGGCTCAGTGGATAGGGCATGCGCTTTTAACAACAAGGCTGCTGGTTCATCTCCTGCATGGGATGGTGGCTACGCCCACCTGCAACTAAGATTGAACACAGCACCTTGAGCTTAGAGGCCACGAGCTGCCAAAGGGAAGCCAGATGGTGACTGGGGCCCTCCACAACGAAGGTTGAAGAACAACAACTTAGCTGGTCCCCTCCCCCAATTCCCCAACACTGTTCCTCTCCCCAATTCCCCAATAAAATCTTTTAAATAAATAAATAAAATTAATTTTTTTTAAGGTTACTGTGAAAATTTAGAGAACTAGTAAAGTCATTTTCAGTGGAAAAAGTACATCTAAAGTATATTATACCAGAAAGTATCAAACATGATCTGTCCTGACTTCAACCAAAGCTGCTGATACAAATTATATAATAAATATACACACTAATTAAAACTAGCAAAAGTATCAGTTGATTTAAAGATGACTGAGAGTTGACTCAGTTAATTTTCTCCTGTTACAATTGTGGTCACAGTATAACTTATTCACATTAATGTATCCATATAGAGTTCTAGCATCAAAATAATGACATCATATCTGTCTCTGGTGGTCTCTCTGACTGTTCATGACATTCTCATGTCATATACAAAGAATTGCCATAAAGCAATATGAAAAACAAATCTACCTTAAATTGCCAAAGTACAATGACCACCATGAAACACAGATTCTGGTAAAGAAGCAAAGACAACATTTAAGCTGACTCTTTGAAGGTACTCCCATATTCACACATTTTCATATAGGCCATTATCTAGCCCCAAAAAGGGAGGGTACAGTAATGCCAGCCATGGCTCAATAGCTTTGAAGCTCTCCTAACAAACTCAGAGCAGCCACCAATGTACATATGGTGTTTGAACGGAACACTCAACCGTGATGCTCTAGGACTGGGCTCAGTTTATATGATGTTGATATCAAGAGCATCTCAACTCCAACTGTGGCTTGCTCACCAAGTGTCTTTCATTGCAATGGTCATTAAGGAAGGAGCTCTGTTAACTGATAAAGCCGACAAAGCTGTTAACTGTTCCTATGCCTATGAATAACCATAAAGACCTGAATTCTAACCACCACAGAAGTAGTCAACTTCATCAATCACAATTTAATATATCCAATTTAATTATTTATTCTCAGGCTACAATGGTAATCATTCATTCAACATACGTATTTTATTTATTTTTTATTTTTTAGCTGAGCCATCCTGCCACCTGTTGGCAGCTTAACAGCAGCTCAGCTTGGGCTGGGCATTGAACTGCTGATGCTGAGAGCTCAGCTCGCACTCTTGAGTGAGCTCTTAACCAACTGAGCCACTCGGCCAGCCTTCAACATATATATTTTAAAGACCTATGTTTTGCCTGACTCTTTTTTAGGTGTCAAGGATACAGAGATAACCAAAGTGAACAAAAGTCTCTAGCCTTAAACACATTTTAGTGGTGGGAGACAAACAAAAATATAAGTGGAATATATGTTTGATGATTTATTGGAGAAAAATAAAGTGGGACAAGGGGAAAGGGAATGTCAGGGTCACGCAGGGCTGTGACTTTAAACAGGACAATCAGTAAATACCTCATGAGGCCGGCCGAGTGGCGCAGTGGTTAAGTGTTGGCTTGCGAAGCCAGTGGCTCCGGTTCGGTCCCACATATGAGGGCCAGTGACACTGCCCTCAAAAAAAAAAAGAAAACCTCATGAGAAGGGAACATCTGAGCAAAAACTTGAAGAAATTGGAGGAGTTAAGTATGAGTCAGCTCAGGCTGCCATAACAAAATACCATAGACTGGATGGCTTAAACAACAGACAATTATTTTCTCACAGCACAGCAGGCTGGAAATCTGAGATAAGGCTGTCAGCACGCTCAGGTTCCGATGAGAGCTCTCTTCCTGGCTTGTAGACCATAATCTTCTTGTGTGCTCTTTCACATGGCCTTTCCTTGGTGTGTACACATGGGTAGGGGGAAGGAGGGAGAGAAGGAGAGAGAAGGAGAAAGAGGGAGAGAGAAGGAGAGAGAGAGATAGGGCTCCTTAGTGTTTTCAGGAAGACACTAATCCTATTAGATCAGGGCACCACCCTCATTACACCATTCAATCTTAATTACCTTCATTAAGGTCCTACAGTATTTCCCCAAAAATAAGACCTAGCTGGAGAATAAGCTGTAGCATGATTTTAGGTGCCGAAATATGGCACCTTGGCATACTGAATATTTTAAGCTGAAGGAGTTTATGGAAAAGTCACTCTTCTCCCTGAAACAGGTCACACACCCCTCATGTGAAGGGTGCATGCCCTCCATATCCTAGAGGAATCATGCTACAGCTTATTTTCCAGCTAGGTCTTATTTCTGGGGAAACAGGGTATCTCCAAATAGCTATATGGGGGTTGGGGCTTCAACATATGAATTTGGGGGGTGGGGCACAATTCAGTCAGTAAGAGGAGTGATTAATACAGATATCTGGGGGAAGAACATTTTAGGCAGAGTTTGGACCAGAGATATAAGTTGTCAGCATATAGATGATATTTAAAGCCA
Source organism: Aselliscus stoliczkanus (assembly GCA_033961575.1). Lineage (NCBI taxonomy): Eukaryota > Metazoa > Chordata > Mammalia > Chiroptera > Hipposideridae > Aselliscus > Aselliscus stoliczkanus. Next base: position 164,350,878 of record CM066730.1, read on the forward strand.
TGAAGCTGGATGAAATCACCAATAGAGAGTGAATGTAGAAGAGGAACAAAGCCAAGATCTGAATCCTGGTGCACTCCAATGTTTAGAGGTCAAAGAGATGAGGAGGACCCAGCAAAGGAGACTGAGAAGGGGCCGGCCGAGTGGCGCATTGGTTAAGAGCTGGCTTGGGGGCCGGCCGAGTGGCGCATTGGTTAAGCGCTGGTTTTGGGATGCCAGCGGCCCCGGTTCCGATCCCACATGAGGGCCAGTGACACTGCCCTCTACAGCTAACAACAGCTCCACCTGGAGCTGGGCTGTGCGAGTCCCGGTGATGGTGTGGGCTGCAGCCCCTGCTGCAGTGGGCTGCCATAGGCTACAGTGAGTGGCCCGCAGCCAGCGTGAGCGGCTGGCAGCCAAGCGTGAGCTGCCAATAGCCGCGGTGAGCGACATCCAGAGGCCAGCGACCGATCTGCCTCATCCAGGAAGAGCGCAATGACGATACCAACAGTGAAGCAACATCCTCCGCAACTAGACTGAAGAACAAAAAGACAGCAATTTGTCTGTTCCCCTTCCCCGATTCCCCAATGCTGTTCCCCTCCACCAATTCCCCAATAAAATCTTTAAAAAAAAAAAAAAAAGAGCTGGCTTGGGATGCCAGCAGCCCCGGTTCGGATCCCACGTATGAGGGCCAGTGACACTGCCCTCTACAGCTAACAACAGCTCCACCTGGAGCTGGGCTGTGTGAGCCCTGGCGACGGTGTAGGCTGCAGCCCCTGCTGCAGTGGGCTGCCATAGGCTACAATAAATGGCCACGTGAGTGGCTGGCAGCTGGCGTGAGCTGCCAATAGCCGCGGTGAGCGACCATCCAGAGGCCTGTGACCAATCTGCCTCAACCTGGAAGAGCGCAATGACGATACCAACATGGGCCAGTGAAGCAACGTCCTCTGCAACTAGACTGAAGAACAAAAGGACAGCAACTTGTCTGCTCCCCTTCCCCAATTCCCCAGTGCTGTCCCCCTCCCCCAATTCCTCAATAAAATCTTAAAAAAAAAAAAAAAAAAAAAGGAGACTGAGAAGGAACAGCCAGCGAGTGAGGTAGGAGAAAACTAGGGAGTAGTATCTTAGAAGCCTAATGAATAAAGCATAGCATTTCAAGGAGAAGGGGGTGAGAGCTCTGTCAAATAAGAATGAAGGCTGAGTCTTGACCATTGGATAAACAACATGGACGTCACTGGTGACCTCATCAAAACTAATTTTGCTGGAGTGGTGAGGGCAAAGGCCTGGTTGGAATAGGTTCAAGAGAGACTGAGAGGGGAGGAATTCAAAACATCGAGTAGTTAAGCAAGAAAAGCAAAATAGATGAATTGGATTATATCAAAATTAAAAACATTTTCCTGCAAATGATAATATCAACAAAGTGAAAAGACAACTGACAATATGGGAGAAAACACATGATAAGGGACTAGTATTCAGAAATATACTTTTTGGGCCGGCCGAGTGACGCATTGGTTAAGTGCTGGCTTGGGACGCCAGCGGCCCCGGTTCAGATCCCACATATGAGGACCAGTGACCCTGTCCTCTACAGCTAAGATGGTGAAAACCAGCTCCATCTGGAGCTGGGCTGCTGTGAGTCCCCGGGACAGCATAACTGCAGCCCTTGTTGCAGTGGGCTGCCATAGGCTACAGTGAGTGGCCGGCAGACAGTGTGAGTGGCTGGCAGTCAGAGTGAGCTGCCAATAGCCGCTGTGAGTGGCTGTCCAGAGGCCGGCGACTGATCTGCCTCACCTGAGAAGAGTGCAATGATGATACCACTCACAAGCAATGTCCTCCGCAACTAGACTGAAGAACAAAAGGACAGCAACTTGTCTGTTCCCCCTCCCCGGTTCCCCAACACTGTTCCCCTCGCACAATTCCCCAATAAAAATCTTTAAAAAAAAAAAAAAGAAAGAAATATAGTTTTTAAAATTCTTACAACTCAACAATAAAAAATTTTTTTTTCCAAATGGGCAAAGAACTTGAAAGAAATTTCTCCAAAGATATGTGAATGTCCAATAAGCACACAAAAAGATGCTCAACATCATTAACCATCAGAGAAATGCAAATCAAAAGCACAATCAGATATCATTTCACATCCACTAGGATGGCTATAATAAAAAGATACATAATAGCAAAAGTTGATGAGGATGCAGAGAACCTGGAACCCTCATATATTGCTGGTCGGAAAGTAAAATGATGCAGCATTTTAGAAAACAGTTTGGCAGCTCCTCAAAAAGTTAAACATAGAGTTATTCTATGACCTAGCAATTCTACTTGCAGGTATATATCTAAGAGCAATAAAAAATATGTGTCCACACAAAATCTAGAATGCAAAGAGATGTAGATGAATGTTCACAGCAACATTTTTCATAATAGCTAAGAAATGGAAACAATGCAAATGTTCATCAACTGATGAATGGATAAATGAAAGTGGGTTTCAAACAATGGAATTATTATTCAGCAATATAAAGGAATCAAGTACAGATATATGCTATAATACAGATGAACTTTAAAACATTATGCTGGGCTGGCCGATGGCACATTGGTTAAGAGCTGGCTTGGGATGCCAGCGGCCCCAGTTTGGATCCCACATATGAGGGCCAGTGACACTGCCCTCTACAGCTAACAACAGCTCCACCTGGAGTTGGGCTGAAGGCCCTGGCGATGGTGTAGGCTGCAGTCCCTACTGCAGTGGGCTGCCATAGGCTACAGGCAGTGTGAGCGGCTGGCAGCCAGCATGAGCTGCCAATAGCCACAGTGAGCGACCATACAGAGGCCAGCAACCGATCTGCCTCATCTGGGAAGAGCGCAATGACGATATCAACATGGGCCAGTGAAGCAACGTCCTCAGCAACTAGACTGAAGAACAAAAGGACAGCAACTTGTCTGTTCCCTTTCCCCGATTCCCCAACGTTGTTCCCCTCCACCAGTTCCCCAATAAAATCTGTAAAAAAACAAAAAAATTATGCTAAAGGGGCCGGCCAAGTGGCTCGTTGGTTAAGAGCTGGCTTGGGATGCTAGGGGCCCCGGTTCGGATCCCACATATGAGGGCCAATGACACTGCCCTCTACAGCTAAGATGGTGAACAACAGCTCCACCTGGAGCTGGGCTGCTGTAAGTCCCTGGGACGGCATAGCTTCAGCTCCTGCTGCAGTGGGCTGCCATAGGCTACAGTGAGTGGCCGGCAGCCAGTGTGAGTGGTTGGCAGCAGGTGTGAGCTGCCAAGAGCCGCTGTGAGCGGCTGTCCAGAGGCCGGCGACCAATCTGCCTCACCCAACAAGAACGCAATGATGATACCAACATGGGCCAGTGAAGCAATGTCCTCCACAACTAGACTGAAGAACAAAAGGACAGCAACTTGTCTGTTCCCCTTCCCCGGTTCCCCAGTGCTGTTCCCCTCCCCCAATTCCCCAATAAAATGTTTTGTTTTTTTTTTTACATAGAACAGATTTACTAAATACTTTTTTTTTTTTAAAGATTTTATTGGAGAGGGCCAGCCGAGTGGCGCGGTGGTTAAGCGCTGGCTTGGGAAGCCAGCGGCCCCGGTTCGGTCCCACATGTGAGGGCCAGTGACACTGCCCTCAAAAAAAAAAAAAAAGATTTTATTGGAGAATTGGTGGAGGGGAACAGCGTTGGGGAATCGGGAAAGGGGAACAGACAAGTTGCTGTCTTTTTGTTCTTCAGTTTAGTTGCGGAGGATGTTGCTTCACTGTTGGTATCGTCATTGCGCTCTTCCCGGATGAGGCAGATCGGTCGCTGGCCTCTGGATGTCGCTCACCGCGGCTATTGGCAGCTCACGCTTGGCTGCCAGCCGCTCACGCTGGCTGCGGGCCACTCACTGTAGCCTATGGTAGCCCACTGCAGTAGGGGCTGCAGCCCACACCATCACCGGGGCTCGCACAGCCCAGCTCCAGGTGGAGCTATTGTTAGCTGTAGAGGGCAGTGTCACTGGCCCTCATACGTGGGATCCGAACCGGGGCCGCTGGCATCCCAAAACCAGCGCTTAATCAATGCGCCACTCGGTTGGCCCCCAATAAAATATTTTAAAAAAGCAAAAAACATTATGCTAAATGAAAGAATCCAGTCATAAAAGACCACATATTGTATGATTCCATTATATGAAAAGTCCAGAATATGCAAATCCATATAGACAAAAAGATTAGTTGTGTAGGGTACTATAGGATGGAGAGTGATTTAATGAACAGAGTTTCTTTTAGGAATGATGAAAATATTCTACAATTAATTGTGGTGATGGTTGCACAACTCTGTGAATATATTGAAATAATTAAATTGTATGCTTTAAATGAGTAGAATTTATGGTAATGTAAATTATATCCCAATGAAAATGTTTTTTAAAAAAATGCATAGTGATTACTTGAAGGGCAGAGAAATAAAACTCTAGTAGATACTTAGCATCATTTTGAATTCAGTTCTAAGTGCATCTGACTCCAAAGCCTGTGTGTTTTTAACCACTCTGCTATACTGCTTCTTAAGGAGTATTTCCTTACATTAGATTCCCAGAAGTAGTATTAATTACTTTGACAAAGGATCTGAAGAATTTACTGGAAGGGCTGAAGAAGTCCATGCAGCCATCTAGGCTTGCCAGGTACATGGCCCCCTTCTAGGCAAAGTAAACTGTCCTTTCCTGCTCAAGTACTATGACTCATATAACCTGTTTTGAATGAAACAAACTCTGGTATCATAGCTGATTAACCATCAGCTAAGACATAAGCCAAAGGCAACTATGACACTGAAGCCAATGAACACTGAGGCAGTAGTGTTCAAAAGCAGCACTTAATACCAAGTAAAGGCAAATCAACCCAATCAATTCTTTCTTTAGGGATATATAAATGCCAGGTGAACAAAGAGAAGGCAAGAAACTCAAGCCCAAGTTGTTGAGCTTTCAGCAGTTGTGTGGTAACTACAGAAAATGAATTATTTGTGGAGAAGCTTTCAATTGTCATCCAAAGAGTGAACCCAAACATCTCTTGACAACTAGGAACCCAACACTGAGACTAAGTCATTTATACTAATCTAATCACATGAAGCATTCTCCAAGGATAAGGGAGTTTTCAAAAGGAAACCAAGTCTTTCCATCAGATTGAACCATTGTATCAAAAAAACTTAAAATAAATTACCTTTTGTTCCAAGGTGGAGGGGGATAAACAGAAGTTAGAACGTCTAATCCCATAAGGACTCTAAACCTTCTCAATCTTCATCTTTCCTTAAACATTAATAAGGCCTTCCTGCCTAAACTCATCCAGTGAAGTTGCCTTCTATGTCACTGGGGAAATACAGGCACTCAGATAGGAAATTTCTCATCCTCTTACCAACAACATCTGCATCACACCCATATTCTCTGCCTTCTCTCCTGTAACAAAGGGAGAAATGTCCTTGTCCCATTTGGGTTCTGTATTCCATCCCATCCTAGCCTAGTCATGGACTTGGCTCCTAAAATTTCCCCTAATCTCTTCTGCATCATCAAGTCCTCCTTCCTCCTGCAAAAGTGCAAGCGTTCCCTAGTATCTCCTTCCCTATACTTAAAAAACTCTTCTGGGAAATTTTAAAAAATGCTTTTGGAGTGGGGAAGCTTTTAAAAGTATGAAACAGGGCCGACCGAGTGGCGTGGTGGTTAAGCCAGCTTGGGAAGCCAGCGGCCCCGTTTCGGTCCCACATATGAGGGCCAGTGACACTGCCCTCAAAAAAAAAGGTATGAAAAAGGGGCTGGCCAAGTGGCGCATTGGTTAGGAGTTGGCTTGGGATGCCAGCTCTGAGCAGCAGGCCCCAGTTCAGATCCCACATAGAGGGCCAGTGACTCTGCGCCCTCTACAGCAAAGATGGTGAACAACAGCTCGACCTGGAGCTAGGCTGCCTTGAGTCACCAGTAACGGTGTAGGCTGCAGTGGGGCTGGCCGGCAGCAGGTGTGAGTTTTTGTGAGCTGCCGTGAGCTGCTGTGAGGGTCGTCCAATGGCTGGCAATCGACTGCTTCACCCAGGAAGAGAGCAATGATAATACCAATATGGGCCAGTGAAGTGACGTCCTCCACAACTAGACTGAAGAACAAAAGGACAGCAACTTGTCTGTTCCCCTTCCCCGATTCCCCAACACTGTTCCCCTCCCCCAATTCCCCAATAAAATCTTTAAAAATAAAATAAAAGTATGACACAAAACTCAGATAAACTCAACTATGTAAAAAAAAGAAAATTTTGTACGGCCGAGTGGTGCAGTGGTTAAGCGTTGGCTGAGGAAGCCAGCGGCCCCGGTTCGGATCCCACATATGAGGGCCAGCGACAATGCCCTCCACAAAAAATAAAAAAAAAGAAAATTTGCAGGAAAAAAGTCACTATAAACAAAGTGAAAAGGCATTTGCAACTCATATCACAAATAGAGGGCTAATGTGCCTGATATATTAAGAGCTCCTACAAATCAATAAGAAAAAGACCAACAACTCATTAGAAAAAGGAGCAAAAGGTGGGAAGAGACAATTCAAAGAAAACTAAATACAAATAGCTTTTAAACTTTTAAGGACATATTCAACCTCACTTAAAAGAAATACAAAATTAAAGAGACCATTTCTGGTGCAAAACCTGGAAACCATTTTTCATTTACTAGGTTGGCAAAGATAGAAAATTTGATAACACACTGTATGGGGAAACAGGCCTTCTCATCATTGCTAATAGGATATATTGGTACAAATTACATAGAAGCATTCTGGCACCATATCTATCAACCTCTCAAATATAGTTACCCTTTTACTCAGCAATTCTTTTAAATAATTTTATCCTACAAATATATTACCGCACATGTGAAAAGGCCTGTGTACAAAATTATTCATTGCAGCCTTATGATAGCAAAAGATTGGAAACCACCTAAATGTGTATCAGTGGGGATTACTAGGGGATTGAATAAATAAATTAAGGTACAACAACACAACGCAACCATAAAGAAAGAAAGCAGAAGACCTTTTTATATAACTACATGGAACAATCTCCAAGATACATTGATAAGTAGAAAACAAAGGGCAGAAACAGTGTGTACAGTGAGCTACCATTGTGTATCTGTTTTAAAGGAGGGAAGGCAGAAAATAGATATAAATATTTGTTTGAATATACAGAGAATGTTTCCAGAAGGACTCATGAGAGCCTAGAAACATTGAAAAGAGGGAGGAAAATGCTGTGACTGGGGGAAAGGTGTGGGAGTGAGATATTCACTGTATATCCTTTTGTACCTTTAAACCTTTGTGCCGTGTAATGTATAATCTATTCAAAAATTTGTTTTTATTAAAAAATATTTTTAAAGTTTTCCCTCCCAGCTAACATCCTATTTCTTTACAAAACTACTCAAAGGGTTTGTCTCTATTCGCTGTCTCTACTTTCCCGTCTCCATTCTCTCTTCAACCTATTCAAATCTAGTTCCCTCCCCACCATTCTACTGAAACTACTTTGTCCAGGCCACTCCATTCTCCATCTTGCCAAATCCAATGGCCACGTCTCTATCTTCATCCTAACCTCTCAACAGTATTCAACACTGTTGACTACTCCCTCTTTGAAGTAATTTCTTTTCTTTGCGTCTAGGATATTTCATTCTCCTAGTTTTCTTCTTGCCTCCTTGGTCACCCCTCTATCATTTTGGAAGGATCATCCTCTTCCTCTATCTAATTTCTAAAGATTGGCTGTGCCTTTGGCTCTTTTCTATTCTAGCCATAACTTCTCCCTAGGTGATCTCATCTAATCCATAGCTTTAAATATCACCATTGACTGTCTAATTTATAATTCAGTCTCACCTCTCTTCCCCTGAGCTCCCAGATTCATATGTTAAATATACACTTGACAAGTTTACTGGGATGTCTAGTAGGCATCTCAAACTTAAGATATTTAAAACAGAACTTGGTTTTTCTCTTTCAAACCACTGTCTCTCTCTCAGTCTTCTCCAGCTTAATAGAAGGCACTTCTAGACATTCACAGTGGCTCAGGTCCAAAACCTAGGAATCATCTTTGATTTCTCTTTCCCTGATACCTATAAGCAGTCATCAATAAGTTCTTTCAGATTAGGGCTGGCCGAGTAGTTCAGTTGGTTAAGAGGTGTCTTAGAGCGCAAGCTCTGAGCAACAGGGCCATCAGTTTGATTCCCACATGGGCCAGTGAATGCTGTGCCTGAGCTGAGTTGTCACTGAGCTGCCAACAGGTGGCAGGATGGCTCAGCTGGTGTAAGAACAAGATTGCCTGTTAGATGGTGGGCTATGCCAACCCGCAACTAAGACTGAACTCAGCACCTTGAGCTGAGCTGCCACCCAGATGGTTCAGTGGATAGAGCGTGCACTCTTAACAACAAGGCTGCTGGTTCGACTCCTGCATGGGATGGTGGCTACGCCGACCCACAACTAAGACCGAATACAGCACCTTGAGCTTAGAGGCCACGAACTGCCGAGGGGAAGCCAGATAGTGACTGGCACCCTCCACAATGAAGATTGAAGAAAAACAACTTGGCCAGTCCCCTTCTCCAATTCCCCAACACTGTTCCCCTCCGCCAATTCCCCAATTTAAAAACAAAAAATCTTGGGCCGGTCAAGTGGCGCGGTGGATAAGCCAGCGGCCCCAGTTCAGATCCCACATATGAGGGCCAGTGACACTGCCCTCTACAGCTAACAACAGCTCCACCTGGAGCTGGGCTGTGCAAATCCCGGCGATGGTGTGGGCTGCAGCCCCTGCTGCAGTGGGCTGCCATAGGCTACAGTGAGTGGCCGGCAGCCAGCGTGAGCTGCCAATAGCCGCAATGAGCAACCAGCCAGAGGCTGGTGACCAATCTGCCTCATCCAGGAAGAGCGCCATGACGATACCAACATGGGTCAGTGAAGCAACGTCCTCCACAACTAGACTGAAGAACAAAAAGACAGCAACTTGTCTGTTCCCCTCCCCCAATTCCCCAATAAAATCTTAAAAAAAAAAAAAAAAGAAAGAAAGATACCAGGGCTGGCTGAGCGGCGCATTGCTTAAGAGCTGATTTGGGAGGACAGCGGCGCCAGTTCAGATCCCACATATGAGGGCCAGTGACACTGCCCTCTACAGCTAAGATGGTAAACAACAGCTCCACCTGGAGCTGGGCTGCTGTGAGTCCTAAATCTAATAGTAGGAAAAGCCCCTGTAGACAAAGAGCTAATATTATTAATGTAAAAAATAACTCATATGAATTAATAACAAAATGATAAACACAGCAGGGGCAAAAAATGGGCGAAGGATAATAGCAGACAATTTATAAACGATGGAACACAAATGTCCAAAACAGCAGAAGGTGCTCAACTTCACTAATCATCAGGGATACACAAAATAGATTTATTTTCGTTGTTGTAGACTATGTTACATATAATACATAACAAAATGTATCATTTTAACCACTTTTAAGTGTATTGCTCAGTGACATTAAGTATAAGTACATTCATACTAAATTGAAACACTGAACCCATTAAACAGAAACTTCCCATCCCCTCTACCCTTAGGCCCCGGTAGCCACTATTCTACCTTCTGTCTATGAATTTGACTATTCTAGGCACCTCATATAAGTGGAATCATAGATTTGTCCTTCTGCACCTGGCCAATTTCACTTAAAATATTTTTAAGGTTCATCATGTTGTAGCATGTGTCAGTACTTCACTCGTTTTTAAGGTTGAATAATATTCCATTGTATGTATCTACCACATTTGTCAGTAGACACTTGGGTATCTTCCACCTTTGACTATTGTGAATGCTGCTGCTATGAACACTGGTATACAAATATCTGCTTCGGTCCTTGCTTTCAATTCTTTTAGGTATAATATACCCAGAAGTGGGATTGCTGGATCATACAGTAATTCTACATTTGATTTTTGGAGGAACCACAAACTGTTTTCTAAAATATTGCACCATTTTACATTCCCACCAGCAATATGTGAGAGTTCCAATTTCTCTGCATTCTCACCAACACTTGCTATTACCTGTCGTTTTGATTACAGCCATCCTAGTGAATGTGAAGTGACATCTCATTGTGGTTTTGATTTTCATCTTCCTAATGAACAGTGATGCTGAGCATCATTCATGTGCTTATTGGCCATTTGTATATCTTCTTTGGAGACATGTCTATTCAAATCTTTTGTCCATTTGGTAATTAAGTTTTTTGTGGGTTTTTTTTGTTGAGTTGTAGGAGTTCTTAATGTATTCTGGATATTAATCTCTTATTAGATATAGAATTTGCAAATATTCTCTCCCATCTGTGGGTTACTTCTTTTTTTTTTTTTGAGGGCAGTGTCACTGGCCCTCATATGTGGGACCCAAACCAGGGCCACTGGCTTCCTAAGCCAGCACTTAACCACCGCGCCACTCGGCCGGCCCTTGGGTTACCTTTTTATTTTTTTGATAGTATCCTTTGATGCACAAAAGTTTTTAATTTTAATGAAGTGCAATTTATCTATTTTTTTCTTTTGATGCATGTGCTTTTGGTGTCATATCCAATGACATGAAGTTTTTCAGATAATTTTTCTTCTAAGAGTTTCATAGTTTTAGTTCTTATGTTTAGGTCTTTGACACATTTTGAGTTAATTTTTGTATATGGTAAAAGGTAAGAGCCTTTGCATGTGGATATCCAGTTTTCCCAGTATTATTTGTTGAAAGACTATCCTTTCCCATCGAATGGTTTTGACATCCTTGTTGAAAATCATTTGACCAAATATGAAAGACTTTATTTCTGGATTCTTGCTTCTATTTCATTGGTCATGTATGTTTCATGCAAAATAGACTTTTTAAGATACCATTTTTAACTCTCCAGATTGGCAAAATATCAAAACATTGATAACATTTAGTAGTGGAAAGAATGTGAGGAGATGAGAACTCTCACACATTACTGGGAGAAATGAGAATTGCTATGACCTTTTTGGAAAGTAATGTGGCAGTATCTTTCAAATTTTAAGACATCCTTTTCATGTAGCATATGGGATTTTTTCTATCAAAATAAAAATACTAGTGCATAGGCATATGTGTACAAAGATATTTACTGTGGCATCATTTGTAGTAGAAAGAGGCTGAAATGAAAAATTGTAAGGTAGCTACTCTCTCTGCATCTTTCTCTCCCTGGAGTCACATGTTCTCTCATCTCTTTCTGTATTTCTTCCTAGACTTGCAGATAGACCAACCACTAGACTTGAGTCTCTCTGAACTGACAAATTTCTGTGTTCACCACTATCTCAGTCTAGAGTTTCCATTTTGTTCATTTACAAATCTACTATGTTGTTTTTTTATGTCACATTTTGTAGTTTCTAGTTCTCTGCCAAAGTTTTCAAGTTTGGCTTTTATGGTGAATATAGTACACAGAGTTGTTTTATAGTCTGTGTCCAATGATTGCAGCATACAGAATCCCTGTGAATCTGTTTCTATCATCTGTTATTTCTCCTCGTTATTCATCGTGTCTTGTCTCCTCCTGTGCTTGGTTATCTTTGTGTTGGACACTGTATTTGAAAAAAATATACTATATAAATAATTTGAGGCCTAGGATGATGATCTTTTCCTCCAAAGAGGATTTTTATTTGTTCTTTCCACTAGTAATTAGGGCTAATTTAATACAAGTTCAGGCCCTGGGATTTTTCTAGGCCACTTAGATGGTATAAAGTCAGCCTGCAGACTATAGGAGGGTGAGTTTGCTTCTAGTGCTCCCTTAAACCTACAGTGCAGCGTTTTAAAATCCTGGGCCAAAGCAGAGGGTGATATATCAGGGTTATCACCCTTTATGGGTCCTAGACTCCAACTTTTGTCCCCATCAGCTGTCAAGGCTGCCAAAAGTACAGCTTGGTTTCCCAGTTACTTCTGAATCAGTAAGTGCCTCCAGACAAAAGCAGTGTGAGTGCTAGGCTCATCACTCCAAACTCTTCACCTATTCAAATCCTGGCCCAGTAATTCCTCACTATCTTGTTAGTGATTAGATGCTTTTAGATAATGCTTTTCATGTTTCATCCAGCTTGTTTAGCTGTCTTCAGTAGGAGGGTTGACTTGAATTATATAGTCTACCATTACTAACAATGAAAGTCCATTTGATTTATTTTATGCCTGCAAGAGAAAACCTCATTAGCTCCTGTCAAGGCCCATTCCTGGTCCTGTGGCCAGGGGAACAGGGTCATTCAATATATATTAGCTTTGAGGAGGACAGGTTCCTAAGAAGGGGATGTGAGCATAAGAGAAATGATTGGCATCTCTAATATACCAAATTATTTGCTGTTCTCTCAGTGTACCCTCCTATATCACATTCCTGTGCTTTTTCATATGCTGTCTCCTCAGCCAGGGTTTCTTCCCCTTCTGTTCACTAGGCAAACTCCTATTTCTTTCTCAAGGCTTAACTCAAGTATTGCTACTTCATCTCAAAAGCAAGCAAACAAAAACAAACAAACAAACAAACAAGCAAACAAAAGACACATCTTCCTGTGTATGCTTTTTGTAATGTGCATAAACTTTTTCATAGCAATTATTCTATCCTTTGGAACAGGAATTATTTTTTCACTTATGTGACCTGACATTGTGCTAGGCACATTCAACAAATATTTGTTGAATAAATAAATGAATGTGAGTAAAGAATAATTCTTTCTAAGTTTCCTCAGATCTTAAGTGTCATAATTCTATAAATTTCAACTCCAAAAAATAGCTCATTTTTTTTGTTGGTTTGTCATTCACTGGATCTTAACTTTCCCCTTTTCTTCTAACAATAAATGACACAGGCATGGTTTTTTTGTTTGTTTGTTTGTTTTTTTAAAGATTTTATTGGGGAATTGGGGGAGGGGAACAGACAAGTTGCTGTCTTTTTGTTCTTCAGTCTAGTTGCGGAGGATGTTGCTTCACATGCCCATGTTGGTATCGTCATTGCGCTCTTCCCAGATGAGGCAGATCAGTTGCCGGCCTCTGGATGTCGCTCACCGCGGCTATTGGCAGCTCACGCTGGCTGCCGGCCACTCACTGTAGCCTATGGCAGCCCACTGCAGCAGGGGCTGCAGCCTACACCGTCGCTGGGGCTCGCACAGCCCAGCTCCAGGTGGAGCTGTTGTTAGCTGAAGAGGGCAGTGTCACTGGCCCTCATACATGGGATCCGAACCGGGACTGCTGGCATCCCAAAACCAGTTCTTAACCACTCGGCCGGACCTAAAAGAGTAATTTTTTAGCTTAAAAATATATGTTTACTGGCCACAGCGGGGCTGTCAGCTCTTAAAAGCAGCATCCATGGGTGGAAGACAGTTATTTCAGAAAGCTTCTTCAAGTCCCAAATCAAAACCAACCCAACCTCAAGATGGTAGGGCTATGAAAAGTATCTACTGCTTCTGAATGGCAGAGCTAAGCAGGCTCTGTATCTTATAAACTGGGGTAGCAAGGAAAAGGTACAGTGTTCAGTTTAACTAAAGCCAGAAAGAACTTAGAAGATAAATTTGTTTCTGACTCATAATCATTTGCATCACCCATAATTCTCCCTGCACATGTTCCTTTTGGAGCTAGGTACAGAGACCATTACATTGAATGGTGCTAATGTAATTAAAGACTTCTGGGGAGGGAACACAAACTCAAAGTAACAGTTTTTAAAAATAATATAAATATTGTAAGCAGTGATCAGACAAAACAAATTCAGAGCCCCAATTAAACTCTTTGCTCTCAAAATTTAAAATTAAGTGAAAGCAATTTTTACAAGTAAATTAAAAAATAAATACCTTGGAAATGAGGAAAACATGGACTAACCAGTTCAGTGCTATGTATGGGACCGAATAGCATCTGTTCAAGTGGCAAATCACAACAAAAGTGAAGAATAACCTTTGAATAAAACTTAGACTTTTTAGTTGCAAAGGTGTTGGTCTGCCCTCATATGCATTGCTAATTTAAGGAGAGAATTAGGTAACTGTCTTTCTGGGTCCTAATGACAAAAATATAATCAATTATTTCAATTTAATTTTCCATTAATTCATTCAAATATTTTTTGAGCACCTGCTATGTATAAGGCACTGGGGTTGGGGAGAAGGGATTTGAAAATACAAAGGTGAAAATGAGCTCTTAATTTTAAGGCATATATTATACATATGCGTATTTATTTATTTTTTTTTAAAAAAAAAGATTTTATTGGGGAATTGGGGGAGGGGAACAGCCTTGGGGAATCAGGGAAGGGGAACAAACAAGTTGCTGTCTTTTTGTTCTTCAGTCTAGTTGAAGAGGACGTTGCTTCACTGGCCCATGTTGGTATCGTCATTGCACTCTTCCCGGATGAGGCAGATGGGTCGCCGGCCTCTGGATGGTCGCTCACCGCGGCTATTGGCAGCTCGCGCTGGCTGCCAGCCGCTCACGTTGGCTGCTGGCCACTCACTGTAGCCTATGGCAGCCCACTGCAGCAGGGGCTGCAGCCTACTCCATCACCGGGGCTCACACAGCCCAGCTCCAGGTGGAGCTGTTGTTAGCTGTAGAGGGCAGTGTCACTGGCCCTCATATGTGGGATCCGAACTGGGGCTGCTGGCATCCCCAAACCAGCTCTTAACCAATGCACCACTTGGCTGGCCCCATATGGATATTTCTTAATTGACATATGTCACATACCATAAAATTTACCTTTTAAATTTAAAGTGTACAATTCAGTGGTTTTGAGTATATTCACGAAGTTGTGCAAGCATCACCACTATCTAATTCCAGAACATTTTCATCAACCCACAAAGGAAACTTTGTATCTATTAGCAACCATGCCCCATTTCCCCCTTCCCTTAGTCTGCAGTAACTCACCAATCTCCTTTCTGTCCCTGTGGATTTGCCTACTCTGGACATTTCATATAAACTGAATCATACAATATATAGAACTTTGTGAGTGACTTCTTACACTTAGCATAATGTTTTCAAGTTTCATCTAGGTTGTGGCATGAATCAGTACTTCACTCCTTTTTATTTCTGAATAATATTCCAGTGTATGAATACACCACATTTTGTTTATCAGTTGACAGACACTTGGGCTGTTTCCACTTTTTGGCTATTATGAGTTATTGATACAATGGACATTTCTGTAAAGTTTTTGTGTAAACAAAAGTAATTAATACTGAATGATCAATTAATGTACTAATTATGTATAAATTAATATACCAATTAGAATGAAGAAATAGGATATGGTGGGTGTCATGTAGTGGATTATTACTGGTTTTGGCTGCCCAGCATTTATTCCTCCTTCTTCTTAGCAACAACAATACCCATATTCTCTTATGTGTAATCACATAAGGAAGCTTCCAAGAAAGCTGACTTCATACCCAAATCCATTCACACCCAAAGCCCTATTTGGCTTAAGGCCAGCCCATCCTATATCCATGTCCATCCTATATCCATGGACATCAATGATGGGCAAGTGCCCTTAATTCAGACCAATGAGGTATGAAACAACCTTCGCTGAGGTTTCTGGAAAAGATGCTTCCTTGCTATTCTGAAGTAGCTTCCTTAAAAGATGTTCGCCTTCTATTAGAGATGAGAGAGGCACAAGTAGCTTTTCTAGAAACTGTTAGTCATATTGAGGTCGAGAAGCAAACTTTAGAAAATCAAATATTTTAGAAGAAGAAATGAAAAGAAATCAGTTATTTGGTAACATCTCTGAGCCTCGATATTGTGGACCAAACTTAGAATTTTCAGTTGAAGACTACTAAATTCCCTTAATTGCTTAAACCAGTTGGAGATAAGTTTTTTGTTGCTTACAAACAAAAGATTACATCATAATATTAACAGAAACTAAATTTACATAGAACTTTATACTGTAACTCTGAGCTATGTTGAATTTAGTGGTGGATACAATGGATACTGTCTGTGGGAATCATGAAAGGCTTCATGGAGAAAGTGACACCTGAATTACAACTTGCAATTTAGAAAGTATTTACTAAGTACACTGGGCTAAACTAAATTAAGCAGATTTCTTTTATTGGAGAACTTCTCAGAGACATTAATATCCATTTATAACATATTCATAACAAAATTATGAATATATCCAAGAGATGAATATAATATACAGTTTTTACCAAATTTATTTCATCCTGAACACCTAGTAATATCTCAAGGAATCCCACTGGCTTAGGAAATACTAATATGTATAATGTGTTAATGGATATCTAGAAGAACAAGATTATCTTGGCCATCTTATTAGGAAATTAGTATGAAGATTAGGGCATTTGAGACAAATTTTAAGACTGGTAAATCCTGAGCAAGTAGAATGAATCTAGGGAGCTTCTTGACTAGGTCAAGTTTATCAGCTACGCTCTTCAGTCAAAAAGAAATCTGAACGGGTAGTCACTAACAATGAGCCACTCTTTCAACTTTATCAATAAGGCTCTTTTTTTCTGGAGTCCTGGAGCAAATTCAACAAATAAAAGACAATAACTATTAGTAAAATAAGTTAAAGTGAAAATTTTAAAAATGCATTGCCCGGGCTGGCTGAGTGGCATGGTGGTTAAGAGCTGGCTTGGGATGCCAGCGGCCCCGGTTCAGATCCCACATATAAGGGCCAGTGACACTGCCCTCTAAAAAGAAAGGAACAAAA
This sequence comes from Aselliscus stoliczkanus, assembly GCA_033961575.1. NCBI lineage: Eukaryota > Metazoa > Chordata > Mammalia > Chiroptera > Hipposideridae > Aselliscus > Aselliscus stoliczkanus. Next base: position 164,367,430 of record CM066730.1, read on the forward strand.
AAATGCATTGCCTGCTGTATTTATAGGAAATACCTGCAGAATAAAGGCATGAGTAATGAGCAACTGATTCCTTTATATTTGAGAAGGCACCTGGTAATGCATTTGTCACATCTCAGCTTCACTATATAATTAGAAGGTATCCTGAAATAAATACTATGTCTTTTCAGCTCTGACTATCTAACAGGAACAACTGGTAGTTGGAGAAAACTGCAAGTTCATAGTTGATAAAATTAGAGAATTAAGGGTTGTTACTTTATTAAGACAGAATCATTAAGTCTCTAAAACCCATTTACAGTAATTGATGATAACTCCATTTACTCCAGATGAAGAGGTCTTTCTCTTCTATGTTTTTCCAAATCAGGTCTATGAATAAGAGGGTGATTAAAGCTTGAAAAGGAAAAGAGACAGATACTCACATACATATCCATCTTTCATTTTCCAAAGAAAATTATACAGCTTTGCCATAAATTGCTTTCAACAAAAAGCAATAGTTTATACAGAAAAAGACGGTGAGGAGGTGAGGATGGGGGTGGGAGTGGAAGATGAACTAATAAAAGAAACCTGAAGACTATTCCTACAAAAGCAACATGGCAGAAGGAAGAAAATACAAACACTGACCTTTCCCTTTAAGAGTTAACCCTCCATTGGTGGTTATATCCACCAGCCAGTGCTTATCCAAACTCCAGTCTGAAGTGGTATCTTGCATACCGCACATATGCCAACAGAAGGCCAATTTGTCCCAAAGCAGAAAAAGCACACAAAACCAAATTCCTGGGCTGCCAAAATATAAATGTTGACAAAATAAGGGTTTACAAAGAATTTCTTATCAACAGGTAAGGCTTTTTTTTTTTTTTTTTTTTTTTTTAAGATTTTACTGGGGAATTAGGGAAGGGGAACAGCTTTGGGGAATGAGGAAGGGGAACAGACAAGTTGCTATTCTTTTGTTCTTCAGTCTAGTTGTGGAGGACACCGCTTCACTGGCCCATTTGGTATTGTGATCATTGCGCTCTTCCCAGGTAAGGCAGATCGGTCCCCAGCCATTGGAAGGCCGCTCACAGGGGCTGCCACTCACACTGGTTGCCAGACACTCACGGTAGCTTACGGCAGCCCACTGCAGCAGGGGATTCAGCCTACACCGCCACCTGCCATTCATTGCAGCTCAGCTCCAGGTCGAGCTGTTGTTCACCATCTTAGCTGTAGAGGGCACAGCATCACTGGCTCTCATGTGGGATCTGAACCGGGGCCCTACTGCTCAGAACTGGAGCTCCCAAGCCAACTCTTAACCAACGCGCCACTCAGCGAGCCCCCTCAACAGGTAAGTCTTTAAAGGTCACCTGACATACACTCTTCAAGGTCCCAGATTTATACACCAAACATTCATTCCCAAGTTTTGCTACTTAGTGACTGAGTCTCTAGCTGAACTGTCTTAAAAATACATAAATTATAAGAAAACAGTTGCCTCTGTTCTGCCCTTTAAAATATGTTACAGTGTTCTTAGGATCCAAAGATTTGCTCATTACCCTAAAATCTTTGACTTCCCTCATGCTAAATATATTTTCTTGATATTTTACTCTGCTCCCCTGAACATGATCCACAAAGGTCTTTTCAAATAAACGATTTAGTATTTTAGGAATAAAGATATGGCATATTTTCAGCAGAGTCAAAAGGCAATTCAAGACGCTACTCGTTGGGGCTTGACAAAAGATCCCTCATTCATTAAAAAAAAAATAATACTCTGATTCTTTTCAATTGGTTCCATTGGGCTATGGAAGTTTTTGTTGTAAAGACAGGTATTATCAACCACTATCTTTTCTTAAATTATTTTCAAAATATTATATCAACTATAAAATAATGCACAATAGATACACAAATACACAATGGTATCTTTCATTATCTTAAAGTAAAATTATCCCAGCTACTCCCCCATGGTATCACCCAGGAAGTAAAAAATCATGAAATACAATTATTTTTCACCTTTATTAATGGCAGATATAGGAAGAGAAAGAATGCACAAGCTAAGGCTGCTCTTGAATGGCAAAAAGGCAAAAATGAGGAAATAAGGAAGATTGAGGTGATTAACTGATGAGGATTGAAAGCTAAGGAAAAGATAAGAGGAGGAAAGAGAGAGAGATTGACAGACCCTAGTCCCTACAATTGGGCTGTAGAAAATATAAGGTCCAGACAGAATGTGGGTGCTGAGAGAGCAAGACCACTGTACTGGGAGTCAGGATATTGCATTCTTGCCACACCTCCGAGATAACAGCTTTATGATGCTACCCTCTGTTTTCTCATCTGAAGTATAAGGAGATCGAACAAATTGCCTCTGATATTCCATCTCTAACTTTCTATGAATTGCTGGAAGGCTCCCAGGTGGTGGAAGCTAATATAAGCCAAAATAGAAATTTGGAGGAATCTGAAGCCTAGCAAGAATCTTACAGAACTTCAGGACAGAGGAACAGCCAGGGTAGGAAAGAAACTGAGAAGCTGAAGAGCCAAAAGCAGATACCACATGAACTATCTCCATTTTTCTATGATTGCCATAAGAAAAGAGAAAAATACAATACTATCTAATAATATGCTTACTTCTACTAGGTTGAGCCATATGAAATTGTTGATATTCAATTGTCACCAAAAAATGGCAATTTCATATGGTTAAACTGAATATTTTTCCATTATCTCATTTGGAAAAAAGTAGTCTTCACACTGATGACAAGTAGCTGATTTACAGGGAAAATGATAGATTTGATTTCTTAATTTTTTTTTCCTAAATTTTTATTGGGGAACAGTCATGGTCATTGGTTACACATTGCTTTCATGCTGCAATGGTGTACTTGACTGTTTTTAGGGAGGGCGCGGCTCACAGTGGCCCATAAGGGGATCGAACCGGCAACCTTGGAGTTATCAGCACCATGCTCTAACCAACAGAGCTAATCGGTCACCCCCATTTCTTAATTTTTTGATAAAGCTCATATTAAATGGCCCCACCACCTATTATTATGGTTAATCCCCTTATTTCAAGACTATAATTCTGAGATGCTATATTCCCCTTTGTTTCAGTATATTGCCTTAATTTTCCACCAATTAAGGAAACCATGTCATAGAATCACAAAATGAAAACACACAATTTTCTTTAGAATGGATAATATTGAAGAGACTTCGAAATGGAATGGCCTATGGAGAGAAGTTTAAACAACAATAAATACACCATCAATCTATGGGAGAGGGGGTACAAATAATACCATATAAAAGAAGCCAATTATGTACGGAAAAAGGCTGGCAATAAAAAAGATGTTCAACCTGTAAGAGGAAAGGGTATCCTAACCATACAATTCAAAAGCTTCAAATTGATCCTTGCCTAATCATGAAGGAACTGAAAGGAGCATTCAGTTTTGTTACTCTGGTTCTCTAGTAGAAGGAACTAGCTCTAAGGAACCAAGAAAATAAAAAGAGAAGTAAAAAGGGTGGCTCAACCTTTGCCATTCAAACACAAACATCAACAGATTCAGTTGAGGACCTGTATCTGAAGATCCGAGTTTTGGCTCTAATCCTGTCATTAACTTGTGTGATCTTGAGCAAGTCTTCACCTTCCAAAATCTGAATTTTCACTTCTTCAGAGTAAGGAGATGGAACAAATGATCTCAAGCAATATACTTTCAAACTTTCAGAAAAATTTCAAGAGCAGTAAAAGGAACTTCCCTAAGTCCTTTTTCTGAATTCAAAATTATTTACATTTTCTTTCGTTCGCTTTATTATTCTTCCTTCACATAAAGACTTATAAATATATCCGTTTTTTTTGAACCATTTGAGACTTAGAGACATCATACTCTTTTATCCCTAAATACTTCAGTGTGCTGTTTATTAACAACAAAGCCATTCTCTTATGTAATCACAGTATAGATACAAAAATTAGGACATTTAACATTGATATAATACTATCATCTAATTCACAGCCCATACTAAACTCTGTCAATTGTTCTAAAAAACATTATCTGGGCTTTTTTTTTTTCCTGGCCCAGGCTCAAATTTAAGGTCACACACCTTAAATTTAGTTGTCATGTCTCTTTTGTCTCTTCTAATCTGGACCAGTTCCTCAGCCTTTCTTTTTGTTTCCTGACCTTGACATTTTTGAAGAGTACAGGCGAGTTATTTTTTAAAATGGCTCTCAATTTGGATTTGTCTGACATTTCCTCATGATTAGAATCAATTTGTGCATTTTTGGCAGGATTACCACTGACGCGATGTTGTGTCCTCAGTGCTTCTTATTAAGAGTACATAATGTCAGTTTGTCCCAATACCAGTGAGGTAGGTTTGATGACTTGGTGTCAGTGAGGTTCCTGCATTATTTTCGCTTTGTAACTATTAAGTATTATAGTTTATGGAGAGATACTTTGCCATGTAAATATCCTGCTACTCACCAAACTTTCATCCACCAGTTTCTTACTCCATCATTCCATCTGTATTTATTAGTTGTCATTCTACTAAAAGGAAAAGCCTTCACTTTTCCTAAACTTATATAATGGTTCATTTACTTATTTGAATCAGTGTGAACTCATGGATTCTTATTTTATTCAATGGTTTATAACCCACTACTAAAAAAAAAATAGATATTTATTTTGATTACAGTAGGGGTTCTTAATCTTTGTACCATGGGCCCCTTCAGTAGTGTGGAGAAGCCTATGAATGTTTCTAAAAGTATCAAATAATTATGAGGCTATTACGAAGAAACCCATTATATTGAAATAGGTATCAAAATATTAAAAATTTATGAGAGTAATAAATGTGTTTCTTTATTAACACATTAAATAACAAGATCTAGTAGTGAGTGCAAACTATATCAACGTGTCTGCTACAACTTCAATGTGATATGAAATTATTTGTGATTTCTATCAGTGACAGTCACAAGTATGGTACTGCTGTGGTTTTGTTACTAACATTTATACTAAGAGGAAATGCTAAATTCCAACTACGAATTAGTTAAAATAAAGACGAAATTTCCCCCTCTCCACATTCATGGACCCAATGAATTCTATCCTGGATGCCAGGTTAAGAATCCCTGATACAGTCTCTTTGTGCCCCTAACTTCTCTAAGGCCCTACCTTTAAATCACATTATTTTTCAAGACCAATGTAAAAGTTTTCTTATCAATGTATAAAAATTAAATAAGGCTTGGGCCGGTCAAGTGGCACGGTGGTTAAGTGCTGGCTTGGGAAGCCAGCGGCCCCGGTTCGGTCCCACATATGAGGGCCAGTGACACTGCCCTCAAAAAAAAAAAAAAAAATTAAATAAGGCTCGAAAGGACAGAGATTTGAGAAAAGAAGAAATGGCTTTAAGAGTCCAGGGTCCTAAGGCAAAGTGGCCCTTTGCGAATGGCCTGCATCTGCTTATGGATCTAGCAAGACCCAAGGTAGAGAAACTGTAGCCCGTTTAAGAGGAGTGACTTATCCAGGATCCCACAAAGAATGGAGTCAGAGGCAGTGGCCAGAAAAGTCATCTTTAGAAGGCTTGGTGATAAAAAGACTTAACAGGCATCTATTCAAACCGTGGCTTTTAAAATGACTGAAGAAATAGTAGCCTTATGAATTCTAGCTTGGACAGAAGACCAACAATAAGGATCTGTTTATGCTACATGACACAAAGATTGACAATAAAGGGGAAAACAAGGTTTGAATTCAGTTATGATAAAGCTGATGAGTTGTGTCAGTTTTTCTACAGGTTTCAGTCTACAATGTGATTTTCCCTTAAGAAATCGGAGAGTGCCACTGTCTTCCCAGTTCAGTGATAATAAACCACAGCAGCTTGACTACAATGTCTACGGGGCACTGTTGCAGGTTATGAATATGAACACAGTCACATACAACAGTTCTGAAAATTATCTCTGGATTTAATAAGTGACCCATTTTCACATGTAAGTTTTTCAAGTTACTTAAGAAAGGCTATATTCTTGTGGTTCTTACAATTTGACTTCTGAATTTAAATGTCAGAAAAAAAATAGGATTGAGCTGAAAACCCAGTTCATGACCCTTTAGCATCAACCCCATGAGAAACATCAGTTTGCAGACCAGGTAAGAGCAAGATTGAAGTTGCAGTGAACTCTGGAAGGGGAAGCAGGAGCCCAGCAGAAACAGAGTAGCTGAATGAAGCTAAACTTTATAAAATCACTTTAGAAGGGTAAATTTGAATAATGAAGTTCAAATGCAATCTTTTCTACATTGGTCAAAAAGTATTTAGATTTAAGTTACATGTTTAATCTTTTCATTGTAAGTGATTTTCTTTGAGGGGTGGGTAGGTAAGAGCTTTGGGCTTCTATAGGCCCAAAGGATCCTCCCCTCCTCTTACTTTAGGAAGTTTGAATTTCACTGCAAACTAGATTTTACTTCTCTACCATTGGTTTCCTTAAAATTCCTCACCAGGGCCGGCCGAGTGGTGTGGTGGTTGGGCGCTGGCTTGGGAAGCCAGCGGCCCCGGTTCGGATCCCACATATGAGGGCCAGAGACACTGCCCTCAAAAAAAAAAAAAATTCCTTACCAAATCTAGGTATGTAGGCAAATGCTTAAATGCAGGCTATTGCATCCTTCCTGAAATAAAAGCTATGCTTGTGAACATTCATGCAAAATCAAACAGTACATAGTTCCTAAGGCTTTCTCATCTTTCTTCAGTACTTAAAATCTGATGACCTGGACATCTTTACATTTAAATTTCTATTTCCTGCCATTCCTACAATCTTATTTTTCAATATTGGACTGTGTCATTATTCATATGAAATCACTGCCCATTCGTGCTCCTTTCTGTTTAGATGCTTTACTAGTCATTGTTCCCATCTCTTGATCTATATGTTCAGAACTTCAGAACTCACTGCACATGAACAAGGGTGGGAATTTTGGACACCTCAAATAATATATAACTTAAGTGATTTTTTAAAAATGAAATAATCTGAAAATAATGAACTTGTACTGATTTGAGCCAGCGGTATGGAGTTTTTTGTCCACTACTAGATTGCTTAAGAATATCCCTGTCTTGTCCAACTTTATAGCCCACAAAAGACCTAACATAGTGCTATGCACACAGAAAACATTCATTTACTGAGTAAATATTCAGAAAGTGTTAGCATGCAACCTTCTCAGTCTACTTCACTAAAAAAATCTGTCTTGTAACAAATCTGGACTGGTTCTTCCAGATTTGCTTAGAAGACACCAGCCCAATAAATAACTTAGAAATACTTGCAATAAAGGAAAATCATGATAAAACTGTCATTTAAAACAAAACAAAGCTTAACAAAACAGATCCATACTTACAATGCTTGGAATGAGACTCTCAAAACATTTGAATCTGAAATAATGAATCTCTAGATGTACATAAAATTACACAAGTCTCCAGTTTCTTTTAATTCCCAGTTATAGCTTTAAAGTTTGTGGCACACAAAAAGTGTACAGAGGCAGTGTTTCAAGATTCTTTGTGACATCTCTTGCCTCTCATGGACTCAAGATAACTTGAATCAGAGCTGAAACTCAGGGAAGAACTGACTTTAGGGGTTGGGGGAAAACTCAGGGTAATAACAACCAACCATATGAACAAAAAGGAAAAGTTCTTTTAATATAAAAAAAAAAATTTAAATCTTGAGACGAATTCCGCCAAAATGTTTTCAAAACGGAAATGACCTCGAATGGTGATAGGAATAAGAGAATTACACAATCTGAGAGAAAGCATTACACATCATGTTAAAAAATGACTTTATTTTGAGCAAATGACCTGCATCATCTCTAAAAGCCTCTGTGCCTGCTAGTATCTCCAGTTGGCCCATCTTCTAACGTACTAACCGCTACGTTCTACGTAGTTGATTTGGGGTCAATTGTTTCTGTGGCTTTGGCCGACTGGGCTGGAGTGGCTTGGCCCAAAGGATGGAGGGTTCCAAGAGCAAGATTTGGAGACTGGCTCTCTAAGGTTGCTTAAATTACAGGAGGTCGAAGGTTAATCTTTCGTCAGTTACGGCGTTTTAACTTGTGAACAACTCGAGGAACCTTTCGAGTCCAGCCTGTCGCCGCAGTGGACCTTAACTTCCCCCATCTGTAAAATGGAGCCGGCGATAGCTGCTTGGAGGGAGGAAGAATGCAGGATTATAACCAGCGGCCCCGCCAATGTGAAAGCAGCCATCCAGTTAAGGAAAGTAGGAGGCGGCACGGAGAAGAGCAAGAACAAGGCAGTTTGCAGGAAGTGCTTTAGGGTTGGGAAGGGAGACAGAGGGCGGAGGCGGGAATGTGAAAGCCGAGCCTAGCAGCGGAGTTTCTACCGAAGCTCAGGGGAGGCGGGGCGAAGCTGGGGTGAAGGGGTTAGTCAGTAGATGGGCAAGACGCGCCACCTCCCCCGAAAACGGAGGGCTGCGAGCGGGGGAGGCTCGGAGGTGGCGGCTGAGGAACGTGGGGGGAGGGGGGAAGCGAACGCGCTCAGGAAAGGGGCGGGAAGCACGCATCCACCGCACGCATGCGCGCGCTCTGCTCCTCCGGTTTGCAGGCCTGGGCTTCTGACTGCACACCCAACGCCGACGGCGCGGACGTTAGAAGAGGCGGAGCCAAGCGGCCCCACCCCGCCGGGGTCTGAGTCCCGTCGCGTGTCCGTTGAGGTGGCGGGTCGCCACTTGTTTCTTTCGTGGGGATTTGGGAAGCAGAGAACTGGAACTCGTTTCCCCCTCGCCATGGGCTTTTCGTCCCCCTCCCCCACGAAGAATGGGGTGAGAGGTCTTGGGCGTGTTAGGGAGAGTCCGCTCCGGGTTTTCCCGCCCACTTTAACTGTGAGCGCTTCGACCGCGGCGCTTCACCCCACCGGGCGCGCCCGAGCCCTCCGCCGGAACTCGTTCCTCCTCCCCCACACACCTTTCCCCAGGAATGGAAAGTGGGAATTCGGGCTTCTCCCTGTGCTCCTCAAGCCTGGCAGCCACTTTCTATCCTTCCGGGGTTCCAACTCGGACAGCCCTGGCAGCTAGAATTTTCTAATACGGTCGCTCTGAGGGACTACTTGATGTCTCCGTGCGCTCAGTGGTGCGGCCGCGCTCTGAGCTCTTCCTGGAAACTCCCGCCTCGGGGAGCCAGGAGCGCCCGGCCGGGGGGAGGGGAGCGGAGGGGACCCACACGCCCCCTGTCCCGAGGGAAGGCTCCGCGCCCCCGCCCTCCTTCCCGCGGGGGGAGGGAAGGCGTGAGAGGGGGAAGGGAGAGAACGGGCACGGAAACGGGGGGAGCGGTTTCCCGCCCCACCCCCCGCCTAGAGAACAACGGGTTCCCGCTGCTGCCCCCTGCCGCCCATAGCGTCCCGCACCCCGCGTCCCGGTCCGGCCCCGAGAAGGGCGTCCTGGGCGCCGCAGCTGCTGGGGCCGTGGGAACCCGAGCCGAAACTTATTAAAACTCACGGGTTTCCTGTCAGAAAACTTCTAGTTAGTTTAGAGAAGCCCGTTGGGCCAACTTGGTCCCAGCCGCAGTTGGCCACATTTCACTACAGGCTGGTGACTTCCCTTCTAACTTGAAAACAACGGGGAATAATCTTGGGGAAAGCAGTCACTTGATAAAACCAAGAGCAACACCACGTTGTACCGCCCTGACTCAGAGGCAATTAAACAAAATACTGATTGTGGGGAATTTTTAAAGGGCTACTGACAGAAGGAACCCGAGTTTTTCAAGTTAAGGCTTTCACTCTCCGTACGTACACAAAGATTTAAGTCATGAGAGTTTATTACAGCAGTACATCTGCTTGTAGGTTAAGTTTGTAGTTTAAAAACCTTCGTGAACTTTTAAAAAGGCGTTTGTTTCTGAATCCAACAAGAAAAAAAACCAATTCGAAAGAGCCACATTTCAACATTTCTCAGATTTTGCAATATTAAACTGTGAGGGTTTGTGCCAAATTTTAAGGCAAGAATTCTTACTGCCAAAATTACAAATTTCTCAAAATGAGGGGTGTTCAACCAAATTGCTGCCAGACCCCATAAACAGGCACTAACAGCACTGCTATAATTACACCTTATTATCTCGCTCGCAGCCTTATTTGATTCAAAGCCGGATAAAATCTTCATCCCGGGTGTCACTAGCTGGCCTTTTTCTGGGACTGAACAATCACACACCTCCCATGCCTTAGTTCGTCCAACGCCTCTTTAGCTGTGTAACCGAGCGCCCTCTATTCCATTCTTCACAGCCCATCTATCTCTTCCTAAAATGCAACCCTATCAGTCAGGTTATTCTCATCCCCAGCTTCCCTAGGGACTAAGAAATGAAGAAGGTGAAAACAAATTTATCAGAATTACAAGAAAAATGTCTTCTTTGAAAAAAGGGATGTAGGCCAAGAAACCAAATTTGTTGTTTAATTTGAGCCTCCTACTGGGATTTAGCATAGTGGGTTGAATGCAGTTAAACCAGCTTAATCACTTTCTTTGTTCTGGGCTCTTTGCATTTATTTAGTGTTGTATTTTAACACGATTTGACACAACCTAAACTAATTCCTTCTGTTAGTGTCGAGTCTACATTGGAGATCATACAACATAACCAAACATAAGTTTCTGTGGAATCGTTGACATTTTGTAGACTTTTGTACGAAGGTGCTTTATGACCAAGACTAAAAAAGTGTTTTGGTTTTTTTTGAGAGGGAGAGGGCTGTGTTTTCATTTTTTTAAATCCAGAGATTTTTTTGTTTTGTTTTGTTTTGGGGGGGGAGAGTGTTGTGTTTTCATTTTTTTAAATCCAGAGATTTTAAAAGATTGGCCATTGTACACCACTTAATTCTTTTGGCAGGATCTGTAGCTCCACAGCCCTCACTGGGAGCCACATTTACTCATTTTTGTCAAAGTTTTTTTGTTTTTATTTTTTTCCAATAAGAAGGAGAAAAGGAAGCGATTTTGCTGGATCTCGTCCCTGACAGATTTTTTCTTCTAACCTTTACTCTCCTCTCCTTCGTAAATAGCAATTCTACCCCGCTTCTCACCAGCCCCAGATCGAGGGGCAATTCATTCACAAATGAGACTCGAGCCTCCTGAATGTCTGCTTCCTTTAAAGCCAAAAACATCAATACTGTGCCTCAATGAATTTAGGCTTGTAAAGATGCAGGCAGAAAACCTAAGTAGCCTGGGAGAAATAATCTCTTTTCTGTTGTACCTTTAAATTCTCTTCCAACATGCAGAAATAATAATAATAGCTCTCCTTTACTATGTGTTAGCCAGGCACTGTTCTAGGCTCTTGATATGAATTACCTCCTCACAACAGGCCTAAGAAAGTGGTAAGTACAATTGTTGCCGCTATTTTACAATGAGGAAAATAAGACACAGAGGAGTTAAATAACCAGCACAAGATCACCCAGTCTAGAAGCAACAGAGCTAGGATTTTGAACCCAGGCTGCTTCCATTATACTTCCTATCATCCCAGCTGGCTATCCGCTTAACTATCATAAAGTGAAGAGTCACCATTAGTTCACTACCTTTTACATTCAGGATGTCCCCTATATGACCAAGTCCTGGGCCATGCTTTTTCCTCTGGAATTACAGTAATGTAAAATTTGTTTTGAGATCTGCTTAGGAAAAGCATTCCCCAATCAGATTACTCTTTTGGAAGCCAGGCTAAACTGTCAGCATATGCATTGTAAATGCTAACTAACCAGGATAGACACATCCAACTTCACCAGATTCAGAACATGCCCACCTCACATTATAAAGAAGCAAGATGGTTAGAAACAATTTGTATTCTCTGATGTTGAGCTAGGTAGAAACCCTGAGATGAAGTGGGAAGAGAAAAGGTGATGGAAACCAAGAGAAAATAAGTATAACATATGTGCAGATGGAGAGATCAGCACTATACTGCAAAAATGAGGAGGAGCAAGGTCATGCAGAAAAGAAGCATGTGGGCGTGTTATGACAGAACTGAAAAAGGAGCATAAACATGAAAACCAAGTACATGGCAAGGGGAGGTAGCGGGGAGTCAGGTGGTTTTTCACCACCACCCCTCTTCCCCTCATGGAGCTTCAGATGAATTAAATACAATTTTAGTCTGGATTAATAGAAATACAGCACCTGGAACAAGGAAAGAAAGAGCCCCATTTCATTCTATGTTAGATGACATCTAAGTAAAATGTTTACTTTTAGAGAGATATAATTAAGAACAACCAACCAAGATGGTGAGGAGACTTGAAATCTTGGCTTTTAAGGAAGAATTGAAGAATCATGAGTGATTGAAGAGCCATGTTGAAATACCCAAAGGGCTATTGTATTAAAAAAAAAAATTAGATTTATCCTGAGGGGCTCCCCAGAACTGATGGTTAGGAACTTTAGAGATACACATTGTAGCTCAGAAAAATGGAAGAAGTCATGTAAATATGAAATACTGTCTTAAAATGTAACAAGCTCCACATCCATCACTTGAAGCATTCAAAATGCACATGGTGGCTAGACTAATGTTTAAAGTACCTTTCATCCTTGCTGTCATTCACTTGAACACTAGAAAGAGGGAAAACAATAAAACCTACCTCATTAGGTTGTTGAAAAGCTCTTAACACTCACTAAAAGTCAACTGATAATAACATCCTGAAGTTCTAAGATTTGGTATTTCTAAATTTATCAGTGGGCAATTACTTAAGTCTGGTGTTTATAAATCACTTTGTTGGTATTATCAATATTATCCTGAATGGTGGCTTGTGTGTCACTTGGCACCCTTAGGATAAGTGCAACTAAAACTTATTTGGTAGCATCCGGAGAGCAATACTGGAAATTCTATACCACCAAGATCTTAAAAATTGAATTGTAGCACCATATTGCAATTCCAGAGGTAAACTACATGGTAAGATAATGTGGGGTGACTATAGATAGGGTAGAGAAGATAAACTTAATAAAATCTGGCAGACTGAGAGAACTCAAACAGTACAGCTTCATGTTGAAGTTTGAAAAAGCAATAAATTATATGTGAGATGGAGAGATCAGTACTACACTGCAAAGAATGAGGAGGATCAAGGTCATGAAGAAAAGAGGCACTAGCAGAGGAGGTCACCCTTATGCTTCCCATACAAGATTCAGATGAGATGGTTCACCTTGAGCAAAAGGTATCATGAAGCCCATGGAACGAAGTGGGTAAAGCTGGGTACGGAAACAGAGACAAGTCAACCAGGGAGCTGGTTATCTGCTCACCCTGGGAAACTAGCTCTGTAAAGACTTTGCTATTTCTTGGAGAATAAGGCTGACCCCAGCAATACCTTCAAACAGAAAGAAAGCATACATTACGATTAAATGTATAAATACATTTAATCTGATACATTTCACTGATAAAAGGGACAGTGAAATGGTTTTAGCAATCAAGTTTACTTCAATTCTGATTTGGTTCCTCCAAAAGGGAAAATGGCTAGGAGGCAATATGGCTGTGGAGCAGAACAAACCTGGTACTAGAATTCCAGCTCTGCCTGTGTTAGCTGAGTGATTAGAGCAAATTACGCGACCTCTCCAAGTCAAAGTTTTCTCATCTGTGGAATGGAAATAACACCTATCCCATTGTTGTGAGGATTATATGATATATGTTACATGTAAAACACACTTAGGACAGTGTATAATACATTAACAGAATAAAGTTGGGGAAGTGGGGAAGAAAGTGGGGTCACAGTGTTTGTGATACAGATTCTGCGATATAGAGATAGTGACATCATACAAAGGGAATGGAGAACCATGACCACCACACAACCCTCCCATCTTAGGTGGTCACTACTGGGCCTTAGAACTTCTGTAACTTACAGGAGAAAGCAGGCTGAAATGGAATTGCAAGTGTCCTTGCACCAAATGCAAGATAAATGATTTCCCTTCTCTCTCCTTTGGTTCTGTTTTTCTCTTCATGCTTTAATCATTTTGACACCAAGCTGTACAAAAGTAATTTAAAATTAACATGTCTGACACTTGGTAGCTAGCAGAACCTGATTCTGAACCCTGCCCCCTCTCCACGGCAGCCAAAAGTCTTTTTTGATTGGCTACTGGTCCTGTAGCAGCTCATGAAGGGCCCAGGAAAACACATCCAACAATTAATTTGCTAATTTAGTTTTCTGTTTAATTTGAAATCAGAAAATCCTCAATCACCCAGGAGCTTGGCTTTCTGGCTTGAGCCTTGGCTTCTGAGACTTCTTGTTCAGTAGTGAGCAAAGAAACACAAGAGAAAGAGAAAGCTTACCTAAGTACATACCCCTTCTATCCTCAAAATGGTTTTCTGTAGGATCACAGTCAGCAAGTCCTTTTACCAGGAGAATTTGGAGCCATACATTCATACTTAATGTAGCTAAACTACTTCCTGAGTTATGGGGAATTTCCAGACCAATATATGTTCAGGATTTAGAAAACTACTTTAGGGTTACAGACAAACCCAGATGGGTTTCTAGTATTAGAATAAGCATTGCTGTAAACTGTGAAGCAGCTTTCAGGTTTCCTGGGAACTTTTCTGTTGATTTCAAAAGAGGCAAAGAGAATTTGTATTAGAGGCTGGGTGAGAAGAAAGAGAAAGGTGTAATATCTTCCCACAGTTCTCTCTGCTAGCTTTGCCTTGCTGGAAAGTCTCAGAATTAAGAGAAGGGGATAGGCTTAACCCTCAAGTATGTATCACAACCCATAGTCTTCTGCCATTCGGAGAGGATTTTGCTCAGTTGATGGTTTTAATTTTACTCCCTATGTTCCCACTTCAGGCAGGTTTAACTCTTCTGTCTGACTTCCAAGACCTTCTATAATCTGGCCCAACCCTACCTATCAATCCCGATTTCTAATTCTTCATCAAAGTGTATATTCTGATTTATCCAGACCCAATGTTCTAAAAACATGCTATATTACTGCTTCTGAACCTTTGTTCATTTTCCTACTGATTTCCCTCCACATGCTCCTCTCCTTTATTCAAATCCTATCCGAACATCAAGGCCACCAAGATCTTACTCTATTCAATCTTCTCCACCACTGACTTCTCTTCTGTCTATTGGTAATATTTATATAATCTGCCACACGTTGATCTCTGTCATGAAACCATGTTCAGTTATTTCTTATCTCAGTTCTAACTTGCCAAATAACTATAAAGTTCCTAAAATGAGAGTCCATATCACATACAGTTAGTTGGTATCCCTTGGAGGGATTCCCCAACCTGGCCATTCATGATAATCATCAGGTGCTTGTTTAAAAACACAGATTGGACCCTCCCTGAGCTTCTGTTTTGTTAGATCTAAGATGGGACCCAGGAATCTGTATTTTTTGCAAGTGCTCCAGGTATAGCCAGTTCCTATAGAAGTTGGAAAATCATTGCTCCCTGCATGTGGCATAAGAGTCACTTGACTTAATAATGAACATTTGGATATAAACAACAATATGTGTACTTATTTATAACCACTCAGTGACCTAATCAATGGGCACTCCCACTGCCAAATCTACACCTCAGGGCACAAACTGGGAGGCAGATAACCTGGATTACTTTCTGTGATACCAGTTTGGTATGTTAGGAATCCAAGTCTCCTCTCTATTGTATGATCTCTTTGAAATTACAATTGTAGAGTTCAGGTTGATAGAATTGATGGAATTGTAGCTGGTTAGAAACACAGACCCTCCTTGATCAGTTGCAATCCGTAGTATTTGTAAAGCGATATTTAGGGGCAAGGGAACTTCGATGTGTGAAAACAATGCTGGTCATATTCTGCCCCAGGCACATTTGTAAACTTGGTAAAATGAGTCCTCCTGCCCAGTCCTCACCCCACATCCTAAATCCAACTCAAGTGTTAAATGATAAAAGATTAGCCATGATCCCCTCCTGGGGTACTTGTGTTTCAGAGAGAATCCTCTAGTAGTGAGAGGAGAAGGTTATCTTAATGATAGGCAATGCCAGAGCCCAAGATTTGGGAGAACATTCTTTTAGAAGATGACCCCCTGGGCACCCCTCTGCTTCTTCCTGTTCTCAATAAAGTAAATAGTGACCATAAAAGTTTCCAGTCATTGTTCTCAGAGCTGAGAGAATGGGATATTTTCAGTTAAAATGTGGACATGTTGGTCTGCTGTAGCTGGTGCTAGAAGAAGCATTGGGGTCACAGAGTCTCATTACTGTTTTGTCAAAATGCCACATTCTAGATTTCCTGTATTCTTGATTTTCCATATTCTTACACTATTAAATTCAAAGAGAAAACCCATGAGGTGTTCTTTTGTTTCATAAATATTTACTGAGTGCCCATTATGTCCCAAGGATTTCTAGGCATACAACAAGGAAGAGAGAGAATTCATGGAGGTTACATTATCGTGGGGCACAGGGGTGGAGAAGGGAAGGGGCAAGAGATAAATAAAATAATTAATTATATAATATCATAAATAACAGATGCCGTGGAGAAAAAAATAAGCAGAGAGTAAAAATGAAGAACGTTGCGGAAGGTTTAAATTTTAAACTGAATGGGCAGGGAAGTTCTCACTGAGAAGGTGTCACTAGAGTAAAGACCTGAAGGAGGAGAGGAAGCAAGCCATGTAGATACCTGGGAAAAGAGAATTCCTGATAACTGGTTTAATATCTCTCAGGTCATAGGTTAAGAGTTAGGACTTGCAAATTCTAACTTAACTCTAGTGCCTTTGCTACATGCACAACAATTTCCCCTTTGAAAGTTACTCAGTCCTTAAAACTATGAAGTTTTCTAAGGCTTAGTTGAAAATTGCACATCAAAAAGTACATTTTTTTTTTTTTTCCTGAAAGCCAACTAGTGCTACCATAGTCACTTAGAGGTATGGAAGGCCACCCAAAAAAACAAACAAAATTTCTTGTTATTTTCAGTTAATAGATTCTCATTTATGTTAATTAATTACTTTAAAAAATGTATTCACAGAAATAACTAGACATTGGATTTTAGATGGATTTGCTTTTAAAATGAAAAATAGTTTCTTTTATTTAGTTATCAAAACAAGTTGTGAAATATGCAAGACTGGTATAATGCCCAGTTTACACCCGAGAATGCTAAGACTCAGAGAGATTAGTGCCTTGCCTTAGGTAGCACAGCTAATAAATAGTTGAGCCCATGTTAAAACTCAGATCTTTTGATTTAAATCTCATTTCTTCCCTCTATCATAGCTGCTGTTTCAGTTCCCAAATTAGGAAAACAGCTCCACCACAGTATACTTACAGAATTTAAGTGACCTCTAGACGCCCTGTGAAACCACATCTGTCATATAAAAAAGAGAAATATCAACAGTATATTGGGAAAGCTAGTTGTGAAGTTAAACTTAAAACTAAAAGGATAGACAGCTGGCACCAGTTCCTAAGGCCTCAATCTTAAAGGCTGGAAGTCTAAATCACAGCAGAAATATTATACCTTTCTACCACTGGGCTCTGGTACAAGGAATGCTTTCCACCTTGGGCAGAGCAGATGCTGAGAAGCAGCACAATGTTCCATTAAGTACTAAAATTTATCAATACCCTAGTTCAGGCAAAAGATATAGATAAAGAAGTGGTTATATTTCTGGAATTTGGTTCTTTTCCCTCATTTCCAAAACCACCCTCGTCAGGGCCCTTGTCACTTATTCCTCACATTTCTGTAAAAGCCTACTATCTGTTTCTCCCACCTCTGTTTCTCCCCTTTCCCTGACTTCTTTTTGAAACACTTATTGTACATTCTAATCTTCCTGAAGTACTGTCATTCTTTTGCATAAAATCCTTTAATGATACCAAAATGTAGTTCATTTGAGGAAAATATGATTCCGGCAAGCCTTCAAAACCTTTCCTACTACAACTTACTAAAACTGACACAAGATGAAATGGAAAATCTGAATTGCCCTGTGTCTATTAAATAAATTAAATTTGTTTTATATATATATATATATATATATATATATATATATATATCTTCCCTAAAGACAGCCATAGGCCCAGATGGTTTCACTGGTAAATACTACCAAACATTTAAGAAAGAAGTAACATCAATCTTACAGAAATTCTTTCAGAAAATAAAAGAAGAGGGAACATTTCCATCTCTTTAGACCTTATATAGCCAACCAGATCATTGCCACTTCTACCCCAACCACCAAAAACTATGAGTGTTTCCTAATGATTCCACACACAATATGCTGCACGCCTTAGCTGACACTTTTTCCCTTTCTTGGAATGCCCTCCACTCTCTTTGCCTGTGCGAGTAATTTGGGTGGGTAAGAGTGAGGATTCTTAGAGCATCTGAAGCTTAGGTCTTTTTTTTTTTTTAAAGATTTTATCGGGGAATTGGGAGAGGGGAACAGTGTTGGGGAACTGGGGAAGGGGAACAGACAAGTTGCTGTCCTTTTGTTCTTCAGTCTAGTTGTGGAGGACATTGCTTCACTGGCCCATGTTGGTATCGTCATTGCGCTCTTCCCGGATGAGGCAGCTTGGTTGCTGGCCTCTGGATGGTCGCTCACCGCAGCTATTGGCAGCTCATGTTGGCTGCCAGTCACTCACTCTGGCTGCCGGCCACTCACTGTAGCCTATGGCAGCCCACTGCAGCAGGGGCTGCAGCCTACACCATCACCAGGGCTCGCACAGCCTAGCTCCAGGTGGAGCTGTTGTTAGCTGTGGAGGGCAGTGTCACTGGCCCTCATATGTAGGATCCAAACCGGGGCCACTGGCATCCCCAAACCAGCCCTTAACCAATGCGCCACTCGGCCGGCCCTGAAGCTTAGGTCTTATTCTTTTGTTACCGGCCTCTAAAAACAAGTACAGCCTTGACAAGTGAACACACACAACATAGAACAAACCAGTGTTAGTACTATACATAGTACACACAAAAGAAGAGTCAAGGGCTTTTCTGATTCAACAGACAGAAATGTTTCCACTCAGCAGTGAAATGCAATACAGAGCTGTGCAAAATGTAGAAAAAAATGAGATTTTTTAAAAAAAAGAAAGAATGGCAGCAGAATACCAGTAAGAGCTCTATGTGTCACTCAGCCTTTCAACAAATATTTGAGAGCCAACTATGAGCCAAGCATTATGTCAGGCATTATGTATACACTTGGTGGTCTTTGCCTTCATGGAACTTACAGTCTAGTGGAAGAGACAGACAATAAATGGGCAAACAGAAATATAAATTGTGATTAACTTTTCTGAACAAAAACAACAAACCCTGAAAGAAGGAATAATGGTGGGAAACAATTTTAAGATTGATGGTCAGGGAAGGCCATTCTAAGGAAGTGAAGTTTCTTGCAGGATGAGAAGGCACCAGCCCCTGGGGTGAGGGCCATTCCAGGCAGAGAGAAGAGAGTGTGTGAACGGTAAAGTTGTAAAATTGTGCTAGCAGTCAGACAGAGGTGCAGTGTGGCCGGTGGGTTGGACAAGTAAGAGAAGCCAGTCCAGGCAGGGTCTTCTTGGGTTTGGAAGGAGTTTGGATTTTATTCTAAATATAGTGGGAAGGAGGATAAATTCATGAAGAGAGAATTGAGGAAACCTCAGAGCCATACTCTTCTTCAAAAGTCATTATTTGCTCCCAGATTCAACAGAAATATTGAGTATCTCTTTGCCAGGTACTCTTCTAAGCATGTTCACATCCCATTCAATTCTTACCATAGACCTGTGAGAGAAGTATTAATATCATCATTATCACTTTCTTACTGATGAAGAAACTGATACTCAGAGAGGTCCAGTGACTTGCCCAAGATTACACAACCCAGAAGCCATGGGTTTGAGATTTAGTCTCACCTCTAATTCAAGGCCTCTGTTCATTCCACTAGATTATCCAGTAGCTGCGTAGGCCCATACACCCAAATATCCTTGACTCCTCTCTATTTCTCTTATACCCCCTCCATCTTGTCCATCTGGCAAATCCTGGCACCTTTATCTTCAAAATCAAACTACTTGTTACCACCTTTATTGCTACTACCCTGACCTAAACCACCATTTTTTCTTTCCTAGGTTCCTTTAGTTGCCTCCTAAGTGTTTTCCCTGCTTCTGCCTTTGTACTCCTCATTTCTGTTTTTGTACACAGCAGCCATAATAAACCTTTTAAAGCATAAATCCTATAATAAAACACAAATTATTCCTCCAGCAGCTTCCCATCTCTCATGTAGAATAAAAGCCAAGATGACTTCCAAGGCCTTACATAGTCTGCCCCCTGCACTTCTACTTTTCTGACCTAGCTCTTACATCTCTCCCTTGGCTTAATCTATTCAGGTACAATGGTCTCCTTCAACAAAGAAACTCTTGTCTCAGGGCCTTAGCATTTGCTATACCCTCCATCTAGAATGCTCCTCCCCCTCATATTTGTATGGCTTGCTTCTTTTATGTCTCAGCTCAGAGAGTCCTTTCTGACCACTAAAAAATGCTCCAAGCCATAATCCCCATCTCCCTTAACCCTGCTGCCTGATTCTCCATAACCCTTATCACCATTTGATACACTATATGTTTACATATATGTTTATTGTTTGCCCCACCACCATTTTAGAAGGTAAATTCCAAGAGAACAGAAACTTTATTTTATCATCTGTTCTTAGAACAGTTTTCAGCTCCTAGAACACTGCCTGGCACATAGTAGGTGCTCAACACGTAGAGGCAGGTGACTAAAGAATAGAGCCTATTTGTTCAATGACTAAATGAATAGAAAAATAAAGTCATTCTGAGATGGGAAAGCACTTTGTAAACTAGGAAGTGGTTCAGAGGTTTATTTCTTCCAGTTGGTTCTTTGGTTTCTAATCCTTAAGAACCACTTCTGAAAGCCTTAACTAAATTGAGTGGACCCAAACGATCTTGGTTTATGTAGCACTGACTCTTCATAGATCACCAGCTACATAACTGAGAACTCAGCCTTGTCCTCCTTGGCTTCTTGAAAAGCCAGCAAAGACCCCTTCTATTTTCTAAGGCATCCTTGCATGCATTTGGCTTTTTAGAGTTTTTATTCTGGGCAATGAGAGTGATGGCTGGTGCCCTATCTGTGGTTGGGATTCTATACAGGGAAAGTCATTCAATTAAATCAAGCAGTATTGAATCCTTAATTGACACAAATGAGACAGACAGACAGCTGGAGTAGTGGGGGAGGGACAGGGAGCAGGTGCTCTGCATAATGGAGAAGGAAAAGGGGGCAGAATATAAATTCAAACAATTCAAACTGATGTTGGAGAAGCTCACTTGTGAGTTTAGATTTTGTACCACAAAAAAGGTAAGTTTTGCTACAGCTTACTTTACATACAGCAGAAAAGACCCAGTGGTGTCTTTGCCAGTGGGAATGCAACAGGTTCCAAATGCTTGTGTCATTTTGGCTGACCTGATGGCCAAGTCGGCTTCTTTTCAGGTACTGTCATTCTTAGTAAAGCTGAGATTTTTTTCTTTTCTTTTTCCCCCAAGGTAACCTTACAAGATAATGTTTGATTAAAAGAGACTACTTTTAAAATTCCGTTTAAAAAAAAAAAAGGGAGGGGGGAAATTCTTAACACATGGATTAGAGAAGGTGGAGGAAAGGATGTTTCCAGATTTTCAAATGCCAGATATATAGGGGCATTCCTCTAGAAAAGCAGGTCCCTTGACAACTGTGGAATTTCCTCTGAGAATGTTGGGGCCATTTTTCCTCTCAGGCCCCTCTTGGTCAGAGCTCTGACTCCCCAGCTCAGACAATTCTTCTCTGTATCCATGGGAATTGCTCCCATAATTAGCAGTGTCTCCTGCCTGGAACACAGACAAGTAAATGTTCAAACCTGGCAGCTGATCCTGGGAAGGAGAGCTGATTAAATCTTTCCTGTTGAGAGGCACCTCTTTGATTCGAATGCGACACCTACATTTTCAACCTCAGGTTTGTCTGAGGAAAGCAGTTTCACCCATACCTTCATAACTGGAGATCCTAATATTTTAAAACACATTTAATCTTAAAAGGAGCCTCCTGGTTTCCTAAGTCAAGTGACTTGGAAAAGAACATAGGTTTTTTTTTTTCACCCCTTTCTCCTGGCCCCTTCTCCACTAAACACCACCCTGTATTTGGTATGATGAAAGCTCCTGCTGCACAGGTATCATCAAATGCCAGGGGCCTTGAAAAATAAAAGGAGTTCAAAACACCTCTAAGTACACATAAGTATTAACTACAAATGGAAGAGTGAAAGAGTGGGCAAACTATTTCTTTAGAAGTGTTTAGTAAGACAGCCTGGAACCATCAAGCCCCCAAAGTGAATACTCTTGGTGATATTCCCACCCAGGAAAGCTTTCTATGGGAGGAGGTGTAGTCTTATCTGGATGTAGCTAGGATTATGTACTACCATTCAAACATGTTCAGGGGAGACAATATCCATTTTCTTCTGACATCAAGGCAGCCTTTTAAGTTTTTCCAGATTTATTTTGGTTAGTGCAACAAAAAAAGCGAGGTTGGAGTGTTATGTCTAATAAAAATAAAGCCATTGTGTGCTTTAAGTTTCCCACTGAAAGCCTGCTTTTAAAGCAGCTTGCTGCTCCACAGCCCCAGTCACCTCGCCGTACTTGCATTCAGGCAGGTTGTCTGTGAACAAAGCAAATTTGCTTCACACGCAACAGCCCTAAACCTACACTCTCAGGACAAAAGTTTTCCTTAGCAGTGTTTTCTACATGGGTCTGGTTAAGGGCCATTCACTTACCTCCAACCTCTTTCTCCTGGGAGACAAAGGCACCTTTGGGCTGCAATGACACAGGAGAGTTAGAATCAGATTTGTTATCGACATCGCAGCCTTCAATTTCAGTAAGAGCCTAAATCTGTCTATTCCAACGACAGGAAGGCAGTCTTTATAACCCCTGGAGCACTTGGCCAATTATGCACCTGCAAATATACCATACAGGACATTTCAGGTTCCTAAGCACTTTGAAAACCGATACTTAAACAGTCTCAAGGGATCCTATCACCCACCTCGAATAATAGCTGCTTTGGAATCTGTTGTTGGCACCAGAAAAAGAAAGAGTCCTCTGAAGTCATTCTAAAGCCATTTTTATTGTGCATTTTCAAACAAAGGACCTCACCAAAAGAACTCCTGTTACAAAATCAGGGTAGAAAGTCAAACTCATCTCATCTAAGTGTCAATTACCCTAGCAATTTTGTGAGGGGATGGGAAATGAGTGCTCTGGGGAGGGGGTGGGATTGGCTTTTAAAATTCCCTGGGTGAGAAGGGTGTTCCCACTGACTCTAAACTCAAACAATTACAACACAGGAGCCTCTGTGACTTTCTAGCTATAAACTTTTTATGATTATTAACTGGGGAAATCTAGAATATGTGGAATTTTAACAGTCGGCTTTTAACCTTCATTTACCTTTTGAGAAATTTGTTTTTGCATGGTGTAAGTAAGTAAGGCTCAGAATTTATGTTGGCTACCTTGATATTTCTTGTTAGAAAGCCACCTTCATACGTATCTTACTTCCAATAAAAAGGCAGATGCCCTACGACGTGCTGTTTATCTCAGGAAAGAAATACATGTGGGAAAAGAAGCAATTTCTTCTCATTGCCATTGAATTAAGTCATGACCACCTGTTGTGGGATTAGCCTGCCATCTGCTGTCCACAAGAGAAACAACAGCAGAGGAACAGGATGACCGAGGTAAAATGTCCCTCAGTTGATGAAGAGTTTTGTTAGTTAACATCTTCCTTCTTTTAAGGGCGTTGCTCTGTTTTTATTATTGTGAAGCAGAGAAAATGTGATTAACAGCGAGAGTGCTGATAGAGCGTCCAAGAAATGCGGGTACGATGCTTTTCGAAAATAATTGACAATACTGTATCAAGAATGGTAAAATCTTCCGTGACCTAGTCGTTCCACTCTGGAAACCTGTTCTAATGGATAAATCCCAAATTCAGAAAAAGACATGCATATAAAGGTAGGCATCACAATGATCAATTTATAGTGAAAAAAAAATTTTTTTAAGAAGCAGCTCAAATGTCCACCAATTAGCAAATAGCTGAAACTATTCACTTGGTGAAATATTCTGAAGCTATTAAAAAATTATATTAAAAATGTGTAAAATGTGCAACCTAACCACCGAATGGCGCGTGGTTAAGTGCTGGCTTGGGAAGCCAGCGGCCCCGGTTCTGTCCCACATATGAGGGCCAGTGACACTGCTTTCAAAAACAAACAAACAAACAAACAAATAAATAAAATGTGCAACTACATAATGAATGTCTATATTATAATGCAGCATAAAAATAAAACAGATTAAAAGAGCAGATTAAAATTTAAGCATAGAGGGTCAGCCGAGTGGCGTGGTGGTTAAGAGCTGGCTTGGGATGCCAGCGGCCCCGGTTTGGATCCACATATGAGGGCCAGTGACACTGCCCTCTATAAAGAAAAAAAACAAAAAAACTTAAGCATAGAAAATAAATATTTTGGAAAAAAAAGCCACACCAAAATACTACCGGTAGTTCTTTGTGAGGCTATGAGGGACTAAACCATTTTTCCTACTATTTTAGTATTTTCTAAATTGTTTTTAATGAGCATATATTAATTTATGCGATGGAAGAAAAATTTATTTCCCCCAAAAGATGCCTGGGTTCTAATTCTGTATTTTACTTAAATACATCCAAGAAACAAATCCTGTGTGACCATGGGCAACAAACTTCCCCTCTCTGGGGCTCAAGCCTTTCATCTGTTACTTGCTTCCCTCCCCACCCAGAGTTCAAGGAGCAATCCATTAATGGATTTGAAAGTACTGTCCTTTGAAGAGTATGATATTCCATCTGATTTATTATTAATAATTTATTTGTCTAGAGGTTCTTTCCAATATTATCCATATCCCTGGTTTCTTGCCTGGGATTAATAGGGAAAATATAAAAATTTTGTTTCTGCCCACCCTTGGCAAAATAGTAATTTATAATCTTGGTAAAAGGCAACACTCTCCACTCAGTAATCCAAGCCCTGCTGGTGCCTCCCTTGAGCTCCTGATTTGGCCTCTCTGTCTCCCATCCGATCCCCCTGTCTGGTTTCCTTTCCTCCACGGCATTGCTTACACTACTGCCAACTAGAGTGGTCATTTTAAAATACAAGGTTGGTCAAGCCATTCCCCCGCTCAGAAACCTTCAGTGGCTCCCTCTGCCTTATGGGGTTAAGTTCGAACTCCTAGTCTTGGCATCCAATGCCTCTGTGTTGAACTTTCAAGTCTTCTGATATGTCAGGCTACTTTACACCTCTTTGATTTTTCTTTTGCGGTTCCCTCTGCTCTGAATGCCCTTTCTGGCTGCCTACCTGACAAACCCCTCCCCATCTTTTGGGACTCAGTTTAGGCCTCAGCTCCTCTGGAAACCTTCCCTGATACGCTGCCCTGTAGCTCCCCTCCCCCACCATACTTTACTAACAATACTTAGGTAATTTTCTATTTCCTTATCTGACTCCCTCACTATATCAAAAGCTCCTTAAGAGTTTACGAATCTTGTATTAAGTACAGCACCTAGTACTGTGCCTGGTTTATAGTAGAAGTTCGGTAAATGCTTGTTGAATTAAATTTTAAAAAAAAAGACTTAATCTAACATTTTAACTTCCAGAAGGTTTTCATTATGTTGTTCTATTTGATCTTGGTAAGTGGCAAAGCAAGGACTTGAGCACAGCTTCTCTAAAAGAAGGGAAAAAACCCAAATCCTAGCAGATGTTATTGCTCATCCCAGGTCCTCTCACATTTCTTACCAGTTCCTCCCACCCCTCCCCTGGCTGCTGTTTGCGTTGGCTTCCAATAACCAGTACCTGAGGCTTTTCTGAGGAGGATAATCCTCAGGCTACCAGAATGGCTTTGATCCTTCTCTTTTCCCTGGTCTCTAGCAAATGACTAATTGGATGTGGGAGTTTGAAAGCCCAGTTTACTTGTCTCCAGTGGAATTGACACTCCTGAGTTCCCTAAAGGATTAAGCTCCTCTCTCTGGGACTGCCTGAAGTCTAATTTTTGCTTGGCTTCTTCCCTTTCCCTGCCCTGCTTCCCCTACACCCTTACTGACTTCTTGGAGCCCTTCCTTAATAAATCTCTTACCCAGGAATCCAGTCTTGGGGTGTGCTTCTGAGGTTCCCCAGACATCCAGCTAAACATGTCCTTTGTTTCTGCTATATATTAGAAACTGTTAGGTGTTTTTCAAAAGCTAGTTTGTTTATATCTCACAAACTCTCTATGAATAAAGTATATACAGTATATTTAAATTTTTTTACACCTGAATAAACAGGCTCAGAGAACCTGGATAGTTTATCCAAGGTCACACAACAGTTGGAAGAGTCAGCAGTTTGAACCCAGTCATTTTTACTCCTAAGGTATGTCCTTTCCACTATGCCTTCATGCCTCTTCTAACTCTAAATTCAATGTTTTTCTCTTTGTGAAGACTGTCTGATAAGCTGGTTAAGGTAAAATCATTTGGTTGGAACGCTTTTATTTTTGGTGCTTATCTACATATCTAGTTGACTCATTTACCAGCTTGCACAACTTTTAGTAATGTCAGATTGAGTGGCAAAAGCAGGTAAGGGACAAAAAGAACTTCATTACAATAGGCTCTCTCTCTTTTTTCTCCTACTATTGTATCCTCCTAGATTAGCCATAAATCGCTCTAATAACTACGTGACCTTTGGCAAGTTTCCTAACCTCTCTGGGCCTCCATTTTCTTAAATGTGAGGAAATAAGATAGTAAGAATTGCCTGCATTGTAGGATAGGCTAATGAAAAACACTTAGAATGGCATCCGACACAAAGCGTGCACTAAATAAATGTTGGCTCTTATTACAGCTTCTACTTATTAAACAGGTTATTCTCTAAAAGGCTGTTTGTGAGTCCTTTTGTTCATACTGCATTAGAGTGCTCAACCACAGAGAATCAGGAAGGACAAGATGCTAACAATGAGCCACTCACATAAGCCCTGGATGTAACATACTAAGAGGGAGCTGGTTGCTCAGATATCAATATTGTTATTTCCAAGTGGGTAGGTAAAAATATTATTGAATTGTTCTCACAAGCCACAAGAGTACATTCCTATTCCCTCTTGAGGTGACTCCTAGAATTACCATTACCACTTAAATAAATCATAGACCTTATGGGACCAAATTTGTAAGTGTTCTTAGAGACCACATTTAGTTCAGAGGTTACCAAGCTACAGTCCCAAACCCCTACCTGTCAGAGAAGGTGTTAATGAATATTTTCAAATTTTTGAAAAGACTACAGAAAAAATATTTTCAAGCATATTAGCTATTTTAATCCTCATACCAGTCCTTTGAAGTAGGTACCACATTATCATTCACATTTTACAGATGGAGCAGTTGATTCATAGCGATGCGGAATAACTTGCCCAAAGAAGCAAATAGCATTGATGGGTTCGAACCCATGTAGGATAGCTCCAGGAGGGCCTGTACACTCAATTACCCTGCTGTACAGTTGCAGTAATACCAGCTCTATTTCCCCAGCACCTTCTACATGCCAGACCCAAAGCTAAGTTCACACCACACATCCTTACAACTGAGCTGCATTTTGCCGGTGAAAAAGTTCAAACTCAAAGGGGCATCAGGTAGCTTTTGCAGGTGAAGGGTATATTCATTACCTATTTCTGAAGATCGTTTCACAGCTGTGCACAAATGTCAACAACCCATCAAATTGCACCCGCTGCAGTTTATTGAATGTCAGTTCTATTTCAATAAAGGCTGTTTTTAAAAACAACATTGGAGATATCAGGTTATAACATTAGACTGACAAAAATCTGAAAGCTAGGTAATGTTACTTGTTAACCAAAATGGGGGGATATTGGACGTCTGGTGGGAATGCAGATTAGAGCAGACATTCTGTAGAGCAATTTGCCAGCTAGTACATAGTCAAATGAATTTTAGCTGTAGTCCATGTCCCAGTAATTCTGCTCCTGAATCAATATTAAAACAGGAAGAATCCATCAGAGTGAAATACACAAAATCAAGGAAGAGAAAATAACAAAAATATATGAAAGGAGGATATAAACTACCCGAAATCAATACTTACTATATATACTATAAAACTATGGTAGTCAATACAGTGTGGTATTATAAAGACATAGATCAATAGAATAGAGCAGGAACAGAGCCACCATATACAGTTAATTAATTTTCAACAAAAGTGATTAAAAAAGGATAATCTTTTCAAAAACTGGTGCAGAAACAATTAGATATCCATAAGGAAAAAAACAATATCAACCCTTGTCTCATAACATATAAAAATTAACTTAAAGGGCCAGGCGAGTGGCGCGGTGGTTAGGCGCTGGTTTGGGAAGCCAGCGGCCCTGGTTCGGTCCCACATGTGAGGGCCAGTGACACTGCCTTCAAAAAAAAAAAAAAAAAATTAACTTAAAATGGATCATAGACCTAATCATAAAAGCTAAAACCTTTGCAAGAAAACAGAAGAAAATCTTTGAGAACCTGGGATATAAAAAGGTTTTTTAGAACCAAAAGAGAAAGTTAACCATAAACAAACTTGAAAAAAATTGGACATCATTGATACTAAAATCTTGTAAAGACACCATTAAAAAATGAAAAGGCAAGTTGCAGACTAGGGAAAATATTTGTAATATTTATTTCTGACAAGAGATCTGTATCCAGAGTATGTAACGAATCAACTCAATAACAAGAAAACCCAATGAGAAATAGGCAGATTTGTAGAGACTCTTTTCCAGAGAATATATATGACCAACCAATAAGCACATGAAGAGATGCTCAACATCATTAGGCATCAGGGAGATGCAAGTTAAAACCATAATGAAATACTGTACACACATACCAGAATAGCTATCATTTAAACAGACTGATAATACCAAGTGTTGGTGAGGATGCTGAGCAACTAGACCCTCATATGCCGCTGGTGGGATTATAAAATGGTACATATAGTCATTTTGGAAAACAGTTTGGTAGTTCTTATAAAATTAAACATACACTTAACTGATGATCCAGGAATTCCACTCCTAGATATTTACTCAAGATAAATAAAAGCATATAACCACTAAAGTCTTGTATGTGAATGTTTATAGCAGTTCTATTAATAATAGCCCCAAATTGGAAATAACGCAAATGTCTATCAGCAGGTGAATGGATAAATGAATAGTAGTATAATAACACAATGGGTTACACTTGGCAGTAAAAGGAATGAACTACTGATATATGCAATGATATGGATGAATCTGAAAAACGTTACTCTGATGAAGGAAGTTAGATAAAAAAAGAGTACATACTGTATTGTTCACTTTACATGAAATTTTAGAACTGGCAAAATTATAGTAAAAGAAAGCATATCAGTGATTTTCTGGGGGTAAAGAGAATGACAGCAAAGGGACATGAGAGGATTCAGGGGGCTAAAATAAATGTTCTATATCTTGATTGGGGTGTTTTTGCATAGGTGTATGCATTTGTCAAAACTCATCCAACTGTATATTTTATTGTATGAAAATTGTAACAGACATTTGATTTTAAAAATAAAAAGGAGGATAAGAAGGAGGCAAAAGTAGTGGTAGAGGAGGGAGGGGAAGAGGAAAGAATAGGAGAGGGAGAAGCAGCATCATGCAGGCTCAGAAAGGGAAAGTGATTTACCTAAGGCCACACAGCTTGAGGAACTATGGAATTGAGATCCCAATCAAGATATAATTGACTTCAAATCTCCATCTCTTTCCACTGCTCCCATTAGCAAATATGGTTTGATTACAGACACAGAGTTGGTGAAGGGGAAAATAGCACAAAGGGAGCCTTAGTGGTTACCAAATAGGTAAAACCATTGGTTGGGTCTTAATCCCTCATTTTACAGATGGGAAACCTGAAGTCCAGAGAGGGAATTGGCTTGTCCAAGGTCACACAGCTGTTAAATAACAGATGTGGGATAATAACTCTGCATCAGTGTTCTGATGATTTCTCCATGGGACATCTTCCAACTCACTCATTAATTTTTCTCTGTCTCAAAGAGTTAAGAAAAGTTGCTCATTAAGAAAAGAATAAAAAAAAAGATGGAAAAGCAACAGTCAAATGAGTGTTGCAAACAACAAAAATAAAAGGAGACAAGAGCAAGCAATTGGGCTTGAACGGTCAGGAAAGGCTTTCTTGGGCCGGCCAGGTGGCTCAATTAGTTAGAGTGTGTGCTCTTAACAACAAGGTTGCCGGTTCGACTCCCACATGGGATGGTGGATGGAGCCCCCCTGCAACTAGATTGAAAGCAGCGACTCTACATGGAGCTGAGCTTGTGCCCTCCACAACTAAGGCTGAAGGTCAACAACTTGACCTAGAGCTGATGAGTCCTGGAAAAACACAATGTTTCCCTTCCCCAGTTCCCCAACACTGTTCCCTTCCTCAGTTCCCCAATAAAATCTTAAAAAAAAAAAAAAGGCTTTCTTGAGGAGGTGGGACTTGATGGATATGTGGAAAGACAGCCATAGTGAGGTTTGTGAGCAAGAGAGTTTAGTTACAGGTGAGCAGGTGGACTTACTTCATGGGAATATGGTTTGGGAGGCACCTTACCATCCCATTCAGTTTTTTGTTCTGGAAGCTTGCCAACACCACAGTGTAATCATTGGAGCCTTAATTTTTTAGGCTGAGACCATATGTCTCTAGAGGTCCTAGGTCAGGGTAACTATCCAACACACTGAATGCAGAGTCCAGCCATTGGCTCTTCCATCATTTGATAAGCTGTGTTTAGTTAGTGAAGGTGCCAGGTATGAAGAGGTCTGGAATGAGAGGTACTACCCTGGGTGGGCCCTCTGTGTGGGCTTCTCAGGTCCACAAAGACAGGTCCTGGGGAGGCTTGGGGGCTGTGACTTGCCAAAAATGAGAATGGACCTTTCATTGATCTCTGAGGGCAGTACTTGTTGCTATAACAAACAAACCCACACACAAGTTTATTTCTTGCTGATGTAAAGTCCAAAACAGGTGTCCCTGATTGACATATGACCTTCTCTAAGCAGTGATTCATTAATTTAGGTTCCTTCCATCTATGGCTCTGCTGTCTTTATCTACATGACTTCCAAAGTGGCCATGCGTGTCAAACCATAGGAAGGAGACTGAGCAAGGGGAGATCTCTGGGACAGATCACGTCTGCTCACATCCCATTGGCTAGAACTCTGTCATATGGCCAGATCGAACAACAAGAGAACATGGTAAATATAGTCTAGCTGCGTGCCCAGTAAGAAGAGGAAACAAGACTCAGAGGAGACAGAAGCAGAAGGGACCTTGCCCATAACACTTAATAAATAAAATAATCACCACTGATTGAACATTTGCTTTGTGCCAAACATAATGTTGGGTACTTTACTTAATTAACTCAGTCTTCCAAACACCTCTGCAAAGTAGGTATATTATACAGAAGATAACCGAGAAAAAAGACAGGTTCAGGAAGGTTGGCTGATTTGCCCAAAGTCACACAGCTAGTGGGTGGTGAAGCCAAGTTTTCAAACCTGGATCTGCCTGATTCCAGAGTCCAATCTGGTTAGAAGAATGGGAGTTCTTTGTACCAATGGTCATTTATATTTATATTTATATTTATCTGATCTCCTTTCTACAAACCACTACAGAGTAATAAATTATTTATGTATGCATCCTCCCACTACCTTCCAGTGTATGCTTTGCACATAATTGGTGATCAATAGTGGTTTTGATTGACTAATAATAATTGTGTAAAGTGCTTTAAAGGTATGCAAAACCCTCTTATGCGTTTAAAACAATCCTTATTTAAAAACTTAAGGTGAACAAACAAACAAAACTAAAGCTCAGAGCTGTTTAGTGTTTTGCCCCAAATCACACTGTAAAAACAAGATTTGAATATAGGTCTTCTAATGCCAAGTCCAGTGCTAGTACCAGCTTCACCACTTTCTAACAGGATGACTTTAGGTAGGGAATTTAACTCAGGCTCACAAGTAAAATGCGTATAATCAAAGCTTCACTCCATGGGTAAGTAAATAAAGGAAATAATACTTATAAAGCACTTGGCACAGTGGTTGGCACCAGGTAAGCCCTCATAAGACATGAACTAATGATTTAGGGATTTAAGTTCTTTGA
This sequence comes from Aselliscus stoliczkanus, assembly GCA_033961575.1. Lineage (NCBI taxonomy): Eukaryota > Metazoa > Chordata > Mammalia > Chiroptera > Hipposideridae > Aselliscus > Aselliscus stoliczkanus. The sequence continues at coordinate 164,399,308 of CM066730.1, forward strand.
GATTCCATTTGATTTGAGTTCTCTGACATTCCATTTTTTTAATGTATAAATGGAAATATTAATGTCTCCTTTACTGGGGGTTTTGATAATTAAATGAGCTAAAGCAGTTAAGGTTGCTAGTGAAGTGCTCAGTGTGTGGTCAGGAGGAGAAAAGAGCCGAGACTGCCTTTTTTTTTTTTTTTTTCTTTAGGGCAGTGTCACTGGCCCTCATATGTGGGACCTGAACCAGGGCCGCTGGCTTCCAAAGCCAGCGCTTAACCACCGCACCACTCGGCCGGCCCCACACTTTTTTTTTTTTTTTAAAGATTTTATTGGGGAATTGGCAGAGGGGAACAGCGTTGAGGAATCGGGGAAGGGGAACAGACAAGTTGCTGTCTTTTTGTTCTTCAGTTTAATTGCGGAGGATGTTGCTTCACTGTTGGTATCGTCATTGCGTTCTTCCCGGATGAGGCAGATCGGTCGCTGGCCTCTGGATGTCGCTCACCGTGGCTATTGGCAGCTCACGCTTGGCTGCCAGCCGCTCACGCTGGCTGCCGGCCACTCACTGTAGCCTATGGCAGCCCACTGCAGCAGGGGCTGCAGCCCACACCATCACCGGGGCTCGCACAGCCCAGCTCCAGGGGGAGCTGTTGTTAGCTATAGAGGGCAGTGTCACTGGCCCTCATGTGGGATCCGAACCGGGGCCACTGGCATCCCAAAACCCGCGCTTAACCAATGCGCCACTTGGCCGGCCCCCCACACATTTTTTTAATGTATGAATTCATGAGGTTTTTTCCCCCCACTGAATTTTAGAAAGTTTGTTAAGTATTTATAATGCACAAAGAAGAATCATTGTTAATACTTTGTTATCTATCATTTTGGGTCTTTTTCTATATATATATATATATATATATATATATATATATATATATATATATATATTTAAAAAATAAATTGAGGGCCGGCAGAGTGGCTCAGTTGCTTAGAGTGCGAGCTCTGAGCAATAGGGTCACAGGTTTGATTCCCACATGAGCCAATGAGCTGCTCCCAAGCTGAGTTGCCACTGAGCTGGTGAGAGCACGTGCTCTTAACAAGGTTGCCCGTTCCACTCCTGCATCGGATGGTGAGCTGCGCCCCACCCCCAACTAAGACTGAAGGACAACAACTTGACCTAGAGCTGATGGGAAAAACACAATGTTCCCTTCCCCAATTCCCCAACACTGTTCCCTTCCCTTATTCCCCAATAAAATCTTAAATAAAATAAATAAATAAATAGCTCTTATACTGATACTGTACTTACACTTGCTTTTTGGAAGACATGATATTGTGAATATTTCCCATGTTTTTTTTTTTTTTTTTTAAAGATTTTATTGGGGAATTGGTGGGGGGGGAACAGCGTTGGGGAATCAGGGAAGGGGAACAGACAAGTTGCCGTCTTCTTGTTCTTCAGTTTAGTTGCGGAGGATGTTGCTTCACTGTTGGTATCGTCATTGCGCTCTTCCCGGATGAGGCAGATCGGTCGCTGGCCTCTGGATGTCGCTCACTGCGGCTATTGGCAGCTCACGCTTGGCTGCCAGCCGCTCACGCTGGCTGCGGGCCACTCACTGCAGCCTATGGCAGCCCACTGCAGCCCACACCATCACCGGGACTCGCACAGCCCAGCTCCAGGTGAAGCTGTTGTTAGCTGTAGAGGGCAGTGTCACTGGCCCTCATGTGGGATCCGAACCGGGGCCGCTGGCATCCCAAAACCAGCGCTTAACCAATGCGCCACTCGGCCGGCCCTCCCATGTTCTTAATAATTTTCCCAAACAATATATTTTTCTTTTTTTTTTTGAGGGCAGTGTCACTGGCCCTCATATGTGGGACCTGCACCGGGGCCGCTGGCTTCCCAAGCCAACGCTTAACCACTGCGCCACTCAGCCGGCCCTCCCAAACAATATTTTATTCATGTCTGTATAATATATCATCATATAGCTGTACCATAATGCATTGGTTATCTTAATGGTGTATAATTAAATTTGACCAATTTCCTAACCAATAAAATAACACTGTGAGGTACACTTGTACATAATTTTTTATATTCATTCCTAATTGTCTCTTTAACATATATTCAGTGGTATGCTAGAGCCTATTTGTACTGCCTCATTAGAGCCAATTGTGGGCATCTCTTCCCAACTACACATTCGTGCTGGTAGCTTAAAATTGGCCATTGTGGGAGTAATTATATCACAACATCAGTAAAGGTTACAAATCAGGGGCCCCACTCCCTGCCACTGCCAGTTGTTAAACATTTTCCAGCATCTAGTGTATAAGTTCCTTAAGGTAGTGTTTCAGAAGCATAGAGTGTGTGCATGTCATGTACATTTTAAACAATTTGTTATTGCCACAGTGCCCTCCAGAAACGTCAGGCACTTTTACTAGCAACTTACGAGAATGAGGCCTGGCAGAGTTGGTATTTTAGTCAGCTTCCAATGGCGGAGCCAAGATAAAACTTGCAGATTTTGGGCCGGCTGAGTGGCGCAGTGGTTAAGCGCTGGCTTAGGAAGCCAGCGGCCCTGGTTCGGGTACCACATGAGGGCCAGTAATACAACCCTCAAAAAAAAAAAAAAAAAAAGAAAAAAGAAAAAAAATTTTGATTAAGACAAAAACTAGTTCTTTGAGAGTATCAGTAGAATTGATAAACCTTTAGTCAAACTGATGAGGAAAAAAAGGAAAAAAAGACACAAATTACTAATATCTGGAATGAGAGGGGATGGTACTAAAAATACCACACACATTAAAAGATAATTAGGGGAGGGCCGGCCAAGTGGCGCATTGGTTAAGCGCTGGTTTTGGGATGCCAGCGGCCCCGGTTCGGATCCCACATGAGGGCCAGTGACACTGCCCTCTACAGCTAACAGCTCCACCTGGAGCTGGGCTGTGCGAGTCCCAGTGATGGTGTGGGCTGCAGCCCCTGCTGCAGTGGGCTGCCATAGGCTGCAGTGAGTGGCCCACAACCAGCGTGAGCGGCTGGCAGCCAAGCGTGAGCTGCCAATAGCCGCGATGAGCGACATCCAGAGGCCAGCGACCGATCTGCCTCATCCGGGAAGAGCGCAATGACGATACCAACAGTGAAGCAACATCCTCCGCAACTAAACTGAAGAACAAGAAGACGGCAGCTTGTCTGTTCCCCTTCCCCGATAAAAAAAAAAAAAAAAAAAAAAAAAAAAAAAAAGATAATTAGGGGATATTATGACTTAATGCCAGTAAATTAGATGCCAACAACTTAGGTGAAGTGGACAAATTCCTTGAAAGACAGAAACTACCCAAGTTCATTCAGGGAGAAATAGACAACCTGAGTAGCTGTGTATCTCAGGAATGCAATGTTGGTTTAACATCTGAAATCAATCTACATAATTCAAATTAATGGATAAAAATAACAACCATAACAAAAATATGATCACCTCAAGAGGTAAAGAAAAAGCATTTGACAAAATCTAATATCCATTCATGATAAAAACTCTCAGTAAACTAGGGAGAGAAGGGACCTTCTTCAGTCTGGTAAAGGATATATAGGGAAAAGCCCAGATAACATCATACATAATGGTGAAGACTGAGTGCTTTCCGCCTAAGACTGAGAACAAGGCAAGGATGTTTTTAAATTTAATATTGTAGGGCCGGCTGAGTGGCGCGGTGGTTAAACGCTGGCTTCGGAAGCCAGCGGCCCCGGTTCGGTCCCACATATGAGGGCCAGTGACACTGCCCTCAAAAAAAATAAAAAAATAAAATAAAAATAAATAAATAAGTAAATTTAATATTGTACCAGAAATTCTAGCCAATGCAATAAACAAGAAAAAGAAATAAAAGTCATACAGATAAAAAAGAAATAGGTAAAATTATCTCTATTTGCAGAGGACAGATTGTCTACGGGGAAAATTCTAAGGGATCTACAAAAATAGCTATTAGAACTAATAAGTAAGTTAAGCAAAATAGCAGAGTACACGGTCAATGTACAAAAGCCAGTCTTATGCCTATATACTAACAACATACAACAGGAAATTGAGATTTAAGAAACAATGCTATTGACAATATTTAAAAATAAAAATCAAATTCTTAAGGATAAAACCAACAAAAGATATGCAATACCTGAATTCTGAAGTCTACAACAGGTTGGTGAAAAAAAGTAAGGAAAACCTAAATAGATGATGATATACTATATTCATAAAATAAAAGACTCAGTATTGTTGAAATGTGAATTCTCCTCAAATTAAGCTACAGAGCTAACGCAAATTTAATAAAAATCTTCCAAATCCTTGAAATACCCAGACCAGCCATGACCTAGGTTTAAAATTATGGAGGCAGGAAAGCAGTAAGGATTAGGAGTAGGGAGTTCCAGGTTAGACAGACCTGCATTTAAGCCCAACTGTTTCTTACTAGCTGTGTGCCCTTGAGTAAGCTATTTAACTTCTCACTGTTCAGGTTTTCTCATCTGTCAAGTGGAGACTGACAATTTGCTTCACTGAGGTCACTCTGATGATTTACCATAGTGCTTGGTGCCACAGGCTCAGTGGTTGTTAGTGTAATTTCCATTAAAATTATGGATTTCCCTTGAAACAAAATCTTTGTGATCATTAGGTAGGTAGGTAAAAAATCTTTTTTTTTTTTTTTTTAAAGATTTTATTGGGGAATTGGCGGAGGGGAACAGCGTTGGGGAATCGGGGAAGGGGAACAGACAAGTTGCTGTCCCCTTGTTCCTCAGTCTAGCTGCGGAGGACGTTGCTTCACTGTTGGTATCGTCATTGCGCTCCTCCCGGATGAGGCAGATCGGCCACCGGCCTCTGGATGTCGCTCACCGTGGCTATTGGCAGCTCACGCTTGGCTGCCAGCCGCTCACGCTGGCTGCGGGCCACTCACTGCAGCCCACAGCAGCCCACTGCAGCAGGGGCTGCAGCCCACACCATCACCGGGGCTTGCACAGCTGTAGAGGGCAGTGTCACCGGCCCTCACGTGGGATCCGAACCGGGGCCGCTGGCATCCCAAAACCAGCGCCCAACCAATGCGCCGCTCGGCCGGCCCTAAAAAATCTTTTTAAATAGAAAAAGAAACAAAATTAAATTTTCAGAAATAAATTCTATTTCATCAAAATTTTCAAAGTTCTTTTCTTCAAATAAAATAGCAAGTCACAGATTGGGAGAAAATATTCACAATACATGTATCTGATAAAGACCTTGTATCCAGAATATACAAAGAATTCTTTAAAATCTATAAGAAATAACCCAATTTTAAAAATGGAGCAAAAGTATTGAACACACAAAAAACTATATAGGAACAGTCAATAAGCACATGAAAAAATATTCAGCATCATTAAGTCATTAAAGAAATGCAAATTAAAACCACAAAGGGAAACCACTTTACACCCACTAGAACAAGTTAAAAAGACTAATACCAAAAATTGGCAAGGGTATGAACAACTGGAACTTTCATACATGGCAAGTCAGAGTGTAAAGTGTACTTTGGTAAACTGTTTTGTAGTGTTTTATATAGTTAAACATACACCTATCCTGTGACGCAGCAATGCCACTTCCATATATTTTACCCAAGAGAAATAAAAACATATGTCCACACAAAAATCCTACATGAATATTCATATTAGCCTAAAACTGGGGAAAAAATGTCCATTAACAGATAAATGGATTAAACAAATTGTGGTGTATTCGCCCAATGTGATACTGCTCAGCCACAAAAAGGGTGAACTTCTGATACATGCAAGATACATTCACAGTTGAAGCTTCACAGATATTATGTTGAACAAAAGAAGTCAGATACAAAAGAGTACGAGCTGTATGATTCCATTTATACAAGTTCTAGAGCAAGCAACACTAATTTATGGTGACAAAGATCAGAATAGTGGTTGCCTCTGACATTGGGGGAGATTGAGAAGGGACACGAGAGAATTCTCCAGGCAATGAGTATGTGCTGTATCTTGAGAGTGGCATGGGTTTCACAGGTGTGCCTTTGTCAAAACTCATCCAACTGTACCTAAAATCTATGTATTTTATTATATGTAAATTAAACCTCAATATAGTTGATATAAATATACATGTGAAATTCCCTCATGGCCTGTGCTAGAGTTTAGGAAGGGAAACCCCCCTCCCTGAGTCAGCTCAGAATAGGATAGTGACAGTCAATGACCTGCCACCTGCAGGCACTTCCCGAGCACCCCAGCGAGGTGTGCCTACAGCTCCAAACCAGCTCCTTGTGTGATCTCTGGGCCTTTCTTTTTTTAAAGATTTTTATTGGGGAATTGGGGGAGGGGAACAGCATTGGGGAATTGGGGAAGGGGAACAGACAAGTTGCTGTCTTTTTGTTCTTCAGTCTAGTTGCAGAGGATGTTGCTTCACTGGCCCATGTTGGTATCATCATTGCGCTCTTCCCAGATGAGTTAGATGGGTCCACGGCCTCTGGATGTCGTTCACCGCGGCTATTGGCAGCTCACGCTGGTCAGCCGCTCACGCTGGCTGCCGGCCACTCACTGTAGCCTATGGCAGCCCACTGCAGCAGGGGCTGCAGCCTACACCATCACCGAGGCTCACAGCCCAGCTCCAGGCGGAGCTGTTGTTAGCTGTAGAGGGCAGTGTCACTGGCCCTCATGTGGGATCCGAACCGGGGCCGCTGGCATCCCAAAACCAGCTCTTAACCAATGCACCACTCGGCCGGCCCTGGGCCTTTCTTTTGGAATGCTCATCCTGCTGATTTTGGCCGCTAGAGGGAACTTGGGCAAGCCACAGACCTTGGAGGGCCCCTCTACTGAGACATAAAATGGTCAGCTTTGCAGTCAGAGATTTGGGGTTCCAATACCAGCAGTAGGCTTGCTTCAGAAGCATGTGACCCTGGCTAAATCACTAAGCTCTCTGAAGCTCTGTGCTCCAGAAGGGCAAGGAACGTTTATCTTTGTATGAGTCCTGACAATTAAGTTCATGAACTTGTTACAATGATGTTGCTAAGCCTTTTTGATCAGAGGGATTAGTCATTATGAATTTGTACCAACTGGCAAACACGTAACCAAGTTTACTATTTGGAAGTGCTGAAAAGGCTGAGTGAAAAAGTTAGATGACCTGAACTTTTCACCAACAATTCATGGCTCTTGCATCCTGACAATGCACCAGGTCACACGGCACTGTCTGTGAGGGAGTTTTAGCCAGTAAACTAACTGTACTGGAACACCCTCCCTACTCACCTGATCTGGCCCCCAATGACTTCTTTCTTTACCCGAAGATAAAGGAAATATTGAAAGGAAGACATTTTGATGACATTCAGGACATCAAGGGTAATACGATGACAGCTCTGATGGCCATTCCAGAAAAAGAGTTCCAAAATTGCTTTGAAGGATGGACTAGGCACTGGCATCGGTGCATAGCTTCCCAAGGGGAGTGCTTTGAAGGTGACCATAGTGATATTCAGCAATGAGGTATGGAGCACTTTTTCTAGGATGAGTTAGCAAACTTAATTGTGCGACCTCATATGTTCAGTGCCTGGAACATACATGTCTACTGAATGTACAGGACAGTACTAGGACAGGAAGGCTGTTGTACATACTTGTAAAGTAAAAGTGTTAGTTATCTGGTCTGCTGGAGACAATGGTTTTAACATTTTGGGGGATCACAAAACCTTTTGAGAATCTGGTGAAAACCCTGCATCCTCTCCTCCCAGAAACATATAACATATATATTCACCATTTTACACATGGACTATGGACCCCATGTTAAGATCCAGTGGTTTGGAGGGTCTCATCAGCTCTGAAGTTTCTTCAAGTATTCTTGACACTCAGCTACCATTTGTTCTGCACCTCATCTCTGCTAGAACCTTTACTCTCATAACCCTCTGAGGATGGTTTGCAGACGTGGAAAATGAAGCTCAGAGAGGCCAAGTTACGCTCAAGGTCGGACAGCTGGTCATGGCTAGTGTTGAGATTTGACTTCAATCTCATGCCTTCTGATTCCAATCCTCTAGTTATTCCTCCAGGTGAGAATTTAGTTCTCTTCAGATGCTCTTGGAAGCCTGTACATAGGGCCTGGTAACTCTAAAGCTCTGTAGTGACAGCAGGTATGGCTTTGCCCAAATGCAGCCCTGGTAAGAACATTCTACAATGGGTGAGTGACTCCAGGCCCATCCCAGGTACAGGCCTCATGCTCTGCTCAAACATGTGTCATCTGCCCCTCGATTTCTCAATTCAGCCCACAGCCTGGGGGGTGGGGTGGGTGTGGAGCGGAAGGAGGTAAGAGAAACAGAGGAAATTACTTATAAAAAGAAGTTTCAGATTGAGTCACAAACATGAGTTATAACTCAGAGAGAGGCTCTGAGGTAGGAGGGGGAAAGAAACAGAAGGTCCCTATAAGAGGGCTCCCTTCTCTCCCCATGGGGGATGATGCTCAGAAGAATTGACCTCTCTCCGGGCTTTGGATGTGGTTCTCTCTACTAAAACAGAGAGAGAGAGAGAGAGAGAACTGAGGGGTTGGAGTCTGTGCTCTGGGACGAGGGAATGGATAATAGCTGATGCGTGTTATTCCTATGTGTCAGGCCCTGTGCTACGTGCTTCTTACGTATTATTACCTTGTTTTACCTTCACCAAAGAGTAGACACTACTATTAACCCCACTTTAAAGATGGGGAAATCGAGGAAGAGGGGTTACATGACTTGCCCAAGTTCACACAGGCAAGTGATCAAAACTGGATTCTAACCCAGGACTGCTTATACTTGAAGAAAAAAGTTAAACAAAACCAGGACAGCCTAAACTCTAGACGGCTTCCTACGTCCTGGTTGCTGTTTGCTTACAACTGAGCAGCTCTGTAGAAGCTTCACACACCCTCTCCTTTAATGCTCACTAGCTCCATTTGACAGTTGAGGAAACCTCAGAGCAGTGAAATGACTTGCCCAAGGTCACACAGGTCAGCGTTGGGGTTGGGAAGTGATCAACCCCACGAGGTCCGTCTGCTTCCACATCCCGCGCTGTTTCCACTATCCACTCACAGCTGCCTTCACAGATGAGCTGGGCGGAGTTGAGGCAGGAGGGAACAGGTGGGGGGCCCTTGCATGGCCTTGAGGAGAGGGGAGTTGGCTCTGGAGGACCACCCACTCACCTCCGCAGGGTCTTTCTCTCTTGGCAGCACAGCTTCAGCGCCAACCTTTAGCCTGCCGCTGCAGCTACCTCCACTGGGGGTGGGAGAGCTCATTTTGATTTCCCTCCTGTTACTGTTGAGTCATTTCTCCCTCTAGTCCTTAGGAGTTAGTGGGAACCCCCCAAGAAATGGAAGCTACTCAGAAGACCTCAGTTCAAAGTGGAGGAACTTTCCACGCATGCGGGGGACTGCTCTGTGATGTGGTGGAGTCTCCATTGCTGGCGGTATTTGAGCAGAAGCCAATTAACCATCTATGGGAGATTCCTGTACTGGACAGAGATTGGGTCTGGGCTTTTAGGGTCCTTCTGACTGTGAGATTTTATGAGTTACTGTGGGATGAAATCAAACCCATGTATCAGGGTGCTACAGTATGAGCTTTGGGGCCAGATAGGCCTGGGTTCAAAACCTGGCTCAGCCACCTACTCAGACTGCGGGCAAGTTTTCTCTCTGAGCCTGTTTCCTTGTCATAAGATGGAAATTATAATACCTACCTCATGAGATTGCTCTGAGTATTGGGGATGATGTCCATATTGTGCCCAGTGTAAAGCAGGAACTCAATAAATCATGCCTGCTATTATAACCACTAAATGAATGGGAATGGTGGCCTTTTATTACAGGTTTGGGTGAGAGAATTGAATCCATGTTAACCAAAGCATCAATTGTTTGGATACTTAACGTGTAGGAAGCCAGCCTTTTCTCTGAGTGCCTCTCTCAGAAATAATCACGGAAAACACCATATACAAAGGGTGCCAAAAAAAAAAAATGTATATGCAATTTAAGAAAGGGGAAAACTGTATTAAAATTGTAATACTCAATATATACCGATAACAAAAGATGAATACAAGTCATGAGTACACATTTTTTTTGGCATCCCTGGTATAAGAGGGTAACATGCAAGAAATGTTGAGGGACTTTGATGCCTGTGCCAACAACCGAGAATCTGAGTCTGACTCAGAGGGGACATGTAAGGTCATCCAAACAGTCCCCGACTCGGGGGAACAGGACTCTCCTCTCAGGTCTTGACAAGTCTCACTAGTTCTCTGCGTGTGCAGTCCAGGTGATGGGGAACTCACTACCTCCTGAGACTGTCCACAGGAAACTCCCCAAACCTCCAGCTTAGTCTCTACTGTTTGCCAGCGGGGAAACATAACTTTCTAACTACCACATCACCTAATTGAGACCAGACCCAAATATTATAGGAACCTGATGACTACATGGCTTACTGAGGGCAAGAGTGATAACCAGACAGGTCCGTGGAACGTTTACGTAGACCTCGGGCATTCTCGGAAGCAGAGAAGTGGGGCAGCACACCGGGTAAGCGTGAGTTTCAGAATCACACAGACGTCATCCTGACTTCTGCTCTGCCATTTAGCTTTGTCCTTGGGCAAGTCACATACCTCCAAGCCTTGATTTCCTCATGTATGGGATGGAATGAATCATATCTCCTTCACAGGAGTTTCAAATGAAATAAAGCAGGGACAACTCTTGGTGTCCAGCACCTCCATGGAGTGTTTGTTTCATAGTCTGGAGCCCAGATTTCATAGGAAGGGGCGGCCTACAGGCCGGGGTTCAGGGATGATTATTTGAGCATTAAAGGGCTTGGAGCTAGGTGCTGGGGGTACAGAAATGAACAGAACACAGCCACACTCTCAAGTTCATAGATTGGTGGGGAGAAAACACATCATCAGCTGTTTCTGAAACAGTGTGTGTACAAAGAGATGGAGAATGAGAGTGTCTGGGGATCCCAATGGAGGGCTGCCAAACCCTATCTGGGTTGTCCTGGTTGGCTTCCTGAAGGTGTCGTCTGAGTTTTCCTAAAAGATGAGTGGAAGTTAGCCAGACACGCAGCAAGTGGAGGGAGAAGAATGGCAAGTTCAGGTCTGTGAGCAGTTTGGAGACAAGTTGTGAGTGCTGATGCTGGGGCTCAGCGGGACCACAGAGGACACTGAGCGTCAGGCTAGGAAGCCTGGGGCTATCTTGTGGATGGTGAGGAGCCACTCCAGGGCACATGCTGGGTCAGATTTATGATTCTAAATGGAGCATGTGGGGGACATAAAAGACTGGAGGGAATCAATTAGGCAAAGAACACAACTATGAGGACAGGGAGGAAGGAGAGGAGGCAATGGATGTCAAACATATTTAGGAGACAGAATTGATGGGGCCTGGATACAGCTTGGATGTGGGAAGCAGGGAGGAGACAGGGATGATGCTCAGGATTCCAGCTGGGGTGGAGGGGTCGGGTGGGTGGGTCTGGGGTGGCGGGGTTGGTGGGTGGGACTGGTAATGTTGATTTCACTGCACAGATGGGAAACCAAGTCTCAGAGAAGTGGAACACACCCAGGTCAGGGGCTCAGTGCTCAGTGGGTGTTCAGCCTTTGGGGCTCCCACACAGCTTTCCTGCCCCTGAGGGGAAGCTGTGAACTCAGAGCCTTCATGCCTAGGCCTGCGCAGAAGCTGAGCTGCTAGTGTCAGGGTCTCCCCTCCATCATAACAGGACTTATCCACCTCTCAGGCCCTGGCTCAAATCTTCCCAGACCAGCAGGGCCCCTGCTGACTCTCCCTCCTCTGTGCTGTCTTGACATGCAACAATAGATTGTGCCAGGCCCAATCAGTCCCCCTTTTCTCCTCTGTTCTCAGTCCCTACAATAGCACTTCTAACTTTAATGTGAATGCAAATCACATGCAGATTTTGTTAAAATGCAGATTCTGACTGAGCAGGTCTGGAGACGGGACTGAGATTCTACATTTCTTTTTTTTTTTTTTTTTCAGCTGAGCCATCCTGCCACCTGTTGGCAGCTCAACGGCAACTCAGCTCAGGCTGGCATCGAACGCCGTTGCTCAGAGCTCAGCTCCCACTCTTGAGCGAGCTCTTAACCCACTGAGCCACTCGGCCGGCCCTCTACATTTCTAATAAGGTCCCAGATGATGGCGATGCTGCTGGTCCATGGACCACACTTTGAAAACCCCAGCTTCTTGGTCCTACAAACTTTCTCCAAACCAATGCCTCCCAAACTTAACACTTCCAATCCAGACCTCTGTCCAGAACTCCAACTTCTAATTACAACTCCTAGTTGATGTCTCTATCTGGATTTAAAAGGCGCCTTCCACAGGGTTCTCAAACCTTCTCCTGCTCAGCTTTTCCCTCAGTACCCAATTGTTCAAGTCAAAAATCTAGAAAATATCCATGAATCTTTTTTCTTTTTTTCTCTTAGCCTCTACAGCCAAACTGCCAGTAAGTGCTAACTGCTTTATCTCCAAAGCATATCCCGACCCTGTCCATGCCCTCCCCATCCCCATTCCCACCACCTAGACCACGCCACCTCATCTCTTGTCTGAGCTACTGCAGTAGCAACTGACCTGGTCACCCTGGTTCCTGCCTGTCCCCTGTCCCCCCCATCAATTCTCTACACATTAGAGTGATCTTTCAAAAATGTAAATCAAATCATGTCACTCTCCTACTTAAATTATTTTAGAACTTGCCTCTCACTTAGAATTAAACCCTAACTCCCTAGCCGGGCCTACAAAGCCCAGTATGACTGGCCCCTGCCTTCCTTTCCAGCTTCACCTTGTGCAAACCCCTGACCCTCACATCAAAGCCATGTCGGCTTCTCTTTCGTCCCTAAGTATGCTCAGCCTGTTTCCCTCTTGGGGCCTTTGTCCTGACTCTGCCCTCTGCCTCCTGGTCTTGGCTGGCCTCTTCTCATCATTCAGATCTCAGCTTCTGGGTCACGTCCCCAGAGAGGCCTTCCCTGATCACCCCATCTCTCACCACAATTTAACTCTGCATATGTCTTATCAGTAGCTGACCTTGGTTTGTTAATTGTCCATTTCCCTACTAGGAGGTAAGACCCATGAAAATGATGACCTTGTTTTCTCATTGGTTCACCAGCATCTGGAGAAGGGCCAGAAATAGGTACTCAGAAAAATTTTATTGTGTGAGGCAATGTCACTTCCTCTCTGGGCCTCAAGTTTTCCATCTATAAAACAGGGATAATAATAGCATTGACCTCACAGGGTGAAGAGTAAATGACATACACGTAAGGCCCAGATACAGTACATGGCACTCAGTCACCGGTGGCTAGCCAATAATACCTTTACTGTTATCAGTAGCATAATGGTATCCCCTGGCAGGAATGTGTGGGCAGGGCTGGCGGGACTCCCGCATGCTCCCCAACGCCCTGAGCTCCAAGCAGCTGGGCTAATTGGCCCTGGTCCATTACTTGTCACTGCCAAAGTCCTTAGCACCTGATAGCAGAGAGTACATTCAAGGATGAAAAGTGGAGGCAAGCGTGCTTCAACTCAACTGTAAGTTTATTAGAAAGGCCATGGACAGATGAACCCTGAGTTACCAGCTGAGGAAGAAATGAAAAAAAGCCCTGCCCCTCGGCCCGCCCCACAGGCCTCCCATGAACTCTGTCCTGTGGCCAACTCCAACAGAGGTCAGCCAAAAAGTGCTTTCCGATCCTCCTCTGGGCGCGGCCCAACCTGACTGCAGGGGGCCCACTGGCAGGGCAGGTGTGGATGCTGGTGCTTGGAGCTGGGAGCCATGGGGCTGGTGCGCTCCTCTAGCAGGAAGTGGTTCCAGACCCCCCAGCAGAACAGAACGGAAAAGAGTTGACTGGGGACGTAGCAAATTCTGCTGAACAGCCAAAGGCTGTGGAAGGTGATGCTGGGCTGCCTCGGAGGTGGGTGCAGATGGCGACAGATGACCAATTGGGGGGGTCCCAGGGAAGGATCCCAAAGCTGCGCTAAGGAGTCTCAGCCACAGAGAGTCCTAGTGTGACTCAGTGCCCCTCCTGGGGCTGCATTGGCTATTTCTGCTCCCAGAAAGGCAAATGGATCTTTTAAAAATCCATGGTGGTTGATGTCATTTTTTTTTCCTTAAAAAAAAATATAAGAGTTTGTACAGTGAATCGATTTCAACCAGCGGAGCCTGAGCTGAGAAGAGTCTGTCCTGGGGAAGAAGGCACTTCTCACACCCTTACTGGGGTGATCGGGGCTGGCTGCTTCCCGGGCCCCTCGGGGCTCTGCTTCCTCTGGCCCTGTGGCTCAGGCCTGCTCCCTCTGGGAAGTATGCTGCCTGCATTGAGCTAGCACCGCCCTGCGGCCTAGATGCCTGGGCCCCTCACAGGGTGGTGGACGGCAGCTTCCTCACCCGCCGCTGGGCCAAGACAGATGACTCGATGGGCTTCAGCTGAGGGGTGGGCTTGGAGCTGTTGAGTGCAGAGTATGTAGCTGCCATGGCTCCCTGGGAGAGAAGCGGGGAGGTCAGTTCATGATGGGGGCAGATACAAGCAGGACGGGGGACACGCGTTCCTCCCAGTGTCCCACAGCCCAGCCCTGGTAGTCTTTCATGGTCATTAGCTCTGCCTCCTACATTAGGCTGGAGGCTTCAGAGGTTAGGGGCTGTGTCCCCCAGAGGACTGGGGGCCTGTAAGTGTACTGTTGACACCTTTGCATGTTAGACTGGGGCTCCCTGAGGACAGACAGACATGGCATCTCCAGGCTCTGCCACCCCAAGTCCTTGCCCATGGAACCTTAGCCTAGGACCCTGGGTGGTCATACCTTCACAAGTTGTAGGTCCTGGTGGGACAGCTGGCTCTGGGGAAGCTTGTCTTTCTGGGTGATCCATGGGTGCTGCAGGACCTGCTTAGCTGTGAGGCGCTGGTGGGGGTCCACGTGCAGCATCTTGGACACCAGGTCCTGGGGGCAGAGAAGGCCAGGGGGTTGGTGGGTGGGGCCAGCAGGGGAGCAGGCAGCTGTGTCCCCCTGATGGAGAATGAGCAAGGCAACCAGCTCCCACCGTCTCCTGCCTGAACTCTTGCAGTCGCCCCTGCAATCCACTCCCCACACTGCTCCAAGGTACCCCTGAGCACAAGGCCCTCCTTTGGAACTTCTTCCCGGAATATTCTTCCCTTTCCCTTTCACCTTCTAGAAGCCATGCAGGCAGGTGGGGTTGGGCAGACTCAGGTTCAAAACTTGATTCTTCTACTCATCAATTGAGTGTCCTGGGCAAGTTACTACAACTCTCTGAGCCTTAGTATCCCCTCTGAGAAGCAGGCATAACAACAATACTCACTTCATAAGGCTGATGTGAGGTGGTACTGTTCATTAAGGGCTCAACCCAGTGACTGGCAGAGAGGTACCCATAGAGGAAACTTGCAACAGTGAAAGCTCAAATGTTCCCTCTTCTAAGAAGGCCTGTGTGGTGTGGTCAGGAGCTCTGCTCTGTACCCCCACTGCCCATACCCTGGCCAGGAGGACCCGCCTCTCTCTGCTGCCTGGCATCTCTGTTCCTTGTGTGCAAGCCTGTATCTCCCCCCACACTAAGTTCCCCCAAGGCCCAGAACATGGGAAGGGCCAGTGAATGATCACCAAATTGTGGAAACAAGATGGGGGTGGGGGCTGCCTGGGAAATCTTCCATTTAGAGAAACGAGGCTTCAGGTCGCCTGTTTGTGACCTGCTGAAAAGCCCTGGGATGGGACCTGGCCTCCCCGCCCCCAAATGAGCTGGGTCCAGACCTCGCAGACTCACCTTGGCTGTCTCTGAAACTGTGTTCCAGTTCCCTCCACTGAGGGTGAACTTCCCACTGCCAATCCGGGTCAGGATTTCTTCTGGTGTGTCACTGGGTCCATTGGCAAATGGAGTGTATCTGGAGAAAAGTCCACCCAGTCTGTGTATAGCCTCTGGCCTCCATCCTGGGGCTAGAGATGGGATGGGGGGCTATGTCTTGCCCTTCAGACTGGGTGCTCCCGAGAGTGGCATCTTCTAAGGTGCCACTGCCAAAGGCAGGGCCTTGTCCCTATCTTCAGACCTTCCTGAGGCAGGACTAAGTCTCCCATCAGACAAGCATGACTCCAGCCTGTACACTAGGGCTGCGGAAAAGGGCAGGGGTGTTGGGAGGGGTGGGTTCCAGGCCAACGGGGCACTCACCCCGCCAGCATGGTGTAGAGCAGAATGCCCAGGCTCCAGATGTCGCAGCCTTCATCATAGCCCTGGCGCTTCAGCACCTGGCAGGAAGGAAGGCAGGGGAACATGGTCTGAGGGGCAGCGGCAAGTGGCCCCATAGGCTTGCCTACTGCTCCCCAAACGGTAGGACAGGACAAGGGTCCAAGCTATGGGCTGGATCCTCCCTTAGTACCTGGGCCAAGGCCACACAAGCTACGAGTCCTCACTCGCAGCTGAGGAGGCTGCGCCACTCACCTCAGGTGCCACGAAGTTGGCAGTGTAGCAGGGTGTCATGAGGAGCCCATTCTCAGCCCGCAGCTGCTTGGCAAAGCCAAAGTCACAGATGCGCAGGCACTCAGGGTTCCCAGACTCATCCACATAAAGGATGTTGCTGGGCTTGAGGTCCCGATGCACGACCTGGAGGGAGAGGGCTGGGGTCAGTTCCCTATGCACAACCTGGGGGCAGGCTGCTATGGCTGAGGTCCACTCCCATGGATGGGAGCGTTAGGAAGATGGGCCCAGAGAGATGGAGAAGGACAGAAGGATCCAGAATCTGAAAGGAAGGGAAGGGGCTGAAGTGGGGCCTTCAGTGCTGCTGGTACTGCCAATCTGAAGTCTCGATGTCCGTGTCTGCGGGGCAGCTCTGACTTCACCTGTCCACACTCAACTCCTCATTTCTCCCCTCAAATCTGCTTGTCATACAATCCTACCTACTGGCAACTCCAGCCTTCCAACTGCTTAGGTGAAAATCTTAAGAGGCATTCTCAATTCCCCTTGTTTTCTCCTATTCCTCAATCAATCCATCAGCAAGCTCTGCGGGCCCTACCATTAGAACGTATCCAGAGCCAGTAACTTCTCAGCCCCTCTAACGGCAGCACTCTGATCCCAGTCCCCAACATCCCACTCTGGGATCGTGGCAACCGCCTCCTAATGGGCTCCTTGCTTTACCCTTGCCTCCTACAGTCAGTTCTAAATGCAGCAGCCAGAGCAGTCCTGTTAAATTAAGTCAGATCATGTCATCCAGCCTCCAAGACCTCCTCTCTTAAGATGAAAAGTCCTATTATTTATTTATTTTTTTAAGCTGAGCCATCCTGCCACCTGCTGGCAGCTCAGCGGCAGCTCAGCTCGGGATGGGAATTGAACCAGGGACTCGGCTGCTCAGAGCTCGTACTCTTGAGCAAGCTCTCAACCAACTGAGCCACTCGGCGGCCTGAAGAGGAAAAGTCCTTATAATGGCCTACGTGGACCTACCTGATCTCTCCCCTGCCCCTCACCCACATCTCTTGCACGCTGGTCTTCTAGCCCCAGCAGTCTCTCTGCTCCTCCTTCCACATGCCAAGCATACCCCTGCCTCCAGGTCTTTGTACTTGTGTTTCCACTTTTTGGAACACTCTTCCCTCAGGCCTCTCTGTTTCCCTGGTGTATTCTCTGTTTGTTTTTTTTTGAGGGCAGTGTCACTGGCCCTCATATGTGGGAATGAACTGGGGCCGCTGGCTTCCCAAGCCAGCACTTACCCACCGCGCCACTCGGCCGGCCCACATTCTCTGTTTCTTTTAGGTCTCAGCTCAAATGTCACCGTATCAGCGAGGCTGGACCATTCCATGTAAAATGGCAATCACTGAGCAGTGCTCCTTAGTTTCCCTCCCCTGCCTTGCTTTCACCCACAGCATTTACTGCTATTTGACATCATATTTACTTAATTGTTTTCTGACTCTGCCTATTGGAATGGAAGCTCCGTGTTTTGCTCCCTACTGTATCCCAGCATTTAGAAAGTTCCTAACACACAGCAGGTATTCAATAAATATCTGTTGAATGAATGATGAATGACACTTACTACTGAGGCCTTAAGCAAATGTATGTAAGTGCTTAGAAGTCTGGCCTGTGGAAAGTGCTATGTAGTGCCAGCTGTCTTAGCAGCAACAGCATCTCTGTCATCATCAGCATCATCAAAGGATGTGCATTGAGGTGTCTGCCAAAGCATGACTCTCTATTGAGTTCTCAAACAGGCGGTCCCCGGCATGCTGGGGCCCTTATCGAAACAACATGAAGGATGGGCCGGCCGAGTGGCGCGGTGGTTGAGCGCTGGCCTGGGAAGCCAGCGGCCCTGGTTCGGGTCCCACATATGAGGGCCAGTGACACTGCCCTCAAAAAAAAAAAAAAAACAAACAAAAGAAACAACATGAAGGAAACTAGAGACTTAAAGGGGTTCTATGTATTAAACTAAGAACTTGTGCAAAATAAGATAAAAAAGGCAGACAACCCAGTTTCTATAGATGGACAAGACTTGAACAGGCATTTTATAAAAGAGGCTGTCCAAATGGCAACAAACATGAAGAGGTGCTCAACTTCATTAGTCCTCAGGAAATACAAATGACAACTACTGAGAGACACCACTCCACAGGTACAAGAATGGCTATGATTAAAAAGAGGGAAAATAGGGTCGGCCGAGTGGCACATTGGTTAAGAGCTGGCTTGGGGGCTGGCCGAGTGGCGCAGTGGTTGGGAGCTGGCTTAGGATGCCGGCGGCCCAGGTTCGGATCCCACATATGAGGGCCAGAGACATTGCCCTCAAAAAAAATAAATAAATAAAAGAGCTGGCTTGGGATGCCAGCAGCCCCAGTGCGGATCCCATATATGAGGGCCAGTGACACTGCCCAGCTAACAACAGCTCCACCTGGAGCTAGGCTGCAAGCCCCAGCGATGGTGTAGGCTGCAGCCCCTGCTGCAGTGGGCTGCCATAAACTACAGTGAGTGGCCGGCAGCCAGCGTGAGCTGCCAATAGCTGCGGTGAGCGACATCCAGAGACCGGCAACCGATCTGCCTCATCCGGGAAGAGCACAATGACGATACCAACATGGCCAGTGAAGCAACATCCTCCACAGCTAGACTGAAGAACAAAAAGACAGCAACTTGTCTGTTCCCCTTCCCCAATTCCCCAATAAAATCTTTTAAAAAAAAGAGGGAAATTGGACTGGCCGAGTGGCTCAGTTGGTTAAGAGCACAGGTTCTGAGGAACATGGTCGCCGGTTCGATTCCCACATGGGCCAGTGAGCTATGCCTGAGCTGAGCTGCCAACAGGCGGCAGGATGGCTCAGCTGGTGAGAGCACGTGCTCCTAACAAGGATGCTGGTTTGACTCCCGCATGAGATGGTGGATGGCACCTTGAGCTGAACGGCCACAAGCTGCCGAGAGATGGCCGGATGGTGACTGGACTTAGAGCTGAGCTAGCTGCGCCCTCCACAACTAAGAATGAAGAACAATTTGGCTCTTCCCCTTCCCCAATTCCCCAACACTGTTCAGCTTCCCTAATTCCCCAAGAAAATCTTAAAAAAAAAAAAGGGGGGGGGAAATAGGGCCGGCCAGTTAGCTCCATTGGTTAGAGTGTGCAGTGCTCATAATACCAAGGTTAAGGGTTCAATCCCCACAGGGGCAACTGAGCTGCACCTGCCACAACTGGATTGAAGACAACTATTTGATTTGGAGCTGATGGGTCCTGGAAAAACACACTGTTCCCCAATAAAATTTTAAAAAAAGAGGAAAAATCCCAAGTTTGGTGAGTACCAGAACTCTCACATGCTTCTCGTAAGAGAGTAAATTGGTAAAACTTTAGAAAACTGTTTGGCAACACCTACTAAAGATGAACATACACATACACTACGACCCAGCAATTCCACTGCTCGATATACACAGAACATAAAAACATATGTATGTGCTCACCAAAAGCAAGAGTTACAATGTCCCAGCAGCCAAAAGCTGGTAACAACCCAAAGTCTACTAACAATAGAAGGGACAATTCAATTACGGTCTGTTCATACAGTAGAAACGACACATCAAGAATGAGTGAACTGCAGCCAACACAACAACGTGAGTGAATCTCAGAGAGAATGTTGAGTGGCAGAAGTCAGGTATAAAAGGGAATGTTTGTGTAAAATTCAGGCAGGCAAAACTAATCTTAGAATGGTTAGCCTCGGGGAGGGGGCAGGAGCTGGAATGGGCACAAGGAGGTTTGGGGGAACTGGGGCTACTTCATGTCTTGACCTGGGTGTTAGTTACATGGGTATATATTCATTTTTGAAAATCCATTGACTTGTACATTATGATCTGTGTTTACGTGACACTTCAATAAAAAGATATAGGAGGTCCCAGTGGACCCCGCTCCTCGTCACCACCTTCCCATCCCTCAGCTCGTATTTCTCAGCTTCTAGACCACAGATATTGCCAATGTATAATCAGACCAGAGAAGTTCCCTCCATATTTGGATTCAGCAGGAGCTTCTCATTTCCTCATCATCTTCCCCTGGTATTGGAAAAGGCCAGAAGCTTTGGAGACCCACAGATGCCTGGCTTTGGGAAAGAGACCATTTTTTCCCCTAACACCCCACCAGGCGGCTGTCTGTACTCAGGGCTCATGGAGGGCTCACTACTTTTAGAAGCAGCTCCCATTCTAAAAAGTCCTTCCGTGTTTTGACCACTGAAAACTGACTGCTTCGGCTCTGTCTTCTAAACCTTCTTGGGGGTAACTTTAACTAGTACTAATCTGAGAACAAAACAGGAAAAGGAAACACATTTACTGTCTGACCTGATGTATTTAAATATTAGTCTACATGCACTGGCCATTTCAAAACCAAAACCACTTCAAACATGACCATAACAGTACATGTGGTAACCAATCTGAAGCCCTGGTTATGAGGTAAACTTCTTTTTTTAAAAAGAACCCCCCCACCAAATAAATTAGAATCAGACATGGCCATTTTTATAAACCCTAATGAAATAATTGATTCAGGCAGAGATCCTGAAAGGATGCAACCATTTTGTGAAAGGCTGGTGAGGGTCTTTACAATGCACCGGCAGGCCCACCCACCGCTTGCCACCCCTTTGCCCATCCCTACACTGTTACCACCTGGCATTTACGGCAATGTGACACTGCACTCACGGGTGTGATGCCCTATGAAGGAAAATGTACCTTCCATGACGTGTGTTTAACTCCTCTCTCCCAAAAGGAAGTTGAAGCTGAGTCTAAGTTAAGACTTTAGAGCACTTGACGTTTCCAGGAAACACAGGCAACAGAAAAAGAATGAAAATGATGCCATGAGGAAGCAAGCAGGCACATTCCACAGAACTGATCTCTTCAACATGTCAGCGGCGTAAAAGGGGTTTACTGTGGAGGTTACATGGCTGTCCACATTTCACAAAACCCATCGAATTATATACTTGAGATCTACTGTGTGTAAATGTTCTGTTTTAGAAATGAGACTTACGGGAGATAACAAGTGAGTGAAAGGTGGGGCCTGGCAGAGACTGTGATTCCAATACACCAACAGCAAAAAGATGTTTTTGCAAAAACAATAGGTGAAATATGTCTGCTGACCGGGTACGATGTGAAAACAAGTAACCGTTAATTTTGTTAGTTGTTATGAAAGAAAATATTTGCCTTTTTTTAGTTATAGATATACAACTAAGAAGATGTGTGGTCTGAGATATGCTTTGAAATACTTTAATTGTAAGTATTTATGGGTCAAGTGTCATAAACTTTGCAACATCCTTTCAAATGCACCCATAAAAATATACATTTATATGTAGAGAGAGATAAGAGACAAAGAGAGACAGAAAAAGACAAAGGGAGAAAGAGGGAGATAAAGAGTGATAAAGCAAATTGAGCCGATTGTTAAGATTTGGTGAATCTAGAAGGGAAATGGTTTTCATTATATTATTCTTTTAACTTTTCTATAGGTTTGAACTTTTTCCTCCATAAAAAGTTGGGAAAAATACTTCAGCTACAACAAAAAGGAAGAAGGGAGGGAGGGAAGGAGAAAGGAAGGAAGGAAGGTGCCCGGCACATAGTAGGTACTAAATAAATGTTCCTGTT
Organism: Aselliscus stoliczkanus; assembly: GCA_033961575.1. Taxonomy (NCBI): domain Eukaryota; kingdom Metazoa; phylum Chordata; class Mammalia; order Chiroptera; family Hipposideridae; genus Aselliscus; species Aselliscus stoliczkanus. The sequence goes on from CM066730.1 coordinate 164,421,256, forward strand.
CACAATTTGGCCTCATCTCTCTCTCCCTCCCTTCCTTAAATCCATCCACTCACCCACTGTCCGTGCCTAGTCTCCCGTCTGTCTGGTTTGAAGACTGCCACTGGCTGGGCCAGTCCATGGCTCATGCACTCTGCTGATGGTCTGACCCCACCACTTTGGCGCCCCCTGCCCCAGACTTACCCCCTGGGAGTGCAGGTACTCCACAGTCTTGCTGATGGTGTGCAGGACGAAGCTGGCCTCCCGCTCAGAGAAGAATTTCTGCCGTAGGATCTTGTCCAGCAGCTCCCCACCCCGCATCAGCTCTGTCACCAGGTACACGTGTTTGCCATCATCATACACCTGCAGGAGACCTCACCTTCAGGCCCCTCCACTCAATGCCAAGCCTGGGCCCCTGGGTCACCAGCTCACCAAGCCATGAAAGAATGACATGAGCCAGGGGCACGTGTTCTGCTTTGTGCGTCACCGGCCCTGGAAGGGCCTTTGCCTGTCTGGGCTCCTGTCCTTCCTGAACAGGAGGATGCTGGCACTGGTCCCCTGATTGGCAGGAAAACTCTCAGAGAAAGCCCAAGTCTGAACTGGAGGGCTCCTGGGTGCAGCCAGACCTCAGGCACCAAGGGTCCTACCCCTCCCACGAGCAGAGGAGGATCAGAAGTCAAAGGAATGGCAGCCTGAGAGCAATCCTACAGCACAGTGTCTCATTCCCCACCCCAGTCTCCAGGTCCCCCACTCACATCTTTCAGAGTGATGATGTTGGGGTGCTGCCCGTACCGCAGAAGAATCTCAATCTCTTCCGAGGGATCCCGCTTGCTCTTGTCAATGACCTAAGGAAAGTGGGAGCATGTGACGGTGTCAGGGGGACAGTATCCAGAGCCATTCCCTGCCCTGAGGCCCACGCTGCAGAGTGTGGGGTGTCAACCACACACCTTTCACCCATCCAGAGCCTCAGGCACCAACCTTCCCCCACAAAGGGCCAACGCTACAATGGCTTCCCCCCAGCCAAGCAGCCATGGCCGAGACACGGTCGGAGGCCCACCTTGACGGCGTACTCCATGTTGGTGGCCTTGTGGACACAGCGCTTGCACACGGAGTAGGAGCCCACACCAATCGTCTCCTTTACCACATAGCCGTCACTGAAAACCAGGTTCTTCCCATGGAGTTGCTGCAAAACCAAGAGGCGGGACTGAGCCTTTGCTCTAGAATACAGGGGTAACCCCCGCAGCACCCAAGGCCTTAGCTCAGCAGAGATGGCACCAGGCAAGAGCCAAGGGGCCTGCATAGAATGTTGGCTGAGTGGCCTCAGGCAAGAATCTGCCCCTCTCTGGATCTCAGTGTTTCACTCTATATGACAGCACGCTCACTGGCTCCTACTCTGCAGCCAGACGGTAGTGGAGGGGGCAGGCAATAGAGTCGCAACACACACATCGAGAGGTTTGTGGCTCTGAGAAGCTTGGGCAGGCCTGAAAGTGACACAGGAGCCCTGAGCTGGGTCCCAGCTCTGCCACTTACTGTGGCCTTGGACGAGTTGCCTCCTCTCCTTTCTGGGTGTCAGCCCACCTCATGAGGTGTCTCAAGGTTCCGAGATATTGACAATAACAAATGCTTCTATGGTGCTTAGTGTATACCAAGCACTACTCTAAGAACTTTCCAGAAGCTAACCACAGGTCCCGTGGACAGCCCTGATTTACACCTGTTGTCCTCACATCCAGTCTGGTTTAACATTTGATCTGGACAAAGATGTCCCAGTTGGATAATAAATTACATAGTCACGTTAACTTTACACATATTAACTTATGTAATCCTCACAAAACCCTAAGGAGAAAGTTTCTATCATCACCCCCATTTACAGATGAGGAAACTGAGGCACCGGGAGGGTAAGTTTCTCAAAGTCCCTCACCATGGAAATTCTGAGCCCAGGCAATGAGCTTTAGAGCCTAAATTCTTGCCTCTCAATTCTAAACTTTCCATGGAGCTGGGAAAGTGCAAATGCAGGTCAAGTGTGAGGAGACACGAGCCCCCTGCCACCCATCCCTGTTAGGGACCTGACAGCTACCTCCCAGCACCACCACACTGGGCTCCCCTTGCACTTATCCAGACTCTATAATGTCGCTGGCTGTGCCGGGAAATTTATGTCCATGTTGTCATCCCTGTTTTACAAATGGGATTACTGAGGCCCAAGGAGGTTTGAAAGCCCAGTAGGCTACATGGGGTTTGAATCCGGGCGTGTGTTCTCAGCTGTTTTGCCTTGTGACTTCTAGGTGGAAAAGGACAACTGGGCAGCAGCACCCTACCCCTCACCTGGACCACTGAGTGCAGTGGTGCCTGTGCGGCCCGAGGCTTGCCGTCGTCCTCCATCAGGCCAGTTGCCACGAAGCTGAAGCCACGGAAAAGCTGATGGGCGCCAGCGCTAGGGGGGATGCCTGGGGAGTCTGCAGGAGTAGGACGGGGATATAAGCCCGAAGAGGCGCCCTTGAGCCTGCGGCAGCCCAGCAAAGGGAGACCATGGGGTTTCCAGGCCTGCCTCAGCAGTTGGCTGTGGTGGAAGCCAGGACAGAACCCCTCATCCCAGGCCTTAGCTAGCCCATCTGTTCATGTGTGTTTAGATGAACCCAGCACTGACATGCAAAGATACAAGACCCCCACATCCTATATCCGGCCCAGGCCAAGACCTTTCATCCCTCCCTGGATGCCTCCTCCTGGCCTGCCTGCCTCAGGTCTGCCTCTTCAGGTCCACCTTCTGCCCAGCAGCCAGCGGGACGGTTCCGACCACAAATCTACCCGCTGACTATCCTTCAAATGCTCCCCTCTGCCCTCAGGAGAAAGCCCAACTCCTCAGCTTGGCAACTGAAGTCCTTTGATCTTAGCCTCCTTTCCCCACTCCACGGCTCAGCCAGGTCGGACTTCTCAGACCCGTAGAGGGGACCACTGCACAAGCTCGTACCCCTCACTGGGTAATTTACTCCCCATCTATCCTTCGAGGTTCAGCTCACCCACTCTCTCCTCTGAGAAGCCCTGCCTAAGGCTGATCCTCCAGCCTCTCACCCCTATTAAACTGCACCTGTCATGCTGCCCAGTAGCTGTTTTCATGTCTCTCTCCCACTACAGCCTGAGCCATATGAAGACAGGGCCTGGGTCTGGCTTGTTCACCATCAATTCTCCCATGGCTGGCACACAGTTGGGACGTGGTACATATTTCTCAGATAAATGAAGACGGGACAAACTACTCGGAGAAGTGCTAAGCTCCCTGTTATCAGAGATGTGCAAGCCACAGTGAGAAAGCACCCCCTCTGCTAAAAGCTGCCCCTCCAGGAGGCCTTCCAGAACACCATCCCCTGAATCTGGCCAAAATGTTACCATTTACCAAGCTCCCTCCCAGAAGCCACCTCCCTGGCTTCTTGCAGCAACCCCAGTGACTGAATAGGTCTATGGCTGAGCCCATATTCCAGACGAGAACACCGAGGCCTGGCAGTCAGGAGCCAAAGCAGATTCCCACACTTGCCCCTGACCTGTAGGCGCTACCACCTCTGCTCTGCCAGACTGTCTCCACCTTGCGTTTTTGCTGGGTCAGATTCTTTAGCCCTGACGTGAGTGTGAGCCTGTGTTTGGTCTTCCCAGTGGGCTGGAAGCTGCCTGGAGCAGGGGTCCTGACTTTTCTATTGTGGCCTTCACCACCCACTCACCCCCACTCCTTCACCCAGATACAAAGAGCCCATAGAACCCTAGAATGGGAGAGTCAGGCAGAATGAAATGGGGACAAGGAGTCAGAGACCCACCCGCCCTTCTGCCCACACACCTGGGCCTGCCAGAGTCCTGACCACCCTGTGTCCTGAGGTGCCCCCAGCTCCCTGCCTCCCACTTATACCAGCCCAAGACAAACCAGACAAGGGACGCACCCTTGGGTGTACGGGATGTAAACTCAGTGTCAAAGTAGAAGGTGTCATCGGGTTGCGCCACAGCCGGCTTGAAGGGTGGCTTGATTTCACGACGGTACAGCTTCTGTAAGGTGGGGTGGGCATTCCAGTCACTACGGCAACCCCACAGGGGCCCCATGCAGGAGGAGGTGATAGGCTTGGAGCGCAAGCTATGCAGACATGGGCATAACTGCTTGCCCTTGGGAGGCCAGCCTTTGCCTCCAAGGCCATGCTGTCACCCTCTGCTCCATATCTGAAGCCCTGGTCTGTAGAAGCTCCCTCCCACCACAGCTGAAGCCCTAATGGGTGGACAGATAGACTCACATTCCAGTCAATGGTGGAGTAGAAGACATGCCGCTTGATTTCCTCTGCCCCGTCAGGGCCGGAGCCTGAAAGAGCCCAGATGAGGGGTCTGCCCTGGATGGTCCAGCTCCCAGACACCACCCTGTCCACTCTGTAGCCTCACTGATCTGGGCTCAATGACGAGCAAGCAGTCCACTGGGAGCGTGGGGAGGATAGGCTCAACCTACCCTAAATCCACCCCGCCATCACCCCAAGGCCTATTGCCCACTTAGCAGTTTCCACTTCCTGGGGTCTCTTATGATCAAGCTCCAACGTACTAATAGGAGATGGAAGGCCCAGAGAGGTTAGGCAACTTGTTTAAGGCCACACAGTTAGGATGGAGGCTGGACTTATCCTGAGATCTGCAGAGGGCCCCCACTTTCCTCCCACCTCAGGCCTCATCCCTGTTGCTCTTATCCCACTACCCTTGTCAACCACCAAACAAGCTTACACTCCATTCAACCCAGGGACCTGAACTGGACTTTTCAAAGCCGGTCACAATCCAGGTGAACCCAGTAGTCAAGGAGCCAAGACATACTGAGCAGCTACTACACACCAGGCACATCCATGTGACTTCATTTAATCAATAGGCTTGAGATCATCATCTCCCATGGAAACGAGGACCCGGGCCTCCGGGAAGTAAAGTCAGCTGCCTCAGGTCACTTGGCTCATAAATGGCATCCATTCGTTCAACACATATTTATGGAGGGACTACTGTGCGCTGGGCAGAGGGGACCTGACACAGGCCCAGGATTGGGACCCGAGACTCCTGAGGCCTGAGCTCACGCTCTTCCTCTTGTGCCAGCAGCCTTGGAGGAGGAGCTGTGTGGGGGCCTCTGTCTTTGTCCCCAGGGGGAGTGAGGATGACTCAGTTCCTGCCTTTCCCCTACACACAGGTCACCCCCCTGCCCCAAACACCACACATGGAGCCAGAAAACAGGGTGGCCAGCGGCATTGTCTGCCCACACAAAGGACAACAGTCCCTTTCAGTACCAGATGTGGCCCCATGGCCTAGGCTGCAGCTGTACCCCGCTCCCCTCCCCTGAGCTGGGCTGCTTACCGAGCCGGTTGGCAGGATTCCGCTTGAATAGGGCCCGGAGGAGGCTCTGGGCTTCCGTGCTCAGAAACTGGGGCATGCCTAGCTTCGCCCTGAAATAGCCCCCGGGTCTCATCAGGGCTGAGCCCCACCCCAGAGGCCCCGTCTCCCCTCCCACTTATGTTCTGTCCAGGTCTAGTTTCCAGCTCGGTCCAGACAAGCCATCCACTAATTCAGCAACCAAAGACTTCTGGGATTCCCCTCCCACAGGCCCTGGGGGATAAAAAGGGGGCCCTGGAAAGCATAATGCTTCACCCAGGAGTGTCTCATTAATGGGGGAATCAGAGGCAGGTTTAGGGTATTACTCTGGCTCTGAAACTGGGGCCAGGCATGAGGCGACCCTGAGGTGTCAGGGAGGGGCTGGTGCTTACTTCAGGATCAGTGTCATGGTCTCCTTCCGGTCCTTCCCCTGGAAGGGCAGGGAGCCCGTCAACATCTCAAACTGCAGAGGACAAGGGTCTATTCAGGCTCTGGTCCCCATGTCTCATGGCCCCCACTTCCTCCCAGGCCACTCAGCAACATTCCCAGGATTCTTACTGGGCTGTTGGAAGTTCACCTGGATGAAAAATTGTGTCTGGCCCTCTCCCCTCTGTCAATCAGAACACCAGGAGCAGTACTAGGGGCCCAAAGCTGGAGAGAGACCCAATCCCAGACGGGGACACCCAAGTGGGACCATGCCTGGAATCCTTCCAAGGAAGGGAACTACAGCTGGGTGGAGGATGAGGCCAGTTTGGCTGTGAGAGGAAAGGAGAGCCTTAAAGACCATCAGCCCTCTCGCAATATAGAAGGGGAAACTGAGGCCCGCGGCCTGTCTGGACACTCACCATCAGCACTCCATAGGACCACCAGTCTGCACTGTGGGTGTGGCCCTGGCGGTTCACGACCTCAGGAGCCATGTACTCCACTGTCCCACAGAAGGAATAGGCCTTCTTCTCATGGTCAATGGCCTCCTTACTTAGGCCGAAGTCTGCAGCAAGGAAGGCAAGAGGACACATCTTCAGAACCCCCACCTTCCTTGCTACCACCCCCTGTACAGCCAAACCCCGCCACTTCCAGGACATTCAGGAGGAAGCTGAGGCCCAGAGAGGCTAGGTGACTTGCCCAAGGTTACACAGCAGGGAGCTGGGATTCAAACCCAGGCCATTCCAAGTCTAGGGCCTGGGCTTTTGACCACTTCCACGTGTCTGGCACAGCCTCTCAGGGAGAACGGATACCTTGGCACACTCAGTCCAGGCCCATCAATAACCTGTCCCACCATCTCTGGGCCCTGAGGGGGCGGGCACCCTCCACTCACCCGTGAGTTTGATGTGTCCCTCCTCGTCCAGAAGGATGCTGAAATGGAAAGAGGGGAGTTAGGGCACCTCCGCCGTGGCTCCGTGGTGGGTTCTGCAGACACCACCACGTGGTGGGGGTTGGCCCAGCCCAGAGACGGTGATCCATCCATATCCATCTGATGAATGGGTGGGTGGAGCGGGTGGTGGCGGTGCCATGCAGGTATGCTACCTACTGTATTTGCTAAGCCTTGAACAACTGTGTATGGTAGGTATTATTATGGCCCCATTTTAAACAATGGGGAAACTAAGTCTCAGGGAGGTTAAGGGGCTCCCCATGGTCATACAGCTAGTGGAGACAAGATTGGAGGTGGTGGAGACAAGATCTAAATTTGAGTCTGCCTAACCCTAAAGCCAGATCTCATTCCACCTGAGCACTTGACCCTGGCTTCCAAGTTACCATTGGAGGACATTTAGGTGTTGAGAAAAATTCTAGAGAGGCCATATCAAGGAGTGACTTTTAATGGTGACATCCCAGATGTCACAATGGATTAGCAGAAAAGGTTGGCAATACACCTGCATGGAGGTGCCTGGCCTTTGGTAATGGATGGCAGACCAGTGATTAGACAACCCCCCAAGGTGAGCCCCCTGCCACCGCCACGCCACTGCACCCACCCATTCATGGGGCAGCCTGAGGAGGGGGATTTTCTGGAGGTGAGTTACATCCCCGCCAGGCTGGCCCTGTCCTAGAAGAGGCCACAGGCTCTACCTCTGCCCTCCCTAGGAGGGCTGGGCTGGGGCTGTACTCACTTCTCGGGCTTGAGGTCTCTGTAAATGATGCCTAGGCTGTGCAGGTGGTCCAGCCCCAAAGCCAGCTCGGCCAGGTAAAACTTCACGTCCTCCTCCGTGAACATAACCTGTGACAGGTGGGAGGGGGCTTCAGCGGGGATGGCCTCTTCTTCAGGAGTGGGGGCACTGGGCAGTCAGCAGCTTCCTGAGCCTGCGAGACTACCCTAGAGAGGACCCTGAGAGACCCCGAGGGTCTACCCGACTCTTTATAAAGGGGTTCGAGGGTGAAGTGGTTAATATGCAAGTCTCTCATCATGGCATTGCTTGGGAACAGCAAAAGGTTGGAAACAGCCCAAGGGTGGAGCAGTAGAAGATGGAAATCCCTGTCTCTCCCCACAAGACGGAGTGCTGTGCAGCCAGAAACTACAAGAGGTTTCCCCATGTTCTAATATGGACTGATCCACAAGATGTGCTGTCCTGAAAAAAGCAAGATACAGAACAGTACCACAGGAATAGTACCTTTTACCTAAGAAAGTGGGGTCGGGATTCAGAACAAATATCAGAATGGTTTGTATTTCTAAAGAAACGTGGGAAGCTTAAACAAGAAACCAACAAAAATGTTTACGTATGTGGGGGCAGAGGGGGCTGGGGTGGGAGGAAGACTTCTCAATAAAGATTATTCTTTTCAATCATGTAAATGTACTACCTATCCCAACATTAAAATAACATTTTAAAAATTAAAGAATAAATTGCTTCTCTTCTCAAGTTTGAATTGTATCAATGGTCTCATTTTTGTAACTGGCTCAAATTCTCTTGTCAGTTCAAAATCCTTTTGGTTAATACATGGGAAATAGCGTTAAAGTATCTATCTAGCTTTCTGGGGGGGGCTTTGGGCTTCTCCAGGTCCTCACAGCCCTGCTCTGGGCAGCTCTAGGGGAATGGAGGTGGAGAGGTGAAAGCCACACTTAGCTCCCTGTCATCACAGTGGCATCTGATCCAGGGCCTGATCCTCCTCGACCTATGTTGGGGGAAACTCTCAGGGTGTGGGCTCAGTCCCAGGGGAGGTTCCTGGGTCAGCGACTGTTAGGCAAGCCTGGGTAGTCCCAGATCCAGGCCACACTGGACATGTCCTTCACTGAAGCCCTGTGAGGCCTCATGGTCCCTCCAGCCCCATCCTGGGGTGCAGCTCACCTCTTTCGAGAGCCGTGTGAAGAGGTCCCCCCCACGCAGGAAGTCCAGAATAAGATAGAGCTTGCCCTCGGTCTGGAAGGCTGGGGAGAGGGGAAGGCAATGGTGGAGTCAGCTGGGCTCTGCCCTCGGCTCCTTTGGCCTGCCAGGTGGGAGATGGGCAATGTACGGGGAAGGCAGCAACCCACAGGCAAGGGCAAAGGCTGACAGGTAGGCGGGAAACTCAGGTAGGGTCTGTGGTCTCACCATAGTGCAGCTTTACCACAAATGGGTGGTTTACGTCAGCCAGGATGTCTCTCTCCATCTTGGTCCGAACACGGTCACGTACTGGCCAGAGGAGAAAGGTGGTCACCAAGAGACTAGTCACCCCAGGCCCTGGCTAAGGACTCTCTTTTCCACTTATTCCTCACGTCTCATGGCAGTGTCCAGGGCTGGACCCTTGGTGCCCTGCCCATCCCTCCGGCCCCATCTCCCACCACACCCCATCGAGGGCCATTCAATCCAGCCAGTCTGGGCAGCCCATTTCTCTGTGTACTGAGCCTTTTCCCCCAGGGCGCCCCTGGGATGCCTTCATCAGCCCTTTCTCCAGCTGGCATAAAACTCTCCAGTTCCAGTCTGGGGGCTGGTGAGAACAGTCCCTTGGGGAGCTAGTTAAAAGGCATATTCCCTGGGTCTCAAATTCAGACTCATGGCACCCGCCCCGCCCCCTCCCCCCGCCCCGTACATATACACGTATTTTTTAAAAGAATAAAAGCACCCAGGCAATTTGATCATCAGCAGGCTCTTCTCTGACTCCGTTTAGGCCTCACCCCCTCCAGAAAGGTCTTCCTTCACCTGCCAAGCTGAGTCAGGTGCTGTCCCCTTCAGAGCACCTTTTACCCCCTATTTTAATGTTTTTGTCTCCCTCACCAAACATGGCAGAAACCATGCTGGAATTAACTATTCCAGTCACTGTTTCCCAAAGCACCTTACATTTTCAAACTGCCCTTACACTTTTGCTTACGCAAATAGTTCCTCCTTCCTGGGGTACCCCTACTCTACTGTTTTCAGTCTGGAGAACTCCCAACTCATCCTTCAAGGCACGGCTCAAATGGCTACCCCTTATGTGAGCCTATCCCCTGGGAGGCTGCACCCACCTTCCCCCCGGCTCCCCAGTCACAGCATCAAGTGCACCCCACTGCAAGGTCCGCTCAGCCTCTGCTGCCCCGGCCTGGGCGCCCTTCAAAGCAGGGCCCAAGTCTTTTCATCTTTCTCCTATCCCATGGCTCCCACTGTCCCTGCTGGGGATTGACTCCCACCCTTACCAGGTTGGCATTGGGGCACCAAAGCTATATCACCCCACAGACGGCCCCTTCATGGGCCACATGACTTCTAATGTCCCCAAGGCCAACACTTCCCGTTCTGCCCAGCTCACTCCAGCCTGGGCCCATTCCACCTGGTTAGTGGCCACACTGGTTCCCAGGCTGATCAGGGTCACTGCCCACACAAAGCCCACTCCTAGTCACTCTCACGCCCTTTGTAAGTCCTGGAATTCTAGGCCTGGGCTCAGGCTTCCTCAGAGCTTCTCTGCTATCCATCTCCATGGTCCTGCCTCAACTCACCTCTCCTAGCTGCCCAGCTGCCTCCCTGGGCTCCCTGCCTCTTCTCTACTCTGAGAGGTGTCCCTCAGACTCTTGTAACATTGTGAAGTAACTCTGACAGAGGTCTCTGCCCAACCAACCCAACACCTGATGTCTGAAGGACTCCAACACAAACACACCACCCCTCACCCTCCACCTCCTTCTGGAAATTCACCTTCAGCTACAGTATTGGCACTTGGCTTGGGGGGTGGGGGTGGGCATACAGTCTACCCTGGAAGCCTTTTCTTCTGAATGGACCCTGTCTTCATCATAAGGAGGGGTGGTGGGAAGTAAGGGACAGCTGAGAACAGGCCTGTTTCTCCATCTTCAGACCAGGCACTCCTGGACACTGAGCTACCTCCTCCATCAGACTTAAGGCCCCTGAGAGCTGTGCTGTCTCCCTTGATCCTGTGCCCAGCCTGGGCTCTGCATGGGGAGGTGCCCTCTACTCACCTTTCAGCGTTGCCTTCTTTAGTACCTTCATGGCATACAGGTGCCCACTGTCAGGCCGGGTGACCTTCCGCACCAGGAAGACCTGAGAAGGCAGCAAGGGAAGGGGCTGAGCCTATCAGCTCCCACCCTCCAGGTCCCAAGCTGACATTCTAAGTTCCCTGAGTCCCACCTTGACCTTTTGCCTCCCTGGGTACCAGGGTGACCTCTTGTCCTGCCTTGAGACCCATCAACCCTTGCCCTCTGAGACTTTGACCCCATGGTGACCCCTCACCTCCATCTCTGACATGACCAGTGCTTCCTCCCAAATGGGCTCAGGACTTACTTTGCCAAAGGATCCCTGGCCCAGAACCTTGAGCAGCTCAAAATGGGACGGGTCAGCCTTCTCAGAACCAGCCTTGACATGGTGCGTGATGGAGATCTCCTTGAGGACACCCTCATCCTGTTGGAGGGACAGAGATGGTGGGCATGGTGGGCCCGATCCAGGCCAGCATGGGGCATGTCCCCCCATCCAAGTCCACTCACACCAGACATCAGCAGACGGGGCCCTGCTGGCCCAACCAGTCAGCGGCCCCGACAGGGCCAGCCTCCAGCCTCATCAATACCAAAGGGTCTCAAAGGCCAGGGAGGGCCAAACTATAAGGTGCCTCTGCTCCTATTGCTCCTGGTCCTCCAGCCTGGTCAGGCCCAAAGGGATGCCCAGGCATGGCCAGGCCGGCCAAGCTGAGCCAACCGCAGGCACTGGCTGAGGCCCACAGACCTGCCCCAGGTCCTCCCCTCCCCCTGCTGTAAAGGTTTTGGTTTTGACACAATAGGAAGTAGGGTTTATTCTCACGCTAGGGAGGCAGAGCTGGCGTTTTGTTCCTGGACAGGGTAAAAGATGTGATCCCTCTGGCCAGGACAGCTGAGATGCACAGGGACCCAAGAGTCACCTGAGACTCCCCCACCGACCCAGTAAGTGCCAGTCTGGGACAGGTAGGAGCTAAGGCTAGAAGACTCCATGCCCCACCCTCTGAAAGTTCCTTCACACAAGTCTACTAAAAACCTCTCATCAGGTTCTAGTTGTTCTAGGAGCCCTCTGCCCTCTGCCCTCCCTGCAGTCTGCCAGTGTTACTACCCTGGAGCCCTGAAGTGCCTCCTCACTTCCCCCAGGAAGCAAGTCTAGGCAGGGTCCAGTCACCCAGCAGGGCCAGGCCTGGGCTAGGAGAGCCCAAAGCCAGCTGAGGCCAATCTGGCTGCCCAGGCACCTGCTCCAAGGGCCACAGGCAGGCCAGCTCATCTGGGCATACTCACCGAGTCCCGCCTGGGGCCTGAGCCAAGGCCAGGGGCAGGCAGAGCAGTCTGGCTGATCCTGGGCCGCTGCTTCCTGGGCAGCCAGGGGAGCAGGGCCCAGAGCCGCAGACGGGGCGGCTTGGGATCCTGCTCCATCCGCCCGGCAGAGCCAAGGCACCATGGCAGGAGCAAGCAGCGTCCGGGGCTGCCTCAGAGGTGGCCGGGCCCAAGGCGGATGTGCAGAGTGAGGGCGGGGGCTGGGCCCAGGCCGCCAATCACTCAGGGCCTGTGGTTTCCTAGCTCCAAGCCTGCACCCTCACCACGTTCCCTTCCTCTCTCTTCCCCCGTCCCCATGGCCTGAAGGCTGCCCTCTGCATCCCGTCCTCCCTATGGGCCTGCAAAGGGAAAGCCCCATGCCAACCCAGCTGCTAGGAGCAGATAGGTACCCAACAGGCAGATATAGGCACCCAACAGATAAAGACAGATGAAAGTGGGCATGCAACAGGCAGAGGCAGGAGGGTACACATGCCCAACAGGCAGAGGTAGGAGGAACACATATCCAACAGGCAGACACATATGGGGACTGGTACCCAAAAGCAGAGGCAGGAGGGGACTCATACCTACCAGGCAGAGGTGGACAGAGGCTCATACCTAACATGCTGAGGCAAATGGGAACACATATCCAACAACCAGAGACAGATGGGGACCCAACAGGCAGAGGCAGATGGGGGCTTGCATCCAACAGGTGGAGACAGATGGGGACACGTACTCAACAGGCAGAGACAGAAGGGGACACGAACCAACAGACACCTAACACGTGACATGTACCCAACAGGTGAAGATAGGCACTCATCAAGTGGAGACAGAGACAGGTGCCTAACAACAGAGGCAGGTGGGCAGCAAGACAGGGACAGCGAGTCAGTGAGGCCCAAGCAGACAGACAGGTACCCGGGGCAGACACACAGGCAAGAAAGACACACAGACACCCAGAAAGTCAGATCCCGGACTCAAAGGCAGAGCTGGTGTGCCCGGGGGTGAGGTGATGCCACCCGCAAACCCTCAGCACTCGGGATAACGGTCCAGTATTGGTGGCAGACCCATCTCTGAGGTCTTCTATTGCTTTGGGGTTTGCTTCCCATGCCAAGGCCTGCAGTGGGGCCCGGGACTAGGAGAGTAAGCTGAGTGGGGTATCTGAGTGTAATCGGACAGCTCTGACTCTGACCCAAATATCCCAAAAGCTGTTGTGCCCATTTCAGGAACAGGAAATTGAGGTCCAGAGAACAGTGACTCACCCAGGCCCAAAGTGAGCCGGTGGCGGGGCCAGCCTGAACCCAAGTCCCCCCCTGGCTATTGCTTGGCCTGCGATTGGCAGGCCTCACGTGCCAGGAAAGGGTGGGTAGGTAAGTCACCCAGAACCGTGTCCTGCCCTTCCAAGCCCGCCCCCTCCCTCAGTACTAGGGTCAGTCCGGGACTTCCCATTCCAGAGCTTCACCCTCACAAACATGGCCACATCTTCAGGGGACCCTGAACAGCCACAGAAAGCTGCAGCCACAACAAGCTGCATGCTCATCAGGCTCCTAAGTGTAAGCCCAGGTGGGAGAGGCAGAAAGCCTGGCACAGAGAGGGGCTGGAGTGGGCCAAGGCCACACAGCAACCCCTGCCCACCCACCCTGAGACCTGAGCCTCCACCTGTCTGTCTGTCTGTCTCTGACTGAGAACACTCCCTGGGGACAGAGCCAGTCAGCCGGAAACCCCAGGGGAAAGAACCACCCCCCAAACCCATTCCTTGCCCAGAGTCATGGTGACAGACACCACTGGAGGCAGGCTAGCCCTCTGCTCACCTTTCTGGGACAGGGGAGTGAGTCTCTTTCAACCCTGGGGAACTCTGCCGGGGTCTGCATGGTGGGGCTCAAGCCGGTGCCCAGAGGGCCCCGTTACTCCCCTTACTTCTGCTTTTTTGGCCTTCCTGGACCAGAAGGCAGGGTCCCTGACCCCCCCCTTCTCACTTCCCCCTCTGCAGAGAGGAGGGACAGAAGATGGGACAGGCTTCCCTGCTGAGGAGGAGACATTGTAGACCCCCCAAGCCCATGACTGCAGGGGGTGTGGCCAGGAATACACCCCTCCTTGTATCCTCTGATCCCAAGAAAGGGGAGATAAGAACACAGAGCAGAGTCACAAGGTGATGAGGTGCTCACACAGTGGGCATCCACATCTGCAAACATCTTCTTAAGAGAATGAGGGGCTGATGTCAGCAAGGCCATGGGCTCTGACTACCCCAGCCCAGAGCACAGACACCCCTTCCCCCGCAGTGACCTTCCCAGGGCTGGGCTCACCCAAAATGGCAGCCCACAGAACAGGCACCAGCACACCAGGCCTGCCTGAAGAGCCTTCCAGTCCAGGGCCCTGGGATGGGTAAGGGGGCACAAAGCCCTGGCAAGGACCTACAGAGGTCTGAGAGGAGCAGGTAGCCTGGGGCAGGGGTTGACCAGGCCCAGGGCCCTTCTACGTGGCCTCGCCACGTCACTTACACCAGTACACCCACAGGAACTGACACACACAAATACACACAGGCTGATGATCGGAAACCATTTCCACAGACATCCCCTATGTGGAAACACACGCCCCCACGTACACACGGACTTCCCCTTCCAGTCCTCTCAGGGCCTCTAGAAACAGTCTGATGATGGTCTCCAGGCTTGTGAAAGACGCCTCCTCACACTGAGGCTTCTCATTGCACCCCAGCTGCTTCAGGCGGGGGTTTGGAGGCTGGGACAGCCCTGGGAGCTCCAAAGCTCTGGGTCCAGACCCTGAGATGCAATGGAAGACTCTGTGGCTAGCAGGGTACAGGAAGGGGCAACAGGAAGGAAACAGTCTCAGAGCTGCCTTCACTGAAGGGTATGTGCAGGGCCTGTGAGGCCTCTGGGTGGCAGGACAGAGAGGACAGGGACCAAACCACATCCCCTGGTCCCTGCCCCATTCCTCCTCTAGATACTTCCTCTTATTAACTTCCTTACACAAGGCAGCTGGAAGAGAAGCCCAGAGCCCCCTAGCCTGATCCCTGGTCCCTAGGGTCCCCATCCTGGGCCCCCTCCCCCACTAGCTGTAGTGGTCCCTGGCCCTAACAGACACCAACAGCCTCTTCCCCAGCTGACAGCATGTGCTGGGCCTCTCAGGCGCTGCCCACTCTGGTGAGACAGATGTCCCCAGACATGTCTCTCAGCATGCCTCTGGGCAGTGAAGATGGGTCTACAGTTCCCAGGCGTCCTTGATGGGGAGCTGACCTCAGGCACTAGGTCAGGACTGGCATGGAGTGACAATGAGAATTATGCCTCCTATAAATTGAACATTTATTGCACAAGGATGTTCTTTCTTTCAACCTTTGATGATGTGGATTCTGCCAGGCCCTGTGTCTTAGCTCCAAGGGAGGTATTGTCATCTCATTTCAGAGATGAGGAAACTAGACTGAGAGAGACAGTGACTTGCCCAAGTCCACATGGCTAGAAAGGGGGAGAGCTAAGAACAAAATTAAAGTCTGTTTGCTTCCAAAGCCTACACTTCTAACCATTTCATTATCGCCCTCCCTGCAAGGCTGGACAGCTGGCCTCCCCTTTGGACATCACTAGTAGC
The DNA here is from genome assembly GCA_033961575.1 of Aselliscus stoliczkanus. Taxonomy (NCBI): domain Eukaryota; kingdom Metazoa; phylum Chordata; class Mammalia; order Chiroptera; family Hipposideridae; genus Aselliscus; species Aselliscus stoliczkanus. The sequence continues at coordinate 164,436,818 of CM066730.1, forward strand.
TCCTGTTCCCGGGCTCTGGCCCCAGGCCAGCAGCCAGACACTAGGAGGCGCACATGTTAAGGCCAACCCTGGTGTTGACCTCAGGTAGCTCCAGAAAATAAATACATGAAAACAAAACATAACTGTCCAGGGACAGAGCTGCAGTCAGGTGCTGTGGGTGCCCAGGGGTCCTTCCAGAGAGGGGCAGTACAACTGGACCCTAAAGAGGCAGAAAGGAGAGAAAAGGCACTTCATGTAGACATACCGGCATGAACAAGAGGCTTGAGGCCAGGCGGGCAGGGTGGGACGTTCAGAACTGTTCACTCACTAGCTGAGTGCTCCCAGGAAAACCCTCTCTCTATCTAAGCCTCAGTCTCCTCCTCTGTAAAACAGTGGTTAAAATGAGATGTCCCACTCTCAAAAGGTTGTTTCTAGAAGGAAACTGGGCCACAGAGGCAAAGGAGCATTGTAAACAGAACATCCCCCGGATTAGATGGGCAGTCTTACTGGGCAGTGTCTCCTCTGGGCAGGCAGGGGTACAAAGCCTAGCCACAGGGTCCCAGGTGCTGGGCGGGTGGGCTCGCCCACCCTGGCCAACCCAAGGGAAGTTCTCCCCAATACCTGAGGCTCCCAAGGCTCCCTGAAGTCCACAGGCACATCCTGCCTGTGCTCCAGCCAGGGGAGCAAAAGGGATCCGGGAGGGATCAGGGTTTCATAAACAGGAAGAGCGGAGGGGAGGGGAGAGACACTCAGCTCTCAAAATAGACCTGCAGGCGCTTCAAAGGGGTCCAGCTCCGGAGATTGGGGGGGGGAGAGCTGGGGTGCCCAGTCCATCCCCAGGAAGGGAGGGAGGGTGAATGGAGCTCCAGTGTGCCCAAGGACACCAGGTGTACCTGGGGTGCTGAAAAGATTCGGGGAGCTCTCATCCTAGACTGCTGTCCACACTGGCTGCGAAACCCCAAATCCCCCTTTCTGCTTGAAATAAATAAACAAGCATTAAACACCAACATTGTGCCTCATACCTTGTTAGATTAGGTCTTTAATGTATTATATATGCATTCCATGCCCTCCTCCGGGGGCCCTGAGGGATAGGAAAAGCCTCTGAGTCTCAGAGGGGTAAACCACTCGCCCAAGGTTATAAGGCAAACAGGAAAGAGCGGCAGGACCCTGACTTAGAATGCACTAGCCCCTAGTCCTCTTCCAGTCTTTTCTCCAGCTGGAAGGCCCACTTCTCTCTCCAGCTGCCCAAATCCTGCTTTCGAGGCCCAGCCAGATGCCAGCTCTATAGGGAAGGTGGCCTGGTGCCCCACAGCCCATCCCAACTCTTCCTCCTCTGCCATACACAGCAGTGACCGTCCATCTGGCCCACACTCAGTCCTGAGCTCAGATGCCACTGGCTGGGTTCCCCAGGACATGTTCATCTCATTACGCCGAGAGAAATGTGGGCACCTGGAAGGTGGTGTATTTCTCTGCCCAGTATGGGGCCTGGCACAGAATGGAGGCTCTGTGTGCCCACAGCCATACTTGTCCCCATCACAGTGCCCACCACATAGCTCTCCTGTCTGCACCCGCTCCCTACGACTGGGAGCTCCCTAAGGGCAGGGGTGTTGACTTCATTTTTGGGGTCCCCCAGTGCCACAGCAAAATGCACCAAAAGTCTGATGAAGCAAAAGATAAACCAGCCAGCTCATCCCACTGAGCAGTGCTCAGGTCCCAACCACAAGCTGAGCGCCCCCTGGTGTGCTAAGGAGGGAAGTGGGCTCTGGAGATACTGTGAGGTTCGGTGGCAGCAAAGATGGATGAACAGGTGCCTGGGGTTGATGGAACTTGGGGCCACAGGGACCCAATGTTCCTCTTCAGCACTGTTTCCTGGGTTGGGAGGAGTGTAGGTTCTGTGGTCAAGATATGTGCCCACCAGCTATGTGACCTTGGGCCTCAATTTTCTCATCTATAAAATGGGAATAGTAATAATTTCTATCTCCTGGGGTGCTGTGAAGACTAAATGGAAAGCTCCTGGTGTGGTGCCAGGTGTGGGTTAAGCTCTCTCGCTTCCTTAATGTGGCATCTGAGGCACTCCCCACCCCAGCCGTCTCCAGCCTTGACTCCTTGACCCCAGGATCTTCTGCTGTAGAGCAGGACTCACTGGCATGGGGTCGAATGAAGGTTACCTGACTGGGGAAGCTCCTGCCCTCTCCCAGCCAGCCTCTCTAGCTCTTGAGGAGAGAAGCTGTACTCACCACCAGCTCCCCAAAGCCGCAAGCTCCTCTGCAACCCCCAGAACCTCAGCTCCAAGATGCGGACATCCTGGTTCTTCACTGGGGACCTACAGCCTCTTCATTTTGTTACTAGGCAACTAGCGGCAGCTACTTTGTGGGAGATTCTCCAGACATGGGGCAGAGACAAACCAAAGGGCCTGGTTCACACCACTGGCCTGGCCTCTGGCAGCCCATGGTTGCCATAGTAACCAACAGAGGCGGGAGTAGGAGCCCATTTCTCTCACCCAGCCTTACCCCAGGCAGCTCAGCAATCTTATCTTGGGAGGCTAAGTCAGGGCAAACATCAGGACCAGTCCTGGAGTCTATATCAAAGGTTGTGCTTATGGGTGTGACACTAGTAGGAAGTAGAGCTGAGCAAGACACTGAGGCAGTCACACTGCCAGTGCTGAAGTCACTTCAGGCCAGGCAATTGCTACCTCACTTGTCCTTCACATCACTCCTGTATGGTAGGCACTATTACCCCTAATTTACAGATAAGGAAATTGAGACTCAGAAGGGAGAAGAGCTTCTGGTCAAGTGGTGAGGGTGCAACCAGGACTTGACCCCGGGTATGCTTTCCCGCCGGAGCCCACACTCTGCCCTGGCTAGCTTCCAAAGCCCCTCCACAGCCAGCAGCAACGTGGCCTTACAGAATTGGTGTGGTCTTCCCCAACAAGAGATGAGAAAGCCTAGGCCCAGAGGGCACAAACGACACACCTAAGGTCGCACAACTGTCATCCAGCCCCAGGCAGTTTTGTCAACACACAAAACCAGCAACAATGGCTGAGGAGCAAAAGGGAGGTCCAGGGGAAGCAGAGACAGCAGGGGTGACGGGAACCCTGAGAAATGGCCTGTGTGCACTGTGCTGCGGTGAGGCTTAACAGGCCCCCAGGTTCCCTCTGGCACCATACACCCAGGTAATTCCAGGCCCTATTCAGGCCCAGCTGACCTGAGCCTCTCCCATTGCCCCTTCAGCCCATTCCTTGCAGTGGGCCCAGCCACAATGAGTAAATAAACCGAGGAACTGTCCCAGCCTGGGTAATGGGTAACTAGAATTCTAGTCTGGATTCTACTCCTGACCTTGTCTGGGCCGCAATTCCCTCACCGACGAAATAGCAAGGTTGGAGCAAGTGATCTCCATGCACAGGGTTGCCTCAAGATTAGGTGGGACCAGAAAAGGAAGGCTGAGCAGGGAAAGGGGCAAGAGGCCAGTGTCCGGGAAAGGCTGAGTGGCTCAGTTGGTTAAGAGTGAGCTCTGAGGGACAGGATCGCCAATTCGATATTCCCACATGGGCCAGTGATGCTGCGCCCAAGCTGAGCTGCCACTGAGCTGCCAATAGGTGGCAGGATGCCTCAGCTGGTGAGAGCAGGTGCTCCTAACAAGGTTGCCGGTTTGACTCCCACAAGGGATGGTGGGCTATGCCACACACAACTAAGATTGAACACAGTACCTTGAGCTGAGAGGCCACGAAACAGGCGGCCAGATGACGACTGGACTTGGAGTTGAGCTAGCTGCGCCCTCCACAACTAAGACTGAAGGGCAACAACTTGGCTGTTCCCCTTCCCCAATTTCCCAACACTGTTCCAATTCTCAATAAAATCTTTGAAAAAAACAACAACAAAAATAATAAAAAAATAGAGGCCAGGGTCCTTCACACCCAAGTGGGACGAGGGTAGGCCTCCTTCTTCCTCCATGGCCATGCAAACAGTGCTCCCCCCGCAGTCCCTGTCCCAGGGTGCTGGCCCTGGTCCTCACCTTGGAGGGCTGAAGTCCAGCTTCTTCCCCTGAGGCCTGTCCATTCTGGAAAAGAGAAGAGGAATAGGGAACATTGTCTGAATTTACCAGTGTGGGAAAGAGCAAAGACAGACCCTATCAGGCACCCCTGTCCTTGGCTCCCACCAAACGCTAGGGAGGCCACAGAGGCGAGGGCAGGAGTTCTGGGTGGGTCTCCCGCCTTCATCTTCACAGTGAGTGCACAGGTATCAAGGACAGCTCCCCTCACCGCCCAGGCAGGGCGCTTCCAGACACTCTCCCTCGGCTCTCTGCCTGGCAAACATCTCATCTCTGAAGACTCAGCTCAAATGTCACCTGTCCCAATAAGAAAGAAAGGGCACGTGTGGCTCCCAGCTATTCCAGAGACAAACTGTGTGACTTTGTGCCAACTAATCAATTGCAAGCAGCCTCAGTTTCCTGCTCTGTAACACGGTAGTTGTTTCAGCCACCTCCCAGAGCTGCTGTAGGGGGGTGGCAAGAAACAAAGTCTGGGGAAGTCCAGAGACAGTGGCTGCCCTGGTCTTGTCCCCTCGAGGACCCTTGCCCGGCAGAATTGCTGCTGGCCTACTATGCCCCTGCATTCCTTCACTGTACTACTTGCCACACTACAGGGATTATTTACAGACAGCCCTGCCCTTCCTAATAAATGGGAGTCCTGCGGGGAGGGGCAGAGATTAGGGCTTCGTGCAAACAGCTGCTCTCTTCCGAGCCTCTGCCACATGCCAGGCACTGGGCTCAGTGCCTCACACCTGTGGCACCATTAAATCCTCATGACCTGGAAAGTAGGCCCTGGTCCCATTTGGCATGGGAGGAAACTGAGGTTCAGGGGCCTAGTGATGGCAGCTAAGGTCACACAATTGATAAGGGGGGATTCAAATTCTGGTCTCTGACACCCAGGAGGTGCTCAAAAAAAAAGTCTGTTGAAGAGCAGCCCACAGCCCTAGCAGGGGGACTACCTATAAAGGAGTGGGCACTGGAGCCCATTTCTGGGCAGTCCTGTTTGTTTCAGGCCCCAGACTTCACCCTGAGGTGGGCATTATTCGCTGTCAGTTATACCAAACCCAGCCCATTCCTTTCCTGTGTGATATGACGCAACTAACCTACCTTATCTGGGCCTGAGGAAGCTGAAAGGAGCTGTCCCCACCCCTCCCAGCACAGCAATAGTGTGGTGAGGCAGATGAGAGGTTCCTAACAGCGGAAGACCCAGTCTAGGGCAGGTCAGGACTTTGGAACCAGGGCTAGGTCCACAGGGCAGCTGTGGCTTTGCTGGGCAGCAGCAGGCACAGCTGTGCTCTGCCAATTACCTAATCTCCCTGCCCCTGGAGCAGCTGCCCCCTACCCCTCTCAGGACATCCTGCCCTCCTGAACCCTTTTAATGCCCCCAATCCTCCACAGGGCCAGTGTTCTGCAGGCCCCTTCACGCACACATATGAGCACATATACACACTGTCATCTCCCTGCAGCCTGAGGAGAAGGGCCAGGTTGAGCAGGCTGGTGGGAGAGGGGGGAGACATGATGCATTTGTAGACTGAGCTCCACCTTGCCCAGCGTTCTAGACTCTGGACATAACTCCCACAGATGGTCCCCCAGCCTTCCCCCACTCCAAACCCTCATCCTTCCTGAAACTCAACTGTGATCATTGCACTTGAGCTGTCAACTCACTACTTGAGAACTTGCTATGTACCGGGCCCCCCAACCTTACACGGCTTCCCACTGCCTGTGGAATACAGTCCCAGCATTCAAGGCCATCATCTCCAACTGCCCAACACAAATGATTAAGCATGTGGGTTCTGGGGGGTGACCGGTTAGCTCAGTTGGTTAGAGAGTGGTGCTGCTAACACCAAGGTTGCCAGTTCGATCCCCACATGGGCCACTGTGAGCTGCGCCCTCCCTAAAAGAGTCAACTATGCCATTGTAGCATGAAAGTGATATGTAACCAATAACCATGGCTGTTCCCCAATAAAATTAAAAAAAAAAAAAAAAAGAATGTGGGTTCTGGAACTTGACCATGTGGGTTCAAATTCTGGCTTCTACCACCTGTATGACTGAGGTTACTTCATTTCTCAGGACTTCAGATGCCTCATCTGTGAAATGGGGATAAAAGTAACGAACCTTGGGCTGGCCGAGTGGCACGGTGGTTAAGCGCTGGCTTGGGAAGCCAGCGGCCCCGGTTCGGGTTCCACATATGAGGGCCAGTGACACTGCCCTCAAAAAAAAAAAAAAAAAAAGTAATGTACCTCATCGGGTGGCTGCAAGAAGCAAACAAAATAGTCTATAAATACATACACCTGGCACATACTTGGTCCACAAACAATAGCCATTATTATTGGGCCCTATTCTTGAGCTAAACTGAATGACCTGAGACCCTGAATAGACCAGCTTGTTTCATATTCCCAAGTATTTGCATGGTGGCTTCTTCTACCAAGAAAACCCTTTCTGCCTTGTCACTTGGGCAAACTCCTGGTCTTCCAGGACACACTTCAAATGTCATCTCTGTCCATACAACCTCACATCCTTTCCTCACTCCTCTGGGTCCCATGGCACTGAGCAAGCCACAGGTTAACTCAGGAAGAAGCCCTGGCTTATCCGTCTTCGTCTCCTTGGCACCCAGCTCAGGGTCCAGCATGTAGTATGTCAAACGAAAGCCAGAGCAGGCTCTATGACTCCCACTTTTTCAGACAAAGCTCAGACAGTGAAGGAACCTAACCTAAGGTCCCTCAGCTCGCAGGTTAAAGGCATGGTGCAATGGGCCCAAATCACGTGGCTACAAGCCTAAATCCCCAATGAGGGAGGAAAGGAGGCGGTGGGCATACCCAGAGGTGTGGGTTACTGAGCAGTGTCCTAGATGATTCAGGGGACCTCACAGGCCCTGTTTAGCTGCCTCCAGTCCCAGAGTTTCTGGCCCAGGGGCCACCCCTATGGAACCCCATGCCTGTAAGAGTGATGCTAAGGTCTCTTGCGGGGAAAAAATAGCCCTGGAGAAAAGACTAGGAGTGCAAAAAGGCCCACAGGTGAGCTTCCCTCCTCAGAGCCAGGGTACTGGGAAGACAGGGTTCATTTGTCCCTCAGACCTGACTGCTGCACAGATGGTGGAAAAAACACAGCTCTGCAGCCATGAAGACACAGTCACTAATCGTAGTTCTTCCAGCCACATACCCTGACCTTGGGTCCATCACATCACTTCTCTGAGTTTCACTTCTCTGCCTTACTTTCCATATCTGTACCATGAAGGCAGGTCTGTCTTGTTCACTGCCGTACCCTGTTGCTTGGAATAGTACTTGTCACATGATGAGTGCTCAATAAATATTTGCTGAATGAATGAATGAAAGGGGACAACGATGCTGACCTTGCAGAATACTGAATGAAGGATCTTGTCTAAAAAGTCTGATACAGGAAGGGCCCTTCGGCTTCTTAGAGGTTGGAAACTCATTCTCCTCCCTCTTTCTCAGAGAGCACTGCTCATGGGGACAGCTCCCTGGGGCCCCCAGACCACTGCACCCCTTCTCCAGAGGTCAGAGATAGGTTCCAACAACCTTCCTTCCTTCCTTCCTTCCTTCCTTCCTTCCTTCCTTCCTTCCTTCCTTCCTTTCCTTGTTTTGGGAAGAGGGGCCCTGGGCAGTGTCTGGAGAAGCCAGGCAGCAGATGGACAAAGACAGCACGTGCTCCGCAGGCAGGAAGCAGCCCCAGGAGCTGCGTTCAGAGCCCAGCATTGGCAGCCCTGTACACTGCTGGAGGCAGGGGGCCAGGTGCCAGGGCTGGCTGCCACCACCCGTCCTCAGCAAAGGCTGGACAGGGGCCCTGCAGGACGAGGAGAATCTGCCAACATCCGGAGCCTCTCTTGGAGTACCTTCCACCTGGGCAAGTTTGGTCCCAGCCCTTGTCCATCTTTGAGCCTCCCCGCACTTAGTAGAAGATAGCAAGAGACTTGGGTTCCAATATTGACTCTGACATTAATCATAGGCCAGTTTGCTCTGAGTTCAGTTGTCCCATATAAAAATGGGGTATGTAATAATCCCTACCTTGAGAAGTTGTTATGAGAATTACTTTATTTAAATAAGGTGACAGGTGAAACAGGGTGGATGGCACATGGTAAAGCTCTGTACATGGCAGGGCTGGGCCTGGGGACAAGGTTACTGCTTTCAGCAAGGCCAGGAAGGCAGAATCAATCCTCACCCACACCTGCAGTGGGTTTGCTCCACCTGGGCCACACCCTGGGCCAGGCCCTGCCTCCCAGCAGCCCATTTTCAGCAGCGTCATGGGAGGGAAGGGCAGTCCAGATCCCAGGCCTCTGCCAAATGCCCCCGCCAGCCCTTGCCTGCCTCCTTCTAGGCTAGGAGCAGGCGGCAGCACCTATCCCTGCAGGTCAGGCTACTGTATCACTTACATGTCACCTGGACTAAGAACAGCAAGGCCCTGTTCTCCAGTGAGAAGAGCCCAACCCGGGCCCTGTCTGCCCCATGGCTCCTGTTACCCAAACAATAACACTCAGTCGCCTGGTACCTCCATGGAATGGGGGAGGGGGGAATGGGCAGCAGTACCCAGGGCTCTGCACCCTCTCAGGCCCAGCAAGAAGAAGCTAGAACCCAGGCCTGGCCACCGGAGAAACAGAGGCTCAGAGAGACTAAGGACTGACTGCAGGTCATGCAGCATTTCTAAACTCCTGGAGAAATCAGGCCCCCTCCACCCCTAGTCCTAGGAAATAAGCCAGTCCTCTCACAGAGTTCAAATGCAGTAGTACTTAAAACTGAGTTGAGTTTTCTATTTAAACCTGGCCCCCTCCCCAGAATTCCCTAAAGGGAAGCAGGAAGTAGTGCCCTGGACTGGGGATCAAGATCCTCGGTGTCTACCCTCCCTATCTCCAAGTTAAGTCCTTGGGTTAAGTCCCTCCTGCCTCTCTCAGTCTACCTTGCTCTAGGGAGGCCCAGATTGCAGGGGCATGCCAGGGCAAAGGAATCCACCTCAGAACACCTCCCCACCCCCACCCTAGGCCCTAGTGCCCCAGTGGGGGGGTGGGGAAGAGTATAGGGGCTGCAGAGGGTAGTGCTCCTCTCTTGGAGGGTGAGTCAGCGAGAGAACCTCCAAGAGTATACAGGGCCTGTAAAACCCCATGGCAGGGATCCCAGAGCAATTTACTCCAAATTGCGCCTTCAGGTTGGTTACCTAATCCTGCCTCGCCCACCCTCCAATAGCCAGTGTCAGCCATGACCATCCCTTTAAAGGGGCAGCACACTCTGGATGCTGGGGACCGGGGGTCCTCACTCTGATCTCAACTGTCATCCTGAGAGACAGGGCCCTTGGTGGTTGCTCTAAGTAAAGGAAGGTAGAGAAGGGGACCTAGGCGGGGCTAGGGGCCCAAGCCAGGAGGAAGTCACCTTGGCTCCCAGGCTCACTGAGGTCTCCACACCCTCCTTGCACATCCCTCACATCCTCTTTGGAAAGGGAGTATCACCTGCCTCCTTCCCAGCAGGAGACTGAGGGGACAGTTTCCCAGACCTGCAGGTTCAGGGGCTTGACCTTGACCCTGGAGGTCAAAGGGCACAGGAAGAGTTGGCCTCCTGCATGCTTGGGGCCTGGGACTACAGAATCCTCATAGGAGGGCAGGAGCTGCTTCTGAGAGAGGCTAGGCTGGCAGAGGCCAAACTACCCAGGGGCCCAGCCCTTCCTATGGGAGGGGGCACAAGAAGGGGGCAGGCACCAAGGTCCTCCCATTCTCCAGGAATAATCTTCACAAGGTCTGAGGGCTTTTCCCCACTCTCTTCTCCACAGTCTGGGGAAGGGAACACAGATGTCCTCTGGCCCTCGCCTCCAGCAAAGAAAACCAAGAGTTTTGGCCCCAGAGCAGCGGTGTTCCCCCCACATTCCACAACTGCCAAGGGTCAAGAGGGGCAATCTTTCTAGGGTCAGCAGCACAGAGGCGGGGAGCTCTTGGGGTAGGGCACTGGGAGACGTCAAGGAGAAATGCGGGTCCCATGACCCTTGTCTCTTGTAGAATCCCAGCCATCAGACACCTCGGCCCTGCCCGTCTGCGCTAATGGAGGAAGCTCCAACAGCGCCCCGTATGGGTCCGAGGTGTGTGGGGTGAGGGGGGTCAGGGTTCAGCACACGGGATCCCCTCTCCGTACTCAGTGCTTGGCGGAACTGTCCCTCGAATACACATACACACTCGGAGCAGAGGGAGGTGGAGCCGGAGAGGGGGCAAGAGAACGGAGGGCACTCGCGCCTTCTCGGGCGCCCGCCAGACTGCAACGGCGCCGCGAGTCGCCCCGCCCCTGTGGGGACCCGAGCTCGCCGGCGCCGGTCCCCCGCCCCACTCACTCACCTCCGGGTCCAGCGGCACCAGCTCCATGAGCGGCCAGGGCTCCTTGAGCTGAGCGAGCGGCATCGCGCCGCCGCTGGGCCGCCTGCGCTCCTCCGGCGGCCCGGGCCGCGCCGCCTCCCGGGTCCCGGGGTCCCCGGCTCGGTGTCCCCGCGTCCCGGCGCCCCACCCCCCAGACCCTCGCGCTCTGGCTGGGCCGTCCGCCACCGCCGCCGCCGCGGCACTCGCACTTCGGCTCCCTCCGTCACCCGGCGCCGCCGCGCCCATTGGCTACCTGCGTGAGAGGCGGGGCCGCCGAAGCCCCGTCCCAGCCCTCCCGGCGCGGCATTCCCCGCGCGGACCCCCGCCCCCGCCGCGAGGGGAGCACTGGCCCCGCCTCCACGGCGAGCCCCCGGCCCGCGCTCTGGTCCTACCAGAAGAAGCCCTCCTGGCTCCTCCCTCCCAAACCTTATCCCTCTACCCCCGCCCCGCGCCGGCCACTCTTGGGCCACTCTTCTCTTCCCCACTCAGCTTGTTCGGAATCGGTCTCTAGATGGTCCTTCTCCCTACCGCTGGAGGGGATTCCCCTGTTCCCCCTATCCCTACCTCCCCTCCCACACACTCACACCAGAAGTCCCGGGCCTGACCCACGCAAACGCTTGAAGGGAGCCTGGGCCTGACTCCGGTGAGGCCCCCTCCTCACGAGGCCCTAGTGATACCCCTCTACAGGAGCCCCTGGGGATCTCAGCACCCAGGCCCAGGTAGGTTCCTACACTGTCATCCTCACAGCACCTCCAGAGAGGTTTCTTAATTTCCATTTTTTGCAATCTGAGCTTTAGGGGGCTCTTTTCAAGACCAGTCTCCCCAGAATCTCTCCAACTGCAGGCCCAGATCTGGGCTGATTTGGACTCACTCCCCCCCTAAGGAGGGCAGGGCACCAGGCTCCCAGGATGGACCTACACTTGGGCTGCACTTGGAGTAAAAGGCCAAGGAGAGGGATTCTTCCTGGAGAGGTTCAGACTCCACCTAAATAAGTGTTTAGGAGTCCAGATGTGGTGAGATTTATTCACAGGTGGGGAGTGGAGGGAGGAGCTTGCAGGTTCATGGGTGGGGAAGAATGGCAAGTTATTTGTAAAGCTGTTCTAAGGCAGGGGGATGGAAAGGATTGTTTATCAAAAGTCTTCTGTGGGGCCGGCCCAATGGTGCGGTGGTTAAGTGCTGGCTTGGGAATCCAGCGGCCCCGGTTCGGGTCCCACTTTTGAGGGCCAGTGACACTGCCCTCAAAAAAAAAAAAAAAAAAAAGAAATCTTCACATTTATTTTGGCCGGCCAAGTGGTGCGGTGGTTAAGCGCTGGCTTGGAAAGCCAGCGGCCCCGGTTCGGGTCCCACATATGAGGGTCAGTGACACTGCCCTGAAAAAAAAAAGAAAAAAGGGCCGGCCGAGTGGCGCGGTGGTTAAGCGCTGGCCTGGGAAGCCAGCGGCCCCGGTTCGGTCCCACACATGAGGGCCTGTGACACTGCCCTCAAAAAAAAAAAAAAAAAAAACCGTAATAAAAAATAAAAAAAAAGTCTTCTGTGAACCAGGATCCACCAATATGTGATTTCCTTGAATTCCCAGCACCACCTAGTTGACAAATCATAAACTCGCCTCAGAAAAATTAGGTGAATTACCCAAGGTCATACCGCAGGTCAGGAACAGGTTAGGACTTTGGACAATTAAAGTGGATGAGAATTTCTCCTAAATCCAGGTGCTCCCTTATTTCATGACTTTCCCAGGATAGCACCTCGCTGTTGAAATGAATTGAGTTTTCAGGGGAGAAGCCTTTGGAACCCAACAAATCTGGATTTGAATCCTAGCTCTGCCACCCCCTTAACATTGGGAAACTTATTTTATGTCTCTAAACCTCAGTTTCCTTATCTGTAAAAAGGGAATTATAATCTCAATCTTTCAGGTAGATGATGAGGATTAAATTCATTTTAATTCAATATTTATGGCTATATATTACATGCCAGGCCCTCTCCCTGAGCATGTATGGTAAGCCAGATGCTGAGGATATAACAATGAACAAAACAAAGGCCCTGTTCTGATGGGCTTTACGCTCAGTTTGGTGTGACTAAATAATTACAGCTAATACTAACAGCATGTACTATGGACCAGGCACTTTCTAAGCACTTGACCTGTATAAACTCATTTAACCCTCACAACAACATTCTGAGGTTGGTGCTGTTATTATCTCCAGTGTACAGAGGAGGAAAGTAAGAACAGAAATTAAGCAACTCATTCTTTGGGTCCCTCTGAGGTCACACAGCTGGAAAATGGCATTGCTGAGAGACAACCCAGACTTGCTGTCATTCACTTGCTCTCCACCTCCCTGATGAGAAAAGGCAAGGGCTCCACCCAAGGTGGCCTGGACTAGAGCTGGTGGTGTTATTAACAGCAGTATTGCTATCATCCTGTTCAGTTGTCTGGAACTCGTTTGCAATGCCCCACCCCCCGCTGCTCACAGCTGGCGTAATATTTGGACATAGACTAAAAAGTTGTTATCTAAAATTCAAATTTAAGTGAGTATTCTGTATTTTCATTTGCTCCATCTAGTAATCCTACTCAGGGCTCAGAACAGATAGCATACAGGTGCCAAATTCCTGGCTGCAAGCCAGATCTAAATTAGACTTAGGAAGAGATACTGAGACCCAGAGAATGAGGGCAGAGGACTGGACAAGGAAGATGGGTGGGAGTGGAGGAGGTGAAAGGGAAGCAGGAGTGATTTTTGCCTTCAGTCTGCCTTTTTCCTGGGGCCCCTTGCCCTCTTTCTTCTCCTTCTTACAGGAAAAGATTTCCTATGAAGTGTATCATCTCAACTCAAGGACTGAGTGGTGATTGTGCTTTCCTATGAATTTCATTTCCTGTGTCCCCTCTCTCAAGGTTATTTGAAAGTCAGTGCTCGAAAAGGGAGGCCCAGAGCAGACCTGGGCCCTGCCCGGAGAACTTGGATAGGTCAGCTTGCACATCTGCACAGCAGAGAGCTATAGAGACCAAACTGTAGTCTGCAATGTGCTGATCCTGCAGCAGCCTCAGCTCACAGTGTTTTCCATTTGTCCCTAGGCTTCAGCTATACTGACTTTCCTTCAGTTCTCCAGCCACAGGGCCTTTGCACATGCTGCTCATTGTACTTAAAACTGTCTTCTCAGCACAAATAGACAACTACAATATTGCCACAGGGATATGAAACACAGTTCGGGAAATATAATAATGTTGTAAAACTTTTGGATGGAGTAGAGGCTAGATCACTGCACTGGACACCTAAAGCTGATGTTGTATAATATTGTATGCCAACTGTAACTGAATATATAGATAGTCACGGGATGTGGAATATACTGTGGAAGGGAGTCAAAGGAATTGTAATAGATATGTATGATATGGAGGGGGAGAGGGGTGGCAAACTGGGGGAAGGGGGTTGTCACTTTAGGGGTAAAGAGTATAACTATTGCATTGTGTTGTACATCTGAAACTAATAAAAAAAAAAACTGTCTTCTGTCTTCCTCAAGCCAGCTTATCTCCACAATAGCTTCTTCCAGGACATATTCCCTTACCTCCCTATTATACACACTCATGGCAATGGATACTTCTCCTTAGCACTTTGCAATGTTGTACTTTTATGTGTTTATGTGATTTCATCAACGTCTGTATCTTCAATTAGACAGTAAGCTCTGAGGGGCAGCAGTCACATCTTCTTGGCTCTTCATTGTCTTCCTGGCATCTGGCACTGCCTAGTACATAGTAGGTGCTCAAAGAAGTTAAGTGATATGTCCAACATCACTTAGCTACAAAATGGTAAATCGAGGACTTGGACACAGGTAATCTAACCCCATGCTCTGAAATGCCACACTCTGATCAGTGGATAAATGCCAGCTATTAATAATAATAATAATAATGGGGTTAGAACAGGCTGTTCTGGATGGTCACTTGCAGTGTTTGTTAAGTGAATGACTCATGAATGTGAAAGGGTTTTGCTGGACATAAGTGAAATTATCATTTTGTACCCTGTTGAAGAGATCATTCTGGCGTGCAACGAGGGGCTCTACTGGCTGAGGGGCTGAGGGCTGGGTTTTGGGTCCCTCTGCTGCAGCCTGGGCTTGTGCTTGCCATCATGTTCAATAGGTTCTGGATGGTCCCTGCCCTGGGGACAGGGTCTGTCATTATTCTTTCAGTAGAGGAGGGTCTCAGCACAGGTATCTCCTGAGGCAGATGGAACAGGATGAGGGGAATAATCATAATGGTTGTTACCTTTCACAAATGAATACAAAGTCCCAGAACTTAGCTAAGCATTAAATAATAATAATCACCCACTATGAGGGCTTATTAAGTGAGAACTATGTGGCCTGCCTGGAGTTGAGTGTTTTATAAGCAAGAGCTCATCAAATACTCCCAACAATACCAAGAGACAGAAATTATTGTTCCCATTTTCCAGATGAGAAAACTGAGGCTCCCGTAGGGGTGGAATTGCCCATGATCAGGCAGTTGGTAAGTACTACAGTTTCATTGGGAACCCAGTTTTCTCAAACTTAAAAGCCAGTGCTCTTCAACCTAAGTGCCCATCAATAGATGGCTGGATAAAGAAGAGGTGGCACATATATAGAATGGAATATTACTTAGCCATAATAAAGAATTTAATCTTACCATTTGTGACAACATAGATGGACCTAGAGGGTATTGTGCTAAGTAAAATAAGTCAGACAGAGAAAGACAAATACTATGTGATTTCACTTATATGTGGAATCTAAAGAACAAAATAAACGAACAAAACAAAAACAGACTCATAGATATAGGGAACAAACTGCTGGTTGCCAGAGGGAAGTGGGCCTGGGGAGCTGGATGAAAAAGGTGAATGGATTAATTCATACAAATTAGTAGTTACAAAATAGAAAATATAGTCGATAATGTTACAAAAACTATGTATAGTGCCAGGTGGGTACGAGGCTTATCAGGGAAATCATTGCATAAATTATATAAATGTCTAACCAATATGTTGTATACCTAAAACTAATATAAAATAATATTGACTGTCAACAGGAATTGAAAAAAAAAAAAAGCCAGTGCTCTTAATCACTTCACTACACGGTAAGCCCAGAGGAGGGTGCAGGGGTACTCAGTGTGCAGACAGCGAGTAGTGGTGAGCAGGTGAGGGGTGGAGTCTCTTGTCTGCCTCATCCATGTCTGAGGGATGGAGGTGACAACACCCCTCTGCTTGAAACCTTCTTGTGGCTCCCCCATCATACTTCAAACAGAATCCAATGACTTTGCCAGCTTGTAAAGCCACACAGGACCTGGTCCCCTGGTCCCTCTGCCTCCTCTCCTCACTCACTCACTCCCTGGGCCATCAGGCATCCTTGCTGCTCACTAGCATGCCAGGTGTGCTCCCACCTCAAGCCTTTCCTACTGCTGTGCCCTCTACCTGTAATATTCTTTCTCCAATTCTCATGAGAGCTCACTCCCTCATTTCATTCACATCTCCGCTTAAATGTCATTTCTTGAGAGAGGACTGGCCCTATCTAAAATAGCTCCATCAGGGCTGGCGGAGTGGCGTGTTGGTTAAGAGCTGGTTTTGGAATGCCAGCGGCCCAGGTTTGGTCCCACATATGAGGGCCAGTGACACTGCCCTCTACAGCTAACAACAGCTCCACCTGGAGCTGGGCTGCGAGCCCCTGCAACGGTGTAGGCTGCAGCCCCTGCTGCAGTGGGCTGCCATAGGCTATAGTGAGTGGCCGGCAGCCAGTGTGAGCTGCCAATAGCCGCGGTGAGCGACCATCCAGAGGCCGGCGACTGATCTGCCTCATCCAGGAAGAGCGCAGTGATGATGCCAGCATGGGCCAGTGAAGCGATGTCCTCCACAACTAGACTGAAGAACAAAAAGACAGCAACTTGTCTGTTCCTCTTCCACGATTCCCCAATGCTGTTCCCCTCCCCCAATTCCCCAATAAAATCTTTAAAAAAAAGAAAAACAAAAGTAAAATAGTAGGCCAGGTTTAGCCCATGGGTCGTAGCTCACCCACCCCTATCCTAAGGGATAGGGACCCTCTCTGTGCATTCTTCTGCTGTATCCTCAGTGCCCAGAACAGTGCCTGGCACATAGCTGGTGCCCAATAAGTGTCTGTCGATGAGCCACTAGTTCCTCTTCTGTTCCTCTACCTGCAATTCAGTTTCCTTCTCTTGCTGCTACTGTATCCACCTCTACAGCCACCCCTCATTCTCTCCAACTGGTAGCAACAAACTTCTGCCTCAGCCCCAGGTTCCAGACCAGTGGAGGAGCCCACCGACTGGTTCTCTGGCAGCCCTGGGACTGGCCCACCTGCACCGTCTCCAGGGCTCACAGCGCAGCTCCAGGTGGAGCTGTTACTAGCTGTAAAGGGCAGTGTCACTGGCCCTCATATGTGGGATCCGAACCCCGGGCCGCTGGCTTCTCAAACTAGCTCTTAACCAATGCGCCACTCAGCTGGCCTTTTTTTTTTTTTTTGAGGGCAGTGTCACTGGCCCTCATATGTGACCCGAACCAGGGTCGCTGGCTTCCCAAGCCAGCACTTAACCACTGCGCCACTCGGCTGGCCTTACATCTTTAAATGATTAAAAAATATCAAAAGAAGAGTATTTCATGATGTGAAAACTATATGAAATTCAAATTTCAGTATCCATAAATAAAGTTTTATTGGAACACAGCCACGCTCTGTTTACATATGGTCTAGGGCTGCTTTTACACGACAACAGCAGAGTCGAGTAGTTGCAACAGAGACCATATGGCCTGGGAAGCCTAATATGTTTACTAGCTGGCTCTTTAGAAAAAAGTTTGTCAACCCCTGCTCTAGGAATTTACAATCTCTTTGGGGAGACAGTTAAAAAAGCAGGTAAGTGAATTTCAGGGTGCTTCTAAGGACAAGAGCCAGATGGCATCAGCATTTCCTTACTCCCTGTTTCTGCCTTAGCTCCCTTCCCCTGGAATGGAAGCGCTCAAACCAGCTGAGCCACAGTACAGCCACAGAGAGCCTGGGGCCACTGGTGATCAACCCCCTGCTTCTGGACCAAGAGGAGCTAGCTTTTCCCTGGAAGGAAAAAGTCACAATCAGTGATTTGCAAAGTTCAGCAACTACTGGATTCCCCTTCCCCTCTCCCAGATCCTTGATCCAGGAACTTCTGTATGATTTCAGAGGAACATCATCACCCTTGTCATCAGGCCTGCCACCTGTTTGTCTGCCACCTGTGTGGATCCCTCTTTACAAAGTCTTCTCTCACACTACCTCCTTCTCTCACACTACCTCTTAAAGGGGAAGGCATGGGTTGGGTTTATTCCCATTTCAGGGCTGGCCGAGTGGCGTGGTGGTTAAGCGCTGGCCTGAGAAGCCAGCGGCTCCGGTTCAGGTCCCACATATGAGGGCCAGCAACACTGCCCTCAAAAAAAAAAAAAAAAAAAGAGAGAGAGAGTATATATTGTTCCCATTTCACAGATGAGGAAACTGAGACTTACAGAAATGACCTGATTTACCCAGAGTCATACAGCTTGCAGAGCCAGAATTAGAAAGTAGTGGAATGTCAGCTTTGGAAGGGCCTTGGGACTGTCCTAGCCAGAGATGGAAGAAAACTGGTGGCCTGAGGCAGAGGTAAAGCAGGTAAGAGTGGTGGCAAATCCTCCTTGTGTAAGAAATAAGGCATGCATTGTCTATAGAGAACTTAAGGACTTTAACAAAACTGGGCGGGTCTGCTTTTTATTACTGCCATGCCCTGGCAACTCTAAACAATGTTGGTGATAAAATCCTTTCTGTTGGTCTAAGTTCTAAATAATTGCTGTGATTACTGTGAGTTTGAAGAATATAATATATATGTAAGTTTCAAATTAGGACATTTTTATCACTTGTCCTTTAATAAATAATATATTCTAAATAGGAGCTAATTTGGAGAACTCCCAGTTATATAACTGGCCCCCAATATATGCCTTCAGTCAGAGTGCACAGCAGGCGCTCACTTCCAGAGTGTTCATGTCCCCATATCCTTGTGTTTACACAACACAAGTGAAATCAACAGTGATAGTACAATGATTGTAAAAACGAAGGAACAAAACTTGAGTTACTGTAATTCTGTTCTCTGTGCAAATCATTCTCTGAACCTTGTCAAGTTGCTTCTTTTGGAGATATTTCTTTGTGTGTGTGTGTGTGTGTGTGTGTGTGTGTGTGTGCTTTTTTTAAAAAGAAAATATATTAATTTAATAAAAAACTATTAGTCCATTCTTTTTTTTCCCCCTTTTGTACTCTAAGTTATATTTTATTTTATTTTTGAGGGCAGTGTACTGGCCCTCATATGTGGGACCCGAACCGGGGCCGCTGGCCTCCCAAACCAGCACTTAACCACCGTGCCACTCGGCCGGCCCTCTAAGTTTTATTTTTAAGTTTTTGTATTGGTCTAGTATATACTTGTATATGAAGTATACATATGAAGTTCAAGAAAATAAAAATTCTATTTCTTTTCTGGCCATTCCTTTTATTTTATTTCATGACTATGATTGAAGATAATTCTGTCATGGTGGGGTTAAAAAATGATCCATTTTAGTGTCATATACACTAGATTCATCATTGGCCTGAAGACAGAATAGGACCCACAGACAATGACATCATCTTCTCAATTATAATCATCATTATTATTGTTTTATTGAGCACCTACTTGGTGCCAGGCACTGTTCTAAGGTTTGACATGTATCATCCCTCTCTCTGTTTTTTCTATTCAACAAATATCTATTAACATCCTATGTGTGAGGCACCATCGTAGGTGCTGGGGATATGGCAGTGAACGAAGTCAAATGCTTGCTTTCTCTTACCCTGGAACCACTGGGCCTGGAGGTGGGATGGGGTTCAACTTGTGTATCATCTCATTTTTAAAATAAAGACAGAATCCCAAAGTGCTGGGATTAGGGTGAGGTTAGTGAGGCCAAATCATACAAGTCAAAGGTCAGATCCTGTTTTTATTTAAAATGGTGATATTTTGTTCCTCATGGGTTTTTTTGCATTACTTTTGACTATTTAAAATATTACATTAAAATGGTAATTATCTTGATTGTTGAGATTTTTTTTGTGCCCCCTTAAATTTTGCACCCAAGATACACCTCATTAACTTCATTCTATTAACCTCAACCTGTCCTTGCTCAAGTAACCCTCACAACAATCCCATGAAGTAGGTACAATAATTACACCCATTTTACACATAAGAAAAGTGAGGCTAAATGATTTATTTGATGACACACAGTTATTAAGTGGTAGAGCTGGCCCATGAACTTCTCATACTTTAGAGCCCATGCTCTTAACCCTACTTTACATTTATTTCTCTGGTCCATATATGAGTAGTAGCTAAATATCTCAAATAACTTGCCATCATTTTAATTTAAAATAAAAAAATACAGCTTTCCAGCTTCTTTAAAGTCTGGCCACCTAGGCTCACATTCCTGTTTTGTAACCACCAGCTTGGTGGAGTGGCAGCCTCTCTTAGATAAGGCAAGCCCATCAGGTTGCCCCAGCAGCCCCCCACCACTCCCTGTCTCAACTCCTCACCGTTTCACTTATTACCTGCCTGTTCCTGGGGACATAAGGATGTGGGCCCTTAATCTGGCCAGTTCACAGATAGAGGAATCCAAGCCCCAGAAAGTGGCTTACACAATTCACACAGCATTTCTATGACAAAGCTGGGCTCCAAGCCAGGCCTCATACAGCCCCTCAGTGACAGGAGACAATTGTGAGTGACTTTACATCTGATGGGAGCTCAGAAAGGGAGTTCCCAGACTCAGATCAAGCTAATTCCCAATGGCTGGCACTGAGGTGACATTTCCACATCTACACCTCATGTGGTCCTCCCAACAACTTTGGCACATTGGCCTTGACAACCTCCATCTTACAAGTGAGAAACTGGCCCAGGAGGTTAAGTGCCTTTCCCAAGATCTCACTGCAGGTTTGTGACAGGTCCCTAACTCAAATTCACTAGCTCTTGACCTAAGACCAGAGGAATCCACCTCCTGCTCTCTCCCTCCAACCCCCTCTCACTCTTGCTAGGATTTTTTTGGGTTGAGTCTGGAGTCACCCCTGGCTAAGTATGCTCTCTGCCAGGAGGATGCTGACATAAGGCAGCCTGAGAACCAAGCTGGAGTTGTCAAAAACACCTATTAGATGCCAGACTTATAGTATCTTCTGTGTGTTCTCTAAATTTCCCAAAATGAATACATTTTACTTCATGTACAAGGAATTATTATATTTGATCTAGGCCTGGAAATGATTCTACTGAAGGTTCGGGAAAGTTGGAGATCAGTTTCCCCAATTTGCAATTAAGGACACTGAAGCTCAGAATGATTGCCCAAGGTCACACAGGAAATAAGTGACAGAGCTGGATTTGAAGTTCAAGACCTGTGCTCTTTCCATTGCTGCCTTTTTTCTTTTTTTTTTTTTCCACCTTGTTCCACAAAGGAGTTCAGGCAAATTATAAAAATACATGAGGTTGGGCCGGCCGAGTGGCACGGTGGTTAAGCGCTGGCTTGGGAACGCCAGCGACCCCGGTTTGGATCCCACATATGAGGGCCAGTGACACTGTCCTCAAAAAAAAAAACAAAAAAAAAACATAAGAGGAATCAAGTATTTATAATGTCTTTCTTGTATAATTGTATTTTAGAAAATCAAATAATGAGGAAAAGTTCTTTTTTTCGAATTCAAACTAATGAATGCAAAAAGAATGACAGAATTAGAAAACTACCATTTTGTAGGCAGCCGATTAGCTCAGGTAGTTAGAGCACAGGTTCTTAACACCAAGGTTGCTGAATTCTATTCCCACATGAGCCAGTGAGCTGAGCCCTCCATAACTGGGTCCTGGAAAAACACTGTTCCCCAATAAAGTTTTTTTTTTTAAAAGAAAGAAAATTACCATTTTGTAACAACTAATGTAATAATGGATCATTAGTGGCTGCTAAAAACCAATAGATAAAAAGTTGATGGGGAATTTTACAATTAAGGGAGCAGGCCAAGAGCCCTGAATCCATGGGTCAATCAGTAAAAACGTTTCAAGTAAATATTATGTGCCTCCAAATGTAACGTAATAATAAGGATATATGCCTGACCACTGCAGTGTACACATGAAACTGAAGCTGAATAATACTGAATGTCAGCTATAATTTAATATATATATATAGTCACAGGATGTGGAGTACAGCATAGGGAATAGTCAATAGAATTGTAACAGTTATATACAATGTCAGAGGGGTAGTAGTTTAGGGGTGGGGGGTTATCACTTTGTGAGGGGTGTAAATGTTTAACACATTGTTTTGTACACCTGACACTAAAATAAATAAATAAATAAATAAGTACAAAGCACCATTGCCAATAAGGTATTCTTGACAAAAACATTAAACTTAAATCTAATCAGGACTCCAGATCTAACTTTCAGTTTACTGGAAATACAAGGGACAGAAGAACAAGTTTAACTACACCATCAGGCAGCAATCAGCCAAATCTGGGATGAGGGAACCTTTATAAGACAAACGTGTTAAGCGCTGGCTTGGGAAGCCAGCGGCCCCGGTTCGGTCCCACATGAGGGCCAGTAACACTGCCCTCAAAAAAAAAAAAAAAAAAAAAGACAAACGCCCTGGTTTCTTTTAGAAATAAATAGCCTGAGTAAAGAAAAATGGAACTGTTACAGATTAAAAGCTACCTGAGACATATCAACCAAATGAAATGTGTGAACCTTATTTCAATCCTGACTGGAACAAACCAGTTGTTAAAGGAATTTGAACATCAACTAAGTATTAAATGATTTTAGGAAATCTGTATTAATTTTCTTGGGTATGGTAGTTGTTTTATTTTACTTTTTTTCTGAGAGCAGTGTCACTGGCCCTCACATGTGGGACCCAAAGCGGGGCCGCTGGCTTCCCAAGCCAGTGCTTAACCACCGCGCCACTCGGCCGGCCCGCTAGTTGTTTTAAAAAGCCTTGTAAAGATATATGCTGAAATAATTCGGGTGAAATGATATGAAGTCTGGAATTAGCTTTTTGATACTCCAGAAGGAGGGAAAAGTGGGGAGGCAGATGAAACAAGATTGACAAAATGTTGATCATTATTGAAGATGGGTGATAGATACAGGTCAATGTATTACATTCGCTCTATTGTTATGTATGTTTGAAATGCTTCATAATAAAAAAGCTTGTGAAGGCTAAAACTAAATAATTAAGAAAACTGAGACTAAGAGAAAATACAGATCAAGAAATAGAAAAATTGAGCTTCTTAGTAGCCAAAGCAAAGAGGGAAACAAGAGTCATGCTAGCCAAGTGTTGAGGACAGTTTCATGCCTGCAGTCTTTTGATTCCCACTCAGCCACATAAGAATGGGCCCTGGGCCTGGAACACTTCCTAACCCAGAGACAAAGAGGCCACACAGCCTGTGCTGGGTTTACCACCTTGTGTGGGAATATCTTTCCTTGTTTTAGGCCCAATGAGTATTCTTTTTGTCTCTGCTTAAAGCATGTGCGTCAGTCATATGGCATCTGGCCAAGCCCACTGCTATATGCGTATATATTTGCCAGAAAGGGACAAGGTCCTTCCACTCTAACAGCAGAAGGGTGAGCATAGCAAATTGCCCTATGTTGGCCACTGAAAGAGATTTGCTGCCTGTGAGAGACCAACACCCAAGACTGAAACTGATCTTGCTCCGTCTCTTCTCTATGTATAAAGCATTGTTCCACCCAGTGCTTAACTGCCTGTGTTTTCCTTGGCAACTCAGATACCAAGATGCAATGGGTTAGAAGGGTTTAGAGACCTCCCCTGGGATTGGTAATGGGTGCACAGTACTCCACTCTCTTGGGATTGACAACAGGTGCACAGTGCTCTGCTTGACACCAAGAGATTTAGAAAACCAACAAACCAGCATAGTTTCTTATAATCAAAGAAATTTCAGTGATAGCAAAATTCCCACTTAATATGGCCTACCAGGTCACCAGTACAGAGGCCACTCCTATCCTGTTTGGGGCTATCATGAGGGGCTTGCAAAGAGCTGGGGCTGACAGAAGGAGGGGAACGAAGTGGAGCTTGGAGGACGGGGGAAATAAAGGGGAAAGGCAGGGGGCATTTTAGTGGAGGGTACCGAGTGAGAGAGCAGACAGGCTATTTCATTCTTGTAAAAGAAAAAATATTATACAAAATGTATGTGAACCCAAATAAAGCTGGTCTTTTTGGCTCCCTCCTTGCCCAAAAGAAATCAATCCAAACCCAAAAAGCACCGACAGGAAACAAAAGTCTTTACTAAAGTTCCCCGGAGGACCCTGCAAAGGTATTACACAGCACACCTCACAGCAAGAGGGCCTTTCAAAATCCTCTTAAATCTTCTCTTCCTCAAAGTTCCACCCCATCAGAGTAGCTCCCCAAACCTCTCCTTTCTTTCTCTTTTTTCCAAATTTCTGACCACCCAAACTCACTCCCCTCCCTTCTCTCTGTAGCAGCTTTTCTTGAGCGGGACTGGGAGGAATTTCCTTCAGGTCACTCAAGTCTTTTGCTTAGGTCTGTACCTCTCCCTCTGTCCTCCTTACAAAGACTCCTTAGAACTAAGTCTGGGAAAGAGGAAAAGCCATGAATATTTACATGCAAGTATTTTTACCGGTTGCATAGAAAAAAGATTGGAAGGAAATACACTCCAATGTTAACAGTAAGATGCCAGCAGAGCTTTGGAATCAGATAAAGCTGGGCCCAGGCCCTAGCTCTGCCACTTTCTAGTTGTGTGACTTTGGGCAAGCCTTGTTGGAGATATTTCTCCAAGCCGCATTTTGCTGTTCTGTGAATTACTTAGCATGGTATTTGGCATATAGTAAGCATTCCATAGAGTGTAGTTTATAAAAATAAAGGAGTTATCTCTAGCTGGTAGGAATATGGCCAATTTTATTTAGAATATCTTACCAATATTGGTGCCTCATCAATATTTTATTAACAAATGTTTACAATAAGCACATATTTGTAATTTCAAATAAAAATACCATAAAGATTATAAACATAGGCATAAACTAAATGTTTATCAGTGGAAGACCAATTATGGGGTACCCATATTCTGAAATATTATGAACTTGTAAAAAATGGGGTGTTTCTGTATCTACAGTAGAGCAAGTTGCAAAACAAAATACACATTTTCCTTATGTATATTTTTATGTAAGTTATGTAAATACACAGAAAAAGTGCTAGAAGGATACTCGACATCGGAGCTATCTCAGCAGTGAAGATGAGGGTTTTTCCATTTTTTAAATCTATATTTTTGTAAGGTTTAATTATTTAAATAAAACGCATGAGTTTATTTTTACATAAAAGGAAACGGGGAGAAATACGCAGGGAGGGTTCCCCAGGCTGGACAGAAGAGCATGACAGAAAGCAAAGGATTCCAAGCCTCTCCGCACCGCAGTCTTTCTATCGCAGTGCAGTTCGAGCTTCAGGCAGCTCCTCTGTTGAGAGGGAGGGTTTAGCCGCACCCCGTCTTTAGCTATCAAGCCCGCCCCCCACGCCTGACGTCCTCGTCTGCAAAGACCGCAAATGAAGGGAGCCAGCTGAGGTTGCTCCCTCCTCTCCCTGTGGGGACCCTCTAATATCTCCGCCAAAGAAGGTAGTTTGCTGGAACCATGAAGAGAGCAGTGGGAAGAGAAGGTCCTGGAGCCTGGAGATTTTTCTAAATGGAGCTTATGGCCCTGGAGACTCCCCCTTCCCCCAATCTTATTGAAATTGAAGAAGAGAAAAGGCTCTGGAGGGACGTGAGGTCCTTGCGGAGGTTCTCAGGGTGGGGCCCGCCCTGGAGCGTGTGGAGGGAGGGGGCCGCTGAGTCCCCGAACACTTGGGGGACAAGCCTGAACAGTTCTTGGAATGTGGGGGAAATGAGCGCGAAGACACACGGGGAGCCCCTATCAGCCGCCTCTATAAAAACCATCGCCTCCAGATCTAGCCCCGAGATTAACTCCCAGGATTTCCTGGCTGGTTCCAAGAACCCTGCCCGGAAAGTGGGCGGGGTTCCTGCTGCCTTCTTCCCTCCCCTCAGGCCTTTCTCGTATTTGGGCTCCAAATCCGAGCACAACCCCAGGGAAAGCCCATGCAGATCCCAGGTCTTATCAGCCCGGCTCTCCCAAAGGGCCACCCCGCAGTGCCGGCCTCAGCCCCGGCAGACCTCTGCTCCGCCACGCACGCCTGAGCCTACCCCCTCCCCACTTCCGCACAGCTCCTGCTCCCGGCACCCCGCGCGCGCCTCGCGTACCTCCTCGACCCGCGGGATCCCCAGCCCACCGCTCCGCCCCCTCGAAGGCCCCGCCCCAGCGTGTGCTCGCGCGTGCTCCGTCCGCTTGTCTGGGCCTGCAGGGCAACCTCCCTTGCGGGTCAATCCCTGGCCCTGTACCGTCGCGGGGACCCGTACTCAGAGAGTTGGGTTGAGGGGTGGAGGCGTTCAGAAAAGCTCGAAGATGCAGGCCCAAGGCGGAAGCAGAGGATGGAGAGGGCCTGAGGTCAGGACAGTGAAAGCCGCAGAGTCCACTTCCACCTCCTTTCCGCCGGGCCGGTGCATTTTCGAGCGAGATGAGACGCTGGGTCTTGGCCCGACGGGATCGGAGCCCGAGTCTGAGTAGGGGCTGGCCGGGTACCCGCCAGGTGCGCTGCGCGGGACTAGCAGCGAGGCGGGGCGGCCCCAGGAGCGGTTTTCGGGGTGGAAGGCGTCACGTGAGCTGGGTAGGATCCAGGGCCCAATGGGAGATACTGAAGTGAGCTTAGGTCCAGCAGCTTTCTCGGCCTGATGCCGGTGACCTGTCCTGGCAGAGATGGGGAGCAGGACCCAGGAGGCCCAAGCCATGGAGCGCTGCTTCCCCAGCACTAGCTAGGTGTGGCACGGAGCTCGGCTCCACATCGCCACCGTGTGGCCTGAAGGAGCAGCGCCTGCTTCGCTTCCGTAGCTCCTCAGGTCTGGGGGTGGGTGGGGAGAACCCTGTCCTGATGACCATTGAACAGGTAGCCCTTGGGAAGACCCACTTTCGAGACCCCACCCCTCCTTAACCTTGTACCAGGACTGGGGTTGATGTTGCCATAGCGACGACAGAACGGTCACCGGGCCTTCTAGCCGCTGTGAATCCTGCTCAGGAGACCTCGTGGGACATCAGTGTGACAACCAGCATTCGTCCCCATCCTGCTCACCCAGTAACATGTGGATGTTCCCTCCGAAAGGCAGCAAGGCCTCCACCAACGAAACAGTTTTAACCGCCTGCTATAAAGCCATACAAAAATGAATAATTAAAATAAGCTCATGTTCGTGGCTCTGCATTCTGGTGAAAATCACAGGTCACATTTAAGAAGGGCTTACTGAATGATAGATACTTTCTGAGTACTTGTACATTCTCACCACAATCCTCTAAGGGTAGGCATTATTATTCCTAGCTAACAGGAAATTGAGGTTCAGAGAAGTTAAGTAACGTCCAAGTCACACAGTCAGCTAGCTAAGGATTGAATTTCTAAGCCTTGGCTTTTTATTTATTTTAAGTAGACTTTATGAGCAGAAGGTGCAGATAATTTCCATATACTCCCTGCCCTTACACACTCAGCCTCCCCCACTATCAACATCCCACCCCAGAGTGGTATATTTATTATAATTAATGAGCCTACATTGACACATCATTATCATCCAAAATCCGAACTTCACATTTGATAAACGTTGGCTTTTAACCACTGTCAATTTCCTGCCCTAACTGAAGACCGTTTTCCTGAGGGGGATTCAACTGGAACTTTTGAGGATATGTAGAATTTCCAAAGGGGTAGGAAGGAGAATTGTATATACATATAAAGGCATGGAGGGATTTTCAGGGTACTTGGTGACTTTGGCTTGAGCAGGAGGCCCCAAATTTAAGTCAATAAATTGAGTGTCAACCTCATGAATTTGTCCTAAATAATAATGGTCATGAAATCATGGGTTTAATATGCAAGTTTTATTTTTTGAATACCAGTTGAAATAAATATGTAGCTATTTTTAAAATATTTGGTCATATACCACTAAAATCATCCCTAGAGCCCCCAGTGGTAGTTATGTCCCATTCTGGAAAATACTACCCTAGGAAATTACTGGAGGTGCCCTGGGGAGGTAGGATGATGTCACTGTTTGTTGGGCCAGGGTCATCTATATCCCAAGTAAGGGGCTTGCTGCTTTTCATAGTTTTCTTTGACCCTTGGACTTACCAGCGCATCTGATCTTATCTTTCCTGGTTGCCAACCCTTTGGTGGCTCCCTATTCTCTTCTGGATAAGAAGCAAGTGCCTTAATATGGCCTACAAAATCCTCTGGGATCCTGGAATAGGCCCACCATGGCCCCATCAGGCTGGTGAAGAGAGGAAGAAGGGAGACACTATCTCCTGGAGAAAGTGACATTGAGCTGAAATCTGTTAGATTTATGGGAGAGAACTAGGTGATGGTGGTGAAGAGCTTTTTCAGGTAGAAGGAATGGCATGTGCAAAGTTCTGAGGCAGGAAGAAACAATGTGTATGCAAGCACCTGAAAGAGCCCCGAGGAAGAGTCAGGGAGAGGAGTTTGCAGAGGCCAGATCCTGCCTGTAGTCCCTGGAGACCTCACAAGCACTGTGATCCCAACGCTGTGCCTATGGGGAGCCATGTAGAGGTTTAAGTAGGAAGATGACTTCTAGTCAATTACTTGAATAACAAAATTCTTTTCGAGCACCAACTCCATTTAGAGTACTGGGGATTTTATAGTAGTAGCAAGACTCTCATGGTCCCTGCCATCAGGAAGCTTATTGTTTTCTGTTTTAAACAAAAGTTAGACACGTGTTTTAAAGAAATAACAAGTATATAAGGTTTTTCTGTGAAAACAAGGCAGTCCACTACTGTCTTCCCCCATTTCCACTTTCCCAGACACCTATTTTCAACTCTTTTAGCTGATTATATATATATATATATTTTTTTTTTTTTTTTTTGAGGGCAGTATCACTGGCCCTCATATGTGGGACCTAACCGGGGCCGCTGGCTTAGGTGATTATATTTTATATTTATGTCCATTACCTCATGCTTATTTTGCCACTTCTTTTTTTTTTTTTTTTGAGGGCAGTGTCACTGGCCCTCATATGTGGGATTCAAACCAGGGCCCCTGGCATCCCAAGCCAGCTTTTAACCAACGAGCCACTCGGCCGGCCCTTGATGTTTCCATTTTAAACACTACCTCTTGATTTTCCACTAAGGAAGATAAAGTTTTAACTTTTTCCCCATCACTTGCCCCACCATATACATAATCCTCACCTCCCCAAACTGCCAACATAATTTTAATTAGATCAGTAGTCATTGTTTATATTATTATATGTAAACTATACTTCCTTTTCCTCTCCTTTACAAGTTTTTGTTTTCCCCAGAGCTAATAATTGCCCTGTTTTGTCACTCACTTAGTTTTTTTTTTATTTAATTTAATTTTATTATTATTATTTTTTTGAGGGCAGTGTCACTGGTCCTCATATGTGGGACCCGAACCAGGGCCGCTGGCTTCCCAAGCCAGCGCTTAACCACCGTGCCACTCGACCGGCTCGCTTATTTTTTTTTTTTTTTTTTTTTTTTTTTTTTGAGGGCAATGTCACTGGCCCTCATATATGTGGGAGCCTAACCGAGGCCGCTGGCTTCCCAAGCTAGCACCTAAGCACCGCGCCACTCGGCCGGCCCAATCGCTTAGTTTTTATATATTCCACTCTCCACCAGTTATCTAAATCTCAAGGTGTTCATACCAATCAGGTGTCTCAGGTTGGTGTCTTTAGAAGAAGATGAAATAGAGATGTTTATTTGGGATCAACACCTGTGAAAGGAAGTGGGTAGAAGCAAGATTGGGCAGAGGGAGAAGTCCAACTGCAATGAGGCTTGGCAAAGCCTCCGCCAACCAGACAGGGGACTCTGGAGCAAGTGTTGCCAGTCAGTGTCTTGAGCCGGGCTGAAATGGCCAGGCCTTTATCCCCTGCCTGACTCAGTCACCCAGTGTGGGCTGCCCCAGGGGAGGATGTGATCTTGGGCCAGGAAGCTCTTCATGTGAGGCCAACCCTGAAGCAGCTGCTGCTGGAGGCGGTCTGCTCTCCAAACTCCTGGCAGTTGGGCAGCAAGCCCTTCCTTGAATGGGGGTTCTGGGAGGCGCAGCTCCATGACTACCACATCATTATCCCATCTCCTTGAACAAACTTTTCTTGGAGTCTACTTTCTGCTCCAAGCTGGAATGTTTGCTTTTTATACCTGGTGAATAGGGCTTTTTTGTTTTGTTTTGTTTTTGTTTTGAGGGCAGTGTCACTGGCCCTCATATGTGGGACCGAACCGGGACCACTGGCTTCCAAAGCCAGCGCTTAACCACCGCGCCACTTGGCCGGCCCTATACCTGGTGAATAGGTATAAAAATACTTATTTTATACCTCGTGATTAGGTGAATAGGTATCCTGGGCAGGGAAAGATCCAGATTTTGTAGGGTTTAAAGTATGTACCATCTGGTAGCCCTTTAAAA
Source organism: Aselliscus stoliczkanus (assembly GCA_033961575.1). Classification (NCBI taxonomy): domain Eukaryota; kingdom Metazoa; phylum Chordata; class Mammalia; order Chiroptera; family Hipposideridae; genus Aselliscus; species Aselliscus stoliczkanus. The sequence goes on from CM066730.1 coordinate 164,466,650, forward strand.
AAATACAAAATTAGGTATTATTTAGATAAAAGAAATCAAGAAACCAATGAATTCCTGGAGCTTCAAATCCCTTGGAGACTCAAGACCTTTTCTTCTGAGATCTCATCAGACAATCTAGCAAAAATCATTTCTGATTGGCTTCTGCCCACCTAGAACCATCTACAGCCCCCAGCTCTCACAGGGGCCATGGAAATGCAGGAACCTGAAGCTTAGGCTTTAGGAGATTCTTGGTAAGCTGGCCTCTGATCCTGGGTTCTTCACAATCATCCTAGGGATTCCCCTCACCTCTGTCCTTTGTTGGATTTCCCTGGAATTGCTTTTTCTTTTTCTTTTCTTTTTTTGAGGGCAGTGTCACTGGCCCACATATGTGGGACCAAATCGGGGCCGCTGGCTTCCCAAGCCAGCGCTTAACCACCGTGCCACTCGGCCGGCCCTGGAATTGCTTTTTCTTGAATTACTCCATTCTTTTGGTGGAACATCTATTCTAGTTTCTTGGGAAAGAGGATGGGGGAGGTGATTTTTTGAGACCTTGCATGTCTGCAAATATCTTAATTCTACCTTCACCCTCAATCATTTGGCTGGCTACAGAATATATGAAAAAACCTTAGAAAAATGCCTGGCACATAGTAAGTGCTATAGAGTTTCGCTCTGTAATCTTGGTTCTGCTTTGGAAGCTGTAGGATCTCTTTGTTCTTGGGGTTCTGACATTTCACAATGCTGCCCTTGGTAGAGGCCTGTTCTTATCCATGGCACTAAGTACTTGGAGACATCTTTCAATATGGAAACATCTGTCCTTCAGTTCTGGGAATTTTCTTCAATTTTTAATTGATGACATCTCCTCTTCGTTTTTTATGTTTTCTCTTTCTCTAATTTTCTATTATTCAGATATTGAATGTCTAGGACCAGCCCTCTAATTTTCTTTTTAAAATTTTTCTCTCCTCTTTTCCATCTCTTTTTCTCTTTGTTTTACTTTCTGGAAGATTTCCTCAAATTTATCTTCTAACCCTTCCATTGAATTTTTAACTTGCAAGGGATTTCTGTTGTTGTTGATCTTCATTTCTTTTTAAAATAACATGCCAGGGCCGGCCGAGTGGCGCGGTGGTTGAGCGCTGGCTTGGGAGGCCGGCAGCCCCGGTTCGGGTCCCACATGTGAGGGCCGGTGACACTGCCCTCAAAAAAAAAAAAAAAAAAGTTCGTCCGAGTGGCGCATTGGTTAAGGGCTGGTTTTGGGGTGCCAGCGGCCCCGGTTCGGATCCCACATATGAGGGCCAATGACACTGCCCTTTACAGCTAACAACAGCTCCACCCGGAGCTGGGCTGCGAGCCCCGGCGATGGTGTAGGCTGCAGCCCCTGCTGCAGTGGGCTGCCAAGGCTACGGTGAGTGGCCAGCAACCAGCGTGAGTGGCTGGCAGCCAGCAAGAGCTGCCAGTAGCTGTGGTGAGCGACCATACAGAGGCCGGCAACCGATCTGCCTCATCTGGGAGGAGCGCAATGACGATACCAACAGTGAGGAGTCATCCTCCACAACTAGACTGAAGAACAAAAAAAAAAAGACAGCAGCTTGTCTGTTCCCCTTCCCCAATTCCCCAACGCTGTTCCCCTCCCCCAATTCCCCAATAAAATCTTATAAATAAATAAATAAATAAATAAATAACATCGCATTCTTGCATCGTGGATGCAACGTGTTCTCTTATCTCTCTGAAGGTATTAACAGTAGGTCCTTCCCTCTTGGCCTTGTCATACTACCTTTGAGAAAACTTTTTCTGATTCCCTGCCTACAGAGCAAAACCACAGCTACCAGCTTTCTAGGAGGCAAGTTGGGAAACAGTTGAGGTGGGTCTCGACAATCACAATACACGTGTATGGTCACTTTATCACCTGATTTGGGGAGGATGCCCTGCCCTCCATTGTGCCATCCAGTGATCTTGTTTCACCCTCTGCAGAGAGTAAACCTCAGTCTTCTGCTGGATTGGGGAAAGGGCCCAGGGACCTAATATTTCTGATCTCAAAACAGCTTCCAACCTCTTTTCCTTATATCATTCCCTCTTTCCTCTTTTTTCCTCATTTAAACAAGTACCTGGGTCTTTGGGGAATCTCTGATCTAAGCTAGGTTGGTTCTTCTCCTTCCCCACATCCAGCTAGGCTGTGGTTTTCTTGGGATTGCTGTGTAGTTACAACCTGACGGTCTGTTTTCTAGTTTCCAAATGCTATGCTCTTGTCTCCCCCGTCATTTTCCTCATCTTAGAGGGTTTGTGCCTTAAACAAAATCTCTTTACTGTAGGTTTAGTGGGGTTTTGGGAGAGTGAAATTAGATGTGTATGTTCTGTCATAATTTTCAGAACTTCCATTTTTACTGAAGCAGTAAACAGATTAATAATTACAGACTGTGAGACCTACAGAAGAAACACACATGAGACCAAGAAAAGAACAAGGCAGGAAAACTCAGATTTAAGAAACTCAGATTGTGTCTTTTTTTTTAAAAGATGTTATTGAGTAATTGGGGGAGGGGAACAATGTTGGGGAATTGGGGAAGGGGAACAGACAAGTTGCTGTCCTTTGGTTTTTCAGTCTAGTTGTGGAGGGTGTTGCTTCACTGGCCCATGGTGGTATTATCATTACACTCTTCCCGGCTGAGCCAGTCACTCGCCTCTCACGGAAGCTCATGGCAGCTGCCAGCCAGTCCCACTGCAGCCTACGCCGTCACCGGCAACTCTAGGCAGCCCAGCTCCAGGTCGAGCTGTTGTTCACCATCTTAGCTGTGGAGGGCAGTGTCACTGGCCCTCATGTGGGAGCTGAACCAGGGCCCTGCTGCTCAGAACTGATGTCCCAAGCCAACGCTTAACCAACATGCCACTCGGCTGGCACAGATTGTGTCTTTAAAATATGCACCTTGCTGCTGTATAGAGACCATACCGGAACATGCATGGAGTCAGAAATGGTGGGTGAGGCAGCCACTGTGGAGGGGATTGGGAAGGTGATGGCTGTAGAACTGAAAGGAGCCATTTGGGGCGGAGACAGACTGTAACCTCCAAGGGGGCAGGCACCATGTTTGGTTTGTTCCCTGCCCTGTACATACCCAGGGCTGAACAATGTCCCTGGCTACCAGAGGCACTTTATAAAATGTTTGTGAATGGACACAGGGGATGAGGAGGAGAGAAGGAGCAGGTTCTCCTTCTAGTATAGACCTCGGAGGCCAACTAAGGACTGTGAAGTGTGTGACCAAAGGGAGCCACAGTAGGTCTGGGAGCAGGGATGACCAGGTGAGAGCACATAGAGCCTGCATCACCATGCCCTGCATCACCATGCCTCTCCGCCTTCCAGTCTGACTGCTCCAGCAAGTCCCCCTCCCTGACATGTCCTCTCCCCGGCCCCACCTCTTCACCTGGCCACTCCACACTCCCATCCTGGCCTCTGGAGGCCACAGTCTGATTCCTACACCATGTCCTTTTCCTAAATAACTCTTACCTCAGTTTGCAACTGTATGACCATTGATGGGATTCTGTGTTTAATGCCAGAGTTCCCCAGTGTGTCATGAGTGAGGGCCCCTGTCTGTTTTGCTTGCCATTGATCCCTAGCACCTAGAACTGGCCTGGCATACACAAGGGGCTCAATCAATTTTTAAAAATTTTATTGAGCTATAATTGACATATAACATTGCATTAGTTTTAGGTGTACAACATAATGATTAGATATTTGTATATATTGTGAATGATCACCACAATAAGTTTAGTTAGCATCCATCACCAGACATAGTTATAATTTTTTTCTTATGATAAGAACTTTTACCATCTACTTTCTTAGCAACTTTCAAATATACAACACAGTATTGTTAACTGTAGTTTCTTGCCGTACCAATAATTGTTGAAGGGACCAAATGAAAGTAGGTGTCATTTTGCAAAGATGGTGGGACGGAGAAGAGGTTGAAAGGGAAGCCATGGAGGGGCATGGCCCAGCCTGGGAGGGAGAAGGTACAGCCTGAGCACAGGCAAGGGGCAGCAATCTTCAGAAAGGAAGTGATAGGTCTCGTGCCTGGTGGGCTTCAGTTGAATGAAACCGGCCCTGAGTCTTTGCTTGCTGCTGGGCCCTGGGCCTGTCCCTGAGCTCTGCAGACTCAGGTGCATGTGAACATCTGTAACTCCAGGTTTGGTTAGATATCCTGTGAACTGTGCTATGGGCAGATCACACCTGCCGAGGGCATCAGGGAAGGCTTCCTGGAGGATGCCCTGAAGATGGACTTTGAAAGGTGAGGGGGGCATGGCCAGGAGGAGAGGAGTGATTCAAGGCTTATGAGGTTCTGATCCTGGGTGAGTGGTTGAATGATGGGGCTACAGGCAGAGGCAGGGAACTTGAGTTTTAGATACACTGATCGGTGTCCAGGATCTTGAGGGATGGACAGGGACCTGTGTGTAAGTGGAGGAGCATGGCATATATCTCAGGCTCACTCCCCGCTCTACAGGGGCTGCTTGCTGCCTGGATTTGACCTCACCCAGCCCTGCCACCCACCGCTGTGCACCCCAGTCTGGGTTCCAGGCCACTGAGACCAGGCTGTCCTGGCCCCATTCCTCACCCCACTCTCAGCCTTCATGTAATCTCTCCCCAACTGAGCCTGCCCTCGTCTTCCACCCAGGAACCTCTTTCCCTCACTTCAGCTCCCCCAGGAAGTCCTCTAGGATTTTTTGTGCTGGGCACTTTTACAGACCCCTCTTTTACCCCTTGTGTTTGATCATGTACCCCACATTTCAAAAATAGGAAAATTGAGGCTCACAGAGGCAACGTGACTGCCCACAATCATAATGCTGATCAGGGAGTTAAATCTGGGTCTGCTGACTGTGAAGTCCACTGTACCCCAAAGCCTAAGCAGGTAGACAGGGAGCCTGGGAGTCAGGGCTGCTTCTCCTAGCCAAAGCTCTCTTCTGGGTGCCCTGGGGGATTTCATATTGTACTAATAGGAGAGGTGTGGGCTTGAGGGACAATATAGCACTGTGATTAGAAGCATAAACCTAAGTGCCAGAGCGTTTGGGTTCAAGTCAGTTCTGCTGCCTCCTATACCTCAATTTTCCCTTCTGCAAAGTGGGATAATAACAGTACCTTATAGGTTTATTGTAGGATTAAATGAGGTACATAGAAAACACTGTGTAAGTGTTATTGTTATTATTATTTCCCTCCTGGAGCCCCTCTGCTCAGTCAGGGTCCAGTGCTTCTCTGACTCTGGTCAGTGGTGGTCAGCAGGGAGTGGGGGTTCCTCTCTGCTCTAGTCTGGGGACCGAAGACAGGAGGAAGTGTAATTCCCTATTATCTCCAATTTATAGATTAGGAAACTGGGCCTTAGATAGGAGAGGTCATTTTCCGAAGGTCACACAGTTAGGGACAGAGCCAGGATAAGAACCTGGGCCTACCCGGACCCTGAGCCTGGCACCTTCCCACTGTACTAACTGCCCCCGCAGTACGCTGTTGACCCTCTGTGGGCAAGATGGGGACATTTCCTTCACTAGGAGACCCAGAATGGCCTTTTGCCAGGTCTAAGTTATGCACAACCCCCTTATAACCAGGAATGAGGCTCAACCCTTCTCCCCCATCTCCTGTGCTGGGCCAGAGTCTAGCCCACAACTGCAGCTCAGGAGCTAGTGACAGACCCGCCCCTAATTCTATCCCCGTGGACCCTGTGGATGGCCAATGGTGGGGAGTCTGGGCAGAGAAATGAAGCCCAGGCTGGTAAGGAGAGAAGATCATGAGCTCTGGAACCAGATGGCCCTGGGTTTGAATTCAGCTTTGCCACTTGTTTACTGAGTGACTTTGGCTACGTCACTTCACCTCCCTGAGGTCATGTTTACTCAGCTGTAAAATGGGTGGAATAAAATATCTTCTTTATTGCAAGCTTGTTGCCTTGAGGTTGGTGGCCTGGTAAGCAACCAGTACCTATTTGTTGAATGACTGACCGACTGACCAGATGCATGTAAAAGGTTTGTTAGTACAGGAATGGCAGCTTCTGAGGAATGGCTCTTTGGTACCTGGCCCTGTCCTGTGCTGCCCTTTAAATGTAGCCTCCTGTCTAGTCCTTCTCTCCTGTTCTGCATGGGCCCTCAGCTGGCTAGGCCACCCCCCACCAAGCGCTCCCCAATCCCTGGTCTCTTCAATGCTTTCCAGCCAAGCCCCCTCCTCCAGCTTCTGAACATGCCCCGCCCACACACACACACATACACTGTCCCATCTCTGGCCCAGCTTATGACCTTAGACATGAAGTTTGTCTCTTTTTAATATCTTATATTCACCCTTCACCACATTTTATTTGTTCCCATAAAATTTATTTTTTGGTTCCTGTATAGCATCCAACAGTAGAGGCTTGGCTGGATACATTATAATCCATTAATGCTGTATAAAACTGGATATCCACGGTTGCACAGCAATTATGAACTTAACCTTGGACTCAGAATGCTCAAAGTCAAATCCCAGTTTGACCACTCATTAATTCTATGACTGGGGAAATTATTTAAGTTTTCTGTGTCTCAGTTTCCTCATCTATAATGTGGGATAACAACAGTAACTACCTCTAAAGTTTTTGTTAAAAGTTAGCAACTTAGAATGGAAGCTGTATAAGGGCAGGGATTTTGGGCTGTTTGGTTCATTGCTGTATCCCTAGTACCTGGCTTAGTGCCTGGCACATAGAAGCTATTCAATAAATATCTGTTGGACAAATTTGTGGAATAATGAGGTAATATGTGTAAAGCAGCACTGTCCAATAGAAATATAATGCAAACCACAAGAACTGAATCTGCATTAACTTTGTAAAAACCACCAGCTACACCCTGTGATTCCCTGGGATCTGCCCCACCCACCTCAAGCAGCACCACGGGGGCACTACTTAGGGGCATGGCCCATGTCACCTTACGCTTTCAGTGACTGAGCTTTATGGGCAGCCAGCAGGTGGCAATAGGCCTGGGCCTTTTGCTAAGCTGCCCCATGCCCGATACTGGTGGCGGCCAGCTTCGGTTCACAGCGAGGCCACCCCACACACTGCCAGGTCCAAAACAGGCAGCAGCCAATTGCATATAGCTTTGTAGCTCCTACTAGGTAGCTCCAGGCCAATCACAGGCAAGATTGAAATTGGCCTGCATGGGAGTCCCTCCCAAGAGGCACCAGAAACAACACACCCAGAGGCCAGTCTCAGACCACACCAGAGTACAACCTGATTAGTCTCACAAGTGGCATACCCAAAAGGTGGTCTCAACAGGCAAAAAAGCCCACTTGGGCAAATCCCCCTTTGAGGGGTCATCCCTGACACAGTAGCTCATATGCTGTGGGTGTAGCCAGTCAGCCTGAGAGTCAATACCACCCACAGATGCACCAAAAGCAATTAAGGCTCAACTACAACAGGAGAGCACACACAACACACACAAGGGACACTTCTGGAATACACACACAGTTGATCAGGGAGAATGTGCCACTGGACCACACAGGACACATACTACATAAGGCCACCCAGCAAAGACTGAGAGACATAGGAGATGTATATAATACATAGAAGCAAACACAGAGAGGCAGCCAGAATGAAGAAACAAAGAAACATATCCCAAATGAAAGGAGAAGAAACCTCCAGAAATAGAACTAAATGAAATGGAGGCAACCAACCTACCAGAGACAGACTTTAAAACACGGGTTATAAGAATGCTTAAGGCCACAGTGAGTAGCCATCCAGAGGCTGGCGACCGATCTGCCTCATCCGGGAAGAGCACAATGATGATACCAACAGTGAAGCAATGTCCTCTGCAACTAGACTGAAGAACAAAAAGACAGTAATTTGTCTGTTCCCCTTCCCTGATTCCCCAACGCTGTTCCCCTCCCCCAATTCCCCAATAAAATCTTTTTTTTTTTTTAAAAAAGAATGCTTAAGGAACTTCGTGAGAACTTCAAAAGAAATAGTACACAAAAGAAGGATATAGAAACCATAAAAAAGAACCAGTCAGAAATAAAAAATGTAATAACTGAAATGAAGAATATGAGTATACTAGATGGGGTCAACAGCAGATTAGAGGAAATAGGAGATTGAATCAGCAATTTAGAAAACAAGGTAGTAGGACACACTAGACCAGATGGATTTAATTGATATTTTTATCAGTTAAAGAGCACTTCACCCCAAAACAGCAGAATATATATTCTCTTCTTTTTTTTTTAAATATTTATTAATCTGCAGCACCACTTTTTTTTTTTTTTTTTGAGGGCAGTGTCACTGGCCCTCATATGTGGGACCCGAACCGGGGCCGCTGGCTTCCCAAGCCAGTGCTTAACCACTGCACCACTCGGCCGGCCCCTAGAATATTTATTCTTTTCAACTGCACATGGAAGATTTTCCAAAATAGAACACATGTTAGACCACAAATAAGTCTCAATAAATTTGAGATGATTAAAATCATATCAAGTGTCTTCTCTAACCACAATGGTATGAAACTAGAAATCAATTACAAAAATCAACAACCAGGGAGGGCCAAGTGGAGCGTTGGTTAAGAGCAGGTTTGGGACGCCAGCTCTGAGCAGCAGGGCCCCGGTTCAGATCCCACATGAGGGCCAGTGACGCTGCTCCCTCTACAGCTAAGATGGTGAACAACAGCTCAACCTGGAGCTGGGCTGCCCTGAGTCCCGGCAACGGCGTAGGCTGCAGTGGGGCTGCAGTGGGCTGCTAAAAGCTACCGTGAGCGGCCAGCAGCCAGCGTGAGCTGCCAAGAGCCGCCATGAGTGGCCACCCAGTGGCCAGCAACCAACTGCTTCTGCTGGGAGGAGCACAATGATCATGGTGCCAATAGGGGCCAGTGAAGCTACGTACTTCACAACTAGACTGAAGAAAAAAAGGACAGCAACTTGTCTGTTCCCTTTCCCTGATTCCCCAATGCCCCAATTACCCAATAAAATCTTTAAAAAAACAAAAAAAAACAAAAAACAACAACCAAACCAAATCAAACAAACCCCTGAAAAATACACAAACACATGGAGGCTAAATAACATGCTACTAAACAATGAATGGGTAACAATGAGATCAAGGAGTAAATAAAAAGATACCTTGAGACAAATGAAAATGAAAACACGACCCAAAATCTGTGGGACACAGCAAAAGCAGTCCTAAGAGGGAAATTCATAGCAATACAGACCTACCTCAAGAAACCAGAAAAATCTCAAATAAACAATCTAATTTTACACCTAAGGGAACTGGAGAAAAAACAAAAACAAAAACAAAACAGCAAATAAAGCCCAATGTGAGTACAAGAAAGGAAATAAAAAAGATCAGAGTAGAAATAAAGGCTGGCTTGTCTACAAAAACTCTGCAGGCCAGAAGAGAGTGGCAGGAGATATTCAAAGTGACACAAAATAAATACCTACAGCCAAGATTGCTCTACCCAGCACTTAAAATTCAAGGAGAAATAAAGAGTTTCTCAGAAAAGAATAAGCTTAAGGAATTCATTAACACCAAGCCAGCACTGCAAGAAATGTTAAAAGGCCTTTTTTAAACAAAAGAAAGGGGTAAACAAGCTAACCCAGGAAGACCAGGAATACAAATAACAAAATGGCAATACATATGCACCTATCAATAATCATTTTAAATGTGAATGGGCTAAATGCCCCAATCAAAAGACAGAGAGTGGCTGAGTGGATAAGAAATAGGACACATGTATATGCTGTTTACAGATGGAATAAGATATTTCTTGCAAATGGAAATGAGGAAAAAAAAAAAGCTGGAGTACCAATACTTATTTTGGACAAAATAGGCTTTAAAATGACTACAATAAAAGACAAAGAAGGGCATTATACCCTAATAAACATCTATGCACCCAACATAGGAACTTCTAATTATATATAACAGATTTTGACAGACATAAAGTCAGAGATCAACAGTAACACTATCATAGTAGGGGACTTCAACACCCCATTGTCACCAATGGACAGACCCTTTAGACAGAAAATCAACACAGAAAGAGGGGCATTAAATGACACCTTAGACCAGCAGGACTTCGTTGATATTTTTAGAGCATTTCACCCTGAAAAAACAATATACATTCTTCTCAAGTACACATGGGACATTTTCCAAGATAGACCGCGTTAGGCCACAAAACAAGTCTCAGTAAATTTAAGATTGAAGTCATATCAAGCAGATATAAAGGAAAAACTGATGGTTGCTGGCTGGGAGGGAGTGGGGATGAGGGAGAGGGGGAAGGTTTTGGACAGCATAGGTGGGTGACTACAATGTTGCCGCAGGGATATGGGGGCAGTTCTGGGAATGTAATTGATAATGTTGTGAAGAGACTATTACGTTAAGTGAAAGAAGTCAGTCGGAGAAAGACAAGTATCATATGATCTCTCTTACATGTGGAATCTGAAAAACTGAATGAACGAGCAAAGTAAACAGACTCATAGATATAGAGGAAAAACTGAGGGTTGCTAGTTGGGAGGGGGTGGTGGAAATAAAGGGGGAGGGGAAGGGATTAGACAGCATAAATAGACAACTACAATATGCCACAGGGATATGAAACACAGTTCAGGGAATATAATAATGTTGTAAAAACTTTGAGGCGTGTCAGATAGTCACATGTCTTGTTAGGGAGACCACTTCATGGATGGAGTAGAGGCTTGATCACTGTACACCTGAAGCTGATGTTGTATAATATTGTATGCCAACTGTCACTGAATATATATAGATAGTCACAAGATGTGGAGTATACTGTGGAAGGGAGTCAAAGGAATTGTAGTGGATATGTATGATATGGGGTGGGGGGAGAAAAAAAAAGAATACTACAGAATCAACAAAACTCCCCCCCAAAAAAAGTCATTATTAACTCACTACTCAGCTTTCCTCAGTCACTGCTGAAATCCTGAAGAAATGTCTGGCCCCTGGGCTGGCCCTCTGTAGGGCAGGCCCTAATAGGGGCTTATGATTTTGCCCCAGCCCCAAGTTAGCCAAAGGTCCGAGTGGCCAAAAAAGGTTGATTTAGGGTGCAGGGGCTGTGCAGGTCTTGGCCTCTGTGCCTAGAATGCCATGGTGGAAAATGGGGCCCATGCTTTGGCCTGGGGCCTTCTGCAGACCTTGGATATATCTGGGCTCAATCTTGGGGCCATATTGGGAACATGGGAGCCCCACCTGTGGCATTGAGGACACTGTCTTCTCATGGCCTAGAGGTCAGGAGTTTGGCCAACTTACTGTGAGCAAGATACCTAACCTTCAGTGTTCCTTTTTGTAACATGTTGTGAGGGTTCCATGAGATGTGTGTCATACATTTAGCACAAAGTGATCTTAGTAAGAAGGAAAGCATTCCAAGAGCTAGTTTTGCTCAGTTAAACTCTCCCGCCCTGGTGAGGGAGCTGACAGGAGAACGTTTTTTTCCTGTTCAGTGAAGGGGGTGAGAAATGCAGTCTCAAGAGCCAGGATTCTGTCTGGTAGGAGCAGAAAGAGACAGAGTTACCGGAGACCTGTCCTGGGGCAGTGGCACCAGCAGGGAAACTGGATGCTTCCAAAGGTCAGTGGTAGAAAATAGTGGGTGGTGGTGCAGCAGTTGGCATCTTTAAGGGCTGGGGTGTTATCACCAGTATGGAGGCAACTGTGGATTCTAGTCTCCATTCTGTTGTCAAAGTGGCTACTGGGGACTCAGAATAGTGTGGAGTTTTCTAGTGCAGCCTTCAGGCTCAGACCACCCAAGTTCAATTCAGGTTTAGTCACTTACCAACTACATGATTTGGGACAAGTTACTTAACTCTTCTGGTGCAATTCTCCCATTTGTAAAATGGGAACCATTATGTTACTAGGTTGTTGTGAGAGTTAAATAATTCAAATACAGCGTTTAGAAGAGTACTAGGCTTACAGTGAGGGCTCAAGAAGGATGCGAATTGCCGGTATTTCCTGCCTGCATCATGAGAGTTGCAGGTGATCCTTGGGGTTCTTTCTGTTTTAAAAGTTATCATCTTGTAAAGATTTTGTGGTGTGTCAGATGGTCACATGCCTTGTTGGGGAGACCACTTCATGGATGGAGTAGAGGCTTGATTCCTGCACTGTACACCTGAAACTGATGTTGTATAGTATTGTATGGCAACTGTGACTGAATATGTGGATGGTCACGGGATGTGGAGTATGCTGTGGAGGGGAGTCAGGGGAGTTGTGATAGATATGTATGATATGGGGGGGGAGTGGGGTGGCAAACTGGGGGTGGGGGGTTGTCACTTTGGGGGATAGAGTGTAACTATTGCATTGTGTTGTACACCTGAACCTAATAATAAAAAAAAAAGTCATCATCTTTCAAGTATCTAACCCAGCCTTCTTAGAGGGCAATTTAAGACCAGTCCCTCCTGTTTAGGTTTCCTGCGGCCCTGAAGAATAACACAGCTTTTGAATAACCGAGAAAAATATTCTCTACCCCCTGCATTTTTGTAGAAAAATGAATGTGATGTCTCTGCTGTGGTCAGTCAATAATGCTTCAACCTTCCAGTCCAGAGCCCAGCCCTGGCTCTGATAGTTTCCATTCACATTTTCAAGCACAACTTGTTCATTCACACAACAAATGCTACCTTAGCCAGTTTGCAGAATAGAGTTGTGGTCCATAGGGTAGGCCCTGGAGCCAGGTGGGCCTAGGCTGGACTCCAGGCATATAACCTCAGGCCTCAACCTCTCCAAGACCCAGTTTCTCCACATGCAAAGATTCCTGCTTCTCAAGGTAGTGTGAGGATAAAATGAAAATCTGTTGAATCTGGACTGTCGTCAGTCGCAAGGCGCAGATGATCTGACAAAGACAATAAAGGTATTTCCTTGTATCACACAAGTATTTGTAGTTTGGTAGCTCTAACGTTGGCTTAGCAGCTCAGTGCTATCTCAGGATCTCTTTCTGCTCTGCCATCCTTGGTCATCCTTGGCCTTTTGGTCACAGGGTAGTTGCTGCAGCTCCAAGCTTCACATCCTGATACACAACCACCCAAGCAGGAAGTAAGGGAGGAGACGGCAACAAGTCTTTGTCCTCTAGAAACTCTTTTCCTCAAGAAAATCTCCAACTGAGCCGGCCGAGTGGCACGGTGATTAAGCACTGGCTTGGGAAGCCAGCGGCCTTGGTTCGGGTCCCACATATGAGGGCCAGTGACATTGTCTTCAAAAAAAAAAAAAAAAATCTCCAACTTTAGCAGGCACAAGAATTACGTAACAGCTTCTAAAGTCACGAGTCCTGGGCCTTCTGGAGATTGACCTTGTGGGTCTGGGGCAGGACTCGAGAACTGTATTGCTAACAAGTTCGCAGATATGCTGAGGCATTGGCCCGAGAGAAAACTAGCTGTGGTTGGACTGGGGTTGTGCTTTACCCTGGTGTTAACTTTGGTCCTTGAGAAAGACAAGGCTGAGGAAAGGATTGAAGTGGTGTTATTTTATTTGGGAGATGCAAGCCCAGAGTGATGTGAGAAAGAAGAGAAGGAAAGATGCAAAGCAATGAGATGTGATGCATTACTTACAGCCTACTGTTTCCCAAAAAGCTAACCGTGTATTTAGTTGGCACAAGAGACTTTTCTGAAAGGGCTGAAAGGAGAAGCCTTGGAGAGAGGGAGAAAGAGGCAGTTATCAGCCCAGCTCCTTTCTTTCCATCTTGTTTCCTATTTTTTTTTCTTTTTTTTTTAGAGGGCAGTGTCACTGGCCCTCATATGTGGGATCCGAACCGGGGGCCGCTGGCATCCCAAAACCAGCTCTTAACCAATGTGCCACTCCGCCGGCCCCCAGATTATTGGTTGTTTTTAAAGTCAGAATACCTAAGAGGTTGGTTGAGAAAAGTGAGGCAGAAACTTCCACTCTCGCAAGATACACACCTTTGTTGGCCTGTTTAACAGGTGGTGGGGTCAAAGCCTCCTTGTTGGAGGGGGTTAGGAGAGTGTGTGTGGGAGTGGTGATGGAGAATAGGCTCCTTTACGAGTTTTGCTGTAAAGGGGGCAGAGAAATGGGGTGATACGAGTTCAAGAGGGCCAAGGGAGGATTTTTTTTTTTTTTTTTTTTTTTTTTTTTTTTTTTAGGGCAGTATCATTGGCCCTCATATGTGGGATCCGAACCGGGACCGCTGGCTTCTCAAGACCAGTGCTTAACCACCAAGCCACTCGGCCGGCCCGAGGATGCTTTTAAGACATGGTGTGTGTGGGTTTTTTTTTTTTTTTTTAAGATTTCATTGGGGAATCGGGGAAGGGGAACAGACAAGTTGCTGTCCTTCTGTTCTTCAGTCTAGTTGTGGAGGACGTCACTTCACTGGCCCATGTTGGTATTATCATTGTGCTCTTCCAGGGTGAGGCCATTGGATGCATGCTGCCGGCCAGCTCCACTGCAGTCTACACTGTTGCTGGCAACTCACAGCAGCCCAGCTCCAGGTGGAGCTGTTGTTTACCATCTTAGCTGTAGAGGGTGCAGCGTCACTGGCCCTCTATGTGGGATCTGAACCAGGGCCCTGCTGCTCAGAGCTGGTGTCCCAAGCCAATTCTTAACCAATGCACCACTTCGCCAGCCCAAGGCACGGGGTGTTTGCAGGCAAGAGGATCCAATGATGTGTTTGCAGGCGAGGATCCAATAAAGAAATGGCTAAGGCAAGAGAAAGGGGACATCTGCACAGGTTTAGTCTTAGAGGAGCTGAGAGTGATGGATCCGGGTTACAAGTTAAAGGTTTGGACTTGGAGAAGAGAGGAGTTCCCCCAGAACGGTAAGAGGGGATGTGGGGTGTATGCACTACAGTGCAGGTAGGTAGATAGGGAGATGTGGTGGGAAGATGAGGTATATGACTCAAGTTTGAGGTGAAGTCATCCAAGAGGGTGTTGGAGATGGGAGATGAAGTGAAGATGTGAAATAGTTTATCCGAGAGGAAAGGTGAGCATCTTAGGTAAACATAATAGTTCAGCAGCGTCGAGGGCCCATTTGAAATGTCATAATTATGAAGTGCCAGGTTAGCACGGTGGTGGGAATTCTCTGTAATGTTCAGCTGTTTGGGTGCAGGTGCTGGCTAAGTGCCAGGTAAGAGCGATGGAGAGAGACCTGAGTGTGGTTTTACTACTGGACAGTGGAACCTAAGGCAAGAAGGGAAGTGAAGAGACTAAGGCTGTTATATAAAGGCAATAATATAAAGTTAACCATTGAACAAAAACACACACCTTTCTAAATACCAAAAACAAATAGCTTGAAAAAACAAACCCAAAAGGAAAAAAAAAGAGAATACGTAAGAACTATATAGAGGGCTGGCTGAGTGGCACAGTGGTTAAACGCTGGCTTGGGAAGCCAGCGGCCCTGGTTTGGGTCCCACATATGAGGGCCAGTGACACTGCCCTCAAAAAAAACAAAAAAAAACTACATAGAAAGGTTCAGAATACATGTAAACACAACATATAACATAGGATGGAATCAAGGCCAGGTTTATCATTTTATGGAGCTGTAAAAGGGTTGAGGAATCTCTATGATAAATTTCCAGAATATATTAAGAAAATAAGCAAGGTGGAGAAAAGTATGGCATGTTATCTTTATATAACAGGGAATATAACATATTTATCTTTCAAAAAAAATTTTTTTTTTTTAAAGATTTTATTGGGGAATTGGGGTAGGGGAATAGCATTGGGGAATCGTGGAAGGGGAAGACAAGTTGCTGTCTTTTTGTTCTTCGGTCTAGTTGCGGAGGATGTTGCTTCACTGGCCCATGTTGGTATCATCATTGCACTCTTCCCGGATGAGGCAGCTCGGCCTCTGGATGATCGCTCACCACAGCTCTTGGCAGCTTACGCTGGCTGCCAGCCGCTCATGCTGCCTGCCGGCCATTCACTGTAGCCTATGGCAGCCCACTGCAGCAGGGGCTGCAGCCTACACCATTGCCAGGGCTCACACAGCCCAGCTCCAGGTGGAGCTGTTGTTAGCTGTAGAGGGCAGTGTCACTGGCCCTCATGTGTGGGACCCGAACCGGGGCCGCTGGCATCCCAAAACCAGCTCTTAACCAATGCGCCACTCGGCCGGCCCTATCTTTCAATTTTTTAAAATGAAAAGATTAAATCAAAGAGGTCAGTAACTGGGAATAAGGTAAAGAACAGGAATAGAAACTAGACTTTTCTGAATAGATCTTGTTTTCTAGATTAGACTTGGAACTATGTAAATACTTTACATAATTAACCAAGAAATTCTTAAAAATGGAAAAATAAAAATAGATTAACATAACTGTGTATCCAGTTAGTAGCAAACCAGAGAGAAACCATACTAAGTTTAAATCAGAGTAAACTGATCGTACAGGCCGAGCAGGAAATACTCCCAAGAACAAAAAGAAATGCAAACAAAACCTTAACCTGCCTTTTGTTATTCTGATACTGTTGTGTAATATGGAAGAAAACAATTGAGTACTTGTGATATTCAATTTTATAATTCAGGGAATAAATGAGAAATGGGATTCTCAGTGTTGAGAAAAAATATACAGATGTGTGACAGAAGAATTAAAAAGTCTCCAGGGCCGGCCAAGTGGCACATTGGTTAAGAGTTGGCTTAGGATGCCAGCTCTGAGAGCAGGGCCCCGGTTCAGATCCCACATTAGGGCCAGTAATGCTGCGCCCTCTACAGCTAAGATGGTGAACAACAGCTCGACCTGGAGCTGGGCTGCCTTGAGTCATGAGCGACGGTGTAGATTGTAGTGGAGCTGCAGTGGCTGCCACAAGTTACAGAGTGGCTGGCAGCTATCATGAGCAGTTGGCAGCCTACGTGAGCTGCCAAGAGCCACCGTGAGTGTCAACCGATCTGTCTCACCCAGGAAGAGCACAATAATAATACCAACATGAGCCAGTGAAGCGGCGTCCTACAGAACTAGACTGAAGAACAAAAGGACAGCAACTTGCCTGTTACCCTTCCCCAATTCCCCTCCCCCAATTCCCTAATAAAATCTTTTAAAAAAGTCTCCAAAATCTTGAATTTCAATAGAAAGTATCAATATATGTTTTATATTAAAAGAAGTTTCACTTTAGAAAGAAAACATGTCCCTGTGCACCAAAAAGGCCTACACAGTAGGGCATTCTAGAGCCTAGATTTTTGGTCTTGCGATGCCATTCACCATAAAAGGAACCAGACTTCTGTTTTTTCCTATAAATAACTGACACCAGGTCTGTGTGCAGCAGGAAGTGTCCTAGGTAAGTCTGGAACATTCTATGATACTATAAATCAAGGAAGTTACCAAATACCAGTTAACTATCAAGACTTGTATCAAAAGGACTCAGGAGCTGACATGAAGAGGTCTCCACCGGACAAAAATAAGGACAATTTGGGCATCATCAAATTTAATAACTGCAACAAACTGAAACATGTAAGATATGTTTAATTCAGTGACCATGATACTAAAAACACTAAAATACCACCCTGTGGTCACTTTTGGAGGATGCTAGTAAACCAACTCATTATTTTGAAAACTGGCAAAGATTTAGGCATTAATCCTTTTCCCAATATAAATTGTAACTTTAGATAACCAAATAGCAGATGAGTTGAAGTTTCTCTTGAGAGCAGTATTTCAGGTATTATATGAAGATATGGCAGAATCAGAATACCACCATATTGTAACCTTTGATGAATTAATGGATCTAGGCATTGAGCTTCAATGGCTGCACCATGTAAAGAGACAACCAGACATGATGTCTGTCCTGATGAAAGCATACACTGTAAGGTTTTGCCACTAAATCTGAATCCAATCACACCTCTAGATCTATTCTTAGTTAACAGAGAATACAAAGGGTAAAGAAACCTGTTAAATGACACCATAGAGATATAACAGCAAAATCCAGATGGGGAAGTAGAGATGAAGCTGAAGGCTCAGAGATTCCAAAAAACATGCCAACCATTTGCATTATGTAGTGCCTATATTTAGATTCTCAAATAAAGGACTTAAAAAGAAAAAATTATACTTAGGCAATTAAGTTCAATAACCTATTTCATAATAGTAAGGAATTCATGTTAATTTTTGGTATGCTAATAAGTTTTTAAAAGTAGAGGTTGCCAAAATAATGTATATACTTTTTAAGAAAGGAAAAAAACTGTGTTAAAATTATGCTGATTTTAGCATAATTTTGAGCACCTCTTGTAACTGCAGAAGGCAAATGTGACCTGTGGGCCAGCTGAGGTGTGGTGGTTAAGCACTGGCTTGGGAAGCCAGTGGCTCTGGTTCGGTCCCACATATGAGGGCCAGTGACACTGCCCTCAAAAAAAAAAAAAAAAAATAGACTACGTATTATGAATCCATTTAGATGAAATGTCCTGAAAAGGCCAAGCTATACGAAGATTAGTAGTTGCCTAGGGCTGGAGGGAAGAGGGACTAGAGAGTGATTGCTAATAAGGGGTTTCTTTTTGGAGTGATGAAAATATCCTGGAATTAGTGGTGAACACTGCACAACCTTGTGAATATACTCAAAACCACAAAACCGTATGCTTTAGAATGGTGAATTTTATGGTACGTGAATTATAGCTCAACTTTTTAAAAGGTGGGGGGCTTATCCTCAGTAGTGTCAAATGCAGCAGTTAAGCCAGGTGAGGTGAGACCTGGAGACCACAGGATCCAGGTATAGCAGTAAAGATCCATTTGACAACCCTTTTCCTTGTCTGTCATCATCTATCCCTCCCCTATTTAATTCCAGTAATTCTGGCTGAATTCTGAACAGATTGGGTGGTTCCAGCAATCCTGCCACGATTGGTTTACGAATGGTCAGGTGACCCAGTTCTGCTCAATGAAACTGGGCTGCTAAGGGGCTCTAGGAAATAATTAAGGGGAAAAACTGAAACATCAGGTCTTCTGCCTCTGGACGTGTGTATCAAGTTGAAGCCTGAAGCAGCTGACTTGATGAGGTAGTTGGACAACATGCTGAGAGCAACACCTGGGTCCTTAGAACTACCCTACCTCAGGACTTCAATTAGTGAGATAAATCCGTCTGCTATTTAAGCCATTTATTTTAAGAGCTCCAAGTATCCTAATATGTTACTGGTGACTCTTCCTAAGATGGGTTAGAATGGGTCTGAGACAGGGCTGGGGGGAAGGGAATGCATTTTTATATCTAACTATGACCAGACTTAGTTCAAGTCAGGACTGGCACTGAGCATGCTATTATGATGTCTTAAATGTCCTCACCATGTTTTCACGTCTGGTTTCTTGGTTTTTAAGCTCGGCACACTCACAGCCTGTCAATTTTCCAGGAAGGAAATAAAATTCATGTTCACCCTATCCATCATTTCTAGATAACAGAAAGAGGGCTACTACTGAGTTTAACCTTAGCCAGTCACATAGCATCTAAGTCTGTTGCTTTTTTTTTTTGAGGACAGTGTCACTGGCCCTTATATGTGGGACCTGAACCGGGGCTGCTGGCCTCCCAAACCAGCGCTCAACCACCGCACCACTCGGCTGGCTCTGAGGCTGTTTCTTAATTATGAAAGGATAACACACAGGACTGATCCAAACATTAAAGGAACATATGGCAGAGCTCCCAGTAGTCCACAACTCAATACATTAATTGATAAAAGTAACCCCAACTGTGGCTTTCTCAAATTCTGTTAACTTCTGCTCAAATCTCAACCTACTCCTAATAACTACAGTGGTCTCCACTCTGGAAGATAGCTCCTTCAAATAAAAATTAATAATCTATAACCTAGAACTATTTCATCAATAATGAAGGCAAAACGGCTGGAAATTGCCTAAGTGGACAAATTGTACTTTATCCAAAAGGTGCCCCCAAACAGAAGTCTAAGTCAGAAATTATTTTTGACTGAAGTTGGGGATTTCAATCCTGAATTTGCTACTCATTAGATGTACACATAACCCTGACCAAGTTTCTTAATCTGAGTCTGTTTCCTCATCCATAAAAATGGTGTTAACACCTGCATTACACAATTGTCCTGTGACTAAAAATCAGACATAATTCAGAAAACTTACGAAGGAAGAGCTTAACTGATGACAGCTCTACCTTTCTAAGAGGATAAACAAAGCAATGAAAGATATATTTTTGGTAGTCTCCAATTTATTTCCCTCAAATACAGGTGACTTGTGAGATTCAAATTGCATCAATTTCAATTTCCTAATAGATAACTTCTTGCTATTTCCCTAATGGAAAGGGATTTGCTGCAGGGTTTTCAAACTGAACCAATCAGGCAAGTCTCCATTAATGGCTTTATTTCTGGAGCTAGAGCAATTCACCAGCAAGGATGAGAACTTTGTCAATTTACAGACTGCTTAAGAGCAGAGTGCCATCTGCCGCATCTTATGGCCAACTGTAATAGACTCAGAAAGCACTTTCTCTTGACACAAGGACTATATAATGCGATCAATTCATTTGCTAATTCTACAGAAATTTTCATGAGACCTGGAGAGGCTCTTTTGCCATCACCTACCAGGCCAAAACCTCAGATCTACCAAAAATCTGCATTAAAAAGTACACTGCAGATAATGCTGCACAGCCAAGTACAGAAACCAATTCTCTGCTCCCAGCCTCTCAGCACGAATCTACTTACTCTGGGATCTTATGCTCACTTCACCTAGCACTGTGTTCTGTGAATATTGTACATAGAACCTCTACACCTCAAACCAGAATGCATCCTGTCCCTCAAGATGTGGAGAAACTAGGCTCCCCCACTTCTGGGAAAAGATGAGAGGAAGCATTCCAAGCCAAACTGTATCCAGCTTTATTAAAGATACTTTCCATAAACAACCATGGTATTTCAGGCAGGACATGGGCAGACAATCGTTAACAGTATACAACAACTTTCACGCTCCCTTCTTCAATGGACTACCAAAATCAGAAAGCCACTATAAAAACCCAATGAAGTCTTCGTTTGATGCTCTGAACAGATAAAGTTTAGAGTGAGGGCTGACATTTCACATTAAGCATTGTTGTTTAACAACTTTTCACAAGCCGACCCTGACTTTCAGGAAATGAAATGAAAATGGCAGAATTATCAATCTGTAGAGGTCCACAATCTAAAAATGGAACTGCTGCTCTTTTGAGGGATGCCATCTCAATGGTGACACTACCAGTCTGGATTGCCTGATATACTGGTAACCAATTTTTCTGGGTCAGGTCCCAACAGGTCTCTGGGTTTAAGGGAGTCAAGTCTATGCTTAAGGTGGAGAGGGAGAAAACGACATAAAAACGAATTTGGGTTTTCCCACACCGAAAGGTGTTTGTGCCAAGGTGGTTAATGTGTATCAACATCAAAGGGTCCCTCCTCCCAGGAAGCAAGAGGAAGTCTCTCAAAACTAGAAGGGAAAGGTGTTTTTCCCATGTCAATCCAGCTTTGGAGACACTCTATTAGTAATATATGTCCTTCCCCAAAAAACAACAATGAAGTGTTCTGTGTGCTAACAACATAGCTTAAAAAAAAAAAAAAGTAAAACAAAAATTCTGCATTTTTATAAAACTTGATAAAAAATAGTATTTCAAACTGTACAGTCACCAGAAGTACACAGTTATCAAAAATGCACACACTTCACTTGGCATCTCCAGCACCTTCAGCTTTCTGTGCCTAAAAGAAAAACAGACCGATTAACACAATGTGTAGATTTTGAAACTACGTACCTTCATTCATATTCCATCTGTAACATAACTTTGCTACCAGGCCAAAGTTCGGGTTTTAGGTACTTTGATACCCAGGTACCTCTTCCGAGAACGACTTGGTAGGTAACTTTGATAAATTACTCCCCCTTGAGACTGTACTGTAACATTGGGGAAGGGGATACATTAGCATTACATCTGAGATTATTCCCAGCTTGGCAATTTTATGGTGTAGCATAAGTATAGCACCTAACAACAGGACAAAGATCAACGCCACAGTGCCTTTTATCGGATGGCAGAGACTTCAAGAATCCCGGACTTAAGCTAACAGGAAAACCACGAGCAAACTTGGGACTGAAAGGCACACTTAGTGTGCCTTCCTGTGGGTGCAGGAAAAAGACTTTAAGACGGTTGGGATCTGTAAGTGATCAAATGAACAGGCTTCACAAAAAGTGAGATGGCAGTTGTACCTGGTCTGTTTTGGCATCTCCATTTTCTGCAGGGTTATTCCCATCCTTGCCGGCATCAGCTTTCCCCTTTTTCCCTTTGGGTAACTTTTCTCCCTTCTAAAAGGAGGGGAAGGAAAAAAAAAGAGCTGTTTCTCCTAATTTCATATTACCAGGGTATGGTTACAAAGTTCTGCACAAGGCAGGATTATTTTATCAAAAGATAACACACAAACTATAAACCCTACCCCACTGCTAAAACAACTGATCAAAACTAGGCCAAATTACCTATAATTCGCTGTGGTTGTCAGTATGCAAAATTTCTGAGTGTAAACAGGAGAATAAGACAGCTTAAAGCATGGGTGTCTGATACCCAAGTGCAGTTTTCTATAAACTGATGATACAGTTCTTGATTAAGGAATCAGTATACATACATATACCCCAAGAACAAGGAAAGCTATCAAAACAATTTGGAATATCCATTAATGGAATCACCATTATGCTTAAGATACTAATGGATAGTCCTCATTCTATGAAAATGACCAATTAAGATATTATTATAAGGCCCCATACTATTTATCATATCTCAACTTTGTGCCAGCCAATAGATGTTCTTATATAGCAGGTCTCCCATCAGCAACATTGGACAGTGCTCAGCCTTGTAACTCCTAGATACACTTTGTCTCCCAGTCACACTCACCTTTGCAGGGGCCTTTTTAGGCTTGGGCTCTGGCTTTGGAGGAGCAGGTTTCTTTTATTAGGGGAGAGAAAACAAGAGAACATTGGTATGTGGACCAAAGGAAACCCACAAACCAAACCACAGTACCACTGGCATGTGTTTTCCCAACTTCGTAAAAATTTTGGTGGCTGACTTCCCATTAGAATTTACTATCTTCAGAAACCCACTCAAGAAACACTAAATACTCTGAAGTGTTCCACTTTGGTTACAAGTCATCAGAATTTCAGAAACAGCAAATCTCAAATGGGTGAGAATCCAGTGTAGCAGCTCAATAAAACCAGTCACTGACCATCATTCATGGGAAGCAGAGAGGATTGTTTTTCAATGTCTCTGTTTCAGGGATAAAAGTGAAAATGTAAAAGCATACACACTTACAGCAGATAACCTTGCAGATCTTCTCTGTGGCTGTTTAAAAAAGAGAGAGAAAGTTAAAAATAGGATAGTTGAACCACTTAGCAAATTAAGAGCTAGGGGTATCGTTAATTACCACCAAAGGAGTCCAAAGCTTTCAGAAAACTCCAAAAAGAGAATAAACAAGACTTACTTCGTCTTTCACCTTGGCTTTATCTCCTTTAGCATCCCCTTCAGCCTATAAAAACAAACAAAAATTAAGAAATCTGCAGCTTCCGAGACAATAAAGAAAAAAAAAACTGCAAGGAAATGTTGCACACAACTCTAGGACACACAAATCGTACTTCGCAGCCCCAGCTCGTACGCAAATATAACCGAAATGCTTAAAAAGCTTGCGAGTGCTCACTTGCGTAAGCTTCTAGCCCGATCAAGCTCAAGGCGCGCAGGGGGGCAGGTGTCTGAGCCCCAGCCCGCCGGGAGTGTTCGAATAGCGGTCCCGGGAAGCGCGCACTGAGCCGGGTTGAAGAGCGTGCAGCAGCACAGCTCGCACCCGCACCGCGGAGCCAGGCAGAAGCACAAGCAACAGCTGCAGCTGGTGCAAACAAACCTCTCTGGAGGCGGGGCCCGAGCACCGTTACCATAGCAGCCGTCGAGGGCGGGAGACTGGAGGCGCGCGCAGCCCGGGGAACTCGTGGGCGGCAGCGGCGCGCACCGGCGCAAGCCTTGTGCGCCGGGGCCGCAGGCTGAGGCGGGTCTCTACAACGCGGAGCCCCGCCCCAAGGAAGGCGGGCTCCGCCTCCTCACGGCGGCGGTTTTTTGGCGGCAGCGCGTTCCCCCGCCCGCCAACCCCAAGCGCCGCCTTCCCGCCCTTTCGCGTTTGAATTGCCCGCCCGCTGGGAGGGGAAGGATGGGGGGGCCTGCCGATGGGGGAGGGGGCGCGGGGCGGGCACGTCGAGCCCGAGGGGAGCGGGATAAACAGCCACCAACATGGCTCCTCCCGCCGCGGCCGCCGCTCCTCCAATATGGCCTCTTGCGCCCGCGGGCAGCGGAGCAGCGCAGGGTTTGCCCGAGGCCGCCTGACACTGTCTCGAGTTCCCGCGCCGGGCAGCTAAGTCTGCCCAGCCCGGCGCTGATTCTCGCACCCCACAGCCAGGGAAGCGGCGGAAGCAGCAGCGGTGGTGTCAGCGCTAGTGGCGGCCCAGCGCCTGGGGCCCTCGCGCCACGTACCTTTCTCTTGGGCATGATGGCGACGGTGGCGGAACGTAGACGCTGGACGCGGGGATGCAGCGGCGCGCGAGCTTCTGTCGGTCCGGGGGTCGTTCTCGCCTCTTCTTCACACTGCTCAGGCTCCGGGGGGTTTATAAAGTTTTTATAGCGCTGGGAGCCCCGGACCGGTTAGAACCGGATTTCACCTCCCGCCGCCGCTCATTGGCCCAGCTGGGGTCACGTGGGCGGGGTTTAAACTCACCTCCTCTGGAGTGAGGAGGGGGGTATAGGGGGAAGGCGCGCGAGAAGGCGGCGCGCCGGGGGGGGGCGCGCCGCGGGTGAGGCGTGCGTCTTAGGTAATAAATGGGGGTGGGGGGTGGGGGCTGGGGGATGCGAGTCGGCGGGCTCTGGGTTTCGGCTCCCACCAAGAGCCGGCTTTTGCAAACTATCAAGTTCCTTCCACCTTATGCAACCGAGCTGCCCACTTCTCCAAGCTGTGCGACACTTAGGGCCCATCGTGGCCGCTTTCCTTCCTGTTCCCGCTGGGGGCCCCCGAAGAAGGGTTTGCAAGGCCTGGCCGCACCGCCCTTCTCCGCCGGAGGCGGGAGAAAGCGCGCGGCTTGGAGGCACTGGCTGCAGTTCCCAGAGCCAAGGCTGACGCTGAAGTGGGAGAGCGGGGAAGCCAGCTTGGCGCAGCCGGACGTGCATCGTTCCAAGCTGCCACTCACAGGAAGCTTTTCGTGCACCTCACCTGGAAGGCGGTCCACCCGAGCTGGAGTGCGGGTTCGAGGGGGAGACTTTACACGCAGAGGTTACTTTCGGGTGCAATGGGGCAGGTAGGAGCTGTCCTTTCAGCACCCCTTGCTCAGCTGCCTCCCCAAATGTCAACGAAGCCCCCCGCCAAAGCCTGTAGGGTGGCTCCCTGAGGTCCCTATATTCCCAGACTTCAGGACCTTGCCATAGAATGATGGAGAGCGGCCGCCAAGAAGGCCTACCAGTACTCCCCTCCCCCTACGCTCCACCCGCTTCGGAGACATCCAGCTCAGCTGCCCCCACGATGCGGCCAGCCACCAAGCCTGGGTGCTGCAAACGCAGCTGGCGAAATCCCTCCTTCCACACTGGCAGACTGCTTCCTTTCACTTGCGCGAGGAAAAGGAGGGTGGAGGAAAGCGTCCGGGGATTAGGAAACAAGCAGAGGAACAGGTGGTGTGATGGTAAAAAGTATCTTCCAATGGCTCCCTTACCCCGCATGCCCCCAAAGCTAGGGATACTGGAGGTAGCCAGGTGCACCTGAGGGAGGGTAGACAAATGTACAAGAAAAACAAGTGTTCTTCCATCGCACTGTTAGCAAGTTTTACATCTAAGAATTATTAAATCTCTATTTGACACCCAGGAGAACACAAGAACACGATAAATATCCTCAAGTGGGGGCTTGACTCACAGGTGGGAGAACATTTAAACTAGGTCCACCTAGTTTATTGAGGCAAGGATGGAAGCTGGTTTGTACAAGTCATACCGGTAGAAAGCAACCAGAAGTTGTTCAAATCAACTATTTGCAGCCCCTGCTCCTGGACAGCGGTGGCCCCTCAGCCTCTTCCAACCCCTACAGTGCTCCTGGCGCAGCCCCACCCCACGCCACTCTGTACTTTTCCCAGAATACAGGACCTCAGGCAATCGATACCAGCCCCATTAATCACTTCTGCTGAACCCCAATCATATTAGGGGAAACCTAGATCGGAGACAGGACTCAGCCATGCTCACAAGGCAGATTCTTTTGCTGCCTCCAGCCCCATTCCCGCCTTAATTGTAGGGCTCTGCACTTAGCCCCATAATTCATGCCTCCTAATTAAGACTGTCAACAGTCCCAATGTAAAGCTGGAAAACGTACAGCACCTGCTCTCTGGGAACCCTGTGCCAGGTGTTTGGGGGGCTTGCATTGACTGGCTTCTCAATCGCAGTGTCTGGCATTTAAGTTTGATTCTGGGAGCCGGGATAATGGCCAAGGGGTCTCTTGTGCCAGGTATCCAGGCACAGGAAGGCAGGGAAGTGACTGGAGTATAGGAAAGTTGGGGTTAAAAAGTATACTTAGGACTGCTTGCAAGACCCCACCCCTCCCCTAGAGGGAGATGTTGGGGAAACAGTTTGCAGAAAGTAAAATGGCAAGACTGAAGAGTAGCCATTGGTTGGTATTACTGGCTGGTGCTTGCTGCTATGGGGCACCTGAAGCAAAGTTGCTCAGGCAGACAGCTCTTCAAAGGCACTAATCCTATTTGCAGTGAGGCCTGGCAGGGAGAGAAGGGAAAAGACAGAGCCCTTAACTCAACCCTCTTCTTCCTGCTGGGCAGCCTTGGCCCTCACAAGCTGAGACTCTGCCATGCTGGGAATAAATTGTCTCAGGACCTACATAGGGGGCCAGGTCAAAAAGCTGACAGAAGCCTCCAAGATTGAGGAGGTGGGAGGCAAGAGTCTGAGATGGTGAGGGCAGGAGGCAGTCAATTGGGAAGTGCTTGTTTTTGTGCTCTTGGTCCTGATGTGTTCCAGGGAAGGAGGCCTGTACTGGACTAGATTCACCAGGGCCTACAGGCTCTTCTGTTACCCTGGAGCCACAGAGGGGGCTGGTCTCATTGGGGAGTGGAGCCTGGCCCCATGCCCTGCAAGAGAAGGAAAGCTTGTGTGGGCCGAGTCGACAATAGGTAATTGGATTGTAATCACCGCCTGGCTTCCATGCGCCATTGGGGGCGCTGAGCCTTTCACTGAGCAATCAGCACTGCGTGGTGGGAGGGGTAGAGACTCAATAGCAAATCCCAGGTGGAAAGCTGAGGGGGAGGAGCAGCAGATGGGCAAATTTTCTGTCTCTCCCTCCGCTTCCTTGCCCAAATGACGCTGGCTGCCTATTAGCTATTTACCAGCAGACCTGAGGTGGAGCCAAATCTTTTGTGAAAGTCGAGTGGAAGGCTAAGATGAATGGATACAGGACAAGGGTTTGGGGGAGACCTATTCTCACTATTCTGTGTGTGAAAGTCATGCTGGTGGAAAATGAAAGTGCATTTAGGAGCACAGGTAGAGGTGGCAAAGGAGGAAGGAGCAGGCATCAGAAGAGCCGGGGCCCCCTGCTCTCCAAACCTATTGGTGACCAGAGCTGGGTTTAGTGTACTCGTGGGAGACTCTCACCCTTAACCTTCCCCAGGGGCTACTGTTCCAGGCAACCCAAAGGTAATTATGGCCCCCCATAAACGGGCCTCAGGGGCTCCCCACCAGGCAAAGGGAACACAATTCATCATCAGGAGGGAGGTTCCCTTCACCAAGAAAAGAAAGGGGAGTGGGGCCCTGGAGGCAGAGGGCAGGGCAAAGTGGCAGGAGGCCAGCCTCACTCAGGCTGATGCAGTGCCCAGATGTGCCAGCCAGTCAGCCCGTTTGAGTTCCAAGGCCTGCAGGAAGCCTTGGACTCGCTCTTCCCGTCTGGCTGAGAGTTTGTGCAAGCGTGTCCGTCGGAGCTGGGCGTCCCCACTGGCTTGGAGCCCCTCCTGCAGCAGCTGCTCTGTCACTGCAGCCTGGTCCCTCTCCAGCTGCTGCCTCTTCCGCTCCTCTGCATACATGTCTCGGGCCTTCTGCTAAAGATAAGTGGGGATTAGGGGAGATCGTTTTTTTTTAGGTGGGGGTGGAACTGAGATGGAGGAGGTAGGGGTGGGCCAAGTGAAGTGGAACAGTGGGAAGTTTGCATCAGATTTGGAAAGGTTTGGGAATAGGTTGGTGGTGGGTGGTGCCCGTGTGGTACAGGCAGGAAAGTGGCAGTTCTGGGTCCATCTTGGTTTGTTTTGGGTTGGAGCATCTTATTTCTTGAAATTCTTCTCGGGTTTGTACTTGAAAGGGAAGCAGCAAATGTGGGTGACTCCTTGTTCCCCCACCAACTAGCATTGTGGCTTTGGGTAAATGCTCATTTCTTCATCTGTAAAGTGGGGGTTATGCCTACCTTGAAGAATGGTTTAAGGATTTGAGATAATATATGTAAAAATCCCTATATCATATTAGCAGGCTCTCAAATCGAAACAGCAATTTTATACATTATTACTGTATATTCTCTGCTGCAAGGAAGGTCCTATTCTCACCTGGGGCACATCCATGGGGACAATTCCTTTGGCTTCCCAGGTCACACTAAGGATGACATTCTCTCAACTCCCTAAGCTATTTTACAGAGTTGGGCTCCAGACTTGCCTCCCAAATCCAGACCAGCCTCTTTCAGCAAATGAACGTCTACAAACCTTCTGAGAAGCATGCTTACGTCACTGACTGCATTCTGCCTAGTAGAGGAGGTATTAGTAGCCATAGTCCACTTTTTTTGTTAGAAAGTAAGCCCCTGAAGGCACCATAGAGCCTTCAGATCTCCTGGAACCAGCTCTGACACCAGGTAGGTGATCATATTCCCTGGGAACACTTCTCATACCCTGTGTGTGTCTCCAGACAGATCATAAACTCCTAGAGGGCAGTGATTATGGCTTTCCCTCTGGCACTTAGGGTACACTGTACATGTGAAATACTCAATCGACTGACCATGTGATCCCAGGAGGGGTGCTCCCGGGGAGGGGAAAATCCCTTTGGAAGAGAACCAAGGCCTTGCTGTGCTTCCCTGATGTGCTCTGCTCCAGCCACTCTAAACAGCCACAAAGCCTTTGCATCAGACCTCCTCCTGCCAAACCCATTCCATGTGAGAAACTGTTTTGCTACCGACTTGCGGTCCTATACCCTGATGACCGTTACCACATAATTCCACCTTATATTATGGTATTTCTGTCCCATGCAGCCTATAGCCACCTGGATTGCTCTGTCTTTATCCTTTAAGGAATAGCTTACATGTACACAAGTACTCGAGTCTCGCAATGTAGCTAGGGAGGTACTTTCATTATTGGAGACAGACATGGAGTTTCAGAACAGGAAGTGATCTGCTAAGGCCTCTCAGCAATAAAAGTTTACTGCATGAATAAAAACGACAAAGGAAAATTCTGGAATATGCCCCCTCTAGGCATCCAAGGGTACTCTTCTGCTATGATAATGAGCACATCCGTGAAGCTATGAAGACTAAAACAGGCTTGAGAAGTTGCTGCTAAGGCTCTCCGTCTTGTTGGAAGGGCTTCTTCCTGGCCTTGGTCAGGCCGAACCCTGGGTCCTAGGTACAGGACCTTATTGGGGGATATGGCGATGCTCAGGATACAGTTTAAGCAACCTACGTATTTATAGGCTGATTAGGACACAGATCTCTACACAAAGTCCCAAAGGACAAGGTAGAAGGTGGTCAGGGAGGCAAGAGAAAGGGCCATGCAGGTCAGAGGAGAAAGAGTGTGTTTGATGGAGGTTAAGGACCAGTGAAACCTCAAGGACAGGCAATATCTGAGCTGGGCTTTAACCAATGGGGAGGATTTGGATAACAGTGGGATGTATGGCGGGGGGATATCAGGAAGTGGGAATAATGGACAAAGACATATGATATTGATTAAAGAGCTTGATCAGGTCAGAGTGAGTCCCCCTGGAATACTGAGATTTGAGAAGTTCCTGTCCACAGGACTCTTTCACCTCTCTAAGCCTAATTCTAAATCTGCAAAATGGGGATGACAGTACCCACCTCACTGGGTGGTTTGAAGAAATGAGATAATGTCTAGCTGAATGCCCAGCTATTAACAGTTAGCTATTCTTCTAACACCACTCCTTATGGCTAGGGCTAAACAGGCTAAGTTCTGGCAGGACAGAAAGGATGGAGGCGCCCAGCCAGAGGGAGGAAGTACAGAGATGGTTAAAGTCGCTCCGTGAAGCTCGGGCTTCTTGCAAATGGCAGCCCCAGACTGCATGCTGGGCAGGTAGGCTGTAGCCAAGGCAGAGCCTGGCCACTATGCGCCAGGGATCTGCACATCACTGCTGGGTGATGGAATCAGGGAAGATCCTAAAGACCTCTCACTTTAGACAAGGACACCAGAGGCGAAGGCAGGAAGGGACTTGGCTAAGTCACACAGTGGGCTGAAGTTCCCTTGATTTCTCCACTAAGGTGGCTCCTAGAGAAGGGTTTAATAAGAAAGCTTACATGAAAACACCTAAGTGCCTTAGTAGACACTCAATATGTAAGCTGCCACCACCACACACCCCGTCATTATTATTAAGAGTCCTAATCAGATGCAGGTAACTGTGCCTCCTGTTTTAAAATTGTGATCAAAGCTAAGACCTTCAGGGAATAATACCCACTCTCTCTGAGAAGTCTTTCCTGGGTTTCCACAGTAAAAGGGTTCAAGACTTGTAACTTGAATCCCAGTTCTGTCTCTTATTGGTTGTGTTCTCAATTAAATAACTTTTATTTATTCATTTGCACAAGTGGAGCTAATAATACACTGGGTTCTTGGGAGCATTAAATGAGATAGTGCATGTAAAATGTTCACAGTGACTGACACATAGTAAATACACGCTAAGTGATAGCCACTGTCATCATTATTAACGTGCTTACTGGCAGGTAGCTGGTATATATAACAGGCACTCAATCAATGGTCACTTTTTCTTTCATCCCATCCAGTCAGGCCAGCCCTGAAGTGTGCTATGGTTTATCTCAGACCAGACCTGATGAATGTTACGGTTATTCTGAACTAACCTGAAGCATGCTATGGTTCATCTGGAACTGCAGGATGGCCTCACAGAGGTTCCAAAACATGTATTCTGGCCACAGAATGGGCTGGAACACCAGGCAGGAGTGGGAAGTCTGGGAAAGGTGAGGAGGAACAGAGTTCAGTTTAGTGACATGTGGCTGGATACTCCTTGGACAGGCTTCCAAAGGAGCAGGCTGTGCAGGACCCAGGAGTGAGATGACATGGCCTGGGCATTCTGAGAGGCAGCTGCTGCGGCCAGCCCTGACTCACTCACTAATAGGGGAGGGGTCATTTGAAGCAGTTAGATCACCTGCCTGTAGCAAGACAGTACGAAAACAAGACTAGATCAACATTTCCACCAGGATTTTTCTAAGAGCCAATTTTAGGACTATGAAATAACATCTGGATTATGTTATTGGCTCTTGGCCTTTAGAGGTCATCTGGGAGACACACTGTCTGATAAAAGTCAGCAATGAACAAATGGTAGCTGCTATTATTTTTAAGTAGCAGAGTGTGGCCCAGTGGCTAAGAACATGGGCTCTAGAGCCAGACTGCCTAGCTTTGAATTCTGGCTCCACCACTTACCATCCATTTGACCTGAGGCAAACTACTTAAGCTCTCTGGGCTTGTTTCCCCAACTGTGAGACTGTGGTAATACGAATACCTAGTTTTTAAAGTACTATGGAAATCAAACAAGATGATGTACATAAAACAGAGCACAGAGCTATGTGGACTTTAATAATAACCACTGATATGAGAATCCCTTTGGGAACATTATTGACAGCCACTGCTGGATACCTCCAGTGGTGAGGAAGGAATTCAGGGCCTCAAGGGGGATGACTTTAGTTGTCAGATAGCTTGTTGTGCTAAACCAATGTCACCTTCCTTGGGACTTCTACCAAGGTCTCAGGTCTTTCCTCTGGAACAAGTTTGTTTCTTCTTCAAAGTGTAATTCTTTCAAATATTTGAAGGCTAGCTAGATTAGAGCTATCTGTTTCCAAGGTTGTAATGACTTGTTCACTTTGTCTTTGCCAACAAACTATAAATTTTATTAAGACAACAGGGATTTTTTCTGACTTGGTCACTGCCATTTCCCAACACAATGCAGATACTCAATATTTTTTTCCAAGCGAATAAACTGTTATCATGCTTTCCTTTTCCAAACCACTATCCTTCACTCATTCTTTATAGGACATTGAATCCAGGTTGCCTCTTCTGGTAAGACCACTAGTTTACCAAATGGTCTCTTAAAATTGCCCAGAAGTAGACTTTCCAACATGATCTGACCAGCAGAGTAGGCCACAGAGCCCTAAGCTGCACATTATCCTTCTCTCAATATAGCCAAAGACTGAAAGTACCTTCAGATGCTAAATCTTGTTAGTTCACTTTTAAGACTATGGTCCATTAAAATTTCTGGAACTTTATCATGTGAATTGCTTCCAAACTGAGTCTCTCCCTCCAACACGAGGACTCTCCCCTGTTATGTGCCACCCAGGGGTCAAGTTAACAGATGATAGAGAGTTTCCAGCAAAGACCAACTTGACTATGAGCTTTTGGGGACTACACACAGCTAACTGAGCTGGGAGGCAATGGCCCCAAGAGTTTGCATATGGTTTATATCCCTTATGGGCCATACTTGCATAGATGTAGCCCTTTACTCTGAAGGGCAGAGACTAGTGACAAAGCAAGGTTCTAGCCCAGAGGTGCTGGCGTACCTGGCAGGTTACCAGGGCAGGAGCTTATGCTCAGAGACATAAGGGAGAAGTCTAGTTTCTTGTTTTTTGAGGGCAGTGTCATTGGGCCTCATATGTGGGACCAAACCGTGGCCGCTGGCTTCCCAAG
Organism: Aselliscus stoliczkanus; assembly: GCA_033961575.1. NCBI lineage: Eukaryota > Metazoa > Chordata > Mammalia > Chiroptera > Hipposideridae > Aselliscus > Aselliscus stoliczkanus. Next base: position 164,499,368 of record CM066730.1, read on the forward strand.
CCAGCACTTAACCACTGGGCCACTCGGCCGGCCAGAAGTCTAGTTTCTTGAACAAGGGCCCAGGTGAAGTTTTGACCACAGTTGGATAGCTTTGATTTTTCCTCTAGGAGCTTTAGAGAACAAGAACCACACGTTCAAAAAGCCAGGGAAAGATGAGAAAGAGATACCACGCACAACCTGGAGGCATTTCTCCAGATCTTAGGCCCCCTCCCCCACTAAGTTCTCTGATGCCAGCATGCCTGGGGATGGGGATGAGCCCCTCTAATCCATTCTGTGGGCGCAGTAGCAGTTTTCAGCTGACACAAACAGAACGGGGATTGGAAACTACCTACCTGCCAGAGCAGGAAGTCGCTGAGCCTCACTTCCCCGGAAGTCCGTATCAGGATGTCGGGATTAGGAGAGTGGTAGGTATAGAGGCACTTATCAAGCAGTGACTCAGAGACATCACTAAGGTGAGTGGGGAAGAGACAAAGATAAGCACACATCTCTTTTTGGATTAGTCTCATGGTGAACTTCCTTATATAAGGCTTCCCAGTTTATAGAACACCATCAAATATATTAGTCAATACTACCAGGTACACAGAAGCCCCTCGACAAATGCTTGCCAAATTAATTAATGATTTTAATCTTTACAACTACATATGGTATTCATATACTCACTTTATAAATAAAGAAACAGGCTCAGAGAAGATGATTAGTTTGCCCAAAGTTATGTTGCCGCAGGCCTAAAGCCAGATGCACACATTAGAATGTGCTGTCCTTCACTTAAGACATGTTGTTTTTTAAAATGCATATACCCTATGACCCTGCAATCTGATGAAATACTATGCAATTCTTTTTTTTAAGAATTTTTTAAAATTGGGAATTGAGGGAAGGGAACAGCGTTGGGGAATCAGGGAAGGGGAACAGACAAATTGCTGTCCTTTCGTTCTTCAGTCTAGTTGTGGAGGATGTTGCTTCACTGGCCCATGTTGGTATTATCATGCGCTCTTCCCAGTGAGGCAGATCGATCGCCAGCATCTGGATGGCCACTCACGGCGGCTCCTGGCAGCTCCCACCAGCTGCCGGCCACTCATGCTGGCTGTCAGCCACTCATTGCAGCTTATGGCAGCCCACTGCAGCAGGCACTGCAGCCTACACTGTCGCGGGCCACTCACAGCAGCCCAACTCCAGGTGAAGCTGTTGTTCACCATCTTAGCTGTAGAGGGTGCAGTGTCACTGGCCCTCATATGTGGGATTGAACCGGGGCCCTGCTGCTCAGAGCTGGCATCCCAAAGCAGCTCCTAACCAACGTGCCACTCGGCTGTCCCAACTATGAAACTGTTTTTAATAAAGAAATCTAAACGCACTGATTGGAAAGATGTCTAAGACCTAATATTAAATGGAAAAAGCAAGTTTCAGAAAAAATACACACATACTCACGTATGTGAATATATGTATATATAAACAGGAAACGAAGTCTAGAAAGGCATGCACCATACTATTAACAGTGATTTATCTCTGGAAGGTTGGATAAGAAGGATGCAAAGACTATCTCTTTTTACTTTTTTTTTTGAGGGCAGTGTCACTGGCCCTCATATGTGGGGCCAGAACTGGGGCTGCTGGCTTCCCAAGCCAGTGCTTAACCACAGCATCACTCGGCCGGCCCTATCTCTTTTTACTTTATGTACTTCTGTTGTTGTTTGAATTTATTATAGAGAACATTTTTAAAACCTTAAAGTTAAGTCATATGGACAATGAAACACTGCAGAAAATCCACTTATTTAGGATTAAAAAAAAAAAAAAGGCAAATGATCAGCCCTCATGTATTTGATAAGAACTACTTTCCCAGACAGACACTCAGAAAGGAGATGGAGTAAAACTTTCCTGCCCAAGGAAAGAGAATATTGGCAATATCTGTTGGTTCGAAGAACACTGTTCACCTCCTACCAAGTACACAGAGGTGAATTTGAAATCTCCAAGTGTTGCATTTTATTTATATTTATTATTTTTATTTTTTTTTGACGGCAGTGTCACTGGCCCTCATATGTGGGACCCGAACCGGGGCCACTGGCATCCCGAGCTAGCTTCTAACCACTGCGCCACTCGGGCCGGCCCAAGTGTTGCATTTTAAATTTCTAAGAGTTGTGTCTTGTGAAGGCAAAAATTGCATCTCCAGAAGACAAAACTTCTTGGTGGGAACATTCTTCTGGGACCATAGTCAAAAAGGCAGAGAAATCTGGGCTGTGTTCAAATCAAGACTCTATACTTACTAGTTGTGTTGTGTGCCTCTGGGTAAGTTACTCCAGCTCTCAGTCATCTTTTTGCAAACCACAGAAGGAGCTTTATTTTCTGTACCATCACATAATATTCACTTACGACTGTGCAAGGAAGGACTCTGGTTAAGATTTCTCTGATAATCTGACAGTCTGTCTTGGCGGCACGGTCTTAATTCTCTAATTAAGAAATGTGAAACTCTGTACAATCAACATAATTTCTCAGCTCTCTTATCTTTGAAATGGGCACATTTGTCCTATATACTTATAGGTTATTGTGAAGGGCAAATCAAAAGAAATAACAAATTTGAATGTACCCTGGGAACTATAAAGTGCTATATAAATAAAGAAGAATAAACATTATTTCCAGTCCCACCACTTTGCTGTGTGACTTCGGATCCTCACTTAATATCTCTGAGTTTCAAATGGGCCTGATAAAAGTTTGTTGTACCTACTTCAGGCAGTGGGCAGAATTCTTATTGAAATGGAGGTAACTCCAAAAGGGGGAAGATAAAAATGCCAAAATGAAAGTAGAACATCTGTGCTTTTGCCAACAAAAATCCACCACTAAACGGCATTAGCTGTCTACATAAAGACTTTTAGGAAATAATATCTATTAAATAAAATACCAATTTTCACCTATAAAATTAGAAGTTTACATCTTTAAAAAATAGTGGCAAGAATAAGGTGAAATGGCTACATCCAGACCCAAATCCTGAGGAAACAATCCAAAATGCCAAGAGGTAAGTTCATAGATTTCATTGTAGCATTATTTGTAATAAAGAGAAAGTGGAAACAGCCCGCATAACCAACAAACAGAATGGTTAAGTAAATCACGGCAAGATATATTCTGTAGCCATTAAAAATAATGATGTGAAGAACTGTTAAAAAAATGTGACATGGGGGCTGGCCGAGTGGTGCATTGGTTAAGAGCTGGTTTTGGGATGCCAGCGGCCCCGGTTTGGATCCCACATATGAGGGCCAGTGACACTTTCCTCCACAGCTAACAACAGCTCCACCTGGAGCTGGGCTGTGCGAGCCCCGGTGATGGTGTAGGCTGCAGCCCCTGCTGAAGTGGGATGCGATAGGCTACAGTGAGTGGCTGGCAGCCAGCGTGAAAGGCTGGCAGCCAGCGTGAGCTGCCAATAGCCGCAGCAAGCGACCATCCAGAGGCCGGCAACCGATCCGCCTCATCTGGGAAGAGCGCAATGAGGATACCAACATGGGCCAGTGAAGCAACATCCTCCGCAACTAGACCGTAGAACAAAAAGACAGCAACTTGTCTGTTCCCTTCCCCCAATTTCCCAATAAAATCTTAAAAAAAAAAAGGGACATGTGGGCCGGCCAAGTGGCTCAGTTGGTTAAGAGCTTGCCAAAGAGTGCAAACTCTGAGCAACAGGGTCACCGGTTGGATTCCCACATGGGACAGTGATGCTGTGTGACCTGAGCTGAGCTGCCTCTGAGCTGCCAACAGGTGGCAGGATGGCTTAGCTGGTGAGAGCATGTGCTCCTAACAACAAGGCTGACAGTTATGCCCACCCCCAACTGAACTTGGCACCTTGAGCTGAGCTGCACTGGGGTTGGCTCTTAGCAACAAGGTTTCTGATTGGACTCCTGCATGGGATGGTGGCTACGCCCACCGCAACTAATTGAACGCAGCACCTTGAGCTGAGCTGCGTGACTCGACTTAGAGCTGAGCTTGCTGTGCCCTCCACAACTAAGATTGAAGGACAACCTGGCTGTTCCCTTTTCCCAATTCCCCAATAAAACCTTAAAAGCCAAACAAAAAGAAAAAACCAACATGGAACATGCAAAAGTGTTCATATGATAACATTAAGTGGGGCCGGCCGAGTGGCGTGGTGGTTAAGCAGTGGCTTAGGAAGCCAGAGGCCCCGGTTTGGGTCCCATATTATGAGGGCCAGTGACACTGCCCTCAAAAAAAATAAATAAAAATAAGAAGAAAAAAGATAACATTAAGTGGACAAAGCATGATTCAGGTTATAAACTGTTCACAATGTGACTACTTCTGTTATAAATATTTATGTCATAATTGGATTAGTTTAAAAAGGTGACTGGCTAAATTCCCAGCCACGGCTGATCACTCCTTTTGTCAGCACCAGCTCTGCCCTGCACATCCATTACTGTGGTACATTCAGCACCATGGACTACTTATTTGTGTCCATGAACCAGACTGTGAGCTGCTTAAGGGCAAGCCCCTCGACACATTCATTTCTGTATTCCTGTTCTTGTAGCATAGGACCTTCCTGGGACAGAGAAAGGCTCAGCACATGTATAAATGCATGCAAGAATGAGGCATTGAAAATAGAGCTCAGAAATACATACTGGTTTTCTGAATGTGAGGAGCTTATAGGCTAAAAAATAAAAAGTCTTTGACAATGTACTTTCGAACAACCTAGAACGCAAACACAGGTAGTAGACACTGCACAACTTCATGGGAAAGATCAATACAATTAATTGAACACACACACACAGGCACAGGCACAGGCAGAACTAGAGGAAATGCTTAAAATAAAAATGTTACCACGGGTGTTAATGAAAATGGGATCCTGGGAGATTTAAATTTTCATCTTTATACATCCAGTAGTTTACAAATGTTCTCTAATGAACATGTATGACCTTTATAATTATATAAGTATGAGTGTAGTGGGCGGGTGGGGGGACGTTGTTTTCTTTTAAAAAGAAGTATGTCAGGGCCAGCCGAATGGCTCAGTTAGTTAAGAGCTCGCTCAAGAGTGTGAGCTGAGCTCTGAGCAATGGCGGTTCGATGCCAGCCCAAGCTGGGTTGCCGTTGAGCTGCCAACAGGTGGCAGGATGGCTCAGCTAAAAAAAAAAAAAGTATGTCTGTTTGGATAATGAAAATGTGCTGGAAACAGTGATGAGTATACAACACTGTGAATATATTTTATGCCACTGAATTGTACACTTAAAAATGGATAAAACAATAAAATTTATGTTATGTATATCTTATCACAATTTTTTAAAAAAGTAGAACATCTTCGGGGAGGATACAGGCACAAGCATTCAACAAGATAATGACTCCTCCCTAATAAACTATGTATTTCAGGAAATGGCAAACCTAAAATAAAATCAATTTAAAACCTATAATGGAGATATGGCAACAGCCTCTTGAAGAGAGACCTGGCAACAGTGAGTATCAGCAAGACAGTGAATGGCCTTGCAACCATTCACTGAGAATGAATAAGAGGGGAGGAGGAGAAAAAGGGGAGAATAAGAACGTTTTAGTGTGTTTCCCAGTACCAATTCGGAAAGGTAGACCTTTTCCAGAAGGTACTGGGAATGTGTCCTCTGATAACAACGTGGCACATTTCTCTAGCATTTAATAAATAACAAAGATGGTGAAAAACACAGGCTTTGGAGGTGGATGGACCTGAGTTGTTCCGCTTAGTAGCATATGTGAGACTTTGGGCAGGTCAACTAACCTTTTTATTTATTTATTTTTTGAGGGCATTGTCACTGGCCCTCATATGTGGGACCCAAACTGGGGCCACTGGCTTCCCAGGCCAGCACTTAACCACCAAGCCACTCAGCCGGCCCCAAAACAGAGATTTTTTTTTTTTTTTTTTAAGGGCAGTGTCACTGGCCCTCATATGTGGGACCCGAACCAGGGCTGCTGGCTTCCCAAGCCAGCGCTTAACCACCGTCCCACTTGGCCAGCCCTTCAACTAACCCTTTTAAACTTTAGCTGGTCTTATAAAATGAGGCAAATAATAGTCACAACCTTAAGTGAAAATTAAATGAGAATATGTGTGCTAAATTCTTAGCCTAGTGCCGGCCTCATGATAAGATCCAATAAATATTAGGTTGTAACCTTTCTTTTTATTCTGTTATTGTTCATTTTAACCTTCCTATAAAATAGGCAGTCAGTATACCATAGCAAATGAGAAGAAGGCTCTGGAACCAGGTTGAAATCCTGGCCCCACGCTTTGCCAATTATGTGAATTTGAACAAGTCACTTACTTCCCCGTGTTTCAATATTCTCATATTTAAAACAGGGGTAATAACATAGGGTCTAAGGATGAAATGAAATTATTATGTACATGGAGTACATTAGCAAATGCCTGGCAAAGAGTAAATACCCAGTAAATGTTAGCAATTATTATTAACACTGTTGTTTTAAGAGGAAGACAGACGCCTACAGGCTCAATGTAACTCAGGGAAAGAGTTTATTAACTATCCTTTCATGCTCAACCTAACCCCTTTTCTATAATTCCAGAATCAAAAAACAATCTAACGTTAATATTGTTAGGAAAAAATATACCCTGGAAGAAAGGAAAATGAGGAGGTGGATGGAGGTAATGAGAGAAGAGGAAAATTCCGGCTACTGGAAGGGGAGAGCCTAACTTCCTGTTATAATTCACTCACTGCCTGTTATAAAGGTGGATTTGTGGGCCGGCCAAGAGGCGCAGTGGTTAAGAGCTGGCTTGGGAGCCAGCAGCCCCGGTTCGGGTCCCACATATGAGGGCTAGTGACACTGCCCTCAAAAAAAAAAAAAAAAAAAAAAAAAGAGTAAAGGTGGATTTGTCTCAATTTGAATAATGTAAAGAGCACAGCCTCAGGACCTGATAACCCCAGTCTGAGCTGAACACCAAGCTTCCTGAGCTCGTGAGTTGAGACATCAGCTTCCTTACCCTGGTGACCCTGCCCAGCCCACACCATGTCTGCATGACTAACTCCACATAGACAAGTTACTAAACCACGCAGGGCAGAGAAAAGGGATATGGGAAAACTTGCTGGGTAAGAAGAAGAAAGAAGATAAAGGTCAGTGGTTATTGAAACGTTGAACTGGGAGTCAAGATCGATCAGAGTTCTAGTTTTAAGCATGAATACACATTAAATCTGCTTGCTAAATAGCTTTCTCTCTTTCTAGCATAAACATTTGTCTCCTAGTCTTTTTAACATACAGTCAATGGATTCCACATATAAGTACATTCGCACAGTTCAAACCGGTGTTGCTCAAGGTTCAAATATATTTTCAATCCATGGTTAGGAATTCACAGATGTGGAGGGCCAGCTGTAGTTATACTTGGATTTACAACAAGGGTGAAAATAGTCCCCACATTGTTCAAGAGTCAACTGTATGGGCCAGCCGAGTGGCGCGGTGGTTAAGCACTGGCTTGGGACGCCAGCGGCCCCGGTTCGGATCCCACATATGAGGGCCAGTGACACTGCCCTCAAAAAAAAATAAATAAATAAAGAAGCTTAGACAAGTCAAAAAAAAAAAAAGATTACATGGGACATTAATTGTAAAGCACAATAATATAATGATCAATTATGAAATCCCCCCCTCCCCAACAATTAGAAATGACCAATATCTTGCATCTACTTACATATCTTCCTGCCTGGTCCCCACCTGCCAACTTAACAAGTATCTTAATTGTTTTCCCCAATAATTAATTTTTAATCCACATTGTAACTGGTATCTCTACAGCATTTGACACTAGGCAGAGGAGAATGAGCCTTCACCCTCTGTCGGGCACAAATGATCTCACAGATTCATTGCACATAAGTTTTCAAATATGAAATCCGTCTTTACTGTGCTAAGTCACAAACATGGCTGGCGATAGGTTACCATAGAGGGGAAGATACGGAAACGATGAGTCACGATACTTAACTGTTAGATACTTGAAAATTTGTGTGCAATGAATCTGTGAGATCAGTTGCACCCGATGGAGGGTTATTAAGGATACAAGAGATGGAATAAACAGAAAGGCAGGAAGGAAACCAGATCGTCAGCATTACAGAAGCCAAGAAAGGATTTGTTGATATGGATCAAGAGGGGCATGAGCAGTGCTAGGCACATAAAGACATCAGTTTACAATGAATGCTTCTTCTCCACCCAGCTAGTAAAACAGTTTCTCAAACTCCAGCCTTGGCCCTCTCTTCTTCTCACTCTAGACTCTCCTTAGCTTCCTCATATTCTCTCTTTGCTTTTTTTTTTTTTTTTTTTTTAAAGATTTTATTGGGGAATTGGGGGCGAGGACAGCTTGGGGAATCGGGGAAGGGGAACAGACAAGTTGCTGTCTTTTTGTTCTACAGTCTAGTTGCAGAGGATGTTGCTTCACTGGCCCATGTTGGTATCATCATTGCGCTCTTCCCGGATGAGGCAGATCGGTCACCGGCCTCTGGATGGTCGCTCACAGAGGCTATTGGCAGCTCACACTGGCTGCCAGCTGCTCATGCTGGCTGCCGACAACTCACTGTTGCCCACGCAGCCCACTGCAGCAGGGGCTGCAGCCCACACCGTCGACAGGGCTCACACAGCCCAGCTCCAGATGGAGCTGTTGTTAGCTGTAGAGGGCAGTGTCACTGGCCCTCATATGTGGGATCCGAATCGGGGCCTCTGGCGTCCCAAAACCAGCTCTTAACCAGTGCGCCACTCGGCCGGCCCCTCTCTTTGCTTCTTACCGCCTACACACACATGATCCCCACACTGACATCTCCAGTCCCTACCTCTCTTGTCAACTGTCATCTACAGTATGTCCCAAACCAAACCCCTGACCTTCCTCAAACTGGATCCCTTCTCAGGGTTCCCAGCACAGTGAAGGGTACCACTATCCACTGTTTTATAAGTAAAAACCCTGGAGTCACCCTTAACACACCCTTGACCCAGAGTCAGACCATCAGGTGCCTTTGATTTTATCTACTTTGTAGCTCTTGATGTAGATCTATTCCACCACCACCACCACCACCATAATCCAAGCTCCCTTCCAGTACTCTGTACTTGAATTATCACAAGAGCCTTCTAACAGTCTTTCTGCAACCAACAAACTCCTCACACTACTGCCTGTTTCCCCAGTGAGTGCTTATTCTTCTTTCTTAGATCACTTATTGTTTCCTTGGGAGAGCCTTCCCTACTCGGTCTATTCCTCGTATTATAAATTCTTGTTATACTATGCACAAATGCCTTTATAGTATTTATCACCATTATAATTTTATGCTAATTTGTATAATCTTGATTAATGTTTGTTTCCTTTGCCAGAACTCTACAAGAGCAGGAAATACATAATTGTATTATTACCTTTGTATCCCCTATGTATGGCAATGTGCCTCGCCTTTAGTTGGCACTAAAAAGCTACCTGTTCAATGAATGAATAATTGATTGAATGAACAAACTATGCAGCACAGAAAGATCACACAGCTGTTGGGAGGGGAGGGAGTCATAAAGCAGCCTTAAAAGTTGTCTCCTTTCCTTCTTATATAACTGCATTCTCAACAAACAACTACTTGATTTTTAATTTCATTTCCCAGGTAAGTTGAATTATACCAGAGAAGGGCATCAGAAAAAGTCCTGGGTCCCAAGATCCCATATAATAGAGGTAAAGGACAAGAATTCTGGAATCAGACAGTTTTAGATATGAGTCCCAGCTCTGGCACTTACTAGCAGAATGAATTTGAGAAAGTTACTTCAATGTTAAGCTCAGTTTTCTAATCTTTTAAATGGAAAAAAGGCTCAAATCTCTCACACGAGATTAATGACTTAATAAAATACAGAACATAACAGGGGAGGAGGGGAGTCACTTTGTAAGGGGTAAAAAAAAAAAAAACTATTGCATTGTTTTGTACATCTGTAACTAATTAAAAAAAACAAAACAGAACATAACAGATTGCCGGGGTTATTTTTTGCTACTATTATTTTACTATTGCTATGATTATTATTATTATTATTATTATTGTTATTATTTAAGAGGGCAGTGTCACTGGCCCTCATATGTGGGATCCGAATCCGGGCCGCTGGCATCCCAAGCCAGCTCTTAACCACCACACCACTCGGCCGGCCCTACTATTGCTATTATTATTTACTAATGTTATTACCAAAGGTTACACTAATAATAATATGAGAGGGACTGAGTAGATAGGTGGCTTCTAAAGTCTCTCCCAGCTAATAATTAGGATTCCATTATGTTGCTAATAATAAACAATTTTCTTTTTGAAAAATTCCTGTATCTTGCATGAAACTGTAGCATGGGAGACCTAATGGACTATACCCTCAACAAACTGCACTCCTGAAAACATTCTTGGAAAAACACTGCCAAAGGGCCAGGGAGGTATCATTTTTTATTGAATGCCATAGAGTTGCTGCCTGCTATGCCATTTTTCTGGGGATTCTTGGTGTGTAGTGAACACAGAGAAATTTAGAAGCAGGCTATACTAAGCCAATCCTAACCTCTTAAGTGTGGGGAACCCTCCCCGCAAAAAAAGAAAACTTTCTACATGTGGTCTGATTGGCTCCTGACCCAAGCACATGGCTCAGGAGGGATTTCATGGTTTGGTGCACACCTATTCTCCCTGTCAATTACCATGCTAAACAACTGGGATACCTGGGATCCAGTAGGCCTTGTTCCACTCCCCAGGCCATCTCTCTCACAGCACTGCTGATCTCGTGACGGGACGTGTATGCAAAGCAGATGTTCAAGAAACACCTGAGGAAGAACAGAATAATTTACCAAAGGGACTAAGGATTGGAATCACTGATCCAGAGCACCCCTTCCCTGGAAGGACAAACACACCAAATGCTAACCATGGACATCTCTGAAAGGTCGGATTGCGAATTTTTTGTTTCCCAGGTTTTCTTGGAATAAACATGCTATTAGTTTTGTAATAAGACAAGTACTAAATGACCTTTATTACCCTCTTAGCCCCCTCCCCTTCTACTGCCAACAGCTTTCAGAGGAAGTGAATCCATTGTGATATTAACACAAGCAACAGACAACAGGAAGGAAATCTGATGCAAAACAAATCCACTGCCAAACATATATACCAAAGCCACACAAAATGAAGTTTGGATTACTGAACTCTGTTCCCCTCTGCATCTGCACAACTGCCCAAGGTCATCCTATCCATGGGTTAACGGAATGGGACAGAAAGAGAATTTCTTGAAGGATCTGTCTTCAGAGACAGGAATAAGGCTACATTCCCACCCTATCCCTTTGGGAGGCGGGGATTGAGGTACATGAAATGAAGGAAGAAGATGAGAGACTGTATGTGTGAGGATACACACATATAGCATGCTTTTGCAGAACCATCTCTGGTCTCTGAGCATCCCACACCACCCCCTCATTGCCTCTGTATCAAAGGCAGACCAAGAAAGGCAGGATGTCTCCCTAAAACTAGCAGGGGGTCAAAGACTGATATAGGTCCCCAGGGAGAAATCTGAAAACTTACTGGTTGTAGTTCTTGGTAGCCCGCACAGCTTGTGCAATCAGCTCCTGGAGATCCAAGGGCAACAAATACAGATCTCCCAGGACCCGGATACACACCCCGTGCTTCTGCAGTTTCTCCCTGATTGGGAGAAAGGAGGCAGGGTTGGGACAGAGCACCTGCTGAGCTGGAGAAAGCAGGGTGCTTAGATGAAATTCAGCCACCAGTTTTTGAGGGCCTTCCTATGTGTCAGGCACTGTTCTACATGTATTATTTCACTGCATCCCCTCAACAGCTCTGAAAGGAGTTCACCACATTCCCCATTCTAGAACAGGAAACAGGCTCCGATAGGCTAGTCAGACAGGGTTGCCCAAGGTCATCCAGACATCAAGTGCTGTGTCAGGACTAAAACCCAGGTCTGTCTGAGTGGAGAGCCCAAACATGACACCGCGTCCTGTGTCCTTGTTGGCACACTGTGTGCTACGCTTGTCCCATTTTGACAAGTGAATAAATTGGTCAAGGACAGAAGCTGTACAAGTATTACTGGTTACTTTTATATCTTCTGGCAAAATATGATAATAATAGTGACATCTAACATTAATTATATGTTTACTAAGTGCCAGACAATGGTCTAACCGCTTTTCACACATCAACACCTTCCATCCTTACACCAACCTTAGAGGCAGACACTGTTATCATTCCCCTTCTACAAATGAGGAAACTGAGGCACAGGGAGGTTGGGTGATTTGCTCACGATCAGACAGCTGGTGAGTGGAAAGTCAGAATTTGAGCTTAGGGAGCCTGGTTCCAGAGCCCGTCTTCCTAATCATGACATTACACTGCCTCCATACAATGACTCCCACACTGTACAGGGAGCATGAATTCGTTGTCACCCAACCAGCTTCTCTCACCTGGGAATGCTATGGAGAAACAGAACGACTAATGTTTGGAAAATGGGAGCTCAATAACAAGAAGTATGCTGTAGGGTGTGGGTATCCAGCTGGTCCTGGAGAACTCGGATCCAGAGCTGAAGGCCAATCCACAGCCTGTCCGCCCTGCAACCTCAACCACATTTCTTCAAGGATGACACAAGAGCTAATCACCTATTTTTGAGAATCCACCGGAGCTATAGTAGAGAAATGTATACTCAAATCAAGGCAAAATGTGAGTAAGGATACCTAGATATTATAATTCCTCGTGCCACCACTTACCAGCTGAACTTGCATAACCACTTAGCCTCTGAGCCGGTTTCCCTCACCTTATAAACAGGGCTGATAACCATCCCTCCAATATTATCGGCATTGGCTTGTGAGATAAAGAACATGAAAGTGCTTCTTCTCGGGCATCAGGCACATGACTTGGGTGAAGTCTACGGCATAGAAGTTGCTGGAAAAGCCCTGGGACCTGAGGAGGCTGGAGACCTGGGTTCCCGAACTGGCTGTGCCACTAGCTGGCTGTGTGACCATGGGCAAGCCTTTCTCTTCTCTTCACTAGGGTTTAGCTTTCCAACTGATGAAACTGACCTAAGCCAGTGGTTTTCCAACCTTCTTTTAGCCAAAGAATTCTTTCTTCAAATCAAACTGTAAACAGAAGCCCGATATATACAAGGTAAATGCAAACTAGCACCTATATCCCATTCCATCTGGGTTCTTTGCACGGCCACTCCTAGAACTCTGGGGTTCTGTGGCACACTTTTGGACAGCCATCGCTAAGGTTTCTTCTTGCTCTGTCTAGGACTTCATAACCTAAGATCATTTTCTCTACTACTGACTGATCAGAGCAATCTCAGTAGCACCTCTACCGCTGTGCATTTTGATCTTTCAGGAACTGTAAGATTGCTTTGTCTCTCAGAATACAGTGTAGCAGGCAACAGCTCAGCTCTAGAGTCAGAAAGATCCTGTCTGTCTGATAGTTGCGTGACCCAGGATACACACCTAAACTTCTCCGGTTTTTACTTGCCTCCTCTCTACAACTGGGATAATAATATCCTTCTCACAGGATAATGTGAATATTAAATGAGGATACATGTTCGGTTCAAGGCCTGGCACAAAGTATAAGCAGTTTGAAAAGGTAAGATTAGTGTGAAGTACAGAACTTGAACACCTGGAATGTGCCCCCATGCCTCCATCTCCAGCAGTTTGGATGTGAATTCTGAGCTCCCTGGGCTCTGCTGAGGACCAGCGAGCTGTGTCTGTGGCCTAGAGTCTCAGCATCCTACTATGGACAGAGAGAAGCCTGGCTACCCTCCCCACCACCCTGACCCACACAGGGAGAGAAATGAAAGAAGTGTTCTAGCCTGACACCGCTGGAGCTCTAGGCTCATCTTCTTGGTCCTGGTGCGGGGACACACTGTAATGAAGACTTTAGGCAGTCCTCGCTGGAGAGAGTTCCACACTTAAAGCAAACAAAGTCCATCAAGCTTCTTTGCCTCTTTCTGGCTCTGCTCCCTAAGTTAAGCTTAAACTTAATGACAGCTAAGAATGGTACTGACTCTTCTCCATAAAGGCCTCTTATGCATCATCCCATTCCTTCCAAGAGAATATGCAGGAGAGTGTATTAACTTTTTAGGGATGAAGGCACAGCAGAAAATGCCCTTTTCAATGTTTCTCTCACTCTGCTCTCCTGGCCACAGTTTACTGGGCCTGGAGGGTAGAAACTTGATCTAAAGTAAGCTAATGAAAGGGTTTATTAGTTCCTTTAAGGCTGCTCTTGTGAAGCATGGAAAGCAGGGCCTCAGAGAGAAGGAAGTGTATGAAGACGCTCTACCTAATGGATTTCAATCCTAGTTTCGGTTTTGCTTGAGGCTGGCTGTACTTGTCCTTGAATTCTATGAAATGCCTCTATATCTTCAAATAAGTGCCCCCTTTGAAAAAAAGAAAAACTAGCTTGCCATATTTGCCACTGAAGAGATCTGATTAACATCAAAAGGGTTCAGAGTTCCTTAAATAAGCCTCAGATAAGAGAGCTGAGGATTAGGTGAGGCTGGAGGTGGTGCTCTCCCCTCTGACAGCATCTTACTTTTCTTCCATCAAAAGGCTGAATTTCTGTCGGGCCATATCCATTAGCCCGTCTACTTCACTCTTGGAGCGTTTGAAGTTCTCAATGCTGAACGCGTAGACCGTCACCTCTCGGATGCCCAGGGTCAAACACCAGTGAAGAGTCTGAGAAGGGAGAGACAAGGAGCTAGGGTACCAGGAAAAGCGAGAAGGGAAATAAGAGGTGCCTCGGCCCTGACTCAGTGCTGGAGGTGAAAGACAGAATTTTCTCCTCCCCAAACCTGGAAAAAGCTAGGATAACACAGTGCTTCTGTCAGAATGTGAGCCACCACCTGAGAAACCAAAAACTGTGAACTTGAACTTAATGAGTATTACTGTGTTGACGCCACTGTGTTCTACTGGAAAGAACCCTTCACTGAGAGAGTCAAGATCTAGGTTCTAGTCCTTAGCTCCATCATCATGCACTTGCTATGTGACCGTAGGTAAATCATTTAACGTCTCCAGGCCTAAGTCTCCTTACCTGTAAAAAAAGACCACAATCCAACCCCCATAGGTGGCTACAGAACAATATAAAAACACAAGGTATTATTGCTCACAGCATAACTTCATTATTCTGAGAGGCTGAAGGGTTATAAGAATAACTCATATAAGAATTTCAGTCTGCAAAAGGTTTTCACATACATTTCAAATGATTCTTCAAACAACCCCTTGAGACTGGCATTATTGTTTTCATATCTACTTTATAGATGATTAAAACTGAGGCTCAGAGAGTTGAAGAAATGTGTCAAAAGTCCACAACTCTACTGTAGGAATCCATTATATGACGTTTTAGAACAACAAAACTAGTCTATAGTGGTAACTCTTCAGCTTTGTTTCTTCTGTTCTGTTTGAAAGTCTTCTGTCCCTTACCTTTAACTTCCAGGCTCTCCATCTTAACACTATTGCCTTCACAGACATACACACAAACCAATTGTTACCTGAAGAAAATTACCAGTGAGAACCTGACTCTTGAATAGGCTCATGGCTATAGACCTCACAGGGTCTTTGCTGGCACATCTGTGTTGGAACCCACCACTGACCTCAGTCAATATAGATGCCAGTAACAACAGCCTCAATTTTTTTGAGCACTTCCTTTATGCCAGGTCCTGCGCCACATGTTTTTCATTGTGCCATCTTGTTTAATCCTCACATAATCTCCTGAGGTAGAGATTATCGCTATCCCTGTTTTATTGATGAAGAAACTAAGACAAAGGGAAGCTACATAACTGGCTGCAGGTCACCGAGCCAGGAAGTGGCAGAGCAGGGGTGCCAATGCGTTTTCAGTGACTCCAGAAGCTTCAGCAACTAAACACCAAGCAAAGCTGCCTCTTAATTAGTCACAAAAGAGAAGCTGGGATCAACAAATCTAAAGACCTCCACAGAGTATTGGAGAGAACCCTATGGCCACTGGCTCAAGGCAAAAAATATCACTGTTCTAGCACCAAGCCGTGTTCTTGGGCCAGAAAGCTACAGGCCATATTTATACTCTTCTTAAAGCTAGCTTCACAAAGACTGACATAATCCATTTTTACATTGGACCAGTTTGCAACAGAGAAGATGTTCATGACCTTGGCTTAGAGTCATATCCCAGTTTGGCTCTTTTCCCAGTTTAAACACTGAAAGATCTGTGTCCTGAGATACCCTCAGACTCAGGCAAACTAGGAAGGGTAGTCACCCTACCTTTGCTCCAGAAATGTCACTTTGTAGAATTTATTCTAAAATATTACTATTTATAATGTCCAATAATAGTGTAGCAGCTAAACAAATTATGTCGGATCCTGATAAAATGTTCTCTAGTCTTAAAACATATAGTCGGAAAGGCTACATATCAATCAAGAAAAACATACTTGCCAAAATGTCAAGTAACAATAAGGTTATTAAAGCTATAGATGTAATTTTATAAATGCTAAGTCATGTTAAAACCTGTTACATGGACTGGGATGAAGCACAGAAAAATATAAACTGTTGATTGGTTAAACGTGGTAAGAGGAGGCAATTTTGGTCTTATTTCTAATATTTTGTGATGAGTCACTGGAAGCTTCAATTTTTTGTTAATGTTGATATGAGTCCTATAGCTAGCAGGCAAGCAAGAAAACAAACAACTATAAAAACATTCTCAAAACACAGCAAACTCAGGGCCTAGTTTTCTAGCTACAATCTAATTCTCCACAGACTATACGCCTTGGGTTCTGCCACCCACACCCACCTCAGCCAGCTTGTTGAAGCCATGTGAGTGGCCCTCCTGCCGATCTACTTGGCACTTCTTGGCATAGCGACGGTTCCCATCCATGATAAATGCTATGTGTTTGGGTATTGGACCTGCCTATAAAGTAAAAAGAAAAATGATGAACAATCACATACTTCTCAGCAATTAAGGGAGACATGACACCCCAAGCTGATAGGCTTGAGCTAGATGAAAAAAGCTCTGAGGAAGGGAATTGGGTATTTTGTGCTTTTAGTTCAATAAATGGGTATTATTACACACTTTTATTTATATGTTTATTAAGCACTTACTACATGCCAAACACTATGCTAGGCTTTTTATACCTCACCTTAGTCTTTTTATCCTACAAACCTATAAAGTATTATCTCCATTTTGTAGGTGAAAAAAACTGAGGCACAGAGAAGTCAAGTGACCTGCAAAAGTCATACAGCTAAGAGGCAAAGTAGGGATTCAAAT
Source organism: Aselliscus stoliczkanus (assembly GCA_033961575.1). Lineage (NCBI taxonomy): Eukaryota > Metazoa > Chordata > Mammalia > Chiroptera > Hipposideridae > Aselliscus > Aselliscus stoliczkanus. Next base: position 164,516,518 of record CM066730.1, read on the forward strand.
TGAGGTCTGTGTGCTTTCAGGGTTCATCTTTTAACCATATGTTCTTAACTATCACCTTGGTTTCATTAGTTTCCAGTTGGAAGGCCCAAGAAGGATATTAACAGGTGTGGTCAAATGGAAATGACATCTTCCACATAAAAGAGGCATTTACTCCTCAGCTCTATCCGATTGCTGACACACAGGAATGGGTCTTCTAATTTTACAAGTGCTGCCAAATGTCAGTTTTGTAAAAATATAAATGTCAGGAGCCATTTCAAAGCAATCAAGACACTTTGGGAGCCAAACAAAACTTATCTGGCTTAGAGCAGCCTTTTGTTGTCTACCACAGCAAAAATTCACCCCTTTTCCTTTGCTGGAATGCTCTTCACAGACTGCTTCCCCTGCACCTCTCCCACATTTTCTACTTTTGTCCCCTACATGTAGACGTTAAAAAAAAAGAAAAAATTCCAGTCAAGTCCTGCAGTTTGTTCTTCCTAACACATGACTGCAGTGGTTCCCTGAGGAACTATTTCCATATCCTGGCCTGCCAGAGTACCCTTGGCATTTGTGTGTGAGTGAGTATAAGGCTTACTGACTCATAAAATCACTGCTACCCAATACTTGACAGTCTGTGGCTGAAAAACAAAACCAAGTGCACTGGCTTCGATTCAAACCTGTCATATGTAGGGAATATAACATTGTTGTGAATCTTAGAGAAAAAGCTGAGGGAAGATTTGGGAGTAGAGGAAATCGAGTGATTATAGTCCTCAAATGCCTAAAAGACAGCTCCAGTAATAGCAGTAATTAAGAACGGCTAGCCACCGAGTTAACAGCTTTCTATATGTATGTTTCATTTAATCCTCAAAACAGCCTTTTCAAGTCACATGATTAATAAATGATAGAATAGGACTTTTATTCATGTTTGTCTGCCCCAAAGCCCAAAGTCAACATTATGCTCTACCACACCAAATTAAGATGAGTTATTCTATCTAACTCCAGAGGATAGCACTAGGAATAACTGATCAACATTCCAGGGGAACAAATTTCGGTTCTCTATAAGACCTAACAGTCTATGCTGCCCAGTGCTACTAGGAAGTCCTTGGCTTCCTGAAAATGTGAGAGTTAGGACAATAATCTGCCAAAAATCTAGACTGGGAATTTACCTTACATTGCTAAACTCTACTCAACATCATGAATTACTCAATTTGAATAACAGGTTTTGATATAAGGTTATCCCACTGACCAAGTCAACTGGGGCTGTGGGCCTCTGCTCACCTTTATGATGTTGGCACAGAACCGCTCCCACAGTGACAACTTTCCTTCTTTGATCCATGACATAGTTTTTTAACCAAGCAGAAGATAAACCCAGAATATGAAGGCACCAACCAGGTAACTCTGGATAAACAAGAAAGAGAATCAGAAATCAACAGGGCTTGCCAACAGCTACAGTTGACTTGCAGAAATTCACGTGGACTGCTGAGAGCAACCAGCATTAGAACCCAAAGACACTGGTCTAAGTCTCCAATCTTTCATCGCCCAGAATTTATAAATAAGCCAATGGGACCTCTGAGTCTGAGGCCTTTCCCTGGTTCTCCTGGCACAGAGGATTTTGCTCCCATCCCTTGATATCTGCATTGTCTTTTCCTGAACATTTAAGTCTGCTTCCTGCTACATCATAGTGTCTACATCCCGATATTTCCCAGCTTCTTCCTTCTCCATCTTCCTTCAGGCCGTTTCCCACTCTGCGCTCCCAGTTACTAAGCCGTTCAGCTGTCACTCCCGTTACCTCCTACCTGAGTGGTCTCCCAATTATTTATCCCCTCACTTGTCTTTTCCATTGCTCCCTTCGTCTCTCCCATGGCTGCCTCCCCGCCCAGTTACCGTTCTCTCGTTCACCTCTTGAACGCAGCGCTCGCTCCGCTCCGCCCGGCGCCTTACAAATGTTCCCGAGGGTCAACACTTCCTCACAACCGGGCGCTGGAAGGACACGTCATTGTTGGGTGCCGGGGCACGCCTCTTCTCCGCCCCTTAGTGGGCGTGGCCGTGCCCTGCTCCTGCAGGCCCGGAGGAGCAGCGCGGCAGTTGGCGCTCCCAGGAGCTGGGAGAAAAGCGCGCTCACGTGACCGAGTAGGCTATGCTGCTGTGCTCTAGGCCTCGTGCTGGGAACCCGGCTGGGGAAGGCGGGGTCGAGACCACCTGAGGGAGCCGAGAGGTCCGTAGATCCAGATTAGGCCTCAAGCGAGTTACACTACAGGGCAAGAATTCCCCACCTCAAAAATTCAAAGGCTTCTCAGCCGCTGGTGGCAATTTAAGGACTGATGAGAAGGCGGCGCCTTGCTCGCGGGAAGGCCTTGGAAGGCTGCAGAACTGGGCTCTAGAGCCCTGGTATAAATCTTAATTCCATTGACTTTGCTGTTTTACTTAGTGAATTTAATCGTTTTGGATGCTCCTAGCTCTAGTCAATCGCACAGATGCACTATGATGATTTAAGACACTCTAGGATTTGCAGATTCTCAGGACCTACCCAAAGGAACTCTCAAAACAGGGTTGAGGCCAGAAAGACCTTTGCTCTAAGAATGACTTCTAATTATAAATAACAGAAAGGCCATCAATTAACCCTGATAGAAAAAACAAGGGCATTAATTAGCTCTGTACCAAACCTTTGTGGGAAGCTATTGCAGGAACTTGAGGCACGGACAAAGAAATTGGGAGTTCAATTTTCTCAAAATTAAAGAGGAAAAAGAAAAAAAAAAAAAAAGACAACCTTTACAATTTTCAAAGAAACTTGTAATTTCTCACTTTGGATTGCAGTGACAAGGAATCAAGCAAGGAAGAGATATTGCACTGGGTAATCCCCAATTCACTGTTTTCAGCTCTTCCAGTTACTTTTACCAGTCATGTTATGTTCAAAGAAAGCCCTAGAATTGAGTAACCCACCAATGAGTGGTCTTAAACTTCCCAATCCTCCCCGCTTTGCATCCTGGGAAACAAGCTTCTTCAGCATAGCTGGCTTCCATGGTGAGCTTTAAGACTCATACAAAGTCCCCAGAGTGGATGTATTTAACTTCTCACCCTTGTTTTGCTAATGTTTCTGTGCACTTTGTGTAATAGAGGGTATACCTCCAAGCAAGTTTTTTTTTCTTTGAAAATTCTCCTTTCCTGGGCTGGCCGAGTGGCATGGTGGTTAAGTGCTGGCTTGGGATACCAGCGGCCCCGGTTCGGGTCCCACCTATGAGGGCCAGTGACACTGCGCTCAAAAAAAACAAAAAAATAAAAATAAAATTCTCCTTCCCTTAGGGGGAGCACTATGTTTAAAAAGACAACGTTCATTAGCAGGCTAGCAAACTTGGGCTCAATAAAATGTTAATATGTGTTTATAGCTAATCAGTGTATCTCCTCTGGCCTCAATTTCCCCAGTTCTACACGTTTCCCTCCCTAGGGTGCTGCAGGGGGTTAATTAAGATTTGTAAAGGGCTTTGAGGAGCAGGGGACAAAGTATTAGTGTCTCATGCCCCAAGGCCTGGCCCCATCCTTTCATCACAGCCAGTGGCACAGGCAACTCCATTCTTATGCATGCCAAGCTCCTAATCCCCTCTTGAATGTGGCAGCTTCCAAGGAAAAGGACAAGAGGCCTTAAGTAGAAACAAAAATCCACTGTAATGAGGTCCTGAGGACTGAATTTTCAAGGTTCATTCCTAACAAAATGGCTGAACAGAAAACTGTAATGGTTCTTCTGTGACTTCTAAATCCCAATCCAAAAAGGCAGGAATTATGGGAGGAGAAAAGCACCCTACATATCTAACAAGGAAATGACAGTTTCAGTACGAATAAGTATTTATTTTATTTTCCCAGGGAAGAGGGGAAGGGAAAAGGTCAGCATGTGTGTTATAAAATGATAACAAATGGAAGTACCCGGCACAGCAAAACCATCAAATACAGTCCCCTGAGATGGGGATTACTAGAGCCCAAGGGGGCTCAGTCTCCTGCAGTCCAGAATGAGGGGAAGGGATCAGGGAAAGAACAGATAGGTACATGCTTTCCTCCCCTCCCTCCCTCCCCATATATTCAAGATTTCACACAAAGCTTTGGTTTCTAGCAGTAAACATGGAGTTACATTCGTCCGTCTCCTATTAAACAATCTTGTGGCTACTTTGACATAAGTTTCTTGCACCTGCGTAAAAGTTCCTGAGTGACTTGGATATACATTCATCTTCACTTTCTTGGTCTCCCAACCCCACTTTCAAAATGGGAGGGTCCCCTCATTGCTTTTCTCTACCCTGGGGTTAGAGATTAAAGTAGGCTTGATCTATCCAAATACAGCAACCTAAGTGTTTGGCATGAATTTTATATCAAGGAATGGTCTTCACTTGGGAGATTGGGAACAAGGGATGGAGCATTCTTAGCTTCTTTGAGGTTTTTGCACAAATCCTCTAAGAGTTGGGGAGACACCCCACAAATTAAAAGTATATGTGTGGGTGTGTGGGCTTTGAGGGTGAGTGGGGTGGATAAGAGATAGGGTAGGAGGCAAGTTGTTAGGACAGAAGATCTGGTCCAAAATAGGAAATAGAGGAAGGAGAATCGAAAGGGTGGTTAAAGACCCCCACTGCAAGAGGGATCCCCAAGCTTACGCTTCAGATCCTTTTTGCCTGGTGCAGAACCTTTTGTCAAAGATGCTTTGGCTATTTTTCTCATACAAAAAGAAGTTTGTAAACATAAAACCCCAAAAGAACATGAAGAACATATTATATTTACACAAACTAGGCCACCTAGCAATCACCAAATCAGCTACTCGTGAAGTCCTACAAAAGCCCAGACAAATACAATAACTAGAGGGGGGCAGCAATTGGGGGAGACAAGAACCCAGGATGATCAGACACACATCACCCAATGCATTCTATTGCATTTGCCCCGTTTCAACACAGAGAGGTAGGTTTTCAGTGATCTCACAGCATGTAAACGAAACCCCCTTTTCTCCTTTAGCTACCACGACACTAGAATTACTGCTGTAGCAGGGCAGGACGCTGGCCCTGGGCACCACAAAGAAGCCATCGTTTATGGTCTCTGTGGAAGCCAAGGAGGAAAAGTCCAGATTTATTAAAGATTAAGGAATTGAGTCCTTTCTTCATATAACCATCTCCAGGCAGCTCGAGATGGGCTCAGTTATCATTCTTAAAACCTATCTTTACCAACTTATATTTTTCACAAACACACACACACATACACTTTGTTGTGCATGGGAGGCCTAGTCCAATCCAGTGAAGGATGGATCTGGTATGTAAAGTGAGTCCCAAACCCTGGGATTAGAGGTCTGGAACAGGAACCCTTTATCACATATATATAAACAATCCTCACCAAATCTTGGCTTCCCCTCTGTGCCTTTCACCTGGCCCAGCCTCTCCTAACCTCTGCACCGCCTATTCCTGTTTAGACCAATTTCCAATTTTCCAATTTTCCAGTAGATCAAGTCATGGGGCCACCTGGTTAAAACCTAGTCTTCCACGTTGAAGGTGGAGGGGTTTCAAGAGGACACTATGGCAGAAAAGCCAGCTGTAATTGACAAAAATGAGGTAGTTCAATAGGATATACACTCCAAATAGTTGTTCTCCCTGGTGATCAAACAACAAAAAGTATTCCTGCTGTGCAGACCCGGAGCTGCTGCCCACTTATCCCTGAGATTGCTCATGTACCTGAGAACACAGTGCAGGAATGAGGGCCTTAGATTAAAATACACAAAAATACAAAACCAGAATATTTATATTACGAAAAAAAAAAAAAAGTTAAAATGCACAAGATACGTCATTCGCACACAGCTAGTGCAGTTGGCATCCTGGAGAAAGTGGGACCCCAAGGTGCAGTTATCCAAGGGACCAAATAAATAAAATTGTATTGGCCCAGAATGGGGTGGGAGTGAGCTTAGGAGCAGCAGGTCTGCAGCCATTTCCCCAGCCACCCCATTTACCTGTCGTCACAACCCATCGCTTGGGACAGTTCTCAGCACCCTATTCCAAGAGTGGGTTATGAGGAGACAAGATATGGAAAAACCCTGCCTTACCCCTGAGAGATGGCCTCCCACAGAATGTTGTAGTTGTGGGTTGGGTCCATCAATCTGGTCTCACACATAATCTTTTCACTCTGGCATGGGAAATATAACATATCCTTCTTTAAAAGGAAGGTAACTTCCCTGTCCAGGTCACTTTCAAAAGCTGGAGAGTCTGGGGGTGGAGACTCAGATAAAGCATGCAGGGAGAGATTTCCCCCAAAGCCCTCACATGCATTTGGATAGAGCATGATTGGAGTTCCTTTGCCTCACCCCTTCCCCCCTGCCAAGAGGGAAGAGGGGGTGATGCTGTGAACCCTGGCCTGAGATACATGGCAGTGCCAGCTGCCCTCTACCCACCCTGTCCCCACTTTCTCCATTCTGCCGATTGATGCCTGCTTCTTGAAACTTCCTGACCACAAAAGGATAACCCTCACCCCCACCCCCAGCCACTGTGGCTCAATTCTGGGCCTCTGGGAGCAGGGCAGGGCCATGGATCTCTTCTTCTTCCTCCCGGAAATAGGCTGGCTTTCCTTGTGAGCTGGGGGCCTGCTGGGCTTTCAGTGGACACGAGGCCACCATATGGCTGATGCTCTGGCAGAAGTGGCACTTCTTGGGCTGGGGTGGCAGCTTGCATTCCTTGGCATGATGGTCTAGACCTCCACAGTTGTAGCACCTAGTACAAAGCAGGATGGTAAAGTTGAGAAAGGAGTTGAGATCAGAAGCCATTCTCTGAGTGAGGACACCCGGACTCTGGTCCAATTGTTACTATACTCACTTCCCTTCCTGGAGACCAATTTCCCCACTATAAAAGGAGGAATATGACTAGATATCTCAAAGTCCTATCCAAATCTGTAATTGACTAGATGCTATCTTCAGATTCATGTCAACTTGGAAATACTGAACTGCCAAGGATGGAAATCATGGACCCCAATTGGGAACTGCAATTTGGGGGATAGGTAAGACTCTACCATACCCTTAAAAAATTGTACCTGTCATTTATTAAAAATATGGAAGAAATCAAAGGAGTCATTATATGATCTGTTTGAGCACAGAGCTAAGATGAAAGAAAAACCAGCCATTTGGAAACCTGGTGAAGAAACAACAGGTACAGAGACACCATCTTGTCCCCACCACTTACACTTTCACATCCCTGGTCTCCTTTAGTTCTAAAATCATCATGTGAGGTTAGGGTCACTATTCCTACTTAGAGTTCACAGAGCAAAATTACTTGTCAAGTAGAAGAGCTAGGTGCCCTCCTCACATACTGCCCTCTCCTTGTCTCCCACCTCTACAGCAGGCACCCCAACCATCCAGATGTTCCCGGGGAACACAGGCTTCATTTTCTCTTTGGCACCCTGGTCCAAGAAATGGGGCAAGATTGGTAGAGCTCTCCACATCCTCAGCCCATACAAGCCACCTTCCAGTCCGTACCTGTCTCCCTTTGATCTGCGCTTCTGCATGTTCTTCCCTTTTGGCCGCCGCTCACTCCCAATACAGAACACCCCACCAGGGCCGGTGACTCGGATGGATTCCAGGCCCTTGGCGGACTTCTTAAAGGTGAACTCTACTGCCTCCCCCTCCTTCAGGCTCCTGAAGCCCTCCATGTGCAGCTTACTCTGGGGAAGGGAAACATGGTAGATTTTAAGGTTATCCTCCATCACCATACCAAAAAACCCCATCCACGTATTCCTGTAATGTAGGAAGAACAAGTGTGGTAACACTTCCATTTATCAGAAAAAAAACTTCCAAGAGTCACCATAATTGAGAGCAAGAATTCTACATTCCATTAACAAAGAACACTCATTATATAAACATATGCTATTACATTTTCTACAGCTACTCTTGTTTAAAGTTCTAAGTAAAACAGAACAGTAGGGAAATTCTTAAACATAGCACTTATAAGAAACCAACAAATATAAAATCACAAAATATAAAATCACAGGCCTGTGCACTTCAAAAATGTCAAACTCATGAAAGACAAAGCCTTTCATGTTTGTTTACTTTCAGAAGTAAACAAACTGAACAATTAAATGCATGATCCTGGATGGGCTCCTGGAACAGAAAAATATTAGGACAAGTACAATGAACTATTTAGAGATAAAGGGACTTGATAGCTGCAATTTATGGTTAAGAAAAAAGAACAAGTCTATATGCACAACAAAAAAGAATGATAAAGCAAGTGGGACAAAATGTTAAGAAATGATCATTCTGGGTACACGTTATGTGGGAGTTTTTAGTACTTGCAAAGTCTTTTCAAGTTTGAAATTATATCAAAAATAATGTTGCTGAAAGTTGAAGAGTATGACCCAAGCAGATGAGTCAGTAGATTATAAGGGAAAGTACACCAGGAGAACCAAGTGTATGTGGAGAAATCAATAGGTGAGAAAAATAATTCAGTAAATACCACCAAGAATGTTAGTTATCCATTTGGAAATGAAGCCAGAATTCTACACTTTGTATCACATGTACATTCCAGAGGATTTAAATACCCCAAAAAAACAAGATATAAAAGACAGATGATTAGACTGATAAAAAAGCTACCATAAATCAGTAAGAAAAAAAAACAATATCACAGATATAAGTAGGTAATTTGTAGGACAGCATGACACATGTTCAATCTCATTGGTATAAAAAACAACCATCATGCAGCCATTAAAAAGAATGTAAAGCCGTGGTGAGAGGTATCCAGAGGCCAGCGACCGATCTGCCTCATCCAGGAAGAGAGCAATGATACCAACATGGGCCAGTGAAGCAACATTCTCTGCAACTAGACAGAACAAAAAGACAGCAACTTGTCTGTTTCCCTCCCCCAATTCCCCAATAAAAATCTTCAAAAAAAAAAAAAAAGAATGTAAAGTCTCAGCTTTAGTCACAGCTGCATTGTCACCTAAGTAATGCCTCCCACAGTTTTGATGAATTAACAAAGAGGTAGATTTTAATTATTTGACTTGGAAAAATGACCAGGTGATATTGTTAATGGAAAAAAGATTTAGAATGTGTGGAACAATCCATTAAAACATTGTGCTCGTACCAAAATTTAAAAATATTGACACTTGCGAAGAGGCTAGCAGCCTTCAAAAACTGCTAGGTGAGTGGCAAAGCCAGTGCCAGAAGAACCCAGGGTTCCTGATTTAGAACTCACAGCCCATTCCACCTCAACAGTTACTGCACCAACATCATATTACTGGAGGTGACAGCACCTCCTAGAAAACCTACCCAGAACAGACTTCATTATAGTAAGGCATCCGAAGAGCTTGTCAAATGTCAAAAAGATGTAGTCATCATAGAAAACAGGGTTCAGAGAAACCTTGTCCTGATGCTCAAGGGACCAGGAATAAGTAGCATGAGTATTTTATGCTGGTGGTGGTGATGATTTCAAACTGGGTCTTAGGTGAAATATGCTCTTTAGCAAGGTGGGATCCCCAATTGCTCAACCATTTATAGTTTTTATTGTAATTTAGATGGTATTGTTTAGACAAAACTCCCATTGAGGTAATTGGTTCAGAGCACAGGCTCAGAAGCCAGGCAAATCCTGGTTCATGAAATGCTGGTTCTACCAACCTCTGGCTACATGACTTTGGTCATTCCTCTCTGGGCCTCAGATCCTTCAGAGAATGAGCTAACAGCAAGGTAAGGCTCTAATGAAGATTTTGTGGACAGGAAAACATCAAGAATATAGGCTCAGTAAATATTTCATATATTATTATCTGTAGTTTTTCCTCTACCCAGCATAGAAATAGTCCAAAAGTTAGGGATCCTTTCTCTTCTTTTTATTCCCACAGGAACACCCGGGGGAGAGCCCCTTCCCAATGTTGATGTGAGGGAAGGGTTAGAGCATTACAGCAGGAAATAAAAACATTGCAGAAAGGTGCAAGCCCCCTCCCCCTTCCCTGTTGTGCAGTAAGTATCCTGATCTGAAATTAGATTTCATCTCTTGCTGAGCTGGGACAAGCGAGTCCGGAGATGCCAGAGGAGCTGCACCAAGAGCATTCTTGACCCAAGCAATGCCAGCTTTTCCCATTTTCCTCGCGGGCTCCTAGGCTGGGACACCCCCAGGTCTAGCTGTGATTTGGCACATAAATGATTAAGAACAAGGGTTTGGAGTCTTAGGGCCTGTTTCCCCCCTTTCTGTGCTAACCTTTAAAATGGGAGTAAATAACTAATTTTATGGTGGTGCTGTGAGGTTTTATGCAAGAAAAGTAATTAACACATAGCCTGCCACACATTAAATCCTCAGTGAGTGGCAATTATCATCAACCTCCTCAGTTGGTAACAGTGGGAACCAAGTGTCAAGAGACTCCGAATTTTAACTCTGGTTTTTATCACTAACTAGCAGTGGAAACTCAGAAAAATATCCCCTCTCTGAGCTCAAGTTCACTGAGTATAACACTCTCTTTATCTAATACCTCATAGGCTTACTGTGGGAACAAGAGGCTAATATAAATGGGGAACAGTATGAAACTGACTAGTCCTCTTAGGTCACCCACTCCATCACTAGAGGATTTGAGGTCTGTTTAAGGCTTTCAAAGAGTTAAAAAAAAAAAAATACCCACAAAACCCTGCAGGCACCTCACCACAACCGGTCAAGATTTAGACTGGTGGTCTCCAGGGGTGGCTCCCTGCCCCCCACCCCACCCCTTCCTAAAACATAGTTTGAATTCCTCTCTTATCAGATAGGTAATCAGCATGCAGCCCCACTGAGCCAGCCTTACAGGGCCTGCATCAGAAAGAAGCCAGAAATTCTTGCTACCACCCCCACCCCACCCCCAACCACACACAAAGCAGGGCCCCGCCCCTCTCCCCATCCCCTCCAAAAAAGAAAAGGCTTTGGGGGAGGGGCAAGGCTTGAGCTCCCCCAATAGAGCCCAGCCCCAGGAAACAAAGAGTTGACACTGGTTGGTTCTGGTGGTCAGATTCCTGGAGTTCCAAAGGCTGCAGATTCCCCCAACCCCACCCCCTTCAGCACATTCATCAGTTCCTTCCTTCCTCTTCACGATGGGGTTATGGTCACTGTGTAAGAAATGGACAGATGGATAGACACCTTTCTTCCCCAGTCAGGCTTGTTGAGTCTGCCCAAGTCACCCACAGCAGCCATCTTTACTTCTCTCTGACCTGCCATCCCGCGCTTCCAGGGGTGGAACTAAATAGGATTTGATCCCCTCCACTCTGGTGCCTTCAGTCAAATCCTTTACAAAGGAACCCGAACTAGGATTACTTATTCAGATAAATTATTTTAAAGATTAGGGGGGAGGCAGCCCCCCCCATCTTCCTGTTCAAGGAAGGAAGATGGGCAGCCTCCCGTGGGGGGCCCACTGCATTAGAGAAGATGAAATTTAATCAAACAGAAAACAGTTTCAGAAGGCTTTTGTTTTGGATGTCAGGGAAGGACTTCTGCTCCCTTCATACCTCACCACTGCCTAACCAACCTTCCCCCACATCAAGTACCCTCATACCAGTATCAACTTATGCCTTTTTAAGTTTAGAGATAGAAGAATGTAGAGTACAAAGCTCACAGGAACCTTAGTTTCCCTCATCCTGCTCTCTGAAAAGTTGGTTAAGCTCTGGTTCTTTGATCGTTTGTAAAAACAGGGGAACAGACTTAATGATAATGAAGTCCCTGCCAGCTCTAAAATAGCCCCTTTTTTTTTGTCACACTGTTCCTTTTTATTTAAGTGGCAGAGTCAGGATTTCAGGATACTCGCTTTGGTCACAGGGATCCAAGCTGGGGTTCCCAGATTTTCTGCAACACACAGGGCCATTTCAACTGAAGACAATCTATATAGTACATGTACATTCCCTTAGTTCCAGATGCCCAGTTGTACACACATTTGTGGAATAAACTAAGTTCTCTACGATCCAAAATTACTAATATTTACTAATGCTTACAATAGGCTAAGCAGTGTTTTCAGCACCTTACACGTTGTATAACACATGTAACTCTCACACCAAGCCTGTTAGGTAGGCCTTATTATAACCGTCGTATTACAGCTGAGGCCATGGAGGCAGAAGAGTTAAGCACTTGGCCCAAACTCATAGCCACAGGCAGAGTTGAACTAGCCTGACTCTACAGTCACAACTATGCAATGTAGTGGAAGTCACACAGACATTTTAAAACTTTCCAACAGCCACATTTAAAAAGTAAAAAAAACAAAAACCAACCCAAACAGGTGAAATTAATTTTAATGACTCAATCTTTAAGTGTCCTGAAAGTAGAGGGTTTGCATGGGGCTAAGAAACCAACCAGTTCTTGCAGAAGCAGTTTATTTGACAGGGAGGATGGGGAAAGAGATTTGTCCAGAACCACCAGCTGGTGCCCGAGTTCACCACCAGATGGGGCTGCTCATCAGTCTGGCTGCACAAAGGCAGCCAGAGGGAGACTGCAGGGAGCCTAAGGAAGGAAGGAGCCGCCAGAGTTCAGAACTGTGCACTCAAGTGTTCATCTAGATTGGTCTCCCCAGCTCCTTTGGGCAGACATTTCTGTTCTCAGGAAGATGGAGTTTCAAGGGGGACTCAACCCTGATGAGGGCTCACCCTGGGATGGGTTGCTTACTCTTCACCCTGTGTCCACCCACCCAGAAAGTCCAGAAGACAGGCTCCTGGAGTTTTAAGCGAATAACCCTGTGTTCTTGTGTTCACAAAAGCCATTTACTTGGACTTTGGTTTCCTGTCTGAATTAAATTAACTCCAAGCTGAGATAATTTAAAATTAAGTCTACACTAATTATGTACTATTCTTGAAAATTTTCTCTTCCTCCCTCTCCCCCCGCCCATCTCCTTTGACCTCCCAGACTTAACACATAGCAATTACTATTCATGCTGCAGGAAGAAGGAAGGGATGGAAGTTTTGCCCAGGGTAGTTTCTCCCCCTCTCCCCAATTTACAAAACCCACAGAATTCCACAAGGATGGGGAGTTTTCAAGTTTGATTAGGAATGTACCAAAAAAACACCTTACCCTGGGGAAAGTCACCGAAAATCACTTATAGGGAAAGTAGTAGTGTCACCAAATACAAAATATAAGTTTCTCATAGTGAAAACTTTGCTCAGGATGGTGGCACAGCCTTCAGTTGGAACACTGTCTAGAAAGCTTATCTCCTTAGAAAAAAGGACCCAAGAAGACCCCAGAATGCTCAAACTAACCCAGGTACTTCTCTACCAACCTCCTGTAAGTCAAAGTGATTTGGTCATTTAATAAAAAAATCTTTTTCCTATTAAGACAGAAATCAAATAACTAATGAATGACCACCAACTCCATAGCTTCCAGTCCATCCAGAAAGAGAGCAGCTACCAGTTAACATTCCCCTTTTCATCTCCAGTCTTTTTCCCTGGAGGAAGACTTCTGCTGACAAGAGGTCAGTGTTCTCCATGTACTCCTCATTTCTCAGGATGCCCTTCCTTCTTCACATTCATTCCTTTAGCCTCTTAACTGAGTGTTAGAAAACTAACCAGACAGCTAGTCCTTCTCTTCAAAGAGCTTACAGTTACAGGTTAGTTAGGGGAGAGGATAGAACAAGAACACCACTAACTAGATGTGAGATGAGTGATCAGAGGCACCAGTAAGGTTATAAACCGGGTGGGAAAGAGCTCTTTATATTCTCCCCTTTGGGCCCCACCCCCAAACCCAAGAGTCCTAACCTAGACCCTGCCTGCGATTGCTCCATTCGCACTCATCTTCATAAAAAACCAGGCCATGTGGCTTCAGCAGTTTCAAGTTTCTCAGTACTCAAAGTTTTTTCTCCTAACCCAAACTCGGTCCCTTGGTTAAACAAGGGACTCCTCTTTTGCCTCCAAGCCTTCTAATTCAGCATTTAGCCAGAAAGACATTTTTTAAATATCTGAGAGAAAGCAGAGAGCTTCATTCTCACTTTCAAATCTTAGGGGTTTGGGAGTTAAGCCATAGTAAACATGATTTAAGTCAAAACTCTTAAAATCACTGTAGAGATTTCAGAGTCTCAGGAAATTGAGACAGTTTAGCTCTTTCTTACTCCAGCTTTCCCTGTATAACCGTGTTTTCGCAAGTAGGGAGATTTTGCCTCCCAGGGAGCATTTGGTTAATGTCAGAGACATTTTTGCTTGTCACAACTAAAGGATGCCTGTAAAGAGGAATTATCCTGCTCAAAATAGTGCTGAGGTTGAGAAAGCTTGATTTAAGGGCTGGCCATCTGCCATTATGATTCTTAAATTCCCCTAAGTCAAGGGATAGGCAGAGAGTTCAAGATCTGGAAGACCTGTGGCTGAGTGAAAGGATTATTAGAAAAACCCCTTTGCTGTATTTATTTTTTTTAAAGGCTAAGGGTGGGTTTTCTTTCCCACTCATCCACACCTGGGGACATTAAATGAGAGGAAGCCTAAGAAACTGTAATGAACAGTATTGGGAACCAAATGGGCCCACCTGGGAAGGGAAAAAAATAATGCTAAATTGCTTTACCCCCTTCCTCTCTACTTAGAAAGGGGTTACCTGACCTCCTCCCCTGGCAGTTGTTTTCTAAGGATAATTATCCTTCTCACCACCTGCACCCCAACTCCAGGGTGCCCACCAGTAGCAGCCAAAGAAGGGGAGGTTTTTCTTCTTAAAGAAAAAAATGGGGCCGGCCAGTGGCGCGGTGGTTAAGCGATGGCTTGGAAAGCCAGCGGCCCTGGTTCAGGTCCCACATGTGAGGGCCAGTGACACTGCCCTCAAAAAAAAAAAAAAAAAAAAAAGAAAAGAAAAAAATGTCTTACCCTCTTCCCCACTTTGGGAACACTTTCCTCCCCCAGGACAAATTTTAGGGCTCATCCTGCATCAACTTAATTCTTCTACTTTAGATTTCCAGAGAGATATTTCAAATTCCTCAAGTGCAGGGCCTGGGATCACTAGTCCAACTTACTGCTATGGTTTGAGGATTAACCCAAGCCCCAGCAGTGTGCTATCAGGAGCTAACAGGTAAGGCTCAGTTCATTGTCCTGTGACTGCTGGTCCTCAACAAATTCTTGATTCCTTATCCCAGTTCAGCTCCCTCCCTAACTCACAGTGGAATTTCCCTGGACATTCCAGGACCCTGAAGTCCAGATTATCTAACTAACCCATCTGAAACAGCTGTGGGCTCCACTCCCCAAATCTGAAGGTCGCTGCTTGCTTCTATGTTATCCAGTATTTCCAGTTGCTTTTGATGGTAAGGTTGAGTGCACTGAGGCACAGATTAGTTTGCTCTTGGATTTTTGGTTATCACGGTGGGGGTTCAGCACTAGTCACCCCAAGATGTGGTTCTGTGGCATGTGGATTGTTTCATACAGATAAAGGCAACTTTAGCTGGGGCCTTAAAAGTTCTGCCCCTCCCTTAACTACCTAGAACTTCAATTAGGGGCCTTAAAATAGATTATCAGATAACCTCTTTTAACCTACCTATTGAGCAGGACAATCTTCTAATTTACTAAACATCTGCTCTTATCTTCCTGCAATGACCCTTTGAAACTCCCAAAGCAGCTTACCTCACCCCTAGGCTCAGGATTTCTTATATACCTGTGTTCCCTTTCTATCTCTGAACCTCTGGTGCGTGCGGAGTTCCCGTACACATGTATGTATTAAATTTGGTTATTCTCTCTTGCTAATCTAATGTCTATTTGTCATTAGAAAGAAACCTTGAGGGTCAACTTTCTTCCTCTCCCACATATCACCAAGGAGCCCCAGATGATGAGGAGCTGCATCCCCCTCAGCCCCTCTTTATTTAGCAACCTTAGAAATGCAGGCAAGAAAATGTTGGCTCTGGCTCTTATTCCAAGCTTCCCAAAGTTGGGGAAGCTGTCCAGTCCATCTCCAGGCCAGGAGAGATTTTAATCTCTGTGTGATCAAATAAATGGGAGAGAGGGGGAGCTGGCCACCCTGCTGAGGAGGGCCATTCAAAGTTGGTTCCTGTAATAAAGTGATTTAATAGATCTAAAGAAGCCAATTCCCTTCTTTCTCCCAGAATTACTTCCTGTGGGTTATCATTCACATATGTAAATGAGACAGGAAAGGGGGTAAAGTCACCAGCCAGAACTAGTTGATGGAGGGTGTGAGAAAGGGTGCAATTAGTGGAGTAGGTAGGTGAGCAACCTGCTGCAGACCCTCTTGGTTGAGGTTCGAGTAGTCCAGTGACACCAAGTCCCCAACACTAACTGTGGAGGTCCCCATCTTCCTGCATCCTCTATCTCCCTGATTTCCCTCACTCTGTCCTCACTGAGGGCGTCCAGCCAGTCCACCCAGCATCTCCCTTCACCACCCCTCCCCCTCCAGAATACCATCCCTCAGGCTCCAACCCTTAATCCCCACATCCTCCTTTCCCCTCCCCCATGGATCCTAAAGCCAACCTCCCCGAAGTAACCCCTCCCTGCCCGGCCTGGGTGCCAACCTACTTGGACTGGGATTAGTAATTTTATTCCCAGGCCCAACCCTAAAACTCCAGAGGTGGAGGGGAAACAGACAGTGACTTCCTTTGCATGATTGTTATGGGTGGCTGGTGTCCCAGGGCCACCAGATCGCTTCCAAGATATTCAGGAAAAGGGTGAGAGGAAGGGGAGGCCAGGGAAGAACGAAACCTTAAGTCTTCTGGCTCCTTGTTTGATGCCGGGGATGTTAGAACAGCAATGAATGGCTGTCTGGGGCCATAAATGCCAAGCTAAGGAGAATAGGAGGCTAACCTCCCTCCACCCCCTGCCCTGCGACACTGAATTTCACCCCCACTGTGCTGCCTTGCTTTAACTGAGAACTTGGGGTTGCGACCTAACTCATTCCCAGCCTGGCCCAGGAATCTAAAGCCTGGGCCCCTTAGGTTTTCCTTCCTGGTTGGAACTGGACAGCAAAAGCCCAGCGGGTCAACTGAGTGCCTGAGATTGTTCCCTTGGAGGAATTTCAAGCTCCCAAATAGATCCTTCAAGGATCTGCCAAACCCACATAGGCCCCAGGGCTTCAGTTTCGGGTGACCACCTGGGTGAGGAGACCCGGCTGACCTCGGCTTTACCCTCGTTGGATCCCACCGCGTTTTCCCTCCCTCTCTCCCGCCCCCCAGCTCCATTCACATGTTTCTGAAAGGCGTTGGGCGCTCCGGGCCCTACCATGGCCCAGCATGTGCTTCCCTGGCCGGCCTGCTCACCCTCCCCCCACCGGCAAGCACAATACAACCTTAGTTTCTGCCACATGGGGTCACCTCCCTGTCCCGGCCCCCTTTCCAAGGGGAAAGAGGTAACAGACACGTGGTAAGTCAGAGGGGTTCCCGGAAGGGGGTGGGAGGTGCTGATAATCGGCTCTGCCCCTCACTCTCGACCGCTTGGAGTTAACGGGGTCCAGAACTGGGGTGCCACCGCAAAGATGGGAACGCACAATGAGGGCTCTTGGTCTCGCTCAACCCAATAGTCAAGTCCATCCGCCCACCCTTGGGTATGCGCGCCAACATCCCCTTCCCCGCCAAAGTTCCGAGAATCGATCTCACCTGGTGCACAAAGACATCCACCGGAGGATCGAGCGCGACCCCGGCGCGGGCGGTCATGGACAGGAAGCCGAACCCCATGCGCACGTTGAACCACTTGCAGATGCCGGCACCGTGCAGCAGCTGCGGCTCCTCTGCCGCCCGGGCAGCGTCCTCCGGCGCCTCCTCCGGCGCCTTGGCGCAGCCACCTGGAGATTGGGAGGGCGCTCAGCTGGGGGAGGGGGGTCACGGAATTGGAGGGCCCTCTTAGAGGCCCGGCAGGGAGCCCCGAGTGTCCAGCCCGCGGGTAGAACACCCAAGAGGCTGCTACTACCAAGCAGCCGGCGATTAAAAAGACCTATCCCGGCTGCCGCCCGCGCTCCCCAAGCTTACACTGAGCGGCCAGTGGTGCCCCGAAAGTTTTGCTCCTCTTCCCACAACACGTTGCCCGGGGACAGACGCCCAGGCAGGCCCCTCCTCTTCTCTCCCCCAGCCCTCGTAGCTTTGGTGTGCACGCCGGTGGGACACCAGGGTTCTTTGCTCCAGAGATGGCCCCCTGAAGCAGGAGACCGCACAGACTTGGGGTCCTTCGGCCAGCCTGGGGGACACTTTCCCACCTCCCATTTATGTGGCTCCTGGGCGACCCTGAAGCCTAGGGTGTCCCCAATAAGTCCCGAGCTCGAACCTGCAAACTGCTGGTTTGACACAGAGCCCATGGTAGTCGGCTAAGCCCGCGGCCCGGGCCCCAGGACGGGCGGCTGCTGGCCCCAGAGAAGTCCGGAGGCAAAGGGGTGGCTCGGAGAAGAGGCTGCTACATCTTCCCCAGCACAATAGCGGTGGGAGGGCCCACGGCTTTTCAAAGGCTCCCAAATTCTAAAAGACAATGACCCAACCCCCCGCGGGCAGCCCCCTCCCCTCTCCTCCCTCTTCTTTCCCCTCCCTTTCCCTCCGGCTCCAGCTCCTGCCCTCCCCCACTACTGCGGTCTCTGACACCTCTGGGGTGTCCCTTCTCAGAACCTTGAGGTTTGACACCCCCTCTCCACATATACAACTGGAGGTGGAGGCGGTCAGCCCTAGAAGTCTTGAGTACCCCCTGAATTTGGGATCCTGCACTTTAAGGACTCATTGGGGTTGCCCAAAGCAGTATACAGGTGGGGAGCCTGTGTGTGTGGGGGGGTAGTTTTAAAACCATGTGACTGCTCCCACACACACTCACACACTACCCCCACCCCCAGCGCAGATAATTATACATTCCAGAGAGTTGGGGGAGGGAGGTGTGAGCCTGGCAGCGCTGGCCAATCAGAGACACAAACCACCTGTCAAGGGAGAAATGGATGAGCCCTCCCCCTCCCCCAGCTCTTGAGCGCCCCTCCCCCTCCCTTCCCCTACAGGCCTCGGAGCTGACCCGGCTGCTCTGCGCTGACCCGCTCTCACCCCCCACCCCCGTGTGCTTAGATAGACCTGGAGTTCAGGACACTAGGAAGCCTGCGATGGGAAGCAGGGGGGAAGCTGGAGACCCGGCAGGGCTGATCTCCAGTCCAGACCAAGGCGCTGCCTCTCAAAGTCTGTCTCTAACTGAATGTCTCTGCCTCTCTGAGTTACCGACTGAGTTTTTTGGGACCTCTCAAAGCGCTCCTAATTGATTGTGTAAAGAATCCTTCCTTTTTCTCCAAATCTGTGTCTAAAATTAACCCCATGTGGTGCTTTCTGTGAGAGTAGGAGGAACCCAAAGAGGCTTGATGTGTGTTCCTCTCTTCACCAACTGTCTTTATCCTGCCCCTATCCCCATCCTGTCCCTATCCGTTTCTGGGAGAGGGGCTAGATGGGTAGGTGGGTCCAGGCATTTCCTTCAGTGATCCGGACACTCAGGTTCCCAGACCCTCAGTTTCAGAGTCCCATCCTAAAGTGTGCTCCTTTCCCCACAGTGGGGTTGGTGGGAGAACTGGAGTAGGGGACCTCCTCATTTGAAGCAGCCTCCCTTTCTAGGAGATAAAGAGTGTTGGCCAGGGGGGTGGCTAGTGCCCTGGTCGGAGATGGACAATGGCCCGGGGCTCAGTGCACGGCCCTGGCCCTGCCCCTTCACTTCCGGTGCTCAGTTCAAACTGGACAATGCCAGCTCCGGCCAGATCCCCTCCCCCACTGTTACAACCCATTTAAAGGGACAGAGTCTGCTTTCGGGGGCATCTGCTTGCTCTGAATTCAATCCTCTCCACCAAGTGTGCAGAACCTCTTGTGCTTTTCACCCTGCGTCCTTACTTGTGTATTTGAGAAAGAGAAAGGGGATGAGTGGGGGTAGAGGAGGGGAAGATGGTGAGGCGAGCAAGGGGCTGTGGAGAGATTCTCTTTCCTACATGGAGTGCTCTCCAAGAGACTAAAACTTGAGTATAAGGGATGGGGGATGGGCAATAGGTGATAATAAGAACTACCGTGGCCCTCTGCCACTCAGCCTAAAAAGTACTTATCATTAACAAATATCATTAGTAGTCCTCCACTTCCAACTGAGGACCCTAATTTAAGTTTTACAAGAATTCTCCGAGAACATCAACCAAAGCCATTTAAATGTATATAATCCTCCCCATCTAAGAGTCTTATCTCCCCTCCGTTGTTAGCGTCCTTAAAAATATATTCACTCCCTGTACCTCCGTTCCTAAGATTCAGGAATGACTGAATTCAAGTGACTGGGGTCGCTGAAGAAGCGAGGGGAAAGGGAGTTTAACTCTCTGGTTTCGCTTGATCTGCTCTCAAGTGAGAGTTGTTTCCTCAGGCAAGCTTGACCAACTTCTCTGTCCAGGGTCCTGAGGGCTTCGGGAGCTCTGTCCACGGTGCTGAATAAAGTCACGCTCTCCTAGCTTCCCGCTCCCAGCTTTGACAATGCCTTCTTGAGTTCCCACCTCCAAGTCATTTCCAAAAAACCTGCTTCTTCTCAAACCCCCAGTAAGTCTGACACACTTGAAACGAATGAAGGGATTCGCCTGAATGCTAAACAGAGGGCGTTTCCAGCAATACATTATTCTATTAGAACAGTGTAGGTATCTCAACCTCCCCTTCAGAAAAAGGGGTATAACTATGCTTGTGGCCACAGAGGGTGAGGAAAGAGGAGATATTTTCTAATTCAGAGAAAACCAGAGTAGAAGAGAGACTAATTTCTGTTTTCAAATTATTTCCCTAATTATTATCATTTTTCATAGGAGCACAGGCATCGAAGTCAGCTTGCCCATGTTTGGCTATCAGCTCTACTATTTACAGCTCTGGGGCTCGGGGCAACTTCTTTAACCTCCAGGTGCCTCAGTTTTCTCCTCTATGCAATGGAGATAATGAAAATATTTTACTCTCAGAATTATTATGAGGATAAAAATAGATCATGTAGGTAAAGCTTTTAAAATAGTGTCTGACAGAGTTACATCTTTTTTATTTTCTTAAAATTTTTTGGGGAATTGGGGAAGGGAACAGTGTTGGGAATTGGGGAACGGGGAACATTGTGTTTTTCCAGGACCCATCAGCTCCAGGTCAAGTTGTTGTCCTTCAATCTTAGTTGTGGAGGGCGCAGCTCAGCTCCAAGTCCAGTTGCCGGTTTCAATCCAGTTGCAGAGGTTGGGGGGAGGTGCACCCCACCATCCCATGTGGGAATCAAACTGCAACCTTGTTGTTAAGAGCTCGAGCTCTAACCAACTGCACCACCCAGCCAGCCCTAGTTAATCTTAATCATGTGAATTATTGCTATTATTATAACTATTGTGCACATACTTGTGTCTATAATTTAGACCCTGTTGGATCATTTGCTTCCTGAGGACTGGGACCATGCATGAGTTATTTCTTTCTACATCTTTCCCCACATCCTTCCAGTACCTCATACAGTGCCTGGCTCACAGAGGATACCCAAGAAGCATTTTCTGAATAGGCTTTAATTGAAACAATAAACATTCTTACAATAGTCATAAAACTTATCCTCCTAGGCTGCCTCTCTCAAGTCTAATATAAGCCCAGGATGGAGTGAGGTCCTTATAAAGTTGCACATGTGGAAAGAGGCAGAGGATTCCTTGGGAAGAAAGATATGGCTCCCAATATAATTAATTCCTCATCCCCAATGGGTTGTTTCTATGTGGGAGATGGAGACTCCTGATCAAACCTTACCCTCTTGGGTCCTTGGTCTCAGTTGAAACTTGTTAGGTACCTACTATGACCCAGTCATTAAGCTAGCTGACAAGTTTGATGTAAGAATTAGATAAGTAATATGTATAAGTAGTATGATGACCAAAAATGTACCCCCCAAAATATACAGAAGAAACATTCCCTGCCTTCCAAGAGTTACAGTCTAGTTAGGGAGACAAGACCTGATACAGCTAAGTATTGTGAGTTTCTTGTGTAATGGTTTCTGGGAGTAATGATATCCAGGTAAAAGAGAGAGAAAAAAAGACTCTTTAGATGAGACAAAGATGTACTTGGCTAAGTTCCTCTTGTGTAAGTACATATCTTCATAAAAGGAAAAGCTGAAAGAGGTCTTAGTGATAATATTACTTACTCAACATTTTAAAAATATTGACTGAGTACTTCCCTGTGGCCGGCATTGTTCTAAATGTTGGGAATACATCAATAAACAATACAAAAATCCCACCTTTGTGAAGTTTATATTCTGATAGGTAATAATGACAGTTATTATTTATCAAGAATCAGGCACTTTTCTTATCTTGTTCAAGGTTGTCAATAACTCTGAATAATAAGTATTAATATTGCCACCACACAGGAGAGGAATCTGAAGCTCAGTGAATCAGTATAGCTTGCCTAATGTAGCTCAGCTAATATATGGCAGAAGCAAATTTGAAACATATTTGACTCCAAAGCTCACACTGCTTCCACAGTTGTAGTATGTTGCTATCATAACTGGTGCTATCCCCATTTTACCATTGAGGGACAAGATATGTGCAAGCAAAAAGACTATGGGGGCGGGGGAAGACTATATATTCTATATAGTTATGAAATAGGATCCAAGCTTGTGATTCCTCTTCCCTAGGCCGGAGCTCTAGTCTGTCATTTCTATTGATCACTTTCTCCAAAGCTGTTTGGCTTTCTAAATCAAAGAGCTGGCTAGAGCCAAAGCAGGTGCTTTTTTGGGCAATCATCCACATCCAGCCCCTATTTATGAAGTATTTTGAGAACTCTGTGGTGGGGAGGGGGTCCAGGGTGGTTGTTTGGAGTTAAAGCCCTGACCATCTGCTGACATGAAGGATGGTATACAATTGGGAAAAATATTTTCCACAAAGTGTCCCTCAGAATATTAGTTCCATGGGATGATTAATTCATCTTACCATTTTTAAAAAGTTTCTATAGTGAAATCTTTTGGAAAATGTTATGCTCACTAGGCTTCCTCTGCAGGACTTTTGAAAACGTTTAGTATCGTTATATGCTCTGGGATTCATGAAGGAAAGAATGCAATGTGTACTGTGTTTCCAGTCATTCATCTGTTTATTGACTCAGTCACCTAACAAATATTTATTGGGCATCTATTATGTGTCAAGTGGCACTCTTTGAAACACCAGGGATACATCAATGAACAAAACAAATAAAATTCCTGCCCTCATAGAGCTTACATTCTAGAGAAGAGGGGCAAACAATAAACACATAAGTAAAATGTATAATATATATATATATATTTCCAGCCTATTAATTTGCTCTGTGTTCTCAAGAAAGGCACCCAGTTTTACCCTTCAAGAGTGAAATGAGGGAATTGGATCAGTTGCTAGAGAAATGTTTTTTCCAGTTCTGACATTCTAAAGCAATATGATTTGTGTGTGTGTGTGTGTGTGTGTGTGTGTGTGTGTGTGTGTGTATGAGAGAGAGAGAGAGAGAGAGAGAGAGAGAGAGAGAGAGAGAGAGAGAGAGAGAGAGAGAGAATTTCTAATTACACTGAGAAACAATCTGGTTTTGCCCCATACTGTCATCTTCATCCCTTTTCAAGGACTAGGGCTTCCTACATCAAGCAGGATTGTGCACCTCTCACCACTTAGGTCTGTTGAATTGGCAGAAGGAGGATGAACCAAGGGAGTCCCTTTCCTTCTTTCAGTCCTGCTCCCCATGTGGGCCTTGCTTCACAGAGCAAGACGCCAGGCACTTGCTTTCACCAATAATGGCTTCATTACATTGAAAGGAGACGAGAGTGACCTCAGTGAAATAGACTTCTTGACCCCAGCTGACCTCTGACCCTCACCCTGACAGCCTCTAAATCTTTTCCTTCTGACACATCCCCCACAAGGTACAAGCAAGAGGAGGAAATGATGAGCCTGCTATACCCCACTGTCCATGACTGTACCTCACCAGGTGTCCTCTTGCAATGGAACTCATTGTGTCCAACTATAATTTCCCTCATGGCTGCTGATTTTTTCAGTGATCCTCACTGTGACTCTACTCTAGCCTGTGGGTCACAACTCACCCAGCTGTCATTCACCTGGTGTCCATTTGTGTGTGTCCAATGATTGTCACGTACTATGCAGGCAGGAGGCAGGGTGTCTAACCAAATACTGCCATTTCCCAAATGATGCTTTAAGCTAGGTCTTGAACCTGCTCTTCTCTGACTGGGCACTTGCTATTTATTGAGACCTGATTCTATACTGGGCATGCGCTAGGTGCTTTGTGTGTATTGTCTCTTTCTGTCCCCAACCATACCAATATGATCCCCATTTTACTGAAGAGGAAACCAAGACTTAGTGGAGTTAAGTGATTTGTCTTGACTCACAAATCACATAGGGTGCATCCCACTTCTAGCTCACTCCAATATTTTTCTTTATTTTTTTTTTACAGTTAAAGTAATTAATGCATGTGGTGTAAAAATCAATCAGTATTGAAAGAATTATAATGAAAAACAACAGTCTCCTGACCACCACCCCCAACTCCCAAGAGGCAACCACTCTTTGAGTCATTTCTTCTGGAGGATATTTCCATATCTCTAAAAAACATGCATATACCTGTGTTCCTTGATTTATCAATTTCAAATATTATCTATTGATTTCCTGTTATGGTAGATGAGGACTTACCTCTCTTACAAGGCCCATCTCTCCTTTCCCCTTCCTCCCAATACAGTTAAATCACCATTTTCGGCTAAATTGATAACCAATGTTTACACTGCCATGATTATAGAAATGTCCATTGCATTGCCAAGTCGTATTCTAGGACAAAATTTCTTATACTGTGTTTTATATTCCTGCCTTTCTCTCATTCCTTCAATATTTGTCATTGAAATATCCTGTTATTTTCAAGGATCATATTATCTTTTCCACCAAGCCCTCACTTTTCCCAGAGCCTCTCTCCTGAGGTCCTTCCTCCTGGTTGCTCTCTGGGCTTTCTTCCCAGCTGTCACCCTGGGGCTTCCTCTCACTGCAGTGGTTAGATCCACTGTTTCTGGGATCCTAGGTTCACACTTGAGGAGATATCCTAAGAAAGGGTTCATGGAGGGAAATTTTCTGGACCTTACAGGTATGAATGTGTTTTTTTGTTTTTTGTTTTTTGTTTTTCTTACCCTTACTTTCTTTTGATGGTTTCAAAGCCATACTCTTTACCATTCTTCCATGCTGACCCCTCGCAAAATGAAGAACGATGCTTGGCTTGCTTTGAGGACAGGGAAGTTGACATGCCTTTTCCAAATCTGAAGTTGTGAATGCAGAGTTATCAGAAGAAGAAAAATGACCATAGTGAATCCTTTTTGAATGTTCACCATGTGCCAGACACTGTGTTGAGTGCTTTACATAAATCATCTCACTTAATCCTCACACTAAAATTATGAGATCGACACGGTTATTGTTCCCATCTTACAGATAAAGCTGAGCACAGAGGGTTTAAGTAATTGGTGAAGGTCACAGAGTAAGTGATTAAGTCAGGATTCAAAGCCTGGTAGGCTACTTCTGGAATCAGCATTCAGATACAATAATCTACACTTCTACCATTAGAAGAGGCTTAGAAGTTAGTATTTTCAGATTTTGTCTTCCTCCTGCTCCATTTTGTAAAGGTGAAAACAAGACCTAAAATCTAACTGACTTGTTCAAGTTCCCATAGCTGGTTAATAAGAAGTAAAACCCAGGTTTCCTAGTATTCTCCTTTCAATTAGTGGATGGGGGTTCCAATTTACAATTGACTTCTGAACCTTGATCTCCCTGTCTGTTTATTGGAAAGGACAGATATAAAAGATATATGTTCCAGGGCCGGCCGAGTGGCACATTGGTTAAGAGCTGGTTTTGGGATGCCAGCGGTCCCGGTTCGGATCCCACATATGAGGGCCAGTGACACTGCCCTCTACAGCTAACAACAGCTCCACCTGGAGCTGGGCTGCAAGCCCCGGCAATGGTGTAGGCTGCAGCCCCTGCTGCAGTGGGCTGCCACAGGCTACAGTGAGTGGCCAGCAGCCAGCGTGAGTGGCTGGCAGCCAGTGTGAGCTGCCAATCGCCACGGTGAGCGACCATCCAGAGGCCAGCGACCAATGTGCCTTATCCGGGAATAGTGCAATGACGATGCCAACATGGGCCAGTGAGGCAACATCCTTCACAACTAGACTGAAGAACAAAAAGACAGCAACTTATCTGTTCCCCTTCCCCAATTCCCCAATGAAATCTTAAAAAACAAACAAACAAACAAACAAACAAAAAACCCTACTTATTTAAAAAAAAAAGATATAGGTTCCATCTGACTGTGTTTGGGACATAATAGAGGCATATGTAATGCACTATGAAACAATGAAAGCTAACTCATATTGTAGATGTTATGGAAGGCTTCACAGGGGAGGTGGCATTGCACTGGACCCTCTATAGGATTTTGAAAGCCAGGGAAGGCAAGGAGGCTTGAAAGTGAACAGCCTGTTTGAGGAACAGCCACAAAATTTGGTTCCTACAGCGGCAAGGCCTCCATGTCCTTGTGGAAATGTACAGAGAGACCTGTACTCCTTTCATTCAATCTCCAACCACACATTCATTCAAGATTTTGTCAATAATAGAATAACATGGTAAGAAAGTTCTGGGTTCTTGTCCTAGCTCTGTCACTAACTCAATGTGTGACCTTGAGCAAATCTCTTCTCTGGGCTTCAGCTTCCCCATCTGTCAAATGAGAGTACAGATTTGTGACCTCTAAGGTCTGTGTCTGCTTGCTGCATTTGTGATCATTACAGAGTGAGAATACTATCCTTGACTTCCCTCTGTTAGAGGAAGGAGGGAAGTAATATCTGTTAATTTTTGCTATGTGCTAGGCATAGCCCCCCTCCCCAGTCTATTTAACGTCCTCAAATTCTCCCAGCTAATAACAACAGCAAAATACGAGATAACATGTATGAGTGTTTAGAATGCGCCAGACACTGTGTCAAGACCCTACATTAGCTGATGCACTCCCCCAACAACTTCATGATGTGGAAGTTTTCGTCTACATTTTCAAGATAAGGACACAGAAGTGACAGATGCCATGATCTGTGCTCCTAATTACTAGGCTATACTGTACTGCATCTCAGTGATATAATCTGAGACAGCACCAAACTCCGTTATAGACCACTCTGGAGTCAAGACTTCCAGACGACAGGAGACTGTCCTTTCCCTCTACTCACCACTTGGCCACGGTGGAGGAAGGACAGCAGAAGGATGCATGGAAGCTGTCCCTTGTCCCTTCCAACCTTTCCTAAATGCAAGCAGCACTTTGAGGTTCTGAGAAGACATACCTCCACTGCTATTGTATTAAAGGAGAGGGTAGAGCAAGGGGAAGAGAGACACAGGCTCCTGGATTCCAAGACTCAAAGAGTCAAAAGGGACCTTGCAGCTCAGCTGGTTCCCTCCCAGATTCCAAGCTTGCTATCAACCATTTTCTAGACTCAGTTTACAAACCCCTACTGACAGAGAGCTTGCTGCCTCTGCTTCGGAAGCCTTGCCCATCCCCTGATAGTTGGGATTGTTAGAAAAGTTCTTTTTTCCCATTGAATTGAAGCTGATCTCTATAGCCTTCACCCACTGGGGTGTTTAGAACAATTCCCCTCCCTCTTCTGCAAAGACCCTCCATTAGGGTCAAGCTTTCTGTTCAAACCCCAGTCCCACCTTCTTTAGTTGTTTGGCCTTGCATAAATTTGTTAGAGGTTCAATGCCTCAATTCTGGTTGGTTTCCCACTGCTCCTGTGGAAGTTAGCCTAAGGCCAAATTTACCCAGTTTGATCCTCAGGGATCTACAGCCTCTTTCCGTTGTCTGTGCGTTACTTTGCACAGTGCTTTTCCAATCACACAGTGTTTTCCCATGCATTATCTCTCCAGAACCTGGAAAATGGGACTGTTGGGAAAGGAGGGAGGCAAGATGTCCTGGAGTTATGTCAGTTTTGCAGGTGAGGCAGGTCTCTGGCCCCAATACCAGACTTACCTCCAAACTTAGACTTCTCACTCCTGCCACCATTAGCATTCCAGGGCCTCCATATATCACGCTCTCTCTTTCTGGTGTTTTTCCCCTGCTTATGCCTCCATCCAAAGCACCATTTCTCTTACTTTGCTGATCACTATTCATTTTTCAGGCTCCAACATAGATGTCACTTGTCCGGGGATATCTTTGCCTCCACCCACTCACTTACCCAGCACCCTCTCATGTACCCTGCACTTTTGTAACAGAGCCCCAATTTATTTTATTATATTTGTTTATTTGTCTTTCTCTCCCACCAGTTACTACAATAGAGTGTCAACTCCATGAGGCCAGGGACTATGTCTGTTTTGTTCACTGTGTGCCTAGCATATAGCACAACCTTAGAAGAGAGTAATTGCTTAATACATTTTTGTTGAATGAATAAATGAATGACTTGACCAGGATTCCATGGTTAATGATAGCCAAAATTAGAATCCAGGTTTTATTTCCAAGTCCAAGAATTCTTTTTACCATCATCTGAACCTAAGCTAATTCCTATCCCTAACCCTACTGTCAGCCCCTGTCCCTACTTAATTCCTTAGAATCTTAGATTGTTTATCTGGAAGGAATGTTAGAGCTCATCTGATTCAACCCTTTCATTTTATAGATAAGAAAACCAAGATCCATAGAGGTTAAGTGGTTTGCCCAAGGCCAGACAGCAAATTGTGGCTGTCCTCCCTGATGGCTAGATATGTGCTTTCCCACAGAGTTCACCCATGAGATCATGGACTCCCAGGCCTTGGTCTTGGGGTTGAGAGCAGGAGTGAATAATTTAATCCAAGTCCCTGCTTTCCTCTATAGCGCTCAGAAGTCCAGACCCAGAGTCTATTCCAAGACACCTCCCAGGCAGAAGTTTCAAGCAAGACAGGATGGAGGTGTGTGTGTGTGTGTGTGTGTGTGTGTGTGTGTGTGTGTGTGTATGCAGTGTGGGGGAAAATCATGGGGAGTCAAGGATACAGACATGAAAAGCAAGCTGTGCAGCACAACCCCACTGTTGTGGGGTCTCTCGAGGCTCTCACTGTGGCAACACCACTCCCTCTGCCCCTGAAGCTGACCTTTGGGCCCGGAGATCAATAACCTGGACTCTGGCTTCAGCCCCCTTTAGCCCTCCGGTGACCACAGGCTGCCCAGAAGAGCTACCAGGACTCAGGGTCATTAAGTAACTGTCACTCTTCCCCAGCCCCACTTGGGGCACTGCTGGGGAAGGGGCCAAAGATGTCTCCAACCATTATGGAGACACACAGGTGAGGTTGATTCTCTGCCTCCCCACCAGAGGATGGGTGGCCTGTATGTCTCCTTGACCCCTCACCCTCTTCTTCTTCTTCTTGCCCAAGATTTCCTCTTGTCCTCTTTGTCTTCTCCCACATCCTTAGCACTGAACCCCAACTCTCCTCACTGAACCCCCAGCCTCCTCTCTCAGACTCCATCTTGTTTGCTGGGCCCCATTCCTCCCTCACTGAAAACGTGTATTTCTCTTAGCCTAACCTCCTTCTATGAACTCCTCTGCCCCACCCTCACCCCCACCATTGTGCTGTATAGTCTGGAGATATTTTATGCTTTTTCATTCAAGACACTAGACAGAAATTCCTCATTCAACATGCCCTTGTCTCCTCAAGAACATATTCACTGTTCTGGTTAATATATTAGCAAGAGCCTGTTTCAGAAACACACTCACCTCCCACCCCACCAACTTTCAATACTCCCTGCCCACCATTCCTTCCCCATATCCACCCCAATGCCCAAGCCAATCACATCTGATTGATTGATTAGGGAGGAGGAAGAAAGAGGATCAATGAGAGAATCTGGCCCTATTCGTATTCAAAGCTAAAGGTCCAGGAGGGATGGATATTAATTGTGGGGAGGATCAGTCGATGGTCACTGTGGAGCTGGGGGTGAGGTGGTTCCTAGCGTGGGGGAGGATGGATGCAGGGGTCAGACTATACTCTGATGGTTGGGAGGGGAGTTGTGGTGGAGCTGATAGAAGTGAGAAGGCATAAATCAGTAGGAGTTTGGCATGAGGTTGGGGGTCCCCAAGACTACCCCACAGATAGGAAATTTACCACGCCGTTATTTTTCCCAGCTTGAGAGGAGTCCTGTATCCAGCAGGGGGCGCTCTATCGCCACATTTCCCTTCTCACCTACCAGACCCATTCCTTTGTTTACTCCTTCATTGGAAAATATTGTTTGAGCCCCACGGTGTGCCAGGCACTGTGCACCAGATACTATGCCACGGACTGCAGAAATGCAGGCATGGACGACATAGACAGATAAACAGACAGACAAAGCCCCCGACTTCATGGGGCTAACAGGGTAGGATTACAGTGAATAGTAAATAATTACAGTGATTTTAGGGAAAGGGAATCTGACAAAGCCTGCCAGAGAAACTGACTTTTAAACTGAGATTTAACAGATGCCTAAATCTTGACCAGGTGACACTTTGGAAAAGAGGTGAGGATGGGATGCGTAGGGATTGTGTTTCAGGCAGAGGGAACAAAGTGCAAAGACCCTGAGGCTGGAAAGATCAGGGCCCCTTCAGAGGGAAGGAAAGAAGCCTGTATCAGATTCAGCTTTGGTCAGAGGTTTAACCCTTTCTATTGCGGAACACACATAACTGGAGCACTCAAATATTTTCCCAAGCCTTAATTTTCTTGAAAATTGGAGTTTTTTGGAGACGGGGAGGAGAGAGAGCCAGTCTCTGGGCCCTTTCTAGAGAGTAACCAAGCTCGGCAGGGGGAAATCCTGTTCATCCCCTTCTCTAAATTCAAAATGTTTTGTCCAAAAGGAGTGGAACAGAAGTAGATTTAGTTTGAGCCCCCGGGTCCCTCCAGTGGCTTTGTGGGGAGCCAAGTCCTGTGCTCACACATTTTAATAAAATGTGCACAAATGAGGTATTTTAATCACAGTTGGAAATTTGAAATATGAAATGCTGGCAGCTAGCCTGTTAAAAAGACAATTAATACAAATGTTTTATGATGTTTGCAGTATTTTCCAGCTTTTAAAATTTATAATTTGTCATGTCTTCTTTTCTCATTTTAAATAAACCTTCACTTGGGCTATATATTTTATATACATAATCTTGTATTCCTTTTCTTAAAGAGGGCCTCCTAAATTGTAAAAGCTCCAGCCCCAGTAAAACCTGGATCTGCCCTAGTGGGATTCCAGAGCCCTATCTACTGGCTCCAGATCTTAACTGGCCCCCGGACCTTTCCTGTCTCTTTGATCAGTCTCTTCTACCCCATGTGGTCCACACCCCTGGGTGGGTGGCTCATGGGTCATGAGGATGCCAAGGACATTGAGGAGCCCTGTGATTCCTGTAGAGAAGCAGGTTGAGGACTACAGAGAGTTGTCCCTTCCCAGCTCCTCCTGAGCTGGTTCCCAAAATTGGAACCATCTTGAACTATCTAAGGTGTTTAGGCTGAAATGAGAGCTGTGTGAGTGTTGCTGTCCATTCATTCATTGGTTTATTCCTTCACCATGTTGACCCATCCAGGAACAATAAGGGGTCTTGGTGGCTTTGATGTCTATTTCATGAGTGTATGTCAGTCCTGAGTCAGAGGCATCTCCACAAACCTGTTCCCAGGTAGTGCTACAGACAAGGGTGAAGGGTTGGTCCACTTGACTTGCTTGAGTATTTTTATTTTTATTTTTTTTATTTTTTTTTAAGGCAGTGTCACTGGCCCTCATATGTGGGACCCTAACCGACGCTGCTGGCTTCCCAAGCCAGCTCTTAACCACCACGCCACCGGCCGGCCCATGCTTGGGTATTTTGAGATGGTGGGGAGTCTAGAATGGTTTGAATGATGTGATTTCTTAGGACAGATTGACGCTTGACAGAGGCATGTATTCTCATCAGGCACTAGGTAATACTGATCCCTCAGGCTCTGGAAGAGCCCTGGATATGAACCTTGGAGATCTGAGTTGAAATCCTGCCTCACCACCAATTTAACAGCCTGAGCAAGTACCCTCAGTTTTCTAAACCCTTGTACTCATTTGTAAAATAAAGATGTGATAGACCTTCTCTTTCAACTTCTGGATAAAAAGTCAATGAGATCATTGATGGTAAAATTTTTTCTTTTTATCTTTTGAGATAATTTCAGATTTATAGAAAAGTTGTAAGAATTCCTACATACCCTTAACCCAGATTCTGCGAATGTTAAAAGTTTTGGGACGGCTGAGTGGCGCGGCGGTTAAGCACTGGCTTGGGAAGCCAGCGGCCCCGGTTCGGTCCCACATACGAGGGCCAGTGACACTGCCCTCAAAAAAAAAAAAAAAAAAAAAATTTAAAAAAAAAAAAAAAAAAAAAAAAAAAGTTTACCTCATTTGTTTTCATTCTCTCCTCCTTCCCCATTCCTCTATATGTACTCAACTATTTCAGAGTATCTTGCTGACATTATGCTCCTTTATTCTTAAATACTTCAGAGTGTGTTTCCTAAAAAATACAGGGACATTCTCATAATCATAGTACAGTTTTCAAAGTCAGGTGGATATATTACGATCTACAGACCTTACTCGAGTTTTTTTCAATTGCCTCACTAAGGTTCTAATAATGCCATTTCTTGTCCAGAATTAATCCAGGATCCCTCATTTCATTACATTTTTACATCTCTATCTCTTTGATCTGGCATAGCTCGTTGGTTTTTGTCTTTCATGATCAACATTTTTAAAGATAATAGGCCAGTTGTTTTGTAGGATATCCTTCAATTTGAATTTGTCTGATGAATTTCCTTATTAGATTCAAAATTTGCATTTTGGGCAGAAATACCACAAAAGCGATAGAACTTTCTCAGTACATCGTATCAGAAGGTACATAACATTAATTTGCCCCATCACATGTTGAACCTGAATCACTTGGTTGAGGTGTCCGATTTCTCCACTGTAAGTAAAGTTATTGTTTTTTCTCTTCATAATTAATAAGTATCTTGTAGGGGCATACGTTGAAATGACATAAACATCCTGTTTCTCACAACCTTTCACCCAGTAGTTTTAACATCCATTGATTAATCCTTGCCTATATCAATTATTATTTTGATGGCTATTAAATGGCGATTTTCTGATTGTATTATCTCTCTACATTGATTATTTGCTTATTCATTTATTTATGTCAGCATGGACTTGTGGATTCCTCATTTTTCTATGGGCTATAACCCATTACTGTCAATTATTTTAATGCTTAAATTGTTCCCAGTTTGTCTAGTGAGAACCCCTTCAAACTAGTTCCTGGGTCCTTGTGTCCTCAGCTTTCTTTGAACACCTCTTTGCTTTCTGGTACTTCAAGCTTCATCTATATACCTGTTCCAGATTCATCTATACTTTCCTGGCCCAGCGCTCAGATCCACCATCTCTTCAAGGAGCTAAGTGTTTTTTAAACTGAAAATGATCTGCAGGAGCCATATTCCTATTAGTCTCGAGCTTCAAGTTTGTATATCTCATATCTCATGTTTGTTGAAAAGCCTTTGGTTTTAGAAAGAGCTGAGCTTGAATGCAGAGTCTGCTTTCTGGCTTTGTGACCTTAGGTAATATGAAATGGGAGCAGGAGTGCCTACCGCTCCCTCATCCTTAATTTGTTGTGAAGATGTGAACACCAGGAAGGTAAGGACCACTGCATGCTTCTGACTGCAGTATCTCCAGCACCTAGCGAAGGCCAGTGAACCATAGAGGCTTCATAACAGTCTTGAAGGAAGGAATGACCTGAGGTGACAGGCCTAAAGTATTAGCGTTGTGCCTGGCCCACAGCCAGGGGTAGCCACTGTTACTGGTAATGGTTTGTTTTGTGGCCTGTTTGTACATGTCAGAGTTAGAGCTAATTGTTAGGAGTGCACTGCTGCTGATAGGTTAGCTAGAAGCCTCTGCCCCTTGCAGAAGATGGGTGGGTTCTGATTGAACCAATTTAAAAAACTGGCCTAAGTGTGTTAGGAAGGAGGCCAAAGGCTGGCAGTAAAGTTCAAAGAAAGTTGCAGCTAGAAATCAGCTAGCAGCTCTGGATGGAGGACCATGCAGAGGGCAGACAATAGACAGGGGGCACTGATAAGAGGCAGATTTCTGGGAGACGAGAAGAAGCTTTGTGCTAGACTTGGGGAAACAAGTAGAGGAGGCTGCATTTCAGAGACCCCCACATGAAACCCCCCCATCTAATGCCAGACACAGAGCCCATGCTGTGAGACCTCTTTGCCTCAGAGGGAGAGACCAGGACACAACATCAAGGAACCTTTAGTTGGATGGGAGACACTCAGGCCCTGCTCTTGGAGATCTCATACCCTGACCTCACCACTAACCTTGCCCCCTGCTTCTCATTCTACTCCCTGAGGCCCCTCCTCCAAATCTGATTGGACCTTCAGACCCTTGGCTTGTCCCCCATCTGCCCAGGAGACCTTATGATTTTGCACCACGCTACATTTCATAAAAGCCGCCTCCTTCAAGATAGTCAATGGTCTTGTAAGAGGTATATAAGATATCAGAGGGGTAGTAGCTTGGGGGAGGAGAGTTGTCACTTTGTGAGGGGTGTAAATGACTATTATGTTGCTTTGTACACCTGAAACTAATAATAATGATGATAAAAATAATAAAGCTAATTTGGGATACTTAGTAAATGTCATGTATGAAAGAGCCAAAAATGATTATTATATGCTCAGTTTGCTAATGTCATCTTGTTAAAGGTCTAAAATTAACTTAAAAATATTTATTAAAACAACCTATGAAATATAAGTTATTTTACTTGGGCCCGGAAATTGCATAAAACAGTCTGCATTCAACAGCCCTCCTTTTTTGGACATGAGTATTTTTGTGTGGAGGGTTGGGGGGGATTCACTAAAATAAATAACTACATGTGTTATTACTTTGAGGCATAATACCCTTCTGAGATACATTATCATTATCCCCATCATAAAGGTGGGGCTTATGCAGACAGTCAACAGAAAATTTAGGATTTGAAGTTGGGCAGTTTGACCTCAAAGTGTGTGCTTGTTAGCATGCTGTTATGCTGTGGCACACCACCATGTTGTGACGCTTAGAGTTTAAAGAATCTGTCTTAAACTTTCAGCTGTAAGGGAGAAGGAAGGGAGTGTGTATGTATGTGGGTGTGTTAGGGAGGTGCCATACCCATCTCCCACTGCCTCTGGGTTAGGTTTTGACTCTTTCAAAATTGACTTTCTCCTTGGGAGAAACTGTTTAATGGGTAAGGGGTTTTACACTGGAATGATAGAAATAGTTTAGAACTAGATAGAGATGGTAGCTGTTCAACATTATGAATGCACTAAATGCCACTGAATTGTTCATTTCAATATGGTGAATTTTATTTATTTATATAAATGTTATATAAATTTCATCTAAATAAATTGTTTAAAAAACAAAACAAAACAAAACCAGTCTGCATTCAAAAACTCACACAGAAGAAGGGAAGGCCAACACATAAACATCTACTTGGCATATAATAAATAAAGCACAAGCACATGTAAACTATTTTCCAAAACAGCTACGAAAATAGATAAACTGAATGTCCTAGAAAACCAAAGATACAAAATATATTAAATCTTGTATGAGCAAACTAAATTGAAAAAAGATCTATACAATTCTAAGAATCATGTATATTGCCAAATCCAACATCATATTTCATTTATTGTTCAGCATAATGTAGCATGTTTCATTCCTAACACAATCTTAGCTATTTTTATTATTATAATTTATTGTAATTATACATCTACAGGCAGTATGACTAACAAGGAAGTTATCATTTATAAATAAATGACCATCTTATTAAAAAAACAGAACAAAACAAAAAAAACGCCCCCTCCTTCCCTCAGCTTCTGAAAGTTTCCTGGAAACAGGTGGTGGTGAGGGCCTGCTTCAAAGTGGTCACCAGGCTCCACTCAGGGGTTATTTTGGAAGGTGACATCTCCCCCTGCTTACCACAGCTCCCTCCCAAAGCCTCTCCACCTGCCAGCACCCACAGACGGAAACCACATAACCAGAAAATGAACCTGTCTGCTCAGGAGAAGCCGTGGTGGAGGGTGGTGGCAGGTGGTGGCAAACAAGGTCCCTGCTTGGCACATCCAAGCGGGCATACGGTAGGGGGTACAGAACCAGCAGGCTTTAATGCCACAAAAGCAGCCATGTTGTCATAGAACCCTCTGCCCAGGAATCTGTCTTTAAGGGGGCATTGAACAATAGGTTCCCAAAGACAGTTAGGAGCCCCTCTTTCTTGTACATTTTAAAGTGTAGAGACTAAAGAAGTGATTTGAAGAATCTCCCAGAGCCCATTAGTGACAGAATTGGGCAAGAACCCAGATCTCCCAGCTCTGTTCTATGTCTTTCCACAATCCCAATTTTCCCTTTCCAGGAATCCATGGAATCCAGAATTTTCCAAAATGTTTCCTGAGGCTTCATGAAGAATTCTGAAAACACAAAGCGAGTGATGTATTTTGTTCTTCTAAAATTTATTGGAAAACTATGTGTATACTAAAAAACTAAATACGTTTCTATGATTGCTCTTACTGTGATATAATTCTTGCCTTTAATAAATGGTATGTCATATGCAAGTGTTGTGCGTGCCCCAACTGTAATGGCTGAAATCCATCACCACATTCTCTTTGAAGCCACACTTCCCATGGGTTACTCCCAGGCAGCTATTGAGCAGGCAAAGACAGGAAGGCCTGGACATTCTGGAAGGTGATGGGCAGTTTTGATGGAGGACTCTCCATTGGCTCTGCTAAAACTTTTTTAGAATTACATCATAGTATAAGGCTTTTCCCGCGCAACTTTCATTCCTTCCATGGGGGTTTCACCTGCACTGTAGTTTGCCAGCTCTCCCAGCTTCCTCTGGCTCCGTTTTCTCTCGTTGGCATTTCCCCCAATAAATCCCTCCCACATCCAAATCCCCTCTTGACATTCGCTTCTCGGGGGACCTGAACTATAATAACACATCAAGAATTTCTGCAAGGTTCGTGAACTATTCTCCAATGCATAAATTCATTGTTTCAGGGCTGGCCGAGTGGCGCATTGGTTAAGCGCTGGCTTGGGAAGCCAGCGGCCAGGGTTCGGTCCCACATATGAGGGCCAGTGACACTGCCCTCAATAAATAAATAAATACATAAATAAATATAAATAAATGCATTGTTTCATTTTAAAAAATTTCTTCACTTTCACATGAATGCATTTACCAACTACATATGGAGTTGCATTTTGGATATTTGACAATCTTACTATGTTTTGCAATTTGTCTTATAATTTCAGAATGGGATACTCAATGTTTAGTATTCAAAATAAGAATAAAGTTTTGATCATTTCTTGTAGCAGTTAGTTTGTGACACATCTGTTGTTTTGTGAGAGGTGGGGCTGTCTCTAATGTGGAAGTCATGACCTCCTGCTAGTGTTCTGCTACCATATTATTACTTTATAAGTATTCCATGGGACATTAGTTTGTAAAAGCTGACCTGAACCCATCTTAAAGGTGCATACCTTCTTAGTTTCTGCCGCTGCTCAGGACATGGGCTTTAGACACTTCCTTCTGGCTGAGGACAGAACAGAATCTGATATTGGCAGAAGCCACAGAGAACAAGTCTTTCAGAACCTGTGCCTACCTACTCTATCCAGAGAGGAGGACCCTCAGTTTTGTCAGACACTTCATGTTGACCCCTTTCGTCTCCTTTTCTTTTTTTTTTAACAGAAACAATGTTATCTATGAAATCCTATCTCCATTTTTTTTTTTAAAGATTTTATTGGGGAATTGGCGGAGGGGAAGAGCGTTGGGGAATCGGGAAAGGGGAACAGACAAGTTGCTGTCTTTTTTTTGTTCTTCAGTTTAGTTGCGGAGGATGTTGCTTCACTGTTGGTATCGTCATTGCGCTCTTCCCGGATGAGGCAGATCGGTCGCTGGCCTCTGGATGTCGCTCACCGCAGCTATTGGCAGCTCACGCTTGGCTGCCAGCTGCTCACGCTGGCTGCGGGCCACTCACTGTAGCCTATGGCAGCCCACTGCAGCAGGGGCTGCAGCCCACACCATCACCGGGGCTCGCACAGCCCAGCTCCAGGTGGAGCTGTTGTCAGCTGTAGAGGGCAGTGTCACTGGCCCTCATGTGGGATCTGAACCGGGGCCGCTGGCATCCCAAAACCAGCGCTTAACCAATGTGCCACTCGGCCGGCCCCCTTTTGTCTCCTTTGATGTGTTAAGAGTGACCAGATCTAGAGGTGAAGATATTGTTGGATGTCTTAGGGGTTTTGATCAAGATGAAAATATTTTCAAGTTAACTTAAAAGATATTTGCTATGAATGATGTCTCAAATTTCTCTTGTCCACTTTCAAGTGTTTTCACAAGTTGCTTATTTAGTTCTTAAAAATGACTCTGGGGGCTGGCCGAGTGGTGTGGTGGTTAAGCACTGGCTTGGGAAGCCAGCGGCCCGGTTCGGGTCCCACGTATGAGGGCCAGTGACACTGCCCTCAAAAAAAAAAAAAAAAATGACTCTGGGATT
The DNA here is from genome assembly GCA_033961575.1 of Aselliscus stoliczkanus. Classification (NCBI taxonomy): domain Eukaryota; kingdom Metazoa; phylum Chordata; class Mammalia; order Chiroptera; family Hipposideridae; genus Aselliscus; species Aselliscus stoliczkanus. Next base: position 164,554,809 of record CM066730.1, read on the forward strand.
CTTGGAGCACAGGCTCTGGAGTTAGGCCTGGGTTCACATTCTAACTTATGTGACCTTGGGCAAATCATTTAAAATCTCTGAGCCTTATTCCCTTTTCTGTGAAATAGAGATGCTACCTCCTCCAGCAGGATGCAGTGAGATCATGGACATTTGAGTGGTGAGCTGGGCAGAGGCTGCAGCAGACTAGTCCTCAGGGGCTGAACCCAGGGGGTCTGGGAAGTCACCGAATCAGCGACAGGGTGAGATTGCCTTCCCTGCCACCATCCAGGCAGAAGAAATCCTCTGCTCTGCTCCCTCAACACTCCCTCTTTTTGTCTATTAAAGCTCTTCATCATCATCCTTTATTAGGGCTTTTTCTACTCAAACTTGGGAGATTTGGGGCGGCTAGAGCAAGTGTGGAGTCTACTGAGGTTCAGACCCTATGGAGTTGGTATGGATCCCAGAAGCCCCTGTGTGCAAGGACCAAGGAACACTCCCAGGAGGATGAAATGACCATGATGCTGAGCGAGAGCCACTAGGTCCAGCCCGTCAGCAAGTTCAACAGTCAGAGTTGAAGGAACTGCTACCATGAGGGACCCTGACATATGGGAGTGCAAGAGGTGCCATTTCTGCTCCTCCACCCTCTGCCGACAAAGTGGGACCAAGGTATGAGTGGACATTGTTCCCATTACTGAGAGCAGAACATGGTTTTGGTATGGTAGACGTGACTTGCTGGTTCAATGCTTAGGGAGCCCCAGGAGGCAGCATCCTTGACTTTCCATGGAGGCTGCTGATGGCATCCCTCAGGTGGCACGTCTGGGAGCCCTAGAACCTCCCAGAAATAAGCCTCCTAACATCCTCCATTCATCCAACCCTTATTCTGGGTGAGGTGCTGGGTTAAGTACTTTTCATGCACAACCTGCTACCACCTTCGTAACAACCCAAGACCTGGATCTCTTATTACTCCGATTCTGTAGTGAAGGAAACTGAAGCTAAGGTGCATGCTAGAGTGGCAGGCATGGGATTTGAACTCAACCTGCTTGACTTTGAGGCCTTGAGCTATTAACCAGAATACTTAACTGCCACAGAACAAATAACTGAGGGAGGTTTCAAGGGTAGGTTGCAGTGGAATTTAAGTCATTTCTGTTCACATAGGCTCATTTAGTCCTAGGCCTGGCAAAGCTGGGTGTGTGGGTTACTTTGCATCCTGGTCGTGCTAGGCACCTGTAAATGTCTGTTGTGCGACAGAGCAACGGATACAGGAGAAGCTCTGAGTCAGAACTGCGGGCCTTTCTTATACCTAAGGCTCTTGACTCTAGTGCCAGGAGGAAGCTGTCTGGCCTTGGTAGCGACTCTCGGCCAGGCCTCTAAGGTCCTCCTGGCCCCCAGCATGAACACAGCGTCTTAGCATCACAGCACCACGCCTGTGGTCCTACATGCCTTGCTCCTTGTAGATGAGCAAAGATGGTAAAAAGCTCAACAGACTTGGTTTCCGATTCAGCTCTGCCACTTATGACTTGTGTGGCCTCAGGCAAGTTAATTAGCCTTTCTGAGCTCAGTTTCTTACCTGTAAAATAGTAGGAAGAATAGCCACCTCATAGGGTTGTGGTGAGGAATAAATGAGGGAAGAGATGTCTAGCACTTAACTATCAGAATACAAAATCTATCATAATACAAAAGTTCCAAATCTTCTCCTCCTCATTATTCTCACTATTATTTTGTATGCCATCTCAATCTTGTGGCTTCTGCAGCCTGCTGAGGAAGATTCTGGGTCCCCTCCCTGGTCCTGAAGGCTGAGACCCCTGCGCAGCTGAGCACTGCCCATCCTTGGAGGTCCTACAGAAAGCAGGCAGGTTAGAATTCAGCCTCAGAGCTGGAGACCTGAGTTCTCCTCTCAGTAAGGCCACCAGTTTGCCAGGGGACCATAGACAAATCCCCCTCTAAAGATCAGTTTCCCCATCAGCGAGCAGGGAGAGTTGTATCTGCCTTGCTCATCTCACTGGGCTGTTGTGAGATGAACTGGCCATGGGAACATGAAGGTCTTTGTAAGGGGTTATGCCCGACAAGGGGCAAAGGATGTAGGAACCCAGAGGATCTAAGCTGTCTCCTACCTCCATGCCTCTGACTAGAACTCTTGCTCTTCATTGCCTGCTTCATTCATTCATTCATTCATTCATTCAGCATGTATTGACTGAGCACCTACTACATACCAGGTAGATTTTTAGGAGCTTGGGATACAGTAGTAAACAAAACAAAAATGTCTGTCCTTATGGTACTTTTGTTCTAACGGAGCGAGTGACAAAGACACTAAATGTAATATGTGTCTATGACTCATACCAGGCACCACCACCCACAGGAAACTTTCCCTGACACCTTTGCCCCTGCTGTCCCCACTTAGACACTCCCTCTGGCTCTTGTAGCCCAGTGAACACACTGGACTGTAATGTCCAACTTGTCTGTTTCATCACAGCCTGTGGGTTCCTTGGGGGCAGGGACCCTGTCTCCTGCTTCATATCTCTGGCACCAAGCATGGGGCCTGGAACCTGGTTGAGATTCAGACACATTTGTTCAACAAATGAATGAATAAAATGAAGTGAGACCAGAGGTTTCCAGTTGTTGACTCATTCATTCCAACAGGTTTTGTCAGGCAGCATCTGTACGTGAGACTGTGTGGGGGTGTGGATGGGTGTGGATGTGGATAAAGAAATGAGGTTCTGTGTCTGCCCTGCAGGATGCTATAATCTGAAAAGAAATGGCAGAAGAGGGGCCAGGAGGAGGGAATGACCATCTGTTGAATAGGAGTCAGGCCCTGAGTAAATCCCTTATATAGGTTACCTCTCTTTACCTCTCCAGCAAGGAAGGTATAGTATTTTGGAAGTTCATCCATGTTGTACCGTGGATGTTGTAGTATTCCTTTTTAAGGTATGAGTAATATTCCATTAAATATATATACTACACTTTATCCATTCATCTGTTGATGGACATTTGGACTATTTTTACCTTTTGGTTATCATGAATAGTGCTACTATGAACATGCCTGTACTTGTACTTGTTTGAACACCTGTTTTCAGTTCTTTTGGGTTTATGTCTAGGAGTGGAATTGCTGGGTCATATGGTAATTCTTTGTTGAACTTTTTGAGGAACCACCAAACTATTTTCCACAGCAGCCAAACCAGTCTAAGAGTTTTATGGTTTTACCTCTTACATTTAAATCTATGAGCCATTTGGAGTTAGGGTTAGATATGGTGTGAGAACTTTGTTTGCATGTGCATATACAATTTTCTCAGCACCATTTGTTGATCTTATATCCTGTAGCCTTGCTAAACTCATTAGTTCCAATAGGTTTTTGTGAATTCCTTAGGGTTTTCTATATGTAAAATCATATCATCTGTGTATAGAAATAGTTTTTATTTCTTCTTTTCTAATCTGGATGACTTTTATTTTTTATTTTTTTCAAAGATTTTATTGGGGAATTGGGGGAGGGGAACAGTCAAGTTGTTGTCCTTCAATCTTAGTTGTGGAGGGTGCGGGTAGCTCAGCTCCAAGTCCAGTCACTATCTGACAGTTCGTCGGCAGCTCACGGCCACTCAGCTCGAGGTGCCCGTGTTCAATCTTAGTTGCGGGGGGCGGGGGGTGGGTGCAGCCCCCTATCCCATGAGGGAGTCGAGCAAACACTTTATTGTTAGGAGCACATGCTCTCACCAGCTGAGCCATCCTGCCACCTGTTGGCAGCTCAGCTCAGGCGCAGCTCACTGGCCCATGTGGGAACTGAACTGGCAACCCTGTTGCTCAGAACTTGCACTCTTAACCAACTGAGCCACTTGGCCAGCCCTGGATGCCTTTTATTTTGTTTTTGTGCCTAATTCTCCTGGCTAGAACCTTCAGGCTATGTTGAATAGAAGTGTTAGGAGTGGATATCCTTGTCTTGTTCCTGATCTGAGAGGGAAAACAAAGTTTTCACCAGTAAGTATAATATTAGCCATGTATTTCTGTAGACTCCCTTTGTCAGGATGAGGAAGGTGTCTAGTTGGGTGAATGTTTTTATCATTAAAGGGGTGCTGAATTTTGTCAAATGAGATTTCTGCATCTATTGATATGATCATGTGATTTTTGTCCTTTATTCTATTGATGTAATGTATTACATTAATTGATTTTTGGATGTTAAACCACTTCTGGAATAAATCCCACTTGATCATTTTTTTGTGGTGCTGAATTCTGTTTGTTCATATTTTATTGTGGATTTTTGCATTTATATTCCTAAGACATAATAGTCTGGTTTTCTTGAGGTAGCTTTGTTTTTTTGTTTGTTTTTTTTTATCAGGGTAATACTGGCCTCATAAAATGAGTTGGGAAGTGATCCCTCTTCTTTTGTTTTTTGGAAGAGTTTGTAAAGAACTGGTATTAATTCTCTGAATGTTTGGTAGAATCCATCTGGGTTATATGTTTTGGAGATAGCTGGAAATATGGAAAGGGCTGGGCCTCTGAGATCTTGGGCAGAGGCAGCTGAACTTGACACACAGATCTGTCCGGATTGGCATGCAACTATTTAAAAACATTTGAACCAACTTTGAAAAAAATCTACAGTTTCACATAAAAACTCTGACTTTCAAATTCACTAGAAAAGTCAAAAATCTGGCAACACTGGCTCCTACTTATATTGAGTCATGGTGAATGGCCCCCGCTCACTGGTTTGCCTCAGTTCCCATTCTTTTCTGTTAATCCTGACACCAAGCCTGAGTGTGAGGTACCATCTGTATCATATTTATTCCTGGACCACTTTATGTTAACTGCATGGCCACTGCAGGCATTTGGGTTGATGCTACCTAGTTACACTTGCTGAGTGTTTGTTAGCTCATCTATAAAATGGGGCCATTAATGATTCTTACCTTCGAAGGATTTTTAGGAAGATTAAGTGAGATGATTGTACAGAGGTTTGGCATATGAGGCACTCAATAAATTTACTTGTTGCTTTTTCCTGGCTGCATAGTATTCTGTTGCATGGCCACAGTGGGATTTATACCAGAAGTGGTTTAACATCCTAAAATCAGTTAATGTAATACACGATATCAATAGAATAAAGGACAAAACCACATGATCATCTCAATACATGAAGAAAATGCACTTGACCATTTCTCTAATGATGGACATATAGGTGGACTTCAATTTTTCCCTGTTTCACACGAGGCTAAAAAGGACATCCATATACACAGCACACAGTCTTGTGTGGTGGTTAAAGAGTATTTTAGCTCTAGTAGACCAGCTGTGTGACCTCTTTTTATCTCTTATCCTCTTGGAATAGTTGAGATGAGAGGATGGGTGGAATGACCTCAGATGTCATTTGAAGACCTATCTGCAATTTTGTCCACTGAAGGACTGGAAGGTCACAGATCGGTGCAGGGGAAGATGCAAGAGTCCCAAGGCCCCTTCTGCAAATGTGAGAGCTGGCGCGCCCTATCTCACCATCTCTCCACCCTAGGGTGTGAAGCCAAAGGCCAACTTGTTGCATCTGACAGACTAGCAGCTAGGCTGTCCAGGGAGATGAGATAAGTGGGTGTCAGGCAGAGGGAGGGAGGTGTCAACCACAGAGCAAAGTGAGACAAGAACCCTGTGGACTAGGCTGAGCTCCCCACCCTCAACCCTGTCCACGGAGTCACAACCCACATATAGCTGCTTAACACTCTGAACCAGTGATGGTCCCAGACCCCTTCCTGAACCCTTCCCTGGTGCCCTTCAACAATATCCATGCAACTGGGACCCATGCACTGAAGTACCTGGGAGCGCAGTTGGTGGCCTCAAGGTTGGAGGTGGCAGTGGTTATGGATTAGAGAGTTTTTGAGGTTTTCAAAGAGGAAGTGGGGCTTTTGCCTGTGGTCCCATTGCCTCTCATTCTTACTGCATGAGACAGCCAGACACCCCTGGATCTCCTTTGCTTCCTGAACCCCTACTTTAAAATAATAAGCCTGGATGGTTGCACACCACTTTTTATTTCAGCAACATCCAGCAAGACTTCTGATAACTGGACTGTAAATTCCAAGGTCTGGGTCATGTTTCTATGGGCTATATTCCCAGCAAACAGTCCAATGCCTCATATATAGTTGGCAATTGAGAAATATGTGAATAAATAAGTGAATGAATGAATGACAAGTGCTTGAAGTGCTTGTAGGGTGCCAGATGCTAATCCCACAGCTCACTTCCACAGTCTTTAACTTGGGACTCCGTCCATCTTGATTTTTCTGGGGGTCCTTTGGCCCTTGAAGGGAAGCCAGATATTACCATACCACACTTGTGGCCCTTTATACTTCTTCATAGGTGCCCCCTCCCCACCCCAGCAATTCTTCCCTGGGCTCTCCCTTCCCCTCTGGGGACCTCACAGCCCCAACTTGGGCCATGTGATCTTGAACTGGTCCTGGTCACTTTCCTTCTCTGAATGTCAGTTTTCTTGCCTGTAAATCAGGAATAATAGCATTCATCTTGCAGGGTTATCATGCTGAGTTAAACAAAGCATGTCAAAGCGTTTTACAGGGATCCTGGCACACGGTGAGGATTGGATGCCAAGAGCTACTATTGGTGTGGAGACTGGGAAAGTTGGCACTGAAGCAGAAAGAACAGTGGTCTCCAAGCAGGGGTTAATGAATAAAGCAATAAAACTGAACGTAGTTCATCTCTCCAGGTGTGCTGCCCAAATTCTGGTCTTCCAAAGTGAGCCAGGAATATCCGTCACAATTATAACACTTTTAGGAAGCTGATCTGCAGATGCTTGTCTACCTAGGCAAAGGCTGATATACAGTATCAACTGTAACCCCCACTTGTCAAATGCTTGGAGCCAGGCACCGTTCTAAGGGTTTTACATGAATTTTCCGGAGGAATCTTCAAAAGAACCCTGTAAGGCACATTATTATTAGCCCCATTTGACAGATGAGGAAAGAGGCACAGAGAGGTTAAGTGGACTTGATGTAAGGTCACAGAGATGGGATTAAATCCAACAGAGCTAGGGTCGGCCAAGTGGCGCGGTGGTTAAGCGCTGGTTAAGTGCTGGCTTGGGAAGCCAGTGGCCCCGGTTCGGTCCCACATATGAGGGCCAGTGACACTGCCCTCAAAAAGAAAAAATGTAAATACAACAGAGCTAATATTCTTTTTTTTTTTTTTTAAGATTTTTTGGGGGGAATTGGGAAAGGGGAACAGTATTGGGGAATTGGGGGAGGGGAACAGCTAAGTTGTCCTTCAATCTTAGTTGTGGAGGGCACAGCTAGCTCATTTCCAGGTCCAGTCACCCTCCCGCCACCCTTTGGCAGCTTGCAGCCGCTCAGCTCAAGGTGCTGTGTTCATTCTTAGTCGTGGGTGGGCGTAGCCACCATCCCATGGGGGAGTCGAACCACAGAGCTAATATTCATAACCACTCTGCATATTACCTCTGTACGGAGGTCCTTTCCATTCTTCTGTGGGACAGGGAAGCATTGGAGTCCACCAATAGAGGAATGCTACATGTTATGTCCATCCTTGCAATGGAATGCTATATAATCAGGAAAAAGCAGGAAGCAGTTGTGTATGTCCTGGCATGAAAGGAAGGTTACAGTAGATTGTTGGATAAAAAAAGTTGCAGAACAGTATGTATCATATACTTATCCTTTTTTTTTTTGTCTTTTTTAGCTGAGCCATCCTGCTACCTGTTGGCAGCTCAGCTGCAGCTCAGCTCGGGCTGGGCATTGAACTGCTGTTGCTCAGAGCTCAGCTTGCACTCTTGAGCGAGCTCCTAACCAACTGAGCCATTCAGCCGGCCCTACACTAATCCATTTTTGTATAAAAACAAAATTAAAAAGTCCATGTACCCATTTGTAGTTTCATAGATAAATGTCTGGAAGGATAAACACCAAAAAATTCACATTGACCCCTGGGAAGCTGTGATAGAGAGGAGCTTCCATTTTTTTGTCTTTACATCCTCTGTTGTTTGAACTATTTACCACTAGTATGTATCATTTCGTAATTAACAGAAAGAAGAAAGTAAGTAAGTGCACAGTGAGCCAGGAGCCTGGGGACCTCTGTCGATCCCTCCAGCTCTTGCCCCCCGCTCTAGATGCCGCTGTTTTCAGAGGCCTCCCTAGTGTCTCCCACTCACCACTGAAGGCCCCTCAACCCTACTTCCCCTCCATGAGCACTTCCCAAGCCCCCCTGTTCACCGAGGACTTGCCTTGGCCTGGGTCTCTCATCTGCACAGGTTCCCAGTTAGGAAGCCAAGGTCCTACCCCTGTGTTACCCTCTGGAGGGTATGAGACATGGTGACATCACAGTTAGGCCAGTGACATCATAGTGGACCTGGAAGCTGACAGGACAGAGGACCGGGCAGGGCCCAGGAGATGGGAGCCAGGAAGAGGTTGGCAGGTAGAGGCTGCTTCGGATGGGAACTTGAGGGACTGTCCTCAGCTCCCCACCGAGGCATTGTTAGCCAGCCCTTTCAGGGATAGGACACCTGGACATCTCCAAGGCAATTTCTCTTTCTTATTCAAGAGGTTGTACAGACTTTTCTGCGAGTTAGGAGCAGAGTGTGATGCCAGGAGGGGGTGGAATTGGCATATGGAAGCCCAAGGTGTGTGTGAATCCTCCTCAGAGATGTGTGTGTGGGGGGGTGTTTCTGTGAGTACCCAGTGTGACCCCTGACCCCTGTGATTCCAGCAAGGCTGTTGGAGAGGCAGGCTTGTGGCTTGGGAGGCTAGAAGGACTCTAGCTTTTGGGGAGTGGAGGTTTGGTGGACCACGACTGCAGGGGTACTGTGAAGATGCTCCTCCACTAACTTGAAGGATATGAGAGGGCAATTGGGAAAGAGAGGGATGGCTGGTGGGTCACTGGGAACAGCATATCAGATGAGAAAGCATAAGGAGCAGAAACAAAGCAGTGGAGATGGCAGGGAGGTTAGGCTGACATTGAGAAGGATCAGTGGAACCTGAGGGTTAGCACACTTGGCTACTTGCTGTGTGATTCTGGGTTAGTTTCTTAAGCTCTCTGAGTTTCTGTTCCTTCATCATGAAGATAATAAAACCAACCACACAGGCTTATTGTGAAGATTAAATGAGATAAGGCTTATGAAGCCCCTAGCACAGTGCCAGGCACATAGTAAGCTGTTTGCAAAGGTAGCTCTCTACTCTGATCCTGGAAATATTCCAGGCTGAACCCTGTTGCTTTGCCTTCTATTCTGGACATGTATAATGCAGGATTCTTGGTTGTGAGCTATAGAAACTATTTCAGGAGAATTTAAGGAGAAAAGGGATTCATTTAAAAGATGTTGGGAAAGCTCACAGAAGGTCTGGAAAGGTCGCAGAGCCAAGCTTGGAAAATAGGCCGGATCAAGGGAGCCCCAGGACCACACATCCTAGGACCAGCCCAGAGAGGACTCTGGAACCCCTTCTGAACCCCTTTCCTCTGCTGCCCCTGAAGTTGATGTGACACCATTTACAGAGTGGAATCTCCACTGACCTGCCACCTCAGAGCCACTGGCTTCTGCTCCACGGTCTGGATGGGGGCATCTGATTGACCCAGTCTATGTGGTGTGCCTGCATCATCTGCTGGGGCAGAGAGGTCGGAATTAAGCATGTGGCCATTTTGGGTTTTGTAGTGGGAGGTGCTTTCTGCCTCCCTTCAGACTTATGTAGGGGAAAAGTTCCAAATCCTGGGAATCTACAAAAACCTTACAAATGTCTACACAAGAAACAAAAAGGAATAGACAGTGGTTCCTGTTCTTGAGATACTCATAGCCACATAGAGATCTGTTATGTGGACAAATAATTGTGATAGGAAGTGATGGAGGTCGCAGTGGAGGTGAGTACCAGCCAGGGGCTAAGCTGGCAGAGAATCATCTATAATATGCCCAGACCCACAGGGGAGGGTCTGAGATGTGTCTGTGTATTACCGGCCACCTGGGTCGCATGGTTGGGGTGGATTTTGATGGCTGTGTCACACTGGGTCAGATACTGTGCAGTGCAGATACATCAAGTGGGCAGAATTGGTGTGAGGCCCCAAGTGGGGAGGGTGTGCACACCTTCTGCTCACAAGAGTAACAACATTGCTCAGTCTAAAAAAACTGCTTCTTGGCGGATGGGGCTTCCCTGTTAATATCTAGTCATGTCTTACAAGCACTTTACTGTGTTCCTGAATTATCTCTTGCTCTGTTGGGACTTTACCACTCTATCTAGATTAGACAAAGGGTTCTCAGGATAGGAAGATCAGAGATGGGACAGGAGGTGGAAGATGTGTTTGCTGTGAGATCAGATTCCTGCTGTCTTCTCTGACTCAGCCCAGATCCTTCTATGTTGCCTGCTCTTGTCTCTGCCTGTTCCTGTTCCTGCCATCACCATTACTGTGTTCCCTGTCATCATCACTGTCCATCTCTGTCTCAGCTGTGACCCCATCCCCAGAAGGACCCAGAGCCTTTGAGCCTACTCTGTCACACTCCTGCTCAGCCATGTGAGTTCTCTGAGAACCAGAGATAGCAACCCTCTCCCCACCTCACCTCCACATACTGACATTCCAATGGCCCAGTTCAGGGTGGTCCAAAAGTCAACATGTTGTCCTATAGAGTTGCCACAGATAGGTAATGGCTGGTGAGTGGCTTCCCCTTATCAGATCTCATAGGCCACCCAGTCTGCCTGCCCACTTCTTCCTATTCGTGGTAACTTCAAATGTAGCACCTTCCTGTCACCTCTCACACCCACTGAGGACTCAGTCACAGGCAGTGCTGCCATCCTGCACACCTCCTTTCTTTTCCAGCCAGAGGGGACTTCTGCAGAGCCAGGTGGACAGCCTCACGCAGGCGGCCTCTCCTTTTGGGGTATTGTTTTGAGACCTGGGGCAGGGCTGGGAGGAGTCAGAAAAGAGGGGAAGGAGTCTGGGTTTTGGAGGGCTGAGACACTTGAGTGAGGATGCTAGGGTCTGAAGGGCACTTGGGGTGGAGGGAAGGGTGATTACTGAGGAGAAGGGGAAGGGCCTTGGGGCATTTGCCAAGCTGAGGTGATCCCTGTGCTGTGTGCCCTTCGGTGAAAGATGACTGAGAAGCGAGGTACTAACTGAGCAGACACCTGAGCACTTGGAGCGTCTTCCTATCAGGCCAGTCAGGAGACCAGGGGGACTCTTGGTCCACTCTCTCAGACTGTCCCTGGTGAGCTAGCTGAGCCCAGGTAGTCTGGGTGGCAGGACACTGTGGCTGCCCAGAAAAGCTGTGGGGGGTCCTTTTAGTGGGCAGTTCCCTGTGGTAGGGAGCCTATGGTTGGTAGAATTATGGAGTCATGAGTGTCTCCCAGCATGGAAGGGAGTGGGAGTGGCTTCTCAATTCCCTGTGGCCCTGAGGGGCCTGGAATGTTCCCTCAGATCTCTGAGCTCATTTGGGAGTAACCTCCATGAAGACCTTCCTCCTTCCTCTCTTCCCCAGGGATGGGCATCAGGTAGGCTCTGCTCCTCACCTCTAATTGGCTAGTCTCCATTCAATCCTCTTCCTGCACCTACCAGGAGCGCATTATTGCTTTTTTTTTTTTTTTTTAGATTTTATTGGGGAATTGGGGAAGGGGAACAGCCAAGCTGTCCTTCAGTCTTGGTTGTGGAGGGCGCAGCTAGCTCAGCTCCCAGTCCAGTCGCCATCCGGCCACCCGTCAGCAGCTCGCAGCCCATCGGCAACTCAGGGCTGCTCTGCTCAAGGTGCCGTGTTCAATCTTAGTTGCAGGAGGGTATAGTCCACCATCTCATGCAAGAGTCGAACTGGCAACCTTGTTAGGAGCACGTGCTCTCACCAGCTGAGCCATCCTGCCATCTGTTGGCAGCTCAGCAGCAGCTCAGCTCAGGCGCAGCTCATTGGCCCATGCGGGAATCGAACCGGTGACCCTGTTGCTCAGAGCTTGCACTCTTAACCAACTGAGTCACTCAGCTGACCCCCATCATTGGCTTCTAAATATCAGCACTGAGAGAGTCTTTACACATCAACCAGTCCAACCCTCCCATTTTCCAGATAGGGAAACTGAGGCCAGGAGAGGCAGCGACTGGCTCAAGGTGTAATGGGATAGCCAGCCCTAGAAGCCAGGCTATTTCAAGGACCTTCATTGCTCACCTGTGACTAACTTGTTTTCCCAGCAGGTAGTGGGTGCATGAAGGGGGAACCCACTCCAGAATTGGATTGTTGCCACAAGCCCAAACCCCAGAGGAGCACAGGGAGCTCCCTGTCCCCTAGCCTGGACTTCCAGCCGTGCCAAGGCGACCAGGTAAGGCAGAATCCCAGCCTTATCTTTGAGGCCAGACTGCTTATGGAGGAAGGAAACATTAGGAGGAAGTGAGGAAAAATCTGAAGGGGTTTGGATTCCCATCATCCTCTGGTCTTGAGCACCCCTACCCTAGCACATCATGGGGATGGGCCCTTAAGATGCCAGAGGCCCTCTCTCATGCCCTAGGGGCCAGACTCCTCTGTGGGCCATAAGAAGGGACAGGGCCATGCAGGAGGCTTGGCTGTATGACCATGACCTTGGCCTTAGGGCCCATTCTGTGGGACTTAGAGTCTTTGAGGATTTTTTTCCAAATTCACCTTGGTTCCATTAAAAACCTAGTAAATGGTCTGAGACATGGTGAACTAGGGAGGTCAGGGAGGGTGGGGGTAGGGAGAATGCTAAGTAAAGGGTTCTAGGGGCAAAGGGAAGACAATCCTGGGGTGGGCATGAATGTCCCTGGAGAAAGAAATCTTTGGATGAGTCATTTGAGTTACAGACATCATGGGGGTGAGTGAGTCTTAACTTCTCCTCCCCCTTTGGAAAAAAACTAAGGGTGGGATCATCCCAGGGACCCAGGAGTTGCAGCTCCCAGTCCCTTGCCCCCTGCCCTCCAGGTCTTCCCAGCCTGCAGGCCCCTTCCAGACCCAGTGGATGTCCATAGCCCATCCTGTGCCAGCTGGCTGTGCTCCTGGCCACTGGCACCTGCCGGGTCTTCCCTGCTGGCCTGTCCCCAGGGCCTGGACCTCTACCTATGCACCCTGCAGATGGCACCCCCAGGCACGGCTCCACAGGATCTCAGAGAGGACTCCTTGAGTACAGGTAAGTGCAAGGCACAGGGCTGCACCTTGGTGGGGCCAAAGGTTGGGGGCATTGTTAGGTTTCAGGACATAAGGGGGAGGGGACCCAGTGTTACTAGTGAGGACAGAGCCTCAAGCACACTTGACTAGCATATTTTGGCCTGGAGTTCTGGCCTAGGAGTACAGAGGGATTTCAAGGTGGTGACACCCAAGCTGGAGGAGGTGAGCAATGGCTCTCTCAGGCATGGGTGTGGGGTCTGGTGGAGGTGGGATGAGGGTGGAGCTTGCCTACCTGTTTGAGCTAGAGGAAACTTTATGAGAAAAGAGCACTGACTGAGACTCAGGGAATGGGGGTGGGGTCCTGGTACTGCCCTTTTAGTTCCATGACCTTGGGCACATCACTGAGGCCAGTTTCTTCTTCCATAAAAGTAGGCTCTCACCATCCCTATGTTCTAGGCTTGTTGCATTGTAATACACCATTTCCTTATGCCACTGGGACCTCCCAGAGGGCAGGGGCTATGCTGCTGTGTCCTTTATCCCCCACCCCCTGCCTCCGAAAAAGCACAGGGCAAAACAGCTCAATAAAGTTGTTTGAGTGAAAAAATAAGAATCCGAGCAGACAATCTACTTTTTTTTTTTTTTTCTTATAGCTGAGCCATCCTGCCACCTGTTGGCAGCTCAACGGCAACTCAGCTCGGGCTGGCCTCGAACCGCTGTTGCTCAGAGCTCAGCTTGCACTCTTGAGCAAGCTCTTAACCAACTGAGCCATTCGGCCAGCCCGACAATCTACTTTTTAATACTTTTTCTTTTTAGTGGTTTACTTTATTTCACTCCTAGCTTAGCTTCTACCTCCCTGGCTGTGGCACCTCAGTCTTCCTTCCTAAGGTCTTCTCTACTTACATCCTAAATATTCGCCTGCTGCAGAACTCAGTCCAGAGCCTTCTTCTCTCCACTCCCCTTCCTTTCCCTCTCCTCCTCCCCTCTTCCCTCTTCTCTTCTTTTCCTCTTCTGCACTCCTGGTCTCTTTATTTAGAGTAGTACTGTTTGATAGAACTTCGTGCAATAATGGGAATGTTCTATACCTGTGGTGTCTAATACCATACCTACTGAGCTTTTCAAATGAGGCTAGTGATGCTGAGGAACTCAGTTTTTTTAAGTTTGTTTTTTTTTTTTAATTGAGAAACAGTGTGTTTTTCCAGGACCCATCAGCTCCAAGTCAAGTAGTTGTTTCAATCTTGTTGTGGAGGGTGCATCTCAGTAGCCCATGTGGGGCTCAAACAGGCAACCTTGGTGTTATGAACACTCTAACCAACTGAGCTAACTGGCTGCCCCGTGAATTTTTTGTTGTATTTATTTTAATTTAAATATAGACACATGTGTCAGGTGGCTACCATTTTGGACACAGTAGATCTAGCATCACTCTCATGTGGTATCATCTGGGCCCTTGACACCCAAATTTAAGTCTCCAAGCTCAAACCTTCCTTTAACCTCCAAACCAGTTCATCCAACTGCCCAACTGACTGTTCCATGTGAATGTCTAATAAGCTTCTCGAATCATTTTCTCTCTCTAAAATTGTTAAGCACTGGGCAAATAAATACTAGCCGCTTTTATTGGCAAGTGCAATTGCAAACCAGGAAAGCCCAGGGAGGGGAAACGCTTTGTCCAGATCACCCAACAGGCTTGCAGGCTACAGCTCTCTCCCAGTCGCGAGTGGGTCAGGTTAGATGGGAAGTAGAACTCTACCCCAGCCCGTGGGGCCCTGACCGTCTTCCTTTTCCTGCTCAGAGCACCAGCCACCAAGGCCACATGCCGGATCCATCGATGACAAGAAACTCATAACCAAGTACCCTCTGAGTAGGGACAAGACGGGAAGCCAGGTGGAAAGAGTTGGAGAGGGGGCTCCCTGCCCATCCTTCTCTTCTCACAATACCTCTTCCCCACCCCCCTGGCAGAATACAAAAAGCCTCAATCCCTTGACTTTCTGCTCCTGCCACCTGTCTGCTCCATTCTCCAAAGAACTCCCATTCCACCTCCACCCCCTTTACCCTGCATACCCACTTCTCCTGCCTCCGCCTTACCTGTTCTCCTATAGGGCCCTATCTTCTATCCAATGTCCCCCCCTCTTCATGCTGCCCCAAGATACCTCCTACCTCACTGGTGCTGTGCCCAGCATGCTGGTGAGTGTCAGTGAGCCTGGGCACCACAGCACCTGTGGGGAGACCCTGCATCCTTATCCAGGGGCCTCCCAAACCTCTGGCCAAACTCAACCCTCCCAGGCCTGGAATCCAGGCCCTGGAGCTGCAAGGATCTATATGCCAGGACTGGAGCATACTGGCAGGGCAGCTCCAGCCAAGCGGGCCCCACCAGGCTCCCGGGTGGGCACCGCAGCCCTGCCTTACCCCCTGAAGAAAGAGAATGGCAAAATCCTGTATGAGTGCAACGTGTGCAGCAAGAACTTTGGGCAGCTCTCCAACCTCAAGGTATCTGCCTCCTGGGCTCTGCTGCCCCCTCAGCATCCTTCAAAGACCCCCTTCCCATCCTGCTTCTAGAATCAAGGACCCTAAAGCCAGAAGGAACTCCTGGGCAGCCTCTAGGCCATGACCTTGGATGGTTCATTTGGCTCCTCAATTTCACCTCTGTAGAGAAAAGATATAGGATAAGATGGCTACCAAAGTCCTCTCCGCCCTAAAAGACTGTCTATGAGATCATCTCATTTAAGTTAAAAATGAGAAACTTAGGCTTCTAATGGGAAGGGTTTGCCCAAGGTCACTTTGATTTAGTAGTTGAGTTAGGCCTTGATCTCAGTGTTTCGGCATCTAGTGCAAAGCCCATTCCTGAACAACTATCCTTCCTGGATTCCCAGTTAAGCCTTCTCATGTTTGTTTGTTTGAAGTTCAGGTCGGGGGACGGGTAGATTTTAGTGTTTCTAGACCACAAACCTGACAACCAGCCTTTTTCAAGTGGGAGCCCACAAATCAGCGCCAATGCTGTTGATGTCCAGCAGGGGGCAACCATGGGCACATGTCAGCAAAGACGGGCAGCTATGAGCAAGTGGTCACCCGCTGAAGTTGAGGAAGTTATGGCTATGGGGGAAGATCCCGTCTAGATCCTCTGCGGCATGAGTTTTTAAACTTTAATAAGCCTCAGACTACCAGGAGAGCCAGTAAGCATGCAGATTCCTAGGTCCCGGCACCGGAGATTTTAATTCAGCCCGGCAGGGTGGGGCCTGAGAATCTGCATTTCTAACATGCTGTCAGGTGCTGCTAATGCTGCTTGTGGACCACACTTTGAGAAGCACAGCTCAGGATATATATACATGGGGTATCCCTTGCCGGGCCTTCTGACCACGGCTATCTCCCCTCCTGCAGGGCAGCAGAACAAGCGGGGGTATCCTGAGGAATGGAAGAGAGGCCCTGAGTGGGGTGACAGAGAGACAAGGGGATTGAGAGGTCTTGATGCCAAAAAGGGGTCCTGTGGGGGTGTGGGTAGAGATTCAGAGATCCCAGGCCCTGCTGGGAGCTCTGGGCTATCGGCAGCGTTTCTCCCACCCTGGCCCAGGTCCATCTGCGTGTGCACAGTGGGGAGCGCCCGTACCAGTGTGCCCTGTGCCGGAAGAGCTTCACCCAGTTCGCCCACCTGCAGAAGCACCACCTGGTGCATACAGGGGAGCGGCCGCACGAATGCCTGGTGAGCCCCTCCTTCCCCTTTCCTGTATTCTTGTAGGCAGGTGAAGGAGTTCCAGACTCCTGGGGGGATGGCAGTCGTAGTCCCCATTCCCCAATCCTGAGACAGGACAGGAGTGGGGGGAGGTAGAGGAGGGTGAAAATGAGCCCTCCCAGCCTGGAAGGGCCAGGAAGTGATAGTGAAGGTCATTCGTGGGGTCTGGAGGGGGGAATAGAGATGTATGTCTGTGGGAGGAGGATAATAAAGTTGGGGGAATCTGAATACCCATTACCTTCTTCCCAGCGTTGCTGGAGGAGTTACTACCATAGTGTGTGCAAAGTGTATAAACACTGTGTATAACATCAGCTCAATGTTAACTCCCTCTTTCTTGGAGCCTCACCATATCCTTTGAGAGGTTAGAAGGGCGGGACTCTTTCCCTGTTTTACAGAGGCAGAAATGAAAGCAGCATAGTGGTTAGGAGTCTGGACTAAGGCAGAATCCTCATTCTGCTTCAAACTTGCTGTGTGACTTTTGGCTAGTGGCTTCACTCCTCTGAGCCTCTGGTTTCTCACTGTCATATAGGAGGTATACTAGTACTTAGTCATGATTCTCCAGGGTCTTGGGGAAAACTATGAGAGATCAATTCCTGGCGTGTGGCTGCTCCCAGTAAATGTTAATTATGCCCACTGAAGCTGCAGCCCCATTCATAAGGGTTCTATATGGTTATTTCATTCAGTCCATCATATCCATGAGGTTAGGTATTAATAGTCACGTATTGGGCCGGCTGAGTGGCACGGTGGTTAAGCGCTGGCTTGGGAAGCCAGCGGCACCGGTTTGGGTCCCACATATGAGGGCCAATGACACTGCCCTCAAAAAAAAAAAAAAAAGTCACGTATTACCAATAAGGAGAGCAAGGCTCAGAGAGGGGAAGTCACCTATACACGGTCACAAATAGAATAAAAGAACCAGGCAGGATACTAATCCAGGTCTGCCTGGTTTCAATGTGCCAGACACTGTGGGCCTCAAGGAGGGATCCTGGGGGTTGGGGGGAAAGCTTCTGGGCCTGCACTATAGGGAGGTGGGGATGGGGAATGGAGAGGGGGAGCAGAGATCCTGAGCCAGTGGGTAGGCAGAACTAATGCCAGTGCCCATTTCCATCAGATATGCCACAAGCGCTTCAGCAGCTCCAGCAACCTCAAGACCCACCTGCGCCTTCACTCAGGGGCCCTGCCCTTCCAGTGCAGTGCCTGCCCGAGTTGCTTCACCCAGCACATTCACCTGAAGCTGCACAATTGGCTGCATGCTCCACAGCCCTGCGGCCTAGTTCACACCCACCTGCCTCTGACTTCTCTTGCCTGCTTTGCCCAGTGGCACCAGAGGGCACTAGGTCTTGTGGCAGTGCCATCAGAGAAGCAAATGGGCTGGGATGCAGACAAGATCAAGGTGTCCTCAGCATCCCAGGGAAAGCAAGGGCAGCCAGCCTGAGCTGTGGTGTCAGGACTGCCCTGGGGAGAGGGCAAGGGATGAGCAATTAAAGGATTTTTCTCTATAACATTTTGAGACCTCCTGAAGTTCCACAATGGAGGGGGAAGTCATCCTATATTTGCCAGACTTCACATGCCATCTTGGAGCAGGTCAAAACATAACAAGGAAGAGCCGGTGCTACCCACACATAGGATGGGTGTCTGCAGCCATCATCTACATCTAGTTGGGTTTGGGTTCTGCTCCTTCTTGGAACCAAGTACTTCATCTTAGCTCACCAATGGACAGTCCAGCCTTCTAGGACTCTGCCCGGTGCAAACTGTACTGCCAAGCATACGGCACATTGCCCTGTCATCTGAACAGATGTTCCAGCACCTATCCAGATGTCTGTCTGCTGCTTCTCATCATCTTCTTGTCCTAGTTCCTAGGAGACCATGAGGCCGCCTCAATTGGTACACTCTGCCATGGTCTGTACATGCCAGGATCTGTGCCTCCTGTCGGGGTACAAGGGCAGGAACACAGGATGTCAGTGTCCATCATGACCCAGAAGCATGTGATGTCCTTTGTGTCAGGACCAGTCACCACAGAGGGCAAAAGGCTAAGGAGGTGCTGGGACCAGGGAAGGGGTAGAGGCCCTACGAGGAATACAGGCAGGGAAGAACTGGCAAAGGGAGCCTGGGAACTGGAACCATCCTGATGACCTTCCTTCCTGCAGTTCCAGAGGATCCCCTCAAATGTGCAAGGTGCTCCCACCACCATTGGAGAATTACAGAGCAACATCCTGGTGGTGGGGGAGGAAAGGGCACTGCCTGGGAGGGAGTAGGCCCAGGTTATATTACAATAAACAGTAGCTATTATTAAATAACAATAGCTGGCCAATTTCCAGCAGGGGGAGCCGTTCGCACCCCTGTGGGTTTCAGAGGGGCTTCCCCACCCAGGTACTGGGCGAGATTCCGGCTGAGTCAGTATTTGGGCTATGTGGCCTCTCCAGAACAGACCGGGGGAAGGGGCTAGGAGGAGAGGAGGAGAGAGAGGAACTCAGATAGGGAGCCCACCATGGCAGGGCAACGGCAGGGTCGGCTTCAGCCCCCATCAGTAATCAAGGTCCGGGTTTCAAGTCCATACAGCCACCTCTTTGGCCCCACGCCAGATGCCAACCACGTGGTTAGGCCCCGCCCAGTCGGCAAGCCCACGCCCATTCCTGCCCTTGGCCCCGCCCTTGGCCCAGCCCTTGTGTCCCAACCCCTCCTTCGGGGGGAAGACCCTTTGCTCAGCCCCGCCTCCTGGCCCCTCTTTCCTGTTCAACCTCATTTCGACTCATCTTGAGGGATGCCTGCACCCGGTGATCCTTGGCCTCCCCCCCACGAGACCTAAAGAAGTAGCGCGGGCAGGGCCGAGGGCAGGGCCTTGGGGAGCGGGCCTAGTAGGAGCGGTCCCCCGCAGCGCGCACTCCAGACATCTGGGTCGGTCCCCTGCCGGCAGGCAGTGCGGGCGGGGCCGCTGTTTGCTCAGGGGGACGGGCCGAAGGAGGCGTTTCTCCGCTATTGAGCGGATCCCGTGGCCCCTGCGTCCCAGAGCGGTGCCTCGACGCCCCGAGCCCGGGGTTTGCCCTCGACATGGCCGAGCTGCGCGAGGGCCTGGGGGCCCGCCTAATCCGCCGCCTGGCCAGGCTAGGGGTCCGCAGGGAGCGCAGGGAGAAGCAGACCCCAGAGGAGGCCAGAGCCCGGGATAGGTGAGGGGATGGAGGAAGGCCTCGTGGGGCGCCCCTGGTACCTAGGGGTGTGAGTGTGTGTGTGTGTGTGTGTGTGTGTGTGTGTGTGTGTATGTTCAAATAAGTGTATAAGTGTCTCGGAGCATAAAAATATTTGTGTCGATTTTGGATATGTGAATGTGAAACCGGTCTTTATAAAGTCCTTGTGCACCTTTAAGACTTTAAAACAATTTTTGCAATTTCCTAAGTCAGGCTAGTGCCTTGCAGGCCATGGTTTTTTCTCTCTTGAGGACACAGTTAAAAGGCAAATGTAGTATAGTAGCTCCTTCCGCCTCTGTGGACTTTGATTCTCACATCACAAGTTAGTTTCCTTCTGGTCTTCGTGTCCCTTTGTCATGAGTATGACAGTTTCCTGAGCAATCTTAGGTTGCACTGCATTTGCCCTTAGATGCCATGGGATGCCTTGTCATCCCAGATTGTAACAATCAACCTTTATTTGCCACTTGCTTCATACCTTATCTACATTATCTCATTTAATCCTAACAGCAGTTCTATGAGACAGGTATTCTGTGATTCAGGCATAGAAATGGAGGTTCAGAGAAGTGAAGTCACCTGCCCAACGTCACACAGCTGCGAAGTGGTGGAGTTGGGATACGAACTTGAGCAGTCTGGTGCCAGAGCTCACATCCTGAAGGCTCGGGCGGATCTGTTGCTTTGACAGACTGCAGGACTGCAAGCCAGCAGGCCAGAGCTCTGTTCAAACCCTAGGTGCCACTGGTTATGTGACCTTGAACAAATTACTTCGCCTCTCCAAGCCAGTTACTGGTAGCTGATGTTTGGGTGGGAGGAAAAAAGCCCAGAGGATGGCCGGGTAGAGTGGCCAGCAGGGGGAATAGTGAAGAGGACCCCAGTAGCTCCTAGGCCCTGTATCCGAAAAGAGGGTGAGGTGTTTGTGTGCTACACAGTTACAGGCAATTTGTTCTGATCTTATGACACAACTATCTTCAGCTCTCTCTGGGAGGGATCAGGGTGTGGTGGGGCAGAGTGATGGCAGGGGTTTGTACGGCTCTCTCACCCCAAAGAGAGAGGGGAGGGGAGGGCCTAGCCACCCTATGCCCGGAAGTCTGGGTGCCCTGGGGGTAGGGATGGGGTGGTGCCCACACCCTGCCAGTGCCTTGCCTGCCCCCACTGGAAGACACACCCTCCCCTTTTACCCTGTCTGGCAGGAATCTGCCCTATAGGCCCAGGTGGCACTGCCCCTCCCTTTCCCCCCTTGACAGGAGGTGGGGTTGAGATGCAGGTGTGTTGGGCGTGGAGGGCAGGGGAGGGACTGTGAAGGCTACTGTGCCAGCATGATGACACATCCCATGTGTGCACTTGGACTCAGTTCTCACCAGCTGTGGGAAAGGGATTCTGGCACTGAGGCACAGGCCTCAGATTCCTGCTGATTTCCTGGGATGAGGGGCAAAGTGCACGGAGGAGGCAGCCAGGGCACTTCCCCATCTTGCCCCTATTAGTGTGGTGATGTCCAATTAGCCTTTGGAGTACCTTAATTTCAAAGTTTATTAGCTGGTGTGACTCCAGGCAAGTCACTTCACCTCTCTGGGTTTCAGTTTCCTTATCTGAACAATGTGGCACTAATATACAACTTTCAGGATTATTGTGGAGTTTAAAGCAGATCATGTAGGCATAATACCTAATTCTAAGCCTGGCACAGGGAGGGTCTCAGTAAATGGCGAGCTTTTGAATTATTAGGGCACTGTCCTTTTTCTCTATTCTAGCGCTGATACAGTCCTAGTCCCTACTTTTGTTCCAAGCCCTTCCTATCTGTGTCTCTAGGGGTACAGTGAACAGTTGGGGAGGGAGCAGAGAGAATCCTGCTGCGTAACACTACCCCCTTCCCCTGGCTTCAGGAGCTCATCCTGCCTGTGGGTCTGAGAGAAGTGGGGGGAGGGCCAGGGTCCAGTCTTGGGGTGAAGAGTAGGAGGCTACCTCACCCCCTTCCCCCTGTGCTTCCTTCCCAGGCCCTGGGGTGGCCAGAGCTGCCCTAACCTGGCCCAGGACCAGGGCAGCACCAGCAATGTCAGCCTCAAGGTAGGAGAGAATGCAAAGGCAGAAGCTCTGGGAGGGGCAGGCCCTGAGAACCTGACTTGTAAGTCAGGCCACTGGGGTTCCCTAGTCCTCCCTCTGCCACTAATTCACTGGGTGACCCTAGGCAGATCACTCCTCACCTCTGAACCTCAGTTTCCCCATCTGCAAAATGGGAACAGTAAGGCCTCTCAGGGCTGCTGTGAGAAATGAGGTAATGGATGTAGAACCTTCAACATGGGGCCTAGATGCTCAGGAAACATGAGCTTCCTAATGCTGGGCCCCCAGGGAAGTATATAGGGTCAGTGCCTGTTCCCAGGACCCCCTTTCCCACACTTTTGAGTTTAGCTTGACCTCTCCCCATCTTCAGCTCCTTTTTCCTACTTCCTGGCATGGACACCTGGGGGTGACACTGAGCCAATGATTTAACCTTCTGGCCACAGTTTAGCCATCTGCAATGGGGATCTGAGTCACGGATGGGGCAGTACTTGGTGTCCTCCCCTTGGAGAAGCAGGCGGTCTCTGGAATTGGCTCAAGCAGCCCTGTGTCTCTCTGTGGTCCTGAACACCATTAATAATTACTAGTGCTTAATTGAATACTTGTTGTGTGCCGGTGCCCTGCATGGATTATCTCATGTAATCTTCACAGCACCCCCAGAAAGCAGGTAGTATTATTATCACACCCATTTTACACATGGGGGAACTGAGGTGCATGAGGTATTGCACCTAGGAAGTAGCAGAGCTGGGAGTCAAGCCCGGGTTGCCCCCAGTGAATCACTCACCCCTCCTACTCTCGAGGTGTTTAGCCCCTGGAGAATGAGAGGGTGAATCTATTTCATAGATGAGTAAATTGAGGCATTTGGGATCAAAGTCCCCTGCTAGGAGGAATTTTGACCCCAGACTTGGCTCCTCTGTTGCCAAGAACACAAGCCCAGCCCTGAAAACTGGTGGTTTGGGGGACAGTGTCCATATGGGTCTGGGATCCTGGGCCCTTTCCCCTCACTCCAGCCAGGCTTGGTTGGCCCCAGGGGAAAGACAGCAGACAGAAGTCAGGTTTATGCAATTTTCAGGGGAAACCTTCCCTGCCTTCCTCATATCCCAGGTACATCTCTATGCCCAGGTCACTCCTCCCAGGTGTGCCTGGGAATCTCAGGTGGGAGGGTACTGGGGAGGTGGCTGCAGGCTCTCTGGAAGCCAGGATGGAACAGAGGCCATGGGCACCTATGGCAGGCGTGCCCACGCAGCCCCTAATCCCCAGGGCAGCTGGTTCCAAAGGGCCGGAGACCTGCAGACGCCTGGGAAAGCGGCAGTTGGCCTGAGAGTTGGGCCCTCACATGTGACTTTAGTCATGTCACTGTCCTCTCTGGGCTGTACTTTCTTCAAATGTAGAACAGGAGAGGATGAGTTAAATGCTGAAGGGTCTTCCTGGAGCTCTGCCCCTTTGTCCAGCTCTCATGGCCCTGGCAGCCTCTCCTTAAGGCAGCTCTGCTTGATGTCAGAGCTTTGCTCAACTTCTCCTCTGCCAAAGAGGGCAGTCAAGGGTGATTAGCGGTGCCTGGAGGGCAGGGGGAAGATGCTGTCACCAGGCTCCTGCCTCTGCTTTCCTTCAGAGCCAAGCCCAGAGCTGCTCGGAATGGGATCTTCGGGAAGGGAGCCGTGGTTCCTGGCTTTGGAAACGACGACGACATAGCTCCGTGGGGCTCGCTCAGCCTCTGGGACGCCTACAGAGGCCAGCCGTGGGCAGCGCTTCAGACATGGCCAACTATGCCTCTGTAGGGTTGGACAGCCCAGTACTGGCAGCAGAGCCAGCTGGTGCCAGGCACCCCTCATGTCCGGTGCCAGTTCCTGGACGTTTAGAACAGGAAACCCCAGACAGTGCTTGCCTGCAACCCCCATACATAGCCCCAGAGTTCCCTCTGAATCCTGAGCCACATTGCAACCTGGAAGACATGCTGCCCCGCCCAGCATCCTTCCCAATGGCAGAGGGGACAAAGGGCGAGCCTGCCACCCCAGTGCCAGCCCTGCCAGAGCCAGCTCAGATTCTACCTGAGAGTTCCTCTGCCAGAGGGACCCGCTACCACATCACTGTCATCCTGCAGGGGTGTGGGCAGGCACCTGGAGAGGAGGGTGAGGAGCCCAAACCGGCCCAACCAGCTCTCCACCCCTTCTGCCCTGAGGAATCCAGGGGCTGGTGGAATCCTCCCCATGGGCCCCGCCCCATCACAGGGTGCATGACTGAACTGCCCCAGGAGCTCCAGCTAAAAGCCCCACTGCATCAGGAGAGCACAGCCCAGCAGCAGGAGCTTCAGGCCCCTTGGACACCTGGGTCCCCACACAGACGGTGAGTACAGGTCCGTCCCCACATGGGGAAATGGTGGGAGGAGAAACTGTCCTGGCTGCCTTCTCTGGGGTCTCTGCCTTGTCTCCAGACTTCTCCAACTCTAGGCCCATTCATTCGGCTTCCTGAGCATGAACTGACTCTGCCACCCCCTCCCCACCCAACTTGCCCTCCTCTCTCTCCCCTCACCCACAGCCTACCTCCTGGAACCCACTGCTGCTCTCCTCCCCTGTCTATCTGAGGAGGGGAAGATCCTGTCATGGAGAGGTCCTCTTCTCAGCAATACCCACCACTCCCTGATTCTGTTCAGGAGACCACAGACCTTGCTCTCCTGGGAATAGGCACCCAGCTAAAGTGCTGGGTGTTCTGGGACAAGTTGCTTAACCTCTCTGGGCCTTGAGTTGAGTGGATTTGGTAGCTGGAGATGAGGTGGTTATAGTATCATGCTTTGAACTCCAGAGTTGGGGTGCCAAAATAGCAGGGATGCTTATTAATAATGCCTCGGTTGCAGTAATAATTACCCCCATCTGGTTCTGTGTCAGCCACCACAGGAACAGGCGCCAAGATTCCCGAGACTTGGTTTTTATTTGTGTTGAAATGACTCTTCCAAATCTTCCTGGTAGGCTCAGAGGTGAAAGGGTGGGTCCCTTAAAATTCACTGAGGAGGGAGTGAACATGGGACCTCTCTAGGACCACCAGGTAGGGGCACTAGGTCTCAAATGGGGCTCTGAAAAGTTTCTAATGATGATGGTGGTGGCTGTCATTTATGGTTTGTTTTCTAAACATCATCCTATTTAATGCTCACTAAAGACCCAAGGAATAGGACTAATCCTGCTCTGCACCCCCATGCACCGATGACAATGAAGAACCTAAGGCTCAGAGAGGTTATACCACTTGCCCAAAGTCAACTAGAAAGTGAAGGAGCCAGAATATGTACATGGGTGCCTGCGCTCTAACCACTTATCTATCCTGCCTCTCCCAGAGGCCTCGTTGTCTCTGTGTATACAGTAGAGGGTTGACTGTGGTTGCTGTGTGGACTCCAGAGTTTTCTGTGAGCCTGTAGAGATGGATTTGGCAGCACTGTGTTAACAGAGGCAGCACCAGGGATGCCAGGCCTCTGGGCAAGAGTCAGGATACCTGGTCCTGTGGCAAGGAAGAGGAAGATGTGGGACCCCAGCTGGCTCAGAGACCTGCCCAGCTGCGCCAGCTGGAGGAGAAGGGCTGCAGAGAGAGGGGAGGTGGGGGAGGAGGCAGGCCTTGAAGAGGGGGCAAGAGAAGCAGTAGGTTTAGCTGGGAGGGCTGGGGATCTACCTGCCACTCCTTGGCTATTTCGGGCCCAGGTGGATAATGACAGACTCGGGCAGGAGGCTAGGGCTCACTTAGAGAGGAGGAAATGGACCTCCAGGGACATCATCCTTCTATGTCCCTAGGGTTTCTGGGCCAGGATTGGCAATTATAGGGAGTGGAGAGGCGGGACAGAGTTGGGTCTCCAAGTAGGAATGTGTATGCATCCATTGGTGTGCGTCTGTGTTCAAGTATAAGAGAGTTTCCAGAGGAGGAGGGCTTGAGGCTGTGACTTCACTGGATGCATGTATTGTGAATGTGTGCTTGTGTCATTGTATCTCTGTGTTTCTGTGTGTGTGACTTGTGTGTTGCTGTGTCTCTGAGCGTTTGTAATTTTGATTGTGTGTTTATGTCTGACTGCGTAAGTCTATATAAGTGTCTGCGTGTTTTTGTGCCTGTGCAAATCTGAGGGTCTGTGCTGGTATCGTCCCTGTGTCAATGTATGCCTAAGTGACGCAGCATGTGTTTTTGGGCATGTAGGCCTGTGGACTGGTTTGGCCTAGTTTGGGGGTGACTCACGGGTAAGCGGGGAGAATCCAGGATTTGTTGGGTTAGACAAGGCTCTTTCCCACACTCCCCCCGCCCCTTCCTCAGCCTCTCCCTTCCCAGCCCCACACACCTTGTTTGGAGGTCACAGGTTACCTTGCCAACAAATCAACTTCTGATTTGGGGCCCTGGAGAAGAGAGAGCTCTGAGAATGGCATTTCTGCTGACCTAGGAGAGGCACCTGGGTTGTTGGGGTGTGTCTTCAGAGCAAGGACAAAAAGGGGAAGCTATAGAAGGGTAGATTCCAGCATCATTTGAAGAACATTCTAGCAGTAATGACTGTCCAGGGATTAGACAGTTCACCTGTCAAATGGTGACCTCACTGTCCCTAGAGGTATGCAAGCAGAAGTGAATGACCACATGTGTGTGGAATGAGTAACTACCAGGGGTGTTGTCCAGGGGTAGGGTTGGGTTGAGAGAGACATTGCATCCTGATTATTCGGAGGTTACCAACAATATCTGATCTGATTATCAATGGCTGCGTTTGAAGCTGCTCTGTTGTTGCTTTGCCAAAGCCTATGGGGGTCTTCCAAATGTGGTTCCTGTTTGTATGTCTAATCGTTTGACCCCTGGACACCTAGGATACCACCTTCATGGGAAAGTTGGCTTTGGATGAACCTAACCTAACACAATTAGCATTCAATGATTGAATGAGTGAATGAATGAATAAACGACTTAGAACCCAGGCCTTGCCTCTTACTATTTTTTTTTTAAAGATTTTTATTGGGGAATTAGGGGAGGGGAACAGCGTTAGGGAATCGGGGAAGGAGAACAGACGAGTTGCTGTCTTTTTGTTCTTCAGTCTAGTTGTGGAGGATGTTGCTTCACTGACCCATGTTGGTATCATCATTGCACTCTACCCAGGTGAGGCAGATCGGTCGCCAGCCTCTGGATGGTCGCTCACCGCGGCTATTGGCAGCTCATGCTGGCTGCCAGCCGCTCACGCTGGCTGCCGGCCACTCACTGTAGCCTCTGGCAGATCACGGCAGCAGGGGCTGCAGCCTACACCGTCGCCGGGGCTCGCACAGCCCAGCTCCAGGTGGAGTTGTTGTTAGCTGTAAAGGGCAGTGTCACTGGCCCTCATATGTGGGATCCGAACCGGGGCCGCTGGCATCCCAAAACCAGCTCTTAACCAATGCGCCACTCGGCCGGCTCGCCTCTTACTATTAATGCCATCAGGGACAGGGAATCTTAGAGAATGGTAGTTGTTCTTACTGTTATTCAGAAATGGAGAGGAGACTCAGTGGGGCTCAGTGAGGGGGTGAAGTTCCATGTGGGGGGATTCCCAACAAGGAAGACAGGGGTTCTGTTGGAAGAAAGGGACTCCTTAGTGAGGACAGGGGAGAGGGTTGGGGCCTCAGCGAAGAGCTACAATCCAGAGTCTTAGGTGTCTGATTTTGTCCTGCTCTCTGGAATTCTGGTCTGGGGAAAGGATTGGGGCTCCATCTCAGCCCCACACCTTCCCCATACACAAGGCTTTTCTGGGGCCACTCAGATACTGTCCTGGGCCAGACCACATGCTGTCATAGCCACTGGGTCAGATCAGGCTTCCCTGGGCCTCAGCCTTTTCATCTCTGCCCCTCATAAAAACTGAGTCACTGCTGGGGCCACAGGGCAGGGTCAAAGTTCTAGATTCCACCAGCTACTCAGGAAGGAGGGAGATAAAGATGGGGGAGGGTACTTGTGGGCATGAGTCTATTTCTGGCCTTACCCTCCCTTAGAGTGGTCTGAGGCTGCCTCATAAGAGGAGAAGACCTGAAGACAGGCTGGGCCTGAGGCTGGGAATGTACATGCTGACTTCTCGGGTCTTTGGGTCTGAGAACAGGATTGCTCTGGTCATTGCAGCCTAGAAGTCAGAGTGGGGGCTGATGGACCCTCCAGGACTGCTGTGGGCCTCTTTAAAAGTAAATCTTGGGGGCTGGCCAAGTGGCTCAGTTGGTTAAGAGTTGACTTAGAGCGCGAGCGCTGAGCAACAGGCCACTGGTTCAATTCCCACATGGGCCAGTGATGCTGTCCCCGAGCTGAGCTGTTGCTGAGCTGCCAACAGGTTCTAGGATGGCTCAGCTGGTGTAACAAGATTGCCTGTTTGATGGCGGGCTACACCCACCGGCAACTAAGACTGAACTCGGCACCTTGAGCTGTGCTGCCGCCCGGATGGCTCATGTGCTCTTAACAACAAGGCTGCTGGTTCGACTCCCTCATGGGATGGTGGCTATGCCCACCAGCAACTAAGATTGAACACAGCACCTTGAGCTTAGAGGCCATGAGCTGCCGACGGGAAGCCAGATGGTGACTGGCGCCCTCCACAACAAAGACTGAAGAACAACAACTTGGCTGGTCCCTTCCCCAATTCCCGAACACTGTACCCCTCCCCCAATTCCCCAATAAAATCTTTTTTTTTTTTTTTTAAGATTTTATTGGGGAATTGGGGGAGGGGAACAGCGTTGGGGAATCAGGGAAGGAGAACAGACAAGTTGCTGTCCTTTTGTTCTTCAGTCTAATTGTGGAGGACATTGCTTCACTGGCCCATGTTGGTATCCTCATTGCGCTCTTCTCGGGTGAGGCAGATCGGTCGCCGGCCTCTGGATGTCGCTCATCGTGGCTATTGGCAGCTCACGCTGGCTGCCGGCCACTCACTGTAGCCTATGGCAGCCCACTGCAGCAGGGGCTGCAGCCTACACCGTCACCGGGGCTCGCAGCCCAGCTCCAGGTGGAGCTGTTGTTAGCTGTAGAGGGCAGTGTCACTGGCCCTCATATGTGGGATCCGAACCAGGGCTGCTGGCATCGGAAGCCAGCACTTAACCACTGCACCACTCAGCCGGCCCCCCAATAAAATCTTAAAAAAAAAAAATAAGTATATCTCCAAGCCACAGAGTCTCAGTTTACATTAGGGAGTTTGATATGGTGGTTAAGCATTTAGGGCTGGGGTTCAAGTCTTGTTTCTGCTGTTGTGTGACTCTGGGCAAGTTTCTTAACTTCTCTGAACTTTCCCCCATCTGCAAAATGGAAATGTTTGTTTAGAATTTATTAATGATTTATTCTTTATGATATATCAAATGCATAGGATTCTTTTGAGGATTCGATAGGACAATGAATATAAAGCAGTTGGCAAGGTATTTGGCACAGAGTAAGCCCTCAACAAATGGATTTTGTTGTTATTATTACTATTAATACAGAGAGATTGACCAGAGAGTTTCTAGGGAGCTTAGAGGTCTTCTCAGACAGTTGTTATTATTATCCCCTATTTAGTATAGGAGGTAATGGTGATTCAGAGAGATCACGAAGGATCAGAAAAGAACTAGGACCCAGGCCCCACCCCTTAAGGAGTGAAGGTGAGATGGCGAGGACCACAGGAATAGCTGGATGTGCTCAGAGTCTTGGCCTCAGGGACAAGATGGAAGATGTCTGGACATAGATTCAGATATGCATTCAAACCCCAGCTTGGCAACTTGGCAGATGCATGACCCTGGGCCAGCCACTCCTCTTCTCTGACTCTTGGCTTCTTTACCTGTACAATGGGGGAAGTAATCATTGAGGAGAAAATTGAGGGAAAGTGCATTCAAGTCCAAAGTGCTGGGTTCTAAGGGCCTTCATTCAGACCCATAGATGCACCCAGACGTGCACCTATGCCCAGTCACACTACCTGCTCACCTGAGTACACCTGCTAGTGTTTGGTCACAATTCCCCAAAGTGACATAGTGAAGTTTATGAGCCAGTGTTTCGGTTTATAAGGCGAGTTTTTATTCTTTCTCTCTTATTGGATCCTGACAATAACCCTATGAAGCACACACTCTTATTATTACAGTTTTGTGGCTGGGAACCCTGAAACTTGAAGGGGAGAAGTACCCTGCCCAAGGTCATCCAGCTAGTGAGTGACAGCGCCAGGGGGAACCCAGCTTTGCTTGAGGCCAAAGCCTGTCTTTCCTTCCTTTCCCATTTCATAATGGCAAGAACAGGGTCAGAACAGTTGCCTAGTTTTCAGCTCTCTGGTTTTCTAGTTTTGGGGGCTCCCAGAAGACTAGACCCAGGGTTCCTTGGGCAGAGTCCCAGCTTCATCCATAGACCAGTAGGTCAGACCATATACCTTTCTGCTCTCTCTCTTCCTTCTTTTTCCAGGTTCAGGACTCAGTTTCATGCCTGGAAGGACCCGGGCAGAGGGCAGGGGTCAGCAAACTTTTGAGACGGAAGAGCCAATCCTGTCCCTCACAACAATTTAAAAATTATTTGAGAGCCATAAAACAAATGAAATCACCATGATGTGAATAATATCCTTTAAACTTTTATAAATGAAACTATGATAGTTTTATTTTCATGTTCAATTTTACTTCAGAGCCACATGTACGTACCCAAAGAGCTGCATGTGGCTCGTGAGCTGCAGTTGGCCGACCCCTGGCATAGGAGATCACCTAAAAGTGGGGAAAAGGGTGGGAGAGCTGAGAGTATCATGCCCATTTTACAGGTGAAGAAATGGGCCCAAAAGACCAAATGATTTGCCTGAGGTTACCCACCCTGACCTTGGCAGGGGTGGTTATTCTGCACTACAGAGAACCACCCTCACCATCCCTAACCCTGTCTCTCTTCTTCCTGGCACCATCTACAGGGAGCTGGGCTACAGTGAGCCAAGGGCACTTCAGGACAGGTTGCTGGAGCCCAACATGGAGGAGGCAGGTGGGCCCCCGGTTAGGGCCGAGGCCCGAGTAGTAAGTGCCAGACTGACATGGCGGCAGCGCCCCCCTGCCCAGGAAGAGATCAGACACCATTTTCACAAGGTGTCCCTGGTGTCCGGGGCCCAGATGGAAGCCCCCCAGGAGGAGATATTTGGGTACCACCAACATGGAGAGGAAGTCAATGGCTTTGCTGCACAGGAAGCAGAGACTATGAATCACCAAGGCCCCCAGCATGAGGCTGGCTCCGAGAGCTTCCAGAGCCATGGGCCCATCTTCTCCAAGAAGTACACACTACCACCCAAGGAGAAAAAGCTGGTGGGGAGGCTGAAAAATGCTGTGGACCAGAGTGATGGCATCCCCCAAGGCCCCAGAACTGAGCCGCCAAGCCTGGGAGCCATGTCCAGGACGGAGCTTTTGGTGCCTCTGCCTGGGCCGCGTGAGCCAAGCCCCCACCCAGCTGCAAGCCTTAAAGAACGGCGGGTGACACGCACTGTGCGGACCACTGTGGTGATGGGAGGGCACGTGGACCGACAAGTGAGCAGCTCTGTGACCTTGGGGCCAGCACTCCCTGGTGAAGGCTTGCCAAGGGGCCGCAATGCTGTGCGCACGTTCCGGACAGTGGTAGTGAGCCCCAAGGCTGAGGGCTCACCCAGCCGAAGTCAGGCCCTGGAGCTGCTAAGCAGCCTTGTGCCTGCTGAGCGAAACCCACCCGCCAACCGGTTTCCTAGGCCCATGGCTGCTATGCCAAGGAGTCCAGGTCTGGACAGCACAGGGGGCACAGCCTTAGGACAGCTGCCTGAAATGGGGACAACAGAGCCAAAAGACAGATCTGCCCTGACCCCTGCAGGCATCCCAGAGGGTGCTCACCTACCTCAGAACTGGGATGTGGCTATAGCCCATCCAGACCAAGACCAAGGCCGAGCCCGGGATGCCAGGGCCCATGAGGTCCCAAGGGTGCAGGACGCCTCCAGCCCCACCCAGTTCCCTCTCCAGACCCACACCCCCTCCCTGGGCCTAGTCCACCCCCCTGAGCAGCCTGTGGTGCCCACTCACCCCAGGGCCCAGCTTACTCTTGATCTCAGGGCATCCCAGGCCCTGCCCTCTGTCAAAAGGGAAGGGCTCACAGATCCCCCTGCGGCCACCATCATGTCCATGGTAAGGAGTGAGGTGGTTACAGTCCCTGGACAACCTCTTGCTCCATCCTCTGCAAGAAGGGAGGCTGACCCCGACCCAGGAAATCTTTCTACTCCATCTTCCCCAAAGAATAAGGTTGTTCAGGACTCTGAAAATGCCCCTATTTTCTCCCTCACCCAGAAAGAGATAGTACAGGGCCCTGGTGCTCCTGCTACCTCACCCCCCAAAATAACCAAGGTGGTCCAGGGCCCAGAAGGCAGACCTAACACCCCAAAAGAGGTTGTCCAGGGTATTGAAGGCAGCCTTGCCCCTTTCCTTACCAACGAAGAGTCTGTTCAAAGCTTGACTGCTCCTGCTATCCCATCCCCCAAGAAGGATAAGGCTTTCCAGGGTTCTGAAGGGAGTCCCATCTCATCTCCCACACAAAAAGAGGTTCTCCAGGACTCTGGTGCTTCTTCTTTCTCATTTTCCACGCAGGAAGTAGTTGCCCAGGGCCCAACTGTTCCCCCTGTTCCCTCCTCCCCAGTGAACAAAGCACCTCCCAGCCCAGGCGTCCCCCCTGCCCTCGTGCCGATGGGAGCAGAGGCCAGTCTGGAGTCCCAGCTTGTCCCTGACGCCACCAAGGGCAGGGTGCTCCCGGTGCCATCAGGGGAGGAGGTGGCCCTGGCCGCTGACCTGGATATTTTCCTGGATACCCTGCGGAGCATGGAGGCCCCTGAGATCCTCCGCACTCACCGGCTGCCACGAGCCCCCCGCTCCTCTTACCTGGCCATGTATGCCACGCTGCCCACCATCGAGGAGGACCAGCCTGGGCCATGGGTGCTGGAACCCAGCCCCCAGGAGGTTCCCGCACTGGAAGAAAAGGTGGAGGAGGGAAAGCAGGAAGAGGAGCCAGAGAACCCCTACCTGAGTGAAGATGAGAAGCGGCAGCGCAGGCAGGAGAAAGCCAGTCCCAGCGCCTCCTGGGACTCCCGCCCAGCCAGACCCCCCCAGACCTCTTACTCTCCTATGGAGATGATGAAGAAACATGTCACAGAGGCCAAGGGCTCCCACTCAAAGCCAGGGCCAGAGTCTCAGTCAAGCAGCAGGCCTTCCCGTCTTGGAGGCAGCCTTCTCTTTGGTGGTCTGGAACCACTGGGCACAAAACTATCTGCTCTGCAACCTCATGGGGCACCGGGGCTCAGGAAGGTGCCAGGACAACTGCCCCTGCTCTGCAGTGAAAGGTCATTGCCAGAGAAGCCTGCAAGTGCCGGGCCCCCTGAGGGCTGGGTAAGTGAGGCCTTGGGTGGGCAAGGGAGGGTGCCTGGCCTTACCAGGGTTTAGGTGGTGTAAGGACCATGGTACAGGGAGGCAGAGTCTCCAGAGGCCAGAGGTTTGGGCCTGAGGTCTGGCTCAGTGTGACCCTGTGCGCCACTTCTCTGGGCCTCATTCTCTCTGTCCAAACAGCGAGTGTTTGCACTGTGGATTCCAAAGGGTATAGTGGCTCCGATCTCTTGGAAACTGGGGAAGGGGAAGGATAGGGACCCAGTTCCTGAGACAGGGTGATGAGGCACCTTGGGGTTGGGGACAAATGTGGCATCCTCTGGTGGGGGGAGTGGAGGCCAATAGGGAGGATGTGGGATGCCTGAAATGGCAGGTTGTGGGAGACAATAAGGAGATGACGCCACAAGACTTATTACCACCTTCACTTCCAGAGTCCAGCATTGAAGACCCAGGGCAAGCTGAACACCAGGCCTGGAAAGGTAGGGAGGTGGGGGCAAGTGTGCAGCAGGAGGTGGGGACCTGGGGACAGAGCCTGAGGACCTCCTCTATGCCTTCTCCAGATAATCCTCTTCTCAGAGCCCTGCTGCCAAGGCAGTAGCAGGGAGGTTTGGAACGACATTGCTGATGCCTCTGGCTGGGCCCACGTGGCCTCCATAAGGGTGGTACGAGGCTGGTGAGTTCAGAGTGCCCGGGGATAATGGGGGGGTGGGAGCTGCCTGTGAACCTGGGGCAGTGAGGGCAGTGAGAAGTGCCCAGACCAACCTGGCAGAAACCCCATTTCCCAGAGACCCTGCCTGTTGGATATATCCTCTTCCACCCAGTGACCCAGGGTTTCTGTGCCCACAGCTGGGTGATGTATGAAGAGCCAGAGTTCCGGGGCCAGAAGCTTGTCCTGCCTGAAGGAGATGTGGAACTCAGAGCCTCAGGGCCAGGGTGGAGTGCCCAAGGCATCGGCTCCCTGAGGAGGGTTGTCCGGGTGAGTGGGCTGGGGTGGGGGTGGATGTTGCCCTGTATACCCTGGGCCCCAGGCCCTGGGAAGGGAGACAGCCTCAGGCACCTAGACTTGGAATCTCTGGGAGAGATCATAGGGGGTATGGGGCAAAAGGAGGTTTATTATGAACTATCGATTTTTGACCTTGGAGCCAACAGTGTTATGGGGAATGAGTGCTCAGCCTGGCTTGAGGAGGCAGGGGCCAGGCAGAGGCCAAGCCCCAGCTTGGGAAAGTAGCCTGGAGAAGTTTGAGCTGGCACTGGAGAAAAGTTCAGTTAGGACAGCAGAAACAGTTGGGGGTGGATATGGGTGCTTGCCCACCGCCAGGACCTAGGCGCTTAGGCCCACAGTCAGAGCCAAGGTATCTCTGACATTTATTCAGTCCAAGGATGCTCATTAATGTCTGCTGTGAGCCAGCCACCACACCAGGCAATGGGGTGTGAGATGTGGGAGACCTGCTGTCTGCCCTGCAAGACTCAGGGTCAAGCTAGGATATCAGGGTGGGGGTTGCAGCAGAAAAGCCATATAATCAGATCAGAGATTTATAAACACCCCTCTGGCTGCCAGGAGGAGAAAAGACCGGAATGGGATCCTCTGAATTTGAGGGAGGGATATGTGGTTTGAAAAGGCAGAGTCAACATTATAGTTTCATATCTGTAAAGTGGGGAAAAAAACAGCATCATTTTCATAACACCAATTTACAAGCTACCAAAATTAAGCTTGAAAACCATCTTGGCCAAGGAGAAACAAGAGAAAGCAGGGCCTATCAGACATTTTGATGTTTAAAGAAAGGAGGAATAACTCCAAGTCCAGAACTGTTGCAATCCTCCTGGTAAGAGAGTTTGGGAGATGATGAGTGTTAATTAGGGCAGAGGCCTAGCTGTGTAAAAGAGGGGACAGTTTTCAAAGCCTCTCCAGAAACACAAATGTTTATGGACAATTTACTGTGAGCTTCTCACCATAAATTCATCTTCATGTGGGAGGTTATGAGGTTCAGGAGAAAAACAAGGGCTTTGAAGTCAGGTGGACCTGGACTCATTTGGTTCATTCAGCATTGATTGGGCACCTAGTGTGTGCCAGGCATATGGGAGGTGCTGGTTTGCAACAGTAAAGCAAAAGCTAAACTGTTCTGCTCTTGGCCCTGCTACTTACAGACTGTGTGCCCTCAGGAAGGCCACTTAACTTCACCAAGCTTCACTTGCCCAGTCTGTGAATGGAGTAATAACTCCCACTGGGAGGACTGAGACGGGATAGGACATGCCCTTAGCACCATGCCTACACTTAGTAGATGCTTCATAAGCATGTGATTGATGGAGTGAGTGAATGAAAATGGTCCTAGTGAGGAAGAAACACCCAGACCTGCTGTTTCCTGGGATGAGATGCAGGTGGAACCAGCCTGGGTAGGGACAGGAATGGTATATAAAGAAAGAGTCAAAGTTAGACTTCAGGAAGCAGTCCATCCCACCCATCCCTCTAACCAGGCTGAAAGTCAGGCTGCCCAGAGACAGGCATGGCACCTGCTGGGAACTTTCGTCTCATGTCCCAAAGGTCTAGCACGGGACCAGCGAGGACTTTGGTCTCTGTTTGTCTGGCTGACCTTGAGAAAACACCCCTGTCATTCTCCTGGCTTCTGGGGAGATGGCCACGAAGGTTTCTCAGAAGCTCCCCTAGAGGCCTGGCTGGACAGACTTGGGGAAGCAGGTAAGGGCAGGAGGTAGTATCTGAGGGGTGCTGTTTTACATTTTATTTTCTCACCCCTCTTCCACAGGACTACATTACCCCAGAGATCAGACTGTACTCTGAGGAGGGTCTCAAGGGGGAGCAAGTGAAGCTAACCGAGGCCTTGAAGGACCCCCAGAGCCTGGAGAGGCCCCTGCAGGTGGCATCTGCCACTGTCTCCGCAGGACTGTGAGTCTGGGCTGTTCTGGAATCCCTTCATTTAATATTCACTGTGCTGAGTGCTGGGAACACAGAACTGACAAGTGACAGTTCCTGCCCTGAAGAAGTCCTCAGTCTATTGATGGGGACAGGCAAGTAAGCAGACAGTGGTGATCGAGTTCCGGAATGGGGGAGCACAGAAAAGCACCAAACCAACCTGAGGTCAGAGAAGCCTTCCTGCAGGAGGAGACACCTCAGCTGGAAAGAATCTAAGCTCCTTGATGGCAGGGATTTTGTATGTTTTGTTCACAGCTGTATCACTGATGCCTGACAGGGCCTGGCACAGGGTAGATGCCCCTAAATATTTATTAATTGAATGAATGGGGGAAAGAGTATATCTAGCAGGAGGAACAACACCCACAAAGGCCCAGAAGTGAGAGATTTTGAGCTTCGTAAGTTCAGTCTGGCCAGAAAAAGCAGCAAGTGGGGAAATGTGAGACCCAGGAGGAAGGCAGGTGGGCAGAATGAAGGGCCTCTAGTGCAGCTGGGCTGTACTGTGAGGCTGACTGGGGATTACTGGGGGTGTGCAAGCAGGTATGTGTGCTATTAGAAAGAACTCTCCAGCTGCTGTGTGAAATTAGCGAGGACCAGGCCAGAGGAAGGGAGACTGATAGAGTGGCTACTGCAGGAGATTATGGGTGCCTGAAATGTTCTCCAGAGTCCCCTTCACAGGGGCCTCTCTTCCTCTCTAAACCTTCCCTTCCATCTACCAACCTGTGTCCATGGGCATCTGGGATACAGCTGCCTCTCTGCCTCCCCCCAGGTGGCTGCTGTACCCAAAATCTTTCTTTGAAGACACTCCCTGCATCCTGGAGCCTGGAGAGTACCCCACCCTGGAGGCCTGGGGTACATCAAACTCCAGCGTGGGCTCCCTGAAGCCCATGAGATTGGTAAGGAGTAGGTAGTGCCAAGTAGTCTTGTCCTAGTCTGGGGCAAGAGGCAGGGCCTGGGAACTCTTACTTGGCATGGGATTGAAGGAAAGGGCGGATCAGTCCAAAAGGTGGAGGAAAGGGAGGACATGGGGTCAGCCATTTTTCGGGGTCTCAGGATCAAGTAAATCCTAGATCACCAGTCCCAGCTGTCTTCCCCAACCTCTGGGCCCCTGTCTCAGCTCTGTCTCCTCTGTAGGGCTGCCCAAGAGTGGAGAAGCCAGGGGAACCCAAGGTAAGAGTCTGGGCTTCTGGGTCAAAAAAGGCCTTTGTGTGGGGGGTGTGTATGTGTGTGGCTATGGTGGCCTGGACTGGAAGATGGGAGGTGAGGGCCCTGGGGGCCAGAAGCTGGGTCTGGGAGAGTGGAACATGATGGGCTCATTGGGAACTAGCTTTTGATGTGTAAGGATGAGGTCAGAGAAGAGACAGGAGTTACATAAGGACATGGGGCTCAATGAGGGAGTGGGAGGGCTTAGCTCTGGGCTGATGCTGGGCAGAGCCATCCTGGGCTGGCTGGGTTTGGGTCCATATCACTCCCCATCAACCCTACCACCCTCTTCCCCTAGGCTGTGGTATATGAGGCTCCAGATTTTCAGGGCCAGAGCTGGGAAGTGAGGGGAGACATCTACAACCTTCAGCAGCCAGAGGACAACCACAGCCCCCACCTGGCCTCCGTGGGGTCCCTGCGAGTTCTTGGAGGCTGGTGAGGACTAAGAACCCTTCCTTCTACCTTATCCTCCTCACTGGCCTCTACCCTGGTGATGGGGGAGATCTGGCTGCCTAGGGGTGGGAGCAGCATCTAGGGGCCTCCTGTGACTGAATCTGTTTGTTCCCTTCTGTCTTCCCCCAGCTGGGTGGGTTATGAGAAGGAGGGCTTCCGGGGCCACCAGTATCTGCTGGAGGAGGGAGAATATGCTGACTGGTCACATTGGGGAGGCTATGATGAGGCGCTGACCTCCCTGCGGGTCATCCGGACGGTAGGCAAGGGCAATTGGGCCTCTGGCCTCAGCCATACTCTGCCCCACCCCAACCCTCCCGTATAATTTGTTGAGGGAAGAATTTGTGCTCTGCCTCCCTGTTCTCCAGAGCACCTGAGAGTGTTCCCTGAAGTGTGGCCTCTCTTCCTCCTGTTGCTCTTCCCCAGGCCACACTGATCGCCTCCCCCCAAAGTCCCTTGGTGGGCTGCCTCCCTGGGGCCTGGTCACTCCCAGGGGTTTCCGTCGGTGGGCGGGAGAGACCTGACTGTCCCTGGGGCCCAGGACTTCGCGGACCCGGCCGTGGTGCTGTTTGAGGCCATGGACTTCGAGGGGCACTGCGTAGAGGTGAGCGAGCCATTGCCGGACGTGGAGCTGGCGCGACACGGCCCCCACACGCAGGCTATCCACGTGCTCAGCGGCGTGTGAGTGACCTCCGGAGCCTGCGGGCCGGGGACGGTTCCAGCCTTGGTGCCGGCTTTGCCAGCTGACTCGCGCCCCACCCTTCCGCAGGTGGGTGGCCTATCAGGAGGTGGGCTTCTCCGGGGAACAGTACGTGCTGGAGAAGGGCGTGTATCGCAACTGCTATGACTGGGGTGCGGACAGCAGCGCCCTTGCCTCGCTGCAGCCGATCCTGCAGGTGAGTGCCCGCCACAGGGTGCCCTTGGGAAGAGTGGGGCTTGGATTCTGAGATGCGCCCACCGCAGAGGGTGGGGGGCTGGAAGGACCCAGTTCCGAGCGGTTGGGGGCGGGGCCTCTGGAAGGGGCGGAGCTAATACGGATCTGAGCCGTAGGAGAGATACGGTTAGGCTCCGGAATATTGAAACCAGAGGAACTGAGGCTAGCGGCTAGTGTACTCCTTAAGTCTCAAAACTTTGGTCCTTCCCTTCAGGTCGGAGAGCACAATCTGCACTTTGTCTCAAAGGTAAGGAGCTGGTGGGAGCCTGTGTCTCTCTCCTCTTCCCTCATTTCTAATCTCTCTGCCTCTTCCCCATTCTCTCTGCCTCACTCCATCGCCCTCCTCTTTCACTCTCATCTACCCCGGTCTCTACCCCCAGATTCAGCTTTTCTCCGGTCCCGACTTCCTGGGAGATCACATCTCATTCGAGGATGACCAGACTTCTTTGCCCGCCTTCTTCCAGCCCCAGTCCTGCCGTGTCCACGGCGGCAGGTGAGGACGTGGGGGAGGGAAGGGCGAGGTGCGGGGCGTGGGGTGCGGGAGGCAGGACACACTTGTTCTTCCGAAGCGCTTAACTCAAGCTTGGAAATCAGGCTGCAGGAAGAGGGACCTTCATTCAGATGATTTCCTTACTCTGGCTTCCCTGAAATTAGCTATTCTGTCCCAAATCATTCAATCTTAAACAAAGCAAAATAAAATTTTAATGGAAAATGTAAAAACTTGTAGATAGTATAGTATAAAGAATCCCATATCTCTTATAAGTAAGGACACATACACACACAGCCACAAGTTATTATCACAGCTAATAAAATTCACAATAACTTATTAATATTACCTAATACCTAGCCCATGTTCAAATTTCTCCTGTTGTCTCAAAAAATGCCTTTGTAAAATTGGTTTGTTTTTCTTACCATCCAAACAAGGTCAGCACATTGTATTTGATTAATTTGGTCTCTAATGTATAACAAGCCTCCCTCCCCTTCTTTTTTGTTTTGATACCATTTATTTGTTGGAAGAAACCCAATAGTTTTTTTGTTTGTTTGTTTGGTTGGTTTTTTTTTGAGGGCAGGTCACTGGCCCTCATATGTGGGACCGAACCGGGGCTGCTGGCTTCCCAAGCCAGCGCTTAACCACAGTGCCACTCGGCCCGGCCCATCAATAGTTTGCCTGTGAGTTTCCCATCTTTTGTCTCTGGCTCTTGCTTCCTGGTGGTGTCTTTTAACTTGTTTCTCTGTGCCCCATACTTCCTGTAAATTGGTTGGTTGTTAAATCTGGAGACTTGATGAGACTGAGGTTGTTTTGTTTTGTTGGCAAGGCTCTATAGGTGGTGGTGTGTACTTCCCACTGTATCACATCACAGGGCCTGTGTCTGCCTGGCCCACTTTGAATGACGTTAAGATCCCTACATCATAAGATTACCCATTTAATGGTTTTAGTATCCATTGATGATAATTGCCTAGATCCATTACTTCTTTAGACATTACAGAATGATAATTTTCTAATTTTTTGTTATTCCTTCTATGTATTAGCAGGAATACGTCTACAAAGAAGAATTTCCCTTTTCAACTATTGGGTTGTGGGAAAAATTACACGCATTTTTGCAACGAAAAACATAGAAAAAAATACGTCATGACTTTTCCGACAACCCCAATGTTTGTTTACCTGAAATAGTTTATACAAAAAAAAAGGCAGTTTGATCTTTCCCAAGGATCAATGTTTGCCTCTTTCTCTTGAACAATATTCAGAATAATTTCTGAGTTGGTGCTCTAGCAACCTCCAAAGCTGACCAATGAAGATTTGTTTAAATTATTGTTATGAACTCATGGATTTTTATATATTTAAAATGCTTCAAGGCCAGCCAAGTGGCGCGGTGGTTAACAGCTGGCTTGGGATGCCAGCGGCCTGGGTTCAGATCCCACATATGAGGGGCAGTGACACTGCCCTCTAAAAAAAAAAAAGTGAATTTTATGGTATGTGAATTATATCTCAATTTTTTAAAAAAAGGAACATACTATAAATACTATGATATATCTTGGTTTTGTTTTCTACTTAACAGTTTGTAGAGATCACTTTGTATCTCTTTAAAAGCTCCTCTTCATTCCTTTCTACTGCTATATTGTACTCTAGAGTTTTAGTGTATTCAACCAATCGCATACTGATGGACATGTGAGCTGCTTCCACTCTGCCATTGCAAACAGTGCTGTCATGAATGGCCATGTGCATGTGTTATTTCATGGTTTTGAAAGGGATCCTTGGGATAGATTCCAGGAAACAGGATTGCTGAGTAATTGTACATAGAGCTTTGCTTGATATCACCAAATTTCCCAATAGAGACAGTATGTTTTCAGTCAGTTCTTTCTTAAGTCTGACCTCAGTCCCTGTTGCTGCTGTGTCTGTTCATCCTTGACCTGCCCTGGAGTGGGGGGTCATGATCAATTTTGCATCCACTTTGTTGTAACTGAGGGAGCCTGGGCAGGCTGAGGACAGGGCAGGCTCAAATATTCATCCACTCACATCCCCCCCCAACTCTTCCCTTCCCCAGCTGGATCCTATTTGATGAGAAGAACTTTGAGGGTGATCAGCACATTCTCTCTGAAGGCGAGTTCCCCACCCTCACGGCCATGGGCTGCCTCGCCTCCACAGTCCTCAGCTCTCTCCAGAAGATACCCCTGGTGAGTGCACCTGTCCAGCTCCAGGCAACCCCTGAGGCAGGCAGTGCCGCTGGGGGCACCCTGAGTCTGTTCTCACTG
Source organism: Aselliscus stoliczkanus (assembly GCA_033961575.1). NCBI lineage: Eukaryota > Metazoa > Chordata > Mammalia > Chiroptera > Hipposideridae > Aselliscus > Aselliscus stoliczkanus. The sequence continues at coordinate 164,596,316 of CM066730.1, forward strand.
CTGAGTGGGCTGTTGGGGCTTGAATCCAGTCTTCCTCAGAACCACCCCAGGTCCCCCTGACCCCAGGGCTTCAAAGCCAGTTCAACTTACTAGAAATTTATTGCGCACCTGCTAAGATAGGTCCTGGGGATACTGAAATAAATCAGACACAACCCCATCTTCAAGGAACCATGGTTATATTGACATAAAGACTACAGTGCAGAGTGGTGTGTCAGATACAGAAGTGATACAGGGACAGGAGGGACTAGCACTTGGGTTGGGCTGGGAACAGGGCCTGGACTGCTGAGCTGGTGGCTCTGTGCAGGGAGGATGGCTCTGCTGTCGTATGGAGAACAGATGAGTGGGGGCAAGGCAAGGGGGTTGCTGCTGCAGTAAGCCAGAATAGATCATGATGTCCTGGACCAGGGAAGAGAGGGAGAGAAGTGACATGGGTCATATTAAAGAGCAAACGTCTATAGGACTTGGTGACTGGCTAGGTGGGCCAGCAGCAGCAGTTTGAGCAGAGCAGCTGACTTTTACTGAGCACACACCATGCTCCCGGCAGTATTTTAAAGGCCTCCTGTATACTAAGGCATTTAATTCTCACCACAACCCTATAATGTTTGTTACTATTATGATCTCCCTTTTCCAGATGTGAAAACAAGCACAGAGAGGTCATGTGACTTGTTCCAGGTCGCATAGCTGGTAAACAGGCAGAGCCAGGGTCTCCCTGAGGCGCCCAGCTTCTGAGTTCAAACTCTTTACAACTACACACTGGCCTCTGAAGGCAGGTAGACCTGGTTCTGAAGCCCAGCTTGAGGGCCTTGAGCAAGTGGTTTAATCTTCTCCAGACTCAGTTTCCCCTTTGCTAAGCAGGGATAATGATAGCACCTACCTCAGATGGTTGTTGAGAAGTTACAATAAGATCAGGTAAAGCCCTTAGCTCAGAACCTGGTATGTAGTAAGCCCTGAATATATGAGATCTGCTATAATTACCAGTATTATTAATATATTATTCATAGTATTAGTATTATTCTTAGAAGTACCATTTACTGGGGAGGAGGCTTGAGGGCCAATGGGGGGCCCAGTATGGCACACACTGTATCTGAGAATCTGGGGGACACCCAGCTGGCAGTGTCCAGGAGTCAGGAGGAAAGAGGGCCTGAAATACCCATCTGGGAGTAAGGGAGCTGAGATTCTGGAGCCGGGGTTCTCATGCTCACCCCTTCTCCATGCTCCTGGGCCCCCAGCACTTTTCAGAGCCCTCCATTTTCCTGTATGGATTGGAGTGCTTCGAGGGGAAGGAGATTGAGCTCAACAGGGAGGTGCGGAGCCTGCAAGCCGAGGGCTTCAACAACCATGTGCTGTCCGTGCGGATCCAGGGGGGCATGTGAGTGGATTGTGGGGAGGCACGGGATTAGGGGCTGCTAGCGAATGAGGGCTGGGTCCCTGGCCCCTTCCCCCTCCCAACTTCGCGTCTCCCCTCCCAGCCAAGACGGAGTGAGAAGTACAGACTGAGGAGGGTCATTGGCTCTCAGGGCTTGGACCCAAGCCTGGGAGTGGGTGGAGGGCTCTCCAGGATCCTCCTCTGCTCTGCAAACCTCAGATCCACTTTCCAAATCTCCCTCTCCCCGCTTGGGACCCTAACCCCAGGCAGAGGAGTCCGAGCAGGAGAAAAAAGGAGGTGGAGAATGTTCTGACATCTGTGCCTCCTTCTCCACGTGTCGGTCTATTGTCTTCCTCTCTGTGTCTCTGGCACTTGCTGGACCCAGCTGGGTACTGTGTGAGCACAGTGACTTCCGGGGCCGCCAGTGGCTGGTGGGCAGCTGCGAGATCACCAACTGGCTGACCTACAGTGGGACCCAGAGGGTGGGTTCCCTCTACCCCATCAAGCAGGTGGGTAACATGTCAGGTGGAACGTGTCTGTGCAGGTCTTTCTGGGTATGGATCTGTGTGTTTCCCATGTTTCCCAAACTCAACCCTTGTGTGCTTTTGTCACAGTTTTTGCCACATCATCATTCCTCTTGAACCATTATTTACTTAAGATTTTTCTCTAAATCAACTCACCTTTTTTATTTTAACTCCTTATCCTAAGGAATGATATTCATAAAATCATGGGTTTGATGTGGATGTATGATTTTTCCTTAATAGACAATATAATAAATAATAATTATAAAAATAATATAATACATTACCATCAAATTTTTAACCTTAAATGTATCTACATAGAACTGAAAATTATCTCATGTACCACCCAGAAGTAGTAAGCACACCTCACTTTGGGAAACACTGGGTCCACATGTCTGGATCTGTGTCTCATTTCTGTACATGCGCATTAATGTGGAGGCATAGCCGTGTGTGGGTGTGCTTGCGTGCGCACACATGTGCCTGTCAGAGGCCATTTCTGTGTCTGTGATATCATTTGTGTCCATGTGTCTGTGTGCTCTGATGGTGACCTGTGGTTGTGTGTGTGTGTGTGTGTGTGTGTGTGTGTGTACACATCTGTGAGAGTGTGTTTATGACTACATGTTTTGTGACACTGTTGAAAGTGTGTGTGTCTTTGTATGAAGGTATTGTGTGGTCCCTACATTCACAGACTCTTATAACATCAGTGCTAGAAGACATCTTGGAGATTATCTCCAACCCCCACATTTTACAGTTGGGGAAATAAAGGCCCAGACAAGTGGACAAGGATTTGCTCTGCAGTCTTGGGCATGTACTGTAGCTCCATGGACCTCAGCTTCCTCATCTTTAAAATGGGGTAATACATATGATGGAGTTGTTTGGGGGGCCGAAGATAGTGTATGTAAAGCCCTTAGAACAGTGCTTGAGTGGGTCAGCACTCCACAGACGTTAGTAATAGTGATTCTTATTCTATTACTATCATCAGCATCTGAGGCCCCAGCTGATTTGTGTCTGAGCCTGGTCTAATGTCTGACAGTGCAGTGTCTGCCCTGCCATGCTACCTCTTCAGCATGAGTGTGTGTGTGTGCACATCTGTGTCCCTACATGCATCCACCCCTTTAGCAAGCATAAGTGCCTGTCATGGGGTAAGCTGAGGGGACCCTTGCATTGGTTAGGATGTGTGAGTTTGCATGGCTGTGAGTATCCATGTATTGTGTCTGCTGCAAACTTCTGTGCAACCATGTGGACCTTGAGTGCATCTGCCAGTGTGTCCCTCTGCACATGTCTGTGGGTATCTAAGGACATGGAACTGTTGGGGGTGTGGACATGTGCTATGGATGTGCCCTTGTGGGAAATAAAGGATGACTTGAAGCAGGGCTAAGGAAGGTTTAGGGGCAGGAAGGTGGAGTCCGGAGCTTGCGATACTGGAGGGTGTTGGGGGCCCAGGGAGTCCTGACTCTCAGCTTCCTGTTCACCAGCGCCGGGCTTATTTCCGCCTCTGGAATGCGGCACTGGGGGGATTCCTGGCAGCGCCAGACCACGTAGAGGACATGAAGGCAGGCCGCGTGGTGGTCTCCGAGCCCAGAGCTGGAGGGAGCTGCATCTGGTACTACGAAGATGGGCTGCTGAAGAACCAGGTACCAGTTTAGGGATTGGGACAGGGGCCCCAGGGCCCCAGGCACACGCATGCCACCTTAGGGAGTCCCAGCTCAGTCAGTAACAGGACCCACCCTTGGGCCAGAGAGACGAGAGACACACACAGACCCTAGGACACTGGGGAGGTGGAGAATGCACGCTGTGCACCCCTGAGCAAATCAGGCTCTTCTCTGAGCCTCAGTCCCCCGTCTGCAAAACAAGAGCATTGAACCAAATGCTTCTAAGGGACTTCCCAGCTCTGTTATCCTGTGATAGAACTTGGATCTTATTAATAATGATACATTCAGTCCACAAACATTTCCTGAGCACCTACTATGTGCCAGGCCTTGTTCTAGGTGCTGGGGATACAGTGATGAAGAAGACAAACAAGTCCTACCCTCCTGAAGCTTACATCCTAGTGGGGAGAGGCAAAAACAACTTAAATGAGTAAAATATCTTAGTACTTTAGATGATGAAAAGCACAATAGGTAAGGGGAGCTCTTTCTGAAAAGGTGACATTTGAGGGAGGCAGCCGTGCAGTTGTCTGAGGGAAGAGTGTTCCAGGCAGAGGGAATAGCAAGTGTAAAGGCCCTGAGGTGGGAACACGTTCGTCATTTTCCGGGACTAGCAAGGCCACCTGAATGGCTGGAGTGAAGTGAATGAGGGAAGAAGCAGCAGGAGATGAGATCAGAAAGATTATGGGGGTGTAGGTCTTTCTAGGCTATTAAAGGGGGTTTGCCTTTTACTTAGAATGAGAGAGAACACTGGCATTGTGCCAGATGCTGCATTAAGCCTTTCACATGAATACCTCATATAATCCTTAGCGGGCACTATGGGCAGGTCCTATTTTACTATCCATTTTACAGGTGAGGAAAGCAGAGCACAGAGAAGTTAAATAACTGGCTGAAAGTCACATCGGCAATAAGTGTGCTGAGGCTTATCTGATGCTAAAGTCAGTCATGGAAGGCTTCCTGGAGGAGCTAATATTTTTCAGCCCTTGCATGCTTTCTCACATTGAACCCTCACAACAACTAGCACTTGGGGATTTCCATCCCCAGGAAAACCAAAGCTCAGGATTAAGAGAGTTACCCAGAGTCACAGTCCATAAGAGCCAGGATCCAAATTTGGGTGTGTTGAGTTTGGTGGAATCCCTGTAGGGTGGGGAGGGATAGTACTTGACGAAATCCTGGGGCCTCAGGTGGCCCACACCATGAGCCTGCAGGTGATTGGGCCCCCCAGCTCAGGATCCAAGGTGGTGCTGTGGGCTGACAGCCGCCTGCCCCGCCAGACATGGAGCATCAATGAATTGGGCCACATCTGCAGCCAGATGTTCGAAGGCCGGATCCTAGATGTGAAGGGTAAGGCAGGAGTGTGTGGGGGAGAAGGAGCCTGAGGGGGCTGAGGGCGGTGGAGTCCCCAGCTCTCTCTGACCATCTCCCCATCTCTTACCCCTCCCCCAGGTGGTCGAGGCTATGACCGGGACCATGTGGTGCTGTGGGAGCTGGCGGAGGACAGGCCATCCCAGATCTGGACCGTCCATGTGCTCTGATATCCACCCTTCCCAGCCCTGGGGGCTTTCTCTGGGATGAAATGTTTGTATAGGTTTTGTTGTTGTAATATAAGTTGTTTTCTAATATTCTCTTGGTATCTTCATCTCTGTGCACCCTAATATTTGAGGGTGGGGTAAGAATTTATTTACCTGTCTTCCCCCTACACCTTCAGGCTGGCTTCCCTCCCTGCTCCAGGTCTGGGGCTCAGATGTAAGGCCTCCCTCTGCCACCAGAGGGAGCCTTGGGACCAGACTAACTGGTGAGTGTGGTGTTTTTGTTTTTAGTGCAGTCACCCCAAACGATGTGTTCTGAGAGCCCACTCTCATCCAGCTCTGGCATTAAACTGTGAGGGCACACACATGAACCTAGCCCCTTGATTCAGATTCTAGGTTCCCCCGAGGGGACTCACAGGTCCGGTGGAGGAGTCCCATGAGTAGGTTGATACTCCCAGTGACAGGGTAAGGACGGAAATGGAGAGATGCAAAGCAGAAGGGCCCAAACCATTTAGGGACTCAGGGCAGGCTGCTCAGCTGAGATGTGGAGTGTGGGAAGGAGTCAGCCAGGCTAGAGGTTGGCAGAGGAAGTGTTTTAGCCATGCAGAGAAGTCCGGGAGTGAAAGTTGGAAGTTCAGTGCAATAGAAGCACAGTAGGCTGGGCAGGAGAGGTAAGTGGGAACCACACCCCAAGGGCTTTGCCCACCAGGACTTGCCTCAATTTCCCTCAACTCTGGTCTCAAAGCCTAAAGGTTTGGCCTCAGTCAAAGAAGCCAGAATAGGGGGTCTGGGTCCCTACCCCAACTCAGGGAAGGCAGGCCAGAGAAGAGCAGCAGCTCCCTCATCCCCCGGTCATAACAGGCATTTCTCTGCCCCTTGGTCAAGGTCCTTAGGAAGAGGCAGAGAGGGTCAAGGTGATTGTGGCCTTCTCTGGGGGCTCTTTTCCCTCTCTGCAGCTCCCAATACCACCACTCCAAACCCAGGAGGGATAGGAATGGTTAGAGCAGGGGTTTGTTCTTCCTGCCTTCCCTTAGGTAGGTAGGGCCAAAGTGGACAGCTGCCTCTTTAAATTCTTCTCAGCCCTCCCCACCCCATGGTTGGAGACGTCAGGATGCCTGTGAGGCTGGGAATACCTAGAGACCAGGAGGGGGCTTGTTCTCTCTGAATCTGTCACTCTGAAGATACCCAGATAGTGGTGTGTGTGTGGGGGGGTTCTCTGAGCTGCTGCAACTGGGGCAATTTAGGGTCTAGATGGAGGGAGGGTTCTGCTGGGACCGTCATTCCCAAACACTTAGGGACAGGTGAAGCAAATGAAACTAAAAGGGGATGGCTAGGATGGCAGGTTCTGGGCCCTTCCCTACAAGGTGATCCTAAGGGGAGGGGCCTCAGCATTTGGACTTTGGGGCAGGGAAGCTGGGATGGGAGCTCCCTGACACCAGCTCCTGCTGGAGGCTCTTGGTGCTGCTGCACACCTGGCTCTTGGGGCCCAGTGATGTCCAGTGACCACACACAGAATCCCATTCCAAGTATAGGACAACTTTATTGATCCCCAGCTGGGTGATGCTAGCCTCTCCAAATCAGTACCTCCCTGTGTTGGCCATTGTCCCCAAGGCACCATCTGTGTCAATTCCCACAACTAGTGATTTCTGGCATCAGCACTTCCCAAGGATTGCAGGGCTGGGGTGGGTGGGTAGGGTTGGACTTCTCTTGCTAGTGATGGTGGCCGCTGTCTCAGGGGACACAGGGCTAGGCCCGAGGCATGTCACTTTAGCTGAGGTGAAGGAGCTGGATGAGGGTGTTGGTCAAGAAGAGAAGGACACTGCCACCACCCAGGCTGCTGAGCGCTGGGGCCGCATCCTTGATTTTCTTGGTGGTGGAGCTGGTGGAGTTCTTGTTTCCCAAGACTCCAGTTTGTACCTGCAAGAGAAGTGGAGCAAGCTCAGAGGACTTTTGAATCTCATGTTTGTTTAGAGACACAGTTGTCCCCACCCCCATACAATAGTCCTCACTTCTCTGTCCCATGATTGTGACTTCTGATACCAAGTCCTGTGGAGATGATTGGCTGTTTCCTGCCTTGACACAGGCAGGGTCAGAGGCAGCCCCTGGCCGACTTCCCATAGAACATTCCTGCACCAGGCCCCCAGCTCCCGCAGCATGTGGAAGATTGGGGAGCTTGTGGCCCCAGCCCTTGACCTTACTAGCTGGGCCAGGAGCTTTGCCTCTCTGAGCCTCAGTTTCCTCATCTTCTGAATGGGGAGAAGAATCCATCACAGTTGTTGGGGGCTGGTGAGAAGGCACCTGGTAAAGTGTGGGTGGGTGAATGGATACATGTGGTGGGGGGCGATTTCCTCCCTGAGGTAATGGCCAGATGGTGACCAAACTGTTCTCAATGCTTGATCAAACTGCAACTAAAGCTGCCCATGATGGAGAGGTAAGCTGTTCCTAATGGTCTCAAGCTTTTCTTGATGCTTGATCAAGCTGTTCTTGATCAAGAACGTAATGGCTCCTGGCTCCTATGCTGACTAGAGCCCTCCGGGCACATGCGATACTGCTGAAGTTGCCTCCTGGAATAGCAGTTGGTTTTGAGGCTCCAGCTACATCTGAAGTGGCAGATTTCTACAGGCCCGAACACCTAGGCTTCTCTACCCGGGGGGTTCCCTACCACCTCCAAAACTGGAGTAGGCTCCACTTGAACACTTCCTGGCAGCCTCCCCATAAGACCAGTTCCCCAGGTTCCCTGTGGGTCGATGCCACTCTCACTCAGAGCTGTCTTTCCAAGCCTCTTAATTCCCCATTATTCCACAGCACCCCTTGGGTAGGGTGTGCTTGGCACCTGTAAATGCTCCTGAGCCTCAGGTACAGGCTTCTTCTGTTCAGGAGCAGCCCTCAAGCAGTCTGATCCCAGCCAGAAGGTCCGGAAGGCTGGGGGCCAGGCATCCCGAGTCCTCGGTTCCCCTGCTGGAGCCTGTCTGCCTGGGTTCCCACAGGAGAAGACTGGGTATCCAGGATCCTGCTTTCCCTCCCTCCCATGCCAGGCAGACCTGGGGAGTCCTAGGTGGTGGTGCCCGTGGCTCTGAGGGGCTGCTCTTACCTGAATCATAACCAGGAGGCTGATGGTGAATAGGAGGAAGAGGGAGCTCTTCATCTTGGAGGATCTTTGGAGCTGTCTTGGTAGCAGCCTTTGGAGATAAGTGCAGGGCTGTGTGCAGGCCCCTTTTGAACTAGGGAGGTGGGTGAGATGGAAAGGAAGGCGGAGCTATGAGGTGCTGCTTCCTTCTACAGATCTCAGGTTTGAGGACACCAGGCCCTAACTAATGATGCATTCTGGATTGGGACCCAGCCAAATCCCAGGGCATGGGAGGTGGGCAAACCAGTGGGCAGTAAATAGGGCCCTGGCCTTGGAGCTATGCCTACTGGGGACTGAATCTTGGTTTAATCACCTACCAACTCTGAGACTCTGGGCCAGGAACTGTACCCTCTCAGCCTTTAACAAAAGAGTGGCCAGAGGATTCAATGCAGTATAACCCATTTGAATGTGCCAACACATAGTAAAAAGTACATAAATATATTTTTAAGAAGATTGGGGCAGGGTATAGGAGCTGAAAGAGAAAAGGTTGGGGTAGATTTAGGTTTCAGGGTAAAGTTGGAGATGGCTCCATAGACTCAGGACATTGAGGTTTGGGGGCAGGTGGGGTGGGATGGTAGATTTCTATGAAAACAAAGGGGCACCGCATTAGGAATCCAGAAATCTAGCTTTTGGGTAGACCCATTCCCTTCAGGCCTTGTTATTGCTCATTTCAGCTGAGAACACAAGTGAATTATTTCTGAAGTTTCTTAAGACATAGCATTTTGTGATTTGGGTAGATGGGTTGTTTGTGTCAATCTAGAATGGATGGGAGGGGTGCTAGTGGAAGGACAGTCAGCTGACCAAACTGCAGTGGAAGGTTTGGGGTGGGGAATGGCTGTGAAGTCCCAGCAAGGGGTAGGGGCTGAGGTGAATCACAAAGCTGCTTGGGTGGTGCTCTATTCTCCATTCTTTGTACATTCTCTCACCTTATTGTATCAGTGGGGCTCTGCAGGTTTTATAACTATTCCCATTTTCCTGATGAAGAAACTGAGGTTTAGATGTTAAGTGGCTTTTCCAAGGTAATAAATGGGGGGACCAATCACATTGGAAGTAGAATCCAGGTCTGCCTGTAGCTACTGCCATGTGTGTAACCTCCGGGGCGTCCTTAGTCACTGATTAAGTCTCAATCCCCTGTCCCTCTTCCTCCTGGAGGACCTGGGGTTGGCTCTGTAGCCCAGCTCCAGCCTCACCCACTCTCCATTTCTTAGTTTGTTTCATGTCTCATTTATATGCCAGTTAGTAAAAGGAAATCCCTTTACTTCCCTTCTATGGTTTTGGGCCTCCTATTGCAAGCCTCCTGTTGTAAGCCTCAAAAAAACACACAAAAAACCCCAGTGGGCCCTTAGGGGCCTCCAGCCCTGGTTAAAAAGAACTGAGAGTCCACTAGTGAGAGTAAACTAGGAAGTACAGAGAGGGGACAGGAGTCTTGAGGCCCCTAGGGGTGAAGTGGGGAGGGAAATGGGAGGAGCTCTTAGCTACCCACCACTGCCCGCCCCCACCACCAGCTCCTTCGCCAAACATCTCTCCTGATGCTGACTCAAGTCTCAGCTGCCTTTGGTGCACCTGTGGGGGTGGGTGATTCTGGGGGTTCATGAGAGTTGGGGAAGTAGCAGGTGCTGGAAGGTCACTGGCCCAGCAGACAGGAGGTCCATGTTGAAGTCCAAGATTGCTCTGCTGAAAATCGACTGTCATCCTGGGCAATCTTCTCCCCTCTTATGAAGAGGCAGCTGGACAGGCTAAGCCCTGGGGCCAGCAGGGTTGTACCTTCTCCATGCTGGGGATGCATGTGAGGATATTTACATGTGAGGCTCATATTTGTAAGTCCCAGATATTTTGTTTCTACATCTGAGCCTCTGCTGTGGTGTGAGCCTGAGCTACTGGTGGGAGTTTTGGGGGTGCTGGAAGGGTTTTTAAGGATCATCAGGACTTGGGGCATGGAAGGGCGTCTGGAATCTGTCAGTACCTGAGAGAAGAGGGGTTTCACACCTTTTCCTCTCCTGCCCTCTTAGCAGTTTTATTCTGTCTTGACAACATCTGGATGGACAGAATTCTGGTCACAAAGCTTAAAGAGCCCAGAGAAACTACCTAGTCTATCTCTTGATTTCAGTGTCTTACTATACATACACCTTCTCCACACCTGAATTCTGAAGCTTAACTAGCAGATGGGAAACTCAGTCCACACTTCCTACAACTCTCTCCAGGGATCAAGACCAGCCTCTTTAGTGTGACATTCAAGGCCCCAACTTTCCTCCCCAGCCTCATGTTTTGGGTTCTGTCACATCCCTCCCCCACCCGCTAGCCTTCACCCATACCCAGCTTGCATCTCCTCAGCTGCTCCAGGTTCTTTTACACCCCATGTATTTTCTCTGTCAGGAAAGCCCTTTCCAATTATTTTATCTGGCAAACTGTGATATGTTCTTTAAGACTTAGCTCAGAAACCCCTTCCCCTGGTAAACTTTTCACTTCCTCTAGGAAACTCCTTAAAAAAACAAACAAAAAAAAGAGTTCTTCCATGTTCCAAGGGCCTCTTCTGTTGGCCTCTGTTCTAAAGATTTGTCTGCTAAGAATATGGCCTGGTCCCTTGAGGGGATACTAGGTTTTGTCATCACTTCTATAACCCAGCATAGCACAGAACATGGCACAGAGTAGGGGCAGCTGAATGAATGGGTTCCCACCTCCAAGCCTTGCATGCCTGTGTTCATCCAGTTAGTAAATACTTAATATGGGGCAACAGCAGACTAAGTATTGGAGAGCTACCAATGCAGAACAGGGGAAGAGAGAGGTGAGCCCTTCATCTGGGGATGCTTTTCCCCTAAAAGTATTTGCTGCTTTCAGGAGAGACAGCTGAGCAGCTGACAATAAGCAGAGCTTTCTATAAAGAAAACCCTAAAGTTTAAGACCCACTAAGAAAGAAGGGCACTGGTAAACTGCCCCATCTCCACCCCTTCCTTGGGTTGGGACCATGAAAGGTAAAACCTGAGGAGTAAGAGTGAACAGGAAACAACAGCCCAGGCCTCACAGAAATTAAAGACAACATAACAAACAAACAAATGAAACAACAAATAACAGAAAGTTACACAGAAGATCCAGATAATCGAATTAACAACCAAACTTTCAAATAACAATGCTTAGTATATTTAAAGATATAAAAGACAAGATTGAGAACTGGAAATTACAGAGAAGGTCCAAATGGAAATTTGTGAACTTAAAAATACAATAATAGAAATTAAGAATTCAGTGGATAGGTCTAATATCAGATTAGACACAAGTGAAGAGAGAATTAGTAGCATGGAAGATAGCTCATAAGAAAATATTATTATAGCATAAATGTCATATATTTATTAATAGTCTGGTGTGTGCCAGGTACTGTTCTAGGCTCTAGGGACACAGAAGTGAACCAAAAGACAGAGTTCCTGCTCTTATGGAGCTAACATTTGAATGGGGAAAGATAGACCAAAAAAAAAAAAATGGTATTTTCAGATTTCAATAAATGGTTTGAAGAAGTCAGGAGGGTAATGTGAGAAAAGAGAAATGGAAGAAGAATATATTCTAGGTTAAGTGTTCGGTGAAGACTATTCAGAGGAAATGTTTGTGTTGAAAGCTGCAGAACAAGAGGAACCTAGTTATGCAAAACATTTCAGATCACTCCCTGTTTCAATTTCACAGTGTTCTTTGATGACTCTCCCCAGGGCCTATCAGTCCCACATAGAGCAGGTGCTCAGTATGTACTTGAGCTCAATGACTGAATACAGTAGGGATGGAGGGAGGGGAAGGGGGTTGCAGCACATGTTACAGTGTGATCTCCCCTACATCTTTCATCTCCCACTGAGTGAGGGCTGTGATCCAATAGCACCATAGAGCTCTCCAAGGTAAATCTTCATCTATCCATTCATCTGTCCATCCATACATTTCAGGCAATTTCTCGATAACTACTGTGTGTCTGGCAGGACGAATGAGTGAGGGTCCCTTCCCTGAGGAGCTTATAATCCAAGACAGAAGGGAGATGCATACTGAAATAATCATAAAACTGAATAAGAAATGCTATAATGGCAGCAGGGCTATTAGAATGTAGAGTGTAATTCTGCTCGAGGAAGTGAGGGTCTTCATGGAGAAGGGGACATTTGAGCTAGTTCTGAAGAATCAAGGGGGATTTCCCCAAGGGGAAAAGCCAAAGGAAGATGTTCCCATTGGAAGGAGAGGAACATAGGAAAGAACATGATAGTTTCTGGAACACTGAGAAGGGTAGAGGGCAGGATTCGTAATAGGAAGGCCCCAAATATCATGCTAAATAAGGGCTTGATCCAAGGCCATGATGATGTGGGTGGAGAAGAGGAGGAAGGTGGGAGAGAGCCAGGTGTTTATTCTGAGGGAATGCGTGGGCTTAGAGGACCTCCCTCTCCTTTATTATTTACCTTCCCCACCTGAGCTGTTAGGACCCAATCAACTCTTGAGTCCTAAAGGGGTCAGAACTGATAAGAGTCTTTCAGGAAATGACCTAAAAGCAAAGTGGGCTGTGTCCATTCTCAAGACAAGAGACTTTCAGAGCCCTTTAGTCCAGGGTTGAGGTCTCTCTCCTTCCTTAGCCTATAGGTGGTAAACAGGCCCAGAGAGAGCCTTGTTCAGGACTTCCCTCCTCCCAGTCCAGGACCTTTCCACCATTGTCAGGCAGTGAACATCCACCATGGGCTGGAATTAGGAAAGGGACGATGACCCCATCCCACAGGGCCAGAGAGAATCCTGGGTAAGCTTGGAACCTGGACATATTGGCCTCCAGTGTCCTCCCAACACTCAATTCTTATGTGAGCCCAGAGACTTAGGAAAGATTTCCAGAACCCTCTACAGTGGAGGATAGAGAAATATAGGTCAGAAATATATTAAATGAGTTTAGACTCTTGTTTTCTTTTCATAACTTTGTTTTTGGAAAACACCTTTTTAAACATAATGTGACAATGTTATGAGAACTTAATTTGCACAATAATCCTGTGAGGTAGGTTCTATTAGTATCTCTATTTTACAGCTATGGAAACTGAGGCTCAGATAAGTGATGTAGCTTGAGCAGAAATAGCCAGCTAGTGAGTGACAAGGCCCAGCCTCACAGACTTGTTAAGTTATGCTGATTTATAATATATCCTCAGATGATAGCTATTATTATTTTCCAAGTTTCTATGATAAAAATGTATACTTTCAATAAGGCTCTGATTTCCCCCAATAAATGTTATTTAAAAAATAATAAACTGGGCCGGCCGAGTGGCGCATTGGTTAAGCGCTGGTTTTGGGATGCCAGCGGCCCCGGTTCGGATCCCACATGAGGGCCAGTGACACTGCCCTCTACAGCTAACAGCAGCTCCACCTGGAGCTGGGCTGTGCGAGCCCCGGTGATGGTGTGGGCTGCAGCCCCTGCTGCAGTGGGCTGCCATAGGCTGCAGTGAGTGGCCCACAGCCAGCGTGAGCGGCTGGCAGCCAAGCGGGAGCTGCCAATAGCCGCGATGAGCGACATCCAGAGGCCAGCGACTGATCTGCCTCATCCGGGAAAAGCGCAATGACGATACCAACAGTGAAGCAACATCCTCCGCAACTAAACTGAAGAACAAGAGGACGGCAACTTGTCTGTTCCCCTTCCCCGATTCCCCAACGCTGTTCCCCTCCACCAATTCCCCAATAAAATCTTTAAAAAAAAATAAAAATAAAAAATAAACTGGCCTGCCAGTTTAGAGGGCTCCCATCCCCCTCACACAAACTAGATGCTTGCTGAGTGTCTGCTGCTGCAGAATATCAGGCCAGAATTTGGGCCCTGGTAGGAGGAAGGTAATATGGTGAATTCTGATGCCTAGGTAAATGCCAATTCATGCTTCCCAGTCTTGCTGAGGCAGGAGGCAGTGCGCAGGCCACAGCAGGTCTCTTGGAGCCAAAGCCCCGTCTCCCATGTTGTTGGTCTTTGCTAAAGGAACACAAGCAAGGTGGCAGTATAAGGTTGCTAATCCCCTGACCATGGCTCCAACCCCCAAAAAAAACACTTGACCCCAGCATGACCTCAAACTTTCTCATCTCATATACCTCAAGTCTCAGGAAACTTTCTGGAAGCAGCTCAGTGGCAAGAGAGCTCTCCCGCCTCCAACCTCCAGTTACACTTTCTACCTGAACCCCTCCTTTGGCAGTGGGCCTGTACCACCTGCACCTCGGTTTATCTTTGCCTGCCTGTTTTACTAAAATGGATGTTTCTAAAAAAAAGCATAGGCTTTAGGGGCAGACAGTCCTGGGTTTTAATCCACTTTTACTGCTTTCTGCTTGCATAGTCTTGAGCAAGTCACTTCACTTCTCTGAGCCTCAGTTTTCTCATCTGTAAACCTCAAAATGTTGGCATCTGGCACTTGGAAGACATTCATTAATTGCTAGCTCCCTTTGGCCTCCAATCTGTGCATAAGGAATGCCTCCAAGAACCTGCCCTCCCTTGAATGCAGATTAGAAAGAAAAATGGAAAATATTAAAAAGTGCAGTCCAAGACATGCAGAGACAGGGCTTTGGTGGTTGAACCCAGACATAAAGAAGTAGGTACCTGAGATAAGAAGTTTTTAGACTCCCAAACTATCATACCTGGAAGCTTGAGGGATGAAGACGACAGTTAAAAGCAGGAAATGTTTCTGAAAACTTACTCCATATGGACGGAAGTTGGGACAGGTACTTTGTATGCACTATCTCATTTAATCCTCACAGCAACTCTGTGGGGGTGGATATTATCCCCATTTTACAGATGAAGAAATTAAGGTGAATAACTTGCCCAAGGACACACAAGTCAGGAGCCCAGGATTCCTGAGGCCAAAGTCCATGCTCTTAATTAAACTGCCTGGTTGCACAGCTCCACCTGGAGCTGGGCTGCCAGCCCCGGTGACGGTGTTGGCTGCAGCCCCTGCTGCAGTGGGCTGCCATGGGCTACAGTGAGCGGCCGGCAGCCAGCATGAGCTGCCAATAGCCGCAGTAAGCGACCATCCAGAGGCCAGAGACCGAGCTGCCTCATCTGGGAAGAGCACAATGACGATACCAACATGGGCCAGTGAAGCAACATCCTCCGCAATTAAACTGAAGAACAAAAAGACAGCAACTTGTCTGTTCCCCTTCCCCGATTCCCCAACGCTGTTCCCCTCCCCCAATTCCCCAATAAAATCTTTAAAAAACAAAAACAAAAAACAAACAAAAAAAACCTGCTTGGTTGCTCTCATCTAATCTAACACCTTAGTTTTATAGATGAGGCTCAGGGAGGGTGTCTCCCTGGAATTTTTACACAAAGAAATTAGAATTAGAGTGTTCCTTCAGGGCGCCATCTGGTCCAGAGGTTAGCAGAGAAATTCAAATTTAAGAAACATTTATTAAGTCTTTGCATAATTTCACTCATGCTTAAAATAGTACCCCCCAGAAAATAATTTCCCCCAAAATCAAATTAGCAAAATAGTGGCATTATCAGGATTATACATTCAGGTCCAGAGGCTTCCAACAGCTTCATGAATCTAATCCCAGGTTCTCCACTGGCTACCCTTCGAGATGGTAATCAACTACCTCCCCATTTCCGCAGACCTGAGGCTGCTCAGAGTGGTGGATTCTGGGACTTACAGTCTCCTTCCAAGAGTTTAGACTCTGTAGGCCAATAGAATTCGAGCACAGACAGCTGTGCCTGCTCCCGCAGCCTGCTGGTTGCTCAGGGAGCCAATGAAAAGCGCACGGGTCCTGGTCGCCTGGGAAACCGCGTGACAACAAGATGGCGGCGCCGCAGGTCGGCTCCTTTGCCCTGCGTGGTGAGTCCCGACCAAAAGCCTTTCTACCTGCGAAGTCCCCCACGCAGGCGAAGGCCTTTCCCCGAGCCCCGAGGACCCGCGACCCGGCTCCCCAGCAGGGCCCCTGCGTCCTGGGAGCGGATTCCGGTTCCTGCCTCCACTGGCTACGCGTGGAGGCGGGAGGAGGCGACGTGGCTCCCAGGGCGGGGTTTGGTGGTGAAAGAAGTCGCGCCGTGAGCGCTTCCAGCTGGGGATCTAGGGAGTGGAGGCGTGCAGCCTGCTGGGCTCTGTAGGCGCTGGAGAGCACCCGGGCCTAGGGGGAGCGAATAGATCGATTACGTGTAACAAAGAATGTTGTCACTCAGGCACAGCCCTGACTTGGGTTCCAAAGGTGTAAAGGCGTAGGACGCGGCTTTCCCCGCGAAGTCCACGTCTGAAGGGGGAGACAGTCCAACCAGTAGGCGCCCCTCGCCTGAGGGGGAAGACACAGTTTGCCCCTAGGAACCTCCAAAGTGAAGGGAAATGACACGACTCTGTCCTAAGGAACCCGTGTCCGGGGGAATGCGAAACACAGCCCCATGCTCAAGAGTCCCCAGACTGATGGGAAGATCGAGTCGTCGACTTCAGGGGCCCCCTATGATACATAGGGAAATTGATCAGGAGACAATGTGTTGGATTGGCCTGAAGTGAGACTGAAAAAAGGGAAGTCAGTTGTGGGACATTGTGACAGCCCTAAAGAAGGGCAGGGAGAGCCCCAGAAAGATGGCCAACAGAAGGCACAGAACGGAGGACCTATATGTGAGATATTACAGAATTTGACCTGCAGGGTTTGGTACCTGATGGGATTAAGAAAGGAAGGAGAGAAACGTTTTGTGGTGGGGTGTTGGGGTCCTATTAAGAAGGGAGAAATAAGGGGAGCTTATTTTGAGGGAAGATGTTCAGTTTGGTTTGGGGACCACGTCTTTTTTTTTTTCTATGATAGTTTTATTGAGATATAATGCACATATTATATATACTTCACCCCTTTAAAATGTAAGTTTCAGTAGTTTTTAGTATATTCACAGAGTTGTGCAACCATCACCACAATCAATTTTAGAACATTTTCATCAGCCTAAAAAGACACCTTAGCAATTACCTACCCCCCCTCCACATTTACTCCCCAGCTGCCCCAGCCTTAGGCAATGCTAAGCTATTTTGTCTATAAATTCACCCATTCTGGACATTGCTTATAAATGTAATCATAACAATATGTGGTCTTTTGTGACTTCTTTCCCTCAGCATAATGTTTCCAAGATTAATTTCATTATAGTATGTTTTTCATTCATATTTTATTGCCAAATAATATTCCATTATAAGGATATGCCACATTTGTTTATCTATTCATTGGTTGATGGACATTTGGGTTGTTTCCACTTTTTGGCTCCTATGAATAATGCTGCAATGAACGTGTATACAAGTGTTTGTGTGAACTTAAGATTTCATTTCTCTTGCGTATACACCTAGGAGTGGAATTGTTAGGCCGTAAGGTAACATGTTGAATCTTTGGTTGAACTGCCAGACTGTTTTTCACAGCATTGTTTTACAGTCCTACCAAGGTTTCAGTTTCCCCACATTCCCACCAACACTTGTTAATTTCTGTCTTTTTGACCAATTTCTTTTGAGGGGTCACTATGGTGATGAGAGTTTGGAGAAGGAAGGATAATCAGGCTTAGTGGCAGATTTAGCCACTAAAGACACAGTGCCTGGGGCTTTTTATCATGATGAAAATGTTCTAAAATTGATGGTGAGGGGCAGCCGGTTAGCTCAGGTGGTTAGAGCACAGGCTCATATCACCAAGGTTGCTGGTTAGATTCCCACATGGGCCGTAAACTACGCCCTCTACAACTAGATTGAAAACAATGACTTTACTTGGCGCTGATGGGTCCTAGAAAAACACACTGTTCCCCAATAAAGTTTAAAAAAAAAAAAATTTAAAAAAAAAAAAATAAAAAAAAAATAAAATTGATGGTGATGCTTTCACAACTCTGTAAAATTCATTAAAAATCACTGAATAGTATGCTTTAAAAGTATTCAATATGTGAACTGTAGTATCTCAATAAAGCTGTTTTTTTTTTAAGTTCGCATACTGTATGATTCCATTTATATAACCTTAAATTAAGAAAATAATAGAGATGGAAAATGGAGTAGTGGTTGCCAGGGGTTTTAAAGTAAAAAAATCAAAGTACAATTAAAGAACAGATAAAAACAAACTGAAACAAAAGAAGAAAAAAAAAGCAATAGCGCAACCAAGGGAAGGGTGTGGTTAGGAGTGGGGAGACCATACCAGGAGGTGTTCCAGGCCGGCAGCCATGTGCACAAAGGCCTAGTGTATTTGAGGCGAGGCTGGCAGCTCAGAGTGGCTCACCTGTAGGAGGGAGAGAGGGAGGGGGGGTCAGGATACAGGCAGGGACCAGGTCATCCATGTTAAGGAATTTTGAATTTTTTTCTGTGGGTGAGAAGGAGCCATTGGGAGCTTTTAGTAGGGAAATGACATGTCAGCTTTGCGCTTGAGAGGATCCCTCTGGCATCATGTGGAGATTGGTGAAAGAAACCACGAGAGGCTGTCACATTTGGCCTCACAAACCATGAGAATGCCCGGACAAGACAGTAGGGGCTGAGGCAGGATGGGGGCAGATTTGGGAGTCTGGATGGTGGGGGCAAGGAAACTCTGGGTCTGTCTTGGAGGGCTCCTTGGAGGAAGGGGCCTGGCCTGAGTCCCAAACTGCAGAATGAAGATGGAGGAGGCTGCCTCCAGGCAGCACAGGTCCCTTTGCTGGGCAGCTTCAGGGGTAGGATAGAGGCCAGTGCTACACATTTCCAAAGTGAAACAAAAGACTCAATTCAGGCCCATTGGTTCTAGGATTTCTAGATATTAACCACATAATATACGACTTAATTCACTGACTAGAGTAGTACCCTTTATTTATTTATTTATTTTTTGAGGGCAGTGTCACTGGCCCTCATATGTGGGACCCAAACCGGGGCCGCTGGCTTCCCAAGCCAGTGCTTAACCACCGTGCCACTCGGCCAGCCCTAGAGTAGTACCCTTTAATTATGTCCCTGATGTGCATTCATCTATCCGGAAGGAAGAGGGAAGGAAGGGAAACCAACATTTTTGAATGCCCTCCATGTGTCAATAACAACAAAAGCCACAGCAGCCATAATTCACATTTATAAGTGCTTCCTTTGAATGTGGCACTGGGCTAGGTGCCTCATGTATGTTATCTCTGAATCCTCTGGGGAACCCTACCTACCTTGGTACTATTACCATCCCCACTGTACAACAAAGGAAACCGAGGCATGAGTTACAATGGTGGATGGCAGAACCTGTCCAGAGCCTGAGCTTTTGACCTCTGTGCCTTTGGGTCACCTCTCTCTGGCTCTGAGATGTTGGGGTGGCACTTGGGTTCTGATTGGAGGGGAGGGGACACCTGGGCTTTGCGTTGACCTATTCCTTGATGGATGGACAAAAGCCTCAGGCCTTCTGGGTAATCTCATGCCTGGGCTCTAAGTTAGGGAAAATCCCAGGCTTCTGGACCATCTCTGCACCCCAGCCCACCCCCATCGCCTGTTCCCAAGCGTTATCAGGACACAGGTCTCCAGGGTCAGCAGAGAGCAGGATATCCAGAGGAGCAGGCGGATGTTAACATAGGCATCCTGAGGCCCAGCTGCCTCCAGAAACCTTAGCAGAGGCAATGGGAGAAGTGAGGGTGCTACTCCCTGGACAGTGCTCCCTCATGGGGAAGTAGCCAGGGAAAAACAAGTTTCAGGCCATTTCTTTGTCCTGAGAGAGCGGTCCCAAGGACTGACTTTCTTCTTTCTACTCAGGGAGTTCCTGACAACTAGAAGCTAAAAGGAGAACTATGAGCTCACCTTTGGCTTCCCTTGGCAAGACCCGGAGAGTGCCTCTGCAGTCAGAGCCTGTGAATTCAGGGTAAGGGGCCTTTGTGTCCAAGTCCCTGCCTCCTCCTTGCCACTCCCATGGACTAGTTCTCCCCGTGTCTTGGGGAGAACAATAAGGAGTCACGTCGCTGGCCACCTTATCTTTCTCTCTGTACCTTCTGGCAGGCTCTGTGTTGTGTTAGGCACACACTGGGTTGTGTATTCTATAAGGTGTGGGCCCCGTGGGAGTGGTTCAGCTCCTTATTCGTTTGCCTAATTCTGCAAACACTGGCAGTGTGCCTGTTTTGGGCCGGGCCACGTGCTGGGCTCTCAGTAAAAGGAATCCTTTATATCTGTCTAGCACTTTCATCTTTTCAAAGCATTTTTTTAAACCTCTCTCCTTGCTCTTCTGAACACCACTTGAGTCATTTGAAGGACAATCCAGAGAGTTGAGTGGCAGGCCTGGGTTCCCACAGCCATTTCAAATAAGAACTGGGGTTGGGCTCCTGGACTTGGGGCTCTTTTCATCTTCCGCCCGAGACTCTGCCCTCCAGCTCTTCCCTACTCTTCTCTGTGGGGAGGAGTTGGACGCCCTAAAGCCTGCCCGTTGGCTCGTCCTAGTGCCAGGATGGGATTTGGGGGTGGATGTCCTCAGGAGGCAGAGGTTCAACCTCCATCTCCTTAAGGCTCAGCTGGGGGTTTGCTACCCAGACCTCTCCCCTGGTGACATTCCAGGGGGTCCTAACTTGTCTGTCTTTCTTCTCCTTCCTGCCCGGGTTCCCAGGAGGCGAGGGACAAAACTCTATGCAGACGGTAAGTGTGGGCTCTGCCCTTGTGTCCTCCTCACCTCCCATCTGCTGCATCTCGTTGTTGTTGGGCAGATGGAGAGAAGGCGCACGATGAACACCTCTGTTAGCCAGAGCAGCTGCCCAGCCCAGTGTTACCAGCAACTCTCACCCCTCCCTGAGGACGGAGCTTCCTCCTGGCAGATCACAGCCTTAGCAGATATGTCATCACTAACATTTGAACCCCTCCACCCACTGTGGGGTTGGCCAATGAGAGCCGAGACTCCATGAGGGGGCCAAATCCCAGCCCTCCTTCCCTTGTCAGCCTCCTCCAGCCCATAATATCCTTTTCTCCCTGAAGGCCTGTTCTCACATTGCTATCCTGACTCCTGCAGGCTCAGATCTTTGCATCCCAGCCCCACTCTTGCCCCCACTGTGGTGCTGTCATTAGTCACTCAGGTCTCCCATAGCCAGCCTGGGGAACTCTTAAGAAGCCCTTTCTGGTTGGATCCTTGTTCGCCAACATCCCAAGTTTTCTATCTTCCTGCTTGTGGGGATAGAGTGCAGGCTGTTTCATCTTGGCTGGGGCCCAGGGCCCCAGTTTCCTCTGGGCCTTAGCCCCAGAGCAGTGACCTGGACATTCCTGTCTGCAGAAGATGAGGTGGACATGCTGAATGACAGACAAGGCTCAGAAGAAAAGACCTCTGTCCCTTCCTGCTATGGCGGCATAGGTGCCCCTGTGAGTAGGCAAGGTGAGAGCAGAGGCCTAAAGAGGTCTGGGTTCCCAGCAGGAGGAGAGGGTCCCGGAGAAGGAGTGAGGCCCAGAGAGGCATGACACCTATTCCCGTCTGCTGGGTCGGAGGCAGCTGCTCCCACTTCTGGCTGACTGGCCATGTGCCTATAGCCCCTAGACCTGTTCAGGGCCTGGTTTAGCATAAAGCTACATGGGCGCTGCCCTTAGCTCAGGCGGTCTGGCCAGGTTGTGGCTAGTGCCTCTGGAGTGGACCTGGATGGAGTCACCATCAAGTGTGATGTCAGTGGGTCTGGGATTCAAGGTCTGAGAAGAATGAAGGCCTTCGGCCATCTGCTTCCTGCTTTGCAGGGCTCTGAGCAAGGCCACAGTTCCCTAGATGGCCCTCCTCGCCTGGCCCACACCATCCCCAAAGGGCTGTGGTGACACTGCGATTATGGAGGTGCCTAAAGTGGGATGGGGCTCATCAGGGTGACTTCCAAGAGGAGGTAGGATTGACCAGGCCTGGGCAAAGGGGAGACATGGGCAAGCCAGATGAGCTGTGTGGAGTACTGGGAAGGGTCAGTCTAAGCTGGGAGCCTGGAGGAGCTTGAGATGAGGTTGGAATTCTCCACTAGCTGGGCTATCTTAGGTAAGCAACTTCCTGTCTCTCCGTCTCCATTTCCTCCTCTGTGAAGTGGGAATGGGAACCACTAGGTCAGCATGTTGAACTGAGGGTTCAATGAGGCGATCGATCCTCCACCAAACACCCATCATTTACCAGGTAGAGAGGGGAATTGCGGTGGAAAATGAGACAGAAAGAGCCTAGCCCCACAGCCATTTAGTCGCAAAGCCAGGATCTCTTTCACCCTAGCTGGGGGCCACTTTCAATAGTAACCACAAGCAGCTCTCCCCTTAGCCATCAGCATGCTCTCTGGACCTCACCCCTGCCATCCTCTCCTCACCCCACTCTCAGACAGTGTCTGTCCCTCCCCCAAGGTGACAAATAAGGACTTACCTGTCCTATCTCTCTTCTCTGCACAGCAGCATTCCACACAGTTTACAGTCCCTCCACAGAACTCCCCAGAGTCTTGGCTGCCATGACACCACGCTCCCCGATATGCTCCCAGCTTTTCTTCTCAGCTCTCTGCTGGCTCTTTCATATGCTCCCAGCTTTGCAGTTTGATGTTCCTCGTGCCTGGGCTCTCTCTCTCCATTCTGCCTGGGAGCCCATACACATGCTGACATCTATGTGCTGGCAGTTCCCAAATGTCTATATCAGTTAAGAAAGTAAGATTTAACTACAAGTCAAAGAGAACCCTTAACGTGACTAGCATGAACATTAAGGAGGGCTTATTGTCTCACACACCAAGAAGACCTGAGGAGGCAGCTCAAGGGTGGTTAATCCAACCACTCAAAGTCATCATCAGAAGTTCAGGTTTCTCCATCTTTCCTCCGAGCCTGCCTTGTCGGCCCCATGTGGTTGTGCATTGGTGGCTGCAGTTGCTGCTTCACACACATGAAGAACGCCTGCTTCTTCCTAGGTGTCTCTCTTGGTTTCTTTTCTCAAACTTATTAATTTGAAAATTTTCCAGCATATGGAAAAGTTGAAATAATAGTATAGCGAACACCCCTATGCCCTCTATCTAGATTCAGCAAACTGGGGGTGAGGGATAGAGGCTTGATTTGATTGAGGGTGAACTTTCTGACAGTGCTTCAAGGCAATGGGACCCATATGTCATATCACTGACTCGTACACGTTGGACAAATTAACTGACTCTCTCTGTGCCTCAGTTTCCTAAAGCAGTTCATTGCCTCAGAGGCTTGTTGAGGACTACATGAGTTGCTATATGAAAAGTGTTTCGGTCCCTGTTACCTAGGTGGCAGCTGTTGTTATTACTCTTATTTCCACTTCTGGGGATCCTTCTCCCTCTCCCCTGGACCCCCATACGTCAGCCTCGTCTCTAGCCCTGGGCTCTAGAACTTTGTCTGGTTGGCAGTCCCTGTATTCCAAGACTCGGAGCTGATGGCCACCATGACAAAGAAGGTGCGGGATCTGGAGCAGCAGGTGAAGGCCCAGACTGACGAGATGCTGTCCAAGGTGGGACCCCAGCGGGGAGAGGGCTGGGGTTCAGTCTGCGTGTTGGAGGGGCCCACGCTGAGGTGGCTGTGAGGCTCCTACTGCAGTAGGTCAGGGTGGGTGGGCTCTAGAACCACCTTCCACACTGAACTGCCCAGGTCGAGGACCAGCTGTGGCCTGGGACTGATCTGGGTCCTTGTGACCTGAGTAGAGAGGCTAGGGGTCTTCTTCACAGCTGATCAGAGACCTCGGACTGGGCAGCAGCAGTGGCTG
Organism: Aselliscus stoliczkanus; assembly: GCA_033961575.1. Lineage (NCBI taxonomy): Eukaryota > Metazoa > Chordata > Mammalia > Chiroptera > Hipposideridae > Aselliscus > Aselliscus stoliczkanus. The sequence continues at coordinate 164,620,057 of CM066730.1, forward strand.
CTGAGTGCTGGGGCACTCCCGAGCTCCACGCCATTCCCTCAGTGGAACCACAAGGGTCACCAGAGGTACAGAAGCAGTGGCTGTGCCAAAGGGTGACAGGGGCAGGGGCTTGAAGCTCTCTGGTGCTCCCACAAAGGCAAAAATTGGGGACTCTTTCCTTCCGGAAGAGGCTCCATTCATTGGTCTCTGGGGACCACCAGGCCTGCCCTCCTCCCCTTCTCCTTCTGTCTTGTGGCTGCAGGATCGGAAGATACAGGCCCTGGAGGAATTAGTGGAGACCCTCCAGGAGCAAAACGGTAAGAAGCTTTCTTGGTAGGCTGGTCGGCCCTTCTGTTGCACCCCCCACCCCCCCCCCGGGGCAGTGACCTCTGGGCCTCAGGGCACCCACGAGCATCAAGCTGAGTCCTGGGGTGAGGTCTGGACCGCTGAGCCCAGAGAGGGGCAGTGACACACCCAGGGCAGTGCCCTTTTATGTGGGCTGAGTTTCCTGAGTGCAGATGTAGCCCAGCCCTAAGCACAGGGCGCTCCACCGAAAGAATGGAGGAAACACAGTCCCCTCAGGAGCCTCGCTCTAGGAGGATGGCGACCCCCTCAGGAGTCTTGCTCTAGGAGGATGGCGACCCCCTCAGTCAATCAGGACGTTCCCTCTCAGGCAGAGGGAGAAGCCAAGAGGCAGTTCTCGGGGATCCCTCGAGTTCTCAAGGGGCAGTTTCTCCAGATGGCCCCCAGGGCGGAGCTCTGGTCAAGGCCAGAGGGGCCCTGGCAGCCTTTGTGCTGGGGCAGCAGAAGCCCTCCCCGTCTCTCCGAAGGCCAGATGTCCCTGCAGCGGCAGGAGGAACTGGAGATGATGTGTATGCAGCTGCAGCGGCAGGTCGGGGAGATGGAGGTGAGAGAGGCAGCAGCTGTCTGCCCCTCAGAAACTGGGTCAGAGCCCACCTCCCTGGTGCCCCCCTCACCACATATCTCACACCCGGGGCCCTGCTCTGTGTTTGCCTACTCAGGACTAACAGAGTTTAAAGAGCCAGAAAGGCTTCCGGGGCAGGGCACACCCTCCTTTTGGGCTGGGCTTCCTCTTCAGTCTCACCTTGAATCACTCTCCCCTCTAGCCACCTGCCTCCCGTTCTTTGACCACACTGAGCTCTTTTGACCTCAGGATCTTGGCCCATGCTGATCCCTCTGCCTGAAGTTTTTTTTCCCATGTTCCCCTGGCAAGTTTTCACTCACTCTCAATCTCAAATCAAGGTGGGGGACCCTCCCTGACTATGACCAGGGCAGGGTCTCCATCCTGTGCTTCCTTAGTGCCTCATCTTTCTTTCCCTGGAGGACTGTGAACTCCTGGGGTGCTGGTGGTGGGAGGGAGGGCTCGGGGGGGACACACCACTTTCCTCCTGTTCATCGCTGCATGCCCTGGACCAAGCATGATGCCTGGCCATACGTGTTTACTGAATTGGCCACAGTTATCCCCTGCCTCCTCTGAACATGACATCTCAGTCACCCAGTGTCACCTTCCTTGCCCCCATTTATACAGCAAGGCTCAAATTGAAGGGACCCTACATTTATGGGAGGATCCTGGGCACACATGCTTCCTCAATGTCCATCACTCCCTCACTGGCCCCACCAAAAGCTCTTCCTGGGTCTAAACTCTCCCTCTCCACACACAGCTGGTTTTCAAAGCCCCAACCTAGTTTAAAACCACAGCAGCAAACCTCCAAGTGTCTGAGGGCCCTCCTCCCACCTCCAGGCCTGTTGAGGTGGGGGGACTGTGGGGAAACACAGCTGCTTCCTGAGCAGTCTAGCAGGAATGTCGACAGCCCTTGGGGCTTCTCTGAGCAGTTGCCACAGGATGAGGGCAGCACCCCAGAGCCTCAGGGCAGAGGGCATCGCAGCCCCCTCGTTCACAGCAGTCATACATTTATTGCTTCATTAATTTACTAAAGTCATACAAAGTATCTCCCAGGCACTGGGATGTAGACGTGGTCCCTGCCCTCATGAGGCTGACAGTTTGGAGGGGACAGAGGCATAAACAAGTACATAGCAAGATATACAAGTACAGAGAGTAGGATAAAATATTTCCGTGGGTGACACAATAGAAACTAGCTGGGGCTTGGGCCACTCTGTGGGATGTCATTGGGCAAAAGATCTAGAGAATGGGAGGGGGCCAGAGAGAGGGGATCCAGGCTGAAAAAACGAAAAGGACCTCCCACCACGGGAACTTGGCTTGTGGTTGTGAGAGCAAGAAGGAGAACCAGATGAGGCTGCAGGGATCACATCACAGGGGCTCACCCATGGTGTGTGGGGTCGGATTCCGTTCTGCGAGAACAGGAAACCGCAGAAAGCTTTCAGAGGAGTGGATGGGGGAAAGCTCAGTTTGAATTGTCCAGGAGGCAGATGACGGTGGCTTGAACAAGGGTGGCAGCCGTGGAGACGGAGCGTAGTGGATGGATGTGAGCCTGCTTTGGAGGTGGTGTGCACAGGCCATGCAGGTTGTAGGGAGGCAGAGGAATGGCTCATGGATGAGGCCGAGGTGGAAGGGGTGCTGTAGACTGAAAGCAGAAGACCTGGAGGGGGAGAGGTTGGGAGGTGGGGGCAGGGTCATTACCATTTGGGTCGAGTTCATTTTGAGATACCTGTTAGCATAGAAATGTAGACCGTTGGAAATGTGAAACTGAAAAGGAACAATATGTGTCACAAGAGGTAAAGACGGAAGTGTGCCCACTGGGTTTGACACTGAGCAGGTTGTTGATGGCTGCACATGAGCAATTTCAGGGAGTTGTAGAGATGAAGGCCAGGTTGGAATGGGTTGAGGAGGGAAAGGGAGATGAGGAACCAGCAACAGAAAGTGTAAACAACTCAGAAACTTTCCTGTGGTCGAGATACAGACCCAGCCCTAGGGAGGGTGTGTGTGGGTGGCCACATCCTCTCAGTCCTGCAGTGCGACCCTGCCCCTCCTCCCACTGAGCCAGGCCCGTGGTTCCCCACCGCCATGGTGGCTGCTTTCAGTGAGTTCTTGTGCCTGGCACTGTGCTAAGTTCTTGACATGACAATTATCTTGCTGAGTGCTCCTCACAAGCTTATGGGGCAGGTGCTGTCGTCTCCATTTTGTAAGGAGTCTGAGTCTAGGATGTGAAGTGGCTTTCCAAGTTCACAGCCAGGAAATGGCCAAGATCGCTCTGGGAGCTGAGGCCTGAGGCTGGGGACTGGGCAGATGCCACCTCTTCCCTGGGAAAGGGCTGAGCCTGCGGCATCTACCCGCTTCTCTCCCTCCAGCGGTTCCTCGGTGACTATGGCCTCCAGTGGGTGGGTGAGCCCATGGACCAGGAAGACTTGGAGGACTCAAAAGATGGCAAGAGGGACTGGACGACAGCCAAGAGGTTCTGGAAGCCAGGTAGAGTAGGGGTTCCCCTCCTACGAAGGGAATTCTCCCACAGCTTCCCGTTGGCCAGCAGCTGTCCCCTGCCTCCAAGCATGAGGTGCCCTGAGACACCCCACACCTTGCCACTGACACTGGGCAGGAAGGAAAGGCCTCCATCACTGACCACCTAACCTGCAGCCACTTTTTTTTCTGGTCTCACCTTAGACTTTCTGCTTGCTCATCTTTCAAATACCCAGACGCGACCTCAATTGTCTCAGGCACCAGAGTTCACAAAATGTTATCCATCCAAAAGCCATTGCCTTTAAAAGCAATGTTTTCTTTGAAAGCTGACCCTCAATTCCAGGACTCAGCCCTGTCTTTGGGCCCCCTTTCCAGGTTCATTTATAATCTGATTATTGAAATCGACCTGTTTCTATGGGACTCACCATTTTTTATGTTTAACTTGACTGTTAATATTTAGAGGGATGCGCCCCATAGATTTGGGATCATAGAACTGGCCATTTTTCAAAGCCGGGTCTATTCTCTTCAAAGAATGGAGATTGTTGTCCAGAAAGTACTTCTCCAGGCTCTGAAGTTGGTCAAACCTGGGTCCTCATCTCCACTCCACCACCAGGTGTGACTAGGGCACGTGACTTCTGTCTCTAAGCCTCCAGTTTCTCATCAGTCAGTGGGAGTGTACTCTTCCCCATGGAGTTATAAGGAATCAGTGGTTAGACACAGCACCTAGGACTGACCTTGCATATCATAGCTCAAGAATGGGGATTCCCATTGTTTTCTACAGTCAGAGGCAGTGGCAGCCTCATGGGAACATGAGTGTAGCTCCCAAGGGGACTATTTGGAAAAATGACAACACTCTCTTGATTTCATGTTTCTTGCTAGGTGAAAGCCCAGATTCAAAACCCAAGAGTCCTACTCCTCTTCAGGCCTGAGCTTTGGCCAGATCTTCTTAAATCTTAAGGCACAACTCCCTCACTACTTGTTCTAAAAACCCTTCCCATTTGTGCAAATCTTGCAGCTTTCTATTTTCATAAACAACCTTGATGTGGGCCACAAGTGATTCCATTTTATAGATGGGAGAACTGAGGCACTTAAGAAGTCTGAAGACTTGAGTGAAAGGGGCAAGACTCAAGGCTGAGAACCCATTTGGGAGGTGGTTACAGTCATCCAGGCAGAGATGTGATGGTGTCCAGCATAAGGGTGGTCCTGGTGGATGCTGAGAAGGGGCAGAGCAGAGAGATTTAGGAGGTAGAGTCCACGGTCTTGGTGATTGATTGTACATGAGGGAGCAGGTGGGAGGAGTCAGGGATTCCCCTAGGGAGCATGGCTGTGGGGGAAGATGCTGAGTCCTTTTGAGACATGGCAAAGCTCGGGAGCTGTGTGGCATCCAGGTCATGCCAGTAGGCAGTGGGGACATGGCCTTGCTGCCCAGGACAGTGTGGGCCTGGGTATGCCCACAGCTCAATTCAGTAACTGAACCCTGTTCGGAGTGCTGTAGGAAGAATTCTCCAGGGAGATGCCTGCCCAGGTGAGAGGTGAGGCCAAATGTAAGAATTTCTTTTTCTGGAGTCTAGGGCCAGGGGCTTGCCAGCACTGCACCCCAGAGCCCCTGCCGTGGTGAGCTGGGCTTAGGCCTCACATGACCCTGCCCGCTTGTTGGAGGCTAGTCTTCCTTCTGGCTGGTGGGAGCCTCCCTGCTCCTTTGGGGAGGGGGTCAGACCAAGAAGCTGGTTTCCATAACTGGCTCTTTGGATTCCTGCCCTCTGCACCCCCCAAAAGAGAGGAGCCCCCATTGTGCTCTATGTTGTATGTTTATGCCCAGAGTAACTGGCTCTGAACTGACTGCTTCCCCGCTAAAGCAATTTGTGAAAGCCACCCAGCCTCATCCTCCCCCCGGGAGTCCTCTTCCTCTTGCTTTTTGATTCTTCAACCTGGAGGAGCCTCCATTTAGCTCTTCTATCAGATGAACATGTTTTTCATTTCTAGCAGCTGTTCCTCCTGGGACCTTCCCACTCTCCTGGCTTCTCCCCTTCCTCTCCACTGCCTTGTCCCCAGATGCCAGCCTGCTCCTGCCCCAAGGGCCCCTGGGATCCACAAATCTGGCCTCTTGCCAGCCCTGATGCTCTGGTTGTCCTTCTGTGGGGATACCACACCCCACTAGGCTCTGGGGCAGCCCGCCAGTGGATGGTATAGCTGCAGCATCTGTATTGGACTCACTGGGGCTGATTCAAATGTTCTAGAGCCTGAGGCTCATGCCTTAGGGAATAGGGTCTGTTGGACCCATGAGAGCCCAGCAGGGAGGAAGCCTTGCAAGGGCTTGGCTGGGGCTGGATCATTCACCCTTCCACCCTCCCCACCAGCATCCTGAGCATCAGATGGGAAGAGGTGAATGCCAGGTGCATCAAGATATGCGGAGACATGAAAGGGACAGCCCTTGGCCGGCTGAGTGGCACGGTGGTTAAGTGCTGGCTTCACAAGCCAGCAGCCCCAGTTCAGGTCCCACATATGAGGGCCAGTGACACTGCCCTCAAAAAAAAAAAAAAATAGAAAGAAAGAAAGGGACAGCCCTGCTCAGGTTATACCAGGTGTTGACCTCAGGGCTGAGAGCTCCAGTCAACTCTAAGCTCCTCACTCCCTTCCCTACCCCCATCCAAACTAAGCTTCTCACTCCCCCCCCCCTTCAAGGCCCTGCCCTCCTGCATCTCCCCCCTCCCCCTGCCAGCCACCACCTGCTCCCTACAACCCTTCCTCCCAAGCGCCAGGCTCCTCCTGCCTTTGGGTGGGACCCTTTTCCCTGCCCTGCTCAGGAAGCCACACTGACTTCATGGGATGCAGTGGCTTCACTTGTCATTGGGCCGCCCTTGAGCCCCTGGAAATGGCCTGGCCGAGACCCCAGGTGGGCTAGGCTCCTCCCCACCCTCCCTGCTCAGGCCTATACTGTCCCTTCAAATACCCTGCCCACTTTTCTCCCCTCCTTTCAAGCTCAGCTCCAACCTGACCTGCTGCAGCAAGTGTGCATGGTGTGCCTGCTCTGTGCCAGGCGCTGTGCCACCTGCAGCTGCCTGAGGGCGCATGGGGAGGGGCTCTACATTAGTCTTCATCTGTGGAATGAGGAGATGGTGTGATTGACCCCTAGGCTACTGGGAGCACAGTGGAGTGTTCTCGCAGGCTGATACATGGTCAGCCATTGCTTAACCTGTGATGCCCCAGAGTGCCCAGCACAGTGCTGTGCCCACATGCACGTGATTGGTGGCTGGTGCCCAGGGCTGGACGATCAGAGCATGCTGGGATGTGGAGACAGTCCTCCGCATAGGATGAGGCAGGAGTGGGCAGTGATGCTCAGCAGCAGGGGCCAGAGAGTTGGCTGTGGCCCTGGCATGACAGAGTGAATGTAGGTAAGGTCCCCAAGAGCAGGGCGTGACTTGCAGCCATGTGGAAATAGTTGGTCCATTTCCCGTTCAATAGCCTTGGCCAGAAGTGGGGCTGGGCAGGCTGGGGCACCCTGGGCTCTACCTTGGTATTTCACAGCAGCCGATGGCCTTCCCAGCAAAGGTGTGGGGAGCCAGCCTCCCGCAGGACCTCCGCTCACCTGCTGAGAGTGACCGGGTCTGGCCCTCCCCTGGGCTCTGCAGCCTGCACAGTGGCACTTACCACGCAGCATTGTCATTTTTTGTCACCCTGTCCTCTTCACTCAGTTATGAGCCCGACAAGGGCAGGACTCTGGACATGAGCATAGCCATGGCTCTCTGGGCCTTGCAGAGTCTGGGCGCTGCAGACATGTTTGCTGGATGGCAGGATGGGATGGATCCAGTACATGCTTGAGCACCCACCCTCTCTGGTCCAGGCCCAGGGTTGGATGCTCTAGCCTGGGTTTGAGCAGTGCTTGGTGTGGTTAGAAAGTCAAACAAGTAAACCGAAAATGACAACAGCCTGTGACAAAGGCCAAGGGAGTAGCTCAAGGGCTCCAGGAAGCCAGGAGTGACAGGGCCCCAACCTCAGGGGGAGCAGTTCCTGGTAAGGCCTCTCGGAGGTGGTGACTCCCCGAGCCCAGGGCGAGCATGAGGGTTGGGGTTAGTGACAACAGGCACCACCTGCCAGGCACTTCCTACAAGCCTGACAGCAACCAGGGACTGTGAAGCGGAGACTGTTACTGTTCTTATTTAATAAAAGACGCAGCTGAGGCCCAGAGAGATGGGCCCACTTGCCTAGGGTCACACAGCTTGGAAGCAGTAGCCCAGGCAGATGTGGCTCCAGAGAGTGATGGGGACTGTATTGAGGGGTGCCTGGGGGGCCCAGCCTCAGGAGTTGAGCCAAGGAGGTTGGACTTGAACTCCATGCCTGCCTACTCCCCTTTTTACTAAAATCATGGCCTCTCAAAGTTGAATGAGGCCTCAGAGATTATCTCACTGCACTGCGCCCCTTCTTGGAAAGGGGTCCCTGTGAGCAGTGTCTGAAGAACCAACACTGAGAGACAGCCTGCGTGGTCACGAGAACAGAGGCTCAGAGTCCCTCGGACCCTGCAAGCTGCATGCTCCCCAGTTTCCTCTGTAAAATGAGAGTGGCAATATCTACCTGCCTTTGGAACTTGGCATGAGGTAAACACTGAATCATCATTACAGTCTGTTCACAGCTGGATCTTGTCGGCAGGATGAAGCTTCCTATTACCCTTCTGTGGGAAAAGAGAGGAAATGCCTCACTTGACCTCTGACCTGCCTTAACCTGTGTGACCCAGGTGCCCTGGGCCAGGCTTCTGGGCCATGCTCCCTGTTGTGCGGTGGCCATGCGGGTTCTTCTTGCCTCACTCTCTCAGCTTGGCTTTGCCCAGAGCTGTGGTTTCTTCTCCTGAGCCCCTTGTCTCACCTCTGCTCTGCTGCATCGATACCTGCCCTGCCTGCCCTGCCTTCACTGCTCCATGCCCGGGTTCACTGGCTGAGAGCCTTCAAGCTGATTTTCTCAGCAAACTTCTCTTTTCCCTCTCCTTTCTTCTTGGCATTCTCCCCTGGGCCTCTGCCTGCCCCTTCCCTTGGCAACCACCCTATACTCATCAGCCCCTGGCCCCGGAAGGCAGCTGGATTGGCAGTCAGGTATCTAATGGTCCTGGCTGGGCTCGGTGTGGTCGGCTTGGGCCAAGGCACTTGGCCTTTCTAGGCCTCTCTTCCCCATTTGTAAGAATATGAGGGAACAGGGCAGGCATTGAGGAGATGAACTTCTCTGTTATTTTTAGCTTTACCAATGTGTTCTGAAAGTATTGTAGTTAAAGTGTCCTGACATTGTTCTGACTCATACCAGGGATGCTGTGTACTGTTTGTTTTGCTTGGGAATCTCAGGGACTCCAGGGGACCCCAGGAGGAGGTGGAGGGCAACGGTAGGAAATGTAGTGGGATGAGGAGGCCAGCTGGGGGCCCACCGGTTCAGCAGTGAAAAGGCAACAGGAAACAGAGCTACCCACATCTGTACTTCCCCGGTACAGCCACTGTACCACACTGGGGAAAGGAATTGGGTCCCCAGAGCCCTGACCCACATCCTGTTCAGTTTGACTGTCCTGATGAAAAACAGCTTCCAAGAAGGCCCAGAAAGTGACTGGTGTTTGACGGGGTTACACCCTGGTAGATGACTTACTTGGGAACCAGGTCCCTTCAAGAACCAAGAGTAGGCCCCTGGCCTATCCCCTGCCAACATCCCACCTGCCTCTACCCTTCCTGCTCTGGCATTTGTCATGGCTGCCCCGGCACCCCACCTACACCCCTTGAGGCTTATGCACAGCTGTATATGCAACACATTTTTCAGAAGAGGAGGCCAGGGCTTCTGTCAGCTTCTCAAAGGGGCCTGTGACCCAGAAATAGTTGCACAATCCAAGGTCTGCCCCACATCTGTTTTGTCCAGCAGCTGTCCCGACATCCTCAATAGCCTTCTGTCCTCACCCCGACCTCTCTTCTCATGGTGCAGATCGGTGGGAGAAACAGAGTCTAAAGTCAGCCCCTCGTCTAACTTGCCAGGGGTCCTGGGATAAGTTATTTTTCATCTCTGTGGGCCTGTTTCCTCATGTGTAAAATGGAGATGAATAACCCCTGCCTCATATCCTCTGGGTTGGCTTGAGGCCCATTTGTATAAGGCAGAGTTGGTAACAATAACTAACTGGACAGAGTGCTGGTTCCTAGCTGGGCCTTACATGGTCATCTCAGGCCCTCGCTGCTAACTCTGCGCTGGACAGACATACCTGGGATCAGATCCTGCTCCTGCCACTTCCTCTGTGCATCCCTAGGCAAGCCGTTGACTTCTCTAACCCTCAAGTTTCTCATGAAAAATTGGGCCCCTATGGCATAGGGTTGGAATGAAAAGAGAATGGAATAATAGATAATAAACCCTTAGCACAAAGTATATGTTCAATAAAACAGCTATTATTATTATTATTATTATTATTATTATTATTATTATTTAGTGTTAGTTGTCCTTTCTGCTCTCTAGGTGGTCACTGACGGCTACTGCCCATCATGGGGGCAGACATGGAAGCCAGGGCCCATGGCAGCTATGAAGAGAGGCTCATGGGTATCTATCCTCTTTGCCAGGGGATTCATTGGTGCCCCCTGAAGTGGACTTTGACAGGCTGCTGGCCAGCCTGAAGGATCTCAGTGAGCTGGTGGTAGACAGTGACACCCAGGTGACGCCAGCATCTAGCGGAATGCAGTTCCATGTCCTTGAGCCCATCCCACTGACGCTCTACCGGAATGGCATCATGATGTTTGATGGGCCCTTCCGGCCCTTCCACGATCCCTCCACACAGGTAGGAAGGAGGGAGCGGGGGGAGGGTCTGTGCACACTTAGACCCCCCCCCCTTATTACCCCCTCCGCTCACCATTAGTTGGAGATGGTGGCACCCAGCTCACCTCCAGCCCAGCCTGCCCCCCACAGGCACCCATGCAGAACTTGCAGAGCCCCCTGCCATCACTCCTGCCAAGTTCTGGGCCAGAGTGACCCACTGGGTAAGGAAGCCAGTGGTCCAGGGCCTGCCATCCAGATAGGGGGCAGGGTGGGGGCCACCACACAGCGCTAACCGCTTCTCACCCTTCCTCTCCCACCTGCAGCGCTGCCTCCAAGACATACTGGATGGCTTTTTCCCATCAGAGCTCCAGCGCCTGTACCCTGATGGGGTCCCCTTTAAGGTGATGGGCTACTCCTCAAACCAGCCACCCCCCGTGGGGATTTTGGAGGGTTGAGGATAAACAACTTCCTCAGGCATCACCCAGTCTGAGGCGCGAAGCCACTGCCTAACCTCAGGGTACCGCAATCTGATGTCCTCCAGGAGGAGGCTGAGCCTGAAGCAGCACTCGGAAGGGTGTGGGGAGGCTGCCATGGCCACAGTTGCCACCTCAACAGCAGTGGTGACAGCCTGTGGCTGAGCAATAGGCAGCGCCCCCTGCTGGCACCATGAAGTCATAGCCGGCAGCCACTGCCCCTCCAGGATTCAGGGCGACCGCTGCCTAGGGTCCCTGAGGAGTCTATGTAAAAGTGGCCCAGCTTCTCCCTGGGGCTCTTGGAGGCATCTGGTTGGGGTGGAAAGTAGTGCCGTGGGAGCCAAATGTTGAGATCAAAGGACATGAGATGGAGCCGGTACCCTGCTGAGGGCGTGTCCAATGAAGGGCGCTGTGATGGGAGCACACGAGGCAATCTCCCAGAGGGTGGTGCTAGTTCCACAATGAGCACGTGAGGGAGCGTGTGCCACCATGGCTTGGAAACCAGTGTGTCATGATTGGGGTTTTTTAGGCAGTCCAGGAGGCGTGCCTTGATGGGTACAAGTGAAGTGCTATGTGCAGTGATGGGGTCTGCACTGCAAACTGGGCAGCAGGGGTTTGGCCCTCTGCCAACACCCTCATCCCTCTCCTCCCTGTGGCCTTCTGAGGGGCTTTCTGAGGAGGACGTCAGTGGCTCCAGCTGGCATGATGAGGGGTGCTGGCAGGAAGAGCAGGGCCCAGGTGTAGCTCTCCCGCTCTGCCCCAGGGCTTGTTTTCTCATCTGTAAAGGGGATTGTATTAGACCATCCCCTGGGCCTATTCCCAGGGCCTGGCTGGGCAAGCAGGGGAAGGGGTGGAGCCCAGGGCTGAAGCACTGGGCCCGCCGCTGTCTCCCTTCCTTCTTGCTAGGTGAATGACCTGCGCAATCAGGTCTACCCAGAGAATGGGCTGAACCCATTCCCAGGCGAGGGCCGCGTGGTGGGCCAGCAGAGGATTCACAAGCTCTCAATCGGGATGGAGTACCCAGGTGAGCTCGGCCCTGAGGCTGAGCCAGGTGGTGGGGGCGCCGTACAGGACAAGCTCCAGGTGGCCCCCTCCACCATCACTCACAGCCCCTGCCTGGGCCAAGGCTCCCAATGGCCTCCCCGCAGGCTCCAGGATGACCGCTGAGAAGTTTCTGAACAGGCTCCCCAAGTTTGTGATCCGTCAAGGCGAGGTGATTGACATCCGGGGCTCCATCCGGAGCACCTTGCAGGTGAGGCCAGCCCTAGCTCCCCAGCCTTTGGGGTGGGGGTGGGGGGGGCTTTGCCATCAACCCTGGCCCTGCCTACCAGAGCAATGGTTTGTGTAGAGGTGCAGGCTTGGGGTCCTGCAAGGAGGGCTTTGATGGACAGATGGATCCCTCAGAGCTGTCCCACTATCTCCTGGCAATTGTGGAGCTGGTGAGGGCTCTGGGCTGGGACCCAGAGAGCAGTTTGGTTGGCAGGGGTGTGGCTGTAAGAGTGGGAAAATCTATGCCAGTAGTCTAGGCCAGGGGTGAGCCCAAGACCCAGGCCAACCCTTCGAGGTCCAGACCAAAATATCCAGTTTAGTCCTGGAGACCCCTTCCTGGCCCTCACAGAACTCATCACTGTCTCTCCTCACTCCATCCTGCTGTGCCTCCCACACCTCTTCTGTGAAAGGCACCGAACCTGTTTCTCAGGACTCTCTACCTCCTTCTGCCCACATTGCCAAGTCCTATCTGATCTGTTGATCCCCAGGACTTCTCCTGAATCCATCCCTTCTCTACATTCCTGCCACCCACCATCCTAGTCTAGGCTCCCGAGGGTCTCCTCCAGACAACTGCAGTGGCCTCACTGGCCTCCCATGTCCACTCCTGCCTTGCCAATCATCCTCCCCCAGGAGCCTCTGCGCTCTTAAATATGTGAATTGGCTCTTGGCTCTTTGTTGAATGCCTAGTGATTCTCTTGTAAGGCTCTCTTATCCCAGCTCTCAACGCCTGTCCTCTTCCTACCTCTAACCTTTTCTTCCAGTCCAGCCTGATTCCCAGCTTCAGCCTACAAACTACTGACTTTCCCAAATGTTTCACCCCTTCTTGGAAGCCTTCCTGATCTGGGACCTTGGCCCATGCTGCCAGGAATATCCCTGCCCCCTGTCTCATTTCTAAGGACTCCTCCTGTTCCTTCAATCACAGCTCAGGTGTTATTTCCCCAGAGAAGCCTTCGCTGACGGCTAGGCATCCAGCCTGGCCGTCAGGGTGGGGTTCTTTCTCCCCTAATAGACGTCAGGACCTCAAGGTTTCTTGGTGGGAGGTAATGGGGCTGCCTCCCAAATCTTCCCTTCTGTTTCCTCTCCTTGGACCCTCCGTTACACAGAACACCCCTTCCCCCATAGGCTCATTGTTCTCATCCATCTTTGGTCAGGGATAAGGCCCCTTTAAGGGTTGGGGGTCGGGTGTGAGTCTGGCAGCGCCCAGGGCTCTGTACACTCTCCCTCAATGCCTTCCAGAACTGCTGCCTGTGGCCTGACCGGATCCAGGAAATCGTGGTGGAGACACCTGCGTTGGCTGCTGAGCGTCAGAGGTGAGGGCAGTGAGAGGTGAGGACCTGGGGGTTGGGCAATGTGGGGCACTGATGGCGTCTGGGCTGGCAGGAGCCAGGAGTCACCGGAGTCGCCGGCGCCCCCGTTCTCCATGCTGCGCATCAAGTCGGAGAGCGGCGAGCAGGCTTTCCTGCTGATGATGAGGCCGGAGGACACTATCGGTGATGTGCGCGCTCTGCTCGCACAGGCCAGGTGGGCGCTGCGTGGAGCTGGCGGCTGCAGGGGGCGCTCTAGGCCCATGACCCAGCCTGATCGGCTCTGCCTGGTCTCCAGGGCCGTGGACGCAAACACTTTCCAGATCTTCAGTACGTTCCCACCCACGGTCTACCAGGACGACACGCTCACGTTGCAGGACGCGGGCCTGGTGCCCAATGCAGCGCTGCTGCTGCGGGTGTGCCGAGCTCAGCCCCCAGGCCCCTGATCCAGCCCCCAGTGCAAATAAAGCACCCGCCCCCGGACACCGGCTGCTCCGTGAGGCTCTTATGGTGCAGGGTGGGGAGGCGGGGGACAGCCCATCAGGGCGCCAGAGAAGGCCTGGGGAGGGGGCGGTGCCGACCGCCCTCTCTGTAACTTGAGCCCCAGCTGCCAGGCCTGGCTGCTGGGTCTTTGTCCTCTTGGTTCCTCTTTCTCGGCACAAGTGCTAAGCCCATCCAGTGAAAGGAAGGCTGGCCCCAGCACAAGCTCAACTGGGGCTGCAGAGCCTCATGTGCAAGCGTGCAGCCAGCAGATCCCTGTGCAGATATGCACAGAGCCACAGCACGTGGGGACACTTCCTCAACACTGCACAAAGCCACTGTCCCCAAACTGGCAGAACTGTGGCTGTGTACTCACTGCCATGACACACCCACACTTAGCCAATCTGCTGGAACACAAGCAGACAGCCACATGGCACAGCCACATTACTGACAGGCATGCAAATGTGCAGTACACACCAAGGCACAGACGCGTCAGGGACGCCATCACATGCATGTGAGCTGGAGGGGGACCCACCCACACTGTTCAGAAACTGAAACTGTTGGTCCACACAGGTATGTGTATCCCAGACATATATCCAAACACATGCACTATCACACACAGAGGTGCCACACAGGAGACAGCTCAACCCACCTGCCCACAGGAGCACAGCCTCAGCACAGGAACATCTACCAGCCTTGCTCAGAGCAGAGACCCAGCATGTCCAGGCCACACCAAACAGACACAGCGCCAATGGAATGGGACATTTAATTGTCTCTAGGGTGCTCCCGGGTTTGGGATTGCGGGGCCTTTGGCAGAGCCCTGGCTAATGGAACCAACAAAGGTGCCCATCAGCCAGTGCCAGGCAGGAAGGCAGCACCAGGGCCAGGCTGAGGACAGCCAGCACTTGGGCTGTTGCTTAAGACAATTTCTGAGACTACTGGGTAAGGAATGTTGCCTCTGAATGAGAGAGGGAGGCTACAGTTAGAGGGAGGAAGAGAGGCTTGAGTTGGGGGTAGGGCTCCAAGGTCAGAAGGTTAGGAACAACAGGGAGTTGGTCCCAAGGTCCTTCATGGCCAGCCATGGCTGGGGGAATGTGACGGTGAAGTCCAGCGGGCTGGCTTGGGCTCAGCTCAGGCCAGTTTCAGGAACTCTTGAAGCGTGTTCTGTTCCACAGCCTCCACGAAGAGCTCATAGTCCTGGGGGAGGGGACATGAGAGGTGGTGATTTGAGTGTTGGTGCTTTGTCTCAGGTCTGACTCTGGACTGAGTCCTCCTCCCGCACTCCCCCTACCCCCAACCCCCCGGCCATACCCCACAGTACTGGTCCCCATTAACAATCTGGGGTGGGGTGGCCTTGGGGTTGCCAGCCAAGGCTCGCATCTCATCCCGCAGGGCGTTGTCCTGGGAGATGTCCACCAGCTGGTACTGAATGCGCTTGCCATCCAGGATGCGGGTCACCTCGCTCTGCTGGGACTTGATCTGGGGGAAGAGGGTGGGCAGGGGTTAAGTGAGCAGGCTGAAGGGCTTCTGGGGGGAACCCTGGGCAGAAGAGGGACTGTGGCCAATAGCTTTTGTCCCCCTGTCCCCTCTACACCCTGGAGGATTCTGGCCACTAGTACTGTGGAGGATGAGTCAGGCTTGTATTGGTGCAGAATGAGAGAGGGTCCACCAAACATGGAGAGGGGGGTCAGAATGACAGAAATGGGATGAAGTGCAGGGTGGGGAGAGTCAGGAGCTCAGCCAGGGGAAGGCGGGGCAGGCCTGAGTGGAGGCTGGTAAGGGCATCCAGCTTCAGGTACACACACGGTGGCGAAGGGCACGATAAGGACGCGGTCAGGGTCGTCCAGGTAGCGGGGGTACAGAGAACGCGCGTCCGAGTGACGGGGGATGGGCGTGGGCAGCTCATGCTAGGGCTGCTGAGGCCCCAGGATGCCCGCTGAAGGCGTTCTGGATGGGGCCGCCGGGCCCACCCTGGGACCCGACCAGGGAGGCCGTATCCCCCGCCTAGCCGCCCCCGCCCCGCCCTCGGGGCGGGTCCAGGCGCCCGCGCTCTCCCCCAGCGAGGGCCCCGGGCACGCACTCACTTCGCGGGAGCCGGTGACCGACGTGCTGTAGACGCGCAGGCCGCTCATGCTGCGGGCGGACGGGCGGCAGTAGAG
Source organism: Aselliscus stoliczkanus (assembly GCA_033961575.1). NCBI lineage: Eukaryota > Metazoa > Chordata > Mammalia > Chiroptera > Hipposideridae > Aselliscus > Aselliscus stoliczkanus. Next base: position 164,635,871 of record CM066730.1, read on the forward strand.
GTAGCAGCACGGCCTGGAGACGACGCCGCCGCGACCGGGAGCGGTTTCCTTCCTGCTCAGCCCGCCGAGTCACCGCTCTCAGGACCAATGGGCGGCGCGGGCAGAGGCGGGGCCTACGCTACCCGCCCTGCACGCCGCAGGGCCCCTCCCCTCCCCTCCCCCTCGGGGGCCGGGCGCGCCCAGGACCCCTGTGTCACGCAGGGCCGCCCCCGTCAGCCCTTCTTTCATCTGGGTTCACAGCGTAAGGCTGGGAAGGGACCCGATGGCAGGAAAGGCGTGGAGAGCAGGGGCGAGCGTTTGGCAAAGGCCGCCTCAGCCTTGCCCGGGTTTGCTGCATCCACCCCCAGTGCCACGACAGCGCAGCTCAGCTCCCCGTTTTAAAGGCTGCTTTCAAACCTCAAGTTCCCAAGCTAAGGAACCTTGCTCCAAGGGACCCTTCCCCACAGTCCCCTGAGGGACACCCACACGGCAAGATAGGAGGCACACCATTGCAAGGACAGCCCCTACTTAAGAGATTTCCCCCAAAATTCCTCTCCAATCAGGCAGGTTTAGACAAGGAAGGTTGGTGGCACGAGACAGGGCCACACCCTGAAGGAGCCACATGGAGGCCACGGTAAGGCTGCTAGCTCTGGAAAGGGTGGAGGCAGAAGCTGTGTTAGGACTCCATGTTACAGATACACAGCTGGTTTTGGGGTGGTCTCAGCCCAATCCCAACTCCAGGTCACAGATGGCACTCCAAAACCACTCCAACTCTCAGCAAAAATTCGAGGGATTTGGAGGGAGTAGACTCCAGCAACCAGCCCCTCTGGAGACTCTCTCTCTTGGGTTGAACATGAGAGAAGTCCCCTCAGAAGTCCCCCCCAGAACCAGGGTACGGAGTGTGGCCCAGGAAGACAACTCTAGCTCCCTGAAGCAAATAGTGCCCTGCCTTGTTCTGGGGAAGCCACTTCCTCCCAGCAACCCAGAAGCAGCCGACTTCCTCTCAGAGGATTACTGAAACTCCAGTGACAAACTTGCTCTATGACTTGGCAGCTTTGCCCAACAGAAAGTTGTGTGGGAAGAGGTCTTATTTGTCCCCACAGAACAGAGGAGCAGAAGTGGTAGACAGACACGAGAGTGGACCTGCCAAAGGTCCCTCCTTGCTGCTGTCTGGGGAACTTGGCTCAACACCCAGACTTTGGCTTTAACAAGCCAAAAAAAGGGGTGGAGTAGGGGATGGTGGTGATGGAAGGCAATGGAAAACTGAGGAGTCTGTTAAATTTTTATTTTGTAATCAAAATAGGCAATACAAACCAGTTGACATAACAAGAATTCATATAAATAACTGCTTATAAACTTTACGAGGAAAAATACCCGTGAGCTTGGTGGCTGGGCTCCCAACACAGGGTGGAGACCAACCAGGCGGCTCTGCTTTTAGGAGGCAGAAGCCCAGAGGCTGAGGGGATGGCTGGGTGGGGCTGCTCTGAATGGAAGGGATAAGTCACTCCATAAATAAAACACAACTTGTAAAAACACTTAAGAGTCCCATTCAGGCCCAGGAGGTAGCCCTGACAGCCCAAAGCTTAGCAAGAATCTCGTGGTGGCTGATTCTAGGCTCCTTAACTGCTCAAGTGCCACCCCATACCCACACACAGCACCCCAGTCTGGCTCCAGATCTAGAGGCAGCCTGGGGCCAGCCCAGCAACCAGATACAAACAATTGTGAGATGCTCCCTAAACGTGGAGGCAAAAGACATCATAAAGCAAAGATCCAAAGGCCCCAGAGAAACAAAAAAACCCCCAGTAAACACTGAAAGCTATACCTTAAAGCTGACCTGTACTGGGTACTCTGAACTCTCAAGGAACCCAGAGCAGGAAAGGGAAAGGACCCCCACCCCAAACACAAAAGAGGCACGAAGCCGGCTGGGCACCGGCTCCAGCCCCAGGCGAAGGGGCGAGCAGACTCGCAGCCCCCTGCGGTATGCTGGGGGGGAAATCCTGCCCAAACCCAGAAGCAAAGGAGTTTGCGAAGTTCAAGAAGGGGGCTACCTGGATGGCCTGAGAACAAAGAAGGGGGCTGTGCTGACCACATGACCAGGGCTCCTAGGGCCCAGGGCAGCAGGAGAGTGGGGTCTGCTGTGAAACAGCAAGGTAGCACAGATGGAAGAGCCCTGGCTATAATCCCTAGGCCCCAATTCTAGTGGGTACTTTGCTAATGAATAGGTCACCCTGAGGCGTCTGTGTGAACAAGAGCCCTGAGGAAGCAGCAGTGGGACTGGGCCTAAGTGAACCCAGAAAGCAGCTCAGCTCCCCGGAAGGCGGGCATGTGGGGCCTGAGAATTCTCGAATGGCCACTGTTACTGGTACTCAGCCTTTTCAGGCTTCTCTAATGAACTCTGGGCATCAGCAGGACCAAGGCATGGAGTAGGGAATGAATGTGGATCCATCCCAAAGGATGGAGAAGGGAGGTGAGCAGCCTGGTCTTTGATGGCAGCCTGGGGCTGGGAACAGTCTGAGGACTTATCAGGTGACCTGCAGAAGTTAATTAGTAACTCACCCTCAAAAGGTGAAATCAAGATGACAGGACAAATGCAACCCAACAAGGCAAAGCCAGTGTGGGGCAGGGGAGGCACAGTTCCCGGGTCAGCCCTTGGCCCCAGGTACAGGCTCTTACCTCCCTTCTACCCCTTCTCTGACAATAGCAGCAAACAGGAGGCAAGAGATTGTCGGGGCAGGACCTGCTGGACTGGGCTCTCGGCAGACCGTCCCTGGGGGAATGCAGAGCCCCATGCTTCGCATTCCTCACTGTGTGACACAGTTTTCTCCCATGTCCTGGGCGTATCTGTCTGACATGGCGGTCCTCAAATCCTCGATATCATGGCGCAGCTGTTGGACCTCTTCTAGTTTCCTCCTCATCACATCCGGCTTCTGCAAATCTAGCAGAGTCCCTGGGTGCTGGGCAGCTGTGGAGGAGAGCATTTCGGAAGAATGTGAGTTGGGAGACGCCACCACGTAGAGGTGCAGTATGCACGGGCAGGAAGTACCCTGAGGCCCAGGCTGTGTCCTCAGACTCAGCCCTTTTAAAAAAGCAGCTGTGGATAGAAGGCTGAAAACCTGCTGCCTAAGGGCCACTGCTGGTTTGTGCGGCATCAAGGTGCCCCGTAAGGACACCTGTTCCCAAAACAGTTTTACTGAACATCCATCTACTTTATGAAACACGTAACTCCCAGAGAGCAGTGACCAGGCCTCCCAAGCCCTGTTCACACGTTACCAGAACTATGGGCAAGTTGGATGGGGGTGAGAGGAGAATAAAAGCCTCTCTCTCCTGGGTCCCAGACTGGCCTGCGGACTCACAGTGAATGCCAAGGAGCAGGGAGAGATTGGGGTCATGGCCCTGGGCCCTCTGGGTCACAATGCTACAGACAGCCTGCAGATCTTGAAGACAACTGGCCAACTCCTGGTGCAGCTCAAATGCCAGCTGGGCCGTGTCTGGTGAAGACGGAGACACCAGCTGAGCCTGGCGCTGGTGTTCCTGGAGCGTCAGATTCTTCTCAATCAGGTCCTGGTTCTGGGCTGAAAGCTGAGGATAGATGGTCAAGCACATCACCCCGGGGAAAGGCAGTGTTAGTACCTGAGTGTAGATATATGTATACATGTGTGTGGAGGGGAGGCTACGAGTCACAGGTGAGGCCCTCTCTTCCCCACCCCGCCTCCTGATATCAGGCCCAGTTCCTCCTGTAGGTAGGCTGGGCCCACAGAACTCCCGCATTGGAGAGGAAACTGCTCCCCAGCAGACTCTGAGTCATCAGCCTCCAGGTTTCTGTTCAGGAACCAGAGATCCTCCCACCCCTCGGAACTCTATCTGAAGCCAGTCCCTCAGCCAACTCTGTTAGGCAGGCTATTAGAGAAGGCTTAACGTGAACCGTGAAATCTGAGGAGACACTGGTTTCAATCTCTCCCTGCCACCCTGACAAAAGTGGCCACCAGCCAGCCTGATCAGAGTATGTCAGAGGAATAAACAGAGCAATAAAAACATGACAGCTAATGGCCACTGGGTGGGGGGCTGGAGAAGCTGGGGACCTGGAGGACACACAGTGCTGGCATGTGTCCTTCCTTTTCAAACCTTCACCTCAGTGGAGTCAGGCTTCATTACATAAACCAGTTATTCATGTATATCTGTGTCTCTTTCCCTCTCTCTCCCTACCTCTATTCTGTTTTAAAGACACGGAATAGAATTCCTCCTCTACTCCCAGCCCTTCACCCACACTGGGCCATGTGACAGTCCTAGCTCTGGGTGGCTCCTTCCTAGGCACTTGGCCAGTGAACTTGGTCGCCCCCTGCTGACAGCTCTATTTACTCCATGAGGACCATCAAACCCTCAGTCTTCTTGAACCCTTCCCTCCACAATCCCACAAATCTGTGGTTGCTGGAAGACAAAAGGAGAATGACTTTCCCATCCAAAAAGCTTTCCTGGGTAATTATGGCTTAGGCCCTTTAATATAAAGGATGACACAATGTCCCTTCCTAGTCCACTGTGAAAAAAGCTCAGCAGGGACCTCTTAAACATAGGGGCTCTTGTGGGAGGGATGGGGAGGGTACACAGAAAAATGAGAATATCAGGAGGCCTAGCTGATGCCGCTCACCTCTTTCACAGCTGTGCGAAGCTGCTGCAGGGCCGTCTCCCTCCGCTGGGCCTCCTCTTTCAGGACCTGGCTTGTTCCTTCTTCTTCAGCCACTTTCTGCTCTAGGCTCTGAATTCCATGGCAAGGAGTGTTGGGAGAACACACCAGGGGTAACAAGTGTGGTTTAGACCTTATCACCTCTGGCCTTGACTAGACAGTAAAGCCCCATCCTGCCCACACACTGCTGCTAAGAGATTATTTTAGAACAGCCCTGACTGAAACCCTCCTATAGCCCATGATTGTGTATTAAATAGAGGCCAGCTCCCAGCAGGGCAATCCACACCAGTCTGACCTGTTCCTACTTTTCTAGCCATCTCTTTTTTCATCCTCCACACAGCCTCCACTCCAGCCACACCGAATGACTGATGGGCCTTCACCCTCAAAGGCTCCAGCTCTGATACTGTTGTTCAGTCCCCTTTCCCTTTGCCCAGACTTCTCTTCTGCTCTGCCTGTCACCCAGGAAACCTCCAAGGCTCACCCAAACTCTTCAATCTGCAAATCAGATTCGATGAATCCTAATCTGGCCCTGCTACTCACACCTCCGTCAGAACCCAGGAATACATTTGCTGGTGTGCGTATGATTCCTCCCTCCACTAGACCATAACTTTACTGAGGACAGGGAATATCCATTCGTTCAATTCAGTATTTATTGAGCACTTACTGTGATAGCCACTGAGGCTACTGAAAAGAACACCATCTTTAAGGAGCTCACAGCACAAGCCCTTGACAATACTGGTTTACATGCTTCTGACAGAGATGAGAAGGGGTAAGAGAGCACACCCACCGGCATCAAATCTAGCTGGGGTTGGGGGTGGTGATGTGTGTATGTGTAGGGGTAGTCAGGGGGAGGGAGGTCTTTATATTTTGTTATCTTCTGCCTCTCATTCTATGCATTACAATTTCCCCCGAATTTTGTAACTGATTTGAACAAATGTATAAAAAATATTTCTGTAACTGAAAAATTTTCTGAATTTTCCCATTTTGTATTAAAAAATGTAACTGCCAATGAGAATGTCTCATCACCATGAAATACCCAAGGTAACCATTATGAATCCACCTAATTCCAACAATTTCACCTGACAATTTCCCTGATCATGGCTAAATACACCTTTTAAAATGTTGGGCTTTTTCAACCTTGGTGGAACCTCAGGGTTCCAGGAAACATACTTTGAGATCCATTAAAAACTCTACTAAAAGCCTGGGATTTTAAAAGGGTATAAACGCTTACTATGCTTGACTATATTCTAACATGCCTTGAAATGGGTGCACTAAATAGACATCGCCCGACCCACACAATGGGAAAGGCAGGGCTGCAGCTTTTGTTCCTCCTCACAGTGAGACCATTTTACTCATTTTGGTGTGAACCTCTGTTAGAGGCCAAAGAGAACCTGAGTGCACCTGCTTTACCTAGGATTTCCTGGAGTACCCAATTAAGGACACTCCCACTCTGGGCCAAAATAGAAACCAGGCGTCATCTTTGATTTTTCCTTATTCTTCAGCCCCCTACATTTTGTCAGTCACTGATTCCTCTTGACTTTATCTCCCTAAATTCACTTAAATCTGTGCTCTCACACCTCCTCATTGTAGCAGCCTTATGCCAGCTTCCTTCATTATCTCTCACTGGGATTCCTGCCTCCAGCCTTGGCTCTCTCCACGTGCCAATCTTCTTCCACACTCAGGTCTGTGCTGCAAACCTGACCACATCACACTCCAATTAAATGCTATAGTAGATTCCCATGACCTACCTGAAGAATAAAAAGCTAACTTAAGGAGGGACACAGCCCAGTTCTCCATTCACCACCTTATCTCAACATACCAAACTGCTTGCAGCTCCATGTGCAAACCCTGCTTTTTCATGCCTCTATGTTCCTACCCGTGCTTTTCCTTCTGTCCGGAATTCCAACCCCACCCTATCCAGCTCCACTTCTTTGCGGGCCTAACTCATCCTCCTCCAAGGGCCATGACCTCCAGAAACCCTTCTTTGACCTCCCCTTCCCCACTTCTATGCTCCCCCAGGGTAACATGGACACTGCTCTTACAGCACTGTGCTGAAATCCTTTCCCAACAAGCCTGTAGGCTAAAAGAACTGACTGGGTCTCATTCTTTTATTCCTAATACCAAGCAAACTGTATGGCAGAGAACAGAACAGAGTGTTGGCTGAATTCGTGATTCCATCATTAAGTCTTGCCCACCATGTCCCATGGACTCCAGCTCACCTGTACTTGTGAACGCAACTGATCCATCTTCTGCTGTTGCTTCTCCACGATCTAAAAGGCAAAATTATCAAGGAAGGCTGTAAGCATAGGAGGACAGTACGGTAGGAGGCAAGAGGGCAAGAGACTACACTAGGATCTGTGGTCTGGCTATTAGCCCCACTGGCCAGTCAAGTTGAAGACAAGTTAGCACTACCTACAGAAATATAAGCCATATTCCCTATCCTGGCTAACCGCTTCACACTCCTGTGCTCTGGTCACAAAAGGGAATGTAGTGTGGACTTAGGACCACTACTGGGGGTGGGGGTGGGTGGGGGAGACACTCTCACCCTCATGATTGCAGGTCAGTGGAATTAACTTTATATATAGCCAGCATACATTCTGGACATGACCAAAAATTCAGTTTAACGAAGACTGCCCTATCCAGGGCTGTGATGGTTGTTACTTATAGCTTTTTGTCACACTGACTGTCCACGGAGGGAACCTGAATAGGCCCAGTTTTCTGTCCTCTGAGACCTCAGGTATTCTCTGAACCATTTCTGAGTCTTCCTTTTTGCTGACCTGTGATCAGTGTCACCAGCAGGCCTCGGGCTCTTCCTCCTCTCCTGAATTAGGGTCACCTCACTTGTTAGAACTCTGCCCCTTGCAAGAGGTTCTGTATGGGGCCTGAGCCATGAAGTGTGCCAAGCTTCGGGGCACCATTTTGGAGCACAGAGTCTGGCTGGTCAGAGGCATGTCCTCCTCCCACTCTGCCTGCCTGTCATAAGGATGAATGTCTCAAATAGAAACTTATTATGCAAGGGTGACTTCTTGAAAGAGAGAAAAGCTCTGGGTAAAAGATCCTGGGTAGCCCAGGGCCAGATATTCATGGTTCCTTCACAATACACAATCTTCTCTTTCCTCTTAGCCTACCCGTTAGAGCCAGGATACCCTCAGTCACCTTTCGGAGGGAATCACATTCCTTCTGCCAGGACTCCATTTCCACGTCTGGACCTTGTTCCTGGTGAGCTGGACCTTTTCCACTGGCATCCACACAATGCTTGTCTTGCAGGCTGAAAGATAGTGACCTCTTCAAGAACTTTGAAGTCAGAGAGATATAGCTCTGACTCCTGATCCCGCTATTTACTATAGGTTTTGGGGCCACTTTGGCCCTTCTGAGCCATAGCCGAGGATAACGTGTTAGGTCTGTTATAACGTAGGGTGTGCCACACAGTAGCTACTCAGTCTGTATTAGTTCACTTCCCTAGAGGCCAACATCTATGTGATGGCCACCTGCCTAAGGCTCTTTGACTCTTTGTTTGGATATCTACAAATAAACATTCATAAAAGTCATACATGCATGCTATAGAAATTTTGGGAAATATGAAAAAATCTCCTTTTTCTTGGTGCATAGTCTGGGGCAGAGTCAACTTTGTCCCCTAACCTTACTTCTGACTCCAACCAATGGTCTCTTCTAATGGATCCCCACAATCACTTTCATCATGGCCCATCTGCTAAGATAAACAACAGGTCACTGGTTGAATATGGGATGAGAAATCCAATCCATCCCATTAGAAATTGGATTTGGTCCAAGAGTCTGTTGAAACACAGCCATCACATTTTCAGAAACTGCTATTAATATGGAAGAGGTTCCCAAGACACCCTGAGAGTACATTATGGCTTCTTGTTTTGTTCTCAGAATCTGTGGCAATCAAGAGCAATCCCTAAGGCTGAGGAAAAACAGATGCCCCTGGTAGCCTTTAGCTTACAAGGTTCAAAATGTGGATAACCGCCAATTCTCAGCACCAGGATCTACTTTTGCAAATATACAGATGACTTATTTCTCAGTTTACAAAAAATGCTTCCATTCATTCAACACATACATACATACTAAAGTGATTATTATCCAGTATTATTATTATGCCAGGTACTGAGTTGGAGCCTTCCAAAGGATACAAGGACAAGCCCCCCACTCCATCTCAGACAGCTTTCCTGTTACTTGCCCATACGCAGCTTTCCTATTACTCACAATCCAAACTAAAAGAAGCTCAGAGAAGTAAAGTGATTTGCTCAAAGTCACACAGATAGGGAGTTTAGTAGGGTAGCCAGGACCAGCACTTAGCTCTCCACTCCTTTTCTCAACCCCACAGGGATATTACCTATGTCTAGTGGAGGAGAATTCTGCTTCTCTCTCTCTTAGACTTTCCAGTTGAATCTCCTTCTCTCTGCAGGCTGCCTGGGTCTTCTCCAGCATACTCTCCAGCTCAGTCACTCTCTCTTGCAGCTCCGTGCTCTTCAACTCAGAATCCTTAAGCTGAGAGACAGGATTCCATGCTTAGGTCAACAAGCCAAGGAAGATTCTATCTGGTTATTTCAAAAAGCTTGTAGTCTAGTTGTGATTTTAACTGATGTGAGTCTGGACATGACTCTTTTGGGATTTTCCTTTCAGGGAACCATGGGTAACTGCATGCAGCAGAAGCTGAGAAAGTCTCTCTGGCTGGGCCACTCCGCTTGCCCTGGGTGTGCCCAGGTATTGCCACTACCTGCTGGCTCTGCTTCTGATGGTCTTCCAGGGTGGGTAGGTCAGCCAGGTAGCGCTCCAAGGTCTCAATACGCTGCTGCTTTTCCCGGTTCTGCTCTGATTCCTTCTGACATTTTTTTTTCAAATTATTGATATGTTTATCACGACCCTTGACCTAAGGAAAGAAATGTCAAGAATCTGACTCCATTGACTCCTCTAGGACCCTGAACATCAACTTTTTTCGAACTACCACTGTCTCTGTCCTTAGGACTATAAATGTTTTCTATTGCAATGAAGGCAGGAAGCTCATCAAATTTTGTCATTTGAGATTAGGGCATAAACAGCAGAGTTAACACATCTGGACTTTCCAATCAAGGGCAAGGAAGAAGGGCTCCCAAGGCAGTTTATAAAAACTGCCCAAGCACTTCTATATAATAAAAAATTTATCTGGTCTTTGTCCCAGGTTCCTGGAAGGGAACTTCTAAACTTTTAGAATTTCCAAATAATAGGGGTGTCTTTGCTATTATTCATAGTGGGCCAGAGCCTACCATGAATGTATTTATGCTGAATAGATAACTCAGGATGGGGGCTGGTAACTAGAAAGATCAAATGGTTGAGCCCAATCTCTGTGAAGAGGGCAGGAGATTGAGTTCAATCATGCCTGTATAATGAAACCCCAATAAAAACTCTGGACACTGAAGCTCAGTGGAACTTCATGGTTGGTAAATACATGGATGTGCTAGGAGGGTGACATGCCCTGATTTCACAGGGAGAAGGCACAGAAGCCCTGCTTTCAGGACCTTTCCAGAATTTGTCTCTTCATTTGGTTGGTTCTGATTTGTATCCTTTATATTGTAATAAAACTGTAATTCTAAGTATAGAACTTTCTTGAGCTCTGAGTTGTTCTGGCGAACTACACTTGAAGTGCTCATGGGAACCCCTAGATTTTTAGCCAGTTGATTAGAAGTATGGGTGGCTTAGGGAACCCACAACTTGCAGTTTGTATCTGAAATAAATCCAGTCTTTTTGGGGACTTTACCCTTAAAACTGTGAAGTCTGATACTAACTCTAGGTGGTCTGCATCAGAACTGAATTGCAGAAGTATATACAACTTCCCTGTAGACATACAAGTCTGCTATGTTCTGCTTAATAGGTAATACATTCCTACCTAAATACCACATTTGATATAAAGCTATGCAATCATCTGGAAGGGCTAATGAGACTGTAAACTCCTTGACAGGAGGGGCTGTGTCTATTTTTTTTCATCATACCCCCAAGATACAGCACAATGGTTGGCAGAAAGCAAGCACTCTATCAAGATTTGTGGAATGGAGACTTTTTTCTTCTTCACTATTATGGCTTTTTCTTTGGCTTATGAAAAAGAAAGCTGGAGGAAGCAAGAGAAAGCAGAGAAAAAGTAAGGCAGATCTACTGAGGCCAAAGAGGCGATGCAGGCCTAATTTAATCCAAAGATAAGAGAGTACGAAGAGAGAACCATGAAAATCAAGCCAAAAGTTTTATACCAGGTACATTTGTACTCTTTAAGCTCTGAATCAGTGACTCTCACGTTTCAATATGTATTTAGATTTATCTGAGAAGCTTAATGAAAATGCTGATAATGAACTCTGAATTTAAACAATGGCGTATTGGGCAGGCCAAGTGGCTCGTTGGTTAAGAGGTGGCTTGGGAGTGTGAGCTCTGAGTAACAGGGCCACTGGTTCAGTTCCCACATTGACGCTGCGCCCTCTACAGCTAAGATGGTGAACAACAGCTCGACCTGGTGGCTGGCAACAGTGTGGGCTGCAGTGAGCTGCAATGGGCTGCGGTAAGCTACTGTGAGTGGCCCGCTGCCAGTGTGAGCAGCTGGCAGCCCGTGTGAGCCGCATGAGCGGCTGTCCAAGGGCCGGAGACCGATCTGCCTCAGCCAGGAAGAGCACAACGGTCACAATACCAACATGGGCCAGTGAAGCAACGTCCTGCACAACTAGACTGAAGAACAAAAGGACAGCAACTTGTCTGTTCCCCTTCCCTGATTCCCTAACACTGTTCCCTCCCCAAATTCCCCAACAAAATCTTAAAAATTAAATAAATAAATAAATACATACATACATAAATAGTGTACTAACCACAGATGTTTATCCTTCCTCCTTTCCAAAACATTTCTAAAATGACAAGAAGAAAATAAAGCAATAACTTTAAAGTCACCAGAAGGGGCTGGCCGAGTGGCATGTTGGTTAAGAGCTGGCTTGGGACACCAGCAGCTCTGGTTCAGATCCCACATATAGGGCCAGTGACACTGCCCTCTACAGCTAAGATTATGTACAACAGTTCCATCTGGAGCTGGGCTGCTGTGAGTCCCCGGGGACAGCATAGCTGCAGCCCCTGCTGCACTGGGCTGCCATAGGCTACATGAGTGGCCGGTAGCCAGCGTGAGCGGCTGTCCAGAGGCCGGCAACAGATCTGCCTCACCTGAGAAGAGTGCAATGATAATGCCAACATGAGCCAGTGAAGCAATGTCCTCCACAACTAGATTGAAGAACAAAAGGACAGCAACTTGTCTGTTTCCCTTCCCCAGTTCCCCAAAGCTGTTCCCTGCCCCCAATTCTCCAATTAAAAAAAAAAAATCTAAAAAAACAAAAAAAAGTTACCAGAGGAAGAGAAATATATGAGACATTTCAACGTGTTTTCAGATGAAGGTGGACGGGGTGGGGGGGGATAAATGACACAGAGCAAAGGAGTTATAACCTGCAGCAGGAGTTAAAATTTGGAAAACAATATGCCTTTCACAATCCCCTAGTACCTCTGTACTCAAGGTTCCACGTACCTCTGAGGCAGGTTATCAGGCATAGACCTGAAAAATAGGGGGATTTACTGAAAGTCTATATATATGTTAGCTGGATACCATCCTCACCCAGGTTTCCCCAACAGCAGACTGGAAATTTATTCTCTGGAGAAATCAAATGAGATTCCCGACTCGGGGATATCAGTCGCATCAGAGGGACCCAGTCACTGGGTTGAAAACAAGTGTAAGTAAAAATCTATGTACAGAACTGCAGGACTCTAAACCTAATTTCCTTTTCAGTGCCCAGAACCTAAAGGCCAAATGCATTCCTGCTCCCATCCTCCCCAGCAGGCAGCAGGCTGAAGATTCTTTTTTACAGAGAGTGAGACAAGACATTCAGATACTGATACCTGAGGGTTCCCAAGTAAAATGACACTTTAGTCTGATCATTTTATAGTGAAGTCCACAAGGCAACTACCAGGAACCCAGAGCTCCCACCCAGCTTTTAACTATGACATTCTTAAATATGAAGCGTCTGTTCATTCAAGGATCACCAAGGCTCTAACATAAAAGACACCAAAACAAATTAAAAAGTACCTGAAGGAAACAAGAAAAAACACAACAAGCAGATGTAGACACCCCAAAAGGTATCATCAATATAGTCAGAGATTAAACATTGCCTCCATGAAACAAACACAACAAACAAACAAACAAACAAACAAACAAACAAACAAACAAGACTACCATTCAGAAATATAGAGGCATATACTCATATATTGGGAGAAAAAGAAGAGTTGAGGATAGATATCTTTGTGGAGTGGGCCAGGCACAGAACTACTAAATTTTATTATAAACATATTGGTATTTGATTATTTAACTTAGATACACGTATTACTCTGATTAAAGTTTAGTTTTTAACAAGCTTCTAAGTCCTTGCTGTAGCCATGGTACTAACATCACCCAGAGCTTGTTAGAAACGCAGGATCTCAGGCCCCTCCCTTCCCAGAGCTATTGAAGCTGGATCTGCATTTTTGCTAAGATTTCCAAGTGATTCTTAAGCACGTTCAAGTTTAAGAAAAAGCACTGCTCTCGTTTATTTTGATGAAAGTGGTCTAGAACCAAACATTACTAAACTGATCCCCCAAGAACATCTGCATTAGAGTAAGCTGTGAACAGAACCAAAAGATTTTAAATTAGCTCCTTTTATGAGGACCAATCTTACCCTAGGGCAATTCTAAGAGCACTGGCAAAAATGTAAAAACTCCCAAACTGGCTGCATACATGGAATTCTTTCCTTTTTAGGTAGAATTTAGAGAAACCAGGCTGAATGATATCAAATTATCACAGGTATTTAAACATCTTTCAACAGTACCATCTGGCATGACTGTCCAGGCTGGTTTTCCACTTAGGCCAGCTGGTGGCCCATTACAACTTGGAGCAGTGAGGGTTTTACGTGTAGTAGTTTTGTAGAGATGAAGCAGAAAGGAACGGCTCCATTTCTATTAGACAAGCCCTGCAGGAGAAGTCAATGTAGGGTCTGACCCAATTGGCTCCTCCTGGTTCCAAGAATGGGGCCCAGAAACAGCTTAGGTTTGGCAGGAGAGGGCTGACTGCCAACTCCTCTGAGAATTAGAGAGCTATCAGCTCCTTAGCTCACCCTTTCTTCCTGTCTCTTCCCCTCCTCTGAATTCTTCTGCAACGCCATTTTGAGCGACTCTCTGATGAGCTGGATTTCAACTTCTGAAGCAGCAAGTTTCCTTTCAAGCTCCACCTTTTCTTTGATCAAAGCGTCTGTCTTCTGAGCAAATTGCGCACGTAAGAAAGTGTTCTCTCGCTGCAATTCCTGTAAAGATTCTCAATATATAACTGTTTCTTACCCTTATAACCCCATGTACTTTACTTATCCCAACAGACTTCGTGGTCAAATATCATCTTTCTCTAAGAGTTTCTTCAAGCAGTGCTTCTCAAAATGTGGTCCTAGGACTAACAGCATCACCGTCACCTGGGAATTTGTTAGAAATGCAAATCTTGAGCCCAACTCACAGGCCCACTGAATCAGAAAGAAACTCTAGGGTTGAGTCTCAATAATCTGTTTGTTTTTTTTTAATTTTTTTTTTTTTTTTTTTTTAGCTGAGCCCTCAGCAACAGCTCAGCTCGGGCTGGGCATCGAACTGCTGTTGCTCAGAGCTCAGCTCGCCACTCTTGAGCGAGCTCTTAACCAACTGAGCCACTCAGCCGGCCCAATAATCTGTTTTTAAAAGCCCTCCAGGTGATTCTGATGTGCACTCATGTTTCAGAACCACTGCCTTAAAGCAATACCTGAGCTGTAGTATAACTGAAGGAACACAGGATAAGACATCAGAAGACCTGGGCTCAAGGCCTGATTCTCCTCCACTCATTCTTTATATGATCTTAGGCAAATTCTTCCTCCTTCTTGGGCCTCAATTTTTTGATCAGTAAATTAGAGAAGTGCACTAGATTTTATCTAAGGGCCCTTCTCACTTTAACACTCTATTCTACAAGATGGAATAGTACTGTCTTTGCGGGCCCACTAGGTGACACAGCCAGGAGTGTAATCTGTCTATATAATACCCATCACTCAAAAGCTCAAATTGCAGGGAAGTTTGGTCAATAAAGCAGGCTTCTTCTGGAGCCACTGACCTCATTGAGAATATGGTTTCCTTTAGTTGCTCCTAGACATGGAAGATAAAAATGAAAATGGCAGCACTGGCTTGAGGAGCCAGTGGCCCCGGTTCGGTCCCACATGAGGGCCAGTGACACTGCCCTCAAAAAAAAAAAAAAAATGAAAATGGCTCTTAAATCCCCCATTACCTCTGCCTCCTTTCCATTTGGCCAGGGCTGGCAGATTAAGACTTCTCAGAGCATCACCCAAATCGAAGACCTTACAATGTACCTTGCTCTTTCTTTTCTTCCAAGTTATGTCCTGAAACCAAGGCATCTGAACTTCCACCTGATTCTACACTCAAGCCTTTTCTGCCCCCACAAGGGCAGAATAAATGATGCTTTATAATTAGGATGCTTAGTCTTTGAAGGTAGGGGACACCTTACATCACTTGGTTCCTTTTCTAGCTCCTGGATACCGAACAGTGCCAAACACAGGGAAGATACTGAGTTATGACATGCAGAATGCCATCCGGACTGCCAATGCTTACCTGTAGCCTCAGCAAGCAGACATCCCCAAAGGGGGCAGGGCGGCCCAAAAGGGCATTGTGGACTTGTAGTTCACTCTCTCGCACTTTCTGCTCCAGCTGAGAGATGTGTTTCCTCTGCCTACAAAAGCCAGTAGAATGTGGTCTAGGGTTCTGACCCTAAGCCACTTGCAGTATGAACCCCCACTTCCTCACATGGGTACAATCTATATTATGTAAGCAAGAACCTTGGATTCTGGGCAGTACTGTTTTGCTGAAAAGAGAGCAAATCAGAGAGCTAACTGAGGGAAAATGAGGAAATATCAGTTGCAAAGAACCAGCTGCCCCCTTTAGGGACTCCCCAAAGCCCCTTCAGAGATACACAACTGGCCTATCCCATTAGTCAGATACAGGACCAGGCTGCTTATCAACCTAGCCCTACCATGAGGCAAGGAATGGGCTTAAACAGAGTGGCATGTGCTGCCCTTGAGGAAGCTCCCTCAGTGGGGGCTGGGAGGATTGAGGCTGGCCTATGGCACCCCTTGCCCTCTTACTTGTCAATGAGGAGCTCCTTTTCTTTCAGAAGTTGTTCATTACTGTTCAAGATGCTGATCCACTGAGCTGGTTCTAACGTGGGCAGTGAAGGAGCAAAAGCAGCGGGATGGTGGCAGGTGGCTCCATTCTGAAACTGAAAGGTAAGCAGGTCCAGAGGGACTTGATCTTGACCCACAGGCACCTGAAAACACCTGGGTAGTACCCAGCTGGGTCTGTAATCAAGGCTCACTTTAGCTCAGCCTGAGAAGGCCAATGTTTATGAAATAATTTTAGCTCTGATGCATGACTAGAAATAACCTGCCAGGGAGGTTTCTGCCAACTGGACACTGCTCAGAAAGGCTCTAGTTTCTAAGAAAAGGTCAGATATCTTTCATTGGCAACAGAGACAAATCAACAGCTAAGATGTCCTCACCAACCAGGAAAGAATATGTCCAGCATCTTTCCTTCCCACTCTTACGCAGCACAAGAGACTTTTCTTTTTAAAACACAAAAGTGGTATAGTGGAAAAAACACAGGGATTCAAAGACACTTTCTAAACTCTAGCTTTGCCACTTACCAGCTGTGACCCTGGGCAGATTACTTATTTTAAGAACCTAGTAAATTTCTACATATACTCTATCAGGGTGCTATAAGGATTAAATAAGATTCTGTATGTGAAAGTACCTAGCCTAGTGACTTTTTGAGTTTTCCGTTATAACCCTCTATTTTGGAGAACCTCTTTAGTGTTTAATTAGACCACCAACAGATTCTATGGCTCACAAGCCTTCATTTTCTATTTACAAATATCTTCCCTCTTTCTTACAAATGTTTTCTTTAGAGTCAAACTTATAGGACAAAACCTATATGGATCTAAGATCTGCGCAGAACCTGCAAAATCAAAGGAAAGAAGGGCCTCTACCTGCATCTGCTCCATCTGTAAACGAATCAACTCCAGCTGCTGCCGACAATTGCTGATGCTGAGCTCACCAGATCGCTCGATGGGGTGCCAAGGGTCAGAATTTGGCTGCCACACCTGAGAGGGTAGAGGCTTGGAGAGCCCAGGAGCAGGCTGGAGTCCCAGAGGAAGTAGCCCACTGCCGCTAGGGTGAGGTCCATTCCGCTCACATACTGCCCCACTGCCTGGTGCCTTCTTGGTCTCAGGCAACACTTTGTATAACTCCTTGTTTGGGTCGGTTCTTGGGTTGTGGAAGTGGACTCGGTAGTGAGGATCTGAATAAAGTGTCTCCATCAATGCCGACTGATTGAGGGTAGAAGACTCCATACTGGGAATATCAAACTTTCTCATCTCTTCTTCTCTTTCATGGCCCACTGCAGGAAACCAGGGCCGCTCAATTCCATTTTCTCCAGCAGCACCACAAAGATACATGAGATCTCTAGATAAGCCTGGAGAATGTTTCATTGCACCGAAGTCTCCATTTCTTGTCATCCCCACATTTTCAGCCAACCCCGACAAAGGGAATTTGGAGGAAGTGGGTCCGGCAGGTGCAGAATTTGGCTTGGCAGGAGAGGTCCCCAAAGTAGAAGGCATCACATGGGCTGTTGGAATGGTTACGTGGCTTTTGATGGGCTGGAAAGAAGGGCTGCTACTTGAGCTGCAATAATCTGTGGAGAGAATAGCCTTCCATAAGTCAAAATTGAAGCAGCAAACTTCCTGAGTTTGGCTGCTATGTCACAAGTTCTCTGCCTGTCCTGAGACCAGGGAGAGAGGGCACTGTCATCACAAGTATCAGGCAGAAAGACACAACAGCTTAACTGGCAGAGGTGTGTTCTAGGGTCTCAAATGCCATTCACAAGACAAACCAACAAAAAGCAACACTGGCTTCACTTTTACTTACACCCTGTCCCTTGTAATTGAATAAAAAATCTTGCCAGTCAACAAACAAAACAGAAAATTGAACTTCAAAAAAAATCACTTACTTAAGGGAAATGGATTAGGTCCTACTCTTCTGGGAGCTGGGCACCTCTAAACTATAATCCAATCTAATAAAAAATCCTTTCCAAGGGCTGCAAGAATCCTCTGTGTCCTCCAAAAGCCCCAGTGAAGGAGAGCAATGAATCTAAACTATCTGAAGAATAGGCGAACTGGATGGTGCTGCTCTGTCTCCAGGGTAGGGAGGACAGCATCTGAATCGGGATTCTGTTCTCTCTCCCACTCACCAGAACTGCCTGCCTGGATATGTGAGGTTATTCTTAGTAGCTCTCAGGTTTCGCTCTAGCACACTGAGCACTCTCAAGTGACTACACACTGAAATCCTCTATTTTATATTTTGCCTCTCACTTACCCCCTTGTTTGTATCCAACTGTGATTTTTTCACTTTTCCTTCAGATTTGGACTTAGGTTTCCTTTAGCTCTTTCCCAGTGTTGGGAGACAACTCTGATTAGCCCTGCCGCAGAAGGTTCACATTTCTACAAATTTCCAACTTTCAAGTGCTACTCTGAAGACTACAAGATCACATAACTAATGTGCCAGGGTAATGGGCTGCAAGCAAACCAGAAAACACACCTGTTACCTTCAACAGGGAGAAAAGTGAGTAAGGGGACAAGAAATATGTCTTCCCTTTTCAACAATGTCCAGTACTCTTTTCCAAACCAAGCACATCTATCGTGAAGAAGAGTGGGCTACCAATTTGTTTCTCTTTTTTCTTTCCATCAACCAACACAGAACACACTCAGCTAATGAGGGCAGATCCTATACCTTTCCCAGAATTATGAGTACAGATGAGCTACCATCTTCTCAGCTCTTTAAAAACATAGGCAAGCCAAATTACCCTTTATAATGTATGCAGAGTATTTAATTCCCTATACTCAATGATCTTGAGGATATATAAAAGGCCATACTAAAAAACAAGCAAACAAAACAAAACAACCCCACAGTAATTTCTTTTTTTCTTTTCTTTTTTTTTGAGGGCAGTGTCACTGGCCCTCATATGTGGGACCCGAACCCAGGCCACTGGCTTTCCAAACCAGCACTTAACCACTGCGCCACTCAGCAGGCCCGGCCCACAGTAATTTCTGATAACATGCATCAGTCTCTCAGGACCAAGAGAGAAGGACATTTCAGAGTCAAAGGGCATAGTCTGTCATGTCCCACAACTTAAATATAGGACTAGTCAACAAGTTAATATAGACTGCTAGGAGGCCGACTTCCGAGACAAGTAAGCTCTACTTAAAATCGTCCATAAAGGCACCATAATATCCACTCTCACCAACAGTCCCTGCTCCCAAAGCAGAATTATGGACCAGAAGACAGTGAGATTGTGGTGTACGAGGGGCTGCTACTATGCTGAATTTAGTACCACCTCCTTCGGTCTCCATCCACACACAGCACCACTCTCTCAACTCACCAAATTCAGTTTTGAGCCCATAACCCCTCAAATAGTAATGCCAAAATCAAAGCCAAGAAGAAAGGTACTAACTGACCTAAGAGAATACGTTTTTCTCGTTTTCTAGTGAGCATGGTCCGCCTATGGACGATAACAAAGTGAGGTCCCTGTCAACATATCTCACTTGTCTATTAGGTTTGTTTACTTGTATTACGAAAGTGCCTGATTCTGAAAAACTGTTATAAAATGTCAAGTTATACCTTACATCTGGTTTCTGTTTTAGAACATTTTGAAACAAAATAGCAACACTTATTTTCAAAATGGTCACTATCTTGTACAGTTTTCAAAGGCTTTCAAAATTTAGTGTATAGGATATGTGGTTTTTATTTAGAGAAGTCTACAGTTCCTTAAATCATTGGGTTTTTGCCACTTTAAGGATATACTTTAAGGACATCTGTTTCGTGAACTTGTTGCAATGATGTTGCTAACCTTTTTTTTATATCAGAGCGATTATTCATTACGAATTTGTACCAACTGGATAAATAGTTAACCAAGTTTACTATTTGGAAGTGCTGAAAAAGCTGCGTGGAAAAAAAGTGAAACGACCTTAGGGCCGGCCCAGTGGCGCGGTGGTTAAGCGCTGGCTTGGGAAGCCAGCGGCCCCGGTTCGATCCCACATATGAGGGCCAGTGACACTGCCCTCAAAAAAAAAAAAAAAAAAAAAAGTGAGACAACCTGAACTTTTGCCAACAATTCATGGCTCGTGCATCACCACAATGTACCCGCTCACACGGCACTGTCTGGGAGGGAGTTTTTAGCCAGTAAACAAATAACTGTATTGGAACACCCTCCCTACTCACCTGATCTGGCCCCCAATGACTTCTTTCTTTACCCAAAGATAAAGGAAATATTGAAAGGAAGACATTTTGATGACATTCAGGACATCAAGGGTAATACGATGACAGCCCTGGTGGCCATTCCAAAGTTTGAAGAGTGGACTAGGTACTGGCATCAATGCATAGCTTCCCAAGGGGAGTACTTCAAAGGTGACCGTAGTGATATTCAGCAGTGACGTATGGAGCACTTTTTCTAGGATGAGTTCGCGAACTTAATTGTCTGATCTCTCCTCTAAATCTCTCCTCTCTTGTACATTCTCTCTCCTCACCCCCCCTCAAAAACAAAAAACAAAAAACCCCACAACTGATTATTTTTAGCAACCTTTCCTTCCTCGTAAGGGGTAGACTTAGCTATTGCTAAATCTTGATCACTTTGTGAGGTCTCCAGTATCCACCTCTACCCTGTCCCTTGAGAATCTTCAAGGTAAAATACCTTAGTGGAGAGTGGAATCAAAAGCAAGCCTGTTCAGGGGCTGGCTGAGTGGCGTGTTGATTAGAGCTGGCTTGGGACTCCAGCGCTGAGCAGCAAGGCCCTGGTTCGGATCCCACATGAGGACCAATGACACTGTGCTCTACAGCTAAGATGGTGAACAATAGCTCGATCTGGAGCTGGGCTGCCGTGAGTCGCCGGCAATGGCATAGGCTGCAGCCCCTGCTGCAGTGGGCTGTCATGAGCTAGTGTGAGAGGTCGGCAGCCAGCA
The DNA here is from genome assembly GCA_033961575.1 of Aselliscus stoliczkanus. NCBI lineage: Eukaryota > Metazoa > Chordata > Mammalia > Chiroptera > Hipposideridae > Aselliscus > Aselliscus stoliczkanus. The sequence goes on from CM066730.1 coordinate 164,656,651, forward strand.
TGAGCTGCCAAGAGCCGCTGTGAGCAGCTGTCTAGAGGCCAGCGACCAATCTGCCTCATCCAGGAAGAGTGCAATAATGATACCAACATGGGCCAGTGAAGCAATGTCCTTCGCAACTAGACTGAAGAACAAAAAGACAGTAACCTGTCTGTTCCCCTCCCCCAATTCCCCAATAAAATCTTTAAAAAAAAGAAAGAAACCTCTTACCGTTTAGCAGTCACGCTTTATTTCCCTCTAAGCAACCAGTAATCTACTTTTTGTTTTCATATAGATTGGCCTATTCTGGACATTTCATATAAATGGAATTATATAATATGTGGTCTTTTATGTTTGGCTTTTTTTACAAGGCATAAATGTTTTCAAAGTTCATCCATTTTGTAGCATGCATCAATACTTCATTTCTTTTTATTGCCAAACAGTATTTTATTATATGGATATACTACATTTTATTCATCCACTCGTCAGTTAATAGACATCTAGGTTGTTTCCATTTTTTGGTTACTATGAATAATGTTGCAATGAATATTCATGTGCAAGTTTTTATGTGAATGTATGTTTTCTTTTCTCGGGTAAAAACCTACGAGTAGAATTGTTGAGTCACAAGGTAACTCCATGTTTAACCTTCTGAAGAACTGCCAAATTGCTTTCCAAAGCAGCTGTAACATTTTACATTCCCACCAGCAATGTATAAAGATCCCAATTTTTCTATGTTCTCACTAACTTATTATTTTGTTTATAGCCATCTAGTGGGTATCACATCTGATAAAATACCAAAGTGATTAGTTTTGTGACTTGAATCAACTAATTAATCACTTTGAAATTCAGTGTTTTCATCTATAAAATGAAAATAATATTTCCTATAGTGCGGGTGATGCTCAGCAGAGGAAAATGGCTGGGAATCCCCTTTGTTTTCCAGAGCTGAGGGGCACCGCTAGTTTTACATATTCCTTGAGGGAAGAAGGAATTTATGGAAAGAGGGGTGGACTGGGACATTTTTTTTTAAATTTTTTTTTAGAGGGCAGCGTCACTGGCCCTAATATGTGGGATCCGAAATGGGGCCACCGGCATCCCAAGCCAGCTCTTAACCACCGTGCCACTCGGCCGGCCCTAAAAGTTCTTGGTTTTTTTATGACATTTTTAAAGCAGGGAGTGGGGGTGGGGGTGGCACCAAGCCTTTAGAGTTCGCTTTTTACTCCTGAAGGAAAGAGTGAAATTGTGTAAGATAATAACAGACAACTTTTCCACCCTAAATAATTTTAACACTTCTTTCAGGTGATACAGGATTTAGTTTGTACCTATTTTATTTTGTGCTTTAGCTGCAGATCAGAATAGAGTGAACTATCCTGTCCTTCAGAACTGGCTTTGGGGGCAGACTAATAGACCCATTAATTATAAAGCTTATGTTTTTTTATTTTTTTGAGGGCAGTGTCACTGGCCCTCATATGTGGGATCCGAACCTGGGCCGCTGGCCTCCCAAGCCAGCGCTCAACCACCGTGCCACTCGCCTGGCCCATAAAGCTTAAGTCTTAAAACACTTTATTTATTTATTTATTTATTTATTTTAAAGATTTTATTGGGGAATTGGGGAAGGGGAACACTGTTGGGGAATCCGGGAAGGGGGCCACCCAAGTTGTTGTTCTTCAGTCTTCCTTGTGGAGGGCGCCAGTCGCTATATGGCTTCCCTGTCAGCAACTCGTGGCCTCTAAGCTCAAGGTGTTGTGTTCTATCTTAGTTGCAGGTGGACACAGCCACCATCCCATGCGGGAGTCGAACGAGCAGCCTTGTTGTTAAGAGTGCATGCTCTATCCTGAGCCATCTGGGCGGCAGCTCAGGTCAAGGTGCTGAGTTCAGTCTTAGTTGCGGGTGGGCATAGCCACCATCTCATGCAGGAGTCCAACCCGGCAGCCTTGTTGTTAAGAGGACACACCCTATCCACTAAGCCATCCAAGCGGCAGCTCAGCTCAAGGTGCCGAGTTCAAATCTTTAGTTGCGGGTGGGCATAGCCCACCACTGAACAGGCAATCTTGTTGTTACACCAGTTGAGCCATCCTGCCACCTGTTGGCAGCTCAACAGCTCAGATAGGGCGCAGCGATCACTGGCCCATGTGGGAATCGAACCGGCGGCCCTGTTGCTCAGAGCACACGCTCTAAGCCAACTCAATCAACTGAGCCACTTGGCCAGCCCCTTAAAACACTTTAAATCTGGCTTTTTGATATGTTCCCTCGGTAAATTTAAGAGTTTTAAACATGTAAACCTAAAGCAATTAAACGTTTCTATTTGAACTTTTGTTTGCAACTCCTTGAATGAGAACACTGAATTTGTAGTTAAACGCACTACTGAGATCTTTTTAATGAGGCAAATAAATTTTTTCTAGTGTGGAGTAGTTTTTTTTTCTTTTTAGTTTAACTTTGGGGGCTCAAGTTCTGATTGAGTTGGCTTTTTTTCTTTTTCCTTTGACTCTCATCATAATTTTTTATTTATATATTTTATTTTTGAATTGCATTTTCATATGGGTAGAAAGGTCCAAGTAGGAGTTGAAAGTATGGTTTCTGGATACTTTGGGTTTAAAATCCAATGATGCCCATTTTGACTTGTGAAGTACCACTAGTCTAAGTAGAAAAATACAAAACAGAAGTTCATAGCATTCTTAAAGGCATTAATGAAAACTGTTTTTTAAATTTAGCATAGTATCCATCACAAAGTATTTAATAAATAGCAATTATTATCATTAAGTCCTCTGCCCTCTAGGAACTCACCAACTAAATGAAAAACAAAATACTCTTGTAAAGTACTGCCTGGCAGTTATTACTTAATTTAGGTGCAAAAACAAGTGGCAGAAACAATAAAGATATAAGAATGTAAAGAGGAAGATCAATAATAGTGGAAGGGATGGGAAACCTCACTAGATCCTGAAAAATTAGATCAGCATAGCTGGGAGGGGTAAGAAGTGAACAGCACAAATTGGCCCAGATTAAAGAAGAAAAGAGCTCAAGTATCAAAAAGTCCTCTACTGGGCCGGCCGAGTGGCTCATTGGTTAAGAGCTGGCTTGGACACCAGTGGCCCCAGTTCGGATCCCACATATGAGGGCCAGTGACACTGCCCTCTACAGCTAAGATGGTGAACAACAGCTCCACCTGGAGCTGGGCTGCTGTGAGTCCCCAGGACAGCGTAGCTGCAGCTCCTGCTGCAGTGGGCTGCCACAGGCTACAGTGAGTGGCCGGCAGTCAGCGTGAGCAGCTGGCAGCCGGTGTGAGAGGCCAAGAGCCACTGTGAGTGGCCGTCCAGAGGCCGGTGACCGGTCTGCCTCACCCAAGAAGAGTGCAGTGATGACACCAACATAGGCCAGTGAAGCAATGTCCTCCACAACTAGACTGAAGAACAAAAGGACAGCAACTTGTCTGTTCCCCTTCCCCCATTCGCCAACGCTGTTCCCCTCCCCCAATTGCCCAATAAAATCTTAAAAAAAGAAAAAAAAAGTCCTCTATTTTCATAGCATAGTAAGACAAGCGATTTAGTGACAGTAAGAAATATGTTTGAATAGGTGGGACAGGGCCAGATCACAGGAGAACTTAGGCCTCTAAATTTTATCCTCTAAATCATGGAAACAAATGAGGATTTACAGGAAAGTGAAACCATGAAATTAGGCTTTTAGAAAGATTAGGGCTGGCCAAGTGGCGCAGTGGTTAAGCGCTGGCTTGGGAAGCCAGCGGCCCCGGTTTGGATCCCACATATGAGGGCCTGTGACACTGCCCTCCACAGCTAACAACAGCTCCACCTGGAGCTGGGCTGTGCGAGCCCCGGCGACGGTGTAGGCTGCAGCCCCTGCTGCAGTGGGCTGCTATAGGCTACAGTGAGTGGCCAGCAGCCAGTGTGAGCTGCCAGTAGCCACAGTGAGCGACCATCCAGAGGCCAGCAACCGATCTGCCTCATCTGGGAAGAACGTAATGACGATACCAACATGGGCCAGTGAAGGAATGTCCTCCGCAACTAGACTGAAGAACGAAAAGATAGCAATTTATCTGTTCCCCTTCCCTTATTCCCCAACACTGTTCCTCCCCCAATTCCCCAATAAAATCTTTAAAAAAAAAAAAAAAAGATTGATTAATCTGGCATGAGAGAGAAAGATTTGAGGCCAAGAAATCTATTAGAAAGTTGTTTGAGATAGGACCAACAGTAGAAATTGAGAGGAAGAGACCAGCTGTGAGAAGCATGGGGTAAGAACCAAGCAGACTCCTTCCATAAAGGAATGACTTATGAATATTCTGAAAATGACAATACACATAGAACACAATCTGAAAATGACAATGCATATTGGGAAACAAATCATTGATCCAAACTTACCCTCTGCAATGTCTGAGCACGAGGTGCCTATGGCTGTGTCTCCACTGTCAGTTACACTTGAACAGCGGCTGAAGCGGCTCCGAAAGGCCTCTGAGATAACTGGGGTCTGCCATTCAGTCGCGAGGGAACTGCCCTTCTGAATCACACTGGAACCTGAAACAAGAGACATTTCTCACCTTTAGTGTGAACCAGCTGATGTAACCCCACAAAACTTTTTTAAAAACTCACTTAAACCTATGAAGGAATAGCAGCACCCCACCCCTTACTCTCTCCTATGCCTATTTCAGCAACTCTGAGTTTGTTGATTTTAAATGGAAATAGCATGAGAGGTGAGAATTTTCAAAGAAATAAGACCTACTAAGAATCCAGGAGAACTGGGATAGAAAACAGTAATATTTAATAGCAGCTACCATTTTTTGAAACCTAGAAACCACAGGACTTTACAAACATGATCTCATCTACCTACTTACTGAAAAGTATCATCACCTCTATTTTACAAAGGATAAAGCTGAGATTTGAACGCATGTTGTTCTGATTCCAATACCCACATTCTTTCCTCTGCCAAGGTTTCTCAATAGGTGTTTTTAGCATTTCAATTCTTCCATGTGTAGTCTATATATTGCAAGATGGTTTTGCATCCCTGGGGCCCATTTGCTAAATGCCAGTAGTCAGTCCTCACTCTATCCCATCATGACTGTGGAACCTGAAAATACTCCGTATGTTTCCAAATGCTCCCTAGGGTAAAGGCAGTCCAGTACCCTGTTGAAAACCACTGCTTAACCGAACCCCGGCACCCTCATGGGCAGGATGAATCCAGACCAAGGCGAAACCACCTGAAGAGCTTTTTCTTTCTTTTTTTTGAGGACAATGTCACTGGCCCTCATATGTGGGACCTGAACCAGGCGTCCCAAGCCAGCTCTTAACCACCATGCCACTTGGCCGGCCCGACCTGAAGAGCTTTTGAGGGCAATGCAAACAAACAAACAAAAAAAACACTAAAATTTCTTAGTGGGTAAGAAAGGACTGATGAAACTTATTTGACTTCATTATGTTACTGTTTAAGGGCTGGTAGGTAGGAAGTGTTCAATAAATACCTGATTTACTGACATTAGCAAAGGCTTAAATTCAAATTATTTTCTAAAAAAATACTATAATTTTTCTAAATTGTATCTGATGACACATGTAAACAAACAAAAAGGTTATGGGAGCTACTTACTCATTTAAAATATCAGAGTTTGAGTTGAAATCAAATAATATGGTTCTACAGACTCATCTAGTGGGAAGCACATATCTAAATACAAATCATCTTATTCCCATCTTTCAAATTTAGTGTTTTCCTATCTTTTTAACCTAACTCCTTCTATTAATATTTTTGCTACCCTTACTTCTGCTTCCTACTGAAGGAAACCTAATTTTCCCCAAGGACTCCTTTTATTCTCTGGGTCACAGTGGACTGCCTGATTTGAAAGAATCTATATACATGCAGTAATCTGTAATAATCTTTAATAAAAGACATAGTCAATAACCAGAGCGTACAATCAGCATGGAATTAACCAGTGTTACTATACTAAGTTAATGTAATTCTTGTCAGAAGCAAAGAAATTTGACCTCTTTGTGAGTCTATATGGTATTATCTCTCTAGTCAGTGTACAATTTGCCAGATCTTTTGAAACAGTGAAAACTGATTAAGGACCTCTATTACCCTGTTCCTGACTTCCTACTAGAACCCACTCCCTGTTATTACTAATGATCTTCCATTCTTCACCTCTACCCCTTTTTCCATGCACCCACTCCATATATCAATTCTAAAGAGATAAATTTGCTAAAATAAAAGTATGTTTTGCTGTAGTTATAAAAGCTTATGCTTCTTTCAAAATTCAAGTTTGAAAACTGAAATATTTGTTAGGTCACATATCCTACCAGCAGCATCCTTATCAAATATTACACCATTATTAATCAAAAGAGAGACTACTGAAGACAAAGCCATCAGAAAAGTAGTTGAGGACCGGCTGAGTAGCACGTTGGTTAAGAGCTGGCTTGGGACACCAGTGGCCCCAGTTCGGATCCCACATATGAGGGCCAGTGACACTGCCCTCTACAGCTAAGATGGTGATCTGATCCGCTGTGAGCGGCCATCCAGAGGCCGGCGACTGATCTGCCTCACCTGGGAAGAGCCCAATGACGATACCAACATGGGCCAGTGAAGCAATGTCCTCCACAACTAGACTGAAGAACAAAAGGACAGCAACTTGTCTGTTCCCTTCCCCAGTTTCTCAACGCTGTTCCCGTCCCCCAAGTCCCCAATAAAATCTTTACAAAAAAAAAAAGAAAAAAAAAAAAAAAAGGGCAAAGAATTTGAATAGCCATTAAAAAAAAAAAAAAGCAGTTGAGCTTTGTTAGGAATTGCTACATTTCAAAAACTTGCATTGCACACAAAATTGTTATAAGAAATCGTACAATTCAGCCCTAAGACAGTGCGTGGCACATAACAGATGTTCAATAAATATTTGCTGTATGAATCTTAAATTGATTTAACAAATGCTTTTCATTTTTGTTTTTTAACAAATGCTTTTCAAAGTGCCTACTATATGCAAGGCAGTGTGCCTAGGAGAATATAACAAATATCAACCAAATGTCTGCTATGAGGCACTGTGGGATTTTAAATTAAATAAAATATATCCTTAGTTGAATAAAATATATCCTTTTCTTCATAAATACCACAGGATTCAAAAAGTTATTTTTAGGGCTGGCCAAGTGGCCGAGTGTGTGTATATATTTATATGTTTACTATATATGTATACTTAATAAACCTACTGAGCTTTCAAAATCTTGCCAATCCATTCTAAAGATGAATTCCTGAGTCTAGTGACAACACAACTGAGACTGTTGACATTCAAGAAGAATTCCAATCTTTGTGGGCTAGCAGATGACTGACCCACTCACACGACTACAAAGACAACATAGAACACAGTAATTTATGCTGTGTTTTTCTGATTTCAAATAGGACTATTTTCCAAAGTCATTCTGTTCCAGTCCTTTATGTGTCCTCCCCTCTCAATCAATCACATGGTCTTGTTGGAAGCCATCTAGGACCAGAAATAAATAGATGTTCTCTCAGAGAGACCTGTTTTTCTAGTCAATATAGCCCCATGTTATTTTTGTTCCTTTAATACCAGCACTTCAGTGAATGCTTTGCTCAGCATGCCCTTTAAAGGAAATTTCTGTTATGACATAATGGAGCAAAGGTCAGATTTTAACCCAGAAAACTTTGACTACTCACCTGGTGAAGCGGTATGAGAGACCCTCTCACTTGGATATTTGTCCTGCATGGCCACCAACACAGTTATTCCAGCCAACTGTAGAATGAGGGAATAACTAGTCAGATCTCTCCACTGTCTTTTTTTTTTTGAGGGCAGTGTCACTGGCCCTCATATGTGGGACCGAACCGGGGCCGCTGGCTTCCCAAGCCAGCGCTTAACCACCACGCCACTTGGCCGGCCCTCCACTGTCTTTTAATTCCCTGTTACTCATTCCCATTCAGCTGAAACTGTCAAAACCACAGAGTATTCAAGTATTCCTCCACGTTTTACTCCTAAGGATATTTTTTAAGGCAAACCAATTCCCAATACTCCACGCTACTTCTCTTCCTAAAGAAAGGAGAAAAACTAGAACCAAACAGATATTCCCAATACTGATCCTATGGTCATAGAAAACCACTCCAATTGTTGTAAAAGATAAAAATAACATTACTTCTAGGGCCGGCCGAGTGGCGCGGTGGTGAAGAGCTGGCCTGGGAAGCCAGCGGCCCCGGTTCAGGTCCCACATATGAGGGCTAGTGACACTGCCCTCAAAAAATAAATAAATAAATAAATAAAAAATAACATTACTTCTAATTAATAAACTTTGCCATGGATCTTCTTAGCCATGGTGACAGGATCGAAGGGGTGGGGTGGAGAAAGAACTAAATAAGCAAACCAACAACTAGCTATTATAGCTTCAATTATGATTAACATAAAATAGATTCCTCCAGTAATATGATGTCATATGATGCACAAACATGCACAGAATTCTCAGTCATTAACAGAACCCCAATACTCAACTGGGAACACGAGATTTTCTTCCCATTTCTCCACTCCTTAAAACATTTATATTTAATCTAATGTTAGGTTCTGAGAATTCAGCATAAGTCTGATGACTATTTACGTAAACAAAAGCTTTAATTATCTTTAATTAAGATATTTAATTATGCAAATATCTTATATTTGCAGAATACTTGAGAGGCAGTACAGAGAAGTGGTTCCGCGTATGGACTCTTGGTCAGACAGCTTGGGTGTAAAGCTTGACTTAGCAACTTATTTGCTGTATAACCCTGGGCAAGTTTCTTAATATCTGTGCCTCAGTTTCTTCATGTAAAGATGAGGTAAAGAGGGCCGGCCGAGTGCCACATTGGTTAAGAGCTGGTTTTGAGATTCCAGCGGCCTCGGTTCAGATCCCACATATGAGGGCCAGTGACACTGCCCTCTACAGCTAACAACAGCTCCACCTGGAGCTGGGCTGTGAGAGCCCTGGTGATGGTGTAGGCTGTAGCCCCTGCTGCAGTGGGTTGCCATAGGCTACAGTGAGTGGCCGGCAGCCAGTATGAGCAGCTGGCAGCCAGCCCAAGCTGCCAATAGCCACGGTGAGCGACCATCCAGAGGCCGGCGACTGATCTGCTTCATCCGGGAAGAGCGCAATGATGATACCAACAGTGAAGCAACGTCCTCCACAACTAGACTGAAGAACAAAAAAGACAGCAACTTGTCTGTTCCCCTTCCCAGATTCCCCAAAACTGCTCCCCTCCTCCAATTCCCCAATAAAATCTTAAAAAAAAAAAAAAAAATGAGGTAAAGACAGGAAGTAATTCATGTTAATTCATTTAGACTTACAATAGTGCCTGACATGTATTAAGTGCTTTATTAATGTTTTTATTATTACACTTGGCAGTTTATGTCAATAAAAGTGGCACAGTATGGACCCTGAAGGATAAAGTATAGATTTAGAAACTTTTAATTAATAAGAGCCCCAAAGAGTTTGGGACCAACTCTGCTGACAGAACAATTCTTAAAGGTGAAATTCAAACTTTGGAGTGGAAAGAAAGGCTATATGGTACTATTCCTCTATGTACTTTACTGACCTCTATAGTTTTATCTTAGTAACAACAACCCAAACCCACACTAATTCACTGTATTTACAACAGAAATCTGTTGTCTTTGTACACTTGGTAAAAGAAGCTTTTTTCAGTCATAAAATCTTCAGTTTATGGCTGGTATCATTCAGTGTGTTAATGGTGACACAAAAAGATTAGATTACCTGCTAGTAATATCAAATAGTCAATATCAAAATCTTTTCTTCACCCCTTTCTTTAACATAGAACAAAACGATAGGCCCACTAGACTCTGAGACCTTTCCAAATTCAGATAAATTGAAAAGAGGATGACAAAAAACCTCTCAGTTACCGTATGATTCAGCAGTTCCATTCCTAGGTATATATTCAAGAGAAATAAAAGCACAGGTCCATTGATCCGAGTGGCCCATTGGTTAAGAGCTGGAGCCCCTGCTGCAGTGGGCTGCCATAGGCTACAGTGAGTGGCCGGCAGCCAGCGTGAGCTGCCAAAAGTCACGGTGAGCAACCATTCTCAGGCTGGCAACCGATCTGCCTTATCCAGGAAGAACGCAATGACGATACCAACATGGGCCGGTGAAGCAACGTCCTCCACAACTAGACTGAAGAACAGAAAGACAGCAACTTGTCTGTTCCCCTTCCCAGGTTCCACAACGCTGTTCCCCTCTCCCAATTCCCCAATAAAATCTTAAAAAAAACAAACCCCAAACATACAGGTCCACATAAAATCTTGTATATGTACACTCATAGCAGCATTATTTACACTGGCCAAAAAGTAGAAAGAACTCAAATGTCCATCAATTGATGAATGGGTAATTAAGTGTGGCTATAAAAAGGAATTAAGTACTGATACACGCTATGACATGGATGAACACTGAAAACATTATGCTAAATGAAAGAAGCCAAACAAAAGGCCACATATTGTATGATTCCATTTATATGAAATGTCCAGAACCAGCAAATCCACAGAGACAGTAGATTAGTGGTTGCCAGGGACTAAAAGAAGGGTAGTAGGGGGATGGAAAGTGACTGCTAATGGGCATGGTTTCTTTCCAGGGTGATTACAATATTCTGAGATTAGATAGTGGTAATGACTGTACAACCTTGTAAATATACTAAAGCCACTGAACTGTACACATATAAAACTGAATTTTATATGTGAATTGTATCTCAATTAAGAACTCCCACGAGGAGTAAAACAGTACAGAATAAATAATTCTTGGGCCGGCCGGGTGGCATGGTGGTTAAGCGCTGGCTTGGGAAGCCAGCGGCCCCAGTTTGGTCCCATATGTGAGGGCCAGTGACACTGCCCTCAAAAAAAAAAAAAAGGATAATTCTTGACTTTTTCCTATGAAGTTCAGAAATAGATAAGAAATTTTTAGGACCATTTGAAGGAGACAGAGATTTCCTGAGCTAAGAGAGAGAGAAATCAAGGTACGAGAAGCAACACAATAACCAATTAACAATCAAGAAAGGTAGGAGTAGGGCCGACCGAGTGGCTCAGTTAGTTAAGAACTCGCTCAAGAATGCAAGCTCTGAGCAACAGCAGTTCGATGCCCAGCCCGAGATGAGCTGCCAACAGGTGGCAGGATGGCTCAGCTGAAAAAAAAAAAAAAAAGGAAAAGGGCCGGCCAAGTGGCGCGGTGGTTAAGAGCTGGCTTGGGATGCCAGCGGCCCTGGTTCGGGTCCCACCTATGAGGGCCATTGAGACTGCCCTCAAAAAAAAAAAAAAAGGAAAAGAAAGGTAGGAGTGAACGGAGGCAGACAAAAAGTAGCACCCAACATTGATGGCTTCTCTTCTAAGTCCTTTAAACTACAGAAATATTCGTTCATTCAACAAATTACTACCCATCAAGCACTGTGCTAAATACTCTGTAGGTATCATGTCCTGCGTTTAATGCTCACATCAAATCTATGAGGTAGTTACATTATCCTCATTTTCTGGATGCAAAAATAAAGGTTTAGAAAGGTGAAGGTCATATGGCTAGGAAGAGGCTTCAAAGCCAGGACTGTGCTCTAATGCTATAGGAGTCTAATCAGCATTCTTTCTGTGTGTGACAAAGAGAAATAAAGAATGTTAGTAAAGCACAAGTTTCTCTGCCTCAAACACAGCCGGATCTGCAAGCCTCAGAGCAGTTAGGAGGAAGCGCAGTTCATAATAATTTCTTCACTTTACCCTTGGTCACCATCCAGGATCTATTTCCCAAGTTACTAACCAAGAATTCAATTTTGACTGTTGTATTTCTCCCCTTGAAGAATTATAATCTTAGTGTGGAACGTCACACTTGGCAGCTGTTGAGAGAACCACAGAGGATTTGAAGGGATGCAGACAGCTGATATAAACACATTAAGAATCTCACACCATCACACTATTTTCATGGCCTTGATCATTCATTAAACTAGGTCTAAAGAAAGAGAAGCCAGTGCTCGCTTCGGCAGCACACATACTAAAATGGAAACAATACAGAGAAGATTAGCATGGCCCCTGAGCAAAGATGACATGCAAACTCATGAAGCGTTCCATATTTTTAAACTAAAAGAAAGAGAAGCTAAATAATTGCCGAGAAGTTGCCCTTACAAAGAACAAGTCTTGAAACATATACCACCACCAGACCATTATAAAACAGACAAGGCCTAGGGGCCAGTAGCAAGGCATGGTTATCTTATTCATCCTTGTATCACCACTCCTCCCCTACACAGCACACAGTATTCCATGCATCAACCAAAACTTACTGAGTGCCTACTATATGCCTGGCTTTGGGCCATGTGGTGGCAATATATTGGTGTACAAGACAAGCAGGGCCCTGATCCTTCCCGTTTATGGTTATGAAATGCTGAATACCCTCTACTGACAAAATAAGCTTTAACACATTAAACTTTCAGTCCATGCAAAGCACCAGCTCCTCATTGTGCAGAGCAGGGTCCCTCAATCCTAGTACTACTGACTGAGGTCGGATTAGTCTTTGTTGTGGGGTCTGTTCTGTACACCTTTGGATGTTTAGCAGCATCCTGGTCTTCTACCCACTAAATGGCAAGAGGAATCCCCGAGCTGTGATCATCAAAAAAAATCGCCTTGTCAAGTACCCTATAGGGAGCAAAATCGCCCGGCTCAGGACTCTAGTGTCGGGCCTTCTACAAGTGCTCTCGGTTGCCCAATCTTAATTAATTCTCTCTTCACCCTTCAAATCTCAGTTCAAACTTCACTTCCTCAGGGAGGGCTCCCAGTCCTCTCAGGCTACATCAGAGCCTTCAGTTCTGTGCTCTTCATACTTCTCCACCCTACACTACTGAGTGCTAATCGAGTCATCACCCGCTTAACGTCCACTGTCTCCCAGGACTGGGTGCTCCTTGAGGGCAAGGACAGTGCTTCCCGTCGCCCCCCCCCCAACCCGGCGACTGGCATAGGGCCTGTCCTTTACGTAGGTACAACTGCTGTGGAATGAATGACGACAGAGGTGAACACAAGGCGATAAGCGCGGGGAGGCGACTGAGATACGAGGGGGGTGGGCGTGGGGCATTATTTTAGGAAACCCACGCAGTGAGTCCCGGCGGGAGCGCTTAGTTGTTCTGCGCATGCGCTTTGGCTCTCCCGCGGTCCCTCACGGAGGTAGGTCGTGCGTGTCTGAGGTTCCTCCAGGGCTCCCTCAGATGGGGCAGGGTCTGTCAGTCCGACTGGGGCCCCGAGGGTGCTGGACTTACGTGGGCCAGAAAGCCGACGGCGAAATGCCTCACTCAAGGCCACCTACTGCAGCCACCACGTCAGCCGCAGGCGGAGACTCGGGTGCTCGGCTCGCCTAACGGCCGTTGCACACCCACCAGGTCGCGCGCTGCTCCTGCCCCGCCCCTTTCTGCCTGGCTGCGACCAATCAGAAGTCAGACTGCGCCGGTGTCCCGCCCTTCCACGCTGCCCTCGGCGCCGGGAGCGGACGGATCTTTTTGCGCATGACCCCGCCGCCCCTCCGAGCCTTCTCCCTTGCCCCCGGCTAGATCTGGCCTCTGGGCGGAGCCCAGTTCACCCAAGCCTGGAGTAGCTTGCTGGGCGTGTGCAGACCCAGAAGCTGGCGGCCAGGGCAAATCGACCCGGAACCCCACTCAACCTGCCCCGCCCCCGTCGGTTCTCCCACCTGAAGCTGTGGGTCAGCTTGTGACCAGGAGTTAGGGTGTGGTCTGGGTCACTTCGTTATCGGCGTTAGGGCTCAGCCTGTAGCTGGGTTCAGGGCTTGGGCAAGGCTAGAGTCAGTGGTCAGTGGGGTGGCCAGACTCAAGTTGAAGGAGCGATCTTGCCTTCCTACCCAAACTGTCCCCAGGAAAAGGAACTAAGTTCATTTGCATTCATATATATTTAAAAATCATCCTCGGAAATTGTTTGAAAGGAGGAACAAAGCCATCAGGCAAAGGACAGTGAAATTCCAGGTATCTGAAAACCTGACATGGGTGGGAGAGGCATTAAACAATTGTGATTTTTGTAACTTTGAAGAACCATATTCAGAGCTTTTATCACTGGATCAAATTCATTCACTGTAGAACAGGGATTGGCAAACCGGCTGGCGAGCCACATGCGGCTCTGAAGTAAAATTGAAAATAAAAATAAAACATAGTTTCATTTATAAAATCTTTAAAGGGTATTATTCACATGATGGTGATTTCATTTGTTCTACGGCTCTCGAATAATTTTTAAATTGTTGTGAGGGACGGAATTGGCTCTTCCGTCCCAAATGTTTGCCGACCCCTGTCTGCCCAGGAGGTCTCTGGGGATGTGCTCCAGAGTTCTATCTCCCACCCTCTCATAACATGTTAAGGTAAGAACATAGAAGGCATAAAATAGCCTTTCATGAATAATGAATTTCATGGTAGATGAATTTAGGGGGTGTTCTCTGAAATTAGGACCAGAAGCCTTTGTTAAAATATAAATGTTAAGAATAGGTGTCTAAATGAATAAATTTGTGGACTGGTGGGTAGTAGACTAGTGGGTGGTGAAAACATCCACTTAATGGATTCCATTTCTTTCCTGTAAATAATCTGCGAGGAGGGAGAAAACAGGCATGTAGAGAACTGTGAAGAACCGGCAGGATTTGAAGAGCTGATGCAGAGAATGGAAGAGAAACCTGACTGAAACCATAGTGAAAGTGCTGAGATTTAAATTTACAAATGGCAAACAGTACATTTAACCGTTTTCTCCAGTGTATATCTAGATTTTAAAAGTAATTGTTATCATACTACCAATTTTAAAATGTAAATGACTTCTTATATTTTAACAAAGACTTTGGGTATTTATTTCAGAGAATATTAACAATCAAGTTTTAGGTATGCGATATTCTTAAATCTTCAGTTACCTTATTATGTTTTAAAAACTTGCATATTTTAATAAAATCTATCAATGGAACTATCATCTTACATGACTAAAAGAACTAGAGATGGCCAGATATGCCCCACCCCACTTTAATCAAAGAAAATGAGAAAATAACTGCATCTTAGGTATAATGAGATAATTAGAGCTACCACTTTCACATGCATGGATTGTTGTCTGGTGGTTTATTTTATAAGCCTCTATGGTTACACAGCACAGAGGCTTCTTGAACATGGTCAACTAAGTATAGTTAAGTTCAGTAGCTTCCTTGTTTACTTAATTTTGTTTCATTCGACTTTTTTTTTGAGATATTTAAGCATGGTAGAGTCAACAATATTATGCCCTTATCCTTCAAGATATATATCTGTGTATATATATATATATATATATATACATATATACATATATATATATAATTTTTTTTTTTTTTTTTTAGCTGAGCCATCCTGCCACCTGTTGGCAGCTCAACTCGGGCTGGCATCGAACCACCATTGCTCAGAGCTCAGCTCGCACTCTTGAGCAAGCTCTTAACCAACTGAGCCACTCGGCCGGCCCTTATTTTTTTTTATTTATTTATTTATTTTTTTTTATTTTTTCAGGGCAGTGCCACTGGCCCTCATATGTGGGACCCGAACCGGGGCTGCTGGCTTCCCAAGCCAGCGCTTAACCACCGCGCCACTCAGCCGGCCCCTCAAGATATATTTTAAATGAGGGCAAGGATTAATATTTCACCAACAGGACTATTTAAACAGTCTATTCCAGACCTAAAAGTCAATATTAATTCCCATTGAAATGTAATTAATTGTACTGATAATTAATTGTACTGATTTACTAAATATGACTTTGATATATATGAAAAAATAATATGGATTGATCATTTGACTTAATTTTTTTCAGGAGCTGTTAGAGCATTAAATGACCAGGAAAGTTTTTGCAAATCAAAGACTTTAAATTTAACTTTTATTTTGTTGCTTGTACTAACATTATTTCCCAAGAAATTAATTTCTAAAATTATCACAGATATCAATAAAATGTATTTCAAAAGCAAAACAAACAACAAAAAGAGGCAGAGGGCCTTCTTGGGATTTTGTGAAAGTGCCAAATCTGCCAACTAATAAAGCCTAGTCCATACCACGTATTCCTGCACTCAGCTGTCCTCTCTGTAAGGTCAAAGACCATCTTGTGTCCTATTGAACTCGCAGGGCCTAATACAGGAACTGGTACATAGTAGATCCCAACCTGCTTTTGAATGAATAAATGATAGTACAAACACTGCTGCCTATATCCAACCTCTACTAGAAAGGGGGAGTTATGAGGTTATAAATAATTAATGGTCAGGATATGATATGGATAAATTTCATCTTAATTCTGAAATTGAATACCTCTTGCCCATTCTGCAGAAGAAAGGATTTAGGACCAGCTGGCCAGTCTTGGAACAAGTCATAGAGTCCCTGTGCTGAAGCAGAGATCATCTGGTAAAACTCATTTTACATAGCGGGGAACTAAGACCCATGGAGAATAAAGTGGCTTTTCATACATACACCCCCATTCCTCATAAAACACTGAAGTTTTGTGGTCAGATTACACAGAAAAGGAGTCAGACAAAGTAGGAGAATTCCATGCAATTTAATTGCCTTACCTTCTGCCCCGCCCCTACAATATTGAGCAGCTCAATCGTGCCCTTGGAAAAGTTCTAGACAAAGATGGGAAGAGAAATTGGGATGAGGAAGCACAGCTTGAGGCTTTGAGTCCACAGTCCTTGCCACACAGTAGTTGCGCCTCCCTAAATCTTCCTTCACCCTACCCTTGCCTCAGGCAATTAAACTAGAGGCCAAAAGCTAGAGTTGAGAGAGGTATTAGTGGATTTTACCCCAGCATTCAGCTTATCACCATCAGAAGAAACATAGCCATCCAGGCTCCTGCAAGAAAGAAATTATTATAAAACAGAATTAGGTGGCTTTGAGAGCCTGCCTGGAAAGCTTTGGGGGATTATTTAGTAATCCATTCATGAATTCTTTCAACAAAGCTTTCCTGGGACTGTGCACCAGTCCCGCCATTGGACTCGGGGTGAGGAAGGTAGAGATACAGAAATGAAATGCAGGGCAGCTGGTTAGCTCAGTTGGTTAGAGCACAGTGCTTATAACACCAAGGTTGCCGGTTCGATCCCCGCATGGACCAATAAGCTGCGTCCTCCACAACTACTGGACTTGGAGCTGAGTCCTGGAAAAACACAGTTCCCCATTTAAAAAAAAAAAAAAAAGGAATATTTTTTAAAAAAATAAATGAATTACACTCTCTAGTCCAATGTGAACCCCCCTCACTTGTCACCTCTCTGCCCCTATAATCTTGAAATTTCAACTCCTACTCTAAAACTTTTCTGGATAGTCTTAGGTTCTGATGAGATATAAAAACTATTGCGCCGGCCGAGTGACGCATTGGTTAAGAGCTGGTTTTGGGATGCCAGCGGCCCCGGTTCGGATCCCACATATGAGGGCCAGTGACCCTGCCCTCTACAGCTAACAACAGCTCCACCTGGAGCTGGGCTGTGCGAGCCCCGGCAACGGTGTAGGCTGCAGCCCTGCTGCAGTGGGCTGCCATAGGCTACAGTGAGTGGCTGGCAGCCAGCGTGAGCGGCTGGCAGCCAGCGTGAGCTGCCAAGAGCCGCAGCGACAGATCTGCCTCACCCGGGAAGAGCACAATAATGATACGAGCGAATAATGGGCCAGTGAAGCAACGTCCTCTGCAGCTAGACTGAAGAACAAAAAGATAGCAACTTGTCTGTTCCCCTTCCCCAATTCCCTAATGCTGTTCCCCTCCCCCAAATTCCCCAATAAAATCTTAAAAACAAAACAAACAAACAAACAAAAACCCTCAAACTATTGTGGATGCAAAGCGGGTTCTAAGTAACCTCACAGGGTGATCTGATCATAAATACCTCACTGGGGAGGTCCTGATGGGTAGTTAGGCCCCAGACATATAACTTCATTAATGAAAACTTTCTCTTGCCCTTCAGTAAGCCCTGTTTTTGTGCATCTAGATTAACACACCTTTGAAATAGGTGATAACCACCCTGAAGAGCACATAACCTTGTTAGCTATGCTGCAATGCAGTCCCTGCTTTACTTTCTCCTATCTTCATTTAATCTTCCTTAAATTCCCTCCTTAATTTCAAATGCATAAAAGAAACTGCAAAACTGTAACTCTGAAGCATTTGAGATCTTGCTTCCCAGCAACTGCCATCAATTTTGGCTCAAAGAAACTCATAAAAATTCTCTACCGGTTTCAATGTTCTTAACTTGACACTATTGTTACTGGCCAACTGAGCAGCACCAACCCCCACCACTGAAAAACTTTAATGTTTTCTTTTCTAAGTATAAAAATGTTAAGTCTCCTCCCTAGTTCTTTAGTTTCTTAGCTCTTGGGCTTTGATTGCTCTTCTAACCAGTTTGTGAATCTTGGACTGAAGATACCCCTTGCTTCTTAATTGCTTTGTAAATTAGTTCCTGAATCTGAAACAATATAAGTCTCTTACTCCTGCTTCAGATAACTAGTTGAAAGCCTGTGACTTCCTAATATCCCCCAGGCCAGTAAGCTAAATGTCAAACCCATTCTGTGTCCAGACAACTGATGCCACCTGAGTGATGGACTGAATAGCCACAAGTTTCATAAGAACTAACAGATTTATATTTTTGTCCTCATTCAGGAGCCTTGAGGATGCAGGGGACACCCCAACAAGCAAAGAAGCCAACACAGTCTTCCAGGTGGAGCTTGAGACCCCTTCCTCTCATCTGAGATCAACTAGGGTGAGAGTTCCGTGAACCCCAATAGGCAGGGACAGCTCTACGCCCCTGCCCAGAAGGAAGCAGATACAGAAGAGACCTCCTGTCCCTCAGCTTCCCATAGAGATTTTGTGGGGATTACGTCTCAAGGAAAAACTAGGCAGGTAGTTAGAGGCAGGCATTGGGTCTCTGCACCTACACATCCCACAGAGTGCAACTGCCTGGGGGCCATCCCCTCTCCACCCAAACTCCCCTTTGTATTGTAATTACCTACCCCTGCAGGAAGAGCAAATGGGTGCAAAATATCCAACTAGATCAGACCAGTCACTCACACCTACACAGTACCTCTTGTTAATCACAGGGGCCAATCAAGTGGTCCTATGCCCAGGAAGAACAGCCCATCCTGGAGAAAAAGGATAAAAACCCCAAGTTCTGGGAGGAAAGCCTGGCTGCTACTGCTACTTCTGCTGCTGCTTCTTCCTTTTAAGCCTCACCTTTGCATGTGCTCCCTCCACACTCTTTGGTAATGGGCCCTTGGTCCAACCTCTAGTACTCAGGTCTACTTTTGCTTCTGGATGTATTGTCTTTTCTAATAAACTAATTATTTTACTGCTTTACTCTGGTATCTCGTTCAATTCTTTGCTCGAGTTACCAAGGACCTGGACTTTGCGCCGAGAAAGGCCCACTCTCCGACAACACTATGACTACCAACAACCCCACAATGACAACTCTGCCATGTACTACTAAGGAAACTGAGACTCTAAGAGGGTAACTGACTTCTCCCAAGTCACATAGCTGAACAAAAACAGGATCCAAGACCAGCACGTACCAGAGCCCATTGTGCACCCTCATTAGAACTTCATCACAGCAATTCCTGTGTACCAACCTGCCCAACTATTGCTGCTGGAGGCACTGGACTCTGAAACCACATAGAAAGAAAGATTGAGCTTGAGGAACCACCCTGACAGGACAAGGCCAGCATGCTCCCATCATTTCATCAAGACTGGGCAGAAAAAGGCCGGCCGAGTGGCGCGGTGATTGAGTGCTGGCTTGGGAGACCAGCAGCCCTGGTTCAGGTCCCACATGTGAGGGTCAGTGACACTGCCCTTAAAAAAAAAAAAAAAAGACTGGGCAGAAAGGCTGGGCCCTTCTTGAAGCTGGGACTCAGAGGGGTGTGATGATGAACCTTCTGCGGACTTACTAAAGAGATAGGCTTTCCCTTGAGGGTGGGAGCTCGGGAGGACTGGTGGAATAGAAAAACCGAGCGAGACTGTTCCAGACCAGCAAGGAAGATTTCCAAAAAGCACGCTGAACACCGGACAGACAGACTGCGAGGAGAGTGATCTGATGTGGCAGGAAAGGTGAGAATGAGAGGAGATGCAGAGATGACTCACAAGTTAAATGAGTCAGAAAAGGACCTGGTGAGGAAAGGGGACTTCTTCAGGGCAGAGGGGCAGTCAAGGAGGATATGAGCTTGGGGAGGAGACTTGGATTTAGGAAGGAGTGAAAGGGCATGAAGGGTCATGGTCTCAGAGCAGGCCAGTGGGAGACTCTGGAAGAGGAGTGAGGGAGGCCACCGGATGATCCAGTTACTGTTTACTAGGATGGGCCAGAACACCAGCCAGCCAGCGCTGCTTTCCAGGTCCTCCAGCGCTGGGATCTCCCAGGCTCATTTCTCCCAGGAGGATTCTTCTGACTGCAGGTCTGCGGGAGACACAAGCTTAAGGGCAGCGAGGCCCCTCCCCACCCCAACCAGGGCGAGCCTTTGCGAGAGACCCCCCCCCCCCCATAGCCCCTGTGAGTTCACCAATCCACAAGACCTTGGGCTCCAAAATATCGCGTATAAGTCAATCACCTCCACAAGCCTAGCCCTCAGCCCCACCCCTGGTAGGATAGGCCCGTCCCCCTGACCTCCATCCTCCAGGTATCTCCTTAGTCCCGCCCCCAAGACAACGGCCTAGCTAGGAGTCCCGCTTCCTGGCTCCCCTGCTCCTCTGCTGGTCACCCCGGAGCTGAAGCAGGCTGAGGCTGCAGCTACGGCCAGGACCACCTCAGGGTTGCCTTCTCACCGGCTGGCACGGTGTCCTGCCCGCTTGTCACACAGGGTCACTTGGCCGGCTGTTCAGGTAGAGCGTGTTGCTGATTAATCGGAACAGGTTGAAGGCCGGCATCACCGCTGGAGAGGCACCGTTGGCCCAAAAACCCCAGAGCAGCCTGTTGCTGACTGGACAGCTGTGGGGAGAGGCTGTTAAACCTTCTTCCTGGTTTCTTAGTTCCTTAGCTCCTGGCTATTGATTACTCTTCTAATCAGTTTCTGAATCCTAAGACTAAAGATTGCTCCTAGCCTGAATCCTAGAATTTTCCTATCCCCGTCTCATGATTGTTCTGTAAATCAGTTTCTTAATCCTAAACAATAGATTGTTCATAGAAATCGCCTACCCCTGCTTCAGATAACTATTTGAAAGCCTGTGACTTCCCAATATCCCCCAAACCATCCCAAAGACTAAATAGGCTTTAACATTTCCTCAGGCCAGTAAGCCTAATGATTGTTTCCAAACCCATTCTGGGCCCAGACAATTGACACCACCTCAGTGACGGGCTGAATGGCCACAGGCTTCATAAGAGCTAACTGATTTATTAATTAAAATCTATTTTTCCTCATTCGGGGATACAGATGATACCCCAACAAGATTGCCAGTCACAACCAAAGAAGCCAATGTGTTTCTTCCAGGCGGATCTCGAGACCCCTTCCTCTCATCTGAGACCAGCTAGGGTTCTGTGAACCCCCAATAGGCAGGGACAGCTCTATGCCCCTGCCCTACAGGAAGCAGATACAGAAGAGAAGACTTGCAGTCCTTCAACTTCCCATAGAGATTTTATGGGGATCACATCTCTCAAGGGGAAAAAAAGGCAGGCAGTTAGAGGCAGGCTTTAGGTCTCTGCATTCCTACACATCCCACAGAATGCACCACCCAAAAGACCAACCCTCTCCACTATAGCCTCTTGTCAATCACAGGTGTCAATCAAGTTGTCCCACACCGAGAGGGGAACAGCCCATTCTAAAGAAAAAGGATAAAAACCCCAAGTCCAGGTAGTCAGGCCTTTTTTGAGTTCCTTCCTCCCTTTTTGAGCCTTGCCTTTTCTCGTGGCCTGCTCCAAACTCTTTGGAATGTAATTTCTCTTCTAATAATGGGTCCTTGAGTCATCCTCTACTGCTCAGGCCTATTTCTATTTCTTTAAAGTATACTATCCTATTTTTTTTGAGGGCAGTGTCACTTACATGCGGGACCCGAACCGGGGCCACTGGCCTCCCAAGCCAGCGCTCAACCACCGCGCCACTCGGCCGTCCCCTATCTCTTCCAATAAACTGCTTTTTTACTACTTTGCCTCAGTATCTTGTTCAATTCTTTGCTTGAGATACCAAGAACTTGGACCTCGTGCTGAGAAGGGCCCACTCTGCCAATACTAGAGATACAGAGGAGAGTGACGAGATCTGTGCTCACGGATACAAAAGCATCCAGCACAAGCCTGGCACTGGCAGGAGGTTATTGGGACCTGACAGACACCTACCTCTCCTTCACAAAGTGGTGCGTGGCCTTACTAGCACTTGTCCTGGAGATGTTGGTGACGGCAAAGACCTCATTGGCCACCAGGGCAAATCTGTCTGGATCACTGTTTGTAGCTCTGAGAATCACATACAGAGGCTTGCCAAGGGTAACTGGTTTGTTCTCAAGTGGAGATGAAAGCTGAAGGTCCATGAAGACGCCCAGGATGACAATGGTGTCCCCAGTGCATGTCCCCAGAACGTGAATGGTGCTATATCTGGAGAGGGGTGGGAGTGAGACTCCAGAGAAAGGGATACTCACCTTCTGCCTTGCACCCGAAGTCACTGAGCACTGGTAGCCATAGAGAACAAAGGAAGAGGAGGAGCAAATCTGCTAACCTTTCCCCTGGACCTCCTAAAAAGTGAGGGACCACCTCATAGATTCCCAGACTAAGATCCTTGAAACCATCAAGCCATCCTACTACATAGTAATTTATGTAAATAACCCATAATGTTTTCTATACTTCATAGAAGCATCTTTTTTCTTCCACTAATGCTTTGAGTCTTGATCTAACAGGTTCCTATGATTGGTGGGTGGTCACAGGCAGATGGTGGTGTTGTCAAAGAATGGGCCTTTCTCAACGCAAAGTCCAGGTCCTTGGCAACTCGAGCAAAGAATTGAACGAGATACAGAGTAAAGCAGTAAAATAAGTAGTTTATTAGAAGAGATAGTACATTTAGAAGTAAAAGTAGACCTGAGCATTAGAGGATGGCTCAAGGGCCCATTACTAGAAGTTACATTCCAAAGAATGTGGAGTGGGCCACGCGCAAAAGCAAGGATCAAAGGGAAGAAGTGGTCAAAAGGAGCAGGGAAGAAGCAGCAGCCAGCAGCAGCACTGGCTTCCCAGGACTTGGGGTTTTTATCCCTTTTTCTCTAGAATGGGCTGTTCTTCTCTGGGCTTGGGATCACTTGATTGGCACCTGTGATTGATAAGAGGTACTGCGCAGGTGCTAGTGACTGGTCTGATCTAGTTGGATATTTTGTGCCCATTTGCTTTTCCCGCAGGGGTAGGTAATTACAATACAAAGGGGAGTTTTGGGTGGAGAGGGGATGGCCCCCAGGCGGTCGCACTCTGTGGGATGTGTAGGAATGCAGAGACCTAATGCCTGCCTCTTACTGCCTGCCTAGTTTTTCCTTAGAGAGATGTGATCCCCATAAAATCTCTGGGAAGCTGAGGGACAGGAGGTCTCTTCTTCTGTATCTGCTTCCCGGGCAGGGGCATAGAGCTGTCCCTGCCTATAGGGGGTTCGCAGAACTCTCACCCTAGCTGATCTCAGATGAGAGGAAGGGGTCTCGAGCTCCACCTGGAGGGCTGTGTTGGCTTCTTTGGTTGTGACCGGCAATCTTGCTGGGGTATCCCCTGTCTCCTCAAGGCTCCCGAATGAGGACATAAATATAAATGTCAGTTCTTATGAAACTTGTGGCTATTCAGTCCATCACTCAGGTGGCATCAGTTGTCTGACACAGAATGGGTTTGACATTTAGTTGACTGGCCTGGGGGATATTAGGAAGTCACAGGCTTTCAAATAGTTATCTGAAGCAGGGGTAGGAGACTTCTATTGTTTAGGTTCAGAAACTGATTTACAAAGCAATTAAGAAGCAAGGGGGATCTTCAGTCCAAGATTCACAAACTGATTAGAAGAGCAATCAAAGCCCAAGAGCTAAGAAACTAAAGAACTAGGGAGGAGACGTAACATTTTTTTTTTTTAAGAGGGCAGTGTCACTGGCCCTCATATGTGGGATCCTAAGCCAGCTGTTAACCACCACGCCACTTGGCCTGCCCAACTTAATATTTTTATGCTTAACATTTCTATAGGAAAGAAAACGTTAAAGTTTTTCAGTGGTGAGGGTTGGTGCTGCTCAGTTGGCTGGTAATGGTGGTGGTGGTGTTGGGGCGGCCAACATCCTGAGGGTGTTAGGCCCAGCCGGAGATGCAGCTGATTCACAGGACTGAGGCCACTGGGTAGGGGTGGGGCTGGCTGATGTTTACCTCCAGAAGGTAGATGAAGCTGAGGCTGAGCATTGTAGCGTCAGTACTGTGAAGCCAGGGAGATCCTGAAGCAGCTGTTCTACCAGGGAATAAAGGGCGTGGCTGCTATTGGTCTAGAAAAGACAGGGAGGCAGCCATTACTCTCAGCTTCTTCCATCCTCATTCGCTGCAAGTTGTTTATTTAAATAAAAGTTATGGCCCAACTTTACTGAGTGCATGGGTATACTGTGTGCCAGGCACTGTGGCTTGACCACAACTTTCTGAGGAGGGTTCTGTTATTAGTCCCATTTTACAGAAGAGCAAATTGAGGCTTAGAAAGTTAAAAGATTTGCCCAAAGCAAGAACAGAGCCGGAATTCAACATCTCCCTGATTCCAGAGCCCATGTTCTTAACTTCTGTGCTGGTGGTTCTCAAATTTCAGTGTCATTTTATAATCCTTCGGAAAAAAATAAATAAAAGAATCGCTGGGGGCCGGCCGAGTGGCGCGGTGGTTAAGTGCTGGCTTTGGAAGCCAGCGGCCCCGGTTCGGTCCCACATATGAGGGCCAGTGACACTGCCCTCAAAAAAAAAGAATCGCTGGGGTGCTTGTGAAAATTGCCAAATTCTGGTCCTTATCCCAAGATTCACATATGTATTGTTTCCATAGGATTTTTAAAGAGTCAAAATGACTTGTTTTGTTGCTATAAAATAAAGCAGTTATTATAAAGAACACTGAGAGAGAGTTCTAGGAACAGCCATGGATTTAGCTGTTCCATGTTGAAACTGCTGGCTCTGATCCATGATCTGAGCAAGAGACCCCATGAATCTCTGGGTGACAGAACTAGAAACAATGGTGGATACTGGGAAGAACTAAGCCACTCCTTTAGGACAAACTAGTTTTCAAACTGAGCCCAGGGAGCCCCAGAGGCTCCTTGAAGGGGTGTAGGATGGGGGAGCTGACCTAGCAGCTCTTCTTCTTCCCCCATTCAATAGAGCTTCCCTGCTTTTATATTTATTTTTATATCCGGTTTTAATGTAAGCTCCCTTCCAAAGAAAGGAGGCAGCAGCCCTGGTGAGCAGTTAAGAGCACAAACCAGCTTTGTTTATAACTAGCTGTGATAGCTGGGAACATCCCTCAACTTCTCTGAGCCTTAGTTTGCTTATCTGTACAATGAGAACTTCACAGGATTATTGTGAAGATTTAATGAGATGATGCATGTAAAAAAAGATTTTGACCCCACAGCACATGGTACATGGTAAGACATCAGTAAATATTGGTTGTGATGATTGTTATTTTAAAGGTTTCCAGGGCCGGCTGAGTGGTGCGGCGGTTAAGCGCTGGTTTGGGAAGCCAGCGGCCCCGGTTCGGTCCCACATGTGAGGGCCAGTGACACTGCCCTCAAAAAAAAAAGAAAAAAAGAAAAAAAAAAAAAAAAGAAAAACAAACAAATGGGGGTGGGGGGTTGTCACTTTGAGGGGTAAAATGTATAACTATTGCACTGTGTTGTACACCTGAAACTAATTTAAAAATAAAAAAATATATAAAAAAATAAATAAAAAAATAAAGGTTTCCGTGGCCAACAAGTTTGGAAACCAATACTCCTATCCATCAAAATGGCACCATCTGTGAGGACATTCCCAATCTGATGGGGGATGGTCTTCCCCACCCCCAAAAGACTGGTCTGATGGCCAAGATTTGACTCCATTCTGGACAATTATTTGTCAGCTAGATGGAAATAGTCATGGCTGGTGCCCAATCACTCCTTTTGTACAACATACACATACCTCCCCCTTCCTATCAGGCAGCCCCTCCCAGCTTGCTTACAGAGAGGCAGAGTCCACAAGTAACCCTCCTTCTCCATCCTGAAAACCTGGACATGGCAACCCTCCTCTCTCTCACTGATACGGGAGCATCCTGAGAAGGTGCCTTCCCTCAGGATCCAGTGGCGAGTCTTCAGGAAGCACTGCTCAGAGCCACCTCAATTTTCTGCAACTTGCACTGCAGGATCACTAACACTCTGGACAGTTCAGGAGAACAAGAACCAGGGCAAGGGCCTCTCGAGGCTTCTGGGATGATGCCATGGGAAGGGCTCTAGTTTTAATCTGGGTGGAGAAGACACTGTGGGGGTATTAGCCCAACCCACAATGACTCCCTTAAACAAAGACTCTCTCTCACAGGAGGTGAGACCCCTATGCCATGATTGCCCTGGTCCCTGGTTTTAGCTGATCCACTCACAATCTCTTTCCCAGGAACTGGGCCTAAAAGGAGGTGATATAAAGCTTGAGAGTTGTGAGAAAGCCATTTTCTGCTATGTTGGCCAAGAAACAGGAAAAGCCAGTGTGTAGAGAGAGGAACAAAGAAGGTGCAAGTGCCAAATGGGAGAAGCAAGACAGAAGAAAGGCAACTCCCTGGTTCCTGCCACTGTCACGGTTCCAAGTCCTAGTCCCTGGAGAACTTGGCTGGAGCTTTGGCCACCATCACACACCCTTATAATAAACTTGCCTGTTTTCCCTTAGCCAGTCTAGTTGGTTTCTATTACGTGTCTGGCAAGATTATTTTTGGAGATATTAATTTGTTTTGTTCTTTGATTTTCCTCTCAATTCCAAAGGGTAGCCTGGTCCTTGGGGGGATTTTGAGGGGCCTAAACTGAAGAAACAGAGCTGAGGGAGGGGAGAGAGAGCTCCTTTGAGAGCCACGAGGGAGTGGGGTCAGAATTTTCAAGTCCTTTTCAGGACTTTTTTTTTTTTTTTTTTTTTTAGCTGAGTCATCCTGCCACCTGTTGGCAGCTCAGCGGCAACTCAGCTCAGGCTGGGCATTGAACTGCTGTTGCTCAGAGCTCAGTTCACACTCTTGAACAAGCTCTTAACCAACTGAGCCACTCGGCCGGCCCCCTTTTCAGGACTTTTTAGTGACATGAGCCAACAAATTTTGTTTTATTTCATTTCATATTTTCCAATTTTTTTTTTTTTTTGAGGGCAGTGTCACTGGCCCTCACATGTGGGACCGAACTAGTGCCGCTGGCTTCCGAAGCCAACGCTTAACCACCGTGCCATTCGGCCGGCCCCCATATTTTCCAATTTTTAAAACATACAGAAGGTGCCAAAAAATGTATACACATTTTAAGAAAGGAAAAAACTGTATTAAAATTGTAATACTCAGTATATACCGATAACAAAAAGTCATGTATATACATTTTTTGGGCATCCCCGGTATTTAATTTGCTCAAGCAGAGTTAGAGTTGGTTTTTTGCCACAAGCACCTCAAGGTGTCCTGATACATGTCAAAATAAACATCACTGCTTTTTGGGTGCTGCCTGAGAAGATAAAACTTAACCCTCCCCAATCTCTGTGTCTGCTCTTTTCACCCTTTCTATTGAATTTGGGATAAACTGCTTAGCAGTTAGTCATTTTTAAAAAATGGAAATACTACTGTAAGACATTTCTGGGCATCTTTTATCACTTTGAATTTAAAGAATTTTTTTCCTTTCCTTTTAAAAAAGCTCGGTGTTTCTATCTTGGCAGGTATGCTTGGTCAGAGGGAAGGGCTGCAATTTAAGGGCAGGTGCTTTATACCAGTGTGTGTTGATGGGGGTGGGGTGGGAGCAGAGTTTAAGCCAGTCACATACATTTCTTTTTTTTTTTTTTTTTTTTAAAGATTTTATTGGGGAATTGGTGGAGGGGAACAGCGTTGGGGAATCGGGGAAGGGGAACAGACAAGTTGCCGTCTTCTCGCTCTTCAGTTTTAGTTGCGGAGGATGTTGCCTCACTGTTGGTATCGTCATTGCTCTTCCCGGATGAGGCAGATCGGTCGCTGGCCTCTGGATGTCGCTCATCGCGGCTATTGGCAGCTCACGCTTGGCTGCCAGCCGCTCACGCTGGCTGCGGGCCACTCACTGTAGCCTATGGCAGCCCACTGCAGCAGGGGCTGCAGCCTACACAATCACCGGGGCTCGCACAGCCCAGCTCCAGGTGGAGCTGTTGTTAGCTGTAGAGGGCAGTGTCACTGGCCCTCATGTGGGATCCGAACCGGGGCCGCTGGCATCCCAAAACCAGCGCTTAACCAATGCGCCACTCGGCCGGCCCCAGTCACATACATTTCTGCTGTTGCAATCAATAGTGCATTGTGATATGGAGTGCCAAATAATAATATCAATAAGGGCTAATGCTCCAGCACTAACAGTAGGAAATAAATGTGTTCTTATTATTCCCAGAAGAAAATGAGGCATAATTCAAGCCCAGGAAGTCTGTCTTACAGAGTTCATGTACTTACTCACAGGGGGACAAAAATTTACCTTAAAATAGCTGTCTCATTCTCAATGCATGAAAACACAATGGTATACTATATATTTTCTGTGGAGGGACACATGTAGCATTACATAGTGGGCACATAACCCTGGTCTCACCAAGGTTCTTTGTTGATGTGAAACAACCCTCTAATGAGCCAGCACCTACTCAGAGTTTGACTAAATGCCCCCTGGGTTGGACTTGTTGTGCTGCTTGTACCCGCCCAGCTCCACTCAGCTCTCATCTGAATTCCCCTCCTCAGCAACAGGTGTTGCGTAACTGTTCCTCAGCATAAGCATTCTGGGGACAAAATGCTCTTGGAAAATGGATGCTACGATATACTTTAAAAATCTGACATTGGGCCGGCCAAGTGGCGCGGTGGTTAAGTGCTGGCTTGGGGAGCCAGCGGCCCCGGTTCGGGTCCCACATATGAGGGCCAGTGACACTGCCCTCAAAAAAAAAAAATCTGACGTTTAAGAGAGTCACAGCGGACTGTGTGGAATGTTAAATAATAAAGGCTCTGACAAGTCCTGCAGTCAAGCAATGGTTTTGTGTTAATTCAGTATTTTCCCAATATATTTGAAAATAGAACCCTTTTTGTTAGTGTAATGTCTATTGAAATCCCATAGCTCTGGTGTCCCACAAAATACATTTTGGAAAATACTGGCCCCTAAATTAAGCACTGCCTAGTTTTGAAGGTAACAGAAGCTTCAACCCAACACTGGATTATCCAATAGACCAGAACAGGAAATCCAAAGAAACATTTTTTTGAAGGACTTTGATATTTAGAAAAGCAGAGTAGTCATTTTAGGAAAATCAGAATTGTGTTAAATTTAAATGTTTTGGGGTTAGAATTATTTTAGCTGTGGAAGACACATGTTTGGGGGACACCATCATCTTTTTAGTTCCCAGGACCCAGCTTCCATCCTGCAGGAGGGCGCTGGGAACTCAGCTTTTCTATAATATCTGCCACACTGGTCTTGCCCCAACAACAAGATTTTTGCCTAAATTTCCTGGCTTAGTCCTCCAGGCCTCTGCTAGGGCTATAGCCTCTGTCTTTGGTAGATTGTCAGCTCCTTCCCTCAGGAAAGTTTAATCTCTGGCCAGTAGTTGGAGTCCTGGGGGCTGGGGGTTGACAAATTGTTCATTCTGCCTCTGCTATAGAATGAATGTTTGTGTCCCCTCAAAATTCATATGTTAAATCCTAACACCCAATTAGGAGGTGGGGCCTTTAGGGGTGATTAGATCATGAGGGTGGAGCCCCCATGAATGGGATTAGTACTCTTTTTTTTTTTTTAATCTTTTTAATTTTATTTATTTATTTTTTGAGGGCAGTGTCACTGACCCTCATTTGTGGGACCCGAACCGGGGCCGCTGGTGTCCCAAGCCAGCGCTTAACCACCGCACCACTCGGCCGGCCCGGGATTAGTACTCTTATAAACAGGACCCCAGAGAGCGCCCTTGCCCCTTCCACCACGTGAGGACATAGAGAGAAGACAGCTGTCTATGAACCAGGAGGCTCTCACCAGACACCTAATCTGCTGGTGCCTTGATCTTGGACTCCCAGCCTCCAGAATTATGAGAAATAAATTTCTGTTGTTTATAAGCCAACCAGTACATCACATTTTGTTATAGCAGCCCAAACTTACTAAGCATTCATACACCTAGCTACCTGGCCTCTCACCAGAAATCACCTCTACCCAGATGGACCCTTTAGATGCCAATGTCTCACCATACCTCACTGGCCCTCCCATGGCCTTTGGGCATGCTCACCTTCACAGGGTCCTCTTCTTAGCTGTACTCACAGGAGTTCTTCAGACTTACCTGAGTGCGTGTCGTAGCTTCATTGCACATACAGACTGCCTGGCCGCCTGGGCACTCGTCAGATGCGCAGGCTTCTGCTCCAGGACTACTGCTCTGGGTGCGTTTAGGGGAAGCTTGACTGGCCCCAGTCACAGCAGATTTTGTTGTCCCTGAGGAGCTGAGGATAAGGGCTGTTGAATGAGCAGCTGTTGTCTCAGGTGACTGGGCTGTTGCAGTGTCAGCACTGGGAGCTAATTCCACTGCATGGGAAGGTGTCTGTGTGGTAATGCTGTGATGTGTTTCAGACAGCGAGCTCATTGCAGGGGCTGTTGCTGGGGTTGAGGGTGCAGCTGTCGTTTCCTGTTCCTGAGTCCCAGACATGGCTGTTCCGAGAACACTTGTCTCTAGGGTTGTCAGGGGTAGTGAAATGGTGTGGATAACTGCACTGGTTGTCATGGGTAGAGATCCTTTCACATCAGTGATTCTGTTCAATGTTCTTGGGGATGTTGTAGCTGACTTCTCAGGGATAGTGGTTGTCATGGACCCTGATGATATAACGTCACTGTATGGTGCATTTAATGCTGGTGAAGCTGTGATGGTGGCTGACTTCTGAGAGTCAATGGACACCGATGTTTCCAATCCATTGACTATGGCACTTGATGCTAATGAGGCTGCAGTTGTATCTCTCTGATTCTGTTTTGGGGTCTCAACTGAAGTGACCTTGCTGGACGAGGCTGTGCTTCCAGCTGTCCCTCCCTGGTCCTTCAATGTAAAAATCATGAAATTTGACAGTGTTGTGCCCTTGGAGGTTGTGGTGATAGTTGTATGGAATCTCTCTTCCTGAGTGCCATGTGTTGGGGTTGTCTGCTTAGTGTGCCTAGGTGAGCTGTTGGCTGGTGATGAAGTTGGAGATGTATTTGGTGTTGTATGGTTCTGGGATTCAGCCATTACTCTCCTCCTGGTTGTTGGTGAGGTGGAACTGCAGGGACACTGTCTCTCCCATTGTTGGACAGAGCTGAGGTTGTGTCTGAATAGACTATTTGTTCTCATAGGCATGGGGGCTGTTGTACCTGACTCAAACCTCCAGAATGTAATACTGCCTATAAAAACAAACCAACGAAAAGAAACCAACACACCTGTTCCCTCCACCAATCCAGAGTTCTTCTCAGATGTTCTCACTTACCAAGTATCCTTATTGGAAGATTCAATGAAAATAATATTAACACCAACTACCAGTACATGACTGGCTCACATTCGTTCATTTACGTGTCTGCTCTGTGCTAATAGATCTCAGCTGATGCATGCCACAGAGCTCAGATTTAACTAGTGCTGGCGACTATGTCTCCTTCCACTCATTGACTATTATAGAAAAAGAATCAGCAAAAGACAGAAATCTGTTATCACATTTGGTCTTTGATTTCTTGATGCCTTTTTTTTTTTTTTGAGGGCAGTGTCACTGGCCCCCATATGTGGGACCCGAACAGGAGCTGCTAGGCTTCCCAAGCCAGCGCTTAACCACCATGCCACTCGGCTGGCCCTCTTGATGCCTTTTTGATTTGAGTTTCCTACTGCATTGAATATGACTCTAATATTTAAAGATAGACATTTTTTTTGTACAATGTGACCCCTGATTGCAAGCCAGCAGCTTCATTTAGTGCAGTAGCAGTCAAGGATAGTTTTGACATTGTTCAATTTTTACCTTGTCTGAGTAAGGTGCTGCTCCAATGCATAAGCATTGGCTCATTGAATCCTCACAACCAATCCGAGATTAGGACTATTATTTCTATTTATCAGATGATGAAACTGAGGCTCAGACAGGTGAAGACACCCGTGCAAGATCACATAGCCAGGAAGAGGTGGCACTGCATTTGAAACCAGGTCCCTCAGACCCCAGAACCCAGTGTCTTCCCTAATACTCCACACTGCCTCACAAAAACATAGCTTCATTCTCATAGTTGAGCCAGCTACACTCTCTAGGGAGAAGGGCTCAGATCAGGTGTGCTAAGCTGGATCCCTTGGAAAATTCCTCTTTTCCCTGGGCAATGGGCAGAAATAGGTCCATCACCTGATGCCCTGTCATTGCATCCTTGGCAGCTGTCAAAGGACTAATTTAGAAAACTGGAGATGACCCATCCCAGGTGACAGGCTCATCCTTCCCACAACCTAGCCTGAGGAGGCATTGACCCTTGTCCCCTGCCCCCCACCCTGCCCCCCACCCCCATCTGGCACCTGCTCCTTCCCCACCCCAGTTTCTTCTAGCCCTGTGCAGAGCAAAGCGGTTACAATAGGGCAGGAGAGTTGGCCAGGATGCATGGAAAGAGTAGGGGGATCTAGGCCCTAGACATGGCTCTATTACTGACCTGCTGTGTGACCTTGGGAGAGATCCCACCCCTCTCAGTGCCTCCATGTCCCTGTCAGCACAGTGAGAGACTGGGCTCAGTATAGGAGGAGCCCTCTAAACTCGAGTGACCGATGGGTCTGTTTGCTACAAAAGTCCTGGCTGAAATGAACAGATGTCTTGCTACAGGGGTCTCAAGATTTTATTTGCAGGGAGAGATGATACCACTGGATTTAATTTTATGTTTTTTCCATGTGCTTCCTTAGGGAAAAGTCCATCCTTTCCCCACTGATTTGCCTTGCTACCTCGTTATGTATCCAGACCAGTTTCCATGCCCTGTCTTTCATTCCATTGGTTTACTCACCTGTCGCTGCACCAACACCACATTATCTTACCATTACTTTAACGTAAATCTCAGGGGCTGGCCAAGTGGCGTGGTGGTTAAGCGCTGGCCTAGGAAGCCAGCGGCCCCGGTTCGGTCCCACATATGAGGGCCAGTGATACTGCCCTAAAAAAAAAAAAAAAAAAAAAAAAAAGGTAATGTAAATCTCAGTATCTGGTAGGGTGAATCTCCCACTTTGCTCTTCAAAGTTATCTTGGCTATCGTTGGTCTTTTGTTCTTCTTTACATATACATATTAGAATCTGCTTATCCAGTTCTACAAAGAATCCTGTTGGGATTTTTTGTTTTGTTTTGTTTTGTTTTTGAGGGCAGTGTCACTGGCCCTCATATGTGGGACCGAACCAGGGCCGCTGGCTTCCCAAGCCAGCGCTTAACCACAGCGCCACTTGGCCGGCCCCCTGTTGGGATTTTGATTGGAAGTGTGCCACAATTATAGATTTGGTAAGGATTGACATCTTTATGATACTGAGGTTTCCTGCTCATAGCAGCTCCTTTGAGAACCAATGGAGTGTGGCCTGAACTCTGAAGTCAGACCTGGGATAGAATCCCAGCTCTGCGATAAAGGACAAATCACTTCAAGTCTCTGAGCCTCAGTATCCTCAACTGTAAAAATGGGATGATAATAGTACCCACCTTGCTGATTAAATGAAATAATGCACATGAAGTACTTAGCACAGTGCTTAGCATATAGTAGGTGCTCAATAAGTAGACCCTATTCTTGGTAATAAGTATCCTCTCTGCTCCTCTCATCAAAATTGCTATCTGCTTCCTGGGTGCTTTGCCAAGGATACTCCTGTCCTTGGAAAAAGTTATGGACTCATGCGAGTGATGAGATATGCAATTTCCTGCCACCTCCCAACATCTTCCCCCATACTGTCCGAGGAGCTCAGGATCCAGGGCTGCACTCTGACCTCAGGATCAATGAGGTTTTCTGCTGGAGTAGGGCAGGGGAGGGCAGCAGGGGAGGGCAGCAGGGGTCCGAGGCCTTAGTTCCTCAATAGTAAGCCAGCCTGGGAGTGAACTATCCCTCTGAAGCCCCAGGCTATTGGCCCGGCCCAGATGGGAAGGATAGACAAACAGGGGGAAACAGCTGAGATAAAAGACCAAATGGAGGGAGTAGGACAGGTAAGGATAGCATCCTGGAAGGTGTTGGATAAGCAAAGCCAGAAGCCCCTTGGAGGTCATTCCATCATGCTCCTGCCTCCAAACGCATTGGTGCCCCAAGCCTTTCAGACAATTTAGGGGTGGGAGGATGGCTGTACTTACATTATAGGATCTCCATGTGATCTTCCACCACTTTCTTCCCCTCCCTGGCCAGACAAAAGAAGGGCTGTGAGAGCCCCCAGAGAAGATAGATGGAAAGGGTGTATGTGAATACTCACCAGCCGGACTGAGGGCTTAATCCCCAATAAAACCCCAGCAGCAGCAAAAGCCACTGGCGACCCATGGCTCTGCTGGTTGATGGTCCTGGAGGGCACTGGGAAGCAGTCCTGGCCTGGACAGGAGAACGACAGTGGCTCCGAGATAGTGAGGCACTGATGGCACTGGTGCCACCTCTCACCTGCCTGCTGAGTACACCACCCTACCCTCAGTTGTCCAGACTCCTTCGTGGCAGCCACAGCTTCTTTTCAGGACTGGAACCAATATTGATGGGAGGGGGATGGAGGGTGGAGTTTCCCATCAGCTGCAATCAGTAGGCCTAAGGAGACTCCCATTCCAATTGGTGACTATCCCCAGGATCCCTAAGTGTCAGTCATTGCTGGACATCTGGGCAGAACTCTGGGCCTTCCAGCCTCCCCCCAACCCAACACCTGGGAACCTGAGTCTCAGCGACATGGCTGATCTCATGGGTCTCCCAACTTCCTGGCTGAGAGCTGGCCTTTTGGTTTTTGAGCTGGAGATCAACCTAATCCCCTTTCCAGTGCATAGATGGGAAAAATGAGGCCCAGTGACTTCTCCAAGGACCAGAATCCAGGGCTCCTGTGCCCCAAGGCAGCTCTTCGTATTGCCCATGACTGCCTTGGCTTCCTCAGACTCGGCATTGCCTACGTCCAGAAACTGCTGTGGCTATCAATGGTGTTTGGTGTGAAGGTCCAAAAGGGGCCTCACCGGTTGCAAGTTCCCCACCAGACTTCATCAACCTGACCCACAAATTCTTGCTGTCTTCCAGTGAGCTCAGTGCTCTTCTTCTCCAGAAAGCCTGTCAGGACCCACACTTGGCCCAGTCATTCTCCATTGCCCCAGGATGGAGCTTCCTGTACCTGCATGACTTGGTCAATGGTGACCCCATCAGATTAGGGCTCCCCAGAATGAGGACCAGTCTCATCCACCTTCAGACAGAGACAGGGGGTACGGCTGTCTCCTGTATCACACAGGGACTCCCAGATTTTCACTCGCAAGATTTAGGCCCTGAAGGGCAGAGATTATATCTCTACCATTAAGTCAGGGTACAGATTCTCTCTTCCACTAGACTGTAAACTCTAGGCAGTTAGTGACTCTCTCATCACACAAACAGGCTTTTGAGGGGCAAGGTCTCCCATCAGACCTGGAGAAGGTTGCCCCAAAGCATTGGATGTCTACCACTCAGACACATTGATCCCAACACAAAACTTTATTATCACTGTACAGGTACCTGGCCCCACGGGCCTCATCTTTCTCCTCTTGGTTCTTGGGCCCAGTTAGGCTCTGTCTAGCTCAGGCCCAGCCAGGGATGCCCCTCCTTAGGCCAAATCCTGGCTGTCTTGACGAGCAACACCTGTGCTTATCATTGCTCCAGGGCTTCCACTCCCATCCGGCATCCTTCTCCACCCTGACTCCTCTGGACCTGAAGCTCACAGGCACAGGCCCTAGAGATGCCGCCACCTCCACAGCCCCAGGCATCTGCCCAGGCGTAAGGGAGAGGATGGGCTCAGGCCAGGCTGAGCCAAGTCATGCTAGGGATGCAGGAAGATGCAGCGGCTGGGTGTGTGTGTGCAGGGCCCTTGGCTCCCGTTCTGCCCTCTCAGCGGCTGCTCTTTTGCTTGTTAAGGAGTATATTTGTGTTAGATTCATGAACCTGCAAAACCGAGAGGTCTTATTGTCAGCACCCTCTTACCCTGACATGGCAGATGCTCCCTTATCTCCTCCAACTTCAACAGTGCCCCATTCCAGGCCTCCCAGGGAAGTCCTTCATCTCCCTAACTCTAACCTGCCTAGTATCCTCTCTGAGCTTGGGAGCCTAGGCTGTGGACATTCACAAGCCCCCCACACCCCGCCCCGGGGTCATTCTAACCCAGTCAGATGATGTGGGAAGCAGAAACTAATGTGGGTATGTGCCTTTTTCTCCCTAGAAGCTTCTTCCCTCAGGAGAAGGCTGATCTTACGCACCCTTAGGGGGCTTTTGCCATCAGTGGGCCTAAAAATCTGCCACCAAGCAGGAACTGATCTGGCTCAAGCCACACTAAGAAAGGGTAGGTTTGAGGGTACTGTAGTCATAAGTGGCTTAATGGGCAGGGCCAGGGGAGGGGGAGGGGCATCTCAGAGAAGGAGAAGTGGAATCTAACCGATTGGCGGGTTGGTGGTGACTGCTGGGGTGCGTGGGAGTCCAGGGGGCGGACCATATTTCCGAATGGACAGAAACCTTTACTACTGCGGCACAGACTGGGCTGGCTGGACTGGGCTGGGCAGCCGGGTGAGCACCAATTGGATAGGAGATGCACCTTTTCCTTGTTGACAAGTGCAGTGATCAAATCTTGCTGGCCAGCCACCTCACGGATGCCCATAGAGGGCCTACTCTCTATTGACAGGCTCATTGACAGGTGCCTGTGCATCAGCTCCTCCTCCTGCTCCTGGTTGAAGCGGATGGAACGGACTTCCTCCACTATCCTTGGGGAGGAGGAGCGAGTGAGTTCCTGGATGGGGAAGAAGGGGGCAGCCCTCCCACCTCTTCCCTGGTGTCCACTCCCTGCGCCCTCCCTCTTCACTCTGATGGAGACCCAGGCCAAGCTGTGCGCTCATGTGAGATGGAAGGAAAGATTCCAGCTCCTCCACCAACAGGTTGAGGGACCCTGAGCAAGTCAGTTAAGTACTTTGGGCCTCAGGATCCACATTATAAAGTGGCGAGGATGTGAGGCCAGGAGAATCTGAGGCTCTGCTCAGCCCTAACTCAAGGGACTTGGGGGTACCCCAGTACACGCCCTACGTGTTGAGCTCATCTCGGATCTGTTTGTACTGCCTCAAGTTCTCCTGTATTGCCTCCAGCACCAAGCAAAAGTTGTCGCATGTGTTTTCTGAGAGGTTCGACAGGGGGCCCCCCATAAGTGGTTCCTGGGGGAGGCCAGACATCTCCAAACGGGCCTCCATACAGTGCACCAGTGGCAGCTGGTTATTCCTGTACTCCTCCTCGACTGTCTGGGGAAGGAGAAATGGAGAGGGGACAGAGAGCTCAGCTGGCACCCCCTCCCCCAACCCCTTTCCGCTTAGCTTTGGGAAGTATTCCACCCTCCATCTCCCCAACCTTTTGGAAGTTCTACCCCTGAATGAATAATACCGTTGCTAACATTTAGTGAGTACTTAGTATGTGTCAAGTACTGTTCATTTACCCATGTAGTTCTTATAATAGCTCTATGAGGTAAGTATTATCATGATTCCCATTTTACAGAAGAAATCAAGGCTTAGATTGGTGAAATGTCCTAAGGTCACCCAGCTGCTCAGTTTTGAGTTGCCATGGAAACAAGACATCTAGGCTATCCACACTCTTCAGAAGCCCCAATTGTTGAGTTGGCATTCAAGGTGGGAGATGCTGCCTCCAGGTCTCAGGTTTAGCTTTCTCCCAGCTCTTGAGTATGTGAGCGCACACACATGTACACATGTGCTCAGGTCAGCACTCATACACACACTCCCTCTTCTCCCTCTGCCCTCCCCATCTCACTCACCTCACTGAAGTTAATTTGATTCTGCTGCCCCTGCTCTTCTGCTTTCATCATTTGCTCCAGGTTGGTGGTCACCACGACAACCAACAGGTTGATGCCAATGAAGGCACCGATGGTGATGAAGATGGCAAAGTAGAGGGCACCCCCAATCTCCATTGCGTACTCCCTTGTCTCCATCCTGGAGATGGCAGGCAGGGGCCCTATCACCACCCTGGCCCTTTGAGCCTCAGTTTCCTCATCTATGAAATGGGGAAATTATCTCAAGGCCTACTGGGACTTCTGCTGCCTCACTGTAGCTCTGCAGATCTAATGCCTACTAATTGTCACAGCAGCTGCTCTTCACTGAGCACCTGCTGTACTGCCAGACAGTGGGGTCCTCAAGCCATCCCTGCAACATAGGGATTTCCATCAGCATGTTTAATCTATCGGCTATAGTCTTTATTCATAATTTAAAAAGGAATTCAAGCTCATCATAGAAATATCTGAAGGAAAATATACAGGAAAAAAATCCCACCCACTGTTAATACCTGTTGTAAATAGGTATTACAACCTATTGTAATGCCTAATGTAAATAGCTATTTGCTATAAATAGGAAAATAAAATATTTTCCTAAATAATAGTTATCTCTCTCTCTCTCACCGTGTGTGTGTGTGTGTGTGTGTGTGTGTGTGTGTGTGTGTGTAAACTGTGCCAGGCTCTATGCTAACAAATTTATATAGGTTTCCTCTATTGATCCTCACAGTAATCTATGACATAGTTAATATTGTATTATAATCCCCAATTGACAGATGAGGAAACTGAGGCTTGGAAAAGAAATGAAGTAACCTGCCCAAGTTTGCATGACTAGTGTGGCGGAGCCAAGACTCAAAAGCCCAGCCCACCTTTACCGTGAACTCGATGGTTTCTCCACTACCTACATCATAATGCATAATGATAGTAGAATCCCTTTACCTTCTACTCTCACATAGAGGGGGTAAAAAGGAATCAGTCAGGGAGACCCACTCCTTGGAGTGGACTAGAAACAAATGGAGTTTAGACTTAATGGGAAAGAAGTAAAGAACAGAACCCAGGCAGCCATCTGTGGCCAAAAGTGACCTTGGTCAGCAGGTCTAAGAATGAATGAGATGAGACCCTAAGTTCCTAGGAGGCCAGGCTGTTTGGTGGTCTCCAGTATGTGCTGCAAGGCTGCCCTGCAGCCCTAGAGCAACCACAGACCGTTCCCTTGTCCAAGGCCCAGCTATCCAGCTGTTCAGGATGATGGGAGAAATCTCCATGAATAGGTCTATGGTAGGACTTTGAATGGGTGGAGTTTCAAGGGGGACAAACCCAACGGCCCCAGCCATAAGGGACTCCTTTCCTCCAGTTTAAAGCCCCAGGCACGCCCTTCCTCCTGGGTCATCCTCATCCCCAGCCCCGAAGCTCCGCTCCCACCCCAGTCAGTATTTTGCTGCATGGGTGCCCAGCCCCTGCCTTGCCTTGCTGGGCTGGGGGCCCAGAAGCCCCACGGGGACTCACTGAAAGTTATTGTAGATGTCCACCCAGCCATCCTGGGTGATGCAGATGAAGAGGGTGTACAGAGCAACCTGCATGTTCCGGAAATGCTCGGGCACAAACGCACCAAAGAGAGTAACCCCAAACACGGAGAATACCTGCAGGAGAGATGAGAGACCCGCCGCCCCACCTTCACCCAAGAGTGGAGACAGAACATGCAAATGCCATGCCAATGAATGCTGCCAAGAGAATCACAGGAATTTGGTTCCATAGGCCTCCTCTTCTCCAGACACCCCTCTATTCCCAATGACCCAGGGCCTGGGCAAGGAGGGGGAGCTGCTGAGGTGGGGAGGGCACTGACCAGCATGAAGAAGAGGATGAGGGCCATGATGTTGGCCATGTCGGGCACCGACTGCAGGATGACACGGATGATCCTGGCCAGGGGCTCCACCGCCATGCACACATGTACCAGGCGAAGCACCCTGTGGCAGAGCCTCTCAGGGGTGCCTCTTGGCCCTTCCCAGATCCCTCCTCCCCACTGCCCTTCCACCTGCCAGACAGGCAAAACGGATCCCCAGCTGGTCATGACCTCCCCCCATCTCTTTCCCGGGGTCCAGACAGGTTCCCCTCTTTTCTCCAGAGTTCCCAGCTCACCTGAGGGTATAGGTGATAGAGATGACATTGAGTTCATTAATGAAGAACCCCAGAAGCAAGATAAAGATGATAAGGAAGTTGAGGATGTTCCAGCCGTCCTGGGGAGCGGAGGCCAGCCCCAGTGGGGTCTGTCAGGCCCAGCCCATGGGGACATCCTCGGTCTGCCATCTCCACACCCCAAGGATGGGGGCTCAATGTTCCTCTCACAGCAGGGCCAGTCATCTGCCATCCACTGCTGTTACTCATTCTGCTGCCCCAAACATATCCACCAACAGGCATGCACTCATTGTCTCATACATGTGTCAACAGCCAAGGGCATTCTCACAGCCACACAGTGGAGATTCACAGACACACAGCTGGTTCCTAAGCTGAGCAACCACCCTGGCTAGTACACTGCTAGAAATGGCCTTGTCCTACAGTTAAGTGACAGGAGAGTGTCTGGATGCTCCGGCATTTGTGTGACACACACTCCAATTAATAACAATTAAGAAAATAAACAATAATAAAAACATTAAGGGGCCAGCCAAGTGGCGTGGTGGTTAAGTGCTGGCTCGGGACACCAGCGGCCCCGGTTCGGATCCCACATATGAGGGCCAGTGACACTGCCCTCTAAAAAAAAAATAAAAACCATTAAGGGCCATTGCTTCAGTAGCCAGTTCAGAGGTGAACTATCTCTCACTGTACATGAGAGACAGGACATTTTACAAGTCCTTTGTCCAGTTAGGCACAAGTTCACGTAGGAGTGGGGATGGGAGAAGGAAGCTCAGATGAATGAAAAATTGAAGCACAACCACTAAAATAGGGAATTTGCGCTATCTAATAGATGTATTTACCTTTTGATCAGTAAGCCCACTTCTAGAAATTTGATCTACCAAAACTCTGAGAACAAGTACAAAATGACATTTGTAGGAGGTTGAAAACAACCAAAGTGTCCAGAAATCCGACCCTGGTTAAATAAACTATGACACATTCATTCTGTGGAGGTCTGTCTGTATAGCCATGAAAAGAAAAAGGAGAACATCTCCATGTACTGATATAGAAAGTTTGCCAGGATCCATTAAGTGACAAAAACAAAGTGCAGAACAGTGTTTATAGTATCTTACTGTTAGGAAAGGAAGGACTAAAAATACATACATGTTTGCTTATGATTGTAAAACAAACACTGGAAGGATAAACAAGAGACTATAAATATACAAAGATTACCTAGGGAGGGTGGGGGTGGGGAGACAGGGATGAAAGGAAAGGAGTGAAAGCAAAAATTCAGTGTGTATCTTTCAGTGAAGTTTTGACCAATATATATCTGCATTAACTATTCAAAAGGAAAACTATTTTTTTAATGAAAAAAATGTTCTTAAATTTATTGGGCAGTTTGATAAACACAAGCTCTCCTGACATCCCACATTCAGAATTTCTGTGCCTACACATACACTAGAAGACAAGCCTGTCTGTCGACAGATCCATCCCTCTATCCACACAGTATTAAGCTCCTACTATGTGTCAGACCCTGAACCAGATGCTGAAGATACAGGATTTCTGCCCTGCTGGGCTTACAGATTATTTTATTTTGAGGGAGGTGGGCAGGCAATAAATTTAAACTCCAGGTGAGAGAGATAAGCATAGAGTATTAGGGAGACACAGAATGATACCTAACCTAGCCTGGGAGAGACAGGAAGACTTCCTGGAAGAGACAACATCTGAATTAATCTTAAACTGTAAGTAGGAGTAAAGCAAGGGAGTGAGTGGCAGAGAGCTTGTGTAAA
This sequence comes from Aselliscus stoliczkanus, assembly GCA_033961575.1. Lineage (NCBI taxonomy): Eukaryota > Metazoa > Chordata > Mammalia > Chiroptera > Hipposideridae > Aselliscus > Aselliscus stoliczkanus. The sequence continues at coordinate 164,698,496 of CM066730.1, forward strand.
CTAAGGGTCAGCCTGGACAAGGGCACGGAGGTGAGAAGCAGCTGTGTGTGTGTGTGTGTGTGTGTGTGTGTGTGTGTGTGTGTTGGGGAATGCAATTACAGTTTGGTGTAGCTAAAACACCAAAGGTGAGACCAGAAGGGATGAGGCAGCAAAAATAAACAAGGGCCACGTCACAGAAGGCCTTCGTTAAGTACAATAAAGTATTTAGACCTGATCCTATAAACAATAGGGAGCCACTGAAGTAGGTTAAAGATACTTTGACTTGTGCCTTGGGAAGATTACTTTGATGACAAGTGAGGACACAGGGAAGCCATAGCAATATCCTGGTGAAAGAAGACAAGAGCTAGAACAGGGGCAGCAAAGATGTAAGGGCATCAAGAAATTTGAGGGCCTGCCGAGTGGCGCGGTGGTTAAGCGCTGGCTTGGGAGGCCAGCAGCCCCGGTTCGGGTCCCACATGTGAGGGCCAGTGACACTGCCCTCAAAAAAAAGAAATTTGAAAAACATTTACATGGTGAAATAGTGATCAATATAGGCTGTGAAGGTGAGGAGGAGGAAGGAGTCACAAGAGAGCTGTAGAACAGGGAGAGTTAGGGACAAAAGAGGGTCTCTATGTGGCGGAGATATTCACAGGCTTTCCCTCCTTCCCTACATTTCTCCCTTTCCCTCCCTTTGCCACCCCCCTCCACCACACCCATGTAATATGAAGCAGACTTTGTGCACCAGGGGAAGGGAAGGGGTGAGAAAGAAGGGGGCAGAAGCAGCTTCTAACAAGCCCTGGCTTTGGCACTGGGAGCCTGACCCCAGACAAAGGTTAGGGTTTGGGACATTAGCTCTCAGACAGGGGAGATTTTGCCCTCCGGGGTAAATTTGGCAATATCTGGGGACACTCTTTGTTTTTGTTTTTTGTTTTTTTTGTTTTAAACAAACAAAAATTTAATATTAATAACATGTATACCTCTGGTATACTTGGAAGAGACCCGTGAAAACTGAGTAACTCACCAAAATGGCTGAAGCCACCACCTTGGGGATATTCCTTGTTATCACAACTAGGAAGGTGTTAATAGCATCTAGTGGGAAGGTGCCAGGAATGATGCTAAACATCCTGCAATGCATAGGACAGTCCCTACAAAGGACTATCCAGGCCAAAATGCCAAATATTGTAGTGCTGAGACAGAGTCACCCTGGTTTAGGGGATGAGCAGAGTGACTTGGAGGAACCCAAGATCCTCAGGCTTGCTTCAGTTCTTTCATGCCAAGAAACACTGGGGCTTAGCCTTAAACATGCAGGTTCCTGGGCTGGCCGAGTGGCGCGGTGGTTAAGCGCTGGCTTGGGACGCCAGCGGCCCCGGTTCGGGTCCCACATGTGAGGGCCAGTGACACTGCCCTCAAAAAAAAAAAAAAAAAAAAAAGTGCGGGTTCCTGACTGCTGCTGAAAGACATATCGGGAAGATGTGAAGAAGAAACGTTCCCTCTTAAGTACAGATATCTGCCAGCATCCCAAAACTAGTTCTGATAAAGTGATGCATTCAAATGTTCACAAAAAGCATGGTGCCTTCTCTCCTCTTGAGTGTGAACACATATAAATACAAACCATCATATTCTTTTTTCTTTTAATAAACATCCTTGGGGGCCAGCTGAGTGGCGCGGTGGTTAAGCGCTGGCTTGGGAAGTCAGCAGCCCGGTTCGGTCCCACATATAAGGGCCAGTGACCCTGCCCTCAAAAACAAAAACAAAAACAAAAACAAAACAAAAAAAACATCCTTGCAAGCATTGTTTGCCCAAAGCAGTCTTTAAGATATCCAGATTTCTGGATTTTTGTTCTAGGTTCTACATTCTGTATTCTATGAAGTGAAACCTTTAACGCACGGAAAGCTTATAACTCTATTGGTTGTTTTGGTAACTATATTTAAATGATACTTCCTTTTTATGAAAAAGTTGTGGGGTTTTTTTCATAGTTTTTTTTTTAAGCCTCTTCTCAATCATGCGCAAAGGCAAAACAAGTCCCTTGGCTCCAGAAATCCCAAGGGATTTCCAGAAATCTTATTCAAATAAAGGATTTGAGTCTTTGTCTCATTTAATGTAAGTTTCAGACCAATTCCTATCCAGAAAGCTCCTTCTTTCCAGAACAGGAGTCAGTAAACTCCAGCAGCCCTTTTGTTTTAAAAACTCAGGCTAAGAATGGTCTTTATGTTTTTAAGTGGCTGAGGGGGGAATCAAAAGAAGAATATTTGGTGACACATGAAAATGATATGAAGCTCAAATTTCAGTGTCCATGAAAGATTATTTGGAGCAGAGCCATGGTCATTCATCTATGTGCTGTCTATGGCTGCTCTGTGCTCCCACAGAAGAGGGGAGTGTTTGCAACAGAGACTGGATGGCCCCCCAAAATTTAAAATATTTATCTGGCCTTTTACAGAAAAAGTTTGCTGACTCCTCCTCTTGAACCCTGTAAATTAAGGTGGATGTACTCAATCTCATTTCTTAGATAAGAAAATCAAGGTTTTCCCAAGATCACAGAATGGGGGAAGGCTGGAGCAGGGATTGTAACCCAGGGAGGCTGCACTTCTAGATGTTATTTTCTGCTGCATCACAGCCATCTCAGAAGTAGTCTCTGCGCACGCGCACACACACGCACACACGCACACCCCTCAGTTTGCAGGGCCAGGAGCACAGGGGTGGGGCCTGGGTGAGATGAAGTCCCTAAGGAGGAGTAGGGGTGATGGCAAGGAGGGCCCAAGATCTCACCTTCCAGAAAATCCAGAAGCCATTTAACCAGCCAAGCAGAACTTCACAGATAAGGATGGTCAGCACAATGTCATCTATGGTAGAGAACAACTCATAGTGCTTCTACATGGAAGACAGAGAAAAACAGAGGTCAGTGGAGCAGGGCCCCAACAGGGCCAGAGAAAGAGGATGTTTGCAGGGGGAGGGAAGGCCCATACTCCTGCTGCTTTTCATCCTTAGCATCTTTGTAGCTCCCTTTGTAGTTCCCTTAGAGCACACTTTGCATGTACACATCAGACACCGTGCTAAGACCACACATGCATCACTTCATGTTACCATCACCATTGTCCTACAAAGTAGGTTTTAATCCCATCTTACAGATGAGAAATCAGAGGGGTGCCCAAGGTCAAACAGTTAGCAATAATGATTGTTGTCTAACAACAAATCTTTCCTCCTAACCTCTCAAGTAGGAGGTGGAGGAGAGTCAGAAGAGGCTCCTGGACTGGGAGAAAAAGCCCTGGCCCCTGATATGGAGGAAACCAAACCCTATCCTCCCTTCTTCGGTTGTTCCAACCACCTCTGCTGATTCAGCTCCCCAAACCCCCCAAGCCAGGCCTGACAGAAATCCTGGGTATCCCCCCAGGTCATGTTCCCTGGGTGGATGGACTCATAGCTGGATGACTTAATGACATTGAACTCTGTTTAAACCCCAACTCACTTGCACCCAATCTAGATCCTATTCCCTTAGCTTCCATTAAGCTGGGATTCCACTACAGTCTGTGACCCTGTGAACAGCTCCCAGGCCTGACTCCACCCTGGCAGTTGGACTCCTCCCTTTTTTCGTTTCCATAGCCAACAGACAGCCCCAGAATGAGGCTCGACAGGGTTTCTTAAACCCAGATGGCAGGTTAAGGTTTTTGGGCTCTCTGCCTGTTCCAAATTCCCAACGGGCATCATGGACCAGAGATGTCAGCCTACAATAAGGAAGAGCTTTCTGTACCCTCATCTGTTTTCTCAGTGTCACTCCGCTGGCCACTGGAGTCAATAGGCTCTCCTCACTACTTATAGATAGAGCTTCCTAAATTGTCCTTTTCCCTTCTCCAAGTCATGGACATCATGGCTAAATTAGAGTGGCCTTCTCTACCCACAAGCCTTCCACGCCTCCCTATGGTTGAAAACCAGTCTGGCATCCACAGCCCTCTAGGATTGGAACTTCATTGACACATATTCCAAAACAGGTCTTTTAGCATTTTTGACTGGGACCTGTAGTAAAAAAATATATTTTACATTTTACAATATAACATGCATGCTCTCTCTCATCCCCCGCCCCAATACACACACACACACACACACACACACACACACACACACAATTTCTATTTCATTCTTTTTCATTCTACTATTTCATTCTATATCAGAATGTTGGTATCTGTTCTCTGAACTGATTTCATGAGCCATCTGTGGGTATGATCTGCCTCCCAGCCTACTCATTCTGTAAACCTTGGCGATTAGGTATCTGCCTCCACCACATCAGAGACAGCTCTCATCAAGGCCACAAGAGCTGCATCCAAGGGATGCTTCATGGGCGCTATTGCCGTATCTCTTAGACACATCAGCTGTTGTGTCTGCTCCTCTGATGGAACACTCTCCTGGGGTTTCCTCCCACTCTTCTGGCACTCCCTCTCAGCCTCCCCTACTTCCTGCGCTTTCTTTGGAGGCTCTCCTCTTGGCCTCTTCTCTTCTCAGTCAATTCTCTTTCCCCAGGCAACCTCATCCATTCCTTTAGCTTTGGCAACCATCCACCCAGATGCTGGCAACTATCATGGCACCATCTCCACCCCAGTGCTCTCTGCAGCATTTCAGACGTGGCCTCTAACCCCTCACTAGACATCTCTAGATGGGTGTTGCACAGGCACCTCAAACACTACACAACTCAAACTGATCTGAGCATCCTCCCCAAACCTGCTCACCCACCTACATCCCCACGTCCCAACAAACAGCACCATCCCCACACAGTTGCTCAAGCCAGAAACATAACTTCTTGCTCTCCTTTTCTCTATGTGCATGAGATGATAATGGATGTTAAACAAATAGCATATATAAGTGCTTACTAAGTATTTGTCATAAAGAAATTTGGAAGGCCCATGGATCTGATGCCTAGGGAGCTTCAGATGTGTGTGTCCTCTTTTTACCCACTGTCATTTCCCCAATCCAAGCTCCATCATCTTTCACCTGAACATCTCTGACATGGGCCTGCCTGCTCCATCTTTTCCCATTCTTGACACTCTCCCTTCCATGACCTGCACTATGAAAGCCAGTGTAAGTTTTCTAAAACATGTGTCTGGTTATGTCTGCTTTAAACTTCCATGCTCTAAACCCTTCCCTGGCTTTCCAATGACATAGGACAAAGGCCATACTCCTTAACATAACTTAAAGACCCTGCATGATCTGGCCACTGACCACCTTTCTGAACTCACCAGCCACCACATTGGACATTTTAAAAATATTGATTTTAAATAGCACAATCCATGTATGTAGTATACTCCTTGTAAGAAAGTAATACATCAAGGATAAGACCAAAGTCGTACTGGACTTCAAGTTGGGCACATAGAACTCAGACGCTATTCCTTCTGCTCCCAACACACTTCCTCACCTCTCTCTGCCTGGCCAACTTCTATTCATTCTATATTCATGTCCCTTTCTCCAGGGAGCCTTCCCTGATACCTCCTTCCCTGCCAGATCAGGTTTGATGCCCTCTTTGAGCCCCCACATACTCTGGCACTCAGGCATTTATAATGACATGTTTGTGTCTGTCTGAGACAGAACTGGATCTGCTGCGTTCGTACCTGGAACCCTGCACTGAGCACAGTTCCCAGCACAGAATAATTCTCTCTTAGTGACTGCTGGTTAAAATGAGATACTCTTTCCTACAAGGCACCCATGTACCTGCCTCTGCTCACACCATTTTCCTCCTGCCCTTCCTGTACAAATACAATGCATTCCTCAAAGCTGGGCCCCCTCAAACACGATGTCTTCCCTGATCTCTAGACCCCTGGAAGGTCAGAGCTGACAGGTCCTTGAAGAGCAGCAGCCAAGCCAGTCGTCATGGACACATGAAAATCCTGAGGCCCAGAGAAGGAAGTACCTTGCCCAGGCCCCTGTTAGATCAGTGGGGGCAGAGGTCAGGCTGGAGTCCCACCTGGCCAAGGACGGAGTTGGTGCGGAGCGCGATGGTGATGGCGTTGACCACCAGCAGCATGGTCACTAGCAGCCGAAAGGCCGGGTGACGGAGAAGCTGCTTGATGTACATTCCAGTGATGAACTCCTTTGTGTCCCAGGCATCCTGGGAGAGGACGATGGACCTTCCTTCAGGCAGGTGTCACCATAGGAGGCCTCTCTGCCTGGATGTTTGCTCTCAGTGAATGGGGGTCCCTGGGGAGGCCACTCTTCGGGGGAAGGGACCTAAGTGGTGAATCATGGAATGGGGGCATCAGTATAGAGGTCACCACCTAAATGAGTCACTGCTGGGGATCTTCATGGGGGTCACTGCAAGGGAGACTCTTTTAGGGTCTCTGCTCGTGAGTGACTATCCTTATATAGGGGTTCCTGTGGGGGGTATTGACAGGCAGTTACTAACATATTATAGGCAGGTGACTGCAGGGATAACTGCTGCGGACTGCCCCCTGGGAGGACATTTAGAAGGCAGAAGGGACAGAGTTATTATGAGGCCTGTTGCCCTTTGGGCACAGCTACAGAAGTGTCACTGTAGGGGTGAGGATGGCTGCAGCAAAGCCTCGTCCTTACTTTTCTGCTAGTGACATCTTGGCGGTTGATGAGCACTTGCTCCTCTGGACGGATGTAGGCCTCGTGAGTGGTCCTCTGCAAGGGTAAGGAAAGGACCCATGAGTGCAGCCCCAGCCCCTCTGGACCCAGAACGGTCCTCCTGTGCCCCACCAGACCCTGGGATGCCCAGCTTGGGTGGTGGAGCCAGACAGGGGCCACCTACCATGACATTCAAAGTTTTGATATTGGTGGTATTGGTCCATGGCTGCCCCCAGTTATCGGTCATAGTTGCTCAGTCTCCCCCACACTTCAAAGAAACTTCATTCCAAGCGGTCTTGCTCCCCCTCGTGGTGATCTCATAGAGGTCTCTGTGACCTCCAGCCATCTGCATTCCAAGGAATTCCGATCCTGAGAGAAGCTCCTCCCACTGCTCTCTTGGGACCCCCAACAAAGGAAGCCAGGGACACTAAGGAGCCAGAGGTCAGAGGATGATGGGAGCAGGTCAGGTCTCCTGTACAGCTCAGATGGAGACACGGGGGGTGTCCCTGCTCTGGATCCAGGAGCTGGAGGTGAGGCTGGGCCCTCCACCTAGCACAGCCTGCACCCCTGCCCACTGGCTACCCCATCCCACGACTCCTGTCTTCAGGAGTCCACCCTGTCCTTCCATGCACCGTATGTTCCCCATCTAGAGTGAAAGGCTGGTCTCTATGTCTGGGGATGGGGCAGGAGAGCACCGTCTGGTCTCCAAAGGGCTGGGGAGAGAGAGTATGAGTGGAAGCCCTCAGGAGCCATGGCTCCACAATCATCATCCTGGTAGGCAGGAGCTTCATTCAGGTACAGAGCCCAGGCCTGTGGGCTGCTCAGTGGGCTAGTTACCAAGTGCATTCACCCATCTGACAGCTTTGCATGCCAGTTCCCTGAGAAGCAGGTTTCTGGTTCTAATATGGAGGTGAAAGTCACACATAGATTCATGTTAGAGAAATTGACTTTATTTGGTTGAAAACTGTCTCTTGTGTAAAGTCAAGAACACCTGTACAGACTGGTTTGGGGAGGAAAGAAATGCCAAGGGACCTTGGAGGGGGGCAGGGTGGATGGGAGAGTTTCCTTCAGCCCAGCCTCCCAGGTCTTTGTTGGCAATGGGGGGAAGAGGGTAGCAGAAATGGTGGATGCTCAGGCAGAGGGGTTCAGCGTGGGGTAGAACCATGGACTAGCTCTATTTACAACCTTGAACAGAATCCAAGGATGTTCTAGACATGACAGAGGAGGGGGGCGGTCCTCAGGGCCAGAGGTCAGGAGCTAGAGTACTGGCCAGGGTCAGAGGTCAGGAGGTTGGAGGTTGCTCTCAGGAGCCAGGGGGCAGAGATGGGAGTCTTCCTCAGGGTCAGAAGGCAGTGGGTGGAAGGACTGTTCTCTAGAGTCAGAGGTCAGGACTTGGGAACTGCCCTCAGCCTGCACCACTCCCCAGGCCCCCAGGCCCTCTGAGTAGAGCTCCTGGTTCTGTTCCTTCCACTGTCGGAACTTCTCTCCAGTCAATTCAGGATCGCTTAGCACTTCCTCCAGGGCCTGCAGCTCCTGCAACTTTGCCTGTGAGGAGAGTAGGGGCTCAGGGGCCATGATCACCCAGGGAGGAGGGCAGAGCCTGAGTCCAGAGCTAACTCTGGAGTCCAGTGCCTAGAACCCAGCACCTGGCCCGATCTCGCCCAAGTCCTCAAATTGAGGGCCTTGCTCCAGGAACCTAGAACTTGGCCCAGTTCACAGCGGAGACCAGAGCTGGGGATCAGGAACCAGAGCCACAAGCCCAGAGCCCAGTCCCTTGCCATACCCAGTGCCCTCCAGCTGACCTTGAGTGTGCTCTGTAGCGCCCGCACATGGTGCACTCGCTCATTGAGCTGGGGGTCACGGTTGCGACGCATGAAAGAGCTCCGCCATTGTTCATGAGTAAAGGGCTGTGGCTGGCCCAGGAGGGACAGGCCACCCTGCCTCAGCCCTTGTACCATTCCTTCCAGTTCCCCTTCACCGTTGTCTGTAGGTGAGTTGTCTGTAGGTGAGAGGAGCAGGATAAGGGTGTGCCCGTCCCAGCCTCCACTTTCCATCTCAGCTCCCAACCCGAGCACAACACCTGTTGGAAGGCTGATGGATGTCTGTGGGCTACCCTGCATGGGGGTGGCTGCAGGTGATGTGTCTCCATGGAGTGGACTCCAAGCTTGGACCGGGCTGGGCTGTGGGCAGGGTGGAAGGAGAGGAGGGTATCAGTCTGAGTTCCATGCCCTGCTATTCACCCCCCACCATTTCCCTACTCACCGAGGCTGAACGGGACCCAGCCTCATCATCAGGGTCTTCTGCTTCTGTCTCACTGTAGCAGTCTGGGGTAGATAGTAGCAGTTGGGGAACCCACTAAGCTTCATAGGGTTTTGGGAGGCCAGGAAATGGGCTGGGAGGTCAGGAAGTAGGCTACAGCATTTGAGTTCCCTGCCCCTATCCCAGGAAATGCAGAGGCTCAGGTGCGACCTGGTGATAACCACCCCTGTTAGAAACCCACCTTCCTCTCGGGGTAGGGAGCCCCGGCCTGGAGACTGGTACTTGGAAATGCAGGTAATGAGATGGCGTACCCACCTGTGAAGGGGCAAATGGGTCTCAGGGAGTTTCCATTTACTGTATGCCAGGGGCCTTCCCCTGATATCATCTTCTAATATAATCCTCAGAGCAACACTGCAGTAGGAACTCTTATTAGCCCATTTTATAGATGATAAAACTGAAGCTTAGAAGAGTGCCTTGATCAACCACTATCAGAGCTGAGATTTGAATCCAGGCTCCCAAGCACTTAGGTGGGAGTTGGGGGGTGAAGGAAGTGGGGCACTCACATGCTCAGATCTGTCAGGGTATCAGCAGCAAAGATGAAGGGTTTATACACATCATGGGTGAGCTGGAACACACTGCCAGGGAGCAAAGGGGCCTCACTCAGCCTGGGTGTGCCCACTCAGAGAGGCTGCACTGGGAATCCCCTTGCTGCCCTCACCCTGCCCCTCCTGTCACTTACATCTTCCTTTCTCTCCCCACAACTACCCCCCGGCCATCACAGCCAGGACTTAACTATTTTTTCTTCTGATCGTGTCCACTTTCGAGACTGTAGTTGGAGACATTGATGAGGCCCTCGGCCTTCTCATCCTGGGGGGATCACAGTGAGGATCAGCATGAAGCCCCAACACCCTTGGTCAAAGTCCTGAGGACACCTCCCCCAGGGGGCACCTCCTAGGCTCTCTAACCACAAATCTCTCAGTGTCCGGAGCTCAGGGCAGGAATCTGGGGTTGAGGGTGTGACCAAGGGATGCCTTTGAGACAGGAAAGGAGAGCCAAAGAACTCCAGACAAAGAGCCACAAAAGAGAAGCCTGCTCATGCATTTGTTCTATTAACCGATACAGGCAAAGCTGCTTCATACCACTGAGCTCTGCAGATGCTGTTCTCTCTTCTGTGTTTCTTTCTCCTTTCCATCTGACTAAACCCCAGGCATTGATTTCTCAGGAAGCCGTTGTCACTCCTCAGGCTGGACTGGCTATCTCTGTGGGTCCCCACCCATCCTCTGGGATTTTCCTTTGTCATAGCATGTGTTCCCCAAACTGTCCTCAAGTATGTATCCATTCTCTCCACCACCAGCCTGGAGTAGCAGTGCCTGTCCAAGTTTTCCCTGTGGCCCCAGTGCCCGGCCCAGAGCTGGGTGCACAGTAAGCACCTGAATGTTGAATAAATAAACAACCGAACGAATGGCCCATCACTAGGATGGACAGAATAACAGAAGAAGAAGGAAAGGTGGACAGAATAAAAGTGGTTCTCTATACCGTCTACACTTTTCCAGACTGCTCTTATATGCATAGTAGCTTATTTCACTCTGAAGAGTGACGCTGTTTTACAGATAGGAACACTGGGGCTCACGAGGGTCTGTGGCCCACCTGTGACCACAGATGGGAGTGGATGGTGGAGTAGGGACAAGAACTGTGACCCAGAGGTGGCTCATTTGCTTACCTGTGTTGTGTGTATAGGCGCTCACCTGGGGCTGGCGGTACCAGTAGAGTGTGTGTCCCTTGAGCACAAACCAGCAGCGGCGCCAGCGTGGGCCCATGAAGCCACCAGGCCCCTTGCGCAGCAGGAGCCAGCCATCACAGTCTGGCTGGCCCAGCTCCCGGCATGACACCCGCCGGCGGCTCAGTCGCGTCGCCACGCCTGCGGCAGCACAGCTCAGGATCAATGAGGGGCTGGCAAGGTGTCCCAGACCCTCAAAACTGCTCCCTTGCCCCCACGAGCATCCTCAGATGACAGTTCTAAACCCACACTCTGTGCTTGGAATGTTATACATATTAGCTCTGAGGTGGGGATGATGACTCTTCCCATTTTAGAGACAAGGAAAACGAAGATCAGAGGACAAACTGTTGGCTAAAAGCCAGAGAGCTGGTGAGAGGCCCAGGTTGGGAGCACAGGTCTGTCAGACCCCAGAAACAGAGCTCTTTCCAGGAGAGCCTGTGTGTGAAGTAAGTGGGGAGTGGTCTTGCCCAACACTGTAAAGACTTCTAAGAGCTCCTCATACCTGGGATCCCCCACCCAGTCAGGTGCGTTTCATACCTTTTGATTTCTTCCGACCAGGAACAGGACTCTGAAAGGACCATAGGGAGTTAGAGAAGGGTCTGGGTCCAGAGCCACCCCCCTCCTGTTGAACTCTGCAGCTTACCTTGTTAGGGTCTTCTGAGAGTCCCTGAGTCTCTGCTACCTCTGCTGGGAGTGTGGCTGGGGGTACAGGGGCTACGGAGAGGGGCTCAGGGTCAAGGAAGGCCGAGTCTGTCAGGGAGGGAGGAGATGGAGGGTCCATGAGGACAGCCGTAGGCCTGGCAATAGGGTGGGGGTATCAGACAGAGTCAGGCGTCAGAGCCAGGCACTCCACATACCTTGCCCAGGGCATCCGCCACCTAGTTGGGCTTTGAAACTGCCTGTTGAGTCAGGACTAGTCCCAGGACTTGGGTTTGAAGTCAGGTCAAAGGCAAAGAAGTCTTCGGACGGGGACCTGGGGAGAGAAAGAAGAGATAAGACGAGCCCATGGCTCCTCCGCCAAGATGCACCTGGGACAGAGCCTATTACCTGGGAGATGGTGGGGCCAGAGCCAGCGATGGGACCCTTAGCTGTGGGAAGTCCAGGGCTGGAGGAGGCGTCTGGGGAACAGAAACAGAAACAGGGTAAATGAACTGGCAATAGGAGTCTGAAAGCAGGCTGGGGGCAGGGTCGGGCAGCGGGTACCTGTGGGGTGGTCTCCGGCACTGGGACCTTCTTCAGCACTAAGCTGACCCCAGCTGGCTCCCGCAGCAGCTCCCTTACCACATTCTTATGGGGCCAGCCCACCTGGGGAGCAGAGCAGAGCAGGGACACTGGGCCCAATCAAGCTGAGTAGGAGGCTCTGAAGCAACCCAACAGCCCTCACCCTCAGAGCCCTCACTCAGCCATCTGCTCTGCCTCACATCCTCCTCTTCCAGGAAGCCTCATGAGCCCCTTCACCTTGGCTCTGCTGAGGCGACTCTGACCTGTATGAGCTGGCTCACCTCACGTAAAGCAGCTCCCACAACCCGGTCTCCCCAAGGGTCCCTCCCTGCCCACCAGCCCTGGGTTCTACTTAGTAACTCCTTCACTCCCTCATGTCCCTCTCTTCACTCACCACCACCTGCTCGTTGACCTGGACAATCTCATCTCCAGGCTGGATCTGCAGCTGAAAGTCAGAGGGGATCTGGAGTGGGGGTGGGGGGGTACAGTTCAGAGGGTATACCCTTCAGGGGCCTGAAGCTGGGTTGGCTGGCAGGTAAGATTTTGGGGGTGAGAGGCTGAGAAGGGTGTGGGGCTCTCACCTGGGTGCCCACTCGGGACACGAAGTGCAGGCAGTTGCTGGTGGTATGGATTTCCAGGCCCTGCAGAAGCAGAGGCTGCAGTCACTGAGGGTGTGGGGGCAGCGGGGTTAGAGGGCAGGATCCCCGCTGGGCACCATGATTCCTGGCAGGGCAGAACTGAGGAAGGGGCTGGTCTCAAGCTGGCACTGCCCAACATGCTATGTGACTTTGGGCTTGCCACTCCTTGGTCTCTGCCTCCTCCTCCAATAAAGATTAGAGGGAAGCTGGGGTTGCTGACTTGTGAAGTTTGAGATTCTCAGCAACTCTCCTGAAGGGATAAGCAGGGACAGGAGCAGGGCAGGGGTAGGGCGGGATTTGGGGCTCTGGTTTTCCCAGTTGGTCAAAGATTAAACCAGAAAAGTTCATGTCCTCTGTCCTAATCTGCCAGGTCTATGTCTCAGGACTGGACTGTGTCACCTGAGACCACACCAGCTGCAGCACCTCAGGATTGGGGAAGGTGCTGAATGCCAGTGAGACCCCAGGAAAGTCCTCTGTGGCCTTTAACATCTATACAACAAAGGCCTTCCAGCTGTAACAGTACAGGGTTCCATGGGATCCTAGAACCCTGTTTCAGGGCCCAGGCCAGCTGCTGAAAGGTCAGAGGTGCGAGGTGAGAGGTGAGGGCTCACCAAAGGATCGTCCAGCTGCACTCGCTCTAGCACGGCCCTCTGCTCCAGCAGCTCCTGGGGGCTGCAGCTCAGGATGTTATGGCAGATCCCGGCCACGTGGCTGCACTGAGGGAGAGAGAGCAGGATGTCCAGCCTGAGCCCATGCCCTGAGCCCATCCCCCAACCCCATCCCCACTTCCTCGCAACACTTACAATCCTCAGGATTTGGCTCTCCTTCTCAGCCACTGGACAGTCCTGGAAGCAGTGAGAGAGCAGGGGCCTTTCCTGAGTAGGGGCACTGCCTTTTCCTGAGGGCAGGGAGGGTTCCCTACAGTCCCTCCTTGCTTCTTGTAACCTGACCTCCTTCCCAGAATTACATGGCCTCAGTGCTTTGGCCCCAAAGTCTCCCCCGTGACACCAGTCTCCCAGAAGTCAACACACATGCCCTTCCCTCTCCCCCTCTGAGAGTCAAACTTCCTGAGCTGCCCCTGCCAGGTAGGAAATCCCATGCCCCCATCGCCCCCTACCCAGTGGCTGGACGCCTCTCTTCCTGCCCTCGCTGCTGCTTGCCCTCACACCTGATCCTGTGCTGATTCACAGGTTATAAAAAGCTCTCGCCTGACTTGGTCTCTACAGCCTGGGCCAAGCCTGGCCCCTGGTTATCCTACCTCCTGTAAGGCCTGGCCCAGCTCCCCGCACAACTCCCCAATCTCCTGGCAGGCCGAGAAGTCGTTTAAGTGGGAGAAGAGGTACCTGGCAGGGGGAAGGGTGAACAGTGGTTAGGGGACTGTGCTTAACAGTCAAGTCACACAACCACTCAGAGCTGACTACTCATCTGAAACATAGGGATAATACCTGCTCTGATGGGTTTTGGTTCGGGGTAAAGGAGATGATTGATACCGTTAAAGAGCTTAGCATAAGCCTTGTTTGTCAAGCACTGAATACATGTCAGGCTCTGTTCTAGACACTGGGGAGACAGGTATAAAACACACAATTCCAACAATAATGATTTAACTTCAACTGCTGTGAAGTGTAGGGAGCTCTGAGAGTATATAACAGGGAAGGCTTCCCTGAGGGGCAGATGTTTGTGTTGGGACCTGTGGGACAAGCAGCAGCCAGTCAAGGAGGTGGAGAAGCTCTCTATGCAATGTTGTTGATATAGCTGCTACGATTACAAACTGGAAGGATGGATGGGGACCCGGGTGTCCCAGTGTCCAGCACAGACCAACTAACCTCTCTGCTCTGCTCCACCATATCTGAACAAGAGGCAGCTCTTGTTCAGCTCTTGAAAAGAAAAAGCTCTGTTTTTCTTTCCCAGGCCCTGAGGAGGCCAAGGACCAGTCACCCCAACCTGGGCCCTGAGAGGAGCCTGAGGTACCTGTTGAGCCAGAAGAGGAGGGTACGGGCCTCACGCACCAGATCCACAGCAGCGCTGAGGACCTCGGCAGGGGGCTCGGCACGGCCTCCCAGGCGGCCTTGGACTAAGCTCTGGAAGGCATGGGTCCCCTTCAGCAGCGCCTCTGTCAGGCTCTGCAGGTTCTCTGTCTGTAGCCCAGAGCTCTGCACCAGACAAAGGGCAGGTCACTCCATCAGCAACCCCCACTGTGACCACCCCATCAGCAACCCCAATGTGGCCACCATTCACTCACCAGGGCCCTGAGCTGTCCCACCCCTTCAAGAATGAGCTCCTGGTGGCCCAGAGGCCACACGGTCAGGGCCTCGAGGCTGCGGGGGCAGAGCTGGAGCAGGTATTTGCCAGGCAGCTCCCAGTCCTCAAAGCAATAGTCCTGCAGGGAGTCATCGAGGCCTGGAGGAATAGCAAGGGTCAGGGTGAGGGGAGCCAGGGAATGTCATGGCTTTGCTGGCCCCTTCTTCACTCCCGCAAAGCCCTTTCCCTTCCCATCTGTTCCTAATGGCAACCCTGAGACCTAAGCTTGTTCTGCCCATTCACAGATGCGGCCACTGGGTTGAGAAGTAGGATAGTTTAGGGCAGTGGCTCTCAAAAGATGGTCCCCAGAGCAGCAGCAGCAGCAGCCTCACTGGAGAGCTGTTTAGAAATACAAATTCTCAGCTCCACCATATAGCTCAGGGGTAGGGCCCAGCAGTTCACATTTTAATAAATCCTCCAGGTGTTCTGATACTCACTTCTCTGAGAACTACTGAATAGGGAGTCAGCGCATGGGGCTCTGGGGTCAGGGAGACCCAGCACTTAAGCAAATAGCTTAATTGCTTTGTGCCTCAGTTTCCTGTAAAATGGGGATAATAAAAGCACCTACCTTCTAATAATGGGTGTATAAATGACATGATACATGTGAAACACTTGGCCCATTTCCTGGTTTATGGTTGACAGTCAATAACAGCCACTGTATTATTATTGCCAGACTTTTTCCCATCATCTACAAGGCCAGGTATGATCAGGCTGTCACCTGCCTCTCCAGTCTCATCTCTTGGTACGGCTCCTCAAACTCAACACTTCGGATCCAGAGTACAAATTCCATGCAGCTCCTGGAATGTTCTTTTGCCTCCAGGTCCTTGCAGGTGCTATTCCTTCTGCCTGGACTGTGCTTCAAGCTCCTTTACTCCCTTTTTCATCTAACTGTCTCCAGAAAGTGATCCACAACACCCCAGGCTGGGTAGGGGGGCTTATCTGCTCTCGCTGCCCACTGTGCCTCCACAAACCCCTGCACTTGAGCATCAGCCTCTCCCACTTTATCAAGGGCTCTTCAAGGACCAGACCTTAAGTAACTGTTCATCTCTAATTCCAGCCCATGCCTGGCACAAGGTGGACCCTCCAAAATACTAAAAATACCTACTGAATGCTTACTATGAGCTGGGCAAAATTTTAAGGCCTTTAAACATATTCATACATTTGATCCTCACTGAATCTAGAAGGTAGAGAATATTGTTATCCAATTTCACAGATGGGAAAACTGATACAAATAGAGATTAACAGTTAGCTTGCTCATTCTTTGAAGGAATTCCAAGCCAGGTTCCTTCACTGGAGAACCTGTGTGTGATGAGCAGCTCTCTCTCATTCCCTGTGTGACATTCAGAGCACTGGACAAGAGTTCATGAACTTGTTACTCCATGGCTATGGCCCTCTAGAAACTTTTTCCATGTACAGTGAATGTTCTGTGGTGCCTCTTTCAGAACCTGAGATTGAATTAGTCACACATCCTAGGCCTTGTCATGATTGTCATATTTTGTCCGTTTTATGACACCAGAGTTACTATTCTTGTTTTATGGATGGGAAACAGACCTATGGTCACAGAGATGATGAATGAGGGGGCGGGGACTGGAATCCCATCTGGGAGCCTGAATCCAGCCCTGAATCCCTGCTTTTATGGGCCTGGTCAACCCGAGACTGCCTCCAGTGTACTCACCCTGCCCCTCCACTCCATCTTCCCCTCTAGGAGGTAGTCTTGACTCCCCTCTCCCGGCCCACCTACATGTCAGAGGTCTTCACTTCTGAGACTCTCGCCGGCCAGCTGTCTAGACCCTTTCCCACCTATCTGGATTCACTGAGCCTGGAGGTCGTCTCCCTATAGGCCCCCACAGGGTGCTGTGGCAACCCCTTCAGTCTGGCTGGAGCTTCTGCTTCACACACTGGGAGACTCGGGGTGGGAAGAAGGGAAATAGGGCAGGCCCTATTACAAAGCCAGAGCAAGTCACTGCCTGGCTCAGTGCGTCAGTTTCCGCTTCTGAAAAATGGGTTTAATAACAGCCCTTTACGCCCTGGAGCGGAGTGAAGATTAAGAAGATAAAGTGGGTGTGGGACGCTCTGGGGCCGCGCCCCCCTGTTTTCGTTACACCCACCGCCTCCCCATCGCCATCCTGGCTGCCTCTTGGGGCGATCGGAGACCCTTTCTGGGTCCTCGGGGTCATCTCGTCTATCCTTCTGCCTAGCACAGTACCAGATTCATGGCAGACGCTCATGAATACGTGTTGACAGACTAACCAACTGACAGCCTCAGCAGGTCCTTTTACCTTTACCTCTCCCCGCCCCAAAGACCCTCAAGCCCAACTTTGTCCCAGCCCCACCCACCTCTCAGCCAGGCTGCCACCTTCTCGGGGGTCCAGGTCGCTACTGGCTCCATGGCCTAGTCCGCCCGCTGGGATTGGCGCCGGATCCGTCCCGCCGGCGCAGGAATTTCCGCTCCCAGAGCCCAGGGCTGGGGAGGGACCGGGCTGGGGAGGGACCGGGCTGGGCCCTGGGCGGAGCCACCAGCATACCTGGGCTCACGTAGCTGACCAGGTGAGGCGCTTAGACAGCCATTGGCCCACAGCCTGTCTGCCTCCTGCCCCGCCCTTCAGGCTTCTCAAAGCAGCTGGGAGGCTTGACCTGGGGGCGGTGCCACTGGTGTGTGACCCACGTGACCTCAGAGCCGGCCTGGGATCCCGCCCCAAACTGGCCTCAAATCACAGGGCGGGACTTGACCTTCAGGATCCTCAAAAGGAGGCCAAAAGATGAGCAGTGAGCGCAGCAGCAAAGCACAGAGGTTAGGGAGCCAGAGCCCTGGGTGCAAATCGCAACTCTGCAGCCTGTTAGCTGTGGGACTAGGGGCTAACCTACCCATCGTGCATCAGTTTCCCTGTCTGTAAAATGGGCTGCTGGACAGAATACCGGAGTTAATAGCTCTAAAACCTTTAGAAAAGGGATTTTTAGCCCCTCTTTTTTTGTACCATGGACCCTTTTGGCAGTCTGGTGAAAACTCTGGACCCTTTCTCAGAATAATGCTTTTAAAATTTGGGGGCTGGCCGAGTAGCTCAGTTGGTTAAGAGCGTGAGCTCTGAGTAATAGCGTTGTGGGTTAGATTCCCATATGGGTTAGTAAACTGAGCCTGAACTGAGCTGCAGCTGAACTGCCAACAGGTGGCAGGATGGCTCAGCTGGTGAGAGCACCTGCTTCTAACAAGGTTGCGGGTTGAACTCCCACATAGTACGGTGGGCTGGAGAGGAGGGCCGGGGGCAACAGGCAACTAAGATTGAACACAGCACCTTGAGCTGAGTGGCAGTGAGCTGCCAGCAGGTGGCTGGATGGCGACTGGACTTGGAGCTGAGCTAGCTGTGCCCTCCACAACTAAGACTGAAGGAAAACTTGGCTGTTTTCCTCCAATTCTCCAATACTGTTCCCCTCCCCCAATTTTCCAATAAAATTAAAAAGAAAAAAATTTAAAACAAAGTGCTGAAGATTACATGGAGGGCAATTAGTATAAAAATATGTTAAAAACACAAGCTATGGGGCCAGCCTAGTGGCGTGGTGGTTAAGCGCTGGCTTGGGAAGCCAATGGCCCCGGTTCGGGTCCCACATATGAGGGTCAGTGACACTGCCCTCAAAACAAAAACAAAAAAACCACAAGCTATGATATAGTACTATGTTTATTAGCATGAAGTAACAAGACTGGCAGGTTAGTTACATTTTCTTTTTGTGATAACATCAGTGTGTTGTTGCTCAGCTTGAAGAACATTAAAACTGAGGGGTGGCCGGCTGAGTGGCACGGTGGTTAAACGCTAGCTTGGGAAGCCAGCGGCCCCGGTTTGGGTCCCACATATGAGGGCCAGTGACATTGCCCTTAAAAAAAAAAAAAAAAGCTGAGGGGTGATGTTTGACTCATCTTCTGGAACGTATTAATCAGGAAACAACTAAAGAGAGAATGCAGGGCAGCAGTGGAGAAGCCTGGGTTACTGGGTTACAGAATCACCCTTTGGTCAGTGACTGTCTATTGGGCATAGAGGTGCCAAATCAATGGCAGCTATATTGCAGGAGTGTCTACAATAGTGCGATTTAACTCACGATTTTGAAACAGTTATGAATATAAATAATATTTTGAGATTCTTGCAATAATTACAATTTGATATAAAAATATCTGTGATTTCTATTGGGGACAAAGCCACGGATACTGCTAATACTTCAATCCATATGGAATGGCAAATTTTGATTAGAGATTAATAAAAAATATATATATTTTTCCCATCCAAGTTTATGGACCCCCTGAATTCTGAAGCTCAAGTTAAGAGCCTTCCTCTTAGAACAACATCTGAAACACACTGTTTGCAGTTAGCAGCAGCAGCAGCAGCAGCCCAGGATAAGGGACTCCCAGAACTTTGGAATCAGAATCAGTTCCACTTGCTGTGTGACTGAGCCCGAGCTCTACCCCAATCTGAACTTGTTTCTTCTTCTCTAAAAGGAGGACACTTAGTGCTGGCCGAGTGGCGTGGTGGTTAAGCACTGGCTCGGGAAGCCAGCGGCGCCGGTTCGGGTACCACATATGAGGGCCAGTGACACCGCCCTCAAAAAAAAAAAAAAAACATAAAGGAGGACACCTAGACCTTAGTGCTGCGAGGAGGCCCTTTAAGCATCTTGAAATCTGTAACATGGGGTAGAGCTGAGTTATTGCTTTAATTCTATGGCGGGGGGGGGGAGGCAGGAGGGGAGGGGCTGGGAGGCCTTCCCAGAGCCTACCCCTCTGACTGTGTCACCTAGTTTGAAATCTCTACCAGTGCCCCAAAACCTGGCCTCCAAAGCCTGTCACTAGTTTGCCTGTAACCAAGACCTAAAGTCTGAATTTGCCCCACAGATGCCCATGTATTGTGTGTGTGTTAGTTGTCATTTAATAATTTCACATACGGGCCGGCCGAGTGGCGCGGTGGTTAAGCACTGGCTTGGGAAGCCAGCGGCCCTGGTTCGGGTCCCACATGAGGGCCAGTGACACTGCCCTCAAAAAAAAAAAAAAAAATTATAATTTCACATACAAATTGAGCTCTCTGGAACTTGGCCGGCTCTGCTGACCCCATCGCACCTTCACACGTGGCATCAAACACGAGTGCAGATCAGTGGCTGCTTCCTTCAAAGGGGACTCCCGCTCACCAGGTCCCTGCAGCCTGGCCGCTTCATTTCTGAACCATTAGACTCCAGATTTGCAACATGGCCCTCACCTCTCTGGCTTCGTCCTTTGCCTCACATCCTCACACCCTGCACTGTGTGTCCCCTCCAACCCTCCTCCACGCTGAGTCCCTCTTTAATGTTTTTGCCTTTTTGTTCCTACAACATCATACCTGTGGCAGTCTGACAAAGCCCACTACACGGATGTGTCTCCACCATCCTGATGTCATCAAACACCTACTCTTCTTAGGTGGCACAAGATATAGAGGTAAGAAGCCAGCCAGACTCTGCCCTCCCTGGACTCACAATCCCATAGGGGACAAACAGACAAAAACTTACCACTTATACTCATGTAGTCCCCTAGAAGGACTGGGGGCCTAATAACAACAACAGTGTCTTTACTCTGTGTCCCCAGCAGCTGGCAGAACTAGGCAGTTAGGGGCACAGTAAATGGTAGCTTCTATTTTGAAGGTGATTTTATGAGTTTATGAAAGTTCTTTCTACATATTTGCTGTAAAAATTTCAAAGGTCATTACTTAACAGTAGGTTATTAAGTGAAAGGAGGACATGTCTTTTTCCTAGCATGTTTTTAACCCATTCCCCAGTGCGGGGCGGGGCCACTGTTAAGTTTTCTGGGTTCTTCCATTCTCTCTATATACAGATACTCTACATACTATTCTGCATACTAGGCTTTTCTTTTCATTTTATGAGATAATCAATGTCAAATGAAGTAATGTAATACATATAAAATACTTAGAATAAAGCCCAGCACAGTCAGCTATTTTTTAGCACATGATGGACAGCTTCTAAGGAATATGCAAATCTTTTATTATTATACCCAAGCTGAGGGTAGGAAAGTCCCTGCAGAAACTCCATCTTGGCCAAAGGGGTGATATGTGTCCTCTCCAAAGGTAAGGGTGGTTAAATTAATCTAACCAAAACCAAGTGAAAAAGGCCTACAGCTGTTTGGAGGAGGGGGTCGGGTTACAGTACCCTCCCTGTTCTTTGCTGAGAGCTGATTGGTGACATCCAATCATTTGAGGTAGGGATAGGGCTGGGACCAGGGCTGCAGAGGCCCTCCCAGTACCTGGTCCAGGCCTGAGACTCCTGAGCCCTGTCAGGCAAGGCCTCTTCTGCCTACCCAGCCCCGTCAGCCAGGGTAGGTGGGGGAGGTGCTGCTCAGGCCTGATGCTGATCTCTCCTGACAGCTGCTTCTAAGGCTGGCAGAGCAGGCAGGTGGGGGAAGGGACCAGATTTAAAGGTCCAGCTACCCTGCCCCTTGCCAGACCTGAGGCAGACACTGGTGAGCATCTTCTGAGGGCATGGCTCTCATGGATATGATAGGCCAGAAACCTCTATGCCCTAATTTCCACTTCTTGGTACCATGAACACCGCTGGTCC
Organism: Aselliscus stoliczkanus; assembly: GCA_033961575.1. Taxonomy (NCBI): domain Eukaryota; kingdom Metazoa; phylum Chordata; class Mammalia; order Chiroptera; family Hipposideridae; genus Aselliscus; species Aselliscus stoliczkanus. Next base: position 164,719,811 of record CM066730.1, read on the forward strand.
TCATTCCTGCTTCCACCCCACAGGATGCCAGGGAGACTAGTGGCACCCACCATGCGATTTCGATGCCTGACCCCTGGCTATTTCCAGGTGCTACAGGTAAGTACCCCTAACCAATGGCTTCTGGCACCGACCCTTTCTTCCCCTACCATGGCTGGGTTGTCACTTCCAACAGCCAAACCAGGCTGTCACGTTCCCTGCCGCCTGAGCAGCCAGGGCCCAGATGGGCAGTGACGCGAAAGGGATTGGGGTGGAATCTCCCTAGGGCAGCAATGGCAGCCACATCTCCTTCACCCAGCTGTACTTTCTCAGCCCCTTCACATCCCCCCAACCTTCCTTGAAGTCTCAATTGACCCCTCAGGTGGACCCTTTGTATATTCACAGATGCAGGTAGCCGGGGAGCTGAAGGCAGAGCCCAGGAGTCCACTGCCTGGGATTGTGGCTACACTGATGGCTGTCCTCGGGCTGGGTGGCTCCTGCTATGCTGTCTGGAAGATGGTGGGGCAACAGCCGCCACCACAGGCTCCATGATAAAGTGGGCAGCCTCTCACCTGGGCCCTGGGGGTAGGTAACTCATCAGGGGCTGCAATCTTGGGAGCCCACTTCTTTTCTGCCTTCATTGGAAGCAGGACAGTATAAACTGGATCCTACACCCCTCCCCTCCCTACTGTACCTAGGCCCCACCTGGGGGCTCCAGCTCTGATGCCTGGACCCCTGTGGGAAGGCAAGGATGCAGGTTTCAAAGCTGGACCAAGTGGGGAATAGATACTCTGGGCCTGGTACACAAGAGTGGTAGTGAAACCCTTACAGGGCAGGAGTTTGGGGGTGGGGGTTGCCTGAAAGGGAGTCAGAAGCAAGCCTTCTTTATCCAGTTCTTTTATTCAAGTGGGAGGACACTCAGAAGAGGCCATCCACTCGGCAAACCCAGGGCCAAAAGAGGTTGGCACTGCCTCTCCCAGCCTATCCCTGCATCACTGTCCATGGGCAGCTCCTCTGCCTTGCATCCTCAGCCATGTCAGGTAGATGTGTCCATCTCAGGGACTTCAGTGGATATTTCTGTGGGCACTGCCAGCCGCTGGGGGGGCCTGTAGGAACCCATACCTGCTGCCCTCTCGGCCTCTTCCTGACTGTAGGGCTCCACACTCAGCTGCTTTAACCTGGGGTAAAGAAAAGGAGTTGGGAGCTGACCAGATGCAGCCTTGTCCACCTGGCACCCATCCATCAATCCTCTCCTTATTCCTTCATACCTTTTCTTGTGGTCTTTGGATCGGAAATGGGTCTTCAGGTTGGCGGAATCGATGAAGTACCTCCTGTAGCGATGGGGGGTTGGAAGAGAGTGAGGAGGTGATTGATGCCTCTCAGGTGCGTCAGTCTCCCTGACCCTAGCTCATTTCCTGACGCCAAGCTCCGGTTCTAAAGGGATTGGAGGCCGGCAAACCCACGAGACCCCGTGCGCTCCGGGGCCCGGACCTCATAGCCCCGGCCCATACTACGGACCCTTCTCCTCCCAGGCCGGGCCCGAGCGGGACTTACGCGCAGGCCAGACAGCGATGCAGGCCGCCCCCTGGGAGATCGGGGTCAGGCTCAGCGCCCGGGTCTGGCCGTGGCCGTACGGAAACCTGGGGCCGCAGCTCGCGGTGAATCTCATCCAGGTCCGGCCGCCGCCGCTTCGCCTTCATCTGGCGGGCTAGGGAGTGCGCTCGGTGTGCGCCCGTACGGCGGGAGCGACCCATGGATTCTGACAGCGGGGCAAGAGGACCCAGAATGGAGTTGGGAACACACGTGTGACGCTTCCGGACTGTTCAGTGAAGTCATATGACGCAGGGGGCGGCAGTCTCCGGCCGACCGCCGTTGATGACGTCACTCGCGAGGGCCGTCCCTTGAGCGACCCCAGGCGGCCATCGATGTCAGTGACGGAGCTCTGGGCAGGACCCAACGAAGTGTCCCAACCTGTGGGCGTGAAGAGGCCCTGCGGACGGTCGCTGGCGAGTCGCCGGGTGATGCTTGCCCTCGGGGATCCCTGAGCGTCCCGCTGCCCTGCCTGTCCCGCCCTGCACCACCTATCTCAGCATTATCTTCTGGCTCTATCATTCCTTCCTGGTTTCCAGATCTTAGACTCTGCGGTGGCGGTGTAGTGTTTTAAGCATCTCCGGGAGGCAGAGAAAAATATCTGTGATGTTAATAAATTAATAAATGAATAAGATGACTACATTTGGGATCCCAGCCCCCATAAGACTTCCGGAGATATCTCCAGTCCCTGACAAAGCCCTAGCCACTTCTCACCACTCCCCATTCATTCCCTTGGGTCTTTATCCTCCATCCACCCCCAGCCTATATCCGTGAGCGAGAAGGTGTTCCTCCCCAGAGATCACTGTGCTCTGGTGTCCTGGCAGATTTAAGAGGGATCAGCTCCTCCCACAAGAAAGGGAGGTGCTCATAGAAGGACCTCCCATTTTTGCCCCCTTTCTCCGAGCCCTAGACCCCTAGGCGTAGGCTGGCTGCAAAGGCAGAGAGAGATACAGCCTATGTGTGCTCAGAGTGGGGAGAGAACCAGAGAAGTCTTTTCCCATTCACCGGAGCCTGGTGCCTTCCAGGCTGACCAGAGCAGCTCAGCAATAATTAACAGGCTCCAGTTCTTTGGAAGCTGTTGCCAGGAAACAGGGAGACAGGCACGTGCATCCCTGGGGAGAGGAATCAGTTTCCAACACAGACAAAACAGTGAAATGTAAGCCGGAGTCGCTGACTGAGGGTCTTGGGATCTTCCCACTCCAGTTCACAGAGGCTAAGTGGGGACATAGGGCAGGGCCCTGCTGAGGGTACAGCTGGTGTGGCTGCAGTCACAGAGGCACCAGTATGGGTCCTGGGCCCAAGGACTTTGGAAATGGACTTTGTGAATGGAAGAGGACTTCTCTGGAAACATTCCAAGAGATCAAATTCAAGAACTCCTAGGCCTCTGTTGAAAGAGATGTCTTTATTTTTCTTGGCCAATATGGGTCATGCCAAGGGGCTAAGGTGGAATAAGCTCGCTCTGTCTCACCCCCATCCCAGACTCTTGGATCGGTTCACTTACTGGGCACTGTGCCAGCTGGGGAGGCTAGTGCATCTTTAATGCAGTCACCTGATCCTTGGTACAGGCTCTCGGCCTCTAAGTTCCTGAAGCCAGACCCACTGGGTGCCCACTGAGCCACTACCTTCCTGTGCCTGGGTGCCAGGCCCATTTTCCCTGCAGCCATGAACCAGGCCTTCTGGAAAACCTACAAATCCAAAGTGCTACAGACCCTGAGCGGGGAATCTGAGGAGGAACTGGCAGAGGAGGTGGGTACCATCCATGCTTGCTGGGTGGGGCATGGGAAGAGGGGAAGGGGCAGGCTCAGAAAGAGAGAGAGGCACTTTTGTGCAAAAGCAATCAGCACATTCAGGGACAACAAATGGCATGGTGCAGTGTCAGAAAGCCCTGAGGTTCAAGAAAATTAAGAAAGAAGATTTAGGGGGCACTAGAGGAGTGGCCACTGTCTCCAGAGATCTCCAAGGTTGCCACTTGGCAGAGATCGTTGAAGGTTCAGTGGGGAATGGCCACACAGGGTACATTAAGCTTGACAAAACTTTCTAATGGGCAGAGCTGAGCAGAAATGGGATGGCTTACCTTGAGGGACAGTGAGCCTTCTGGTACTGGAGGTAGTGAAAGTGAGGGTCGCTGAGGGTACTCTGAGGGTCGCTGTAGCAGCATCAGATCAGAGCCACACTTGGACCATGTTTGTCCTGACATTAAAAAAACTGAAAAGGCTCTGAAACAGTCTTACATCTAGAGGCTGTGATTAAATGTCAGTTGCGTAAATAGACGTGGAAGAGGCAGGAACTCATTCTGTGATGTGGTGTGTATGTGTGTGTAAGTATATGTCTAGCCAGGGTTGGGCATGTGTAGAAGTATTTGTGGGTCAATATTAGGAATGATGTCCATGTGGAATCCCCAGTGAAGGTGTATGTGCAGGTGTGAACTGGGTATATAAATATTTTCAGGAGTGTGCAATTTGGGCCGAAATCTATGCCTGTAGCCTCTGTACAGAATTAGCAGGTGTTCGATTTGTATGGTGTGTGTACAGTAAAACCTTGAATTGCAAGTAACTTGGTTTGCTAGTGTTCCGCAAGACGAGCAAATATTTCTAATACATTTTAACTTGGTAAATGAGCGATGTCTTGCAATACGAGTAGTTTGTTTCCGGAACAAATTATGCTTGCAAACCAAGGTCTTACTGTATTTGGTGTGTGTGTACATCTGTGTCTTGGTGTTCTGTGGATGAGTGGAGAGGTTTTGTGTGCTCCAGGTGGGCCTCTGTGCAGCTGTCTGCAGTTGTATAGGTGCACAGGTGTGAATGATATAATTCTGTATGTGTTCTTGTATAGGTGCCTCACAGCATGTACAGCTACATACAGGTGAAGAGATGTAGCCATGTGCAGGCATGTTCATGTACAAGTGTGTGTCTACATTAGGATGCATACCCATGTCTACATGTTTTTGGGTGTGTATGGAAATGTTTATGGGTGGGCAGGTGTGTGTCCACAAGGGTGTTTGCAAAGATTTTCTATACAGGTAATGTATATGACTGGTAGCTTTGTGAAGAGGAATACCTGTATGCATTTGCGGAGGGTGTGAGGAGACTAGACGTGTATTTAATTCTGTGGAGTTTGGGGTGCCTGGTTTGTGTGTACCAGGTTAGCAGTGGGGGAGGGAGTTGCCATTCCTCTGGGGCTTCTCTCATGCAGGGTGGGGATCTTGTGTCCCAGAGGGAGAACCCAGCATTAGTGGAGTCAGAGATGGCAGAACCGACTCCAGAACCCTTCAATCCCATGACACAGCTGGCCCGCAGGGTGAGTACTCCCTCCTTCCAAAGCACCCCTTGGGAGCCTGGCAGAGGCTGCTGTGGAGTTGGTGCTGTGGCTCCTCCCTAACTCGCAGCCCCTCCTTCCCAGGTTCAGGGGGTCGGGGTGAAAGGTTGGCTGACAATGTCATCTCTGTTTAACAAAGAAGATGAGGACAAGCTGCTGCCACCGGATCCCTGTGCTGACCAGTATGTGTGTGTGTGTGTGTGTGTGGGGGGGTGCGGGTTCTGGAACAGGCTTGGGATCCCCTTCTCCATGTCCTTTCTATCTGGTCTGTCTGTCTTTTGGACCACAGAGGCCTGGGATGGGCCAGCCCCTGGCTGTTCCCATTTTTTCTCAGGGGGAAAGAGGCCAAAGTAGTATCTCTGGGAGATTAGGTTAGATCTCAAGAGGAATTTATCAGCTGTTGAGTCTGAGATGCTAGAAGACATTATGGGCTCTCTCTCCCTATCCATGTGGTAGCAGTTATCTTCCTAGAATCAGGGAATGCAGGAGAAAACCTTTAGATGTTTGGAAGAGAAGGTAGTCCAGATCAGTGGTTTCCAAATACTGATCTAAGCCCTCATCCTCCTAGGGAGCTTGTGACAAACACAAATTTCCAGACTCTCCTTCAAAGATTTTGCTTCAGCAGGTATGGACTGAGGCCTGGAATCTAGATTTTCCGCAAGCTCCCTGAGGACCTAAGGCACACTAGTTTAGGAACAAGTCAGCAGGTCTTTGATGCTGGGGGTTACTGGGTCAGAGCCAGGGCCTCTGTCTTCCTCCTAGCTCTACCTCTGGCACACCCTCCATCTCTGCCCCTTGCTCCAGCCCAGTCACAACTCTCCCTTTGACACTCCCCTATTCCTTTCTTCCCTAGGGCTTTCTGACCCACCCATCTCTATTCCCCAGTTTATCCTCTCTCCCGCCCAGCTCTTGTAGGGCTCTTCCTCAGACCTGAGGTCCCACCTGGAGCCCTTACTCCCACATCTCCCTGCTACCTCCCGAGTCCCCCTTCCCCTAAGCCTCTAATCTAGACTTTTCTCCTTCCCTTGGGGCTGCTCCACCCATCCTCCCCCTTCATTTTCCCACCATCCCAGAACCGGACCCCAGTCCCCTCCCCACCCCACCTCTGTCTTAGGGGTCAACCTTTGGCTTGCCGGATTACCACTTCCGGAATATGACCTCGCCCGCTCCCCTAGGACCTAGCCCCGCCCCGTCCCACGCATCGTTGGGCCACGCCCCCTTTAGGGCTCCTTCCCCAGCTCCCCAGACTTGGTGTCTCTGGCTTCCTTCACCTCCCCTGGCTCCTCTCCGAGACCCTTCTCTAAGCCCCTGCCCCTGACCAGACCTGTTTTCCGCAGCCCGCTGGCCGCGCAGCCGTCCTCGCAGGCGACGGCGGAGGCGGAGCCGCGCGGGTCCGGATTCTGGGACGTGTTCGCTAGCAAGTGGCAGCAGCCGCAGTCGGCTGCGGCGTCCATGCTGTGCGGCGCCGAACCCACCTCGGAGCCTGACCCTGAAGCCGGGGATGAAGCCGCGGATGAAGCCACCGAGCACCCGGAGCCGCAGGAGGCCGACTCGGCGGCTGGCTTGAAGTGGGGCTTCCTCACCCACAAACTGGCCGAGATGAGGGTGAAGGCCGTGCCCAAGAGTGACTAGCCGGATGGCCGAACTGGCTGCCAGCTCCTCCCCACCCCCATAAAAACCCTGGCCCGACAGCCTGTGTGACCGCGTACTTTTGTCAGGATTGGGGGGAGGCTGCTTTTGGATGGGCAAACTCAGGGTGGGCTCCAGCCGAAGGAATCCTCCCCTCTTTCCCCCACGAACATACAGGTAGAAAATGACCAGAGACAGCCCGATTATCAGGGTAGATTGTGTTAGATTTAGGGTACTACTTTCCAGGAAGCTGGAAAACACTACAGGGTAAACTCCATCGCCTCTTTTAATTGGACAAACGTTGCCAGCGGTCCTCCTGTGTGCGCTGTCCCTGTACTAGGTGGTCAGAGACTAACGAGAGAACTCAGACTACCACACAAGGTGACAGTTAAGGCTCAAAAATAGGGCCGTAGTTGAGAACTCAGGGGAAATGAGGCCAACTGGGGAATTCAGGAATTCCTGAGGTAGAATGAACATGTATATCTTAAAAGGATGAGAGGAGAGAAAGTGGAAAAGGGAGGAGGACCGTGAACAAAGACTTAGAGGTGCAGACGTGTGAGAAAAACAGGTGACTTGGTGTGTCTTTGAGGGAAAGGAAGACAGTGGTAGGGGTGAGGCTGCGAGTTGGCAAAATCCCTGTTTGAAGGATCCCTTTATTGTCCTCAATTCTGGATCCCCCCGCCCCCCCAGTATCTCAGCCCTTCACACCTAGTAACCAAAAGGGGGCAGCAAAGCTCCAGGAATGGGGGCCTTCTAGGCGCCGGTGGACCCCAGATTTCTAGAGCAGGCCCCTCCCTAGAATCCCCTAACGGTACTATCGCCGCCTCGCGGCTCCAGTTTGGACAGCCCTGGGGGCTGGTGGAGGAGGTGATCGTAATAGTGTGAGTGGCAGCAGCCGCAGTCGGGAGTGGTTGGTTATAGCAGCTATCGTTTATTGAGCACGTCCTATGTGCTGGGCACATTGCCATGAGCTTGACGACCGTTTCTAAAATATTTTGATCACTGAGAGGTGCAGCTGCAGTCCAGGGAGTTTAAGTGCTCGCCTGGAACTCACTCCAAAACTCAACACAGTTCACCACACAAACCCGTCCTGCCGCTTTCCTCAACATCGACCTCACGACTCGTTTAAATAACGCTTTCACTTTATTCAGCAGGTTCTCTGAATTCCCAGCCCATTCTTCACTCCTCAGACCCGGCCATGAGGCCATCCCCTCCTTCTCCGCCGTCTGTGCTAGGAAGAGCCTTCCAAATAATGTTGTCCCGTGCTCCCTTGGTTTACTTGGGTAAGCAGAGATCAAGAAGGCTGGGCTTGCCCACAGACAACCTGCGCGTCAAAGGCAGGGCATCCCTTCCAATGCCTGGGTCCAGCCCCGCGATCACCCCCTGCGCATCTCCCGGCCCCAGACTTCCCGGGAGCCCGCTCCCGAGCAGCGGCGGTCACACCTCGGACTCGCGCGGCGGACCGCGGGCGCGCTGGCAGCGGTACAACCACTGGATGACGCGCGCGTTGCGCTCCACCACCGACACCGGGGGGCGCCCGTCCCGCGCGGAGCCCGCCTCCTCCGAGCTGCCGCCGCCACCGTCCGCACGGTCCGAGCGATTCGCGTCGCCATCGCTGGACGTCCAGTCGCTGGTGTCCCCGGAGACGGGCGGCGGGGACATTTCGGGCTGAGGGCTGGCGTCGGCGCCCCAGCTTTGCGGAGAGAACCGCTCGGCGCCCAGCACCTCCACCAGCGCGCGCTCCAGGCCGCAATAGTTAAAGAAGCGCTCCTTTTCCGACAGGGGCAGGGAGCACGTGGGGCACAGCGCTCGCTTTCCGGCCGCGTCCGGGGCATCTTGGGGCGCGGCCCAACCCCCTGGAGCCGTGGGTCGATCCTTTGGGCCCGGGCTGCTCGAGGCGGCGTCTCGGGGGGTGCCCAGGAAGAGGCGCCGCACCAGCCCCTGGCCCTTGGCATTTTCTTTGTTCACCGAAGCCTTGCAGTCCCGCTTCTGGCGGTAGAAGATGAGGGAGTCCGGCCTTGGCAGTCGCCTGCCGCTACCCCGGCGGGCGGGCCTGGGCGTTCTGGGCGATGCAGGGGGCCCCAGCTCATTGCAGGGGTGTGGCGTAAGCGGCCCAGGACCCCCGCGCAGAGCTGGTTCTTGGCGTCGCGCTATCACCTGGTGCGTCTTGACATACTTGGCTTTGTCGGCTTCCAGCCTCTCCACGGCGCTGGGGGTCCGACCCCTGGATGGGGTGGAGGGAGAGGCCAGGAGCATCTTAGCAGAGCTGGGCAGGACAGTGCCCCATAAGCCACTGGAGGTAGGCAGCTCGTTGAGTTTCTGAGAACAACTGGCTGAGGCTCTCTGGGGCCTGCAGGGAAAGAGAAATGGTTACAGGGAGAATAGATGTCCCTGCCCCTCTCCTGCAGGCATTCCTGGGAAGAGGATCAGCAGCCACCCCTCCCCCATCCAAGTCAGCTGGTGCCATGCCCAAGGTGCAGATGCTCAGACTGCCCCCAACTTTCGAAGACAGTGGGCAGGGGGTCCCTAGCCACCCAGAAACATATGCCTCTTTGAGGGTGTTCCAGGCTGGCCACAGGGCCATGCCAAGCAGGCATCAACATGTAGGACACTTGGAAAAGGAAATTGGGCTGGTCCCGACCCAATTCCCGAAAGTGGCCTTAACCGGAAAAAATACCTCTTCCCAACCCAGCAACTTGGAGTCCAAGACAAGGAGGCTTCCCAGCCACAGGCTGGCTCCAGCAGGGCCCACCCTTCCCGCCCTCAAGCACCAAGGTCAGGGATATAACCACAGGGTAGGAACCTCCAGTAATTGCAGCCAACTGTCCTGCCAAGGCCCAGCAGGGCCATTGGGAAGGAGAGGGAGGTGGTCACCAGGTCATGTCAGCCACCACCCGCTCTGTGCCTCTGCCAAGGGAATTCCAGAATGCCCAAATATAAACAGCACATTATCTACCTCTACATTTCCATTTTATAGAAGGGGACACTGGCCCAGAGAGGAGGGGGCTTGCTCAGGTCTTACTGAGTTAGGGGCCTGGACTGGAACTCAGGTCTCCTGCCTTGCAGCCCAGAACTGGTTCAGAATGGATCTTTCACTTGCCAATCAGAACATAACTCTTTTTTCTTTGCGTGTATTCCTGCTGCTATAAAACCGAGCAATTTCCATGAGAGACAGGACTCTTGTCTCACTAAAAATGTTTCTTCCATTAATTCTTCCCAAACTTACATTCCCAGAAATCTGCCCTCAGGGTCCCTGCCCCCTTCTTATCCTAAGACCCCATGACCCTTCTTCACCTCCCTTCTGCAGGGGAAGGGGGCCAGAAGGGGCTGTAAATCAAGAGCTGACAGCTCCCTTGGCAGTAACAGAATGGGCCACCCACACGGCTCTGCACACCCTACCCCACTCCTGCCCCTTACCCCCCATATTCTATTCATTTGAGAGGGGTATGTCAGTTCTGGGGGCTGAGGGGACCTCAGGTCTGGAGGCAACAAAAGAACAGAATTTATCAGGCATGGGGGAGGGGAGCCTCAGTGAGGGGCCATGGGGAAGAAACCCTGTCAACCTCACCCACCCCAGCACAACCTGTTCAGCTTCACACACACACACACACACACACACACACACACACACACACACACCCCTAGTGTCTTGTAAGTCAGCCCATAGGTAGTTGGTGACTGGGAACCCAGGCAGCAAGGAGAGCCTGACAGTGCTCTCCTTCCTGGCTCCCAGGGATTACACCAGGCAATAGGTCAGACTCCAAGGTCCTAAGAGGGCACTGTGCTTGTCTCACCTCATGGGTACCCTCACGTCCCTTCCTCCCCTCCTCCTCTTCCCAGCCCCAAGCGCAAGGCTATAAAAAGTCCCTAAACATAGGAACCAAAATAGTCCGCTGTCCACTGTCGCTTCCCTGTCTTCTGCACTGGCCTTGATGCCCGACCACAGATGTTCCGTCCTAGGTGCCAGGCAGACATCCTTGTGCCCTCTATCCCTTTGCCCACTTTCTCCCAGTCCTGGGGTTAGTAGTCCAAACTTTGCCCAAGGCTTTGCTCTGGACATAGGCTGGGGGGCTGTGCTCACTAGCTTGGTGCCAGCCTCCCTGCCCTTGGTCTCTGGGTGCCCTCCCACCCCAGCCCTGGGCTCAGGATGTACTCACCTCTGTGCGGGGAGGCTAAATGCAGGGGTCCCTGGGCAGGGCCAGACTGAGGGCAGGAGGGACAGCAGGGACTAGAAGTAACTTTGGTGGCAGCCAAACCTCACTCTCCACAGGAAAAGCTAGAGAGAGCCTCCACCCCCCCAGATTAACCCTTGCCTTCCTGACCTGGAGCCTGGCCTCTGTTAACTCCTTCCTGGTCACAGTCTCAGTGTTGGAGAGGGCCTATGGACCAGGTCCAGCTCCTTTATTCTACAGATGGTCATACAGGCCCTGACAGGTAGAGTGATTTGCACAGAAGCACAGTGAGTTAGGGCACAGCCAGGACCCCAAACGAGGTCTCCTGATTCCCAGGCTTCCTCAAGGGGCTTGGGAAGGGGACAAGCAATTCACATGGGGTCAGCCCCCTCTGCAGTGCCGTGGCAAATCCTCTTGGTTGGAAAGGGAAGACAGAGCAGGGTTCTAGTTGACTGTGCCTTTTTCCTCCTGTAGCAGGCTTAGACCTGTCCTGGTTCCGGTGTGAGGATGATGTCAAGCCTGCTCTCCCTAAGGGTGAGGCCAGGAATCTGCAGCCTAAGGGTGGGGACGATGGTGCTGCAGATGTTCAGGGTGAGCCTGTCCCAGCAAGTCTTGGCATGAAGGTCACCTGGGAGCTCACTGGAGGTGCCTCTGCCCAGAGTCCTCTGATGGCAAATGGGATTGGCTGGCAGGAGGAGAATGAAGAGATGATTCTGGGGCCATGCCTGGGTCCTTTGGCCTCTTTCCTCTTCTGCCTCAACTTGGGGACTTCTAAAGCTGACAAAGTTTCTTATCTGGCACCTCAAGTCTCAAGGAGGGCCCTGTCCTCACTGTGCTGGTACCAGGAGAGCTCCTCCCCTTTTCCCAGCAGGTAAACGCTGCAGTTCTTAGAACTCAGAGACCAATTTCCAGCCAAAGGGTCCCTCCCTACTCCACTCTAGCCGGCCACTTTTCACAAATCCCCCTCCCTCCCTTCTAGCACTTTTTAACATTTGCAAAGCACATTCTCACCTGCACTGTCTGATCTCCCTTGTCCCTCCCAAAGACCCTAGACTGGTCCCAGCAGAGGTGACCACCCTGATGGGCAAGGAAATAGCATCAGGTAGCTTGCCTGAGCCCAATCCCAAATCCACTCTTTCCACTACACCTCTGCCTGTCAAGTAAGGTAATAAATCTGAAAACCAGAAGGCCTATCTCTTGGAGATTTTTATTACCTACAGGGATTACTATTATTGTTTTGTCCATGATAATTCCATATTGTATTGTTATAGCATTTTACAAAATATTTTTTAAAATTAATTTAATTAATTTATTTAATTTTAAAGATTTTATTGGGGAATTGGGGAAGGGGAACAGTGTTGGGGAATTGAGAAAGGGGAACAGTCAAGTTGTCCTTCAATCTTAGTTGTGGAGGGCTCAGCTAGCTCAGTTCCAAGTCCAGTCACCATCTGGCCACCCTGCTGCCCGGCCACCCAGCCACAGCTTGCGGTTGCTCAGTTCAAGGTGCTGTGTTCAATTTTAGCTGTGGGTGGTGCAGCCCACCAGTCCATGCGGGAGTTGAACCGGAAACTAAGCACACGCTCTAACCACTGAGAAATCCAGCCGCCCAGTAGGCAGCTCAAGGCAGCTCAGCTCAAGGTGCTGTGTTAAATCTTAGTTATGGGTGGGCATAGCCCACCATCCCATGCGGGAGTCAAATCGGCAACCTTTACAAAATGCTTTTATGTACATTATCACAATTCATCCCCAGGACAATCTTTCAGGGATAGGTTTTATTTTCCCCATTTGACAGTGGAAGAGACTGAGGCTCAGAGAGGTGAAATGGCTGATCCAGCCTCACATGATTATGAATAATGCCTAACTTTTACTGAGAGATTAACATATGGCAGGCTCTGTTCTGAGTACCTTATGTCAATGATGAACACATTTAACCCTCAAAACAACTCAATGGAATGGGTACTTGCATTCTCCTAATTTTATAGGGGGTGGTGTTGGTGTAAGCCAGTAGCACTGAGATCTGGTCCTGAAGGGGTTAAGCATGGAGGCTGGGCAGGGCCCAGCTGGGATGCTGTCAATGGCAGGAAACCTGGACTGTGAAGGAGGGGGAGGATGGGGCTGTTGTGTCTGACTCCTGATACAACCCCCATCTCTTTGGTCTTAAAGGAGCATCCGGGTTGGGTGGAAGGGCAGAGGGGCCCCCTTTTCAATTGTCTTTTAGGGACTAAAGGCTGATGCTGGGCTACAGAAAGAGGGGATTCAGAAGTGAATACAGGTGCTGCCTTGGGGCAGCCTCTGGTCTGATGACGGTGACTAGAAGTGACCCTGCCTCCTTGCAGAAGTGCTCAGAGTGGGGAGGCATAGCCCCAGCCCTGGGGATCCACTCTCAGAGTGAGGAGTCAGCTCTGCCCTCAGGATTTTGAGGTGGGGGTGGTCAAGGAGCCTTGCTCTCAGGAGCTCCCAGTTGGAGGGGTGGCAGTACCTTGTCCCAGGAGGCCAATGGACACAGACGCTCCACCATATTGACAGAGCAGGGTCATGGAGGAGAGGTAAAATTGGATTGGCTTTCTGGGTGAGAGAGCCCAGAAAGAGTCAGCAGGAGATGATGGGGTGGGCTACTGAGGTGGAGCTACAGCTGCCTGCCCTGCCTGTCGCTTGGTCCTACTTAATGTGAATCAGATCATCTGTCTTTCTGGTCATGGATCTCCAGGGAGACCCTTAAAGTCGCTCCTTCCGGCCCCAACGCCAGGACCTCAGGCAAGGGGGAGGCCAAACCTAAGAGATGTTTCCTTCCTACTTCCGAGCTCATTCCCGAATCACCTTGAGGATCAATGGGAATGGGCCTGAGTCAGAGCTAGTTCCTTCCAAGACAGGTTGGTGGGAGGATGGGGAATCAGCTCTGGTCAGTGTCGGGAATAAGGAGGTGGATTAGAGGGGCCCTTCAGATCCAGACCCACATGGCCATAGCCATCCACACCTCTGCCTGTCTTTGATTCTAACCCTGGTTCACCACTCACTGGCTGATTGGCTTTGAGCAAGAACTTAACCTCCCTGAGTTCCTTCTGTGTAAAACAGAAATGATCAGACCCACCTCTTGTGTGGCACAAAGAAGCGGTGGTCAAGAAAGCACCCGGTGCCTCAAGGTGCTTTTAAATGTTGGATGAATCTGCCTCTTATGTTCCTGCCCTTCACTAACACCTTTCTGATACCTCTGGCCTAAATCTTTTTTTTTTTTTCTTTTCCCACAGTCTCACTCTCAGCTGTTGTCACCAAATCATTTTGAACACTGCTCTGTGTCATGGGGTCAGCAGATGGGTCAGACATGGTTTTTGCTCCAGGGAGCTCAGCCTGGGGGTGGGGGGTGGGGCAGAGGCGTGAAGAACTGATCACAACTTAAGTGAGGGCAGTGCTGCTGTGACAGAGATGAACAAAGCCAGGGACATGGGGGTGGGGGAGCATTTGTTCTGCTTAGTGTGAGGTGGGAAGCTTTCAAAGAGGAGAGGGTATATCTGGACCTGGAAGGGATTTCTGATGAGGGTGGAATGGGTGGGGGGGGATTGGTATTTTGTGTGTGTGTGTGTGTGTGTGTGTGTGTGTGTGTGTGTGTGTGTGGTGGGGGGGGCGGGAGGGTGAGAGCAATAGGCTAAGAGGACAGCAGAAGCCAGGGTGTCAGTTCAGGGAGAGGGAGGGGCTCAGCACTGGACGCCTGTAATGCCCCAGCAACACAGGAGGAGCCCCCCTCCACTGGCCATGTGTGAGTCCCCAGAGAGATTAGAGCAGCTATCCTCTCATTCAGGGCTTTCCGTTTTGGAAAGAATCTCAGCCACAACAATAGCCTGGCTCCCGCTCTGCCTCTGAGGGGGCGGCCTCTGGGCAGAGCCAGGTGCCCAGCACCCACTGCCCAGCAGTCACTGGTGGGGAGGGGCAGGAACCACAAGAGAGAGGAGGGGGCAGTGGGATTGTGCAGGGGAAGATGTCATTAACCATTTTTTTCCTGAATACCTAATGACAATATGAATAGAATAGGATTTCTGCTCTCACAGATCTCACACCCGAGTGATCAAATAACAAAACCAACTACATGAGCTGAGTGTTTACTATGGGCTAGGCACTGTACTAAGTGCTTTGTGCTCAGTACCTCACTTCTGACAGAACTCTATGTGAAATGGGTGAGGAAACAGAGGCAGAGAGAGGTGAAGTGACTCACCCAGGGTCACGCAGCTTGCACATGGCTGAGCTGGGAGTCCAGAGCCCAGCTCCTGGCTACTGAGCAGCACTGCCTGCCCCGATTCTACCGTAGGCCAGGTTAGAGCAAGACCGCTGTCACTACCCACTGGCCTTTCTGTCTTTTTTTTTTTTTTAAGATTTTTTTTATTGGGGAATTGGGGGAGGGGAACAGACAAGTTGCTGTCTTTTTGTTTTTCAGTCTAGCTGCGGAGGACGTTGCTTCACTTGGCCCATGTTGGTATCATCATTGCGCTCTTCCCGGATGAGGCAGATGGGTCGCCAGCCTCTGGATGGTCGCTCACCGCGGCTATTGGCAGCTCACGCTGGCTGCCGGCCACTCACGCTGGCTGCGGGCCACTCACTGCAACCTATGGCAGCCCACTGCAGCAGGGGCTGCAGCCCACACCATCACCCGGACTCGCACAGCCCAGCTCCAGGTGGAGCTGTTGTTAGCTGTAGAGGGCAGTGTCACTGGCCCTCATATGTGGGATCTGAACCAGGGCCACTGGCATCCCCAAACCAGCTCTTAACCAATGCGCCATTCGGCTGGCCCCTTCCTGTCTTTTTTTTTTAAGGAGGGTGCAGCTCACAGTGGCCCATATGAAGATCGAACTGGCAACCTTGGTGTTACCAGCACCACTTTCTAACCAGCTGAGCTAACCAGCCACTCTTGGTCTCCCTGTCTTGTTGGCCCTGTTGGCTCAGCCTGCTGGATGGAAGCAAGGATGGGAATGAGGGCAGCCCCAATGGCAGTACTCTCTTCAGTCCTTGTCACCTACATTTACATGACCACACCTTCATCAACACCTCCACCATCTCCACTTTCCACTACTGTCTTCAGCAAGATGCCTCTAGATAAGGACAAGGAACAAAAACACATCCAATCTAGACTTAGTAAAATAGGAGAACACATGGAAAAGAAACACAGGTTTCTCATGGAATACAGTGGCAAGAAATCTGTCCTCTTACCTTGACAAATATACCTTCATAATGATGCGTTGAAAAATGTTTTTATTTTTTACACAGAGAAAGTCATCAAAATATCAAAGATGATTCAATCTAATTATTATTAAGCATGTATGGGTGTTTTGTTAAAGGGCCAGCAATGTTGGATGAGTAAGAAAATAACGTGAATAATTCATAAATTATATCTTTATTTTATAATATCTACTTTTCTTGCCCTGATTTCAGCAAAATTACCAATTGTGTTACTATAATTAATGGTTTCACATAATTTGTATTCTAATGATAGTAAAGCCTAATTAGATAACCTCTCTTCAGTTTTTGTTTCTTTTTAGTTTTTAAAATTTAAATTTGGTGAAACTTCGCTCTACTGAAGTAGTAGCAGCTAGAATTGAAAATAAAATTCTTTTTTTTTTTTTTTTTGAGGGCAGTGTCACTGGCCCTCATATATGGGACTGAACCGGGGCTGCTGGTGTCCCAAGCCAGCGCTTAACCACCGTGCCACTCGGCCGGCCCGAAAATAAAATTCTTAACGCAATACTTACATTTAGAGATGAACTATGAATGTTGTTTCATCACATATTCAAATATTTAAATGGGGTATATGTGATAAATTATCATGAACACAGAAAATATTACAGTATATTTTAATAGTATTATATAAATCGCTATTTCTTATATCACAATTTTCACCATCACACACAGCTATATCTAGATTCATAACAGTAAAAAATTGGCACCAGGCTTCTCACATATTATGCCTAGTCTTCATTTACAAATTTAAAAGTAATACATATTATTGAACATGGCAGAATGTTCCTCAGCCATCATATACTACTATTGTAGATACCATGCTACACACATTGAAACACAAAGTGAAGCAAGAAAATGGACGCTCAGCACTTGCTGGCAAACAATACTTTGTTGTGCATGAATCTCTGGCATTTGCTCTCTGAGAGGAAGGATTTGACAAGTTAATTAATTTGTCATTTCTCTTACCTAAGTGCTTTCACCACTCGGTCTTCCTCTTCCCCACCCTCCACACAGTGTCAGTTTGCAATGTCGGCAGCAGGGTGTAGTAGTCTTTTGTGTCGAGGACACAGGGCAGTAGGCATAGAGAAGCATTTGTTTCTGTGGGGCTGAACAGTGTTAGGTGAGAGCAGATGTTGAGGGGTATGGCTAACACTGTGCAGTGTGGAGCACGG
The DNA here is from genome assembly GCA_033961575.1 of Aselliscus stoliczkanus. Taxonomy (NCBI): domain Eukaryota; kingdom Metazoa; phylum Chordata; class Mammalia; order Chiroptera; family Hipposideridae; genus Aselliscus; species Aselliscus stoliczkanus. Next base: position 164,736,885 of record CM066730.1, read on the forward strand.
GGTCCCTAGTGACAGATAACCATGTGGTCTTCAATACATGACTTTTGGGGTATTTTTGCTATCAAGGGCTCTTTAAAGGGCAGGGGTCCTTCTAGCCATTTCTAAGAGTGGCCAGGCTATGGCCAGGCAGGTGTGTCACATTGAACCTACCTGACCCTGGGGACCTACACTTTTTTTTTTTTTTTGAGGGCAGTGTCACTGGCCCTCATATGTGGGACCTGAACCGGGGCCGCTGGCGTCCCAAGCCAGCTCTTAACCACCGTGCCACTTGCCCGGCCCGGGACCTACACTTTTAAATATGAGGAGGGCAATTCCCACAGAACATGGAGATTGAGAGCTGGGGAACACCCCAAATGGTGGGTATTCTAACCGCTATTCCTAGTGTCACCATAGCATTATAACTGACATCTTGCTTCTACCCCTGGATTATAACTGTCACCTTCTCCATGGTCATCAGCTTCGTTATTCTACACTATGAACATCTGTGGTTTTATCCTTCAGCAGTGATTCATCTTTCTTCTATCAGTCTTACCCTGAGCTTGGCCACCTTTCTCCCACTCTCAGACCCTGTGCTCCAGAGCAGGGTCACTTGACTCAGGGTGGAGCACTTGACTTAGGCCTGTCAACAAGCCTATCACACATCTCTGGCCCCAGCATTTCATTTAAAGATGCACATGTGACTCAAATTATAGCCCATGAAACTTTTGCTGGGACTTCTAAGAAAAAGCTTCTTTCTCTTCCCTGTTGTGCAAGAACATGAGAAGACAGAGCCCTGAGAGGACATCCTGCCCAGGTCTGAGTCAACAGAGAGTGGTGACCTTGGAAACCAAACTTGATGAGGGGAGCCTATGCATCTAGTCGTGTGAATCAGCAAACCTATACACGGTCCTCACAATTGAGTAAATACATTTCCTTCTGGCTTAACCCTGTTGGTGGATTTTTCAGTCACTTACACCAAACTACACCAGAAGGAAGCACACAATTCTCTCCAAAACCAGGGTCACCTTCATCACAGAGCCTGTAGCACTGAACCTGTACAACCTTGGTTTGCTCACCATTCCAACCCATCTCCACATTAATTTCTCGGGTATGCTGATCAGATTTGTTGTAAAGCTGGCCTGGAAGGGTAGTAGAAGTTTCCATAAGGAGTTGGGAGACCAAAGTTCTGATCTTGACTTTGCCATGAACTCACCCTTGGTCTGGAGCAAGTCACCTTCGCTCTCAAGCCTCAGGTTTGGACCTGTTCAAAGGAGGAAAATGCATTAGACCAGTGGTTCCCAAATACTACTCCTTGGATGGATTCCAGTTGGCTACATAAAATTTACCTGGAGAGCTTATTAACAAGACAGAAGTCAGGACTCTACCTTCGGAGAACTTAATTTAGTAGGTTTGGGGTGGAGCCAAGGAGGAAAGAAAATAACACTGGGTCAGACTGATTTTATTGATATGAGTGCCCTTACTAGAGATTTTAGATTTTAATGTGTTTTAGTTACCTTTTGCAGCTGAAAGTAGCTCTAATAGTTTGTTTATTTAGTTGACTAAAGCTAGTACTCAACATGACCTGTACATTGTCAATGAGGTTGAGATGCCAGCATTTCCCTGGTTAATGTGTCTAATATCTAAGAAGATAGGAATATTGGAGAAGATTTATCACATGAAATTGTATATAATCCCTAATCCCACTGAGTATATTCCCCAAAAGGGCTTAGAAGGTAGTTCTTCACCTAGGTGTTAAGATAAGTATAAGTGAGAGCAGCATCAGTATCCTTGAAACATTTTATGGTGGATGTCCTCTGTAGCTTGGGTACTGGAAGAGGCACCACTGAGATCGGCTCCCTGATTTCATTGGGGATGATGGTGTCTTAGAGGAACAGAGGCGAAGTGGCAGGGCTGAACTGCCAGAGTCAAGGCGGCGGCCTTCACTGTAATATGCAGGAGCATGAAGTGATGTCAGCATGATCTGACTTGCAGGGTTCTTTGATCAGAGTGTCCCTAAAAATGAGACAGATGAGCAGTTTAGTAAATATTATTGACTTATAGTACAGAAAAACCTCTATGTCTTATGGCCTAATTTGAATTGTTGTCACAGTGGAGCATCCCAGCTTTTCAACTGACATCCAGATCTATCCAGTTCACAGACCTGGAGTCCTGATTGAATAGGTCTCTTAAGGGAGGAATTTACAGCACTACCACAAGCATATATGGTAAATCTTCCTTTAAGTTAGGGAGAAAGGAAAACCCAGACATTTTAGGAATTATTGGACATTGAGTTTGAATTGATGCTAAAATCTGGGAACTGAAGATTCAATATGTCCAAAACTAAACTAATGATCTGTCTCCTATCCCCACCAAATCTTGTCCACCATTGCTTTTCTCATCTCAGTTGATCCTTCTCCATCTCAGCATCCTTCCAATTGCTCAGACCAAAACCTTGGAGTAATTTTGGATACATTTCCTTTCACATTCCACATCTAATCTATCAGCAACATCTGTTGGCTCTAGCTTCAGAATACATCCAGATTTCGATAATTTCCGTCACACTCCATTCCTACCACCCAGGTCCCAACCATTATCATCTCTTGCCTGGATTACACCCAGGTCCCCCAAAACAATTCAGCTTCTCTCCAGCCTTTCTTCTGAGATCCCATTCAGAGATCCCAAGGCCACCTAAAGGGGGCTTCTGAGCAGCTCCTCCAACACATCTTTCTGTTCTATTTGAAATTTAGATAGCCTTCCCCTCTTCCTCCCTTCAACCTTTGTTCTACAAACAAATATTAAGCACCTACTAGTTGCAGAGCCTTCATAATGTTTAAATGCCTTCAGGAGAGAGCTGAGAATAAATCTTTATGCCATGAAAGGCCAAGACCCTGAGTTGTCTGCTCCCTTTGGCCTCGTGAGGTTCCAACCATAGTCAGAGAGGCCACCTTTGCTAGCCCTAGTGATCTAGAAGAGATTGGTCATCAGAAGATGGGAGCCTAGGCCAACTCTTGTTTAGTGACATATTTTGGGGTCTGTGGTCAATCCCTTACCCTTTAGAGATTATCTCTAACAACTCTGAGATTAGGTGAGCTTGGCACTGTAAGGCACAGGCCGCAGTGATATTTTTGTTCCCAAAATTATCCCACCTTATCCTACCATGTCTATGGGAAGCAAGTCTGCAGAACTAAGGGGAGGTAGAGACTCAGATTGGGGAGTGGTTTACCCAAGGTCATCCGGAAGGTGCCAGTCTGCTTGTGTTCAAGCTAAGTGTTCCAGGCCCATCCACCAGAGGGCAGGCTTTACCCTTCAAGAAGCCTTTCTGATTTGCTTTCACCTACCTGCTGGCTCTCTCTCCCCAGTTCCAGTAGCTCCAGGGCCTACATCACTGCCTGGTGTCACTGTGCACTCCTGGGCATTCACAGCTCTAATGTTCCACCTGGTGACCACTCTGATGGTTATTTATTTATTTTTATTAGTTTCAGGTGTACAAAACAATGCACTGGTTATCCTTTTCACCCCTTACAAAGTGACAACCCCCTCCCCCATCCATTGCTCCCCCACCCCCGATATCATACATATCTATTACAATTCCATTGACTCCATTCCCACACTATACTCCATAACCCATGACTATATATGTGTTAAATTATAGTTGACATCTAATATTATTCAGCAGCAGCTTCAGATGTACAGTGCAATATAGTCAGGCCTCTACACTGTCCATGAAGTGGTCTCCCTAACAAGACATGAGTCTATCTGGTCCCCTAAAAAATATTTACAACATTATTAATTATATTCCCCAAACTGTCTTTTCTATCCCTGCAGCAATATTGCAGTTACCAATTTATACTCTGATGGTTATTTACATCGACACTTGTGCCTGGTAATACCAGCTAACTGGTAGAGAAGTAATTCCTTCATTTATATTTTTTCCTGTAGTTTATGAAATATCTTCACATAAATTAGTCTCATTTGGTTTGTAAAGCAACTTAGAAAAATAATTTATTATTATGGCCACTTTGTAGAAGAGGTAACTGAGGCTCACAGAGGTGAAGTGGCTTCACCAAAGTCACAGAGGAAGTTCTGCTGCTGCTGCTGTCACTGACATCTATTAAGCACTTGCTGTGTGCCAAGAACTTTCAGAAATTATACCTAGTTAGTGCTGACAGTCATTAATTATGTGAAGACCAAAGACATCACTCAATTGAACCCTTTTGGTCCTATGTCCTTGAAAGAAATCCTGAAGTCAGGAAGTTTCTCCTCTAAGGACTGGGCCTAGGATAAAAGGGAGGCCCAGATAAACAAGTAATTTAACCCCAAAGAATTCTTTCTTCTCCGCAGCCCATTGTAGCCCACAGGTACAGACATTCTTTTGGGAAAGACTAGAAGAACCAAGTGTCTTCCCCCATCCACTGGTATTGATATGATCAGAGGGGTCGAGGGCCCACCAGATCTCTCATTAGCTTCAGGAAACCCTGTCTGCTAAACTTGAAGACACCTGCCCAAGTCAAGTCTCTGGAGCAGGCGGGTTAGTTTGTGAGCCACCTGGAGAAGGACCAGAACCCCTGCAACCCGGGTAGCTGTTCTGACATGTGGACCCTAGATGAGAATGGGTACCAGCCAGGAGACAACCAGTCAACTCCAGCCTGCCGTGCGCTAATCTGTGACTTAGCTTTCCAGTCCCTTTGGTGTCCATTCTTTTCCTTTCAATATCCACCCCATTTACCCTATACCCAGAGTTTTCATGCAATGGTTCCTTATGTGACTAGAATAGTGGTTTTTAAAAGAGTGGTTCAAAGGTCTTTTAGAACTGCTCAAGAATCTGCTAAAAGTTATGAACTGTCTCCACGGAAAAACGCATATATAGATAAAATTTTGCTTATATTTCTAGTAGGTCCACTGACAATCCTGGGTTCCTTTGTTGAATTCCTGCTTAAGATGAAGCCCTCCTGCCCTAGAGTAAAATACCTTGATAGTGATTTAATGCATTGCTTCTTCTTTCTGTTTCTCAGAAACAGCTAAGTTCTAACATGAGGTAGAGTCTGAGCGTGAAGATAGGGCCTTGAGTTTGGGGTGGGACGCTGAAATGCGGCCTGTGCTGCTGGGTGGGAGGGAAGCAAATCTAAAAGGTACTACACTATGACCTTTTTACCTGTCCCACAATCTCACCAATGCTGTTTCAATTACAATATTTTATCCTGTTTTCACCTTAGACTCACTGATGCTTAAAAAATATTAATATGAGGGTCCTACCTACTGAAATTCTCATTTAATTAGAGATGGACCCTGGGCATTCATTTTTTATTTTTTTTTTGAGGGCAGTGTCACTGGCCCTCATATGTGGGATCTGAACCGGGGCCGCTGGCTTCCCAAGCCAGCATTTAACCACTGCGCCACTCGGCCGGCCCCTGGGCATTTATTTTTAAAACATTTTAAACGGCGGGCCGGCTGAGTGGCGCATTGGTTAAGCGCTGGTTTTGGGATGCCAGCAGCCCCGGTTCAGATCCCACATATGAGGGCCAGTGACACTGCCCTCTACAGCTAACAACAGCTCCACCTGGAGCTGGGCTGTGTGAGCGCCGCCGCCAACGGTATAGGCTGCAGCCCCTGCTGCAGTGGGCTGCCATAGGCTACAGTGAGTGGCCGGCAGCCAGCGTGAGCTGCCAATAGCCGTGGTGAGCGACCATCCAGAGGCCGGCGACCGAGCTGCCTCATCCAGGAAGAGCGCAATGAAGATACCGACATGGGCCAGTGAAGCAACATCCTCCGCAACTAGACTGAAGAACAAAAAGACAGCAACTTGTCTGTTCCCCTTCCCCTATTCCCCAACGCTGTTCCCCTCCCCCAATTCCCCAATAAAATCTTTAAAAAAAAAATTTTAAACGGCTTTGTTGAGGTATAATTGATGTAAACTAAAATGCATGGTTTAAGTATAGAGCTTGGTGAATTCTGATCTATGTATGAAACCCATGAATATATATCCATTATCCCCCTCAAATTTCCTCATGCTCCTTGTTAGTCCATCCTCCTACCACCTACCCCACTCCATCCCCAGGCAACCACTGATCTGCTTTCTGTCATATTAGTTCTAGAATTTTATGTTAATGTAACCATACAGTATAACGTTGATGAGTATTGTCACACTTCAACATAGGGAGGGTTAATGCATCTTTGAGGATGACAGAAGTCTAGGACTAATTTGGTTACTACTGATGTATGTACTTCTGTGATGTATTAGGAGGGCTTTCCATGCTGGAGTTGATATTCCATTTCCATAATAATGTCAATTATTCCTGGCACTATGTGAGCTCCAAGGGTTGTTTGGCCTCGTCCTTTCAGATGGTCTTTCCTGCTCAGATAGTTTCCTCACAAGCATGTACTGATCAGTGTTTAACTGATGTCTTGAACACAACTCTGAAAATGTCTGGAGCTCTTTCTCAGTTTAGCACTCTCTTGCTCTCGTTCTCTCTCTCTCTCTCTCCCTCTTCCAGATATTCTGCCCCATGAATTCCAGCTGGCTTGGCCTCTCAAAACTCTGAATTCTGTCTCCTCAACTCAGGGAGCTTGCTGGACTCAGTTTAGGTGCCCCTTCTCTCAGGGGCAGCCTACAGATTCTCTCCAGGAAGTAAACTGGGGCAATCACAGGGCCCACTTCATTTGATTCTCTTCTCCCTGGGAGCACTGTCCTGCACTGCTAGTTTTCTGGCATTTTAGTTGTTTAAGGCAGGAAGAGAAACCTAGGCCCTGTTACTCCACAATGGCCAGAAGCAGAAGTCATCAGTTTTTTTTTTTTTTTAACTTCCCCGGTTAAAATTCTAATGTGCAGCCGGAGTTGAGAATCACTGCAGTCTAATTCTATTCTTATTTGAGTTTTAGCCATCGGTGCCATGCTCTTCTCTCTCCCTTATAGCTATGCTTCTACTGTCATCTCTCAAATCACACTAGTGAACTAACACTCTCCCTGCCTTCTACTTGAAGTTAGGAAAAATGATGTGTCATTCTAGTGTTTGGTACATATTAGCCCTCTCCAAATTTCCAGGCACAGTAGTTTATGTCAGAAAGACAGCAGACATTCTGAATTATTGTCAAACATGTTATCAGCAAATACAAAGAGGAAAGAAAACTGGGCTAAGAAGATTGTTAGGGAAGAACCAACCTGTGGAGGGCTACAGGACAAAAAGCCAGGCAGGACATTATAGTCATGGAATATAAGATATTTTTCAAATAATTATGGACAAATATAAGCTAAATTAATAAACAAACAAATCTGCTATCTATCAGGAATGTACATTAGCAGCAAAGGCAGCTTAGAGTCATTCCCTATGTGTCCTCCAAAAAGAATGGGAAGCTTGTATTTAAGTCGGCCACATGCATCATCTCATTTTATCTTCTCAGTGCCCTTAGTCAGGCATTATCTCTATTGTATACGTGTAAAAAACTGTGGATTTGAGAGGTTAGGGAGCTCATGAACGTCACACAGCTAATAACAGAAAGGTAGTGTCTGATTTCAAAGTCCGTGTCCCTTCCCTCTGCCTCTGTCAACAGCTGTTACGGTAGTCTCCAGCCCCAATGCATGTTTATTTTTTAATTTTATTGGGGAACAGTGTGTCTTTCCAGGACCCATCAGCTCCAAGTCAATCTAGTTGTGGAGGGCGCACCTCAGGGCCCACGTGGGAATCGAACCGGTAACCTTGGTGTTATGAGCACTGCGCCCTGCGCTCCAACCACCTGAGCCAACCGTCCATCCCAAATGCATGTTTTTTAAGAATAAAATTTCACTGGAGTAAAAATACTTAGAAGTATACAAATTGTAATGCAGCTTGATGAATTTTCACAATATAAATACATCTAACCAGCACCCAGATCAAGAAACAAAATAATACAAGTACCCTAGAAGTCTCCTCATGTATGGCCCATTTTTGACTTAGAAGCTTAGCACAGAGGTACTTAGTGGAGCCTAAAGCTCAGGGGCCCTTAATGTGGGGTCCATGTGAACTTCTATAAATCCCCCGAAATTATAGGCAAACATTTTCCTGAGGAGAGGATGTAATGTCTTCATCAGATTTTCCCAAAAGGGAGAAGAATCAGAGCTACAACTGAAGGCCAGCTCATTGGGAATCCATTCCTTCATCCAGCATATTGTCAAAATCAGAACACAATAACAATGGTTACCATTTGAGAACTTAATGTGCTGGGTACTATGTCAGACACTTTATGTGTGTGGATGAAAATAAAGGGGTTCTACAGGAAGCAGCCTCACAGGGTGATCTGATCATAAATTTCTAACTGGGCAGGTCATGGTGGGTAGTCATGGCCCCAGGCCTGTAACTTCTTTAGTGCAAGGTTTTTAAGCCAGCCCTGTCCATTGTTTTTGTGAATCTAGGTTAACACACCTTTGAAATGCCAGAAGTAATACCTCTAGAAGGGGGTATTAACCCTCAAGAGACTACATAATCTTTAACTATCCTGTAATCCAATCCCTTCCTTGCTTTCTCCAATCTTCCTTACCTCCCTCCTTAATTTCAAATGCCTAAAAGAAGCTGCAAAACAGTTACTCCCTTGAGCATTTGAGATCTTGCTCCCCGGCATATGTCATCAGTCCGGCTGAAATAAATTCTTATAAAAATTATCTACAAGTTTGGATCTTTCTCATGTCAACATGTGTATTATCTCTGACCCTTACAAAAATCCTGAAATGTAAATATAGTCTCCATTTTCCAGATAGGGGAACTGATGATCGGAGTGAAGTGACTTGCCCAATGCTACACATTAATTATGTAGGTGTGTGCAAAAGTAAGTATTCAGTATGAGATCTGCTATACCAAAGCCTGTGCTTCTGCTGCTAAGCCATGATGCCTTTGGTAATATCAAGTTGCCTAACTTTTGCTCAGGACAAGCTAAGCTTGAAATACCAGGGCTGAACCTAAAATGAAAGCGTGAACTCAAACAAAAACCCAGGCGTTTTTTTTGTTTTTTTAACAATTTCTTTCTGACCAATGAAAGATCATTTCAAAAGGGAAAGTATTGCCTTTAAAAGACGCACTTTGCCTTCAAGAGGTGTGGCCAGTAGGTTTTTGCAAGTAGGAGGTAGTATCTAACCACAAACCAACTGTCTATCATTACACAGCACTTTAGCGGACATCTATGATTGGTCAACCAAGAGAGCAACATTTGAATTTAAAGAAAAGACCAAAACAATTAAGGGTCATTACTTCAGTGAGAAAGATAAAGCTTCCTTGTTAGAGAAAACTTCAATGGGAGTCAGGGATTAGGCACTGATACACTGTGTTAAGATAAAACCATTATTACCTCATTAACTGGTGTTATTACTAAAAAATTCCTCATCAAGAAATCAGCCCTCGGGCCAGTGGAATGGCATGGTGGTTAAGAGCTGTCCTGGGACGCCAGCGGCCCCGGTTAGGATCCCACATATGAAGGCCAGTGACACTGCCCTCTCAAAAAAAAAAACCCAGCCTTTAAAAAAAAAAAAAAAAACATTGAAAAGATATGCAAAAACCACATGAAGGCACTTTGTAAATTGCAAAGGATTACAAAAAAACTAGTAAATATAAAAAGGTACAGTTTAAGATTCAATTAAAAATTAGTTTCTAAATAGAAAGCAACATTTGCCTGTCTACAAAGGCTAGAGCAGGAAAAGGTGGCAGAGTTGCAAGCAGTCACAATTCCTAATGTCTACTGTCCTATTTGTCACTGGATGTTTTGTCTCCCATTTTCCCTCTGCTGTTTCCATTGGACCACTAAGTGCACTGTATCCTCAGTACTTTGTTTATTCTGGAGAAGGCATAATACGTAGTAAAACCTACAAAGGAAATAAAAAAATGGGTAGAATGACTTTATAGAAAAGAAACCATGGTTTCAAGTTATAGGCTGAAAGACTGCATCCTCTACTTCATTCTGAGCCTGGGGTGCATCATCAGCTTTATGAGATAGAAGAGTAAATGAAGGAACAATTAATTTTAGACAAATCAGGTTTTTCTGACAAATACTGCAAGATAATAAACATTAAAATTTTAGAGAACTTAAAATGCTGAAAGGGACTCCTATAATTCAATCATCTTTCCCTCTGAAAATGACATTGTTTCAAATCATATACCCTCTATTATGTTCATTAAATAAAGCACTACAGAACTATTTAAGAGAGCCACCAAAGCAGTAATGTGGAATTGTCAGGTTTTTTTTTGTTGAAACTCACTTTATTTAAAAAAAAATGTCATGAACAATAAATTACAATTATTTCCCCCCTTTTATAAATTCTTCATAAAATATATTTGACAATTTTAAAAGAAAATTTCAAAAGTTGCTTTCATTTTTGAAGTGCTGATGACTTATATTTTGACCATTCTGTCATGCTGGTGAATTATTTTGTAGCTGCTACAATAGTTTGATAAACATTTTACAAAAACAACAACAACAAAGAGGAAAAAACAGACCAGCATAAAGAACTATTCAGTGTGCTATTATATCTGACATTTAACACTTACTTCATCATAATGATAAAGTATCCCTTAGCACCAAAAAATCTACAGGAACCCCATCTTTCTAAGTGACACCTAGTGCAAAGTAACATTCTAGGAACTAACTGTACAACCCCATATTTTAACTGGCCACAGCTGCCTATAAGCTTATTTGAAATATTTGGTCTTTTTTCAATTAAGACAAATTTCATAAAATACTATACACCATGGCAAGAAACTCTATGAAGAAAAATTGTTTATTGAGTACCTATTATGGGCAAGGCACTGTGCACATTTCTTGCTTTCATCTTCCTCTAGAATATATCCAAGAATTTTCAAATATAGCTAATCATCTTTTATTTCTTATTCCTGGCTGGAAAAGAACTGTGGCTATACACTTTTTAAAAATTGTCATTTTATCAACTGATCTTTAGTGCTGAGCACACAGTAGGTACTTAATAAATACTTCCTGACTGAAAGAACAAATAAAGACAAAGAATTTACTATCGTTTTGCTTGGTATCATAGGCTATGTTAGAATACAAAGACTTGAGAAAATTCCAGAAGAAACTTCCTGATTACCTTACACCCTTACCACCAATGAAAGAAAGAATTTTGCTTCACAGGCATAGTCTTTCAGAATAAATGATAAACGTTAACTCTTTTAAATGAGGCAGGACCAAAAACTATGTACTTACCAAACCAAGCACATAGATATTTGAAGAGCAAATTAAGTACTGGCATACCATCACCTGAATCATTACAAATCTCTGCTATGTTGACAGACATTATAATGATGCTTTTTACTTCCAGTAACTCAATCCCCTTGGCCAGATCTGTTATACTAATTTGATGAAACAGAGGGTCAATTATGAGGTTCCAGTGTATTGTTGCACTTCTAATTTATCTTGAAAATGATGTTTAAAGTATACAGGTTTGGTTTTTTTTCATTTAAAAGGCTTTAATTTCAATAAAACCTTTCAGTCCAAATTTTAAACTTCCAGATCAAGTAATGTATCGTTCAGAAATTTTATGTACTCCAATTTCTTTGTGCTTTTTCACCTTCTATAGTCCCCTGAACACATTTTAGGAAAAAATACGATAACAATATTCCAAAAGTTGTAGAAGTTCAAAAAAGCTGGAGACTATGCAAACTATCAATTATTTCAATATTCTAATTTTTTTTAAACTTTTGACCAAAGATTCTAGTGCTTTATAAAGATTAACCTAGATACAATTAACTTAACCTTAAAGGCCAATGTTCTAATGTTCTGTTTTAGAAAAACCTTTCTTTAGATTTTAACTATCTGCATTTACAGGAAAACAAACTGGAAACAACCATGTAGGGTTAAAATCAAACTGACTTCAAGGGGAATAATGGTCTACTGGGTTGGACATAGACCATACCAAGTGATTGTATAAAATCTATAACTTTTCTCCTTGATATAGTTGATGCCACATTATTCATTTGCCAATCTGTATAGGTGTCATATCCCACTTTAGAAAAAGGTAATCAACATTTAATACAACCATATCACCATCATTACTGTCAAATTAGACAAGAAAAACAGCATTAGTGACAAAATGAAAGAAATTCCAGTGATGAAACAAGACACCCTATTGGGCAGGCAATGTGAAGGCAGAGCTCTTTTGATTTCTTCAACTTTATGCTGAGGCTTAGACAAAGTCTTGAAATAAAAAATTAATATATCAAGTACTATAGTACATATGTATAGCAAAGTTTTCAGAAACAAAAAAATCCTGTGTTCAGATTTATGTCAGATAATAGATGCTCAAGTGCAGACATGTCCCAACACAGTAGTTTTATTGGTGAATTGACTACTTGGCCACCTAAAGAAGATATAACTGAATCACCACCAATGTCCTTGCCAACCTGCTACAACATGATTGCATGGCTAGTTCTACTCCTGCAGCTATAGGGCACTGGAGAGCTCAAACATACTTCAGCAGCTTTGGATCACTTAATTTCATTTATGTTTAGATTGTTTTAGACCCTCCAAAATGATGCCTTTAAAAAAAGATGTATAATATTACAAAAATAAAAAAAAACTTAGTATGATTTCATTAAAGGGAGGGATAGGGTAGGAAGATGAGGGAAGGTTCTTTTATTTTTCATCACTGATTTCACCAGCAAATCTCAAAACCCAAACCTACATCAAATAATTTAAACAGAAGTGGCATTTTCTTCATGTGGAATGCAAAATGCACACATTCACATACTTACATATACATAAATATATACATATATGTTTCCTTTACAAAGCTTCAAAGGTTGCATTACCAGCATGCAAACCTCTTCTTCCATGGAAATTCCTAATACTGACAAGGAATGTCTAAAATACATAGAGACATATTTCCAGAAAACTGGACTCTCCTTTCTTCTTGGCTCTTAGAGAATTTTTCTGTTCAACTTCTACCAATGATTTTAAAAAAATTTACACCCACATTGGTAATACACATTTAAAACATACTAACAAAATGGCCAGCTTGGACTTAAGAAAAAAATGAGGAAAAAAAATTCCACAATAAAATCTAAACTCTTAGAAGATGGAGTTTAGCTTTTTATATTCTTCTTCAGCCACATTATGTTGCATCACTGTTAAAACAGAAGCAGCATATCATCCAAGATATTTGCAAATAATGTGTCACGTTTCCCAGCTGCTATCTTTAAATGCAATTTGTACTAATCTGAGTTCTAATTCAAAAGCATCTGGACGATCCTGAGGGTTTGCAGCCAGCATTTCCTTAATCAGTTGTTTCATTCGCCCATTCATAGACTTTTTCTTCACAGGAATGAGAAGTTCCATTTTGGGATTTTCCAGAAGCGCCTCCCCAACAGGCACAATCTCAGTTCCTTGTTTTACGTAACTCCCCAAGAGTTCCTTCTTTGTCTCTGTGTCTATGAATGTGATCCTTTCCAGCATTGCCCAGATGATAATCCCCAGAGCAAAGATGTCAGCTTTTGCTGTGTAATGTCCCTCCCACACTTCAGGGGCCATGTAGAAATCTGTTCCACAGGCTGTGGAAAGGAAACACTTGTTTACACTGACAGGTTCTTCTGGGTTCTGCCCAGAGGCTGAACAAACTTTACTTAGGCCAAAATCAGCCACTTTCAATGTGGGTTCCAAGTCACTGGTATCCAACCTGCTTTGAGAAATCAAGATGTTATCAGGTTTAAGATCTCGGTGGATGATCTGGTTTTTATGCAGGAAAGCCAGGGCGCTGCTCAGTTGAAGCATGAAGCTGGTGTTAGTTTTACGATTGGGTTTCCTGGACAACAGATACTCATTCATATCTCCTCCGTCACAAAAATCCATCACAAACCACAAGTAATAGGCGCTTCTGGGATCAAAGGCAATTTCTCCTTTTAATGAAGTCTCTACAAGCTACAGGAAGGAAAAAAATCAGATTACAATCATCTGCATAGTTTATACAATTCAGCTATAGAAAAAAAGTAACTGGTGGGCCGGCCGAGTGGCGTGGTGGTTAAGCGCTGGCTTCGGAAGCCAGCGGCCCTGGTTCGGGTCCCACATATGAGGGCCAGTGACACTGCCCTTAAAAAAAAAAAAAAAAAAAAGTAACTGGTTAAGTTAGTCTCCAATTTTAAGTGAAAATCCCATGAATATTTTATTTGGTTAGTGCTTTCATATGTACATTTTATTTTAAACTCCAGTAAGTACTTCAAATTGTCACTTTGTCCCTAATGAGTACACACCAAATCTCTAAGCACAGAGGCAAAAACTTATGTTAAAATAACTTTATTTTGAAAAGTATCCAACTGGCTGTACATTTTCTGCATATGTCAATGGAGCTGAACTCTACCTACTTAGCTAATAGCTTCATGAATAGATTGAAGTTTCAGCAGCTAGACCTGGGAGATTGCCAGCTGAGATATAAACATCAATCAGGAAATTCTATTAAATGAAACTGTCTGAAATATTCTTCTTGCTCATTGTACATACACTATCAACATAATCTGTGAAATCGAGAGAAAAATGATCATAGAACAACTTTATTACAGAAATAAAGTGCTCCTGTAGTTACTGATAAAAAAAAGACTGACATCATTACTTCATACGCTTCTATAGGCAGAATGCAAATATGTTTGCTATCTGTATCACTGGATGGCTTTTAAAAACCAATTTATAAAAATCATATTTGCATTTTGATATAAAACTTCAAATCTGAGTTTGTATATTTCTTTCATTCTAAAAGATAGGCATACAGTGCTTTGAAAACATTTGTCTTATGGCGTCCTCTTCAGACTTATGGGTTTAATAGAAACTCAATAGGGAAGTAAAGAGTTGTTGAAGAGTGAGAGAACTGTTAATTTTACATTAAAATCTACTGGTACTTCCTCTTGTCATTTTGGCGGACAGAAGCAAAGAACACTTCTCCATGTCCTCTCCCCCCATGGCAAACAGCAGTAATTGCAACAGCCTGCAGATGTCTTTTTTGCATGATTTTCCTTGTTGCATGTATTTGCCAGTGAGACAGAAAATGAAAGAATACAAAGGTACAGATCACATCATTATTTACCAGGTGCACTGTTATTAAATATGCTGGGAGTAAAGACCATTTCCTCTCTTTTTCTGTCTTTACTGTCAAAAGCAAACTCCCTAAATAGCTTTGGGCAATGCAAAGTCCTAGCAATCAAAAGAATGGTTTAGAGTAAGACCAGATAGCAAATATTTTAGGGTTGACAAGCCACATAAGGTCTCTCTGTTCCATATTCTTCTTCCTTTAAAAAAATTCTTAAAAAATGTAACAATGATTTTTAGCATCCATACAAAAACTGGTAGAGAGCTATAGTTTGAGGGCCTCTGGTTGAGAGCTACAGCAATACAGAGTTCAATCTGCTTATTTTCACATTTAGAGGATGGTTAGCCAGTGGTTCGCTTGCCCAAAGTCCTTCATAGTTTCCCTGTTCTCTTAGGATATAGTATAAGCTTTTTAACAGGGGCTAAGGGATTTGTGTGTTCTGACCTCTGCTGATCTTTCTAGCCTCATCTAAAACAACTCTCCCTGTACCCTATAATCTCACTATCTTCTTTCAATTCTTAGAACATTTCATGCTTTTTGCTTTAAGACATTTGTATGTACAGTTCTTTCTGCCTGGGAAGTTTTCTGACTTGCCTAGCTAACTCCTCTTCACCCTACAAGTTTTAGTTGAAACAGTTTGCAATTCTTGAACCCCAGAATTATGTCAGGTTCCTTATTATATGCTCCTATACCATCCTGTACTTCTCACCCATGACACTTCTCACAAGAATGAAGACTGGCCGCTAAGTTCCTATGCATGAGACTATGTCCTCTGTTAATTATTTGTTTTACATTTTCTTCGAGGTGAGGTTGAATCAAGAACTGATTTAATGATTCCTACTGAAAACAAGGATGCTATCTGGAAAAACATGGAGAAAAATAAAAATTTGTGTAGAGAATGGAGAAAACCATGCATAGGGACTCTGTGGTCATACTACACATTTGTTTGTCTTTACCAGATATAAATTTAGAGAAGGCACTTGCTAAATGTGTTAATGAATGTCTCATTAACGAAACAAATCCATAGAAAAGACAATTTTATAGAACTACCTAGTACTGAGTACTTTCTCTGTGCCAAGTATTATATCTGCATCACCTCTAATTTTGACAACTGCCATTCAAGGTAGAAATTATTATTCCTATTTTACATTGGAAGATACAAGTGCTAAGAAAAGTTGGATTATTTATCCAAGGTCATACACCTAGCAAAAAGTGCCACAAGTCAGGCCTATTAGGCTTTAAAAGAAAGAGATTACTAAACAAAAAGGTGCTATAGATTAAAAAGAAAATCACAACCAAACCTGGAAGGACTTAAATCTTAAAGCCTTGAAAGACCAGCTAATACCTAGTTACTTTAAAGATCGCTTGATCTGGATGGAAGGATACCATCAGCACTAAGTCATATGTTTAACTGTCTTTCCAAAAAAGATTATGCTTCTTAATCTCTAAAATTTAATGCAAAGTTTAGCATGGTTCTATACACTTTTAAGAGGGAATGTTGTGGTAAGAATGTTCCTGATATTTTTTATCAGTGTAACTTACAAAATAAGCACTTTCAGAAAAACAATATATCAAATAGAAGCAAAATAGTTGTGTTTTATATTCAGTCTTAGAAGAGGAAACTTCAGGGCATAGCATGTCAAACTGCAATATAAATTAGGTTTTCAAGACTGATATTGTTCACCATACAAGGAAGTTCGCAAGTTCTTAATTACACAGGTTAATGTGTTTGTTTTCTGTTGTTCCTAGTCTGTAGCTTTTGTTGTTTTACAAACAAACTTTTGTACCCTGATGGTAAATTCTGAATTTAGACATTCATGGAAAGTTGTTTCCTTTTCCAAGAATGACTGGACTTATGAAATTTTGCTCTCGCCTTTAACTATTGATAGCTATGTCTTAAGTATCTTTTCTCTTCAGTGAGTATAGAGCCACTAGAGATTTTTGCTCTATGGCAGAAGCAACCATAAAACAATAAACAAAACCCAACCTTTTCCCATGCTTTTCCCAGGTCTACAAAGGAGTAACTTGGAGGCAAAAGAGTAATTTGGAGGTTAAGAGAGCACAAGTTTTAGTTGTCAGTCCTACTTTCAGCTTCTACTTCTGCTACTTACTAGCTACGTGACTTTGGGTAAATTCACTATCTATTTGAAGCTTCGGTTTCTTCATTAGTAATAATAACAGTACTTTCCTCATAGGATTGTTCTCAGCAACTGCCTTTAAAGCATTTTGCACAGAGCATGGAACGAAGTAGGAACCCAAATGTTACGTTTAGCATGTTAATAACATTCAGGTGCTAAGCCACACCATGAAAATTAAGTGAAATTGCAGTTAAGAAACCATATAACTCTCTAAAACAGCAGAGGCTTATGTTTGTTTCTTATAATGAAATACCCAATTACTTATGGGCACTGCTATTGGCTGTGGAGTGTTTCCTTTTTCTCTGCCTTCAGTTCTGAAAAAAATTGATTTAAAGTAAGTGTATTTATTAGACTCTAGTCTTGATCACTTTTCTAGCTCCTATGTTGCCCCATTCCTATGCAAATTGGCAAGTATCACCACCTAACAGGTGGCTTGTTACTTTTAGGTATTTGCATCACAGGTTTAAATAAAACCTTGTTTTAAAGCAAACATCTACTCAATTGTCCTAACTATATAAATATCTGCATTTAAAGTAGCTCATCTAGGGCCGGCCGAGTAGTGCGGTGGTTAAGCGCTGGCTTGGGACGCCAGTGGCCGGGGTTTGGATCCCACAAATGAGGGCCAGTGACACTGCCCTCAAAAAATAAATAAAGTAGTTCATCTAACTCTTTTATTCCTCTTCTTGCTCACCAATGTTATGTTCACATCATTTCTATTTCCCATTCAACCACATACCTGTAAATAAAGGGAAGAATTAGAGCCGTGGGACATCTTTTGCACCAACCCATCTTTTTGTAGGATGCACTCCTCCAAGTGAATCACATTTGGATGTTGGCTCTTGATACTGCTTAGTGCCCAGAACTCACGCAGGGCTAGTTCAACATTCTCAGGTGCATGACATCGAATTTTCTTCACTGCCACCCGTGCAGAGGTCTTTCTGATGACTGCTTCATACACAACACCGTAACTACCTCGGCCTACCTCCCGTATTAGATCGTACTTTGGCTGGCTACTCACCATCTTCAAAGTCAAGGTTTCTGGAAAAATCAACAAAGTGCTTTGTTGAAATTAAGCATGCCTACTGGCTTGCATTTCTTCTTATGTATGATTTAGATATCATCTGTGTCACTGTTTGTAGTGCTTTTTACTATATCTTGGGCAAATCTAAATATTTTAATAGTAACAGTAAAGCAGCTAACACTTATGTAGTACTTACCATGTATCATGAACTGTTGCAAGCACTTTATAATATTAAATCCAGTTAATCCTTATAACAAGGTTATGAAGTAGATACTATTATAGTCATTTTATAGATGAGGAGGCTAAAGTATGAAGAGTTTAACAACATGCACAAGGTCAAATGGCTAGTATCTGGTGGAGCTGGGATTCAAAATCAAGCTATCTGTCTTTGACATCCATAATTTTAACCACTACACTATACTGCCTCTTATACAAACTGCTTTATAATGTCACTGTTAAAAAAAATAAACCAAAAAATTCAGCATTCTATTTACTGATCACAAATAAAACAATTCCAGCTTCTCTTTAAAGCTGACAGATACATAAGTCATAAAACTGCAAGAATAAAAACCCTTCACAATTAGAAATACGAACACCTGGCTTATGCTTAGGGGCTGAAAGTGAACCAGATCACATATAGAACTGAACATGTGTAGTTGTTTTTAATATTTAAAAGTAAACAGTCAGGGCCAGCTGAGTGGCTCAGTTGGTTAAGAACTCGCTCAAGAGTGCGAGCTGAGCTCTGAGCAACAGCAGTTAGATCCCCAGCCCGAGCTGAGCTGCCGCTGAGCTGCCAACAGGTGGCAGGATGGCTCAGCTTAAAAAAAAAAAAAGTAAACAGTCAAAATGCATATGTTCCTATTTTAATTGTGTTACTTCCTTATTTCTTGCAAACTAAATGAAAATAAGTTTGTGGAGAAAAATGTTCCTTTGAAAATAAAATAAGCTACTTAGAAGGTGGTTATCTCTCTGTTGGGTAACAATAGCTATTTAGATCTAGGTCATTTCTGCCGACAAAAACTGTCCTACAGACCAAGGGGCTCTCTTTGTTTGGGGGAACAGTTCAGAGGAACAAAAAAACCACTGACTCTTGAGCCTGAAAAAATTGGGAACAACTACTTTAAGTCCATAGGTTTGGTTATTAATAAAGAAAACGAAAGCTTCTGAGATTGCTTCCTCAGATTGGACAACCACCCTTGAGTCCCTACTGCATTTCCTGGTGGTCTGATTTCCTGGCGCAGAAGCCTCTGCCCCACCTACACAGACTTTCTTTCCTGTTCTCCGTGTACCGTCGATTACTGTCCATTTCAAAGTGCCTCGTGTCTCTGATGCTGTCCCGTACCCCCAAACGAAAGGGCACCTGAATAAGGGGGAGGGTTTTTTTTTTTTATGCAATCCTTGGGATCCGGGACCAAAGCACAGCACGGTGATGCATGTCGTGCGAGCCTCCGGGACTGGGGTTGGCATTTCCCGGGCCCTCACGCCCGTTGTGCTAGTCCAGCGCTCGGACGCGGGGCGGCCAGGCCGTACACCTGCTGGTGCCCCGCAAGGGCCCGTCCTGGGCAGAGGTGTTGCCCGACGCAGCGGCTCAGGGCCCCGCTCATTGGCCAAGTATCAGGCCCTCCCCCTCCTCAGCTGGGTCCAGAGGAAACCCGGAGGGGATTCTCCCGAGGCCCTTCACCCCCAGGGGCCAGGCCTGCGGCTGCCTCAACTCCGGGGGGCTGGCGGCTGAAGCCTGGGGCCTGGGGAGGAGGCCATAGGCTTAGGAGCAGGCCGCAGCTGGGGTCGGTGGCCCGAGGGGTGCGGGCCGGAGGCCTGAGGAGAACAGGCCCTTCCCCAGGATGACTCCGCTGACAGGTCTGTGACAGGCCCCCTAGTGAGGGAGGCACATGCAGGGCCCTCGGCTCTGCAGCAGGGCCTCTCTGCCAGGACGAAGGGCCGGATTTACCTCAGGGTAGCCGCTGCCGCTTCTCCCTCTCACGGGCTCTGCAGGCCGCCATTATCGGGCAGCTCGCGCCTCCGCCGCCGCGGCCTCCAGTCAGAGGCCGGCGCGCGCCCCCGTGGTGCGCGGACACACCCCCTTACGCCTCGCGGCCCCGCCCCCCTCTGGCTTTCCGTAGCGCGGGCCGGGACGCCGAGCGCCATCCCTATTGGGCGCGCGCCTGGTGTTCTGCGGGCCGCCTCCCTGCGCCCCTGGCTTCCAAGAGCCGGGAGTCGCGGAAGGTGTGCGCGCTCCGGCACGCACCACTCGTGTCCCTCCTCGCAGGGGTGGCCAGGCCCGGATTCAGGCCACTCCACTCCCGGGGCTTGGGCTTGGTCCCACCACCGCGGGCGCGCACGGCCCGCGGCCTCGGGGTTGGTCTGCGGCAGCAGGTCGGGCCTAAGGGGTGCGCGCGTCCGGCGCGGCCGCCCCTGCCCTTCGCCCCGCTGCATACCTACCGAGCTGCGGGCGCGTGTGCAGGGGTCTCTGGGGTGGGACGCCTGGTGCATCTTCCTCCGCGCGGGCTTGGGGTGCGTGCGGGACGCAGAGCTCTTCGGCGGGCCTGCGAGGAGGTGCGGCCCGCGCTGGAAGGCCTGGTGTCCGCCCCGCCGAGAGGGAGGCTGCACCTTTTGTCAGAGTTACTGAGCCATGTTTGCGGGCGGTGCAGTTGCCGAGGCGGCGGCGCGGGGCTGGGTGCGATCATCTGGGAAGACGCCGTCCCCTGCTTCGCCGGCGCGGTGGTACCTCCCTTAAAGAAGCCGGCGCCTCATTGTTCCCAGGCCGCGGCCGCCGAGGGTCGGGGGCGCCCTTCGCGCAGAGAGGAAGAGGCGGCGGCCCTCGCACCTGATTGCTTCCGGCGGTGCACGTTCTGCCCGGCCGCAGCACCCGCCGGCTCGTGTGGAGTCGGGGTCTAGCCGGCGCGTGGCGACAGGCGGCGGGCCTAGCCGATCGGTCCCGTATTGACAGTGAACACAGTCGTTCTTTCGGGCCGGACCGTCAGCATGAGTCATTGGGCCACCCGATTGCCGTCAGATCCCAGCTGTCATTCCTCTGACAGCTGGCCTGCGACTGGCAGTTACTCAGAGAGCAGGACCAATTCGTCATTCAGTTAACCCAGATCAGTGAGCGTCTGCCAGAAACATCCATTCCTTGTCCACCGGTTTATTCTGCACCTACTATTTATCAGTAAGGTAGTTGTTGTTCCTCCTAGTGCTGTTTAAGGCACGATGTGCAAAGAATCCTTGTCACTGCTTTCAGGGATCAACCAATTAATTACCAGTTTTATTTTCTGTCCTCCATTTATCAACCTTTTCTCTAGCTTCTGGAACTGGGTTAGGTCTTTATATAAATTATCTCGCCTAATCCTCACCAAACCCCACAAGGGCAGGCTTTATTATTAACCCTATTTTTGAGGAAACAGACCTCTGACTTATTTAACCCAGATGTACGTTTTGGGCGGGGTGCCTGCCTTGAATACCCATTCCCTGATGTAACACCACCTGCCACTCCCCACGACCTCCCCCAAAAAAACCCTACTCTGTAATGTGTTTAGACTTTTGTCCTGCGTGCCATGTACCAGTCTTCACCTTTCTACTAGGAATACTAGGTGAGCCAGGACTTGGTTTCTCTTCTTGAAAGTAGAGGGGAAATATGGAAGATTCTGTAGACAGCTAGCTACTTGTGTGGATAATTAATCAGAATCAGGAGATGGGTATCTCTGGATCAGAAGAGCCTTTTCCATTTGTTTGTCTCGGTCCTTAAATATATGAGTCCCTCCTTTCAAGATGGCTGCAGAGCTGAGACTTGAAACCACCTCCCTAGCCCTCAAAGACAGGCTGACTCTAAAGTCTGTGAGGTGGATTCAGGTCTTGTAGACCTTGAAGCTTAAACAATTTGGGGTGTCCTCTTTAGTAAAGAGACTACAAAATGGTCCTGTGAACATATTGCTGGGGCCTTGGAAAGGGTCTCTGTAACTGAGGGACTGACTCTTAAGTTTCATTTGCTTTAGGGTGAATCTATCCCTACTTATTTACTACATTATGTCATTATTTGTTTGCCTGCAGGCCTTCTATTAGATTGAGAGTTCCTGGAACTCTTGAGGCAGGAACCTTGTCTGTGATTCATCTCTGCAGCCTCCTCTATTTGATATGTTACCAAAATACACCTGAGGATAGCATTCTCAGGTGTAGTAATACATTGCTGGTGGGAAGACAAAATGATTAACTAATTCAGGACATTTGGCATCATATAGCTACATTACATGTTGCCTGGTGACTGGCGACCTGCTTGCTTCCCTACACACACTTGACCCATGTCAAAAATGGCATCATAAGGAAGTGTCTCGGGAAAACCGGACCAGGTGGAATGATATCCGTAAAACTTCCTTGAGGGAGCGTCCTGGAACACTGGGACCTGGGGGAATGACATCAGGTTGTCTCCCTTATGGGATGGTTTCTTTACCTTGAAGCCATCCTCTGGGGTAAAAGCCTGGGTGCCTGAAGGTGCAGTATGTGCTGGAATGCAAACGGGAGTTGTGGGGAGGGAGCCAGCAAGCACGCACCTATCACAGACCTTGGAAAGAAATCTTTCTTTCTTTGATGTTTCTTAATAAAAGCTTTGGCTTGGCCTGATTTGGGGACCTCAGCCCTTGTGAGACTGTTGGTCCTTTGGCCCCAGCTTGCACCTGAATCACTGGCTCTTTGTGTTTATTTCAACCTTTGTCACCCCTTCCTGAGTCTCATTGCTCTTTGTCATGCGGGCCACGACAATTACATATGTTTTCACCCTTTCACCCAGTCAGCCTAGGTCAAATCCTTAACTTCTAGGAATCTAGCCTGGTGATATATTGGCAAAAATACAAAAAGCTGTATGTACAAGGCTATTCGTTATGGCATTTTATAGCAAAAGATTGGAAACTGCTCACATACCAATAAAGAACTGGCTAAATAAATTATAGTACATACACAGGATGGAGAACTATGCAGCTGTAAAAAGATATGTGGGGGCTGGCCGATTGGCGCAGTGGTTAAGCGCTGGCTTGGGAAGCCAGCGGCCCCGGTTCGGGTCCCACATATGAGGGCCAGTGACACTGCCCTCAAAAAACAAAAGAAAAAAAGATGTGGAAGATTTCTTATATGCACTAATAAACATATACTAATATAGAGCGATGTCATATATATTAAGTGAAATAAGCAAGGTGCATAATAGTGTTTATAGTATGCTATCTTCTGTATAAGTAGTTGGGAGATATAAATATACATTAATTATTTATATTTAAAAGTTAAACAATGGAAGAATAATCCCAGTCTTCTAAAAATGGTTTACTATATGGGTTGGAGGGGGTGGGGAGGGAAATGAGACTTCTGTGAATGTACCTTATTATATAGTTAGTATTTTGGAGCCTTATAAGTATTTTGCATATTTATAAGACAAAGTTCAATAAGACGAATAAAATACTCCATAAAAATTAAAAACAAATGAACCATCTGTATGTCAGATTGATGGCATAACTACACAGAGAAAATAATTTCAAGTGGCTTTATAAGTATTTTGACTGTACCTCCCTAATGGGTTATAGTCTAAGGATAGCTAGAACTGCATATAAATAATTAAATTGCATTCATTGGTCTTGTTGTTAGTAATATTGACATTGCTATTTTGAAACTGATTGGTATATTTTAGGATAAGGCAAATAATTATGTTAATGGCATTAGGAATCAAGGTTTTCAATGTATGAGAAAAAGAGTTATAAGTATTAATGACGTTTAGGATAATCTTAGATCTGAGTTAGTGGAATGAAGTATGTATTTTTCTCTTAAAAAATGTAATTTCTGGCTCTGCCTAGAAACAATGACCAACTTAGTAGTAACAGACACCCCTAGTGCACAGATTTGTTCTCTAAATGCCATTTTCCAGTTTAAAAAATTAAAAATTAAAGAAAATCAAGGATACTTTCATAAATGGCAGTTTCTAGATCTGGAGCAGGAAAGATGAACTTGGGTCATTTGTGCCTGGAAGCCAGGAAGCTGTCACACTATTGGGATCATGTAACAATGACTGCGGAACCAATATAAAGGGACCCCACTAGCCAAAGATGGAACGATTTGAACATTAAGAGAAAAACGACTTCAATAGATTGCAACACAAAATATATAAAAACCCATTAATTAATATGATATGTAAGGAAAACATTTGTTATCATTGGAGTTGTATAGGGAATCAACTAATTGCTCTGAACATTGATAAATAAAGGGAAATAATCAAACATTTTCCTGCTTTTTTCCTTAATGGGTTATATTTCAGTTAACCACATAGTAGATAAGAAAAAGTTGTATTTTAAAAATTGAGCTATAATTGACATATAACGTTTTAGTTTCAGGTGTACAACATAATGGTTTGAAATATGTGTATATTGTGAAACAATCACAATAAGTCTAGTTAACATCCATCATAAGAACATTTATTTTTTATAGGAGAATGCCAACTAATAAGCACAGAAGAAACGTTAGCATTAGAAAAGCAATTTTGCAAATCCTAATGAAATACTGAGTCTAGGCAACGTTCATGAAATGATGCTAAAACAAGTGGGTAAAAAATTGTTGGGGAATTTTGTAATGGAGAACTTAGGCTGACACTGCCTAAACCAACTGACCAATCTTAAAATCGATGAGGGAGATACAGTGCTTTGCATGAAATATTCTTGCTTGAAAAAAAAAATCTAAGCCTAATCAAGCCAAGATCTAATTACCAGTTTACCAGAAATATGGGTGACAGGCAATCACTACAATCAGCCAAACTCAAAATGTGGGACATTCTACAGAACAAGTGACCTGGTTTCTGCAACAAATCCATGGCATGAAAACAAAATGGGAAGGTAGAATGTTAAAGCATACAACCCAAGACTTTACCAAATGCAAAAATCTTATTTAGACCCTGATTCAAGTAAACCAACTGTTAAAAGACACAATTTTAATATGAATTGATAGGTTAAATTAAGGAATTATTGTTCTTTTTTTAAAAAATTTTTTATTGGAGAACAGCCATGGTCGTTGGTTACACATTGCTTTCATGCTGCAAAGGCTTTGTTGACTCTTTTAGGGAGGGCGCTGCTCACAGTGGCCCATGCGGGGATCAAACAGGCAACCTTGGTGTTATCAGCACCATTCTCTAACCAATTGAGCTAACCGATCATCCCTATTATTCCTTTTTGTTAAGTGTGATAATGACATATGCTTATAGAAATAAAAACTTTTTAAATTAAGACTGCACACTGATATATTATGGATAAAATGAAGTGAGGTCTGGGATATACTTTAAAATACTTCACAGGCAGGATTGCAAACAAAAAGAGGGAAGAAGATTGGCAAAATGTTGGTAGTTGAAACCTGGTGCTGGTAATATGGGGTTTGTTACACTACTCTACTTTAATGTACATTTGAATTTTTCCATAATAAAAAGTTAAATAACCATACTCAAAAAAGGGAATGTCTTGAATAGGTGGGAACTTAAATGGAGCGATTCTGCCCCCTGGTGGTGTATTCTATTAGAGCAGCGGCTGCCCCAACCTAAGCAGGTCTGAATTCCCAGACCTGCCTAGAGTCACCTCCTTTGTAAATCTCACAAGAACCTGATAAAGTGGGTAGTATTAGCATGCCATTTTACAGCTGAGGAAACAGACCCACAGAAACTCAGTCACTTAAGTTCCTAATAAGCCAGTGGTGGAGCCAAGATTCTACAATATGTTCTAAGCCCTGTAAATTGGTGTTTCTGGACCTTACTTTTCCTGTCTGAGCAAAGGGTCACATGGGAAAAGGCAAATGGAGATGCCCCTAATTAGAATGGGTCCACAGGAAGCAGATCATCAGGGAACAATTTCGCCTATGAACTATAGATAAATAAATGCAAATAGGTAATATAAATTAAAATAGGTAATATTCATATTACCTACTGTGTCAGGCAGGGTGCAAAGTGATGCTCCCCTTTTACAATGGAGGAAACAAAGGCTCTGGAGGTGAGAGGACTTATCCAAAGTTGCATAGCTAGGAAATGTCTGAATTGGGACTTGAACCCAGGTCTGACTACAATTCCTGTATTTTTTAATTAATTTTTTTGAGATATAGTTTATATATAGTGAAATGCTCACATAATACTTGTGTTTTTAACCTCTAGTAACTATTG
The DNA here is from genome assembly GCA_033961575.1 of Aselliscus stoliczkanus. NCBI lineage: Eukaryota > Metazoa > Chordata > Mammalia > Chiroptera > Hipposideridae > Aselliscus > Aselliscus stoliczkanus. The sequence continues at coordinate 164,763,218 of CM066730.1, forward strand.
TATACTGCTTGTCTCACTTTAGCATGAATGCAAATATTATTTTTTCCCCTGATAGTTTATTATTTTTTTCTAAGTAGTAATGGGAGCCATGAAAGAGAAGAAACTGATCAAGAAAGGAAAGGTGGGCAGGTAAGTTCTGCCCAGAGCTGACCATCCCTCTGATGATTTTCTTTTCTTGTAGGGAGAGGTGGGTGGCTCCTAATATTTTTATCTCCTCTGTTCTGTTAGAGGAATCTCTATCGTGCCCTCTCAGCTACTTAAAACATATAGTGAAGTCACTGTTTTTCAAATGGGGGCAATTTGGGCCGGCCAAGTGGCTCAGTTGGTTAAGAGCTTGCTCAAGAGTGCAAGCTGAGCTCTGAGCAGCAGCAGTTCGATGCCCAGCCCAAGCTGAGATGCCGTTGAGCTGCCAACAGGCAGCAGGATGGTTCAGCTAAAAAAAATAAATAAATAAAATAAATAAATAAATAAATAAAAATCAAATGGAGGCAATTTTGCTTCTCAGGGGACATTTGTCAATGTCTGGAAACGTTTTTGGTTATCACAATTAGAAGGTGCTACAGGTGCCCAGTAGGTAGAGACTAAGGATGCTGCCAAACATCCTACAATGCACAGGACAGTCCCCACAACAAGGAATAATCCTGCTTAAAATGACAATAGTGAGGGGCCGGTCAAGTGGCGCAGTTGGTTAAGAGCTGGCTTGGGATGCCAGCGGCCCCGGTTTGGATCCCACATATGAAGGCCACTGACACTGCCCTCTACCGCTAAGATGCTGAACAACAGCTCGACTTCTGGAGCTGGACTTCTGTGAGTCCCCGGGACGACATAGCTGCAGCCCCTGCTGCAGTGGGCTGCCATAGACTACAGTGAGTGGCCGGCAGCCAGCAAGAATGGCCAGCAGCCAGAGTGAGCTGCCAATAGCTGCAGTGAACGGCTGGCCAGAGGCCGACAACCGATCTGCCTCACCCAAGAAGAGCACAATGATGATACCAACGTAGGCCAGTGAAGCAATGTCCTCCACAGCTAGACTGAAGAACAAAAGGACAGCAACTTGTCTGTTCCCCTTCCCTGGTTCCCCAACGTTGTTCCCCTCCCCCAACCCCCCCAATTAAAAAAAAAATGTCAATAGTGTGGAAATTGAGAAACCCTTATTTAAGTAACAGTAGATTTGTTATGCAAATGCAGCTTCAAGGCAAATCTCTTTGTCCCCTTTCCCACCAGACTGCTGGCCCTAAATTCCTCCTCTGTAGAAAATCTGGAAGCATCATTGATGCTTTGTCAGAGACCTAGTACCCTCTGAACTCATCTCACCCTGGGCCAGTCAAAAGGCATTATCAAAATGTTACCAGATTATTTATTAAAGATGACTCACCAGGCCTACCTGGGGGACTGGGGGAGCAGCTCCTACCTCACCATAGCAGGGAGCACCCCCATCAGTGGTCACTCCCTGCTCCTTTCCAAGCTGGGGGAGCCTCCAGCCCCATCTCTGCAGAGGAAGGCTGATGGAGAAACTCCTTTAAGGAGAGTGCCAGTTCTGGCACTTATGTGCTGTGTGACCTTGAGCAAATCTCCTCCCAGCTCTGGACCTTAATTTCCCCATCTGCATAACGAGGGGTCTGACCAGCTCATCTCTAAGGATCCTCCAAGCTCTGACACTCTGATTCTTTCATCTACACCTCCACTATGCTTGTACCAAGAAGGTTAAAATGTTTATTTGTGATCTGGCCCCCAGACAAGTGATGTAGAGGTCTAAGAACATCATGTGCTCGGTACAGCTTGAGCTGTTTTGTCTCTGGATGGGTCCTAGCTGTCTCCTCAGTGAGGACTGAGAACAGCTGGAGCAGCTGGAGGTTTGACCCAGCTCTACAACCCCTGCCCTTGGCACCAAGAACTGCTGAGGGGGTGTCCCCATCTGAGAGCCATGGTGAATGAGCAGTTGAGGGCTCCGAGACAAGGTCCCCAAAGCATTCCAAACTGAGGATTTACAAGTGATCATGGAAAAAGACACATAAATACAGTTGTGGAAAGTGCTATGAAGACATAGCTCTAGGAGCCACAAGACTTGGTAGTAGGAAGGGAGTAGAGGGAGGATGGGTCATTCGAGTCACAGAAGGCCTCTGAGAGCATGTGACATTTATGCTAAGAAGTGACTGATGAGTAGCAGCGAGCCAAGTGAGCTGCATACGGAAGAGCACCCTAGGTGAAGGGAATATATGTATCCAGCTGCTCTATCGAAGACTGGGCTGGAAGTTGAAATCAGGATTTGGGGGAAGGCAACAGAGGGAGAAAGGTATTTGGAAGCTCCATTATGGCCATAGGTACAAGCCTTGTCTCCAGCCCAATGTTATCAATAACAAAGCTCATATATTTCTCTCTCCATCTGTCTGTGTCCCATTTCTGTTTCCTAGTAGGTCCAGATCCCAGCTGAAGGGATAAGAAGTGTGATGATCAGCCTTAAAACCTCACCACAAGGCAGAGGCCAGATCTGGTAGGTCATGTTGACTATGTTATGGATTTTAAGATAAATGAAATGGCTTATCCGAGTTCTTTTTTGTTAATTGTGGGAAAATATACACAACATAAAATGTGGTGGTGTAACCATTTTTAAGTGTACAGTTCAGTGGCATTACCTGTATTCATGAGGGGTAAAAAGTATAACTATTGCACTGTGTTGTACACCTGAAACTAATTTAAAAAAAACAAAAACAGAACTATATTCACATTGTGGTGCAACTATCACCACTATCCATTTCCAAAACTTTTTCATCTTCCAAACTGAAACTCTGTACCCATTGAACAATAACTCCCCTATCCCTGTTCCCCTCAGCCCCTGGCAACCACTATTCTACTTTCTGTCTCTATGAATTTGACTGTTCTAGGCAACTCATATAAGTGGGGCCATAAATATTTATTTTTTTGTGTCCGGCTTCTTTCACTTAGCTTGATGTCTTCCAGGTTCATCCACATTGTAGCAAGTGTCAGAATTTCTTCATTTTTAAGGCTAATAATTTTCCATTTTGTGTATATATACCACATTTTGTTTAAGCATTCACCATTGATTTTTTGTTTATCCTTTCCATCACCAAACCCTTCCATCACCAAAGGGTTTTAAGTAGAGATTTTAAACATGAGCAGATTTCCAGTTAAAAAGATCATTTTTCTCTGCCAGATGGAAATTGAATCAAGGGTGGGCAAGAAGGATGTGGGGGAGGTCAGTTGCAAAGGTCAAGGTGAGATGGAGATCTGGACCAGGCAGTGATCAGGCAGATGGGAAGAACAAGAAGATTTAAGGGCAGGTGGGAGATTGCACAGGATCTGGAGTTTGGAAGTTTAAGGTGGAAAGAACCAATTGCCAAAGAATTCTGGACTGAACTCTGTTTTCCTGAAGGACTCAGAGCTGAGAGAATCCATTGAAAATAAGAGTGCCCTCTTGTCACATCTCAGGGCTTCCTTCTCACCAGCTCTGCTTTCTGGGGAACCCAGAAAGACACTTTCTGATTATAATTTGCCTTTCCCCGAGGCCTTCTAACAGACAGCAGACACACCGGTCTTCTGATGTGTATGCATTCATGTTTCCTTGACTGTTAAATTGATGTTGGTAAATTCTTAGATACCTGTTTATGATTGAATCACACTCTGTTGCTTGGTTATTATTAATCCATGATGGAAGGTGAATCCCCTTTTACTGTGCTGTGGGAAGTCGGAGCTCTAACATTATAAAGCTGAGTCCCAAACTCAGGACCAAGAGAGGCCTGTCTTGTGAGTCCTTCTCATGCCAGTCAGACTTCTCGTGGAAACACGCTGCTGTACCACATCTCATATGCTGGGGCTCCTAGCTCAAACAGGGCTCAGAAGGCGGGCGATTGGGCTGGACTCTAGTTATGCTGTGTGCTCATAGCCTGCTCCTCCCACAGCTGGTGAAGCTATGCAACTTTTTAGGAAAACAGCCTGTCAGTATTTACCAAGATTCAATCATTAGCTCCACTTCTGAGAGTCTAACCTAAGGAGCTAATTAGAAACGTGGCATTCATTGTAGCACTATTGATAATGAGAAATTAAAAGCAAAATATGTGTCCAACAATATATCCATAGGATGGAATGTTCTGCAGCCGTTAAAAGTAGGCACTCTCAAAAGAGCAGATCCTGTTCTTTTTTTTTTTTTTTTTTTTTTTTTTTTTTTTTTTAAAGATTTTATTGGGGAATTGGTGGAGGGGAACAGCGTTGGGGAATCGGGGAAGGGGAACAGACAAGTTGCCGTCTTCTTGTTCTTCAGTTTTAGTTGCGGAGGATGTTGCTTCACTGTTGGTATCGTCATTGCGCTCTTCCCGGATGAGGCAGATCGGTCGCTGGCCTCTGGATGTCGCTCATCGCGGCTGTTGGCAGCTCACGCTTGGCTGCCAGCCGCTCACGCTGGCTGTGGGCCACTCACTGTAGCCTATGGCAGCCCACTGCAGCAGGGGCTGCAGCCCACACCATCACCGGGGCTCGCACAGCCCAGCTCCAGGTGGAGCTGTTGTTAGCTGTGGAGGGCAGTGTCACTGGCCCTCATGTGGGATCCGAACCGGGGCCGCTGGCATCCCAAAACCAGCGCTTAACCAATGCGCCACTCGGCCGGCCCAGATCCTGTTCTTAAACAGGTGAAAATACTCTATGTTGACAGAGGCCAGAAAATTAACTAGGGGGGACAAGGGGAGTTATTGATGGAGAAGGTGAAGGAATCTTCTGGAGTGATGGAAATGTTCTGTATCTTGATCTGGGTGGTGGTTACATGGTTGAATACATATGTAAAAACACGCTGAACTCCACACGTCACATTTCTGCTCTCAACTGTATATAAATGAGATCTTGTTATAAAAGAATGAGTTCTGAAGGCGATATAGCAATGCCCAGTAGAATGTAAGCTCCTGGAGAGAAGAGGTTTGTCTGTTCTGCAGCCTAGAACAATGCTTGGCACATAGTAGGCCCTCAATAAAAACCTATTGAATGATTATAGAAAATCCCTAGGATAAAATGTTAACTGGAAAAAAAAAGTCTCAAAGTTGCACAACTTTAAAGTACACTATGATTACAATGTTGTAAAAATGATGGACAGGAAGAAAATCAGAAGGAAATGGAGTGAAATGGTGTTGGTGGTTGCGCTGAATGGTGGGATGATAGGAGATGATTTTTTTAAAGTTTCCTTGATGAATGTCTTCTTTCCACTCTGTCTGTGATTCTGTGTGTAACATCATTTGGAAATAGCAGCTAATACTGATTGAGTGCTTATTCTCTGCCAGGCTTTATACTTAAAGAAATGTACATTTTACATTTATTAACTCATTTAAGTTGCACAACAACCCCATGAAGTTGGTATTTATCATTATTTTACAGATGGGAAACTGAGGTACAGAATGGTTAAGGAACTTCACCAAGCCTACACAGCCTTAAGTGAGCTGGGAGGGAGGCCCGGCAGCAGCCTGGCTCCAGAGGCTGCAGGCTTAACCGCTAGGGAACACTGCCCCTCAAAACTAATGTGAAAGGCCTAAATTCAAGGCCTCTGTGACCATAAGCCCCTGGACGGACAAACAGACCCCTTTGCTCTCCTCTCCCGGTGATTGACTCTGTCTCCTGGGAGGCCCCAAACAGTCAAGTACCTGAAAGGAGTGAAGAGGTGAATGGGCAATGGAGAGATCCAAAAGCAGAAGAGGGGAGCAGAGGGGTCAAGGCCTGCTCCAAACGGAGCCGTCTTCCCTAGGCAGGAGCAGATGTTCCTGTCACCAATCCCCCACTCCAGAAGCCTGGAGAGCGTCCCTCTCTCAGGCTGGCCCTGTCCCTGCCTCCCGGAGCTGTCATGAGGCCTGGCCCTGCTGCCCACAGGAAAGGCGGCTTCCTGGAAGTTCCTTCCCATCCCCTGCCCCATCCCAGTCAACTCTGTTCCTGGAAGTTAAAGGAACTGGGCCACAGTAAGTACTGTGCCAGCAGGGTGCCTGTTTGGTTCTCACCACCCAGGGAGGGCTGGAGGGTAAGGCCTCTGCGTTGCTAGTAGATAGGATTTCAGTTCCTGCCCTGCCGTTTACCTGCTGCCTGACCTGGGGCAAGTTACTTGCCTCTTACAAGCCTCAATTTCCCCCCAATATAAAATAGATACTAAAAGTACCTGAAGGAATTGAATGTAACAATGTGGGTTATGCATTTGGCTCTGTGGCCTTGCACCCTAGAGCATTCAAACAGGGTAGCTATGATTATTATTATTATCCTACCACCCTCATCCTCTTTAGGGCCATGGAGGGCTTGGAGAGATGGGCTGAGAAGGCATTCAGATTGTTGTTGGAGAGTGGGCCTTCCTCGGCGCAAAGTCCAGGTCTTTGGCAACTCAAGCAAAGAATTGAACGAGATACCAGAGTAAAGCAGTAAAATAAGTAGTTTATTAGAAGAGATAGTATATTTAGAAGTAAAAGTAGACCTGAGTGCTAGAGGATGGCTCAAGGGCCCATTACTAGAAGTTACATTCCAAACAGTGTGGAGTGGGCCACGCGCAAAGGCAAGGCTCAAAGGGAAGAAGTGGTCAAAAGGAGCAGAGAAGAAGCAGCAGCCAGCAGCAGCATTAGCTTCCCAGGACTTGGGGTTTTTATCCCTTTTTCTCTAGAATGGGCTGTTCTTCTCTGGGCGTGGGATCACTTGATTGGCACCTGTGATAAGAGGTACTGCGCAGGTGCGAGTGACTGGTCTGATCTAGTTGGATATTTTGTGCCCATTTGCTTCCCCCGCCCCAGGGGTAGGTAATTACAATACAAAGGGGAGTTTGGGTGGAGAGGGGATGGCCCCCAGGCAGTCGCACTCTGTGGGATGTGTAGGTGCAGAGACCCAATGCCTGCCTCTAACTGCCTGCCTAGTTTGTCCTTAGAGAGACGTGATCCCTATAAAATCTCTGGGAAGCTGAGGTCTCTTCTGTATCTGCTTCCTGCTGGGCAGGGGCGTAGAGCTGTCCCTGCCTATTGGGGGGTTCACGGAACTCTCACCCTAGCTGATCTCAGATGAGAGGAAGACCGCGTTGGCTTCTTTGGTTGTGACTGGCAATCTTGCTGGGGTATCCCCTGTCTCCCCAAGGCTCCTGAATGAGGACAAAAATATAAATCTGTTAGTTCTCATGAAACTTGTGGCTATTCAGTCCATCACTCAGGTAGCATCAGTTGTCTGGACACAGAATGGGTTTGACATTTAGCTTACTGGCCTGGGGGATATTAGGAAGTCACAGATTTTCAAATAGTTATCTGAAGCCAGGGTAGGAGACTTCTATTGTTTAGGATTCAGAAACTGATTTACAAAGCAATTAAGAAGCAAGGGGGATCTTCAGTCCAAGATTCACAAACTGGTTAGAAGAGTAATCAAAGCCCAAGAGCTAAGAAACTAAAGAACTAGGGAGGAGACTTAACATTTTTATACTTAACATTTCTGTAGGAAAGAAAATTTTAAATTTTTTCAGTGGTGGAGGTTGGTGCTGCTCAGTTGGCCGGTCACAAGATGTATCGGCTACCAGGAGGGAATGCCTTTCTAATTAGCACTATCCAATGAACTAAAAAAGAGGAGGCTTTGGCTAGAAATAAATGATAAAAATTTATTCAGGGGTCTTAGGGTTTGCAAACTGGAAGCACAACTAGGGAATACCCAGAGTGTTCCGAAGAAGAAAGAAAAGCTAAGAGTTCTTTTTATTATAAGTACGTTCTGAGAAGAATCAGTCCTGCCTTCTTAGCCTCTGGATTGGTCCAAGATGGTAATCTCTCTCCATGAAGTGGTCTGGACAATGGATATCAGGTGGTCTGGATACCTTAGCCCTTCAGGGGGTAATCAGAGGGCTATCTGAAGGCTTAATCTATATCCAGGCATTGATGCAGGACTGGAAAATTCAAAAATTTAAGTTCCGGGCCGGCCGAGGCACGGTGGTTAAGAGCTGGCTTGGGACGCCAGCGGCCTCGGTTTGGATCCCACATATGAGGGCCAGTAACACTGCCCTCTAAAAAAAAAAAAAAAAAAAAAATTAAGTTCCCCAACTAGTTAAAACAAGAATAGAACAATTTCCTCATGCCTCAAATGACTTGATCTTATAATTTAGTTGTAGTCACTATAGTGACTCCATTTTTTCTTCACTTTAATCCTCAGCACAAACGTCAGAGCCCAGTTATTAATACCCAGCTGGTCCCACCACTCTTGGATTTAGCATTCCAGAGATGAGGTAGAGAGGTGGAGAGGGTTCTGGGGAACAGGTGGCTAAGGACTGGAAAAGGAGCCCTCCCCTCTGTGGGAGCAATCCTTCCCAACCTTGAAGGCAGTACTTGGCAGCTTCTCCTGCCAGACACCCTCCACCTGCAGTCTAGGGTCTGGGAAGGTGCGAAATTCCTGCATGAAGTCGAGCTCCAGTAAGTCAAATTCTCTGTCCCCTAAGGGCACAGCACAGTCCTTCCAGGGATCCAATGCCCAAGTTAGCAGGCCCCCACCCAACTGGGCCCCAGAAGAGACAAAACCACTCATGGAATTGTGGAATGTCCAAGGTATGTAGAAGGTAGGAGAATGAATGAGCCCCCAACTTGCCTAGTGACTTAAAGTTCAGCCTCTGGGCTCAGGTAGAACAGGGTGACTAGGAAAATCTGCGTCCCTCAGCCACAGTTTCCTTGGCTGTTAATGGGGGGGTGTCATTTTCTTTTTTTAAAGATTTTATTGGGGAATTGGGGGAGGGGAACAGACCAGTTGCTGTCTTTTTTTTGTTCTTCAGTCTAGTTGCGGAGGACGTTGCTTCACTGTTGGTATCGTCATTGCGCTCTTCCCGGACGAGGCAGATCAGTCACCAGCCTCTGGATGGTTGCTCACCGCGGCTATTGGCAGCTCATGCTGGCTGCCAGCCGCTCACGCTGGCTGCCAGCCACTCACTGTAGCCTATGGCAGCCCACTGCAGCAGGGGCTGCAGCCTACACCGTCGCCGAGGCTCGCACAGCCCAGCTCCAGGTGGAGCTGTTGTTAGCTGCAGAGGGCAGTGTCACTGGCCCTCATATGTGGGATCCGAACCGGGACCGCCGGCATCCCAAAACCAGCTCTTAACCAATGCGCCACTTGGCCGGCTTGAAAAAGAATCATTTTCAACCTTTTCGTGTAATATAAACATTTACATTCAGCTGTTGAAAGAACAAATGAAATGATTCATATAAAGCACAGGGTTTAGAATGCAATACGTGTCCAATAAAGATTGTGGGGTGTCAGATGGTCACATATTTTATTAGGGAGACCACTTCATGGATGGAGTAGAGGCTTGATCATTGCACTGTATACCTGAAATTGATGTTGTATAATATTGTATGCCAACTGTAATTGAATATATAGATAGTCATGGGATGTGGATTATACGGTGGAAGGGAGTGAAAGAAATTGTAATAGATAGTATGATATCGGGGGGAAGAGGGGGGTTGTCACTTTGAGGGGCAAAAAGTATAACTATTACACTTTGTTGTACACCTGTAGCTTATTAAAAAAATATATAAATAAATAAATTAATAAAAAAAAAAGAGTAGATGCTGGTAGCCCAGTGTCTTCCTTTTACATGACTTCTTGTTCCTTCCCATGTGAGGGGTAGCAGACCCCAAGGAACAAGGATCTTCCAGAAATTTCACATTCCCCCACCTGACATAACAATTATACCGGACACTGCTTCTTTGTTTTCTTATAGTGATTTTAGAGCATTTTTAAGTTCACAGCAAAGCTGAGCAGAAGGTACCAAGAGTCCCCATATACTCCCTGTCCCTCCACCCACCCTCACAGCCTCCCCCACCATCACCATCACATTTGTTACAATCAGTGAACTCACATTGACATGTCATTATCACCCAAAGTCCATAGTTTACATTAGGGCTTACTCTGTGTGAATGAATTTTGACAAGTGTATAATGACATGTATCTAGCAGTCAAGTATCATACAGAATATTTTCACTGCCCTAAAAATTCCCTGTGCTTCATTGTTAATTCTACCTTTTCCTAAACCCCTAGCAACCACTGAACTTTTTCCTGTCACCACATTTTGCCTTTTTCAGAATGTCATCTGTTTGGACTCCTACAGTATGTAGCCTTTTCAGATTGATTTTTTTTTTGACTTAGTAATATGCGTGTAAATTTCCTCCATGTCTTTATATGGCTTGATAGCTAATTTTTCGTTTGTTTGTATATTTTTGTATTTAAGTGCTGAATAACATTCTGTACCCTAGTTTACTTATCCACTCACCTACTGAGGACTTCTTGGTTGCTTCCAAGTTTTTGCAACTATAAATAAAGCTGCTGTAAACATTCACATGAAGATTTTTGTGTGGACATAAGTTTTTAACTCATTTGGGTAAATACTAAGTAGTGTGATTGCAGGGTTGTATGGTAAGAGTATGTTTAGTTTTGTAAGAAAGTGTCAAACTGTCTTCCAAAGTGGCTGTACCATTTAGCATTCCCAACCAGCAATGAATGCGAGTTCCTGTGGCTCCACATCCTCGCCAGCATTTGGTGTTGTCAGTTGTCTGGATTTGGGCCATTCGGATGGGTGTGTAGTGGTGTTGCATTGTTGTTTTAATTTGTAATTCCCTAACGACATATGATGTTGAGCATCTTCTCATATGCTTATTTGCCATTTGTATATCTTTTTTTTTTTTTTCTTTGAGGGCAGTGTTATTGACCCTCATATGTGGGACCTGAACCGGGGCCGCTGGCTTCTGAAGCCAGCGCTTAACTACTGTGCCACTCGGCCGGCCCTTGTATATCTTTTTTTGGTGAGCTGTTCAAATATTTTGCCCATGTTATAACTGAGCTGTTTATTTCTTGTTGAGTGTTAAGAGTTCTTTGTATATGTTAGATAAATTTCTCTGTCAAATATGTTGTTTGCAAATATTTTCTCCCAGTCTGTGGCTTGTCGTCTCAATCTCCTTATTGACTTTTATTAATAGTTCAATGTTTCTTTTCCTGCTATTAAAAAAAAATAACTCTTATAGGTATGTCATGTGAATAGTAGAAAGACTTTTCTTTGCCAGTGCCTTCATCTAGGAGGGACCCCACTTTGGGCAGGTGTACCAGGCAGTGTAGCATCTTGCAGGTTCAGTATTGTGGTCCAGAGAGGGAGTGTGACTTGCTTGAGATTGCACAGCATGTTCACTGAAATGATATATCCATCTCACATGCATAACCTTCATAGTCACCAGAGAACCGCATTATTTGGTCTGTATGAGATTCCTAGAACGCTTCTTCGTTTTTCTTGATGTTCAAAAAATTGCAGAAACAGTAATGTGACAACAACAGATATTTCTCAGAAAGGAAAAGAAATTTGAAACCACCCACAGTCGCTCCACCTCAATGAAATAATTTTCACTTTTTTTTTTTTTTTTTTTGAGGGCAGTATCACTGGCCCTCACATGTGGGACTGAACCAGGGCCGCTGGCTTCCTAAGCCAGCTCTTAACCACCGCGCCACTCGGCCAGCCTCTGTTTCACTTTTCTGAGGATTTTGTCTATCCAGCAAAGGTTGGGACAAGGTGTGTGCAGGTACTGTAATAGTTATCATCTTAATGTATCTTGTCCTTGTTTGTTTTACTTTTTTTTTTTTTTTTTGAGGGCAGTGTCACTGGCCCTCACATGTGGGACCCAAACGGGGGCTGCTGGCTTCCCAACCCAGCGCTTAACCACCGCGCCACTCGGTTTACTTTTTTCCAGTTTGTAATTTTCAAAATGATATTTTAGAAGGGCTGTGTGATATTCTACATATTCCTTTAACATGCCAAACTCATTACTACTTTGGTGGAATAGTCTTTCCCCCACGCTGCCACACAGCAAGCTTCTCCATACCATTCAGGCTACCTCCGGGGGGCGCGGAAGGGGGGGGCGTGGTTCCTTAAATGTCTCCTCTAAAGCAGTCCCCCTGATGGCAAGTCTCTCCATCGCATTATTCTCCTTTTGTTTCCTTGATGACATTTGTTACTATCAGAAATTATCTCTATATATTTGCGTCTGTCTGTTCCCACAAGAACATAAGCTCTCTAGGGACAGGGGACTTTTCTATCTTACTTGCTCTGTTTCTCCAGTGCCTGTAGCACTGCCTGGCACATGGTAGGTACTCAATATATATTTATTTAATTGACTCGAGAGTTCAGAAGACCACAGTTTTCCAAGTTGGTCATTGGCTACCCAATTTTTTAAACTTATTCGTTGATGCTGCAATAGATGTCTTGAGGAATTAGTGTATCAAAGGGCTTGGGAGGAGGTTTTTGGCAAAAGACTCGGGTTCCTCTCTCACCTCTGTCATTTACTAACTTTGTGATGTCGGCCAGTATATTTTAACTTCTCTGAATCTTGGTTTCTTTATTTGAAATGAGGGTAATATTAGTGCCTACCTCATAGAGTTACTGTGAGGACTAAGTAAAAATAATGCATGTAAAGTGCTTAGCACAATGCTCATGAAACAGAGCAAGTAACATTAGCCATTGATTACCACTGCTCTAAGTACTTTCCAGGCATTCTCATGCAGTCCTCACTACTGCCTCATTTGCTTTACACGACCACTTATTTTCTGAAAATTCACCAAGCTGCACATTCATTTGTGTGCTTTTCTGTATTTGGACTACAGTCAATAAAAATGTTTGCTTATAACAACAACAACAAAAGTCCTGTGAGGTAGGAAGCTTTATCACTACCATTTTACAGATGAGAAAACTGAGGCTCAAAGAGGTTACAGTCATTGGTTCAAGATCACAGAGTAAAGGCTGAAGTTGAAGCCCTGGAGCCTGTGCTGTTGACCACAGCTCTGAACACCCTGCTCACTGCCAGGCCTGTTGAACTACTCATTAAACAGTAGCTTTTATTATTATTAACATTTAACATTTTTGTGGTTAAATTTTTATTTTCTATTTTAAATAACACCTCAGAGTATATCTTTGGGTATTTATGGCTTTTCTCTGCTTTTGAATTATTTCCCTTAGCTACAATCACAAGGATAGAATGAACTGGGGGAAATGGGACCCAAGGAGCTCATATCTTGCTCAATGTCACGTGTAAGAAGTGGTGCTTGGAGCTGGGCTGTCACGTAGAGTTGTATAGGTTGTTCACTTCATAAGGGTACATGATCTAGGGGTGAGTGGGCTTCTTCTAGGAAATCCAATCAGAGCTAAGTCTTGGGCAGGGTTTGAGGGGACAGAGGAGACAGGGCATTCCAAGTGGAGGCACATAGGACAGAGAACAAGGAGGGTGTGATGGAAAAAATAATGGAAAACAAGTCTCAAAGGCTCAGAGAATCAGAAAAAAAGAGGGATATTAGGAGATAGGTGGGGCTGGATCATTCATTCATTCCACAAATATTTGCTAGGCTCCTAATGAATGCAGGGAGCTGTGGCTATCGCAGTGAGCAAGCCCATCTAATTCCTTCATTCACAGAACAGATACTTTCTTGGGTGGGGGGTGGGCATGGGGACAGACAACTGACAAGGAAATTGAGTAAAACAATTATAGATTGTAAAATATTAAGGAAGAATCAAACAGGTATTGAGTCCAGTAATAATGGGATGGGTTCCTATTTCAATAGAGTGGTTAAAGAAGTCTTCTTTGGAGAGAAGACCATTCTAGGCAGAGCATACAGTGTGTGCAAAGGCCTGGAGGTGGGTACCACAGACAGGGCATTCAAAACCAGGTAGAAGTTGTAAGTTCAGAAGTTATTTCAGATAGTTGTGAGCAAAGGACTCTTCCCCTCATCCCAGGCTGATCTTTCTCCTGAAGTCAGCGGTACTTTTCCCTCTGTCTGCTGGTTGACACCACAGAGCAGTCACTGCAAACTCGTGTCTTGCCCAACCAGCTCCCTAGCTCCAGTATGGTTCTCTATACTCCCCCAGACTATGCCAAGCTCCTTGATTTTTCCTTCTTCATTCTCTCACTTCTGTGCTTTCTTTTTTTATTTTTTATTTATTTATTTTTAAAAATTTTTTTTAGCTGAGCCATCCTGCCACCTGTTGGCAGCTCAACAGCAACTCAGCTTGGGCTGGCATCAAACCACCATTGCTCAGAGCTCAGCTCACACTCTTGAGCGAGCTCTTAACCAACTGAGCCACTCAGCCGGCCCCTACTTCTGTGTTTTCTTTGGCCACCTTCTCAGATCAAGGAAGCAACCAGGTTCTGTGGTCCAGTGGGCCACTAATAACAAGTACTTTGGAGTCACACAGACCTGGGTTCAAATCCCAGCTCTGCCATTCAGTTAACTTCACTGGACTTTGGTTTACTGGTCTGTAAAGTGGAGTTATACCTTGCTGGTGGCTGGAGAGTCAAATGGGATGATGATGTGACAGCAGCTGGCACACAGTAGGTATTTGATAAATGACAGCCCTTTCCTTACCAGTGTTGGGTACTGTCTTGTTTTCTTTTTTTTTAGAGGGCAGTGTCACTGGCCCTCATATGTGGGATCTGAACCCGGGCCACTGGCATCCCAAGCCAGCTCTTAACCACCATGCCACTCGGCTGGCCCTGTTTTGTTTTCTTTATGCCTTGACTCCATATTTGGGAAGCAGATGATAAAGTTCTGGAAAAACCACTGACTCTCTAAATATCTCTCTGGAGGGAACGAAATTCCCAAGTATCCCTTTTTCAAAGTACTTTAAACAAATAGCTTGATTTGTGATCATAATACCTATCATTACCTGAGCGTCTACTACACGCCAGTTACCGCATTAAGTGCCTTATATATTGTACGTACGCTCTCTTCTTTCATCCTCACACCAATCCTATGAAGGAATTTCCCTTGTTACTCCATTTTACTGTTCAGGAAACAGACTCAGAAAAGTGAAGTGATTGGCTTAAAGTCACATAGCTCATTAAGGGATGAAATTAGGACTTGAGGGCCAGCCGAGTGGCGCATTGGTTAAGCGCTGGCTTGGGACGCCAGCGGCCCCGGTTCGGGTCCCACATATGAGGGCCAGTGACACTGCCCTCAAAAATAAATAAATAAATAAATAAAGTGCTTTATTAAAAAAAAAAAAAAGAAATTAGGACTTGAGCCCACATTTTTCTGGTACCAGAAAAACCTGTATGCCCAACCAACAGGCCATCCTGCCTCACAGCTCATTAGCAACATGGTTCATTTCCTGGATAACAAGAAGCCCAGGGAGGTGAGAGATTTTCTTGGAGTCCTATAATGGACTAGACTCAGCGAGGCCATGGTGGGCCTGGCCCCAGACCCCAAACTTGACCCAAAAAAGTGAACTGGAAGGTCCGAGACCTCAGAGTGACCCAGACCTTTCTCCCTGAGCTGAAACACCTCCCCAGAGCAACAGAGCCATAAACACAAGCGTCTCTTTCAACTGGACACTGAGCCTGAGTCACAGAGTATTTATAGATGAGCCTCTTCTTTTCTCTTCAGCTTTGCCAGGATTTTATCAGGTTCACTTGGGGATTGGAGGGTGACAACCTGTTTATCATCCAAGGTGCCCAAGCAGGCTGTTGGGACATCTTCTGGGAAGGAGGTCTGGAGGCCCACCTATGTTTAGACCTGACCTGACCTGCACCCCCACACTAGACTGAGGCAACTTTCCTACCCCAGTTGTTCCACCTTCTCCCAAATACCACCCCCAGCCCACATGCCTACTCCCACCACAACCATGTGCACACCCAGTGAACTCATAGTCTCAGGCTAAAATGGGACAGGAAGGATGCTTCTTTCAGGAAGACCTCCTGGATTGATCTGAGGTTAAAAATTTCCCCTAGCCCCACTGCTCTTAGGGAGTAAACCCTTTTATTGGTCAGATAACTGAATTAATCATGATAACATTGACTGAGGACCTCCTCTGTATCAGATATCATGCTAAGAGTTTTAACATTATCTTTTTTAATCCTCACAGTTTTATAAGTTGGATATGAATTTAATATTTTTTATAGATGAGAAAATTGAGGCCCAGAGAGATAAAGTAATTTGCCCAAGACCACACAGCTAGTAAGTAGCAGGGCCAGGCTCAAAATCTAGGACTTCCTTGGTTTCAGAGTCCAAGCTGTGGGGGGCCTTGCATAAGTTACCTCCCCTTCTGAGTCTCAGTTTCTTTATCTGTAACATGGAGACACTTTATCTGTAAATTGTCCTCACAGTTGTAAGGACTGATTAAAACTGGTACACAGTAGGCTCCCAATCACTTATCTGCCACCCCCAACGGTCAGTAAATTAGGTTATTTTAAGCTGCCTAAGACAATTAGCCAAGTCACAAGTTACATCTGGCTCAAACTTCAGGTACTCGAATCCAGGACCCAGGCTGCCCCACCCTTTGTTTCTTTCCAACAGACAGGCTTCATGTCCAGAGCAGCTCACAACCCAAGGGCTGGGTGGGGGTGGGGAATTGAGGGGGTGGGGGGAGTGGGGGGCAGGGAAAGTAAGGGAGTGGAGGGGGATATGGGAGATTGGTGGAGGTGGCTGTGTGCAGAGGCACAGTGGAGTGACCAGGCTCTCACTCCTGGGATCTATTTTGGGTGGTGCCAGCCTCTAGGCTGCCAACAGTTGGAACCTGAGGTGTCAGTGCTGAGTTAACAGAGAGGCCCCTGGGGCCAGATTTAGTGGTTGGGCCCTGACCCCAGATGGGTGGTGTGACTGAGGTGCTGGGCAGAACTTGCTTATATGATTCCTGGTAGGTTGGGGGCTCCTGAGGTTCTGAGCCCTGAAAAAACCTGTGGACTGGGTTTCTGCATCTTTGCGAAGGGCGGCCTGTGCCTCCCTGCAGCCTTCACCCCCTTCCGCCCCAGCCCAGTGCAGAGCCCCTAACTGGAGGTTCAGACAGATTTGGGTTCAAGGTCTGACTGTTCCATTTACTACCTGTATGACCTTGGGCAATGTACTTAATCTTGGCATCCTGATCTAGAAATGGAGACAATCATACATCTACCTCACAGGGCTGTGCTGATTAAATGGGGTGCCTGGGTAGGGCTGTGTCCCCTTCCTCCCCCTCCCCTACCACCATGGGGGCTCATGAGGGCAGGATTACTTGTGTCCTCCCCCTGTCCTGCAGGGGCCTTTACGTGTACTCCCCCAGGCCTTGACCTGACTGCTCAGAGTCCCAGGGCTGCTCACCCCTTACAGTGTTTCCAGAAACCCTGATCTGAGTGCCCTGTGACCTGCTGGCCAGGGCTGGGCTCTGACAGAGGTGAGGGCCCAGCTCTCTCAGCTGTAGCTCAAACTTCCTGCTGGGCCTTTTGGAGGGCCTCAGTAAGGAGCCCAGGCTCCTTGAGTCTAATTCATAAGAACAGAGACTTTTTAACAGTGGAGATTGTTTTCCGAGGTATTTTCTATGTCTGTACAAAATTTTTGATATATTTTGAAATTTATTTACATACAAAAGCATATATATATATATATATATATTTTTTTTTTAAGTTTTATTTTATTTTATTGTTTTTAAATTTTTTTAGAGGGCTGTGTCATTGGCCCTCATATGTGGGATCCGAACCCGGGCTGCTAGCGTCCCAAGCCAATTCCCAACTGCCGCGCCACTCAGCCGGCTCTATACATAACTTTTTTAGTAGAAAAGAATCATTATGTATTGGTATTCAATACATAAAGTTCAATGTTACTTTTTTTTTTTTTTTTTTTTTTTTTTTGAGGGCAGTGTCACTGGCCCTCATATGTGGGACCCGAACCGGGGCTGCTGGCTTCCCAAGCCAGCGCTTAACAACCGCACCACTTGGCCGGCCCTTCAATGTTACTTTTTTAATTGGAAGATTATATATGTATGTATGTATGTATGTATGTATGTATGTATGTATTTTATGCAGACACTTGGGATGCTTATTGGGGTATGTTTTTGTTTTATTTTTTAGTAAACTTTTTCTTTAAGTGTAATACTCGTATACATTTAGAACAGCACATCATTCATAAGTGTACAGTTCAAGACATCTTCACAAAGGGAGTATGCCTCCATAGCCCACACCCAGATCAAGAACAGATCATTACTAGCACTCTTGGAACCCTGCTTACATCCGCTTCCAACTACCCCTCCCCCTCACACCAAGGTTAACGCTCTCCTGACTCCTAACAGCAGATGGAGGGAACTTGCCTTACCCCAGTTGTTCCACCTTCTCCCAGATACTACCCTCACCCTGCACCCCCGCTTCCACCACAACCACACACACACCCAGTGAACCCATGGTCTTGGGCTAAAATGGGACAGAAATGATACTTCTCTCAGAAAGACCTCTTAAATTTGTTCATTCTCATTGCTGTATAGTATTTTTTTTTTTTTGAGGGCGGTGTCACTGGCCCTCATCTGTGGGACCTAAACTGGGCCACTGGCTTCCCATGCCAGCGCTTAACCACCGCACTACTCGGCCGGCCCTCATTGCTGTATAGTATTCACTGTGTGACCACACAACAATTTATGTATTTGTTCTATTGATTAGAGTTGCTTCCAAAGTTTTGCTACTACAAACAATATTGCAAAAAACATTCTTGTATGTAAATAGACCTAAATATCTGAATATCTATCTATTTCTAGCTAGCTAACTAATTATATCTTTTGTCATCATCTTTCTAGGTTTTTTTGTTTTGTTTTGTTTTTTGTTTTTTATTTTTTGAGGGCAGTGTCACTGGCCCTCATATGTGGGACCAAACCGGGACCGCTGGCTTCCCAAGCCAGCGCTTAACCACCGCGCCACTCGGCTGGCCCACTCTAGGTTTTTGATAAGATAGATTCCTCAGAGTATAGCTGCTGAGTCACATGTATGAATATTTTACATTTGAGTTTGTCAAATTGTACCCCCGCATCCCCACCCCCCCACCCCAAGGTCAAGAGTAGCAGCAGTGTCCATTGCCCTACACTTTAACCAACCTTGAGTATTATTAAATATTTTGTCTGTCTGATAGAAGAAAAATCAGATTTTATTGTGGTTTTAATGAGATTTTTAACATTAGTGAGGACAACCACCTTGTTTTGTTTCTTTTTGTTTGAGGGGAGGGGACATTAGCATTTATTCTTTTGTGAATTGCCTTTTGTATCCTTTGCTTGTTTTTAAAACTTTAGTGTATTGTGGGGATTGACTCTTGGTCTTCACCATTGTTTCTACTGTTTTTCTCCCAAGGGTCACTTGTTTTTTAGCTTTGTTTATGGAGCAACTGCCAGTTTAAATATAGTTTGTTTTCCTCCGGCTTACTGCTTATGATCTGGATCATCCGAGGGTGTGTGTTCAAGCTAGTGGGGGTGGGGAGCAGCAGGCCAACTTGGGTGGGTAGCTGGCCCCCAAGACTGTCTCTCTGGGGTACAAGCACCAGAACATCTAAGCCAGCACTGAACCCCAGGGCTTTGCGTTTGCCACTAGGCTTCCTCTGGTCCCTTTTCCAAATCTTCCCAGTGCCCCCCATGCAGTCTCTCCCCACAGCCCAGAGGCCAGACTGGTGAGTGAGGGCCAGAGTTAAGGAGGTCATGGAGGGAGAGAAAGTTCAAGAGAGAGCTAAGCAGCCCAACTCCCTTGAGTTAAAGGCCTGCCTTAGTCTGCCTCAGCTGCCATAACAAAATATCAGGCTGGGTTGCTTAAACAACAGCAGTTTATTTCTCAACAGTTGTGGAGTGGAAGCTGGGAAGTCCAAGATCAAGGTGCTGGTGGATTTCATTCTAAGCCTTCTTCTCTTGGCTTGAAGATGGCTGCCATCTTCTGTGTGTTCACAAGGCCTTTCCTCGGCAAGTATGCATGCAGAGAGAGAGGGAAGGCCCTAGAGACATGAGGGCCCCAATTTATGACCTCACCAAATCCTAATTACCTCAAAAGGCCCCATCTCCAAATACTATCACATTGGGGATTAGGGATCACATGGATTTGGAGGAGACACAGTCCATAACAATGCCTTACATCATTTCCTAGAAGTGTAACCTTAGGCAAGTTTCCTAACTCTCTGTGACTCAATCTGTAAAATGGGAGTGATTAAAAGTATCAATCTCATGAATTAATAAATTAATAGGTATAAAACACTTGGAACAGACTGTGATAGCTGACCTTCAAGATGGGTCTCAATAACTCTTGTCTCCTGTTATTCATGCCCTCGTGTGCTCCCCTCCCACACTGTACCAGGTTTGGTCTGTGTGAGCAATAGAACAGAATGGAAGTAGTGTGTGATGATGAGGCTAGGTCATAAAAGACATTGTCTTTCTCTTTTGGATCACTCTCTAGCCACCATGCTGTGAGGATGCTTACGCTGCCCTATGGAGAGGTATGTTGCTGAGGAACTGAGGCCTCCCACCAACTTGCCAACCATCTGAGTGAGCCATCTTGGAGGTGGGTTTTCCAGATCTAATGAACCCTATGATGAGCTGACTGCAGCTCAGGCAACACCTTCACTACACCCTCATTAGAGACACTGAGCTGAACCATCCAGCTAAGTTGCTGTTGAATTCCTGACCCACAGAAACGGTGTGAGATAATAAATGTTTATTATTGTTTATAAGATGCTAAGTTTTGGGACAATCTGTTATGCAGCAGTATTAGATAGCTAATACACAGACCATGGGATTATCCATAGTAACTGTTCAGTAAATGCCAGCCAGTATTATTCCCCTGACTGTGAAAATATTAACAACAATATTTGTTGAGTGTCATGTACTAGATATGTGCCATGTGCCTGGGCAAATGGACTTGGACCTCTGCACCATCAATTTTCAGTAAGGGATGGTGTTGAGAGCAGTCACCCAAAACCCAAGACTCTCCGGGCTAGAAAGGGCCAGAGATATCATTACTCTAGCCAACTCTCATTTAACAAATGAGGAAACTGAGACGCAGATGCCAAGTAACCTTCCCAAGGTAACAGAGCTGATATGTAGAGGATCCTAACTTGAACTCCAATCCACTGGAGTCTGGGAAGCCTCTTGGATGTTGCTCTGTACTCTCAGGGTTTATTTCATCTCAGTTTATAAAGCACTTTCCATACTTTATTTTAGGAACATCGATATAGAGCCCCCTCCAGACTCTATGGACACCCCATGTCCCCTGGGGGAGTCCTTTTCTCTAAAGGCCACTCACTCCCTAGAGCCTTTGTAGTTGCCCTTAATAAACATCTGACACAGAGGGAAGAGGTTATGGGGCTCCTGGCCCTGAGCAGTGAGTCCCGGGACGCTATGCTTCCCTTCCATGGCACGTGGGCCAGGCCCAGAGGACTTTGCCCTGGCACCTGGGGCACTGCATCATAACTCAGACCCCATGGGCCTGTCTGTGTCAACTGCTCTGGCTTTAGCTTCTGGATCAAATGACCTATTGGTTTGATCCCATGATTTGGGATGATGCTTTGATGAGGATGACTTTGAAGTATGTGACAGGGATCTCAAATTATAAGAAAATAATACCTCCCTGACCCCTCTTTCTGGGGGTGCTTCAGGTACCACAGAGGCTCAAGGGGAAATCCAGAGGCAGAGGCGGGGCGGGCCCCATCCTTTAAGGGAGGTTAGGGGAAGAACAGTACACACATGGAAAGAATCTGCTCCGTGATCCACCAAATATTTAAGCAAGCCTAAGCTGTGTGTAAATGAAAGGAGAGATGGTGGGTGCTTTCCTCTCCAGCATCACCATCCCCAGGCCTGTGTCATCCATTCTGGGAAGAGCTCCTCTGAGAACCCTGCCACTGGGGAGGAGGAAGGACCCTGGGGTATCATCTCTTTCAGTTGCTCCATTTGGCAGATGAAGAAACTGAAGGTGGGTGTGGCCTGCTGGGCATCACATTGCTGGTCTCTGGCAGACCCAGCTATGGATCCCAGGTGTCTGGGCCCCAGGCCAGGGTGCTCTCCCCCAACCAAGAGGCCTCAAGGTCTCAGGTTTCTTCTGAAAAGTCCCCTCTCTAGTGATGATCAAAAAGAGCATAGACAGGGCCGGCCGAGTGGCTCAGTTGGTTAAGAGCTTGCTCGAGTGTGAGCTGAGCTCTAAGCAACAGCTGTTCGATGCCCAGCCTGAGCTGAGCTGCTGCTGAGCTGCCAACAGGTGGCAGGATGGCTCAGCTTAAAAAAAAAAAAAGCAAAAGCATAGACTATGGGGTTAAACTGATCTATTCCAGCTCTGCCTACACTAGCCATGGGACTTGGGTCACCTCCATACACTAACCTGTGCCTCAGTTTCCTCAGGTAAAATGGAGATAGGTATGATCTGCTCACATTTGTCGTGATGACTGAATGACATAGTGCCAGGGTGCCCAGCCACTGTCAAGAATTAAATCAATCAAAAATTGTGTTATAATTACAGTTGCCTTCCATCTCTCCGTTTTCTTTGTCAGGCCCAACCCTTTTACCTGCTGCTTTTCCTGCCTCCTACTCAGCTGGGACCCCCTTCAGCACTAAAGCTCCTCCTATTAGTAACACAGACTTTTTTTTTTTTTTGAGGGCAGTGTCACTGGCCCTCTTATGTGGGACCTGAACCGGGGCCGCTACGCTTCCCAAGCCAGCACTTAACCACCGTGCCACTCGGCCGGCCCAGGTAACACAGACTTCGAGGGCTGTTCCAATTGAGAAGTCTGTCCCTCAGCTGTGTGATGGTCCACAAGTCATTTAACCTCTTTGAACTTCAGTTGTTGATTTGTCAAATGAGAATCACAATACCCACAATCATTCTCTGACAAATCAGTGGTACAGAAGAACAGGAGGGAAGGTGATTGTTAGAGATTAAAGGAGATTGATGAGACAAAAACAACAAATGCCTTGTGTAAGACCTTATTTGGGCAAACTGTAAAAAGACATTTGAGACAGTCAGCAACCTCTGAAAATGGTCTGGGATTTAGTGGCAGAGCCAGCATTAGAAGCAGGAGGTTATAAACCAGTATCAATACGAGTTATTGGAACATACTATAAAGCTATGGACTGACAGATGAAGAGACTGTTAATACTAAGAAATTATTTTTGCTAGGTATGATAATGGCATGGTGATTATGAAAAACAATCTTTATCAGTTAGTAATGCTTACTGAAGTATTTATGGGTAAAATGACTTGATGACTAAGATTGGCTTTAAAATATTCCTGAAGAAAGAAATGTGTGTGTTTGGAGGGGGCGGGGTGGTGATTATAGATGAAATAAGATTGGGGACATGTTAAGGATTAAAGCTGGGGGGCTGGCCGAGTGGCTCAAGAGTGAGAACTCTGAACAATAGGATTGCCAGTTGGATTCCCACATGGGACAGTGAGCTGCGCCCGAGCTGAACTGCCGCTGAGCTGCCAACAAGTGGCAGGATGGCTCAGATTTTAAAAAAAATGATTAAAGCTGGGTTCGGCTATATGAGTTCATTATACTATTCTCTACTTTATATGTTTGAAATTCTCATAATTAAACGGTAAAAGGTATAAATGAGGAGACTTAGGGATAGGGAAGCAGTAAAATGTAGTTAAAAGCTCTGGGCTCAGATGCGACATTGATATTCCAAGTTAGTCTCTTCATCTGTCAAGCCATAGCTTTATAGTATGTTCCAATAACTTGTAATGATACTGGTTTATAACCTCCTGCTTCTAATGCTGGCTCTACCCCTCACTGGCTGGGGGACTTCGGTCAAGTGACTTAACCTCTCTGAGGCTCCGTAGCTCAGCTGCAAACCAGGGAAACTCATGACCCCTGCCTCGCTGAATTATTTTAAGGGCTGAGCAGGAGGATGGATGGAGAAGCCTTCTTAGCACAGTGCCTTACATGCAAATAAGCACACAATAAATTCTTCAGTGTTGGGAGCACAGGTTTAGGAGTCAGGCTACCTTAGATGTTAGCCCCAGCTCAGCTCTGCCGCTTGTGGCTGCGTAACTTTGGCCAAGCCATTAACTCTCTGAATCTCATTTCCTCCTGGGAAAAATGAAGATCATAATACCTCCCTTGCAGGGCTGTTGTGAGGATTAAATGACAGGACATGTTTTGATGCCCAGCATGGCCCATGTGGGAATTACCCTTCCCCACCCCTTGACTTTCAGCAGTGCTGGCCTTGCCAGCTCCCAGCCTGGAGTTGGTCCCACTGTCCATTTGCTTGGCTTTTGCACCTGGACTGCCAAGTGTGGCTGGAGAAAGTCAACAGAACCATGTGAATGACTCCTCACAAATGGCAAATCTATGTTGGGAAACATCAGCAAGGCTCTTCTGCTCACAGACAGTCCTTCCACCCCTTTCCAGGGCACTTCCTCCTGTGTCACAGTGGCTGGTCCAAACTTTTCCCACCACCATTCATGCTACCCTTCACCCACCTCAGCCTTAGAAGTTGACCTTGACTCGCTTGACCAAGGCCATCAATAGGAGCACCTTTCTCTCAACCTCCCCACATCCCTGATTCTTACCTCTATCTCTTCCTCGCTCCTCTCCTCCCATCTCAAGAGTTGGATTATCCCTGTCCTTCCCAAAGCTTTAGAATTTACTCCATCACCCCCCTACCCCCCATCTTCCAGTACTTTCTCTTCACTGGCTGCACCATCTCAGCCAAAAAAAAAACCTAGTCAAGAATATTGATCTCCCCCAAGCCTGACAGTGACCTTGCTGTTCCCTTGTTTGATTCTCTCACTCACTTGTCCACTCATTTAAGAAACATCTGTTGAGTGCCTATGATGTGCCAGGCACTGGAGGTACAGAGATGAAGAGAGATAGTCTTTGTCCTTAAAGCCTTCAAAGTTCAGAGAGACAGTCGGACTCACAGATGGGAGAATGACAAGTGAGACGTGAAAATGGATCTGTGTTCGCTGCTGAGGTTTACTGGGTGTGCACTGGGAGGAAGGGGGAGCCCAAGAATGGCTCTCACTTTCTGTTCTGCTCAAATGGGTGGATGGTGGTGCTGTTCACTGACATGAAGCAAGGAAAAGGGAAGGAGCTTGTGTCGGGGAGATGGTGTGTTCTGTTTGGGGTAGGACGCATCTGAGGTGCTGTTGGACATCTCAGTAGACATCTCCAACAAATCTTCAGTTTAAGGGAGAGAGCGGTCTGAACTAGAATTAGACATTTGAGGATCATTAGCAGGAAGGAATCGGACTCACGCATGTATAGAGTGCTCTCTGCTGCAGATAACGGGATAATTACACTATGATGACATTTATTATGTCACATCTTAAATAGTGAAGAGGTGGGCAGTTTCAGGGGTGGGGAACCTGGCAGCACAATGATGGCATCAAGTACCCCAGTGCTTTCTCCAGTTCCTCTTTGCCCTTCTTAGGGAGGAGATTTCTTCCTAGACTTGTCCTGTCTTAGTTGCAAGATGAAATGATGCATACAACCCCATTCAAAGGCAAGAATGAAGCTTTCTTCTTACTTGACTTTTTATTAGGGAGGAAATCTTTTAAAGGAGAATGGGATTATCATGACAGGCATAAGCCTTTGTCACTGGTGGCAATGGAGAGGCCCACCTTCCTGGAGAACAATGCTGCCTAAACAAAGCTGAGGTCATGTGAGCAGGGAAGAGGGAGGGCCTCTGGGATTTTCACCTTCCTGCAGCTCTTGGCTGGCCTGGAGTTGTTGACCTATATAGTTCAGTGGAGACCGGAGGAGCTTGGGCTCCTGAGTCAAACGTGTCTGGGCTCTTGTCCTAGATGCACTTTTTGCAAGCTGTGTGACCTCATACAAGTTATTTTATCTCTCTGTGCCTGAGTTTCCTCATCTGTGGAATGAGGATTGTGATACTATGATTTATAATAAGAAATATGTATTTGCCCTTCACCCATTTCTGGCTCACTGCTCCCTAAACCTTTGTTATTTCCTAGGTAGTGAGACTGATGAAGGTGTCTTTTGTTATGTGATTGAGGTGACTGGAAGCACTCAAGGATGGGGGCTGGCTGCCAGGAAAACCAACCATGTGATTAGAGGGTTGGAAATTTCAGTCCCCTCTTCCCCTGATTCTGGGAAGGGAAGAGGGGCTGGAGGTTGACTCAATCACCAATGGCCAATGATTTAATCAACCATGCCTAGGTAACGAAACCTCGTAAAAACTCAAGAGGATGTGGGTTTGGAGAGCTTCTGGGTTGGTGACCACGTGGAGGTCCTCAGAGAATGGCACCCCTTTCCATGTACCTTGTCCTATACATTTTTTCCATCTGGCTGCTCCTGAATTATATCCTTTTATAATAATAAATCCTTGATCTATTAAGCAAAATATTTCTCTGAGTTCTGTGAACCATTATAGCAAATTAATAGAATCCAAGGACAGAGGGTCATAGGAACCCCCAATTTATAGCCAGTTGGTCAGAAGCACGGGTAAGAAGAGCCTGGGCTTTTGGCTGGTGTCTGAAGCGGAGGGCGGTCTTGTGGGACTGAGCTCTTTACCTGTGGAATCTGATGCTATCACCTGGGTAGATAGCATCAGAATTGAGTTCAATTTTTGGATACCCTGCTGGTGTCTGAGAATTGTTTGTTGGTGTTGGGGGGAACTCTATGTCCCTTATGTTGTAATTGGGTCCAAGGAACCCTTTTCAGGGATATAATACTGAGGGCTCCCAAAAAAATGTATACAAGTTGCTCATGCAGTAGCTCGCCGTAATCAGGAGTGTCTGGATGCTGATGGTAACCACTTTGAGCACCTCTTGTAATTGCAGAAGTCAAATGTGACTTGTATTCAACTTTTTATTTTTTTTGAGGGCAGTGTCACTGGCCCTCACATGTGGGATCGGAACCGGGGCCGCTGGCTTCCTAAGCCAGCACTTAACCACCACACCACTCAGCCGGCCCTTCAACTTTTGTTATTGGTATATATTGAGTATTACAATTTTTTTTAAAGATTTTATTGAGGAATTGGGGGAGGGGAACAGTGTTGGGGAATCAGGGAAGGGGAACAGACAAGTTGCTGACATTTTGTTCTTCAGTCTAGTTGTGGAGGACGTCACTTCACTGGCCCGTGTTGGTATTATCATCGTGCTCTTCCCAGCTGAGGCAGTCGCTTGCTGGCCATTGGATGGCTGTTCACGGCATCTCATGGCAGCTCATGAAAGCTCTTTCCAGCTGCTGGCCAGCCCCACTGCAGCATATGCCGTCGCCGGCAACTCACAGCAGCCCAGCTCCAGGTCGAGCTGTTGTTCACCATCTTAGCTGTAGAGGGCGCAGCATCACTGGCCCTCATGTGGGATCTGAACCGGGGCCCTGCTGCTCAGAGCTGGCGTCCCAAGCCAACTCCTAACCAACGCACCACTCGGCCGGCCCAACTATTACA
Organism: Aselliscus stoliczkanus; assembly: GCA_033961575.1. NCBI lineage: Eukaryota > Metazoa > Chordata > Mammalia > Chiroptera > Hipposideridae > Aselliscus > Aselliscus stoliczkanus. The sequence continues at coordinate 164,790,330 of CM066730.1, forward strand.
AATTTAATACAGTTTTCCTTTCTTAAAATGTGTATCCATTCTCTTGGAACCCTCTGTAGTTCTTACATTGTTGAGATGATGAAATGAAATGATGCATACAAAGTACTTAGCACAGTGTCTGGCACATAGTAAGTGCTCAGTGAACACTAACCATTAATATTTGGGGGGGACCACCCTTTCCTTGAAATCCCCAGCCCCTTGTCTTCTAGGCCCCCTTCTCTTTCTCTGACTGGTCCCCCTCTTCTTTGCTCTCTTATTTCCTCCCCTTCCCAAGGTTGGCTTCTTTTCACTCACTACTCACCAGCTCTTGTCTCAGGGCTCTGACCATCATCTCCTCTCCAGACGGAGGCCATCAAACCTACTCTCCTGCTCTCCCTCTTTCCTGAGACCCTGGACACTCCTCCTGTATGTTCCATATCCTCTTAGGCACATCCTGAGGCCTGATGTCACTGCTCCCACTCTCACCCCAGCACCTTATACCTGGTGGCCCTGTGTCCCTTTGCATGAGATTCTACCTTAAAAACAGTAATTGGAACTGCTCTAATGACTTCTACCTGCCAACATGGAAGATGTCCACAGGAACATGGAGAAAAATTGAAATTGGTGCAGAGAGCAGAAGGGCGCATCTGGATAACTTCTAAGTGACTAGGTATTACTTAGGTATTTCTGTCTGTCTCCCTCCCAAGGCTGTGAGCATCTCAGGGCAGAGAAAAGGATTACTCATCTATCTGTCACCTTGGTGCCTGATGTATAGTTAGTATACTCAGAAAAATATTGATGAATGAATAAGATTCCTGGCTTTGCCACTTACTTTTTTTGACTTTGAATAAGGTCCTTATTTGACCCCAATGTCAAAATATGTAAAATGAGGGGACTGGACTATGTTTTAAGGGAGCCCTTTCAGCATTAAAGCGGCATTAGTGGCCAAGGGATGGGGGGACAGGCTAGCCAGGGTGGGGGGCTCATGGTCTCTAGAAACATGCTGTGTTCAGGTCTGAGGCAGAGGGATAGGCTCAAAGAGAGAGAGGGGCTGCCCAGGACTCCAGAGGAGGGATGGACCTGATCGTAGTCATCGAGGGGGACCTGGCTATTAACCCCACAAATCCCAGTGGCCCATTTTCTGGGTCCCATCCCTGGCCCCCAGCCTGGTGTGGGAGGAGACTAATTTCTGGAGGAAACTCTGGGTACCCAATCCTCCCCCAAGTCTGCCCATGAACAGGCTGTTCTTGTTTACGACCCCCGTCCCAGGGAACAGCGATTGCTCATTCGTACATGTGATTTGAGAGGCCGGTCTTGCAGGCCTGGAGGAAACTCAAGCCCTGCCAGCCGGTGCTGGCACTGGAATGCTCAGCTGGTCCCCTTCTGGGGCTCATGTGACCAGGGTCCAGCTATAAATATCAGAGGGGCCTCAGACCCAGACAGAATTCGGGCGCCGACAGAAGAAGACCAGGAAGCTCCAGGCTGGTGTTTTGTGACAAAGGCAAGACCCCAGGTCTACTCAGAGAGAAGCAGGTAAAGGAGGCAGCCAGGTGAGCCCCACACCTCCCAACAGTATGGATTATAAATCGAGCCTGATCCAGGATGGGAGCCCCCTGGAGAACCTGGAGAAGCAATTAATCTGTCCCATCTGCCTGGAGATGTTTACCAAGCCAGTGGTCATCCTACCGTGTCAGCATAACCTCTGCCGGAAATGTGCCAATGACATCTTCCAGGTCAGTTCTGGGCATGGCCTAGTCCTGGGGGCCCAGGTGGCTGCTCAGCTTTCCTGTGATGAAAGCTCATCTCTCCTAGCCTAGGACTCTTCTAAACCGGGCCAGTTCTTTCCCCCCGCGAAGCTAGCCTCTGCAAAGGCCACTGGACAGGGTTTGGGGGGCGGGCTGGGGAGGCAGCTCTGGCTGCCCGTTCCTTTTCCATGACGCATATTTCCCCTCCCCACCCTGCCTGCAGCTCTGCCACCGGCCACCTCTGTCCTGAACACCACAGTTGACTCTTCAATCAGGAGTCGAATGCTTCAAGTGATAAGTGAGGGAGGCAGGCAGAGAGGAGAGAGAAACCAGACTCCTGGGGCTGGAGCCAGCTCTCTGGTGGCAGGTGGCCCAGAGCTGTAGGAGGAGGGTGGCCGCGAGGCACTAGGCAGTAGAGGCAGCTTCCCTTTTGAGGCTATTCCCTCTAATATAGGGCAGGAGGGGTTCCATCTCCCTAGAAAAAGAGTGGGAGTGGATGTCCTGGCTGGGTGGCAGGACTCAAGGATCCCCAGTAGCACTTTACAAAATGACCCGTCCCTATTTTATCTTTAAAGTAGCAGCCCTAGGAGCTGGCTCTAATTATAATGCCCATTTGATGAATAGGCAAACTGAGGCTTGGAGAGATAAGGTTGCTTGCCCAAAGTCATTCAGAGAATAACTGTGACTCGAACCCAGGCCTGCTGACTCCCAAACCTGTCAATTGCTTAGTTGCTTCTCAGGCATTCCCTGTGTAAGCGCGCTGCCCCTCCTCTCAGGATAGGGGCTCCAGGTCCTGTGGTTTGAAAAAAAAAAAAAATGGTTGGGGTAAGCAAGGGGAAGGATATCAGAGATTTAGAAAGAGCAGGGGCTGAGGAGGGAGCCCAGGCCTCATCTCTGCCCTTGCCACCCACAGGCCGCAAATCCCTACTGGACCAACCGGGGTGGCTCGATGTCCATGTCTGGAGGCCGTTTCCGCTGCCCCTCCTGCCGCCATGAGGTGATCGTGGATCGTCACGGAGTGTACGGCCTGCAGAGGAATCTGCTGGTGGAGAACATCATTGATATCTACAAGCAGGAGTGCTCAAGGTCAGTACCCCCTGCTGTCGGGAGCCCGTCCTTCCTCCCAGCTTCCCAGACTTCTTCCTCCGTCTCCTTGGGATCTTGTCCCCTAGCGTGATGAGTGACACTAGCCAGTCTCCCTCTTCCTCAGGCAGGAATTGAGGCGCACTCTAGCCCCCAACCCTGATTCTCCATGTCACTCAGTGAGTGGGAAGGGGCCCAGGCTGCCCTCCTAAAAATACTGAGATAGGATCCAGGGAAAAGATAAGTTATGAGAGGGAGAGAGAGAGGCACTGGGACCAGCTAAGTGGTCCTGATAAGCAGAGACAGCACCCGGCGAGAACATAGCCAGTTTCTCTATAGTGATAACAACAGCTATGGTCCCATGTGCCAGGAGGACCAGCGCCAGGCACCGGGAACACTTCCTCCTGCTGGTTCACAACGACCCTATGGATCAGGCATGACTTTTATCATCCCCATTTCACAGTTGAGGAAGCTGAGGCTCAGAGAGGGAAGTCAATGACCCAAGTTTTCCCAGCTGGGAAGTGCAAGAGCTGGGAGTGGGCCCTGTGGAGATCCAGCTCCACTCTCCCGGATTGTAGAGCAGCATCTCTGTCTCAGGCAGAGTTTGTGAGTGGTAGAGGCTGTGTAGTGTTGGGCCTCAAACTGCAGAGAGGCACAGCTACCAGGGAGATCTTTACAAATCAGGACATCCTGGTGAGACTCCCAGGCTGTGAACCTTACAGATCTTATCACCAAGTCCTGCCCCAGGAAAGGTGAAAGACCAGTCCTAGTGAGAAAAAGCCCTGGCCTGGGGAACTGTGTTTGCTCATCTGACTCTATTACTAATGTGCTGTAGGATCCTGGGTAAGTCTTTGGGCCTTCATTTCCTGTCTGCAGAGGGGACAGTAAGATTTGATATTGTGGCTATCAAATAGGATTTTCATGGGAAATGTTAAAAATATTAAATATTTATTGAGTACCTACTGTGTGTAGGTGATGCACTAAGTATTTTCTGTGCGTTATCTCTATTTTATTCTTACAGTAATCCTATAAGATGTTCTTACCCTCATTTTAGCATAAGGAAATGGGGGCTCAGAGAGGGACACAGGTTTGTCTAAGGCCACTCAGCTTTCAGGTGGTAAAACTGAAAAACACAAAACAAAACGGAAAAAGTGGTAAAACTGAGAGGGAGTCTGTGGCTTCATGATAAACACTCCTAACTGCCGATGTAAATGTATTGTTGATCATTATAATCATAACAAAATCAATATGGCACCAAATATTAGCCCACTAGGTGTCAACCTATAAAGACCATGTTGTGTTTGAACCCCTCAAGGTCTTTCCTCATAGCTGGATGACAAGGATAGCCGCCTGTTGAGGATCTGCCCTGTGCCAGGCTCAACACACTTGTTACAGGCAACTCCTGCCATGATCCCAGGAGCCCTGGGAGGAAACCGAGGCTCAGAGAGGTGAAAGCATTTGTCCAAGGTCACAGAATGAATAAATGCAGAACAATCTGGATTCGAACCCAGACTCTAAAGCCTGGGCTTGGGAGGTGCCCACTATATCAGAGGCTGGGAAATCAGAAGTAGCGTAGACATGATGTTGACTCTAAAAGAGCGTGTAGTCTAGTTGGGGAGGTAAGACCTTGACTCCCCCAAGTTGAATCTCAGGTAGGAAGTGACCAATTTCCTGAGAAAATCATAGATAACATGCCAGAGACTCTAAGTGGAGAGAGAGGCAAAGGGAGAAAGACATTCTAAGAATGTGTGTTTGGGAAGAAAGAGAAAGAAGAGACTGGACCCTGGAAAGAATGTCTGGACTGGAAGTGAAGGCTTGTGCTGGGCCGTTGGGCAGCCCTGAGCTGCCTGTGTTCTAGCTGTGTGACGTAGGGCACACACACTGCTTCCTCCTCTGAGCCTTGGGCACCCTCATGGCATGCTCATTTATTTATTTTTCTCTACCTGTATTTAATGAGCATTTCTTCTTGCCAAGCACTGTATACTGCAGAGTGAAGAGTGAAGAGAATAGGCAAGTTTGCCTGCTTTGATGGAGGTTCCAGTCTGGTGGATTAAATATAGAATTCGGTGGGGCCATGAGTATAAATGGCCTCACTCACAGCCGAGCCTGCAGAAACCAAGAGCCATGGGGACTATAATTAGAGCAAATGAATTCTAGCCTCCCCTGCCCTGATTTGCTGGGCGACCTTGGACAAGTCAATTCACCTTCCTGGAGCCCAGTTTCCTCTTCTTAAAAATGTCTCCAGATCTGGCTCTGGGATTCTACCACCCTTCCTATGTCCAGGCCAATTCCATCCCCGAAGCTGGAGTCCTAGGATGTGGGGACAACCTTGGTATCATTGGCTTCCCTGGTCCTGGGTCTTTAGAGGATATAAAGAAAATGATTAGGGACAGCCAGCCACTGAGAACTCAAATCATAGATCTAGGGCGGAGCTGTGACTGGAGCTTGCGGAGGAGCCAGGGCCTCGGGACCCCACCCCATGACTGATGACTCTCCCCCACTTCAGTCGGCCTCTGCAGAAGGGCAGCAACCCAATGTGCAAGGAGCACGAAGATGAGAAAATCAACATCTACTGCCTCACCTGTGAGATGCCCACATGCTCAATGTGCAAGGTGTTTGGGGCCCACAAGGCCTGCGAGGTGGCCCCGCTGCAGAGCGTCTTCCAGGGACAAAAGGTACTGGCCCGAGCTGCTGTTACCCCCAGCCTGGGCCTGCTGGGCCTGGCCTGATGATTCAGGATGCGGATTAGATCCCTGTAGATCTGCTGAGCCAGCCTTTCAGTACTGGTCCTGCTGGAGGGACTTCCCAGACCGCAGGGACAGCAGCCCTTGCCTTCCTGAGGGAAGCAGCTGAGCTCATGGGTTATACTTAGAGCCACTTGAGAGCACCTGGCTGTGGCCACAGGAGAGAGACTAGACCCCAGAGCCAGGCCACCAGGGGCCCTCTCAGGCCATGACTTCTTTATCTCAGCGTGATTTGGGCCCCAGATACCTCCTTCTGTGCTGGTCACCTCTCCTCTTCAAATTCCTCTCCCCTAGAGAGGGCCCAGAACCCTCTCCCTGCGCCCATGGGCCTGTGGGAGACCCCCTATCCTGTCTGTGCAGTAAGCTGTGGCCCCTCTATCCATAGTCTTTCTTACCCACCTCCCAATCTTCTCGTGATTTCTCTCTTTTAGAACTCCCAACTCTATTTTCTTCATTCCTTCTTTCCTAGAAACAAGCCCCTCCTGTGCCAGTAGTTTGCTGTGCATTTTGGGCAGCTCACTTCCCCTCTCTGTGCTTCATCCATAAAATAAGAGAAACAGTATCTCTGATATTCTCTGTTCTTGACCTGAGCCGCACCTCAGAAAAAGGGGCCAAACAGTTACTGGAGGCTCTGTCTAGCAGAGAGGGGAGTGAGGGTGCCATTTTGCTGCCAACTCCCAAAAGGGCAGGCCCTAAGACTATTTCTCTCTCCTCTCCTGATTCCCCACCGCTTCCTCCCATCTAGACTGAACTGAGTAACTGTATCTCCATGCTGGTGGCTGGGAATGACCGTGTGCAGACCATCATCACTCAGCTAGAGGACTCCTGTCGAGTGACTAAGGTGAGGGGACAGAAAAGCTCTGCCCAGGGTGGGGGTGGGGGTTTTGAAGCCTCCACTGCAGCCTGGTTTCTGGGGTACAGGCTCACCAATGGGTTGTGACTAAAGGTTGGGGCCGGGAGCCAGAGATGTTCAAGCAGGGATGGTTGGGAGAGACTGACTAATCCATTAATCCACTCATTCAACAAATGCTTCTTCAGCACAGCTGTGTGTCAGGCCCTGCCAAAGGTGCTGGGGATGGGATGGTGAACAAGACAGACCCAGCCCCTGACCTTAGGACAAGTCCCACCAATAATTCCCAGTTGTTTTGTTTTTTCACGGGTAGTGTTTTAGAGCATTGTTCTTTGGTGTACTGTAGACCAAGGCTTCCGACTTTACAGTGCATACAAATCACCTTTGGGTTTTGTTAAAATTCAAGTTCTGAATCAGGAGGTCTGGAATGAGGCATGAGAGTCTGCATTTCTAACACGCTGTCAGGGTTTGCCCAAGTTGCTGCTCCATGGACCACACTTTAAGTAGCAAGACTGTAGAGGCAGAAGGGAGCTTCTATTTCTGCAAAAGTGTCCAGGATTTTTTATCTCTAGTTGGGGGTGGGGACCATGAGATGAAATGGGGAGAAGGGATCATCATATTGCTGGTGGACAAAGTTATGTGAAAGATAGATTCCAAGAAAGGAGGGGGATGTTGTTGTCACCCATGAGGGGCTCCCAAAATGATAGAGGTAACTAGAGCCTCCAGTCTGATGAGAAGGAAACTAAAATGTAGTACCTATCCATGTTGGAGAGAAAGGAGCCTCAATGAGGAGGCCACTAGGGGAGCTGCTTCTCCACCTCTGCTAGGACAAAATTATGCACAGCTCGTTGGTCCTAAGATGGGAGTGTGACTCGGGGGTACACAACAGGCCCAGAATGTATATCATCTCATTTGATCCTAGAGTCTCTATTTTTTTTAAAGTCATTTTTCAAAATTATTATTTTTTATTGGGTACAGTGTGCTTTTCCAGGACCCATTAACTCCAAGTCAAGTAGTTGTTTCAGTCTAGTTGTGGAGGGCACAGCTCAGTGGCCCATGTGTGGATCGAACCATCAACCTTGGTGTTATAAGCACTGTGCTCTAACCACCTGAGCCAACTGGTCGCCCCTAGAATCTCTATTTTTGAGAAAGAGGGTTTCTTTCTCCATGACGCCAGACTCCAAACGTGTACTAAGTAGGTATGAAGCCTAGCAAGTACAAGCCTTCATTTCATCTTTTGTAAAATGGGGTTGTTGTGAGACCTCGTCCAACTTTAGAGTCTTTGTTCCCAGCACACCCATCCCAGGAAGGAAGTGGGTGGGACTAGGGAGGAGGACCCCAAAAGATGTGACTCCACGATATCTGTCCCCAGGAGAACAGCCACCGGGTGAAGGAAGAGCTGAGTCAGAAGTTTGATGTACTGTATGCCATCCTGGATGAAAAGAAGAGTGAGCTGCTGCAGCGGATCACGCGGGAGCAAGAGGAGAAGCTCAGCTTCACCGAAGCCCTCATCCTGCAATACCGGGAGCAACTGGACAAGTCCACTAAGCTGGTGGAGACAGCCATCCAGTCTCTGGATGAGCCTGGCGGAGCCATCTTCCTCTCGGTGAGTAGGATTGGGAGGGTGTGGGCAGAAGCACTTCAGCTCCACAGCTCCGGCTAAGGTTCAAGGGGTCCTCCCTCACTGATCACCCATGTGCCCTTGGGCGAGTCATTACACCTCCCCGAGGCTCAGTATCCTCATCTGTAAAATGGGAATGTAACAATCTCTATCTAAACCTAGAGACTAGGAATTGAGCACCTGCTGTAGGTCAGCCATTGAAGCGGAGACACAGAAACAAACAAGAGACAGCCCTGCTCTAGAAGAGCTTGTTCGGGAAGACAGAAAAGGATCAGCTTTAAGATTCCACAGTTCAGTTCAATAAAAGTTTCCTAAGCACCTGCTATAGGCCAGGGTTTCTGCCAGACATCAGATATAAAAAAGTGATTAGGTTAAGATTCTTATCTCGGAGAGTTTAGAGTTTAAGGTGTTTAGACAGATACCCCTAACACCCGTGCTTCCTGCCAGGACAATGGGAGGGGCCTAAGGTGATAACTGTACAGGCCATGGACAGAGGGAAATGATCCAAGTTCTGCCCAGCTCAGAGTGGGGAGCAGGTTACCACTGGGCTGGGCACCGCACCAAGTGCCCACCTGCAGCACCCAGTCAGTAGTTTTGCTGATTTCCTGGGGCTACCCCTCACACACTCCTAACCCTTTGCTTTCTCTCCCCCCCACCCTCCACAGAGTGCCAAGCAACTCATCAAAAGGTCAGTGTCTCCCAGGGCTACGAGCCAAGGCCCTAGCTCCCACCAGGGTCTCTGACTTCTGTCTAGTGGGTCTCCTTTGTATTCGGGCTGCTGGGAGGGTCTCAGCCCAGGCTGGATTTCCTGGCCTTTGCATCCTCTGTTTTCTTGGACCATCCATTGTGCTTATGACTGGAGAGGAAATACTCTACCCCTCCATGGGGAGACTCTGGGTGCAAGGCCTGGGTGAGGGCACAAGCATGTGCACTGGTGTGAGCTTGAGCTAAGACAGCCCCTCCCTGTACCCAGGCCCCAGAGATTTCACCCTGCCCTTCTCCGTCTCTCTCCCGGTCTCCCACAGCATTGTGGAAGCGTCCAAGGGTTGCTATCTGGGGAAGACAGAGCAGGACTTTGAAAACATGGACTACTTTACTTTGGACTTAGAGCATATAGCAGACGCCCTGAGAGCCATCGACTTTGGAACAGGTAAAGGAGGTGCTGGTACCCCGCTTTATCCCTGGAGATTGGTTTCCCTCCCAATGAGCGTCGTGTGGAGGCAGATAACTAACAAAGGTGCCCAGGCATCAGTCACTTGCATATAGCCAACTTCTTGGTGATCCCAGAGCCTAGCACAGTGCCTGGTACATAATTGTTGCTCAATAAATTATGTGCGGCTCCACTGAAGGAAGGCGTCTGGGGGCAGTAGGCAGAGCATGGCGTCTAGAGCCCGGCACACCTCAGTTCGAATCCAGATCTGCCACTTCTTATCTGTGTGAGCCTTGGCACGGTCCTCCACCTCTCTGAGTTTCATTTTCTAACTTTAAAAATTAGGTTAAAAGTGGGCCAATAATAGTGACCACCTACCGTGCTGTTGCAACAACTAAGATATTGATACAGAACAGTTTGTAAAGTACTAAACATTTACTAGTTAGTGCCCAAAGCTAGTCTTAGCTTTAGCTTCTTCTTTTTTTTTAAAGATTTTATTGGGAAGGCCATCCGAGTGGCTCAGTTGGTTAAGGGCTCACTCAAGAGTGTGAGCTCTGAGCAACAGGGTTGCTGGTTGGACTCCTGGCCCAAGCTGAGCAGCTGCTGAGCTGCCAACAGGTGGCAGGATGGCTCAGCTAAAAAAAATAAATAAGATTTTATTCAGGAATTGGGGGAGGGGAACAGCGTTGAGGAATCCGGGAAGGGGAACAGACAAGTTGCTGTCCTTTTGTTCTTCAGTCCAGTTGTGGAGGATGTTGCTTCACTGGCCCATGTTGGTATTGTCATTGCGCTCTGCTCCTCCCAGCTGAGGCAGTCGCTCGCCGGCCATTGGACGGCTGCTCACGGTGGCTGCCGGCCACTCACTGTAGCCTATGGCAGCCCACTGCAGCCCCACTACAGCCTACGCCAGCGAAGGTGACTCACAACAGCCCAGCTCCAGATCGAGCTGTTGTTCACCATCTTAGCTGTAGAGGGCGCAGTGTCACTGGCCCCCATACATGGGATCTGGACCGGGGCCCTGCTGCTCAGAGCAGACATCCCAAGCCAACTCCTAACCAACGTGCCACTCCACTGACCCCAGCTTCAGTTTCTTAATGCCATCATCTGTGATACTCAGGCACTTTAATTTATCTATACCATATCCTTATTTCTGTTTATAAATACTCTTGCAGAGAGTACTTATCATAATTGTAACAATGTGACCATAACAATAATAAGGGGAAATGAGACTGGATGAAGAGCAAAGATGTTAATCATTTGCTCAAGGTCACAGTTGAAAGGTATCTATTTAGCAACAGAGAAAGACAGGGTGGATCCAGTTTTGCGTGTTGTTCTGATAGGTATTGCTCCCATGACCAGGACAGAGAGAGAAAGGTGTGCAGGAACAGGGAAGAACTGTAAATGGGCTGGCATGAGACAGAGAAAAGCTTCATGGCACCTTTTTTGTTGGCTGGTGACCAAGCTTGCAGAATCTCGTGTTACATCTATTCTCCGAACAACAGATGTACCCCATTCGTGGGTACGGTCAAAATGTGTCCCAAAGCTGAGATGCCAGCAGACTTGGGTATAGCCTTTGTTGTAGATCACTGGCTACATGCTTACCCTTCCAAAGCTAAGGTGGTCTAAAGTGGATGGTACTGTGTGAACAGTGTGACATTGTGAAGACCTGCACTGCCTCCCATAATCTCCCGCAACCTCAGTTTCCTCATAGGAAAATGGTGAGAGAACCAACAGCTACCATTTATTGAGCACTTTCTATGCCCCAGGCACTAAACTCTTGACATAAATTCCATCATTTAATACAACTTCAAGAGGTAGTTTCTGTTGTCATGTCCATTGTATACTTGGGGAAATAAAGCCAAGAGAGGGTGAGAGGTCTGCAGGAGGCCACACAGCTAGGAGAGCCCACGCAGATGCCACAGAGGGCCTTCTGGCTAACACGGAGGGCCTTCTGGCTAACAAGACCCTTGTGAGGATTGTATGAGACAATGTGTGTCTGGCGCTTAGCACAACACTTGGCACATAATGAGTCCTCAGCAAATGCTGTTATGAGTAGTTAATTGCGATAATGATTTAACAACAGCAACAAAATTCCCTGGATTATGCATGGATCCCAGTTAGGTGGCTGGAATTTGGGCTATCATTTTAGAGACATGAATTCTTTGAAGCCTCTCCCCAGACACTCAGGCTCCGTGGTGACTCCCTCAGCGCCTCAAAGGATTAAGGAAGCGACTTGGGAGACAGGCATCTTCCCTGTTAGCAGACCCTGAAGGCAATATCCCAAGAAGTGAAGTGAGGACACAGGTTGCAGCTCTGTCACTGTCTGGGGCTCAGCTTCAGAGAGCCAAGGAGCAGGTGGCCCCAGAAGTGCTCCCCACCCCTCTGTGGGCTGAGGAAAGAGGAAAAGTGGACATGAAGGGCTAGACAAGCAAATTTCAAAGGCTGGGCAAATTCCTTTAAGACAGGACTCTGACCCCTGAGAATCAAGGTGTTCTTTCCCACCTCCACAGGCGATGTTTATCTATCTATTGAGAGATAGTGTGCCTTCCAAAGTCCCCTCTGGTCACAGGCAGATCAGGTGATAGAAGCTACTGCTGCTACTGGAACAAAAAGAGCCTCTTGAACCTCTCTCGCTTGGAGGAAGTGGTAGAAGGAGAGGGAGGGCTGAGAAAGGAGAAAGCCCACTTCTGTGCAGCTTGGGTTTGACAAGCCCATCACCTCCTGGGCCAGTGATGTCACTGTGTGGCCCAGTGAGTAGGCTGGGCATTGGAGGATTTGGATCAGTACTGTCTCCAGCCTGGTTCCCCTTTGAGCAGCTCCTCTGAGAAACTGGCCCATCCTAACACTATTCTTTGTCACACACAGATGAGGAAGAAGAAGAGTTCATTGAAGAAGATCAGGAAGAGGAAGAATCCACAGAGGGGAAAGAAGAAGGTAAGAAATCTGTCTACCTCCATTCTTTCATTTGTTTCTTTCATTTGTTCATTCATTCATTCATTCAACACCATGAGATGCTGACTATGTGCAAAGTGCTGTGCTAGCTGTTGGGGATGATGTCCAATATATGTTCTAAGCCCTTTTTTTTTTTTTTTTTTTAGAGGGCAGTGTCACTGGCCCTCATATGTGGGACCCGAACCGGGGCTGCTGGCATCCCAAGCCAGCTTTTAACTGCCGCGCCACTTGGCTGGCCCTGTTCTAAGCCTTTTAAGGCTAAAGTCCTTAATGCTTAAAACAACAACCCAAACTATTCATAATAAAAAGCTCCCATTTTCTGGGCCGGCCGAGTGGCACAGTGGTTAAGCACTGGCTTGGGAAGCCAGCGGCCCCGGTTCGGGTCCCACGTATGGAGGGCCAGTGACAGTACCCTCAAAAAAAAAAAAAAAAGCTCCCATTTTCTATCTAAATGACCTTCCTATATGGAAAGTAATACAGTAACAGCCGTAAAAGACAGGGCACTCAAGAGCCAAGCTTGGTCCATGGAGGTGTTTTGTTTGGCCAGCACAATGTTTACGTTTTTAAAAATTAGTTGCCAGCATTTTTTAAATTAGATTTTTTAAAAGGATTTTTGCAAAAGGAGATTTCAACTAAGAATCTGGATTTCCACCTTCTTGTGAAAATTTGGAAAGAGCTAACAATGCTGGGCTTGCCCTTCTCCCTCATCCCAGAGAGCTGGCACTGGGCAATGGCTGCCCCTTTTGGATGGGACGTGCACATGCCAGTTTGCCCCCATCCACCACTGTCAGCCTGCCTGCTTTTCTCATTTATGTCATCTGCTGGCCCCTGTAGGCATCTGAGTTTGCCAACCTGGCCTAGTCCTGAATCTCAGCTTTATCACGGGCTATTGCTGTGATCTGGAATAGTTCACTTTTCTGAATCTTGGGCTCCTCTTCTATGCAGGGCGGCAAAACAGTACTGACCACAAAAGGTTATGGTGGAGAGTAAATTCAATAGTCATTTAGCACAGTGTCTGGCACATAGGAAGGACTTGTTTGCTAATTAGCACATTTGCTAATGCTCTTATTTTTCAAGCCAAGTTATTATTGGAACTAAATTCCAATCCAGCTGAAAAATACGGAGTAGACTTTTGGAGTTGTGCATTGAATGTACAATCCACAGCATTGTGGCAACTAAATCCTATTTTGGTTTGAAAGGAAGCAGCCAGGCAGGAATTTGATCATTTTGTCACTGCAGCTTGGCAGGTACTGGATCTCTCTGAGTCCCTCACCTTGTGTTTCTTCATTTTTTTTTTTTTTTCAGAACACCAGTGAGGAGCCAGATGCGGAAGAGACTCTCTAGATGCAGAGAGACTGGGGAGGGTGGGGATGGGCCCAGCTGCCTTGGTGACAGGCCCAGATTGGGAGGGGTCGGGGCCCCGGAGGGGCAATGGGGAGGTGTGTCTTCTCTTTGCTCAGAGAGCAGGGGCTAGAAGTAGGGCCCTCACCGCTGTGTCCAGCAGTCACTGAAACAGAGTTGGAAATGTGCTTGAAATAACCACACAGGACACTTTTCTACGTTAGTGCAAAATGGAATATTTTGTACATTTTTAAAATGTGATTTTTGTATATACTTGTATATGTATGCCATTTTGGTGCTTTTTGTAAAGGAACTTTTGTATGATAATGCCTGGTCATTGTGTGACTGGAGATTGTTTAGACAGTGGGGAAGGAAGCCAGGTTGCTGGAGCTGCCCACTTCCTTTCCTCGCGGGGAGGGCTGGGTAGCTCTCACAAGCCTGGAAGGGATAATGTACTGTACTTCAGTGCCCATCCCTGACAGAGGGGATGGTATCTGAGTTTGTGTTATATGTTGTTTTAATAAATGCACAGCGCTCTCTTCCTGTTATTATCAAAGGAGTTGGGGTTTCATTCAGCCTTTTTATTCTGAAGAGTTCAGGGTGGCTGGACAGTGGCCTGATAGGAAGTGTGTGGCAGGAGAGAGACGGTAGGTAATGGCAAGGCTGGGTTTCTGTCCCACCAAGGAAGGCCCTCTTTAAACCAGCATTTCCCAATGAGAGCTCCACGGAAAACTGGCCCTGAGATGATCTTCAAGAAACAGGTTTAATGTCCCTTGTTCTGTGATTCTCCAGAAAACAGAGCCTGAGGCAAAGCCTAAATGCTTTTTTTTTTTTTTTTAAAGATTTTATTGGGGAATTGGGGGAGGGGAACAGATAAGTTGCTGTCTTTTTGTTCTTCAGTCTAGTTGCGGAGGACATTGCTTCACTGGCCCATGTTGGTATCGTCATTGCGCTCTTCCTGGATGAGGCACATCGGTCGCCAGCCTCTGGATGGTCGTTCACCGTGGCTATTGGCAGCTCACACTGGCTGCCAGCCACTCACGCTGGCTGCCGGCCACTCACTGTAGCCTATGGCAGCCCACTGCAGCAGGGGTGGGGGTGCAGCCTACACCATCGCCGGGGCTCGCACAGCCCAGCTCCAGGTGGAGCTGTTGTTAGCTGTAGAGGGCAGTGTCACTGGCCCTCATATGTGGGATCTGAACCGGGGCCGCTGGCATCCCAAAACGAGCTCTTAACCAATGTGCCATTCGGCTGGTCCAAGCCTAAATGCTTTAATTGAGGTACAATCCTGGGGAAGCCAAGGTGAAGAAAAGTGGAAGCAAGGCAGAAAAGGAGGGAAGCAAATAGAAAGTATAGCATTAGTGAGGTGGCCACAGCTTCACCAGACACCGGGCTGCTTGCTCAGTCATGTGAGCTATTTCTACCAGGTCATAAAGAACACAACTGAGGGCCTGCCGACTGGCTCAGTTGGTTAAGAGTGCGAGCTGTGAGCAACAGTGTCATTAGTTCGCTTCCCACATGGGCCAGTGAGCTGCGCCCAAGCTGAGCTGCTGCTGATAGCCAACAGGTGGCAGGATGGATCAGCTGGTGAGAGCACATGCTCCTAACGACAAGGTTGCCAGTTGGACTCCTGCTTGGGATGGTGAGCTATGCCCACCAGCAACTAAGACTGAACATGGCACCTTGAGCTGAGAGGACGTGAGCTGCAAACAGGCGGCTGGATGGCGACTGGACTTGGAGCTGAGCTAGCTGTGCGCTCCATAACTAAGATTGAAGGACAACAACTTGGCTGTTCCCGTCCCCCAATTCTCCAATAAAATCTTAAAAAAAAAGAACCCAACTGATTCAAAGCAGTTAATTCATCAGAGGGAAAAAGGGATAGAATTTTGTCTGTCAGCTCCTTTTATCTCTTGTCTCTGGATTGAAGCTTATCTCCCAGGGCTTTAATTGTCTTGCATTTCCAGGTTGCATCACTTGGCCTCTTTGGCAGCTGCTGGGGAAGCTAAGCTAGAGGGCACAAAATCAATAGACTCGGCAGATGGTCTGAGGAGTAGAGCCTCCGTGGTCCAGTTGGAATGGGCATGGATGCTGGATCTGCTGCCGCCCCCTCTGCAGTGGGCACAATGGAGGCTCTGTTGGAGCCCAGACTTACTCCAGGGAAGGCCAAGACAGCTACCAAGTGTGAGGAGATGAGGCGATGACCAAGGCCAAAGTAGCACCAAGGCTTTCCATGAACCAGGGGACAAGGGGCTGGGAGAGAGATGAAGCTGAGTGAATTGGAGATGGTGCATTAACTGGGTCGGAAACACCGTGGTCTTGTAAATTTGAGGAACACTGCACAGTCTGTCCCACCTTATTTTTATTTTTTTTTGTGGGAGCCAAACCAGCAACCTCGCTGTTAAGAGCCCACACTCGATCCACTGAGCCATCCGAGCGACAGCTCAGCTCAAGTTGGGGAGTTCAGTCCCAGCCACCAGTAGGTGTACGTGCTCTCACCAGCTGAGCCATCCTGCCACCTGTTGGCATCTCAGCGGCAGCTTAGCTCGGGCGCAGCTCCAACAAAGCTCACTGGCCCATGTAGGAATTGAACCAGCAACCATGTTGCTCAAAGCTCATTCTCTTAAGCAAACTCTTAACCAACAGCCACTCTGCTGGCCCTGTCCCACCATTTTTTTTTTTTTTTTAGCTGAGCCATCCTGCCACCTGTTGGCAGCTCACGGCAACTCAGCTCGGGCTGGCATCGAACTGCTGTTGCTCAAAGCTCAGCTCACACTCTTGAGCGAGCTCTTAACCAACTGAACCACTCAGCCGGCCCTTGTCCCACCTTTTTGACATTCAGAACACAGTAGCAAGTTAAGGGCTCTGAGAAGTCCTGCCATAAAGAAAGCTATTTAACTTCAGACAATGACTGGTTCATCAAATTTATAGTGTTTGGAATACTGCCTGATACATGACAACTTTTTTTTTTTAAAGATTTTATTGGGGAATTGGGGGAAGAGGAACAGCGTTGGGGAATCGGACAAGGGGAACAGACAAGTTGCTGTCTTTTTATTCTTCAGTCTAGTTGCAGAGGACGTTGCTTCACTGGCCCATGTTGGTATCATCTTTGTGCTCTTCCCGGATGAGGCAGATCGGTTGCCGGCCTCTGGATGCTCACTCACCGCGGCTATTGGCTGCCAGCCGCTCACGCTAGCTGAGGGACACTCACTATAGCCTATGGCAGCCCGCTGCAGCAGAGGCTGCAGCCTACACCGTCGCCGAGGCTCGCACAGCCCAGCTCCAAGTGGAGCTGTTGTTAGCTGTAGAGGACAGTGTCACTGGCCCTCATATGTAAGATCCAAACTGGAGCCGTTGGCATCCCAAAAACCAGCTCTTAACCAATGCGCCACTCGGCCGACCCAATACACAACATCTTTTTTTCTTTTTTGAGGGCAATGTCACTGGCCCTCGTATATGGGACCGAACAGGGCGATACACAACATCTTAATACATGACATCATCTAGAACTAACTGGAGCTCTGTAAAACTCATTTTATGAAAGTGCATTAAACCCTCACATCTCTGCCCATTTTTACTTCTGGAGTTTTTCCAAGGTAACTCAGTCTCTAACTTTGAATTTCAGGGAATCAAATTTTGTTCTCATTTCTATTCCTTTTTCAAGCTCTGAAGCATTGAAAAAAAATTTTTAATGTTACACACAAGTGTACAAAACTAGTTGTAGAGTTTAATAAACTATTATAAAATGAAATCTTGTGTTACTACCAGGCATGTCAGGAAAAAGAACCTTGCCAGCCCCCAGGAGCCCTCCAGGTAACCCTCTCCCATCATAACTCCTCCTTCAGCTTGGAGGTAGCCACTATCCTGTCCTTTTTGATAATCACACACTTGCTTTTCATTATAGTTTTATCTTCTGAAATATCATCCCATAGAAAAATGAAGGAATTTGAGGCCAGAAAGCAAAAGGCTTTTTATCAACTTCAAATCGCAAGAATCAGTATTACAAATCTATCCACATTCTCTCTCCAGATTTCTCCAGCTTACTGATTCCATCAGAAACAGGCATGTCAGTCTATTATCCTGTCAGTTATCAGAGGGAGGGCAGTCAAGGCTCTGCAGTCAGTTAAAATTTAAATTCAAGGAAGATACCTGTTAATTGCAAATAAGAGGATCCCTACTTTGCTACACGAAGGGCTATGCCTGTCTTTGTAAACCAAAACACAAAAAGGTGGTATGAAGAGTGATTGATCAATAAGCTTCCTTTAAGATCAGGCTGCATGACAGAAAACTGGCTCCAAAGAGGTTATTTCAATGAATCTTTTTTTTTTTTTAATTGGGGAACAGTGTATTTTTCCAGGACCCATCAGCTCCAAGTCAAGCAGTTATTTCAATCTAGTTGTGGAGGGTGCAGCTCAGCAGCCCATGCAGGGATCGAACCAGCAACTTTGGTATTGTGAGAACTGCGCTCTAACCAATTGAGCTAACTGGCCACTCCAATGAATCTTGAATACGGTTTCATAGACTGCTTCATTAGAATCACTGGAGAAAACTATCAGAGGCCACGGAAACACCTGTGGAAGGACTCAGCTTCGCGAGGGTGGGCCATGACTGTAAGAAGGACTGGCTGGCCTCTCCCCGCTTAACACAATGCTTGGCACCTTGCTAGGACCCCTGTGAACTGCTGCGGAGCAGGGGCAGAAGGGATGGTGGTGGTGTGAGCTTTACTCAGATGGCGACTGCTGCTGAAGCGAGACACTGCCCTATGTAGGTAGGGGATGGAGATAAAGCCAGTAACCCCAGATTCTAATCGGAGCGCTCAGGTGAGAAACTGGCGTTGGTTCAGTGGCAAAAATGGGTCGGGCAGTCCCAACTAGTCAGTCCTAAAGAGGGCCACAGCCTCAGCCTGAGGGGGGGCAGGTCCCGCCCCAAGGAACCCCCAGCCAGGACGGAACACAGCCAGCGTCAGGCGGCTGCAGCCTGAGGGTGGAAACCAACCAAGTTCCCAGGAGTCTCCAGTCTGTGGGGAAGACAACCCTAGAGACTCAGGAGCCACATTCCTGCCCTCCAGGGGCCCAAAGCGGGTTTCTACAAACCAAGGTCGAGAGCTTCCTGGTGGCACGCTGCTAGCCCCGCGCGAGGGAGAGCTCACGCAGCCAAAGCCCAGTCCTAACTCAGTGGAAGCGGTTAGGCTTTTCGTTATACAAGTCAGATGGGATCCCCGGGCCCCAGCGGTGCAGGGGACTGGTGCTCTGGGGCAGCTCCGGGACATCCATTGCAGTCGGCCACCTCCTCCCCCTGCCCCGCGGGCTTTTGCACACGACGCGCAGCGGGCCGCTTCACACGGGGTAGCAAGGGCCAGATAAAGCGGGCGGGCGCGGGGCGCCGAGAGGCGGGAGCGCTCCGCGCGCAAAGCTGCGACTGGAGCGGTGCTACAGCCGACGGTCCCACGGTGACCCCAGCACGGCCCGGGCCGGAGCAGGCGCGAGGCGGAGAGGGTGGGTTAGGACCGCAAGTAGGAAGACGGGAACCGCACGCGGGCTCACCCCGCAGGTGAGTCCGCGCCCTCGAGTGTCCCGCGCGCAACTTCCAGGGCTCACTTCGCTGGGTGTCCGCGCCGCTTCCCGACCTAGCGTCCGGCGCACAGGGCCGCATGAAGGCCACGGATAAGCAGCATCTGTTGGACGCCAGCCGCGGAGCCCGGTAAGGCGAAGACCTGGGGAAGGACAGGAATTGGAGCGGCATCAGACGCACCTCCTCGTTTGCTATCCTGGGGTGGTTTGGGGTGCGGCTTGAACTGGGACCACACAGGAGGCGTGGGGTGAGGTGAAAGAGAGGAGGAAATCCAGCTTGGCACCGGAGTCATCACTCCCTCACGGCTGAGTACAGATCCTGCCTGACCCTTGCCAGCCAGTCTGGAGTGAGAAGCCTAGAGCCCCGCCCCAGGCGGGGCACTTTGCCCCCGGGGCAGCCCCGCCCTCGGGAGGCCCCGTGTCCCCAGGTGCGCGAGGTGGGAGTTTGCCCATCTTTCCGAGCCTGAGCTCTGCTCCTTCTCTGCGCTCGGCTGGACCGGCCCCGCCCCTTGGCCAGTTCCCAAGGTCTTTGTTTCCTCCAGGCCCTGGGAGGAATGGGGGGAGAAAAGAACACCCTGGACCAATGCCCCTAGACTCCTGGAGACTGGTCATTCCCCCAGCACCCACCAGCGAGCACAGGCTTTTGGTGACTCCTCAGGGACTGTCGAGCTTGGAGCGCCCTTATCTGTCCTTCTAGTTGGACACATGGGAACTCCAAGGCCCCACAGAGGGCTAAGACCGGAGTCAAACCTCCCTTGCCTCCATCTCAGAGCTGAGTCTCCTCTTTCTCTTCCTCTCTGGCCAGGTCTTACACGGGATCTCTGTGGCAGGATGGGGCTGGCTGGATTTCTCTGCCCGCACCTGGAGCGGAATTGCCAGCCATTGAGCTGGCTGTGGAGAGCAACCATTACTGTCACACCCAGAAGGGTCCTGGCAGTCACTGTGACCCCGAGAAGGAGCGGGCCCGTCATCAGCTTTACGTGGCCTCTGCCATCTGCCTGGTGTTCATGATTGGGGAAGTAATTGGTAAGGACTTGTGTGCTAAATGAAATCGGCATCTGGATAGTCTGGATGATCTAAAAGGCTTTTCCCCTGGATGTTCCAGTAACATTACTGCAGTGGACACTTGGACAACGTGGGGGATTAGGGGCACCGATCCACACAGTGGAAAATCCACATGTAACTTTTGACTCCCTCCAAACTTGACTGCAGTCCACCCTTTGCATTCACAGATTCAACCAACTGCGAGTGGAAAACAGTATTTTCCAGCCGCGGTTGGGAATACCAAATTACTGTTTCCTATCCAGGGTAGGTTATATCCGCAGATTCCAAACCTACAGATATAAAGATCCCACTGCATTCACTGAAAAAAAAAACAAAACCTGGTATAAGTAGACAGGTGCAGTTCAAACTGGTGTTGTTCAAGGGTAAACCGTACTAATAGCCCCATTTATCGGACATTCACTATGCTGTGTTTTAAAAAATCTTTTTTTTTTTTTTGAGGGCAATGTCACTGGCTTTCATATATGTGGGACCCGAACCGAGGCTGCTGGCTTCCCAAGCCAGCGCCTAACCACCGCGCCACTCAGCCGGCCCTAAAAAGTTAATTTTAATTGAAAAAAATTTTAAATTTTTCAATTACCATTGACATACAATATTATATTAGTTTTAGGTATACAACATAGCGGTTAGACACTTATAGCTTACAAAGTGATCACCCTGATAAATCTACTACCATCTGATACCATACATAGTTATTAAGTATTATTGCCTATATTTCCTATGCCAAGTCTTTTATATGCCCCTATCACATGCAATCCTCACAACAACCTTGTGCTGTCATATGGGTGCTGTCAGTCTCCTGATTTTACAGATGATGAAACGGAGGCACACTGAGTACTTTGCCCAAAGTCACACACAACTAGTAGGTAAGGGAAGGCCTGAATGCCTATAAGGAAAGAGCATTTACTGAATGTCTACTATGCTTTCCAGGCCCTATTTGAACTTGATTTTCACATTCACCTTGTAAACGTTGTTAGTCCTTTTTCACAGATAGCAGAAGTTGAGGTGCAGAGAAAGTCACTTGTCCATGGTTACACAGCAAATGGGTGGAGAGGTCCCAGATCCAGTGTCGTTCTCCAGAGTCCATGCTTTCCCTGCTACCCACATAGTCTGAGAAGTTGGCTTCTTGGAGAGCTGATAAGGACCCTGCATCCTTCTGGTACCGCCCCTGCAGGTGGGTACCTAGCACACAGCTTGGCGATCATGACCGACGCAGCACACCTGCTCACTGACTTTGCCAGCATGCTCATCAGCCTCTTCTCCCTCTGGATGTCTTCCCGGCCAGCCACCAAGACCATGAACTTCGGCTGGCAGCGAGCTGGTGAGGGCACTGGCCTGGATGGGGGCGGGGTTGGGAGAGGGGTGGGTTAAGACCTGGGTTCTTAGGTGGCTGCAATGGGTGCTAGCTGAGCAAGGCCAGGAGGATGGCTTGGATGCGGGAAGAAAATGTCAACCGTGGCTTCTGTCCCCGGGGAACTCCTAGTCTGCGGGGAAGAAGAGTTCAGCTTCCTAAGAAATGCAGTGGCAAACTTCAGGAACAAATGACTATGGCATTAACACTGGACATAACTCCATGGATCAGCTCTGGGGAGCAGGAAAGTTCAGTCAAGTTCATCTCTGGGCTGCATTCTCATTTTCCTCTTGGTGGGAGATGGCTCATTTCTCCTCCTCAGAAGCCTCAGTTTGCCAACTAAGCAATAAGCATATATATTATATAGATAAATATATATAAAACGCATTACATATACATATATAATATATATGGTTTTTTATTCATAGGAATTTTTTTTTTAATTTTATTGGGGAATTGGGGGACGGGAACAGTGTTAGGGAATTGGGGAAGAGGAACAGCCAAGTTGTTGTCCTTCAGTCTTAGTTGTGGAGGGCACAGCAAGCTCAGTTCCAAGTCCAGTCGCCATCCGGCCACCCATCAGCAGCTCAGGGCTGCTCAGCTCAAGTGCTGTGTTCAATCTTAGTTGCGGGTGGGCTTAGCCCACCATCCCAAGTGGGAGTTGAACCGGAAACCTTGTTGTTAGGAGCATGTGCTCTCATCAGCTGAGCCATCCTGCCACCTATTGGCAGCTCAGCTCGGGCGCAGCTTACTGGCCCATGTGGGAATCAAACCCACGAACCTGTTGCTCAGAGCTTGTGCTCTTAACCAAGTGAGCCACTTGGCCAGCCCCATTAAGTATATATTTTATTTGTTTGTTTGTTTGTTGAGGGCAGTGTCACTGGCCCTCATATGTGGGACCCGAACCGGGGCCACTGGCTTCCCAAGCCAGTGCATAACCACCACGCCACTTGGCTGGCCCAATAAGTGTATATTTTAATAAGTCAGTTTCTTTACAAGTAAAACAAAAAGGTTTGGCCCAGATGACTTTTTCAGTACCTTCTAGCTCTGGCATTATCAGATGTGAATGGTGCTGGGGTATACAACCATGCCAGCCGTACTTTTAGCAGAGTCCAGTCAGACTCAGGCTCTGACTTTGAGGGGAGGAAGTGGGGGTACTGGAGGGAAGGGGAGATCTCCTCAGCCTTAAGTCTCCATGTCAAAATTGGTGTTGGGGTGGGTTCTTCCTCAGAGATCCTGGGAGCCCTGCTCTCTGTGCTGTCCATCTGGGTCGTGACTGGGGTACTGGTGTACCTGGCAGTGGAGCGGCTGATCTCTGGGGACTATGAGATCGAGGGGGACACCATGCTGATAACAGCGGGCTGTGCTGTGGCCATAAATATCATGTGAGTGAGACCTCCCCCCTCCCACTTCTCACATGCATACCCATGTGCTTGATCTTGGTGGATGCAGTCCAGGCTGCACTCCAGTACAGGCTAAAGGAACAGAATTTCCCTAATGGTCTGAGCTCTGGCATCTGGAACACCTGGTTCCTGCCTTAGGCCTAGGCCAAGGCCATCAGGAGCTGTAAATCTGGGACAGCATCAACTCCACCCCCGTCCCCATACACATCGGTGAAAAACCTGGGAAGCTTCATATCTGAAGTGGGGAGGGGTGAGTCTAGTTCTTGCAGGAGCAGATGTCCCTAAGATGTCCTTTTTCAAGCTGATGTGCCTGAAATTGGTTTCAGTAAGAGGGAGGGTGTATAGAGCATCTGTCTCGTTTGGGTTCTCTCTCCCTTGCTCTGGCCCTGGGCAAGCCACTTCCCTCTCTAGGCCTCAGCTTCCCCACCTATAACATGGTGGGGGCACTGATAACCTCCATGATGCCCTCCTGCTCTGAGATTTGGCAGTGGGGCATCTTTGTGCCCACATTCAGCCTGGCATTGGAGCTGAGCCCTTTATCCTGAGGCACTCTAAACCAATGCCATATGGGTCGGGTTTCTCACATGGCCAAAGGGATCATGCAGTCTCGGGGGTTGGGATTTCTGCCCGCAGGGTGGCCAGCCCTAATGGGTGGGCTCTACCTGCTACCTCAGTGACCCCTTAGCTTTGTCTCCACTTCTGTAGAATGGGGTTGACTCTTCACCAGTCTGGCCACGGGCACAGCCACAGCCATGGAAACAGCCACAACACCAGTCAGCAGCAGGAGAACCCCAGTGTCCGAGCTGCCTTCATCCATGTGATTGGAGACTTGCTGCAGAGCTTGGGTGTCCTGGTGGCAGCCTATATTTTATACTTTAAGGTCAGAGCTGGGGACAGGGGTAGGTGGGCCGAAGGGGTGGATGGTATAAATCATCTGGGGGCTCCTCTCCGCACAGGACCCCTTACAGATTCTAGCTCTCTCATCTCTGGGCAAAAGAAAATGTGAGGAGAGGGAAGGAACATTTATCCAATTTCTGATCATTACAACAACCCTGTAATGGTGTTTTTTGCCGTTCAGAACGGCTCAGTGACTTGCACCGTGTAACACAGCTAGTAAGTTGTGGAGCCAGATTCAAACCCAGCCCTGTGTGCTGCGAAGCCTGGGCATTGTACACCACATAGAGGTGGTGTGGTGTATTAGAAAGAGCCGGGTGTTGAGAGTGAAGTCTGGCTCTACTCCTTGCTAGCTGTGATGTGGAGTGAATCCCTTGCTTTAACTACTCTTAATTTCTATGAAATACGGACGTTGGACTTGATGGTGTGTAAGATTCCACTTAGCTCTGTCCATGCCTCAACCCCTTGGGCCTGGAGAAGTGAGAAGGACCTGTTCCGATCTGTCTTGCCTGCCCTTTGGGGCATGGAATAAACTGGGAGGCAGGGCTAGGGTGAGGCTCCTGTCCACCCCGCTGAAAGGCCGTTTCCCTGACATAGTGCTGGGTGGGGAGAACATTTTTTTTTTTTTTTTTTTGGAGGGCAGTGTCACTGGCCCTCATTTGTGGGACCGAACCGGGGCCGCTGGCTTCCCAGGCCAGCGCTTAACCTCCTCGCCACTCGGCCGGCCCTGGGTGGGGAGAACAGAAGCTGAGGTATTAGGTGTTGAAGCCCAGCTCTGCCTTCCATTTTTCCTGTAGCCAGAGTACAAGTACATAGACCCCATCTGTACCTTCCTCTTCTCCATCCTGGTCCTGGGGACAACCTTGACCATCCTGAGAGATGTGATCCTGGTGCTGATGGAAGGTAACTGGTCTTGGGCTCCCTTTTTGCTCTTGGCCCTTCTGCTCTATTGTAAAATTCCAGGGGTGGGGGTAGGGGTTGGATCCCAGCACATTGATGGGGAGCCAGGGTCTGGAGCCTGGCATAGGCTGGAGAACCTCCTGGGGTCCCAGGCAAATCTGGGCATCAAGCTGGGCCCTCAGGCATGGCCATTCCTGGAAATGTCCCCTGGACCATGCTTTCCCCTCCCCCTAGACCCAGGGGTGCCTCCCCCCTGCTGGGATGTGTCCTCCTTGACTAGTCAGTTGGTTCCTGGGTGGTGTCTGCAGCACCTGCCACTTCAGCCCTTCCCTATACACTTCCTCTGTCTCCATTTGCCTCCCCTCAAGCAGAATGAGGGGTGAAGGTTATGCTTCCTATTGCGGAGGGGAGGGGGGCAGACTGAAGCTCAGAAAAAGACAGTTGATATTGGACAAGGCTGCTGAATCCACTCCAGTTCAGGCCTTCTTTTCCAAGGCCCCGGTGGTTGGGCTTCGAGGGGTGCTAGGTAGTGGTGAATAGTCTGCCCTGAGTTACCACACTCATTCACCCGGCTTTCCTGTGCTCCGGGGTCTTGGACCATGGGTCTCTATGTGGGCAGATTCAGTCTGAATCCTGGTTTGGGGTCAACAGGAGTGTCCACCTGTAGGACAGAGCTTTTTCTCCAAGAATGTGATTGACTCAGATAAAAATGATGATGATGCCCCATGTGGGTGAGGGAATCTCCAGCTGCCCTTCTTTTCATTCCAAAAAATCCCACAGAACCTTTTTTTATTGAGCACCTATTCTTGTCTAGGCACTGAGGAGGATAGGCTGGTAAACAACAGACTCTCCTGCTCTCATATGGAGTTTCCATTTTAGAGGGGGAGACAGACAAGAAACTAACAAGATAATTTCAGACAGTGTTAAGTGTGGAGAGGAAAAATAACAACAAAGCGATGTGATGGAGATCATTTGGGAGATGGGGGCAACATTACATCTGCTGGCCAAGGAGCTCTTCTCCGAGATGACATTGGAGGAGCAGGAACCAGCGTGGGTGGAAGGGAGCAGTTTCCTTCAGCCCCATCCTTGCCATCCCCAGGGACACCCAAAGGCATGGACTTCACAGCTGTGCGGGATTTGCTGCTGTCGGTGGAGGGGGTGGAAGCCTTACACAGCCTGCATATCTGGGCGCTGACTGTGGACCAGCCCATGCTATCTGTCCACATCGCCATTGGTGAGTGGTGGGGACACTTGGGGCAGGGTGAGGGAGAGATGCAGTCAGAGGCCTGGGACATCTCTGAAGGGGACCAGAAAACCCCAGAAGCTTGTAGTGCCCATGCTTTGAACCTGGCCCCCTGCTGAGTGCTGTGCTCATCACAATCCCATTTATAGATGGAGAAACGGAGGCTGGAGGTGGGGTGGGATAGTAAAGTCACTTGCCCAGGCTTTTACAGCTAAGTGGCAGAGGAAAGCATTAAATAAAGCCTGTACTTTTCCTGCTTTTCTGGGATTGTGCTAGGCATGGGAACCAAGTGGCCTGGTGCACAGGTGAAATCTGGGATTTCTTAATGTTCATGGTCCCCTATCGTGTTCTGCTGGGGGAGGGTATGTGAGTCAGTCTCCTGATTGTTCCTAAGGGCCCAAGAGTGAGTAAACGGTTCTCTGGTGCCTCCCCTGGTGTGTCTTCTTGGTCCCCAGCTCAGAACACAGACGCCCAGGCTGTGCTGAAGGCAGCCAGCACCCGCCTTCAGGGGAAGTTCCACTTCCACACCATGACCATCCAGATCGAGGACTATTCTGAGGACATGAAGGACTGTCAGGAGTGCCAGGGCCCCTCGGACTGACTGCCCTGCCAGGCACCAACTGGGGCATGGACAGGACCTGCGGATGGCAGGACCCAGTGTCCCCCAGGTCCAGCCAGGACTCTATTTACCCCAGCTCTTATAAACCAGATCCTTCTCCTACCTCTGCTCCATGTTCAGTGTGGAGGAGCCATGCCCACTCCAGGAAGGGGTTCCTCCCCTGCCTCCCCCATCTGATTATAGCCAGCCCTCTGCCCCCCGCCCCGTATGAGGACTTGGCAGGTAGAAAGTTAATGTGACCCCACTCTTCCGGGCTCCTGGGTCAGCTCCTGGTGGGCTGGCTTTGGGTCTAATCCTCAGCCAATGCTGTCCTACCACCAGCATTAGGGAAAGGCAGTGAAGCATAGTGAGGGGTGCTGGAGCGGGGAACAGCCTCAATATCCCCTTGCCTACCCACCTCATTTCCTGTTTTCAGTCTGTCTGGACTTTGCCTTATGAATCCGTAAAGAAGCCCAGACACAGAGCCCCCTCCCTCTGCCTCTAACAACAATCTGATTTAAGGATGGGGTTTGGGGAATTGTGAGGATTGTGCACTCTCCTACTTGTCCCCCTGAAATGGGAAGCCAGGGGGCACCCAAGGCCCATCTGTGTGTTAGTCACTTTAGCTGTGAGCCAAGCGTTTCCCTTTCCTAGAGGGAGAAGGCTTCTGACTAGGTAAGTACCTGGCTGGTTTCCTCTTTCCTTATTCCCCCAGCCCAAGAAGTTGTGTCAATACAAAGATGCCCTGGCCACAGGTGAGAGGGTACAGAGATTTCAGCTTGGGTCCCGCCCTAATCACCTCACAGCTCCTGGGCCACTTCTCAGCCTGATAAGTATCCCAGGGAACTCAGAGCCTGACACCAGATTTAATCGGGCCAGTTCTGTGGCCCCATATGGCCTGACCTGCTCTGAACTTGGGGATAGAGGACAAAGAGGGGCTGTATGGCTGGGACAAGAGACACTGTATGAAGGTTCCTGAATTTTAGGGGGTGGCTTGTGTTTACAAGATGAAGGGGGGAGACCTGTTCCCAGTCTCACAGAGAAGGCAGCATGCCCAGTCATCAGATGGCCCTGGCGTAGTGGTCTGTCTAACAAGCAAGTGCCCTTAGGCAAGTCAGTCTGGCTGTACCTCAGATTCTCATCTGAGAATGTTAACACCTACCTCACAGGGTTGTTGTGAGAACTGGAGCCAAAGTCTGCAAAGCACCTGGTGAGTAAAGAGTAGTTGCTTTTATTTTTGTCCTGGAAAGATGCATCCTGAGGCTGCCTTGCTTTGGAGCCAGATGGGCTTTCCAGCCTTTCCAGGGACAACTCTGAGTTTGTCTTGATTCTGACCCATGGTGGGAGGAAGAGGGTTGGTCACCGGCCTCCCTGTCTGAGCCTCTCTCTTCCCGTCTATGAAATGACCCCTCTGTGCCTCTCCAGCACTGTCACCCAGCGTCGCCTGGGATCTAGGACAGCATGTTCTTCAGCCCCTCAAAATCTGTGGGAAGTCATTTGTATTGGCTTAGAAGTATGTGTGTGTGTGTGGGGATTGCTAAAGGTTGTGCTCTACTCCACCCCAATCTCAAGGAACTCAACCCTTTCCCCTACCCCCGCAGCTATGGCAGACCCCAGGAACCTGTATACTGAGCTTTACTATATGCCGTATACGTCCTTATACCCCTCTCCAGACAGTCATTGCGGTGCTCCATTTTTACAGATAAGAAAATGGAGGAGGCTCAGAGAGGTTGAGTCATTTGCTTTAAGTCACACAGCCAGTGTGAGGAAGGTCTAGGGTTTCTGCCTTATTTTCCCAGGCCTCCCATGCAACAGGGGCTGGGGACTTGCTCTGGGCTGCATATTGTTACGGTGTGAGTCCTTGGGCTTGGCAGTGCCTTCTCCATGGGCAAGGCTATGCCATGGCAGTTCAATGTTCTGGGTAGCATTCTGTGTGCCACAGCTGTGAATGGGGCCGGGAAGGGGGGTGGTGTGTGTAGGGGAAGCTGTTTCTTTCTACTGGATGGGCCTGGCACTCAGAGCCCTTCCTGCCCTTGCCCTGGGAAGGCTGTCTGGGTTGCAGCTGTGTACTTCCTCACCTGCCCTCAGCTGTTCTTGACCCTGGGCCAGGCTGCCTCTCCTACCTTTTAACTTCCAGCCCGCCCGCACCCCTGCCCCCCCCCGCACTCCTCCCCCCCAAGAATCTAGCAGCCCCATGCCTCCCAAGGGAGAGCCCTCTACCCCAGCTGTGACTGGCCCCAGGGAGGACCTGAGTCATCTGGAGGCCAGAGGTCAGGCTGGAGGATGGGGGTGGGAGGCCTTGGGGGACAGCATGTTCCTGCCAGCGACCTAGTCACGGGAGTTTCCAAAGTTTCCAAAGCTGCCAGGCCGTCAAAGCAGGAAAACACCTGACACCCTGGACCTGGGCTGGACCCACCTTCCCCACCCCTCTAGACTTGACCCCCTCCGCCACGCAGCTGCTGTAGAAGTATTTATAGCCTGAGCGTGAGAGGGCAAGGACACAAGCTTTATTTCGGAAGTGATAATTCCAGTTCCAGGTGGATGAACCCAGGAGAACCCAGGGGCTCCTCCCCCACTGCACTCTCACCTCCAGGCACTTGAGAACGGCCGCTGCTTCCACCCAGCCCACCTAGAAATGGCCCTTCTTAGCCCTAAGTGTGTGGGCCAAAGCGTGGGGCTATTCTTTCAGATCTCCCCCGTCCCAACCCCCCGAGTTTTCAGACCTCGGGCTGCGCACCATCGAGCCTCCATGTTTCCCTGCGAGTTCTCCGACCGGATAGGTGTTAGAAAACCATTCATTTTGGGGGAGAAGGGGGCGCGGTGCAACGCTGACCTCTAGTGGTCCAGGCTGGTAGTGCAGGGCGACGGTGGACCCTGAGCCGAGGGTCCTAGGCAGGGCAGGGGTGGACAGTCTCTGCGTTCTCATCCCTTTCCTCACCTCTCCACCCTCCTCCACCCCGTCGGCAAGGAAGCCCTGAAACTGGCTTCCCGGCACCTCTTGGCTCCATCGCTGGGAACTGAAGATTGCGCCTGGCAACCCAGGCGTCTTGCGGGTAGCTGCCTTCCCGCCGGACTAGGAACCCCGGAGGTGGGCATGTTTTGTCTTCTCACTCAGCACATCCTGTCATACTCCCTCCGCTGTCCTCACAGAGCCAGGCACGCAGATGATGTCTCTCCCATCTACATGTTCGTTAAATATTCGTGGCACACCTGCCAGGCCAGAGAGAAGATGACAGGACCTTGCCACCTCCTGGGGCTCCCAGGCCAGTCCTGGGGCCTGACGGGAAACTCCAGGCTGTGAAAGTGCAGAGGAGACCAAACCGATCCGGAAGAGGGATGGGGGTCAGGCAAGTTCCTGGAGCAGGCTAGGATTTGAAAGAAGTAAAAGCTCCGCGGAGGGATCAGCGCTAGCAAGAAGAACCGCAACCGAGCAAGCACCATGCATGCACTTGGGAACCGACAATGGCAGCTGAGTGGGAGGGTGGGACGAGGCCCCGCCCCCTCCGGGCACTAGGACTATCATTGGCCAATCGGGATCTGATGTGTTGGCTAAGGGGGCTCCTTGACTGTGTCCCCAGATGTCCCAAGGGAGGGGACATCTGAGCTGAGCCTCCCCCTCCAAGCAGGTGCAGCGCCCCCTGGGAGTAGGGCTGGAACCTCCGCGGGTCCCTGTTAGGGCTTCTCCAGGCTGCGATACTTCTTGCGGAACACGGACACCGGGTCCTTGAAGAGCACTGGATCCAGACGCAGCCGAGAGGACACCAGGGGCATGTGGCCGAACCCTGTCACCATCTGGTTGATGCAGTCTTGGTCTGCAGGCCCCAGGCCCCCACGTGCCTAAAAGTGAGAGGAAAAGCATGGGAGGGTTTTCTGTCCTTCTGAACCCCCCTCTCCCTTGCCCCCTGCAGCAGAAAGGATTTGGTTTAGCTAGTTAGAAGGAACACTCACTACCCCAGCCAGTGCCCTCGCATTGCCTACCAGTTACCCTCCATCCTTACTAGCCGTGTTCTGGCTTCCTGATGCTGCTTCCCGTAGGGCACCTTGATGGGGGGCAGCTTGGTGACTGCTGCTACCAGGAAGTTCATTAGGACGTCCACACAGGTGGGTGCCTCATCTGCCAGGGTCCTCAGAGCCTTGGGCAGGGAGTGGGTGAAGAGGGTGTGGTAATACCTAGGTGAGGCGAGGGAGGTCAGGAAGAGGCTGCGGTGGAGTACACACACACACACACACACACACACACACACACACACACCCCATTCTACTCACTCCTGACCTCACTCCCCCTTTGACCCCAATCGCCACGCCTGAGAAAGCTCTGTTCCCCTCTCTGAGCTCTGGCCACTTCAGAGAGCTCCCATCTCAAGTACTAATCACTCTCCATTGTTCTGTGCTCTGGCCTATCTGCAGCCAATGGTGCACTCCCTGCTTCTCTCTCACAGCTTCTTGGGGCCTCCACCCCAGCCTCTGAGGTATGAACTCAGAGCCAGATTGAGGGTGGGTGTGGGGAACCAGCTGGTTCCAAGTCCATCCCAAAACCAGCTTTAGGAAGGATGTGGATTAGCCAGGCTGACGCTGCTCCAGGTAAGCTTGCATCACACAGCGGTCCTACCAGAACAACCTGGGCCCACCCTGCAGACATTAGGAATATTCTTCACCCTACCAAGAATTTCCTGCAGAGCTCCTGAATAAATTTATAAGAGGTTTCAGGTTGCACATATTTGGTTTAAACATGTTTAAGGAAACCCTCTAAAGAGACCCTCCAGAATTCAGCCCCTGCCCCAAGACGGGTGCTCCAGGAAGCTTCTGGAAGGCCTTGGGGAGTCCCCAACTGATAGCACCCATATTTATTTATTGATTTTTATACTCATTAAAATTTATTTTCTTTTATTATTTTTCCACACACACATTTATAAAGCATCAGGCTCATTCTCTTGTCACCACCCCCCCCATCACCACCACCAAACTCAAACACTGTCCACACATACCCTCTGCATGGCTGTACTTAAAATAACACTAGCTACCATTTGTTGACCATTTGTGTGCCAAGCACTTCATATGGTTTTCTCCTTGATTATCACACCAGCGCTGTGAGGTGAATACATTTTACAGGTGAGGAAGCTGAGCCTTAACTGGGAAATGGCAGATCTGCGCCTTGAACTTGTATCACTGGGCTCTAGGCTGACGGCTGTGTTCACTCCCATGACACCCTGCTCCTGATTTAAATGGGGGGGTGTCTCTGGATCCGGTGCCTAGGTTACCATCTGTACCTATGGTAGAAGGCAGCCGAGGTGAGGACCATGGAGAATTCGTTGGACCTCTTGGCAGTGTAGCCCCAGCCATTCCGGGCCTCATTCCAGAAGTGACTCCATGTCAGAAAGCCCACCATCCGCTCTGGGAAGCTCTGCCACACCACAAAAGCAAAGTCCACCTGGGGAGATATTTAAGTGAGGTATGAGGAAGAAACATCCAGAGATATGGAGGCAAGGCCAGCTTAGCAGAGGCAGCTCAGGGGAGAGGAGGTGGGAACGTGAAAGTTTCCAGGGGATGCTTCGGGGAACTTTTCCAACTAGGAGCTAAAAATGTTTTCAGAAGTCTGGGAAGCTTCTATCAGATTTCTAAGGAGGAGGCTGAGTGACTTGTTGGGGGTCGTTTCAAAGGCAGGAAGCTGGACCTCTTGATCTGTGGCCCGCCCAGTTCTGGAAATCCAAGGAGCTACCAGGGGCCTCTGGCTCTGTCCCCACCCACACTGGGCTCCTGTTGGGCCCAGTCCTCACCTCACTTGTGGAAAGACTGCTGTGAGCATCAAGGCTGAGGACGGCATCAGTGCTGATGGCACTGTACGGGAAGAAGCGGTCACCGACCTGCAGTGGGAGGGAGGTGAGGGCAACTCGGCTGTGGGAACCTCCCCAGGTTCCCACGGCGAATATCTGAGTATTTGTTTAGCAGGAGCCCTGAGGCAATGCACAGAAAGAAGGGCAGTGAAAACAGCAAGCGTACCCAGAACTTGGACCTGCGGAACTCATTTTACCTCTCTGGACTTCAATTTCCCTCTTGGTAAAATGGGACAGTTGGTGTCTAGGGCCCTTCCAGTTCTGACATCTCAGAACCTCTCTCTTTCACATTAGATGCTTACCTCAACCCTGGGAGGAGTTGTTAAACATTCGAAAGAAACAGGTCCAGAGAGATGAAGGGACTTGCCCAGAACCACACAGCAAGCAGGTGGCTCACACCATCCCAGGTTCTCAGAAGCTACCCCCCTCTGGCCCAATTTGCTGCACCTGTCCAGGATTCCAGGTTTCTCCTCTATCCCTCATCGGAGACTTCCAATGTACTCCCTCTGCCTTCCCCCAGTTCCCCAAAGGATGGAAGAGATCATTTCTATTAGGCCTGCAGCCAAAACCCCATCTTCATTTCTTCAGGCCCAACTTGAAGTCCCATTTTGGCTCAGGCCCAAGTAAATGCCCTCCCTAGCTCCCAGCCTTCTGGGGCCGAGCCCTCCCCTCCCCTCCCATCCCCATCCCCATCCCTCACCTTCCTTGGCCCCTCCATGACTATCAAGGGCACCGTTGTCTCAGGCCAGCTGGGTGGGGGTGGCTTCTCACTGCTCCAGAGAACCAAGATCTAGGAGGAAAGGGAGTGTTACCGAAGTCTGGGACAAAAAGATCCCACGAGCGACTTTTCTCAGGATGGAAGAAATATGGGTGAGTAGCTGTATATGTGAGTTTGGGAAGAGAGCTTAGTTGGAGCCAAAGTCCTTTCATGCTACCCTGTTTTTGTGTCTGGACTTCTGGAAGGTAGGAATTCTGGTAACACAAAGGTAGTTACCTGTGGCATTGGAATTCAAGAGAGTCGGTGGTGGCAGCCCCTAGCGTGGGCCCTAGCCCCATGTCCCTTCCCCATCTTCTCTCGAAAACTTTCATTCTCTTCCTCCTCCTCCCTTATCATTACCAGCCCAGTCAAATGTCCTGTCTTTGTTGCCCTTTCATCTGTGCCCTGGCTGAGCTCATGGTTCCCTGTCTCTCTGGCTTCTCTGGAAGTGAGATTTGACAGTCCATGTGCCAGGAAATGCTAACTGAATCTGAATCCCAGGGCAGAACCCTTTCCTGCATTTTCTCTGCATCATCAGCATCAAGCCCAGAGCTTGGTGCTTAGAAAGTGAGTGCTGGGTGAATAAATGAATAAACACACATTTACTTCTCCAGCCTCCCCAAGAGGCACCTGCTTTTTAGATGGAGTCATCCATTTAAATGGGGAGATGGAGAGGAGTTTGAGGGGAAGGTACTAGAAACTTGGGACTTAAAGAAGCAACAAGGGCAGTTGAAAGTCCTCCCTGTGCCTATCCCCAAATATGTGACTCTCCCCAAGATATGTGGTTATCCTTGGGTTCTAGATGTCTCTAAGGGCCCTGCCTTGTCCTTTGCCCCCACCCTGGATCCCAGGCCCGCGGCTGGCAAGGGGGCAGACCTGGGCACAGTGCTGGGAGCCTGCCACCGCCTGGATGAGCTTCAGGGGGGGCTGGCCTGGGGCCTCCACCCAGATCAAGGCGCTGAACCTGCCTGCAGGGCGAGAGCCTGGGGGAATGAGACACAGGCTATTAGGGTGGGTGGGGACAGATTCCCCTGGAGAATGACCTGAGTTGGGGACCCCGGGAGTCAGGAGAGATGTTGAGGACTCGGGGAGGGTCTTGGCAGGGCTGTATGGTTGAGGCTGAGACAGACTTGGGGAGAGCTGCTGAGAGGACTTCAAGTTGTCCCATCCCCAGGGCCTACCCTGCTGTAGATAGTAGAAGGGGAAGTCCGAGGGGCTTGTGGAAAATGTGGGCAAGGCCAGGAGTGCCCCCGGGGGGCTGTTCCACAACAGCGAGGGGTGAGCAGATACTCCAAGGATCCGGTCCTGAATAATCTGTGAAGTGAGAGAAGGCTGTGCAAGGGGTGTGGCCAGGGTGGCAGTGGGTTGGGTCTGAGAAAGTGAGGATCTGGTGTAGCCCACACTTAACCCCTTCAGGCTATGGGGGTGCAGCAACTGCATCATCAGATTGCTGGCGACAGAAGGGTTTGGATGCAGAAGTCCAGAGCAGGGGGCATTCAATGATGGTATCCAGAGGTGGCAGATGGCTGCCTCCCTCTCCTTCCTCAGTTATGACAGGCATCACTAATAGCTCATGACATTCTTTCCAGACCCAGAACCCCTCCCAACACAGCATCCAGACAGCCACTGCCCATCAACTGGAGATGGCACATGCTTTGGACTTTGCCACAGCTGTCTCTCTACAGACGGGGAAACTGAGGCCAACATTGGGGAAGGAACTTATCCGAGAGTTCACAGCCAAGTCTCAGATTCATCCCAGAAACATGGCAGGGGAGGTGTCCAGAAAGGGGTGTGGAGAGGGAACAGGTATGAGGCAGGAGCTGAGTGCCAGGGCCCCCACCAGGTGAGTCCCCCTCACCTCCAGAGTGGTGTGGATGATTTTCTCCACTGAGGAGAAGTAGGTGTCCCACAGAAACTGGGTCTGCTGACGCAGGGCAAGGACCCGTGTGGGGGGCATCTCCTGGAGGGCAGCCAAGAGGACCTGAGGCACAGAGGGAGAAGAGGAGAAGGCATGGGGCCTTGTCAGGCCCTGACTGACCCTGGGGTGGGGACAGCCTGCGGGGAGGGGAGGTCTGGAAACCAGAAGCCGTCTCCTCATGGTTCTCTGTTTAGGTTAGAAGCAGCCACCCTTGGCCAAGTCCCAGGTAGCATAGCAATCAAGAGTCCCAGGGCCACACAGAGCTGAGTTTAAATATCATTTAGTAACTGTGTGACTGTGGACAAGCTACTTAACCTCTGTATCTGTTTCCTCATCTGTAAAGTGGGGGTAATAACGAAACTGCCTCATAGGGTGGTTGTGAGGATTAAATTAGATGATACGTAGTAAGTGCTTAGCACATTATAGAGGCTCAATGAATGGTAGCTATTGTTACTATCTCCCTCCACCAGTCTCACTTCTCAGTGGATTCAAGCCTTACACATATGTTTCTCACAGCTAGGCAAAATTGGTTTCATCAGATGGAAAAGTCACTGTGCCTTTTGCTTTCCCACACAAAGCCCCATGGAGGCACTCCGAGTGTGAGTGTGTGTGTGTGTGTGTGTGTGTGTGTGTGTGTGTGTGGCCTTTCCTCAAATTGGGTATTTTAAGCAGTCATGGACCAGTGGGGCTG
Source organism: Aselliscus stoliczkanus (assembly GCA_033961575.1). Classification (NCBI taxonomy): domain Eukaryota; kingdom Metazoa; phylum Chordata; class Mammalia; order Chiroptera; family Hipposideridae; genus Aselliscus; species Aselliscus stoliczkanus. Next base: position 164,826,010 of record CM066730.1, read on the forward strand.
GGCTCATGGAGATCATCTGGTCTAACATTGTACAGAAGAGGAAACTGAGGTTGAAAGATGCTCAGGACTAGCTCTCAGAATCCTCTGGACTCTCTGCCTCCACCTGGTCCTATGGGAGTCCCAGAGGCTTGGGGCAGGGGGTGAAATCATCAATATACTGCAAACATAGGGGATAGGACTGAGGCTAGCCTGGGGGCTGGGATTCTGGGTCCCTTCTATGTCCTGGTCTAGTCATCACCCCTCAGCAGGGCCCTTGATTACCTGAAGTGGGAGCCTCTCGTCAGCTACAATGGCTGCCTTGGTCCAATCGATGACCTCGGAGAAGGGCAGCTCCCAGCGAGGGCTGAGAAGCACAGGGATGCAGCCAGCCTGGGGGGCAGGGGTGTCACTGGGGGGCCCAGTCTCACCCTGCACACACTCCCCCTCTCCCAGTTCTGAGTCAGCAGCTGCTGCTGTTGGGGGCAAGGAGCGAAGTGGGATTTTTTTGGAGAGGAGGGACTTCTGCAGAGGGTGAGGTGAATGTGGCTGCAGGCACACCTGTGTCCCAGAGTAAAGAGGTACCATTCCTTCCCATTGGTCTGGGGCCTAGAGAATCCTGCCAGCTCAGGAGTATGGGGGGACAGGGACCTGAGATGCCCAAGTTGGGGTTGTACCTGCAGGGTTTGGAGGAAGTGCAAGGCATCAGGACGGCGGCCAGGGATGAGGCAGAAGGTGGCATTGGGCAGTGTTGCCTGAGGGTGGGTCCTAAGGAGGCACAGGAGGTGTCCATCACACATAAGGCCCGAGACAGCTGCCCTTTCCCACCCCTGGCTCCCTTGATGGCCTCCCAACTTCACACCAACACTCCCAAATTCACAAGGTACAAACCCTCCATCGTGTTCTTTTTTTTTGAGGGCACTGTCACTAGCCCTCATATGTGGGACCCAAACCAGGGCCGCTGGCTTCCTAAGCCAGCACTTAACCACTGCGCCACTCGGCCGGCCCTCCATCGTGTTCTTTATGTTAACAAAACTCATGCACACGTACAACCACACACTGACATGCAAGTGTCAGCCTCACACCTGCCCCTTACCCACAGCTGGGCTGAAAAGCAGGAGCCCTGGGTTCCGGCTTTGCCTCTGCCCTTGGTGGTCTTAGACACCTCGCTGCTCTTCTCTGAGCCTCAGTTTCCTTATTTGCAAAATGGAAGGCTGCGGGACCTGACTTTTCCAAGGCCCGGTCTGACTCGGACATGTATGTGTTTGCCCTCCCACTGCTCTGCCAAATGCAGACTTCCCAGGCAGCCCTCACCTGAGTGGCCTCCATGCCCTGCCCTGCCCCCATGCCAAGAGCCCAGGCCCATGAAAGGCTCCTCTGTCATGAGGTGGGCTGGGCCCTCAGCCTGGAACCACACGGGAAGCTGCTGCCCAGAGGCCCCTAGCCCAGAGGACAAGCTTCCTCTGTTCCTCCCAATCCCCCACCCCCAGCTCCAGGGCCACACTCAGGCTGTGTGTGCCTGTGGTGGAGGGGAGTCACACCCTCCTCAAAGCCACCTCCCTGGGACTGCCCACTAAGGAAATATTGCCTATAACCTACTTACTGGGTGGGGCAGGGCAGGCAGGATTCCTAGGCTCACAGGCCTGCTCAGAGTGGGACTCATGAAGAGGACCCAGAGGATCCTAGATACAGCCTATCTGGTCCTGAATCTGAGCCTTCAAGAAGCAGTCCTGGGGGCCAGCCGAGTGGCATGGTTAAGCGCTGGCTTGGGAAGCCAGTGGCCCTGGTTCGGGTCCCACATATGAGGGCCAGTGACACTGCCCTCAAAAAAAAAAAAAAAAAAAAAGGCTGGAAAACCTAGTTCTAATAAATGTTTTTTTTAAAAAAAAAAAAAAGAAGAAGCAGTCCTGGGAGTTCTCAGTCAGTCTCTGGACCAATCCCCATTGAATAGATGGGGAGTCCGAGTCTCAGACCCAAGGACTAGCTCAGGGTCTCAGAAAGGGTTGGGCAGAGCTGGAACTAGAATTAGGTATGCTAATTCCTGACCCTGGGGTATTTGAACCACCCCAGGGCTGTTACTAGGGGTCTCCCAGAGGACCCCTGCCTTCTTTCTCTAGTGCTCAGGTGTCCACCAGCTTTCCCTGGAAGATGCCCTAAGTTAAACAGGACACTCTCCACCTCATTAAAAGTAGCAGCACCAGCCATGTACAGCTCCACCCCCACTCCAATAAAGCCTTAAGGGACTGAAATTGCCTAAGGTTAAGGCTTCAGAGAACCCCGAGACAAAGAGCCTGATAAATGAATGAACTGCACCTCTCAGCCTTCATTAGCCTCCACTGTTCCCTCCCCTGTGTCTCTGCATGTCCTCAGCCTGTAGCACTGCTCCCTGCTTTGCTGCCTGAGAAATTCCTCCTACTTGGTCTTAATGTCTAAGTTCAAACATCACCTCCTCTGGGAAGCCCTCCTGATCTCTCTGAGATGGCTCCCACCTCTCTGCTCCCACAGCCCCTGTGTGTCCTGTAACAGTAATGAGCCAAGCCAAGCTTTATGGAGCACGTACTTTGTTCCAGGCACTGTTCTAAGTGCTTTACATGCATCACCTCACTTCATTCTCACAGAAACCATATGAGATGGGAGGTATGGACTGTTGTTATCCCATTTTACAGATGAGGAAAGTGAGGCTCACAGAGGTCTCACAGCTCTGAAGTACAGGAGCCAAGCAGGCAGCTTGCACAGCCTCTCTCTGCTTAACAATGTATGTCATAACCAGTGACTTGTCTGTCTCCCTTACAAGACCAAGCTACTTGAGGGCAGGGCTGTGCCTCGCTCATCTCAGTATCCCCAGGACCTAGCACATTGCCTGACCAAGAATGGGTACTTGGTGGGTGCTGGATGAATGAATCCTCAGTGTGAAATACAGGATAGACCCAGGACCAATGGACCCAATGTCTGAAAGGCCAATTTCAGCACAAATTCTAGTAGTAATGAGGCTGACTGCAAGTAGTCAGTGGGTGGTCTTGGGAGATGGTGAGTTCCTCATCGGTAAAGGTAAATAAGCAGAGGCCGGATGAGCACCCGTGTGTGTATGTATGTGAGAGAGTGTGTTACAGAGGGATCATTGTGGTAACTGCTAATGAAGTCTTAAGGTTCTGTGGCCATGCCAGTTGCCGGCCATGGACTTGGGGCCTCAGTGCCCAAGGCTGGAGTCAGTGTGGCTTTACCTCCTCCCATATGCCCTAGGCAGTTTGGCCTTTGCGGCTCCTTTGCAAACACAAAACAATTATAAAAATTATATTTGATAACTGTATTCATATAAAAATGAACAATATTACATCTGAAAACATTTTATTTGACCTAAAAGTTCATTTTTTTTTCCCTCCTGGTTTTCAAAGAAGTGAAAACACTTTCATGGGCCCCTAAAAGTATCATGGGCCCTAGGCACTGCACCTCCTGTAAAGGGGACTTTAAAACATGCACCGAATTTATGTAAACAAACAAAAAACTGGGAGAACATGTGTACACATGGCTTGTACACACACAGGGAACCTCAGAAAAGACACGAGAGAAACTGGAAGTGGTGTTTGGCTCTAGGAAGGAAAACCGGGTGGCCAGAGACGGGGTGGGAGGGAAGTTTTACTGAACCCCTTTTTGTGCCTTTGGAATTTTGTACCATGCGAATGAATTCCCTATTCATAAAAATAAATAAATAACCATTTAAATGGGTGGAGGCTGATTCCAAAGCAACAGGAGACTGTTCAACGAAGGTGGAAAGCCATGGGCTCTGGAGCCAGAGTGCAGGGTTTAATCCCGTCCCTGCTGCTGCCAAGCGCTGGATCAGAAACACGGAGGGGGGCTGTGGTGAATCAAGGGGTTTGTTACCAAAGCCCCTTGGCTGGCTCCCTCCACCTCTCTGAGCCTCAATTTCCTGTTCTCTGAAATGGGGATACTAATACCTCCCTTGCAGGGTGCTTCAGAGGATTAGCCACGACTTATGTAAGGGGGCTGCACAGCACCTGGCCCAGAGCAAGCTCTCCCCAAATGTTTGCTTCCTCCCCTCCCCCTTCTCCTGCCAGCTGAGTGAATGTGGGACAGTGGTGGGGACTGAATTGCCTCTTTCTCTGGCCAGCAGTTGTTTATTCAGGCCACCTTCCAGGGGCTGGCCCTGTGGCAGTAGGCCTCCCTCTCTCTCTCTCTGTCCCTATGCTATCTGGCTCAGTCAGGCAGCTGCCTGGCGCTTCAGGGAAACTAAGGCTCAAACTACCCCAGAGATTATGAGTCCTGGTGCCTGCAGGTGGGCTAAAGCCAAAGACAGGGCTTCTTAACATTCAGAGGACAATGAGAGCCTACCAGGAGTCTTACCTGGGAAATAAACTTATCAAAAATTGCTTAGAGGTTGGCCACATTGATTAGAAAACCTTGGCCAGTTTTGGCCAATTTTGGATCAGTCAGTAAACATTTAGTGAGCACCTACCTACTGTGTGCAGCTCCAGAACTTTCAGTTTCTTAAAGAGGTTCAGGCTGCAATAGCTTTCAGATTCACCAATAGCCAATTGCATTTAGCAGTAAATCAAGTCAGCTGGAAGAAGAACTTTCTGTAAGTAAGAATAGCTAAGTGCCGAATCAGAAAAGTGATGTGGGGGGCCAGCCGAGTGGCAGTGGTGTGGTGGTCAATTGCTGGCCTGGGAAGCCAGCGGCCCTGGTTCAAATCCCACATATGAGGGCCAGTGACACTGCCCTCAAAAAAAAAAAAAAAAAAAAAAAAAACGGAAAGAGAGAAAAGTGATGTGGGGCACGGTGAGCGGACAACCTTGTCACCAAAGGTGAGTTCTCTCTGAGCTCTGAGCTTGAGGTGTCTGGGCTGAGGATGCCCGTTAGAGTCCTGGCGGAAGGGCCTTGGGGGCCGACTGGGGCAATTCCTTTTTTACCCTTGGCCGCAGGGCTCCCTGGAGGCAGGCCATGTACCTGCAGGAGGGAGAGGGATTCCATTCCCACAAGAGCCTTTTGGCTGAGAGAAGCCCCAAAAGCCCCAAGCAGAGGCAAAAATGGAGCGTCGCCGCGTGAAGAATTCCCAGGAGGGAAGTGGAGCTGAGAATCGCCGATGTTGTTCCAGCAGAGAACAGGGAGGTGCCTGAACAGGGAGGTTCTCGAACAGAGAACAGGGAGCAAGGGCAGGAGACCAGAGTGACAGGTTCTAACTCTGGTCTGCTCCCAGCGATGGAGAGGGAACCCTCTGCTGTGGGGGCCCTGGACAACCTCAAAAGGACTTTCATTCTTGCCTGTCCATACTGCTTTTGGATACTGCTGGCCTCCAGTGGGTGCTGAGGGGTTAGGGTGCTTAGGGGTCAACTGCTCTATCACCTAAGGTATGTCACCCCAACTAGCCAAGGCAGAGAGAAATTTCTAAAGGAGCTCTCCATGTCCCATAGGCCCCAGTACCCCCTTGTACATATTCAGGACTCTAACTGGCAGTAACTTCTTCTGTAGGTCTCACCTAATTCATGTTTGCTGTAACCAAAGGCTGTTTCCTTGAGAGGTTAAATTCCCCAAATTAGACATCGGAACAGCTTCCTTCTGTGACTAGTTACTCATCTCCAGAGCTCTGAGACATTTGACAGGGTTGATCATAAACTCTTCCTCAAAACTCAGAATTCTAATGCTGAAGGCTTTGGAGACAGGCAATTCTGACTTAAAATGCTGGCTGTGCTCTTTCTGGCTGGGAGGCCTCAAACAAGTTACTTAACCTTTCTGAGCTTCGGTGTCTGGCACACAAACACTTAATAATAGCCATTAGTATCATCTTATTATAATCATTATTTATGAAAGTGCTTAGCACAGAGCGAGCACTATAGGAGATATTGAAGTATTAGGGAAGAGGGATTGGAATAAGAGAAAAAGAGTAAGTAGAAATAAGAGAAAAATAGCCTAGTTTTATATTTTTGAAGATCAAGAAAGAACTCCAAACCTGTCTTGGACACCCCTTATGGCAAATCCCCATCTTGGTGGTATTGTTCTCTATTGTCTAACTTGACTCCCTCCTGCTGTAGCTGAGGCCTAAATTGGCTAGGACTAGCTGGCTCTCCCATCTCAATCCTGCCCTCGACCCTGGCCTCTGGGATCATTCCCATCTCACTCCCTTCCCGCCCAGCCCCCGCGGGGAAAGGTCCACTTACTGCTCCGGTCCACGGTCCTGCTCACAGCGCCCATCCCAGAGGCAAGCAGAAGAGTTGATGCCTGCCATGCGCCACCTGCCCCTCTCCTCTGCCAGGGCCAGCAGGGCCACCTTGGGGTGAGGGCTGTGCTGCCGCAGCTGGCCAGGAACTCCACCTCTCAATGGGTGGGCTTCGGGGAGAAGCGGGAGGGCCACATCGAAGCCAGGCCGGAAGGTGTCCACTGTGGGGCTGGCCTCTGCCACCATCGCCTGTCCCAGCTGGCTGGTCTGGGAGCAACAAGCTGAGTGGAGCCGGAGGACCAGATGGTTCTTGCCCCCATTCCACTGTGGGGGCGCCGGGCTGCACTCTCCAGCCGGGGCATCCAGGCTGAAGAGGAGGAGGAGGCAGGCTTCGGCAGGGCTGTATGTGTGGTAGCGGGACCCCTCAATGGAAGCCAGGATCCTGCGCTCAGTCTCAGAGATGGGTCCAGCCACTGGGTACAAAAAGACCTTGAAGCCATCCCCCCTGCACTTCGAGGTGTCAAAGCAAGTTCCCCAGTCGCAGCGGCCACTATGGGGGGTTAGAGGAGGTTGAGGGGCATCTTCTGGGAGCTCCACAGGCTGGAAGAAACTCTGCAGGAGCTCTGCATCCAGCCAGCGGGGCCAGCCTTTGGGGGGTCCTGCCTGAGGTCTGGCGGGCACTGCCAGGCGGAGAAGGGGAAAGACTCCCAGGAGGCCGAGGAGCCAGGAGGCCAACAGTGCCAGCCAGAGGGCCTTCCTTCTCCATGACTGCATGTGGCCTCCCACAGCCAAGGCCGGGGGAGCAGGAGGAGTGGGGACTTAAGGGTGGATCGCTGGAGCTGGGATCAACCTACTAGTTCAGCACCCTCATTGTACAGATGGGAAGACTAAGGCCCATCAAGAGCAGGCTGCCTGTGTAAGGTCAGACAGCGAGTCACCGACCAGACACAAGGAGGCTGGGGAGGATCCAACTTTCTGGCCTTGGCTTCCTATGGTCAGGACTCTGCTTCCTGGGCCTTTAGATAACCAAGCCAGCCTTTGCCCTCCCAGCAGGGCCCCCTGCCCCTGAGCACTATTCAGGCTGAGGCAACCCCTGCCCTGACTGCTAGGCTGTGTCCTTCTGCCCTTTTTGCTGCACCCCCTGACCCAGCCCTCAATGGAGAGGAGAACTGTCTGCCAGGCCATGGGGGACCCGTTAGGGTTCCCATAAGAGGTAGTTTGGCCAGGGTGCAGGGCTGGAAGGAGCAGGAGTGTCTCCCCAATCCTCCCCCTGCCTGAGCAGCCCCAGAGCAGCCCTGGCTACCCCTGTTCCCGCTGACAGGCACTCCTGGGCTGCTGGCCCTGTGGCTCAGCTAAAATTAGACCCTGTGCTCTATGTGGGCTATCAGGGTCGGCTGAGGTCAAGGCTTGTGTGCAGCCGGTGCCCCTTGCCTGGGGTGCAGGGAGGGTTCTTGATCCTGGTCCTCTCCCACCCTGCCGCTGTCCCCAGCTCAGGCAGCTCTGCCCCTCCTCCCCCCACTCCTAGAAGCTGTCCTCGCACGCTTTGGCTTGGCGCTATCACGATGCAGAGGCCAGGGACCCTGCGCCAAGCCCCTGCCCCATGGCCCCCAAGCCCTGTTGCTGTCTTCTCTGTTCCCTCTCCAAGCAACATCTGGCCAGTCTAGCTCTCTCTCCTAGAGGCAGCCTGGCTCCTCCCCTGCCAGCTCTGATTCGCTCCTGGCTGGGAGGCAGGGTCTCCACTTAACCCTTTCCAAACCAGTTTCCTTGATTGCTAATCATAATAAGCAAAAAGGACCACATCCCACAGGTTGCCATGAGAGATCACAGCCTCTGTTTTTGAATTCTCACATCAGCTCTTCAAGGCAGAGGTGTATCACTGTCAGTTTTTACAGATGATAAAAATGAAGCTCAAAGAGGGGATGTTATTCTTCTAAGGTGACTCAGCTAAGAAGTGGCAGGGTGAGGATTTGAACCCTGAGGTCCTGACCCTAATCCTTAGAGCTTCTCATTGGTCACCTCAGCTAGGGGGACTGAGTGTGGGAGTCTACAAATCAGATGAGATCATTGAGGTGTTAAGCAGGTGGGGGTGGGGGGTGGTATTAGGTAAAATGTTCCTATTTTCAGGATTGGTCCTTCTTCCTTCAGCAGCCCCCCACCCCACCCCACTCATCTCATAAAGCTCCAGCCTTTTCGGGCCCACACCTGGCACCTCTCACTCAAATGCACAGGTCTGCCCTTGCCCAGAGCTCTGCAGGGAAGGTCTACATGTTTGTTGCAATCTATATGGTAAGATCTTCCCAGGGTTGAACTTGGCTCACCTTTACTGCATGCTCATTGGGAGGGTTCATTTGCTCAGTTCCTTGGTCTGTGAAGGGAGTCAAGAATAGGTGACGTCACCCACTGAGGAATCACTGGAATGATGGGGGAGACAGACCCTGGCTGCCAGGAGCCCCATTCTGACAAAGAAGGCTACCGGGAGCCAGGCAGAACTGGAGTGAACTCTGCCTCTGTCCTCTCATCTCTAGAAAGGGGATAATGATATCTGCCATGAGAGGTTGCCAGGTTAAATCCAGGCTTATCCCACGGGGGTCCTTCAATGAGTGGCAGCCTCCTTTCCTTGCTTGCCTTCCCCTGATCTCAGAGCACCGCTGATCTGATGAGGGAGCCACCATGGGAATGTTTTGCCCTCGGTGGGCATACTGTTAAACAAAAAAGTTAACTTCCACAGTTGAAAGTCTTTTTAAAAGAAAGGGTTTATTAGGCCATCGCTAGCAATAAAAGACTGGTCTTGGGGTGTGGAGTCTAGACCATGAGTGGATAGATAGGAAAGATGATGTGTCTGTCATCCTGGAGTTTTGCAAGTGTTTTTATACATCGAGTAATAGGGAGAAAGTTGTAAGCCATTCTGAAAGGATTTACATTAGCTATAGACAGAAGGAATGGGAGGTGAAGTGCAGCCAGTTCTGGGATAGGCACAGCCAAGTCCGCAAGGAAGAAGTGTCCACTCCTGTCAATTGGCTGTGGGCTGCAGATTGGGAAGCTTGTGTTAAATAAGAAATGGAGGCTTCTGGAGGTCAGGTTGGCAGAGGTTCGTGGGGTTCAATAATCACAGAAATAGCCACCTGGAAATTAATCTTGAATCCCAACACATACAGGAATGAGAGCAGTTTTGTCAGAGCTGTTTCGCAGCTATTAAAAGGCTAACTCTTCTGTTTCTTTCTCTCACTCTCCCACCACTGTATTTTAATTTAGAGCATCTCAGAATTTTTGTCTTGTCATTACACCTAAGAATATCCTCAAAATGGCCAAGGAAGCGGGGAATCTGGTCTCCTCGCACTACAGGGTCAGCCCTGAGCAATGGACTGGCATTCCCTGTGTATATCAGTTTCTCTCGTATGGTGAGAGGCCTTTGCACACTGTTTGCTGTTCCTGCCTGTGTGCCATCCTTCCTCCTTGCTCTGTTAACCTCCCCACCCTTGGGAGGCTCCCTTCCTACAAGAAGCCTCCCTGTCTCTCCTCAGCCTGGGTTAGGGCCCTCCTCTAGGTTCTCATGCCATTTCTTCATCCCTCTATACCCAGACACATTCATTCATTCATCCAACAAATACGGATTGAGTACTAAATATGGGCCAGACTTTGTGCCAGGCACTGGGGGTACAACAATGAAGAACAATAATAGTTAACATTCGTATTACACTTGCTCTGTGCCAGGCATGGCTCTGAGTGCCGGCCAGTGTATTCATTCATTTAATCCTCTCCTATGGGGCTATGAAGGAGACACTGTTATTATCCCCATTTTATGGATGAGGAAATGGAAGGCCAGGGAGCTTTAAGTAACTTGCCTAAATTCCCACACCTTAGCCAAGATTTGGACCCAGGCAGTCCATTGCCTTAACCACTGCACTATTCCACTCCTGAGCGAGACAGACACACCCCCAGCCTCCCAAGTTCACTGTCCTGGGGAAAGAGAGACCGGTAACTAGGTAATTACAGGATGGAGTGGGGACCATGGGAGTGCAGAGAGGGGGCAGCTAACCCAGGGGGCCAGAGAAGGCACCTGAGACGTGACACCTACCCTAAGACCTGAAGGGCACAATGTTTTTCAGAACAATCACTGTGGCTGCCTGCGTGGGAAGAGACGGGAAATGGCAGAAGTGGCGGCAGAGACAGCTTTTTTACGGGTCTGTCACTCCACAAGTCTTCCTTTCTTCCTTCCTTCCTTCCTCCTTCCCTCCCTCCCTCTCTCTCTTTCTCTCTTTCTCTCTTTCTCTCTTTCTTTCTTTCTACAACTACTTGATGAACCCTTACTGGGGGCCAGGCAGTTCTAAGGGCAGTGAACAAAGCAGACAAAATCTCGCCTTCATGGGGCTCATGTTCCAGGGAGGGGAAATTGGCAATAAACACAACAAATAAATAAAAGTATCTTGTGTTATTTGGCAATAAATGCTATGGAGGAGGGAAGGGGCTGCAATGTGAAATGGGCCAATCAGGGCTGGCCTCACTGAAAGGCTGACATTTGAGTACCAACTTGCCAAGGTGAGCAGAGTGTATTTTTAGGGAAAAGTCATTTCAGGCCAGGGAGCAGCCAAGGTACAAGCTCTGGGAGAGGGGAGTGTGCCTGCTGCGTTCAAGGTGTGACCTGGCCTTGTTTTCACAGCACCATTCAGACTCCAGGAAAGAGGTTAACATGGGGCAGAGAGAGAAGCAGGAGCCATGTTGGGCCAGGTGAGCCATGCAGGTGAGCCATGGTGGTGGCATGGACCAGGGTGGCAGGGGTGAAAGGGGCAAGATGTAGTTGGATTCTGGATATATTTTGAGTCAGGGCAAAAGGACAGATGGGCTGGATGTGAGGTTTGGACTGAGCCACAGGGAGAGTAGAGCTGTCATCAACGGAGATGGGAAAGACTGGAGGGGAGCCAATTGTGGGAAGGTCAGGAGTTTGGTTCTGATGCTGGGAATTGTGTCTCATTCATCTGTCTCTTCCCCAGCACCAGCGTAATAATGTCCAACAAATGCTTGTTGAATGAATGAATGGATGGATGGATGGACAAAGTTGGGAAGGCTAGGAAGCCAAGGCCAGCTGGTGAGGGTCTTGGCAGAGGGACCTGACCCTCTTCCCCACCCCCAGCGCTGGGCTCAGACCCATGCCCACACTTAGGTACTCACACAAGCCCTCTCCTACCTTCATTTCTGCAAGGGAGGCTTTCAGGCCAGCTGAGGCCTGGGCTTGTCTGGACTGCCATTCACACAGTTGTCCTGGGCTTGGATGGAGGAAAACAAGGCAGGGCATTCTGGCAGGCAGGACTGAACTGGGCTCATTCTAACAATACATCTCTGGTCTCTGCCAAGGGCTCTAGGCCTCCATCGGGTTCTTCAGGGCTCATCAAAGCCACCAGAAGTTCCCATCCTATACGTGGGCTCTGATCAATGGGCTAGAAGCCAACACTTTGGGGTGATGGGAGTGAGACAGGGTAGGAGAGAGAGGACAGCAGGAGGAGAAGGAGGGAGAGGAGGAGGAGGCAGCAGCCTGGGCTCTGGTTTCGTGTGGTGAGGCTTCTGGGAGGAGGCAGAGGATTTGTTCGCTGCAGGACAGGGTTGAAGCAGGTCTTTATGTGGGTTTGAGGACGAGGTGGTGCTCTGGATGGCATCCCAGAGCTCTGAGCAGTGCTGTGTTTGTTTCCTGGCCATGGTGGTGTCACACTGCCTGGGACTGCTTCTTGCCTGATGTGCCAGGTGTCCTAGTGACCAAGGCACCCAGGCAGAAAATGGAGGCTAACAACATTGTGTTTGATCTGAAGTGTTCCCTCTTTGCACCCTGATTCTGCTTCCCTCCCACTCTTCCTTTTCTGGGATGGGCCTGAACTCTTCTCCAGAAGGAATGCTTCTAGTCCTTCAAGAGGAAAGGGTCTGAGCACTTATAGTGCTGGGGTTAAGAGTGCAGCTCAGGTGCTCTTAACGAGCTGTGTGTGCCTGTACAAGTTACTTCACCATTCTGTGCTTCTATTTCTTCATCTGTAAAATGCTGATAATAGCTCCTTCCTCAAAGATTTGCTGGGAAGAGGATTAAATGAGAGCAGGGACCTAACAAAAGGTATCCTCTATTCTTCCTCAGACCCAGAAGGAGGTGAGGTGACTTGCCCAAGGGGCAGCAAGCTTCCATCTGGGATAGATCAGGACCAGGACTTGGTTTTTGCCTCCTACACCCATGTTCTTCCTGCTGCACCATCTCTGTTCAGGAAGAAAGAAGACACTTGGAACTCCAGTAGGTCATCACCGTGGAAACCCATCTGCTGCTGTTTGTTCCTTCGGCTCTGAGCTGTCTGGGTGTCTCACTGCAGAATCAACAAGTGCAGGAGGCTGGAGGCTGCAGGAGCCTCTGGGGTCTCAGCTCTCCCTGGGTTGAGCACAGATAACCCCAAACCATGGTGAATCCCCACAGGACCCTGTGATATAACTCAAGCTTCAGCTAAAGCAAGTGTTCCCTCAGTGCCACGTGGATGCAGAGCAGTGCCTGCCATAGTGGATAACCCACACCTGCACCCCACCTGGGGGAGGGCCACGGGATGGGAGTGGGGAAGCAATTCTGGCCTCTGCTCCTCCCACAGGCATGGTGCATGACCTTGGACAAGTCACCCTTTTTCTGGGCCTTCAATTTCTTATCATCAGCCTAATATGGTAGCAGGACTAGCTTCCCAGAGCAAACTGTTCTGGAATTCTTACTGAGAAGTAATCCTGACACAATTCAGGTCAGTCTTTCTCACTTGTCCTTTCCCATCCTTTCAACACTTGACTGTTAAGGAAAAGTATACAAAACTTGGAAGTGAGGCAAGGAGGAGACATTCATCAGTCCACTGGGACATTATCTAACAAGCCCCCAAGGGTCATGTGATGACTCCTTTTGTGTTTTTGGGCCCAGACATTTTATAAGTCTGAGAACTAAGATGCTAATTTGCAAAAAACAGATAAAATACAAATGATTTTTGTCTAATACTGATGCAAATGATTTCTGACCAGTAGAGATTATAGGTTAAAACCCAAAATTTATATATAGGTCACGCACTGTAAGGTTTTCACTGTTGGAATCTGACTAGTAATCTTATTCCAGCATTCTTTGTGTTTCTTTGACTATATCAGTGTAATGCAGGAGCTCAATTCCTGGTAGGTTCTTGGATTCTGTGAGACCGTAAAAGACAACAGAGCCACAGGTAAGGGGTTCATACCACAGGTATATTCTTGAGGTGGTTGGTCGAGACATAGGAATAGCATCCACATCCGCTAAGGCAACCCCAACAGATAAATAGCGTACAGAACAAAGGGGCTTACAACCAGCTGGTTACATAAGGGGGGATATCCATCTGGTCTGAACGGGCATGGGAACAAGCCAGTGACCTTGTAAGCAAGGCCAAGAGTCTGTAAACTGCTCTCCCGGCCCTTTCCCTACAATCAATCAGTCCATTGAACCTGCTTTTGTCATCTTGACAGTTTCCTCATGAATGAGTGAAATACAACTTTGACGCCTGCTCATTATGCATTTTTGTGATAATTTTTTTGAACATTTAGAAAAGTATGTTTGATAGCTCACTGAGCCTCATTTTCCTCTTCTGTAAAATGGGGAATTTGAGAAAGGGGCTGACAAACTTGCTGATTCTGAGCCAGGCACTATTGAGCTCTTTAGATCCCTGATTTCATTTAAGCCTCACAGCAAAATTCATAGAGGTGAAGTGAGGCTACGCAGCCAATAACAGAGCCTGGATTTGAACCACTGCATTGCAGGGAGCTAATTCCTGCCTCACAGGCTTATTGTGGGGCTGGTTGAATGACAGAACACGTGGGAAAGTGCTTGGCAAACTGGACAGGTGTGCACACGTGTGAGTAATTATAGTCAGCCCAAGGCTACCTTCTAACCAGCCACACCTAGACATGGCCCAGGGGCTGGCTCCCCTTCCCCAGCAGGTGGGTTTCTACTTCCTGTAGGGTGGGTTTCTGTTGTCTGGAGAAAGCCAGAGGGGATGGAGGTGAGCAGGCATTGCTGGTCCAACCCCTCACATACAGGACACTAGCCCTGCCTGAAACTGCAGAATAAGGTTTCAGCCCTGACACTCCTTTGGGGCCTGTATTCCCAGAACAGAGGTCTGGGGGATAGGAGGACTGAACAGGCCAAGTAGAGCACATTTCAAACCCTGGTCCTGAAGTCATTCTGTTCCATCCTCCTGAATTAGATCTTCTCTGAAAGCTCCAGAAGCCATGCCAGCCTCCCCTAAGTTCCCGGACACCCGCCAGAGTAACCCACACCCAGACAACTTCACCTCAGCCCTGGAGGCCAAGGGGTTAGTCAATGGGGCCAGTTTGGCAAATGTTTACCTTAGCAGGCCGATAATTATCAGCTTGTTTTCCAAAGCTGAGGCAGGAAGATCTATTTCTCCTCTCCTCCCTCCCCCAGGATGCCACTTGGCAGAGTAAACACAGCTTTCTGTTGGTTCTTTGAGGAGATGCCAAGCAGAGGAGTAAGAGCTAGGGCAGGGATCAGACCTAGAAGTGGGCTCCGAGGAGGTGATGCAGGGGCTCAGTCCCATTTCTCTGGGAGTCCCAGCCCCACCTCGGGAGCCCAGTCTAGACTGACATTCCTTCAGATGTCATAATTATGGCTATAATTGATGGAGCCTCACCTATGTCACCTCATATAATCCTCACAGATGACCAGAAGAGCTAGGTGCTCTTATCTCTGCTTCCAGATTAGGGAAGGGAGATGCAAAGAGGTGAAATCACACATTTGGGTCACCCAACTAGTGGGTGGTAGAATGGGGACCAAAGCATGATCTGTCTGATATCAGACCTGCCGGACTTTCCCCTTTCCCTTGTAAAAGACAAGGCTGTCAATTTGTTGAGTATCTTCTATGTGCCAGGCACCATGATGGACACTATTTCTATGATGGACACTATAATCTGGAAGTGCCATTTCCTAGAATACCTTTCCTATGCCATTAACATCAGAAGAGTGAGGTAGTACAGTCCATAACGGGGGAAGGAAACACAGGCATGAATCCCAGAGATAAAAACAGGATGAGCTTCAAGTTGCTTCTTGTAATCCAAATGGCATCCTCATCAGATGTCCACCAGGTTCTGTTGGCTCCACCTCCAAACAAACCCTGACCCTAGCTTGGCTCCCACCTCCCCTTCTCCCCGCCTAGTCCAGGCCATCATCATTGGCTCATCTGGGCTGGCCTCTGGCCTCTGATTCCTTTTGTCGCACCCAAATACTGTCTCCTCACTTCAGCCAGAGGGTTTGTTAAAATGTAAACCACATCCCTCCTTGGCTGTGACTTTGTATTAGCCATGTCTTTGTAGTTTCTGTATTTTGATGCTTTGACATAGGGGGGCGGGGCTTGCTGCCTCTGGAGGGACTCCCCCTCCCAGGGCTAGCCAGTACCTAAAGATGGTAAGCAACTCACCCTTGAACTTGCCTTTCAGATGTAAACCAATCAATCCAGAGCCCATACCCATAGCTATGTCCTCTACTGGACTCTCACACTTGGGGACTGCCCCTCTGCCATATTCACCTGAGGACCAGGTACCAGACAACTGGGTGTAGCCCCTATGCCTCAGAGCCCACTGAAATCATTCATAATAGCCAATCCTAAGCCTCATCGAGTCTTCCCACAGAAACCACAATAAAGACTCCAGCCATGTTTCCCCTTTGCTCTCTTTGTCTCCTGACCAACCTGGTGCTTCCCCTGGAGCATGGCTTGCCCCTCCTCTTGGGATCCAGGAATATAGAAAACTGTTTTTTCAATGGCAATTGTCTTCTGCTCTGTGGTCCGAAATAATAATAATAAATTATAATAAAACTGAAATAATAATAAAACCTATGTTTTAAAATAAACTCCCCAGTGGCTCCCATCACACAGGCTAAAATCTAGGCTTCTTTCCACGACCCAGAAGGCCCTCCATGATCTGGCACCTGCCCGCCCTCCAGACCTATCTCCTGTCTCCCTTCCTGCCTCACTGTGCTCCAAACCTACTGCCTCTTTTCTATTCCTCAGACCCAGCAAAGCAGTTCCCACCTTAGGACCTTTACCTGGGCTGTTCCCTCTGCATGAAACATTCTTCTCCCAGAACCCAGCATGGGTGACTCCTTATTGACATTCTAGGGCTCAGTTTACAAGTAGCCTTCTCAGAGAGGCCTTCTCTGAACACTCACCATCAAGGAATAATAATAGCTAGCATGTTTTCCATGTGTCAGGCACCCTTTTATGTACTTTCCATGTATTCACTCTTTGAATCTTCAAAACAACCCTATAAAATCGGTGGTATTATTATTATTATTATTGTTTCCATTTTGCAAGTGAGGAAACAGAGGCTCAGAGAGGTTAAGTGACCAAAGTCTCACGGCTAACAGGCAGGTGAGCCGGGACTCAAACCCAGCAGCCATTTCACACCCACACTCTGAATCACTGCGCCTTATCTCCTGGCGCAGAGTGTCAAATAACTATTAGCTATTATTTTATTATTATGGGTTTTGTTTGTTTGTTTGTTTGTTTCTTTTGAGGGCAGTGTCATTGGCCCTCATATGTGGGACCCGAACCGGGGCCACTGGCTTCCCAAGCCAGCGCTTAACCACCGCATCATTCAGCCAGCCCCTTATTATGGTTTTTAACAGAAGCTGAATTCCACTTACCTATTTTTTTTTTTTTTTGAGGGCAGTGTCATTGGCCCTCACATGTGGGACCCGAACCGGGGCCGCTGGCATCCCAAGCCAGCTCTTAACCACCGTGCCACTCGGCCGGCCCACCCACCTATTTTCTTGAATGACATTTGAATTCCTTTGCCACAGTCCCTCCTGCCCACTATTGTCTTACACCTGACTTGCTTGGACCCTGAAGGCATTCTTATTTATAGCCCCTGTTCTGGGTGCCTCTTAATCTTTCACTAATTCTTTTAACCAACACTCACTGCGCCAGGTGCTGTACTAGGCCCACAGAGACAAATAAGATGACATCTGTGCTCTCAAGGAGCCCATGGCTGTGTGGGGAGGCTGACCTGCACACAGGTTGTTCCACTGCACTGTTATGTGTGCTGTCGTGGAAATGTCCATGAGTGTTAGGGATTTGCTAGAAAGCGTTTCCCAGAGAAAGTTCCATCTCTGCTGGGTTTGAAAGACTGGACAGGAAGCGGACAGAAAAGATGCAGCACAGGCAAATGGAAACAGCACGGGCAAATACATACAAGTGGCTGAGTGTGTCTGTCTAGGGACCAGAGGGTCACTTTGGATGAGGAGGAGGAGTGATCCGACTGGGTGAAGGAAATTGATCCAGATCTGGGCTTTGATAAGGACTGCAACCTTTGTTGTGGAGGCTGAGAGAAGTCTTAGAAGGATTTTAAGCAGGGACTGACAGGGCATTGTCAGTAGGGTTCCACCCCCCACCCCATCCCCATTTTCCCAAACCTGTTGAGAACTTGGTCTCTTCTAAGCCAGCTCATGTTCTTCAGGCTGGGGAGCCTTTTCCAAGAATTTGATGGAATTGATGACAACAAGGCTGGGAGCCAGGAAAAAAAGATTAAGAATGGGAATTCAGGCCTTTCTTGGCCTCTGGGCCGCCCTGAACTGGCCTAGCCTCCAAAAATCATTTTTGATGAGAGATTCTGGGAAGCAGGCCATTGCCAAGGCCAAGTAAACTCCTGAAGAAATGGGAAGGAGCCCTAAAGTAGAAAGAGTAATAATGTTCTCACCAGTTTTCCCCTCCTAGGTGAGGGTGGGCAAGGTGTCTGGCCCCTCCCTTTGCAGGAAGCTCCCTCAGCCTCGTCTCCTTTTGTGCTCCATAGTAGTCCCTACTCTTCCCAGCAGGGGCTCTGGCGACCTCAGCGGGGGGGATGTTACTTCGGTTGTAAAGTTAGGCCTGATGGAAGGGGAATGTTGGAGAGACCCCAATTTCTATCCTTTCCCTTCAGCCAGGCATCAAGGTATCATAGCAGACAGGGAGATGTGGGTTCTGATCCTGGCTTTGCCAGTCATTAACTCTAATACTTTGAGTGAGTCATCTGGTCTTCCAACCTCCCAACCTGACCTGCAAACTGGCAATGACACTACCAACATCTCAAAATCATTGTGCCAACTGAATGAGATTAGGTATGCCACGCACATGGCACAAACATGATTCTTACCAGTGCTGGACACTGGTGGTTAGAGTTCCTCAGGTGGAGGGTGGCAGAGAGGGAGTGAAGGTGATGCTAGATGGACCACAATGGACTCAACACATGTGTCACCAGAGGAGACAGCATTTGCAAAAGCATGGAGGGTGACAGGGCATGGTAGGATTGAAAATGTTAAGTAAGGATAATAGAGAAAGATAGTTACTATTCTTGACCTCTGTTAAGCATATACTTTACCTGTTAGTAGGACGTTAAAAGAGGGTTCATCTGGACTCCAGTTGGGTCCCAGTGCTGAAAACAGTAGGTGCATGTACAGATGTAGATGTGCACAAAAACCATCTCCATTTTTGTGTCTGATCATGCTGTGACCTTTGACCAACTTCACCATCCTTAGTAAGCATATCAAAGCCTTCTAGTTAATGATTATCTATGTTCCCTAAAATGTAACCCTAAATACTTCTGTTAGTAATGGCCAGGGCAACCGAGATGAATATCAAACTGGAGATAGTATTGACTACCAGGAGGTATGGTCCCTGGCACTACTGCATGCTTTGTTCCTTTGTCAATCATTAGTATCAGAGTTATACTATAAAAATAGTATGGTAACAGGAGTCTTTAGTGGAGAATAATTGGCGCAAAACTACTGGGCGCTTTGTTTGCTTCATTCTCTCCTGTCCAATCTTCCCATAAGTAAATTACCCTGTAATAAATTATGTTATATTCTATGGAATTGCCTGCTTCATCTTTCAGTCTGAAGATAACGTCTCATTACGGTGGCCATTACACCTTTGCCTCACCATCAGACAGTGCAACTATATTAGAACAGAACCCAAGTCAATTCCTCCATCACTAGCCTGTTGTCTACTAACTTCCAGGCTGTAATACAAGAAAGAGTTAAGAGTTTTCGAGTTGGTTTCAAACCGAGCTAGGATATTTTGGGAGAGCTTGTTTGAAGGCTGTGATCAGAAAATAAAGACTATTTCAGAGTTTTGCTTTTTCTCAGAGACTTATGGAGAAGCTAATTAAGTTTAAGCCTCAGAGTCCCTTCTGAGGCTCTTGTGTGTGTGTGTGGGGGGGTTGCAATGTGTTCACACAGTCATATGTTATGCAAATTCTCAAACAGTAAGATATTTTAAATTTCTTTTTCTTAAAGAGGATCCCCCAAATTGTATAAGCTTCTAGCCCCACAAAACCTGGATCCACCTCTGCCCTCTATCAAATCCAAGCCATTTAAGTGATCCATGGGTTAGTTCATTTCACTCTTGTGTTGATGTAAGAAGTGTCCAAACCCGTAGAGAATTTTTATAAGTGTTTCTTTGAGCCAAACTGACAACATATGCTGGGGAGCAAGATCTCAAAAGCTCCAGAGAATAACAGTTTTGCAGTTTTTATACATTTGAAATTAGAGAAGGAAAGTAAGGAAGAGGAGGTGGGAGAAAGCAAGGCAGGGATGGGTAACAGTTCACAAGATTCTGTGAACTGTTATTAACCCTCTCTTGAGGGTTAATACCCCCTTCGAGGGGTATTACTTCCTGCATTGCAAAGGTGTGTTAACCTAGATGCACAAGAACAATGGGCAGGGCTGGCTTAAACCTTCCACTAAAGAAGTTACAGGCCTGGGGCGGGCTACCCACCATGACCTGCCCAGTTAGGGATTTATGGTCAGATCACCCTGTGACGTTACTTCCCATAGAACCCCTTTTTTGGTCCACATTTGCATCAACTCTAAACTCTAGAATGTAGATAGTACTACTGTTATCCCTATTTACAGATAAGGAAACTGAGGCTTAGAGAATAGTCATTGTACAAGATCTCACAATAAATGGTATATTTGGGACTTCAAGTTCATAGCCTGTGTCCAAAGACCAGGCCCTTAACTGTAGTGCTTTCCAATGGTATATATTTGTTTTCTTGTCCACTTTCCCCACCAACCAGGAGGTTTCTAAAGACATAAAGACAAATCATTTGTATACACCTAGCACCCAGCCCAGAGGAGACATCAGCACATGTTGGTATATAAAAAGGAGAGAGAAGCAGTCCCTGATAGCTGGAAGCTGGGCTTTGGTGTTCCCTGGCTGAACATAAACAATTTCACAAATCCACATGAGACAAGGCCACTCTGTGACCCTGATGGATTAAGATACAAACAAGACCACTCCGTAATCACATCTGAACACAGATAACACATGAATGTTGTCCAAACCACAAAAAAGACCAACCAGTCCCCTATCCTGGCTCATATAAGAGACTATTGCTTTTTACTATTTGCTTTAAAGACTATTGCTTTAAAGACTGTTCTAACCTCAATCAAATCTTCCCTCCTTCTAGATAAGAATTATTAAAATCCCCAATCATAGAATTACCCCCACTTCCTGACAGAATCCAATCCAGAGTGGAGCCCTGCTTCCTTAAATCCTTGTGGAAATCATCTAATAAAACCCCAAATCCTATCTGTTCTTTCTTCCTTTTTTTTTTTTTTTTTGAGGGCAGTGTCACTGGCCCTCATATGTGGGACTGAACCGGGGCCGCTGGCTTTCCAAGCCAGGGCTTAACCACTGCGCCACTCGGCCGGCCCTATATCTGTTCTTTCTGACACGCTCTTTCTGAGATGCCCCCACAGTTTTCCATCATACGCATTCTCCCTCCCTGCAATGAGTATCCAACTTATTCAATTACAGGTGTGTTTCTGGTGGTCTTTGATAGGAGCAGCATTGACACAGGTATCACACATTGATGGATCATTGAACATAGAACATTGTCAAAAGTTACTTTCCCCAAACTAGTTGATGATGAAAGAAAGAAAAATAGTGGTTCCCTCTGGGGAATGGGAATGAGGGGTTATAAACTGAGAAGGGACATGAGGCAACCTTTCAGGATATTGGAAATGTTTCTACATTTTGAACTAGGTGATGGTTGCTTCAAATTTTAAAAAGGGAGTTGAGCTGTAGACTTAATATTAATGCGCTATACACACTTTGTTGTATACATATGATACTTTGATTTAAAAAATGTCTACCAACTTCAGCTGGTAGGGAGTATTAATAAAAAATAAGGTTTAAGCTGTAATAAAGAATAAAAAGTGCGGCGGGCCGAGTGGCTCAGTTGGTTAAGAGCTCACTCAAGAGTGCGAGCTGAGCTCTGAGCAACAGCAGTTAAATGCCCAGCCCGAGCTGAGCAGCCGCTGAGCTACCAAGAGGTGATAGGATGGCTCAGCTGAAAAAAACAAGAAAGAATAAAAAGTGTTTGAGCATGGGGGCGGATGGCAATCTGGGACATAGATTCAGGTGGCAACCTAAATTTTGCTTCAAAAGGAAAGAAGGGCAGGGTTTATAAAGGGCAAAACCATAAGAGCTGTTCTCATTTTGGTCCTCCATGTAAATGAAGGATTTTGGCTAGGTCAGTTGGGATTGGTTAGGCCCATTATGTAAATGAAGGATGCTGGTTGTCAAAATGGATTGGTTCCTGTCAAGGGGAAGAATTCGGATGGTCTGGTCACCATGATGAGGAGGAAGCAAAGTCCATACGTGTTCTTGTAGCAATCATTGATCCAGGATGTTTGTCATTGGGCTTTGAGCTGAATTTAGCAACAGATCAGCAATTTACCAATAATTCCAAGGACTGAGGCCTGAGACATACATAGGCCCCACCTTTTTAATGACCTCCTGACTCCATTTTACGTGATTTTCTTAGCATTGCATATTCCATTTTATTTTCTCCATCAGAACAGGAAATCCAAAGCTGGTCACTCAAATACCAACTTAAAGTTACCAACTTAAAGTAACTTAGCATCAAGGTAAAAGCCAGAGTGGGACGGTAGCTGACTAGAAGGGAAACTTGGGCTGTTGGAGGAGGAAATCTATAAGGCAGACAAATCAATCGCTTCCTGAAAACTTAAAGCATTTAGGTGTTTATGCCAGAAGAGACTAGATTGGAAAGAAATGCAGTAGAACTTAAATATTTTGGGCCGGCCGAGTGGCGCGGTGGTTAAGCGCTGGCTTGGGAAGCCAGCGGCCCCGGTTCGGGTCCCACATATGAGGGCCAGTGATACTGTCCTCAAAAAAAATAAGAACTTAAGTATTTTACTTTGCAACAGGAAGGAGCTTGGGCCCAGGGCAGATCATCTTAACAGTGACTAAAAAGAGGTAAAAGAAACTGTGACATCCTTTTTCCTGGGAAGTTTAAAACTCACCCAGCAAATGTCCTCAGCATGGCCTGGTCTAGGAGCAGGAGACCAATAAATGACTTCCAGCTGCCCCTCACATGACTAGGGACTCTGGTTAGTCATGAGTGTTTTGGACCAGCTGCAGAACACTGATTAATTAGCCAAAGGGAGACCCTCTCTGATCTGCTTTAAGCTTTTTATATTCTGCCCTCACTGCCACCAACCACAGCTTTAATTAAATCTGGGCTTAATTACCACAATGCGGTGCTGCCAGCACTCTCTCCTGATGACTTTATCTTGGCTCCTGGAAGTATGGTGATGGAAACAAAGTTCTCAGGAAGAGAGGTGAGCCCAAGGAAGCTTAAAGCACAGACTCTGGACACTGGTGATTTGAGGTACGTGGGGTGGGTAGATGGAAGGATCATCTACAGGACTCAGCACCTGACCTCAAGTTGTGCACACTTTCTTGGAGGGTTAAGACCTCCCACCTTGGGCCAGACGAGTGGCGCGGTGGTTAAGCGCTGGCTTGGGAAGCCAGCGGCCCCGGTTCAGTCCCACATATGAGGGCCAGTGACACTGCCCTCAAAAAAAAAAAAAAAATCCTCCCACCTAGGAGATAGCATAAGGCAGTGTGAGGTAATCCCCCAAATGAGAGGTGCACACAAATATCCCAGCACCTGAGAGCGGGCCGTGGTCCTTTGGGACTGGAGGGATCAGAGAATCTTCATGGAGAGAAAGAGAGGACCTAGAGGAATTTTCGAAGAAGAACAGGATTAGACAGGCCCCAGGCAGGACAGTGTGCCTAGTGGAGGGAAGAGTATGAGTGTGGTGGTAACAGTGAGAACCTGATACAGCCTGAGAATGGTGAGGATGTAATTGTAGCTGGGAGCAGGGCAGAAGAGAGGGGTGTTCCTGTCAGAGATGAACATGAGCAGCATGTCTGGAGAAGAAGGTGGGGGGCAGCTTGGGGAAGACCTTGAATGTCAGGTTAAGAAGCTGGGAACTCATTCAGTAGGTCGTAGGAAGCTGTTGAACGTTTTTGAACTGCCTGAGGGATCCAAATTTCTTATGGAAGTTTACAAGGCTCTTGTAAATGTGGTCCTACCTACCTCCTCAGGTGTCTTTCCATTCCACCCCTCACACTGTACCCCAGCAAAGTGTATGTAAAACATTCTTCACACTCCCTGTACTCCTGAGTCCTATTCCTTCAGTTCTCAATGTTAACTTCTCTATAAGATCTCTATGAGACCTTGCTGACAACTTCCCATTTTCCCCAAGCCTGGGCAGGTGGCCCTCTTCAAGGCTCCCATCATTAGAATACATATCACTGTGTTGTGATTATTCATTTGTGGGAATCCTCTGCTAGACTGTGCATTCTTCTGAGGCTGGAGATAGCATCTTGCTCACCAATGTGTCCTGTCCCTAAGAACCAGCATAGAGCCAAAAAAGTGAGAAGGGATGGAGGGGTTGGGGCTGGAGGATAGGGAGGACCACTGATCTCTGTTTTCTCCTTGTTCTTGGCCAGTGAGTTTCTGGAGGGCAAAGGAAAATTACAAGTGTCAAAAGTAAAGGTTGGTAGGAAATGTGCCCTTAAGTCGTCGGAATGATCAGTGTCATATTCTCACAGGAAGCAAAGTTGGGGTGTACACAAAACAAGTTCCGACCGCCCACCTCCCTGAGGGTAAGGTGAAGCCACGGCTATTTCTAGGCACGTCTGGGAATTATTTAAGGAACGGTGAGGTGGAGGGTTATTAACTGGACTATTAGCAGAAACCTCCAGAACAACCTTGTAATCGTGGCGCCCGCTCCTTGACCACCAGGGGGAGGAATCGCACCGCATCCCAGACCTTGGACGATTTCACCCAACGACAAAAGGTGGCCTAGAACTCTGGGAATTGTATTCCTAGGATCGTACTGAGCAATGTGCGCGATGCACCACGGGAGTTATAGTTCTGGACAGAGAAGCGAGAAATGCTTTTAAGCACTGATTTTGAGTTCTAAAAACTACAACTACCCAAAGGACCATGGGCTCCCGGGCGGTTCTCGTTTCCGTTTAGATGACCTTCCGGGCTGCTTCTGAGAGGTCAACTTGACTGGGTAAGTTTGGTGGGAGAAAACTCCTATTCTGAACTAAGGTGTATGAAGACTTTTTCAGATTCCAACCCAGTTTGGGGCTCCTCTTGTCATCCCAGGAACTTCACATTACTCTTTCGTCCTTTTCGTTTCCTATTCAAACGCCTCCAATAGCCACCCACACCTTTAATTCTTCCACTGTCTTTTCAAGCCTTCACTCCTGGCGCCTCTGATATCCCACCCTGTGCTCTCGTCTTAGGACCCAGCCCCCACAATCCCACCCTGAGCCCACAGCTTCACCTCTCTGAGACCTGCACTTTATGTGTGCCTTCTGTGTGCCTCACTCTTACCTTCACTTGCTGTTCATGCTAGTGGAAGGATTGCCATTCGTCTTGCCCAATCCATGGAAGAACCCAGTACTTGAAGTCAGCAGACCCGGGTTCTAGTCCCATTCTGCAGCTCACTCGCTGTGTGACCTTGGGCAAATCATACAACTTCTCTGGGATTCACTTTCTTCCTCGATAAAACCGAGATGAAAATTGCCCTATCTTAGAATGAGGCTGTGTTGTGGAGCCAATAAGCTAATAGGTGTGAAAGGTCTTTGTAAACTGTAAAGCCTCCACAAACGAGAGAGATTATTTTTATTATAATTATTAATGCTCTGGAACACTCTTACCTTGGCTCCTTTTCTAGCTCTGCCCTCTTGTTGCTTAAGCCTGTCCCTTGAGTGCTTGGTGTCTCCATTCTCTAAGAACAGGATGATATTTCCTCACTTCCTCCAGAGACCAAAGGTCAGACTAATGAGCTTTAAGTCTCCAGAGAGCTTTGCCTGAAAGGCAGCCCCAGAGAAGTGCTTATCTTGGACTCTGTCCTGAAATAGCTGGTGGTGAAAAGTCCACACAGCTGACAGAAGAGCGGTTTCTGCTCACTGGAAAGGGCCCCAACGGGAGACGGACAGCTGCAGTGTAAGCGTATCTATTTCCTCTGGGCTCTTCTGGGCCTGTTGAGCAGACTGTGGTTTTGTTAGGGGTGTGTTCAGGCCAGAAAAGGCTGGGAGGAAAGAATCTAGTTTGCTAGAGTTTAATTCAGGAAAAATGGAAGAGACCTTGGCTGGATATGATAAAAGAGACACAGCATTGTCAATTAGTTCCTAACATTGTTATGAGCACTTAAAATGTACCAGGCCCTAGGCAATGTCAGTTTTCTTATTTAAATTTCACTTATGTCTCCATTTTACATAGAAGGAACTTAGACTAAAAGATAAAAGAGGTCATGTAATTAGTTTCTTTCCCCACTATACTATATAATCTTATTTTTAGATGAAAAAGACAGATTAAAGAATTGAGAAAGTTTTAAATCAGAGCCAAATAAAGGAACATTTATTGGGTTTCTACGTGGGGAAAGCATGAGGATAGATTGTTTGGCCTGCAAAGAGATATGAAACACTTAAGTCTTTACCTCTGTAGTATATCTGAAGAGATAAGGCATAAGTGTGTAAAAAATTAAGGGCCAGCCGAGTGGCTCAGTTGGTTAAGAGCTCGCTCAAGAGTGCCCAGCCCGAGCTGAGCAGCTGCTGAGCTGCCAACAGGTAGCAGGATGGCTCAGCTAAAAAAAAAAAAAAAGTTGGGCTGGCCGAGTGGCGCGGTGGTTAAGCGCTGGCTTGGGAAGCCAGTGGCCCCGGTTTGGGTCCCACATATGAGGGCCAGTGACACTGCCCTCAAACAAAAACAAACAAACAAAAATTAAATAGCATTTATTGGATAAATTGATTATTAAGAAGTTATACACAGGGCACTACATTAAGCCCAGTGATTGGCAGGCATATGCTTCTGGCTGCCATGGGGATTAAAACAGATGAAATCATAGTCATTATCATTTCATTAATATGAAAATGGTGGACTGGAACACTCAGTAATTGTTGCACGCACACGTCTGAATAAAAGAAAGCTCCTGTATGCAATCTGGACCAGAGATTCTGAAACCTTGTTGATCAGAAACACGTGAGAAGTTTTAAAAAATTACCTGACTTCTGGGAATGGGCCCCTAAAATCTGTATGTCTGAAAAGTATCCCAGGTGATTGCAATGATAGGTTCAGGAACCTCTGATTTAGATTATGCCTAGACCACTTGTAGGCAGGCAACTCACTGATTGAAAACTGCTAGAGCTGCTAAAATAACCTCTTAAACTTATTTAAGAGCTGTCGTAAGGAAGCCTGTGATTGGTTACTAGGGAGTGGATGCAGACAGTGCTTGGAGTTGAGAGGAGGGAAGGTTGGAAGGACTTGGGAGAGCTTCAGAGAGGACCAGAGATTTCATGGGGCCTTGATGAAGGGGCAGGTTTGGAAGGGCGGAGAGTCTTGTAGACAGGCACCATTATGAATTGTTTAGATAAGGTGAGCAAAAGAAGGTAGAGATATCAGAGTTGATTTCCTTGGAAAATTCCATAATGTTAGAAATGACTCTGGATGTTCTTGTCAATGTTTCTTAGGCAAAATTTGCAAGTCAGATTGGATTTTTCCATCTTCCCTTTCTAGTTGTGCATCAGTCAATGTGAAGCCAGGAAATACAGATTCATTTTCATGTTAATCTCACTCTGGCCAATTAGCTTCTTTAGTTTTTATTTATTTCCAAACGTAATTTAGTTGATGACCTTCTCAGGAACTTTCCAGGACTCCCAGACTAGAAAGTTCCTTCTGTTTAGCTATTTTTAAGTCCATTCACGCTGATTCCTATCCCAAACCCTATTCTCTATGTGGGGTAAGACCAAAATTTCTTCCTATAAGAAGCTGCTATCACTCTGATCACCCACTTTTTTTTTTTTTTTTTTTTTTTAGCTGAGCCATCCTGCCACCTGTTGGCAGCTCAACGGCAACTCAGCTCGGGCTGGCCTCAAACCGCTGTTGTTCAGAGCTCAGCTTGCACTCTTGAGCGAGCTCTTAACCAACTGAGCCATTCGGCCGGCCCTGATCACCCACTTTTGAAACTTGATTCATCTTTGGTTCTTCTCTCTCCCTTGACTTCCCAAATCCACTCAGTTGCCAAATCTCATTGTTTCTGCTTTTCACTCTATCACCAAATATTTCATGGATACTTCCTAAGAGCCAGTTACTATACCAGGTGCATTAAATGCATTATTTCATTTTCTCTCTATAGCAACCATATGAAGATGGATAGAATTCCCATTGTACAGATGGGGCATCAGGCTTAGAGAGATCGGATAACTTGCCCAAAGTAAGAAAGTGAGGCAGCAAGGGAACTGGGGTTTCTCAGACTTCATCTCTGTCATATCCACAATCTCATTTCCAGAGCAGATTCCAACTCCCTGGCCTAGTGCTTGAGGGATCGCTACCCTCCAAATCGGGTCACACCTTCCTTTTCTCACCTGGCATCCGTTACTGACTACTCATTGTTTCTCATATGTGCTTTCTTATATGCCTTTGCTCATACTCTTCTGCTTGAAAGTCAACTTTTCCCATTTCCCCTTGCTCTCCATTCCTAAGCTCAAGGAGCTCTCTTTTTTCTCAGAACTCCTGGGGTATCTTATCTGATCCTCTTTTATGGTCATTAGAACTTTCAGCTGCTTCATTGTCATGTGGGTGTCATGTGTCTTGTGCCACCACTGTAGGTCTCTGTGTGTGCGGTTAACGACAAGGGGGAAAGATCTGAGACTAAGCACACACTCAACTTCACTTTGGCTAAACAGTCTGCTGACTGCATCAAGAGCTTAGCTTCTTAAGAAGAATTGGGTTTATTTTTAAATTTGCTTCAGAGAAACAAAATGAAGATATCTGTGGTAGAAAGAAAATCATTTATTGTCTCCCATAGTTAAATAAAAAGATGTTAGGATTTTTGGTTAGTTGGGGCTTTCCACTGGGCCCAAAAGTTGGCAATCAGGAAATCTATGTGTAATAATAGTTCTGTTTGTGACCTTGAGCTGTTCATTTAACCACTTAGGACCTTGATTTCTTCATTAGTAAAGCATATGTATGTACTGGGCTGGCGGGGAGGAGGGGGTAGGGTGGAGATGATGGTGGGGAGGATTGACAGACATGGTCTCTAAGGTCTCTTCTTACCCAGACATGCTTTGACTTGAACTCTGTGATCCATCCTACTGTCTTAAAGCAGAATAATGTAATATAATGATTAAAAATGTGGGCTCAGGACTCAGTGTACCTGTTTAGATGCTTTTGGTTCAAGTAACAGGAATCTAAACCCAGTTGGTTTAACAGAAAAGGGGATTTATTATTGACTCATGTAACTAGAAAGTCTAGGAGTAGGTCAGGTTTCAGGTATAGCGTAATCCAGAAATTCTTAATGTCTTCACAAATATGACCGTTTCTCTGATTCACAGCTCTGCCATCCTCCAGGGGTAGCTTCATCCTCAAGGTAGCAAAGTGGCTGCAGCAGTTCAAGGCTTCCACACATCCACACATCACTCTAGTTCAAAACAAGAAAGAACCTTTCCACCCTTAACCATCAAACCAAAGTCCTAGGCTTTACTCTGATTGGACCAACTTACGTCATGTACCC
This sequence comes from Aselliscus stoliczkanus, assembly GCA_033961575.1. Classification (NCBI taxonomy): domain Eukaryota; kingdom Metazoa; phylum Chordata; class Mammalia; order Chiroptera; family Hipposideridae; genus Aselliscus; species Aselliscus stoliczkanus. The sequence goes on from CM066730.1 coordinate 164,855,067, forward strand.
ACCCTTCATCGAAATCCTGACCAGGGGATACCAAGGGCGAATTGGCTCAGGTCAATTTAGGCCCAATTCTAGAGGTCAGAGAGGGGTCAGCCACGTCCAAATCACAAAGCTACGTGTAGGAGGACGAGATAGAATGGGTATCGAGATATTGGATATCAACAAGTTTGACCACATTTTCCAAAATTACAGCCCCTTTACCCATGATCAAATTCTGGCTCTGCTGGATGTTCTTGGGTAAATTACCTGACTTGATCAAGCATCATTTTCCTCATCTGTAAGATGAGCTAGCAACACTTATCTCAGAGGATTGTTGAAAGGATTCAGTTAAATAATACATGTAAAGCACTTAGTGTAGTTCCTGGCACAGATGACAATGGCTCTGATAGTGATGAGATTGAAGAGGGATAGAGAGCAATGGCATCGGCCTCAATGTGGGAAGCAGCCAAGTCCTAGACAGAAGCTTGCATACCTGCCAGGTTGAAGGCTGCTGTTTGACCTACTGCCCCTATCATACTCTTCCCTATCTCTGCCCTGTTTTGCTCTTATGTCCTGTCTAGAAATGCTTTGCTTCCTCTTCCCACCTCTATGTCTTCACATTTCAAAACCCAGCATTAGCACCACCTTTATAGTCAATAGTTGAGGTCAGTGATTTTGTAAATATATGCAGGTGACTCTTGAACAATGCAGGGGTTAGGGGTGCTGACCCCTGACACAATCAAAAATCCGTGCATAACTTTTGACTCCCCCAAAACTTAACTAGAGTTGTGCCTCGGTATCTTCAGGGGATTGGCTCCAGGACCTCCATGGGCACCAAGGTCCACTTAGGCTCAAGTCCCTTCTATAAAGGGGCGTAGAAGAGCGCATACAGTCGGCCCTCTGTGTCTGTGGATTTCCAAGCAGGGATGGAAGATTCTGGTTTTGATCCACTATTGTTTGAATCTGAGGACGCAAGACTCAAGAGATATGGAGGGCCAACTGTATATTTATTGAAACGAAACCCATGTATAAGGACCTGTGTAGTTCAAACCCATGGTGTTCAAGGGTCAGCTGTATAACGGAGTCTCCCAATGAGCAGGATCAGTAAGGGCTAAGAGCTCAGGTCTGGATAGTAGAGAGATCTGGGTTTTGCCACCTATAAGCAGTGTGATTTGGGAGTTTGTCAACCTCTCTCTGCCCTAATGCACTCATCTGTAAAACAGTGTCTTAATAGTATCTTCTTCGGATGGGTGTTGAGAGAATGAAATGCAATGTACGTAGAGACGTTAGTTCAATGCTGACACAGTAAATAATAGCTCAGTGCTGACACAGAGTAAATAATAGATCTGAGTAGTTATTATTCTTTGCCTCATGAGGGCACGGTCTGTGTTATATTCTCTACAACAGTTACTGCTGTGCTGGGTACAGTAGGTGTTGAGAAAATACTTATTAGTGGGTTTTGAGGAGCATGGAAGTTTTGCTGTTCACAATTGTCTCCTCATTGCTCCCCAAACCCTGAAAGACAAAAAAAAAAGCAGCCCCTAAACCTGGGCAAAGGCAGTGTAGCCTAGCAGATGATGTGGGAGATTGAGTCATTGGCAGGAAAGACAGGGTGATTAAGGAGGGGTAGATGGGTGGCGGAGGACATGTGCAAGCAACAGGAAGCTAAGAGGGAAGCAGCAAGAGGCTGTTTTATGTTCCACCCTCCAGCCATCAAGGTCGGCACTGCCCAAGTCGTCGTTTGAGTCAACTGGTGATGAAATGGGGGTCAACCAGTCAGTGCGCTTTCCACCTCTCACAGGACCCCACCTCGTGGGCTGTGGGGATGTGATGGAAGGCCACGGTCTCCAGGTAAGTGTCTCTAGCTCCGTCCCTGCACATCTCCACTGCTTCTGCCCGCACCGTAACTTATAATAGCCAGTCTGATGGTGCAATTCCAAGTGGGGGAAACTGACCTAGAGCTGGTCTGGATGCGATTATAGAGCACCGACGTCTGTCTTTCCTGACCTTTTTCTACCTCCTTCCCATGAGAAACCTCTGGATACAGATGATGGGTTCTTTTTCTAGCTAGCAGGAAAGCGGGGCTCTGACTTCCAAGGCAGCTCTCAGATCCTCTCTCCTGTCTTGAGATGCCTGGTCCTGGAAAGGTGTTTGACCTCATACAAATCTGAGTGTATGAGAGTAAGTGCAGTGGATCCTGTGCCATTGGCCCCCCATTGACTCCCCATCCTGGATAGGAATACAGTCCCCTTCTCCTCCTCTCCTGCCTTCGTTTACTTCCCCCTCCTGCTTTGGAGACTTTTCCTCTATCAGTCCCCAAGCCCCTTTTCTGCTTGTCCTTGGACCCCCACTCTCCCTTGTGAGAAGCACATACTTCCGGGTAACCTCTCACCTACTCCGGTGTAAAATGAGTGTGCTGCTACTTCCCAAGGGCCAGCCTGGAGGTGACTCGCTGACCTGCCCCGTTCAGCACAAGGGCTGATTTCTCCCTCCCGGGGCTCCTCCAGGCCTGGGCACAGTGCACGATTGAAATCTTTCAATGTCCCAAGCACTGCAAATAGTTTGGTGCCTCCCAGACAGAATTCAAAATACAGCCGGATATTTAAAATAACATCAGCCTTACATGTATGCTAAAAATAAAATTGCTTTTTTTCTTGATTCTTTGAATGTAAAATTCAGGTATATGAATTGAAGCTAAAGTTTTCCTGTTTTGGTGCTTTGCTGGTGCCCCGAACACTTGCTGAGCACGTGTGTTGGGAAGTGGAGCAGTGCTTGGGCTTCTTGCTCTGAGCAGCTCTTCTCTTTCCTACAGGGGAGCTTCTTCCGACTCTTCTACCCGTGCCTGGAGGCAGAGGAGACCCCGGAGCAGCCGCTGTGGATTCCCCGCTATGAGTACTGCACTGGCCTGGCCAGTTACCTGCAGCATAATAAGCGCTGGGTGGGGTTGCTGTTCAACCTGGCTGTAGGTAAGAGCTGGCCTCACTCCCGATGCCTTCCAGCTTCTCGGTTATGTTTCTAGGAGATCCCCAGGTAGACATGGTACCTTATGGCTTGCATTGTCCAGTTCTTTTGTAATGGGGCATCCATTAGCCAGCATGGTGTGGAGAGTTGGAAGAGAAATATATAAGAGTTTTCATTAAAGAGTTAGATTGTCCTGGATTTGAATCCAGACTTTTATCATTTACTAGCTCTAGGACTTGGGCAAGTTATATAACCTGCCTAAATACCTGCCTTCGCAGGTTTCTAGTCTGGTATGTATGTGAAGGCTCTAGCACAGTGCTTGGGGCATAGAATGTGTTCCATACATGGCTATTATTCATTTACTCCGCATGTGTAATTCCCACTCTGTGTTAGCTGTTGTGTACTGCCAAGGAGCTTACTTGTCCTGCAGGTCCCCCTCCAGCTCTCTCCTTGTCTGGGTAGGGTTGCATTGAATCATCTGCCTTGGTGTCTCAGGAATTTGCCCCCTAGTTGTTTAGTACTTCCCATTTTCTCTTGTGTTCATGCTTTCTAGTGAAGAAAAGGTGATTGATTGCCCTGGGCTGCTCAGGGGCGCATGGTGGTCCTCCAGACAGGAGGGACACGTGTTCCCATCCATGCGTAGGCCCAGGCGGTCCTTGGGATTACACCTTTGGGGCAGCCAGAGATTCTATAGCCCATGTCTCTGCTAGGGTCTTGTCGCCTGCCTGTTAGCTGGAATGGTCCCTTTAAGACAAAGGACTCTGGATATCCCTTGATCATCTTCTCCCATGGCCTGGGAGCCTTCAGGTAAGAGCTGCTCTCCCTTAGACCTTGTCATATTCCTTGCCTGGTGACAGCTGCTGAGTCATAGTCTCACAGGGTAGAGAAACAGACATTTCCATGTGCTAGCTGTCTTATCTACAATCTGCTTTATTCCATAGCCTTGGTCCACCTTCTCTCAAAGGCTTTTTCCAAGCTTTTTCACCTGGTGGAGCCTTTCATTTTCAGCAGGCTTCAGATCCTTCGCTTCTCATGCTCAGCATATATATAAAAAACACTTTTAGCTTTCTTCTTATATAATGGCACAGAAGTATTAAAAGGAGCTTGAGCTTTATAATCAGTCATTGACTCACATATGTTGAAGAATAATTCTGCCTGTGGCACTGACGTAGCAGTGAACTAGAGACTCACTCCCTGCCCTCATGGAGCTGGAAGCCTCCCCTGTAATCTCAGCCATACCACCTGTGCTCTGGGTGAGCTCGGGACAGTTGTAGAACCCTCTGAGCCTAGATTTCATCACCTGTCAAATGGGGATGCTGTTCCCACAGGGTGGTGTGTGAGGATTCAGTTAGACAGGCACCTGGTAGGTGTACACACGTACAGTTCTCTTCATTTCTACATGGAGGAACACGGGATGGTGAACTCCAAGATCTCTTCCCAGACTCCGGGAGACTGGCCTAAGTTTTGTGAATCAGTATCCAGTCAGAATTTTTTCCGTGAATTCTGATTTCTACACCTTAATAACTGTAGTACGTATGTTCCTATTTGAACTTGTGAACATTCTCAATGTTCATCCATCAATCTGTAAGTCTAGTTTATGTCCCAGAGTGTCTCACATCTCAAAGGCATCTGTTTTTGCCTCCCCACATCCATAAACCATTGTATACACTGGGGGAGATCTATTTTAAAACCAAATATGATCTTGTCATTTTAGTATCTAGAACAGTGCCTGGCAGATAGGAGGTGCTCAATATATATTTGTTGAATGAATGAATGAATGAATGTCACTTCCCTACTTAAATCTTTTTAATAGCCCTTTAAACTTAATTCAGCTCTTTTCATGGTTCTTACCTGGAGGCAAATCCAAGACAAACTTTCCAGCCTCGTTTCTTGCTACTTGCCCCACACCAACTCTCCAGACAAACTGTCCTTCTTTCAATTCTGGAAGCTACTGTGTTATTTTCTGCCTCAGGGTTTCTCATCTGTGCTCTGCATTATGGCTGTTCCCTTTGCCTGGGATGTTGGCTCTTCTGCTTCTCTCTTTCTCTTCCCCTTCTCCCTCTTTTGCATAGCTAATTCCAAATTACCTTCAAGGTCTCAGTGTGGATGTCACTTTCTTTTTTTTAAAGATTTTTTTATTTTATTTTTTATTGGGGAATTGGAGGAGGGGAACAGCATAGGGGAACAGATAAGTTGCTGTCCTTTTGTTCTTCAGTCTAGTTGAGGACATTGCTTCATTGGCCCATGTTGGTATCATCATTACGCTCTTCTCAGGTGAGGCAGATCGGTCGCCGGCCGCTCACAGTGGCTCTTGGCAGCTCACACTGGCTGCCAGCTGCTCACGCTGGCTGCCGGCCACTCACTGTAGCCTATGGCAGCCCACTGCAGCAGGGGCTGCAGCCTACACCGTCGACCGTCTCCGGGGCTCGCACAGCCCAGCTCCAGGTGGAGCTGTTGTTAGCTGTGGAGGGCAGTGTCACTGGTCCTCATATATGGGATCCGAACTGGGGCTTCTGGCATCCCAAGCCAGCTCTTAACCAACGCGCCGCTCAGCTGGCCCTGGATGTCACTTTCTTAGGGACACCCATCCTGACCTCTACATTATAGGTTAAGTTTTCCAGTAATGTGCTTTCATAAGACACTCTGTACTTCAATACTAACATAATTGTAATGAATTAACTATTTGTGTGGTTATTCGTTTGTTTTTTTTTTTGTTTTTTTTTGAGGGCAGTGTCACTGGCCTTCATCTGTGGGACCCGAACCGGGGCCGCTAGCTTTCTAAGCCAGCACTTAACCACCGCGCCACTCGGCCAGCTTGTGTGGTTATTCTTTAATGTCTGTCTTTCCTACTAGATTGTAAGCTCCATTAAGGCAGAGACCATGTCTGTCTTCTATCTCACGCAGTGCCTAGGTCAGTACCTGGAAAGTAGTTCTTTGCCAATAAATATACAGTAATATTAGTTTTAATAATGCTTGGTTTGCAAGCATAATTCAATAATGCTTGGTTTGCAAGCATAATTCAATAATGCTTGGTTTGCAAGCATAATTCATTCCGGAAACAAACTACTCGTATTGCAAGACGTCGCTCGTTTACCATGTTAAAATGTATTAGAAATGTTTGCTCATCTTTCGGAACACTTGCAAACCAAGTTACTCGCAATCCAAGGTTTTACTGTATATTGAATTGAATACAAGGGTTATGTTTTGCAAGGTTCTAATTCATTAAGAAAATACCTGTTGAGCACCTGCTCTGTGCCCAGCCGCTTGGCATGAGAGGAAGATAGGACATTCAGAGATAAACAAAACAAGGAATTCTCATCCATTAGAGGAGCCCAAGCATAGAATCATATAACTATAACCCATGGCAGGGAGTGGAGAATAGATATGGAGAAGAGGCTAGACAGACAAGTTTGCCCTGGGAAGGGATCAGATATCTCTCTGGCTTTCAAGTCCAGATCATTGCCTCCCCAGGAGAACTGAGAGAAGGTGAAAAGAAACTTAAGAAACTGATCTTTCTGAATCAATTTGGAATTTGGGGAAGTCGTATTTAACAGAAAAATACCAAATAATAGAAGCCTAAACAACATAAAGTTTATTTCTTTCTCAGATAAAAGAAAGCTAGAGGTAGACAGCACCAATATGGTAGTTCCATAAAATTATAAGAGAAGCAAACTTCTTTTGTAATCAGTCTTGCTCTGTTATGGGTGACTTCCATTTCCAAGATCATATCTCATGACCCAGGGTGGCTGCTAGCCATTACGTCCACATTCCAGGAAGGGAACACTTTCATTCCAGGAAGGGAGCACTCTCCTTTTTAAGGAGATTTCCTGAAGGTTCTGTATAACCCAGCTACTTGCACTCAGTTTGACCAGAGCTGCTCTGTCCATTATAGTAGCTTCTAGCCACATGTGGCAGTTGAACACTTGAAATATGGCTGGTCCAAACTGAGATGTGCTGTAAGTATAAAATATACACTGGATTTCAAAGACTTCATATATAGAGGATTAAAAAAAATAAAATATTACATAAAATTTTAAAATTTTGATTATATGTTGAAATCATGTTTTGGCTACATTGGGTTAAATATATTATTAAAATTAATTCTACCTGTTTCTTTTTACTTTAAAAAATATATCTACTAAAAAATTTTAAATTACTGGGCCGGTCGAGTGGCGCGGTGGTTAAGCGCTGGCTTGGGAAGCTGGCGGCCCCAGTTCGGGTCCCATATGTGAGGGCCAGTGACACTGCCCTCAAAAAAAAAAAATTTTTTTTTTAAATTACTTATGAGAGTAACATTATATTTCTATTGCTGGGCTAGATCTTAATCACACAGACAAATCTGGCTGCAGGGGAGGCTTGGAAATGTTGTATTTTGATCGCTTGACAGTGTCTTCAGCTGAAAAATCAGACTTTCGCAATTAAGGAGGAAGGGAGAAAAGGTGTTTGGAGTAGACGTTAGCAGTATCTGTCATATTCCTTTGTTTTTTCCTGGAAAGTTGGTGGACAGATTAAAAAAATCCACATGCTGGGCTGGCCAAGTGGCTCAGTTGGTTAAGAGCCTGCTCAAGAGTGCAAGCTCTGAGCCAACAGGGTTGCCAGTTCGATTCCCAGCTTGAGCTGAGCTGTTGCTGAGCTGCCAACAGGTGGCAGGATGGCTCAGCTAAAAGAAAAAAGAAAAAAAATTTCACATGCTAAATCACAGATGCATATTTGCATATGAAAGAAATAGCCAGAGTGCCTGCCCTCAAGGTGCTTACCAACTAATTAGGGAGACATACAATATAGAGACAAAATGCAGCTGCTGGAGTAGTAGCCAAACTACTGAAGGAGGCCTGTGGAGGATAGGAGGCAGTCCATGGGGTTGGAAAACATCATGGATCGGTTTGCACGTGCTTCCTAGAGGAGGAGACCTGGTGAGAGCAGGGGCATTCTGGGTGGAGAAAGCGCCATGAGAAGGGCTGCTGCAAATGAAACTTCCGCCATTCACTCTTTTGAGATGGCCAGTAGCAGTACGTGTGATTGGAATGGGTGCTAAGGGCGGGCCACTCATCTGATCACTTTTCTGTGTTCCTTCCTGAATCTCCAGGACAGTGTACTCAGCCTTCTGCATGGAGCTGGCCTCCCGGGGCTTTGTGGTTGCTGTACCAGAGCACAGGTGAGGGATGACAGTCATAGTGAACTGTCATGGATTGGGTGTCTGCATTGGGTGAGGATATAGGCTAGTCTCCTATCAATACATTATTTCTAATCCTCACAACAGCCATGCAGGGCAGGTATGACACCCATTTTAAAGGTGAGGAAATATGTTAAGAGGGTTAAAAGATGTTAAACAACTTGCTGATAGTAACACAGCTGAGTTGGGGTTCAAACCCAGGTCAGTCTCCAAAATCTACATTTTTTTCCTATTGTCCTGTGCATGCCCCCAGGTCTCTTTCCCTATTAGCTGAAGGAGATCCAGAGTGTGTTGGCTGAAAAGGAGGATTTGGTAAAGGGGAGAAGTAAACCCATGAGTGTCTTCTGGTTTCTCTCTGGTGGCGTGTGTATTTCAGGGATGGGTCAGCTGCAACCACCTGTTTCTACAAGGAGGCTCCAGAGGATAAGCAGCCTGCTGATGAGTCACTGCAGGAGGAATGGATTCCCTACCGTCAAGTTGCGGAAGGGGAGAAGGAATTCTATGTTCGGAATTGCCAGGTAGGCTTGTGTCAGCTGGGGAGAGAGAGTTATAATAAGCCTGTCCTCCCTGTACTACATTCACCAAGAAGACTTATCTAACCTCTTGAAATCTCAATCATAGTGAGCCTGAGCTTGCCACAGTAGTAGGGAGAAATAGGGTATTAATCAAGACTCTTACAATTGCAGGTGACAGAAACCCAGCTTAAGCTTGTTAGGCCAAAAGGAGAATTGATTGGCTTATGTAAGCAGACTGCAGGAAAGGCAGGACCACTGGAACCAGACTCAGATGCTGACAGGATTTGAATTTCATTCTCATCTCTGTTTTCTCTGCTGATTGGTCTCATCTGCAAACTGGCTTACTTTATGAGGTTAGAACCATAGCTCCTGGCAGCTCTGAGCTTGCATGTTTGACATTACCATCTGAGAGAATAGAACTGTTTTGGGGTTGCTCCCCTAAGCCCCCACCCCTGCCTCAAGCTGCAATATGAAAAATCTTGGAGAGGGTCTCCTAGGCTGGGGAGAAGTACCAAAATGGGAAGTTCCCACCAGAAATGCATTGTTAGATTTTTTTTTTTCCCAGGGTGGAGGGTAATCCTCAAAGGCAGAGTTAACAGGAAAAGTGGGGTGGGTCAGTGGTAGGCATACAAAAACAATAGATGCATGCTATAAATGGGCAAGTAGAATCCAGTGCTAGATTGATAATAAAATCGCCCTTATTTCCTTTTGTTTTCAAAACACTTTCCTATACTTTGTCTTATTTGGTCTTGACAACTCCATGAGTAGGTAAGCAGGGTTGAACCATGGGTAACCAGCAGGGCTGACTCCATTGTTAGGTGATGCTTATGTGAGCTGCTAAGAGGGAGCTGAGTCTTTCTCAGCACAAGGGGCCCACAGTGCTTGCTGAGATGTGGGCGAGTGAGCAAACTGTCCCTGCATTCTTCCTTGGCTCTGTAGGGGAATGAGACTCTCCCTGGACGGTTGTGCAGTGTTCCAGCTCCCACTGGGACTGTTTCTGTTGCAGGTGCATCAGCGGGTAAATGAGTGTAAACAGGTGTTGAGGATCTTGCAAGAAGTCACCGCTGGGAAGACCGTCCTCAACATCTTGCCTGGTGGGTTGGATCTGATGACCTTCAAGGTATGACAGCAACTGGTATGACCTGGAGCTCATGTATTCATCAGGACTTTCTTGGTTACACATAACGGGAACCTACCTAACTCACTAGCTTACACCAAAAGAGAATTTTTTGGCTCAAATAACTAGGAAGAGCAAAGGCAGACTGGCTTTAAGCCAGTGTAGTTAGATCCAGTGTCTCAAACATTGCCTTCAAAGCTTGGGCACTCCTCTCCCTTCTTCTGGCTTAGCTCCATTCTGTGTGTGTGGACTTCATTCTCATCACAATCTCTCCAGTAGGCAAGAACGGTAGTTGTTGGCAGCCCAAGCCTACATTTCAACTCAGCTCTAGATTTAAAAGGAAAAGAGACTATGTTAGCATCCACTAATCTGGGAAGGCTATGGTTCTGTTGGGTCACATGCCCCTTCTGGGCCAATTACTACACCAGAGGAATGGGCTAATCTGATAGGCCTGCCTAGGTTACACGCCTCCTTCTGGGTCAGGGGAACCTGGGCACCAGGACTGACAACCCCACAGGGCCACATGGATAGGTAAGAGATGGTCCCTTCCCCAAAGGAAGGGCTGTCAAGCAAAAAACCTGTGTTCCCTGCAGCCTAATTCCTTCCTTTGAGGGAGCCCCAAGAAGCCCCAGGAGGATAGAAACTTCTCTGGCAGTTTGGTGCCTATTAGGTACATTTCTTTCCTCACCTAATCTTCCCCACTCATGTCAAAAGGAACTCAGGCTCTGGTTAGAGAACTAAGAAATCACACAAAAAACATGAAAAAAAAAAAAAAGAAAATTTTGTTGACATTTTGATGTTTATCTTTCAGTTCTTTAAAAATGCTTAACATATATGTATATATTTTCCAAAAACAATAATGTTATTTAATACAAACTGTTCTTTGGCCTTTTTTTTTTACTTAGCAAATATATACAAAATACCAATTATCGCTTTATGTATAAGAATTCTTACACAAACCCACGCAGTAAGCATTGTCGTCTCTTTACATAGAAAGAAACCAGGGCTGGCCGAGTGGCGCATTGGTTAAGAGCTGGTTTTGGGACACCAGCAGCCCTGGTTCGGATCCCACATATGAGGGCCAGTGACACTGCCCTCTACAGCTAACAACAGCTCCACCTGGAGCTGGGCTGTGCGAGCCCCGGTGACAGTGTGGGCTGCAGACCCTGCTGCAGTGGGCTGCCATAGGCTACAGTGAGTGGCCAGCAGCCAGCGTGAGCCGCCAATAGCCATGGTGACTGACATCCAGAGGCCAGTGGCCCATCTGCCTCATTCGGGAAGAGCGCAATGACGATACCAACATGGGCCAGTGAAGCAACGTCCTCCGCATCTAGACTGAAGAACAAAAGGACAGCAACTTGTCTGTTCCCCTTCCCCGATTCCCCAACGCTGTTCCCCTCCCCCAATTCCCCAATTTTTTTTTAAAAAAGAAAGAAAGAAACCAAAGATCAAAGAGGCTACATATCTACTCAAGGTTACCTAGCTAAGTAAGTAGTAGAGTTAAAATTTAAATTGGAGCTCTTGGATCCCAAAGCCTATACTGTGTGCCCCAAAGCCTCTTTAAAAAGTACCTTTTTTTAAAAGAAAAAGATTTTATTGGGGAATTGGGGGAGGGGAACAGACAAGTTGCTGTCCTTTCGTTCTTCAGTCTAGTTGTGGAGGACGTTGCTTCACTGGCCCATGTTGGTATCATCATTGCACTCTTCCCGGGTGAGGCAGATCGGTCGCCTACTTCTGGATGGTCGCTCATTGCAGCTATTGTCAGCTCATGCCAGCTGCCGGCCGCTCATGTGCTGGCTACTCCCTGTAGCCTATGGTAGCCCACTGCAGCAGGGGCTGCAGCCTACACTGTCACTGGGGCTTGTGCAGCCCAGCTCCAGGTGGAGCTGTTGTTAGCTGTAGAGGGCAATGTCACTGGCCCTCATATTGGGATCCAAACCGGGGCCGCTGGCGTCCCAAGCCAGCTCTTAACCAATGTGCCACTCGGCCAGCCATAAAAAGTACCTTTTGAAGGCTCTGGTCTTCCAGGGAGACGCGGCTGCCTGGACGGCCAGTAGGTAAGACAGAACCTGAAATCTAGAGTGCTTTACTAGCTATAATATTTGCGGTGTGTCTGTCAACCAGATACGCAGGGCGCCCAGGCACTGAAGTGCAGGCCTGCATGCCTGGGAGCCTGATGGATTAGTTAAGAGGCGGCCTTTTAGAGACATTCAGCATTTAAAAAGCTAAGTATATTTTCACCTATGGGATTGACTAAGATCTGAAAATTGATTACTCACGCTGGTGGCAAAGCTGTGGGGAAGTAGATACTTTCCTACGTTGTGGGTGAGAGTACAGATTGCCCCATGCAGGGTGGTTTGGCAATAGCTATTAACAGTACAAATGCTTATATTGCTTGACCCAGCAATTTCTAGTTCTGGGCAGTTATTCTACACAAATCTGCACACATGCAGCGTGATGTACATACAAGGTTCATTCCAGTGTTGTTTATACTAGCAACAGATTGATAGATAGTATCCTGAATGTCCACCAATAAGGGAACTAGCTTAATAGATTATGCAACAGTGGATATATTTATTTGGGTAATGAGAATTACGGTAACACATAAGCCCCAAATGGCTTAACACAGTAGAAATTTATTTCTCTCCCACATAAAGTCCAAAGTGGGTATTCCTATGTAAGGGGTGACTCAGGGATGCAGGCTCCTTCCATCTTAACAGCTCTACCCTCTTCCACCTGTGAAAGCCAACTTCATTGTGTACATTAAGCCAGGAATGGGAAAGGGCGTGGAGGTTTGTATGAAAGAGTTTGTAGGGAGCAGGCCTACATATGGAGATCACTGTCACTCACATTCTGTTGGCTAGAACTCAGTCACAGGGCCACACCTAACTGCAGGGAAATAGCATCTAGCTGTGCTTCCAGGAAAAGAGAAACAGCTTTGGTGATCACCAGCCATCTGTACCATGGCGAAATCAAATGTAGCTGTAAAAAAAAGATCAGGAAGCTCTTTATGTACTAATATTATGCAAAAAGGTAAGATACAATATGACTTGTGTAAAAAGGGGGGAAGTATATACTCATGGTTACCTGTGTATGTGTAAGTTCTGCAAAGACACATTAGAAACTTATCTGTTTGGCAGCAAGGACTGGGCAGCTGTGTGGAAGGGGAATGTGGTACATGGGAAACTTTCTTTGTACTCCTGGTTTTAGGTTATATGAATATGTTAACATAAAAAATACCCTAAGAGGGCCGGCCGAGGGGCGCGGTGGTTAAGTGCTGGCTTGGAAAGCCAGCGGCCCTGGTTTGGGTCCCACATATAAGGGCCAGTGACATTGCACTCAAAAAAAAAGAGAAAGGTAAAAACAAACAAACAAAAAATAGTTGGCCTGGGACGCCAGCTATGAGCAGCAGGGCTCCGGTTTGGATCCCACATGAGGGAGAGTGATGCTGTGCCCTCTACAGCTAAGATGGTGAACAACATCTCGACCTAAAGCTGGGCTCCCATGAGGCGACGGCGATGGTGTAGGCTGCAGTCCCTGCTGCAGTGGGCTACCCATAAGCTACTGTGAGTGGCTGGCAACTGTCATGAACGGCAGGCAGCGAGCATGAGCTGCCAAGGGCTGCCGTGAGCGGTGGTCCAGGGGCCAGTGACCGATCTGCCTCACCCAGGAGGAGCACAATGATAATACCAACATGAACCAGTGAAGCAACATCCTCCACAACTAGACTGAAGAACAAAAGCACAGCAACTTATCTGTTCCCCTTTCCCGATTTCCCAACTCTGTTCCCCTCCCCCAATTCCCCAATAAAATCTTAAAAAAAAATACCCGAAGACATCACCAACCATGTTGCTGATCTAGAGAGACTGATGGGGCGGTGGGGGGAATTTAGATACCAAGCCTTGGGATGGAAATTGGGGAGAACCTGGGTTCAGGGCAGAGGCTGGGCAGCAAAGCCTAGAGAAATTTCCCAAGCCCCTTAGCAGGCAGCTGCAGTGGCTTTTTATATAACCATGCCCTGAAGTCTTCTAGGGACAACCAGAAATAGAGCGAACACACTGTCTGCTGGGTATAGGTTGGAACAGAGGCCCAGAGGAAGTCGGACCTGAGCTGGTGTCTGTACCAGCAGGCCTTGCTTCAGAGCAGAGTGGGCGGGCCGCAGGAGCTCCCCCTTCCGCCCTTGACTTGGAATATGTGTCTTCCAGTTGGACTGGTTTTAAGACAGGTATCCAGAGGATGGAAAGTGTTCTTAACTCTTAATGTGCTCGTAGACTGATGAATCAGTGTGGAGTCACATCACTTTTATCTATTCATAGATATTTGAATATCCAGGTAGTCTAGGTGGTAAGATTACAAAAATAAAGATGAAAAACACGGATTTCAGAATTCCTTCCTACCGAAGACTGTTCAGTCCAGGGATGGCCTGCCAGATTGCTCTCCAGTGGACAGGAAGTTCGTAATCGCATAGTTGGGGGGCCTCACCCACTGAATTGTGTTTCTCCATCATTGTCTCACTGTTTTCTTTCTCTTGCCCCTGAAGAATTCCTAAAAAAGCACCCCTGTGTTTCTGACCTGGCTAAGTTCTCCGCTTTCCTCAGGGCAGCATCGACACGAGCCGCATGGCTATAATGGGACATTCATTTGGAGGGGCCACAGCTATTCTGGCCTTGGCCAAGGAGACCCAATTTCGGTGAGTTGCCCAGTGATGCTGCTGTTAGCTCCACACAGCATTCATTCATTCACCAAGTATTTGTTATACAAGTATTATGTTCTAGGCGCTGTTTAGGGGCTGGGGATTCAGTGGTGATCAAGGAAGGTCTCTAATTTCACGGAATTATGTTATTGCAGAAGGAAACAGACTAGTAAACAAACTGACAGATAACCAAATCCCCAGCACCCACGTGCAATGCAGAAAATATAATAGGTTGATATGCTAGAGAACCTGGAGTCTTCTTTGAGAAAGTGGCAGGGGCCGGCCGAGTGGCTCAGTTGGTTAAGAGATGGCTTAGAACACTGGCTTTGAGCAATAGGGCCGCCAGTTCGATTCCCACATGGGCCAGTGAATGCTGCACCTGAGCTGAGCTGTCGCTGAGCTGCCAACAGGTGGCAGGATGGATCAGCTGGTGTAACAACAAGATTGCCTGTTCGATGGTGGGCTATGCCCACCTGCAACTAAGACTGAACTCAGCACCTCGAGTTGAGCTGCTGCCCGGAGGGCTCAGTGGATAGAATATGCGCTTTTAACAACAAGGCTGCTGGGCTTGACTCTTGCATGAGATGGTGGCTATGCCCACTCTCAACTAAAATTGAACACAGCACCTTGAGCTTAAAGGCCATGAGCTGCTGACAGGAAGCCAGATGGCAACTGGCGTCCTCCACAAAGAAGATTGAAGAATAACTTGGCTGGTCCCCTTCCCCAGTTCCCCAACACTGTTTCCCTCCCCCAATTCCCCAATAAAATCTTTAAAAAAAAAAAAAGAAAGTGGCATAAGCCAAGACTTGAAAAGTAAAGAAGCCAGCCATATAAAGGTCTAAGGGAAGATCCTTCTAGGCAAAGGGAACAGCTAATGCAAAGCCCCTGAGGTGGAAAGAAGCTTACTTTGTCAGTGTGGGAGGAGCATGGTGAGTGAGGGAAGAGATTAAAGATGTGTTCAGAGAGATAAACAGGAGCCAGATCACAGGGCCTTTTGGCCAGAATGAGGAAGTTAGATTTTACTCTAAGTACAATGGGAAACCACTGAAAGATTTTAAGGAGTTAAAAACCTTACCTAGGGGCCGGCCGAGTGGCGCGGTGGTTAAGCGCTGGCCTAGGAAGCCAGTGGCCCCGGTTCGGTCCCACATATGAGGGCCAGTGATACTGCCCTCAAAAAAAAAAAAAAAAAACTTACCTACATTTAAAAACATCCCTCTGGCTACTGTGTGAAGAGTGGATTGTAGGAGGACCAGACTGAAAACAAGAAGCCTAGTTACAGGGAGGCTATTTCAGAGTCAAGGTGAGAGGTGGTGGATTTGCATTAGGATGGAGGTAGTGGGAAGGAGAGTCAGTGTATGTTTTTTCGAATTTTTAGGACTACGTGATGTATGAGGTGAAGGAAGGAGGAATTTTCATTTGTGTCTCCATCATTTGAGTGGGACAATGATTGTCCTTTACTGAGATGGGGAAGACTGGAGGAGCATTTGGGACAAGGAGAAACTTAATTTAGGGCCTTAGTTTTGCCATATCAGAGATTACTGCTTGAAACTGGCCAGGGTTTTCTTGCCATGTATGCTTTGGGCTTACAAAGCAGCTTGTGTAATTAGGGTGCTAAGCTATATTTTGCTATGTCATCTGCTCTGTCTCCCCGTCTAGACTAGGAACTCCTTGAGGGCAAGAACTGTCATTTATCTCTGTGTCCAGGGCACAGGGCTAAGGACATAGTAGGTACTCATGAAGGACATGAATGAATGATTAAATGAATGAAGTGCCATTCTGTGGAACTGAAGTCAGCTGCCTGAGAGTATTATAGATCCAGGGGAAGGAGAAAGTCTGATCCATGCTTTCAGTGAGTTTAAAATCTAGAAGGATCTTTGGCCACAGGTAAAAGTGATCTCTATCCAAGATCCTAACTGAAGGGTATGGGTCCTGGTACCCCCTTCCTGGCTTCCTGAGCTTTCACCCCTTAAAGGGAAGAACTCTGCCCCTTCCCCCATTGCCGTAGCTGCTCTTGTCTTGGTTTCTGCATGGTAGTTTCAAATTGATTCTGTTCCAGGTGTGCTGTGGCCCTGGATGCTTGGATGTTTCCTCTGGAGCGTGACTTTTATCAGAAGGCCCGAGGCCCTGTATTCTTCATCAATGCTGAGAAATTCCAGACAGTGGAGAGTGTCAGCTTGATGAAGAGGATATGTGCCCGGCACAATCAATCCAGCATCATAACTGTGCTGTGAGTAAAGCCCAAGCTCATGATTCCTGGTATGGTCGCCGTTTTCCACCCAGCTATGGTTCCCTTAATTACTCTCGAATTATCCAGAAGTTGTACCTATTAACAGAATACCTGAATACATCCCGAATTTCAAAATCTTAATTCCTTTAGAATTTTATATCTGACCTTCTCCATTTAGCTCCATGTACAGTGATTTTTTTTTTTTTTCAGTAGTTCATATGACTTTGTGACAGGATTTATCTTCTGCTTTCTGGGAAAGGGGTGTTATGGGATTGTGTGTTGGGGAAGAAGAGGTGTGGGTCTGGGTGGACTCCAGAGATCTCTCACCTCATTTGGGAATTTTATTGGGTCTTTTGAAGAGTGGTGGATATTCACAAGCTAGCTTTCCAGAGACCTTCATTAATACCTAAATTCAGATATCTTCCATAAACCATCCGTATTCTGGCTAAGAGAAACCGCATTCTCTTCACTGCTATCACCAGCACTATCACATAATTTTCTTTCTGAAGCCATTTTTCACAGAAAATGTTTGAGGGGCTTTAAGAAATGTCCTGTGCATAGGAAGTGGCCTAGGGCTCCCAAGTGCAGGGCTGGAGGCGCACTGACAAGTCTCTGACTTGCTCCTGCCCTGCATTCGAGCCCAACAACACACATCCTTCAGGGAACCTAGGTCCTATTTCAGCAAAACAACGAGTACCTGTGTGCTACGGACCCTTGGAACCACTCACGTAGCTGAAATGCCAGGTCCACAGCCCTGGAAGGTGAGGGGTCCGCTCAGAATCAACAGCGTCTTCCCTTCCTCATGTTGGCCCTGCTCCCTTCCATGTGGCCAGGCCCTCTCCTTTCATTCTGGTTTCATGGCCACAGGAGACTGCTTGACAGTTTCCGCAAGCCTGTCAGATTCAGGATAATTGTGATCCCTGGAGGGACGGGAAGTGAGAGCAGTTGGGAAGGGGTACACAAGGGGGATTTAACTATTGGTAATGCATTATTTTTCAAACTGAGTGCTGGACACTCAAGTATCCATTATAGTCTTTATACTTTTTTTATGTGCCTTAAATAATACATATTTTAAAGTCTGTTTTTCTGCATGCTGTCAAGCAAAGTTTAGCATTTAGATTTTCCTTCCCTCATTGAATTAACTAGTAAATTTAGTTATAAGTAATTTAGCCCCAAATTAACCTAGTGAGAATTTCACCTTTGAATTCAATGTATTTAATGTCAAAGGACTTAAATTGTAACCCAGAAATCTTTAACAAGCCCTTGCCCTCACTTTTCTGATTCCTTAAATAAAGGCAGGTAATTTTTTTTTCCTGTTTACTTTGTAGTACAGTTCTGAAGAAAGGAGCTGATATATTTTGTGAATATTTGGAAGTCACTGGGTAAAAGCCATGATGTAATAGTTTATAATAACATAGGGATGAATGGCAGGTGCTGCAGACCTTGCTTCCTTGCCCCTGCCCCCACTCCAGCTAACTCAGCCTTTTCCCTGCACTGTCAGGCATCGTGGTCTGGAAGTTGAGGCAGCTTGGAAGGCAGGCACACCTGTGTTCAAATCCTAATTCCCTCCCTTACTACCCTGTTTCCCAAAAAATAAGACCTAGCCGGAAAATAAGCCATAGCATGATTTTAGGTGCCAAAATATGATACCTTGGCATACTGAATAATTTAAACTGAAGGAGTTAGTGGAAAAGGCACCTTTTCCCCTGAAACAGATCATAAAACCCTCATGTGAGGGGTGTATGCCCTCCATATCCTGGAGGAATCATGCTGCGGCTTATTCTCCTGCTAGGTCTTATTTTTGGGGAAACACAGTAGATGTGTGACCTTGGGCAGATCATTTCTCTCCTCGGATTCTGTCAAGGGGGAAAACACTTCCCTTCCAAGATTGTGAAAATTGAGATAATACACGTAAAGTACCTTGCACATAGTAGGTGCTTAACAAATACTTGTGTGCCCTAGCCTCCAGACTCCATCACTTATTTGTTTCTCTTTTCCTCTAGTGGTTCTATTCATCAGAGTCAGACTGACTTTGCCTTTGCGGCTGGTCACTGGATTGGTAAACTTTTCTCCTCTCAAACCTGCGGGAACTTGGACCCCTATGAAGGTCAGGAGGTTGCAGTGCGGGCCATGTTGGCTTTCCTGCAGAAACATCTTGGTAAGGAGAGAGCTGGAGCTGGCGGGGCAGCCTGGGCTCCATTAGATTTCCATGCACAGTGGTCTATACTGACATGTCTCAGATCAGGGAGATTTATGGCAGACAGAAAACCTGAGTGAAGGAGTTATATAGAATTATAGAAAGAATGCTTAGTTGCAGATTTGGAGATCCTGACTCTGTCTCTTACTACCTGAATGACCTTGGCCTCATTGTTTAATTTCTCTGAGCCTCGGTTTCCTCACTGTAAATGGAACATTCATCTCTCCCTACTCCATTACCTCTGTCCTAACTCATTATCACTTACCTTATCTGTATTGTGGAGGAGGGAATGATGATATATGGCTTACATTTGTAGAAGTCCTTTAAAAAAACAAAGCTTGGGAGGATTATGACTAGTATCATAAATCACAGACCAGCTAAATGGCAAGGCCTGTAGAGGCCGTTGACCCAGCCACCTCCCCGTAGATCACCTCTCATATCTTCCCTGCCACACGGTCAGGCAGTGTGGAGAGTGCCCTACCACCAGTGAGGGTCAGCCCTTGCCACCACTGGAAACTTCAGTGGTTTTTAAGAGCTGATATTCTAGTTAGGCTTTTTTTGGTTCCAAGGACTAGAGAGATTCCCAAATTTACCTCAGGGAAAAGCAGGGGTTTGTTTCTGAAAGCACAGCTTGCCAGGTGGGAAGTGAAAAGTGACAGGAACCAAGGTAGCGCCCAGGACTTGACTTCTCTCTCTGTCTCTGTTATGGGCTCAGTCTCTCTGTCTCTCCCTCTCATAACAGCTCTTTCTCTTTGCTCTGGTCTGCATCTTTCTTCTTTCTAATCCGTGGTTTTTTTCTCATGTTGATAGCACCGGCTTCTTCATAGTTCCTGCTTCTTCATAACCTCAATCGGCATGGACCACTCTGGGTTTCTCCTCTCTATCTTGTGGCATCCTTTCATCTTTAGCTCCCACTGCTCATGGCCGCATTTTCTTGGATTTCTTAGACCAGATTCCCAAGACAGACAACTTGATTGTCTCAGCTCACCTTTATCTGCCAAGACACAGTACAGGGCACTGCCCAACTGGGCTCGGAGCTCTCTTAACCAGAATAGAGTAGGCTACCATTTTCTGCACGAGGCCGATCCCTCAGCAAGTGCTGTGTGTAGGCCACTTTCCTCCAGCGGGGAGCTAGGCTGGTTTGGATTTCTAAGGTTGACCTCACACTAACCTAAGACCAAGATCTGATACTTGGTAACTCTCCCCACTTGCCCTGTTATCCCCTCAAGAGCTACCCAGAGAAGCCTCAGACCCCTTGCACATGGCAGCTCTTTAGATATTTGAAGTCACCTCTAGTGTGCTCTCTTGAGTGTTTCTGTTCATTTAGCTGAATGTCTGTGGCACCTCCACCTATTCCCCTCAGTTTCCCATGATGCCATTTATTATCACCTTTGGATGCACTGCTGGTTGGTGCACCTTTTAATGTTCGGTGCCCTGACTCGAAAACGACTTGCTAGCTATGGTCTGACCAGTGGCTGGTACAGCAGGACTGTCGCCTCCATGCTCTGGACACCAGACGTCTAGTTGGATGGCTTGGGTGCATTACCATTTCCTGCAAGTGCCTAACAAACTTGGTGTGGATTGAGTTTGCTTTTTAAACAAATCTGTCCTCTTTTTTGACTTTTTGAACCTGACTTTGCATCTTTTTTTTTTTTTTTTTTTTTAAGAATTTATTGGGGAATTGGGGAAGGGGAACAGCATTGGGGAATCAGGAAAGGGGAACAGACAAGTTGCTGTCTTTCTGTTCTTCAGTCTAGTTGCGGAGAACATTGCTTCACTGGCCCATGTTGGTATCGTCATTGTGCTCTTCCCGGATGAGGCAGCTCGGTCGCCTGCCTCTGGATGGTTGCTCACCGCGGCTATTGGCAGCTCACGCTGGCTGACAGCCACTCACACTGGCTGCCGGCTACTCACTGTAGCCTATGGCAGCCCACTGCAGCAGGGGCTGCAGCCTACACCGTTGCCGGGGCTCGCAGCCCAGCTCCAGGTGGAGCTGTTGTTAGCTGTAGAGGGCAGGGTCACTGGCCCTCATATGTGGGATACGAACCGGGGCTGCTGGCATCCCAAAACCAGCTCTTAACCAATGTGCCACTCGGCTGGCCCCTGACTTTGCATCTTTATGCCTGTTCATTGCAACTTGCTTATCAAGAGCCATTATACCAGCTCAGGTTAGAGACTTTAGGATTAATAGAGACTTTAGGGTAGGAGAGGAATGGGTCCATGTCTCCAGACTTTAAAGGGGCCTGACTACATGGTCCTCAGCCCACTTTCCCTGTTTCCTCTTAGGCACCATATCATTAGGTAAGAGCTAAAGATGACAGGGGAGCCCACCATGGCATGATTGGGCTCCCTTTAGTAGCAATGTCTGTCGAGCTAAGGTGTTCATTACTGGAGACCCGCAGAAGAGGAGGTGGAAGGCAGGAGAGTCTTAGACTGTAGGGAGAGTGTTGATGGCTTGCTTTATGCCAGGCCTTCTGCTAAGTACTTTAGATGCATTGTCATGTATAATCCTGAAAATGGCTGTTTCCAATAGGTACTTTTATTATTAACTCCATTTTACAGATGAGGATACTGAAGCTTAGAGCATCTAAGTAATTTTTCACAGTTATCTGGTGAGTAAGTGGCAAAGCCAGGATGTATCCCAGGCTGTCTGATTCCATAGCCCAGGTGCTTGATTGCTCTACTGTTCTGACAGTGACTCTGATGACCAAGGGATGCACTCAGTCTTTGGGAGACAGAGGACAGGCTCCTAACTCAGACCAGAAGGAAAGGACAGCCAGGAAAAGAGGCCTCCTAGACAAAGCCATGCTTGTCTTTAATCTTAACAGATGAGTAGGGTTCACCAGGCAAGGTAGGGGCAAGGGTCTTCTAGACAGAAGGCACAGAGGCCTATGTGGGCCTGGTCAGTTTGTCTTTATTTTATTTATTTATTTATTTATTTATTATTTTTGAGGGCAGTGTCACTGGCCCTCATATGCGGGATCCGAACTGGGGCCACTGGCGTCCCAAGCCAGCTCTTAACCAATGCGCTACTCGGACGGCCTGAAAGGAAAGCTTTTTTGATGGCCACACAGTGCATTGTCACATGGGAAACTAAAATAGGTTGTAAGTGGCTCAGCTGAACCTCTCCCCCCTCTTAAAAAATACCTCTGCAGACAGGTGTGTTATCTTCCACTGAGAAGATTGACTTCTTTCATACTAAGTGCATGCAGCTCCTGTGTCCACCTGTTCCACCCTTCTTCCACTCTCCTGGAAGACTGTCACACTTTCTCCTTTCTCTTCAAACCTCTAACACCTCCTCCCCATCCTGTCTCTCAGCTGATTAACTTGGCCTCCCACATCACCAAGAAAAGGGAAGCAGTCAGTGTTTCCTCAGAGCTCCCACATGCCATCAGCCCGCCTTCGTGCATATATTCAGCTTCCTGGCTGGTTCTTAGAGTTTCCTACCCAGTTACCTACCTCAGGGGAACCCCTCCATCTACACACTAGATTTCACCCCTTTCGGGCGGCTCCAGATGGTGGTGCCAGCAATTCTTTTCTCTTTACTTTAGATCATCAATTTTTCCCTCTCTACCAGTTCATTTTGTGCTGAAATTTCTCTTAAAAAATATGTCTCGGGCCGGCCGAGTGGCGCGGTGGTTAAGCGCTGGCTTGGGAAGCCAGCGGCCCTGGTTCCGGTCCCACATATGAGGGCCAGTGACACTGCCCTCAAAAAAAAAAAAAAAAATCTCTTAGCCCCATCACTTACCACCCCGTTTACCTGTTCGTCATAACAGCAAAACTCTTCAAATGAATGGTTATCTTCACTTTCTCTGATTCTTATCTTCTCATTCTCTCTTTAACCCCTCAGTCAGGTTCTCCCTGAAAACTCCTTTTGTTAAGGTCGTCGGTGACCTTGAGCTTCACAGTGCTCAATCCAGTTGTCCTTTTTTTTTTTTTAATCTGAACCATCCTGCCATCTGTTGGCAGTTTAGCGGCAGCTCAGCTCTGGGTTGCTCAGAGCTCAGCTCGCACTCTTGAGTGAGCTCTTAACCAACTGAGCCACTCAGCCAGCCTCAGTAGTCAGTCCTTATTCCTCGTCTCATGGGGTCTCTCAGCAGCTTCTGACAGAGCAAATGATGCCATCCTCTGAAACCCTGTAAAGTCGGGCCCGAAACACCACACTGGGTCTCTTCTCCTATCCCAGCATCTGCTCCTCCTCAGTCTACTTTACTGCTTCCAGGTTTCAGTGCTTGGACCTCTTCTGTATCTCTATGCCCTAATGTCATCTGGTCTCATGGCTTCAAACGCTATCTGCATGCTGACAATTCCCCAGTTTATATCTCCAGTTTGATCTCTCCCGTGAATACCAGATCTGTATAACCTGCTACTCAATATCTAATAGATATTTCAGGCAAAAATGATTTCAACTGCAGTCTTTCCCTTCTCAACTAATAGTAACTCCATCCTTCTGGTTACTCAAGCCAAAGTCGTCTCTTCTCTTACACCTTCCATGCAGTCCCTCCGAACATCCTATTGGCTCTACTTTCAAAGTATATATGGAATCTAATCACTTGTCATCACCTCACAGCTCCACCCTGCCCAAGTCATCTGTCACCTAAATTACTGTATTAGTTTCCTAACTGGTCTCCCTACTCCCACCCCTACTTTCCTATACAGTCTTTTATTTTTTTAGAATTTTTATAAGAGTTTATTTGAGCCAAACTAATGACAATGCGAAGAAGCAAGATCTTAAATGCTTGTGCACAGTCTTTTGTTAATAGTACAGCCAGAGTGATCCTGTTAGAAAGTAAGTCAGATCTTGTCTCTCCTCTGCTGAGAATCCTCCAGTGGCTCCCATCTCTCTGAGTGTCAAAGCCAAGGTCCATTGTCCTGCTGGGCCCCTGTGATGTGGTCCTCCCGGCCCTCCTGCCCTGTCCAGCTGCTCTGTCCCCAGCCTACTTCACATTCGCTGTGCAAGCCTCCAACACTCCAGGCACGCTCTGGGTTTAAGCCTTGTCACTGCAGTTCCCACTGCCTGGAACTTCCTTCCTATAAAGTCCCGTGGCTCACTCCCACTTCCTTCAACCCTTGGCTCAAATCTCACCTTCCCAGTGAGGCCCACCTGACCAGCCTTTTTAAAACATTGTATCATCCTAGGGCCGGTCGAGTGGCGCGGTGGTTAAACGCTGGCTTGGGAAGCCAGTGGCCTGGGTTCAGTCCCACATATGAGGGCCAGTGACACTGCCCTCAAAAAAAAAAAAAAAAAGAAGAAGAAAAAGAAAAGAGTACATAAAACATTGTACCATCCTTACCTCCTCTCATCCCCATTCCCCCAGCTACCACCGCTGCTTCTCTTATCTGGCTCTATTTTTTTTTTCCATAGCACTTGCCACTTTTCACATTCTATAGTTTGTTATGTTTATTGTTATCTCTGCCTACTAGGTTGTGAGCCGTATGAGGATGGGGATGTCTGTTTGTTTGTGGATATCCTTTTAGCACCAAGAACAGACTGGGGCCCATTGTGGGCATGCCCAGTGTTTTCTGAATTAATGAATATGTAGCAGTTAATTTGTCGAGGCTCTAGTCCATGCCAGGTTCTTGGCAGGGCACTGGGATCCTAAGGTGCAGGAGAGTGGTCCCTGCCTTCTGTCCCAGGTTTTCTTTGTTTTCAACAAGGACACCATTTGCCTGCTCAGCGGTGCCCCACTCCCTCAGCCTGAGGCCTTGGACCTTTTCTGACTGGATTTTTTTTTTTTTTTTTTTGAGGGCAGTGTCACTGGCCCTCCTCATATGTGGGACCGAACCAGGGCCGCTGGCTTCCCAGGCCAGCGCTTAACCACTGCGCCACTCAGCCGGCCCCTGACTGTTCTTACCATGTGGTTAGACCCATCTGCCCATGACCCCAGGGTCCTCTCCTGACTCATACCCAGCGTTAGGCTGCTTCATGATGTCGCCACCCTACTCCTGCCCTTCACTGGGAGGCCCTGGATTTGCATACACTGGCTGGCATGCAAAGGACCTCTCCTGGCTTGGCAACATCCCTGTGCCTGCAAGTAGGCTTTCCATTTGTCACCCTTTCTGACCAAGGTTTGAATTCCATCTCTGCCACTTACCAGCCACAATGACCTTGGGCAAATCAGATGGCTTCTTTGAGCCTCAGTTTCCTCAACTATAAAATAGGGCTAATAACAGAACTTAGCTCATGGGGATATTATGAAAATTAAATGAAACAGTGCATGATTAGCACAGCTCCTAGAATGAATTATCCTTCTATATATTATTTATTTTTTTGTTATTATCATTATTGTGTTATTGTAGATTAAGCAATTTCTAAGGCACATTTATAAAGACACTGAATGAATATTAGTTATTACTGCCACCACCCTCACCACCACTGTGACCAGTCCTTGTAGTAGCCCAGGCTTTCCTCGCTCCAGGATGTCCCATGAAGTCCATGGCAGATACTGTGATCTAACTCTACAACGATTTACCTGACTTTCCTGTTTTTTTTTAGACTTGAAAGAGGACTATGACCAATGGAACAACCTCATTGAAGGCATTGGACCATCACTCATCCCAGGGGCCCCTCACCACCTGTCCAGCCTTTAGGCAAAACTGGCCATTTGTAAAAGGTCACTGAGCTGAGTTCCCATTTGGGGATTGCCCAGGGACACCCATAGCTTCCTATCAGGAAGTGGTTGACATGACCCCTCTTCACAGATCAAAAGGATGTGATCACACTGCTGATTGGATAACTGGGTACTTTGATCTTGAACTTGTTAATCTTAAATTCATGGTGGGACTTGGATCACTTACTGATGACACACGGACTTTCTAGGACCTGATGGTGTGGGGAACAAGCAATGAAGTGGGGCTGGGGGGCCCCCAAGCCCCAAGCTGAGCCGTATGGGCACTGTTAACCCACAGCCTGCTCCGTCACCTTGTGCCAGTGTGGCTTCTGCAGTGGAAGAAACGAAGTCAAAGGAGGGAGTGGAAATTCCCACCTTCAGGACCTTTAGCCCAACCTAGCGCTCTTCCCACCTCTCAGCCTCTCCCTCCCCAGGTCCCCTTGGTGAGTTCCCAGAACTTCAGGTCATTTTCTAGGATATGGACCATCATCAGACTTTCTGTTTATTTTTAAGCCTTCTTAATGCATGAGACGTAGTACTGGGCACTCATTTGGGGTAAGTTATCCTTGTGAGCCCATGGAGGGCAGGAGGCACTGTCCCCACAGCGTAGGAAGGGAAACCGAGGTACAGAGCAGGGCCTCAAAGCTCTGCATGTTGGAATTTTGCTAAAAATGTATCTTGTCAGGAAACAACACAAGTAGGTTGAGATGGAGAAGACAGAATAACAGTGTTACATGACCGTTTGAACACGCTCTTGCCATAGGTAGTTTGGTCAGTTAGAGGTTAGGAGACCACCCCTGGAGAGGCCTAGGAGCAGCCTGGTTTTGCCTCTTACCTCAGACGTCATGAGGCCCCAACTTGCTCAGAATCAGCGTGCTGTAAGTTGTCTGTTTTCTGGCTCTGAGGCCCTAGCCCCAAATTTAAGTCAAGATTTGGATTGAATTTTCATTCTGTTCCATTTATAATATGAATGATATTAATACTCATGTTTGCCTAATGATATGTTGGAATATTCTCTATTTAATCTGCATTAGAGCAAGATGGGGAGCCATCTGGAAGCAACTTTTCCTTCTGTCTTTCTTTGTTCGCTTACCACTTATGACCATGTTGGGCGGGGGGGGGACGTTAAAAGGAAACGAAGTCTTCCTGGGGATCTAGTTCAAAGCTGCCTGGGAGCATCAACCAGAAGCGCCTCTGTCCACTACTCTACACTTCTCACTTCAGTCCAAGTTGAGGGCCCCAGAGGAGGCAAGAGCAAAAGGGAAGTGTGTCTCTACACAGTAGATCCAAGGCCAGTGCCATCAAGCAAACAGACTAAATCTACCTGTCCACAGCTGTTCTTTCTAAGAGGTGAATCAAGAGATCCACGAAGGCTGTGAACCTTGGGAGAATCTGAATCTTTGTGAGACATAGCATGAGGAGAATATCATTAAAGCCTTGGGCTCTAGAGTTCTTTAGCCTGGTTTCCAGTCCTGGATTTACCACCATTCACCCGGTAAATCGGAGCAAATTATGTTCCCTTCCCAATCTCGGTTCTAAGGTGGGGATCTGCGTTATGAATAGTTAGGAGGATTAAGCTAGAGGATGTGTAACCCATGGGTTATTTAAAAGTATGTTTCCTCGGCTGGCTGAGTGGCGCAGTGGTTAAGCGCTGGCTTGGGAAGCCAGCGGCCCCAGTTTGGGTCCCACATATGAGGGCCAGTGACACTGCCCTCAAAATAAATAAATAAATAAATAAAAGTATGTTTCCTACTTTGCAAACATAACGAGAATTTTCTAGTAACCCTGTAGCTGTTGTTTTCTAGCTTAATTGCTATGATCAGAGACGAAACGATCCAGATGGTTTTCATCCTGAAACTTGTTTGGCCAAGTGTGAAGTCATTTTTATAAATGTTCCATATATGCTTAGAAGGACTGCACCCTGAAGTTGTTGGTTTGCTCGACAACACATGATGGGGCTCCTGTGAGAGCGTATACAGATATGTAATAGGACCTTCCAACTCCAAACTGGGGATCAGAGCCCCTCAGCACTCACAGAACCAGCAGATGCCACCCCTTAGGCCTGCGGCTGGTTCTGCAGATACCAGTTCTGGCAGCATTAGCACATGAGACCCAGCTTCTACCTTAGACCCATACCTGATGCAGGTGTATTTTGTAAAGACTGGGAAATTCCCTAGGGAAAGAAGTTGTTTGAAGACTGGAGCCATCTCTCCTCCATTCAGTTCCTATTCTGGTAATGACTCATTTATCCAGCAACACTAGTATAGATGAATTTTCCATATAACAGAAAGTTATCTTACATGCCACAAAACACAATATTGACTATTTTGAATGGTAATTTACTAAAAAGGTAACACACATGCTTAATGTGAACTGACCTCATTTAACTTGAGGACGTTTCAGTCAGGATAGACAAATTATATGGTTGTAACAAGCAGCCCCACAAAATAACAAACGTTTATTTCTTGCCGATGCTACTTGTCCTCTGTGGGTCAGGTGGGGGCTCTGCTCTGCATCATTTTTATCCTTACTTGAGATCCAGACTGGCAGAGCTGTCACTATCTGTAAAGTGTTCTCAGCCCCATGGTGGAGTTGGGGGCCAGCATGGTAAGCACCCACTAGCTCTTAAAGCTTCTGCCAAGAGGTGACTATTTCCATCACGTTTCACTGGCCAAAGCAAGTCATCTGGCCATACCTAACACTCCATACCATCCCAAGAGAGAAAAAATGTCTGTGACCAGGTCTAATGTCAGAGCAGAGGCACCCGCTGGCCCGTGAAGATGTAGGTAGCTATTGGTACCTATACTATTGATATGTGGCTCCCAGCAGCTCTCCTCTTAGTTTGATTGCTTTTCATAGTTTGTGTTGTCCCCCTGGTCAAGCAGTGGCCATTACTCTTCATTGTCTTTCATGTGCCAGCCCCTAATAGCTCTTCCTGTCTCTTCAGATTATAACTTCTGATCAGCCATGTTACAACTGTCTACAGTAAACCTAGGTAGTGCCTGAGAGAGATGGTGTTACGGACTCTTCCTGCAACTAAAATGCCTTTAGTGCTCCGATTTTTATCTCAACTTCCAAGTGTTAACCAGGCCCAGCCTTGCTTAGTTTCCAAGATCAGATGAGTTCAGGATGTTCAGTGCTTAGATTCTGTGATCCTTTTTTTGAATGCTCAGAAAGGAAGGGTATCAAGGCCTTTGGTTCTTTGTCCTAGTTTTTGGTTAGCTTTCAGGGAATTGAAGGACCGTAGATAAATGGGCTTTGGATAAGCAAGGTAATCTTGCATGTTAATTGGCACATGCTGATAGACTGCATTCTAGTGAATCCTCTGCAAAAGCAAAGTCTTGATTTCTTTTGCATCTACTTGTTCCCCATCCTATTACAGAGCCATACACATGGAGGCCTCCTAGTGGTATATTGTGGAGTTTCTGTGCTGGGAATGGCGTGTCAGGAAGGGAGATAAATAAATACAGGATGGATTGAGACTCCTCATCCCCACTTCCTGGGTGCATCAGGCTCCTGCTGCTTGTTTAGATTCCTGCTGTGCCCCCAACACAATCCCCAAACCCCTTTCCAGTGTGTGTCCTCACACAGCCGTCCCCTTGCCCTTCCCCCAAAAGACTACTGGACTCTTTTTTTTTTTTTTTCAGTTTTTTTTCTTTTTCTTATTTTTTAGTTTTATTTTTTTAAAACAACCTCTTTAACTATTTTTTTTTTTTGAGGGCAGTGTAACTGGCCCTCATATTTGGGACCCGAACCGGGGCCGCTGGCTTCCGAAGCCAGCGCTTAACCACTGCACCACTCGGCCAGCCCAAGGACTACTGGACTCTTGAAATGTCAATTGATGGACTCCAACTTCACATCTTGGCCTGTGGGGGCCTTCTTCTTGCCCCTGTCCTCCTTTTCTTCTGGGGCACCACTTACCCCTGGGCCTGCAAAGTGACAGGGATAGAGTCCATGCTCTGTACTGAGGACCCAGTCCTTATTAGGAAGCTCACTTTCTGTTCCATCACAGCCAGATGCACTGTCCCTGGCCATAGCTACATGGCAGAATGACAACGATGACGATAATTGTAATAGCCAATATTTATAGACCCTGTGTGTCAGGGACTGTGCTTTACATGCATTATCTCATTTGCTTCTTACAGCAGCCCCAGGAGGTCAGGGGATATTAGCCTTATTTATTTATTTATTTTATTGAGGAACTGTGTATTTTTCCAGGACCCATCAACTCCAAGTCAAGTAGTTGTTTTCAATCTAGTTGTGGAGGGCTCATTTCAGTGGCCCATGTGGGGATTGAACCTGCAACCTTGGTGTTATGAGCCTGCTCTCCCACAAACTGAGCTTACCAGCTACCCCTTAGCCTCATTTTATGGATAAGGAAACGGAGCCTTAGAGAAGCGATTTGATCAAGCTCTCACAGCAAGAATTTGGCAAAACTGGGACTTAGGCATCAAAGTCCAAACTCTTAATTACTGGGCCACCCTGCCTAATACATATAACTGGTTTTGCACCTTCCCCTGTCTCTTTAAGCTGTCAGAGTATGAGGAATGTCATTTCATGAGAGATGGAGTCGAGAATGTCAAATTCTCCAGCAATTTTTACATGTGTTGAGATTCAGTGATATCTTTAGCACCACTGAGAAGCTGGTTGCGGGAGAGAACCGAGCTTCTCTGAGGACTGGGTCCGGTGCTCTGTTGATTTGCTAGATGAGGGAAGCACTTCAGGGATTAAGAACGTGGTCTTTGAAATCAGTTCCAACACTACTATCCCTGTGACTTTATGCTAATTTACTAACTTCTAGGAACTTCAATTTCCTCATTTGTAAAATGGAAATTCTAATAGTATTTACCTCTTAGAGTTGTGATAAATGAAACAATGCCTGTAAAGAGCCTAGTGCAGCGTCTGTACTACGGGCTTAATGAGCATTAGCTATTACGAGTGTCATTTTGTTTGGTCTTCCTTACATCCCTATCAGGTCTGGGGTAATTTGCCCTTGTCCTGAATGGCTCCAGATGGTCTTGGTCTAAATTCTTATTTCAGCCTCTCTATTCCCTTTGCTCTCATTTCCCTGCTCCCTCACAACCGAAAGCAAAACCCACACCCTGGTTCTGGCCTTGCAGCCTCTCTTCACCACCAGGAAGAGCCTATACTCTTAGGTTCCAGTTTGGATTTTAATTTCACACCCAAACACACATGCCTGCGCACCAGATGGAAACCAAAGTCCTAAAATGTTGAAAGGTAGAGGAGGACCTGAGGATAGGGATTTGTAGTACAGGCTAGTTGCATCCATGTTTGGCTGCTGCCTTTGAGGCAGGGGTCAGGGTTAAAGTGCCCATGACCTCAGGAGAAACTCCCCAGGCCTGAGAATGGCCTGTGCACTACCTCCGCCCAGCTCTCTCCCTCACTGTCATGTCCAGCTTCCCACCAAGTCCTTTTGTTTCTTCCCTCTTGGTGGTTCTTACTCAGCCCATCCTTCCCATATTATTTGATATAGTCCTTCCATTAACTCACCCACGGAATCATTTTTACAGTTTCATGGACCGTAATCTTTTCTCTGCATTCTGCGGCCAGTTCTGCCTGAAACACCAGTTTTGTATCAACATACCAGCCTGGCAAGGTGGTCTAATGGAAAGAGGACCAAACTGATTGTCTGGAGTCCTGGGTTCTTGTCTCAACTCGCTCACAGTCTCTGTCGCTCTGTGACCTCGTGTGTATGCTTTTCCGCTCATGACTTCAGTTTCCCTATCTGTAAACCAGTGTGGAGAGGTGGCTGTTGAATTGGCTGATCCCTAAGGCCCTTTCAGTTCTGGCATTTCTCGCCTCTGTCACTGAGTTGTCAAGAATCTGCAGGACTCTCTTTTTCCTGTAGAATTGCATCTCACCCCCTCATTCTGTCTGATCTTGTCCCACGTCTCCTGTCCTTTGCTTCTTCCCATGTACTCTTTTTTTTTTTTACCCACAGTCTCCTTAATATGCCCACCCACCCCAAACATGCATGCCCTTTCTCATGGTGTTTTCCTGCTTGCAGGACCTTCCCAACCTCCTTTCTGTATAGCCAAATCCTGGTAATCCTTTAGGCCCGTCTCTAGTTCCACCATTCCTATGAAAGCCTTCCTGATTAAATTCAACTAACGTTTGATCTCTTGGCTTCCTGCACCCAAGAGAAATATATTCTGTGCCATATTTAGTATTGCACTTCATTACGTTATTCCAGGAGCAGGACCCATCTGTTGGATGGAAAAGCATCCTCCTGTTGACTGACATGGGGAACTGGGATCGCTGTCCCCTCCTCCCTCACCCCCTGACCCCCACCAGCAGGCTTCTTGTTCCCCAGCCAGACTTGAGAACAGCTGGTATTCGCCCAGCCCTCTGAAGGGCCCAGCTGCCCCTGCTTCCTTTGGGGTTTCTCAGCTCCCAGCTGTGGGGCCCAGGGCAGAGCCAGCAACACTGCAGCCAAGGGCAGCTGGCACAAATGGAGATACCTGGACATGTAGTGGTGGAGAGTTAGGAGGAGGGTGGAATGGAGCACAAATCACACCAGTGTTGAAAAGGAGGGAAAGCAGTTTGCCAACTTATTTTTCCCATCTTGCTTTCATCTAAAAAAAGAAGCTGCTCCGAAACACAGTCCTCCTTAGCCTGCTAAGCCAGATGGTCCCTAGATGCCTGCCAAGTGTGCACATATAATTATTCATCTTCCTGGAATCACACCCAGGTCTGAATCTAGACACTAGCACTGTTTTGCCATTTGATCTGGAGCCAGTGAACCGTTTTGAGCCTTTGTGTCTTTTTATGTAAAATGGGGTCACTAATGTCTGCCATGCCATCTCTGTATTTGTTGGGGGGGGGGGGTGTCAGTGTAAAATGTAAGAGTACTTTGTAATTTCAAAGCACTGGAAAAATATATGTTGCTATTAATAATAAAATTTTGCTTTTGCTGTAGTGTGCTCCTACTTAATGAGTGCTTACTCTGTGCCAAATACTGTGCTAAGTGTTTTGCATACATTGTAAATACATTTAGTCCTAACAATATTCCTGTAAGATAGTGTGTGTTATCCCTCATTCAACAGATCAGGAAAGTGAGATTCAGAAAGATTTGCTAGTCCAGCTTCAGTCACCCAGAATGGAAGTGCTGGAGCCAGGATTTGAACCTAAACTGCTGGGTTCCAAAGCCAGTGCTCTTTAATTCCTGTTCATTCCTATCTCACCAAAAGAAAGCAGTTCTTTACCCTATGTAAGCTGAAATAACCCACAATTTGAGCTCCAGAAAAGCCCTAAGCAGTTGGGCCATACAAAGAGTCATTTTTGTTGAAGACTAGACTGAGACCTGACAGTACACCTTGAATTGCTTTTCTGCCAGTAGAGATGGGCTGACTCCATCCATCCATCCATCCATCCATCCATCCATCCATCCATCCATCCATCCGTCCGTCCGTCCGTCCGTCCATCCATCCATCTATCCATCCACCCACCCACCTACTCTTCCACCTATCAATCCATCCATCCACCCACCCACCTACCCACTCATCCATCTACTTATCCATCCATCCATCCATCCATCCACCCACCCACCTCACATAAAGTTGATAGTTCAGGGAACAAACCCATTAGTACTGTATAAACTATGGAGCCAACCAGCTGGCAGATTTTTTTTTTAAAATCTCTAACCTACATATTGTAGGTCCTGGCCATGTCTCCAGTGATGGGCCCAGGGTGGGCCCAGGGGTGAAAAGACAGAGAGACAGAGAGAGAGACACACACACACACACCCAGGGGTATTTCTGATATGCAGCAAAGTTTGAGAACACTTGCTATGTTTTTAAAACTATTAGCCTTTTTTCCCATTTTGCAAGATGGCGGGTGAAAAAACTGAGAAGCCAGACACAAAGGAGAAGAAACCTGAAGCCAAGAAGGCTGATGCTGGTGGCCAGGTTAAGACGGGTAACCTCAAGGCCAAGACGCCTAAGAAGGAGAAGCCCCACTGCAGCCGAAACCCTGTCCTGGTCCGAGGAATTGGCAGGTATTCCCAATCAGCTATGTATTTCCGAAAGGCCATGTACAAGAGGAAGTATTCAGCAGCGAAATCCAGGATTGAAAAGAAAAAGGAGAAAGTTCTTGCTACTGTCACAAAACCAGTTGGTGGCGACAAGAATGGTGGCACCCGAGTGATTAAACTTCGCAAAATGCCTAGATACTATCCTACTGAAGATGTGCCTGGGAAGCTGCTGGGCCACGGCAAGAAGCCCTTCAGTCAGCACGTGAGAAAACTCCGGGCGAGCATCACTCCCAGGACCATTCTGATCATCCTCACTGGGCGCCATAGAGGCAAGAGGGTGGTTTTCCTGAAGCAGCTAGGCAGTGGCTTGCTACTTGTGACTGGACCTCTGTCCCTCAATCGAGTTCCTCTGTGTAGAACACACCAGAAATTTGTCATCGCCACCGCCTCCAAAATCAATATCAGTGGTGTGAAAATCCCCAAACATCTCACCGATGCTTATTTCAAGAAGCTGCGGAAGCCACGCCACCAGGAGGGGGAGATCTTCGACACAGAGAAAAAGAAATACGAGATTACAGAGCAGCGCAAAATTGATCAGAAAGCCGTGGATTCGCAAATTCTGCCAAAAATCAGGGCTCTTCCTCAGCTCCAGGGCTACCTTCGCTCTGTGTTTGCTCTCACAAATGGGGTTTATCCTCACAAACTGGTGTTCTAAATTTATTATGAAGCACCTAATTAAACGACTGGTCTATTCAAAACAAACAAACAAACAAAAAAAACTATTAGCCTATTTTACAAAATGAGTATTTGCTACCTGAAAATATAGTATCATTAAATTTTAGCCTTCGGGCCAGCTGAGTGGCGCGGTGAGTAAGCGCTGGCTTGGGAAGCCAGCGGCCCCGGTTTGGGTCCCACATATGAGGGCCAGTGACACTGCCCTCAAAAAAAAAAAAAAAAAAATTTAGCCTTGGAAGTGCCTTTATATAATTTAGTCCGTGAGGAAACCAAAGCTCAGAGAACTTCAACAAGTAGTTGGCAAACTTGATTCAAATCCAGATCTTCTGACTTCCAGTCTCGTGCTTTTGATACACCCCTGGGTACCAGGGTTTTATTGGCTTATTGAGAAAATCCTCCTCAGGATCCACTCATCATGACATCCATGATTTCCAGCAACCACACCTTGGAGTTTTTGTTTAGGGAAGAAGCCTGGTTGAAAGGTGAGCATCTACTGAGATGGCAGTTCTCATGTGTGTTCATTCATTCTACAAGCATTTATTGAAGTCTGTACTATGGCTGGCCCTGTCCTCATGGAACTGAATCCAGAGGGCAAGAAAGGCAAGTCAACAGGTCCCATGTGATGAGTGCTGTAGTAAACCTATATGAGGCTCAGAAGTAGCACAAGGTAATTAATTCAACTTCAGCAGAGGAAAAAAGCTTCATAGAGGATCACATACTTGAGCTTGGTGTTTGTATTATCTATCTCAAAATTTAGCAGCTTTGAGCTAAATCTCACACTTTCTGTAGCTCAGGAATTCCAGAGGGGCTCAGTTGGGTGGTTCTGGCTTAAGGTCTCTCATGAGGTTGCAGTCAAAACGTCAGCTGAGAGTACTGTCATTGAAGGTTTGAGGATCTACTTCAAAGCTGGCTCATTCATATGGCTGTTGGCAGGAGGCCTCAGTTCCTCAACAGGTGGGGCTCTCCACGGGGTTGCTGCTCAAGACATGGAAGCTAAGTAAGTGATCCAGGAGAGTAAAATGGAAGCTACAGCATCTTTTATGTCCCATCCTTGGAAATCCTACTGTAGCATTTCCACAATATCATATTATTACACAGGTCAGTCTTCTTCAATATGAGAGGGCATGAATACGGGGTGTGTGTGTAATCTTTGGGGGCCGTCTTGGAGGCTGGCTACCATAGTATTAAAGATGAATGGAATTTTCCAGATGGACAAGGGAGAAGAAAGGCATTCCAGGCAGAGGAAATAAATAACAGGACAAGTAAATAGGGCATAGCATGTTTAGGACATTGCAACTGGTTTGGAGAAAATAGATGAAATAAAAGGATATAGGAGAGCCTACGGAGGAAATCAGAGAGGGCCTTCAATGCCAACTGCATGTAGGCCAGTGGTTTTCAAATGTTTCTGCATGTTGGAATTACCTGAGGAGGTTGTAAAACTTCCAGTGCCAAAGCTACACCCATGTCAATGAAACAGGAATTTCTGGGAGTAGACCTGGATATCTGTAGTTTTAAATTTTCCCAGGTAATTCCAGAATTCAGCCAAGGATGAGAACCAGTGCTGTAGGAAACAGAATGTAATTGAAAAGCTTGACGCAGAAGAGTCACGTGGTCACATCTGCACTCTCTTCTCCTAGGAAGTAAGTGTTAGAACCAGCATACTCACCTCCTCATGCAGGTATTATGTTTCATCATCTCTACTACCAAAAATGAAGCAGAAATATTTAAGCTTTAGTAGCCCCAAGTAAGTTCCCAGCATCTTAAATTACCTATTATTTTTTTTTTTTTGAGGGCAGTGTCACTGGCCCTCATATGTGGGACCCGAACCGGGACCGCTGGCTTCCCAAGCCAGCGCTTAACCACCACGCCACTCAGCTGGCCCATACCTATTATTTTTAAACTTCCAAACATAATGTTGATGCCAACACTCTTATCAACATAACCAATCTCGAGGGTTTTTTTCCCCCCACTTAACACTGTTTCATATATGCATTTCTCTGTTTGTGCATGGTCCTCACATCCAACCATCTGAGGCAGTAGAGTGTAAAGTTTAAGGCATGACCTTCGGAATCAGATGGACCCCTGTATTTGAGTCTTTTTTTTTTTTTTAGCTGAGCCATCCTGCCACCTGTTGGCAGCTCAGCAGCAGTTCAGCTCAGGCTGGGCATTGAACTGCTGTTGCTCAGAGCTCAGCTCGCACTCTTGAGCGAGCTCTTAACCAACTGAGCCACTCGGCTGGCCCTGGATTTGATTCTTGATGTCATCACTTATTAACTAGATGGGTAAGTTGTTGGGGCGTCAGCTAACTCATCTGAAAAATTGCTGTAATACCTACGTCAGAAGAAACTTGAGGATATGAAATCAGATCCTGCATGTCAAGACCTCTGCCCAGTGCCTGGTGCATAGTTAGTACTCAATAAATATTAGTTCTTCGGCATTCCAAAGGAATTTTCATATTCTGTTACATCAACACCCACACCCACACCCACACCCACCCCTGGGTCTGCTTAGCAGTTCTCCCCATTGCCAGACTATTTGAGCCATTTCTGGTTGTTTTTAGCTGTATTATTATACATTTCTTTGTATAAATTGGTTGGATGTTTTTTAAAAAGTTATTTCCCTAATGTTTTAGTTGTGGAAACAAGATTGGAGAGATGAAGTGATTTGTCAAACAAAAGTCATTCTGCTTGTTAGTGACAGGACCAGGACTAGAGCCCACGTCCCAGATACCCGGAGTCTTGACCCCGTGTCTCCACCCTACCACCTTGGCCCCCATACTCACTGGAGACTTGAACGCTGGTCCTTCTTGCCTTTTTTTCCCCATGCTGAATGATTCAGATCTCCCACTGTGTCCTCTGACATCTCCTCTCCCACCCTTTCATCATCCTAAAGGTTCCTCATCAATCCAGGATAATTGGAGCAGCATCTCTGATGGTCCCCAAAGGAGTGGGGGCAGATGATGGATGACTAATGCTTTGGAGACCTGGACTCATCTTCGGCGCCTCCGGATCTCATTTGGTGGATGTGCAGGCAGAATGGGGATCCTATCTGATTTAGGCATACTCCTCCCTTCTACCAGGAACGCTGCCTGATTCCATCAAATCCACTTTCCCGGAACAGTACAGCTTAACGGGACCATAGAGATCATTCTCTAACCTAGCCTCCTGTTATTTATTTATTTTTATATTGGGGAACAGTGTTGGGGAACAGTGTGTTTTTCCAGGACCCCTCAGCTCCAAGTCAAGTTTCAATTTAGTTGTGGAGGGTGCAGCTCAGTGGCCCACGAGGGGATCGAACCGTGTTATGAGCACTGTGCTCTAACCACCTGAATTAACCGGCTGCCCCCTAGCCACCTGTTATTTAAAAAATAACTGAGGCTCAGTGATGCAGGTTGATCAGTGGCCAGTCTGGGACTGGGATCTGATATTTAGGAGAGGACACTGGAGCCAGGCAGGTCTGGGTATATCAACTGTGTGAACTTGGGCAAGTAAGTTAAAAGATGCTCAATTTCGGGCCGGCTGAGTGGCACGTTGGTTACGAGCTGGCTTGGGATGCCAGTGGCCCCGGATCGGGTGCCACATATGAGGGCCAGTGACACTGCCATCTACAGCTAAGATAGTGAACAACAGCTCCACCTGGAGCTGGGCTGCTGTGAGTCCCCAGGATGGCATAGCTGCAGCCCCTGCTGGTGTGAGCTGCCAAGAGCCGCTGTGAGCGGCCGTCCAGAGGCCGGGAACCTATCTGCCTCACCCGGGAAGAGCGCAATGATGATACCAACATGGGCCAGTGAAGCAATGTCCTCCACAACTAGACTGAAGAACAAAAGGACAGCAACTTGTCTGTTCCCTTTCCCCGGTTCCCCAATGCTGTTCCCCTCCCCCAATTCCCCAATAAAAAATCTTAAAAAAAAAAAAAAAGATGCTCAATTTCCTCTTCCATAAAATGGTAGTACCCAGCTCACAGATGTTATAAGGATCAGATGAGATAACTAATGTAGTCTGGAGCACTGTGCCCAGTAAACGGTTGTTACTATTCAGTAGAGCACTAGAGTCTGGGCTCTGGAATCAGAGAAACCATTCAAATCCTAGACACCCACTGACGAGCTGGGTGATCTTAGGCGACTCATTTAAAAAGAGCTAACACATTGAATTTGTTCCAGGCCTTAAGCCAAGTGCTTTAGAGATATGAGTCCATGTAACTTTCCCATCCCATTTTTACTTCTCCATCCCATTTTTTTTCCTGATTATTTTCTAGTTTGAATTCTTTCTATGAAAACACACCCATCTTCTTTCCCTCAGCGCTTAAGAATTTTCTCCTGATTTTGAGCTTTGGAACAGGCCATAAGCTCTTAGAGGCACCCCACCCAGATCTTCTCTTCACCAAACTCTTTTTCTCCCCTCTATTCCAGCATTGCTGTTGACTCTCTGAGAAGCCCACCCTACAAGCCTGCATAAGCCACCCAGTGTCTACTGTCTCCTGTCCCTGGTCAGCTCTTGGATCTGCCCTTCAGGTTTGTTAGTTTCTCTTTCCTTGGTAGTGTGTTCCAATCCAGGTCCTCGTTGTGCATTCTGGCTCTCGCTTAACACAAAGGACTTCCTGAAGGACAAGTGTTGCTGTCCAATTCAATTCAACCAACATCACACCTGCTGGTGTCACCGCCAGGTGTTGGCCACTGTCCTGATCATTAAGCCAGACAGACAAATCACATATTGCTCATATTGCCCCTGCTCCGTAAGAATGAAACTCAGATTTCTCACCCAAAATGTGTAAGTCTGAAACCATGTTGGCAAAACTGTGGACCATTGGGAACACCAAATCTTTCTGGTGGAACAGCAGTAAGCTGGTGCAACTCCTTAAGTTTAAATATCTAGATGGTAAAACCTAGTAAATGGGGAAACACCCATGTTATTAACAAAACATTAAATAACCAATGTTTTAACTTATTTTAGCATATAACTGCCTCTTTTTTCTTGTTGACATAAAAAATGTGTGCCTTTTCTTTCCTTTCTAATCCTTGTACTGCTTTTTCTACCTTTTTATTAAGAAAAATTTAAAACAGAGAAAAGCTAAAATGATAGTACAAGGAAACTCCTGTGAATCCACTACCTGGAGTCAATAATTTGGAAACTTACTCATGCAGTTTATAAAATGTCATCTTCATAGGTCTCTTGGGTTAGTTCTTCTATTTCCTGTGCCCCGTTCTTTCTGGGATTCATTTTTTCATTTTTCTAGAGTATGTGTACTTTTTTGAAAGGATGCTCGAGAGGGAAACGTGGAGTCCTGGCAGAACCTCAGTTGTGGAGGCTAATGTGGTTGGGGAGAGAATTCTAGATACAGTTTTTTTCCTCAGAACTCTGAAGGCCTCACTCCTTTATGTATTCCGATCCAGTATTACTGGCAGCGTGCAGTGCTATTGGTAAAGAGATCTGATGCCAATTTAAATCTTGGTCCTTTATTTCTGGAAACTTTGAAGGTCAACCTTTATCTTCAAAGGTCAGACACTGCAATACGTGCCTATATACATGCATCTCATTTCGATCAAAAGAACTTTATGCATAAAGGATTTGGTCGAGTGGTATATAATAGATAGACAGTTGGTGTAGGTTTCTTCTGAAACCTGTGAGTTTTTCTTTCACAGAAGATCTCTTTCCTGAGTGGGAAGTCTGACTGTGGGATCTGATAAGTGGGGAGAGTTTGTCAATAAGCAGGCTGCTCTGTAGGCAATCTTGGGATCTCTATAGTTGCCGAAATAGGGGTGCAACAATGTGTTAGGTGGTCTGCTGCAACTCAGGGAAAACAGACTTGATTCAACTTAAGCAAAAAGAATTTATTGGCTTAGGAAGTTTGAAGTGGGATTGCTGGCTATCTGCATGGTTGGCAAGATGGCTCCTAGCAGCCCGAGACTCCCATCATCCTTGTAGTCCACAATCCCAGAGGAAGATCTTGGAGATGTTTTCCAGGGGAACCAATAATATGTTCCCAGGGACCATATTATTAGATCCCATGGAAGGAGGCTGACTCTGCTTGGATGTGTACTCACCTCGTAGGCCTGTCACTGTGGACAGGAGATAGGTACTGAACTTGTCCAGGTCTGGGCTATGGCCCAGCTCTGACGCAGTGACTGATTGTTTACCAGAACCATGTGGGATGGCAGCAGGCAGGCAGCCCCACAAAGGGCAGAATTCAGACAGACCATCCATATCCTCATAACGATTCTAGAGTATTCATTCCCAGGCAGAGCTGCCTCTTTCTTTCCCTTCTGGGACCTCTGGCTTTTTCACCTGGAAACCCTCCCTCAGATGTCTCACTTTGTTTAGAAAGCACTTCCAATACCTTTAGCAGATTTTAAGGCAGCCATTTAACCATGGACGCATTGACACAGTACTATTCATAATAGGACATCTACCCTAAAAAACAAATCATTGTGGCCGGCTGAGTGGCTCAGTTGGTTAAGAGCTCGCTCGAGAGTGTGAGCTGAGCTCTGAGCAACGGCGGTTTGATGCCCAGCCCGAGCTGAGTTGCCGCTGAGCTGCCAAGAGGTGACAGGATGGCTCAGCTAAAAAAACAAAACAAAAACAAATCATTAACTTTATAGCTTCTTCTTTTCTTTTTTTCAAGTAGTACATGCAAAGCAGACATTCTCATTTCTACTCTGAGCCCCACCCAATGCCAGCTCTCACCTCTAGGAATCAGGAATGTTCTGCAGTGGAGAGAGGATCAGAGACATGGTAGAAATCAGGAATAGAGTGAAGATCAATGGTGGAATGAAAGTCAGGTAGGGTCAGTGTCAGAGAAAGAGTAAAAGTTGGATATATCTTTTATAAGCTACTTGGTAATGTTTTTAATGGTAATTCTATATTTTGACTCAGTTCTATCAGTGTCTCCCGTGTCAAAACCTCCCTCGTATCAAACTGGCTTTGCCAAACTGCCCTGCTTTGAGGCACCGTTGGACTGAGACTCAGATGGCTGACTCTTAGGCCAATACTCTTATCAGATAGGGCACAGTCTCCTGGCAGAGTGGGCAGGGGTCCAGACAGGGCAGATTCTGGGCCCAGACTCTGCCCTCATCATTTGTCTCCCGTGGGTCTGTCTGAGCAGTTGGTCTGAGCAGATGCTCCACCCATTCTTTGTCTCACTCCCCACACCCGCTTCCTCTCCCTCCTGGGTTGCAGATCAGGAAGGTGGGAGTGAAATGGACAAGCGTGAGCGAGCTGCCTGCTTCACCCCACAGCCCTCACCTCAGCTCCTGCCACTCAGTCTCTCCAGCCTCCTTGTCTTCAGTGAATAAAACTAAGCCCCAGAGGACACCCTCACCTTCCTGCTCCATCCAGTTCAAAAGCTGCGGAGCCTGAAAGACTTCCTCTAAACTGCTCTGGGTGGCTGGGAAAGAGATCCACAGCCCCTGGGTCCCTGGACACTGGTGGAAACAGGGCAATTGCCTCCCCAGGAAGCAGTCCCTCCTCACTTTAAGAGCTCAGCCTTGAGTTGCTATTTTTATTTGTGTTTTTTTTTGTTTTAATTTCTCTTTGTTTTTTCCCCCCTGTGTTTTACCCACACACCTACCATCGCTCTTCTTTGAGTAAGACATGCTGTCTTAATCAGCCAAGACCATCCTAACAAAATACCATGAATTGAGTGGTTTAAACTACAGACATTTATTTCTCACAGTTTTTGTGCTGGGAAGTCCAAGGTGAAAGTGTGGCTGATTTGGTTCTTGGTGAAGGCAC
This sequence comes from Aselliscus stoliczkanus, assembly GCA_033961575.1. Taxonomy (NCBI): domain Eukaryota; kingdom Metazoa; phylum Chordata; class Mammalia; order Chiroptera; family Hipposideridae; genus Aselliscus; species Aselliscus stoliczkanus. Next base: position 164,896,992 of record CM066730.1, read on the forward strand.
TCTTCCTGGCTTGCAAGCAGTTAAGCCTTCTCTTGGTGTCCTCCCAAGTCAGAGAGAGAAAGAGAGTAAGTTCTGGCCTCTTTTCATCTTCTTATAAGGATACTAATCCCATCATAGGGGCCCCACCCTCACGACCTAATCTAAACCTAATTACCCCCAATGGCCCCATTTCCAAATACCATCACATTAAGAGTTAGGGCTTCAGGGCCAACCGAGTGGCTCAGTTGGTTAAGAGCGCAAGCTCTGAGCAACAGGGTTGCCAGTTCGATTCCTACATGGATCAGTGAACTGCGCCCAAGCTGCCTACGGGCAACCAGATTGCTCAGTGGTTAGAGTGTGCGCTCCTAGCAACAAGGTTTCAGGTTCAACTCCTGCATGGGATGGTGGGCTATGCCCACCCACAACTAAGATTGAACTCAGCATCTTGAGCTGAGCGGCCACGAGCTGTCCCCAGGTGGCCAAATGGCAACTGAACTTGGAGCTGAGCTAGTGCCCTCTACAACTAAGACTGAAGGACCACAGCTTGGCTGTTCCCCTTCCCAGTTCCCCAACACTGTTCCCTTCCGCAATTCTCCAATAAAAAAAAAAATCTTAAAAAAAAAAAAAGAATTAGGGCTTCAACATATAAATTGGAGTTGGGGGGACAAACATTCAGTCCATAATAGATGCTTATTGTAGAAAATTTTGAAAAATACAAAAAAGTAAAACAGAAGAAAAGCACAACCTATCCTACCATCTAAAAGTAAATAGTGTTAGAAACTTCTAGCGTATTTCCTTCAAGTATTTCTCAACACATACTCTTAAAACTGTATATCATACATAAAACTTTGTATCTTATAAGCATTTTCCCATATTAAACAATCTTCTTTTTTTTTTTTTTTAAGATTTTATTGGGGAATTGGCGGAGGGGAACAGCGTTGGGGAATTGGGGAAGGGGAACAGACAAGTTGCTGTTTGTTTTTTTTTGTTCTTCAGTTTTTAGTTGCGGAGGATGTTACTTCACTGTTGGTATCGTCATTACGCTCTTCCTAGATGAGGCAGATCGGTCGCTGGCCTCTGGATGTCGCTCACCGCGGCTATTGGCAGCTCACCCTTGGCTGCCAGCTGCTCACGCTGGCTGCGGGCCACTCACTGTAGCCTATGGCAGCCCACTGCAGCAGGGGCTGCAGCCCACACCATCACCAGGGCTCGCACAGCCCAGCTCCAGGTGGAGCTGTTGTTAGCTGTAGAGGGCAGTGTCACTGGCCCTCATGTGGGATCCGAACCAGGGCCGCTGGCATCCCAAAACCAGCGCTTAACCAATGCGACACTCGGCCGGCCCTAAACAATCTTTATAAAACAGTTAATAATGTTTATATAGTCACCATTGTAAATGACTGAATACCCTATAACTATATCATAATTTATGCAAGCAATCTCCTAATATTGGACACTGAGATTGTTTTTACTTTTTTTACTGCAAAAATTAATATTATTCCTTATGATGCAACTGTTTTGTGGCTTAACTATGGTGGTGATCCCACAATTCTACACTTGATAAAATTACATAGAACTAAATACACACACACAAATGAGTGTATGTAAAATGGTGAAATATGAATAAGGTTGTGTGGATTCTATGAATGTCATTTCCTTGATTATGAATAAACAAGATATTATTGCTATAGACCAAATATTTGTGTCCCCTCAAAATTCATTGTTGAAACCTGATTCCCAGTGTAATGGGATTAGGGGCCTTTGGGAGGTGATTAGGTCATGAGGCTGGAGCCCTCAATGGGATTAGCACTCCTATAAAAGGGACCCAGAGAGTTCCCTCACCCCTTCTGTCATGAGAGTACACAGGGAGATGTTATCTTTGAACCAAAAAGGGGCTCTCACCAGATATGTAATCTCCTGGTGCCTTGATCTTGGACTTCTCAACCTCCAGAACTATGAACAATAAATGTTTGTTTGTTTTTAACTGGGGAATGGAAACAGACAAGTTGCTGTCCATTTGTTCTTCAGTCTAGTTGTGGAGGACATTGCTTCACTGGCCCATGTCGGTATCATCATTTCGCTCTTCCTGGATGAGGCAGATTGGTCGCCGGCCTCTGGACGGCCGCTCACAGCAGCTCTTGGCAGTTCACACCGACTGCCCGCCGCTCACTCTGGCTTGCCGGCCACTCACTGTAGCCTATGGCAGCCCACTGCAGCAGGGGCTGCAGCTATGCCTTCCCCAGGGACTCACAGCAGCCCAGCTCCAGGTGGAGCTGTTGTTAGCTGTAGAGGGCAGTGTCACTGGCCCTCATATGTGGGATCCGAACCGGGGCCGCTGGCATCCCAAGCCAGCTCTATAACCAATGCGCCACTCGGCCAGCCCAAATGTTTGTTTTTTTAAACCAAACAGTCTATGGTGTTTTTGTTATAGCAGCCTGAACAGACTAAGACAGTTACATCTGGGGGAAACCAGGTAAAGAGTATATGGCATCTCTCAATGTTATTTCTTATAACTGCATGTTAATCTAAAAAGTAACTCAAAAAGGGTGGTTGAGGGGCAAGGTGAAAAAGCTGAAGGGATTAACAAGTACAAATTGGTAGTGACAAAACAGATCTGGGGATGTAAAATAAAGCATAGGGAATACAGTCAATGATATGGTAATAACTATATATAGTGTTATGTGGGTACTAGACTACTCAGGGGGATTGCTTCTTAAATTATATAAATGTCTAACCACTATGCTGTACACCTGAAATTAATATAAAATAATATTGAATGTCAACTGTAATTGAAAAATTAAAAAGGGGAGGAGGGGCTGGCCAAGTGGCATGGTGGTTAAGCGCTGGCTTGGGAAGCCAGCGGCTCCGGTTTGGGTCCCACATACGAGGGCCAGTGACACTGCCTTCAAAAAAAAAAAAAAAGGGGGTGGGGGAGGAAAGGGGAAGGGGAATAAGAGGTTCAAATTTCCAAATATAAACGAAATAAGTCATAGGGATATAATATACAGCATAGGGAATATAGTCAATAATATTGTGATAGCATAATGTGGTGTCAGATGATTGGTGGACTTATCATGGTAATCACTTCTTTAAGTATATACATGGTGAATAACTATGGTGTACCCCTAAAACTAATATAATACTATATGTTAGCTATATATATTTTTTTTTTTTTTTAAAGATTTTATTGGGGAATTGGTGGAGGGGAACAGCGTTGGGGAATCAGGGAAGGGGAACAGACAAGTTGCCGTCTTCTTGTTCTTCAGTTTTAGTTGCGGAGGATGTTGCTTCACTGTTGGTATCGTCATTGCGCTCTTCCCGGATGAGGCAGATCGGTCGCTGGCCTCTGGATGTCGCTCATCGCGGCTATTGGCAGCTCACGCTTGGCTGCCGGCCACTCACGCTGGCTGTGGGCCACTCACTGTAGCCTATGGCAGCCCACTGCAGCAGGGGCTGCAGCCCACACCATCACCGGGGCTCGCACAGCCCAGCTCCAGGTGGAGCTGTTGTTAGCTGTAGAGGGCAGTGTCACTGGCCCTCATGTGGGATCCGAACCAGGGCCGCTGGCATCCCAAAACCAGCGCTTAACCAATGCACCACTCGGCCGGCCCTGTTAGCTATATTTTAATAAAAATCTTAATAAATAATAAAAATTGACTCAAAAAGTCTTTTAAAATCCACTGTAATGGACATCTTTTATGTGTAAACGTGTACATCTCAACTTCTAACTTTTCCTTTGGGTAGATTCCTATGAGAGAAATTACTCATAAGAAAATTCAATGACGGGCTGGCCAAGTGGCGCGGTGCTTAAGAGCTGGCTTGGAAAGCCAGCAGCCCCGGTTCAGGTCCCACATATGAGGGCCAGTGACACTGCGCTCAAAAAAAAAAAAAAAAAAAGAAAGAAAGAAAGAAAATTCAATGAGAAATAAGAGCTCTCAATCTTAGCACATTGGGGTTTACTGGCTATCACCCAAGAAGTCTTGAAGGCCAGACATCTGAACTGTACCTGTATGTCAGCAGAGGAAGAGGAGTTAGGCACACTCACAGACTGTTCTATGAACCCAGAATGCCAGTTCACTAATTTACAATGAAAAACGTAAGTGGAGGAGACCAGACAACCCACCCTGGCCATCCACCAGAACTTTCTGTCCCTTAGGGCTTCCACTGCCAGAGTCACATTAGAATCAGAATATTGGTGATATGGATGTAGTCAAGCAAGGGGATTGTGACATGATCCAAATGTTCAAAATATCAGGCTACAGGGCCAGCCAAGTGGCGCTGTGGTTACGAGCTGGCTTGAGACGCCAGCGGCCCTGGTTCAGGTCCCACATATGAGGGCCAGTAACACTGCCCTCAAAAAAAAAATAAAAATAAATATCAGGCTACACCCTGCTGCACACATCTCCATAGCAGACCTAACCGCTGTCACTAGGGACAGACAAATAAGTTTTTGGGCTAGGGCACTCTTCCCTTAGCAGGGCTTGAATGGAGACAGCCTATATTTGCCTCTGTAACTCTCCATTTCTGTGCTCCCAAAGTTTATTAACCCCTGTTTCAATCAGCACATTGTTTCTTTAGGTGTGTGGATATATTCTAATGAATTATAGCCAAATCCTGTTGGCCTGGGAGATGGTGAGTTTCATTAAAGCTTGTTCTTAACCCCTGGTTCAGTGGACCCCTGGAAGGCTTGCATCACCCCGAAATTGTATTCAAAATTTTGAATGTATGGTCAAATATGCATTTTTTTCTAGAGAGAAAATTTTGTCATGTTTACCAGATTTTCAGAAAAGGATATCAACTTAATTAATGAGCATCACATGGCCCCCATCTTCCAGACCTTGTACTGAGGGTTTTACATACATTATCTCATTAAATCCCCACTGAGAGTAAGAAACTTGCCCCACAGTAACATTTGGGCAAGTTGAAGAACTGTCCCTTTAAAGTGACTTTGTAGGGCATGGTGGTTAAGTGCTGGCTTGGGAAGCCAGCGGCTCAGTTCGGGTCCCGATTGTGAGGTCCAGTGACACTGCCCTCAAAAAAAAAATAAATAAATAAAGTGACTTTGTAAATCTTTTCTCAGGTCCATTCGATGTCCGTGCCACAGGGAAGTGTTATCCCCCCACCCCTCTCTTATCTTCTAAACGCAGAACAAAGTTATTGGCAACAGGCACACACACCATACTGCCAAATGAAGCTGTGGAATGGCTTTGTTGATTCTTCCTAGAGACTGAGCTCGGCTGTGTGCTCCAGCATCTCTAGTTACCTGTTTTATTCTCTTGTTCACAGATCCACTGTGTGCACTCAAATTAACTTGTGAACTAGCACCTCGTATCAGCATCTCACCCACGTCGACAGCTTGGGTGCCATCTTCTATAAATGCCCTTTTTTTCCAAAAAGCAGGCCCGCCGTCGGTATACCCTCCCTCTTACTCTATCAGAGTCTAGAACCTTCGGGTTTTCTAAAGGATCACTGGGTTGCTTTTTATCAAAAGTGGTATGCATTTCTGTCGGCTTTGTAATAGAAAATCAGGTTATTCAATTCTTTCGTTCACTGAATACTCATTTAATTTTCCAGACACTGTTCTGGGCACTAGGGAGGTGGATAAAAATCTTTGCCCTCATGGAGCCTAGGTTTTAGGGGAAGAAAACAGACAATAAACAAATAAACAAGGAAAGAAATAGCCAGTCAGATGCTTTTAAGTGCCAAGAAAGGAAATAAAACAAGGTCAGGGCACAGGGAGTGCCAAGGATGAGGCACTGAGTGTTTACTTTGGGTGATCAGGGAAGGCGTCACAGATAGTGGTAATGGAGCAGAGACCTCTATGGCATAGTGGAGAAAGATGAATTCGGAGGTCAGGAATGCCTCAGTTCAAATCTTAACTCCGTACTTTTATTTTTATTTTATTTTATCATTTTTATAAATTTAAATTATTTATTTATTTATTTATTTATTTATTTATTTATTTATTTATTTATTTATTTTATTTTTTAAGGAGGGCGCAGCTCACAGTAGCCCACGCAGGGATCGAGCCGGCAACCTTGGTGTTTATTAGCACCACACTCTAACTAACTGAGCTAACCGGCCTCTCCCTGACTCTGTATTTTTAATTGTGTGGCCTTGGATTAGACTCTTAGGCTGAGCTCTAATTTCTCCATTTACAGCAGGCAGATAAAAGTACCTATTTTAGGGCTGGCTGAGTGGCGCGGTGGATAAGCGCTGGCTTGGGAAGCCAGCAGCCCTGGTTCAGGTCCCACATATGAGGGCCAGTGACACTACCCTCAAAAAAAAAAAAAAAAGTACCCATTTTATGAGGCCAGGAACTGCTGTCAGAGCTTTTGCTATATAAACTTGAGAGTCCATCCAGTCCAGGGTTTCCTTATTTCTGGAGGGTCTTACTTGAATCCAGAGGCCCAAAGGGAGGTCCTGGAGTCCCCTCCCCTTCCTGAGTCCAGCAGCAAGATGAGGTCTAAACCTTCTCTAGTGACGATTAAGGTGAAAGTCACTCTGCAGCAATATCCTCTCTGAAAACAGAGGGTTTTCATGTTTAAGAAAGACCCCTCATATTTCTCTCTTCTGCCTGTCTGATAAAGGTGTGGTCTTCAATCCAGTTCACTGATTGCAAAAACCTGGATTGATTCAACACACTTGATCTATTTTAATCTCTCTACCACTTGCTTAAAATAAGGAAGCTCATTGCTATTCCGCCCACGGCTGTGTCTAAATCATAACTGGGCTAGGAGTTGAATACATTTTTCTCTCTCCTGCTAATACCATTTTTATCTTTGCTGAGCCCACAAGTCCTCAGACAACAATGGCTGCTTTAGCAGTCCATGCGTGGGCCTGAAGGAACAGACAGGTATAGAGGGACCCCTCCCCAGCTCAGAGTGAGCATCCCTTCCCATAACCTGTTTGTCCCCCACCGAAAATTCTCCTATACCTGGAGCTAGAGGAAGCCACCTTCCCAGCTGTCACCAGTTCCCCCTCCTGTTTTCACTGTCCTTCAGTCTTTGGTGGGGGAAGGAGGGTGGGGCTTTGTAAGCCTTTGAGTCTCTAGTTTCTCCTGCAGAGGCTTCACTTGAAGCACCCTCTGGACTGAAATCTCCCCCTTTTTTTTGAGCCTCGTTATAAGAGGTAGAAAATTAGCAAAATGAAGAATTCAAGGAACTCCAAAAAAAAAAACAGTTTCATAAACATGAATTAAGAGACTCTTCAATCCTAAAAGGAATGATGTCATGCTCTAAATTCAGCCCGAAACTCATGCTTTTTCATCTCTAATCCACTCCCATCCAAGCTTTAACTCCTCTCACGTACCTCCTCTCCTCCTCCTTCTCATGAGAAGGGTCAGTCGGCATTATTATCATCATTTTACAGATAATCGAATCAGCCCCACTGGGAAGCGAGTCAGTGGCTAGGTCCAGATTAGGGCCAGAGGCTCCCCTGAGGACAGACTAGAGCCTGAGGTGTTCCTCGACTGCTTCATTGTTTTAATCCTTATGAATTTTTCCTTTTCAGTTAGCCCCTGTGCACTTGTGATAAGAAATCCTTGCCACCCACTGTTGCAGACCTCACGTATAAGAAAAGGCACTAGGAAAAAGAATAAGTGCCCCATTCTGCTGTTGGGAAAGCCAAGGGTAACGAGAAATGGAAGGTAAGGGCCCCAGAGAGAGTCAGGAATGCAGGAGAGAGGAGGAGAGCTGGCCTCTGCCTCCCAGCTGGCGCTATTCAGAAATGGGACTATCAAGTGAACGGTTTTCCACTGTGGAGGTGGACGCCAGCAAGCCAACTACAAGAATGGCAAGAAAACAGGCTCTGAAGCTAGTCAGTCTCTAGCCAATCCTGATTCTGCTATTTACTAGCTGTGTTACCCTGGACAAGTTATTTTGCCTTTCCAAGCCTCAGTGTCCTCATCTGTAAATGGGAATACTAGTATTTCTACCTTGCAAGAATTATATGAGATGATACAGTAAAAAGTACCTAGCACAGTGTGCAATAAACAGTAGCTATAATTGTTAAATGCCTACAATGTGCTCAGCACTGTGCCAGGCCCTGAAAATATTAATACTTATATGAATAAGGCAGATTCCTCACCTTCGAGGAGTTTATTGTCCTGTGGGCAGGACGGGCAAGTAAGCATTTACCACACAGTGCACTGGGAGTGATGCTGCCTCTAGCTTTGTAATAGATCTTCCTGTCTCGAGATGAAGTTAATCATCTGAGAACAGAGAGACTGAACCCCTGACCTTAATAAAACATTAAAAATAATAACAATAGTAATAGCAGATACCAATTGGCCATTTCTAGGGAGAGGGTGTAAAATGTCATTGAAGTCAGTGATTTCATTTTATCCTCTGCAAGGCCTTATAAGATTTGCTGATGAGTAAGGGAAGAGGTGAGTATGGCTTTTCTGTGGCCTCAATAATTGTCCCTAAGGTCCAGCGCCTACCAACCCTTACCCTGATAAAGGCCAGCAGGGTTGGCACTGAGATGTTATGTGAGGCCCCCCGCACTTTGTGGTGGGGAAAATAAGTAGCAAAATAGCCAAAGAGTAATTTGGGAAGAGGCCGCTGGCCAGAACCTGGGGAATCTATTACCGACCAGTAAGCAGATCACTTTTTATAGGTCAAGGATTTAGGAAAATGCCTTTCTTTCTGCAGGTTTAAGTTGAAGTGAAGTCAGTTGGACATAGGGCGGAGGCAGGAGAGGTGGGGATGATATGACTGAGGGCGATTTGCCCCATCGCTGTGCCAGTGACCTCTGCCCATAGCTAGAGCGCCATCTAAGGGCATGGGTTGGACTTGAGGCCTTGTCCACCCTGTTTTAAGTTTGCCATGTCATTTTTGTCTTTCCCCTTACATGATACTGACAGAATATAAATTCTTTTCAGCCCTTGGATGCTCACAGATTCTAGAACAGCCCTGTGAACCAGACATCAGTCATGTCTTAGGAAACCCAGGCTTAGAGAAAGCAAATGACATATCCAAGATCAAGGCTAGAAAGTAGAAATCCCAAGACTGGAACCCAGCTCTGCTGGCCCTGAGTCCGGTGCTTCTACTGTTCTAGATGCTTCCCTCCCTGGGGCTGCTGATTTGGCTTTTGCTAGGAAGGAGAGGTCCTCTCAAACAACCAAAGTTGGTCACAAAGCTCATTTCCTTTTCCTGACACCACCTTTCGTGTGGGAGGTCACAGGAACATCAGAAAGCCAATGGTGGAGGAAGAATGAGCCCCAGCTTCCAAGTCGGGAGGTCAGAGCTCTCCTCCAAATCTGTGCTATCTCTCCTGTGACCTTGAGAAGGTCAGTACCTCTCGGCACCGTGGGGTCCTTGTCCACAATCAGAAATACCACATATTCCTCTCCCTGCTTATCTTTTGGGTATGATGAGAATCAAAGTAACAAGTGATGTCAGAAACACTTTGAGAGTGTTAAGAGCATGATTCTGAACATCTTCAAGCTAAAATGAGGGCTTGGCTGGTGGCCCTCAGATTGTTTCTGTCTTTCATTTCTTTCATTCATTCACTCAATGCTGGAAAATGTTTGTTAAATATTCCCCTATGCCAGACACTATGTTAAATAATGGGGACCCAAGGAAATCCCCAGGCTCTGCGGAATTCAAAGGAAGGAGAGGGGGATCTAAACAAATAATGATATGGCATGTAGATGTGAGGCCTTTGAAAGAGATCTCCACAGTTGGGGAGACCTTCATCAAAGTGTCCAGAGGTGCTGTGGAATGTAGTAAGGGGTGCAGTGAGGAACAGTTGGATCCAGAGAAAGCCCCACAAAAGGAGGAGGAGTCGGAGGGCGATGGGCATGTGGGAGAGTGTGTGGAGGGGGAAGGGAAGAAGCAACAGCTTGCACAAGTCTCTGGAGAGTATGTGAGTAGTTTAGCATAGCTGGAGCACTGATTAGTTGAGAGAAGTGGGGTGGCTATTTCTTATTGTCAGAATGGGGCCTAGTGGCCACCTAGTGGAGTCCTTCTCGAGGCACGTTTAACTGTGTATGTCTGTGTGTATTGGTTTGTCTCTTTGGGTTGCAGAAAGAAGCCCATGTAAATGAAACTCAGTGGTGGAGCTTTGTTATGAGGTTCTATGGGAGGAGAGATTCTGAGGAAACTATCCCAACTGCTAGGTGGCCATGCTTTGGGTTCCTAAGCTTCCCAGTCAGTTCAGTGCTATTCAGGTTACAGTCCAAGCTGTAGGGTCCCACCCTCTCCATGAGCACCTAGTGTTGATTGGTGGTGGTTCCTGAGAGAAACAGGGACTACTTGTGATCTCTTGCTGCTGACGGGTGCAACTTGCCCCTCAGGCAGGGTTTTCAGCCAAGCCACTACCATAGAAACTGGTTTCCATTGGGCCCAGCATATACCAGGCCATCCCACCCCAGGTCCAGGCAGGATCAGTTTTAATCACAACCTTATGCAGAGAGAGCTTCTTAGGACATCTTCCTCAGAAGGGGCTGTGATTGGAGAGGAACTAGACTTTCCAGAACCCACATCCTCGATGGCATTTAACCTGCATAGGCTGTATTATCTATTCTTCGAGCCCTGTTCGGTTGGGACACTAGGGTCCAAGTTGATATTTCATGATTTTTTTTCTTCTTCTTTAACTTATCCTGATCTTAACGCAGTTTTCCCTATGGAAAGCTTTGTGGATTTCTCCTTTGGACTGAGAGAGTTGGAGCTGAGAGGGAACCTTTAGAAATCACAATCCAACTTACTTTATGGAGAAACTGAGGCCCAGAAAAGACAATAGAGTTGCTCAAAGTAGCTTCAGGGCTAGGCCTAGAACCAGGTCTTCTGACTCCAGTTTGATTTTTCGGTCGCTATATAAAGGTGCTTCTGTGCTACTGAGGTGTCCATGAAGCAACCTCTGTGTACAAGGCAGTGCACCATGTCCTGGGAAGAGGCCACCATATCATTCCTGTCCTCTGGGAAGCTCCAGCCAGGGTGTCAGAGCACAAATACAGAAAGATAGCTGTCCGATTTAAAACGGCACTGGGCGAAGCCAGTGGAGTTAGGTAAATTTTACTATATCCGAGGGAGAGATCTATGAAGCTCCGAGTGCCTGTCTACCCCTCTGTGACCTTCTGAGAAAGGTGATCATAAAGATTTTTTTTTTTTTTTTTTTTTAAAGATTTTATTGGGGAATTGGCGGAGGGGAACAGCGTTGGGGAATCGGGGAAGGGGAACAGACAAGTTGCCGTCTTTTTGTTCTTCAGTTTAGTTGCGGAGGACGTTGCTTCACTGTTGGTATCGTCATTGCGCTCTTCCCGGATGAGGCAGATCGGTCGCTGGCCTCTGGATGTCGCTCACCGCGGCTATTGGCAGCTCATGCTTGGCTGCCAGCCGCTCACGCTGGCTGCGGGCCACTCACTGCCGCCTATGGCAGCCCACTGCAGCAGGGGCTGCAGCCCACACCATCACCGGGGCTCGCACAGCCCAGCTCCAGGTGGAGCTGTTGTTAGCTGTAGAGGGCAGTGTCACTGGCCCTCATGTGGGATCCGAACCGGGGCCGCTGGCATCCCAAAACCAGCGCTTAACCAATGCGCCACTCGGCCGGCCCCATAAAGATTTTTTATGTTTTAGTCTTGTGAGACCAGACAGGCCACAGCAGGACTTCTGGACCCAGCCGCAGACCAGCAGAGAGCAGCGAGGGACCTGAAGGGAACAGAAAGGGGGTAAGATTGGGGACCTCATTGCATGTGGTCTGTTCTCTAAACCATCTGTTCTTGCAAATCCCTACTATATAAAGGTGCAGCTTGTGAGCAGGACAGGGGTCTTTGAAACACAAATCGCCAGTGATTAGAAGGCCATCCAGCAAGTACGCAACCCTCTTTCCTGTCTCCAAGTGGATGTGGTTTATAAAGGACAAGTGGTGTGTTTTTTCTGACTGGTCCAGTGTCCCTCCCTTACCGTGGCTAGGGGAAGCTGTCAGAGGCTTCTGGGAGTGACGGTAGACTGGCTTCCAGAAAGACAAGTTAAAACCCAGCACCAAGGTAAGCTCCAGAGCCTGGACCCTGGCAAATTAGTCTTTTGCCCTGGTTGCCATAGAGACAGACAGGCAGCAGCTGCGAGGAAAGAGGGAACAGCAGCTTCACCGACATCTAGGATTCAGAGGCAGCCATGGTGGAGGAGGGGGCTTGACACCACCCTTTCTCCCCAGATACAGAGGCTCGTCTGCCCCTCCACGCCCAGACTCATGGGATCTGGTGAGTTGCCAGGGTCACAAAAGGAGACATGGCAGCGCTGACTCCTGAAACCGGCGTTTTCCCGTTTCTAGGCCGGTGCCCACCCCACTCCCCCACTCCCCCCCACCCCCGACCACAGTTGCCTCCTGCTTAGCTTTTGGAGCAAACAGATCTTCCAGCGCTGAGCTCCTGGGCCCTGGGAGGGTTCCCGAGCTCCCTTCTTGGAGGGGATAAGTCATTAGAGGTGAATCCCAGAGTGTTGGCCACCAGAGGCCAATTTAGCCCTGTGCTCTGTCGCCGTCTCTCTGGGAAATCTGGCAGCGGCTCTGTGGGGATGTGACCAGCCATTGTCTGGGAAAGGAGCTTGAAGCTGAGCCCAGAGGGTACTCGGCAAATGATGGGGTTTATTGTTGCCTCATCTGATGCTACAATGGTATTAATTTGTGGCTGCAAGCCTTGTCCTCCCTAGCCCAGAAGACACACACAGCTCTGGGCTCTCCTGTCCTATGGGTTATCTCTGGACACTGAAGGTGGGACAGACAGGGCCTGGGACCCAGGTCGCCTGAGTCCACTTTCCCAGCAGAGCTGCCAGGAGGTGGTGTCTCGGTTTCCTCCTCTTGGGTAAGAGGAGAAATGGGGCTGGTATTATCTGGGGCTTTGCGCTCCTGGGCATTGCAGGTGAGCACCTGAGAAAACAGAGCCCTAGTGTGGAGGGACAGCCGTGCTGGAGAAAAGCAGAGGCTACTGCCCATCTGCCGGGGCTTTGGAAGTTGTTGTTTTAATTATGATTTAATATATGATTTAATATAAAGTAAACGGAGAAAATGACCCATCACCTCAAGCCCCAATCCTTCATCCTTGCTGGAAACTGCTGATACTTTTGTTGTGTATCTTTTCAGATCTTTCTCTAGGCTTATACTTTCCCCCCTATATTATTATTACGTTTTAATTATACAAATGATATGAAAACACATACAAATGTAGAATCCATAGCAAAACTCTTCTTTTGGTCTATTCTCTTCACCAGAGACAACTATTGTTAACAGCTGAATGTCCTCCATACATTGATATACAAACACATATGCAGTGTTTCAGCTTTACTTTCTTTAGCATAAATGCAATTATAACATCCATGTTGTTCTGCAAATTGCTTTTCCTGCCACAATAATAGGTTACCCTGTAGATTTTTCAGTGTTCACAGACCTACCCTGTTCTCCGTATCTGCTGCCTAACATTATGGATGTTTTGTACTTACTTAAGGGGTCTCCTCTCATCGACACTTCAGCTGTTTACAGTCTTGTTATTAATAATGCACCGAGCACTTGTGCATCTAATTATGCAGGGTTCATTTCTAAGAGTAGAATTGTGGGGTTTACATGTCTGTATATCTCAATTTTTTTCAATACCATGGAGATTTATTTTTAAGTTTAAACTTTTTAAAAATTATCCCCAAGAAATGGGTGCCCATTGCAAAAAAAGAGGGGGGAGGAGATATGAAAGCGACAGGGGGAACAAAATCACTCAGTCCCTCCACCCAGTGGCCATGACTGTTTACTTTTGGCGTGTTTCCTTCCAATTCTTTTCTATGCCTGCTGTTGTTACGGTGATCAGATCATACTGCATAGGTGATTTTCTATCATGCTTTAAAAAAAATGTTTACTTAATGTTATAAGCATTTTCCTATGTCACTAAAATATATTTTTTTTTTTTGAGGGCAGTGTCACTGGCCCTCACATGTGGGACCCGAATCCGGGCCCCTGGCTTCCCAAGCCAGCGCTTAACCACCGCGCCACTCAGCCGGCCCTTCTAAAATATTTTTATAAGCATCTTTTTTATGATTTCATGATACATGTTATATGAACATACCACAATTTTCTTAGCTATTCCCTCTGTTGTTGGATTTTTAAGTTGCCTATATATTTTTTTCACTATAATACCTCGGTGAAGCTCTTTTTGTATAAATCTTTATCTGAAATCCAAAAATTTCTTTAAGCTGGATTTCCAAAAGGAGAATTACTGGGTGTAGAGGTTGGAGTTTAGTGAATCTATTTTTTTTTAAGTTGATTTTTGAATTGCTCATATGTATACATGATACAAAATCCATCCAAAGGTTACACGGTGAAAAAACTGTCTTTCTCCAACTTGATCCCTCAGCTGTGGTTTTCCTCCTCAAAGGCAACACTATTACCTGGTTTCTTGTATATCTTTCTTAGGGGAAAAAAAATATGCTTTTTTCATGTATTTTTCATATAATATATATTTTTCATATATAGTAGCATATCAGATATGCTTAATATTTCTTGATGATTGTTCCATATATAAAATACAGAAGTGACTCATTTTCTGGCAATATTACATAGAGTTTCTTTAAATGGATGTGCTGTAATTAATCAATTCTATTGACACATTTTGAGATTGTTTTCTAGCTTTTGCTATTTGAGCAGTGCAGTGATGAGTGTCCTTACCTATATGCCATTTTGTCCACGTGCAGTGCATCCTTCTGTGGCATCGCTGGGTCCCAGGGAATGTGCATTTTACATGCCAATAGCTATTGTTATCTCCTTAGAAGGTGATAGCTCCTCATTAAAGGGGATGGGCAGTTTTCAAGGTCTTGATTCAAATGGCTATACTGCTTTTTGGAAGTGTTACCTATTTCTGCTCTCACCAGCAATACACCAGTGCCCTGTTCACTCCTCCCACTGAGTAAAAAATAGTATGGGGATGTTTGCAGTGTTTGTTCTCAATGGTCGTTTTATCAAAAAGATCTATGAAAGATTAGCAAAAGTGAGCAAATAGTTAATTAAAAAAAAAACTTTAAAATTAAAACACAGGATCTGGGAGAATTTCCTAACCCACGTTTGCCACTATATATATGTGACCTTGGGGAATTGCGCATCCTCCCCAGGCTTGTAATGCCTTAGAGCTGCCGTGAGGAGGAAATGAGATAATACACTTAGTACAGTGCTTGGCACATGGCAAGCACTCAAAGATGGTAGCTAAGATGAAAAGTTTCAGGAAAAAGTGCTGACCCTCCCAGCAATCCCAACTGTGACAGGAAGGGAGCCTTCCAGGCTCTGAAAAGTAGGCTGGGCAGTACTAACTTTGTTCCTACCCTCAAATCCTCCCACTGGTCTTTCCTGCCTTGAAGAGGAAAAAGGAAATCTGGTCACCAGCGCCTGAGGGGTGAAGCATCCCACACCAGGGCAGGCCCTTAAGAGGGGCTGAAGGCTGTGGCCTCACCCACATTCACCTTATGCACGTTGGAGGAGCCCAAGCAGAGTTTAGTCTTCAGGCTCCGTGGAGTCCCTGCCACAGAGCTCAGACCCTGATCTGAGACTGGGAAGAGAAGAGTGCTAACCTAGCCTTCCGTTTCTTACTCCAAGCTAACAGCAGGCGCTTGCTGCTTGTGCCTCCCGTGGTCCAGCGTTTCAGAGCTGCTGGGGGCCGGGGCGCCCGGTGTGCACTGGCTGGGGAAGTCCTTGTGAAATCTCAGCACTGCTCTCTGGCTGCAGGGCCCGTCCAGAGGCAGCTCACGCCCTCCGAGGTGCTACAAGTGGCAGGGAGGTGTCCTGGGGGCTCGTGCTGGGTGTTGCAGTCGGCTTGGCCAGCCCCTGCCCAGATTCAGGATGGCCACTGTAGGCTCAGCACCGCCACAATCCAGAGAGGCTTGGCCTTCCCCTTCTCCCAGTGCAGAGCTGCCGCGCTGTAAAATCAGCAGCGGGGCACGCCATTTCTGTACCCACCCCTTGTCTTGACTGAGGAAGAGCCAATCAGATCCTTGCGTGTAGCTATGAAAGCTGCAGGTAGAAAGTGCCTCGGGTGGGAGAGCGGATCTGTGGAGCGCAGGGGAGCCATTTTCTGGGAGGATTCGGATTCATTTCCACTCACAGTATAATCAGCATGTTGGAGAATTTTAGCCACTCCCTCCCCTCCACCCGCCTTACACGGGGGAAATCAAGTCTTTTCTTGATTTTCCAGGGAGAGCTGACAGGGACAATCTGGGGTGGTGCAAAGATTGTGCCATAGGGAAGCAGCTGACCCGGGATTTGGACTTGGCCCGGAACCTACCCTGCTCGATGACTGTGAGGAAGCCCAACAGCCCCAGGCCTCAGTCTTCTTATCTATAAAAATGCAGGAAGGAATAAAATCAGACTGTGTCAAGTATGGGTGAGGTTGTGGGAAATGGATTCTCTCCATTTGTCCTTATCTAGTAAAGCAGAAAATATTCATGCCCTGTGCCCTGACAATTCTGTTTCTCGTTTTTTACCCGGGAGAAATACTTATACATGCATTCAAGGAGACTGTCCACTGCAGGACCATATCTAATAATAAATCATTGAAAACAGCTCAGTGGCCATCAGCAAGGAAAGTATAAATAAAATAGGGTCTAAATTCATAATGGGTCACTATATCACAGTTAGAAGGAAGAAATTAGATTTATATGGATAGAGCTCAAAATCTATTAAGAACAGAAAGTTGCAGAATAATGCCTACAACATAATACAATTTTTGGAACATATAAATCAGAACAGTGGATTTTGTATGGCATATTCAAACATATGTAAAAAAACACTTTCTTTTAAATGAACAGATACACTCTTAACTCGTAAGAGTGGCTTTCTCTGGGGAGTTGGGATAGCCAGTAGAAGTGGAAGGGCCCTTCAGCTTTCTTTGTAATATTCTAAGTTTTTCTTTAAAATAATGACAATACATTCATATATTACTTAAGGAATTTTAAACTGTATGTTCATAAGAAAATACTGGAAGCAAATATGTCAAAATGTGAACAATGTCTGTGAGACAACCAAGTGGAGAGGCAGTGTAGGAGCTGGATAAATGTCTGGAGTCCAGCGCTTAAGCCCAGGCTAGATATATACATTTGGAAGTCAGCAGCATGAATGGTATTTAAAACCAAGGATGGCTGAGATCACCAGGGGTGTGATTGGATATAGAGAAGAGGTCAAGTTCACCTAGATAGAGAGAAGAGGTCAAGTTCACCTAGAGGTGAAGGAAATGAAGGGGAATTAGCAAAGGAGACTTGCAGAGAAAGAACAGCCACAGAGATAGGAGGAAAACCAAAGAGTTTCATACCCTGGAAGCAAGGAAATAAAGTGATTCAAGGTCAGCATGACGAGGATGATGTGAATGTGGAATTGGCCATTGGATGCCATAGCGTGACATCATCAGTGATCTTGACAAGGACAATGTCTGTAGAGCAGGGGAGCACAAGTCTGCATGAGGAGGGCTTAAAGAGCAAAGACAGAGAGAAGCTGGGCAACAAGGACAGCCCTTCAGAGAGTGTTGTTATTTTTTATTTTTTATTTTTTTGAGGGCAGTGTCACTGGCCCTCATATGTGGGACCGAACTGGGGCCGCTGGTGTCCCAAGCCAGAGCTTAACCACCGCGCCACTCGGCTGGCCCTCAGAGTGTTGTTATAATGAAGAGCAGAGAGGAAGGGAAGGAGTCAGGTGGGGAGGGCTTCACGGTGGTATGAATTGCAGCAAGTAGATGTGCTGATGGGAAAGGGCTATAGGGAAAACTGATGCAGTAGGGGGACCTGAGACAAGCGTGGGTCTCCAGGTCTTCCTTTTCATTCTTCTATCCTCTTTTCTCCATCTTTGTTTCCCTGTGTTTTTTCTCCTGCTCTCTTCTCCTTGCCCCACTTTTTCTTCTTGTAATGAGCCCCCCATAGTCGACCTTATCTCTGCAAGCGTGCAGTGCAGCAATTCCTTATTTAGGGAGGATTTGCCAGATGATTTTGACCTTTCTTCATATGAACACGGTGCTCTATCAGGCCACCCAAATGGGATCTTTTCTGTCCAAAATGAGAATGGCCCCAGTAGCCTCTCCTTCTGCCTGATGTCATACACCACCAGTAAATACGGTTTACCTTTTCTTTGATGAGTATCTTGGGAATCCCACTGGATTGTAAGGACCTTGAGGACAGGGACTCCACACAATGCTTCCTTGGGTCCTTCATGATACCTAGTTGGGTGTTGTGTAAAGAATATTCATTTAGTCAACATTTATTGAGTACCTACTATGTGCCACGATCTGTGCTAGGTGTTCCAAATCAATAGTCCCTACCCTCAGGGAGCTCCTGGTCCAGAAATGAAGCAAGTATGTAATCAAATAATAGCAAATAAACCATAAGGTGTTATACTAGAGAAATGTAGGGTGCAGTGGAGGCTTAAAGAAGGCAAAGATGAACTCCATGGGGGAGTGGATAGGAAAGAATTCACAGAGGGGATGGCAATGAGGGGGCACAGGAAAGATGGTCAGAAGTTTCCCAGTGGACTGGAGGGGAGACAGCATTACAGGTAGAAGGAGAGAGAGCAAACTCACAGAAGTGTAGAACAGCATGGCATGTTTGATATGATGGTACAGTTGGTGGGAGCATGACAGGAACTGTGGGAAGGATCCTGGAGAGATGGGAAAGAATTGTGGAGGGCCATGCTAAGGGACTTGGCCTTTAATCCCATAGATATTGGCAAAGTGGAAGGACAGACAGATCAGATTTTTAGAGAGAACTTTGTGGTGACAGTGGAGCAGAGGTTGACTTGCTTTCGGTACTCATGGTATTAGAAAAAGCTTTGTTCTGGGCCAGCCAAGTGGCTCAGTTGGTTAAGAGTTGGCTTAGAGTGCAAGCTCTGAGCAATAGGGCCGCCAGTTCGATTCCTACATGGGCCAGTGAATGCTGTGCCCGAACTGAGCTGTTGCTGAGCTGCCAACAGGTGGCAGGATGGCTCAGCTGGTGTTACAACAAGATTGCCTATTCGATGGTGGGCTATGCCCACCGTAACTAAGATTAAACTCAGCACCTTGAGCTGAGCTGCTACCCAGATGGCTCAGTGGATAGGGTGTGCACTCTTACAACAAGACTGCTGGTTCAGTTCCCTCATGGGATGGTGGCTATACCCACCCTCAACTAAGACTGAACACAGCACCTTGAGCTTAGAGGCCACGAGCTGCCGATGGGAAGCCAGACAGCGACTGGCATCCTCCACAAAGAAGATTGAGGAACAACAACTTGGCTGGTCCCCTTCCCCAATTCCCCAACACTGTACCCCTCCCCCAAATCCCCAATAAAGTCTTTAAAAAAAAAAAGAAAAGAAAAAAGCTTTGTTCTATTTAATTAGATGCCAATATTTAAAAATCAGGAGAATTCACAAGAAATCCTAAATTCCAGCTTCTCTAGTCACACATTGTTCCAGGACAGCCATCAGCCAAAGCTGGGAGCCCCCTATGGTGGGATTGAATTGTGTCCCCTCAAAAGATGTTGAAGTCCTAACTCCCTGTACTAGTGAATGTGATTTTATTTGTAAATTGGGTCTTTGCAGGTGATCAAGTTAAGATGAGGTCATCAGCGTGGGCCCTAATCCAATATGACTGGTGTCCTTATAAGAAGGGGAAATTTGGACACAGAGGCAGACACAGACAAGATGATTTAGGGACTCGGGGAGAATGCCACCTACAAACTACAGAACGGCTAAGGCTACAGAAGCTAGAAGAGAAGCCTAGCAGATTCTCCCTCACAGCCTCCAGAGGTACCTACCCTGCTGTCACCTTGATTTTGGACTTCTGGCCCCCAGAACCTCAAGACAATAAATTTCTGTTACTCAAGCCACCCAGCATGTGGTACTTTGTTAAGGCAGCCCCCAGGAAAGTGATACATCCTGCTCCTCCTGCTTAGATGGGGCCTGCACTCTCCAGTGATTTGAGTTGGCAGGTGCCCATGCTGGGAATGGATTCGAGGGAGGGGGCCAACGAGGACCAATTAGGAGGCTACTGTGGTAATCCAGTAGAGTGGTGGGGTCTGCAAAAGCCCTCCTGCAATGCTGATGCTTACCAATTGATGCAAGCACTCAGCGATAAGCCCCTGAAGGTCTGTAAATCAACCCTGAGTTCCAGTGTCACATCTGCTTTCTTCCCCTCATGAATCTTCTCCTACAGAGCTTCCCACCCATCTCCACCTGACACCCCAGCCACCCCCACCTCCTGGACTTGAATTCTCCTCTGAATGAGTATGATATCAGCAGCCTTGATCTCAATTTCCTGTGACAGCTGTAACCTCTGTTCTCATTGAATTGCTTAGATTGCTAATAAATGCCAACTGCTTAGCAGTTTTGTAAGTAACCAGGAACATGTTCCCATGCCAGGCCATGGAAAAACAGTGGCTCAGAAATTAATGAATTAAAAGTAACTGGTAACTAACTCCCCCGTTTTTAGGCCCACTAGTGCCCATTCAAGAAAAAGACTAGATCTAAAATGAAAGTCATCCTCTTAGCCCCGTGTGGGGAAATGGTCCATTTACCCATTCAGGAAGCCAGCAGAGGGTGAGTGCTACAACCTCATTGTCCCCCGCCATCTTCCTTGTTCACATTTTGGTTATTTGGAAAAGGTCAGTTGGAAGAAACAATAGAAAGCAATTACCCCCAGCTTCCATGTGAAGAAAAATGTCACTGTAATGCTAATGCAAGGTGGTGTCCTGAATTGGACCCTAGAACACAAAAAGGACCCCAGTGAAAAAATGGAGAATCCAATTAAAGCCAGCTTTTTACTTAATGGTATTGTACCAATGTTAATGTTTTCTTTTGGATAAATGTACCATGATCATGTAAGACGCTAACATGAGGTGAAGCTGGCTGAAGGGTATATGAACACTCTGGGTACTATTGTGCTATCTCTGCAACTCTCTGGAAATCTAAAATGATTTCAAATTAAAAATAAGTAAAAAATATATTTTTTAAATGTCCCTGGGATAGTACTTGTTGAATTGCAAGAGACTGGACCCCATATACCTTCAGTCCCGCTGACACTCTGCCCTAAGTGTTGTTTAGTGGCCAAGAATATGTCAGCCAAATGAGTCAACATTTGCCAAGTGTCTGTCTCTTCATGGCACTGTAGGGACACCGAGACAGAATCATACAGATCCTGCCCTTTAGGAGCTTCCTCTCTAGTGAGGGGGACAAATATGTGTATGGATAGCCACAATACCAGGCACAGTGTGTGGAGATGAGAGAGATTAATTAAGACTTTAAAGGTGGAGAAAATTTTAACAGAGACAGAAGCCAAGCGACTCAAGCCTGAGGATTGGTGTCAGCAAAACAGTGTGCCATATAGACGTGTGACTTTATAGGGAGCCAGGAACAGTCCAGTAAAGCTGAAACTTTGGTGTGTGAGGGAAACTGGTGCAGGGGTCCCAGATACATAGGAGGACCTAAGATCAGTGAGAAGGATAAAACTCTTCCATTTTAAAAATGTAATGGTTTTATAATTAATAAAAGTAATATATGTTCACTTCAAGGAGTTTGGAAAACCCAGAATAGTTTAAAGAAGAAAACAAAACTCAATTATAATTTGACCCTCCAGGCCATATATTTTGGTGCATTTCCTTCATTATATTTTGTTCCTAGTTGAGCTCATATTGGACACACAGTTGGGTCCTGTTTGTCTCATTTGGCATAATGTCATGAGCCTTCCCCCATTTTATTAAAAAGGAACCTTAAAGCACGAAGGGAGGTCATTTAGTCCACCTTCCTCGTAATATAAGAACCCTTCTTCCACATTCCCAGCAGCTGACTAACAAATCTTTGTCTGGACACCTCTTATAGCAAGAATCTCATTCATTCTTTAAGAGATCTATTCTATTGTTAGCTAAGCCCAGTGATCACAGAGAGTTCTTCCATGCATTTTTTTTTTTTTTTTTTTTTTTTTTTTAGCTGAGCCATCCTGCTACCTTTTGGCAGCTCAGCTCAGGCTGGGCATTGAACTGCTGTTGCTCATCAGAGCTCAGCTCGCACTATTGAGTGAGCTCTTAACCAACTGAGCCACTCGGCCGGCCCTCTTCCATGCATCTTAATTGTTCTCTATAATGACCCCTTTTTGAGAAGACAGATCTTCAAATGCATCAAGAATCAAAGACTCTTAGGGTTTAATTGACCTTGAGGTAGATTGCAGTTACCTCATGCAGGGTCTCACATGCCATGCCAAGGACCCTTGGACTATATAATCCAAGGGACTCATCAAAATTTTTTTGAAGTTTCAGGAATTTTTATATTTCTCATATGATGTGCCCCAAAGTTTAATTCATGAAATATTTCAAGCAGAAAAGTGGCATGATCAGAGCTGCGCTTAATGATTAATACCACAGCTGTCAATTATTGAGGGCTCATTATTCATCAGACACAATGCTAGGTATTTTACATATATTATTTCATTTAGTCTTGATAACAACCCTATGAGGTAGGGGCATTATCCCGTTTCACAGATGATGAAATGCAGGTCCAAAAAGGGGAAGTCATACGCCCAAGCTTACACAAGTATTAACTGAACAGTACCTGCAGCATTAATTAAAGCAAAGGATTCCAATTCCTTCTGTGATGTGACTTAGCTGTGTGACCTTGGGCAAATGTCTATAGTTCTCTGGGCCTTTCTCCCCAATCTATAAAATAATAGGGTTAGCCTAATAAAACAGTTTAGAGCGATAGCTAAAAACATAGACTTGGATCCAGACTCCAGAAGCGCTGTGCTTCTGTGTAGCCTAATTGGACAAGTGATTTAATCTCTTTGCAGGCCTACTGTTAACATTTGCCATTCCCAAGGCAGGAGTATAAAAGGAAAGCCTGCATACCTTAGGTCTAAGTGTTTAAGAATTATAAATCAAGCTAACAAAGTATTTTTTAAAAAACATATGTTTTATTCTGCTACCTTGACAAATATACCTCCATAATAACCTGAAAAGCCATGTTCTGAGCTGAGAATTCCGGGATTCCTTGCCTTTAGAGTTCAGGAGAGTTATCCTCATAAAAAGAATCATTAGAAGAAGGCATGGATTTAGATAGGAGGGATTAGGGTTAGAACAAGGAGTGAGAAGTTTGGCAGAGGCAGCGATATCTTGGCCCCGTTCCGCTCACACATTTAACATCTGTGCAGGCTACCATATGTCACGGACTCTAAAATGCCACTGATTTTTAAGACATACCATTATTTTATGTACCACTAAGACACTGTGCTGTTAATAATTATGACATGCTATTTATTGGCGTATGAAGCACAACTGAATTCAAAGATACAAAAATGTGGGGGGTGGCTGGTTAGCTCAGTTGGTGAGAGTGCAGTGCTCATAACACCAAAATTGCTGGTTCGATTCCCACATGGGCCACTGAGATGAGGCCTCCACAACTATATTGAAACAACTGCTTGACTTGGAGCTGATAGGTCCTGGAAAAACCCACTGTTCCCCATTAAAAAAAAAAAGATACAAAAATATGGGAGAAAAATACATCTTAAAATTAATTAAATAAGATATATGCTAAGCACAGTGTCAGGCATCATGGGAGGGGAGTGGGATACAACTATGAGAAAGACCTTGCCTTCAAAAAGCTTCCAATCTCATATGATACCTGCAGACACTTCTACTGCAAGACTGACTGACTGAGACAAGTGCTACTGTGCAGGCAGCAGCGCTGTTGTGAGATCAGCTGCTGCTTGTCAAGTATTTATAGGAGTTATTAATATAGACAGAATTGACAGCCACATCTTTCTTGGGATTTCTAGTCCTCCCCCTCCTTTTCCCTGATGCTTGAAATTTCTAGGGAAAAAGCCATTCAATTCATTTTTGAATGAATTGAGATAACGAATTAAAGTACCACATGGTGAGTGTTGAACTGACAGAACTCCTATGGAAGGCAATTGGAGCTATCCAAATTACAAACGCATTTGTCCTTTGACCTTGCAATACCACTCTAGGAAATTTTTTGCAGCCATACTCACCCACATGGAAAATGCCAAGTATACATGGTTATTCATTACTACCTTGTTTGAAATAGCAAATATTTGGGAATGACCTAAGAGTCATGCATAGGGACTGGATAACTAGATTATGGAACATTTATTCATTCATACAGTGGATTCCAGATCAAGGAAATGCTTGATGTATGAACAGATCCCTGTATGAAAAGATCCCTGACGTGTTGTTGAGTGAAAAAATGCTAAGTGCAAAACAGTTACAGTAGACTAGCATTTGTATTATAAAGGGGAGTAGGAATACATATCTACAAATTTGTGTACATATGAAGAAACCCCAGGATTCACAGGAAGTTGGTAACAATGGTCATGTTGCGGGAAGGGTAGGTATTGAATTTGGCATGTGGGGAATGAGAAGGGAGGAGGATTTTTTATACTTTATTTCTAAACTATGTGAATATATTATCTATTCAAAATGTTAAATTCATTGAATTTTTAAAAATACCCATGGGAAGAGTTAACCTAGTGACTATGATTCCCACCTAAGGGTGAAAGTCTACTATTCGTTCATTTGTTCATTCATTCACTCATTCATTCATTCAATAACCTATAGTAATCAAGAAACTTATCTTGATTAGAGTTAACAAGCATTAGGCACTTATGATGTACCAGGCATTGTGCTGAGCACTTTCATATACATGATCTCACTTAATCCTTACCACCCCATATGGTACAGGTGTCTAACATTACAGAAGAGGAAGCTGAGTGTGAAAGAGGTGGTTCTTGCCTAAAGTCAACTGCTAACATCCAGGCCCCACCATCCTGGGCGAGGCTCAGTTCTGAGCATTAAGGGATACCAAGACAAAGACACAACCTCTGCCCTCTTGGACTTACTACTCTAATGAGTGAGACAAGTGTGTAAAATGGCAGATGCACAGACAGCATTTGGACAGGGAAAGGAGTGTTCAAGCATGATGCTAAGGAATAGGGGACAAAGGGAACAGAGAGGCTGGACAAGGGGAAAACCTCTCCCATGACACCCTTTTGCCAAGGAAAGGCCCTGTAAGCAGCAACTCTGTGGTGGAATCTATATGGGAGACAACCCCTGCAGCCTCAGAACCAACAATGAACAAATGCTGCCGGTGCTCTGCAAGAACAGAGGAGAGATCTGACAAAAGCCCGGCTCATTTGATCAGTGTAGACATCCCTTCTGGACTTTGAAGCCTGAAGTGCTCTCTTGTAGCTGTCTACACAGATCAAATATGCTGGATGACTGCCATATCTTGACTTCACTTTGTACTAATCCATAGTTACAGCCAGCTCCAGAGCAATCCGACCAAACCATCTGAGCAGAGGCAAAAATAATTCTCATGGGCAAAGATAGACAGTGCCAAGATGGGAACATTAACTCCTTGCTGCCACTTCAGGAGGAAGTGAATTCGAAGTTAGTTTTAGGAAGAAGCTTCCAAGAACAGAGCTTGGAAGCAGGGCTTCTGTCCCTCTCCACAGTGAAGTGGCAAAGCTGATTTCTCTCCTGACAGTTGAAAGACCTTTCTGTTCCAGGGCTCATATAGGAACGTCCGTAAGAGTTGACAATAAATAGCTGTGGACTGGCTCTCAGAAAGGCAGCCCCAACCTAAAGAACAGGGAGCATCCCACCACACAAGCATCTTTTCATTCACAGGCTCATTCCAGGGGAATCCTTACTCCAGCCCTCTCATTCCTCAAGCAGCAGTGAGGATCTCAGGAAATCCTGTCACTAAGACTGGCAGGACCAGGCATCTAACAACCCAGAAACTAAGTGGCATCATTAGAAAAGATTAAAAATCTACACGAGTTCTAACATCTTCTTTCCTAGCTGTGGTTTCCATGGAAATAGACATCTGCTCTAGGGAGAAAGAAAAGGTAGGGGGAAGCAGTGTATTTTAAAAATCAGTGTTTTGAAAGATTATTTTTTTTTCCTTGTCACAACATTCATAGTCAGAAATGTGAGGGTTTTTTGCCTGGCAATTTCTTGTATTTAAAAAAAAAAAAAAAAGCATCAAATGGGTGGGACCTTCCTCTGCAAACCTCCAGATCAAGTACAAAGACTTCAAGATAAAGGCTGGTTCAGTGGATAATAGACCTCTTGGCCTTGGGTTCCTTGCTCATTTGTGTTGCCAATCTGTCATTTTTTCAGAGAGGTCTGGTCCCCACCTCTGTCACCCCTATCCAGCTTGTGGAAGGATTTCTGAGATTTTGCCCAGAAAATTGACATGAAAACACCTGGCCAGTTCGTAGCTAAGTTTGGTCTGGGAGGGAGACGCCTTTAAGGGCTCAGAATCTGAATTATTTCTGGTCCATGCTAAGGGGAAACGACTTAGATTGGGGGCGGAGGAGAGGCTGACCCCACACAAGGGTGATTGTTGGAGAAAATGCTGCAACAAGCATATTGCAGGCAACAGCACACTGTTAATTGTTTGCTTTGTGTGGTATGTCTGCTGCCTGTGTGATCCAGTTTTCCTTGTCTCGGGCACCTATTCATTGTATTTATCTCTAGCACATCCCTAGTGACTAGCTGGACATGGAGAGTCTTTTTAAATTAGGACTGTTGTTTCAGCAGAGTTGCTCATTTTTGTTTTTGGGTTTGGGGAGACAGAGCCCATTGATTAATAAAATGAAAGTGTCCTTTTGCCTAGTCAGGATCTCAAAGCAGGTGCTTTGGTGTAATGACCGTACCACCTGCAGACATAGCCTTCCTTGGTCAGGGGAATGGGAGGAGGAGCCTTGGAACCATATTCATTTTATTCCTTTTTCCTGGGGCCTTTTTGTGGGAAGAGGGACGCTCATTCTGATAGCCAGGGTCAGACCAATTTCCTTTGTGCTTCTGCTGTGCTGTGATCTATCCAGGCCAAGAGGAACCGTGACCTTATGGCTCCTTTTATTTTGATTCTTAAAAAGGGCCCAGCGCCGCTCTGGGGAGCACGTGCTCCAAGAACAAAAGCAACACTTAACTGCAGTCTGTGCAGTTAGAACTGCTATTGCTCTTCCTTCCTGATCATCAGGCCAAAGACTAGGCAGAACAGATGGAGTCTGCATTTAAGCCGAGTGACTGTTAGACCAAAGGAGATCAAATTCCAGAGCCTCATGCTTTCTCCCCACAGGTTTCTGGTCATCAGCTCCGGGATCCTACGATGGTAGAGAGAACGCACACGGTGAGGGAAGAGCCACGCCCATGATATGCGTTAAGACTGAGTGGGTTAAGGATTATGATGGTTTCACAATACAGGTGACACGCGAGTGTCGAGGTAGGGCGCTTGGTGCAGGGAGCCTTACTGAGGCGTACAGTGGCATTGTTCTGTCACAAGGGCTTGGGCATCCTAGGTGGCGGCACGGGGTGGGAAACAGGTGGGTACTGTGCTGTCCGAGTATTGCCCTTTTGG
The DNA here is from genome assembly GCA_033961575.1 of Aselliscus stoliczkanus. Lineage (NCBI taxonomy): Eukaryota > Metazoa > Chordata > Mammalia > Chiroptera > Hipposideridae > Aselliscus > Aselliscus stoliczkanus. The sequence goes on from CM066730.1 coordinate 164,924,319, forward strand.
CGATGCGAGTCTAGTGGCTCACCCGAGGAGGAGTCCAGGCGGCCACCCTCAGAGAGGCAGGGAGGGACCCCGCTCCTCCTCGCCCCGCCCCGCCTTTTTTCTAGGGATGAGCGAGCTGGTTCAGATTCAGGCCAAGGGCTACGGCAACGCCCTCTTCTTAGGACAGACTACCGCCCCGGCTCCGACCACACACTTGGGGAGGGCCCCAAACACCCCCACCCTTTGCATTGTCCTTCCCCGCCAGCCTGGACTACACTTCCCGAGGTGCTCCGGGGCCCACGGAGGCGGGGCCCACTTGGGCGGTGGGGGGAGGGGCCGGCACGTGCCGCTGCTCTCAGCCAATGCAGAACCCTGCAGGGAGGTCACGTGCCGCTGTTTGGCGCTTTTGTGCGCGCTCCGGTCTGTTGGTGCTCAGAGTGTGGCCAGGAGGCTCGGATCGAGCAGGTGGGTGCGGACCTTTACGAGGATGTGGTGGGCAGCCAAAGGGACGCGGCCGGCAGGAGGGGCCGGGCCTAGGCAGCGGCCCCCTGTTGGAGGGCGGCGGGCGGGGCATCGGACCACAGAGGGGCTGGCGGGCGGGGGTCGCTTTGCTTTGTGTGTGGTTCAGGCGGAGTCTGGGCTTTGTCCCCGCTCCCTGGGGGCGCGGCTGTTGTGGGGAGGGGGCGCGGCCAACTTGGCGATCCCAGGCGTTAGCCCCGGGGTGCCGTCGAGTAGACAATAGGGGGCGTGGGCCCTCGTTGCCCACTCTCCCTCCTCCTGAAGGCGCGGCCCCGCTGGGGTCCCCATTGTCTGTTGGGGCGGGGTAACGCCCCCAGGGCACCGGGGTTTTAGGGCCAGCGTGCGCTCGGCCGGGGCTACGCCCGGAACCTCCCCGCGATCGCTCTCGCCCAGTGACTGGGGCCATGCCTGAGAGGCTAACACCTCTCGAGGGCTCTCCTGCCCTTGCGGCTGGGGGCATGGACAGCTGCGTGGCGATAGGATGGGTGTGAGCGAAGGGACTAGATGGCGAGCCGATGGGGACGCTACCCCACGGTCTGTACCCGAGCTGCAGTGGGGGTGGGGGTGGTCTCGAGGTGTTTTTGGCGGGAGTTGGGGGGCGTCCGCGCGGAGTGAGCCCAGGAAAGGCGGAGTTACCCGGGTAGGACCGTTAGCCCCGCCCACCCCTCCCCACGCGCGCGGGCTCCGGGGTGTTGTGAGTTCGCGGAGATTCGAAAAGGCGCGGGGTGGAAAGGGGCGGGGCCAGGGCCCGGAGTGCAGGGCGTGCTCTGATTGGCCAAGGGCGGCCTGCCACTTTGCCTGGCCTTGACCAGGGCCACGCCCAACCTGAGTCCTGCTCTGCGTCTGATGCTTTGCCTGAACTAGATTCTAATTTACAGCTGCTGGGAACCTGTAATCCTACGTTTTTGATACTAACCTGGGTTCTACAAGAATCATGACCTTAAAAAAAATCAAGACAGGATGTAGAATTTTTTATGACATAAGGTAGCAAATATAACCTAAAATCTAGAGGTTCGTAAAACTAATTTTGCTTGCTGTTGGACTAGGAGCTTTAGCCCTAGGACAATAGAAAGTCAACATTGTTGGTTAATATTAGCTTGGATGTTTTGTTTTCCACCATGGCAGACACAGACAAAGCAAGGGTGGGTATTTCGTTTGCACAATGAGTTGTAGGCAGTATTAAGATGGCTCCGGTTTTACTGTTGATTTGAATCTGGAGTATCTGCTGTTTGGAGGGGGAAATTTAGAGTTTATTGGGGGGGGGGAACCTTGACTTAACCTTTTTTTCTTTTAATCCAGGAGTAGTTTTTTTGAACACACAAGCTCTGTTAATTTTCTGCAACCAATGTTCTATTCACTTCAAATTTCCCAATGTTGAGTATTGTATAGATTTTTATAATTTCCTAGTTAATGATGTCTTATTTAATTCCACCGTAGTGATTTTTCTGACATTGATTTATGTGGATGTGATTTGAGGTCCCTTTGGATTGATGACAGAAATGCAAAGAAATTGATGCATACTTTTGAAAATTATTTTCAGGGCTTTCTTTGCCAGTGGATTGTGTAGAATACACAGCCAGTCTCTTGTCTTCTGTTCACCATGGCTTCTTCTGGTAGGTAAACTTCTGGTAGGAAAAGCTAAAATTGTGATGGGCTTATGATTGTAGAATAGGAGATGGCTCAGCTCTCAAGCCATTAATTTGGCACTAATATTTTGGTGCTATCAAAAAAATCTTATTTTATAAATCGGAGAATAAAGGAAAAAAATGGTTATCACTTGACCATACTGAGAGCTCATAATTGTTTCATTATTAGACGATTTGACTTGAACTGAAGGAAAATTGTGGAGTTTTACACAAGTCTTTCTTTTGTTCATGGAATTGTCAAATACTGATATTTCAGAATGGTATTTATTAATCCCAAAAGGTTGAACTTTGTTTTTTGTGAGGTGGTATTTACATAATAATTCCTTGCTTGCAAACACAGCTTCATCAGTCCTAATTCTATTCATTCAATTGATTTGGTGTTTAGAAAATTATAGAACAGTGTATTAGAATAGAAAAACCCCATTTTTCTGAATACGTTATAAATATGATCAAATCCAGATATCCAGGTGAAAGAGCTGGAGAAGCGTGCCTCAGGCCAGGCTTTTGAGCTGATTCTCAGCCCCCGTTCAAAAGAATCCGTCCCAGAATTCCCCCTTTCCCCTCCAAAGAAGAAGGATCTTTCCCTGGAGGAAATTCAGAAGAAATTAGAAGCTGCAGAAGAAAGACGCAAGGTAAACATCACAGGAAACAGGATATTTATTTAATGTAATGTTGCAAATCAGTTTTATTTCTGTAACAATCAAAACAGAATTATAGCTAGATTTTAGTTATAACTACATGAAAAGTACATATGCCAGTGACTGGGAGAAAATACTATCATTTATTGAGCTCCTATTATGTACCAACTTCTTTATATGTTTGTCCTTTAATACAGTGACCCTAAAGGGTGGGTATTGTCCGAGATACTGAGACTAGACAATGGTCTTGGGAATGTTAAATCATTTTCCGAAGTCCTATAGCTAGTGAGTCCTGGAGGCAGAACAAGCCCAGGTCTGTCTGAAACCAAACTTCATGATTCTCATCGTTTCTTTTTGAAAAATAGGTTGTTGGTGGGTGATTTATTTTTTTTTTTTTTTTTTGTCTCTATATTTGGGGGAGCTTCTTTTGGTTTTGTATGTATGCCAGCGTAGTGTTTTTTTTTTTTTTTTGAGAAATGTACAATAAAAACATTTTAAATTGTTAGTAATGTGATTGTGTTGCTTCACTGGCATACTGGTGTTGTGGCAGCTTTTATCTAAGCAATTCTATTATAAAGTAGCCATCTTTAAAAAGAACTAATCAGAAAAATCAAATATTAATATGGTTGTTATAGAAAAATTGGAAATCACAGAAGTTTATAAATAGGAAATTAAGAGGATTCATTATCCTACTTCCTAAAAATAACGATTAACGTTTTGATGTATTTCCTTCCATTCAACATTATACATTATGAACTTTATGTAAATTCTCCTTTCATCTCCCTTTCCAACAACCCTGATTGGGGTGAATGGGTTTAATTTTAAAATCAGGGAAACTAAAGCACAAAAAGGTGAAGTAGCAACCTGCCCCTACAACTAGTACAATGTGAAATTTAGTACATTGAACCGCACACATACACATAGAAGCTCCCTTTTAAGCTGCTGTAGCATGTGCTATGCACCTTTCAGTGCCACCATTGTATGTACGCTCACTGATCCACTATCAACACTGCGAAGCGTTTCCCAGGAAGTTAGGCATTTGCAGTGGTGCGTTGTCTCCTACCTGCCCTTCTATGTAGTGTGCATTCATGGAAGAGATGCAGCTGAAGACTCGACAGAGTTTTTAGGAATAAATGCTGGTCCTATAGCCATTAGCCAGTGCTTGACGTAACTGGCTAAGTACAGTGAAACTCTTATCATGACTGAGATTTTGCAGAAGAGAACCAGAGGCAGACGTTCTGTAGTTTTCCTGCAGGTAAATACTTCTAGACACATCGGAATATGTTTGGTAACAAGCTATTATTGAGTGTTGAAGGAGGCACACCATGGTAATAGAGCTCTAGGGGTCTGAAAGTTAATGCAGCTTCCACAGAGAAGCTAGTAAGCTTTTCTTTGAAACAGATCCTTCTGGCTTAAATAGTAATCTGAAGGCTGTAATTTTCTATTCATGTATTTTATCAGTATGGTTACTTTTTTATAAGGAGCTAATTTTCTTTGGATAAGCTTTGAATAACTGAAATTCTTTATAATAAAGTTCTGTTCCTAAGTGCTTATCACTCAAGGTACCTTGATACCATTAAGCTGTAAATCTTATCAGGATTTCCTTAAGGGATAATTGGGCAAGAATCTCTGAACAAACATGGGCAGTTTTCCAAAGTAAATACAAACACTAGAAAAAGAATATGATTTTCACAGTATTTAGATACAGTAATTCAGGTCCTGACTCCAGTATTATTTAAAGAGATCTAATATCCTGCCTCTTTTCAATCCTCCCAATTAATAATTTCTTTTGTGACTTTAAAGTATTGCTGAATACATTGCAGAGAGCCTAGCCTGGTAACCTGTTTTTTTAGTCCCATGAAGCTGAGGTCTTGAAACAGCTTGCTGAAAAACGAGAGCACGAGAAAGAAGTGCTTCAGAAAGCGATTGAAGAGAACAACAACTTCAGTAAAATGGCAGAGGAGAAACTGACCCACAAAATGGAAGCCAACAAAGAGAATCGGGAGGCACAAATGGCTGCCAAACTGGAGCGTTTGCGAGAGAAGGTTGGTGTCTCTGCCTTGCTCTGAGAAGGGTTAAGCATGCCCAGTTTCATGCACCAATGAAGTGCCTTCAGCTGATTGCTTTGATCAAAGGTGTTTGGTGTCTTTCATCAGTCTTGGGGCTTAACATGTTAAATGAGAGGTATCTTATTTGGAATACTCAATAATTTCCAGCATAATTGCATTTTATTTGGAAGAGCAATAGAAGGCTCAGTTGTTAAATTCTTTGTTGACCCAGGAAGTTCAAAGATTATGTCTTAGAGCTCTTAATATGCAATTCCCATAATAACTAATTATACAGTAGTCCTCCCATATCTGTGCGGGAGGCGTTCCAAGACCCACAGTGAATATCTGAAACCACAGCACCGAACCCTATATGTATACACTGGTTTTTCCTATACATACATACCTGTGATAAAGCTTACAGCTTCTCTTTGGCATACGTTTTGCGAGCTTCACTACTCTTGTACTTTGGGGTCATTATTAAGTAAAATAAGGATGATTTCAACACAAGCACTCTGATACCGAGACAGTTGATCTGATAACTGAGACAGCTACTAAGTGACTGACAGCAGGTAATGCAGCCTGGATACCAGGATGACTTATGTCCCAGGTGGGACAGCGTGAGATTTTATCACACTACTCAGATCGGCACACAATTTAAAACTTAGGAAATGTTTATGTCTCGGATCTCCCATTTTATATTTTAGACCATAGTTAACTGAAACCATGGGAAGCAAAACCATGGGTAAGGAGAGGCTATTGTATATATAATGTTATTATTACATATATAGTGAACTGATGCTTTGTTGGGCCTCTTTTGGGGGTGTGACTTAGCAGCTGCTTTATTTGACTGATAAATACTATTTCTTTACAGGACAAGCACATTGAAGAAGTGCGGAAGAACAAAGAATCCAAAGATCCTGCTGATGAGACTGAAGCTGACTAATTTGTTCTGAGAACTGACTTTCTCCCCCTCCCCTTCCTAAATATCCAAAGACTGTACTGGCCAGTGTCATTTTATTTTTACCCTCCTGACAAATATTCTAGAAGCTGATGTAGGACTATAGATAGATCCAGACTGTATGATGTTGTTTTAGGGGCTAAAGGGGAGAAACTAAAAGTGTTTTACTCTTTTTCTAAAGTGTTGAAGTCTTTCTAATGTAGCTATTTTTCCTTGTTGCATCTTTTCTACTTCAGTACACCTGGTGTACTGGGTCAACGGCTAGTACTGTAGTGGCTCTGTGAAAACATGTTTGTGAAAAGAGTATGTAGTGGCTTCTTTCAAATTGTTAGATGCTGAATATCTGTTCACTTTTAAATCCCAATTCTGTCCCAATCTTACCAGATGCTACTGTACTTGAATGGTTAATAAAACTGCACAGTGCTGTTGGTGCCAGTAACTTCTTTCTATCCAGGTAATAACATTGTCCGGTGACAGAGACCCTCCTAGCTGATACTTGTTCCAGGTGGGGCTTTGGACTGGCCAAAATACCCAGCATGCACAGCGCTGCAAGTTCTCTGCCCCCGGAGCTTTTCACCCCAGAGTTGTTTGTATTGTTTTCTTCCACAATCATTACTTTGTTGTCATGCCTCGGCCCAGATCAGCTGTTATGATAGTCTTTCAGATGTTTATTTGCAAACAAGCATTTTTTTGTTCCTGTGTCCCTGTTAAAAAGACAAATTCAAGGCACAAAATGGTGTTTCTAGAGAACAGTGTAGAGAAAATCTGAAAATCTTACTTAGAGATATTTGACAGTTTGTTAGTTTTATGTTATAGCTGGGGGTGGGGTATGTCCTAGTAGTTTCCTGCCACAGAAGCTATTGCTCAAGAATCGGAATAATAATAAAACTTGCTGTGCCCCTGTAGCAACTCCTGGGAAGTGACAAGGAGACCTTATTTTGCAGAGCAGCATTTGACTTGCGTGGTTAGGGTCATCTTGTTATCCAGAGACTGTAATGTTCACCCATCGTCAGAGCATTGCCTCAATTCAAAGAAAGCCTTTGGCAACTTTCCTAGGGTATTTGGGAAATAGCTTTAATTGCATATGATTATTTGTTTCTCAGACATCTGTATAAAAGCACTTGGGAGCCACGTACCAATAGTGAAAGTGTTTGCAGAATGACTGCTACTACTGTGTGTGTGCCTCTGCAGCCTTGGCTTTTATCTTGATTGGGGTTTCACCCAACATATTAAGGATAATAATAGCCTCTGTCAGTCTTCCACCTATATTTTTAGGATTAAATGAGTCTGTGTATAGAAAGCTTAGACCTGTGTTTAGTATGTATTGAGCATTATACATAAATAATGACTGCTATTTTCATCCAGAGGCAAGCGAATGAGTTAAGTTTATACCTTTGAGTTGGAAATGATTGTGCAGCTTTTGTGTGCTTTGAATTGATTTATAAATTAGACCAAAATGATCAATTGTAGGAATTCTGAAAAACTGAATTTAAATAGAGTTATGGCTCTATAGATCCAAGGAACAAGGTAAAGTGTAGTTTAGTATAACAATAGGTTCAGACAATATCTAAACATGTATGCAGGAACTCAGCCTTAGATCCTCCATCTCTGGCACACAGCAGGTGTTAGAGATGGGTGAGATGGTGCCTACAGGAATCTTGAAAACACCAGTTCTGAGTAGCTGGTATATAAAGATGGCGAAGACAGAAATGATACTAGGTGTAATGATACTAGGTGTACTATAGATGGCAGTAGCTGTTCACATAGGACATGTAGGGAAGGGAACTGAGGGGTTAGGGGAGAGCAAGAAAGACAAGCTGGGCCTGAGGGAGGATCATCCTAGGCCCTTTTTCTCCCAGATAGCAGAGGAAGGTTGAGCTACCATGTTTCCCCGAAAATAAGACCTAACTTGAAAATAAGCCCTAGCAGGATTTTTCAGGATGCTTGTAGTATAAGCCCTACCCCAAACATAAGCCCCAATTAAGATCCATCAGCCAGATATCACTGAATAAATGTAGATTTTTTTTTTTTAAAGATTTTATTGGGGAAGGGGAGCAGCATTGGGAAACCCGGGAAGGGGAACAGACAAGTTGCTGTCCTTTTGTTCTTCAGTCTAGTTGTGGAGGACATTGCTTCACTGGCCCATGTTGGTATCATCATTGCACTCTTCCCGGGTGAGGCAGATCGGTTGCCGGCCTCTGGACTGCCGCTCACCGCGACTCTTGGCAGCTCACACCAGCTGCCAGCCATTTATGCTGGCTGCTGGCCACTCACTGTAGCCTATGGCAGTCCACTGCAGGAGGGGCTACAGCTATGCCATGCCGGGGACTCACAGCAGCCCAACTCCAGGTGGAGCTGTTGTTCACCATCTTAGCTATAGATAGCAGTGTCACTGGCCCTCATATGTGGGATCCAAACCGAGGCCGCTGGGGTCCCAAGCCAGCTCTTAACCAATGCGCCACTCGGCTGGCCCAATAAGTGTCGAGTTTTGTACATGAATATATGTAGATTGTTGGAGTGAAAATATAAGACCTGGTGTTGGGCCGGCCGAGAGGTGCATTGGTTAAGAGCTGGTTTTGGGATGCCAGCGGCCCCGGTTCGGATCCCACATAAGAGGGCCAGTGACACTGCCCTCTACAGCTAACAACAGCTCCATCTGGAGCTGGGCTGTGCAAGCCCCTGCTGCAGTGGGCTGCCATAGGCTACAGTGAGTGGCTGGCAACCAGCGTGAGTGGCTGGCAGCCAGCACAAGCTGCCAGTAGCCGCGGTGAGCGACCATCCAGAGGCCGGCGACTGATCTGCCTCATCCGGGAAGAGCGCAATGACAATACCAACATGGGCCAGTGAAGCAACGTCCTCCACAACTAGACTGAAGAACAAAAAGACAGCAACTTGTCTGTTCCCCTTCCCCGATTCCCCAACACTGTTCCCCTCCCCCAATTCCCCAATAAAATCTTGAAGAAGAAAAAAAAAAGACCTGGTCTTATTTTCCGGCAAACAGTAGGTTAGTTAGCTTCCACTTCAAAATTCCTTGCATATAACTTGGAGGGGAGGAAGAGTGGTGAGCACCCATAGGTTTCTGGGAAGTGCCTATTCTGTGTGCCTCCCTGGGCTTGTGGGTCTATCCTGTCCTCGAGTGTGATCTCTCCTGGCTGCTCTTTGGTCACAGGTTAGTCTTGTAAAGCCAGAGTGGTTTGACTACAGCCTGGGGTCTGTCACCAAGGAGCACGCTCCATTCCCTTTGCCCTGAGTGGAAAAATAAGGCTTATCCCTTCTGAGCCTTTTGTACTTGGGCATGGTGATTGCCTGGCGTTGGTGGAAAAGAGGTTTGAGGGAGGCCCTTAGATCCACAGTTAACGAGCACCTAGAAGGTTCTCCACATTGGGCAACATGCTTGTGATGAAAAGGTGAAATGGGATCCCAGCATGTCATATGCTTATGCCGGAAGGGGGAGGAGCGTTGTACAGCACTTAGCCGAGAATATTGTCCACCACGTGCTTGTACCAACCAAGTGGTTAGTGGCCTGGGGGAAGGAGTGACCTGTTGTTCTGGGGAAGAGACGTTTTATCCCCACGCACCGGCCCCTCATGAAAGTAGAAAGGCCTTCCTTTCTACTGTGCGTGTTACTCTCCCAGTGGGGAGAGCTCTCCAGGGATGTATAAGTGCCCCATGTAAATTTGTCCTCTGTCCTTGCAGATAACGGTCTGGCTACCTTATTGTTAATTCTGTTGTCTGAGTCACTATTGAACATGATTCATTCAGAAACAATGAGAAAGTGAAGGCACCTGCATCCCCAGAGGGGAGCTTTCCTATTTGGGTGGTAAGTTCCCCTCCATTTCCAAGACTGTGTTTTTGGGTCTTCTCTACCTGGTCAGATTGCAGATTGCAGACCCCTGAGGTCAGGGGGCCATGTCTCAGCCACTCAGGATTCCCTCACTGAGCTGAAGTCTTAAGGGCCCAGAAACACTGCTGCCACTTGTCTCGTCATCTGCCTCCTCCCTCTTCACCCAGGTCAAACAGAAGGTCCACAGCATCCCTAAGGCTCGGGCCTTTGCCAACAGAAGCTGGTATTCTGCATTTAAGGGGTAAAGGGAAGGTTTTCTAATGGCACCCAGATTTTTAAAACATAGTTGTATGGTTTGAAGAGCTCCAAACAGGAAGGGCTCTGACCCATATAGGTGGGAAGCCCCAGCCTTTGCCCAGTGTGATGAAGAGCGGTACCTCCCCTATCCTCGGGCACCAAGTCCCAATGGGAGCAAGTAGACTGTGAAATGGATCCAAAGGAAGAAGAAACGGGAGAGTAACCAGATGCCCATAGCTGCCACCTCAGCAGAATGGTTGGAGTGAGGGGGGCTGTGCTTGTCACATTCGCCACTGGATCTGGGCACGTGTGGGAGGTTAAACAGGTGCTGAACTGAATCATGAGTAGGTACGTGACTCCTGTGGTCCACCTCGGCGCATGCTCTGTCCTCATTCTGTGTGGATCCCATGGGAAGTTAACATGATTTTCTAGACACAAATGATGGCTCTGCCCCGGTTTTGCAGACTGGCCTCAGAGATGCCCAATCCTTACTGGCATCCTCCTAGATCCAAAGGAACCAGTTGGTGGCCTGCAGCCAGTTGGCCTGCATGCATGTTGTGTTCAGCTCATGCTTTGTTTTAAATTTTTGAATTAGTTGGCAATTCATTCCACTTGAAAATCTGATTTCAGGCTTATCTTGAAAAACTGGAAGATGTGGCAACCCTGGGCTCACAGTCCCGCTTGGATGCAGTCAGCAGGCTCTGCTGCCCCCTTGAGGTAGGACGTGTGTTCTACAGCTCTCCGTTTCTCTGGCCCAGGCACTTCTGTCCTTTAAGGAGCCGGGACTCCTGCTTTAGGCCTCGAGTTTGCAGGTACCTGACATCGATGACAGCCACTCCATCAGTCTGTCAAACTTTTAGGCTCAAAGTCCAACAATACAAAAAGTATAATAAACTGTAAACAGTGTAATAAAAACTGACTCCCTCTGACCTCCCCTAACTCCTTTCCTTGGAGGCCACAGGTTCCCCCTGTGCCTCCTTCTACAGACATGCTACATCTCTAAAGCACAGTCACCAAACACTCATTGTCACCTCTCCTGGACCAGACACCAGCTGGGCACCAGAATCACGTGGCACTTTTCAAAATTCAGAGACCCAGGAGGTACAATTTGGACCTTTGGAGGTATAATTTCTAAAATTGGAGCCTAGATATATTTTTTTTTAAAAGCCCACAGCGTTTTCTTTTGCTCAACCAGGCAGAGACCTCTGTACTCAGGTACAATGTCCCAAACATAATTCCTGCTCTCCAGTGCCCCACAGTCTGGGGAAGATGGGCCTGGAGCTCCAACCATTGAGGCTATTGCTCAGAGTTGTATAAGTCTATACAACTTATACCATGCACAGGGGCACCCAGCCAAAGCCTGACATCTGGCCATACCTTTGAACCAAATTACATGTTAACACTGCCCCCATCCCCTGGAGAAGCAGGCATGCATTTCGAATTTACCATGTCAACCATTCAATACAAATACAGGCAGACCTTGTGCTCTGACATGGGGCGCAGACAGGCTCCTTAGTCCGCTGCACACCCAGGAGGACGTCCGTAGGAGGTGGGGCTTGGGCCAAGTTTAGGATAGGGGTTAAAGCAAAGAAGGCACACCTCTACTGTGTACTTCTCTCCCAGCTCACACCACTCCACAACTCCCTATGCTTATTGGGGGCCACTGATGGGGACTCCATAGCGATGTATATGAAGAAAGCCCTGGGAGACAAACTGGGGTGGGAAGAGGAGTCCAGTCATAAGTCAGACCAGGGCTGCTTGGAGTTGACTGGCCTAGTATCCAGAAGTACCTGCTGAGGGGAGTGGGGATGCAGGAGCCTTGTTCCTTCCAGAAGTCTCCTCAAAGCCAGAGCCTACCTCTCAGCACCTTGAATCAGTGTTCTCAAAGAGTAGTCAGTCCTCAGACTGATGCCTGTCCACAAACTGTTCACTGGTCTACAACGAGATAGGTACAGAAACCAAAAGTAAGCATTTGAAAACTTTTAGAACAATCTTACAAGGTCGGTTGAATACTATTAAAGGATAGTATTTTGCATTTTTTTCTTTTTTTTTTTGAGGGCAATGTCACTGGCCCTCATATGTGGGACCCGAACCGGGGCCGCTGGCATCCCAAGCCAGCTCTTAACCACCGTGCCACTTGGCCTGCCCAAGGATAGTATTTTGCATTTTTAATTTTTAATTTCATCAACTTTTTTATTGTAAAAACATAGAACATGCATTTCAACCATTTTAAGTATAATTCAGTGGCATTAAGTACCTTCACAAGGTTGTGTAGCCATTACCACTATCTAGTGTATTTCTCTAATTTCATAAAAAGTGTTAAGTTCTCTACAGATTAAAAAAATTTCTTTAGTTTGAGAAGCGTTGATGTAAATCTTGACCTGTGGGCATCACAAAGCCTTGAAGGTTTGGGGGGACATAGGCATCACATTGAAGAGCTCAATACATCGTTTGGCTTCATTTCCCCAAACTATTGAGTTGAGATTTGCCCCAGAGAGTGGCTGCGGCGTGGACTGAGTGGAGGGATATACACCACCCTGGAAGAGAGGGCAGGAAGCATTGTGCTGCCCCAGGCAAGAAGACCAGAGGAGAGGTTGCAGGGGGTATGGCAGGCTTTCCTCCTGACTCAGCCCAGGAAGGCGGGGGAGGCATTTGTTTAGAATTCCAAGAATGTCAACTCCAGCTGGAAGGGCCCTGGTGTCTGCCCTCTTTGTTTAAAGGAAGAGTTTGTTTAAAGGAAGAGTCCAGAGAGAAAGGACTTGTCCAACATTACAGCCAGATGGTGATGGTTCCAAATCTAGGCCTTTCAATTCCTGGGCAGAAGCAGGGCAGAGCTTTTTGGAGTCACACCGAATAGGATTCAAGTTCCAGCTCTATTAGCTCTTTAGGGGCCTCAAGCATCCATACCCACATCTTTCAAATGGGGCTAATCCCTCATTGGCTGCAGGAGTATTGAGCTGGGTTTAATGAAGGGCCTGCCTGGTGCTTGGGGGATGCGCAGGACAAGTCAGTCCCTTGCCCCTCCCTGCCCAGTGCTGCTCCTCCTGACTGCAGGGTCTTCTCAGCCTGCCATTGCCCCTCACTGCAGGTGAGGGCACAGGAAGGGAAATGCTCTCCCTCCAGACTGAGGAGAACAGGGCTTTATAATCCACTGCACCAGCCCCTCTGAGTGTCGCCCTCCCCAACTGGCCGTCTCTCCTGCCAACTCTCGGGGTTTCTAAGAGAAATTTTTGTCCTTTCTGGGACTCAGGACATTTGTAAAATGAGGGAATTGAACCAGAAGAACTCAAAAGTCCATTTTGGGAGGGTGGGTGCTAAAGTTTGGATGCTCTAAATTTCTGTATCCTTTCTGGGAGAGTCAAACTCCCAGCATGTCACACTGGGCTGCCCCTGGGTTAATCGCCACATGCCTCTCTGCACTTGCTCACTGCCTCCTGTCTCTCTTTGTCTGTCTCTTTTATGGCTAATATGTTTTGAGCACTTGCTAGTTGCTATGCACTGTGCACGTATTTGATATATTCCATGTTGTTGAATCCTTAAAACATCCCTGTGAAGTCAATACTACTCTTATCCCATTTTCCAGATAAGGAAACAGTCAGAGGGGTTACAGCACTGACCCATAGCTGGTCAGTGGCAGAACCAGCAGGAGGCGTCCTCAGCGCCACTCCCCAGATGATCAGGTCCCATTCTGACCTGAATTCAGCAGGTTCAATATATGCCCATGCTCATCGCCTCCCTCCTGTTTTCCCAAATGGACCCTGACTCCCATCCTGGAGACATTCTGTTGGCAGGATCACTTGGGCCAGTCAGGGAGGGTTTGGCTGTTGGTGGGAAGATGATCATTCCTTGGTTCCAGTTTCTGACTTGTATCTCAGGTGTCACACTCCCTGCCACCAATCTCCTTCCTCTTCTTTCTCTGTATGTGTCCAAGAGCAGGAAGGTCCCCTAAGGAATCACCTCAAACAAGCCTCTCCATTCATTCATTCATTCATTCATTCATTCGTTGAATAAAGACTGAGTCCTACATGCCAGGCACAATTTCAGGCCCTGGGGACATGGCTATGCACACAACAGACCAGGTCCCTGTCTTCATGAGCTTACACCCTGGTGGAGGAGACAGACAAAGAGAAAGATGATGATGAGTGCTATGGAGAGAATGAAAATGGGTGATGTACCAGGCCGTGACTGTGGCAGGGGGTAAAAGTCTCTACAGATGAGGTGGGTGTGGGGCAGTGCGCGGGGGACCAGCCTCCGCTGACCAGGGCTCAAGAAGGTGGACACAGCGTCGGCGATACGAAAGACAGAAAATTTTTGTTACAGTAAAGGCAGAAAATGAGAGAGTGAGCTCTCCTGCGTTTATTTTTCACAGGCTTACATACATTCTCGCATTACAGGGTACGTGCAGGGGTAACCGAGCAGGGAAAATATGCATTACCTCAGCATAAAGTAGATCATTAACTGTTTACCAGTAGTCTAAAGGTCAGTGAAACCTTAGGGGTTAGTTTCTTAAGCCATTTTGTCCCATTAACCCAGATAGCCATCTTTCTTTTGTGTCCCAAGGATCCGGCCATCCTCACCACATGCCTTAGTAGATAGTAAGCACCCTCCAGGTGCAGCAAGGAACAAAAGAAGCAGATAAACAAGTTTATGATTCACCAAGCCCACTAAAGTCAGCCTGCATGCCCCTCAATATTGGGCTACACGGTCCTCAACACTGCATGCCCCTCAGTATTGGGCTACACGGCCCTCAACAGCAGTGTATTCCTGACAGAGGGAACAGCTGGTGCAAAGGCCCTAAGGGAGGTACTAGCAGGTTTGAGGAAGGACCACAAATAAGGCCACATAGCTGGGTAAGGTGAGCAAGGGGGTCTGGTGCAAGGAGGGCCCAGCCGTGCAGGCCTATGGGCCAGGATGAGTGGGCCTGCATTATATTCTGTGTGTGACAGGAAGCCTCTGATGACATTATGTTTGCAAAGGAGAATAGATGTAAGAGGAGCAGGAGTGTTGGAGGGAGGGAGGAGGATGGTTTGGACTAAGCTGGGGGTCCACGGGATGGAGAGACCAAGTCAGATGCTGGATATATGTCACAGTGAAGCCAATAGTAAGCCGCAGGGTGAGACATGACCCCTGGGTTTTTCACTTCGACAGGTGGGTGAATGGAGGTGTCATCCACTCAAAGGGAGAAGCCTTGAGAAGGAACGTGTATGAGAGGAGGGGGTGGAAAGAAGCAATGGTTCCATTTAGCTATCATGGCCGACCTTGATATCCCTTCTCTCCTTTATAACAGAAGCCTTAAAGTTTTTTGTTCTTCTTTAAGTATTGACCTGTCTGGCCCCTCCTTTGCTTTTGCCCTTTACCCATCCTACTTTTTCCTGCATGGAGACATGATACTAGAGATACAGCAGCCATCTTGTGATCATGAGGGTAAAAGCCACATGATAATATGGTTGGAGCTGGGAGATACATGGAGCCTGGGTCCTGGATAATATCATTGAGCTGACAACCCAGTCTTGAACTGCCTACTGTCTCCTTTCTTCTCCTCCTCCTCCTCCTTCTTTTAACAGTACAAGTGGCCTTTGTTGTTTATAATGGGAAACGGAAGAGAGGAGGGAGGAGGGGATAAGACAGCTCCAGGCCCAGGGGCGGCTCCAAAGACTCTGTTTCCGCACTCCAAAAGCCCCAGGTGCATGTTGTAGGAGGCACAGTCATCCTGTTACTTGTTTAAGCCACTGTTTGTGGCTTTTCATTGCTTGCTGCTGAATACAGTTAGTCATATTATTAGCTAATGCAGTCATGTTGAATTTGAGATTTTGGAGGAGGACCCAGAACTCAGTCCTTCCTTCAAGAAGTATTTCTTGAGGGCCGGCCGGGTGGCGCGGTGGTTGGGAGCTGGCTTGGGGTGCCGGCGGCCCAGGTTCGGGTCCCGCATGTGGGGGCCAGTGACACTGCCCTCCAAAAAAAAAGAAGTATTTATTGAGCACCTACTATGTACCAGGCACTCCACTAGGTGCTCAGAATTCAGCAATGAATAAAATAGGCAAAAATGCCTGCCCTTGAGGAGTTTATACTCTGTATAATCCAGGAGCCAGACCTGACTCCTGGGATGTGCATTTTCATTTGATCCGAAGGTGGTATGGTTTGAAGTATAAACAGGGGATAGAATGTGGTATGTCTGTTTTCCTCACCCACCCATTATGTTAGCAAATCAAAATGGTCAACATATTTCTCTAGTCTTTTCTATGAGCCAAACACGGGGCTGCATTCCTCTCTATGAGGCAGGTGTTATTATTATCTCCATTTTGCAGGGAGATATTATTATTAGCCCCACTCACACAGCTAATAAGTGGTTGTGCTGGAATGGGAACCTGGGGCTTTCAGATACCAGAAACTCCACTCTATTCACTGGCCCTTG
The DNA here is from genome assembly GCA_033961575.1 of Aselliscus stoliczkanus. NCBI lineage: Eukaryota > Metazoa > Chordata > Mammalia > Chiroptera > Hipposideridae > Aselliscus > Aselliscus stoliczkanus. The sequence goes on from CM066730.1 coordinate 164,940,600, forward strand.
GGAAACCTCTTGGGCCTCTTTCCTGCACCCTTTTGGCTGTTCTTTGATGGAACACTTCCTGATTTCCTTTTTCTCCTTGCTTTGGACAGGGACTATGTCTCTTGCTAAACTGTCTATTCCAGGCACCATTCATTCATTCATTCATTCATCCCACTTTTCAAGAGGCCGTCTCTGTACTAAGTGCTAGGAATACAGGACAAGTCACACCCAGCCCGGGATGGGGACAGGCAGTTAAGAGGCATCACAGTGTAATGGGTGCTGGTATGGTATCAGAGGGGCCAACAGAAGCACAGAAAAGGGCAACCAAGTCAGACCAGGGTAGTGGGCTTCCTGAAGGGATCAACACCCGAGCTGAATCCCAAAGGAGAAGCAGGAGTTGAGCAGGTAGAAAAAGCAATGGCGGGTGTTTCAGACAAAGAGAGCAGCACATGGGAGGCTGAGAGAGGCGAGGAGGCAGCATGTGAGGGTGACTGGCCTATGGATGGAGCGGGAGTAGGTAGGGAGGCATAAGGCTGGGAGGTCATGCAAAACCCTGTCAGCCAGGACAAGGGTTTTGGCCTTGATTTGGTAGGCACTGAGGAGCCTACCGATGGGTGGTAAGCAGGGTGGGTCTGGGCACTCCATCAATAGTTGTTGATGGAATGAATGCATGACAGGAGGAATGGTAACATAGGGTCCCTCCCGTGCACATGTCCTGCAGGAAAGGGGCGGTTAAATGACCTCACAGTAGAAGGATAAGCCAGGCAGAGGCCTAGACGCCAGCCAACCACTTCTTTCACCTTCTCCTTCCAGGCCTGGGCTACCACTGTCACCTGTCACTTGCTGAAATCTTTGCTGGAACTTCCACACCAGCTGCCTTCGCCCCTCTGCAATGTGTTCTGAAGCCCTCAGTGATCCTCCAAAACCAGGCTCTCTGCCCCATCATTCTGCCCACTGCCTTGGCCACCTCAGCTACATCCAACTGGGAGAAGAAATTGCTGTACTCGTCATCCACAATGGCTCTGGCATGTGCAAAGCTGGCTTCAGCAGGAACGATGCCCCCAGAGTGTTGTCGTAAACGTGGGACAGGACAGATAAGTGGGTGATAAGCACAGAGCAAGGGCATGTCCTTCCTGAACCTGAAGTGCTCCACTCTCTCTGACGGAGAAAGATCCAGCATCGTGCTCTCCACCACAGCTTCATGCTGCCCAAGGAATACTCGGTTCCCTTTACCTAAACTCTGCCGGACTCTAAGGCCAGCAGAAAGAGGGTGACCCAGGTCATATTTGAGGCCTTCAATACCTCCCGCGTGTGCTGCTGCCCACACGAGGCTGCCTGTGTGCCTCTGCTCTCACCACCAGGATGGTTCCACCCTCGGGGCCCATCAGTGAGGGTTACACCCTGCCCCTGGCCAGCATCTGCACTTGGCTGATTGTGACTTGAGAGACGACCTCATGGAGATCCTGACAAAAGGTCACAGCTTTACCACAGCTGCGAGGGAACTGGTGTGTGATATGGAGGGGAGGCTGTGCTCTGTCACCCTGCTCCTACTGTGTCGTCATCCTCTTCATCCTTCTCCCCCTCCTCCTCCTTCTCCCTGAAGAAGAGCTGTGAGCTTCTGATGGTCAGGAGGTCTCCCTGGGCAATTAGTGGTCCTGATGTCCAGAGTGTCTCCTTCAGCCCTGCTTCCTGGGCTCGGAGTCCTGTGGCATTTCATGAAACAACTTTCAGCTCTGTCCTGAAGTGTGATGATGACCTCCAAAAGGACACATGACATTGTCAGGTGCCAGCAGAATGCAGGAAGACATCAGAGTCAACAACACAATGTCCATTGGGCCGATGTGGGTCAGCACACAGCAGGAGGATGAGGCGGGCCCACTTCCTGTCCACTGCAAATGCCTCTAAATGGTGCAACTGCATGGTGTTTGGTGCACGAGTTGATTTTTAAGTGTAACTGTCCTGGTGAATATATACACTTATGCCGGCCTGGCAAGCCTGGAACAAGCCTTTGAGAAGAAGCCCGTCCCTGATATTGAGAGAAATAGCAGTCCTCTGTTGTAAAGTAAGTTCAGTAATCAGTGTAAGTCAGGTCCTGCCACCTCACAGCTTGAAAACCCTCCCATGGACTCCCCATGCCACTCAGCGTCAAATCCAAATCCCTATTAAGTTCAGGGAGGCCCCGGGGTAACTCTCTGATTTTATCACCTACTCCTCCTCCCCTACCCTCCTCAGAATGCCAGCAAAGGCCCCGCTTCTGGGTTTTTGTACTTCCCTCCCTCCCATAAGCACACATGGGTCACCTTATCCACAGCAAGGCCTTCTCTGTCCACCCTTTCTAAAGAGCCACCTCACTGCCCCCAGCATCATGCCCAATTTCCTTACTCTGCCTCATTTTATCCACAGTATTAATACCTTCTCTTCCCCCAATTAGGAGATAGGTCTCCTGAAGTGGAGACTATATCCGTCCTGTCCTGTGTTCCTGGCACCTGGAATAGGGCCTGGAACCCAACAGGCGAGGTGCTCCATAAACACTTGTTGAAGGAAGATGCCTGGCCTATAACCAGACATTGTCTCTCTCTCCCTCTCACCCTGCCCCCACTGCCATGCTCTCTGTCTGTCTCCAGCTTTGTGGCACTGTGTCTCCCACCAGCTGTCAGAGGGAAAGTGGAAATTTCCACTTGAAGATAGAAAAATAGCCATGTTTCCTAGCTGGGCTAGAGGGGTTGAGAGGAAATTTCCATGAACCATGTCTGGCAGTGTGACAGTGGCCTGGGAGCTTGGGAAGGGGCCAGGAGTGTATGAACACATGAACCGGTCCCCTGCCCCGACTGGAGTACATCTGTTTGCAGATCTGCAGAGAGGGAACTCCATCTGTGCTTATCTCACACTAGAAGCTCCAGCCTGCTGCGGCCTGGGACATCCTGCAACCCAGGCCAGAGGGTCTTGCACCATCTTCAAGTTCAATCCCCTCCTTTTCCAGATGGAACAACTGAGGCCCAGAGAGGTGAAGCAATTTGTCATAGGTCACACAATGGTGACAGACAACGGACACAAACTCACTGCTCTGCCAGGGCTTTTGCTTCTTTTTTCTTCCATTCCCTCCCTCCTACCCTTCCCTCCCACACTCCTCCAACTAACCTTCCCCAAGTGCCTCTTTGAGCCAACCCAGTGCCCTAGACCCTGAGCTTCCTGCTCTGGAACCTCAGGCTCCCTGAGACTATGTCATTGTCACTGCCTCCTATCAGACCTCCAGAGTTTTCTGTCCCTCCTCCCCACACCCTGTCCCTGCCACAAACTTTGCTACACATTTAAAAATCCTGATGCCCAGTTTGTTCCCCATACTAATTAAATCAGAATATCTGGGGGTGGGGTTCAGTATTTTTAAAAATATCCTTGGGTGATTCCATTTTCAGCAGAGTTTGGAAACCAGTGTTTTAGCTTTGGTTAATGGCACCTCCACCTCTGTCCCTTGGCCCCCAGGCTGCAGATCACCTGGTGACTTTCTGGACAGAATTTGGCTGAGTAATCCCATCTCCTTGTTGGGGGCGAAGAACCTTTCTCTACCCTTTGGGTTGGTCTAAAAATCAAATCAATGAGACAGATTAACATGAGAAAAAATTTTTTTTGAGTATATGGGAAACCCCACATATACCAGAGGTTCCATGACAAAAGTAAAATGAGGTATATATGCCATTTTGAGCCAAGAAATGGGATAGGGCCTCTGGGGCTTCGGAGGGGAGGAGGGTAATGCAAGCATGACAGCAGATGTTCAGGAATTAGGTGTTTGCCCGCTATACAGATAGGTCATAAAATTTATTTCTGGTAGTAGCTTTTTTTTTAAAGAAAGCCAAGTTTTTAAAAATTTATTTATTTTTTAATTTTTTTAGAGGGCAGTATCACTGGCCCTTATATGTGGGACCCGAACCAGGGCCGCTGGTGTCCCAAGCCGGCTCTTAACCACCTCGCCACTTGGCCGGCCCTGGTAGTAACTTTTTTTAAAAAAGATTTTATTGGTGGGGAATTGGGGAAGGGGAACAATGTTGGGGAGCTGGGGAAGGGGAATAGCCAAGTTGTTGTCCTTCAATCTTAGTTGTGGAGGGCGTAGCTAGCTCAGCTCCAAGTCCAGTTGCCATCCAGCTGCCTGTGGACAGCTCAAGGTGCCGTGTTCAATCTTAGTTGTGGGTGGGCATAGCTCACCATTCCATGCAGGAGTCGAACCAGAAACCTTGTTGCTAAGAGCCCATACTCTAACCATTGAGAAATCCGGCCACCCATCAGCAGCTCAGGGCAGCTCAGCTCAAGGTGCCATGTTCAATCTTAGTTGCCGGTGGGAATTCGGGAGTCGAACAGATAACTTTGTTGTTAGGAGCACATGCTTTCACCAGCTGAGCCATCCTGCCACCTGTTGGTGGCTCAGCAGCCCATGTGGGAATCCAACCGGTGACCCTATTGTTCAGAACTTGAATTCTTAACCAACTGAGTCACTTGGCTGGCTCAGCAATTTAATTTTGAAACATCCAAACATCCCAAAGAGATCGCTCATGCCTATTCCCACCCCGACCCCTGGCAACCACTAATTTACTTTCTGTCTTATAGATTTGCCTTTTCTGGAGGTTTCATATACATGAAATCATGCAATATGTGTGTTTTGCATCTGGCTTCTTTCACTGAGCACAGTGTTTCTGAGGTTCATCCATATTGCAGCAAGTATCAGGACTTCATTCCTTTTTATGGCCAAATAGTATTCTATTGTATGGATATGCCACATTTTATTTATCTGTTCATCATTGATGGTTGTTTCTGCTTTGGGAGCCATTATGAATAATAGGAATACATAAATGAACGTTTGTGTATAAGTCTTTGGTGTGGATGTATGTTTTCAGTTCCCTTGGGTAGATTCCTAGAAGTGGACTTGCTGGGTCATATGATAACTGTATGTTTAACTCTTTGTGAAATTGTTTTCCAAAGTGGATGCACCAATTTTACATTGCCATCAGCAATGTAGGAGGGTTTCAATTTCCTCACCTCCTTGACACTTAGTTCTTTTAATTTTAATTATAACCATTCTCGTGGGTATGAAATTATAACTTAGAGTGGTTTTGATTTGCATTCCTATAATGACAAATGATGCTGAACCTCTTCTCGTGTGCTTATCGGCCATTCATATATCTTCTTTGGTGAAATGTCTACTCAAATCCTTTATCCATTTTTTTTTTTTTTAGCTGAGCTATCCTGCCACCTGTTGGCAGCTCAGCAGCTGCTCAGCTCAGGCTGGGCATCAAACTGCTGTTGCTTACAGCTCAGCTCGCACTTTTTTTTTCTTTTTTGAGGGCAGTGTCACTGGCCCTCATATGTGGGACCTGAACTGGGGCCGCTGGCGTCCCAAGCCAGCTCTTAACCATTGCACCACTCAGCTGGGCCTCAGCTCGCACTCTTGAGCGAGGTCTTGACCAACTGAGCCACTGGGCCGGCCCCTTTATCCATTTTTTAATTGAATTAGTTATCTTTTTATTGAGTTGTAACAGTTCTTTTTTTTTTTCTTTAAGAGGGCAGTGTCTCTGGCCCTCATATGTGGGATCTGAACCCAGGCTGCTGGCGTCCCAAGCTAGCTCTCAACCACCATGCCACTCAGCCGGCCCCAATAACAGTTCTTTATATATCCTGGCTACAAGTCTCTTTAGCAGATACGCGATATTTGCAAATATTTTCACTCAGTCTGACTTATCTTTTTTTTTTTGGTTAATTTATCATAAATGTAAGGATTTGTTTCTGGACTCTCCGTTCTGTTCCATTGTATATGTCTATTCTTATGCCAGTATCACAGTGTTTTCATTATTTAGTTCGATACTGTTTTTTTCTTTCTTTTTTTTTTTTTTTAAAGATTTTACTGAGGAATTGGGGGAGGGGAACAGCGTTGGGGAATTGAGGAAGGGGAACAGACAAGTTGCCGTCTTTTTGTTCTTCAGTCTAGTTGCGGAGGGCGTTGCTTCACTGGCCCATGTTGGTATCGTCACTGCGCTCTTCCCAGATGAGGCAGATCTTCGCTGGTCTCTGGATGGTCGCTCATCGCGGCTATTGGCAGCTCACGCTGGCTGCTGACTACTCACTGTAGTCTATGGCAGCCCACTGCAGCAGGGGCTGCAGCCTACACCATCACCGGGGCTCACAAAGCCCAGCTCCCCTACACCATCACCGGGGCTCACAAAGCCCAGCTCCAGGTGGAGCTGTTGTTAGCTGTAGAGGGCAGTGTTACTGGCCCTCATATGTAGGATCCGAACCAGGGCTGCTGGCGTCCCAAGCCAGCTCTTAACCAATGCGCCACTTGGCCGGCCCATATTGTTTTCTTTTTTGAAGATCTAATTGTCTTTATTGAATGATTTATGAATTGGGCAATGTCCCATCTAGTAAATAGAAAGGAGCTCATCGATACTATCTTTCGAAATCAGGAAATGTAAATCCTCTACTTTGTTCTCAGAATTGTTTTGACCATTTTGGATCCTTTGCACTTTCATACAAATTTTAGGATCAGCTTATTAATTTCTGCAAACAATGTCTGCTGAGAGCTTGATAGGGATTGAATTAAAATATATATATCAGTTGAAGAAAATTACTATTTTAACAATATTGAGCCTTTCAATCCATAAACAGAGACTATCTCTCCACATATTTATATCTTTTAAAATTTCTTTCAGCAATATTTTGTGCATTTCATTGTTTATTCCTCAGTATTTACACTTCTTTTTGATGTGGTTATGTACAATGTTATTTTAGTGCTGAAAATAAGAGAAAGAAAGATGACATTTAAACAGAGATCTGAAGGCAGTGGGTTGGCCAGACGGTCAGCTGTTTGTGGAGTCCAGCACAGCTGCATGGCCTTGGGGCCTGTGCAGTCACATAAGGCCCTATGCTCAGAAGGCTCTCACACCGGGTTTAAAGTCTCCTTCATCCTAGTGTGTTTGCACTATCCCAAGTTTTTTTGTTCTGGATACTCACTTCAGTGGGTTTTGTAACAGGATGTTTGATGATGTCCCGGGGTTACCTGTTGGGGCCTCCTGGCTCCTCCTTCTCCTGCTCATGGCTACCTTCCTACCTACTCTAGTAAAAGGATTATGGGGTTCTGGGCTCTCAGAGTGGTGGGAGTGGAACGGTGGAATCACTGGGCCTCACCCAGGTGGCCTAAGCTGGGGGAAGGGGAGGGCGAAGAAGGGAGGTGCCCTTGGCTGCCCTGGGGCTGCTCTCACTATGCCTGGCTGGGAAAAGGAGTTGGAGCAGAACAGGGAGGGAAGAAAGCATCCTGGCCCCACAGCTTCACTCCTTGCTGCCAGTGCTGTGTAGCAGATAAGAACTGGGCTTAGATCCAGGCCTGCCGCTAGCCAAGTGGATGGCCTTGGGCAAGTAGCATCCTCCTGAACCTGTTTCCTCATCCATAGACTTAGGTAATGCCAGAAGCCCCTCATGGGCCTACAGTGCCTGTAAGGGGACTTGCATCAGGTCTGGTACGTGGCAAGTGCTCCATAACTAACCACTGTTCTAACTTTTATACTTTTTTTTTTTTTTTAAGATTTTTTATTGGGGAATTGGTGGAGGGGAACAGCGTTGGGGAATCGGGGAAGGGGAACAGACAAGTTGCTGTCTTCTTGTTCTTCAGTTTAGTTACGGAGGATGTTGCTTCACTGTTGGTATCGTCATTGCGCTCTTCCCGGATGAGGCAGATCGGTCGCTGGCCTCTGGATGTCGCTCACCGCGGCTATTGGCAGCTCACCCTTGGCTGCCAGCCGCTCACGCTGGCTGCGGGCCACTCACTGCAGCCCATGGCAGCCCACTGCAGCAGGGGCTGCAGCCCACACCATCACCGGGGCTCGCACAGCCCAGCTCCAGGTGGAGCTGTTGTTAGCTGTAGAGGGCAATGTCACTGGCCCTCATGTGGGATCCGAACCGGGGCCGCTGGCATCCCAAAACCAGCGCTTAACCAATGCGCCACTCGGCTGGCCCTAACTTTTATACTTTTTATCACTCAGCTCTCCAATACCCACAGCCAAGTTTCACAGAAATGACTTTTCTCCCCAAGCACTACTCCAGGTCCATTTCTCAGAACCTGAATACATCAGGAACTATGTGGACTGGAATATATAATTTCTCTCCTCTGGGCCTCAGTTTTTCTATCTATAAAATGAGGGTCATCACGCTTCCCTCACAAGAATGCATGAGGCTAAATGAGATAATATAACAGCCCCATGTCCCCTTTCTGAGTCTCAGTTTTCCAATTTGTAAAATGGGTAGCTAAGATTGTCTGGATCAAAAGAAGCAGTCATGGCAACTGCTTAGCCCATGACTGCTAAGCATTTAGCTAAACATAGGAAGAGCTTAGTAGACTGTAGCTTTAAAAACAAGCCCATTGCAGAACAGGTGTATAAAAATGAAAGCTGAATCCAAGCGAGCATCCAAGTTTAAAATTTTTATTCACTATGATAGAATATATTCCATCTTAAAGAATATAATCTCGGGCCGGCCGAGTGGCGCATTGGTTAAGAGCTGGTTTTGGGATGCCAGCAGCCCCGGTTCGGATCCCACATATGAGGGCCAGTGACACTGCCCTCTACAGCTAACAACAGCTCCATCTGGAGCTGGGCTGTGCGAGCCCCAGCGGCGGTGTAGGCTGCAGCCCCTGCTGCAGTGGGCTGTCATAGGCTACAGTGAGTGGCCGGCAACCAGTGTGAGCGGCTGGCAGCCGGTGTGAGCTGCCAATAATCACGGTGAGCGACATCCAGAGGCCAGCGACCTATCTGCCTCATCGAGGAAGAGTGCAATGATGATACAACATGGGCCAGTGAAGCGACATCCTCTGCAACTAGACTGAAGAACAAAGAGACAGCAACTTGTCTGTTCCCCTTCCCCGATTCCCCAACACTGTTCCTCTCCCCCAATTCCCCAATTAAATAAAAAAAAGAAAGAATATAATCTTGGGCTGGCCGAGTGGCGTGGTGGTTAGGCGCTGGCTAGGGAAGCCAGCAGCCCAGGTTCGGGTCCCACATATGAGGGCCAGTGACACTGCCCTCAAAAAAAAAAAAAAAAAGAACGGCAGGAGAAGTGAAGACAGCAAATAAATTAAACAAACAACCAAACAAACAAAAAGGAATATAATCTCCATACTGTCCTTACTTGTTTTCATGTTCTATACCCTACCTTTTCTAAATGATTAGACTTTCTATTCCATTTTTCCTATCCACGTGGGAAATGGAGATTTAACTATTAATAATTTCTATGAGTCTGTCTGAACCTGTTTAAATAGAGACCTGTTTCATCCTGTCATATTACAATTATATACATTTTGTTTCAGTAAAGAAATATATGTTCCTCCAGTACATTTCAGTTGACAAACAACTTTCATATCCATTTAACCCTCCTAATAACCCTGTCAGGTTGGTATTATTATGTCCGTTTTGCAAGTAATAAAACTGAGGCCCAGAGGGAACAAAAAGACTTGCCAAGGCCACGTGATGATGAGTTCCGCGGGTAGAGCAAGGACTTGGGTCCTGTTATCATGCCCCACAACTGCCTCTTTAAATGGACTCAAAACTCCCCCAGGGCAAAGCAGTGCCCCTTTGGGACTATCTTCTCTTAGCTCTGGTCCATCAAGCTGTGTGTTCCCAAGACTAGGTGGGGTGTCTCCCCACTGTGACCTGTCCAGGTCTTCGCACAACTCAGGAGCTGACGATCCCTGCCATTGTTGGTCTCATATTTCCTGAGAGCCTGCTATGTGCAGGGATCCCTCACCCTTTAGGTGCTCCCACCCCTGGGGGAGAAGTACACTAGGGAGTAGAAAGTGGGTGTTTTAATACACGTCCAAACATAGTGTCTGGGGCTGGGCAGATCAGGGAACGCTGCCCCAGGAGAGGGAACTTGAATTAGACAGGGGTGCAGAGGTAGGGTGGAGCTCCCCAGGCAGAGATGAAAATGGGGAAGGCCAGGCTTATCTCGATCAGAAGTAGCTTAGTGAGGGTTAAGGTATGTGGGTTTAAGTGGCCTCGGGCCTCTTGCTCCTGATACAACTTGTTCCTTCCCCATCAAGTCAGCAAAGCCCAGGCTGAAGTATCCGGAAGTGGGAACCACTCAGCTGGAGTATTCGCAGTGCCAGCGCCAAGGCTACCGCCAAGCCCTGGGACATGGGAAACCACTTCTGCTCTGTGGCCTCCGTTTCCCCATCTGTGTAGTGACCACAGAAACTCCCAAGACTCCGTCGTCGCTTCCGCGTGCAACACTTGGACCCGGTGGAAAAGAGGCTGCTTGCGCAACGTCCAGGCAGGCGAGGTGGGCGCGGGCGATCGCCTAGGCCTGGGCGGGTGGAGGCCGGGCCGCGAGTCCGGGAGCTGCCCCCGCTCGCCGCCAGCTGCCTCTTGGCCCTCCCCCGGCTCCGGGCGGGGCCGGTGCCCCTCCGCCCCTTTATCTGTGCGCTTGCTGCCGGGACTTGCAGACCGCTCCACTCCGCCAGCCGCCAGTCGCAGGTACTGGACTTGGAGGGAGTGGGAAGGGCGGGCAACGAGCAGAGGGGCTGCGCCCGCGGGGCGCGGCGGGGCGCCGGGTGCTGCAGGCGGCCCCGGGCTCTGTGTGAGAGTGAGGGTGTGGGAAGGATCACGTGGGGAAGGGAGTGAGGACACAGGCGGGACCGCGTTGCTTGGAGCGGGGGCATCTCCCGACGCAAGGAGAAATCAGCCGGAGGGGGCACCATCACGGAGGAAGTGGGAGCAGGAAGGAAAGGCAAAACAGTAGGGAAAACATCTCAGGGATGAGTGGGAGGCGGCGGCAGGAGAAGGGGAATCGAAGCTGGAGGTGGAGTGCATCTGTGAGGTTGTGGGCTGAGGGGAGAGCTGGCCCTGGAGGGCCCTGATACTCTGGAGGAGGATTGACAGGCAGCTTGCTGCTTCCGCCCGCGGAAAAGTCTAGAGAGACTTCAGGGGCAAAAAGGGGTGTGAGTACCTGGAACTGGGAAATATGAGGGGCCCCTGTTGGGAAACCAGGAAGAGTGGGAATAGCACTGATGGGGACCGAGAGGGGCTCCTGGTCCTAAGGAGCCTAGGCCCCTTGTGATGGGAGGCCTCCCTTGGTGTCAGCAGAGCCTGGGGGTGCCCCTCACTCAGTGAGGGAGGGGGAAGATGGAGCTCCACAGCGCCCACAGCACTTGCCTCTAGCCTGAAGGCTTTGAGGACCCAGAGATTTTCCTGGGACAGCCCCTGCAGGCCTGGGTAGAGTGAGCTGCCAGGTCAGGCTGGGGAGTTTGAGAGTTTGATGGATTCTTAGAGCCTGGTTGCACCTGGGTGGGTGGCTTAGGATCTTATCTGAGAGGGACCCCGCCTCCTGTCATGGGGCTTGTGCCACCTGTGGGCAGCTTGGTGAGAGGCTGCCCCTCTCTAGCCTCAGTTCCACAGCCCAGAGGGGCTCTGGCTGGTCAGCAGTGAAACTCAGGGCCCTTCCTGTCCTCCATGCTGGGTGACTGTAGCCTGCTTACCAAATCTCTCCGGCCCTGCTTTCCTCCTCGAGTTTCTTCCCTGTCCTGAGAGCATTTGTGAGTCTGAGCTTCATGGAAGAATTCCTTTAAAAGTTATTTATTTCATTCCGATCACACTTTTCAGTACAAATGGCCCCAAGTGCACTTACAAAAGACCAAAAATGGTTTCTCTTCAGTTTTGGAAGACATGGAAGGACATTTTCTTTAAACACATTGGGCTGAGTTGAGAAACTGGTTTGCATTTAGGGAGGTGACCCAGTTGCTGCAAGATTGGGAAGCTAGCCAGGGATGAAAACTTTGCTTGTATAAAATGTGACCACCCACTGGGTACGTAGGAGTTGACTGCAATGGATGAAGGGCAAGAGCACTGGTTTTGGAGTCAGACAGACATGCTGTGCTCTGCCATCCTGCCTCTGGAGCTATGATGCCAGCTTAGATGCGGTTCAAAGGGTTGCTGTTAGGGAGAGATGAAATGTGTGTGAAAGTTCTTTGTAAACAGCAAGCTACTATAAATTATTAATGTTAGTGCCTAATCTTATTAATATTTCAGGCTCTGCCATACTGTTTTGTCCTTGTCAGGACCCCTCAGGAGGGTTCTGACAGCCCTACTGTTAACACACATCTGGTCTTGGTATTACTTAGATTTAATGAGGCTAAATTTTACTTTCCATGGCAAGATGAAGTTGTCTTTAAGGGAGTGTGCCCAAAAATCAGAGCCCAGAAAAGCAACAATGAATACAGTTGACCCTTGAACAACAAGGGGATTAAGGGTGCTGTCCCCCCCACCCCCACAGTCAAAAATCCACTTATAAACTTTTGATTCCTGAAAAAATTAACTACTTATAGCCTATTGTTGACCGGAAGCTCTACTGATGACAGAAACAGTTGATTAACACACATATATATATATTTTAGCTGAGCCATCCTGCCACCTGTTGGCAGCTCAACGGCAACTCAGGTCGGGCTGGCATTGAACCGCTGTTGCTCAGAGCTCAGCTCTCACTCTTGAGCGAGCTCTTAACCAACTGAGCCACTCGGCCAGCCCTTAAGATTTTTTTTAGTGAGGAATTGGGGGAGGGGAACAACGTTGGGAAACCGGGGAAGGGGAACAGACAAGTTGCTGTCCTTTTCTTCTTCAGTCTAGTTGCGGAGGATGTTGCTTCACTGGCCCATGTTGGTATCATCATTGCACTCTTCTTGGGTGAGGCAGATGGGTTGCCGGCCTCTGGACGGCGGCTCACCGCAGCTCTTGGCAGCTCACACCAGCTGCCAGCTGCTCACACTGGCAGCTGGCCACTCACTGTAGCCTATGGCAATCCACTGCAGCAGGGGCTGCAGCTATGCTGTCCTGGGGACTCACAGCAGCCCAGCTCCAGGTGGAGCTGTTGTTCACCGTCTTAGCTGTAGATGGCAGTGTCACTGGCCCTCATATGTGGGATCCGAACCAGGGCCGCTGGCATCCCAAGCCAGCTCTTACCCAATGCACCACTCAGCCAGCCCAACTAATACATATTTTTTTATGTTATATGTATTACATACTATATTCTCACAATAGCGTAAGCTAGAGAAAAGTTATTAAGGAAATCATAAGGAACATATTTATAGTACTATATATGTTCATTGAAAAAAACCTGCATTAAATGGTCCCGTGCAGTTCAAAGCCATGTTGTTCAAGGGCTAAGTGTATTTTGCATCCAGGAAGGAGACAAAAGAAGAAGTGGAATTATAACCAAATAATACTTATAATAGTTAAGTGTTATGTAGTTAGGCTATTAAGCTCCAAGAGGTGTTACCCTTAACTATTAATGAGCTGGGCAATTAGTTCTATAAGGGTGGTGTTTTAACTGCTTTGTTTACTGCAAAACTCCAGCCCTGGCACCTAGTAGGCCTAAAACAAATGTTGGAATGTCTTGGAGTCTCAAGGACCCTTGGACATCTCTGGTGAATTCACACTTCTTTTTTTTTTTTTTTTTTTTTTTTAGGAGAATCTTTTTTTTTTTTTTTTTGAGGGCAGTGTCACTGGCCCTCATATGTGGGACCCGAACTGGGGCCTCTGGCTTCCCAAGCCAGCACTTAACCACCGCGCCACTTGGCTGGCCCGAATTCACACTTGTTGACATTTGGAGAAACAGGGCTAAGAGGGGAAGGGACTTGTCCAAGGTCACACAGGGATTGAGTGGCTGAGCCAGGACTAGAACCCAACAAAAATAGTGGATCCAAGGCTGTGCCAGAGCTGACATCCGTGACTTCTGCTTTGCAAGAGCACTTGACGTAGCTATTATCATCCTCTGGTTGTAAATGAGGAAATAGTTCAGAGCTTAAGGAACTTTAGCTGGCAAATTCCAGACTTGAAATACCATTCTCACATAAAAATTGGGGACCTGGCTTCTTTTTTTTTTTTTTTTTTGAGGGCAGTGTCACTGGCCCTCATATGTGGGACCGAACCGGGGCCACTGGCTTCTCAAGCCAACGCTTAACCACCGCGCCACTCGGCCGGCCCGGGGACCCGGCTTCTTTTGAAATAGTCTGCCAGAGGTGAGTGGTAGATACCTTCCCTTGGGGCAGCAACTCTCTAGTTCTCCATGGTCACCAGCTGGGTGGCTTCTCTTTGGACTGGATTTTCCTAGGCCACTGGGCACTTGTTTGTTTGGTTTGTCAGGGCAGGGAGCCTGTGCTCCAGCACCTGTGGCATTCCTTGTGGCTGGCATATAGCAGGCACTTAGTAAAATCTGTGGGATGGGTATAACCTGGCGCTCTCTCACTCCTGAGCCCATTTGCTACCCCATTCCTACAATCTGGTCCTCTATTTTGCCGCCAGAGGTCTTTGGGGATTCTTTGACAGTGTATATCAGGTGGAGACCTGGAGAAGCTGAGGGTGGCAAGCCTTGGTAGAGGGGCGTGGTGAGGAGGTTGACCATGAGTTTAGAAAAGATGAATGAATTGGGAGGGCTGGTGAGGTGGGAGGGGAGAAGAGGAAGGAGCTGCTAGGATTGACAGGACCTCCCACTTGGGCCTTAAGAGATCTCAGTTCTGAGGCTTAGCCAACCTCAACCCTGGAAGCCTCCCAAACCTGCAGAATGCTTTTTGGATTATCTGCTAGCACTGTCCAAGCCCTTGATCCACCCCACCGCTCTCCTGGCTCGGTGCCTCCAGGATGGGGCTGCTGGGCCTGTGGCCCTCTCCCTGGGGGTTTCACTTCCCAACCACCTCTTGGGTCTGTGGGCAAGTGCAAATCTTCAGGGCTCTGTGAATCCTGAAGGGTAATTCTGAATGGTCTTTGCAGGCCATTTAATTATTTAATAAGGTCAGTGTCCCCAGAAGTCCAAACTCAAGCCAAATTTCCCTGGTCCCAATATGCACCCTTAGGGAAAAGTAAATATTTAAAGAGACACAGTTAACTTTCTAAAGGCCCCAAATCAATAGTGGAACCAGCTTTGAGAGGTAAAAGAGGACTGCGGTTTTTAGAGAATCCCAAGCAAATCTCTTGGGCCGGGGATATTTCATATACTACTACTAGTGGCACTAATAATTAATTACTACTACTATTAATAATTAATAATAATAGCAATTGTTCATTGGATCCCTAAACTGTACTAAAGCTTTATTCTAATAAATTTAATCTTTCCAGCAATCTATGAGGTAGTTAATATTATAATTCTCATGAGAGAGCTAAGGATCAGAGAAAGTAAGTCACTTGTCTTAAGGTCACAGAACTAGCATGTTGTGGAATCAGAAGTCAAAAATGGGTTGTCTGAATCTGAAGTCCCTCTATATCGTGAGCCTTTATAGTATCTGCTTTCTCTTTTTTTTTTTTAAAGTGTTTTTTTTTTTTTTTTTTTAGCTGAGCCATCCTGCCACCTGTTGGCAGCTCAACGGTAACTCAGCTCGGGCTGGCATCGAACCGCTATTGCTCAGAGCTCAGCTCGCACTCTTGAGAGAGTTCTTAACCAACTGAGCCATTTGGCTGGCCCAAATATTTTTTTTTTTTTCCTGAGGACAGTGTCACTGGCCGTCATATGTGGGACCTGAACCGGGGCCACTGGCTTCCCAAGCCAGCGCTTAACCACTACGCCACTTGGACGGCCCCCAAAGATTTTTATTGGGGAAGGGGAACAGACAAGTTGCTGTCTTTTTGTTCTTCAGTCTAATTGCGGAGGACGTAGCTTCACTGGCCCATGTTGGTATCATCATTGCGCTCTTCCCGGGTGAGGCAGATCGGTCGCTGGCCTCTGGATGGCCGTTCACGGCGGCTATTGGCAGCTCACTCCGGCTGTCTGCCGCTCACACTGGCTGCTGGCCACTCACTGTAGCTTAGGGTAACCCAGTGCAGCAGGGGTTACAGCCTACACAGTTTCCGGGACTCATGCAGCTCAGCTCCAGGTGGAGCTGTTGTTAGCTGTAGAGGGCAGTGTCACTGGCCCTCATAAGTGGGACCCGAACCGGGGCCGCTGGCTTCCCAAGCCAGCGCTTAACCACCGCGCCACTCGACCAGCCCCAAAACCAGCTCTTAACCAATGCGCCACTTGGCCGGCCCCCAAGCCAGCTCTTAACCAACACGCCACTTGGCGGGCCCTCTGCTTTCTCTTTGATTCCTAACTTCTGTCTATTCTGATTTCCACCAAATAGGGGACAGAAGCAGTCAAATTTGCCTAATACTCATCAACCAGGCCCTGGACACCTGGTCTCAGTCCAGCTTTGCTGTGTGGCCTTGGGTAAGTCACAACTTTTCAGCCAGGCTTCGGTTTCCCAGATGTTTCATGCACAGGTTAGTGGTGAGTTTCCTTCTGCAGCTGAGGTCTGGCTAGAAAGGTAGAGTTTAGCCTGGTTTTGACCAATGTGAAAGTCACAGTGATGAGGAGGGGAGAGGAGTGCAGGTTGTCTTTAGCCCCACCCTCTAGTGACATCACATAAGACACCTGCAGTCCCTGCATGCCCCGCCCCTAGTGACCCTCACCTGTGGAAGTGCCACGCAATGTTTGGCATCTGGAGAATTTGCCAGTCCCACAGCAGCAGTCTTCAGCCCCCAGGCTCGAGAGAAACCCCTAGGTGAGCAGTGCAAGGGGTCCATGGAGCTGTACTGGGCTGGGCTGGGATGTCTGCAATAGGCCATGTAAGCAGACTGGTGGGCAGACTACTCAAAGATTGCCCTGAGGGTACCCTCTGGATACCTACCCTCATCTTGCGGCTCATGCTGGACCCCTGCCCCTGCTCTTTCCCCACTGGATCCAGGGCCCCTTTGCATGGAGTCAGGAGATGGGAACTAATTATGCAAATAGACCTAAAGGAAATAGGATAGCAGGACCTCTGTCATCCCAGTATGTGGACTCTGGGTCCCACTGTGCCTGGGAGAGGGGGAAGGCTATGAAATGAGCTGTCACCCACTTGAGCAGGTAACTGGTGCAGAGCAAAGAGATAGCTGGTAACTGGAGGAGACTGGGGTCTCTGGATGTGAGTCAATTGCTAGAAGCCTAAGGGAATAATTTACAGGAAAGGACTTGGTTGCCTGCTTTAGAGCAGTATTTTCCAAAGTAGTTCTCTGGGATGCAGATAGGTATGATAGGAGGCAGGGCAGCAGCAGAGTGGCTAAAAGTGTCAGAGAGCTGAGTCCAAATCTTTGGCTCCACCTCTCTTTCTGTGTGTGTCTGTGATCTTGGGTAAGAAGCTCCTAACTTCTTTGAACTTCATTATCCTCAAAAACAAAATGGGTATAATAATACCTATCTCAGGGCTGGCCGAGTGGCGTGATGGTTAACAGCTGGCTTGGTACGCCAGTGGCCCGGGTTCGGATCCCACATATGAGGGCCAGTGACACTGCCCTCTAAAAAAAAAAAATTTTTTTTGCCAACAAATGGCAGGATGGCTTAGCTAAAAAAAAAAACCAAAAAACAAAACCTAGCTCACAGGCTACTTAAGTGAATTAACTGTAACAAGATTGTAAAGAATAAACACTTATTACATATTAGCTGACTTTATAATACAATTAGTGGGAAAGGAATCCTTGGCCACGTAAGCTTGGCAACTATAGGGTCAATAACAAAGTGAAGCAGGCTTCTTTGCTGCGGACTTGTCAGAGCCTTTAATATGCTGTTATGCCTTGGGAAGTTCTAAGAGTGGGATAAGGAATATTGGACTGGACTTAATGGATCACAGGGACCCAGGAACTAGGCCATGATCACATATCATTTTCCCCTGGTCTTGGGCCTATGGTGGGACGGAAACTGCTGAATTGGGCAACTCTGGGAAAGGCCTTCCTGTTTGGGCACTTGTTTCCTCCGTGTAAAACAAAGGAGCGGCATGAAATGCTTTCAGAGGCCATTCTGGCAACCCTGGCGTTCTGAGTTGGGAAGACAAAGCTGGAGGCAAGGCTGGAAGCCAGATTGTTGAGGCTGAAGCCCAGTCCCTTGGGAAGGAGGAGAAATCCAATGTTGTTTCCCCAATCAGCAAGGCAGGACAGGGGGATCCTTGTGGTCGGGATGGATTTGGTAATTAATGGTAATTAGTCCATCAGCAAGGTCTGCTTCCTAAACCTGTCCTGTGCCAGGGTGCCTGGGGAATAGGAAAGTGGAAGAGTCCTGGACTCCCCTGTTATAGCACCCCTTGTGTAGTAGTCTAATGACTTACTCGTATTTCACACCTGCCGCTCCACTGGACTAGGAAAGGCTACAGACCAGAGCCAACTCTAGAACTGTAATGTGGAGGAGCTTGCAGATGCAAATCAGGCTGGGGGTGAGGAGGAGTGTGGGCTGGGGGCTTGTCTTGATGCTGCCTTTGCATGGCAAGCCCCTTGCATTTACTTGGACTGTGTGTGAATTATTGAGTGACTTTGGGGGTGATCTTGGTGCTGCTGATGGCAGAGAACATGAATGCTTTTCATTGCCCAGATCTCCTTGCTTCATGCAGTGACTGGTGCAAAGGTAGTTGTAATAAAATCTGATGAATGATGGACAGAAAACCTGGATGCTGAGCCCAGTAAGCTTGTTGGAGGAAATTTACCTGAGGAAGGGGAGTTGTCTGGCAGGTGTTGATTTGTCAATAGATATTAGATTTAACCAATGACACAGTAAATAATGATAAACCTGAATTAAGCAACTGATACCAAGCAAAACTATATATAGTATATAATTATGAAATGATTAATAGCACTTGCCACCTTGTCTTGTAAAGGGCGGATTAGGGTAGTAGTTAAGATTGCAAACTGAATTCAGATCATAGGTCTGCCACTCCTTATTTATTTATTTATTTATTTATTTTTTATTTTTTGAGGGCAGTGTCACTGGCCCTCATATGTGGGACCCGAACCGGGGCCCCTGGCTTCCCAAACCAGCGCTTAACCACTGCGCCACTCGGCCGGCCCAGGTCTGCCACTTCTTAGCTAGGTGGGTGGATAGGGTACTTGATATTTTCTGTGCCTCAGTTTCTTTATCTGAAAAATAGCATCTATTTCACAGGGTGTTATGAAATATGAAAGCGTCAGTTACACATAAAGTGCTTAAAATAGTGTCCGGCCTATATCAAGTGCTGTGTAAGCCTTTGCTATGACTTGTCTTCCTTTCTGTAACCTCCACCATATCATGAAGTTCCTGAGAGCAGGGATCAAATCCTTTTTCACTATGCCCTCTCCTGGATCCAGAACAGGACCTGAGGCAGAAGAGGGACTCAGTAAGTGTTTGGTCAATGAATGAATGAATGAGTTTTAAATGCTAAATTGTATAACCCATTATAGGTTTCCCACAGTTGAAAATGGAGGAGCAGTAAGGAAGTCCCTAGAGGTGGCAGCTTATACTGGCCTTAAAGGATTTCAATGGAGGGAAAGAAAGTTGGCACAGGGTGTGACATTTGGGTTAGGTGGGAAATGAGAATGGGAGCAGGTTATGGGGTCTTGAACACCAGATGAGGCATTAGATTGATTTATCTGGAATTAGCAGCCATGGCTGGGATGGAAGAGCTGAAGGAGGGAACTTTTGAGTTGGGGGGGTGCTGAAGGAAAAGGCTGTTTTTATAAGGATCAATTGTTACTGGGGACTTTTTGAGTTGGGCCTCGAAGGGTATGAAATACTATCAGGATGTTGTTCTTTCATTCAACAAACATTGGGTGCCAGCTACCTCCTAAGTACCAGGGGAATCACAAAATAATGAGACAAACTGCCTGTCCTCAATGAGCTCACATTAACAATGTTAATGCTCATGAGAAGTGTTATAATGGTAAAAGAATGGGTATCTGTTGGTAGGAACTCAAAGTAGAGAGGTCATCATTGGAGGTTCAGTGTGCCAGGGAAAGTATCACAGAAGGAATGGGTTTTGAGGGATGAATAGGAGTTTGCCAGATAGGCAAGAAGAGGAAAATGTCTCAGGTGGAGGGAACAGTTTATGCAAAGCTGTAGATATATGAAACAACAGGCCCAGGGGGTTAGTGAGGCTGTGGCTGGATTTGAGCAATAAGGCTGGAAAAGGTAGCAGGGACCACATCATGTAGGCTAATGAGGGTCAGTGGGAGCCTGAGGGGCTACAGCTAGAGGCAGTAGGTCTGTTAGCAAGGTCATTGTCACACTACCAGGTGAACACTGATGGCAGCATAAACACAGGAGAAAACAATGGGGGCTGCTGTGTGGAGCCTGGACTGGAAAAAAAAGGGCTGAGGTAGTGAGCCTCATTAATTAATACCTTCCTCAAAAATTTATGGAGCACCTACTATGTGCCAGGCACTGTTCTGGGCACTTGGGATACATCAGGGAGTAGGACAATCATGAGTCAGAGTTGCGGTCTCCTTTGGGACTACTCCTCTCCTCCGAAACAGTGAAGGGAAAAGGGGTTGGGGAGGATGGAGTAAGAACTGGGCATGGGGGTGAGGTGGTGAGGATATCAGCCCTTGACTTTACTCTGGCCCCTCTCCTAGCTCCCTGCCCGGCCCACAGCCATGGCCACCATGGTGGCCCAGAAGCTCAGCCACTTTCTGCCCAGTTTGCGGCAGGTCCACCAGGAGCCTCAGCCATCCTTGCAGCCAGAGCCTGTCTTCACTGTAGCCCGAGCCGAGGTACCACGTCTCTTCTGGAAGCCATACATCTATGTGGGCTACCGACCGCTGCATCAGACCTGGAGCTTCTACTTCCGTACACTGTTCCAGCAGCACAACGAGGTGGTGAATGTCTGGACCCACCTGCTGGCCGCCTTGGTGCTGCTGCTGCGGCTGGCCATCTTTGCGGGGACTGTGGATTTCTGGGGAGATCCCCATGCCCTGCCCCTCTTTATCATTGTCCTCGCCTCCTTCACCTACCTCTCCCTCAGTGCCTTGGCTCACCTCCTGCAGGCCAAGTCTGAGTTCTGGCATTACAGCTTCTTCTTCTTGGACTATGTGGGTGTGGCCGTGTACCAATTTGGCAGTGCCCTGGCACACTTCTACTACGCCATTGAGCCTTCCTGGCATGCCCAGGTGCAGACCATTTTCCTGCCCATGGCCGCCTTTCTCGCTTGGCTGTCCTGTACTGGCTCCTGCTATAGCAAGTACATCCAGAGGCCCGGCCTGCTGGGTCGCACTTGCCAGGAGGTGCCCTCAGTACTGGCCTATGCGCTGGACATCAGCCCTGTGGCACACCGCATCCTGGTGTCCTCCTACCCTGCCACGGACGACCCTGCTCTTCTCTACCACAAGTGCCAGGTGGTCTTCTTCCTGTTGGCTGCTGCTTTTTTCTCAGCTTTCATGCCTGAGCGCTGGTTCCCTGGCAGCTGCCACCTCTTTGGGCAAGGCCACCAGGTCTTCCATGTCTTCTTGGTGCTTTGCACGCTGGCTCAGCTGGAGGCCGTGGCATTGGACTATGAGGCCCGGCGGCCCATCTATGAACCACTGCACACCCGCTGGCCCCACAACTTCTCCGGCCTCTTCCTGCTCACCGTGGGCAGCAGTGTGCTTACTGCATTCCTCCTGAGCCAGCTCGTACAGCGCAAACTCAATCAGAAGACCCAGTGAAGGAAGGCAGCAGTTGGTAGGGAGGGTGGTAGAGTGGGAGCTCAAGAGTCTGCGCTTGGCTCCAGATGGGAACAAGGCCTGGTAAAGTGGTTTATGTCTGGCTTGCTGTGATTCTCTGTGCACACCTCAGCTGCCAACGGTGATACTGGCTAGACCTTGGATTTAGGGATTGGCTGGGAGCTGCAAGGGGTCCACTCCTGGGCCTGCCCTACTTCCCTGCCCTGGGAGGGGGAAAGAGATAAAGATGTGAGCCATCCTGGTGTGCTTCCTTCCCCACATGCCTCTCACTGGGGGTGAGGATGATGGGTGGGTCAGCTGGGGCCAGGACCCTGGTTTGGGGCTTCCAGAGTATCCAGGAGAGGGTGAAGGTGAAGGTGGAATTTAGGCCAGAGTCAGATTTGAGCTGAGAAGTAGAGGAAGCCTCAGCAACTACCCTCTCCTCAGATTTCATTGGTGGATAGGGGAGGGGCGGGGCCAAAATGTGTGCAAGGGGGTGGGGGGGGATTTACCATTGTTTGAACCCCAGCCTGGAGTTTTGGAGCTCCAGAGTGACCCCAAAGGTAAAAATTGTGCCAGGTGAAAATGGATCCCATCCAATGCCCCATACCTCTCCAGTCACAGTCTCAGATAGTAAGCTCAACCCCCCTAGCTCTGGCCTCTATGTTCCACACATCCTGGGCCCAGTCTCTCTCCTGGTTTCCTTGTTCACCCTTCAGTTATCCATTTATCGTTTCCTGGGCCTCTCTGCTCAGAGACAGGCCACTGGCTGGGTGGGCCCTGTGGATCAATGCAGCATCGAAGGCTTTAAATGGAATGAGCTGTCAGGGGAAGCAGTGAAGAGGGAATAATCAGTGCTGCCTGGGTCTTGAGCTGGGAAGGGTTTGCTAATGGAGAGGAAAGGCATTCCAGGCAGAGGGAAAAACCTGGCCAAGAGGTATGGAAGGAGTTCATTAGGGCTGGAGCTAGCGGTGGTCTGGACTCTGATATGGCCTGGATACAATAAAGTGACTTACATCATTTTTGTAACAACTGTCTCTTTGTGTTTTGTCTCCTGTTCCAGGAAGACCCATGGGCCTACTCACAGTGTGGGCGTGATTTTGGGGGTGGGATAAGGGGGGAAGCTGGGGCCTCTGGGAGTGTCACAGGAAAGAGGGAGGCAATTCCAGTTTTATCTTTGCCTGAGGTGACACTGGGGCCTTATATACTATATGTGTGAACTTTGGTTTGGTAAAGGAGTGGGAGCAGTTTATTACTAAATAAATTTTAGAAGTGTTTTAAAAATATACATAATACATTTTATTATTTGACAAACATTCCATTTTTTTGGTCTTTCCTTCAATCAGGGAGTATTGTATGTTAACTTTTTATATTATTGTTAAGTTTTGTAATATTGTTTTTTTTCAGAGTATACAAGCAATATATGTACAATGAAGGAAAATTAGTAAGTACAGATAAGAAAAAACCCAACTGCCTAAGAAATATATATATAAAACATCTATGGAGATTGTGGTTAGGAATGGAAGGATAGGTGGGACGCCATCATCTTTGCATTTCTGAGAGGCTTTCAGAATTTACAAAGTGCTTTCACAAAGCTTACTTCATTTGATCCTTTAAAATCCAAGGTCACACAGCCTAGCCATGAAGGCAGGACTGAAAGCTAGTTCTTAACTCCAAATCTGTAGCTTTCATTTTAACATTTTCTAAATTCTCTCCCATGTGGTTTCATAGTTCAGTTTAGATTGTCTGTTTTTGAATTACAAAAACCATTAACCATTTAGGGTAGTGTTGCGGACCCTAGCTTTGGAGTCGGGCGGATCCGAGCCTCGCCTTCACCCTTCCTTTTGGGTTTTTGTGAGGATTCAGAGATGAGACCAGTAAAACCCTGAGCCCGAGGTAGTTACTGTACAGTAAGAAAGCGCAATCAATTCAGCAAAAACAAAATGCACGTCTTGTTCAGTGTCGCGAACACGTTCACACAACATATTTTCCGGAATACAAACACTCGAACGAGATCAGAAAGAACGTGACAAGCTTCGTAAAAGGAAAGGAATTCCACACCAGAAAGGATCGGTTTGCGGTCGTTGTTAAAGGCGTCGGGCGGGGCTTGGAGGAAGGGGCGGAGCTTTTGCCGGGCTGGAGCGGACGCTGGGGGCGGTACCTGCGCTGGGGCGGCCGTGACGTAGTTCCCCCCACCGCGTTGGCGCGAGATCCGAACGCCGGCTGATGGGGTTAAGGCCCTTGCCTGAGGCGTTCGGGTCGTCAGTCCCGAGTCCGGTTGACTCGGCCTCCGCAGCGGCCATGAGACGCGGAGGCCCCGAGGAGGAGGCCTGCGGCGTGTGGCTGGACGCGGCGGCGCTGAAGAGGCGGAAAGTACAGGTGGGACGTTGGGGCCCGAGACGGTGTTGCGGGATCAGGGGACCTGGAGGCGTGAGAAGGGAGTTGACGGGACCCCGAGGTGATGAATGTAAAATTGGAGACCGAGAAAGGAACAGCTTGGGGAATTCACAGGCCGGAACCTTGACGAAGAGTGAAAACTGGGGTTTGGGGAGGGTGGAGAGGAAACGAGGCGGAAGGAAGCTGAGGAGGGATTTGGAGAGATGGGGGCAGCAGGGTTTCGGGAGGTGGGGAGAGGTGGGGAGAGCATTTGCTCCAAGGAGTTCGGTGGAGCGGACTCCTCAGGATGCCCGATTCCCTGACCGGCGTCAGGAGACGAGGCTGAAGTACGGGGAAGGGGCGCATACGCACGTTTGGGGAGTTCTTATCCCCAGGGGCCGCCGGGGTGCAGGCCATCTGCCTGCCAGCACCAGGAACGTTAGGGGAAGAAATGGAAGAGACGGGAAGGGGAGCTGGCTGAATACTTACTGAGCACCCACTGGGTGCCAGAGACTGTACTCAATACTTATGTACGTTGTAGATATCTCCGCCCTTATTGGAGTGAGGAAACAGATTTAAGTAGCTAACCCAGGTGAGCCGGACTAGGAAGGGTACATTACCCTCAGGTTTGTCACATATGCAAGATTCTCTGTTAGTTATTCCAAAGGGACAAACGTAGGAGATAATATTGGTTGTTTATTGAGCATTTTATGTTGGCCATTGTGCTAAGTATTTCAGATACGTTATCTTGTTTGGAACAACTCGATATGGTAGATGATGATACCCGTTTTACATGTGAAAAGTGAGGCTCAAAACATACTAAAGGCTCTAAAGTTGCTTGCAGTCTTAGGGTGAAGAAAGGCGATGCACTTTGCTGGGACGTTACAGGCCTTATCAGTGGGAGGTACAAAAATTCAGTGAAGCAAATACTGCCATTGTCACTGTTTTACAGATGAAAAAAATTGAGGCTTAGATTAAGAAATTTACCCAAATAAGCAGGGGTTCAAGCCCAGTTCTGATTGCTGCAAAGGCTAGTACTCTTATAAGGCAGAATATATGCCCAGAAGAGTGGTTTCAGGGGAAATGTGATTTTGGAGGTCAGAGAGATTGTCATGACTTGGGGTTAACAAGTTCATGTGTTAAACAAGCAGCAGAGGCTCCTGGGGTTCTATAGTGCCTGGCTGTTATCTCTTTCTGGGTAATAGCCACCTGGAAGTTAATTCAAAGTTCCCAGCATACATAGGAATTTTGTAAACAGTTTTTGCCCTGCAGTTAACTGATAAACCTCTTCTTGTCTCTTCCTTCCACCCTCAGGCCTAATGTAATTTAATTTAGGACATCTCAGAATTTTCTCCTTGTCAAACCAAACTTGCAATATCTTTGAGGTATGCCTGTAGATAGATGTGTGTGCTTGGCGCTTGGCTTGAAGGTCAGCAAAAAGGCCAGTTTAACTGGAGCAGAGTGAGGCAGAGAAGAATAGTGTGAAAGGGCATACATGGCCAGATCGTGCCTTTTAGGGGTTGGGGCTTCAACATATGAATTTTGGGAGGATACAGTTCAGTGCATAGATACCAGTCCTTTATTGATAAAAGTTTATCTCCAAACTTTTGCTATTAAAAACACTTCTGGGGAGCATTTTCTCAATCTGTTGAGAATTTACTTCCCAGCAATTGTTGTCAGTTTGGCTCAAATAAACTCTTATAAACTTAAAAACAAAACAAAACAAAAAAACACTTAGGCAATAAAGAATTTATACAAACATAATTTTGCACATACACGAATGTATCTGTAGGATGAAATACTAGAAGTTGAATCACCGAGTCAAAGAATGTATCTTTTTAAAATTGAGAATATGAAACATTGCTTTGTTTAGTAAATATAGTCCTCTCTCCCTTCTATTCAGTTGTTACAGTTAGGGTCACTTCATGAATCTGAATCATATTTTCTGCAACACAAGAATTCCTGAGAGAGGATCTTGTGTCAACCTTAGCGTTTTGTGTTAACTAAGCTTGTTAAATCAGCAATTTAAAGTTATCTTGCTTCCTTGGTAACCTTTTTGTTCTTCTCTAGTTTGTGAATTGGTATGCAAAAAAGTACCGAGTTGTAGCATATTACAGCACAGATAGAATGGTGACTTTTTTCCCAAAGATAGAGGAAAAGGCTAATTTATGGGTGCTAGGGAAATAATATATATATATATATATATATTTTATATATATATATATATATATATATATATTTTTTTTTTTTTTTTTGAGAGCAGTGTCACTGACCCTCATATGGGGGACCCGAACCGGGGCCGCTGGCTTCCCAAGCCAGCGCTTAACCACCACACCTCTCGGCCGGCCCAATAACATATATTTTTTAAAAAAGATCAAAATGTGCAGTGGGTGTTTATTTATTTATTTTAAAAAGATTTTATTGGGGAATTGGGGGAGGGAATGGCATGGGGGAATTGAGGAGGGGGACCAGCCAAGTTGTTGTTCTTCTATCTTAGTTGTGGAGGGTGCCAGTTGCCATCTGGCTTCCTGTCGGCAGCTTGTGGCCTCTAAGCTCAAGGTGCTGAGTTCAATCTTAGTTGCGGGTGGGCGTAGCCACCATCTCATGAGGGAGTCAAACCAGCAGCCTTGTTGTTAAGAGCGCATGCCCTATCCACTGAGCCCTCCAGGCGGCAGCTCTACTCAAGGTGCCAAGTTCAGTCTTAGTTGGGGGTGGGCATAGCCCACCATCGAACAGGCAATCTTTTTTTTTTTTGAGGGCAGTGTCACTGGCCCTCACATGTGGGACCCGAACCAGGGCCGCCGGCCTCCCAAACCAGCGCTTAACCACCATGACACTCAGCTGGCCCTCGAACAGTCAATCTTGTTGTTACACCAGCTGAGCCATCCTGCCACCTGTTGGCAACTCAGCAACAGCTCAGCTCGGGCGCAGTGTCACTGGCCCATGTGGGAATCGAACCAGTGGCCCCGGTGCTCAGAGCTTGCGCTCTTAAGCCAACTCTTAACCAAGAGCCACTTGGCCGGACAGCAATGGGTATTTATTACTCCTTGAATTAGGAATAAATCTTATACCATTAGAATACATTCTTGAATGGTGTGTGATGGGTACACCAGTACCCATCACACACCAAACTAAACTGTACACCAGTTTAGTTAGGAAAGTGGAGAAAAATGGAAGAGTTAGGAATAGTTCAGGAGAGAGAAAGGGAATAATCCATAGGGAAGCAGAGAACCAATATTTGTCTCTATGTCTGTAATACGGACACCACAAATCATTCCGTTTTGTTTCATCATCGTAAATGCAAACATTTGTTCTGCTAATCTAGTGTGTGGTGTGAATCTTCTCCAGGATCTCTAGGCCCTTACCGTCCTTTGATTTCTGGAGGCCTGAAGCTCATGACCACGGTCACTGACACCATGACCATTTCTCCTCCTTGTTACTTTATTCCCAAAGGTTCTTGTTTAAAACTTGAACAAGTTTCTGTTCCTCCGACGTTAAAACTTCCAGCCCATCGCGAAGTATTAAAGGTTCTCTTTTACTGGATGTAGAAACCTGCCTCTTCCTAAAGTAGCTATCAAATAGGCACATTTGTTTTAAGTTTTAATGTCATGGATAGATAGGCAGTAATTACTGGCCAGTGTTCGAAAACATGCGCCTTCCCACTTGATCCCTAAACAGAACTGTCTGCTACTTTGAGGAGAATGGGGGCGTGGTTTGTGATCTGACCAGAAGATAGGGGCCTATGTTTGGAGAAAGTTTGCTTCTCTTCTGCGCTGACGACCTGCAGAAGCATGGCAGACTTGGACTCATTACCTAGGCCTTGGTATGGAGGATATTGTATTTGTTTGCATTTCAGTCTATTTTATGAGAGTAATATGTATTTTTTAAAAAAATCAAATAGTATAGGATTGTGTTAAGTAAAAAACGAAAGGTCTTGGGCGGCCGAGTGGCGCACTAGTTAAGAGCTGGTTTTGGGATGCCAGTGGCCCCAGTTCAGATCCCACATATGAGGGCCAGTGACACTGCCCTCCACAGCTAACAACAGCTCCACTTGGAGCTGGGCTGTGCGAGCCCTGGTGACGGTGTAGGCTGCAGCCCTAGTTGCAGTGGGCTGCCATAGGCTACAGTGAGTGGCCGGCAACCAGCGTGAGCGGCTGGCAGCCAGTGTGAGCTGCCAATAGCTGCGGTGAGCGATCTCCAGAGGCCGGCGACCGATCTGCCTCATCCGGGAAGAACGCAATGACGATACCAACATGGGCCAGTGAAGCAACGTCCTCCGCAACTAGACTGAAGAACAAAAAGATGACAACTTGTATGGGCTGGCCGAGTGGCGCGGTGGTTAAGCACTGGCTTGGGAGGCCAGCGGCCCCGGTTCGGGTCCCACATGTGAGGGCCAGTAACACTGCCCTCAAAAAAAAAAAAAAAAGATGACAACTTGTCTGTTCCCCTCCCCCAATTCCCCAATAAAACCTTTAAAAAAAAACAAAAGGTCTCACCGGCAGTAGCTACTATTTAACAATTTGGTATCCTTTGAGACATTTTCTGTAACTATATAAATAAATGCATGTGCATATGTGTGTATATATATTTTCCCCACAGATGAGATTGTAACAAACATACTGTTCTGCAATTCAGCTTTCACTGAATATATAGTGGAGATCTTGACGTGGGAGACATATGAATTTTTAAAAATTTTACTTTTAATTTACATAGTTTTCAAATTTTGTATTTTAACTTTGCTGCCTTTATTTGAAAACATTGAGAAGCATTTCTAACATGTTTTCTTACACATTAAAGAGGTAAAAAGATTTAATATGTAATTTGTATATTTACCGTCTCTCAGATATATTATATTTAAAATGTCATTATAGCAAAAAATAATTTCTACTTAATCTATAATGCAGTTTAGTTCCTTATCCTATAAATATGTAGCAGAGAAGGAGAAGTGGACATAACTAAGAGGGAGACGGAGATGCAAGATATCCGAAATCTGGGCTGAGTCATCAGTGGTTTCTGGGCAGTCTTGGCGAAATACTAAAGGCCATTCTTGACATTCTGCAACTTTACTGACATTCAGTCCATCAGAAAATCCTCTGGACTCATCCTTCAAATGTGTTTGGAACCTCATCGTTTTCTACTATTTCTACTACTACCACCTGAACCAGAGTGCCCCTTGTTCACTATAAAATTTAAAACCATCTAGTGGTTTCTGGTCTTGTAGTAAAAACTAAAACCTTTTTAAGGCCCTCAAGGCCGTGTATGCTCTCTTACACCTTTTAGGCCTCATCTACTCTTTTCTGTGCCTCGCCTTTTCCAGTCATGCTGACCTTCAAAGCCAAGGCCACCCATGCTTGGGACACCTCTGCCTGCAGTGCGGAGGGGTTAGAATACCACATGGCTCCGCTTCTTCATTAGTTTAAACGTCAACTTGTCAGTGAGTCCTTTTCTTAACCACCATAAAATAGCCTCTCCCTATCCCCTGCTCCTCATACTCCCTAACTACTTTAGTCTTGCTTTATTTTTCTCCATACCACTTTTCACCATCAGACATATGTATTATAATATATATAGTTGAACTTAGAACAACACGAGGGTTAGGAGCACCGACCCGCCATGCATTCAAAAATCTGTGTATAACTTTTGACTCCCCCAAAACTTAACGCCAGTTGGCCCTCCGTATCTGCAGGGGATTGGTTCCAGGACCCCTCTTGGATACCCAAACCCGAAGCACTCAAGTCCCTTACGTAAAATGGTATAGAACAATGTATACAGTTGGTCCTCTGCATCCATGGATATGAAGGGCCAACTATATTGAAAAAAATCCATATCTGTGTTGTTCAAGGGTCAACTGTAATGTATATTGTTCATTTATTGTCTGTCTTCACCTAGTAGAATGAAAGTTCCATTAGGCAATTCTTCAAACAGTATCTGACACATAGTAGGTACTCAGTAAATATTTATTAAATGAGCAAATGAGTGAATGAATCTATCTGGGCTTTGCTTTCAGGACCTGTTACATAGGGTTATAGTTGCTTAATCTCTCCTCACTCTGATGAGAGGATAAGCGGGAGGACCTTGAGCTTTGTAGAGCAAAGGTGGACTGGAGACCTCCGGTAAAATGGCAGTTAGAGCATGTACTTAACAAAACCTCCTCCTCGATACTTACTGAAATGATAAAAGAAAAGACAAAAATAGAGAAGAAGAATTCATTTTTACTGAACTGGAAAAGGCTCAAACTAACTACTGAGTCACTGAGTAACCACTCAGTAACCACTGAGTCAGTGGTAACAGCACAATTAGGGTCTGTGCTGTAAGACTGAAAAAAGTCTGTAAATGTACTTAACAAATGTTTATCAATGATCTTTATGCAGTGGCTTATAGTTTGTAAAACTTTTTACGTGTATTATTTCACTTAATAGCTTTGTAAGGGAGGTGTGAGTATTCCCGTTTTACAGATGAAAAAAGTTCAGATAGAGATATACTCAAGCTCATATCACAGTTAAGTGCAGCTTTATGTCTCGATTGCAGGTCTTCTGACTTTTGGTCCAGTGTGGTTTTTTTTTTTCCCCCCAAATGTGTAAGATGTCCTCAGATGGTAAAAAGGTGAATAAGATGGTTATAACCCTGGCAGCAGGGAATACAATAGGTACACACAAGTAGTTGTCAGGCAGATTGTAAGCGCCTTAGGGGCATAAGAAAAAATTTTTAAGAGTTTAGAGGAAGGACTTATATCTGATCATGCGTGGAAGATTTAAAATATATCCACAAATTCTTTTCATACTTCTCCCTTGAATGTGGGCGGTATTTGGTGACTACTGAAGAGCATGTGATGGAAGTGTTAGAATTCCAAGGCTAGGTCATAAACAACACTGCAGCTTCAGCCTCATTCTCTCTTTGAGGGCAGCCAGCCATCAAGTTATGAGAACACTCAAGCAGCTCTGTGGAGACATTCCTATTGTGAGGAACCTGGGCCTTTGCCAACAGCGAGCAAGCCACCTTGAAAGGGGATGCAGTAACCCTGGTTGATATCTTAAATGCAGCCTAATGAGATTGTGAGCCAAGAACCTAGGCTAGGCTGCTCCCAAATTCCTGATGAACAGAGATTGCCAGACAATGTTTGTTGTTTGAAGTTGCTAGGTTTGGGGGCAATTTGTTAATGCAGCGATAGAAGTTAATACAGATTTTGGTTCTGGATGTGGAGTACTGCCTAACAAAAACCTAAAATGTGGGAGTGGCTTTGGTTTGGAGCAGTGGGTGGCAGCTGGAAGGTCTTTGAAGAGGGTGCTAGAGGAAGCGTGATGAGCTTTTAAGAAACTACTTCTAGAAGTGTGATGGCCTTTGAGGAGTCCATGTATGAGGATTTAAAGGAAAGTGAGAAAAACCTTACTGGAAAGTAGACAAAAGGGGATCCTTATTATGTGATTTTTCTTTTTTTTTTTTAGAGGGCAGTGTCACTGGCCCTCATCTGGGATCCGAACCAGGGCTGCTGGCGTCCCAGGCCAGCTCTTAACCACCGCGCCACTCTGCCGGGGATCCTTATTATGTAATGACAGAAACTTGAGCAACACTGTTGGCCATAGTAAAGTGTAAGGTAGAAAAGGTACCAGAGAATTGTGGGATGTAGCTAAGGAGATTTCCAGGCAGTGTTGAAAGTGCTGCCTGGTTTCTTTTTGCTGGCTTTAGCAAAACGCCAGAGAGAGATCAGCTAAAGGAAGGCCTATTAAACAGAAAGGATCCTAGACTTGCTGGTTTTGAAAATTCCCAGACTCTCCAGGTGGCACAAATGGAATTTCTTTGCAGGAAGTTTTAAAATTACTACTCCAGGGCCGGCCGAGTGGCTCAGTTGGTTAAGAGCTCACTCAAGAGTGCGAGCTGAGCTCTGAGCAATGGTGGTTCGATGCCAGCCTGAGCTGAGTTGCCGTTGAGCTCTCAAAAGGTAGCAGGATGGCTCAGCTAAAAAACAAAAACAAAATAAATAAATAAAATAAAATAAAACATAAAATTACTACTCCAATCTCTTGTTATAGCTCTGTTTAGAGACACACATGAAAATATTCTCAACATCATTAGTCACTAGGGAAATGCAAATCAAAATCATAATGAAATACACCTTTACATCCACTACGTTGCTTACAATAAAAAAGACAGATAATATCAAGTTTTGGCAAACGTGGAGAAATTAGAACCCTCATATATTACAGGTGCATACATAAAATAGTGCAGGCACTTTGGAAAACAGTTTGTCTGTAGAAGCAACCGAAATGTCCATCAACTGATGAATGGATAGGTAAAATGGTATATCTATACAATGAAATATTATTTGTCAATAAAAAGGGAATGAAGTACTTATATACATGCTACAACTTGCATGAGCCTCTAAAACATGCTCAGTGAAAGAAGCTAGTCACAAAAGACCAGATATTGTATGATATATGGAAGGTCTAGAATAGGCAAATCTATAGAGATAGAAAGTAAATCAATGGTTTCCTGGGGCTGGTGTGGAGTGGGAATGGGGAATGGCTGCACTGGGTACAGGGTTTCTTTTGGGAGTAATGAAAAATGTTCTAAAATTAGATTGTGGTGATGTTTACACAACTCTGTGAATATGCTAAAAAAAACCAAAACTTAACTGTACACTTAAATGGGTGAATTTTATGGTATGTGAATTATGTCAGAGCTGTTAAAAAGGAAGACTTTGTGAAGAGGTGGCATCTGAGGCAGACCTTAAAGCAATGGTTGGAGTTTGTTGGAAAGCAATAGAGGTGGAGTGAGAATTTCAGGAATAACATGAATAGTGGCACAGGGCAGAAATATAAGAGATGTTTGTGAAACAGAGTGACAGTTAGGGATTCCCCCAAACCACCCTCATATCTGCCACCAAGTTTGAGGGCCCCAAGACCACTCTTAGGTTTGATAATTTGCTGGAAGGACTCAACTCACTGGAAGCTATTATACTCGTGGTTACAGTTTATCACAGCGAAGAGATACAGGCTAAAATCAGCTAAGGGCAGAATCTAGGAGAATTCCAAGCATGAAGTTTCTAGTGTCCTCTACCAGTGGCATTTTGGACAGTGCTAACTGCTGATAGTAATGATACCGGACAATATAAAGAGAGTAACCATGAAAGCCCACTAAGCCTTGGTGTCCTGAGTTTTTATTGGGGCTCAGTTGTGTAGACATTGTTAACTACTTGTGTGGTTGACCTTAGTTTCTAGTCCGGATGGAGGTCAAGCTGATACTGCCTGGCCCAAAGTCCCCACCATAGATCACATTGTTAGTAGGCTGCCTAGTATGGCCCAAGGCCTCCAGGTAAACAAAGACACTCCTATCTGGCAGGACATTCCAGGGATTTAAAGATGATTTAAAGATTTCCAGGGCCAGCCCAGTGGCGAGGTGGCTAAGCACTGGCTTGGGAAGCCAGCAGCCCTGGTTCGGTCCCACATGTGAGGGCCAGTGACACTGCCCTCCAAAAACACACACAAAAAGATTACCTCCCTGAAGCCCAGGGCAAAGGCCAGACCTCTCTTAGGGTACACAGGGAACAATTCTATTTGGCTAAAGTGCAGGGCCTATGTAGGGGAGCTGAAGGTGAGATTAGGAGGGTAAACTAGTACCATGTTGGAAATTCTTGAAAGGCATTTGACATAATTGGGCTGTGTCTAAGAAGATTAACCCAACAGTGCTTAAATGAAAGTGAGAGGGACACTGAAAGACAGGCTAGAGGAATTTAGAGGATATTGCAGAAATTTAGAAAAGGAATAAAAGGGCCTAATTAAGGATAGAAGTTGAAATTATTTATTTTTAGTGGATTATTGATCTTTATATATCTAAAGTGTAGTTATGCTCAAGGACCTAAATTGTGGGCCTGGGGGGAATCTCTTAAATATGTTCTTTTTTTTAACTCTTTATTTATTTTGACATTCAATATTGTTTTATATTAATTTCAGGAGTATAGCTTAGTGGTTAGACATTTATATAATTTAAGAAGTGATCCCCCTGACTAGTCTAGTACCCACCTGGCACTATGCATAGTTATTACCATATTATTGATTATATTCTTTGTGCTTTACTTTACATCCCCATGACTATTTTGTAACTACCAATTTGTACTTCTTTTTTGTGTGTGTGTGTTTTTTTTTAGCTGAGCCATCCTGCCACCTGTTGGCAGCTCAACGGCAACTCAGCTCGGGCTGGCCTCGAACAGCTGTTGGTCAGAGCTCAGCTCGCACTCTTAAGCGAGCTCTTAACCAACTGAGCCACTCGGCCGGCCCCAATTTGTACTTCTTAATCCCTTCACCTTTTACACCTGCACCCCAACCCTTCTCCCATCTTTCACCTCAATGAACCTAGTACCCATCTGACACCATAGTTACTACAATAGTATTGACTGTATTCCTTGTGCTATACCTACCCTATATCCCCATGACTACTGTGTAACAACCAATTTGTAGTTCTTAATTCCTTCCCATTTTTCACTCACCCCCAAATCCCTTCCTATCTGGCAACTATCATAATGTTCTCTGTATCTATGAGTTTGTTTCTGTTTTGTTTGTTTGTTTATTTTGTTCTTTAGATTCCACATATAAATGAAATCACATTGCATCTGCCTATCTATGTCTGATATACTCCACTCAGCACAAACCCTCCAGGTCCATCCATGCTGCTGCAAATGGCAAAAACCCCTTCCCTTCTCTGGCTGAGCAATATTCCATTGTATATATGTACCACCTCCTCTTTATCCATTCATCCATTGACGGACACCCACGCTGCTTCCACATCTTGGCCATTATAAACAATGCTGCAATGAACATAAGGATGCACATGTCCCCTTGAAGTAGTGTTTTAGTTTTCTTTGCAAAGATACCCAGAAGTGGGATTACTGGGTCTTTCTTTGTTTCTTGTTTTAGCCTTTGTTTTAAAATCTGTTTTGTCTGGTACAAGTATTGCTACCTCAGCTTCTTTGTTTGTTTCCGTTTTCATTAAATATCTTTTTCCTATCTCTTTACTTTCAGTCTGTGTGTGCCTTTCAATTTGAAGTGAGTCTTTTATAGGCAGCATATGTAAGGATCTTGTTTTCTTATCCATTCAGCCACCCTATCTTTTGATTGGGGCATTTAATCCATTTACATTTAAAGTAGTTATTGATAGATATGGAGTTATTGCCATTTTGTTATTCATATTTTTTATTTTTTTATTTTTGTCTTAAGTCCAAGATTCCTTGTAATACTGGTTTGGTGGTGATGAACTCCTTTAGCTTTTTCTTGTCTGGGAATCGATCCGTCCTTCGACTCTAAATGATAGCCTTACTGGTAGAGTAATCTTGGTTGTAGGTTCTTGGTTTTCATCACTTTGATTATTTCCTTCCAGTCCCTTCGAGCTTTCAAAGTTTCTCTTGAGAAATCAGCTGGTAAGTCTTATGGGAGCTGTCTTATGGGAGCTCCCTTGTAGGTAACTTTTCTCTTGCTGTTTTTAAGATGCTCTCTTTGTCTTTAACCTTTGGCATTTTAATTATTGATGCATCTTGATGTGGGCCTGTTTGAGTTCATCTTGTTTGGAACTCTCAGTCATTATTTCTTTAAATAGGTTTTAATTCCTTTCTTTCTTCTCCTTCTGGTACCCCTATGATATGAATGTTCATACACTTGATGTTATCCCAAGGGCCCCTTAAACTATCCTCATTTTTTGGATTCCTTTTTTTTTTTTTTTTTTTTGCTGTTCTGATTGGGTGTTTTCTGCTACCTTATCATCTGAATTGCTGATTTGATCCTTTGCTTCATCTAATCTGTTGATTCCCTCTAATGTATTCTTCATTTCAGTTATTGTATTCTTTATTTCTGACTGGTTCTTTTTTATGTATTCTGTCTCCATTTTTATGTTTCCTATCTCTTTTTTTTTTTTTAGCTGAGCCATCCTTACCTCCTGTTGGCAGCTCAGCAGCTGCTCAGCCCAAGCTGAGAATCCAGCCGGCAACCTTGTTGCTCAGAGCTCACACTCTTTTTCATTTTTATTTTTTATTTTTAGCTGAGCCATCCTGCCACCTGTTGGCAGCTCAGTGGCAGCTCAGCTCAGGCTGGGCCTCGAGGTGCTGTTGCTCAGAGCTCAGCTCGCACTCTTGAGCGAGCTCTTAACCAACTGAGCCACTCGGCTGCCCTCCTGACTCTTTCTTGAAGTTCTTCCTGAGATCACTGAGCATCCTTACAACCAGTGTTTCGAACTCTGCCTGGTATTAGGTTGGTGCAAAAGTAACTGCAGTTTTGGACC
Source organism: Aselliscus stoliczkanus (assembly GCA_033961575.1). NCBI lineage: Eukaryota > Metazoa > Chordata > Mammalia > Chiroptera > Hipposideridae > Aselliscus > Aselliscus stoliczkanus. Next base: position 164,976,677 of record CM066730.1, read on the forward strand.
GTGAATTTTTTTTTTTTTTTTTTTTTTTTAAAGATTTTATTGGGGAATTGGTGGAGGGGAGCAGCGTTGGGGAATCGGGGAAGGGGAGCAGACAAGTTGCCGTCTTCTTGTTCTTCAGTTTAGTTGCGGAGGATGTTGCTTCACTGTTGGTATCGTCATTGCGCTCTTCCCGGATGAGGCAGATCGGTCGCTGGCCTCTGGATGTCGCTCACCGCGGCTATTGGCAGCTCACGCTTGGCTGCCAGCCGCTCACGCTGGCTGCGGGCCACTCACTGCAGCCTATGGCAGCCCACTGCAGCAGGGGCTGCAGCCCACACCATCACCGGGGCTCGCACAGCCCAGCTCCAGGTGGAGCTGTTGTTAGCTGTAGAGGGCAGTGTCACTGGCCCTCATGTGGGATCCGAACCGGGGCCGCTGGCATCCCAAAACCAGCGCTTAACCAATGCGCCACTCGGCCGGCCCTGGACCGTGAATTTTAAATCATAACTACGTTCAAACACATCTTTATCAATCAAAATAGGAACCATTACAATCAACACATTTTTGCCAACAAGAAATAAGTTTGTTTATTCCTGTAGCATAAAAATCTGTGCTTCGGGATTCAACAAACTCTTGGAAAGCATTTTCTGCATCCTGTTGGTTGTGGAAGTGTTATTCCTGCAAAAAGTTGTCGAGATGCTTGAATAACTGGTAGTTGGTTGGCGAGAGGTCATGTGAATATGGTGGATGAGCAAAACTTTGTAGCCCAATTTGTTTAACGTTTGTAGCATTGGTTGTGTGATGTGTGGTTGGGCGTTGTCGTGGAGAAGAATTGGGCCTTTCTGTTGACCAATACTGGTGCAGGCATTGCATTTTTTGGTACATCTCATTGATTTGTTGAGCATAGTTCTCAGATGTAATGGTTTCGCCAGGATTAAAAAAGCTATAGTTCATCAGACCAGCAGCAAACCACAAAACAGTGACCACAACCTTTTTTTTTTTTTTGGTGCTAGTTTGGCTTTGGGAAGTGCTTTGGAGCTTTTTCTAGGTCCAGCCACTGAGCTGGTTGTCACCGGTTGTCGTATATGATCCACTTTTCGTCACACATCACAATCCAACTGAGAAATGGTTCTTTGTTGTTGCGTAGAATAAGAGAAGATGACACTTCAAAACGATGATTTTTTTTGGTTTGCGGTCAATTCATGAGGCACCCATTTATTGAGCTTTTTTACCTTTCTAATTGTCTTCAAATGCTGAACGGCCATAGAATGGTTGACATTGGGTTTTTCTGCAACGTCTCATGTAGTTGTAGAGGATCAGCTTCAATGATTGCTCTCAATTGGTCATTGTCAACTTCTGATGGCTGGCCACTATGCTCCTCATCTTCAAGGCTCTCGTCTCCTTTGCAAAACTTCTTGAACCACCATTGCACTGTATATTCGTTAGCAGTTCCTGGGCCAAATGCATTGTTGATGTAAGTTGTCTCCGCTGCTTTACAACCCATTTTGAATTTGAATAAGAAAATCGCTTGAATTTGCTTTTTGTCTTAACATCATTTCCATAGTCTAAAATAAATATAAAATAAACAGCAAATGAAAAGTCATTAGAAAAAAACATAAAGCTAGAAATGTGCACAAAAATTATGTGTAACATAATCACATTTAAATAAGAATGTATTCCAATATCAAAGGTAAATTTCAACAGTGCAAAAACTGCAATTACGTTTGCACCAACCTAATAGATTGCTTGTCTCCATTTTATTTAGTTCTTTTTCTGGAGCTTTGTTCTGTTCTTTTATTTGGGACACGTTTCTTGTCTCCCCATTTTGGCTGCTTCCCTGTGTTTGTTTCTATGTAGGGCTGCTATTGCCTCCCAGTCTTAGTAGAGTTGCCTTATGTAGTAGGTGTCCTATGGGCCTGTGGGATCCAATGGTGCATTCTAGTCTCCCTGATCATCAGAGCTGGGTGATCTAGGTGTGTCCCTTGTGTGGGTTGTGTCTGCCCTCCTGTTGTAGTTGAGCCTTGGTTGCTGTTTGCACATCAATGGGAGGGATTGACCCTCAGGCTGATTGGTTGTGAGGACTGGCTGTGACAGTGGAGGAGGTGTGGTTTCTCTTTAGCAGGGCTCTGATACCTGACCAGTCTGGCCTTTGGGTGTGCCATCCTTGGAGGCGGCTGGGTGATGCTCAGCAAGGTCCAAAGCTGGTGCCAGCCCTGGGGCCTCCCAGGAGGAGTCACCTGGTATGAGCCACAAAACAATCTGCAGATGGCCACCAGTCTGCACTGGGCTTGGAGGTGCCTCGAGAGGCCAATCTTTGAACCGAGGCTGGTTGTTGTTAGTGCTGGGCTTAGGGTTGCCCAGCCAGACGTATGGGACATGCTGAAGCCAGGTACTGCTTGTTTGGGTTTTGTGAACCTTTGAGAAATTTTTATGAAAGTCTGCAGCATGAGCTAAGACAGGTTGTACAGAAAAGCCACTGGAAGTGGCTTGGGTGTGCCTGAAAGTTGGGTGGGGCGGTGTCTGGGAGTCACTAGGGTGGGGCAGACAAAAGGTTAGCTGGTTTGATGGAGACTCAGATAAGGTGTCTGCCTGTGTCTGCACTCAGGTAGGGGGAGGGCTCAACAAAGAAACAATGACCTCTGCCAGCTTCTCCCTCCAGGAGAAAGCTGCCCCTCCAGCCCTCACCCTGAAGTTAGACAATTCAGTTCCTCCCAGTATGTCCCTAGTGTCTTTTGAGCTGCTGCCCCAGTGCTGGAGCTCAGAGCAAGTGAGTGCGTCAGGGAGTAATCCATGTGCAGGCCCTTTAAGAGGAGAGCCTAGGACTGCAGTCATGCTCTGGCTGACTCGGTCAAAATCTCAGCTGGTTTTCACAGCCAGAAGTTATGGGGACTTCTCCCCCCGGCACTGGAACCCTGGGCCTGATGTGGTGCTGGGATCCCTCTCTCCTTGGGGGGTGCGAGGGTAACCTCTGCAGCCAAGATATCCCTCCCAATTTTTTTTTTAAAGATTTTATTGGGGAATTGGGGGAGGGGAACAGCATTGGGGAATCAGGGAAGGGGAACAGACAAGTTGCTGTCTTTTTGTTCTTCAGTCTAGTTGGGGAGGATGTTGCTTCACTGGCCCATGTTGGTATCATCATTGCGCTCTTCCCAGATGAGGCAGATCCGTCGCCGGCCTCTGAATGTCGCTCACCACGGCTATTGACAGCTTGTGCTGGCTGCCAGCCACTCACGCTGGCTGCTGGCCACTCACTGTAGCCCATGGCAGCCCACTGTAGGAGGGTCTGCAGCCTACACTGTCGCCGGGGCTCGCACAGCCCAGCTCCAAGTGGAGCTGTTGTTAGCTGTAGAGGGCAGTGTCACTGGCCCTCATATGTGGGATCTGAACCGGGGCTGCTGGCATCCCAAAACCAGCTCTTAACCAATGCGCCACTTGGCCGGCCCTATCCCTCCCAATTTTTAATGATCATCTGTGGGTGTGGGACCAGCCTGTTCCGTGTCTGCCCCTCCTACCAGTCTTGAGATGGCTTCTTTTATATGTCCATAGTTGTAGGACTTTGGTTCAGCTAGATTTCAGGCGATTCTCAATGATGGTGGTTCTGTAGTTTAGTTATAATTGATGTGGTACTGAGAGGATGTGAGCACAGCATTTACCTACGTTGTCATCTTGACCAGAAATCCTTATTTTTCTTTTTAAAGATTTTATTGGGGAATTGGGGAAGGGGAGCAGCCAAGTTGTTGTCCTTCAGTCTTAGTTGTCGGGGGCACAGCTAGCTCAGCTCCAAGTCTGGTCGCCATCCAGCATCCTGTTGGCAGCTCGTGGCCTCTCACTCAGCTCAAGGTGCCATGTGTAATCCTAGTTGCGGGTGGACATAGCCCACCATCCCATGTGGGAGTCCAACCCGGCAACTTGTTGTTAGGAGCACGTGCTCTCGCCAGCTGAGCCATCCTGCCACCTGTTGGCAGCTCAGCGGCAGCTCAGCTCAGGCTCAGCTCACTGGCCCATGTGGGACTCAAACCAGCAATCCTGTTGCTCAGAGCTCACACCCTTAACCAACTGAGCCACTTGGCCGGCCCCTGGAAATCTTTAAATATGTTTTTAAAGCTGTGACTTTGGTCCTGTTTTCTACAGCCCTCAATGTTTCCTTCCTTTTAAAGGACCTTTGTATCTTTCCTTGAGTTCTGTTTACATTTAGTAGCCAGATATTGGTACCTGAGGGAGTAGAAGATGATTATAGAGAAAAAAAATTAGAAATGTAACTTGAAATAGTGCTTGGAAATTGGGAGAATTGATATAATATAGGCTGATTGTATATATGTATTATGTATACACACACATGCACACACACAGTAATATTTCTATTCACAAAATTGACACCTTCCAGGGGACTTGGGGATTTGTTCCAGAGTAGGGATTTCTTCTCCATTGGATTTCAGTTGAGGCACCCTGTTTCCCATTTAAGCAAGCATAGTGCTCTTCTTTCTTTCATGGGACTGCCATCTCTGCTATTGAGAGGGCCACATGTGGCCATTGTTGTTTTGGAAATAGTTAAAATCAGGGGAGGTTTAAACAGACCTTCAATAAATAGTCCTTCTTAAGGCAAAACTGATGGTAAATGTTGTTTACCAACTCAACTATCCTTGTTGAATTTCATTAGGTTTACATAAAAAAAAAAAAACAGTGCCAGGTGGTTCTAGATTCTTGCAATAATTTTGTAGATTAATTTGTTAGATTACTTTGGGAGGAAACCCTTCAGTTTCAATGGGTGTGCCCTCTCATCCTATCTGTGTTTTGGACCTTATTGTCACATCAGTTACAGTGACAGGAGCTCATCTTAGCTTTGATCACCATATTAGAAAAGTCTTAGTGTTTTCTGACAGCTTTGTTGATGTTGAAAATGTAATCAGCAGGTATATATAAAACAGAAATAGGAATGTATCCCATATATCCACCTTCTTTGTAAAATATTTATTGAATTGAGTATCTACTATGTGTATTACTAGTTGTGTGGAGGATGGAAAGAAAAGTGAATCAGATGTTGATCCTAGGATTTTGTAGGGTAAGTCTTGAAATACCAAGTGATAAATGCCAAGTTCAGAAGAGGAAGGTATCATATGTGGGAATCTGGAATTCTTTGGGCTAAGCTTAGCCCAATATATAGCATTTCAGAGATGGGTGTGAAAAAGGCCCTTCTGTGTGAGGCACAGAAGTGAGGAAGGTGGAGGCCATAAGAGGGACTGGCATCTAGCTGAGTATTATGTTACAGGGTGTGTGAAGGGTTTTTGGTAACAGAAAAAGGTAAACTGGAATCATCAGTGTGTGCAGTCTGAGTCTACCCTTGATGCTGTAGGTAGCAGATAAACTTGGCAGAACAATATGATGGCATGGTAACTGTGTTCTTTTTTTTTTTTTTAGAGGGCAGTGCCACTGGCCCTCACGTGTGGGATCCGAACCGGGGCCGCTGACTTCCCGAGCCAGCTCTTAACCACCGCGCCACTCGGCCGGCCCATCACTGTGTTCTTTTAGGTTAATCTAGATTTTGAGTATAGTAAATGGGGACCTGATCAGTTGACACTGTTGTAGTCTAGGACTAGGCAAGAGTTTATGAAATCCGAAACTAGTGTAGTGTGTTGTGTTGCAGGTTTGGAGAGTTTGAAGTAAATTTTGAATACTTTGTTACTAATTCAACAGCTGATTTACCAGTATGTTGTTGGAGATGATGAGAATCCTGAAGCTTTTCTTGGTCAGACTCCTTAAATAATTTTCCTTAGGACATCCTTATTAGGTAGCCTCATCCTTTCCGCCTGACTTCATGAGGCATGATAGTGACTGATTGGAAAAGGTTTTTGTCCAAAATATCATCAAGTTAATGCTATGAGAGACTAAGGAGCAAGGGGGGACTTGGTGATGGTGATGTCAGTGATTCTAGAACTGGGAGGTGAGTGTGGGTCTGGGGAAGCCTAGAGGGGGAGGTAGCATGGCACAAAGAATGAAATACACCTATTCATGTATTTTACAGCCATGTCAGTTTATGTGGAGAGTGAGACTTCATTCATATATTTAAGACCGCAGTGACCATTATGAAAAAAGGAAGTTGGATCAATTATGTCCTAGACTTGCACTGAAGGTCATATGACTCCTTTAAAAAAGGAATTAAATTGGTTTGAAAGCAGAACTTTTAAGACAAAGTTACAGATAAGTTATCAGAAGGGATAAAGATAGAATGAGGGCTACACTGAATTTAAATGCTGTGAAGAAGGAAAACATTTTACAATAGTAAGAGGGGTGAAGTATATGATTCCAGATCTGCTTTGATACTAGAGTTGTGGAGTGTAAGAATGGGTCACACTTTGAGGATGATTTGCAGCACCCCCCCCCCAAAAAAAAACAACACATTACTTTGTAGGAAGAGGGATGCTTGGGCTAACAGGAACAGCAGGAGCTCCGTAGCTGTAGTAAGTCAGGTTTTCCTTCCACCACTCTGAAAGAAGAAAACTTGATGGCACAATGAATGTGATATGCCAAAGGACTAGAGATTCTTTGGTTTGGAGGGAGTGTGTTCCTTGAAGTTAGATTCTTCAGGGCATTCTTATAAAATAGGAATTGTTAATACTTGCGCTATAGCTCACCAAGGGGTTTGGTCCAGGAGGCACCCTATGTCTGTTAGGTTTTCTTATACTGTGTAATGTATACACTGGAGCTGCCTTGATTTTGACGTAGGGATAATCTGTTGAATGACTTTTACCTGGGCCCCTCTCAATTCAACATTCCACTGAGATAACTGAGGCAACATCACTCTGACCTAAGGAAGGAATGTCCTACCTTGAGTGGCCAAGTTGGTAAAAAACTTTAATCCTCAGTGTTTTACCAATTGAAGTCTTACAGTTACCTGGTAATCTATAAGTCTTCTATATGGGACCTAGTATACTTGTAGTAATTTAAATACTGTTTATTATTAGCTTGTCTGTTTTTTCCCTTAAGCTATAAAAGCTTTACCAGGGTGGAAACAGTATTTTATTCATCACTGTACTCCCAGCACTTAGCATATAAGTAGTACTTGTTGGCATACTAACATTATTTCACATATCCAGGATGTCTCTCTCATAAAATTTAGTCATGAGCGTGCTTGGGCTTTCTTTTTTTTTTTTCTTCTGTTTTTTAAATAATTATTTTATTACTTTTTAAATGTATTTTCTTTTAGTTTCAGGTGTACAACATAAAGTATAAAAAGTTATACTTTTTACCCCTCAAAGTGACAACCCCCTTCCCCCAACCCCCCGCCCCCCATATCATACATATCTTATTAAAATTCCATTGACTCCACTCCCACACTATACTCCACATCCTGTGACTGACACTCTCTCTCTCTCTCTCTCTATATATATATATATTCATATTCAATTATAGTTGACATACAATATTACACAACATCAGCTTCAGGTGTACAGTGCAGTGATCAAGCCTATACTCCATCCATGAAGTTCTCTCTAACAAGACATATGACCATCTGACACCCTACAAAATATTTACATTATTAATTATATTCCCTGAACTGTCTCTCATATCCCTGTGGCAATACTGTAGTTACCTATTTATGCTGTCTAATCCCTTCCCCTTCTCCCTCATCCCCACCCTCCTCCCAACTAGCAACCATCAGTTTTTCCTCTATATCTCTGAGACTGTTTCTGTTTACTTTGCACATTCAGTTTTTTTAGATTCCACATATAAGTGAAATCATATGGTATTTGTCTTTCTCTGAAAGATTTTCACTTAACATAATGTTCTCTAGGTTCATCCATAGGTACGATTTCATTCTTTATGGCTGAGTAACACTACATTGTGTATAACTGTACTACGGTTTCTTAATCCAGTCATCTACCAATGGGCATTTCAGTTGTTTCCAAGTCTTCGCTATTGTAAATAGCACTGCAGTAAACATAGGGGTGCATATAATTTTTCAAATTAGCGTCTTGGGTTTCTCTGGATAGATACCCAAGAGTGGAATTGCTGGGTCATAAGGTAGTTCCATTTCCAGTTTTTTGAGATACCTCCAAACTGATTTCCATAATGGCTGCACCAATCTGCAGTCCCACCAACAGTGCACCAGGGTTCCCTTTTCTCCATAGCCTCACCAGCTCTTGTTGTTTGTTGATTTATTGATGATCTGCTTGGGCTTTCTCATAGAATGGTGGCCAGGTTCTTAGAGTGAGCACCTTAAGAAAGCAAGGCATTTTTATGACCAAGTTTTGGAAATCATGTAGTGTTACTTCTATCATACTTTGTTGACAAATTTCTTCCCAAGTGAGGGAATATGGATCTCACCACTTGATGGGAGGAGTGGCGTGTCACAGTATAAGAAGAGCATGTGAGGAGCCAGCCAATCGGTGCATTGGTTAAGAGCTGGCTTGGAACGCCGGCTCTGAGCAGCAGGGCCTGGGTTCAGATCCCACATATAAGGGCCAGTGACACTGCCCTCTCCAGCTAAGATGGTGAACAACAGCTCCACCTGGAGCTGGGCTGCTGTGAGTCGCCGGCAGCCAGCGTGACCAGCCATCCAGAGGCTGGCAATCTGCCTCACACAGGAAGAGGGCAACGACGATACCAACATGGGCCAGTGAAGCAGTATCTCCACAACTAAACTGAAGAACAAAAGGACAGCAACTTGTCGGTTCCCCAATGCTGTTCCCCTCCTTCCAATTCCCCAGTAAATCTTTAAAAAAAAAGAAGAGCATGTGAAATGGGAGATCTTGTATTGGCCATCTTTGATAGAATATCTATTACAGTTGTTTGTAATTTTCATGAAATGTGGAAACTTTTTAGCTAGAATTTCTTTAAATATATTTTCTGCCCTCTCCCACCTTGTTTTATGGAACTCTAATTATTTGTATGCTTGATATCCCACAGATCATTAAAACTTTTTTTGTTTTCCACTTTTTCTCTTTGCTTCATTTTGAATAGTTGCTGTCTTTATATTCACTGTTATTTTCTTCTGTAGTCTCTGTTGTTAAGCCATATAGTGAATTTTTCATATCTTCTGTTTCTCTCATTTTCATATTTTCCTTTACATTTTTGAGCGTATTTATAGTAACTTTTAAGGTTTTGTCTGATTCTCTCATCTCTGACATTTCTGGGTCTGTTTCTATTGGTTCCGTCTCTCCATCCCCAAATTATGGACATTTCTCTACTTCTCACATATCTAGTAATTTTTTTACTGCATGCTAGCATCTTGAGTCCTACAATGTTGGGTATCTGGATTTTGTTGTCTTTAAAGAATACTGAAATTTGTTTAAGTAGGTAGTTACTTGGCTAATCAGCTTGCTACTTTAAATGCTTGCTTTTAAGCTTTGTTAAGATGGATTTGGAATAGCTTTAGCTCTAGGGCTAGTTTAGCTCTATGGCATGATCCTTCTGAGGACTCTCTTGAATGTCCCTGGTGTTCAGGGAGGGCCCTCCACTCTGATTAGAACTATCCCAGCCCTGTGTGAGCTCTGGGAGTTGTTCAGCTTGCAGTTCCTGGTGTTGTGTTGGCCCCATTGGGTGTCACCTGACACGTGTAGGTTAGTAATAGACTGAAGAGATCTCTGTGTCAATTTTTGGATGTCGGTTCTCTGTGCTGCAAATCCCAGCCACCTCAGCTTCCTCAAATTCCAGTATCAGTTTACTCAATTCATTAAGACTGTGGTGCTCTGCCTGGGTTCTCTATATATCCATTACAGCCTGGCAAGAGCTTCCAGGCAGAAAGCTAGGGTGGTCACAGGGCTCAGCTCACTTGCCTTCCTTCTCAAAAATCCTTCTCAGAGATCAGTCCTGCGCTGTCTCTTATCCACTGTCTAAAATTAGTTGTTTCATGTATCTTACCTAGTTTTCTAGTTTTGTATGGTGGAAGGGGAAGTTCTATATCAAAGTATGAATTTTATATCCAGGACTTCTTCTTTTAATCACTTAAGTACATTTTAGTTTCTAAATGTAAAAATGAAATGAGTCAACTTTGGGCTAGAATTTGGGTTCAGGTTTCAGGCCTACTCCCAACTTGCTGCATGAATATTGACATTTCTTCTTGGGCTTTCGGAGCCAAATTGAATTGCATATAATCCTATTTTCTCTACTTCTCAGGCATTCCATAACAAACAAATAGAAACAAAAACAAATCCCACTAAATAAGGATGAGGTTATAAAAGTTGACACTTCCAAAACCTGTTGGCTCATCTTCCAGTTCATACTCTAAAGCAGAAAGGGGCCTGAGAGGAAAAGAGTAGGACTGATGCTGTGTCCTACTAACAGCCAGCTATTACTGAACGCTGTCTATGTGCCAGGAACTGTGTAAGACTTTTCTGTGAATTAGCTCATCAAATCCTCGTAACTGCCCTGTGGTATAGGTACTGTTACTGTCCTCATTTCTCACATGAGAATAAGACAGAGATTAAGCAACTTGAAGAGGGTCACACAGCTACTAAGTGGCAGTGGCAGAATTGGGATTGGTTGGAACCCAAGCTGTGTGACTCAGGAGTCGTGCTCTTAACCACTATGTGCCTATTTAAAAACTATCAAAATGCACCAACTGCTGCTATAGAACCATTAATTAACTATGAAGGAGAGCATCATCCCCAGAATCCCTAAACAAAGCCTGTTTGTTTAGTTAGCCTGATTTCCATGTGGAAGCAGAAAGATGGGGCTGTATAGTTGGAATGTGTGATTCCTGAGAAAAGCCCACCATCAGCATGGCAGGAAAGGGTGAAAGATGATGCTAGAACATAGGATCTGAGTGGAGCCCACAGGGTCCAGCGTGGTTCCAAGAGGGCCACTGGTGTTTTCGGAGTTTCTCCTGTCTGGCAGCTGTTTTGTTATTAACAGGTTCTCTTATTCTTTTTCTCCCCATTTTCAGACACATTTAATCAAGTCAAGCCCCAAAATGCTAACACTCTTTCCTGGAGAGAGAGAAGCTAAGATCACTGAAAGAAGACCTCCATCTGCAGGCATTCGGCAGACCAGCATTGTTTCCTTCTTCACCTCGCAGCCAGGTATGGCGACCTGCCTGCGAGCACACGGGGAGCAAAAGGAGTGCGTTCATTTTCCCATGCTGGCACATTTATAAGTGGTGACACCAGTGCATTGTGTTAAGCTTAGCTCACCTATTAGAAGAGGTTATAAAACACAAGAAATCATCACCACCTTTTGAAAAGCAGTATATACGTGCTTTTACAAACATACTTTTCCAGTTCTGTTTTGCTCAGTCTAATATTAAATATCTGTATTCCCTGCCAGCACAGTGAGGAAAGGTATACTTGGGAGTTGGGGAGCTGACCTGCCATTAGTTACGTATATGTCTCGGATTGGTCACAATGAATGGTCTGTATAAGAATAATTGATATTTCTGTATGAAGTTTTTCAAATTAGTCAAGGTTCAACGATGCTTTTTTCTTAGAAAGGTTGGCACAAAGTTGGCTGTGTCTCATCATCCTTTGACGGTTCTTGGCTGGTGTATCCCACTTCAGGGGACCAGCTGCCTCAGAGCAGGCTGGGGCTTACAGAGCTGCGTTCCTGCCAGTTGGAGGGTGTTGGGAGGGGAACCTGACTGGGCTGCGACTCCCAGGATTGCTCTGCATAAACCTTCAAAATGCACTCTCCCTATCCCAAACAAAAACTTTTGCTTTAACTAGCAAGCACATTTTTCTTTTTTAAAAAAAAAAAACACTTTCCATTTCAAAATTCCACTTCATATTTCAAAATTCTACTCTACAGTCTATATTGAATTCTTAAGGCAAAACTGAGAACGCTTTCATGAAATATAATTTCTGCAGTGTAATTCTTAGAGAAGGAAAGAGGAAATCAATAATTCAGGTTTGTTTGTAATTAGATCGTGGTGTAATTTGGAGGGGAGTAGGAGTGCCATGGCATTTGTCCTTGAGGCAGAACAGGGTCCATTCTATGCCTGATAAAATGGACAGGCTGGACACTAATAGTTGTTTATTATTGTCCTTCCTGCTGATTGACTTAGCATCTAATTGTGTCTTTATTCTCTTTACCACAAAATGTTTGGCAGTGGGGAACCTGCATTCTTCATACTGTCACCAGGTTTCTCAGAATTGGATGGCTAATGTGATCTTTGAGGGCTTACAAAAATAGTGTATTGAGCATATTTCTCAAAGGATAATATCCAGGAGTATTTGGCGAGGATAACTATTTAGCAGAAAGCACATTTAATAAAAAACAAAAGCAAAACTGATGTACTCTATGTTAAACAAACCCCACATATGGAAAGGTCAGTTGGAAGAGTAGGCTGTGGTCTGATTATATGTTGTGTTTGACTTTATTAGGTGGGTGATGGGAGGCATCCATATATTGGAGATGGAGAATATAAGATGTGTGTTTTAGAAAGATTATTCAGGAGAGAATAGATCGAAAGCAGGAGTTGTTCGGAGAGAACAGACTGCCAGCTACAAAGGCATGTGGAGTCTGAGATCCGTGCACTAGGTCGTGATGATAGCCGGTTTCAGCAAGAGCCAGCTAAATCCTGCTCAGGGCAGTTTTCCTGCAGAATAATATTTGTTCATGTCTGTTTTACTAGGAAAGACAAATGGTGATGATCAGAGGAGTGTTTCATCTCATATAGAAAGTCAGACCAGCAGAGAGTCTAAGAAAGATGCAACCCAGCTAGACCATCTGATCCAGGGCTTGGGGGATGATTGTGTGGCACCCCCCTTAGCCACTTCAACCCCTGCAGACATCCAGGAAGCTGGGCTTTCTCCTCAGTTCCTCCAGGCTTCTGGCCACCACAGAATGGGAACCCCACTCTTGACTGTGATGCCTTTGTTCCAGCCTGACACCTTAGTGTGTGCTGGAGAGAGTCAAGACCCACTTGCTTGTTCCTTCACCCAGGACTTGGAAAGTTTCTGCTTGCTGGACCAAAAGGAGGGAGAGAAGGATTCTTCCCGGAAGAGGGAATGGCTTCAAGGATCTAAGAAAAATAACTGTCAGGGTATGGAGAGATGCAGTAAACCACCTGGGGGCAGGGGCCATCAGCCCTTGGAGAAGACTAAATTGGCAAAGGTGTCTGCCAAAGAAAATAGGCAGGCCCCTGTCCTTTTTCAAACGTACAGGGCTCCCTGGAGTGGAGAAAACACAGCAGCGGTGAAACACAGCTCTTGTGCTGGTCCTGTCGTTTCCTGGGAGAGTGAAAAGAATGACAGCGACTCCTGGAGTCAGCTTTTCACTGAGGATTCTCAGGGCCAGCGGGTCATTGCCCACACCTCTAGAGCGCCTTTCAGAGATGTAACTAACAGTCGGAGTCAGGGCTTAAAGCAGGTTCCTAACAGCCCGTGGGTTCAGTGCCAGGATAGACCCTCTCAGTTAAATCTGCAGCCTGATTTGCTCTTTACCGAGGACTCTGAAGGTAATCAAGTTATCAGGCACCAAATCTAAATGTCTTTGAGGGTTTGGTTCTAAAAGTACCTTGAAATGACAGATTTAGGAAAATACCTTGGCAGGGTGTGTGTGTTGGGGAGAGTGTGTTAGGTTAGGAGGGAGGTATGGGATGAAGCTGTTATTATTGAGCACTTTCTTTGTGTAAATAAAGCAGGTGGTGACACTTGTTGAAACACTATGGTTGGCACTATGCCTTTCCCTGAGGAAGAGGTGGCTGATAGATTCCCTGTGTGAGGCTGGTGGGCACCGAGGAGGAAGAGCAGGCACTCATCCCTCCACTCACTACAGCCTGTTATTCCGCCGGCATGGCGCCACCTGTGTCTTTCCAGATGTCTGACTGGAACACTGCCTCTCATAGATGTGAATACTTTTAATTTCGGCTGTAATCATACTTACTCAACCTAAGTTTGGGACCATTACTCCTGACACTTTTTTGAGTGATAAGTCAAATCTCCCTAACCTGGGTAAATGGGGGATAGAGAGGTAGAAGATATTTATTTATTTATTTATTTATTTTTTGAGGGCAGTGTCACTGGCCCTCATATGTGGGACCGAACCGGGGCCGCTGACTTCCCAGGCCAGCGCTTAACCACCGCGCCACTCGTCTGGCCTAGAGGTAGAAGATAGAATGGTGGGAGTTTTATTTATTTTTTGATTTTATTTTTGTGGTACTTTACAGCATTTTAAAGTTATGTACTTTGTTTAAACGTCTCTCCCTTAAAAAGCCTGAGCTGTATAACAATCTTGATATGACTATGTCATTCTTCTACTACGAGGTGGGAGAGAACTCCCTTTGTAAAACTATGTCCAAATAAATGACTGTTTACAAAGTTGGCTCTGATGGTAATTAAAATATTACCATTTTGTAAAAGCAGTTTTTTACTATATGTTGTCACTGCCATGGGTGCCATCTGAACAGGAGTCTCATGTGGCCTATGTTCTACCCAAGGTGTTATCCATCAGGTAACAGTTTCCCATATTGCTGGTGTGGCACTAAGAGGCTTAAATAGCCTGTGGGGGCAAGCTTGCAAGTTCTGAGATGGAACTGCTTCAGGGCAAAATCTCTACAGAAAGGGACAAGAGGCTCCTTTGGGCAGTTCTCTTATGAAGGCCGGACCTTAGAAGGAAAGAGGGGAAAGTCAGGAGCCTGTTAATGAAAGTTAATACTGTAAAATTAACAGGAATCCTAGACCCATGGAGGAGATCAGGTGATTGCAGCTCAGAGATGGACACAGCAAATGCAATATACCTCCAAATCCTTCCTTTAATGTCAGGTAGTGCTTCAGCCCAAACACACACAGGATACATACTGTAAAGAAAGGGACCTGAGGGCATCTGAGTCATGCATGGTGTGGTAGGTACAAACCTTGTCCCAACGCAAAGGAGCAGTCGAGGGCCTGAAAGAAAGATGCTGTTCTCTTTCCCCTCCCCATTTCTCTTTTCTGCTGGGCTTAAACGAAAGTCCATGGAAGAGAAAATTTTCAACCAGTGGAACTAATGAGGCTCCAGGGCCTTGGAGGGTAGATTTGGTTGTACAGTATTACAAAATATATTTCAGAAAAAAACAGGCCAGATCTTCCAGAAGCAGCCCAAACGTCAGATGGTCCGGAGGCTCGACCTCTACATCTGGGTGTTGGACAGTGGAGAGGGTGATTGCTGAGCATTGGTGTCGGTTTATGATGAAGCAGCATAAGAGTTTTCCTGCCTTATGAACATGTATATAAACATTCATAGTCCCCTCCTTTCTGCTCTGATGCAAGGAAGCTGCTGAGAGTGACAGCTGGGCACAAAGTGTCCGGTGAGACCAGTTATGGGGTCTAACGCAGTGAAGTAAGTCATTCAGGACCTATTTTCACACAGGAGCAAGGGAAAACCAGAAACTTCTAGCTCACCCTTTAGACTGAAACATTCCGACTTACACATTTACCTGCAAAAGTGTCTCAATTCAAAACAGGCCTAACTTCTGCAAAGGTTTGAAGTACGGGAAACAATCCAGCTCTTCTCTTTCAGTCCAAGCTCTAAACTTTCGGCAAGACTGTTGCAGAAAACTTCTGAGGCAGAAACATCTGCTGTGAGGAAGGCAGCTATTGAAGGGATTCCAGGAGCATGAGACTGAGTTTGCAGAGCTGAGTGCTGTCAGTTTCCTGCTCTGCTGATATCTTCTTCCTTCAGAGCAAACTTCCTTCTTAGGGCTTCAGAGATAAGGACTGCAGGGTCTTCCTCCTTCAACAAACTCCGACTCCTAGAGGCACAACAATAATTTATTAATAACTTAATAATGTCTTGAGTACTTACTGTCCTGGGAAGTGTTCCATGTCTTTGAATACGATCTCATTTAATCCTCACAATCTGATGAGGTAGGTGCTCTGACAATCCTCTTCTACAAATGAGGAAACTGAAGCGCAGAAAGGTTATAGAAGTTGCCCAAAGTCACTCAGCCAGGAGGTGGTGAGTCCAGAGGCCAAAACCAAACTAGCTGGTTGAAGACCTCATTTCTTCAATGGAATTCTTTACTATTCCCTCAGAAGGCCATAAAATGTGAGCAAAGTGAAAGGCCACCAAGCAGTTAAGAGTTGGCCTGTGGTGGCTAAGCTTCCGCTCCCACCTGTGTGCTATCTCAGTAGCATTTCCCCAGGTCAGCAGGGGACTTGACTAACGACTCCTGGCTATTCTGATCTTTATTATTTCCAGGGAAAAGGTGTGCTAGGGTACCTACTATCATGTCTCCCCATTAGGGGAGCTGTGAGATTTTTTTATGTTTTTATTTATTTTTATTTATTTATTTATTTTTGAGGGCAGTGTCACTGGCCCTCACATGTGGGACCAAACCGGGGCCGCTGGCTTTCCAAGCCAGCACTTAACCACCGCGCCACGCAGCCGGCCCAATTTTTTTTTTTTAAATAAGAAATCTAGAACTTAGGGCCGGCCGAGTGGCGTGGAGGTTAAGAGCTGGCTTGGGACGCCAGCGGCCCTGGTTTGGATCCCACATGAGGGCCAGTGACACTGCCCTCAAAAAAAGAACTTATATAGTAAAATATTCACATCATAGGAGACTTGTGGGAATAAAACCAACTCCAGATTGGGGTAGGTTCAAATTAGCTGGTGCACCATTAAAAGTGTCCTAGATACCTGGAAAATAGTCGCTTTAAGTTCTAGTAAACTTATGTACATACATCCTTAAAAAGGCATTTTAAGGCCGGCCGAGTGGCACGGTGGTTAAGCACTGGCTGGGGAGGCCAGCGGCCCCGGTTTGGGTCCCACATATGAGGGCCAATGACACTGCCCTCAAGATTTAATAAATGACTATTAAATCTTGAAAGCAAAAATAAGAGTAACTGTCTTCAGTCAGTCATATTTCTGAACCTTTCGTGATAGGCTTACTTTCCCATTCTTAGCCATCAACCCAGCTCCTATTAATAGGGACAAAAGGTTCCAGGACACAAGTGGGAGGAGGAGTTTGATCTAATATGGGCAAGAGGCAAGTAAAAGAGTTTGAGAGTCAACCTATAAAACACTGACCAGAAGAAAAAGCCTCAGAGCATTCCCAAAGCAGCCGCAGCTGAATTTGGGGATGCAGGAGACCAAAGAACTGTGGGTATAACCAAGACCAGCCTGGCTACGGCCCGAGAAGGACGGTGAGAGTGACTTCCCTAAAGGATCAACTACCAGGAAGCAATGAGAGAAAGAGGGAAACGGGGCCAGAGATACAAAGGGATCCTTGCACAGGTGAGTAATCATCCCTTCAACAGGAACTTCAACTCAGAGAGAGCCTTCACCTCCCGCAACATGAACAAATACAGCTGCACACTCTGGCCTTCGGGGTCTGGATGTCAAACAAATGTTTCAATGCCCAGGAACCTGCAAACAAGCGCCTCTGGTGTGTCCCAGGCAGGAGCTCAGACCACGCTTGGAGAAACACTGCCAGGTGGTCACGCCCTCGGGCCAGACAGAGCTCTAGGGCTTCTCTGCTGGATGAGTTTCTCAAGGTAAGTATTCCCCCAGTTCCTTCACACTCCCATCAGAAACCTAGAGCCCACTCCTTGGGGGTTTGGCTTTAGTAAGTGTAAGGTATTTTTAACAAATCTGAGCAATTCTGATGGGCAGTCAGATTTAGGAACTAACTTGTTCTCAAATCTCTAAAATGCAGGGTTGGTCTGCATAATAGACCATTGTATTTTAAAGCAGAAACTCCCAAATTTATGAAATTCTTCCACCAAAAGTCTACTGATTTGAGACACTAAAATAATTATTCTGCAACCCAAGTCTGAAGGGTGGGGCATGGGAACACTTATTAGCAGTATGAGAGCTGAGGTGGTGAAGCCTCCTGGGGGACAGAAGTGGCATTAGATGAACCTTCTTATAGAATTCCTACTAGTCTAACATTTGGTTGGATTAGATCGCCCCAACCAAATGTAAAGTGTTGCTTTCCTCACACTGGGGCCCGGGGCATTAGTGAGCAGGTAGCAAGCTGTTAACAAAGTAGCTCATGGCCCCTAAGGAGGCCTTAACATGTAAGTGCTGTTAGCTCACTGGTCACAGGAGACAAACAGTATAGATCACCAGAGTGCGGTATCAGTACTTACAGATCCTGGCTCTGCTTCATCCGGTGGAAGTCCTTCAGGATCCCCATCATGTCTGCAAAGCTGCTGGCTTTGGACAGAGAGATGCAGTCATCCTCTTCAGACGAGCTGCAGGGAGCTCTGTGTTCTGGTTTGCAACATTCAGGGCTGGCAGAACAAAGCAGGGGGCCTGATGGAAGCTCAGGGACCTCTACCTCGGTCTCCTCGGTGATGTCACTAATGACAAAGGAAGTTGTAGAGTGGAATGAGGATCCAAAACAAGGTAAGGGAGAAGAGACATTTGAACTTCCTGGAGATAAGAAATCTGGCGTTAATGAAGCCGAAGCTGAAAGAGAAAACAATAGGCATGGATGGACATTGGGGCTAGAATACAGCAGTAATATCTTCTCACAAGCACTGCCTACCAAATACTCATTTCCTGAGCTAACGCCATGACATCCTGGGCAAGCCCAGAATGGGTAACTGTAAGCTGATGGAAGCTTCCTCCGCTACTCTTCCCTCTCAGGATTTCAAGAAGATGCAGAAGCACTGGGCTCTCCAGTGTTCCAGGGGGGCAGCAAAACCCACCCCATCAGGCGTTGGCTCCTAAACACTCATTCTGTAATGAGCTATGGAGTAACAGCCCTGTTCAGACTGAAACAGCAATGACAGAACCGAAGCTAGAATTTGTCCTTTAACTGGATTCGTGTTTCTGATTACCCTCCTTTGGTGACTGGAAGAAGCACTGCAGCAAAAACGGAATGGTGACAGTCCTCGTTTCCCATATTTAATGGAATTTCCTTAACTTCTAAGTTTCCTAAAACACTGATTTTTCATCAACTACTTTAGCTTGTCTCTTAGATGACAAAAAGGTATGCAGTAAATATAAACTGAAAATTCAAGCAGAATTCCTCTAAAATTGCCATATGAGGGAATTAAATACATGAAGATTTCAAAGAGAGCACCATAATTTTCCTGTGTTCTACCAACTGATAAGGTTTGGGAGCTGTGACTTTGAGTCAACTAGGAGCAAAGAAATGAGGATAGGAGGAACATGAGGAGAAATAAACCCTGAGCTGCTCGGGAGAGAGCCACCTGTGGGTATTTTATGCCACTGGTGAAGGCAGACTCCCATCCATTTCCAGTGGTTCTGCCTTAACTGCAGACAGAAAAGGAGGGATGGAGAGGTAGCCTCTGGTAGACAGGACACGGAAAGGGAAGATAGGTGCTTAAAGAGGATGCTTCTTTCTTTCTTTTTTTTTAAGGGCAGTGTCACTGGCCCTCATATGTGGGACCCGAACCGGGGCCACCGGCCTCCCAAGCCAGCGCCCAACCACCGTGCCACTTGGCTGGCCCAAAAGGATGCTTATTTCTAATATTGAAAAGGAAAGACACTGAGGGTTCATGGAAGACGTGATCTTAAAGACACCTGGCAGAGGGGTGTTAGTTTGTGGGCAAGGGAAGGAATCTGCTTGGTGTCACAGGTTAAATGAAGGTTTTCCTAATCAAACCAGTCAGTTCAAAATGGCTGACAAACCATCCAAGAAGCACTACAGGCTGGCCAGGCCTCCGAGCAACCCCAGCTCCCTGGCCAAGTGCCCCTGAACCAGGGACCACCATTTTCCTTTCCTCTATCTTGTCCAAAAGCCGGGGGAAAGGCCCTGACTTGGGCTCCTACCTGCGTCAGCTGCCACTATCTTAGCAATCTGGCTGCGCAGGTGGCTCAGCTCGTCCTGCAGCTCGGTAGTGCGGCTTAGGGCTGGCAGGGCTGGCTTCTTCAAGGCCAGGAGTCTCTCCTCCGACCCACGCAGGTTGGGCACCGAGGCATTGCGCTGCATGACAATCAGAGGGCTGGGCTTCCAGGTGTGCCTCAGGGGGCGTGTATCGCTCCTGGACCAGGGAAAGACAGGTATATCAGATGCAGCTGGCCACTGCACCCCTTCTGAAATTCCATCATCCACTCCCAACAGGAGCAACAGCCAGGTTCTGCTTCCCCTCGGAGCCCACAGCTCTCATTCCCCCAGCCCTCAGCCTCTCACACGCACTCCCTGCTGCCTCAGCTACCTGACCCGGGCATATGTCTCCTCTTCATCTGCAGCTATCCAAGCGATGTCGGCCAGAGTAGGGACTGGGGGCACATCCCTCAGACACAGGTCAGAGATGTTGGGCAGGGTCTGCAGGGAAGCAAATTTCATCAACAAACACAGCCATGAGACAACCAGACTGGGCAAAATACATATGAGGGGCTCCTTATCCAGCACTGAGTGTCAGGAAGGCTTCCTGGAGGAGGGAGAGGAGGGTTCCTGGTTGGAAACAGCTTGAATAGGAGGCCAGAAGCAAGGGAGTTGTGGGATTACAAATAAATAGTTCAGCATGGCGGTATTAGTTCAATCCTGTCTGTACAGGATTGGCGGCGGGGGTATTGCAAAAGGTTGGAAAGTAAATTAGCTTTGATTCAAAGACCAATAATAAGCCCCTGGAAGATTGTAAGGGTCAGATTTTAGGTTTTACGAGATTACTGCTGTGTGGGACATGGACAGGAGGGTGAACAGACCAGTTCTGAGTCTGTTGTATCCTCCAAGCAAAACAAGGTGGCCTAGAGGAGGGATGGGATCTGTTTTAATAAAGTTTTATTGGAAAACTAGTCACACCCATTTGCTTACATATTGTCTGGTGGCTATTAAGCTATAACTGCAAAGGTGAGTAGTTGTAACAAGGTGGTTACAGCCCACCTAAAATACTCATTACCTGGCCTTTAAAAGTGTAGTGACCCCTGGCTGGAGCCAAGGGGTCTTCAGTGGGCCTGGCCAGAGTTACCTTCTAACAGAGATTGCGCCTGTCTAAGAGTGTCGCGCCCTCTGGTTGTGAGAATATAGGTGCAAGTATGTGAATAATCTGTTATCAGTAGGTTTCCTCTGGCCAGTTCTTCACAACACCATTCTAGCTAACTGGGATGTACACTGTTAATAGCGACCTTGTTTTAAGCAAACTTAATAATATCAATATTTAGGTTTAAATAAAAAAGACACCATTAATTATATAAAAAGAATCATAGTAGGATTCCTTGAAACAGCCCCTCAACCCAAATGAACAGCAACCAGGGAATGAGAGGCTGAGTGACAACAGTGTTAAATGAGAAATTAGAAAGATTCAATCATGTTGAGTATGATTACAAAAAGCAAAAATATACATCTAGAAAAAGATGGAAAAGAACTACAACAAAACATTTATAATTATTGTGTTATGGCTATGTGATTATAGGCAGTTAATTTTTCCTTTCTCCTTTTTACTTTCCAGAATTTAGTATTTTTATATGGGTAAATTTAAAATAAATCAGCAAGGTTCCCTTAAATAATACTTAAGGAAATTATTTTACAACGGAGATCCTGGGATTATTTCTCAAGTACCCACCCATACATGAATTAAATTCAGATGTTTCTGCTACAAACTGTTTGATGGGTGGTCCAGGAATTGATGGCTCTCTCGTTTTTAGATGGAAACCTGGTCTCCCAGGAGAGAAGTGATCTTCCACTGACCCAGGAGTTACTACTAAGATGGGCCATTTAGAGGGGGACCTTCCCTTGATTAGCCAGAGCACGCTCTGCTATTGGCAATTAAATGAGTTAACAGCACACAGTATGTGCTCAGTAAATGTCAGCTGGTAGTACTAATACAGGCATACCTCGCTTTATTGTGCTTCACAGATGTTATGTTTTTTACAAATTGAAGGCAAGACCCCCTCACAGTAAAAAGATGACGATTCGCTTGATTGCGATACTTGCTTTATTGGGGTGGTCTGGAACCAAACCTGCAACATGTCTGAGGTCTGCCTGTTCTACTCACACTCCTGCTCTGGGAGCCTGTGCCCTCGATCAGCTCTGCCCAGCAGCATCCAGCCAAAGGACTGGAGAGGTTATAACGAAGTGTGGGAGCAGTGTCCTGAGTCCTTCATACTCCCCAGCTGTGCTTCCCTTTGTTTCTGATGCTTGAGCAGCTAGGGCCACATCCCACTCATGCCCTTTAGGCAATTCTGGATAACCGTGAATCTGGGTCATGGCTCAGCTCCCCGGCCCCACAACACACACACAAAAGCTTCCACCCCATTCCTGACTCTAATACCAGCCCTGCCACAACTTCTGACTCCAGATCATGCTCCTACACAGACTATGCAGGTCAACATTTGATACACAAATTCAGCTCCATCATTTCTGTGGCCACCTGGGCACACATCTTTTCAGACATGGGTTTGTCTCTGTGTAGGGAGAAAGCTGAAGTATTTCTTTTGTGTCCCAAATGCACATACCTGAAGCATGTAGCCTGAAGCTGGGGCTTAACCATTAGTAGTTCTTAGAGGGAAGCAGTTGGGACTATTAAATGCTGCTTAGCTTTCCACTGCAGAAGCGGGTCTCAGAAACGTGGGCCAGGCGAAAGGCTGCCGCAGACGGGTGCCCAAGGCTCCTGAGACACACAGGAAGCCTGACACAGCCCAGTAAAGGAGTAGCCAGACATGGCCAGAAAGAAGAGGATGAGGACTAATGGCCTCAGGGAAACTAAAAATAGGTGGCGAACCGGCCAAGTCTTAGGGCTCAGCTCAGAGTCACACAGCACTCAGTGTCCCACGTGGGGACTGACAACCTGCCGGAGTTGTGGGCAGACATCTCAGCACAGACCTGGCTGGTCTGGAGATGTGTCAGCAAGGGCCTTTGGCCTGCCCTGATAAACTGGATCACTGGAGCCTGATGAAATCAGAGGTGCTTAGCAGAGGCATCACACATGTACTATTATTAATTTATGAGCAAACTGGAAGTCCTTACTATTGTGGTCACAGGTCTGTGTGCCATCAGGAAGGCACAGTGACCAGGATCCACCATAAGCACAGAAGTATTTTTTGACAAAAGGTGACCAGGAAAGCCACCTGCCTTAGCAATGCCAAGGACTAGGGCACAGCATCCGCCTTCCATACTCTACTATATTATACTATTCTCCCTGCCCTTCCAGCACACTCACCTCAAAGGATGCCCGAGGACATGGTCTCAGGGGCAGGTTGGTCCCGATTCTTCTCACTACACTGCGAGCAGCCCCATGTGGCTTGTTTTGCCAGATTGGGATGGTCTAGAGCAGAGAGGGATAAGCACAACCTCAGATGAGTCCAGGGATTGCCCCCATCCTCTCCCCTCCCCTTTACCAGGGAAACCGAATTCGTCAATCCCAGGGACAGGGCATGGGGGGTGGGGTGTAGGTAAAGTCTCACTTATAAGTGAGGGCAGCTGTTAGCCTTCACCTTGGCAAACCCCCAAAGGGGACACCTGCTGCTGCCAAGGCGCGGTGAATGTTGGGAGGATCAGGGAAGGGCTGAGGAATTAGCTGGATGCATGGGTCATCCCTCCCTTCCCTCTGCATAGAAAGGCAGAAAACAATGACTCCTTAACTGCCCCCCAAATCATAGCTGGTTCTGCCTGGGGGCAGTGGGTGGAAGGGTGGCCTCCTTCCAGTTCAGGCCTCCAGGAAGGATAAACTGGCGTTTAGGAACTTCCCCAGGCCCTGTGCTCAGCCTTCCGCACCACAGCTGCCCTAGGAATGGCCCTCACCACACTGGCTTCCATTCCTGACGTTTCAACCGGCTCCTGCACTTGAAGGACACGGCGGCCACAGGGCAGCTCCGGGAGGCAGGCAGGAGGCGTGATTCCTTCATATCAGGCCATCTTCAGGAACACCAGAGTTCCCGTCCTGTGAAACAGCCTCACAATGGGGACTCGATGGCCACCACACCAGCCCCACAAAGTCAGGTCCTGCAGAGCCAGGACCAACACCAAGGTTTCTCTGACATTTCACAGGGGAGAAAACCAGCCCAAGAGGCTGTCCTCACCAAATCCAGATTCTTAGAGGTTTTGTTCCAAACTTGTTGCGTGAGTTTGGACAAACCTGGGAGCCCACCTGGGCCCTTGGTTTCCTGAAGCAAAGCTTATAAAGATGAAAACAGAACTCTTTGTAGTTAAAAAGCTCATGGGAAAGCCAAATGGTAGGTACCACCCAAGCTCAGCATTCATTCTTGAAGCTGAGATGTGAAAGAGCCCAGCATGTACCACCCAGCCTATAGGCCGGGCCCCTGCCAGCGGGGAGGTAAATGAACAGCTGGCTTGCGCCAAACTCAGTCTACTAGGCTACAGGGAAGAGTCTAATTTTGTTTATCCTGGCTCAGCCATCTACTGGTTTTGTAGGCACAGACAAGTCACTTAACCTTTCCAAATGCTGGATTCTGCACCTGTAAAAGGACAAGCACAGCTGCCAGTCTCGGCTACGTTAGGGATCAATTGGTGAAATAGGGAATTTTGAAGTGCTTAATGAACTGTTACAATGTGACAGATGGGGGGTGAGGGTCACCCTGACTGGAGTCTTCATAGCTGCCCTTGTGTGGTGAGCAGATGCCATCAGTGAGGAAGCTCATTCCCCCATCATCAGACACTAACACCCCCCCACCCTGTGCTGGGCACTGTAGGGGCTTATGGACGGTAAGACACAGCCATGTTCTCAAGGAACTAGAGGAGAGAGAACACCTGAATCCATAATTCTAGCCAAGGCTGGGTATCACTGCTTAAGAAAGGCACACTAGGCAGGCGGCCCAGTGGGTTTAGCCTCCTGGCCCCAAGGCCCTATAGTGAGTTCAGAGTTGAGGAAGGAAAGAAAAACAACACTGCAGGTCCAGGACAGGAGGGTGAGAGATTTGTAAAGAGGAGCAGAGGAGGCGTAAAGATTAATTGGAATTCGGG
Source organism: Aselliscus stoliczkanus (assembly GCA_033961575.1). Taxonomy (NCBI): domain Eukaryota; kingdom Metazoa; phylum Chordata; class Mammalia; order Chiroptera; family Hipposideridae; genus Aselliscus; species Aselliscus stoliczkanus. The sequence continues at coordinate 165,001,404 of CM066730.1, forward strand.
CCGGCCAAGTGACTCAGTTGGTTAAGAGCTCACTCAAGAGTGTGAGCTGAGCTCTGAGCAATGGCAGTTCGATGCCCAGCCCGAGCTAAGTTGCCGTTGAGCTGCCAACGGGGGGCAGGATGGCTCAGCTAAACAAAACTGAAAGAAAAAAAAAAAGATTAATTGGGGATCAAGTCATGAGGGCTGGGAATGCCCAGGTGAGAAGTAACTGGGTGGCCAAGGGCAGGCTCTGAATAGCGGAGGGTCTGACTCCCAAAGCCGCACTTTCTGGAAACCTCCCTTGAGTCTCGTTCACCTCTGGGGGAGGAGTTATCACTCACTTTGTGGGAAAGGAAGCTGGAGAGAGGAAGTTGTTTAAGGTCACTCAAGTCTGGTCCAGATCCTGCTGTCTCCTGCATGGGTTCACTTCTCAGTGCAGTCCAAGCCTTTTACCAAATCCCTCTGAGTACCAAGCTCTGCTGAGTGTCAGTGCCTGCCACGAGTTCCTCCATAAAAGTGCTTCCCCTTTCCTCACTTTAGTCATTACAGCCACTTCCCTCCAAAGACTCAGCTGAGCCTAACTTACACAACAGTCAGAAGGATATTGCTAGTCACATCGTTCCTTTGTTTAAAACCCCTACGGCGCAAGCCGACTGGATAAAATCGAGCCGCCTCAGCAGGGCCTGCAAGTCCTCCAAAACCAGGCCCAGCCTCAGCGCAGCCTACAAGGCCTATCATCGGGCGGCCGCACACCTCCTGCGTTCCCCTTGCCCTTCAGCCATACTGGCTGCCTTTCAGCACCCCAACACCACCTGGGAGGCCTGGTCCATAATATTCCCTCTGCTTGACACACCAGCACCCCGTTCCTCAAGCTCTTTCTTAATCATTCTTCTGAGCTCAGCTTAAACATCACCTCCCCTTCCCTGACAGAGTCAGGCCCTTTACTCTTCACCCCACAGCAACTCTGCATTTCCTCCGGTGTCCTCTCCCAACAGCAGTAATTAGGTGACTGTAAAGTGCCGTGTGTCTGAAGGGCAGGAACTTCCCTTAGGCACAGCACGGTGCCTGGCACAGTAAGCACTTAAAACATTTCTCTAAGAAATGAAGGAAGGAGAGCGCCGATTTAGCCTTCATACCCTCCCCCACCCCACCCCAAACGGTCCCTGGCTGGAAGAATCTTGCCCCAGTTCGCTGGCAGCGCTGGTAGGTCCTTATCACCTCGCGCTCCCACAGCCCCTCGAGGCTGTTGTCATGTTGACACACGGTCCCGCAGGAGGCAGACAGCTCCTCCTGGCAGGGCCTGGTCTCATGCAGCCCGGGTCCCGGGGCCGCCACGCGCAGTGGAACTTTGCCCCGCGGACAGCTGCGCCGGGGGAGCCGCGGCGGGGACCTTGCCCGGAACGCGCCTCCCCCCCCCGCAGCGGCCCGCGACGGGGGCAAGGTCGGCCAATTCTCGCTGCCGGCCCAGGCGGCCCTTGGACCCACAGGCCTCGGGCCCGGCCCCAGAAGCAGCGAGGCGGCGGCGGCGGCCCGGCTCGCCGAGGACCGCGGCCGAAACGGGAATCCTCTGCTGCAGCTCGGCCACCGAGGCTGGGTGACTCGGGCGAGCAACACGCCCTTCGGGACTCAGTTTCCCCCCGTGCCAAATGAGGCGGACAACTCCGGCTCCCGCGAGAACTGGCGCGGGAACAGGGGCGGCGGGTCCCGCACGGCGCAGGACACCAGGCCGCGCGCACTGCCGAGACAGAGGGCCCCGCTCCTTCCACCCGCGCTGCCCTCGGACCTAGTCTCACCTCAGCCACCGGCTCCGGGACTCACTCACCTCATGGCCCCTCCTACCACCGGCGGGCCGCCCAACATCAGCCGCCCTCACTTCCGCCGGCCCGCCCCCCCCGGAAGCGGCCCTTTGCAGCTGCGCACCGAGCCGCGCCCCCGCCGCCTCATGGAAAGCGGGCCCCTCCGGCGGCCTGTCAAGCGCCGCTGCTGCGTGGGCGGGGCGGCCGCACGTGCGGTCCCCGAGGGAGGGGCACGCCCGTTCCCGAGACCACGCCCCTCCAGTCCCCGAGGGAGGGGCACGCCCGTTCCCGAGACCACGCCCCTCTTGTCGGAGCCCTCGGGAAAAACTGGCGCACCAGAGGCCTGGTTGATCCCATCCCCTGCTGTTCTCCGTTTCCTTGTTACTCTTAGTCCCAATCCGCCCTTTGGAAACTGAGGTCTGACTCTTGTTGCCGCTCAGACCCCAAATTGTGTGGTGTCTGTTGTCCCCACCCCTACTGCAAACTTGAGAATCCTCACCCTGGCGTTCCTGGTCCTCCGGTGGCCGAGCTTGCCTTGCATCACTCCCTGGTCCCCTTCACAGTTCATACTTACCAGCCAAGACCCTCTACAGCCATTCCAGCAGGAATGGGCTCTTCCCTGCCGCCTGCCCTCCAGTTTCGTAACTTCTATTTTAGCCTTTATGGTCTCTCTCACACACACACGCTATTTTCAATGAGTTGGTTGATCAGATGGGTAGAGTAGATTGATGGGAATACCCCAGAGGCACTGGGAAAGATACCCACATTCCTTCCAGGCTCATTCACCCACTCCCTCTTTGTGCTGAAACCCTCCAGGTCCTGGTCTCCATGGCATCCAGGCCTGGGTCATATGCCCCCATCTGACCTAAGCACGCGTCAACTGGGTGCTGGGCTCACAGACTGCAGTTCTTTTGGTTTCAAAGCCTGCAACTCCCAGCTGCCAGGCACAGGCCAATCACATAGGGCCTCACGGTCAACTCTGTGCTTGCTGTAATGTTCTACTGTTGCCCTCCTGAAAGTCATTTTTTTAAAACAAGGGGTCCTGCTTTTTCATTTTGCACTGGATCCTGCAAATTACGTAGCTGGTTCTGGCCAGAGACCTCTGAGGTTGTCTACCCTAATCCTCACCATATTTCAAATGATGATGGTTGATTTCCAGCCCTCTTTCCAAGACGGCAATCGTTACTTTAATCATTCATTTCCCTTTCCTGGGCAATGACAAATCTTGCAAAGCCACCCTTTCCTGGGTGTGGTAGATGCTCCTGGGGCTTCACCCAGATCCCCTCTATTCTGCTGTGAACCCGTCCTCCAGCTTCCGTGTTGGCAGCTTACAGCTGCCCTCTTTTGTGGAAAATTGCCCTTGCAAAATGGAGAATGGAGGTCCTATGTTGGGAAGTTACTCCACCCCCAAGTCAATGAAGGACTGATACAGACTACAAAAAGCTGGTTCAACTCTAGTGTGGTTTATGCTCCAGTGCCTTCTCCTGTGATCAGGCCAAGGCTCGGCTTTGAGACTCTATACCTGCTCAGCATTTTTCCTTTCCCCATTCTGTTTCACTCCTTTTACAGGTTTTTCCTGATGTGCACTCCCCCAAAAAAATTCCCTAATGCCTGTCTCGCTCTGCTTCGAAGATAATGGGTTTAAGAGCATCAGATTCTAAAAATAGTAAGTTCTACTACTGGGTCTATCACAAACTTATTTTAAGAAAGTCACTCAAGCCCTCTGCTGACAGATAAGCTAGTCCATCCTCAAAGGCATTCCAGCCTCATTCCTTTGCCCACCTGGCAAGCCAGTCCCACAGATCAAAGACAGAGCTGAACAACATTCCACTCAAAGGAAAGGCACTTAGAACCACCCTCGTCTCCAATTTTATTATAGGACATGAGAGGACAGGTGAGGGAAGTGGCAGAGGGGTGACAAGGCAGTTGGGGGCTACCCGCCACCATGAACTTGGAGGTCAGAGGCATCTGATAAGGATGCAGAAAGCCCAATCAGTGCCTTTCTGCCACCCAAGCCAGAAGCACTGAGACAGACTTAGGGACCCTCTGTCCTTGTAAGGGGCAGGAAAGCACTGCCTCCCAGGATATACTGAACTTGACTGAGCTTGCTGGCTCATGCCTCATTAGGTCTGGAGATCAGCGGGGAATGAGACATTCTGGTTTGAAAAGCTTTCTTTTTCACCCCAGTGAAAACATGCACGGGAGAGAAGTCGGGGTGTAATGCAAAACAAAACACAATCAACTCTGGCTGAATCTCAACTATACCACTGAGCGACCCTGGACAAGTCACTTTATTTCCCTGAGACTCAGTTTCTTCATCTGTAAAATGGGAAATTAGTATCTGCCTCACAGGTTTGTTGTGAGAATTAAATGAGAAAACACATGTAATCGTCACAAAGTGCCTCAGATAGAGAAGGCTCAGTGTGGATACTCCAACGGACACGCAGGGGAACTCAACAGATGGAGGCCTGGGAGTGTGTCTGAGGAAATGTTGCGTCCTTCCTCTCCCAGGTTTGAGTGAGCCCCTGGGGCCGGCCGAGTGGCTCAGTTGGTTAAGAGCTTGCTCAAGAGTGCAAGCTCAGAGCAACAGGGTCACCGGTTTGATTCCTGGCCCGAGCTGAGCTGCTACTGAGCTGCCAACAGTGGCAGGATGGCTCAGCTAAAAAACAAACAAACAAAAACAAAAAGAGCCCCTCTGGGGCAGGGGAGCAGGCTTGTCTCCAGGGCCCTTAATGAAAGCCCTAGGGCCCCTCATGGGCCTGTGTGGAGGACAAGGGCAGAGTTGGGGTACACTGACTATTTTTAAAAAGCTAGAAGAGAAGGAAGAGAATATTTCTTCCCATAGGTGCAATTGCAAAGACATCAAGCTGGATCCATCTAGGATTTCAGATCCAGCCATCATGGGGCAGCTGCTGGGGGAAGCCAGTCCCTTCCTTCCCTTCAGTGCTAGGGCTATCAAAAATACCTACAAACTGTGAGAAAGTTCACATATAAAACACTTTTCTGCGTGTATAAAAAAGAGAATGGCTGTCGTCAGTGGCTTAGGATGTGGACCAAGGCCCTAAGAGTGGCCAAGGATTTCAGCGGTCACCCAATGGTGGATAAGCGGGTCTGGGCTGCCCTGACAGTGCTGGCTCTGGGAGAGGGCTGTCTTCTTTAGCTGGGCTACACATCTGTGGAGCTGAGGTCTCAGGGGCAGGAGGTGACACCAGAGCTCTGGCTCCAGCGGTCCTACTGAGGCCCTGTGCTGGGACAGACAGTGGAGCCCCTTGCTAGGCCAGAAGTCTACTTCACACTAAACCTTCCCAGACATCTGGCCTCCAGCCAATCCCCAAACAGGTTCTGGCATCTTATCATCAGGTCAGACAGACTGCTCTGGGGAGCCGAGGTCTGGGGTACTGTATGACTTCCCTTCTGAAGGGAGGTTCTGCCCGGAGCCTCCACATGGCTTTCAGCTGAGACTGAGCCCACTGGTGACACCAGGCAGAGGGGGGAAGCCAGGGCTGTGGCCAGGAAAAAGGCTCCAGACAAACAAGAGTATTTCTCTGGCTCTTCCTTCCCCCTGATCCATGCCAGGGCTTCTTGATGTTCCTTTTGGGAGGGGGTGAAAGAAAGGAGAAAGGGGTGGCCCTGTTTTCCTAGCACCCACTCTTCCCTATCCTTCATCCCACAAGGGCGTGGACTATGTGCCTGAGAGGGTGAGTTCCAGGGAAATGACCCCAGACTTCATTTCGGGGGTGTGTGTGGAGTCCCAAACAGCTTCCAGGGCCGGGCCGATGGTGGCTGCTGGAGCTAGAGGTTCACCCATCCAGTCAGCCCAAGCACCCCCTTGTCAACCCCGAAAAAGAGGCAAAGCTAGGATGGCCACCCATAGTTGACCTCCGACCTCACAGGCAGCCTAGAAGTGGAGGGGTGGGAGTGCCTGACGTTTGAAATGTGAGGACCGCTCTGGCTCTGGGGCCGAGGGGCCTGACCATCAGCGCTGGAGGCCTTTCTCTCCAGCTGCGCCCTGCCGGGGGGAGGCAGGCACACTAGGGCTGGAGGAAGGGCAGGCCGCGCCGAAGGCCCTCCTTCAGGAACTGCATGTAGGTGGCCGTGGACGGGTCTTCAAAGGTGGATGAGAAGCTGAAGACATTGTTCTCGACGTCCTCGGGCTTCATGGAGGTGATGTCCAAGAAGTAGTTGGCATTGATGTGGTGGACCTGGGAGAAGGGCAGGGTGAGGAGAGCGGGGCCCACCCAGGCGCACTGCCCCTCCGCTCCCTGTCTGCTCAGGCTCCCTTGGGAGAAGCAGCCACTCTCAGGCCTCGACCGTCCTCGCTTTGAGGGGCATGGCAGACAGGCAGGGCAGCTCTAAGCGCCCTCAGAACCTGACCCCGGTTCCTGCTTCTGCTCACACAGGGCCCTGACCACAGCGCTTCCACAGCTCGTCCGCCCACCGGGTGAAAACCTAACACCTTTCAATACCACCGTTCCCTCGCCCCCACCCCCATGACCCCTCTTCTCTGCTCCCGTGACCCCTGAACCCCATACTGCCTTCTTTCAGGACAGCAGGTGATGCTGAGGCTCGCAGGCAGGCCTGGTTCAAAGCCAACTACACTTCTCACTTGCGCAACTTTTGCCAAGTCTCGGACCTTTCGAGCCTCAGTTTCCTTGTCTGTAAAGTGGGCCTTTGTGATCATTTAGCTCCTAAAGCTGCTGTGAGAATCCAACAAGAGGCCATGTGTGCATGCTTGTAAGGGGCCTTCAGGGAGAGGGAGGGTCTCGAAGTTGGCTTGGCCTGGTGCGTCCCCTGGTCCTCTCTGCCCGGCCCCTCCCTCCTCCTTCTAGCTCAGGGCCACAATGGTCCAAAGTGAGCCTTCCCTTCCATGCCACTTCCTGTCCACTCTGTTGCAACACTGTGCCCACTGCTGCCCGGTCCCCAAAGTGCTATTGAGGTCCCGCTTCCCGTGGGAGCATCCTGACGCCTGCACGGGGCAGGCAGAGTGGCACCAGGATTCCTATTTCACAGAGGTGACTGAGGCTCAGGCTGGCTAAGAGACCAGCGCAGAAGTGGTGCAGCCAGACCCGAAGCCTGAGGAGGTGTGCAAGTCCCTGCCCCCGGCTGGCTGCCCCCTCTGCCCCGGGCTGGTTCGGGTGCCGGGGCTGTCCTACCACAGTGCCATTGGGCAAGCAGATCATCATCTCCACGGGGAAGCTGTACTTCTCCAGGTGCAGGTCAGCCAGCTTCTTGTGGGAAGGGTTCTCCTGGCTGTTCTGTGGGGACAGTTGGGATTAGTCCTGATGCCACGGCCCCCCGGCATTGGCCCAGGGGTTTCCGGGGGCTGTTCGCACCCACCGTCCACTCACCTGCAGGTCCTCCAGCTCCTTCACCAGGGACCAGGTGCTAATGAAGCTGTCATTGAGGAGAGCGAGGATGGGCGAACTTTCCAGGACGGTCTCCCGGAGAGTCCGCCCCGAACCTGGTCAGGGAGAGGCAAGGCCAAGAGAGTGAGGCACCCCACAGGCCTTACTGCTTTCAATCAGCGCCAAACCTCAGGGACCACAGAATGGTCTGAGAGCCCAGGTGAAGCAGATTCAGAGCAGGCGCTGAATAAATGGTAGCTGTAATTCACAGCAGTAACACACAGGCATCCAGGGATGAGATTCAGGGTGGAGCTCTGCCTGGCCCAGGACTTGGAGTCTTTTTACTTTTTTTAAAGGAGGGGGGATTTTTTAAAAAAGATTTTATTGGGGAATTGGGGAACGGAACCATGTAGGGGAATTGGGGAAGGGAAACATTGTGTTTTTCCAGGACCCAACAGCTCCAAGTCAAGTTGTTGTTCTTCAATCTTAGTTGAGGAGGGCGCAGCTCAGCTCCAAGTCCAGTCGCAGCTTTCAATCTAGTTGCGGGAGGGGGGTAGGGGGAGGGAGAGGGCGGGGTGCAGCCCACCATCCCATGCGGGAGTCCAACTGGCAACCTTGTTAGGAGCGCATGCTTTCACCAGCTGAGCCATCCTGCTACCTGTTGGCAGCTTAGCTCGGGCACAGCTCACAGGCCCATGTGGGAATCGAACCGGCTACCCTGTTGCTCAGAGCTCACACTCTAACCAACTGCCGGCCGGGGACTTATAGTCTTAAATCTATTAACTCTGTGCCCCAGGGCCTTTGTACAGACTTTTCTTCTCCTGCTCATCCTTCAAAATCTCAGCTTAAATGTCACTTCTCTAAGAAGCCTCCCCGACTCCCCCAGTTACACACTCTCGTGCCACTCTGGACTCTGCCTGCGTAACACTCACCACGCACGTACTTATTCAGTCGGCGTCTGCCTTCTGCATTACACTGAGTGCTCCCCAAGCACAGGGACCACTTCTGATTTCCTCACTGCAAGACTCCCTAAGGCACTAGCCTAGGGCACCGGAGGTGCCAGGAGGTTTGCTGATTGGCTGCATGAGGACAGGCTCACTGTTTTACTCGTCTTTGTACCTACTGTCTGATACTCAAAGAACTTTGCATCCAGTAGGTCTTTGGTGGCTTTCATGGATAAGTGAACATCTGCCCAGTCTCTGGCACTATTGTTTCTCTCACTTGTGTGTCATACTTTACAGAGCACAGGCAAGTTCACATCCATTTTCACGACCCTGGGAGGTATGTTACCCCTCCTTCACTATTGAGAAAACTGAGGCTCAGGAAGGGGAAGGCACTTGGCCAAGTTTCCCAAGTGAAAATGGCTGAGCTGGGCTCTTTCTACTGCCGTGTCCAGCAGCTTCCTCTGACCTCAGCATAGAAACTCCCCCAAGCCCTCAGCCCACACCCCTGCCCTGTGGAGTCCCCGAGTCCCTCACACTCCAACAGGAGAGGTCTGTTAGTCTCAGAGCCTCCTGTACCCCACAAGGTGTGAAGTCTCCCCTGCATTCCCTCCTTGGACTGGCCAGGTCTCCCTCACCTCAGCAGGACTGGTCATCCAGGGCCCCCCACAGCAGTATCGAGTGCACCAGCTTGTTCTTGGCCTTGGCTTGGTTGAAGGCCTCGGTGAATGGCAGGTAGGTGACCTGGGGACAAGCGAGACAGAGAGAAGCTACTGTGTGTGGCCAGGGTTCCATCAGGGGATGAGTGTGTAATGTGTATGTGTGTGTAGCATGTGTCTATACAGTATGTGTGTATACATGCATGTGTGTTTGTAATGTGTGTGTAGTATAGTATGTGTGTATACATGTATGTGTGTTGGTAATGTATGTATGGTATGTATAGTTTGTACATATACATATATGTGTGTGTGCGTGCATGTGTGAGGGAGGTTGCTGAAATGGGGGATGCCTCCTCCAGGTTCTGATGGCAAAGGGGAGGCTCCCCTGGGTCTGCTGGGCCCTGCAGGGGGTGCAGCCTCAGCAGCACAAAGCCCAGAGCCCTGCGCCCACTGCTGCGCCCAGCCCCATGGAGCCTGACCTTGGCCCTCAGCCCTGCCCAGCCTCACCTTCTTAAAGGGATACATGGCCACTTCCAGGCGCCGGGCAGCCTCCTCCCAGCTCAGCTCCTGCTGCCACTTGATTTCCTCAAACACAAACTGGAGGGGCTCCCCCGACGGCAGGCGGCTGTCAATCATGTTGCCATCCTCGTCCAGGATCACGGAGGGTACCGAGGGGCCTGTGGCCTCCAGCTCCATCTAGGCCGGAGGTCAGTGAGGGATGACATCAGTGAGGGATGTCACAGAGATGGGCAGGAATCATCAAGGGGCCCTGAGAAACCCTCAAAGATCCCCCACTCACTGTAGAAGTGGGGAGACTGAGGCCCAGGGAAGGGCAGGGCCTGGGTAAGGCTAGTGGTGAGTCTGGGTCACAGCCAGGGTTCCTTCCACTGCGGGAAGCTGCCTGAGGGCCATGCGGATGTTGTGTGCAGGAAGAAGTGGCTTCCCAGGAGCTCTGTCTTTCACCTTGGACTTCCCTGAGGCTCCGAGCCAGCTGGGCTTTCCCTGCAGCCAGGTGGGGAGGCCCTGTGACAGAGCCTTACAGCGGAGTCCCGCCTTCCTAAGTGGGTGGGGACCACCTGGGCGCTCACCTGGGGTATGTAGCCGATGTCCACCTCCATGTTGCTGTTCTCACTGGCCCCATACAGCCACTCCATGTCCACATTCAGAGACCTGGGGCAGGTGAGTGGGCGACCAGGGCAGAACACCACCGTCATCAAGGCCCATGAACCACATGTCAGACATTAACTCGCTGAAAGTGCACAACTGTCCCCATTTTACAGATGAGGACACTGAGGCTTGGCAAGTTGAACCCAAGGTCTCAGAACTGCTGGGACTCTGATTGCGGAGCCTGGGCCCTTTCCTCTCCCTGGGCTGCTCTTCTGAAGGCACTGTGACCACAACACCCTCCACCGGCCCAGCCTTTCCAGTTCACAAAGGGCTTTCACATCCAGGTCTGCCCTGGACCCTCCCAGGCAGAGCTCATCCAGAACACTGGGGCAGGAGTGAAAACCTGGCGCTGTCCTCCCGCAGGAAGTCTGGCCTACCCAGGTGCCATCTGTGGATCTGCCACATGGGGGCACACTAGGACTGACAACCAACCACTCTGGGCAGTGAGCTGGGTGCCCTCAGAGAGGGTGAGCCATCCCTGTGGCGGGTCCTGAGGCTGGTCATTTGCCCCTCTCCTTCTCTTTCATCCAGTCCAGGATCCCCCACCTCCAACCCTGGGGTGGAGGCAGATGTAAGCTGAGCTGAGCCTGGGAGCATAGGCGCTTGCTTGCTTGCTTGCTGGCTGGCTGGCTGGCTTGCTTGCTTGCTTGCTGGCTGAGAGGAGGCAGGAGGGATGAAGCTTGTCCTTTCTCACCCTGTGGCCCAGGACGCTCCCTCCCTCCAAGGAGGGAGAGGAAGCCACTCTTGTTTCTGGGGGCTCCTTCCTCTTCCCAGGTTATCCCAACCAGCCCCTCGCTCCTGCCCAGGAGCCAGCCTCCCATCTAGCAAATGAGGAAACTGAGCCCCAAAGAGGGCCAGGGCCTTACCCACAGGGCTTACTGCTGGTGCCATGGCTGAGACTTAACTATGGGCTTCTCAGCTCCCAGCCCACGTTTTGTCTCTGTACAGTCCCTGCAGCCAGTTGCTGTCAGGGATGAATCTGGAAAAGGCCTGAAGCCTGGGTCTCCAGGTCCCCTGATGAGGCTGACCCTGACATGTCAGGCAGGCAGGCAGGCGGCTCCCAAAGAACCATCCCAGGAGCCCCGAGGCTCTGTGGTAGTCTCAGGCAGTGGGGAGCCTGTCCCCCAGGCCTCTGTATATGCTGTTCCCTCTGCCTGGCTAACCTTCCTCACCCTCCAGGGCTCTTCTTCTGAGAAGCCTTTCTGGTCCCCAGCTAGCCAGATGGCCTCCGCCTAGGGTGGATGATCAGGCTGAGGTTAGGGGGTCTGTCAGTGGTATGAGGGTGGGAGGCTCCCACTTCAGGGAGGGTCTACTTCTGCTGCACTGGGTCCTAGGCCAGGCCCGCAACATCTGGGACATACTTGTCGGATGATGGAATCACCCTCCTCAGCCTGCCTCAAGCAGCCTCCTCCAGGGTCACCTCTAGGTCCCTCCCAAGAGGGCGTACAGGCCTCTCCCAAGATGGGTGGGTCTGGAGAGCAAAGGAGGGGCAGAGACTGAGGGGGCCTCTGGGCACCTGCTTCTGACCCTGGAGCCAAGGGATGGGCTGGGCCAAGGATCCTACCTGTGGTTGGGCACGAACAACCGGAAGTCGCGGACGTGGGTGGCATCTTTGGAGAGGATGATGTGGCCAGTGAACTGGCCGGGTGAGAACCAGAAGGGGAAGTCAGGCGGCTCACTGAGCTGGAACTCGGCGTGGATCCTGGGGGGACGGAGCCCAGCTGGGAGCAGGCCCCCCGAGCTGGAGCCCACCCTCTGACTTCCGCCCTGATGCCTGGGAACCCTTGACCAGACTCCGTGTGGAGGAGAGGGCTAGGCAGGCGGGAAGGAGAGTGTGTGGGGCAGGGAGAAGGGATGAGGCCCTCCAAGTGCTGTCCCCAGAGGCCTTGCCGGGCTCCTCCGAGCTCTCATGGCCTCAAGGGTGTACCGCGGCCTGGGGTCACAGCTCTGTACACCCCTCTTCTGTGTGGGTCACAATCACAGTCACCAGCCCTGTGCTAAGCACACTCGGCTTTTTCTCTTCCTCCAGGGTGGAAACTAGTGGAGCGGGGGCTTTGAGCTGTGCTGAGCCCTGGAGCCCCAGCCCGGGGGGCAGGGGGAGGCGAGGACTGCTCACCGGAACATCACAGTGTAATAGAAGTCGCTGATGGCAGTCAGGCAGGCGACCGCCCCCTGAGGGGCAAAGCGGGTCTTCACGAAGGGCCGCGGGTGGAACATGCTCAGGAGCCGGTGGATGATGACCTGGGGGGACGGCAGTGGGACCCCAGGATGGCTGAGGGTCAGCTGGGAACCTGCAGGCCTAAGGGCCAAGGTGGGGATGGGTCCAGAGGGAGGCTGAGAACAGGTGGGGCAGCATGGGGGTCCAGGTGCAGAGGAGAGGGGCTGGGCCTGGGCTGCCCTCACCTCCTTGCCCTTGGGCGGTGGTGGGTAGAAGCGGTTGTTGGACAAATAGCCGGTGAAGACGCTCAGCTCACTGGGGATGATCCACCAGGGCTCGCCCAGCTCCACTTGGCCCCGAGGGGGAAGGAAGGGCCGGAAGTGGCGGGCGGCAAACACAGCGCTTGGCGAGGCTGCGGTAGTCCAGTTGCGGAGGCCGGACAGGGCCAGGCGGGAGACCTGGAACAGGGGAAAGCCGAAGCTCTGGGCCACTGAGAACCACGACTTGGGGTCCCCTGTCCCATGCATGGATGGAGGTCTCCCTTGAGCCCTGGGCCAGCCCACAGCTGAGGGAGCAGAGCGACTCAGGGAAGGCTCCTACCCTGGTGGTGACCACAGGTCTGGCACTGTCCTGCCAAAGTCGAACTCATCTCACCCTCCTTGGCCCCCAGCCCGAGAAGCCGGGCCCCTGCAGCCCAGTAAGGCCCAGCCCAGGCCAGAGCAGGTCACTGGAGGGCAGGGTCGCTGAGGGAGCTGGAGGGCCACCCAGGACTAGAACAGGGGGCGGGGGAGCCTTCCTCACCCTCCCACCCCAACCTGCCTTGCTTTCTGATCCCTGATCCCTTCTCCAAGTCTCCTTTCTGAGGAGGCAAAGGTCCCACCGACAAGGTCAGAGTTTGGGTTTGGAGTTAAGTCTGAGGAGGGAGGTAGTAACTACCTTTTGGGTGAAATCTCCAAGGTTAAGAACAGGATGAGACCACAGACAAAAGGAACTTCCTTCCCCCCAAAAAGTACCCTGTGCCACACTGGGGGGCACCTGGGCAGACAGCCTGCCCTGAGCCATCTCCCCATCAGGAACCGGCCTCATTTCTGTCTGATATGCTGACAGGCAGGAGAGAATAAGGGTCAGAGGCTGCAGGTCTGCCTGCACACCTGCCTGGGACACGCAGGGTCCCTGCGGGAAGCCCTGCCTTCAGTAGCTCGTCCCTGCCCTTCTGGGCTACAGGCAGGAGTCCTGTCCTGCTGAGGCATCAGCCACCAGGACAGTGAGTGCCTGGCACCCCTCAGGGCGCTCAGCCCCTAAGGAGCTGCCCTCCTTTTGACAGCAGCAGGTCCCCTCTCCCTTTCCCACCTCCATGGTGGTGGGGGCCCAGGCGTGGTGGGAAGTAGAGGTGGGAAGAGAGGGAGTTGCCACCGAGGGGGGTTGAACAGACAGGTTCTCAAAGCAGGGCTGGCTGTGCAGGGTCAGGTAGAGCCTGCCCGCCCACCCGCTGGGTCCAGCTGAGACTTGGTGAGCCCCTGCAGGGGAGCTGTCTGCAAAGCGGGGCTGGGCTCTGTGGGGCTCTGCTAGGGAGGCCAGGCTGGGCGTGCTGATCCTGACCCATCTGTCCTGTCAGTGCACGTTCTCGCCGCTCTGCAGGGGACTCATCTGCTCAGATTCAACCCCCACTCCAGGCTCCTCACCACCAAACCTGTCCACACACTGAGCTTCCCATGGAAGGTCAAACCTGTGTTTTGAACCACTTATTGATCTCTCCCCCAGACATCCCACAGGCACCTCAACTTCTACATGTCCAATCTGACCTCATTTCCTCCCCACCAGATCTGCTTCCTTCCTCCAGTTCCCATGGAGGAAACGGCCACCATACACCTGGTCACCAGCCAGAAGCCTGAATCACCCCGCCTCCCGCCACCCCCTTCCCCATCCCACATGTTCCAATAGTAGCCTCGTCCTTCCTTTCCCGGCACCCTCCAGGCTGTCCTTCCTCCATCACCACTGTCTCCCTGGCCTGCTCCCCCCGCCCCCCGCCAGGAACTGGTCTTCCTGCCTTCCCTTTCGCTCCAGCTGCCAGCCTGGAAAGCATAGATCTAATGAGGGAACTCTCCTATCTCAACATCTGCCATGGCGTTTTGCTGCTGCAGAACGAAGGCCAAGGTCAGACAACAGAGGCTCTTTGAGATCTGGCAACTTCTACTCCAGCCCCGCTGACTGGGGTGCCTCTGCATGTGTCCCACGTACCCTGGGTCCAGCCATACCCACTCCCGCCCTCAGCTGACCGGCCTGGTACTTTCTGTGGTCAGGCCAAAGTGACATTTCAGCTGAGATGTAAAGGCTGGGTGAGTGTGGGCTGGGCATGGGGAAAATGCCCCTGGCAGAGGGAGCAGCATAGAAAAAGCTCACAGTTAGAAGAAAACTTGGATGTCCGGAGTGTTTGGAATAGAGAAAGTCAAGTGGAGAGAGCAGGAGAGAGTGGGAGAGGCAGGCAGGGTCTAGGGGTGCCTAGGTCCCATCATAGGCTTGAGACCTGGTCCACAGGACCTCGGTGGGGGAGGGGCTGGTTAGCATAGCATTTGTCAGGCACCCTCCTCACCCCATGGCCCCGTTAAGGGCAGAACCTCAGGTCTGGTCATCGGAGTTCAACAGAGCACCTGTCAGGTGTTGGGCATTGTGCGAGGGGCCTGGGGATACACAAATGTTGGGGACGGAGGCTGGCCCTCAACAAGCTCGCAGCCTGGATGGGGGAAAGACTGACCTGCAGAAAGTAACGATTATGAGCGAGGCGCTTGCGCTTTCCTCCAACCAGAGCCTTCCTACCCCTGCTGGCACCTGGCCAAGCCCTCCTCCTGGCAGATGTCACTCCTCCAGGAAGCCATCTCAGGTCCCCCATCTGGGTTAGAGGCTCATGCTTATCTTTCCTGCCTCCCCCACCAGACTGTGTGCCTGGCAGCAGGGAGGGCATCACCCCCACTTCTGGACCCCCACGGCCTGGCACATTGGGTGCGCAGAGGGCAGCTGAGAAAGGAAGGAAGGAAAGAAGACGAACACAATCCCATTCTCAGGAGGCAGGTTCACACAGATGATCCTGTTGTCTGTGGTCCCATCCGTGAGGGCCCCGTGCCACCTCCATACAACTTACCCCCAGGAACCCGTCTTTGCTCTTGGTCATGGACTCTGGGAGCAGTGGCTGGAATCGGGCTTCTATGGTGAGCGTCTCCTCGCTGGGGTCAGGGGGCAGCTCCTCCTCCTCGTAGCTGGCCGTAGGAGTTGACCCTACAAGGCACAGATTGCTGGAGGGGGGCCGGCCCTTAGGCATCTAAACTATCTGGTGACCAAGGGAGCCAGGCTCGGAGCTGGGGGGGAAGTTACAATCACCAAAGTAACAACCAATATGAATCACATTTTAGTTGCACAGGAGCCCTGTGAGGCAGATATAACATAATTACCAACTCCGTTTTACAAATGAGAAAGGGAGGCTCGGAGAGGTGAAGTCACTTCCCCAAGGTCACGCAGCTAGGTGGTGGAGGAGTCAAACCCAGACCTGTTGTACTCCAAAGCCACAATAGGCACAACCCTCTTCAGGGGGAGTGAAGATCTCAGTTTCCTCAAAGGCTCAGGAAGAACCAAATGCCAGCCTCACTCCTCAGCAAGTATGATGGTGGCCAGTGGCTTGTTATGAGGATTAAATGAGATAATTCACGTAATGTTCTCATCAGGCCTGGTACAGAGTAAGCACATAATAAACTTTAGCTGTGCTACTACTACCAGAGGTTTTGGCGTCAGGGAGCCAGGAAGCTGAAACTCAAACCTAATTCTCCTGACTCCACCACTGCTCTCAGCACCAGGCCAGGCTGGCTGCACAAAGGCCATTCTTACTTTGTCCTTCCCTTTGTCTTCCACATCCAATCTCAAAGGTGGCATGTCAGCAGGCAGCTGCCTCTCCCAGCTGGGATCCTCAGCACCAAAGAGAGAAGCTGCTTTCCGGGGTTGGGAGAGGAGAACGCACTGAGCAGGGCATCGCACTGAGCAGGGCATCGCACTGAGCGGGGCATCGTCAGCCCAGGTCCAAAATGAGGTCAGCGCCATTTCCTGGACCATTTGGGGCAAATTGCTCAGTCTCTCTGGTTTTCCTACATGAGAAACGGAGACCATGCTGCCATGCATGTCCCTGTCATGGGGTCTCGTGAAGAAACAAACAATGCTTGGAGAGGCACAGTCATGGGGCTCAGAGCATTGAATGAAAACAAGAAACAGAATCAGACCATCTTTGCTGTCACAGAAGAGCACTGGTTTGGGAGTGAGGCGACTTGCTTCTCGCCGATTTCCTGGGTGGCCCCATTTCCCTGTCTGTATAAGGGGGGCTGGACTGGCAGTGACTGGTCTTGCTTCTGCAGATCTCTTCCTGCTCAGAGATCTACCAAGTCTGTGATCTTTCAAGTGTGGCGGGCGTCATGATGAAGGTTTAAGGGAGAAACGAAGCCTATTTCAAAACGAGGGACTAATAGGAGGGTGAGTCCCGATAATAAGACAAAGCAGGGGTGGGTCTTGTCACATCTGCTGTCCCAGGGCTGGTTAATGGTACAGACTAGGCTTGGCATTGTGGACAGACTGACTAACAGCCTGACTGTGCATTTGAAGCAGTTCTTCACCAGGATCATCAGAATTACCCAGGATGCCGTTTTAAACCAAAGATCCCAGAGTCCACCTTAGACCCACTGAGTCAGAATCTTAAGGGGCTAGACTCAGCCCTTTTAATTAGCACTCCCCAGTGGCTCCTGATGCAAATACCTGTTCTAAAGAATCACTGTTATGTCTGCATCTGTAAATCAATGCAACAAATCTTTCCAAAAACTGGGCAATCAGGTAACCTCAGAGCAGGGGAGCAGTAGGAAGGTGCACCGTTATTAGCCTGCTTGCTTATTCAATTATTTTACTCTTGTCACAGATAATTATTAATAATAATGCACAGCACTGTATGGCCCTTTGGTGTTTTTTTTTTGTTTTTTTTTTTTTGAGAGCAGTGTCACTGGCCCTCATATGTGGGTCTCAAACCGGGGCCGCTGGCTTCCCAAGCCAGCGCTTAACCACCGCACCACTCGGCTGGCCCCCTTTGTTTTTTTAATAAAAAGTTTTATTTCTTGACTTATAAGTAACATTTGCTCATTCTAGACAATTTGTAAAACCTTTAAGGTATAAAGCAGAAAATTTAACACCCATGACTTTACCAGCTAGAGAGACTGCCTCTATATGCTGCTTAAATTTGGTGTTTTGGGTTTTGTTTTTTATTTTGTTTTCCCAAAACCTGGTCCAGTTTTGCATTTACAGTGGCCTTGAAGGTAATGAAGAGAGGGGTATTTTCCTCTGATGGTGAAAAAGATTTGTGTGAAAAAAATTAAAAGTGCCCTCAATCCCAGGAAACTTAGCAACATATCATTATGAAGGAACTCTGGCTCATTGGCCATAAAAAAGGACAAGGAGGTGGCTGTGTGGATGCTCAGAGGGGTGTGTGTGAATTAAGAGATCAGAGCCAATCCACACAGTGCTGACTTGTTTACCTGCTTGTCTGCTTTGATGACAGAACTGACTGCCACCGAGAAATATACAGGTCTGCTCCAGCAAATTAGCATTTTTCATCTGACTTTCCTTTTCTGGCAGTGACCATGGGTCACTGGGCCAGACTGGACCCATCCTGAGACCAGAAAACCCATCAAGGGGTTTTGATGCTTACTCGCCCAAGAGCAGCTGGCATCTCTTCCTGCCTTTCCCATCAATTGACCTACTTACACTGAGCAACTTGGGTACCAAGTAGGTGCCCAAGATCCTAAGTTCAAGAAAGGTCTCAAGAAATGGACACAAAAGCAGGGTTTGGTGGTTAGGTGGTAAGAGAAGCATTTTGTAATTCACTAGATGTTTCAGCCCTTTATCTAATAAAAAAACCCAAAAACACTGATTACAGGTAGGCAAAAATAGATAGCAGGAATGAGATAGGAATCTGACAGCAGAGTTTAATGTTTAGTAATAATCAGAATAGCTTCTGTCAATTGATTATCTACTGCCTATCAGCCCCTTTGCAGATATTCTCTCCAATCCTCAAACGTGTGAGCTAGGATGGGACCTGGAGCCAGACGGCCCCAGTTCTTATCCTGGCTCTGCACCTTTCTAGCTTGGGCAAGTCACCAAGCCTTCCTGTGCCTCAGTCTCCCAAACTATAAACATGGGGAGCACGACCGTGTCACAGGGCATTGTGAAGATTAAAGAGATAACTCACATGAAGTGCTTAAAGTGATGTCTGGCCCTGAGGAAATGGTCAGGGGAGGTTAACTAGTATCCTTCACATGTGAAAAGAACAGGGTTGTGTGTGTGTGTGTGTGTGTGTGTGTGTGTGTGTGTGTAAACAGCTTGATCAAACCAGCAGCTAGAAAGTGTCAGAGCAAGGAGGACCCCAGGGCTGCCAGAACCCACAATCTTCCCTCTCCTCCAGGCAGCCCTCCCTCCTGCTCAGAGCAGACACAGCCACCACGAAGCTGAGTGCAGTGCCTGGGCTCCCTCCTTCCAGTCCCCAGCCTCTTCTGGTACCTGTCAGCTTCTCAGCGATGGGCCTGAACTCCTCAGGGCTGATGTACATATCCCGGTCAGTGTCCAGGGAAGAGAAGAGAAAGAGGCCTTCTGTCCCCAGGGCCTTCAGGGCTGACTCCTGCTTGGGAGGAAGGGGCTGTCCTGAGCACCAGGTAGATACCATCTTCCTGAGTTCTTTCAGCACCTTCCAGTCCATCTGTCCAAATGTCACCTCTGCACCGCCCCACAGCCCCCGTGCCCCTTCCTTGGTCCCTGCTTCACTCCATACTCTCATCCACTGGCCACTTTCTGCGTCCCCTATCCCCCGATCTGTTGAGTCTTCCCCAGTCCCTTATGTGGCCCTGTTCCCATTTCACCTGATTCTTTGAGCCACTGTCGTCTCCTGTCTCCCCTCCACGCTGTCCCAGTGCTTCCCAGGCCCCCTTCCAGATTCTCCGGGTCCCAGCGTCACTCTATTGTTGCAGTCCACTGTCCAAGTCACTTGCTCTTGTGGCCTGTCCTGCAGTTTGTTCGTGCCAGTGCCTCACATGGGCCGGTCCTTTCACCTCCCCCATCCGTCCTTCCAAGTCGGCCCGACCCCCGGTACCTGTTTCTCCTCACTTCCATGCCGCCATCCGGAGCCCCACAGGCCCCTCAGGCTGCCCTTAGTCTCGTCCATCCCCGGGCACCGTCCCCCTCCAAGCCAACACACGGGCTGACCCCCCCGCCGCCGCCACGCCATCCTGGGGCGGCCCCTCTGTGAGTCCCGCCGCGCCCGCCCGGGCCCCCCGCGTCTCCGGTCCCCCGCGCCCGCCCGCCGGACCTGCAGCGCGGCAGCCTGGGCCTCCGTGTGGCGGGCGTAGGCCCGGGCGGCGGCGGCGGCGACGGCGGCGGCGAGCAGGGCCCCGAGCAGCGCCAGGGCGCTGGCGCAGCGTGGCGGGGGCGCGGGCGGCGCGGCGGGGCCGGGGCTGGAGGGCCCGAGCTCGTCCGGCGGGGCCCGACCCATCGCGGCGCCTTGGCGGCGGTTCCCGGCGACTAGGATGCCGACCAGCGGACCGGCGAGGAGGGGCGGGGCGGGGGAGGCGGGGCGGGGCGGGGCGAGAAGGGGCGGGGCGGGCGAGGAGGGCGGGGCGAGCGGGCGAGGAGGGGCGGGGCTGGCGGGCTGGAGGGGCGGGGCTGGCGGGGAGGGGCGGGGCGGCGAGGCGGGGCTGGCCCGGGCTGCGGGGCTGAGGCCCAAAGGCTTGTCTGTCGCAGCCGCACGCCTCCTCCAGCGCCCCGCGCGTGTTTGGGCACACAGTGGCGTCAGTAGGTGCTGGGCGAGTCGGTAAAGGGATGCCAGGACTTCCTGCCATCCCTGCCAGCTCGGTTCCTCTTTCCTGCACTTCAGTTTCCCAAACCGAAACCAGGCCTCCGTGTCTCATCTTGCTGGCTGAGGCGGGGAGCCATTCCAGGCTGAGGACCAGGAGAAGGAAGGGGCGGGGGCGGCGTGTGGGAGAATCCGCACATCCTGGAGCCCGAGAGTGGGATCCTAGGCCACCAGCCCTCGTGTCCACCTGTGCTGGCAGATGTGAGGGAGGCCAGAGGAGGACACTGCTGGCCCTCCAGCCATCGATGGGTACCCCAACTCCCACCCCTACCCCACCTGCTTCTAAAATGTCTTCAGTCAGCTAAAGAAAAATTGCAAAGTTCAAGGCCCATTCCTTTCATGGTCCAGCTGGAAGGCCACCTCTACAGCTTCAGCAGGAACAGAGAACCACCTGTTCAAGCCACACACAGTTGGTGTAGGCCTGAAAGGGTGCCCTCCCTGCCAGGTCCAAGCTTTCCTCACCTGCAAGGAGTCCAAAGAGGCCCTTCTGTGGGTTGTGGTGAGGAGGGAATACCCAGGCTGGTCTGGCTGGGCTGTGAGTCACTGGCAGCCCTTCACTCTGCTGGGCCTGGCATGGCCATAGGAGTGATTTTTCCAGAGAACAACATTTAGCATGCTTGGGGGAGAACTGGGAATGGAGGCAGGTGGAATTTGAGGAAATAGTTTCATGTCTGTCAAGTCTCCAGGAACCTTGGTTCCACTGGAGTGCTCTTCCATTATGTCAACGTTCCCAGGAGCCCAGGGAGGCTCTGTCTGCACTTTCCCAGGAGAGGGCAGCAGCTACTGAAGGCCCTGGACAAGAACCCTGAGCCTGGGAGAGAGGCAGTGCCATATCTGGAGATCACCGCCAACCCTATGCTTGGGGGATTTAACAGGCACTGAGCACCCACTCTGTGCTGGACTTGGCGTAGGGGGCTTCACGTGATCTCATTTTGTTCTTGAGCCACCCAGTAAGGATTGTGTACCTTGTTTTTAAATTAAGGAGCCTGAGCTCTGGCACCCAAGTTTATCTGAGTCCAAGTCTCTTGCCATGCTGCCTCTAGGGGGATGGGCCAACTGACTTTGTGGGGGCAGGGGCTTGCCTCTACCACCACTCTGTCCTTCATGGATAACTAGCCATGACAGTGCCACATGGGTGGGGCCCCATCTTCCCAGCTCCCACACAGGACCTGGCCCATGGTGGGCACTCAGTGTCTTTTGGATGAATGACTCCCAGGGATCAGGAGTTGGGGACCCTGGACCCAGCCCTTGCCTAGTCATCTGGCCCCACATCCTCAGAGGTACTCACTAAGGGCCCGACATCTGGTGTTGGCTTCCAAAGGCTTCCAACTGTGCCACTTCCAACTCATTACTGCTAATGTTTGGGGACACCCAGCATACGGCAGATGCCATTAGAAAAGCAAATTCCGTTCTGTCAGGAAGCAAAGCTAACAGAGCACAAAGCAGGTTAGGAGGAAAAGATTTATGAGCCAAGGCCCTTGGAAAATAAATGAGGGAAGTTTTCTTTACCAGATTACTTTTATTTATTACACTTGCTTTTTGTTAAAGACACAGACACCCCACCGGCCTCTGGGCCCAGGGCGGGAGAGACGTGTTGTTGGGAAGGTTATGTCTCAGAGCTCAGCAGGGTGTGGGGGATGGGTGGGTTTACAAGGTTTGACTCAGGTCAGGGAGCCTCTGGGAAAAGGGTCAACCTTGGGACCCAGCTCTGAGGAGATGTCAGCTCTGGGCCTCTGTAGAGCTGTCCAGAGGCCAGGAACAGCTCTTAGACCTGAGCAGGGCTCTCTGGGCCTCAGTTTCCTTCTCTGTAAATCTTTGCCTGCAGGCTTCATCCACCAGGACTCTGTGAAAAATTGCCCCCGCTCCCCAAAGCAGAGACCGCTCTCTGCCAGATTCCTGGGCAAGCTCTCAGCACCTTCCTCCAACCCTCCGCCCCTGCCTGAGCATCTCCCAAGACCAAATTGGCCCCTGGAAGCCCTTGGACAGTCAACAAATGTTCCTCCCAATTTCCCAATTTCATAGGCTAATGGCAAGATGCTTGCTCACTGCGAAAGGCAGAAAATGTTTAGATTTATTGCTTTGAGAGTTTGGTCTGTCTCCTGGGCCTGGTTGACGCAGTTTCCTCCAAGTTTCAGAGCATTTGTTTTAAAGAATTTTTGACAGCAACGTTTGCCTCACACAAGGTTTTATAGTTTACAAAGAGCATTCACATAATAACAATAAGAATCATCACGATACATGTTGAGCTCAATGAACCCTTGAAGTC
Source organism: Aselliscus stoliczkanus (assembly GCA_033961575.1). Classification (NCBI taxonomy): domain Eukaryota; kingdom Metazoa; phylum Chordata; class Mammalia; order Chiroptera; family Hipposideridae; genus Aselliscus; species Aselliscus stoliczkanus. Next base: position 165,023,633 of record CM066730.1, read on the forward strand.
ACCCTCCCTTCCCACAGGTGAAGCAGAGGCTCAGAGAGGTTAAGAGGATTACCCAAGGTCACAAGCCTAGGTAAGAAGCAGGGTAGAGCTGAACCCAGGTCTACCTCATTTTAGCCTATGCTTGTCCTCTTCTGTCCTGCCACTCTGCCTGTCTTATCTTAAACCTGCCCTGATGCACAGTGATCTGCAGATAAACAGTGAGTGAGGAAAAAACAAACCAAACCAAACAAAATAAAAACCAGAGGCTTTTGCAAAAAACAGTCAGAGGCTGGAATGAGTATAAAAACAACCAGGTGTGTTCAAGGGAATCCTTGAGTCCCCAAACAATATGTTTTGTACTAAGATTATTTTTGTAATGATGCAGTTGGTGGAGTGTCAGGGAGTGGGTGAACAGAAGGCAGGCTTTCTAAGTTCTAAGATTGCACTATCCAATATGGTGACCAGTAACCACACACAACTATTTACATTTAATTAAAATGAAATACAATTAAAAATTTATTTCCTCAGTTGCACTTGTCACATTTCAAGTACTCATCACCCACGTGTGACTACCCTATTGGACAGCACAGATAATAGAACATTTCTATGATCGCAGAAAATTCTACTGGACAGCATTGTCCCAAGCCACCCACGAGCCTGCCCCCTCTTGTCCTGACTGCCCTGGAGGAAGGGGAGCTGCTGGCACAGGTAATAGACACACCTGTTTCGAGGTAGCTTCCTCTGCAGCCACGGTACCTATAGATGCCATCCCAACACCTGAGTCCCTCTATTCTGGAGAGGCTCCAGAGAAATGGCAGGGATCCAAAGAAAAGGCAGAAACCGAAGGAGTAGTCATTAGCTGAGGCCTTGCTACTCAAAGTGTGGTCCGAGGACCGATGGCATCAGCATCTCCTGGGAGATTCAGAATCTCAGGCTCCGCACCAGACCCACTGAATATAAACCTGTATTTCAATAAGATCCCCAGGTGGTTCAGGTACACATTCAAGTTTGAGAAGCTCTGATTTAAGAGACACGACGAGTGAGATCAAGACATCATTCCTAAATATAGGAAACCAGATATTTTTATTTTTATTTTTTTTAAAGATTTTATTGGGGAATTGGGGGAGGGGAACAGCGTTGGGGAATTGGGGAAGGGGAACAGACAAGTTGCTGTCTTTTTGTTCTTCAGTTTAGTTGCAGAGGACGTTGCTTCACTGGCCCATGTTGGTATCGTCATTGCGCTCTTCCCGGATGAGGCAGATTGGTCGCCGGCCTCTGGCTGGTCGCTCACCGCGGCTATTGGCAGCTCACGCTGGCTGCCGGCCACTCACTGTAGCCTATGGCAGCCCACTGCAGCAAGGACTGCAGCCCACACCGTCGCTGGGGCTCACAGCCCAGCTCCAGGTGGAGCTGTTGTTAGCTGTAGAGGGCAGTGTCACTGGCCCTCATACATGGGATCCGAACTGGGGCCGCTGGCATCCCAAAAGCAGCTCTTAACCAATGTGCCACTCGGCTGGCCCCAAACAGATATTTTTAGATACAAAAAAAAACCTGTCAGCACCCTCCCCCAGCAGTATGTGATTAAGCGTTAGTCATAGAGGGCTGAGCATCGGGTGCCAGATGGTCAGTGAGCATATTTCCAAGAACCAACACCCCATCCCCGACCCCAGGGTGAGCTGGGAGGAGCTGGTCCATTCCCCATCTCTAGCACCTTCTCAGGCCACAAGGGGTCACCTCCCAAAGCAATGGGAACAGAACCGTGAATCACATCCTGGATCTCAGGGATGCTGCCTTTAAGTCAGATTTTCTATTTTTGCTTTCCTTTCCAATGCATTTGGCTTTTGAACATTGCACATCGCTGGAGACACAATGCAGAGCATGAAGCCAGTCTGAACAAACACACGGTCATTTAAAGGCAGGCATCTGGAAAAGGGCTGGATAACCACTCCCTCCCTTCCCAGGGGTGTGATGCTGTGTAGGCCTCAGTGCCTGGAGCCAGGTGCTAGCGAAACTTTCTGGGAAGGAACCAACATCAAGCTGTTCAATGAAGAAAACAGGTGCAAAAGGCGGTTCCATTCACAGCGTGGGCAAAGACGAGGCTTAAATGAGCACAGTGGCATACAGACCCCAACTGGGAAGGGGGTTCTGCTCAGGGCCTGGTTCCTGAGCTTGGATTCTGGGGCTCCTCCTTCAGGGAGGGTGGCTCATCCTTGAATTCCTCTCTCCTCTCAGCTCACCTTGAGTCTTAGCTTTATCCGTGGAATGGAGTGAAGTTGACTAAAGGATGATATTTCTCCACCTGCAAGGGCCCTCCTGGAGGATGAATTTTAACACAATTCATTTTTACAACTTGCTCCCAGGGATAACGCAGAAGACCAGATGCCAGGGGAGGAGAGAACAGTGACATAGGCTCAGAGGGGGAGGCTGCAGCCTTGTAGAACTTCGAAGTGACTTTGTAGTGGAGAGACATTCCAGGGATAAGAGGGGAAGAGGCATGGTCAAGTGTGCTCTCATAACTCTTTACAATACTGGAAAACATCAAAGCAAAGCCAGTGAACGGTCCTGCTGCTAGCCAGCAGGCAGGTCTATTGTTTTGGCAGCAAACCTCATTTTTTTCTCCAGTCAAGATGCCCCACCCTCCCTTGGCTGGGGGCACGTGACCCAGGCAAGGCCAATTGGAAGCTTGTGTCCCTGAAGGGAAACAGTAGGGACTGGAAACATTTGGACTCATTGGTGTTGGTGGTGGTGCCTGGGGCAGCTGCCCCCTGGTTTTTGCAGCCTGGATTCCTGGCCAAACCCTCTTCCTAGTCTTTCTTTTTTTTTGAGGGCAGGGTCACTGGCCCTCATATGTGGGATCCGAACCAGGGCCGCTGGCTTCCCAAGCCAGCTCTTAATCACCGCACCACTTGGCCGGCCCTTCCTAGTCTTTCTTTTTTTTTTTTTTTTTTTTTTTTTTTTTAGTAAAGGATAAGATTCTTTTTTTTTTTTTTTTAAAGTTTTTATTGGGGAATTGGTGGAGGGGAACAGCGTTGGGGAATCGGGGAAGGGGAACAGACAAGTTGCCGTCTTCTTGTTTCAGTTTAGTTGCAGAGGATGTTGCTTCACTGTTGGTATCGTCATTGCGCTCTTCCCAGATGAAGCAGATCGGTCTCTGGCCTCTGGATGTCGCTCATCGCGGCTATTGGCAGCTCACGCTTGGCTGTCAGCCGCTCACGCTGGCTGCGGGCCACTCACTGTAGCCTATGGCAGCCCACTGCAGCAGGGGCTGCAGCCCACACCATCACAGGGGCTCGCACAGCCCAGCTCCACGTGGAGCTGTTGTTAGCTGTAGAGGGCAGTGTCACTGGCCCTCATGTGGGATCCGAACCGGGGCCGCTGGCATCCCAAAACCAGCGCTTAACCAATGCGCCACTCGGCCGGCCCCCTAGTCTTTCTTGAGATCTGGCTGTTCACTCCCTTGAGATTCCATGAACTACTCCAAGATATTTTTTATTTTTATTTGCTTAAGCCAGGCAGAGTTGGTGTCTATTATTTGTAGCTAAGAACCCAAAGTGACACAAACCCAGATGCCCAGCAATAGGGCTTAGATCCAGAAAGCATGATACAGCACACAATGGAACACTATTGCCAATGGGTTTTTTTTTTTTTGAGGGCAGTGTCACTGACCCTCATATGTGGGACCAAACCGGGGCCGCTGGCTTCCCAAGCCAGCACTTAAACACTGCGCCACTTGGCCGGCCCCATAATGGAATACTATGCAAGCAGGTACAGCGATGAGGTAAATGGGTATTTGTTGACGTGGAAAGATGATCATCAGATACAGTTTAGTAGGGCCGGCCGAGTGGCTCAGTTGGTTAAGAGCTTGCTCAAGAATGCGAATTGAGGGCTGGCCAAATGGTGTGGTGGTTAAGCGCTGGCTTGGGAAGCCGCGGCTCCGGTTCGGGTCCCACATATGAGGGCCAGTGACACTGCCCTCAAAAAACAAAAAAAAAACAAAAAAACCATAAAAATCATCTATCATCTTTAAAAAAAATAAAAAAAATAAATGAATGCGAATTGAGCTCTGAGCAACAGCAGTTCGATGTCCAGCCTGAGCTGAGCTGCCGTTGAGCTGACAACAGGTAGCAGGATGGCTCAGCTATTAAAAAAAAAGAAATACAGTTTAGTGCAGAAGCAGATTATAATAAAACAGGATGCACATGTTTGCAAAATGGCTTCTGTACATTCATAGAAAAACTCTAAAACAATATATATCCGCATTCATTCTGGAGGGTCGGATGCTTGTCTTTATTTCCTACCCCCACTACAATGTTTGTGTAATGAGTTTTTCTGTTTTCCTGTCATTTTTTAAATGGGCGCAGGTGAGTGGCCAGAGCCACATTTTCTTAACACCTGTCAGGAGTGAAGTGATTTGTTAGGTTCAAGCAGTGACTTATTTACCAAAAGCCAGGGCTCCAGTTACAGGGACAGCTCACACATAGTGCTAACTACTGCTTAGGAAGAGGCTGGAAGCATTTGCAACTCTTGTTCTTCAGAACAAAGAAGAAGCACTTCCCACGTCCCCAGGGCACCGCGGTCCCACTTACTCTGACAGCAACCTTGTGAGGTAGAGGATCTTCCCTCTGCTTAATGGAAAAGAGTGGCCCAGAGAGGTGAGGTCACCTGTTGCCTTACAGCCGATTCCAAGACCACCCCCTCTGCATTAGCCCCTGACCCTATTAGTCTTGAGAGAGTGTCTCGGTATGACCGAGGCCCGGTGGAATGATATCGGTAAAGCTCTCTCGGGGGTGTCTCAGTATGACTGGGACCTGATGGAATGATATCAGTTATCTCCCCTGGGAGGACACAGTAACTCAGTGTCCTGGGGCTGTGTAGTGATGTATGAAGGCATAGCATTTGTTGGAATACAATGGGACAGGTTAATGGAAAACAGCCTTAAGGCACACAATAACACATGGTTACTAATTTACAGCAGTTTTACTTCCTTGAAAATTTTCAATAAAAACCATGCGTTGACCCGATTGGGGGCTCAGTCTTTGTCTGAGTCCCTTGGTCTCGCTCTTATCTGACTTTTGTCTCTTGTTCTTATTCAATCTGCGTCGCCCCTCTCGATTCCCATTTTCCCTTGCCACGCAGGACGTGACAGTCACCTGCCCAGGTTCCTATAGAGGAGGTTTAAAGTCAGGGAGGGCTCCAGCACCCCAGGGGTTACTCAAGTTTACAACAGAGCCAAAATGAAGTGGCTGAGCATGGGGAGGGCTCAAAATTATCCCATAAAGTTGTGTGGATAAGCTGCAAAGGGGTGAGGGGTGGAGGGAGGAAAAGCGGTTCAGGCTGCCTTCCAGGGGAGCAGGGGGTGGTCACAGGGGGAGCGAATGTGTGGGGTGTTCATCTCACTGCTCCTTCTTATAATCCGGGTCTCAGCTTGAAGTCCTCTGCTCAGAGGGGCTCTCCTTGACCCCCAAGATAGGTCCCGGCCCTCAGTACTTTGCCCTGTTTATCTCCCTACTTTACCGTCTGTCTCTCTCGCCCTTGACTGTACGTGCGCTCCCTGAGGACAGGGCTGATCACTCTCGCTCATTGCTGTGTCCCTGGCATCTAGCCCAGTGTCTGGTCCCTTGTAGGCACTCACCAAGTTATCTGCTGAGCGATGGAACATGGAACAGATGAACACAGGACTGGGGTGATCAGCTGATCACAGTAGTGGGCTCCCCTCTGCTTCTATTGGCTGAGTGACCTCAGGCACGTGGCGGCCTCTCTCTGGGCCTCTTTCAAGCCTCGACCTCAGTATAAATATCCAACTCCTTTAAAAGGATTGGCCTCACCCTTCCTGAATATATTAGGCCCAATTTAAGAGAAGGTAACAGAAGCTGGAGTCATTTACTAAATTATACCTTAAATCAACAGCTGGTTGATTATTCTTTCTGATGGTAACACTGCAATGGTTTTTCCCAGGAGTCACTGGTGTACAATGAACTCAATTGTGTTTCTTATTCAATAAACTCTTTTATTGTAAGTTTACAGATTTTTCCATTACAATAATGAAAATAGCACTAGTGATTCGTAACATTTAGGCCCAAATCATAGGGGAACCCCCTCCTCAAATGATAAGGTAAATAACACACAGTTGAGTTGAACATATAGTAAATGGTGGGCAAAAGGCATTTAAAAATATAGAAAATAAGGTCAAGGTTTTTGTATGGGTACAAATCCTTTAAGGTTTAGTTGATCAGGATGATACTGTTTTTGAAAGCACATGATTTTGAAAACTATATTTATAATTCATGGTAAAACACACCTGTGGAGAAACGGCAAAATCAAGCAAAACCCCAAATGCCCCCAAAATGAAAGGAAGCGAACCAAATACATGGGGTTGATAAGCAAACCTCCTGTCGTTTGGCCCTGGAATGGCAAGTGAGTGGGTTTCACAGAGATTCTCCCTAGAAAGGAATGTCCGGGCCTGGTGTGACATCGCTGCGTCTCTAAGTTCTGTCTCCTCACAGAGGAAATGAAGTTGTTCGTCTGGCACATCTGCCTGGAATGGGCCGACGTTCTCAATCCTTTTGAGAACAGTCCCCAAACCCGAAAAGGCCAGGCGTCCTTGCGGTGGCCTGGGGAGTGGCCGAGGGTGGGGGTCAGAGCTGGTCCTCCGTCCTGATGGCGTTGTCCGAGTGGTTCACGGGCAGCGGGTGGGCCTCCGTGTTGAATACCCAGTCTTCCAGGGAGAGCACGTCATCTTCAGAGAACAAAAGGTAGAGATACCTGTGTCCCCGACAGGGAGGGAAGCAAGAGACCGCCCATCAGTGCTCTGGGGAACGGGGTAGGGGTTGGGAGTGGGGGCTCCTTGGGAACGAATCTCAGGGGCCCCTGCGACAGGCCTGTGGCTAAGGGTACAGGGTGGTCCAAGCTCCCAAATCTGCCTGGAGGGTTGGTCCCAGGGAGACGCTGTGGATGCTGAGATGAGCACTGAGCTTGGGGGCAGACGGGCTTGGCTTAGTCCCGCCTCTGTCCCCAGCTTTCACTCTGTCACCTCCCACCCAACAGCCTCACTCAGGTACTTTCCCTGCCTGGCCCTGTGCGTGAGCCCTTCCAGGGCCCATTATGGCCAAGAGTCTCCTTTCTCTGCAGGGCGGTCTGAGCACTGGACTAGTCCAAACTCTCATAAGGTTGCTCCCTTATGCTCCCCCAACCCCGACACCATAAAGTAGATATTAGGGCACTAATGTGAGCAGAAAGGGGTGACTCCAGAGCTCCAGTTTCCCAAGCCATGGGGGGTTTTACTAGAAGGAAGGAACCATTCCAGCCCATCCTAAGGGTTAAAGTACAGGGGGATTACTTTGGGAAACAGCAAGGAAGTGGGGTGGCCAAGTTCAACCGCAAGATAGCGAGGGAACAGTGCAGGTGCAGCCCTGAGGAGGGGAGGTCACCAGCAGAGACCAGTATCAACACTATCATCATTGTTCTTCTTCTCATTTTATAGAAGAGGACAGTTTCAGAGAGCTTAGGTAACCTGAGGAGACAAGTTACAGAACTGAACTTATCACACAGTTGATACTTTGGCAGGTGGAGTCCAAGCCAGTGTCACTCTGAGTGGAGGAGCCAGCCTGGCCCAAGGCTCGTCCTGGGGGTGTCACACTCTGGATCTCAAGCGCCTCCTCCCTCCTGGGCCCCCTTCCTGAGACAGCAGACCCTGACTGTTGGTGAAACTACGGACTGCTGACCCCTCCCCCATCCCTAAGCGACGCCGCACTGCCCACTGGAAAGAACGCTGGCCAAGCCCCGACTCACTTTAGTGTCTCCGCTAGAAAGAAGGTCTGCTGCTTGTTGTCGTGGTTGGGGATGCTGCTGTACACGTCTTGGATCCCCGAGAAGCCGGCTTCTGTCCGACAGTGTTTCTCCAAGGCCTGAAGAAAAGGAAGGCAGCCGTGGCGTGTGGAGCGGAGAGGCCCCCAAGACTCGTGACTGCGCAGCAGGCAAGAGCTCGCACACCTTAGCTAACCTAGGCGACCCCTTGGCTAGGGACCCCTGGAGTTTGTGGAAGTAGAGGGCCAAATTATTCTCTGGGTTCAGCGTCCCGCTGCCAGGCTGGAGGGGCCCGCCACAGAGGGCTTGGTCCCTGTGGGCTGCGACCTGAGCTCTCCATTTGGTGGCGGCTCAGAGGAAGCCTCTCTTTGCCTTTCAGGGAACAGACTGATGACAGACTCGCCCGCGGTAGGGACAGAGGAAGGCACTGGTGATGTTCGAGGGCTGGGATCTGGGACTTGTCATCTCCCACTCTGGGCCAGAGGTGGGTGGGCTATGGGCTGTCTGCTTTCGTACGGAAATGCATTTTTTATCCACTGAGAGTGTGTAGATGGGGCCCAGGCGCATAAAACACTTGGCCTTCAGTGGTCAAGAACCGGACCTCAGGGAAGCAGGGGACTCTCGCCAGTGAGCCATGTCAGTGACCCTGAGCAGGCCCCTGCAGCCTCCTGAGTGCGACACTCTGGCGGCGGCTCTCCCAGGACAGTCTGTGCCTCGGAAAGCAGTGGCTAGAGAAGGTGCGGGGAAGGCTCAGAGTCCATCAGGGATCCTTCCAGAGTCCCCACGCCTTTGACACCTACTCCAGTGGGGGCCATGAGATTTCCTGCTAGGTATTTGGGGAAAAGAGGGCTACTGGAGCAGAGCCCAGAAAGGGCTGGGGGCCACACGGGCTGGGCTGGCTTTGGGGAGAGGAGGGAGGTGAGCTGCTGGCCTGGCGCCCGCTCCTGTTTGAGAGGAGAAAGCTAAAGCCATCAGTTCAGGCTTCAAGGTCAGAAGGCAGTTACCGCCTGTGCTCTGGGACCCCTGGCTGCTGCCCTGCCTTTGCCCCTCTAAGTTTGCTGGCACCGGAGCTAGGCCCCCAAGGCTCTGGGCCTCAGAACCCTCTTTTCAAGTTCCTGGCTTGATTCTGCCCAGCTATGGACTCCTGGCTCTGCAACCAGAACCTCGACCCTTCGCATTCTTAACTGTAGCCAGATGTCAGCCTGGCGTGATCTTCCTCTCGGTGCCTGAGCTGGGGGGTTTGGACTCCGACTGACTTCTCAGGGGCCTCTGCCACCAGGTGGAGCCTCCCCACCGCCCCTTCCCTGGTCCGGCCCACTCACCATCACCACTTCCCAACCCCACTCCCTGTAGACAGGGTTGTGGGTCTGGCGCCACAAGTACATGTAGCTTTCCACCACCTCGGGCCGCAGGATGTAGTAGCTCTCGCTCAGCTGCGTGGCCACTGCCTCTCGGCCGGAGTTGAACCAGAAGGCCTCGGGCCCCAGTTTGGTATCTGTGGGAATGAGCAACCGCAGGGCCTGCGTCAGACTGCCCAGCTCCTGCTTTTCAGGATCCAGCTGCCCCCGGGGAGGAGTGGGGTGGGCCTGGCAGATGCACAGCTTCTCTCTTGGCCCAGGCTGGCCAAAGCAAGACCCTTGAGGCCTCGAGAATTTTGCAATTTTAGAATCAGAATTCCACTGAACTACCCAGCAGTCGTGGGGAGAGAGGTTTAGATGTTCCCCTGCTGTGTATTTTGAGATGTGAGCTCTGTAAGATGTTACCCAAAGCTCAGCCAAGACAGGGTTTCAGGGTTTCGCAGACTTGGGGAACAGTGGGTTAAACAAAGTGAAATAGCCTCACTCATGCAGGACTAATCAGGTCCTTTAATATGCTAATATGCACTGAAGTTCCTTCACAGACCCCCTTTTTTAGGGGCTGCCTTTAACACCTCCCAGGACCCTTCTTCCAGAACTGACAGCTTGGCCGACTGCTGAAGTGGAGTTGAGGGGGAGGCTCCCATAGAAGGCACATACTCAGGCAGAGGTGCGATGAAGTCTGGGTTTTGCTGTTGCCACTGTTTTGTTTATGGACAATTTGCTGCTGCTCCTGTTTTTTTGGATGGTCACAGTTATAATCACCATGGCAGCCACCATTTATGATTTCAAGGGCTGTGCTGGGTGCCTTACATGCATTATTTCAATCCTTAAAGAAATGCTTTCTTTTTTTCTTGGTAAGAGAGATGTAATGATCCCTCTGTCACACCTGTGGAAACTGAGGCTCAGAGAGGCTAACTAACTTATCCAAGGTCACACAGCAAATTGTGGCCGAACTGGGTGGAATGTGACCCTGGATTTGTCTGATGCCTTTTCTTGGGATGTGCCCTCTCTCTTTCCCTCCTGAGTCTGATTCTCTAGGTTGAAGATTCAGGGTATGTGGGTCAGGTCTTTCTCCCTTTAATGCCTGCACATCCTATCCAGGTCAGTGGAAGGCCCAGCTCTGGTCCTAATGTGAGTCTTCCCTCCTCCCATTAGAGTTCAGGACCCTGAGAAGCCCTGGGTTACTTTTCCTCGAGATGCACTTTGCAGGACATCCTACTCTTTTGTGGAGGGCTTCCTGGAAGAGGAATTAGCTAGGCCCCGGCCCCTCCGATCCTCTTAAAGGGTGCAACAGCTCCTGCCACCAGACAACAGCCGTTTTGCCAACTGCTAATGGGGTGACAGCAAGAGCGACTGTTGCAGCCTTTTAAGGATGAGCCGGGCTGGCTAGAACAATACACTTTATTAAGTGGACTGTCTTTTATGGTCTTGGCTGATTGTCCCAGACAAATAAATAGCAAGCTTTTTACTATTCCTGAGGTTTCCTATTTGTTTATGGCCCTGGCAGAGAGAGTTCTTTGAAGGGAATTGAAGACCAGTGTTAGGTTGGGAGGGGAATGGGGATGAGGGAGAAGGGGAAAGGATTAGACACCCAAAATAGGCAACTACAATATTGACACTGGAATATGAAAAACAGTTTGAGGAATATAATTAATAATGTTGTAAATATTCTGTGGAATGTCAGATGATCATAGGTCTTGTTAGGGAGACCATTTCATGGATGGAGTAGAGGTTTGATCACTGCACTGTATTACTAAAGCGGAGGTGGTATACCTACTGTAATTGAATATGTATATAGTCATGGGATGTGGATTATACTGTGGAAGAGAGTCAGAGGAAGACTAATAGATATATATGATATGGGGGGGGAGTGGGGTGGCGAATTGGGGGTGGGGGGGGTTGTCACTTTGAGGGGTAAAATGTGTAACTATTGCACTGTGTTGTACACCTGAAACTAATTTAAAAAAAATAATAATAATAGTAAAAAAAAAAAAAAAAAAAGACCAGTGTTAGGGACCCATTGCAAATCGCTGGCGTTCCAAACAGCTCCAGGCGACTGGGGTTTGACTGGAGTGGTCAGAGACACATTTTCGGTAGGCCTCTAACAAATGCCTTCCATGCTGTTGGCTGAAGATGGCTGGCAATGTGTTTCTGTGGGACTGTCTCCCTCACCCTGTGTTATTGTTCCCATTGAACAGATGAGAAAACGGAGGCTGCCTAGCTGGTGAGTGGCAGAGTGGCATGTGAGCCAAGAATTTTTACTACAGATCTTGGGTACTCTCCTCCAACCAAGACTGGGATTAAACCCAGAGTGGTGGGCATCTTCAGAGGGGCTGGGGGACCGGGGATTGTCCTGAGGGCCGCTGTTTAGAGAGGCAGCACATGAGGTGGAGATGAGCATCAGCAGACCTGGGTTCTAGACCCGGCCTGGCTCCGCATGGCAGCGTGACTGTGGTTTAGGGGTGACTCAGCTTCCCTATGTGTAAAATGAGGAGCTGAGCTCCTGTTCTGTGGCGACTTGTGACTCTTGCATTTGACAGTTCTGCGTGAGTGTTGGGTATATGGTTGAGAAGCTCTCAAGCATCTGGTGGTCTTGGATCAGAGGGTGATAAACAGGGTGGTCTCAGGAGGTGCTGAAACCCCTTAAATGGAGGGCTGCTGGGAGGAAAGGCAGAGATACATTCAGGGGTAGGGGCTCAGGGGGAAGGAATGTGCTAGGCTCAGGAAGCCAGTGTTTCTGTCTCAGGGGCTGGCAGACCCTCTGCTCTGTGCCCCTCACATGGGACCTTGGCCAAGTCATCTCTGAGCCTAAGTTTCCTCATCTGTGTTGTGAAGTTCAGTGATGATGTATGGCAAATGCTGGACAACACCCGGCACACACGAAGTGCTTACTTAATACAACGTCCCTATTTTCCCTTTAATTTAGGGTCCAGTCTCAGTGCATAGATAGCATGTCTCATTCAAATTCTGCATCACTGCCAAGAGGAGACTTCCCTAATACCACATGTCCCCTTCACTCACTGCCACTCTGCTGGTCTTTCCAGTTCTTCCCGGTGTCTAGCCTCAGTTTGTCCTGCTGCCCCGTCCCCTTGCAGGGTTACCTGAGCGGGCGTACGACTCGTGGCACGTCTTGGTGATCTGGGCTGCGAGCTCTCGGTAGTGGGCCCTCTTTTCCTCCTTGGCGTCCTCAGCACCGAGGGCGATCATGCCCCCGGAGAAACAGGCCAGGTGCCCCATCTTGTGGTCCAGAATCCCCCCTCGCCACTCAGCAATGTAGGTCAGCCCCCCGGGAGACACATTCAGCAAGTGGCTCTCTATTGCCTGGGAGCAAGGTGGGAAGGGGTGTGGGAGGGTACAGGAAGGGAGGGGAGAGGGTGCAAAATGAACATTTTGGAGACAGCAGCAAACTCAGCTCTGCCGAGCTCTCCATCCCTGGCAAAGGCAGCCTGCTGGCCTCGTGCAGCAGCCGTTCCAGATGGGGCTGGTGGGAGGCTCTGCCCAGCTGAGGGCCTTAGACATAAGGCAGCTTCCCAAGGTGAGTCTCTTATACAGACTTTAAAATTGTCTATGTACAAAAATTAAAAAAAAAAAAAAAACAACCTTTAAAACTTGCTATCGCCCGTTATATCCTCTGTTAGGGAATCTTATTCTGAAGTCCCATTGGTCTGTGGATGGGCTTCAGCGGGGTCCAGAATGCCCTAAAATTATACGTGACGCTTTCATGTATGTGCACATTCATGGGGCAAGGGTCCATATAGTTCATCGGATTCTCAAAAAGGACTTGCAGACAATTTAAGAGCTGCTCTCGACAGGACCTTATCACACACCTCATTTAATTCCTGCAACAAGCCAGGCACATGGGCTGCAGTGTCCTCTACAGACAAAGAGGTCAAGTGACTCGCCCCAGGTCACCCGGCAACACCAGGATTATGGCAGGACCCCCAGAAGCCCAAGCACCACTTTTTCCACCTGACAGCTGCGCCTTTTGGTGGTAAGGGACTCTGAGGGCCCTCCTCTGCTGCCACCAGAGGTGACACTGTTGGTGAAGACCCCCAGGAGGATGGGGGTGTAGGTGTTGGGCCATCATAACCCCACCCTGCCAGCAGTCCCTGGTTGCCCTGGAGAGAGAGGTGATGGCAGCAGCTGCCTACACAGCTACAAGGCTGGACTCGATGGGCTCACAGGGCCTGGCCCAGGGCGGGGACTCTGGGGCCAGGCCTCTGCCTGTGCTCTTGCCCTTTCAATCTGTTCTCCAGGGCTCTCTGTACTCTGTAAATAATGAACCCGACCATGTCCGATGCCTGGTTAACACCCTTCTGTGGTTTCCAAGTGCCCTGAGACGAACGTCCGGGTTTGAGATTCCCCGATCCGGACCCTGAGGTTTAAGCTGACGCCACTTACATGGCTCTCAGGTGCAGACTCCTCGGGTTCAAACCCCATCTCCACCAGTTCCAAGCTGTGTGACATTATGTGGGTTCTATAATCTCTCTGTGCCTCAATTTCCTCATGTGTAAAATGGGGTAAGACCATGAACCCCTTCATAGGGTTTGAGGATTACATGAGATGTGTCTGCAGAGCTCAGCCTATTTCCCAGCACAGAGAGTCCTCAATAAATGCTGGCTATTACAATCCTCTCCAGTCTGGCCCCTGCCCCTCCCTCCTCTGGCCCTTCCCACACTTTGCTAGGTGCAGGGGACACAGCCCCTGACGAGGGCCTGGACCTGCCTTGGGGAGCTCACCCATCAGCACAGACTTCCCAGCAAAATCAAACACACACAAGAATCACAACTTGTGTCAGCATTTTGAATGAAACAAATTGAGGGGATGGGACAGGGAAGAGCTTGGGGTGGGGGGTCCTACTTTGCAGAGTGAAGTCAGAGAAGGTCTCTGTCCCACGACATTCATGAAGGTTGCATTTTCTTCCAGCTCTAGGGCTTTGCCTGCTGCTTCTGCTTCTGCTCGCTGCTCCCACCCCGACTCTGCTAACTCCAGCTTGGCCTTTGGGCCTCCTGGGTGGACTTCCTGGCAGAGGGCACCCCAGACTACACTGCTGCTGCCCCATTATGCTGTACCCTCTTATCTTTCTACATGGTGCTAGCCCCACTTGCGTATACATATTTGGGTATGTTTCTGTGGACAGTGTCTCCCAGGACTCTGAGAGTCGTGACGGCAGAAGCCATGACCAATAATCTCCAGCCAGGGCCTGTCATACAGAAGGTATTCAAACAGAATTTGCTGCTTGACTATTTTTCCCTTTTTCTTCTCCTGTAAGGCCTGGGCTGGTGGGCTGGATGCGGGACACTCATGGAACAGAGAGGCAAGCTCTGAGGAGGGCCCTGCCAGGCCACCTGCCCCACGTGGGGAGGCAGCCTGGAGCGCCACCTGCTGCTGGGCTGGGTCTGCTTAGGCCAGGCCCTGGCTCCTGGGCAGAGCTGGGTCCAGGCAGCTGCTCTGCACCCTAAGCATGCAGGTGTGGGGGAGGGTTGGCAGGACTAGACGGGGCGCGGAAACCTGGTTTAGTTACCTACTGTCAATACTTGGGAGAAAACACAGACATGGGGCCTCACAGTATAGCCGGAAATCTGCACCTTCAAGACTGTCTCCCATAGGTTATTTTGGTGTTAACTCCGAGCTAGGTTAATTGTGATAAAGAGGGAATGACAGAGCACTGTCTCTTTTTTTTTTTTTTTTTTTGAGGGCAGTGTCACTGGCCCTCATATGTGGGACCCGAACCGGGGCCGCTGGTTTCCCAAGTCAGCTCTTAACCACCGCGCCACTTGGCCAGCCCGACAGAGCACTGTCTCTTTAAGGAGACAACTGAGATAAGCAGATGCAAAGATGATAAAAACAAACAAGCAAAACCCCAAGACTTTCTTTTTTTTGAGGGCAGTGTCACTGGCCCTCATAAGTGGGACCCGAACCGGGGCCGCTGGCGTCCCAAGCCAGCGCTTAACCGCGGCGCCACTCAGCCGGCCCACCCCAAGACTTTCTAAAACCCTGAGCAAAACACAAGAGCGCAGAGGCTGGTTACCGACTGGTAAGGAAGCTTACATCCTCATAGTAAGAGACACAACAAATAAAGTCAGAGTCCTGGTTTGAATCCCAACTCTGCAACTCAATGTTCGGTGATTTTGGGTGACTTATTTCACTTTTCTGAAGACTCCTTTTCCTCATCTGTAATTCCTGGGCTGCCGGTGAGGCTACTCAGAGACTCCGGCTTCCTGTGCCTCTTGGAGGGAACCCCTCTGACCTCTTGGGAGGGATATGGAACAAGTCAGCCTCCTCTGGGATTTGGCAGCTGGTGAGTGGAGGCAGCAGCACGTGACCTGGAGTTGGTCAGACTGTGTCTGTGCCCTGGCTCTGACACTTGTTGCTGTGTGACCTTGGGCCTCTTTGAGCCTCAGTTACATCATCTGTCAGATGGGGGCTAAATAAGACAAGGTGTTCAGCGTGACTCCTCGGAGGAGGTCAAAGTGACAGAAGCTCCCTGTCCTTCTTGCCCCTCCTCCCATGACCCTTTGGGGGCTGCCCAGTCGGCCTGTCTGAGCCCCCCATACCCACCCCAGCTGGACATTGCTCTAAGCTGCACACTGGGACCTCTGCAGCTTTCTAGGCTGTTGCTTGGGCCCCAGCCCAGATGTTCTGATGTCACTTTGGTGGGGTGCAACCTGGCCATTAGGGTTTTATAACTCTCCAAGTGACTTGTAATGTGCCAATGAGGTTGAGAACCACCAGAACAGTTTTCAATGCCCCAAACTTGCCATAGGCCCACCCGGCCCTTACCCAGGGTCCAAGACACCGCAGGCTCTTCACTGGGGAGATCAAACATGGGAGCAAAGCCAGTTCTCTCCTGTTCAATCAAATGTTTCCATAAAACTCCCAGTTTGCTTAAATAATTCATGGTTATTTCTTTCCTTGAAGCCTCAACTACAGTGTGCCCTGAGGGCAGGGAACCAGGTTGTTCGTTAACTGTATGTTTTACTCTGCAAGGTATGGCAGAAACGGAAGCCAGGGCCTCTCCGGGCAGCACACCGGGCCACCAGCTGAACGCTAATCGGATGGGACACAGGAGACACTGGCTGCCAGCTACACTCAGCTCTAACAGCTTGGGTGGGTGGGGCCGAGCCAGACTGAGCTAGGACTGGAGTCCCGGGAGCTGCTTCACAGCTGAGGTCAGGATGCCGGGGCAGGGAACACTGAAAACTAAGCCCATAGTTTAAAGGGCCCACAGCCCTGGAAGCCTATTTCAATATGCTTCCTTTAAGCATTACCAGTGCTGGCCAGGTTCACATGATCAGAGGGCAGAGATCATTCATCCATCCGACCACCCTCACATACCCATCCATCCACTCATATCCATGCACCCATCTATCCTTCCATCAGTATCCACCCACCCACCCATCAATCTGCTCATATCCATCCACCTATCAATCCATCCTTCCTTTCATCCACCCACCTACCCATCCATCTTTCCACCCATCTGGCTTTGAGCAAGAGCGTTCCCTTCTATGGGCCTCAGTTTCCATCCACAGAAAGAGACAGAACAGAACTGGGTGCTCCCAGCGTGGATGTGCTAGTTGTCACCTCTGGTTTGGCAGGAAGATGGCTGAGGGTCTTGCTTTGGCAGCTTCCTGTGGGGGCTCCAAGCCCATCGTCTGGCTGTGTTCTGGCCTCTGACACCTCAGCTAAAGCATCAATACCATGGTTTCTGAATCTGATTGCCTCCTGCTTCCTGTGAGACCTCGGACAAATGACTTCACCTCCCTGAGCTTTGCTTTTGCATCTGTGCAACAGGATGCTAATATGCTCCTAATTTCAAGGTGTTCGAGAAGAGTCATGAGACAGGGTGTGCAGAGTGACAGACTGTTAATCTTCTGGCCAGTTCCCTATGGGGGAGGGGAGCAAGACCCCAGCATTCAGGGGCCTGTGCCAGCACTGGTGGGAATGACCGACAGACCACCCACGAAGAAGCTGGTGCTTGTCTTACCTCCAAGGCCTCGTAGTACATTTCTTTAGCCTCCAAGTCTGTCTTGGCCGACATCAGCCAGGATTTGATCAAATATTCATAAAAACTGTCCCCGAGTCCTCCAACCGAGACGTGGTCTGTGAGGGGAAAAATGGACAGAACATTTTCTCGGTCTGCCGAGGCGGCTGGCAGGGCTAAGCAAGCGCGAGTCTTGCCCAGCGGCCCCGGTGGCCCCGGTGCTGTGTAGCTGGAGAGCACACATTTAATCAGCAGCCTCCGAGCTGAGAGAAAGACACAGCCTACGACTTGGGGGATCCAGGGCCGCCTTGTGTGCGATGGCTCCTCACGGAACCCACCAGCTCAACCCCTGCTATAAATCACGTCGCGTTAGCAGGCTGAGGACGGCAGGGCCGCAGGTTATTAACTGTAAATGAGTTGCGTGGCTTTAAAAAGGTAATCTGGTGGCAGGGAGTTCAGGGATTTTTATTACCTGGCGACAAACATGACAATTAATGCTGGGCAGGTTCATAAAAGGCCATGAAAAGGAGGAAGGAGAAGCTTAACGTAGTTGGTCAGAAAACAGAGCCATTCTGGGAAAGCTGAGTTTAAATTCAGCAAATTGGGATAAGTGGAGTTCAAAAGAGAAGGGGTAGGACAAACTGGGTGTGAGGACCCCCTCTCTGCCCTGGTGGCATCTGTCTGGCATCCCCACAGAGCAGGACCTCCAGCTGTGGTTGAATGAGGAGGTGTCTCCACCCAGGGCTGTCCCAGGAGAAAGACAGGTTGACTGAGGAGCACTTAACCACAGAAGCAAGACACAGAAAAACCTCATGTGCTTTAAAAATTAGCAGGCAAACATAAAGGCATTTAATGCTCACACCAGAGCAAACATCAGTTCCCTGTTATGATTCACTTAAGCAGAGAGACAGAGAGAAGAAGGGGTCTGGGGGCTGGGGGGAATGGGAAGAGTATTTTCAGCTCCTTTGGAGAAAGAGAGGGAAAAAGAGAAGGCAAGTGGTGGTGGGGGGTGGGCGGGGAGAAAGAAATAGAGAATACACGAACAGCTACCATTTATGGAGAGTCCACTGTGGGCTAGGAGCTTTACTGTTATTATTTATAACAATCTTCCCAAGAACCTTGCAAAGTAAGCACTATCACCCCCATTTCCCAGATGGGAAAACTGAGAGTGAGCCTAAATAACTCATCCAAGACCACCAAACTGGTAGAGCTCTTACTTTCTGCAGCTTTACACAGTCAACCAGAGGATGAAATCACAGGTGTAGAGAAAAAAAGGACACGTGTGAAGAAAGGAGGACCAGATGTTGGAGGGTAGAGGCAGATGGAGAATGGGGAAAGGGGCGGAGAGGGGATCCCCGCAGAAAACCGGCCCTGCTGTCGTCCTCTGTAAACCAATCCTGGCCAGCAAGGTTCAGGACCGGGACAAGCACTTGCAAACACGGGAACAGAGCAGGTAAAGCCTGGGCCTTCGGGAGGTGTGGGAGGGGGTCAGCGTGGGCTGGGCTTTGCTAGTGAAGAGGTAGGAGAGCAGCAGCAGTGTACCCCTCACACCCAGTTCCTAGGTGGAGGGCACAGCTTGGGCAAACACAAAGGGAGGCCCCGCATGTTGATAGCGTGTCCACGACAGGAACAGATCTGTACAGAGAAGTGGGGGGAAGGCTGGAAGTCAAACTGAGTCAGCCTCCACCGAGAGCGCTTCGACAGCTCCCGGCGCACAGAAGGGGGCCCTGGCTCACAGGTACAGCAGCTCAGACCACTGTCATCTCCTGGCCTTGCCTCCTCTCACGGTTTCCGCCACCCCAAACACTCCTAGCCCGGGCTTTCCCACTCTACTTCTCACCTGGGACCACCCCTCCACTCGCCTCAGGAAT
This sequence comes from Aselliscus stoliczkanus, assembly GCA_033961575.1. Lineage (NCBI taxonomy): Eukaryota > Metazoa > Chordata > Mammalia > Chiroptera > Hipposideridae > Aselliscus > Aselliscus stoliczkanus. The sequence goes on from CM066730.1 coordinate 165,042,628, forward strand.
GCCCTTCCCCACTTTGCATGCTGATGTTTTCTCACCCCTCCACCTCGGCTCAGGCCCCCCCGCTTAGAAAGGCTTTCCTCAATGTTCTCATAAACCTGCTCCCAGTCCCTCCCCGCAGAGTGGCCACGAGGAGCCAATGATAAGACCCGCGCCACATCTGGCCCAGTGCGCCTGCTTCCCTCGGGAAGTGCTCAGTGGTAGGTGTCCTGCCATTGCTGGGGGCGTGCCTGCCATCGGCTGCTCAGATGCTGTTATAAGAATCCCTCTGCCTCTCAGACAAGGCGGTGGGCTGTGTGTGCAGAGGGCCTGGCTATGGTTCACATTTTATGTCCAGTACTTGTATGGCCCACAGCAGACGTCCAGGAAATCCTGAACGAATGAAAGGAAGGTAGTTTTGAGCTGCGCTTGAGAAGGGCCTTGAATCAAGTCCACAAAGAGTGTGGCCTTCATCATAGGACTGCAGGGCGTGTGTGTGATACAGCGGGGCTTCAACTGGCAGGTGTGTGCAGAAGGGAGCCAGGTCACCAGACAACTGAGACATGACACCTCCCGGGGGTATGTATACAGTCTCTCAGGGGACCTCAGCTGAAATGGCCAATTCTCATTTGGAGGTCCACTGCTTTCTAGCTACTGCGTAGGTGGTGTCTTCCCCAGCGCCGTGTGATATGCCCGGAGAAGCGCAGGAGTGGGGATCAGAAGACATGGACCGCCATTGGCTCGGGACACGTCATTTTCCCTGGTGGACCCTCAGTCTTCTGATGTAAAATGCAACGGGCGGGGGTCACAAGCTGGTGCCTGTAGGCCTTACAGCGGAGATGGGTTCTGCTGCTTTCTGACACTCTCATCACACGTGGCAGCAGGAGGCAGCCATTCTACAAACCCGGGACTTGACCACGAATTTGGGGAGGCTGCGAGGCTGGGGCTGATGGGCAGCTCACATTCCCATTGGAAAGAATCTCACTGGAAGAGTCTCTCCCACTGGGGACAGTCTAGACCTGCCACTTCCCTCCCATGGAGGGAAGAGTGGGATTCAGGCAGTGGACATGGAGGACAAGCCAGTCAGGGCTCAAGCGGAGGGGCTGGCAGCTCCCTGAGCTCTCAGTGGCTCTGTGAGGGTTGTGCAGCAGGAGCCTGGAGGGCGCCTGGCTGTGAGGCCCTCCTGGCAGCAAGTCTGGGCCCCCCCTGCTGCCCTGAAGCTCAGCTCCAGGAAGGAGCCTGGGCCTGGGAGGCAGCCCCACTTCCTCCGTCATCTAAGCTGCAATGTCTGTGGTTGCAAACGGGCTAAAAAGAGGATTTAAGGAGAGAAGAGAAGGGGAACACACTTAGCTTATGGAAGTTGGAAATGTCATCACCTGGAAAAATACACAATCACCAAAAAAAGCCCCCCGAAAACCTGAGGTAACCCCAGCTCGCCAAACCCCGGTTAGGAGGATGGCGGGTGCCCAGGGGAGCCGGGCTTTGTCCCTTTGTCCCTCTCCCTCTGCTATTTAGCTGGCCACGGATTCATATTTTATTAATATGAAACACTTTTTCACGTGTGACCGACTTCGCCCAGGCCTGTGACCCCTGGCACAGCCTGAAAAGGAAATTATGCTTCTCAGTCGGGGCTCCCCCGTAATTTGCCAAGGTGGCTGTTCAGGCTGGGAAGCCACACCCTTCTCCTTTTTATGGGTTTTGCTGCATTGTCCTGGAGCAGCTAAGGCCGGCAGCACGGTAGTTTATCTCTCTGCCCAGTCAAGCCTTGCAATTAAAAGCAGTAACAGTTATTAAACTGTCTCTTCCCGGGGCCATAATCTGTAATTCAAACCTTCATTTTCTTCCCATACTCTAGGATTTGGAAATGTTTGGTTAAAAACACTTTGCATTTCTATCAGTGGTTTTTGCAGGAGGCCACTCAGGAGTGAGGTCATGGGAATGGGAGTGGGAGGGATGGGGGGGAAGTCCTAGGGGCATTTTCTGGGGGCCCTGGACCTGCAGATCTGAGAGGCTCGGGGGGTTGGAACATCAAGGCTGCCCATCCCTGCCAGGCCTGCAGATTTTTACTGATGGGCGCGTGTTACCTTTTGGGACAACCCATCTCGTCTCCGGCAGATGAACTTGGAACTCTTTCCTGCTGCCTTTGACCATTACTCCCACATCCCTCCACAAAGAACATATCTCGAGCTCTTCTCCCATTTTGCAGGAGAGGAAACCAAGGCGCAGAGAGATAAAATGAACTTCCCCCCAAGCCATGCAGTAATTACTCATGTTTTCTCTGTCCCTGAGCCCTTGCTGATGCCATCACAACTGAGGCTACAGGCGGGGGAAAGAAAGAGTGGTCCTTGTTTGGGCAGAGGCAGTGGAGGCGGGGGCTCTGGGAGGCCCCTAAAGCAGGGCCCATGGAACCTCCTGCCACCAAGGTGTGCTACGACCACATGACCAGGGCCTTGGGCGGGAGGACAAGGGGGAGCAGGGTTTCCCCACAGGGGTGCGATGCGAGGGGCGGGGGGCGGGGGGACTGGGAGGCTTTCCAACACTCTCCCTCCTGAGCATCCCCTCAAACCCCATTCTGCTTCAGTGGGTGGAGCTGGGGGCTGTGAATGAGGCTCCACAGGTGACCAGGTGTCTGATAACCATCTGGTGGAGAAATAAGCCTCTGATGGTTTTTATATTGCTGTATAGTTAGGCTCTGCTTAAAGTTAGAACAAAAAATTAGGGCCGGCTGAGTGGCTCAGTTGGTTAAGAACTCGCTCAAGAGTGTGAGCTGAGCTCTGAGCAACGGCGGTTCGATGCCAGCCCAAGCTGAGTTGCCGTTGAGCTGCCAACAGGTAGCAGGAGGGCTCAGCTAAAAAAAAAAAAAAAAAAATTAAAGTTGGAAGTGGAGAACCAGATCAGAGGGTCTGGGAGAGGACACACAGCCACTCCTGGGATGCCTTCCGGGGTAGGCAGTTCTAATTAGAACATTCCTGAAAGGGTGGGGGATGATGAGGGAGTTTTCAGCGGGTGCCACATAGATGGAAGGCTGTAGTCCTGATGGAGACAGCTAGTGTGAGAGGGACGCACAGGGCAGCCATCACATGTGTCACCACAGCAATGACAACTGCAATGAAAACTCGCCAAGTTGCCCAGCAGGGCGGGCAGGGTGCGGCTGGCGGTTATCCAGGAGCAGCGGTCAGTGCCTTTCCGGTATGTGGCTCTGTAAATGCATCACTCCTTACCCGGCCCAGGTGCCTACCACGGGGCCGGGCAGGGAAGCTGGGCAGGAACCAGCGGAAGCGGGGGCAGCAGCGTCTCTGTACTCACGTTGCATCCAGTTCCCGCTCACTGGACTGAGGAAGTTGGGGTAGAGGCCAAATGGCTTATCGATCTTCCTGAGGACCTTTCGGATGTGCCTAACCTGCCGAGAGAGGGACACCAGGAACACCGTCACTTCTCTGGAGAAGCCAGCCCCCTCCCAGCCCGCCGAGGACCGTGCCACTGGTTCAGAGGCAGAGTAAACCAATGAGGGAGGAAGGGAGAGCTGCAGAACCAACAGCAGGCGCCAACCTGGAGCTGGTAGGAAGGCCCTGACCTTGTGCCCAGGCACTGGCTCGGCCGGTCATGGCCACAGTGGGCCTCACCCATCACCTCTGCACGGACCGCTCTGCCCGAGGCCTGCCAAGGCCCCCTGCTCCACCCTGACCTCACCCCTTCCTCACTGAGTGCCTCTTTTGGGGATGGGTCTTTTCAGGAGGGCAGATTCGTATAAGGGATAGAAGCTGTTTTGTAAGTGCTACGTAAAATGTCCTTTTTTCTTTTTTAAAGATTTTATTGGGGAATTGGGGGAGGGGAACAGCGTTGGGGAATCGGGGAAGGGGAACAGACAAGTTGCAGTCTTTTTGTTTTTCAGTCTAGTTGTGGAGGATGTTGCTTCACTGGCCCATGTTGGTATCATCACTGCGCTCTTCCTGGATGAGGCAGATCGGTCACCGGCCTCTGGATGGTCGCTCACCGTGGCTCTTGGCAGCTCACGCTGGCTGTGGGCCACTCACTGTAGCCTATGGCAGCCCACTGCAGCAGTGGCTGCAGCCTACACGTCGCCGGGGCTCGCACAACCCAGCTCCAGGTGGAGCTGTTGTTAGCTGTAGAGGGCAGTGTCAGTGGCCCTCATATGTGGGATCCGAACTGGGGCCCTGGCATCCCAAGCCAGCTCTTAACCAGCTCTTACTCAGCCAGCCCCAAGTTTCCTTTTTAATAGGCCAGAAATGGTCAACTATTGGCAATTGCATATGGTTCAACCTGGTAATATGTTATTTTATCTGAAGCCATAGGGACCATTCCAGAGGAGAGGCCTGGGCTCCTCGATACCCTGATGCCCTCACAGGCATCTCAGGGTTAACATGTATCAGCTCTCCTGAGCCAGGCCCATTACATGCATCATCTCCAACCATCAGAACAACCTATGCTGTATTATCATCCCAGTTTAACAGACAAAACACGTGCATCGCAGAGGTTTGGTGACTTGCCCATGGTCACACAGTAAATAAGTGGCAGAGCCAGGACACCAGTCAGGTCTTGTCTGATGGCATGGAGCAGCCCATTGGGTCCAACAGGGACCAGGGCGGGGACGGTGTAGCAGCAACATGTAGGAAGCTAGATCTGCACCCTTTGGGCTATAAAAGCGGTGAGGCTTTATCCCCTAGGGTCTGCACTCGGGCAGTACATGAAATCCACCCAGTATAGAATCTGCTGGGAGAGAAAAGGCCCGTGGGGACCACGCTGTTTCATGCTCACAGATTTATTGACAGGACGAGCAGGGAGAGAGGCCTTTTAGCTGTCAGACCTTTCGTTCCAGGGGATAGCATTTGCTTTGCCACATCAGATTTCATATCCATTTATGTTAATGGAGTCCATTATGGGTACGGGGACGCACTTGTACCTGACTTATTCACGACCGTCGTGGTGATGAGCAGTGAAGCAGGCGGAATCAGCTCCCCTAGGGTGCGGGTGCTTTTAGAATTTGGGCCAATTTGTTGACTGCCAATAATCGCCTCTGTGGGAGGCATAACGGGGGGGGCGGGGATGAAAATAGCTGGAGAATGTAAATGTAGAGACAGACAGAGAGTGGGGCGGGTGGACTGGAGAGAAAAAGCCTGAAGCCTGAATCTCGTCTTGAAAGAACATCAGAGACAAAAAGCCCTGGACTTGAATCTTGGCTTTGTCATTTACCAGATGGATGACCCAGGACAAATGATTTAACCTTTCTGAGTCTCAGTTTGCGCCTCTGTAAAATGGAGATGATAGGGAGACCCACCTCATAGGGTGGTCGGGAGGGTTAGAGACACTGTACGGTGCCCAGAACATAGTAGGTGCTCAGGCAGTGGTGGCTAGTCTCTCCAGACTAGTCAGGGACTAGAGGGAGCTCCTTGTCCCTCCTTTCTGAGCCAGCCACCACCTTCCTGGAGGAACTGGCTTAAGAGCGATGGAAACAGGGAAGCTGGGGGAGGCAGGGCGGAGGTGGGTGGGAAAAAGGAGCAGCAGATAAGGGAAGTGGGTTAGACTAATTTCATGAGCTTCCAAGGTGGGGTGTCACAGGGTGGCAGAGTCCTCTCCAAATGGGGAAAAGCTTTTGAAGGAAGGTCTGACAATGTGATGGGCTGTTTAAGGGTAGTAGTGAGCCCAGTGCAGAGCAAGGAAGTGATCAAGGGGTTGAAAAGCTCTTTTTGAGCGTTTTCTCAAGAACGCATGGGTGGATTCCCACACTGACTAAGTAGCAGTCCTAAACTTGGCGTCAAACAGCAAATGGGTGCGTCTTGAAAATGCAGATTCCTGGATGGAACCCAGAGATCTGTTTCCTCACAGGCATTCCAGGTGAGGCTCTAGGGTAGGCACGAGACTGGGAGGCACTGGATAGAGTGTGGATCTCTGAGCTCCTAGCTCCCCTGGCATTCTAAGAGGCTAATGTTTGGTGGTAAGGGAAGTGGGGAAGGGAAGGCTTTGGGAGTGGAAGACTTGGAAGGGCTCTTCACAAGGCAGAATCAGGAAGGGACAACTGTTTTTTTGTTTGTTTTTAGCCCCTCCGCACCCAAGGGACAACAGTTGATGGAGCCTGAGTGCCCTCTGCGGGCGGTATGTATACACTTCCCGTCTTTGGGTTTAGGGTTAGACTCATGGAGACATTTCCAAACAGTGGGACGGCCAAGGGCTGTGACACGGAGGCACTGCTCCTTCTGGAGGGCCTCAAAGAGGGAGGAATGGGGAGCTATCAGGATGGATGACAGCCTGGACCCTATCTCTCAGGACCCCCTGTGGCCTTAACTAGCCCAGCAACTGGGAGAAGGAACAGATGTGTGCCTCTGCTGCAGAGTGAAATCGCTCTGCCAGCCTGCTGACAGCATGAGCTAGACGGGCACCTGGAAGGAAAAGGCAGGCAGATCTCCACAAAAAAGTTAAATGTCTGTGGAAAGGGGACTGTTGCACTGGGTGGCCAATTCCTGCCAATGTGAGCTGGCGTGTAGACTTCAGTGGTTGCACTTGCGCCAGATTTCACACGTGTGATTGCCATGGAGCTGCCACATCCTGGGGAGAACTGTCTCCCAGGCAGCTTCGTGTCTTCCCTGCCCGCTGTAGGAGCCTAACTATCCTCCTTGCCTGCCTTCCCTGCCACCTGGGATTGGGTACAATCAGGTCTTCCACAAGTAACGATTAGTGGGGCTTCTGGGTTCCCCACTCCTGCTGATCTGTGATCCGCTTCCCCGTGGCGTGTGCTGGGCGGGGTGCCCATCCTTCTACTCTCTGTGGCAAGACGGAAGCACTGTTTGGGGCAGGAGTGGGGAGAAGACTTGCCTTTTCAGCGAAGATCTGGTTACCAGAGAGCTCAGTGAGGTGTAGGAACTCCAAGTGCAGGGACCCGAACTCCGCCAGGATGCTGCTGCTCCCGGCCATGGCCCAGCCCCAGCTCCTGTTGGAGCCACTGCAAAGACAGAAGCAGTCAGGGTCACCCCCACGCCAGAGCCTGTCCTAACCACTGTGCGGCCGGCCTCACTTTTAATTATATAACAAGCAAGGCCACTGTCTTTCCAGGTGCTTCACTTAAAATCTCCCTGGGATCTGCCGCCAGGAGGCACAGGTGTGTTGGCTGAGAGGCCTCAGGCAAACCATTCTTCCTTGTGTACCTTAGTTTCTGCACCCGACAAGCTGGGTAAGGATAATACCTCCCAGTCTCCATCCTAGGGCTTTTGTGGAGATCAAGAGAGAAGAGGAAGGTGAAGGATGGGGGTGGCCTTGGGCAAGCTGTTTCCTCTCCCTGTGCCTCAGTTTCTTCATATGTATCATGATGATCTTTTTTTTTTCTACTGGACATTTAGGACAACTAGGGGACAGAGGTCAATCTCCCTCTCCTGGGAGGTGGGAGGACAGGGGGTGTGGAGTGAGGTCCCAATTTGTAGAGGTTCCCAGGTGCAGTTAGTGTGGGGCAGGCTGGCGCGCCCCTGGGAAGCCCCTCTGCTTCCTTTCTGTGATAGCTCTGGCTAATCAGGAACTGGCCCCTGAGTGTCCCCCAGGAACAGGACCTAGGAAGGCAGGCATGGGTCTGGGAGGTTGTGGTTTGCCACGTCAGGGGCACTGCTTTTCCTGGGGTGGGGCTGGGGCTCCCCTTCTAAACTGCATTCTCTGGTCTGGATGTGGTTTCCTGGGAAGTAGGGAAACTCACCAGGCTCCCAGCTTTTGGGATCTTTTGGGGTAGGTGACCTCAATAAACATAGAGACCACCACTGGTCCCTTCTTCCTGTCTCCACCTCCCTGACTTGGGGGTAGGGGGTGTGGGGGGAGAGATGGGTTCCACAGAGAGGGGAAACTTGGCTGCTGGATAGTAAATAAAACAGCTTCCTTTTATTGAGTTGCTACAAATGGCAGTCACTGGGGCAAGCTGTTCATATCATTATTTCATTTAAAGCCCAAAGGTAAAGCATCATTAATTTCAATATGCAAAGGAGGAAACTGAGGCAGAGAGGGGAGTGAGTTGTCAAAGGTCAGAGCCAGTAGGTGGAGGAGGTGGGATTCAAACTGAGGTCTGCTGGGCATTTCGCTAAGGGGGCCTCCCACCCAGACTGCCTCACACCCACGCAGAGCGAAGTGGGAGCTGTCCCCACTCTGTCCCTTTTCCCAAAAGACTTTTCTCTGCAGCTTGTGATCTCAGAGGGCAGAGGGTTTCCTGAATAATTGATGCTTCCTGCCCTTGCAGAGAAATTCAAGGATAAAAAAAAAGGACAAAAAACACCAGCCACCAGGCTGTCCACCTTTTGTTCTCATTTCCCCCACATGAACCTCTCTTTCCTCTCCTCCTCCTCCTCCCAACACTCACCCTCCCAAATGGGCTTCCTATAGTGGAGCCAGGCTGGCAGACAGGCTGTGCCAGCTAGGGCAGGGGTGGGCTCCTCCCCTCTCGCCTGCCTGGCTGGCTTCAAATGCCGGCTCCCCCAGTTCCCAGCTCGGTGACCTCAGGCAGGCTGGTTAATTTCTCTAGCCCTCAGTTTCCTCATCCATTAAACGATGGTACCCACATCTCATAGAGTTATTGGTAAGGTGTAAATTATGCATGTAATTACTGTCATTTTATCATTATGTAATTATGCACATGTAAATTGTGTTGTTTGAGTTATGAAGTTCCTGATATGTGTCAGGCAGCTGTTATATCTTATTTTACCTTCACATCCAACTTCAGAAGGTAGATACCATGATCCTTATTTCACAGGTGAAGATACACAGGCTCAGAGAGGAGGGGACACTTTTCCCAAGGTCACACAGTAAGTGACAGAGCTGGTAGAGCTGAATCTAAGTCCAAATCCTAGGTACTTTGTGCCTCAAATGCCTCTTCTCTGGGCAACATCTAGAGCCCAGGCAGATCGGTCCTGTGAGGCAATGGGCTAAGGGAAACCCCTCCCGCTTTGAAGCTTTGGAGGTGGGTCTGCAGCCTGTGTCCCCTTCCCCTGGTGGGAGGGGCTGCTCCACAATGTCCCTTCCCCGCCTGGCAGGAGCTCCTAGGTGTGTGTGCCTATGTGTGCACTCCTGTGTATGATGTAATTGTTAACTTTGGAGCCAGACCGACATGGATTCTGATTCTAACTCCACTTTGCTGCTGAGTGACCTTGAGTAAGTTACCTCACCTCTCTGAGCTTTAGTTTCTTCACTGGTAAAATGGGGTCCATGTGGCTGCTGTGAGGTTGAAAAGAGAGAGTCTATATCATGTGTTCGCATGGTGCCTGGCACACAGTGAACACTCAATAAACAGTAGCTATGATCTGTACATCAGTGTGTGTGTGCACGTGTCAATGCACATTTGTGTGTGAATTACACACATATGAGTGAGTGTGTGTGACAAAGGCGAGCTTGTGTATCTGAGCCTTAATGATGTGGATGAGTGACAGCAGAGTGTGATATGTGTGAAAGAGCAAATGACACATCAAGTCAGCTGCAGAAGTCTGTGGACTGGCCACTGTCACTCTTCCAGATAGATCAGCATTCCCTGAAGGTCACAGGTCACAGATGCCCCTGCCTCTGCCTCCCAGGCCAGGCTGCGCGGACACACCTACCCATCAGGGAGGAGGGGCAGTCACACTCACTTGGAGACCACCTCCACTCCGGGTCCTCCTTTGGGGGCAGGGCCTAGGTAGCTACCCCTCCTGCTGGCCCCCCTCCTCCCCTCCAGCAGTGTGTGGCCCCGCCCCCACCCCTCTGGGCACTCCAAAAAGCAAAGTCAGTGCCACCAGACCCATAAACATCCCTGATGTCCTCCCTGGGGAGCAGGGAGGCACTTTTAGCAATGGACTTTTACCCAGCAAATGGAAGGGGATGTTGCCAGGAAATAAGCGTATGCAAACGTGTGTGCACAGCACTGGCGGCACACAAACAGCCTAAAATAAATGAGCTTTCTTAGTCAGAAATGGCAGGATCTGTGATGGATCAGGTTGGGCTCTGAGGGCCATGCGTAAGGCAGAGACCCAGGGCTGGGGAGTAGGGCTCGGGGACGGTGCCATGCACACAGGAGGGAGGGGTGCCTGAGCTGGGGTCCCATCCTACATCCTGGGCAGGGAGGCCTGAGAAGCTGGACCCAAGAGAGGGAGCTGGAAAGACAGCATGTTTGTGTCTCGGCTCCATGACAGCTGGCCACGTTCCTATGGGCTCCGTGTTTGGGGAAAAGGAATCTGAGTAGACATCCAAGTGTCCAGCTCTGAGGAGTCAACCCTGGCACCAAGAGTGGGATTTGATGGGTCCTGAGGGCCCCTCCTTGGCCCACGGTGAGAAGTACAGTCACACCCCAGGAATGCTTTCCAACCACAGAGGACAGTAGGTGAAGATGCCAAGTCCTCCCTTCTCTGCAAGGACCAGGAGGGGGTGCTGAAGCAATTCAGGCCAACATAAGCATGGGATGTCCAGAGACAGAGGGAGCGGTAGCTGCTCTCACCTGGGCCCAGGGCCCCTGCTGGAAGGCTCCAGCATCTGCCTTCCCTCCCAGGAAGAGGGCTGAAGCTACTGCTGGACTGAGAGCTCCGAGATAAGACAACCCTTCAGGAGGTGGAGCGGGGAAGTCTGATGCCATGGAACTATTACAGCCTTCCTCCCAGGCCTGGGGTTGTAGGAGGGTCTCAAGCGTGGTCCCACAGAGCTCCCTGGGTGCCTGCTACAAGGACTCCCAGGGCTCTGCTGCCCACGGCACAGGGGCAGCTTTGGGGACCTCCTCGTGGCGGGAGGGTGTGAGGTGCCTCCTGGCCCCTGACCCTGGCTGGGGAGGGGGGCCACCCCTGGAGGGCTGTGAGTCAAGGCGGGGCTGAGGGGTGATCACAGGAGCAGCTGCCCCGTCCCACCCCTAGAGGATCAGGCCTTGTGTGTCCGAAATCCCAAGAACCAGGCTTGGTGACAACCACCAGCCAGGAGAGCCCTTGGCGAAGGCTCGTTTTCACTCTGCTGCTGACTGGCTGTGATTCCGGAGACCAGTGTTGTTCTCTCCCCGTGCCTCAGTTTCCATGCAGATGCACAAGTGGACAAGCAGAAGGCTTCCTACCTTTTGAAGTTCACAATGCCTTTTGGGATTCCTGTGGGGGTGTTGAAGGCTGGCAGGAGTTTTTCTCCAAGCTTGATGGCCTTTATTCGGAACACCTGCAAAGGTCAAAGGGCATTGTGAATGGGGGCTGGGTGGGGTGCTGCCCGGCCCAGAGTGGGAGGTGGCACTACGTTCGGCTCTGCGGTGGGACTCGCCTGGATGGGAGCCTGGCTCCACAGATTCCGGGCTCCTGGCCTCATGTGAGGTCCCTCTCTGAGCCTTGCTTTGCCTGGTTGTAAAATGAGCACAGGATCGCCTTCCTCAGGGGGTGGTTGGGAGGAATACAACTTAGATAATGGTTGTAAAGCACTTAACACAGTGGCAGGCTCAGTGGTTATAACTGTGATTAGGGTGCTGACTGGGGAGATGAAGCAGTCGGGGCACGGGGTCACCAAGTGTCAGTGCCGCTCACACCGCGTGGCCAGGACACCACAGGCTGAGTGAGTGGGGAGCATGTTTGGACGGAGCATAAAAAGCTGCTGGTGCCAAGCTCAGCACCCATTGTATGCTCTCAGCAAAGCAGGGCCTCCCTCTGGGCAAGGCTTTCCCATCTGTAAACGGGCGGGCGGGCTGGGGGGGGGCGGGGGGGAGCGGGGCTTTTCTCCTTTCACATTCAGGTTCTACCCATTGTTCCCATTTTACAGATGGGAATCCACGGACAAGGGGAATGGCTTGTCTTAGGCCACCCACATGATGGCAAGGGAGCCATGAGGCGGGCCCAGGTCCCAGGGCCCCTGCCTGAGATTCTGACCCCCACAAACTGTCCTTCTGTGAATTCAAAAGCACCTGTGGGCTTCTGACTCAGCAGTTTCCCTCCTAGGAATTTATTTTAAGGAGATAATCAAGAATGTTGTAGTTTTAACGTTATGGCTATTTATTCCAGCATTGTTTAGAACAGTGGAAATAAATGAAAATACTCTACATATCAAACAATAGGGACATGGCTACACGACAGCTTATCCATGCAGTAGAACCATGTGGCCCCTGCAGTGATGCTGCAGAAGAATATTTAATAGCAAAAAAAGGGCTTGTAGTCTATTAAGAGAAAAATATATCAAAATAGTGTAATTCAACTCCTATAAAAATCATATACATATGGATGTGTGAGGAAAAGATGGGAAGGGAATATACCCCGATATTAACCCCTGGGAGGGGTAGGCTCATGGAAGATTTTTATTTTCTTCTTTTGGCTTATTTCTATTTTTTGTGCCATTTTTTAATAATAAAAACAAACCCACAGTAAACGTCATTTTTCTTTTAAAAGATGAAATGCAAGTCCCAAAGCAACAGCTCTGGGTGGGATGACACATGTTTCCTTTCACTTCTGGAGCCTGAGGTGACCCAGTTTGCTGACCTCCTGCATATAGTTTCAAAACAAAGTCCTCTTGAGGTTCTCCCCACCCCAATACATGCAATTTAAAAATGCTGAGGCAGCTGTTTAGGGAACGCTGTGGGGAGGAGTTTGGGAACACTGTGGGAAGTGGATTAGAGGCTTCTGGGGCCTCTGAGGGGCGGGAGTGGTCCTGGTAGGAGGGGAGGGCAGGAGGGAGAGAGGAAAGGAGGGAGAGGGAGGGAAGAGCCACATGAGGCCTTGCAGTGAGGGGCAAAAGAAGATGATAAGGTCAGTGCCAGAGAGTGGGTCCCAGAAGTGGGCACGGGGCCAGCCATGTCAGGATTCCCTGCTTGTCTAGAATCCAGATTCCAAAGCCTCTGTCACCCCAGCAGCCATTGGTTTAGCAACAACAAAGGGCTGTCATTTGAAGCTCAGGATGTCTTCATTGACCCCTGAGGAGGCTGAGCCCAGAGGGACGGAGGGACGCACAGGAACCCGAACCCAAAGCTGAGGCTCCGGGCGGCTGTCTGGCTGCCCTCTGTCCTGAGGACTCCAAGCTCCTCTCTGCCAGCACACCATGTCCCCGCCTTCGGAAGGCCCTGCTGCAGGCCAGCAGTGCACAGTCTCAGCCACCCCAGGGGGGATGCTGAGTGGCTCTGTGGACAGACAGGAATCGGCCCTTGGGAACAAAGAATACTGATCCCTCTTATCATCTTGGAAGTGAGTGGGTGTGTAACAGGTTCTGAACCCAATTCCAATGTGTATGTGTGAGGGGGGAAGTTCCCTCACACCACCAAGCAATTCCCTGGATACCACCTGGGAATCTAAGAACTCAACTCAAATCTGATGCTATCTCCATGGAGAAAGCATCTGGTTCCACATATTAAGGGTTCAGTCCTACAGGACTGCCCCCTACCCCCCACCACACCCTTCAGACACCAATCAAAAGTGCAGTTTGTTAGCTGTACTTCTGACCCACTGGCTATAAATGAGAGGTTCCCTCTTTGGGTTTAATTTGCTAGAGAGGCTCACGGATCTCAGAGAAACATTTTACTTACTGGACCAGGCTGAACAGGGTTACAACCCAGACCCATTGCGGAGAGGGGCAGGAGTTGACCCAGCACAGCCCCCAGAGGCTGTGTGACCTGGGCATGTGGCTTCTGTCTCAGGTTCTACATCTGCATATCAGTGAAAACATCACCTCACCAGGACACTGTGCACAGGCAGCAAGGTCCCTGTCACGTGATGGTGCTGGGAACAGGGAGGGATCCGAAAGGAGTGGCCGGGAGGCAGCTGCTGCCCTGCTACCCCCAGGCACCTGCCTGTTCAGGAATTCTGAGCCTCAGGCCTTCTGAATTATTTCTAAGTCACAGGTGCTGCCATCCACATTCTACTGTCTGGAAAGCCAGGTTGATGGTCCCTTCTGGGAAGCCCAGGCCTCAGAGCAAGTTCTCGGACTCACAGGCACCTTAGAGGGGGGAGGGAGAGACAAGCGGCAGGTCTGAGGAGCGCCAGCGCCTTCCTGAGTCACTGGCCCCACACTCGCCCACTGCATGCTCCCCACTTTCCCTGAGCCTCACATCCACCTCCCGTGACCTAGGCAGGAGGTGGGCAAGTGCCTGTGAAGAACACAGATGCCTTTTTCTGCTTCATATGCCATTTTCCTGTCCTGGGGTTTTCAAATGAAATTCAGGCCTCAGGTGGTTTAACACTGAGGGCTCCCATCTCTAATTATTTGGGGACAAATTGGAACAAGCGGTAATCTCTGCTGAGGAGATTACGCTTCACGGAGAGAGGCCTAAAGCAAACGGGGAGATAAAGCACATGCCGGTTGCCTCTAAACTCTTCACTTCAGCCCGTGCGCCTTAAATTGAAGGAAGTGGAAACGGCTTTCTCAGGCCGGAGAGGGATTTTCCTGCTGCCTGCTGGTCCCACCTCCATGAGCCCCCGAAGCATAATTACTCATTCCTGGGTGGATGAGAAGGGGAAGTGTGAGGAAAGTGAAGGGCCAGGCCAGCAGTCCAGCCCCAAGGCAGTGGCTGTGCTGAGTGGTAGACCCTTTGGGTACCAGGGGATACAGCTGACCCATGTCCTGGGGACGTGGCCAACCTCACCACCAGACACTAGAGCTGTGCTTTCACGGGAGCCCACAAGGGATGAAGAGGCCTCCCATTTGCACAGAGTCCCGTGGTTTTCAAAGTTCTCTGGCAATGCAGCCCTGGGGTCGAACCCTTTTCCTCCGGCTTCATTTCTCAAGACTTTTTGACCCAATGGGGATTAGAACCATCCTCATGGTGGGGAAGAAAGTGAGGCCCAAGGATGGGAGAAGGGACTTGCTCAGGGTCACAAGCAAGTGTGGTATGAGGATGAGGTCAGGTTTTCTGACTCTGTGCCCAGGGCCCTCCTTCTGGAAGCCTGCAGTGCACCTGGGCTAAGGCCTGGTACTTCCAACATGTGGCTGCCCCATTTCCCTACTTCCCCCTTGAGACCTAGAGCTGGTGTCTGGCCCAGGAGGGGAGGGCAAGGGGTGTCTGTGAGTAGGCCAAGGCCAAGGGGCCTGGGGGTAGAAGTGGCGAAACAATGATCTTGGTTTCATCAATGCCGAGAATCAACACCTGCAAAAACCAGTCCAGCAGCTCCACAAGCCCACATCCAGCCCAGGTATTGCTGTGTGGATGGAGTAGACCCAGCTGCTGCCCTTAGGGAATTTACTGCCAACAGTGGGAGCTAGTGGGCTCACCTGGGCAGCAGAAGGGAAGCATTAGACAGAAGTGGAGGAAGAGGCTGCAGATGACACCATGGAGGTGGGGGACATGAGCAAATCCCCTTGGATCACTGGTGAAATGAGGGGGTGGGTTTAGACATTCTCCCAAATCCCTTCCAGCCTGGACAGTCCAGGGGCATGGAAACACCAACTCACCTCCTCCCCCGTCAGGTAGAAGGCTGAGAGGAGTCCTCCGATGTACCGGATGTTTACCTCAAACAGGGATGCTTCTCCGCTCTGCAGGGCAGAAAGAATGGAGGGGCGGGGGATAGTAGGGACACTTGTGAGATGCCTACAGGGCTCCCAAGGGCACCCAGGCCCTTGAGAGGGCTCCCACTGGCCAATGCCTCCCTGCTGATTTGGCCACGCCTGGGTTTGGTGGTAGTTTTCAGAGCAAAAGGCGAGAGAGGGATCATCACCTGCGTGGCAGCTGCTACCCATACATTTGCAGCATTCCACATAAACACTGGGTTTGGCTCCGCGGTCCCCGGCCCTTGCCCGAGGCCATCGGAGCACAGTTATGCCCTGGCTGCTCTCCAGGGAGTTTAAGAACCAGGTGGGGAACTGCTGGCTGAAGCTTAGCCCAAGGGGAGGCAAATCTTCCTCTATCCAGCCACCTGCCCTTCTGGGCAAAACTCCCTCGGCTCAGCAGGAGGGTGGTGTGGCCCTTTCTTGGGGTGACAGGGCCAGAGGGCATTTCTCAGAGGAGGTTCTGGGGCAGACAGGAAGGGGAGCCAGGCAGATACTTTTGGTAACTGGCAATTTCTCTGTCTCAGCTCTGTAGCCCTTGGGGCATGGCCACCTTTGCCTTCATCATTGTTATTTCTTTTTGAAGTCTGGTCTGCAAATGAGGGTTGTTGGAGCATCATGCCAAGGACCAGATCTGGGTGAAAATCCCACCTGAGCCACTAACTTGGCTTTTGGAGTTCGGGCAAGATGTTTAACTTTTTCCTGCCTGAGTCTCTTCATCCCGAGCAGGGTGGATCTGAGATGCTGAGGGTACAGGTGAGATGGGTGCCCTGTGCCTGGGGGTGGCTTCAGAAAGGTGCCTGTTATTGCATCCTCTGCCCCAGGGCTCTCCTTGGCACACTCCCCTTGTCCTAGTTTTTTATTACTGATCAGAACAATGATCATCCCTTTACCTGGGAGAACTTCCTCCTCACAGGCACTTGCAAAGCCACTCTCTTCTAGCCTTGCAGTGCTTAGTGAGGTCATGGTTCCCATTTCTCAGATGAGAAAGCCAAGGCTTAGAGAGGGGGAGTGACCCCATCTTGCCTTCTTCCAGGGACACTCCCTAACCTGCCCCAACCTGCCTGAGTGTCCCCAGGCTCCCCTGGCCCTGACACCACCAGGCACCTTGGGCAGCTGCCTGATGCCCACTCCGTACCTACCATCTGCACAGGAACGGGGGTGGGGGTCTGTGAAGACCCCTCCCTTCTCCAGCCTCATTGATACAGTAGGAAATGGGATTCTAGACTTCCTCCTCACAGACCACCGGATGTCATAACAAGCTTCCAAGTAATCCTGATGATGAGAATGGCACCATTTACATCTGTATCGGGCATTACGGTGTCATAAAATGCTCTTCCAAGCTCCGATGATAAGGCTCACAAGCCAGTGAATTAGGGGGTCTAACTGCTGCTGTTGTGTTGTTCCCCTTGAGGAGATGAAGAAACTAAGGCTCAGGGAGGTTAGGTGGCTTTTCCTGGGCTACGACCAGAGTCATCTTTCTGCCCTGCTCTGTGCTCAGGTTGGCCTCACTTCTGCCATGAGCTGAGGAGTTGTCCCCATTCACGCCTTCCACCCCTTCCCGAGGCTCTGGCCCCTGACCAGGGACGCCTGCGAGGCTGGGGACCGAGCGAGTCGAGACCTGCTCACGGGCGTCTCGCCAGAAGGCCCCCCACTCCCTCACCTATCTCCAAAGGGTAGCACAGGGGCCCTCCGGGGTAGAGCAGCTCTGAGCAGATAGAGTCCCTTCTCCTATTGCTGCTGTTCTGTGCGACAGGTTCAGTCCCAGAAGGGACTTCCTGGGTGTGAGCAACGTGCCTCGCACCTCAGGGAGGGCAACGAATGGCCATGGCTGTTTTTCCTCCCATGGGAGGAGGACAGGCTGGTAAATACTAGTGGGAAGGCCAGGCTGGGGGACACCCCACACCTTAAGGCTGGATTTAGGGGAGGGGACTTGGCACCAAGTGCTTCGAGCCCCAGGTCCGGAACTGCTCTGCTGTGCAGCCTGGCGCCAGAGCCTCCACACCTCTGGGTCTCGGAGCTGACAAGGTGGCGCTGGCCACTGACCTCTCGGGGCCGCGTGGCCCTAACAGGCCAGGGCTCTGACTCACCACGTTCAGGTGGAAGTTCTCTTCGACCCAGGCCTTGGCCTCCTGGAACTCCTCCTTCAGCTCCATGAGGTAGAGGGTGTCCAGGGAGTCGATGACCGTCGCCCCGCTGAGGCCTCCTGCAGCACAGAGGATGGAGAGCGTGACCCGGGGTCATTCTGATCCTTTCCATCCCAGCCACACAAGCCATCATTCTGGGCACCTCGAAATGCCTGCGCAGGCGCCATGGCCAAGGCTGACACAGGCACCCTCCAGGGAGCCACCAGCCTTCAAAGGCGAGTCCAGGACCAGTGTCCCCCTGGGGGCTGCTTCCTTCTCAGGGCAGTGAAGAGCAGGGGGCCGGCAGGGGAGACCGAGTTCAGGGGCTGAGCCACTTCCCAGACCTTGGGCCACTCATAGCTGCCCGCAGGTCCTCCATCAGTGCCAGTTGGGCGCCCACCACGTTTCTGTGATGCCAGGAGAAGGGGGAAGTGGCATTTGGCCTACACAATCTTCTTTTTTTAAAGATTTTATTGGGGAATTGGGGGAGGGGAACAGCGTTGGGGAATTGGGGAAGGAGAACAGACAAGTTGCTGTCTTTTTGTTCTTCAGTCTAGTTGCGGAGGATGTTGCTTCACTGGCCCATGTTGGTATCGTCATTGCGTTCTTCCCAGATGAGGCAGATCAGTCGCCGGCCTCTGGATGGTCGCGGCTATTGGCAGCTCACGCTGGCTGCCGGCCACTCACTGTAACCTACGGCAGCCCACTGCAGCAGGGGCTGCAGCTTACACGGGGGCTTGCACAACCCAGCTCCAGGTGGAGCTGTTGTTAGCTGCAGAGGGCAGTGTCACAGGCCCTCATATGTGGGATCTGAACCTGGGCTGCTGGCGTCCCAAGCCAGCTCTTAACCACCACGCCACTCAGCCGGCCCTGGCCTACACAATCTTAACAAGTGAGCCAGTCCTCTGACTCTTCAATTCTGTCCCTCATTTCATTCTAAGAAAAAGAAAAGGATGTTTATAAATATTTACTTAGGAAGGTATTTATTGTAGTGGCATACATAATGGGGAAAAACCTCCAGGTTCAACAATAGGGGGTGAGTTATATAAATTGTGGCTCAAATATAAAACAGGACACTATGCAGCCACCCACACAGATGAGACAGACCTGTATTTATTGAAGAGTTATCCACAGAATCGGTTAAGTTAAAAAGAAAAAGTAGACTACAAGAAAAAAAAATGAAACGTGTGTACAATTTCTTTATGCCAAATATGGATGTATGTGCACAGAACCATGTCTGGCAGGGTGTGAATCAGTGGTGAGCTCTGAGTGCTGGGATCACAGGTGCTTTCTGATTTCTTCACTCATGGGTTGTTTTTATCATCAGAAATTTGTTTCTGTGCTTTTTTTTTTTTTTAAAGGCAAGAAAGGTTGGGCAAAGATGCCAAACAAACACACAAACCACAGATTTCATGGCCACTCTTGCTCTAGGCTGGTGAGCACACAAGCATGAGCTATGAGGCCTGGGCCCTGCCACTAGGCCTACAACTCTTGTCCTGGAAGTAAAGGCTGAGAAAATTGTGCAAAAACAACAGTATTCCATGCCACCAACTGGGCAGAAGAATGGTGAGGAACAATTCCCCATGTGGCACAACCAGAGCCTGGAGTGTAGAGGAGTGAATGAGGAAGGATGGGGAAAAGATGTGCCTGGTTTCTGGAGGGCTTCCTGGAAGAGGTGGCTGTTGCCGCCCATCAACTCCTTACAACTATAGTCATCCCAGGCAGCAGCAATTTCCTTTAGGGACCAGAGGGTAGCTTAAGGGAATAATTGTTCCTTCAGTGTCCTCTTTGCTGGGGCTCCAAGTACTGAGAATCATAGGCTCTGCTTTTCCCAGGGGAACTCTGGAGATTGCTGACAGTGCTGAGCCCCACTTGAATCTCAAGCACGGCTCTGCGGGCACTCCTGCACTCAGAGTTAGCGTCTAATCTCCTTAATTAGTGCTTCCCTAACTGCTCACTTGTGTTGACTTTGCAGGCAGAGAATCCTTCTGAAACTCACACACTTAACCACCCTTCCAGGCAGGGCAAGGTTTGCTAACGGGCATGGCCTGGAAAAGGAGCGGAGGGGATCGGGAAGAAGTACAGACAAAGGTAAGACTGGAAGGATGGCAAGGAAGAGGGGAAGGGGGTGGGGGAGGGGCTGGAGGAGCAAGGGGTCCCCATCCTGAGTCACCATTCTGGGATGGCTTTGCTATTTGAGTTGAAGTGAATTTCCAGAATGTCAATGCCTCCTACACTGAAGGATTGGTAGGACAATGTACCCCAAGCCAAATCCTTTCTGACTGATCCCAGCTGCTTCTCCTGTAGGTGTCAAAGGCTGGACATGGGTCATGGGAACTCTGTACCCTCCTGAGGTGCAGGCATGGGGACACGGATGTGCCACACATGGACAGAACCAAAACATGCCCAGGCCACACAGCGCTGGCTCTGAAGCTATACCACTGCTGTTGTATACCTATAGCACCACTGTCCCCTGCTGTTATACCACAGGGCTTCAAACCTTATTTTTTAAGGACCTGGAGGGATTTTGGAGATCTCGCTGCCCCGTCCCTTCATTTCATAAACAAAGCCCCTGAGTGGATTTGGGATGGCCGAAGACTGGACTTAGACCAAAGGAGGAATGGAGCCCCAGCCCCAGGCAAGTGTAATGTATTTTCCACAACATGGGTGGCCTCTCAATTTCCCCATGAGCACAATTTCAGATCTGATTGTGTACCTCTCTCCACCCCCGCTGGGGCAGGAGGCTGCTCAGACCAGGGAAGGCTTGATGAGAAGTCTGAGCTGTGGGTCTCTGAGACTGAGGGAGAGGCAGCCCAGAGTATCTGATTTCTGATTCCTGCCCTGGGATGCCTGGCGTTTTCACCCCAGGGGCCCTGCTTCCCTGGGCCAAGCCTGAGTCCCAGGTCCCAGGGCCTCAGCTGGGCCAGGGAGGGCAGCCAGGGCAACTTGTGACCAGCTCTCCCTCCCAAATGCTCAAGAGGCAGCGCATTAAGAGATTTGTTGGCAAGGCTCTGCCCATGCTCTCAGGTTCCTGCCTCCTTCTCTCGGTTGCTCTCTCACCCTCACACCCACCTACCACACAGCTGGGCTGTGGGCCAGCAAGGCACTTATTGGAAAGCCTTTCATTCCAGGCCAGAGGTTACCCAGAGGCCAGGCTGCGAGAAGGCCCTATCCTGAATTCAACTCTATCTGCACCTGCAGCCGACCTGGGCAGCTCCCTGAGGGGAAAAGACATATGCCCATTCAGTAAGCAGGCACATGATTTATATGCAAAGAGCCAACAGGGCACAAAAGTCAGGCAGCCAGCTTGGACCGGGCCTGGGCCTGGTTCCAGGCTGGCCCACTCCCCAGCTCCAGCTCTGAACCCTTTGCTGTTCACAAAGGACCCTCTCCCCTTCCCCTTCCTGCCAGGGCAGGGGCAGTGAAGGTGTTACAAGTACACAACTCTGGGTTCGAATCCCAGTCTGGGCCAGCAACTCATCTGCTCAAGTGTCAAAGCTCTTATCTGTAAAATGAGGCTAAGACCACTGAGCCAGGGCACTAGGGAGACAGTGCAAGTTCCTGAGCCTGGATAGATGCATCATATACAAGCCTGGCCTAAATGCATCTGATACAGACATCTTTGTGTGCCTCATACAGAGCAAATACTTGACAAACCAGCTCATTGGTTATTTCTGGGGTCCCTTAGCTCACTTGGAAACACTGGCCTAACCAGGGAGATGCAGGTTCAAAGCCTGGCTCCATCATGTACTAGGTGTGTTCCAGGGCAAGTCACTGTACCTCTCTGAGCCTCATGTTCCTCATCTGCAAAAGGGGGATGACAGTAGGACTGACATCATAAGGCTGCAAGAAGGGTTAATTGGGCCGGGGATAGAAAGTACCCACAGTGCCGGGTACATGTGAGCTTTACCTAATAAACAGAAGCGCAGCCCTCCTTACCCCTGACCGGCCCTGGGCACCCACTCCACAAAGCCTTCTGGGGTCACAGAAGCCCGTGGTGCTCCTGCGCTATTGGCCTCTCCCCTGCCTCGCAGGCAGCGTGGGCAGGAGGCTAGTTTGCAAAACCCTTGGCCCAACTTAAAAGAAAAGCATCACATGGGTCTGCTGCGGAGGCCATCAACATACCTGACCTGGGTGTGTACCTGCCTCCAAAAGGGTCGTCCTACCTCCAGGACCCCTTTTCTTTCCCTCCAATTCACCCTGTAAATTGTTTCCTGACCTGTCTTCCTAAAACCAGACCCCACTCTGTCCCTCCCCAGCTCAGGAACCTGCAATGGCTTTGCAGTACCTGTGTAATAAGGGGGTGGTGGTGAAACCTTTTGGGTCTGACTCCAAAGGATCCTGGCTAATCTCATCTCCCATTAAGCTTTGTTTCCTGGAAACGCATTGCAAGCTCCTGCCTCCATACCTTTGTGTGTGTGGTTTCCTTTGCCAAGAAAGCGCCTCCGTGCATCTGGGCATACTCAAAGCCCACACATTCTTCAAAGCCCACCGTCCCCTGGGAGCCTTCCCTGATGCTACCCAGCCCAGAGAGCTCCCACGGCGCTTTCTTGGGCCTCCCACTCAGGCACCCACCACTCGCGCCCTGCATTGTGGGGCTTTGTCTCACCCCCTAACTAGGCTGTGAGCTTCGCGAAGCCAAAGGTTCCCACTGCCTCTCTTGCACCCCTTCCCTGCTTTGTCTCCAAGCAGCCCCAAAGGCCAGAGCCCCCATCCCAAATGGGCCATTTGCCATTCCCTGTGGCCCCTTCACATGCCCTGGCTTCTGTGACAGTTCTATAAATGGCTAGGAATTGCCTTCCCATGCCATCTTCTCCTGTGGAAATCCAGAGCCCACCCCAAATGCCTCCTTGCCACTGCGACCCCCACCTACCCCATGGTCTGCATGAAGTCTCACCCTCCCCTGACTCTCCTCCATGACAGCTGTTCCCTGGCCCTCCGGGCCCACTCTGGATGCTCCCATCTCCAGCACAAGCGCTCCCCCATTCTTATCACCCTATCAAGGAATCGTCCACTCACTTTCCCTGTCCCTCCATCATAGCAGGGGCTCTAGTCTGTATCACTCATCTCTGTGCTCAAGAAAGAGCTGTGGGTGAAGCGGGAGGGCAGGAGGGCGGGATGCCAGGCTGGTCCGCCCCTGGCGCCTGCACTTACTCTCCTTGGCATCTCACTTGCTGTCTGCTGGCTCTTGGCCTTCAGGGCACTGCTTTTCCTCTTGCCTGTGGTTGCTTCCTCCCAGCCTCCTTTGCTGGTTCTTCCTCATCTCTGAACCTCGGAAGACTGGGGTGCCCAGGGCTCTATCTTTGGGGCTTTTCCCTGTACTTCATTCCCGTAGTGATTCAATGAGGCCTCAGAGTTTAAATACCCTCCACATGCTGATGACTCTCAGATTTCAATTTCTAGCCAGGCCCTTGTCCTGAACCCAGCCTCACCATTCCTACAGCTCCCCACTCACATTTCCACGTGAAGCTCCGCGGGCAGCGCACGTTCAACTTGTCTGAAGGCAAATCCTGCTCCTCCTTCTAAACCTGCTCCTCCCACAGTCTTCCCACCTCGCTTGCTGCTGACACCCTCCTCCCAAGAGCTGTGGCCCCAAACCTTTGACTGGCTCCCATGGCTGGTCCCGTTGCAAATCTGGTGGCTCCAGATTTCCAGATTCCACCTACTTCTCACCTCCTGGTGCTACCACCTTTAAAAATGCAAGTCACGCCATGCTCCCCTCTGCTCAAAACCCTCCCATGGTCCCATCGGACTCGAGGCTGATGACCTGGCCCTGGCTTCCTCTCCCCCTGC
Organism: Aselliscus stoliczkanus; assembly: GCA_033961575.1. Classification (NCBI taxonomy): domain Eukaryota; kingdom Metazoa; phylum Chordata; class Mammalia; order Chiroptera; family Hipposideridae; genus Aselliscus; species Aselliscus stoliczkanus. The sequence continues at coordinate 165,065,949 of CM066730.1, forward strand.
CCAGCCTCTCACCCTCCACCCCCATCACTTGCTGCTCCTAGAGCCCTCCCAGCCTGCTCCCTGCTTAGGCCTGGACCCATATTTGTTCTGCTGAAATAGCACCCCCATGGTTCCTCCTTACCCTCTTGATTTTTCCTCAGCACCTTTATGCAGGGACGTTCCACAGGGATCTGGCTTCCCTGTTTACTGTCCTCCCCTGACAGCGGGAGCTCCTGGGGGGAGTGCTGTTTTCTTCACTGCTGTCCTCTGCCCAGAACACTTTCCAGCCCGTCGCAGGTGCCCAAAAAGTATATGGGAATAAACGGTCCCCTCTCCCTGGCGGGGAGGCTTCGAGGTGGCTGTGGCTCATTTGCATCTCTCAAGATGGCCATGGTCTGGCTCCCAGAGGCATTAAAGGTAATCATGTTGGTTGACCAAACTGAGTCCACTGCGCGGGCATCTGCGGTGACCATGTCCAGGGCAGCCTCACCGTCTACTCTGCACTGCTGCCCTGCATGGAGCTATTTGTCATGCGTGTGTCAGTCACGACAAGGACCAGACCCCAGCTCCTGTAACCTCCCCGGGGGCGGCCTGGCCAGGAACCACCCTGCCCTGCTGGACCTCAGCTTCTATCCCCCGTCCTGGCTCTGTTATATTAATGACGATGAGGTTTTTATGTGATGCTATATTAGCAAAGAGAAATGGGTCAGGCTGGGCAATATAAGCTTCAGGAAGAACATTTAGAAGGAAAAAAATCACCCAAGGCATAGCCTATTACCGCAATATCCCCAGAGCCAAACACTAATGGTTGTATTTAATTTGATGGTATAATCCATAGAGATTTCTTCATCGGTAAAGAAACGCAAATGTCTTTCTCAGCTTCCAAAGAAATCAGTGTGGCTGTGTGGCAGGTTGTATTTCCCAAAAATGCTGTCGCATATATCCCATCCCACAAAAGGACCTCCTCCCAGGGTTCCTCTCTGGAACCCGGACAGACCTTTGTGACTACCTGGAAGGCAGAAGGGCCATGTGCTACTTTCCAGGCCCAGAGCTTAAGAAAGTGGCGGTTTTTTGCTTTCTGTCTCTTAAGAGTGCTGGCCTTTGGAACCAGTTGCAATCCTGTGAAGCCGCCCACGGTGTAGCCCACAAGGAGCGAACACATGGAGAGGCCATGTGTATGTTTTCTGACTGACGGCCCAGCTGAGCTCCCAGCCAATAGCCGGCATCAATTTCAGACACATGAATGAAAAAGCGTCCAGATGGTCCCAGCTGTCAAGTCGCCCTCAGCCTTCCGGCCCTCCCAGACGAGGGTCCGTACACGGTGGTAGAGAGATAAGCTGTCCCCGCTGTGCCCTTTCTGAATTCCTGACTTGCTGAATCTGTGAGTATAAAAAAATAATTGTTCTGAGCCACTATGTTTTGGAGTAATTTGTTATGCAGCAGTAGCAACGGGAATGTTCTGCCATGTGGGTTTTAGGAAGATTAATTAAAGTGATATCCCCACTACCCCAAAGGACATTGTTTAAAACCACAGCATCTTATATGGTGAGGTCTTCCGGCCCCAAGACATCTTGTAGGGGTTAGGACATCTCCGTTTCTATCAGGTCTGGCTATTTTTGTTGTTGTTTTTGCTTTTCTTTTCTTTCAGTGGGACTATTTTCCTACGATGGCTATTTCCTGGGTCACATAAAATTGTGTTCAGAGGCTGAGTGTTTCCAGGCAAAGATTTCTTAAACCCTCTGAAAGGACTAAAGGTATTTTTTTTAGGAACTATTCCTGGAACCCAACGGAGTGCTTTTACTAGAGGCTGATTAATAAAAGATGATCAGATTTGACCATGTCATCACCCTTTTAAAAAGCTGTCCATGCCTGCTGTTCTCCAAGGTCAAAGCCCTGGGCACGGCGTGCAGGGGACCTGCGGTCCAGCCTTGGCAGCCTCTTAGGCCCCACATCAGGCCACTCGCAGCTCCACAAAAGCCCTGGGGTGTCTGCTGCCGCGGCAGTTCCCTAGGCAGGGATGCCTTCCTTTTCCGAGGTGGCTTGGGAAACACCTACTCATTGTTCTGGTCTTGGCTGTGCGATGAGTCTTCTCCCAAGGCGCCCCTGAGCTGCCAAGCAGACCTGACCACCCCCTCCGATGTAAGTCCGCACTGCTCTGCTGCAGGTGCCTCCGCTGCAGCACTGCCCGCATTTATATCACACATCTGTGCTTACATGCCTATGAGTCCCCATGGGCAGTGGCTAGATCTGACTCTTCCCAGTGGGCCGGGCATCCATTCCCAGGCCAGGCACAGAGAAGGTGGGAACAAATGGCCGTTGAATGAATAAATGGCTAGTGGCCACGCCCAGAGCACTTTCCCAGGGATCTCCAAATGCTTTACAAGGCCTCTTAGCCTCGGAGAAAACACATCACACACAGCAGCGGCCAGCTATCCAAGGAAAACATTGTTGGAGGGACACAGTGGGCAGCTGCAGATATCAGACCCCGGTGGAACTAATGGCATCCTCTACCCTTTCCAAACCCAGGCCATGCCCTGGTGCCGTGGCTAGCTGGAGGATGCCTGCCATGGCCGACCGCTGGGTGAGGTTCACTGTGACGCACGGCTAGAAAGGTTCACTGAAGCGGTCGACTGGACAGGGCTCCGCTGGAAAACAGGGTGTGTTCTTAAAATGTTAATGTTTTCTTTGTTTTTAAAGAAGAGCTGAGGGTGCTGTCTGACCTGGAAGCTTGTTTTTAAAAGCTCCCTCTGACAGTGCTGTGGATCAAGCTCTGAACTGCTTTTATCTCGGAACATCTCTGAGAGGAGAAAAGGCAGATGGGGAAATTGGAGCCCAGGATGCTGCGGTGATGTCTCCAAAGTCACGCTGAGGCTCAGCAGCTCAGGGCAGAGCTGTAATCAGATATCTCCATCCAGACCACGCCACTATGTACGCTTGGTTCTAATCCCAGCTTCGTCCCCTCCCAGCTGAGTGATCTTGGGACACCGACTTGACCCCTCTGGGACTCACAAAAACGGGACAAAGAGGTCGCCCTGTTAGAATGGTGTGGCCAGTTCAGACAAATGTATACAAAGAGCATTCAGCAGGCACTCAATACAAGAGAATTTTATATACCCAGCATACAGTAGGTGCTCAATGTATGGAACTGTTATCAGAAGGCACAGCTCAGTTCTAGCAGAAGAAGCCACACCAGCTAGGCACATCCTGGGCCCAGCAGGCAAGGATGACACCCCTTTGTGCCAGGCAGGCAGGAGGCTTGAGCCCGGGCAGGACCTAGCTGGGCAGGCAACTGTGGCATTTTAAACACACTTTTTGTCTCAGTGGGGAGAAGGGCCAAAGCTGGAGCCCTTAGCTGAGACACTCTCCGCTGCTCTCAGCAGCTCCTGAGGGCAGACCCAGAGTCCCTTCATACTCTGGCTTTTACCTGTAGATCAGATGATTGCTTAGTACTCTCCCTCCACCTCCCTGGGAGAGGTAAACATCCCTCCCATCAACCTTGGTCTTGTCCATGTAACTTGCTTTAGCTTGTGGGTGGGGAATTAAACTCTGCGCTTGACTTTAGCCTTGGCCGTGAGACTTGCCAATGGGCTTAGTGGACATGAGTTAGCAGGTTTGAAACATGCTTGCATGGTTGGACTTGCTCTCCTGCGCTTCTGCATTTCACCATGAGAAGAGCAAGTCTCAAATGGCTATTGGTCGAAGAGGAATGAGACATGGGTGGAACAGACGTGGACCCAGCTGAGCAGGGCCGGGATAAACCAAACTCCAGCTTCTCTGCAGCCACAAGAAAATGCCTGGTGCTGCCTCCAGTCATTGAACGGCTGACTGATATGATGCCCTACCAGCCCTATTTCTAAGTCTTTTCATATTGTCTATACTCTAGCTAGACTACTGATTTTATGTGGTCCACTCTTTCTAGCCTTCTAGCCCTTTACTCAAGCTGTTCCCTCTGCTTCCAATGCCTTCCTCTAACCCATAATGTCCCCATACCTCCCACTCCACACGTTTCTTTTAAGTTCTGGAGAAAATGCTGCTTCTTCCATGAAGACATCCTTGATTCCCCCACCTGGACCTGAGGTCTTCTTCCTCTAAACTCTTTTATTAAAGGAGTTGTTTTTCAGCATTCATTATAGTAATCTGGGTCACTGTATCCTTTCCTCAAGTCCATCCCCCGGCAGCAAGCGTTTTCAGCCCGGAGGCTACGCCTGGTTACTCTGAGCTGGCACAGGCCCTGCACAGTCCCAGTGTCACTGGGATCTGCTGAATGACGGGCTGGCCGCCCTCCTCCCACTGCCTCACACTCGATGAGAAAGCCCCCCTGGGAGTCAGTACCCCTCGCCAGAGGCCTCCACAAATGTGATGTGAGGTGCTGGGGGACAGAGACCAACCCCACAATGTTCCGAGATCCTGACCCAGGGCAGAAATCCCACAGAGGTTTGCCTGTGGGGTGTGGAATTCTCTTAAATGCCGGCCACCAACCCCTTCCCCATCACAGGTTCATAAAAAAATCGCCGTTATCACCGATCGAGCACTGCTTTGTGCTAGACACTGCGCTACATGTTTCACATACTTCTTGTTTTTTAAACCTCGTGACAATTCCGTTTGTGTCCCTCTTTTACAGATTTAGACTGACGCTTCAAGGAATTAAGTCGCTTGCTCAAGGTGTATCCATTCACCCCAAAACATATTTTTGAGTGTTCAGGATGTGCGTGGTGGTGGGGCACAGCGGGGAAAAGGCAGTCCTGGTCCCCACCCTCAAGGAGCCGCAGGTTGGGAAAGGGAGAAAGACACCAACCAGGTGTCACACAGATGACATCTAGTTACGAAGTCGTGTGTGATACAGGAAAAGGGAGCAGTAGTCGTGGTCAGACGTGGGACGGTGTTTGAGGAAACACAGGAGGAAAGAGGAGGGGTAGGGGCATGTCAGGTGGACTGCGCAGCGAATAGAACAGCCTGGGGTGGGGAAGTCTAGACATGTTTGTGGAGCAGAGAGGAGGTCCCTGGTGCCGAGAAAGAGGGAACAGAGTGGGAGGTGAGGGGGTGAGGCCAGGCTTAGAAACTGCTCTGGCTGCTGTTTTAAAATGACCCTCTGGCTGCTGTGTGAAGAGTGGCTCAGAGGAGACCCCATGTGGGGTCATTCAAGGAGCTATTGATCTGGGTTGGTGAGTGCCCACTAGTCACTTATGAAGAGAAGGAGGGCGCATGTGTGCCTGTGCTTTGAGACCCCTTGAAGGTAGCTGGAGGGCTGCTGTTCACCTGTCCAGAAACAAGAATTAACCCAGAGCAGAGCACAGGGCAACATCTGCCCATTGCTTCACCTCGGGCCCATCAGGGAAGCCTCCAGCTGTCCTCTGATGGCACCAGGGAGGCCCAGCCCACAGACACAGGGGCACAATGCCATCTTAGATATACATGTGGCCACACAGAACTATACATGCACTGTGGCAAACACGGCTTGTGGGCCAGAGTCAGGCTCTGAAACAGGACGAATGATGATTACTGGAAAGGGGAAAAGGAAATCAGAGAGGCCCTATTCACCCCCAAAACAGAAAGAGATGACAGAGGCAGTGCTGGGAGAGCCTGGTATAGAGCAGAGCCCCAGTGGAGGGTCCTTCTAGTCACTGGAATGGATGAGCTGCAGGAAATGGGCCCATAGAAAGGGCCAAGCCCTGGAGCCACACTTCCTACCTGCCTCAGTTTCCTTATCTGTACAATAGGAGCAACAATACCTTTACCTTGCAGAGCGATCCTCAGGGTTAGAGAACACATAGGATGTGTGAACGCTGGATGCAGCAGCCGTCCCCTGGCAGGCTTCAGCTGAGTGACAGCAACAGCTGTCAGCACTGTGGTGGCAGACATGGCACTGCTGAGTGCCCCACAGGCAGCACCTCTTTTAAGTCTCCCAACAACCCTACAAGTGCGCAATTCGTGTCCCTGTTTTACAGAGGGAAACTGAGGTTTAGAGAGGTCATGTGACTGTCCCAGGGTTGATGAGTTGGGGAAGCCAGGACTCTACTCAGGTTGTCTGCCTCGGAGACTCGGCCTTTCATTGCTATGCCATCCTGCTCCTGTGCAATCTCTGGGAACTTGGCCAGGTTTAGAGGGTCCAAGAGGTCCCAGGGAAGTGCCCACAGCCACAAGATACCCAGGCCATCTCCTCAGAGACCCCTAGTCCCTCCCACCTGTGGGCTAGGGCAAGGCCCCTCAGTGGCAGCCACTGCCTGTGTGAGAAGAGCTGGGTGCCTCTCCCTGCAGGAACCCTGCCCACGGTACACACAGAACAACCTGGTGCCACTTCCGTGAAGCCTTCCCAGATCCCCAGTTGAAGTGATACTTTCTCCTAGCGCCATGCTAGGTCCCACTGCTGATCATCACCTGGCCCAGGCTGACTCCCAGGAAGGTCCGTGTTGGTCTGTCTGTCCAACAGACAGGCGCCTTGGAAGGCAGAGATCCTGCCGTATTCATCTTTGAAAGCATCAAAGTACGTAGTCTGATGCTGGGCACTCAGTAGGTTCTGAGTAAATGTCATTTACTGCACACACGGAATTAACCTGGTGAGAGAACTGAGAAGGAGCTAGGGCTAGCATGACCAGAGGCCAGACCAGGTGGCTCTCTCTCCATCGGGCCCATGATGGACCCACATGACTCACTGCCGGCATCTAGTGAAGAGGACCTGTCCTCCTCTACAGACCAGGAACCTTCCCTTTCTTTGGACCATAGGCCCCTTCCAGAATCTAAGAGAAGCCTCCCACCCCTTCCCTAACTGAAAGGGTACTTGTACACATTAACACAGAAGAGGGACTCAGGCTTTCTGTTGCCAGACTTACCTGTGCTGACACCCTAACTGCGGGTGGAGTGTCCTGGGACAGATTTTTATTTCCTAAGGAGGACAGGGTAGGAAGCTGGATTTTTTTGTTTGTTTGTTTTTTTAAAGATTTTATTGTGGAATTGGGGGAGGGGAACAGCGTTGGGGAATCGGGGAAGGGGAACAGACAACTTGCTGTCTTTTTGTTCTTCAGTCTAGTTGTGGAGGACGTTGCTTCACTGGCCCATGTTGGTATCATCATTGCGCTCTTCCCAGATGAGGCAGATCATCGCCGGCCTCTGGATGTCGCTCACTGCAGCTATTGGCAGCTCACGCTGGCTGCCAGCCGCTCACGCTGGCTGCCGGCTGCTCACTGTAGCCTATGGCAGCCCACTGCAGCAGGGGCTGCAGCCTACACTGTCGCGGGGGCTCGCACAGCCCAGCTCCAGGTGGAGCTGTTAGCTTTAGAGGGCAGTGTCACTGGCCCTCATATGTGGGATCCGAACCGGGGCCGCTGGCATCCCAAGCCAGCTCTTAACCAATGCGTCAGTTGGCTGGCCCAGGAAGCTGTTTTATAGTCAGGTTGGCATAGAATGAAATCTTATGTTGGCTATTCCTAGCTGTGTGGCCTCTGGTTAGCTACTTTACCCATGCGAGTCTCAATATCCTCACTTGTGAAATGGGGATAATGTCAGATAATACATATTACCAGAGAGACTGGCACTAGAAGGCACATAGTGAAGGGTTTTTTTCTCTTTAAATGTAAATGAGATGCAGAGTGTGCCCGTGAACCACCTTTTATTCAATTTAATTCGAGGTTTTTTTTTTAGAGGCAGCAGTGAGAGTGGTTCTGGTCAAAATGTTCAAGACTTGGCTTTGATATTACCAGCTGTGTGGCAACAATCAAGTTACTTAACCTCTCTGAGCCGTGAGTCTGCATCTGTCAAACAGGACTGACAATACCCACCTTGAAGGAGTGGGTGGCTTGAACGAGGCACAAGTCTGGCAGAAAGAGGAAGCAGGAGGTGGAAGGGTCTGAGCATGGGCTGAGCAGGGGGAGGCCTCCACCGCACTTGCCCACACCCACCTCCTCCTCACCCCTGGTAGCACTGCGCTGAGCATGCTTCCTGGGTGAGAACTGCCTGTTTTAGATCTCAGGGCCAAAGCAATTCACAAATGCAGCGAACATGCCACAGCCCAGGAGACAGAAAGCTCCCCCTCTGCTTCAGAGAAAACACACAGTTCAATTTCCTGAAGATCGAATCCCAGGAGGTTTTTCAAGGTTTTCCCAGCGAAAGCAGTTCTCGGATCTCTGGAGGCGCCATCCTCATATGACTGAACCACTAACGTCCCAAGTATTTGTCATTTCAGCAAAGGTTTGTCAGGATAACTGAGAAAATGAGAGGGAAAAAAAATCTGATATTGGCGGTGCAGTGTTCAGAAATTTATGGTAATCCATTTTTGCCAATCCATGGAAGGCACCGTTCAAATCATTAAAAAGCCATCATACTTAATCATGCACAGAGAAGGCCAGGCTATGTCTCTCAGATCATTTTCAAATGGCTTCAGATTAACTTTCAAAAACTGACAGGCAAGCAGGGAGGGGATTATGACAGACAATAATCTGAGAAATTTCTGGTTCTCTGGAGGGTGAGAGATTTATTTGAGAGAAAGTCACCAGCTAGGTCTTGGTGTGGTGGTGGTGGGAACATTGCGAAGGAAGATTCCAGGATGGCTCAGCTGTGACTTCTGCCCTCGAGGAGTCTGCAGCTGCTTTCCCAGAAAGACAGCAAATTCACAGCAAACTATGAAGTAAACAAATAGTGATGATGTATTGTGACAGGTGCTGATAAAAGGCGGAAGTTTACCCAGTGGTTAAGCCTCAGCTGGGAGTGTTCAGACCTGAGTTTGGAGTCTGTCTTTGCCACTCATTAGTTATGTGACTTCACAAGTTCCTGTATCTCTCAGAGACTCACCTATAAACTGGGATGTGCATCTCATAGGCTTGGGAGGGTATGAATGAGTTCATTCTTACAAAGCCTTTTGTGCAGTTACTGGTACATAGTGAGCTCTCAGTCAAAGCTGGCTAAGTAGCCAACTCTGCTGATTTGGATCAGGAAGGATGGGGAAGAGTCTGCAGTGGGGAGAGCTGGATGTTCTAGGCAGGGGGCACAGCACATGCAAAGGCCCTGTGGTAAGACACTGGTCAGGGAAGAGCACAAGGTATGTGAGAAGGGGGTTGCGGGAGAGAACTCTGCAAACTAGGCTGAAGTCCTGTGAAGTTCTGTGAGTGCCAGGCTAGGACGTTTGGACTTTCCTGAGAGAGCAATGGGGGAGCCATAGTGTGTCATCAGGGCCAGGCCCAAGAGGATTAGAAGCTAAGTGAGACGTAAAGGGAAGGCTGTGGAGAGAGCTGGAACAGTGTGCGATCCAGGCTCCTCAAAGGGTCAGGAACATTCCTGTGTCTTCTTCCAGGTCTCAGTCCATGTTGGGCACTTGTTGAGTTCTAAGTGACCACCCATGCACCTCCACTGAATTCTGATCCAGGGTCCCCAGGCTTTGTTTAAGGAAAACACCCTCTACTATGGCCAGCAATGACCATGGCCCCCTTCCTTAGGGCTGAGCCTTTATAGGGAAACTGCTACCCAGTCAGAAACTGCATTTCATCCCCCTTTGCATGTAGGTCTGGCTAATGGAATGTGGGCATAAATTACACACACCACCTGAGGCCAGGTCCATCAGCACCAGCCATGGGATCCTCCAAGGCGGAGGTGACCTCAGGAGTCACAATCTGAAGATGATGGAGCCTCTGTCACCCTGAGTCCCTGAGTGACAGTGAGGAGCAGACTTCCTCCCTCTCCCATCAATTTGACTTCACATGAGCAAGAAAAAAAAATCTGTTGTCCCAATCCACTAAAATCTCTGGGATTATTTGTTACAGCAGCTAGCGTTACCTTAAATACACCCACTAAACAGAACAACTTGGGCATGTTATTTCACATCTCTGAGTCTCAGCTTCTCTAATGCAGATTGCTATGAAGGCCTACAAAGACAACAAATGTGACTGATGCTTTGCAAGCAGGGAAGTACTACAGAGACGCCATTCATTGCTGGTGCTGCTGGTTTCTGTCTGAAGGAGAAGGGACTTTGCCCAGCCCCTGCTGAGGCAGGGGGAGTGTGTCTGAGGGCTTGGAGAAGCAAGGGGTCCAGATTCACTAGCTGATCCTGACCAAGACTAGAGACCCTCACTCCAGGTTTTAATCCCACCTCTGGGCAGAGATGCTTTCTGTATAGCTGAGACCCTCCGGGAGGAGGCTGGGACCTGAATTCCATCTCCTGGTGGCTCCCCTGGGAAGCAGTCAGCCCAGCCTCCCTGATCACTTGTTCCAGCCTCTCACAACTTGTTAACAGGAAACTGCATGCCCTGCCAGGAAGATGCATGCTTGCTTTTTCAGACATGTCAGGTAGACACTGTTATCACAGCCCTGTCATGCCCTCGCACTCTCTTGCTCCTGTGCCCTCCTGTCAGGCTCTGCGCTCAGGGCACATGCTCACTGCCTTTGGAGGTTTGAGAAGCTTGTGTGGTTGAGACTAGGGGTCAGGATGGCACTCCCAGCCCAGGACTGAGGCTGAGACCAGGACTGAGTAGGAAGAGAGTTGGAAGGCCTAAGCAACATGTGATGTGCTGAGCTGGGTCTGGTCATCGGCAACTTTAACAGGACCCTGGTCATTACGTGTGCTTTTGCCGAGGGTGTGTCCTTTCCCATGGCCTGGAGTCGGGGGCAGGGTCACCTCATCCTGTGCACATGGCTCTGCTGCCCCATTCTCAGGCGGGCGGGTGCAGACACTGGCCTATCTCTTGCGCTCTCTCACCTTTGCCCATTGCCCCGCTCACTGTCTCTAGCTGGGGGCTTGGAAGAGCTCTCAAATCACCCAACAGAGTAAAAACAGAGTAAAAACCATCAAGTAAAAACCATCGACACCCTGGACTAGGCTCTGTGAAGCAACAACGACTGAAAGCATCCATTTCCACAGCCTTTTCACACACAGTAATGAACATATTTGATCCTTATACCCACCCCGAGTGGAGCCATCACTCCTTTTTCAATGAGGAGGACACTGAGGCTCAGAGATTAAATGACTGGGGCCCACGGTCACCCAGCTAGTCCACTAGGCAGTGATCTGAGCTGGGTCCACCAGGTTCCATAATAATCACTATCGCTTGCTTAGTATATCCTACATGTGAAGCACTAAACTGAGCATTTTATTCTTTATCCTCGTAACAACTCTACAGCACAACAGGTTATATTATCTCTGTTTCCATATAACAAAACTGAGGCTCAGAGAGGTTAAGTTACTTGTACAAGGTCACACAGCAAGTAATTAGAAACCACAGCCTTTCTGCTTTCTTCTTACACCAGTTGCCTAACCAGTGAGAAGAGTCCTGGGGAAGTCAGGGAAAAGGCTATCAGATCCTATCATGCAAAAAAGCAAGATATTAAATGGCACACATACTGGTCACCACTCTATTAAAAACTTGAGTGTGCACAGATCAGATGGGGTGGGATATGGTGGACACTGGGATCTCAGTGAGGCGGGACCTGGCCACTTGGTAGCTCACTTTTCCTTTGTAATGACGGCTGAGGGGTTAGGTGAATGGGAACCACGTGGCTCAGCCTTTCCTTGGCTCTGATGGCAGGAGGGTCCTCCCTTCCTCCCCAGGTACAGGAACCACCTGGCCAGGTAACCTCTCCACCCTACCACATTCCAGACAGGCTTAGTCTCAGGCAGAGATCAAAGCTAACCAGTGACCACTCCTCTGGGGACGTACTGCCTTGGAAAAAGCGAACACCTGCAGGAGAGGGCCCAAAGCTGCAGCTGCAGCCCAAGCAGTGTTAGAGAGGCCCCCACATCTGCCGTTCCCCCATCACAGATGCCAAGGCCAAGGCGCTGGTCTCCGGTTACCCTCTAAAAGGCACTTTGTGATCGAGCCCCTGCCCACCTGGGCAGCTCATTACCCATCTTTCATTTCATGCTACGGTCACACTCAGTTCAGCATACCATACTGCTGAGCCTTTGCTCAGGCTGCACCTTCTGCCCAGAACGCCCTCCCTTCCTCTGCCCTCCCATTCTTCAGCACTAGAGTGCACATCTGTTGTTCTTAATTGCCTTGAATCCCTCCCCAACCCTTCAGATTATTCAGTCTCCCTCTTAAACTTCCACTAAACACGTTAGGAAAATCCTTGTAGAAGTCCTTCCAAAAGGCAAAGGGGAGTAGAGAAGGAGGACCAGGAAAGGAAGAGAGAAACTTGACCCAAGGACCCAGTGCACACCTGTCCTGGGAGGTCTGGGCAGCCTTGCTCTGGTCTGCCTTGGTGACAGCTCCTGGGCTGTCACACTCCCGTGACCTGCATGTGCTGTGCCCTCTACCGGGAGTGTAATTCTGCTCTTCTCCGTCTGGGAAGCTCCAGCTCATCCTTGCAGGCCCACCTTGGTATTACCTGGTCTGTGCAGCTCCAGGGGTGGAGTCAGCGGCTCTTTCCTTTGTATTCCCAGCACTCGGAGCCTCACAATTACCTGTGGATCCTGCCCTCTAGGAGGTGAATTCTTTGGGGACGAGGGACATGGCCCATTCACCTGTACAGCTATCTCCAGATCAGCCCAGAACTGGCCTAGAAACGCCTCATGAATGAATGAATGAGCCTCCTGCTAAGATCCCTTCCTGCTGGGCCTTCGCTCTCCACTCAGGAGAGGAGCAAACCGTCTTTGTTTGCACACCACACTGGTATTGACCAGAGTGGGTTTTAATGGTGCTTTGACAAAGGGCAGTGCCCACATTCATTTTCCTAGGCTAATTACATTTCCCGATTGAAACGTGTCTCTCTGGGCTGGTGTTAAAGACATGATTAGTTTCCAGAATGGATGCAAACGAGGTGAGAGGCAAGAAAATAATTAAGCCAATTTCTGATTGAATCAAATAATTAAACAGATTAAATCGGTTGCCAGTGACCTACAGCCCAGCCCACGCGTGGGGAGTGCCTTTCTCATTGGAGAGATCATTTCAGATTGTTTTGGAGATGAAGAGCATTTCTTCCGAGTTGTAAGTAAAGGAGCGACTCTTCCAACTGAAGACAAATCAGAGTGGCAGGACCCCAGGTTCCTGGTTTAGGCAACGTATTCTGGGTTGAGTAGAGGAAAACTCGAGGGTGGGGGCACTCTGTTCCAGAGCCAGGCCTGGGCCCCTGTGGTCCAGGGGTTGCCTCAGTGGCCCCAGTTCCTTGCCCCTCCCTGTGTCCATGCCCTCTGCCATTCTGAGCAGGGTGTCCTGTCCTGCCCTCTTGCTCTGGGCTCAGCCACGTGGCGAACGTTAGCCAATGGTAGCCAATGTGCTATAAACAGAGGCTGGAAAAGGCAGTTGCTTTCCTGCCCTGTTGCCGTCACCATGAGAACACACCTGGACGAGGCTGCTGAAAATGAGAGACATGGAGAGTACAGCTGTGTTGCCCGGTTGTCTCAGACAAGGGTCCTAGATCAGCTCACAGGCAGCCAGCCCCAGACACCAGGGTCAGCCCACTCAAGACCAGCAGTCGCAACTGCCTGGAGCTGATAGACTCCCCAAACCCGTAGACTCCCATGCTAAATAAATGCCTGGTGCACGCCAGTGAGGTTTGTGGGTGTTCGTTATGCAGGATCACTGTGGCAACAGATAACTGGTACAGTATTGCTCAGCCCAGGTTGGCCTATTCTCCAGCCCCAGGCTCCAGAAGGTACCCAATACCCTCTGCCAGGCATCACTTAGGATCCTGGTGTTTGAACAGTAAATCTTTACACAAAAACTCAGCTGATCCTCACAAAGGCTTCTGGGTAGTTGTCAGGACAGGGATCATTTGCCCCATTTTACAGATGCTGCTGATGCTGCTGAGGCTCAGGAAACCAAGCAAGTAGAAGAGCAAGAGGTTGTGGTGAAAGAGGGTGGGCTGGATGAATGCATTAGCCTCTATTTCCCCCCAGAAGCTCCCCTAAAACAACACTATGAGATTTTTTTTTTTAAGGCATCAAACCACAGAGAGAAAGCAAACATGGGAGAAGACAACAGCAACCAAGTCTTGGCAGCTGGGAAGGAGAAAGATGCGTAGCAATGACTTAGCAAAGCCAAGGAAGAATCTGAGCCATGAGACTGAAAGCAGAGAAGCACTCGGGTCTATACCAGAAAACCCCAGAGGCCCTGGGATTGGCAGCAACACAAGGCATCTCTGTGGAATAACAGGGGGATTTGTTGAAAGTCAGCTTAAAAGGCAGTGAGTCCCCTAGATCTACTCCCTACCTCTACCCACGCAAGAAAATGGCCCCCTCGTCCTAGCAGAAGTCTCAAGACTAAGTCTTGGGAGGGAATACGACAGAGGTCCTCTGGGCTGTGGGGTATCTGACAGAGGCCGAGGGCACCATTCTGAGAGCAGTGGGGTAGGCGAAGTTTCTGGACTGCCCCACTTTGCCTAGCCCTCATGCCCACCTGGCTCTCAGGAGGCTGCAGCCAGGAGTCCACTTTCTAGGTAGGAGAATGGAAACATCTTCTATGCAGAATCTGACCAGCCCTAGAGGGCAAAAACCTGTATGGAGCTCCCCTGCCAGATCGGCCCACAGGGAGGCCTCAGCCAACAGAGCCCACTCACCACCCTGGAGCCCCAGCCACCTTCTTTTCTGCCCGCATTTAACGTGAGGACACAGCCAAGAATCCTCAAACATCTGAGGAAAAACTTACATGAGAGGAAGAAAGAAACAGGAACAGGAAAGTAAATTTAGAGGACTCCTAGGCTCTGCAGGAAGAAGAAAGCTGTGAAAATATCCTTAGAGACAAAAGAAAATGGTGCATCAAGGAGATAAGAACGGATGCTCAAAAATAACATTCTTGGGCCAGCCAAGTGGCGCAGTGGTTGAGAGCTGGCTTGGGATGCCAGCGGCCCCGGTTCGGATCCCACATATGAGGGCCAGTGACACTGCCCTCTACAACTAACAACAGCTCCACCTGGAGCTGGACTGCTGCGAGTCCCTGGGGACGGCATCGCTGCAGCCCCTGCTGCAGTGGGCTGCCATAGGCTACAGTGAGTGGCCGGCAGCCAGCATGAGCGGCAGGCAGTCGGTGTGAGCTGCCAAGAGCTTCTGTGAGCGGCTGTCCAGAAGCCAGCGACCGATCTGCCTCACCCAGAAAGAGCGCAATGATGATACCAACATGGGCCAGTGAAGCAATGTCCTCCACAACTAGACTGAAGAACGAAAAGACAGCAATTTGTCTGTTCCCTTTTCCCGGTTCCCCGACGTTGATCCCCTCCCCCAATCCCCAATAAAAAAATCTTAAAAAAAAAAACATTCACAAAATAAAACCGAACTCTTGGAAATGAACACACAGTCTGACAGCAGAAATGAAAAACAGGAGAATTAGAAGATAAATTGGAGGAAACTTCCCAGAGTAGAACCAAAGAGAGAGGGAAGGAGAGAGCGGGGAGAGGGAGACAGAGAAAGCAGAAGAGAAATCATGAGCAAATTAGAAGACCAGTTCAGGTGGTCTAACATTCAAACTGTGGGAATTCTAGAAATGGAGAAAATTGAGGGAAGAAAATCATCAAATATATAATTCAAGAAAATTTCCCAGAACTGAAGGATATGGGTTCCGAGGATGAACAGGTCCATTGGTGAATTTGAGAGACATACAGAAAATAGGGCAGGGACCTGTCGAGCAGGACAAACAGTGTAAGTATGGCTGCATCTGCTAGGTGCCCCCTGATATCCATTCTTCCTTGATTTCTATTGAAACAGAAGCCACAAGTTTAGCTGAACACATGGCTATGAGAATAAAGACTACATCTCCCAGCATCCCTTGCAGCTAGGTGTTGGCATGTGCACAATTTCCAGTCAACGAGATGTAAGTGGAAATGATGTGTGCAATTTCTGGAGCATATATTTAAAGGGGAGGGACATTCCCTCTCTTTCTATTTTTCCCTTCCTGCTTGTCAGAATGGGGGCATGATGACTAGAACTAAGGATGAATGGTGGAACTTCAGTCCCTGGTGCGAATGGAGTCACCACACCAGTCCCAGGCTACCTGGACTTGTGACAGAAAAATAAACATCTTTTTTTTGTTTGTTTAAGTTATTCTATTTTGGGTTTTCTGTTCTAGTAGAATCCAATCCTAAGTAATAAAATGGACACAGGCAAGGAGAGGGGAAGTGAAAATGTCCCCAGTGACATGGACTCCTGGGCACCACCCACCATGATTTGACTATAGGCTGCTTGAGGGCAGGGCCCCAGTGTTCCTCAGCTTTCCCTTTCCAGGGCTTGACACCCAGCAGGGGCAGGAAAAACACTGAGTTGGCTGGAGGACCACGGCATGGCTCAAGCTCCAGGATGATGTTATGGACTGAAGGCTTGTGTCTCCCCAAAATTCGTATGTTGAAATCCTAGCCCTCAGCGAGATGGTATTTGGAGATGAGGCCTTTGGGAAGTAATGAGGGTTAGATGAGGTCATGAGGGTGGGAGGTCCTTGTAAGAAGAGACACAGGAAGAAATTTGCTCTCTCTCCCTCCCTCTCTCCCTTTCCCTCACCCCTGCATACACAAAGAAGTCATGTGAGATGTGAGCACACAGAGAGAGGGTGGCGACCTCCAAGCCAAGAGATGAAGCCTCAGATGAAAGCCACCTTTCTAGCACCTTGATCTTGGACTTCCTGGCCTCCAAAACTGTGAGAAATGAATTCTATTGTTGAAGCCACCCAGTCTATGGTATTTGGTTACGGCAGCCGGAACCGACTATACAAGATAGACCATGTATTTGTTCTCTGAGGGTAGGGCCGGGACCGCCTGGCTCATCACCGTACCCCTTGCACCTAGGTCCAGAAGGCTTATTGTGGGATCTTGTTGAAGGAAAGAATGAAAGGCTGATAGAGCAGAAAGCTGAGGTTTCAAAGGCCGGCATCCACCCATCCTTCTCATTAACAGACCCCCCAATTCACCATCTGAGGAATTTCCTCTCCTCCCTCCTTCCCTCCTAGTCCATGCCCTTCCTGGGGTGGCACTGTGTAGACCCTCAGCAAAGGGATGATCATGTAATCTAGACCTCAACCAAGCTATCCCTTTCATCTTTCTGGACTAGTGAGGGACAGACAGAGCCATGGGCCCAGTTAAAGCCTGTCAGAGCTAACTTGGGACTTCAGCGGAAACAATCAAGAAAGTGGCAGAGCTTTTACACCACACACAAATAGGGCGGATGGAAGCTAAAGCAGCTGTAGCCAAATTGCTACCATCAAGGCAGAGCCAATCTGAGAATGAAGCCCGCCCAGAGAAAG
Organism: Aselliscus stoliczkanus; assembly: GCA_033961575.1. Taxonomy (NCBI): domain Eukaryota; kingdom Metazoa; phylum Chordata; class Mammalia; order Chiroptera; family Hipposideridae; genus Aselliscus; species Aselliscus stoliczkanus. The sequence goes on from CM066730.1 coordinate 165,083,069, forward strand.
CAGGACACAGAGACAGAAAGAGAAACGGAGTCTTGGTGACTTCATTTAATGCCTGGATCAAGCTGTGCCTGGAGTCTAGTTGTAGCGGTTTCAACTAAGTGATCTAGTAAATTCATTTTGGGCTTAAGCCAAATGAGCTTGATTCTTTGCCTCCTGCAACCCAGAGAGTGCACACGAACACAGCTGATTTTGAAGGTCAATGTCACCCTTAAAATATGTCGTCTTGGAGGCAGTGTTGCCATCTAATACAGGTGCCAGGGCACTCTGGGTTGTTGCATTAACTCTGCTTCCTTTTGTGTGGAGCTGACTCTGAGAACTCAGACAAGCCCTTGTTGATTCTACCTGGTATGTGACATTGTAAACCAATCTCACATTATCAGCATTGCAAAAATTCCCCTATAAAAACACAGGAGGCTAACATGTTGATCTGGGAATTAGTGGACATTTATCTTCTTTCGGATCAGTATAATTTCCTCCCATTTTTTTAATCTGCTTTCTGAGCCACCTCATTTATCTAAGCTTTCAAAAGCTCATGGAAAACATATAATGCACTTCAGCCACAAAAATCAATACCTGAGGACGTGTTTTTAACCAGGATTGTTATGGTAATTCTTCTACTGCTTTTTAGAGGGTTAATACCAAAATTTTTATTCATGAATGAGAGCCAGAAGAGTTTTACTTATAAACAAAGCTTTTCCCTAATTTTCAAATCAAGGGGAAAAAAAGTAATTTTTTAAAGAAAAGATGTTCTTTTTTTTTTTATTTTTGGAGGGAAGGGGATTTATGGTACAATAGTTTGGGCTTTAAACAACCCTCACCTTCCCCCTGCCCCAACCACCAGGGACAACTGACTGACTTTAATTAAAGACCCTGGGAATGGATTGCTTGCTGCAATTTGTACCTAAGAGACATATTTGCAGACGAATGGATTGCAGGCTTTAGATTTTCCCAAACGACACGAAAGGAGTGATTATGTGCCCTCGTCACTTCCTCACTCTGAAGAACTCTATTAAGAGAATAATTTGAACGGACTCTCTGCCACTCTGCATTTTAAAGTGTGATCTATTTCAGTGCCTCCAACATTTTTTCCCCTTTTAAAAACGAGGGATATTTAAGGAAAAATGCCAGCTGGGTGTCTATTCGAGGAGGGGCTGCAGGAAACGTGAAGGTTTATATAACTCCCTCTGAAGCCCCAGTTGCTTGCAAGTGAGTGAGTAACCTGTAGCCTGAGTTTGTGGCTGCAAATAGCAGACAGAGACAGTCTCAGGGCACAGGAGGAGGCTAATCAAATTCACAGGCTGGCTCTGGACACCATGTTCTATTTTTCCAATTCCTGGCTGCCCAGTGCTGGAGGGGTTTGGACAGGGCTAACTCCAGAGCCATGGGGTTTAAATGGAACTGTTGGGCCCCGAGGCTTCCTGATTCGTAAGTGGTCTGAAAAGGGAGCCATGGATCTGCCTCAGCAGTGGGCTGAAGGAAACCCAAACTGGAGGGAGGTCTCTGGTGTGTTAAAACAAGCCCCAGCAATGCCTTCTCGTGACGCCATGAACACCTGCGACGCTCTGTGTCTGTGATCTGGAAGGACTGAGGGTGCCTGGAGAGCAGAGGCTGGCTCAGTTCCTCAGGGCTTAGCTCAGCACCTGGCACACAAGTGGTGCTCAATAAATGCAGAGTAAGTGACTGAGTAAAGACGTGCTCTTTAGCTCTTCTGTCTACTTAGACTAGACTCAGCACCAAGTGACTGGGAACCTGGTCAGCTTATCCCAAATCCAGGAAAGGCATATCTAGCCCTGGCCTAAGACAATGCGAATTCAACTTCTTTTTCTCACACTGATCCGTGAGCAATTTGATGGTAGAGATTTTAGAGTAGGAAGGGATCAGAGCATGGTGGATTCCAAAAACATCCTTGATTCTCCACCGTTCCCTGTATTCATGCCTTTGGCAATGGGACTTAGCAGCTGCTCCCATTAAGACACAGAATTTCTCGGGGGCTGGCTGAGTGGCTCAGTTGGTTGAGGAGCGCCAGCTCTGAACAACAGGGTCTTTGGTTCGATTCCCATACGGGCCAGTGAGCTGCACCCGAGCTGAGCTATCGCTGAGATGGTGAGAGCACGGGCTCTTAGCAGCAAGGTTGATGGCTGGATTCCCACAACTAAGATTGAAGGACAACAACTTGGCTGTTCCCCTTCCAAAATAAAAAATCTTAAAGAAAAAAAGACATGGAATCTCTCTCCTCACCCCTTGTGTGTAGGCTGGCCTTTTAACTAGCTTGGCCAACAGAATGTGATGAAGTGACAATGTGCCAGTTGTGAGCCTGGGTCTTAAAAGGCTATGCATGCTTCCTCCTGTTCTTTTGGGCCTGTCTCTGCCATGAGAAGAAGTCCAGGTCTACATGTAGCAAAGCTGGATCATCCAACCAAGGTTATCCTAGACCAGCCAGACTCCAGGAGACCTCCCAGCTGGCTACAGACACGTGAGTTAGCCCAGCCAAGACCCGCAGGCTCATGAGAAATAATAAATGGTTAAGTCACTGCATCAGGATGGTTTCTTACACAGCAATAGCTAACTGATATACTGAGTTCAGCCTTCCAAACAAGTGGGTACCCTGAGATCCAAGGAGGGGAGAGACCTTCCCTAAAACCACCTCTGCCAGTTACAGAATCCAAGTCACTTACCAGGGGCCCTTGCAACTATGCTGAACACTGTTTTTTACTTCAAGGACCCATGTTTTTCATCTTTATAAGCCATTAGCCCTCAAGTTCTGAATAAAAGGCAGGAGCAGCTACATGAAGATCATCGATCATTGCCATAATGAGGCAAAGTGTATGTTATTAGTTCCAAGTTTGCTACCTCTGAGGTTCTGGAATCATGCTCCTAGAAAGCCACTGGGCACCCACACATCGTAACCATGTGTCTCCCATGAAACTCAAACCATAGTGGCCTTTTCCCAATTTGTAAAATACTGTGGAAGTCAGTAGGATTTTTAATATTAATAGTAATCTGTAGAAGACCCTTGGAACACAGCAAATATTCCCTTAATGTTAGTTGCTGATGTTATTATTATTTTCTCCTCTCACAAATTTTTCTTAAGCCTTTGGTGCCTGCTACCACTTGTCAGCCAGCAGGCAAAATAAATGAATAATAACAGTCACAGCCAACATTTATTGAGGACCAGTGTAGGCCAGGTCTTACATATATCACTGCAACTAATCTTCACAACATTTCTTTGTTAGAGCTACCCCACTGTACAGATGATGCAACTGAGGCCCACCAAGATGAATTTGCCGAGGTTAGTAAAGCTCGGAAATGGCGGAGCAGGATTCACACTCCGGGGGTTTGATGCAAGCCCACAGGAGCACAGACTGTGATTATTCATCTCTGTTCTCCCTAGTGCTTAGCCTAGAGTGGGGACTGAACAAAAGTGCAGAATGATTAAGTAAAAACATTTCAAGGGGTTCAAAGAACACAGTGTTTCCCAACTACCAGGGCTAAAGGGTAAAATGAAACAGACAGACAATATAAGCATGGGGAGGACATGGAGCCACTGGAACCCTCACAGGCTGTCTCTCCCCCACCCTTCACCCCACTGCCGGATCCTGGGCTCTTTTGCTTAGAAGGACATTTACTGTAACCAAGAGGGCAGGGCAACGACCATTTCTGACTCGTTAACACAACTGAAAAGCCCCTGCAGAGCTGTGGTTAAGAGCCTGGGCCTTAGAGCTGGACGGTCAAGGTGGACAAGAAATATCTGTGAGCCTATAGAGCGCCAGCCTGATCCAACATTGTTACTTTCCACCGGGCTCACTCACTGCTTCTACGGACTTTATTGAGCACCTACTATGTTTCAGCACTGAGACTCTGGAGCTGCTACTGTTATGACTGTAAGCAGGTGGGCCTACTGGACTTTTCTAAACTCAACCAGCCTGCTTGGTCTTTGGTCACCTCCTCTACAGGTTCCCTAGTGTCCCTTCTCTTTGAGAACAGGAAATGTCACAATCCAAGGCTCACCAATTTAGAAATAACCAAAGCAGCAGGGACTGCCATCCACACTTACCTTTCATTTCTCAAGGAGGAAAAACCATTCCCTCCCTGGAACATGGGAGGCTAGGGAATTTTCCCTGATGCAAATGCTACAATGGACTGAATGTTTGTGTCCGCCCAAACAGTTTCATATTTTGAAATCCTAACTCCCAATGTGATGGTATTAGGGGAGGCCTTTGGGAAGTGACTAGGTCATGAGGGTGGAGCCCTCATGAATGCGATTAGTGCCCTTATAAAAGGAACCCCAGAGAGCTCTCTTGCCCCTTCCGGCATGTGAGGACACAGCAAGAAGATGGCTATTTATGAATCAGGAAGCCAGCTCTCAAGCAGGAAAAGAATCTGCTGGGACCTTGAGCCTGGACTTCCCAGAACTGGGGGAAATAAACGCTTGTTCTGTAAGCCACCCAGTCTGTGGTATTTTTGTTTGTAGCAGCCCCAGTTGCCTAGGACAGGTGCTGTTCGGTGGGGGCAAGGTGATCTTCCACCCCCTCCAGCCCTCCCGTGCTTTGGGCCCTAGGGTTACTCAGTTCAGAAGGTCCTGGACTGATGCATGGCAGTGGACATTGGTTGTATCCCATCTGGGCAGATCTGCAGATTCCCATGCTCCTGGACTCAGGAAGATGCAAGTGCCCAAGCCCCAGCTGGAGCTGAATGAATAAGAAATTCTCCAGGGACTTTCTCAGATACTTTCCAAAATGGTGGCCCTTCGTCACTGACTTGGGATCGAACTCACCACCACCTTAGGTTCCAATCACATATGCAGTTGTCTCACATATTATATTTTTAAAAATACTGTCATGTGATTGTTCTTGTGTAATCCTTTGAACCCTTTGAGGCTGGCCAGAGTTAGGAACTAGTCTCCCATTTTACAGATGAGGAAACTAAGGTCTGGCTTAGGATCACATGGGCCTGCTGCCTGATTCAGTCCAGTGCTCTTTCTACTAAATATCTCATGACCTCTTGTAAATAAGGTGGTGGGGAGCAGAGAGATGGGGGGGAGGGGTTAGGACTACACTGCGCCAGACACCACCTTAAGTGCTTGCGATGTCATTTCACCACAACCAGGTAAGATGGTACTGCGCCCATTTCACAGACGAAGAAACAAAGCCAGGCAAGCTGAGTGTTCTGCCCGATATAATGAAAGTAACAAATGACAAAGCAAAATTCAAAACCAGGTTTTGAGCCTCTACAGCAGGAGGCAGGGACCTACTTTCTAGAAACAGAGCTTCTTGGGGGTCCAGTCTGGTGAGTGACAACAAATTAACAGGACAAGGGCCGGCCGAGTGGCGCGGTGGTTAAGCGCTGGCTTGGGAAGCCAGCGGCCCCATTTCGGGTCCCACATATGAGGGCCAGCGACACTGCCCTCAAAAAATAAAAATAAAAAAAAATTAACAGAACAAAATAATGAGTGGTTTGGGCAGTGACTCCTGTAAGCAGCTCTCACATCAGAGGGTAGCTGTTCGAAGCTGGGTGGCATCAGGGAATGTGAGCTAGCCTCTCAGAGGGGCCACCTTGAAAGAAATAAGAATCACTTATGTTATTCTAGTAGGTTTGTTTTTTTAAAAAACCATGTAAGTTTTGAGGTCAAATAAAATGAGACTGTCAGTCTGGAAGGATGAAAGGCTGTTCCGGAATTATGGCTCCAGTGTGTCTTGTTATCTCAGGCCACGCTCTTGGATTCTGCCCCAAAATACTTATTTCAGCTGAATACCTTCACCTCCTCTGTGCCTTGGGGCTGCAAGTCAGTGTTACTGGCCGTGGGAAACAGGATGATTGAAACTGAGGTGGGCAACGGAGCTGTCATCAGTTCCTGGGACACCTTTTCCATCAACCAAGCTCTGGCCCACCCCAGAAGGCAGCATCTGAACACTTCAAAGAAGAATGAACAAAAACAGCTTCTCAGAAGCCAGTTTAAGACCTCAGACACGGTCCACGCCAGGCACCCAAAGATAGGAAACAGAAGCTGAGCTCCTGCATCGGGGCAGGAGCTGGAGACTTCTTTTCTTCTACTCCCAACACCTGAATCTTAACTGTTTGCAGCTGACTTCCCCGTAAGATTATGGGCAAGGTACGGGCAGGGTCCAGGTCTGGCTTCTGTCTGAAATCTCCGGCGTCAAATCCAATAGTTGGAACTCTGTAGTTCAACAATGGTTTGTTGAATAATCAAGTAAATCAATAACCGGTAAGTCTTTTTTTTTTTTTTTTTTTTTTTGAGGGCAGTGTCACTGGCCCTCACATGCAGGATCCGAACCAGGGAGGCCAGCATCCCAAGCCAGCTCCCAACCACCACGTCACTTGGCCGGCCCATGGTAAGTCTTGTTTAGTGACAGCTTCGCTGTACCAGGGGCCTTGCTGGATGGAACTGTGAGGATGACGATAGAGAGGAAGGGGAGGAATTGTTCAAGGTTATAGCAGAGTTCTAAGCAGCGAACAGATGCTGACCTTTCCAACCTCAAAGCCTGTAGTAGCTTTTCCCGGTTGGCCTACACCCTTTTGAAGCTCGCAAATGCATTTTCTCTTCAAGATCAAGTTACTTCAGAGGCAAACCAATTGCCAGGTTAAGAGAATGTGAGCAGATTATCTATTGACTGTCATCCCCCCTGCGGGTTTTACAGACCCAACCCCAGGGGCTGCATGGAGCACTGATGGGCCAAGTGGCAGCGTGATGGGAGGTACAGAGGTCAGAGCTTTTAATGGCCTGATTTTAGTGCTTTGGAAATCTCTGACTTTGCGTGATGTCTTTCTATGTTGGCATTTCCGCTCCCTGGGTTTTAAAGAATGAGAAATCTGTGGCTGATCACATATTCAGCAACCAAGTGCACTTATTCGAAGACCTAAATTGCAGAAATAACACGTGTGATTAGCTGAATGAATATGAGTCTGGATCATCAAGCTCAATCTATGGATGAATCAGGAAGAGAAAACTGGGCCAAGTGGAAGGCAAGCCCTTCCTGTCTGGCCCTGCTGCTGGGCCAAGACGCACGTTCCCTGCAAGGTGGCCAAGGTGGCAATCCTTAGAGATGTTTCACCTTGTTCTGCCTACTCAGACCTACCAGAGTCTGCCCACACCCTGTGGCCCAGCTCCAGAGCACAGCTTCAAGGTCTGAGGCAGCTAGACATCTGGTTGTCCCCCAAAGGGCAGAACCACTGACAATGAGCCAGGCCCAAAGGGTCATGAGAAGAGGGCTCTCGTCTCACCTCCATGCCACAAGACCATTCTAGTGCTTACGGGTGAGTTCCTGCAAAACAGGCCTTACCTCCTGGCTTCTGCATTGGATTTGCCCAGTCTAGCAGCATTTTCACCTCCCTGCTGAGAGCTCAGGTGCCTATGCGTGCCCAACTCTCCCCAGAATGACCTGCAAGGAGTCCCCCAGTCAGAGCCCAGTTCCTGCAAGGAACCTCCTCTAGGACGAACACAGACCATCCCAGCACCTCCCAGCACGAGTGCTCGCTCAGTCCAGCCACACTTCAGCCTAGGCCCACAAACCGGCCAACCCTGTGGAGTTGTGCAGACATGCTCATGGCTCTGCTGTCATCTGTCTCCAGCTGCCTCTTCCTGGCTCTGATGGTTTCCTAGCAGGTACCTCTCAGGGACAGAGAACTGCATCTCAGTCATAGTGGCCCTGCACAAATATCACCAAGATTTCCTTTCCTGTTCCCATAATGCAACTGTGGGCATAAGGGACTCTCGAGAGACCAGGGTTCAGGCAAGGCAGTCGCTAAATAGAGAGCTATGGGAGAGAAGTAGGGGAGAGGCAGCTTAAGGAAACCATACAGTGGGAGGTGAAACAGACATAACCTTTTGTATCAGAAGCTTCTGGGGTCAAAGAGCTTGGGTTCTAATCCTGGCTCTGCAATTTGCCAGCTGTGTGATCCTAGCCAACGTACATAACCTCTCTGGGCCTCAGTCCTCATCTGTAAAATGTGGACATTTCTGTATAGAATCATTTGTGCTATTCAATAGATAATATATTTAAAGCACTCAGCAGAGGAGCGTGCGGTAAATGCTCGAACATGTTAGCTAGTCCTGTTATAAAAACTTATCCTAAGAAAACATTAGGACAAGTATGCAAAGATTAGTAAACTGAATTAGCAAATTCACCTCCCCATTGCTTAGAATGGAATAAAACATCAGCAATAACCTAAATGTCCAGTCATAAGGAGATAAGAAAAAATGTGAACTGTGTGTGTATTTATATAACATATGTGAATATATATACATACACACATACATATATAGTCCGTCTATACAACAGAATACCACACAGCCATTAAGTATAACAATATAGGTGTTTAGTTTTTAACAGCTTGAAAAGGTGATCACAAAATACTGTTAGTAGGCAGTATTTATGTGATTCCGTTTATGTAAAAATACATACTTATATCTATTCATTTTCACGCGGACATATCTGAGGAGACACATGAAACTATGGGTCACCTCTGGATGGTGGGGTTTCCAGAGCTTTTCTTTCTGGTTCCTATATGTATTTTTGAATTTCTCTACAATGGGGATACATTACATTTATCTTTTTTTTTTTAAGGTAAAAAGAGATGGAGTAATTTTAAGGGTAGAAAAGGATTGTCACACTCAGATAATTCCAACATGGATAAAGGGATTTGTTCAAACTCCATCACTCTCCAACTGAGGAGGCATGAAGAACGGCAGCCTGAAAAAGGGAAAATCCGCATTTCAAGGTTTAGTATCTGTGAACAGTCACTTAAAAATGGAAGTGTCCCCCGCCATCCTTAGGCATCCTTTCCCACTGCTCCATCCACTGGAAGGAACACCAACCTTGAAAGTTGGCAACAAACCAGATGGGCACCGTGCCTTCCTCCCAGGGAACGCAAACTCAAGAGGATCAGGATGACAATGAATTTCAATTTTACCTCAAAAAAATACCCTTCCGGCTGAGATGAGGAGCTTTGGGGCACAAATCAGCTCTCTGGAAGGAGAGACATTTTAAATAGAATCAGCTGGAGGTTGAGGAAAACTGCAAAGTCTTAACATCTCTGTGTCATAACTTTGCCAGCTGTGTTGAAGTTGACAAGATGCTTACCCAGCACCTCTAGACATATGCCAAATTGAAGTGGTTAAATGGGTAAGCTATAATCACTACCGAGGTCCTTCAGCAAGCTTGCACCCAGTGGCCTGCTTGCCTCTGCTTTCCACACCTGGGCAGGGATCCGGTCTCAGGACAGGAGCTGATTGGTTTATTCACCTACCCATCTCCAGCATCCGTACTGGGGCAGGTGACAGCACTGGATATAAAGGGTCAGTGAGAAGCTGTGCCTGCCTTCAGGAAGAAGTTTCTACTGCAGCCCTTGTTCTTCAAACAGAGGAACACAAGTCCACTTTACCTCACAGAGGGAACATAGGGATTGGAAGCAGGAAGGAAGATAAAGAGGTGGATATATAGAGAAAGGCTGTTCTGTCACTGGGCCTAGAGACAGAGAGAAAGAGGCCAAGGTTTCCTACTTTCCCTCCTATTGATCGGAGAAGGGAGCAGAGATATGCCGAAGGGGTAAGGAACCAGGTCAGAGCGGCAGGCGGGGTAATGGGATGAGCTCAGGCAGGGGCAGGTAGGACTGTGGGGCCCGCAAGTGCCCAAGGAGAGGTCCTTTGTGATAATAAGGCTCCTTTGAGGCTTTTTGTATCAAACGCATCCAAAATCCCTTCCCAGGGGGTGCAGGAAGGCAGGGCTGACACCCATCCATCCACACCCCCAGCCCCTTCTCAGCCACACTTCAGAAACAGTGCAGTTACGCAGAGAATATCGATTCGTATGTTACCTGAGGGTAGGATTAGCCCCAAGTAACAGGTGGTCGGCAGGCGCCCACTTTTCCCAACTGTTTTGCTGCCATGTGCAAATGCCCTGTTCACCAAACATCTGCTGAATGAAAACCCCTGGGCACGCCCAACCCACTCACACCACCAGGCCGCTCTCCAGGCCACCACAGCCTTCCTTCCCGCTGACCTGGGGGCCTGTCGCCTTCATTAAAGCGGGGTCCCCATCCAGGCAGCAGACTCAGCGCCCACAGAGGGGCAGGGGTTTGCCCTTGCCAAAGGCACCACCTGAGCCAACCAGGCTGTGGGGTGGGGACTGACCACTTCAGGAGTGATGGACTTCAGACCAGGAGGGTCCTGGGGTTCCTTATTGAATTGTGCATCAGGGCCACTAATGGGGCTTCTATTTTTTTTTGTCTTTTTGAGGGCAGTGTCACGCCCTCATATGTGGGACCCGAACTGGGGCCGCTGGCTTCCCAAACCAGCGCTTAACCACCACGCCACTTGGCCGGCTCAGGGGGCTTCTATTTTTAACACAGATCCCTGGACAAGCTCCAGACTCACTAAATCAGAATTTGTGGGATGGAACCTAGAAGTCCATGTTTTCAAAAGCTCTGCAGGTCATTCTGAAGCTTTCTCCTGGTTAAGAGCCAGATATTGGTCCAAACCACTCATTTCAAAGATAGTGAGACTATCTCAGGGAGGGGTGGGGAAAGCGTGTTGTCTAAGGTCACACAGGCAGAGCATGGATGGGACACCACTTGCCTGCTTCCCTGGGCCGTTTTGACAGTATTAAGAGTGATGATGATGATAATGAGGATGGTGATGATGATGATAACAGCAGCTAGTATTTCCCAGTATTTCTTTAAGTGTTAACTGGTTGAAGTCTCATGTGTTAACTGGTTGAAGTCTCACAACCACTCTAAGAAGTAGGTACCACTATTCCTGTTTTTTTTTCCCCCATAGGAGAAAACCATGGCACAGAGAGGTTAATTCAATTGCCCCAGGTCACACAGTCAGAATGGGCAGCCCAGTGCCAAAGCCTGTGCTTCTAACCAGTTGGCAAAACTGCCTCAAGCCACCAGGATCCTCCCTCAGGGGTTTTGCTTCCTCCCCAGTCAGTGGGGTTGAGCTGCAGACTCTGGGATGTTTCTGAGGGGATGGTCTCTGTGGACTGCCCAGCTTGGCACCCTGGAGGAGGAGGCAGAGCCTGGGGGAGCCCAGGGAGTGTGTCTTACTGGTCAAGGGACTTGCTTTTGCAATAAGGTCTGGGTCTGGGTGTAGTTCGTGTCCCCAGAATTCAAGGTCCTTCAGGTAGATGAAGCGGTATCACCGTCGGAAAGAACAGGAGAGGTGGCATTTCCCAATCCAGCTCCCCATGACATCCTTTCAGACCATGGCAAGTGTCATGCTATAGCCTTGTCAGGGGTGCTCGGGCCTTTGTCCTTCTTGGTTTGGGGGAGATCAGTAACTACTCTGGCTTTACCTTTACAGCCTAATGCAGGGAAGAGGGGCAATGAACCAAGGCTAAACAGTGTCAGCAGAGAATGTCACAACCTCCTTTTAATGAATAAACACACAGAGACCCTTCTTTGCTACTCACCGTTACCTCTGGATCCCCCAAAAGCACCCTTTAGGCCTGATGCCACGCAGGAAGTCCTGGCCCCAGGGGGGTTTACAGTCCCTGAGGCAGAGGAAACAGGATGTGTGGGCTCTACACACAGACAAACCTGGGTTTGAACTGCCACTCTGCCTCTCTGCAGGCTTGGGCAGCTTACTTCTCCTCTCAGAGTCTCAGTTTCCTCATCATAACACCTGCCTCCCAGAGGTACAGTAAGGAATAAGTGCACCTATGAAAAGGTGCCTGCACCAGCAAGTGAGCACCTGAGGTGATGCCCTTCCTGCCTCCCACTAACAAGGACAAGGAACCTGAGCTGGTGGTTTTATGACAACGATGAGAAGGGGCCTGCTTCTCCTCAAGTCTGAGCCGTCGCAGGCTCTTGGGACTCTCACCTGGCGACCAGGAGCAGGGCTGCACTATGGTTTCCATGGGCTCTACTGCCATAAAAAAAGATTAAAAACGATCTTTCACAATTGCATTGGTATAAAGATGAATATAATTCAGGCTGGAGTCATTATTATATATTCATTATTAGAGTCATATTTTTCTTCTGATTTTAAAGGAAATTAAAATACTTCTGTGAGCCCTAGGCACTGTGCAGGCACATCTGGGGGAGGTGGCTGGCTGGGTGGATGCTGAGGCTCAGACCAGGTCTCTTCCGGCCACGCCTGCAGCCTCCCTCCCCTCCCCCGCCGTGCCCCTTTCTCTCTGAGAGACAACACTCTGCCCGACCTCACTTCCTAGGGTTGGCCTGTGCTGTTCCCCCACCTATAAGATTTCACTGATGTTTCTCAAAATCTACCAGCTGGGCAACTCTGGCACCCCTTCCCATACGTCTCTCAAACGCCACCATCTTTGTGATCCCTCTGCAATGAAATGTGGGGAACTTCATGAAAACTTTTAGAACAGTCTCTGGAACTTGCTCAGCAGCTCTCCTGAGATACTGACGTTCTCTCTTGCAGACACGTTGCTTTGGCACGTGTTCCGTCTGGCAGCCTAGGGAGATGTCATTTGTCTCCTGTCCAATGAGCTCATCATGTCTAGCTCATATCTGCCCGCTCTTCCCTGCTCCATACCCAGCGCAGAGCCTAGCACATAGTAGGTACTCAATGCAAAGTTGCGGGACTGAATTAAAACTTAGGAAATAACTCAAACTCTCCACGTCCCCATGTGGTATCAGTTACTTGTCGCAAAACAATATCCAGATGCATTTCTGGGCTACTGCTATTTCAGGAACAGTATTATTTCGGGAGCCGAGCCCTGCCTGCTGGGTAAGAAGCAGGCAGAGGGCCTCTGCCACGGTAGCTCCCTTCCTCCCTGTCCTAATCATTTGCTTGGCCATTGGTGGGATTAGACAACAGCAATTATTCCCACATGGTCTATTTCCAGAATTCAAAGTTACTGGGGGAGAAAATGCAATTGTGCTTTATCCAGTCATGAAAAAATAAAAAATAAAAAAAATAAAAAAAGCAACAGCAGTGGATTTCAAACTGCCTTTCAGACTCAATGAAAAGAAAAACAAACTTGTATTAGCCTCAAATTGTGCTGACAACACACTTCCGGGTCTCTTTGTCCTCCTCCAGGCTCTCTTCAGAATTTTTCAACAATTCCCATTGATCCCTGTGTGGTTCTCATGCTGATTGTTTATGCTTGGGAGCTCAGCCGTCTGTGGAGCAGGGAACCGATCTGCCTGCCTCCGAGGCCCCAAGGGGTGGGGTGAAGTGAAACCCTGGCTCCTGCCTTCCAGAGAAGTGCTTATGGCTCAGTCCTCACCCTGTGCGGGGCCACCATGACCAGTGCAGCACCTCTGCCCCCAGCACTGAGCCAGCTGCCCACGTGGCTGCAGCACCAGGTTCTCATCAGCCAGGGAGAAACACACCCCACAGTGACCCAATCACTTACTATTTTAGGACCTGGAAGTAACAGGAGGGATCATATGCCAGATACCCATACTGTACGGTGGAGAGATGAGCTCAGAGAGGGACGTGCCTTGTCTGGGTCACAGAGCAGATGAGCAGCCGAGAAGCGATTAGAAGACAGGTTTCCTAGTTCTTGGGACCTGGAGTAGGGAGAATATACCGGGGAGCTACATTCATGGAACCCCGTTTATATAGCAGCACTGCTCGTTACCATGCAGCCACCTGCCCCTGCCCCACTGAACATCTTTTAGACTCCAAGGGGCATGGTCTTGCTCAATCACCCCTGTAGGCCTTTGCATGTGTGTTCCTGTGCCCACGACCTCTCTTATGCTTCTTCATTCAAACTTCATTCAAACTTCATTCAAACTCAGTGTAGAGGCCACCTCCTCCAAGAAGCCTCTTTGAAGCCCACGCCTCCAAGAATGAGCTAAGGAGCCCTTGGTGTGAGCCTGTATCTCATAGCACTCACACTGCTTTAACTGAACTACAGGTCCATGCATTCATTTCCCCAGTAGCCTGGGGGGTCCATGCGGTGTCCATCTTCCTCTTGCTCTATGTCTAGAACAGTGCCTGGCACACTATACGCACTAAACAAGCTTTGACAGATGAAGAAATGGTTTCATGTGACCCCAATGACAATCCTCATTCCACAGGAGAGAAAACCAAGGCTCTGACAGGACATGTGACACTTGCCCAGTGAGGTAGTGGTGGAGCCAGGATTTGGAGAACTCAAGTCTTTGGACTCCCAGGTCCACATTTTCTCTGTTAAGACCCCTTTGCTGGCACAATAACCGGACTCAAGAAATTCCAGTTCACCGTCTCAGGCCTGTGTGTCATAGCTGGGCTGGGAAGTAGAGAGGCCACCCCATGCTTCTGGGGGGACAGTGTAGGGAGTGGGTAGTGAAGGAAGAGGTTGACAACCGTCCCTTCTGTTGCAAGAAGCACTTGAAGCAGCTGGCCTGGGAGCCCCGATTCAGGAAGAATAGAGACCCTCTCCAGACCAGGCCTGAGCAGGCAGCACTGGGCAGCTCCACTCCAGGGAGCACAGGCCCAGGAAGCTGGGCTTCGAACATAGGATAGGGGCTTGATTAGGAGAGAGGCAGCATTCAGCAAAAGGCTAATACTAAGCATAGTGACAAAAGCAAACAAAGGCAAGGATAATGAAGCCATTAGAGCTCTCACCATAGCTGGTGGGGCTGCTGATTGGCTTATTCGCTTTGGAAAACCAGCAGCATTCAACTTAAGCTCAATATACTATAATACAGCATGACCCAGCAATTCAACTCCTGGGTGGATCTCAACATAAACGACTGCTTATATCCACCAGAAGTATGTACAAAAGTGTTGATAACCCCCAGATACTTCTGATGGGAATGCAAAATGGTGCAGCTACTTTGGAAAACAGTCTAGCAGTTCCTCAAAAGGTTATACATAGAGTTACCATATGGCCCAGCAGTTCTACTCCTAGGCGTATGCCCAAGAGAAAACCTATATGCACACAAAAACTTACACATGAATGTTCATAGCAGTGCTATTCATGATCGCCAAAAAAAAACTAGATAGGATCCCAAGGTCCACCCCTGCTGAATGGATAATAAAACGTGGTGTGTCCATACAACAGAACATTACTTGGCAATAAAGATGAATGAAGTACTAATACATGCTACAATGGGGAAGAAACTCCAAACATTATGCTAAGTGAAAGAAGCCAGTCACCGAAGGCCAGATTGTGTGTGATTCCTTTTGTGTGACATGTTCAGAATAGACAAATCTATATAGGAATGGAAAGTAGATGAGTGGTGGCCTTGGGCGGGTGAAAATAACCAGTCACTAAGTTGTAAACAACAGAGGAAGTGTTTATAGCAGCTTTACTCATAATGATCAAATACTGGAAGCAAACATGTCCAGCAAGAAGAGAATGGGTAAACTTGAAAAATGAACTCCAGTTCATAATATAATTATGAGTGAAAAAAAGTAAACCATAAAAGGGGACATGCAGTGTGATAGGAAATTTTAAAGCAGATAAAACAAACCTAAAGTGATAGATGTCAGAACAGTGGGTAATTCTTGGGGACTACTGACCAGGGAGGGTCTGGGAGAACATTTCGGGTACCGGAAATGCTCTCTAGCTTAATCTGTGGATGGGTTCCAGGGTGACTCTGTATGTAAAAATTCACTGGGCTGTGCACTTAAGGTTTGTGCATTTTACTAGATATAAGGTATAAATTATATCTCAAGGGCCGGCCGAGTGGCGCATTGGTTAAGAGCTGGTTTGGGATGCCAGTGGCCCCGGTTTGGATCCCACATGAGGGCCAGTGACACTGCCCTCTGCAGCTAACAACAGCTCCACCTGGAGCTGGGCTGTGCGAGCCCCGGTGACGGAGTAGGCTGCAGCCCCTGCTGCAGTGGGCTGCCATAGGCTACAGTGAGCGGCTGGCAGCCAGCGCAAGCTGCCAATAGCCACGGTGAACGACCATCCAGAGGCCAGCGACTGATCTGTCTCATCCAGGAAGAGCGCAATGACGATACCAACAGTGAAGCGACGTCCTCTGCAACTAGACTGAAGAACAAAAAGGCAGCAACTTGTGTGTTCCCCTTCCCTAATTCCCGAACACTGTTCCCCTTCCCCGATTCCCCA
This sequence comes from Aselliscus stoliczkanus, assembly GCA_033961575.1. Taxonomy (NCBI): domain Eukaryota; kingdom Metazoa; phylum Chordata; class Mammalia; order Chiroptera; family Hipposideridae; genus Aselliscus; species Aselliscus stoliczkanus. The sequence continues at coordinate 165,099,073 of CM066730.1, forward strand.
ATAAAATCTTAAAAAAAAAAAAAGTTATATCTCAAGTTTTTAAAAAGTCATTAAAAAGAAAAGAAAACGATAGAGGCTCATGTCAAAAAACCAGGGTTTGGGGCCAGCCGAGTGGTTCAGTTGGTTAAGAGTTGGCTTAGAGCATGTGCTCTGAGCAACGGGGCCGCCGGTTCAATTCTCACATGAACCAGTGAACGCTGTGCCCTAGCTGAGCTGTCACTGAGCTGCCAACAGGTGGCAGGATGGCTCAGCTGGTGTAACAACAAGATTGCCTGTTCGATGGTGGGCTATGCCCACCTGCAAATAAAGATTGAACTCGGCACCTTGAGCTGAGCTGCCACCTAGATGGCTCAATGGATAGAGCATGTGCTCTTAACAACAAGGCTGCTGGTTCTATTCCCCACATGGGATGGTGGCTATGCCCACCTGCAACTAAGACTGAACACAGCACCTTGAGCTCAGAGGCCACAAGCTGCCGATGGGAAGCCAGATGGTGCCTGGCACCCTCCACAACGAAGATTGAAGAACAACTTGGCTGGTCCCCTCCCTGATTCCCCAATGCTGATTTCCTCCCCCAATTCCCCAATAAAATCTTTAAAAAAAAACACCAGGGTTCAAGTCCTGGCTGTCAGGCCTTCGCGAGTCCGTATCCCCCTTGGGTGCCTCTTTCCCCACCCTCAGACACTGGAACAGATGGTTTAAAAGAATCCAACTGGCACTGCCAGTCTGAGATGCTGCGAATTCACACACCTATTTGTCACGGAGTTTGCTGGGAAATTTGGCAAGTGCTTCCCATCAAAGCCATGCGAAGAAAAGGGGGCTGGGAGTCTGTGGGCTCAGCCTTGTTTCCAAGGAAGGAAAGGACTTTAGAAAGTGGGCGGGAACATGTCAACACCGGGAGGGAATGTCAGTTTCAATATGAATCATCCTCTGCATCCCCAGCAAACTGCTCCGGGAATAGATACCCTGACTCACTCCTCCCCGAAGGGAATGGGACTTGCTACTAAAATTTCAGATTTCAAGAGAACCAGCACCGCCCAAATAGCCTGGCAGAAGCAGAAAAGAAAGAAACCAACCCAGTGACCAACCGGGAATCACAGAAAGGAGGGCGGGCGGGCGGCGAGGGCCTGGGTACAAGCCTCTTTGTATGAAGCCCCAAGGAGGACGCCGGCTCAGGCAGCTGCTGGCGCCAGGGCAGGGACGGGGACCCAAGGCTCCTAACCTCGAGTTTTCTTTTTACAACAACCTGCTACTATATTTTCTAGAGAAATAAATTATGCTCTGTGCTTGTGGGAAGCCTTTTCAACAAAAAGAAAAAAACAGCCAAGATGCATTTTAATTAGAAACTGCTTGGGGAAAAAAGAACCTTTGAGAGAGGAGGGTTCAGGGCAAAGCACCATGCCGTGAGTGGTCAGCAGCACGAGTGGGAAAACCCAGTAGGCTAATTTGGAGGTGAGCAATTTGCTTTGATAACCACCCAATGTGACTGGAGGGATGTTCTGGGCTTCAGAAGGTGGCTGAGGAATCGTGAATGTGTCGTTCCAGGCCACAGGGAGCCAACCTGGGGTGGCAACATCTGACCTGCACTGCCAGGTCTGCCTATCCTTCAAAAGTGTGGGCTGAATACTTTCATCCCGTCCCCCTCGCCGTGCGAATGGCCTGTCTGCCGGTGACTGGGTGCTTCTAATCCATTTCCTCTGCACTCTAATAGCCTCTGGCCTCCAGATGGAGCAACCAGGGCTGCAAAAACACGTGACTACCGGTTAGGTTCGCTCGTTGCCCTTAAGCCTGACCCATTCTATCCAGGAATTGCAACATCACCACTTCCAAGGCTGATGACAGCTCTTCCTCAAAACAAACTCGAGGCCTAGTTAGGAATGTGCCCTGACAGCGATTTTCCAGAAACTGTGGGCACAAGGTGTTTTGTTTTTCCTTTATCTTTTTTCAGGAAAAACAAAAAAAAACTCCTAAAACAAGCTCATAACAAGTGGATATAGTATTTTCAGCCAGATAAGTCAAAGTGCTCTGTTATCCAATAAAAGAAGAGAAGGAAAAAGGACTGGGAAGGCAGTGGGTACATGCAGAGAAGGAAACCACTCAGTTTTGTGTGGACTTACTATATGCCAGGCACTGTGCTGAGGCTACGTGACCCTGCTCCATCCCCTCACCCCCTGCCCCTTTTACAGGCGAATGAACTGAGGTTCAGAGAACTTTGTGCGTTGTTCCCTTTCATTCAACTGCTACATGCTGGGGATTTGAACCCCAGGCATATCTCCAAAGTCAAAACTGCTGCCTCCCAGAAACAAAGTCAGAGATCCGTGGAAACATGGAGACCCGAGGAGAGCCGGGGAAGCAGGTGGTTTTCACAAACTGTGTCTGGCAAAGTGCGCAGTTCTCCAGGCAGCCACACGGGTAGAGTAACTCTCACCCCCACAAAAAGACCCAGTGAGACTGGTGCGTGCATGCGTGCGTGTGTGTGCGCGCGCGCGCAACTGTGTTGTATGTGTACTAGAGACTGTGTGTGTGTATATGTTTGTGTGTGTCTGACTGTGAACATTTTGCAGAAGGCACTAAGTCACACGCCAAAAAGCAATTGTAGAAATGACATCTTGGGGCCTGGATTTATTCCCTCTTCCACATCATATCTGCTCTGTTCACAAGGCAAAGATGACTTTTCTCTCTGCCAAGGCTAAGCATTACCAGCCTGTGATCTGAAAATCATGCTGTGTTCATTTTGCCTCTTAACCCATCCACGGCCATCAATCACCCCTCAAAATGGGGATTTGGTTGGCAGTTCTATCGGGGATTCACAGGGCAGATGCACAATCTAATTTGGGGCTCTCACGGTCATCCTGGGCAGGCTCACAGCAAGGGGACGTTGCTTTTGGCCACGCAAGCACCTCCGTCCTCCACAGAGAAGACGCCTCAGATCGCATCTGCTGACTGTGCAGACGGCTGCTCTTACAGGGTTAGTCTGCTGATTCTAACTGCACTTTGTGACAGAGGAGAAGGTCAAGGCAGTGAGGAGAATGAGAGGCACGAGAGCAAAGCAGTGCCCAGCCCTTCCCCAGGACGGAGGACAGGCAGAGGCTGCGGGAGGCAATTCTTTCATTCTGCGGGATTTACTGAGCGCCTGCTATGATCCAGGCACTGCTTCTTTCCTTGGAATATAATTATTCTCACAGTTATTTTATAACACATATAATAATAACGGCAGCAGCTTACAGCTAATGAGTGCATATGGGCAGGTGTTTACGCACATCCACTTTATCTAATCTTCACAATAATTGAGTGAATTAGGTATTATCCTTGTTGCACAGATGAGGAAACTGAGATGCAGAGGTTCAGAAACCCGCTCAGGGTCACATGACTAGTAAGAGGCAGAGAGAGGACTCAAACGCAGGCTGGTCTGGTTCTCAAACCCGTGCTTCTCTCAGCTAGTCATGCTGATGGCCAATAACATGCTTTGCAATGTGGTGTTTCTAGGTTATTGGGTGGGGATAAAATATTTTCCTAGGCTGGGAAAAAAGAGGGAAGTCGGAGTCTTCTTCCAAGCCCTGACCACTCACTGGATGTTCAATAAACACTGAAGCCGAGTGGGTGGCTGCAGACCCTGGCCACGCAGTACAAGTCTTCCCCAGCTTCCACGAGGGCAATGGAGAAGGTGCAACATCCCCAACCCTGAGACCACCCCTCTGCCTCGTTCCCTTCTCTAAGGTCACCGTATGTGATCCCTGCAGGGACAGGGCAGCATGGTGGTGGATGGATTGGGTTTTAGAATCTGTGATCAAGTCTCTGCTTGATAACTGGGGTAAGGCCTATGAGGAGGACACAAGAGGATGCAGCGACACTGCCTGCTGTGATACATGCACAGGGAGCGGCGGGGTCTTGGTCCCTAAGTCATACACTTCCCGATAGCTGGCTTTTACTAAAGCTGAAAATTTCTTGTTCCTGGTGGCAATCTGGCCGTGACCACAGGCCTGCGTTTCAACAGCCCCTTTTTACAGGTGAGGAAGCTAGGCCTCTGTCACTTTGTGGCTGGTTCCTCTACCTTCCCTCAGGGAATGCATTCATTTTTTTTTACTTCTTTTTTTTTTTTTTTTGTGGGACCAAACCAGGGCCGCTGGCTTCCCAAGCCAGCGCTTAACCACCGCGCCACTCGGCCGGCCCCGGGAATGAATTCTTGAAGTGATAGAATCACCTCTGTGACTTAATAATGATAAGAACACGACCATCAAGTACCTACTCTGTGCCTGGCATAAACCCTGTATATGTCTCCTCTTTACTTGTCACCATAGACCCAGAGGCAATGGCCTCTGTCCCATTCTTTAGTTAGAGGCCACACAGCTGCTAAGTGGCAACCCAGAAGTTCCACTAAGGCCTGCTTGGATCCAAAGTCCATGCTCTTTCCACCATCCAACTGGACACTTACTGTCCCATCTGGCCACCTCTCAGAGGAAGGGGAAAGAGGCAGATGCCTGCCTCGGCCTGGGCCACAAGGTGAGGGTCAGCTGTGTCCTCTTTGCTCACAGCCTCTGGGGTCTTGGGAGCATTTCCTGACAGGACCTGCTGAGCCGGATGTTTGTAAAAAGGAAGCCACTTCGACACGGAATTGCTTAGGACTCAAGAACCAGCTTGAGATGCACTTCACCCAGAGGTCTTGCTCTCAAAGTGGGATTCAGAGAGGGTCACATGGGCGGTCAGGAGGGGAATTCAATTTGGTGAAATATCACACAGGGAGACCAGGCTGCTCTCCGATGTCCCCGCTGCAGCTCCTGCACATCCTGCAGAGTTAGGCACCAGTGTGAACTCATGACCCGTCCCAGGGAGCAGCCCCCGCCCCCCCGGCCCGGCAGGCCTGAGATGGAGGCTGCAAGAGCCTGTGTCCTAAGGGTCCCCTGCACATCAACTCAGCCAGGTGGGTCAGGGCGGGCACTGCTGCCACCTGACCATTCCCTGCAGGTCCCAATTTATAGTGAGGTTACTGATGACAGCAGTGGCCAGAGTCCAGAAATGACGCTGTCCAGCAGCCCACATGGGTGCAGAAAAAGAAGTGGTGGTCTGACAAGCAGGCTAATTCAGGCCAGTTCATCTCTTTCTGTCTTTGAGCATAGTCTGGCTTCAAAGCCCCTTAGGGGTCTACACCAAATTAGAGCCTCCTCCAGGTTCCTAAAATGCCCATTAGCCTTTCTCCTCTGGGCGTGCTCCCATAAGCCACTGTATCATAAAACCACTTGTGGCCATAGTAACCATAGCTACTACCTGTTAAGTGGGTTCAGTGTGTCAGACAGGCCCAGGGCTGGGGGTTTGATGTCTTCATTAGCTCCACTTTATAGAAAAACTCAAGCTTAAAGAGAAATGACTTGCCCAAGATCACACAACCAGGAAGTAGTGAAGTCTGAATTTGAATTACTGGTCTCCAGAGATTCAGAACCTCAAGCGAGTAAAAGACTGATCACATCCTCATTTGTGATCATCTTCTATTGCTCCCTCTTTCTGAGAGCACCCAGAGAGGCCCTGGAAAGGTTGCCAGTGTATATCGTTTCAGAGTTGGTGGAGTTTTTGCTGTGCCATTTACCCCTGTATCCCGAGCAGTCAGCACTGGACATGGCACCAAACAAGCATCTGTTGAGTGAAAGAGTAAATCAAGACCAGCTCTCCCTGCCCGGTGTCTGGTCCCTACACCTTCTTCTCCAGGAGCCAGCTGCCCAAGGCAGCTCATTTGCTGGCTGCAGAAGGAGGGCTCTGCCTCACTGCCAGGATGGCTGTAGGCACTGGGTCATGGGGTATCCAGGGCCCTGCCAAGGCCACTCTTGGGACACGGATCTAGGACCCTCCATGGGCTCACTGGGGCAACTGCCAACCACATTTATTGTAACAGAAATCATAAATCACTCACATACACTTGCATATTCAGGCATACTCTCATAGCTGCTCCAGTGTGAAGGAGAACCAAAAAGGGCCCAGAGAGGTTAAGTGACCTGGACTTGACCACACAGACAGTTCAGAGCAGAGTGAGGACTTGTACTCAGGTCTTCTGACTCAAGGTCCAGGTGTCTTTCCACTGTTCCAGGTCCCCACTCTCCACCAGGCTTGTTGATTAGAAAGGGGCAGGAAGGTTGAGATTTGAATCTCAGGCCTTGAGGAATTTTACAAAATGGGATTTGGTTTAGCCCAATTCCTCCCAGCCGTGCTCCATCTATCCCAGTGGACAGTCTCAGCAATAGCTACGCCCTCAACCTCCATCAATTTCCTGAATATCTGCAGCCTGTTTAGCGAGAAGGAGAGGAGAAGCTTCCTTGATTACGTCCCTGATCTACACTAGTAGCCACAACTGATGAGATCCACACCAGCCATCTTTCCCCATGATGCAGTGGGCTGTTGGGGAAGACCCGCGTTCTAGGCCGGTGAAGCAGCCAGGCTCCTGAACTAGAATCTACACATTTCCTATTTGAGGGTAAAGACACATCTGTCTTCCTCCCTTCTGACTCAGAAGTTGTCTCTAGGCATCTATCCTAAGACAACGTTTTATGCACAAAGATGATAATTGCTGCATGATTTTTAATAGCGAAAAATTGGAAAGGACCTTTGTCCAAAGTAGCGGGGTGCTTAAATGAATTACAGCACATCCCTGCAATCGCTGTAACCACTAAAAAAATTCTTTATGAAAAATTTAAATGAGTTAGGGAAATACTTACGATGCAACATTAAGTAAAAAAAAAAAAGAAACAAAAAGAAAGAAAGGACATAAAATTATATATAAAGGGGGAAAAAAGCACACAGGAGAAAAGTTTGGATGGGAAGGAGCCAAGATAGTAATAGAGGCTGCACCTATGTGGCAGAAAGAGTTATTTTTTTGTCTGCTTTACACTTTTTGATATTTTCTCATTTCCCTACATTCCTATAATGGAGGGGGAGGGGAGAAGCTACCCAAATTCACATTCCTCCCTCCCCACAAGAGGAATGACTTGTCTGAACAACCAGAAAGGTTGTGATACTGGCTGGTTAGAGGGAGGACGGGAGACCCCAGGTCTCTTTTTCATAACACAAATATTTCTGACACAGCCATGTCAGGGGTGGGGGCATTCCTTGTAAATCTGCTTTTGAGATTTTTCTGGGACTTTCTGTCTGATTTGCTTCTTTGGTCCTTGGCTTCAGGAGCTTACGTCTCTAAGGGGTGAGGGATATAGGTGATGGATTTCTGTCTCCAGCTCCAGAGAGCTCCTGTCTCTCAAGGAAAGAAGGAAGCCAGGTTGCCCCCAGAATCCTTTCACGTGAAAGGCCTGCAGAGATGCCAGCTGGCAGCTTAGATGGAGTGTTAAATTTGAAATCTGAGGCCGTGCCCACAATGAGGCACCTTGCAGTCTCTCCAGCTGAGAGAGGAGCTTTCTGAGTAAGGAAACTCCTATGGCAGGAAGGGCAGGGACCTCAGCGGTGAGACTGCAGATCCAACACAAGCTGCCATCACACACGCTGCTTCCAAACGAGTCCACCAAGACAGTGTGCAAGCGACACAGCCCCAAGTCCCTGAAGGCAGCTTACATGCCCATCTCGTCGGGAATGAGTTTGGTTTCTCTGTGCAAACACCAAAGACCATTTTCCAGCTACACTGGGAGGAGTGGGTTTAAACCGAATTCTCTGTGTCCTTCAGAATTCCAAACCTCGTCCGTGGAAACAGGTCTCCATCCCTCACCGTCCCCACTCACATCTCCAAGTTTGTGTGCAATAAGAAATACATTATCGCTGTATACAAAGAACTGTATAGTTAGAGAGAAGTGTATAGAAGGCTCAGAAGCCTGAAGAGCCCAGAAAGAAGCCAGACTTGGGCGCTGCAGGTCTGGAGACACAGGAACACAGCCCAGGACATGAAAAGCCACCAATAAAGTTCCGCTCAGCCACCAGGGGGCAGTGGGGCTCCCCGACGGCAACTCACCGAACATGTTGCCCTCGTAGCCGTCCTTCGTGAGCGGCCGGAGCTCGTTTTTCCCCATCGCGTACCGCCTGTAGCTCTGCCAGGCGAAGCGCATCATCTGCAGGGAAAGGCAGGAAACCGAGAGCTGAGCGTGGCGATGCCCCACAGTGCCGACTGGCCCCCCCGGGCTTTGCCCTTTGCAACAGGGTTTGAAACCACATGCAAGAAAACAATCTCCCATATTGAGGGAGGCGCCTTCCTCTCGCTATAATTTTAGTTACAGTCATATCTGCCTGGAAGGCCGTTCTCCTCGGGAGGGCCAGAATCTACGCATAGATTTCCTAGGAAGACACACTTCATCCTGCAGCCCCAAAGTGAAGAGCCACCTCTTTCTTCCAAGAAGCCTTCTCTGCTTGGCTCTGGCCTAAAGTGCTCCTCTGAGGGGAAGGACACAACTCACTGAGTGGTGATGCCTGCTGTTATCCAATAGAACAATCCCCTGTGTGCGGGACTGTGAACTCCTGTTTTGTGGGGGAGGAGACAGGTCAGACACGAGGTGACTTGCCCAAGGTTACCCACTGAGTCAGAGTGCTGGCAACTGAACCCATGCCCTCAGGCTCCAAAGCCTTAGGTCTGTCCCCAACGCCTTGGCATTGTCTCCTAAAGTCACCGCATAAGTCTCTTCAAACTCCTCCAAAGCTTGGCTGGACTTACCCTGGCTGTGCCAGGCTCCCTAGCACCCCAGCTGGTCACTGTTACTTTTTATTTTCCTGGCTCTGGACCATAAACTCCTTGCAGCCAGAAGCTACACTTGCCTTACCTCAGTGTCCCCCACAGCACCCAGCACAGGACTTGGCATGTGTAGGCAGCAATGAGTATTTGTTGACTTTGTCATCCAGTGTGTGAGTGAGTTCTTACTGCATTAAGGCAGCTGTGTCAGCCCCTGGGGGGCATTACACAAGTGCCTTGGTCCCCTGGCTGCACTTGGAACTGAAGGACGGAGGCGTGCAAGGGGAGAGCTCGCCCCAGCCGCCTTCCTCCTCCCCCCTCCCAGGGTCTCCCATATTTGCCTTCATGGTTCTTGCATTTTGCCTTTGCATGACAGGCTGCAGAAGGAGGAGAAGAGCAGCGTGGGGACAGCGTGGGGGCAGAGGAGGGAGCCAGGGCAGACAGTGAAGGCACAGCTGAGGGGACAGATGGGTGGGGAGGGGAGGCAGCCTGGAGTGGTAGAAAGAACGCAGGCTTCAGGCCCCAGGGTTCTAATCCTACCTCTGTTGTTCTCTTTGACTCTGGCCAGTGACTAAACACCTCTGAGCTGCAGATGCCTCATCTTTGAATTGGGAATAACAAGGCCTGCTCTGCCACAACCTTGAAAGGATTACATGAAAGAAAGTAGCTGGAAATGCCCAGTTTCTGACTTGACACAGCAAGCGATCAACAAACGGCTGGTTTCCCTTCCCTCCTCAGCCTTTAAAATACCCGTTTGGTTCTCCAGGTCTCATCCGTCCACCCCTCCTTTTGTCCATCCTATTAGTTCTCAAAATTGAGCGTGCACCAGAATCACCTGGGGGGCCTCTTTAGACGGGACCCATTCTGGAGTTTCTGCTTCAGCAGGCCTTGCTTTTCTAACAAGTTCCCACGTGATGCTGCTCGTCCACGGGCCTCTTTTGGAACCACAGATCTATTATGTGTTTACTTCTACTTCTCACCCCACTTCCAGGCTCCCTTTTGCTTTTCTTCTCCTGTCTCCCAGCCTCCCTTCCTGCCTCAGCATCACTCTTTCTGGACATTTCCACCTGCATTCCTATGCTCTGCCTCTCCTGGTGCCAAAGCTTAGAATCCATCTCTGGCAGCACATCGGGACAGTAACTGCTGCTCTGACCCAGACGCACAGACCAGGGGGGTGGATGTGACAGGTCTGTGGCCTGGGCGCTCCGTGGAATGGCAGAATAACCTAGTACCACCTCCCCACTACATAGATGATGACACTGAGGCTCAGAGATGGAAAATGGTCAGGGTGGAACAGCCAGCAGGGCTGGAATCCAGCTCTTTCAACTCCTAGCCCAGCAGACCCGCCCCTAGGCCTGGCCTGGTATGTGGCTTCCCATGTGACACACATGCAAATATCGCGGTAACGCATGCCAAGCACTTAGCACAGGCTTTGAGTCCTGGTTCCATTCCTGTTATTTTCTCCTTATCTTGAATTGGCAATAACGGAAACTAATTGCTGGGTATGAGCCCTTGAGGGAGGCTGGCCTCCTCCCTCAGTCTCTCTTACAGCGGGGCGGGGTGCTCCCTCAGTTAAGTCACCGTGAGGGGAGGGAAGAGAGGTGGTGAGGTGAGAGGGCAGCAGGAGGCCGTTAAACATAAATGACAGCAGGAAAGAAGAAGCAGAGGTCAGGAGGGGGAACACTGCACCCTATCCTCCAAACCCCTCCTGCTTAAGACAGAGAAAGTGAGCGAGCGAGGTGGGTGTGCAGGAGTAATTAGGAGAATCATAGGTATCATGTTCTCAAGAAGCTATCGCTGCAGAGATGCGGAGATGTTTGGAATGTGGCCCGTTCTCATCGTCATCCACATCAATGGGGGGATAATGGCAGCAGTGATCCCTGTGTCATCTGGGACAGGATTCAGAAGGCAATCAGAGCTGCTCTCAGTCGCACGCACGTGTGCACGCACGCACACGTGTACAAGTACATGCCGGCCCTCAAACACACATATCGCCCACCTCAGTTCACATCTGCCTCAGCCCAGGTGCCGGATGAGCAGGGGACAGGAAGGAGCCCCGGCCGGGCTGCCCTTATTTCTCTTCCTAAGCAGCACCTCTCAGGTGTCCTGTGCTGTGCCTGGCAGCAGTCTGGGCGGCAGCAGTGGGTGGGTGGGGGGGCGTATTCTCCCAGCCTCTACCCTCTGCTTCCTGCTAACTGCTTGTCTTCCTGCAGATCCCAGCTGTAAGGGCCTGTTTGCAGGGAGACCTCCCCAGCCCAGCCTAAGTCAGGCCCCACTCCTACCCCATATTCCTGATGCCCAGTCCCCTAGCGGCCCGCAGCCAGGCCTCTAGGTACACTTCCAGCTCTTTTGTCAGTCCCTCTACCCACTTTGCACTGCAGCTCATCCGGGGACTGGCACCTAACAGGTACTCATTAAATATTTGCTGAATGAATGTAGGAACACAAGAAAACTGGCTCTGGAGCTTAACACATGGCTTGATGTGATGTGGGAGACTTGATGTGAACCACACACATCACAGACAAGACAGGTACCAGGTCAAAGGGGAGGGGCTTGTGAGCAACAGAAGTGCTCCGAAGAGGGAAAGCGTGTGCCTCAAGGGAAGCTTTGTGGGTACCCAAGTATACTGATGGCCAAGTAGGACTGATGGCCAAATGTGGCCAAGTAGGACATAGAAAGGCTAATCTTAATCTGGAACTAGTGATAAGAGTGTGGGGTGAGCCCTGGACTTGGCTTTAGAGATGGACAGGCCCTGGCTTTATTCTTAGGCAGCTCTAACCTCCAAGGTCACCCAGGCCACCTCTGGCCCCATGCAGGTTCCTTAATAAAAGATTAAGTCATCTCTCTTTGAACACTCCCAATGATGGGGTGCTCACTACCTTACCAGGCAGTCCATTCCATTGTGGAGCTTCACAAAGTTCTTCCTTAACCAATCCAAATTTGTTTTCCCCTTTGGGCCATGGGGAAGACAGCTCATGTGCTTCCACACCACAGACCTTCAGCCAGGGGGAGCCAACCCTCAAAGGTTCAGAAAATAATGGGGGGAGGAGTGTGTGTGTGTGTGTAGACAGATAGAGAGAGAGAGAAAGAAACAGGGTAAAACATTAACATTTGAGGAATCTGGGTGAAGGGTAAATGTGAAATCTTTGTTAGACTTTTACAGCTTTTCTATAAGTCAAATTATTTTTTTTTTTAAAAACCCACTAGGTGGGCCAGCCGAGTGGCACGGTGGTTAAGCACTGGCTTGGGATGCCAGTGGCCCAGTTCAGGTCCCACATATGAGGGCCAGTGACACTGCCTTCAAAAAATAAATAAATAAATAAAAATTAAAAAAAAACCCACTAGGGCACTTTGCTGGAGGTTGATGTTATTTTCACCCAAATTTATACGTTACAGAATTCTGTTTTCCTCTACTTTAAATTTGACAGAATGTGCCTGTTGCCCATCTCCCTGCAGCTCCTCTTACCCACAGCTCCTCAAAAACCCTCCGGGCTGTCACATCCCCCTCCCCAAGCCTGTCCTGCCCACTCTAGTGGGAAATGGAGCAAATGAGGAACTGGCAATTTGGTTTCTCCATTTATAATTGTATTACCATGTTCAAGTCAGGCGCCTGTCCTTACTCTGTTCTTCCTGCTCCAAAAATAAATAAAAGGCTCCTTTGGTGGTTTTGAGCATTTTCCAGAAGGCCCAGTACAGTCTGGGCTTCAGCCCCCGCGCCCGCTCCTCCCACCACTGGGTTGGTCTTTTCATTTAGCTCAGCTCTGTGCTTACTTCCCTCTTCTGCAAATATCCTTTACCATATTTTAAAAATAAGGTCTATCTATCTATCTATCCATCCATCCATCCATCCATCCATCCATCCATCCATCCATCATCCATCCATTTATCCATCCATCTATCGAAGGTACATATGCTCACTGTAGAAAAACAGAGAGAAAGAAAACAATCACCCATTATTCAAATACTATAACCACCATTCCCATTTTGGTGTTTTGCTTTCTACTCTTTTTTTTATTCATCTTTGCTTCTTGCAGTGATGATGACATACACCTGTTCCATCTTATTACAAAAGCTTTGTAAATATCATTGTAAATAGCTCTATAATAGCCCAGCAAGTAGATTCGGCATCATTTACTTAACCCTCCTCCCTCACAATTGCACATTTCAGTGATTTCTACTATGGGGTTATTATAAATAATGCCATAATGAACACCTTTGTGCACACACTCCTGTTTCTATATTTTGAATAACTTCCAGAGTCTCTAAGAAATTGCTAGAAAAAAATTTAAAGTTATTAATATGTTTATTCCCTTTTAAAGATTAAACCCAGATAGCTTGTTTTGCCCACCACTGTGCAAAATTTTATGGATAGGAAAACGTATAACAATTTTGTGACGATACAGTAAAGTAGTTCACTTGGGGACATAAAACTGACATAACGATCATTGTTAACATCTGTGTACCTCTTTGCTCATTTTCTCTTGTTTGATTTGGGTAGTTCAGTGGGCTCGACAAGATAGGTATTATTCCCATTTAGGAATAACCATGCAAGGGCTAAATGAAGTATGAGATGTCAAGTATTAAACTGATATTTAAAAATATGTTTCCAAATGTTCAGGGATATACAAAAATGCTCATTACATAATAGCACGTGGAAAAGCAGGATACCAAATTATACAGTATGAAACTGACTGGTCTATGCATAAGTATATTAGAGAAAATTTTAATATGCTTTATACACTTAATACACGATATTTTCTGGATTTTCTATGATGAATATCTAGAAATGTTGGTAATGTGAAAATGAAAAATGTAAGGAAGAAATTATATGGTACTCCTAAGTCAAAAGGGAGTGTTTGGGTGGTTGGACATGAGGTGGGTGGGATGGAGCTGGGGTTGTGAGAGCAGCTAGGAGTCAGAGAGAAGGCCATCCAGCAAGAGACACAACATAAGTAGAAGCACAGAGCCAGAACCTCAGAGTCAAACAGAATCGGAGTGCCAGGGACACCACCTAGTTACAAGAACTGTGTGAGAGGGCCGGCCGAGTGACGCGGTGGTTAAGCGCTGGCTTGAGAAGCCAGTGGTCCCGGTTCGGGTCCCGCATATGAGGGCCAGTGACACTGCCCTCAAAAAAAAAAAAAAAAAAAAAAAGAACTGTGTGAGACCCAGAGAAGGGAAGTGACTTGCCATGGCCAGGGCACAGAAGTTAATAGCACAGGGACGGTCGTGTCTCCAAAACCATGAGTCAGGACAGGAAGGCAGCTGACTGGGACCAGGGCGAGCTGAGCTATTGCAAGAGAAATCTGGGGAGCCCCAAGAACAGGACTGGAAGAATCAGGAGACATAAGAGCTAAACACCAAGAGAAAATAAACCTCTGCTAGAAATACACACCAGGCAGTCATCATCTGCGCTCGAGACAGAAGGCAGCTTTAGATGGTCTCTGGAAGCCCCGCCCTTCCGTCAGCCTGTGATTTATAGATTCAGAGAACACCTAACAATAGACTACAAAGCCTTCCCCTCACCAAGTCCTGCAAAGGCAGAAAACAAAGCTCCAATGATAGAGAGACAGGCAGAGCAAGCGGAGCTGAATCCTAAGACGTCTTGTCAGTTCTTTCTCAAAAAAAAGCTCTTCTTGTCCACTGGAACAAATTACAATGACATGAAATCTTAAAATGAAAAATATTTACTAGCTTGAGGCAGACATTCTGATTTTGTTGAAGAGGTTCTCCTACCTGTCTCGGCTCTAAGATTGTCTCCTGCAGAAAAGTGACTAGAAATCAGGTACGGATGCCCACTCCAGCCGAGGAGCCCCAGAACAATGCAACCAAGAGAGAAGCGATGCATTTGAGGATAGAGGAAACGGGAAAACTGGCAGATCACCTCCAGAAGGGGAAACCAATAGAAAGTCTGCGGTGGAAGGTTCTTTGGGGGCAACTGGGGAGGAAAGAGGTGAGCACGGAAGCAGTGAGACATTCTCTCCCCTTTTAAAAACAAAACACACACACACAGACACGTTCGAGTCTGGCGGTGACCCAGAACCACAGTTGCAACATCTCCAAGCTGCCAAGAAGGGAAGGGGATTTTCCCGGTCACTGAAGGCAAGTGCTCACAGCAGCCGTACTGGTGTCTCCCAGCAGTGACACCTGGCCCAGTTTGCAGGGCTGAATGGGAAAGGACTTGGTCTTGAATGATCCTGGGATCTCATGACTACACAGATAAAGAGATCAGAACACTGGGTTGATTTTTTTCCTTCACACTCGGCACAGTCCCCAAAAACAACAGACAGCTTGGTACCTGAATACTATTGGTGTTAGGGTTCTCAATCCGCCCCCCTCTATAGGTAACCCACAAAATGATCGTACTGGTGACTGCTGAGGAGACATCTGTGAATACACGTAACGTCCGGTCTATGGTTCAGAAGTTGGGTGCATGCAGGATTTGGTTATGCTGGGGGTAGAGGGAAGTAGAAGGGTGAGGTGTGCCTCCAACCCTCCCCACTTTGGGGTTTGCCTGAGCTATTTATTGAAAGGCACATGTAGGTAATGAAAACGTGATATGACTCCCTGCCTCTCTGAGGTCCAGACAGCTCTCCCACATCCTGCCCCTGGGGATTCAGGTTTGAGCAGTCTCAGAAATCTCACCCCATCTCTAGCTGTTCTAAGGTACCATGGTTACGAGTGTGGGCTGTGGAGGCAGACTGACCCTTGCTGCTCAAATGTGGTCCAGGGACCAGCAGACGGGCACACGCAGGGAGCATGCTAGAAATGCAGTACCCTGGGCCTCATTTCAGAGGCCCAATTATTCAGAACCAGCATTTTAACAGGATCCGCAGATGACCCAAACGCACATTCAAGTTTGAGACACTGCTATAAGGCTCTGCACCTCTGGCTGTGTGGCCTTGAGTGAGTGTCTTAACCTCTCTGAGACTCACTTTCCTCATCTGTAAAAGGAGGGGAATATTTAACTCTTATAATAACCTTGAGGGTAAATAAGATAACATATATAAAGTGCTTTAGCACAGAAGCTGGTATATCATACGTGCTCAATCAAAAGCAGCCGTAGGATGATTGCTATCCTACTAATTTACCTACTAAGTATTTCTCCATCCACTTCTCTCTGCTCTCTAATCCCAGCCACTTGCACCTTTCCATAGGATCCTGCAGCAGCCTCCTAACTCGCCTAGGAGTTCTCTCTGGCCTTCCACACTGTTCTCCATACGATAGCCAGGGAGGTTATTTGAAGTGCAAATTTCTTCATATCTCCGCCTCACCCCCCGACACCCACTTAAACACACACTTCCGTCAGACATAAAGATCAAACTCAGTAAGGCCCATGGAGCCCTGTGGAGTCCCACCCACTCATGCCTCCAGTCTTGGTATATCCTCCCCATCTCTGCCCAGCCACACTAGCTTTCATTCTCAATTCCTCAGAAAACCCTGCCTCCTCTTGCCACAGGGCCTCTGCACATGACAGGCCATCTCCCTGGGTCACCTGTCCCCTTCCTCTTCTGGCCTCGCAAGTCCCACTCATCTTTCAGATCTCAGCTTAGTTGCCATGTCCTGGTGAAGCCTGGTCTCCTGAATCAGGCTGAATTCCCATATTACAAAGGATTATTAAAGGGAGAATTTTACATTAATCATGTGATTGATTAGCATCTATTCCCCCCACCAGGATGTAGATGCCATTGCTCACTATTGCTCCCCGGTAACTAGCAGAGTGCCCAGCACATAGAAGTCCTCCATAAATATATTAGTATGTTGAATGAATTTCTAAGGATAGTGACAACTGGGCTGTTCCTGTCATGAGGACCATGGAAAAATGGGGACGCCTGGGACAGAAACAGCCACTGCCTGGTGGCTTTCACTCAACAAGGATTGAGCAAAGTTCCAACCAGGAAATGGCTCCAACTACAAAGCCATAAGGGGTAGCAAGAATGGGTGAGACACTTTCCTAGTGAGAACCTTCAGGATCTTGGTGCAGAGTCTGCAGACAAACACAAGGGGCTGATGGAGAAGGTCACAAATCAGAGCTCTGTCACTACATTGAGATTGCAAAGTGAAGGGTCCCCTCACTCCTTTGTCCTATCTCAGGCTGGGCATCAGGTGGGGTGGCGCAGGGAGATGGGGGGTAGGGAGAAAAGATGAATGAGGTAGGAACCATCTCAGCTCTTCTGCAAGTGAAATTCTAAGGGGAAATATTCAAAAAGGCCCTTTTGAAGAAATGGAGTACAAAACCCACCAATATGCAGGTAGCGTTACCATTTCCAAAGTGCTTTTGCCTTCCTCATTTGAGCCTTATAGTCACCTGTGAGTGAGGGAGGGGGGTGTCATCATCCCCATTTTATAGAAAAGAAACTGCACTTCTATACAATTAAGTTCATGAACTTGTTGCAATGATGTTGTTAACCTTTTCTGATATCAGAGGGATTATTCATTATGAATTTGTATCCAGTGGACAAACACTTAACCAAGTTGACTATTTGGAAGTGCTGGAAAGGCTGCATGAAAAAGTTAGACGACCTGAATTTTTTGCCAACAATTCATGGCTCTTGCATCATGACAATGCATCAGGTCACACGGCACTGTCTGTGAGGGAGTTTTTAGCCAGTAAACAAATAACTGTATTGGAACACCCTCCCTACTTACCTAATCTGGCCCCCCATGACTTCTTTCTTTACCCAAAGATAAAGGAAACATTGAAATGAAGAAATTTTGATGACATTCAGGACATCCAGGGTAATACGATGACAGGTCTGATGGCCATTCCAGAAAAAGAGTTCCAAAATTGCTTTGAAGGGTGGACTAGGCACTGGCATCGGTGCATAGCTTCCCAAGGAGAGTACTTCAAAGGTGACCATAGTGATATTCAGCAATGAGGTATATAGCACTTTCTCTAGGATGAGTTCGCGAACTTAATTGTCTGACCTTGTATACATACATTTATGGGGCACATACCATGTGCTAAGCACCATGAGCAGAAGTTATACACATATTGGGCTGGCCGAGTGGCGCATTGGTTAAAAGCTGGTTTGGGACGCCAGTGGCCCCGGTTCGGATCCCATATACGAGGGCCAGTGACACTCCCCTCTACAGCTAACAACAGCTCCATCTGGAGCTGGGCTGTGCGAGCCCCGGCGACGGTGTAGGCTGCAGCCCCTGCTGCAGTGGGCTGCCATAGGCTACAGTGAGTGGCCGGCAACCAGCGTGAGCAGCTGGCAGCCAGCGCGAGCTGCCAGTAGCCGCGGTGAGTGACCATCCAGAGGCCGGCAACCGATCTGCCTCATCTGGGAAGAGCACAATGACGATACCAACATGGGCCAGTGAAGCAACATCCTCCGCAACTAGACCGAAGAACAAAAAGACAGCAACTTGTCTGTTCCCCTTCCCCGATTCCCCAACGCTGTCCCCCTCCCCCAATTCCCCAATAAAATCTTTTTATTTCATTTTATTTTATTTTTTTATTTTTTTTTTATTTTTTTTTTTTTATTGGGGAATTGGTGGAGGGGAACAGCGTTTGGGGAATTGGGGAAGGGGAACAGACAAGTTGCCGTCTTCTTGTTCTTCAGTTTAGTTGCGGAGGATGTTGCTTCACTGTTGGTATCGTCATTGCGCTCTTCCCGGATGAGGCAGATCGGTCGCTGGCCTCTGGATGTCGCTCATCGCGGCTATTGGCAGCTCACGCTTGGCTGCCAGCCGCTCACGCTGGCTGTGGGCCATTCACTGCAGCCTATGGCAGCCCACTGCAGCAGGGGCTGCAGCCCACACCATCACCGGGGCTCGCACAGCCCAGCTCCAGGTGGAGCTGTTGTTAGCTGTAGAGGGCAGTGTCACTGGCCCTCATGTGGGATCCGAACCGGGGCCGCTGGCATCCCAAAACCAGCGCTTAACCGATGCGCCACTCGGCCGGCCCCCCAATAAAATCTTTTAAAAAATAAGTTATACATGTATTAATTAGCACATGCAGTTTTCATTGCAGCTCTGAGAGGCACCCTCAAGCACAAGGTAAGACGTAGTAACTAAAAGCCTGGCTTTGAATCCCAGTTGTGGATTCAAACTGTGTGCCCTGAGATAAGATACTTAACCTCTCTGTGCCTCGATTTTCCCATTTGTTTAAAAATAATGATACTGTTATATTATACTTATCCAGTGTTTTCCATGAGTCACCAGTACTTTACATCTATATATTAACTCAATTCATTGTCATACTAATCTTACAAGATTAGTGTATCATTACACTCATTCTCACATGAGAAAACAGGCATGTGCCCGACTGTCACAGCAAGTCAGTGGTAGAGCCAGGACTGGAATCCAGACAGTCTATGTCTTGGCCACAATACGAGGCCCCACCACCTTTCCCAGAACTGAACAATTACCGTACTTCCCATGAATTGAGTGCTGTTTGGATTTATTACAATGCCAGGCATCCAGCACAGTGCCCGGCACACAGAAAACTACGGTCAGTGTTCGCACCGCCTGCCCTGGGCTCCACATTCATTGTTCTCCTACGCCAGGTGCAGCGCCACCGTCCTCCTGAAACCTCAGCTCTGAGTCTCCATTTCCTCTGCAGCTCACGTCTCTTCTCCAGCAAATCTGACAATGACATCGCTGACACACGTCTTTCATTCACCTGTGTCCCCACCCCCTCCCAGTCCACCACTGCCCCAACCTCAGCAAAGGTCCCCCTGCTCCCTCTCTTGCCCCAGCTCTCCTGGATCCTTTCCCTGTACAGCCTCCAGAGCAGGCCTTTTTAAGTGTCCTTCCACTCGGTGTGGTCCTCCAGGACCCTCCCAGAGCCCCGTGACTGGAAGACCTGCCTCTGCCCTCTCTCCATGCCCCTTCCCACTCGCCACACTTCAGCCACAGAGGCCTCTGAGCAACACCTCAAAAACACACAGCCTCTTCCTACCAAGGGTAGGCAGAATAATGGCCCCCGAAGTGCCCATGTCTTAATCCCTGGAACCGGTGAGTATATATGATAAAACGGAATTAAGGCTGCTCATCAGCTGACCTGTTGAGATGGGGAGCTGAGCCTGGATTACCCGGGTGGGCCCACTGGAATCACAAGGGTCCTTGGCAGTGAAAGAGGGAGGTAGGAGAGTCCGTGTCAATGTAGAGAAATGTGAAAAAGACTCCACTAGCCATTGTAGGCTTTGAAGATGGAGGAAGGCACCATCAGCCAAGGAATGTAGGCAGCCTCTCGAAGCTGGGAAGGCAAGGGAATGGGTTTTCTCCTCTAGAGCCTGCAGAAAGGAATGCAGCCTGGCCAACACCTTGATTTTAGCCCAGCGAGACTCATTTTAGCCTTCCGACCTCCAGAACTATAAGAGAATAAGTTTGTGTTGTTTTAAGTCATGGAGTCTGTATGATTTGTTACTGTAGCAATAGGAAACTAACATCACCACAGGGCCTTTGCACTTGCCAATGAATGAACCACCCAATTTCTAATTCAATTTCCACTCCACCACAGCTCTTTTCTGAATTAGGAATTCTGATATCCCGGGGCATGGGTACCAGCATCCGGGAATTCACTGTTCTCCTATAGCCCCTTGCCATCCATCAATGACCCCTCTGCAGGATAATAATTTTTTCATGTCTGTCTCCCTTGCCCTTGAGTTCTGTGACCTATTCATCTCTGCCTCCCCAATCCTGGTGTGGAGTCTGGCCAAACAGGGGAAGTCAACATAGCACACTAGTAATGAATAACAATGGCTACATGTGTCACTCTCTTACCCAGTGAAGGTCATCTGCCGAGCACTTACTGTGTGCCCAGCACCGGGCCACATCCCTCACAGGGATTTCATCCTACATCAGCCTTGCAAGGCGGGTTACCATTAGTAGCCTTAATTCACAGGATGAAGCAAACAAGTGCTAGAGGCTTAAATCACTTGCAAAGGACCCAGAACAAATTAGTGGCAGAGCCAGGCGACGGATGTGAGACGAAAGTCAGAAGCTTGCACCCCAACTGTGGCAGCACAGTGCATCCCATTCAACAGCCCTCTGAGGTAAGATGAGAACCTCCTTTTCCCAACATTTGGGGCTATGCAGCTGGCAAGTGGCAGAGCCAGTGTTTGAAGCCAGGATCTGTCTGATTCAAAAGGCTGTGTCCCTTCCATCTCACTAGGCTGCTTCGCTGTCTAATGAATGAATGAACAAAACATCGACCCACCGCCTCTGGACGGCACATGGCATTCAGAGACTCAAAACGAGCAACGGCTGCTGCCTTGTACAGGGGCCGACGTGCCCATCCTGAAGTTCTGCTTCTCTTGGAAAATAAGAAACATCCCAATTCCCATTTCCCGGAGGCTCAGCCTGCTAGAAGGAACAGATAAACTGCTTTAAAGCTGCTCCAGCTATGCCTGGGGCCTCTGGAAATGAGAAAGGTAGAATCAGTTCTTTTGCCTAAACATTAAGAATTTAAAAAAAACAAAAACAAAAGAAAACCTGGTTTAAGTGAAAACAAGGAAAATAGCAAAGTGAGAGGGAGATCTTGACTGAGCGTGGACAGAAGTAATCTCCGTTGCCAGGTTTCCCAGGGAGGCAGTGCTGCTTGAAATCTGAAAGTTCAGCCTTGAGAACCTCTAGACTATGAGTGGCATTTCTGTGACAGCAAGAGGCCTAGGTGCTCCATGTCAGGGCCTTTGGGGTTCACAGGAGGTTCTTGGCCCAGGAGGAGAACAAAGCTAGGAGGCCCGGAGCCTTGTTTTCCAGTCAATGTCACCATCGCTGGAGGAATCAACTCTGGGTATAGAATCCTTGGGCCCATCTTTAACTCATCCAGGTGGAACCATGTGGAACACCTCCATTTCCGGTGGTTCTCCTTAGAGATTCCACTCCTGAACTCAAGGAGGCCTCAGGATCACTGGACATTCGTGGGCAGTGAAGGGCCCTGTTTCTTGTCCAGTAAAATTGTACCCATCAAGGCAAGCGAGTATTTATTGAGCATCTCCACATAGCAGCTCCTGTGTCAGATGTTATCACATACTGTATCTCCTTTAATCCTCCATGGCTACTCTGGGAAGCAGGTACTATGCCCATTTTAGATAAAGATACTGAAGTTCAGAGAGATTCCATAGCTCCAAGGGTGTATGGCCAATAAGTAAAGGGTTTGGATTCAAACCCAGGTCTGGTGCCAACCTTTGCCTCTTCCTGTTCTTCCTTCAACCTCTCTACATCTGAAATCCATTCAGAAAATATGTATTCAGCATCCCTATATGTCCTGTGTTCTGGTACCTACAGCAGTAAATGAGACAGGTAAGATGCCTGCTTCACGGCTGGTGCTCCCTAGTGTGGGAGACAGATAAGAAGGGAACAAACAAGCAGGGTAACTGTGACCGGTGATAAGCATTATGAAGAAAAACAAAGTAAGGGGATAGGAAATGACAGTGGGCGGAGGCAGCCGAGGAGGCCAAGATAGCCACTGAGCCGCGATCTTAATTAGTATCTGAAAAAGCAGCTCCTCCTGTTTCTCATGTGCAGCCTGAGAAATGCTTTTGACTTTTCTCTTTATTCCTCCTAGGCCCCCATTAGCAGAGATTTCAGAGTATATATTTTCTTTTCTTTCTTTCTTTCTTTTTTTTTTTTTTGGCTAGAAAGGCTTGTAAAACCTACTGATGAGGTTACCCGTCCGCACCAGGAGAGAGAATTCCAAAGCAGTAAACAGAGCCGCCAAGCCTTGCAAACACCATATAAAATGTCTCAGGTCTTGGAGCTCATTTGTCCTATGAAGCCAAGTAGCTGTCACCCCGTAAGCTCCTTGAGTTTGCAATGCTCAGGCAGCCCAGCATAGGGTTTCTTTTCATTTTTTTCCAGGTCTATGCTGATGAATGATGTGAAGGGGGCACTTCTGGATTCCTAATCAGGTGTGGGTGGTGCTTTCTCATGCCTCCAAGACTGATTTTCATGGGACACTTCAGGACGTGTTCCTTGACGATGCTGAGCTGAAGCGCGGTGTTCTTGAAAGGATTCCTGCAGCCCTATTAGGAAAGATGACCTAATCACACGGGACAGACTAAAACATCAAGCGATTCCATTTCAAAACCCTGATAAAGAATGCCAAAGAATAATTAACTAAGAAAGCCCAAAAGCTCTAATCTTGAGGATTTAATGGGAAAGACGGGGAGAGAGAGAAAACTCAGATCTTCAAGTTTCACAGATTGTTGAATTGTTGGAATGATCAAAATCAAAGCTCACACAGGCCTTCAGCCAGCTTGCTTTTTGGGTTTCTCCTCCCACCTCCCTCTGATCCACACATCCCACTCCCAACGAACTGAATGCACCAGCCCCAGCTCTGCCCCAGCTCTGCGGCTCTGACATCTAAGAAACCAGGATTTTCTCTTTCGGAAGCTGCCTCCACATCTCAGCTTCCTGCTGGGTCCTGTGAACCTGTGGCAGGAAAGTGCCAGCTCCTGCCGAGATGGCAAAACAGACCCTTTCACAGGCGGGAGACAAACGGACTGACTGCTTCCTGCCGGCAGTGACAGGTGATTCTGTGAAAACTTCACAAAATTTCTCTTCCCTGTACCTGCTTTTGAGGTACAACTATAGGTGATGGTGGCTCGCTGGGGCTCTTTCATGAATCTCAAAGACAGACATTTCCTACAAAAGAAAGGCCTTGGTGAGGTTTTTGCCACTGACAGCCATATATTCTGTATAAAGGAGAACACCATCCTGTTTTCCCAATTCTGAGCACAGTGTTGAAAAAACACTGTGGAAAAATGGTATCCATTTAGCTGGCAGGGGTAGGGGTGGGGGTGTCTTCTCCAGCTGCTGTTAATAAAATAACACCAAGTCGTGGTTGCCTTTTTTTTTTTTTTTTTTTTAGAGGGCAGTGTCACTGGCCCTCATATGTGTGGATCCAAACTGGAGCCGCTGGTCCCATGCCAGCTCTTAACCACCGCGCCCATGGTTACCTTTTTTAAGGAGGATAGTTTCTACTCAACCTGCTGACCCACACAACTGCTCGTTTTGTCTTTTTCTGGGCAAGAGAGGGAAATTCCTCTGACTTTCACTGCGGACCTTGGTGTTCCCTTTATGAACCTGAGAAAGCTTGAGTAACTGTCCCCTCTCTGATCTGACTCCAGGACTGGCGAGTAACACTTAACAATGAATGAAAACGATAAGCCTCATTAGCTGGAATTCCACAGGCCCCTCGTAGATGGGAAGTCACTAAGTGAGACTTCCAGGGTCATGAAAGGGAGGTCAGGGATGGACATGATGCAAAAGGGACAGAGAATGTAAATGCAAAAATGTTTCCTGAGTGATTAACTGGGGCTATTTAACCATTACAAGTTGAAACCCTCTTCGGTCAGGGAAAGAACCAGAGGAAAATCAGAGGCACATTTCTTCTTTCTTTCTTTCTTTCTTTCTTTCTTTCTTTCTTTCTTTCTTTCTTTCTTTCTTTCTTTTTCTTTCTTTCTTTCTTTTCTTTCTTTCTTTCTTTCTTTCTCTCTCTCTCTCTCTCCTTTCTTTCTTTCTTTCTTTCCTTTCTAAACTCTCTCTCTCTCTCTCTCCTTTCTTTCTTTCTTTCCTTTCTAAACTCTCTCTCTCTCTCTCTCTCTCTCCTTTCTTTCTTTCTTTCCTTTCTAAACTCTCTCTCTCTCTTTCTTTCTTTCTTTCCTTCCTTCCTTCCTTTCTTTTTTTTTTTTTTGAGGGCAGTGTCACTGGCCCTCATATGTGGGACCGAACCGGGACCACTGGCTTCTCAAGCCAGTGCTTAACCACCGCGCCACTCGGCCGGCCCCAACACATACATTTCCTCTCTGGGATGAAGCCAGCACAATTTAAAAATGCACAACATCTCTAAACAGCTATTTTATTAGGGTTTCCCCCACCCCCACCCCCAACTAGGCTATGCTAATTAGCAAACGCCTGAGAGTTGAGATTTAAATATGCCAATCTGTCCATCTCAAGAGTTTAGCACAAACAATGTAGAATGTAATTATCTTTAAGCGATAACCACTTTTGTGGGGTTATATTCTTAACTAGAGATCTGAAACTCAACAGATAACCTCTCCCCATGCCCAGAGCAGCTGCTTTCCCACTTAAAAGAAAAATAGCAATACCAAGTGTTATCTGAAAATTCCACCAGGGTGACCTTTCAGGAGAATGATTTTGAGTGTGTACTTCTAGTGATAACTCTGCCACCATTTCTTCTGCTAATGGGGCGTTTTCGCAACCAGCAGGGTGATGGAGATAACCTGACTTCACTGGGGTACAAACAGACTCTACCTGCAATATCTAATGTTCTGTTTTCTCCATTGGTGATCATTTCTTAGGTTGGAAATGGTCAAAAATCTAAAGATTCACAACTTCTTGCTCCTCATGCAATCTGTAGGGACAAGCAAATTGGGGCCCACGGTAGAGATTGGAGAGCAGGATGCAGTCAACTGTTTAGAAGCAATTTTTTTCTGTTTTGCTACCGGGGAACATTGCATCGTGAGGAACTATTCTGGTTCAAATGAACTCTTTTTGAATACTCGGTGGTCATCACACCAGGTCCATTTTTCATGCCACAGACTGAACTCAACTCTTCTCAAAATCGCTTTTTTATGATATTGTGATAGCAAAATGCTAAGAAAGAGGGTGGCTTCACTTCTTCAGCCTGTAACTACAGAAACACGCGTCTTCGTCTTCAGGCACAAAGGGATGTTACCAGGCAACATGACAAAAATGAGTAACATTGATCATCCTTCTCATGGTAATAGCTTTTATAATTAAAGATTACTGCAAATACAATAGATCCCAACGCAAATGGGGATGGAGACACGGCTATTTTTCTACCTCTTTGTCAGCAACTCTCCTGTCTATACATGGACCCTGCACTTCCGTGGGGCTGGAGAAGTCTGTATTAACTCCCTGCCATTGTCGGTGGCCATAACTCTACCTGGGGCAGTGCTTCCCTGACTAAGTTCTCTTGAGTGATAATGAAACCCACCAGCCTCACTTGAGGTCTGATCACAACTGGGCAGTACATATATACTGGCACTGGCACATCTAACGGTGACGGATTCTCCAAGTACCACTGGCTGATGCCTGGGCTGCCGGCACTCTAATCATGAGATAAGTATCTCCTTATGTGAGCGCCTGGAGTCACAGCCTCTGCCCCATGAGCCTTCACCTTTTCTTTTAATCAAACAATGTTTTTCAATTTCAGCTCCATCTATCAGGCGCCTCCGTTGTCTGCTAATAGAGTTTACACTATCCTATTCTCCAGTCTATAGCCAGGGCCAAGAAATCTTCCGTCATTCCTGTAAGTCCCAGAACATTTCAGATGCACTATAAATTGAACTTGAACTTTATCCACCACTGGCTGCCGACCTGAGAATGTGCCAGCAAGGGCTTTAATTCATAATTAGATGTTGGCTAGACAAATTACCTGCCAATGGTACCTTTGTCTACCAGTATCGCACAGGAGAATAATGGGCAATGTGGGGCTACACGGAAAGTGAGAGCTCTCCTGGGAGGAAGTGTTTTGTGAAATCCATTTCCTTGACAACTATTTTCCAAGCAAATGCTGGTACTGTAGGTTATTTTTTTCCCCCATGTTTTTTTTACTATTCTGATGTCTAAAAATCAACATTGTCAAATGCCCTAATGTGAAAAATAGGGATTAAAATAGAAGTAAAATTTTAAAAATTAAGCTTCTAGAGTTGAACATTTTAAAAGCCAGGGATTCACACCACCTTTTTTTTGGGGGGGGGCAGGGTGCAGTTATGAAGCAGATGATAGGCAGCATTTAGAGGTACCTCTAAAGATTAGCTAATCAATCAATACAGGTGACCATGGAGAAGAATGTGGAGGACAATGGCAGGCCATGCTGGGCCCCTCTACCCAGAATTGGAGGACTAACCTAGTCTCTTTGGGTGCAGCCCAGTCTCTGATCAACCCCTTCTGGGGGTTTAAAGAAGCGCCACAAACAACCCAGTCAGCCTCAGGACTAAGTTATATTCCTTTAGAATCACACAATCTCTGATTTTCTGACCCAAGCCCAATTTCAAATATTCTGTCCCATTATCGGACAATGTGTCAGATACCATCTTCTAAGTTTCTATTTGGAAAATGGTCATGTGGAGTCAGTGGGCCTCCCAGGTGTACGCAGAACCACACTCCTAGGGCCAGAACAGACCAGTGGTGTAAAGAGTACTACTGTTCACTGCTCAGGCTGACCCTTTCCCCCCGATGCCTTCGATGGAATTATTAGTTCAACTCTGAACAGGTCATGGCAAGTCAGGACACTTCTTACTATATCCATCTACCCATCCATCCTTCTATTCATCCACCCAATATTCCACATTAAGTACTGCCTCTATGCCAAGAATAGTGTTCGATATTGGGGCTACAGAGGAATAGGACATGGCTACTGTGGGGAGTCATTTTTAAAAGCAAGGTTTTTGATTTGGGGTTTATGGATGGAATGGGAGCCGTGAACCCCATGAAACTGAAGGTAAAACTGTGTGGTTTTTTTGTGTGCATATGTGCACACCATGAGTATGATTCTGGGGAGGGAGGTTTATAGGTTTTATCGGATTAGCATAGGGATCTGTGACTCAAGGTTAAGAGTCACATAAACGCTCTAGTGAAAATTGCTGCGTTCTGTCAGAGAGATCTATCCAAAGAGAAGGGGTGAAAAATATAAAGCTGTGTAATGCAAGTGCTGTTTTGGTGGGACTTTGACAAATGTATGAGTTTGGCTTCACCTGCCCGGAGTCATTCTTCTAGCTCAAGCCTCTTCTTCAGTTCCCTCTGGGCCTCTCACCCACATCAATATCCCTCCTCCATGCTTGTTCCACCCTTGACTCATTTATTCAACAAGTCTCTCCTGAATGAGTGACTCCTTGTGCCCTGTGAACAGCACAGACACGGGTCTCTGCCTTCCTGGACCTGACATTCTATTCTTGTAAGAGAGACAGGCATCCATCAAACATGGATAGACATGTATAATTACGAACTGAGCTCAATGCTAAGTAAGGGGAGAACAGAGAAAGAGGAGGATGGCTGCCCATGGGGCTTGATTCCAAAGAGACCGGGAAAGGCTTCTGTTCACTGGCCAGTGATCTGGATTATAAACTGCTTCACAAGTTTGAAAACCCCTCATGGGGAGGGACCGTGGATCACTGGGCTTGGCAGCTCATGGAGCTTGCACGCCCCTGGCACTGGGCAGGCACTTGTATTTGATGAACAAGCAGATGAGTGACTCAGCAGGCTACCCCGTGGTATTTCTCATATTAAATATTTTTAAGCCCCTTCAGGCTCAAAGGTCTCATCTTAGATCTCCTTTAACCCCACTGCACAGAGAGCAGCTAACAAATCATTAGATTAGGAGGATGCACCCCATTTTCACCAACTCTAAAGAAACTGAATTTGCTTCCCTCTTCCTGGCTTTCTCCCACAAAGCTACTTCAATATTCAATCCCGGGCCTCCGTTCAAGTTCCAAGCCGTTCACACATGACTCTGCTCAGACGCAGCGGAACCTGGGCTCGTCCCCATCGGCAAAGTTGAAAGATATGACCACAGTGGTGGCAGAGCTCACCCTCGGTGGGGGTGATGGAGACACAGGGAGGGGGCACCTGTACCTCCAAGGAGGGAAGAGTTTGAAAACGCACCGGTATGGGGTGGACATGTTTTGTTTATTGTCTATTTTGTTCCCTGCTGTGTCTCTGGTGCCTGGCTCCTAAGATACACTCAATGCTTATTTGTTAAATAAGCCAGCCAGTGAGTGTAAGGGGACTTGGGCCTCCCAGTCGACGCGCGAGGCGGTACCGTGCATGGGCCAGGCAGCGCAGCTGGGCCCAGTGGGTGCTGGTGAAGGTGTGGTCTCCACATGAGTACCGGTTGGTATTTTCATTTACCTTAAGGAGACAAAAATGAAATAAAAACATACCAGAATTGCAGGTGTTTGTCAATGACATGAGCGGATTCTTTCCTGAATAGGATTGGTGTAGTTTTTGAAAACCAGAAGAATATTACTTTCCGTTTTTTTTGTGCTGTTTACAATGATACACTTTCAAGTTTACTCTGCATTATTAACATTTGCTCTACCCCTTCTGCGGTTTAGCTGATTTCCAGCTATCAAGGTTGGGAGGAGATGCACACCATCCTAGACAGATACAATTGATGTGTATAACCTCAAGGACACAGGCAAAATAATCAAGTACAGTAAATTAATTAGGAAGTGATGGATTTTGAGTGTTTGCTACCTTCACTTTTTAATATAATTCCTTAATTGTAAATTTATATAATTAATTTTAGAATAGTGGCTGTTTTTAACAATCAGTTCACCAAATTTCTGAAAATTTAACAACGGCTCTCACTGATCAGCTTTTTAACACATGACTGGGTGCATCCTGCAAGCAGACCCAGGCCTACTGTGGGGTCACAGGAGATTCAGCTAAATGGACTCATCCATTTCTGTGCAATTAGAAAGGCTGGAAAGCAGCTATATCAATGTTTGTACAACATGTAACTTTTGTTATTTAAAACAAGGTTTCATTTGAATTAAGAGTTTGGGCCTCTAATCTCCCTGGATTTAGGGTTCTCAGTTTGCTGGAGGGTAGGGTATGCCAGGGCATTCTCTGGAGGGACTGGCTGCCTCTTGCAGGCAGATGTAGCCGGCACTTTTTAGATAGTGAAGCACATATTGTAGAAAACTGTGGCCTGAGGGCTAAACCATGAAGCCTGCAGCCCCCACCCCACTCCTGCCAGGCCTTAGGGTCTAGAATTTGTGCATCTTCTGATCAAGGGCAGAGTGGATAACCAAGCGTCCCACTCTAGATTCCGCGGGCTCTGTGCCACTTTCTAGCTGACTAACTCTGGGTGTATTGCTTAACATCTCTTCTTCCTAAAGCCTCAGCTTCCTCAACTATAACACTGGGGGAACTACCTCTGTCTCCTAAAACCATCATGAAGATTAATAACCTCTGGGAAAGGCCCACCCATGGTAGTGGTCACTGAGTTTGGCTTTGGATGACTGACATCAGCTAGGCCACCCAGAGGGAGACCAAGTATTCTTAGAGAACAGGAGATGTGGTCTGGTTTAGACGATTCCAGGGCTGGGGGCTGGTGTCCAGCTAGTGGGCCAGGCTCTCTGCATGTGGTCATCCATGTCCCTTCTTTTTTTTTGAGGGCAGTGTCACTGGCCCTCACATGTGGGACCTGAACCGGGGCCACTGGCATCCCAAGCCAGCGCTTAACCACCACGCCACTCGGCCGGCCCTATCCATGTCCTTTCATCAGGAGGCAGGCCACGGCCTAGGGTTCATTACCCTCGGCCACACTACAGGGCGATGATTCACCCTGCAAGTTACACGGGTGTTTTATTGTAGTAAGGACGACATATATAAAGGAGGGCAAAGGGAGCCAATGATAATTCACCCAGGCTAAAGCCCATGGGTAACAAGGCTTGACATGGGGTCACCAAGCTCCATGGTTCTGCCTTCTCGTTTTTCTATGGCTCTTGCTGTATTAACCTCTTTTTCTGTGTTTGTCCAAGGGCAGCCCCCTAAACCCCCAAAAGGGACATAAATAGAACTGATGTACAAAAAGCTACTATATTCTCAGCACAAGGAGAGTAAGGCCATTAGTCTTAAAGTGACAGATGAGTAGGAAATTATTTCTTGTTCAAGAATAATGAAGACCATAAATTGCTGTGTGTACGGGATGATTCACTAGAAGGTAAGCACCTCCAACTGAAAAAGGAAGTCGCCATCACTTCAAGCCTCAGGGCCTTGCCTCATGGCTTTGTTCCTATTCTTCAAGCTCAGGATCCCCACCCCGACCCCCACCTTTGTCCTTAGAACCCTTGCCCCGCCTTCTCTGCAACCTCTGGAAAAAGGCACACGCTAAGGGTGGCTTTCTCAGTCTGGACGCTCCTCACTCCTAGAAAAGGGTTTCAGACCACAGAGCTGTCCAGCGGGGTAAGGATAACCATGACCACGACAGGCTCCCCTTAGAAGGGTGAAAGCCCTGAGGTCCATGTTCGATCCAGATCCCAGACCTTTCCTCTGCCTGGGTTGGTCCATCTCTCAAGCCCTTTTTCTCCTCTGTAAGCCCTCTCTGACCAGCGAATCTAACAGATAGCAAGATGCCAGCATAGGCACGACCAAGTGAGCGTCTTCTTTAACTTTCTACTTCTAACAGCACTTTCAAAAGAACCACTACAACTCAGGAGACATAGCCTGACATTCAGCAGACACATACACAGAATCACCTGCAGAAGGTAGAGACCCAGAAGGAATTCAGCATTCAGGCTTATGTCTTCTATAATCAATATGAAGCTAACCCTCAAAAACTGAGGAACGTGTCAGCTAATACTTTGGTGAAGCACTAGAAAAACCAGCAAATCGCTAGCCCTGGAGAAGATGCCAAACGTACCTGTAGCCATATTATGAACTGATGTCTTTAAAAGGACATAATCCCAAGAGCTCGCTCAAGAGTGCAAGCTCTGAGCAACAGCAGTTCAATGCCCAGCCCAAGCTGAGCTGCCGCTGAGCTGCCAACAGGTGGCAGGATGGCTCAGTTAAAAATAAAATAAAATAAAATAAAATAAAATAAAATAAAATAAAAGGGCATAACCCCAACCTAAACCCAACATCAGCTTAGCAGACAGTCCACTTGGAGATACCCCGGCCCTACCTCCAAAACAGGAGGCAGCTCCTGAGGACTCCCTGGCTAGGTCCTGTGCTCGCCGACTGACCCCAGCCCCAGAGGAGCTATTTTACAGTCAGGCTCAAGGACAAGACTTTTTTCTTCTTTTTTTTTTTTTTGAGGGCAGTGTCTCTGACCCTCACATGTGGGATCCAAAACGGGGCCGCTGGCGTCCCAAGCCAGCTCGTAACCACCCCGCCACTCAGCGGGCCCAAGATTTTCTTCTTTAAGTTAAACTGCAACAGGAGAAATTGAGGTTTCAGAGTAACAGTGAATTTCTTTACATTGTCCTATTAACCGCTAGCACAAGTCCCTGAGAGAAAATTGGCATTTTTCTAGACAGTTTTTAAAAGGAAGCGAGTTCAACCAATAGACCTGGAAATCAGTACCCCCTGATATGTGGCCGACAATAGAGCCAAGGAGAAAAGGCAGGGGTGGCAGGGGGATGTGGGAGGAAGAGCCTGCCTTCTAACCAGCTATACTCTGTCCCACACATCGATCATCTTCTATCCTCTAGGGCCAGAGGAAAGACCAACGGAGCAGTTTCCCATTTGTATTTGTCAAACTCAGCTCACTCCCTTGAAGCCAAGAAAGGAGATTTAAACTACAAGTGTCGGCCGTTCCGCGTAACTAAACTAGTCGTTTGGTATCTTGAGAGCATCGAAGGATTGTAATTACGGACCTGAGGAGAAAGGGTCATTTCTGCAGTTCTGCCCACACCTTTCAGAAGGGGCGATTTCTGCCCTGGAAGAGCCGGCAGAGACAGCAGGCTCCCTCCCCAAGTTCCACGGCAGCCAGGAGCTCAGGGAGAGGCTGCAGAAGGCAGGGGCCAAACAGTTTGGGTCCCATAGTTTATAGATGAAACTTGAACCTGGGGAAAAGCTAAAGGACTCGCCTAAGATCACACAGCAAACTAATTCCTTAATCCATGACCAGTGAGAATGAAGTAGGTTGGAGTCCTCAATCAGAGATGTGCTCTAAATTTTGTTTTTGTTTTTAAATGGCCTAGCTCACAAGATGGTTTATTTTACACCAGTCAGGCCTTGCTTTGTTTTAAACCACTTCAGTGATCAGAGGACAGCATGTGCTCTGGTGAACTCCACAGCACTTTGGAACCACGGCAAATTTACAGCCTAAACGTGAGCAGAGTACATGCCACGGCATCTGCCGTCAAGTCAGGCTTCCCAGTGTGGCCACACACAGATGAAAGTAAAAGCTCACTACACACAAAGAAAGGACAATTATCGCAAAAGCTCACTACTCATAAAGAAAGGACAATTATTGGACCCTGGGAGAGCCTGGGGTGAGCACCCACACACCCAGTGGGTCATGGCTTCCTTACCTCACAGCCTGGATCCAGCTCAACAGCCCGCCTAAAACAAAAGTCAGAACTGCTCTTCTTTTACAAATCTTTACCCTCCAGAAGGGATCAGGTGCCTCATGAATCTGTAAAACAGGGACCCTTATCACAACAATCTCTGTGCTGGACTTGAAGTCTTTGATAGATCTTCATCTGGAAAGGCCATCCCCAGTCTCCCTGTACACAGGAATGAACACTAAAGCTCAGAGGGGCTAATTAATTTGTTCGCAATTGCACAGCACATCAGTAAGAGAATCTCATTTCTTGGACTGGGAGCAAGAATAGATGAAGGATTGAGGCTGACGTATCTGGGTGATGCTGCTCCTTCAGCCCTTAGGGTTCCCAAACTTGTCTTCCTGTCCAGCCGGGAATAGATCAGGATTTCTCAACCTCAGCACTACTGACATTTGGGGCTAGATAATTCTTTTTTTTTTTTTTGGAGGGCTGTGTCACTGGCCCTCATATGTGGGACCCGAACCTGGGCCGCTGCCCAACCACCGCGCCACTCGGCTGGCCCTGGGGCTAGATAATTCTTCACTGTGGGGCCTGCCCTTTGCATCATCAACGTTTAGCAGCATCCTTGGCCTCTATCCACTGGATGCTAACAGCCAACCAAAAATATCTCTGGTCATTGCCAAATGCTCCCCCCACCATACACACACACACACACACACAGGGTTTGCAGGAACAGAATTACCTCAGTTGAGAACCACTGGAATAGATGGATAGCAAGCTTCAGAGGGTGCAGTCCTTGTACTGTTCTCCCAGACATACCCAGGCCCAGGAAAGAGCTGGGCCACTCAGCAAGCTTCCGGCAGGAGCCGGATTGAGAGAAGCTGAGGCCAGACATAGCAGCCTAATTCTGGGGAAAGTAGCATAAGACCAATACCCCCTCCAACATGGACCCTCAGCCCAGGACGCTGACACCTGCTGGGTGCAAGAGGATTCAGGAAAATCAGGGAGTCTGTGAAGCCAGAGGACCTCATCCAGGGTAGGGGACAGGACACCTACTTAGGAGGCATTTGAATTAGAGACACATAGTAATCACAACACAAAAAGATGGTTTCCTATAAGGCCCCCTTGGAGAGATGGGCCACGAACCGGCAGTGCTGGGAAATTTTCAGGGGTCTCAGCAGAAAAGTTACAATACAAGCCAATATTAATTAAACACCTACTATGTGCTAGGTACTCTGCTAAGCAATTTATGCAACTCCAACCCGAGATTATCAACTCACTGCACAGAAAAGAAAACTGAGGCTGTTAAGTAAGTTGCTTAAGGCCCGCTGTTCATCCCACATGCCCGTGGAAGGGCCCCAAACTCTGCCTCAAGAGGAAACCACCTCATGGCAGTGCCTCGTGAGAATCGGGCCCCAGGTCCAAAGACCCACTGAGGAATGGGAAAAGAGGGTATGACCTGAAGCCGGCAGCAGCCTTTGCTAAACAGCCATGTGCCAAGTGCTGCCAGCAGCTCAGCCCCATGGCTGAGTGGGTGCTGGGGGCCTTCCAGCCTGTGGGGCGGGAACAGCTGACACCAGCTGGAATAGAACTTGAGAACACATTAGCAGAGTCTCACTTCCCAGGAGAGCGTGACTTCGCTGCACTGAGCAGACTTCTTTGGCAGCAAGTAGTACTCGCAAGAGTCCTTGTGTCACTTAGAGAAGCCATTTGTTTCCCAACAGCAAGCAGGAAGGTGGCAGCGGTCCTGCAGCAGCAGTTCCTGGAGCTGCCTGGACCTCTGGTCAGAAAGGCCTCTGCTGGAGACCACACAGGCCTTCCAGCCCTGACACTTGGGGCAACGGCTCCTCAGCTCAGAGCCCAGGAGTAGTGTCTGCCCGTGTCCTTGGGAAGTGCCTGGAGGCCTTGCCATCAGCCCGTCAGACTCTTAGGCATCAGGAGCTACTATGAAGGGGCAAATTGGAAAAATGAGGCACTTGGCTGTGGGGGGCCATCGCTGGGGAGCAGGACAGAGCCGCTGAGTCCCCAACCAATCAGCAATTTCTGCCCAGGCTGGTCTCGCGCCACAGCAGACAGGCAGCACAGTCCTCCCACCCACTGAGCACCCACCATGGCACTGACGTGGGACTATGTTAACGCCCTCAGGGAGAAGAGGACATAACCGGTTTTCTAAACCCCACACTCAGGAGCCTGAGGAAACATCTGAAATAAGACTGATATAACCCCCAAAGCACAGATTTTCTCCAGGGGGAATTTCTCTTCCTCCCTTTCTTCCTTCCATCTTTCCTTCCTCCCTCCCTCCCTCCCCCTCTCTCAGTTGACCTCAGGCCCAGGTCAGGGTAGGGATTAGCATGCCCTCTGGCCAGCCAGAAGGATCCGTGTGTGGTTAAAGGATGAGCACAGTAATTTTGTGAGACCTGTTCAGTGACCAGAGCCAGAGAGAGGAGCACACATTGGTCTCTCCCTGCAGTGAGCATCTTACTTGGAGAAAAGTTCCTTGGGTCACATCCCCGCGGACACAGAGGGTCAGACACTGTCTTGGGGGCCTTGTCCTCAATGCTGGGCATGGCTCTCCTTTCCCACCTGCTGGGACGCTGCTCACAATGACGAAGGCAGAATGGCAACAGGGATCTGTGTAACTCATACTACTTGCAGGGAAATGAGCGGCTCGAAGAACTCGCCCAGCCCCAAGCACAAGGAAGGCAGTGAGCTTGCAGAGGCTTAACGTTCAGCTGAAGAGCCAGGCAAGCTCAGGATCAGGCCTGGGAGAATCAAGACCCCTCTAGCCTTTCACACTGGGCAGTCTGTTCTGACGAGCAGGGTCCAATGACCATCAGAAGTCTCCAGCAAGGGCTAGTCTGCACTTCCCCTCGGGGACAGAAGAGAGGATGGGAGAGGGTTTCCAACTAGCCCTCTAGAACTCAGTAGTGGCCGGCCGACCCCCTGGTTCTTGGCATCCATTGATTTCTAGAACGTTTGCTCATTAATCAGTGCACTCCATTCTGAGAGGCCAGCAGGTGAGACTCTCCCCAGAATCAAGCTGACTCCCCGCCCCCCAACTCTTCCTGTGGTCACTTAGGAGTCTCTTTCTCCTAAGCCAACCCCTCTAGTTCTCCTTCAGGGGATTCTTATTTACTGAACAAACAAGTGGAAAAAAAGGGGTTCAAAAATAAGCTCAGATAAGAGCAATAAAGCCTCCCTTTAGCCTTTGCCATGAAAAACGATTTGAAATTGGAGAGCCAGATTTTCCAGGTGAGAATTACAGGGTTTGTGCATTGGGGAAACAACCAAATCTTTATTTTTCTTCTCTAAGGACTAAATTGATATTTACTTGCACAAGTCAAGAGCAGAAAGGGACAGGGCCGGCCGAGTGGCTCAGTGGGTTAAGAGCTCACTCAAGAGTGCGAACTGAGCTCTGAGCAACAGCAGTTCGATGCCCAGCCCAAGCTGAGTTGCCGTTGAGCTGCCAACAGGTGGCAGGATGGCTCAGCTGAAAAAAAAAAAAAAAGAGCAGAAAGGGACAGCCAAGTGTGGTAGGTTTCTCGGAGTCCAAAATGGCAGCAAGAGCATTCCGAACACAGCGTGTCAGAGATAAGGTATATGTTGCCCCAAACAGAGTTTCCTATTGCCAAACAGAGTTTCCTATTGTTAAAAGCCCCTGTTCCTTGCTGGAAGGGAAACTTGGTTATGCCACAGAGAGAACACAGAGTTGAGCGGGTGATGTCTGAGCTGGTCTCTCTGGGCACAGGTCATGAGCTCCCAACACAGGCCTGAAAATAAGCTCAGAATGGCCTCAGCAGCAACAATGATACTGGAGTAGCCTGGAGCAGCGGCTGTCTGCAGAAGCTGATGGGTGTCCCAGAGGCCTCAGCATGGCGAGCACTGGGCACCGATTTGGAAACAAAAGGCTCCAAACTCCTGCACTGATTGCTGGTTGGATCGCCTCAGCTCTCAAACACACTCATTCAACAAGGTCACAGCCCAGCCATGAGCCAGATGCCTCCTCCTTCATTCCTTGAGGGCAGACAAAATAAATGCTGGATAAGAAACAATGCTG
Organism: Aselliscus stoliczkanus; assembly: GCA_033961575.1. NCBI lineage: Eukaryota > Metazoa > Chordata > Mammalia > Chiroptera > Hipposideridae > Aselliscus > Aselliscus stoliczkanus. Next base: position 165,135,728 of record CM066730.1, read on the forward strand.
AGGGCCTAGATTTATAAAAGGAAGAAGAACGATCTGTCTTACGGTAGAAAAGACCCATCTCACGCCCATGGTAAGTGCAGACCCACAGGACCCCACCGGGGATGCAGATCTGTGTACCTGGGGGCTGCGAGCTTCCAGGCCTCTGCTTTGAGAGTCAGGAGCTCTGTCCCACCATTCTGACAACTCAGCATGGCCAATGGCCAATGGTCTCCTTAGGAGCCAGTACAGCCACAGACAAGTTGGAGCATCCTCAAGTTTTAAAAGCATTAAAACCAACGAGGCTGGAATACGCTTAGCCTCTGGAGCTCACCCGGTGACACTGGACAGGGACCAGCTGCTTCCATCAGATGCAGGGCAGCTGGGTGAGAGCAGCAGGCAGGCTCTCACAGCCCCAGGAACCAAGAAGTCCCCTCGAGAGGCAGGGAGTCCACCATCCTGGGACCCTCCATCCTAGAAGCCACAAGCGTGTTGGATGCCGGGAACAGAAACACACGGGAGCGAACTAGCCTTGGAAGCCCTGAAACCACCTCTTAACTGTGAAATGACAGTGAAGTCTCACAGGGCAAAGGGGCCTGCAGAGAAATGCAGTGCAGCTGAGAATAGAAATGTCAGGTTCCTAGGGCAGGTAGGTATTCAGGGCAGGATGCTAAGGTTTCTGCCCCAGTTCTCGAACTACAGAAGCAAAAAGATCCATCAGCTTGTACTTCAGAACCATTAGGAACAGTTACCCAGCCCTAAGACGGGAAGCTGGTGCAGCCCGATGACCTAGGCAAAGGGTCACCAATATGGACCGAGGACCCCTAAGAAGTTGCTGGTAAAATCCAGAAATACAAGGCCTTCTTTGTCCATAGAGAGGCTCAAGGAAGCCAATAGGACAGAGGTGAAAACGGGGTGACAATGGACCAGAGAGAAGGCATTCACTCAGACTGAGGCTCTGAAGTTCTTCTCCATCTTCACCACACTGTGGGCTCACAGTGCCACTAGAAAGACACTTGGGATTTCTGACGTTCAAAAAGTACCTTAGTATGAGCACACTGTGTATGCCGGCACATCATGCCTTTGTCTCAAAGACAAAACACTGAAGCTCAGAGTGTCTGGTGGAAAACACAAAGCGTCTTCAGAAGACCTGCTGAGCCTGCCTGTTCTGCAAAGAAACTGCTGCCAAGCGTTCTTCTGAGACTCCAGTGCTTACGAGTGACAAGTGCCGGACGGTCCAGGAAGGTGCACTTTCTGAGCTGGGCCAACACTCTAACCAAGAGTCCTGGGGTCCTTCCTGACACACGCCTGGCATAACATTAAGAACAATGCTTGTGAAATTCCCAGGAAATGCGCAGCAGGCTGGTTTGGCTTCCACCAGTTGACAGAAAGTAGGAGACAGGTAGTCAGGGAAGAATGACAGTTTGGGGATTAGTGTGACGACAATTAGCCAAGTTCTGCTCTGCTTCTCTTTACAAAGAAAACTTCCCTTCTCTTTGCTCTTGGATGCCATGTTAGGAGAGAGATGTTTCCATGGCAACCGCATACACATTTAGTGATGTGTCACTAAATTTGTGTGTGCACAAAGGCACATTAGGAGACTTTTTTTGAATGTGGCAAGAGAAATAGATTTCCGTAATTGAATGTTGCCCTCAAGTAGAGTTTACCATTTGCTGAAAGCTGGGGCTGCAGCAGGAGATGCTAACTCGGCCTCATCAGAATCGAGGCTCAGCCCCCAAATTTCAGCCAACTTCAGATGAGAGCTGTCTCTTTGGGAGGCCGCTGCCCAGAAAGGCGCATAGACAGATGGGGACATAGCAGGGTGCCGAGATGGCCTTGGCAGAGCCAGAGAAAACAGGCACATCGCTCCTCTGACCAGAGGCCGGGAGGACAGAAAGCTACCTGCACAAGAATCAGGCATGGCCCTGATCCTCCCCCAGGTTCTTAGCACCTCATGACCCCAAAACTAGCACCTGTTCTGACAAAGAGCATGTAGGAAAAGATTTGCACCAATATCAGCTCACTTCCCCAAGAAGTGGAACACAATACAAAGAACGCGGAATCTAGCGCCAGGAGTCTCAGGTGTGTGTCCTAGTTCTGTCTCCTCCTAACCGTGGAACTTTGAAAGCTACTCTTTTTCTAAGCCTCAACCTATAAACTGGGAATATGCTTCCTGGTTACCAGGTGCTCCAGGGAGGCAGCGAGTGTACAAACATCACTACTAAACTGTAATGCTGTTAAACTACAACACTGTTTATAAGGTGGCACTGACGTGGCCCACGTACCCCGAAGGAGGCCTCTGCTGAGGCAGGCTGGGCTCCCAGAGCTGGGGTACAGGGAAAGGGTCCACCTCAACCCGGCTGTGGGTTTATGGTGGCCTGACCCCGGGTCTCCTCAGGGCTGCTACAGCGAGGGACCCGAGGACAGCCCTGTAGCAGCCGCCCCAGCCCAGAGCCTCTTGTTTTCTCTCCCAGGCCCCGCACCTGCCCTGGATCCCAGCCCGTCAGTACAGCGGACAGCAGGCCTGAGGGGTGACGTCATGTGTGCATTTGGTTCACACACACTTGACTCTCCCCATCTGCCACCCAATCTCCTTACTCTCCTCATTGCCCTTTCCCCACTCCAGCTACGCCCCGGCCTCTATTGCTCCAGGTAGAGAGAAGCCACCACTGAAAAGCAAACACAAGAAGCGAACTTTGGGCTTTTGAGCTTCCAAGGACCTGGATCCTGGCAATGAGAGATTTTCAAGGATAGTTTTGGCCACACGCGATTTCACCACAAGTGCTTCATTTGGAACCTAACCCCAGGGATGGGGCAATCAGTTGCTTTGGCCTCTGGGGCCTCAGGAGAAGAGAGTAGCTTCGCGGTAAGATGTGGCACCTCCATACTGGAGCCCAGAGAAGTACTCCCATCCCCCATCAGCACTCCTTCCCCTGCCCCCTTTAGCCTAATCTGTGGGCAGGGCTTAGACCTGGTAACCTGTCTTCCCTCGGTTGAGGCCACACTGTGCCACCATCCCAGGCTGGGAGTCTAACACCTCACACCTCACACACTGCCTGGATCAGCCCTCCCAAGCCCACCATGTGGCCCTTCCACTACTCAGGTCACCGGCCCCTACACTTCCCATCACACTCCCACCACAGTGGACAGGCTCCACCACCCCTGAGGCCTGGGCCCTGGACTGCCCAGCTGCCTTGTGAACTCAGCGGAGTTCCCCAGGCCCCTCTGATGCACTGGGCCCAGCTACCCTACACTGAGACTCACCCCAGATAACTTTTTGGTTTGTGCCAGCATGGCTGGCACACTTGGCTCCAAAAGTCACCACCATCTGTCATCCTGATGAGAAAGAATGTCAGGCGGTACAGCCTCTGTGGAAGTCTGGCAGTTTCTCAATAAGTTAAACATAGAATTACCACATGACCCAGCAATTCCACTCCTCAGCACCTACCCAAAGGACTAAAAACATATGTCTACCCCAAAAAGGATACACGAATGCTCACAGCAGCAGTACTCATAAATAGCTAAAAAGTAGAAATATCCCAAATGTCCATCAACAGGGTGAATGGATTAAGAAAATGTGGTATAGTCATACAAATGGAATACTATTCAGGCACAAAAAGAAATGAAACTGACACATACTACAACATGAATGAACCCTGAAAATGTCATAAGGCCATACATTGTGTGACTCCATGTATGTAAAATATCCAGGTTAGAAAAATCCACAGAGACAGATGCAGATGAGTGGTTGCGAGGGGCTGAGGCTGTGGGGGTGGGGGACAGCTGTTCAGTGGGCACGGGATTTCCATTGGAGTGGTGAAAAGTTCTGGAGCTAGACAGTGGTGATGGCCACTTAACATCATGAATGTACTTAATGTGACTGAACTGTACACTTTTCAGAGGTTAAAATGATAAATTTCATGTTATGTGTATTTTACCCACAAATAATTTTAAAAGTCACCATGTCACACAGCAGACTCTGTAGCCTTAGCTCATGTAAAATTTTGAAGTCTCGAGAGCTCCAGGACTGGAGAGGGGGTGCTGGCCCCAGGGCTGGAGAGGGGGTGCTGGCCCAGGGCTGGAGAGGGGGTGCTGGCCCAGGGCTGGCTCAGGACAGAAAGTCCCGGCCCAGAGGGGACAGCATGGCTGGCAAGTTCAGAGTCAGGAAGTCGGACACTTGTCAGCGTAGCTGGGACTGCTACAAGGTCTTCTGCCAACAGCAATAAACCTTGTGAGGACCAGCACGGACGAAGGAACAGGGACTCATTTTAGCTTTCAGCATCTCTCTGAGGAGGCTGAGCCATTCAACACAGGCTGTTGTTGAAAAACAGTGACCACAGGGAAGAAAGACGCCGCACACTTTTCAGTTCTGCGATGATAAACTGGAACCGGCTACAATGGCGCCATCTCACCTTTTACCCCCGAGGCCTGAGCGGACTTCAATATTCAGACTTTAGGATGCTCAAACCACTACAGAAACAGAATGATCTGGACAGAGAAAGCCCAGGCTCCTGGTTCCCACAAGACAGGGGCGACTTTGGCACCAAACCCTTAACGATTTCTTCTGGACATGGAGCTCAGCTGAGGAGCCTGTTTGCAATCCCAGGCGGGGGCCAGGAAACAGAGCGGTTTCTGCAGCACCGGGTTGGGTCCAGGCATCAGGAGACATTTTTTTAGGGTGGCCAGATGAGAATGCCACTTAGACATTCCTTAGGTGGCAGTTTCCACAGGGACTCTGCCAAATGACCCTCCCTTCAGTAGTCGGAGGCTTGGTTTCAAGAGAATACTCCCATTGGAGTGGAGGATTCCGGCCGTACACCGAGAAGCACGGGGTGGTGTCTATTGGGCCACTGCCTGCTGTGGTCACTGGGAAACGACAAAATGTGTCTTCACCACCCCACAATTTCTTCCTTTCCTTGACAGCAGTGAAGATTAAACTATGCTTTCTCCCACCACACGTGGCCTCCTCTTTCACGGATGAAGGAACTGGCCGGTGAATCTTTAGTGAGTGGCGGGGCCAGAGATGCACACATCCCATTTACAGAAAGGAGGGATCTGCATGTCCTGTTGGGAGAGGAGTAAGCTGCAAAGCTGGGCTCACTCAGCTTCAGCCCAGCAGAGGAGTCACACACTCTGCACAGGCTGCTGGCTCCTGGGCTCTCGGTCAGAAGTCCAAAAGCAGACAGCTCAGAGCACCCACTCTTAGCAGAGATCTGAAGGTAGGTCCCGATATGCCATCAGGAGACAAAGGGGAGAAACAGGCTCTCTAATCCCTGATGCCAGCAAGGAAGGAAAGCTGTGGGGGCTGTGGCCGGTGGTCAGTCCTCTGAAGCTGGAAGGGGCTGAGGAGGAGAGGAAACTCAGAGCGGGCCCCTGAGAAGAGGCACTGGGCTGCAAGCCTGCCCGAGAGCTGCTCCCTGGACTCCATGGGCAACCAGGTGCGGCAGAGCCGGCAGGGAAAAGGAACACGGAGAGTGGGCAGTCCTCTCGGTCCGCCTGACTCTACCTTCTCCCCAAATCTCTGTTTCTTCTTTAAAACACTGGTGTCCCTGGAGGCTCTGACCCCTGTGCCTTTCAGTCCAGGTGTTCTTCGAATGGCTTTGTGCTCAAGGCCTCAGCCCCTGGCACACCGTATGATGACTGCTAAATCTCCATCTCGTGTGCCATCACCCCAACCAGTACCAAACCCGTATTTCCAACCACCTAGATTTCACAAGCTTATAGTTTTTATCGTGTCTGGGATTCAACTCTTCTCTCTCTTCCCAGATTTCTCACTGCCCTCCCTTCCAAACGTCCCCATCTCCCCCAGGTACAAACCTTGGTCATTCCACACTCGGCTCCCACACCCATACCTAGGACACCTCCTCAGACCCAGCACACAGTGCTCCTTGCTTTTCTGCACATTCGCCTGAAATGCCATCCTTTCCCCCAAGCTCACATCAAGTTGACATGACTCCCCAGTCCTTTGCTCACTCCTTTATTTGGGCACCTCCATGGTGTTAGAACTGTGTACACATCGGTGGCACCCCAACTGGACCCTGACCCTGGTGAGGGCAAAAGGCTCATCCTTGCATCCTCAGTGTCTAGGGCATTGCCTGGCATGCAGTAAGAACAAGGTAAGTTCTCAGGAAAAGTTGAAATGGAACGAAACAGATAAGCAGCAGGTTGTTAATATTCCTCTCACTGCATATCAGTTCAACTACATTATTTCATAAAGTCCGGCTTGGACCTGTTTGATAACTAGATTTCCAATGTGAATCAGCTCTGCAAATTCTGGCAGTCACATGAAGCCAGTTCCTAGAACAAAAATGATGGGGGCGGGGGGCAAAAAGCAGCAGCTAAAAGGAGGTAGGACTGAGGATGCGTCAAGACAAAATGAAGGAAAAGGAGGTCAGGTCCAGGAAAGCCTGAGACCTTCTCCAGCCTAAGGATTGGCATCCAACTGGGAGAACTGGCAGAGATGGACCCTTGCAGAAATGCTTCAGAATCTAATTAAACATTTTCAATTCCACTGCACACGGGAAGGAAACCCACGTCCCCCACAGAACCCTGACAAATGAGTCATTTCCAACCAATCTATCACCATAGCATCTGGGTACCTCAGGAAGATGAAAATAAGACCAATACATAAATGAAAACCAATATACAAACAATCGTCTCCCCATACAGGCCTCCAGGAAGCCGCAGCTACAACCATCTGCCAAGCTCCATCCTCGTCACTGCTTTCTGCAGCCAGAGGCCTCTGAGTAAGCACGCTTCAATATAAGATTTAACAACAGAAGGAAATTTCTTCTCTGAAGTCTGACTCTTTATTAATGCTCACTATGCTTTGAAGCTGGAATGAAATATAAGTTTGGGATAAATCGGACTTGTTCTATATGCCACATCAGCCAAAGAATTTGCTAGAAATAGTTGAAACAGATTGAAGAAAGATCGCAACTTGGCACTGGTTGAGAATTCAAAGGTTTCTTGTCTGGAAACAGCTCTTGAGGGGACCATACCTAAGCTGTGGGGAAGACACTCACATTAACCTATAGTGAGTTCTCACCTCCTGAGGCTTCCACCAGAAGTGGCCTGGATAGATTTGATCTGATCAACCCAGGACAGTGATTCTCAGGTTAAGTCATATCCAGCACCTGTCAAAGCAGATGATATGAAATTGCAGACACTGCTGCCATGGGTTTGAACACCTGGGACTGGGTTTGGCTCTTCCACCTCTTCACTATCTCCTTTTTCCTGAGCATCTGTTATTGGATGTTAAAGCCCAAGCAGCAATATGAAAAAGCTGCTCTGTCAGCTGGAAAGAGGCAGAGGCAGCCACAGGAGAGAGGGCCATGGCCTTTTGTGAAATCTACTTCTGGGCAAGCAACTCTTTTCATTTCAGAAGTTTATATCCACCTGCTTCCTCAAAAAAGATTTAGGTTATGCAGCTAACCAATGTTTCCCTCCATCTATACATCTGTATGTAGGGGGAAGTGATTCAGGCACACGATAATGTTATACTACAAAATTTCTTTTTTTTTTCTTTTCTTTAAGATTTTATTGGGGATTTAGGGGAGGGGAACAGCATTGGGGAATCGGGAAGGGGAACAGACAAGTTGCTGTTCTTTTGTTTTCAGTCTAGTTGTGGAGGATGTCGCTTCACTGGCCCATGTTGGTAATATCAATGTGCTCTTCCCAGCTGAGGCAGATCGGTCGCCGGTCACTGGATGGCCGCTCACAGCAGCTCCCGCCAGCTGCCGGCCACTCCGGTACCTTACGGCAGACCCTCTGCAGCAGGGACTGTGGCCTACACCACTGGCGGCAGCTCACAGCAGCCCAGCTCCAGGTCAAGCTGTTGTTCACCATCTTAGCTGTAGAGGGCGCAGCGTCATTGGCCCATGTGGGAACTGAACCGGCTCAGAACTCGCTCTCCCAAGCCAACTCTTAACCAGTTGAGCCACTCGGTCAGCCCACTACAAAATTTCTTAAAGTCAGAGATGTATCTTCGAGGCTCAACAGATAGTTGGTGTTATTAATATTTTTTCTTACAGTTTTAATAAATTCATGGCTTTCTTGATCATGTTAACAGTATATGCTTTTAACTCTGGAACTCAGTTTTAATTGAGTCTTCTCCCTAGTTCATTTTTTTTTCTTACCCGATCCTGGTCTAGGTCTTAATAAATACAGAAAATTCCCACCCTCTTCCATAAGTGGGTAAAAGGGAAATCTAGCCAGAGAGGAGATACAGGCTAGGTGAAGACAAAACTGCCACAGATTAGTTCTAAAGCATGGCTGCATGTTAGAACCACCTGGAAGTTTTTTAAAATCCCAATGCTTAGGGTGTGCCTGAGACCAATTAAATCAGGGGGAGGAACTCCAAGTGTCAGTATTTACTAAGATCCCCTGGAGTTCCAGGTTCCAGTAAAGGTTAGAATCCCAGTTCTAAAGATTCATGAGACCAGTTCTTTTGAATACCTACCAAGACTATGACAATTTCTACTTCATTCCATCCCAAAGTGAAAACTCTTCCTCTAAATAATCACTCATGAGTTTTCAGATGATGCAATAGAAAGAACATCAACCTGAGTCAGGAGAGGTGGTTTAAGTCAGTGCATTACAATTTAAACTGCCAGAGCCTGGAGCTGGTCACTGCCTCTGCAGGGTCTTCATTCTCAGTTCTAAAACGCAATTATAGTCCACGCCCTGTCGGCTACAGGCGGTTGTGGGGATCAGCTAAAATCCTGAAGGGAAGCTAGAGCTCTACTATGACTACCACAAACACTAGGAATTATTGATCTGATCTGTCTGTGACGGGGTGGGCATCAGCCTAGTCCAGCCCCTACACCCTCCAAAGCAGACCCTGCCCCCTGGGGATTCTTCCTGGGGATTTAAAAGACAATGGGTGGTACAGAGGCCAGAGAATCAGAAATCTTTTTCATTTTTTTTAAATTAAAGTTTATTGGGGGTGACAATTGTTGGTAACGTTACACAGGTTTCAGGTATACAATTCTGTAATACATCATCTATATATATCACATTGTGTGTTCACCACCCAGAATCAGTTCTCCTTCCATCACCCTATATTTGATCCCTTTTACCCTCAGCTAGCAACCCCCTCCCCCCTTACCCTCTGGTAACCACTAAACTATTGTCTGTGTCTATGAGTTTTTGAGAAACCCTTTTTCTAACATGCAAGGCTTCAAATTCCAGGGCTGACAAACTGGAATTCTGCTGCCACTGGCGCCAAGTTTAAGAGCACTTTACTCATGGGACAGAGAATCTTGCTATGCTTTAATCTAATCCAGTGCCTAGTCACAGGAAATGTCTATGTTGTTGGTCTCTGTCAGCCCCATCTGGACTGATGCCACTCTGGTACCATTCTTAGCTACTCAAGAATCGCTAGTTAGACATAGACCTCCTAGCCTGATAATAGGGAGGCTATTATACAATGCCACCATTGAGAGACATCAGTGTGAAGAAGTCTCTGCCTCTCACACAATATTATACACCCAGGAAGGTCTGTATCTGACACTGCCAGAAGTCTCTAGACTGAGCTTCTATTTTTCTGTCAAAACATGAATCGTTCTCTATAGAGGGTTTCCTTATATCCTAAAGTAGCGAAATTGATTCTATTTGATAGGCTGTTCTCAAAAAGGTCTAGTTCTGAAAGCAGGAAACTAAAGTCTTCTTTTCCCATGATTCTTATAATTAAAAACCAAGACTACTCCAGAACTCTCTAAGGTATGTGACAGGCTTGGAGAACGACTTCTGAGCGAGTTGGAAAGGAGGAAGATTTGCTGATGTAGGTCAAAAACACAAGTACAGAAAAACAAAACAAGTGCCAAAATGTCTTCCTAGGAGATCGACATTTACTTGGCAAAGTTTAGGTTTACCCTCTGAAAAGCTCATTCCAGGAGTGAAAATGGGGGAGAAGCGTCTTAAATAAAAGACTTGTAACTTTTATTCAACCCCCACGTACCCCAGTGAGACAAGTACAATTAAAGGTAGCCTTTCCAATAAGATACTACATTTATTTCATTCTGAACTTTCCCAAATGAGGGGAAATAAGAGATCAGATCTCACAGACGCACCTTGGAAATCCTTCAGTCATGTACATTTAGCTTCCTTCTGATCAGTAATTCAGCAATTTGACCTACAGTTCTTCTTCTTTTTTTTTTTAAATGTGGGGATTATAAACCAACTTTTAAAAAGTAGTCATTAGACTTAAGGTAAAGAGCCAGAAAAAAATATTAGACATGTTAAAAAAAAATCCTAGGAGGAAAGTCACATTAATGGAGGCTGCTGGAACATCACAAATACCAACAAATATTTCTTCTAATGCCTAAGAGCAGATAAGCAAAAAAATGCACAAATAATTTAAGATGGCATCAACCAGAAGTTAGAAGGCCTTTTGAGAACTCTTGTTTCTATTCAGGGTATGGTTTCAACACAAAATTATATTTCATGCATCCAATACTAATCACCAAGAATGAATAAGAATCTTTAAATATCTAAACTACACTAAAGCATGTACATTAAAGTTCATGTGCTTGATTCAGGAGCCTTTAGAGACCCACTCAAAATCTGCTTATTTGTACTTTACATATAATGCTAACAAGCTAGATTGAATGATTTCCTAGCCAACTGCAGGTTAGAAAAATAACAAAATAGGAAAAGTAGAGAATAAAGCAGTCTGAAGCAGGTATTCTGACAGCTAAAAGCAGTGACAGCTGACAGCCTAACAGAAAGGGGAAGAAACACTGCTTAAAAACAGACAAATCTAGACTCTCAAGAAAGTAATATTCACGATGCTTGTCATAAAATTTAAAAAATGAGTAGACACGTGTAGGAAAATGTGAGCCATAACCAGGAAATAAATAGTCAACAGGGACAGATCCAATGATGACAAAGATGTTGGAAATTTGCAAACAAAGAATTTTTGAAAAGCTATTATAAATATGTCTTAGGGCTTAAAGGGAAATATGAAGAAAAAAATGAGTACGCAGATAGGAAATACTGGAGAAACAAAAACAATAAAAAAAGGTCCAAGTTAAAATTCTAGAAGTAAAAAAATATCTGAAATAAAAAATTCACTGGTGGGCTTAATGACAGACTGGGCACTACGGAAGAAAAGTTTAGGGCCGGCCGAGTGGCGCATTGGTTAAGCGCTGGTTTGGGGATGCCAGCGGCCCCAGTTCGGATCCCACATGAGGGCCAGTGACACTGCCCTCTACAGCTAACAGCTCCACCTGGAGCTGGGCTGTGCGAGCCCCGGTGATGGTGTGGACTGCAGCCCCTGCTGCAGTGGGCTGCCATAGGCTGCAGTGAGTGGCCCGCAGCCAGCGTGAGCGGCTGGCAGCCAAGCGTGAGCTGCCAATAGCCGTGATGAGCGACATCTAGAGGCCAGCGACGACCGATCTGCCTCATCCGGGAAGAGCGCAATGACGATACCAACAGTGAAGCAACATCCTCCGCAACTAAACTGAAGAACAAGAAGGCGGCAACTTGTCTGTTTCCCCTTCCCCGATTCCCCAACGCTGTTCCCCTCCACCAATTCCCCAATAAAATCTTTAAAAAAAAAAAAAAAAAAAGAAAAGTTTAGTGAACTTGCAGATGGGTTAATATAATTTATCCACACCAAAGCACAGAGAGAAAGAAAGACTGAAAAGAAAATGAACAGAGACTCAGTGACCTCTAGGAAAATATCAGGCAATCTAATTTATATGTAACTGGAGTTCTAAAAGAAAAGGAGATAGATTGAAGTAGAAAAAATATTAAAGAAATATGGGCAACATTTTTCCAAACTTGATGAAAAAATATCAACTCAAGAAGCTCAACAAACTCCAAGAAGGATAAACAATGATATCCATACCTAGGCATAGCATAGTCAAATAACTGAAAACTAAAGATTAGAGAAAATCTTAATAGCATCCAAAGGAAGGGGAAAACATTATATGCAAGGGAATATATTCTAACCTCTCATTGGAAACAATGCAAGTTACAAGACAATGGGTCTTTCATGTAAAGAAAGGAACAAAGTCAACTTAAAATTCTATATATAGCAAAAATATCCCTTTTAAAGGAAGGTAAAATAAAGACATTTTCAGATAAACAAAGCTGCAAGAATTTGTTATCAGCAGACCTGCACTAGAAGAAATGTTAAACTGTTTTTCAGGCTGAAAGGAAAATGATACTATACAGAAACTAAGACATACAAGAAGGAATGAAGAACATTATAAACGATAAATATGTGAATGAATATTTAGACTCTAATTTATTAATTTCATTAAGAAAGTTGACTGTTTAAAGCAAAAATAATACCAATGTATTATGAGGTTTATAACATTTGTAGAAGCAAAATATAGAACAATAATAGAATAAAGATTTGAAGAGGGTAAGTGGACATAGGCAGATTGTCAGACTAGATGAAGAAATTAGAAAAAGAGAGAAAATCCAGCCTGAAATAAGCAGGAAGGAAATAAAGAGTAAAAAAATAAAAAATCAATATAATTTAAAAATAGATATTAAAAAGAAGATCAAAAGGGCCGGCCGAGTGGCTCATTAGTTAAGAGTTGGCTTGCAAGTGTGAGTGCTGAGCAGCAGGAACACAGGTTCGGATCCCACATGGGCCAGTGACACTGTGCCCTCTACAGCTAAGATGGTGAACAACAGCTTCACCTGGAGCTGGGCTGCCATGAGTGGCGGGTGGCATAGGCTGCAGTGGGGCTACAGTGGGCTACTGTAAGATACCATGAGTGGCCGGCAGCCAGTGTGAGCGGCAGGGCAGTCGGCTTGAGCTGCTGTGAGCCACTGTGAGCGGCCATCCAATGGCTGGCGACCGATCTGCCTCAGCCAGAAAGAGCACAATGATCACAACACCAACATGGGCCAGTGAAGCAATGTCCTCCACAACTAGACTGAGGAACAAAAGGGGAACAAAAGGACAGCAACGTCTGTTCCCCTTCCCCGATTCCTCAATGCTGTTCCCTCTCTCAATTCCCCAATAAAATCTATAAATAAATAAATAAATAAATAAATAAATAAATAAATAGAAAGTTGGTTCTTAGAAAAGATCAGTAAAATTGATAAACTACTAACTAAACTATTTTTAATAATGACACAGAGAAACCAGTTACCAATATTGGGAATAAAGAAGGAACATCACTACAGATCCTACAAATATTAAAAAGAAAATGAGAATGGTAAAAACAATGTTATTCCAATACATTCCACAACTTGGATGAAATAGGCAAATTCCTTGAAAGTGAAATTGACAAAGCCAACACAAGAAATAGAAATTCTAAATAGCCTTATGTCTGTTAAAGTAATTGAATTAATAATTTAAAACCACACACACACACACACAAAAAAAAAAACAAAAAAACAGGGAACACTTTTCAGTTTACTCTATGAGGCCAACATAATGCTGCACCAAAAATCAGACAAAGGCTTTATAAGAAAACTATAGACCAAAATCCCTTATAAACACAGATGCAAAAATTCTTAATGCTATATTAAAAAATCAAATGCATTTTTGGCTTAACATTTTTAAAAAAATCAATATGATCCACCATATTAAGAGAATTAAAGAGGAAAACCATATCATGATCATCTCCATAGATGCAAGAAAAAGCATTTGACAAAATTTTGATAAAATCTCTCAGCAAACTAGGAAGAGAAGGGAACTTCCTCAACCTGATACAAGGCGTCTACTGTTACCTGCCCCTAACATCATACTCAGTGGGGAAAGACAATGCTTTCCCTTGGTATCATGAACAAGGCGAAGATGTCAGTTCTCACCACTTCTATTTAACATTGACCTGGAGGACCTAGCCAGTGCAACGAAGCAAGAAAAAGAAATAAAAGGCATAACCATTGGAAAGGAAGAAGTAAAACAATCTTGACTCATAGACAACACGATTGTATGCCTAGAAGTTCCTAAAAAATCTACAGAAAAAATTAATAAATGAATTAAATAAGGTCACACAATACAAGGCAATATTAAAAAAGTGTATTGTATTTCTAAGTACTAGCAACAAAGAATTGAAAAATAACAATTTAAAGAATACCATTTATAGGGCGGCCGGTTAGCTTAGTTGATTAGAATGCAGTGCTCACAACACCAAGGTTGCCAGTTGGATCCCCACGCCCTCCACAACTAGATTGAAACAACTACTTGACTTGGAGCTGATGGGCCCTGGAAAAACACACTGTTCCCCAGTAAAAAGAAAAGAAAAGAAGAAGGGAAGAAAAAACAGAAGAAAGAAAGACCATTTACAATAGCATAAAATATAAAATACTTAGTGATAGAGTTAATAAAAGATATTCAAGCCCTCTCTGTTGAAAATGACAAAACATTGTTCAGAGAAATTAATGAAAATCTAAATACGTGGGAAGAGATATCACATTCATGGATCAAAGACCCAATATTGTTAATTTGATTTATAAATTCAAGGAAAATCCAATCAAAATCTGAGCAGGACTTTTCATAGAAACTGATAAGCTTGTTCTCAAATGTCTGCAGAAATGTAAAGGACCTATGGTAGTCAAATCCATTTTGAAAAAGAAGTGCAAAGACGGAGGAATCACACAACCTGTTTTTAAGACTTACTATAAAGCTCCAGCGTCAAGATAGCATGAACTGGCATAAAGATAAATCAATAGAACAGAAGCGTCCAGAAATAATTTTATATATATATAAATAATTTTATATATATTTTATATACAATTTTATATATATAGATAGATATAGATAGAGAGAGAGAAAGAGAAAGAGAGAGAGAGAGAGACAGAGTCAATTAAACTAATATGACACTGAAGCAATTCAATGGAGAAAAGAAAGTTTTTCAACAAACAGTGCTAAGCAATTGGACATCTAAATGGAAAACGATGAACCTCAACTCCTACCTCACACCATTAACAAAAATTAATTTGAAGTAGATGAGAGACCTAAATGTAAAAATGAAAATGATCAAGCTTCCAGAATTAAAAGGAGACTATCTTCATGACCTTGGGGCAGGCAAGGATTTTTGTTTTTAAAGTACACACAGAAACCAATAACTATAAAACAAAATATTGATACACTGGACTTCACCAAAATTTAAAACTTCTGTTCTCTACCTGCCACCACTGAGAAAATGAAAAGACAAACCATAGAATAGGAGAAAATACATCTTATATCCAGCATATGTAAAGAATGTCTAGAATTTGACTGAATAATAAACAGCCCATTTTTGTAAACAAACAAACAAAAAAGGCAAAAGGTTTTAACAGACACTTAAAAGGAAGACAAAGAAATGGCAAATAAACACATGGAAAGATGTTCAATATCTTAATTAAACAGGGAATAGTTAACAGGGAAACGAAACCGCAATGAATCACATAGAGAGGCTAAACTGACACAGGTGGACAGCAAACGTTAAAGGTGCAGAACCCTCACACATTGCTGGCCTAGCTCCTCAGAAAAAGTGTTTCCAGTTTCTTATAAAGTTAAACATCTATCTCTTCTATAAACCAGTAATTCTACTTCTACATATTTACACAAAAGAAAGCAAAGCATGCCTACACAAAGACTTGTACGTCAAATGTTCAGAGAAGCTTTATTCATAACAGCCAAACACTGGAAACAACCAAAAACTTCAACAGCAGGTGAACGGATAAACAAATTGTGGTCTTTTCACACAATGGAATACATCTCGACAATAAAAAGGAATGAAGTACAGACACACACCTCATGGATGAAAGAAGTCTTGCACACAAAATAAGGGGAAAAATAACAAAAACAACAACAAAACGACACCTCACACAAAAAGGCAGAGATTGTACTACTCCACTTATTTGGAGTTCTAGAACAGGCAAAACCAATCTCCAGTGACAAATCAAAACAGTGGGTGGGGGCTGGGGCACGGGAGACTGACTGGGACTTTTTGAGGTGACGAAAATGTTCCATATTTTGATCAAGGAGTAGTGTATATGGTTTCCTACATTTGGAAAAACTTAGCAAACTGTGTATATTTAAGAACTGTATATAAATGATACGTAAGTAGATGGTACCTGTATCACAGGGTTGTTGTGGAAAAAAACAAGACAAGACAAGGGACAGGACTTCATAGGCCAGTGGTCTCATCTATACGCCTCATCAGGCCCCATAGGACATTGCTGTGTTTTATGGTGACCACCAAGTCATGGCAGGGGTAGAAGGAGGGGAGAAAAATCGATCATTCAGCTACTGAAAATGGGCGCTTAGTGAAAACTGCCCAGAAGTTTCCACCTGCAGAGCAGCTGACTCCCAGAGCATGCCAGATGAAAGCATAATTACTGCTAATCTCTTAAGGAGGATACCAACCAGTATGCCAAAGTTTCTTCTGTATAAGTTACCACTTATAGTACTGCACTAAAACAGACAGACAACTGCCCTGGTCTTTAATTAATGAAAATTCAGAGTTCAGGGACATACCCAGACCCCCTGGTAGTAAGAGATGGCCTGCCTGCCTGCTGAGTTTGGGGAACTTGCAACCCAAATCTTGGAAAACAGCTGTCTCAGGAGAAGAAACAAAGGGGCCACCACACTGAGGCCACAGCCTGTCACTATAGTCACTGTGGCTTCTGTTCTCTGGGGATGGAGACATCAAGAAGCAGGTCTGGTTTACAGTGAATCTCTGCATTTAAAAGAACCAAAACTATGTTGCCTCAGATATTAAATAGCTCCCAGAACCGAGTAGGGGTGAAGGAGAAAAGGGGAGGGGAACTTAGGCCCTTGAATCCTAAGGGGTCTTTGAGGAGTCTCCAAT
Source organism: Aselliscus stoliczkanus (assembly GCA_033961575.1). NCBI lineage: Eukaryota > Metazoa > Chordata > Mammalia > Chiroptera > Hipposideridae > Aselliscus > Aselliscus stoliczkanus. The sequence goes on from CM066730.1 coordinate 165,152,476, forward strand.
TTGTTTCTTACCATCAGCTGCCATGAGAATACAGAGCTAAGAAAGTCTGTTGTTTGTTTTCCCCAAATCATGCAAACACTTGTGCATATAAGGCCTTGGCCCCAGGGGAATGGGAAATCAAGAAGCTAGGGGCTTACTGTTTGAATGTGCCTGGTCTTTTTGGACTGCAGGTGCACAGAACTGGAATAATAATAATCCTTGGTTCACGGCACTCATCTCTGCTCCGTGCATGGCCCTCTTTTCAAGAAATGTAATAAATGCCCATGAATTCACCTGAAGCAACTGCTCTCCTGAACTGTGTCCATCATCGCCTTGCCAAGGTTTTCCTGAGCTGGCCGAGGCAAGCAAGGCAGGGAGGGCATTTCCCAAAGCTCCCACCACCTCCTCCCTGCACACACACCCAGCTTAGGAGGCAGAGGCAGGCACCTTCCCCACGCCGGAGGCAACACCACAAGACTGGGTGCCCACCTAGATTATCAACCCGCTTCCCTGCACGGGGCTTTCCAATCTGCAAGGTTGATTTATTTTTTTCAATAAGAGAAAAGATGTAAGTCCCTTTGAGCAAAATATGCCTGATATATATCACAATATTTATTTTTGGTGGAAAAATGGATCAGTCTTCAGGGGAAGCTAGAGGAAAGGCATTTCTTGAGCTCAGATGTAAATCCATCACTCTAAAAACAGCTGGGGAATCTATATTATTACCCCCCTGCTAACTACACTGCGAAATAAGCCGCTGACTTTTAAATGTCATTGTACTCTTTGTTTCTGGACCTGACACTAAAGACAGAGTTAGGGATGTGAGGCCTGAGAAGTAATTGTCCCTTGAATACCTGCACCCAACTCCCCAAAGTGACAGTGCAACTCAAACTGAAAGTAGAAATCCACCCAACCTGTGGGTGTTCGGTTGTCCACCTGGCAGGGACAAGTTCTAAGCTTTCCTTGCAGTAGTCAGTTCTACAGAAGAGAGAGATAGGGTCTCTGGCTGAGCTTAGGATGTAAGGGTCTCCCATAGGACCTGTTATTATAGACCAGTCTTCCTTTATATATTAAATGTCTCAGAGAGCAGGACAAGAGTGAAACTGAAGGATGGGGGGGGGTCAAATAGTCAATGGACTTGCAACTTAAACAGAGCTCTTCAAAGGAAAGCTATTTAAATCTGAGGTGTTCCTAATATTAATTATCCTGAACATCTCACAGGCTCAGATTCACATGCTACAAAGAACACAAAGTCTTTTAATTTTCCTACCTGCCCCTGGCACTAGCGGCAATAAATCAGATATACAGAGAAACCACACATGACTAACGAACCAGCCCATTAATGGGGAGTAAAGATCATTTGCCAAGATGACTTATTCAGACATAGTCACATATCATCACTAGCAATATCCCCGAGACTTAACACAGTAGACACGGAAGGCAGGAGCCAGGGCACTTGCTGCCAAGTTGCAGGTACTCGGGCATTCTCCAGATGCCTGCTATCCAGGCATGAAAGATTTTACTCATAGCTCCCCCTCCCCACTCCCTTCAAGTTAACTTGCACTTGGAAAATTACCGCAACTTCTAAAAGGCCTCCAGTTACAAAGCAGCTAAGCCCCGAAACCTTGCTGTGGCCCCCTACTCTGAGACTCAGAATTCCAGGTACCCTCAGGAAGAAGGCCCAGCCTGTGCCACCAGCAACCATAACTGCTAGTTTATAGATCTTTACTGTAGCCGATCATTCAATTCTCTGAGCTCCAGCCTACTCTAGGTGCCTGGGCAGATCCATCAACAAAACAGTAAACAGGTGGGAGTGAGGGAGAGAGGGGATGACCCTAAATTCCAGTCTCTTCATTTTACCATGAAAACTGAAGCTCAGTGATAAATAGGACTTTTCCCCTGAGGTCAAAGTTGATAGTGTGGCTAGGACTCGAACCCAGGTTGTGTTCTTAGTGGGACTGCCACTTACAGCAGTACGTAAGGGCACTGGGCAGAGCAGACAGGGACGTAACCCACGTTCTTCATATGGGCTAGAAGCAGCCCCGCTCCGGTGCTGTGTTCTCACTGCCCGAGGCTGCTCAGTTTCCTTTAACAAAAGCCTCCTTCACTGGAAGGGACCACAGAGGTTCCCCGGATCAACCCCCACCATTGTCGGTAGGACCCAGGAAAGCTGGAATCCTTTCACTGGGATGTAACCCTGACAAGCTATATACTCCCAACTCTTGTCGTGAGGAGTCTGTTGAACTTGAATCCATAAGAAACTCACCTGTAGTCGAGGTCTCTATAATAATTTTAACAATGATTTCCTATGTTATAGTCAGATCTGAAAGGGAAGGCTGCTAGCAAGCTGTTTCACGTTCTCGCCAACCCCTTTCCTCTCCATGATCCCAAGCTGAGGATCTGTCACGGTTCAATATGGGTGATAGGAATGATTAACTTCCTCAGCTCCATGAGTGTCTACTCTTGACTAGACGCTAGGGATACCATAGCAGGCACCACCGCCATCACCCACAATTACAACACACCACTGTCGGTGACTTCATGGAAATAAAACATGTTGAAAACAGAGCTGGGAGAAACCCAGCTCCTAAGGAGTCTCTGAGCATACTGGCACTCTACTTAGAGGCCTGGTCTGGAGGCAAGAGTGTATGTGACCAGCCCGTTCTCCCCTCCCTCACCCCATTTTACAGAACCCAAAATAAGGTCCAGGAAAAAGAGGAGGCGGCTTGCCTAATGTTAGAAAGCTGACTGTTGAGCTGAACTGTCAAACCCATGTTCTCTGCTTTCTACCACGTTGCCTCCTCTAAGGTTCCAAAATTGCAAAGTGAGGAGAAATAGCTGGCTCCGGTGACAGAGTGCTTCCTGCTACATGTATACGCAAAACATGCAGCTCACACCCAGCACGGACCTTGTGCCCATGTCCATCTGTCAAACTGCAAGGTTCATAAAATATACTTTGTTGATCTACAGCCTGGGTGTCCAGTCTTCATTCATCCTCATTTATCACCCTCTCTGACTCTCTCATGATGTTTACTTTCACTTTAAAAACCTCATCTTATAAGAACAGAGTCCTTTTTATCTGATGCTAGCTCCCCCTCTGCTCCTGGGGTCTAATCAATCCATGTTTGGGAATAAACAAGCCAGAGAGGAAAGCAACAGTCCCTTTTATGAAAACAGGAAACTTTATACAAAGATCTGGCCCTGAGAAGGAAATGAAGACATTCTCCAGCAACAGTCATATGTATTCCGCATCAGGTGGGACACCGGGGAAGGTAACTATGAGTTAGCTAAACCAAAAATTCTGCCCCATGTTATTCAGGTTGTTTGGGGCGAAGGGGTGTTGAAGGGAGTCCAAACTCAAGAAACCTGAAGAAACAACAGGCTTCAAAACATAGCAGAGTATATATAGTTCAGCTCCCTCCATTCTGAGAAGCTTCAGGTCTTCAAGATAGTAAGAGAGGGCTTGTTGAACATCAAATTCAGATATATGCAAGCAGGCCTCCAGTTGCTACTGGTGCAGTGGAGATGCCAGATAGAAAGATCTAGATATCTGGCAACCAACACAGACCTCTGCCCATCATGTTATTTTACACCCACCTGCAAAGCAGAGTCTCCACACCTCCCACCACCCCCAGCTGCTTCAGGGAGTCACGCCCGCAGCCTCTGCCAGCCTGGGAGGCTGTTTTTGTACAGAGGGGCAGAATCAAGTCCCCACTAGCCAGGCCACCATGACCCCTGAACCCAGGTTTTCAGAAATGGGTCACATATCTAGATGCGAATGCAGAAAGCACCTTTTAATCCTTTGGTGATCCTTTTGAAAAATCTATGGCAGCTCTGGACACTCCATGAAAAACTGCATCCATGCAGTTTATAGGTAATTTCATTGGGGGTTACTGCCCTCTGAGGATGTCTGAAAGGGCAGAAAGGGCTAAAGTGCTCAGAGACAGCTTTGAGAAACGGAGCAGTGGGTCGTCCAAGTGAGCATTCAACAACACAGTTTCTTAAGCAAAACGATGCCCCTTCCTTAGCTACTGCAAGTTCCATCCTTTAATTAACCTTTGGGATTTCAACAAGAATTTGGAAATTGAGAGCATGCACACACACACCAACAAGGACTCATCTTGGTGACATCCTATCTTAATGTCACAAAATGTTCTGTGGTTGCTAGTTAAGACAGTCTCCCAACAAGGCTTAGCTTAGGAGAACTGAGTAACAGGAGAGATAAGAAGTGGGGGAGGGGAGAGTTAGAAGGGAGGATAGTCCGGACTAGGAGAGAGGTACAGCTAAGCTCTCCACTGGCTCTGAGTAGGTCTTGGCAGGGTAGGTCCTGGACCTCACTGCCTGCTCCCCCCGGAAATCACAGCAGACCTGCTGACTCCTTTGCAGCAAACCAAGAAGTCCACACAAAAGAAGCCCTTTCCTCCTGGGTCCACAGTGAGTGGGGAGCATTCTCTGGTTTCTAGGGAGGAGACCCTGGCCCATTGCTAGCCCACGGCCCTCTCGTGGCCCGGGGGTGTCACTGCAGTCCCCTCCGCATTGCTGGGCAAAAACCTCAAGCAGGCAGCCTGACTGTGGTAGAGCAGAATACCGAGGTACCAGGAGCAGCTTGGCAATAGTCCTCCAGCCATGGTGAGGCTGTGTTTGCTTCTGATTTCTTAAACTAAGATTCAGACTCAAAGTGGTCCTTCCAAACCCCTCCCTGGTACAGTCCCTACAAGGAACAAGTCCAAGACTTGCTTCATTAAGCCAACAACCTCGGCTTCTCTAACATTACCACCACCTTATTGATCATTTCTTCCCGCATCACATGCAATTATGTACAATTGTTCCAAAGCTCAATAGAAACAGTTAGCAAGAATGCACAACATCCTCTGATTTGTACGTTGCTGGCCAGATTACAAAAGACTTGTAGGATACCAAATACCGCACCACCACCACCACCACCACCACCCCCCGCCCCATCCTAGATTTTCAGGTAGCAGATCCTACAAGGGTTTGGAGGAAGTCAAGACTTATGTACACACAGCGAGAAAGAACATGACCCTTTGCCCTGTGCAAGCAGAGAGGGTGTCCGTTAAAGAACCTTCCTAGAGACTACACAAAACTCTTACTAGCAGCTCCACAAAGGGAAGGAGTGGAGCCCACCTGGGATGGGGACTGGACTCTAGAGACCAGAGCCTGTAGGCGTGATGCAAGTTGGTCCAGTGATTCAGCTGCCATCTTTCAGGGATGGGGATCAGTAACTGAACCCAGGGGTGGGAAAGTGAGCAGGGAGGAGTAAAAGTGGGAAGTTTGGGAGGAGAAAGTAAAGTGCAGACAGTGCCTGCAGGGCCTAGAGCAGACCAGGGACCAGGAGTTGACTGGGGCCAGGGGAAGTGGACGGAAGCACAAGAGGGGTGCTTCTTTTCTTTTGGGGGAGAGTCCTTACCTCCTTGATTTTCTCCCGCTGGGTTCGAACTGGGCTCTGGGGCTCCTCAATCTCATGGGCTCCAGCACCCAGGACCGGGTGACGGAGGCGGCTCCGGAACGCGTGAAAGTCAAAGCTAAATGAGACGCTCCCCTCCTGGAGTCCGAGGACCGCCGCGCCGCTGCTCCGGGCCGCGGTGGCCTCCTCCCGTGGCCCGGTCGGGTGGGTGCGCCGCAGCCACCCTTTTCTGCGGCGGGTACTAGCTTGGCTGCTGGGGTAGTCCTCGCCCGGGGCTGGCGCGGCGGGGGCTGGGTTCGGGGGCGACTCCTGCTCGCGGGCCAGGGGGTGGCTGGCGACTTCGGCCACTACCTCCAAGCCGGGCTGCTGTGTCCGGGGGGCCAGGAAGAGGCGCTTGAGGCGGGAGGAGTTGGGCAGAAGGAAAAGAGCCCCGAAGCACAGGGTGACGAGGCCCGAGAGGAAGAGAAGGAAGAGGAATTTCTGCGGCAGCCGCAGCCCCCACGGGGAGGCCGGGACGAAGCCCGGCACTTTCCGCATGAGCATCGTGGCCTGGCACGGAGCTGGAGACAGTCAGCTCCGGCCCGGTCCCTGAGGCCTTCGGCGTCCAGGCACTTGTCAGCAGGGGGCTTGACGAGGGAGGTAGTCAAGGGACGCCGCCCAGGACTGGGGTCCCGGAGAGTTGCGCCGCTTCGGGGACTGCCCCTGAAGGAAGTTCAGGGAGTTTGGAGCGAGTCCTCCCGTGCCCAGGAGGGGGCGCCGCGGCCTCGGCGGGGCCCGGGCGAGCCGGGCGGCACGGCTCGGGGCCCGGGCCCGCAAGGGCCGGCCGCGCGCCGCAGCCTTCCCTCCGGGGAGCCTCTCAGCCTTCCTCGCAGCGGCCGGAGCCCGCGGGGCCCGCGCCTTCCCGCGCTGCGGCCGCCGCCGGGGCCGTCACATGCCGTCCGCGGCGCCCGGGCTGTCCGCGCGGAGGGGTGCCCGCAGGCCTCGTCTCCGCCCCGAGCCGCCCTCAGCCCCTCTGCCCAAAGTTTCAGCCTCAGAAGCAGTTTCCAGAGGGGGCTGGCTCGGGGGTCGAGGCGGTGGCGGGGCTGGAGTGTCGGCGGCGCTCCGAGAGCGCGCCGACCTGGCCGGGTCGCGACAGCGCCCAGGCTCAGCTATCGGGACACGTCCACAACTTTGCCCCGCCGCATAGCGTGCACCGGGCAGAGGAACAGGCACTTATGAACCCGCGGGGGAAGGGGCTTCCCGGGCCCTTGCGAGCCGAGGAATGCCGGAGCTCCGGTCCAAAGCCGGGCGCCGTCCGCGGCCAGCCGCGGCGGCGGGGAGGCTGCAGCTGAGCCCGAGAGTGCGGGCTCCCGCTCCGCCAACTCGGTAGGGCTGCGGGTTCCCGCTGGGATCACCTGTTCCCGGCCCCCGCCGGCTCCACGGAGCGCGCAGTCCCGGCTGCGCCTCCCCCGCTGCAGCTGGCGTCCTCGCAGCGGCCGCTCCAGACGGGCCGCTGCCGCCGCAGGCTGAGCCGCCGCCGCTGCTGCCGAGCCTGCGCCCCACACACGCGCGCACACTCGCCCGGCCGCCGCCGCCGCCGCCGCCGCCGCCGCCGCCGCAGCAGCCCAGGCTTTCACTGAGAGAGCCCGCGGCCCCGCCTCCCGCCGGGCCACGCCCTCAGGCCACGCCCACTGCGCGCGCCCCGCGGTCCACCTCGGCAGCGGCGCCGCAGCCAGGCCAATGGCCTCACGTCTGGGGGTAGGAAGTGCGGGGCTTCAGCGAGGGTGGGGCGAGGGGGGGGGTCGGTACTCCAGGCCACGCCCCCTCCCTCAAATGGCCAGCACCGCGCACATTCCCCCCCCATCCCACCAGCACCAATGGTCCAGCTGCGCGGGGTTGGGGAGGGCGGGGGTGGGGAGCAGAGCAAGGTCATTGGCTGCCTTGGAGGGATCCCCGTTGGGCCGCAGTCGCCCATTGGTTAGTGCCCAGCGTTCTCTGGACTGGAAGCGACCGAGACCGCCCCCCCAGACGCGGCCCTCACCACTCTGATGGTTGGTCCCCCAGGGGGCCGGAGACCCTGCTGGTCTGGAGAGCTCTGGCTATCGTTTGGTAACCTCTCACCCTTCAGTACCAGTCCAGGATTGGCAGGGAGCTGGGGACCTGCCTAGGGGTCCCCAGAGCTTCCGCAGGCGATGCGGTGGTGCTGCTGTGGCAAGCTGTGAGGAAGGGGTGATTTGAGACAAGCCAGGGAGCTGTGTGTGGCCGCGGTTGAGTCGGATTAAGGCAGTGTGTCGACTGGACCCGGGGAGACCACTTTCCTGCCTTCCTTTTCCCGCAGCCCCAAACCGGGCCAGGGCCTCTGGGTGGGGCAGGGAGAGATGGTAAACGCAGCGGTAGGAGGGCAAGGGAGGAGGGAGAATCCTGGTAGAATGCACTGAAGACCACACACATATGTGGCATGAATACCTAGATGCCTGTGTGACTATGTGCACGTGTGTGCCTCTTTGCATAAATACATATGCATTCAAGAGATTGCATGTTGGTGTGTACTTGGGCACAAACATACACTAATTTAGGTGTGGACACCAAGTGATTATACCAAAGCATATATAGACATATAGACATATTAGTAAAATATTAACATGTGTAAGTACACACACACCCACAGACACACAACAGGTAGGTCCAAAAACATGCACATGTACACAGTGCCAGGCATATATTTCCAGACATATGGGTCTCGACCTCAAGGCCCTCACACCTTCCTTCTTGGATTTAAATCTCTCTGTGTCTCTGCTTTCTGTTCAGCCTAACCCAGGGCAAAGCAACATTGTGCTATGTGGGTCTTTCATGCAAAACACTTTATAGAGACAAATAACAGCAGAGGGAGAGACAAATTAAGAGGTGTAATAGGCAAGAGGGAAAATATCTGCTTTCAGCTGCAATTTAAAATGAAATGCAGCATTGACGAGACAGAATATACTGCAGGGAGGCCTTTCCCGACAGAAGAATCAGCCCAGGCAGGCTCTCGCCTTGTAAATCTTGCTTCTTCCCTGAGGCCTGCTATGGATGGGCCATTGGGACTCAGACATTCTTCTACCTCTGGACAGGCCACTGACAGCAGACCCTTCCCTGATATTTAAATACCCTTGGCATGTAAATTTCAACTGAAAATGAAAGGCTGGTCTGGATAACAGGTGCAAGCATTTTGGTCACTGGATTGAATAGTCCCTCCCAACTCACAAATTCTAATTCAGATGTTGCCATCTCTCGTGAGTTTAAAAAAATTTTTTTTTTTTTAAGATTTTATTGGGGAATTGGGGAAGGGGAACAGTATTGGGGAATTGGAAGATGGTAACAGCCAAGTTGTTGTCTTTCATTCTTAGTTGTGGAGGGTGCAGCTAGCTCAGCTCCAAGTCCAGTCACCATCTGGCCACCCATTGGCAGCTCACGCCTGCTCAGCTCAAGGTGCTGTGTTCAATCTTAGTTGTGTGTGGGTATAGCCCACCATCCCATGCAGGAGTCGAACTGGCAACCTTGTTGTTAAGAGCACATACTCTAACCACTGAGCCAGTAGCTCAGGGCAGCTCAGCTAAGGTGCCATGTTTAATCTTAGTTGTGGGTAGGCGTAGCCCACCATCCCATGCGGGAGTCGAAACTGCAACCTTGTTGTTCAGAGCACGCATTCTCACCAACTGAGCCACCCAGCTGCCCTTTGGCAGCTCAGTGGCAGCTCAGCTCTGGTGCAGCTCACTGGCCCATGTAGGAATCGAACCGGCAGCCCTGTTGCTCAGAGCTTGTGCTATTAACCAACTGAGCCACTTGGCTGGCCCCAGGCCTGGCCTATTCTGATCCCCAACACCCAAGCATCTCTTCACTAGGTCCCACCTCCAAAAGGGGCAAGCTTGCCTTTGGAGAACCAGGCAGGAACCCAGCATTTGTGGGAGGCACCCCACATTGTTCCACATTGAAAATGTAGGGGAATCACAGTTCTGCCCCCTGAGAAAGTAGGACCCAGGACAGGAAGTGGAGAGAAGCAAGGCTGAGTCTCAGAAGGACATGTCTGTGTGAACTGTGATGGTAACACCTGGACCAGTCTCAGATATGCTGGTGAACCAGGGTACGTGTGGCTGAAGCAGGACTGACCCCCTCCACAGACTCAGGCTATAAAAACCAGAGCCCAGGGGGTACAACTCCATTTTAAACCAATGTCATTTGGTGATTACACTGAGTTGGTGACACCACGACCTCTACAATCTCCCTAGCAAGTTCGCTGAAAACGCTGGAGATCTCCATCCCACCCAGCACCACTAGCCCCCAGAGACCTCACACATACTATGGCTCTTTTCTCACTGAATTTTTAATATTGATATGTTGCCCCACAGCAGACACTGAGTTCCTCACAGCAGGGATCATGTCTTGTTCACCTCTCTAAGTGCCCTAGATCTTAACGACAATGCCTTGCATATAGACATGGTGTCTGTTGGGTAATGAGTGAATAAAGGAGTGAGTGGACACCCATTTCACAGACAAAGAAACTGAGGCTCAGGGAATGGACTACTAATGAATTAATAACATTTTCTACTGCTTCACTTACCTTTCAGAACAATTTTATGAGGTTGATACTATTAATAGCCTCATTGTACAGATAAGAACACTAAGGCTTAGAGAGATTTGAAATAAGTTAACAAGTATCCTCCTTAGTTTAATTCAGAAGCTCAAGTGGGACTAGGCACAGAAATGAATAGCCATTAAAAAAATCAATTTAGGGTCGGCCAAGTGGCACGTTGGTTAAGAGTGGGCTTAGGGTGCCCGCTCTGAGCAGCAGGGCCCCGATTCAGATCCCACATGAGGGCCAGTGACGCTGCACCCTCTACAGCTAAGATGGTGAGCAATAGCTCGACCTGGAGCTGGGCTGCCCCGAGTGGCCAGCACCAGCATAGGCTGCAGTGGGGCTGGCCGGCAGCTGGCGTGCTCTTTCGTGAACTGCCATGAGTTGCTGTGAGTGGCCGTCCAATGGCCAGTGAGCAACTAACTGCCTCAGCTGGGAAGAGTGCAATGATAATACCAACATGGGCCAGTGAAGTGACGTCCTCCACAACTAGACTGAAGAACAGAAGGACAGCAACTTGTCTGTTCCCCTTCACTGATTCCCCAATAAAAATCTTTAAAAAAAAAAAATATTTATTCTGTCCACATACATTTATTGAAATTATATGGTAGGTGTCACACTAGTCTCAGGAGGACACAAAAATGAGCAAGACATTGTCCCTATCATTCTTTTTGGACGTTTTCTTTTTTCTTTTTAAGGGCAGTGTCACTGGCCTTCATATGTGGGACCCGAACTGGGGCTGCTGGCTTCCCAAGCCAGTGCTTAACCACCGCACCACTCGGCCAGCCCGGTCCCTAGCATTCTTGATTCATTCATTCATTTAGCAAAGATCACCTACTAGCTACAGAGGGGCCAAGGATAACAGCCTTAAATAAGGCAGATGTGAATTCTTTCTTTAGGGGGTTTCTTGGCTAAAAGGCAACAGGGACCGATTCAGCCTCTCAGGAAGGGAAACACCAGTCACTGGGCAGTGTGCTAAGTGTTTCACTCTCATCCTATCTGACCCTCACAATGTCTCTCTCTGAAATAGGCCTTGGGGTCCCAGTTTAATAGATGAGGAAACTGAGGCTCAGGGGTTTCACATGACTTTTCCAAAGTCACAAGGGAATAATTTGTAAATTTGGGAGAAAACAAGACATATCTAGTCCCAGAATCTATGCTCTTTATGTTAATAATATTAATAATAACGAAGATTAATGGGGCACTCATTATATACCAAGCTCTTATAGAAGCATGTTATAGAAGCTCACTTATTTGGTCCTTACAACCACCCAATGAGACAGGTACTATTATTACTGACATTTTACAGAAGAGGAAACTAAAGCATTGAGATGTTAAGGAACTTGCCCAATGTCACACAGCTGGGATGTGGCAGAGCGGGGGATTTGAACCCAGATAGTCAGACTGCAAAGTCCTATCTTTCAGAGCCTATTGCTCTCCATCTTATAATGCCATGAGAGCAGGTGCTATAAGAGATCAAGACAGGGAAAGAGCACTGGCCTCAGGCAAAATGTTCAGTCTTGTTGAGGAGATTACATGAGCTCATTCAGTCATTCAACAAGTATGTATAAAGCACATGTTATGTTCCAGGCAATATACTAGGTTTTGGAGATAAAATGGCAATCAAAAATAGACACGATGTTTCCATTGTGGAGCTTCCGGTTGGGGGAAGAGGAGTTTAAAAAAATAAGCAACCCCCCAATAGATATTCAAGCTGGGATAAGAGAAAGGAAATAAAGAGAAATGCTGTTATAATAACATGTAACAATAGATCTGGACCCAGACTCCGGTTGGGTGGGAAGCCATCAGGCAAGGCTTCCCCTAAGGATGAGTGGAGTTACCCAAGCAAAGAGAGATTGTCAGAACACCCAGCATGAGGGGATAGGATAGGCAAAGGCCCTGAGGTGGAGGGAACATGGTGCTCTTGAGAACAGAGAAGCCAATATGTCTGAAGTAGAGAGAATGATGAGGAAACACAGGAAATGTCACTGAGTGATTGAGGGTAGGAGTAGGAATGTATGTGTAGGGGAAAGTGGGTGGGTGGATTCATATTAACATTTTAGAAAGGCTACTCCAGCTACAGTGTGAAAAACAGAAGGGAAGGCAGGAGTGAATGAAGTGGATATCTTTCAGAGGATACTGCAAGTCTGTGGTGTCGTGGACTGGGGAAATGAAGATGGACAGGACCACAGGATCCAAATCATATTTAGAATCCAAAATCGATAGGACCTGGTGATGGCTCGAAATTGGATGTTGATAGAGGGAGGCATCTGCAATGACTCCCAAGTCTCTAACTTGCCTGGGGCAGTGACATTTGTTAAGATGGGAATGGTGAACCAGGCTGTAAGGAGCTTCCTGTCTGCTCGAAAATGAGCTGGCCAGCAGGTGTGGAATCTGAATCTTAAATGGTCATCAGTCTCATTTAGAATCGAAGGCTAGAAATTAAGCCAAGTTCGAGCTAAGAGGTAATCATCAGGCAGCATCTTTAATGGCCTCCAGACAAATTTAACCCTGGGCAAGAGAGACACTAAGGCTGGGGGCCTGCTGGGTGAGAGCATGCCAGGTCAGCCCATTGATAAAGGGTCCTGAGGCTGTCCTAGGCTCATTCCAGCAGGCTGCAGTCAGTGTGTTGCTGTGCAGTGGAGCCAATCTCAGGATTAGAGTCCAGAACAATTGCTCTCAGACTCTTAAAAGAAGATCACGAAACTTTTCTTTCAATTCTTCTTGCCTGAGTCCCCAGCCCTGCATCAGTCAGCCAGGAACAAGAGTTCTCCACCAGCAGCAATTTTGCCCCCAGGAAACATTTGGCAATGTCTGGAGATAATTTGGGTTGTGACAATTGGGGAAGAGTGCTACTGGCTTCTCGTGGATAGCAGTCAAGGATGCTATTAAACATCTTACAATGCACAGGACAGCCCCCACTCCCTCACTCTCCCAACACACACACACTACGAAGAATTGTCCAGCCCCAAATGTCAACAGTGTCAAGAATGAGAAACCCTGGCTTAAAGCCAAGGTTTTTTTGTTTTGTTTTGTTTGGCTGAGCCATCCTGCCACCTTTTGGCAGCTCAGCGACAGATCAGCTCGGGCTGGGCATCGAACTGCTGTTACTTAGAGCTCAGCTCGCACTCTTGAGCGAGCTCTTAACCAACTGAGCCACTCGGCCGGCCCTTAAAGCTAAGGTTTTGAAACCAGAGAGGCCTTGGTTTGCATTCTGGCTTTGCCACACATTGGCTAGTTGATCTTGAGCAACTTGTCTAGGACCTCTCAGAGCCTCGATTTCTTCATCTGTCAAATGGGGTCAATAGTAATACACACCTCGGAAAGGTGACATGAGAATTAAATGAGATAACTGGCTATAGAGAGCCTGGAAGCAAATGTTACACTCATCCTCCATTGTGATCAGGACTTATTTCCAAACCTAAGTCCTCAGTATGCCAGCGCAGGAAAAGCAGAGTGGTAAGAACGAGGACCTGGCGGGGATCACAGTACCAGTTTTGAGTCTGGACTCAATCTCCTACCAACAGTGAGCCCTTGGGCAAATTGCTCAGCTCTTGAAGCCCCAGTTTCCCCATCTGTGTAATGGAGATACTCCTAATGAGGACTAAAGATAAACATTTCCACACAGAGTCCAGTGCACATAGTGCGCGCTGGATAAATGTGAACCAATATTATCAAAGACAAAAAGAATCAGCGCTGCCTCATTTCCTAGAGGCAAGCAAACTAGAAACCCAAACGAAAAACTTCATAACTCAGTTTCCAGGGAAGCTCCTATTTCAAATACCCTGTCCATGGTCCCTATGAGAACTCTCATTTGTCAGACTGTACACACCGATTTTCATTTCAGAAGATAGGATCCCTGCCTGAATAACAATAACAGTGCTGTTTATGAAGTCCTGCCGTGGTAAGCACTGTGCTGAGGAAGGCTCAGGTAAGCCCCTCCTCTCCAGGGGTTTCTAGATCACCCAGCTCAATGGTAGAATGTGGCAGATGTGGAATCTAAGGATCAGAATGTATAAGTCACTTGCTGTAGAGGTAGAGCAGGCTCTAGATCTCAGTACTGGAGAATCAGAGCTGAGGCCACTTCCAGGAACATAGTAAGGGTCAAAGTTCTTTTCACTCCTGCAGTGTTGGGCTCCATTTACCTAGTGAGGATTAAATGCAATAATCCGTGTGAATGTCCTAGCAGAGTGCCTGGCATGTAGCAGGAACTAAATGCTATTATTATTTATGGTGCTGGCACTTTTTAAAGGGCATGTAAAATAAATATGTTTGAATCTCATAAAAACACATTTCCAAAAGCTTACTTACATCAATTCCCATAAAGCCAGAAATAAAATTTATCTTTAAAATGTAACCCTGGTATAATTTAGTCATCTGGTTCTACTTGCTAATATCAAGGAGTTTCTGGTTGTTTGTGCGTCTGTTTTTTAATATTCATGGGTTATTGAGGCTCCAGCTTCTATGCAGGGTCTCAGAGTCTCTGCCTCTTTGGAGTTAGGATGGTAAGAAAGGCCCAAGACACAAGGAAGATTTGCTGGATGAAGACCATGGGAACCAAACAATCGCAGGAAGCTGCCTCAAACCATTTGCATTATGCCATTCAAGTGTTTTCTGGAATCAGATCCTTAAGCCAGAGTGACAAAAGAGCATGTGGCTACAGCTTTGAATCTCATAGACTTGCATGCAAATCCAAGTCCTGCCTCCTGGTGGCCATGTAACCTTGGGCAAGTCACCTCATCTCTTTAAGCCTGTCTCCTTGGCTATCAAAATAGCAGTGATGATAGTACTAAACTCAGTATATGTTAAATGTTAGCAGTACTAAAGACATAAAGAATAACAAATTTAAGATTCGAGGTTGATCAATGAAAGAGAAGACTGGGGTTTGAAGAAGTTCTATCAGTTATCCTACTTATCCCAAGTCCCAGCTCTCCATTTGATTGGGTGACTTGAGCACATCACTCACCTCTCTAAGCCAGTTTCTTCATTCATAAAGGGGGCTCATAATATCCTAAATGAGATCACCAGTGGGCAGGTTAGTGACAAAGCAAAGGAGGCCTGTTCATTTTGGCTAAGCTCCCTTTTCAGAGAGAATTTTTATCACTCCACAAATATTTATTGAGCCTCAATCATAATTTTAAAATTTTGTTACACTCCTATTTCCTATTTTATTCCATTCTACTTTTTCTGTTATCCTATTCTATGTATTTTAAAGAAATAAAAAAAGCTGATAGAAACCAAGCTCGTCATTTGTCCTGTTTGCCAAATATTGATATTTCTGGATCTCTGCCTTTGGGGCACATGGCAGGATTGCTCCACCCCCCTGTTGTTGAGTAGAGCCATGTGACTCATTCTGGCCAATGAGCTGTGAGCAGAAATGTCAGGTGTCACTTCCAGGCCAGAGCATTTAATTGCCAGTGCCATATCCTCCAGAGTCCTGGCTTCCCCTCTAGCTAGGTGACTGATAGGGGTTGAGATGGCAGCTGTTCCATCAGTCAGGGTCTCTGTGTGACTATGATGAACAGATAAGTCACATCTTCATTGGCATGGAGCTTAAATGAGAAATTAATATATGTTGTGTTGAGCCACTGAGGCCACTGGACTTTTTTTTTTTTTATAAAGATTTTATTGGGGGACCGGGCGAGTGGCGTGGTGGTTAAGCGCTGGTTTGGGAAGCCAGCGGCCCTGGTTCGGTCCCACATGTGAGGGCCAGTGACACTGCCCTCAAAAAAAAAGATTTTATTGGGGAACAGCCAAGTAATTGTCCTTCAGTATTAGTTGTGGAGGGTGCAGCTAGCTCAGCTCCAAGTCTAGTCGCCCTCCGGCCGCCCCGTGGGCAGCTCGCGGCTGCTCAGCTCAAGGTGCCTTGTTCAATCTGAGTTGCGGGTGGTCATAGCCCACCAACCCATGTGGGAGTCAAACTGGAAACCCTGTCGCTAAGAGTGCACACTCTAACCACTGAACCATGCTGCCACCTGTTGGCAGCTCAGCTCGGGCACAGATCACTGGCCCATGTGGGAATCTAACCGGCAACCCTGTTGCTCAGAGCTCGCAAAAAAAGTTTTTAAGGTGAAATTAACTTCAGTTTTATATATATATATATATATATATATATATATATATATTTTTTTTTTTTTTTAGGGCAGTGTCACTGGCCCTCACATGTGGGATCCAAACCGGGGCCGCTGGCCTCCCAAGCCAGCACTTAACCACCACACCACTCTGCCAGCCCAAGGTGAAATTAACTTCAATAATATATTTTATTTAATCCAATATAACCAAGATATTGTCATTTCAATGATTATTTTAAAAATCAGTAATGAGATAGGTTATATCCTTTTTTTTTTTTTTTTTAAGATTTTATTGGGGAATTGGGGGAGGGAAACAGCGTTGGGGAATCAGGAAAGGAGAACAAACAAATTGCTGTCCTTTCGTTTTTCAGTCTAGTTGTGGAGGACGTTGCTTTACTGGCCCATGTTAGTATCGTCATTGCGCTCTTCCTGGGTGAGGCAGATCGTTTGCCAGCCTCTGGGCAGCCGCTCACAGCAGCTCTTGGCAGCTCACGCAGGCTGCCGGCCTCTCACGTTGGGTGTCGGCCACTCACTGTAGCCTATGGCAGCCCACTTGCAGCAAAGGCTGCAGCTTACACTGCTGCCGGCGACTCACAGCAGCCCAGCTCCAGGTGGAGCTGTTGTTCACCATCTTAGCTATAGAGGGCGGTGTCACTGGCCCTCATATGTGGGATCCAAACAGGGGCTCTGCTGCTCAGAGTTGGCATCCCAAGCCAGCTCTTAACCAACACGCCACTCGGCCAGCCCTTATCCTTTTTTACATTCCAAGTCTTCATGATCTTGTGTGTTTTTCCATTGACAGCACATCTCAATTCAGACCGGCCACATTTCAAGTGTGCCAGAAGCCCCATGTGGCTAGCGGCTACTGGGTTGGACAACAGGGCTGTGATGGCTAATGACACTCATTTTGAAAAGCATTGTTCTAATGCATCCTGAATAAATAAATCTTCATCTTTTTCCAAAGGATCTTTAGAAAAGGAAATCCCGTGTCTCATAAAACAGGCTGTGGCTAGACTTCAGATCCATTTTTCCTCATTTAGTCTGCAGTGGGAGACTTCTCCTTCCTGCCATTTCCCTTCTTTTAGCTAACTCACTCACCTCCACTCTCTCAAAAAAAAAAAAAAAAAAGGGACTTTTGAAGAGGCCCAGGTTGAAAGTAAGAAGAAAAGTATGACTATTTAAAATGTTCTCCGTGGGCCGGCCAAGTGGCACGTTGGTTAAGAACTGGCTTGGGATGCCAGCGGCCCCGGTTCGGATCCCACATATGAGGTCCAGTGACACTGCCATCTACAGCTAAGATGGTGAACAACAGTTCTACCTGGAGCTGGGCTGCTGTGAGTCCCTGGGACGGCATAGCTGCAGCCCCTGCTGCAGTGGGCTGCCATAGGCTACAGTGAGTGGCCGGCAGCCAGCGTGAGCTGCCAAGAACCACTGTGAGCGACCTGAGAAGAGCACAATGATGATACCAACATGGGCCAGTGAAGCAATGTCCTCCACAACTAAACTGAAGAACAAAATGACAGCAACTTGTCTGTTCCCCTTCCCTGGTTCCCCAATGCTGTTCTCCTCCCCCAAATCCCCAATAAAATCTTTTTTAAAAATAAATAAATAAAATAAAATATTCTCAGTACCCACAATGTCCCAGGAGCAGACATTCACTAAACCCCAGATGGGGGTGGAGAGTCTGGAGAGTGGCTGATGTACTTTCTTCTCCACAGGATGTGAACTGTAGGCTTCAAGGTTATGAGGGGTTGTGGGTAAGGGTGGGAGGAAGGTGAGGCTAAGGCATGAGAACTTGATCTCAAACCCTAGAGAAGACAGACTTCCTTTTGACTTTGGATGTTGACTTGGAACCTAGACATCAAGGATTAAGGGTTGCAGGTAAATATTGTTTTCTTATTAATTTGTTATTATATATGTGTGTTGCTGTTAAAATGGGATTATACTGCCCCTACTCCTTAGGAAATGTGCTTTTCTTCAATTTACCAGTATGTCAGGAGCATTTCCCTGTGAAACTGAATATTCTTTTACCTCATCATTCTGACATCCAAGCAGTTATTTTAAAAATGGATGTTCCGGGCCGGCCGAGTGGAGCATTGGTTAAGAGCTGGTTTTGGGATGCCAGCAGCCCCGGTTAGGATCCCACATATGAGGGCCAACGACAGTGCCCTCTACAGCTAAGATGGTGAACAACAGCTCCACCTGGAGCTGGGCTGTGTGAGCCCCAGCGATGGTGTAGGCTACAGCCCCCGCTGCAGTGGGCTACCATAGGCTGCAGTGAGTGGCCGGCAGCCGGTGTGAGTGGCTGGCAGCCAGCGTGAGCTGCCAATAGCCGCAGTGAGCAACCATCTAGAGGCCGGTGACCGATCTGCCTCATCTGGGAAGAGCGCAATGACGATAGAAACATGAGCCAGTGAAGCAACGTCCTCCGCAACTAGACTGAAGAACAAAAAAAAAGACAGCAACTTGTCTGTTTCCTTCCCTGATTCCCCAACGCTGTTCCCCTCCACCAATTCCCCAATCTTTAAAAAAAATGGATGTTCCATGCTTTGTTCACCCAATCCACTACTGTTGGACATTAAGGTCAATTCAGTTTATCACTACATTTGACAATAGTTTATCACTCTCATAATGCCTTGGGTTCACAGAAAGCTCAGTCAGAGGATACATTCAGACAGAGAGATCACCCCAAGGCGTCCTTCTAGCAAACTGGCGTTTTACCACATACAATGCCAACTTCTGAGGAGGTGGGGAGGGCACAGCCTTCTCTGAATCCTGCCGGGAGAGCTTTATGTGTAAGGGGGAAAGGGTTGGGGACAGAGGGCCATGGTGGTACCCAGCCCTGCCACTTATTAGCTCTGCGGACGCCCTCTCTGAGCTCAGCTTGCCCATTTGGGAAATGAGGATAAACATGCTGACCCCTTGGTATTGTTGCGAAGATTAAATTAGACTAGCCTTGAATTCTGGCTAAAAAAGACAAGAGTGAGCACACACAAAGAAAGCTCTGCTCCCTCCTGACACGCCACTAACATGATGGCAAAAGGATTTTTTTTTTAATTTTTTTTTTTAAGGCATAACACCAGAAGGACAATTATCCCAGGGGAGAAGATAACATTAACAAAATTTGAAAGGAAAAAAAGCAAATCAGTGGGTTTAACTAGGGGAACCAAGACCCCTGACCTTTATACTGCCAATGGAAAAAGCTAGAAGTAAGCTGATTCATACTACAGAACCCCTCAAAGGCTCAAAGATTACCTACAAAGGTCAAGGTGAGAAGGTAAAAACAGGAGCATGAGTCCCTGTTGTTCCCTGCCTTCCCCTGTACCCAGTTACTGCTTCTGGGTAGAAAACCAGGATCAGGGCCTGAGGACAAGTGTGAGAGAGGCTGCCCCTCCCGTGGACATGCTCAGCCCACCCGATGCCAGGCCCCAGGTGTCCATGGTGGTTGAGGGTGGCAGACACAGAAACACAGTAGAAGCGCTCTCTCCTGGGAGGGAGGCTGTTTAGGGCCCAGCACAAAGGCCAGCCTGCCATGGCGTGTTAGAGATAATGAGCAAAGGGGACACAGACAGGGAGGTCGGTGGGCTGTCTCACACACAGCATTTGCTTCAGCTGCCCATGTTAAGATGGGGGCTCTGAGGCCCAAGAGGACAAGGGCCTCCCCAAATTCACATTTTCCCAAATTCACATTCTTGAGCCTGCCCCTGCCACCTCCCTAGAACCGGCTCTGTGCGTCCCCATTCTCAACCAAGCACAGTGGCCTCTTCTAGGTGCCTTCGCTGCAGCCCTTGCTCAGAGAAATGTAGGTAGCATCCTGCCCAGCCTGTAGCTGGGCCCACAATCCCCAGTTTGGAGCCTCCCACTCTTCAGGGAGGCCATTTCCCACCCTCTTGGCATCACAGCAGCACTCCTTTCCAGGAAATCACTGATTCCTGTTCTCAGAAACTCTTACTCACAATCAACTGTCATATAAAGAGCTAGCCTCCCAGAGGCAAATAGGCTTTCCTGACCAGCTGAAAAGAAACAAACTTCCAAAGATCAAAGGATTGTAGCTGTAACAGTGGAAACGTAGGCTGAAATGGAGGTGGAAACCAAGGCGGCCACAGGGCCAATCAGTTGTGATGAGACAGGGGGATTGTAATGGTGTCTCATCAAGGTGGGCAAAGCAGCGTTGCTCAAATCTCACCTGTCAATGGTTGGTCTTCCCCCACGGGAAATAAGAGGAAAGGGTATTCCCGGGCCTGTCTGCTCACCTAGGGTCAAAGGCCTTTGGCAGAGGCGGAGAAGGCTTGTACTCTGGTAGGACAAGGGGCAATGCATTTCAGTGCCATGATTTAGAAAATAAAAATACAGGAAGTCCAGTTTTATTTGCATTTCAGATAACTTTTACTCTAAGTATGTTCCATGCACTATTAGGGGCATACCCATACGTATACTAATGGATTACTCATTATTTACCTGAAATTCCAATTTAATGGGGCTTCCTATGTTTTATCTGGCAACTCTGCCTGCCCTAGCACAGGGTCTGGCAAATAGCAGGTCTTCACTGAAGGAGGGATTTGTTTGCACTTTGAACTCGATGTGAAATCAAAATTTTACATTTCACTGGGTCAGAGTGGACTTTCTAATTATGGAAAGTGAGTTTTAATTACCAAGTGGAAACTATTATTTTGACCAAAAAGAACCAGAAAGTAGTGTATCTGTCTGAAATACCATCAAGAATTGTATGTCAGACTGAGGAAACTTTCTCCTTACCCCTTTAGTTCTTCTGGCAGGCTCAATAATTCAAACAACATACAGCATATTAACAGGAGAAAATCAAATTTTAGTACGTGCACGGGAATCAAAACAAGCGTGAAAATTCCAAAGACAGTGAGGCAAAATGACGTGTATACGTGTATGTCATTTGGACTAAGGAGGGGCTGGTAGGCAATTCACAGGTAGATGAGAAAAAGCAAACATTTGGTAAACAAATTCTTGCAGGGCCACCTAGAAACATGACACAAAGAGGGATCTAGCCGAACAGATTTTTGCTTGGATTCTTCCTGTCCACCACACTTAATTCATGTGTACTAATGTGATTATGCTAAGGTTCCCTTCCCGAATCAGGCTTTCGTATCTGAATCTCATTAAACAAGAAAGGGGCTGGGGGCAAAAAAAAAAAAAAAAAAAAAAAAAAAAGCAAAACAAAACAAAAAAACTCCTCCTGAGTTTGTCGGCTTTAATTGTTTTCAGCTCAAAATAATTTGCGTGCCAGGGGTTCACATTCCAGGGAGACTTGCTTCTGACCCTCACACAAGGAAGGGAAACTGGCCCTTGACAGATTATGTTTGCAGGCAGAGGAAGAAAATAAGGCCATTTCATCGTTGCATCCCATCAGTTCCAGCCCACTGAATTCATTCACTCAACAAATATTGAGTGCCTACTGTGCACTAAACCAGTGGAATCACTATAATCATTCTTCTTACTGCCCCTATTTGATTAAAGAGGCAAACTGAAGCCCAGAGAAATTTGGTGACTTGCCTAAGGTAACACAGCAGGTAGATGGTGGATCCAGGATTAACACCCAATGTATCCGATACCTGAGACCTCACTCTCTCCACTGAGTGACTCAGAGTAATGGGGTCACAGAGTAGAAGGCACTAGCCAGGTAGAGCCCACACAGATTACCAGCAGTCCCCCAGCTACCACCCCCATATATAATTTCATCTCCAAATTTCTCTGGTCCATCCATTTAGCTCCCTTCCAATCACTGTCCTTCCCCACCCCTCACCCCCAACCACCCTCAACACTTGCCTCCACAGCAGCACTAATCTCCATGCTGGCTCACCCACAGAAGGCAGGAAGATCCTTATGAAATGTAAATACAATCACCTTTAATCACCTAAGAAATGCAAACCCTTTTACCTAAAACTTTTCCACAGCCTCCCACTGCTCTTAGGATGAGGACAGAGCTCCTAACCATGGGTGGCCCACCAGGTTCCACAGTGTCAGGCCCCGTGGACTTCTCCAGCTTTATCTCACTTTCTCTTACTCCCTCTGCTTGTGTCAGTCAGTGTATCGGCTCTCTATTGCTGTGTAACAAACCACTCCAAAACTTAGCACCTTAAAACAACAACTGTTTTATTCTCCCTCCCCGTTCTCAGGCTTGACCAGGCTCAGCTGTGTGGTTCTCCAGGGCTGGGCTGCAGTCATCTGGAGGTGGGGCTGGGCTGGGCCTCCAAGATGCTCAAGCACATGTCTGGTGGTTGATGCTGGCTTGTCACCTGGGAGTTCAAGTAGGGCTGGCGACCGGAGGCCACATATGGCCTTTCCATATGGCTTGGGATTCTCACAGCATGCCAACTGGATTTGTGAGAGACAGAGTCTGTCTCAGAATGAGAGTGAGCATTCCAGAAGGTAAAAAGCAGAAACTTCCAGCTCTTACTCCAAGGCCAGGCCTGGAATTGATCAAGTATCGCTTCTGCCCCTTTCCTTTTGGTTAAGAAGTCATAGGACCGGCCCAGGTGAAGAGGAGGGGAAAGCTCCATGTTTTGATGGGAAGAGTTTGTAGCTCTCTTTAATCCACCACAGCCAGTCTTAGCTGCAAAGAAACCACTTCAGTTCATTTAAGCAGAAAGGAATTTAATACAGGGAAAAGGTGCTTATACCACTGTTGGGAGGGCTGGAGAGGCTGGCTCTAGGCTGAGCTTCCAGAAACGACCCCCAGAATAACACTGCGGCCTCTGCCATGATCAAGAAGCTGGAGGATCGAGATGTTGCCACCATCAAGAGGATATGCTACCCTGCGTCCTGCCAGCACTTTGGGTGCCCCAAGCTTTTCTCCTACAATCACAAAACAAGGTTCTAGTTCCTGAGCCCATTGCAACAGCTGCTGGAAAACATATCTTCATGACTCTACTGGCCTGAAAATCAGAGAAGCATGACCTCTGCCTTATAGTGTTAATGTCCATGGCACACCTGATTAATAGACTCTAAATAACTTCTGGACTCTTGGCTTCAGAAGTCTAGCTTCTTAGTGTTTCTAGTACAGGAAAGCATACTACAAAAGATGCTGAGCAAGCCAAGCTGTGCTATCTCCACTGCCCTGGGCCTTCTCTCAGTCCCTGGTAATTGCTCTGCTTCCTCTTGCCACAGGACCTTTGCACATGTTGTTCCCTTCTGATCACTATTCTCTTTCCTTTCCTCTTCTCCCCCTCTTCTTCAGATCCCAGTGCAAGTATCTTCTCTGATCTTCCTAGATTTTATATCTCCATTTTACGGATGAGGAAACTGAGGCCCAGAAAGGTGAAGCAATTTGCCCAAGAACACACAGCCCATAAGCAGTACAACTGGAATTTGAACTCAGACGGCCTGACTCCAGAGCGTGTTCTTAACAGCTACATTATGTTATGCAAAGATGAGCTCACCTGTGTTAAAAGGCCAGGGGCAGGGCATAAAGTCACCCTGCAAATAAATAAGGATGACGCTTCAGCAAAAGTTGACAAGCCCGGAAAACTCCAAGTGACAGGAGGTGCAGTTAGAAGGTCTAGCTAGGGACAAGGTCAGATGCAGTCCAGCTTGGCCTCGGCTCCCAGAGAACACCAATAGGCTGAGTTTCAAATACAGCTGAGCTAAAGGAGCCCACAGAACCCTGACACTGCTGCCCTCCACTGGGGAGCAGAGAGCAATTTGCACTGCATATCAGGGGAGGGAAGCATCGCATGTCTCTCCCAAGAGGGGTTATCAATTTCAGTGGCAAAACCCAGGATCACAGTGAACAAAGTATGTTCAGTTCTCATAACTTGGACAGAACTTTGTAGGGCAAAGAGACAGCTGTTAAGGAGAGGGAGCCATCATAAAGGAGGGGCTTGAGGTACAACTTGTGCCCCTGCTTGCCTCCTCTTGGCAACCAGGGCCCAGTGAAGGGAGCTAAGGAACCCAGAGGACCGACCATATTTGATATTTTTTTTAATGTAATATTTCTTCAGTCCACAAGTAGTGAATGGGATCACTTGCCCTTCCTAAGCTCCGTCTGGGGATTCCTAGATAGAAGAATAGTATTTCCTCTTCCATGCCCGCCATGACTCAGGTCCCTCTGAAGCCAAAAGGTGTTCGGCAAAAGAAAAAGACCAGGTCAGGGAACCTGGGTTAGTGATCCTGCTCTGCCAATTACGTGCTGTGTGACCTTGGGCAAGAACCGTCTCCTCTAAACTTGCTGTTTGTCCACGAAACGAGGGCACTGGTTGAGAACAAAGGTTTGGAAGTTTTCTTCCTTAACAGGAAATGCTTGGCTCAAAAAAAAAAAAAATCTTACAAAGGAAAAACTGATGGTTGCTAGTTGGGAGGGGCGTGGGGATGAGGGAGAAGGGGAAGGGATTAGACAGCATAAGCAGGTAACTACAGTATTGCCACAGGGATATGAAAGACAGTTTGGGGAATATAATCAATAATGTAAATATTTTGTAGGGTGTCAGATGGTCACATGTCTTGGTAGGGAGACCACTTCATGGATGGCGTAGAGGCTTGACTGTACACCTAAAGGTGACGTTGAATAATATTGAATGTCAACTATAATTTTATATATATATATATATATATATATATATACACACACACACACACACACACACAAACACACACACACATATATAACACATATATAGTCACGGGATGTGGAGCATAGTGTGGGGAGTAGAGACAATGGAATCGTAATAGATATGTGTCATGTCAGGGCGGCAAGCAGTGGGGCGGTGGATTGGGGGAGGGGGGTTGCCACTTTGTGAGGGGTAAAAAGTATAACTAGTGCACTGTTTTATATTTTTTTAATTAATTAATTAATTAATTAATTAATTAATTTTGAGGGCAGTGTCATTGGCCCTCATATGTGGGACCTGAACCAGGGCAGCTGGCTTCCCAAGCCAGCGCTTAACCACTGTGCCACTCGGCTGGCCCACTAGTGCACTGTTTTGTACACCTGAAACTAATTTTTTTTAAAAGAAAACCAAAAAAAAAAAAAAAAAGAAGTCTTACCTAGTCCTGTCCTCTAGTTGAGTAGGAATGTAGTGACTCAGAGACTAGACCACTCGCAACTCCTACCCCTGCGAGGCCGATCTCCTTTGAGCCCTGCCGTTTTAGAAATCCATGAGTAGTTTATGGGGGCTGGAGGATTTAGCTTGTGAAAGAAAACATTCCTAATACGGCAACTGGCTCATCCTGTAACCTTGACCATTCTGGACCTCAGCTTTCCCATTTAGACACTGAAAACTTTGGGCTTAGTGGTCTGGGCAGAACCCTTCAGTTTTGACAATCTAGGACTCTGCCCTGCAAGGTTATAGGAAAACAGAACCCAGAATGGGAGAAGTTGATGAGGGGGATGGGTCAGGGACAGCAAGAATAAGGTGATTTTCAGAGATTTTTCTCAAGGACAACACAAGTGGCAGTTTTGGGAGAAATGAAGCTTGTAAAAAGCAAGGAACCCCCAAATCGGAACTCAATTAAAGAGGTCATAGCCATGGTTTCTATTTTGGGAAGAATAGGAGAACTAGGGGTCAAGATACTAAGTGTGGGGTGTAGTGTGTAAGATAAATGGGTGGGTGGATGGATGGATGGAAGGCAGATAAACAGGTAGACCAGGTGATGGATAGGAATGCTCAGGAGAGTAGTTAGATAGAGGGGGTGGGTGCATATATTTGGCAGGTGAGAAGATATGTACTCAGGTAGATGGACAAGCAGGTGAGCAAGTGGGTAAGTAAATGGTTTTGTGGGTGTGCAAGCAGACAAGAGAAAAGGTGGGTGGGCATATGGGCAGGCAGGAGATACCCAGGTTGGATAGGAAGGTAAGTTTTGCAATGTAAGAGGAGGGAGTGGATAAAACTTGATTGATGGGCTTGTTTGGTTTTCTTGGCCATCTACCCCACCTCCCCTTTCATACCTAACTCCCATGCAGTCAAAGATACCTGAAAGTTTCACAGCGAGTTTCTCAATTGTATCATTGGTCCTATATTATTTTATGTAACTATTGAAATAATCTTAGAAGGAATCCAGACACAGCTTAAATTAACAGTGAATCACATAGCATGAATGATATTCCTTTTGAATCCTCTTCCAGTCTTTCTGATGATTATGTCAGGGAGAAAGTCTCCTCTGGTTCCCAGCCTGTCAGTAACACCTTGCCGACACTTGTTAACTGGTTTTTATTTTATTTTATTTTATTTTTTTTGAGGGCAGTGTCACTGGCCCTCACAGGTGGGACCGAACTGGGGCCGCTGGCTCCCCAAACCAGCGCTTAACCGCCGTGCCACTCGGCCGGCCCTTGTTAACCGATTTTTAACAAGAGGAAGTAGACTTGGGGATCAGAGCCTTAAGCCCACAAGGAAATGCAACATGATTTCATTTTCACTAGCTTTAGTTTTATGTCACTTTGTGACATAAATTAGGACAGTGTTACAAAGTATTTCCCTTTTAAATGAATGTATTTAAGTAAAGTGAGTACATGACATGTAAAATAGTAAGTGAATAGTATTCATCACTGGGACAAGAGGCGAGGATATGGCAAAATTCCCGAAGGTGAATGTTTATGCAGAAAAATTACCTGGTCATGTCCCTTTCAGGTTTAACGTCTGCTGCAGCTCCTTCACGAGCAGACCCCTGCCCAGCCCACCAGCCCAGTCTCTTCTGGATCTCTCCCCTTGCCCTACTCTGATCCAGACACAGGAAACTTCTGTGCATTCTATCTACCAGCTTTTCAGGCTCTCTCTTGCCTTCAGGCCTTTGTACCTGTACATCCCTCTGGCCGGAACTCTCTCCTCCTTCCTCTTACTTGGAGAATTCCTCATCAGCCCTCAGGTCCTGGTTGAGATCCAGGGAGTCTTTCCTCACCATCCCAGCAGGGTTATATGCCTTTCCTCACTGCCTCCAGAGCATCCTAACTGCCTTTGTCACTTCATCTGGCCCACAGCCCCTGGTAGACAAACTGCCCCATTAGCTGCCTGCATTGCCTCTTGGAGGGGAGCTGGTTGGGGACACAAACTCCCTCCGGTTCACCCCTCAGTTATTCATTTGGCAGTTTTACTGAGTACCTGCTTAAGCACCAGGCACTGTCTTAGAAGACACAGCAGTAAATGAGAAGAAAAGCCTGTCTTCACTCTAGAGGGGGAGTTGGACAAAGAACATTAAATATATATATATATATATATATATATATATATATATATAATTTCAGGTTTTAGTAAATCCTTTCAATAAATTAAAACGGAGTTAGAAACTTTTTTTTTTTTTAAAGATGGGCAGTGATAGGACACTGGCTTCATTTTAGATTGGGATCAGAAAAGGGATGAGGTTTGTACAGGGACCTGAAGGAAGTGAGGGGAAGAGGGACAATGAGAACAGCAAGGGGGAGGATGGTGAGCTATAAACACACTTGGTGTATTTAAGGACTATCTGAGGGGCCGGACTAGTTGGAGCAGGGGGAGTTTCCAGGAAGCAGAAAGCCTGGGCTGTGGCCCCGTAGCTCTGGGGTTCAGGAAGGAGCCTCCCCAAGGGCAGAGCGTATGCTCTGAACAAACAGGGGGAAGGCTGTCCTTGCCTGCTACCGGAGCCCTGCCTGAGAGACCACCACCATTTGCGGAGGTGCTTCCTGTTAACATTTACCTTGGCTGGTGTTTATTAATCGGGTCTATTAATAGCCTTTTTTTTTTTTTCCCTGACCCTTCCTAAGGACTGACTTCTAGAAGAAGCATTTCTCTCCAATTATCCCCTGCCATGCATAATGTTTCGGGTTTGTAAATTGCCTTCCCATCCCTTATCGCTTGACCTATTCATTTATCCATAGCACACATATGATTGATTGAGCAGGGAATAAGACACACTCAGCCCTTACCCTCAGGAAGCATACAAGTCTGGAGAGCCCTGGATGCTCTTTTTTTCCCCTCGCCTTTGGTATCTCAGCAGAGAACTGGCTTGGCTGGTCCAGGCCAGTCTGTGGGGGACAGCCGATATCAGCTTTGACAGATATCAGTGTTCCTGAGACCAAGACTCTTCAAGGCTCTTCTCAAGTCCTCAGGGTACAGCCCTGGGTTTTAGCAAGCATACTTCCTAGTGTCACTCACACCCCGACATGCCTTGCTATATTTCTTGTTACTTAGGGAAAGGACATGTCCTCTCTCTTAGGCCAGCAGTGTGGGGTAGGTCCTTCCTCCTGGCACTTGCTGCACGTCCAGCCCACTGGCTGAAGCAGGCTCCTCTCTGCTGGAGCACTGGCCATGCTGAAGACACACTCACCAGGCTGAGAGCTCACGCTGAGGGCGATAAGAGTTCAGGGGACTGAGGAAACTACTGCTTCTCTGCCTCTAGGTTTCCCCCGTGATCTCTCTGCACCACGTGGAGCGGGTGCTGTGTGTCCACACCCTTTTACATGACAATTCTCATGGAAGTAGACAGTAAACAAGGAAGTACACTAAATTATTGAGTGTTACAAAAGAGATGACCCAGTGTCAACTTAGGACTTGGACTGGGGGTGTCCCAGGCTGAGCACTCTGGAGGCAGAAACTGAGATGGGGATCAGCATGCAGGTGGGTTTTTTAGGGAGTGTTCTGAGATGAACACCTGTAGAGGGAGGAGCAAGAAGCCACGTGGATGAAGAGGGGAGACCCCAATACAGGTGCAATGACAGCTTCAGTTGACCCTGTTGGAGCTCCGGAACTAGAATAGCCCTTCAGAGTTGTCCTGGATCGGTTAGAAATGGATGGGTCTTTGATTCTCCTCCCCGTCCTCAGTCACTGAGCAGTCACTGGACATGGGCAGCCCTGAATGGGGAGACAGCTGAGGACAAGGGCTGTCTGCAGACAGCCCTCCAGACCTGGGGCACCAAGTCTCCACTGAACGGTGATCTGGGTGACACATCTTATGGCCACCACGAGGAGCTTCAGGGAGACTTCCTGGAGGCAGGGGCATTTTGCCTTGGGGATGCAGGGTTGGGCAAGAAAAGACTAGTGGTCCAGCCAAGGGGACAGTCCATAAGAAGACCTAAAGGCAAGATGGCAAAAGGTGCTCCCACGAAGCTACATGACCCAAGAGGAAAGCAGGCGGATCCATTTTAAGATGAACAGACAACCTCAGTGAGGCTAGGAACTCATTCAAAATCAGGTTCCAGTAAGTGATGGAGCCTAAATTAGAACCACAACTGTGGGCACAGATCCAGAGTCCCTCCATGCCCTACGTCCAATCTGGGTACCAGTCATTGGTCCCTCTTTTCTCTTCTTTGAGATGGTTTTTGTCCTCCATTTCCCCCTCTGCGCCTTTGTGCACAGTTTCCACAGCTCTGCCTGATGAAACACTAACAATCCCTTCTGGTTCCAGCACAAATCCTGCCATTTGAAGGGTCCTGGGCTCCCACTAGGTTGGGTTTCAGGTCAAGAGTTGGTTTGTTGTTTGGGAATTAGAGGTCTATCTGTGGCCATGGTCACAGTCCAGCCAAGGACTGAGGTCAGGACAGAATTTCTGCCCAGAGTCAAGATTTAGTTGGGGGCTAGGTTTAGAGCTTAATCTACAGTAAGGACTCAGCCTGGAACCAGGGTCAAAGAACAGTGGAGGAAAAAGATCAGGGCTCAATTTTAGAGCAAGGCCAGGGCTCTTCCTGGAACCAGGATCAGGGCTCAATCTGGGACTATGATCAGGATTTAGAATGGAGCTGGGAGCAAGGATCAGTCTGGGGGAAGGTTTGAGTCTCAGCCTGAAACTAGACTCATGGTTTAGCCTTCTCCTGGGGCTCAGGGATGTGAATCTGCATCTGAGATTCGATTGAGGACCCTCAAAGCTCTGGTTTCACAGTCCCTCAGGCCTGGAGTCTGAGCAGAACCCAGGGTGGGAGTGGGCAGGAGACACTCAGCGAGGACAGACATGGCCACCAGCCCAGCTGAAGCGCCACCCCTGCAGCAGTGCTGTGCTCTGGATCTCCTACCTCACCCCTCCCTCTCACCCGCCCTGGCCACCCACCCGCCCCCTGCCCCCACACACACAGTTTGTGGGAAGCAGGGATCCGTGTATGAGGCCCTTGGGAAAGCTGTGACACTGCAGGAGTCTGGCATCTGCAGGGAATGATCTGCACAGAACAGATGGGGCACTAGGGAAATCAGAGTCAGCTCCCAGGTAGGCCCAGGGGTGGGCGCGGGGGGTGGGGGGGCAGAGGTGGCTCAGTCTGTACTCCCCCTGAGCCTGACTGTCATGAGAACCCTAGCGCCACCAGGCTTCAGAAATCTGGGCCTCTGCATCAAATGTCCACTGTGAGTCCACTATGACTGACCCTGCCCAAATCCCTGAGAGGGCAAAGGCCACGTATGGAAGAAAGAGCCCTGGGCCTGATCCTGGGGGGGTCAAGGGACCACTGCCTTGCTTCCTCGCTCTGAGCCATCAGTAAAATGGGAATAGAATCAATTAAGAAGGATGAGTATTTGACAAATAAGGAAACTGACAATCAGGAGGGAAGGGACTGATGCTTGATCACACAGCCCAGGGAGAAGTGAGGCGACCAGAACCTAGGCCTGCTGACACCAAAGTCCTTCTCTTGCCAATCTGGCCTCCTTTGCCTCTGAGACTGACCACATCCTGCCCATATCCCACCCCATGCAGGCTCCCAGGAAAAGGCAGGAGAAGAGAAGGGGTGGGTGGTGGGCGGGAGCAGGACAGACATACCGCTTGGGTCTGCTAGGATCATAGCACAGAAGAGTCAAATGGTCCCAGAGGCCAGGCCTATTTTGTGCTGGTGAAACTCCAGCTCTGGACCCAGGTTCAAATCCCAGCTCCCCCGCATACCTACTGTGTGATCTCGGACAAGTTACCTCGCCCTCTGAGCAAATGCAAATCTCCATCTATAAAGAGGGATAACAAAATCATTTCCTCTTTTGTGATTATTAGGTAGTGTGTCACTGTGAAGGGTGCATGGCCTATGTTGGTGCTGCTGCTGCTATGGCTGCTGCCAGTCCAGCCTCCTCCCTTATCACCCTCCTCTTGGTCTCACTGCCCCCAATATATATACCCGCCTTCCAGTCTCCCCAACATGCTATACTCCTTCCTGCTTCAGGACCTTGAGTCATGCTATTCTCTCAGCCTGGCCTGCCCTGAAAAAGTCACTTCCTTGGGGCACCTCTCAGGAGGGACCAGAGCATTCTTTATACTTCCTTCTGTAACACTTGTCAAAACTGTCACGAGGGTAGCATTATATGCGTAATAGGATATTGGGAGGAACTTCTCCATTTGCCCCAGAATTGGCAACTTGGGTGCAGAGCTGGGTGAACAACTGCTGAGAATCCTACATTCTGAAGAGAGGTCCCAACACCTGAGGCCAGATGGTCCCCCCAGGGCTTGCTGAGGGGATGAGGCTGGCCCTCCACAGTGTGCACCACCCCTCAGCTTCCAGGGGGTCAGTGGGGCGAGAGATCCCGCAGCAGTGTAAAACTTCAGTTTCATATGGACACTATGAATTTTCTCTCCCTCTCCCCCCAGAAACCTCTCCCAACCAAACCCATGGGAGAGACACTAAGAAAATCACCTGTTATGGAAGTAGGAAGGTCCCACTAGGAGGCAAGGCTGCCATCTCCCTCCTGGGAACATTTGCAGGGGAGGAGTGAAGTAGAGAGAAATGGCAGGGCGGTAAGGACCGGCCACGGGGCAGCCTGCACACCTGCCATTTGCTGAGGGTCAGACGACATCACAGGCAAGAGCTGGGCTTGTGCCATCTCTGGTACCCATCCAGGAAGGCACCTCCACACACAAGGGGCTCTGCGACACAGGGCAGAGTGCTGCAGGCAGGAACTGGGGAAGGGAGGGTGACAGAGGTTAGCATGAGTCAGATACCCATAGCAGGGGGCTGTGGAGGCCATGGCTCCCACAGGACCCCCAAAGAGCGCACACACATGCCCAGCAGAGAGCCAGCATTCAAACGTCTGCCACGCTCAGGGCAATGGCAGCCAGCAGGATTAATCCACAGAGAGGGGCCCAGCTGTGGGTGGATAACAAGGAGATGTTGCCTGTTGAACCCCGATTCCCTCAGCATCTATATCAGAGAAGCTACGCTTTAAAAAATGGAGAGCAGGGGGCCGGCCAAGTGGCGCGGTGGTTAAGTGCTAGCTTGGGAAGCCAGCGGCCCCAGTTCGGGTCCCACATGTGAGGGCCAGTGACACTGCCCTCAAAAAATAAAAATAAAAAAATGTGTTAAAAAAAAAATGGAGAGCAGGAAAGAAATACTGACACCTGCAACAACATTGATGGATGCTGAAAACATTATGCTAAGTGAAGAAAGCCACACCCAAAAGGCCACATATTGTACTATTCCATTTATTTATTTATTTATTTATTTATTTATTTATTTTATCTGTATACTCATTTATTTACACATGTACACATATTGTAACCTGGATCAAATAGCTTAAAGATTAGAGGGTTTTTGTTTGTTTGTTTGTTTTTTGAGGGCAGTGTCACTGGCCCTCACATGTGGGATCCGAACCGGGGCCGCTGGCATCCCAAGCCAGCTCCCAACCACTGCGCCACTCTGCCGGCCCATGTACCATTCCATTTATACGAAATGTCCAGAACAGGCAAATCCATCAAGACAGGATGTAGATTGGCAGTTTGCTAAGGCTGGGGGAGGGGCGCTGGTGCAGGATGGGGTGGGGCTTCTAATGGATGGGGGGTTTCCTTTTGGGGTGATGGAAGTGTTCTAAAACTGATTATAATGCTGGTTACACAGCTCTGTGAATATACAAAAAACCATTAACTTTAAATGAATGAGTTGTATGTTATGTGAATTATATCTCAAAACAGCTGTTATTTAAAAATGGAGCGGATTTAGTTTGGGATGATAAAAAGTTCTGGAGACAGATGGTGGCAACAATGGGAGGAGACTTAACACCACTGAGCTGTACACTTAAAAACAATTAGATTTTATGTTATGTGTATTTTACCACAATTTTCAAAACATAAAAATTTTAATTTAAATTTGAAGAAAAAAAAAAAGGAAGGGGAGGGAAATATCCCAGAACAAGGGTATGTCTCTCCACATACTCCAAGATGCTGGATCAGGAGACCAAGGGAAAACTGGTGCCCCTGCCCTCCCTCCACCCCATACAGGGTAACACACACACATACACATGCACACTCCAAGTCCCTCAAATCTGGTGCGGGGGACAAAAGAAGGGAAAGCTTGGAATTGCCTCTGGGATTAGGATTTCAAACAGATGGACTTGTAATAACTGAATGTGACCCCAGCACCCTGGGATCTGCCACAACACAGCTGGGGCTAGTGATTGGAGAAAAGTGAAACGGTTTCCTGTTAAGACCCCTGGACACAGAACACTCAACAAACTGGCTACAGCTGCTTAATGTCAGCGTCCCCTGGAGCACACACTCCTTGAAGGCAGGGCTGCTGGGTCTGGCTCGCGCGGGACTCAGCACAGAGCTGGACACATACATCATGGGTCCTCAGCCGATAGCTGGTGAAAGCATGAGAGCTTCCCCCATTAGAGAGAGAGGGAAACTGAAGGCCATGGAGGCCATGGCCCTGCCCAAGGGCCTCACAACCAGGTAAAGGTGGAGGCTGGGACTAAAACCCAGATTTCTACCTCCAGGCCTGTGCTGGGTGGGGCTGAGAGTCCCTGCAGCTGTGTACATCTGTCGGCTTCAACAGGATGTGGCAATGACCCAGGAGCCTGGCCAAGGAGTCAAACATCCAGGACAGAACAACAGGAGACAATTCCAAGGGGCGGGGCTGGCAGCATGGTTCCCGCAGGGCCACCTCCTCTTGCCTGGCCCTGGGAGGGTCATTTCGGAGGCCAAAATCACCTTATCACTCCGATTCCTCCTGGCTGGGAGGCGTGAGTCCTGGGAGACTGTTCTAGTCAGCAACTTCCTGGGGGATGAACTCAGCAACTCTCTGCCCCTCTCTGGGTCTTAATTTCCCCCTCAGTGGAATCAGGCTTTATCCACCTCTACTCGTCCCACTCGTCCACTCTGCGTGGCTCTTAGTGACACTGACTTCTTAAAACGCTCAGCCTGCCTTCAGATGCCCCAATCTGAAGGGACACCGGACCCTGAGAGGCCCCAGTCTGAGGTGGGGAACACAGCCTTACACATAGGACCTCTGGATCTGTTGGAAGATATGTCACTCCATTCGCAGGTGCCTCCAGTCTAAGGAGGGCGACCCCCTCTCTGATCCAGGAACTTCTAGTCTGATGGGGGAGGCCTGGTCCAGCAGGAGGCCCCTGTGTCAATGCTTGGGCTTTGGTCAGCTTCTCTCCCTTTTTCAGATACCCTCTCTTTCCCAGGTATGGGGCCCCAGGGCTCACAACTCGCTGTTTCTCAGGTTACATAGCAGTGGACCCCACCTCAGGCTGTTGGCTGCAGCAAGAGGCATGACAGACTGCCCACGTGCTGAGGCCTGAAAACACATATTCCTGTTACATCATTTGCTTTTGGTGAGATGCTCCCTGGCGCAGCTGTGGCTGCCACAGTCCTGGGGATAGTGCCCCACTTGGTCCAGGACCTGCCCCAGGCAGGCCAACAACGAAGTGCTCAGACTGGACAGGCTCTTCTTGTATCTGTAAAGCCCAAAGACTGCTGTTGGCCTAAACTTAGATCAACCTTCTAAAAACCTGGCTCTGAGCTGTCCAGCTTCCATGGTGTCCAGCCTGGTCCTCACAGTACCCCCCAAATCTGGGGTTATTACTGATGAAGAAACTCAGATCTTGTTTCTCCAGCTATAAAATGAATGTGATAAAAGTAATACCTCTCAAAAGATCATTGTGAAGATTAAATTGAGATAATGTAGGCAATATGTTAGCAACCTGCCTAGCCGAGGTGAACATTTGCTGTTTTTTGTTGTTTATCCTGATCAGCACTCAACCTCCTTTCTTGTAAAAGACCCTCTCGTCTCAGTGCAGAAGCTGGCACTCAACCGGTCAGCCAGAAGCAGGCATGGGACCTGACACCACCAAATAGACGCCCTCCCTGAATTGGGGGACTACGTAAGTGTGACAGAGGACAGTCAAGGTCATCAGTGGGGGCCAGTGGCAGTGCCCAGGCCATGGCCCCGGCAGCAGCTCCTAAACCAGACATCTTCTATAGGGGCCCCTTGATGTGTCCTGAGAGGCCAGCCTCCTTTCACATCTGCCCTTTCCCTGATCCATAGATTCCACGAGCTCCCTGGGGCCTGCCAATAAATTCTTGTTCTGCTTAAAGTAGTGAGCATCCATTTCCATTGTTTTCAACCAAGAAACTTGACGTTTGGAAACTGGTCTGAGGGGGTGGGCTTCAGACCAGACACCCATGGGGAGATGGGGAAAATAATTATCTGGTCTCGCTGGGGCTGAAGGAAGCAAAAATCCAGTTAGTATCCAGGGATGAGAATCTAGCAGCCTGTGGTATGTAGTTGTGAAGCCGCTAATTAAATTAAATTAATTAATTAAATTGGGGCCTGGGGCCATCTGGAAAAAAGTGCCATTGAAGGCAAAGCTTTGAGGACTGAGCTGCTACTGCCATTGAACACATGAATGGCACGAAGATTTCAAAGATAGGGTGGCTGCTTCTGTGACACTGGACAATTAAAAGAAAAAGAACAAGCTTCAATAGCTAAATTCTTGGCTCAATGCATAGACTGGAGCTTAGGAATTTTCCATAGCTGGGCTCCACATTCTCTTATCTTCTCCTGCAGCAGGATTAAGTTTGTGGAAAACCAAATGCAAAGTCTGATCCTTTGCATGGCCGAATTACAATGGCAGTTGGGTTCCTAGCCTCCTTTCCCTTTGCCCACTGCATTCAAAGCTGACAACTCCTCAAGGCTGGTCCCGGGTCCTCTTCTCTTCTTCCTCTGCATGCCTGCAGCAGGTGGGATGCATTCAGCTGCAAGTAACAGAGAACTCTGGGAGCGTGGAGGTCCGGGGTAGGCCGGCTCTGGGCAGGACCCAGCTCCTAGCAGCCCCCAGTGCTGTCAGATGGGGCTATGCTTTTCTCTCTCAGCTCCGACATCCTCTGGGTTGGCTTCACGCATCGGTGCTGGAGCCACTCATGCTGGCTTGCAAAAGCTGATGGTCTGAGGGCCGGCTGAGTGGCTCAGTTGGTTAAGAGCTCGCTCAAGAGTGTGAGCTGAGCTCTGAGCAACAGCAGTTCAATGCCCAGCCCGAGCTGAGTTGCCACTGAGCTGCCAACAGGTGGCGGGATGGCTCAGCTAAAAAAAAAAAAAAAAATGCTGATGGTCTGCCTAACTCTGTGATGTCGTGCTGGCAGCTTGAAATTGGCCATGGCGGGGATATTTACACCACGGCAATCAGCAAACAAATCAGTGCTTTTTTTTTTTTTTAATTGAAGAGGTGGTATATCAGCACACCACAGGCTTCATGCGAGATATAGTTCCCCAAGGGGTGGCAACAGGGCCACCTGCTTCTTTGTAAATGTACTCAGAAGGGGGAGGAAAGGGGGACAATCTCTCTCCTGACTGGGGAGCCAGGTCAGCTCTCCAGCCTCACTGAACCAGCACCAGGGGAAATGCCATGACCCAGCTGGCCGAGTCTCACTGCAGCTGCCCTGAAGAGCATGGGCTCTGTTGGGGGCAGATCTCTGAAAATGGGTCCTTTGCAGAATGAGAAAAGCAGGAGTAGAGGGGATGGGTGGCAGCAGTGCCCACCATACTTTCTTGGGGTGCCCACCCACACCCGTGGTTTCACTGACAACTACCAAAGTTAGGTTCCACCCAGACTTATGTAACTGACCACTCACTGAACATCTCCACTTGGACGATAAGAACAAGAATCCTAACAGCTAATGCACACAGAAATGACCACACACCAGCTGGTTCCAAGTGTTTTACATGTATTGGCTCATCTGACCACACAAGAGCCCTATGAGTTGGGTCCCGTTGTTGTCCCTACTCACCGATGAGGAAAACGAGGCTCCCAGAGCCCACAGGGAACCAGCCACCTGGCTCCAGTTCCCTGCTCTGAACCTCTCTCCACCCCCACCCCCCCACAGATGCCCCAAACTCATCACCTTCCCCTCTAGCCTGCCTGAAACCCTTCCTCTCCTTGTCTAATACCAGCTCCATGTGCAGGTGTCACTGCAGGTATCCCTGTTATAGAAAGTCTTTTGAAACCCAGGCCAGGTTAGATGCCCGTCTATGGCTGCCACGTGGCCTCTGCCTCCTCCATCCGAGCCCCAGGCCATGGCTGTTGTAACTGTCTGGCTTGTCTCTTTCCCTTGAGGGCAGGAAATGGATCTTCCTCATCTCTACAGGCAGTGTCCTCAGCCTAGGACATGGCACACTGGGGCCACTTGGTAAAGCATGAGTGGGTGAGAGCCGTGCCCTGGGCCCTCAGTATGCCCCCCGCCCCCCACCAGTGCCAGGTCCCGACACATGCAAACCCTTTTCTGCAACCTTTCAGGGGGAAGTCCTGGCAGCCCCTCCACCTCTCCCCAACCTCTCCAGCTGGGTCTACTTCATACGCTCGGCACAGATTTCCTTACCTCCGCTTCCCAGCCTCCTTCCTGCTTTACTCTTTTATTAAGATTCTAATTAAATAATACTAATTAAATGTAATGAGCTGAATCGACAAACTTATTGCGATAAAGCAGTATTCAAGACACCCTCTCTCCTGATCCTTCCCAGGCAGTGGAGTGAGAAGGCATGGGGCCTCTGCTGCCTGGAGGTGACTCTGCAGGGCTGGGGCTGAATGCCATGCTCACAGGACATCACCATGGGCCAGAAACACAGCCGGCACCCACAGAGCAGCTGCGCCCTCCCTGACAGAGCCACCCGCGGCTCCATGCTGTAGGCAGAAGTCCGTCTGCTCTGAAAGACCAAGCACCAGCCTGGACCACATTGTCTGCCTCTCTTCTGGTCTGCGCCTCTGGCCAGTCCTCATGGCTCTGTCTGAAGGCACCACATTGCTTCCTCCCACCAGGAGGGGCAGGCGAAAGCTCCATCCAGACTTATAACTGGGTTTTGCGTACTGTGTGGGTGTCTGCCTCTGCCCTGCATCCCCACTGTCTGAAGAGGAAGAAAGGCCTGGCCCTGAGGTCTGGCCCCTGCCCCTCTGTGTGGCCTCAGATAAGTCCCATTCCCTCTCGGGGCCCCACCTGGGTTTCCACCAAATGTCAGGCTCAGTCCAGTGTGACTGCCGCTGTGAAAGAGAAGGAGCATGAGTGTGTTGATTTAGGCCAGGCCTCAAAACCTAGCCTCACTCCTTCCTGGCTGTGTGACCAGAGGCAAGTCACTTCATCTCTCTAAGCCTCAGTTTCCCCATTTAGAAAATGAGACCAACATCACCTAGTCTGCAGAGCTGTGTAAAAATTACCTTACAACAAAAATAAGGCACAAAGTACTTGATAACTTATGATCATAAATTATCCTAATCCATCTCCCTGTCCCCACAGTAACCCAGGTCGGGGGAGCTGAGGAGGGAAGTTAGAGCTCAGAAGCTTCCCAAACCTGATCCACCTTCCTCCCTGTTCTGGGTTAGACCAGACCAATCAGCCAGTATTGGGGACACGATGTCCTGGTGGCCCCAGGCAGGACTTTATATCCTCCACTCACAGGCCCTGCCTGGGCAGCAGCCTCCAGTTCTAGTGCCCCGAGCTTCTTCCCATAACTGAACTCATTGGACAACCACCCTGCAGAGAAGGCAGAGCTCATTTATGGTCCCATTTCACAGACAAAAAAACTGAGGCTCAGAGAGAGACGTGACTCGCTCGAGTCACACAACCAGGCAGTGGTGAAGTCAGGACTTGAACCCAAACCTCTGGCTGGGAGACCAGGGAGCCACTAACTGCCTCCTCCCCCTGCAAATGCCATGTGGCCAGAAATACTCTATGGGTCCCCAGGCCATGACACCCACCAGCCCGAGAGGCAGGCAGGGCAGGGGGGCTGCCTGGAGTAGAGGAAGATGGGGAGAGGCTAGGAGCAAAGCTGAAGAGCTGGGCCCTGGTTCCTGGGCTGTTTGGGGCTCACCTGGCCACTGGGCCTCCAGCCGCACAGCCTGCTCTGGGGAAGAGCCACCTGACTTTACAGTTGGACAGATCCGGGTTTCACTCCCTTGATGTGTGACATGGCTGGTGACTGCACCTCTCTGAGCCTCGGTGTCTTCACAGGGTCAGTAGAGGTCTGTGTTTATATCCCCAGAAAAAAATGGTGGGCATTGTGGCTCTTACATCATAGGTATATTAGTTTCTGGGGCTGCCATAACAAAGTACCATGACTGGGTGGCTTGGAACTGAAACTTGTCGCCTCAGAGTTCTGGAGGCCAGACACCAAAATCGAAGTGTCAGCAGGGCTGTGCTCCTTCTGTCACCAGTAGGGGAAAGCTCCTGCCTTGCCTCTTCCAGGTCTGACTGCCCCAGATGTTCTTGGGCTTGTGGCAATATAACCCCAACCTTCACATGGCATTCTCACTACGTGTCTTCACATAGGCCTCCCTCTGTGCTTTTCTGTCCCTGGGTCCAAATGTCCCCTTTCTATAAGGAACCCCATCACATCGGGTAAGGGCCCACCCTAATGGCCTCATTTGAATTTGATCACCTCCGTACAGACCCTACTTCCAAGCAAGGTTGCATTCTGAGGTACTGGGGGCTGGGACTTCAATATCTTTTGGGGAGGACATAAGTCAGCTCCTAACAGGCTACAAGCTCTTTTGTGCATGAGATCCTTAACGGCAGGCCAGAAATGAGTGTCCTCCTTTTACAGACGAGGGAAAATGGAGGCTCAGGGAGGGGAAGTCACCAGTACAAGGTTACACAGTCAATGTGTTGCAGAGCTGGGGTCTGAACTTCAGTCTTCAAGTTTGGTTCTTTTCCATGACCCTCTTTAAATTTAAAAGGAGAAAAGGGAGTCCAGAGCTATGCTTTGGGGGTCAGGAGTTTGATCCTGAATAGCCATGTAGTATCAATAATAACCACCACCACTGACCAAGCACCTGCTAGGCAGACATCAGGCACTCTCCTTTCTATGCACTCTCAGGCTGCTGCTTTTGAAGTGAGGCTGTCGGGTCCTAACCCAGGCTCTGCCCATTCCCAGTTGAGTGCCTCTGGGCAAGTAATTTTGCCTCCATGGGCCTCAATTTCTTCTTCTGTAAAATGGGGACAATAAGTGACCGAGGTGGGATTTGAGCCCAGGTCCCTTCGACTCCTAACTCTGTACTCTTTCACCGGTGCTGAAGTTCTGGTTTTTCATGAAGGCCCCTAAGTTTAGGAATCTGACTCTTACTTATGGCTAGCAAGGCCCAAACATCAGACAGTCTTCCTAACAAGGTGGTGAGAGCCCTGGTCCAAATTGGTCACTGTGGGTGGGGGGTGGGTGGGGGGGTGGGGGGGTGGGTAGAGGGAGGTGACAGGGGAGGGAGGAGCCCAGGGTTAAAGCACTGCATTGTGGGGACTATTGGATGGGAGTCCTCCCTACTTCAGACGTGTGAGACCCCCCAGGGGACAGACCCTCAACCCAAGTCTCTAAAAAGCACACATCATCCCTGCTGGGTCCCAGAGGCCATCAGTTTTGATTCACTGCAAAAACTAGAGCTGAGCTCTGTGCAATGTCAGCAAGCAGAGGGCCCAGGCAGTGACGAGCCAAAATCAGAGACATTCTCTATTGCTGCCCTTTATAGTCAAGCAGGTACCTACCTACACACACACACACACACACACACACACACACACACACACAGAAATACATGGGCCTGCTCACCCCCATTCACGTATGCATGCCTGGGGCACACTCGGACCTACTGAGTCAACTCATACTTGCTCCACATGCTCAGAGAAATGACACAATGTGCCCGGAGACACTCGCTGCACCACAGCCTCACGGCTGGCAAGGCCACTCTCCACATCACACAAACTCCGACAGATCCGCAGGCACACAGACAGGATCACCATCAAACTGGGGCCCTGGCCAGGTACATATTCTCCTCCAGTTGGAGGAACCGCCATTCCCTGCTCAAGCTTCCACCTGGCCCTTTTCAAGGCCTGACCCTGGACGGCTGCTGTCATCCCAAGATCTCTGCATCGGCCCTTGCGGTGCAGCCTCTGTGCAATCTTGCCTCGCTGCACAGGACCTTCCCCGGACTCCATCTCAGATGCAAGTCCAAGCCGCTTGTCACGGCCCTGTGGTCCCACAGGCAGGACCTGTGATCTGGCCCATTTCCCAGTTCTCTCCAGCCACACGGATCTTGCTCTTTCTGGCCTTTGCACAATCTACACTTCTGCCTGCCTTAGGTGCTCTGCACTTGCCATTCCTGTCTCAAATGTTCTTTCCTCGGTTAGCCACTCCCTTTAGGTTTCTGCTCAAATGTCCCCAACCACCCTACATAAAGCAGCACTGCCCCGCTGTATGGCTCTGTCCTCTCCCCCTGCTTTTTCCCTTCACAGTACTGAGCACTACCTAGATTATGTATACATTTGGGGTAGTCAGTACTCCCACCCCTCCCCAGTGGAATGTAGACTACACAAGGATGGCATTTTTGTCCTTGTGTTGCTGCCACATTCCAAGCACCTAACCCAGCCTGCCGCACAGTGGATGGGCAGTGAGTGGGTGTTGAATGAATGAATCTAGAGCCCCCGCCTGGCTCAGAGAGCATCCAGGCGCAGGGCCCAAGCTCATGTTCAGAGACACCTGGGGGACATCCTTGGTTCTGTCACTTCTTTATCAGGCCACTTCACCTCTCAGAGTCTCAGCTCTCATGCGGCTGTCATGAGGATTAAAGGCGACATGTGTGAGTCTCACATAGCACCTGACACAGTCAGTTTGGCAGTAAGGTTTCCTCTGGACTAACCACCCCGGTTTCTCTCCCCATGCCCACCAGGAGTGTCAGGGCAGGAGTGGATGCCAGGTGGTCTGCTGGCATCTCAGCACCACCTCCTTTCCCTTCTATGTGCCCTCCTGTACCTCAGGGGCTGAATGCTTACAAACCCCTTTCCCCACCTTCCTTTGCCAGCAGGCTTCCGATCAGCTTCTGCCAATGAGTTCAGAGCAGCACACCGCCGGAACCATTGGCACCAACTCCAACTCCCACCTTTTCTGATTCCCTGAATCCTTGCGGGGGTCTTCTTCACACCCCTAGCCCTTCAGCGATTTTGTGAGCACCATCTCATTAAGAGATGTCTTTCCTACTAGAAACAGCTAGAGGGAAATGTGTTTGTGACTGAATCCTGACTGGACGAGGAAGTCTCTATGGAGTTTTTACTCAGGGTTCACTGACATGGTGGGGAGGGACCAGAGTGTGCACTGGGATGGCGTGAGGGTGGATGCTGGTGGGACCTGACTCATCTCCACCCCAACTTTGCCTGTTTGGATAGGCCTTATCCCAGGTCTTCCTGCCCACCCACAGAGCAGGCAATAATAAAAATAAAATACCAACCACAGGAGACAGTGTCCTCAGCACCTTGCAGATATTAACTCATTCATTAACCCATTTACTCTCACAACACCCCAGCCTGGACAGTGCTGCTATCATCCTGTTTTACACGTGAGTAAACCGAGACCCAGGCTATTAAGTCATTTGCTATTAACTCACTTACACAGCTAGTAAGTGGCAAATCGGGGACTCAAACCTGGTCTGGCTCTAGAGGCCGTGCTCATAATCACACTCTCTGCTCTCTCTTCCAGGCCTCTGTGCCAGCAGTGCGAGCTACAGATGAGCCCTCAGGGCCCTGGAGAAGCAAGAATGAAGAGACGATAATGAGTTGATGCTCATTACATGCTTGAGAATCCACCAAGGTCCTTTCTCTGGCCGCTTATCATAATCCTTTCCACTTCCCCACAAGCCCTGCAGATCTCAAGCACGTGGCGGCCCCCTTCCAGTGGGGGTGGGAAAGGCGATTCTCTTTCCTCTCTATGGGGTGGATGGAGGATTGGGCATGAGGCCCATGGAAAAGAATACAGCCCAGATCTCAGCTCTGCTTAACGGCCCACGCGGCCTGGAGGAATCCTGATCCTCTGTGGGCCTCAAGTTTCCTAACTGTAAACAAAGAGGGAGGGCTGGAGGGCCATTAGGGGCTCTTCCAACACTCACATACTAGAACCCTGCTTTAGAGACACTTTGCAAACCAAGATCTTTGGGTTGGTTACCAAACCAGGCTGGGCTGGGTGTACCAGGCCACTGACTGCGTGACAGAGACCTAAAGTGCCGAAGCCCAGTGCGCACGGGGAAGCTGGCCGTGAGATGGCTTTGCCTCTAGAACAGAAAACCTGCAAAGTGGTCCATCGGGCTACAGAGTCTCCAGGCTTGCCAACTGGCCCAGGGCTGCCCTTCTCCCAGAAGTTTCTCATAGGAAGCTGGGCTGCTTGTCCTCCTTTTGATGGGCTAACGTGAGTCACTGATGGTCACTCTATGCTGGACACGGGCCACAGGGTGAATCAGACACAAGCCCTGGCCTCTTGGAGCTCCCAGGCTAGCGAAAGCAGACTCAACCTCTTCACCCGCCTTCAAGACCCAGCTGGGACACTCCCTCACAGGAGCCCTTCCTGGCTTCCTCAGCCCCGATTCCCAATGTCCCCTGGTGTGGTGCACACCTAGCCTATGCCTAGGTGCTTTCTAGGGCACCATGACCCACACCGTTGGGCTCTGAAGAGATCAAGCCAGGCCCTGGCAGCCTCACCCCATGTGGGTGCTCAGCAGGTACAGTCAGAATTGTTGCTTGGCAACAAGAACTTGTGACACAGCTCACATCTGCCCTGTCTGGAAACAAAGGCACCATCCGGATCCAGCATTGACATGCTGGGCACTTGGCTAAGGTTACTTGTCCAAAGGTTCCACATGCCCTGCAGAGAGGCAGGGCCACCTCAGGGCAGTGGAGAGCACAGGCTGCCATTCACCACCGCCAACATCCTGAGTCTGCTCCAGAGGAAGCCTTCCTCCTCAGGGCCACCGAAGCTCACTCTGGAACCCCCTCCCACCGCCACCTGCACAGGCTGGGCAGTGCCTACCAGGACAAGACAGGGGCCCCATGTGATGAGACGCGCCCAGCTGAATCCTAAACAGGGCATGTCCAGAGCAGCGGTCCCAAAGGGCAGCCACCTGGCAGGTTTAGAAGGATCTGTTCTGACCAGTCTAGGAAGATGGCCCCTGCCTCAGGTGCCCAACCCAGCCTACGCCTGCCACTCTGCCTGCGGAAATACCCATTGTCTGGCAGCTCCTGTCTATCCCATGGTAGAGGCTGCCCATTGCTGGGCTGTTGGCAGGGCAGAGCAGCTCAAGTTGGATTTGCCCTTCACCCACAGAGTGGGTGGTGCTGTGGAAATAAACACGTTCTAGTCAGATTGGGGTTCGAATCCCAGGTCCAATCCTTACTGGCTGTGAGGCTGGTCAATTCACTTATCCTCCCTAACTCCCGGCTGTCCCATCTTGAATATGGAATTAGGACCACCCACCTCACAGCACCTATGCTGGGACCAGTGTCACTGTTAGGTGTAAAGGACCCATCAGGGCCTCCCATGTAGTAAGCACCGG
Organism: Aselliscus stoliczkanus; assembly: GCA_033961575.1. Taxonomy (NCBI): domain Eukaryota; kingdom Metazoa; phylum Chordata; class Mammalia; order Chiroptera; family Hipposideridae; genus Aselliscus; species Aselliscus stoliczkanus. Next base: position 165,196,999 of record CM066730.1, read on the forward strand.
AGAAAGGCTCAAGGCTCACTTGCTCATAAACGAACAGGCCACCTGTTGTGACCCATACACAGGGGGTGGCAGGTGGAAAGCTGGGAGAAGCCCAGGCCCCAAGCCAGCACTGAGGGCACTGGATTCACCTAGATTCCCTCCCCAGGTTTGTCGGAAAGTCGTTGGAGAGATTTAATTGGGATGGTATCTCCTCCTGGGAGAGAAGACCCCCAACATCTACCAGCGAAGCTGAAGGTCACATCAAATCTGAAAGACGACTTTGTTCTTCCCAGCTTCTCCATTACGCATAAAGAGAATGCGACAGGTATCAGAACTCATAATTTGAGACATCCGGAGATTAAAGACATTGGCCAAATTTAAACTGAAAGATGAACTTGTTGAGTGTTTTTTCAGATTAGGGGGGAAGAAGAAAGGAGAGAATTTCTTAGTCATCTAGGATCCACTCAGAATTCACAGCAAGTCTGCCCGACTGCTGACATCAGAGGGCTCTGCCTCTGGGTTCCGAACACTGTTAGAAAGGGACAAAGATAAATGTCTGAGACCTCCACTGGAGCCTGAATTGAGTGGCCTTTCTGAGCGGGCACTGTACAGCTCAACAGGAGGCCATGGGCACCATGACTGCAGATGCGGCTTCTGGAGCCAGGACATGGCGGGGTGGAGAGCCACACATTTGAGTGTGGGCTGTGGCTCGGCCAAGTGCTGGAAGCGTGGCTGCCATCCTCCTCAAGCCTTGGTGCCCGCAGCCATAAAAGGGGCTACATGCCATCTGAGCTCAACAGGACCGTTGTGATAAGCTAAAGTGGAGAGCTTTGCATAGCCCCTGGCACAGAGTTAAGAGCTCAGTTAACAGATGTTGTCATTGTTATCAATTTTACTTTTATTTCCTTAAACACAGTTGGTCCGAATTGTTTTCTGCTGAGATAACCTATAAGCTGTCTAAGTATACCACCAATATGACAATGATCACCTCTGGGTCTCACAAAACCCAGGGATGCAGCGAGGGTGGAGCTTATTATACCCTTTCCCCAGATGGGGAAACTGAGGTTCAAGAAGTGACTGATCCAGGGCTGGCGGAGTGGCTCAACTGGTTAAGAGTTGGCTTAATAGCGCGAGCTCTGAGCAACAGGGCCACCGGTTTGATTCCCACATGGGCCAGTAATGCTGCACCCGAACTGAGCTATCACTGAGCTGCCAACAGGTGGCAGGATAGCTCAGCTGGTGTAACAAGATTGCCTGTTCAATGGAGAGCTACGCCCACCCGCAACTAAGGCTGAACTCGGGCACCTTGAGCTGAGCTGCCACCCGGATGGCTCAGTAGATGAGTGTGAGCTCTTAACAAGGCTGCTGGTTCGACTCCCGCATGGGATGGTGGCTACGCCCACCCGTAACTAAGATTGAACACAGCACCTTGAGCTTAGAGGCCATGAGCTGCCTACAGAAAGCCAGATGGTGACCGGCGCCCTCCACAACGAAGACTGAAGAACAACAACTTGGCCGGTCTCCTCCCCCAATTCCCCAACACCGTTCCCCTCCCCCAATTCCCTAATAAAAATCTTTAAAAAAAAGAAAAAAGCAACTGATCCAGTGTCACAGCCCCCAAGTGGCAGAGCCAGAGCTAGATATTGGGTCTTCAAGTCACGAAAACTCACTTTCCATCGTCTCCCATCACAGTCCTAATTATACCCAAGCCACACATACTGAATCCATCTGGGCCCTGTCTGGACTGTCACCCCCAGCACTGAGCCCCAGGCCTGCCAAATAAATACACTTCAGGGACCTAGTTGAGAATGTGATGGAAATGATGGACATCCACTGCGAGAAAAACGTACATGTGACACACACCCACAATTGTCTGCCCATTCCAGGGTTCACAGGCCCTGGGTAGAAAGCCCTGAGCCGGGTTTTCAGAGAGCTCCAGTGCTACTGCACTGAGCTGTCCAGAGGACCTCATCACACCCACCATTGGCTTGGTGAAAGGGGGCCCCGCTGGGCTCAATCAGGGAACCAGAGACCATTATCTCCTCCACATCTGGGCTTGTGGTCACTGCTGCTCCAACCGCCAAAGGGCAGGCACTGCCGCACACCATGTTTTCATAGGGCCACTAGGCCGTTTCATCCAAATGCTCTTTGTATTTCAAAAAGAGAAAGTTTATTACTTGTTGTTTTTCTCATTAGAAATGCTTTTACAGCAACACAAAAAACTGCTGGAAGCCAGAGACTGAGACGAGGGCCGCAGCCCAACTCACAGAAACATAGCATAGCATGGCTTTTCTTGGGACTCCTGGACCCTGGGCGCCAAGGGCGGCTGTGTCAGGCCCAACCCTCGCTGCCTCATGACAAAAGCAAGGGCCGATACCAAGGCCTGGGGTGGGCCGCGGGGATGCAGGGTCTGGCAGGGAAGAAAGTTATGCCTGTATTCTGAGAAAGACTACAAATCCCACCCCAACCCTTGCCCAGGCACTTCTTTGTGTTTTGGTTCAAGTGCTTAATCAGGTAAGTAGGTTCTAAGAAATGATGTGTTTTCCTGGGCTGGTATAACCTGCTCCAACTACCATCAGTGTCCCACTTAAGGTTAGCAAAGCCAGGCCCGGGAGGCACAGCAGGATGGAGAGGGTGCAGAAAGCTTTGCTGGATTTCAGGATGCAGGGACCCTGTGGGGTTTTGGGGAAGGAAGCTCCCTGGACACAGACTGCTGCTGGTGTGTCCCGACCCAGGGTCACAGTGTCAGGGAAGAACAGCGTGATGCTTACGAGTTTGGTTTTGTTGCACCCTCCGAACTAACAGACTTCAAACACTTCCATTTTCACGGAAATCAACAGCAACGTGATAGCTGGCAGGACACAGAGGCTCATGCCAGTTCTGTGTGGAAAGGCACCAGATGGTTTGTTATGAAACACTTTGGTCAGAAAATAGCTGAGGTTTTAGGTTCCTGGGAGGACAACAAAGCTCGAAAAAAAGGAGGTGTGAGCTGCATGAGGCACAGGTGAGAAGGCAGCTTTGGCATCAGATCTGGGTTCTACTCTATACGGTGCCCTTTCCACACTGGTGGCCTCGGTTTTCTCATCTGTAAAAGCGCAACAAAATGTTCTTACCTGAATCCAGGTGTGAGGTCTTATACATTCCCCCTGGAAGTAGGGGGGATGGGGCTCAGGGACACTCACACACAGACATAGACAAGCGGAAGAGTGAGCACGAGCTCATCTGTATGGGGGAGAGGGGTGGAGGAGAACCCCAATGGAGGGCAGCTGTGCAGATACCATCCCCATGGTCTCAGTCAGACTCTGAGAGTCCGTGGGAGGCCAGTTAGACTGGCTTTGAGCACTGATGGGACCCTCCACAGGGACTCTGGGCCTCTTCTCTCGGAAGAAAGGCAGAAAGAAAGCTCTCTGCATTGCAGCACCATGGAGAAGCCCCCCGGGGGGCCACCCCTGCTGTGTATGCTTTAAAGTGCCAGCTACTTGTTGTCTTTGGTCAGGGGCCGCCCCTGTCTCTGAGAGCCCCCCCCCCATCCAGGGGCTCAAGCTCAGGCCTGGTAGGACCCCCGAGGCAGGAGAGCTGGAGGACGCAGCCCTCTCCTGAGGCTACGGTGCCCTCCTGTGCTCAAAAGATGACAGAAATGAATGCTCCGACTACCTTCAGCGAGGAGCAGGGCCGCCTCCAGAAAAATCTGGGTCCTTGGAGAGAAGGGACAAGAAATGCTTTGGTCACCATCCTGACAAGCACAGCAGAGCAGAGCTAGCTCACGAGAAGGCAGGAAGCTACTATAACACTGCTCGTGCCTGACACAAAATCAGCTTCTGAGTTGAACCAGAAGTCACTGAATAAATATTCAAGGCATCTTTCAGTTCTTAGAGAAAAAGCAGGGTTAAAAAGAAAATCTCCTTCCCTTTGCTTGACAGGCTGCAGCTTTGATCTGCAGGCTGACGCCAACAGGAAAAGGATGGCTGTGGGTCCTGGGGCGGCCCCACCCCAACCACAGGTGGCTTTGGTCACGTGTCCTGCTAGCCCTGGGCCCTCAGGAGCTGAAGAGGTCGTCCTGCTCGGCACCGCTATCAGGCTTGTCCCAGTCGACAGGCGAGAGACACTGGGCGTAATGGATGTCCTGTGCTGTCAGTCCAGTGTCCAGGACCTGAGGGTTCGTCCGAGATTGGGCGAGCCTGGAAAGCAGAACTGTGTGAGGCAAGGGGCTGGTGGGGGTCTAAGGTGCCAGTCCAGCCTGGCCAGCACCAGGGTCAGAAGCTGAGAAGGCATGGATGGGAAAATACCAGGACACAGGGGCCAAAGAACAAAAGTCCTGGATGGAGAGGTGGAGCCCTGAGCAGACAGCCTACAGCTCAGAACTGTGAGGCAGGCAGTGTCATTCCCGCCACAGAGAGAGGCCGGGGCACCTATACCATCCATGGCTCCATCAGGAAATGCCCAAGAAACAAGAAAGGGCCTCGTGGGTGAGGGCAGGGAGAGGGGCACGTGTGGGAGGGAGATGGTACAACCTTGAGAAGACAGACTATTGGCTAAACTATGCTCAACACAGTGCTGTTCACAAATGAACTTAAAAAGGATGACAACCTAGGGGGAGAACAGGAGAGAGTTGAGCAAATTACGGCCCATGCCCATAAAAGAATGAGGCAGTCAATGAACGAGGTGTGCTCAAGGCGCTTTTTTTTTTTTTTTTGAGAGCAGTGTCACTGGCCCTCACATGTGGGACCCGAACCGGGGCCGCTGGCTTCCGAAGCCAGTACTTAACCACCGCGCCCCTCGGCTGGCCCTCAAGGCGCTTTTAAGAGCCTGGAGAAATCCTGCTATGCCAGTGCTAAGTGAATATCAGGATCCCCAAATGCAAACACGATGAGCTGATCGATGCAAAAAAACCATGTATTTATAGGATTAGCATGACTTAAGCACAAAAGTCTGGGCTGTGGGATTATGGGACGGTATTATTTCCTGTTAATGCTTTGCTGAGTTTCCAAGTTATTAATAAAGGGCACCTGATACTGAGTAATCTGGAAAAGCAAATGGAAGATTTTCTTCAAACGAGGGGTGGTAGTCAGCCAGGAAAGCACGGAAGATGGTTGGTGAAAAGAGCATCTTTGCCTTCATGAAGGGGCCACACATGCCGCTCCCTACCTTCCCAGGGCCAGGCCAAAGGGTTTCCACCAGGCTGTGGCAGGAAAGGCCTGGGGTAAAGGAACAGGGCTGTAGGGGGCTGCTGAGGGTCCCAAGGGGGACAGGGAGGCCTGATTGACTGGGAATGCTGAGCTTTCCAGGCCTCTCCTCAGGCTTCTTGATGGTGTGTGTCCCAAGCTAAAGGCAGCTAGCCATGACAACTGGGCTGGCCTCTCGGAAACTGGGGAAATCCACCATCTCAGGCTAGAGCAAAATAGCTCTTTGCTGTGCCTGGCATTCCCCTTGTATGTAATGCTCCATGGACTGAAGTAAGTATTGCCTTCTCCCTGCCTCTTTCCATAAATGCAAATCCTCCAGAGGGAACAAAACCTACAAAAAAGCCAATTTCTGAAGGTTACAGCAGACGTAGTTCAGCTCAGGCTATGGCAGAGCAGCTGCTAGGAACAGTTCTTGATTTAACAGCAAGGGCTTTCTAGCAGACCTGGCTAACTCCAGGTAATGAGCTCCCCATCCCTGGAGGTGCATACAAGTTGAGATTTTTGCTCTGGAGAAGGTCAGAGTTCATGTTCTCAGACACGGCAAAGGGCCCCAGAGACCAGCCCACAACTGCCAGGCCTCCATCCCCAGCCTCAGGAGCCCAGCTAATGTTACCTTGAAAATGCTTCATCCAGGTCATCATCCAGCTCCTTGGGGGAAAAAAAGCAAGAGATATGAACCCTCAGTGGGGGACCTGTGCTCAGAGCTGCGGCTTGTCTGAGCCCCTGGTTAAGCTACAGGGACTGCAGACACAAGCAGAGGGGTCTGGCAGGCGCCTGGAGAAGCGGCACAGGCCGGCCGCCTGGGGAGCCTGGCTTCTGCTACCAGCATCTCAGCCCACAGACCCACATCTGGGATATGCGACACGAGAAAGGGCACCTAGGTGCCAAGAGACCCGGGTGGGTTCAATTCCCAGCTCTGTCACTACTCAAGTGACCCCTTAGGCAAGTCACTACTCCTCTGTGAGACAGCCTTTCCTGCCATAAAATGAGGGGGTTGGACCGAATGATGAGTGACGGTTATGACTTTCAAATTTCAAGAGGAAGGGGGCGGGGAAGGGTTTCGTGCTTTCATCCATTTCCAAAAGCCCAGTCCAAATTCCAAGCTCAAGGGATAACTGCTGGCAGGAATCCCACAGCCTAGGTGGGGAAACAATGGGTTTCCCCGCAAGGGTGGGCAGGTGGCAATGGTGGCTCCAGACGGCAGAAACAGAGTGCGGGAGTCTGCTCAGCAGACGCTGGGTGGCCCCCAACAGGCAGTGGGATCTGACCGTTTCTCAGGTCCCTCAACATCCTAGATTTTTTTTTAATTAAAGGGACATTAAAGAGACATGACAAGTAAAATAACGTGCGACTCTGCAACGGATCCTGGACGAGAAAAAGGACACCGTGGGGACAAATAGAAAAACGTGTGCCTAGGTCTATGGATTATACAATAGTGTTGAATCAATGTGAATGATTTTGATCACTGTAATGTAGTTACATACGATGCTAACATTTGGGGAATCTGGATGAAGGGTGAACAGGGATTCTTTGTGCTGTTTTTTCAACTTTTTTGTAAGTCTGAAAATATTTCCAAATGAAAAAGTTTTCAATTTTAATTTAAAAAATCAGGTCCCTCTGGGAGATTCCGCAGGCAGAGGTCATTATCCTCACTGAAGGGATGAAAAAGCTGAGACACACAGAGGTCAAGGGGCTTGCCCTGCGTCACAGACTCCTCATTCAGACGGCTGAGGGGGCAGGGGTGTCAGGAGACAACTGCCCACACAGAGAACAAGCGAGCCTTTGGCTGGACCTGCGGTGGGCCAAGCTGTGGATGCTTAGGCCAAGAGGCTGGGCATTGTGAGGAGACAGCTGTGCCGGGAGTCAAGCCTGTTGGGGACATGGCCCTGGGTTCAAAGGGAACATTGTTCATCCCCAACCTTGGGTCTGGGTGCTGCGGGGCCAGGGCCAGCCCTCCCTGAGGCCCGTAAGTCACGGGTACCAGGGCCTGACCCACCCTGGGGCCTCATGCAGGGCTGAGGCTGAGGCTGAGAAACACTCACCCAAGCAACGCTGCTGGTGCTCAAGGCCGGGGGCCGCGGGGCCTCGTCCATGTTTGCGGTGTTGGCGCTGACTGTGGACAGCGGAGCCTTGGCCATCTCTTCCAAGTCCAGTAGGTTCCCGGTGATGACCACTAGGCAGGGCAGGACGGCCATGTCAGTGGGAGAGGAGCCTCCTGTGTCTCGTCTGTCTCCTATCGCCCCGCCCCGTCCTGATCCCGACTCCTCCTTAGGCATGGCCTTTTCCCAGCCTATCACCCAGAGCCCCGCCTTGGCACCTCCCAAAGCAGCTGGACAGCTGCCCACAGGGCTAGAACCTCTCCCCTGCTAATGGTTTAGGCTGGAACTTTTATATTCACAACAGGTGTTAAGTTTAAGAGATCACACGATGGGACTGGGACGTAAAGTGTATACAGAGAGGCGTGTGCATATGTTTACATAGGGACGTATCTGGAACATGCACCAAAACCAGTAATTTTTTTCCCCTTTATCTACATTTTCTAATCTATGCATTTAACAACAAGATAAAAATAGAAAAACCAAGAGTTTGCTCCAGCCCAGGAGGGCGTGAGGCCCCCTGGATGAAGGGCAGACCCATGTCATGCAGCTGATTTCCAGCCGTTTCCCCGGCCCAAGACTCACCATTTTTCAGCGAAGGGGTGCTGTCGAGGCGGCCCCCGCCCAGGATGTCCCCTCCCTCTTGGCTGGCTTTCTCCCTCTTCTCCTTCTCTGTGGGACCAAGGACAGTGCGTTGGAGCCCCAGCCGCACTCGGTCCCCAGCAACTGCTGGGCAGGGAGTAGGCTATGGCCAACCTAGGTGGGCAGGAGTTAGGGCTCCAGCTGGGAGGAGAAACTTTGCAGATTTTGTTTATCCTCAAAAGCACCTTGGGGGAGAGGGACAGCTGTTCCCATTTCTTTGGATGGGGACACTGAGACTCAGAGAGGTGAAGGGACCTGTCCAAAGTCATAAATCAGGTAGGCAATGAAGGTGGGTGGGAGTCGTTCCAGGCCTGACTCCAGGGCCTTTACTGTCCCCGCCCCAGCCCACCACGCTGCCAGCCTTCCTCAACACCGCCTCTACACCGCTACCCAACCACAACGTCTGTGAACAAGACTCACCTTCCTTGGACATCTGCCAAAACTCAAATGCGACTTTGAAGGCCTGGGCTACTGTGAGTGTGACAGCCTGAGCCTGAAAAACAGGAGGTGGGGTCAGGGGAGGGTTGCAGTGTTAGGCAAGTAACAGCAAGTCTGAACTGGAAACTGGGGTCTCCAGGGCAGACTCACCTTGGCTCCATTCCAAGGCTCTGGAATGCCTGATGGATGGAGAGAGTCCGGGCCCCTCCCAAGTCATCAAAGCAGCCAGGGGTATAATGAGGCCACACCCTCCCCAGGCAGCTGGGGCCCCATCTGCACCACCTGTAGCCCAGCCAAGGTTCCCACCCTCATCCCCAGCCCCTACCTTGGCAATGGCTGTTCACCTCCACTTTTTTCCCTTCCCTTTGGGCTTTCCTAAATTTAAATAATTGTGAGGTTTACTTCCTCCAAGAAGCCCTCCCTAATTACTAGAGGATTTCATACAGTAATCAGCCCTTGGAATTAGGGAACAGAATAGCCAGGCCACTGTCTGAAGGAGCCACAGCCACAGAGGCAAAGGTCAGACTGGTTAGCCCTATAAAGGGTCAGAGGACTTATAACAAAACCCCAAAAAGGGAATGGGAGGCTTATACGTTTCCAGGCAGGAGCAAGATGTCAGTGAGTGCCCATGGCAGGGAACAGAATTCAGTGCCATAACCCACATGGACAGAGGGGCCACACCTTGGCCTTTCGCCTCTGAAGAACTCCGATCTACCCTTCAAACGCAACTCAAATGTCACTATGCGTATGTATCATGTCACCAGCTCACATGCCTGTGTCACCCCATCTGGGTGCTTCCGAAAGGTAAGATACCCTGATTACAGAGCAGGCCAAGGCCTGCAGAGGGACAACGTGCTGGCTGAACTGCATTTGCCCAAGAGGCAGGAGTTCTGAGGCCTCACACTCCAGCCAGGACCAACCCCCTCTCCCACATTCAACTCAACCCTTTCCCCTCTGATCACAGTTCAAAGTTAATCAGCTCAGCTTCTGGGAGTACCAGTCCCAGAGCAGCTAGCGATAGCTGGAAGCGACATCTAGCTTTCTTCTGAAAGCCAGGGCCTGGGGACAAAAGCACCAGACGCTTTCAAGTGTACAAGTTCAGGCTTAACCAGCCCTGCCCCATCCCTTCCTCTCTGCCAGACAACTCGACTTAATTGAGAAATGAATCCGTGGCTAACTGCTTTTAAAACTCTTTTTAAAAATTTTTAATCCCTAAACAAGCTGACTGATCCATGCCAATTAAACTTCACGAAGTATAAAATGTCATTTGAATGTCTCTGTCATTTACATTTTTGATGGAAGTACGGACGCTTATGGCAAAACTTAAATATGGTAATTAAGTATGAAACTCTTCACAGCTGTTTACAATTTAAACTGTCACGTCTGAATCAAGTTTAATAGACCCAGTTACCATTGAGAATTGCCCATGAACTAAAAATATGGGCGAATTACCAGCTGGAGTCAGACCACTGTATACCCAAGCAAGGGCTGGTCACCCAATGTGGCAGGGAGATGGAAACACCATTATTTTTGCCTCCAGGAAATCTAGGGGCACAAGCCTGATAACTGTTTTTGCATAAATCTGCTTGTTCATTTGCATACACTCCTGCCCTTTTGCCCTGAAGTCCCGAGCTGAAAGTTAAACCAAATATAACTCAAGATTCAGAGGTGTGCAGGTGGCTGCAAGCCCAGGCTGGGCAGGGACTGGGAGGGGGCTGGGGCCTCTACAGGGATCTGGGCGGCATCAGAAGGAAGGACTGTTTGGGCCTGCCCACGGATGGGCAGGAGGGGGGAGTAAGAAGAGGAGAGGGAGGGGGGGTGTCTTCCTTCCTTGACTCTGCAGGCCGGATGCCTGTCCCTCCTCTGAGTGCCTCTGGCCTGTGCATCTATCTTAGAACCCTACCCAGGTTCTACCTTGCCCAGAATTTTGTGTTCCTGTCTTGTTCCTAGCAACCAGGCTGTTAGCTTCTCAAAGAGGCCAGGTCTAGCTTAGGGCTGCAGAGATGGGCCAGCACCCTGGGAGCCCGAGTTCCAGCCCAGTACTCAAACCAGGACAAGTCATCTGTCCCTTACAGTACACTGCCCCAGAAGCATAAATCCTTGCACAAAAGGAGGGACAAGAGCTCCGCCCACTCCACCCACGCCTGGGGCAGGATTAGGGGAATCACTTTGCTCACTATCAGTCCACCTGCACCATAACCCAGGGCTCCCGTTGACAACAGTAACTCCACCTTCTCTTCAGAGCCCAGAGGCTGAAGCGCTTGCAGAGGCTTCCCATTGGGCAGATGCTAACGTTTCTTTGCACAGAAACTTTTCCTCGAGGTGTCCAACAGGGGCCGCCAGGGACACGAGACCTGATCGAGTTCTACTGCTTGAGCTGAGCCAAACTGCTGGGCAGCCCAGCAAGGAAGCCCTTGCCCCCAACCCCAGTGGGTCACAGGCATCTGCTCATTCAGGCATCCAGGCAAGAAAGGGTGGGGATGTGGAGACTGTGGGCCCCAGGCCAAAAGGAGTGAGGACTATGTCAACATTCAAATTCAAGGCTCCCTTGCAGGATGACTATCTGGCCACCCAGCCCAGCTTCACTGACATCTCAGTCCTCAGCTACCAATCACTCCACTGAATTTTGCACTTTTGTGTCTTCACATTTGCTAATTCCCTCTGACCTTCCCCCATGCCCTTTCTCTCAGCCTGGCAAACTCCTATTGCTCATCCTTCAAAGTCCAATTCAAAACATCTTCTCTGAGAAGTCTCGCTGGCTGCCGGTGAGGCTTAATAACCTCCACACTAGAAGCAAGACCCCTGAATCCTGGTTACTGAACCCGGGCCTCTTCTCCCCCACCACCTTACTCGTTTCTCCCCGGCCTATCCCTTGGGCCTCCAGTGCCCGACACGGGGCTTAGCTGGGGAAAGGGCAGCAAACCTCTGTGGAGGTGGGCTGCAAAACCCGAGTCGCCCATTTCACCTGCTGCCTCCTCTTCAGAAACGTCCACTAAGCCCTGAAAATCTCAGGATTTCCATCAAGGTCGGGCCGCCAGGCCATCAGCACACTGCCAGCCTGGGCTCAGCTGAGGCCTTGGCGGGGGACGAGAACATCACCTTTGCATCAGGTGGTGTCTTTACGCGGCCCTGGCTGGGCTATCTCGTCAAGGGACCTCCCCAGGGCTTCCTGAAGGGGGCAGTCCAAGTGGGAGAGGGTAGAGAAGGGAAGGCCTTGATCCAGCCAGTCAGCTCCGGGCACAGAAAGGAGCCCCTGCCACGAAGAGCGAGCACCTGGGCCTAAGTCTCCAGCAGGGGCCCTTCCCTCTGCCCGACCGGGGCTCTGCTGTCAGCATCAAGCAGTGGTCGGGCTCTTTTCCTCAGTAACTGACCTGTTGGCCGGGGGCAGGTTGACTTTGATCAGGCGCGTCTGAAGTCCTCTGGCCTCCGGCCAGGCCTCCCTCAGCCGCTGGGCCAGCATCCGTTTTCTATTACCCCCCAACTTCCTCTTCCCAGAGGAAACCTGTGCATCTTGGGAGTCCCCCAATCCCTGCTCTGCAGCAATGGCCATGGCCAGCTGCCCTGCCCAGCGCCTGCTCTGGTCAATGGGGAGGAAGAGGCTAACAATGGGGACATAATGAGCCTGTGTTTTTTAAGTCTGTGTGGCCTCATGAGAAACAAAGCCAGGAGTCCACTGTCATGGGAGAAGTCACCGCAGGTCTGGGACCAGGGGTAGCACAAGGCCCTGGGTGAATGGCCTGAGACACTGAGTCTGCAGGAAGGAAAAAAGGGGCACAGAAGAAACTGGGGCCTTTCAGAACAATCCTGGAGGTCACTGAGGTGGCCTCCTTACTTTGCTGATGGGCAAACAACCCAGAGAAGGGCAGGATTTTATTCATGGTCACACAGCACAGTAGCCAGGCTCAGACCCCAGGTCTGTCTCCTCCTTTAGTGCTCCTTCCATGAGACCAGTGGCAGGCGGAATTGTGGTCCCCCGAAAAGAGGTCTACATCCGAATTCCTGGAGCCTGTGAAAGTCGCCTCACGTGGCCAAAGGGACTTTGCAGACAGGATCCAGTTAAGAATTTTGAGATGGGAGGTTATCCTGCATTACCCAGTGGGCCCAACCACGAGGGGCCTTATGAGAGGAGGCCGGAGGGTCCAAGTCAGAAATGGCAATTTGATGCGGGGAGCAGACAGGGAGGTTGGGAGATGCTACACTGCTGACTCTGAGGCTGGAGAAGGCGGCTGCGAACCAGGGAACGCAAGTGGTCTCTAGAGTTTAAGGAAGTGTGGAAATGTATCTCCCTGGAGTCTTCATTTCAGACTTCTAATCTCCAGAACCATAAGAGAATAAATTTGAGTTGTTTTAATCCACTAAATTTGTAGTAAGTTCTTACAGCAGCAATAGGACACTCATTTCAAATCTGAAGACAGCCTAATGGGTAGCAGCAAGTCTGGGGGCCACTAAAGACTATGATGTCCTTGGCGTGTCCTTGTTGATGGGCGAGGGGTGAGGATCTTGTCTCCTTGGATCCCAGGACCATAGGCCATGTGGACTGGGGCTCTGGGCTCCAAAGACAGAGGTGAGCAGAAGCCAATACTAAACCAATACATGTTTGGAACCTCCTTGCAGGGCAAACGCTCAAACTTTGGGGCCCTCAGAAACGAAGGGAGCTTGCGCCGCCAAAGGCCCCTCCAGCTGCTTGCTCCCAAGTTTAAGGCAAATGCTCAGAGATCACCAAGGCTCCCACTTACACCAGCTCGACGTGGCCAGGGTGTGGCCTTGAAATGCGGTGGGGGCTCCTGGCTCCTCCCAGTCATGCAGGGAGGGGGAAAACGGGGGTTTAAACCCATCACCCTGCCTGGCTATCTGTGTCATCTTCAGAAAACAGCTGACCTCTGTGTCGATTTTCTCATTAAACAATGAGAAACCATGAAGACAGTAGCAGCTCCCACCTCACAGCGCGGCTGTATTAAACGAGAAGACACCTTAAAGCTACCACTGAAAGGGGCGCATAGTAGACGCCACAAAAAGAGCCACTTCCCTCCCTGCTGTGGCCACAGCGGGCCGGGTCCTCTGAGGGCTCTCATCTATACCTTTCACCCTGGGCCCCTCTGATCACCAATTTCCAAGGACTAAGCCTTACAAGGCCCTGCACCTCCAGACCATGTTATTGATAGGAAACCCCTAAAAATCTCAGATCCAACAAATCGCGTTACAGAGAGGAAGGGGCCAAGGCAACTCACTGAGGGCACAGGGTTGTCACTGCCCACAGGCCAGGCTGGCCAGCCAGGGCAGCCCACTTTGACAGGCATCTTGATGCCCTTGGCTCTCAGCCCTTGGGTTTCCCAGGGATTTCATATTTTAAGTGATGTGTCATTTAGGTCTTGTCTCCCCACCAGACAGGGCCCCCCAAGGGCAGGGCCAGCAAGGCAAGGCTAGAGCTTGCCCAAGCCCCGGTCTCTCGCCACTGACCATTTTCCGCTTGGTGCAGAGGAAGGCGTGGCACTCGAGATTCTCGTTGTGCTGGCTCTGGGCGATGTATGCAAACACTTTGCCGTGCATCTTGTCCGCTGTGCAGTAGGAGATCCTGAAAAGCAAGTGGGAAATGCCACTAGGCCCTGGCACGGGGGCCTGACAACATCCAGGACAGCCCACAGGGCCTCTCCCCTGAGTTCCAGAGAGCCTGCTCTCCCACTCCACCAGCATGAGACTCCAAAGAGACCGCCTGGGCCTCCGGGCCTCCTGGGCTGTCTATGAAGGGGACCAGGCTGGGAAGGAAAGGGGTGGGGGAAAGACTGAGGGCATTTTCGCCCCCCTACTGAGCCACGCCCCAAAATTGTAATAGCTGAGTCCTTACTGTATACCAGGCAACATTCAGATATCACCTCATTTAATTCTCAGAGATGCCCTCTGAGATGGATTCTACTATCATCCCCACTTTTCAGGTGAGAAAATTGAAGCTAAGAGTCTCAGACCACAAAGCTAGTAGCAGAACTGAAGTCTGACTTCACCTGTGGATTCCAGAGGCTGTACCCACTGCCATGCTGCCTCTTAAGCGTTTGCATTGATCAGCCCCACCCACCGATGCCCTTCACCTGGCCTGGCCCTCCCCTACCTGCCCTCCAATCATGGCCCTGACCAGAGGTAAGACGGGTTCCAGGCCTGTCCCTCCCAGGGTGACTGAGACTGCTAGCACATTCTCCCAGAGCTTGGATGGAGTGGAGGAGCTGGGAGTAGGGTGAGGGTGTGTGGAGATGATCAGGCCAGGAGCCCCAATGGGCCCGGGAGGGGGTCACAGCAGCCCCCTCCTCTTAGAACACTCACCCCCACCCCTGCCCCCGTCTTGACTCCTCCATGCTGGCTCCAGTCATCCTGGCAGCCCAGGGTGGCTACAGGAGTTCAACAGTGTGGCCCCTGCTTGAATCACAGGCACAGACACAGGAATTAGCCCCACTCAAGACTCCAGGTGGGCAGAGGGAGGGGGGCACCAGGTCCTCAGCTACCTCTTCTCTATCCCAGGGAACCCAGTCTCCTGCCGCCTCCCCTGGGAGGACTTCCCAGGTTTCGCCAGGTAGGCCCCTCTTTCTCTGCCCTCCTGGGAAACACTTGTACTCTATTGCCTATTTCCTCCCCTCCATTCCATCCTAGACTGGAAGATCCTTGAGGGCAGGCCTGGGTTTGATGTCTCACTTGGATAAGGAGGCAGGTAGAATCAAGGTGAAAGATAGTAGCCAAAAATTCTAAAGCCACTCCCTCAATCTCTTACCCTCAGCCTGTGCTCCAGGCACTGAGCCACCGCTTTGGAGACAAAGCAAGATGGTGATGGGATGCCTGGCAGATGGGGGGCTTGCTGGACAGAACTACAGCCTAGGTCCCAGTCCCAGCTCAGCTACTACCTCACTGTGAGGCCTCAGGCAATTGCCTCTCTGGACCTCGGCTTTTTCATCTGTAAAATGGACCTGGGCTGTCCCCTGCAGCTCCGAAATCCTACAACTGACCAGCCAAGGTTGGGGAGGCGGGGGAAAAGCCCGAGGCTCTGAAGGCTGGGCTCTGTCTCTTCACAACCCCACCTCCCACACACACCGCACTCTAGCCTCAGACTCTGCATTCAGGTGTCACCTCATTTAATTCTCAGGCTTCCCTGGACGCCTGAACAGATGTCCAGAGAGGAGAGGCTGCATTCACAGTGGGGATAAAAAGGGCAGTGACTCTGCAACTCTCACTCCAAGCCTGACTCAGCAGCATGCCTGTGGGGAGGGCGGTTACCAGTCCTGATGCAACTGGTGATCCTAACAGCAGCAGCTGTCACTTAACCCAGTGCCTAGTGTGAGCCAGGTGCACTCAGCACTTCATAGTGACACTGTAAGGCTGGTGTTTCCACCCGCCCCCGTTTACAGATGAGGGAACTGAGGCTCCAAGGTCACTCAGATGGGAAGGGGTAGAGCCTGGATTGAGAGGGCACGCCACCCACGGTCCCAAGTGGCGAAGTCAATGTGGGCGGTGCTGAGCGTACCTGTAAATGGACACGTTCTCAATGAGCTGGTTGGTGTTGCTGTCGGTCAGGATAATTCCCCGGGGCGACACTTTGAGAGTTACCTTCTGCAGCTTCTTCCCGCTGGCCTTCGCCTTGGGACAGACAGGGGTCAGAGGAGCCTGCCTGCCTCGCTTGGGACCCACCCTCGTGGGCTCCACCCAGCAGCTCCAGGTCCCAGACTCCAGGGCCCTGCGAGACCTCAGCTTAGGCAGATGCGATAGGGGAGACAATTCAGCCAACACTCTCTTCCAACAAAAACAGGGACAACTGCTGCTCACTGAACATCTGCTGTCTGCTAAGCACTGGACCTCGAGTCATCCTCACAGGCAGCAGGGCTTCTTCCCAGGAGGAAATGGACTCAGAGAGGTTAACGGACTTGTTGAAGGACACACAGCTAGCTAGGAGGCACCTCAGACTCTGAGCGCTGACTGGGCTATCATAACACGGCAAGATGACTCCTGGGAGCTCTGCTCCACCCACTTGACCACACCAGGGCCTGAGCTGAGGGGGTCCGAGGCCACCAAGGGAGGTGGACTGATAGGGCCTATGCTTACTCAAAGCTGGGGAGGGGAAATCTGGGCTCTGGTGGGTGACCCTGTTCCTCAGGACATAGGGCAAGTGGCAGGGTGACAGCAACCTCCCTCCTCCCCCTCCCTGGCACTGAGTCACCAATCTTTCGGCAGGGGGCCTGAGTTGGGGGAGGGGAGGCTAGCAACTGCTGGAGAGGAGGCCATTGACCCTGACCCCAAAAGCCCCAGGGCTTCCCTCTACCAGATGCAAGGGGGCTCAAGGGCAGGGACAGCTCAGATGGGGGTAGTAAGCAAGGGACGAGCAGCAGCCCAGCAGCCCGGGAAGGAGCTCCCCGCCAGGGGCTCACCGTGGCCACGATCCTCTTGACAGCAGCAGCCGACAGCTCCTCGCCCTTAGGCTGCTCCACCAGTGTCAAGCCCAGGTACTTGAGGCTGAAGAGCATCCCCTCGAGCAGTGTCTCCCGAGTGTCTGTCCAGTTCTCAGGCAGCTCTGGGCAGGAAGAGGACAGGCCCTCAGACCCTGCTGCACAGGCCCGCCAACACCAACAGCTCACAACAGCCATGTGCCAGGGAGACCCCAGCAAGGGGCACTGGGGTCCTGCCATCTATCATTTTTTTTATATTAATATTTTTTAAAGGGCTAACATTTCCCAGTACATACCAAGCACCATGGTAAGGAGCTTTGCAATAAAATATTCTCATTAATCCACAAGAGAACCTATGAGGTAGACACTTTTCATACCCTTTTATAAGACACTGAGGGCCAAGGAGGCAAAATCACACAACCTGGTCCAAAGAGCCAGCAACTACAAGAGCCAAGATTCAAACCCATGCTTTCAAGTCCAAAGCCCAAACCCAATCGGGGCACAAACCATGTCATTTTCTTACTGAGTCTTCAATGTAATCCAGTGAGCTGGACATCCGTCCATTAGAGATTAGGAAACTCAGGCTCAGAGAAGCAAAGTCATCGGCAAAGGCCACATACAATCAGTAAAGAAAGGGTTGGGGATGACTGGTTGGCTCAGGGGGTTAGAGCGCAGGGAACAGTACCCATGGCACCCGGGTTCCCACATAGGCCGCTGAGCTGCACCCTCCACAGCTAGACGGAAACAACTACTTGACTTGGAGCTGATGGGTCCTGGAAGAACACACTATTTCCCAATTAAAAGAAGAGAAAAGAAAAGAAAAGAAAAGAAAAGAAAAGAAAAGAAAAGAAAAGAAAAGAAAAGAAAAGAAAAGAAAAGAAAAGAAAAGAAAAGAAAAGAGAAAAGAAAAGAAAAGAAAAGAAAAGAAAAGGGTTGGGGTCAGAATTAAAACCTGGGTGGTTTCCACGGTCCCAGCCTGCTCTGCTTCTGCACAGCCATAGAGATCAAGGAGGGGGACCAGGAAAAAGAGAACCCATGCTTTCATGTGGGGGTGGGGTAAGGTCAGGAGGAAAGGGGGAGGAGACTGCTCAGGTGACATCATACGAACGCCACCTGAATCGGACGGATCTGAGTTCAAATCCCAGCTCTGTTTCCTATCACCTGCATGGTCTCGGGGAAGTCCCATCTCCTCTTCGAGACTCATAACGCCTGGGCTGAAGCAATGGCACAGAACAGGGAACATGGGAAGGGTCCTCTGAAAACTGACCACGACTGAGGTCAGGAAGGTTGGGGAACAAGGGGATGAGGCAGGCTCGCTGGGTGGGGAAACAGACCAGAAGAGAGAGTTGGAAAGAGGCCCCTACCTTGCCCCAACCATGTGAGAGAGGGCCCTGAGCAGGCCGAGGGGCAGGAGCGGAAGTGTGATCTTCATCAGTGGTTTTAACCATGCCCGGGGTTCCTCCTCAGCAGCACCAGATCACTCGCTCAGCTGGGAAGCAGTAAGGCCAGAAGAAGGAAGGTCTCCAAGGACCCTTGCAAGCCTATCAGCAGGACTAATTAATATCCATGCTCCCTTTGTCCATCCCTCGTCATCCTCTCTCAGATGGTACATTGTAGGAGGTAGTAGGATTGTACCCACTTTACAGATGAGGAAACTGCTCTTCAGCCTCACACACAATATTGGATAGAGCAGGATCCAAACAGGAATCAGCTTCCAGGGGCCACCACAGAGATGGCCAGCGCCAGCGTTCCTAGACCATCTTGGGAGGGGAGCTGGGAGAAGTCCTGTGCCCTCCCTGCCTCCTCCTGGGACCTTCACTGGTTCTGATGGTAGAGCCACAAGAAGAAAGTTTAGGACTGGGCATCACTGGTTCCAGGGTAGCTGAGGCCCTGGCAGGGTCCATGCTACCCTCTGCTAGCAAATGTGCTAGAGCTCTAATTCTCCAGCGGCTGTCTCCTTCTCCACCACCCAGAAGGAGCTTGAACACCACCTGTCTCTCAGGCTTTGACTTGAGCATGCCACTGTCCCTCTCTGAGACTATTTCCTCATCTGAAAAAGAATGCATGTGTGTTTCGGGGTGAGGGTAGGGTGGGGGGCAAGGGAATACAAGAACTTACAAGTGTACCCAGTCCCCCTGGATTGAAACCTAAGTAAGCAGAGACTCACTGACCAGTCATTCAGAGCCTGGCATGCAGTTGGCACTCAATATTTGTTGAGTGAAGGCATGACCTAGACAACCCCAAGACTTCACTCAGGCCTGCAATGCCTCCAACCCCATCCTAAGCGCTGGCCCCTGGCCCGCTGCCCTCCAGCCCTCACCCTTGGGCCTCCACCCCAACATGAGACTGAGCTCTCATTGAGAAGACTCCAAAGTGACCCTTTCCTTTGTCCCATCAACCATGAGCCTATTTCATTTGATCTTCCAAAATGTATCAGAAAGCCCCTGAGGTGTCCTAGTCCTGGACTGGGTGATGGGGGCCCAGGAGCAACTCAGATAGGGGCCTTGCTCTTAAAGAATACCTCCACAATCATCAGGACAAAACAGAGCTATTAGGTAACAAATATGACATCAAAGAAGCACAAAGCAGCAGCTCTTACCATTACCTCTAACGCTCACGGTTACCTTACAAGCAGGCAATCTTTTCATTCTCATTTCACAGGTGAGAAAACTGAGGCTCCAAGGACAAGTAATATGTCAAATTAGCTGTCAATCTGACTCTAAAGCCCAAGCTCCTATCCATATTAGGCCATGTCCATTGGCCTATCCATTGGGCCAATGGGAAGATAGGCAAGAGGCAAACTATCTTAATTTTTTTTAAAAAAGATTTTATTGGGGAATTGGGGAAGGGGAACAGCCAAGTTGTTGTCCTTCAATCTTAGTTGTGGAGCTAGCTCAGCTCCAAGTCTAGCTGCCATCCACCCACCCACTGGCAGCTTGCTGCTGCTCAGCTCAAGGTGCCGTGTTTATCTTAGTTGCGGGTGGGCATAGCCCACCATCCCATGCAGGAGTTGAACCAGCAACCTTGTTGTTAGGAGCATCCTGCCACCTGTTGGCAGCTCAGCTCAGGCGCACCGTCACTGGCCCATGTGGGAATTGAACTGGCGACCCTGTTGCTCAGAGCTCATGCTCTTAACCAACTGAGCCACTCAGCTGGCCCCAAACTGTCTTAATTTTAACAAAAGGTCCCAGAGAAGTTCCTAGAGCCAGAGATATTTCCTCTCACAATTCCTAATTCCTGAGGCTTCCCCTCTGTCAGTAGATACCCAGACCACCATTTTCAAGCAGAGATCCATCTAAGCAAGGATGGCCAAGTACATGCTACAATGCCTGTCACCTGTGTCCTTGGCAGACACTGCTAATCAATTGCAGCTCTATTCCGTCTGGTTTATACAAGAGGTTTGGGACTGTTTCTCAACACAAGGCTCCAGGCAACAATACCAATCGGTGAGGGGTGGCCTTGTTTATCTCAAACACCACCCCCCACCTCATTTCCACGGCTCAGCCCTTTCCTGGACCCTCTCCAAAGCCACTTCCTCTCCGCTCCCTCCATTCCAAAGGGCCAAAGCTTGCCAAGGTCCCAGCCGACCTCTCTGCTGTCAAAACATTCCCCAGCCCTCCTTGGCCTCTGAGATGCTCAGCATTTTCTGCATTCCTCCTTCTCTGGCCTGACCCTTCTTCTGTTCTTTGACCCCCTGGAAAAGGGCCCTCATGGACTGGTTGCGACTCATCAGCCTCAGAGACCCTATGCCCAAACCCCTCCCTTGACAGATGATGAAACTGAGGCTCAGAGAAGGTGTGAGGTCACACAGGTCAGAGGACCCCCGCCCCAGCAATTCCCACAGTGACTGTTGGGCAGTTACAGGTTCCCCAGTCTCCTCTCCCACAACATCCCAGCACGCACACTCACAAGCACACACACGCACATGCTTGTGCACACAAACCAGAAGCTCCAACTATGCAGAGCTCCTTCCTCATGAAGTAACATTTCCTTTCCCACTTCTGTGCCTTCGCTCAAGGCGTTTCCTCTAGCAGAAATGCCCTTCCCGTCGCTTGATCGAAACCCCTCGCGTCCAGCCTCCTCCAGGAAGTCTTCATTGAGGCAGTACAGCCTAGTGGTGAAGAGCAACGGCCTTCATCCGAGAATCTCAGATCGGACACTGAGTGGTCCTGAGCAAGTTAACTCCTTTCCCTGAGCCTCAGTTTTCTCCTCTATAAAGTGAGGGAAACAATAGCCCCCAGGCCGGCCCATGGCTGGTGGGCTGCTCGATCTTCTCTCCAGCGTGGATTTCCTCGTCTCCCTCCCATAGCCGCCACATCATCCACAGCCAAGCAGCTGCCTCACATGTCTTCCTCTTGAAGGACTTCTATTCATGTCTGCCCCCCTCGAAACTGGGATGGAGAAGGTACATTCCTGCCCAGGGTTGCTGTCCTGCCTCGTCCCACTTCTCCCTTGCCCATCCCCCAACCCCCTACCCTCCGAGGACCAGCAAGGATCCTCCTTCCCCTCTCAGGCAGCCTGCCTCCTATACTTCTGGGCACGGCTCCGCTTTCAGTGAGGTGTAGTCTCTCATGCCCCACGCCCTCCCTAAAAAACCACCACCTAGGAGCAGTCACTATACCCAGAGGTAGGATGCACGACCATGTCTGCCCCGCTCTGCATCCAGCCACCTCGCATTGGCTGGAGGCCACAGGCGCCTTCTCAGGAGGAGCCTTCAGGAAAAGCTTCCAGAGGTCCCCAGACAAATACAGGCCTAAGTCCACAGCCTTGTTCCGGTCTGGGTTATTTCTGGCCCTGTGGTGGGTTAATGACTACGCTCTTTTAACTTTGCAATTTTACAGATGACCTGCTGTCAGAGTTAGCTGGGGACACATGCCCAGTCTAACTCGCGGCTGCAAACATGTGCTCTATCCTCATTAAGGCCCCCCAGTCCCCCCAGGAGTCAGAGCTGGGCAGGGTGCCCCTGCGTCTCCTCTACAGACCCAGATTTCTGGGACATCTGAGCTGCAGCCAAACCTATGGGCTTGGACCCTGGCCTCCAGTCCCCTCCACCCTGGTGGAGAGGTGGCCTCAGAAGCCACAGTGTGACATCTCAAAAGGGAACTTGAGCTCTTGCTGTGACCTGTAGTGTGGCTGCTTCTCTAGGCCCTGCTCTCCTGATCTGACAAACAGGCTCAGTTCCTCGGGTGCATCATCAGAAAAAGGCTCAGGATGTGAAAAGTGCTAGGCAAAGTTCAGAAGTTGTTAGGATGATCAAAAGAAAATTCAAAAATGGTAATAGCAGCAGCTGCCATTCCTAAGTGCCTACCTGCACTATAAGGGAAAAATATGCTGCCAAGGTTCAAACAATGGGGTCTGGAGACGGGCTGTGTGTGAGGTTCACAGTCTCTCCACCTTCCTGGTCCTCCGTTTCCTCACTTGATGAGGACAATAACGGTATCCACCCCACGGGGTGTTGTGAGGATGAAATGAGTTCACACATGAGGTGGGCTTAGAACCACGCCTAGTACATACCAAGCACCACTTAAGTGTGAGCTGTTGTCCTTTCCAAGGGTCCAGCGCAAAGAGCTTTAATGCGTACACAGCCATTTGCAGTAGTTTGTGAGAAGAGTCAAGGAGATGTTAGGATTCCCATTTCACAGGTAAAGAAGCTCAGGAGTCTGGCTATGGCTCATAATTGACAGTGCTGGTCCCTGAATCCCACAGCCCATGTTTTTTGCCCACTCCTGCAACCCACCATACCCTTCTCATGTGAGGCAGGGGTCAGGCTTAGCATCCCCCAGGAGCGGGAGGCATCCTGCCCTGCAGAGCTGTCACAAAAGAATGCCTGGCTCACCCTCAGTGGGCAGTGGGTGACCTGATCCTTCAAGCCACACACCTCTCCACTGCCAGTTCTGTGGGAAGCAGAGTCCCAGCCTCCATTTCAATGTCCCTGCTGTTTCCAGGTTCCTCCCTCCTTGTTTTCACACGAGTGTTCCAAGTCATTTGCTCCAACAAGCCATCCCTGACCCCTGCACTGACACTATTAGTGCCCTGCCTTTACCCCCTTGGTGGGTACCATTTCCATACATGTCACCTGACATGTCTGCAGCTCTGGCTGCCAGAGACACCATGCAGACTGGGACATTAGCGCTCCCATCCCCAGCAGCCCTGCACCCACCACTGATGGAACTGCCCCTCACACAGAGTCACTGCACAGCGCATTTTACACGGCCTCCCTGAGCTCCCCAGGATGGTGCTCCAGTCGCCCACAGTGCTAAATGGCTTCAGAGTGCCCACTTTTTGGACTCCCCTCCCTACTCACCTCTAAGAGTATTTCCTGGGACCTCTTCCCAAATAAATGACCTGCACTCAGATCTTTGTCAGCATCTGCTTCTAGAAGTACCCAAATGAAGACACCACCCTATCTAAGGAATCTGTCCCCATCATTTGCTCATCCTGCTTTATCTTTCTTCATAGCATCACTACTATTCATAACCATACTACTCATTTGTAACCTGATCAGCCTGCCTCTTCCATCAGGTGGCAAGCACTGTGGGAAGAGACCAACTCATTCACCAGACTCCCCAAAACCTCTATCAGTGCCTGACACACAGTCAGTGCTCAATAAATATTATGCTTTGGGGGTTATTTATATCTTTTATTGTAAATATTATAAATAAGTATGACTAGATCCTCTACCCCTGCCTACCACCATAAACTAGCTTTACTGCCTCATACTTCTTTAGCTGTTCTCTGACAGGCTGGCACAACATATGAAGGAGCCCAAGGGTCTAAAGGACCCCTCTTGGAAAGAAGGGTACTGAGGGGCCAGGGTGAGTCACCCTTCTAGGCAGGTGGAGAAAAGAAAATCCCTGGCCAGGGACTGAGATAAAATATTTATGGTTCTTGAAGGGCCAGGGAAAGCCACATATGGGGGAGGGTGAGAGTCCTCCTTTGAAGTCAGGACTAACTGAGGTTCACTGCAGAAGAGCCTAGTGTCCTGGCTTTACTGTATGACCTCATGCAAGCTGCCTCCTTTCTCTGGCCTCAGTTTCCCCACAAATAAAACAATGATCGGGCTTATCCCAGCTGAGGACTTTGAGGGGTGAGGCACAGGTCAGAGCGGATAGCAGGTGTCAAGACTACCCTCAACTCCACTGCTTTCAGTTTGGCCCCAAAACTCAACCCAGCTCTTAAGGTCTAAGCCCAAGGCCTGGCTAGGACACTGCCCCAGGCCAGGCTGCCTCCACGCCTCGCCCCAGACACACCGCACAGTTTCCGTCTCTACCTTGTGGCCATCGCTGTCCTCAGGGGCTGCCAGCCCAAGCCGGGACGGGGCCTGCCCCAGCTCTGTCCATGACCAGGGTCCATGAGGCACAGTGATAAGACTTCTGGGCAGGGGATTAGGAGCACCGCCTTTTGGCAGCTGTGTTGGAAGTAGGGTCAGTGACTCTACTTCCCTGAGCCTCTGTTCTTTTATCTCTAAAATGCGTCTGATGAGAATCCCTGCTCTGTTGTTACCTCACAGCAAATGAAATAATGGAAGCAAAAACACTCTGTAAAAGCAGTAGTTGTTACCATTTATCAAACTCTTTCTCTATGCCAGGCGAAAAACAACTTCATTTAACCCCAACCAAAAAAAACTGAGGTGGGTACTACCTTTATTTACGATTTCCATATGAGGAAATTGAGACTTAATAACAAGACAGGTGGGGATTCCACCCAGCTCATTCTGGGTCCAGATGGCTCTAGCACAGCACTCTGGGCTTACTGGGGGTTTGTAGGGGAGAGGGGAATCTCCTCTCTTTTCTTCTGCAGGTGCAGACAGGCTCTGAACCCCCAAAACTTGTTCCACCACAGTTAACAGTAATGTTAACACATGACAGGCAGGGAGTTAGGGAAGTGAGGGAGAAGGGAACCACCAATTAGGTGGCAAAAGGAAGCATGATTATCAGTAACCTTCTCAACATTCCAGCCAGGTTAGAATTTTTATCCCCATTTTGTAGGTGAGGAAACTGAGGATCAGAAAAGACAAGTAGCTTGTCCAAGATCAGGCAGGCAGGAGAAACTCTTTTCCATCATCCAAGATTTCCAGTTCCCCAGATTGCAAGGGGCTTCTAAGTTTCCTTCCCTTGCCCTAAGCCCCCTCCCTCTCTTATCCCAGGAGAAAACTGCAGGATTTCCCCACTGAAACAGTCCATCATTCTCAGAAGTCCTGGTCAAATCCCACAAATACTGTGCTGTCGGAAAAGTCATGACGCATTTTTGCAACGAAAAACATAGAAAAAATACATCATGACTTTTCCGACAACCCTATATTTAAAGAGACTATTTTGGGAGTCATTAAGTATGGGAGATGGTGCATCCATGGCCTGGCCCTAAGGGATCTCTGACACCATCCCCACCAACAGGCATCAGCCCATGTCCCCCATGCCAGTCTCGGTTTAGGAGGCAGTTACAGCTGGAACAGCAGAGTTCAAGAGGAGGGGCAGGACAGGCTCTCTAGGCCCAGACACACACTGGCACGCCTGGGCCAAGGGAACTCCAGTTCCCCTGGCTGAGCCCTGGATGGCAAAGAGGGAAGGAAGGTGGAGTGTGACAGTACTGTCAGGGATTTCCTGTGGGGGGAGTGGCCAGAGGCCGAATGGTTGGCACTGGGGTGGGAGTGTGTAGGAGTCCTGGCTTTGGCTCCATACCTACCGGGAAGGCCTATGTGACTCCAAGCAAGCCACCCCGTTTGTCCTCACAGGGACTTGGGCCGAGTTTCTCAGGCCACAGGGGAAGGTGCCAGGTGCCAGGTTCCCTGAGAGTAACTTGAGAACAGGAAAGGAGGGGGGCCGGATGAGGCCCCTCCCAGCCTCTCAGACGCCCTGGGGAGAGGTGGTGGCGTGTCTGTTATTCGCCTGGGCACCCAGGGACCTGGGAAGCCCGAGGGGGAAGGTGCGAGAGACAAAACAGGTTTCAAAAACAGCCAGGACGCCAGCCTCACTACCTGGACCCGGCTAGAGGAGGGAAAGCAGGGGTCTAGATGGCCCGGTGTGTGGTACCTCCTGAGGCCCCAGGATGAGCCTCACCCCCAAAATCAAGCAGGTACCTGCGAACCCGGGCTCATACCTGGGATAGTTTCTGGGCGCCTGGGAATCAAAAGATGACCTCCTGGGTTGGGCAGGGGGTAGGGTCCAGTGGGCTCCGGCGGCCGCTACCGTCGCGCGGCTGGGGCGCAGGGGCGCAGGGACGCGTGCATGTTCCCAAGCCCCGGTGCCCACCCTCTCCCCCTCCTCCGGGCGCCGCCGCGGAGCTGTCCAGGGCAGCGAGGTGCGGGGGTGTCGGGGGTCGCGCAAGTCTCCCTGACCGGCAGCCCCTCTGCCACTGCCGCCTCACCTGGGACGCCCGCGCTCCGGTCCCTTCCCCCGGCTGCACCGAGCCGGACAGGGAGCCCAGCTTGACCCCGGGCGACCTCTAACCCCTAAGGGCCCGGCAGGGCCGCGCCAGCCCGCAGGACGCAGGTCAGGCCCCGCCTCCCCCCGGTGCCCGCGGGAGGCCAGTCCACGCGGCCCGACCCCCGCCCGGCCCGGGCCCAGAGGACGTGCACTCACTTCGGTGCCGGCCGCCGCCCCGCCAGCTCTGCTTGGCGAGGCTGGGGCTCCGGATCAGCGCCCGCCCGGCCGACTTGAGCGCGTCCATGGCCGCTCTGGCCGCCGCAGCCAAAACTCCGTCAGGGAAAACTTTCAGCGGGGGCCGGGCGGCGAGCCGACTCCGCGCTCCGCCCCTCCTGGCGCGAGCTCCGTGCCGACGTCCGACGGGGCGGGGCGAGGGCCGGCCAGGCCCCGCCCACTGCAGCCCAGGTCGGCCCCGCACGGCCCCTGGCCCTGCTCCCCTAGGCTGTCCACACAAAGGGATCTGGCAGCCCTAGGTACCCGTTCTTTTCTTCCCTCTTCCCAGTTGCCTTACTCCCCACCTCGTAGGAACCTGAGGGTCCTTGAGCCCCCCGACCCCTCCGCGGGCCTAGGATTTCTGGACAGCACAGAGCGAAGCTACTTGGAAACCATTTTATAGATGGGGAGACTGAGGGCTGGAGAGAAGGGTTATGTTCAAGAGGAGGGGATGCCCAGGACATTGGGAGGCTTGGGAGGAGCAGTGGAGGTTGTAGAACTTCGCCGGGAACGAGGCAGGAGTGTAAAAGTTTGCCTTAGCAAGACCAGTTTCACTTTTCTCATGCAGTAACACCCAGGCTGCTCCTTGGCACCAGCTGGGCACGCTGGTTGGTCCCTTGCTCACCCCACTCCCCAAATAGCTTCAAAAGTGGTATGTCCTGCGTGTTATGCTCTGAGGGATAGGGAAAGACGCCTGAACTCTGGCTGTGACTTGCCGTGCGACCTCCTTCCCCTCTCTGGGTCTTTATCTGTAAAATGAGATGGGATCCTATCTCTCTAGTGATCCTTCCAACCTGCCAGGGCCAGGTACAGCATGACCTAGACCCAGACCCTGCCCTGCTTGCTAAGAGGCTCTTAAGAGGGGAGTCTGGATGCTAGAATTCCTCAAGCACAGATAGATGTTCTAACTCCAAGATTTAGAACTTTCTCTAAGATCCTCTGCCTTCCCATCAGGCTTTGCCAAAGCGAATCAAAAGGAGAACATATAGATCCTGGCTGCTTCTCAATGGAGATGCCTCAGCAAGGCGAACTTCAGCCTCTGGGGTTGCTCTTGGCTCAGATGGCAGGAGTCCTGTTCCTGTGTCAGGGGAACAGTGGGGTTGTGCTATTTCCAGCTGGAGAGGGAGGACTTGTTGACATTTCTTCTCTCGGTTTATATAAGTTAAGTGCTTTTTCAGCTATTCTGTCCTTTCTTCCTCCAGCAACACTGCAGCCAGGATTAGACCCACTTTACAGATAAGAGTCTGAGGCCCTGGGAGAGAAGCATTCACTAAAGGTCTCTGCGAGTAAAGGCTGGGATCAAACTCAAACCCAGGCCCATAGGCCAGAGTAGAGTGCCAGGGCTGTGAACCCAACTTTCCTTCTTTTGGTAGTTTGTGAACTCATCTTTCTGAGCTGCATCTGTAAAAAGGGCAGCCCTATACCACAGGGTTGTCTGTTAGGATTAAATAACATGAGTTGGAAAGGCTGACTCTTCACTTTGAGAACTCACCTATAAAGTTGCCTCTTCCAGTAAGCCTTCCCTGACTACCACCCATTGGTCAGTCTTCTCTCTGTGGGACCCCATAGGCCAGAGCTTTCGGCAAGTGTTGCTGCTGTTCTGTTTCTACTCTTCTTGCCCCGACTAGCCTGTGTGTCCCTTCATGGGCAGTTAACTTTTTCTGATTCATTTCTGAATCCCAAATGCCTAGCAAGGGGTCCAAATGGAGTTGGAATAGAACCAATGTTCCTTTCCTGCCTCCCTTCTTCCCTCCTTCCCTCTTTCTAGCTTTGCACACCAGGCTGTCTTCTTCTTCTCTAGGTAGGTCCTCAGGTAGGTCCTCAGGGCGGAGCTCCCCAGCTCTCTTACTCCGAGCCATCTGGGGGGCGGGGCAGTAGAGAGGGCATTCTGGAACCTCAGTGAAAAGCAATTACCCAGGGCTGGTTGGTGAAGAGCAGCTGGTGGTGTCCAGCGGGCAGGGGGCACCATATGGGCCCAGTAAGCAGGCAGGCCTGGGAATACTGTGCCTGCAATGAAGGCTGTTACAGGGCCATCGCATCTTCCCCTGGGTGACGTGCTGGGAGCTGTCAGCCATGCATACTCCTCAGAGAGGCAGCCTGCTTGTGTCCCTTCTGCCAGTCCCAGAAACAGAAGCAGAAACAGAAGGTCTGAGCTGCAAGGGGCCTCCTCTGAGGTCACCATGTGCAAACTTGCATTTCACAAGTGAGCCTGAGGCCCAGAGAAGGGCAGGGACTTGTCCAAGGTCACACAGCAAGCCAGGACTAGAAACCAAATCTCTTGCCTCCCAGCTTAAATACTTATAAAAAACAGAGAGCAAAAAAATCTTGAAACTACACCAGTGTTCAAGTAATTTTAAGGTGATTTTCCTTTTTCTTTATTTTCTTATCTAATCTTTGTAAAAATCTGTGTAATGATCAGCTATCCTTTAGTAGTCAGAAAGAAAAAAAAACAATAAAAGGGAAGGAGAATAACTGGCTTTTGCCTTTAGGAAAATGGTGTCAGAATTGAAATCTGATTATTTGCTCCCCCATTGGGCCCTCAAGAGACCCCAATGAGGGCTGGCCAAGTGGCTCAGTTGGTTAAGAATGCGAGCTCTGAGCATCAGGGTCGCCAGTTCGATTCCCACATGAGCCAATGAGCTGTGCCTGAGCTGAGCTGCTGCTGATAGCCAACGGATGGCAGGATGGTTCAGATGGTGAGAGCACATGCTCCTAACAACAAGGTTGCTGGTTCAGCTCCCTCATGGGATGTGCAACTAAGATTGAACATGGCACCTTGAGCTGAGCTGCTGCGAACTGCTGATGGGCGGCCAGATGGCAACTGGACTTGGAGCTGTGCTAGCTGCGCCCCCCCCACAACTAACATTGAAGGACAACAACTTGGCTGCTCCCCTTCCCCAATTCCCCAATAGAATCAGAAAAAAAAGAAAAGAAAAGAGACCCCAATGAGATAACAGGTGCCAGGGAGATGGGACCAAGGAGAGCTGCTGAGAGCCGGGCTTGCAGTAGGACCAAGACAGACCCTAGGCTAGGATTAGGAATCCTGATTTCCTCCAGTGATTATCCTCCCTACTTCCTGAGCCAGTCCCTTCGTCCGGGCAGGTCTCAGTTTTTCCATCTGTAAAATGGGAGGTTTTACAGCCGAGTATGTGTTCTTGCCCCCCGCCCCAGCAGAGCACAGTGGTTAAACGTATGGATCCTGGAGCCTGGGATCCCTGTCTCTCCCACTTCTTTACTTCATGACTTTAGGCAAGTTATTTAAATGAGAATTATACTTCATGGGTGGTTGTGAGGATTAGAAGAGTTAATGTTTGGAACATCTTTAGAATTATGCCTGACACCTAATAAGTACTATGTATGTTGAATATTTTAATAAAACTAAAATCGCTTTCCTAACTGGATGAACAGTGAAGATGGAGTGGTTACTGTTATCATAATTCTTGATTGCCCTCCAGGTAAGGGAGCTCTCTTGGGATTCGAACCAGCCTGGTCCAGTTTGAGCTGTGGGTAGCCCAGCCTCACCCCATAGCGCCCCACCCCCACTCCCTACTTGTTGGGTAGGCACCTCCCTCCCACCCCCACCCTCGGCCTTGGGCTCAGGTCTGAGACAACCCCCTCACAAGGAATCAGAGGAAACATGAGTTACTTGGGAATCAGAAGTCCCAGGGGTTATCTACTTAGACTTACCTCTGACCTTTCACCAAACCCAGAGGGCCTCTCTGCCTGCCATGTCCCACTGACCCAGCAGCCCCAACCAGTTGCCTCTGAACCCTTCCCTCCTTGGATTGTCATGCTGCTTTCTCTTCCAGAAACATCCTGCCAGATTGCCTCCTCAACGCTCCCAGCCTTCCCACCTTTGCCCAGAACATCTAGTTGGCCTCTTCCCCAATACCCAGTCATAGCTACCCACACACCTGGCTTCCCTCCTCTCTCTCTCTCTCCTTCTCTTTCTCTTTCCCCCTTCTCCCCCCAGGCAATAACGTTAGACCTTGGAGTTCTATATACTGGGCTCTAAAACCAAATCCTCCACCTATATATATGCAACATTAGCTAACTAGGCCTCAGTTTCCTCATCTGTACAATGGGGATAATACCTGCCTTAGAGGGCTTTGTAAGGCTTCTGTGTGATAACAGTGGGAATTGCTTAGCCCAGGGGCCTGGTATGTGGCAAGCGCTCAGTAAATGGCAACTCTGGTCATCATTCTTTTCTTTTTTTTATGGTTATTGGCAAACCTGTTTGCCTCCCTCAGCAGCTGAGCATGCATGCTCAAGCACGGGGGCTGGAGATTATCCTTCACCCCACTGTTCCCAGGAACAGCTGACCAGTGTCTGGCACAGAGGAGGTGCCCAGTACATATCCAAGGACTTAAGCTCTGTCCTCTGGTTCGCAGAGTGTGCCCAACAAGTGGATGGCCCTCTGCAGGTGGAGAAGCAGAAGCCCCAAAAGAGCCTGGGGGAGGTGTTCCTGAGGGGCCCCTATTCACCCAGACTGCCCTAGTGGGTAGGACCAGAGGCTGTCTCCTCAGCCTGGGCAGCCACAGGGAGGTCTCCAGCTATGGAGCTGCTGAGACAATTAAGAATGACAAAGCGCCGTATAATTGCAAGCAATTCTTGAGTCCCCTGACTCTTCCTGATTCCCTAGCACTCCTTGACACTATTTGGCGTGGAGATCACCACATGGACAGAGGCAGATATAGTGAAGAAACTGAGCATAAGCTGGCATCAGGAGACCTGGAGGCTAGGTGCCTCTACCACCCTCTTGCAGGGGGACTCTGGGCAAGGAAGCTCCTTTTTTAATTGGCTGCATTTCCTTGTCTTCAGGGCTCTTGACCTGTGTTAAGAGGAGGGCAAGGCTAAGAGGCCAGGCCAAACGGGCTCTGCACCTGCCAGTTGGATTGAGTGCAACAAGGGAGACAGCCCCAGGTTTGAGTTCCGTCCCTGCTACTCACCAGCTGAGTGATCTTGGGTGGGCCACTTACCTTCTCTGAGCAACAGATTCCTCATCTCCAAAATGGGATTTGTTTGAGAGCACTTAGCTCTTACCAGGAGAACCTGCATTTGTCCTAGATCTCTGTCACAGAGATCCCTGGACAAGCCCACTTCTATCAAAACGAATACAGAAATTAAGGGTTGGAGAACTTGTGGAGTAATTCGATAGAGTAATTTTATGTCTTGAATCGCATAATAAAAAAAAAAAGACTTGTATTTTTAAAATTTATTTATTTTTAGTTCATTTTCCTTGTATTTTACAAAGGTCCCTGTTGTTGTCGTTGTTTTTGTCAGTGCACCCACTATGGCCAATTTCAGGTTACCAAAAGTTTAACAACCAGCTTGCAAAGTTCCTGAATATTTAACAATGTGCTGAGCAGAAGGGGAACCGGAGGAGGCTTGGGGTGTCACTTGAGAGTCAGGCTTCCTCCCATGCACTCTACCCACCCAGCACACTGAGGGCCACCAGGGAAGGGCCGTAAGGTCAGCCATGCTCCACACAGAGGTCCTCATTTATTCCCTCAAGCCTGCAGCCCCTTTATTCTCTGGGATGAAAGCCTGTGAAATCATTCATATATCTCCTCAGAAGGAAGCCAAGAAGCTGGGCCAAAGGGCCCAGCTGATCAATCCATCAGTAACTCTTGGGGGCCTAAGCAAGGGGAAGGGGGCTACCCATGCAGCCAACAGGGCCCAATGTGCAATAGTCCTGTTCCCACAGCTGTTGCAGGTGAATGAAGCTAACCCTGGTCCCATGTCCTTGGTCACAGTGGAGATCAAAGAAAGTTTGTGTACAAGCACCTCCTCTCACCTGCTTTCCTCCCCTTCGCCTGTGCCACTTCCTCTGCTTGGAACGCCTTCTTTCCCAGTTCTCCGCCAGCAAACTCCTTTCCGCTTCTACACCCAGATGAAACACCACTTCCTTAACGAAGTCATTCAGTTATGCTTTGCAGGCCAGCAGAAGTCACCCTAGGCCGTGTCCTCAGGTGATGTGGATGCACGTCTCCCGTGGGGCCTCCTTTCCAGTGGTCTGTGTGTGTCCTGCCCTCTCCCCTGACAGCAGTGGTTCCCTCAGTATGCTTATTAAACATGCAGATTCCTAGGCAACATCCTCAGAGCTTCTGTATCCATGGGTGGGGCTCAGGAATCTGTGCCCCAGGAGATTTGGATAGAGAGGACCTGTGAACCTGGCCTTGAGGAACCCTGTCCTAACTTACCGGGACTGTGCCTGATCGGTGCTGAGCCCTCAGAACCGCTCCCCAGGACCAGGCGCTCAGTGTGCCTCCATTGGATTGAATCCAGCCTGTGTTCCTGAGGCCACCCTGTCTGGGGGGCCTGTCCTCTTGGCTCAGCTAAAGGCTGCTCTCTCGTGGGGCCTGAGCAGAAAGACGGGTGAGTGCAAGATGTTTCCATTCTCCAAACACTGCTGCTCGGGCTTCGGTGTCCTTACCTATAAAATTAGCAGAGATAATACCTACTTGGAAGGATTATTTGACTATTAAGCTCATGCCCAAAGGGCAGTTAGCATGTGCCTGACACGTAGGAAGTGCTCAAAAATGGTCAGCACTTAAGAGTAAAAATCCAAGTTTCCTAGCCTGGCTTATAAAGGCTGCGTGAGCTGACTGCTGCCTGCCTCTCCCACCACAGTCTGAAGCATTGTCCCCTGTGCCCACTGGCCTTCTTTTTATCCTGCCTTGGGTTGGCCAGGCTTATTTCCCAACTCATGGGGCTATGGACTGAACTGCATTCCCCTAAAATTCCTATGTTGAAGCCCTAATCCCCAATGTGATTGTATTTGGAGATAGGGCTTTTAGAAGATAGAGAAGGTTAAGTGGGGTCAGAAGTGTGGAGTCCTAATCTGATAGGATTGGTGGCTTTATAAAAAGAGGAATTTCTTTGCCTACATATACTGAGGAACAACTATGTGAAGCCATAGCAAAAGAGGTGGCATCTGCAAGCCAGGAAGTGAGGTCTCACCAGGAACCAAATCAGTGGGCACCTTGATCTTGGGCTTCCTAGCCTCCAAATCTGAGAAAAATAAACCTGTTGTTTAAGCCCCCCAGCCTACAGTATTTTGTCATGGCGGCCTGAGCTGACATACACAGGGCCTCTGCACGTGCTGTGCCCTCTGCTTGGAATGATTTTCCCTGAGGTCATGGTGGCTCCTTCTTGTCTCTCAGATTTCAGCTTAAATGTTATCTCAGAAAGGCCTTCCTTGGCCACCTATCTGAACAAGTGTCCCAGGCACTTGATTTTAATTGTATGGAGAGAACTATCACTGTTTCTCGTTCTTCCTTTCTGTGCTCATCATCTGCCTCTTCCTCACTAGAATGTCTTTCCTGCTTAACACTTTGAACCTTGAACCACAGGTGGCAAACTGGGGGCCCCATAAATATTCACTTGATTATTATTAAATATCCAGAATCTGACCACCCATCCTTCCAGGCTGGCCCGAGCCACCATCATCTCTGTCCTGGATTATTGCCATGGTCCCCTGGTTGTCCTCTCCTGTCTCCTACAGCCTACACTCAACCCAGCAGGAATCCTTTGCAAGCCTGTGTGATCATGTCACTGCTCTCCTGAAAACCTTTCCTTGGCTCCCCTTTCTCTCAGACTAAAAGCCCAGAAAGCCTTAAACTGTCCCCCAAGGCTTTGTACAACTAGCCCCTCATCCCTCCATTCCAGCCACACGGGACTTCTTGCTGTCCCTTGGACACACCAGGCAGGTGCCCAACTCAGGGCCTTTGCACTTGCCATTCCCTCTGCCTGGAACACCCATTCTTCAAAACCTGAGTGGCTCATTCCCTCTCATTCTTCAAGTGTTTGCTTAAACATCACCTTTTAAACAAAGGCTTTTCTGAATGCTCATTTGAAATGCACGCCTTTCCTACCTCCAGAGCTGGCTTCTGGGAGCTCTGCCAGGACTCCTGCACAGAGCCAGGCTCAGAAGGGCTCCACACCTGGCACTGGATGCTCCACCATCACTGTCTTGTTGTTCTTAATAATTTTATCTTTTGTGTTTTGTCAGTGAAGTCAGATGGCACAAGGGAGCATGTGCTGGGGACATGGCCTCAGCTCACAGGTGTCTTGGCTCCTGCCACCTAGTCTCTCGCCCATTAGCACCTTGGGCCCCACTCAGCCTCCCCTCCCTGGACCCACTCTACCATTGCGACTGTCTTTGGTGCTTGCCAGGGCCCTGGTCACAGGCACAGGACAGAGGAAGGAGGTCAGGTACACATGCCCCACAGAGTCTTAGGTCAGGGCATAGCAGCAGCCATCCCCACCATGGGCTGGCAGCATCATGGCACATGGTAGATGATTGGCCAGAGGCCACATCTCAGAGTGGGGAGACCCCGATCCAGATACTGAGCACATCCTGGAATGGCCGGTTAAAATGTTTGGGGGTCGCCCATCTGCCAAGGGTTGGGGCAGTGCACCTGTGGGAAGGAGTAGCCTGGCTTGAACTTCCCCAGATCCCACCCCCATCTTGGGTGCTATGCCTCAGCCCAGCATCTGACAAGAGGGAGAATTTGGGAGGGAAAACTTGGCAGCTGTCAGGCTCTGCAGAGTGGGTGTCCCTGGCAGTAGGGCTGAGTCCCTGGTGCCTAGGCAAGTCTTTACCCTGAGGGTATCCCTGTGCCCAAGAGTGCTAGTTCCCTCACTCTGCAGCTGGACAGGTCGCCTTCCTGTGTGCCTCTTATGGCAGGCTTGGGGCACCTTTGGGGATGAACCATGAAATACAAATTGTGTAATTTCCGTGATTCCACAGAGGAGGCAAATGCTCTGATACTTGCATTTAAAACAATATAAAGATGAATGGTAACATTTGTGCTAATAATTTAAATTTAAAATTTTTTCCTTACTCAGAATGACATTAAATAACAAATAAAAAACACAGCGACAAGTTGAGAGAGAGAGACACCTCACAGAAGTGAGAAGAAAGTTTCCTGTGTACTTTTTTTTTTTTTTTTTGAGGGCAGTGTCACTGGCCCTCATATGTGGGACCTGAACCCGGGCCGCTGGCTTCCCAAGCCAGCGCTTAACCACCGCGCCACTCAGCCGGCTTCTCTGCTTTTCAAACAAGGGCCCTCTGTTTTCATTTTGCACTGGGCTCTGCAAATACGCAGTCAGCCTTGTCTCCATCACTCCTGATCCTGTTTTTTTTTTTTTTTTTTAAATAGCACATATCACATCTTGATGCTATATAATTGACTTATTTCTTATGGTTGTTTTTCATGGTCTGCTCCTGCACTAGAATGTGGACTCCTGGGCTCTTGTCTGGTTTGGTTCACAGCTGTAACCCCAGGGTACAGAGGTGCCCAGTACATTGTAGGTGCTCAACAAATGTTCAGGGAATGTTGAATGAAAGGATGTTACCTGGGAGGACTGGGGCCCATGAGTCTTTCCACTCCCTGGCTGTCTGAGCTCCAGGCCCTCCCCTTGTCCACGCTGGCCATTTTGGCTCACACAATTCACATGAGGACTTTGTGGTTCCGGCACTTTTTCCTTTGCAGACCTCAGTGCTTCAGCCTGTCAGTTTCCTGCATGCACCAGCACTGTCAGGGTGAAAGGCAGCTGCCCTGCGGGCTGCAAGGAGTTCAGCAGGTGCCTGGACCCCAGGCTTCCCTCCTTCCTGGAATTCCTTCAGTCATTTCCATCCATTGTCTTTGGCTGCAGCTTCTTGAGTTAATCCTTCCACACCAGGGGAAGTTTCCCTCACTGGCTTTTGCATCTGCTTCGTTTCAAATCCTTTTTGGCACCAAATCCTCTCTTGGAGTTTCTTTGGCCCTTTCTCTTCGGCCAGGGTGACCGTGGGCAGGCCAGCCATTCTCCCCTGGGAAGGCCCTTGTGAAATGAGGGTGTGCTGCCTTTTCCCTCCTCTCGGGGAAGGGCGGCAGGGGCCTGAGTCCTTTAGAACAGTGCTGGATAAGATGAAGGTTGCTTCTATTACATCTGAGTCGCTGTCAGCCCTGCGCCCCTTATGCCCTGTGACCCTACTCTTTTCCCTTCCCTTTTACTTACACAAGAAACAATCATCTTTCATTGCAATGGCAACCACCCCCAGCCATTCAGTCATTCTGCAACATGTGATGGGACACAGTTTGTCACATGGGATTGGTCCTAGACTCTGCTCCCCCTTTCTCCTAAAGGGAATTCCGGTTTTGACTACTCAACCGGTGTCTCTCCCTTCCCTGCTCTATGATTTAGGGGTAAGAGTAAACTGCTGAGGCAAAGAAACCTCAAACCACAGCAGCTTAAAGAATATAAAGGGGTATCTGTCTTTTAAACAAAACAGTCCCGGGCAAGTGTTCCAGGTCTGGAGGGCACTTCTGCTCCACACAGCCATTCAGAGCCCCAGGTTCCCTCCACAGTCTGACTCTTCCATCCCGTAAGGCTTGATTGCCATCTTTATGGGTTGTCACCATCTCTGGTTACAGCCAGCAGGGAGGAAAGTGAGGGTACCCAGTGACCTAAGGCCTAGCCCTGGAAGTGGCTTCCATCACTTCCATTTACATGCCAATGGCCAGGATGTGGTCCTGTGGACACACCTGGAAGGGAGGCTGGGAAATGTCATCCAGCAGAGCAGCCACGTGTCAACGAGGAAGAGGAGGACAGTGGTTTGTAGGACAACCAGCTGATTTGCAACACCTGCCCTCTCTCTACAAGACTCTGGGTTTTGGAACCCTAGTTTCCAGGTTTTGTGTCACAGAACCAAGTAAATGGATGGAGAGGGCCTGAAGTGGAAAAGTGAGAGGAAAAGGAACAGGGACATGGAGGGGAGAGGATTTTAAGAATATTAGAATGACACAGTTGGAATTATTTTTAAATTACTTTTGGTTAACAGTCTGAGTCTTATTAAGTGCTCTGCCCTTGTGATGAGATCGGGTACCCTGGGGTCCCAGGATATGTGGCTTACACATATACAGCACACTTATAATTTACAAACCCTGTGCTGAGACTGAGGCTACAAGACACGGTCATTGCCCTCCAGGAATTCACAGTCCAGTGGGACTGTGACAGACGCAGGATTTAGAGGCAAGTCCAAGCGGCTGAAAAGAATTCAAGGAGGGAATTAGTGCTGCCTAGGCAGGGCCGGAGAGGGGCCAACAAGAAATGGCATAAAAGGGATGTCATCTTCTAGATTTACCTCTGCCTGCAGGAAATACTCAGTTCTCTAACGTATTTTACAAGGGTGATAAAAAGTAAAGGGAAAAAGACAAAGTAAAGAATCAAGAAACCTGGGTTCTGGCCCTGCTGTTGTATGTCCTAGAGCAAGCCCCTGCCCCTCTCTAACCACATTTTCTTTATGCTGCTCTCAAAGCCACCATGAACACATTGGATATTCTTGTAGGAAGGACTGAAAATATTTACTGATGGACAGGAAAGTGTCCCTTCCTCCGGGTCGATGCAACACCATGCTCAGACACAGAGAATGGGTGGGGATAGACCGGATTTCAGCCACACTTCCCCCTTGGCTTCACACCCTTGGGTTCAGGCAGCAGCCTTACCAACCAGCCTCCCTAGGATGTTGTGTGATCTCAAGAGGGGAACTGCTGTGAGGATGACTTGGAACCCTAATGAGCCCCAGAACATTCTTCTAACCAGCAGATTTTCTTCCTGTTCTGCAACAGGGCTGGGGTTAGCATAGGGCAATGAGATGCCTGGGCACACAAGGAGGTCCTCACTTTCAGGGTGGACCCTGAGAAAGGTGCCTCTGTAAATTTTGAGCCGTAGCATCCCACCAGACCCACCCTAGTCCTGGCCCTGTCCTACAGGATTCCCACAGATACAGAGGGTGCTGGTGGTATGTTAAAGGAAGGTGTCAGAAGACCGCCTCAGACTCACTGAGGGCAGCTTCTCTCAGCAGCGGGCACCTGAAGGTCGTGGAAGGGAGCTGAACCTGGAAGAGGAGGCACAGGGCGGGAGGACCATGGTCCTAGGGCTGGGGTAACAGGAGAGGCTCTGCCGGGGAACCTCAGCCTTACCTGGAACAGTAGGGCAGCCTGCAGTCCATGGGAGGGGAGAGGGGAGAAGGGCCAGGTAATCAGTCCCCTCGTTTGTGATCTGAGGGGTTTATAGGAAAAGCTATGGGGAGGAAAGGAAGCAATGCTTCTGGATCCTGCCATAGCGCCCCAGTGGCACCAGGCCAGGCTGCTGAGCTCACACATTGAGGGGGATGTACATCTGAGGGAGGGTGGCTTCCACCTAGGAGCCAGCCTTCGGGGCTGGGGACAGGGAGCCTGACACCCAGATGCTTTGAGAGACAAAGACTTGGATCACCATGAGTCAGATGTGACGCATCTAGGCCAGGGTCCCTCCAGCAGGAGAAAAACAGGATTAAATCACCCCCATTTCCCACACCCTGGAAACCCTAGACTGTGTTTCCCAAACTAACCAACCATTTAAAACCACTTTCCTTTTGCCTGTACTGACAGCTATTTGGTGGTTTTGTGTTTTCTTTTGAAAAATCAACTCATCTTTACTTAAATAATTTATTTTCAAAGGAAACTATGTAAATGGAAAACTGCATGGGTGCCATAAATAGAAGCTAAGCCATCACATGAGTAGATGTTAATCAGGCAGTGTCCTTAAATTTAGCTGGATTCCAGTGCCCCCAGGGGCCCTGAGTCTCAGGACCAGTCTTTCTGTTCAAAAAAGTGTTAAAGGCCAGCCGAGTGGCGCATTGGTTAAGAGCTGGTTTGGGACGCCAGTGGCCCCGGTTCGGATCCCACATATGAGGGCCAGTGACACTGCCCTCTACAGCTAACAACAGCTCCACATGGAGCTGGGCTGTGCGAGCCCCGGCAATGGTGTAGGCTGCAGTCCCTGCTGCAGTGGGCTGCCATAGGCTACAGTGAGTGGCTGGCAGCCAGTGTGAGCGGCCAGGAGCCAGTGTGAGCTGCCAATAGCCGCGGTGAGCGACCATCCAGAGGCCAGCGATCAATCTGCCTCATCCGGGAAGAGCGCAATGACGATACCAACATGGGCCAGTGAATCAACGTCCTCCGCAACTAGACTGATGAACAAAAAGACAGCAACTTGTCTGTTCCCCTTCCCTGATTCCCCAACGCTGTTCCCCTCCCCCAATTCCCCAATAAAATCTTAAAAAAAAAAAAAAGTGTTAAAAAAGATAGCACTCACCTGACACTCTTTTTTCACATCAGAAATGGATCATTTTCTCCCTCCATGAGTCTGCGTCCTTAGTGTGGCATCTGTGCCCACCTACCCCATCTCATGAATGTGCCTCCTCCTTGTGAAAAATGGCCCCCAGGGAGTCCCAGACATATCACAGCAAGAGCTACCTTTCATAGTTGTGGGGGCAGGGAGAGGGAATGGCGGGAGCTCAGGCATCTGGCTCTGAGAATGGGCTAGGCCCTGAGCTGCACCCCCAGCCTCAGCCTGATTACTCCTATCTCAAGTGCATCTTGGACAGGTCAGTTTAGATGCCCTTTAAACTCAGCACATCGTATAGGAGCTGGCACACAGTAGGTGCTCAATAAGCGCACAAATACAGAGCCCTTGGAAGGAGGATTGGGTCTCCTTCAATGAGCCTGTGGGCCTGACTATGGCGATGGCTCCCAGAGGGGCTGGTTCATCTCAGATTCCAGCCTCGTCCCTGACATGGGGGACCACCATTCTGTGGTCCTGGGGGAAGAGAGAGGGGGGCCATGATTGCAGAGAGAGGCCATTAGGAGGAGGGGAGGGGCACTTGCAAAGGGAAGCAAGAAGGTTTGGTGCTGTGGTTTTCTGATGACAACTGCCTCCCACTACCAAAGTAGAGATAAAAACAGGAAGTGTCAAGTGGCTGGAACCTTCCCTGCCTGACTTCACCATTCTCCAATCCCACCAACCCTGTCTCCTCCACATCTTCACGCAGCTAGTCACCTCTCTGGCTTGAGGGGCTTGGAGAAGGCCCAAGAGCCTCCCTGAGCTTTCCCAGCCCCGCTGCCAGCCCTCCAACATGCCATCACCACAGAGGGGCACTAAGCCTGTTGTGGGTGCTTGGGGTCTTGGTCCAGCTCTGCCACCACCTCACTGTGTGACATTGGACAAGCACGCCTCCCTGGACCCAGCTTTCCTCATTGCTGAATGGAAGGGTCTGGGTGGCTACTAGCCAAGGGCTCTTCCCCTTCAGGCATCCCACCAGAGAGGGAAGGCAGCCCTTACTATGGGAGTGGACGTGAGGCCAGCTTTCTGCAGGCTCTGGGCCCAAGCTACTCCACCCGCCCCCACATACCACACAGGCACAGCTTTGGGAATGAGGGTAAGAGAGTGCCCATGTCACCCCTGACACTGCCTTCCGGGAGCAGGGGCCACAGAGAGTAATAAAAATAACCAGGCTCTGGGGCCGGCCGAGTGGCCCATTGGTTAAGCGCTGGTTTTGGGATGCCAGCGGCCCCAGTTCGGATCCCACATGAGGGCCAGTGACACTGCCCTCTACAGCTAACATCAGCTCCACCTGGAGCTGGGCTGTGCGAGCCCCGGTGATGGTGTGGGCTGCAGCCCCTGCTGCAGTGGGCTGCCATAGGCTACAGTGAGTGGCCCGCAGCCAGCGTGAGCGGCTGGCAGCCAGCGTGAGCTGCCAATAGCCGCAGTGAGTGACATCCAGAGGCCAGCGACCGATCTGCCTCATCCGGGAAGAGCGCAATGACGATACCAACAGTGAAGCAACATCCTCCGCAACTAAACTGAAGAACAAAAAGACAGCAACTTGTCTGTTCCCCTTCCCCAATTCCCCAACGCTGTTCCCCTCCGCCAATTCCCCAATAAAATCTAAAAAAAAAAAAAAAAAAATAACCAGGCTCCATGGGTTGGCCGAGTGGCGCAGCGGTTAAGAGCTGGCTTGGAAAGCCAGCGGCCCCGGTTCGGGTCCCACATATGAGGGCCAGTGATACTGCCCTCAAAAAAATAACCAGGCTCCACCATGGCCTTGAAGGGTGCTTGGGCCAGGGGAGAGAGACCAGTCTACAGAAGGGACAACTCGAAGTTTTGAGGTGAGGGGTGAACAACTCTGAAACGGGTAGGGGAGTATTTCTTACCCATTATTTATTTATGGCTATTATTAATGATTTACTTTTTTATATTATTGAGATATAATTCATATAACATAAACTTCATTTTAAAGTGTACAATTCACTTGGTTTTAGTCACAATGTTGTACAGCCATCCCAGCTATCTAATTCCAGAACCTTGCCATCACCCCAAAATGAAATCTTGTACTCATTGGCAGTCGCTACCCACTCCTGCTTTCCCCAACCCCTGACAACGTGTTCATCAATTTCCTGTCTCTATGGATTTACCTATTCTGGATATGTCATATAAATGGAATTATTTACTCTGTGGCCTTTTATGACTGTTTTTTTTTTTCACTTGGGATGCGGTTTTAAGGTTCATCCATGTTGTAACAAGTATCTGTGCATCATTCCTTTTTAGGGCCATGGAATGTTACACCACTTTTGTTTATCCATTCATCCGCTGACGAACATTTGGATCGTTTCCGCTTTTTGGCTATTATAACCCATTATTTACCAAGTTCTTTCTCCATCCCAGCCACTGGTCTAAGAGTTCTACAGCTTCATATCACATAGCCCCTCGCACCAGTCCTATGAGGTAGGTATTGTGCGAATCTCCTTATGCAGACAAGAGATGAGATGGGCCTCAGGATTTGCCTCAGCGAGGTGGTGTCTGCGTTTGGACTCAAGCAGTGATGTGAACCCCTTCAGGCCAGAGCAGTCGATTGCCCAAGTGAAACCCTCCAGAGCCCTCTTTCCCTCAGCCACAGGGGACAGCAACAATTGAGATGGTGGCTGCTCCTTCACCCTTGGTGCCTACTTTGAGCAGAGCTCCAGCAGAGCCACGATGGGCTTGGACAGCAGCTGCAGCCGAGAAAGAAACCTCTGGTTCTAAGCCGCTGAGATGCAGGGGTCATTCGTTACTGCGGCAGAGCTTACCCTCCCCTGACTGACACTCCCTCCCGTGGGCTGGGACCCACGCAGCCTCTGTGCACAAAAGCAACGCCCAGGCTTGCATATGCACAAACACAGCTTAGGGATATTTTTTAAACAATTAGTAAAGTGCCAAATCGGATAAAAACCGAGATCGAGCTGTACGGCTTGTTTCCAAGGGCTTGGCATGTACATTTTGGGAGTTGATTTTCATGCAAACTCTGTCTGCACAGTGGCTGAACTTTATCCCGATGAGATCCTCTCCTGGATTAGCCTTACCTTTGTGGTTGTTTCCAGATGCCCCTTGTGCTCGTTGAAAACAAATCGCTCACCTCAGCAATCAGAGCCAACAGTGAGTATTTATCAGGATTTTCCCAGATACGGTGCTAAGCACTTTTTCTGTATTTTATCCTTCTAACCACCCTATGGTTAAAAGTCAGGAAT
The DNA here is from genome assembly GCA_033961575.1 of Aselliscus stoliczkanus. Classification (NCBI taxonomy): domain Eukaryota; kingdom Metazoa; phylum Chordata; class Mammalia; order Chiroptera; family Hipposideridae; genus Aselliscus; species Aselliscus stoliczkanus. The sequence goes on from CM066730.1 coordinate 165,239,762, forward strand.
TCCAGGTTCAAGTTTCAGATCTAGCTTTAATTTACTTATGCCATGGCTTGGGGCAAATTCCTTCCCTTCTCTGGGCCTCAGTGTCCACATCCATGAAATGGGACATTTGGACCAGATCAGTGGTTCCAATGTGAGATGTACATCTGAACTAACCATCAAGCTACTTAAAAATACTGATTGCTGAGTCCTTCCCAGAACTGCATTTATCAGGCCTGGGAACCCTGAATCCACAGGAGATTCACCCCTAAAGCAAGCATTAGGAACCCAGCTTCTAAGGACCGTCCATAGCTCAGCCTCTGTGAATTTATGAAGGCAGAAAAGACCAACCCAGTAACCAAGCTGCACAGTCTAAGTCAAAGAACAAAGAAAACAGTTTCCTGTCAGTATGTTCTAGAAGAATCTAGAGTAGGAAGTTGGTTGGACTGTGGAAGTCGGGGAAATAGAAGCAGAGGCCAGCTTTGATTTGTTTTCATGGTTTCATTTTCTCTTTGGAAGAAAACTACATTTCCAGCTAAACTACCCTTTGCCGTTAGGAGGGGTGATTCTGGCCAAAAAAGGAGGTAGAAGCGAAGAGCATCAATTCCAGGCCTAGCTGTAAAATCCCTGTGGGATCCTCCCTGTTCTCTCCTGCCTTCTGTAGTGAACTTGGATGTGAAGGGCTGATGATGGTGACATTTACACATGAAAAAATCTGAGTTCCAGTGGCTTCAGGGAGAAGAATGCCCTGCACACCCCACTCCACACTCACACCCCTACCACTTGCAGTGGACTTCAGGTCCAGGAGGTAATAAACTTAGATTGTGTTAAATTCCTGAGATTATGGGGTTGTTTGTTACAGCAGCTGGTGGTACTTATCCTGACTAATACAGCATAGAGGACATTGGACCAAAGCAGGCTCTTAAAAGGTAAATAAGTTTTGGACACATGGCGAGGAAGAAATGGGCATTCCAGAGGGAGGGCTAGTACCATGTTTCCCCGAAAATAAGACTGGGTCTTATATTAATTTTTGCTCCTAAAGATGCATTTTATTCATTTATGTACAAAAATCTACATTTATTCAAATACAGTCATGTCTGGCTGACAATCTTAACTGGGGCTTATTTGGGGGTAGGGCTTATATCATGAGCACCCTGAAAATCATGCTAGAGCTTATTTTCCAGTTAGGTCTTATTTTCAGGGAAACACAGTAGGAGTAAAGGGATGGGAGCTGGAACAGGTGTGATGTATTTGCACCCTAGAGAAAAGTTCAGTCTGACGAGTGCTGAGGGCTATGCTGGGTAGGATATGATACCAAAATGTTCCAAACAGTGGTGTGCTGGAGCCAGTTTCATACCAGCACATGAGATCCTACTGTCAGCATCTTTTCCCATATCTGTATTCATTGACAGGCATCACTTTGGTAGCTTGAAATTGGCCATGGTGGGAGTTAATTTACACCATGACAACCGGCAAACATCATAAGCCAGGGTTTTTTGGGTTTTGTTTTTCTTCCACTGTTAAACATTTATCAGCTCACTACTGGTTGCAGCCCACATGCAAATGGGTCCTACAGATCTGGGAGGCACTGAGAAGACCAAAGACCCTGCAGCCACTTCTAATGCTTGCCCTACCCATCCTGAGCTGTGTGGCCTTGGGCAAGGCAACATCACCTCTTCGAGCCTCAGATTCCTCCTCTGCAACATGGGGGCTAATATCAGTACCTCCCTCACAAGGTTGATGTGAAGATAACAGTGAATGAAGCGATGTGTGTGGAGCCCTGCCTGCATCTCGTCAGCATCATCATTCCTGCATACATGTAAGTACCTACGGCTCAAAGGGCTTTCTCTGACCAGAGGGCATGCTCGGCCCCCTCACAGGGCAAGCTGGAAGTGCTGAGATGCTGATATCTTTGGGAGCAGTCCTTAACCAAAGGTGTTTGGGAGCTGGTGGAGAAATAGCCCAGCCTAACCACCTCTTGATTAGGACAAATCTGCTCTACCAGGTCTTCTGGAGGTATCCGGAGGGCGGAGCCCTGGGTGTTCCAGCCACAGCCTGCTCATTAGGCATATCCTGAATTGGATTTTCCCTTCCCTGCCCACTTCCCCACTTTCCCCACAGTGCTTCTTGGGGTCACCAACCATGGGAACATCTCTGATCCTTGTCTCAGGGCCTGCTTTGAGGGGAACTCAACCCAGAAAGCAGCCAAGATTATCACCCCTTCTTTGTGTGTGGTTTACAAAGCGAGACTACATCTGCTCCTGGTTCAGTCCCCACAGGAACCCCAGGAGACAGGCAGTGGGGATTAGCTATTGTGTTTTGCATAGAGAGAAACTGAGGCTCAAAGAAGAGAGTGATTTGCTCAAGGACATACCACCATCAAGGAGAAGAGCTAAACCTCGGGGATCTATATCCCAACATTTCAGCTCTGAGCTGCTCTGGGCTCCTAGAGGGTCCTGAGCTTCCTGGGAGGGTGGTCTCCACCCTTCTGACTGTACCCCGTTGGCTGATGAGGCTTACTCTGGCCCCTACATGGGCCTGGGACAGTGTAGGGCAAATGAGCTGGTGGTAGGGATGGCTCATGATTAAATCCATCTATCACTTGGCAGCCCTGACCTCTTTTTGTCCTAGGAGAGCCAGGTCTGCCTGGGGAAGCTGGGAGGGTAGAGGGGGTGGGGGCTGACCCAGCAGTAAAGGGCAGGTGGGGACCATGCAAGGCCGGAGAGTAACTAGGGTGGGAGGGGGTCAGAGTTGGCTCCTGGTCAGCTGTGTCGCAGCAGTGTGAAGGCAGCCAGGGCCTGAGGAGCAGAATGAGGCAGGGCCACTGTGATGCAGATAGCCACTGGCACCCCCTTGGGCAGTGGCCAAAGAGGGGGCCTGCCCAGGGGTCTCTATCTCTAATTTCTCCATCACTGCCTGAGCCATGGAAGTTCTGAACCCACCAGACCCAGGTTCCCAAGCCCCAGAAAATGGATCAGGGGCGATCCAGTGGCTACGACATGAAACCTGGATGTGCCTATGGTTGCCCAGCTATTTAATGAGCACCTACTGTGTACCACACACTGTGTTGGCCACTCAACATATGTCTCATGTCCTCTTCGGGCCCATGTAGGGAAGGGTTGAGTTCTGGAGGCTGACAGACCTGGGTTGGGATCCAGGCCCCACCCGTGGGCATCTGTGCACCTCGGTGAGTTGCCCTACCTTGCTGACCTTAGTTTCACATCTGTAAAATAAGGTTAATAATAGCAACCATCTCATGGGGGAATGTGGTGAGGATTGGGTAACAGATCATGTGTACCTTGCTCAACTCAGAGCCTGGCACATTGGACACTGATTAAGTGACAGCAACAATGATGACAGTAGTACCTACTGTGTGTAGGGCGCTGTGCTGAGTGCTTTCCATTGATTATCTTATTTAAACTTCACAACCATCCTGAAGGGGAGACACTACCATTAGCACCCCTCTGTTAGGTAAGAAAGCCAAAGCTCAGAGGGGTGAAGTCACTGGCCCAAAGTCACACAGCTGCTGGGTGCCAGAGGTGGCATTTGAATCCAGATCTCTGCCTTGGAGGTCTGATTTGCAAAACTCCCTTCCCCTCCCTCTCACTGCACCTCCCCTCCCCCTACCACCTTCCCCCCAATATGTGAGGTTAACAACCCACTGGCTCATCTCTTTGGTCTTTGAAGAAATACTGCTGGGTGAAGCTTTACTGGAGGCCCAGAGAAGGCACTAGCCTGGGACTGACTGTAGATGAGACAGTGCTGCAGCTGGGGCTAGAACCCAGGGCCAAGTCTCAGGCAGGACCCTGGGTGTCCTTTTCAGCTCTGCTCTAGCATCTCACGGCAAGGGCTCTCATCTCCCTACCCTGCCCCCGCCTCACCCTCTCTTGTAGAAAGGTTCCAGGCCCCATGGGAGGGAGCTCCTGGGCTTTTCTTTCAGAGGCCGCTGAGGTGTGGGATTGAGGCCCCATTCTTTTCTCTTCCACTGAGAGGTAATTCGCTTGGAACATGTTGAGCACTTTAAAAATTTGGTCACATTGCAGCTGTCTAGGTTACCATGGTGACTTCACTTTGAATTTGCTTCCCAGAGGGAGTTGGTAATAATTAATACAGCATTTAGCTCTGGCTGCCCACAGAGTCCCCTTGGGATCCACTTCCCCAGGGGAAGTGGAGCCTCCGCCTCCAAGCAGAGTCCTGGGGCTCCCCAAGGAGGCAGGAGGTTGGGAAAGGATGCCCCCACCCTGCCTACCACCTTCAGCAGCCCCAGCAGCCATATTGGTGGAGTTGGACTTTGCAGAGCTCCCTTTTACAGATGGGAAATTCGAGGCTCAAGGGAGAGTAAATGACTTGTCCAAGGCCATACAACAAGATCCAGGCAGCATCAGCATCGGCCCAGGGGGCTGGTTTCCTAAGCTTCAGGACAGGCTCTGGTGGTTGTCAAGGCTGGCGAAGGCCAGCTCTGAAACATGTCCCCTTCCCAAGTGCCTGGAATACTACCTTCTGGAGCCATTTGAGAGGGTTAAGCATTACCCTCTCTGGGCTTCAATGAGAGGCCAATGAGCCTTTGATCAGTCATTGTCTCTTCAGTGCTAAGTGGATGATAAGGTGGTGCAGGGTGTTGGGAACCAGACTTGAAGAGGTTTGAAAGAGGGAACTGGATAGACTATGATGGGGAGGGGAGCCTGGGAGGGAGTTCCAGGCAGCAATGGACTTGAGCCATTTCTGCAGTAGGGCCCCAAGAGGTAAGTGCAATATAGGAGCATTCTGTCTCCATCCTCCTCTCCACCCCTTCCCATCATTTCTGTGTCTACCCACCCCAGCTCGTATAGAAAGGCTAGTAGAAAGACATGTAGTAGAAAGAACAAGAAATTTCTTGTTGAATCCAGATTCCATCCCATTTTTCAGATGGGAAAACTGAGGCTCAGAGAGACCTTAGAGAAGTCTAGACCCACAACTAGTTACTAGTGGTCAGGTGGGACTTGAACTCACAGCAGTCCAAGTGGAGCACCTGTACCCTTAACCATTACCCTTGGGCCAGGCTCCCTCCCTGCTCCACAGTCCCCTTGGGGGCTGGGCTGAGAGCTTCGGGAGGTGTTAGCACCGAGGTAGAGCGGGAGGGAAGGTGGACCTCAGCTCTGCAGGCCTGGCGAAGGACAGGTAGGGAGGAGGAGCAGGTTGGCTTGTCCACTGGGAAACTGGAGCGGGTGTGGCTCAAGCAGAAAGCTGGGCATTTGAGAGCTTCAACTATAAAAGTTGGGTTTATCAAAGGTGTGGGGAGAAGGGAAATCGGGGAATGACTCTGGTATCTCTGGTCACGGCCAAAAATTGAGCTTGCAGCGTTTTGTTCATCTCAAACGAAACAAACCTGTGACTTTAGTAAGCTACCACCAGGTGGCGGCATAATTCGGCTGCTCACATCAGATATTAACCCTTAGCAAAATAAAAATTTCACTCTTTTTTTTCCAAAAAGATAAAAGTATAATTAGATTTATACATTATTTCACATAATTTTTAAAAATTATGATAATATTTTAGGGGGAAAATGCCTGAGATACAAGTTGATTTGTTCTTCCTTTTATCTACTTACCCTAAACCTTGGGCTCTATGGTGGGTCTTTCTTCCCTTTTCTGTCTGGCTTGGGTCAGCAACAACCGGAGCACCTGCCAAGCGTTTTCATGCCAATTCGACAGACATTCTGGAAACAGCAGAGGACGTGGAGTCGGTTCCCATCCCTTACCTCAATTAGCCTAACTCGGGAGGCAGCTGCTCACCACCCCAGGTCACCCCACATCTGTACAGAAGTCTTTCCATGTACCATGGCTCTCCTCCTTTGGGCTTTAACTCTTGACTGCCTGCCACACCAGAAGGCTGATTCTTTCAGGCACTGACCCATGGCCCATTCATCTCTGTCACTGCCCTAGATCTTAACCACAATGCCTGGCACACGGATGATGATCAGCAGTTTGTTGAATGAACAAATGAATTACCATTTCACAGCTGAGGAAACTGAGGCTCCCAGAAGGAATAACAATGATGATGATGATAATAATATGTACTTACCATGTGCCAGATATATAGTAACTCACTTAGTCCTCACACTAATTCTAGAAGTTAATACTATTATTATACCCATTATACAAATTAGGAAATGGAGGCTTAGAAACATTTAGGATGGAAAAACAACTGAAGGAGGGGCCGGCCGAGTGGCGCATTGGTTAAGCGCTGGTTTGGGGATGCCAGCGGCCCCGGTTCGGATCCCACATGAGGGCCAGTGACACTGCCCTCTACAGCTAACAACAGCTCCACCTGGAGCTGGGCTGTGCGAGCCCCGGTGATGGTGTGGGCTGCAGCCCTTGCTGCAGTGGGCTGCCATAGGCTACAGTGAGTGGCCTGCAGCCAGCGTGAGCGGCTGGCGGCCAAGCGTGAGCTGCCAATAGCCGCGGTGAGCGACATCCAGAGGCCAGCGACCGATCTGCCTCATCCGGGAAGAGCGCAATGACGATACCAACAGTGAAGCAACATCCTCCGCAACTAAAAACACTGAAGAACAAAGAGACAGCAACTTGTCTGTTCCCCTTCCCCGATTCCCCAACACTGTTCCCCTCCGCCAATTCCCCAATAAAATCTTTTAAAAAAAAAAGAAAAACAACTTAAGGAGAGATAACAAGTCCAGTTCAACAGCTCATTTGGGAGGGGGAGCGGAGGCTAGGCATCATTCGTTTGTTGTTCATTTATTCAGGGAGGGGGAGCGGAGGCTAGGCATCATTCGTTTGTTGTTCATTTATTCAGGATAAGTTTATTTCAGCTAGATGCCTGGTATCTATGGGCTCTCGAGTCCATCTTAGGCCCTAGGGTGGATGAGCACCAGGGTGAGTGCTGCCCTGTCTCCCCTCTTCACTGGCCGGCCTCTGAGTGAAGCTCTTCATTTAGCTCCTCAGGTAGAGCCCACAACAGCCTGCCCAAAATGGCCTCGGCCACCTTAAACTAATATCCTCACCCTATGTGGCCCCAGGCAAGAGAGCCTGCTGGTAGTTGTGGTAGGAGACAGGGAAAGGCCAGTTTATGTCTCCTCACATCTCATTGGCCCTTTTTGGGTTGACGGCTCATTCCCGAACCAATCAGGGTGATCTGAAGGATGCCACTAGTGGATTGACTCCACCCCCGGGAGTAGGGAAGCATTAATTCTATCACCAAGCAGGTTAAGAGAGAATCCCAAAGGAAAGGCAGCATCCTGGAGAAGAAGGCTAGTGGATGCCGGAAGTAATCACATTTGTCCACTCTTTTTGCCTAAAGCTGAGAACTCCAGATAAATCCCCCTTCACTTGTGGGAGCTGCTAGTGCCTCCAAACCAAAGAAAACTGCCTCTCTGCCCAGCTCCTCCTCTTGTTGGTGGTGTGGGCTTGGATTGGGCCTCAGTCTACTCACCTGCACAGAGCTGTGGTGAGAGTCTGACCAAAGCAAGGCCCGATATCAACCGAAGGGCATCGTTGCCAATTAAACGTCAATACGAGTTCCCAGTTTGGGGTGCGGTGATTGGGAGAGACTAGTCAGTGTACATAGCTCAATTGTGGAACCACAAGGCTGTGGAATGTCACTGGTGAGGCAGCTCAGGACTAGTGTTGCAGCTCTAGCCAAGGAAAGGATACCTTTGAGGAAAACTGAAAGTGCACTCCATTGAGGCAGTCAGAGAAGCTGCCTTATATAGACAATAGTGCCTGCCCCTGGTCCCTGATTGGTCCGTTTGCATGCAGATGAGAGCTCCAAATCCTCACAGTTTTATTGGTCCAAAAAGCACTGTCCTGATTGGTCAGATGGAGCCATTCTGATTGGCTACTAATAAGGCAAATGAGGATATAGATTTGCAGCCCCAGTTGGCCGGAGCAGGTCTTCAGACCATTGTTTGAGTTCGGATCCTAGTAGCTTCTTTATAAAAGGTCAGGTTAGGCAGCAGGAACAGTGCTCAAGGCAGGCCCCTCAGTGCAGAAGGCAGGAAATGAGTCAGACATTCTAAAAAGAGAGAACAGAATTGCCATAGACAAGAGGAGCCTAAAGAGACATGATGACTTAATGTGATGTAGTATCCAGAATGGGATCCCAGGACAGAAAAGGGACACTAGGTAAAAACTGAGGAAATGAATTAAGTATGGACTTTCATTAAAGACAATGTATCAATATTGGTTTTAATGTAACAAATGTACCATACTATTATTATGAGATGTTAATAATAGGAGAAATTGGGTATGGGGTGTACAGGAACTTCTGTACTATCTTATCAACTTTTCTGTAAATCTAAAACTATTCTAAAATAAAATTTTATCAAAAAGGGGTGGGGCAGCAAATGCCAAGCCCCTGAAGCAGGATTGTGCCTGGTGGGATTCTCAGAGAGGAGATCAGAGAGGCAGGTGGGGGATGAATCGTGTACAGACGAATGGGACATTCTTTGTGTGTGTGTGTGTGTGTGAAACACCAAATATCAAAAAACACTTTAATTTCAGCCTAACAGCACTGGGTGCAATGTCTGGGGACAGACTCTGGGTACAATGCTGTGTGACCACTCACCCCAGAGTTCAGCCAAGGGGAGAGCATAGGACTCCAGCTGGCACCCTCTATGTATTAGTCAGCTTTTGCTGTGGTGACAAACAGCCCCTAAATCTCAGTGGCTTACACCAGTAGTGTGGACTGCTCAGCTCTCAGCCAGGTGTGGTCCCCATCTGGGAAATACAGTTCTCCTGGCAGAGAGAGGAAAAGGCTGGCTAACCTGAACCATTCAGGTATTTTCAAAGCTTCCGCTCAGATCTGGGGTGTATGATGTCCACTCCATCCCAGGAGCCAATTCTGATACCCAGGAGGGTGGGTGTATAATTGTCAAAGTGAGGACAGAGTGGATAATTGGGAACAATAATTCATATCTACCACAGTGTCCCAAGACTCTCGAGAAAGAGGCTGGGTCATGGACTCATTCGCCCCAGACCCCTTGGAGAGCTGAAGCTGGCTGACTCTGTCTTTCTCAGCTGCCTTCTCAGCTTCCAGACCACCCTGTATGTGCCCGCCCCATCCTTTTCCACTCAATCCCCTTTTGGGTTTATATTGGCCACTGCCTATTTCCATGGCTTTTAATATAAAAAACTGCAGATAAGAAGAGAGCACATAATAAGAGCAAATTTGCGATGGTCCTAACAGAATTTCTTTTCGGGAACCCAAGCGTTAATAATTTCAATTGGTGAAGTTCACTGTGATAAACGTGGTGGGCAAGGAGAATATAGGACAAGGGCCTGGAGGGAAGCCCGGGTGCCAGAAGCAAGAAGAGAGCTGACCAGGGTCTCCACAGGGAAAGTGGGCAGACAGGCCAGCTTCCTTCACATCTCGATCTGGGCAGCTAAAAACACCTCCCGTCCCCACACACACCCACGCCCCAGTTCCAGGGGCCCCAGACAGGACTGACACTTCCTCCTATTGCCCTCTAGTTCCCAGTTTCTCAACACTAGCTGTGCCTTAGAAACCCCTAGAGAGATTTTTTTTTTTTAAAGCCCAGGTCCCTCCCCAGGCAATTCAATCAGGCTCTCTGGGGGCAGGCTGTGGGGATGGGCAATTTTTTTATTTTTACTTTTTAGAGGGCAGTGTCACTGGCCCTCATATGTGGGATCCGAACCGGGGCTGCTGGCATTCCAAGCCAGCGCTTAACCACCGCGCCACTCGGCTGGCCCAGGATGGGCATTTTTCAGAGCTCCCTACGTGGTTCTACTGAGCAACCGGGGTGGAGACCTGCGGCTTACTTCTCCCAAGCTCCGCAGAGCGTGGAGGATGCCAGATCTGTCAGAAAACAAAAGAATCTGGATAATGTGAAATCTCCCAATTTTTAAATGTTAGGTCGTACTTATTCAATTCTATGCAGGTCAGGCAAAATATGACTATAGGCCACTCAATAGGAATCTCGGGGCGCAAAGTCTAAGTTTTAATATCTTTGGCCTGTTCCCACCTGCTTGGCCCCCAGGAAGCCCTGGTGTGTGAGAACCGCAGCACTGGGTGTGACTTAGTGATGTGCTTGGGTTGGGGCATCAGGACACAAGCTTGAGCAACAGGTGAGCTACAGAGGTGACGGAGCCCTCACAGGTAACTGTCTATTCCTTGGTCCCAGCCAGGCCTTCCTGAACATATAACCTAATGTGATTCCCCACCCCCTCCACCCCAGGAGATACCTGGGCAGAACCAACAAACAGGAGGGGGGGCAAGTTCCAGCTGGGGGGTTCTCTTTACCCCAACCTGCTCACCCCAAGTTGAGTTGTTGTTGGGTTCTTTTTTTTTTTTTTTTTTTTTTTGAGGGCAGGGTCACTGGCCCTCACATGTGGGACTGAACCGGGGCTGCTGGCTTCCCAAGCCAGCGCTTAACCACCGCGCTACTTGGCCGGCCCTTGGTTTCCTTTTTTGAAGTTGTTGTTTTGGGTTTTAATGACATTTCAAATGTGTTTTAAAAACAATTATTGTTGTTGTTTTTTTATGATAAAAGTAAGATGAAATGTAATATAGAAAATTTGGAATATATAGTAAAATATTAAGAGGAAAACCGCCTATAATCTTAACTGCCCCTTGGGTTCTGAATATGGAATGATTCCAGGACATTCTGAAACAAAGTCCCTAGTTCAGTGTGCTACAGGAGGGGGGCCCTATGGGAACATAGTTCCATTTATCAAAAGCAGAGGGCTGGCCGAGTGGCACGGAGGTTAAGCGCTGGCTTGGGAAGCCAGCAGCCCCGGTTCAGATCTCACATATGAGGGCCAGTGACACTGCCCTTTAAAAAAAAAAAAAAGAAGATATTTGTTAAAAAAAACAAAAAACAAAACAGGGACATTCAGCACCCTCCAAAGACTGGTCCATTCGAACTTTGATACTTGTCAGAGGCAAACTTTGCAAATCCACATTATTTTTTAGATCAACATTTCTTCTTCCTAATACATAGGTAATGTATTAGGAAAATGAACTCTTTTGGGAATAACCTCTGCTGTCCAGCAGAGCTGGCTGCTGGAGGTAAAAAAAAAAAAAAAAGACCTCTTGCTAAGGTTTCATGTGCCCTCTGGTGGCAGCTGGAGCTTCAAGGGCTGCTCGGGCCCCATGGCCAGCCCTTGCTTTCGTCATTGGTTCTCAAAGTGGGGGGGGGGGGAGAGGGGAGAGTCCTAGGACCTAGCCTCATTTGGGAACCTGTTAGAAATACAGTTTCTCAGGCCTTATCCCAGAACCCCTGAATCAGAAACTCTGGGAGTGGAGCCCAGCAATTTGTGTTTCCTGAAGCTCTTCAGGCAGTTGTGATGAACCCTTACATTTGAGAGCCATAGCTCTAGATAAGTATGGGCCCAGTACCAGATAGTGTGTGAAAACAGCATAGGCCTCTGAGGTCAAGAGGGAAGGAACGGTGAAGAACCAGTGATGCTGAAGGCGCAGGCACCAGGCCAAATGCACCTCACAGAGGTCCCTGCTCACACTCAGTCCCACCTCCCTCTCAACCCTAAGGTGTCTGCAGGATGTAGAACTAGGGAACAGGGGCAGGTGGACCGTATGTCAGAGTAAACCCGTTCACGCTTCTTGGATGGGGCTTAAAAGGCCACACCACATTGTGGGATGCTAAGCCTGGGGTTCTTAGGAGAGAGATCAGGGTATGACAGAGAGAGTCCAGAACCCTAGCAAGTCCTTCCTGAGGGGATGTACAGTAGAACTTCAGGCAAAGGCAGAGGAATGAAAAACAATCACTGAGATAGGAATAAAGTGAGCCCAAGGAAGGAGGGAGGCAAGAAAAGAAGTATGGCCCCCTTGGTCAGATGGAAGGAGATCCTGAGACATTCATCTAACGAGATACCTTCCTGGAGGAAATGCTTTATAATCCAATTACTGTCAAAATGAAAAATCCCCACATTAACTCAAGAGGCAGGGCACTTAGGGAAATCGGGTTTAAGGCTCCAACTGGGTGAAGAATGGAGGGGCCGCAGCAGAGGAGTGATTGTTCTCAGTACATCTTCCCAGCTGCTTAGGAAATCTGCACCCTAGCTAAGTCAAGCAGAAGTTTGTAGAGAAAAATCAGACAAGAAACACAAGGTTTCAGCAGAAACCGAGACAGGCAGATGGGAGATGTCATGAAAAATATGCCATTTCAAATTTCCCCCCTCCTTCTAGAGACAGTTCTATTCATACTGTCATTCTTCTAGATTAGAGATGCTCTGATTCAGTTAAAATACATTATTTCAGATTCTGTGCCTAATCTATTCATTACCCTTATTCATGCAGTAATAAGTATTAACTCCTCTGTGGCAGTTATGGTTCTGGGGTTACAGAAGTAAATAACAGACAAGTCTCTGCCCCCAAAAAGCTTACATTTTAACGGGGGGGGGGGGAGATAACACGCAAAATAAGCCAAATGTACAAAATTAGAGAGCTCTTCATCTCCAGCTTGCCTCTCATCAAGTAAACTCTTAATTCTGAATTTTCAAAGCCTAGGCACTGGCTTTTTCTGAACTGGAAAAGAGAGCCAGTTTTGAGTCTTTGGGTCAGGAGAGCTTCTAAACAATTAATATACAAACAAATCACCTGGAGATGTTAACAGGCAGACTCAGTTTGGGGGTCTGGAGTAGAGCTCCCATAGATGCCCCTGTTGCTGGCCGGAAGTTGCAGACCACATTTTTGAGGAGCTCCACTCAGGAGCTCCACTCATAGCCGTCCCTTGAGGGATGGAGCTACCACCAGGAGCAGGAATCCTTAGCCAGGTTACTGCCTGACGACGAGGCCTGGCTACCCATCTGGGAGGCCTTGGACAATTTGCCGAGCGTTCTTTTGTGTCATTTCACCCAGTTCCCATAGTAACTCCTTCCAGCACCAATACTTTTTTTTTTTTTTTTTTAGCTGAGCCATCCTGTCACCTGTTGGCAGCTCAGCAGCCACACAGCTCAGGCCGGGAATCGAACCGGCGACCCTGTTGCTCAGAGCTCGCACTCTTGAGCAAACTCTTAACCAACAGAGCCACTTGGCCGGCCCACCAATACTCTTTCTTATAGGTGAGGAAATGGTACCCCCTCAGAGAGGTTAAGGTCGGTCCCAACGCCAGCAGTGGCAAAGCTGGGAGCAGACCCCATCCCTGTCTGGAGGGCTTGCCTATGCTGTGGGGCTTTGCAGGGCTTGGAGCAGACTAGGGCCATTAAAGAGGGGCTTGCCCTTGGGTAAGTGCTGCTGGCTTGGTGAAGGGGCTGGCTCAGCAGGAAATGTCACTGAGAGGCATGGAAAGCAGGCATCTGTAGGTGTCAGAGGACCTTTCACCTCACCAATCTAGCTACCACCGCCCACCTGCAAACACTTTACTTAGTTGAACTTCAGTGAATTAACTGGCTTAGGGGTAGGTTTCTGGTTTATCATTTCAGCTCCCTCCGGTGTGGTGTGAATTTTGCAAGAAGCAATCTGATAGCAGCTGTTAGAAATGTTCAGCTCCGCCAGGTGGCTTGCCATCGCCCGATTAATAGAACTGAGTGGGATGGCCAGAGAAAGGGCTACTCCCTTCCATCACGCCGGGAGCCACGAGGAACTGCTCCTCATTTTATAGAACCTCTTGGGAAGATTATCACAGAAAGAATGGACACACACTGGACACACGCGACAGCTACTTCCTTGTCAAGTTGGGAGACATTAATAGAGGCTATTCAGCCAGTCAAAACACATTCCGCCTGTTCCTTCTGTAAATATTTAACCATCCAGAATGGCAAACACGGTTTTATGGCATGTAATAAATTATAAAGTACCAAGATGTGGAGCCACTTTATGATGGCCCTAAAATAACAAAGACAGCTGGAGATTTCCTAGGTGGAAAAGACTGTGCCAATGAGAACGCTGTAGGCAGACTCTTTTCTTCAAGGAAGGCAAGGGCACCACCCAAGCCAAAGCGCTTTCCCTGGGAACTCTGCTTAGGTTAAGTGTCTTGTCCACAGGAGCCTCAATGACCGAGACTCAGGAAGGCAATCCAGCAATAGGGAAAGATGGTGAGGTACCCAGAGCAGAATTTTCAAAAACTGGAGCCAAGATCACTTGTCACAATAGCCAAGAGAGGAAAACAGGTCTGGGCCAAGAGAAGCGCCTGGCTTCTCAGATGAAAACAGCAGAGCTTCTAGAAGCAAGGGAAGACTTAGAAGTGGTTACCTTGGAGGTCAGTTCAGCATCTGCAGCAGACAGGCAACTCAACAGGGTATACAGTCACAAAGTGGCCCAATGAGATTCTGGAAAACGAGAAGGAAATTTGCTCTCAAGGTTTTCCCACCAACTACCTTCCAACCCTACCCCTAAGTGGCTTTTTTAGGAAAGGAGGGTTATGCCAAATGACAAGTTTGCCTGGGTTCTAATCAGATGCCAGAGAGAAAGAAACAGGAAGAGAGGAAGAAAGGGGAGGAAGAAGGAGGCAAACAGAATGAGAATGGATATGTCTTAAGACTACAACTGAAACCAACTGGAGACCCTGGATGGATTCCTCCCAAATCCTGTGTCTGCTCCCCACCGCATGGGACGCAGGACCTGGGACACTGCCACCTGACAGGGTGCTGGCTGAGCTGAGGGGAGAACAAGAGTAACAACCTACGGTCCATTCAGAACAATCTACTTGGTTGTGCCCTCCTGAAAAGTTAAAAAGGCAGAAACTAGTTTTATCTGTAAGAAAATGTTTATTCTTTTGAACCCCACAGGAAAAAAAAAAAAAGAATGCAGCCAAGACCAAGTATTTAACGAAAATAGTGTCCTAAAAGGCAGCAAAGTGGGGGAAACCTCAACACAAAGTCAGTGACAATTTTCCATGTTTTTGCACAAAGATGAAAAAAATCTGTGACAATTCTGAGTAACACTTTCATGGTGACAATTACACAAGATGACTCAAAAATGCAAAATGGCAGCAACATGCACACCTGGCTAAAGCTAGAAGTTTTTTTTTATCCCAAAATAAAATCTGTGATTAAAAGGATGATTCTTTTTAATACTTCTATTTTGCTGACTTGCTTGTCCTACTTAATTTGCTTTAAATGAGACGTACATGCCAATTAACAGGAAATTTTAGAAGAACTGTGTCCTTCCAGAATCCATGGCAAGGAAGCAAAACCAATCTATTTGGTTTCTTAATTTTCCTAGTTTCCAAATACAATTTTGCTTTGCCCCTCCCTCTCCCAGTCCCTCCCCCCACCCCCACCCCAAATCTGAAACACTTCCAAAAGTTGCCAGTGCAAACACTTTTCTACCAATGTATAATATACACTTGGAATTGAAATCTTTGTGCAGAGTTCTGAGTTTTAAAACTCTTAAAAAAAAAAAAAAAACCTTCCTTGGCACAAGAGCTGAAGAATAGTCAAGTTTCTTTTAAACCATCAAACACAAGATGATGACGTGTGGGGAGCACAGTTAAATGAAATGAAAACAAAACGAAAACAAAAAAACCTAGGACTGCAGCTTTATTAGCTGTCATTGTAGTCTCTCATACACAAACGTCCCCAGCTCCCCTTCCCCAGGTGCTGGCCTCGCGTCAAGTCCAGGACATTGTGGTGCTTTCTATGAGGGGAAACAGAATACGCAGCCGCAGTGGTAACGAACAGCCCAGCTACCCATCAGTGTGACAGCAGGATCCGCAGTGAGCTTGATACAGAAAGAAGACAGATGGTGACAATGGGGGAAAATAGTTTAAAATCACCAAGTTTCCTCTTGAAATATCTTTTCCCAAGGCACTGTGAACAAGACTGCTGCTAGCAATTTTCTAGTACTAGACACACCGATGGGAACAGAAACATTTCAAAGACGAGCCCCGTGACAGTCTCACAGCTCGTCTCATCACCTGAGTCTCTCCCTCGGCTTAAATGACACTCCTCGAATTTGTGTGATCCTTAGAGGGGTAATCACTTTTTGTTTTTTGTCATATAGATAATCACTTTTTAAACAGTAGCTATGCAATCAATGCTGCATTGTTATTTTAACTTTTCACTCTAAAAACCAAAAGTTTTCATTATCATCCCATGTGAATTAAATGTGCAGGTTTTGCTTATTTAAGAACAAAACAAAAATAAGGGTTTGAGAAGCAAAAACCCTGCTTTTTTTTTTTTCTTCAAGAGGAAACTGTAAGAATATATAAAAGGCAAAACTGGCTACTTGAAATCCAAGAATGGTTTTAATGTATTGGCCAAAAAAAATAAACGGCAAAGTTTCTGTGAGGTCTCCTAAAAATTTACAAGAAAAACTGATGGGCAGTTCTAATTGGACTTGGATGTTATCGTCCCCCCCTTTTAAAAAACAACAACATATACAGTCCCACAAAATACGATATAAACTTTTTTTTTTTTTTTTTATCTTGACTGTCAGAGACGCTCCTTTGCAATGCCATCTGGTAACCAAATTCTTGGGCGAAACACACCGCTGGCCCTCACTTCTTCAGGGGCTGGTAAACAGAGGCGTTGGGATCAAGTCCAGAGGGGCTGGTCTCCACAAATTTGGAAGAGTAGTGAGGGGAAACAGAGCTCAGGGGGCTGGTGGCGGCACTGTACGTTATGCTGGGCATGACGGCCATCACTTCGGCTATCTTCTGTTTTAGGTCCTTGATTTCCTGGTCTTTCTGAAGAATTTGTCCTGGAAGATGGAAGACCCACTGTTAGTGAAAAGGGAAGGGCTAACTCAACACAGTGCCCTCTTGGGCCAATCCATGTGGATTTGACTCCAGCTTTGACGATGTGTAAGGGTAGGCAAGCTTTTCCTGGAAAAGGCCAAATAGTATTTTAGATGTTCTGAGCCACATACTGTCTTTGCCATGTTTGGATTTTTGTTTTTTTTTTCAAACCATGGAAAAATGTAAAAACCATTCTCAGCCCACGGGTGGTATAAGAACAGGCAGCAGGCCAGGTCTGGCCTGTGGACCATGGTTTACAGGTAAAAAGGGATTGTTTATGTGGGGGGACTAAGTAAAGGGGTCAGTTTCCAGGAGCCACATTTTTTTTTTTTTTTTTTTGAGGGCAGTGTCACTGGCCCTCATATGTGGGACCGAACCGGGGCCACTGGCTTCCCAAGCCAGTGCTTAACCACCATGCCACTCGGCCAGCCCAGGTAATTTGTTTTTAATGGGAAGGACACAGAAACCACATTGGGTTTTGAGAAAGCCCAGGTGAACTACTGGATTGTCGGAAAAGTCATGATGCATTTTTGCAATGAATAACATAGAAAAATACGTCATGACTTTTCCTATAGCCCAATAGAACACTGGTTCTCCCACTGGTCTTTGCATTGTTAACGTTTACTACAACCATTTCTGTAACTTACATTTCCGTGTCAGACACAACTCTTATTTAAGTCATATAACGGGGACAGGTCTTGGCTCAAATATCCACTCCTCAGAGAGACGGCATCCACTTCATAGATGGGATGACTTGTCAGGAGCCTATTTATTTATTTATTTTTTTGAGGGCAGTGTCACTGGCCCTCATATGTGGGACCCGAACCGGGGCTGCTGGCGTCGCAAACCAGCGCTTGACCACCGCGCCACTTGCCTGGCCCAGGCGCCACATTTTGAGCCCCATTTTAAACATTCTGGCCTACGAGGGCGCTGATTTTGAACTAGGCTTTGCCTCTTGAGCTGTGACACTTTTCTGGGAGGATGGACCAAGGAGGACTGAGGCCTCAGACTCAGTAATAATACACTTTGCCCTGAGTTCTCCTGTGGAAAATAAATGGCGTTCTGTGGCTGCCCCACTGGGGGCTCTCATGGGACTCACATCGCTGCCCCAGCCTCTGGGCACAGTGCCCCTCGGACCAACTGCCCAGGGTGCACGTGGTGGACACTTTCGTAATACCCGTTTCGTGATCCCACCAGCTCCCACCTGCCAAAGAGCTGCTTCCATTTCTGTATTTCTCCTGCTCTCTGTGCTGAGGTTTCCATTTCTACTTCTTCACAACGTTTTCCGTGATCCTCCCATCTACATCCTTCCACCACCCCAACTCCTAGATTCTCAACACATCCTAAACTTTCCTTTCTGTCATTTTGCTCTTTCTAATGATAATCACAGTAGCTAACACACATGTGCCAGGCACTGTTCTAGGTACTTCCTTATACAAACTCATTTATTTATCACAACAACCCTATGCGGGGGAGGGATATATTCATCATCCAATTTACAGATGAGGAAACTGAGGCACAGAGAGGTTAAGTGAGAGCCTGGATTTCAGAGTGCGCCCCTACCTACTTCCCTCCTCCATCTCTTTTAAGTGTTCATTTGGGCGATGACCTGTGTCCGTCATCTCTCCCCAGGTCCCCGGCGAGCTCCCTGAGTGCAGACTGTATCTCCTTTATTCCCACTGCTCCACCCAGCAGAAAGCTGAGGCTCTGCTTTCAAGTTATGTATCTTGCCCAACGTCACTCAGTTATTATAAGAGGTAGAGCAAGATGTCAACCCAGGACCAAAGCCCATGCAATTTCCATCATGCTTTGAAGCCCCCTGTTCTAGTGGAAGAATATTTAAGAGTATCCCTTCAGAAACTTAAATGCTTAAAAAAGAAAGATGGTAATACATTTAAAATGTAACAGAGCATGGTGGCACATTTTTTAAAAGGATGAAGTAGAAATGAAAGTTATTTTGGAACTAGGATGAATCAAATGACACGAAGTAGGAAGGAGAAAAGCAACAGGAGTTTGATTTGAATTACAAAGTTGGGTTCTTACTAGAATATTCTGAATGTGACAGTGGAAAGAAATGGTGGGGAAGGCAGCTGCAAAGAGCAGTAGGAAGGAACTGCTCCCTCTGACTTCCTTCATGTCCGCTCAGCTTCAAGCAAGCATCAAAATCCTCCTTCCTTTTGAACAAAAGCCTCAGGTGAATGAAGTATCTAACGGCATCTGACACATGAGCCACAAGAGGATCTTTTTTCCATGCTGATTTAAGTGGGATTTCTTTAATCAGTAATATGCAAACATTCCCAGAGCTCTGGAAAAGACATTGCTTCTTTGTCACTTTACAAGAGTTCCTGGGCTGACAACCCAGGCTCCCCTCACTACTCTGACACCAGGTGCTACTTCGCTGCAGGGTGGAATCTCTTCCAAGTTTGCAAATCCAAGTAACCGGGATAAGGCAGAGAGGTCTGGCCACATCTCAGAGAGCTGAGCCAAGCAGGCAAAAAAGCAAAAAAAAAAAGCATATAATCAGAAGTTCAGCTTCAAAAGCAGGTTTCCAAGGAACCTCTTTATTTTTTTTTTAAATGCCTTTCCCTGAGTCTACGGATTAATAAGCCTGATTCTCAGCTTCCTTCTCTTCTTGCTGTACCAGCTGGGCCAGACCAAGCCACTCCTATGGTTTCACTAACTTCTCCCAACTTCTATATCCAACCCCCTACCCCAAGGATTTTGGTCCTTTGGGGCTTAGGCCCCAAATTTCCAATGACTGATGAAGATCCTGGTGTCAGGAAGCAACTGCAACTGAAAACATCCCAAACAAAACACTCTCTCTTCTATTCCTTACACCGGTCCTGCTCTCCTTCCTTGGTTCCTCCCTCCTGTCTGGACCATCCTCACCCCCACCCCCCACTCATCACCTCTTAGGTATTATAGAACACAGTGACAGCGCCCTAAATGGCCTCTCTGCCTCCACTCAACCTTTCAACTCCATCTTTCCCACTGCTACTGGAAAGACAGTCCCACAATAACAGCCAGGACACTTTCCCGCTTCCTCCTGAAATCCCAGGGAATATATGCTCAAGTGTGGCTTTATTCACAGTCCTCTCCCCATTTCCGAGTCCCCCAGCTTGAGGTCTTTGGACTGCTCACCTGGACCTTCCCAGCACTTTCTTTCCTTTGCTTACACTACTCCTTTAGGTGACAGTTCTTTCTGCCATTCTCTGCTCTCAGAATTCTCCCTTCAAAGCCCAGTCCGTGACCCCTCCCCTCAATCAACCACCCCTGACCTCTCCTCTGGCCTCTCAAGCCCTGTCTCTACCTAATGGCAGCAGGCCTCGTTGGTGTGCCCTCTCACAGGGTCCAATCTATCTCCAAAATAATACTAAGATACTATCTGCCTTCTGCACACTCATTCCCTCATGGGCGTACATGGAATCTTCCAGAAACAACATGGCAAATGAAATTACAACAGGTTGAATGTAGGAACAGAGATGAGAAACAAACTATCTTTTATTAAGCGAGAAACTAAAGAGATTTGCTAAATGTAAAACGATATCACTTTTCTCATTAATTTTTTTAAACAGCTATTTTTCATAAAAACGTTACTTAAGCATATACTATGATATTTTAAAATGAGTTAATAAATAAATATTTTAATTTCTAATAGGTAAACACTGATAGATATAATCCAGTTAAAAAAAAACCTCCTTGGTATACTCAATAATTTTAAGAATGTAATGGGGTCACTAAGCTTGAGCACTACTGCCCTGATGGAACCCCCACTAGACTGTCTTGTTCATCAGTCTCCCCTTTAACTTCTGGTCCAATGCTTCTTCACACAGGATAAGCGTGAATACTCTTTTAAGTACTTATTGAAATAGTCTTTTCCTTCTACGAAGTCAACTGTTTGAATTTTTTTCTTCAGTAATCTACTGGTGGCTAATCAATTTCTTGGACCAAATTCAAATTTATTTTCAGCAGGTCACATCATGCCTCTGTTCAGAAGCGTTCCAAAGGTTCCCATATCGCTCAGAGTCAAGTCCAAAGTCCTTTCCGGGGGCTACAGATGCTCGAAGGAGGAGGCACCTGCTGCTTCTGAGGCTGACAACTCTCCCCATCACATTGGCTGCAGACCTGATAGCCATCTCGCATGCTCCCTCTGCCTGAAGTGCTTCCCCACCCCCAATTTACATGATTCACTCATTCTCATCCTTTCAGTCTCTGCTTAAAGGCTACCTATTCAAAGGATTTTCCATGTCCAGCATGTCAAACTAGCAGCCCTACACACACACACACACAGTCCTGCGTCACCAGTGCTTTACTTTCTTCACTGCACCATCACCACAGGCATATTATGTATTGGCTTGTTGTTGTCTGTCCCCTCAGGGATTCTCACAGTGTCCGGCACAGAGTAGGTCTCAGTAAACATCTGCTGAGTAAACAGCCACCTCTCCAGACTCTCTTCCCAAGACTCCCTCATTTGTAATCTTCACTCCAGTCAAGCAGAGCCAACTGCAGCTCTGAACACATCAGGCCCTCCTAGCTTCCCTGGCCTTGCTCAAGCCATTTCTTCTGTTAGATGCCTCTCTATCCCTCACCCCTGCTACCCTGTTCCTCACTGCGCTAAACCCTTCTCATCATCCAAGACCTGGCTCAGACATCAGCTCCCCTGAGAAACGACCCTCTAACTCGGCAGACTGCCTTCGTCCTTGCCCCACTCTCTGCTCCCACAGACCCTGGCCATCTCCTGCACCAGCACCTTTGGGTGACTCCGCACTGGGAGCCCTTGAGCACAGATGCTCATGCTCTTCTCTGTATGCCCTGCCCTTGACATGTTCGCACCACACAAAATATGGTGTCTGCAGAAGGAGCTCATGTGATGACTCCTAAATGTCAATGTTGGGCACTTGTCAAACCACTAGGGGAGAAACGAAATGCCTCTGGTTCTGAGCTTGAAGGGAGCTCAGCTCTCTGCATCCCTGTGCGTTCTCAGCCACACCACCTCACCTGCGGCCTGCTGCTCTCACCTTGGGCAATCTCAAGCTGTCGCTTCGCATCCCCCAGTGCAGAGAACAGGTCCAGCTTGATTCTCGTTTCTGCACTCAGGCTGTTCTCCAGGTGCTGCGTTTTATCTTGCATGGCTGAGAGGGCTGACATTAACACCTCAGTGTCCTTCTCATTTTCCTTATACTTCCGAAGCTCCTAGCAATATCATTAAAGCAGCAATGTTACATGATAGTTTTGGCATTGATATCTACAAATTAGCCTGAAATCACAAATAAGATCCCACTATTATTGACTTGGCCCCTAGAACAGAATGCTGGTATTTCATGGGTTCAGACTTCACCACTTACAGGGAGTACAAAATATATTTGTATGGTGATCTGTACTTACGAAAACATTTTAGTAGATAAATTTGACTGTATTGGGCTGTTTCTAGATAACAGCGGACTCTGTTTCCAAATAAAATACTTTCTTACAGGCTTAATTCAGAACCACAGAGAACTTCTTCCTTGCTGCTAGATACAAATGTTGCTGTAATGCTGTAGCCAAATTTGACAAAACACTACTCTCAACCTGCACTAAAAATTGTAAAAATGTTAATTATTTTGATAGGGCGTGAAAGGTATACACATTTTACTAAAGGAAAAAACTGTTATTAAAATTGTAATACTCAACATATGCCTATAACAAAAGATGAATACAAGTCATGTGTATACATTTTTTTGGCACCCCAGATATATACACAGGCATTTTAATTTATTTGTTTTAAGAGTGAAATCTAAACTTATTACAGAGAATTTAAAAATATATTAAAGTTCAAAGAAGAAAACGACAATCACCCCAAATCCCAACACTGTGAAAAATGTGATACATTTTTTTTTTTTTTAAAGATTTAATTGGGAAATTGGGGAGGGGAACAGCGTTGGGGAATCGGGGAAGGGTTACAGACTAGTTGCTGTCCTTTTGTTTTTCAGTCTAGTTGTGGAGGATATTGCTTCACTGGCCCATGCTGGTATTATCATTGCGCTCTTCCCGGGTGAGGCAGTCAGTCACTGGCCACTGGACGGCCGCTCATGGCAGCTCATGCTGGCTGCCAGCCACTCACGGTAGTTCAGGGCAGCCCGCTGCAGCCCTACGCGATTGCCAGCAACTCCTGGCAGCCCAGCTCCAGGTCGAACTGTTGTTCACCATCTTAGCTGAAGAGGGCGCAGCGTCACTGGCCCATGTGGGATCCGAACCTGCAGCCCTGCTGCTCAGAGCTGGCACTCTCAAGCCAACTATTAGCCAACGAGCCACTCGGCTGGCCCAGATATATTTTCTTAAGCATATGTGTATCTTTTAACATAACTAAAATCACAGTATATGACCAGTTTTGTTCTAGTTTAAAAAAAAACACCTCAACTGCTCTTTGAAAACGTAATTATTAATGGTTGTATAATATTCCCACATGTATATGTCCCATAATTTTATTAAACAAATTGCCTACAGTTAAGATTGTTTCCATATTTTTTTTGCACTTATATACCACTATGATGAACATCTCTTCTATCATTGGAGAGATTTAAAAATATGTACCTTAGGCTGGAGTCCTAAAAAGGGAAATACTTAAAAAGTACAGGACCTTTTTTCCAGAAAGTTAACATTTCTACCAGCAATGTAAGAGGCCTTTTTCATTGCAGATTCACCCAAACTGATATTATCATTTAAAAATTCTTTGCTAATTTCACATGAGATAAATGATATCTAATTTCAACCTGTAGGTTTTTGGTGATTGATAAGGATATATTCTTATGTTCTTATTAGCCATTTATACTTCTGTGAATTATTTGTTCGCATCCTTTGCCTATTTTTCTGTATATTTGAGCTTTTCTCAGAAATTTTTATGAGCTATTTATATATTGAGTACTAGTTCCTTATTTATAATATTTGTTGCAATATCTGTACTTTCCCAATTGATTTTTTTTCACTTTGTGATTTTGTTTCCATTATTTTTGTTTGGACAGTTTTCTCCTGTTTCAAGACTAAATAAATTCTAGTTTCACCTAGTTTAAAACAAAATGTTTCTTTTTTTCTGCATTCAACTCTTCATCTAGAATTTTTGTGTAGTATGAGATGGCTTTCAATTTTACTCTTTTTTTTCAGTTATTGCTGTTTCAAAGCCTTTTACTGACTAATCCTTATTGTTCCCGTCCATTTATGATTCCAGCTTTACTACACATTTTAAGATTTGTCTCTAGGTCACCTATTCTACTCCACGGACCTGCCAGTAATTTCTTACCAGTTCCACATAATTCAAATTACTGTAACTTTATAATATCTAACATCAGTTTTAAGTGTCCCTTTGAAAAGCCAATGCCAAAAACTTGGCTAAGGTACACAAAAAACTGGCTATGTCCACAGCACTGGTGGCTTTCCTTACCATGCATTGCTGAGAATTGCAATCTGCAAGGCTCAGAGCCACCTGGAATGCTCAGTTCCCGGGCGATGGACAGAGGGTTAGGGCTATAACTGGGTGTATAAATTCCAAAGGACACTAATCTGGCCTGTAACCTGAAAAAGTGAAATGAATCTACAGTAAATCAAATTCTGGTATAAAACACATCAAGGGACCGTCAACATTTCTGGCTCGTATCAGAATCCAGCTGAATTAAATATGACCTGAATGAGCTGGACAAGATTAGAGCTTCCTTTTTTTTTTTTTTTTTTTAAAAGATTTTATTGGGGAATTGGGGGTGGGGGACAGTGTTGGGGAATTGAGGGAGGGGACCAGCCAAGTTGTTGTTCTTCAATCTTCGTTGTGGAGGGCGCCAGTCACCATCTGGCTTCCCGTCAGCAGCTCTTGGCCTCTAAGCTCAAGGTGCTGTGTTCAATCTTAGTTGCGGGTGGGCGTAGCCACCATCCCACGCAGGAGTCAAACCAGCAACCTTGTTGTTAAGAGCGCACGCTCTATCCACTGAGCCATCTGGGCGGCAGCTCAGCTCAAGTTGCTGAGTTCAGTCTTAGCTGTGGGTGGGCATAGCCACCATCCCATGCGGGAGTTGAATCCAGCAGCCTTGTTGTTAAGAGCGCACGCTCTATCCACTGAGCCATCCGGGCAACAGCTCAGCTCAAGGTGCTGAGTTCAGTCTTAGTTGTGGGTGGGCGTAGCCCACCATCGAACAGGCAATCTTGTTGTTACACCAGCTGAGCCATCCTGCCACCTGTTGGCAGCTCAGTGACAGCTCAGCTTGGGCACAGCATCACTGGCCCATGTGGGAATCGAACTGGCGGCCCTATTGCTCACAGCTCGCGTTCTAAGCCAACTCTTAACCAACTGAGCCACTTGGCCAGTGCCAGAGCTTCCTTTTGTCATAGAGAGATTTTCAGATATGATGGGATTTGCCTGTATTGACAGGGACCACCTCCACATTACATCACAGACCACAAATCAAACATAGAAGAGGAGTTCAAATTCGAGAAAGTCTTCTGTTCGCTCATTACCTGAACCTTCAGCTCTAGTTCTCTGATCTGGTCTTCTTTCACCTTCATGTCCATTGTGAGCTTCTTGCCCTCTGCCTCTAATTCTCTGATCCGATTCCGTAAGGTTTCGGTACACTCTCCCCTTTTGAAAAAGAAGAAAGGAAATAAAGGGATTTATAAGACTATAGGTTTACTTACATTGCATGATTGATAGTTCTCTTATACTCCAGAGTCAGGTATTAGCTTTTGGCTTGGTCTGCTCATTCTCTCTATTCTCTGATAATTTGAACAAATGATCTAAAATAATTATCATTACTGGTATCTAACATGATCCAGGCACCAAGCTAGTACTTTACCCATACTACCTTCTTTACAGAGATAGTGTATATTATCCCATCTTCCAGACAAGAAAACTAAAGCTGTGTGTGTGTGTGTGTGTGTGTGTGTGTGTGTGTGTGTGTGTGTATAAAATACCAGTCCAAGGTCACCTAGCTTGTAGGTCACAGAACTGGGATAAGAACTGAGGTTTCCCAGTTCCCTATCTAGCAAGCCTCCCATGAGGCCATAGGACTTGAGACAATGCACACAAGCTGAGCAACACAAGAGCCGGAAATACCCAGTAGAGGGCAGTGAGCTAATTTTTTTTTTTTTTTTGAGGGCAGTGTCACTGGCCCTCACATGTGGGACCCAAACCGGGGCCGCTGGCTTCCCAAGCCAGCGCTTAACCACCACGCCACTCGGCCGGCCCTAATTTTTTTTTTTTTTCACTCTTTAGGGGCAAGGCATTGGGAATTTCACTTTTCTTTACTCAGAAGTGGCCACAAGCCTGGAGTAAACAGAAAAAGAAGGGAGCAGCATTTGGCGGCTTCTCAGGGCTACATAAGGATAAACTACAAAAGATGATGGCAGTGGCCAGTCCAAAGCTAAATAGGTGTTCAGATGTCAGAAACAGCCAGATGGAGACTAGTTAAGGGTCTGCATAGATGCTGGCGGGCCAAGTGAGCTCAGCATCTCGCAGTGCAAAGCCTGCTGGCAGAGGGCGGGATCACTCAGGAGAAAGAGTTCTCTCCTGCTGTAATTTCCCAAAAGGTAAAATGATGACTGATCACTTATTCTGCAAATGCTAGAACCTAAAGGACAGCTATTAACACACCAACCACAAAAGAGCAAAACTCAATGAAGAGTTAGAGTAGAATTGTATCACACAGGTGTAATCTGAATAGAAACTTAAAATGAAACAAATAGTAATAGTTTACCTCACTCTGCATCAGTAAAACCCATAATTGACCCCTACCATGCAGATGGACTTCACTAGTCAAGAAAACAAAGAAAAAAGAACAAGTGACAAAGTGAAGAAGAAGCTAAAACAAACAAAAAGGCTCTTAAACCATCTTCTCTCTTTGCTAGAATTCGGATGGCAGCTACCTATCAGGTTTTGGAATACTTGCATACTTTTCAACGGTATAGGAAGTGGTCCCTAATTTTTATCACTCTACAAATTCAATGATACCTAACAGTGACTTATGTTCCTTTCTTTCTTTTTTTTCCATCTTTTCCAGCTCACTTGACAGTTTGCTGATACCCAACAAAGACATGAGCAGTTAGTACACAGTACTTGGGGAACCAAGATTTTACCTTTCTTCCATTTTAAGATAAAAACTGCAGAAACACACACCTACGAGTGGGGAGTAATGATGGTTCTATAAAGGGAACAAAATCCCAGGTTGGGTCTTTCAAAGCATTTGTTCTTAAAGAAAGTGATCAGACACCCTTTTCTGAGCAGCACTTTGCCTCCTAGGTGGGAGGCAGGGTGATTCCCTCATCTCACTTCATGGATTAGGTCACTGAGGGATGAGGTTGTTGTAAGAGAGCACAAGCTTGCACAGATGGGAGTTTAAGCCAGCTAATAAAACCGTACTTAAAAGCAATCCATCCGTGCATGATTGTTTCTTTCCAGGCCTGGCCAAGGCATCAAGTTCCCATGGCTGTCTTGGTATAAGGAAAGCCAATAATGGATTAAGCACTCAGGTGACATGCACATACCTAGACGCAGCAGCAAATGCAACAGCCCGAGCTGCAGTAGCTTCTTCTAACTTCTTCCTTTTTTTCTCCTCCATTAACTGCTTTTCTACAAAGCTTCGGGCTTCCTGCTCAGCTTTCAGCTTTTTCTCCAACTGGCTGATATTCTGCTTGTCTTTTTGCTTCATTTGCACAGCATTATGTAACCTATATGGAAATGATTGTCATACAGTTTTACAATTACAAATGCCCACTGTAAACCCTGGAGAAACACGGCTCCTCTTTATCATTTTTAAGGCCAAAGGAAACAGGAGGTTTGAACAGCAGATCGTGTCAACTCCCAGAGTGACCAGGGAAAACACACTATCATTATTATGTAACAATTCCTAAACACCAAAAGATAAGCTGTCGGTACAAGATACAGAAGCAGACCTCGGCTCTATCAAGGTAAGTATTCTACAGAAGGTAATTCAGAAAATAGGATAAACAAGTTTCTATCATATCAGAGAGAAAGATAACTGTAGAACTAATTCAAGTGCCCCAAAGCACCTTGAAAGAACTTCAGTTTGGCCAAGGGACAGCTGATGGCACCAACCCCACTGAAACTAGTGTGGGAGGGGGAAAGTCTTTCTTTGCTTGAATAAAATTGTGCTGCGGCCTTTTCTTCCCAGCTGTGAGACATCTTTTTCAGCGTATCCCAAAATAGATCTTGTAGTTAAGAGTCACAGGATGCTTAATTTCAGATAGAAATTTCAGCCATATTTCCTTTCCTGTCTACTACCACCCCCACTTTACATATCACTGTAAGGGGATTTTATCTCATAGCAATAAAGATGAGATGTGCTCTAGTATCAATGCTAGAGCCATCACATATGTGGGTGAGAAGCAATGGAAGGATAGTTGCCTACAATGCTTTAGCTTTTGAGTTACGTTCCTTAAAAATGTGGAAGGACTCCTCTTTCAATGGGACAAGTTCAGAAAGCCCAAAATCTAGAACAGTAACCACTACTGCAGATACACACTGCTTAGAGATTTAAAAATAGGACAGAGCCACATTGAGTGAAGAAGTAATTCCAGAATGAATTAATGGAAAGCGTAAAGAATTCACACTGAAGAGCTGGCTTTTTGCCTGCGTCTTCAAATAAAATCAAAGTTCAATGTCACTTTTTAGTTTCAGAAATCAAAATAAAAGAGTCTAATCCTCTGGAAACTTTCACTCAAAGGAGCAAGAGTTTCAAATTGTGGCAAAAATACTTCTTGTCATCTTTACTTGTAGTCACAAAAGATCAGTAAGTATTTTAAACTAAGAGAACAAGTTATTCAACGAGAGAAGACAAAATGGTAATATTAATAAACTGTTGTGCTGAAATAAGCCCTTATAGATTTTATAACATGTTGCATATCTGGTACGAAATTAAATATTTTAAACATTTTCTTTAAAGATTCCTCTGCGAGGTCCCTTTGTCATCATGAATCTTGTGCTCCAATCCTTGGAAACAAAAGGCACAGTGAGGCCACCTGGCTCAGCAAAGGCCGGAAGGGGCACGTACTTGTTCTGCAGCAGCTCGTTCTCCTGCCGGAGCTGGCCCATTTCTGAGCGGATGCCTCGCTCGGTGCTCGAGAGGGAGCTGATCTGACTGCGGAGCTCTTGTTCCACTTGCCGACTGGCCTGCAGGTCAGCCTTTAACTTTTTAATGTCTTGTTCCAGCCTAGGAGAAGGAAAAAGGCAGCATTTTCATCACAGGGGGCACCCAAGGGCTCTGCAGGGAACCCTGGCTGAAGCCCCAGACGCAGGGTAGGTGGTGGAGGACAGGACCCCTCTGGCAGCTCCTGCCTTCACAACGACTCCTGCCTGCATCGGCTCTTTGAGTGTATCTGCCTGGGTCCCCACTTCTTCCCACCAGAGGGTGACTTCTGATTTCCCCCAAATATTTGTGAACGCTGACGGGTGAGGATGGTGCTTAGGAGTATCTGAGCTGCTAAGAAAGGAAGAGTGGAAGGCAGAGAGAGGGTGGCCGAAGAGTAAGGTCCCTCCCGCCTGGTAAATTCCCCATGCCCCCGTGCAAAAGAGAAATGTAACACCCAGCTCAGGACCCACCTGCATTGGGCATTTTGATAGATCAGAAATCTACTGTCTCAGATTCCCCCCAAGCACAGGCCTAGAAGAAAACAGGGTCTGAGACAACCCCCCAAAATGGCTAACATCCTTGCTAAATGATGTTCGCACTTCTGGTGATTCTGACAGAAGAGCTCATTAGACTCAACAATGAAAAAAGGAACAAATTACGTGTTCTAAGAATCATAACAAAATTCCATCTGGGAACCCAAGCCTTTCTTTTTTCTTTAATTCTTTACTTCTGCTCCATCTATTTTCTTTAATAGTTTCATTTTAAGTGATATGTATTGCGGAACTACTAGGTGCATATGTATGACTGAAAAAGGTCAACAGTAAGTGTAAAACCTTTCTTTATGAGAGGACTTTACAATTTCATTAGGGGCCAACTGATACTTAAAATGATTAAACAGTAACCCAAGGAAGGCCATCATTAAACACATGCTAGAAGGGACAACTAATTCTAAATGAGAACTTATGTACCCGGCACTGTTCTATAGACTTCAATAGTATGAATTCATTCAATCTGCACAACTTATGGCTAAATGCAATTATTATTCCCAGTTTTATAGATGAGGATGTCTGGATTCAGGCAAGCTTCCAGTCCAAGGTCACACAGGCAGTCTAGCTCAAGTCCACTCTTCACCAGTAGGCTGACCTGTAGCATGGTATGGGTAGAAGTGCTACATGAGTTCTGAGAAGATAGGAACTGAGTGGGGCCTCGATGGCTGGGCAGATTTAAAGAAATAGAAGGGAAAGAGGCAGGCAGGGGTGGGGTGGGGGGCGTTCTAAACAAGGGGGAAAACATGCTCAAAAGCTCAAAGACAGGAACAGCCACAGGTATTAGAAGAACAGAGCAATCAGCCTGGCCTCCAAGGGAGGCTTGTACTCTGGGAACAGAGTGAGAACACAGTGGGTCTGGTAGATGGGGCTGTGGACAGGACAGCTAGCACGTGAGACTCAGAAGACACCTTTTCCTACAAAATTACAGGTAGGCAAAAACCCATTCGCTCTGATGAGACCTTGTGCATTTCACGAATACAACATACCAACAGAATCAGGATTTCCGAAGGGCAATGGTGATCTCCCCTGGGGCCTGCCAGGTCTGACAGACTAGGTCCTGACAGGCATGTTTCATTAAGAAGCACAATCCCAAGGGCCCACCAAAGAGCAGCTCTATTTACTTAGCTACCTTTGGCCAATGGCAACAAAAATCTCAAAAACAATAATTCACAGGACATGGATGGTCATCCAAGCACAGTAGCCAGTCCCCCTGTCCAGTGCCCAGGAGCAGACTGGGAACCTTGTGTGCCAGAAGCACGGCCGGGTCTCCTGATACAGCTTGCTCCCCAGGGAAGGGTCACAAGTCGACATCACGCCACATTTTCCCTATTGCCAGGGTTATTCCAGTTGAATGTCCTCCCGGAACGGCTGTGAACAATTACAGACTGGCATTTATACTGCCCCACACCATCCCTTATTCATCCGAAGTAGCCCAAGGGATGTTTTCCAAAACAGGTCGATGCTGTCAGGTTATCTCCATTAAGTTTGGCTGAGAAATGTGTTAGGTAATTTATTTTTCTTGAGAAATTGATTTCACAGTTTGAGGGTTGTATTTTTAGTAGAAAAGGTGAGTTTTAAGATGAGGATAGGGACTTATCATGGTTTAGTAATGGGGTTTAGAATCAGGATTCTAGACTCAGCTCTGGTGCCAACTGTGTGACCCCAGGCAAGGCATACAACCTTCCAGGACTCAGTTTCCCCATCTGAGGCTAATGATTTCTAAAGTTCCTCCCAGGTTGGTCTAGGATTTCTAGGCCTGACACACTTACTGCCGGCTGCTGATCTGTTTCTTCAGATTAGCAACCTAAGCTGTATCATATGCAGAGGCACAGGGATCAAGTTCCACACAACCAGCTGACTGGGGCAAAGCATGTGCCACGCTGGGAATGAAAGAAAAATTCAATCTGCACAGACTAGATGTCACTCATTTGCAGTTATTACATTTTTGCATTTTTTTAAATCAATAAAAGCCAATTTTCCTACCATGAACTAAGAATAACAATATTCTGAATGAAATTTTAGAGCTCCTTGAAAAATGTAAAAGAGCAGAGTTAATGCAGTTATAAGGGGGAAAAGTGCAAAATATCTAGAGTGCAACTTCTGGAGACCACAGATCACTAAACAGTATTTTTTTTATGTGGAACTATGAAAATGTTGTCAAAGACATGTAGTAGCACAAAACAACAAAAATAAAATGATGTGGTTTCAAGGGTATGTTCACATGAAAATTTGTAAGTTGTACACTTAAGATTTACATACTTTTGTGGATGTGTGTTATACTTCAATAAAGTTTATCTTCAAAAATAAAATAACTCAATTTCACAAGACCTAGAACTAAAATGCTTCAGGATTATCATAACTGCTACCATTAATTTTGTAAAACTCTGAATTATTGTTTTCCAAACAGTTGTATTAAACCTGTACGTTAGCAACAGCTTTCCCCAGTTTAAAAAAAGAAACACTGACCTGTAGGAATACTGCACAATGACATCTAAGATAACTTAAAAGTGCTAAATAGTAAATTTGAAGTAATTCTTAAAATTTATGAGGGAGGGCCGGTCAAGTGGCTCAGTTGGTTAAGAGCTCGCTCAAGAGTGCGAGCTGAGCTCTGAGCAACGGCGGTTCGATGCCAGCCAGAGCTGAGTTGCCGTTGAGCTGCCAACAGGTGGCAGGATGGCTCAGCTAAAAAAAAAAAAAAATTTATGAGGGGAAATTTTTCATTGTCTATCTACAGAAAGCATTAATTTAACCTGGGATGTTCAGTATATTTTAAATCTTTACTGAGGTAGGTGGTAAAATGATTTACAATCTCTTATTAGATTTGTTTTTTTATTGCAAAAGTGATACCCAGTCAATATAAAAGAAACTGCATATAATAACAGAAAGGCATAAAGAATAAAAATGTAAATAACTCATAATCCTCTTCAGACAGAGTCACTCACTACTTGCATTTGGTTTCCTTCTTTTCTTTTTTTCTTCATACATGTAAAAATTTTTAATATTGGTCAGTGCCACATATACAGTTTACATATCTTGAGCACCTTCCCACATCATTAGGAATTTCTCATCAACAGTTTAATTGCTGCATAATACTCCATTGTGTAGATGAACTACAAAATCCTATTTTCTGAGATATATCTCAACTTTTGCATATGCTTAATAGAAAAATGTATGCATGAGCTTTAAAAGAATTATGTGAATTATTGAATTGAACTAAATCAAGCCAGTCAAGTGCTAGGGGCATTTATTAGACAGATAACTGCTACTTGGCTTAATGGTATACTTAACCCTTTGGCGCTGAAGGTCAATATTTTCTAGGTAAAACACAGATATGTAATTTATTGATACAAAGAACCAAAAAGTACTGACTAAATAGTGTTAAGAGGTTAATGCAAAATCTTCAAATATATTCATGGGAGTTAATCAAAGCATCAGTAGCTGCAACCTAAATTAGAAACAAGTGGTCAGGAAGAAAATGAGGCAGAAGTAAGAGTTTATAACTCTTAAAACTCAATTTAATAAACGGGGGTCAAAAGAAAGGAGGAGAAAAATTCATCCATGAGCTCAGACTCCTTTTATCAGAGCTAAGTCCTATTCTCTTCCTTACACAATGGAAGATTAAAGGGCAAAAGGGAAATTTCCTCCAAAACAGAGCATCTCATCCAAAAAAAGAAAAAAACTGGACCGGACAGATCTTAACCAAATTTTGGCAAGGCTTAGGCAGGAACTAAATACACTTCCTGCTTGTCCAACTCCTGTGGCGCTAGTTTTCACCCCTACAAAAGGCTGCCTAGTGGTGTCACCACCTGGGATACAGACAGGGTCCATGGCAAAGCTGGAGTCTGTGTGTCCAGTAAACATGTCCATTTGTGCCCAATTAGGCAAACCAGGGTTCTAATCAACTCAAACTGTCAGCACCTTTCCTAGCCACTTCACTGATAATCTTAGAAGACAGCATTCAACCTCTTACCCTATGAAGCTACGGCTGAACTCCAGCAGGCTACCTAGCTCACAAGCAAGAGGTGGGACCATCTAGAGAAGAACTTGCCCAGGTCTCCTCCACTCTGAAGGCCTGGGCTGACTCAATGCAAAACTGGCAAGGTGAGAATCCCCGTACCCACTCCAAACCTGAACCCTAGCTCATTTTCTCCCTTATCCTTCCCAACTGTGGTAAACTACAATGTAAATGGTTGATAGTTATTTAATTTTAATAGCAAAAGATTTATATTTTCATAAGAGGTAATCTCCAAAAGAATGAAGCTCAAACATTAGCCTTTGAGGCAGGCTAAGTAGGAAAGGTATCTTTGAGTATCTTCAAGTACACCTGGTAGGAAATACAGTAGTACTCAAGTGTCAGCTTTTAGCTGAAAGGGGTATTGTTTTTAAGTATCTGAAAAGGTAGGAAGATACTTATGTCTAAATATCTTGTAGTTCTCATTTTTTGTGAATTACTTGAATCACAGCCCACAGGACTATGACTTCACTGAAAGTTTAAAAGTCTCCAATGGGTAGTGCCAATAACTTCATAGTTTTATAAAGCCTGAGGCTTTACAAGGCCTGACTGACAGCCCAGAGGAACTTTAAGGCTTTTGGAGCAGTAAATTCCCCCAGGAAGTAAATCCTGCAAAAAGGAGGGAGACCTATTCTCAGCCAGTACTTCACCCAGGGATGAGTAGGTTCCCCAAATTCTCTGAGTGACACTCCATACCCACTCCAGAAAACTACCTAAGTGTGTATTTCTATGGGCTGCTGGCTTGACCCCATGAGCTCCCCCGGAAGACAAGGAGCCTGGGCTCTGCTGGTTATCTCTGAACTCTAAAGAGACAGTGACAGAGATGCTGCAGGCTCACAAGACAACACAGAGTTTATACATCCACTTGCTCTGTAAGCAAAGGGGCCTCAAAGGTCATCTCTGAATCATTCAGCCAAGTGATTGAATGGTGGGATTTTCTAACAAACCCATCACATAAGCCAAATTGACCCATTCCTTGTTTCCAGACACCTTCTGCCTTTTATTATATCAACCCTCTGGGAGGGCTGGCTTCCCATTTTCAAATCTTATTCTTCAAGGCCCCGTTCAAAAATAAAAACAAAAAAAACAAACTAAACAACTCTCTAGCTGAGGCACTGATCTCCAGGGCCCAAAGTTCCCTCTCTTTTTGGAATCTGAAAGCACCTTTATTGGTGCTTCTCGTTTAGCACTAAACCATTGTCCTGCGCTGCTTTTTAATTTGTTCTGGTTTTTAATCGTTTTCTGTGTATGTATCTTAGTTCTAAAAAGACTGTAAGTTCTCTGAAGCCAGGGACTGATGGTGCTATAAAATTAGAAGCTGGAACCGCATTTCTCAAGTTTGTTCCAATCCTTCCAGACCATGTCTCTAACCCTGATTCTGTGTCCATCTCCTCAGTAGTTAGGTAGAACAGGGTCAGTGTATGACATATGAGGCTCCAGAAACAACCTATCAACAGCAGCCCATCAGATTTTTAGTTTAAATAGCGGCTGAAGGAGATAGGGGTCAATGGGTGTTTGCTTATCAAGAAGGCAGGTGCACACGAAAAGAATGAATGAAGAACTGCTCCATCTTGGTAGGAACCTAATTCCATTAGGAGATCCCCTGGTACACATTAATCATACAAGACAAGACTTGTTTGGGGACCACACAGCTGTCTCTGCAGAAAGCTGAGCTCATAAATCAAAGCTCCATCCGCAAAAGAAATACTGTTTACCCTCTTCTCCCACTCCTTCCCCTTCCCACCCACCCCCACCCCCAGCCAGGTCATTCACACTGACAGGACTGGCAGCATGGGTCATTCACATAAAAACGTGAAGGCATCTCATCACTGACTTGAAGCTGCTGTAGTAAATCCTATAAACCACAGCTTCAGAAATAGCAAAATGATGCTGCCTCAGGTCTCACTGTGGTTACTGCACTTGCTTGCCAGGCACAAGGATCCCAAAATAAGGAACAGCCTGATGAGCTGATTACTAGGTGAAAGCATATTATATAGGACCTTATATTTCTGCTCCCTCATCTGTCAAACACAAAAGGCAAACATCCATTTTCATTAAAGAATGCAAAGAAATGCAGAAAAGGAATTCTAGAGACTTTCATACAAGTGGTCATTTAGGGAAACGGAAAACCGATTTCTTGAAGCCCTTCAAGAATAAAGCTATGAGCGCCACAAACTAGTGTTTTTAATAAGGTCCTTAAAGGATGTGGCCAGATCTCACAGTCTGTATTGAAAGTCTTTAAAATGTTCATATCTGTTGATGTAGCCTACTTACTCCCATTGATTTGGAGGACTGCTGATATACACAAAGAATTATGTAAAAGTGTGTTTGTTGCAGTATTTATAATAAGAAAAAAATCAGAAACACTTAAATATTCCATAGAAGACTGACTAAATATACTGCATATCCATGTGTCTGACTGACATGCAATCACTAAAAAACCACTGAGGAAGAATATTCAATGACAAGGGAGTATACTTATGATACCGTTGGTGAGAACGACAAGTCACCAAACAGTATACATGGTATTAACTCCGTTTTGTAAACAGCATATGTATGTAAGAGAAAAATAACTGAGAGGCTATATAGTAAGACAGTGGCTATCTATCTCTTCTTTACCTTCAAAGTTGGATATATTCAACATATATAACTTATTTTTAACATTTTAACTATTATTTTATAATTGGGAGAAGTTATTTTAAAAGGAGCCTGTGAGTCTGCTGTCCTCGGCTTTTCAATGTTCACAGTTGCTCTTAGACTTGCCCACGTCATAGGCCAGCTTCAGAATAATCTGAAGGCCTGCGGGAAAATCCAACTCTTTTACTTTACCAACTTTTTAGGTCACTACAAAAAAGGGGAACTTAACTTTCTGAAACAGACGAGGCTTCAGTTCCTAAATCTACATCAGCTACTTCCCATTCATCAGTTCCAGTCAAAACAATCGTTTTTCTAAGTCGACTCCAGAGCTCCAGTTTATTGCCCTGCTCTGGCTCCCTTAGGAGAGAGCGCAGGCATTGCTCTCTGCCATCAAGCCGGACATTACACAGATGTTACAAAGGATGGTGCTGGGGGGCCCAGATTCTAAACCCCTGGCTGCGAAGTCTGTGAGTAACTAATGTTTATGTCCCAAGTTTTGGTGTATTTTAGGCTTTAAAATCCCAGTAGAGAAACACCTTGGTGTGGAAGAAGCCACATCGTAGGTACAGGAGGCCTATGCAGTTCTCTGCGCGCACCGAATTGTTAGAGACCCAAATGACCTTTCTTATCACAAGGCTATCCCTGCCCCCTCTCCTTCTAAGTGGGCGGAAAGCCTCAAGGTCAGGTGTGATGAGTCAACAATAAACTGGGTGGTCTCTGACCAGCGATGGGGTGCTGTCAACAGGTACATGTTTTCCAGCACAAGAAACTGAAGGAGTGAAGAAGGCAAAAAAAAAAGTCCCATTAATACATGGCAGATTAGCTCATGGGATTTACCAGATATTCCCTAACAGAAAAGTCCTTCCTATAGGAGTCAAGTTTTAATGGGTAGGGCTGGGGGTCGGAGGGTAGGGAATACAATGTAAGAATAACAGGAAGGGTCAGGTGCAGAGGTTGCAAACTGGTGAGCCCATCTGGTCCATAAACAGGTTTTATTTGACCTCCCCCACATGATGTTAAAAAAAAAAAAAAAGCTTTTAACTGGGAGATTTCACATAAACATATCTGTTTTCAGCATCTCTTCAAAACATCAGATTGAGCAACCTTGGGCCTGCAATCCCCCACGGCTACAACTGGTTGTCCTGTTTGGAAGGGTAGGTGCATCCGAGCTCTCGGGCGCCCAGTGCAGTACTGAATACGAATGACGCCAACCACCTGTGGCCCCTCCTACCAGGGCCCTGTCGGGCTCCAGTGCTTGTCTGAGTCTGCAAAGCTTGCTCCAGAGCCAGCGGGAGCCTAAGGGCAATGGTCCTCTCCAGCTCATTATTCTGTTTCTGTTTCAAATCTGTCACAGCACTCTACCCAGAAAGGTGAAATATATATACCCCATGAGAGAGAAGAGCTGTCATTTTTCCCATAAAAAAGAAACCAAAACTTGCTTTAATCCTGAGAGTCCCAGCTGGCTAGAAAATAGGTCTAAGAGATTCCCTACGAGATTTGCACAGTCTGAAGTGTACCACACTGGCTGTCCAAGTATTCAGACAGCCAATTTCTAAATGATAGTGTGAGTAACATTTACAGAATGTAGTTCCTTTTCCTTGGAGTACTCCCCCCCCCCCCCCCGGGCCCGTTTCAGGGAATCCACCCCTATCCCCTTAGCTGGACATCTCAATTCATTATGTGCCAGCGGGGGGTGGGAGGGGTGGGGTGTGGGAGTGTGTGTGTGTTCTGACTCAGACTTGAACACAAAGTTTTGGAGTAGTTACTTCTGAATTCTAGGGAGGAAACTTTCCAATTATCTTACTAGAAATCCCTGTTTTGTTAGAATAAACTCTCAGTACTAAACATAAAAATGTTTCTAATGTGGACTCCATCCCCCAAATAACTTATGGTAGACAAAAATAAACACGGTTCCACAGAGAGAAAACGAGCTCACTAAACTTATTAAATAGAAATCTGGCTCTACTACGTATTTTTTCCACTTAAAAATTTCCAAATAATTTAGTAGCAGCTATAACCAGAATACTTAATCTACTCTAGTTAGAACCTCTAAGTATCCAGTTTTCATAATCTTCATTCTAAAACTGTCATATGTTTTCACTAAATTTTACCTCAGCTAGAAATGACTCTGTTTCAAGTCAATGATGACCCACACCTGTGGGAGAGGACAGACCTGCTGTTAGCCAGCACTCACTGGGGAGGGTGACAGGCCAGCCACCCTGCAGCAGTGCGTTGTTAGCACTGCGTGTGCAGGGAGCGCAGGGAGGGAAAGCAGCCAGGGTGAAGCCCCAATAGTCAAGTCACTGTCCCCAGGGTCAGATTTTCTTGTGCAAACTATTCGTAACACACAGCAAAGTGCATTCCAATGCAAACGAGAAGAAATTTGTTCTCTCTCTAGTTCCAGAGATGATAGGCATGTATAAGCAGTCAGCACATTTTCTAACCTAGGGGGTTTCCCAGGACGAATGGCTGACAGAGAAACATGGGATCTGAGCCCCTCCAGCATCACACCACCACAAAGACAAAGAGAATGGCCAGGGCTGGGGGCGGGGGGGGGGCAGGGGGCCCAAGACCCACCACGAAAGATGAGCAAGACCCAGCAAGCGGAGATTTCCTCCGAGTTCCCGGCTGAGATATGGCTTGTGCCCAGATTCCCTGGCCCTAAACACCAACCAACTCACTGCCAGAGCAAATGGCATTTCGACAGCACTCCCTGAAGAGTTTTCTCGCCTTGTCTCTTAAAACTTCCAGACATTCTTGAACCTCCTGCACAGCCTTGGAAAAGAGTACTGACAGAGTACTGAATTTAAAAACTTCCTGGGAAATACCAAGGAATAGGGCGTAGAGTGGAAAGTCTTTTTGTTTTTCAGAAATAAAATCGATAACAACCTACTCAAGAACAACAAACAGTTTGACCCTGGAAGTCTGGTCCTTGGCCTGGTCTAATGCAATATTTAGGTTTTCTAACTTCAGCTCAACTTTGAGTTGCACTGCACTGCAATGAAATCGCTGAGGCCCAGCCCTCCTTCTAATACTTTCCCTGCACAAAGGTAACATTCATTCAACACGTATTTATTGAGTATTTAGTCTGTGCCAACCACTTGTGACTGTAGCAGACAGGAGAAAAGGAGGTCCCTGTCCTCGTCAAGTTACATTCTATTACGGGTATAATAAGCCTGTGTAAAAATTTAAACTATATAGAAATAGATAATGTAGAAAGTAAACAGCCCCTACAATCAACTACCATTGACCATTCAGTATATTCTATTTCAAGTAATTTTCTGTGTTCATGAGAACTATATCCACCCATTATTTTGTACGGGTTCCTACTATATAATCTGTTTTGCTACTTCCTCCGCTTTAATAATCAATCTTGGGGTCTTTCCATTACCTTCTTTTAAGATGGTCTTCCACCTTTCAAGAGAATCCTTTATAACCTTCTCCACTTAAACTATGTGCTTCCCCACTTAGGACTCTTCAGGACCTGGAGAGAGGGCTAGAATAGTCCCCAACAGGCCAGCTCCCCCTGGGGTACCAGTCCCAGCAATGCTCATAGCCTTTACCTCCTCAATTGACTGCTGTGTTTTGTTTCTTCCCAATAGTCAGGTTTCAGCTTTGGATTCTATTCTTGCTTCGTGCCTGCAATCTAGGGGCTCTACGCTCTGAATCTCCTTCCCCAACTTGCCTTTGTAACTTGGAACCAGCAAGCTCCTTGCCCTTCCTTGCCCCGGGAGCTAGGAGTCAAGCCCCACCCACTCCTAACGGGGATGCAGGCCAGTACCTGGGCAGCTCCCTATAAGGGAAAGGAAAGATGGATAGTTATAAGAAGAAAAACTGGTGTCTCTCTGTTGTTTTGGTAAATAGCATTAGCCCTCAATTTTTCTTGTTGCTTTGAAATGCTTCTCTAAACTGACAAAATAGGGGCTTCTTGAATTTCTCTCTTCACTTTGCTCTTTTCAGTTATTCACGCCAAATCATACTGAATCTACTGATTAAAAAATCAGTATCGGGCTGGCCGAGTGGCGCGGTGGTTGAGCGATGGCCTGGGAAGCTGGCGACCCCGGTTCGGGTCCCATATGTGAGGGCCAGTGACACTGCCCTCAAAAAAAAAAAAAAAAAATCAGTATCTAAAAATTGGCCCTTTCTTTTCAATGGATATATACTTTTGGTTGTGTGTGAATGTCTTACAATGTGGGGAAATAAAAAATAGGAAGCACTATTAATTGTCTCCTATTGTTTTCCCCAAACAGTAAGACTACACTGAGGAGCCTTATATAAATCAGAGGTTACACAACAATCTCAAATGCTGGTATATGGAAGATAAGACGAAATTCAGAAGTACAAAAGACTGAACTGCTTAGTTAAACCACATTTGGGCAACCTGTGCCACCGGCAAGTCCAGGCAAAGAGGGAAGCTAGATGTTTTTAGCTTTTGCTCTCTTCATCCTCTTTTTAAGAGAAACCTAAAATCAACAAACATAAATTCAAGGTGTATGTGGGCTAGAAAGTGGAATGAAGAGCAATGACATTTTGCTCGACCACTAGCTTAAACTAGAAAAGAATCACAAATACTTATATCGCAGTCTACTAAAACACAATACTAATCAATACACTCATTGATGGACTCTAAAACATTATACGGCCTGTTTATAAAGTATGTTGGCATCAATCTGTATGCTCCCAAAATACTTTTCTAAGACCCAGAGCTGGTAATATAAATTAGTTCCTAGGTATCAGTATATGTGAAAAACACTCCCCAGTATAAGTGAATAAGTTAAAATGTCTTACAGTGCTTCTCTGTCCCTCTTCTCCCTCTCTTTTCCCTCTGAGGCAGGGCTACCACTTGCTTCGAGATTACTGCAAAAATCATGAGAGGGCCGGCCGACTGGCTCATCTGGTTAAGAGTTGGCTTAGAGTGCGTGCTCTGAGCAACAGGGCCGCCGGTTCGATTCCCACATGGGACAGTGAACCCTGCGTCCTAGCTGAGCTGTCAACAGATGGCAGGATGGCTCAGCTGGTTTAACAACAAGATCGCCTGTTCAATGGTGGGCTATGCCCACCAGCAACTAAGACTGACTCGGCACCTTGAGCTGAGCTGCCGCCCGGATGGCCCAGTGGATAGAGCGTGCGCTCTCAACAAGGCTGCTGGTTCAACTCCCACATGGTATGGCTGCGCCCACCTGCAACTAAGAGTAAACACAGCACCTTGAGCTTAGAGGCCACGAGCTGCCGAAGGGAAGCCAGATGGTGACTGGCGCCCTCCACAACAAAGATTGAAAAACAACAACTCGGCTGGTCCCCTCCCCCAATTCCCCGACACTGTTCCCCTCCCCCAATTCCCCAATAAAATCTTTGGGGGGGGGAAAAAAAAGTCCTGAGAAACGTTTTCTCCTTTTCTCCCCCCCGCTCTCAAGTCTCCGAATAAACAGAATTATATGAACAAACTAAGTTATAAGTAATAACATTTTGGTATACCTGAAATGGCCAAACGAATTTAGAGAGGAATAGAACAGTGAGTATTTAATATATTACACCTTTCCCCACATTTCCACTTTTCCCGGAAGAAAAGGCTCTCCTCCATTCCACGCGTCAAACTTTCTTGGAAGTTACTACAGTGGCAATGCCCACACCAGGCCTTCCAAGTAGCCAATGGTGGCCTCTCCTGGGGATTAAGTTGATGGTTATATTCCTGGTCTTTAGTCTTCCAGTTCAGGGCTCTAAGGTCTGCTGCTGTCAAGCTAAGCCTACTCCAGAATTATCCCTAAAGGACAGATTCCATGCTGGGTGGCTCTAGGCTGTCTGGACCAGGCTAATTCCCAAGCCAGGCCTAAAGAGAGTTAAATTCCTAGAGACCCTGTAAGCTTTCAAGAGTCCGAGTGGATGGCCCCCTTCTGTTCAGAGATAATATGCCCTTGTGTCTTTGGCAAGAGCAAGAATTTTTTAAACACTTAGAACAGCATCTTTCTAGAAGAAAGGAAAATAAATGAATTCTGAAATTCTAAGCATTTCTTCTATAAATTTTAGCCATTGGAGCAAAAATCTTGCTCTAGTGCCAATCCTTGGGCCAACTTTAGCTGTATGTGAATTTTAAACAAACAAAAACAAAAGCAAAAATATTAAAGCAGGTTGATAAACATTTTAAAGCAGTATGGTAGAACAGAAAAGAAACTTTGGTTCTAGTCCTGGCACTGCCACTCTAGCTGGGTCACTTGGACTAGCCATTTAATCTTCTAGGGTTTGTTTACTTTACTGATAAAAACACAGCGTTGAGAAGGCTGGTCTAGATGTCTCTTAGATCTCTTGCAGTTACCACCACAACCCAGAAAATCATCATTCTCAATTCTACTCCGTTTTGTGAAATGCATCTGTACTAGGTAGACGGGATACTTCTCCTTTATGACTCTTCACACC
Source organism: Aselliscus stoliczkanus (assembly GCA_033961575.1). Classification (NCBI taxonomy): domain Eukaryota; kingdom Metazoa; phylum Chordata; class Mammalia; order Chiroptera; family Hipposideridae; genus Aselliscus; species Aselliscus stoliczkanus. The sequence goes on from CM066730.1 coordinate 165,282,098, forward strand.
AGACATTATTCAACTACGTTAAAGAGTTGACATCTTATTAAGAATAAGCACTAAAAATAAAAAAAAAGATGAATCTTCTGTCTTGGGTACAAAAAAAAGAAAAAAAAATGTGGAATGGAAATAAACCAAGAGGAGGCTTCTGCTTCAACATTTCTACAGAATATGGATCACTTTACATTTTGTATTCAAAGTTTTAAATTCTCTCCCTTAAGCAGGGAAACTACTAAAACAAGTCACAATCACCAACAAGAAACCCCAGTCTTGGGCTGTATTTGAGAGGGAACTCTGTGCCAAGTGCAAACAAAACTGTTGGCTCTCTTGCCTGCAGGCCTTGAAACTGCAGGAAAGTGACTCAGGTGTCACACCCAGATCAGCCCAATCTTAGAGTGACTGCTGAATAATCACACAGACCCACCATGGAATATTCCACATCAAGTGAACATGAGGGTTAGGCCAAGTTGGGAAAATGATTTCCATATAATTTAAGTGCAAAAAGCAGAACACAAAAACTACATAAACACTGTGGCCACAATTACATAAATTTAGTTGATGAAAATACAACAAAATTTTAACAGTAACTTGTGTCACACTGGTGGGACTACTTTCTCCTTTTCTCTACCTAAATTTTCTATCATTAAAATGACCACTGAAGAAAAAATTTAAGCAAACTTCATTCTAATTTACATTATTTCTTTCTAACCCGGCACCTAGTTAAAACAAAAACAAAACAAAAAAACTGAAGTTTCCTCACTGTTTTTTCTGTTGTCTACAATTTTTCCCATGTCAGAATTAAAAGTATTTTTGGCTACCAACATTGTAAGTCTGTTTCTAAGTATCTTGGGTGAAGAATTCAGAAATCAAGCCAGCAGAAATTTAGTAAGATATGTATTTCTCAAACCAAAAGAGGTCTCTGGACAGGGGGCTTTAGCAAGTTCCCTGGGAAAGATCCCACAGGTGACACTTCTTCTCAAGCTCCCCATCTCCCCCACATTACTTAACCTTAGTATCCGCACACTTTTTCTGTAAAGGGCTGAACAGTAAACACCTTGGCTTTGTAGGCCATGGGCAGCTACTCAACTCTGCCACTGGAGCAAGGCAGCCACAGATCCTACGTAAATGAATGAGCATGGCTGTGTTCCAATAAAACTTTTTACGATCACAGGCAGTGGGCCAGATTCAGCCTGTGTGCAGTCGTTTGCCAACCTGTGGGATACAGCATATTAGAGAACATCTACGGGAGCTTGGAGAAATGGAGAAAAGACAGGAAGGATTGTTTGCTCCTTCACAGGGAACGGCCATCAAACTTTATTTTGACAGCCACACAGATCTACAAGAATTCTCTCTGCAGTGGTATACTAATGAATTTTCCCCCCAAAAGTCACTGAATCGATTTCACAAATATAGCAGTTCTCAGCTATGATATCCACAGACATAGCTGTAGAATGCATTGCAATTAATTCACTACTACCAATACAGTAATGGCTTTCAAGTTATTTTTAAAAATATATGTTTAAAAGGGTAGTTCAGAGCCAGCCTAGTGGCGCGTTGGTTAAGAGCTGGTTTGGGACGCCAGTGGCCCCGGTTCGGATCCCACATATGAGGGCCAGTGACACTGCCCTCTACAGCTAAGATGGTGAACGATGGCTCCACCTGGAGCTGGGCTGCTGTGAGTCCCCAGGACAGCATAGCTGCAGCCCCTGCTGCAGTGGGCTGCCACTGGCTACAGTGAGTGGCTGGCAGCCAGCGTGAGCGTTTGGCAGCCAGTGTGAGCTGCCAAGAGCCGCTGTGAGTGGCCGTCCAGAGGCCGGTGACTGATCTGCCTCACCTGAGAAGAGCACAATGATGATACCAACATGGGCCAGTGAAGCAACATCCTCGTGTCCTCCACAACTAGACTGAAGAACAAAAGGACAGCAACTTGTCTGTTCCCCTCCAATTCCCCAAAAAATCTTTAAAAAAAAAGGGGTAGTTCAGTCTTCTCCCTACAGCCAGCCTGGACCTGTAAGCAACTCTGGGTGTATCTGTAGAAGCAAAGGGCTCCCGTATACAGTGTCAGCCCGTTTATGTTTGCATCAGAAGGAATCTGAGGGCACTGAGTCCAGTCCTCTCTATCTGAAGATAACAAACCCACTCTCGAGCTAACAACTCAAATATGTCAAGTTTAGATCAGTTACAGTCTTAGTAATAATCATCAAAACATACATGAAGTCAAATAAGAGGAAACAGGAGATAGACAAGAAGGGCGAGAGGAAATGTGATTAAGGCCTCTTCATAGCCAAGCTGGATAATCTGCTCAGATAGATAGCCTTCTTTTTATAAACGTTGCTTGTTGTTCATCATAGAAAAAGAAAATGCATGAAAGCAAGAAGAAAAAATAAAGCCCCAATATTACCATGAGGCAATAACTACTATTATCATTTTGGTTCCTTTCCCTTCAAATGTTTTTTTCTGTGTACGTTAAAAAAAAAAAAAGATGTTTTTAATAGAATCGCTTTCTACTTTATAAAATAGTCATGAGCACTTCCCTGTATTGTTTAATATGGCTCAAAAATATGATTTTGTAAAGTCTGTATTAAAAGTCCATGAAATGCACCACAACCCACCACCACCACCACCACAAAAAAAGAAAAAAAAAACCAAAAGTCCATGAAATGAATGAATCATAATTTGTTTAAATTTCTCCTTGCTATTGGGTATTTGGATCATCTCCTTATTTTTTATATTATGTTCAAAATAAAAAATAATCCTATGGATGCTTATAAAACTACTTAAGAATAATATTTTCTATTTATGAATTTGACAGAGGTATTCCCTAAAACAGAGTAATACCCTGGGACCCTTCAGATCAGGCACATCACATGAATGACCATGGGATAAAGGGGGCACTGGACTCATCTACTGGAAAACTGGCCATCTGAATGAGTCCTTGAACTTCTTTACTAAAGGCAGTTCAGGCAAGAGGGTCAATCAACAACATACCAACCAGGGGCCTAGGGAGATGGTGTCTCAAGACTGAGCCTTGACTGCTCTGTCCACAACTCCCAACAGAGGAAAACTGTTTTGACTTGACTGCTATTATTAAAACTGTGTGGGAGAAATAATATCCAAAAGCTTGTGGCAGACGTTTCATTTATAGCATATAGTAAATATGTGGGCTATTCCCTTTGAAATAGAAGGTCAACGAATCTTTCTCCCAGGGGCATCTAGAGCAGCTTCTCTGCTGAGTGTTTTCCCTGCAGGGCACGGTGGGCAGAATGTCATAACAAACAGATGTGGACACCAGTCTGGCATCAGCAACAGCATGGTACACTTCCAAAAGTGGCTGGAGGCTATAAAACCGCAAGAGTCTTTAGCAGCAGTATATTTCCCCTAATCTAGCTACCAATCAAAAAGTGAAAACAAATTAATAATCTTGTTTGTATAATTTATAACGCTGGAAACCTTCCTTCCTCGAATAAATTGTCTGCTTTTTAAGCAAGCCAAAGGAAGAGGAATATAAGATAACTGTGGAAGGAAGGAATTCAATTGCCCTCTCAAGTTACACATTTAAAAATAAAAAAAAAGCTCCAGTTCAATCTCAGTTTCCAAATTGAAAGACATATAGTAAAAGTAACATTAGTATTTTATAAAATACATAAAACATATAAAATACAGCGAAATTAAGTCTGAGCCAGTCAAGGTAATACGATATTATTCTTTTAATTAAAGATGGAAAAAGGAACATTTCTGATTGAAATCACGTCTAATACTGTATTTACCTATGGAATTTTTTAAAAGAGATTACTTTCAAACCTAACTTTCTCAGAGTTATCTGGGGGATAATTTGCATTTTAAGTAGAAAAACAAAAACAAGTACAAGGTGGTAAGGACAACTTTTTCCACCACCCCTTTTTGTATCTATCTGACAAAGAGATTTGCATGAACAGGATACAAACTCTTCTTTTTGTGTCTATGCCACAAGAACTTAGGATATGCAAAAGGGAAAGGAGAAAGCTTCTCGATACCACTAGAAGAACTGAGTTACATACATGTAAAGTTGTCAAATGTGGCAAGTAATCACTGTCCCCTCCTACTCAGAACACTGGAAAGAGCTGGAGTCAATGCTTCAGGACAGCGGTGCTAGGTGGCCAACAAGCCCGTGTGAAATAAACACTAAAATGTCAAATGCCACGGAGTTAATAGTCACAGTATCTGATCACAAACAATTCCTACAGGCCCATATGGAAGTGTTTGCTTTTCAAGACCTAAGTCAAGTTGATTGGAAAGTGTTGGTAAGGACACGCAGGCACACTTACCTTACCAGTGCATCTGGTTTGCTTAGCTGGTTATTAGGAATACAGTTTTCCATTAAGTCCTTGTGTGTACTTGGGCTCTTGCTAGTGCATTTCTGCTTCTTCTCATTTTTACTAGATGAGGAAGGAATGCTCCCATTTGTGGCGCTGTGACTTCGAGGCGAGGAGTTCACAACTCCACTGGCGTTTTTGTAATTTTTTGAGGAAGCAGTGCATGAGTCCTCTTTCAAGAGATTTTCTGTACTTCCCACAAGATCATTATTTAATCTTTTACTATTGATATGGTTTTCCATATACTCAATTTCTTGTATTTTAGAGTCTACAGGTTGTAGAATATTGTTGTTATTTATTCCAAGGTTGTGTTTTTTGGCATCCTTGTCCTTTTCTTTCCCTTTTTCTCGGTACTCTAGCTCTGGCAAAGTTGTGGAGAGTTTTTTATTGGCTGGGATACCTCCGTTGTGATGTATAAGGATCGAGGAATCCATATCAGGTAATCCTTTGGCTGCTACAATACCAAAAACAAACCAACAAACAAAAAACCCACACCGGAATATTTAGTCGTATAAAAACAACAGATTGGTTCAACAAACTGCATTATCTATGCTTAGAAACTCACTACATTAATCTGCAAATTCACTTAAGAAGCAGTAGCCACCCCACATCATGCTAACTTCAAGAAGCAAATCCAAATAAATCTGAAAAGCTGAACATTTAGAAAATCGGCATCACTTATAAACACCAAGTCACTAATGTTTTTGCCTTGAGAATAAGATGAGGATTTTATAATTAAGTCATATTTCATTTATCAGTCAAACAAAACTTGTCTATCACTGGGGTGAGAGGACACAGGCAGATCATATTCTTAAGAGGTCACATTTTAAAAGATGCTTGGATTAAACAAACTGTGAATAACTTTACTGAAAAGAATGCAATTAAATGAAACAAAAGAAGTGTGATGTTAGGATATAGGGCATCTATATCTTTTCTTGACTCTGGTCAAGTTTGTATCATTTACTAGGTTACTTGTAAAAAAATTTTCTGTATCAGGTCTGTCTACACGTTTGAATTTGTCAATCTACTTGAAGAGATTTTCACACCATACCAGAGAATAAGATTTTGGCATATGTCAACTAAAACCTCAAACTTCCAACTCTCAAACCAAAGAAAACTGGTGCTCCTGTCAATTCATCTATTGAATTGGCTATATGCTCATTAGAGAGATCCTATTACAAAAGGTTCAATTTAAGCTCCACACTGAATTATATGAACCATTTAGAATTGGACCTATCAATTCATCTTCACTCTATTCAGAAAAGTTTTGACTTATAAAACAATTCTATTTGTCTACATCTCCATCTTGTTTATAATTTGTTTCTTGGTTTGCTTCAATTACACACTCAGAGTTATACATACTATTTTGCTACTGAGAATAAATATTTAAAAACATTTGCAACAAATAAAATATTAAATTATTAAATAAGCTATAAAAAGAAAATACATAAAAATAAAAATATTTGCATATTTAAAGATACATGGTCTTCAGACACTAGATGGAAAACACCCACACTGTATTTTATGAAACATATTTTAATAGAATTTTTTCATATGAAAAAAAAGCAATGGCTCCTAAAGAGGAATACCAGAAAACAGGAAATCCTTGGTAACCTTCCAAAGTCCAAGCAACTTTTCCAAAAAAAAAAAAAAAAAAAAAATTCTACTGACAGATATAATAATGACTAACCTATTGAGCCAAGAGCTTTAGGGTAAAGACCTACCTTCCTCAGACTCTTTGTCTGGCTTCTGTAACATCTGTTGCTCTGGGGGTAGGGCTTGTTGAAGAAGCTGCATGTAAAATTCGTTCTCTTTCTGCACTTCCTTTTGCTTCCTTAACCGCATTTTGTAGCTTACGTAACTTTTGAAGCCAAAGCCCAAAGTCACCACAGGGTACCCAATACTAGAAAGAAGATAACCCAGCCAGTAATTGCAAGTTAAAAACAAAACCATGTGAATCAAGCACATGAGGACACCTATGACTGAAATTATGAAATAAATTCTAGATGATGATGATAGTTGAGCATTCAGTAAACACATAAATAAATGTGAGGTCTCCTGTAGAAATCAGAGGCAGTGGGCAGTTGGCATGTGGAACAAACCTCCAGGGAACATGACTCCTAGACCATAAAAGGTTGCCCATCAAACTTTGGCATTCTTCAAACTAACTCAAGAAGTTACCACAGAGACTGTTGGATATAGTGGTTAATGTCATTAATTAACATTGAACAGCCTTATACATTATTAGCACTTGGACATCTGTATGCTTTTAACAACCTAACAGGGTAGAGATTTTACAGGAGGTTACAAGTAACGTTTTAAGTGTTAAAAAATCAAAAGGACATCATTTGGTTTTTAACACTAGATGACGGTTAAATTTGGGTGACTACTTTAATCTTGCTGCCTGAGGGATACTATCACCAACTATTCCTGGAAAATTAATTTATAAACACTCTGTCACACATAAATTCGAGAATCATTTAAATAAGGACCTGATATTATTAGTGCCAATATTTCATTTGTGCCACCAAATTAAACCAGCTATACTTACAACTCTAATCTCTGAGATAAAAAATTGAAATATTTTCATTCAACTCATTAGTCTGTCTAATATCATTTCAAAGCCTCAGCAAACACTGTCAAAACTCATATTAAACTTCATTAACATTAGAATTTATCAATCATAACTAGTCGAAAAGTGATCTCAATGTAAGTGACAAGTTTTATTGACCAGATTTATTTAATTCACTTATTCGTGAAAAGACTTAAAATATTGAAAACTATTTTTTTAGTTGGATGCTTTTTATTTTGGTTTCTGCTATAAGTATTAGCAAAAATTGGTGTGTTTAGAAGAAACACACATTAAGTGGTGATTTCCACAAGCAATAAACAAGAATCAAGCTCACTGTTAAAAAAGGCTTCATAGGCTGGCTGAGTGGCTCACTTGGTTAAGAGCTTGCTCAAGAGTGAGAGCTCTGAGCAACAGGGTCACCGGTTTGATTCCTGCCCAAGCTGAGCTGCCACTGAGCTGCCAACAGGTGGCAGGATGGCTCAGCTAAAAAAAAAAAAAAAAAGGCTTCATGGTTAAGTTTAAATGAATAAAATATCTGAATATTCATTTACATTTTATTTATTATTATTATTTTCAAGATTTTATTGGGGAATTGGGGTAGGGGAACAGTATTGAGAATTTGGGGGAGGGGACCAGCCAAGTTGTTGTTCTTCAGTCTTCATTGTGGAGGGCGCCAGTCGCCATCTGGTTTCCCATCAGCATCTCATGGCCTCCAAGCTCAAAGTGCTGTGTTCAATCTTAGTTGCAGGTGGGCGCAGCCACCATCCCATGCGGGAGTCAAACCAGCAGCCTTGTTGTTAAGGGCCCACGGTCTATCCTCTGAGCCATTTGGGTGGCAGGTCAGCTCAAGGAGCTGAGTTCAGTCTTAGTTGCAGGTGGGCATAGCCACCATCCCATGCTAAGGTCAAACCCAGCAGCCTTGTTCATAAGAGTGTACACCCTATCTACTGAGCCATCCGGGCAGCAGCTCAGCTCAAGGCGCCAAGTTCAATCTTTTAGTTGCGAGGGCAGAGCCCACCATCGAACAGGCAATCTTGTTGTTACACCAAATGAGCCATCCTGCCACCTGTTGGCAGCTCAGCTAGGGCACAGCATTCACTGGCCCATGTGGGCATCAAACCGGCGGCCCTGTTGCTTAGAGCACGTGCTCTAAGCCAACTCTTAACCAGCTGAGCCACTCGGCCAGCCCTCATTTACATTTTAAAAGGAAAAATAATACTCCTTTCAAAAGTATTAATAATATTCTCTTGCTTTTGTAAATGGCTAAGGAAATTATAAGTTCATTTAAGCTTCATAAAATAGCCATATATTTCATCAAGACTTTTTGGAATCAACATGATTATAATAAAAATAGATAACATTTATCAGACACCTATGTGCTTGACATTAACTTAAACACCTTGCATACATTACTTCATTTCATCTTTCCCATGACCGCATGAGACAGGTCCCCAATATACAGGTAAGAGAACTAAGGCTTAGAGAAAGCGACATGTCCAAGGCAACAAAGCTGTTAAGGGACTGCGCTGTGATTCTAACACTCATCTGCCTGAATAAGAGGGCTCATGCTCTTTACAACCATGTTATGTTGTCTTCTGGGTTCGTGTAAAATTTCTAAGAAAAAATTTACAATTAAACTTAACATTTATAGTAAAAACACTGAATTGAACTGTAGATTTAGAATATACCTAATACTCACCAGTGAGCAGCAAATGGACGACAAAGGTCTACATGAAAATTTTTGAGATCTTTAAATCTAATTGCTGCTTCAATATAAACGAAGAGTATCCACAGGGACACTGTGGGCAAACACACTCCCCTTTCTGTCGGAAAGCAGCAGAGAGACAAGCATCAGTGATAAATATTAACTAACAGAACAGGTAGGTTGTTTGAAGGATTAGTTCAACTACAGTAACTTTCATTAAAACTTTCAAACCAATTACAAAGTAAATTTGATCCAAACTGAAAGCTTTTATATGACAAAAGATACTATGGAATCATAGACAAAAATAAAAGACAAACATTCTGGCAGAAAATACTTGTAATATATGTAAAACAAAGGAGTTATATCCCTAGCATACAAAGAGCTCCTACAAATCAATAGAAAGCCAACTGAGTACAAGTCACAAAAGGAAAAATACAGACGGCTAAAACACACAGGAAAAGATGCTGAACCTCACTACTGATCAGGCAGACACAACTTTTTAAAATGAGAAACCATTTTTTTTAATTTTTTTTTTTTTTTTGAGGGTGGTGTCATTGACCCTCATATGTGGGACCCGAACCGGGACTGCTGGCTTCCCAAGCCAGCGCTTAACCACCGCACCACTCGGCCAGCCCGAGAAACCATTTTTTTTAACTTATCAGATAAGCAAAAATTTAAAAGACAGGTAATAGTACAGGGAGGGTATGGGAAAAGGTTCATTCTCATACTCACCAATAATATAAATTAGGACAACTTTTTTTGAAGGCAATTTGGCAGTATAATTAAATTTAAAATATTTATACCTTTGACCCAGAAATTTCAATTCCAGAAATCTAACCTACAGAAATATAAAAGGGTCCTGGGATGTGTAAGAATATTCATATTATTATTATCTACAATAGTAAAAAACATAGAATTAATTTAAATGTCTATCAATAGGGAACTGCTTAATTCTGGTAAATATATAATAAAATATGATGTAGTTTTCCAAAGAATGAAGATCTGTACTAATATGAAATGATATGTAAAAAATGAATTTTTAAGAATGAGTTAGAGCACCATGAAACGTTTCTGACATTTAAGTAATGTCCAAATTTTTTTCCCCCTAACTACAAGCTCACATTCCTTTTGTAATTAAAAACAATTTTCAAGGGAGGAAAAAGCAACTTGCAACAGAATAAATAAGATGTAAATACTGGGATAATTTTCATTGGTTTTAGAATCAAAATCTGTAGGTTAGGTCCACCTTTGTCAGGACATGATCCCTCTTGGTCAGGGCATGACCAATAATGGGGGAGGTATTTTATAAAGATGGACTACATATGCATGAGGTCCAACAACTGTGGCAACAGCTCCTTTGAGACCATATAAGGCAAGCAAGTTACAGAAGAGAGAATAGGAAGGAAAAATCGGTGACCTGAAGGGCTTTTTACTAAGGATCTCTGGGATGAAACAAGAAAAATCACAGAATCTTGGAACTAGAAAGGTCATTTAGTCCTATTTCCTCATTTCATTGAAGAGTAAAGTGAGGCCCAGAACTTATACAAATTGGGTCCAACTTTACAGAGATAATACTAAGTCTATTTCTAAGGAGAACCTAAGTCCCCGTAGACCTAGACCATAAAGAAGGAAGACATTTCAAGCTCTGTGAAGGAGCTAATGGCCTCAACTATTCTTATAAGTTTAACATACCAAAGAAAAGGGGTACTTTCACAATGTAGGAAGACAAATAGCAACCTAGGATAATGCATCTTTAAATTCATTTTAAGATGCATTTTCAAAAACTTAAATTCCCTACTCCCTATATTAATTTCTAAAGTTATCATAAACATAATAAGCACATTACAGAAAAAACAGAAAAATTTTGACAAAATAGCTGTATTTCTAAACCTATCAAGTAACAAAATAAAACCATGTTGAAAATATTTTTGAACAAATATAATAGTCATGTTGTACAGTTATGTATCCTGTTTTTTTTTTCCTCTTAATAGCAAGGGGGGTAAAGTATATGATATAATATTATCAATCTTTTGTGGCAATATATAATTTCATCAACCATTACTAACATTCTTAAGGAAGGATTTTAAATTTTAACAACTGGAAGAGAAATTAATCCCAAATTATATAAATTACACTCTTATTTGCCGGGCCCAATAAGAACACAGTTTGTTTTGTTTGAGCACTAATCATTCTAAACTAAAACATACCTCACAGCTTAGCTATTTCAACATACATTTCTGAGCCTTCAGGGCTGAAGAGAGGTCAGTATCATTTATGATGTTAGCTTCACTGCTGCCCTGTGGGTCACCCACTGACCTTGTTCCCAATAGATTCTATTAACACTTGTGAGCGTATGAGTAGTTTTTTCTCAACTACTAAGACATCATTAAAGTAATTTAAAGAATCATTACAGTTCATCAGTGTCAAAAATTATCTGAGCTGGAAAGCTCCCTTAAATATTCTCTAGATTACTCCACTTTCATATGACAAAGAAACTGAGACCTAGGGAGAATGACAAGTGTAAATAGCAACTCACACAAAACTGAGGCCCAAGGCAAGGAAATGTAAGTAAAAACTCGTGTGTAGAAATATCACTTTAATTAGAGGAAAGCAGACTAGGAACCACCACGCTAGCTTATAAATCAAGTCAGATATGAGAGAGTGCTAAAGGTGGAGAAAGCCGTGCTTATAGTAGATACTTTAAATAACAGAGCTGAACTATGTCTTCTACAATACATGGGCCAACATCACCCTCTTAGCACCTTTGAGAAGAGGATGAATGTTGCTCCAGAGAGCTTTTATTAATTGGCGGTCCGTCAGTGGTCAAAACCCTCCAGGTTGCAGCTGCGCCTAAGAATCAAGTTTCATGCAGCTTTGCAGACAAGTATAATGATCTCAGAGCCAATCCTCACATCCCCCTGCAACCCACGTTCAGGTTTTCACAGTGGACTGGAGCTGTCAAAATATCTCATCTTAGTTTGAAAGAGCACAAGAATTGCTCGAAGAAGAAAGGAGATGGCTGTGTAGCTCCATTCAAGTCAAGACATCCCTGAAATAGCACATTTTGGTTAAGAGGACCACTAAGAACTAGGGAGATCAGGATGGGGAAGTGCTTAAAATAACATACAAGGGAAAGGTGAGGCCAGAGGTGTTTTGCCTATAGGAAAGAAGACTTGATGGTGGCTCTAAGGCATGGGGGTCAATGTTTGGCCTTGAGGGGATGGTCTATAGGCTCCTGAAATTTTAAGGAAACGTTAAGTATGTTCCCATATATTTTTCCTAGGGAAATCCTCTTTATATCCTCTAAGAGATCAGTGAGCCCCAAAACAGTCAAGACCTGCTGCGTCAAAAGCATAAGGAGGGAATTTTGGCTCGGTATGAGAAAGAACTTTCTATTACAGCTGCCCAAAAACAACAATACTAAGTTCCTGCCACTGTAGATTTACAATCAGAGATTAAGCCATGTGCCAGGGATGCTGTAAGGATTCTTGTACCAAATAAGGCTTCCACTAAATGACCTCTAACTTCCTTTCAGCGCTGAAACTCCAGGAACATTTTTCTTATTTGGTACAAGGCTGTCTTCAAGTCTACCTAAATAGAAATCACTTCAACTTTTTAAAAACATGGGTGTCTCCCATAGCAATGATGAGAGTGGTAACTGAAATGCCTACAATCGAGGTAGCAAATCATAAAGGCTTCAACTTTTGATTCAATTATGACAAAAAGATAAAATATATTTTAAAGGTATATTATAATCTATTAGGAAAAGGCAACTTTAAAATGTCCACATTAAACTCAAGTCTAAATAATTTACTCAAAGAAATCACCACATTGAAAGTTTGAGTCTAAGATTTCTGCCCACCTAAGAAACCATGAAGACTTACCTGTGTGCCATACGTACTGAACCCATACGTATGTGCTAGCAGCAAAAAAAAGCCACTGTATGGGGATGAACAGCAGACATATTATATTTGACGTGAATGCTACACAAACGAAAAACACTGAGAAGGCCTAAAGGGAAAAACAAAACAAAACAAAAACACATCTTAGAACTGTTATTGTCAAATAGAGATTACTAAAAGCATGTTGGACAAAATCTCTGAAACTGCCATGCAATAACTACAGAGCAAGTTACAACAGGAAATTTTAAACGATTAAAATCAACCATATTTTAGCACCGAAGAGTAATCCTATTGATGGCCTCAAATCATAAAGGAGAACTGCACCAGAACAAATTGAGGTTGGTTCACAGTGAGTTCACTTGGACTCCACAGGTGGGTTACCTGAAGAACTAGAATTTTAACACAGAAAAGGTCCCTCTCCCCTCACACTACATTGCTGAAGAGCACAGGGTATTGGAGCACAGACGGACCAACAGCAATAAGAACTACGCTGAGGTTGATCATTTTAATAGTGCAGGCTTCCTCTAGACACATTCTACCTATTGCCAATAAGACATGGGCTCAAAACCATCTTTTCAAGGCATGGCTTTGCTCTAACCAAAGCTCCAGGCCCAGGTAGAAGAGTTACAGGTTTAAGATGTGGCTGCAGAACACAACAGAACTACAGGTCAACCAAGGGAACAAGCCCAGGCCTGCGCTCTTGCTCTAACCCAGTAGTTCTCAACACACGGTCCGGGGATCCCTAGTGGGTCTCTGAGATCTTCTCAAGTAGGTTTCCAAGGTCAAAACTATTTTCATAATAATACTAAGATGCTATCTGTCTTTTCCATAAACATTCACTCAGGAGTTATGGTGGTGTTTTTTAGAAGGTACATGGTATGTAATATGGCAATCGACTGAGTTCAGAAGGAAGCAGATATGAAAACCCAGCTGTCTTCCATTAAGCCAGACAGTATATAAATTTGCAAAACTGTAGTAAACAGGCTAAGTTTTTTGTTTGGGAGAACATAGTTATTTTTCATTAAAAAATGTAATTTATATTAACAAGTAATCAGTTTGTTATTGTTATTTTCAAGTGAATTAATAAATACTTACATTTTTTTGTTTTAATTTCTAATATAGTAACTACGGACAGATGTAACCCACATAAATAAAAACTCTTTGGAGCCCTCAATAATTTTTTTTTTTTCCTCAATAATTTTTAAGAGTGTAAAGAGGTTCTGAGAACAAAAAGATTGGGAACCACTGCTAACTCTAACCCAATCACTAACACAGTGATACTTCAGAAATACTTCAGAATAGAATGGGGCAACTCTTCCACTACTCTCTCCCTCCCGAAATCTTTCCTCCCTCCGCCTCTTTTCACTGAAATGACAGAGGAGGGAGTCCGAGTTGATCAGTGGGTTTAGACAAAATATTAGAGGCTACTTTCAGTCCCTAGACCCTACTTAGTTAGCTCAATACAGTCATGTAAGTATTGCTAATTAAACAGTTTCACTATTAGTTATTGAAATTTTCTTAAAAGGGTTATTACATTCATTATACTTTAAAAACATGTATTAATAAACATACCAATCCCTGGTATCTGAAGGAATCATAGACGCTTCTGATGAAAAGCCAAAATGGCCACAGGTATTCAAATCTGAACTCCAGGACAAAATCTGCCAGTAGCACAAGTGCCCACACTACCAGAAACTTCAGATACAAAAATGTACTGCAAAATATAAAAATAAAGAATTAATTCAAGGTCATCTGTGAAGAATTAGAAAGAGAAAAATGCACTGTTTTGTTTAAAAGAGACAAAAAATATCTTTATGTATCATGAAAACAATGGAAATAAAGGACAAAAAGATGCTGTGGTGGCCCATCGAAATTTTAAAAGTTCTGGTGTTCATCCTGAGACCCACAACTATCAAAATAAGATGATGACCAAGTGTGCTTAATTCCATGGAAGATGGGAAAACCTTAAATCTCACTACTATTTTAAATGTGCTAAGTGTCTGACATCAAAATACTGCAACACTCTCAAAATTACAGCTTTCAAGCTGTTCTTCATTAGAAGAAAATGTCACAGTTGAAAGGCTTCAAATTGGCTATTTCCCCACCCCTCTACATCTGTTTGAAGTCTTTGAAATTCTTGATGCACATCCCTATATGCTTGAAGATTCCCCCTCACTCCTTGTCTCTCTATGTACTATTCATCTGCATTAACCAAATAAAAAAACAAATGACTTCCCAAAATAAAAACTAACTTAGGGAGCAGATGCCAATCACTACTAAGGACTGTGAGGGCACAAAGTGTGCATTAAAGAAAAAGCCCTAAAGCATCCCAGTCTTGCTCTAGTCGAGATATAACTGTGTGCACCCAGTTCCCTCTGGACTTACGTTGAACAAAAACACTTTGACAAGCCAACCAGAACACACAGCTAACCACTGTAGTAGCTCAATACAAGGTAAGAACATGGATAAAAAATAATTACTTTTCATATAATCTAGAAGTCCCTTCTTCTAGTTCATTAATTGTATAATAGAAAATAGAAGCCTAGATAATAGAAACCTTCAGATTCTAACCTATGAAGCCCTTAATTCTATGTCCTTAACCCTATCAATTCTGGAGTGGGTTAAATTTAGGTATTTTTTTTTTTTTAAAAAAGGGGGCCGGCCGAGTGGCACACTGGTAAAGAGAGGGCTTGGGACGCCAGTGGCCCCAGTTCGGATCCCACGTATGAGGGCCAGTGACACTGCCCTCTACAGCTAACAACAGCTCCACCTGGAGCTGGGCTGTGCGAGCCCCAGCGGCGGTGTAGGCTGCAGCCCCTGCTGCAGTGGGCTGTCATAGGCTACAGTGAGTGGCTGGCAGCCAGCGTGAGGGGCCGGCAGCCAGCATGAGCTGCCAACAGCCGCGGTAAGCGACCATCCAGAGGCCGGCGACCAATCTGCCTCATCTGGAAAGAGCGCAATGACGATACCAACATGGGCCAGTGAAGCAATGTCCTCCGCAACTAGACTGAAGAACAAAAAGATAGCAACTTGTCTGTTCCTCTTCCCCGATTCCCCAACGCTGTTCCCCTCCCTCAATTCCCCAATAAAATCTTTAAAAAAAGAAACAGGTTTTCTAAGATATACAGATTGGAAATACCTAAAATTCACTTTGACTTGGGCTAGAGTTTTGCATGGTGTTTTGCAATACAAATATCACAATATTAATGTGATTAAATTAGCTGTTTAAATATACACCAGCAACAACAAAATCAAGACTTTTAATAAAGGTACAAAAAGACTTAATATACTAGGAAGGGAAACAATTAAAGCAGGATCCAGCATTGCGGATCCTTCCTGTGCCCTCTCGAGCCACATAGGTAAAATATGTCAAGAAGAGACACATATGACCCTCAATGATGCAGTATCATAACGATATACATAATTTGCAACTAGGGTCAATGTCTAATACTACAATATACTAATTCTTGGTAGAACTCTTTGGGCTTGATAATAAGTTTCGATTATGAGGTTTCCTGTAGAATTGAGGCACCGCCCAAGGCAAACCAGAACACAGGCTGAAATCCTACATTCTACCTTTTAGTTTCATTTCACTACAGTCATGCTAGCCAAATAAGGACGGGGTCCTAATTCTCACTTATTAAATTCCATCAGTGGTCCAGTGGAGAGTCCTCCTATTTAATTAGAAGGAACAACTGAGTCATGCAGGCATTCAGGACCACAAATCTAGTTTGCAACTACATTTCCAAGCTGCTTGGCTTTAAAACAGAAAGGATTTTTTTCTCCTCATATCTGGAATTGTTTCTAAGTTGTTGGTTTTTTTTTAAGATTTTATTGGGGAATTGGGGGAGGGGAACAGCGTTGGGGAATCAGGGAAGGGGAGCAGACAAGTAGCAGTCTTTTTGTCTTCAGTCTAGTTGCGGAGGATGTCACCTCACTGGCCCATGTTAGTATCGTCATTGTGCTCTTCCCGGATGAGGCAGATAGGTTGCCAGCCTCTGGATGGTCGCTCACTGCGGCTATTGGCAGCTCGCGCTGGCTGCCGGCCACTCACTGTAGCCTATGGCAGCCCACTGCAGCAGGGGCTGCAGCCTACACCATCGCTGGGGCTCGCACAGCCCAGCTCCAGGTGGAGCTGTTGTTAGCTGTAGAGGGCAGTGTCACTGGCCCTCATATGTGGGATCCGAACCGGGGCCACTGGCATCCCAAAACCAGCTCTTAACCAATGTGCCACTCGGCCGGCCCTGTTTCTAGGTTTTAAAGAAGAAATAATAGCCCCTCATCCATGTTTCTAGGGCATTTAAGAAATGGCATGGAAATGTATTCACTGATGAATTCTTTTTTCCATGGGGTTGCCTGTGGAATGTATCTGAATGAGACCTGGTGGGTACTGCATTAGGTCTAGTCGTTGTTATCATTCCCCAAATGGAGAAGGTAAAGAGTGCTACCAACTGCTCTTTGCCCCAAATGCTCCCAAGGCATGGCAGGATCTAGTGGGCAACATTCCGTTTCACTATTTAGATAGCATTATCCACAGAGTGGCAGCCTGTAGAATATTTTTTTAATAACTCAATCATTTAAACCTAAAGAAATACAGAAATGATCACCTTTGTTACAGTGACTACTCTTTTTCAATTCTGCAATTTCAAGGGGATCCCCTTTTACATAGTTCCTTTCTTTTGAAATAACTGTTCTCAAACCTTTGATGTTCCTTGACACCCAGTTCTGAGTCACAGTTTACAAAGTACAGATAACTAAGGAAACTTAATCATTCACAAACATATGTTATACCCTTAACTTTCCTTCTCCCATTTTAGAAGGGCCTGCATCTAAAAACCAAGAGTCAATCTAATTAACAAAGTTGATTCTACTCCAGGACTAGTTTTGAATTCTATTGATTCAGTCTTACGTTTAAGAAAAGTTTACAACAGTTGCCTGATTTAGCATTCTCTTAGCCCTTTTTATCAGTAAATGATGCCTATTATCCTTCTATAGGTACCTGTACAAAAGTTAAAAGACAAGTAACCTAAAATGACTGCTCATCACTGTAGAAACCCCAATTCCTTTCCTTCCATGTTATGAAGGTCATAAGGTTTTGCCAAATCCAAAGACATGACATTCTAAAGGGGGAGAAAAGGAGACAGGGTTTTAAGCCAGTACAGCATTCTATAATATTTCTTTAAAATCATGAAGAGAATGATTAAATAGAAAATATTTTATACATACAGTTCATAATATGACCTATGTTAACTTGATGTTATTTTAATTCTCTGATCCAAATAAATTTACTGGGCTGGCCGAGTGGCTCAGTTGGATAAGAGCTCGCTCAAGAATGCATGCTGAGCTCTGAGCAACAGCAGTTCGATGCCCAGCCCTAGCTGAACTGCCGCTGAGCTGCCAACAGGTAGCAGGATGGCTCAGCTAAAAAACAAAAACAAACAAACAAAAAAACCCAAATAAATTTACTATGAACTATAAAACATCTTGAACAAAAACTTAAAAGCATAACTACCACAAAAAGATATTTTACATAATAATATATTGAAACAAGGGCAGACTAGTAATGTCTTTGGACGGTCTTACAAGTTTCTATTCTGGGTGTTAGTATAATGAAGAAGAGACACGTGCAATTATTAGGCTTAATGGTGGTGATTTTTTTCAAAGTGGATATTAACTATAAAATTCCTTCTCCTCCATTCTATTCCTACCTTTGGTATTTACAATTATTTTGTACCTGAATCTAGTTAGCAATACCCTCCATCTATGGATTAATCACTGATGATTAATAAAAAGTAGATTGAACATTCTTCCTTTTCCAAGTAAGGTGTCCCTTCTCTCTAGTATCTCTGCGTGTCACTGCGATCACTTTCTAGAGTCCACATAATTACCAGGGGGTGGCCATCAATCCTCAGTACTTGACCTTTTCCTTAGGCGGTCTAATGGCCATTTAGTTTACTTGTTCCTCACCACAGAAAAGACTCTGTGGAATATTTCACTGGCTGTACTCGTGGCCATCTATCTCAATCCCTAGCTCTCCTGTCCTCTCTGTGATAGTAACTGTGAATTGCTTTTAGCTTTCAGAATGTAGCATGATACTTCTTGCACCAAACTGCTTTGTCTTCTCTGTTATCAAATACCTCTCCCTATTAGACATCACCTCTAGAATATTCATCCAGCTTCTTGTCCAGCTGGTATTCCTGCTTAAGTCTTATTATGCATAATTAGAGTCTTGCTACTCAGTGTGGTCCATGGACCAACAGCATTAAGCATCATGTACGTGCTCGTTTTTAGAAAAGCAGTTATTTCAGGGCCCACCCCAGGCCTATTTATTCCAAGTCTGCATTTTAACCAGATCCCCAGACCATTTGTATATACATTAAAATTTGAGAAGTATTGATCTACAATATAAACTTCTCATTGTCATGGAACTTTCACTGAATTTCACAAGGTCTCAGAAAGCAGACCACCATCTGCTCAGATAATCAGTACTTATCTCCGAACTGTTAGCTGTCCTTCCTTCAACTGGGAACATTCAAATTGTTCAGGGTTGATTCTTCCATTTTTCTACGTTTCTTTCTGAGTCACAGACAAGATCCCTACCTCAGAATGATTTAAACTAAATGAGGTCCGCTTCCATTACTACTCATCCTTCAGCACGCAGCATGAACATCACGTCCTCAAAACAAACCCTCCCTGACCCCAAAGTAAAGACAGTTACCCCATTACATGCTCACATAGCATCGTGTGCCATTAGAACATTTAGTCCAAATTACATGAATACTATTCTGTGTAATTAATTGTCTAAATGGAAAATCCTCAAGAGCAAAGGAGCTGCCCATTCTGTTCCCTGCTTTATCGTCAGTACCCAGCACAGCACCTTGCACACTGCAGGAGCTTAACAAATATTTGTTGAACGAATGACCTGCAATGCACCAGTGTGCTTAGGACCAACAGGAGGGCTTTGAAACAAGTACACACGTTTGACGAAGGGAGAGGGAGGGATGATGCACAGGTAACTGGGAAGGGTATCTGAGCAAAGCGACATCAACACAGATAACAAATACAGCTTCTGCCTGAAGGATTCCAGCACCTCCTCCCAATCGGCTCTGACCGTTCTTCGTTGGGCAGAAATGAATCTAATCAGCCTTGCTGGATGCCAGGCTATCACTCCATTTGGCTTACCTGCCTGCCACTGGCTGACTACAGAAGGGGTTCTCAAAGTGTTTTTTATAAGCTGATATTAGAGAAATCTGCAAAAATGTAAAACCACATCACTGTTCTCTTGGATTTATTACTATGATTTTTACATGAACTAGGGATTATAAAAAAATTTTGTCTTATTTCTAATACAGTAAATATTGATAGATATAATCCATATAAACCAAAGCTCTTTGGGATTTGCAATCATTTTAAGAGTGTAAAGAGGTCCTGGGACAAAAAAAAAAAAAAAGAGAGCGAGACAGAAATGGTGGACTACAGAAGATTATGCATAAGCCTCAAGATAAAATGGACTAGAACCAGTGCTGCATTATACATCCCTGTATAAAATCCAGAATAGAGGGGCAGACTGAGAAGACCTAAGCTATTTCATATTTTTCTTTTCTATCTAGACCTCCTGCAGACTGCAAAGAGAACCTTTCTAGAGTCAATTACTTACACACACAGCTACTGCAATGACAAATCTAATAGTGTGAGATACGCCGAATTCAAAAGGAAAGAAAAACCCTAGAATGGAAATCACTAAAAAAAAAGTTTAAAGAACTGTGGTATTTTTATAAAGGACTATGTACACTACAGAGATATCAAGGACAGGTACTGTAACCTAGTGCACCTGGAGTTTGGAGTCTTGGAATTTCTGCTTCAAAAGCACTGTCAATAGTGTGGCCTCTATGGGGTTTGGGATGGGAATGGGTTAAGCAGCACATTAAGAGAAAAATAATAACCCACAGGCCCTAAAAAAAACTGTTAATGTTGTATAAACATTAGAAATTCATTTCATAAATGAATCAAGTATTACACTTCATATGTTCAATAGTAATAATCATCTGCCTAACCTAACCACACCTGGAATTTATATCACACTTGTAATTTTTCCAAATACTTTCATATTAATTATCTCATTTCATCCTTACAACTGTGAAATAGGCAGGGTAGTTATTACCACTTTATAGGAAAGAAACCTGAGGAACGGGGAACTACTGAGTTGCTGGGCAGTGTGAAAGGGCACAGAAATGAGAGACTGCAGAGAACACAGTGAATTCTATATGGAATGAATGCTGTGTTGCTGCTAAAACAAACCAACAAAATTTATGTAAAGAAATGCACACGAGTTTAAGTGAAGGAAAAAGCCAAGAAACTTTTATGTAAAATAGAATCCTAGTTTTGTGAAGAAAGAAATGCACACGTTTGCTTATATAGAAGAAGAAACTATCCTTATAAATGATGTAACAGTGATCATCCCAGAGCAGGGGCACGAAGGCCTTTTACATTGTACTTGTACCTGTCATATTGCTTTAAATTTATGTATAACAAGCGTGGGTTACTTTTACTTTCTAATTGTTCATTTTGAACTAATTTTAGACTTATAGAAAAGTTGCATAAATAGTAAAGTATTCCCTTATATTTTTTACCCAGATTTCACAGATGATAAAAACATCTTACCAACACTCTGTTATTACTCTCTCCCTATATATGTATACATATTATTTTCTTTCCTAAACCACTTGAAAATAATTTGCAGGCATAATACCCCTTTACTCCTAAATTTCTTGAAAATAAGGGTAGTCTCTTATATAAAACCACAGCACAATTATCAAAATCAGGAAATTAACGGTCATATAGTACTATTATGTGATCTATAGACTTTATTCAAATTTCAGTAATTATCTCACTAATGTCTTTTATAGAGAAAGGTAGGTAAATAGATAGATGGATAGATCGATCCAATCCTGGTCCAGGATCACGTTCTGCATTGTTGTTATGGCTATATTGACTTTTTTTGCTTTTGTTTTTTGTTGTTGTTGTTTTTTTCTGTGGGTTTTTTTTGAGGGCAGTGTCACTGGCCCTCACATGTGGGACCTGAACAGGGGCCTCTGGCTTCCCAAGCCAGCGCTTAAGCACCACGCCACTCAGCCGGCCCTCTTTTTGTTTTTTAAAGAGAGGAGATTCTCATTTTGAGAAGGGCAAAAAGGTTAATGGCCTCGCAGAAGATACTCTTGGTACCTCTTGTTCCACCTACAAAATGAAGATAATGACACCTTTCGTACATGTAGTGGAGAGTTTGAGAGGGTCATATGAATTATTACATAAACAACACTCAGAAAGGATGAAGTTGCACAATACGGTTAAACAAAAAGTGGACAAACTTTGGGGTTAGAGAGATATGGGTCTCTAAACCTCCAGCAATCTCGCTTTCCTTGCTGTGAAACCAAAGCTAATACCCTTAAATACCCTTACTGGAACTATGTAAGACCTTGAAGATAAAAATGTAATAACAATGGTAGTAACAGCTAATAACTTTATTTTTTTTAATTTATTTATTTTTAATTAGTTTCAGGTGTACAACACAGTGCAATAGTCATACTTTTTACCCTTCAAAGTGACACCCCCCTCCCCAAATTCGCCACCCCACTCCTCCCCCCCATATCATAT
Source organism: Aselliscus stoliczkanus (assembly GCA_033961575.1). NCBI lineage: Eukaryota > Metazoa > Chordata > Mammalia > Chiroptera > Hipposideridae > Aselliscus > Aselliscus stoliczkanus. The sequence continues at coordinate 165,304,271 of CM066730.1, forward strand.
ATATCTATTACTTTTCCTCTGACTCCCTTCCACAGTATACTCCACATCCCGTGACTATCTATATATATTCAATTACAGTTGGTATACAACCTCTGCTTCAGGTGTACAGTGCAGTGATCAAGCCTCTACTCCATTCATGAAATGGTCTCCCCAGCAAGACATGTGACCATCTGACACCCCACAAAATATTTACAACATTATTAATTATATTCCCCAAACTGTCTTTCATATCCCTGTGGCAATATTGTAGTTGCCTATTTTTACAGCTAATAACTTTTTAAGTAATTCACCTGTGTCAGACACTATAATAATCCTATAAAATAGGTGATATTATTTACTACCCTCATTTTTAAAATATACTTTTATTTTTTATTTTTTATTTTTATTTTTGAGGGCAGTGTCACTGGCCCTCATATGTGGGACCAAACTGGGGCCACTCACTGGCTTCCCAAGCCAGTGCTTAACCACCGCGCCACTCGGCCAGCCCCACTACCCTCATTTTTATAGATGAGAAAACTGACAGTTAAAGCAGATAAACAACTTGTTCAACATCACACAATTAGTGCCAGGGACATTATCTGAACCCAAATTTATATGACTTTAAGGCCCATAAGCTTATCCATCACACTGGACCTTCTCATCTCCTAATACATGCTCAGTAAATATTATTTTCCTTCCCCAAAAAAAGAATATCATTTTCCTTCTCTTTTTTTTTTTTTTTTTTAAGAGGGCAGTGTCACTGGCCCTCATATGTGGGATCCAAACCGGGGCCGCTGGCATTCCAGGCCAGCTCTTAACCACTGCGCCACTCGGCAGGCCCTCATTTTCCTTCTTTATATCTCTTCCTTCATACATATTCAAGTTATGTAATTCTTTAATTCTCCAAGAGAACCAAGGTTTTAAAAAAATGAAATAAACCCTCAGTATCTTAATTCATAAACTATGAATCTTTAAACACACTAGGAAGCTCTGTAGAAGACAAAATTTTAAGTTACATACTCTTTACAGAAATAACAAATGGCACAAAAGATGGGGCAACTCAAGATTACTTTCCAATAATAGTCACACTCCCAGAATGGTCACTGTAATAGAGAAACAAGCCATTTAAAAATAAAAAGACAACTCATCCTTTTTAAAAAGTCAGAAACACAATGGACCATGAGTTATAGCTTGTCAATCCTAGAAAAAGACAGGAAAACAATATTTATTAGATCTGAAAAAAGACTTCAGCTTTGTATTTCTCTCATCTGAGACAGGATTTTTTGTACGACCATGGACATGGTATAGTGAGAACACTCACTATAGTTCAAGTGCCCTCGCTACAAGATATGCAAAGTACTGACTTTAGTCCTGAGCAGCTTATTTGGTTCCTAAAAGTGTTTTGAAGATGAACAAAGTAATAACACAATTGAAAAACAGAGTGAGATTATTTCTAGCCACCTCCACTGCGCTGGGTAGGAAACAGATCCCAAACAGCTCAAATGAATCGTTGATATCCACAGATACACCTAAAGTGAACTAGTTGCAGCATTTCAATCCACTAAATCCAAAAACCTCTAAGAAAGAAAAGGCAACAGAGGAGACAGGGTGAGGGATAAATTACTTCTGATGTCACAATCTCATGACTCAATGTGAGCACATCGCCCTTAAGGGCAGCAAAGGCAAGTATACAAAGGAATGAAGGCCAAGGCCATGAAAGGGTTTCCAAGTCTGGGGATGACAGGCATCTCTGAAGGCTGGTGAGCTGAGGACAATTTGATATCAGTTAAGTTAAATGTAAAGATATAAAGCCTCAATGAATATATTCTAATAGTTGATTACATTTTTGAAAGTTTCCATTACTAGGATACATGTGCCTGAAGGTGAGAGACCTTGAAGAAATAGTCACTCAGGTATTTGAAGAAATCCATGATGGAAAAAAGACAAGTGAGGAATATGCGTTTCTACTGCTGGTATGTACCATTAAATTAATGCAGTTTGTTGTGCAGACAGCTTATTTTTCTTCTGGACCTATTTCTTGAAAACGATCCAACTAAAATAAGTACACCCAAATCGAGTAGGCCTAGAGAATAAAGTAATCAGTATATTTGAAGAGTACACTAAATTTCATCAGGAAAAGAAACCCAATTAGAGCATTTCACTTTGAAGTCTTAATGATGTTGGAAAATTTTCTATCTTACCCTCCAGACTCTAGAAAATATACAGTCGACAAGTTATATCTTGTTTTCTGCCCTCAAGTGATACCTGCATGGTAGCATGGAAAATGACAAAACAAAACACACATACACACTTATAAAATTCCAAAGGATTAATATTAGTCAGGAGATCTCTGGGAGAAATGGCCAAAGAAAAAGGCTCTGGAAATAGAACTCCTTATAGACTATGAATTGGATCCACCCAGGCATACAACAAGAAAGTAAAAAGAATTACTAAATTATTAAGTCTACCATTAAAATCAATCTCCAAACCTAGTGAGATTCAAGAAGGGCCATAATGAATCAGTGAAGACAAAGGAGAGTATCACCTATAAAACAGGAAGCTTTTAAGCAAATAATCTGAAGTAGATCACATTGTTTCCTTTCCCTGCCTCAACACATAGTAGTAATTTAGAGGGATTTTCAAAACATCTAGTGAAACTTACTACCAAAAGTGCTCAGAAAAGAAGAACCATAAATGAAAGTTGGAAGAAAGTATTTAAAAAAAAAAATAGTAGTACACTACTAGCAAAAATTAAGTGCAAATCCAGTGTGGCAGTTTTGTTTAAATGTATTTCGTAGAAACTACAAGTAAAAGGGTTTAGCAAAACATCAAGCTGGAAAGGCTAATGAAACATTTCGGTTTCTCCATTGTACCTACTCCATTGTACCAATGCCTCTCCAAAACAATACTGAATTTATCACTCAAATGTCAAGTCCAGCATTGCTGAAGTTAAAGCCTACCAAGATTACCAAAATGCTTTTAGGCTGTGAGGTTGCAACATTGGTATCTGGGATTTCAGTTGCGGAACACGTGTACAATCAAGGCAGCCAAGGGTCATGCCAACCTCCAGTGGCTTGAATAAGCATAGCCCAAAGGAGTCTAAAACCAGGCTTAGGAAATATCATTCAGGAGGCCGAAAGAACAGTAAAGTGAAATCTCTGGAGACCAGATTACTCAAACAAGAGTCCGAAAAAGGAAATTAAGAAGCTGAGAAGGATGCAAACTTTGACCATTTAAAAAGTCAAAGGCCAGAAAACTCTTCTCTGAAATAAAGATGGGAAAAGGTATCATACATGCCAGGAAAGTCCTGAGTCCTCAGTCCTAGTTCTAAGGCATTAAACCGTAAAAATGTAAGAGTCAGGTACAGTACGTACTGCACTTCCTAAGCTTTAGGGCAACATGTTAGAAGCAGAATCCAGCACGATGACAGGAAGTAGTCATAAATTCACAAGTAAAGAGGTGCTTCCTTCAACCACCAGGAACAAAGATAGAGTTTCCTAAAGCTTAAAACACGCACCTTACCTAAAATTTGTATTATACTTACTGATTAGGTAAGTAACAATTTTAACTGCAGAGACTTTAAACATAAGTGTTTCTGCCTCTGTCTACTTATCACATCTTATCTCATCTTCCTATTGTACAGTCAGTAATTCTCAGGTGGAAGGGAGTGGTGAGTATGGCAAGGAGAGAGAGGTGGGTTAATCACTCAGGATCCCCTGAAGGCTTTTAAAAACTACAGAGCACTCCAACCCCACCTCACCTGGAGAACCACTGCATGTAGTCAGACATTGCTGTTGGGAGTCTGGGGTACCTGTGTGAAGGCAGGCCCAGGGAGAGAACCCCTGCCATAAAACGCGAAGACCTCTGAAATGCAATTTAAGTAGAATTATTCTTTTTACTTTCTCTTAGTAATTTTTTTTTTCATAACTTTGAAAGTACTTCCACATCTATCTTATTTGAGTCAGAAAATACTAACTCACTCAGTGTCTACTTCATCATAAAATAGCACAAGGCAAAATAAAGCTGTTAATGTGTCAGGTGAAACACTAAAACAGAAAACTAAAATTTAATTCAACACAAATATTTTTACTTGAACAGGACTCAAAGTTCTTTAGGACCTCAATCACTGTACAAATTTAAGAGGGAATTATTATGGCCTACTAGACTATAAACTCCTTGAAGACAAGGAACCACGTCTTATCCTGTATCCTCCATAATTCCCTGAACAAGACAGGTTCTTAAAGGAGTAGAATTGATTAGCTTATATTCATTTATTTATTAATTCACTTACTCAACATTTATTGAGCACTGAATATCTACTCTGTCAGGGTCTGTGCTGGCTCAGATTTTTTTTTTAAATGACATTGAATTTTAGCCCTTAATTATTTAAATAAAAGAAAATGATCGCCATTCTTGTTTCCTTTCTCTCATTCTTGATTATGAACTTGACTGGAATAATATACTTCTATATATTTCAATTTTCAAACGATGGGCTTATATCTAAATGTAGCTAACATTAAAATAGTGTCTAAAAACCATTTTCATTCTACCTTGACCCCAAAACAGAATTCTATCACAGCCGTTACCCTGACAATAATATCACTTGACAACCACCTCAGTCACAGTTGCTGGACTGGAGCCCATGATTAAAAGCGTGTCAGCAACAGGCTTTTTTTTCAACCAGACCAACAGCAAATGACCCTTGTTTTGATTACTTGACTTTTGTTTATAGTTGTACCAAGTCTTACAGTGTTTCCTGCCTCCTTACAGAATAAGCCAAACATGTGATAACATGGCAAATAATATTTTTTATAGTGTGCTAGAATTTAGTTTACAAACTGTATATACCATATCTCCTTGGGTCCTCAAAAGTCATTTGACAGATGAAAGGAGTGGGGATCAAAGATGTGCATGCCCTGCCTGTCCAAAGGGGCAGAGCTGGGATTTTGAGTTGGAACCTAGGTCTCCTGATGCCCTGAGTCCAGCGCGCTCTTCACCACAGCTGCCTCTTTGCTACGCCAAAGCTCAGAAGAAAGTTGGACAGACTGAGAACATGAAAATAATAAGTCCATGAAAGGTTATGCTGTGAAAGATTGGATAGTGGTTGTCAAAACTGTCAACAGAGCCTCAGAAAAAAAAACCAAAGCTTTCTGTTTAATGAGACCAAAATTGGCCAGATGTTGAGAAACAAAACGGGCAATAGATGGTGTTAAAAACAATTTAGTATAGACCTAAATTTGATCTACAGAAATTTGATATTCACAAATTCTCAAACACCACAATTTATAACTAGCCCACTCATTCTGTTTCCTTTATAAATGACTGGAAGTTTTCTAAATCTCTTGTTAAAAACAGAATTGGAAAAAAAAAAAACACAAAAAACTATGAGCTTGTTCTTCAGTCCAGTACTCCATAACATTAACTAAAAAACAGATAACTGGAATGCTCATTTGATTCATGATGCTCCAATGGGAAAAACAGGTAGAAATATACTTAGGTCTTTTATTAACATTTAACTTAAACAATGCCAAACGAAAGAAAGCAAACAGATTTTTAGAGCTGAAGCATTGTTGGTTTCTTAAAATTGTAGAGATGAAACTCTAAATCACTTTTCATAAGGTATTTACTTAATCTTTAGCATAAGAATTCAAATTCCAAAAGCTGATCAGTAAAATAATCTTCATTAGACAAAGAATTCACATGGATTCACACTGACTGAGGGGTGACAATGGGAAGGTCCTAAACTAGGCATATTTGTTCAAATACAAAAAGAACTGAAATACAACAAAAGATATGTAAACAACATGGGATTCCCAATCTTCTTACTATATAAATGGAGGTACATCATCATATGTTACTGTAAATAGCAGCCATTCAAATGTCACAGGTGTCCTTGGTCTACCAACTCTGTTTTATATACTTTTTCTATTCTTGTGTCACTATTAATATTTAGTTGTTCAAATCTTTTTCAATAAGCCAGGGGAAAAAATCCTTCTAATATGTGCAACTTGAAGAGACTTTTCCCCAATCTATGGGAGAAATGGTGTTCTCCACCCCCTCCACCCTCCTCCCACCCCCACCCCTGTTTAGTTAAAATGGTCACGTTTAATTGATTGATTGATTGATTGAGCAGGGATTTTGGTCAGTTTTACTCCCTGCTGTACTTTTACTGGCTAGAACAGGGCCTGGCACGTAGTGAATATATTTGTTGAATGAATGATTACTATGATTTATAGCTCATTACATAAGAATATATCCAGAAACTTTTCACTTTGACTTCTTAATGCTTTTAAACTTGAAATAAAGAAAACCCTCAATGTTTATTTACAGCAGTCAGCTGCTTGTGAAAAGCAATCATTCCATACGTGTAAACAAATTATGTGAGAGAGGTGTAGTTATGCTGACAACTTAGGTGTCATCACTAACCTCACATATTTCTCTTTAAGTCCCACAGCTAAGAGCTAAACTGTAAAACACCATGAGAATGCAATTAAGCCTATATCCACATGCTGAGAATTCTCCTTTGTAAACTAATTACTTCTTCACTGAAATAATTTCTTGAAGGCAAGTACTATTTAGAATCAACATTCTGAGAAGAACCAGAAAATAACAGTCATACACCAATTCTGCTTAGGGAAGCTGTGCTTGTCACTAGGTTGCCCCATGAACCTGTTGTCCTCCCATCAGGGTACTGAATTCAATTTCTATTTAAAGGTACACTGCTTTTCTTTTGGAAGGAAAAAAAAATGCGAATTTGGAGAAAATCCCTTTTGAAAAGATTCGAAGACAACCATCCGCTTGGAATTGAAAAAAACAATGTTTGTTGAGGAAATGATCATCAGCTCCTATTGAGTCTGGAGCGGGGCCACAGGGCATGATTTGGGGGTATAGATTTATTTCATCCCTGGGTGCCAAGTCTGAGACACCGTAAGAGAAGGAGAAGGCGATAAAATGGTCAACGTGGCCACCTGCCCGGTCTGCCAGGGGGCCGCGGGGCCACTATCTGGTCCCAACTTTGTCAGCCTTTCCCTCCAGTACATATGGTCTTCGCGCTTCCCGGCTCAGGTCCTGCGACTCCCAAGCTACGGCGGGGCTGGGACGGCCAGCGGAGGCCCGTCGGCCCCGGGAACGGACCTCGGCGTCGGCGGCGCCGGCTCGGGGACGCGGGCGGGAAGGGGGCTAGCCGCCCCTCCCCCCGTCGGGGCCCGGGAGCGCCCAACGGCGGCGCCGCGGCGCCCCCAGCCCGCGCCCGCCGCGCCCTCCCAGGCGGGCCAGTGGCCCTCGGCCACACCCCGCGCCCCGGGGGCGGACCTCCGGCGGACGAGCCGGGACCCCTACCGCAGCGCTCCTCGGGAGGGCCCCCCGCGCGGGCGTGCGGCCTAGTCGGGGTTACATAACGGGGCCGGGCCCCTCGCGTGCAGCCCGGGGCCGCAGGGCCCAGGTCGGGGGAGGCGGGAGCGCTGCCGCTCACCTGCCGTAGATGCCCTCGGTGATCCGGTTCCGCTTTAGGGGGCGGCGGAGCTTACTGCAGTCAGCGTTCCGCCGCTTCATCCTCCCGCTGAGGGGCCGGGTGCCGCCGCCGCCGCCGTCTCTCAGCTCAGCCGCCGCCGCCGCCGCCGGCCCGCCCCGCGTCGGGCCTGGACTCTACCCCAGGGGCCAGTCACACAGACATGGAGCCAGCACCCGGGGGGGAGAGGGTGGGATGGGGAGGGGGAGATTTAGAGCCTCCTCCGCCTTCGGAAACAAAGAAATGACAATTCCGGGGCCCTCCCGCCCCAGCACCAGCCAGCCGCCTGCCCCGCCTCCTCGGCTCCGACGGACGGCCCTCGGGGCCAATCGAAGGCGTCGCTACGCCGCTGCTGGCCAATCCCAGGGCCCGCTAAGGTAAAACGGACTCTAGAACCCGCCTCTTTGAAGGACAGAAAACTGCGCCAATCATTATGGTGTCTGGGCCGGTGCCTCGGCCTATCACAAAAGACTTAAATAGAGTCTTATAAATAGGCCCTATAAATATAACATCCTATATTATGCCTTGTTGCGAAGGTACACTTCATTATTATTGGAGTGCTTTCCCTGTATTATAATTCATACTATAGCATACTGTGCTATTTTCATTGTAGGCTAATGATATCGGGAGGCCTGGGTTTGCGGCATGTGCTGTTTCTGTCCTGACATGTGCTCCAGTCAGTCGCGTCATTATGTAAGGGGCTCTCAGCATCCTCCCCATTCTGGAGCCTCCGGGACAAGCGCCGGGCCCTTTTCTGCGGATCTTGGAGTGCTCGGCCAGGCCGGTCGCGTCAGCACACGACGGGGATATGAATGACAAAGCAAACCCCACCACACATACATACACACACACACACACACGCACACACAAACGCACCCTGCCAGCTTCCCGCGACGTGGTGACAGCGCGGCGGCCAATCGAAGGAAGCGCAGGGCGGGGCTACTGCGGTTCCGCCCCCTCTAGCACGTCACGGGGGGGCGGGGGCCGTGGGTGCGCGCGACGTCGCGCGAGGTTGCCGAGGGTGCGTGGGGCGGTGCAGCTGGGGCTCCACGTCCGCAGGGCGGGCTGGGCGGCGGGCTCTGCGGGCACTGCGCCTGCTGGACAGGGCGAGCGTCGGCGTAGGAGGCGTGTCTGCCCCTCGGGCTGCGGGGACCGAGGGTTAGGCGAGAGGCTGCTCCGCAGGGGCAGAGAATCTTCTCACCGAACACTCCTAGGGCGTTGATTTTATGCCAGGCACCGTGCTGGGTGCTTTGCATCTATTTGTTCATTTACACCTCTTACTCCCCTGCAACATAAGTATGACAAAATCACTATTGAAAAAGCAAAGTTTTTGATTTTTTTTTTTAAGAGGAAAAAAAAGAATGGATGTTATTAAAGAAAACGGGAGATGTAGAAAGGCGCTGGAAGGAAACAAATATCCAAGTATCTCATCGCCTTAACACAACCATTGTTAGTATTCTACAATTTTTTCTTTTCTATTACTATTACTGTTACTGTTGTTATTAAACAGAGCAGTGATCATACTACATATTCAATATTGTATTCTGTTCTTTATTTAACATAAGCATTTTTATATGTTATAATGCCCCCTTCCTAAATATTTCTGATGGTTGCGTAATCTGTCAAGTGGCTGTACCAACTTAACCACTCACCAACAATGGTACTGTTAGGTGGTCTTCCAGCACATTTTTTAAAAAATTCCAGAATGTAAATGGCATCTTGTATTGTTGGGCAAACCTCTCTCTGCCCTGTGATCACCCCCTTAATCAACACCCACTCCAAGGAGGAACTTGTAATTTATACCAAATACATCGTCCTCAACCACTGCTCTCTGTTACTTTATCCTGCTCACAAAACAGCCTCTGGTGCCTGAAAGAGAAAACCCGTTCTCTTTATTGTGGCATCCAGAGCTGGTCACAGTGGGGCTCTACTCTCCTTTTCCAGGCCTATCCAGACAAGCAAGCCTTATCTATTCACTGTCCTCAAACCCACTACAACCTTATCATCCCTCCTTCCTTCCTTTGCTCCCACACAGACCATCTTCATCAGTACTGCTTCTGATCTGTGATTTCTTTGCTGAGGCATGTCCATCCACCTAGTCAAAAAGCTTCTTGGGGTTTACTTGGATCCATACCGTTTAGAGATGCAGTTTAGAAAAATGGCATGAGTACCTGCTTTTTCAGACAAGAATTGAAATTCCAGCTTGGCCACTTACTAGCTTGGGCAAGTTACAGAATCTCTTAGAGCCTCTGTTTCCCACTCAGGTATGTTTTAAGGCTTCCAGGATAATGAAGTTTCAGGGCCAGACAAGCAATAGGTAATAGCAAGTAATTACTGTTAACAGGATACTTGTTTTTTTTATCCCTCACCTCTACTCCAGCATGTTGATAAAGTGGCACTGGGCAGCCAAGAATAAACTCTGAGCTCAAACTTTCACCAAGGCCTTCCATCATTGTGAACGAATCTGAACGGAATACTCTGCTTGGAGCAGCAGAAAAAAGTGGATTCGTTGATGGAAGAGGATAACAGGCAGGACCTAAATCAACAAGGCTGGAGGCTTGAAGGCATTAGGAAGGACAGGTCCATGGTCCTGGCTCCAGACTCCTTGGGAACCCCAAGTCTGAATTGCTTTCATCTCCATGACTGTAAGGTTCCAGATTACCTGGGTCAGAGACAAGGCAACCAATTCTATGAGGCTGGGGGCCATCTATGTGGTATATTTCCACTCCCCGCGGTGTCCCTGTTGTCTAGGCCAGTGCCATGGCACACTGTGGAATGGATGAGTAAGTGATCCAGAGAAAAGATGATAGAGGCACTGGGGACACATGCCAGATTTCTGGAGCTCACTGTCTAGCCTGCCATCAAATAGATTTGTGACAGGGGAATTCCATGCTGTGACAGAAGTGCGGAGCGGCTGGGAGCTATTGGAGTGTGGGGCTAAGTACTACTGTTGGGCCTAGGGCTATGTGGGAGCAGAGAAAGGGCAGAGAGAATCTCAGGGTGATTGCCCAAGAAGATGCCAACTCATTGGTTTCCAAGGTTGACTCATCTGCCAAGATCCCTTTTAGAGACACTTCAAGCCCTGTGTTTAGAAACAAGCCATGTTAGTTCCATTGTATAGATGAGAACACTGAGGCTCAGAGAAAACAAGGTCATGCAGTTGTAATGGTAGAGCAATTTGGCTCAAGGTACAAGTTAGCAAGACCAAACCTTGAAGCTATAGGCACAGGCTCTGGTGCCTGTAAATGGCTGCTGATGGTTAGGGTTTTTAATCTGGTGGTTGGCTGGAGTAGGTTGGTGAGAGTGGCCTCCTTGCCAAGAACTCAGGGACAGGCTACCCTTCTCCATTCCCTTCTCTCTCACTCCTCCTGCCCCAACTGGACCCTCTTTTCCTGGCCCACCCTAGCCCAAGCCCCTTTGGCTCTAGCCTAGTGCCAGCCTTTTCCCTCTGAGCCCTGAAATGGCCCTTTGGGATACTAAGGGTACAGAACTGGGTTAAAATGAGGCAGGCTTCCTGCCTTGCACAAAGCTTCCCAGCTCCCCACACCTCCACCACTACTCAGAATCCAGAGGAGATCAGCAGTGGCCATTTTACAGATGACTAAGACAGGGAAGGGAAATCATTTGCTGTCATTCAAAAGACCAGTGCCAGGGCCGGGCAAGTGGCACGGTGGTTAAGCGCTGGCTTGGGAAGCCAGAGGCCCCGGTTTGGGTCCCACATATGAGGGCCAGTGACACTGCCCTCAAAAAAGAAAAGACCAGTGCCAGATGGGAATTCAGGACTGTCCTTCATCTTCTACTAGGACTTTCTGATGCACAAGGAGTTGGGATTTGCACTTGAGTATCAGCTGAGCTCAGAATAGCCTGAACAGAGAACATCACACCTGTTTCACAAAAAAAGGAAATTGCATTCCTACCTTTCAGCAGTTTTGATCCCCTCAAGCCCACCAAGCGATGCTGGCCCAGCTGCCTGAGCTTTGTTCCTGTCCCACAGGAGTCACAAAAAGTTCAGACATTGGGATGGCCATCTCTTCTATAGGTATCTGTATCCCCCCAGAGAACCTTGTTAATGGAGGATGTCCACTGCAGTGTTTAGAACAGAAACAGGATAGAAACAACCCAGATATCTCACAGAGGGACTGGTCGAACAAATGATCTCATGGAAACCAGCATAACATGGAGAATGATGACACACACCACTATGTGCCGTCCCTGCTGTGAGTACCATATGCATTTTGATCTAATGCTCACCACGATCCTATGGGGTATACATTATTAATGAGCACCACATTACAGACGAGAAAACTGGCATAGAGCAGTTAAATCATTTGCCTAAGGTCACACAGTCAGTGATAGAGCTAGAATTCAAACCTGGGCAGTCTCGTGTCAGAACCTGGGCTCTTAGCCAGTAAGCAATAGTGTTATGGAAAGATTTTTTTCTGGCTTGGAAACCGCTTGTGATATACTGTTCATGAAAACAGCAAGTTACTAAACAGTATGTGCTATATAATCTCATTTTTGTAGGGGGTAAAAAGGCATAAATTCACATGAATAGAAAAAAACCTGAAAGGATATATATACACAAAGAAGTAAAGCTTGTTTTTTGGAAATGCTGAACTCAAGGGTGCTTTATGTAAGTTTTATGTACCTCTGCATTTTCAAAGGTTTTTACAGTAGACCTGCCAAGCTTGTGCAACAATAAATACTGACATGTATAGAATGTTTTCTACACATCTGACACTTTATGTGTCCTATCTCATTTAATCTTCACAACACCCTATGAGACACTCATCTTTCTCCATTTTACAGAGGAAACAAATTCAGAAATATTGATCGTCTTCCAAGGTCACACAACAGAGGCAGGATTTGAACGCAGCCTTCCTGACTCCAAAGCTCATGTTTGTTAAATGAATGAATAATTGATTTAGCCACATTTTAACCAGGCATACCCAGAGCAGGATCACTCCCTTCGTGTGGACAAGCTTCCAGAGGGAAAGGAGGGCCTACCTACCTCCTTGGTCACTGCCCGTGACTGAGTTTTACAATTTTTGACTCAGGTGAGGAGGACACAGTGAGTATTCTCACAGAGCCCTATTTTTACAGAAAATGCATGATTATGTTTGAAAGCTGCAGTCTCTCTGACTTGATTCATCACACATCAAGGAAGCCTGGCCACTCAGACCAGGATGCTGCAGTCATAGAACCACTTGCTCACCTTTGTTTCTATAACACAGGTGCCAAGCCTGCTTACATAGTCTCACATTTATAATAACCCCATGAGGAAGGCAGAACAGCTCATCTTATTTGACTCATAAGGAAACTGAGACTGTGAGTGGGTTAGTAAATGGAAGGCAGAATTGTAAAGTAGTTCAAAGCACAAGCTGTGGTGTCAGATGGATGTGGGTTGCCAGCTCTGCCATTTATTAGCTGTGTGACTTTAGGTGTTCCTAACCTCCTCTCTGAGCAGTAGTTTTCTTATCTGTAAAACAGGAGTGATGATGCCTGTGCTCACAGGTTTGAAGGGAAGATTAAATTAAATAATGTATGCAAAAGTCTTGGTCCAGTGCATGGCATTCCAGAAATCACAGCTTTTCGTCATTGAACAAATATTTATTTAGCACCTACTATGAATTGAGCGCTGGGTGCTAGGGATACAACAATCAAAGGTCCCCGTTCTCCTGGTGCTTAGATCTGATATTGGGTGGGAGGAGTGTTTCAGGCAGAGAGAGCAGCAGGTGCACCCAGCGCTTTTTTTCTTCAACAATTTATTATGAAAAATTTCAAACACATACCAAAAAAGTTGAAAGACTTGTTCAGTGAAAAGTCATTCACCTTCCACCTAGATTCAACAGATAACATTTAACTCTATTTGTTTTATGACATATCTGTCCTAGATCCTCTGTGCTTTTTTGTACCAGGTGACTTGCCTTGAAGATCTGCATTCAGACAATCTGGAACTGTAGTTAGAAAACAGGGACCTTTGGCAAGAGTCAGGAGAAACGAGAAAATTCCCCTTTGAACAAATCTGTTGCCAGAGGCCAACTGCAGGGGACACCTCCCTTTATGAGAGAAAGCCTCTCTGTTCAGTGAGGAGCTTGACCCTCTTGTCAAGCAGCCAGTCCTTCAGTGGGGCAGGATTAGGATGCACACAGGTGTTTGGGGTGCCCTGGACCCAGGCTAGCAGGGCTCATGTTCATTTATCCCATACACAAGGGAGTCCCTCCTTAGGCACCCAGTTCATATGAAATGCTGATGGCCAGAAATCAGAACCAGAGCTGACTTTGAGGGGAATATAGACTTTTGATCTCTGACCTGTAGGAGTCAGGGCACCTGCTCCCTTATTTACTGTCGAGGTAGCAGAGGGCTTGGAATCCTCTTTTTCTATTCTTTTTTTTAAATTCTTTTATTGTGAAATAAACTTTTTTTAAATTAGTTTCAGGTGTACAACACAGTGCAATAGTTACGGTTTTTACCCCTCAAAGTGACAACCCTCCTCCCCTAATTTGCCATCCCACTCCCCTCCATATCATACATATCTATTACAATTCCCTTGACTCCTTTCCACAATATACTCTACATCCTGTAACTATATATTCAATTACAGTTGGCATACAATATTATACAACATCGGCCTCAGGTGTACAGTGCAGTGATCATGCCTCTACTCCATCCATGAAGTGGTCTCCCTAACAAGATATGTGACCATCTGAAACCCCACAAAATATTTACAACATTATTAATTATATTCTCCAAACTGTGTTTCATATCCCTGTGGCAATATTGTAGTTACCCATTTATGCTGTCTAATCCCTTCCCCTTCTCCCTCATCCCCACCCCCCTCCCAACTAGCAACCATCAGTTTTTCCTCTATATCTATGAGTCTGTTTCTGTTTACTTTGCTCATTCATTCAGTTTTTCAGAGTCCACATATAAGTGAGATCATATGGTATTTGTCATTTTCGGACTGACTTATTTCATTTAACGTAATAGTCTCTAGGTCCATCCATATCATGGCAATTGGTATGATTTCATTCTTCTTTATAGCGGAGTAATAATCCATTGTATAAATGTACCACAGTTTCTTAATCCAGTCATCTATTGATGGGCATTTCGGTTGTTTCCAAGTCTTGGCTCTTGTAAATAGCGCTGCAATAAACATAGGGGTGCATACATTTTTTCGAATTAGTGTCTTGGATTCTTCTGGGTAGATACCCAAGAGTGGAATTGCTGGGTCATACGGTAGTTGCATTTCCAGTTTTTTGAGATAACCTCCATACTGATTTCCATAATGGCTGCACCAATCTGCAGTCCCACCAACAGTGCACCAGGATTCCCTTTTCTCCACAGCCTCACCAGCTCTCGTTGTTTGTAGATTTATTGATGATAGCCATTCTGACCGGAGTGAGGTGGTATCTCATTGTGGTTTTTATTTGCATTTCTCTGATGATTAGTGAAGTTGAACATTTTTCATATGCCTGTTGGCCATCTGTATGTCCTCTTTAGAGAAATGCCTCTTCATATCATCTGCTCATTTTTTTTTTTTGAAGCAATGTCACTGGCCCTCATATGTGGGACCTGAACCAGGGCCGCTGGCTTCCCAAGCCAGCGCTTAACCACCGTGCTACTCGGCCAGCCCTGCACATTTTTTAATTGGGTTGTTTGGGTTTTTTTGGTGTTGAGTTTCATGAATGTTTTATAAATTTTGAGGGCCAGCCGAGCTTGCTCAGGAGTGCAAGCTGAGCTCTGAGCAACAGCAGTTCAATGCACAGCCTGAGCTGAGCTGCCGCTGAGCTGCCAACAGGGTGGCAGGATGGCTCAGCGAAAAAATTTAAAAAAATTTGGATATTAACCCCTTATCAGATATATCAATGGCAAATATCTTCTCCCATTCAGTAGGCTGCCTTTTTGTTTTATTGATGATTTCCTTTGCTGTGAAAAAACTTTTAAGTTTGATGTAATCCCATATGTTCATTTTTTCTTTTATTTCCCTTGCCCGAGGGGATATATCAGTAAAAATATTACTCAGGGTAATGTCTGCAAACTTACTCCCTATGTTTTCTTCTAAGAGTTTTATGGTTTCCGGTCTTACATTTAAGTCTTTAATCCATTTTGAGTTTGTTCTCATATATAGTGTAAGTAGGTGGTCCATTTTCATTTTTTTGCACGTGTCAGTACAATTTTCCCAAGACCATTTATTAAATAGACTATCTTTATTCCAATGTAAATTCTTGCTTCCATTGTCATAAATTAAATGACCATATATGGATGGGTTTATTCCTGGGCTCTCTATTCTTTTCCATTGGTCTATGTGTCTGTTTTTATGCTAGTACCATACTGTTTTGATTACTGTCACTTTGTAGTATGTTTTGATGTCAAGTAGCATGATGCCTCCCACTTTGTTCGTATTTCGCAAGATTGTCGTGGCTGTTCAGGGTCTTTCGTGGTTCCATATAAATTGTAGGATTATATGTTCTTTTTCTGAGAAAAATGTCCTTGGTAGTTTGATTGGAATTGCATTGAATCTATATGTTGCTTTAGGTAGTATGGACATTTTTGTTTGTTTGTTTGTTTTTTTGAGGGCAGTGTCACTGGCCCTCATATGTGGGACCCGAACCGAGGCTGCTGGTTTCCCAAACCAGCGCTTAACCACCGCACCACTTGGCCGGCCCGGTAGTATTGACATTTTAACTGTATTCATTCTTCCTATCCATGAACATGGTATGTATTTCCATTTATTTGTATATTCTTTGATTTCTCTCTTCAGTGTCTCATAGTTTTCTGAGTACAGGTATTTTACTTCAGTTAAATTTATTCCTAGATATTTTATTGTTTCTGAAGCAATTTTAAAAAGGATTGATTTCCTGATTTCTTCTTCTGATAGTTTATTATTGGTGTATACAAATGCAACTAATTTCTGAATATTAATTTTGTATCCTGCTACCTTACTAAATTCGTTTATCAGTTTTAACAGTTTTTTGGTGAAGGCTTTGGTATTTTCTCTATATAGTATCATGTCATCTGCATATAATGACAATTTTACTTCCTCCTATCCAATTTGGATGCCTTTTATTTCTTGTCTGATTGCTGTGGCTAGAACTTCCAGAACTATATTAAATAGAAGTGGTGAAAGTGAGCAGCCTTGTCTTGTTCCTGATCTTAAGGGGAAAGCTTTTAGCCTTTCCCCATTGAGTATGATGTTAAGCTATGGGCTTATCATATATGGCCTTTATTATGTTGAGATATGATCCCACTATTCCCACTTTGCTAAGAGTTTTTATCATAAATGACTGCTGAATTTTGTCAAATGCTTTTTCTGCATCTATTGATATGATCATGTTTCTAGACTTTTCAAATTGGAAGAAGACTTAGAAGTTATCTGGGCTGGAGTTAAGTGGCTAAATACCCCGGTGCACAAGTCAGGCTGCCTGAGTTTAAACCCCAGCTCTACTACTTACTAGCCCTGGAATCCTGGACAAGTCACTTACCCTTTCTGTACCTCAAGTTCCTTGTTTGTAACCTAAAGCTAATAGGTCTCTTAACTGAGTCATACATAGTAAATACTAGAACAGTGCCTAGCAATGGGAAGTGCTTAGTAAATGTTAGCTCCAGAAAACATCTAAAGCAAAAGTAACCAACGTTAGTGGTTTGCAGCCAATTTTCCCCCATGCATGCATTAACATATTGTTTTTGTTATAATTTTACAAAAGTGGGAACATACTGTGCACACTGTTCCATAATTTGCTTTTTCACCAAATAGTATAGCCTCCAGGCTATTTTTGATATACCTTAAAAGCATTTTCCTCTGGATTTTTCTGCATATGTTCAGAACCATCATATTGGTGGCAAGTAGTTTTAACTTAACCAGTCCTCTTCTATTCGACATTAAGGTTAGTCTCAATTTTTTTCCTTCTGTAAATAAAACGGTGCTGAGCAAGAAGTGAGTGATGCCACCTGACTGTATGACCTCTTGGGTCTTACTTATTTCATCTAAAAACAAAATGACAAATTCTACCAGGTGATAAAAATTTCCTACAATCCACATATGAATCACCTCCAAGACATCTCTGACCATCAGTAACCATTAGTTTCTGCATGCATTCCTTTAGTGACCGGGTGCTCACTACCTCATGAGCAGCCCGTTTCATTGGGCATCTGTAATGGTCAGTGAATTATCCACTTATGTTGGGCCAAAATCTGCCTCCCTGCAACTCCTAGCCTAGTTTTATTCTCTGGGGTCCCACAAATTCAGGCTATACTCTGTGGCCAGTGGCTGGGGCTGTGTAGAAGGTAAGGAAATTTGATTCCTTCTTCCTCCCTTCCTTCCTCCCTCCCTTCTTTCCTTCCTTCCTTTTTCCCTCCCTCCTTCCCTCCTTCTCTCCCTCCCACTCTCCTACCCTCCAACCCTACTTCCCTCTTTTCCTTTCTCCCTCCCTCCCATTCTTGATGCTTATTATATATGAGACCTTCTGCTAGGCACATGGATGTGAGCCATTGGAGAAGTTGGCTGCTGCAGGGTCACACCTACACCACAGGTGCCCTAAATCCCATTTCCGGGGACTGTCCAGCACTGGGGATGGGGATGCTGAAGCTGCTGGCCTTCCTCAAATGTATTGTAGTACTCAGGCCCCAGGCAGAGTCCTGGGATGCTCCGTGAGGAGGTGACCAGAGGTAGGGGCAACTTCCGCCTGGAACTAGATTAGGAGTCCTGCCATGTTTTTACTACAGCTGGACCCAAGCCTCTTTTCTTTTTTTCCCACCTACCTACCCTTAAAGGGTTTAGAAACAAGTTGATTTAAATACAGATTCAAATATAAATAATTTCATCTGAGTAACTCTGAGAAGTTAGTTCTCTGTGGGGCCTGTCTATATCCTCCCCACCGTTAACATTGTTCTTTGTTTTCATTTATTCATGGATTCATTCTCATTCAATACATCCTAATTAATAGCTCACTGAGTGTCCTCTCTGACATGTGGTAAAGTTTTAAAGAAATTTTGCAAATCCAAGGCCCACTCTGAGCCTCAGTTTCCCCGTTTGTAAAATAGGAGTGTTGATTCGTTCTCTGCCTTTCTTTTTTTTTTTTTTAAGATTTTATTGGGGAATTGGGGGAGGGGAACAGACAAGTTGCCGTCCTCTTGTTCTTTAGTCTAATTGTGGAGGACATTGCTTCACTGGCCCATATTGGTATCGTCATTGTGCTCTTCCCAGGTGAGGCAGATTGGTTGCTGGCCTCTGGATGGCCACTCATGGTGGTTCTTGGCAGCTCATGCTGGCTGCCAGCCACTCATGCTGGCTGCCAGCCACTCACTGTAGCCTATGGCAGCCCACTGCAGCAAGGGCTGCAGCTATGCCATCGCCAGTGACTCACAGCAGCCCAGCTCCAGGTGGAGCTGTTGTTCACCATCTTAGTTGTAGAGGACAGTGTCACTGGCCCTCATATGTGGAATCTGAACCGGGGCCCTGCTGCTCAGAGCTGACATCCCAAACCAGCTCTTAACTAACACGCCATTCGGCCAACCCATTCTCTGCCTTTCTTGCAAGAATATGGTGTGGGTAATCTAAAGGAATGAATGAAGGAGGATTCTCATGTTTGGGCACGGAGTGAATGGATGCCCTCTTTTAAACTGAGCACAGTGCCTGCCTTATAGTAGGAACACAGCAAGTACTTGTTGAATGAATGAATGTTAAAATAAATGCATTTTTTCTCCCTCCCTGTCATAGTCCCTCTGCTCCTGTGTTAACTCCATAGACAGGCTAGCAGAGCCAGCCTTGCAGCCTGAGATAAGGCCTTTGGCGGGTGTCTCCCCATCATCCTCTGGGGTGGGGGTGAGGGCAGAGAGGTGATGCCTAGTACTGGTGGAACCACTGCACAGAGACCGACACAGGATGGGCTCTAAGTACCCACCGTCTGTGCGGGGCTGCCTGCCCCTGTGGACCTTAACACTGGAGGTGGCTTTCATTCTTGTTTTCTGCTTTTTCATGGATTATGATAGTTCCTCAAAGGATCATAAGGCGCTCATGGGGACCTATGGAGGTGAGTGCCCAGAGGGGAGGTGGCCACAGAGGCAAATAGCAGGGGCAGGAAAAAAGGAGGTTTGTGGTCCTCTAGGAGCCTAGATGTTCCTTTCCATAAAGTCTCCAAAGAAAGGAGCTTTATCTCCTTCCATTGGTTGCACAAAGACTCAGCCAACAATGTAGGCTCTCCTTTAGGACCAGTGTGGGCATCACCTCTTCCATGAAGCCTTCTTTGATTTGTCAAGGCAGAGTGAGGGGCCTCCTTTTTTGTGTTCCCAGAGTTCCCTTTACCAAATAGTCTCCATAATTCTCTGCTTCTTTGCTTCCCTCCACTTCTTTCTCTTTAGTGGCAAGGAATTTCACATTGTTGATGGGTTTTTGTTTTTTGTTATCTTTGTATTGGTCTCTCTTGCTCATTTCTGTACCAACCTTCTTTTAGAAGTTTTAGCCCATTGCCCCTCTGCCACCTCCAGCCTTCTTCTAACTTAGAGGCTGAGCAGTCTGCATTCTGTCTGCAAATCCAGAGCCATAAGGTATGGTTGTAGGTTGGTTGTTATTTTATATGCAGCTAAAAATATTCACAGACAGTGATGAGAACAACTGTAAATAAGACAGATATTCACAGTGGTGTGGCTTTTACTTTTTATAAAAATTGAAATGAGTTTTCAAGCATCTCAATGGACCGGTATATTGTTCATGATTATGGACCGGTCTCTTTGAGTGATGTTCCTGAGACAAAGGTGACATTTGAGTCTGGTTGAGTACCTACTGGTTCCTAAGTGATGTTAACTGACTAGTTAACTAGAAGCAAAGGGAAGCCACCCCTGGGCCCTCAGCAGTGGAAAGTAGGACAAAGAAGTGACTTAGGGAGGGAAGCCCCTATACCACTTAATGGGCTGGCCCAGAGGGGCCCTTGCCAGAAAGGCAAGGCCTGGGCACAATTTTAATTCCTTCCCATTTACCTTAATTCTGTTCACTCCAATGCAATGTGATTTAAGGCGTTCGTTCACTTATTTCTTCAACCCTGTATTACATCCAGTGTGGGATCCAGACACATGCTAATTAGTGCTGATATTTATTGAGCACTGACTATATCCCAGGTGCCATTCTAAATGTTTTACTTTGAACCCTTATAATAACCGCATGAGATAGGTACTAGGATCTCCATTTTTCATACGAGGAAGTTAGGTGTATGGATGTTGAGTAATCTGCCCAAAGTCGCTCAGTTAGCAATAGCACGGCACATTTAAATTTAGGCAGCCTGGGTTTAGTTTCCATGTACTTAACCATTATGCATCACGGCCCCATTTTACGGTGAGGTTGAGTCACTTGTCATATAACCAGTAGGTGTAGGAGCCAGCATTCCAACTTTGTAGATCGGCTCCAGGATCCCTGTTCTTCCCCCAGTGCTGTGCTGCTAACATAGATGTAAAGTGTCCTCAGACACTCACTTTACATGGAAGCACACAGAAGAGGGCCCACGACCCAGGCAGGGGAGCCGGTGGTGTCAGGGAAGGCTTCTGGAGGGTGGTGACTGCCCAGTCAGGTCTTGGAGGGTCAGTAGGAGTTAACCATGTGAAAATGGAGGGTCAAGAGCACAGTAGGAACCATCGTGCATGTGCTCATTGGAGTGGACCAGGCTAGGGTTTGACAATGCAGTGTTGTTGGAACATAAAGAGGGAGTCAGGGCATGGTGGACCCATTGGGTTGAGTTTGACCTTGGTTTGACTTTCATTTTGCTGACCTAAAAAGAAGCAGGAGTGTGACAAGCTTGGGTTTAGGATATGGAGAAAGCCCTTCCAGGCCTGGCGTAGGAGATGGGGGAACGGACATGACTTCAGGAGGGGAGACCAGTGTGGAGGCTGTAGCGTAGTACGGACCAGAGGCCATCAGGCTTTTCACATTGTGCACACCATTTCTCTAGCATACATCATATTTACACATTATACTCAAGTACTGCTGCATGAATATACTTTGTACATTATGATACATATGCGCAAATTAGAAAATTCAAAAGAGATCAAAACGAAATATATAATATTTTCAAATTACTGACCATGATGGTGTCTGTCAATTTCAAGGCGAGGTCTATTGTTACCATTAATGATAGTGGATATAAACCATTCCTCAGAGTCTTTGTGATCATTTCAAATGATCTTGGTTGACTTATGATTAGACTGACTTTTTTTTAAAAACCTTGAATGTGACTGACAAAGAGTTTGCCTAAGGAGAAGTACCACTCTGCCCTTTTTTTTGTACACTTGGCTATCATTATTATTTTGCCTTCTGTCCATGTAAACTACAATAAGTTATTTAAACCAGCCAATTCTAAAAAAGTCACTTTTGAGACAATCAGAAAATCTGAATATAACATGAACATTATATGATATACAGGAATTATTATTAGTTTTGTTAGGTGTGATAATAACATAATGGGGTGTTTTTTTTTAAGCCCTTATCTGTTATTAGAGAAGCATATTGAAATGGAATGATGTCTGGGGTCTGCTTTATGCCAAAAAAGAAAAAAGAAAAAGAAAGGAAGAAAGAAAGGAAGGAAGAAAGAAAGAAAGAAAGAAAGAAAGAAAGAAAGAAAGAAAGAAAGAAAGAAAGAAAGAAAAAGAAAGAGGAGAAAGATAATAAAACAAGATTGGTCCTATGTTACGATCATCAAGGCTGGGAATGGGCGTGTGAGGCTCACCATGCTACTTTCTCTGTTTTTGCACATGCTTAACATTTTCCGTAATAAAGAGTTAAATAATAATAATAATAATAATAAACCATTCCATTAATTGCAACATGATGAATATGGAAAAGCACATATCAACCCCTTCCTAGTGGCCCAATATTCCCTCAGGGCACCTTCCAAAGCTAGAACAGCTTCTAAAACTGTCTGACAACCCAAGCAAGTGAAAGAAGGCTTTGGGGTTAATCTGACTATTAAATACTTGCAGAGTTGCAAACTTCACCAAGTGCCTTTAGAGGTAGAATCAGTGGTTCTTAGTAGAGCTTAGATCAGTGTTTCTCAAAGTGTAGTCCTCAGACCAGCTGCCTCAGCATCCCTGGGAACTGGTTAGAAATGAAGGTTCCTGGGCCCCAGTCCATACTGAGTGATCAGAAACTCTAGGGGTGCAGCCCAGCAATCTATATTTTACCAAGTGACTCTAATGCACATGGAAGTTTGAGAACTACTGGAGTTAGATTGATTCATATCTTGCCTCTGCTTCTTCTTAGCTGTGAGACCTTGGGTAAATTACTCAACCTCTCTCTACCTGCATTTCAACCTCTGTGATATGATGATAGTACTTATTTCATTAAGCTGTTGAAAGATCTGAAATAATTAACACATATAAAGACTGATAAAAGTATTAGCTTTTAGTATTAATAAACTTTAATTTCTTATTTATTTATTTTTAGTAAAAATAAGTAAAACTAAATAGAGGTGCTAATATCTTCTTCCAGCAGCCCCTATAGAATGTCTGGACCATTTTCTGAGGTGTGTGTCTCCTACTCTGATGACACTGGTCTGAATAACCTGTGATGAGGCTGAATGGGCAGGGAGAGTAAAGGAGAAGCGGAGTCCGAGTCAAGAGATATTTAGGAGATAAAATCAGCTGCACCAGTGAAAATGAGTGAGAAATCAAAGATGGCTTCAGATGTGTGATTTGGCAGATGGAAGAGCTGGTTCCTGAGATGAGAAGCATGGGGAGGGGCAGGTTGTAGGCAAATGAACAGTGATATGTTCATTGTGGGCTTGGGATTGAGACACTTAGGGAAAACAGAATGTATCTGTTCTGCTGCATAACAGACTACCCCTAAACTTAGTGGGTTAAAATAGCAACCATTTGCTTATTTGTGGTCATGATTCCGTGGTTCAGCACTTTGGGTTGGGCTCAGCAATTTGGTTCTTCTGTTGGTTTCACCTGGCACCTCCAGCCTGAAAGTTTGACTGCAGCAGATGGCCTCTTGTGGCCCCATTCATATGTCTGGCAGTTGGTGCTGGCTGGCAGCTAGCCCATATGGTGCCAGCCGACTAGCCCAGACTTCTTCACATGGCAGCAGAAGAATTACCACAGTAACAGAGGGCAAGTCCCAGTGTTCAGGTGCTTCTTGAGTCTCTCCTTGTATCGGTTTACTAATGTCCCATTGGCCAAAATAAATACAAGGCTCCACCCATGTGGGAGGGGTCTATACTGGGAGGCCTGATTCACTGGGAGCATTACTGTAACAATCTATCACAGAGCCTGCTCTGAGGCTGACAAATTGGGGGACCAGCCTGGGCCCTGCACTGAGACTACCACCCAGCTCCCCACTATACTCCTCAGAAAAAGGGAGGAGCACTTCTGAAAGATGAGAGGGGCTCTGCCAGCGACATGTAAATACCTCCCAAATCCTGGCACCTTCCACATCTTAGCCTTGGCTGCCCCTTTGACTGGGAAATCTCTTTTTCTCTTCTCAGGCTGCTACAAGGGTAGGGTGGAAGTAGAGGCCGTGGGGAGGGCAAGGTGTCGTGGTCCCAGTCAGGGGCTGCAGAGGTCTGCGCAGTCAGCAGTGGAGAGCACAGTGTGGTGGTCAAGCTCAGAGCCTGAGGAAAGAACTTGGGCCTGGCCTCAGAGCTGATGGTGCTGAAGTGTCTGCGGGCCAGAGGGAGTGGCCGAGGTGAGTGGGAACACAGAGCTAGAACCACAGGGGCAGCCAGGCCCGAAGAGGGGCAACAGTCTTGCCCAAAGTCACACAGTTGACAAATGGTAGGCATGGGATAATAGTTACTAAGGCTTACTACGCACCCAGTGCTAGGCTGAGTGATTTGCATGAGCCAGGAAGCTCAATGCTCACAGCAATTCTCTGAGCAGGTGCCATTGTTTCATACCCATTTTACAGATAAGGAAGCTGGGACATGACCTCACTCAGAGGCTCACATTCTGCACCATTACACTATATATGCTGTATGGAGAGTCAGGATGGTGTAGTGCTTAAACCCAGAGAGTCAGGATTCAGATCTCCCACCACCATTTGCTAGCTGTGTGACCTGAGCTAGCTACAGCACCTCTCTGTGCCTCTCTTATCCCGATCAGGGATAAGAAATAGCACCTGCTGCATAAGGTTGTTGCAGGTTAAGGCTGCAAGTCACTTAGAACAGAGCCTAGTATATGGAAGGCACCATGTATGTTCTTGCTGTTACAATGGTGGTAATTATTGCGTCATCTCACACTGCTGGGCTCCTAGGTTAGACTTTCTTTCTCCAAGTCATGGGGCTTTCGTAAACATCTCTTGAGGGCCTGCCTTAGATGGTAAAATTCCCCTCTGGGGCCCAGTCATTGGGGCCCCTGTAGCACGTACACTCCTTATCACCCCTGAACAGCTTAGAGTCATTAGTTTATCAGACCAGTGGCTGATGCAGGGCCCCTGAGAGATAGAGACTGAGACCAGTGGAAAGGCCCTAAACTGGGACACAGCCCTGAAGCGGGAGCCATGGGAGGAGCAGGTGTGGGCCTAGCGCCCCGGGAGGCTGAGAGAAGAAGTGGGAGTGTGCAGGAGGTGAGAAAAGAGGGACCTGAAACCAAATGTTATTTATTGGCCAGTATGGGGTGAACGGGTTCTGTCAAAACCTCCCAGAAACTGCCATCCTAATTTCATCCCCCTGGCTCCTCTCAGGAACAGTGTGGGGCCTTCGGGCGGAAGGTCCTCGGCTCCTGTACCTGGCAGTAGGAGTGGCAGCTGTGCCTGATAAAGCCCCCACCCAAGATCTTCTGGCTTTCTAATCTTGAGGGCCCCACATCTGCCATAATCCCGGTGACCCTCCTTTCCCCACCCAAGGATTCGCCCCCCCCCCCCCCGGAATATACCAGAGCAGTAAGGTCCTTAGAGAATATCAAGTCCAACTCCCATGTGTAACAGAGGGAAACTAAGGCCCAAAGAGAGCAAGGGACTTGCCTAAAGTCCCTTCGCCAGACAAAGACAAACAAGAACAAGAGACAGGCTAGCCTGGTGGAAGGACACTCTACCAGGATTTCAGAGAGTGGCTCTGCTGCTGACATGCTGTGTGGCCTTGAGGAAGTCGCAGGCTCTCTCTGGTCCCCTTCTGTAAAATGAGAGGAAAATGGAAGCGTTTCCCTACTCATGGAATCTTCAGTAAGTCTGATCCCTATGCCTATAGTGTTGCTCCAAAATGGCAGATGTGTTATTTTTTTTTTACAGATGTATTTAATAAAAGATTGAATTTGAATTATCCAAAGTGGAGTGTGCAGTATCCAATTTGCCACAGGTCTCACCACTCCCAAATATGCATTGCACCCTTCACACACATAGTTTCCAGTTTGGCTCCGGAAGGAATTTGAGCAATCCCAAGAGGAACCCCTATACAAAATGTGCCCAGCCCACCCCCATTCCTAAGAGGATGCATGCAAGAGACTGATACACTGCCTGTACCCCCTAACTCCCTCTTGTCATAGAAGGTGCTGGAAGCTGAATCCTCCTGAATGCCCACTTCCCCACTGACTCCCCCAAACCTCAGATCCCATGGATGTCCTGGAGGGGAGAGGGGGTTTCCTACATCCAGTGTTGTCACATTGATCTGGGAACATTAGCACCTACCCAAGCCCTATGTGCAAGACCCTAGGTATGTGTGTTTTCAATGAAAGTGTATTTAAATGTACCTTGAAGGGGCTTTCTGAGACTGCAAAGTTCTGGAAATGAGAGCTTCCTCATTGATATCAGAGCCAGGGGCTGGACACCTGTGGAAACCAGGTCAGTTCGTACTGCTGTGATGGTGATGGTGATGGTGGTGGTGAATAACCATGATTTACTGAGCCATGTGCCCCGCACTGTGCCAAGCACTTGAACAAAATGTTACTGCCCTCAGATCTCCCAGCACCCTCTGGTGGGGGTGGGAATAATTGCCCTTACTTAGCTGATGAGGAAAGTAAGTAATCTACAAGGCTACAGGGCTATGAGGTTGAAATATAAAAACTATGTCAAATGTTGGCAATTTAGTATGGTTTAACCTAATAGGGAATGACAGAGCTGGAATCAAACAGAGCTGTCTAAACTTGAAGCCCGTGCTATTTTTCTTTTATTAAAAAAATTGTTGGGGCTGGCCGAGTGGCTCAGTTGGTTAAGAGCTTGCTCAAGAGTGCGAGCTGAGCTCTGAGCAACAGCAGTTCGATGCCCAGCCCGAGCTGAGCTGCTGCTGAGCTGCCAACAGGTGGCAGGATGGCTCAGCTAAAAAAAAAAAATTGTTTATTATCTACAACAGGTTATAGAAAATGTAAACACAGAAAATCTTAAGAAAGTTAAACTCTCCCAAACCAGAGATAATATTCATAGGGGGAGAAATTCCTTCAAGGTCTCCCTCTTCAGGCATTTATACATCTGTAAAAAATAGTTGGTGTTGGTCGATAAAGTATTCTTTATTATTCTGAGTGATTCTGTGCACCATGCCACTGGATTCTGACAACCTGATAAAGGTGGTATGATTATTTTCCCCATTTAACAGATGATAAAACTAACAGGGCATGTGGTGTTGTAGTTAAAGGGACAGACTTCACAGCAGACCATCTAGGTTTAAATTTTGGCTCTACCCACTGGGGCAAGTTCCTTAACTCCTTTGTGCCTCAGTTTTCAGATCTATAAAATGGTGATAACAGCTCCCACCTTGAAGGGTGGTTGTGAGAACTAAATGAAATAATCTATGTAAAATGATTAAGACAGTGTTGGTACAGGGTAAACATTTAGTAAATGTAAGCTGTTTGTTGTTAAAGCTCAGAGCCATTAAATAACTAGATGAAGCCCATATAGTGGGAAAGTGCCAGAGCCCCTAATTTGAACCCAAGCTTGTCTAGTGCTGGAGCTCAAGCTGCTAACTGCTTCTTAAGCCTGGAAATAAACAGAAGTGTCCACGCTTTTTCTGAACCTCTCCCTAACATTAGGTATATCTCTTACCCTCACCTATCACCACAACCCCTGTGCTGGGTCTGGGGCTGGGAAGGTGTGGGTCACCCAGATGGCCCTAATGCTTTCTGCTGGCCCACCAGATCTCTCTTAGCAGGTGGCAAAGGGAGAGAACTGTTTTCTGTGAAGATGATTTGGTTCTGGCCAACAGAACCTCTGATCCTGCTTCTGCTCCCTCTTTTCTGCATGAGCTGAGCCGCTTCTGTGGCCTTATTTTCTCATGTGCATCATTGGGAAGTTGAACTTGATCCTCAATAGCAGCAGTAATTACCTTTACTGAGTGTCAACTACGTGCCAAGCACTGGTCCTGATGTTCTACACTTGCTCATATCATTATGTTTAATAATAACAATAATTGCTACATTTCCTGAGTATTCACCATTGGCCCTGCCTTCGTGCTTAACCAGCATTAGCTCATCTAATCCTTACCTCAACCCTGCATAGTATGCATATACTATCCCCATTATTCAGACGAGAAAACTGAGGCTCAAACCTGACCAAGCCCTATCAAATGATCTCTAATTACCCTCCCAGCTGGTATGCTGTAAAACTCTAATTTCATGTAACCCTCTACCATATCTGCTTCTCTTCCTCCTCCCCGACATATCCTCCCTTAGCCATCTTCCAAGATGTTACTGTCATGGCTGCCCTCGGCTTGGGCTTCCTCACCTCGTCTTTGTGGAAACAAGGCTGGAGCAGCGTGGCCTTCAACCTCTTCATGCTGGCCCTTGGGGTGCAGTGGTCAGTGCTGCTGAATGGCTTCCTGAATCAGAATATGGTCATCACACTGTCCAGGTAACCGGATGGCTACTGGATCACTTGGGCCCTTGAGGATATGGGGCCCAAAAGGATGGGTTCTAGAAGAGCCAGATGTCCCCTTGTCTTTCCAGCACTGAAGCCATGTAATATTTAGGACATACTTATACTAACAAATTATTCATTGTTTATCTGAAAGTCAAGTTTAACCGGGCATCCTGTATTTCATCTGTCAACCCTAGGCCCAGATCTATAGCTCTCACTAAGTCCTGTCTTTATTATTATGATTTTGTAAAGTTATCCAATCAATATGGGTTTAAGAAAAATAGAGATTAGACAAAAACAAACAGAAATGTCACACTCAGAGAGACAGTCTCTTGAAAAGAAAGAAGTACTCTTGGTCCTCAAATGCTGGTAGACATGAAATAGCCAAGACTTTACTTCCTTTAAATTAATTTTGGTCCATTTAGATGCAATTATATGAAATTCTAAGAACTAGCAAAATTAAGCCATGATGCTGGAAGTCAGAATAATGGTTACCTGGTGGAAGGCAGGTGTTATTCATTAGGAAAGGGCCCAAAAGAACCTTATGGGGTGCAGTAAATATTCTCTATGTTCTCCTGGGTGATGATTATACAAAGGTATGTATTGGGTTGTCAGAAAATACATGTCGTATTTGTTCTATGTTTTTTATTGCATAAATGTGTCATGACTTTTTCGACAACCCAATATATATATATGGAGCTGTATGGGGTTTTTTTGGGTTTTTTTAAAGACACTAGTACTTGACAGAAAGAACTAGGTAAAATTTTTCCCCAAATTTGTTTTTTTGTTTTATCTAACTCTGAATCTGTCATGCACAGATGGTGGTAAATCCCATTTCAGGCATGTTGGGGGAACTTGTCACTTCTTGAGGCCACTCCCTCCTCCTCTCTAAGCCCCGGCTAAACCTTTGGGCACTGCTGTTGAACACCTCTCCATGAGCCAGGCACTGTGCCAGGCACTTCACAAACATAGTTTCGTGTAATTCTTCCAGTAGGGGGTCTAACCTGATGTACAGACAAGAAAACAGAGGCTCAGAGACACTTGTCTAGGCTCACACAGCGGAGTGGTGGAAATGGCTTTAGCTTTAAGTATGCCTTCCAGCTCCGTACTCCAAGTAGTTATTGGCATGAAACAGAGTCTAGTCAGCTCCCTACTGGCCCTGGAAAAAAAAGGAAATCTCCACCTTTTTTTTCGCCTAAAAAGTTTAGAGCTAATCCTTGTGGGAATTCAGTAACTCCAGTAACCACATGAGAAGTGACCAAGGGAACTCTGAGGGCTCTGATAGTGGTGGTCCTGGTTTGGCGTTTCTGCTGCCTTGGCATAAGGTCACACAAGCCTTCAGCCTCCTGTGCCTCAGTTTCCGGGCCTCTCTGGGCTGCTGTCTCTTCTGAGGTCCTGACTACAGGGTCCTATTTGTCCTTGGCTCAATCCAGGGAGACCAAAAAAGGTCATTTGCAGCCTGAGTGAACTCCCCTGCCCAGCCTCTGATCACTTGGATCCTCCCAGCTGTGACCCCCTGCTGGGACTGGCATCACAGATTTGAACAGTGGGCACCTTTCTGACCATCCCAGTTCCTTTAGGGCAGGGACCTGTCTTATTAAGCTTTGTCCTTTGTTTTCCTCGCATAGTAAGAACTTAGTATAGTCACTGGAACAAAAACGAAAATAAAAGGAACCCTAAAAGTTGTGATTATTTTTAATGCCATATTTTGAAAGGTCCAGGAGGGCTCCCCCTAGAAGATAATCGCAATAACCAACCCCGTTATTGTGCTTGACATATATATATTAACTCACTTTGCCCTCACAAATATCTCCATGGCTTTGCCTCTACCTAGTAGAACACTGAGGCACAGAGTAGTTAATTTGCACAAGAACACACAGCCAGAAAGTGGCTGAGTCAGGATTCCAACTTAGGCAGCCTCAACTGAGACTGCATTCCTAACCACTGTACTTCACTGTCTCAATACCTCCCTAGTCCCCCTGGCCCCTGAGGTCTGAAATCCGACCACTGGCACACATCTGTTTCAATTATGGCTTTGCCTATTAAATGAGCATTCACTCGAAAGACATAACACAGCCAGCCACGGTGAGACACTAAGTAACGCCCTATGCTAAATAATTCCTGGTCCCTGTGAGACTCCTTCCCATGCCCTTTGCTTTCTGACCTTCCCTCTGAAGTCCTTGAGCCTTAAGCAGGACGCTACATCGGCAGCAAACACTGGGGAGGCAGTGTCCAGACTTCAGAGCACAGGCTTTGGATCCAGGCCAGCTAGGTTTGAACCTCACATTTGTCATTAACTAGCTGTGTGGCCATTGCCAAAAATATCTCCTCTGCTAGTCTCAATGTCCTCTTCTGTAAAATGGAGGTACTGAATGGTACCCTAGCACCATTTACAGAGGGTTACTCGGAAGGTTAAAATTTAAATGAGGTGACATAGTTACAAGTCTGTTATATGTGATGCTCTATAAATTATTATTGTTGTGGTGGTGGTGGTGGTGTTTGTAGCATCATCATCATCATCACTCCTAGGGGAAGGAGGGGATCTCAGAGCAAGGTTCCCGCAGGAGAGTGGGTTGGTTTACTCAGTGGCAACTCCCCCAGAAAGCCTTCCCTGATGAGTCCAGTCCACACAGTTCTCTTCCTCTAGTGAATCCCTCTAGCCTCATTATACCACGAATAGTGATATCAAGGCTCATGTCAGCCCTATCCCCCCAGCTGAATCCTAAGTGCCTTGAAAACAAAACTTGTTTTTTCCTCCTAACTCTCCACATTGAGCTTGCTCATTTGTCAAGGGAAGAAAAGAATCAATAATAGTACTAATAATGCCGCTCTCTTCTTGGTTTAGGTCTTTGTACTGTGACGGTACTAGACACAAAAAGCACGAGTATTCCTTCTAATCCCCACAGCACTACCAGGAGATAATTGTATTATCGTTCTTATCCACAGATGGAGAAACAGGCTCAGAGAGATTAAATAGCTCCTCAAGTGGAAAAGCTGAGGTTGGAAGCCAGGCTTGTCCTACTTCAAAACCCAGTCTCTCCACTATCATGGAGAGGAGCTGAGGGTGGCGGGTGGACCGGCAGGTGAACAGCGCCCTCTATGGAGCATCTGTGAGTGATAACGGCAAAAGAGAAGAAGCCATGGGCAAAATCCCAGCTATGGGATCTCAGAAGGGGTCGTCCCTCTGAGGGAACACTCAGCCTCTATCTGACATTGCTATGAGAACGTCAGAGCAAACTCAGTATGGATGAATGTGTACAGATCAATCCCTAGGAGTGTAAATGCCCCCCTAATGGGGGAAAGGGATGAAGGAGATCCCAGGCTGGGTCGTGTCAGTTCCCATGGAGGTAGAAATCTTGTCTTCTTGTTCTCCTGTGTCCCCTGTTTCTTGAACAGTGCCAGGCAGAGAGTAGGTCCTCAACAAATGTTCGTTAAATGAGTTAATGAATGA
This sequence comes from Aselliscus stoliczkanus, assembly GCA_033961575.1. Lineage (NCBI taxonomy): Eukaryota > Metazoa > Chordata > Mammalia > Chiroptera > Hipposideridae > Aselliscus > Aselliscus stoliczkanus. The sequence continues at coordinate 165,335,969 of CM066730.1, forward strand.
ATGAATGAATGAAGAGCAAAAAGAAAAATGAATGAATGAGAGGCATCCTTCATAGTCATCCCTGTCTTGTCCTCTCTGCCCAGTATGCAACAGGCCACTATGAGTTCTATGTCTCCGCTGATCTCAGTGGGTGCTGTCCTGGGGAAGGTCAACCTGGTGCAGCTGGTGGTGATGACGCTGATGGAGGTGACAGTCTTTGACACCATGAGGATGGTCAGCAAAAAATTCCTCCATGTGAGTCATGGTGCTATGAGGAGGTGGAAGGGAAGGGAGGGTGCTGCCTCCATTTGGAGGCTTCTGCAATTTAAAAAAAATAAAGACAGGCCCAAAGGGGGTTACAAAGTGTGGTCTATGCTAAATGTTTAAACATTGCAAATGAATGCCTTTAATTTCCAAATTATGATACTGTAGGAATCACAAGATAATTGTGGGATGTATAAAAAGAGAATTAATTCCCAGGGCCTCGTTGGCTATGGTCCAGCTAGCTGCATGGCCAGCATCTACGTTCAAACGAGTCAGCGTGTGTCACTAACTATACAGGTGATCTCATTGGCAGAGGTTGTCAAAATCTAAACCTGAGGCCAGCTGTGAAGGTGATACCATGTCAGATGGCTCTTCCAGCACCTCTGCTGTAGCTGTGACCTTGTGGTCAGGTACAATTAAGTAAGATAAGGGCTGATCACAGATGAGAAAGCTGATGCCCAGAAAGGGGAAGTGATTGCCCAAGATCACACAGCAAGATAGTAGCATTTGTCTCATGTTAACTTTGATCACTTGTGAAGGAGGTTATTGCAATAAGTTGGGGCAACAGTGAGTGAGGGAGGCTTAAACCATCAGTGAGGTGCGGTGGTAAAAATTCTGCCAATTCTGGGTATTTTTTGAAAGCACACATGATAGGATTTAAGAGTAGCCCACTGAGGGAATTATTAAGGATAAGTAAATTTGATATTCCTAAAGAAAAATTAGCATATATCTAGAATTTACTAAAGACTTCAGTTTGGTATTATAAATCTAGCTTTTTTATGTTGCAAAGTTTATATCACTCATCTCCATGAAATTCTGCTGAATCGTAGGAAGCAGTGAAGGGGAGGTGGCCATGTGGTTTTTGGCCCCACCTAAGTGGACCTCAGCCAAAGGCATTTAAGAGCTGCCAATAAGACCAACCAGCAACCTCCCTGGAATAAACACCCAGCTACTCATGGGACTCCTCTGAAAGGGAAACCGCTGGGTTGGGTAAGCTCAGAACACTGGTCTCATGACTTCAAGTCACATCTGCTACACAAAGCTCAGAACTTTCTCCAAGGAGCATGGGAGTTTGCCGGTGGGCAAAGTGTACTGACACGCCCTGGGTTTTGTTACAGATACCTGACTACATAAATATGATGTACATCCATGTGTTTGCGGCCTGTTTTGGGCTGACTGTGGCCTGGCACGTCACAAAGCCTCTGCCCAAGGGAGCGCAGAAGAAAGATCAGATGGCAAGGAGCCCCAGTTTGTTTGCCATGCTGGGTAAGGACAAGGTGGGTGGGTGGTTTCATGCCTGACTGAGCAAGAGGCTCCAAAACACCCTACAGAAAATCTCCTTTCCCAACCTGGGTGCCTGAAGTCCCTCTATAAGGACTCATTCCCTTAAGTGGTATTTGATGAATTCACACCTTTGAATAAAGCCTTCCTCTCTAGGGAATCTCTCTTTATTCATATCCAAAGAAGAGGAGAGACATTTGAGGGTTACATTTGAGTTTAAATAAGTTGATCCAATCATTTTGTCCTCAACTTAAAGGAAAGAATTGGACCAGTGAAGGAAGTAGGGCCCTGGGGTGGAGGAAGGAAAAGGGGTGAGGAGAAAAGAGTAATAATGGTGTATTTTGAAAAGCTGTGTGAGAATGATGAACTCAGTCTGCTGGGAGAGGCTATGAGGAAATCAGGCAGTGGGCTGGACAGCAGGTAACTGAATAGCAGGCCATGGGGCTGAATGAAAGCAGCATGTTGATTCTTTTTCTTTTTTAAATAAGCATTTGGTCATCACTGGCCAGGGTTGGGAGGCCTGGAATTTGGTGATTTCAACATTCAGAGCCTTAGTTTCCTTCTGAAGTGTGTTAGCTGGACCCTACCAACTTGAGATTTCAGAAAGGACACATGACTTGCCCAAAGTCACATAGCTAGAAAGTGACAAAGCTGAGACTTGCCAGCTCCACAGAGGCTCAGGCTTTGGAGCAGCAGCAGGTCTGGTTCTGGCCAGTGACCCTCTCTGTCCCACAGGCACCCTCTTCCTGTGGATATTCTGGCCAAGTTTCAACTCTGCTCTGCTGCACTCACTACCCGACAGGAAGATTGCCGTGTTCAACACCTACTATGCCCTAGCGGTCAGCACAGTGACAGCCATCTCCTTGTCGGCCTTGGCTCATCCCCAAGGGAAGATCAACATGGTGAGGAGGGGGGCTGCCCATATTCATGGGTGCCAGCCCCATGGCTCGGGAAAGAGCCTCGGTGCCAGCCCCATGGCTCGGGAAAGAGCCTGCCAAGTGCTGAAGCCTTGTCTGCAGTGTCATGGAACACAAGGAAGAGTGCTAGGTTGTTAAAATGGGCACTGGAGCTTAGGAAGCTAGGAAATGATCAAAGGCTTACTGGGGGGAGTGATTTAGTCCATCAGCACTGACATCAATCAGAGCCAGGTTTAAACTGGTGTCTCCTAGTTACTAAAGCCAGCCATTTCTACGCAACAGCCAGCATGGAAAAAGCAGCATAGAATTAGTCAGCCTTCCCCCTTTCCCTAAGAAATGGAAGACAGGAATGTTCAGGATCAGAAGTGAAGAGGTATATTACCCTAGCCACATGACCTTGGTCAAGCCACTTAAATTTGGTCAAGCCTCAATTGCTATATTATATGTGAAGTGGGAATTAATTGACAATGCATGTACAGTGCTTCATGTGGTATAAGCGCTGGGCAAACATGAGCTGCTATTATCAGTGGAGCCAGGAGACCACACGTGAGTTCTGGGAGGAGAGATAAGTGAGAGTGTAGGGCTAAAGACAAAACAGCTTCCCATGATGATCAGGGCATGGGGTCAGCCAGCCAGAGGTGGTGGGGAAGAACAGACAGTGGGGCCTGGAATAGAGAGAGTGTGGCCATGGGTGACAATGGTTAACAGTACTAAGGGGAGGTATGTGTCCCCACAGGTGAACTCCATGGTGTCTAGAAGTCTAGGATCAGATAAGGTAGGGACATCCAGGGAGGCAGGTTTGGCCATCAGGTCAGGGAAGCCCAGAAGCCAGTCCAGAGGCCCAGAGCTCCTAGACCTGGTTAGAACTGAGGAAAGCAGGGATAAGCAAGTAAGAGCAGGGCAAGGCCCAGTTCTAGCAGAGATGTGACCCAGGAACACAGGCCAGCTTATTGGATCCAGTCATACAGGGTAGTATAGGTCACAAAGTAGCCAATCATCATCATCATCTTCATCATCACAGTAACAATGGCTTATATTTATTGGCCATTTACTCATGTTTGATGCCAGACACTGGGGCTAAGGGTTTTACATGCAGCAACTCATTTCATTCTTACAATACCCTATATTAAGCAGGTATCATTGAAACCCCATTCTTCTGGAGGAAAAGTTGAAGCACTGATCTATTAGGTGTTCAAGGGCACATCATTAATCAGTGTGAGGGTGGCTGGATGCTGAGTAACTGTATTTTCTTTTTTTTTCTTTTTAATTTTTTTATTAGTTTCAGGTGTACAACACAATGCAATAGTTATATTCTTTACCTCCCAAAGTGACAACCCCCTACCCCAGTTCACCACTCCACTCCTCCCCGCCCATATCATACATATCCACTACAATTCTTTTGACTCCCTTCCACAGTATACTCCACATCCCGTGACTATATATTCAGTTACAGTTGGCATGCAATATTATACAACATCAGCTTCAGGTGTACAGTGCAGTGATCAAGCCTCTACTCCATCCATGAAGTGGTCTCCCTAACAAGACATCTGACTATCTGACATGCCACAAAATTTTTACAACATTATTATATTCCCCGAACTGTGTTTCATATCCCTGTGGCAATATTGTAGTTGTCTATTTATGCTGTCTAATCCCTTCCTCTTACCCCTTATCCCACCCCCCTCCCAACTAGCAACCCTCAGTTTTTCCTCTATATCTATGAGTCTGTTTACTTTGCTTGTTCATTCAGTTTTTCAGATTCCACATATAAGAGAGATCATATGATACTTGTCTTTCTCCGACTGACTTATTTCACTTAACATAAAGTCTCTTCACAACATTATCAATTACATTCCCAGAACTGTCCCCATATCCCTGCGACAACATTGTAGTCACCCATCTACGCTGTCCAAAACCTTCTCCCTCTCCCTCATCCCCACTCCCTCCCAGCCAGCAACCATCAGTTTTTCCTTTATATCTGCTTGATATGACTTCAATCTTCTTAAATTTACTGAGACTTGTTTTGTGGCCTAACACAGTCTATCTTGGAAAATGTCCCATGTGTACTTGAGAAGAATGTATATTGTTTTTTCAGGGTGAAATGCTCTAAAAATATCAACGAAGTCCAGCTGGTCTAAGGTGTCATTTAATGCCCCTCTTTCTGTGTTGATTTTCTGTCTAACAGGTCTGTCCATTGGTGACAATGGGGTGTTGAAGTCTCCTACTATGATAGTGTTACTGTTGATCTCTGTCTTTATGTCTGTCAAAATCTGTTATATGTAATTAGGATTTCCTATGTTGGGTGCATAGATGTTTATTAGGGTTATAGTGCCCTTCTTTGTCTTTTATTGTAGTCATTTTAAAGTCTATTTTGTCCAAAATAAGTATTGGTACTCCAGCTTTTTTTTTTTCTCATTTCCATTTGTATGAAATATCTTATTCCATCTGTAAACAGCATATACATGTGTCCTATTTTCTTATCCACTCAGCCACTCTCTGTCTTTTGATTGGAAAATTTAGCGCATTCACATTTAAAATGATTATTGATAGGTGCATATGTATTGCCATTTTGTTATTTGTATTCCTGGTCTTCCTGGGTTGGCTTGTTTACCCCTTTCTTTTGTTTAAAAAAGCCCCTTTAACATTTGTTGCAATGCTGGCTTGGTGGTAATGAATTCCTTAAGCTTATTCTTTTCTGAGAAGCTCTTTATTTCTCCTTCAATTTTAAGTGATAACCGTGATGGGTAGAGCAATCTTGGTTGTAGGCCGTTATTTTGTGTCACTTTGAATATCTCCTGCCACTCCCTTCTGGCCTGCAGAGTTTCTGTAGACAAGTCAGCTGTAAGTCTTAACAGGAGTTCCTTTGTATGTAACCTGCTGTCTTTCTCTTGCTGCTTTTAGCATTCTGTCTCTGTCTTTAACCTTTGCCATTTTCACTGATGTGTCTTGGTGTGGACCTGTTTGGGTTCAGCTTGTTTGGAACCCTCTGCACTTCCTGAGCATGTATGTTGATTTCCTTCACCAGGGTAGGGAAGTTTTCAGTCATTATTTTTTCAAATACATTCTCGACCCCTTGGTTCTTCTCTTCTCCTTCTGGTATTCCTATGATTCAAACGTGGTTGCGCTTCATCTTGTCCCATAGGGCTCTTAAACTATTTTCATTGTTTTTTATTCTTTGGTCTTTTTGTTGTGCCAACTGGGTGATTTCTGCTATTTTGTCTTCCAAATCGCTGATCCGCTCCTCTGCTTCATCTACTCTACTGGTGATTCCTTTGAGTGTGTTCTTCATTTCAGTTATTGTATTCTTTAGTTCTAACTGGTTGTTTTTTAAGCTTTCTCTATCCTTCCTTACGTCCTCACTAAGTTTGTTAAACATTCTTATCATCAGTGTTCTAAACTCTGTCTCTGAAAGGTTGGAGCCCTCTGTTTCATTTAGTTCCATTTCTAGAGGTTTCTTCTGATCTTTTACTTGTGACATGTTTCTTTGTTTCCTCATTCTGGCTGTTGCTTTGAAATTGCTTTGATGTATCAGATAGATCACCAGGAGAGCCCTGGCTGGATCACACAGGCACACAGCTCACGACCCAACACTCCCAGGAAAACTCCCAGTCTCAGCCTGTCCCAATCAGCCGCTCTCAGATCAGACCGAGCAGCCCGACAACCAATCACCAGCCTGGCAACTCTACAAGTGCAGTGCAGAGAGCAGGGACCCGAGCTGGCTCACGTACTCCCACATCTCAGTGAGCAGCCTGTTGGAGCTGGAGCACGCCCACCAGGCGTTTCCCTGGCAATGCAGTATAAGCCGGGTGGAGGGTGGAGATCCAAGGCCGCATGCAGGCACACACACACATGCACTTCTGCGCCAATTCCACCAGACCAATGCAGTCCCGGATCTGACCCTCTGTGGGGGGGGCTCAACCCCGACAAAATGGCGCCCTCCTGTACACCACTCGCGTGCAGGCTCCAAACCAGGGGAACAATAGTCCAAGAACCTCCAGCTTTTGTACCAAAGATGCTCAGTTCAGTCCGCCCCGCAGGCTCCCAGGTCCGGCTCACACAGCTACTCCCTCCACCAGGAACCAGCTAACTGCTCACCGGTGAGCAAACCCGGGCGCCGGCCCCACTGATTCTCCAGCTGCTCTTAGCCTCACTGAGCTGAGCAGAGAGAGTCCTCACTAATTTACTGCCGGCTATCTTGGAACTTCTCTTCCCGGCAAAGGAGCTCTGGGCTGGTGAGCCTGGTGTGTGGCTGGAGGGTCTCTCCCACAACTGGAGAAGCTTCCCACAGCTGGGACCTCCCTCATGGGGCTCACTCTCTCTCTCGTCTCTGCCCGTCCTACCAGACCCAACGTGGCCTCCTCTTTAAGTTCTTTGTTTAGTATTTCTGTTCATCTAGTGTTCCGGGGACCTCTGGGGTTGAATGCTATATAATTTGTTTGTAATTTTGGTGTGATCCTGGGAGGTAGTTAGCACAGCATCTGTCTATTCCGCCATTTTACCGGAAGTCCTGAGTAACTTTCGATCTGACTCCCTAAATGCCTCCCAATCAGGGTGACTGCTCTGTGAGCCTGAGCAGTTGGGCCAGATGAGCCCATTGATAAGGGCTGGATAGTCTCAACAGAGATGAGGGGATGGTTTCAGGATCAGCAAAGCAGGGAGGACACATTGTTACCTTGCTACCAGCTTGCTGAGTAGCTTCAGGCAAGATGCTGTCCTCTATGCCTCACTTCATTCACCTACAAGCTACTTCTTCTTTGCAGGCTTATATCCACAATGCAGTACTGGCAGGAGGTGTGGCTGTGGGCGCCCCGAGTCACCTGATCGATTCTCCTTGGATTGCCATGGTGCTGGGCCTTATAACTGGGCTGATGTCCAGCATGGAAACCAAAAGCCTGCCGGTAAGGAGCTAACACCCCCTGCTTTGGCTTAGGTCAGCAGGACTCTGGAATCATAATAGGCCATCATGGGTGCTATGGGCTGTGCCAGGCAGGCACTGGCACCTTCTCAGATTGGCTTCAAAGCTTGGGTGAGGAACCCATCCAGGCTGGATGATATATTTATTAGGATCTGGGGAGCATGTAACAGAACCCATTCAAAGTTGCTCAGGCATAAAGGGGGATTTGTTATAAGGCTCCTGGGATGTTGCAGAACCCAAGGACAGGGATGCTGCTGGGAACCCAGGAACAAAAGTGTTGTGGGGAGCCCTAGAAGTCCCTGCTCTTCTTTATTCTCACTCTGCAGACTGACTTCCTCTTCTCCTACTCCTGCTCCACATGGTGGAATGTAGTCTGTCCCCAAGAATGCAGCTGGGTGGATTCTCTTGACCCTGATTCCAAGTTCTCTGGAGAAGGGGCCTAATTTGGATAATGTGCCCATCTTTGGCTGGGGGTCGGGCAAGTTGTACATACATGGCTGCTGCCCATGATTCATGTGAATGGGGGTGGAAAGGGCAGAACCCAGAATAAAGACGCTGGTCATGTCCACTTCTGACTGTTTAGTGCTTCTAAGTGAATAGATCTTTCTTCAATATTCAACAGGTACAGATAATACCAGAATACTTCATTAGAGACAATTCATTTTAGCACACTTCTGAAAGAAATATTTAGGAATAACAAATCTTCATAGCTTTGAAGGCGTGGTGGAGGAGAAAGGAATACACTTTGGGTTGGCATAGGAAACTAGATTGGGAGAACAGTGGATATTTAGGGAGAGTTTCAACCCGAAATAAGGAAGAACTTACCAACAGTTTGATTTGACCAAAGATAGGGCAGTCTGCTTTTCACTTTGGAATGGAAACAGATGTCTTTTATTTCTTCTGGCTTGGAGGCCGCAATGATGAAAGGAGGAAGTACACAGCAAAAAGTGCATAACAAGTTATCAGGCTCAGAGTCCATCACTTTCTCTGTGCCTCAGTTTCCTTGCCTCTATCACTTGGAGAAGGATTCAAGGATGATTGATTGATTGATTGATTCATTCATTCATTCATTCATTCATTGATTCATTCATTTATCACATATGCTTTAACATTTATCCTGCTTACCAAGCTATAGTGTAATGGGGGAAACAGACAAATAAACACAGCTCGGTGCGATAACTGCTCCAGGAGCACATCTAAGCTACCCTGTGATGGGTCAGGAAATGCTTCCCAGAGCAGAGGATGTCTCAGCTGAGCGTTGACAGAGCACTAATATTGGCCAGGCAAATAAGTGGGAAATGTGTTTCAGGCAGAAGGAACAGTGTGTCCAAAGTCTCAATGGTGAGAAGAGCGTAGGGCTCAGCCAGGAAAAAATCCTCTTGGCTGAAGCATTGGGTTCACCTGGGAGTGTGATGGGACCAGAATCTTGAGAGAGCAGGTGCTCGAGTATGTCTCCTGCGTTAGCTGAGGAGTCTGGGTTTCTATTCTGGAGACAATGAGGAGCCTAAGGAAAGAACCAGCATGATGGAATTTGCATTTGAATCTACATCTGTTAGTTCACAGCCAACTGGGTGGCTAAGTGGTGAGGTGGAAGAAGCACTGAATGGGGAGTCTGAAGGTGTGATCAGATTCTTTTCTCCTGACTTATTTTAATCAGTTCTGTTGTCTTTGGGAAGGCAGTTAAGTTTGGGCTAGACCAGTAGGTCTCAATCATCTCCTGGGGACGTTTGACAACATCCGGAGACAATTTTGGTTGACACACTGGGTTGGGGGTGCTACTGACATCTATACAGGGCAGGGATGCTGCTAAACATCCTGCAGTGCACAGGGCAGCCACCCCCCACTGCCTCCCCCTCACTCACACACACACAACACACAGTTATAGCCCAAAATGTGAGTAGTGCCTGGGCTGGACCCTTCTTTCTCAAAGTGTGCTCTGTGGACCAGGGACACTGACATCACCTGAGACTTTGTTAGAAAAGCAGAATCTCAGGCCCCAGACCCCTCTGCAATTTAACAAGCTCCCCAGGTGATGTGAGTGCACATTCTAGTCTGAGAAGGTGAGCCCTAAAGCCTATCCCCTTTTGGTGGCCCCAGATGCCAAGGATCTGTGAAAATGGTGAGTAGGGAAAGTCAGTCTCATATGTAAATCTGCTTATAATGACATTTCTCCCCAGGAGCATTTTAACCATGTGATGTGGACCCATGACACCTGCGGCGTGGGCTACACCTTTGGCTTGCCAGGTGTGCTCGGAGGGATCACCAACATCATTCTGGCGGTGTATCACACGAGGTTGGCCAGTTGAGTCTATTTTTCAACCCCTGAGGGTTTAGGTCATGGTGAAGAATGCGGTGTGGAGTCAGACTGGTCTTGACCTCTTACTAGCTGGGCATGCTGCCTAACCCCTCTAAACCTTTGTTGTCCAATTGTAAATGAAGAGAATGCTAATACCTTATTGAGTTGTTGGAGGCAACTTGAGGCCAGGCATCATGTAGATAAGAGGATTTAATAAGTTAATATAGGGGCCGGCCGAGTGGCTCAGTTGGTTAAGATCTTGCTCAAGAGTGTGAGCTCTGAGCAACAGGGCCGCCAGTTCGATTTCCACATGGGCCAGTGAGCTGCGCCTGAGTTGAGCTTAGCTGATGCTGAGCTGCCAACAGGCAGCAGGATGGCTCAACTGGTGAGAGCATGTGCTCCTAAAACAGGTTGCCTGTTCAAGATGGTGGGCTGTGCCACCCGCAATTAAAGACAACTCTTCGCCTTGAGCTGAGCTGCTACCCGGGTGACTCAGGGGATAAAGCATGCACTCTTAACAACAAGGAGGCTGGTTCGACTCCTGCATGGGATGGTGGCTACGCCCACCCACAACTAATTGAATGCCGCACCTTGAGCTGAGAGGCCTGACTGGGCTTGGAGCTGAGCTTGCTGTGCCCTCCACAACTAAGATTGAAGGACAACAACTTAGCTGTTCCCTTTCCCCAACTCCCCTCCCCCAATTCCCCAACATTGTTCCCCTCCCCCAATAAAATCCGAAAAAAAAAAAAAAGTTAATATAGGAAAATGCCAGGCACAGCCCATCCCTGAGGCCCAGAGAAGGAAGGGGCTTGGCCGAGGCTTCACTGTGAGGCAGGAACGTAGGCCTCTGGACCAGAGTAGGGTCCTGTGCCCCCAAGACGATGACAACAATAATCGATTTGATGTACCAGAGCCCTGACTGGCAATCACCTCCTGGAGATTGTGTGAATATCTTCTGGACATGGCTCACATAAAATGAAAGAATGACTTGGGAATGATACAGGAATAGATTTTTTTCCAGAGGGAACTGATACAATGATAATAATAATACTCATGTCAATCACTACTGTTTATTGACTGCTTTCTAAGTGCTAGGCATTAAGTCAAATAATTACAAGCACCCTGTGAGTATAATATCATACTCTAAGAAATGATACTTAGGGGGAATTACCTGCCCAAGCAAGTCAGTCCAAGGTCACCATTACCAGTCTTGTGACCTTAGGCATGGTCCTTTTTTTTTTTTTTTTTAACTTTATTGGGGAATAGGATGTTTTCCAAGGGCCCATCAGCTCCAAGTTAAGCTGCTGTCCTTCAGTCTTAGTTATGGAGGGAACAGCTCAGCTCCAAGTCCAGTCACCAGTTTTCAATCTAGTTGTGGGGAGATGCAGCCCACCATCCCATGCGGGAGTCAAACTGGCAACCTTGTTGTTAAGAGCACACACCCTAACCAACTGAACCATCCGGCCACCCACCAGCTCAGTAGCAGCTCAGCTCAAGTCATTATCTTCAATTTAGTTGCGGAGGGCGCAGCTCACTGGCCAGTGTGGGAATTGAATCGAGGACCCTGTTGCTCAGACCTCGTGCTCTTTTTTCTTTTTAAGATATTATTGGGGAATTGGGGGAGGGGAACAGCGTTGGGGAATTGGGGAAGGGGAACAGACAAGTTGCTGTCTTTTTGTTCTTCAGTCTAGTTGCGGAGAATGTTGCTTCACTGTTGGTACCGTCATTGCACTCTTCCCGGATGAGGCAGATCGGTCACCGGCCTCTGGATGGTCGCTCACCGCGGCTATTGGCAGCTCACACCAGCTGCCAGCCGCTCACGCTGGCTGCCGGCCATTCACTGTAGCCCATGGCAGACCACTGCAGCAGGGGCTGCAGCCTACTCCGTCACCAGGGCTCGCACAGCCCAGCTCCAGGTGGACTGTTGTTAGCTGTAGAGGGCAGTGTCACTGGCCCTCATATGTGGGATCCGAACCGGGGCCGCTGGCATCCCAAAACCAGCTCTTAACCAATGAGCCACTCGGCCGGCCCAGACCTCATGCTCTTAACCAACTAAGCCACTCCGCTGACTAGTATGGTCCTTATTTTAAATCTCAGTTTTCGGGCCGGCCGAGTGGCATGGTAGTTAAGAGCTGGCTTGGGACGCCAGCGGCCCCAGTTTGGATCCCACATATGAAGGCCAGTGACACTGCCCTCTAAAAAGAAAAAAAGAAAAAAGATTAGGCTAAATCTCAGTTTTCTACCTGAAAATGGGATAATAAGATGTGCACTATGCTGTGAAGATTCAGCAACATAAAACATTAAAGGGCTCAGGGTTGACGTGGAGTAAACACCCAACGTATGGCCTCTTTCGTTATGATGATTATTGTTGCTGCTGCTTCCGTAGGAGGAGCATCTGTGTATAGCTGAAAGACGGAGAAAGGGCTTAGCTGCATGTTAGAACACTTCATGTGAAATGTGAATCAGCCGCTTTATTAGCTTGGTGTCACTGGGCGAGCATTGACTTTCATTTCTTTCACAAACCATATTTGCCGATTTCCTACTCAGGGGAGTGAAGGTGAATGAGTCAGGTGCTGTGCTCCCAGCCTGGATGAAGACACATTTAAAGAACATTGAATCACACATTGCAGAGGCTCTTTGTCGATTCTCATTCAATCCTTTGATTCTGTCAGGGAGAAAGTCTCCTCATGGTGCTGAGTGTCTCTGCACCCATGGGACACTTGCTGATCTGACTTCCGGTTTGCATGACAGCAGAAGAAGCCCTATAGGGGCTGAGAGATTTGCCCAGGCTGCAACATCTGGAGAGATTTTAGCAATGTTTTATTTTCATTATATCTTTTTTTTTAGAGTTTCCTCTCAGTTGTCGTCCACTTAAGCTAGTGACACAATGTTTCCTTTTAAATACATTTATTTAACTTAAAAAAAAAGTCTATTTAAAGAAAAATATTTTTAAAAATAGTATTCCTAGAATGCTGATGTGGCCAAATTTGTGCTGAAATCTGGAAAAGATCTAGCCAGGCTTTGTAGGTAGAAAGACCTGCCTGGTTTGAATCCCAAGAGCCACCCATGCCAAGGCATGTGACACGGGAACCCTTGGTTCACTTTCCTAACCTGGATCTCCCCATTTGGGAAATAGATACCCTAATAGCTTTCTCACAGAGCTACTGGGAGGATCACAATGAGATCAGATGATAAAGCATCATGCCCAGGGGCCTGGCACAGGGAAGCCCACCCTGTGTGGAGACTGTTGTTATGGTGATTTCCACTTCATCCATTCCTGCTTTCAGATGGTATCAGGACAGAGTGAATAGATGGTATCAGTCAGCAGATCTGGGTTTTGCTTCTATTCTGTCAGTCACTTAATATTACCCCTTCCTTCCTTCCTTCCTTCCTTCCTTCCTTCCTTCCTTCCTTCCTTCCTTCCTTCCTCTCTTTTATTTTTTAGCTGAGCCATCCTGCCACCTGTTGGCAACTCAGTGGCAGCTCAGCTCAGGCTGGGCATCGAACTGCTGTTGCACTCTTGAGCGAGCTCTTAACCAACTGAACCACTCAGCCAGCCCCCCCTAACATTACTTTTTTTTTTTTTTTTGAGGGCAATGTCACTGGCCCTCACATGTGGGACCGAACTGGGGCCGCTGGCTTCCCAAGCCAGCGCTTAACCACAGCGCCACTTGGCCGGCCCCTAACATTACTTTTTAAAAACACTATTATTGTGGGCTGGCTGAGTGGCGCATTGGTTAAGAGCTGGTTTTGGGATGCCAGCGGCCCTGGTTTGGATCCCACATATGAGGGCCAGTGACACTGCCCTCTACAGCTAACAACAGCTCAACCTGGAGCTGGGCTGTGCAAGCCTCGGAGATGGTGTGGGCTGCAGCCCCTGCTGCAGTGGGCTGCCATAGGCTACAGTGAGTGGCTGGCAGCCGGAGTGAGCTGCCAATAGCCGCGATGAGCAACCATCCAGAGGCTGGCGACCGATCTGCCTCATCCGGGAAGAGCACAATGACGATACCAACATGGGCCAGTGAAGCAACATCCTCTGCAACTAGGCTGAAGAACAAAAAGACAGCAACTTGTCTGTTCCCCTTCCCAGATTCCCCAAAGCTGTTCCCCTCCCTCAATTCTCCAATTTAAAAAAAACAAAAAACAAAAAAAACCACAAAACACTATTATTGTAGTTTTTTACATCCAGAAAATTACAAACATCACAAGGGTATCACTTGATGAGTTTTTTGACATGCCCCTGTGACCAGCACCCAGAACTCTGTATCCCATCCCAGGGTAACCACTAATCTGACTTCTAATAGCATCGGCTGGTTTTGCCTGCATTTATCCTCTATCCACATGGAATCATATAGGAAACCCACGCTCCTGGTTTCCTATACTTTACATCATAGTTGTGACATTCACCCATGTTGTTGAGTATCTCTGTTGATTGTTCATTTTCATTGGGGTATAGTGTTGAACTGCGCTTGGGTTGAATTTATAAAGGTGACTGAGTGACATGGAGAAGTGAATGCCATTGAAAGGAAAGTTTAATGTTACTCACAGTTTCCCTGGAAATGAGAGAGGCACAGGACACCACACAGGACCTCATGAAGGGACCGGGCAGCAGAGAGAGAGAGAGGGGACCTGAGACTGTGCCTTTAGGACTACGGTGGAGAGGGAGTAACACGGTGGGGACATCTTCTATTCAGTAGGAAGTGAAAACACATATGTTAGAGTTTGTGGTTGGAAGGTTTATAATATGAGTTTTACACTCCTATGAAAACTGACTTGCAAGAGAGGGAGGTCAACAACTTGAGCCATTAGTTTGGCCCTGTGATAAAAGAGTACCAAGTAGACAAATGACAGAGTCTAACAAAACACAGTAAAAACAAGTGTTTCCACTATGTGAATAGAATTGATCCATTATTGATAAGCATTGGGGTAGTTTCGAATTTGGAGCTATTATGAACATTCTAGTATTGATGTTATAAATATTCTAATGCTTTTTGGGGGCAAAACATACGAATACACCTCTGGTGAATATATGCCCAGAAATGGAATTCTTGGATCATAAGTATTCATATATTCACTTTAGTAGATATGACCAGTTTTCCATTGTGGTTTGCATCACTCCATACACAAGTGTTCCTTTTACCCCATATATTCTCTAATACTTCACATTTTCCTTCTTTTTTTTTTATTTTTAAAGATTTTATTGGGGAATTGGGGGAGTGGACCAGCCGAGTTATTGTTCTTCAATCTTTGTTATGGAGGGCGCCAGTTGTCGTCTGGCTTTCCTGTCAGCAGCTCATGGCCTCTAAGCTCAAGGTGCTGTGTTCAATCTTAGTTGCGGGTGGGCATAGCCACCATCCCAAGGAGTCGAACCAGCAGCCTTGTTGTTAAGAGCACACGCCCTATTCACTGAGCCATCCAGGTGGCAGCTCAGCTCAAAGTGCCAAGTTCAGTCTTAGTTGCGGGTGGGCATAGCCCACCATCAAACAGGCAATTTTGTTGTTACACCAGCTGAGCCATCCTGCCACCTGTTGGCAGCTCAGCGACAGCTCAGCTCAGGTGCAGTGTCACTGGCCCATGTGGGAATCGAACCGGCAACCCTATTGCTCAGAGCTTGAGTTCTTAAGCCAACTTTTTTTTTTTTTAAGATTTTATTGGGGAATTGAGGAAGGGGAACAGACAAGTTGCTGTCCTTTTGTTCTTCAACCTAGTTGTGGAGGACATTGCTTCACTGGCCCATGTTGGTATCCTCGTTGCGCTCTTCCTGGATGAGGCAGATAGGTCCCCAGCCTCTGGACGGCTGCTCACGGCAGCTATTGGCAGCTCACACCGGCTGCCGGCCACTCACTGTAGCCTCTGGCAGCCCACTGCAGCAGGGGCTGCAGCTATGCCATCGCCCTGTGACTCACTGCAGCCCAGCTCCAGGTGGAGCTGTTGTTCCCCATCTTAGCTGTAGAGGGCAGTGTCACTGGCCCTCATATGTGGGATCTGATCCAGGGCCCTGCTGCTCAGAGCTGGCATCCCAAACCAGTTCTTAACCAGCGAGCCACTCTGCCGGCCCTCCTTTTTTTTAATTTTAGCCATTTAGGCATCAAACTTACTGTTTGGATTTTAATTTCCCTGGTGACTAATTAAGTGGAACACTTTTCATATGCTTTGAGGGCATTTGAGTATTTTCTCTTGTGAAATGTCTCTTCAAATTCTTTTGCCCATTTTTCTATTGTGTCTTTCTGTCTTTTTCTTTTTGATTTATAGGAATTCTTTATATATTCTGGATATAGATCCTTCATCAGATATGTGTATTGGGAATATCTTTTCCCATTTGTGGTTTACCTTTCAATTTATTAATGGTGTCTTTTGCTGAATAGTTCTTAATTTTAATCTAGTCCAATTGATCATTGTTCCCTTTATGCTTAGCTCTTGTATGTCCTGTTTAAGGAATCTTTGCCTACTGCACGGTCATGTAAATGTCCTCTCAGGGCCCTTCAATTGTTTAAAGTGAAGTCCTGGCGTTTCCTTGAAGGAGAGCAAACAAGGAAGTGTGTTTGGGGATGGGCAGGGGAGATGGGTCTGACAGTCAAACTGTACCCAACCTTGACTTAATAGAAATAAAGCCTTCATCTTTAATTAGCTAATGAGGAAACTTGGGGCTCTGAGAGGTTAAGTGACTTGCCAAGGGTTACGCAGCTAGTGACAGAACTGGGACTTAAACTTGGGTTTTCTAACTCCTGGTCTAGTACATTATCCATGAGGTTTGAGGATTCAAGTAAGCCAAAGAAGGTCTTGGAATCACCCCTTCCCCTCCTCCATGTCTGCATGGCTTTGCAGGAAAATGACAGGGGAATATCCCACCAGTAAGAGGACACTTGTTCTCCTGATAAACGCCCCCTGACAGTGCAAACAGTGCTCTTTGTCCCCAGTAACCCCTGCAGCCTGATGCCTCCGTGTGACCACCTCTGCTTTGTCATTTCTAGGAACCACGACCTGGTATTCATGAACTTTGGGGCACTCAGCTTGTCCCTATTTATGGGTATGGTATCTGGTTCCCTGACAGGTCAGTATGAGACCACCCTTCTTCCGCCATTGCCCAGGGCATAGGGACAGGGTCCAGAGTGCACTTGCCCCATGGCCGGAAATGCTCATTCTGTTCCCTGTGAACCTCCCCTCAGCTCCACACAAATGTGGCAAAGGGCTCAGACTTTGATTTAAAAAGCAGACAAACACAGAATCACATCATTTCAGGATTAGAAAGGTCTTCAGAGGTCACCTGCTGTAGATGTGGAGTCTGCAGGCCAGGGAAAGGAAGAGATGTTCCTGAGGTCATAAGTAGGGATGAGTGGTGACATTGCAGCCTGTCTAGCTCAGAGCTGGTGATTCCACCCAATTTTGTACAGAAGGCCAAGGAAACCCTTATGCTAAAAAGCTTGCTTTTAGTCCCTGAGGACAGCCATCGTATTATTTGGTTTAGCAAATACTTATTTAATATCTACTATGAGCCAGGCACTAGGGACATAGCAGTGAACAAAGCAGTGAACAAAACAAATTCCCTGATCTCATAAAGTCGACATTCTAGTGGGGGGTGGGGGGTGCTGGAATGGATATTCTAGCTGACAATAAATGGAGAAATAAATGTGTAATGTGTAAGATGGTAATAAGTGCTATGAAGAGAAGTAAATCAGGGTGGGAGAACAGAGTTGTACGAGAGTGGGGTGCTCTTTTAGAAAAGTGAGAAGGGAAGACCTATCTAATAAGTTGACCTTTAAGTAGAGACCTGAATGGAGAGAAGGAGGGAAACATAACACATGTTTATTTGGGAGAAGAGCGTTCTCTGAGAAGGTACAGCAAGTACAAAGGCCCTGAGGCAGGAGCATGCTTTGCATGTTTGGGGACAGCAAGGAGGTCCATGTAGCTGATGTGGATGGGGTGACGGGACAATGGCAGGAGTTGAGAACAGAATGGTAGCAAGGAGCCAGGTTGCCCTGAGAGATAGAAAGCCACAGGAGACCTTTAAACAGAGGATTGAAGTATGTTTTTGCTCCTCTAATATGACAGAACAGCAAAGAATCTTGGGGAGTTACTAATTTGCCAATCTTACTAATACGCCAGGTGAAAATATGTATTCTGTTCAGAAATGTTTGCTTTTATTCTATAAGCAAACAGCTTTTATTGGTTAGACATTCATACATTATGGCTCTAAGTAGGGAGTGGATGCCAAATAAGAGACAAAAAAATATAAGCAGACACTAATAAGTTGGTGACGTTTGGCATATCTTCACTCTCTCTGGCTTTGGCTAGCTTCTCTAATTAATCATTTGGCTCCCTTTCAGCTTTAAACATGTACGAAGGTACTTTTTGGAGTTACCTGGGTAATTTTAGAGAGATTGCCTAGAATTACCTTAATGTACCAACTGGCCTCAGCTTTGGACATAGTCTGAGGTGATTATTTAAATATGGATGAGAAAAATGCCTCCCTCCATAAGTTTACACTCTATCCACAGTGACAATCGAACCCTGGGTATGGTTGCCTGATTTAGCAAATGAAAGCACAAGGTGCCCATTTTTTAAATTCAAAATTAACCAAGCATCCTGTATTTTATCTGGCAGCCCCACACCTGGGCTGTCCCACCATTCACCATTGTCACTGGTATTGACAAAGTGACACAGACTTGCAGCCTTGTAAGGCACCTGGGACGGCTTTCCTTATGCTTCACTGGAATCAAAAGAGAAAACAGGAAAAAACACCCATGTTATTCCTGTAAGAGTTAAAACCAATGAGCTTTCCTCCTTACATGTTACTTTGGACATGAGAGACCTGGTAATTAAAAAGACTTGGGCAACAGAAGGGGAAAGAGGCCGGCCTCCAAGCAGCCAAAATAGCACTCAAATTGCTCCCAAAGCCAAACATTTTACTTGTAGGTAGACCCGGTTATTTGAGGTCTGCCTATACTGTTTTTTTGTTGTTGTTGTTGTTGTTTTTTAAGGGCAGTGTCACTGGCCCTCACATGTGGGACCCGAACCGGGGCTGCTGGCCTCCCAAGCCAGCGCCCAACCACCGAGCCACTCGGCCGGCCCTGCCTATACTGTTTAAGAAACAAATCTATCAAGCATGGTTGTTGGGTTTCCCAGAACAGGAAGATTAGACATAGCAGATTAGAGATGGGGTAGGTTCCTAGAGGTAAGGCACACTGGTAGAAGTTAGAAGTGAAAGCAGAGAGCCTAACAGGAAAAGAAATTCTTAAAGTGACATAAGAACATGAAAAGCTGCTGGAAAGCAGGCCAACACTCCTCAACAACTATATACCTTCTCTGTGTTATATAGCAGTTTCTTAAGTGGATGTTCCTAGCAATGGTTCTGATTCTTTAAAAAGTCTAAATGAGTTTGGTGTTGACTCATAAGACAAGAAAATACAATATGGATTTATGTATTTAGATAGATTTTCAAGAGTGATAAGTAAGCCTCAGCTATTGGGGAGTTCACGTAGGCAATAGAGATCATTTCAGAGTAATTCTAGCTAAATAAGGGGAGCTAATTGCATCTTAACCTGCCAATATCAAAGGTGTGCACAACAAAAGGAAAATATGAATATGCACACGCCTCTCATTAATCTTGCTGTTTAATACATTGGGACCGATCATTAAAAATACACAGCTAAATGTACGAATGGCATTTCCCTGCTTCATGTGAAAGGTAACGCTCACTCCATGTATCCTGGAAAATTTGGCAGACTTTGTGCAGCTAGGGGGACACACAGGGCCAAGCTCTCTGGGCAGAAGCTGGACAGGTGAACAGAACAGGCACAAATGCAAGTAGTTATAAACTACTTTCCTAACTACACAAATGGAATCTTGAGCTGAGGTTGCTGGGAATTTGTTGGGTCTATAAGGGTGCCTACTTTGAGTTGCTCTCCATGGTAGCTCTTATGTTTTAAATGGATCAGCTTTTAAGTGGTGGAATCATCTGATAGGACCCTTCTAGTCCACCTTGGGAAGCATGTCAGATCCATGGCTATTGTATACCTCTCAGTGTAATCTAAATCTTTTGGAGATGATTGCTCTTGCCAGTTCCTGTGAAAAGATGTCTAAAGAATTAATTAAGCTGGTCTCTGAAGAACAATGCTTCAAGTTGCCTGTCTCCTGGTTGTGGAAGAAAAAGAAGATTTCTGTTGAGATACTGTAGTTGACATATGATATTTTGATTAGTTATGAGATAACAAATGCTGTGCTCCAAATGTTTAACATTGAATTATGAATTTAAACAGGTTTGCTCTTAAAACTTAAGATATGGAGAGCGGTACCTCCTGTGGCAAAATATTTCCATGACCAAGCTTTCTGGGAGGTAAGATTCTTAACCTATTAATGTCGCAGATTTTGAGTGCGTGAATTTAAAAAGGTATCTGAGCATATATATTAACTTGATGTTGATGAGAGTAAAATAAAAACAAATGAAAATGAAGAACACTGGAGAAGTAAATCTCGTGTGTGTGTGTGTGTGTGTGTGTGTGTGTGTGTGTGTGTGTTGGTGGAGGGTGGGGCAGTGGTAAAGTACCAGTTTCCCTGATGCCTCAAAGTCCCTGAGGGTCAGAGATAAGAGAACTGTCATTGGCCACACTTCTCTCCACCAGGAGTCGTCCAAGTGGGAAAATCGTTTGACATGAAGGTGACAGAACCTTGCAATGAAAGAGCCAGAAGGACCATAGGGGTCAGCACCTCAAATCCTCTCATTGGACAGATGCTCAGAGTGGAGGCAGGACTGTGAAGTTCTCACAGGGATTGTATAGTGGAGCTGAATCAAACACATGGCTCCTGGTAAATTATAGCTAGTGGACTGGAGAAAACTTGTAGTGTAGGAGTCTGGCTGGGGTCATTCTACTCCAACGAGTCAGCTGCTACTGAGAGCCTGCGTTACATCGTAGCATTTCCTGTCATGACTGGGCTGGACATTGCCACCCCACAGTTCTCCTCCTTTTGACCTAGACTCATAGTTCCCAAAGCACTCGGATGTATGTCACCCTGGGTAATCTTCCAATTGATGCTGAGGTTGGCTGGCAAGTAGGAATCAATATTGCCAAGTTACAAATGGGAAATTGGTATGCGCAGCAACATACCTTTGTGAGTGTCAGAGACAAGCCTAGCAACAAGGCCTTCGGAGTTCCCTGCAATCCTTTCCCCGCCTGTATGCTGAGGTACAGGTCACTAAGGGGACAGAGAATCAGCCTTACTATGGGCCTTGACATTGGTGTCTGTAGGGGCAAAACAGAGAGAACCTGCAGAGAGAACCTACCTCCTTCGTCTCATTCCTCTTCTTCTTAGAACAGCTTTATGGAGGTATAACTGACAATGAACCACACAATTTCAGGTCTGCAATTTGATGCATTTAAACAGCTTCTACACCCATGAAACCATCACCACAATCAAGATAACCAACAAATCCATCACCACCAAACATTTCCGCCTGCCTCTTAGAAACTACTCCCTTCCTGCCCTACTCTATCCCATCCCCAGGCAACCACTGGGGATGTCACTATAGACTAGTTTGCATTTTCTATAATTTCATATAAATGGAATCATACGGTATATACTCTTCTTTGTCTGGCTTCTTTTACTCAGTATCATTATTCTGAGAGTCATGCATGTGGCATGTAGCCAGCCTCACCTTGCACCAGCTTCTTTCTACAGTCATCGGCTCTTGGCTTTTCCCAATAGCCAGTGTCTTGCCGTCCCCTGCAAGTGTTCTTGCCCTTTTAGCAGAAGCAGAATAATCTAGTGAAAGACCTAGAGAACTGGTTTAATCCATCTACTCAGTCCACAAGTATTTACTGAGCAACTATGATATATACCAAGCACTCCGCTAATCAACAGGGGATACCACAATCAGGACAAATACCCAGCTCAATTTCTTGAGTTGCAATAAATATTTTCTGAATAAATGAAGGAAATCTGAGGATCCTCATCCAACAGCAGCCACTGCAGAGGCAGGTAAAATGGAAGAAGTGTGTACCTGGAATCTAAGGTTCAGGATTCCAGTCACCATTCTGCAAGCTATCATGTAGGCAAGTTCCTTGACCTCTCTCACTGGTAAAATAAGAATTGTAATCTTTGTTCTACCTGAGTGGATTGTTTTGGAGATCAAATGAGATAATGTCTGTAACTATTCTGTAAAATGCAAACTGACACATGAATGTGAAAGTTTATTCCTAGGGGTTTAGTCAACCACGAAGAAATGTAGAAGCATAATAGCTATCTTTTTTTGCATGCCTACTGTTTCTGATTTTGCGCTAGATGCTTTTTAACGTTATCTGATTTCATCTTCGCAACAACCCTGCACAAGAGTAAGTGTCTCCATCTTAAAGATGAGGAGTAATTTCTCGCAAACGACAGAGCTAGTAAATGGAACAGGAGGAATTTGAATCGGAGTCTGTTTGGCTCCAAGGACGCAGCATGTGTGTACGTGTTGCGGGCGGCTACTGGAGAAGTTATTCTCTCTCCTTCCCTCCAATCTTCTGATTTACTTTCTTACAGCTCAGTAGAACCTTTTATTCAGCAGTATAAGACTTACAGCTTGCACTTGAAAATCAAATATCCATTAAAGAGGCAAGAATTTAAAACTTCCAAAGCTGATAAATCCAGGAGTGACTTTTTTTTTTGGTAAACCATTTAGAAAAACATTTTAAATTATTTAATGCCCTTAATGCATTTCATAGAACCAGACTACTGGGAGTTGGGACAGCCTTGTGCCTGGGGACATCAATGTGCCTGGCACTTGCTGTGATGGGGTACTCATACTCCCCAACGGTACCCATCTCATCCAAGGATGGTTCCAAGATGCACTTGTTCATTCACTAATCCCATTAAATGTATTAATATTACCTAATATGTGACAGAGCTCTTGTGTGAAGAGCTAGAGAGACTAAGCTACAATAGTTCTGTCTCAAGGACCTGCATTTACAAATCCTCTACCTTCTGGTAGATTACAACAATCCTACGCACGTACTGACTTACAGAAATGGTGTTTATGACACCATTTTTTATGTGCTTTCACTAAGAGAACAAATCACTTCCTCCAACTCTTTCAGTTTAATAAACCATGAGTTTTATTTCTTGCTTTCCAAAGCTCAAGGAACCACTGACTTCCACTTATTAAAATTAATTCCAGGGCCGGCTGAGTGGCGCAGTGGTTGAGTGCTGGCTTGGGAAGCCAGCAGCCCCGGTTCGAGTCCCACATGTGAGGGCCAGTGACACTGCCCTCAAAAAAAAAAAAATTAATTCCACAGTTAGCCTTTCTGAAGAAAGGAACTTTTTGAGTCTATCATAGATAAGCCCGTTTTGAGTATTGTGTGGGGGTGTAAACATAGATGGTAGGGCTTTAACCACTTTGAAAGACTGGATCTTTATATATGCACAGCTCTATCTATTAAGTACTAAAAATGTAATCCTGGCAGTAGCTGCTGGAAAATTAGAGGAGGGAGTGCTCATGAGTTTGGGGAGGTCAGGGAAGTGGAACTTGGAGTTGTGTTGAATTTGGCCAAGCGACAGGATGCGAAAGACATTGTGGGGGGAACACTGTGAACAAGAACAGAAGCATGAAGCATCCTGGCTCAGCAGAGTTGGTGAAGAGAAGGTGAAAGCTGGGTTAGGGCCCCTTGAATCATCTTTTAGACAACTGGAAGCTCCCAAAGGTTTCCGTGGGGAATTGATGCAATGAAATGAATGTTCTGGAATTGAGAATGACAGGTGTCAGCATGTAGGATGGATTCCGAAATGACTTCAATGTGCTGAAGTTCATCCATTGGCTTCTGAATAAGTACTTGCAGTTTCTTGTTAAAATAATTGCATTGCCAGGCCAGCCGAGTGGTGCATTGGTTAAGAGCTGGTTTGGGACGCCAGCAGCCCCAGTTTGGATCCCACATATGAGGGCCAGTGACACTGCCCTCTACAGCTAACAACAGCTCCACCTGGGGCTGGGCTGTGCGAGCCCTGGCAACGGTGTAGGCTGCAGCCCCTGCTGCAGTGGGCTGCCATAGGCTACAGTGAGTGGCCGGCAGCCAGCGTGAGTGGCCAGCAGCCAGCATGAGCTGCCAAAAGCTGCAGTGAGCAACCATCCAGAGGCCAGCGACCGATCTGCCTCATCCGGGAAGAGCGCAATGACAATAATACCAACATGGACCAGTGAAGCAACATCCTCCACAACTAGACTGAAGAACAAAAAGACAGCAACTTTTGTCTGTTCCCCTTCCCCGGTTCCCCAACACTGTTCCCCTCCAATTCCCCAATAAAATATTTAAAAAAATAAATAAATAAATAAATAAAAGGAACATTCTTAAAAAAAAAATTATTGTATTGCCAAGAAATATAAATACCACCACCATTTTGGCACAAAAACGCAACAAAATGTGTTATGTTCCTCCTGCTGTTTTACACAAAATTCTCAAAACAGAGCTTGTCACACTATCATCCTGGCTTCTGATTGAAAATAAATGGTCTAGACACACAGTAAGAGTCCAACAAATGCTTGTTCAACCAAACTGAGGAGTGCTCGCTTTTAAAGCCAAGTAGGAAAACAGATGAGGAACCTGCCAACTGATACCCCACCCTTGGAGAGATCCAATGCACAGCCTTGTTTCAGGAGCAGATCTGAATTCCAGTCCTAGCTCATCACTGGCAAATTGGTGCCCTCGGGCAACTTGCTCGCTTTCCTTCTCTGGACCTCCGTTTTCTCATTTGTAAAATGAGATCACATTCCACGTTCTGGTTTCGGACAGATCTGGGTTCTGCCCCCTCTAACGCTGTGATGTCTCAGAGCTTCAGTGTTCCCCAATCTCTGAAGTAGAGAGAATAGTAATGTCTCCCACATTGTTGTAAGGGTTTAAAGGAGATAATCTGTAATTAGTACACTGATTTGTACAAAACACCCCATGAATGTTAGCTACGCTGATTTCCAGTTCTAGAATTCTGTGATCCCAGCTACTCAATGAACAGTGATGTTATATGGCAAGGTGTCATAGGGCACACGTGAATTCAGGATATATTTAGATTGCAGAAGAGAAGACCCAAAGGAGACCTAAGAACAATCCTCAAACATTTAGAAAACTGTTATGTGGAAGAGAAAAAAATAATCTGCAAAATGAAATGAGCTCCTCCATATGGTAGCAAGTTCATTGTCACTGCAGGCGTTTAAACAAAAGCCAGATCACTATTTAGCTATGATCTGTGTAAAGAATATACGAAATGAGATCTAAAAGCTCTTCTAATTCAGATTTTATGAAAGAACCTGTAAGGGCGTTTTTTTTGGTGTTTTTTTTAAAGATTTTATTGGGGAATTGGGGGAAAGAGAATGAGAATTGGGGAATTGGGGAAGGGGAACAAACAAGTTCCTGTCCTTTTGTTTTTCAGTCTAGTTGTGGAGGATGTTGCTTTACTGGTCCATGTTAGTTATTATCATTGCGCTCTTCCCAGCTGAGGCAGTCACTCGCCAGCCATTGGACGGCCACTCACGGAGGCTCATGGCAGCTCACGAAAGTGCACGCCAGCTGTCAGCCAACCCCACTGCAGCCTACTCCGTCACCGGCGACTCACAGCAGCCCAGCTCCAGGTTGAGCTGTTGTTCACCATCTTAGCTGTAGAGGGCACAGCATCACTAGCCCTCATGTGGGATCCAAACCAGGGCCCTGTTGCTCAGAGCTGACATCCCAAGCCAACCTTTTTTTCTTTTGTTTTTTAAAAGGGCAGTGTCACTGGCCCTCATATGTAGGATCTGAACCAGGGCCGCTGGCCAGCTCTCAACCACCGCACTACTCGGCCGGCCCCCAAGCCAACTCTTAACCAATATGCCACTTGGTAGGCCCCTGTAAGGGCTTTGTGATGAGACATTTTGGTCAACATAAATTTCAAAAGATCAAGCCAGAATCAGTATGTGTATAGATTTAAGAGTATAAGGGTTCATCTGTAATAAAAATGTTTGCTTTGCTTTTACAGTTTCCTCATCTGGCTGTTGGATTCTAAGCAAAAGCATCCAAGAAAAACAAGGCCTATTCCAAAACAAGAGAGCTTCCTTTCACTGCTACCGATCTAATTTTTGCATGTGACAAACATTTGTTACAGCAAATTCTCCTTATGTTCAATGAAACAAGGTCAGAGATAAGTTTTGATTTTAAAAATAATTTCATAACGATTTTAAATAAATGTTTGGTTTCCTTAAAAATGATGCTATCAATATTTTCTTGGGTGTAGGTACATAATTAAGGTTTTGGTTCAACTTGACTGAAACTTCTTAGATTCTTTTTCATGCTTAACAAAATATGCTACCCAGTTAACTCTTTCTTATCTATTCCAGTGGAGATGATAAAAAATAGGGAAAAATTAAGAACTCACTTATAGTAGTCCTTGCAGACATTGTCGTTGTTGTTGTTGTTTTTTAAATTGGGGAATTGGGGAGGGGAACAGCATTGGGGAATTGGGGAAGGGGAACATACAAGTTGCTGTCTTTTTGTTCTTCAGTCTAGTTGCGGAGGACGTGCTTCACTGGCCCATGTTGGTATCGTCATTGCGCTCTCCCCGGATCAGGCCGATCGGTCGCTGGCCTCTGGATGGTCGCTCAGTGTGGCTATTGGCAGCTCACGCTGGCTGCTAGCCGCTCATGCTGGCTGCGGGCCACTCACTGTAGCCTATGGCAGCCTACTGCAGCAGGGGCTGCAGCCAACACCATCACCGGGGCTCGCACAGCCCAGCTCCAGGTGGAGCCGTTGTTAGCCGCAGAGGGCAGCATCACTGGCCCTCATATGTGGGATCCGAACCGGGGCCGCTGGCATCCCAAAACCAGCTCTTAATCAATGCGCCACTCAGCCGGCCCCAGACATTATGTTTTTATTCCAGCAGTTTTCAAGGTAGTTCTTACTCCCTGAGCACATTCTAAATTTAACTGTGGAGAAAGATGTCCTGGTCAGTTGTGGAGATGCACTGCCTCAAGGTTAAAAAACTAGTTCTATGATCTGGAGGAAATCATTTAAATTTCCACAGTCTGGATTCTCTCATCTGTAAAAAGAGAAAGTGAACTTCAACTTCTAAGATCCCCTCCAATACTCACATTCCTTGGATCAAAAAGCTTACCATGACTGATTTGCTGTGGAAGGACATCATTTCTTTGAGAAGAGTCTTGATGACCAGGCCATATTCAAAACATACACACTGGGAAATAACTATGGTTGAGATGAAAAAAGAGTACCACAGATTCAAATCATATGAGAGGTATTTTGTGTTCAATGAAGGGCTAATTGTAGCAAATTTTATGAAAGAAAACATTTCAAGCTGTAATTCTGAAGAACATGTATCCCATAGTTAACAAGTTCACTAAAAAAAAAAAAAAAATTCCCATTTTTGCCAAGGTAGGGAGCCTGGGGATGATAGGGTTCCAAAAAGGAACAGACTATGAGAATTCCCAGGAATAACTGTAATTATAATTAACTTTGGTGGTCTATTTTGAGTTAAGTGGTTCAGTACAGAGACACAATGAAACATGGAATCCAATTTATTAACAAACCAACAATAAAATTTGTTACCTGAGTAGGAACCAGTGTCAAGTCCCTACCCTCTTCCTCTTTAATGGCAGATGTGGAGTGACCATGATCCCACCAGGACCATGTGTCACAGCTGAGTTATTACCAATGACACCCCTCCCCACTCTACCCCACTCCCCACTGAATTGGTGGCACAGAAGGGACACTTTTAAGGAGCCTGGTCGCTGGATCAGGAGCTGCTCTCTTCCGACATGTTCACTCACCTCTTGGGAAGCTCTTAATAGCTACCTGACTGAAATATTTACAGAATTTTTGGCAAAACTGTATAAACCAAAAACAAAGTATAGGGAGAAAGAATTCTAACCACCAAATAGTTTTTAAAAACATGAAAATGTTTATATTTCACTTAACATTTGACACAGAGGAGGCCACATTTACATAAACAAATTATATCTTCAGAGCACTTTAATTGCAATTTTGGATATGACAAATATTTGGATATGACAAAAATTCATAAGATGTATTCATAATTTCTTTTGTAATTTATTTTTATTTTTACAAATTATACCATGATAAAAAAAAAATTATTCATGTGAAATATTTGTCTTTAACATTTTATAAGTTAATCAAATGTATATACCACAATAGATTTTGTTGTTGTTGTTTACATAGGGAGTTCTCATGATTTTAGTTATACACAAATTTAAGCTGAGACTACCCTCAGAAATAAGTTTAGAAAAATGACGTTACAAAAGATTGGGAGTAGTAAAAAAAAAACAAAAAAAAAAAACCACAAACCCATGTGGGGCTGCTGTACAGTAGAAGTAACTCAGGTGCTTTCACTGCCACAGGTCTTCAGTGCGGCCAAACTTAAAAACCAGCCCCCTGTGAATAAAATAAGAAACACCACATGACTAGCTAAGTTTGGGAAAAGAAAGAACAAGTGAGATTTAGAATTGTGGGAAACTAGTATCAACGAATAACTGATGAGTTGTATGAAAAAACCCATGGGATGTATCAAAACAGAAATTGATCATTCTAAGGTGGTAAATCCTTTCACCGCGCTCAGCTCTGCTGGTTATCACCAGTTTCCCCACATCCTTACCTAGGAATATTGGAGACATACATGTATGTCACTCTTAAAAAGTTAACCAGTGCTTAGTATATCAACATCATATGTCTGATTTGATCCAATTCATTCAACAAACCTTTTTTATACTCTTTTTTTTTTTTATCTGAGCCATCCTGCCACCTATTGGCAGCTCAATGGCAGCTCAGCTCGGGCTGGGCATCGAACTGCTGTTGCTCAGAGCTCAGCTTGCACTCTTGTGCAAGCTCTTAACCAACTGAGCCACTCAGTTGGTCCTCAACAAACCTTTTTTGAGTGTTGAGGTGCTAGGTGCTCGATGCTAGGGCTATAAAGATAAATAAGATATAGTCCCTGCCCTCAAGTTGCTCACATTCTTTTTTTTTTTTTTTTTGAGGGCAGTGTCACTGGCCCTCATATGTGGGACCGAACCGGGGCCGCTGGCTTCCCAGGCCAGTGCTTAACCACCACGCCAATTGGCCGGCCCTTAGTTGCTCACATTCTTGACGATGCAATGTGGTTAAGTATTAGGGGGAAAAACAGATATATATATATATATATATATATATATATACACACACATACCAAATGTTAAGGGAGCATAGAAATATATAGGATTTATTCTGCCTGAGTGTGTTAGAAAAGCATTTATGGAGATGGGGAGTATTAGACAAACTGAAGGATAAGCAGGAGTTTGAATGGGAGGTTAGTGGGTATGGGAGCTAGTGGGGTGATGAAGGAAGATGTTTCAGGGAGAGGAAACAGTATTCAAAAGGCAAAGAGGGACCAGCCGAGTGGTGCGGTGATTAAGAGAAAGCTTGGGACGCCAGCAGCCCCGGTTCAGATCCCACATATGAGGGCCAGTGACACTGCCCTCTACAGCTAAGATGGTGAACAACAGCTCCACCTGGAGCTGGACTGCACGAGCCCCGGTGACGGCACAGGCTATAGCCCCTGCTGCAGTGGGCTGCCATAGGCTACAGTGAACAACCGGCAGCCAGCGTGAGCTGCCAAGAGCCGCTGTGAGCGGCCGTCCAGAGGCGGGCAACCGATCTGCCTCACCCAGGAAGAGAGCAAAGATGATACCAACATGGGCCAGTGAAGCAACGTCTTCCGCAATTAGACTGAAGAACAAAAAGACAGCAACTTGTCTATTCCCCTCCCGCAATTCTCCAATAAAATCTAAAAAAAAAAAAAGGCAAAGAGGAATAAAAGACCACGGGGCCTCAGGAAGAGCCCAGGAGATCAATTTGTCAGGAATATGCCCTCACAGAGCTTAGAGTCTAGGGTTTAGGTGGGGAAGTGTCTATAGTTGTTCTTAAGACTTCAGTTGAAGAGGAGGAAGAGGGCAATTATATGCATAAGAAGATATACTCATATATGTACATATCTATATCTCTATAGATACAGATATCCGAAGTGTAGTAGAACAGGGCAGAGTCCAATATGGCTAGATTACAAGTTAAGAGACAAGGAGGATAGGGAATGGAGGTGGCCAAGATCTGGTAAGCCAATTGACCAGGCTGGCAAACTGCCTGCAGGGACCTTAAGTGCCTTAAATGAGCCAAGGAGGCAGGTGCCAGCCTGTATGCTCTACTAAAGAGGACGAATGGTAATCAGTCCCAGACAATTCAGCGCCACTGATTGTTGCTGTGTGGAGCCCAGGGTTGTCAGATCTTCCAGTTTTTCAAGAAAAGCCAGAAAATTCATATTTTTATGTAAAGTCTCTTGATTTTTAAATGTCAGTCAGCTCAATAAAACAGAAAATTACTGTATAGGCTAACTAAAACAGAACTGTGGGTAGACTTTGGCTGGATGGCCACTAGTGGTGATCTCTTCTGTAGACAGCCGAGTTCTGAAAAATGGAAAATGATAGGATGATAGCCATATTTTAGAAGGAAAATTAACAAAGGAAAACTGGATTTAAGGGGGGGACCAGTTAGGAATGCAAATAGCTCAGGAAGGGATGATGAGGAATGAACAATAGAAATGGACAAAAAGAGAAGAGGTTGAAGACAATTCATATGCAGATTCAACAGGGCTTGCATGTGAGGGAGAAACTGAAGACAGAAGTAGACACTTCAGTGGCATATGCCAGTTTTCATATCACTGATGTATACTCAAGGTTAAGTCCTCAGTCATAATGATCAATTTAAAACAGGTTTCATAGGCCTTTATAAAGGTAAACACTGAGTGTTTTTAATGAAAACAAAAATGCAATCTGGAAGTCACCTATATATAGTCTCTCTTGGAAGTATATTCATTTCTCTTTATAAAGGAATCATTCACCTCTAAAAGGTGATTTGATCTCTGCTCTTCCAATTGTTATCAGAACTACTGCTGCAAAAAAGAAAAACCCAAGTTGGTTATTAGGGGCCTCTACTCTCCAGATAGCTTAAAAGAGACATGGTAACTTCAGAACACCAGTTAACAGATATAAACTGTGAACTGAATGAAGTTTCTTGGGCAAGAGCCAGTCCCTCCTACACTTCACCTTGGTATTGACAGCTGTGTCTGATTTCTGAAATAGTCATTTCTATGCTGTTGCTGAGCTGTTGTTAAGTCAGAATGGTAGGCAAACAACTCTCATAATGGTGTCCACTAGCTGAATTTAATTTCAATTTGCTCAGAGTATTTTCACAGAACCAACTAGTATTTAGACTTAATAGGTACAACAGTAACAAATGAGAAATTAACCAAACTTATTGCATATAACAGTCATTTACTATAACTAATTTGAAATGGTAAAAAGTCAACATTTGGTTTCCAAGATTTTGTGAAATGTGGTAACGACGGAAGGAACGTTCGTGTTTCTTTCTGCCTTCCTTAGAAGAGATAAAAATTTCCCACAAATCCTCCTCTCAATCCTGTTCCTTCCTGCTGTGACAAAGTAACTTCTCTGCCCAAAGCAGCGTCTCAAGGTGGAACTTGCTTTATCATTTAGCATTACCAGAGCAAATAATGACAATAAAGAAGGCTGCTGCTTGCCCCTCCCTGGCTGGTTCTCAGTAAGTCCCCTCCGTACCACTCCATCCTGACGCCTTTCTTACCCCTGCCTCTGACCCTGTTACACCACCTTCCCTTGGTAAAATTTAAAAAATTTGTTTCTAAAACTCTTTGGGTTTTTGGGTTGGCCGAGTTGCGCATTGGTTCAGAGCTGGTTTGGGATGCCAGCGGTCCCTGTTCGGATCCCCCATATGAGGGCCAGTGACACTGCCCTCTACAGCTAACAACAGCCCACATGGAGCTGGGCTGTGCGAGCCCTGGGACGGTGTAGGCTGCAGCCCCTGCTGCAGTGGGCTGCCATAGGCTACAGTGAGTGGCCTGGCAGCCAGCGTGAGCTGCCAATAGCCGCGGTGAGTGACCAGCCAGAGGCTGGCAACCGATCGATCTGTCTCATCCGGGAAGAGCGCAATTATGATACCAACATGGGCCAGTGAAGCAACGTCCTCCGCAACTAGACTGAAGAACAAAAAGACAGCAACTTGTCTGTTCCCCTTCCCCGATTCCCCAACGCTGTTTCCCTCTCTTAATTCCCCAATTAAAAAAAAAAAAATCTTTAAAAAACAACAAAAAAACCCCAAAACTTTGGGTTTTCTCCACTAGTTTCAGGACACAAGGTATGACCCAAAGAGGTTGTGTACCTTGCCTCATCTA
Source organism: Aselliscus stoliczkanus (assembly GCA_033961575.1). Lineage (NCBI taxonomy): Eukaryota > Metazoa > Chordata > Mammalia > Chiroptera > Hipposideridae > Aselliscus > Aselliscus stoliczkanus. The sequence continues at coordinate 165,367,872 of CM066730.1, forward strand.
AGTTCACATTTTTCTTATTCATAAATGGATTTTTAAAAATTGCAAAAATGCCTGGTGGTAAAAATGGAATAAGTGTGAATAACAAGTGCTGCCCATCACTGAAGTGCAACTATTACTATTAGCATTTCATGACTAAAGTATATATGGGGCTTCTATTTCCTTTTTTTTGTGGGGGGTACAGGGAGTAGAAAGGGATAAGGAAAGTTAAATCCTAGAATAGACTGTCCTAGAATATACAGCACTTTTTAAAAAACCTTTTTTGGATTAGGGACTTCTTTGAAAACCTCTTCCCTGAAACCAGCAGAAACACCAATGTCTTGCATATGGAAATGGCTGGTGGCTTCCTGTCATCAGAAACCTACCCATGTAATGGAGGTTACGAACTCCTAATGCAGAGAATAAAGAGAAGGATTTTTTTTTTTTTTTTTTAAGTGAGCCATCCTGCCAACAGTGGCAGCTTAGCGGCAGCTCAGCTCGGGCTGGCATCGAACTGCTGTTGTTGCTCAGAGCTCAGCTCGCACTCTTGCGCAAGCTCTTAACCAACTGAGCCACTTGGGCAGCCCAAGATTTTTTTTTTTTTGGGAGTGGGGGTAAAAGAAATAGGGGAAAGTGCAGGCCCTAAATGTCCAGGAAAGAATAAACATTAAAGAAGATTACTGATAAAAGTATTAAGGTTTTTAGGGATTCTATTAATCTTTTAATATGTCATTGCATCAGAAGGATAAAACAAATTAGGGCTTTTCCTTCACACCTCAAATCTCATGCACAAATTCTAATGACACCGGGGGCAGAAAGAACTATAAAATGCACCCAGAAACAAAATTTTAAGAAGAAATGGTATTAAGCCGGCTTTTACTAAAAGCAACTGTTAGAGATACAGATTTAATGAACATTGTCAGTGTTATGTAACTAAATCTACACTAGTCACAGTTCTTCATTAAGAACGGCAATTTTTGAAATCAATGTATGTTCCCAGCTGGCAGCAAACCAACCCATGTATAATTTCTTTCATTCTTCATATTTTATGACAATAATATTGAAGGAAGAGCGTTAGAGGGCATAAATTAAGCAACTAAATAGAGTAAATGACATTAAAAAAAAAACTATTACAAAAAAAAATTTTTTTTAAAGTTAGGATATAGAATACAAAACAAACTTACCCAAAAAAGATGAAGGCATTCTGGAAAAATACGGCAATTCCAGGATATACTATGGGTTTTTCTGTAAAGATAATGGAAATATCTAGCTCAAAACATTTAGTTTCTGTTACACTGGTGAATATCAGTTTTCCTGCTTAACATAATTGACTTTCCTGGTAGCTACGGTTGGTTTGAAAGGACCTAATAGACACGGCACTGGTTTAGTAAATGATAGCTCCCTTCATTCATTTAACAAATATTTGCTGAGTGCATACTATGTTTGGCACTGTTTAATGTGCTGAGGCTACAGCAGAAAATAAAACTGGCAAATTTTTTTTTGCCTTACCAGAGCTAGCCCATATAGAGAATAAATAAGGAGAAAACAATAAAACAGGAAAGGTACAGGAAGTGCAGTGAACGATGACTTTCTATAGAGGTAGACAAGGGCCTCATGAGAAGGTGACACTGGGTAAAGGACAGGAAGGAAGTACGGGCAGGGGCCATGCGGAAACTGGAGAACAGCAAGGGCAAAAGGCCTGAGGTAGGAACACGCTGGTACATTAGAGGACTGGTCATGTGGTCAAAGAGAGAAAGCAGGAGACAGATGAGAGAAATATGAGGGACAAGCTGTGGGGTGAAGATACTGCAGAGTCGTGAGGTCATGGCGAGGGCTCTGACTTTTACTCGTGAGATGAGAAGCCAGTAGAAAAGGGAGGTGTCAACTTTGACAGGCCATAACCACCCAGGGTTTTCGGCCTAATCATCTGGAGGGATAGATAGCATAGCCACTACCTGAGACAGGAAGACTGCTGAGGAACACTTTGCCCTGATTTTATCCTGGACTACAGATGAAATTCTCCTAAGTTTCTACTACCAGCTGTCAATGATTACGCACTAATTGACAAACCAAGGCATGATGAATAGATGAAGTCAACTTTTTCTCAGAATAGTTTTAATCTGGTGTTCACCATAACATCTGGTTTGTACAGGCCTTCACTACTAGAAAGCCACAGTAAATAGTTCACATTAAATAATTATTATCATTGGGATAGCTCATAAAGATCCTGAAGAAAGGCAACTTTATACAATCACAGATCTGCTGCCAATGATCTCAAAGCATAACTTGGCTCCAGAAGCCTTTTGGAAAACAGCTTAAAATGCTATGAGATGAACACATTCCTACAAAAAGGGGCTCTGTATTAATAGTTGTATCTGGGAAAGAATTATCAGTAATTTTATTTCCTTCTTTGAGCTCTTTTATAGTCTCAGTTTTCTACAATAAAAAGCATTATGCAAGTCAAATGATAAAAAACCAATATTTTTGTCTTTAAAATATGATGGTGACAAAGATTTTGTAGCAGCAAGAACTACTTATCATGTTAAATGCAAAAAGCTAGGCTCAAAATTGTTTTTATACTATGATTTATAATTACATAAACAACAGAAGAGACCATAGGAAATATACCAAATATTTAAAAGCACTAAGATTATTATAGTTTCTTTTATGATTCTTTGTTTTCTACATTTTTGGTAACACTGTTTAATAAATATATAAACAAAGAAAAAATATAAATTTTTTAAATGCCTATCATTCCTATCTATAAGATTTAAGTGGTTTTAATAAAAATTTAGCAAGCCCATGATTTTAATCCAAGATACATTTTACTCAAAGAAGTAAAGGGTGCAAATATGAGCTAGATTAGATCTCTGCTGGTCCAGTTATTGCAAATAATGTATGGTTACTATGATAACAATAGTCAGTTTTACCTGGAACATTTAAATCGTTTTCATATTTTTCTGGGGTCTCTCAGGGCAAAGTTTCAGCCAAGGACCTAAAAGCAGGGTCTTTTCCTAAGCTTGCCTTAAACTGGCCTTATATAGCAGATGCACATTAAATGATAATTTACTTTTCTATCTAAAAGGAGAGGATTTCATATTATCAGGGAGACTTAGCTCAATAAACTTCAATTCTAGGATGTAACAGCTTTGCATGGATATTATTCAGCAAGTCAAAGCCTGCCGAACAGCTAGAGAACATACATATTCTGTTTTTGGAAGCCAAAGAAAGCAAGGTTTAGAGCTGCTTTCCATTTCTTCCAGGCTCTAGATGAGAAGGAAAAATATAGATGAAAGTGATACTAAAAAACATACTGAACATGAACAAACAAAACAAAATACTGACAGGAGAGGGGAGTTCCCAGGCATAAATGCATTGCTAGTAGTTGGCCTGTTTATATGAAAAAAGCTTTATTTTTAAATAACCAAATTTAATGCGCAATTTCAGTATTCCATTGAAGTAAAATGTAAACTTTTCTTACCTTTGGCAACATAACCTCCAAAGAGAATCCACATAGATGCAATCAGAGAGCCAAAGGCCAACATGAAACCAATGAACAGCCAAATGCGAGCACCTTAAAAGAAATAACATTTTACCAGAATTGTTGCTCATACGACAGAAGTCAGTTCAATTAATTTTTCAAAAAGAAAACAAAAATTGGAACTGCAAAAAAATATGTATTTGCCATTAAAGTCTAAAATAAGAGGAGTTGGGCCGGCCAAGTGGCACGGTGGTTAAGAGCTGGTTTGGGACGCCAGCGGCCCTGGTTCAGATCCTACATATGAGGGCCAGTGACACTGCCCTCTAAAAAGAATTAAAAAAAAAAAAAAAATTAAAATAAGAAGAGTGGATGTGCTGAGTATCTTTCAACAATGAAGACACTGGCCTTTTTCTTGTTAGCTGATCTATGTATTTTAAGTGCTTATATTTACTTTCCCTAAATATGTACACTGAGGAAAACTTTCCTCAACCATCCAATAAAAATCTCACAAAATATAGTGCACCATATTTAGAGCTCATTTTCCATATATTTTTAGAAATTGTGCTCTAAAATTTAAAGTTCTCTAAGAGACCTTTCAAACAAAAACACAGGTGTAATTACCAAAAAATTCATATTCAGCAAGATGTGAATCTAAACACTAGCATATTTCACTTTCAGGAAAATCAGGCAGCAAAATAAATTCAAATTTAGTGTGGCTGGCACTTAGAAAAGCTGAATTAAAATTATGTTAATACAGGAAGAAAATCAGCTTTTAAATCACATTTATACAACATTTATGATGATTTGCTATAAACTAAATGGTGTCATTAGACTCCCTAAAACGAATTCTGAAATGAGTTTCTTTAATTAGCATGAATAAATTTTAATAAACATACTGCCCTGTTCAATAAAGCATAGCAAACGGAATGTTATATATAAAGTTCTGATTTCATATCTAAAATGTAAAACAATAGTTAAGAAATAATAAGCTATTACTCATAAATGCGATAGTAAAACAAATACAAACTGGCCCTGAACCCCCAAAACTATGCTAGCTAACAAATTTTATTTAGAGATGTGACAGCCGAATTCTAGTCCTAGCTACTACTGTCTGATTATCAACACTAATTGTTAACATTCACCTATTCCTTTAGAGTTTACAAGGTTATGGTAGATCACTGTTTCTGTATTTCTTCTACCTAAGTTCATCTAAGAGGGTAAACCAAGAAGAGAATCTGAAAACATCGACTAGAGCTGACTAGTGTAGTTTCTCCTGTTTCATTAAAAAAAAAAAAAAAAAAGTCACTTGAAATTTGCCTATATCAAAGTTTATTTTTGTATGGATGTAATATTTTAGGTTTATCATTTAAATAGCTTAATAAGTATCTGTCCACTCAAATATTTGTGTAAACTGGACTAGGAAGCTGTGCTACGTGTTCTGTATTGTGCTACCTTGGGTACATGGCAATGGAGTCCAGGGGATACGAGTTCCTCAGTCAAAGAAGGGCCTGGGTAAACCTAAGCCTAAATTCTATTATTATATTCACTTTTGCAAGATGAAAAGAGTTTTAGAGGTTGGTTGCACAACAATGTGAATGCAATTAACACTACTGAACTGCATACTTAAAAATGATTATGATGATACATTTTATGTTGTGTATTTTAAAACTCACACAAAAAACTATGATTCTAAACTATTTCAAAATGCTAATTTAATCAAACAAGGTTGGAAAAAAAGGGAAGAAAATAATTGATATGTTATAGCTGAAAGTACTGTAAGTTCTATTTTGCATATGAGTATACATTTATTATATACTGTTATTTACTGTATACTGTATACATTTATGTCTACACATTACTGCACAGGGTTATATGCTCAAAACTGCATATCTGTGGGCCGGCTGAGTGGTCAGTTGGTTAAGAGCATGAGCTCTGAGCAACAGGGTCACCGGTTTGATTCCCACATGAACCAGTGAGCTGCATTAGAGCTGAGCTGCTGCTGAGCTGCCAACAGGTGGCAGGATGGCTCAGCTGGTAAGAGTGCATGCTCCTAACAAGAAGGTTGCTGGTTTGACTCCCACATGGGATGGGGGGCTACGCCCACCCACAACTAAGATTGAACGTGGCACCTGGAGGCAAGCTGCCAATGGGTGGCTGGATGGCGACAAGACTTGGAGCTGAGCTAGCTGCACCCTCCACAGCTAAGACTGAAGAACAACAACTTGGCTGTTCCCCTCCCCCAATTCCCCAACACTGCTCCCCTTCCCCAATTCTCCCAATAAAATCTTTAAAAACAAAACAAAAAACTGCATTTTTGTACTATAAAACCAACTCAGACCAAATGCAACTTTTACTTTATGCCTTGGAACCTATAACGTTTGCTCTACATACACCTCCATCCTATCTCTGATCTGAAGGAGTTAAGACAAGTGGCCTTTCCATGTATAATTCTCCTTTTAAGGATGCATAGTAAGATATTGTTTGTGCCTATTTACCTGTTTGCCCCATGCAGCCTTCACTGTAACTATCACCCCGGACTTGTCCATTCGATACTGCATTGATCCTGTATGAATAAAATAAAATCAAGAAATCAGAGTCTCTCACTCCAAGAGGAGACTATCCATGACATCCATTTAGCAGACATAATAAGCTGGAGTTCCTCAAATTTAAGGTTAGGTCTCATGAGTCTTGAGTAGTGGATTCACAGGACCTTAAGCAATATCCCATCAACCAGAGAGCCTCTAAAGCAATGGTTATAGTCCCAAGACCAGCAGAATAAGTTATCAACTGGGAACTTGTTAGAAACAAAATTTCCTGGCCCCATCCAAATTGAATGAAGCAGAAACTCTGGATATGGGGCTCAGCAATCTGAGTTTTAACAAGTACTTTAGATAATTCTGATGCTTGTTAAAATATGACAGTGGAATTCTCAAAATAGTTAATTATAGCTCATTAAGAGAAATTCTCAAAACTATATCTGGCTAAGATTGGAACAATCTTTAACTTGGTCCTATCTAGTTTTCCATGTGTACATATCAGGCTTATTCAACACGAAGAGATTCAAGTGGTAAAATCTTATTTTTTCAATTCCTGACACATGTTCCAAAAGTTTTTCACTGACTTTCATAGAGAACCACTCTAAATTGAGATAGCCTTGCCTTCTTTAGAAGTATTAGGTTGGTGCAAAAATAATTGCGGTTTTCGATATTACAAACAATGGCCAAAACTGCAATTAATTTTGTACCAATCTAATATCCCTTAAAAAAATTTTTTAATGTCATGGGAAAATGTTCACAATATATCAAGCTAAAAAAGTTAAAACATTATATACATTTTATACACAGGTGAGGGCAGGGGCTGTGTCTATCTTGTTTCTCATTTTTATTCTCAGTGCCTAGCACAGGTCTTGGCACATGCAGGTGCTCAATAAATGTATTAACTATCTGAACTCTAATTTTTTTCACATTAATATGAGGTCTTAACTTATTCATTCAAATCTAAGTTTTAGAATGATCGAAACACTTGTAATTATTTTCAGTAACCTCTATATTAACTAAATTATTTGGTCCATAAAATAAACATATTTTAAACAAGCTTCATATTTTAAAAATGCAGATGTTACTAGGTTAATGGTTCTTAGCTTTCGTTTTTCCTTGCTGGGCCATCTGAATGAACTTCATGACTTTCTGTCAGACAGTCATGACTCTGTCTTGTCAGTCTTCACGATGAAGCACATTCTCCAACAATCTCTATTTGTTCTCTGGCATTACTAGTTTTATATATAATCCCAAACTTATAGAAAAGTTACAAGTATAGTTCAAATAAATTTTTTTCCTGAAACATTTGAAAGTTGCCAACATGACCCATAACCCCAGAAATTGTACTTCCTACAAACAAGACATATGATTGTACGTATTTCCCACAAAAAAAGGCGGTTCTACAGAACCACAATATAACCATCAAAATCAGGAAATGAACAATGACCCATTATCACCATTTAACCTTCAGACTTCATTCAAGTTGCCCAGTTATCCCAATAATGGTCTTTATAGCAAAAGGGTCCTGTCCAGAATCACTTTGTTCTAATGCCTCTTTAGTCTCCTCAGTCTGGAACAATTTTCAGCCTTCTTTGGCTTTTATTACCTCAACCCTTTACTCCAGTCATACTCGTATCCATGCCACAGAGCCTTTGTACTTGCTGTTCTGTCTGGAATGATCCTCTCTTATATATATATATCCCCATGATGAGTTCCTTCATTTCTTCAAGTCTTACTCAAAAATCACCTTTTTAGTGAGGCTTTCCTTGACTCGATTTAAAATTTCTACACCCCTTGTTGATGCCTCATATCTACCCTGTTTTTTTCTTGCTAGCGTTTATCGTTATCTAACATGATATGTATTTATTTCTCGTTACTATCTACCTCACTGATTAAAGTACAAATTTCATAAAGGCATGGATTTTCCCATTTTATTCACTACTGTATCTCCTGTTCTTACAGCCAAGTCTGGGAATAGAAAAGCTTAACAAATATTTGTTTGGCCGGCGGAGTGGTGCATTGGTTAGGAGCTGGCTTGGGACTCCAGCTCTGAGCAGCGGGGCCCCAGTTCGGATCCCACATATGAGGGCCAGTGACACTGCCCTCTACAACTAAGGTGGTGAACAACAGCTCCACCTGGTTGCCTCTATAGCTAAGATGGTGAATGTTGCCTCTATAGCTAAGATGGCCAGCGACGGTGTGGGCTGCAGCCTCTGCTGCAGTGGGCTGCCATAGGCTACAGTGAGCGGCTGGCAGCCGGCGTGAGGACCGTCCAGAGGCCTGCGAGCAAATGCCTCATGCAGGAAGAGCACAATGATGATACCAACATGGGCCAGTAAAATGACGTCCTTCCTCCACAGCTAGACTGAAGAACAAAAAAGGACCGCAACTTGTCTGTTCCCCTTCCCCAATTCCCCTACACTGTTCCCCTCCCCCAATTACCTAATAAAATCTTTAAAAAAACAAAACAAAACAAATATTTGTTGGCAAGTGAACAACCCTTAGACAAACTACATGGTTTCTGACCTAAAAATAAAGTTAGAAATATTAGCAATACAGAAATTAAAGGAGAACTGACAGAAGCTTGGAGATAGAAGTGGGAGATGAGAGGTGAAAGGAAGAACAGAAATGAGGGCTATTGCTCTTCTTTATATGTCCTCCTATTTAACTTTTAAACCATGCCTAATGCTAATTTAATAATATTTCAAAAGTTTAAATCTACTCAACTATATATAAAACATTTTTATTTTTGACAATCTATGTAATTAGTGTCACTAACAATGACACTTACATTAGGAAGGCTATGGTTGCTATAACACCACAGGCATGGTATGAATGGTTGAACTGTTCCACAGAGGGGTAAATGACAGCTGCATCTATGATAATCCACCAGCCTGTAAAAAACTAAAACAAACAAAAAAAAGGTGATACCAATGAGAAATTAAAGTTATTTCATATCTTACAGGCTAAAAAGAAAGCAAGATATCTAAGTGAAACGATCGCTCCTAATGACTTTCAAAATTTTTATAAATGTTCCATCAGTTTCTTGATTATAATATGCACACGGCTTAATATCTGATTAAAAATTAGATACACTTAAATCTCATGGCAATTAGTATTTATTACTATAAACTTCTTTTCTAAGTCTACTTCAGTCATTATTTTCTGTTGTCATAATAAAGCCTGTAATCTAATTTTGTAAGCTAGAAATGAGCTACACTATCCCATGACAGGAGAAAGGTAAAACAATGACTCAGATTCCAACTGACAAAAGGAGTGGCCTGGTGCCGATATATTACAAGCCTCCAGAAAGATACATTTATTGAAAAGTAAAAAAAAATTCAATATATAATATGGGGAATAATTACTGTTAATAGAATTTTAGCTATCCTGTTGGTGCTGTGAAATAAGAAATGGCTGCAATTCTACTTTTCCTTTTGATTAATTCCAGTGCAGTCTACAGATGGTTTCAGGTGTGACGTTAAATTCAATTTAGCACCAAATTATAATTTATCTCAATTGAATTTGGTCTGGATAGTATCAAGGGTAAATATATAATGAAAAAAACATAAAAACTGCACAAATGTTTTTCATAATCTGAGCAAAAACTCACAATAAGATATTAAGCAAAATCTAACAAGTAGCTTAAACCCCACTCCTAAACCTGACCCAATTAGCTGTGGAAATGCTACTTTCTGACAATTATTTAAAAATAACTATTTTGGGCCAGCCGAGTGGCGCATTGGTTAAGCGCTGGTTTTGGGATGCCAGCAGCCCCGGTTCGGATCCCACATATGAGGGCCAGTGACACTGCCCTCTACAGCTAACAACAGCTCCACCTGGAGCTGGGCTGTGTGAGCCCCGGCGACGGTGTAGGCTGCAGCCCCTGCTACAGTGGCTGCCATGGGCTACGATGAGCGGCCAGCAGCCAGCGTGAGCGGCTGGCAGCCAGCGTGAGCTGCCAATAGCCACGGTGAGCAACCATCCAGAGGCCAGCGACCAATCTGCCTCATCCGGGAAGAGCGCAATGACGATACCAACATGGGCCAGTGAAGCAATATTCTGTGCAACTAGACTGAAGAACAAAAGGAGAGCAACTTGTCTGCTCCCCTTCCCCAATGCTGTCCCCCTCCCCACAATTCCTCAATAAAATCTTTTAAAAAAATAAAGAATAAAAATAACTATTTTAGGCTAATCAAATTATTTTTATGAGGATATAGACAGATTCATATTCTATTATTGACATTTTTACTGGCTAGCACAAGTACTCTTTTATTTTATTTTTTTTAACCCTCAGCTCAATGTATTCAAGATATTTATTTTCCTCATAGATCAAAATTCAAAATATTTCTTGTTTTTTGATGTTTTTAAGAGTAGATTTCTATAGCAGTTTTATATTTGGCCATTACTGTGGAAAAATTTTTGGATAAATAAGAATTTTATACTATAAGTTACTTCTAAGCATTATATTTAATGAGTTTCCTGGTTTGTTTCTTTAATGAGATTGAGAAAGCCAACTCTGGGTTATGGAGAAATGCAATGATGTCTCTGGACTGGTTTTGACCTGATTGTCTCTTAACTACTTCCTGGTAACTTAATTTACTTGTTAAGTGGAGACATAAGCCATATAATGAATAAATGTATAAAATATACTGTCTGATACCATCTTACCACTCAATTAAAGAAAAACAGTGAATCTACTAATAAAATTTCAAACCATAATTTCAAACAAGAGTTGGAATGAAACAAATAACTCAATCCCCTCATAAACAAAACAAAATATGAACATGAAAATAAATTCAGTGGTCAAAGATAACATAAATAGTACATATTTTAAAACATCATACAGAATTCAAAACATAAAAACAAACACACCAAAATAATGAAGGCCCATATTATCAATGACACTTACCAGAACACCAGCAGCAATGGAGGCAATAGTGTTGCGTTTTTCCCCCCAATCAATGCATTCGGAGCATCTTAAGCCTTCTAGAAATCCAGACATTTTTTCAGGTCACTTCAAAAAACAAACAAACAAAACAAAACAAATACCTGTATTTACTTCCTTCAAACCTGACTATGTTCTTAGAAAATATTTAACAGTTCAGAATTCTATTTTATTTTCTTTTAAGGGCAGTGTCACTGGCCCTCATATGTGGGACCCGGACCGGGGCCATTGGCTTCCTAAGCCAGCGCTTAACCACCGCGCAACTCGGCCGGCCCAACAGTTCAGAATTTAATAAAAGTTAAGTTACATATACAATTGACCCTTAGGGGACTTATGGGTGCCCAACCCCATGCAGTGGAAAATCTGTATAACTTTTGACTCACCCAAAACTTAACTACAATCCCTCAGTATCACAGGGCTTTGGTTCCATGACCCCTGCAGATACCAAAATCCAACGATGCTCAAGGCCCTTACATAAAATGCTACAGAATGAGGCTGACCGAGTGGGTCAGTTGGTTAAGAGCTCGCTCAAGAGTGCGAGCTGAGCTCTGAGCAACAGCAGTTCGAGGAACAGCCCAAGCTGAACTGCCGCTGAGCTGCCAACAGGTGGCAAAAAAAAAAAAAAATGGTACAGAACAAGGCATCCACTCAGCCCTCCTCATCTGTGGATTCTGGGGATGGGAAACCCAGAAATACAAAGCACAGGGACACAGAGGGCGAACTGAACATTTTTTGAAAAAAATCGATGTGTAAGTGGACCCATGCAGTTCAAACCTGTGTTGTTCAAAGGTAAACTGTACTTTAATTTGGGTACATATGCTCCTGCAGAATATTTGATTTAGCTTTCGATACATTTCTTCATTATAACTTTGGAAAACAAAACTTGGATTCATTTAATATTTTTCTTCATTTAAAAGATGGCTTTTGCAGTTATAAAATAATAAATCCTGGGGATGTAAGGCACAGCACGATGATTATAGTGACTAATACTGTATTATACATTTGAAAATTGCTAAGAGAGTACATCTTAAAAAATTCTCGTTACAAGAAAAAAAATTGTAACTGTGTGATGATGGATGTTAGACTTATTATGGTGATCATTTTGTGAAATACTTGTAAGCAGATCCAATCATTATGTTGTACACCACAAATATACTATATGTCAATTAAATCTCAATAAAAAATAAGATGGTTTTGATATATTTAAGTAATATGAACAAAGGTTGGTATCCAAATATTAAAAAATTTTTTCTTTTTAAAGATTTTATTTTATTGGGGAATCAGGGAAGGGGAACAGATAAGTTGGTGTCCTTTTGTTCTTTAGTCTAGCCGTGGAGGACGTCGCCTCACTGGCCCATGCTGGCACCATCATTGCGCTCTTCCCGGGGGAGACAGCCGTCCGCCGGCCATTGGACAGCCACTCTCGGCAGCTCATGCCAGCTCACGCTGGCTGCGTGCCACTCATGATAGCCCACTGCAGCAGGGGCTGCAGCCTACACTGTCACACGTGGCCCACGGCAGCCCAGCCCAGCCCATTGTCCACCATCCCAGCTGCAGAGGGCGCAGCCTCACCGGCCCTCATGTGGGATCCGAACTGGGGCCCCGCTGTCCAGAGCTGGCATCCCAAGCCAACTCCCAACCAACGCGCCACTCGGCGGGCCCAAAATATTTTAAAAAAATTTTTTTTTTTAGCTGAGCCTTCCTACCACCGTGGGCCACTTGTTGGCAGCTCAGCGGCAGCTCAGCTCAGGCTAGGCATCAAACTGCTGTTGCTCAGAGCTCAGCTTGCACTCTTGAGCAGGGCTCTTAACCAACTCAGCCACTTGGCCGGCCCTTAAAATTTTTATGATAATTGATGTTAATTCCAAACTATTATTTGATTTTGATATTTACAGTCCAGGAGCACTAATAGTGCAAAGATAAATGATAAACTTTGGCTCTGAGTTAAAGCATGCACTTAAATGAAAAATATTTCTCTTAGGAATTTGAACATATTAGAGAATGTGTGTTTCTTCACATTCAGATTAAGAAATTAATCACTGTATTGCAGATCTTACTTCAACCTAGATCACTTCCTTGCACTTCATTATTTTTTCCTTCTCTAAACCTGGTTTTTGGTGTCATTTCTACGAAAACACCCATTTCATTTTAACATCTCTGGCTCTGATTCCTAGCCAAAAGAAAACACAAAAATTGGGCCGACCAAGTGGCTCAGTTGGTTAAGAGCTTGTTCAAGAGTGAGAGCCAGAGCTTTGAGCAACAGCAGTTCGATGCCCAGCCCGAGCTGAGCTGCCCGTTGAGCTGCCAACAGGTGGTAGGATGGCTCGGCTAAAAAAATTAAAAAATAAAACACAAAATTGAAATTATTAATTCAGACCCAAAAAAAAATCCACTGATAAGTTACCATAGCTGAACCTAAAATGTCTTAAATTACTTAAAACTGAGCTGTCCAGACCTTGCTGAGACAAAGCCATGTTTTCTGTTGCAGAGTATTAAAAAAGCCAGAATTAACACTTGCTAATAATCAATACCCAAACTCCTACAGCAAATCTGAAACCGTCCATTAAGTTACTCTGTAGCCAGCAATCATTATTGTCCAAAAACATGATATCCTAAAAACGAGCAATGAATCCAATTGTAACCTTACTTTTGAAGTAATTTAAAAACTGTGATTATAACGGGTGCTAATTTGCCTTTAGGACAGGTTTAATTTTGAAAATTCACTCGTTTTATTTTTCCCTGGAAGGAATAAGCATTCCAGTGCGTGTTACTTTCGGTTCATCCCAATGACCCCGCCCTGAATCCATTTTCCTTTGCTTTATTTCTGACACACTGATGCCCAAACTCTGCCCTGCAGACCCTGGGAATTTGAGATGTAGAGTGGACTGGGGCTAGGCACTAGTTCTAGCTCGGCCACCTCCCTCGCTGTGTGAGCGAACCCACCGGGTCTCAGTTTCTCCAGCTCTAACGTAGGGGGGAACAACATGATGTTCAGGGATCCTGGGAGTTCTGGGGAAGGGCGCGGTCCGGCTGGCTGGCCGAGTCCAGACACGGTCGCGGTCTCCCGCCGCCGGCCGGACACGGATTAGGAGGAAGCCACCAGGAAGCACCACGCAGGCAGCATCAGCGGGGCAGAGCCCCCGGTCCGAGCGCTAGTCGGCCTGCGGCAGCTCCTCCCTTTGCCCCCACTCCCGCCAGGCACTTACGTCCAGCCCCGCCCGTCCAGTCGGTCCGGAGCCCGGTATCGCGCCGCGAAGAGCCGCTTCACGCTTTCAGGTTTTGCCAAGAAAACACCACAGCGATAGGCCGCTTGGTACCCGGATGGAGCAGTACCGCCCCCGCGCCTCGGTCGCGCATGCGGAGACGGAGACGGAGGGAAGGGAGCCGATAGGGAGGAGAAAGGGCGGAGGGAGGGCCGGAGGATGCCCCGCCCACGGCGCCGAAGTCTCTGCGCATGCTCGGGTGCCAGGTGCAGGGGCTTCCAGCTGCGCTGAGTTCCCTTCTGGACTTCGGAAGCGGTCGTTTGAGTACGCCTTTCAAAGTGGGGTGTGAGAAGTCGCTGTGACCCAAACTTTCGAAAGGAAGGCGTCTGTCTGTTGGGCCTTTGTATCCGTCTTGAGTGAGGTGGCAAATTTTCTAGTGCTGGGGTCGGTCTCGCAGTTATCGCAGGTGTGGGTGGCAAGAAAAGTGCTGGGTCCCGCGTGGTGCAAAAGGCGGGTTCGCGCCCCACAGTACACGGTCCTGGCTGTTAAGTCTTGTTTGTTTTCCGAGAGCCTGGCCCCGCCCTCGCCGTGGCTCCGCCTCCTAGAGGAGCTATTTCGGAGTATGACATTTTGTGAATTTAACTTTAAATTTAACTTTTTTCTTGTATCCCCCAAATTTAACTTTTTGAATACTGTGACTGTTTTCTAAGTCACTCCCGGGAGGTGGGGACGTTCTGGTTCTACGTGCGGGGTTCTGAGCGTGTCTAATCCCAGCGTTGTGACCCACTTATGGTATTTGATCTTTTTTTTCCCTTTGCTTTAAGGCCGGATTTCTCAGCCTAGGCACTGCTGGCATTTTGTTTATGGGGGGCTGTCCTGTGCACTGTAGGATGCTTGTCTGCATCCCCGGCCTCACCGACTCGATGCCGGTGTCATTCCCTCAGTTGTGACAACCAAAAATGTCTAGACTGCCAAATATCCTCTCCCGGGGCAAAATTGTTAAGAACTGCTGTTTAGGAGATAATCGGGGTTTTGGGAAGTGACTCTTTTCAAAAGTCAGAAGCAGCGATGTCTTACCACCGTGAACGACTTGTGGCGGGTTTGTCCCCTCTCGGTCCGGTTCCAGCTTCTCCGGTCTGTGGTCGTCCGGGAGTCGGAGCGGATCTCGTTCCAGCAGGCGCCACCAGATTAAGTCGAGGCGCCACTCGCAGTCTTAACTCGGGGAGTAGGTCGCGATCCCGCAGCAGGTCCAGCTCTCGGGGAAGGTCGTATTACAGAAGGGCCGGGCCGGCCGAGTGGCGTGGTGGTTAAGCACTGGCTTGGGAAGCCAGCGGCCCCGGTTCGGGTCCCACATATGAGGGCCAGTGACACTGCCCTCAAAAAAACAACAACAACAACAAAAAAAACCCAACATACAGAAGGGCCTACGCGATCACGTGGGGGCGACAGTACTAGCGCTTTAACCCTATGGTATACCCGAAAGAACACAATGATTGGAGGGAGAGATCCAGGAAGAAGTCGCGGAACAAAACCCTGATTCGCTTAAGTAAAAAAAGGTGGGTGGATCTGTCATTTGTTGTTAAGAGTGGCACACAAGTTCACCTATTTTTTTTTTTTTTTTGAGGGCAGTGTCACTGGCCCTCATATGTGGGACTGAACCGGGGTCGCTGGCTTACCACCGCGCCACTCGGCCGGCCCTCACCTATTTTTATATCTAGGGAGACAGTATATGAGTCAGGTAGGGAACCAAGGTTGTTTGGTCGTTTAATTTCTTTGATTTCCTTTGATGCATGAAATCTCTGTAACTTTGGATTTGGGGATGCATTTAACTGCGCAAAATTGTACAATACAATCTATAGCCTATCTTTAAATGGACATCATTCTTACTCCTCAGGAAGATTAATTGTGACTATTAAATGGCTCAGGGTAGAGGAATCTAGTGCCAGCAATTCTTAATGGAATCTTTTTAATGCCTGTTAATGAGGTAACATTAGTTTACCAGCTCTAAGAAGTCTTTAACAAATCTTGCCTTCAGCTTCTAATAAGTTAACTAATGACTGTGGGAAGAATGGTAATAATTTTCTGTTTTCTGTCTCCAGCCTTTTTACATTTACTTGCATTAACATGATAGTCAAATATTTTATAAACATAAGTAAGCATCTTCATATTGCTTCAATCTTAGCCTTTTTGGAATAAGCTGTAGAACTAATAAATGTTTGTTTTTGTCCTTTGTAGATAAAATGGAAATGTTGGAAATAGCAAAAGCCAGCGCAGCTAAATCTTTAGGAATAGCCTACCATGACTTGCCAGCTAGTCTCAGAACTGTTCCTATAGCTAAAGAAAGAAACTGTGGAACAGCTGTACCAAATACTGCAAAATTTGAGGTAAGCCAGATTTATCCAAAGAAAACCTCCAGAAAAACTGACAGAAAGATCTGGTTAACCAATTCTTTTTTTGTTTGTTTGTTTTAAGATTTTATTGGGGAACTTGGGGAGGGGAACAGTGTTGGGGAATTGGAGAAGGGGACCAGCCAAGTTGTTGTTCTTCAGTCTTCGTTGTGGAGGGCACCAGTCGCCATCTGGCTTTCCATCGGCAGCTCATGGCCTCTAAGCTCAGGATGCTGTATTCAATCTTAGTTGCGGGTGGGTGTAGCCACCATCCATGCAGGAGTTGAATCAGCTGCCTTGTTGTTAAGAGCGCGCTCTATCCACTGAGCCATCTGGGCGGCAGCTCAGTTCAAGATGCCAAGGTCAGTCTTAGTTGGGGGTGGGCGTAGCCCACCATTGAACAGGCATTCTTGTTGTTACACCAGCTGAGCCATCCTGCCACCTGTTGGCAGCTCAGCAATAGCTCAGCTTGGGCACACTGTCACTGGTCCATATGGGAATCAAACCGGTGGCCCTGTTGCTCAGAGCTCGAGTTCTTAAGCCAACTCTTAACCAACTGAGTCACTCCACCAGCCCTGGTTAACCATTTTTTTATTTGATTTACCTTAGACTATTCTTTTCAGAAAGTCTAGCTAAATATAATTGCTAATATCAAAATAGCAGATCTGAAAAACTAGATATGCCCTCTCTCACTCATAAAAATGGGACAGTAATGAACTTAATTTTTGGTGACCAACCATTCCAGTTTGGGACTGGACTGTCCCTGAAAGTCTCATGTTCCAACAAACCTTTCCTGGGCAAAACAAAGTCTTGGTTTTCAGCAGTGAGTGCCAAAGATTGTGGGGGGAGGGACACAAAACCCATGTTATGGCTCCTAATAAAGAGGCTGAAGACAACACCATTTTTAATGACAATATGGCAATTGTCTGCCTTCCGTGACCACTGATATTGGCAACCATGATTTGTGGTTCACAGTAATGGATCCATTGTAGCATTTTCTCAGAGTAACTTAAGGTCTAACCATGAGTGTTTACCAATCCGGTTATCTGCTTTGTATGGTGAAGCTATGAGTTTAATTTTAACTTTGTGAATATTGTGACCATGTTTTCTAAGAGTTCAGATAATGAAAATGAGAATGAATGAGTACAATACCAATGCCTGCATGACCCAGACAATACCGAAAAAGAAGACTAAACGGCTGTTATTTTTTTTTTTTTTTGAGGGCAGTGTCACTGGACCTCATATGTGGGACCGAACCGGGGCCACTGGCTTCCCAAGCCAGCGCTTAACCACCGCGCCACTCAGCCTGCCCTATGGCTGTGTTATTTTAATGACAGATGGAAGAACACATACAACTGGATTAGGGAGGTAAATAATCTGAACAGAGCATACTGCACAGTATGCAGAAAAGAATTTGGGGTTGCGCATGGTGGAGAAGGGGATGTGAAAACACACATGGAGACTGAATCCCACAAGTCTGGGATGGGACAAGCAGTTACTTTTGAATCAATTCAAAATGTTATTGTCTCCCCCAAAAGAAACCAATGCTTAGTCAGAAATAGCAGCTGCTGAATTAGCTTGGGCATACCACACAAATGAACATGCATTATCATATCGCTCCCTTGATTGCTCTATGAGATTGAGTAAAGTTACATTTCCCGATTCAGAGGTTGCAACTAAAATGTCCTATGGACGAACAAAAGGGGAAATTTTGATCACATGTGATCACATTTGATCACATGATGTGTTGGCCCCTTACAGTGTAGAGCTGATTCTGTCAGATCTTACCAATGATCATGCTTTCTACAGTATAACAAGTGATGTGTTCCATCATGGCAATAAAAAAGTGTTCCCCCTAGGGCCGGCCGAGTGGCGCATTGGTTAAGAGCTGGTTTGGGGATGCCAGCGGCCCCGGTTCGGATCCCACATATGAGGGCCAGTGACACTGCCCTCCACAGCTAACAGCGGCTCCACCTGGAGCTGGGCTGTGCGAGCCCTGGCAACGGTGTGGGCTGCAGCCCCTGGTGCAGTGGGCTGCCATAGGCTACAGTGAGTGGCCAGCAGCCAGCATGAGCGGCCAGCAGCCAGCATGAGCTGCCAATAGCCACGGTGAGCGACCACCCAGAGGCCGGCGACCAATCTGCCTCATCCGGGAAGAGTGCAATGATGATACCAACATGGGCCAGTAAAGCAATGTCCTCCACAACTAGACTGAAGAACAAAAAGACAGCAACTTGTCTGTTCCCCTTCCCTGATTCCCCAACGCTGTTCCCCACCCCCAATTCCCCAATAAAAATCTTCAAAAAAAAAAAAAAAAGTGTTCCCCCTAGCTCTTAGGTACTTTGACTTGAAAAATGGAGTTTCAAATCATCTTCTCGATTTCTATGAAGATTGTAATGAAACCTCAGAAAACATAAAACAGAAGATTGTTGATATCCTGTCCAAATACAAATTAGACTTTGCTCACCTATCTGCACATTCAGCAGATAGTACAGGTATAAATTTTAGCAAATTTCATTCAGCCTATAAAATTCTTACCAAAGACAATGAAAAGATCTTACCTGATAAATGTCCTACATACCTTGTACACAAGATTGCTAAAAAGGGGTGTGATTTGCTTTCCTGTGACATTGAGGCTTTCATAGTGAAAGTTTTTGGTTACTTCTTAGTTTCCTCAAAACATGCAGAAGCGCTTAATGAGATTGTTGACTTTGTAGAAATGGAAGCAGATAGACTCCGTAGACATATGCCTACAAGATGGCTTTCATTGTTGCCAGCCATACAAAAGATGTTAAAATGTTGGCCTGCTCTAAAATCCTATTGTCAAAGTGTAGGAAAAGAAGAATGTTCTTCTCTAATTTGGAAATACATCGAGGATGAGAATGGAGAAAAGGATTACAGTACAACAGAAATTTATATGCCATTTCTCCAGAACTGTTTGATGGTCTTCGAAATGGCCATAAGGAGCCTAGAAAAAGAAAAACAGTCTGCCCCTGAGGTATTTGATGTTATGTGTAAGTTGAGACAAAAACTCATACAGCAAACAAATGATTCATTTTTTGGAAAGAAGACTGCTTTAGAACTGAAAAAAATGTCACCAGAAAAAGGCACCCAAGTGAAACAAGACTTTCTGAATTTCTTTAGTAGAACTATAACTCTTTTAAGAGTCCAATTTTGATTTTACCAGTTCAAGTTACCTTTGTGCTTTAAAACCATTTTCCCTGAGAAAAAAGGTTTAACTTACAATGACATCCTGCGTGCTTCAGAATGTTTAAAAATGATGGACATTTTAGACATGGATAACCTCTATGATGAATTTACAGATCAAAGGACCTGGTTGACAAACAACTGGTCTACCAGAACAAGCCTATAGATAAAAAATGGATGGACATCTTTGGAAAGCTGGAAACAAATTCCTACAAGTCTAAAAACCTCTTGTTGCTAGTAAGCAAAGTCCTAAATATTCCATGCCCAAATGTTTTTGTTGAGAGGATATTTAGATTGATGTCATCACGTTGGACTGATACCAGGAATCAGTGTAATGTGGGCTTGATAAGAGCACAGCTGCAAGTTAAAGAGAACTTTACTTTTTGATTGTATTTAGTTTTACCATTACATAAAAGAAAAGGAGGATATCCTAAAGGCTGCAGGCAGTTCAGAGAAATATTATTGGAAAAGCCGGCCAAGTGGTGAGTTGGTTAAGAGCTGGCTTGGGACGCTGGCTCTGAGCAGCAGGGCCCAGGTTCGGATCCCACATATGAGGGCCAGTGATGCTGCGCCCTCTACAGCTAAGATAGTGAACAACAGCTCCACCTGGAGCTGGGCTGCTATGAGTCTCCAGCGACAGTGTAGCTGTAGCCTCTGCTGCAGTGGGCTACCATAGGCTACAGTGAGTGGCCAACAGCCAGCGTGAGCGGCTGTCCAGAGGCCGGCGACCGATCTGCCTCACCCGGGAAAAGCATAATGACGATACCAACACGGGCCAATGAAGCAATGTCTTCCACAGCTAGACTGAAGAAAAAAAGGACAGCAACTTGTCTGTTCCCCTTCCCCGGTTCCTCAACGCTGATCCCCTTCCCCAATTCCCCAATAAAATCTTTAAAAATAAAAAGAAAAGGAACTACAAAGAGCAAAAATTGTCTACTGTATCATAAGATTGGAAGAAACATGCCATTGTGACTTTTAATAAATATAAGAAATGTCTGTTTAGTGAATCTTATTATATTTATGTTCTCCTTTTATGTTTTTTTTAAGGGCAGTGTCACTGGCTCTCATATGTGGGACCAGAACTGGGGTCACTGGCGTCCCAAGCCAGCTCTTAACCACTGTGCCACTCAGCCGGCCCTGTTCTCCTTTTAAAAAGTCTTATATTTTTACATCTTAATACAGAATAATGTAGGCTACAAATTTTAAATATTCAATAGCTTTTAAAATTCTGTATCAGAGGACAGAAATACATAAAAATATTGTTATATATTTCTCCTATACTATTTGTTTAGTCTACTATTACTAATTGTCACTGTTAACTAGTCCTGCTTTGTTTAAATAATAGCATTTATGTAACTGAAAGATGAATGTCATAACGTATATTTTCAAGTATATAAACACCTGTCTTTCATAATTTTATGTTAAAGTAATAACACTTGTGTATAATTATGATGTTATATTATGATGTGTACTTTTGTTTTTTTCATTTGTTATTGCTTTGTTCCAGATTGGCTCTCCCTACAATCAGTTCTTTTATCCTTTTAACTATGTTATTCTGATCCCTGTTTTAAGTTGATTTTCTTTGGGTTCCCCATCCCCCCAGTACCAATTATCCTTGGATAAAGAGAACCACTAAATAATGACTTGAGGCTGAGGAGATAAGGAAGGGCCTTGTAGGCTGAATTGGGTCTGTTAAAATAAAACAGAATCTAAGCTTAAAAATTCCCTGAATAAACAAAACCAGATAGGCCACATAAGTGAAACTTAATCTAGTTTATTTCATGAACGTAAGTGCAACTTAATTTAGGTGATTTCTTGTAAATGCCTCTGATAATCATAAATGAAACTTAAATTGTCTCTCTAAAATAGTATAATCCCCTGCTGCCTGGAAACCTCATTGTCATAACCATTGTTGTAAAAGTTAAATAGCTTCCTCATCTCACCTTATAAACCATCCTGTAATGACCTGTCTGTGAACTTCTTGCCATTTTAAGTCTGAGATCTCCCAGTTTATGAGCTGTTTTTTTGTATGCACAATAAACTCAAAATTTTAATTTGATCCGATTTCAAAGTGCAGTGTGCTAATCATTACACAATGGGACCTGCTTAATTTGATCTGATTTCATTTTTGACAGTTTCTGGTGTCAGAAGTGGGATCCAAAGATGACCCCCCCATCCCCCTATGAACCCCAAGGCTGGTGAGTAACAAGGTGCCAGTACCTACCAAGCCCATTGAGCTCGCTGGTTTTGCACCAACCAGGGGGTGTTAGGGTAAGTCTTTCTTGGATCTGATCTCTGCTCTCTTTGTGTTTCCAGCTCTCTGACTTTATTGTGCATACTTGTGTGCCTTGCTGAAACCGGAAAGCAGGGAAGTTGGGACACTGCCCTGCTCCCTGGCTGGGGCCTGCAAGCTCCATCCATCACAGCATTCTCCTGCTCCCTCCCTAAAGCCTGCGAGTGTAGCCAGCCCAGACAAGACACTTGCATCCCATGGGTGCACACGGTCAAGACATTTTCCTGACACCTTGCTCACCTCTTCTTGGTCACCTCTTCTTGGTCACCTCTCTGTAAGGGGAAAAACCCCATGATTCCTTGGATTTCTAGACAGAAACTGATCTAGATTAAATTATCTCCCTATAGATATAGTTATTTTAGGGAATTTAAAGGCAAAGATGAGTTTGATTTAAAACTCTTTCCCCACCTCCATTAAAAACTTCTGTTGCCTGGGCCGGCCGAGTGGCGCAGTGGTTAAGAGCTGGCTTGGGATGCCAGCGGCCCCAGTTCGGATCCCACATGAGGTCCAGTGACACTGCCCTCTAAAAAAAACCCAAAAAACTGTTGCCTATAGGTATACCTCCTAAGGACAGGATCTTGTCTCTGTTTTTGAAAAATGGGTGTACTCTATAAAGGATAACTTGAAATCATAGAGGGGAGCCCTTAAGAAGAGATGATCCTGAATGTGTGCCAAGACCTGTCAGTGTTTCAAAGGGAAGAATCATCATTTAGTACCAGTTTCAAGCTGATCAGCCAGACCCTTAAGCAGCAGCTTTTAAAGTATGCAAATATACTAGTATATGCAGTCCTGTGTGGACACAATCATAAACCTTGCTGGTCTCTAGGCCAGTAGATTTGGAGGCGTCCCCTTGGTAACAGTTACAAAAATCAGGGCTCCAGATGAATGTATAAGCTCCTTTCTGGAAGGTATTGTGGAAGAAAGAAGGGCCACATTCTAAACCTGAGAAGCTCAGGGGAGGCCAGCATAGCAGGCCCTACAAACTCAGAGACCGAAATTAACCACATAGGATGATCTGAACATAAAAATTCCTAACTAAAAATGTGATAAAGGTGCGTCCCCTGTATGGATTGCCCACTCCCTGCTCCTGCTGGTTTTAGCAAGGCAGCTGGAGAGTGTAGGGGTTGAGAGATGCCCACAGTCTTTAGCAAGGTGTCAGGAAAATGTCTTGACCGTGTGCACCCATGGGATGCAAGTGTCTTGTCTGGGCTGGCTACACTCGCAGGCTTTAGGGAGGGAGCAGGAGAATGCTGTGATGGATGGAGCTTGCAGGCCCCAGCCAGGGAGCAGGGCAGTGTCCCAACTTCCCTGCTTTCCGGTTTCAGCAAGGCTGCAGGACAGTGCCATGACCACTGCCCACCTTCTCCCACCTGTCCTAGGAAGGCAGCAGGATTGTGCTATGTGTCCAAGCTCTCCCCCCCGCCACACAGGGCAGATGGAGAGTGTGAAAATAACCTTGGCCAGCGCCTCCATCTCCAGAGAGCATTTCAGCTGTCCCTTGCCCCTGTAGCAGATGCTTTAAGATTAGCAAATGAGTGTCCTTCAGGTGTGGTCTAGGCGCTTTTCAAACTTCTGCTTTTGCTCTAGGTCTCAGGTGGTAAGGCCACATGCCAGCCCTTAACAAAGGAGAATCACAGTTCCCTGTAGCCCTCTTGGCCCACTGGATATCAGCCCCATTAGTTTTCTAATACAGGAGCTCAGGAGCTCAGGACTGGAGTCCCTGATGTGGGGCACGAACCCATAGCTCCCCCTGAGAAGCACAGGACTGGTGGGATCCCTCCCTCACACCTGACAGTTGGTATTTTGACAAGAGCATGTCTGTCTCTGCCTCTCCTACCCCTCTCTAGGTGATTCTGTTCTTTTGTTGTGGAAGAGCATTCATCTAGTCTTCAGGTCTTTTTCAGAGGGAAATGATCCTTATATAGCTGGAGATTTGGTGTGTCCATCGAAGGAGGTCAGTTCAAGGTCTTCCTATGCCTCTACCTTGGATCCCTTCTCTCTTATTTTTTCTCTTAAGCCTACTCCAATCTGGTTATCATTTCCAGTAACGACTTTTGTCATTGTCACTTGATCCCTTGCTTCCTGTGCTTTAAATGAAAATTTTTTCAGTTGAATGTCAAGGAAAAATGAAGAATTTCTTTTTTCTTTTTTTAAAGATTTTATTGGGGAATTCAGGGAGGGGAACAGCGTTGGGGAATTGGGGAAGGGGAACAGACAAGTTGCTGTCCTTTTTTTTGTTCTTCAGTCTACTTGTGGAGGACATAACTTCACTGGCCCATGTTGGTATTGTCATTGCGCTCTTCCCGGGTGAGGCAGATTGGTCACCGGCCTCTGGAGGGCCACTCACAGCAGCTCTTGGCAGCTCACACCAGCTGCTGGCCACTCACACTGGCTGCCTGCCACTCACTGTAGCTTATGGCAGCCCATTGCAGCAGGGGCTGCAGCCTATGCTGTCACTGGTGACTCATGGCAGCCCAGCTCCAGGATGAGCTATTGTTCACCATCTTAGCTGTAGAGGGCAGTTTCACTGGCCATCATATGTGGGACCCGAACGGGGGCTGCTGGCATCCCAAACCAGCTCTTAACCAATGCGTCACTCGGCCAGCCCAAGAGTTTCATTTTTTTTAGTAAATTGTCTTCATGACAAAGGATTCTGGAAGATGTAAAAAGGAAGCTTAAGGTGTTCATCTCGGGCAGCATTCTATCACTGTTTTCTATCATGCATAATAAGGTGTAGGATTAGGGTTTTTTGTAGTATAGCTGACTGCTTTAGGTGTCAGCTTAAGAAAAGCATATGTTGGGCGGGCTGAGTGGTGGGTTCGTTAAGAGTTGGCTTGGAACACCAGCTCTGAGCAGCAGGGCCCTGGTTTGGATCCCACATGAGGGTCAGTGATGCTGCGCCCTCTACAGCTAAGATGGAGAACAACAGCTCGACCTAGAGCTGGGCTGCCTTGAGGTGAAGGCGAAGGCATAGGCTACAGTGGGGCTGCAGTGGGCTGCTATGGGCTATCATGAGGGTCTGGCAGCCAGTGTGAGCAGCCGGCAGCCGGCATGAGCTGGCATAAGCTGCCGTGAGCAGCCATCCAGTGGCCGGAGACAGATCTGCCTTGGCCGGGAAGAGAGCAATGATAATACCAACATGGCCAGTGAAGTGATGTCCTCCACAACTAGACTGAAGAACAAAAGGACAGTAACTTGTCTGTTCCCCTTTCCCTATTCCCCAATGCTGTTCCCATCCCCCAATTCCCCAATTTAAAAAAAGAAAAGCATATGTTAAGGTCAAAAGCCTTTTGAGGACCATAAGGACCAAAAATTTTGACTTTGGGATATTGATATTTTAGCTGATTATTAAGAAAAGACTCAGAGGTCCAACCAAGTGGCTCAGTTGGTGAAGAGCACAAGCTCTGAGCAACAGAGTCACCTGTTCAATTCCCACATGGGCCAGTGAGCTGTGCCCGAGCTGAGCTGCCAACAGGTTGCAGGATGGCTCAGCTGGTTAGAGCACATGCTCCTAACAACAAGGTTGCCGGTTCGACTCCCACATGGGATGGTGGGCTGTGCCCCCCGCAACTAAGATTTAACATGGCACCTTTAGCTGAGCAGCTGTGAGCTGCTGACGGGTAGCTGGATGGCGACTGCACTTGGAGCTGAGCTAGCTGCACCCTCCACAATGAAGATTGAAGGACAACAACTTGGCTGTTCCCCTTCCCCAATTCCCCAATAAAATCTTTTTTTTTTTTTTGAGGGCAGTGTCACTGCCTCTCATATGTGGTACCCGAACCAGGGCCGCTGGCCTCCCAAGCCAGTGCCCAACCACCGCTCCACTGGGCCGGCCCTAAATTTTTTTTTTTTTTTTTTATAAAAAAAGGAAAAGAAAACACTCAGAAAGAAACTTGGACTGTCCCCCCTTTCCTGCCTGAGATTCAGATGGAAAGACCTACACCAGGAAGGAAATGTTAGGATGTTTGCCTTAGCAGCCTAATTTGAACTGCGTATGATGGATGATGGTAGGGTGTAAAGCTAGAGCCTGTTTACTAGATTACTCCTGCATCTACAATAGTTGTTTCTGGGTTGCCTAGCAAAAATTTACTTGCCACATATGTTCTGCTCTTCCTCCACGACCTGTAAATTGCCTACTTCCTTTGAAATCCCAGATTCCTACCCACCTTTTCTACTTTGTTGAAAATAACAAAATAACATCCAGAAAATAACATGCGTACCCAATTTTACCTCTCAATCCTTGAAATTTTCATGCTTATGTGAACTCCCCGTGTGCATGTATTAAAATTTTATTTTCTCTTGTTACTCCGTCTCTGTTAATTTGTTTATTAGCCTAGCTAGAAGAACTTAGAAGGTGGGAAGAAAGTATTATTATTTTTAGCCCCATACTCCAAGTCTTACAAGTGTTCTCCTCCCTCCAATTCAATTAAGTAAAACTATTTACCATCTCAGCTTTTGAAAGGTAGATTCACATTATTGACAAACTAGGGAGGACCTTGCTGCTTGACAAGCAGATAATCATATTCATGGCTCACCACATTCTGCCCCAGCTCTATATGTCCAGCTTTATCTTCCAAAATTCCCCATCACAAACTCTTTGCTCTCACCAAGCTCTTTAATTTTCTGTCCCCAAATTGTGAAATGGGCATTTGTATGTCCAAGATTTTGCTAAGGCCTTTGTTCTCTAAAATCTCCCTTTCTCTTTGCCTGACCTTCAAGACTTGTTTCAGATCCTATTTTCATTTCTTCATTCAGTAAACACAACAGAGTGCCTAACATATGCAGTGCACTCTCAGGAATGCTAAGGTACACCAAAAACAAGCCTGATCTTATGTAATTTATATCCTAGCAGGAAAATGATACATTACAAACTGAATTTTTAATTAAAATTTAATTACTACAATTATGATAACTGTTGAAAATATGAAAGGCTGGCTGAGTGGCTCAGTTGGTTAAGAGCTCGCTCAAGAGTGAAAGCTGAGCTCTGAGGAACAGCAGTTCGATGCCCAGCCCGAGCTGAGCTGCTGCTGAGTTGCCAACAGGTGGCAGGATGGCTCAGCTAAAAAAAAAAAAGAAAATATGAGGCACAGGACAACCTTTAATGGGGCGGGGGTAGGGGGAATGAACAAGGGGATGAGAAAGGCTTTCTATCCTATATCCGTGCTACAACCTTTTTAGACAGCAGTATGGCAGTATATTAAATCACACAGATCCTTTAACCCAGCAATTACATTTTTGAGACTTGATCATATAAAAGTACAGTACTTAAAGTAGTATGTGACTTTGGTTCTTACAATAGAAAAGCAAATGTTATAAGGTATGATATCCAAGCCAGGCTTCCCAAGAGGTCATATCTAGCTTAGTGGATTGAGCTCAGCAAATGAAGGTAATCCACTGTGCCACAAAGTACTACTCAAGCAGTGGACTCATGAGATGTGCATAGGGAAAAGGACTAAAACACTTTTCTTAACCTACCCAACAGAATCTAATACAATAAACACTATAGATATTTGTGGAAGAAGAAGCAGGAGGTGGGGGAAGGAACAGGTTTAAATATGTTTGGTAGAGATAAAGAGAGAACCATTAAACCATTATTGTCATGATGAATCATTGCAGAATCTCTAAATGAATAGTGGGAGAGAAAAAGAGTTACTTGATCAGGCTGGCTAAATAAAATAGGAAAAGTGAAAAAAATCAAAGTAAAATAAATAAGACACCAACAGAAGAGATAAGAGCAACATTGCAGTTACTCCAATGAATGTAAATGGATTGAATTTACCTATCGAATGAAAATGTCTTTCAGATTGGGTGCAAAATTCAGCTAGGTATTATGCATATAAAACACATAAAGTGAACATATAACAAGAAGGATCCTATTGGCAATCCACAAATACCATTAAAATATTTCAGAATACACCTAACAAGTGTAAGATGTATATGAAAAAAACTATAAAATTTTAGTGAATGTGTTAGTTTCCCATTGCTTCAGTAACAAATAACCAAAACTTAGTAGCTTACATCAACCCAAACTTATTATCTTACAGTTCTATAGGTGAGAAGTCTTACTGGGCTGAAGTCAAGGTGTCAGCAGCGATGCCAGGAGGACTGAATTTTTCTTGGAGGCCTAGGGGGGAATCCTCAACAACTTGCTCAACCAGGGGTTTCAGTTCTATGAGGTTGTAGGACTGAGATCTCTGTTTTCTGTGTGACTGTCATCTGGGAGCCATCCTTAGCTCCTAGAGGCCTCTCTTAGATCTTTGCAGATAGCTTCCAACATTTCAAAGGCAGCAACAGGGCATGAATTTCTTCTCATGCTTTGAGTCTCTCTTGTGATTAGATTGGGCCTACCCAATCAGGATAATCTCATCTCAAGTTCCTTAATTTTAGTCACTCTGTAAAATTCCTTTTGTTTTTTTAAGGTAACATAATCTCAGGTTCTGGGAATTAGGGTGTGGACACCTTTGGGGCCATAAATCTGCCTACCACAGTAAAGGACATAAAAAAATTTAAATGTCACACTCTTGGATGGGAAGATGTGGTTTGCAAAGATGTCATTTCTGCCTAAATTAGCCTACAAATTTGTCCAAGATGCTTTAATGGTAACAAATTGGATTTTGAATCAGGCAAGTGGATAGATGCTCAGAGAAGACTGTATTGTTTAGAAAAACAAGGGCTCACTGATATCCCTTGCAGACTTTAACTCAAGTAGATTGCATGTATCCTAGAGACAAAAAACACCAGTATTCTGTATAAGAGCAAAATAATGTTCCCTGTTGTGTTTTCAATATTCTTACTGCTAACATCCAGGATTGTTCTCACCTTATTTGAGGCACGTATTTGACTCATACTATCTACAGAGACTCCTACCACCCTTGCCTTATTCATGACCAAGAGCTCAAGATTGCATCATCTTATACAATTTCACATTATTTCCTCTAACACACCATTTTTACACTTGTCAAATCTGAAACTCATTTTTCTGTTCACTGACACAGCTTCATGAGAACTTGCAGCAAAAATTCCTGGCAGATGGGCACTGTCTTCTCGGTTTACTTGTGATAGCACTTAGAAAAATGTTTCTAAAGAAACATTTAACTACTAATATTTTCATCACGATGTTTTTCTGACAAGCGGATGATACTGTGAACAGTGCCAAAGTAAGACTGATCACGTGGGTGGGTGGATTCTATGATAATTATTTCCTCCACTTCTGTGTATTTTTGGAATGTGGATTTGAAGGTGAACAAGAGAAAAATAAGTTTGTATCTCCAAATAAAGGGGCTTTTGTAAAAATGCCACCCTTGATTGCAGATGGTTAGTTCATTCAATGAAAAGTTATTTCAAGGACATTGTCATGCTTTATTAGCGGAACGTATGTTTGTAATGTATCCTGTTTATAAATCCTTGGAAGTAGTCACTGTTGTTTAACCTCCAATACCGAGAGCGGACTGAACTCGGAATGATCTCTGACATCACTGACCCTCCCTTGATTAAAGGTCATCTAAAAGTATCTTTGCATTCTGTCTTCACCTATCTTACATTGACTAGACAAAATATGTAAGTAGAAAGCTTTTCTAAGTTAATAGCGCACTTTCAGGAATCCTGTGACTCCCGGGGGAAGGACGGATACTGACGCGGTTCCCCCCACCGCAGCTGGCCTGACACAGGTCAGAAAGAAGTGGCCGGAAAACGCCCAGAGAGATACAGCTCAGCCTGCACCTTCCCAAAGAGTGCAGGCAACGACCGAGTCAGCATTAGCCCGGCAGAATTCTGGATCCTGGTGTCACTCCGCGCAGGGTCTCCTCACTCTCTAATTTCAAGGAAACCACCGCCATAGGCTGCCAGGTACCCGGATGGAACAGCACCGCCCGCCCCCCCCCCCACGGGCTCGATCGCGCATGCGCATCGTGTAGGCCTTTGCGCGAGGCCGGGGGCGGAGTACGGGGGAGGGAGGAGAGAGAAGGAAGGGCGGTGGTTGGGTGAGGAGGAGGCCACGCCCATTGCACCAACGATTCTACGCATGCTCCGTACGTCAGCTTCTGGTACTTTCGATGCGTCAGTCGGCGCCCTGCTCTTTTTGCGTCCGGACGTCGGAGGTGTAGCTTGTAATTTCGCTGCTGGAGAATAGCTGCGAAAAGCCTCTCTTCGTCCTCAGTTGTGACAGGAAGGAATCCGTTGGGCCTTTCTCTCCGTCTTAAGTGAGTCGTCGGCGATCTGTGGTAAATTTTGTGGTGACGGGGTCGGATCCGCGGAAACCTCAGCGTGGGTGGCAGGGAAAGTGCGGGGCCCTGTGTGGCCAACGGGGGGGGGCCGGTGGCGGGGCGGGAAGGTCGGCTTCTGGCGTCGGCAGCACTAGGAATTGGCGAGGCTAGTTCTTTCTACGGGCTCCCCCTCCCCCTTCTCCCTCGCGTCTTACTTCCGGAACTTCACGCCCCTCCCCCACTTGTTTGTTCTTAGGAACTGAGTGTTCCGGAAGCACGCTCCAAAACAAGGAAGCTTCATACCGCGGGTCCCGATGTCTAACTACGTGAACGACCTGTGGCCGGGCTCGCCGCAGGAGCCCCGGTTGACGTCTGGCCGGTCCAGTCGGCTGTCCTCGGTGACCCGGAGCCACTCGAGAAGCTCGCGATCGAGCTCCAGCGTCTCCAGCCGGTGGTCGTCCCGGAGTCGAAGCCGGCCCCGGCGCAGGTCCCGGTCCCGTTCCCGAAGGCGCCACCAGAGGAAGTACCGGCGCTACTCGCGGTCGTACTCGCGGAGCCGGTCGCGATCCCGCAGCTGCCGCGGCTACTGGGAGAGGCACCACGCGTCCTCCAGGAGGCACTACCGGTCGCCCTCTCCGGACCGATCCCGCAGCCGGTCTCGCTCTCGGGGACGGTCGTATTACCGAAGGGCCTATGCGCTAACGCGGGGTCGACGCTACTACGGCTTTGGTCGCACGGTGTACCCGGAGGAGCAGAGGAGCTGGCGGGGGAGATCCAGGACGAGATCGCGGAGCCCAACGCCCTTTCGTTTAAGTGAAAAAGGTGAGTCGTTTGGGCTAGAGGCTCAGGTAACGTCTCCTTCGGCACCTTTTTATGTGTGGCGATAGCATGAGCAGGCGAGGGAGCCGAAGCTGTTGTGTAGTTACACTATTTGTGTTTTCCTTGGTTCCTGAAATTTCAGTGTTTTTGTTGGCAGAAAAGGGGGGACTTGGAGCCACTAGTTCAAACTGCACTGTAGTTGATACCCAGTTAAAATGGACACCATTCTTCCCCCCTTGGGGTTAAGCGGTGGGTGTTAGATGGCTCGGGGTGGAGGTAACCTGTTCTCCTGGTGGCTGGCAGTTCTTAGTGGAGGCTTCTAAATGTTTGTGACTTGTTTGCCCACTTTAAACTTCTGCTAAGATGACTACTGAACAGGAAGAATAATATCAAAATACTCTTTTAAAAAAAACAACAACAATTAGTACTATGCTACTAGGAAGGACTTTGTTCCAGTATTTTAAAATAAATGACTTCTCTACTGGATAATATGGATTAGAAAGAACAGTAAACATCTTTCTTTTGTTAGTCTAAATAAAACAAGCTTATTTTGTGTTCCTGGGTTTTCTTGGGGAGATACTACAGGATTAATGACTATCTTGGGTTGTTTTTTTTTTTTTTTTTTGTAGATCGAATGGAGCTGTTGGAAATAGCAAAAGCCAATGCAGCAAAAGCCTTAGGAACAACCAATTTGGAATTGCCTCCTAGTCTCAGAAGTGTTCTATCTAAAGAAACAAACCGTGGAACAGCTGTAACAAATAATGGGGCACAGTTTGAGGTAAGTATTCAATGATTATCCAGACGAATCTTCAGGAAGCTACTGCCAGAAAGATCTGATTAGCCATTTTTATTAGATGTATCTTAGACTACTTCTTGGAAAGACTAGTCAAATGTGATTTCTTAAAATCAAAATAACAGATCTGATGGTACTAGACATGGTCTCCCATAAAAATGGGACATTAATGAAATTTATTTTCAGTTGACGCAGTGTTAATTATTTTCATGATTGTAGCTGGTACTTTGGCGAGTTTTGTGTAGTTTGTCAAAATTTCCTAACTATACAGAGTATCTACCTATAACATTTAATTTGCAGCATTTTATTCCCTCAAATTCTGTACTCAACATACAGTATAGTTTATCTGCTTTATTTCTGTCTTATAGAAATCATGAATGTGGTCTCCAGACATTGATCTCCAGAAAATCTGTTGGTAATTGATACATGGGCATAAGCATCAGAGGTTGAACTAATTTGAAGTTTATGTTCACACACTGAAAGCTTAGTTTTTGTTGGTAGATCCATGTGCATGCTAGAATTTGGGATAGGTACTATTTGGATAAGACAATTTTTAAACAAAAGTACACTTTGTAATGGTGAGGCATCTGTGATATAGATGTCCCTTTCATAATAAAGCAATATATTCCAGATGTTTTGAGAGATTACAGAAGAAGAGGCCTGCTTCACTTGCAGATAAGTTTATCATAATTCTCCAGAAATGTGCTGGATGTGCATTGGCAGATTGCACTGTTCTTTTAAAGTTACGTGAAACCCAAAGCATAAAATCCATAGCTTTAAAAGTTTAAGGTAGTTAGGAATGGTAGAATTAGTTAAAACAGGGAAGATGTCAAGATGAACCTATTCAGACCCAGATGTGGGTATGCTTTAGTAGTAGTAGACAAAGAATATTTAGTTCAGTTTTGTTTTTTGTTTTTTGTTTTTCGTTTTTTGTTTTTTTACCCTCAGATGATTAGGTCCCTGACTGGTAAATGCCTTAGTTCTTTGAAATTAGGTATTATCTGGTGTGACTTTATTGTCAGAGTTACTTTATTTAACTGTATTGGGGAATAGAATACTGCTTTATGGGGAACAGTGTCTTAATCAGGTTTATTATGCCAACTTTGTACTCAACAGAGTATAATGTTTAGACACTTAACTATATGGTTAGCTCCAACTTGATTTGTGTCTGTACAACCAAATATATAATTGGGCTGCTTTGTATACAGTACTGTAAATCAAAGGTATGATTTTTAAAAAAACATTTTCTCTTACCTGTCTAGCTGTCGGAAAAGCTAACAGAAGATGGAATTAAAACTCACAATGAAAAGTCTTCCCAGCAAAAAAGCATAGCTTTTAGCTCTAATGTAAGTATATCTAAGCATTGACTAAAAAATTGGGCTTTGAACATGTATACATTATGTGGGCTTTTATTTTTGTTGGCTCATTGCTTTTGTCTTTTCGGTGATAATTGGGGGCCTACTAATACTTTATTTTTGTGTGCCACTTTCACAAGTGACCAGTATACTTTTTTTAAATTGTTGAAGAATTAGAAAAGAAAATCTCAATATCCCATAATCAGAATATTTTCAAATCAGCTCTAAGGGCTTAAAAAACCAAAATCTCAAACTGTTTCAACACCTAACTATTGTAATATGCCCTGCATGTCTGATTTTAACTGATAGTTTCTTGGCCTAATAGTAAGATTGAATCAAGTTAACAAATGAGATCCACGCTTTGCATTTAGTTGGTGTCTCTTAAGTTTCAATCTTAGATGGAATTATTTAATGTATTTTGTAAAAAACAAGTATTTTAAGTATGTACATTGTCTGTGACTGGGAAGCTCACTTAATTTGTTCTCTCACAGAATTTTGTAGCAAAGCCAGTGCTTCAGAAATCATCTAAAGCCACTGCCGAAGAGATCTCTTCAGGATCCCCAAAAAGAGAACAGAAAAAAAGTCCATACGAACTGTGGAAACCGGTTTAAAAAAGAAAACTGATGGCTAAGGTTGCCTGAAATGCACTTTATTGCAAGATTGTGTTTCTAGCATTATTCCGTTTCTGGGAGCAATTTTAGTTGTAATCTGTTGCGTTACAGACAACCCAAAAAGATGTAAATACTTCATATTTAAATAATAATTCAGATTTCTCTTGCAGGTATGATAGCACAGATGGACCAGAGGGTTATGTACAGGTGGGAGTCTTGTTTATATACTTGTAAATTTTTTGTGTAACATCGATTGGTTATGTAGAAAACGAAATTTCTAAGACAAACACAGTAATTAAACTGTGTTGTACATATTTGTTAATAAACATTTTTTATTTTGGTCTCACTTTATCATGTGTGTGTATTACATAATGGGTCTTTATTTAACAAAGAAGAATGTGGGGGTATCTCTTGTTTTAAAGCCTCGCTAATCCCAAATCCAAATCCGTGAACTGACAGAACAGGGCTCACTGACCTGACCTTAGGAATTTGTGGGAAATGCTAAATCTTGTTAAGATTTTATTGGAGAATTGGGGCATGGGAATAGCGTTGGGGAATCGGGAACAGACAAGTTGATATCTTTTTGTTCTTCAGTGTAGTTGCGGACAGAGGACGTTGCTTCACTGGCCCATGTTGGTACCAGCAATGTGCTCTTCTCGGGTGAGGCAGATTGGTTGCCGGCCTCTGGACGGTTGCTCACAGCGGCTCTTGGCAGCTCACACTGGCTGCCGGCCACTCACTGTAGCCTATGGCAGCCCACTGCAGCAGGGGCTGCAGCCTACACAGTCGCCGGGGCTCACAGCCCAGCTCCAGGTGGAGCTGTTAGCTGTAGCGGGCAGTGTCACTGGCCCTCGTGTGGGATCCAAACGGGTCGCTGGCATCCCAAGCCAGCTCCTAACCAGTGTGCCACTCGGCCAGCCCGGAAATGCTAAATCTTAATTTCCTACCCTAGACCTGAATTAACCTGAACCTTAAATTGCCTGTTGATGTGAATAGTCATTAATATTTGAGAAGATTGGCCTAAAGCTTATGGAATTCTGGCCTAGTATTATCCTGGAAGAGTTACACTGAACTTCAGGGCAGGAAACTCAGATTGAAATGGAAATAACCTTGTTGAGCTATAAAATCGGTGGGGGTTAGTCGCACTTCTTTATTCTTTAAAAGCATTCTAAATTTTAAACTTCAGTTTGAAGTTTAATGCTGCTGTAGCTGGGAAGGAACTTAAGCATATAGAATTTTGAAAATGTTAACTACTAAGTTCTAGGCAGCTGATCTATAGACTATAGGCTTGTGTAGTTTTTACCCAATGATATATATTAGTGGACACACCAAAAGTCTAGAAAGATTTGTCATATTTAGATTCTCTACAAGTGTTTGATTTAATAGATCAAAAGTTTGAATTGAACATAATATGCCCGCCAGCTTAATGAACTTACTGTGTCTATGTGCGAGGGCTTAGCAACAAAACGTCTTCCTAGAAGCCTAGGCAAGAAAAAAAATCCTAGTGGGTTTTTTTTGACTACCATGTTTTTTTTTAAGGTATGAAAGTTTTTCTTTCCCATGCTCTCTTGCTACCATCTAGAGCAGCCTTTTAAATATAGAAAATAAGATTTCCAACAAGCAGGGGTAACGAGACAGATGGGCAGAATATTAGAGGCAAAATAAATCAGAAAAGGATACCTAGAGATTAGATGAATAGATAAGCAGGCTGCAATTATAAATGAAGTAGAAATTGGATTTTTAAAAGATGGGAAGGTCCTCTAGTGGGACTTAATAAATTGCTATTAACTAAAGCTGTACTGTTGACTATTTCACCTGTACTTTTCAATAAGGTAACCACTAGCCACATGGTGGTTACTTAAAATTCAGTTTCTCAGTCATTAGCCACTTCTCAAGTGCACATTAGCTACATGTGGCTAGTGACTGTCTTACAGGAAAGTACAGATAAAAGTATTTTTGCCCTAGAATATTTTATTGGATAGAGCTGTCCTAAAAAAAAAAATTGGACCCAATGAGAAATTTAAATGTACACTGACTTGGATATGTGCATTACTCAACATAATTCCTGTTATTTTTATATAGCCTTGGTCACATTCTTATCCTTCAAGCCAGCAGTACTTGATTTGAACGGGGTATTTCCTGGAAGAAAGGGTTACTGCTCTGGGTAAACATTTCCATTTCACGTCTAGATTAACAGAGTTATTGGAAGGACAAGTTTACATGAATAGGTTCATTTTTATTCTGAGACCTGATAATATTGGTAGACTGGCCTGGTTATATACCACTGTCAGAAGACATCAGGACTGGATTTAAGATTTGTAACAAAATAGGCTTAACCTGAGTATCTTGTTAATTGGTAATCAGGTTAAGCATCATTAAATAAAAGCTGCAGAACTCAAGGATTTCCTTATAAGGGAAACTTGAAGTGACATAATACTAGAATTTTTTCTACCTTCACTTAGCAACGAAGTACTCACTCTGATTATGTTATGACCTCTGTTCAATAACTAGCCACTCTGGCCAAGTGACGAACTTCAACCAAACCCTCTTAGGTCTGGCTGGTTGCTATGGATATGTGCCACTTCGGAGATGCACTTCTAGAGCGATTCTTCTCAGCCGCCTTCACCATTTGCTGCTTCAGCCCATCAACATGCTTGAGACTTCCCTATGCCCTCTTTCATTTCTTTTAGTCTATTGGCTCATTTTCTTTTTACTTCCCAGTATCCTAAAAATACAGTTTTATTTATTTATTTATTTTTTTGAGGGCAGTGTCACTGGTCCTCATATGTGGGATTCGAACCGGGGCCACTGGCTTCCCAAGCCAGCGCTTAACCACCGTGCCACTTGGCTGGCCCTATTTTTTTTTTTTTCATAATCTTATACTTGTCTAACTTGCTTGACCTTGTTGGTTCAACTTTGTAACGGAAAATTGCACACCCCCATACTGGCTGGCATTACAGTGGGATAAAATTACTCCAGTATGACACCCTGTTACTATGTAATCTGTGGACAAGACAGTTACCGGCTGCTTAACCACAGGGATATGTTCTGAGAAATGCATAGTAGGTGATTTCATCATTGCAAACAGTATACCCCTAGATGGTATAGCCTACTACACACCTAGATTATGGTATAGCCAATTACTCCTAGGCTACAAGCCTGTATAGGATGTTACTGTATAAACAAGATTAAATGAAGCACAAGAGAATGATGTAATCGAGATGTAAACAGGATTTAGCATGGCATACTATTTACAGCAAATTAAGTGAGCATATACTATAAAATAGATAAAAAGTATAGTAAATACATAAACCCGTAACATTTATCAAGTAGTATGTACTGTACAGAATTGTGATATACTTGAGTAGGTTTGTTTATACCAGTATCACCAGAAACTTGAAGAATACATTTTGCTACATTACAATGGCTGCCTCACTAAGTGATAGGAATTTTTCAGCTCCAGTATAATCTTAACGGGACCACCCTCGCATATGCAGTCTGGAATTGACTGAAATGTCATGCAGACATTTCAGCAAGACAGCAAGATGAGAAATTGTCCCAAGAGTCTAGATTCAGTATTGTCCAATAGAAATAATTAGAACCATGTTGAAAAAGGTGAAAAAGTGAATTTGTTTACTCCAGTATTTCTAATAAAATATTTCAATACTTAATACTAAACACATTGTGATATTTTACGTGTGTGCGCGCGCGCGTGCCAGGTAGTGTGATCCAGAGTGTATTTTACGGGGCCAGCTGAGTGGCGCGGTGGTTAAGCGCTGGCCTGGGAAGCCAGTGGCCCCGGTTCGGTCCCACATATGAGGGCCAGTTACACTGCCCTAAAAAAAAAAAAAAAAAAAAAAGAAATGTTTGGGCCGGCCCAGTGGCGCAGAGGTTAAGCGCTGGCTTGGGAAGCCAGTGGCCCTGGTTCGGGTCCCACTTATGAGGGCCAGGGACACTGTCCTCAAAAAAAAAAAAATAAAAATAACAGAGTGTATTTTACACTTAAAGCACACCTCAATTTGCCCTAGCCACATTTCAGGTGATAAGTAGTCACAGATAGTGGGTGGCTACCATTTTTGAAAACAGCCCTAGATAGGGTCAGGAGTCATGCTCTGCTTTTTTTCTTAAGGAGTAAACTAACTAGAGAAGCCATCTTAGTTGAACTCACCATAGCTGTGCTTTGGTTTTCTTTGCTGAAAATAATAAATTCATCTGGTAAAATAAAATTTGTTCTTAGGAGTGCTTGCTTTTCACTATTTCTCTATGGAGTCCCTCCTCAAAATTTTCTTTTTTCAAGGGTTTACATACATTTGTCTTCTTTAGACCTCTTTCATTTTCTACACTGGCTCATTGTCTTTGCCCACCCTTAGGAGTCTATCCTTGGCCTACTTCTCCCTCTACAAGCTCTCTTGCCAATTTCCTTCACTCTGCCTTTTGCTACATCTATTAACTGAAGATTATCAATTTTCTGAGCTCCAATTTCCAATGCCTGCCAGCTCTTCAAAATGAACCTTTCCTACACTGAGCTTATTACTGTAGTGACTGAATTAGTGGCTTTAGGATCCACCCAGTCATTTTAAGAGTCCTCAAATCATACTGATACCTGTTGTTTTTTTTTTTTTTTTTTTTTTTTTTTGAGGGCAGTATCACTGGCCCTCATATGTGGGATCCGAACCAGGGCCGCTGGCGTCCCAAGCCAGCACTCAACCACTGCGCCACTCGGCCGGCCCTGTTGTTGTTTTTTTTAATTTTTGGTCCAAGTTGCAGTGGCTGCTTTTCTCCTGTGGAGAAATCGTATTTTTCCTTTAAACCCAGGCCAATATGACTGGCAAAAGCTACTCCTATTACTCTTTCCCTCCCCTCCTTTTTTTCCCCATAGTACAATGGTATTAAAGGCTTTGAAAATCTTGGAGAACAGAATTATAGCAGATTATTGCTTTTTTGGTAAGAGTGGGCAGCATGGGTGTGTATTTGTTTTGAATTATTAAAAAAAATAAGTCAAATTGTCACATCTATTTTTATTCCCCAGAGGCAATCATGGTAAATAGTATGTAAATAGTATTGATGTTTTTCTATGCCTCTACAAGCCTCTTTATATAGATACATTATGAGCATTTTTTCATGTCAGTACAGTAACATGTTAGTAAGTCCTCACTAATGTCATCACTAGGTTCTGTGACTATGCAAAATGACATACAAAGAAACAAATTTTACCATAGGCTAATTATATAAACAACAGTTAAGTTCCCATTGCACTTCATCAATAGTATATCGAGACGGCATTATTTGAGGATCTGCTGTATAGGTCTGCCTCATTTTATAATTGTATGAGTGTACCATGTTAAGATTTTTTTCTTTTGTTTTTTTTTTTTTTTGAGGACAGTGTCACTGGCCCTCATATGTGGGACCAAACCGGGGCCGCTGGCTTCCCAAGCCAGCGCTTAACCACCGCGCCACTCGGCCGGCCCAAAATGTACCATGTTAACATTTCCCTACCCACAGCACATTGAATGTATCTTTAATAGCATTTATATCACCATTTTTATCGGCCCAATTATTCCCTAAATCAGAGCTTCCTACTGGTGTGCCCACTTTACTGATCCCAATCCTATTATGTTTTTATTCACATAAAATGGCACAAATAGATAATCTACACTTTTATGGGCTACCCCTGACTTCAGGTTTTCTGTCCTACATTTCCCATAATTACAACTCAAACCACATGTTCTAATTTTTTAGTTACAGTTGAAACAAAATTAAAATTCTAATTGGGCTTTTTGTTTGTTTTTATTAAATTGTATTATATACAGAGGGTGCCAAAAAAATGTATACACATTTTAGGAAAGGAAAAAAACTGTCTTAAAATTACGCTGATGATAACCACTTTGAGCACTTCTTGTAACTGCAGAAGTCAAATATGACTTGTTTTCATCTTTTGTTATCGGTATATATTGAATATTACAATTTTAATAGCTTTTTCTTTCTTAAAAGGTATTTACATTTTTTGGCACCCTCTGTATATTTTAATAATAGTTTGACCAAATGTTTTACTTT
Organism: Aselliscus stoliczkanus; assembly: GCA_033961575.1. NCBI lineage: Eukaryota > Metazoa > Chordata > Mammalia > Chiroptera > Hipposideridae > Aselliscus > Aselliscus stoliczkanus. Next base: position 165,407,737 of record CM066730.1, read on the forward strand.
CTTGCAAGGGATATTTGCTTTTTCAAAGATGGAATATTTACAAAATGCCTTTAAAGTTTCAGTCTCCTACCCTCTATGCTGGCTCCATAAATACACCTGGGACATGGGGTAGAGCATGGGACAGGCAAGCACCTGTTAACTGTGACTGCTTCTGGGGAGGAGGGGCTAGGTTGAATTTCTAGTACCCATGGTCACCTTCCTTTCACTACCTACCATAGCTCACAACAAAAATTAATATCCCACATCTGAGGCCCCCAAGTTGAACTCCAGGTCAAGTCAAATGTATGGCAAATTTCAGGACGATGATGACTTTACATGTTTGTAGCTATGAAGTCCAGCAGGGCATACACACACTTTAAACATAGAAATACAAGACAAATACTTCTAAAACAAGAAATACATAGGTAGGCATGAAAATACACATTTATAGAATACTTCTTAACAAATTTTAAAAGAGAAGACAGAGTCCTGGCTTACTGGCACAATTTGGCAGTCAAAACATTCCTGAAGGAGATTAGATGGCTGTTCCTTTTTCCAAGTTTTGTTTAATTTCAGCTGTATATTTCCCATAGAATATTTCTGCCTTGTTAACTTTAGCATTTCTTTCAATAATGTAGTCGATATCAGCATTGCCATTATAATGTTGTCTCTGGCTATATTTGTCTCGTTTTTCAATTCTGTAATGGAAACAATGTACAGAATTAAAAACTGCTTTCTTCTTTGGTCATAATCAAGACTGAAAGCAGTATCTTTTAAAAGCATTCTATAAACAAAATATGTTCAATGAGCTTTCTTGAATTTAATTGTATAAGTTAACAATACTGTAAGGTGATCTGAAGTTTGGAAAATAACCCAGGCTCATGTTGAAATATAAGGGCAATGGTACATTACACTACTTGGAGAGAATTTTTATACTTTGTTGATTCTGACTAATAATTACCCCCTTCAAAACACAAATATAAAAGTGGTGGTAAATGGGACCATTCTTCAAACTAACATTTCAAGTATTCCTTAAGTTTTATCCAGTTGCTACACTTCCAGACCATATAGCTAATTTTGTCATTGGGCATGAAATCAATATGAAATTTTAGTCTACATTTGTAGTACTTAATGCTTTTCCAAGTCTATGACCAGCCTGTCAATTTCCTCTGTGGAAGATACATGTGTTCCATGAAGACTGTTAGATATTAGGTAGAACTCCTCTCCACTATGAAAGAACAAAGTGGCAAGTAACTATAAAGATCCTGTACCTTCAGAACTGGACAATGTTAAGTGGTCAAAATTAGAAAACTTTGGGATCATATTTTATTTCAAGAGATAGAATTTAGAGTTGAAAAAAGGTATTTAAGAATCATCCACTCCAATACCCATATGAGTTAGCTGAGGTCCAATGGCTACTGGACTTAAGATCTTGACTATTTTAATAGCAATAGTGTAGCAGAGTGGAGAGAGCTATAAATTGTGCAGAGCACAGCATGTTCTCATTCAAGCGCTCCCACTGTATGAATTTGGTTGGATAATTCCTGGTAAGACAAATCCCTTCTCAGTATTTTTTATTCAAAAATACTCTTGGCTGTTGTCAGTTTTTCTATACAAACTTTAAAAAAATTAATATTTAATTTTGTAATTGGAAATACGTTCATATGGCTCAAAATAATATTATATATAGTAAATATCCCCTCCAAAACAGATTATCACTTATATTTGCTTCTTGTCTATTCCTCCTCAGATCTTTTTGCAAGACAAAAATATATTCTTAGTAACCCTAACCCTATCCACTACTCCTCTAAATGTAGCATACTATATACACAGTTCTTCACCTTGCATTTTATACTCAGTGTTATTTTGGAGATCTTTCCAAATTAACATACAGAGAAGAGAGCTGCCCCATTCCTTTTTACAGCTTTATAATGTTCTACTGAATATGCCATAACTTATTTAATCAGTCTTCTGTTGACAGAGACATTTGACTTGTTTCCAATTTTTTGCTTTTACAAAAAGAGCAAAATAGTGAATTGAACAACCTTGTACATGTCATTTTATACCTGTGCAATTATACCTGTAGGAACATTCAGGTACCAGAATTCCCAGAAGTGTGATAGCTGGGTCAAAAGGTAAATGCTTTTGTAATTTTTATAGATATTGCCAAATTGCCCTCCCTACGGGTTGCACCAATTTTCAGTCCTACCAGCAATATATGAATTCATGTTTTTTCAGTCTTACCAATACAGTGTGTTGTTGAACTTTTGGATTTTTGCCATATTATTTTCCAATTCCCCAAACAGACTATCCCACTGAGATATGGTGGAAATATTGTTACATTTATATTCATTTAAGATACTCTTTTGATATTGTCTTTATATTGTCTTCCAACCAGAAAATCATTTATTCAAATTTAATTTTTTTGTACTTCAAATTATTTTGCATTTTTCTTGATATTACCACTTAAATTTTATACCTAGATACCTTTTTATTTGGGGGATTATTTTTTCATTTTTGCATCTAATTAATGATTGTTAGTGCAGAAAACAAGCAATTTTCATATATTCCTCTTGTATCCAGCACCTTACTGAATTAGCTTTATTGTTGCTCATTATGGCAGTTTCCCTTCTGGGCACGGAAGAGTAAAAATGATGGAATGTGTCCGCTCTCCTGCAGTTTACCATGTTTGTGAGGGGCACGGAAAATGAACAAAGAAATATCTTACGCTATTGAGAAAATTAAAATGGTGCCACATGACAATACTACGGGCCTGCGTGAGACAAGATGGTCAGGGGAGACCTGCCTCGGAGTAGGTGACACAGAGGATAAGGGATGAATGGAAAGCACTGCCCGCTCAAGGGAGCGGTACGCAGTTGAGGTGACTTTCTACCTGGCCATTCCTCCCTCACTGACCCCTACAGAGCCCTACTATGCTCTTCCCTCCCCACCTCCCCTCTCCTCTCCCAACCCTTGCCTCTGCGGCCCTCTGCGGCTGTGCCAAGGTCCTGCTCAATCGAAAAACAGCTTACTGCTAGAAGGAGTCGGGATTGGTCCCAAGCTCCAGAGGCTGCCAGGAAGGGGCGGGGCTTATGGCAGGTACTAAATATCGGCCTGGCGGAAGTGCTATGTATTGTTGCCGGAAGTGAGAGGAGGAAGGTTAAGATGGCGGCTGCGACTCTGGCGGAGGAGGTAAATGCCACCGGCCCTACCCAGGGATTTTTGTGGGGAAGGGTTCTGAGGGACGGCAGGGGCGGGAGGTGGAGGAGATACCTGGGTGCTGGGCCAGGGAGGCGCAGACACTTTGGGATCCGGGTCGACGGTGAGGGCCCGGCCTGTCGGCGGGGAATCGGCCTGGGCAGTTCGGGGAGAAGCCGAGCTGGCTCTGTCTCCAACCGGTCAGGCCTCTTTGCCGTAGGTGCCGGTAGACAGCGCGGAGGAGGAGCAGCCCTTCGCGGCGGCCGAGGAGCTGGCCGCCCAGAAGCGCGAGCAGAGACTTCGCAAGTTCCGGGAGCTGCACCTGAAGCGGGTGAGTACTCCCGGAGGCCCGCCGGGATCTCTCACCTGGCCAGGCCCGTGCACGTTTGTGCATCCACGAGGAAGCCGCACTAGCGCTTCTGAGAGACCCGCAGAGCTGGATGAAACATCTCACCTGGTGGTTCTCAACCACTTTTGAAAAGAACACAAGCTTGCTCCAACCACCCTCCCCTACTCTTATCTGGGCTAGGTTTGGAAGTCTCTGTTACTAACAGCCTCTGTTGTTAACATTTGCCGGATGATTCAAACAACCTCTTCATTTTTTTTTTAGGAATTTTTTTATTTTTTATTGAGGGCAGTGTCACTGGCCCTCACATGTGGGACCCTAACCTGGGCCCCGCTGGCTTCCCAAGACTAGCGTTTAACCACTGCGCCACTCGGCCGGCCCCACAACCTCTTCATTTTACCTAGGGAAATAATGTAGAGCTTGAGACTGGAGGAAACTTGTCCAGTGTTCATAAGAGCTGGTTGTCTCTTCATTCAAAAGTAATCAGCAAGTCTCTGAAAGTGTATAATGTCAGTGGTTCAGCTAGTTAGAGGGGAACCAGATGAGTAAGGAAAGGCCTCTGCTTTTAAGTACAGGAGACAACTTTATAGCTAGAAATTATATTGTGGTAAATGCAGTGCTAGAGTTAGGAACAAAGTGCCCTGTGAGTGCAGAGGAGGAGAGATCCATAGTTTGGGAGGCTCCAGGGAGTGCCCCTTAGAAGAGGTGACATCTAAACTACTGTTTGAAAGATAAGTAAGATATCAGACAAAGAAGTTGAGGGAAAAATATCCAAACAGAGGGAACAAATGCAAAGGAAGAGAGTTCATAATTGGGATAAGAGTCCAACAAACAACTGGCTGCAGCTGGAGCTGAGAAAGAAAAAAGCAGCCCTTGGCTCTTTCAGCTTGAAGTGATCTGACAGCTCAGCCATGGTTCCACAAGAACCCAATATCATTCTGACTATCGGAGTGAGACAGAAACAAGACTATTTAAACCACAGAAATGACCACACATTCCCCTCTTCTGCTAATACCAGAGACGATTACTACCAAATACAACATTAGTCACACTTTTCTATAAGAACTTAGGCTAGCCAATTATATTGGGTTGTCGGAAAAGTCACGACGTACTTTTTCTGTTTTTCGTTGCAAAAATGTGTCATGACTTTTCCTACAACCCAGTAGAGTGCTCTGGGTTCTGACAGTGCCAATTCAAAGCGCAACCATGCTTCCATGAACCTTCTCCCTGTAGTCACCTGGCACAAACCCAAATCCTATAACTAGGCCCTCCTAACACCCTCCCACTGAAATGCCTACAGTTCTCCGTGGGTTTGCTGTCTCCTTCAGTGCAACAGACAGAACTTTGTTTGACTATAGGTGTGTTCTTGGTGTCTTCAGCTGAAGGGCATTGCTAGAGCTAAGAGTATGTGGGGGATGGTAGTTGAGAAAAATATCTCTCTTTGCCCCCCCCCCCCCAAAATTAATAGAAAGAATTAAACACACTTAAGTTTATCTACTTGGATGGACTGTATAAAGAACATGTGGTTGGAAATTAGGAGACATGACTTCATGGACTGACTGCCACCAACCTGTGACCTAAGAAACATCTAACTTAAGTTGTCCTTACGATGATACACTCATTTTGTTTTATGCAGTTACATTTTTTTTTGAGGGCAGTGTCACTGGTCCTCATATGTGGGACCTGAACTGGAGCCGCTGGCTTCCCAAGCCAGCGCTTAACCACCGCGCCACTCGGCTGGCCCCAATGCAGTTACATTTATTTTAAAACGGACTCTTTTTTTTTTTTTAAAGATTTTATTGGGGAATTGGTGGAGGGGAACAGCGTTGGGGAATCGGGGAAGGGGAACAGACAAGTTGCTGTCTTTTTGTTCTTCAGTTTAGTTGCGGAAGATGTTGCTTCACTGTTGGTATCCTCATTGCGCTCCTCCCGGATGAGGCAGATCGGTCGCCGGCCTCTGGATGTCGCTCACCGCGGCTATTGGCAGCTCACACTTGGCTGCCAGCCGCTCACGCTGGCTGCGGGCCGCTCACTGTAGCCTATGGCAGCCCACCGCAGCAGGGGCTGCAGCCCACACCGTCACCGGGGCTCGCACAGCCCAGCTCCAGGTGGAGCTGTTGTTAGCTGTAGAGGGCAGTGTCACTGGCCCTCACGTGGGATCCGAACCGGGGCCGCTGGCATCCCAAAACCAGCACTTAACCAATGCACCACTCGGCCGGCCCTAAAACGGACTCTTTCATAGAGTAATTCAAATGGGAAATTCCTTTCATTTGCCACAATGTAAACTGTTGAAATATTTAAAAAGAAGGGGGGACTTGGAAAGGCTTTGAGATATTAAGGTAGATATTAAAGTCTTGGGCCGATTGAGGCTTTTCCTTGAATTAATCAATATTAATTGAAAGTAGACCATCTTTCTCATCATATGATTTAATACTATCTCATGCCATCTAAAGTCAAGTGCCACTGTAGTAATCCTTCCCCACTTTGTGAAATTGTCTTATCCAACCTTAGGGAACCTACTTAAAGGGGCCACAGCTAATCAGAGGCAAAGCTGATGTTAACCCCCAGGACTCTAGAGCAGCAAACCAGTCCAGCTCAACACATTTTCCTTGACTGTATACAAATGCAGACTAATTAGGCAGTTCCCTTGCTTAAAATCCTTTGATGGCTCTCTGTTGCTTTTAGGATAAATTGGGGTCCCCTTACCTGACCCTCAAAGAAGGCAAGATTTGTTTGGATTGATTTTCATGTTTCAGCTGACGAACTTTTTGTGTTGCTGTTTTAGAATGAAGCTCGTAAATTAAATCACCAGGAAGTTGTGGAAGAAGATAAAAGACTCAAGTTACCTGCAAATTGGGAAGCCAAAAAAGCTCGTCTGGAATGGGAACTACAGGAAGAAGAAAAGAAAAAGGTTAGGAACTCCTGCTATCTTCATAAGTGGGTTACTCAATCTTTTTGTTGTATTGAGACGGTAGAACATGGTGGTTTTGTACACTCGCTCTAGAGCTAGACTGCCAGAGTTCAGATTCTTGCTCTGCTTTTTACTAGCTGTAATACTTTGGGTAAGTTGTTTAATGTCTCTGTGCCTCTGTTTTCTCATCTGTAAAATGGGGACTATAATAATTATTTGAAGGGCCGGCCCAGTGGCGTGGTTGTTAAGCGCTGGCTTGGGAAGCCAGTGGTTCCGGTTCGGTCCCACATATGAGGGCCAGTGACACTGCCCTCAAAAAAAAGAAAAAAATTATTATTTGAGTTAATTATGAATTAAATGAGTCAATGCATGTAAAACATTCAAAACGGTCTGGCACCTACTAACATTGAATAAGTATTAGTTTTTTAAATCAGTGTGCTTGCTCTTTATGTACCATAGCAGATTCCTGAATTTCCTTCTGTTAATCATTATTTTAAAAGTATTATTTGATACCTTTATTCAGCTTTCTTCATTTAAAAAAGGTCAAATGCTTCTATTATAATTGTAGGTTTCAGCTTTTTTCTCTTTTGTTTTTTTAAGGAATGTGCAGCAAGAGGGGAAGACTATGAGAAAGTAAAGTTGCTAGAGATCAGTGCAGAAGATGCAGAAAGATGGGAGAGGAAAAAGAAGAGGAAAAATCCTGATCTGGGATTTTCAGGTAAAATTGGCTTTTACTTTACTGACTGGGCCTGTTAGATAAGCATTGCCTTCAGCATGTCTGGGTTGTGAAAGGATATGCCCCTTGATGGAATAGTCTCCAAGAGGCATAAACCCCCAAAAAATACAAATATTGCATAGGGCAGAACTAAGGGCTGTACTTCAGTCAGCTGGAGTTTCCTTTTTTTTTCTTGAGGGCAGCGTCACTGGTTCTCATATTTGAGACCCGAACCGGGGCCGCTGGCGTCCCAAGCCAGTGCTTAACCACCGCGCCACTCGGCCGGCCCAGTTAGCTGGAGTTTTCTATTCTTTGTGGTAACATTAATCAAAGTTTGTATTAGTATCTTCAGAATAGAGGTTATGCTTAGATTGATATCTTGTGCATATAGTACTAATAATAATTTTGATTTTTCTCTGAATTAGTAATGACCAAACAAGAAAATATATTATCTCTGATTCTCATTTTTTATTTATTTATTTATTTATTTATTTATTTATTTATTTATTTATTTATTGAGGGCAGTGTCACTGGCCCTCATATGTGGGACCCAAACCGGGGCTGCTGGCTTCCCAAGCCAGCACTTAACCACCGCGCCACTTGGCAGGTCCTGATTCTCATTTTATTTTTAGATTATGCTGCTGCCCAGTTACGCCAGTATCATCGTTTGACCAAACAGATCAAACCTGACATGGAAACATATGAGACGCTGAGAGAAAAGCAGTAAGTTGACAGGATTAATGAAACTTTTTTTTTTTTTTTCATCCTGTGGTGATATAGATGTATGTGTATGTATACTTATGCCCACATACATACACACGTAAGAACGCACTTTAATGCTTAGGTATGGGTTATCAACAACTGTTTTAGAAAGATTTCTGGTCATGACAACATTATTACTCACTCTACAGCAGTTGAGCTAACCACCTGGTTATATTTCTAGCTGTGCATTCTAAGAATGGTGTTGAGTGTTTTAACACTCAGATCATCACAGTTACTCAGATATTGTAGGAGGCAGAACACTTTATTGCCAGATGGGTGAACTTTCTCTATGAAGAACCAAATAGTAATTATTTTAGGCTTTGTGGGCTATATGGTCTCTGTCACAACTACTTCGCCATTGTGATGTGAAAGCAGCCTTAGAGGATACATAAACACATGGGTGTGGCTGTGTCCCAATACAAGTGGTTGCAGAAAGAAGTGGTAGAGTTTGCTGACACTACTTTAGTGGAAAGAGACCTAGAAGACAGTCCTTCTGGCCCTTGGCTCTTTCACTTATAGAACGAAGGTGGTTGGAGTAGGTGATTTCTTAAGTCTCTTCCAATTCTGTATTTTCTTTATTTAAAAAGAAAGCTAAGAGGACCAGCTGAGTGGCTCAGTTGGTTAAGAGCTTGCTCAAGAGTGCGAGCTCTGAACAATAGGGTTGCTGGTTGGATTCCTGGCCCAAGCTGAGCGGCCGCTGAGCCGCCAACAGGTGGTAGGATGGCTTAGCTTAAAAAAAACAAAAACACTAAGGTAGGATCCCCCAGTAAATATATGTATATATTTTATCTCTCATCTTGAACAGTTGTATAGTTTGAAATTTAAAAACGTGGAGTACTTGTAATGTTACTTTAAGTCCATTTTGCTGTCTTTATAGTGGAGAAGAGTTTTTTCCAACATCCAACAGTCTTCTTCATGGAACACATGTGCCTTCCTCACAGGAAATTGATAGGATGGTCACAGACCTGGAAAAACAGTAAGTACTCAGTAGAGCAGCCTGAAATTTTAAATGCTTAATGATGAAATGGATGTAATGAGCTTAGAATGAATTGAATAGACAAATATTATATTTGCTGATTTCTGACTTAGCATCTAGTCATTTTGGGAACAGACAGCAAGGATGAGTTGAGTCCATATGATTTGGAATGGAGAAGCAAAATATTGATGAAATTGAATTGTTATATGAGGAATTAAAGCAGGGAAAGGTCTAAAGAAAAATTCTTTAAGAACTTTTATTTAACAATCACTGCTATTTGATTTGAAGAAGTAAGAATGTTCTAGTAAATGTACCTCTCTTATATTTGTGTTTCTTTTTTTTTAGTTTCAGGTGTACAAAACAACATAATGATTAGTTATTTACACCCCTTGCAAAGTGATAACCCCACCACATCTACTGTCCATCTGATATCATACATTCTATTATAATATCCTTAACTATATTCCCTATGCTGTACTTTTTTTTTGAGGGCAGTGTCACTGGCCCTCATATGTGGGACCCAAACTGGGGCCGCTGGCTTCCCAAGCCAGCGCTTAACCACTGCGTCACTCGGCCAGCCCCCTATGCTGTACTTTAAATATATTGGATTGTCAGAAAAGTCATGACGTATTTTTTTCGTTGAAAAAATGCATCATGACTTTTCTGACAATCCAATATGTATTTAATTATAGTTGGCGTTCAATATTATCTTGTATTAGTTTCAGGTGTACAGTGCAGTACTTAGGCATTTATATAATCTATGAAGTGATCCCCTTCCCTGATAAACCCAGTATCCATTTGACACCCCACATAGTCTTGACAACATTATTGATTATATTCTCCACACTGTATTTCATATCCCCGTGACTATTTTGTGACTACCAATTTGTACTTCCTAATCCCTTCATGTTTCTCACCCAGCTTCCCAAACCCCTCATCAAGCAACCGTCAATTCTCTATGAGTCTATTTCTGTTTTGTTTGTTCGTTTATTCTGGTTTTTAGATTCCACATATAAGTGAGATCATGTGTTATTTGTCTTTCTCAGTCTGATTTATTTCACTTGCATAATATCCTCTAGGTCCATCCATGTTGTTACAAATGGTTAAGATTTCATTCTTTTTTTATGGCAGAGTAATACCTCATTGTATAAACGTATTACAATTTCTTTTATCAGTTGTCTATTGATGGACATTTTGATTGTTTGCCTTGGCTATTGTGAATAGTGCTGTAGTAAACATAGGGGTGCATATATTTTTCAAATTAGTGTTTTGGATTTCTTTGGATAAATACCCAGGAGTGGAATTGCTGGGTCATAAGATAGTTCTATTTTTTTTTTTTTGAGGGCAGTGTCACTGGCCCTCATATGTGGGACCCGAACTGGAGCTGCTGGTGTCCCAAGCCAGCGCTTAACCACTGTGCCACTCGGTCGGCCCAAGATAGTTCTATTTTTAATTTTTTAAGGAACCTCCACACTGTTTTCATAGTGGCTGCACCAATTTGCAATCCCACCAACAGTGTAGGCGAGTTCCCTTTTCTCCACATTCTTGCCAGCACTTGTTTATTCATTTATTGATGATAGCCATTCTGACAGGAGTGAGGTAGTATCTCTTTGTGGTTTTTATTTGGATTTCTATGATGATTAGTGATGTCAAACAACTTTTCATATGTCTATTGGATATCTGTGTGTCCTCTTTGGAGAAATGTCTATTCAAGTCCTCTGCCCATTTTTAAAAATTGGATTCTTTGTTTTTTTGGTGTTGAGTTATATGAGTTTTTTTTTTAAATAAATTTTGGATATTAACCCTTTATCAGATGTTTCATTGGCAAATATCTTCTCCCCTTCAGTAGGATGTCTTTTTGTTTTGTTGATGGTTTCCTTTGCTGTGAAAAAACTTTTCAGTTTGATATAGCTTCATTTGTTTATTTTTTCTTTTATGTCCTTTGCCCGAGGAAAAACATTACTAATGGTAATGTCTGAGAGTTTATTTCCTATATTTTCTTCTAGGAGTTTTATGGTTTCGGGTCTTACATGTAAGTCTTTAATCCATTTTGAGTTTATTCTTGTATATGGCATAAGAAGGTGGTCCAGTTTCATTTTTTGCATATATATATGTCCAGTTTTCCCAGCACTGTTCATTTATTAAATAGATTATCTTTACCCCTGTATAAATTCTTTTTTTTTTAAATGGTATTTTTTTTTTTAAGATTTTATTGAGGAATTGGGGGAGGGGAACAGCATTGGGGAATCAGGGAAGGGGAATAGACAAGTTGCTGTCCTTTTGTTTAGTTTAGTTGCGGAGGACGTTGCTTCACTGGCCCATGATGGTATCGTCATTGTGCTCTTCCCAGATGAGGCAGATCGGTCGCCGGCTTCTGGACGGCCGCTCACCGCAGCTATTGGCAGCTCACACTGGCTGCCGGCCACTCACTGTAGCCTAGGGCAGCCCACTGCAGCAGGGGCTTCAGCCTACACCATTGCCGGGGCTCGCACAGCCCAGCTCCAGGTGGAGCTGTTGTTAGCTGTAGAGGGCAGTGTCACTGGCCCTCATATGTGGGATCTGAACCGAGGCTGCTGGCATCCCAAAACCAGCTCTTAACCGATGCGCCACTCGGCTGGCCCCCAAGCCAGCTCTTAACCAATGCGCCACTCTACCAGCCCACCCCCGTTTAAATTCTTGCTCCCTTTGTCATAGATTAAATGATCATATACCCCTCCCCAAATTCCTCAATTTAAAAAAAAAAATCTTAAAAAAAAAAATGACCATATAAGCCACAGATTTATTTCTGGGCTCTCTATTCTGTTCTATTGGTCTGTGTGTCTGTTTTTATGCCAATACCATGCTGTTTTGATTACTATAGCCTTGTAGTATAATTTGATATCAGGTAGTATTATACCTCCAGCTTTGTACTTCTTTCTTAGGGTTGCTGTGGCTATTTGGGATCTTTTATGGTTTCATATAAATTTTGGGATTATTTGTTCTAGTTCTGTGAAAAATGCCATTGGTATTTTGATAGGGATTGCATTGAATCTACAAGTTGCTTTGGATAGTATGGACATTTTAACTATATTGTTCCTATCCATGAGTATATGTTTCTGTTTATTTGTATCTTCTTTAATTTCTCTTTCAATATCTTATAATTTTCTGAGTATAGGTCTTTTACGTCCTTGGTTAAATTTATTCCTAAGTATTTTATTTTATTGTTTGATGCTATTGTAAATGGAATTGTTTTCTTAATTCCTCTTTTTGATAGCCCGTTATTGGTGTATAAAAATGCAACTGATTTCTGAGTAATAATTTTACTAAATTCATTTATCAGTTTTAGTAGTTTTTTGGTGGAATCTTTGGGGTTCTTTATATATAGTATCATGTAATCTACAAATAATGACAATTTTACTTCTTCCTTTCCCATTTGGATGCCTTATTTATTTATTTTTTTCTTGTCTGATTGCTGTGGCTAGAACTTCCACTACTATGTTGAGTAAAAGTGGTGAAAGTGGGCATCCTTATCTTGTTCCTGATCTTAAGGGGGAATGCTTTTAGCTTTTCCCCATTAAGTCTGATATTAGCTGTGGGTTTGTCATATATGGCCTTATTATGTTGAGATGCATTCCCTCTATTCCAATGTTCCTGAGAGTTTTTATCTCATATGGGTGCTGGATTTTGTCAAATGTTTTTTCTGCATTATTGATATGACAATATGATTTTTATTTTTCATTTTGTTTATGTGGTGTATCACATTAATTGATTTGAGGATATTGAAACAAACTTGCATACCAGGAATGAATCTCATTTGATTGTGGTGTATGATCTTTTTAATGTATTTGTTAATATTTTATTGAGGATTTTTGCATCTATTTTAATTAGAGATATTGGCATATAGTTTTATTTTTATTGTAATGTCTTTGCCTGGTTTTGGAATCAGGGTAATGGACTCATAAAATGAGCTTGGGAGCCTTCCCTCCTCTTGAATTTTTTGGAATAATTTGAGAATAGGTATTCTTTTTTTTAAAAAAGATTTTATTGGGGACTTGGGGGAGGGAACAGTTTTGGGGAATTAGGGAAGGGGAACAGTGCGCCTGCCCACTGCGGCCTACACCATCGCTGGTGACTCATGGCAGCCCAGGTCTAGGTCAAGCTATTGTTCATGTCTTAGCTTTAGAGGCCTAAGCATCCCTGGCCTATGTGGAATCTGAACCGGTGGCCCTGCTGCTCAGAGCTGGCGCTCCCAAGCCAACTCTTAAACAATGAGCCACTCGGCTGGCCCCTGTTAAATTTTGTTTTTGATGTTTGGTGAAATTCACCTGTGAAGCCATCAGGTCCAAAACTTTTGTTTGTTGGGAGCTTGTTGATTACTGATTCAGTATCATTGAAAGTAATCAGTCTGTTCAGATTTCTCTTTCTTTTTGTTTTTTAAACTTTATTTTTTTTTAAACTTTATTTGGGAACAATGATTTTTTGCGGGGGGAACAGTGTGTTTTTTCCAGGACTCATCACCTGCAAGTCAAGTTGTCGTCTTTCAATCCAATTGTGGGGGGCACAGCCCACCATCCCATGTGGGAGTTGAACTAGCAACCTTGTTGTTAAGAACACACTCTCTAACCAACTGAGGCACCTAGCCGCCCTTTCTGTTTCTTCTTGATTCACCCTTGGAAGATTGTATGCGTCTAGGAATTTAAACATTTCTTCCAGGTTGTCCGGTTTGTTGGCGTGTAGTTGCTTGTAGTATTTTCTTAAAATTGTTTTGTATTTCTGTGGTGTCAGTTGTCACTTCTCCTTTTTAATTTCTGATTTTGTTTATTTGGGTTCTCTCTCTTTCTTGTTAAGTCTGGTTAAAGGTTTGCCAATTTTGTATATCCTTGAAATAACTAGCTCTTTGTTTCATTGATCTTTTATATTGTTTTTTTTTAGTCTTTTATTTTGCTCTGATGTTTATTATTTCCTTCCCTGTACTCACTTTGGGCTTTGTTTGCTGTTGTTTTTCAAGTTCCCTTAGGTGTAAGATAGAGTGTTGGGCCGGCCAAGTGACACGGTGGTCAAGCTCTGGCTTGGGAAGCCAGTGGCCCTGGTTTGGTCCCACATCTGAGGGCCAGTGACACTGCCCTCAAAAAAAAAAAAAAAGATTGTTGATTTGAGGTTTTACTTGTTTCTTTAGGTAGGCTTCCATTGCTATGACTTCCATTCCTTCTTAGGACTGTTTTTGCTGTGTCCCATAGATTTTGGGTCGTTACGTTTTCATTTTCATTTGTCTCAAGGTATCTTTTGATTTCTTCCTGATCTCATTGTTGACTTATTCATTATGTAATTGTATGTTATTTAAGTTCCACGTGTTTGTGTGTTTTTCAGTTTTTTTTCTTGTAATTGATTTCTAGTTTCACACCATTGTGGTCACAAAAGCTTGACATGATTTCAGCCTTCTTAAATTTATTGAGACTTGTTTTGTGAGCCAACATGTGGCCTATCTTGGAAAATGTGTAATGTGCACTTGAAAATAATGTGTATTATTCTACTTTGGGGTGAAATGCTCTAAAGTATCAATTAAATCCATCTGGCCTACTGTGTCATTTAAGGCTGTTTCCGTGTTGATTTTCTGTCTGGAAGATCTGTCCATTGGTGTCAGTGGGGTGTTAAAGTCCCCTACAATGATTGAGTTACTGTTCATCTCTGCCTTTATGTCGGTCAATATTTGCTTTATATATGTAGGTGCTCCTATGTTAGGTGCATAAATGTTTACTAGGGTGATGTCCTCTTGTTGGATTGATACCTTTATCATTATGTAATATCCTTTTGTCTCTTATTATAGTCTTCATTTTAAAGTCTAATTTTGCCCAATATAAGTACTGCTACTCCAGCTTTTTTCTCATTTCCATTTGTGTGAAATATCTTTTCTCATCCCTTTACTTTCAGTGTGTGAGTGTCTTTCGCTCTGTGGTGGGTCTCTTGTAGACAGCATATGCAAGGGTCTTGTTTTCTTATCTGCTCAGCTACCCTTGTCTTTTGATTGAAGCATTTAATCCATTTACTTTTTTTTTTTTTTTTTAACTGAGCCATCCTGCCACCTGTTGGCAGCACTGTGGCTGCTCAGCTCAGGCTCGGAATCCAACTGGCAACCCTGTTGCTCAGAGTTTGCACTCTTGAGCAGCTCTTAACCAACTGAGCCACTTGGCCAGCACTTAATCCATTTATTTTTAAAGTGATTATTGATAGGTACATACTTACATACTTACTCCTATTTTGTTACTCTTTTTTTTTTTTTTTTAACTGAGCCATCCTGCCACCTGTTGGCAGCACTGTGGCTGCTCAGCTCAGGCTCGGAATCCAACTGGCAACCCTGTTGCTCAGAGTTTGCACTCTTGAGCAGCTCTTAACCAACTGAGCCACTTGGCCAGCACTTAATCCATTTATTTTTAAAGTGATTATTGATAGGTACATACTTACATACTTACTCCTATTTTGTTACTCTTTTTTTTTTTTTTTTTAAGCTGAGCCATCCTGCTACCTGTTGGCAGCTCAGCGGCTGCTCAGCTCGCGTTGGGCATCGAACTGCTGTTGCTCAGAACTCAGCTTGCACTCTTGAGCGAGCTCTTAACCAACTGAGTCACTCAGCTGGCCCTAACTGTCTTCATTTCTAAAAAATTCTTTTTTTCTTTGTTATTTTGCTTAGGTGTTTTCTGCTAGCTTGTCTTCTAAATCACTGATTCGATCCTCTGCTTCATCAAATCTGCTGTTGATTCCTTCTGGTGTATATTTTTTTTTGTTTTTTTTTTTTGTTTTTAGAGGCCAGTGTCACTGGCCCTCATATGTGGGACCGGAACCGGGGTCGCTGGCTTTCCAAACCAGCGCTTAACCACCATGCCACTCGGCCGGCCCCCTTCTAGTGTATTATTCATTTCAGTTATTCTTTATTTTTGACTGGTTCTTTTTTATGGTTTCTGTGTCCTTCTTTATGCTTGCTATCTCTTTGTTGAAATTCTCACTAAATTAGTTAATCACTGATATAATCAGTGTTTTAAACTCTGTCTCTGGAAGGTTGGTTGCCTCCATTTCATTTAGTTCTATTTCTTGTGGTTGCTCGTGTTCTTTTATTTGGGACATAGTTCTTTGTTTCCTCATTCTGGCTGCCTCTGTATGTTTGCTTCTGTGTATTAGGTAGATGTCCTGTGTTCCTCAGTCTTTTCTGGATGGCCTTATGTAGTAGGTGTCCTGTGTGGTTCAGTGGTGCAGTCTCCCTGACCACCTGTATGTGTGTTGTGTGTGTTCTCCTGTTGTAGTTGTACCTTGATTGCTTTTGGGCGTGTCAGTGGATGGGATGGACTCCCAGGCTGACTGACTCTGAGGATAGGCTATACCCCCAGTGTATGAGCTGCTGTGTGGGGCTGATCCCTCAGAGGTGGATTTTCCCCCATGGGCTCTTGTGCTTGTTGAGACCCCCCCTTTTGGGTGTGCTGCTTATGGGGCTAACCAGATAGCGCTCTGGTGTGGTCTGAAGCTGGCCTGTGGGTGTGTTGTTTCTGGTGCCTCTTGGGAGGGACTCCCATGCAGGCTAATTTCAGCCTTGCATATTTCTGACCTGCAGCGACCTGGTAGGAGCCACAGAGCTATATGTGGTTGGCTGCTGCCTGTGCTGGACTTGGAGGCATGTGGCGATGGCCTTGCTGTGTACCGAGACTGGCTACCACCAGTAGTGGGCCTGAGGCAGCTTGGAAAAAGGCCCCCTAAACCTGTTGCCACGCACCAGCTGCCCGTAAAGCCCAGGGATGAAAGAGCCTCCTTAGGTGCACGGGCTCGGCTGGTTGACCTGGTGTTGAGAGTGATGCAGCAGTAGCTACGTGGGGCTGGGTGCCAGGGAGTCACGATATGGCTTGTGGATTTTTTACAAAGTTAATGCAGATTCAGTTCTGCCAGTGCCTGGCCTGTGACTAGTTTGCACAGCACCCTGAGAATACTGCAGCCAGCCACCACTCTCCTCGGGGCAGGGCCTGGCCTGTGACCACTTCGTGAAATGCCCTTAGAACGCTGCAGCCAGCCACCGCTTGCCCTCAGGCTTGCAAAACCCCGAGAGCTACCAAAGTATGGCTGCGGCCCAGATTTTAGGTCAGTGTTGACCACCATAACCTCTGTGGGCTATTGTGGGCCATCTACTGCTACAAAAGTCCTCTGTGGCTTGTGGGCAGGACCGGCTACCCAGATGTCCTGAGTGCCCCTGGCAGTGTAGCTCTAGGTGGGCGGGGCAGGGTTCCAGGGAGCTAAAGGGAGTACTTGGTGGTTTCTACAAAGTCAGTGCAGTCTCGGCTTCTGTACTGGTGCTGGGCCTGCGACCACCCTGCAAAAAAGCAAGCCACAGCAAGCCACCACCTGTCCCAGGCCCGCAGGTTCCTTAGAGCTACCCAGGAGACACTTGAGGCATTGGTCTTGGGTTACTGCCTACCAGCTAACGTTTCCTGGGCTGCTGCTTTCCATCCACCTCTGCAAAAAGGCTTCCGCAGCCTGTGGGGCAGGGCCAGCAGCCCAGCAATCCAGAGTGTCCCAGGCAGTGCAGCACGAGCTTGTTGGGGGTGGGGACCCAGGGCGTCACCAAGGCAGTGCACCTGTGCGGATTCCACCAGACCAATGCGGTCCCGGACTTGGCCCTGTGGGGGAGGGCTCAACACTTAAAAGATGGTGCCCTCCTGTAGGCCACATGTGTGTCAGGCTCCACATAGGGACATCAATGGCCCCTGACCCTCTAGCTCCTGTCCTGATGCCACATAGCTCAGCCCTTCCTCAGGAGGTCTCTGGGCCTCCTGAGCTGCCGTCCCTCCACCAGAGACCAGGTGAATGCCCGCAAGTGAGGGAGTCTGTGTGCAGGCTCTGTAAGAGGGCATCTGGGTTCCCCACTGGGATGGACAGAGTCCTCGCTGATTTTCACTGCCTGGTGCTGCGGGAACTCCTTTTCTGGCACAATTCCCTATGTTGGGGAGCCCAGCTTGGGACTGGGACCCCTCCCTCTTCAAGGGGGACCTCTGCCACCAAGGTGTCCCTCCAGGTGTTCAACCACCATCCATGGGCTTGGGGCAGCCTTTTTGTGTCTCCCCCTACTCTTACCAGTCTCTACATGGCCTCTTCTTTATATCCTTAGTTATGGGGGTTCAGCTAGTCTTCAGATAATTCTTGAGGTTGATTTTCTGTAATTTATTTGTAATTTTGGTGTGATCCTGGGATGCAATAGGCATAGCATTTACCTAATTGCCATCATGGACCCCTTTCTCTCTCTTTTTTTTTTTCCTTTTTTTAGCTGAGCCATCCTGCTACCTGTTGACAGCTCAGTGGCTGCTCAGCTCAGCCTGGGCACCGAACTGCTGTTTCTCAGAGCTCAGCTCACACTTTTTTTTTTTTTTTTTGAGGGCTGTGTCACTGGCCGTCATATGTGGGACCCGAACCAGGGCTGCTGGCGTCCCAAGCCAGCGCTTAATCAATGCGCCACTTGGTCGACCCAAGCTCGCACTCTTGAGCGAGCTCTTAACCAACTGAGCCACTCGGCCGGCCCTCTGGACCCCGCTCTTATTTGTGTTTCTTAATACTGATAGGGGTGAATATTAGGCAGAACAAAAAATTTATATTTTAGGAGTTAATGTATGTGAAGTATTAAGAATAGTGTCTATTACATACTGTGCACTCCATTCTTATCAGCTGTGATTATTAATTTAATTATTGTAATAATCTTCTTTTAAGTAGTACTTAACATGTCCTGTTTCTAATGTTATTGCTTTTTTAGAAGCATTCTGAAGATGAGTTTGTATATTTACTGAATTTCTTGGTTCTT
The DNA here is from genome assembly GCA_033961575.1 of Aselliscus stoliczkanus. Lineage (NCBI taxonomy): Eukaryota > Metazoa > Chordata > Mammalia > Chiroptera > Hipposideridae > Aselliscus > Aselliscus stoliczkanus. Next base: position 165,426,426 of record CM066730.1, read on the forward strand.
ACCCAGGGTTGTGCTGTTAATTAGCAGTTTTGACTTGATCTTACAAACTTTTTCTTTTTCTTTTTTTTTTTTTGAGGGCAGTGTCACTGGCCCTCATATGTGGGACCCGAACCGGGGCCTCTGGCTTTGTAAGCCAGCGCTTAAACACCACACCACTTGGCTGGCCCTTGATGACCCTCCCACCAAGTGTGTTATTCTAAGTGTACTGATTCTATTAACTATATGGCCGTGTTTTTTTTTGAGGGCAGTGTCACGAGCTCTCACATATGGGACCTGAACCGAGGCTGCTGGCCTCCCAAGCCAGCGCCCAATCACTGCGCCACTCAGCCGGCCCTGGCCGTGTTTTATTAAGATCAAAAAAGAAGGTAAATTTTGAATTTTGTAAATTGTTTTTTTTTTTCTCCCAGAATTGAAAAACGAGACAAATATAGTCGGAGACGACCTTACAATGACGATGCAGATATCGACTACATTAATGAAAGGAATGCTAAATTCAACAAGAAGGCAGAAAGGTTCTATGGGAAATATACAGCTGAAATTAAACAGAATTTGGAAAGAGGAACAGCCGTCTAATCTCCTTCAGGAACTGCTTTTAGAAGCTTGAGAAGCGAGTGAAACTTTCTGCTACCATGTTGAGATTCTCTTCAAAGTTATACCAGTAAACCAGAATTCAGTCTATGCCTTCCCACTCAGCATTTAAAAATAAATGTTTTTTTTTTCATACACATATACTTCCATGTATATTTTTAAATGTTTGTGCTTGGATATAAAATGTAATTCTTGTAGTGTACTTGTTTTATAATAGTCTACTTTGTATAAATTCTAATTATATTATTTTTCTATGTATTTTAAATGTGTGATTGTTTAATCTTTGAAGCATTTTGGGCTTAAGATTGTTGGTAGCAAGCGTAAACGCAGTCTTGTCACTTTGAATAATGTTATGAATTTGACAAAATATAGAGCTGGGCTCAGGAGTCATTTGGGGTTGTAGACTCTGAAGCTAAGGACAGTGATGATACAGTGATAAGTCCAGTGGCTACTGGACTCTAGTGAAGGCCCTACTGAGGGCTATTTATGACCAAATTCAGGAAGTTACAGAACTATCCTCCCATGAATATTGATCATGTACTGCTCCCCCACCCCCTTTTTTTTTTTAAGATGGGGAACAGACAAGTTGCTGTCCTTTTGTTCTTCAGCCTAGTTGTAGAGGACATTGCTTCACTGGCCCATGTTGGTATCATCATTATGCTTTTCCCGGGTGAGACAGATTGGTTGCTGGCCTCTGGACGGCCACTCACAGTGGCTCATGGCAGCTCATGAAAGCTCACGCCAGCTGCTGGCCAGCCCCACTGCAGCCTACACCTTTACCGGCAATTCACGGCAGCCCAGCTCCAGGTCGAGCTGTTGTTCACCATCTTTGCTGGAGAGGCTGCAGCGTCACTGGCCCATGTGGAATCCGAACCGGCCGCCCTGCTGCTCAGAGCTCTTGTCCCAAGCCAACTCAACCAACCTGTTACTCAGGCCAGCCCTACTGTTCCCTTTTTAAAAAGCAGATATCTTGTGGAATAAAATCCCTACTAAACCTTCTGCTTATCATTTAAAAAATATTTGTATATATACATTTGCATACATACTTCCATTCCACAAACATTAACATTTTTTTATTATGGGAAATACCAAACATAGTCAAAAGAAGACAGCATAATACAATGAGTCCCGTATACCCAATACCCACCTTCAACATCATTGCCTCGTGGCCAATGTTGCTTCATCTTTATTTTTACCCACTTTCCCCTCCATTGACTCCCATGTTATTTGAAGCAAATACTAGATGTGTAATTTCATCAATATTTCGGTATGTATCTAAAAGATAAATACTTAAAAAAAAAACTATTAACTTAGCAAGAGCTTCATTTACTCCCAAATCCAGAGAGAAAGATTGGTATAATTTTTCTTACATGTTGACTAAATTGCTAAATACGTAATTAGGACTTTCTAGATTAAATGAAATCTGAAACTCAGAGAAAATTTCATATATTTCAGCTTTAGTGTTTAAAGTCAATTTAACATTTAATACCACTGGCGATTAATTATTCCTTTTTAAAATGTATGGGGCACTTTTCTCACTTCCTCTCTTAGCATTTGTGTGTGTAATTAATCAGGTCTGGTCACAGGGCCTTGCTACTATCTCTGAAAATACATCGAATATATTTCTATTCCCATTTTCACTACCTTAGTTCAAGTCTTTTTAAATTTTTTTATTTTAAACATTTATTTAATAATAAGAACACTTAACATGAGCTCTACTTTTTTAACAAAAACTTTTTTTTTTTAATTGTGAAATATTTTTAAAAAAATTAGTTTCAGGTGTACAACACAATGCACTAGTTATACTTTTTACCCCTCAAAGTGACAACCCCCTCCCCCAGTTTGCCACCCCACTCCCCCCCATATCATACGTATCTATTACAATTCCTTTGACTCCCTTCCACAATGTACTCCACATCCCGTGACTATATATTCAATTACAGTTGACATACAATATTATACAACATCAGCTTCAGGTGTACAGTGCAGTGATCAAGCCTCTACTCCATCCATGAAGTGGTCTCCCTAGCAAGACATGTGACCATCTGACACCCCACAAAATATTTACATTATTAATTATATTCCCTGAACTGTCATATCTCTGTGGCAATATTGTAGTTACCCATTTATGCTGTCTAATCCCTTTCCCTTCGCCCTCATCCCCACCACGCTCCCAACTAGCAACCCTCAGTTTTTCCTCCATATCTATGAGTCTGTTTCTGTTTACTTTGTTCAGTTTTTCAGATTCCATATATAAGTGAGATCATATGGTATTTGTCTTTCTCCAACTGACTTGTTTCACTTAACAGTCTCTAGGTCCATCCATATCGTTGCAAATGGTGCGATTTCATTCTTTATAGCGGAGTAATACTCCATTGTATAAATGTACTACAATTGCTTTTTTTTTTTGAGGGCAGTGTCACTGGCCCTCATATGTGGGACCCGAACCTGGGCTGCTGGCTTCACTAGCCAGCGCCTAACCACTGTGCCACTCGGCTGGCCCTGTACCACAGTTTCTTAACCCAGTCGTCTTAGTTCAAGTCTTTGATCCTGAAAGTTGTAACAGCCTTAAAAAAATTTAACTTCAAAAAATTGTCAAATAGAATCGAGCAGTTTTTAAAGGAATAATTCACTATGAGCCAGCAGGGTTTGTTTTAAGAATGCAAGAGTAGCCGCTTGGAGACTTGTTAGTTGCCTGTCCAATATCAATTCTTGTTTTCTTCATTACCAGTGAGAACCCTGATGTTTTGTGAATTTGTAAAATTTCTGACTAAACACTTGCTTCCCCAGACTGGCAGGTGGTCAAATGTTATAGTTCTGGCTAATATGACACAATCTAATTTATTCTTTTGCTTCCCTGATAGGGGAGTTGCCACTCTCTGTTCCTCTTCCTTCTTCCTGCTTAGCTCACATACGTGAAGCCTGGAGTTGTAGCAGCCTTTTTGTGCTGTGAAGTAACAAGCATGAGGACAAAAGTCAATGTGCTGAACAGAGTGGAGCAGGCGGGTCCCTGCTGGCATTGCTGAGCAGCTGCACCAGCCCGAGGTGCTACCTCTTATCTTCCTGTCTTGGACACTGAATAAATTTATGACCAATGCATGGTTCAATGTCAGGACATCTGTGAACAAATGTTATAGATCCAAAAATCCACTCTAGAAATAAGCTCCTAGAAATGGAGATGGAAGGAAATAGTCCAGTTACAGTAAGAAAAATTGACATTTAGACACATTTAATGAGAAGACAAAGGATGTATGTGAAGAAAATTATAAAACTGAATCGAAAGCGTAAACAAAGGAGTCTTCTACTTCCAAGATAGAGTTACAGGGAATGGATTTACCTTGCTTGAAATAGCCAAAAAATTTAAAAATAGTATATACGAAGCAACAGTTTTCAAGATACTGGAAACCAGGCAAGGGAGGCCAGTGACCCCTGAGAGAGGAAATGTGTAGCTCTGTGATCGCCCCAGCTTACTGCCTTTAGAGGACTTCAGGCTGTCGCACGTGAAGGGAGATAACAGGCAGAGTTCAAGTGGTTCCTTTAGTTGAGGGGCTAGGGCTGAAAAGTCGGGAGAGACCGCAGTGCCAAGAGTTCCCAGTACAGAGAGCCAGAGAGGAGGGAGCTACACACAGATGAGTCAGCAGAGGGCCTCCAGGTATGAGGAGAGTCCGGATCAGTACGTGTGTGAGCAAAGAACCACCTGAAAGGATGAGAGAGAACAGTGCCTGGCAGTCACGCGTGGCCGGGACCAGGGTTTCTCCACCAGCCTCAGTCCTGGAGAATCATGTCTAGACTAGACACTGTTTGGGTCTTGCCTAAAAATCTTCAAAGTTAAGACCTGAAAGAATCAAGCTGTTTCTAAGTAATTTATATCATAGAACAAGATCAAGAATAATTATATATATAAAAAAAAACAAGCCACAGAAATATCCAGTACCCAACAACATCAGATTCATAGTGTCCAGCATCTAATCAGAGAAAGAGGAAAATAGGACTCCTAATGAGAAGTTAAACTGACCAAGAGATGACAGATATTCAAATGAGACAAAGAAATCAGAACGGTTATAACTTGACTCTGATTCCACATAGTCAAGAAGTTGAAACATGAAGATAAAGAATACCCACCCTGACTTTCTAGACATGACCACTACGTGTCTGAGATGAAAAATACTCTGGATGGGCTTACCCTAACTGCTGCTGAGTCCCTATTAGCCATTGCTTATTATGGGGAGATGGACAGGAGCGGCCCTGTCCATCTCCCCACTGCAACAGTCCTACCTGGGTTTTGCTTCTCTAAGTGTTCCTTTCTCCTGCCCCTGCCCATCAGGGCGGTGCTGCCTCCCCACTTGCTCTCTTTCTCCAAAGCTGTGACATCTTAGCGGGGACACCTTCCTCATTGGCTCATTTATTTCAAAGGCCGTCTCAGAGAAGTGGGGCTTAATTATTGCTTGACTCAACTGTATTCTCTCATTTGGGAGGCCCAGTTGAACAGTTTCCAGCCAGGCGGTGAGGCTGACGGTAATAAAATAATCTCTCATCATTAATTGTAGTGTACCAGAATGTTCTGAGCTGGCTCTGGAGTAAGTTTACCACCACTGGAGTCTTCTAAAGGCCTTAGTAAAGTGGGGGCAATAATAGCACTAACATCACAGGATTGTGTTGTTATTAAGTGAATAATCCACGCAGAGCACTTAGCATGGTGGGCTGGTGCAGAGCAAATGCCCACAGCATGTTGGTAGTTCCTGTGATCGTCATCACGTCCTCCAGTAGGACTCTCTCTTGCTCCTTTCTCAGGGCAAGAAGCACTGCAATAGCCAGTGAAAGCATGGATTTAGGTGCCAAACAGCCTGTATTCAAGTGTCAGTTCTTCCATTTGCCAGGCAAAAGATCTCAGGCAAACCATCCGTATTAGTCTGCCAGGGCTGCCATAACAGAATGCCACAGATGGGGTGGCTTAAACAACAGACATTTATTTTTTCATAGTTCTGGCAGCTGGAAGTCCAACATCAAGGTGCCAGCAAGGTTGGTTTATGGGGAGAAGAACTCTTTCCTTGGCTTGCAGGTGGCTGCTACTTGGCTGTGTCCTCACATGGCCTTTTCTCCATGTTCACACACTTGTGGTGTCCCCTCCTCTTTCTAGAAGGACGTCAGTCCTATTGGATTAAGGCCCACCCTTATGACCTCATTTAACCCCAAAGATTTTCTTAAATGTCTTATCTCCAAATACAGTCACATTGGGGATTAAGTCTTCAGCATATGAATATTGGAGACACACAATTTGGTCTATAACATCACTCAAACACTTTGTGCTTCTGTTTCCCCAATTCTAAAAAGTGTTAATAAAATCTAGAAGGTTTTAAAAGGAGGATGAAATGAGTGTAAAGTGCTTTGACCAGTGCCTGGCTCATAGCAGACACTATTTGAGTTATAATAGCACTAAGAAAATGGATAAGTATTATTCTCAAGGGCATTTCCCCTACTCAGTCTGCTCTCTTTCCTTACCTCCAAATCAAGAAAATGTTACATTGTTCAGAAATCTCCGAGGGAAGTAGGATTTCCACGTGACTTGCACTCTGCCCCGCAAATCTTGTTTTTGTTGTTTTTAAGGACCAGCAGAGATGTCCTCTTATTGCCAATCTGAAGCTTTAAAGAGAAAGGAAGCCTGGAAGCTTTGAAACCCCAGGCCCCCAGCCTGGCCTTGCTTCTCCAGGCTCTCTCCAGATGCCCATCACTTATTCAGGATTAATTTTGTGTTCTTCCTGGGCTGCTTCTCCAATCCAAGGCAGAGTCAAAATCCAGTTTCTGACAAATGACAACTACTTGCAGAAGCCAGGGATCTGAGGTCCCACCTGGCTTTTTGCTACAGTAGAACAGCACATGTCATCACATCATTCAAAACAAAACGAAACTCATCTATAAAAACGTTCATGTTCTGGATGTACAGTTTAGCTTTGGTGAGTCTTGTCCCTGTAGATGAGGTCAGATTTTTGTTTCGAAACCTACAGGCTGCAGGGACCACAAGAAACTGGAAGATACTGAAAGCCTCTCACCTGGCTAAAGCCTGGGTATGTACATGGGGTGGGGTGGGTATGTGGTATGTGGTGTGTGGTGTGTGTGTGTCTGTGTGTGTCTGTGTGTGTGTCTGGAGGGCACAGGTGATGGTTTCTTCAGCTGGAATTCATATATATGTAAAGGTAAATGTAAGACATTTAAAATAAACCAGTTCTTACAAAATCCTGTCTTGCCATTCCTCATCCTTATTAATATAATAGAAGGCCTCAAATAAGAACGGGTCTTGTCCTCTCCTGTTGCTTGGAGACCAGTGTGCACAGGGTCAGAGCCTGAAAGCAGAAGGGTTGGGGAAGGAAAGCAGGGACAAACAGCAAGCGCCTCAAAGTGATCAGGCAACTGTTTGGCGCCCCCTTGTGGGATTTGAAGAGCATAGTTTCCAAATCAGTCAGTTTTTAAACCCAAGAAGCAAGCTTTGGGCCTTTTCCTACATAGTTAAAATATTAACCCATAGTCATTGTAGAAAATTACTCCCTCCAGTTGGTGAGGAGGGAAATATGGAACTTTATTGGTTTATGAAATCCTTCAGTATGGGAACCACAGGACTAACAGTAAAGTGCACGATTTGAGTATATGTATAGTTTAATTTTTACTTATTTATAACCCTTGTTAACCACCAAGAAGATAGTGAGGAACATATGTATGCCATGGGTAGGTCTCAATCAACAGCCAGCATCAGTTGCCACATATTTGAGTGATATTTGCTCTTTCAGTCCCCAGCTTTTGGGCCCTTCAGTTGAGGTACCAGATATATAGCAGAGTTAAGCCATCCCCCCTGTGTCTTGAAATTCCTGACCCACAGAAACCATGAAAAATAATTAGTTATGGTGTTTTTTTTAAGCCACTAAATTTTGGGACGATTTGTTACACAGCATAGGTAACTAACACTCTCTATCTCATAAGGTTCTTGTGAAGTTTAAATGAACCAGTAATTGGAATAAACCTTGTATAATGCTTGGCACATAACAACTCAAGAAAACAAACTTATTAGTAGATAAGTAAAAACGTAGGACAAATTTTACATTTAAAGTCCATGGTAAACTAGTTTCAGTTATTATATGTAATTAAAAGACGGGAATTCTAAAAGCCATTTAGAAGTTAAACTTTTCACTAATTCTGATTACACCTTTGCTCAACTAGACTGATTTTTTTTTTTCTCTTCCAGACCTACTAAGTGATGGGACTTCAGTGGCTGGGAAAACAGATTCATGTTTTCCTTTGTTGTGGATACAGGCATTCTAAATCAGTAGCATGTGAGTTAATCAGGTTTTAATAAACATTTTGCCCTTTATTAGGGAAAAAGAATTTTGGTTTCCTAATGCAGCTTCACAAAAGTTGTCAGCAAAATTAGCTTATGCAAATATGATCAAATTTATGTCTGTACATTTTTCTAAAGAAGACATACAAATGGCCAGTCAACACATAAAAAATGCTCAATACCATTAGCCTTCAGGGAAACACAAAGTTAAACTACAATGAGGTATTGCTTCACATCCACTAGAATAGCTATGATCACAGAGACAGATAATAACAAGTGATAATGACATGGAGGAATCGAAATCTTCTATACACTGCTGGTAGGAATATAAAACAGTGCGGCTGCTTTGGGAAACAACTGCTTTGGCAGTTCCTCAAAAGGTTAGACATAGTGTTATCATATGACCTCACAATTCCACTCCTAGGTATGTACCCCAAAGAATAGAAGACACATTGGCACAGAAAACCTTGTAAGCAAATGCTCACAGCAGCATTAAGCAGCATTATTTATAATAGCCCCAAAGTAGAAAGAACTCAAATATCCATCAACTGGTGAATGAGTAAATAAGCATGGCATATCCATGTAAAGCAATATTACTCAGCAATAAAAGCGAATGAAGTACTGAAACATGCTACAACATGGATGAACCTTGAAAACATGCTACATGACAGAAGTCAGACACAAAGAAACACATACATTGTATGATACCATTTATATAAAATGTCCAGAATATGCGAATCCATCAAGATGGAAAGATTAGTGGTTGCCCAGGGGCTGGAGGGAGTGGGGGAGGGAGTGATGGCGAATGACTTATAAAGGTGTACCGAGTTTCCTTTTGGGGTGATAAAAATATTCTTAAATTATATTGTGGTAATGGTTGCACAGCCCTGTGAATATATGCTAAAAACCACTGAACTATACACTTTAAAAGTGAATTTTATGGCATGAGAATTATATCTCAGTAAAGCTGTCCTGATAACTGTAACCACATCATGAGGAGACTTCCATTGAGTTTGGATGGTCTGTTTGATATGCAGGTTTCACAAAACGCAGCTTGGGTGTGATTTCTCAGAGATCCCTTGAGAAGACAAAACAGCCCAGACAGATTCCCAAGAGACACACATGATTGCCCATGCAGGGAAATATCAACAACTCAATTAAATGATTCATTTAACAAGCTATATTGAGCACCTATATATGCGAGGAAGTGTTCTAGAAGCTGGACTATATCAAGGAACACAATTCAAGGGTTGATTTTAGTTAAGCTATTTCTCACTTGACAAACCTAAATTGATCGCTCTAGGGTGAGTGCAGCAGGTATCGATTGATATTAATAAGGATTTGTGACTTCCCTCCTGCTATTCTGGGGAGACCAGCTAATTTTTTTTTTTTTTTTTTTGAGGGCAGTGTCATTGGCCCTCATATGTGGGACCCGAACCACGGCCGCTGGAGACCAGCTAATTTAAAGAAAAAAGAGGGACTTGTGAAGATACTGCATTTGTAAAAATGTTTCCATACTTCAGAAACTCAGCACAGTGTGGAATGACTTTGGCTGCGAATAATAGAAATCCCAATACTGGCTTGGACAAAGGAGATTGTTTTTCTCACAAAAATGTGGAAGTGGCCTATCAGTCGGTGGCTTGATAAGAACATCAAGAACCTAGGCTCAGTCCTTCTTCCTGCTTGGGCATCCTCAGTGTTGGCCTTTTTTCTTTGTGCTTGTTGCTTGTGGTTACCCGATGGTGTTCAGCACTAGGCCTCATGCCCTCGTAGCAGTGCCCAAGGAGGAAGAGAGCGGCAAGGTCAAAAGGGGCAAGATCATAGTGGTTTTTTTAGTTTTTTTAAAGTAGACTTTATTTTATTTTATTTTTTTATTTTTTATTTTATTTTATCTTTTTTTGAGGGCAGTGTCACTGGCCCTCACATGTGGGACCCGAACCAGGGCCACTGGCATCCCAAGCCAGCTCCCAACCACCACACCTCTCAGCCAGCCCAAGATCATAGTGTTCATCCTCTGGAGGCTCCATTTATTCTGGAACACTTTTTTGGTGTATCATCGACTAGAAGGAGATCATGTTCTGCAGTGACCAACCAGTGGTGGGCTGGGGTTCACTGACGAAGGCTGGGTTCACTTGGGCGTGGCTCTGGGCTTCAGTCCAATTTAGGTCAGTGTCCCATTCTGGATCCCATTAGGACAAGGGGTTAGGCCAATGGTGTGAGCACATTTCAAGCCCTTGCTCGGATCACATGGTGAAACATCCCATGGGCCATATCAAGGCACATGGTCAAGTCCAAAGTCAGGGGGCTTGGAAATCCTCTCAGTCTGCTATGAAGTTGCGGTAAGAGTGGAGGTGTAATTCTACTACAGGGGAGTGAAGGCCACGCATACCTTCCCTTAGACCAGTCAGCAGGGTTTCGATTGCCATGCATGGCTTAGACCAAGCCCAACTCACATAGTCTTACAGTGTGATAGTTAAGAGCATGGACTTTGGACAGGAACTTTTAGGATCGAATTTCAGGCTCCTCCACCTACTAGCAGTTGGACCTGGTGCAATACATTTCCTGTCTCAGATTCCTCATCTGCAAAATAAAGGTAATAATAGCACCTGCCTCGTAGGGCTGCTGTGAAGACTGCATGTTTTTCTAAAATTGCCTAGTGCATAAGCAGGGCTGCATAAGTGTTAGCTCGGATCCTCCTGAGGTCAGAGGAGAGGAGGGTCTTGATGTCCCTGCTGTCCCCAGAAGCTCTAACATTTGAGTTGGCCACAAAGAAGGGAGGAACTCTGTCTGTCCCATTGTATTACCTCTTGTGTCAGTGAAGGTTCCCATCTCACTCTGCGCGTCTTTCTCATTCCACTCAGACAGCTCACCAGCTAATGTACTACAACTGCTTTTTGCATTAGCCACAGAATTCACATCCGGTAGCTCTCAATTGCTGAGGTTTGCAGTTAATGGTGGTCTCGTATGCCGAACCATGAAGCTGAACAATTTACTCCAGCTTTGTTAGGCTGGAATCAGCCACTTGAATAAAGAATGCCACTGCATTACCTGCTTGCGGGCCAAGCGGGAGGGAGAAAGACTGTCTCACCAGATGTTCCACATGCTGGGGCTCCAGAGTTCTCAGGGGTTCCAAGTGTGTTTGATTCCAGAGAATTCTCAATCAAAGCACAACCTCAGGCAGACACATTTTCACACTAGCCTGCCCACAGCATGTGTGGAAAAAAGGGGGAGATCTGTGTAGATCTAAGTCGAACTAATTAGCTGTCAGCTGCATCGCATCTGGAGATCAAATATAAACTGTTGGCATCAAAAACTGTTCCGGTCCCTGTCATTTCCGTTCTCCTGGTACCACGCCATCCTTTGTAGCACGGCCCTAATATGTTTCTCCACGCTGACAAAAATCCAGCAGCCTGCCAAGCATGGAATCCCAAGTCATCTGCTATTGGAGACTATGGTGCCCTTTTATTTTGTGCCAGGTGGAGTTAGAGATTCTGGCTTTTTGCGGGGATGGGTAGGTGGGAGTGGGTTAATTGCATTTTCAGTAAGTTGGCATGCAAATATTTGCACATTTGCTCATTACCAAGGTCCTTTACCATTGCTACTGTTCTCTGTGTGCCCGTCTCATTTTGGCCCATCTCCTGAATTGCATCAGTTTCACCAGGTCGAAGTGTTTCATCAATAGCGGCTTGGAGGGCTGGGGTGTAGATTTTGCCTTTCAGGAGAGGTATGTGCATCTGGCAATGGGAGAGTGGCCAGAGAACAGACCCAGTAGTGGTTTTATTCTACTTAGATATTTAAAGTGTTTTTTCCCCTGGTGGAAAAGAATCTGTTTCTGGTTTAAGTTGATGTAAAATTGTTGCCATGTTATTGTAAATAATGTGACCCCTCATTTCTTTAAAGAGCTTGGCATATGGTTATGGAATTCTAAGTATACAAATGACAAATTGGCTTTATGAATTCGATTCTTCTCCATGACAAAAGATGTGTCATTTTTAGTACATTTTAAAATCAAAGGAAGTTGGCCATAGGGTAGTACTAAGAGCTATCCACTAGGTGGCAGTATACCTTTAGTTTTTTTTTTTTTTTTTTTAACGTAGCCCAGGGGTTCTCGCAGCGTGGTCGGGGATCAGCATTATCATCATCTCCTGGGAACTTGTTAGAAATGTGAATCCTCTGGCGCCAGCCCAGATCTACTGAATCAGAAACTCTGGGAGTGGGACCCAGTAACCTGTATTTTAACAAGCCCTCTGGGTGATTCTGTCGCACTCTTCAAGCTTGAGAGCTTGATATAGTCAAGCTTGAGGTCTTTCCACAATCTGAAAATGCCAGCCTTACAGCTAATGAGAGATGGTGTGAGCTTTAGACAAAAGTGTTGTGACTCAGAGACACTAATAGGCACCCATATCTCAAATGTATTTTATACTGGCTTTTCCCAGTGTCTAAAATGTCCCCCACTGATCATGACTTAGGGTTAAAGTATGAAAAGCCCCAGTCAGGAAGTGAGGATGTGATCCTCTAGATCCTATATAATAACCATTATAATCCACTAACACCTAAGAACTATTTAGATTCTTGGGCCAAATCTGGTCCATCGCCTTTTTTTGAAAATAAAGTTTTATTGGAACATACTCATTCACATATTATCTATGGCTGCTTTCAGGCTGCAAAGGCAGAGTTGAAAGAGGGTGTGGCTTGCAAAGCCTATCTGGTGCTTTACAGAAAAAGGTCTAGGTTTAGATGAAGAGTTATTTACCAAGACCTTGAGGGACTGGGTCACCAGCTCTAGGACAGTTGAGGGACCAAGGTGGGAGACTTCGAGCAGTGATATGGCCAAGAGTGTTGGGGGAAGGGGAGTGTTGGGGGAAGGTGAGGAAGAGGGGAGAAGGAACAGTATAGGCCAGAAGGGAGGCCAGGGTGAGTGGCACGGAGATGATTCTGGACCATTAACCAATATGCTAATGCCCACAAACTCAAATGCCAATCAACAACTCTAACTAGAATCACCTTTATTCATCAGCTACTTATCTGTAAATAATAGCTATGTATCCACCTGTAATCAACTAAGATGATTCTTGTTGGCCCTATGCATCCACTTACTTTCAAAGGACTTGAGGCGAGGGTGCAGGAATTAAAGTACAGTGCAAAAATAAGACATTTGCTGATAAAACAGAATAGGCCACATTTGACAGACCTCTTTCTATTTATTTCCACCCTTAATACCAGCTACTGGGCTGGAATTTCCTGAGCAGCATTTTTCATGTATTTTAAGCCTATTTTGTCCTGAGCAATTTTCATACACTGCACCTATTGGATTTCCAAACAGCCCTGACAAATATACCTCAATCCTTCCATCTATCTGAGGGAGGAAAAGCTTAGAGGCGGCAGGGAATTCTTAGGTCAAACAGTTGGACCCTGGATTTGATCCCCCTGAACTAAGCTTGACATTCGTAGAGCTGGGCATACGACTCCACGCTCCCTCTGTCTTGATCTCTTTGTAATCATGCTATTCTTGGTATTCTTTTTATAAACGGGCAGCTAGGCCTTGCCGTCTTATTTAAGTTATTATATTATTATCCTTCTTAGTAGGACCCTAATTAATTAATCATATAGAAATGGTTCCCTGTTTAGTCTATTAAGTTAAATCGAGGTCTTTAGTGAGAGGAGCCAGAAGCTGTGTCTGAGGCGTGGCAGTCCCCAGCTGTGAGACAGACATGGGGCAGAGGATCAAAGGCAAGAAGCCGATATTCAGAACAGATGTACCTGCAACTTGCCATCATCAGGCAACTGGAAGGAAATCAGACAAAAACAAGCTCCGTGGGCCAGGACAATTTGTTAGCCCCCGTTCTTGGTCTTAACTTTCAGCATTGGTCTGTGGAAGAACAAGTCACCACAGCCCAGGAGTGGGCTTATGATCCCCATCCTGAGGCTGACTTTGGCAGCTGGAAAAGGTCCCTTTGGTGAGTGGAGGATCGTACAAGGGCATCTGGAAACAAATGTGTCAAGGAGCACATTGCTCTTTGTTCCTTGGTGTTTTGTTTGTTGCCTTGGGAAGTGTTGACGGGTGCGCAAATCAGAAATAATAAGAAAAGAGTGTGTGGGTCCTCCTGGAGAAACGCTTCCTCTTAAGGTCGCCACATTCCTCACTCCTCACTCTCGCTTTTTGCACGAGGTGCTGAGGGCGAAGCAGGGTCATTGCTTAGATGGCATAAGGTATTGGTAATTGGGCCCTTTTAGGGCCTAACCTTCAGGATCTGGCCACATTGTTGGAGAACAAAAGTGGATGACACGACCTTTAGGATCCCATTCATTACCTAGAGAGGAGGCAGGTTCAGAGGTCACATTCTCCAACGATTTATTTACTTGCTGACTTGACCTCTTGGAAGGCTCCAGCGAACTTGACCTCAACAGGTGACTTCCAGCCTGTGTGGGTACAGGGCAAACATGGAAGCTGATGGCCTTGAGTGACTGGGGCGCTGCAGTGTTTACTGGATGGCATGTGGGGATGGTGTGAGGCACAGGAGAACGACAAACGGGGATACAGTTTTAATAGGGGATGGACTAAAAGTGGGTAGGAAGCTCACAGAACTTTAAAAAGATGGGGAGGATATAAGAAGGCACCTAAAGATTCTTTCCACGTACATAGAAGGAACTTCCACACGGGAGCTCATTTACTGTGCACCAGAACCCTATGAGTGGGTGGTGTGGTTATTCCTGCCCTACAGTCAAGGAAGCAAAGGCTCATTGATTTACACTGCTGGCTCCAGGTCATTGCTACGGGCGTGGGCTGGGATCAGAATCTAGGTTTGCTGACTGCGAAAAGCCCGAGTGCTCATTTTCTTAACATTGCCTGTGTCTTGAGGCTTCTCTCAGAGCCCAGCCTCCCTCTTACCATTTTCTTGTGCTCTGGCCATCTGTCCCAAGTCCCTGCCTGTCAGAGCTTGGGTACCATGTGGTATTGGCCTTGCAGTCGGCAGAACTTTGCCAGCCTGGCTGGGCCCCGCCTGGGAGAATGCTGACTTGTGCCTGGCAGTCCTTGGCACTGTTCTGGATGTCTCTGGAGCGTGCAGAGAGCAGACAGGCCAGGGTCCTTGGGGGCTCGGGCTGAAGCTGGAGCCCTCACATTCCTGCTGTCTCCACACGCCTGTCGGGGCTGTGAAGGTGAGGACGTGCACATAACAGCTGCAGAGATCAGGCTGGATCAGAGGAGCTTGGAAGATAATTGCTTTAGAAAGCAACACGCTGTAAAGAACCTGTAATGACCAGAGCTGGGCCCACTGGCTTCGCTCTAGGTTTGGTAAAACGTCTCAAGATATTTTTCTAAAGACCTAGATTTGGCCAAGCCCGAAAGGTCCTTTGCCAAATGCTTTCTTAGCCTTACTTTTTAAAGTCAAGAGTATGTTGAGGGCAGTCTCCTCTGCTGTTTCAGGTTCATTTACTCTTGACACATCACGAAGCTGTCAAGTGAGTGAGACCTGTTTATAAGAGCAGATTTTAGGAATCAAAAGCTGAAGTGGGAACGATTTGGTCCATCCCATGAGCACACAGAGAAATAACTATTTCTCTACACACAGAGAAATAACTATTCCTCCAAAATACGTAGTCCTCCAAAAATACATATTCCTATGTATTCCTCCACATAGAAAGGACATTTTGGAAACAGAGACTGAAGCTTGGGAATCCCTGAGAGCGGTGGGAGGTACCTCCTTGGTCACTCCTGGGGCACCTTGGTGACACAAAAGACCTTTTCTGATGCCCCTAAGTCTCCTCACTTTGCTCTTTTCTTAGATTCTAGAAACGCTCCCGAGCCCAAACCTCAAATTCCCAGAGGCCTATCATGCCGAGTGCATCTAAGCCTCCGTTTCACATTGATCAGGGTCTCCCTCCCTTCCAGCTCTTCCCAACTTCTTTGGCTCCTGCCTTTGGGGAGGCTTGTGAGTAGCTTCCATGGAGTTGACCCTAGAGCCCTAAGCTCTGCAATTAGGCCGAGAGCTCCAGGTCTGCCGAGGACACAGAAATAGAATCCTGAAGCCTCTGCTCCCGGTTTCCAGCCTGCCCCCCAGGGACCCTGCCTGGCTCTTGGCCAGGCTCTGAATCCACGCTGGAAGAGCAGACAGTGCGTCGCTGGGCCGCTCCACTCACCGCAATGGCTCGGAGTTGAACTTGGGATCAATACTGCCCTGCTTGCTCCTTAATAGCAACACGGGGCTTGAGATGACGGAGAGCCGCATTTTGAACACACACACACACAGCCTCTTTATTTTGGCCTCATTTTGGAAAAGTCTGCAACAATGCCTTCTGAGTCAATTCCACTGGGGCTCTGGTGACAAACCACTCTGGCCATGTCTGGTGGTTTCCTGTGTCACCAGAGCCCTTTGATGGAATTATAGCTGTTCCTCTGTGCCGTCGTTGTCTCTCCTCTGTCTCTCTTGGCCTCTGTTTCTCTCTCTCTCTCTCTCTCTCTCTCTCTCTCTCTCTCTCTCAACAAGGAAAGAGCTGGAACCAAACTGGAATGTGCCAGCACATGGGCAGCCTCTATCCTAAGTGCCCATGTGCTGACGTGTCTTGGCAATGGTGGCACAATAGCATCCTGGCAGAGCTAAACGGATGAATGGGTAATTAAACCGAGTGTTTTTTTACTGATACTCATTTCCCTGGTTCCAGATTTATTACTTAATTAAAGGGTATTCACAGCCTGCCAAGAGATGCTAGATCTTTCTTTCCTTGTGCCAGTGGATAGTACATATAATACCCCCTTTAGCCTTTAATTCTCTCTCTCTGTCACAAATGCATGTGCGCGCGCGCGCACACACACACACACACACACACACAGAGAAAGAGAGAGAGAAAGAGAGAGGGAGAGAGAGAGACTCTTAGATCAAAATAAGAGCACCAGTTTTTGGTAATTTGAGATTACTCCCTGGTTTAAGACCCTGACCGTTTTTTGCTCCAGTGGAAGGTCTGGCCCCAGCTCCTTTCAATGACCATTTAATGGGCTTGAGCTTGGGGTCCAGGGAGAAAGGAATCAAGGTGGCGGCTCATACCATGCTGATTGGTGAGGCGATGGAGACCTGACGGACCCCGACTTCCCCATGGTTGCCTCCCGACTGGTATTGCCCCACGGCCAGCTCTCTGTGGCTACCTTAGACGGCCCCCCGCCCTGCCCCCTGTCCCCTCATTCCTTATGCTTTGCCCCATCCAAGATGAGTCTGTGTGCTTTGGAACACAGCAAACTATTGTTTCAAAAACAATAAGAAAGATTGGGAAACACAGTGGCTGTCACTCCCTTGTGCCCCCAAGTCAGAATGTGCCCCCAAGTCAGAACTCGACGTGTGTGTTCTGAGCACTGTGGCCATCTCGGCAGGCGAAGTTAGAACAAACAAGAAGGAACAAGAGAGCAAAAGAAAAGGGCTGGGGTCAGGCACCCCAAAAGAAGATGAAACGAAGCGCTCCTCCCTTAACCTCTGTGACAGATTTAAAGCTCTGGTAGTGGCCCGGGCGGAATTCTCAAACAGTGACTGCCTCATCATCATGGCCATTAAGCAGAGTGCAAATGACCCGCGAGGGCCCTCGCCGTCAGACGGCTGTCACCAGCATGGTTTATGGCTTCTGAGCAGCAGGTCCCCGGTGGGCAACATGATCCCTTTCCTCCCTCGCTAGTGAATGTGGACTTTGGAGCTCGTAAATTCAGCAGGGTTTCCCAGGGGCTGGCTGACATCGCAGAGGTGCCGAGGGTTTATGACCCACCGAGTCCCCCGAGCCACAGGTGCCTGGTGGAGCATTGGAGGATGCCGAATCGCCTAAAGTGGCAAAATGGACCCCCACTGGTAGCTCAGAGTGATGCTTTGTGGGCGTGAATGAGAACTCGTGATTCAGTAATGAGCCGGGTGGCAGCTGATGTTTACTGAGGCGCTGGGCTTTCTATGCTCTGTTTTCCTGCCCTCAGCATTTCCGGTCAAGGGATGAGCCAGGGTTCAGCGTCAGCCTGATTCCAGGGCCTACTTCTCCCTACCAGGGCGGAGCAGACATCCACTGCTCACCACAGGCCCTTCCCCGGCTGCCTCGTCCCCTGGGCTGCCCCCATGTCCCCGTGCCTGGCTGTCCCAGTCAGAACAACCTCAGACTGGTTTTATCAACTGAGAGATAGGTACTTAGGGTTCCTGAAGGGCGGGTCACGGGCAGAGGGCGGGGCATTGCCTCTTCTCTGCTCAGACTCCAACTGCTTCCTAACCTACATCACTTATGCCCCTTGACTGGTCCCTGTCTCAGCCCCTCTGTCCTCCAAATCCCCATCCTTGCTGGTATTCATCTCTGGAGCCAGCCTGCTGGATTCAAACCCTTGTTCTGTCCCTTACCAGCTGTGTGATGTTGGACACATAACTTAACCACTCTGGGCCTCCGTTGCTCATCTGTAAAATACAGGTTTTTACAGAATGCCTACCTCATGGGGTTGTTGGGAGGATTACAAGAAGTAACCTGTGCATGTGTCTGGCCCAGAATAAATGGTCAATAAATGTTAGCTTTTTATTGATATTATTATTATCATTATTCCAACTCATCAACCACACTCATGCAGGGCCCTGGGGGAGAGAGATAGCCTGCCTGGTGTCACACTTTATGTGTCTGGCTCATTCCTGGAAACCCCTCAGACTGGGTCCCCCTCTGTATGCCCTAGGCAAGCCTTGCATGTAGGAGGAACCCCTGACAGAGTTTCACCATTGACTGACCAGGGTGTGCCCCCTGGTCCCCGAGTCTTGTATTCTGGGCAGTTTAGGCTGGTTTCAGGGTGTGTTGATCAGGGTTTCTCAGGGGATTTGGGGCCACCTAGGAAATGTTTTTCCTGATACTCTTCCAGGGTCATTTACAGGTGGGAGGGAGAGTGGGGATCTGAAAGGCTTCTCTCTAGCCTGCCTGGGGCATTCTGGGGACCTCCTTGTTGCCTGTCTCTCAGGGTCGTCATGCTGCCTGCTCCCCACCTCCGAGATTCCACCATCTGGACCCTGTGTGCACTTGTCCTCCATCCCCTGCTCGATCCCTGGCAGGAGGGTGCCTGCGAGAGCCAGGAGGTGTGCCAAGCTCTCCTGCTGTGTGGACTGGGTCGCTTTTGCTTCCTGCCCACCTCTGGAACACATTGTTCGTGTAGACAAAGGAGAATGGATTTTTGGTTTCAAGGTGTGATCCAGTTCCACACATCCATCAGGCTCTGCTGTCGCCCTTTTTCATTTTCTCCCTTTCTCATTTCCACTTTGGGCTGTGGAGGGGAAATAGCAATTGTGAAAGGGCCACTTGTCAAGATAAAAATCACACTGCTCAACAATGCCACTGCCCTCCACCCCCCCACTGACAGCTTAGGGATATGCCAGGGGGCTGCACTAAGGGTCGCTGCCCAGGGAGGAAGGCGGAGCTGCCTGGCTCTAAATCCCTGCCCTACTTCTTATTGGCTGTGCTTCGTAATCACTCTGTGCCTCAGTTTCCTCGTCTGTCTAATGGGGACAATAACAAGTTCTACACCACAGGACTGTAAGGGAGGATTCAGTGAGTCCATTCATGTAAAGTGTCCAGAATAGTGCCTGCCCAGAGTAAATTTTCTGTACATGATGGTTATTTTATCAGAAATCAGGAAGTGCAACAGTTTTTGTAGGAAAGTTCAGTGTTTACTGGGAGTTTGGGTGGGAATATTTGCCATCTGGGAGGGATATCTCCAAACCCAGCTGTTCCTCAGAATCACTCAGGGAACTTTAAAAAAACCCATCCCACCAATATTGAGTGTCTACCATTTCACTGATAGGCACGATGTTTAGCAGCTCAGGCTTGGGAGTTGGCTTGCCTGGGTTTCACTCTTGGCTCTACCACTTAGAGGCTGATCACTGGACAAGAAATCTAACCTCACTGAGACTCAGTTTCCTCATCTGCAAGATGGGTACTCTTGAGGCTGCTGCCAGGATCGAATGGGACAATGTAGCTAAGTTCTGTGGTAACTTAGTTCCTCACTCATTTCTTGTGTGAGATGCTGGGGTGTAGCAGTGATGAGACACACACCCTCCCCGGGTTGAGCAAGTATGGGCAGCAGACAGGATTTTCCTTCTACAGAACTGGAGCCATGATGGTGTTGTGTCTCTAGAGGCCTCTAGAACGATGAGCTCAAATCATTCATGGATGTAGGCATTGCTTTTGAGTTGCTGTTGCATTAAGACTTGAAGAAATGGAGGTCTTGGCGTCTCCCCACCTGTGGCCACTGCTTCTCTCCACATGTAAAAGGAGCCACCCTTCACTGCACATTTGCCCACTGACCTCAGCAGCTCAGGGCAACGCAGCCCCGAGGAGGGCATCTGTGGACACACAGGATGGCAGAGGCCCTGGCAGGCAGGCACAGCCCCGTTTCCTTTTAACTTCTCTTTGTTCCCTGCCAGACCTGACGCCGGCAAATGATTACAAATATCAAATTGTCCTCCAGTTTTGTGTTTCCCAAGTAGCGCCTGTGTCTGAGTAACAGAAAGGCCAGTTCCCTAAGCTAGGATAGACTGACACCCACTAGCCTAGCTGTGTGGGGCTGGATACAGGTCCCGGCTCCTGTGGCTGTGCTCAGGACACTGGCGTTGAAGGATTGTGGAGTGGGGGCGAGTGATTGTGTGAGTGAGGGCGTGTGGGTGTGAGAGTGTGTGTGAGGATGTGAGTGTGTATGTGTGGGTGTGTGAAATAGTGGATATATGAGTGTAAGAATGTGTGTGTATGTGTATGAGGATATGTGATAAAGTGTGTGTGTGTGTGTGTGCGCGCGCGCGCGCGCACGCGCATGTATGAGGTGTGAGAGGGACGGAGAGGAATTGGGTAAGAGCCCTAAGTCAGGGACACTGAAAGGTCCCTCTCTGGATTTTACCCACAATTCTTGCAGGTCCCCAGAGTTGCCCCCATGCCTCGCCTGGCCCCGCTGCCTGGGTTCTGTGAGCAGTGCTCCCTGTTGCCCCTTTCTCCTGCCCTTTGAGCTGAGCACCAGGCACAGAGGGTTTCATACTAAGCTGTCAGAACCACCCCTACCCTGACCTCCTTCCAGGGGTGAAGCTTGCATCTGCTCCCACCTTAGGGGCCCTTCTGGGCCAACCTGTCACCTCTGTCCTCAGCAAGGGCTTTTCCAGTGAGTGGTTCATTTTTGCAAGTGGGTCAGGCAGTGACTGGGGTGGGGGTGGAATTCTTGGCGGAGCCACCCCAAAGTAAACACAGGAAGGTCAGGTATCTTCCAACAGGTCACCCATAGGGGTGGCACCAGGAGAGCGATGGGGCCTCATGGGACTTTCAAGGAGGGTCCAGTTGAAGGGGGTCAGCCAAGCCCCCCAGCCTTTGGGGTTTCATGGATTGGTAAATCCACCTCTCTTAATCTTGGGACTACTTGTAGTAACAAACTTTTTGTTTCACCAGTTGAGGATATTAGAACTGTGGCCAAAATAGACCACCACTATCATATCATAAAAGGAGGGACATTTGAAAAAGGGAACTGACATAGTCTCAGGTTAAAAAACAGCATTTTCCAAGAAAGAACAGTTAGTAACTACAAGAACACTGTTTGACTTGACCCAATGAAAGCCCAAGAGGGCAGAGAGGGCTGGGAACCACGGGTGGGGTGATCAGCAATGGGGCGGGACCATTAGCCCTGCCCCTTCTGCCTTGAGTGATGGGACCCTGTGTGGAGTAGTGACTTCAGTTCTGGGGCTTCGGAAAGTGGGCGAAACCAGGCTGGTGTCATACTGAAACCACCTCAGGAGGCGGGATGTCAGGCTTGAAGATGTTTATCCTCCTCGAGTCCCTGATGCCTTGACTTACTAGCTGTGTGACTTTGAGAAATTACTCAACCTCTCTGGGCCTCCAGTTTTCATTTGCATAATGATAGTATCCATCTCCCATGATTGTCAAAAAGACTAAATGAATTAATACACATAGAGCCTCAGAATAGTATTTGAGGAACAGAATTTGTTATTATTATTATTATTGCTTCCACTGTTTTTTTTTGGAGGAATCTCACATGTGCAGAAGGAATTGGACTTACTCTGTGTGGCTTTGGAGGGCAGATCACAGCACACTTGAACATTTGCTGTGAGCCAGGTCCTGTACCAGTTTTTTTTTGTTTGTTTCTTTCAAGAATTTTATTATTTTTTTAATTTTTAATTTTTTAAAGATTTTTAATTAAAATATAGCTAACATACAATATTATATTTGTTTCAGGTGTACATCATACTTATTCAACAGTACCCACCTGGCTCTATACAGTGTTATTGCCTCATTATTGATTTTATTCCTTATGCTTAAGAAGTGATCACTATGATAAGTGCAGTAACAATCTGACACTGTTCATGCTACTACAATATTATTGATCTTCCCCCCTTTTTAAAATTTTCAATTAAAGTTGACATTCAATATTATTTTATTTTAGTTTCAACTGTACAGCATAGTAGTGAGACATTTATATAATTTAGGAAGTGATCTCCCTGACTAGTTTACTACCCATTTAGCACTATACATAGTTATTACCATATTATTGATTATATTCCCTATACTTTACATCCCATGACTATTTTGTAACTACCAATTTTTATTTTTATTTTTTTTATTAAAAATTTTTTATTGTGGAATTGGGGGAGGGGATAGTGTTGGGGAATTGGGGGAGGGGAACAGTGTTGGGAATTGGGGGAGGGGAACAGCCAAGTTGTCCTTCAATCTTAGTTGTGGAGGATGCAGCAAGCTCAGCTTCAAGTCCAGTCGTGCCACTCAGCTCAATGTGCTGTGTTCAAATAGTTGCGGGTGGGTGTAGCCACCATCCCATGGGGGAGTTGAACCAGCAGCCTCGTTGTTAAGAGTGCACGCTCTATTCACTGAGCCATCTGGGCAGCAGCTCAGCTCAAGGTGCTGAGTTCAGTCTTAGTTGCAGGTGGGCGTAGCCCACCATTCAAACTGGCAGCCTCATTGTTAGGAGCACGTGCTCTCACCAGCTGAGCCATCCTGCCACCTGTTGGCAGCTCATCAGCAGCTCAGCTCAGGGACGCAGTGTCACTGGCCCATGTGGGAATTCAACTTGCGACCCTGTTGCTCAGAGCTCGCACTCTTGGGCAAGCTGTTAACCAACTGAGCTACTCGGCCAGCCCCATTTTGTATTTCTTAATACCTTCACCTTTCTCACCCTGCCCCCAACCCCATTCCCATCTATCACCCTGACAGATCTAATACCTATCTGGCACCATACATAGTTATTACAATATTATTTACTGTATTCTTTATGCAATACCCTACATCCCCATGACTACTGTGTAACAAACAACCAATTTGGACTTCTTATCTCTTCCCCTTTTCTCCCATCCCTAACACCCACCCATCTTAAAGAAGACCCTCTAAGATTCCTTGTAATGCTGGTTTGGTGATGATGAAATCCTTTAGCTTTTTCTTGTATGGGAAGTTCTTCATCTGTCCTTCAATTCTAGAAAATGCAGCCCTTACTCCATAAGAGCAACTGGCTTTGTTTTTTTGTTTTTTTGTTTTTTTTGAGGGCAGTGTCACTGACCCTCATATGTGGGACCGAACCGGGGCCGCTGGCTTCCCAAGCCAGCGTTTAACCACCGCGCCACTCGGCTGGCCCTGTCCTTCAATTCTAAATGATAGCTTTGCTGGGTAGAATAATCTTGGTTGTAGGTCCTTACTGTTCATCACTTTGAATATTTCCTTCCAATCCCTTCTGGCCTGCAAAGCTTCTGTTGAGAAATCAGCTGACATTCTTATGGGGGCTCCCTTGTAGGTAACTAACTGCTTTTCTCTTGCTGCTTTTAAGATTCTCTCTTTGTCTTTAACCTTTGGCATTTTAATTATCTTGTGTCTTGGTGTTGGCCTCTTTGGGTTTGTCTTGTTTGGGATTCTGTGCTGCCTGGGCTTGTATATCTATTTCCTTCACCAGGTAGGTGAGTTTTCTGTCATTGTTTCTTCAAATAGGTTTTCAATTCCTTGCTTTCTTCTCCTCTGGTACCCCTATGATATGAATGTTGGTAAGCTTGATATTGTCCCAGAGGCCCCTTAAACTCTCTTCAGATTTTTGGATTCTTTTTTCTTTTTGCTGTTCTGGTTGGGTGTTTTCTGCTACCTTATTTTCTACATTGCTGGCTTGATCCCCTGCTTCATTAATCTGTTGATTCCCTGTAATATAGTCTTCATTTTCATTATTGTATTCTCTATTTCTGACTGGTTTTTTTTTCCATGTTTTCTATCTCCATTTTTATATTTCCTATCTCTTTGTTAAAGTTCTCCCTGAGATAAGTTAGCATCCTCATAACCAGTGTTTGGAACTGTGTCTGGTATATTGCTTGTCTCCATTTTGTTTAGTTCTTTTTCTGGAGCTTTGTTCTGTTCTTTCACTTGAGACATTTTGTCTCCCATTTTGATTGCCTTCTTGTATTTGTTCCTAGTATTAGGTAGGGCTGCTATGTCTTCTGGTCTTAGTAGAGTGGCCTTATGTAGTAGGTGTGCTGTGGGGCTCAGTGGTGCAGTCTTTCTGGTCACTTGAGCCACACACTCCAGGTGTGTCTCTTGTGTGGGTTGTGTGTGCCCTCTTCTTGTAGTTGAGCCTTGGTTGATAATGCACATAAGTGGGAGGGACTGACCCTTGAGCTTACTGGTTGTGAGGACTGGCCTTGACTACAGTGGAAGAGTTGTTGTGCAAGGGCTGACCCTACAGAGCAGAATCTACCTCAGCAGGGCTCTGGTGTCTGCCCAATTCAACCCTTGGGTGTGTCGTACTTGGAGGTGGCTGGGTAATGCTCCAGCTCATTTTGAAGCTGGCCACTGGGATGCCAGCCCCAGGACATCCTTGGAGGGGATCTGCTATAGGTCAAGTTCAGCCACAGCCCATGCCCCACCTGGGGCCACTTGGCAAAAGCCACAAAGAAATCCACAGATGGCTGCTGCCCATACTGTGCTTGGATGTGCCTTGAAAGGCCAAGCTGTGAACCAAGGCAGGCTGCCGCTAGTGCCATGCTTAGGGATCCTCAGCCAGAGGTACAGGACATGCTCAAGTCAGATGCTGCTTGTCTGGGTTCCGCGAATCTTTGAGAGACCCTAGAAAAGTCTGAAGCTTGAACTAAGGCAGGTGGTTTGTACGAAAAAGCCACTGGAAGCGGCTTGGGTGTGCCTGAAAGTTGGGCAGGGTGGGGTCTCGAATCATCAGGGTGTGGCTAATGAATGGCAGAGACTCAGATATAGTGGCTACCTGTGTCTGCATGAGGAGAAGGGGGAGGGCTCAGCAAAGAAACAATGTTCTCCACCAGCTCCTCCATCCAGGAGAAAGACACTCGCCAGACAACTCAGTTCTCCACCATATGTCCCTGCCATCTTTCCAGCTGCTGCCCCAGTAGTAGAGTTCAGAGCAAGTGATTCCATTGGTGGTTAAGTCCGTGCATGGTCCTTTTTTTTTTTTTTTTTTTTTTGAGGGCAATGTCACTGACCCTCATATGTGGGACCTGAACCGGGGTCGCTGGCTTCCCAGGCCAGCGCTTAACCACCGCGCCACTCGGCCGGCCCCGTGCATGGTCTTTTTAAGAGGAGCACCTGGGGGTGCAGCTGCTCTCTGTCTCACTCAGTCACAATCTCTGCTGGTTTTCACAACCAGAAATTATGGGGACTTGTCTTCCCAGTACTGGAACCCTGGGCTGGGGTGGGGCTGGGACCTCTTGCTCCTCTCTGAGTTCGGGGAGACCTCCATAGCCAAAATATCCCTGCTGATCTTTTGTTTGTTTGTTTGTTTGTTTGTTTTTCCCGCCTGATCTTTAATGGTCACACATGGGTATGGGACCAGCCTGTTCCGAGTCTCTGCCCCTCCTACCAGTCTGGAAGTGGCTTCTTCTGCATGTCTTTAGTTGTAGAGCTTCAGGTCAGCAAGATTTTTGGCAATTCTCAGTGATGGTTGTTTTGTAGTTTAGTTGTAATTTTGATGTGGTCATGAGAGAAAGTAAGCACAGTGTTTACCTACTGTACCATCTTGGTATCTCCTGTACCTGACAGTTTTAAACATTATCTTGCAGAGGGTCTGTCAGTCCCATTTTACAGGTGAGGAGACTGAGGGTGAGTAATTTCCCAAGGTCACATAGTTAAGATGATGCAGAGCTGAGAGAAGACCCAGTTGGTCTGACTTCAAAGCCTCTGGAATCATTTTGTAACAGTTGGAGCAGACTTAAATTGCACGATATTGGGGATCACTGCTGTCTGGTCCGCACCTCACACAGTGCCTGGCATAGAGTGGGCATTCAGCAAATTTTCAGTGAATGAATGATGAGAGGTAATGATTTCCCCAATGGTGGAAGTCTTCAAGAAAAGAACTACCAATGATACCATACATGCATTAAGGACCTGCTGGACTCCCAACCCTGGAGTCTGTGAGTCTGTGGCCAGTCACTCAGGGAATGAGAGCATTTCTGAAATATGTGTACAACCAAAAGTTCCCTCGCTTAATACTTACAGGTGCTGGCCTATCTCTCCCTGAGAAACTCCAGGGAGTAGCTGACTAGTTCCTTGTACCGCAAAACCAGGGACTCCCCACCTTAATATCACCTGCATTGCCATCTCTGTCTGACAGGTGGTTTCACTCACCCTCTCCTGCCACCCAGCTCTGGTCACCACATCCAACTATGGAACTTTGGGACATGTGGGGACTTTAGCTTTAGTCACACTGTCTAGCTTCTGCCTAGTGGTGTGTGGAGCTGGCTAGTGCTAGATCATGAGATACACTTGTTAAATCTTCAAGAATTTTATGAGCCATCTATCATTAAACATTAAATTATATAAAGTTACGATTAAATTATTAAAAGCAAGGACAGTGAGTATTCAAAACTCACTGCTTTCTAATTATTTCCATACACTTTGCCATTATCTATGCTCTTGAGGTAACTATATGGTGGAAACATGATCTGATGTTACTGTGCATCTCTTCCCAAGGCTGTGCTCAATAGCTTCATGTTAGGAGCTTGATATTAGCTGTGGTGGAAGAATTTATACCGCAGAAATCGGCAAACACTACAAACTGCCCCAACCCAAGAGCTGGTTGTTGAGCACTTACCAGCATATCACAGCTGCTGCCTGCACTAACCTTTGGGAATCTGATTGACAATGGGTATGTATTCTATGCTCCAGGAAAGTCATGAGACCAATAGCCTTGTGTGCTCAGGATTGGGAACCTGCTGGGTTTTCCCCAAACAATGGATTTGTTATTTCTACCATTATTGAGCCCTCAGAACTGTTTAACTAGAGTGCTCATCTCCCTGTAGACCCGAGGAGGATGCTGGGGTGGGGTGGGGGGCACTCTAGATTTCTACCAGTTCTGACCCTGCTCAGCCCTTCTCCAGGCCTCTGAACAGGGCTGATGCTGTCCTAGATCATAGACCTGGGAGCTGCTGGCTGACAAGGCCCTGGTCAAGGTGATGAGTAATTCCTGTGATGTGTGAAATGTCCTAAGCATGCTTCTATACTCCCAAATCAGTTAGTGATGCAGTTCCTAGACTCCAAAGCAACATTAAACGACCAAACGCTTCCCCCTTCCCCAACAAACTCCAAATCCAAACAACTTGCTTAGATGGTGAGCCCTTTTGCAGAGTACTTGGGACAAAGGGCAGGTCTTTTTTGCCTTGGGAGGAATCTGTGGCGTTGAGGTTTGCTCTGAAGCCTCCTAGTGCTATGGATGACTGTAGGATTGTCCTCAGTGAGTCTGTGTGGTTGGAGAGTCAGGGGGACGTTCCTGTTTGGTGTGACCAAATACATCTGACTTGGTCATGGTCGGGTTTGTTTGAGGAGAATGCGCTGGCAAGGGCATGGGGAGATGGTGGAAATTCAGTGGGCAGTCTTGTTGCAGGAAACCCTCAGGATAGGCTCAGGGATTCTGACTTCTCCACTCTGCCGGAACTTCCCAGTGGGTGGTCCCACTGAGTGCCTAGCAGACACCAGCCAGGGGCCAGGGGATGCCTCCCCCTGCCCTTGACACTTGATAACAGATGTGTGCTCCCAAGGAGATGCATATTTAGAAGGAAAACTATTTGCAGGATGAGTCAGTTTGTCCAATCTCCCTGCCTCTACAACTGCAGCTTTTCATTTATGGAATGGTGATGGGGTGGAGGTGGGAGGTGAGGAAGGGCACTGGGGAGGGAGGAATAATGGAAAAAGAAAAAAGAAAAAGATTTGTGTCAGCAAATGAAAGAGCCAAGTTTTTCATGTGTTTCTGGGGAAATAAAATAGAAGTTGCAGCGCTTACCCTTGCCTGTAAATCAAGACGGCTGCTTCAGGCGGCTGTTGGCTCTGTGTTTGCTCTAGGGCTCGAGACATAGGTGGGGTACAGAGCCAGGCAGAACACGTCCTGGCACTGGGCGGTAGACGTGAAACCCATCTCAGGTATAGGGTCTAAGAGAAAACAGAAGCTGGTTAATGAAAACCATGCTGGGGGCGATGGAGGGTGAGAGTCAAGGACTGCGAATGAAAAGTGGTCCCCTGTTTGGTCCCTTTCACACCAAGTCTAAACCCAAGTTCAAGTTCTTCGCTGTAGGTAGCAAATGCTTGAGCCTTCCTTTTGCCAGGTGATGTGGGAAGAGGTTGGGGAGATCCTGAGGGATAGATGGAATGAAAAGGGAATAATTTTGGAGTGTTGGTAGGGCCAGGGGAAATTGTGCAAGCAAAATTGGACATTTTGCGGGGCTAATGAGTTTGGAAAATGTTTTGCAGAGCTGCTCCAGCTTGAAAGGCTCTTTGGGAGATGCTGAGAGGGAACTATGCAGCATCTTGCTTCATTTTTGAATTTAACGAGTTGTTTTGTAAAGAACTGGATTGAACCAGCAGTCCCCTCCTACCTGAACAGCCTCTTCTTGCTGGATCAAAACCCTGGCTATCCCATCCCTCACACACACTATCTCAAGGATTTGGGGTATCTGCATCAGCACTTGCTTATTCTTGTTTCACTTTGGTTTTCTTAACTGGGTGGGAAGAGTTCTGGGAAGAGCCCCAACCCCTAACCTGTTAAACAGACTCCATATAAGTAGAGTAAAACCTTGAGTTGTGAGTAACTTGGTTTGCGAGTATTCCACAAGACAAGCAAACATTTCTAATACATTCTAATGTGGTAAACGGGCGATGTCTTGCAATACGAGTAGTTTGTTTTCAGAACAAATTATGCTCGCGAACCAAGGCATTACTGTAGTTTATCACATATTACCTGTGTATATGGGTCAGGGTACACCTTCCATGTGTGTGCATGCAAGGGGGAGGAGGTAACCTGTCTACTACCCCAGAATCTTGGCACACCTTGGCTGATGACCAGGATGTCTCTTGAGACCTGTGAGACCTCTGGCAGAATTGGCGAAGGGATTGACTTTGACATTGCAGTCAGGCCCTCAGAAAGGTGGGACTGAGATTTTCAAGCAAAAAGGGAAATTGGCTGGTAGAAACAAACATTGGTACCAGATTTCTGGAAGACCATTGGTAAGATGTATTAGAAGCCTTCATTTTGTCTACTCCTCAGCCCAGCCTTTGCATGTTCATAATCTTGTCTTAAGGGAATAATCACAGACGTAGGTACAAGTTCAGTTGCTTAATCTCTCTGAGCCTCAGTTCCTTCATCTGTAAAATGGGGATGCTCATCTCTCAGGCTCCCTCAGGAGAGGGCTGTCATGACAATAACAGTACGTGGCACCAGTCAGCTCCCAGTCAACTGTTGGCTATTACCAAGACTAAGGACAAACTGAGTCTCAGTGAGGCTTCAGTGGCTTGCTCCAGGGAACAGAGTAAAGCTGGCACATCGCTGGGCCGGGGCAGTTAGCCTGAGGTAGCCAGCCAATGGAGGCTTGGGGGGCAGTGTGCTCAAGAGTGCTGGGTGTGAGGAGAGAGGCCAGGATGTCAGCCCACACACCTTTCCTCAGTTTCTCCATTTGCCAAATGAAGACAATGGTCTGCTCCCCGCTCTGCCTGCTTAGGTGGGAAAGTAGCTGCTTTCAGGTTTATGGTCTCTCAGGTAGTCCTGGACCCTTCCAGAAACAGGAAGTAGCAGCAAGAGCCCCTGCTGGTCTCTACCATATTCCTCAGTTCAAGTTTCTCTGGGCACAGCATGAGGAGGCCCTGGGAAACACACACACACACACACACACACACACACACACACACACACAGACATACACACACACTCACACACTCACATATACTCACCTCCTCACTCATATACATGCACACTTGTTCACACACACATGCTCTCACATACCCCCATTCACATTCACACACATTTACTCACATCACAATACACTCTCACATATTCAGAACACACTCACATACATTCACTCACACACACTCACATGTGCTCTCACACACTCCCATATACTCATACATATTCCCTCACACACTCACTCATACACATTCAAATATATTCACACACACAGTGCTCTCACACACTTACCTATGCTCACACTTTCTCACAGTCACACACTCACATACTTATGCACACACACACACTCACACTCTCACACATTCACTCACATTCACATATATTACTTTCCCCACTTCCTGGTCTCCATGAAACGTATCCTGCACAGCGTGGCTGGCTGATGGTGAGTGGTTCCAGTCCTGGGTCTGCCTCTGTAAGTGAAGCTGACAGGTGAGGGAACGCAGCTCTCCCCCGTGGCTGAGAGACCCAAAGAGGCTGATTGAGAGCGAAAGCTTTTTATTTGCTGGTTAGTTCTGAAAGCCTGGCAGCACGCTGGGTTATGGGAAAGAAAATGCTTAGCAGAGCCTCATCTGTGGTCAGAGATGGAGAACTGGGCCTGGGCTGGCGCAGGAGGCTGTGGGATAGTGAGTGCTACAGGGCTAGGGGAGCCCTGCCCACACAAAGACCCCCTCGTGGAGTGCTCTGGCCTGGAAGCTACAGCCAACAGAACTGCTTTTGTGTTAAGATAAATGGAACCAGGTCTCAGGAGAACCAGCACCCTCTGGGACAGGAAGGAGGTGGAGAAATAGAAGGTATTTCGGGGCCTTGCCTATAGGAGGGGACGTGAGGACAGAGTGAATGCATTGTGCATGCAGGGGTGACCCTTCGGGGCCTACCAGGCTTTGAGGCTGTGGAACCATGGCCAAAGCCACTTTACCTCACTGGGCCTCAGTTTCCTCCTCTATAAACTGGGAAAAATAAACCTGCCTCATGACATGTTGTGAGGGTTTAATTAAATAGTGAAGGCAAGACTTAGCATGGAGCCTGGAATGGTGCATATGGTACAAATGAATCCTGTGTGGACCTTTTCCCATGTGCCAAGCACCCCTGCTAAGAGCCCCAAACCTGGGTAATTGCATTAAATCCTCACAACATTCCAGGGAGCAAGGTACAGTTATTATCTTCCATGTTTTACACATGAGGAAACAGAAGCATAGGTAACTGCTCAGGGTCATTGGAGGCCAGAGCATCTGCTCCTGACAGTTGTGCTCAGTCACCAGGGGCCTCTGCCTCCCTTGTAAGTGGCGAGGGATGAAGACGATTATTCTTGGCTTTGGAAAGGTGAACTATGGAGAATCAGCTGCATTGGCTCTTTGGCTTGAGAATGTGTTCATACGTCTTCCTCATGTCCCGTTCTCATTAGATGGCGTATTCTACTGCCTTCTGGAAACATGGTGAGGGCCTGAGGCCCTGTTTCCTTCTGCCAGTGAGCTCGGCTTGCAGAGGGAAAGGTGGGCAGGCAACCATATTTTATACCAAGAAATTATGGGTTGATTTCACTTGTGTTAAAAAGTGTTTAATGTTCTCATCCAGACCTTTCCAAGCATGGCACATTCCTACACTTTACCATGGTTCACAAAAGTGATATCTTTATGCTGCTTTCATGCTACAGACTGGGAAAACAAAACAAAACAAAACAACAATCTTTTCGAGGTCTTCCAAGAGCAGTAAGGGAGCTGTCCCAGTGGAATGCTGGGGAGGGTCCGCCGGGATCCCAACAACTGCGGGTTCATGTTCCTGCGGATGACTCCGCCTCCAGGATCCAAGCTCCTTCTTTGTGCCAAGTTTGTAGTACACTTTTGGGAGTTCCTGGCCCCTAGATATATTAATAATATGCCACCCGTTTTTTTCCTGCACAATTACCAAAGGACAGGAGTGACAGAGCAAAGTCTTTCTCTTCTAAAATGATTTTTTGGGGGCCCAAGTGAGGCCTTCCAAATTTATTTGGTATTATATTCTAAACATCATTTTGGAAATTATAGTTTCTAAATATTTCTAATATTTATTTCTAATGTTTCTGAGTATTTCTAAAAGGGGTAGCTTGCCTTTCCAGGCTCAGTGAGGACATCCCAAGCTGAACAGGACCAAGTCTCTTCTTGGTGTTTAAGTGGTGTTTTGAATCCTGACTCGGGTGGAATGCCCAGAGAAGGCAACGCGATCGGGGTGATTCTAATGACACCAATGATTTACCCTAGATGTTGCTTTTACAAAGCAAGCAACAAGTCACTTTGTTCTCATAAAAATAGAGGGAAGGATTACCTTTCAGGCACAGAGATCTGCTGCCTTTTGGCAAATTGCACCATTGAACTGAATGACAAGCCACACTTTCCTTGGCTATTTGACCACAGTCATGGAAATCTTTTGTTTCTCTCTATTGGAGACATTAGACTTTGTGGACTTTCCAGAGTCACTGTTATTTTGACATCAACAGTCCCACCAGCCCTTCATCTTCCTTATAAGTCACAGCCTGTGTTTTGTTTTTTTGTTTTTGGAAGGGTAGGGATACAGAGGGACAGAAGCACCGCGTCATGCTCCTGGCTCATAGAGGCCGCGTAAACTGGACAGCGATGTCTCGGCAGACACAAAGCCGGACTGTCATCTCCCTAGCGTTCTGAATAAGTTTTAGCTCTCACCTGAATTTAGAGATTAAAAATACCATCTTGCTGCTCTCTTGTGAGGACTGGAGATGATGCACATAAAACATGCCTGGTACCTAATAATGGTACCATTGTTACTATTATTTCCATGCAAACTAGATGTTCACACCAGCATTGTTTTCCTTTCACTTTTATTGAGATATAGTTGGCATACAAGTTTAAGGTGTACAGCATGCTGACTTGATGTACATATGTTGTGAAATGATTACCACAGTTCAGTTTTGTTAACATCCATCATCTCATATAGATACTCATAACAGCATTTATGGGTGTATATTCGTGTAATTGGAAGTCCTAAATCGTGCCTGCATGACCAATCAATTTCTCTTGAAAGATCCAAGAGCTCTTTTAAAACAATGTTTTTATTTTGAGAAAATTATAGGCTCATATACAGTTGTAGGAAATAATGTAGAAAAATCCCATCTAGCCCTCACCCAGTTTCCACCAAGAGTAACATCTTGCATAACTATAGTACAATATTACCATCAGGAAATTAACATTGATACAATCCATTGAAAATTAACATTAATAAAATGCATTGACTGTATTCAGATGTCACTAGTTTTACATGCCCTCATTTGCGTGTATGTATTTAATTCAAATAACCTTTTATATTATAAATAATGCCAAGATCTAAAATTTTTGTCAAGGAAGCACTTTTTCATTTTCTAAAGAATGACTGCGTTGTGATGGTTTGTTTGTTTCCCGCTAGCCAGTGGGCTCCTTCAGGGAAAAGCTTTTGTCTTCTGCATCTTTCAGTTCCCACAGCCCTGCCAGAACCTGCCTCACATTGACAGCCACACAGCAAAACACTTACTGAGCCCCTGCTGTGTTCGAGGCCTTTTCTGAGTGCCTAGCCTACAAAGCCCATTCTATTACAGTAAGTCCCTGACTTACAAATGAGTGACTTACAAATGAGTTCCATTCTAGGAGACGGTTCGAAATTCGAATTTGTTTGTAAGTCCAACAAAGTGAGTCTTATACACCTTTGACACAAATATACAATGTAAAGCCAATAGTTGAACAATTCATGTTATAAAAACGAATGACATCTACCATCTTTTTGCCTCGGTCCAATATCCCAATTATTTTCACTTTTGTTTCCATGGTGATTGTTTTGCGCTTCCTAGCAGTCCCCACCACATCACCACTGCTTTTCCTCTTGCTTCCGGACATCCTGGGCTCTGACTGAGCTCTGGACTCCTGTCCACTATCGCACTGCACAGTAAGCACAGAGCGGCACCACTGGGACCATGTCCGGTGGATATGGGAGCTGCTTCCGCAATTTGTTCGCATCTACGAATGTTCGTAATGCGAGGCCCGTTCGTATCTGTGAAAGTTCGCAACTCAAATGTTCATAAGTTGGGGACTTACTGTATTATTATTCCCACTTTACAGATGAAGAAAAAGAGGGTTAGGTGCTCAGTAAACACTTATTGAAAGAGTGACAGAGTCTGTGAAGGATCTGCCAGACTTACCATACCAGCATTGGTTGTTTGGGTTTTTCTTATGATGGGTTCCCAAGCTCCATAGTATCAGGAAAGAAATGCTACTCATTGATTCCTTAAACATTTCCCTCTCTTCTGGAAGCACCATGTGCGAGTTAAAGATGTAGAAACATTCTAGAGTCAAACTATGTGAGTCCAAACCTGGCTCTGCCACTTAGCTGTGTGGCCTCAGGCAAGTTACTGAAACCCTCTGGGCCTCAGTCCTCTCATTTGTAAAATGGGTAGAGTAATAGTAGACCCCTCAAAAGGTTGTGAGGATTAAATAGTATGTATTGAGTGCTTAGAGTAGGGTCTGGCAGTATTCAGAGTAATACATGTCAGCTATCAAATAGTTTCTCTGCTCTTAACACCACTCATGCTGCTTAATTCCAGAAAGCTGAAATATAGAGCAATATGGTACCAGTTTGTGGCTCCTTCCCCCTATTATAATTACAATGCCTATTTTCCCCAATGAACTGGGAGACTCTGGGTTTAGGACTGGAGGTTTGTTTGGTAATAATAATATTTATCTTGGGAGGGCTGTTCTAGCCAAAGGTAGTGGTTCCTTCCTCCTTCCCTCCCTTCACCACTTCATCTTCCTTGTTTCCTTCTCTCCATAAATATTTATTGTGAGCTTGGTAGGCCCTGTAGTAGGTAGATGCGGAGAACAGCGGTAAGCAGAAAGTGGCACGGTCTCTGCCCCGCTGAAACTTGCATTCCAGTGAGAGAGAGTTGTGACTTAGATAGTCACACAGGGGCAGAAACATCACAGATGCAGGAAGGGCTGCGGCGAAGGACAGGTGCAGGGGTGTTCAAGAGAGGCCTCACCCTGTTCTCTGCTTACTGAAGGGTGGAGGTGCACAGCCTGGGAGCCAACAGCAGTAGCCAGGCTGTCAGCCACTGATTAGGCAGGCCACTCTTGAAGCTAAGCTGGGACGAAGGTCCTGGTTCACAAAGTAATGATCATAGCTGACACCTGCTATGTGCTCAGCTCTGTTCTTCCCATAAATTAACTCAAGTAATCCTTACATTAAGCCTATGAGATTGCTGATCCCATTTTACAGATGAGGAAACTGAGGCCCAGATTCAGTAACATGGAAAATGCTCACTAAGCAGTGCATGCATCGCTGTGTTTCTAATCAGTTCTCACTGACAATGGATTTTTATGGGTATTTCATGTACTGAACATCCAGGTGACTATAAAAGGTCATTTGTGCCCCCCTTAAGTCTTTCCTCTTCTAGAAGATTTTTTTCTATTAAAGAGGGCTAACACATTAAAGAGGGCTAACAGGAAGATGCCTGTTGTCATTCCAGCACTGTGCTGGGCCTTGCACTAGGCGATTTATACCAGTATCTCATATAATGACATGCGTTTCAGTCCCAACAAAAGCTTGTTACCCTACCTTGGCAAAATAAACAAACCAACCAACTCAAATCCCACTAAGATAGCAGCCTTCTTTATAAGTGGCAGGTTCTAGCCTCACTCTTTCTCCCTTATTAGACAACTTTATTGAGGCATAATTTACATTCCATAAGCTTTACCCATTTTAAGTGTACAGTTCAATGCTTTTTAGTAAATGTACTGAGTTGTGCAACCATCACCACAATCGTGTTTTAGAACCTTTTTGCCACCTCAATAAGATCCCTAATGCCCATTTATAGTTAATCTTTAATTCTGAGTCCCAGGCAACCACTAGTTTACTCTCTGTCTCCGTAGACTGTCCTTTCCTGGACATCTTGTATGTATGGAATCATACACTGTGTGGTCTTGTGTGTCTAGCTCCTTCTATTGGGTTGTCGGAAAAATCATGACATATTTTTCTATGTTTTTCGTTGCAAAAATGCGTCATGACTTTTCCGACAACCCAATACTTCGCATAATGGTTTTGCGGATTATCCATGTCATAGTAGGTATTGGTTTTTCATTACTTTTTATTGCTAAATAATATTTCGTTGTATGCATATACCACACTTTGTTTATCCATTGATCTGTTGATGGACTTCGGGTTGTCTCCAGTTTGGTTGATTATGAATGAAGCTGCTATGAACATTCATGGACAAGTTTTTGTGTGGACACCTGCTTTCATTTCTCTTGGGTATAAACCTAAGAGTGAAAATTGCTGGGCTCTATGGTAAATGCACGTTTGACTCTTTAAGGAACCAAATGGTTTCCAAAGTGGCCATAGTCCCACCAGCAATGGATGAGTGTTCCAATTTCTCCCCATCCTCGCCAGCACTGGTTATTGTCTGTCCTTTCCAGCTTCTCTTCATAAGAAAAATGACTAGTTGACATTTATAGAAGGTTCACCGTGTGCCAGGCACTGGGCGGGCTGCTCCCTGACTTTGTCTTTACAAGCCTGTGAGCTGGAGTCCTTGTCCTACCCAGTCAGCAGATGAGGAGACTGGGATGTGGAGATGTGAGTTGCTCAGGTCACAGATGAGGAGACCACAGAGTGTGTGGGAGTTGGGCCCAAAGAGAACAGTGGGAAGAGAAGGCTTGAGGTTGGAGCACTGGGCCTGTCCCATGAGGCCTGAGGTCCACAGGAGGCTGGAATGCCAGGCTAGAGTGTTCACTGCACAACCGCTAGGAGGGTCGCACACCCCAGGGAACAGGCATGATTTTGAGGGACCAGCAGCACCCAAGCTGGTTCCTGGAAGCCCAGGCCTCCTGAGTCTGTTTGTGAAACAAGGAGGCCCTTGTTACCCCACTCCCAGACTTGGAGAGAACCCCAGAATGGGTGTCCAAAGGCAGCAGCATCCTGTTATCCCCAGGGACGGCATCTTATGGGACACCTTGTTCCAGACCCTTGGACCACCATTAATCAGGACAAGGTTCAAGGAAGAAAGTTCCCACCCGGCAGCCTGCAGGTAGGAGGACGGCCTGATCCATGGCCCTCAGTAAATCACCCTGTTCTGTTGGCGTCTCGCTGGATTGCAATTACAATCCTTCAGACCCGACACAAAATCATTGGGCTGGTAAGAGGAGAGTACCTGGGTAATGTGTTTAACAAAAATTAACTTGGTTAAGCCCTGACTCTATTGAAAATGAGAAAGTGTGGATGGGCCTAATCGATCTGTTCCCAGCCCAATTTACTCCAGAGCTGGCTTTGGATTTCAGTTAAGTGGGTCAACCCGAAAACAGGGATACTCATTTTATTAAATTACTCTTTGATCATAGAGTTCAGATTATGGCGAAGTTGGTTTTGTGTCTGCCATGGGGGCGGGTGGATGGAAGGCACGGAGCTTTGCTGCACATGTGTGCTTGCATGCACTTGCACACATGCACACCTCCCCTCACCCCCCTTGCTCAGACAAGTGTGCACACAAACCTTTGCAGAGTGAGAAGGGTTAGTAAATATTTATCCCTCCCTCGGGGAGTTGAAAGTATGGATTTGATCAAATACGCATTTACTCTCCGCCCACCATCACTCCCCACCCTCTTGGCCTCTTGGCAGATAAATGATGTTATTTGAAGGTATTCTTGAAATTTCTGACGGAGACTGTTTCTTAAGTGCTTTTAGAGCAGGCCTATACTTTGTAATACTTGTCATATTCTGGCTAGTAAACTCCTGGCCTTTAAAAGCCGGAACCTTACTGTGTTTCCTGAATACGAGGGAATAAGTCATTAACTGTGAATTTCAAATGAAGTAGATTTACAGTATATATCACAGAAATATGTTTATGAGAGACAGAGAATACCAAGGAATCTATGGAGTAGAAAACGCCAGGAACCCAGAGAAAGGTCAGCTGATCTGGGGAGTAGGTTTTTTCTTTTCTTTCTCAGGTTTCCTTGACTGATTTGGCCAAATTAGGGTCTCTTGTTTTTGACAGAAACATCTTTCTGGTTCCGTTTCACTCCCACCCTAAATGTGGAACCCTACTAGGTGAGGCCCCTGGAGATTTTGACTGTGGAAACATCACTGTCTGGAAGTTAATTCTGGGGCCATTTGAACTCGCAGAAGGATGGGGAGTTGGAGTGGGGTAGACTGGGAAGATGGAGAGAGAGTAAGGGCAGCACAACTGAGGTTGACAGTCAATGATATGTGTCAGTTTGGTTTGACTCTAGTACCCAGTTATTTAATCACTCACCTAGTTGTTGCTGTGAAGGAATTTTGTAGATGTGGTTAACATCTACAATCAGTTGCCTGTAAGTAAAGGAGATTACCCTTGGTAATGTGAGTAGGCATCATTCAATCAATTGAAAGCCTTAAGAGCAAACACTGAGGTTTCCCAGAGAAGAAATTCTGCCCCAAGTCTCACATTAACTGCTGCCTGAGTTTCCAGCCTGCTGTAAGATCCCAGCCTGCCCATATAGTTGGCTTCTGGCAATGATTTTTGGACCTTTTCCCCTCATCATTTCTGTGCATCCTTCTTCATTTGGTACCATCTTGAAGAGGCAGGAGAACCCCATGTAAGTGCATTGCACAACGCATGCGTATGGGAGGGTCCAGTAGCTAGTTTCACTTTTATGATCCCTGCCTGAACTGACTTTCACTGCTCCTTGGGGCTGCCTGCAATTGTGGCAGACACTGCTGGCTGCCCACCCAACAGCTCTCACCCATGTTCTTTTGTAACAGAACCCCAGTTTTATTCCAACAGTAGGGTGCCCAGTTCCAGGGGCTGGATCATGGTTGGTCTTGGGTGATCATGGTACTTCTATCCCCCTTGGCTGGTGATGGGTATTGAGGTGTGCCTGTGACCCAGTTCTGGCCTGAGAGACATTTGGGGAAAGCTGTTGGAGCCTTTGGAAAAAATATCCCCCCTAATTAGAGAGGCCCACAGGGTGGATACCCCATGGCCCATTTTCCTCCCCCTCGATGCTTTGATTTTTTTTTTTTTTTTTTTTAAAGATTTTATTGGGGAATTGGCGGAGGGGAACAGCATTGGGGAATCGGGGAAGGGGAACAGACAAGTTGCTGTCTTTTTGTTCTTCAGTTTTAGTTGCGGAGAATGTTGCTTCACTGTTGGTATCGTCATTGCGCTCTTCCCGGATGAGGCAGATCGGTCGCTGGCCTCTGGATGTCGCTCACCGCGGCTATTGGCAGCTCACGCTTGGCTGCCAGCCGATGCTTTGATTTTTAAAAAATTGAGATATATTCGTAAACATATACACTGTGATGTGCTCATATCTCGATGAGTTTTTGCACATATATCCACGTAAGTGCTATTCAGATCAAAATATAAACCATTTCCAGCACCCTAGAAGGTGCCCTCATGCCCTCTTCCAGTCCATAGCTCCTATCAGAGAAAACCATTATTCTGACTTGTATCACCATAGATTAGCTTTGTCTACTCTTGTGTTTCATATAAGTGGAATCACTCAGTATGTCTTCATTTGTGTTTGGCTTTTTTTTTTTTTTTTTAAGGCAGTTTTTTCTTTTTTTCTTTTTTAGAGGGCAGTGTCACTGGCCCTCATATGTGGGATCTGAACTGGGGCTGCTGGCATCCCAAGCCAGCTCTTAACCACCACGCCACTTGGCCGGCCCAAGGCAGTTTTTTTTAGAGCAGTTTTAGGTTCACAGAAAAGTTGAGAGGAAGATAGAGATTTCCCTGCGCTCATACATACATGGCCTCTCCATGATCAATATACCCTGTTGATACCTATGTTTTGCTAAACAGCATTATTCATGCTGTTTCTTGTAGCAATACTTCATTCTTTAATTTTTAATTTTTATTATTTTTAAAGATTTTATTGGGGAATTGGGAGAGGGGAACAGACAAGTTGCTGTCTTTTTGTTCTTCTGTCTAGTTGTGGAGGACGTTGTTTCACTGGCCCATGTTGGTATCATCATTGCGCTCTTCCCGGATGAAGCAGATGGGTCACCGGCCTCTGGATGGTCACTCACCGCGGCTATTGGCAGCTTGCGCTGGCTGCCGGCCACTCACGCTGGCTGCCGGCCACTCACTGTAGCCTACGGCAGCCCACTGCAGCAGGGGCTGCAGCCTACACACACCATCGCCGGGGCTCACACAGCACAGCTCCAGGTGGAGCTGTTGTTAGCTGTAGAGGGCAGTGTCACTGGTCCTCATATGTGGGATCCGAACCAGGGCCACTGGTGTCCCAAAACCAGATCTTAACCAATGCGCCACTCGTCTGGCCCCATTCTTTTATTTTTTAATTGCTGTGGGCTTTTCATTTTATGAATGTACCACAATTTATTTATCCATGATGGACTTTTGGGCCTCCTTTCCTGCCTTAGACAGTGTGGTGGGAGGAGGCAATGCCTGGAGCTGTGGCAGCCACATTGCTACTGTGAAGCAATAATTATTCAGCTAAAAGCTAAGAGCTGATCAGCTGAGGATGACAGAACAGAAAGGAAAAAGGGGCAAAGTTCCTCTTGGAGTCCTTAAATCAACCCTGGGGCTGCCTTTATTTGATTGTGTTAAACCAACATAAATGTCCTGAGGGCGTAAGCCATTTTTGCTCAGGTTTTCTTTTTTTCTTTTTTTTTTTTTTTTTTTGAGGGTAGTGTCACTGGCCCTCATATGTGGGACCCGAACCGGGACCGCTGGCTTCCCAAGCCAGCGCTTAACCACCACGCCACTCGGCCGGCCCATGCTCAGGTTTTCTATTGTTTACAACCCAAAACATTCTAACTGAAACAGAATTCAGACTTCAAGACCCAGGTCATGTGGCATCTTCTCCGTGGAGCCTTCCTCAGGCACTCCAGCTCAGCTGGGCCTCTCTCTCACTTTGGCCTCTTGCCGTCCCGGGTGCCCTGTCATTAATGATGTGTTCTATCACACCACCCTGTTCCGTGTTGTCTCCTTTTTCTGATTTCTTCCTGCTAGAGAATATTGAAATTCCTCACAGGGGCCAGAGCAGCAGACCTGAGACTTTGCAGACTTAACATTTATAGCTTTGACTATACATGGGCATCCAAGAAGGCCTAGCATTGTTCACAATGTGGCTGAAGGACAAACTGGAACCCATTCTGCAAGGCTGACCTGCAGTTGTTAGTCAGTCAGGGAGAGCTCCTCAGGGACCTCCCGCCCCCTTCGCTGCCCACCTGGACTTGCCCCCTACTTGTGGTGGTACAGGTATCCCTTTAGCTGTCCTCATATCCCTCTGCAAGGCCAGCTGCCCAGGTCAGACCCCAGCTTCTCCAGAAAGCCTTCCCAGATGCGTGATGCTCCTATCCCCAGCCATGACTCATGTGCCACCTCTGAATTCCCATAGGACTGCATTGTACCTTGAGGAACTTCATTTAATTACATGTTCATTCATTTATTCAACACAGATTTATAAAGCACCTGCTATAGGGACTCTTCTGTGCCCAGGGGATATAGCAGTGAACAAACAAGCCCAGGTTCTGTCCTCATGGAGGGTCTTGTCTAATGGGGAGGTCAACAGTAGACAGGCCAAAGATCAGATGATGAGCACGCTGTGATGAGATGGTGTGCTGGAAGGGAGATGGGAGATAGGAAGAGTGGAGGCGATGGGAGTGGCGGGGGGTGCAAGTTGATATTTTAAGTAGGGTTTTCAGGGGAGACTTCTCTAGTAAGTGATAGCATGAGCCTGGTGGATAATGAGGAAGGGTGTTCCAGGCAGAGGGAATCGAACAGCAAATGCAAAGGCCTCTGGGTACGTTGAGCAAGGAGGCTGACACAGAGGGAGAGAAGGGAGGAGTGGGAGGAGATGAGGTCGGATCTTATAGTACCTGGCAGTGAGCATTTCAGGTTTGGCTTTGAGTGATATGGGAATCCCTGGAAGGTTTGAACAAAAGTGTGACGTGATCTGACTTCCCTTTTGAAAGGGCTTTCTGCTGCTTTGTTGAAAATAATTGTAAGGGGTGCCATGAGGGGGCAGCAGAGTGTCCCATTAGAAGACTGGTGAAAGAGGGTGGTGCCTGGGGCCAGAGCTGTGGTGATGGAGGCAGTGGAAGTCCCTGGAAGGCAGTGTGGTGTAGCCACAAAGCACATGGGCACCGGGACCACACAGCCTGCCTTCACACCTTGGTTCCACCATGTTACAGTTACTTAACTTCTCTGTGCCTTAGTTTCCTCATCTGGAAAATGGGGAGAAGAGCACCTACTTCACAGAGTTATTGTGAAGATTAAATGACTTAATATGGAAAGTTCTAAAGAACAGTGCATGGCACACTGCACACCCGGTATGTATTAGCTGTTGTGCAAAGGTGAAACCAGCCAGACTTGCTGTATTGGTCAGGGTCCTTCAGAGGAACAGAGCCAACAGGACACACACACACACACACACACACACACACACACACACACACACACACACGGAGATTTATTACGAGGAATTGGCTCATGCGATTATGAAGGCTGAGAATTCCCACGGTCTGCCGTCCGCAGGCTGGAGACCCGGGAAACGTGATGTTGTAATTCAGTCCGAGTCTGGGAACCAGGGGAGTCGAGGGTGTGAATTCCAGTTTGAGGACCAGAGAAAATCAGATGAGATGTCCCAGTTCATACAGTGAGGCAGGGAAAAAAGGACCAATTCCTCCTTACTCCGCCTTTTGTTCCATTCATGCCCTCAACCGATTGCATGCTGCTAAGCACATTGGGGAGGATGCACCTTCACAGACACACCCAGAAATAGTGTTTAATCTGGGCCCCCTGCAGCCGCTCAAGTTAACACATAAAATTGACCATTGCACTTGCTAGTAAGTGGGATTAAAAACAGGGCCATGGAAGCTTTCAAAGTTTTAGTCCTATTATCGGGAAGAATAGAGTGGCCACTTACTGAGCTGGGAAAGCTGTGGGAAATGAATTATAGACAAGCCTGAGATGCCAGTTGTTACTCAGGTGCCCAGGAGGAAGTTAGATATTCAAGTTGGTGGTTCACAGTGGAGGTTACATACTGACATGGAGACACTGCATTGTTCATTTTAATCTGAAGCATATTTAGTTCACTAAAATCATATTGTATTTCTCTAGTCTTATACTGCATCTTATAAAATGAGTAGTCTCTTGGGTTAGTGGGAAAGCTCCCGACGTGCTCTCTAGGTCCAGCTTTCTCCCTTAGGCCTGGTTGTCATAAGAGGGGCTTCCAACATATTCCAAGCCAAACACAACACAAAGCTGGATTCTTAGAGTCACAGGGAGGGTCTTGCTCTGGTGGGGAGGGGGAAGTGACGGGCCTTCCTTCTGGGGCCTCTAGTTTGTTCACTTTTTAGTTCTGAGTCTTGGAGCCTTATCCTGATTCCTGGAGCCCCAGCCCCATAGGGAGCCCCATAGGTCTTGCCTTACGGGTCCCTGGATGCCCCAAACAACAACCAACCTTTCTCCCACCTTCCCTCCCTCCCTCCCTTCATTTTCTTTTTTCAGGAGTCTGCCTTAAAAGAGGATATTAACTAACTAGTTTTTTTTCTTTTTAATCTATCATCATCCATCCACCCATCCATCCACTCATACATTCATCTATCTCTATCTACCTATCCATTTATTTTAGGAGGAATTGGGGAATAAAATACATTCATAGGAACTCAGTCTTGAAGAGAACTTCGATTTCCTTAAGCCCAGACTCTTCATTTTGCTGATGAGAAAAACATGAGACTCAGAAGTGACTTGCCCAGAGTAACATAGGGTATTATGTTCAGCATGGCGACTGGACCCCAGGTCTCCTGCCTCCCAC
The DNA here is from genome assembly GCA_033961575.1 of Aselliscus stoliczkanus. Classification (NCBI taxonomy): domain Eukaryota; kingdom Metazoa; phylum Chordata; class Mammalia; order Chiroptera; family Hipposideridae; genus Aselliscus; species Aselliscus stoliczkanus. The sequence goes on from CM066730.1 coordinate 165,470,332, forward strand.
CACCTCTTCTGTGGCTCCGATTGCATTTAATCACAGCAAAGCTGGCAAACCTGGGGGTGGGGCTGGGGCTCTATCCCAGAGGGTCCTCTTGGAGGCCTCAGGCAGTTGCCACACTGGGCCTACCCAGGGGGTGCTCTGCCCTTCTGCTACTCTCACCCCTCTTCTTGTTTCAGCCCTTGCAGTGCCCCCCAGCATAGGTCTTGGCTGTTATGTAAAAACTCTCTGGTGAGTTGTTTCTAGGGAGTCAAAATAGGAGGAGCACTTGGCACTTTTGGGAGGTCAAGGTCAGGAAGCCATTGTATGTCCAAAGATCCCAGCTACTAATTGGTGTAGTTGGGAAGCCTGGCCCTAGTATCTTCATTAGTCAGACTGCCACTCCTGGGGTGGAAGCCTCCTTGTGCTTCTAGAAGGGGCTCTGGCCAGGGAGTTTGAGGGTCTGGGCTCTCTGGCTAGTTGTGTGACCCTGACACACCCTGATTCCATTTTGTTACCCTTCATAAGCCTGCCAATACCGGCCCTGCCCTTTTTGTGCTGTGCTGTGTCCTGTAAAGTGTGATGTACATGGGAGATGCTGCTGCCCCGTAGCTTGGTGCTACTACTGGGCACGCAACTAGCGCCTACCAGCTACTGCCAGTGTCCTGCCTCCACCTCCCTCCTCACCTCTGACGGGGAGAAATGTGCCACAAGAGAGCTACCCCGGAACCAGGGCTGGGCTGTGTACTGTAGGCTGCTGGCAGGAGCTTTGATCTTTCCTCTTTGATGTGGAGGCTGGAGGATCAGGCAAGCAGCTTGCTGTGCTGGGCCGGGAAGGTGCCCCAGACAGTGGTGTCTTTGTGAACCCTGCCCTGGGGCATCCACCCACAGAAACCTGTAGGCTCAGACCTGCCTCTTGGGGGAAAAGCAGCCTTTAGGAGAAGGGGAACAATGAGCTTGTCATGTTCAGGATACAGCAGGGCCTGGGCAGGCACTGGCACTGGTGACTTGGGAGGTGACTCAGGAGTCCTCTGAGCGCTTGAGGAAGGAACGGCTTGTAGGCTGGCAGGGGTGGGAGCCTCTGGAATGTGTGGGAAGGGTGTTGTCTTCGGTGGCTGTATGATCAAGTCCCCACCTACTTTTCTCATCCTGTGCCACCTTGTCCTTTGCTCCCTGCTCTCCGACTCACACCGGCTATGCTTCATCCTGCCTCAGGGCCTTTGCACATGCAGAAGCCTTTGCCTGAGATGTAGCATTTTCAAATATGCAGAAAATTACAGAACATGACTATTTTGATCACCTGGACAGATAGCCATCTCTGAACAGATATCACAATTTTGTCACTTTTGCTTCAGAACGCTCTTTTATTTTATTGTGGTAAAAAACACACAACATTAAATTTGTTGTCTTGACCATTTTTAAGTGTACAGTTATTTACATTGTTGTGCAGTAGAGCTCTAGAACAGTTTCATTTTGTAAAACTGAAACTCTACACCCATTAAACACTAAAAAACATGGAACCTTATGGAGTTGCATGTTACCCTTACGGAGGAGCCATGCTAATCATCTCTATAGCGTTCCAGTTTTAGTATGTGTGCTACCAAAAGCAGCACAAAACATTTTTGTTTTTAAGATTTTATTGGGGAATTGGGGAAGGGAACAGTGTTGGGGAATTGGGGAAGGGGAACATTGTGTTTTCTCAAGACCCATCAGCTCCAAGTCAAGTGGTCCTTCAATCTTAGTTGTGGAGGGCACAAGCTCAGCTCCAAGTCCAGTCACCGCCTTCAATCTAGTTGCAGGGCAGGAGGGGCTAGTATAGCCCACCATCCCATGCAGGAGTCAAACCAGCAACCTTGTTAAGAGCATATGCTCTCACCAGCTTAGCCATCTGTTGGCAGCTCAATGGCAGCTCAGTTAGGGAGCAGCTTGGGCACAGCTCACTGGCTCATGTGGGAATCGAACTGGCGACCCTGTTGCTCAGAGCTTGCGCTCTTAGCCAACTGCGCCACCTGGCCGGCCCCACAAAACACTTGATTTTTAACCATTCACATTCAGAATTAAAAAGGTAGAAAAGGGCAGGCAATGTCCTCCCATCCCTGCCCTTCAAGCACCTTGTTCCTTCCAGAGGAACCGAACTGGTATTCCTCAAGACTGTCAAGGTAAGTTTGGGGCCAGCTCAGTGGCTCAGCCGGTTAAGAATTGACTCTGAGCAGCAGGGCCAATGACACTGAGCTCTCTACAGTTCAGATTGTGAAAACAGCTCGATCTGGAGCTGGGCTGCCGTGAGTGGCTGGCTTCGGCGTAGGCTGCAGTGGGGCTGCAGTGGGCTGCTGTGAGCTACCGCGAGTGGCTGGCAGCCAGCGTGAACCACCGTTAGCCGCCGTGCAATGGCCGGCAACAGACTGCCTCACCCAAGAAGAGCTCAATGATTATAACACCAACATGGGCCATTGAAGCGGCGTCCTCCACAACTAGACTGAAGAACAAAAGGACAGCAACTTGTCTGTTCCCCTTTCCCAATTCCCCAACACTGTTCCCCTTCCCCAACTCCCCAATAAAAAAAAATCTTAAAAAAAAACAAAAAACAAAAATAAAAACAAAATAAGGACAGTTTGAGAAGCCATCACAGACCAGAAGAGGCCAAGGAGACATGACAACCTGACATCACATGGTGTGCTGGATGGCTTGCCAGAACAGGAAATGGACATTAGGGGAAAACTAATGAAATTAGAATAAATTGTGGAGTTTAGTTAATAGGAATGTGAAAAATGGACCAAACAAAGGTACTGGAAACCAGTAGGGGAAACCAGGTGAAAGGGGTGCAGGAACTATTTGTACGGCCTTGGCAACTTTTCTGTAAATATAAAACTATTCCAAAATATAAGTTTTTTTAAAGGCAAGGAGCAGACCAGTAACTATTAATGCTATCAGACACAGATACATATGCAGATGTATTACCTACATGCTTGCCTATGCCCCGAGTAGCTCAGAAAGTGTGCTCTAGAAACGAATGGCACCAGAGGCCCCTGCAAGGAACAAAATGCTGGAAGGCCAGGGAGGAGAGGCTTGCTAGCTCATTTCATTTTAGTGCTGAATAATGTTCCCGTGTCTGGGTAGACCACAGTTTATTTACCCATTCACTTACTGAAGGACATCTTGATTGCTTCCAAATTCTGGCAATTATGAATAAAGCTGCTGTTTCAGAAGTTTTTTTTGTTGATTCTTTTTCTACATACACAACAATGTTGTTTGTGAACAAAGACAGTTTTGTTTCTTTCTCCCCAATTTTTATGCTTCTTATTTCCTCTTCTTGTCTTATTGCATTAACTAGTACTTCCAGCATGATGTGGAAACTGTTGTGAGGGGAACATCCTTGCCTTATAACTGATCTTAGTGGCAAAGTTTCTCACCATTAAGTATGTTAGCTGTGGCTTTGTTTTTTGGTAATGTTCTTTATCCAGTAGAGAAAATTCCTCTCTATTTCTAGTTTGTTGAGAGCTTTTGTCATGATTGGGTGTTGGGTTTTGTCAAATATTCTCTCTGCATCTATCAATAAGATTATGTGATTTTTCTGCCTGTTGATGTAATATTAATGTTATTATTTATTTTGATATCAACTTGCTCCTAATTTAGCCAGTGAGAAAGCCCTTTCAGATTGCTTTCTATCCTTATAATATGCCCTCATCTATCTTGTGCTTCTACTTTCTGGTACAAGTTATTATAGGCTTATCTTGTACTTTTCCTGCTCCAGTCTGGAATAGGCCATTTCTCCAAGGACCTCTTTTTTTAAAAGTGGGGTATGTATTTAGAAACCGAGATCTGGGCCCTAGGTGTGGTTGCTATTTTGGGTGGGGGTGTTGGCAGGTGCTCCCAGGAATCTCATTACATCTCTATTTATTTCACCCTAGTCAGGACATCCTGACTGTACAGACATCCTTCTCACTCTGCCACTCTGCCTGCCCCTGGTAACACTCCTGTGGCAATGCCCTGCTTACCCAGTTGGTCTCTAACACCAAGTGCTGGGCCATCCCCGCCCCTGTGTGACAGGCTTCCTTACCTTGCTGGGGCTTCAACACCTGTTCAGGGTTGTCTCCTCAGCTGGATGTCCTCCTCAGCTCACCCACCTCACTCCAGGCCACTCTTCACCTGTTGTCACTCTTCACATCCACCCTTACCTGGCCCCACCTCACCTAGGAGCTTTTGTTCTGAACTAAATTGTTCAGAAAGGGAAAGGAAGGGAAGGAAAGAGGGAGAGGAAGAGGAGGTGGAAACTGAAGTGAACTTTTTAATGAAAGCATAAAATCCGTACAAAACAGTGCACAATGATAGGCCTGAAGTCCAGTGAATCTCTACAAAATGAACACATCCTCGTAACCACCACCCAGGTGGATTACATATTAAGGGATCATTTTAGCTGCTGGGTGGAGAATGGATGGAAAGGGAGTTAGGAGTGGATGGATGCTGGAAGATTTGTCATGTGTTAATATCCAGGTGAGATACCGTGGGGCTATAGACCAGGGAGGACATGGGGAAGGGTGAGACATGGCTGGATTCAAGATGTATTTTAAAGAAAGGGCTCACAGAATTTGTTCCTGGATTAAATGCGAGCATGAAGGAAGACAGGAGTCGAGGATTGCCCAAGAATTTGGATCTGACAGTTGGGTAAATGGGTGTTGCCATTTGCTGAGATTGAGAAGATTCAGAGAAGCCCTTCCTAATCTGGAGAAAAATCAAGTGTTTTCATTTGGACACATCCAAGTGTGGACATTGAGCAGGCTGCTAGGGCTACCAGACAGCAGTTCCCAGGAGAAGCCTGGCTGGAGCTATCAATGTAAAGGTCATCAGTGGACAGATGACATTTAGAGCTGTGGATTGGGTGAAATCACCCAGAAGTGAGCGTAGGTGGAGAAGAGATCTGAGAGATCTCTTATCCTTGGGGCATTTGAGAGCTTGAGGAGGAGTCAGTAAGTAGCCTGAATGTCAGTTTGCCTCATCTGCAAAATGGGTATAATGCCTCTTTGGTGAGATCATTAAGGATTGAGTTTATATATGTTAAAGACCCTAGTGGGTAGTTAATGTTGACCTTTCCATTTCCTGCTTCCCTACAAACTTGCCTTCCACACTTTCCATTGTGCCAGACTCTCCTGTTTCCCTTTGCATGTCTTGCCCAAGTTTCCTCATCTCTGCCTCCCAATATACTCAGTGAAGGGAACACAGGACTTTTCTTCCCTCCTTTCAATGAGGACTGGTGTGCAGAACTCCCATCAGTGAACTAACATCGCCTCTCCTCTCCCTCCCCATCACCTACTACCCAGTTTAAGAAAAATAACGATACCATTAGTTTTCCCCTAACCTCCCTCCTCAGCGGTAGTTTCACCAGACGAATATGTTTCTGAGAATAAATATTGCCTGCTTTTTGCATTTTTGAACTTTATAAAAATGGGATCCTGTATTCTTTCGCGACTTGCTTTTAGTGTTCAGCATTATGTTCCTGAGATACAGCTGTGTAGCTGCATGCAGTTGTAATTCATTTATTTTCTCTGCCGTATGGATATCTCACAGTTTATTTATGCATTCTACAGTTGACTGACTCTCCGGTTATTTCCAGATTTTGCTATTACAAACGTGGCTCTGAGCATTTTGTTCGTCTTCTGCAGTGCAGGCACAAGACTTTCTTAGAGTAGGTACCTAGGAGTGGAATTGCTGCTTCATAGAGAATACGCATTGTCAGCTTTTCTACGTAATGCAACCTTGCTGTCAGAGGGCTTGTACCAATTTATACTTCCACCGGCAATATCTGTGTTCTCTTTAAGATCAGGAATCAAACAAAGGTATCCTATGACCACCTTTGTTCAACCTTTTACTGTCCCACCATCTTTAATTACACTTAATATGATTCAACTTTTTGATTTTGCAAATTTGGTAACTAACATTACAGTTTTAATTTGCATTTCCTGAATACTGATGAGGTTGGATGTCTTTACATGTTTATTATTCATTTGGTTTCCTCTTCTGTGAAGTGTTTGCTTTAACTCTTTTGTCTGTTGGATTGGTTTGTCTTTTACTTCTTGGTTTGTGGGAGTTCTTTATGTTACTCTGACTATGGATGGCAAATATCGTTTCCTAGTTCGTGGCTTTTTTTTCTCACTCTCTTTATGATGTCCTTTGATGAAAGTTCTTAAAGTTCCTTTAAGGTAAGTTCTTTTATGTCTTGTTTAGGAAGTCCTCCCCTTATCTCAAAGTCATAAAAGTTATCCTCTTTTATTCACTAAAAAGCTATTTTATAAGCCTTTAATCTACCTGGACTGATTTCAGTGTATGGTGTGAGGTAAGGATTCAATTTAATTCCCCCCTCCCATATGTATAACCAAATGTCCCAGCAATAGTTATTGAGAAGTCCATCCTTATCTCATTGATCTACAATGTCAAGTTGGTCATAACTCATGTTGACATATGTGCGGGTCTGTTTCTAGGCTCTCTATTCCTTCCATTGATCATTTTGTCTATTCCCATGTCAATATTTCATTATCTTAGTAGTGAAGAGCTTTAAAATAATTTTTGATGTCTTTAATGACATGCCCCCATTATGTTCTTCTTTTGAAGTGTCTTTGTGTTTTGTACTTCCATATATATTTTAGAATCAGCCTGTGTGTTCCACAAAAATAATTCTATGGAGGGTTTGATCAATTGAAGGAAAACTGATTTTATATATATATATATATATATATATATATATATATTTAATATACATAATTTTATTACAAAATCTTTTTAAAAAACAAAATGCAACATTCTAAAAAAACCCAAAATTTCTATTGATACTTTGCTGTGCTACCATACACAAGAAATTAAAGAAACCATTAAATATTTAGAAACATTTAACATCAGAAGTCTTAAAATCTAACTGCATGTAGTAGCCGCTCAACAAGCTACAACCTGCATTTTTAAAAAAGTATTTTCTCTACAAAGAATCTTATCAGCTATACAAAAATCTGTACAGTTTTTATACTGAAGCTAATATTGAGCTGCACTTGAATTCACATTCTTAGCAAAACAATTGCGTGAGCATACACTTCACACACACTCTACACACATTACAGGATAGCCATTTACTCTTCATCTTCATCCTCTTCCTCCTCCTCCTCCTCATCTTCGTCTTTGAGCCTGTTGGCCGGCCAGGGCCCTTCTTTCCTGCTTCACTTTTGCCCTTGGCACGGTATGCGGCAATATCCTTTTCATATTTCTCCTTTAGCTTAGCTGCTTTCTGTTCATATGGTTGCTTATCTTTGGCTGACTGTTCAGACCACATTTCACCCAATTTTTTTGCAGCATCCCCAATGGATAAGCCAGGGTGTTCACTTTTGATCTTTGGGTGATGTTCGGAGCAAAACAGGAAGAAGGCAGATGGAAGCCTTTTAGCAGCATTGGGATCTTTTTTCTTTCCTTTCTTATCACCTTTGGGAGGAACATAACTTTTCATCTCCCTGTCATAGCGAGCTTTGTCACTTTTTGCCATATCTTCGAACTTTTCCTTTGCAGACATGGTCTTTCATCTCTCCAAACATTTCTTGGAGAATTCAGCAAAATTGATGGAAGAGTCTGGGTGTTTCTTCTTGTGCTTTTCCCAGCAGGTTTGCATGAAGAAAGCATACGAGGACATCTTGCCCCTCGGCTTGTTCGGGTCTCCTTTACCCATGGTGACTGACAGCATCTACCTGGTGGTAGCTTTTCCGCAGAACTGCAGGACTCCACAGGTGCTGCCTTCACTCGGCTCTGGCAGGAACTGGTTTCTGATATATATTTTTTATTGTGTCTTTCTACCTATGGTACCACTCTCCATTTATATAAATATTCTTTATTTTCTCTCCAGAGGCCTTGCACAAAATAGTCCTGGTACTTTATAATTTTTATGCTAATTTTAGCATTAAAAATTAAATTTTTGCAGTTAAAATTTTTTTCAATTGAAAATTTTTGATGCAAAACTTTAGTTATAAATTTTGACTGTATTATATTGTATTGTAAAACTCACGTTCTCAAATTTTGTTGCTGGTGTTTAGAAATGCAACCGAATCCTATAGATTGCTTATGTATTCAGCAATCGTTCTTAACACTATTTTATTAATTCTAATATTTGGAATTAAATTTTTTATTTCTATATATGATAATGACCATTTGTTCCTATTTATTGTATAAATACATTGGCCAGAAACTCCAGTTTATTGATGATTAAAGGGACTCTATCCAGTTCATGATCCTAAAGAAAATGCTTTCAGTGTTTCACCATTGAGTGTGATGGAAGGTGGATTTCTTTCTTTCTTTTAAAAAAAAATATATTATTTATTTATTTATTTTATTTAATTTTATTATTATCATTATTTTAATTGGGCAATTGGGGAAGAGGAACAGTGTTGGGGAATTGGGAAAGGGGAACAGACAAGTTGTTGTTCTTCAGTCTTAATTGTGGAGGGCACCAGTCGCCATCTGGCTGCCTGTTGGCAGCTTGTGGCCTCTAGTTCAATTTTAGTTGTGGGTGGGGGTAGCCACCATCCCAGACAGGAGTCAAACCAGCAGCCTTGTTGTTAAGAGTACATGCTTTATCCACTGAGCCCTCTATACCCTGAGGGTGGCAGCTCAACTCAAGGTGCCGAGTTCAGTCTTAGTTGCCTGAAGGCATAGCTCACCATTAAACAGGCAGTCTTGTTATTAGGAGCATGTGCTCTCACCAGCTGAGCCATCCTGCCACCTGTTGGCAGCTCAGCCGCAGCTCAGTTCGGGTGCAGCATCACTGGCCCATGTGGGAATTGAACCACCGGCCCTGTTGCTCAGAGCTTGTGCTCTTAAGCTAACTCTTAACCAACTGAGCCACTCGGCCATTCCAAGGTGGATTTATGTCTTTTCTTTCTCATTTTCTCTCTCTTCCAGATCCTTTTAACAAATTGTGAGATTTCTCTTATAGTTTGCTAACTTTTGAAAAAAATCATGAATGATGTTGAATTATATTAAACAATTTTTATGAATTACAAAGATGACCATATTATTTTTCTTCTTTAATCTGTTACTGTAGTGAGCTTTATTAAGTAATTTTTAAATGTTAAACCAACCTTGGATTCCTGAAATAAATACAACTTTGTTCTGATGTACTTTTTACCCTTTTTATTACCCATTGCTGGTTTGGTTTGCTTGTATTTTATTTAGGATTTTTCATCTATGTTTATGAGTAAGATTGGCATGTAATTTTTCTTTCTCATACTGTCCTTAACAGGTTTTAGAATTGTGGTTATGCATAATAAAATGAGTTGGAGAGTGTTTTTTCTTTTTCATTACTCTGGAGTAGTTTGGATAAACTTGAAAATACTTTTTGTAATATTTTGCTGATAAAACTATCTATTTTGATCTCTTCTCTTGTGGGAAGGTTTTTATTGAAGCAAAAGTCTTTAATGACTTTATTCAAAGTTTCTATTTCTTTCAAAGTTTTTATTCAAAGTTTCTGAGTCAGTTTTGGTAATCTATAATTTTTTTCTTGGAATTCTTACAATTCATCTAAGCTTTAAAAATTTCTTGGCATGTAATTGTTTATAATATCTACTTAATATCTCTTTAAATCTCCACAGCATCTGTAGTTATGCCATCTTTTTCATTATTATTTAATTTTTCTTTTTATTAGTTTTGCCAGAATTTTTTTGTTTTGTTAGTCTTGTTTCTCTTAGCATTAATTTTATCACAACTTTTTATGTTGAAAAATTTCAAATCTACCAAAAGTTGCAAGAATAATACAAGGAATACTTATTCATCCTTTAACGTAGATTTACTGAACATTAACATTTTGCTACATCTATGTTATCTCTCTCATTTTTTTTTCAAAGTTTGAATGTAAGTTAGAGATATCATGATACTTTACCCTGAAACAATTAAGCACGTACTTCTTAAGAACAAAGACATTCTCCTACATAATCACAATACAATGATTACACCTGGGAAATTTAACATTGATAAAATACTATTATCGAATATATAGCCCATATTCAAATATTCCCATTGTTATAATAATGAGCTTTAAAGCTGTTTTTATCTTTTTTAAATCCCGAATTCAATCAAGTATTGCACATTGCACTACTAAAATACATTTAGTTATCCTGTCTCTTTACTCTTCTTTATGCTACAAAAGTTCACCAACCTTAAAAAAAACCCTTTTATGATGCTAACATTCTTGAGGGGTTCAGAAGAATTATAGGATGTTCCTCTATACGCCGAATAATAGTCTCCCAAAGATGTCCATGCCCTAATCTCTGGGACCTGTGAATATATTACTTTATATGGCAAGAGAGAATTTGGAGCTATGATTAAGGGGAACTTGAGATGGTGAGGGTAACCTAGATTTTCCAGGTGGGCCCCAATCTAATCACATAAGTCCTTAAAAATGGAGAACCTTCACTGGCCAAGTCAAAGAGAGGTGAAATGGAAGAAAAAGAAGGAGAAATTCACAGTGTAGGAGAGACTTGACCTGTTATTGATGGCTTTAAAATGGAATAAGGGGATATGAGCCAAAGAATGTGGGAAATGGTCCTAAGCTGACAGCTAGTAAGGAAAGGGGGTTCTTAGTCTTACAACTACAAAGAAATGAATTTGGATTTTCTTTCTTTTTGCTTTCTATTTGTTTTGCCTTTTCTGTTTGTTTTTTTTTCTCCTTGCTGTTTTTTTTTTGGGGGGGGAATTGATTATTTTTCTCAATTTATCCCAATCATGTGCTTGAATGTTATATACTTTATTGCTATTATTTTAGTCATTACTTTAGAAATTTTAAAAACTGTCAACTTACTTAGTCAAATGTGAAAATAAGTTGCCATTATCCTTTGCCCCCCAAGTGCAAACTAAAACTTCAAGCATCCCTCTCTTCCATTCTATTGTTGTGATGTATTTTAACTCTACTTTGGTTTTTTAATCCCACATGGTACTAATGGTTTGGTCAATCTATGTTGCTTAGATTTACCCCCACATTCACCATCTTCCTTGCTTTCCATTCTTGCTTCTATGACCTTCTATCTGGGATTACTTTTCTTGTGCCTGAAGAAATCCTTCAGCATTTTAAAAAACAAGAATCTGTTTATAGCAAACTTGTTCACTTTTTGTTTGAGAATATCTTTATTTTAGTCCCATTTAAAAGGATAGTTTCTCTCTATATAGATTCTAGTTACTTTTTTCCAACACATGGAAGATATTATTCCACTGACTTTTGGCATCTCTTGTTGCTGTTGAGAAGTCAGCTGTTGATCTAATTGTCATTGACTTAGAAGACATCTGTCTGTTTTCTTTGGCTGCTTTTATGAATTTCTCTTTTTCTTTGGTGTTTTGCAGTTACATTACAATGTGTCTAGGTGTTAGAATTGCCAAAAAAAAAATAGAGGATGCCCAGTTAAATGTAAATTTCAGATAAACAACAAACACATTTTTAGTTTACGTATGTTCCAAATATTGCATGGGACATACTTATACTAAAAAAATTCTTCATTATTTATCGGAAAGTCAAGTAGGAGTCTTGTATTTTTTTTTTTTTTTAAGATTTTATTGGGGAATTGGGGGAGGGAAACAGACAAGTGGCTGTCGTTTTGTTCTTCAGTCTAGTTGTGGAGGACGTTGCTTCACTGGCCCATGTTGGCATCGTCATTGTGCTCCTCCTGGATGAGGCACATCGGATGAGGCCGACCTCTGGATGGTCACTCACTGTGGCTTTTGGCAGCTCATGCTGGCTGCCAGCCGCTCACGCTGGCTGCCGGCCACTCACTGTAGCCTATGGCAGCCCACTGCAGCAGGGCCTGCAGCCTACACCGTCGCCGGGGCTCGCAGCCCAGCTCCAAGTGGAGCTGTTGTTAGCTGTATAGGGCAGTGTCACTGGCCCTCATATGTGGGATCCGAACTGGGGCCGCTGGCATCCCAAAACCAGCTCTTAACCAATGCGCCACTCGGCCAGCCCAGGAGTCTTGTATTTTTGTTTTCTAAATAATTAGGTGTTAATTTAAAAAAATTACTCTGCTTGGGCTTCTTTGGGTTCTTAAATCTTTAGCTATTATTTTCATTGTTTATGGAAATTTCTCAGACATAATGACTGATTAAATGACCACTATCTCTTCAAATATTGCCTCTGCCCCTTCTTTCTCCCCTTTCCTTCTGTAACCATGATTAGGTGTAAATTACAACGTTGCACACTCATCTCCAAGTATCTTAATCTCTTTTTGATATTTTCCACCTCTGCGGTTTCTGTTTCATTCTTTTTCAACTGTGTTCAATTTGCTGTTAAGTGCATCTACAGAGTCTTAAATTTCAGTCTTCATATTTTTCATTTCTAGAAATTCTTTTTTAAATCCATGAAGTCATTTTTATAGACACTTACTCTTGACTTATACTTTCAGAACCCTTTTAAAATGTCATTAAATATGTTAAAATGATTTTAAATTCTATGTCTGATAATTCAAGTGTTTGAGGTCTTTGTGGGTCTAAATCTACTACCTGTTGTTTCTGCTGACTCACTCTTGATGCCTGGTTTCCTTCTGTGTTTTGTAATTGTGACTATGAGCCCATATATCAGAATTTGACTTTTGGGTAATCCTTGAGACTGTGTTGAAGGTGGATTCCCACTGAGGCGATTTGCACGGACTTGTGCCAGGAGCCTGTAGTCATTACTGTCTTGAGACCTCTTTAAACTAAATTCTTGGCTTGGTATTTTTGAACTACTCAAGTAGAGTGAGTTCAGGCCACAAATCTTCTTTTTAGGGTTGGCTTGTAGCTACAAATCCTGAGAAGATTCCCCCACCCCCCTTTCACTCATTGTCAATGTTGAGTATAAGCAATTTTCCTTGTGGTCCCCATGGAGTGGAGAGTAGGATGGTTCTAATTCACCTGGAGAGTAGGTTCTAATTCACCTTGACACAAATGTGTAAATTTTGGGGGTCTTGGCTTTATGTGGAGGGGATTTTCTCTTAGAGTCCTCACCTAGGGTGGGCTCTGGGTTTTGTCTTTGATCTGTACTTCATGTAGCCTCAGAGAATCATTAACAAGTATTCCATTAGTTTTTGGTTGTGAATATGCCTTACCTTTTTGAGAGTTAATTGGTGTAATTAAAGCATTTTTTTTAAGCTGGCGTATTTGGATGTTTTTTGTTTAGAGGGTCTAAATAATGTTTAGCACATCATCCTGCTGGAAACATAAGACCCTGCTAGCAATTCTTTAGTGAAAACCTGTGAAATCAGCTTTTGGGTGGTTTTTCTCTTCTTAATATATTATTGTTTTTGGATATAATTATTATAGCATTGAATCTTTAATTTGGGCTAGCATACTCATTCATTCACTCATCCAATTTTATAGAGCCTCTGTTAAAGGCCAGCCTTTTTGTTAAGTCCCGGGATTTCAGGGTAAACATAACCCACTCAGACCCTGCCTACCCTCCTGAGGCTCACAGTTCAGCGACTTGAATTTACAGTACAGAGCTAAGCACTTTATATACATTATTTTATTTAATCCTTATAACAGCCACATGGGTTGTGAAACAATCATTTTATAGACTAGAAAAAGAAGGCACCAAGAATTATGCAATTTATCCAAGGTCAGACAGCTGGTGGAAAGTAAATTAGGGACTTGAACCCAGGTTGCCTGGCTACAAAGCCTTTGTCCTTTACCATTATGCTCTTGGTTATGCCAAGAGAGGGATTGTTGGGTATGCCAGGAAGAGAGGATATTCTCTTTCTTACATGTATGGAGGGAGATGGAGGTAGAAGCCACTGTTAGTTTTCTTAGGATGAATTTGGGTGATAGGTCAGGCCAATCCATGATCAGAGTTTAGAGTTTGAAGGTACTGGACTGAGGCAGATGAAGGTTCATTTATAGGACTTTCATAGCTATTTGTATTGTCGACTGGCCAATAGTAACTCTCTAGGAAATCCACCAAAAGAATGGTTTATTCAGAAAAAGAAAAAGAAACAAAGCCACCACAGCAGTGCGGAAACGCACACCTCCAATTGGGGCTCCTACCGGCTGCCCACAGGAAGAAGAATAGGCCCAGTTCCAAGATGGCTATTCTATTTATTAGCATCCCTCCCCTGGAAGTTACCACAAAGTTTAACAGAAAGTCAGGACTAGAGAGTTAACAGGGGGCCCAGCTCCACCCATAATCGTCCCACCTCTATGGTTAAGCATCTTAAGATGCCAGTTCACTTTTATCAGTATCACACTACATCACTGTTGGTGGGTGTGGAAGACAACCAGGAAGGAAGAATTAATAGCATTCAAAGCAGTACCATGGGGTTGTGGTGCTGCTGTTGTCTTTTCCTTCTGGAAAATGCACCCTTCATAACAGTGGTGTCAGAATATGAGTCTGCCCTTGAATGTGAGGCTAGCTGGTTCTCTGGATGGAAAATCAGACCTTGGGGGAAAGACCCTTCCCCTCACTGGGCCTCAATTTCCACATCTATATAGTGAGGACATTCAACTCCATGATCTCTGCTTCCAGCACACTATGGTCTCGTGATTCTGTGAGATGCCAGAGAGGATCCCTTTTCTGTGTCATGTCTAGAGGATAGCAGGTGGTAGAAAGTTAGGGAGCAGGAGGCTCATATTTTTCTGCCCTAACTGATGTCCCAGTTTTGGGTATAGTCGGGTTAAATAGCACCACGTGTTCCAATCCTACAACTCTGTCCTTCCCAAACCAGCCTGAATAGCATCCCTTCTAGGTGGTCCTCCTTGATCTTCCTGATGTGAAATTCCCAGACCACTTTGCCTGGACTTCTTCGATAGCATCTGCAGTTCCTTTCTTACTAGGCTGTCAAGCTTCCTGAGGGTCAGAATGGGGTCTCTTGTACCCCCTGTACTAAATGCCAACCCCAGCATTTATGTTTGTTTTTGTGTTACCCAATTCTATTTTTTTTTTTTCTTTGAGGGCAGTGTCACTGGCCCTCATATGTAGGACCGAACCGGGGCTGCTGGCTTCCCAGGCCAGCGCTTAACCACCGCGCCACTCGGCCGGCCCAACCCCAGCATTTAGAGCAATTCCAGAAGAGTGCATGAATGACAGGAATCAACCCTGTGGTCCTAAACAATTCTATGGAGAGATTTTAAAGTTAGGTAACTTTTCTATATTATACATAATATAAAAACATTTATATAACATATACACATAAAATGGTATTTTTATGGGTTTTTATTTATTTTTATATATATATATTTTTATTTTTTTTAAATGATTTTTTTTTTTTTAATTGGGGAATTGGCGGAGGGGGACAGCGTTGGGGAATCGGGGAAGGGAAACAGACAAGCTGCTGTCTTTTTGTTCTTCAGTTTTAGTTGCGGAGGATGTTGCTTCACTGTTGGTATCGTCATTGCACTCTTCCCGGATGAGGCAGATCGGTCGCTGGCCTCTGGATGTCGCTCACCGCGGCTATTGGCAGCTCATGCTTGGCTGCCAGCCACTCACGCTGACTGCGGGCCACTCACTGTAGCCTATGGCAGCCCACTGCAGCAGGGGCTGCAGCCCACGCCATCACCGGGGCTCGCACAGCCCAGCTCCAGGTGGAGCTGTTGTTAGCTGTAGAGGGCAGTGTCACTGGCCCTCATGTGGGGGGACCGAACCGGGGCCGCTGGCATCCCAAAACCAGCGCTCAACCAACGCGCCACCCGGCCGGCCCTTTTTATGGGTTTTTAAATGTTCGTGGTAGAACTTTTGTCAATGTTAGAAGTATAATGATGAAAGGAACCACTCCTGTAGTCCCCTACAACCCTCCATTATCCCACCATCCAGGGAAAGTCATCGCTAATGTTTTGGTGGATTTCATTCCAACCTGTCTTCCCCCTGTGACAATACTGGCATCCTGTTGCACTCGTATGTAGTTTGTTACTTGCTGCTTATCACTCAGGAGTCTTTGGGGGACTTTCTCCATACTCCTTGTCTATTCTTTGAGAACATGATAATAAATGTCTATTGGGCATTTCAAACCTATTGAGGTCCAAGCTGTGAAGAGCTGAACTACACAAAGAACATATGGAGAAGCTTGCGGGCTTGGGAGATTGGACGTACACCATCTCCAACACCTCTGTGGCTGTCATTTGTGGAGTACCCACTCTGTGCCCAGGTACTGGGCAGCCCCTCCTCTAATCCCCTGAATAACTCCGTGAGGAAAGCTCAGTGGAGACAGAAACTCTGGAAGGCTCTGAGAGGTGCAGTGACTCACTGAGAGTCAGACAGCTGGCCAGTGGTAGGTGAAGATGCCAATTGCCAGGCCTCCTGTGGCGATTCCTAACATTGCTGCGGGCAGTTAAGGGCGCTGCTGGACACACTGGGAAGAAGGAAATAGTAACGTCTGAAGCAGTACCCTGTGGTTGGGCTGTTGCTGGGGCTGAGCCGGCCACCCTAGAAGGAAGAATTGGAACCTTGTTCGGTTTGGTGCTTCAGTTTCCTGCCCAAGAACTCTGGAGCCTCTCACCTCCCTGCTCCGCAGTTAGCTGTGAATTAGCTGTGAAGTTAGCTGGCTCAGGAGTCCAAGCTCACAGCTCCGTGCTCAGGGTGGCAGTGAGGACGGAAGGGAGCAGGAGATTGTGGGGCTCCAAGCAGTGAAACGTCTCTGATTACTCCTCTCCCTGAAAGAGTCTTGGTGATTCATTAGCATGGAGAAGAAAATAATTAATTGACTAATTATGAAGGGGGAAGGACAAGCCCGCCTCTCCTCAGCTATCCAGTTACTCCCAGGGACACAGAGGACCACTGTCCTCCCCAAGTTCTTTCCCGCTATTGTTCTTCTCCAGAGACTTGGGGTTTCTCGCCTGCGTGATAAAGGCTCCCATCTGTGCTAGTGGGGCACCATTTGTCACCCTCAAAAACTGGGCCAAGAACACTTGGTGTGTGTGTGTGGGGGTTATTGTGTGCAGTAACGGCTATTACATGAATTGGCATTCCTTTCTGCCCACAGGCTTAAAAACTTCCTGGTTATAATTAGAACCATTCCCAACTGTTCTGACATGTACAGGGGGGCTGCCCAGAGTGTAGGGAGCTGCCTAGGGCAGAGCCAGAAAGTCGGGTTCTAATCCCGCCCGGGCCACCGTGGCTATTAGCTGTGCCCAACTGAGAGTCTCGGGGTTGGAAGTCCTTGGACCATGAAAGAGAGAGTGCCCCCCATCCTGTCACCCCCTCCTCATATTCTGATTCTATCTTTTCAGAGCTTGATCTTCCGTTTTGCTGGGGAGGCTTTGTGTGTGTGTGTGTGTGTGTGTGTGTGTGTGTGTGTCGAAGGGGACAGTAGTTCCAGACCAAATCCATAGGATGTTTGGATTGTGATATAGTTTCACATGAAATGTTAAATTTTTAGGTGAAGGGACTTGAGAAATCATTTAATTGTGTGATTTTCAACGCTTGTGAGACTTCCATAAAAGCACACATCTGGGTCTCACAACACACCCTAGACCTGTTGAATTAGTCTCTCAACTCCAGGGAGTGCGTTGAAAAGGGCTCATAGGTGTTTTTTTTTTTTTTTTAATTAAATTTTCATTTTGAGTGTAGACACACATGCAGTTGTAAGAAATAATAAAGAGAGAACCCCTGAACTTCTCACCCAGTTTCCCCCAATGGTAGCATCTTGCACAACTGTGGTAGAGTCACAACCAGGATATTGACACTGAGACAGACCAGATACAAGACGCTTCCATGGACACAAGGATGCCTCCGGCTTTCTTTTCTAGCCACACACACTTCCTTCCTCCCCCCACTCCCCTCCTTAACACCTGTCAACCACTAATCTCTTCTCCATGTCTATAGTTTTGTCATTTCAAGAATATTATACACTTGGAATCATGCAGTATTAACCTTTGGGGATTGACTTGTTTCACTCAGCATAATTCTCTGGAGATTGATCTGGGTTGTTGTCTATCAATAGTTCATTTTTCATTGCTGTGTGGTATTTCATGATATGGATATACCACAGTTTGTTGAACCATTTACCCATTTAAGGGCAGCTGGATGGTTTCTAGTTTTTGGCTGTTACAAGTAAACCAGTTATAAACATTCATGTATAAACATGAATGTTTACACAAAACAGCTATTTTGTATGTGGATGTAAGTTTCATTTTCTCAGATAAATGCCCAGGAGTGCAAATTGCACATTTGGTTTTTAAAGAAACCGCCAAACTTTTCCACAGAGGCTGTACCATTTTACATTCCCACCAGTGATGGATGGGTGATCCAGTTTCTCTGCATCTGTATCAGCATTTGATGTCACTATTTAAAATTTTAACCATGCTGATAGGTGTGTAGTGATATCTCCTTGTGATTTGTAAGTTGCATGTCTCTAAGAGTTAATAATGTTGAAGATCTTTCCATGTGCTGATTTGCCATCTGCATATACTCTTCAGTGACATCCCAGGCAGTTTTGATGGACAGTTCTGGTCATATACCAGGTCTGGTCCACCCTACTGGGCTTAGCTCTCTGCCCAAGACAGCAGGCTCTCTTCCTCTGGGCTGTCCTGCTTGTCAATAAACAGTGTCTGCTTAGGCCAAGCTGATGCCTTGGTATTGTACCCTCTGCCCAATGACACAAGTTCTTTTCTTATTTGTAGCCTCTATGGTAACTTAAATTATGCCATGTTATCTGATAGTTGTGTCCATCAGGAGAACTCTGGCTGGTGCTGGTGTCTCTGGGTCTGTAACTCAGACCCTCATCATTGGTATAAAAATGCGTGGTCCTATGGTATTTAGAACAGGAGCCTGTCACAGTGGAAAGGACAGTGGCTAGGAGGCAAGAAACTTGAGTGTAGTCTTCCCACTGGTTGCTTGCTGTGTGACCTTGGACAAATCACATACCCTCTCTGGGCCTCAGCTTCTCCTGTTAAAAAGAGAGAGGTTAGATGCTCCAAGGTATCTTTCTGGTACATCAGACATGGCCCCTGCAATCCAGTGCACACAAGTCATATTTGTAGCAAACCTTTATTTGCCATAAGGGATGGAAAATGAACTGTTCAAGGATATTTAGTGGGTGGAAATCCTCAGGGTTCACATGGTCAGGAAGAAGGTCTGCTGGGAGTTCTTCTGGAGAGAACAGTTCAAGATGCTGATGAGTAAGAGGAAGGGAAGGAAGGAGGGAGGAAGGGAGGGAGGGAGGGACCCTTCCCCACTGTGGAAATCACAGCAGAGCCCACTCCTCCATTTGCCCAAGAAACAGCTGGTCTGGTCCCATGGGTCCCAAACTCAGCTGACCATTGTGGTCATCAGGACAGGTTGTAAGAATATCAATTCCTGGCTCCATCTCAGAGACTGAAAGTCAGTAGAGCCAGGAGTGAGACCTGGGGATTTGTCTCTAGGAAATGCCCAGGAAGGTTTCCTGGAGGCCGTTTCACAGACCTGTGTTTGGGAATCTTGGCTTGATTTTGTAAGGCACTCCACCCTGTCATTGTAAGTGAGTCCCTCCCTGGCATATTACCATAATCATATTGAAATTAATAAGAACAGGTGATGATTATCAAGCACTTACTCTATGCCAAGAATTGTCCTAAGCATTTACACATTCACACATCCATTATCTGTACTCATCTATATGAGTACACACTCACACATACTCCTTCCAACAGCCCCATAGGGTAGGTGCCATTTTACAAATGAGATAAGTGAGCACTTGAAAGGTTAGGTAAGTGGCAGAGCTATTTGTAGCTGGGCCACAAGGTACACAACAAGGTTGGGGCAGGGCTATAGCACAGGTACCAGCAAAAGCCTATGGGGGCTCAAGTAACACTCAGTGACAAGTGTGGAATCAGAAAAGACTGCATGGAGGAGGCAGCCTTGGCTAGTTCTTGTCCTCAGACAGGAGGACACCTAACCTGTAATGACAGCCCCCCTGCCACAGCTTCCTTCCCTGTCTTTGAGACTTCTGCTTTACTGTCATGAGACATGTGGCAGCTGGGGCCAGATGGCACCTTCAAACCCAGGAGACCAAGCCCCTTTCGGGCCAGTGGTCACTTCCTCCTGCCTTTTGTCCTCAGAGAGTTCCAGTTCCCAGGGCTTTGCTGGCCTCTAGCTCTATGACTGGGATGAGATAAGTGTCACTTAGACCCCATCTGGGCTTGAGATGTGAGAAGAGGAAATGGGCTGACTTTGCCGCAAGCTCGGTTTCAAATTACACACGAGGGGCTTTCTGAGGTGTGTTTCAGCGGGAGAGGCTAATGCCATAGCAACTACTTGGGCTCCAGGACCGGCCAGGCCCCCCCTCAGTCAAGTCAAGGCTCTGTGATCTCACGCAAGTTACTCAACCCCACTGATCTTCATTTGTTTTCCCTGGAGGTGGGAGAATGACAGCAGCCCCTGGCTCACGGGGTTGTGTGTACGTAACTGAGACAGGGAGTGTAAAACACCTAGCATAGGGCATAGAACATGGAAGGCATTTAATAAATGCCTGTTTTATTATTGTTTAGAGGCCTTCAAGGGCATATTAGATACCCACTTTTCATTATTTCAGCCTCAAAAGCTGAAACGGTGGTTCACCTATTGGAAATTGGGTTTACCTATGGGAAATTCTTTTATCCGCTAAATAGTTGTGAAATGACAACTGCTTAGGGCTTAGTCTGGGGGATACAGTTGTGACAAAGTGGCCACAGGCTCTGCTAGCCTCGAGGGTAGGGGGGCAGCAATGACATGCCCTGGACTGAGGTGGGAAGGCACAGGGAAGAGTCCATGACTTTTTGGGATGGCAGTGGTAAATAGCTTGCAGGACCAAGCCCAGCCTTCCAGGAAGGGTAGGGGCTGGTGAGCCGGGATCAGGGGTGGGAAGTGGGGTAAGGGAATGGGGTCCTAGGCAGAGGGAACAGCAGTTGCAAAGGCCAAGAAGGGAGACGGAAAGTACAGTGTGTTCCAAGAACTGAAAGCAGGAGAAGAAGAGAGATGAGGCTGGAGAGGTCTGCAGTAGGAGGGCTGGGAGGTTTCATGGGGCTGTCTTGTTTATGAACCCATGGGGGAGGGAGAGACCAGCAGCCCAGCTGAGACTTGAGGGGTCCAGGCCAAAGCTCTTACTGGCCATGAGAGCTGCGTCTTCACTGTCAGCCCCTTGGGTGGAAATGAGTCCTTACCTGTGTCCTGGCTTCCTTTGTGTGTGTTCAAGTAATCCCTGGTCTTCACCACTCTTTTCTCTGGATGGCGTTTCTGTTCCAAACATCCTTGGCACCCTTCTCCCCTCCCATCTCTCATTATTTAATTTAAAACCATTCATCTAATTAGCATCTGTCGGGATGGTTTTGGTGTGGTTTTGCCTGGAAGGACTGGGCTCCATTGGGTGACATCTTGGATTTTCTTCCAGCTCCGAGATTCCACCGGAAGGTTCCCACATTTATTTTGGCCTGAGAATGTTCCGAGGCAGAGATCAGAGACCAGGAATTTGGGAGCCTCGGTTGTCTCTGGGGTCGACCATTTGCAGTAGGGCTGAGTCCTTTGCCTTGGTCATTAGCCACTTCTCCATTCAGAAAGGGCCTGGACCCAAGTGCCCAAATTCACTCTAAAGGCTGAATCAAGAAGGGCTGTTGAATAACAAGGGCCCAGAAATTAGAATCAGAGATGTGTGTTTGTTTCCTGGATCCCTCAGGTATCTATCTCCTAGGAGACCATTTTCCCTCTCCGAGCCTCAGTTTCCTCAATAATAATAATAATAATAATAATAAGTAACATTTATTGTACTCACTTTCTGCCAGGCACTGTGATAAGCTTTTTCAGATCTCAGTAAATCCTTACAGTAAACCTGCTGGCAGTATCATCCCATTTTACAGACACAGACCTAAGGCATAGCAATTATATGACTTGCTCAAGGTCATGGAGTTGCAGAGTCAGAACTTGAACCCAGGCCTATGTGGTGCCAAAGCCTACATGCTATTCTGTGCTAGGGTTGTTGTGAGGATGAAGGGGTCACAAGTGATTGAACCAACTTTGGCAACCCTATAGTTACTCAATGGAAGGGATTTGGAAGACTGGAAGAGGCAGTTCTGTGTCATGAGTCCCGGTGCTGCAGTACTTGTGCCCTACAGCAGAGGGCAGTGTGGATAGATATTAATTCAGAGTATGAATGAGAGACCAGAAGAAGGAAGCAGGGCAGCCTGAGAGGTTGTACTCTGTGGTTGTTTTGCCCAAACTGTTGGGTTTGCCTGCCTTTGGCATTATTTGTAATGTCACAGGGATATTCTTTATAAACTAATGCAAGGGTTGGGTTTAGTCCATTTCAGGGTTAGACTAATGGCTGTTGGTGAAGACATTTTCTGGGAATTGGATATTTGGATATGTTCTTCTTTTTAAGGTCTTGGGAAGGGAGGAGGTAAGATGATAAACAGTCTCTGGGAAGCATTGTTGCTGGTAGCTCATTGCATCCCAGGCTGTGGAGACCTTGCCCTTAGGTCAGGAAGGCAAGCGGATGTGACTTGGAGACAGTATTGAGTAAAAAGGACTTGAGATGGAGTCACTTTTCTGACCACAATTCTCTTCAAGAACATTGTGGCTCTTTCTTAAGACCAGCCGATGCATGGAGCCTTACCCAGGCCACTCTCTCTGGGGCTAACCCAGGGGGGTTGGAGCTGTCTCTGCGAGAGGAGAGGGGCCATGCGGAACCTCCTTGAATGTGTCTTTTGGGCAGGAAATAGTTGCTCAGGAAGAAAGAACGCCCCAACATTAATGTGTTTTCTCAGAGGGAAGCCGAAGCCAGCCTTCTGGGTGGATGAAAGATGGGGACAAGGGCGGGGACTCTGGGCTGTGTGATCTTGTTTGGGGCTCAGGGTCCTCATCTCTAAAAACAGGATGATGGGTCCTGGTCCCTGAGCTTCCATTGTCCCAAGGGGATCTCCCAAGGGATAAGAGATCAGGTCTTTGATTAAGAACCTGGCCTGGGCTCACTTTTGAGAGAATCTATTTTGGGGCTCTGTTCCCTATATCGAAGTGCACTTTATAAAACCAAATGTCTGGCTCCAGATGCCCCACAGCTCCCATAATGTGTAAAGATCAGGTAGAGTGAGAAGCAGCAAGGAGCCAGGCACCTGGGCAGGTGGTGGCCTGCAGGCCAATGGGAGACTAAGGGCCGTGGGAGGCCAGGAAAGGGACAACACAGTGTGGGTGGGAAATTTGGCAAAGGCTTTTTTTAGGTGAGAGTTGAACTAGGTCAGGAAAGGTGGGCAGACATCAGAATCCTACCCCCTTCCAATTCCTTTAAAAACATTAAAAAAAATAAACAAACAAACAAAAACATTCAAAGCAAATATTTCCTCTTGTTTGTGCCCTCAATAAAGGGCACGAAATTATCCTCAGTGAGACAGAGGTGTCTGGAAGCACAGGAATTCCCCAAGGACTTGGGGGTTGGCGGCCATGGATCCTGTTCTCCAAAACTCCTGGGAAAGAAAGGGAATCAGCCACTAGCGCTGAACTAGTGTTTTCCAGCCTGGGGGTACTGTAACAGTAGTGAGATTCGGAGTGGTAGATGGGCGTCAGATCCAAAGTACCTTAGGAGAATCCTTAGTGGCACCAGGCCAGAGGGGCCCAAACCTGGCTGCACCTCGGAACCACTCTGGGGAGCTTTAAATTAGATTATAGGACCCCTCTGCAAACTTGAAGAATCAGAATCTCTGCGGGTGCGACCCTGGAGTGGAAGTCAGGTGATTCTGATGCAGGTCTGGGGTTGGGAGGTGGGAGTCCATATTTGGGGATTCCTCTTCTGGGCCTTTCACCATGTGAAGCATTTGGTTTGCACCTTCTAAATTCCCCTGCCAGCTTCCCTGTTCTGATGTGACCCTCTGACTTAGGCCTATGACTGTGACGCTGGAGGAAAACTGGGTGGCCCCTTTCCTCACATTTGTGTGGGGTCCCCCAACACTGCATCTCAGCAGTTCTGGCCTATGGAAAGTGCCCCTCCCCCCAACCCTCCTCAAGCTCTTCTCTGAAGTAAGAACCATTTAGCATCCAGAGTCATTCTTTGTCCCAATGGGGATTGGCCAGGACATGGATAAATGCAATTGTGAAAACATTTTTTCTCAGATCAGGATCATATAAGACAATTCCTGGGCATTCAAATTATTATAATAAGCCAAGTTCCACTTCAAAGGGGGCTAATTTAATAATAAGAAGAGCTGGGGCTCCAAGGGATTCTAATTAGATTTCTTTCCACACTCCCCCTTGGGTTTTTTTTCTGAAGAACAGCCAAGGCTGCTAGATTGTGTTATGTTTGGGTCCAGAGTGAAGAAATTTGGAAGCCAGGCCTGGCTGGGGAAGGCCATCCATCTAACTCCAGCCTGACAGCCCAGATCCTGCTCCCAGCAGGAGAGAGGCCTGGCTACTATGAAAGTCAACAGGATTTAGAAGGGCAGGGGTGGTGAGAGGTGAGGGAGGGGGGTGGAGTGGCAGAGGGCTTCCTGTGCCAGTTTGGTGAGGAGGGGGATGGGGTGAGTTAGGTAAGTGAGTTCTGGAGCTAAACTGCCTGTATTTGAATCCCAGCCCTTCCCTTTCCCAGCTATGTGACCCTGAATATATGACATTACCTCTATGCATCTTGGTTTCCTCATCTGTGAAATGGGGCTAATGAAAGAACTCATCCCATAAGGCAGTTGGGAATATTGAGGGTGTTAGGACACATATAGTGGCTAGGACAGTGCCTGGCACAGAGTGCTATCATTATTACTCTCTAAAGTAAGGAAATCAAAAGGTGGGAAACGCTTTCCAAGGTCAAGGCTGACTTTTTTTTTTTTTTTTTGAGGGCAATGTCACTGACCCTCTTATGTGGGACCTGCACCGGGGCTGCTGGCTTCCTAAGCCAGTGCTTAACCACCGCGCCACTTGGCCAGCCCAAGGCTGACTTAATTTTGCATGAATCCATTGAACTCAGAAGCCGGCTTGGAGGAAATATCCAGGAGACTATTGGTTTTGGTCCCTGCTGTTGTGACAAGAGACCACTGTTCAAGTCCTGGCTTTGCCACTTATTAGTTGTGTGACCTTGCAAAAATTGCTTTACCTCTCTGAGTGTCAGTGTCTTTATCTACAAAGGACTGATAACAATAATAGACTCAAACAAAAGAGGCAACGCTAAGGGAAGATGCATGTTAAGAGTACCTAACATGGAGCCAGGTTCATAGTGGCGCCTTAAGAAATGTTATTACCCAAACCGTCCATTCTATAAAGCAAATATTTTCTCATATTACACCTCTGGAATTTATATCCATCTTATGATTGATGGCACCTTATCATGGCTATTGTCTGGGCAAACACCAAAAGCTTCAGTGTCACGACTTGCAGAATGGCAGCAAGTGGCTTGGTAGAAAATCCAGGGGAATTCAGAACAAAATGGCTGTGGGAGGGAGTTGGGGAGATTGCAAGTCCTAGTGTTTAGTCACATTGCCCACAAGGGGTCAAAAGTGAGCTAGTGCTGAATAATAATAGCACAGCCAGCCTAGAAGCCCAGCACCCATGACTTATGTATCTTTCACGGATTCTTTTAGAAAATGCCACATCCCCAGTGCTCCTGAAGGCCAGAGGACCATATTATGTGGGAAAACATGAACTCTTAGGACTCCGAGTTGAAAGGAATTTAGGAGCTGGTTACCATTTTTGTTTTTTATGTTGTCATTTTAAGTACGCATAGAGTGATAGGTGATTCAAATCTACTTCTAAGCTGAAAAAGCCCTTTCCCCAAGCATGAAATCAAAATTCTAAGTGATAAGAAAGCCACAGGCCATAGATTATTCAGGAGTGTTTTTCATTCTTGGTGGTACATATATTCATGGTGTGTTTTATGATGGATGTTAACTTAGGTTTGATGGATTTTGGTCCTATTTTCCATTGTCTCACACAGACCTTACTATGTTGGGACCAAGATCTTACCTTTATTGAGCACTTCCTAAGCCTGGTGGTGTGCTTGACACATTACGCATTATTTCACTTATTCCTCCCAACAAGCGCATAAAGGAGGGATTTCCTACCCATTTTGCAGCTGAATGGAGGCTCTGAGAAGGGAAATGACTCACCCAAAGTCATGGGGCCAGAACTCGATCCCCATTTGAATGCATTGAGCATGTCCCTCCATGTTGCTGGTGGAGGTTAAGAGACCTGGCCTTCCTTGAGAAGCTGCCCATCTGCTTTGTCCAGCAATCCCTCTGTGGCCTGGATAAGACCACTTAGATTCAGGGTCAAGGCCAACATCACCAAGACCTTCAAGTCTTGAGCCATGATTTATCAGGTGACAAATAATTAGTATTTCTTAGGTGCCTGGGAAGCAGGCGGGCAGCAGAAGCAGCACTGACATGGGTGTTAAGAGATATGGGTTCTAATTCCAGAGATACTATTTGCTGGCTGTGTGCTAGTCACAGAACCTCTCTAGGCCTCTGTTTCCTTATTGGTAAAAGGAGGATGATGATGATGATAATGAAATACATTAAGAAATGTAAAGTTCTTGGCATTGGGCCTCCCTGTGTGCCTAGAGCTCTAAGTGGAAGCTCCCAGGTGCCACTTCTTGCTTTTTGTGGTTATTACTACCTATCACCCTGGGGTAGATAGATATTATCTATCTACCTGAAGGTGCATCTTGGGTAGCCTTCAGAGCTAGAGAGAAGGCTAGCAGGACCTTCAGGGGCATGAAAACTTTTAGATAGTAGCATAGCCATTGTCTGTTTCTCTGGCTGGGGCAGCGGTCCAGCAAGGCTGGCCAGCAGCCCAAGCTTCTGGGCCCAGCTTGGAGTTTCATCACTAGGGGAGTTTGGATACTGGCACCTGCACACCTGGCAGGAAGAAGCCAAGCTCACCATGCCTGTCTGGGGACATTGCATTATAGGATTACACTTCAAAGGCTCTATCTTCATATGCTTCAGCCTTCCCCCAGACTTGACCACAAGACATATGGCTTTGGGGCTCAACCTCAGTGCTGTCCAGTGATTCTATCCTCCAGGGAGGAAGAGGTGACTGATTTCCAAGCTGGGATAGAACCCAGAGTGGCTCGAACAGACCAGCATATACTCAGAGCCTGAAGACATCAGACAGCAGAGGAGAAGCATTTTGAGGCTCTCTGCCTGATTTCTTTGAGATTGGGGCACAAGAACATGCCTTTCGTCTCTTTAATTCTTCTCCCTATTGCTCTAGACATAAAGAAAATTTAGATAATTCAGGTTAGCAAAAAGAAGAAAATAAAAGTCCCCTGTAAATTTATAATCTGGTCTCACGTCTGTCAATGTTTTGGTGCATATCTTTCCTGTCTTTTTTCTATGGGCAGATATACATGTAGGCTTTTAAAAATGACCTTGAAAATAGAATCATTCTTTGTGTGAAGTGCTTAGAACAGTATCTGACACATAGAAAGTGCTTAATAAATGCTAACTGTTATTGTTATTTCCAATAATTTTCTCCCATAAATAGAATTTCAGCTACATGAGAAACAGAACCTTATATGCCTTATTCACCTCTGTAATCTAGTGCTTAGCACATAGTAGGTTCTCAATAAATATTGGTTTAATAAATAGATGAGTAGACATTTCTTCATCTTATTAGATTTTCATCTGTAATATTTAATAGCAGCGTAATAATGCATTGCTGAATTTGTTTCTATTGTGGCTGGTGTTTATTAAAAAAAAAAAATCACTCCCAACCTCCTTAGTCTTTATCTCAGTGAACATCCTATCCTAACCTTGTTCCGACCTGCAAGAGATGGGGTGTGCTGGGTTCCCTGGAGCTTGAGGGCCCAGCATCACTTCAGAGAAGCCAGAAGCCAGTCTGTGGGCAGCCAGCGCCCTCCTTGGCTCACAGAAACCACCAATCATTGACTTAAACCGTCTAGGTAACGCATAGACGAGTAAAAACCCCAACTCCTGCATTTTTGATGAAGCTGACATTATACAAATGCTCAGGGCTTACTTGGTCAGACCCGGCAGCTAGGGGCTGAATCAATAATGAAACACTGGGAGGAATAAAGCATCAAACAGGGCATTCTGCAAAGCAAGCAGCTAAGGGGTCAAGTCAGGTGACTTAGCATGGCTGATGGCCAATGGTCCCTTTCCCCTGGCTGCCAGGCAGGGACATGGTCAGGCATGCAAATTACCCTCAATTCCTACAAGCCTGGTGGGCAGTGTGACTTCCTGGGAAAGCCTCTAGGCTAGGAGCCCAGAGACATGGAAATGGTATTCACTTTGTGGCCTCAGGCAGGTTATTTTTTCCCCCTCTGCTTCAACTGGGAAAATAGATCCTTGACAAGGATGCCATGGTCCTTCCCAGCTGTGAGATTCAATGTATTCAGCATGAACCTAAGGTTCAGTATAATCTATTAAGAGCCACACATGAGCAGGACTCAGGAAATCTATCACATGGATCAGTCCCAGCTCTTTTTTCAAGCTGGAGAGAGCAATCTTCTCCCTGCTCTGAGATTCTTGGCCTTGAGGTCATCAAGAAAGCCTTCCATGGGGCTGGCCGAGTGGCTCAATTGGTTAAGAACTCACTCAAGTGTGTGAGCTGAGCTCTGAGCAACAGCAGTTTGATGCCCAGCCCAAGCTGAGCTGCCACTGAGCTGCCAGCAGGTGGCAGGATAGCTCAGTTACACAAAAAAATAAAAAAGAAAGAAAAAAAAGAAAGCCTTCCTCTGTCCATCCAAAGATAATGCTGTGTAGTGAAGGGGACCCCAAGCCCCAGATTTTATCTTTTACCCGAGGTCACATCTTATGTGACACAAGACCCCTAACTTTGGGACAGAGATCTTACCCCTCCCCAAAGAGGGAGAGGGAGGAGAGTGGAGCCACATGGGGAGGTGTGAACTGTGGGTGCAGCTGCCAAGTAGGGGTTTCTGTGTTCACTCCAGCACATCCTACCTTGGTCTGCTCAGTTGCTTCCTAGAACTTGCACACTCAAAGCCAGGCCTATGGACCAGGGGCATGGGCGATGCCTGAGAGTTGTTAGAATTGCAGCATCTCCCCCTGCCGCACACCTGCTAAAGCAGAATCTGCACTTGGATACTCAAGGTGCCACACATGACGGCTGGTCTGTGGGGGCTGTGGGTGGAGGGGCGGTGCTGCTCACAGGGACAATGCAGAGTGGTGGTACAGTGTCCCAGCTCTGAGGAGTGCTGCTGCCTCCCAGGTGTGGTTTCACTTCACAGGAGGGGACACTTGGGAAATGCTTCCTTGTAGAGCATTTCCTTGGAGGTGGGTTATCTATGCTTGTTTTCCAGGTCAGGTTGAGTCCCAGGAAACTTCTGTCCATTGGTTTAAAAACTTTCAAGGACTTCCCCACCTAACTTTTTCTGTCAAGAGAGCAAAAACCATAAATTCAGCACTCAGTGTCTGCTGTGGGCCAGAAACTGGGTCCAGGACGAAGGGGCTGGGGATGGGATCCCAGGCCCGAGTATGATGCACTCAGGAGATACCTGAAGATGCAAACAAACAATAGGAGGTCAGCCCCTGTACACGGCCTCTAACTACAGTTGACCCTTGAACAACGTGGGTTTGGGTGGTGCGGGTCTACTTATATGTAGATTTTAAAAAATGAATACTATAAATGTATTTTCTCTTCCTTATGATTTTCTTAATAACCTTTTTTTCCTCTAGCTTATTTTAGTGTAATAATATAATATATAATATGTATAACAGACAAAATACTTGTTAATTGACTTTATGTACTGGCAAGTCTTCAGGCCAATAGTAGGCTATTAGTAGTTAAGTTTTTAGAGAGTCAAAAATTGTATGCAGATTTTTCACTGTGTGGGGGGTTGGTGCCCCTAACCCCCCCATTGTTCAAGGTTCAACTGTCTAGGAAGAGCCTCCTTAGACGTCAGGTTTACCTCTCTTATTCTAATTCACAGTGGATCTTAATCATAGCAGAATTGTCTAAGAAATTTTTTCAAAATGTGTTTGCCTGGGTTCCCCCTTGGTGTGTCTGACTCGGTAAGGCTGAATTAGAGAAAGCTTCCATGGTCATTCTGATTCTCAATTTTGGCCCACTAAGAACTGCTGCTATGTAATGTAGTCCAAATATTTCTGGTCTTCCAGGAGCTGAGATGGGCTTGTCTGCAATGATCAAAGGATCAGGTCATTCTCTGGGATGGAGACTGCCAACTGTGCACTGAAATTCATCCTCTTCTTTCTGGGCACATAGCTGGACTGCAAGTCCCAGTCTCCTTTGGAGCTGACAGTGATCATGTGACTAAGTTCGCTAGCACAATGTGATGCACACTTCTTTGGGACTAAGCCTGGAGAAAGTGGCTGGGTCTTCCCTACGACCTATACCCGTTATAGCAAGGTGGGACCTCAACCATACAGATGACAAGTTCCCAAAGGATGACAGAGCCACAAGATGGAAGGAACCTGGGTCTCTGAATCACCACATGGAGCTGAGATACCTGCCAACAGTCAACATTCACCTCAGATATGAAAGAAACAGTAACAAGTTTTTTTTTTTTATTGTTCTTAAAGTCACTGAAGTTGGGGATTTACTTATGTTACAACAACCTACCTTACGCTAACTAATACAGCTCTCTCTGCCCCACTTGTTTTCCTCAACGCTTTTTTATCTCAACGTTCAGAATTCAAGATCTAGCCTTATTCCACTGCATTAACATTTTTATTTGGGAGTAGGTAGGGCTTTTGCTTAATATAGCCTGATCCTCAGCATATCATCAGGATCTTTGCACTTGATTCTAATTTAATTCTTTTTTGAGCAGTTATATTTGTATGGCTTGAAGTTTCATAGCTTTTATTTTGCCTTACAGAGCTTCCAAAGAATAAAGAGAAATTATACTCATTATTATTATTATTTTATTATTTTCTTTTGGTACTTATTATTTTTAAATAGAAAATTACTACTCTATTTTGTAATGACCACATAGGTCCATTGGACACATTTGTAAATCTAAGCTATATGTTGGGATTTTAGTGATCTTATTTTTCCTATCTCTTGAAAATTTTGCTATTTCCTCACCTGAGGAATTATTTCATCATTACTTACCAGCTACTCTCAACTATGCTAAAAAGATTAAAATAACAAAAAAATTGAACAATTATGGAATTATCTAGAAGGATGGTATAATAGTGACATAAATCATCACTGTTGTATCATCTACAGTGTTCTTTTTTTTTTTTTAAAGATTTTATTGGTGAATTGGGGGAGGGGAACAACTTTGGGGAATCGGGGAAGGGGAACGGACAAGTTGCTGTCCTTTTGTTCTTCAGTCTAGTTGCAGAGGACGTTGCTTCACTGGCCCATGTTGGCATCCTCATTACGTTCTTCCCGGATGAGGCAGATCGGTCGTCGGCCTCTGAATGGTCACTCACCGCAGCTCACGCTGGCTGCCGGCCACTCACTGTAGCTTATAACAGTCCACTGCAGCAGGGGCTTCAGCCTACACCGTCGCCGGGGCTCGCAGCCCAGCTCCAGGTGGAGCTGTTGTTAGCTGTAGAGGGCAGTGTCACTGGCCCTCATATGTGGGATCCAAACCGGGGCCACTGGCATCCCAAGCCAGCTCTTAACCAATGAGCCACTCGGCCAGCCCTCATCTACAGTTTTCTTATTGAGTTGCTGTGGTAGGTAGAATAGTGCCCGCCCCCCCCCGCAAAGATATCCACATCCTCCTAATCCCTGGAACCTGTGAATGTGTTACCTTATATGGCAAAAGAGACTTTGAAGATATGATTAAGTTAAAGATCTTGAGATGAGAGATTATTCTGGATTATCTGGTGGCCCAATGCAATCACAAGCATCCCTAAAAGAGTCAGAGAAGGGCATGTGACTATGGAAGCAGAGAACCAGTGATATAGCATGAGAAAGACTTGATTGATTAACCAATGTTAGCTTTAATGATGGAGGAATGGGGCCATGAGCCAAGGAATGTAGGCAATCTGGAAAAAGCAAGGGAACGATTCTCTCCTAGGGCTTCCAAAGCTCTGATGACAGCTTGATTTTTGCCCAGTGAGACCCATTGCAGACTTCTCACCTCCAGAGCTGTAAGGAAATACATTTTACATTTATGTTGTTTAAAGTCACCAAGTTTGTAATGATTTTTTTACAGTAGCAATTGGAAGTAAATACAGTTGCCCAAAATATTGTATTGTTAGAAAATATAAAGAGAAGAGTGGAGACATTATCTTATAGTTTGAATTTTGCTTTCATTGAACACAACTGAGAAATCAGATTTTTTTCCCTTTTCCATCAATAATGGCAAAGAGAGGAAAACTGACAGAGAAAGATGTTTTGAAGTAATCAGGTGATTCAGAAGACAAATGCAGATCGACAGATAACATCACTTTAGACTCAAGTTAATGAGGATGGTGACATTGATCACGTACGTGAAATCTGAGATTGTGAGTCTTCAGACAACGGTGTCCTGGGTGAATTTTCTCAAACTCAAGAATACACCTGAAACTAATAAAATAAATAAATAAATAAATAAAAAAGAATCAATGAATAAACAAAGTATGTATTTCTAAGGAGAAAATTGAATGTAGCATTCTCATCTAGTTATTCACTCAACAGGAAGGACAGAAACCTGGACTATCCCGTTTTACTAAAAGGTTGTGTCACAGTATTTTCTTTTATCTTTTGTGATGCAGGTGCACTGACATTTACTTGATATGCATATAAGTGGTTAAATGCGAAGGGAGGTGTCAACTAAAGATGACTGAAAGGAAAAAGTTGTAGAAATAAAAAACCATCATCGAATTGCTCATTCTGATTGGTGTTTATAAACCTAAGAAGACAACTCTTTTGCAATTATTGAGCAAATAAGATGACTGTTCTGTCTTTAACAAAATTATTAGCCATTAAAGCTTTCAAAAAGTTCTTCAAGTATTGCACTTTGACTTTGCAAGTGCAAGAAGGAAAAATCAGAAATGCATGAGAAGTTAGAATTCAGTAAAGATGTACTTTGAATGTGAAATTGGTATTTACAAGATGTGTGCGTTCCTGGCTCATGCATGACATGACAGTTGGTGAGATGTTGGTTGCATTCAGATGTCACCTCCTTCAGGTACCTTCAGATATCTGAACAACAGAAAAATATGGAGTAAAAATTTAGGTTTGCCATGTTTAAAGTTTTATTAGAATATCAAATAAAGTAGATCTTCACTCTCTCTTTATTCTTATTGCTTTAAATTTTTCAAAAGAGGACTTAAAATATTTAAAAGTGGCTCATTCGACCTAGATGATAAATGATAATGACTGTTTCCTCTCATATGATCTTTCTCTCCATTCTACTTTTTGTCATAAAAACGTCAATGAGACCAGGGTGGCTCTTTTTTTATTATTATTTTTTAATTTTTATCTTTTAAAGACTTTTTTATTGGGGAATTGGGGGAGAGGAACAGCATTGGGGAATAGGGGAAGGGGAACAGACAAGTTGCTGTCTTTTTGTTCTTCAGTCTGGTTGCGGAGGACATTGTTTCCCTGGCCCATGTTGGTATCGTCATTGCACTCTTCCCAGATGAAGCAGATCGGTCGCCGGTCTCTGGATGGTCACTTACCGTGGCTATTGGCAGCTCACGCTGGCTGGTGGCCACTCACTGTAGCCTATGGCAGCCCACTGCAGCAGGGGCTGTAGCCTACACCATAGCCGGGGCTCGCACAGCCCAGCTCCATGTGGAGTTGTTGTTAGCTGTAGAGGGCAGTGTCACTGGCCCTCATATGTGGGATCCGAACCGGGGCCGCTGGCGTCCCAAGCCAGCTCTTAACCACTGTGCCACTCGGCCGGCCCCCAAGCCAGCTCTTAACCAATGCACCACTTGGCCGGCCCCAGGGTGGATCTTTGAGCTGAGGTACTTTGTGCTATGCTCTTAAGATGCTTCTCAGTGAGCCCCTCCAAACACACAACTCAACAGCGATGCTTATGGGCAGAATTGTGTCCCAGGCTTGGGAAAATCCATTGCAGAGAGCTCTCTATTAGCTGTCTTCAGCTGAAAATCCAGTTATGGAGGGCCCAGTCTGGCCCAGTCTTTCAGAAGATACAGAAAGCCAAGAGCAGAAGTAAACTAGGCCTTTGTTCTCTCGCTACTCCTTTGTTTACTTCATTCAATCCTTCTTTCAGCAAAGATTTGTTTGGCTCTCACCACTATGCTTGATGTAGAGCAGTGTTCTCAAAGTGTGGTCCATGGGTTCCTGGTAGGGTCTCCGAGACCATTTCAGGAGGTCTGTGAAGCCAAATATATTTTAATACTAATGGTCAGACATTATTTGTCTTTTCACTGTGGTGTCATGTGATGGTACAAAAACAATGGTGGGTAAATCTGGTGCATCCTAATATGAATCAAAGCGTTGGTACCCAAGGCACAAGGGTCATTGTATTCTTCATGGCCATGCATGCACAGCAGAAACAAAACAAAATTAGCTTTATTAAATCTTGATCCTCGAGTACACGTTTCTTTAGTATTCTGTGTAAGGAAATGGGGAGATACATACAAAAGTCTGGTGGCTGTGGTGAGAACAAATACTGTGTGATTATTTGAGGGGTGGGCTGCACTAGCTGCTTCTTTCATGGATCACCCTATTTACTTGAAACAATGACTGCCAAACTATGGTTCTGCAGACTTGGGTATCTGGTAGCTATTTTCTTGACTGTGATCCAAAGGAGCCTGTCACTTTCAAGGAAAACAACTGGCAGTATTTGTTGTCAATGATAAAATTTGAGCTTCAAAGTGAAAATTAGAGTTTTGGAAAACTTGTATCTGCCACTGTGAACTTGACAGCTTCTCAATACTTAGAGACTTTTCTGGTGAGATCTGTGATGGTATGAAAATGTGATCTTTGGTATTGTATAATGGAGTGTGTCCACATTTGGAAGATCTGCATAATTCAATGATCTCCTATTTTCAAAAGGACCAGTACATGATGTGTTGGTTTCCTGGGGTTGCCTTAACAAAGTGCTGCAAACTGGCACGTTGGCTTAAACAACAGAACTTTATTCTCTTACAGTTCTAGAGACTAGAATTGAGGTGTTGGCTGGGTTGGTTTCTTCCAAGGGCTGTGAGGAAGGATGCTTCATACCTAGCTTCTGGGGATTGGCTGACAATCTTTGGCATTCCTCAGCTTGTAGACACATCACCCAACCACTGCCTTCATCTTCATATAACAATCTTCCTGTATGTGTTTATGTTCACATTTCCTCTTTTTATAAGGATACCAGTCATTTTGGATTAGGGTTCATCCTACTCCAATATGACCTCACTTTAGCTAATACTATCTAAATAACCCTATTTCCAAATAAGGCCCCATTCTGAAGTACTGGGGGTTAAGACCTCAACATATGAATCTGGGGGTATACAATTCAATCACAACACATGAGGTCATAAAATCATGCATGGGTAAAAGATTCATTCAAAGTTCAAGGCAGACCAATGAATTTTAAAATAACTGAATGTAAAACATTCATGGATGTGGTTTCAGATTCCACATTGTAACCAACCTTTAAGAAACCACCATGGCTGAGTTTTGGTGTAGTAACAAAGAAGAATATGCATAGTTATGTGAAAATGCTATTAAAACACTCTCCCCCTTTTCAACTACATATTGTATGAGGCCAGATTTTCTTTATACACTTCAACAAAAACAACATATTGGAATAGATTGAATGCAGAAACAGATATGGAAGTCCAGCTGTCTTTTATTAAGTCAGACATTAAAGAAATTTACAAAATAAAGCAATGCATTATTCTCACTAATAGTTTTGTTTTGAAAAAAATATAGTTATTTAAACCATTCATTTATGCTAATGTGTAATGGGTTTATTTTAATTATTTTAGATAAATTAGTAAATATTTAAAATTTTCTCAGTTTTAATTTCTAATTAGGTAAACATCTACAGCAAGATTTCTCAACCTTGGCACTAATGACATTTTGGGCTGCTAATTTTTTGTCATAGGGGCTTGCTGTCCTGTGTCTTGTAGAATGTTAGCAGCCTCTCTGGCCTTGACCCATTGGATGCCAGTATCACTCCCCATCCTCTCCCCTACACATGTGGCAACCGAACATGTCTCCAGATGTAGCCAAATGGCCCCCAGTAGACGAACTCTGATCTACAGATCTAACCAGTATAAACAAAAGTTCTTTGGGGTCCTCAATAATTTTTAAGAGTGGAAAGGGGTTGAAAATTTTTGAGATTGAAAAGTGTGAGCACCATTGATGTAGGGGAATATCCTGGTGAGCAAATCATTCATGGGACCTCCCTCATGGAACTTACAGTCTAATGGAGGAGACAAACATGAACCAAACAGCAGTAAAATTGCAACCTTGGCAAGTGTTTTTGAAGATGATGTATACGATGCCATGAGGCTTCCTCTTCCTTTCTACCTGCACCATGTCCACTCTCTCACCCTGGCTCCTATACTTCGGTCTGTGCTGCTCCATCCGAAGACTTCTACCTTCTGCAGTTGCTGGTCCTGGTCAAAGTCCCTTGGTATATACTGGGCATGAATCACAGATGTGGAGAGGGAAGGTATCACCTTTGAAATTAATTCCTTTACTTTACATGTAGTAAACTGAGGAAAACAGTGAAGCCTAGAAAGGCGAGGTCACATGCACCTCAAGTCCAGACTGCCACAGAGGTGGGGGTAGGGGAAGCCATACCTTAAATTGAATGCTGACTGAGTTCTGGCCAGGCCAGTCTTACATGTCATTGCTGTAATCTGAGGATTTAGTTGTTGTTCATTCACTTAATAAATAGGTTTCTGAACACCTACTATGTGCCCAATTAGAATATGGTGAACAAGAGGGACAAAGTCTCTGCCTTCATGGAGTTCATCGTAGTGTGTGTCTTTGAGAATGAGTGGACATAAGAGTCTGAAACTCAGAGGAAAGATCAAGACCAGAGACACAGTTTGGGAGTCATCAGCATATAGATAACATTGAGAGCTACAGGTCTGGGTGAGTGAATGTTCAAAGAGAAGAAGAGAGCCTGGGCTTGAGCACTGGGGTATCAGTTCCCTAGAGCTGCTGTAACAAAGTGCCACAAATTGGGTGGCTTAAACAGAAGAAGGTGTCTCACAATCCTGGAAACTAGAAGTCCAAGATCAAGGTGTTGACATGGTTGGTTCCTTTTGAGGGCTGAGAGGGAGAATGATCCATGTCTCACATAGCTTCTGATAGTTTACTGGCCATCTTTTGCATTTCTTGGCTTGTAGATGCATTACTCTGATCTCGGCCTTCATCTTCACATCACATTCTCTCTATATGTGGGTTTGTCTCTGTGTCCAAACTCCCCCTTTTATAAGGACATCAGTCATATTGGATAGGGCCATCCTAATGATCCCATTTCAGCTTGATCATCTGCAAAAACCCCATTTCCAAATAAGGCCACATTTGTCGGTACTAGGGGTTAGGGCTTATTGGTTCCTTAGTTAGAGTGGGAGTTTATGGAAGCTAGGTGATAAATGGAGTTTGGACCCAAGCGTATCTCACAGTGAATTTAATATGTTTACAGACCTACTCTGAAATTACTTTCCAAGTCCTTGGTATATACCTGAGAAAGATATACTTGGCAGCTGGAAGAACCCTCGCATTGATTCCCTGGCTTGTGCAGTAATGAGCCATTATGGTAAGAAATGCCTAGTGAAAGCCCTTGAAACCTTCTCCTACTGCCACTCCTGGCCAAAATAGTAAACCAGAAGAAATAGTGTATTTTGGGAGGAATTACAGAGATTAAGGAGGAATTAGAGATTAGAGATTAAAGACTTTCAGAGTGAATGGGTGGTGATTCCTATCATCCTTATTCAATTTACCTATCTGAATGGGTTATGGCATATCATAAGTTTACAAAGCAGGAGCCCCAATCCCAGCTGCTGTGCTAGATGTGATGTATTTACTGGAGCAGGTCAACACAAGCTCTTGAATTTAGCATGTGACTATTAATCTGGTGAATGCATTTTTCTTGGTTCCAGTCAGTCGAAAAGATCAAAAACCATTTGCTTTCACGTGGCAGGAACAGCATTAGCTGTTGGTTGTCTTACACCAGGGGCTGTATTGGCTTTTCTGTTTTCTGACATGATGCAATCCACAAACTCTTGATGGTCTCGACATTCTGCAGAACATTTCATTGGCCCACTATCTAGATGATATTGTGCTAATGGACCTAGTGTGCAGGCAGTAGATACCTAGAGACCCTAGAAGGAATATGTCCCATAGGGTGGGAGGTAAACCCTACAAAGATTCAGGGACTTGCCATATTGGTGAAGCTCATAGGGATATAATGGTCTGGGGCATGCTAGTACATATTTCCTAAAATAAAGGGCAAATTGTTGAAACTAACACATCTTAACACTAAGAAATAGATATAACACCTGGTGGGCTCCTTTGGGTTTTGGAGGCAGAGCTTATCACATTTGCTAATACTGTTCTGACTCATGTGTTAGATGACTTAGAAGGCTGCTAGTTTTGAGTGGGTGCAGAGCAAGAGAGGGCTCTGCAATGGGTCCAGGCTGAAGGGCAAATGAGACCTACTTACCCATGAGGCACAGTGTCTAAGATCCACAGTACTTTTAGGGGCCTGCAAAAATATTTTATTTTAAAATCAAAATAAAAATTAATATAATAATCATAAACATAATCATAATCAGTCTAGCCTAGACTATATCCATCTTTATACCACTGGAGTCATATTTAATTTTTTTTTGATAATGAGAGAAAGGGCCCACAAAGGCAAAAAAAATACCTAGTGAATGAAAATCATAATGCTGCCCTAGGCGCAAGTTGCTTTGCCGCTTAGATCACATGATCTAACCAATCTAACGGTGTTGGACATGCCTATGGTAGATCCAGGCACCACACACAGTACCTGGTCAGCCCCATTAGGAGAGTCAGAGTGCAGACCCCTTGGGTTCTATGTCAAGGCCATGGCCTACTATCTATTTGAAAAGCAGCTCCTGGCATGATACTAAGTCCTAGCAGAGACTGAGTGTTTGACCAGAGGACACAGGTGACTACTGTGGCCAGAGCTGCCTATCCATTAAGCTGTGAATTGTCAGAAACACCAAATCAAAATGCTAGTTATAATGCTCCAAGTCATGTGATGGAAATCATTTATTTTGGGTTGGGCCCAAGCAGGAGGCACAAATCAATTACATGAACAGTTAAGGCAGAACCCCACGTAGTTACTTCTTCCAACTGACACCTCTTGCTCCCTCAGCTCACTAGTGTGGCCTCAGGGGAGTTCTTGAGGACCAACTGAAGGAAAGAACTTGGCCTGGTGCACAGGTGAGCGGAGGCAATGCATGGCACCGGCCAAAGAGGGACTGTTGTCGCTCCACTCGGGTGGCCCTAAAAGAACGTGGTGAAAGGAAATCCTCCTAAATGGGCAGAACTGTGAGAAATACACTCTGTGGTCCAGAATGCATAGAGAGAAAAAGGAACTGAGATATGGAAAATGACCTTCAGGGTGTAGCTAATGGCTTGGCTCCGTTTTCTGGGGAAATCTAGAATGGAAACATAGGACTTACTTTCTTCCAGGCATACGTTGAATCCTTATGCCAATCTTATCAGGTGGGCATTTTTGTTATCCCCATTTTACAGAT
This sequence comes from Aselliscus stoliczkanus, assembly GCA_033961575.1. Lineage (NCBI taxonomy): Eukaryota > Metazoa > Chordata > Mammalia > Chiroptera > Hipposideridae > Aselliscus > Aselliscus stoliczkanus. The sequence continues at coordinate 165,509,791 of CM066730.1, forward strand.
GAGGGAACTGAGGGGCAGAGGGGTTCAGTAACTTGCTTCAGGTCTTACCACCAGTCACTGGGACCTGAACTCAGGCAGCCCAGCTTTTGACTAATTTTCATAGCAGAGTAGAATGAATAGGGTTGCACTGGAAGTTGGGCTGTCTGATTTGAATCCCAGCAACGTTATTGATATCCTGAGGACTTTGGGACAAGTTTCATCTGTACTCTAGGTCTCTGTTTCTTCTCCTAAAATGTGGTGCCTGGACTCTATTTTTGATAATGCCTCTTCTTGCTCTAAGTTACTTGATTCTTCTGGGCCTTCCAGGGGTTCAGCCCAGGCTAGGTGCAGGGGATGCAAACATGAATAGGCCATAGTTCCCCAGGAATACGCTGGCCCCCTCTGTAAGCAACATCCATAAAGGCTGCATTCTTCACCTACCTGAGCAATTATGGGTTTGGAGATTTTTAAATAATGATTTCAGCATGTGCTTTGTATAAACAAAGGTTGGGGCAAGGGAGATGAGGGGAATGTGGGCCTGGCTCATTCGTGCAGCTAAAAATAGAAATGTGCAAGTCCTATAATGATGAGGCAGAAACTTAAAACAAATTTCTTGGAAAATTCTCTCCCCATGCCACACTGCCCAGGTATTCCCTCCCCCCGTTTTTGCCTTGTGCAAATGGAGCAAGGGAAATTGGGGTGAGGGGTGGGTATCACAACACACACTTCCTTCCTGGCATGGAGGAGGAGGGGCCGAGGAGACCAAGTGGGGAACAAAACGTCTGTTCAGGAACTTGATTCAGGCTGACATGGGTCTTTGAGCTCCCTGAGTGGCATTTACGGCTACAGATATGGAAAAGAAAATAAATCTCCCAGGCCCGGCATCTTGCTTTAATTAATAACATAATCAAGTTTCTGGCCTCGTGGAATGGAAGGATTTCAACACTCAAGGCCCCTCTGGCAGCAGGCAAACAGTGGGCCCCCTGGCCAGGCAACCCCCAAAGCAATAGGCTGGCCAGGCAGGGCAGCGAGATCAGGAGGATGTGCTCAAGGCCTCCAGGGTGTGAGCAGGGGTTCAAAAGCGGAGAGTCAGGAAAGCAGGAAGCACTTTGATTGTCATAATCCCCGGTGTTCATTGTGCATTTATTACATCCTGGACTTTCACCTTGATACCCCATTTCAATCCCTACAGAACTATTGGGCAGGCTGTTGTCCCTATTTTTCAGACCAGGTAATAGATCTGGAGAAATTGGGGTGATTTGCCCAGAATCACACAGCTAGGAGGTAGTGGAGCTGGGAGTGAATGATCTGAATGCAGGGCTGTCCAAGTCCAGAGAGACAGAGAGGGGCTGAGGGTCACTGAAGGGCTGAAAGACTGTGCTTTCCATTTGTACCCAAGGTCTTGGGTGGAGGTGGGATGGTATGCCTTTTAATCAGGAATACCCACCATCTCTGTTTGAGCTGATGGAAGTGTCTAAGGAAGGGGTCGGGTGGGGGTGTTGAGAAGTGATGGCCAGATTTAAAAAGTAGGTTTAGAAGGAGAGACGTGTAGGTGCTGAGGAAGGCTAAGGAATGAGTGTCAGGAGCCCTGGGGACTGGTTGGACACCCAGAGGTCCCTTTAATGCCTACTCTCCAGGTCCCATGAGCCAAGAGCAGGAAAAAAAAGGAAAGAGGCTCCGGTCTGGCTCAGAACTCTGTGACCCTCTGGGTGCTAAGCCAGGCTGGGGACCATGGCCTGATGGCTGCCATTCCTTCCCCCACATGAGGGGCCGCTTTGGACGGCCTCTCTGGCAGAAAATGCTTGGTTCTCTTTGGAGGGTCCAATAAGTAAATAAATACAGGAAACTGTCAAATCCTGATCTGGCCCCTATCTACCTTCATCTTCCCTTTCCCCTCAAACACTCCATGCCTCAACTAAGTCAGTCCATGTGTGGGTCCCTTGGTGGCCTGGGTTTGCATGGGTGTCCCCATTACCTGGAGGGGTCACTCCCCCATCGCTGATGCTGGGATCCTCTCCACTGTTTTGCTCAAAAGCTACCTCCCCCAGGAAGCCTTCTCTGAGCATGTCAACCAGAAGTAATTCTTCTACCTTTGAGCACCCACAACACTTTATTTCATTACTGGGGTACTTTTTACCTTTTAACTGAGTCACTCATTCATTCAGAACACTTGCTTTTACATGTTATTCTGTCCACATCTTATCTCTTCTCTAGGTTTCTCAAAGGCAGAAGCTGTTTGTAGTAGTAGTAGTAGTAATAATAATAATAATAAAAAATAATAATCGTAGTATTTTCCAGTTGCTAAATACTTAGTCTATGACAGGCACATAACATTTTTATGTGAGTTATTTTGTTTAATCCTCCAAAACCCTGTGAGGTTGGTGTTATTATCCTCCATATTTTATAGATGAAGGAACAGAGGCAAACAGAGGTTAAGCTAACCTTCTACATTCATCAGCTAGTAAGTGATAAAGTCAGAATTTGAACCCTGGCAGTCTGATAGCAGAATCCAAGCTCGTAACTACAAGTTTAAATAACGTAACATGTGTGAATGTCCCTGGCACGGTGCCTGGCCCAAAGCCACAGATTCTCAAATGTTGCTTGAATGTGAACTCCCCACAGGGCCCAATACTGGACTTTGATTATTTGTTTCCAAAGTTGGTGGGTTGAATCAATGAAAAAATAGCTGACAGAATGAACTCATGGTAAGTTTTGGGAGTTTTCCGGCTATTTACTATTATTGTATAACAAGCCACCCTAAAACCTATTGGCTTAAAACAGCTGTTTATTATTATCTCTCATGGTTCTGTGGATTTGGCAGGGCTCAACTGGAGGGTTATAACTTAAGGTCTCTCCTGTGGTTACACTTAGATAGCAGCTGATGCTGGAGTCATCTAAAGGCTCACCTGGGCTGGACGTCCAAGATGGTTTCTGTACACACCTCAGCTGGATGGCTACAACAGCCAGAGGCTGGTTGGAAATCTCTCCTACTACATGGCCTCTCCCTGTAGGTAGTTGAGCTTCCTCATAGCATGGTGGACTCAAGCAAGTTAGATTTTTTACATGGTGTTTGGCTTCATCCAAGGCAAGTATTCCAGAGGCTAAGGAATACACATGCCATCATTTTGATGCACTGAGGTGTGGTTCTTTGGTTGAAACTAATTACTGTGGGGGTAGCATTGAATCATGAAAGTCCCAAGGGCCTCAGTCACTCTGGTGTGGCTGTCAATCAGGATCTACTCAGGAGCCTAGGGTCAGGTGTTAATACAGAGGTGAACTTCTCAATGAGAACTTACACCTCTTTGGTCCATAATGTCTCAGGCTTCCTCACACTCTCCCAAAGAACCTAACTTTGCCTAAATTTGGGCCCTGGAAATTTTACATCCTGGTTTTTCTAGAGCCAAGCCCCCCAAATTCAACTTAAGTCAAATGAACAAGTCTTTATTGAGCACCTACTATGTGCCCTGCCCTGTGTAATAGCTGCTAACACTTTTGAGTGTTTGTGCCTGACATTCTTCTAAGTGCGTACATGCTTGTTGGCAGGTACTTTCATTATCCCTATTTTAGAGGTGAGAAGAATGAGTCACAGGGTGGACAAGGAACGTGCTTAAGTTCTTGTAATTAGCAGGCGAAGTCAGGATTTGAACTCAGGTCTTTCTGACTCTAGAACCCACGCTGCTAAGCTTGATGTCACCTATGTCCTGCTCTGTGAGAAAGACCTGAACCAGAGGACGTTGTTCCTGCCTTCCAGGAAACTGAGTCTACTAGCAAAAATAAGACTTGAAATACTTTGTTAAATTTTGTTAAACCTTTGTTTAGGAAGTAGTTCTCTATTTTCACTGGTCAGTGTTAAGGTACCTGCCTCTCTATAATAATGATAGCATGTGAATTTCATTTCACAAGAATTTCTCCTGAATTATCCATCAGAACCAGGTGGAAATGTTTGGAGTGAGATATCATAATTGAAAAATGATTTGACTGGACAAAAGTGGGTTACTAGTTGTATCGGTTAGCGTTTGCTGTGGAACAAGCTGCACCAAAATGTGGTGGCTTAAAACAGACACCTATCTGTTCAGGATTCTACATTTTGGCAGCTTGTCCTGGGATCAGCTGGACTGTTCTTCTTCTGGTCTTGGCTCAGCTCACTCATGTGTCCACAGTCAGCTGACAGGCAATAGTTTCACTCACTAGTCTGGTATGTGGTTGGCTGTTGGCTGAGATGACAGAGGTAGCTGAGGTGTGTCTTATTATCCAGCAGGCTAATGTGGGTTTTGTCTTGGGCTCCAAAGAATAGCGAGAGAAGGCAATTCCCAATTTTTTTTTTTTTTTTTGGAGGGCAGTGTCACTGGCCCTCATAAGTGGGACCCGAATCCGGGCCGCTGGCTTCCCGAGCCAGCGCTTAACCGCCACCACTCAGCCGGCCCGACAAGGGCTTTTAAATACCCTCCCCCTCAACTACTCCAATCCTAGAACATAAATGCTCCCTGGGAACACTTTCTTTCTTTTTTTTTTTTTTTAAAGATTTTATTGGGGAATTGGCGGAGGGGAACAGCGTTGGGAAATCGGGGAAGGGGAACAGACAAGTTGCCGTCTTCTTGTTCTTCAGTTTAGTTGCGGAGGATGTTGCTTCACTGTTGGTATCGTCATTGCGCTCTTCCCGGATGAGGCAGATCGGTCGCTGGCCTCTGGATGTCGCTCACCGCGGCTATTGGCAGCTCACACTGGCTGCCAGCCGCTCATGCTGGCTGCGGGCCACTCACTGTAGCCTACAGCAGCCCACTGCAGCCCACACCATCACCCGGGCTCGCACAGCCCAGCTCCAGGTGTAGCTGTTGTTAGCTGTAGAGGGCAGTGTCACTGGCCCTCATGTGGGATCCGAACCGGGGCCGCTGGCATCCCAAAACCAGCGCTTAACCAATGCGCCACTCGGCTGGCGCAACACTTTCTTTTTAAAACCTATTCAAGGGGAAGTTGGAAGAAGGCTTTTGACAAATCTGTAGATAAAACCAGGCTTAGAATGAGTATCATGAGAAAGGTACCATATCATGTTTATGAGTTGCTTTCCTTAAAGATCCTGATTGTTTAGGACTGTTTAACTCTTTATTATTTAATAATTTTAGTAACAATTTTTTTTCAAAAGAATAATGGAATGTACAAGGCTTAGACCATTACCAACTTTCCATCGCTCACCTGCCGGCTGCACATCTTAATTGCCGGCAAAATCCCTAAGAGAAAATAAGAAGCTTCTCTCTCAATAATGCTGAATCAATAGTGACAGCCATGTCACACACAATCAACAGAGAACAAAGTGAGATGGCCCATAACCCTGAATGGGAGTGTATGGAAATACCCCTCTCACCTGTGGAAACATACTGTTAATTCATACAGGGAAAGTCATGAGTGAGCCATGGAGGTGGCCTCTAGTGTGAATGAGTACCAGTCTGTACCCATTGGTGTGACTTCTTACTAACAGACTCCACTTTCTTTGGTTAAGGCTTCAGCTAGCAGATCAGAAAGTGGAAAATGAATTTATTTCAGTCATGAGTCAACAGGGTACCAGAAAGATCATATCAAGCTCGCTGAGCTGGAAGCAATTTTTTTCAAAGAGCAATGGACCCACCCCCTTTTTTTTTTTCCTGATGGGGAAACTGAAGCTCAGAGAGAAGTGACTTGTCCCAGATCAGACAGCAAGTTGGTGGCAGGACAGGAACTAGAACTTACATTTCTTAATTTTTGGGCCAGTCTCTGGGCTGCCCATTAAGGAAAACAGTGGAGAGGGGAAGGGAGGAAAAAAAAAAAAGGTAGAAGTAGAGGAGAAAGAAAAGGATAAGGGAGAAAAAGGAAGACGCAAAAGGGAAAAATGAACGATGAGACTAAGGAAGTAAGAGTTCAGGCCAGGGCCGGCCGAGTGGCTCAGTTGGTCAAGAGCTCGCTCAAGAGTGTGAGCTGAGCTCTGAGCAATGGCAGTTCGATGCCAGCCTGAGCTGAGTTGCCGTTAAGCTGCTAACAGGTGGCAGGATGGCTCAGTTAAAAAAAAAAAAAAAAATTTGTTCAGGCCAGTGAATACCAGATGCCGTCTGAGGTCCAGCTACAACGATGTCATCTGGTAAGAGAAAAGAAAAGAAAATAGTCCTAAAATAGAATGTTGAGGGGAAAAAAAGGCAAGGTTAAAAATAATGGAAAGTAATGTTATAATAAAATGATGGGTACGAAATATCTACCCCATATGTTTGTTGTAAAGACTGAGTGAGATTAAAGGTATAAACGTGCCTGTTGGGTGAACGATAAATTCCTATTTAAAAAAAACCCCACCATTTGTTGAACCTCAGATGGGTCACTTCTCCTCTTTGGGCCTCTGTTTCCTCAACTGTAAAATGAGGGTTGAACCAAAGGAGTGACAACATTCTTTGAGCAGCTAGTGTTGGCAAGAACTGAAAATTTTGGGACCAAAGAGAAAGAAAACATGGGGTTTCTGTACAAGAACCTCCCTCAGTCCATTTCCCTCATCACCTCCATCTCCCTGGGCTAATTGAAAGATTGAGCTAGAAAATTTGAGCAAAAAATCTCAGTGCTTTAATTGTCCAGATGCTCTTGAGTGTGAAGCGGCTGGGTGCATTTAATTCTGCCCTGTCCGCCATGCCAGGCCAAGGGCCCCGAGTCACAGCAGCCTCAGGCCAGCAAGGCCAGGCTGGGCAGGCAAACTCCATTTCTGGCTCATCAGTGACTCATTTTCAGAAGTCACCCCTTGGGGAGCTTGTTAAAAGGCCGTTGGCATCCCCAAGAGGGAGGCTCAATTTGCCTTTATGAATGAACTGCTCCAGAGAAATCAATGAACATGTCATTCAGGTCAAGTAAACAAATGCGTTTTCTCCTGGGGCCTGGTGCAGGGGCAGCCGTCTCCCCATGGCAGGGGGGTTCCGAGAAGCTGCTGTACATGGGCTGAGCCCTGGCTTCAGATCTGCACCCTGGCTTCCACTGAACTCTTGTCCACCCCACCTCCTTGTCCCCAACCCCACTTTCAGGGGCATGTCCTTGAAGAACCAGGAATAGGAGCAGGTTTGCTGGTATTTTATGGCTGGGAAAGATCCTACAGAAAAACCTTTCCTCACTCTTGCAGTCCCATCTTTTCTCATCCTCACTCATTCATTCAGGGGATGTTTATTTAGCAAGCAGTGTGCCAGTCACGTGTTAGGGGCAAGGACTCAGTGGCACATAAGACATGGGCCCTGTCCTCCAGGCACTCCCCCTCCATGCAGTGGTTTCTCTTGTGTCAGAATTACCGGAGAGCTTTCAAACATGCGAATCTCCCAACCACCCACGTGTGACAGAGGACCTCCACTCATCACTGTCCACCTCCTCTCTTATGTTTCACATTAGATTGTGTTATTCTTATCAAAATTTTAGTTTTCAAAAACTGACTTTTTTTCTAAACATGTGAAAGGTAGACTTAAAAAAAAAATCCCACACCCTTTACTTCTTTCTGACACAACTCAAGAGGTTGTGTTTGTAGGTTCATGGAGTTCTCAGGACTTTGGAAGTTCTTCTTTTGTTGGCATCTGACAGAGAATTTGAAACCAAATATTGAACTCATTTTAGGAAAGTGAAGCATCAGGTTCTCAGCTGAGAGAAAGTTTCCACTAGTCAGAAGATGATAACCACACCCCTCCCCGCCCCAAGGGAAGCGAGTCCCACAGTCCCACGGGTGTCTGAGGCGCTGGCTTCCTCACACCGGCACTGGGGAGGGAGCCCTTTCTCCCATGTTGCCATCAGAAGACGGTTCCTCAGCATTCGCCATACTCAAAAGCCCCCAGAATATGACATGGTGAACATTCAGAAAAAAAACAAAGCAACACTATTTTTTCAGATCTTTGAGGTCTCATGGGCACACATTTAGAATTCTAGAGGTAAATTATTGACAATACAAATCAGTTATGTTAAAATGTCCTTCTGCAATATAAACATAGTGTTAAAGCTAAGAAATGTATTCATCTTTTTTTTTTCTCAAGGCGTATTAAAATTAAATTTAAAAAGATCAATTCTGGACAACCAGACTTTTTGTGATAAATTATCAAGGATTTACTACCTTAAAATGCTGAGACACAATATGAGAGTCAGAGAGAAAACCCTGACAGCTTTAGAGGCCCTGGTTCCAGCTGTTCTGAGACCTGGTCATATTTCTGCTGAGTTTCACAAGGCACCCATGCATATGAATTTTAAAAATTGCCTTGTTTGGCTAAGCAAGTTTAAGTTGGATTCCTGTGGCTACTTGCAACTAAAAAGATCCCTGACGAGCACAGACCTAAAAGGATTCTGAAACATTCTCTCAGCATAAGTTGGGCTGTTTTTGGCTGCAAGTGACAACTAAAACTCAAAGAGTCCTCACACTATGAGAACACCCCTTATCTCAGTAACAGGAAGACTGGAGGTTGATTATTTAAGGCACAGTGGTATCATCAGGGACCTAGGTGCTTCCCGTTTTTTGCTCTGCAAACCTCAAGTGTTCGTTTTTGTCTTCAGGCTGGTCTCCTTGTGGTCACAAGATGGCCACCACAGGTACAGTCCTCACACATCCTCCATGAGCAGGAATGAGGCTCTCTCCTCGCCTATCTTTTTTCCTTTTTCTTTCTTTATTTTTTTTCTTATTTATTTATGTATTTATGTGTGTATGTATGTATGTATGTATTTATTTATTTATTTTTCATGCTGGAGTCGAACCAGCAACCTGGCTGTTAAGAGCACATGCTCTATCCACTGAGCCATCAGGGGGCAGCTCAGCTTAAGGTGCTGAGTTCAGTCTCAGCTGCGGGTGGGCGTAGCCCACCATCGAACAGGCAATCTTGTCATTAGGAGCACATGTCTTACCAGTTGAGCCATCCTGCCACCTGTTGGCAGTTCAATGGCAGCTCAGCTCAGGCACAGCTCACTGGCCCATGTGGGAATTGAACCAGTGACCTGGTTGCTCAGAGCTCGCGCTCTTAAACAAACTCTTAGCCAACTAAGCCACTTGGCTGGCCCTGTTTTTTCTTTTTTAAACCAGAGGGTAAGTCTTTCCCAGAAGTCACCTCAGCTGACTTCCTCTCAGGTCCCATTGGCCAGAATTGGGTCACATGACCATTTTTAGCTGCAAGGGAGGCGTGGAAAGTGATCAGCTGACAAAGCAGGTTGGCTGATGAAGAAAGTAGGAGAGGTGGCTGCAGAGAGACAAGCAATAGTGTCTGCCACACTCCCTTTTCGCTTCTTAATAACTACTGCTAAGTAAGAGGAAGATATATACTGGACAAATGACAGTCTTCATGGGTAATACATTTATTCAAAGGAAATAGTCCATGCAACAACATGGCTGCCTAAGTATGCCTGATGGCTGTGTTTTTGGAATTGCACGTGAACTGCTTCTGCTATGAAGCAATATACTGTTTTTGAACTGTTAAATGAGAAGTCTTGGTTTCTGTTGTTTCCTTCTACCCCTTGACCCTTCCCTTTAGTTGGCTGGACATTTCTGTTTATTGCCTCAGGGTGACACAGAAGAAATGCAGAGAGAAAAAGAATGGATTCTTGGCTTTCAGTTTCAAAAGCTTAGACTAGAAATGACTCCTAGGGCTGGGGGAAAAAATTAGAGAAACAGAGAAGGAGAGGTTGGTGGGAAGGGGTCATGGCGCTGACCCTAGAGAGACCACATGGATGTGGGATGAATCCGGTCCAACCTCCACCCCTGTGGGAACTATCTACTGCAGACACCAGGGAGCTGAGTGGAGCCGAGCTCACACATGCAGATGGCCTAGGATCCATGAGCCTAATGTGGCTAGGTTGGTGTTCCATGAGGTCTTCCCGTGGGCAGCAGCAAGAGTATTGCCCACTGACCAGCCAGCTGGCAGGGTGTCCATCGTGTCCTTGGGGACACTCCCTTTTGACATTTGATGACACTAAAGCCCCCAAAAGCTAGGGCTTAGTGGGGGCAGAGTGGGGTTAAAAGCAAGCCCCAGCCTCTGTCCCTGTCCCAGACTTGGTTGAGACTGAACAGAACCAGCTTGTGATCAGCCCCTGAACTGGGAATGTGGACACTCCTCCTGATATGATGCCAGAGAGAAAGGGGTGCTGGGATCAGCCCACCAGTAAGGCTCCCATAATGGTCAGAGTGGTTCAGCTTAGCATAAATCCAAAGAATTTTGAACATACTTCCCACCCTTATCAATCCATGCCCCCAGCCCTGGAGTTGGAGCCGATGACAGATGCCTACCTGTCTGCACCTCTGGGCATCTCAGCAGACTCCTCTCTGAAGAACATTGCTCTGATGGATTAACCTTTTCATGTCTGTAGGGTTGGCTTTATTCTGAGGAGCTGAAAGTGTCTATGCCTCTATTATATAGAATTGGAACCCCATTCTGGTTTGATGATAGAGAAATGGAGGCACACTATGATTACTAATTGAGTTCTTGTGGCAAGTCAGCTCTGTCCTAAACGTCCTTCACATATGTTACTTGACATATGTGACTTCACTTAATTCCTTCCACACTCCTATGAGCCAGTGCTGTTCCTCAATCCATTTTATAGGTGGGGCAGCTGAGACTCAGAGAGGTTCAGCAACTTTCCCAAGGCTGCAGAGTGGAGTGGCAGAACTGGAATTCTCACCCAGGCCATCCAGCTCCTGGATATTTTGCCAGTCTCCCAGTAAAATAACTTGTCCAAGATCACCTGTAATTAGGAGTGAGCTGAGACCTAACCCCTTACTCCCAATTCATGTTGACTGGCATTCTGTATGGCCTCTCCTATCACTTGCAAAGAGCCAGATGGGAATTGAGCAAGGAGCAGAGAGGACACAAGACAGCTGTGCATCAGCCTCCCTCTCTCTATCTCCTTCCGATGTCTGTCTAGGTGGCAGGAGGCAACACGTGGCCCTCTCCCACCTCCCTATCCTTGCTCAGCCAACCTGGGGGAAGGGCTCCCACCGCAAACACCCCACTGTTTACTTGCCCCCTTGGAGGGTGAGAGGCGTCAGGGGGCCTGGAGGGGAGAAACGGCCATACCAGCCATCACCTGGAATACATTATAGCAGCTGTGACTAATTAAACTTTGATTTCCTCAAATTTCGATCTTCTTGGAAATTCCTTCAGAGCCCGATGGTATTCAAGGCTGTGGCAGAAAGTAAATACCAGACGAGCCACAGGGCCCTCCAGGCAGCCCATTCTCTGTCTCACTCTCTCCCTTTCTCTCTGCCCCGCTTTGTGTTTCTTCCCTCACAAGAGAATCCCCCTCAATAACCCATCTCCAAACCACAGCCTCCAGAAGCTGATTTGGAGTTTCCGCCTAGGTGAAATAAAGCTCCTTCTGTTCTTCTGAGATGGGGGTGACAAGAATATGGCAGGAGGGGGTTCATGTCCTTGATCTCCTTGGGGTGGCTGCAGGCAGAGAAGCAGCCATCTGGGTGGCCTATGTTTTTGGGTTCGCACCCATAGCTTGCCCTGGGGTCATCTCAGGGAGCCCCGTGTCCTTGGCCAGCCAGCCAAGCTGGAAGATCCAGAGAGGGACATAGATGGAGCCAGCAGGCGGGAACTTGGCTCACAAAAGGTGCAGAATGGCTGGATGTGGCTGCTTCTGGCTGTGAACGCTTGACCTCCATGAGGTGTCCATGCTGCTCCAATCTGTCCATGAGGGTGGGGCTAAGGCCATTCATTGAGCATCTATTATGTGCCAAGCTTCATGCTGAGTCATTTACATCCTTTCTTTCCAGTCTTCACAACAGTCCTGTAAAGACTGAGGCAGTAGTGCCCTGGTTTATAGAGGAGGTCAGACGTCAGGAGGTCACCTGAGGTCAGAGAGGTTAAGAAATTGGATGCAAGCCATACAGTTAGAGCAAGAATCAGGCGAGTACCTGCATTCTTACTGCCACATCATGAGGCCTTCATAGTTTGAAATGCTTTGCAGGCTTTGGGTGAAATGGGAGGGAAAGGCATACCATTTATTTGGACTTTCTTCTTTTTAAAAGATTAAAGAGATTTTAAGATTTTCTTTCTTAATTTAAAGGCATCAGCAAGCACTTGTTTCTTACAGAAAAATTGGAACGTACAAGTAAGTGGAAGATGAAAATAAGCATCTATAATCCCACCAACCTCTGTTCTTATCCTGGTGTGTGTTCTTTTGAAGTGTGTGTGCGTGCGCGCACGCATACACACACGTGTCTTTCTAGTCATATGAAATGATCATTGGAGCATAATGATTATAGGATGCCTACGAGAGAGTCCATAGATGTGGGAGAAGCCCAGGGACTCTCGTATGACAGTGCCTTGGTTGGATCCTGGCCCTACCATTTATTAAATGTGATCTTGGCAAGTTTCTCAACCCCACGTGTCTCAATTTCTTCATCGGCAAAATGGACAGAATAGCAGTATCTAACCTCCTCTGTATGTCAAGAGGCTTCAATGGGGCCAGGCATGGAAAACACTTAGCATAATACCTTGTACATGGTAAGCACGCAATCGATGTAGCTATTACCATTTGTTCCAGGCTGCAAGCACAGACAGATCTCTGATTCCATGAGTCCTCGGTCTAGCACGGGGAGAAAGGCCTTAATCAAAATGTCATATGAGCAAATGTCAGGTCACCTCCAAAGAGCAACAGCAGTAGTTACAGAACCTGCATCTGAGAAGTTGACCTAGCTAGGCAGGGAAGTCCCAAAGGCTTAGTGCAGAGGTGACATTGGAGCAGAGATCTGAAGAGTGTGGAAGAGTGAACTAGGCCAGGTCAGGAGGGAAGAGCATGGCAGGCAGAGGGATCAGCGTGTGCCAAGGCCTGCAGGGGGAGCCGCATGGCCAGTCCAGGTCTGAAGGAAGGCCAGCATGCCTGGGGTGGGAGTGAGAGGGAGCATGATGAGAAACAAGAATGGAGAGGTTGGCAGGGACTGGAGCTCGAGGCCTTGAGGAGTTTTACATTTACCAAGAGCCATGGGGAGCTACGGAAGGGTTTAAAGCAGGGGGTATATGATCTGAGTGATTTCTGAAAGATCCCCGTGGCTGTCTGATAGGGAAGAGAATGGCAGGGGGGGTCAGAGGAGAGGTGGACATGTGTCATCCTTGGACCCTGCTCTGGACCTCCTTGATCTCTGCCTCTCGCAATGCGGAGTAGAGTCTGTAGGCCAAAGGCGCTTCCGCCCTGGGGGCTTCTACCCACTACCCTCCCCCACAAGAGCCTGATTCCAAGGCTGTGTGAGCCTCTTCCTCAGGCCAATGTGTGCACCTTCAGGCCTGAGGGTGGCAAAGGAGTGGTCATGTGCAAGGGTGTGGCCATAGGGTGTGACACATCTGCTCTCACAGTGGGATGGAGCCAGGATTTCAAGAGAAAGAGGAGGGTGGAGACTGACAGCCTCGATTTGTACTCATGGGGGCGGGGGGGCTGACCTCTAAGCGGACCCTCACAGTGCCGCCATTCAGGAGAGAAATGTGCAGACTCAAGAGGTGTTCAGGTGAAATCTCTGGGTGTTAGTGAAAGATAGGGGCTTCTGCCCACATACTTGGGGGTACTGAGGGACCCCATGGAGAGGGCCTGGTTTGGATGGAGGGTAGATTCTGAGTTGGGTTTGCACGTGTTAAGGCTGAGCTTCTCTTGGGACATTTAAAAGAGATCAGGCAATTCATCTCTCTCTCTCTCTCTCTCTCTCTCTCTCTCTCTCTCTCTCTCCCCACATACACACACACACACAGACACACACACACACACACATTAGAAACTGGTTTTCCTTGGATAATATGTTGAAAGGCCCTGAACCCAAGAAACTTTGTCCCCACCTGAAGTCTCGTCTGTTAATCTACCCTGTTATTGACACCCTAGTTTGAATTAGTGGCTCAGTGCCCTTCCAGTTTGGTTCCTGACTGAAAGCAAATTCATACTCTAGGAACATGGTGCCTACCTGCCCTGTGTTACTGCGGAGGCCCTCGAGAAGGGCCGAGGATCAGCCTGGTTCATCCTGCTATCCCATCCTCCATCGGCAGAGCCCAGCTGTGGCTGTGGCACTCAGGCCTGAGGGCACACCCCGCCTGAGCCCCCGGAGGGCCTTCCAGGCTTCCGGCCCTGGCTCCCGCTCCCACCTCTCAGCCTAGGGTCGCAGGGGCTCCCCACCTGCTCACTTGTAGCTCACTCAGTTGAGCCATAGGTAACTTTCCCAAACCTGTTCTAGGCAGGGGAGGGATCTGTCTACCACAGTCTATAGCCACGTGTAGCTCCGAGCTGGGGCCTGGGGCCTCTTTTGCTACCCTCCCGGCGAGGGCTAGGAGGGAGGCAACAGCTCCTTGACACTTCACTGTGTCTGCCCTACTTGGACATCTGGGCCCTAAGGCAAGGCCATGGGGCAGGGCTGGTCCCAGCTGGTGCCATGGCCCAGCCGTAGAGCGGCGGGCTCCCTTCCCCCATTCCCTGATCAAACAGCCACAAGTGGGCAGTGGCTGAGCTACTCCGGCTCCCAGGGGCAGGGATCTGGCAGAATAGATGCAACTCAGCTGGCCACAGTTCTCCTGGAAGCTGAGTGTGGGCTGCCAGCTCACCTGGGATTTGGACCTGGAACTCGTGGCGTGTACCACAGATAGCAGAGAAAGAAGGAGCCCATCTTTCCCACTCACTAGGTCTGAGGGACAGAGCTGCATCCTGGGTGGGCCCTGAGGTCTTCCTGGCCAGAGACACCCGGCTTTCCAGGCAGGAAGGGACCTTTAGAATTGGGAGACGTGAAGTTCAGAGAAGTTGTAACTGGCCCCAGTTCACCCAGCAGCTGAGGTGGTCTCAAACTCAGATCATTCAACCTTTGGTTCCCCATCCCTCTTCCTATCTTTTTTTTTCAAGTTGCGAATTTATTCTTTTTTTTCTTTTTTTTTAAATTGGGGGACAGTGTGTTTTTCCAGGACCCATCAGCTCCATGTCAAGTAGTTATTTCAATGTAGTTGGCATGGGGATCGAACCAGCAACATTGGTGCTATAAGCACTGCACTCTAACCAACTGAGCTAATTGGCTGCCTCTGAATTTATTTATTTTTGTCAAGTATTTACTGCATGCCACCTGTGGGTTCATGCTAGTGCTGGGCACAGAGGAGGCCCCTGTTCCCAAGGCAACATACATCTGGGGAGACGGACAACAAACAATAAACAGAAAAACAGTTGAGGGAAGCTTTAGCCCAGTGCCTGGTGCCTAGTAGCTAGCTGCTCAATAAATGTGTATTGAATGGATAGCTGTAAGTGTTCTGAAGAAAATACAGCAAGGCAGCGTCATGGAGTGTGGGAAGATGTTCTAGACTGAATGTGTGGGTCTCTGAAAATTTATGTGTTGAAATCCTGCCCCACAATGTGATGGTATTAGAAGGTAGGGACCTAATTAGGTCTTGCGGGTGGAGCTCTCGTGCGTGGGATTAGTGCCCTTATAAAGAGACCACAGAGAGCTCTCTAGTCTTCTTCCCACCTTGTGAGGATAGAAGTTGGCAGTCTGAAACCTGGAAGAGGGCCGTCACCAAGAACCTGACCATGCTAGCACCCTGATGTGACTTCCAGCCTCCAGAACTGTGAGAAAGAAATCTCTGCTGTTTATAAGCCACCCAGCCTATGGTAGTTTGTTACAGCAGCTCAAACTAATAGAGAGGGCAATAGGTGGTAGAGGAAGCATTCTTAGAAGAGGTGGCATTTGAGGAACAACAGGATGGAATCAATCATGTGATGATCTGGGCCAAAAGAGTTCTGCAAAAGGTCACAGCAAGTGCAAAGGCTCTGAGTTTGGAATAAAGTCACTGTGGCTGCAGCAGAATGAATGGGAGGCAGACGTAGGGAGGTGAGTTCAGCCAGGTGGGTGGAGGCCAGATCAGGCAGGTCTTGGTAAGGAGATCACAGGATGACCCCGGAGGGGCCCAAAGCTCCTTGGCTCCAGGCAGATACCCACCCCACACCCACAACCAATTGGATGAGGCCTTTGAAGGAATCTAACACCTCCACAGCCTAGGGCAGCTTCTTTTCTGTCCTTTCCTTTGGAAAAGAGAGAGATAGTCTAGTGTATATGGGGGCCTGGGAAGGTGCAACTGCAGTTCTGGTCTGACTGGTGGTGTGGCTGTGAGCCAATTTCCTCTCCTCCCTTGGCCTCAATTTTATCAGCTGTGAAGTGAGATCATTGTGAAGTTGGATCATTGAGCTCTCAGTTCTGGGATGGCACAAGGAGGAGAGGGGAGAAGCAGGAAGGAGACCAAAGAAAGTCCAAAGTGACTAAGTGTGTGTTTGGTTTGGCTTGCAGGATCGGCATCTGAAGCCGGGGATCCCTGGAGGTTATCGTGATGAGGAAGTCTGGGCCGGTTGTGATGCCATCGCCTTCACAGTTTCTTAGGGCTAAGAGTGGAAGGCCCTTGCAGTGCAGGCTGATGGACAGCAGAGGGCGCCAACTGAAAGGCCAGGATCCTGGGAAAAAGGAAGTAGTTGGTCTGGGATTGGTACGTGATGGTTGATGGCTGCCAAACATTTCATTCTCATAATAACTGGTGTCAACTGGTATGCATCCATGTGGATTCATTTAACGAAGATTCACTGTGGCCATTCTATGCCAAGCACTGTTCTAGGTCTCAAGAAAAGAGGGAATGATACAGCTTGGGAATGGGAATTAGCTTTCATCTTGAATGTTGGTTTGCTTGGATTGCAGCACTATACTTGGTGCTTGGAGTGTGGTGTTAAGAAAAACTCTGAGGCTGCATCCTGACTCACGGGGATGGAATGATGTGATTGGTTAACAATGTCTATCAGGATAAGTTTGGGGAGGGGGCAGCACGAGTGTCAGGTGTCTGCTGTCTCTTCTCTAATGCAACCTCATTATTGGACAGTAGGGTAAATCAAGAGTCAGAGATGCCAAGTTTATTTGTACAAGGGCACGAAGCTGGAAAATGGCAGAGCTAGGACAATGTACATTGTACGCTTGGCAGCTGTGTTTTTGGGCCTGAAGAAATTGCATCTCCAGGCCTACTGGGAGTCTCTGGACATTGGTACCATCACCAATGACCATCCTGGTAACCAGAGTGCTCAATGGTGCGGGAAGGCACCCAACGCATTGCCAACTGGGGTAATGATATGATATTGGATGTTTAGAGAGCCAAGCTGGTGGCCAGTGGGCAGGATGGACTATTCCAGAATCCGCATAGGGACCAAACAGCAACCAAGCAGTGGCAGAGCTCAGGCTTGACCCAGGCCACTGGACTGGGGAACCCATGTACATTCCATGGCATCCCATTCCTCTTAAGTTTCCATTGAGTTTGGATGGGTGGAGGGAGCTATGCTGGACGTGTGTGTGTGTGTGTGTGTGTGTGTGTGTGTGTGTGTGAATGAATATGGAACTCTATGTTAGAGTTCCTATGTAAGGCATTTACTGCATATTGGTGGGGACAAGCATAGGGACAGAGTACCACAAACACAAGGCGGAAGGAAAAAGAGCTAAGCAGAGGCCCCAGCAGCAGCGGGAGATGGAAGGGGCAGTTGGTTCCCACTCGGGGAGGCCTGGGAGGTGCTTAAAATATTAAATGTTAAAATAAGTTGTATTTATTGCAGACAATTTGGAAGATACGATCAAATATAAAAAATAAAATTACAAAAAACCTATAATCTCATTATATAGAAATAGTTGCTATCAGTATCTTAATCATGTAATTACGCATAACCAAAATATCGTGCTGCTTGTAGTTTTCTTATTACTTAGTGTCATGGGTCTCAAAGTGAGGCTCTTGACGAGCAGCATCAACCATCACTGGGAACTTGTTAGAAATGCAGATTCTTCCTTCCCCACAAGACCTACTGAATCGGAGGTTCTGTTGGTGATTCTGATGCTCCCTGAAGTTTTAGAACCACCAACTTTGTGTAGTATGAACAACTTTCCATTGTCATTAAACACTTCTGACAGTCTCATGCTTAACGCTGGTGTGATCTCTTATTGAATTGACTTGATTCATCCTCTAAAGCAATGCTGTGGTGACCATCTTGTTTTCATATCTGTCCATGTCACACCAGGGCTTGTTTTGGGTGGTACCCTTTGAGCTGGGCTGGTGACAGGAGGCACGGGGTCCCTCTGGTGGGCAGGGACAAAGGGGAAGATGCCGTGACTGGAGGCTGTCCTTGGACTGTGTGTGTTCAGACAGGAGGGGTCAGGGGCTCTCCCTCCCCATCACACTCTCCCCAGAGTAGCCCTGGCAGGGCAGGAAGCAAGTGGTGAACGTGCTCACATCAGTTGGAAGGGACTCGGCAAAAGGAGTGCAGATCTCCCAGGGCTGATTGGAAGTGCTACAAAGCAGAGGGAAGCCACACTCTGCCAGGCGCAGACCGAGGAGAAAGAAATAGCTAATAAAAGGGCTTCAGGGAGCAGCCGGTTAGCTCAGCTGGTTAGAGCACAGTGCTCACAACACCAAGGTTGCTGGTTCAATCCCCACATGGGCCACTGAGATGAGCTCTACACAACTAGGTTGAAACAACCACCTGACTTGGAGTTGATGGGTCCTGGAAAAACACACTGTTTCCCAATTGAAAAAAAAAAAAGCCTTCAGTGCATGTCCCTGGTGGCCTCTGCTTTGGTTTGGGTTTGGTTGTCTTCTTGGTTTTTCCCCCTCTGTGCATGGAAAAAAACTGGACCCACTAGCCTGTCCTAGGATGACCAACCCAGCCTGCCTGAACTGCCATTGTTAATCCAGTCATTCTCCTCTTCCTGACACAGGCTCCCAATTTCAAAGTTGGGTCTCCACAGGTCCTGCCTGGACCCCCACCTTCAGCAGCTCTCCCTGCAACCTCTCAGCCTCCTCAGTGAGTTCTCAAGGCCTTGCCATCTGCTTTTGCTCTCTAACTCAGCTCTCGGTTTAGACAGGGAGAGACAGGTGATGCTGGAGATGAAGGGGCAGCTCCCACTAACCCAAATGAATTGGGATGATGAGCGGATGGCTAAGGAATGATCTGTGAGCTGGTGCCAACTCCACAGCCCCCAGGAAGCCGGCAATGGAGGCTTGGGGAGCAATCTGCTTACAGCCAGGAGGCAGCTAGTCTTACCTCGAGCTCCAGGGCATTGCAGAGGGGCTGGGTTTTGGGGTGGGAGTTGCAGAGAAGGCCAGGTTTGAGGCAGCCCCTGTCCTTGACTGGGAGTGCTGGCTGTGGCCCTGCTCAGGCTGCAGCCAAGGTCAGTCCACTGATCTTGTCATTCTACTGCTCAATGTACTTGCTGTAGCTCCCAGGCCTATGAAAGTCCCAAAGTTCTAACCTGGGTTTGAGAACCCTCCTTTCTCTGGCCCAATCTCTCCAGCTGTATCCCCTAGAATAGTGCCCAATAAATATTGGTAGAAGAAATGAACAAGTGAATGAATGAATGAATGAATGAATACTGCACTCTTTAACCAAGCAGCTTACTCTTCACATTACTGTTGAAATGCATGTTATATTTTTCTGCTATCCTCCTCTCTACTCATCCAAATTCTGCCAGTACCTTAGGGCCTGGTTTACTGTAGATGTTCCATAAAGGTTTGAAAATTAAATGTGAAGGTATGAATGAATGTAAAGATTGAATTATGTTCAAGATGTTTTATGAAGTTATCTCTACCCCTTCCTGGTCTCCTGTGTTATCTGGCTGGTATGCTGATTGTCTCTTGTGGCCCGTGTGGCCTCGTTTCCACCTGCACTATAAGTTCTGTGTGTGTGTGTGTGTGTGTGTTGGGGGGTGGAGTGGTTTCTTTGTAGCCCCCACCGAGTCCAGGGATGTACTTGGCTCATACCAGAGTCAGGACAGGGAGCAAGAGAGTGTCCTTCCCACTGCAGCCCACTCTTGATGGATCTGACTCAGCCCCTAAAACACAGATCCCTCCTCATTTAAATGGGAAATAAATGTCCTTTTTGGGGTTGTGCATATTTATCACCAAATTTTACTCACTGTGATTCCTGAAAGGATGACCAGAAATACATGTGGATGCCAGAAACATTAATTCAAGGCCAAAGGAACAAGAGCAGTGAATGGAATTAAGGAGGTGATTGTATTAGGAAATCTGGTTGGACCCCAAATTTGTCTCTGAGCTTCCTGACCATTTCACAGATGAGCAAACTGAGACCCAGGGAGAGGGGAAGGGATTTTCCCCCGAGTCACAGTAATAACAAACACCATGTACCATCTCAATGAACCCTCGTAAAAATCCTTCCAGGCAAGTACCACTATCTCCCCACTTCACAGATGGGGAAACAGAGGTCAAGTAATTTGCCAACTCACATGCCTGAGTTTTAAACCCGGGAAGTCTGGCTATAGAGGCTGGGTTCTTAGCCACTGCCCTATCCTGCAGCTCTCTAAATGAGAAAGAAGAAAGAAGAGGAAAAAAGCCAAGGACCCATCTATCGCTGGACGTTTTTGGTCTCTGATGGATTCAATACAATAGCAGGGGATGAAGTGACAGGCTCTGTCCAGGGTGTGGCTGCCTAACAGTGGCTCAGCATGTCTCTCCTCTCAAGCAACTTCCACGTTGTAATCACATCCTTAACTTAAGCGTGTTGATGGTGGCAGTTTGGGTGGTGAGTGGGGAGAATACTTTGGGCTTGTTCAGAGTCCCCATGTAGGAGGTTTCCTTCTCGGAGGAGGCTGAGGCCAGTTCTGTCTGCCTCTGGTGGCTGTGGTCTTCCTGGCAGAGGCTGCTGTGTCCAACTTTGGAAGAGGATTGACATTCAGGAACTCTCTCCAGGGAAAAGCAACCCTGCTTCTTGAAGAGTTGCAGCAATAAAGAGTCCCCTATCAGCCACTTTAAAACATAAGAATGCCCCAGGAAGCCCTGGGGTGTGGTATCACTGGGTCCTTTTGCTTCTTTTGAAGGAGCCCAGCTGTGACCTCTGACCTTGGCCTGGCCATTCCTCACCATCTTTGTGGCTCGCCTCGTGGCAGCCACTGCTTATCAGTCCTACATTGGTTTGACCAGCCCCCCTGGTCTGCCTTCTTTATTTACCAAGAGTCTCATAGGTAAATAGGATATCCGGATTTGGGAGTTGGATGGGACCTTGATGGTCGGTCCCCTGTGGGGCATGTAGCAGAAGGCACAGACCACATCTGGAGGCAGAGGAACCCGATTCCAATCCCAGCTATTCTCTCTCTGTGGAACCTTGAATATGTTTCTTCAAATTTGGGAATATCTCAGTCATTATGTCTTAACATTTATATTATGCACAACTCGCATTAATTTCTCCTCTTGGGACTCTAATTACACATATGTTAGACAGTTTGATATTGTCCCAAAGGTCCCTGAGGCTCTATTCACTTTTCTTCAATATTTTTTTTTTGCTTCTCTGTTCTTCACATTGGGTAATTTCTATGGATATGTCTTCAAGTTCACTGACCCTATCTTATTCCATCTTTAATCTGCTGGTAAGCCCATCTAGTGGAATTTTCATTTCAGTTATTGTACTTTTCAATTCTAGAACTTCTATTTGGTTCTTTTAAAAAACATTTCATTCTATTTGATTCTTTTAAAAATAATTGCAATCTCTCTGCTGAGTTTGCATTACATTTTCCTGTTTCCTTGCATTTTGGATAATTTGTGACTATATACTATGGATGATTCATTGTACAGACTGCATTCTTTTATAGTCTTCTGAAAGTTGTTGATTTGTGTTCAGTTGGGTGGTTCAATAACTGGCCAATCACCTTGAATTTGTGTGAGCTTGGTTTCTCACTTTGTTAGAATGAACCTGGGGAAGCCCAAGGTTTCTTCCCAGCCCCTCTAATATGATGGGACTCAACCTCCAAATTCTTTCTTCCCTGTGGCTTTTATCCAGGTTTGGTTTAGCTTTGGGCAGAGAAAGTCTACAGTAACGTCACTCAAGGACAGGATCTCTGAATCTTGGCTCTATTGATGTTGTGGGCTGGCAATGCTCTTTATACGGACCATCCTATGCATTGTGGGATGCTTTGCAGCATTCCTAGCCTCTGCCTACTAGATGCCAATAGCAACCCCATGGGCATGATCATCAGAAACGTCTCCAGACATGGCCAAATGTCCCCTGAGTGTAGGAGCAAAATCACTCCTGGTTAAGGACCATTGCTCTAGGGGGTGGTCTTAGTTTGAGATATTTGGAAAGAGCTTCCCATTAAAAAGTACCTCAGGGGCCGGCCGAGTGGCGCATTGGTTAAGCGCTGGTTTTGGGATGCCAGCGGCCCCGGTTCGGATCCCACATGAGGGCCAGTGACACTGCCCTCTACAGCTAACAACAGCTCCACCTGGAGCTGGGCTGTGCGAGCCCCTGTGATGGTGTGGGCTGCAGCCCCTGCTGCAGTGGGCTGCCATAGGCTGCAGTGAGTGGCCCGCAGCCAGCGTGAGCAGCTGGCAGCCAGCGTGAGCTGCCAATAGCCGCGATGAACGACATCCAGAGGCCAGCAACTGATCTGCCTCATCCAGGAAGAGCGCAATGACGATACCAACAGTGAAACAACATCCTCCGCAACTAAACTGAAGAACAAAAAGACAGCCACTTGTCTGTTCCCCTTCCCCGATTCCCCAACGCTGTTCCCCTCCGCCAATTCCCCAATAAAATCTTTAAAAAAAAAAAAAAAAAGTACCTCAGATACAGACTTGACATTGTCCTTAAATGAAGTGCCACAGCCATCACACAGGGTTTTTGACTGGCCTAAGGTGAGAACCCATGTCCCATTTGTGCACCTCACTCCTAGAGTGTGCTATAGATTCATATGCATTAAAATAAATCTGAGAGCAATCTTGGGAATATCACAAATTGCAGTATAATTTTTAGGGTGTTAAATTTACTATATGTAAATATTTTAAATAGACTTTGAAATTTGCAACTTTGTATTGGCATTTCCCCCCACTTTTTGATGTGATTATCCTCCCAAGATGGAAATGACTGGGACCTCTCTTGTTTGCTTTGAGACTCAATGCATATTCTCTCTCTGGTCTGTTTTTTTGGCATGTTCTGCTGACGGTTTCTTGATGTTTTTCTGAGGAGACGTCTCTATTCCTCCCTTTCTCCTTATAGTCTCTATTGTCTTTCCCGTGGGAAGCTCACGGCCCAGTGTTAGGTGAGGTGCCTAGTGAAGGATGGGGGGCGGGCTCTGGTGAACTTGTGAGGGCTGGTGCAGTCGGAGACTGCAGGGAGAACTTCCTTCAGGACTGCTCTGGCCTGAGAAACCTTAGAAGAAGAAGGAAATAGTTTGGCTGCTGTCTACTCACTGTTGGGGCTTAACCCAAACCACACTGGTTTTCTCTACATGGTTTCTTGGCAACTTAGAGACCAAATATGATTAAGAACAAATGGCAGCTCAAGATAGGTGAGGACACTGTAGGACAATATGAAGGTGCTTTACATGAATTCAGATCTTACAGTCCCACAAGAACCTCCAAAGTGACAACACAACAGCCATTGTCACCCCTGAGGAATGATAACTGGGGAGGCACTAGAAGGCAGGGAGGTGGGGCTTCCGTATCATTTTCAAAAAAGAGGAATAGGCAGATTCTGGGAAATCATGGCCAATGAGGGGGCCCTGCCTTGCATGGCTGTAACGGTCTAGAACAGACCAGTGAACAGCTGCTGAATGGGACAACTGCTGGGAACAAAGTCTTGTCACACTAACTCAATTTTCCTCTTGATCTGATGAGCAGGCTGGATGTGGCAAGAGCAGGTGGACCATGACTGAACAAACTCCCCAAAGATTATGCCCAATGGGTACTCTTCACTGCGAGCCCCTCTTTCTGGATCCCAGAGCTCTCGTCGTGTTCCAGTTTGTGTGAGTTCCTTGAATGACTCTACTCTTCCTCACCTTTCTGGTGACTCTGGGCCTTCATCCTATTGTGTCTTCCACCCGGAATCCTCGTCCCCTCCCTTGTTTCCTAGCCAACTGTTTCTCATCCCTCTGGTCTCCTTTAAACATCGCTCCTCCGGGGAGGTCTTGACTCTGCTCGTAGTACACATTCCTCCTCTGTATCGAGTTCAGCATCCTGGCAAGGATTTGTTCCATGACCATCCTGACCGTAAGCTTGAGTGTCTGTTTCATATGCTGCTGTGTGTAGAGGGCGCAGAACAGGTGCATGATGGGTATCCGTGGAAGGAATAAAAGGAAGTCTTCAGAATTTACCTTGGCCCGTGTCCTGAGAAGTGGTTGAAGGACCTGGGGATAGATAACCAGGAAAAGAGAAGAGTCAGGGGAAGGCTGTCATATAGCAGACAGGCTCTGTAGTTATAGATGTTGTTACGAAGGGCAGAACCAGGACCCTCAGTAGAAGTCAGAGGGAAGCAGGATTTTGCTTACTCTAAGTGACATCCATTCATGCCAGAGACTGCTGAGCAGGGATGTTGGGGGAGTCATGTTTCAGAGATTTCATGCCTGTCTCCTGCTCTGTGGCTGGCATCCGTGGTGGCCGCTCCTCTGCCTTTAGGACAGGTGGGCCAGTCAGGTCCCTGCCTGTCGCTTGGAGCACGAAGGAGGCCCCGCCTCCTGGGGATACTGGTCCTCCTGGGCCTTCTGTGCTGACATTTAGGATTGGGGTCACAGAGGCTTTACTTATTGGATATGGACACGGGCTGTCTGGCCATTTAAATGTGAGTGTGCCCAGCTGTGGGTGGACACGTTTCCAAGTATGGGCAGCTACATGGGAAGCAGGATCTGACTCAGGAAGTACACACCAGTGATGCGCCACCACTTGCTGGAGCAGATGAGGGCTCTGCCGCCTAGATGTGGGCTCCCGTATGGTCACTCCTGCTTAAAGCTTTGGGGCTAATTCTCCCCACCCCTCCCCACTGAACCACAGGCAGGGTCAACCCGGGGATCCATAGGCTAAAGAGTGGGGGTTCTGTTTGTGTCTGTACAATGGTGGGCAGTCATTTAACCTCTCTGGGTCTGTTTCCTCACCCACAAAGCCAAGGAGCAGAGGATGCTGACAGCTGAGCTTGTTTCCAGGGCTGACATTCTGGGATTCTATTTGGCTTCTGGTGGGCTGCATTAATAGCTGGAGCCCCAGGGAAATGTGGGAGTGTTCCTCAGCAGAATTACATCCATCCGGTGGATGGACCCTGATGGGAGGCGGGGGAGGGGCCCCAGCTGTGATGGCAGTCAAACCTTTTAATCATGGCTCTTTGGGGGTGGCATGGGTGGGGATGGAGTAGGGCTCTGCAGATGAACTCAGGCAGTTGTGATCCCCAGATCATTGTCTCGCTGTTTTTAAAGGATCCAAATTTCAGAACTCAGTTTTGAGGACAGCACAGAATCCTACTCACAAGACCATAGGACTGTGAGCAAATCACTTTTCCTCTCTGAACCTCACCCTCATCTGTTCAAAGACAGGCTGAACTTTTAGGTCTCTTATGGTATCTCCAAGTTCTGCCACCCGTGGGCCCTACATGTGACACTGACCAAACAACCACAGTAGCCATCTTCTGAGAAGAGGCAATATGCCAGGTACCCAGCACCTGCTTGGGTCAGGACCCATTTTCCAGAGGAGGAGACTGAGGCTCAGAGAGGTGAAATCACTTAACAAGGTTACACAACTAGTTGGAGGCAGAGCTGGGGTTCGAACCCTGGTCTCCTGTCCCTGGAGTCTGTGCTTTTTATTATTCTGCTGTCCCCTGCTTGTCACAATGCACTCCCATCATCCGAGCTCCCCCTTTCTCTCCCTCCTCACCCCCTTTGCCTCCTCCATCCTGCCTCTATCTTCCTTACCAGGCCTCCCCCAGCTCTCTGGGCCAAGCCATGCCAGTGTCTCTGATGTCCACTTAGCTGGAAAGATCCTCTGTCTCCCAGTGCTCGCTCCTCCTGCCCAGCGGCAGCCCTGCCCACTCCGGGGCCTCTCTGGCTTTCGACCAGTTGCTGCAGAGAAACCCTGAGCTCGATTTTTCTGACCACCCGATGGCCACCGTTACCTCCACTTAATAAATTGCATGGGAGCAATGGGTGGTCGACGGCAGAGGCCTGCACGGGCCGAGTTGGAAATTAAAAGCAGCGGCCGAGAGTGGGTTTGAATGCAGCAACAGGAACCATGAATATTTTACAAGAAACCGGAATTATTAATGTTTCAATAAAAAACAAAACCCCAACGTCCATGTGAAGATTACATGTGACTTAAAGCCTCCAGAAAACCGCTGTGGTCCTCCTTCACTCTCTCTTAAACCACTCAGCATGGTTTTGCTTAAACCGTCCCCATCTCGCCAACCCTCAACCCACCGCTCTAAATGGGGTGGGGAGGGCTGCATCCGCCCCGATAATTAGCACGGCCCCCACCTTCCTTCAGAGCTATGGACGACCAGAGAAATATTTCTGGAAGACTATTTACGAACTTCCCCATAATCATCAATCATAAGGTTAAGAAGGAATGGAGCAAGATTTCTTACCTCAAGGAGCCTCTAATGCAAAAAAGCTATTTACTGGGCATGGACGGGGGCTGAGATTTCTGATGCCATTACTATAGAATACATAATAGCATCAATAATTAAGTATAAATTGGATTTAATATTTTATGCTGGCGACATGTAATTTACACTCTACCCGAGAAATCAAAGGTCATGTCTGAAAAAAATGAGCATGGGGTCGAGCCTCCTGTGGAATTAGCACACTTCCCCCCTCCTGGCAGCTGGAGCTGATGACAAGAGCAGGAGAGACGCGCTGGGCCATGGGGAGAGAGGGCAGAGTTGGGGTCTGGGAGCCATCGGGAGCCACTGGTCTCTGGAGTGCGGCTCTTTAAGAGGGGACTCAGGCCTCCCTGGTGCAGTGGATGCTCTGGGAGCGGGGCCCTGGAACGCTAGTGTTGGAGAGGTCAAACCCAGAAGCACGTCCACTCCTGAAGCAGAAGGGCAAGGCAGGGTTGTAGCTCTGAAGAGCTGGTGGTGTCTTGAGGGGAAACTGAGGCCCAGAGAGGGGAAAGGGCTTCCCCAGGGTCACACTTAAAGAATCGGTGGCCCAGTCAGACTAGGACCCTGGGCTTCTGACTCCCAGCCTTTGTCAGGACTGCTCTGACTTGGAGGGTGTCATCACCCCAGACCTCTGGGTTTGTCTCAGAAATACAACGTGTCTGCTTGCCTGCTGGAGAGACTGACCCTGGTCTGGTCTAGCGCCTGATTCTGTCCTGTGTGGTTCTCAAAACCTTTCAACCATGGCTGAGGGATGGGTCAGGGAGTCTGGGCTCAGGCTGGCATTGTGGCGAAGCACCAGGAGGATGGATAGGCAAGGATGCCCCTGCGGGGGGGTGGGGGGCGCTGAAGATGTGTGTCACCGGCATTAACAAGTCAAGCATATGTGTTCACTAAACCCTTCCATAGCTCCCCACTGCCCCCAGCAGAAAACCGAGTCCTCTTCTTGCCTTACAAAGCCCTTTGCCATCCGGCACCTGCTCACCTCTTCCTCTCCATTTCCTGCCTCACTCCCTTTCATTCGCATGCCAAACCCCTCTCTCTCCAGGCCTCTGCCCTGGCTGTTCCCTCTGCCTGGGACACCCTTCCCTAGATACCTACATGGCCCCCTCTCACTCCATTCAGGTCTCTGCCCAGGGCTCTTTCCCAAGCAGCCCGTGTCCATTTATCCCCTCCCCTTATCCGTGCCCCGGACGCGCATGCATCTACACATGACATGTGGCATGGAAAGCAGGGGGGAATGAGGGTGACCTGGCCCAAGCCTTGAACTTGAGGCTGTGGGGGTTTCTAGAAGCTGCTAAGTCTGTTTTAGGAGGTGGCCCCAGCCAAGAGGCAGGGGTGGGGGCCAGGAAGCAGAACCCTCCCTCTGGGTACCCACCCCACCACACACCAAGGGCACAGGCTGGACGGGGAGCTGGGGGGCCCAGGAGAGGGGCTCTGCTTCCCCAACTGTGTTCTGGCAGATTGGACTGGATGGATCATTCAGCTGTGGACTGAATGTGTCACCCCATCCCCAAATTCATATGCAATCCTAATCCCAAAAGGAATGGCGTTAGGAGCAGGGGGGCTTTTGGAGAGGCTGAGGTATGAGGACGGAGCCCTCACGAATGGGATTAGTGCCTGTATAACAGAGGCTCCAGAGGGACCCTTACCCCCTTCTACCATGTGACGACACAGCGAGAAGTTGCCAGCTATGAACCAGGAAGAGGGCTCTCACTAGATGTGGCCAGGTTGGTGCCTTGATCTTGGACTTCCTGCCTCCAGAACTGTGAGAAACAGATTTCTGTTGTTTATAAGCCACTCAGTCTATGGTAGTTTGTTATGCTATACTGTTTAGCCATACTGTTGCTTTAATGCCAGCACTTGGTAGTTTGTTATAGCAGCTTGAATGGACAAAGACGGATCGCAAAGCCTTTCCAGCTTGGAAATGCCCACTTGGCTGTCACCTGGGCATGGGGGTGGGTTATGGGAACAAACAATGTTTGTTGAGGGTCAGATGATGCTTTGGGTTTTTAAAGTATTATTATCTTATTTAATCCTACACATTTAATCCCCATGAGGCAGGTACTGTTATTTTCCCATTTTATAGTCAAGGAAACTGAGGCCCAGAGAGACCAGTGACTTGCCCAGGCTCACAGCAGCTAGTCTGCTATAGAGTCAGAGCTAAACTAGGCTGACGGGCTCTAGAGTCTAGATTCCAAATATCATTGTCCTACCTGATGGCTGAGGTTTGTCCCCGAATGTCAGCCTGGGGTTGGGGTGGGGGCAAGTATCTTAAATGGAGGGGGAGGGGAGCCTTTAAATGCTAAGGGAACCTGGAGTAAGGGGAGCAATGCACTTCAGCACACTCCCCTCCCCTGGGACTCGAGCACCATAGAGGGCCAGGGCGGCATGTTTCTTGCTACCCCTCTATACTCCCCACCCACAAATGTAGACTAGACTGAGAATTAGCCACCTACTCGCTGTGCGAGCTTGGGTGGGTCACCTTCCCTCTCTGGGCCTCAGAGTCCTCACTTGAGGAGGTGGATATGAGCTCCCAGGCACCCTTCCAGCTTTATCAGCCTGGGATGCTGCGTGTCCGTCTCTGTGATCTCTTCCCTCTCCTGCCTCCTTCTGGCTCCTGCCAGGGACTCTCATTGGCCGAATCCAACAGGAAGCCACAGGGCTCAGGGGTGTGTTGATGTCACCCATGCAGATCAAACTCACAGGCCAGGAGCAGGGTGGAGAAGGCAGAAACCGGGCCTGGAGGGACAACTGGACGAGAGGGCACAGCCTGGTGGTCAACCTCTGTGTAAGAGAATTAACTGGAAGGAAGAGATGGGAGCTTCTCCAGGACCCTTCAACAGGTGTGTTCTGTGGGGGCAACTCAGCCAGGCTCTGGCTTCTGCCTGGTGGGGGTTTTGTGTGCCTGGGGAGAGGGGGCATCCTAAGGGGCTGGGAACAGTCTGGTCAGGGGACTTGGAGGCCGAGTTTGCCACTCCATGGGCCCTGATCTTATCTGGAGTCCAGACCACTGGCAGGGTCTTGAAGAAATTATCAGGCTGGCCTTGGTCGCTGAACTTCCTCCTTTTTTTTTTTTTTTTAAAGATTTTATTGGGGAATTGGCGGAGGGGAACAGCGCTGGGAAATCGGGGAAGGGGAACAGACAAGTTGCTGTCTTTTTGTTCTTCAGTTTAGTTGCGGAGGATGTTGCTTCACTGTTGGTATCGTCATTGCGCTCTTCCCGGATGAGGCAGATCCATCGCTGGCCTCTGGATGTCGCTCACCGCGGCTATTGGCAGCTCACGCTTGGCTGCCAGCTGCTCACGCTGGCTGCGGGCCACTCACTGTAGCCTATGGCAGCCCACTGCAGCAGGGGCTGCAGCCCACACCATCACCGGGGCTCACACAGCCCAGCTCCAGGTGGAGCTGTTGTTAGCTGTAGAGGGCAGTGTCACTGGCCCTCATGTGGGATCCGAACCGGGGCCGCTGGCATCCCTAAACCAGCGCTTAACCAATGTGCCACTCGGCCGGCCCATGAACTTCCTCCTTTTAAAGCAGATGCCATCATATCTTCTCTTCTGTCATTGTCAAAGCACAGTACCTGTATTTTCTCTACTCATAACAGCCCTACATCTGTACCCCATTTCACAGATGAGGAATCTGAGGCTCAGAGAGTAAAGAAAACTGCACAAAGAGATGCAGCTAATGAGAGGCAGATGATGGGGCCTAGGCCTGGGTGCTCTTCATGGGCCATTCTGCTTCCTTCCTCAGCCCACCCCAGGACAAAGAGAGGAGGCACCTGGGGAGAAGAAGTCATTGAGATCTGCCTCAAATCCTGGACCTTTCCACACTGGCTGTGCAGCCTTTGGCAAGTCACTCAACCTCTCTGAGCTTCTGATTCATCATCTATAAAATAGGCCTCAAGGCATCTAACTGGCAGGAATGTTCTGAGTGTTACAGGAATGTATGTTAAATACTGACATGTGGTAGCTGCTCAGGGGGCCTGGGCTCTGTAATATCTGGGCTGGTTGGTGGATCATTATCATGTGACAGAGGCCTGGTTTAGCAGATGACAGAAGAGAGAGGACACTCCAGGGTGTGGCAGGCCCTTCTCACCCCTGCAAAGGTGGTTTGATGGATGCTCCTTACCACATGTTCTGGTTATTTATTACTGCATAAAATATCCCAAACTTAGTGACTTAAGGCAATGACAGTTTTTAAATGATCTCTCTGTCCTGAGAGGTAACTGGGCCCAGGTGGGCGGTCTTGCCCAGGTTTCTCATGCAGTTGTGGTCAGAGCATGGCTGGGGCGGGAGTCATCCGGAAAGCCTTCCCAGTGATGGCTGACGCTGGCATCCCCTCGGACCTCAGCTGGGCCTGTTGGCTGGACAGCCCCAGTGTGCGCTCTGCACGTGGTCTGAGCTTCCTCGGAGCATGGTGTCTGGAGAGAGTGTCTCAAAGGGGCCAGTGGAGGCCATGTTGTCCTTTATGACCTAGCCTTCAAAGTCACAAGCCAGTCACTTCTGCTCTCCTCTCAGGCCCACCCAGATCAAGGGAGGGAGCATAGGGAGGGTCATGGTCGCAGTGTTAGAAGAACATGTGGGATGGAAGCTGTGGTGGCCATGTTTGGAAAATACTGTCTGTCACAACGCATGAGTTCTGTGGCCCTGGGAAGTTCACATAAAAGGAGCTTTGATGTCCCATTTGCTTTCTTCTCTCACATCTGGGAGATCCATGTTTACCAAGTTGCGTTTCTTCATTGAAGACTGCAGCAACTGCTGCTCCAGATTGGCCTGCAATAAGATAATCAGGGCTTTGATGAACAGGGTAAACTGAGGCCCCAGTACCTTGCACAGCACCCACCCAGAGAAGGTGCTTGGTAAGCCTTGGCTGGTGGGATCTCAGAGCACTTTACACAAACAGCCCAACTTTTCTGGGAGGGCAGGAGAAGATGTGTGTCCATGCAGAGGGGTCCACAGGGCTCAGGCCTGTGGCCACCAGCACAGACAGGTCAAAGTCCTTCCCTGGGTCACACAGCAGGCCATCAGGAAAAGGAAGAGCCAAATCCAGGTGTCCTATTTTCTGGCTTGGGGCTTCTGACAAGACATTGGGTGACCCATGAATCTGTGAAAGAAATCTACAGGTTTAAGTGGCTGAGCTTCTGATAAGTAGTGCTGACAAGGGCGTGAGACCCTCCCTTCATGGCTAAATGCCTGCTCTGTGAGAGTGGTGGTGGGGCGGGGTATGGAGGACACTCACCTTGAGGGTGTCATAGGTCTTAGAGAGACATACACAGGATTTGTCCCAGAGCTGGATCCTGAGACCAGAAGGGATAGTTTTATCCAGTGAGGCCTCCTGCCCTGCTGCCTGTTGAGTGGCACCAAGAATCCCTGGGGCCCTGGGCCTTGGGGAGCGGGAGAGACAGGCCCAGGCCTGGGCTCTGGCAGCTCCTCCTCAGCCTGGCCTGTGGGCTAATGTCGCCTTAATGCTGTGGTCAGGCGGCCACGTGGCTGGGCTCCCTGGGCGGGCAGGGCTACATAATGGACGGCCCAGACCCACCCGCTGACGGCTCCATTAAATGTGGTCGATTTTTTTTTTTTTTTTTTTTTTGGTTCCCGGTGTTTTAAGCTGAGTGTCTCTGGGCAGGCATTCAAAGCCTGTTCCAGAGCTAATCTCAGAAGCAGGGACAGAGCAGGCCCGGCTGCATTAAATGGCTAAATCTGGCGCAGGGTGGGTGGAGCTCTCTCGAGGAAAGAATAGCATCACTGTGGTCTTGGACATTGGTCATCGGAGCTGGCTGCTCTCCCTGTCCTTCAGGCTGTCAGAGGGGATCGCTGGGCAGTAGTACGGGTGCTGGGGAGTGATCCCAACTGAAGACTTTGAATTTGGGAGCTCCATGCCTTTGCTGTGTGTCCTCCAGGCAGTGGCTGACCCTCTCTGTGCATAGGTTTTCATGCTAGGATTTACTCCTTTGGAGGCTTCACTATGGGATGGAATCCAAGAGGTTTGGAGAGTTGAACAGTCTCTGTAGTTGAAGGATACCAAGATGTTGGGGTTGGGGGGCAACTTAAAGTCTTCCGAGGCCTGAGGAGAAAGTCCAGGCCAACTAGCTTGGTACAGGGACCAATGACTGTAGGCAGACAGTGGTCTTAGAAGGCCCGAGAGGAGGGTGAGGATGGCCCAGCGACGGGGAGTTGGAGGCAGGAGAGACTCAGGCATTGGGGCCAGATGTCCTTTGGTACCATGTAATCCGAGTCCCCTTCTCTCTCTGGAATTAGGACCCCAGAGTGGAATTGTCTGGAAGCTCAACTATGCTGGTAGGTAAGGGGGAGTGGAGAAGCAAAGGTCAGGACAGGGTGAGAAACACCTATTGCTGAGCCCTGGATGGGGACCTGGGTCACTACAGTCTCCACACCGCTTTGCCCCCAACCCCAAGCCAGAGGCTGGAAGAAGAGATGGGCTTGCTGACAAGCCATGGGACCCCAGCTGGGATGGGGGCACAGAGTCTGAGGGCAAGGCAGGAGGATGGCAGAGCATGCTACATAAGAGCCAGGAAAGCCCTTGGAGAACAAGTTCAGTTCCTTGATGGGGAAACTGAGGCTCAGAGAGGGGGAGGAGCTTGCTGAAAGTCACACCATGGCAGAGCTGGGATTAGAACTGGGTCTCCAATTCCCAGTTATATCCGTTCTTTGGTAGAGGGATAGCGCCTGGGTAAGGAGCCTGCCTTGGTCATCTGCACGCCTCCTCTACCGCTCCACTTGCATTTGGCCTTCAGCCTCAGGCCTATCAGAGAGGGGCTCTGTCACCCCAGGTGCCTGGATGAGGGCTGTCTCATCCCCTGCCATGGGGCAGGGCTGGCAGAGGCATGAGAATGACCAGGAGTCAGGTGATCTAATTTCTAATCCCCTCTTGGCCACCACCTTGCTGTGTGATCTTGGCCATTTGCTCTCTCTGGGCCTCAGTGTTTGCATGTGTGAAATGGGAGTGATTGGCCTAGCTTGGGGGGGCAATTCTTCCTGGTCAGATCTGGGCTCTCTGCCATGCTTCAGAGATGGTGTTTGAGGCCCCTCCAGCCAGCATCCTGCCTGCCCCCCAGCCCGATCTGGTCTCACCACGTCTTCTCCAGTTCCCCACTCTTGGATTCACTATGAATCCTTCTCACTCCTGCCTGTACCCTCCGAATCATTATTGAATGCCTACTGTAAGCCCTACTGCCGTTTGTTGAGCAATTGACATTAGGGGACTGATAGTTTAATTGGAAAGATTAGGGAGGCAGGACATGTGCCCAACACAGTGAGCGGTTGTGTGACTTTCCTATTGCTGCTGTTACAAATTGGCACTATCTCACTGGCTTTAAATAACACAAATCTATTATCTTACAAGTTTGGAGGTCAGAAGTCTCACTGGGCTAAGATCCAGGTGTCGGCCCAGCTGCGTTCCCTCTGGAGGCTCTTGGAGAGAATCTGTTTCCTTGCTTTTTCCAGCTTCTAGGGCCCACCCATATGCCTTGGCTTGTGACCTTCTTCTCCATATTTAAATCAGTCTAGCATCTTCCAATTTCTCTCTCTGACTCTGCCACTCCTGCCTTGCCCACCTAGATGGGCCCAAAATAACCACAAGGGACAATCCAGAATACTCTTCCATGTCAAATCCTTAACTTGTGCACACCTGCCAAATCCCTTTTGCACATCATAGAGTTTGAGGTGAAGGCATGAGCATCTTTGGGGGCCATTATTCTGCCTACTACAGGTGTCAAGATAGTCCCTGCTTCCAAAATGATCTGGTGGCACAGAAGTCCGGCCCAGGCCTTACCTGGGTCAGGCTTGTGTTCAAATCCCAGCTCTTTTAGCTGTAAGCTGTACAGCCATAGTAGGCAAACCTGCCAACTGCCCTGAACCTCAGTTTCCTCATCTTTAAGTCAAGGTTCATAATACCCACCTCACAGGCTGACAGAGGACATTCAGGATACTGTGGGCAGGATGCAGACCACAGTACCCAGTCCCGAGCAGCCATTCAATAAATGATTGCATCTGCTTTACATTTTAGATGCCCCATATATAACATATCCGGTTCTGGGTGGGCTGTAGTGGATGGGCAAGGACAGGGAGTAGATGAGGCTTGGGTTCCTGAAAAGATATCCTGGGTATGGGAGCATGGGGTAGGAAGGGTTCATGATTCTTACATTCACTGAGCTGTCTGGGCCAGGCCTAGCCCCTCCTGCCTTAATCAGATTCCTTCATCATGCCACTATCATTTACTGAACTCCTGCTTAGACAGCGGTACAGTGGTGAATGGGACAGACACATGCACTCACTTCTAAGGAGCTTGTGTTCCAGTGTGTGTGTGTGTGTGTGTGTGTGTGTGTGTGTGTGTGGCAATGTCAAGGAACACTCAATAAACAATAAAGATATTATGTACACAGAATAATTCCAGCTTGTTAAGCATTAGGAAGGATATAAATGGGGTACTGTGAGAGAGAATAGTGGGATGGTCAAGGAAGTCGCTCTGCTAGGACATTTAAGCTGAGTCCTAAAAATGGAAAAAGCCAGGCCTGGGAAGAGCTGGGTTAAAGCATTGATCCGGGCCTAAGGAACAGCACATGCAAAGGTCCTGTGGTGGGAAGCTTGCACATTCAGAGGCTGGTGTGGATGAAGCAAGTATGCCAGCAGGAGAGTAAGTGAAGATAAAGTGGGAAAGGGGCAGGGCCAGGCCTGGCAGGAAATTGGATTTTGTTCTAAGGATGAAGGTGGATTGTGTGAAGCAGGGGGACCTGATGATTTGTTTTTGTTTTTTGTTTTTTGAGGGCAGTGTCACTGGCCCTCATATATGGGACCGAACTGGGGCCACTGGCTTCCCAAGCCAGCGTTTAACCACTGCGCCACTCGGCCAGCCCTGGTTTGTTTTTAAAGCTCATTCTATCTGCTTAACTGAAAACAGTTGGTGTGAGGTGGAGGGTAGGGTGCAGGGTGGATTGTATTATTCTTCTTAATTACTCACTTCTCTCTGTGGGAGGATCATACATTCCTATCTCATTGCCTTCAGGTTTGTCTTATGACATGCTTTGGCCAATGAAACGTGAGTAGGAGTGGCTATTAGGTGCCACTTTTGGGCAGACACTTGAAGGCATTGTGTGATTGGCAATGTCTCTTTTCCAAAACAACTGGAATGTTCTAGAGGAACCTGTTCAGCCTACCCAGGTTACAGAGTGAAGATGCATGGACCAGAGCCACATATGACCAGCAGTGAACAGGTAATGTGGCCAAAAGATAAATCTTTGCTCCTGTAGGCCTCTGAGACATAGAAATCATTTGTCACAGTCTAACCTGGCCTGATGAGGTCTTGTGTGTAAAGCAAAGAGTGTTTCTGGTTTTGTATTTAAGGGGAGAGAGAGGGAGAAAGGGACTTGAGTGAAGGCTTGGGAGTAGTTGGAAGTCTTGGGAGCAGTTGGAAGCCTTGAGTCACTAAGGTGAACAAAAGGAGCTCTGGACAAGGAGTTTCTGTCTCTGGCTTTTGTCGCAGCTCTGTCATCACACATATTCATCAAATATCTCTGAGCACCTTCTATTACCACCAAGGTGACAGAGAGAGTCAGTGTCCAACTCTTGTAGAACTCAGTCTTATGGGAAGCAAGTCCCTGAGCAGGTGTGGGGAACCTTATGAAAGTAGAAATGAGGTCATATTCCTTACTGTTGCCCTCGAGGCCTTGCTGAACTTTGACCTCTCTAGCTACAGCTGGACCCTCCTTTCTCTGTGCTCTGGCCTCATGAGACTTCGCTCAAGTTCTTGAAATAAACCTGTTTCGCTACAGGGCCTTTGCACATGCTCTTTCTGTTTTCCCTTCAGATCTCAGGCTCATCATTTCATCAAGGAAGCATTCCTAACCGCCCCGTGACAAAGTCAAGGCTCATCCATTCGTTATATGCTTTTATGGCCCTTTTGCCTGTGCAGTGAGTAAAAATCCTCACCCACAAACTCAGATGTGCAAGAAATAGAAACTTCTTTATTTCTATGTTCCATTGGTCTATTTGTCTTTCCTTGGAGTAATACCACACTAGCCTATTTACTTTAGCATTTTAATGAGCCTTGATACTAAATGATTTAAGTTCTTTAACTTTGTTCTTCAAGATTGTCTTGGCTATTCTTAAACTTTGCATTTTCATAGAGAATTTTAGAAATAACTTGTCAGTTTCCACCAAAAACCTGCTAGGATTTGCATTTGGATCACATCGAATCTACAGATCAGTTTATGGAAATTAGATAGTTTTACAATATTGAGTCTTCTAATCCATGAACATGGTATATATTCATCTACCGATTTTAAGCCTTTAATTTCTCTGTACTTGGTATTTTCTATTCTATTATAGATTATATATTTTTATATTTATTTTAAAATTTTTATTACTGGTTTATGGAAATACAATTGTTTGCTAAATTGGCCAGTTAATTTTAATGATTTGTGAATCATTTTAGATTTTCTATGGACATACTTGCATTATCTCTTGCTTCTTCCTTTATAGTATTATGTATAAATGTATGTATGTATGTATGTATGTATGTATGTAAATTGTATGTAAATGCTCTGGCTAGGATCTCTAGTACAATGTTGAATAGAAGTGATATTAGTAGATGCAATTGCCTTATTAGCAATTCAGAGGAAGTTTCTCAATATTTTACTATTAGGCATGATGTTTGCTGTGGTTTTATGTCAATACCTTTTATCAAATTAAGGAAATTTTCTATTTTTCATATTTGCTAAGAGTTTTAAAATCACGAATGGGTGTTGAATTTTATCAAATGACTTTTTTGCATCTATTGAGATAATTGTATGATTTTTATTCTTTATTTCCTTTGTTCTATTAATATGGTGAACTATAATAATTGATTTTTAATTGTTAAACCAAGCCTCTCATTCCTAAGAAGAAAAACCCCAATTTGGTTGTGACTATAATAATCTATACATGTGTGGATTTGGTCTGCTTGTATTTTGATAAGGATTTTTGCATTTATCTTATTTAATTCTTATTAGAACTCTCCGAGGAAGATAATTCTTATTATCTCCACTTTATAATTGAACAACTGACCCTTAGGGGTGTTAATTAATCATGAGAGAGATTGAACTATAATTTTCCTTTCTTGCAATATTTTCAGATCAAGGTTATTCTGGCCTCAAAAATATGTTAGAAAATGTTATTTTACTAATTTTTTTTTATTAGTTTCAGGTATACAAAACAACATAATGATTAGACATTTACACCCTTCACAAAATGTTGATCCCCTCCCAGTCTGCTACATCTCTGACATTGTATAGAGCTGTTATTACACCATTGACTATATTCCCTATGCAGTACTTCCTCCAGTGGAGGCCCATTCCCTTTGTTCCTGCAAAAAACACTTTTTACATTACGTACTTATTTTAAAATATTTTTTATTATAATTTCTTATTTTGGAATAGTTTAACATTCACAGGAAGTTGTAAAAATAGTACAAAAGTGTACCCTTCACCCAGGTTTTACATGTAATTTTTTTGGTGTGTATTCTATGAAATGTTGTCACATAGATTTGAGCAACCATCACCACAATCAGGATAAAGACCCCTTTTAAGCCCTAAGAGTGGTACAAAGCTTAGAGATCATCATGAGAAGGCTGACCCTGGAGGTCTCACGTGGGTAAGAAGAATGGCTAGGAGCCAGCAAGTGTTTTGGGGTGAGGCCATGGGGGAGGTAAAAAGAATTTCACAGCACTTGAGGTGCTGATCTGTTGGGAGACAGCCCTGCCCACAGAAGTCCTGGTGAGGGTCACCTTGGCCATGTCCTTCCCAGTGCACCTGAGTATGCAGGCAGCAGAGAGAAGCAAGGACTTTAACTCTTCCAGATTAATCCTGCTAAGTTGCAACAATATTGATATGCTATTATTTTCCATCTTTATTCATCCCCCGGCGAAGAAAGAATGACTCCCCCCAGGCCATTCATAATTGAAAAATGCTTTTAAGGCCTTTACGAGTTGAATACTAAATTTTGCGAGGTGCCTGCTTTATTGGGCCTCCAGTCACCAATGATGCATTTGCTCCCTAATGTTCTTTAAGGAAAGGAGCGCGAGTGGCATGATGGATGGGACTGATCAGAATCAATGCTCATTAGTGACTCTAGTGGCCAGGTGAGCCTGGGCTGTTCATTCAGAAGGTGGGCCAGGCAGGGGACTGGCTCTCAACAAGGGACAGAGGCAAGGTAAATGTTGACTGCCGTTTACCTTGGACTGTGGCTTATCATTCATTCATTCAATAGATTCTCCCAGATGCTGGATACAAAAATGGATCAGACCCAGCTTTGCCCTCAGGGAGCCCCCAGGGCTTGCACCCATAAGGACCATAGAGTGGTTATGTGTCTGATGCTGGGGATGTGCTTGGAGTCTGGGGAGCATGAGGAGGAGGTTAATTTTACTTGGGAGGCTGGCGGTCAGGAAAAGCTTCAAATCAGAGGTGACATTTTAGTGGTATGCAATAAAGGTTTGTGGTGTGAACAAAGGAACTCACAGAGTACATGGGGTGTTCCTGGCAAAGATGGCAACACAGGCAAAGGCATGGAGGTATGACCCAGCCTGGAGTGAGGAAGTGGGGCCACTGGACTTCTTAGATGAGCCAACCTGCGGCTTCAGATGTGGCCAAAACTGCGATCCTACAGATACAACTCATAAAATTCCAGAACTGGCCAAAACAGAGAAAGAAGGATCCTCAGAAAACTTCCGGCTCAACCCCTTGTAATTCTGATGGGCAACCAAGGACCAAAGAGGAGAAGGATCTTACTCAGAGTCTAGCAGCCAGGTAATAGGGAGAGCAGGGACCTAGGGGTGAGCCCATGGCTGGGATTTTGACAACACAGCTGCAGCCTCATAGAGACCAAAGTTCAGTTTTGGCATTGACCTTGGGCCTGGGTTTCAGTTTGACACTACATGCAAGTGTGGGTTCCCTCTAGTTTCTAACTCTAGGAAGCCGAAAGAGGGTACAAGTCTTACGTTGGGCTACACAGAGCTAGCCAGTGACAGAGGTAGATGGAGAGTGGGGACATAAAAATAAATGTAATCAAGGAAAAGTGGGTGGTGAGAGGAGACCTATGTTCGCTGAGCGCCCAAGACAATGGACTCTTGATTTGCATCTTCTCCTATAATTTCTAAATAGCCTTGGTGGCACGCTGTGTACCCCAGTTTTACAAATAAGGAAACCAAAGACTTAGAAGTGAGATGACTTGCCCAAGGTCATGCAAGGAGGACCCAGGATTTGAACCCAGATTTTAAAATTTTATTTCAAAGCCCATGTGCTTCCCACTATTTTTGGCTGTCCCCTCAGGGGCCTCAGAGAGAAATTTAGACAGACACGGGACAACTGCCTCTGTGGTCCCAGAGTCTCTGACCCACCACCCCTGAGTATTAAAGCCTGTTTCAAGTCAGAAAATGATGAGGTTGTCCCTGCCCTTTGTTCTTCCCTGAGGAGGCCATTGCTCAGGTTCTGTCCACAGATTTGAGGAGGGGGAGGTAGAGGGTGGCCAGGAAGAGGGCCTCAGCTCTGAATCTCCACTTCCTCCCTGGGCTGGCCTCTCTCCCCAGGACCTGCTGAGGACCCTAGAGGCCTTTGTCGGGCCCAGGCCTGACATGGGGAGTGGAGGCAGCCAGGCCTCTGGCCCTTGCAGTTGGTCCCAGGTCTTGTGCTTGAGCTGTGGCCTTGGGAGTCGAGTCTTTTCTCCCTGACCGACACCGCCCCAGCAGCCCACGTGGGCTTCTTGCCTCCTCCATAGGCCTGCGGAGTCAGCCATACGTGACACAGATACCTGACACAGTTGCAGAGCCCAGCTCAGTCTCGCTGACAGGCTGCCTTCACTCAGAAACCCTCACCTTGGACACCTCAGCCCGTATGGTGGACCAATGAACCCCTTCTCTTCCTGGCTCCTTAGTCCACCCACCCCCTGTACTGAGGCCCGTCCAGCACTAACCTAGACCCGAGGCCAACTGCCCATCCAAGAGACAGGTGGCCTGGCTTTCTTCCTCTCCTCCCCAATCTCTGCTCCTCCAAGATGCTCTTTCTTCTCCTTAAAATGCCACACTTCTTCTCATCCTGAGGCCTTGCCCCACATCTTTGAGTAGCCAGCCCCTGGATGCTTAGGCTGGAGCTCAGGCATCACGTCTTCAGACAGGAGCCCCAAGCTAAAGACGTACCCTCCCCTAGTCACTCACTGTCAGGTCACCCTGCTTCGCTCCCCTTAAGGCACTTACCTCTCTGAAATCACCTTTTGATTTACGTGCTTGTTTATTTGTGTATCATCCATCTCCTCCACAGGGACATCATATTTATTATTAATTAATTGAGTGAAGGAAGGATGAGTAAATGAATGGTGACCTGACTCTCCATCAGAGCTTTGAAAGGGCTCTGTGGCTCAGTGGTTACAGGCAAAGTGGACCTGGGTTTAAATCCTTGCTCTGCCACTTACGAGCTGAGTGAGAGTCAACAAGGGACCTCACCTCTCTGGGCCTCGGTTTATTATCTGGAAAGTGGGACTAGCAACAGCTTTCTCCCAGGAGTGAAGCAGAGCACGCAGGCGAGAGGGTCTCGCATGGCACATAGTGAGAGCTGCTGCAACGCAGCTGATATATCTTTAGGCCAAAGACTCCCTCTGGTGAGTGGGGCCTGGGTTAGGGCAGGCTGGGTGTGGCGAGCTCTGGGCCTCAGTTCCTCCATCAGACACGTGAGCAGAGTCATTTTTCATGAAGATACCAAAGAGAAGGTTTGGGAAAATGCCTCAGAGCATGTATCTGCGGAGCAGAGAGACAAGGAGCACACTGGGAGTCAGACAGGCCTGGGTTTACGCCACAACTTAGAGAAGAATCACCAGCTGTGTGATCTTGGCAAAAAAATATAAACTCTCTGAAGCTGGGTCTCCATGCAAATATGGGGCCAGCACTGAGGATCCCAGTGCTGGGTCCAGCCTTGGGGGGTGCTCTCAGGAGATGCCAAATAGAGACAGACGACAAAGGAACAATTACAGCCCAGTGTGGAGAGTGCACTCATACAGGATCCCCAAGGGGCTGTGGGAACCAGCAGAGGGCTTTTCCTGGAGGAGGTGGCCAAGACCTAAAGGGCAAGTGGGAGCTGGCCAGTGATAGGAGTGAGGAATGGGGAGAAAAAGTTCCAGGAAGAAGGAACAGCATGTGCAAAGGCCTGGAGGTGAGTGAGAGCTTGTCCTGCATACCCCACTCATTCTGGCTTTGATGACACCCCTCCCACCAGTGGCCCTCCACCCCTTCCAGGAGAATCTTGGTTTTTAAATATCCCAGCCAAATGTGGAGACTGTGGATCTCTGAACTCAGGCAATCGGCCATCAGCATCTGTATTACTGAGCTCAGGCTTCTGTAACAAAATATAGACTGGGGGCTTAAACAACAAACATTTATTTCTCACAGGAAGTCTAAGATCAAGCTGCCAGCCAATTAGAGTCCTGGTGAGGGCCCTCTTCCTGGTTTGCAGACTGTCACCTTCTCACTGTGTCCTCACATGGCAGAGAAAGAGAGAGAGTGGTCTTTCTTTCTCCTTCTTCCTATGAAGCCACTAAGAGGGCACCACCCTCATAACCTGATCTAACCCTAATTACCTCCAATAGACCCTATCACATTAAAGTATTAGGGCTTCAACATATGAATTTGGAGGACACAGTTCAGTCCATGGCAGCATCTGCCAGAGGGCTGCGGGCAGAACAGAAGCACGTGGGAGCTGGAAGGACCCTCTGTGGTTTTCTTCTAGAGGCTCAGCCCTATGAGGACAGGAGGGCAGGTGCTGAGTCTGTCTGGGGCCCAGGACATTGTGTGGCATCTAGTAGGTTCTTAGGGCATATTTATTAGATGCATGAAGGAATCCAGCACACTCCTATCAGATGGAGAGGCCAAGGCTGAGCTGAGGCCATGGATGTGTCCAGCATAACGCTAAAGGCTAATGGCTAAGCTAGGACCAGGACTGACCTTCAGATGAAGCTACCCCCAATCTGGGGACAGGATGAGCTTTCAGGGCCCACAGGACCCAGCCAGGGTCTGATTCCAGAGGCAGGGAGGACCAGGGGAGGGTTAACAGTGTTCTCTTTCCCTTCAGCGACATTTTCGTTCTTGCACTCAACAATCATTTTTCGAGTACCTACTATGTGTCAGAAGCCGTTCTCGTGCTGGAGATACAGCAGTGAACAAAACTGACCAAGTGTCTGATTTCATGGAGCCTATCCTAGTGGGGAAAGGCAGACAATAAATAAGATTAATAATTAAAATTGATAGGCTGTCAGGTGATGGCAAATGCCATGGAGAAAAGTAGAGCAGAACAAGCGCAGTGAGAGGTTGGTGAGAGTGGATGGGAGTTCTTACAGACAGATGTGTCAGGGAAAGCATCTCTGATAAGGTGACATTTGAGCGAGAACTGGAGAAAGATATATGGGTTTTAAAATATGTCCACAAATTCTCTGATATTCTTCCCTGTAAGAGAGGGAGCTTAATTTACCTTCCTTTGAGTGTGAACTGGACGTGGTGACTCATTTCTAACAAATAGAATGTGCCAGAAATGATGGCATATGGCTTCTGGGTAAGTTATAAAATACATTGCAGTTTCCAGCTTAATCAATCTCTCTCTCTCTCTCTCTCTCTCTCTCTCCCTCCCCCCCCTCCCTCCCTCCCTCCCTCCCTCCCTCTCCTTACCTGTTCTAGGGAAAGCAGCTGCAGTGTCGTGAGGACACTCACGCAGCTCTGTGAAGAGACCAGCCCCATGAGGACCTAGGCCTCCTGCCAACTGCCACGGGAGGGAACCCTATGGAAGTGGACCTCTCGTGCCAGTCAAGCCTTCAGATGAGTGCAGCCTCTGCCAATATTCTGATTGCAACCTCCTTCAACAGCCTGAGCAAGCCAGATCCAGCCACTCCTGGATTCTTGACTCACAGAAACTGAGTGATGATAACTGTTGGTTGTTTAAAGCCAGTAAATTTTGAGGGGAATTTGTTTTGTAGCAACAGATAACAAATACAGAAGGGGAGGAGCCAAGCGTATGGGTACCCTGGGGGAGAGCAATCCAAGCAGAGGGACGGCCAGGTGCCAAGACCCTGCACCTCCATGCAGGGAAGGCAGAAAGTCCACCTGTGGTTCAACCCATATCTCTTTGGTCTTCAGTTTCTTCATTTGTCAAAGGAGGAAACAGACATTATCAGGTGAGAAATCTAATTATAGACCTAACAAGGCTCAGAGAGGGCAGAGACGTGCTGAGCCTCACAGCCAGTTAGCCTGAGATGTGGACTAGATCCGCCTGCAGGCACCTTCACTACTGCAGCTGCTGACCCGATTTCTGGTCTCTTCCCTGGACGAGGCCCCAGGAGGGGATCCTGGAAACCCATATTTTTATTTATCTAGGCATGTGGATATGGATCCATATACATGATTGCAAGGCTCTGCCATGCCATCCTGTTTCCTTGGGCTCTCTGCAGTTCCTGATCTTCCTTAGACCACCTGGCCAAGACCTTTGCATCCTCAAAACCTACCCCGAGCTTCTGGTCCTCTGGGGAGCCTTCTGCAGCCCCTAAAGTTAGAACTCCCTGCCACAGGCTCACCGCTGAGCTCTGTTCCCCCTTCTCAGGCAGAAGTGTTCTGATGGCTCATGCTGGGGCTCTGGAACATTGTGTTGCAATTATTTGTAATTAGATTCGGTGTCTCTGAGGCTGGAGAACATGCCTGATATATACCTATATAAGCCCAGAAGTCAGCATGGGGCCTTATGCATAGTAGGCCCTCAGTACAATGTTTTGGATGTATAAAAGATGAAAGGACAGAAAGAAAATTTGAAGAAAGGAGGAGAAAAAATAGAAGGGGAGATGAGAAGATAGGGGGAGGGGTCGGAGGATGACCTGGAGGAAGGATGAGAGGAAAGATGGGAAAAGGAAGAGGAAGAGGGATAAAAGGAGGGGTGGGAGGAAATAGGAGGGATAAGAGGGGAAATAGGAATTGGAGGAGCAGAGGGGACATATGGGAGGGAGACTGGGAGGACCGATGGGTGGATGAATGAATGAATGAATGAATAAATGAGTTGGTGAACACAGCCTCTTCAAACGCTGTGCCTCCGCCCACCCAAGCAGGAGCTGCCACTCCCAGGAACTAGGCTGGCTCGCTCAGTTAACCAGGCCTCTGTTTTACTAACGCCTTCTTCTGCAGCAGAGGCAATTAGAGCCAACGGCTGGAAGCTTCTCCCCAGGCAGCCCCACCTGCCCTGTCCTGTCCCATTAACTTCCAATTCAACAGCCATCCCCGACCTGCAAT
Organism: Aselliscus stoliczkanus; assembly: GCA_033961575.1. NCBI lineage: Eukaryota > Metazoa > Chordata > Mammalia > Chiroptera > Hipposideridae > Aselliscus > Aselliscus stoliczkanus. The sequence goes on from CM066730.1 coordinate 165,554,410, forward strand.
GTATAATGAAAGACATTCAAAATATATCCAAATGGCATGAGTATTGATTTATTAATGCTGGGGAATGTTGCTCTAATTGAATTGAGATCCAGGAAGTAAGTTAATGTAGCTGACGGTGCTACAGGAATTGAATTACCCCAGGGCCCAGAATTATTACCTTTTCACTCTCTTTGTTGTCAGTGGGATAAATAACAAATCAATTGACGATTCACCCTGGTGTGGCAAAAAAAAAAACACAAAACAACAAAAAAGTCCTCAGAGCCCTGGACACAGAGCTGGGGAACTGGTGTGGGTGAGGGGTGGAGAGCTTCCTGGAGGAGGTAGAGTGGGAAGGGGAGAAGAGAGGAGGGTCTGTCTCCAAGCCCAGAACCCCCTCTTCTCTAGTCCAGCTGCACAGATGGGAACAGCAGTCACTGCTCCCTGGGCACATCCCCAAATGCACTGAGGGCCAGAGACAGGGAGGGACTTGCCACGAGTCACACAGCAAGTTTCCCCATAATGCCCACCACCGCCCTGGCCTCAGCTGTGCATACATTTCCAGGTTCTAAGCCCTCCTCCTGACGCCTTTCCCGATGTCTACTCTGCCTTCTCCTGCTGCCTCCTGCCCCAGGCTTCTCTGCCCCTGAGGGTTCTCTACAGCCCGAGGTATCCACTGGGCAGAGGCCTTTGTGGGCTGAATGTTAAGGGCTAAATGTTCTCCTCACTTGGCCACTGAGAGGCTCATGCTAGGATTCTGGAAACTTCTCAGAGAACAAAAGACTCTGGTCTGCTCCATGGTGAGGAAGAACCTCAGGAGTGAGGCCAGGAGACTACAATTTCAACTAGTATCTTCAAGATCCCTCTCTCCTGTTCATCTTTAGCATTCCCCTGTGTCTTTCAGCCTTCTCCCTGCCTCTCCTTTCAGGGGACACCTTGAGGGGACTAACCTGCCTCTCCAAAATGGAGGATCGTGGAAAGAGACATACTTGGCTTGTAAGCCCAGCTCTGCTTGTTGCTGGCATTGTGGACCTGGGTAATTGGGTTCACATTGCTGAGCCTCAGTTTCCCCACCTGTCAAATGGGAGCAACACCCCTTTGAGCCTCATGAGATAGTGGCTCAGAAGTGCCTCAGAAAACATGGAGCAGTTGACAGCCAGGGGCTGGCGAGTGTCTGCCAGGGACCACACACTTCTCCCGCCAGACGCCTCTAGCTGTTGGCTGTCCAAATGGGTGTCTGCAAAGCAGCCCAGCTGGCCTTGTTCTGGTCAAGGAAGAAAAAGGCTGAGTTAATTAAATCAACAGCTAACAGTGCAGGTTACCCACAAAAGTGAACTTTAGTGCCCCTAAAACCACTGACCAAAGGAGGGCTGGGAAAAAAATGAAACCACAGTTGGAGTAAAATGGAAAAAGAAATCATCAGCTCTACATCACTTCAGCTGGCCACAGGTATCAGAATATTAATTGGTCTTTGACTCGATTTGGCTGTGGGAGTCAGGGCAGGCTGTGGCTTCAGGGAGTCCGACTGAGCACCATGGGGCTGGCTGCAGGGCATGCTGAGAGTGCGGCTGGCCACAGGGACTGGGAGGAGGAGGAGAAGGAGGAGGGACAGGGCTGGGGCCTCCTCAGGCCCCTGGAGGGCTGGGTGTGCACCTGTGGGTGTGAAGGGGTAGGCAGGTGTGGGTGAGCGTGGAAATGGGTGTGGGTGCCCTTGTGGGTGTGAGAAGTGGGGGGCATGTGACTATGATAAGCAAGCCCTGTCACACCAAGTGTCACATGAAAAGAGCTCAAACTGTGCCTGACACATCAAAAGCTCCCGATACCTATTTGTTATTATCTGATTTCACAACAGCTCTAGCCAGAAAAAGGTAATTCCATGAAGAAGGTAGGGGAGGCTCATACATAGATAGGCTCTTACCAGGTCACTTGGGAGGGCACCAACCACAGTGGCCAGTAAAAGCAGAGACAATGATAACCTTAGCCCCTCTTTAGGAAGTGACCGGTTGAATTCAGAGCACAGTGCCAGGCACAGAGGAGACCCCTGAAGAGGCAGCCACCGCTTGTGCTGGCCCAGGCCCTGCCCTCCCTTCTGATGGCATCTCAGGAGCTGACCTGCAGGGGAGCCTGGTCTGGCGGACCTTCCCTGCCCCCCCAATAAATTCCTGCAGGCCCAAGCCAACTGCGAGTGTTAACATTCCACTGTGGTGAGTGGCTTTCTTTCTGCCGCAGCTGCTGCTCTGACACTAGTGGCCCATGGAAGCAGTGACCCTGCCCAGGTCTTCTGCCTGCTGCCTGCCTGTTGGACATGCTCATGGAACCAGGAACAGCAAGCATCTACCTGAGGGGGCATCCCCACCGCTGGGGAAATATTCAGTGGAGCCCACGCCAGGAGATGTCATCTCTTTGCAGTCCTGTCCTACATGTGGACATGGGGCGATGCCAAGGAAGACCTGGTGGGCTCCTCAGGCCTCTTTATCAAACTTGAGACATTGTGGGCAAGAAGGGCATTGAAACCACCTGTCTGCCCTTCAGTTCACGAAGCAACTGAGTCACAGAGAAGAGGAGGGGGAGGGACTTGCCTGAGGTCACACAGCAAGTCAAAACACAGGGCTCTAGGTTTCCAGTTTCAGTTACTCTCTTCTCGAACTTTCATGCTTCCAGGGGATTTATACAGGTGGGGATTTATTCCAGGGAACTTTCATGCAGGTGGATTTAAAACCACAGTTCTAGCTGCCAAATGGCAGCTGACATTGCTTCAGTATCAAGGAGGCAAGAGGGGGTGCTAGAGACGGTGACAAACCAGAGAGCTCGCATCTTGTCCCAGCAGGGCAGCATTGTGCAGCTAGCACTGGGCAGGAGGGTGGGACATGTTTTCCCAGAGCTTCTGCTTTTTCAAGAGAAGCTGAAATTTTGTTTTGTTTTTATGTGAAGTTTTACAACTGTGATGTGCGAGCAAAGTTCAAAAAATGTAAAAGCAGGGTGACATGCAAAGCAGGATGACACTTTTGCCATCTGTGGGCTGCAGGTGGCAACTCTGGGGTTCTTTCTCTGGGGCTTGGTGGATAGAACTGTGGGAGGAGGTGAAGAGCCAAGTGCTCTAAGAGAATTTGAGTTTTGAGACGCTGTTGGCTTATTGCATGCATGCATTCATTCACTCCTTCACTCATTCACCCTCTTGGCCTGGACTTTGCTATCTGTCTGCTTTGTCCCAGAGGTCCTAGCTTCCTTTTGGCAGAATGAACTTCAGCTCCCCAAGATCCCAGCAGTCAGTATGAAGGCAAGGAAGGATTTTGGAGAACACAGGAGCCTGCTGGTGCCTCTCCTGGCATCTCCTGGATGAGAGTCAAGGTTTCCTTGGAATGACAGAGGGTAGAGCTGACCTGCAGAGCCCATATCAGGCAGACCCAATCCCTAGTCCTGTTTCCATTCCCACCCTGGAGATTAAAATTTGGCATCAAACAGACCTGAGTTCAAATCCTGACTCTGCCGCTGACAAGCTGTGTGACCTTGAGCAAGTAGCTACCCCTTTCTGAGCCCCTCTAAAGAAGACACTGCAGATGCCTGGCCATGTTCCCTTGGCACTCACTTCTTCACACTGAGGACTGCTTATTGCAAACTTTGTGACTCTGTCTGAGGGGTTTTCCTGATGGGGTGAGTGAGATAGGTGTTCACCGGCCAGGCTACAAGCACTGGAGCATGAATGCCCTTGAAGCAACCCTTACACAAAGAAACAAAGTGTCAGTGGTCAAATATCCCAGCTCCTTCCCCGAGCTGAGATAATTCCGAGGCATATTCCCATGTCCCCCAAGGGGATGCACTCCAGTTGCCCACAGCGGTAATTTGCTGGATGGCTCAGGTCTTCCTGGCCTTTCTTCCCTTCCCAGTCTCATTCCCCCTCTTCCTTACCAGTGTTCCCCAGTATCATCTCCTAAATAAACTACTCATAGGAAGCCCTGTCTCAAGAACTCCTGGGAAAACGCAAACTAAGAGCCTCTGTTTACTGAGCAGTCACATGGGTACAGTTAGTATCCCTCCAGAATTGTTGTGAGGGTGAAACAAATTACTGCACACATAAGATGTCCAGGAGCCACCCGCTGGGCACATGGAAAACCTTCCCTCAATAGGAAGCAGCTTTGATTATTATTGATGATATTGTTGTGATATTGGGGCTAACCCCCAGGTGCCAGGGCCAGGCCCATTAGGGCAGTGTTGAGGTGGGAGTCCGGCTGTCCCAGGAGGGGCTTTGGGGGTTGACTGAGGGCTCAGGCTGGGAGGGCATCCCCTCTGTGGTGAGGAGGGTGGAGTCTGTAGCAGAGAGGGCTGGACCCCGGGGGAGCCCATCAGCACTACCCCCACCCCCCAGTCCTCAGAGCTGTTAGTGAAAATGGTGCTAATGGGGCTGGGCCCAGCTGTCACCATCCAGGGTGAGGGGCCTGAGGTGGGGGGCGGTAGGGGTAGGGTGGGAGAAGGGACTAGGGACTCTGCAGCCCGGCCGGCCTGGTGGCCACCCAGTGCTCCAGATAGGCCAGGTCCGCTTAACTCACGACAGGAAGCTTCTGGGGAGGTGTTGGCGGGGAGACTGGGGTACCCCATGCTGTCTCCCCGGAAGATCAAACACAAGCCTTCAACCTGCCGAGATTCTGGTAGGTTCTTGAGCCCAGAACTTGGGCAAGGCACTTCCTCACTCTGAACCTGTTTCCCCATCTTTAAAACGGAACCAATGATAATACTGACCTCCTAAGGTTGTTTGGAAGAGTCAGTAAAATAAAACTGGGCTGGAGAAGGGTGAGCAGAAGAAGGCCTCTCTGAGAAGGACGTGGCCTCCTCTCCCTGTCCAGGCCTCTGTCCACCCCTCTCTCTGCCCTGCTAGTCTGGAGGCTGGGGCTGTGGCACCAACATGTCTCTCACTTCTCTGCCTTTGGCCTCAAACCTCACATACCTCACCAGGGCACTGTGGTTGCTACAGGATATGTCCAAAGAATACTGCTCTTTAGAGATAAAGGGTTGAGGGCGTTCTTCAGAGTATGGAGTAAGGTTCCAAGTGGATTTCTTGCCCTCAATCAGAGTCGTATCCTACTCATACATCCCAAGCTGTCCTTGCTCTGAATCATGTCCCTGCCTCCTGGGCTGGCTCTCCTGGATTTGGGCCCCAAGTTACCACAGGTAGGATCCCTCACTCTCTCCTGCTTCACACCCACCCTCCGGGATCATCCCAAATCCAACTTTTGCAAAGCCCCTCTGTCTACTCAGCTCTCTCCTTGACTTGTCAGAGCCGGCCCCAGAGGCTCTAGGCTGCAGTTTGGATCCCCATTTTGCAGAGAAGACTAAGCAGGAACAGGACTAGGATGAGGCAGGCGAGGTACCCCGGATGTAAAGTTTGGAAAGGCTGCCAGTGTTCAGCGCCAACCTGGTCCTGGCAGAAGCCTGAGAGCCAACGTCCCTGGGTCCCTGGATTGGCTCACCCTGGTCCTGGCCCTGAAACCGAAGCTGGAGGCGTTACAGGCCCTGCCCCAATCTCGCAGCAGGGAGGGGCAGAGCCCTTCGTCGCAGAGATCAGTCTCCCTTGGCTGTTGGGCCGAGAGTCTTCCCTCTACACCAAGGTGAAGACAGAGGGCTTGTTAGTGCAGAAAATGAAGCTGAAAGAGGGAAGGCGGGGTCTGAGGGTCTGCGTGGGCTTGGTGAAATAGGAGGCCTGGAAGTACAGAGGGGTCTGTAGCTCTTGCCGCGGGGCTGGCTGGGAAGGCTCTTTACTTCAACTGCAGCATGAAGCCGTATGTGTGTGTGTGTGTGTGCATGTGTGCGTGTGTGCGTGTGTGTGTGAAATTCTAGTGATTACCCTTTTGAAGGAGGGGGCTGCCCTGCATGGGGGATACTAGTGTTCTAAGGAGGGTACTCGTGTCCTCAGAGCTGTGAGAGCAGGAAGCCCCCAATGGGAAGGCCTCTTTGGCCAAATCTGATAAAACTACAAAATGCACAAACCCTGAGACCCAGACATCCCACTTCTAGAAACAACAAGAATAGCTGCTGCGTGTCTTACGTGCTGGGCAGTTTTAAGTGCTTTCTATGTATTAAATTACTGAATGCTGACAAGGGCCCTCTGTAGATAACTGTTATTATCCCCATTTCCCAGACGAGAAAACTAACTCACCCTCAGAGAGACGGGCCTATGGAGCTGACTCCTGAGACAGTGCTCTTAGCTGCCATGACTTTCTGCCTCTACCTCTGGAAACAGCCTGAGGGGGATGAGACATATGGGAGAATTCACAGAGGCTTTGCTTGTAAGAGTGATACCACCCAAAGGGAGCGACCTCACTGCCCATCAGTAGGAGCAGCCACACTCTGCAACAATCCATCCGTCTCTCTGATAGTGAAACAATGAGGCCGAACTGTATGTTGCTACTGTATGCTTTATAGGGAGACTATATATTAACTGAAAGGAGTAATTTTCCACTGTGTGCCTGAGCCCATTTTTATATGAGAAAAAAACAAAAACAAAACTACACATGTCTCACTAAGTATTGAAAGGGCTGGAAGATTCCAGACCAAACCGCTGCCTGTGACAAGGTTGCTTCTCAGAGTTAGGCTGGGGGTGGGATGGAGAACCAGCTTAGCCAACGGTAGGAAACTGTTACAACCAGCATGTGTTATTTTTGTAATTACACAGGAAGCATACTTTTAAAAAGAAAAGCTAGGGCCGGCCGAGTGGCTCAGTTGGTTAAGAGCTCGCTCAAGAGTGTGAACTGAGCTCTGAGCAACGGCGGTTCAATGGCAGCCCGAGCTGAGTTGCTGTTGAACTGCCAACAGGTGGCAGGATGGCTCAGCTAAAAAAAAAAAAAGAAAAGCTATTAAAGAACTTTCAAAAGGTATCCCCCCTCCATTTGGCCCCCAGGTCCCCTTGGGGAGGTTTCCGCCGTGACAGACTGGCCAACTCAAGTCGATCCCGGTCCAGAGGGGAGAGGCGGAAGTGTCACAAGGAAAAAATCTCTGCTTTTTGTCTTACTCTGTCCACCCTTTAGGGCTGCAGCAGCTGAGGGGTTGGGGTCATGATACCCCATCTTCCGTTGCTGGCGGGGCAGTGGGCCAGGAGCCAGGACTCCACCTGGGAGACCCTCCTCTCCCCTCTTGGCTAGGCCCTGTCCTGCCCAGCCCTGACCACCTGTGTGAGTTTTAGGCTCTTGCTTTTCTCTGGCTTCAGTTCTTTCACCTGTGAAATGGGAATACTATCCTTCCCAAGCTTGGGCTGAAGATGAAATGAAATACACTTGAGAACTGTCAAGAGGGGTAAAATTGGAGGGATAACTATAACTTTTCTTTATCTTTTGCATCAAAGAGGGATTTGAATTCTAGTTCCACCGCTGACCAGCTGTGGACATGGGAATGAACCTTTCTGACCTCAATTACTGCATCTGTAAAATAGAAATAAAAGTGTATCATTCACAGGGTTGCTATAGAAATTCAATGAGCTAATTCACGAAAGCATATAGCGTGATCCCTGGCACACAGGATCCCTAAATGGATGGCATGATGAGGAGAATGTGCAAGGAGCTGCCCAGGGCTACTGCGGCTGCGTGAGGCCAGAGTGGGGGCTATAGGTTGTGCTGGGGGAGCAAAGGCCCAGGAGAAGGGCGGACACTCAGTAAGCTGGGCCTTCTTTTTGCCGTGACTTCGAGAAGGGGAACCAAGGCTGGGGCCTGGCAGGGGGAGCATGGCTACTATGGTGAGTCCCACAAGCCAGCCTGAGGGCTGCTCTCCCACCACCTGCTGGGGAATGGAGAAGTAAGAGTCATCTCTTGGGGAGGGCCAGACAGAGGGTGGAAAAACCCTCTGATCAGTGGGGCTGGGGGGGTGGGACGCGCTGGCTCCAGGCCTGGCCACCTGTACCCCTGCAGTCCAGGGCTCAGGCTCTCCCAGGATCCCCCTGGTCAACCGAAGCCAGGCTAACCTTCCCAAAGGTCAGCCTGACCAGCCACTCTGCTGGTCTGGCCTTTTGACAGCTTCTCTCGTGTCCGCAGAACAAAGCCTTATCCAGCTCCTTACCCTGACCTTTCAAGCCTGCCTCAGTCTGACCTCAACCTTTGTGGTGTGGCCTGAGGGACAACGCAAGGCTTGGCCTGACCCTGAGTTCTCCAGGGCTGATGGTGGGGCCATCCTCCCTTCCCCAGCCTTGCCCCAAATCCTCACTGTGAACTATTCCCTGGGCTGGGTCTACACTGGCTCCTGTGACATAGTCAGCGCAGTCCCTCATGTGGAGGCAGCACTTCATAGTTTACATGGCTCAGCCATAGTCCCATGGCATAGCAAAGTAGGGACTGGGACCCCCTGCAATGACCCTGAAAACGTGCTGCTCAGTAGTCCTTTAGGAGATCCTGCTGCGGGAAGCATGGTAGCTGAGGGCCCAGCTGCCACCTCTCAGGCTGTAGCACCACATTGACATCTTGGCCAACTTCCCCCAGGCCCCTCCTACTCAACACCTGAGAAGGCGGAGGTGTGGACCCGCTTCCTGGTCTGGGGGCCCTTCATGCCTGCTCCTGTTCCCCCTTTCCGCTATCCTTCCCAATACGTCCGTTGCATGTCTAATCCCACCCTGGCGTCTGCTTATCAGAGGGCCAGCTAACACACTCATTCTACAGATGGGGAAACTGAGGCTTAGAAGGGGGCAGTGACCTAGTCACACACAAATTCTGGCCAGAGCCAGTTCCAGAGCTCAGACTTTTTTCCTTCTATTGCTTCCTCCCACTGCTTCACTTCCTTGATCCAATACTGAGGTCAAATGCCAGGGCAGCCTTCCTCATGGGAAGCCAGGCTGATGCTGGAGGTATTTGACCCGGAAGAGATTCTTACCCATATCTTGAGAGATCTGGCCTGGGGACTGGGGCAAGCCAGTGGGGGTAGAGGCCTCAGGCCCTGCTGCCCATCCAGGATCCTGCTGGGATCTGGGCAGGGTTCTCTCCAGGGAGCACAAGAGCAGCATTGCACCCTGGCTTTTAAAGCAACAGAACTTCATTACATCTGTGGTGGAGCCCAGGCCCTAATGGCTTCGTCACGACTCTCTGTCGCCATTCCCCACTTCTGGGTCAGGGGCTGGGGATGGCTAAGGGTGGAAGCACTCTGGGGACCCTGATCTTGGACTTGATGAGGAGGCCTGTTGTGAGGGGCTCTGTCTGACCAGCTCCACATTTCACTATCAAAGCATAAAGCTTTGACTGGGTGGGGCCCTTGTATAGCACCTGCCATCATCTACAGAGGGAAACTGAGGTCAAAGGGGGTGGTGACAGGACTTGCTCAAGGACACAAGATGAACTCCTGACTGCCTTTCCCCCTTTCAGCAGTGTCTCCCTGCAGCCCCACCCTTGACCCCCTCTCAACATCCGATTTTTTCTCTCAGACCTCCACCTCACCCAGACAAACTACGTTCATTATTCCCCAAAGAAAGCAAGATTGCCACTTCTCCCAGGAAGAAAATAACCTAGGAGACTCATTCCCATTGGCACAATTCAGCCTGTCTAGATTCCTCACTTCAACAGGGTGTTTGTATTTATCACAGTAGCACACAGCGTACTATACATAATGATACCATTTTTGCCTCTGCTCTCTGGATAAGCCACAAGCCCATCAGTGAGACCTGGGAAACCCTTTGAAGGGGGCTCTGCCTACTTCATTAGCCCCCCTCCCTGCAGCCACTGTGCTCAGTCTCTGTGCTGCAGCCCCCAGGACCCCCTCCCCCTCAGTCCTTCCAGTGCAACAGGCCCCTGCCCGCTGCAGGGCTTTAGCTGGTCCCTTGGCTGCCATCCTCTGCTTCCTGTGTCTTCCTGGTAGATTTCCACTCACTTCTTAGACTTCAGCTTCAGGGCTATGCCCTTGAGAAAATCTTCCCCAAACCCTGATGGGGTGAGGCCCTGGCATAGGCACCCTTGCTACCAATCCTGCTTATCCTATTGTGATGATACACATATGTCTGGAATTCTTGGTTTCATGTGTCTATCTCCTCTGCTCTAGAGCAAGTTCCCAGGGCAGGGACCTAGCCCATGATGAGGAAGGAAAGAAGGAAGGAAGGAAGGAAGGAAGGAAGGAAGGAAGGAAGGAAGGAAGGTAGAGATGGCAGGTCAGGAAACAGGAACATAGTAATAGAAATAGTCAAGCTCACAGAGAAGAATAACCCCATAAGGGCAAGATAATTGCTCAAGCTGAGTTCCAAATTTGACTTTGAGCTTCCCAGCAGCCAAGGCAAGAAGGAACATATGGTCAGTTACATCAGTGTTGGTGTCAGAAAGGAGGAAGCCCACCAGTTCCTCAGGGGAAATCCAGCTCTCTACGGGAAGGGGTGCTCAGTGATGGGGTGGCTGGTGTCCTCAGCATCCCCCCGTGTATGCTCTAATGGATTTCCCAAGGCAACTTCTCATCTCACTTGTAGATGAAAGCTGAGAGGGGGACATTGCAAAGCAGCTAGGAGACACCGTTTCTGCACAGAGCTAAACAATGGGCCAGGGTGCTCAGAAAACTGCAGGCTGTGCTTCAAGTAGATGCCTTGCCAATGCTCTGGCTTGGGAGAGAGGCTGCGCTGGCAGTGGAGGGGGAGTGTGGAGGTGGGTGGTGGGCTGCTATGCCAGCTCTGCCATTTTCCACCAGTCACCTCACCTTGCTGAGCCCACGGTTCCTTCCTTCTTCATAAAATAAGGATTGTCATAGTACGGCCCTCAGGAGGATGATGGCAGGATTAAACAAGACAGTGTTTAATCACGAGACAGTGTTTAATCACAAGACAGTGTTTAATCACAAGACAGTGCACATCAAGACATCCACCCTGAAGTGCCCAATAGCCATCAGCACTTAGGGTCATTGTGATTAGACATGCCCAGAGTCAAATCCAGAAGGTTCTCACCAAAGAGTCAGGCTTAGCAAAGGGGGTGTTTGCATGGAGAATGAAAAGCCTGGGGGTACAGTTTTTAGGGTGAAACCTGAGGCCTTCTTGCTCATCAGCACCTCCTATGCACCTCGGTTTCCTGGGAAGGGAGTAAACTGAGGCACAGAAGCGCAGCCCACCAGGCCTATCTAGAATGTGTGCACGAGTGTGTGAGTGTGTGTGTGTGTGTGTGTGTGTGTGTGTGTGTGTGTGTGTGTGTGTTGGGGGAGATAGGATACACCCATCTGGGAAGAGAAAAATCCCAGGCCCTTGAGGCCAAGTGCCCAGACTTGGATGCACATGAGAGAGCAGGATAGAGCGGGGGCCAAGAAGTGGCCCCAGTGATGAACTAGCAAGGAGGGAAGGATTTGGGTTCCAGATGGAGGGAAGGAAGGGCACTCAGGAGCAGAGTGTGGGACCCCATACAGCCTGAGCGCTGTCGCACGTGCCATAGTCTCAATGCACTGAGTCCCACAGCAGCCCCGTGGAGTCGGCATTCCACTTTACAGATGAAGAAACAGGCACAGGGAGGCTAAGAAACATGCCCAAGATCACAAAGCTAATGTCTTAGTCTGCTCAGGCTGCTGTAACAAAATACCAGAGACGGGGGTGCTTAAACAACAGACATGTATTTCTCACAGTTCTGGAGGCTGAAGTCCAAGGTCAAGGTGCTGGGAAGGTGGGTTTCAATTCTAAGGTCTCTTTCCTTGGCTTGCAGGCAGCGTGTGTGCTCACCGGATCTCTTCTTTGTGCGTGTGTGGGAAAAGAGAATGGGAAAGAGAGAAATTGGATCTCTGGTGTCTCTTCTGGTAAGGACACGAATCCTATCGGATCAGGGCTCCAACCTTATGGCTTCATTTAACCTTAATTACTTCCTTAAAGGCCCCATCTCTATATATAGCCACACTGGGGATTGGGCTTCAGCATATGAATTTGGGAAGGTGGAGGTGGGGATACATTCAGTCCATTACAGCTAATAAGGGACCAAGGTGGGATTTGAACCCAGACCATCTGTCCATAGCCCTGGCCCTGAAACAAACATGTCAGAGGGGAAGTGAGGGGGAACAGGGTGGGGGTGGGGTTCAGGGGCTGCAGATGAGGCCCAGCCAGATATGATGAGCAACAAGGAAGATACAGAGTAGGCAGTGGCGGCAGCAGCCACTGAGAGGCTGGGGGCAGGGAGACAGGAGTGGGGGGAGGGAGCTTTCCCTGGAAGGTTAGGGATTGATGGTGAGTGGGAGGAGCTGGTCTGGGCAGGGTGAGGGGTTCATTAGCAGGAGGCCCAGCTGGCTAGCTGCTCCAGACCGTGAACTTGGCAAAGGGCAGCCGCTCCGGGGCAGAGGATGGTGTGTCCATGCGAAAGCAGATCCCAAGGGGGCCCTGGACAGATCAATGAGGGCAGCCAGGTCAATGAGAGCTCAGCAGGCCCTGGGGGTAAGACCTTGACCCCCCAGACAGGGAGAAAACAGCAGCACTCCCACAGTGTGAGACCATGTGCTAAGTACTTCCGTACCACGGGTGCTTATTGAGGGGCACTCGATCTAGTCCACTGCCGTAACATCCTTCAGTGCTGCTGTTGTTATCCCCATTTTACAGATGAAGAAACTGAGGCTTGGAGAAGTTGAAGGAACTTGCTCCCTCTTGGGCAGTGATTTAAACCTAGATAGTCTGACTCCAAATCACAGGTTCTTGAGAATGCATTTTTCCAGAAACATCTCTTTGGTAAGATCCTGGGCACCTCTTCTCTTGCTGGCTTGGTAGACAGACTGGCAGGTGGTCCTTGTCCACGTCTGCTTTGGTTTCCTGAGTGAATGGCAGGTGGAGGTGGGTGGGGAGGGGCTGGAAAGCAGAACTGAGTTCCATAGAGCAGCTATGCAAACAGGCTGGGCTGAGACTCAGTGAGGAAGCGAGGCAGAGGAGCCTGGGCCACTGTCATATGGGCAGCTGATGCAGATGCCATCTCCCATCCCAATGATCAAACCAACAAGGCTATTATGGGACAATAAGGACTCTCTCCTGGCTGCTCCCTATGACTTTGCCCCTTCAAGGCCCTGAAACCTAGAGCCCCATGTTGGAGGGGACAGTTACCAGCACATTCAGATTGCTGTGTACCTACTGTGCACGAGGCACAGTGCCAGATACAAGGGATTCAATAGCAAGTCCAACCAAGGAAGGCTGACATTCATCACCTAATCACACACACAAGGTGAGACTGCAGCTGAGACCAGCACGGTGGAGGTACCATACCATACGACAGTATAATGGTGGTGGTGTGAGGAGTGACCTAGCAAAGGTGGTCAGGGAAGGCCTTCCTGAGGAAGTGGCAGGTGAGTTGTGTTCTTCGGGATGAGCAGGTTAAGAAGGAAAGGGAAGCGGGCACAGGCTGTGCAAAGGCCCTGGGGTGGGAAGGAACAAGTTGGGTACACGGGTCTGAAAGAAGGCAGCCCAAGGGCAGGAGGACAGAGAAGGTGAGAATAGTTGGGGACATGGCTGGAGAGGTGGGCCAGGGCCAGAGTACCTGGGGCCTTGGGAATAAGGTGGAGGAGGTAAGAAGACATCTCTAAGAATTGTAGGACACCACCAAACGGCGTCACTGAAATACCACTACTTGATAGATTCTAGAACACATTTTACCTTTAACATCTCTGAAATTGAGATATATTTTATAATCTATAGTTGGTCTTAGTTTAGCTGGCAATATTTTCCTTCTAGGTACAGAAAAGCACGGTGTGTCTTTGCCCCTGGCCTCTCTGCCCCTCCCAAGGCTCCGGAGAACGCAGTTGGGTTGGAAATTAAGGGTCTTGAGAAACTTTTCATGGGTGGCTCAGGCCCCAATCCAGAATCGGAGTCTCCAGGATGCCCCAGGACTCAGAGCCAGCATGATGCTGCCAGTCTATTTACTCTTCAAGACCCTGGCCCTGGCTGCCAGGATTCTGTTTCTGGACTATGAGTTTAACTGACGTGCATAGGACATCATATACTTTGAAGAACACCCCGGGCCCTGCGCACAGGAGGTTGGTTGCTGGGACTGTGAACATGGCACAGAAACGGCCTGAGGCTGTTTCCCTGCAACCTGTGAGAACAGACATCCCAGGGGTTCCCATGGCTGCCCTCTTCCCACTGTTTATCTCCTGCCAAGAAATCTTTCTCCTGGGGCTAAAGGAAGGTTACTTGTCCCAATTCTAGCACCCACCCCTTCCTTTGTCTTTATCTTCCCCCCTCCCCACACACATTCTTTGTTTGTCAAGGCAGGTGCTCTTGGCTGGGTTATGGCTAATATGGGTCACAGAAGTCACCCAAGTGACAAGCAATAACAGCAGATACAATTTTCCTGCTTCCATTTTAGGGCTTTTTAGGGTCACTTCAGTTTGATGCAACTGGACAAAAAAGCAGTGGCTGCCCAGACCCCTGAGACCTTACGTGGAAGCACCCCTTTGTCCAATTGGCCTCTGAGGCTAGCCAGGGCTATATAGGGGGCCTCTCTTGCAACAAGTGACCTCACTGCTCGAGGAAGGACAGTGAGGGGCAGCAAGGCAAGGGGATGTGGGAGGAGCAGCATGGAAACTGCTTCCCACCTCACAGTGGGCCACGTTTTTCTGTAACATGCCCATTAAATGTGGACAAAGGAGCTCACCTGTTTATTTGTAGTCCCTGGAGGCTTGCTGAGTCCCTGGCAAGCTAATAGTTAATGCTGCCTGGAGTGTGGGTGGAGGATCTAACCCTACATTCTGATCCCCCACCACCACCAAATCAGCCCCAGTCCCTCAGACTTCAGACCTCAGAAGAAGGCCACAGACACATATATATGGAAGGCTGTTCATTTCAGCGATAGCAAAAAAAAAAGAAAAAAACTGGAGCTAACTGAAATGTCCATCAAAAGGGGAAGGTGGTGGGCCAGGCGAGTGGCGCGGTGGTTGAGCGCTGGCTTGGGAAGCCAGCGGCCCCGGTTCGGGTCCCACATATGAGGGCCGGGCCAGTGATACTGCCTTCAAAAAAAAAAAAAAAAGGGGGAAGGTGGGTATGTTATGGTATAGCCATGTGATGGAATAATAGTCAATAATGGTTGAGCAGAATCAAGTAACATCAAAATGCACTAATCTAGAGAAATCTTCAAGATGGCTACTAAATAGAAAAGCTAATTATGGAGCAATAGGAACAGCGTGATTGATTGTGCTTTGTAAGAAAATGCGTATTGTGCCGGCTGAGTGGCTCAGTTGGTTAAGAGTTAGCTTAAGAGCGCGAGCTCTGAGCAACAGCGCTGCCAGTTCGATTCCCACATGGGCCAGTAATGCTGCGCCCGAGCTAAGCTGCCACTGAGCTGCCAATAGGTGGCAGGATGGCTCAGCTGGTGAGAGCACGTACTCCTAACAACAAGACTGTCTGTTCGATGGTGGGCTACACCCGCCCGCAACTAAGACTGAACTCAGTACCTTGAGCTGAGTTGCCGCCTGGGGGTCTCAGTGGATAGAGCGTGAGCTGTTAACAACAAGGCTGCTGGTTCGACTCCCGCATCGGGTGGTGGCTATGCCCACCCGCAACTAAGATTGTAACACAGCACCTTGAGCTTAGAGGCCACGAACTGTGGACTGGTAGCCAGATGGCGACTGGCGCCCTACACACCTAAAACTGAAGAACAACAACTTGGCTGGTCTCCCTCCCCAATTCCCCAACACTGTTCCCCTCCCCCATTTCCCCAATTTAAAAAAAGAAAATGCATGTCCATGGTTGAATGAGCGTATACCTTCTATACAGTGCTGTCTCAATCATTTTAGGAAAAGGATACGAAAGATACACGCCATATTCAGGGGCTTTACTTCTTAATCTATGTACATGAGAAAAAAGCTATGGCATATGGATAATTTAGTCTTCTGTTTTGTTTTCAGTGTAAAATCTGCAATAGTTAATAACTATGATGAGAGATCTGTATACACAAATATGTAAGATACCCACACTCTAAGAGGAGAAAGGCAAGTCAGAGAAATATATGTACGATATGGCCCCTATTTGTGTAAAGTAAATCCTACACATGCAGATCTAAATAATAATATCTCTATGGGTTTTTTAAATGCACAGAAAGGATTTGTAGAGTAGACTCTAAGCTCTTAATAGGGCACCCTCCAAGGAATTATAGGGAGGGGATAAAGGGGGCTGTCACTCTTCAGGGCTTGAGGTGACTTCAGGACATAGGGACCCCAAGAAGGGGCTGTGAGTGGCAAATGGGGACAAATGGGCAGTAAGGAGTGGGTGCCCATGGGCCTTGGTGATGGTCATGGTGATGGGGGAAGGGGTGCTTGGGGCGGCCTGTACATATCCCTTGGGTCCTTCTGTGGCCCCTCTTGCTGCCTCCATGACTCAGGGGCAGGGAAGGGGGTGGGTGGGGAGACTATGTGTAAGTGGTCAGATGGGAGTCCCATGTGGGGCTTCTCCAGAGGGCTGTCCCTGCCTGTCCCTGCAGTTGCTGGGTAGCTAAAAGACCCCCGGGGATCCACCTGCCCCCAATTCATCCTCCTCTCCCAGCCTTTTCTGTTGACCACAGACTGATGCCAGGGCAAGTAGGCATGGCCTTAGCCACTGGCTCCTGCCCCAGGACTGACCACAGCAGCCATGTACAGCCCGAGGCTGCCACAATGCTGACCTTTCCAGAGCTCTGATAAAGCATTAGTGTCCACACAGAGGCTAGGCCTGGCCCTTGGCCTATCCAGTCACTAGTGAGTCCCCAGGGCCTGCCTCCTGATGGCCCCTAAGCCCACTGAATAAATGAATAATAGAAACGAGACGAATAATAGTTCTGCTGGTGGCCTGGGATTGGAAGCAAACAGAATCCCGAGGGGATCTTTGGGCTGACATTCCAGCTCTGAATGGCACGATGGATGCTGGATGCGGGGGATGTGAGGGTGAAGAGGGGACCCAAAGAGCCCTGCTCTAGGAGCGGGGAGTCCTGGTTCTAGCAGGGCAAGGGGAGTAAGGAAGAGCTTACCAAATTGGGTGGAGTGATGACATCACACACACCACCCAGCCCAGTGATGTCACTTTGTTGCTTAGAACAGTGTCCCCCAGGTAGGATGGGCTGTGTCCAGGGAACATCAGAGAGGGGCCAGCAGGGGTGGGGGAGGTGCTGGGTTATGCCTGGAGGGGCCAAGGTTCTTATCCTGGTCCTTTCACTTTCTAGCTGGGTGACCTTGGTTAAGTTATTTAACCGTTCTGCGCCTCAGTTTCCATCATCTATAAAATGGGAATAATCACAATACATCTCTCATAAGCTTGTTTGGGATTAAAATGAGAGGAGGTATCTAAAGTGTTCAGTGCAACAACTGACATTTATTAAGGGTTGAATAAACAGCAGCAATTCCTTCCCCCCTGATTCATATTAGCATTATGAGTTTAGGGCCTCAGAAATGCATGGTCACACAGGTGGCTAGGCTAGGATGACAGGGTTTCATGCCAAGAGGCGACTGGATGGGGACTTTGAAAGTGTCCTCTAAAGAGCTGGTGCCCAGGAAACGCTGCCTTCCAAGGAAGCCCACGCTGGGTTTGGGCTGGCTACTACCTGCCTCACCCTGGACTGAGTTCGGAGGTATACACAGAGGCAAGTCTACAGGAAGCCGCTGGATGAGGGGGTGAGGGCCAGCCTTGCTCTGGGCTGAGGCTGTGGTGTTCGAAGCTGCTGCTCTAGCCCTGGTGTGGGGGTGCACAACCACCTCTCCCCCAAAGAATCTACTGGGGCACAGCCTTGTCCAGATGCTGCTGCTCTCAGGGACACCTAACCTTGGCAAGGGTTTCTATAAATACCTCCCTGAGTACGTGGGAGGTAGGTGGGCAGATAGGGACAGAGCCATGGCTGCTGCAGCAGCGGTGGGCTGGGGATGGGAGCCAACATTCGCCAGAGAAGGTCATGGGTTACCCTTTTGGTGACAGTCTTGAAAAACAGGAAGTGAAAAAAATAGCCCCCCACATTGACTTCCAGTGAACAAAGGGGCTGGGAGGGGTGGGGC
Source organism: Aselliscus stoliczkanus (assembly GCA_033961575.1). Lineage (NCBI taxonomy): Eukaryota > Metazoa > Chordata > Mammalia > Chiroptera > Hipposideridae > Aselliscus > Aselliscus stoliczkanus. Next base: position 165,572,278 of record CM066730.1, read on the forward strand.
AAAGGTTTTGCTGAGGTTTGGGTCTGGGAAAAAAATTTTTTTTTTCTAAACCTGGCCTCCTTCAGTGAGCTTCTAGGCCAGGCTGGTCAATTTCCTGAGTCTCATGGAATGTCCCCATTTGTGAAATGAGCTTTGTAATGAAACTGACCTCCCCAAAGAGAAAGCTCTTAGGGATATTTAATAAGCCTTAGTTTCTTCATCTGCAAAATGGTCTGTCATGAGACAATACATGTAAAGCACATTAGCACAAGGCCCAGCTCTCAAGGCCAAACAGCCCTGATCCTTTTTCCAGTGCTTGAGACAGAGGAAGCAGGGATTGCCCACACCCCATGCCCCCGTTTTATAGAAGAAAATGAGGCTCAGAGAGAAGTGGTTTGGCAAAGATCACCCAGCAAGGCTTTGGCACAGCTGCGATGGGTCGTGGGACCACTGACCTTGATCTTCCTCCAGCCCTGCTCCTGCCCTCAACTCTCAGACTGATGTCAGCAGAGTAAGGCCTATGCTGGACCCACAGCAGCGGCCTGAGGCGCCTGAGAACCTGCCTACGCTCTCCCCACCACTGTCACCTCCAACTGCTTCCAGCCCCAACTGGACCTGTGGTCTGCGGCAGACCCCAAAGCCACAATCAGGTGTATTGATTGAGGGTCACGCCGTGGGCCCCCTGTATGGGCAGGGCTCTGAGATGGGGTAGGAGGGCTGGGCCAGGCCTCCAGGAGAGGAGCTGGTCTCTGCTTAGCCCTAGGGTTGGTGGACAGGAGGCTGGACCTTTGGAAGAACAAGGGGAACCCATGGTGTCCTTTGCTCATAACAATGACAATGGCCAACACACAGTAGGCCCACATTCTGCTCTGAGCATGTCATCTGAGTTTACTTATTTAATTCTCGTGATTCTTGGAGTAGGTGATACCATTCTCCATCTTTACAGGTGAGGAAACTGGGACATGGACAGGGGACCCTGCCGAAGGTCATATTGAGAAACAAGGGCAGAGTCAGGATTTGAACTCAGGCTGTTAGGCTCCAAAGCCTGAGCTTTTGGGCTACTTTAAGGGAAAACGAGGGCCCACTAGCAGTTTGTCTTTGGTGGGCAGAGGAAGCTCCTCGACCAGAGAGAATCAGAACGCTGCTATGGAGTAGCACCCACCAGGAGGCCTGTCTCTGCAGGTGGAGGCCCAAACTGAGCTCCACCCCACCACCTGGGGATCCCACACTGGGCAATTGGCGTGATGGTAAAATAGCTGGACTCTGGCCACAAGTGGCATGGGGTGAGACTGTGGTTTTCCCTTTCTGCTGAGTGACTGGGATATGCCCCCAACCCTAGTTTGCTTAGGAGCAAAGCAAGAATACCATGAATAGCTTGCACTTATAGAGCACGTGCTATGTGCCAGGCACAGTCTGCGTTGGGCATAACAGTAAAAAACAAAAAAGACTAAAGTCCTTGCTCTCAAAATGAAACAGGCATAGCAAGGGAGGAGGAGCTTGCTAAAGGGACATGACTGCTTGATTCCAGACACAAATTCTGATCACTTTTCTGTTCTAGCAGTGTGGGCAGGAGATGCCTTCCCCAGAGGTTCAAGGGCCAAAATTTCAATAGACCTGTGCAGGGGGTTCTAGCAGCCTGAAGCCTGCATCTGCCAGACTCTCTGGCTGATGGAGGTCCCTCACCCTAGGAAGACTTGATCCCCATTCCTCCCTCCTCCTCTCTCTCCTCTCTCCCTCCCTCCGTCCTTCCCTCCCTCATTTCTTTCTATCTGCAGTTGTAAACTATCAGCACAATCAAGATATAGACCATTTCCCACACCCAAGTTACTCACACTCTTTAGTCAAACCTGGCCATTGGTAATCATTGATCTGCTTTCTGTCACTATAGCTTTGTGTTTTTTAGAATTTCACATATGCTGAATCATACGCTATGGACTCCTTTGCGTCTGGCGTTTTCACTTAGCATAATGTGTGTTTAGGTCTATAATTCATTTGAGTTTAATTTTATATATGGTGTGAGGTAAGGTTCAAAGTTTTTGTAGTTGTGTTGTTGTTGTTTTAGATATGGAGTACAAACCATAGATGCTTTTCCCCAGGCCTTGAAACACAATGGAATTTTACCCCATTCGATTTTGAAGTTGGTTTAGTCAGGTGACTCCTTTTTTTCATCCATTTTCTTCCTTTTGAATAGGACTGTTTATAACCTGCATCTTATGTCTGTCTACCTTTGCATTTTTGAAGCAGAGAGCTTGTTTTCTAGTTTTACAGGTCCTCAGAAGGAGAGGAATTCTGCCCCATGATGGTTCATGTCCAAAGTCTCACCCATACCTGAGACTTTGCAGATGTGATTAAGTTAAGGCTCTTGAGACAGATTATCCTGGATTGTCTTTATAAGACGGACATACGAGGAGTCAAAATTCGAGGGAAAGGTGATCACAAAACAGAAATTGGAGTGATGCGATTTGAAGATGGAGAAAGGGGTCATAAGTCAAGGAAGATAGCAGCCATTAGAATCTCAAAAAGGAAAAGAAATGGATTCTCCTTCCAAGTCCCCAGAAAGGAACACAGTCCTGCCAATACTTTGCCTTTAGCCCCTGGCCTTCAGGACTATAAGAGAAAAAAATTGTGTTGTTTAAAGCCACTACATTTGTGGTAATTTGTTACATTAGCAATGGGGAACTAATATGCCAACACAATTTTGAAGAATAAAGAAGGACTTGTCTTTGTAGATATCATGACTTATTATAAAGCTATAGTAATTAAAGGAGGATAATTCAACAATAGAACAGAGAGCTGATAAATGCATCCACTTATAAATGGACTCAGCATATGGCAGAAATCAGCATTTCCACAGCAACCTATTTAATAAAGAACTGGTGCTAAGTCAACCAGCTATCCACATAAACCTAAATTTCAGATGCTTTGAAGCCCTAACTGTGAAAGAACAAAATTTGAAAATTTTTAGAAGAAAATGCTTATCCATGACATTGGGTAGAGGTTTTCATGACAATATACAAAAGCTCAAATCATGAAATAAAAGAGTAACACTTACAACTTAACACATCTCTGTATGCATCAAGCACTGTCCCCTCCATATTGCCTCCAGAGACCACATCATGCTCCTGATTCAAGGCTCTGCTGGCCCGCTGGTGCCTCCTGAGCACAATGGCACCCAGTCTACCACCTGTCACGCAAAGGCTCCCACCCCTCCCCTGAATGCATCACATTCCACATCCCCCCCACTGCTTTTTAGCATTCTTGAAATATACAACATTCCCCTCTGAGCCTTTGCACATGCTTTTCCTTCTGCCTGGAGTGCATTTTCTTTTTTCACCACTGGACAACTCCTACACATCCTTCAACACCCAGCTCAAGTCTCATGTCCCCAGTGAAATGTCCTTGGTTTGCTGAGGGACCATTGCTTGTATGACAACACTGCCATCAGCACTTACTTCTGGAGAGCAATGCTCAGTCCTCGCTTCTCCTTCCATCATTAAGGAGGTCCCTGAGAGGGGCTACAGAACATCATAGTCGAGCGTGTTGGCTCTGGGGACAAACAGTCCTGGGGAGGAATCCCAGGTCTGCCATTTACTTGCTGTGTGACCCTTGGCAAGGGTCTTAAACTTTCTGAGCCTTGGTTTCTGTGGACAAGGCAGTAAGATCTACCTCTCAGGGTTGTGAAAACTCCATGAAATGACGTATGTCATGTACTTGCGCCTTAGTCTGGGCTGATCCAAAAGCAGACCCTAAATCTAGAATGTGAGCTGCAGGTAATCTATTTGGACCATCACCCCAGGAAGCTCCTACAAGGGAGTGGGGAAGAGCGAGGGAAGAACAGAGCCATTAAGGCGTCATCTAGCAAGTTGCTGCTGTGGGTAGCTGCGGAACATGGGGACAGCATAGAGTACCCTCAGATTCACTCCACGGTGAGGGAGGGAAATGGGTATTTATTCACTGGCTCTGCCTATCATTGGTGAGAGCCGCTCCCAGGGGAGCGCCACCTACCAGGTACTCTGACTTGCCCCACACCTGTGACCAGGGAAAGCTGTCAGGTTGGCCTGGGCCCAGAAGGGCGAGTGCTGAGGGAAATGGTGCACCTGCCACAACCTCACGCACAGCACGTGCTTATAGATGAGGAGGCTGAGGTCCACAGAATTAGCAGGGAAGGCATTTGTTGAATGAACTAATCAACAAACAGGCAAAGAAACAGCTGTCCCTGGAGTCGCAAACTAAGCCTGTCATAAAGACCAGACCCAAGGGCCCCTGTTCCCAGTTGAGGTTTTGCTTTCCCTTTTGATGCTCAGCCAAATCCCCATGAGGCCTCCATTCCCTCAAGTCTCTCCCTCAAGCAGTGACTGAGCAGGCAGTGATCCCATCCCCAGGCTCAGATGAAGAAAGCCCATGGGTGTCAGGAGTGTTGGAATTGGTCTTTGCTGTTCCCTCATTGGCCGTATAACATTGGGCAGGCTGTGGTCCCCTCTTGTCTGTTTCTCCATCTGTTAAATGGGAATGGGTGAGTGTTAGATCAGGTAACTGCCCCACATGTTGTAATAATGGGGAGGCATTGCACGGGGTTGCCAAGATTTGCTAAAGCTGACATAAGGATGGAGGAAGCTTGTTTTTCCTGTCTGCCCAGCATACTGCTTGACACGGCTGGGAGCTCAGTGGTTAGAGCCCCGTCTGGCTCTGGGATCAGACTTTTACCTGGCGCAGCTCCGTTGCAGCCTTTATTCCACAGACACCATCAATTGTGGCCATGGCTGAGCCCTGACCTTGGCCCATCTGGTCTTTTGCGCCGCTGATGAATGGAGTGCTCATCCAAATACAAACTGACTTCTGTCTTTGTCACCAACTGACCCCTGAAACAAACCATATACTGACACTTGACATGGCCACAGACTGACTTTTGCTCCCAGCCACAAACTGACCCCAGTTGCAGACTAACCCCTGATCTAACCACAAACCTCAGACCCAGGCTGACCTCTGACCCTAACCACAGATTGACCTCTGGTTCCTGGACAGTGGTGGTCAGGCTAAGGTTAGTCACTGATGTCCCTTAGCCCCTCTCCTCGCCAGTGGGTTGAGGTATAGCCCCTTCTAAGAAGGAAGGCCACTTCATTCTACTGGGGAACACAGGGCAAGGTCCACTATTAGCTGGGCCTTTCTGACTCCTGCAATCCCACCGTGACTGACCACAGCCACCATCGCCAGCCTTGCATCTATCAGGCTGGGACCCAACACCTCTCCTTGGATGACTAGCTCTTTGGAGCCTGCGTCCTGCCATAGTTCTCTGGGGACCCTGATCTCTGGGGGTGCCAGATGTCATGTATCCCTTTAAGCTAGTGAACCTCTGACGGGTCCTAGCATGGGAAGCAGAAGACCAGGGTTCTAGTCCCAGCTCTGCACTGACTCACTATGTGACTTTGGCATGAGCTTGCTGGGCCTCGGTTTCTCTACCTACCCTGCCTCTTCCCTATCAGACTTAGAAAGTGCTCCCTGACCTGGGGAACCTATGAAAGGGGAACAACAACGGTTTATAATTCAGGGTTGATTGACATAAACCAATGAGACTGTTGCCTCAGAGCTTTTGCACTCCCTGTTCCCTCTGCCTGGAACACTCTTCCCTCAGACACCCACATGGGTCACTTCTTCCTTTCCTTCAGCTTTCTGTTCAAACATTATCTCAGGGGAACCATCTCTGACCTCACAGTTTAAAATTCCACTCCCCCAAACGCTCTCCATCTTTCTTCCCTACTTAATTTTTCTCCAGAAGTTATCACCACCAGGCACACTATATATTTGAATTATTTATTTGGTTCATCCAACTCCCTGTCCAGAATACAAGTTTCGGGGGTGGGGACAGGAATTTTTGTCAGTTTTGTTCACTGTTGTAATCCCCATGCCTAAAACATAGGCGCATAGGAGATGCTGGAGAAATATTTGTTAAATGACTGAATGAATAAATGACCCATGGAAAGTGCTTACACCACCACACCCAGCACTAAAGACTTAATTGATGGTATTGGCTGTTGTGGTGACTGTCATCAACATCAATGGGCGATGTAACCACATAAGGAGCTGGGTCTGGCCTTTGAGATGGTGGAGTCCCACCTACCCACAGGAGCCTCCCAAGACCGCTCCAGGACAAGCTGACCACACTCACTCACAGCTGCAGCCCTTGTCCCATGGGGCAGTTGAATGAGCCCTAGACTTGGAATCTGCCAGGTTTGAGATTCAATTCCCAGCTCCTCTGTTTCCTGTGTGACTTTGAGAACAATTACGACTCACCTCTGAGCCTCAGTTTCCTGAGTTTCCAATAGGGAGAATATGAGTACCTCCTCCATAGGATGACATGGACCTAGAAGACATGGGGCATCCGCAGTGCTGAACATGGTGCTGGGTGCACAGCGTAGCCATTGACAGAGATCCTGGGGACTCAGGCACACGTGCTCTCTGTTCTGTTCCAGAGGCCATCCTGCTTCGTCCTTTGGACTGTAAGTCCCTGGAGGGAGTGGAACCTGACCTCTTGGTCCCTTGTCTTGCCAACATCCTGAAACCAGGCCTACCCAGTAAAGTGGAGATGCATGCATCCTATTGGCTGATGGATTGACCAAAATGATCATTGTGCTTCTGGGAACCTGCCAGTGATAACCACCAGGGGGCAACCTGGCTATGTGCACAAAGGGCTGGCTGCCCCTGGTTGATAATTTTCAACATCTGCTATTCCGCCGGCCCACTTTGTCCTGACAGACAAGAGGAGGCCTGGTCCATATTCCAGCCTGTCAGCAATGTTTACCATTCTGGTGGAGGAAAGAGCCCAGGAGACAGAGAGATCTGTCACTCACTTGTGTGACCTTGGGCAGGAACCTCCCCATCTGTGGACCTTGGTTTCCTCAGTTGTCAAATGAAGGACACCAGCCATGGTATCTTATCATGGGGACCCAGGGTTTGTCTCAACTTGTTTTTAATCAATAATTGTGTTCATGCCTGCCACCAAGTATTTCCTCCTTTTCCTCCTAATTCCTTCTTCCTGGCTGCTAAAGTGGGGTCTCACCTTATTATATATGCTGCCCTCTGTTGGCTAGGACAACTATGGCCTCAGCAACTGCCCTCTAGTGTGGCTTAGGGGAGAAAGAAGGCGGGGGAAGGGTTTGGAGGCCAGTGTTATCAACTGATTCACTTACTCAGCCAACATTTATTGGGCCCCTACTGTGTACCAGGCCTAGTGCCAGGCCCTGAGAACACAGCAGTGAAAATGACACAGCCCATGCCTTCAAAGAGATGCCAATCATTTGCAGGGATCTCACCTCTGGGGTTCTCTTTGGCTCGCCTCACCCTTTTCCAACCTGACAGGGTAGTATAGTGGTTGAAAGCATGGACTCTGGTGTGAGGAGGGCTCGGCTCAAATCTTGACTTTGCCATTTACTAGGTGTTTGACGCTGAACAAGTTATTTGACTTATTTTATGCCTTTGTTTCCTCAACTATAAAATAGGGATAATAACACCACCTAGCTCATAGGGTTTCTGCAAAGATTGAATTAGTTCATATATCTAAACTGCTTAGAACAGTGTTCAATCAGTGCTGGATAGGTGTCAGCTAAATAATAATAGTTTACGTTTGTGGAAAGATAGAAGGAACAACCTATACGTTTTTCCAATCTCAGTTGGACAAGAGCTTACCTATACTACCTGTCTCTAAAGAAGTCTTATATGAGGGTCAGATCAGCATGTTTTGCAATCGGCATTTCAGTTCAGAGTGCCCCCACCCACCTTAGAGCACAGAGGTTGGTTTTCATCCCACTCTTGGGCTGGTCCCACCAGGTTTTAGATGAGGCCTGAGTGTGCATCCCAACTTCAGCAGCGGCAGGAAGAACCTAACTACAGGGTGATGATGGAAGCAAGGCAACTGGCCCAGGTTTTACGGCAGATCCCATGCTGATGGCAGTACTGAAGGCGCTGGTGATGCTGGTGATGCTGGTGGTGGTACTGATAACGGTGGTGCTAGTAGTGGTAATTGCTGGTGGTGGTCATGGTGATGCTGGTGGTGGTGCTGATAATGGTGGTGCTAGCAGTGGTGGTGGTGAGTAATGGTGGTGCTGGTGGTGGCAGTGGTAGTGGTGCTGATGGTGGTGCTGGTGGTTATGGTGATGCTGGTGCTGATGGTGGTGCTGGTTGTCATGGTGATGCTGGTGGTCATGGTGATGCTGGTGATCACGGTGATGCTGGTGGTCATGGTGATGCTGGTGGTGGTGCTGATAACGGTGGTGCTAGCAGTGGTGATGGTGGTAATGGTGGTGGTCCTGGTGATGGTGGTGCTGACAGTGCTGCTGCTGACGCTGGTGAGGCTGGTGGTGGTGGAGCTCTGGGGCTTCATTCAGGGGACCTAACCTAACTCTCCTCTCTCCTACGTAAGCCCAATCTCCCTGAGCCCCAGCCATTCTCAAAATCCTGGGACATGGGGATGAAATAGAGATTACCTAGGAACTATTTTTGAGCCAGAAAAGGGCAGTTATAATTGAAACACCATGTACCCTGCCTCATTCTGCCTATAAGGACTGTGGGACACCTCATTTCTCTGTGCCTCAGTTTCTTCATCTATTAAATGGGAAAGGGGACAAAGCACATTGGTCCTAGGCTTCTGAGTTTTGCTTTGAAGATTTGATGAAATCTGGACCCTCCCCTTAGGAAATGCAGACACACACACACAACCACAAGTCTGTGTGTGACCTGGGGGTTTCCAGCTGTTCTTCAGACCCATGGACCCCAGTTCTGCCCCCTAGATGGGCTAATCTCTAACTCCTCTGCCAGCTCTGCCATCCAAGACTCCCTTGTCTGAAGCCTGCTTTTCTGAAGCCCAAGCTAGGCCTGGACAGCCTGTGCCAGGAAGCATCAGGGAGGCCTGATGTGGAAGGGCTGCCCATGTCTGGTCCAACCTCTCCCCATCTCAAGCCTGTACCACAAAGCCTGCTTGGGCTTTGGGGGTCCTAGGAGAGCCCTCTTGGCCTGCAGGAAAGGTGGAGTCAGTGGGTAGAAGCCACAAGGTGGGTGTCAGTGGTGATAGCATCTCTGGCTACTGACTTGGGTGAGGTGAGTTTTTCACACTCAGCCCATCCAGGAACACAGCCTCCAGTGACTCAGTGGAATCAGAGAACAAGATTTGTCACCTCTCTCTTGAGAAGGGATGGAAAAGCAAGAGAAGTCCTTCCCCCAGGGGGCTTCCCTGGGGCTCAGACCTCACTCCTTGGGTGGCGGGCAGCACAGAGCAGGAACCCATGAAACCTGGGTTCTGGTCCTGCTTCACCTCAGTTTAGAAGCTGTTCATAGTCATAGCACATTACAGTTTACAGGGCATCCCACATGCATCATTTTAGGGGAGCCCAGCAAGAACCCCGGGATCTAAGGCTTGGTCTCTTGTTGCAGGAAAAGGCTCAGAAAGGCCAGTTGACTTGACCAAGTTCTCACAGCATCAAAGGAGCTCAGTGAAGCCATGGACCTAGTCCTGCCTCCCAATCCTGGTTCTTTCCAAAACCTGAGATGCCCCTTGTGTGAGGCTCCTGGGACTGCTAACATGAGCACTCTCCGTCACTCTCTAGCCTTGGTCTCCTTGTCCGTAAAAGGCCATCAGGCCAGCATAGCCCTTGGGGACTTTCCAGTGCTGACCTTTCCGGAGTGTCAATTTTCACTGTCCTTCTGAGGTAGCAGGTGGGGGATTATCAGCCCATTTGACAGATGGGAAACCATTCCAGACAGGGAAGCAACTTGGCCAAGGACTCAGTGCAAGGAATTGGCAGAGCTGGGAGGAGAAGCCAAGATCTGCGGACCCCCTGCCACAAAGTCAGGGGGCCCCGCCGGCATTGGGTTTTTAGAATAAAGCGCTGCTCCCAGAACAGACCAGAGAACAGGGACTTTCGGGCCTAGCTGTTTCTCAAGTGTAAGCTCAGGCAGGGCCTGGCCTGGTGTGGGGGTGGGAAGGGGCTGACCACTTCCTTCTCGGGCTGGCGCGGTCCCCATGAGGTGGTCATCAGAAGCCGACCACTTCCCGGTCTGGGCCGCCTTCCCCTTTTCTGAGCTGGGTGGACCAGTGAGACTCTCCTTGCGTGCTGTGGCCTGGATGGCGTCTGGCCTCTTTTCATTTTCCCCGCTCACCGCGTCCCTCTCCACAGCCACCAACGGTCGGAAGCTGCTCAGAGTTGCCTTCCCAGTCCCCTGTCCACAGCTGAGTACCTCCCTGTCAGTGGTCCTCTGTCCCAGAGGCTCGAGGGAGTTTCTCCTTCCCAGCCCTCCTGTGTGCTGGACGCTTGTGGCTGTCTGCCCACCAAACGGCCTGTAGTGAGGCATTAACACTCCCACAGAGGCTCACTGAGGTTGCACTGGCTGGCCCAGGGTCACACAGCCAGTAAGCGGCAGAGCCGGAATCGGAACTCAGAGATGTGCCTGACTCCAAAATCTGCATCCTTTGCACATTTAATGTCCCCACGGGCCACCAGAGGAAGTTGGAGCTAGAGGAGGCTTGGATGTGAGAGGCATTGAAGGCTTCTCCCCCAGACATCCAGCTCTCTGAGGGCAGTGATGGCATCTGTGTCTCCTCCCAATTACACCTCAGCACCCAGCCCAGCCCCTGCTCCAGAGCAGGCACTCTGGACACCTGTGGAAAGATGAAGGGCACCCAATATTTCCCATCCAATGCCACAGACAATCATAACCCCTGGGCTTGGGAACACAGACCTGAGGGAGACGTGGTTCCCACCCCTCGCAAGAGTAGTGATCACCATCCTTATACAGGCTCAGTGATTGCAAATTTTAAATGCACCTCGAATCCCATGTGGGACATCACGACATCCTTTACAGGGAAGCCAGAAACTCACAGGATCTCAGCAAGGTAAGGAGGTAGCAGAATGTAGATAAAGAAGGTAGAGCCAGACAGGCCCATGTTCAAATCCTAGCTCTGCCAAGCCTATGGTGGCCTTGGGGAAATGACTTCATAAGCGTCAGTTTCCTCACCTGTAAAATGGGGATAAAATGGTAGAAAATGCCTTACCTGGCCTTCACCTATCTGAGTCTTTGAATTTACAAACATTATCCCTTCCTTCGAAAGGCAGACTGGTGGATGCCACAGCATCCTGAATGTCGCAGGCTGGCCAGCTACCGCTAGTGCCACCAAGTCACTCCTGCTGGATCAGTGAGGTCTGTCCCCAAATCTGTAGCTGCTGGCTGTAATTGCTAAACCAATGAAACAAGTATAACAGCAGGACAGAGAGTTGTCAAGTCCCTCGAAACTGAGAAAGGGCCTTAGGATGGTCCAATAAAATTTAAAAAATGCTGTTGAATTGAGTATGGGCAAACAGCAGTAAGATATGTGGAAATCAGTTTTTAAAATCTACCAAAAACTTATGTCGAATGAGATGTAGGTTAAAACTCGGGAAAATTATGAAAAACCCAGAAGGATTCTGCCTTCAAATCATTTCCCAAGCATCTCTAAAGTCTCACTCCACTCTAAATGGGAACCAGAAACGCAGCACAGGTTTGTTTTATGCAAGAAAAACAAGGTAGGACTTTGGCCAGAGACTTGGATCTCAAAGAGCCTTGGCTCTGCATCAAAAGATCATCTAATAAATGTATGTGCACACACATTACGTTCAATAAGGTGCTTATTTTATGTATCATAAGATGTCCTGCTTTAAATATTTCTTCTATTAACAAACCACTGGTCTTGCTCTCATTGGACAAGAGGCTTCTTCTATTAATAGTACTTACCTCACAAAGCGGATGTTAAGGACTGAAGAGGTAACGTATGCAAAGCATTTAGAGTAATGCCGGGTACATGGCAAATACTAGCTATTATAATCATTCTCAAATCCAGCCCTACCCCCTACCCCCTCAGCAGATGAGAAAACTGAGGCTCAGAGGATGGGTGATTTGCATAGGGTCTCAGAAAAAGCGGGTTGCATTTGAGGCCTAGAAATGGGATCCCTGGATCCAAATCAGATTCCTGTGTTGCCTAGGGCCTCTCCCTGGTCTCCAATTTTAGAGGGGTCACGCTTCCCAGAAGAACAGTGGCATGTAGGTGGCAGGCAGGAAGGTCACTTGCAGCAGGTGGGCCTTTAGCATCCCTCAAGATCACACCCCCCCATCACGGCCTCCCACCACCCACTCCGCTCAGGGGACTGGGGAGATAGATGAGTTCTCCCTCTAGTTAAAGTTATGTCAAATGCTAAGTTTATCATCTCAGTGGCCCCTCTGTGTTCAGAGATCCCATGTATTTTTATCTCAAAGAGTTTCATTCATGACATTAATTATGTGTTTCTGTGTCCATCCCCTCCAACAGACTGGGAGCCCCCAGGGAGCGGACGCCAGGTCTGATTTGATCACACCCGCAAGCCCAGCCCAGCGCTTGGCACAGAGGAGGTGCGTCACAAATATTCATTGACCAAATGAGCAAACTGAACAAATGTGAATAATGGGGCACCCTGGATTTCCCGCGGTCTCCATACTAGACCTTCTGGCTGGGGCTGTGGCGGACAGAGGTCTGGAAGAGTTGGCCTGGCCTGGTGCCAGCTCCCTCCTGCTCCTATTTTTCCTCCTCCATCCCTCCTTCCCTCCAGCCTCCAGCCTCTGCTTCCTAGGCAGCCGAAGAGATATAGGTGGGGCAGGGCGGACGCTGGGAAACCTGGCCCTGAGGTGAAGCACCCCTCTCCAGGGATGGGTGGGGTGTGATTTGGGACTTTGTCTCCTCTGAGTCACCTCTGTGGTGTGGTGGGCTGACTCAGAAGGAGAGAGAGAAGGAGAACTTTGTCGGTCCTCCTGGTTTCCACGGGTCCTGAGCCTGGTCTGGGTGGGGCTGGGCAGGGTGGGCGGAGGGGAGACGCCATCACAAGGAAGCTGTTGGGACCACACAGAGGAGGGCGTTGATGCAGATCTCAGATCTCCTGGAGCACCTAAGCCACGCACGTTCTGCACAGGGACATTGAGGCTTGGAAGAGGCAGCTGGATGTGGTGGAGGGAGGGATCTCATCCTGGCTTTACCTCGTCCCTGCCCTGAACCTCCGACTCTCCATCTGAGATCCTAAGCACAGGGGTTAGACGCAATTCCCCTCCAGGCAACGCCCAGATGGAGTGCCAGCACTTTGCCCAAAGTGGGGCCTGGAAGAAAAGACCAATGACCAAGAGCTACCATTGTTTGAGCACCCGTCATATCAGGGACTAGAAACCTGTATGCGTAATCTAATTTAGTTCTCATAACACACTTCCAGAACCCCGTTTTGCAGATGAGGAAACTGAGACTCAGGGAGGTGATGACTTGCCCCAGGTGGTACCCTGAGTTAAAGGGAGAGCTGGATTCCCTTGGGGCTGCCTGACTTCAAAGCCCTCATCCTCGACCACTCACCCACAAAGCTCCTAGGTCTCCCCTACCTACCTGTGCACCCAGATGCTCGAAGTGTGTCTTCTAACACTGAATGAGAACTTGGGAGGCCAGCCAGTTCCTCTGGGGAGACTGTCCAGCAGACCGCAGCCATCCCAGACCATCCCTTCCCAAAACCCCCTGACCTCCATGTTGGTTGGACACCTCTAGGGTTGGCGTTTATTTTTCCTTTTATTGTTTTTCTTTTCTTCCAATTTCTTTCTTTCTTTTTTTTTTTTTTTCCTGAGGGCAGTGTCACTGGCCCTCATATGTGGGATCCGAACCAGGGCCGCTGGCTTCCCAAGCCAGCACTTAACCACTGCGCCACTCGGCCGGCCCCTCTTCCAATTTCTTATAACAAATTTGGAGACTACAGATTCACATAACAGAGAAAAAGAAAATTCATTCCTTAACCTCGTCACTAGAATAGTAACGTTTGGGTGCATCTCATGCCCATATCTCGTTCATGCACATATACCCACAGTTTTGTTTTCATGAAAACAGGATTGTTTGTCGACAGATATTTCCTGAGCCCCCACTGGGGGTTAGGCCCCTTTGCTTGGCTCTTCACCAGGTCCTGCCAGGCCATACCGTGCTCCTGAGACATTGCAGGTGTGAAAGAAGGTGGGGCTTCACAACCCAGCAGTTCAGAGGCCATATAGTGCTCCTGAGGCATAGCAGGTGTGAAAGAAGACGGGGCTTCACAACCCAGCAGTTCAGAGCTTGAGCTTTGGAGGGGGCCGACCTGGGTTCTGGCTGTGTGGCCATAGCTGTGTCACTTGACATCTCTGAGCCTTGGTTTCCCCATCTGTAAAGTGAAAATCCCAACACCTGTCACAGGACAGGTTTGAGGACTATACGGACCCATGGCAAGTGACACAAAGTCAGTGCTCTGAATATTCTGTCGCACTCTCCGTAGGTGGCGGGGCCTCTATGCCAAGGCCAAGGGTACTTCTCTTCCAGGTCATGGGAGACACCTAATGACAGTTCAGTGATTAGAATCTTGCCTGTTCTACTTGAGGTCAGGGCCTGGAAAACCTTTTACCACCTTGTGGTGTTTCCAGAAAACACAGAATCTGTCCCCAGTCATCTTCCTTCCCACGGATGCAAATGTGGGTGTGATTCTCAACCGAAAAACCAAAGCCAATTTCACAACTGAAGACCACCCATCAGTCTCTCTCTTGGTGACAACCGCGACCCTCTGAGTTCTACCCCAGCTCCCCAGCCCTGGGGCTGATGAGGGCAGATTAGGAAAGTGAGAGTAGGGGACAAGCAGAAGACAAAGATGGGGCCTACTCAGATGATACCATGGCAGTTTCAGGTAGGCTCATGGCAGCTGATAGGCGCTCAATAAATGCTTGCTGCACGAACAAATGAATGGACGAGCAGACTGCGGAAAAGAAACCTTCATATGTTCTGTCCAAATTTCAACCCTCCGGGCTCCCCACAGAGCCGAGGGGTGCCTGAAGGACCCAGCAGGTAGGTGAGGTGCAAACCTGCCTGGCTGATGGCTACCTCGGCGAGGAGCAGCCTGTCCTGGTCACACACTCGCCTCCCTTTGCTCGCTGCCATTCCTCCTACGGTGAGCCGCTGGCCAGGAAAGCCCTGTGGATGGCAGAGGCCAAGTGTCTGGTTTCACAGACGAGGGCACTGAGGCCTGAAAGAGGTCTGCTCAGGGCCAGCCACATACCCTGTTTCTCTTTGCAGCTACCCACTCCCCATACGCCCTTCCTCCCTCCTCTACCAAGAGCCTCCAAGTGATGGGGTGGATTTCACCCAAGTGAAGAGGCCTATGGCTGGGTCTTCAGGGCCTCACCTGCTTTCAAGTTCCCAGACTTCTCTGAGCCCCGATGTTCTCTGTGCACCGGGGAGAGCAACAGATGCTGCTCCTGACAAGGTGAGGCCTGGAAACAGGAAAGGGCATGAGAAGCACTTTGGGACTGGGAAGATGACACCAATACCCCAGGCGGCCCTCACTCTCCCCACTCCCCCAGGGCCTGTCCGGTGGCCCAGTTCTCTCTGCTGCCATCCTTTAGCTTTCTGCCTGCAGTTTCTCCTCATGTCAACGCTCCTCATGCCTCCATGGGCCAGTGCTGCCTCTCACAAGGCCTTCAAGGTCCCCGGGAGAGCCCCATAAAGGCAGCAGCAGTGATGGCCGGCTGTGGGCATTCTCAGGGGTGCTTAGAGAATTTGATGTCAAAAGGAAACACTTGTTTCTGAGGTCAGCTGCACTACTGCTCTTGCCGGCATGGCCGCACTTGTCCTCTGCACAATTCTTATCTGGCAGGTTGCTTGCATGGCCTCTTCTGTGGTCATCTATCCTTTCTTTCCTGCTGACGATGTTGCTACACCCACTGACCACTGCATTGTCCCTGTTGGTGTGGCTGCTTCTGCTGCTGTGGCCCCTTTACTGGCACGGCTGCTCCCGTGGTCAGATAAGCTGCTCCCCACCCCACTGGCATGGCTGCTGAATCCAAGTCTGAGGCCACAATTTCTGCATTCATGGCAGTACTTGAGGCACCCTCCAGACTCTATCAGATAGTAACTGCTCCTCCTTCAACCAGCCAGCCCAACCTCCCTCTCAAGTCTATCACTGAGGGGGTCCTGGCTCCCCCAGACTCTGTGGAGACCCCAGATTATGTACTCACCTCTTCTGTGGAACCTCTCTCTGACACTAACCTCACCATCTACCCTGGCCCTGGTGATCTCTGGAGCCCCCAGAATGGCGCTGCGTGCTCCTTCCTCATGGGACCACTGCCGGGGTGGCAGGGAGTGGTGGGGACACAGGAGACACACCCTCCCTCTTACTCTATGATGCTCCAGGGCCATAAGCAAATAGCCCAGGATTCCCACGTCCATGGAGGGGAGGCCACCTACTGTCCTGGGAAAGTGGGTCTTCTGCGTGTCCCTCTGGGACCCTCCCGCCACCTCCAAACCCTTATCGAGCAGCAGGTCCAAGGACCTATTTTTCCCAGAGGTCACCAAAGGGGCTTCTGTGTTAGGAAACAGAAAAGTCACTGGAAAATTCTCCTGGTGACTGTTGTGCTTTTTCCCATCCCCTGGCCATTTTGGTGGCACTTAGACAAAAACCTTGAGAACATACTGTGCTCCAGGTACTGTGCTTGCCCTGGGGATGCAACATTATGGGGACAGGCCCGTCTCTACCCTGACCACTGGGTAGAAATCGAGGCAGAAAACTGCACAAATCTTGATTTAATTGCAATTATGATCAGCATGCAGAGAGGTGCCCTGTGCTGAAAGGCACCTCACAGAGCCAGTCCTGGAAGGCTCCAGGAGGAAGTGGCTTTCATGCTGAGGTCTCAGCTTGAGGAGGATTTGGTCAGGCAAG
Source organism: Aselliscus stoliczkanus (assembly GCA_033961575.1). NCBI lineage: Eukaryota > Metazoa > Chordata > Mammalia > Chiroptera > Hipposideridae > Aselliscus > Aselliscus stoliczkanus. The sequence continues at coordinate 165,589,005 of CM066730.1, forward strand.
TGGGGGAGGAGTCAATACTTCAGGCTGAGGGAATAGTGTGTACAAAGGCTCTGAGCAGAAGGGGCACACTCTGCATAGCTCTTGAAGTCCAAACGTTATCAGCCACCACTTGCCAAGCTCCTGGGACGTGTTGGCACAGCTTTTAATAGCTCGGGCTCTGGTGCCACATCACCTGGGTTTGACTCTCGCTTTGCTCTTACTAGCTATGAGATCATGTGTAAGTTACTTGACTTTCTGTGCCTCAGTTTCCTTATCTGTAAAATGGGAATAACACTAACAAGTACTTCCTAGAGTTGTTGGGAGGATTAAATGGGGTCATTCATGTAAAGTAATTAGCACAAAATAAGCACTCAATACATGTTAACAACTCTCATTAATCATAAACCCCACCCATTGAGGATCTACTGTGTCAGGCACCACACTACATATTCTGCAGTTAATCTTTATGCAGATCTGCCAGCTTGGACTCACTGCCCCATTTCACAGATGTGAAGACTGAGGACAGAGGACTGAGTCACTAAGGTGGAGATGGATTGAGATTTTGGAGGAATCAGGGGCAACTTCCTGGAGGAGGTGGTGTCTGTGACGAGTTTTTCAGGATGGGCACGCTTCCAGGCTGGCAGCCCCTGACCCCAGCAGAATGTCTCAGCCCCTGGGGCCCCTGGGTCTGGTGATGGGACAAAGGGGCCACTTCCAAGGCCTTCCAGGAGTCCCAGCGAGGGAAGGCCCCATCGGGCCAGGTTCTCAGACCACAGAGCCTCGAGCGAGCGTCAAACAACAAAAAGGCTTCTCACTCGGGATGAGTCACCAGACCGAGAGAGCAGACGCCCGGTCCCTGTGCTGAAGAAGAAACCACACATCTGAAGAAGTTTCCCACGCCACCACTTGCTTTAAATAGCTGCAGAGAAGTGGAGGAAGGAGGGACAGAGGGAGGGGTGGGGAGGCAGGGCTCTCCCCACCAGGCCCTGGTTGGGGTCTCCACCCTACCCCCTGCTGGACCCAGGCCTGAAGCCCCCTTGAAGCTGTCTGTTGATGGGCACTCAGGCCTCATGGGCATCTGGGAAACCCAGCAGAGGTCCAGAACCCTTGTTGGGCCCCGGGATAGCAGATGGACAGACAGACAGCTGGAGAGACATCTAGCCAGGCAGCGGGGAGTGGGGGTACAAGCCCAGGAAGGGGGAAGTTGACCTCACTCTGCACCCGGTGCAGCCTCCAGGCCCCCAGCCCAGCTTCCTCGCAGGCCACCTGACTCCCCGTCAGGGCTCTGGCTGCCCGCCCCTGCTGCCTGGGTTCGTGACTGAGCCCTGGGCTGTGTTTCCGGAGGCTGCTGACGCACTTGCCGTTCACCCCCTCACCCCCCCACAGCAGGGCCTGGTGAGAAGAGCAAGCCCCCCATCCCCCTTTCCCGTAAATGAGCTCACCCACCTAGGCTTCGCAGGGATTCTAAGAAGTGGCAGCCTGAGCACCTGCTCCTTGCCCACCATCTCAGCTTCTTCATGGGGTGGGGGTGTGGGGGGGGAGGTGGAAGTGGGGTGGGAGGTGGGGGATGGGGGTAAGGCTGGGAAGGAACTGGGGGGTCCTCATTTCTCTCTAGCTCAGCCTTCAGGCCCAGGCTGGGGTTCAGGGGCTGGCAAAGGTTCCTCCCCTTAGGTGTGGAAGAATACCCTCTATGTCCAGTCTGTGACTAGTTTAGTTCAGGGGGCATTGATGGCCGTGGCCCATTTTCAAGGGGCAAACTGGGGGAATCCCAGAGATCCTGAGAGATCTGTCTGGTTCCCTCCCAGGCTTGGCATAAGATGCCTCCAAGGTGTTCAAGCAGCCGTTGGGGACCAGCGGCAGTTAAGTGTCAGCCCTTAGAGACCATCTGAGCCAAGGCCCAGAGAGGGCAGCGACTTGCCTAAGGTCACTGGAGACCCAGGTGTACCTCTCCATGGGCCTATAATCCTGGCCAGCTCACCAGAATCACCATCAATCATTCATTGAGCACCTACCAGATCCTTTCTGGGGACCCAGGATTAAATAAGACGGTGTCCCAATGGAGTCAGAAACATAACTAGCAATCACCCCTAGGCCTGGGGTACTTGGTGCTAGCTTTTCATCCAGATCTCTAAGCTTAGAAAAAAATATATAGATTCTAGGACTCTAGTTCTGAGATGACAATTCAGCAGATTGAGAAGGGGCCCAGGAATCTGCATTTTATACAGTTCCTCACGTCTCAGGTGATTAAGAAGCCCTGGGACGGACTGAAGCCTTGAGGGCAGGCACCACCCCACAGGAGGCTGATTTCCATGGGCTTCAATGGGAGGCCTTCCCCTCCTGCACCAAGAGAGGCACAGAAATGATGCATTAGAGAGGGAGGGGCTGAATGAATGATGCCCCCCAACTCCCTGCTGCAGGGAAGGTGGGCCAGTGCCTGCAGCCCCAAATGCTTGCTCCCCCTTGTCCTGGCACTGAAGGGGCTTGGTTCTCTCAGGCCCGGTCACGCTTGGTGGCATCTCTCTGAGTAACTTGGGAAGCAAATGAAGCCCACAGGCTGGGCTGCCTGATGGTTAGGGCTTAGCGTGGAGTGAATGGGGCTGGCTGAAACCAGGAGTAGGCTGAGGTCTCTCACTCATCCCGGCCCTGTGCCCAGCCCGGCCTAAGGTCAGGAAGGACTCCTTGACTGATTGGTTAGGGGTCTGGGGTGAGCAGGACATGCTTCTCTCTGTCTCTGATGCTGTGCCAAGAGGGCCCTGGTCCTGCCCACAGTGTCCAACTCTGCCACCTCATAAAGGCACCTGTCCTCTCAGGGACTCGGTGTCCTCTTCTGTATAGTGGGCAGAATAATTACTTCCAGCAGGTGCAGACAGAGTGGGAAGAGAGAGGCCGTTGGCATCACACCTGGGTTAGCAGTTGCAGCCAGGCCCTCAGCAGGCCCAGGTCCCCCCTCCCCCATGTCCCCAGAGCCTCTCCGGTCAGTCAGTGTGGCCAGCATTTCGAGGGTTGAAAGCCCTGTCCCAACCCTTCCAAGTCATGCCGTGCTCACCTGCGCGTACCTCAGACAGGTCCCACTACCTCTCTGGGCTTCCTTTTCCTCATCTGTCGGGCAGACACCCCCAACGCCAGAAGGTGCTTCTGAGTATCAAATGAACATAAGCACAGGACTGTGAAGAACAATCACCATTTCAATAAGAATTATTGATTTTTTTTCTCACTAGAATGTGAGTTCCAGGAGCAGGGCCCATGTCTGTTTTGTGTCCAGGGCCTGACATCGCACCTGACATCGCACCTGACACTTGTGTTCAGTTAGTGGTTGTGGAGGGAAAAAGGGGGTGGAGAGAACTGTCCTCTTGGAGCCTGTGCTTAGAAGGCCTCCTTGACCCTTGTTCAGTGCGACTGTATGCGCATGTGTATGCACATGTGTGCACACGCATGCATACTCCCATACCAGTCTTGCACAGTGTGGAAATGTGTTCCTGTGCCTGCGCCTGTCTGGGCCTATGTTTTGCATATGGGTCTAGTGTGTGTATATTTGCATGTATGTCTCAGTCCGTGTGCCTGGATGTCTATGTGTATGAGTGTGCTCACCCCACAGGTGTCCAGGCCTTATGTAGACATACACCTGGGGGGTGGGGAGGGGTGTACTTCTTTGTGTGTGGGGGGGAGGCTGACCCCTGCTTCTTTGACCTCTCCCTACCCCAGTAGCCCATCTGGGAGAGCCAGACTATGCAAAACAGAGGCCAAGCTTGGGGAAGCCCCTGGAGAACGGCCCTGGGGACTGGCCAGGCCTCTCCCCACCCCAGATGTTCCTCCCACCCCAGCACCCCATCTCCCCACAGTAGAGCAGCCTGCACCTTCCAAAACCCGGTGATCCTCCATTCCAGGGCCCTCACGCGGTCAGGAGCCACGCATCCGGAGATCCCTGCCTCCCTGGCCAAACCCCTCCTGCTCTGCGTCCTCTCTCAATACTGTGCCTGGCATCTCCCTCCTTTGTTTTGAGACTCCTCTCCATTTCTGTACCCTCCTGAACTGCTTTTATGATCTGCACCATGCAGCAGGTGCTTGGCGCTTCACCTATTTCTCATTGGGGATCAGCCTGCATCATCACAGCCCCAACAGAGAGGACTGGCAATAGCCTTATTTTACCAATGAGGTAAACTGAAGCTCAGAGAAGTTAAGGAACTTGCCCAGGGTCACACAGCAAATGACTGAGAGTTAGACACAAACTGGACTCCAAATCCAGATGTCTTGCCCACTAGGCCACACTTCTGTCACACTTTAAATCATCTAAATGGCCAAGCTTTGCTGGGCTGACTCACCCATGCCCCCCTGAGCCTCAGGGGCCTGGGTATCATCCCCTTTACCCACGGAGGCCACAGCCTCAGGAAAGGAGCTCTTGTCCTCTCAATGGAGAACCTGGGGCCCATCCTCTGCTCCTGACCTGCACCACATTTGAACCTAGGAACTTCTGAGCCCACCCCAGTCAGGCCCACTCACGGCCCCCAAGTCTCCCCATTTCCTGGGGGTCCCCATGGAGAGATCAGAATCCCCTTCAACACGGTCGTTATTGTTCCCCCAGGACGCGCTTCCATGTGGCAAGGGTGTGTGTGTTGGGGGAACCATGTGGCTTTGATTTACATTTCACCCTGGAAAAACAATGGTTTGGATTAAGGGAAGAAACAGTTGGTGAAAAGTCATGAAAAGAAAGGAGGGGAGAAGGAGGGGGGCTCTTGTAGCAAAAACGGGCCCCAAACTTTCAAGCCCACATTCCAGAGGTTTCTCAAGGCCTGCCATCCAGCCGTAACCTCCAACCCTGGCACGCTCCTGTCCTCTTCAGTAGCTGGGCGGGAGAAGCTGTGGCAGCCACAGGGGCATGTCCCACTGGACCCCTCCCTCCTCTTATAGAGGAGAAAACTGAAGCTCGGAGAGGGGTGGTGACCTGCCAAGGCTTATGATGGATTCCAGTGGCTTTCATGGGGCGCAGAGCAAGAGGGCTAGACGGTGGCACTGGGGTTCTGCTGATTTCCCTCTGTTGGCAAGGAGCTTGACCTCTCTTGGCCTCAGTTTTACCACTGAGAAGGGAAAGAAAAGGGTGTTACAGCATCTTAAGTAAAGCCCAGGAACCCCGAGCAAGGGTGCTATGTTTGGTTCTGAGTTACTCACCTTTCCTCATGCCAGGCTCTGCACCAAAATCTTCCCACACATCACCTGCATGGTCTTCCCAACACTTGAAAGCCCCCAGTTTAACAGGTGAGCAGACTGAGCCTTTGAGAGCTCAGAACCTTGCTGAGGTCCCCCAGCTATGATGTGGTGATTGGGTCTTGAGGCCAGGCCTATGTGGCCCCAAGGACTGTTTCTAACCACTGGGCTGTGGGACTGAGGCCGGAAGAGAAGAGTGGAGGGGATTCAGACTACGGAAGTGAGAGCCAGGAAAAATCTGGATATATGCCCACAAGAGCATTTTGGGTATTCTGAGTCACCTACTGTCAGCTGGGAAGGTCCTCAAAGATCATCCATTCATTCAGCCATAAGGGAGTGGGAAACTGAGGCCAAGGAGGGCGGGACATGTCCAAGGTTACACAGGGCATGGTGCAGAGCCCAGCTACAGCTACATCTCCTGAAGGCTGGCTTTGTGGTGTGTGTCCAGGTTGTCCTAGGGCCCTACAGATGGTCTTCACATTCCGAGATGATGCCCTGCCTCAGGGAATGAGTGGCCTGGATCTCCCAGGACCCACATCTAGCCTCTGACATGCCTGCTTGGGGTCAGGACGCTGTGGCTGTGGTTATGGGTCCATCCGAGACCAGAATCAGGGCTCAGTGTGTGGCTGGGGCTGTGTGTCAGGAATCAGGGCTTGGTCTGTGGCTGGGGTCAAGGCCGAGGAGTCTAAGGCGATGAACTGACTGCAGAAGAACAAATGGACTTCAAAGCACAGAAACCAGGGTTGCTAACAGTGGGGCTGCAGGGGCTGTGGTGGGCTGGACAGAGGTGGGAAGCTGGGGCTCTGGGGTCTCTGGAGGCAGGAGATAGGGGCTCTGCACCTTATGCAGTCCGCCTTTACACCCACCACTGCCTGGCTCCAGGTGTGTGCAGATGTTGGTAACACTTGGCTATTCCCCCCAAGATAACTCCCCCCTTTCCTCTGGGGAGAAGCAGCCAAAAGTCAGAGCCCTCCCCTCCTGACTTGCCTCCTTTGGAACCAGAAGAGCCTCTGCTCCCCAGCTCTGGAGTCCACCTCTGCTCAGAGCCCAGTCTCACCTCACATGAGGGTGAGACTATCTGGAGGCCAAGAGAAGGGCAGTTCTGCAGGGCTGGGTGTGGGGATGCTGAGCAATGGACCGCCGCGGGCATCATTCCAGTCCAGGACTCTCTTCTGAACCCTAAGCCAACCCTGCCCCCTGAACTATTCCTACCATTGAGCACTTATCAACCAAGGCAGTCCACAGGAGGTTGAGGCAAATGTCCCATTTTATAGGAGAGGTAGTGGAGGCTCAGACAGGTGCCTTCACTTCCTCAAGGTCATCAGCTGACAGGGATGGGGCTGGGTTCCCCCAGGCTCGCTGGCAGGGGCTATATCCACTCCACACATAGCCTCCACCAGCTCCTCTGCCTGTCCTGGGCCCGTCCTACTGACCTGGACAAGGTGAGGTGAGTACACTGGGCCATGGAAACACCCAACCTACCTTCTCAGAACTGCTGAAGAAATGGCTTCCCTGGTGGTAAGGAGCAAACCCCAGCTGCCATCATAGCCTCTGCTGATCCACTGGCCCTCCAGTGAGTGTGCGGGGAGTCCCACCCTAATGTAATGATAATACAATAACAATGGAAGCATTTTTTGAGTGCCTAGCATGTAGCAGGTACTGTTTAAACTGATTTCCATGCATTCACTCGTTTTATCCTTCCCACTACCCTAGGAAGTAGGAATTACTATTAATTCCACTAAAAAAATAAGCTCTAGTTTTTAGAACAGTTGTAGATTTACAGAAAAATTAAGAAGATGGTACAAAGAGTTCCCAGATGCCTCAGCGCATACCCAGTCTCCCTATTATTAACACCTGACGTTAGTGTGTTGGGTTTGTTACAGCCAATGACTTGATATTAACTAACATCCATACTTCATTCAGATTTCCTTAGTTTTTACCTCATGTCCTTTCTCTGTTCTAAGATCTCACCCAGGACACAACAGTATATTTAGTTGTCATGTCTCCTGTGGCTCTTCTTGGCTCTGACAGATCTCAGACTTTCCCTTTTTTTAAAAATGAACTTGACAGTTTTGAGAAGTGCTGGTCAGGTACATTGTACAATGTCCCTCTACTGGAATTTCTCTAATGTTTTCCTCATGATTAGGCTGGACTTATGGGATTTGAGGAGGAAGATCACAGAGGAAAAGTGCTGTTTTCATCACATCATATAAAGGGCATACACTGTCCACACGACCTTTTATTGTTGACATTAACCTTGACCACTAGCTAAGGTAATGTTTGTCAGATTTCCCCACTATAAATTTAATTTCCTCACCCTCATACCCCTCCCTTTCCACACTGTTTTCCTTGAAAGTAAGTCATACCTCCATTTTACAGGTGCAAACACTAAGGCACAGAGAAGTGACTTACTCCAGGTCACACAGCAAAGGTCAGAGGAAGGATTTGAATCTTGGTAGTTTGGGCTCCTGAGCCCATTCTCTTAACCATCATAAACTCACAAGAACATAGAGAAGCATTCATAAAAGTCAGCATTTTAGCAAAGTAGGGCAGTGTGAGGCTAAGTACAGAGATTCGGGGCACACGGGCCTGAGTGTCAAGCTCGATCCCACCACTGAGGCTTTGAGCAAGTCACATCACATAACCGGGCCTGACACATACTATTCATTTTGCAGGGGAAGGTGGCCCCTCCGGCCTATCCTGCATGGAGGACAGTCCGCACGGCCTGCCTTGACTGTGTCAAAGGACCACGGTCAGATTCCAAGTGTTGCTCTCAGCCTCCTCTGCTCCAAACTCATGAACACCCCACCATCTGAAAACAGTGAAAAAAAACCAACCCTGAACAACTGAGCAGGAAGGGACTCCAGAAATCACCCTCCCCACCGCCTTCCCATTTCACAGAGGAGAAAATTGAGGCTTTGGGATAGAAAGGGATTTGGCCAGGGTTGTACAGTGAGGTGCTAGCACATGCCTGGCCCCGAGAGAGGTGCCTCATGATAACAACAGGTTGCTCGCCCATGCCTGTGGGAAGACCCCACCCCACATGTCTCGTCTCATCTAACCCTGCCACGGCCATAAGACCACCAGCCCCATCTTGTTAATGGGTGTCCACTGAGTGGGGGAGTTTAAGGCTGCGTGTACTCAACCGGCAAATGGAAGAGGTGAGATTAGAGCCTGGATGCTGGGCACCAAGCTGTATGTCCCCACTGTGCCACCAGCCTCCCTTGCAGCAGCCTAGGCTGGGGGCCCCAGGGTGTGGCAGATTCATGCTCAGCCCCGTCACCCCATCATCTTTGCAGAAGTGTGGCCCCTCCTTATTCCACAAGGAACTTGGGTCTCTTTACTCTGTAGCCCATGTCACGAGAGGTAAGAGGAAGACAAACCCACAGACATAAACGAGACAATCCCACACCTGCAACTATTTCCACTGGTGGATTTTCCCTCTGCCTCTGAGTACAGAGGAGCCAGTCAATCTGGAGAAGAAACCAGGCTGGGGTCTGGGCAGCTGTGGTCCAGGGTGACTAGTGGCCAGGGGTGGGGGTGGGCAGCACGCTGACCAACCAAATGCAATTAGTTCGTTTTACATCAGTCTTGAAAAACGTCGGAGTCCTATGCAATTGAGGGACCCCAAGGCCCAGTTCTAGTACCACTGACTTGCTATATGACCTTGGACCAAGTGGCTTAGCTTCTCTAGGCCTTTGTTACCCCACCTATAAAATGAGGGTTGCGTCCATTAGTAGTGACTCTCAACTCTGTCTACACTGGGGATCTTTTATACTTAATACATATACTTACTTATGGCTCTGGGGTGGGCACTATTTAAAACCACCCCTCGGTGATTCAGCTGAGCAGCCAGGGTTGACGGTCCCCTGGTCAGATCCTATGTGAGGAGCCCTCTGGCTCTGACATTTCACCAGACTGTAGGGATTAATATTCAGCTGGGCCACATACTGCTGTGTGTGCTTGGGCATGCCACATCACTGCTCTGTGCCTCAGTTTGTTCACTGGTGGCTAATCATAGCCTTCCCTGCACAAGGTTGTTGGGAGGATTAAGTAACAGGATTGTGTAAAATTCTGGCACATGCGAAGGAAGGACTTGTTAAGCTGGCGTGGTGAAGTGGGGATGACAGTTCTGGGACGTGAGCCTCTGCTGGTCGTGTGCCCCTGGACACAAGGGGAGGGTGCAGTGGGCTTCCTGGGACTGATGTGTTTCCACCAGCCTGCTTACATCCTGCAGCCCTGCCCTTATGTGTTCCCATGAACCAGTGCTGTCCCCTAGTGCAGTGGGGGTCTCCGGAGGCAGCAGTCGCCCTCCTGTTTGGGTGTGCAAGCAGAGCGTGGGGAACCGCTTGGCTGACAGGGGGCAAGCTGGTTCACGCATATTCAACAATGGCTGAACAAAGACGAGAACCCCACCATCTCAAGGATGTCTGCTTCTCCAGTTCCAAGATCTGGGGAGTCTAGAATCTCTTTGGCCAGTTCTAGGACTGTCCCTCTTGGCAGCTGCAGCCTCTGGCTCCCCATTGCCTCCCCACTGTCTCCACTGTCCCTGTGAGCCCAAGGTGGCACAGCTGCGGTGAGAGGTACCTGATGTGAGGGGAGAATGGTGCCAGGGGCAGGGGCTGAGGTTTGTCCCAAGGTGCGAAGGAGGCTGCTGGCTACCGTGGGGCCAGGGTGGCCACCTCAGAGCCACCAGACTTGGGTTCCTGTTTGAGCTCATTAAATGCCAGAAATACGACTTTGGAAATATGACTTTTGGACAGTCAGCCTCAATTTCCTCACCTGTACATGGTGGCTGGTAAGTCCTAACTCATGAAGCTGCAGTGAGGAGAAAAGGAGATCATGCGCACAGCTGACACCACCTAGATCACAAGGTGGGCTTAGGGCCAAGCGTCCTGCATCATCTCAGTTCACCCTCTCGATCCCATGAGGCTAGTGAGCCCCAGTGTGCACACCATCCCTGCTCACAGAAGGGAAAGCGAGGCCTGTTTCACTCCCTGCCTGCCTGCTCTACACTTGTCCCCCAACACTAGGAGTGATAAAACCACTCGTCCAAGGTATGGCAGCAGCAAGTGCTAGAGCCTGGATTTGAGCTCAGGATAGTCAGACTCCCAAGCTCGGAACCGCTACAGCCCAAGTCAACTGAAATGGTCAGAAAGGCCCTAGCAGGGCTCCTGGATCACGGTGGGTGCTGCACAGGTGGCAGCTGTTACAGTATTTCGAAATAACATCTGCCAGTTTTCACAAAGCCTGGGTTCAGTCCCTGGGCTGTCAGTAATGAGAAGGAGGTGGCGTTTCTGCCTGCCTGGAACAGAGGCTCATTGCAGGCCAGCAAGAAGTAGGTGTCCTCATGCCCGGAGAATATCCCAGACCTGGTATAAGTGACAATGATGACTGTGACATGGCCTGAGCACCTACTGTGCGCCAACCTCTGCTCCAAGCACTTTCCATCCACTAACTCACAACTATCCAAAAAGTAGAACTAGGGGCCGGCCGAGTGGCTCAGTTGGTTAAGAGCTTGCTCAAGAGTGCGAGCTGAGCTCTGCTGAGCTCTGAGCAACAGCAGTTCGATGCCCAGCCCGAGCTGAGCTGCCATTGAGCTGCCACAGGTGGCAGGATGGCTCAGCTAAAAAAATAAAAATAAATAAAAAGTAAAACAAAAAGTAGAACTACTGAGGTCCCTGTTTCATAGATAAAGAAGCTGAGGCCCAGAGAGGTGTAGTAAGTTGCCTAAGGTCACAGAGCTAGGAAGAAGCAGAATCATGGTTCAAGTTCAGACTCCACACTTGAACAACTGTGCCTTAAGATCTTAATTTAGACCCTTGTATAAAACCAAAAGACCTCTGGATCAAGTACCCAGACCCTCCAGACTGCTGCCTACAATCAAATCCCACCTCTGCCTCTTACTGGCTGTGTGACTCAGGCAACTTACTCAACCTCTCTGTGTGTTTCAGTTTCCCCATCAATGAAATGGGGATAGAAATCAAGTGCCCGCCTTACAGGGCTATTGTGACACTATATAAAGTAGCCTGGCACAGAGTAAGTACCCTAACAGTGTTCGTAGTAATCGTTATGATTATTTTATATGTGTAGTGGGTGTACACTTAGCTGTTGGCAGCAGTTGCTTCTGGGAGCAGGGTTCCACTTTGTATTCACCACAGCTGCAGTCGCGTTTCACTATTTTTTTTTCAATGAGCATTTAGCTCTATTGTGATATACATTTTTTTTAAATACAAAGAAAACCCTCTGGCTGAGCTGAGGTGTGAGTAGGCGTCAAGAGGTCTCTTGTGGCTCATAAGTTGCTCTCTTTAGAGAAAAAAAAAAGGAGGAGCTTTTGATTGTACTTCATATAACCTGAGTCACGGCTCGTGGGCGTGCGAGAGGCCAAGGCATTTCCATCCAGCTTAACAAGAAACAATTTCGCCCCCACTGTACACTCAAGGCTGCAGGAGGAGCTCTGGCCTCGAGCCCAGTGCCTTAGGTGTTAGCCTCCCATCCTGTCACCACTTGAGATGAGACCTTCACTTAGTTGCTCAGCAAATTCTCCCTGATAGCCCCTCAGTGCCAGGCCCTGAGCCCCCTGGGCTCTGAGTGTCTACTGCACGAGGCCTAGCAAGAATCTTGGGAGACAGAATACAGGACAAGGCAGAGGTGGCCCCCATCGTTCTGTGACCTGCAGTCCTGCAGGGGAGACCAGCACTATCAAATGATTTTGCAAGCAAATGTCAAATTTGCACTAATGAGTGCTGGAGGAGGGGTAGGTATAGGGGCTCTGAGAGCCTCTATGTGGGCAGGGAATGGTCAAGGAATGGAGGAGATGAGCGTGTACTACAGGGAGAGAGGACAGTATCAGCCAAGGCCAGCTCGTTCAAGGGGTCATAGTGAGCCTAAGGGAGTGAAAATGTGCCTGGAGATGGGTGCAAGGGGTGCTTGGTGTGGGACAAGAGGGAAGTGGAGGGAGGGCAGGGCCATACAGGGGGCTGTGGTGGGGATTTGCCCTTCATCCCCAAAGCCACAAGGCCATGAAAGGAAATCAGGGGAGCAGGGTGAAGGTTTTACCTAATGAGATCCCTCCAAAGCCTGGGAAGAAGAGGTTAGGTAGAGGGTCAGAGTGGACCCCTGCCAATCTCTAATTTCTTTAACAGCATAGGCCTGGGCACAGACCAGCATCAGTAAATGTTTCACCCATGTCCATCCTCCATCAACTCACAGAAGCAAAATTTCAATCACAATTTTTTTTTAATTTAATAACTTCTTTTTTTTTATTATAAAGTATGTGCTCTATAGTGCAGAGCAATGTGAAATAACCAAATGTATAAGGCTGTAAGGGGATTAGGGGGTTCAGCTCATTTCCTGTGGTCCTCCTCAAATGCAGAACCAGGGCTAAAGGATGTAGTTATAAGGAAAGGAAAGACCTCCAAAGCCTGTTCTAGGAGCTGTCCTAAGATTCCTGGGTTCCTTGATAGGTGGTGAGTTCCCCATCCCTAGAAGTATGTAAGCTGTCCATATATATATATATATTTAAAATGTATGACTCTCACTCAAATATAGATTGAACATATGTCAAAAATTTGTTTAACTCGTGAATAAGACAACTAGTAAGACAGTACTGTTGATTCAAAGGAGAACTATGAGAATAGAGTTACAGAATATTGGTGACAGAATGCTGGAGTAAAATGACTCAGTTAAATACAAAACTGTTTAATGTCCTAAAGTTTCAAAAATCCATAACCTTTTGGGGTTTTCTACTAGATAGACATCTGTAACTTAACATATAACTTCTAAAGCCAGACCTTTTAATAGCACATGCTAAGTCAAAGGCACATTCCTCCAGATAGCTAAATACCCTTGGTGAGCCTGTTAAACAGTCCAACATGACCCTGAAAAGACAAGTTGCCCTCTCTTTGCCTATTTCCAACTGCTGGATAATTCTCCTTAACGAAGCTGGGCAAATGGCTACAGTGAAAGGCTGCAGGAAGGTTCTCGTGGTAGATTATTGTTTGCTATGTAAACGAGCGCCCCAAGACTGAGTGGCTTAAAACAATAAACACTTATGATGTTGCAGTTTCTGTGAGTCAGAAATTGGGGAGCACTTGGCTGCATGTTTCTGGCTCAGGGTCTCAGCTGAGGTTGCAGTCACAGGACAGCTTGGGCTGCACTGACCTGAAGGCTTGACCGGGGCTGGAGGATCTGCCCCCATGGCAGCCCCACACCTGGCAGGCAAGCTGGTGGAGACTGTGGGCAGGCCTCATCATGTGGGCCTCTCCACGGATGGCTTGAGTGTCCTCACAACATGGCAGCTGGCTTCTCTCAGTGATCCCAGAGAGTAAGGCCGAAGTAGCAATGTTTTCTGTGACCTAGGCTCAGAGGTCACACTCCATGATTTCCACAATAGTCTACTGGCTACACAAGTCAGCCCTGCCCGATGTGGGTGGGGACTTCACAAGGAGGTTAGCACCAGAAGGCCGGGGTCGCTGAGACCATCTTGGGGACTGGCCCCACAGCTGGACGCTTCTAGGGTCCTTTCAGCCAGAGGCTGTGGGGGGTGCAGGTAGCACACAGAAGTTGCTTTCAGCTGCCGCAAGGTTCAGGATCCTATCTATTCAGCTGCCACACAGCAGAGGGCATGGGGCAGGTGACTCTACGTCAAAATCTCTCATTGCAGCACCTGTCATCAGAGCAAAAGTTCCTCTTCCCACCCCAGAATCTCAGCCCAGAACCAAGCCTCCCTCTGGGCAGCTAGGTTGGTCAGTCAGTCACAATTTGGTATGAATTAGTTCCTCAGCCTTTACCTTCTGGCAGTAGGAAAAGAATGGGATTTGGGATGGGAGCTGAGTGGGGGAGCAGGGCCAAGGTTGTAGGGAGCGTAGGCCACGCAGGGAGTCTCCAGCAGGGAGCAGCTGAGAGGAGCTTTTTGGGGAGGACCAGAGGAGACCATCTTGGAGGGAAAGTTAAGAGGGGTATACTTCAGGCAACATGTGGGTGGGGCCCCTGAAGGAAGACAGTGAAGGGAGGATGTGGGAGGCTTCCCACTGCTCAGGATCATCTGGGGACCACTAAATGCCCAGCTGAGGGCATCAGGCATGAAAGGAAAATGACAAGGCAAAGAGGAGTTTCTGGCCTGGTAGTTTGACTCTGACTGGCAGTGATGACCTGGTTGGCTGCCTGCCAGCCTACCAGTATGTCTGATTGACGGATGATCCACAGGGCCACCAGTGACCAGCACAGCCAGACACTGCAGCAGGGCCACCCCAGGCCCCTGAAAAAGCTATCTTGGGAAAGTGAAGAAGCAAGGAGGATCCCCAATTTGCCCAAGGTGCTGGCAACAACTCAGGGTAGAGTGTGACCAACCGAGTGGCCACATTCCCAGGAGGTCTCCAGCCCAACTACAGAGGCCCATCCAAAGCTTCCAGGTGAGGCAGCTGGGACGAAGAGTCTGGGGTTCTGGGTCACCTTGGCTCTGTCCTCTGCATCGCGCTGAGACCTCAGGCAGATTCCTTTCCCTCTCTGGTGCTCAGCTCCCATCTGTGGGAGCAGCCAGGGCACCACGACGGTGACGCCAGCTCAGGGAGCTTCCACCAGGGATTTGGTCCCTGCCTCGGTCAGGCCTGGGAGACAACCAGACCCCTTCTTCCTCCTCTCCTCCCAGGCCAGTCCTCACTGAAAGAGGAGGTGGGCAACCCGGAGGGAGGGCAATGACCTCCCTGGGCCCTCTGCCCAGCTGATGCCCAGTATGATCTGGAATGGGCAACTTCAGGGGGATGTGATGGGCAAATCCAGCTGGGATTTGAGGTCTGTGAAATTGTCCTAGAGGCGTTTGTTCGAAGAGGAAGGCGGGGGAGCCTGCCAGTTTGGGGGGTAATTATTTTGCAAAACTTTACAAAGTTTCGGAAAATCTTGTTTCCCCCTTCATTGAAACCATTGTTTTTCAAGGGAAATTGAATTAGAAGGTGGTGGCGGCTGGAGGGGGCCCGAGAGGGAAGAGTAAGCCACATGTTTTTCTAACTAACTGGGCGTCTGTCCTGTGCCAACAATTCCAGGAGCTCCTCGCACTCTGTCTAGGACCACCAGGGCTGCAGCCAGGGCTGGGAGAGAGCCCCCAGCTCTTCTGGGGACAGTGGCAAGGCTGGAGGTGCCCTCTGAATCAGCCCTCCTTGGTCTGGCCTGGAAGGACAAGTAGAATTTAGCTGAGAAGCAGGGTTGAGCCCTTGGTGCTGGGATGTGAGCCTGGGAGAGGCTTTTGCAGAAAGCTGAGTCGCTTTGTGTAAGCCTCTCCTCTCTGCAGCAAGCAATACTGCCCTGAGTGGCAAGTTGATCAGAAGGTGAGATGGGACAAAAGCTATTCTGTAAGATGAAAAGTGCTCCTGACTTCATTGCAATTAGCATCACCACGTAATTGAGAGCTGGCCAATCAGCACCATCCTTCAGGCTAATTCTCTATGATGGTAGAGACTGGTTGGGGTGCTGTGGAGATGAAACAGCTCCATGGGCGAAAGTGCAGGGATCCACTAGTGATGCCTGTTATGGAAGCCCATATGGAAGTCATGATACGTGTGTCAGGTATTGGCTATCTCTAATCTAGTCCAATTCCCTCAATCTACTGATACAGAAGCTGAACCCGGAAGAAGGAAAGGGGCATTAAATTTTCAAAAGATGACTCTTCTTGCTTCATTATTATGTTATGCTATTGATATGTTTTCACTCAAAAACCTTCACTGGTTCCTACTGCTTAAAGAAAAATCTTCAGCTGTTCATTCAAGACCCACTCTGATCTGGTTCCAAGCATACTTTCCAAATGACATTTCCCTACCAAAGGTTCTGTTCCACCTGAACAGGACCATGCTCTACCCCATACTTCCCACCTCCAGACCTCTGTCCATGCTGTGTCTGCACCTGGCACACCCTTCCCACACATCCCATCTGATCAGCTTTCTCTCCCATCATTCCCACTCCAACCCCCCACAGCCTGCCCTCTCTACTTTCCCTCCTGGTCCTGCTCAAACTTTGTTAACTATATTCCCAGGTGTTCTCTCCCTTGCTGAGCAATGAGCTCCTGTAACTGACCAGGTCGGCTCCATTTTTTTCCCCTCTCCCCTTTCCTAGCCAGGGCCAGGCATCCAGATCCTCAGCAAATATTCACCGAGTAAATGAAACGAATATCTAAGCTCACAGAGGAAGGCAGTGGCCTCCTTGTACTAGACCCCAGCTCTCTGACTCCCTTCTGGTGCTCCTCCCAGAGTCCCAGATATTCCTCTAAAAGCCTCACTCTTCCATGTCAGCTCTCTCATGGCTTTCCCAAGGGCAGACAAGCCTCCCTTTCTCCCTCTCTCCCTTCCCCCCACCCCCCTCAGAGGCATCAGGAGAACACCATTTCAAGGCTGGCCTGGTAGTGTGAGCCCCAAATGGAGAAAGCCTGGAATCCCATGCCTATCACCATTATTTCCCAACCCTCTTGGCTCAGGGTATTTCTCTCTCCTCGTGTGTCACCCAGAGAGTGTGTGGAGAGAGGGAGGGGCAAGGGGACACCCTGGAGCTCTTATGATTCTTAATCTTTTTTTTTTTTTTTTGAGGGCAGTGTCACTGGCCCTCATATGTAGGACCCAAATCAGGGCCACTGGCTTCCCAAGCCAGCGCTTAATCGCCGCGCCGCTTGGCCGGCCCAATGATCCTTAATCTTTAAGCATGAATGAGCCCACTGCCAAGGGAAGAGCCTGGATGGGGGTCTAAGTCACACGCTCTGCCTTTGTGACCTTGGTCCAGTCCTTCACCATCCCTAGACCTCGCCTGCACAGGAAATCCAAGGACCCTCCAGCTCTAATAGACAAGGCTCATTCATGCTTCCCAGGAGAGGTGGAGGCCTGGGGCTGTCTCCTGGGGTGAAAAGGGGGCCCCACCATTCCCTGCCCTAAGGTCCTGACCTCTTGGCCCATCATTCGAGCCTCTTCCTCCTGAACAGTGTGTCTTAGGGAGGCTGTTTCTCATAAACCCAATTGTCACCAAGGCCTTCCTGGGCCAGAGCGATCCATGAGCTGGAAACCAGAAAACAACTCCAGCTTCTCTATACATTTGGCCAATTGAAATATCTTTGCTGTGGCAGTGGGGTAAGGGAGTGGTGCCAGTTTTGATGAAAGACATTTACCTTGTTAAAAAAAAAAAAAAAAAAACCTAAAAAAAAAATATATATGTATATATATATTTTATATATATATATACATATATAGAGACTCATTTACATTGTAAAAAAAGATTCATACCTGCAAAGAAAAGGAGGTTCCAGGAGAAAGGGAGAGAAGAAGGGAGGGAGAAGAACTGGACTCTGGTGATTTGGGCACTTCCATTAACATCACCACCACATGCAGACCTCTTGACTGTACATTCGAGCCCTGCTCTGCCTCCCACACCCCCTCTTCACCTTCTCATGCTCCAGGAAACAGACGCCAGTCTCTAAGCCTTTCCTCCTGCAGCTTCCCACCATCTGGAGTGTCCTCTTTGCCGGCTCAGTCTTGCTGTTCTTTGGGGAGGAAGAACAGGGTGATGGATAAGGGTTTGGGCTCTGGGCTTAGAAAGGCCTGGGTTCCAGTCCTTCCTCTGCCACCTTCCTGCCAGTTACTTCACCTCTCTGAGCCTCAATTCCATATCTGAAAATAGAGATAATAGTAACAGCATCCATTG
The DNA here is from genome assembly GCA_033961575.1 of Aselliscus stoliczkanus. Classification (NCBI taxonomy): domain Eukaryota; kingdom Metazoa; phylum Chordata; class Mammalia; order Chiroptera; family Hipposideridae; genus Aselliscus; species Aselliscus stoliczkanus. Next base: position 165,606,855 of record CM066730.1, read on the forward strand.
GTTTTAAGGAGATTTTAATGCTCTCAAATACTTAGGATGGTATCTGGTATATATTAAGCACATAATTTTAAGACATTAGCTACTAAATAATGATAAGTCCATACTTGCTCCACTGACCGAAGGCCTTGGCTGACTACTCCGTCCCCGGAGCTCCCACCTCCTTCCGGCCTCACTAAGCAGGACTGACTTTCCATATAACACTGGGATGCAAGTGTCCAGGCAGGAACAGGTCTCCCATTCACTGGACAGACAGTGCCCAGCAAAGTCCCCCGCAGTGTTTGAGAATGAACCAATAAGTACTCGGCACAGCTGCCCCATGAGCCAGTTCATTGCAAGAGCAGCTGCAGCGTCCCCCATGCTGGGATCTACGTCTCCTCTGTCAAATTAGGCTGCGAGCCTCCCTGACCCGCCTCTGTGATGCCCCTGTCAGGGATGCCTCAATTGCCCACAAGCAATGGCCTGCAGTAGGTGCTCAGCAAATGTTTGTCACTGATGAGGCTGCGGGTGGAGAGGAGCATGGAGAGGCTGCAGCCGCTCATCCCAGCCCCAGCCTCTGGGCAGGCCTCTGCCACCGCTGATCCCAGACAATCTTGGACTTTTTGATTTTTGAACCACATGAATGTGTCACTAATTATTCCAGCTGCTATTGCTGCATAACAAATTACATAACAGCTTAAAACAACCATGTTATGTTGCTCGTGATGCTGTGGTCAGGAGTTCAGAAAGGACTGGGCAGGTCACTTCTCGCTTGGGGCTTCTTACACAGTTGCAGCCAGATGCTGGCAGGGGCTGCATTCATCTGAAGGCTTGACTGGGCTGGACGTCTGAGCTGGCTCACTCACACAGCTGGCAGCTGACGCCAGCTCTCGGCTGGGAGCTCAGCTGGGCCAGCCACTGGAATACCAGTGGCCTCTGCAGTATGGTGGCTGCAGGGGTCACATGGCTTTCATGAAAGCTGGCTTTTCAAACACTATTGTCCCAAGAGAACCAGTCAGAAGCTGCATGGCCTTTTATGATCTAAAATGAAAGTCACATAGTGTCACTTTCATGATACTCTATTGGTGGACACAGATACAGGTCCACCCAGATTCAGGAAAAAGAGCCTACCTTTCGATGATATGAGTGTCAAAGAATCTGGGCTATTTAAAAATATGCCACACTGGCCCTTGAGCCACTTTTCTTTGTGTTCTGGCCCGCTCGCAACTCTTTGGAGTGTACTATCTCTTCTAATAAACTTCTCTTTCACCGATTTAAAAAAAAAAAAAAATCTGCCACACTGTTTTAAAATTGAATTAATTTAATTTTTTAAAAATTTAAGAAAAACATATGTTTACACTAAATAGAAAATCAATGTCAAGTAACCACAAAAATAAATATAAGGAAACAAAAACATTGTGTTATTTTCCTATTGCTGTGTAACAAATATGCCCGCTTAAATCCACACAGGTTATCTCACAGTTCAGTGTCCAGGCCCATAGTAGCTGGATCCTCTGCTTAGAGTGTCACCAGGATGAAACCAAAGTGTTGGCAGAGAGCTCCAGTCTCACTGGGGTTCAGGCTCCATTTCCAAGCTCACCGATGGCGGCAGAGTTCAGTTCTTTGTAGCTATGTGATGGTGTCTCTGTTTTCTTCCCAGCTGTCAGCCGGGGGCTGCCCTCAACTCCCAGAGGCCTCTCATAGTTCTTTGGCATGTGGGTGTTTGCTGTCCTTCAGGCTAGCAGGAGTGTACCTCTTGCCACTTCACCTTCTTTTAAAGGTTACTTTGATTAGGTCAGGCCCACCCAGGAAAAACTCCCCTTGGCTAACTCGAAGTCACATTTACAGGGTCTGCCCACACTCCAGGGGACAGAATTACCCAGGGCATGTAGACCAGGGGGGCAGGAATCTTGGAGTCATCTTAGAATGCTGCCTACCACATATGTTAGGGTAGATACTCCAGCTAGATATTGTCACCTGCTGAAGCCTCAGACCCTGAGACTCTGTCTAGGTGGGAGGCCCACCAGTATGAGAGGTGTTGAAGACTCTCACACACCTAACTGAGACCTCTGCCCTGACAGTAATCAAAGCATGAGCAGGAATGGAAAAGGGCACTCGATTCTCCGTGAGTCAACAGCCACCAAAATCATCTCATAGAGCGGGCTCTGGGAGGCACAGAGCAGACAGGCTTAGGGGCCTGTCCAGTGATTCCATTCTGACTTTGACCGTCAAGCTCAGCTCCTTCCTTTTTGATCATGTGGCCTTAGGCTGGTTACAGTGAGCCTAGGATTTGAGGATGGGTTCTGCAAACTGTAAAGTGCGGTGTTACTATATAGGGTTCTGATTACTAGTCCTGCTTCCTGAGCTAGGCCCAGCTGGACTTCCTAACTCCCCTTGACACTCATAGCAGCTACACAGAACACAGTCTGGCTCCCAAACAGTTCTGTTTAAGCATTAAGTTGTTTTCTGTGTTCCTGTAGCTGGGGGTGGCTCAGAGGGGTCAGGCTGTGTCCCCCTTCAGGGGTCTACAAAGAGATGGGCTCTGGGGTCCTCCACAGGGAGCACTCTCCTAATTGTTCTTCAAGAACTGCATTCTCAGCATTTGCTCTTTTCGTAGTTACTTAATATGTTTTAGAATGAAAAGTCTCAGGTGAATCAAACCTATGATAACACAGATAAGATTACTTAGGATGAGGCTAAATTTGTTTAAGTAAAAAGAATGAATACATTTTTTTTTTTTTTAAGACTTTATTGGGGAATTGGAGGAGGGGAACAGTGTTGGGGAATCGGGGGAGGGGAACAGACAAGTTGGTGTTTTTTTTTGTTCTTCAGTCTAGTTGTGGAGGACATTGCTTCACTGGTCCATGTTGATATCGTCGTTGTGCTCTTCCCAGATGAGGCAGATCAGTCGCCGGCCTCTGGATGGTCACTCACTGTGGCTATTGGCAGCTCACACTGGCTGTCAGCCGCTCATGCTGGCTGTCAACCACTCACACTGGCTGCCGGCCACTCACTGTAGCCTATGGCAGCCCACTGCAGCAGGGGCTGCAGCCTACAGCATCACTGGGGCTCGCACAGCCCAGCTCCAGGTGGAGCTGTTGTTAGCTGTAGAGGGCAGTGTCACTGGCCCTCATATGTGGGATCCGAACTGGGGCCGCTGGTGTCCCAAACCAGCTCTTAACCAATGCGCCACTCAGCCGGCCAGAATGAATACATTTTTAAACATAGATTAAGGAAAATATGTATAAATAATAATATGTGCAATATGAATTTCAAGTAAGAAAAGTCATGAAGTTGTTACCGGAATGACTAAAATTTGGAAAAAAAGCATCTTTGGAAGGATAGTTCACCACAGAGCAACCCCACAGCCCAAGACTGTGGGGTGTGGCTCTGTTTCTTCCTGAGTCATCAAGCCAAAAGTCAGGGAGTTTGAGACAGGTCCCTGCCCCCAGCTAAGTTCAGGGTGCTCTTCTCCAACAATGGGCAGAGGCAGAGAAGCAGAAAGCATTTCTTTGTAGATCTAGTTTCCTGGCTAGAACTGGCAGGACAGTAGCTCTGCTATATTCTGTAAAGCTGACCAGTGTGTAGTCTGTGGCCATCCAAACCAGGGCCAAAGGGTGGCCTGGCCTGAGCCAGCTGCCCATGTGTGCCAACCTCCTGCTAAGGAAGACCTGAGGGGCCCTGGAGTCTCCTGAGTCTGATTTCCAGTGGCCAGAGAGGGGACATGGAGGGAGAGTTTGTGGCAAGGGTGGAGGGGGTCTCGGGTGGGGGTGGCTGGAAGACATGTCAACCTAACCTAGCACTGGGCCAGAAACATGGGCAACCAACAGGCCTTCACCTCAGGGATAGAAAAACCAGCATCAGCAAAGAGTAAATAATTCCACCCTTTTCTGCCCAAGCCTGTGCAGAGCGGTTCATCTAGTCTCCGGTGAGCATGGTGGGGCACGTGGGAGGGGCAACTTGGGAGAACCAGGACAGGTGTTATGGAGGACCTCTTCAAGGTTTCTGAGGACAAGCCCACAGTGCTCTATCCTGTTCCAGGGACCACAAGTGCTCAGAGCTGGGTCTCTGTTAGGGGCCTCTCTCTGTTGTTGGGAAGGGCCTAGGATGACAGAACTGGAGGGTGGGATGAGAGGCAGGATGGAAAAGGAAACCAAAAGGAATTCATGGCCCCTGGGCATCTTCTGAGAGTTATAATAATCAGAGCTGACACCCAGTGCCAGGCCCATCACAGCACTGTCACTGGATCCTCCTGACTTCCCTGGGTGGGAAGACTATTATCACCCCTAGTTTACAGATATGGAAACTAAGGCCTAGAAAAGTTTTAAAAAACTTGCCCAAAGTTCACGGCAGGGTAGCGGCCAGGCCCTGCCAATGTCCAGCTGTCACCTGCACACTTAAGAGCCAAAGTGCATTTTTGTATAAAGAAAACATGTCCCTGGGCCGGCCGAGTGGCGCGGTGGTTAGCGCTGGCTTAGGAAGCCAGCGGCCCCGGTTTGGTCCCACATATGAGGGCCAGTGTCACTGCCCTCAAAAAAAAACAATAAAAAAAAAAAAGAAAAAGAAAAAGAAAACATGTCCATCATAGGAATGTAACTTACCAAGACACAGTCACACCCACATACCGTTTTGTAATCAGCTTTTTCATTTGGTGTACTGTGAACCTCTCATCACGTTACTGGCCTCAACCCTGATATCTCACAAGGCTGCTAGAACCCAGGTCCGGTTGGGCCTCTGCTGTGTGCCCAGCCCTGTGCCAGGCTTGAAGGAGGGCAGGTAGAGAAGACAGTATATCCAGGATTTGCAGAAGGTGAAACCTGGCACCCGGTGAAATTTGTCAAGTAGATATTTGCTCGTCTCATCCGTGCCAGACTCTGAGCTGGGCATCAGGCACAGACACCCAACTAACACAGACCCTGCACTCAGGAGCTCTCAGTCTACCTGGGACACTAGCAGGAGGTCAGATAATGACAGGACAATCAGTTGAACTACCTGGGAAGAAGAAAGACCCTTAAATTTCAGAACCCCGTATAGCTCACAGGACACCTGATGGGACAAACAGTGGAGTGGCAGGAAGCCATAGGAGGGAGAGGTCTCTAGAGATGAACTCTTCTGTATCAGGACAGTGTCCTGGAGGAGCTGGGCCTGGGAGCCTTGGGAGGATGGATCATACATAGAGGAGGGAAAAGCAGTGTCCACCAGCGAAAGCCAGAGCAAAGACCCTCAGGAGGAAGGAGCCTGGTAAATAATGCACCTCAATAGTCATACCCGCTGGGTTTTCCAAGTGCCAACCTGGGCACCGTGCTAGGCCTTCAACATTCAGAACCTCATGTAAGCCTCATGGCTGCTGCGGGGAGGGAATGAGGGTCCCATTTTCCAGGGGAGGAAGCTAACGTGACCAACCATCTGGTTGCTTTGGATTGTCCCAGTTTTTGCACAGGCACTCCTATGTCCCAGGAAACCATAGAGCAGAGTTGCGCAGCCTTCACACTCCTAACATTTGGAACCAGCTCATTCTTGGTTGTAGGACTGTCCTGTGCACTGTGGGATGTTTATCAGTATCCCTGGTCTCTACCCCCTAGAGGCCAGCTGCACGCCCCAGTCATGACAGCTGAAAATGTCTCTAGATATTTCAAATGTTTACCTGAGGGACAAGATGGCCAATGGTTGAGAACCATCACCCTGAAGGAAACTGAGGCTAAGAGACCAAGATACTTATTCCAGGCCAGAGAGAGGCAAACAGCAAGCCTGGGGCTGTTTGGATCATAAACATGTGGACTTTCCTTCCAGCCATGAGCCATGTGGCTGCTCCTGGCCTGGGAATCGGTACATTTGGACTGGAGCCCGCACAATGTGCTGTGTGCCCCAGGCAAGGCACTCCCCAACTCTGGGTCCAATTTCCTCAAATCTAAAGTATGGGCTTAGATTTGACAATCTGTGAGGTCCCTTGGGTTTAGATAGATGCTCTGCCTCCCCAGGGACCAGGGGAGGGTCAGCTAGGCTGGCTTGGGTGGGAAGGTGAGGTGTGGTACAAGGCCAGAGACAGGGAAGTGAGGGGGGATGGGGGTGGGGGTGGGGGCAGGGGAAGTAGGCAGAGGAGGGGAGTACTGGGCAGTGAGTGTCAGTCCCTGCTGTCTGAGTTTGGCCACCATCATACCTCTATCCACAGTGCATATCTTGTCTGGCCCAGGGGGGCTCCGAACTGCTCGCAGTGGGTGCCTTCAAAGGAGGACAGAGAGAGCTGAGCAGACAGAGAGAGAAAACAGGGGTTGTCAGGGTCACACAACCCTTCAGAAAGCCTCAGTCTGTCTTTGTATTCATCACCATCACTCCTTCCTTTGATTCCTGCCTGCTAGGTCTTTGCACTTAGTGAGTGCTCATGAAATAGTCTTTTGAATGAATGAATGAACAAACGAACAAACAAATAAATGTATGTCCAGCCAGCTCCCACTACAGCTGTGCAGAAACCAAAGTCCCAGGAACCCCTGAGCTCTCCCAGGCCTGTAGATTAACCATCACCCATCTCCACTCCTGCCTCCTTACAGTCCGCCCTGGTCTCACACTCTCCTGCCTGGCCTGGCACACCCGCTGTGCAGGACTGCAGGGAAGGGACACTCCCTCCCATGGGGTCAATCTCTCTCTCTCTCTCTCACACAAAGAACACCTGGTGTCTAAGCTAGGGGATGCCTGGCAAGGAGGGGCTTGGAGCCTCCATGCTCCCCACCTTTCCCGCCCCCCACACTGTGGTTTGCGTGCAAAGGAAACAGCAGCTGGGCCCGAACATGAGGCCTAGAGACGTGCTTGCTGGGGCCGTGTGGAAAGTTACAGCCGCCACCACTGAGGTCTTTGAACACCAAACTGTTTGTGTTCCCCACAGCTATTTGTGGCCAAGGCGCCCACCACCTCCCACCCGCCCTGGCTCAGTGCTGGAGTCTGAGCAGAACCCAGAGCCCTGCGGCTATCGCCCTGCCAGCCCATAACCCAGCCATCAAACCAGCCTATCCCAAGCCAGACAAGCCAACCAACCCAACCTGCCTAAGTTATGCCAGTTCTAGAAACCCAAATGACCTATCCCATCCCACTAGTTCTACCCAACTAAACCTGCCCACACCAACCCAAACCAATCACCCACCTGACTAGCACAACCCAAGTAATGCGCTCAACCCATCTTAACCAAGATGAATTTAATTAACCAGATCAACTCAAATAGTCCTGCTCCACCCACCTAATCCAGCCTACTCTACTAGTTAGCCCAACTCAACGGACACATCCCAAGTCAGTCAACCCAACTTGTATGGATTGAATGTTTGTGTCCTCCCCACTTAAATTCATATGCTGAAGCCTAAATCCCCAAGGTGGTAGTATTTGGAGGTGGGGTTTTGGGAGATAATTAGGTCATGAAGACGAGCCCTCCGGGTAGGATTAGGGCCCTTATAAGAGGCTGAAGAGGGCAGGGCTTTCTCTTCACCTTGTGAGGCTACAATGCAAAGATGGCTGTCTGTAAACCAGGGAGAGGACCTTCTAATCAATGACCTAACCGTGCTGACACCCTGATCTTGGACTTCCAGCCTCCAGAACCATGAGGAATAAATATTTGTGGCCTAAGCCACCCAGTCTATGGTATTTTGTTATTAGCAGCCCAAGCAGACTAAGCTTCAACTCAGCAGCCTGACACAACTAACCCAGCTGAATCCAACTAACCAACCAAAGCAGCCCAAATCAACCCAACTCACCCAACCCAACTGAGCTAACCTAAACAGTCAACCCAACAGCCCAACTCAACTAGGTCAAACCAACCCAGTTTACCCAGCTCGAGCCAAGCCAGCTCTCCCAATCCAAGTAATTCAACACAATGCAACTGAACAGGCCATTTCCCTTCCTCAGTTCAATCTAACTAAGCCAACCCCACTCTACTAACTAGCCCAGTCCAATTAACTCAGTTTGACTCATCCAATTGAACCCAGATAACCCAGCCTAACTGGGCCTGGGTGGCCAGCCCAATGAACTCAACTTAAATCTGACAGGTTTAAGATAAATCCTCCCAACCCAGCTAGTTCCTATTTAACTCAACCCAATTCCAAACAGACTACTCATGCTTTCCCTTTAAAGGGTCCCCCAGTCCAGCGCCACTCAACATGTTGCTATGAAGCAGCCACTTTTCTTTGATGTTAAAGAAGTCCCTGAGGAGAGCGATGAAGAAGGGGGCTTAGGTCCTGTCCTCGGGGTCCCCACCATCTCCCAGAGTTTGGGAGGAGACGGTAGCCTCCTTCCATGGAGGGATCCCCCAATTTGGGGGCCACCCTGGATCTGACCCAAGCCTGCAGGGTCGGGGAGGTTGTAATCCAAGTTGTGGGACTCTGAAGGGGGCACAGCAGGCACCATGGCTGACACGACCTATGAGTGGGTCCTGAAGAAGGGGCAGGGATTAGTAACAGAAGGAAAAGAGAGAGAAGGCATTATATATAGGCAGGTAAAAGGGCAAGAGCAAAGGCCTAGAGATAGGGAAGCCCTGGGCCCTACTTGACAAAGGGAGGCTGTGAGTTATGGCTGGAGAGCTGGAGGCAAGGTAGGGAGGGATGGGGATGAGAAGGAAAGAGTGGCCTGGGCAAGAGCATAGAGGGCCTTGAACGTTGCCTGAAGGATTGGATTCTATGTCTTGGGGACCCAGGAGCCAGGGGGGTTGCTTAGCAGGGTAGGATCTGATCAGACATGTGCTTTTGAAGTTTCACCTTATAGAGTGGAAGCGCTAGTATAGGTCATTGGCCTGACCTCCTCCTTTGAACCCTGGGGAAACTGAGGCCCAGAAAGGAACAGAGACCTGCTGAAGATCACACAGCAGGTCAATGTCAGAGCAGGGGCTAGACCCAGATTGATGACCCCAGCCAGCCCAGAGCTGTCAGAACTCTACTACCAGGCTACTCACCGGGCTCAGGGTCCAGGGCTGGAGGGCGATAGCAATGAGTTGAAACACAAAATTGTCAAAATATCTGGGTTGGCCTGGAACCAGGAAGATACCCCCTGGCCCAGGCCTCTGGGGCTTCCCAGCATGCTCTGCAGTCTTGTCATGCCAGCTGACCCTACAAGCAAAGTGTTTCCGAAACAAAAGGAACTATTTCCTGGCCCCAAACGCTCTGCCCTCATCTGCTAAGCTGAGTTCCATCGATTTCAGATTTGGTGGAAAATGACTGCTTTCCCGTGCTGACAGCACCAATCAATAGAAAGAGCCCTGCCCTTTTCCAGGCTAGACAGGATTACATGGCTGGTGTCGGTGGATCTATACCAACCCTGGACCTTTGGATCCCACCTGCCCCAGCTGTCTGCCTCCCCCCATTAGGGGAAGAAGACCAGAAGATATACAGCCCACTGGTTCTGAGAGCAAGTCTTCAGAGGAGGGACCATGCTTTGGGGAGAGGAGGAATAGACAGCATGGGGTAGGTGTAGGGGGTGGAAGGGTACTATGAGCCCCACCATCCTCAAGAGGTAGAAAGAGTGAGGTTCTTCTCTAAGAACCCAGCTCACTGACAGAGAAAAATTTAAGCTCAGAGAAGACCCAAGATCTACCTGGGGCCACATGGGAGTGAGGCTAAAGGTGGGATTCCAAGATCGGGGGCACAGCTCATTCTATCCCCTTAAAGCCAGAACCAACCAGGAAAACGGAGAGAGGGGCCAAGAACCACCATCCTTGCTCCATGGGGTGAGGGACGCTGTCCCCCCAGCTTAACAGAGGTGATACAGTTATTAAGGACATGGACGATGAATCAAACAGCTGGGTTCAAATTGCAGCTCTACCACTATCAGCTGTGTGAACGCTTGGTGTCTTAGTTATCTTACTTGTAAAATGGAAATAATAGCATTAAAGTGTCCAGAGCGGCACTGGGTGCATAGTGAAGAATCAGTAAATGTTACCGGTTATTATTATTCCCCAGAACTTGACACTTAAATAACTGTTGAGTAAATAAATGAGAAGACTTTCCCCAAGATTACAGAGGGAGTCAGTGGCACAGATCAGGCTTCTTGCCTCCTATTTCCATCTGTAAAATGGGGTAGAATAATGCTGAGAAGGATGAACAAAATCACGCACAAACTTCCTTGGAACAGTGATAGGCACGCACCAGATTATCAGCCATCATGCTTGCTGGAATTCCTCCACCTGGACAGAGAGTCGGGCTCTCATTGGCCCAGCTTAGGTCACATGCCCAATCACAAACCAATCAGGGAAGCCTGAGGTGTCCAGGCTTGTGTCAGGTGCAGCCCTGGGGATACTGGCATGGCCAGGTCTTCCTGAGCCCCAGGAACTGGACTACCCGCGTTAGGATGTGGCACAGAGAGGCAACACAGGGAGCACTCACAGCACGTGGAATCTGAGCCACCAGGAAGAGAAAGAAGAGTAATCACCGCCATCGTATCCAAGCATTGCCAAAGGGGTGCTCAGACACACCCCATCAGGGGGGGACTGTTACTACCTCCAAGTAGCAAGTGAGAGAGGTTAACAGCCTTTTAATGATATCTGCAGGGATGCGGGGGGGGGGGGGGGTGGGGGAGGGGGAGGGCGGGGCGGGTTGTCTGGGATGTATGGAGATTGTCCCAGTCAGAGGCCTCCTGAAAAATGTCACAATATTTTGTAACACTGAATGGCTGTTGGGAATGTGTGAATAATAACAGCTGACATTGATTAAGTACTTACTACCTGGTATTGTTTTAAGCACTTTTCATGTATTGACTCATTTTAATCCATGCAGTACTCTTGTGTGGTAGATTGATTTATAAACTCCACTTTAAAGGTTAGGAAACTGAGAGATGCATAGGTTAAGGAACTTGCCAAAGGCCATACAGCCAAATTATTGGAAGTTTCCATCAAGAGGATTTTAATTAATTACGGTTTTGCCATAGAACGATGTAGACTTCAGTTAGCCTTTATATAGGACACCTCCCTTCTGCTTCCTCCTCACTGGACAGATTACTAACGGTACCTCAGCACCACCCACTTGCCAGGCATTCTGCAGGGCATGTTACCTACATCTAGTCTCACTAACAAGACCCCAAAGTCGACCTTGTCATCCCCATTTTGCAGATGAGGAAACTGAGGCTTGGAGGGGCAGAGTGACTTGCCCTGGGTCACACCCACAGCCGGAAAGGTAGAGCCAGGCCTGGTCGGGTGCGGGCTCCCTCTTGCCCCGGGGTGAGGGACTGAATAAATGGGGCAGCACTGCAGTGTGCAGTGGAATGTTCTGTGCCTGTCCTAGCTCTCTCTCTCCCAGCACATGTCCGGAAAACCTGCTCCCAGAAAGGGCGGCAGTGGCCTGGGTACCCTGTGGGCTGCACTGTCTGAGGCCTGATTCCAGGTGACCCTGGCATGGGCTCCTCCAGGACCACAGCCTGACCCTTGTTTTGCTCAGAAACCCCACACATCATTTCACACAGGAAATTCAACCTGGCCTTCTCACGTCCTGTTCTCAAGAAGAGGGGAAAAAAAACCTGTAAAGTCACTGTGTTGTTTTTTAAACAGACTTTGAAATGTTTCCTGAGAGGGAGGGAGAGAGTTCAAGAAAAGGAGAGGTAGAGAAACCTGCAGAGAGCAATGGGAGGGAAAACATATCAGAAGGACAAAGAATCAGAAAGAGAGCAAGCAGAGAGGCTTCTGGGAGGGACACCCAGTGTGGGAAATCATCAGGAGTAGCAAGCAGCGTGGGCTAAGGAGAGCCAGCAAGACCAGGAGAGGCATGGAAAATCTGAGGCTGGTGGGTGTCCTTACTCACCTCCAGGGCCTCCCTCACCACATCTCAGCTGCACCAGCCTGTCCTCCCACCTCCACCTAGACCATGGCGGTGGGAGGAGGCCTGACTGGGGTCAGACAGACCTTCCGGGGTATGCTGGAGCCAGCTTGTGCTGGAGCCGGCTTATGCTGTTGCTGCTAGCTTGCAGGAGGCAATTGGGAGATCTTTGGGACTTTTGCAGGCCTCTTGTTAATAGCTTGAAATTGGCCTCGGTGGGAGTCTTTATACCATAGAAATTGGCAAACACTACAGATCAGGGTTTTTTTAAAAAATTAGTTGTTTGAGAGTCAGTTTACCACCAGCACACAACTGCCCAGGGTCCAATCCCAGCCATGTTTCTTAATGGCTGTGTGACCCTGGTCTTGTCACTGCACCTCTCTAAGCCTCAGTTTCTTTACTTGTACAATTAGAAGACTAATACCCATCTCACAGGGCTGTTGGGGAAATAAATGTAGAGTCTGTATGAAGCTCCTGCACACAGCAGGCAGCTAGCATATATCCCCTTCTTTCCTTAGAGAACTCAGAAGCCTGTCCTTTACCCTCTTCACCTCCCCTTTCTGTCTGAGGTTTCTCCTGCTAGAGAAAAATGGATTTAAGCCTTACCCTCATTCAATAGGTAAATACTTACCTTTCTGGTAGGAGAGGACATGGGTATGTTTATAAGGCCTTGAGTCATTTTGATTCAGTAGTTATTAATCCCTTTGTATGTACACCATGCCAGGGAGGGCATGGGAAGGGCATAGAGAGGCAAAAAGAAAAGATGGAGATGATTGAGATGCATGTCCTGGAATCCCAGGAAGAAGAGGTGAGGCAGCGCAGCCAGAAATGATGCTCAGAAATAAATGGCATGTGGCATTGAAACATGGAAATCAGAAGAGGCTCTCAGGGAAGGTCATGTTTGAACGGGGTTGTCTGAACCACCCTCCCTCTTTCCTTCCCTCCCTCTTTCCTTCTTCCCTCCCTCCATCCCTCAACCCCTACTTTCTTTTTTTTTTTTTTAATTTTATTTTATTTTATTTTTAATTAGTTTCAGGTGTACAACACAGTGTAATAGTTATACATTTTACCCCTCAAAGTGACAACCCCCCACCCCCAATACACCACCCCACAACCCCCCATATCATATATATCTATTACTCTTCCTCTGACTCTCTTCCACAGTATAATCCACATCCCGTGACTATCTATATATATTCAATTACAGTAGGTATACCACCTCCACTTTAGTAATACAGTGCAGTGATCAAACCTCTACTCCATCCATGAAATGGTCTCCCTAACAAGACCTATGATCATCTGACATTCCACAGAATATTTACAACATTATTAATTATATTCCCCAAACTGTTTTTCCTATCCCAGTAGCAATATTGTAGTTGCCTATTTTTGCTGTCTAATCCCTTCCCCTTCTCCCTCATTCCCATTCCTCTCCAAATTAGCAACCCTGATTTTTCCTCTATATCTATGAGACAGTTTCTGTTTACTTTGCTCATTCATACAGTTTTTCATATTCCACATATAAGTGAGATCATATGGTATTTGTCCTTCTCTGACTGACTTATTTCACTCAACATTATAGTCTCTAGGTCCATCCATATCATTGCAAATGGCACGATTTCATTCTTCTTTATAGCGGAGTAATACTCCATTGTATAAATATACCACAGTTTCTTAATCCAGTCATCTACTGATGGGCATTTTGGTTGTTTCCAAGTCTTAGCTATTGTAAATTGTGCTGCTATGAACATAGGGGTGCATAACTTTTTTTGAATAAGTGTCTTGTTTTTTTCAGGATAAATACCTAGGAGTGGAATTGCTGGGTCAAACGGTAGCTCTATTTCCAGTTCTTTGAGATACCTCCATACTGACTTCCATAGTGGCTGCACCAATCTGCAGTCCCACCAACAGTGCAGCAGGGTCCCCTTTTCCCCACAGCCCCGCCAGCACTTGTTGTTTGTTGATTTGTTGATGATAGCCATTCTGACTGGAGTGAGGTGGTATCTCATGGTGTCAACCCCTACTTTCATCATTCAATAATAATCTATTCATCCATCATTCATTATTCAGCCAATATGTCCTGCCCAGGCTAGGTGGTGAGGATGCAGATAAACACGTTCCCCTGCCCTCTAGGAGCTCACAGGCAAGTGGGGGAGACAGACTCACAGCAGTCAGTTCCAACATAGTGTGGTCCCCTGTGCAGCTGGCAGGACTGCAACCTGTGGAGATGGTAAGGAGGACATTCCAGGAAGAGGAAGTGACACAAGTAAAGGCCCAGGGGGTGGTCCCGGCAGAGCATGGTCAGAAGCCTGAGTGGCCAGAGGGGCAGGCAGGAAAGCTGGAAAGAGAAGTCTGGCCCTTGAGTACCTGAGACAGGACATTTTTATGTCATCCAGCAGGACTGTTTCCAAGGACTGGCAGAATAAAGACAGGAAGATGGGGAAGGAGGGTCACTGGAGACCCCAGAACAGCCCCATGTCCGACTCAGCAGCCCTCCTCGGTAGAGCCAGGCAGCTGCCACCCCTGCACAGTGGACACTTGTGGTCTGGGCCTCCTCAGCGCCCGTCCTCTCCTCCTTTGAAAACTAGCCATGTATTTCCTTGTGAGCAACTGCTCCCTCCTTGTGGTGCTGCATCGCCTGATCATGAGTCAGATCAGGTCACTGCTCTGCTCAAAATCCTCCAGTGGCTCCAACCGGCCTGGAAAGAGAAGATGAAACACTCGCAGTGGGCTTCAGGCCCTACACTGTCTCTGGCTCCTTCCTCTCCCTCACCCGCTCCAGTCACACTGATCTCTTCCCTGTTCCTGGAACACACCGAGCCTGTTCCCACCTCAGGGCCTTTGCATGTGCTGTTCCTCTGCCTGGAAAGCTCTCCCTCTAGAGATAATGGCACTTGCTCATTTCATTCAGCTCTCTGCTCAAATGCCCCCTCATCAGAGAGGCCTTTCCTGATGCCCATGTAACTTGCAGTCCCCTTACCCTATGTACTGTTTCCTTTTTGATGCTCTCTGCCATCTGACACATTCCATTTTTGTTTGTGCTTTGTGGTTTATTATCTCTCTCTGACTCCCCCACTAGAGTGCTGTCTCTGAGGGCAGGAATCTTGTCTGTTCTACAAGCCACAGGGACTTGGCTGTACCTCCAGTGCCTAGAACAGTGCCTGATGTAGTCATCAAATCAAGGTCAGCTCGGGGGAGGGAGTAGGGGTTGGAAAGATGCTACTGGGGAGGCAGCACTGGGGTGGCCATGAAGAACCTGGAATCAAACAATCCTGGATTCAAATCCCAGCTCAGCCACTTACTAGCGTGTGACCTTGGACAGGTCCCTTAGCTTCTCTGAGCATCAGTTTCCACATCCGTGAAATGGGATAGAATAGCACCCACCCTGAAGAGTTGCTGCAAAGAATAAATGAAATGAGATGATACAGTTAAAATGCTTAGTATGATGTTTGACACAGTTGATACTCACTATGTGTTCGCCGTGACTATCACTGGCAGTCATTTAGGGTAAGGCTTTAGACTTGTCCCTCTGTGTGGGTTCAAATCTCAGCTCTGCTGTGTGACATTGGATAAGTTGCATGACCCCTCTGATCCCCTTTGTTCTTCATCTGCCAGAGAAGAAAGTAACACATGCCTCAAGGCCTTTGAGGGGATGCAGGATTAAGGAAGATGGTTGCTCAGCATGTAGTATTCAAATGTGATGTGTGACCTGACAGGTAGGGACCAAGCTTACCGATGCCCAAAGTGGCCATATTGTCCCACCTGGCTAAAGTCATGGGCTGGTCTCATTCATTCATTCAACAAACATTGAGTGTCTCTGTGGGCACTGTCCTGTATATTGAGGACATAAGAGAGAACAAGACAGGCAAAGTCCCCAGCATGTGTGGAGCTTTCATTTGAATGTATGACAAGACAGACTGTGACAGGGGCACATGTAGAAGTATTAGACTTGGGTCCAAGGGGTAGCAGGAAGAGGTTGGCCTGAGCTGTAGCGTGTGGGGCAGGGAGCTGGATCTTGGAGGTGCATTGACTGGGTGACATGGTTGCTAAAATTGACCCTGAGATTCTTGGTTACATTACTGAAGGTAGGGCACCCAGAGGAAGGAGACCACCTTCTCCCCTGCAAGGCTCATACACACACCCAGTCCCTAGCAACAGGGAAGGTTTGGTTCATGAGTAGACCTCTGTGCCTGTGTCTGCTTCCCTACATTCTCAGTTCTCCTGAAAACAGCACCTTTATTCTTTGGGGAACTCTCCTCATCCCCTCCCCTCTACACACACACACACACACACACACACACACACACACACACACACACACGTATTTTCAGTCCATGTGGTTTGGGTGGAAATGACACCATTCCCCAGCTCCCGGGTTGAGCACGTAACCCAGGCCTAGCCATTCAGAGTACTGGCTCCTGTGTCCAGCCATTGGTTTGAGGGAGAGCATGTGACCCAAGCCAAGCCAATGAGAATCAGTCCTGGGACTTTTGTCTAGAACTATGGAAAAAGGAAGCTCTTTATGCTGGGATTGCTAAATGGATAAAATGTAAAACTAGTTTCTGGAGATTACTAAAGGAAAAGGCTTGCCTGAAAATGAGGCCAAGATAGAGGATGGCATTGTGGGGAGCCGCAGAAGAGTAAGCCTGAGTTTTGATAATGTTTGAGCTTCTGGATCCAGCCATGCCTGAAGCCATTTTCCCCTGGAATTTTCCATTATATAAGCCAAAAATTAAGCCAGTTTGAAAGTTATTTCCATAACATGGAGCTACAGGAGTCCTGACCAATACAATTCAGTACTAGGCACCCCACTTTGAGAAGCTTTGACCAAGTGGACTGTGGCCAGAAGAAAGCATCAAGGATAGCAGAGGGTTCACAAAACCAAGTCATTTGTAATAGTTCAAGGCAGCATAGCCTGGTGGTAAAGAACTTGGGCTTTAAAGTCAAAGGATGCCTCTTACTCAGACCTATATTAGTCAGGTGACCCTAAGCTAGCCTCTTCACATCTCTGAGACTCGGTTTCCTCCTCCGTAACATGGGCATGATGAGATAACGTGAGTAATGTGCTCAGCTCAACATCTGGAAAACAGCTGGTAGAATTGCTGACTTAGGGGCCTAGAGAGCTGGGTGTGGGTGAGGGATTAGCATACTGCTGGTCTGGCGCAGGAAGGGAGGTGGGGGCAGCAGAGAGAGCTGATAGAGGGCAGAATTGGGACTGATGAGTGGAGGTACCGAATTCAGCTTGACATAAGAGAGAACTTTCTCCCAGTCAGAGTTAGCCAAAAAGGGCAGGGCTGCCTTGATAGGTAATGAGCTCCCTGTCACTGGCTCCCAGGTAAGGTCATACAACCACTTGGGAATGCTGCAGAAGGGGGAGAGGCAGGAACTAAAGGACTCCTAAACTCCATGAGGGGTGGGGAGGAGTCATGAGCCAGTTCCCTGGAGATTTCAGTTTCAGCCAAACTGTTCCCCAAGAGAATGTTTAAAGCTTGGCTCCACCCCCAACCCCCTTCTAATAAATCCCTGGGCTCCTTCATACTATTTGCTTTTTCTTCAGATCTGCAGTTCCGATTTCAGGCTGATTCAGTTCCCTGGATCTGCCTCAAGGCAGGAAGCAAGCAAATATGTAGGAATCACTGTCAGACCACAGAAAAGGGGGTCATCTGGTCTCCTGGCCAGTCAGAGCCTCAGCAGTTGACTCAGGAATAGTCACATGACCTGATCCAGGCTAATGGGGGGGGAGCCCTCCCTTTCTATGGTTTGTTAAACTTAGGCAATAAGTTAGAACTGCTGGCAGCTTTCTTTGCACCTCCTGAGGAGAGCCTGTTCCAGAATAAAGCCAACACAGGAAAGCAGAACAGATCGAGAGAGAGAGAGAGAGAGAGAGAGAGAGAGAGAGAGAGAGAGAGAGAGAGAGAGAAGATTGAGAGATTGAGATTATAAAGCATTGGCTCATTGGCTCACTCTGTTGTGAAGGTCAGCAAGTCCAAAATCTGCTGGGTAGGTCAGCAGGCTGGAGACCCAGGGAAGAGCTGATGTTGCAGCTCAAGGCCAAAGGCAGCCTGCTGGCAAAATTCTCTGTTCCTCTGGGGAAGTCAGTCTTTTCCCTCTTAATGCCTTCAACTGATTGAATGAGGCCCACCCACATAATGGAGAGCAATCTGCTTTACTAAAGGCTGCTGCTTTAAATGTCAATCTCATCTGAAAACTACCTCCCTGGCCACATCTCGACCAGTGTTTGACCAAATATTGGGGTACTATCACCGAGCCAAGTTGACACATGATATTAATCATCACAGTTGAGTTTCTGTCACTTCAAATCATCAGGAGTCCTGACTGGAGGCAGGGGGATGGACCAGGTGACCTTTATGTCCTTCTCTGGCTCAAGGACTCTGCCTGGAACAGAGGCAGTGGGATGTCTTGGAAAGAGCACTGGAGTTAAGAGTCAGACCTGAACACAAATTTCTTTTGTTATGAGAAAAAAAATAATAAAGAATACGTTGAAATCAAAGTCAATGTAGAAACAGCAGACCACTCCTCTCTGCTTCCTCTAAGACCCCATTTGAAGGAAGAGTCCCAGGGTGTTGCAGCAGGAAGGACAAGGCATGGCATAGAAGTCAAGAAGGTCTCAGAGTAATCCCAGCTATGATCCTCGTTGGCTGTGTGACTATGGGATGTTCCTTAGCCTCTCTGAGCCTCAGTTTCCTGACATGGAAAATAGAGACAGTGGTACAGACATCATCATGCAGATTTAAGGAGGCCACGTATGTGCAATTTGAGAGCTGCAATGTAGTAGGTGCTTAATATATGTGAGCTACATCTGAACAGAGTAAAAAAACTCAGTGAAAGCACTTACTGATCCCCATGCCACATCCCACACTGTGCTGGGCACTGAGAGGGCAGACAGAAGCGGAAGCTGCCATCTCAGCTACAAAGAGAACAGAAAAATGAGGTTGGCAGCTAAGGACTTCCAGGAGGAGAGGCGTTGAAGCTGAGTTCATGAAGGATGAGCAGCGTTTCCACAATGGCAGAAGGAAGGGAGGGCTTCCAGGAGGAGAAGTCCCTGATGAGGAGGAGGAGGGGGAAAAGTGCAGAGCGGATTCCACCCTGGCCAGTGTGAGATGCATGATGAGAAGCAACAAGAGGATTACCTGAAAAGCCTCAGATTCCAGGCTGAGGAGAGCTGAGGTGATGCTGTGGGTCCCAGGTAGCCATGGGAGATTGCAGACCAGGAGAGGACCAGGCATTTGGCATCCCTGGGAGCTGCAATGGGGCTGAGGATTCCACCCCAGCCCAGGCTCCCTGAGTGAGTGGCCTTGGCCCATGCCCTCCCCAGGCTTCCCTGAGGCCCAGCTGAGCAGTGAGAACCACGGAGGGAAGCAGACAGCAGCGGGCCCGTCTGACACCTCGACCACATACAAGACAAAAGGCTTATCTGATATACCTTAATGTGCAGTTGACAGAGCAGATGAGGGAAGTGTCTTGATTTCTCTCTTGCTTCTAGCTGCTCTGCCTTGGAAATTCTATTGTAGCCTCAGTGGGAGCTGGGGTGTACTGAGCTGTCATTTTTTGGGCCACCAGGAATGGCAGGCCCCTAATACCATTGTAGTAGCTGGCTCTGTGATACAGGAAAGATCTTTCTCTCTCCCCTGCACCTCACTGCCTCAAATCCCACCATGTCAGCTGCCTCCTCTTCGGGCTAATGCCTGCTTTGTTCACTCACCAGAATTGGGGTGGGGGGCTGGCAAGGTGGCTCTGTGGTCCATCAGGCCTCAAGAAGGCAGGCATTTCTATTGTTTTCTGGGAATGGATTCTGATGGGCGAGAGGATGGAAAAGCATAGGGATTCTGGAGGATGGGAGGTAGGAAGAATTAGGCTGGGTAAGGGTCAGGTGGAGGCCCTGGGACTTCTGAAGGTAACCTCTGCCTTCTCTGGCCCAAGGTTCCCCTGCTGGTCATTGGAGCTTCCTGTGCCTCCACCCCTCCCCCAACCACACCAAACCTTGCCACAGAGCAAGGGTCACCAGCTGTTTGAAGAGTCAAGATCTTCAGGGAGTTTCTTTTCACCTCCTACGTGCCCCATCCTGGCTCTCCCCAGAGGACACTGCCTCCCTGCAGCCCTCCATAAGAGGCTGCACGTCTGTCCTCTCCCCACTGTCAAAGCTGTTTCCAGATGCTGCCACAGACAGTTCCCCTCTCATCTCCCATTGAACCCTCTGCTCCTCTGGGCCATACCTCTTCCTGTGCCCCCTCCCCAGTCTCCTGATTACACCCCTTCAACCCTTCCAGTTCTTGTTTCTTGGAAGGCCATTTTCCTCTCTGCCCCAAGCCTGATAGAATGAATGAACTGATGAATGGATGAGTGAATAAATGAATATGGTCTGGCTTCTGCTGCCCTCTCCTGCACTCCCCTCCACCCCAACTCACCTGAAACCACACCTGATCAATCACCAACAACATCCTGGCCACCAAATCCAAGGGTCACATCTCAGATTCTCTCTGCAGTATTCACTCCCATTGATGACAGCCACCTTCCAAACCCTCCCCTGGACCTTTCCCCACACTATATTCCTAGTCACCTTTCTGAGCTCACCTTCCTCTCCTCGTCCTTCAGGCTGGGACTTCCCAGCTTTCTGCTCTTGGTCCAGATCTCTTCACACCCAACATTTCCATGGCCATATGTGGGCAGGTGATGCTCAAATTCCTGTCTTCTCTCTTGGAGTCCAGAGCTGTCCATCTACCTGCCTTCTGGGCACCTCCTCCAGGAGACCTTCTCAGACATGGCAGGGCCACCTTGGACCCCTCACAACTCTGGACCTCACAGGCTCCATTCCATGTCCCCCACCTAACAGGCTCCGCCCCCTGTGCCCTTCACCACCATCCACCTGGTCTCCAAGCCACAAACCCAGAGTTCATTCCACCCAGCTTCCTAAATGCCTCTTGAATCCATCTCAACCCCTTCCGCACAGCCACTGTGTGGCCTTGGCACCCACTCCTGAACATCACCAAAGTCTGGACAGTTCTCTGCCTCCAGTTCCTCCCTCACCCTCCCATCCAAACCCCTCCTCCCACCCAAGTAACTTTTCTGAAATGCAAATTGGAACCCATCCCTCCCCTGCTCAGTACCCTGCATGACTCTCCATTGCCTGCCCAGGGCTAAGTGCAAATTCTGTTGTGGGAACACCAGCTGTCCCTTTAGAATCAGCCTCTGCTGCTCTGAGGCCCACCTGGCGACGGTCCAGGCCCAGTTAGGATTAGCCGACAAAATACAGAATGCCCAGTTAAACGTGAATTCCAGTTAAACAATGAATCATTTTTTTAGCATCCCATGTAATATTTTGCATCCTGTATTTTTTTTTTTAAGGATTTTATTGGGGAATTGGGGGAGGGGAACAGCTTTGGGAAATCAGGGAAGGAGAACAGACAAGTTGCTGTCTTTTTGTTCTTCAGTCTAGTTGTGGAGGACATTGCTTCACTGGTCCATATTGGTATCGTCATTGCCCTCTTCCCGGATGAGGCAGATCGGTCGCCGGCCTCTGGATGGTCGCTCACCACGGCTATTGGCAGCTCATGCTGGCTGCCGGCCACTCACTGTAGCCTATGGCAGCCCACTGCAGCAGGGACTGCAGCTACACCAATGCTGGGGCTCGCACAGCCCAGCTCCAGGTGGAGCTGTTGTTAGTTGTAGAGGGCAGTGTCACTGGCCCTCACATGTGGGATCCGAACCGGGGCTGCTGGTGTCCCAAACCAGCTCTTAACCAATGCGCCACTCGGCCGGCCCTTGCGTCCTGTATTTTCATTTGCCAAATCTGGCAACCCTAGGTCCAGTGTCAGCTCAAGCTGTGCCCTCCGGACCATCAACGGCCTCCACTAGGGCTGACCCCCTGCAGTGGGAGGGCAGGTAGGGTGGGGAGACGCCGGCCTTCTTACTGTTCCTCTCTGCACAGCCTCGTTCTTGCTGCTGCTCAGCCTGGAGCACTTATCCCTGTACCCAAAGGTGTGAACGTGTGTGGCTCACCCCTTGGTTTCCTTTGGCTCTCGGCTCCCATGTTCCCTGCTGAGAGATCTCCCTGACTGCCTACCCAAACTAGCCTCTCCCTCCTTCTCTGTCCCTTTGCCCACTTTATTTTCCCCGCAGCGTGAACTCCATGGGGCACAGCACGCAATGACTTGTTTGCTGCTCTTTACCATCTGTCTCCCTGATGGGGACACAGCTGCATAGAGACCTCATTTTGTTCCTGGTTCTTAGAACTGAGATTCATGCCTGGCACACAGTAGGTGCTAAATAAGTATCTGTGAGTGGAAGAAAGCAAACCAGCCTTCCCTTTCTAGTCACTGCCCCAGGAGCCACACAGGAGATGGCGGACATGCCTCCGGGCTCTGCAAAGCTCAGGGGCACCTCCAAGAATAGAGGACGACACTTTCCAAACATCTCAAGTGCAGAAGGGTGCAGCTGGAGGGCTTGTTGGAGGGTTGTAATATGAGAGCGAGTGGAAGGCGGGCTTCTGTATTTTCTCAAACCTGAGATGCAGGCAGCCGACAGATCTCTCCCCAAAAACCCCCATATAATTGAGGTCCTTATGCAGTGACACCTCTGGCACTGCAGAGAACATGTCTGCCCCCAGAGCCAGCCTAAGTGGCTAGCCTTTCACGGTCACAGCTCCTGTCTGTGACCTTGGCTCATGAGTAGAGGAGGGGTTCTTAACCTTTCCATGGGCCCCCGGCTCCTTTGGGAATTTTATAAAAGCTAGGGACCTACACATTTTGCATGATTTTATGTGTGATTTTTCAAGGGGTTTCCAGGGCCTCTGAAGCTTGGGTACTCCGAGTAAGAATGTTCATTGGAGAATAGTTATCTATCTATATATGGGAGAAGATTCATGAAATTTTAGGCATGGTGATGACATTTTGGGAAAGTAAGATGGAAAGAGAAAAAAAGCAGATGACCCAAAGAAAGCTACAGACCAAAATATTAACAGTACTTAATTCTAGTAGTAATAGGACTGGGTCATTTAAATTTTTTTCCTTACTCCTCTCAACGGTTCAGCATTGCACATGTGTTACTTTTGTAACTAGGGAGGGAGAGGAACCTAACTCCAGGGAGGAAAGGGGAGCAGGTGGAGGGAGATTTAGGCCTGGGCAGGGCAGTCAGGCCTGTGGAGCAGTCCCCTTCCCACAGCCCTCAGGGTCAGTGACTCGCCTGGCCCGAACCTCTGTTTTCCCACCCATTAAATGGAGACAGATGGTGACGCCTTGGTCAGCGGGTGAGGACAAGATATAAAGCACGTAAAAGGTAAAATGGAGAACAGAGCTCATCCCCCACTATCAGGTCTCGGGGAGGCAACTTCAGGTTCTTTGATCTGTTTCCTCGAAAGGGGGAAATCAAATGTGGGTGTATGAAGGGCAGGGGCAGGGTGGAAGTTGGGAATGGGGGGGCAGGCAACTTCCTCTCAGCCCCTCAAGAAACCTGAGAGCACCTTCCACCCCAGGGACAAGACCATTTTCTAAGAGTCCATGGTACCCAGGCCCTGGGAGGGGCCACAGGCCAAGGGACCCCAGCCCTAAGTCCCCCTTCAACTCATTCACCAGAGAAAACTTTAAAAATCTGATCATGTCATACCCCCACGCCAAGATTTATCAACACTTTAGACCTCTGGTCACCTTCAACATCCCTCCCTCCCCAGAGCTGGCCCCCACTTACCTGTTCAGCCTCTCTTCTCCCTGAGGCACACAGCCTTCTGTCAGGGGCTAACCCAGGCCAGCCCCTTGCCCTCCTCCAGGCTTTGGCCCATGCCATTCCCTCCACAAGGTGCACGCTGCACAGACCTTGCTCCCACACCTGGGTCACCACCACTCCTGACTCTGTGTAAATGTCACTTCACCCATGAAGTGTTCACGACTAAAATTAAATTACATGTGTTGTATGTGAAGTTATTTGTTGAATGTCTATTTCCCCCATCAGACTCTTTAAGTCCCTGAGGGGAGAGATCACACCTGCTAACTGCTTCATCCTTAGCACCAGCCTGGGGTGTGGCACCTAGTAAGTACACAATACATAGGTGTTGAGTAAATTACATGAATCTGAAGCCCAGCTACTCACGCTCCCTCATCTTCAGTGTTTCGTAAAAGCAGGGGTATTCATTTGATCCCTATATGGTCATTCAGTCATGTATTCATTCAACAAACATTCATAGATACCTGTTTTGGGAGTTGGGGACACACTTCCTGTGGTTGAAAACTCCGCCCTCAGTGGAAGGGACCAGACATAGGAATGAAAAGCAGCTAGAACTATGGAGAGAGGCACGGAGCCTGGTGGAGGATCTGTTTCATGGAAGAGTGACTTCTCCATGGACAGGCAGCAGGGGCAGGGAGGAGGCAGACCTCCTGGGGGAGGTGACAGCAGGGTCAAAGTCACAGAGATGTGAAGCTAGAGACATCACATGTGGTCTGGAAGGCTGAAGCTGAGAGGAACAGGTTGAGAGAAAAACCGGGATTTTCCTGTAGGAAATGGGAAGCTGTTGAAAGCTTAGGTAGGATACTGATTCCTTCTCCACCTACCTGGCTGATAGGTGGAGGATGAGCTGCTTGTACGTCCACACAAGAGGTGGTACGAGGAGTATCTTGAAGGTAAATTCAGTAGTAAATACGGAGTGGAGAGTAACCCAGGATCTGGCTTGGTGACCAGGTGGGTGGCAGTGCCATTCACAGAAGAAGGAGAAGGGGGTGGTCTGATGAAGTCACTTTGGAAACTGGGGTATTTGCATTGTCTGTGGGACCTCTGAGTGGAATATCAACAGGTAGTTGGCTATTTCCATATGTATCAGTTATTCTCCACCCCCCTCCTGCCATACGCTGCCACCTTTCTCTACCCAGCTCTGTGCACCTGGAGGCTGAGGTCTATGGCCTGCTTTGCCCTCTGGCTAAACCAGTGGGAGGCACTGCAGGAGGTGTGCCTTCTCCACCTGGCCAGCTATGGCTGGCCAGTGTCTACATTTTTTCCTTGCGTTACCTCCTCTCCTAGACCTGTTGAGTTCCTGTACCATCTCCCTTCCTTTGCCCCTTCAGGCTGGGGCAATGGCTCCCCATGGCTAGAATCTGGGTGCATCTGTATCCCTTGCTGGCTCCATTAACCTTGCCCACACTTCCATAAAGAGCTGCTTTGCTAAATGCTCCTCAGTTAAGCCTTTGAAGGTACCATCTGTTTCCTGCAAGCTGCTGACTGATGCATCCTTTTAGAGGCATCAATTTCTGGGTTCTTTATTCTGTTTCAATGGCCTAGCTGTTTAGTCTCCTACTGGTACCTCTCTGACTTCATGGCTATAACATATCCTAGAGCCTGGTATTTGGTGGAGTAACCCCACCCACCACTTCTTGCCTCTCTTTTACAGATTTGTCTTGGCTTTTCTCGGCCATTTATTCTTCTACACAAACTTTAGAAACAATCTGTCAAGTTCTATAAAAAAAAAAATCTGTTGGGGTTTTTATTGAAATTACTATCATTTATAGATTAATTTGGAGAGCATTCACATCTTTTAAAAATTGAGTCTTCCCCAACACAAACGTGATATATTATGGAATCCTTATTTCAAACAAAATCTTCCCTATAAAATCTAGAAAACAAAAAGGAGTAGATCGAAGGCATATACTTACCTCTGCTTCTTATCTATAAAGTATTGTTGCTGGTTGGTTGATTGGTGGTGGTATGTTTTTTGGTTTGGGGGTTTTTTAGACATAAATCTACAAAGTCAAAAAGAAGAGGAGGAAAGATGACAGCAACAGAGCATAGAAACCTGGAAAACATCTGTATGAGAAGCCACTGACTTGGCCAGCCTAAGAGACATGAATCCTCACAGATACAGCAGTGAGGAAAGCCAGAATGCAATTCAGCTTCTTACGCAGCAAAACCACCAAAGACCCAGGGTTTGGCAGCATGAGAGAGAGATCCAGAAATGAGGTTGAAGAAGTGACTGAGAACAGCAGGAATGTTTGAAACTACAGGAAACTACAGTTGGACCCCCAGATCCTCTCCTCCACCTCAGTAGAATATTGAAGTTTATTTTTTTTGGAGAGAGAAAAACAGAGGGTCTCTGGACAGGAGGGGGCCAGCCCCATAAAAGCAGAGGCTACTGCACTGAAAATGAATGATGACGTGAACATTATAGACATGCATTTACAAGCCTCTTGCCCCAGAACATTGGCAACCAGTCCGACACCTTCCTAGCAGATTAGAAGAGTCCACCCCAGGGAATCTGAGCAGACTAAAAAGAAAAATTCTGACTAAGGAAATGGCCTAGCCAGACCCTCTTTATGAAGTCCAGAGTTGGGCAGTCCCACGCAATTACACAGAGCTTCCAATCAAAGTTTAGTACCCTGCTATTAAAGACGGCAGACAGCCAAGGATCATCAGCCATATAAAGAAAGCTTCTACCAGGAAAGACAAGACAAAATAAAAGGGAAACAAAATAACGTAAAGGAAACACACTAGGCAGGGAAATTAAATCTTTAAAAAAAATTTCTATCACTAATATTGTCAGAGAGATAAGGGAAGGTACTGCATCTATGCAATAAGAATAGGCAGTTATGAAATACAATAATTAGAAAACCAAAAAAGTACAAATTCAAATTATTATAACAGAAATAAAAATTCAACAGAGGGCCGGCTGAGTAGCACGGCTGGCGTGGGACGCCAGCGACCCCTGTTCGGATCCCACATGTGAGGGCCAGTGACACTGCCCTCTACAGGAAAGATGGTGAACAACAGCTCCACCTGGAGCTGGGCTGCTGTGAGTTCCCAGGACAGCATAGCTGCAGCCCCTGCTGCACTGGGCTGACGTGGGCTACAGTGAGTGGCCAGCAGCCAGCGTGAGTGGCTGGCAGTCAGTGTGAATTGTCAAGAGCTACTGTGAGCGGCCGTCCAGAGGCCGGCGACCGATCTGCCTCACCTGAGAAGAGCGCAATGACGATACCAACATGGGCCAGTGAAGCAATGTCCTCCACAACTAGACTGAAGAACAAAAGGACAGCAACTTGTCTGTTCCCCTTCCCCGGTTCCCCAACACTGTTCCCTCCCCCAATTCCCGAATAAAATCTTTTAAAAAAAACTCATCAGAGACACCAAAACAAAAAGATGAAGACATTGCCTCCCAAAAGACTATAAAAACACAGTACAAAGAAATAGACAAAAAAAGGATGAGAGTTTTAGAATTTATTAGAATCTTAAATTATTTAGAATTTTAGAAGTCTCAACAGAAAAAGATAACAGTGGAAAAAAAAGGGGGGGAGAAAATGATCAAAGAAGTAATTCACGAAAACTACCCAGAATTGATCACCATGAATGTCGATATCATAGGACTAATTAAATGTTCACAGCAATGGATGAAAACAGAACCACACAAAGGCATCTATCTATCTCATTGTGGAATTTCAGAACGCTTGGGATAAAGAGAATATCTTCAGAGCTTTCAGAGAGAGAAAAAACTAGGCTATTTCAGCAGCACAAGAAGCAAGAAGACAATGGAAAAATGCCTCTGAGGAGGGATTATTTTAACCACGATTTCTACTACCAAACTACCCATGAGGTATGACTAAAGGCATCATCAAATGTGACAAGCTCACAAATCTACCTCCCATATACCCTTTTTCAGGAAGCTTCTGGAAGATGTGCTCCATCAAAATAAGAAAATAAACTGAGGAAGAGGAAGAATCCAGAAAATAAAGGTGTCAATGTAAAACGGGGCAAAGGGAATCCCAGGATGACAGTGAAGGAAGATCCCAGGTTGACAGCTGAAAAGTAGCTACAGAACAGCCAGTCCAGACTGGAGCAGGTAAGGGCACTCCAGGAGAGATGACTCCAAAAAGATGAACTAAATATAACACCTGATGTTACTGAATTTCCTAATAGGTTTAGACAACTAATGGACAGTTTGGGAAGGAAGTAGTGGTAAGTACACAAAAAAACATGCAAATGAAAAGATAAACAACTTACAACTCCAGGGAAAACAAAAACCTGTGTGATCAGGAGCAGACTGCATGTAATCAGAGTAGACTGTATGACTCAGCTGTGAAGGGCATTTCCCCAGTTGTAAAAAGGTGAATACTAAGAGTTAACCTGTCCAAAATAACTACAATCCTGGGAAGATAGAAAGGGTACATGGTGAGGTGAAGGCCGGGTAAGAGGAGCCAAATCCTCTTCCACGGTGGACAGTCAATAGATAATGCCTAAAACTGAAAAATCACAATGAGTTTTCATGTTATTTAGAAAAACAGAGTAAATACTAAAAAGGAGTTAAAGGGGTTAAAAGTGATTTTTTCTGAAGAGTGGTAAGGACAGCCTTATAAAAATATTTGACTATTTAAACCATGAGCATGCATAACTTTGAGGGAAAAAATAGGTACCAAAATAAAAATAAAAAGACAGACAAAGCAGGCTTCTCTGGTGGAAGCCATGAAGATGAGTGTCCTCCTCCCTCCATTCAGCTTAATCCTTGGTACCTCTCTCCTCAAGGGGTACCCTGAGGCACTGCCTCCCAGGGGTTCCACCAACACTATTTAAGAACCAATGGCCAACACCCTGGAGCATGGATAAGGGTGACCCTTGGGGACAAGTGGTGAGGGAGTGATTTTGTACCTCACCTACTGTGCCAACACATGGCTTCCCTATGGCATGCAGGTAGCTCAGGAGGATTGAGAGAGGATACTGATGAAGATGCTTTTGAAATGAGGAGCCCTTACCTATCAGAGTCAAGAGGCGCCTTAGAAATCACACACTCCATCTGAATAGACAGTTTCTCTAAAGGACAGGTTGGTGTGAGGATGTTCTCTGGCCTTGAGTGAGCTTTGCCCAGGGAGAGCCATCATTCCTAGGACAGCCCCACACCAATGAGAGGTGGCAGTTGATGGGTACACACCTGGCTCCCTTGCCTCTGGGGGGCAGTTCTGGGTGGTGCTCCACCTAGCTCCTCAGCGGGGCCCCAGCAGGGTGGAGCTCCAGGTGCCCAGAAAGGTAAGCTGCTTGCTCCTGCACCTTATATGGGCTGCATTCCCTTCCCTGTGTCACTTCCTCTCCTCCCTCACCCCTCCTTCCTGGGATCGCTTCCCAAATAAACTGCTTACACCTTATTCCTTAGACTCAGGGTCTGTCTTTGGGGGAACCCAAACTAAGACAATGATCTCATCCCCTCAATTCACAGATGAGGAAAATGACCCAAAGAGAGAGAAAAGAACTTGTCTGATTTCACTCAGCGAGTTACTTGCAGAGCTTGGCATCATGGGAAGAGCATCAGGCCACAATCATGTCAGGCAGGTCTTGGCCTTAGCTGTGTGGTCTAGGGCAGGTTCCTGTCCCTCTCTGAGCCTGGTGCTCCCAAGTGTCAGCTTTGGCCTGTAGTCTCACAGGCCAGGGCTTTCTCTTGACCCCAGGCAGCCCCTCTTCCTGCAATGCTGCTCCTTAGGTGCAGATCTCAAAGCATCTTAGTTTTAAGTCAAGAAAACGCACACATACCCAGCGACAAAGCCACAGTCCGGCATGGCAGCTAATTCTCTAATTTTCTTGAGGGCTGCTGAAATTCCTGGGATGCTAGATCGGTGGCATACAAAACACCCCACCATTTCCCAACCACATAATGACACCCCCTACCTTTTGCCTGGGTCAGCAAATTTGATGGCCGGCACACCCCTCCAAACAGGGTCATTATGATTGAAACAGAGGAAGAGAAAGGGAGGGAGCTAGAGGGCGGGGGAACATTCAGACCAAATTATTTTTTAAAAAATTACAACCCAATCCTGGCTTCTCCTGGGGCCCAGCCCCCTCAAGGAAAGCAGCAGAGCTGGGGGCAAGTGGGAGGTGGGGACCGAGATGGCAGCTTCTAGCAAAGGCTTTAGGAATTCCAATAGATGAGGTTCAAATCCTGACTCTGCCACTTCCTAGCTCTGTAACCTCAGGCGAATCCCTTTTCCTCTTGAAGCCTCAGTTTCCTCCTCAGTAAAACGGGAGGTAGGATAGCGCGCGCACGCGCACACACACGCACACATATATTTGTTGAGAGAATTAGCTGAGTTCTGGGAGCCCAGAGGTCTGGCAAGTGTTCAGGCCAGGGCCCTGGATCAGGCAGCCCTGCCAGGAATCGCAGCCTCACCATTTGTGATCTAGTTTACTTTGAGCAAATGCATCTGTTTCCCCGAGCCTCTGTTTCCTCAAGCTATAACATGAGACGAAATAATGCTAAAATGGACTGTCTGGGTTCAAATCCTGCTCCATCCCATCTGAGCTGACCTTGGGCAAGTCACTTAACCTCTGGATGTCAGTCTCTTTATCTGTGAAAAGATCAGATTATTGTGAGAATAAAGCAAGTGAATTTATGTGAGGTTCTTGGAAGAGAGTCTGGCATGTGGTAAGGGCGAGTTTATGATTCTTGTTATTGTTATTACTATTATTAGGTTTGTGGGGCGAATGCACTGAGAGGAAATGGGGGTGCTGGGGCACCAGCCTGGCCCCAGACAAGTGCTGCCTGAATGGAAGGGAAGGAGACCTGGGCAACAGTCAGGAGGGTGTGGCCGTGGGAAGCCCGCCCCCCGGCCTGCCAGCCCTGCGGGTGGCGGCACCCTTTCCTGGCCACTCTCCCGCCCCACCCCATGAGGAGTGCTCGCCTCCACCAGGTTTGTGGTCACACAAAGCTGGTCCCTCAGCAGGTCTAAGCCCCTGGCAGAGCTCTTTGATGCTAAAGATAGATTATTCCACCGAAAGAACCAGAGAAAGATCGTTTTATGAGCCAAAAGGAGCTGCAGCTTGGGGTTTTCTTTCTTCCTCTGAGAGGCCTGGGACTCTGAGGAAGGAAGCATCTATGGCAAGACTTTTCAGGTCTCAAAGGAACACAAGAGGGGCCTTTGGGCTGACCAGCATTTCAGGGAGGATGAACTGTGGCCAGGGTGACCTCTCCAGTGTCCCGTCCTACAGCCTGGGGCCAGGTCAGAGGGCCCTTGGCTGAGGTTGGCCTTACAGGATCTGGGCCTTGGTGGGGACTGGGTAGGAGGGCCACAGTCTGCTCAGTGGGGCACCAAGGACCCTGGGGCAGTTGTGCGTCAGCCACATGGCCCCTCCCACTGCCCAGCTCTGCCCTCCACTCCCCCACACACAAACCACCCCTTCCCCTGCCACCCAGGGCTCGGGGTCTGTAACAACCAAAAAGCCTGTGCTCTTCTTCCAAGTTGGCTAACCCCCCTCAGTGGCTCCATTGCTCCTTTTTACCAGAAGACTTAAGGCTAGACCCATATTTGGGGTTATATATCCAAACCCAAATGTGCACTAATGGTGGAATTTCAGGCAGGAGGAAAGGCCATGGGTGGAGCTACTGGGGTCCCTGGTGAGGCAGATGCTGTGGATAAAACTATCATCACCTTGTCCTCCATGCCACTAAGATACATGATGATTGTAGCTACACTGGAATAGCAGCGAGGCCTGCAAAGGGAGGGTCCTGGAGAAGGGGGCTGAGGCAGGAAGGTAGAGTAAGAGAGGGGAGGGGTTTGGTTCTGAAGGGGGCACCATGAGCAGTTTCTAAAACAAACAACAGGAAAGAGAGAGGCTGGGGGCAGGGAGGGAGAGGAGGCCAGAAAGCAGGCGAAGGACAGGCTGGGCTTGAATCCTGCTTCCTCCACCTACAAACTGGGGGACCTAGGGCAGGTCTCTTTACTTCTCTGACTATCCCCAGGAAACTGGCAGGAAGACTGTTAAGCATGGTTGGCTGTCCTGGAAGCCCATCACTGGAGATACTGTGTGCACCTCACATAGTAGGTCCTTAGCTAATGTTCCCTTGGCTTGGCCTTGGGTATCCTGGTCCCTGGTGGGCTGTGTGGCCTGCTGGCCTCATCCTCTGCCCTGAGCTCCAATAGAGCAGGGGGTGGAGACAGAAGGGGGAATCTTATCTTAATGTCTCTGTGCTGGGCCTGAGGTGGAGCTCCCTGACCAGCCTGCAGCAGGTATCCCATATCGTTCCAGCACCTTCCTCGGGTCCAGCACTGTGATTTGCTGGTGGACACCCAGAATTTGAACTCCAAGACCAGTGCCCACCTCACATCTGCTCCTTATTTGGGCCAAGCTGACTGCATTGACCCCTGGAGCTAGAACTTGGGGTCAATCCCTGGGATTGGCGTTTTCATCATCTGAAAGGGGAAGAGAGCCACTCCTGTCCCGTAGGTTGTTGGGAGGGCCCAATGGGTTTGGGGGTGTGCCGTCTTTGTGTACTATACAGTTCATAGACAGACCCTGCAGCCAATGCTCATGACTGGTGACTTCATTCCCCAATCACAGTAACCCAAGTTTATGGTGAAAATATCAGCTCTGCACACAGGTTAAGAAAACGATTTCATCAGCCTTCGCACGCAGTAGGTGCTTTCTTAACTGACCCCCATGGGACCAGCTCATGAGGCTCCCTGGCACCCACCTCTGGTATAACATGCCAATCCATGCCCTTGGAGAGCAGCGCCCTCACTGGGATCCACACCATCTGCTCCCACCAGCTCCCTGAGCTGTCAACTTGCCAAACATCATTTGGGTTTGTTTCTAAACCTGTTTGTGCCCGTTTGGTTTTCATGGTTACAGAGCTTCTTTGGATATTATGCCAGTCCGGGGCCAGTTTGTCCTCAGATCCATTCTCCTTTTCTCCCCTTTCGGCTCTATAATTCAGGAGTCTGATTCCACTAAGTCACCTGGTTTCAGCAACTAATGGGAGGCATTTGAAGGAGACCGAAGGATGAGAAGAAGAGGGAAGCCCCTTTATTCTTTGTCTTCGGGGCATCTTCTTAGCGGCTGAGTCTCCTCCATGCATCCAGCAATTGCTCAACTCTTCTACTGCGAACCTGCTTCCACTGGGGCGTCCTGGCAACACTATTCCTCTATGCGTCCCTCTTGCCAAAGGATGGCAGTGATTCCCTGCCATGGCTAATCTTGGTCCTCTCTCCATCTTTGTTTGGCTTCTCAGCATTCCATGTTGCAACCTATGTTGCCTATAATCCCTGAATTAACTTCCCTTGGTTCCCAATACTCAAAGTGACTTGTCTTTTCCTAATTGGACCCTCTCTGATGGGGATGTTATCAACGATATGATGCAAAACCAGAGTGGCTGTTTCTCTGAAAACTAAGTCCAATACCTTGGAAAGACTCAGTAAAGGTAAGTTGCTAAAAAAAAATAAAAAAAAAAATTAATGGAATTAATTATGGATGGGACATTGTAAAAGATTGAGGGAACTAGTAAAATCCAGATGCTACTAGATGCTGATTGTTTCATAAGCATCTTTACATTCATGTTTCACTTTGAAGAAACTAAAACTGGAAACTGTAGATGCATCTGGGTTGGCTTAAGCCAGAAGAATAAGAGGAAGGTCATTTAAGGCACATTTGTAATTTTAAAGTTAAAATAAAAAGTTTAAGAAATATAAATACTATTTTTTTATGATTCCCTTTTCAACCACCTTTTTTGATTAATCTGATCTAATTGGTTCAGAGTTTTCTAAGGTATCAGATATTTTTTGAATGGAGGATAAGAGGAAACCTGACTGCCCGCTGTATGCCAAGAGAATGCTCAGTCAGAAGTTGAAGGAAAGGGAGACTCTGGGAACTGAGCACCTCCAGTGGGCCAGGCAACCTCACATAATTTCCACATTTAATCCTCTTTGCAATTTGGGGAGGTGGGCACTGTAATTGGCCGCATCCCACAGGCTCAGTCAGAAGCAGGCTCAGAAGAATAAAGCCTCTTGCCCATGATCTCATAGCTCATAAGGACTAAAGTCAGGCTTCAGGAATGTTCTTTCTGCTTTCCCCAGGCAGCTTCCTAGGGTTTATGCAAAGTCTGGCACATGCATCTTAGGGGGCATGTGGAGGTGATAAGCCCTTTGAGAGAAGGATGAAACCTGGCACCCTGTATGTGTTTGCTATATTGCCCCAGGAATGCATTAAATTGCCTCTCGGGCCAATAGGTGAGATCGTAGGCCCAACATAGCCTTCTTTAGTTCCTGGGCCCCCTTTAGTTCCTGGGCCTGGACTCGGTTTCCCAGGGAGGGAGAGTCCCTCTGGGCAACCAAGTTATAGGTGTTATGGGGGGCCCACTCTTAACGTGTGGAAAAAAACAGCAAAGTGCGTAGGGTGGTACGTTAGAAAGTGGAGGTGGTGTTGGTAGAGTGGAAAGAACTCCTGGGCTGGGAAGCAGGGCCTGGGTTCCACTGACTCACTGTGTGAGCTTGGCTGGGTCTCTGCCCGTCTGGGACCTCAGTTTCCGCTTCTGTGAAAGGGGGTCTTCCCAGTTGTGTCCTGCTTTGATCTAGCCCACAACACGGCAGACTCCCAACGTTCCAAATTTAACCAGGAGGCCAAGTCCGCTTGGCAGACTCCATCTTGCCGCTGAGCCCATGGCCCTGCCCAAGCTGGGCCAGCTGAAGAATTTACATCAGGATGGTCTGGCCTCCTACGTGACTGTAATGGTTCCTTACCTACGATTACTCATAATGGAGCCCCAATTACATCACCAAGACTCAGGCAAGGAAACCAACATTTACGGTGCCCTCACCCAGTTGCCTGTCTCTCTGAGAAAAGTGTTATCCACATTTTACAAGGAAAGAAACTGAGACCCAGAGAAAGGAAATGACTTGCCCCCATGGTCTTGCAGCTGGGATTCGGCAGAGCTGGGACTGGAATTGAGAAATCTGACTCTAGAGCCCTGTGGCTTTCAGGATAGACCTCCTCCCTCCCTGAACCAATTAGAACCGTGCACCCCTCCCCACCCCCCCACCCCACCCCCACCACCACCATCGACTCACCACCACTCAGGGACAGGATACTGAACTTTCCTGGGGCTCCAGGTGAGAAACAGAAAGTGAGTGTCACAGGTGACCCGGTGTGGCTTGGGGCAGAAACAAGTCTCTGTGGGACCTCGGACAAGCCCCTTCTCCTCCCAGATGCCTCTCTGGTTCTGTTAGCCAATAGAAACCACTGCGAAGCCAAGGCTGGTGCTGAGAATGGGCCCCAAACATGGGCTCCCTGGAGATGCCAGAGGGGCAGGGCCCAGGCTGCAGAGGGCTTTCTGAAGTCTTAGCATAGAGGGCATCAAAGGGTGGGCGTTCCGCCACAGGCATAAGAGATACGTCTGACAAAAGAGTTCCTTTGATAGAGTAAATTCTAGGGGTTCAAGCCCGACGTGGTCCTGGCTGAGGCCGGGACTGGTGAGTCAGATGCTAGTGTTCTAATCCCACTCAGAGTGCTATGGCCACACTGACTGCAACGTCCTGAGCCTCAATAATCTGGCCTCTGAAATGGGAGAACAGAGCTTGCGAGGAAATAGTAAAAATCACCACCTTCCCTCCATGCTTAACCTAGCTTCTGGGAACACAGGCATGTCGGGTCGAATCATCTTCCATATCTTTTCTAATTTTGAGTCCCTCTGAGCTTCAAGCCTTCCGGGACATGAAGGACTGGGACAAAAAGGGGGCTGACAAAGGGCACTGAGGGGACAGAGCATGTGCAAAGGCACAGAGGAAGGCAGGCCCAGGCACATTAGGCCGGAGCACAGAACCCCCAGGGGACACACAGGTGAGCAAAAGGAGCCAAGGGCCTTGAATGACAAGCTCGGGCCTCAGAACCCAAGCTCTGCAGAAGGCCATGACGCCCGCAAGGCCTTTCTCGGTGGGCAGGCCGCGGCAAGGCATGAGCGCTGGTCATAACGCTTCATGTGTTTCCTATTTGTACTTAATTCCAACTCCCATAAAATCCTCCTGAAGTGCCACCCAGTCACACATGTGGACGCCTCTCTCCAGCAAGAGCGGTGGACAGTGATGATGGCAGCTGCAGCCCAGGGGCAGGGGGCATGGAGGGGAGCCCTCCGCCCACCGATGGATCCAGGCTGCTAGTGCCCGATGTGGGCCCCACAGGGCTCCCAGCCCGCCCAGGCCAACACTGGCCTTAATTAAAAGGAGTCTCCCACAGGATCCAAACCGCGCCCCAGCTGCCCCACTCCCACGGCTTTCAGTTCTGCTTCTGGGCCGCGTGCTGAGGCCAGCCCCACAAATAAAAACCATCACTTTTTTCTCTCTCTTTCTCTTTCTTTCTTTCTTCTTCTTCTTTTTTTTTTTTTTTTTTTCCAAAAAGAGAGAGAGGCAGCCACAAGATCTTTTAAGAGGCCGTGACATCACAGCCCAGGTGACCGCAGCCCAGCCAATGGGCCAAGGCCGTGAGCTGGCTTCTTGCATCCTGTGAGCTGAGGTTGGGTTGACACTGTGAAGGCCTGGTCCCTCAACCACAGAACCACAAGGCCAGGCCCTCAGCTGCCTTCAGGGCCCTGCGCGGGAGCTGGTTGGCTCCTGGTCCTCCCCACCCCCGGGCCGCCCTCGCACCCACCGGAGCCTGGGCTCTGTCGGGGGGTGAGCCTCATTCATTCATTCCCCCGTGTTGCTGGTGCTGGCCTGGCTTTGCTCTCACTGCCCTGCGAGCTCCTCCGCCCTGGCTGCCGAAGGCCCCTTCCCGCCATCTAATGATACACTCTGCATACGCTTCTGTTGAAAATTTGTGGCTAGACATTCCTGTGGGAGCAGGAATCCAAATTCTTGGGTACAAACAGAAACTTACTTTCCTTGGGGATTTTTTTCTCTCTCGCTCACACACACTCTCGCGTTCTTTCCTTTTTTCTTTTTCATAGCAGTAGGGGGGGAAAGAGACAAAACAAAACAAAACAAAAAAAACCAACACCACCCCCCCTCTTTATTTTCAAAAACTAGCTAGGAAAAAATAAAACAACAGCCAACCAAGTCAATCCCAACCCGCTCCCGTGAAAGGCCGAGTTCTCGCCTTCCTCAGAGCGGGGCATGGCATCAAACAGCATCTTCGATTCCTTCCCGACCTACACGTCGACCTTCATCCGCGGTGAGTAACTATTGCCCAGGGCCCTGGGCAGGCCCTTTCGGGTGGGAAGCTGTGGCCAGGCCCCGGACCACGGCCCTCCACCGACCGTCCTAGCTGCCTTCCAGTACATAGCCTGTCTACCTAAATCCGCCGGCCTCTGAAAGCCTGAGGTGGGAAGAGGGATTGGTGGCCTCCGTGGTCTCCTGGAGTGGACATCTTTGTGGGACTTTAATCCTCAGATGGTGGGGACAGTTAGTGGTAGGGGCAATGGATACCGCAAGACCTCAAGACCTCAAAGGGCAGGCCCTGGAGGGTCCTTGGGTGGAGAGGACTTGGGGGTGTTCCGGTGATCCGTGGCTTCCTGCCTTACTTAACGGGGCTCCAGGGTCCTGCAACCTCAGCCCCTTGCTCACCCGGAGAGCTTGGGCCGTCCACCTGGGCTCAGGCAGACACGGACTCAAGGAGACACTTAGTATTCCCAGAGCCAGGCCAGCTTCTGAGAGCCGTGGAACAGGTGGGGGCAAGGCTCCCCTTCCTGAGACCCTCCTGATGACTTTCTCCCATGTTCTCTGAATGACCCCTGGGGTACGGGAAGCGTTGAGAGGAGAAGGAGGCTCCAAACTTTTGGTGAGAACTTGTGCAGCCCTGGGGGGGGCACTGAAACTGAATCAGCGTGAGGGGCATAGGCCTCAGGAAGGTCTGTGAAGTTGGTTATAGGGGACAAGAAAGTGTTTTCCTGGCAGCTTTTACCTCTCTATTCATAGCCTAGAGGGACCCAGAGGTCTGGGTTGAGTCCCTCAACAAGTATAGGGGCCCAAGATCCCCCACTTGAAACCTCTGATTGAGACTAGAACTGAGAGGGAGACTTTCCCTGTCTCTTTCTGGCCCGGGGGCTGATGTGCCATGACCTCAGACAACCCTCTGCTGTCTTCCTCCCTTCTTCCCCAGCAGGTGGGCTGAGGCACCTGAGATTGGGGGTCAAGAGTCCCTGAGCTTGAGTCTCACTCAGCTCCAGCGCTACCTTGCTGAGCTGCCTTAGCCGAGTTACTTAACCTCTCTGTGCTCCAAATAGAGGCCCCTCTGGCTATAACATGCTGATGGTCTGAGGCTGAGAATGGGCTGTGTGTGAGGGCAGTGCCTCTGGGTTGGACACAGGGACCAGTTCTCCTCCAGAACAGGGAGGGCTGAGAACTCCAGGGTTTGGGGGGGTCGGTGCTGCCATTACTTAGCTGAGGTGGCCAGCTGAGACGCAGAATTCAGT
Organism: Aselliscus stoliczkanus; assembly: GCA_033961575.1. Classification (NCBI taxonomy): domain Eukaryota; kingdom Metazoa; phylum Chordata; class Mammalia; order Chiroptera; family Hipposideridae; genus Aselliscus; species Aselliscus stoliczkanus. The sequence goes on from CM066730.1 coordinate 165,644,739, forward strand.
CAGACGGTCCCTCTGCCCTTCTGCCTGTCTGCCTATCCCACTGCTGGCTAACAGTCCTCGGGTGGCTGGTTCTGGGCAGGGACCAAGGCACATTTGGGTGCTTATTGTCCAAAGGTTTCTGCAAGAGCTTGCCTGGCAGCAGGATGGTTCCTCCTCCCTGGAGAGAAGCTAAGGCAGGCTGTGTGGCTGCAGATGGGGACCGAATGGGGGAGAGATGGGGCCTGCTGTGCCTGTGGCAGGGGCACTCCCACCGAACCTGGTGGTGGCTGGTGACAGAAGCAGCCCCAGTCCAGGAGCTGAAAGCCATGGGCTCTTTCCTTCAAGCTGCTCCTATTATAATGCTGTTCCCTTTGTAGTCCTCAGAGCTAATTAAAGGCAGTTCTGTGGCAAGAAAATAAGAGTTTATAAAAACCATTTGCTGGGTCTTTGTAATCTGTATTTCTCCCTCCATGAGTAAGATGGAGAAATATAGAGTTTAAAACAAAGGAATGTTAGGAGCCGGGATTAAAGGCTGGCCCACCTAGGATGGGCTCCTGACGCCATGGAGCCCAGGAAATGACAGACGGCAACATGGAGGGAGAAGGAAAGGGAGAGGAAAGCCGGAAGGTTCTGGCCCAGTGTGTGCCCAGAGACAGGAGGCCACTGGGCAGGGCAGGCTGAGCCCTGGTGGGCCAGGGACACAGATATGCCTTGTAAGGCAGGGTCTGTGGGGAGGGCTGGGGTATGGGGTCTGAGGCTTTTTGTGCAATTCCACCCTATTGGCACCCTCTCTCCTGCCCAGTTCTATTCCCCATGTTCTGCTTACAGCTCACTTCGGGGGATCTGTCTCCCAGATTCTGTCCCTGGAGGCTCACCAGGCTGCAGCTGCCCATTCTATTCCCACAGACATCCAAGTTCTCGGTCCTCCAGTTCCACGCTGTCCCACGCAGGGTCCTTAACCTGTTGTGGGCCACAGACCTTTCCAGAGCCTCAGGAAGTCTATAGACGCCTCAGAATCACATTCTTACATGCAGAAAACAAACTCTGTGGGATTACAGAGGGAACCAAGTCTTTGGAAATACAGTTAGCAAACTGTGGAAAAGCCAGCTTGTGAGATCGTGACCATGTGCCTCTTTGGTGACACACTGAGTGAAAAGAGCTCATAGTGGCTCCAGCAACAGCCATGATGCAGTGGTGATGGGTGATGAGTACAAACGGTATTTCAAGAACATCCGTGACAACCAAATGAGACCGGAGATTATCTGTGATTCCCACTGTGACAAAAATCACTGGGGAAAAAGTTGCTAAATTTCAGTTAGAGGTCAGTGATAGGAAAGATTGTTTGTGTTTCCCGCCCAAGTTCACAGGCCTCCTGAATTCTATACAAGCAGGAACTCCAGTCTCCAGTCCTTGTCCCTCATCAGGAGGTGACAGAGCCAGTAGGTCTGGGACATCACTAACCCTAGAGAGCTTTTAAACACCTGGATTCCCAATTTCCATGCCAGACTGTGGGAGAATCTCCTGGGTTCTGGCCTGGGCACATGTGATGCACAGCCTGGTCAGGTTTGGAGCCCAATACTCTGCCTGGCTCTGCCATCCATGTGCTGTGTGACTCCATCTGAATCACTTGACATCTCTGTGCTGCCATCATCTCATAGGTAAAGGGGGAGGAATATGTTGGATTTGATGCTCCTTGATGTGGCCCAGCCCCCAGACCTACCCCTCCGGATCCCTTGAAAAATGTGACTTCTTTGAGTAACACCCAACTGCCCCGCCCCACCCTATCCCTCCTTTGGTTTTCTCTGACTTAGGAGAGTAGGGGGCATTCATTTTGAGCCAAAGTTCAGAACTCCTCTCAGTTCACTGTGGAGAAGAGGTTTGGGAAGACGGTGGAGAGGCATTTGGTCCCATCCTACGGTAGAGGATAAGGAGGAGACAAGGACAGAGCAATGCTTAACCCTGAGAGCAGCAGGCTGATAGCAGAATTCCAGACACTGAGCTGCAAGGTGTGAGAGGGCAAAGGGGCCTCCTGGGGCCCTTGGCACTTCTCCATCCTCCTCCCAGCTCTGTTCCCGGGACTCTCCCAGGAAGAACAAGGGTATCTATTTCTCTCTTTGACAAATGCGGAAGCTGAGACCTAATGGCTGTGACTCGGACACACTGCGTGACTATGGGCAAGTCCCTTCCTCTCTCTGGGCCTTGGTTTCCCCATCTGACAAACATAGGCAATGGCTTTAGGATACCTGAGGGCTCGTCCACAGCTCCGTTGAAGGCCTACACCTTTATCCTAGAGCCCCATGTGGACTCCCTGAGGCATGCCCATAGCAGGTCCCTGTCACAGCACCCCTAAACTGCACCCTCACAGGCAAAAGTGCTCTCCCCAGGACACTACCCCTCCAGGGAGGGAACCAGAAAAAATGGCCCTCAACGCCACATGCAGGATTTAGGAAACCCTAGAGAGGCAAAGGTGTTCACTTATTCAGTAATTCCACAAAAGCGTATCAAGAAGTAGAATGTTGAGAGTCAGCTTGGGCTCTGGAATCAGACTCTCTGACTCTGCCCTTCCTTAGCTGTGTAGCCTGGGGCAAGTCACTTCACCTCTCTGTGCCTCTGCTTCTCCATTGTAAACTAGGGGTGATGATTACACCAACCTCATGGGGCTCTGGAGAGAATTGAATGAATAGGCTGCTTGGCAAAGAGTAACTGCTCAATAAATGTTTCCATTCTTTTCATTACTATGAGCCTGGCCTTGTGCTGGGGCTCAGGTACAAGGGTGACTGACTGCCCCAGGCTGTCTGTTCTTAAAGGGCTCATGGGCGGGTGTGAAAAGAGACGGGCAAACTGAAAACTGCCCTGGGGTTTAGTGATAGTGAGAGAAGAATGGGGGGGCTGGATGTCAAAGAGGGGTATGGGTCCACCTCGGGGCAGAGAGAAAAATTCCCCTGGAGAAGTGACACTCAGCTGTGCTGTAGGATGAAGAGGTGACAGTGGGGGTGAGGATGACCCAGGCAGAGGGAATGGCCTGGGCAAATGTGTGGAGGCAGGAAAGAATGAGGTGATCCTGGTGTGGCTGGAGGTGCAGGGTGAGGGTGCTGGGAGATGACTAGGATGGACTCGACTGTCTGGCCAAGTTTCTCTTAGCAGTGGTTGGGTAGTTGGTTGGCAGTTCCTCTCCTGAAGACGCCTAGGAGAAATGGAAAATGGCCTCTCAGGTATGAGGCAGGCCTGTGTGGCAGCAGGAGGTAGACAAAATGGCCCTGGGCAGGTCTAGCTGGGATGGTCTGACTCAGAGGTTACTGGACAGGAAGGAAGCTACCCAGACCACAGAGGTCAGTCACTGCGTCCTTTCCTAAACTCTGGGCAGTGACCAACAGCAGGGGACTTCTCCAGGTTTTAGCACCGAAAGCCTAAGTCCCAGGTACCCCAGGATGGTTGGTCACTCTGAGTGGCGTGCCCATGGCGGCCTCCCCTCCCCTGGGAGATGAACGGACCGACCGCCAGCCATCCTGCGCCCACTGTGGCGCTCGCCTGGCGCCACCTCTGCCGGGCCCCTTTGATGGTAGCTCCTGAGGCTGCCCTGCACACACCCGTCTCCCCAGACCACCCTGCCTGTCCAAAGTGCCCCCCAGGCTGGAAGGGCATTCCTGGGAGCCCCCCACCAGCCACAGGGTCTGGGCGGGCATGAGACGGCCCCACACAGTGGGACTGTGTGTCCAGGCCTCACCGCGCCCACTACGGCCGGCGGCCCCACTGGTCACATAGAGGGCCCATTGACAACCAGGCCTTGAGGTGGCTGCATCAAAGCTGAGGCTTGCTCAGCTACTTCAGGGGGTAGGGAAGTTTACGGAGGGGAGGGGGGCCGGAGATGGATGCCCCTGAGCAAGTGGGCCTGAAAACCTGACCTTCCAGAAGGCTCTGAGAGGCAGGGAGAGAGTGGAGTCCCCTGACCCCAGCCTTGCCTCTGAGCCAGTACAGACTCCCCCTCGGTGGGGTAACTGAGGCCTGGGCTCAGGAGGGTAACTCAGGCTTGAGCTCAGGGTTCTGGGGAGCAGCCTGAACACCAGCTCTTACTCCTGTCTCCTGGGGATGCCTCACCTGCAGACCTTTCCTCAAATCCACTGCCCAGTCATTGGGAAGTCTTCCCCAATCTTCAAGACTGAACTCAACACCCCCTCTGCCAGGGTCTCCTCAGGACCACCTGCGGCCACCAGGGAGCCCTGACCTCCTCTGAGCTTCTGGGACTCAGCCAGTCGTTCCCACCTTAGTGCCGAGGACCTGCCTTTCTTGGTCGCAGTAAAGGGGAGGAAAGAGAGCTTTAGCCCTCAGTGGATTTGGAGCCCAGGCCTCCAACACTGGCCTTGAAGTAGCACCTCCCGGAGGAAGCACCAGGGCTCAGGGGGGTTAGGAGCGATGGGACAGTGTTGAGAGCGAGACTTGGTCATTCCTTGAGGGGGCATGTCACCCGGGAACAGTGAGGGGTCCTGAGATCCAAACAGGGGTGTAGTCTTGTGTAAGGTGGAATTCAGCAGCAGGAAAACTGACTTTTCTCAGCTACCCAGGAACCCACTATCCGCCTTGCACATAGCTGAGGAGTCAGACCAGGTTTAAGCTATTTAGTACCTGGGTGGCCCAACATGTTGTTACTTCACCTCTTTGAGTCTGTTTCCTCCTCTGTAAGATGGGGCTGGGCACACTGACCTTAAAGGGTGGTTGCACAGAGTGAACGTGGCCTGCCCTGAAGCCCTGTGCATGACACCTGGTGTGTAGTAAGTGCTCACTCCCCTCGGTTGGCCTCGTCGGGCCCCTCCGCCATGCCTCCAGTTCAATCACTTGCCACTTGGCAGTTGTTCCCTCATCTCAAACCCCCACCCCTGTTCCCTCTCCAACACCGACCCCCTGGTTTTCCCAGTGTTGGAGAGGGATGGGCACAGGGGAAACTGTAGAGAGACTGTCAGGCCCTTGTCAATGGTTCCTGGGGATGGTGGTGAAGTCTTTGGAGAAGAGGCAACATGAAATGCCTTTATGAGCCCCAGACCCTGCTACTTCCTCACTGTGTGGTCTTAGACGGAGTGCTTCCCCTCTCTGAGTTCAGTTTTCTCATCTGTTAAATGGGGAGCACACACAGTAGCCACCTCAAGATATGCTGGGTGGGTTTAATGAGATGATGTACACTGTGCTTACTACAGGGCCTGGCACAGGGAGAAGCCCTCCTCTATAAATGCTGGAAATAATTACTATTTCGTGTTCTCCCTCCTCCTGGGCAAAAGAGGTTCTCTAACTCTAAACAGGACGGGGAAGGTGAGAAATCCGCCCCTCTCAAGGCCCAGCCCCGCCTGAGGAGCCTTCCTGGGTCCTTCTCCCCTCCAGGCCTCAGGGGTGCCCTGCCCCTGTCCTCACATACTCCTCACCTCCCACTTGTTTGGAGGGCCATCCCTGGGAGCAGGTGGTGCTCACAGGAGCTGCTCAGCATTTCTTGCTAAGTGGGCGGAGGAAAGGGAGGATGAATGAATGAATGAATGAATGAATGAATGAATGAATGAATGAGCCAACGACTGACCAGCCCCAGAGGTTTCCAGCTTCTCCCCTCACTTCCCCCTTGCTGTCTGGCTTGTTCTTTGAAACGCTTGCTGGTGAGAGCTTGAGCTCTCGTGTCCAATCGGCACAGCAGCGTGAAGGTTTAGGTTCCTCTTTGGGGTTTTCTTTTGCGTCTGGGAAAAGTGTTTTTGGCAAAAGGTTCAGACTTACGTGTGGGCGGAAAGGGCGGACGCCATAACTTATGATTTCCAGAGGTGACCAGTCAGCCCTCCTCAAAACATCCTTCACTGTGTGACATGGTAACAAATACCTCAGCCCCTTTGGGATGACGCGTTGCCCAGCTGGGCTTTTTTAAAAAATGCAAGGTCTTCCAGTCATGTGCATTTCAGTGTCTGTAAGTCTGCCTGATCTGCTCACCTTTGTTAAGAAAAGAGCCTGGGTGTAGAGCAAGCAGAAGGTGTTCAGGTGAGGAAAACATGGGGCGCCCAAATGGAAAAGAGGGTGAAATGAAAAAGGAAATGAGGGTCATACCTCTGTCCTGAACTCAACTCACCGGGGTGCCCAGTGGCTGAGGACAAACACCCCACAGCCCCCAAGAAGTGCCCCCCTCCCTGAGGATTTTCCTTCAGGCCTCCCTCAGTGAACCTAAGTATGCCCCTCCCCCAGGGAGGAAGCAGGGGCCGAAGCCTAGACCTTCCCCACCTCCCCTCCCCGCCACTCACCACCACATTGGAGGAAGCAGGGGCCGGGCAGAGCTGTGCATACAGCAGGTGCTCAGGAAATACTTGTGGCCTGTGTGGTAGTCCCAATCTAGAGACAGTTTCCCTGGAAAAGGCTGGTCTCCTTGGATTCTCACTTCACCAGTGCCCAGGACTTGGGATGTGACGTGGGCCAGTTGGTGCTTCTGATCATTCAGTAGACATATATTGAGCACCGGTGCATGCCACTTACTGCTCTGGGCACTGGGGATTCAGGAGCAAACCAAACAGACCAAGATGCCTGCCCTCCTGAAGCTGGCATTCTAGTGATGTGTAGAAAGAGTTCCCCTCAGGAAAGTGCCCTAGTGAGATAGGCCCGCACCCCTCTGGCTTGTGTCCTTCCTATTGATGGAGAATCGCTGTCTTCTGGACCTTCTACAGATTCTCCCGGTACCCTGTGAAATCCTCATTACAGCTCTGTGTGCTGACCATCACTATCTCCATTGCAGAGATGAATTAACAAACAGACTCAGAGCAATGGAGTGACCTGCTAAAACTGTCCTCTCCAACAGACCTTGCTCATGTGGTCTGAGTCAGAGAACTGGGCCCAGGTAGTGATGCAAGTGCAAGCCTGTTGGGTTATTTGACCTTGTTGTGGAGATTTTGAAGCAGCTTGGAAAGAAACCTGGAAATGAACCATGGGGAATGTCGTGATCACTTTTTTCCAACAAGTCTTTGTCCTTCCACACAATGCTCTCTCCTCTAGGGTTGCCACTCTGAAGCTGAAGAAGGTGGAAGACAGCTACAGCTGGAGTTTGGGTGTTGGTTTGGGGTATACAAAAGACTGACTTTGAAAAGGAAGGGAGTCTTCTGAGGGAAGGGAGTCCAGCACAGGTGAAATTCTCATTAAAATGGTGGCTTTCAAACAGCAAAAAAAAAAAAAAAACAACAACTAATATTTAAGTGGAGAAAAGGCAACAAGGAAGGGAGAAGAGCCGTGTTTGTTGACTTACCAGACACTGTGTGGTTCCTTTGCAAGTGTATCTCATTCCACTAAATCTCTACAATAATCCATGTAGGAGGTGTTATCATTATTATCCCCATTTTACAGACAGGTAAACTGAGGCTCAGCAAAGGGAAGTAAATCACCCAAGGTCATGCAGCTAATAACAGGCTAAGCCCAGATTGATGCCAGGGTCTCCCTGACATCAAAGCCCGCCCAACAAAACTCTCCCTTCTACCTGCCAGACGTCTCTTCTTCCTTAAGGCCGAGACTCACCACCTCTGTGGAGTCCTCCCTGATTCCTCCAGGCAACACGATTCAGATTCTCCTATGTGTCATCAGAGCACCTTGAGGCCTTTCTCAAACATTTCCAGAAGGCTTCCCAGAAAGGGTGGGATATGAAATGGGTCTAGACTACATAGACCTGAGAAAGAAGGAACATTGGTGGTCCAGGTAGTGACTGGCATAGCAGAGGGATGGAAGAAGGGCCACGGAGATATGGAGGGCTTGTGGGTTCTATGGAGAGGTTAAGGGAAAAGAAGCTAGAGAGAGGAGGTAGGCCAGGCCTGGAGGCTGGGCGTGGCCTTCAAAGCAGTGGGGGTCCAGACGGGATCCCAGCCGGGCAGTGATGTGGGGCAGGGCATCCCATGATGCAGTGTGCAGCTCTCTGAAATAGGCCAGTGTAGACGTGCACCGTGAGCGTGTGTACGTGTGTGAACAGAGACCACAGGGGCCGCCTGCACCCGCTCGCAAGCCCTATTTTTATCACTCCCTAGACACACATCTGAGCAGCCAAAGCACGCTTGTTCTCAGGCACGTAGAGTGCTCCATGGATGGGCACATCTGTGGTCTGGCGAGGACAAGAGCAGCAGGTCAGAGCAGCCAAAACGAGATCTATCCTGGGAAGAACCCCAGGACCAGTGCTGGTGACACAATTTGCAGGGCACAGTGCAAAAGGCAAATGCAGGGCCCCTTGTTCAAAAACCGTTCAAAATTTAGGATGGTGACTGCAGAACATTAAACTAAGCATGAGGCTCTTCTAAAGAAGGGACTCTGTGCACCGACATAGCTTGTGCGCCCAGGAAGCGGCCCTGCCTAGAGCAGCCCTAGGCTGGAGGGGCCCTGAGCCTGCAGACAAACCTCTGTCTGTCTTTCCTTCATTTGCCTTTATTTCTCTGACTAGTGCAGGCTTCCATTCTTCCTGATTCCACAGTTATAATACTAATACTAATAACAACAATAAAACTAAACCTTGGGCAAGATCATACCTTGAAGAGCTTAGAACCAGCAGGAATATTAGGGAAAATATGAATCCAACAACATCCCGCCATCCCCACCCCACCTGCATTTGATGCTGGAGATCACCTGACGGACCTAGGAAATGTTAAACTCTTTTATCTCAACACACAGAGGAAACTGCTATCCTTCGGCGTATTTCCTTCCAGACTATTGTTCCCTGTGTCTGGCTTTTACTTGTGGAGGCTCTCTCCCCTCCGTGAGTGAGGCCATACAGACTTATGTCGTATTCAGGGACCTCATCAAGAATATTAATAATCATTGTGCACATATGTCAGGATATATCTAGGAAGAGTCTAGAACAGCACTGTCCCATAGAACTTTCTGTGATGGTGGAAATATTTTATGGGCGCGCTGCCCCGTACTGTAGCCACTCGCTGCATACGCATATTGAATATTTGAAATGTGCCAGCCCAGGTCAAGTTGTGCAACTGAGGGGCTGAATTATTTTTTTTTCTTTTTAGGGCAGTGTCACTGGCCCTCATATGTGGGACCCGAACCAGGGCCGCTGGTTTCCCAAGCCAGTGCTTAACCACCAAGCCACTTGGCCAGCCCCTGAGGGGCTGAATTTTTAATCTTGTTTCATTTTCATTGTTTTAATTGAGATAGCCATTCGTAGCTGACAGCCATGCAGATCAATAAGAGGACTTGCCCACTGTTAACCCAGGTTATCTCTTGGGGTGAGATTATGGAGTTTCTCATTTTCCCACTCAAAGTGTTTGAAAAGTCTTATATACAACAAGAATGGATTGCCTTTGTAATGAGAAGAGAGCTATTGAAGATTTTAAGTTTTTATATTACAGTCAATATTATAGGGGGAAAAAAACAACTTTAGATTTTTTAAAGCATATCACTGGGGAAGACTAATCCTGGCAGAAGGAAATCTATTTTTATTTTTCCTATTAATGTACCGAAGAAAGAATGTGGGGTACAGAATCAGAAGCTATGGGTTTGTCTCCCGGATCTGCCACTTACTGGCTGTGTGGTCACAACCTCTGTGAACCTCAATTTCCTCATCTGTAAGATGGGGATATTGACGCTACTGACCTTCCCAGGCTGCTGTGGGGACGGAATCAGACAGCGAAGGCGGGAACGCAGGGCACCGGCTGAGGGATGGAGGCATGTTACTGGAGATGATTTCTGTTACTGCAGATCCCCCCCCCGCCCCCGCCCGTGCTCTCTGAGGGGAGTTACTCACAGCTCTCACTCCTAGCTGCCATTTCCTCGAAACAAGGAAATGAGGGGGGCACCTCCCAGCCTGTGTTCCACAGATGTTATCAGGTGTTGAGCAGACATACAGGGCTCTGTGACCAAATATTGGGAATGGCTGTATCAAACAATGTCCCACAGAGTCTTTTGCTGCAGGACTTTTCAGAGCCTTTGATATGCTAATGAACATAGGCTTCCCCTCTGGGGGTTGGTGTGCTGGGGAGCCCACTTTGAGACAAGCTGCCCTAGGGAGAGCTAGTAAATCCACCGTGGTTACAGGCATCTGTGGGGCCAGAGAGTTATCTTTTCAAGGACCTAGGAAATTGCCTAAGACTTGAAAGGGAGGTTTGCTGGATCCTAAATACAAAAAGGAAAAGTATTAAATTAGAATTAATAAATGCATCATTGTCTAGCAAATACAAATGATGACAACTCTCAAATAGTTATAATATTAGCAGTAAACACTTCCATAGCTCTCACTAATGCCAGGCACTAAGGGCTTTACATATCTTTGTTTATTTAATCTTCACAACCCTATAAGACCAACTGCTATTATTAAGCCTGTCTTATAGATGAGAAAACTGAAGTCCAGATAGGATAAACCACCTGTCCAAGGTCACCCAGCTGGGGTTCAAACCCAGGCAGCCTGTACACAGAGCCTGTGTACCTGACCACAGCACAGTAGCTCTGAGGCGCTCCTGGATCAAGGTCCCTCCCTTGCGCTCCCCCTGGCCTCCTTCCTAGGAAGAAGGTAGCCCTCCCATGAGCCTGGCCATCAGAATCAGCTCTGCCACTTTCTTGCGGGTCATTGCCTTCACTGGGCTTCAGGTTCTTCCGCGAAAAAGTGGGTCAGTAATCATTTGAGGACCAAGAGAAAAGAGATCTGTAAAACACTGCATAGTCTACTCGGAAGGCACTTGACCTGTGGTGGTCCTCTCCTTCACCAGAGCTGGGGAAACTGAGGCACAGAGAGGGAGACATGGTGAGAGCTGAGCTCAGAGAGCGCTCCAAGGAACCGGCCAAAATCCCATGGCTGGTCCAGGTCCATACATGGCCCAGCAAAGGGCTTCTTTCTCATTTGGCAAGGGCCCACGTTATCCTTCTCATAACAACACTTTGGTGGGGGCCTTTCCCCTGGAGATCCTCTCCCTGGCCCCCCCAGTTCTCCCAGGGGTCCCTCCGACCTAGTGCAGGCCCCATTTGATCCAGGCCTCCTGCCCTGAGCGTCCTGCAGAAGTCCCCTGGAATTCCCCTCAGGCCCCCAAGGTGGGGCACAGGACTTGCACACGGACATGCTTCTGCCCCTGTCCATGGACCCTCATGCTTGCCTGAGGTGGGGGGCATTCCTCTGCCCTGAGTCACCTCTGAAATTGACTATGTGCCAGCACTGAGATGGGCACTTTATATACATCACTGCTAGTTTTTACAACCCCATGTTTGGTATTTTCATCCCTATTTTGCAAAGGAGGAAAGCGAAGCCCAGAGAAGAGAAGTCACTTGCCTAAGTTCACATAATTTATAGGGGGTGGAGCTGGAGTTTGAATCCAGGCTCTGCTCACTGCTGCCCCAGGGTGCCCCGGGGCACAGTCCATGCACAAAAGGCAGCCCTTAAACACATGTGCTTGACCACGCACCCCACACTCCCACTGCACCCTTGCAGGGTGGTACTTGGGTGATTGACCCTTGTGTCTGAGCTGGGTCACTCCCTCAAGCATGGACAGCTTCATGGGATGCAACCCAGGGGGTGTCAACGGGCTCCAAGCTCAGAACGGGCCCCACACTTGGGTTTAATGCTCTGCAGTCACTGTCTTGAAAATCTTAATAATTTTATCATTGGAGTGGTGTTTTGTAAGTGAAGTCCAATGCAATAGCCCCCCAGTCGGGGGGTAGGGGTGGGGGTGGGTGGAGCCTGGGCATGAGTGCCAGTGTCAGTGTGAGGCAAACAGGTGCATGTGACCCATACACCAAGTTTTGGGGTGGGAACCCGGGTGCCTGTAAGGGTCTGCACTCACCCCATAAGTGTCCCCAGGTCCAAGGAAATGAGATATGAAATAGCACATATAAAACACAATGACAGGTTGAGAGACTGGACAAAAGCAAAAAGCTTTTCTCCAGCTTTTTGAATAGGGGCCTTGTATTTTCATTTTGCACTGGGTGCCACAGATTGGGTAGCTGGCAGTGCCTGGGGATTGGGAGGAACACTCAGGGGCCCAAAAGATATGGTGCAAATTGGGAGGGAGCCTACCCCAGCCTAGCCGTGGTGCTTTTTCCAAGTGAGCAGAGGCAGCCACAATGCCTTGGGTGTCCTGAAGTGTCCCCGGGCTTGTCAGAAAACAGAGACCCAGTTCAAGGACTTAGGGACATGGAAGTCCCCTCCCCCCAGCCCAGTGGCTTCCCTGAGCTCAGCAATGCAGCCGGAGTCTGCTCATAGCTGCGACCAGCTCAGACTCCTGGGTGGCCCCATGCGGAAGTTCTGTTTGGCCAAGTACAGGAGAGGAGCTGGCCTTCCATGCCCACCCTACACAGGACAGGCCCCAGGCCAGCCCCAGCCCAGCCCACGTCCCAGGGAGGTTGGCCCAGAGTAGGGGCCCTGAGGTGGTAGTTGATGGCCTCCCTGCCCACGTGGCCAACGGACCTGGAGAGGAAGACACCTGGCCTTGGCTTTTAGACACAACGTACCCGATGAGATGCTCATAGAGGCCCCTGCTGAGTGCGGGAGGTGGGACCATTCAACCACAACCTGGACTTGGGATTGAGTTCTGGTCAAGGTTGGGGCTGGTTTGTGAGCATTTGGGGGCTGAAACTGGAGCCCTGTCTGTTTTGTTCATGGCAGAGCACCCAGGGCTGAGCTAGATCTGACTCGTCGAGGTGCTTGGTAAATACTGCAGGAGGAATGAATAAGTGGGCACAGTTTGCCTGGGGAGCTGAGTCCTGGACCCTGACAGGATCTGTACCTTCAAATTAGCCAGCCCTGGGTTCAAATCCTGGCTCTGCCACTTACTCCCTGAGGGAGATAGTTCACCTCCCTTTTACTCAGCTTCCTCATCTGTACAATGGGGAAAGTAACAGTACAGAGAATTACAAGGACAATATTTAAAGTGCTTAGCTCTGCGAGCAGCCCATGTGAAATGCTCAGGATATGAGAATTAATATGATTATATTAAGACCCTGAGGACCCCTGCCTCTCAGAGATGCTCACTCTGGCTCTAAGATTTCAGGCTTCAACATTTACAAAGTGTTTTTCTGTATTTTCCAAGTGTTTTTCATTGCGCTCATCTTACTTGTATCACATGGGCGTGTGTGCATGATTCAGTTAATGCTATTTATTAACAGAATGGTTTTAAATAGACAATAAATAAAAGGAGACAAGTCAGAGTCAGTTCCCCTCAAGCACTCACTGGGGTCCCAGCTCCCTAGATCCCCTGATAGCATTCGGGCCCTGTGCCTTCCCAACATGCACCCCGGCCCTGCGTGCACCCCTCTCCCACATGTGCCCCTCCCCGACATGCATCCCACCTTCGGGTTGACCAGCACCAGCTGAGAGGTTCTGGGCAGGATCTGTGAGCGTGGTGGGGCCTCTGTCACAAGCTGTCCCAGCTCAGCAATCAAAGTCTGGTCCCACCTCCACCTTAGACCCCCAGGCCTTCTGCCCACAGACCCCCCCATGTTTGCCCCAACTCTACCCCTTGTGTGAACAGACACACACTCACACAGACAAATACACATCAGAGGCCGCACCCACGGTGACAGACACCCAACTTTTCAGGAACTCCTGCCTGTGGGGACCAAGGAACACCTGGTGATGTGGTCTGAGGGAGGCCGCAGGGGGAAGCTACTTTGCCCCTACCCAGACTGGTCCCCACTTCTCTGATCAGGAAGCCCCTCCTCTTCCTGGGGGTTCCCAGACACTTGCCACTGGCCCCTGTCCACTGGGTTAATGTGCCTGGAGGAAAGGCAGGACTGACAGGATAAAGTGGAGGCCCTGGCTCAGAAGAGGTTTCCTGTCTGGGAGAGGCCTCACTAATGACTAGAGGGGACACATCATCTGATAAGTGGGGAAACTAAGGCTGGGAGGGGCAGGGGCCTGCCCAGGGTCACCCCAGGAAGATGGAGGCAGGGGAGGTGGCCTAGCCCTGAGAAAGCACACAGCAGAGACAGCCGTGAGGAAGGCAAGCCTGCTCACATCTTTCGGTTTCCTCAGCCATCACACGGGGCCACTCAGGGACCTTCCAGCCCCAACAGTCCAAACTTCTGGGAGCTCTGGAAGGCTCTGGGGAGCTCCAGGTGAAGGCCACACAGCTCCCTGGCTGGTGAGGAAAAGAGGATGCAAATAGGGAGGGTCCCTAGGGACCTGGGTTAACCCCCGAACTCATTTCTGGCCTCTTCTTCCTGTGGGGTCGGTTAAAAAATAGCCTCCCATCTGCAGGGGCTGTGGGGGGCAGGGCTCCATCTGGGGCTGTCAGGTCCTCCCAGCGCAGCCTGGAGCTGAGGCCGACCCACTCCATCCCCCAAAGACCAGGCTTGGCTGCCTGTGGTAAGGTGGCCGTCTGACAGTTCTTTCTCCCTTTGACTCAGTGCTGCATATCACTGCTGCTCTGCTCAAGCAGCCGCAAGCCCAGCAGGCTATCACCTGAGTCTCTGCTCTCCCATTTCAGAGATGAAAAAGGTGAGGCACAGTGACCTCCCAGGACCTGTGTGGAGTTAGGACAGGGGGCAGGATCTGCTGCCTCACTTTCAGGCCAAAGCTCAGCCCTTGCTTCCCGGTGATGCTAGGACTGTGTTTGTTGTGGGGCAGTGTCTTTGCACCGCCAGATTACAAAGCCCATAGCTCCTGGAGGCAGAATCAGTGGTCTGTCTACACGGGTGCGGCCCCTGGCGGATGGGAGAGTCAGCCTTACACCAAGTCAGGCCAGCCTGGGATGGATCCCAAATGCCCTGCTCTGTGACCTTAGCTAGGTCACCTAGTTCTCAGATTCTCAGTGTTCCCGTCTGTGTGATGGGAGACAGCCATCCCTACCTCTGAGGGACAGATTCTGTGGGGACACACTGAGATGCACAGGGCCTTCTACAAAGTAAGCTCAGTCAATGAATCATTAACAAGCCTGTCTACACAGGCCTGAGGTCACGGGCACCCTTAGATCGTGGTCACCCTCGGAGGCGGTTTTGGTTGAAACTGAGTGTCTGAGATGGAAACCACGAGCCTTAGACCATACTGTGGACAAATAGTTGAATAAATGGGTATTTTCAGCTGAGATGGAGCCAGTGAGTCCTTGTAGACGGGGCTTTTCTTTGGAAGAGGTTGAAGTTTCCCTGGTTTCCTGCCCAGCCCAGAGGCTGAGGGGACTGACGGGAGTGAGGCTGGAGAACAACGGGGAGGCAGCGTCGAGAGCCCAACAGTGTCCACCTCGGCTCCCCATCCTGGGATTCGTCCGAAGAGAGGAATCAGGGACGTGGCTAAGACGTCCATCCCAGGGTGTTCCTGGCAGTGTCTTCATAGCTGAAACCCAGAACTCCCTAAAGGGCCAACCGCAAGGGAACAACAGAGCGGTCCAGCCAGCGTTGCGGGGGTGGGTGTCTCCACACTCGTAACCCCACCATGCCTGATCGGCAAAAGCGCCATCGGGAAGAGAATTAACGACATGGGGAAATGCACACTCTGTGTTGGTGAGTTTCCAAAGCAGGTTCAAAACAACATGTGCTACATGTTCCCAATGTTAAAAAAGAAGGAAGGAAGGGAGGGACGGGGGGAGAGGAGAGAGAGAAGAAACTAAATCTATCCATATAGTAGTAAGAATTCCAGAAGGCTGAAAACCAAAATGTTACCAATTGTTCTGGGTGGCAGGATTAGGGGTGGTTTTAATTTTCTTCTTCATAATTTTATTATTTTATAATTTTTCTTTAATGAATGTGTGTATTATTCTTATAATCAGGAAAAATGTGTTTTGTTTTAAGAGATGAGGGAGAGTTAGAGATTGTTCTTCCCCTTTCGTAGACCCCAAAACTAAGGCCCAGAGTGGGCAAGGTGTTCATTCATTCACTCATCCATTCATTCACTCGCTCATTCATTCATTTATTCATCCTTAAACGCTGCTGGAAACCCCCCTAGAGCCAGACTCAGTTCTAAGTTCCACAGCCCAAGAGCTGAAAGTGACCCATCGCTGTCCACAGGAAGGTTACAGTCTGAGAGAGTAAAGGATATGACAGCAAATCCTTAAAATGCATTCTGGCAGGGGGTCATGGGAGTAGTGAAGAGAGAGGGGCCAAGTCCTCCTGGGAGGGTCAAAGACAGTCTCACAGCGAAGGGAAATTAGGACAGGGCTTTGGTGTACAAGCAGGAGTCCTGTAGTCAGAGAATGGGGGAGGGCCCCCCTTGCAAAGGCACCATGGGCTATTAGAAAAGAAGAACCTGCTGTGTGTGGGTGACAGCCAAGTTCTTCCAGGGCCTTGAATTGCCAGGCTCTGTCATTCAATGGTTGTGTGACTCTGAGCAAGTTACTAACCCTCCTGGATCTCGGTTTCCTCATCTGGAAAATGGGCTAATGACCTCACTGGGTTCCTGCAAGACTGAGTGACTGAATAACTGTAATACACTCAGAGTAGGCCTGGCATATAGGAAGGACCATGAAGTTGTTTGCTTCCATTATTTGCTATTATTTACACTGTTACCCATAGGCATTCTCAAAGCCAAAAGGATTTTTAAGTTAGAAATTAACATTAATTCATTTATTTATTTCATTTTTTTCAACCGATATTTATTGAGATCCTAGAATGAACCCAAACCCTTGTTTAGGCACTGGGGATAGAGCTGCCAGACAAAATAGAGGACACCCAAATTGTTTGAACTTCAGACAAACCATGAGAAGTTGCAACATTTGGGACAACACTATACTAAAAAAGTGTTTGCTGTTTATCTGAAATCCAATTTAACTGGGCGTTCTGTATTTTTATTTGCTAAATCTGGCAACTCTGAGAATGCAACCCCAAATGAAAAAAAACAAAACATACAAAACAAACCTGCCCTCCTGGGGTTGACATTCTCTGGGGGAGACAATTCATAAGTAAAGGTAAAATTTATGAGGCGGTGATAAATGTGCTGAAGAAATACAAATCAGGGAAGAGGGGTGTATTCATTTCCTATTGCTGCTATAACTAATGACCACACCTAAAACGGCACAATTATCTTACAGCTCTGGGCGTCGGAAGTCCTAAGTGAGACTCTCTGGGCTAAGACCAAGGTGTTGACTGGGCTGTGTTTCTTCCTGGAGGCTCAAGGAAAATCCATTTCCCCACCTTATCCAGCCCCTAAAAGCCGCCCACTTTCCTTGCTTGGTGAGCTCTTCCTCCACCTTCACAGCCAGCAACATTGGGCCAAGAGCTTCTCGTGCTACATCTCCGGTTCTCCCATCGCTTCTCCGTATCACATTTCCCTCTGACTGTCCTCTGCCACCTCTTCCACTTGTAAGGGCCTTCGTGATATATTGGGCCCACCCAGGTAACCCAGGATAATCTCCCCATCTCAAAGTCCTTAACCTTCATCATATCTGCAAAGTCCCATTTACCATGTAGGGTGGCATAGTCACAGGTTTCAAGGGTTGGGGTGTGGGTATCTTTGGGGGCATTATTCTGCCTACCACAGGGGCTCAGAGAAGGTATCTCACAGGGGTGCAGAGTCCTGAATGAGCCATGCAGACAGATTCGGGAGGGCTCTCCAGGCAGAGGGAGCAGGATGTGCAAAGGCCCTGCCGTGGGGGGTATAATTGGTGTGTCGGGGACCAGTGAGGAGGCCAGTGTGGCTGGAGTGGGATGAGGGAAGGGGAGAGTAGGAGATGAGGACTGAGAGATGGAAGGGGAGCCGGTCCTGCAGAACCCCACAGGGCTGATTGAAAGGGGAGAATCGATGATGCCCCTCCCAACTCCTGGCCCTCAACACTCCCCAACCCCCAGTACCAGCCTGCTAGCTGACACCCACTCCAAGAGTGTTCACATTAAAGGCCAAATTCCTCTCAGGAGTATTGCAAGATACTTGCAAAGGAGAGGGTTTCCCTGCAACATGAGGGATTCAGGTTAGATGTTTAAAAGAACTTCCTGTGTGCTAACAGGAAACTGTCGGTTACCAACCAGAAAGATCAGTAACACACAGGAGACCAGGTCTTGACTGAGGGTCAAGGGGGCTGGTGCCTCCAGGGACCTCGCATTCAGGGACCAGCCAGGCTCCTGAGATGACCTGGAGTGGTGATCCTGACCTTGGACTCCCCTTGGCCACTGGCCATCCTGTGACCTCGGAAAGCCATACTGCTCCCCAGACTTGTTTCTCCAACACAAAGGGAGTTGGACTCAAGGATCTTCAAGGATCTTCAAGGTCCTCCCAGCGTTGACCAGCTGTGCTTCCCACACTCTGAAACTCTCTGATCCAGGGATCTTATATTCTAGACAAAAATCTCATAACTATGACTTTAGGCAGGTCGCTCCACTCCTCTGAGCCTCAATTTCCCCCACCTGTTAGTAGGGATGGTCATAGAACCCACCTCCTAGGGTGGAGTGAGGATGAGAGGAGTTAAGCTGCAGAAAGTGCTCAGAGCTGTGCCTGGCGCGCAGTGTGTGCTCAATAAATGTGAGCTCTGACGTCAAAGATCCTACCATTCTCAGAGCCTGGAATCCATGACCCTGTCTCCAGGAGCCGGACATTTGCCGGCTGTGCGATTCCAAGTCTCCAGACCACCCTCCCCACTGCTAGCATGCCCCCAACACCCTGGCCTCCCCCACGTGCTGGGTGGCAGGCCTACCCCACAACCACATGAAAAGCCATTCCCCCAGGGTGTCCCCACACCTGGGAAAACCGGCAGCCTGCCCAGCGCTGGCCCCGCCCAGTGGCTGGAACACCGGGCAAGATCAATGAAGCCCGGCTGTGCTCCTAGTGCTGCCACCTTGTTCCAATCAGGGCTGGGCGCCTTCCGCTACAGACCCTCTCCCAGCCCCTCCCAGGCCCTGCCCAGCACCCCACGTTTCCAGCCCCGTGACCCCTGAGGAGCAGTGCCCATGGCCTGACTCCACTTTGGCTGCAGCCTGCCTGGACTTGAGCAGTTGAAGAATATGCAGGATGATGGGGTGGCCCGAGCAGCACAAGGCTAAGGGTGGGGGCCGGGGCCGGTCCTGGCATCTGGGCACCATGGAATGCTGTATGAGCCCATCTCTAGCCTCAGTTTCCTCAGCTGCCAGTGGCCTACCTAAATCCTCCCCATTTGGTTCTAGGGGCCGTTGTGGGAGAAGCAAAAGAGATAAAAGGGAGAGCAAAGTTTTAGAAGCGCTGGCCATGCCTGGTGCAGAAAGCAGGTGGGAGAAGCGGGTTCCCATTGTCATCCTCTCCCACCAGCTCCCCTCTCCCTCCCTCTACCCAGGTCCTTCTCAATCTTCAGGGTTTGGCTCAGACACCACCTCCTCCGAGACACCTTCACTGACTACCCTATCTTCAAGTATTAGTGACCACCCCCTCGCCCCATGCACCCACCCACCCAGTCACTCTATCCTTTTGACCAGTCTATTTTCTTCACCATCCAAAGACACTACCAAATAGTGGCATGTTTATTTATTTGCCTTCTTGTCCATTTTTTGCCTTCCCTACCGAAATCAAAGCTTCACACGGAGCATCATGGCTGTCTTGTCCGCTGCTGTAATTCCAGCACCTAAAATGACCCCTGGCACATAGTAGGTGCTTAATGAATGTTAGTTGACTGAATGAATCTAGTGCCTCCTTCCCCATCTGTTTCTTATTTCTCCTTTTCCGTTCCATCCCAGCGCCTTCCCCATCAAGTGCCGGGCTCCCTGAGGACAGGGATGTTTTCCCTTGTGCCCCTGGGCTGGGGCCAGGCCTCTGTGAGCTAAGGACCTTCAGATCATCAAGCTTCCCCCTTGATTTGACTGAGGCTCAGAGAAGGGTCAGTAAGACCCAGTCTGGGTCTGAGCACATTCTATGATCCCCTTTTGGAAGCCTGCTCAGGGGCAGCCAGAGACGCACATGTGGTGAACATCACATTCTTGCTGGTGACAAAGTCATGCCAACAGCAAATGACAAAGACTGCTCAGTGTCTGAGCCTGTGGCCTAGACAAGCCAGGCAGGGATTTATGAGCCTGCTCTAGCGTCTATTCGGCTCTGCCCACATCCTCAGCACCTCCCCAAGGGCCACAGGCCTGGTAGGAGAGGAGGGGACACAGCTCATTGCATAGCGCTGGCGTCACTCTGGGAGTAGATCTCCCTAGCTGCCTCCCCCAACCCCAGCTGTCTGCCCTTGCTGGCCTTTGGTCCCTGGGAGTCATCTGTGGACCTTGGGCCACAGCTCTATCTTGCTTCCATGGTGTCTGTGTTCCCCATGGGCCAGGCCAGGCAGCAGAGGCTACATAGGTTCAAAGCTCAACTCTGACATTCCCCTGAAGTATGAACTGGGGCAAGATACCAAACTTTCTGTGCCTCAGTTTTCCTAGTGTTATAATGGGGGTGATAATAAGGGTACCTAACACATAAAGTGGCTGGAGGATTGAGTGAAATAATAATGTGTAAAGTGTAGAGAGCATCAGTTATTATAATTGAGGGGCCTGGCCCCTGGGGTGAGGCTGCTGCAGACAGCGGGGCACAATTTCAGCATCAACAGATCCTGGTTCAAATCCCACCTCTGCCCCTTCCTAGCTGGGTCCAGGAGACTTACTCAGTGAACTTCAGTTCCTCGCCTACAAAGGGAGCCCAATGACATGTATCCGGAAGGCTTTGGTAGGATTTCAGAAGCTCGGTAGGATTTCAGAAGCTCGGTAGGAAGCGTGCTCAGAAGGGGCTGGTTACCCAGAAACGCTTCGTATGTGGGGGTTGGCTTCAAGGGCCACCAGACGATTCAGCTGAGAGTGAGCTGCTGGTCAGGACAACCTGGTTGAAACAGTGATTTGGCCAAGAATAAGCACACAACGTTGACGCACCTCAGGCAGTCCTGCAACTTTATGCAAATGTAAGCATTTTCGTCCATCCTTTTTTCAGAGGTTTTGGGGGAGGGGGAGCTTTTTGTATTTTTTTATCTCTTGTCTTTTTTAAAACTGTTTTATTGTAAAATATAGTAACAGAGACTATATAAATATAATATTATTTAGAGAGAAATAATAAAACAGATATTCATATACCCACCACCTGGCTTTAAAAACTCCCATTGACTGGACCTTAGGGCTCCGACAAGTGTCCCCTCGCCAATCACATCCCTCCTTCTCCCGCCCCCTGCAATGGTGGCACAGGAGACCCACTCTCCTAGTCTTCGTATTAACTATTTTCTTGCTTGTCTGTATGCTTTTTGCTTTCAATGTCATTTTCTATTTACAAGAGCAGAAATTTTGGGATAAACTGAAAAGAAGCAATAAGGAATGTGAACTATGAAGCTACTGAAGGAGTTTACATGGGGGGAGAGCATGGGAAATGGTCGATTCTCTCCATTTTACAGATGAGGAAACTGAGGCTTGGGGAGGCCCAGGGTCACAGAGCCAGAAGGTGGAGATGCCAGGGTGGGAACTCAGAGCTGGTATGCACTGAATTGCACACTGTCAGGTCATAAATGGAGCTTTGGTTGCACTCTCTCGTTTGTTCATGAAATGTTTACTGTGCACAAACCCTGGGCTGGACATCAGTATCTGATCCAGCCGCCAGCCCCATCTAACACTTTGAATGGCCTCTGCAATATCCTGGTCTCTACTTGAATACTTCCCATGACAGGGAGCTCTCCACCTCTAGACGGATGTGTCTCATTTTCTCTCTAGCTGGCTCTCAATGCCTCTTTTCCTTGTGTGGAGCCCACTACCCATTGGCCCTGG
Source organism: Aselliscus stoliczkanus (assembly GCA_033961575.1). Taxonomy (NCBI): domain Eukaryota; kingdom Metazoa; phylum Chordata; class Mammalia; order Chiroptera; family Hipposideridae; genus Aselliscus; species Aselliscus stoliczkanus. Next base: position 165,666,294 of record CM066730.1, read on the forward strand.
TTCCATCCCCAGCGTCCATGGGGTCCCCTGCTACCCAGGAGCTCTTCACAGATGTGAAAGTGGGGTTCTCAGCCCTCCAGCCAGTGCTTCTCCAGGACAGCCCCCAGCTGCTTTAACAGTTCATCATGTGACATGGTTTCAATACTATTCCTCATGCTGAGGTCCCTGGGGGCGTCACATAGGTCCTAACAGAGGGGTTCAGGCTGACTCACCCTCCAGGGGTGGTCGAGCTATGGCAGCTGCTGCGAAGCTCCCACTGCAGGTCAGCAGTCCCTTCACACCCCCTCTGAGCTCCAGTAAGTACCCCCATTTTATTTATTTATTTATTTTTAAAGAAATTTTATTGCGGAAACAGTGTGTTTTTCCAGGACCCAACAGCTCCAAGTCAAATAGTTGTTTCAATCTAGTTGTGGAGGGCACATCTCCTTAGCCCATGTGGGAATCGAACCGGCAACCCTGGTGTTATGAGCCTGCGCTCTAACCACCTGAGCTAACCAGCCACCCAGTACCTCCATTTTACAGATGAGGCAGCTGAGGCTCAGGGAGGTCCCGGGTCATACCCAGAGCCTCTCAGCCTGACCCTGACCCTGGAGCTTTGGCTCCCCAGGCTGATGCTCTGCCCTCTAGGGCTGGAACCCTTACAGCCACAGCTCTCTGGACCAGGTGGACAGGCTCGCCTCACCGTCATGGACCATTTGGTGGTGAGGCAGGGGGGCAGCGGGGAGGGCAAGGTTAAAAGTCAGATGCTGGGGAAGTGCGTGAAAACCTGAGGCAGGCAAACCACCTAGAAAGTCAATGCCCCTGAATGAAGGAGAAGCTGAAACTTCCATGACCAGGGTTCCCCTCTTCCCAGGGCTGACCTGCTTTACAGATCCAAGCTCTGAGCCCTGACTCCGCACCTGCCTCAAAGTTTTGCGTAGATCCGTCCACAGGATGGCCTGCGTCTATACAACCCTATATGGAGCCTAGCTGTGTCTACACTAATGAGTCCATGTGTGTTGACACAGATAGCTGTGTCCCCTTGTGGGTGTCTTTGCACACCCATATATGTCACTATTTACATGTGTGGCTGCATCATAACCGTGGTGGCCTCCATGAAGTCTTGTCTACATAGGTGTGTGTGTGTGAGTTGCCAGTGAGTGTATGTGTGAGAGAGTATGCCATGACCATGTGTGCTGTTTGTCAGTGTGCCATGAGAAGAGGTGTGTTTGTGTGGGTGTGCACACACGAGCACCTATGTGAGCACACCCTGTGTGCCCGGGGTCCAGTGGAGTCTTTCCCATCCTGGCTTCCCTGCACACTATCTTTGATCTGCCCCTCAGTTCTTAGAGCTGACTCATCCTCCCCATTTTCTAGCCAAATGATAACCCGAGGAAAAGGGGCCTTTATTATGGAAATAATGACACAGGAAACGGAAGCTTAGAGAGGTCTAAATGTGAGTGGGGGAAAAAAGAAGTTGCCTGTTACTGGGCACTTAACTTCCTAAAGATGCTCTTTAGCATTTTAGGACCCTTAGCTGTGGCTTCCAGACCTGGACACGTAGGGTGCCTGACTGGCCAAGGTGGGCTGGGGCATGGGACGGGGAGGTCAAGACCAAGGCTGGGCCCTCCAAAGGCTTTTGCAGAAAAGACCTGGGCCGGCAGGCAGTCCCTGAGTCGGGTCCAACTGCCAATGAGCATCTTATCCTGTGTGACCTTGAGCAAGTCCCTGACCTTTCCTGGGCCTCAGTTTCTCCAGACCTTTCATGGATTAACATGGAATTCTAGAATACTGAAGATGGACAGTCCTCCTGGGGATCAAGTGTAGTCCAATGCACTTATCTCCCTGATAGGGAATCTGAGGCCCAGAGAGGAAAGGGACTTTCCCAGGGTCACCCAGGAGCCAGCAGCCAGGTCCATGAGCCCTCGGGTCATGACCAGGTTATAGGTCATCTTTAGGCTCCATTCAGCCCCAACTCTCTAGGATTCATGGGCAATTGGGACTCATTTGAGCCTATCAAGGTACAAGGCACAACTGCTTCCCCAACCTATGAGGGCGGCAGAGGAAAACTGGAACATGAATGAGTGGAGGAAGTCACAAAGAAGGACTTCCAGATGTGTTTAGAATGTGTTTAGAGAGCAGTGGGTGAGGCCGTGGGCAGGACTCCTGCATCCCGGGCCAGACTGAAGGGAATGACCCACATGGCCAGAGTTAATAAATTTACAAGTGGAACAAACAACTATAAAATTGGGACACCCCCCCCCCAGCCCTATGGACCCAGGCCCAGGCCCACTGTCATACAGCCTGGTACTGAGTGCTCAGTTTGTCCGTGACTATCTGTGACTGTGAGCACCTTTGCTTCTCTGGCCTCAGTTATCCTTGCTGTTATTTGGGAATAAAAAAGCCTGACCATAAGCATCGCTATCCCCTGGGGAGTGGTGAAGATGAGATACTGCAGAATGTGGAGTGGTTAAGACATTTACTTTGCAGTCAGAAGGACCTCATTCTGAACCTAGGCTTCCTTGCCACATGGAAGCCTCTCTGGGCCTCAGTTTCCATAGCTGCCCAATTCACAAGACAGCTTCGAAGTTCATCTCAGATAATGTAAGCAAAGTAAGTGCTCGAAAAACACTACTCTGCAGGCCTGGGCACGTGGTCGGGGCTGGGAGACATGTGGCAATTGGCTGATGGGAGAACTTGTGGGCAAGACTGGTTACGTAATTTGGGGGACCCAATGCAAAATGAAAATGCAGGCCCCTTGTTCAAAGAGTGTGAAGAAATTCAAGGCAGTGACAGCAGAGCATTGAACCCTTCTGAGAGCAGGGCCCTGAACAACTACATGCCCCCGGCCAGGAAGCTGGCACTGCCTGTGGGACACCTGGGGTGGCTCCAGCCCAGCTCAGGTGAAGGGGCTGAGGCCCTTCCCCTATAACTTCCACTGCTGCACTGAAGGCTATCCCGCTCTCCCCGGGGCTGCAGCTGGGATCGTGACCGCTGGGCCCTGCCACTCTCGGTGGCCGTCAGAGGGAGCATAAAAGACCAACTGTTCTCCACCTCGTTATGCCCCGTTTTTATCTCATGCCATGCATACAGCACATAGTTGATTTCTTTCCGCAAAGGGCTGTGCTTTTTTTCTTTTCCAAGGGCAATGCTAGAACGCCATGTGGCTTTTATTGCTGGCAGGAATGTCTGAGGCGTTCCTTCACCGCCACATGAAATGGAGCCGTAATCTTCATCTGCGTAAGGCCAAAGCCCCTGGTCTCCTCCAAGCCATCGGCCTCTGAGATTAATTAAGGCTTCACAAGGACTGACAGTCATTAAGACCTTTTTGGGGAGGTGGAAAATCCCTAATGGGACTGGCTGGGCCCGGGAGCCACTGGGTGGGCGGTGGGGCGAGGAGAGCCTGCCATGAAGAGGAAGGCACCCTGGACCAGAGTCAGTGGGAGGTCGCAGGACGGGGGTTCCAGACTCTCTGCCCCTGGCCTAGGCTGCGGCCTCGAGTATGACCCTTCCCCTCCCTGGGCCTCAATTTGATAAATGGGAGATTAGGATATGGTATCTCAGGTCTTTTATGCGGCCTCTGACATTATAAAATTCTGAATCCTGCCTGCAATTCTCCTGCCAGGATTCTAATTCTATTCCATGACTGTAACTTCAAGCATCTGATTTTGGTCCATGAGAACAGAGCATGGTGGTGAGGAACGTGGGTCCTGGGGCCAGGCTGCCTGGTTGGAATCCTAGCTCTGCACTTTCCCAGCTGTGTGACCTTGGACAAATTACTTAACCTCTCTGTCTTCAATTTTCTCCCCTGTAAAACGGAGGTGATAATTGTACCTCCCCCATGAGAACACTGTGAGACATAAATGAATATAAAGTGTGGGATGAGGCCTGGCCTGCCCTAAGAGCTTACCTGCTGTCAATAAAGATTAATCGATTTCCAGATTCTAGTCCCCTGGTTCCAATAGTGTTCCAAAAATTGGTTTCTGACGGGCTCCTATTCTTGCTACCTGATTAAGGTTTGGAAGCGTTTAGATCCTGGATATCCTCCTGCCTTTCCTCCTCTATAAGGAATGCGAGAGATGACAGCCTCTTAGAAGAGCCCTTTCTCAGCCTGACTGCCAGAGCTGAAGCCCATTCTGGGGCTGGGGAAAAGGCACACCCTTCCCATAGCCCTCTGTCTCCAAGGTGGCCAGGCCTGTCTCACCACTCCCTGCCTCCCCCATAAAAGAATCCTCTGATTTGATGATTGCCAGCAGGTAGTTCTGCGTGCACACACACACGCACACATGCACACACTGCTGGGGATGGAGAGTCTCAGGCAGTGTGACCAGCCAGCAGAGCAGAGATGGAGCCCAGATCAACCCATGTTAACGAGGGCCCCAGGTTCTGAGGCCCAGAGCGGGGAAGCTCTTTATTCTTTGAGCCTCAACTTTCCCATCTGTAAAATGGAAAGAACAAAGTCTCTACCCTGCTGAAGCACCATGAGGGTTAGTGATGATTGGGTTAAAACTCCCAGCACAAGGCAGAAGTCCAATAAATTAGGGCAATTATTAGTTAAGACCAAAGGGCTCTACCAGATTTCCCTATTTTATTTATTTATTTTTATTTTTTGAGGGCAGTGTCACCGGCCTTCATATGTGGGACCCGAAATGGGGCTGCTGGATTCCCAAGCCAGCGCTTAACCACTGCGCCACTTGGCCGGTCCAGATTTCCCTATTTTATATGTGGCCAAAGTGAGAAGCAGGGAAGGTGGCAGGAATAGCAGACCCAGTGGTGGGAGCCGAAACCAGAACCCACTTCCTTGGCTATGGATGGGGCTTGCCTCCCCTCCCTGCACCAGGCTCCCACCAAGACCACCTCTCTCCCATCCTTCGCTCCCTCTCTCTCTTTCTCATCCCTCAAGCTGGGCACCCTCGCACGAAGGACATGAACCTTCAGTGGGGTAGGAGGCTACAGGGAGACCTGGATAACTGGCATTTCCCCCTCAAGAGATGGGCACTCAGGGGTCACATCTGGCCATGAGGTGGCACCCTCGGGACCATCGTGTGGGTTCTGGCTGGAGCTGTGCACCTGCAGAGTCCAGCAGGGCGAGTGGGGTCCGTGCAGGCAGGAGTCAGGACATCCCAATTTGAGCCATGCCATGCTGCCCCCTGACCTTGCCAAGCTCAGTCTGAATCTCGCTTCTTCCTTGGTGACTCAGGTCACATCTCTCCCCCTTCTTAGACCTCAGCGTTTCCAACTGTAAATTGGGGACTACAGCTGAATCTACCTCCTTGCAGGTGGCCCCGAGGCTGAAGAAGAGTACCAGTGCAGATGACCTCTGCAGCCCTCTTCCTGCCTCCCAACACGGCTTGAAAGGGTCTGCTGATTTCCAAGTCCATGGCTATTTCACAGACCTTATTGCCTCCAGGCCCATCACCATCATCACAGCAAAGGTTTATTGAGCACGTTCAGTATCTATATTCCTGGCACTTCCCATTGCTTTATTCAACCTAGGGGTGGGGGGAATGTGTGTAACCAGGTGGTGCTTTAGCTCCCCAAATTTTGAGTCAGAGGGCTTTTAACCTGGCTCTGGTTCTCCCTGCCCCGGAAAACCTTGGCAGCATCCCTCTTCATGTAAATGGGCATAACACCTGCCACATACGGTTGCTGTGAGGATGGAATGATGCACTTAAAGCACAAACACAGTACCTGGACACAGCAACACCTCCGCAAACGTGACTGTCACTGTTCTCCCATTCTGCCCATCAGGGAGGTACAAAAGTTGCACAGCCAGTCAATGGCAGAGCCAATAGCTGTGTCCTGACCACAGCGCTTTCCCCAGCTCTCCCTCCCTCTCCTGGGAGTCTAGCCCTTTCCAAAAAAAAAAAAAAAAAAAAGCCTCTGTAATCTGAGAAGCACACTTATCTGCCTGCATTTTCTGGAATGGTCCAGAGGTGGCCCAGGAAGGATGGCCCAGAGCTAGATCCTCTGGGCCGAGGGCCCCCAATCCTGCATGCAACAACCCTTCAAATATAATACTGTTTTCATGACCCTTTCTCACTAACTTTATATATATATATATATATATATATATATATATATATATATATACATATATCTTATCATATATATTACATGTAATATATAATTTATAATTATATATGTATCTGAAACCAGGGTGCAGGCAAGTCCTGGTTTAATTAGCAGTGTTTTCTTTGTTTTTCTTTCACATTGAACAATTGATGGCATTTTAGATCCAGTGAAACACAAGGCCCCTCCCCTCCTAGATGGAGTCTTTAATCCTCCAGATTGTAAAATGGAGAGATTAGAACGAACTCCATTCACAGAAGAGGAAACTGAGGCTCAGTGAGGGACAGAAATGTCCCACCTTGAGTTCCAGGGCACCAGACAGGAGGGTGACATGGTGACATGTATCTGTCCAGAGTGGGGGTGTGGAAGCCAGACTAGCAGAAATCATTAGCTTCTAGAAGACCGTCCTTTATGCTAGTCACTGGACTGGGGCTCCCATGAGACTTGGGATAAAGAGAACAGACGCCTCCTGGGGAGGTGGTAGGGAGAACGTGGCTGAGGCCAGTTCCTACTTAGGAAAGTGTGGGGGAAGGGGAGGGGGCCAGTGAATTTCCAAAGTGAGGGTCTGAGAGCCTAAGGAAGGTGAGTTGTCAAGATCCACAGGCAGCTCTCTGATGGTTGCTGGAAACCCTCCTGCAAGCTGCCTTTACCTGGAACCAGGACACAGACAGTCCTTACTTCCTCCAGGCAGCCCCTAGCTGAACCAAAAGGGAGAGGACCACCATGGACTAGGCTCTGAGTCCTGGCAAGCTTTGAACATGAGAATTGGATACTTCACAGTGGGAAATGTATGTGGCCCAGAGAGGGGAGGGGACTTGCCAAAGGCCACCTGACAAGGAATGATCAAGACTTCTTTTTCCAGTATAACAACAGTGACAGCTCACATGGGTGGAGCACCCCCTATGTGCCGGGACTGCGCTAAGCACTTTTACACACGATTCTATGAAGAGGCCACTATTACTACGCCTCCTTTACAGATGACACAGAGGAGGTTCAAAGAGGGTCAGAGCGATTTGCCCTAGATCACAGTAGGTGGTAGAAGAAAAAAATCAGGCCGTAGAACTGCAGACTTAAGCTCTTCTGCACCTAGTGGACCTCTTAGAAGGTTTTCCAGGATATATATGTCCATTATCTAGCACACTTGGAGGATCCTTGCCCCTCCACTGATACCGGGACTGTCCAGGAACCAGGCCTGCCCTTGGAAGCTCTCTTGCCAGCACCTAACTACCAGAAAAGCATGTAGAGCAAACTCCTAGACAACCTCCAGCGGCAGTAGGAGGGCACCCTGATACAGGGTCATGCTAACTAATGCCATGGATCCTTTTCCACGGGCCAAGGACACTGGCGGAAGGGCTGGCCCCCAGAACTCAGGCTCTGCAGGCCCCAGGGTGGATCTCTGTTTACCCAGCTCTGGGCCAAGGTAGGCCCACCCTGCTGTGGACAACGTGTGTGTGTGGGGGGGGAGGGGGCTCTTAGGCAGAAGCCATTTGAGAGAAAGCGGGATGTTTATCCATCGATCTAGTGGAAGAGGGAGAGGAGATGGTTGACTATACAAAATGGGGCAGGGAGGGGGTACCCGCGTGTCCCAGGTAGGGAAATGGGAACTATCCAACTGTCCTTCCAAACCAGAGGGAGGAGGGGAGGGAAACGAAGGGGACACAGAGAACCCTAGGACTGTTGGTTCCGGATGGGGAAATAGGTCGGTCATAGGAATAGGTCGAAATTGGGACCGAAATGGTCTGTTCTGTGCATCCTCCTCATCCCCGGTCTCCCAGAACCGGACAGGAAAGGACTGTGCATTTCTGTCAGGGAGAACGTTCTGCGGGTTGGAGGCCGCGGGGACCCTGGAGTGCCCGAGATGGGAATGCAGAAAGCTTAGGTGTCAAAGCGTCAGTGTCCATCGTGGGCGGGACGGACAGCCTTCGATCTGACACAAAGCCATTGGTTTGTTCAAGACGTAGCCGCACAGATGGTGAGGGATAGGACAGAACGTCTGTCCAGAAAGAGCAGTTCTTAGAAGGTGACCCGCCGCGCCTGGACACGGGGACCGCAGCTGGCGCACGAATGTGCGCAGGGCCTGGCGGAGCAACTCCGCGGCTGGCAGAGTGCAGGCGCCAACTAGCGGTGGCTCCCAGAACTGCTCCGGCCCCCGCGGCCTCGGCGACCTCCGGTTGGGGACCCAAACGCCAAGAACCAAGGTGCCCTGGTTCCGGCGTCCACCTTCAGCGACCGCCCTCCCCGGAGCTGGAGCCGCACCGGGACCTGTGCCAGGTGTTGAGACCCATAGAAGTCCTATTCCCAGGAAACCCGTTTGCAAATCTGCCGTCGGTTGAGAGGCAGAAATTAGGCGGAGGGACAAGTAAGGGCACGGGTGCAAACAGAAACCACTAGAGGAATCGAATTTACAAACCCTACATGCAGCAGGTCCTGGCCCCACAGCTGCAAGCGTCGCCAGCCCTCCCTAGCCCCTGGTCCTACCTGGCTACAACGCGGTGGGCCTTTCGTTGGGAAGCTCCCAGAGGCCGGACGCATCAAGGCCCGGATCCCTCGCTTTCTTCTGGTTCTGCTGCTAATGCCAGCGCTCCCGAGAGCGCGCGGGCCTTGGCCCCTGCGATCTGCAACTCCGAGATGTAGGCTCTATGAAAAGGTCCGGGAAGGGGCCTTCGTCGTCCGGGCTTTCGAAATGGCCTGAGGAGCTGACCCTAGGCTCCGAGGGGGGTAGGGACCAGTTCTCCAAGTGGTCGAGGTTGGGCTTGATTCCGTCTGCTATGCAGCGCACGCGGGGCTTGATTTCGTTTGGTGACGAGGAAATGGCGCGCACTGGGCCGGGGTCAGATCCAGGGCGGGATTTTGCGGCCACCATCGGATCCTATGCCTCTTAGCTCCCGAGGCATGGAATTCGTCGTTTTGCACCTGTCGAGGGCCAGGAACAACGAATATCCAGTCCAATCTCCAAAACGGCGGGGAGACTCGGCGCGCATTCGTTCCCCCAGACTCCAGGGAGCGCTTCTGGGGTGATAATCCAGAGTGAATGGGGCTTGATCTTTCCTGTTCTCCCCGCTGTAGCTTGTCCCTAGGCCCGCTCTCCTGGCTTAGGAGACGGGAGAAACAGGAATTGTTTGCCGTGAAACCCCTGGAGTGGGTGGGCCGCGCGGCTGGGAGTGGGATCGACGACCCAGGGCCAGCGAGCAGGCCGCGCCTCCGCAGAACTGTCTAAGTCCCTGGGGTGCGGCCGGAGCGCACCGCCGGGGAAGATGTGGGCTTGGACCGGCCGGGGCCGGTTTGCATCCACGTGGAGGAAGAAAATTCCCTCTTTTGGAAGCCAGGGCCCTTAGCTTTGCGGCCATTCCCGCGTTCTCCGCACAGTTTTCTTCTCTTCCACGATGCAGGACTGTGGTTACAAGCGCGGGGAGGGAAATCAGAGGAAAACACTCGCGTTTCTCAGGCCCCGTCGTGTGTTTCAAAGAGTCACAGGCCGCCCCAACGAAGAACGACGCAGGAAGGCCTGCGCGACCCTGACAGTTGTTTTGAGGGGAAAGTGGAGAGGAACCGGGTCAGTCGCCCCCAAGCTGGATGCGGGCCCGTAGGGAACACCTTTCTCTCAGTCCCCGGGGCCGCCAAGGCAGGGACCAAAGCCGCGCAGGGCTGGGAGCTGCAGAGGCCGCTGGTGCGCCGCGCATCAACTTATGCGGTGGACGCTCTTGGGTCAAAATAATTTGAGGGCAGGGTAGGGCGGCGACAAGCCTCTTTGGGGCAGCTCCCCGCGCGATGTCACCCGCCTGTGGCCCCGGCGCCCTGGCGGCCCCCAGCTGAGGGTGCGGGTAGCACAGGCCCAAAGCAGCTGAAGCTGGGGAGGCCCGACCGCAGGCAGCGGGGAAGGGGGAGGAAAGGGGAGGCGCGCCCACGGAGACGGCGGCAAATGAGCCTTCCGTAGGGCTCGGACGGTTCTAAACACATTTTTAGCCTCGGCCCCGGCTCCTCAGAACTCTCGAGGAGCCCTGGGCCGCGGCGAGGACGGCCAACCCCGCGCCTTCTCCGCGAGGCGGGGCCTTCCGCCCCTCCGGGTGGGGAGGCCTTCGGCGGCCCCCGGTTCTCCCCCCGCGAGCGCGGCCGAGGTGCCCGTGATGGGGGCGCGGATTGGCTGTGCGACGCGTCGCTCGGGCCGGCCCCGCCCTCGCGGGCCCCGGGGTACTAACCCCGCGCGGGCGGCCGCGGCGCCGCCACTTGATTCTCGAGGATTTGTTCTGAGGCCGCGGCCGCGTAGTCGGTGCGGCGGCCGCCAGCAGGCTGCGGGGGCGGGAGGCGGAGGGGGCACCGTCCGCGCGGGCCCCGCCGGGGCCGGAGCAGCCCGGACCGCCGCGCGGGGCGGCCGCACCAGGGCCTCTTGCCCAGGATGCGGGCATAGCGCGCAGGCAGCTCGCGGGCGTCGGGGCGGCAAGTCCTCGCTGCGGGCAGGCCCCGGCGGAGCGCCCCCCGGCGCCGCCCCCTGCGCCCCGAGGCCCCCACCCGGCCGCTTCTGCTTTCCCGCTTCTCGCGGCAGCGGCGGCCAAGGAGGCGCCCGCGCCGGCCACCCCCGGGGGAGCCGCGCCGCCGCCGCCCGCCCGGCGCCCTGACGGCCGCTGTTATGCGTATTCCTGTAGACCCGAGCACCAGCCGCCGCTTCACACCTCCCTCCACGGCCTTCCCCTGCGGCGGCGGCGGCGGCGGCAGCGGCGGCGGCGGCAAGATGGGCGAGAACAGCGGCGCGCTGAGCGCGCAGGCGGCCGTGGGGCCCGGCGGGCGCACCCGGCCCGAGGTGCGCTCCATGGTGGATGTGCTGGCGGACCACGCGGGCGAGCTGGTGCGCACCGACAGCCCCAACTTCCTCTGCTCTGTGCTGCCCTCGCATTGGCGCTGCAACAAGACGCTCCCCGTCGCCTTCAAGGTGAGTGAGGGGCCCGGAGTGGGAGGACACCGGCTCCGGGGCTCCGGGTCGCCCCGCTGCAGGAGCCAGGGCCGGGGGGGGGCGGAGGGGAGGAGACGTGCCCGCGACTCTGCACCGAGAGCCAGGCAACTGGGCCACTCACTGGCCCTGTGGGTCTCACTGCACGCGCCGCCCGGAGACTTCGGAGTTCCCTCTTGGATGCACCCCGCAGGGGTGACTTTTAGGATGTTTGCCCCCTCCGCCTTCGGGGAACCCTGCAGGAAAACGTTGATGCGGAACCCTGCAGGAAAACGTTGGGCGGATGGGGCTTCGCTTCCCTCCAACCTGGATCCTCGGACAAAGCCCTAAGGGCAGGGTCCGGGAAGAGGAGCCCCGGGACGAGGGCGAAGACACCGGAGGTGGGTGCGGAGGGTGGATGGGGCCTACCCTTCACTGCCCTCGCCCCTCCTGCCACCGCTTCACAAACACTTCCTGCTCACACCCGCAGCCTCTGGCTTCTGAAATTTTACAACGGGCAACTCTGGGCCGGGATGGGGGTCAGTGTACCCTACAAGGTTGTGGCTCCCCAATGTCAGGCAGAGATTGGGGCCGCTCCCACCCCTAGCAGCCCCCAGTCATTCAGAGGACCTTTTTTCTCTTTGCCAGGGAGTAGGCGACTGTTTCATTTTCATTATTTTAAGGGGGCAGCGAGATGAAACGAAAACGCCTTGGTTTTCCCCTAAACCTCTCACAGCTGCCGTGAGAAAGGGCAGGGCAGGGTGTGGAGGTGCCCGAGGTGGCTGGGAACAGCGGCTCCTGGCAGCTGGGGCAGTCCTTGCTCCCATTAAGACGACTCCGAATTGGAAGAAAAGGATGAGTGGCTCTTTGAGGTCTCCCGGGTGACATCTTAAAATACCAGTGGGGAAAATCTCCCGAGGAGGAGGGGGATGGGGAGGCCCGTGTGACTTTAATCCTCAAAACGGAGGTTTTACTGTCACTTGGAGCTTAAAAGGAATCTTTGAAATTAAAAGAAGACAGGATGTTGACAGGAAATCTGGCCTTTTTAATCAGACCCCAAACATTTTCTCCTTGAAATTTTTACCATCTGGATCCCTAGTCCCTGCACGCGGTGGCCACGTTTAAATGGCTGTGACTGCGTTTGCAGTCTGATTTCTTTTCAAAAGGCATCTGCCTCTCCATACTCCTTGGGGCTGGGGGTGGAAGAGACCATAGTAAGGGGGCATCTCCACCCCCAGCCTGCAATTCCCAGCAGGTGCATCTTTGTGCTATCAAAACCCTTCTTTCACTTTAAAGGGGTTTTCTGTACAAACCTTCTCAAAACACCAGTTTGTTTTGCATGTTGCATTTTCGCTGCATAACGAATTCAAGCTCTGCAGAGGCTCATAAACTGGGCCTGGGCCACATTTCAGGACCAAATTTCATACCCTAAACGGCTCTTGCATTAATTGAGTGTGGGAAGCAGTCCCGTTATTCTTGATGTTGATATTGTTTTTACTTAGAGACTTGGTTGCTGGGAGCATGTTGATTCCTCTTTTGCTCAGGTGAAGGGGAGAGGGGAACTGCACCCTACCTACATCATAGCGACTGAGCTCATTCCCAGCTCTCGCTTAGATTTAATTGAATTGAAATGATAGTTTCGCAAGACATGGCTTAACCAGCTGAACTAGGATTTGGGTATAGGAGGTAGGGATCTTGTTTTTGTTATATTTGGGGGAAGGTGTCTATTGTTTTTAGGCCTCTTCTCCACCCAGCATTTCAGAAATCCGCAGTGCGCCTGAGACCTAGGGGGAGCTGCCAGCCCCTGCCCCTCCTCCCTCCCCCCTCCCCCTACCTTTCTAAGCTGTCCCCCTGACCCCATGCCCTCAGGTGGTGGCACTGGGGGATGTGCCAGATGGAACGGTGGTGACTGTGATGGCTGGCAACGATGAAAACTTCTCTGCTGAACTGCGCAATGCCTCTGCCGTCATGAAGAACCAGGTGGCCAGATTCAACGACCTTCGCTTCGTGGGCCGCAGTGGGCGAGGTGAGCGGAAGGGAGACCGTGGGAGACCACGCCAGCAGGACATTGGCAATAGCAAAGGTTGGGGGGTGGGAAGGAAGTTAAGAGTGAGGCCTTGGGGGTCCCGATAGGAGCCCCAGAAACAGGTCATCCGCCCGGCTCTGTCTGAAACAGCGGTTTGGAACCCCGTAGCATGCTACCGACCCCTTTAAAGATTTGAGGAAAATTAGGGTCTCTTGCCAGAGAAAACCCACAATTTTCTTCCTTTTCCTGGGGTTTACTAACTCCCGAAACCTGGCATGTCTTCCTTTTCCCGATTAAGTGCTCTGGTCTCACAAAAGATGCTGGGGGAGGATTAACAAGCTCAAAACGGGGCCTTTGGGCCGGCGGTTTAGAGGGCAAATCCTTGGTCTGTGGGGCCCAAGCACCCCAGCCACTCTCCCCACTGGGGTAGAATCTCCCCCACACTTTCAGGCTGCCTCTCCGCAGCTGTGGTCTCCTAAAGCCACAGTTCCCCCAGCCCTTAAGGTGGTTTAGAAGAGAAACAAATGCAGTACAGGATGCTGAATGTTGGAAAGCAAGGCTTGAAGGCTGCCATCGCCCACTCCAGATTCAAGGCTCGTTTGCCACCCTGCCTATCTGATCTGTCACAGGCAGTATGAAGGAAAGCAGGACCAGACACCGCCTTGGTGCCGCCAGGGGCTATTGAGTAGGAGAAACTGTTGGTACCTGAAACCCATCATCACTTCTGGGTGGAGAAATCCTAGAAACCCTGCCCAGGAGAATTGGAGAAATACGGGCTTGCTGGCCCTTTAAGACCAGCCTGCTGAAAGTTGGGGAGTGCCCTTCCCAAGCACCGACCTGCTCCTCCAGCTTTGTTAAGAAAGTAAGCTAGGTTCCCTCTGCTCCCAGTTTCTCAACGGAGGCCCAGGCAGAATTGTACTTTTCATCACCAATAAACAAGACCTTTTCAAGATTTTAGTTCCCTCTGAGCCGCCAGCCCTGCTCGGAAATGGGCATCTGGGCACCATTTTTTGCCTCTCCAACCTTGGTTCAATGTATACATACAAATGTCAAACATATTTTGACTTTTCAGCATTAATTAAAACCAGGGCATTATTTGCATGTAATAACTGTTTACTTGTTACTTTTTATGAAACTGAAATAGTTTACATTCTTTCAAACATTTCCTGTTCCTGTTGGCTCCCTTCCCCATGCACAGATTTCTTTCAAACGTTGCCCTTAACTGGTTGCAGGTTGATGGATGGAAAATGTTTGCTTTTATGAATTAAGCTTTCATTGCTGCTCCTAATTAGTCTCCAAGTCCCTTTTGTCATCCCCAATCTCTCAAGCCTTTTGCAACTTAATCCCAGCCCCAGCCCTTACTGGAGACTTGCCACTGGTCCGTGTGGCTGGCTTGGATGCAGCTCTGCTGGAGCGGTGGCCTGGTCTGGCAGCCCAGGTGGCAGTGACTGTGAGGGAGGCCCACTATAGCTGCAGCCTCTTGGGAGGCAGGTAGAGGTCATTTGGGAACCCAGCTGGGCATCAGGAATGTGGCACCGTACCCCCCTGTCCTGGGAGGTGAGAAATAGAAAGGGAAGAGATGATGATTCTTTGAGTTACGAGACCTTGTCTGGCCATTCTGCTGTTGAAAATGATTTTCCTCATGGCATTTATGTGCACAGACCTGCACCCACCTGGCGAGGCCTGCAGGGAGGGAGATGGGTTTCCAAAGCACCGGTGAGCATCATGCTCTTAGAACAAGCACGGCTGAGGCTGGACTGCGGCTCTAGGTGATGCGGGAGGCTGGCTTTATAAACCATTCTCACAGCCATTCTGTCACTGGGCTCAGTGGTCCTGGGAGGCAGGAAGAGGCCTGAGTGGGAGTTCCCATGCCTGTGGGAGTCCACGAGACTTTCAAACCTCGGAGGCTAGTGGTAGTAAACAGCCTGGGCTCTAAAACCAGCCGACTTGGATTTCAGTCCCAGCTGCACCAGTGACTTGCTGGATGCCATTGAGCAAATGGCTTAACCTCTCTGTGCCTCAGTTTCCTCATCTGTGAAATGGGGGTAATAATGGTACCTACCTCATGGGATTTTGTGAGGGTTAAGGAACTTGGTACAAGTGTCTCAGTGGCCATGTACTGAGAGCTGGATACATGTTAGAGATTTTGTTACTTCAAATGCCTGGGACTGGAGGAGACCTTTGAAGTCCCTTTGAGTGGTGACAGTCACTGATTCTCTGATTCTGGTGCGGTTAGGGCGGGGGTGGGGGAAACCCAGAAGGTGTGAATTGTTGAGTGGGAGAAGTGGAGGCGGGTGGCAGTGAGGAAGGAGCATGCAGGGGTCCTGTGGCAAGCAGCAGTGCATCTGCTGTGCCCATCCTGCCCATTGGGAAATTCCCTTGGAGAGAACAAATCAGTGATTGACACAGACAGTTTGGGCCACTTCAGGAGTTGGGAGAGGTTGGGGTTCGGGACCCAAAGCCTTCCCCTGGCTCTCTGACTTCTGCCAGGACCAAGAAGTCAGATGGAAACTTCTGCTTGTTTTCTGGCTTTTTATTCCTTGATTCTGTCTGAATTCCAAGAAGAGAGCTCTCATGATAAGTCTGAAGGTGTGAACCAAGGCAGGAAAGGAAGGAAACCAAGTCACCGGTGTCTCCTGCTGTGATTAGGGCCAGGCCCCTGCCCTGCCAGACAAAGCACCCCCTTCTTACACGTGTTTGGCAACGCACCCTTTATCATCCCACAATGAAATGCATAGATAATGTGCCTACCTACTTAAGAGCAGTTTCAGAATCCATATAATTCCATAACTATAATGGGAGAAAACGGGGCGGGGGGAATAATTTATAATAAAATACCTATTTGAATATGTAAATGATGGGAGAGACCACACTGATGATGGACAGATACAGGCCGGACAGGCGAGGTATACATGGCTCAGTCTGAACATGGCATTGCTGCCAATGACATGATTTCTTGAAGTTGTGAACAATACTTGACAATATTCTGAACAAAAAAAAATTTTTTTTAAACTGTCTTCCCTCCTGGAAAATTCAATAGATATTAGAAGTGTGCCAAAAATTTGCTTTGTTTTATGTAAAATTGAGTTAGTTTCATGGCTCCAAGGGTCTTTATAAGCAAGTTTTTCACACACAGGAAGAATGAGTACTTCACTGCCCTGTGCAGTGCTAGACATTTGCATCCTCTGTCCCCCACATCCCACCTCTTGAAGACCACACACCACAAATCCCCAAAATGCTGTCTGAGAGGCGGCCACGGGCCTAGGTGAAAGTGAAAAGAACTTTAGTTCCTCAACTGTTGTTAACTGGCTAAAAAGAAATCCATATATGTGGAGAGAGATTTGGGATGAGATGTGAGGGTACAGGTTTAGGGGGACCACTGATAGGGAAGCAGAGAGACGGCTTCTTGGCCCATGTTGAGAAAACCCAGAGGGCCCCTGAAACATGTCCCCTCCCGCTGTCCATGAAGCCCTCAGGTTGGGGCATATTGCACAAAACGCTGGCTTAGAGGGACAGGGACTTGCCCATGGCCACACTGCCGGACCCAGCTGTGTGTGGTGCTGATTGGTCCATCACTCCAGGTTCTGTGGGGATGTCTGGGGCCACTCAGAGCCCCAAGGGGTAGCTATTTCCTGGCCAAGACTTCTCCTCCAACCAGGCCAACGCTTGGAGTGCCTGATTTGCAATTCCTACACTCCTGACTGATTGCAAGTTTGCCCAGAGTTCTTGCACAAAGTTGTCCACCTCCTTTGTCTTCTCAGCTTCCTCCTCCAAGATGGGGTGAGAGGGATGGATGGGTTTGCTGCCAGGCAAAGAGAGAGGCCAGGGGCACCCACCACCCCTGGTTCACAAGGGCCCTGCCTGCCGTGGTACCTGGCACCTGCCCCTCCCTCCCACTCCTGCTCCCAGGTCCCAGCCTCTCCCTTCCTCCCTCCTTTCTGTGGGTACCTGGGAGGGGTGATTCGAGGCCTGGAAACTGGGAGGCAGCTGTTGAGGAGGCCTAGTGACCTCAGGGGTGGCCTATGGTTTGCTGCCTGGTGGGGATGGGGGCTTTTCACTCCACAAGGAGCAGGTCCTTAGTATCTATGTGGAGTACATTCAAACCTTTCTGGACCCTGCCCGGGTACCGTGTGACCTGGTCAACTCATTGCCCCTCTGTGAGTCTGTTTCCTCATCTGTAAAATGGGAGCAATAATCTCTGCCATTAGTTATTTTAACAAATATTTATTGAGCACTTCCTATGTTCCAGATGCTGTCCTAGGGGCAGGGGGCACAGCAATCAACAAGACAAAAGTGCTGGCCCCAGGGGGCTTACAGCCTAATAGAGGGAGACAAAATAAAATAAAGAAGTAGATGGATTATTACAAGTAATAACCATTTTGGGGAAATTGAAGCAGGGAGAGTGGAAGTAGGAGGGTCTATGAGGCTTCCTACCGAGCGTCTTAACCTTTTTTCATCTCACGGACCCCTCTGGCAGTCTCAGAATAATGTTTTTTAAAGAATAAAATGAAACACAAAGGATTACAATGGAAACTAATTACGTTAACATGTCGTTAGAAAGATGTCTTTTAAAATTGTGATAAATGTGCTGCTTTGTTAGCGTATTAAATAAGACGACCTAGCAACGGGTCTGATGACGACCATGATTTTGAAGTTGTGACGAGCATAAAAGATATTTAGAGAAATCTGTACTGTCTGTAATGCGATATGTAAATACCTGTGACATCTGCTGTGACAAGGTCACAGGAGTTGCTGTAATGCCTCTGTGGTTTGTTGCCTATGTCCCTGCTCAAGAAGGAAGCTGAATTTCCTTTAGACATTAGGGACAATCCAATTGCCATTTCTTTTCCTATCCTAATTCACAGGTCCTACTCAATTCTAAGAGAGGGCCATAGAGGCCAAGTTAAAAACACCTACTTTAGATAAAGTGACCAGGGAGGGCCCCACTCAGAAGGTGACTTTTCAGTGGAGACCTGAGGGAGGTGAGGTACGAAACAGGAGCCCTTGGGGGAACTGGGGCCCATCCAGCCTGGGTGTTCAGAGCCCGGTGCTCTGGCTCTGGGCTGTCCACCTAAACTCCCTGTTGGTTTGCTGCCCTGCAGGACCAAGGAGGCAACGGAATGAGAGGCCCAGGAATCCTAACGTGACTGGTTAGGAGTGGGGGTGTCCAGGAGGGAAATGGCCTCAGAGTGAGGGAAAGCAGTAGGAACGGAGGGTCCCCTGGAGGGGTGGGCAGGGAGCCTGAGCCCACCTTCTGGCATTTCCCTACACCTTATGCATGTCCTGTTTTCAGAAAGCATTGGAAGTGCCCCTGCGGTGTGAGAGCGAGGGGCAGGTTTGTCCCCTCTGACCCAGGACTTCAGGGGCAAGTGCAGTTTGCATTTCCACCCCTACCTCCAGCCCACTGGCTCGAGAAATTCTTCCAGAGAGGCCCCACTCTCAGTTCCAGTCACACCTCAATTTAAACCCCCACCCTCCCCACCTCTGGTATCTCAGAAGCCCTTGGGTTCCTCCGCGTCGCCCTGGCAGCCTGGCTGGTTTAGTTTGGTTCTGGAGTCTCTTGTTTCTGGGGCTAGTTTTCACTTGATCACTAGACCAACAAATAACCAAAAGAGAGCCATGCAGAGGACACTCTAAAGGGTCGAACCCACCCTGAGTTTTCATCGCTCACCTTGAAGTGGGGATATCAAAACCCACCTGCCTGCCTTGGAGAGTTGCTGGGAGCGCAGGGGCAGCCTCCCTTGGTGCCCACCCCGGGCCAGCCCTGGGGGACACAGGTGCCCCAGCTCATTGGCCCCTGCCTTTAGAGAGTCCCCAAGCCTATAACTGGGGTCCAGAGATAGGGGTGTTCAGAGGGAGGCCAAGTTTGACTTGGGGAATCAACAAAGTTCCCCCCCACCCTCCCAATATCATTTGTGTGGAGGCTTTGATGATACCGGAGAACAGGCGGGGGGGGGGGGGCGGGGGGGGGCTCACACTTCAGGGAGGTGCTGGGAAAACTGGGTTGCCCTTTGAGGAAAAATCCTTACTTTATACCACACCAACCAGTAAACCCGCAGAAGAATCAAAGAATTAAATGTAGAAAGTACTGAGAATGCTGTTTATCAGAGGCAAACCTTTATCTACTTGTTACCTGGGGAAGCCTGCCTAAACACGAAAATGATAGGAGAAATCAGAAACCAGAGATAGAACTGAAAACGCAAAACAGCTCAGAGTCAGAAAGCGAAATGTAAAGGCCAGTGAACTGGGAAACGGATTGCCACAAATAGGACATGGAAAGTGTTAACAAGCTTAATATAGAGCGATTTTTAAAAGGCACTAAAACCTTAATAGGAAAGTATAAATGAACACAAAGCCATAATTTGTGTTGGAGGAGCGCAGCTAATAACATAAAAAAAAGTTTCAGTCTCACTAGTAATAGAAGAAAGGCAAGTGAAGCCTGGAGCGTTGAAGAGATCTTCCACTTCGATAGGCGTGGTCAGGATGCTGATGGCACCAGGGTGACACACGGCCTCACACCAATCACCACGGACCCGGGAGAGTCATCTCACTGGAGAGATCAATGCCCCTAAATACATCCCAACTCTCTGATGCGATGAAATCACTCACCACTTCTTGGAATCAATGCTAAGGAAATAAGCAGAGATGTAGACAAAAAGAGTTTTAGAAACCGAAGGTCATTTTCGTTTTATTTTAAATGGTAAAAAAATGAATTATTATTTTAAAAGGTTTTTTTTCCCCCTCTCAGGAATTTTGAATGGAGACTTTGGAGCCAAATGTCTATCTAAAAATAGAACAGAGTTCTGGAAATAACAGTTGTGTCTACAAATGAAATGTCTGCAGCTCCCAAATCAGCCCTTTTCCAGCCCCAGCTGCACACACCAATAAGAAATTAGCAGCAACATAACTACCCGAGAGTAAGGAGATGGATAAATAAAAGATGAGGCTCCCGTGAGTTGAAATATTTTGCAGCCATTAAAAATGAAGTTGATGAAAAATTTTTAATGACATGGGAAAGTGCTTATGATGTGATGTTAAGTGAAAAAAAAATAGGGTACAAAAATACATACTTTAGTATCACTGCAACTCTGTAAATACATATACCCACCCAGATGGGACTGGAGGAGAAAACACCCAAATGGTAATAGTGTTTGTCTCAGGCTAATGGAACGAGGGATGGTTTTTTCCTTTTTTATATTTTCGGTATTCTCGAAGTTTTCTATAAAGACCACTAAATTACTTTAAGGAAAAAGTATTTGCCCATCTTTGCTCCCCGGCCCAAAATTGCAAGGGTCTCTGGATAGAAGGAACAACACAAACGCAGGCCAAGAAGCAGGGAGGAAATAAGCTTGGGTGGCTAGAGGATGGGCTGGGGGGTATGTGTGATCCAGTTGGTGCCGGACCTCTCGGAACCTTGAATGCCAACTCCAGAAGCTTGAACTTCACCCAGAACCCTCACCTTCTGCTCAGGTTCAAAGGAGAGAGACCTGCCCCTTCTGGAAAGTTAGAGGTTTCCTGGGGAGGCACACAAAGTGTGTCGTGAATGGCTCCACGTGCCAACCTCCTGCCTTTATTCCCCACTCCCCCAGGGAAGAGTTTCACACTGACCATCACCGTGTTCACCAACCCTACCCAAGTGGCCACCTACCACCGAGCCATCAAGGTGACCGTGGATGGACCCCGGGAGCCCAGACGTAAGTGCCAGAGCCACTGAGCCCCCCAGGTGGGAGAGGAGGGTCCAAACGGCAAAGGGATGCAGCCGAGGCCAGAGAGCTGGCACTGGATCCCAGGAGCACTCACATGGTGGGTGTGGCCCCTGGTTCTATACCCCACACTGTGTGCCTGCCAACAATCCCCAAACCCTCTGTGCTTGGCCTGGACTTAAGGAGTCCAGAGAGGAGGCTGGGAGGGGGACCAGCTGACCACCTCTCCCATGGGATGACTTCCCACTGGGGGCCAGCTGGGGAGTATGGATTGCATTCATTAAGGAAAAGGCTTCAGGTAGGGCGATTGTGGGTGTGTGGGGGAAGAGGGGGTTGGGCCAGGTGTGCTCTACTCCACCCCCGCTTCCTCTGCCAGTGGCTGAGGGAGGGAGCCATTCAAAACAGGAGCTAGTCTGGATGTGAGGACATATCTCCTCCTTGGAAACTTTTGAATCTCAGTATGTGACTTACTCAAATGGCACAGAGCCCAGACACTCTGACCCCAGGAATGCAAATTTGATTTTGCAGTTATTTATTGAGCAGGGAGCCCTGGTCCACGCATGTTAGCATCGAAGAGAGTTTGTGTTGAATTGCGTCTGCCTGCTGAAGGACCTGGAGTTTGCAGATTCAGGTTGGGGAGACTGGAAGGGCAGCTGCCACAGAGGGGGCCAGAGGCCTCACTGGATGAGTGAGTGAGTGAGTGAGTGAGTGAATGAATGCATGAAGCAAAGAACCAGCTGACCACCTCTGGACTGGCTGCTTCCAGAGCACCTGTCTGAACTGTCCCTCACTGGTGACACTCTCACCTGGTGTATTTGAAGGCTGCCCTGTCCTTCTCTTTCTTTGTAGTCGTGGTACTTTGCAGTTTAGAAAACCCTCTCACATGTATTGTTTCATGGGATCCTTGTGACAGCAGAGCCAAAGGATCACTGGGTTCCATTGAGGAGAGAACCCAGGCCTGGGGACATTAAGATCCTGGCCAGGGCCTCACACCCTCTTAGCTTCGGGGAGGCGCCCAGTGTCCCAAAGACAGCCTTTGATCCTGATTCTGGGTGGAGTAGGCCCAGGGCAGGAGGACAAGCTCCTTAGTCTTGGTCTCTCCTTAGTGCCCAGGAGGCTCACGGTGGGAGTGTGACTAGGCCAGGGTGTGGTCACTGAGGGCCACCCAGGCCTGGCCCAGGGCCAGCTCCTCTCTCCTTGGGAATCAGGCAGGCCTGGTTCCCCATCTGTCGGGTCCTGGGTCTACTCCGGCGTCTGGCCACTTGGGAAAGGCTCAGAGCTAGGTCGGATGACTCGGGAGAGTTCCCTCCAGGCCCCAGGGCCACCTGAGCTCCTGTACATGGTCATCAGGCCCAAAGGCATTCAGCTCCCAGCAGGCAACTACTCTGGCCACCTTCCTGATGCGATTGGACATGGATGGGTCCACGCCCCTGACCTTGGGCTTCGTAGCCTTAGGCAAGTCGTGTCTTGTTTTTGGCCTCAATTTTGTCATCTGTGAAGTGGGTCAGTGGTCCCAAAAGTCTCAAGGTGGTGATGGCTGGAAAGCCCTTGTGAGCCATAGGCCGTTAAGCAGAGAGCCGATTCTGAACCAGCTTGCCTGGTTGAGGGGCCTTGGGCAAGCTGCTGACCTTTCTGGGCCTCAGCTGCCTCCTATAGGAAGTGGGATGATACCACCCACCCTGCAGGCCTGGAGATCAGTACTGACAGGTGGATAGCGTCTAGCTATAGTCGAGGGAGGGTCCTTGTGAGTCACCGTGAGTGATGTTCTGTTTACCCCTGGTACCTGGCCACCTCCCTGCATTCCCACCACCACCACCATGAGTGTGGCTGCTGAGAACCGCAGCCCATGGTAATAGAGGAATATGTTTCTGTTGAAGGAGATGATATCCTACTCTAAGTCTCCAGGGGCAGAATCAGGGTGGACAGGAGCCACAAGTGGGCTCAATGTGACGCTGCAACACTGAGGAGTGCCACAAAGCAGTGAGTGAGCCCTTAGTCTAAAGAGGCATACGGGAGGGATGTGGGGGGGGGCGGGGAGGAGGGAGGTGGGTGCCCTTGTAGCCTGGTGGGAGGCTCCCAGGCGCCTGGCAGTGCCTGGAATCCCTCAGAGCCCTCCAGGTTCAGCCTGCCCAGCCCAGGGCTGCCTGCCCCCCCACCCCTACCCCCACTGAGGCCCCTGGATGAGGATTTCCTTTCTGAGCCTTTCTCCTGCTTTGTGACCCCCAGCCCCATGTGAGTGCCAAATCTGGTGTGGGGTGGGGTGGGGTGGGGTGGGAGTGGGAGTAGGGGCTGGTCCTGGGAGCCAAGGAGTGGAGTCCGCAGCTCCCTGAGGCAGCTGTGGGTTCTGTGGCTGGGTCGTTCCCCTCTGGTGCCCTGCGGAGCGTGCCCCATCTGCAGCCAGGTGGCTGGCTGGGTTTAAAGGCTGGCTTGGTGGCTTCCTGCCTGTGTGGCCTTGGTTTCTGAGGTTCTCAATGTTGGTGTCCCTCATAGTCACTGGGGGCTGGTTAACAAGCAGGTGGCCGAGGGGCGTCCAGGATATGGATCCAGTCCAGTCCAGGGCCTGGTGATTTTGTCAGGGGCCACGGTTTGAGAACTGCTCACCCTGCATCGTCCAGGCTTAGCAGGTGTTGGTACCTGAAAGGGCAGGACCCAGGCTCTTCATCCTGCCTGAGTCAGGGGGTGGGCAGCTCTGGCATCTTGCCTGTGGGCCCTTCCCAAAAATATACATGGAATGATTTCAACAAATATTTTCCTGGGCAACTACCGCGTGTCAGGCACTGTTCTAGAAGCTGGGGACACCGTAGTGAAGCCAACAGATGGGCTCTGGCCCTCTTGGGTCTCACACACTAGAGGTGGGAAGAGGAGGTAAACAGTTCTGTTGTCACCATGACCCACAAAGCCCCACCTGACCTGTGCCTGTTACTCCTCTGTCTTCCTTCTCACTCACCCCACACTGGCCGCCCTGGCCTCCTGGCTGGTCTTCGTACTGGGTAGCCATAGTCTTGCCTCAGGGCCTTTGCGTTGCTGTTCCCTCTACCTGGAACACCACTCCCAACATACCCCCAGATTTGTGGCTCACTGCTTCCCACCCTGAAGTCTTGTCTCAGTGTTCACAGTGAGCCCTGTCTTGGCCGCCCTGTTTCAAATCACACACACACACAGCAATCCCCCCACTACCCTTATACTTCCGGGCTTTATTTTATTTTTTTTTCATCTCCCCCCATGATTGTATACACTCCCCAAGACAGAGGTTCTTTCCTCTGCTTTGCCAGGCACTGGTATAGACCCCAGAATACAGACATGAGCACTTAGTAGGTGCTCGGTAAATATTTGTGGAATAAACAAAGTAAACAAATGATTAGCCTCATTTAATTTCAGGTCATGTGAAGTCCTATAAAGAAAAACAAAGCTAGCGGGGTGAGGGGGGAAGTGTGGGGGATGGGACACAGCAGGGATGGGGGACAGGGAAGACTCCTGAAGAGGTGACCTTTGAGCTGAAGGAAGCGAGCAAACCACCATTGTGGCTGCTGAGGCCTCCAGATAGCATGGGCAAGAAAAGTGACCCTAAGCCTGCAGCTGGGCCTTTCAGGGTCCTGAAGTTGCCACAGTTTTGTTGTCAGCTCCAGGTGAGGGCAGAGGGGTGCTCCAGTTGAGGAGAGCTGACTGCTCCTGGCTCTGGCTTCCAGGACCCCCACTGTTCCCAGGGGAGTGCACCCAGCAGGAGGGAAGGGGTTAACCTCAGACCTCCCGGGTTCCCCTAATCAACCCCAGGCCCATGGGAGCCCCAGTTGCGGCCCTTGGAGGGAGCCGCTTGCCTCCCTGCCCGCTGGCCCCTGGCCAGCCACCGACTGGCTTTCATCTGCTCACAGGGGGCCGATTCACAGCAGACCACCCGGGGCCCAGCACCCGCCTGCGATTCCACGCGGTTGTTAAGAGTCGGGTGTAAATCTCCTGACAGGCCGCAGAACGGGCCTTGGGCCCGGGTGCCCCACCCCACAGCTGGGCAGACAGTGGCTGCTGTGTCTGGGTTATGGCCGCACCAGGGCCGGGCCAGGCAGCCCAGGAGGCAGCCGAGTGGCTTCAGATGGGTGAAGGGCTCCATCACTGGGGCCCACATTGTTCCCCGCAGACAACCGTGTTCCTTGGTCCTGTGCAACTTTGCTGCCTCCTGCCCCCCGTTGGCCTCCTGTCCCCTTCCATCCAGCTGAGTCAGGACCCCGAGCTGGCCGCTTGCCACTCAGACCTCGCTACCAGGCATCTTGTGTCTCCTCTCCTGTAGGTCTTGGGAGGCCAAGACCTTAGCTGCCAAGCCCCCATGCAATTTGCTGACCCTTCCAGGTTTGACCACGTACATTCACTTTCCGATCTGTAAAACGGGGAGGACAGTAGCAGCCTCTCAGAGGGCTGTGGCCCATGGAGACAATATGCATGGCCCACCTGGCACAGTGATTTGAGCCCAGCTGCTGGAGGCTGACAGGCACCGTAAGCCAGGTCCCGTGGGCCAGGATGCCCTGCTTTTAAACACTTGGGGTTTGTCCTCAGCTCCTCCTCACCCTTGGGGCTAGACAGTATGATAAGCATTTTACAGGTGTTGAAATTGAGGCTTGGAGGAGGAGAGGGACTTGGTGAGTTAGAGCAAGGTGTGACTAGAGAGCTGGCCTCCTGGCACTGAGCTTCAGAGCAGGGCAGGACTCCTGGTGGGGTCTGCTGAGACCCTGGCATCTTCCTCTCCCCAGGCCCATCCTCCTGGGCCTGCAGAGAGCTGTTCTGGTCCCATTGTCTAGACCAGGGGTCAGCAAACTTTTGAGACAGAAGAGCCGCCCGGGATCAGCAAACTGCGGCTCGCGAGCCACAGGCTGTGAAGTAAAATTGAAAATGAAAATAGAACTATCATAGTTTCATTTATAAAATTTTTAAAGGATATTATTCACATAATGGTGATTATGTCAGAATATATTTATGGCTCTCAAATAATTTTTAAATGTTGTGAGGGACAGGATTGGCTCTTCCAGGGGTCGGCAAACTTCCGGAAGGGAAGGTGGCCACCTGCCTTCTGTGTGACCTCAAGCATGTCACTGACCATCATCAAGCCTCAGTTTTGTCACCTGTAAACCAGGGACATTGGTAGACCTCCCTTGCAGGATGATGCAGGGTGAAGCAAGGCGGTGCATGTCAACTGCTCAGACACTGGGGCGGAGGAAGTAGATAGCGTCAGCTGCTGTTTCATTTCCGGTCCTGGTGGCTACTGGGCTTAGCCTGCAGAGCTGCTGGGGGGGGCGCTCAGTGGCTGGCGAAGGAGGCTTCCTGGAGGAGAGGCTGCTGGGCTGAGCCCCAAAGGACAGGAAAGCATTCCTGGCCGGGACTGTGCCTGAGCTGTGGCTCTAAAGTGTGCGAGGCAGAGAATACTCGGGAAACCCTGGAAACAGCAGCAGCAGATGGAAGTAGCT
Organism: Aselliscus stoliczkanus; assembly: GCA_033961575.1. Lineage (NCBI taxonomy): Eukaryota > Metazoa > Chordata > Mammalia > Chiroptera > Hipposideridae > Aselliscus > Aselliscus stoliczkanus. Next base: position 165,692,442 of record CM066730.1, read on the forward strand.
GTGAATGGGCCCTGGAACAAGCAACCCTGTCTGCTTTCCTTCTGGGGCCCCAGTAGGGCCAGTGGTTGATCCTTGCAATCTTAAGTCAGGGACTTCCAAAGCTAGAGGGACCTCAATGAGCAGCCTGTACAGAGGGGAAACTGAGGCTCAGCATGAAATGGCTGGGCCCAGGTGAACAAGGGAGGCAGGCCAGAGATACCCACTCAGTGCCCACTGTGGGTAGTCTAATGAAAGAGCCTTTATTCTGCAGGCCCATCTTTCCTCGGGCACGAAAGTTGCGCTCTGCTCCCAGTGTGCAGGTCTGGGCCCTGTGGCACGGGGACTCTCGGACACCCTAGCCACGTGGAGCCACCTTGGCTTCCCTTGCTCCTCCCTGGCAGTGGCTCCAGCTTTCCGCAGTGACAAGGAAGCAATTCCTGAAGTGCTGTTAGAACCCCGCTCCTCCGGGAAGTCTGCCTTATGTGAAGGCAGAACAGCACATGATCGGAGCATGCGCTCTGGGGCCAGATTACCTGATGGATATCCCAGACCAACCACTTAGCATAGGTCTCAACTTGAAGCCTTAGTGGCCCCATCTGTGCAATGGGAGCAAAAAGGCAAATGTCAAGAGAAAGAGCACTGGACTTGGGAGTCAGGGGCCTGAGTGCCCATGCTGGCTCTGCTATCCAGGTTCATGTCCCAGGTACGACTGGCCTCAGGTTCTGGTCTCTAATGTGGGGATGATCATCTTGGCACGAGCTAGGGTAGAAGTTCCGGTCGAGATGGCAGTGACCCAAGTGGATGGAGCTCGCTCACACACCTTGTTTGGGCGCCATGATGGGGCCTGTGACTTAGGGTGGGGGGAAAGGAGTGTGACTTTAGTGAGGCCACCAGGCTCACCCAAGCCAGCTGTGAACCCCGCCCTCCCTCCTCCAGGCCACAAAATTAACTGTAAACACGTTGTACACAGTGTGACTCAGAAATGGGACCTCATGCGCCTCTGACGATAATAACAAGGCCTGAGGTTTTGTACCCGCTTTTGTGTAGCCTCATTGGCTCACTTCTAGCTTGTGGTTGACGAAGACACTCAGATCCTTAACACCTAAGCTGCTGTCAGGTCAGTCTGCGGTCTCTGCGTCCATCCGGTCGGCTTCCTGCCTGTTGCAATTGTTCTGAATTCCTTCATACCCCAGCTCGTCCACTGTGCCCTGCCATTTCTGGTGGCCTCAGTGGCAGGGGCAACACTTCCCTCAATGCCTGTCAGGGCCGAGGCCGAGCTTTGTGGCACTCTGCTAGAGACCGCCTCCTGAGTGGCATTGTGAACCAATCCTCAGTGGCTAAGGTTACACAGCCAGCCGGAAAATGAAGTCTTGAAGTTGGAGGTGACACACTGGCAGTCCCTAGGCAAGACACGTCCTAGAAAGTGTTCGGTTTGGCTTTTTTTTTTTTTTCCAGTATTGGAATTAATTCCCAACACATAAACTATAGGAGATTTTATAGAAAAGCAGGTTCATGGCTTCTTTTGGTCAATTGGAAGCTCCTGGTCAGTTGGAAGGTTTCGCAACACTGGGCCCACCCCCATTAGGGCACCAGTCAGCTGGACTGGATGGCAGCTGTCCCTTCTACAAGGCACGCCTTCTCCACTCTGCCGCAGTCCCCGCTCATCCCAGTTGCCTCATTTACATGACTTGCCCAGCCCCCACAGGCCTCTGACTTTGCAGCCCCAGCTCTGCCCACATTTTCCTCTTTGTTGCTAAGGGTCCTGTGAGGCAGCAGCAGGGGGCCTGGCCTGAGGCCTAGTGGTCTCATTCTACCTGCCAAGTGTCCCCTGGGCTCCAGGCCTGGGGCCTCCTCAGAGGAGAAAGTGGCTTCCCTGGTTCTTGGTGACTTGCTAAGCTCACTGTGGCTCCCCAAACTCCCTGCTCCATTTCTAAGTGCTCTCAGATGCCCATTCGAGCCTGTGGCTGGGGTTCTGGGGAGCCTGGGAGCCTGGGGAGCCTGGCGGGGAGGGTCCTGAAATCCATTGCACTCCCATTTTGAAAACCAGAAACGAGGCCTCCAACTCTGTCCCCACACTCCCAGCGGTGGTCAACAGTCATTTCCCAGTTTTCCAGGCCCCCACGATGCCATTTCCCAGGCCTGGAAAAGGATGGTGAGGAGTTCTATTTTACTTCCCATCTACTTCTCTCATTTTCTCTCCCTGCCGGTCTAGAAAACTCCTCATGTCACTGCAGACGGACTCAGGCAAGCCTTCCCATCTCCCTTGGCCCCTCTCCATACTTCTTTTCCAAAGGATCCCAGGAAATCCTTCCTCCTTCCTTGCTGTGTGACCTCAGGCAAGCCTCTTCACCTCTCTGAGCCACGGTTTTCTTGCCTGTAAAAAAGGGACGAAGCCAGCCTGCCTCCCTGGCCTCCTCCCTCTGATCGGGTGGAGTGGAGTGGGCCAGCCTTGCTGTTGGGCTGAACAGTAGGCCCCAGGAATGCTTGGCCTGCGTGAGCCATCCATTTCAGTGTCTGCCGTGGAGAAACCCCCAGAAACGCATGGCTGTGAACAGAGACATTGCATGTGAGGGAATAATGGAGGAAATTTGGAAACAATCTAAGAGCACATCCGAAAGGAATGGCTGCGTGAACTCCAGTGGATGTGACCAGCAGGAGCGAGGGACGGCCACTGACTGGCCTAGCGGTGCAGCCCCTCCTCAGGCTCCGGAGCTTTTGCGGGAGGAACTCTGGCACTTCCGTGGGACTGGCTTAGCCGCCCCATTTTACAGACCAAACAACCGAGGCAGCGCTGCAGGGTGCACCCCTAAGAAAGCACATTACGGAATGATACAGCCAGGCTGAGCCCATTCAAGAAAGTTCCAGAGAACCTTGCTCTGTGTTTTCCATGCATGTGAAACGAAAAAGGGCCTGGAAGGAAAGACCTCCAAACTGATCACAGGGGCACTGCTGGGGAGGGGGTTAAGATGGCTCAAAAGAGCCATAGCCTTATCCGTAATGCTTTCAGTTTTGTAGATATTCATGTGTTGCTTGTGAAATGTAAAACAAGTAATTGAAAAGTGGAGAGAGAGAGAGAGAGAGAGAGAGAGTGTGTGTGTGTGTGTGTGTGTGTCTGTCTGTCTGTCTGTGTGAGGGGGTGGTCCCTGCAAGTTTGATGTCAGTCAAGAAGCCCTGGGGTGGCCTCAGCTGGCTGCACAAAGGCAGGGGCATGACGACCTGACCCTGGCAGCAGCTCCAGGGCCTAGAAGACAAGGCCGCGGTCTTTTCTGTGTGGGCCATGGCAGAGGGGCAGTGGGAAATGCTGGCAGTTTCTCCAGGTACAATGCCCCAAGCCAAGTGCCCTGGTCCCCTGTCCCCAGATTCCAGTCAGAGATGGGAGTCCAGCCCCTCAGTGAGGTGCCCCATGCCTCTTCTCAGCTTCCAGGTGAATTCTCCCTTTTCTCTGAGGCTTGGAGAGGAGAAGGCATGTGCTGGGGGTTGCAGGGTGACTCAGGGCTAGAGGGAGCAGTAGTCGCATCCCAGGACCACCTCCCATCATTCTTTTAGCTGTGGAGGGTAGGATCTGGAATGCTGGGAGGCAGAGGGTGGCAGCACTCCTGGGTCCTCGCCCTGGCCCCTACAGGAGCCTGCCTGAGCTGCTTGCCCATGCCTGTTGCCTCAGTTTCCCCCTCTGCCAAACAGTGTGTTGTAGAGGCTCAGGGGTGAGCATGGGTATTCCTGCTCAAAAAGGTAGGGGTGAGATCATCATGGGGCCCCACGGAGGCACGTATGACTGACCGTTCATTGTTCAGAAAGTCCTTGGAGAACCTCAGAAAAGTGGTTGGTGGTGACCTAAGGGTTCTCCCTACAGAGGCCTAAAGTTAGACCTCAGGAAGGGCTTTCCAGTGGAGCGAGGCATTTCTGTCCTCTGTGACTCCTGGGAACCAGCGGCTGATGGGCTCCCCGTGCTCTGCAGGACACCGGCAGAAGCTGGAGGACCAGACCAAGGTGTACCCTGACCGCTTCGGGGACCTGGAACGGCTGCGCATGCGCGTGACACCGAGCACGCCCAGCCCGCGAGGATCGCTCAGCACCACAAGCCACTTCAGCAGCCAAGCCCAGACCCCCATCCAAGGTACAGCAGAGAGGGGCGTTGCGGTGGGGGGCGGTGGACGGGGACCGGGACGTGTGTCATGCACTGCGCCGCCCTTGTGTTATGAAGGAGGCAGCTGTGCTCATTTGCTCCTACAGCTGTTTCCTGAGGGGAAGCTCTGTGCCCAGGCCTGGGCCAGGCCCTTCATTCATTCACTCAGCAAACATTTATTGGCACCCACTAGGTGCCAGGCATTGCGCCTGGCCCAGGATCGGCATGAACAGACACGCTTCCTGCCCTCCGGGACCTCACTGTCCCCTGGGGAAATGGGCATTAACCCCATGGTGCACCCATTAAAACTGGGACATAACTTGTCCAGGGAGGCTGTGACAGACACGTCCCTACCGAAGACAACACCCCCCCTCCCACAAGCCTCAGTTTTCTCATCTGAAAATGGGATGGTGGTGACTGCTTCTGCCTGGGGCCAGCGTGATATTCAAATGCCACTACTGCACTCAAACAAAATTTTGTAAACTGTAAAGTGATGTTGCAGCCCTGGAGAGAGAGACAGCATTGCCCGGGAAAGGCTCCACGGGCCCAGAGACTCCTCCCAAGCGGAAGGGAGGAGAAAGGCCTCTGGGCTGAGGCCCAAGGCGGGGGTCTCTGTCCCTATGGCCTGAATGGACAGAGCAGGCACAATCAAAGCTAGATCTCAGGCAGGCCTTCCAGCGTAGACAGATGCCTGGCCTGGCACATAGCAAGTGCACAGTAAATGGTGGGAGGGTGAATAGTTACTCTTTTCCAGGCTCTGTCAGCCAGTGGGTTTAGGTACAAGAGGCTGTGTGCCCAGGCTGGGGCAGAGTGCGCTCGTCAGCAGTACTGCGCACAGGCAGCGTGTGGCTGCCACCGTGCACTGTGGGTGTCATTCTTTCTCGGTCCTCCCGAGCCTACTTGGAACCCACCTGGCAGATGAGTGATGGTGGCAGACTTGATGCAGTCCCTGAGTGTTCTGGCCTGGGAAGCTGGGCCTTGGCCTTGGTAAGGTGGGGAGAGGCCCCGGGTCCAGCTGCTCTGAGCCCATGGGCTAGCGAGTTTGAGATATTCAGCAGCTCTTGAGCCTGGGGGCTGCAGGGCGGGGGGCCTGACCTCGAGAGGCAGTGGAAGCTCTGCACTCGAGCTTGTGCCCACCTCTGCCCAAAAGCCATCTGTGCCCCCATTCTGCACAAGCCAGCATTTGTCAAGATATAGTGCCTAACACTCCAGGCTTCACCCTGCCATGGGCAGAGCTAGGGCACAGTGAGGTACTGGGGCCCATCAGGAAGCCCCAGAATCCTGCAGGTGGGGGTGAACATGCCTTCCTGTCCAGCAGCTGCCTTGGAAGGAGAGCCTATCTCTGCCCTCCCACGGTTGTGTGGACGTGGCTGGGGAATCAGTGCCTGGGGAGCCTGAGGCAGGCTCCCCACCCCGTGTCCAGCCCCAAAGGGCTGGGTCTGGCCGCCCCTGCCTCTTCCCTGGGGCTAGGAGGAGAGGTGTGGGGATGACCAACCCAGGCCAGCCCTCCTGCTGCATCCAAGGCAGGGCTTCCCAGCCCCTCCCTAACCACCCGCAGCACAGGCTGCCTTTACGGCCCTTTGACCCAGCCAAGCCTCCCCATCCCCAGGCCTGTCCCCCTCCCCGTCCCCAGGCCTGTACCCTTTGGAGTGAGAGGAAGGGATCTTGACAAGGACCAGGGAAGGCTCATGGACTTGGCAGTCAGGTGGACCAGGCTTGAATTCTGGGTCTGCCCGGTACTGGCTGTATGATCTTAGGCAAGTCATCACTTTACCTCTCTGAGTCTCAGTTTTCTCATCTATAAAGTGGGAAGAAGGAGGTGCCTGCCACAGAGGGGTGTTGGCAGGACTGGATTTGGGGCCCTCTCATTGGCCCTCCCCTTCTGTTGGGATGAGCCTCTGCCTTCAGACTCCATCCTGGGGATCCCCTCAGGACACCTCACCACCACTTCTCTTGGTGCCTGTTAATAGCCTTGACCCCTGGCTTTGGTCACTGTCAAGCCGTGCGGAGGCCCCAACCCCTCCATACCCCAGCCCCTGGCCCCCCGGCTGCGGCCGCCCACAGTGGGGGCTTCTAACAGCTCAAAGGGCTCATTCAGCCACCACGCAGCAGCTGGGGCAATTTGGAGAAGAAAATAAACATTTCCTTCCAGTGTTGGGATTGGCTGCTCGACAGCCGGCCAGCTCTGGTTTCCTGGGGCTACTGGGTTGGGGGGGGTGGGGAAGCAGGAGCTTCAGGGGTGCTGGGGGAGGACACTTCTCCACTACCCTGGGACGGAGGCAGGACGGGACAGTGGCAGTCCAGGCAGGCCCAGCTCGGAGCCAGCAGCCCATGTGAACTCCAAGGGCCCAGGCCCACCTTGCATGGCCTTGTGTTTCCTGGGCTGCAGCCCAGCTCTCATTTGGGTTTCCTTTGCTTTGAGAATGGGGTTCCTGTTGGTGGGCAACACTCACTTCCTGGGCTCAGAGCAGAGGTGCTAGCCTCGTGCCTGGCTATGCTTGGGGTGCTAGGCCTTCTCCCCTGGGGTTCCCAGATGAAGGCTGGGAGCCAGGCACCACTGACCCCCTAGGCTTCAAGGCAGCACTGACCAGCCAAGGGACCTGTTAGGGAGGATACCAGATGTTCCGGGAGAACCTTGCCCTGACCTCGAGCCCAGAGCAGTTACAGGTCTTACCTGAGGTCACGCAGTACCATAGGCAGGTCTGGGGAAGCAGGAGGCCTGAGGGCACCCGCAGCTCCCTGTCCTCAGCCAAGCCTCAGTCACAGCAGGCAGTGCCCACCTGGAGCTGCCCGGGGAGCAGAGGCTGGTCTCCCTGAGTCCTCTTTGGTGGGGTGGCACAGACGGGCTGAGGCCAGACACATTTCCCCTTGGGACCACTGCGGGGGGCTCATCCATTTTTCCACCGCTCCCCAGAATCACTCACTTGACCAGGGTGCAAGGAAGGCCCAGAGTCGGGCTCATCTTTGCAGGGTTCTCAATGGCCCAGTTCTCCTGGGTGCCCAGAGCAAGAGGTGTCTGTCATAGCTGCCTCAGTAGCGCAAACTTCATCAGGCCTCTACTCTGTGCCCAATCTAAGCACTTTACAGGTAGCTAATTTAATCTCTAGGAACTGTCACTGTCTCCATTTTTCATGTGGGAAGGCTGATGCACAGAGAGGTTAAGTGACTTGCCCAAGGACACACAGCTAGTGTCAGAACCAGGAGATGTATCCAGCTGCAGAAACCACACAGTTCACCTCCATTCTGTGCTACCTCAGAGATGAGGCAGCTACTTATCGGGCCTGTATCAGGGCTCAGGACTGAAACCCTAGGATCTTGTGTCAGGGCCAATGTGCTGTGTGAACCTTAGGCAAGTCCCTCACCTTCTCTGGGCCTCAGTTTCCTACCGAGAGTGTTAGACCCAATCTTAAAGCCCCTTTGATGCTGAGGGCCTATGACTACAAAAGTAGTGGCAGAGGCTCAGATGCCCTTGTGTTGGAGTCCAGTGTGGATCCAAAGAGCTGGGACAGGGCCCGGGCTGGACACTGGGTCTCTCTTTGACAAGGGCAGGGCCCAGGCCACCAAGCCCCTCTTTGCTGCTGAGGCCCTGGAGACACAGGCCCAGGCTGAGGTGTGTGGGGGTGGGCAGGCTGCTGTGGACCGGCCCCCACCAGGCAGGCGTATGTTCATATAACCTAACCAGGCCCACGTGGGCAGGAGAGTTGCAGGTGTGCACAACACCCAGCAGAGAGCAGAAAGCAGAGGCCTCATGAGGAGTTGGCAGCATCAGGAAAGTATTTCTTTCTACCTCAGTTTCCTTGTCTGCAAAAGCAGGCTCCAAACCCCCAGCTCACAGGGCCATTGCAGACCCTCTCAACACCCATGGTCTTGCCAGCTCTTAACTGCGGGGGAGGCAGAAGCTGCCAGGCCAGGCCGGCTGGGAGGCCTGAGCCGTCCCTGTCAGCCCCCTCCTCCCTGAACAGCTCAGGTGGGGGCCCACCCTCATCGCGTCGGCAGGCCTCTGCACCACTAGGCTGTGCACTGCTAGAAGAGCTTCCCCCCAACACCTGCTCAAGGAGTCCTCTGTGGTCACTTGCGGCCCAGGTGCCTGCATCCCAGGTGCCTGCATCCCAGGTGCCTGCATCCCAGGTGCCTGCATCCCAGGTGGAACCCTATGTAGCGTAAGAGAGGCTTCCAGCCTCGGGAAGCCAGGCCAGTGAGACCAGAGCCAGATGTAGACCCAGGGAGCCCCCCAAAACACACATAGGCCCCAAGGTCGTTCTTTTTTTTTTTTTCCAATTGTGTTTGTTGGGGTAACATTGGTTATAAGATGCATTTCAGGTGTACAAGTTTATAACACATCTGCATGCTCTGGTGGTGTGCTCACCACTAGACGCCTCGTCTCCTTCCATCAACATGTATTTGACCCCCTTTACTGCAATCATTCTTTAAAAAGGCCGCTGGGGTGATGTGGGGCTGCCACTGACCGTCCTCCTTGCTGTCCCCCAGGCACCTCGGACCTGAACCCTTTCTCCGACCCCCGCCAGTTTGACCGCTCCTTCCCGGCGCTGCAGACCCTCACAGAGAGCCGCTTCCCCGACCCCAGGATGCATTACCCGGGGGCCATGTCGGCCGCCTTCCCCTACAGTGCCACGCCCTCGGGCACAAGCATCAGCAGCCTCAGTGTGGCCAGCATGCCGGCCACCAGCCGCTTCCACCACACCTACCTCCCGCCGCCCTACCCTGGGGCCCCACAGAACCAGAGTGGGCCCTTCCAGGCCAACCCGTCCCCCTACCACCTCTACTACGGCGCGTCCTCCGGCTCCTACCAGTTCTCCATGGTGGCCGGCAGCAGCGGTGGAGGTGATCGCTCGCCCACCCGCATGCTGGCCTCCTGCACCAGCAGCGCCGCCTCCGTGGCCGCCGGCAACCTCATGAACCCCAGCCTGGGCGGCCAGAGCGATGGTGTGGAGGCTGATGGCAGCCACAGCAACTCGCCCACCGCCCTGAGCACGCCAGGCCGCATGGACGAGGCTGTGTGGCGGCCCTACTGACCACCCGGGTCAAAGTGGACTGCTCCCGATGGAGGCAGGGACCCCAAGAACCTTCCCAACAAGTGGCAGGCCCAGCTCCAAGGCTCAGGGCAGGAATGGGACCTATGCTCCATGGCAACCATGGGCCCGGAGTCCACGGTCCCGGGGCCCCGAGCTGGTGGGCGGCTCTGAAAGCATCTAGTCTGGCCACATCTTTGTACAGAGGGGACACCGTCCCCAGCCCAGATCCTAGTCATCTCATCCCACTTTCCTGTGGGAAAATATCCTCCTGCCACCTCCCCTGGTGACCTGGCTGCCCCAGCCATGCCCAGTGTTATCACAGGGGCCTCGGTCTCCTGGGATAGAAACCGTTCCTGTTCCAGAGAGAGGCGGCATTTGCTCATATGATTTGGCCTCTTATCCACGGGGCCCTGGAAAGACCTCCTCACCCCACCTTTCTCAGAGACCCTGTACCCCCTGAGCCCAGCCCTCCCTCCGCATTTATACAAATTGAGTCAAAACTGGAAGGCACCCCACCCCTGAGAGGGGTTCCCCTCAGTGTACAGACAGGGAAGGGACCCATCCAGAGAACCCAGGAAATCACTGGCAGAGATGGGACGAAAACACCCCCTAAACCAGTCCCCCCAGCTCTGCTTCCCAACAATTCCTAACAGCTAAGAGTCCCCCATCCCAGTCCCAGCTAGCTGTCTGTGGGTCCCAGGCCCCAGAGTAGACTAGCCTATGGCAGCAGGTCCCTAAAACCAGGTCCTCTCCATGCACTTTACCAGCCCAAGGCATTCACTGCTGTTCTCTTGGTGGAGGGCTGGGGGTTCCCACTTTCCCCAAGGCTGGTCTCAAAATTGCCATTTTTGGAGAGAGCACAAGGACCAGATAAGTCCTAGCAGAAAGCATTGGGGTGAGGGGTCATGGGGTCAGATGTCAGCATCGTGTCCCACCTAGGTCCAGCCAAGCTGTGCGTACCCCCAGCCCCAGGTTGGTGGGAAGGCTCAGCCAAACCTTCCAACCTCTGACACACAACTCTCCATCTTTAACCAGCCTGTGCTCCAAAAGCCGTCTTGAACAGAAACTAGTTTTTAAAGCCGATTTTAGAAAAAGAAACTTCAGTCAAGCATTCTCAAACACGTGGTCTCTTGCAGGTAAAGCTCTGTGATAGTGAACAACATCCCTTCCCCCTTCCGGGGGTGGAATCATTGGGACCTCAATACGCCCTCAAGAGGTCATTCCTTCAGCAGCATCCCACCGACATCCCCAAAAGGCTGGCCCTGGGGGGGACCAAGGGAAACGCTGATGAGATGCTAGAATCTCACCATCTGTGGCTCTTAGACATGTGACCAAGAGGATGTGTGGGTGGGTGTTCTGGTACAGGCGGGTGGGATGTGAGAGGCGGAGAGCAGTGGCCACATGATGGCAGAACAGAAGCGCTGTGAAGGGCTCCCCAGCCTCGGCCCAGCCCACCCCGGGCTCAGAGGGGAAGCACTGCCCCCCCTTCAGTTTGAAAATGGAAAAGCAAGCCTGGCCCAAGGGGTTCAGGCTGCGTGGATTCTCGGTCTGAGCTCTTTAGTTCTAGAAAGGCTTAGGTGGAAAAGGGCAAGAAAACTCTTAGAAGGGGTAGACAACATGTGGTTTTTAGCAATTATTTCAGCCACATCCTCTGTGGATGTGGAAATCTCCCTACAAAATGCTCCTAAGTGGCTGTCTCTGCCATAGCCGGACCTGTAATAGGTTCACACAGGTTTGGAAGTCCTTCTGGTGATCTTATTCAAACCCCTCCTGCTGCAGTTTCTCTTGTCTGTCCTGCCCTCACTGGAAAAAGCAGTCTCCGTCTCTTCAGGATAGCTGCTGGGGGTGTCCTGCTGACTCCCTGCACCCAGGGGGCTCCCCACCTCTTCTCAAGAAGCAGCTACAAACCCATTATCCTTGTTCCTTCTTCCTTCCTGTTCTCTGTGGTTGTAGACTGGCCCAGGCCTATGTGGGAGGCACCCTCAGGTTCCCAGTGCCCAGCACTTTGTAGCCCCACTCCAGATTACTACCCCTTCCTGAAATCCAGGCCCTGGTAGGGACAGGGACAGGAAATAAATTGACCCTACCCACACCCCCTGACCAAAAGTGACAGCAGTCGTGCTGAATCTGTTTTTAAGTCCCATAGTGGGTACAGACAACCTGGGCTTGTACAAATGGGTCCTTATTTACAAGGCTACTTTTAAGTTGTTTTGGCAAACACACTGATTTAGAAAGCACAAAGATACCAAAGTGGTTTTGATCCCGCGTTACTGTAAGCCTGTTGGTGGTGGGTACAGATCCTTTGTGACATATTGTCATGCTGAGGTGTTACTACCTGCAACGCTCACATCTTCCATAAAACCATCCCAGAGCTGGAAAGAGGGTGGGGAGGGGTGGGAACTGCTTTGCACTATAATTTGCTTGGTGTGTTTGTTTTTAATGCACAACTTGCTTGTACAGTAAACTGTCTTCTGTACTATTTAACTGTAAAATGGCATTTTGACTGATTTGTTATAATATAACTGAGATGTGTTGAAGGATCCCAACGCCAGGCTTCTAGGGCTGTGTGCATGGAGAGTGGGGGTGGATGGAGACCTCCCACCATGGCCGAGGAGGAATGGTGCAGGGCCTGGGGGCAGGAACAGGACTGAGCCCACTGCTTTGAGACCCCAGCCAGCGCCTTGGCTTCTTGGCATCAGCTCCATCAGGAATGGCCCCAGAAACCACCTGGGCAAGTGAAACCCTGGAGGCCTCTTCCTGGTGCTGCTGGGACCCCAGAAGAACGTCAGGTCTTCAAGGTGCCACCACCCCCTCCTCCCCTCACAAGTGGCCTGTGATTTTTCACAAGTAAACTAGAAGCTGTGCATCTCTTCCAGTATGCTCCCACGCTCAGCGTTGGGGAGATGGCAGACAGAGGCAGGTGGGGCATAAAGCAGCCTCGGTGAGAACCCCTTTGGGGACCTGTGTTTGCTGGAACAATGGCAAGTTCGCAGTGATCAGAACTGCAAAGCCAGCAGCTATGTCAGCTCCCCCGTTTTGCAAATAAAGCATCTCAGGTGCAAAGAGAAGGTGTCATCTGGCCTCACATCTCCCAGGAGTTGTTTGTGGCTGAGCTAGGACCTCAGCCTGGCGATGGGCGCTGTGAGTGTGATGGTGTGGGGACCGGTCTTAGCAGCCCCCACTCCCCACCCTGCCAGCAAGGAGACCTGGCCCACCAGGCCTGTCTAGCTGGGACTTGTGGAGACTTCGTTTTCAAGTGAAAGTACCCACTTCAAAAGCTAATCCCAAGACTGCCCTGTTCAGTTGGGTTGGTCTGCCTGAAACCCACCACCCAACAGGAAGCTCCATTTCCCCAGGCTAACCTCACCCGGTCCCCACCTCCAGCATGCCCTCTGCCCAGGTGGCAGCAGGATTCTTCTGGGAGCAGGATTCCAGCCATAGCTGCAGAATTTCTTTCTGGGTGTGCCTTGAGTGGCATCTGCCTAGCTGAACAGGGCTGGTCTACAGGCCAGTGTCTACAGGCCAACACTCTACTTCTGTATCTGTGCTTATTTGGGGTCACCTTGTAGGAATGATGGAGCTTATGAGGGGGCCACAGTTCAAGCCCCCATTTGGTGCCAGAGCTGATGGGAGAGGCACCGTGGCCTCCAGAGCCCCTGACTCAAAGCTCCATCACCTTCACCCTACCAAGCATAGACCAGCGCACCCAACTTCCCCAGAGGAACACTGAGGCCCTGAGAAGCCCAGGACTCCCTCGCTGGAGGTCGCACACAGATTGAGGGCTATGGGGGGAAGCACTGCAGTAACCGCAGCAGCCTGCAGGTGGCAGCAGGTGAGGCCAGAGTGGACATTCCCCTTCAGAGGCGGGCCCCAAAGGGGCTGCCTCAATTGCAGTCGGAATTCAGGTTAAATGTCAGAAAAAAACTTGGTAACCTCAGGAGGTTCATCCTGGAAGGACTGCGGGAATGTCTTGATGTGGGAAAAGGCTTCTCTTTCCTCCTTAGGCTATGTGGCTGGGGTATGTCCCTGTCCCTCTCTCAGCCTTCTTTTTTATTCAGATCTTACATGATCACCTGCTGTGTGCCAGGTGTGTAGCAGAATCAGAGCTCCCATGATCCCTAAAGGCCTTGCTTTGGGTCAGGGGTTTACTCAGCTTGAAGGGAAGGTTGACGTCCCTAGTTCAGCAACCCCAGCCTCCTGGAGCCCTGGCCCTGGCCCTGCCCCCCAACACTGAGCCACCCGCAGGAGCTTAGGATATGAAGCCGCCAGTCCAGGGTGAGGAGGCCATCTTGTTCCAAAGTGTGGGACCCCTTGGACCCCACAATTCTATTTCAAAGGCTCTAGGAGTCGCTCGCATTTGGGCAGTGAGTGCCTGCAGTTTCTCCAGCCCCATCCTAGCCGCCCACACACACACACAGTCTGTGGCTGGCCGGAGGTAGGCTGAGAGAGGCAGTACAGGCCTTGGGGCTCCTAGAGGCATTCTCCTAGGCACTGGGCTGTGGTGGCACTGGGGGAAGTGGCCCCCAGACAGACTTGCCCGCTGGCCTCAGGGAGCAGTCCTGTGGCTCCTGGACTTCTGGCCATCCGGATGGCTTTGGCTTTCATTCTGAGAAATGGACTTCCGGCAGGGTTTTACAGGCCGTGATAATGGCCAAGGGGGAAATGGTGAGCGTCTGAGGTGCTGGCTGTGAGGGCTGTCCCAGAGTGGGGCCAGCACCAGTGTTGTGGGGAAGGACCAGGTTGGCGCAGGCCCAGACCTGCCTCACTCCTCCCTTGCCCCAGACTGCACCCCATAAACACAGCCACCCAGCCCCACCACCAGCATAGCCCAGGGGGCTGCTCTCAGCCTCACCAGACACCCAACTTGGCCATATGAGCAGCGAATGTACCTCAGTGAGTCGGTTCATTTTGGGGTCATAAATGAAATGAGCTGTCAAACGGATGGAGGTAGGGGGAGCCAGAATGAAAGAATGAACTGTTCCTTTCGGAAACCCAGAGTGCCCCCCAATCCTCCCCACGAGGGCTGGGGAGCTGGGAGGGCGTGAGGGGCTGTATCCCCCGAACATTCGCACCCACACCTGTGTGGTCCAGCAGCTCGGGAAGCCTGGGGAGCCGGATTCCAAGCTTCCTATTTTTAGTTTTGCAGCTAAACGCGTGCTGTTTGTTTTATATATTTATATTCACCCGCAGAGAGAGCCTGCCCTGAGCCTGGCTAGGAGGAAGCCCCCAGGCCGAGGGGAGTGGAGCAGCCCGGGAGCCAACTTTCTGGAGTTACCCTTCCTTTGTGCCCGTGCCGACTGCTGGAAACGGTGTGGCCTCGTGGGTGTTCTCATGGGTGGCAGCTATCTGGGCCACACCACCCCACTCTGCTATTTGGGCTTGGTGTCTGCATGGACTTGGCCAGCGCTCGTTCACTCATTCACCAAACATAGACCCAAGGCGCACCCCGTCCCCAAGTGCCAGACAGCAGGAAGAAAAGGCACAGAAGTCACAGCCATGCCCTTGAGCTAACAGGGCAGACAGACAGGAAAACAATGCTCACCCATAGAGTACATGGGGTGGGTGAGACAACATGGAGAGGCGAGCAGAAACTCACCAGGCAGAGAGATGGCAGGAGGGCCTTCTCAGCAGAGGGAACTGCATGTGCAAAGGTGGAGAGAATGGCAGTGTGGCTGAGCTGGAGAGGACAGTCGGGAACGTGGAGTAGGGGAGGCAAGCCGGCCCAGCTCATGAGGGCTGAAGGCCAAGCTGAGGGGCTTGGATTTGGCCCTGTGGGCGCCTTGGAGCCCCACTGAGGTATGGTGGCATGTTCCGACGGGTGTGAGTTGGAAGGGATCGCTGTGGCAGTATAGAGTGTTAGCTGCACGGGGGTGCTGAGACCAGTTCACAGGCTACTGCAATAGTCCAGGCAAAGGAGGGTGAAGTTTGTGCCAAATGGTGTGAAGAAGAGGTAAGTGTTCCTTTAGCGCTGAAGGCATCGTTAGCAGTGAAGTTACAGGAAGGATCCCGTGCTCCAAGCCTCAGGTTTAAGTGTCTCTAGGTTTCTCGGGGTATGTGGCATTGGAAGAAGCCACTGGAGGCACGGTCTTGAACATAGATTTCGTTATTGTTGACTGTGTAGTAACAACAGACCTGCCCTCTCCCTGACTCCCCCACCCCACAGATTTTTAGTGAAGCCTTAAGTTCTGCCTCATGACAATCCCCTGACCACACCAGAGGCCACATGCAGCCTCTCTGACTAAAAGTTTCAGGGACCAGAGCCTGGTTCAGCCACCCCTCCCTCCTCCATGACCCAAAGATTTAATGGTTGTAAGACCCTGAGTCTGAGGTTCCCAAGTTCTATGTATTAAATTTTAAAATCACATCTTAAAATTATACTAAATAATACATAATCATGGGAGAAAAAGTAGATAATGCAGATTACCAATAAGAACACAGGAAAAATTACCCATAATCCCACCCATCCAAAGATAACCATTGTTAATCGTTTCTGGGTATTTTTTCCCCCATTCAATTCTTTATTTTCTATAACTATATAAATACTTTCCTAGAAATAAACATTTCTCTAGCCAGGTGCACATTGTATGTCCTGTATATCAGTTAATGTAATTTAAAAATAGAAATAAAAGTAATCTAGAATAAAATCACTGGACAGATGAGATTATAACTGTTTTCTTCTTCATATTTTTTGGTATTTTCAAGATTTCTAAAATTATCACATTTGTTAGAGGTGTAGTATATTAAACTTCTAGACCCTGATAAGTATCCAAGCAGAGGACTTTAGAGCATGATTGGACCAACTCGGTTGACATTAGCTGACATGGCAACTCGTACAGGTAGCCATCCCTAATAACCCCATGCTGAACTTGGTGCTTCTTCTGTAATAATAATAATACTGCATGCCAGACACTATTATAAATATTTTGCCATTTTTAATTCAGCCCGTTAAGGTATATACTACCATTATCTCCATTTTACAGATGAGAAAAACTGAGGAATAAGGCCAGAATCCTCTCACAGCCCCAACATGAGCAAAACAATACCTGAAAAGCCTGAATTTAAGTTTTGCATCAGCTAAAGGTATTGGAGGCTCTAAGTAAGAACTGAGTCGACTTTAAGAAAAAAGTGATATTTCTTGCACACCTGAGTTTGTGCCCCATGACTCATACTTACTATAAAGACTGATCCTCAGGGGAGAAAGGGAAAGGAAGGAAAGAGAACTAAGAAAACGCCTTTTTTTTTTTTTTCCCAAAAGCAGAAAGGACACAAGGTTTTATGGCCCTTTCTCTGCTTCCGAGAGTGATGTGTCTGCCTTTCTGTGATTTCACAAAGTATGAAATCAAAAGACAGAAATCACTGTTTCTGTACCCTCCGGTGACCCCCCAGCCCATCCTGCCCTTCTCAAGGGGACACCCTGTGAATGAGGCCTGGGCCTCTTTCCAGTGGGGCTCGCTCACTCAGATATGCACACAGTGGGAATATCTGCCGAGGTGGTAGGCTTTCCCTGTCTCACACAAGTTTCATTTCTTTTTCCATGAAAACAACTCAGTCCTAAATCACCGACGCCTGAAATTAGAAAAATACGAGGCCCATATTATCATAAAACTATTTTAACACAGTGGGGCCCTCTCGGTGGCAGGAGGGGTGGCCAAGAGCTCCACAGCAGCCCCGTCCAGTTGCAGCCGCTGGAAATGCTCAGAGGGACGAGAAATTTGGTTTTCATTAGCGGTGAATGTGAGGAGTTCTGTCGCTCTGAATGGACCTTTGATTCTGGCTGGCGGTGGAATCTTTCCAGGACCCAGTGAGTTTTGTTTTGTTTTGTTTTTTTCATATAAAATGGGCCAGGCCCTTCTAGCTTATATCTCCCTGAACTACACAGGAATTGGGCAACACCCCAACCTCTTGACTTCTAAAGTCAACAGCTGGGGCCGGCAGGAGGGTCACCCGAGACCATTCGGCTTTATTGACTCTGAGGTTTTATTAAAAACGTTATGTTTCCTTGAGGTCTGCGCCAGACCCAACAAGAAGACCGGCCAGTGAGGGGCTGGTACGGGCCAAGGGGATTTTCATCACCTGGAAGACAGCCCACCTTGACCGGCTTTCTCCCACCCCAGTGACCCTTGGAAATGGCCTCCACTTTAGAATCTCCACAGAAAACCCTCTTTATTCCTTTCTGTCTACTTCCAGTGAAAGAACATTGGCCTGCTCTTTTATTCATTTGACGCATATTGGTTAAGCACCTCCTACAGTGTTGGGTGCTTGGGAGCAGCTGTGAATAAGTCTAAGTCCTCAATGGGAAAAGGCCATAAACAAATAACTATATTACATGATTTCAGATAGTAATAAGGGCTATAAAAAATAAAATGAAAGGATATGATGGAGGAAGAAAGATTGGGAGTTGCACAGCAACATTAAATAAGGTGATCAGGGAATGTCCCTCTGAGCAGTGACTGCAGATTCCCATAATCTTAGCCAGGCACAGCCCAGTCTCAGCTACTGTGCTAGATGTGGTGTCTTTATTGGGACAGGTCAGCACAGTGTCTGGAATCTGGTATGTATGCAGCTATAGACTTGGCAAAGACTTTCTTCATAGTGCCTAACAGCAGAGACGAGCCAAAGTATGTTGCCTTTACGTGACAGGGGTAGCAGAACACCTTCACGGCATTGCCCAAGGGTCTCTGCTAACTCTGTCCCCATCATAATATTATTGCCAGGTTCCCCAGAAGCTGCCCAGATATATGGGGTTTTGTGGGGTGGGCTTTCAGAAGTAGCTAACTCATGGTGCCTTTGGGCTGAAGATGGGCCTCGTTCTGGTCTCACGGGGCTCCTGGAACATGAATTGCCCCCCAGGTTGCTGGCCTTTTGCACCCCTGTGTCAGTAATCCAGACATTCTGGCTGGCCCAGCCCCTGGAGGAGTAATAACTTCCCTGGTAAGATCCCTATGGCTGGGCAGAGAGCAGTTCTCCAGGAAAAGGGGCAGATATGAGCTGTTAGCAGCCAACATCCTGGGATGTCATCATGATGGACCTTGGTGATGTCTGTGGACTGGCAAGATGATCAAGTGCTGCTGGAAAGTGACCCACACCCCCTTCACTGGGCCAGTGTCCCCTGCTGCTGTGAACCTGAGGAGGAGAATGTGGCCAGAAGATGGAAGATAAAGCCCATGAAGATTCAGGGGTCCACCATGTTGATGAAGATAATAAGGAGCCAGGGCACTGAGGTATGCCAAGCCATCACCACTAAGATAAAAGACAAATTGCTGCACCTTCTACCATGCAGTATGTAAAAAAAAAAAAATTAAAAAAAAATAGCTCCCCCACCCCAATAAAAGATATGTGCATGACCTAATTCCTAAAACCTATGAAAATTACCTTATTTGGAAAACGGGTCTTTACAGATATAATTAAGTTAAGGATCTCAAGATAAGGGGATATAACCTTGGGTAATCCGAGCAGGTCCTAAATCCAATGACAAATGTCCTTATAAGAGATACCCAGAGAAGAGGAGGAAACAATGTGGCCAGAGGCAGACTGGAGTAATGAAGCCATAGGCCAAGGAATGTTTGGAGCCACCAGAGACTGGAGGAAGCAAAGAATGGATTGTCCCCTAGAGCTTTTATAGGGAGCCCAGCCCTGCAAACACCTTGGTTTCAGACTTCTGACCTCCAATATTGTGAGAGAATAAACTCCTATTGTTTTAAGCCACCTTCTTTGGCCTCTTTCAATTTTGAAGCAGCATATACCATACTTGGGAATACTACTCTGACCTATTCATAGGTGGTCAAAAAGCTATCAGGTGTTTTTTTTTTTATTGTGTTAAAATTCACAACATAAAATTTACCATCTTAATCGTTCAAGTGTACAGTTCAATGACATCAAATACATTCACCTTGTTGTGTAACCATCACCACCATCCATCTCGAGAATTCTTTTCATCTTGTAAAGCTGAAACTCTATGTTCATTAAACAACAACCTACCATTTCCCCACCCCTTTGCCCCTCCCTGGCAACTGTCATTCTACTTTCTGTCCCTGTGATGTTGATTATTCTAAGTCTCTCATATAAGTGGAATCATGTACAGTGTTTGTCTTTTTGTGACTGAATGATCTCATAATGTCCTCAGGATTCATCCATGTTGTAGCATATGACAGGATTTTCTTCTCTTTTAAGGTTGAATAATATATGGATAGACCACATTTTGCATATCCATTCATCCATAGATGAATGGGTTGCTTTCATGTTTTAGCTATTTTGAATAACATTGCTATAAACATGGGTATAAAAATATCTCTTCAGAATCTCACTTTCCATTCTTTTGGGATATATACCCAAAAGTGGGATTGCTGGATCATATCATATGCTAATTCTATTTTTTGAGGAAGCAAATCGCTGAACTTTGGGACCCTGTGAGGTGCGTCCCTTCATGGCTCCCCGGAGCTGGGTTCCCACATCAGTCCTAGCCACAGCAGACTCTAGGTATGGGAACCTGTCTCAGGTTGGGCTGCCCAGGGAAGACTTCGAGAAGAGGATTCATGTGAAAGTGAATTTCTTAAGGAACTGCTTGCAAGACAGGCCATGAACAAGCCATGGAAGGAGCAGGGCAGGGAAAGTTAAAAGTCAGCATGAGCCTAACCTGTGGGCGGCTCTGGAGTGTCAGTTACCCCTCAAGTCTGTTCCCAGCTGAAGACAAGTGAGCTGCACTTTCATACTCGGGCAGTGTCAGTCATTATCATGCTAAGGCCGACCCAGGGAACTTAAATGCCCAGACACTTCTGGCTTGTGTGTGTGTGTGTGTGCACGCGTGTGTGTGCGCGCGCGTGCACGTGCGCGCGCAATGCAGCTCTAGTAGCAAGGGGTTGCCTCCAAGGAGTATTGCACATGAAAAGATGCTCCACATTACTAATCATTAGGGGGATGAAAATCAAAACCTCAATGAGATACCACTTCACATCCACTAGAATGGCTATATAATTAAAGAAAACGAAAGAAAAGAGCAAGCGTTGGCAAGGATGTGAGAGTAGAACCCTCGTACATTGCAAGTGGGGATGTGAAAAGGTGCAGCCCCTTTGGAAAATGGTCTGGCAGTTCCTCAAAAAATTATACACAGAGTTATCATATGACCCAGAAATTCTCCTCCTAAATGTATGCCCAAAAGAATTGAAAGTAGGTATTCAAACAAGTACTTCCACAGTATTCCAAACAAGAATACCCACAGTATTTCACCAAAAGGTGAAAACAATCCAAACGTCTGTCTGTGGATGAATGGGTAAACAAAATGTGGTGTATTCATACGGTAGACTAGTATTTAGCAATAAAAAGGAATGAAGCACTGATACGTACTACATACAACACGGATGAACCTTGAAAGCATCATGTAAGTGAAACCAAAGACTGCATATATCCAGAATAGATAAAACCATAAGGACAGAAAGCAGCGTGGTTGCCAAGGGCTAGGGGGAAAGGAGAACACGAAGTCACTGCTAAAGCGCACCATGATTTGAGGGCAGGGTGGGGGGAGCAATGAAAATATTCAGGAATTAGTGGTAACGGTTACATGGCTTGGTGAATATACTAAAAACCACTGAATTGTACACTTTGTAAAAGGGTTTATTGTATGGTATATGAAACATATCTTGAAAAAAAAAAACTGCCTTCAGCTCTGAAGAAATGGGGACCAAGTGGCATGACTGAGGCTTTTACACTTTTTGTTAACAGTACACATCTGAGAGGATATGTGGACAGACTCATGAGCTAACGCCATGACCCTCAAATTTTAGGTTTCCACAGAATCTCCTGGAGGGCTTATTCAAACACACGCTGCCGGCCTTGTCCCCAGTGTTTCAAATTCAGCAGGAGCCCAAGAATTGGCATTTCTAACAAGTTTCTAAGGGATGAGGACACTGCTGGTCCCTGGACCACACTGAGAACCACTGAATTAATTCACGTAAAATGCTCTGTGCCTGGCCCCAAAGCAAGGCCTCAGTATCACTTGAGCACATTTTAATTATGTCCACAATCAAAAGTGGGAGGTTTGCAGGACCAGGGCTATTATTATCTTGGTTTTCCAGTTGGGGAAACTGAGGCCCAGAGAAGGCAGTTGTGGAGCCGTGAGCTGGGGAGGTAACAGGGCTGGGACTTGAGCCCTGGCATCCTGGTCCAGGTTGAAGGCTTGTCACGGGCCAGGAACAAGCACACGTCCCTCTGAACTCCCCCAAGGCCGCTAAAGCTCACCTAGTTTCATTCCAGGTGCCCAGCGTGCCAACCCGCTCACTTCCTCCTCGGCAAACTCATTGCAACCTCCCCGTCCATTAGGTTGTATCTAAACCCATTGCTCTGGCGCATCTTCACTGTGGATGCTGCTTGCTGCCACCCACCCTCCCCAGCTCCCAGAGCAAGTCTCAGCCTGATCCTCCCTGCCACTCTCTGACCCACCCGGGACCCAAACCTTGGCCCCAGCAGACAGGGTTGAGGTAGGGCAGCCTGAACGAAGTCACAGAAAGAAGTGGCAGTCGCCAGATTTCCAAAGGACTCACATAATGATGCTCTCAATTAACCCCTCTGACCTAGTGCAGGTTAACCCCTCAGAGCTCTTGGGAAGCCATTTTGCATCATCATCTCAGTTGCTGCTGTCAGTTTTACAGAGAAGTGGCTTTTTCAGGGGAGTGAGTCCAGCGGGCTGCAGAATGAAGTCTCTGCAATCCTGGTCTGTCATGCATTCATTCATTCATTCATTCATTCATTCAAGTATTTCCTGGGCACTTGCGCCATGCCAGGGGCATGCTGGCCTTTGAGGGAGCATGAAGGTGCTTAAAACCAAGGGGCAGAAGGTCACAGCCAGGTTGGGAAGATGATGCTGACCCTGAAACAGGCCTCATAGAGGTGCGTCCGAAGTGGGACCCCATAAAGAATACCTTGAACAATCAATCCCCAGAAGGCACAAGCCCAGCCTTCATCTGCATCCAGAAAGGCTGCCCCGAAGCAGCCTGTGGCCCAGTGGTTTCCCACAGCATCCCAACCCTCTCTTTCCAGGTCGAGGCCAAGGGTAGTAACAACTGTCAGACCCCAGAGAAGTGGGCAGACGCCACTTGTCAGGGGATGGGCTGACCAGTGAGTGAACGGCATCACACCTGCTTTATAGGGCTCAATCATTCAGACAAACTGCTTCACAAAGGAAACTGCTCCAGTACAGGAAGACGTTACAGTCACTGTACTTCAGTGACTCCAGGAGGCGCCGTTTCACACTTTAATATCTCTGACATTGAGGTGTGTCTTAGAATAGCTGTTGGCTCTCTGGATGAAGTTGTCATTGCCTGCTCAAGCCAAACATGGCTCTGGTAGGGGTTTCTGTGGCTTGGAAGAAAACCCTGGAGACAATAGAGGAGTATTCTTTTACCCTCTAGGAGACAAATGGCTGTGGGTACAGGGTGGGGGAGGTGGTAAAGCAGACGTGTTTAGCAACATTCCTCACATGGGTGTCAAAGTGGGGAGCACTGCACAGCGGCAGAGCCAGTATCAGGATCCAGTGCCAAGGCTCCCTGTCCAGCTCTGGGCTATTTTATTTTATTTATTTATTTATTTATTTTTGAGGGCAGTGTCACTGGCCCTCATATGTGGGACCCGAACCGGGGCCGCTGGCTTCCCAAGCCAGTGCTTAACCACTGCGCCACTCGGCCGGCCCTGGGTTGTTGTTTTTTTTAAGAAATGCTGTTTCCAAGTGGCCCCTGGGTAGAGAGTGGTTGGGGAAGGTGCAAAGGAGCCTTCTAAGGGTGCCAGAAATCTCTCTCTGGATCCAGAGGTGGTTACACTCAGCGATGTGCCATTGAAGGGGGTAAAAAGCCCTGAATTGTAGCATTTGCCGATTTCCATGGTGTAAATATTCCCACCGTGGCTGACTGTACTGGTTTGTAAAATTCTTTAGTATTTAACAATTTGCCCACCGCTGATCACAGATGTATATGCACATAGATAAAAACTCATAAGATATACTTAGGATTTGTGTATTTTATTATTTGTCAGCTTTATTTCAATAAACTGTTTTTAAAAACAGAGAGAGAGAGAGAGGGCCAGCCGAGTGGCGCATTGGTTAAGAGCTGGCTTGGGATGCCAGCGGCCCCGGTTCGGATACCACATGAGGGCCAGTGACACTGCCCTCTTAAAAAAAAAAAAAAAGCAGAGAGAGAGAAAGAGAGAGATCTATGTCACTAAAATTTGCTGGCACAGAGGACAATATATTGTATGAACATCATGGGCTGTCTGAATCAGAATCCGGTTTTGAATGTGAAGAAGTTTATTTTCATATAAATTTATTTTCACATAAATGTTCCTTTCATGCACGCACAAGAGTACATATATACTCGTGTGTGTGTGTGTGTGTGTGTGTATGATAAACATTTAAGCCTAAAAGAGCTCTTTTATTACTACACATTCTAAGTGATAAAGTATCATGTCTTAGTTTAACTGACAGCATTTTTATTTCCTACAGTATATAAAATTGTGGTATGTCTATATTCAAGAATGTTGTAGGTTTCTTGAAATATCATAATGGTTGTTTGTTTGGGTTGGTTTTTTTTTTTTTTTAAGTTTTATGCCTGTTCTTAAGAGTTGGTTAGAACACTAGACTCTGAATTAAGAGATGGCTAGGTCTGGATTTGCTGCTGTGTAACCTTGGGCAAGTCAGTTACTCTCTCTGAGATTTGATTTCCCTGCTTCTAAAATAGGGATAATAATACTATCTACCTCATATAGCTGTTGGGAAGATTGAAGGAGCTATAGTGTGTAGGTTTAGTGCCATGCTAATAGAAGCAAAGCACCCTAAGAGTTCAGTAGAGGGCAGCTAAATATCATTGTTGTCATCAGACTCTCTAATGTTGATAGAAGCTCCATTTATCAAATAGTCCCAAGTCCCCGGGTTGCTGGGAAGATCCACTGAGCCAATGCGTATGAAAGTGCTATGCAAACTGGAAAGTGCTCTGCTAATGAAAAGGGTTGTTAACAACAGTCTATATAGATTGTGACAATAGACATGAAACACTTCAGGGCAACGAGACCATGACTGGACCCATCACCCAAGGGAAAGAGTAAAAAGGGAAACTTGCAAACATGCATCAAGGCTCAAACTCCACTTCCACACGTGGAAATATCTGTCAGTCTGCGGTTAGACCTGCAGTCCTAGCCTGGCCTCTTGGTCATTTCAGAATGGAGAAGTGGCCATGGGAACAGCAGCCTCGTCTGTAAGGGGCTGACGTAGGGTTTGGACAGAGGGTGGGGGAGAGGTTCCCAGAGAGGCATCTCCTGCAGTCCCACCCGCTTCCCAGCTGTCCCGTGGCAAGACCACGTGGCCCCATGGTTAACGACATGGCTTTCCGAGCCCGAAGGAGCTCCGTTCCAACCCCAGCTCTGCCCCTCACTCGCTGAGTGGCCTTGAGCACTCTCCTCTCTGAACCTCAGGTTCTCTTGCTGAGAAATGGGGCTAATAATGCTCTCGGGGTTGTTGGGAGAATTAAATTAGATAATGTATGTACAGCACTGAGTAGGCCTGGTACATTGTAGGTACCTCGGAGAATGTCTCTGTATTGTGGTACTAGCCCTGGGGAGGGACAGTCAAGCCCACCAAGCACCACAGGCTTCATGCTAAATAGAGAATGAAGGACAAGGTGCTGTGGGAGGGTACAAGGGCACTGTCCCCCATGTGTGGGTGCGGGAATATTTCCTGGAAGAGCTATATCTCATCAGAGGGGTAAAAGTTAGTTAAGCAGTGAAGGGGTGGGAAGGGCATTCCTGGCAGGTCTGACAGCGGAAGTAGTCAGGAGGCATTGCTGTCCTCCACAAACGGCTTGTGCTCCAAAGACAACCCCCCCACCGCCCCTGTCTTTAAGATGGGAGTCACAGGGAAACCCATGTTTCTTCCCTATTCTGAGCCAGTGCTTATACTCAGCTGGCAGTGAAATGAGCTGTTGCTCTAGAGTTAGAGGGTGAGCTCCCCAGCGCCTGAAGCATTCAAGCACTATCACTGGGCCAGTCCCAGGCCTCTAGTTTCAAATACTTTCCTCTCTGTGTTGCAGGAGGCTAATGTCTGCAGGCTGCATTTCCCAGGCTCCCCATCCAGCGGGAAACACCATGGCCTTCCTTTGTCCCTCAAGCACACCCACTCTTCCTTTCCTCGCAGCTCCATCTCACTGGCCCACATCTGTCCTCCATTACCTTGCCCTCACCCCCTGAACTGTCTCACTGGTTTCTGGGTTGATATTCTGGCTCTGAACACTGGAAAGTCACCTCCGGGGACCAGGTCCTGGCCTGTCATGCTTGCTGTTGCACCCCCAGATCCTAGAGAAGGGCCTGGCATGAAAGCAGGTGCATTATAAATGCTCATTTCAAGAATGAATAAGTGGCATTGCACAGTTTACATGGTGTTTTCATGTCCACAACATGCTGAATCCACACAAGCCCTTAAGGTAGGTGGTTTGTCACCCCCTTCAAAGATGAGCAAGCTGAATCCCAGAGAGGTAAAGGGACTTGCCTAAGGTCACAAAGCCTGGAGTGGCAGGGCTGGGACATGAGCCCATGTCTTTCTGACACCAAACCCCTTGTTCTTTGACACAATGTCATAAATTCTGTCCCTGGTAACACATTCTTTGGCTTATTCCTCCCCTTGTACGAGGAGACCGCTCTGCATCCCTGCCCAGTGGTGTTAGTAGCCTAGTGGCTGCTGTCATCAATGACCTTTTAGTGACTAACAATTCCCCACAGTAGTCAACCATACTTGATTTCAGACTCTGTGTCAGCTTGGCTGTGTGAGCCTGGAGCACTCACTGACCTCCCTGGGCCTCGGTTTATTCATCTGTAAAATGAGGATCATAATAACCCTCACAGCCTGCTACTGAGTCATAGTTTAATAAATAGAGACTACTATTAATGTTATTTTCTTATATACATATATATTAAATTATTTCCAATACAAAAGTAGAACCTCAGTATATTCCTGTTTTGTTTGTTTTGGTTTTTTTATTAAAGTTTATTGGGGTGACAATGGTTAGCAAAATTACATAGGTTTCAAGTGTACAATTCTGTAATACATCATCTATGTATCACAATGTGTGTTCACCACCCAGAGTCAGTTCTCCTTCCATCACCATATATTTCACACGTTCCTATTATCAAAAATGAAAACATTGCAAATAAAGCTAAAGAGTTCCTGGCAACCATTGTTAGCTTGGTGAGTAATTTCCAAACCTTTTCCTCCTCATCTGGAGAAATACAGGAGGGCATTAAAATGATGAGTGTTGGGCCGGCCGAGTGGCACGGTGGTTAAGCGCTGGCTTTGGAAGCCAGCAGCTCCGGTTCGTGTCCCACATATGAGGGCCAGTGACACTGCCCTCAAAAACAAAACAAAAAAAACAACAATAAAATAATGAGTGTCCATCACCTTGTGTCGCTCGGACCTAATTAGATTTGCCCACTCAGCACTGTCTCAGAGAGTCCCTGTGCTTTGTCTTCCACGGAAGTGTTTTCCCTCCTGCCTTCTACTGTGACCTTCAGCAGTCTGTGATGGGAGCTGCCAGACAATATCCCCATTTTGCAGATGGGAAAACTGAAGTTCCAAAAAGTAAATGACACCTTCCCAGAGTCACACAGGAGGAAGGGGTGGGGCCACATCCCAAACCAGGACCTTCTGACTTGGGAATGGCTGAAGATGTCTCTTCTGCAATGAACTGCCCACTCTGGGACAGACTGCTAGGCACAGCTTCATTCATTCATTCATTCAGTCTTTGCCCAGGGCTTCCCATAAGCCAGCCCTCCTGCTGAGGTAGAGATTCCAACAGCAGCCTGAAGCAGTTTACGTTCCGGAAGAGGGATGAGAACTCAATAGCTGCTCCGAAGTGCAGGTCACCTTCTTCCTGTTGGGATAGAGATTCTGACAAGAGGAGAGGATCTTCCCGTCTGTACTCTTTATATAGTAGTTTTAGAGACAAGCATGCGTTTCTTTTGTTACTAAAAAGAAAGGAAAACACAAAGCCAGCCGAAGTCCATAGACAGTGGTAAAGTAAAGCCAAATAAGAAACTGGTGGACTGAGGCCTTTGTGAGGCGGCCCCCAAACGCCCTGGGATCTAAGACGCCGGCTCCCAGGCAAAGTCTCAGGCTGTGAAATGGTAAAACGGGAAGCGTGGAACTGTCAGCAGCTCAGGCCCCATTAAAAAGGCCCCCCAAACCCAAAGGTCATTTCCTCTTGCACAGTGGATGTATTATTTTATGTATCTGGCCAAACGCAGGGGAGAAGCCCAGGCTATGGAGCGGCGGGGCCAAGAAAGAAAGGGGAAAAAAGAAAACAACGTGAAGTGGTGTTTTACGAGCGGCACTAAATCCCCTCACACAATGAATCACACGGCCTGCTAACGAGGAAGACTCCGGAAAGTCTAGGGAACCGCGTCAGGGGAGCTGCAGGAAAACCGATAAAGGTGGATAAAAATGCACAGAGAAAGAGAGAGAGAGAGAGAGAGAGAGAGAGAGAGAGAGAGAGAGAGAGAGAGAGAGAGAGAGAGAGAAACTGTGCTGAGAAAAGAGGGGTCGGGGAGAAAACATACCCTTCAAGGTTAGGACTCTGAAACCATCCCAAGAAGAGTCCCCTTGTATAGGACCTTCCATGGTCAGGGGCCGTGGGCAGTAACGGAGAAACCTCCATGGTGAGATGCTTGGCTCAGCTCCTGAAAACTCCCTTGGGTCATGGTCAACTGTGGGACTCACTGGGGTCTCACTTCCTTGTCCCCCTCTGTCCCCTCCCATAGGGCCTGGTGCAAGACCTGGACAAACACACACACACACACACACACACACACACAAAAAAAAAAAATTTCTTTTCCTCTTGGGGGAGTATGTTGACCAACCATCAAAACCATCAAAAGGTCCTCCATGTTTTCCAAAACCATCAAAAGGTCCTCCATGTTTTCCAAAATTGCTAGCGCCACCCTTGGGCTACAGGGGTTTCCCCACACGTAGTGTTGTTGGAGGGCTCGATGACACTTGTAAGCACTTAGCATCGTGTCTGGTACAGAGTCTTGATAAATGGGCAGTATTATTTTTCATGTCATGTTATTATTAGCAGGGACCTCGGGAGGGCCTGTGTCAAGGGGGTGGGAGGGGAGAAAAGGGTGGAGGAAGCCGGAGCAGGATTGCTTAGGGAGGGAGGGCAGAGCAGGGTACCAGGAGAGACGCAGGTCTCCCCAGGGGGCTGGAGTGAGGGTCTGCTATGGGGTTGGGTCTCATGCCATTGAGGGAGCTGGTATGTGGTTTGAAGTCACTACAGGTCACCCAGACTGGCAGTCAGAAAGGAAAGCTGGTTGTGATGAGAGCAAGGTGAATGGGGACAGTGTGTCTACTGCTGAGCATGGGGGCAGGAAATTGCAGGTTCAGTCACCAGGAAGAGGGGCAGGGGTGGCCTGGAGAGATGCCCAGTGTCCACTCAGGCGTGCATAGAAGCTTTGCCTTGAACTGTGTGACTCTGGGCTCCCCGGTGACCACTAGGAGCCTCAGTTTGCTCTCTGAGAGTCTGGGAGTCCCGTCTCCCCACGGGACTATGGCTCAATCTGATGCTACCTATTATATCTACCTTCACCCTCGGCTGCCCACTCCTCGCTTCATAGCCTCCTTAGCTGGGGCAACAGCCAAGAATTTCTACTAATTGCCTCTCCCTCCAAAAACAAACAAACCAGAAGGAGTCACAATCTAAGTGTCTTTTTGGTCTGTTGCCGGATCGCTCCTAAGGCCTGCCTGATTTCTGTGAGGCCCAGATATACCAAACCCTTATCTGACAGTTGGGAACAGCGCAGAGTTCTGATTCTGCCACAATGAGCCTTTTGTTCTGGAGAACAGGTGATCTGGTGCATGCAGATTTGAAATGGCTCCAGGAGCACCCTAGTCCTCCCAAGCGCCTGTCCAAACTGGGCGGGGCCTCTAGTGAATCTGCCAAAGTGAACCACGCCTGCCTTCCGCCAGAAAGGAGTGCGGATCTGAGCCCACAGTGGTGGGCCCTGTGAGCTAGCCTGTGGGTACCAGTGCGGTAAATTGTCCATTGTCTAAATGACATGGGGCAGGGGGCAGAGCTCAGAATCTGCCCCCAGTCCGTGTTCCCTGTTCCCTGCTCCTTTAGGGAATGTGAGCTGGAGGCTTCAGGATTACCCTCTCCCCTCCCACAACGTTCGGCCTCCAACCCGCACAGCCCTATGGCCCAAGCTAATGATCACCGCCAGGATAGTGGGAGCCAGTGACATCACCCCATCTTCTGAGGGAGACCACGGTAAGTCTGGTTTCCCGGCTGGCCAGGGCCGCTCGACTGGCCAGGGTACCAGGATGGCGGGTTGCCTGCACAGGACACACCCAACCTTGCCTCCTTCCTGCCAACCACCCTACCCTGTCAAATGCCCAAGGGAAGCGGAGTGACAAGACTAGGGCCCTGTGTGGCCAAACTCACAGAACCCTTGATACCTTCCTTACTCCTCTTTACACCCAGGTGACTCGACTTCTGTCTTGGGGACCTAAAGGTCCACAAGCAGACCCCGATAATGAAAGTGGCTGAGAGAGGGCAAGGGCCCTGGGTTCCCAGGTGGGTGGGGGCCACTTGTTAGAAGCCGACCGCTCAGCTCCCACCCCAGACCTACTAAACTGGAATCTCCAATGCCCTGGCCCTGAATTGGGCTCCTGGGCCCCTGACAATTGCCACGTGGAGCTCAGTTCTTCAGGCACAGGCCCAGGAGCCAAATGACCCAGGACGGAGCCCTGATTCAGCCCCTTATGAGCTGTGCAGCCTTGAGCAAATAATTGAGCCTCTCTGAGCCTGTGTTCTTGTCCCTAAAGTGAGGATGATACTGGCACCCATCCCTCATGGCACATGAAGAAAATATAAGAGAAGCAGGGCTGGGCGCAGAGTACACACCCAATAAACGCCAGAATCATCGTCCCTGTTCCTGTGTGGCCGAGAGCCTGCTGGTAACCAATGCCTTGCCCACTTTCAGCCTGGGCTCTCGCTCTGCCCTGCCTTACGAGCTACATTACCCCACCATCACCAGCAGTCAGGGTTGCCGTGGTTGCATAGCTTGTGCACTGTATAAAGCGCTGTCGCCGGAACTGGGGCTGAAATCCAACCTGACTCCATTGCTAGCCAGGCGCACCAGTATGTGACCTGTGCCAACGAGGGGCATGTTTTCTAATCCGCCCAGAACCCCCATACAGGGAACAGCTGGTGTTTCAGAGCCCCGACCGCGCTTGCCCCAGCCGCTGCCAGTCACAGAACCCAGTACTTCCAGCCCCAGCTCAGCCACCCCGAGGACATGGTGGCCAACGTCTGACTCCCAGTCCCTCCCTAACAGGAAAATGCCCAACGCCACCCTACACCTCCACCCCCACAGTGCATGCAGGCTGCGCAAAGCTTCGTGTCTCTACCTGACATGGCCACTGTCGTTGATGGGGGTTGCAGGTGCAGGCTCAGGTAGGGAGAGAAGAGACTGGTGGCCCACTAGAGTTTGGTTTATAAAACTGGATGTATATTTGGAGGACACCTTGGGACATTTGAAAATCTATTTATTCTTAGATGATATTAGGAAATGATTGTTCATTGTCTTAGGTATTGGGTTATACAAAAGAATGTTCATATTCTTTTTTTTTTTTTTGAGGGCAGTGTCACTGTCCCTCACATGTGGGACCGAACCGGGGCCGTTGGCTTCCCAAACCAGCGCTTAACCACCGCGCCACTCGGCCGGCCCAGGAATGTTCATATTCTTTAAGGATGGATTATTTAGGGAGATGTGTCTTGATGTTTACAACTTACTTTGAAGTGTTTCAACCAAACCAAAATATAGAGATAGAGTTATCATATAGATAGGCAAAACAAATACGGCCAAATGTCAATAGCTATTCCATGTAGATGGTTGGTATACAGATATATACTGGACTATTCTTGCATCCTTTCTGTATGTTTAAAATTTTTTCATAATAAAAACATTTAAATAATAATTTTTAAAAAGAAATGGTGAGAAAGGGACTCCAAGGTTATCTGAGTTCTCCTTGTCCCCTCCCCACCCTGCATTGCTGTCTCCATCTCCAGACGGAAACCCCCTGGGCAGACTCCTGCCACCTTTGGGGGATGTAAGTGGGGGATTCTCCCAGGATGACACGGGAGAACCACCGAGAGCCTTCTCAGTGCCCGAAGAAGGGTGGACCATCTGACTCAGCCCTCCCAGCTCGTGTCCCCTCCCCACCTCGCCTTCGAGTTACTCCTTTGGAATGATAAACTCTAGAGAAGGATGTTCCTTAATGTATTTTACATAATCAGAAAAAATGGAAATAGCCTAACTGTCCATTAGTAGGGGATTAGAGGCATAAATTTAACAGCTGTCTGTCTGCACATTCTGACATGAAGGTATGTGGATGAGCTTGTGACTGAAAAAGAAAGTTGCAGAATGATATGCATAATATGGTGGTTTTAAAAGAAAACACTAGATATATATGATGTGTATTTCTAGAGAAAGATCTGGGAGGTGGTCCACCGGACTATTCGCAGTGGTTACTTCTAGAAAGTGAGAGTAGATGGAGGATGAGAAACTCACTTTTCATGTCAAACACATCTGCACTTTTGGAATCTGTTTACAATTCTAAATGGCACACACCTTAGAGTACCTACTACATTTCAGACAGTATAAATAAAACTCACATAGCACATACTGTGTGCCAAGAACTGTTCTCAAGACTTCATACTAATATTAACTCATTTGATCAACATAATTTAATTCACATATTATTATTATCATCTTTCCCAATTTAGAGATGAGTGAGGCACAGAATAATTAAGTAACTTGCCCAAGGTCGCAGGGCTGGTAAGTGGCAGAGCTGGGATTTGAAACTGGGCAGTTCCTCTCTACCGATGATGCCATAACAACTCTATTATATCACATTGAGGCCCAGAGACAGGAAGTGCCCAAAGTCAGGATGAGTTTGGCCAGCGCCTGGTTGGGGAAAGAGGAAGAATAAAGGCCAGTCTTGTCCTCCATGGGGTTCGTCCTGCTGTCTGCAGGTGGGCGAAGACTAAATCTTGAAATCCTATCTCCTTTACATGTGGGTCCAGCTAGAGGCCCCCAGTCACAATGGGGACCCCATGGTTCCAGCGCTCACCCCATCCCCAGCATCGTTGGGGCCTAGACAAAGGTGTCACACTGCCCCAGAACCACACCTTAGAATTCTGAGAATAAGTAGTGGCCCAACACCCCTGAGGAGACACACCCAAATAGTAGCAGTGACAGATCTGGGGCGTGAAATCGCGGGTAATTTTTATTTCCTTCTTTGTACTTTCCCACAGT
The DNA here is from genome assembly GCA_033961575.1 of Aselliscus stoliczkanus. NCBI lineage: Eukaryota > Metazoa > Chordata > Mammalia > Chiroptera > Hipposideridae > Aselliscus > Aselliscus stoliczkanus. The sequence goes on from CM066730.1 coordinate 165,724,917, forward strand.
TTCCAAATTTTTATTTGGTGAACATGCATCACTGTTATAAGTAGAAAAAAAATGTACTGTTTTTTTTTTCTCCAGGAGAAAACAAGGACATATCACAGGAAGTATTTCAGCCATTGAGCGTAAAATGTATGACCCTTGTTAAACCAAGAAGAGGAAATAGGAAAGGGAGAGAGAGAGGGGAACCAGCATTTGTTGGGTGCCTACTTACATGCAAGTGTGGTGCTAGGACCACTAAATCTATGGTCTCTTTGATTGTGACAACTACCCTGGGAGTTTGGTGCTATGATCCCCACTTTACAGGTGGGGATACTGAGGCATGTAAAGGGAAAGTGACTTGCTCTTTTTACTCACTATGCTGCCTTTCCATGAGGTGGCAAAAAATGCAGTTTCCGAACCAGTTTGGTTTAGAAACATCCAGAGTTCCTACCTATCATGCAGGGTCTCTTAGGGGAGAGTCACCAGTTCTTTGCGATACAGATGCCCTTCCAGGCATCACTGTGCTGTAGCTCAGAACGGTGACTGCTGTCCATTGTTTGCCATTTTCTTGATGACAGAGGACTGTTTTATGTTCTGTGTACAATGTTTTGTCTGGCGGCATTCATGTCTAATGTAGATAAAGCCTAGGTGGACTCAGTCTACCATTTGGTTGCCATAACACTGAAAATGGTACAATCCTTTTGGAAGCGATAAGTGACCGAGGAGCAACAGCTAGGAACAGGTTGAAATCTTTTGACTCAAGAATTCCATTCCAGGGGATGTAGTTCTAAGAACTACGTCAGCAAAAATAGAAAGCTACATGCATGAAGATGTTTGTGTCAGTATTAACTACAATAGCAAACAATCTACAATACAACAATGTGATGGGAGATGCTATAAAAAGTGACCTTTTACAATGGATAGTTTATCTCCAAGAGCCCCCCTCCTCCATGATCTTTGCCTCCTGAGAGTCAAACCCTTGTGAAGTCCCCTCTCAGCACGGAATAGGGCTGGCTTAGTGACACATAGGATACTGTGCAAGTGACCATGAGTGACTTCCAAGGAGAGGTCATGAAAGGTGTTGCAGCTTCCGCCTTGGGCTCTTGATCACTCATTCTAGAGGAAGCCAGCCACCATGTCATGAAGAAACCTAAGCCACGCTATGGAGAGGCACTGAGACCTGCGGCTACCAGCCAGGCCAGTGGGCCACCTCGGGAATGGATATTCTCCAGCCCCAGTCAAACCCTCAGATGATGGTAGCCCGGCCTGACATCTCAACTGCAATCTCATGAGAGACCCTGAGCCACGGCTGCCCAGCTAAGCTGCTTCTGAAATTCCTAACTGAAAGAAACTATGAGACAGAATAAATGTTACTGTCTTCAGTCACTAGATTTGGGGGTAATTTGTTCCACAGTCATAAATAACCATTGTTCTATACAATGGATACCATACAGCAATAAAAGTGAATGAACTACTGCTCCATGCAACAATGGGGGGTGAATTTCACAAACATAATGTTTGTGAAAGAAGCCAGATACCAAAAAGGACATTCTCCGTGACTTTATTGATACAAAGGTCAAAACACACTCAAAATTAATCTCTGCTGTCAGGGGAGGGGAGGAGAGAAGAGGTTAGTGGCTGGGAGAATATCAGGAGGGGCCCCCAGGAGCTCAGAACATTCTACTTCTTGATCTGGGGGCTGTTTAGTTTAGATCATGGGTATGTTTAGTTGGCAAAAATTCACCCAGCTATGCATTTAGGATTTGTGCTAGTCTGTATGTACACTATATTTCAATACAAAATGTTTTTATTAAAATGATCATTTTATATGCACTGTGGAAAATCTAGACACCTATGATCAGGTCCATGAAAAGGGCAGAACCTCAGGAGAGCCTGTACAATGATTTGCAGGCCTGTAAAATGCACAGGCACAGAGAAGGCAGGATGAGGGGGAAAATGAAATCTTTGTGTTGGGAGGCAGGGATTCTAGGTAACTTTAAAATCTTTTAGTATTTCATTTAAGAAGGTAGGAGTCAGGCCGGCCGAGTGACGCATTGGTTAAGAGCTGGCTTGGGACGCCAGCAGTTCAGATACCACATATGAGGGCCAGTGACACTGCCCTCTACAGCTAACAACAGCTCCACCTGGAGCTGGGCTGCGAGCCCCGGTGACGGTGTAGGCCGCAGTCCCTGCTTCAGTGAGCTGCCATAGGCTACAATGAGTGGCCGGCAGCCGGTATGAGCTGCCAATAGCCATGGTGAGCGGCCATGCAGAGGTCAACGACCGATCTGCCTCATCCGGGAAGAGCACAATGACGATACCAACATGGGCCAGTGAAACAACGTCCTCCACAACTAGACTGAAAACTAAAGGACAGCAACTTGTCTGTTCCCCTTCCCTGATTCCCCAATGCTGTTCCCCTCCCCCAATTCCCAATAAAATCTTAAAAAAAAAAAAAAAAAAAAGAATGTAGGAGGCTGTCTTGTCAAGAAGAATGGGGGTGGGAGGGAGGCGGAGAGGTATGATACATTTCCACAGGGTGGCTAACCAGAAACAAAAATATAGTTCTCTAAGGAGTAAGCTTTTTATTCACCCAAAATTTGGCTACCCAGAATAACTCCTTCCCAGAGAGTTTACAAATTGATCTAGCATGGCTTCTCTAGCAGAATTGGTTATTGAAACTACCATTTTCATTAAGGCAGAAAAGTGGAGGCCTATGCTTAATGTACACGGTCTGGCTGGGTGGAGGGAAGTCACGCCAAGCAGAGAGAGAAGGTGTCCGCGACACGGTGGGCAAACAGGGCAGTGAGTATCAATTTACTGTGAAGGAAGAAAGAACTTTGCGGCCCGGAGAAGCCTTCACGGGGCTGATAGTGACAGAATCAGAGCAGAAATATCACCCTCAAATCCCCAACATGGCTGCAGACTCCAAAGAGCCTGGAGAGAGTCCTCTGCTTCACTGAGCTGTGAACTTCGGATTTCCCATAAAGCTTACCAGAATAGAGTCCATATTGTTCTCAGAGAAATCAAACATTCTAATATTCGGGCATATTCAGAATCTGTTTGCAGCCCCTCCCATATGCCATCTCCCAACTCAGAATCTGCCTGTGGCCCCCCAACCTGCCACCCTGCAGCACAGCCTTACAAGGTGCTCCTGAACCGGCCCCAAACTGCCAGTCCAATCCATGCACCCAAGACTGGGTCACCTCTGCCCACTGCACCCCTCAACAGGGAACTCCCTTCACCAACTGATCTTTACACGGCAAAGGACTTTCTAAGCTTCAGAGCTGTGGAAGAAACCACAAAAGGAAACGTCTGACAGATCCATGCTGCAGGAACACAAAAAATTCCGGTGTGATTAAAAAATACAAGCAAAGTTAAAAGACGAACAACTGGGGAAAATATTTGCAGCAAATACCGCAGACAGATGGTTAGAACCCTTCATTTGTCAAGAACTCACATAAATCAATTAAAAAAAAAGATGTCCATGGATAAAAGGGCAAAGGATGTAATAAAAAGCAAATATAAGTGGCCAATAAACATTTGGAGGAAAGCAAAGCATGCTCAGTCTCTCTAAGGGACCAAGAAATGCAAACAGCAATAAGGTGACATTACATCAACAGAGGTCCTGCTAGGTGCTGGCGGAAGCAGAGTGACATGGCGTCCACACAGGCACTGTGGGCGGGGCTGGAGAGCAAACTGGTGAAATATTTCTAACAAGCCACTTGGTGACAGTTACCAAAAGCCTGAAAAATGTTCCTACTGTTTTTGTATTTTTTAAAACCATTTCTTTAGAAACTTTCCAGCAAATAACGTGATGATATTTATCAGCCTTCTTAAGATGTCCATACTTTTAGTCTCACATTTCTGATTATTTCCTCCGAAACCTAGAGGCTGAAATATGGCTCGGGGTGTATGTACAGAGATGTCCACTGCAATGTAAATGTGTAATAATGAAAAGCTGGAAACAACCTAAGCATCCTATAGCTGGAAAATGGGTGAGTCAATTATATGCATCCGTGTGACTGACATCATAGCCTTATAATAATCAAGAATTCCAGATGATATGGGAAAAGGCTAATGATATAATACATTTGTAATGGAAAGTAAGCTTTAACATTCTTAAAGAAAGGGTGGGGGGAAATCCTAGCCAATAGGCTAGAAAACACACCAAAAATCGGTTGCCTCTGGGTGGTGAATTTGGGGGGAATTTGTGTATGTGCTTCTTTACCCTTTTCTGTACTTTCCACAATTTCTACAATGAGCAGTATTATTTTGATAAACAGATTAAAAACTGTATTTCTTAGTGACAAGCAAGAGCAATCAATCCCTTTATGAATCCGCACAAGGTGGGCTCAGTAAATACTTTGAGTAAATGAATGAATAGCTCAGTCTTGTGAATTGTTTCTGACCCGGTTTTTATGGCCTGATGATTAGTGCTTCTGTCTTTTCTCCCTTGAATCCTGGAAGCTCTAAAAAGGCAGAAATCATGAGTCTCCATTTAGTCATATCCAGCCAGTGCCTTGCACCCAGGGGGTGCTTAAGTGTTTTTGTTTTTAATTAATTAAGCATCTCGAATAGTTAAGTGTGATTTAACATGAGATAAAGACTCTGGATGCCAAGGGTTATTTGTTAAACCCATTCTTTATGAAGTCAGGGAACTCCCAGAAAGCCAAGGAGAAGAGACCCAGAAGTGGGTCCAGTGGCAACTCGGGCCCTACCTGGTGGCCACGACATATTTTGGCTACATCTGCTGGCTAGTGCTGAGAATGCTGTCCTCGGAATCCCCATTCTGCAACTACCTACCTACACGGCGGCGTTGGGCAGCTCACTCACCCTTTGTTCCTTCATGATGAGCCAAAGGTGCTGGAGTATTTCCAGCTAGCTGTCACCAGGATTTCTAAAAAGCATCTGATCCTGAAAGTTGGTTTAGAATATCAAGTTGAAAGTTATCTTTAGAGCACGGCAGAATTTTTCTGTTAAAAAAAAAAAACTCAATTGATAATCAAATCAATCCTGTGCACCAGTGAGTTAGGCTCCACTTCACTTTATTTACATTTTTGTTTTTATCTCCAATTTTAAAAATAATTAAACTAGGCAACCTTAAGATTCTGGCCAGCACCACAGAATTTTTGGAGCATTGGTAGAGATTAGAAACAATGCCTCTGCAATACACTATTTAAGAGAATGAGATGACGTTGTTGAAGTAACTGTTTAATGAAAGAAGGGAATGGAGACAGCCCTGGGCATTTCTTCTTCTCCCAGCCCCTCCTTGATCCTGAATCCTCCCGTCGATCCACAGACCTACGGTTCTGCTGGCTTACAGTGACCTCTGCAGACAGCAGGGAGTTGCACGGCTATCTCTGAGCCAAGGATGTGAAGAGAAACCCCTTCCGCTTTCCCTGGCCTCCCAGAATCCGCTCTCACCAAACAGGATCGCCCCCTTTGCACAGAAAATGGACGCCAGGGCACTTGGTGCATAGCATTGAAACCATCTAGTTCTGCTTGTACTGCCCCCACTTGACTGTGCATCAGAGGCTGGAGCTGGTTCATGGTACAGTCATGAACCTCCTGAACTACCCAGTAGAAAAGTTCACTTGGGGAGCTCCGGGCTGCTCCATGACTGGGCCAGGAAATTAGTCTTCCTGAATCCCCACTTGAGCCCCTCCCAAAACAGGGGAGGTGACAGCGTAGAACCCAGTGCAGTGGTAGTTACCCTCTGGAGCCAAATGGCCTCTATCAGATCCTGGCTATGCGACCCTGGGCAAATTATTGAAGCTCTCCATGCTTAAGTTTCCTTATCTTAAAAACAACAACACAGGGTTAATAGTCATCCCTGCCTCAATAGATTAAAAGACTTGAAACATGTATATATTTTTAAATACCTTCATATTTATAACATAAGTATATAAAGAGTACAGTAACTGGCATGTGGTATTTAATGAAAATTGTGTATTCTTATTTGCTTGAGAAAGAGGGGACACTTGAAGAAACTGAAGTATATCCATTTCTTGTTTCGTAAGAAAAGATATGCGTCTCGGGCTTTCCCTTTTTCCCCCAAAGGACCCCAACGCGAGCTCTCCTCACTTGATGCCACGCCTCCCTCCAGGAAAATCTGCAGAGGGGGACCCTTTGCCTAGAGACACTGTCACCGTTCAGCTCTTAGCGCAGAGCCCGTCTTCTGAGAGGCTTTCCCTGCCTGTCTTATTTCCAGGTGGCTGTCATCTCGCTCTGCGGTGACCTGCAGGAGCTCCGCGTCCCAGCACCTGGCGCGGTGGCGGCACACGGCAGGCCCTCGGCACAAAGCCTTCAGGTCGCAGGGGCGTTAAGCGGCCTCGGCGCCCGCTAGGCAGGGGAGGAGCGGGGAGGAGCCCCGGGAACTAACCGCAGCACAACCCCTTACTCTCCCTCGACCCAACTGCCACCCAGACCTGTTAGTTTTGCTTCCCCCAGCTGCCTTGTTTGCCGGCGAGAACTAAGAGTGTGCAGAAGTGCTAAAAAGATCTGCACGAATCAGGAGCACGCCCGGCTCTGGGGCTGATGGAAGCCCAAGCCTGCGGGCATCCTGACCTCAAAGCAGGGTCCCGCACCCCCAAAAGGGTGCGAGCGTGGGCCCTGGCCCCGCCTCTGGCCGGCGGCAAGCTCCGAGGTGTCGATTAGTGGCTGCGCCCGAGAACGTCCGTTCGACACAGGAAGCAGGGAAAGAGGCCGGAGGTGCCTTCACAACGCGCGGCAGCCCTGGCCGATCTGATAAAGAGGAAGGAAGCCCGCGACGCCGCGGAACCGAGCTGACAGCTCCCCAAACGGACGAGGCTGTGCAGCTGTCACCGTCGGGTTTGCAGCCTCGAGGCCGAAAGGAGGGGAGCCTGCGCCCCCTGCTGGTCGCTGTAAAACCGCACCCATCTGGTGAAAAGAAAGCGAGCAGGTGGCTGCAGGGACAAGGGCCCGCTAACTCCTGCAGAAGGTGGTAAGCCGGCCTGGGGGGATGCAGGGCTTGGGAGGGCCTGGGCCTTCTTCTACGTTCTGCTCCTTGCAAGAGAGCTGCCCCAGAGAACAAACACCAGGATAGGTTCGCTCCAGCTGGAGCTCTGCTCACCTGGCAACCCAATTACCTTGGCTGTCGGGTCGGGGAGCCAAGTCCACCCTAGTGAGAAAAGCAGAAGCACTTGTACAGATTGCAGAGCACCATGTGCATGTTGCTCCATTCCTTGGGCTCTAACTTTAGCTCTGTCACTTGCTAGCTGTGCGACCTGGAGCAAATTTTTTAACCTCCTATGCCTCCCTTCCCTCATCCATAGAGATAGCCTCTATCTCAGGATCGTTAGGGAGACTGAGTTAACGTATGTAAAGTGCTTAGAATAGTTCCTGGCTTTTGCGCATGTTTGTCAAGTTAAATTTTGTAAATTTCAGTTTAGGTTGTAGGCTTGTTGTATTTGCTGTAACTGGTTCCTCATTCTGGGGGTTTTCTTGCTGTCTTTCAATCATGTATTTCTAAGTTTAATTCCACTGTGGTCAGAGAACATACTTTGTATGATTTCGTTCTTTTGAAATTCGTTGACGCTTGCTTTATGGACCAGCATATGGTCTGCTTGCTAAAAGTTCCACGTGCACTTGGAAAGTATGTACGTTCTGCAGTTGTTAAATATAGTGTTCCAATGTCCATTAGGTCAAATTGGTCATTCAAATCTGCTATCCTTACTGGGCCGGGGGGTGGGGTGGGGGGAGTGTGTAGTGGGGGGGGGAAGGTTCCTGCTTGTTCTAACAGTTACTGAGAGAGCTATGTTAAAAATGTCCAATTATGATGCTGTATTTGTCTAGTTCTCCTTTTAGCTTAACTTTTGCTGTACATATTCAAGGCTGTGTTGCTAGATGCATATACATTTACGGCTGTGGTATCTTCTCAGTGCATAAACCTTGCATCGTTGAAAAAGGACATTATAAATGTCCTACATAATGTCCTTCATCTTCATTTGCCTCAAAGCCTGCTTTGTATGTTAAATGGTTACATCTGCTCTTTTTACTGTCAATGAAGTAACTATTCCACCCTTTAATTTCAATGCTTATAGTTTCAATAGCTTCTTATGCCCTTATAGTCTGCTTCTTGTGAATTTCATGTTGGGTTTTGATTTTTTTTTTTTAAATTGTTTGACATTCTCTTTTAATCCAATTGTTTAACCCACTTACATTTAACATAATTACTAATGGTGTAGGGTTTATAGCTAACCTTTTGTTATGTTTTTTCCAATATGTCCTATCCTTTGTTGCTTTAGTACTCTCCCCTTTCTTTTGGATTCATTACTTTTTCAAATTCAATTTTCCCCTTGAATCTTAGATTTTATTTCTTATAATTCTTAGTAGTTACCCTAAAAATTACAATATTTATCTGATTTATTATAGTTTTCGTAAATTGGTACTTTAACCACTTGCCAAATGATGGCACTTTAAAGAGTCCCCCGTCTTCCAAAGTTTGTGCTGAAAAGTCAGCCATTGGTTTTATTGTTACTCCTTCAAAGTTTATGTTCTTTCTCTCTGGCTGTCTTTAGGATTTTCCTTGGTTTTCAGCAATTTGACTATGATATGCTTAGGTTTGATTTCTTTGTTTTTATTCCATATGGAGTTTGCGGAGTTTTGTGAATCTGTGGGTTGATATCTGTCAACAGTTTTGAAAAAGTCTCAGCCATTATTTCAGCAGCTATTGTTTCTGCCCCACACACTTTCTGTGTGGGACTTCAATTACACTTATCTTTAGATTGTGCTCCATGCCTCTTATGTGCTTTACTTGTATTTGTTCTTTGGTTTTTGCATTTTTTTTACTATCATTGTTTCAGTTTGGAATTTTTTCTATTAATCCATCTTCAAGCACTAATCTTGCTTTCTGCTATGTCCAGTCTGCTGTTAAATCCAAACAATGAATTCTTAATTTTAGATTTGTGCTTTTTAGCTCTAAAAAACAAGCTTTATCGAAGTATAATTTACAAACTGTAGAATTCACCCATTTTACTTTTTTTTTTTTTGAGGGCAGTGTCCCTGGCCCTCACACGTGGGACCGAACTGGAGCCGCTGGCTTCCCATCCCACCTTTTTGATATAATTTGTATACCATAAAGATCACCCTTTCAAAGTACACAATTCAGTGGTTTTAAGTATATTCACTGAGTTGTGCAACCATCATCATATCTAATTCCAGAGCATTTTCATCAACTCCAAGATGAAACCCCATACCCATGAGTAGTCACTCCCCATTCTTTCCTCCCCCAGCTCCTGGCAACCATTAATTTATTATCTCTACACTTGCTAGTTCTACACTTGGACGTTTTACGTAAATGGAATCATACAACATGTGGTCTTTTGTGTCTGGCTTCTTTTCACTGAGCATAATGTTCTCAAGGTCCATTCACATTGTAGCTTGTCTTACTTTTTAATGGCTGAACAGTATTCCATTTTATCAATATATTTTATCCATTCATTAGTTAATGGGTATTTGTTTCCATTTTTTGGTTATTATGAATAATGATGCCATGAGCATCTGTGTACAAGATATATGGATGAGTTTTTAATTATAATTACAAACTTAGGAGAGGAATTTCTGGGTAACTTTTTGAGGAACTGCCAGCCTGTTTTCCAGATCAGCTGCACCATTTTACATTGCCACCAACATATGCGAGTTCTAAGTTCTCCACCTCGTCAACTTTATAATTGTCCATTTTATTGGTTATAGCAATCCTAGAGGGTGTTTTTTATGGTTCCATTTTACATATCCCTGATGACTAATAATGTTAAGCTTCTTGTGTTTATTAGCCGTTTATATATCTTCTTTGGAGAAATGTCTATTCAAACGCTTTGCCTTTTTTCAAAATTGGGATTTTATCATTGAGTCGTTTAAGAATTCTTTAACTGGATACTAGATCCTTATCTACAATGCATGTTTATAACCGTTCCATCACCCTAGAAATAATCCCTCATACCTGTTCGCAGCCAATTCCCACTCCCACCCCAGTGCCAGGAAACCACAAGGCTGATTTGTTTCAGGAAAACCCCTCTAATAAAATTTTGTCTCCTAAATATTAATATCATGGGAGATTTCCCTCTGCCTTTTGGAAGCCCTGGGCTTGGCTTCTAGCAAGCCATGTAGAGCTCTGGAGTTCAGCAAGTGTCATGTGAGAAAACCAGTCTTCTATTTGGGGTCTCAGATTTCCACTGTGCCCAATAACTATGAACCTCGTGATTTTCTTTCCTCCAGCAGAGCCCCTCTCCATTGACCAAACCCAAACCTGTTCCAGGCCCAGAATCAGCAAATGCCCCCAGGGGAGAAAATGGCCAGACCATCAGTTCACCTCAGAAAGCCTTCCTCCTCTGATCCAATTCATGTAGTCTTTATTGCTTCCAGTTTTCTGTTTAAAAATATTTTGTTGGCACTTTAAATCACTTTTTTTCCTGGCAGTTATAGCAGTATCACATTGCTGTGACCTACTATATCATACCCACCAATTATTGTAAGTTTTTAAGTCTTTATATTTTCAGGCAATTTTCCTTTTTTCCCCTCCCCTCCTCCAGATATATGTTGGCTATTTGGAGGACATAATTCTTCCATATGATTTTTTAAATAATTTATCTAGTTCCCCCCCAAAAAAAAACTTTTGCGATTTTGTTGGAAAATATATTGAATTTATAAATTACTTGAGACAGAATTGAAATTCTTATGCTTTTAAACTCTCCATCCGTGAACATGGTATACCTATCCACTGAACAGATTTCCATTAGGTCCTTTGATATTTTGTACTTTTCTTCATAAAAGAATTACACATTCTTTATTAGATTTGATCCTAAATATCTTAGTTTTATCTTTTAAATCACTTTTTTAAAGGACAGGTAATGTATGGGTTACACATTTTTGAAGCTCAAAAAATTATACAGTGACCATTTCCCACCCATTTTCCTCAGTCACCCATTTTTTCTCTAGAAGATACCAATGTTACTAGTTTATCTACTAATTTTTCATATGGTGAATATTAGTATATAGTAGTTATATTGATCTTTGTTCCTTAATCTTGTATCTAGTAACCTGGCTGAATTTTCCTATTATTTCTAATGGTAGATTATTTTTGGATTTCCTTTATTTATATGCATTCATCTGCAAAGAGCAACCATTTGGTCGATTCTTTTCCATTCTTTATTCTTTTTACTGATTTTACTGCGTTGGCTAGGATGCCTCTAATAAAAGTAGCGATGGAAAATGGCTGGATAATAGCTGTGATAGAGGGCAGTCTTATCTTATTCCTGACTTTAATGAGAGGACTTCTGTTTCATGTTTATATATGAAATTTGCTCTTGAAATAGGTTCTTGTCAGCTGTGTTTTATCAGGTTAAAAAAATTTTTTTTACCTCCGGTCCTGTTTTGCTAAGAATGACTATCATGAAAGCTTTTATGAAATTATTTTATGCACCTATTAAAATGATATGGCTTTTCTCCTTTAATCTATTGATTATACTGAATCACCCACTCATGGAAAAAAAAGTAGTCTCAAATAAAACTTTTACCCCAAGTTGCTATTTATTTTCATGAGGGGGAGAAAAAAGAACCTTTTATGATAGTGAAAATATACTTTATTTTAATACAATAGCTGCCAGCAATATACTGGTTCCAGAGAAACAGAAGAAAATACAAGCATTCTATAATAAGCTTTCATTTGCCTTTTCAAGTAATTCTAAAGAAAATACTCCAATTCTGTTCAACATTATGACTTGGGGAGTTATATTTTTTTCCAATTTTGACAGCCCCAACCTTGATAATTTGTAAAGAATGGAATAAAAAAGCCCACATAATGTATCAATAATGAATACTTCCCTCTCTTTGAATCAAATATTATAACCAGTGTAAGAAATTGGTTAATCAATAAACTTGATGAAATGTATATCAAAATGTTCATCAAAAAATACATTTCTATTTATCATTTTTACCTGGTAGATATTTTCTAAATGGATATTTTAAATGCACAGAAATAAAAGCTATCTACTACATGCAACTCTGGAGAGATTCAAAACTCAACGGAAATAAAAATGCCTAAATTCTAGAGTTGATCAACTCAGGGTTAAGAATAAATGTCAGAAATCTCTTAATTGTATACAGTTTGCTCAAGGGTCTAAAGATAAGTTGTGAAAGCCAAAGTTACCAAGAAATAAAATCATATGAATTTTCTCATAAGTCAACAATCCTAGTAAAAGGAAATAACAGAACTATATAGAAAATCTTCATTTACATTTTTTTTTTAAAGAAAGTCGTATCAACTGACATGGTAGAAAGCTTTCCAACTATTGAATATAAAAATTTTTCGGAATCCCTTGGTAAATAGTGATAGCTTCCGTTCAGACTCTCATCTCCTCGTTGGTTTAAATGAAGGGGGAAATGATTCAGTAGTTGCAGGAATATCATGATTTTCATCATGTCAACATATATAGTACATGAATTGCCATTAAAAACTCTTATGTCCCAAATCTCCTACAATGTTATGCTATGATCTTTCCACACATATAAGATGGGGTAGAGCCTGTGCTACGATCATCCTTTTTACTGGCTTTTGTCCATTTGCCAACCTCAACACCATCTGACTAACTTCCCTGATCAAGTAATAAGGTCTGTCTTTCTACAGAGAAAAATAATTCTGCCTTCATCAAAATCATTACCAGGTAGACCTGCCTTCCTTGGACATCGAGACAGCCAAGTGTAATCCTGGGGTAAATATTTTAATAAAGAGAATAGACAAGGTGAAAACACTCCACAGTTGAGTTTCAGTTTTTCATCACTCTATTTTAAGAAATGCTGCTCTTTCCTCCTTTGCCCTCCACCGTGTACTACTCAGTCCAACCACTCACTTGAAAGAACAGATAACCCTTTTTATGAATCTTTTTCATACTTTAAGCTTCGAGGAAAGGTTCAATAGCACCTGAATGCCAAGTTACCACTATTTAAAATATAGGTGAGGGCTGGCCCAGTGGCGCAGTGGTTAAGCGCTGTCTTGGGAAGCCAGTGGCCCTGGTTCGGTCCCAAATATGAGGGCCAGTGACACTGCCCTCAAAAAAAAAAAAAAAAAATAGGTGAAAGGTGATGATGTATGTCTGTGTACTAGTGCAAATGGGACATTTTTCACCCACTGCAGCTATTGCTATAGAATTTCTCAATAGATATCCTGATAGTGCTTCTTCCTGGAACCAGATAAATCACCATCCAATGTTTAATTACAAAAAGGTGGGTGCCCAAACTTTTTGATCAGGATTAAGGTCTAAGAAAGGTAAAGAAAAAAAAAAATCTCCCTGAGCCAAATGGATACAATATGGAGCTTTTCTTATCTTTCTATACTGAGCTAATTACTGATAGGTTAAAAATACGCAGTATGCTTATAAAAATCAGACTACTTCCATAAAGCCAGTACTTCTTAAGTGTTAGCCTATCAAAGAGGGAAAATTGTTGCCATTTTAAAGCAACATACTTTAAATTTCCAAAAACAGCCTATGAGAAATAGCACTTCTTAAAACAAGTATAAAAAATTACCAAAAATGTAATACAGTTACAACCCCGGCTTTGGAGTGATACTTAGAAAATCTAATTTTTTAAAAATGAATAAATATATAGCAGACTTCTGTTTTATTTTCACGAAGTTCATCCTCCCTTGTTAGAACACAAATAATCCCTGATTTAGGACTTCAATTTAAAAGAAACAAAACAAACATGCAGAGTGCTATTTCTCAATGTGGCAGTAGAAAAATTTAACTGAAGGAAACACAATGATTGAGATTAGGCAAAACTGTGGTAATAACATACTCACCACAACAACTATAATTTAGTCCAAAAGGAGTGACCCAGCCTCCACCCAAAGTCTAACAGTAAATGGGGATGGAATGGGAACGCTGGTGATGTTTTATCTTGTTTTTAATATAGGATGGATAATGTGTTCTTTAGATTACCCACATTAAATACACTTTAGAGACAAAAATTCTACTTGATATTTTGACAAACCTACCCAACATTCTTTCGGTTAATTTCTGTAAAGTGTTAATTTTTATCTTACTAATCATTATACTGTGTTATAGCTAAGTCAACTAAATAGCAGTTTATGTAGTGTTGCTCAAAAGGTCTACAAACAGTAAGGTTCTATGCTTACCTAAAAAGGAGCTTTTTAAAATAAAGGAAGAAAGCAATAATGTTCCAAATGAATGGCACTGGGCAAAACACATACAACAAACACATATAGGCAGAGATCGGGTGCCCAATGGTTTCTCTTCGATGGCTACAATGCTCGAGGAAGATCTTGCAAATATCACCCCTCCCTCTAAACTTTTAGCTTTTACATAGTGTCAGGTGTTATCATTGGTATAAAGAATAAATGCCTTTAGGAGAAGTAAAAATCCATGTACAAAGTCAAATAGCAAAATCTGTAGTGACTTTCTGTAGAAGGCTCTTTTCTGGTGGTAACACCCTTAGTTCATATCCAGAATTGACTAAATCGAAACAGGATTTTGATACAGTAGCAATCCTTTCATATACTCTTACTAAATATTATAAAATTCCAAAAAAAATACATAAATACTCCTTGTACCATGCATTATGCACCAGTTTGGGGCTGACTGATGAGGTCATGGTTACTATTCTAACTGTCAAACATTGCACCTCAAAAGTCCTGCCATCTATACACAGTGAATGGACACAATGGTGAGGGCTCTAGAGAGATGGCCAACTATCTCTAAAGTGAAATGTTTACGATGAAGTGTCTCCAAATTAGAGGAGAGGAGGATGTGGGGTAGGGGAGGTAGGCAGGATAAAGCAATTTTAAAATAATACTGCTGAGGAGTGTATGCTCAAAGATAGCTACTATATCTCGTCTATCCTTTATCCTAATCTTGAATAACTGCCATGTTCATGCAAAATAAAATTTCTATTTTATAAGAAGAGGAGCAGTCTGTTAGGAAAAGCATATTCTTAGTCAAGGAAAGGTGTGAAGACATCTCTGTCGTAAGTGCTATTTTACTTGGTAAGTCTTTTGGCTACATCACTATATGCTATTTCGACCTCCTTGTCACTGGGACAGGTATTGGTGAACTCGTCCCTACTATAAGCATTAGTTAAGTATCTCCAGATGCCGGTCATTCCTTTTGGAATATCAAAGTTGCGGTATTTTTTGGCCACCACCTGAAATACAAAGAGATCAAAAGTTAACATTTATTTTTCATGTCCTGTAAACCAAACATATCTCTAACTACTGCTTCTATTTAGAAAAAAAAAAAAAAAAGCTTAATGTCCTCCATGCTATTCTCATCAATTTCATCAAGAGGTGGAGAATGAAGTCAGAAGTCACCTCAAGTTTGAACTAGAAATTTAAACAATAAGGGCTGCGAACTACACCAGCGGGTCAGGGATGTAACAGTGACTGCAAATGACTGTCCTGACCATCCAGAGAGACAGCCAAGTGTCATCACTGGAGAAATACTTTAAAACACACACACTATTTTAGATTTCTAAATTTTCTTGATCGTGAGTGCTCAACTAGTGTTTATTACTATTCTGTTCAGCACTGTATCTCACACAATAAATACTCAATACATATTTTTTGCCTTGAATAGAAAAAACCGGGTGATCACAGAACAGAATTTGATGATGTAAGTCAGTGCAGCAAACTGTTGTACCTGTTACATCTTTGAATTTTTTTGCAGTCACAGAAAAAAAAAAAATTCCTCCTTCAAGTCTCAATTTTAAGACATAATTTTCCATTTGATTAACTCTAGGGTGTTCCAACTATTGCCTAAACAGCATTAAACTACACTCTTTGTGGGGGGGATGAGGGGGGTCTTAGTCATATTGCCAGAAGATCAGAAAAGCTTTACGTACACAGGAAGTGCTATCATAGGACACAGAATACTGGGTCTAATGTGACACCTCATCCTACAAATCTACCTTGACAATGTGCAATTTGGGCAGCAGGTTGCAATCAGCCAGTGTCATTTCGTTGCCATCCAGAAATTTACGTGTGGAAAACTTAATGTCCTCCATACTGTTCTCATCAATTTCATCAGGGAGAGGAGAATTCAGATACTCATCCAGTTTCTGCAGTGTTTTCAAGAGACCCCTCTCCAATGCTGAAAGAAAGATGGGAAGACGATAAGAAGGGAAGCCACACCCCAGCCCCAAAGTGCTCCATTCGTCTTGCAGTCAATAACTGCCTGTCAAATGCTAGTAACAGCAAGCATCTGACAGGAGGCACACCAGGAACAAAACAGACAGGGTCCTGCTCTCCCGGAGATGATTTACATGGGGCTGGTGGGGATGAGACAAACAAATGTGTTCAGATAAATATAAACACCAGCACAATAGTTTCAGATAGTGGTAGCTGTAAAAATTTGTTAATACCTGAATACCCCACATACAAACACGTGATGGCCCAGCACAGTTGATACTTAAACTGGAAAAATGGGTAAGAGAAAGCAATTCTATTATTTCAAATCTAGGGAAGAAAATCCTGCCAAGACAGATATTATCTGCCCCCAATTTTAAGTCCTGCTCCCATGAGAATATTTCAATTTTTTCACCACAAAATGTGTTAAGAAACCTCAATACAAACAATCTAAGCAGAAAACCTGGAGTTTTTGCACTATCTTAGATTACACAAGAAGCCAAGAATAGCACTATTAGGGCCAGCCGAGTGGCGCTGTGATTAAGTGCTGGCTTAGGAAGCCAGCAGCCCTGGTTCAGTCCCACATATGAGGGCCAGTGACATTGCCCTCAAGGAAAAAAAAAAAAAAAAGAATAGCACTATTGTATAATAACATGAAACAAGTCAGGTTAAAGAACTCAATTTACGATACAAAATTGAGGGCCTCCAGAGCCAAATAGATGAAGATGCTGTAACTGTTATGACTCAGAAAGAGGTCGGACAGAACCACCCCTGTATGTCTGGAAAGTCAAGTTAGTGACCCTTAGCAGAGGTGGAAATGGGGATGTCATTAGAAAGAAATATGGAATAACAATAGATCTTCTGTCATCCTTTCTTCCCCTTTACCTTCCCAAACCACCTTCACCTCCCACTCCCAGAATATATGAGTTTACACACAGATGATTACAGTACTTGGCCATAAAAGGAAGTTAAATATCTTGAGGTGACAATCAGTATAGCTATAGGTTTGAATAAAGTTGGAGCCATTACAGAAAAAGGCAAAGTCTTACATGCTGCCAATTAGTAATTTCACCAGTAACATAAATGTAGCCTAACCTAATACCCTGTCCCCAAATTGCTCCCACCCAGGTCCCAGCACAGTAGTCCAGAAAAATGGGCTTAGCTGGGTAAGGGGCTGTAGGCATCAAAATGAATGGATCTGAGAGGTACTTAGGAGTTAAAAACCAAGAGAGCTCAGAAACCAAACTGAATATGGAAAAAGAAGGCTAGGTATATTCAACAAAATATAAATTGAGCCCCTGCTACATGCCAAGTCTTGTTCTAAACATTGTTAAAATTCACTACTGAATAAAACATAAAAGTTTCCTATTCCCAGAGTTCACATTTAGGGGAGTGGAAGTAGTACAGAGAAGCTAGTCACAAACAAACAGTCCCCAGGGTACATGCTGGTCCCACTTGCTGAGACCTTTACCTTCCTAGGGAGCAGATTTGGGGAGTGTGGAGATGAGTTCAGCACAGGCTGACTTCAAGGTGTCTCACAGACATTTGAATAGAGACGCCCAATAGGCAGCTGAGTTTCAGTGTCCGGAGCAGATTGGGCTGGAGCAATATATCTGGAAGTCTTGAGAACGTGAATGAATGCTGAAGCCATGGAAGGGAAGGAGGGGCCGAGGGCCTAAGGCAGAGCCCTAGGGAGACATCACGGGGGACATCGTGGGTGGCAGATAATACACTTTCACTGTTATACAGCATTCTGTCATATTACACTAAGTATTTATTCTACTGTTAATGGAATTGGTGTTGTTTCCAATTAGGGCTTATGACTAATTGTGTAATAAACATTCTTACACAAATCTTTTCATGTGTATCTGTTCATATTACACTCAAAAATGGATTTATGGATGAGATCACCTCACACCTATTAGAATAGCTATTATCAAAAACACAAGAAATAAAAAGTGATGGCAAAAATGCGGAGAAACTGGAACTCTTGTGTGCTGTAGGTGGGAATGTAAACTGGTACAGCCACTGCAGAAAACGGTACAGTGCTTCCTCAAAAAATTAAAAATTACCATATGAGGGCCAGCCGAGTGGCGCGGTGGTTAAGCGCTGGCTTGGGATGCCAGCGGCCCCGGTTCGGATCCCACATATGAGGGCCAGTGACACTGCCCTCTTTAAAAACAAAACTACCATATGACCCAGCAATTCCACTTCTGGGTATTTATCCAAAGAAAATGAAAACACTAACTCAAAAAGATATATGCACCCTCAGGTCACTGCAGTATTATTTACAATAGCCAAGATATGGAAACAACCTAACAATGGATAAAGAAAATGTGATACACGCGTGCACACACACACACACACACACACACACACACACACACGAATCTTATCCAGCCATACGGAGGAATGAAATATTGCCATGTGTGACAACCTGGATGAACCTTGATTTTGCTGTGAAATAAGTCAGACAGAGAAAGACAAATATATAGGCATACTTCATTTTATAGCACCTCGCTTCACTGCGCTTTGCAGATATTCTGTTCTTTGAATATCGAAGGTTTGTGGCAACCCTGTGTTGAACAAGTCTATCAGAGTCATTTTTCCAATAGCATTTGCTCAATTCCTGTTTCTGTGTCATGTTTTGGTAATTCTTGCAATATTTCAAACTTTTTCATTATTATTATATTTGTTATGGTGATCTGTGATCAGTAATCTTTGATGTTACTGTTGTAACTGCTTAGGGGAGCCACAAATAGCACATAAACAATGAACTTATTCAATAAATGTATGTGTTCTAACTGCCCCCCTGACGGGCCAATATCCCATCTCTGTCCCGCTCCTTGGCCCTCCCTATTCCCTGAGACACAACAATACTGAAATTAGGCCAATTAAGAACCCTAAAATGGCTGCTAAAGTGTTCAAGTGAAGCGAAGAACTGCACATCTCTCACTTTAAATCAAAAGCTAAAAATGATTAAGCTTAGTGAGGAAAGCATGCGGCAAGCCAAGGGAGGCCAGAAGCCAGACTTCTTGCTCCAAACCATTAGCCAAGTTGTGAATGCAAAGGAACATTTCCTGAAGTTCTGCAGCCCACGGATCAAGGAGTAATTTCGACTTTCAACTCTTATTATTTAATAAATACATTTTGTAAGGCTATCACTGCCATAAACTGTGATTCCTCTGATGGATCTAGGCAAAGTGAATTAAAAACCTCAGAAAAGGATTCACCATTCTAGATGCCATTAAGAACATTCATGATTCATGGGAAGAGGCCAAAACATCAACATTAACAGGAGTTTGGAAGATGTTGCTTCCAGCCCTCATGGATGACTTTGAGGGTTCAAGGCTTCAGTGGAGGAAGTAACTGCAAATGTGGTAGAAATAGTAAGAGAACTAGAATTATAAGTGGAGCCTTAAGATGTGACTGAATCACTGCAATCTCATGATAAAACTTAAATGGATGAGTTGTTGCTTCTAATAAATGAGCAACGTGGTTTCTTGAGATGGAATCTACTCCTGGTGAAGATGCTGTGACGATTGTAGAAATGACAACAAAGGATTCAGAATACCACATAAGCTTAGTTGATAAAGCAGCAGCAGGGTTTGATAGCCTTGACTCCAATTCTGAAAGAAGTTCAACTGTAGGTAAAATGTTATCAAACAGCATCACATGCTACAGAGAAATCATTCATGAAAGGAAGAGTCAATCAATATGGCAAACTTCACTGTTGTCTTATTTTAAATTGCCACAGCCACCCCAACCTTCAGTAACCACAACCCTGATCAGTCAGCAGCCATCAACATTGAGGCAAGATTCTCCACCAGCAAAAAGATTACGTCTCTTAATAAACTTGCACACTTAACAGACTACAGTATAAATATAACTTTTATATACATTAGGAAACCAAAATATTCATGACTCCCTTTACTGAGATATTCGCTTTATTGCAGTGATGTGGAACAGAACCTGCCAGTATCTCCGAGGTATGCCCGTACTGTATCATTTAACTTATTATATATAGACTCTAAAAAACCAAAACAAAAGAACAAACAAAACTCATAGATATAGATTGGTGGTTATTAGAGAGGAAGAAGGCTGTGGGGTGGGCAAAATGGATGAAGGGAATCAGCTGTATGGTGACAGATGGTAACTAGACTTATTGCAGTAATCACTTTATAGTGTATACAAAGATCGAATTATGTTATACACCTGAAATAATGTAATGTTATATATCAATTTTACCACAAATAAAAAAGAGTGGGATAACTATTATAACTGTCTAAATTGCCATGATGGCTAAAAATCAAGATTGCATAAAATTTAAAAACAAAAACCAAAAAGCCAGTATCCAATAACTGAATACCTTTTAGTTTTTAATATGCTTTTTAAAAATGTATCCATTATGTTCAGTCCTTGATATGGGCACTTTCTATTACTATTAGATTTCAAAAGCTATTAAAATTTTAAACTCAAGTCTGGTTTACATTAAATGAATAGTCTACTAAACCATGAACTTCTTCCTTCTCATTCTTGTTCTTAAGTTCATGTGTAATTCTTATTCCCCTACCATACTGTATATTCTTTAAAGGTAAAGTCGATGTCTTGTGCTTACTCTGTATATCCCCTAAAATTCATGGCACTCTACCCTAACATGTATTGAACACTTGGTTACTATCTGGCCCAGACTGAGATAAAACAAAAATTAAGGAGAAAAGTTTTGAGTTTTTTAAATGGATGGAGAAAGTTAAGAAAGAATTTAGGTAAAAATGTAGAACAGACACTTTTAAAATCAGATGAGTGAAGATATTTATACTTGATTGTGATATCTTTGTGAGAAGCTAAGAATGAGGTAGGCATTGAATATTGCTATAGAAAATAATAGCCATTCTTAAAATGTAAAGAAAAGTTGATAATATTTTTTACTTAGGTAAATATCAAACAAATTGGAATGTGTTATGTCAAGTGACAGACAACAATATCAAGATTAAAGAACTATCTATTTTATTAATAAAAGGTCACTCTAGCCACTCTAGCCAGGATTAAGCTAGCTTATTCCTTAGAGAAAACAGTTCTGCAGCAATGCATTAGAACCCAGTACAATAAAGCTGAGGAATTAGAAGAGTTCAACAGCAACTAGAGAAGTGAGAGGAAATCAAGCCATTTAAAAATAAAATACAGGGCCGGCCGAGTGGCGCGGTGGTTAATCGCTGGCCTAGGAAGCCAGCGGCCCCGGTTCGGTCCCACATATGAGGGCCAGTGATACTGCCCTCAAAAAAATAAATAAATAAATAAATAAATAAATAAATAAATAAATAAATAAATAAAAAAAAAAAATACAAAGGCAATAAATATAACCTTTCAGTAATTATGTGCAAGCTATTGATAATGCATAAGTCAGCTGAAGTGTAAAGTTTATAAATTAACAAGAGAACACAATGTGAGAAATAGCTAAGTTAGTAAGGAGACCTGGGCATGATGGAAAACTTTTCATGGTTATACTTAGAAAGAAAAAAAGAAGGGCCGGCCGAGTGGCGCGGTGGTTAAACGCTGGCCTGGGAAGCCAGCGGCCCCGGTTCGGTCCCACATATGAGGGCCGTTGACACTGCTCTCAAAAAAAAAAAAAAAAAAAAAAAAAAAAGAAAGAAAAAAAGAAAAGACAAACAAACAGGAGAATCTCAGAACTGTGGAAGGAAAAAATTAAACATTCAATATGCTTCCTGTCAAAAACAGTACATATAGGATAAATACATATTAGATATGAGGACTTGTTCTTTGATCTGATTACTGAACAGAATCAGAGCCTCTAAGGAAGATAATATTGCCTGAATTCAAACACTGAAATAATGTCCCAAATGGCACATCCCAAATGGCACTTGAGTGGTATGGCAAGTTTGAGCAAGTTTATAATCTGCAACCTGCTCTAAATTAATCCTTTTCCTGAATTAATTCTCAAATGTATCCAATGGGAAAATAAAATATCCTAAATTTACAAGGTTGATAATATACAGTATTTGTAATCCTATATGTAAGGCACGGACTAAAATTAAGCTAACAAAACTAAATTACAGTTGTTATTCTTTCTATAATTTTGGACTTAGCACAGCACTTGCAATAAAGGTGAATTGCTATACCTGATGAGGATATTAGGTGATTTTTTTCATAGCTGAGAACGTTGGGGGTGACTGATTAGCTTAGTTGGTTAGAGCGTCGTGCTGATAACACCACGGTTGTTAGTTCGATCCCCACATGGGCCACTATGAGCTACGCCCTCCTTAAAAGTCAACTATGCCATTGTAGCATGAAAGCAATGTGTAACCAGTGACCATGGCTTGTTCCCCCAATAAAATTAAAAAAAAAAAAAAAGTCAAAATAAAGGGTATATTAGTGAAAAAAAAGAATGCTGAATTAGTTTGATACAATTTTCATGTGTCAATATTAGGAATGGATAACAAAACAAGAAAAATAGAAGTAACAAAAAATACCAAAGAGCATCATTCAATAAACATAATCCAGTTCTGAAGACAAACCATCACAAACGAATTTGAAGTTGGTTAAAACAAAGAAAATGTCAGGATTAACCACTAGAAGGCAGTAGCAGGCCATCAGAAAGTAGCTCCTTGTCTTGTAATTAATAAGTGGCACTATTATTCTCTAATACCCCTGCTGTAATAAATACTGTGTCTTTAAGAAGGTCTTTCAAAAGCTCTTAAAAAAATCAGTAACAGAATAGAGGCCATACAGTTTTAAATTAATTATGAAAATCAAAACACCTTTTTTTGCCTATGAGAACATAGCAAAGTTTAAAAGATTAACACACATATACACACACACCAGGGTCAGAAGTGTGGGGAAATGAATACTTTAACGTTAGTGGGAATATTAACTGGTGTAGACTCTTGGAGATCAAAACCTTTTGACCTATTTCACAAAGATATTCACTGGCAGCATTGTCTGTCATAATAAAAAATACTTGAAACAATCTACATGTCTACCAACAGGAAATGGTTAAATAAAAATTCATATTATAGAATATTAAGCAGCATTTCTAAAAAGAGGCAGATCTATATTTTGAAAGATTTCCACCACATAGTATGTGAAAAAGACAACTGCATAATGTAAATATATATATAAATACACATATATGTACAATGTTTGCAAAATTACATAGAAAAAAGGATACATACTAACTGGTGGGGAAGAGGTTGTATGATATGAAATCTTATTAAATTTATTTCTATACTCTTAACTTTTTCAGTATTACCTGTATAATTTGAATGAGTAAATGCAAAGCAGAATTAAACATAACAAGTCCATATCTGTTGTAGAAAAACAATACACTTCACAATGAAGAAAACACAAATTATGAGCATTTACATGAATAAAACTATATTTTAAAGCTACTGCTGGGCCGGCTGAGTGGCGCGGTGGTTAAGCGCTGGCTTGGGAAGCCAGCGGCCCCCAGTTCGGCCCCACATATGAGGGCCATTGACAGTGCCCTCAAAAAAAAAAAAAAAAAGCTACTGCTAGTTTTAAAAAAGGGTAATCGTACACAATTTTTTTTTTTAAACCAACCGGTTTTTTTTGTTTTTTTTTAATTGGGGAATTGGGGGAAAGGAACAGCGTTGGGGAATTGGGGAAGGGGAACAGACAAGTTGCTGTCATTTTTTGTTGTTCTTCAGTCTGGTTGCGGAGGATGTTGCTTCACTGGCCCATGTTGGTATTGTCATTGCGCTCTTCCTGAATGAGGCAGATCAGTCGCCAGCCTCTGGATGGTTGCTCACTGCTGCTATTGGCAGCTCACGCTAGCTGCCGGCCACTCACTGTAGCCTATAGCAGCCCATTGCAGCAGGGGCTGCGGCCTACACCGCCGCCAGGGCTCGCACAGCCCAGCTCCAGGTGAAGCTGTTGTTAGCTGTAGAGGGCAGTGTCACTGGCCCTCATATGTGGGATCCGAACTGGGGCCGCTGGCATCCCAAGCCAGCTCTTAACCAATGCGCCACTCGGCTGACCCAATCATACACAATTTTTAACACGTCAGAGGAAAACAGGGAGAAGTAATGAGTATTCAAAGATGATTAAATATACAATGCAGCTTCATAGCTATTGTACAATGATGAACAATCATCCTCTATTCCAAACACTCTTCCAGAGAGAGAGGGAGGCAGAGACGGAGGGAGAATGAATCTTGAATAAAAACTAACTGATCAGAACCTTCAGACTCCTTGCCTTCCTTTAAAAATAGGAATTTGGACATTGTGGAATATGCCTCAGAGCATATAATGGCAGATTTCATCACTGCTAAATTCATGGATCTCTTACAAATATTATATTAATAAATGCCAAATAGACTAAAAAATTAGCTGTTAGTTACATTTGGGAGCTTAACAAGTTATATAAATTAATGAAATGACAGAACCAAAAAAAGCTCAGATCTGGGACAGGGCATACCTAACCTATCTCCATAAAAGGAATTACTCATTAATTTATCTTTTAATGCTTCAAAAGATTACACGAACTCTTACTCCCAACCAACTTAGACCTGTTACCAAAAGAATTATATATTCATTCTATCTATCTATCTATCTATCTATCTATCTATCTATCTATCTATCTAATTGTTTCCCTTGATTATACTCTTTAAATTTTGTTTACTTTGTACCCCAATCTAAGTATTGGCCCTGCTGTTTTGCTTTCACTAGCCCAATACTGTAGCAGCTAAGCATCTAATCCCTTGCTTAGAACTAGGTCTTAAAATTGTCCAAACCGATTCGATTTTGTAAAATATTTCATAGGCTGACTATGAAATATTATTTCATAAAGAAAACCTACCTACTCTGATTTATCATGTAAAATGACATATCCATTTATATGTAAATTGTTTATTGTTTGGGGGAATATATTGTTTGGGGGAATAGGAGATGGACCATTAATTTCCTAGGCTTATTTAAGGCATTTAATTGCATGAAACAGACAGATAAGAAACCTGAAACAAATATACATAGGGAAGATTTCGAACATTGTTTTCTTTAGAAAAGTCTCATGGCAGTGACAGGCCCCTGTGGTGGGAAGTTGTTTGGCAACTGGAATTCTTATTTACCAATAGGTAATTTAATATAAGGCCTTCTAAGTTATGCACTATGTAATCCACTATGTTGTTTGTTCCTATTTAGTTACAGAATTCTAAGGGCAGTAAACTTGGTGGCCACTTAAGACAGTATAACCAATTGACAGGAAAAAAATAGAATACAAAGTTATACTTAAATGACTCACATTCTCCCCTTTTCTCTCCCCTCAACCCCATCCACCAAAGCATTGTTTTGTTTTTTAAAGCAAACACATTTTATTCTTCTCTCCTCCCACCAAGGGTCAAAAATTTAAAAAATTAGGGCCGGCCAAGTGGCATGGTGGTTAAGCGCTGGATTGGGAAGCCAGCAGCCCCGGTTCGGGTCCCACTTATGAGGGTCAGTGACACTGCCCTCAAAAAAAAAAAAAAAATTAAAAAAATTAATTCAACCACCCTCCAGCTTCCAAAACCCACATCGCGAAATAAAAACATGACTTTTAAGAGTTCAAAGAACTATGCAGCAAGAGTATCTGGGTACAAAAGATAGTTTTATGAAAAGAACAGTCACTTGCATGAAGGAAAAGGTAGAACAGAAAAGATACTGTCTGTAGATAGGAGAGGCTCCATTGGAACTGTTTACTTAATGTATAAAATGTTTAGACAGAAACATTAGTCAGAGAAAAAAAAAGCCAATTACTAAGAAAAATTGCTCCCAAACCAAGGCAGCTACTGGAACACATTTAATAGATGTCAGCCAGGCCTGAGCACTAACGTTCTTCCCTTTTCTCCCTTCACTGAACAAAACCATTTCATGTATTGAATATTATTGCGAGAACCATTGAAATTTAATACTGAATTATAAAATGCTGCAATTTTAAATTTTAAGAATAAAAAAAATAACAGCCTGAATCACTTGGAAATCTGTCTACTGATAAAACAAGGAAATCAGCAAGTGTTTCAATTTTTTAAAAGATGTTTACTCTTGCTTAACTGGCACTGATATTTCCCCCCTTTGGAATTCTTGTTCATTTGCTGCCATTAACTTCTACTTAAAAGAACCCCACGAGGCTGGGCAAGCACCTTGATCATCCACAGTAGGTTAGGGACAAAACAGCAAGAGGCAGATAGCTCACACCAGACCACCCTACACTCGGGATTTTCCAAGGTCTCCCATATATTGAGTTTTGTAAGGGAGGCCCTGAGCAAGATGTCAGGAACATTGCTTAAAGTGCTGTGTTGTTACAGTTTTCTACTTTGAGAAGACATTCATGACACAACAGCTTTTTCTTTAGAAACCACACAAATGTGTATTTTATATATTTAAATTTCAAACACACACGCCCATATACGTATTTCTTCCTCAAATTGGAAAACACATGTAAAAACTCCAGTCTAAAACGATAATGGACTAAAGCGTCTTTAGGAGCTGGTTTGTGTTCATTGTACTTTTAATTAAACACTAATGCTCTCTCTGTACAATTTTCTCCAGAGAGGACAATGCTTAAGACATCCTGAAGGGAAGAAAAACGGAAATTACTGAAAGTTATGGTTAAGACAAGGTTCGTTAAATGGACCTCTTTCAAGAAGACTTCCCTTCGGGCCGGCTGAGTGGAGCACTGGTTAAGAGCTGGTTTTGGGATGCCAGCGGCCCCGGTTCGGATCCCACGTATGAGGGCCGGTGGCACTGCCCTCCACAGCTAACAACGCTCCACCTGGAGCTGGGCTGTGAGAGCCCTGGCGATGGTGTAGGCTGCAGCCCCTGCTGCAGTGGGCTGCCATGGGCTACAGTGAGTGGCCAGCAGCCAGCGTGAGCTGCCAATAGCCGCAGTGAGCGACCATCCAGAGGCTGGTGACCGATCTGCCTCATCCTGGAAGAACGCAATGACGATACCAACATGGGCCAGTGAAGCAACAACCTCCGCAACTAGACTGAAGAACAAAAAGACAGCAACTTGTCTGTTCCCCTTCCCTGATTCTCCAACGCTGTTCCCCTCCCCAAATTCCCCAATAAAAATCTTTAAAAAAAAAAAAAGACTTCCCTTCAATATACCAAATATGTTTGGTAAATGAAATAATAGGAAAGTGTCATTTAATAAATAAAAGAAGAAAATCACATCCGTACTACCTAAACAATACTCAACGTGAAAATATGACTTGAAACTAAAATCCTAACTTTAGGATGCAGAGAAATCTGGAAGGCTGGTTAAAGGCTCTCTTAGAGAAACTTCAGAAATTGCTCTTTAAGGGTAATTAGAACAAATATCCACAGAGGCTGATTTTAAAAAGCTGGCACCCAGGGCTGGCCGAGTGGCGCATTGGTTAGGAGCTGGTTTGGGGATGCCAGCGGCCCCGGTTCGGATCCCGTGTATGAGGGCCGGTGACACTGCCCTCTACAGCTAACAACGGCTCCACCTGGAGCTGGGCTGTGCGGGCCCCGGCGACGGTGTGGGCTGCAGCCCCTGCTGCAGTGGGCTGCCGTGGGCTGCAGTGGGCGGCCGGCAGCCAGCGTGAGCGGCTGGCAGCCAGCGTGAGCTGCCAATAGCCGCGGTGAGCGGCCAGCCAGAGGCCGGCGGCCCATCTGCCTCATCCGGGAAGTGCGCAGTGAGGATGCCAACATGGGCCAGTGAGGCGGCGTCCTCCGCAGCTAGACTGAGGAACAAAAGGACAGCAACTTGTCTGTTCCCCTTCCCTGATTCCCCAGCACTGTTCCCCTCCCCCAATAAAATCTTTAAAAGAAATGAGGAAAAAAAAAAAAATCCTATTAAAAAGCTGGCACCCGGGCCTGCCGAGTGGCGTGGTGGTTAAGTGCTGGCTTGCGACGCCAGCGGCCCCGGTTCGGATCTCACTTATGAGGGCCAGTGATACTGCCCTCAAAAAAAAAAAAAGCTGGCACCCAACAATAAACAAAGGATTTAGTAATGGTTTTTAAGTTAAACTATATCATCTGTAGTTTAACGACCCAATTCACTGTTTTGGATGCACAGTTAATTCTTTGCATAGCTCCCTTTACAGTAACTTCTCAGAAGAATTAGAACAAATTCATTCAATAAACATTTTATCACACACCTACTATATTGCTAGACATTGTCCCATGAGCTAGAAACATTAAAAAAAATCCCAGCAAATTTAGGACTTATCCTGGTTGATAAATCTCTGATCAACTCTGAAAGCCAGTTTTTAACACTTATGGGATTGTCTGGCCCCCAAAGTATACATTTATAATCACTGTCACAAAAGGGTTTTTTGTTGGGCTTGCTGTTGTTTTCAGTGGTAATTCAATCATTTCTTTTTTACCTTCATTAGCCTCTGGCCTTGAATTCTTAATATATGCAGAGAATTTGGCAAAGATGTCCATCCCAGCAGTATTTGATTCTGGGTGTTTTGGTGAAAGCTTTAAGTACCTAAATAAAAAAAGTGATAATGGGTTATACAGATCTTCCAAAAATATATTAGCATACATTTTCTCAATCAACAAACCATATGTCAGCAGTTACCAGCCATCTGTTAACAGTTACTACTCTTAAGAAATGCCATCATCTATTTTCTATATTTTTAAGATGTCTTTTTCCTTAGGAAGCAAAGCTCTGCAAAGTGTTTTTGTTCACATATTAATAATATTTTGGGCAACCAAAAGGCATCTGCACTTCACCTCCATTTTGTAAACTAAAATGCTGGGGAAACAGTCTACTTGTTCAGAGACTTGTGCCAAGCCAATGGGCATCTGTCTTAGAAAGAGAACTCTAGAGCAGCCTAAGAGATCTTCCTGCGATGATGGAACTATTCTCTTATCTGTTCAGTCCAATACAGTAGCCCATTAGTGACATGTGGCTATTTGAATATGATTTTAAATTAATCACAATTAAATAAAGTTAAAACTTCCCTTTCTAGGGCCCGCCGAGTGCCGCGGTGGTTAAGCGCTGGCTTGGGACGCCAGCAGCCCCGGTTTGGGTCCCACATATGAGGGCCAGTGACACTGCCCTCAAAAAAAAAACAAAACAAAAAAAACTTCCCTTTCTCAGTTGCACTAGCCATGTTTCAACTGTAGAGCTTTCTCAAAAGGAATGCTGGTCAGGTCCTTGGCGGTGCACTGAACCAGCTGTGTGCAGCAGTACCAGCCAACGCTGACAGCAGAGGAGTCTGGGCTGGGCTAGCGCCTTGCTCATCAGCAGTAGGTTAGAGACACATGCAGCAAGGAGCAGATCACTCACTTCAGACCACCCTACACTCGGGATTTTCCAAAATCTCCCATATATTAAATTTGGTAAGAGTGGCCCTGGGTAACAGAAAAATAATATGTCAGGAATGTTGCTAAGAAGTGCTCTGTTATGTTGTTACAAAGTTTTTCTACTTTGAGAAGAGCCATTTGTGACACAACAGCTTTTCCTTTAAAACCACACAAATGTGTATTTTATATACTTAAATTTCAAACACACATACCCACATATTTCTTCCTCAAATTGGAAAATACACGTGAAAAAACTCAATACCTCACTCTTTCCTTCAGCAGAGTTGGCTTCAGCTCCCAGGAGTTGGGCTAGAGGAATTCGGACTCTTAGAACCATTTTTGGGAAGATTTCTCAGCTAAAAGGCCCTGCAAATTTAACTGAAAAATGGACTTGGGGGCAGTAAGACCTTGGAAAAAAATCTTACCATTAAACTAGAGATTTAGATTTATCATATGTTTTAAGATGCTGTCTTGCCACCTTCCTTTAAATTAAAAATGATGATGAGGTATTTTTCTATAGAAATTTAGTTCAGTTGCAAGGTACAGTTTCAGATTAGTTTTTATATTCCTATGTTTTACATTTACTACTTTGAATTCAAAAAGAGATATATCTTCTAAAAAATGGACATAGTACAATATTGGTAAGAAGAATATAAAATATATGTTTACCTCTATTTTCAAGTTATCTTTCTTTTTAATCTCTCTCAATTTTTAAGCGTAATGACTTCTCTTATACTAAATGAAATTATTTACATAAAGTTTTCAGTGAATGATTATAGTAAATTAATTTCACCTGGGTTTATTTTTCCTGCCTGAGCTGTAACAGTTAATCCCTGCTTCAATATCCCTGGGTTTCCCTTGACTATAAAAACAACCGACCTCCAGTTTAAATGTTTTCACCACTGGTAATACAGTACCTTCATTGAGTCGTTCCAAACAAAAAATAGTGCAGGGAACTTAAGTGCCTCCTCAATACATACTTGTATGTCTTATTCTATCCAAGTTTCCAAAATTAGTCCTCTATTCCCATCCCAATATTTAGCTGTACAACTTTTTCTAATGAAGTAAACTTCATAATTCTCAAAATAACTTACAGGAAGGTAGGCTTGAAGTACAGATCATTTATATATTCATTATTCATACATATATTCATGTATTCTAATTAAGTATCTGTGTGTCAGGCATTGTACTAAGGATATAATGATGAGCATACAGAAGCATATTACTAGAGACCTAGTTTAATGAACAGGTAAGAATAAAGAAGGGCTTTCAATCAGCATGTCCTTACTGACATGGAAATAGTTGCTATTAAAATTCTTAAAAAACACTGTTCTCTAAAGCAGATTAAACATGCCCTGTTCTTCCCTTCCAAACCATTCAAATTATATTATTAATTTAAATGTATACAATGCTATAGCTACAAGAGACGACTCACCTCAATCTCTCATTTTTCCTAAAAGGAAATTATCTTCCAGAAAGTTTACATACTTGGCCCCAAAGTCACTGGAATACTTAAAAGTATCGCCAAACTAAAACACAGATTTCCTGTCCCTAGGTGCAGTGTTGTTTTGTTTTATTACACATCAGGTTCTAAAATATAAATCTAATTCTAAACCACTAATAGGTCCAAAATCAGTTGCCAACTCTTTCTGCATCCCCCCCACCAATGGATTTCAATAATTCATTTATTATTAGTTTTAGCGAACTGCTTGATGAAGCAATAATTTTCAATTATTGTGAGCATACATTTTAACATTTAACAAAAGGAAGGCAAATAATAAAAGGCTATGTGTCAACAACAGAACGGACATGAGCATCCAGAGCATCTAGACTGTCAGATGGTCCTTTGTTCTGCATTACATCACAGACTACTGATGGCAGGCTAGCTAAGAAGATTTCCATCCTTTTAGAAAAGATCTCAGGCATTTTCTCCTTTCTGGTGTCAATATAAGAATAAAATCTGGTTACACAGCTTTAAGTGTTGTAAATTCAACTTTTATTGTCTGTACTTCTCATTTTAAAAAAAAAAATGGCTTGAGCCGGCCAAGTGGCACGTTGGTTGGGAGCTGGCTTAGGACACCAGCAGCCCCGGTTCGGATCCCACATATGAGGGCCAGTGACACTGCCCTCTACAGCTAACAACAGCTCCACCTGGAGCTGGGCTGTGCGAGCCCTGGCGGTGGTGTAGGCTGCAGCCCCTGCTGCAGTGGGCTGCCATAGGCTACAGTGAGTGGCCGGCAGCCAGTGTGAGTGGCTGGCAGCTGGAGTGACCATCCAGAGGCTGGCGACTGATCTGCCTCATCCAGGAAGAGCGCAATGATGATACCAACATGGGCCAGTGAAGCAATGTCCTCCACAACTAGACCGAAGAACAAAAGGACAGCAACTTGTCTGTTCCCCTTCCCTGATTCCCCAACGCTGTTCCGCTCCCCCAATTCCCCAATAAAATCTTAAAAAAAAAAAAAAAGGCTTAATAACATTTTATAGAGCTCTTCTCCAAAATTATCTAGCTCTATCTTTCTATCCTTTTATCAGTCAGCCAAATATACAGGCCTACTTCAGTTAAAAATCCAAGTTCCAAAGATTTTTTGGAAGGGGGGGTGAATGGGGGAAGTAAAGGAAGCAAAGCAGTTCCTTCATTCAAGCAAGGGGAACTAAAAAAAATACATAAACACTTTCCCCAGAGAGAAAGAAAAAGTCTCATCTTTAAAACCTATAATTACATAACCAGCAAAAGTTGCTTGATTTACGTTGTTCATTTGTCTCTGAATTTGAAATAACTCTAGTAGATAGCTGCCTGTATTTGTATTTGTTGTGATTAAATCAGAAGTGCTGACATAAAAAAAGCACTCTGTTCTCAGTATCATCAAATGCCAAAAACATAGTATTAGAAATGCTACACTGTAGTCTACCAGCTCATACGACTGTCCTGCCTTTTCTCCTCACCCTACCTGGAAACAAGGAGGCTTACAATCTGAGTGTAGAGGAGGATCAGCAACAGCCAAGGGCCAAAGACCTCATATCCCAGAGAGAAAAGACAGTGTTAGAACCGGGATGGTCCCTGAACGCTCTAGAACAATAAGGGAAAGGGAAAGACACTTGTGATAGTCCCAGAAACACTTCTTCCTCCCACTCCTCCTCTAGAAACAATTCTGCATGACAGAAATTATGCCGTTTGATGAGCATTCACGTTATGGGCTGCAGAGCCCCCTAGGGGAAGGCACTCCCAATCCAAACGTGCTATTCCAATGTGTATAAATAAAAACCTAAAGGCCGGCCAAGTGGTGTGGTGGTTAAGCGCTGGCTTGGGAAGCCAGCGGCCCCCGTTTGGGTCCCACATATGAGGGTCAGTGACACTGCCCTCAAAAAAATAAATAAATTAAATAAATAAATAAATAAATAAATAAGTAAATAAATAAAAACCTATCAGAAGTGAAACTTCACTCACTATTTAAAAAGGAGCCATTAAGTTCAGTTTGACAACCACCTTCAGCCCAACTTGCTCATCAAATGCCAGAAACATTAAACTATCTTGGATTTCTCTCCTACCCTTCCTCTAAGCTGGTAGCTAGCCTTCAATTTGGTACTCAATAAAGCACAATCCTTCAATTCAAGACTTACATTTTACCTCTTTTATAAAAGTCAAACTCAATGAAATGAGAAACAGCAAGAAGAGAACTGGGGAAACATAGGTTTTTGAAGTCATACAGGCCTGGCTTTGAAAGTATGTCAGCTCTGCCACCATCAACAAATTATTTGAATTATTCATCTTCAGTTTCTTCATAAAATCTTTGGGAGGATTGAGATAATCCACAAAATAATCCACAATGCACAGCGCATGGCACATAATTAGCACTTGAATGTGAGTTAGTTAACAACAGCAGAGGCATTCGCAACATCAAAAATATTCCCTTCTAAACAAAGTGAATTACAAAACTACTTGGACAGGCTGGCCGAGTGGCGCGGTGGTTGAACGCTGGCTTGGGAAGCCAGCGGCCCCGGTTCGGGTCCCACATATAAGGGCCATTGACACTGCCCTCAAAAAAAAAAAAAAAAAAAAATACAAAACTACTTGGAATCTCTCTTCAGAATAAAAACTACAACATAAAAACAACGAAATTACCCTTAGAGAGAATTTAGCACACTGTGAACTCTTTGTAACAGAAGGATCTCCAAATTTTAAATTAAATTATTTAAACTGAAAGAAGAGACCATCTCTGGTTAGAGTATCTCTATGAATATGCCTAAACAAAATGGGGCTGAAATCTCTATATATAAAAAGCAAAGTGAAAATGTTTATTTTCAAAGTCCAATTCAAAATGCTTTGATGTCTTACAGGACTAGACATCAAGAAGCTAGAATAAGGGCTGGCCGAGTGGCGCGGTGGTTAAGTGCTGGCTTGGGAAGCCAGCGGCCCTGGTTCGGTCCCACATATGAGGGCCAGTGACACTGCCCTCAAAAAAAAAAAAAAAGAAGCGAGAATATTTTGATATTAGCTCTACTATTTCTCTTAATGTCTATGCCCTCTGAGAAAAATAACAAGAAGGAATAATGAAAATGATTTTTGTTATCATTGTTGCTGTTGTTGAAGAAGGCTAGAAGAGAATATGAGAAAATGCCCATTTGACTGAAATGGTAATATTATCAGCATACTGATTTCAAAAATTTAAATATCCTTGGAAGAATTCACACATTAAACACTTCAGACAATGCTTTAAAACAAAATACAGTTTTCTTCAGAGAGAATGACAAATCATTCAAACTGTTTATTTATAATTTAATGTTGATATAATGATCTGCAGTTACATAAAAGGAAGATCTTAGTGTATGAGGTTGGCAAATATGGAAGTTTCCTCCGAGCTGACAGACTTTTAAGGATAAAAAGGGATCTATTAGGTTCTATAATGCAACAAACTTTCCAAAATTATTTCCACTAAGTTGAATACATGTTTATAGCAGTTCCTTACTGGTGGTTATAAAGTCTGAATTCATATTTTACAAAGATCCCAGTATTGATTTATTGGTATTCTATCTATATATAAGACCTGGAGGAAAAGTCGAGATATAACTTTATTAACGTTGGTCTGGAGAAACTTTACTGAGAATGGGAGGAAAGTTTGGACTCCTGGTCAAGAGAGATAAAGGAGGTTTGAGGCTCTTAGAAAGACAGGAAGGCAGTCAGAGGACATGCTTTTATAATACAGGGTTAAGAAAATGAATTTTAAGCTTAATACAAGATTGCTAAACAAACGGCAATTCTGTTCGCAATAGAAGACAGGCTAGTTGTAGACAGAGGTATTATTATTCACTCCTCCTAGCAGCCCTCCTGCCTACCATCCCCAATCCTGCATGCTACACTCCAGCCATACCTTCAGGTTCCCAAATAAAAAACCACTACTGATTCTAAATTACTCTTCTGCTTGGAATGATTGTCACTCCTTCACTCACCTGCTGAATGCCACTTTTTTAAAATTAAAGTTTAATTCAAGTGTCATCTCTTCTCTAAAGCCTTTTGTGATTCCACTCACTTTCCCATACAACCACCATCATCATCATCATCACACACATTTGACTGTGCTGTGGGAACTGCATCTTACTGTCTATTGTATCTACAGGCCTTTGTTGCCCAATAACTGTTTGCAGAATGAATGAATGTTGAGAAATTAATTATTTTAGAACCCTCTGACCCAATAATCCCATCTCCGGGGAATTTTTTCTGGATATGGAAGATAAGTTAACTAGCAAGAAAGGCTTGGGCCTGAAGAAAAGAAATAGTTCAGTTTTCAAAATAATGGAACTGGAAAAGCCTAAAAGAAATCAATAATGCGTTTAAACCTATCTATGCCAAGATTACAGTATGATGCAAAACTGCGTATTTGCAATTTAGGTAACTATCATTAGAGTTCATGTATTCCTCAACTGTACCGCACATCATAGGAAATAGTGCTTTAAAATCGTTAACCAGGTACAACCTGGGGATATAGAATACCTCAAAGAAATACATAAATAGAAAAGGAATGCCATGGACACAGTCTAAAAAGTCAATTCCTTTGGGTGGTTGCTTTGGAAAGTTACCTTTAAAATGGCCTGACAGGAAATCCCCCAGCACTGTAAACCCCACAACTGCTTAGACATTCTGGCTGTGTTCAGTCTAAACCTGTCTCTCCCCATCTCTTCGCCTCCCTAATTTTTTTTCTCCATTTGGAACCTATATCCCTCAAATAACAGGTCTGTCCTGACCTATCTCACATGTCCCAAACCTACTTTCACCATGTACTCTACAGTTTAATCAGATTCCTACATTTTTTAGTATGGCCACTGGCCATACTAATTAGCCACAAGCCAATTCTGACATCCGTGCAGCATTAATTATACGGAATGAAGAGAAGTCCAAGTCATTCCAGATAAAACAAAGCTTTAAAGAGATGGCAACATTTCCATGCCTATTTTCTTTGATACTCACTTGGGAGGGCATAAGACTTCTTCAAGAAACTCTTCAATCTTATTTACATCCGTTTTGACTTCATTGTTGAAAGTTATAAATGGTGGGTGAGTCCCAGGGGCCAAGTTCTGCAGGTCTACAGGTTTCCTGTTAGGCAAAATAGTGGTCAAAATTGTATTATTTTTTACTCTAACTGAGAAGGCAACAATACTTTAAATTCTCAGAGTGGTTCTACATTTTAAAGTATGTAAAAATGAATAACAGTATTTTTCTACTAGGTGTAACAGCTAAAATAGTTCTCCGATAAGCATTCCAAGTTTAACTGAGGTGCTTATTAGAAATGATGGTAGACCTCAAAATAAATAAATAAATAAATAAATAAATAAATAAATAAATAAATGTGAAGAAATGATGGTAGAATGCGGGGGGAAAAAACTTGGGAATTGGGAAAGTCAGTCTCTAGTCTCAACTCTGTTACCAACTGATTGTGTAAAGATGGGTGGGCCATAATTTACCTAGGCCATCCCCCCACCCTTTTTTTTGGTAAAATTAGGGAGAAGAGCAACTGATTTCTACAGTCCTTTGCAACTATAAGATTCTAAATTCAGATACTATCTCTTTTCTATTTTCCCAGAAGTCTAGACTTAACTAGGAAAAAGATCACCAGATTTGACTATCTACAATAGAAATTACTTCAATGTAAAAGACAGCATAACCAAAGGTAAAAGGCAACATAGAATGGAAAAAATAAGGCTTAAAATACGTATTAAATGAAGATTTTTGTCCAAATTCATTTAAAAAGTCATCAAAAAATCAAATAGGTATAGGTCAAAAGAAATTGATAAGCGATAAAAATAAGTGAACACCTGGGAAAATATCAAAATACCCAATTATCATATTCAAAACTAAATAATCTATATACATTTTCTTCCTATTAGGAAAAATTGGAAATATACAGGACACTGATAAAGATGGCGAAACAGGTATGCTTACAACTACTAATAGCAACAGATGCTGATACTACCCTATTTAAAAGGCAAATGGCTCACCTAAGCCCACCAGTGAATCCTGGAATCAATATGACCAGATATGGTATGCATCCTAATGATAAAATACGAACGTACATCACCACCTATGAAGTATTCTTACTCAAAAGGTTGACCCTAAATCTGGAATCAAGCCTCTTAGGGCAGGTGTTTCTCCCAGTGTGATCTAAGGGACCCCCCTCACTGGTGGTCCATGAGGTCAAAACCATTCTCATAATACTAAGACATCATTTACCTTTCTCATTCTCATTCTCTCATGCCTGTATAGTGGAGTTTTCTATAGGCTACCTGGTGTGTAACAGCACAAGATACTGCATACATTAGCAGATATGAGAATGTCTTCTATTAAGACAGCCATTAGAGACGTGCAAAATGTACAACAATGCCACTCTTCTCACTAATTTTGTTTTGGAAAATATAGTTATTTTAAATAAAAATTATGTTCTGAGTAACAGATAATGGGCTCATGATTGCTCTATTGAAATGAATTAGTAAATAAATATTTTTTAAATTTACCAGCTTTAATTTTTAATACAGTAAAATCAATATATAAAACCCACATAACTGAAAGCTCTTTGAGGTCTTCAATAATTTAATAAAGGGGATCTATGACCAAAAAGTTCATTTACAGGAAACGTGAGTGATTGGAGGACTAAAAAAATGATACCATAAAGAAGCAATCAGACAAATCCAGAATTTGGGACAATCTACATTTCAGCTGACTGGATTTCTAATGCGTGGGGTGGGGTGGGGGGCCTCAAGTGTGGGTTGGAAAGGACTGTTACAGATTAAGAAAAATTGAAGAGATATAACAACCAAATATAACAAGTAGAATTTGTCTGGATCCTTACTTGAACAAACCAGCCAAATACAAAAAGATATTCTGGAGATGAGCAAAAAAAATAAAATTATACTCTGGGACCTAGACATGACGATGGCATTGTGGTCAGGTAAGAAAATGTCCATTTTGTTTGGAGATATGCACTGAAGTAAGTAGGGGTGAAATGACAGGATGCCTAGCATTTGCTTTAAAACATTTCGGGAAGAAGAGGAGAAAAGGGACAAATCAAATGGGCAAAATCTTGATAACTGAATTCAGGTTATGGGGAAGTTTATTTTATCCTTGTGTCTGTTAGAAAACTTTCATAATTACAAAGATTAACTTTAAAAAAGCAATACAATAATATAAGTAAGAACTTTCCCCACTCCTATGAAGCCCTCACTTCTTCCCTCCTTACCACAAATGCACAGAATTTGAATAACACAAAGGATATCTTTAAGTGTCCGGTGAAGGTGAAATACTCTGTCACTAAAAGGAATTTTAGAGGGTACCCTAAAATCTGTACTCAGCCCGGCTTATCAATTTCCCTGGTCTTATTTCTTTCGTTCTTTCATTTGTTTCTCTCCCTCTCCAATCCCCACCTCCACCTGTCTCTCAATTTAGGTTTGGAGAGTGCCTCATCTTTCCATGACTACATTCTAATCAAAGATACAAAGACTTATAAATTATCCAATTAGTCCAAATTGTCTAACTCAGAGCCCCCCTACCAAGTTCTAGAGCCTATCTCCCTTCCAAGGCAAAGGAAAATAACATCTGTTTTCTATCAACTTCTATAAAAACCTAAGCTCCAAAAGAGAGCTTTTAAATGTCAAAATCTGATTTGATTTTCAACTCTGATTCTTTCCCTGGGCATTCTTTAGTCTAACAAGGTACAATCAGCACAAAATGATCGGGACACATGATACCTGTGTAAGGTATCTTCTTAAATAAATGAATTTAATTAGGTCTGCCTATAAGATTCCAGTAACTTTTATAAGAACTCCACTCCAAATTAGAACCAATCCTTTTCTATTTTTCATTTCGTTGGTTTCCTTTGGTTATTCCTTTTCACTCATCATCCTGACCACCTGTCCTTTGATCCCTAACAAGTCCAGCATGTCCAAGGTTGTGGTCAACTTCAGTCTTCAAGTCACCCACTCACATTCTCACTCATAGATTCACATTTATTCCCACTTATAATTTACTTCCTCCTCAACTCAGGAAGACCTTGTATATAATCAAGAGTCCAGAAACCCTAATAGATTAGGGTTTATATATTTATTTTCAAATCTTAACGTTTTATGCAGGCCGAGTGGCTCAGTTGGTTAAGAGCACAAGCTCTGAGCAACAGGGTCACCAGTTCAATTCCCACATAAGCCAGTGAGCTGCGCCTGAGCTGAGCTGCCAATAGGTGCTCCTAACAACAAGGCTGCCGGTTTGCATAGGATGGTGGGCTATGCCCAGTCACAACTAAGATTGAACATGATACCTTGAGATGAGCGGCTGCGAGCTACAGATGGCTGGCCGGATGGCGACTGGACTTGGAGCTGAACTAGCTGCATCCTCCACAACTAACATTAAAGGACAACAACTTGGCTGTTCCCCTTCCCCAATTCCCCAATAAAATCTTTAAAAAAAAAAAAAAATCTTAACATTTTAAAGTTAAAAGAAAAGAAGGTACACAAAGAAAAAGAGCAACAGTATCTCATGAAAGCAAGTAGGGCTAATAAAATTTGTATAAAGTATTTGAGAAAGAGAACACACACATCTCCCATGAACGATGCCAGGGATGAGTAAGAATGTTCTTTTGTCTTGTCATAACAAATTGTGATTGCCTAGAAAACATTTTTCTTATTCAGTTATAAAACATATCCATCAACACTTTTATGACTAACAAACAGTCCATTAAATGCTTAAGAGTAAAATAGTAACATACATCTGTGGTTTTTTAAATAATTTTTTCATGAACAGGGTGTAGTAGGGTAAAGAAGAAGAAAGGGATCAACTATTTAAAATAACCCCTGGGGGGAGGGTGGCAAAATAAGTAATAGCTATTACTTCTATAATAAATTATGACAGCTTTTAAGCTCTCCAAATAAAAATATTGATTAGAGGACAAATAGAGTTAGCATGGTAGAGAAGAAAGAACCAAAGACTGAATGAAAAGGAGCTGGTTAAAATTCCAAATTGAATAGTTCTGCCATTCACAAGCTATGTGACTGAGTCAATCACAATCTCTTTGGCTCTGGATTTCCTCATCTGAACTAGGGATAGAAGGTCTGCTTTGCCTGTAAAGATCAAATCAAATAATGCATGTGAACATGAACTAAACCAAAGTGTGCAAATGAAAGTCATTATTGCCCTCAGTGTCGCATTAACAAAGCATCATGCAGATGAGACTGGCAGTTTTAAACTCTATTTGAAGTGTTCGATGGTTCAAAACTGGTTATCTGGCATTAACAGATTGTAATAAGAAATCTTATTAATATAGAGGCATTTAAGTCAAGTGAAATCAGGCATATGATTACCAGTTTTTCATTAATATTAGTGATTAGTGAATAGTCACTAATATTGTTTTGGCTGAAAGGCTACATAAATTTTTTAAAAACAAAAGTGATGAAACTGTTTTCCAGGATTAACTGTTGAGATGCAGAACTACCTTGTTCAGTCCTTACTCCAAGTGAAAGAAGGTTTGAGAAGAAATTGTGATGCCTCTAAACAAATTAGAAGACTTCAAACAAATGGACAAGTTGAAGCCTGAGGTGACTCAGAAGCTGTATCAAGTCATTAAGCAAATAGCATCTAAGATTCTTCAGCTTCTAGTCCACCTGGCACTCTGAGGCCTCAGGTGTTTTGTTTGACCCACAAGGGCTCATTTTACAGATGCTTCACAGAAACTTAACATTTCAGGAACTGCAGTGTAAGATAAACGAAACTGAACCGATAGGCAATGACTGAAAATTTCAGGACATCTTTGGTTTGTATTATCAAAGACCTTCAATAAATATTCAACAGTTCATTCACTCATTCAAATGTTTCCCTTGAGTGAAAGCTAGAAAATGCAAAGGGCACAGAATTCATGCCTTGAGATAGCAGCACAAATATTCTTTGAGGTTTGGGGCTTTTTTTTTTTTTTTTTTTTTTTTGAGGGCAGTGTCACTGGCACTCATATGTGGGACTGAACCGTTCCCAAGCCAGCGCTTAACCACTGCACCACGCGGCCGGCCCGAAGTTTGGGGTTTCTTATGTTTAATGTAATTTATCAAAGTCCTTTTTTTTATATAGTAGTCTTTTTAGATGACAAAAATATTGTTCTCTCCCTTTCTGTTTACAGATGAAGAAAAGGAAATAAAGAAAAACAAACTAAAACAAGAAACAGAGAGGGAAAGAAAGAAATGAGAAGGAGGAACCTTATAGGAGCTAATACTTGAAGCAACTTAAGCGGCTTAACTTCAATTAAAATTTAATTCGGTACACTTGCAACAATTGGAGGACATGGGGCTGGAGGCTCAGTTCCAGCTGCTTGGCATAAAATGAGAACAACACAGCCAGGGGACACCGAAGCTGGTCTCTAAAGATGGCCTGGTTATAACCAGCTGACTCACTAAACAGAGAAAAAAATACTAAGTTGGTAGAATTTCCCTTCTGAAGGTGCTGATTTTCAAAGAATGACGTTAATTCACACAAATCAAGAGGATAGCAGACCCTATATAGCAAATAAGCAAAAAAAAAAAAAAGTTAACACCATAAATCTTTTGTTTCAATTTACTCCTATTACTTATTCTTCACTAGATTTGCTATAAATTCTGACTAATACTGAAGTCACTAATTGAATCATCAGTGAATCATGGACTCACCAAAACACACAAAATCCCAGTTACTAAGCATCTATTTGTACCAGTTCAACCAGTTAAAGGATTTTATTTATTAAATGTGGTATATGCTAACCTTTGTCTACTGTAATGTTAATTTAAGAAGCAATCATTTTAAAACAAAATGGCATCCATGAAAAGATTTCAAATAAATACAGCTTCTATAATTATTCATAAATTTTATTAACAGTTTGTAAGTAGAGTTTATGTTGATAACAGGTTTAGACAAATATTCACTAACATATTTGTAATTCAGTTCTTAGTGGCCCCAACAGGATTTATCATCTTTGAAATCATCTTGAAAAAGAACATAAAGACATGGCAGCAAAGTTTTCCCTGTCTGTCTCTATGTATTGGGTTGTCAGAAAAGTCGTGACGCATTTTTACAACAAAAAACAGAAAAAATACGTCATGGCTTTTCCGACAGCCCACTATTTCTCTTATACATACGCATGTGTGCGCACACACAGCATACATATGATTCAGAGTGCATTCATGAGACACGTATCTTGAATTGTAGGACTGTTCTAACACGGCTTCATGCAGCTCAAGTCATATTTACAAAGGGAAGAATCAAGTCTGTGCTTTCTTAACTGGCCAGCAGCCTCTAAAAGGCAGGCCTGTTCTGTTCCATTTAGTCTCTCTGCAGATATCATTCACACTACGGTTACTGAAGACCTACCTGAAAATCAAACTGATCTCTCAACTTGCTGAATGAAGGCTGTTTTCAGAACGGAAAGACCAGACATGATAATGAAAGCAAGCTATCTGAAGAATCTATTTGGAAATCAGATTATGTTCTGAGTTTATAACTGCCTTTTAAGATATGCAGAACTTTTGGTTTTAGTGTTTCATTGTAACATTCTAAACTATTACGAAATTGCTAAAGTTTAAACTACCATAGTAATCTCCCATTATTATGGCACAACTTATATGTGGGTCTGCCTCCCACAGTATGTTACAAATGGTACGAGTATGTTCACATTTCAAGAAGAAAATCAGTAGTGGCAGCGCAAAGGAGGAGATATTGTAGTTTCAGTGTTTATGGTGGGAATGGGAAAATGGAAACACATTTCCTGGACTTTTAAAAAGTGGTCTTCTCCAATTTATTTATTTTTCCTAGAGAATGCCATGGAGGAGGCATTTTATTTCACTGGTAATATAGCAGGTTTCACTGCTTTTACAATAAAAAGTTTATTTCTTCAAGTTATCATTTCTACTCTCATCTCTTAAAACCAGAAAAGGTTATCCCAGCAAGTATGTGACAAAATATGGCCACACTCAGCTATATCCATGTCAGCGTCTCAGCTTCCCTCTCCCTGCTCTCTGTTCTCACTTTGTTCTTTCTCTTACCTGCCTACCTCTCAGGCTTATCTGTGCTCTACAGATGCTGATCTCTGACTTAGGAAATTCTGGGCACAATGAAGATAGTGAAGTCTTCAAATGAAGGTCTTGATCACAGCCAGAAACCTGTCAGCCAGAAAGGCCCTATAATACCAGTGTGATAAAACAATTCTCTTCAATAACAGGTCTGAAAATAGCTTGTTAAGAGTAGTATAAAAGTACCCTGAACAGCGTTTAGCACATAGTAGACACTAAAGAAATGTTAGTTTATTTTTCCCTTACTTTCTCCTGAATTTAAAAATGAGGTAACTGACCTCCAAGGTGAGGCAGCTGGTCTAAGGGCCCAGGGAAGTCAGCACCAGGGCGTTCTCCACACAGAACCAGGTCTCCAGCCCTGACACTTTCGGCCAGGCCACGGCTGCTCCCCTTTGGTGACATGTGATAACATCTTTAAATATATGCCCCAAATTTTAATATTTTCACTTATATTAATTTGAAGCTTTTGCTCCAATGGTGGTTGATGTCAACCTAAATTCCTCCTGAAGCCTGGGCACTTTTTTCATCTAAAAGTTCTGTAATACAATTGCAGCATGAACAGAAAATGAGGTTTAGAAATGACTCCCACTAAAGCATCAAGGTAGCACTGGCGGGCACGCAATGAGAGATTGTTCCCAGCTTCACAGGGGCACCAGCATAGTCATTAACACCAACTGAGATTCAAAGAGAACAGTCACACAGTGCCTGAACTAATAGAAACTGGCTTGTTTTTAAAGATGAAATGTCACATAACAGTCATTTTTTCAGAGCACAGAGTGGGCTTCTAAATAGCTCTCAGGAGAGTTCTATTGCTCTCCAGGTTTATTCTGGGGTCAGTACTTTCACCGAGGATTTGGGCAATTATCAGAAAAGCAGGAAAATAAGCACTATGGGCATTTTCTCACCCACAGCTTTCTAAAAAAAAGTCACATTTGAAGTTTCAAAGTTAAGAATATATTATGAAAGGTGCTTTTCATCACAAGATGTTTTATTCCTCTGTGACAACTTTATTTTACACTGGCTGTGTGAGCCAATGTTCACTTTCTTGAGGTACCTTCCCTCTGAAATCTAACTCAAGACTATAAGTGTGTAAACTCCCAGAAAGGACTGGAAGGATGAGAACCAAACCTAAATGCAATGATATCTGTGAAGAAGAAGTGAATGGCTAGGGACTAGGGGTGGAGCGGACTCATTATCATGTATTGCTTGTACACTTTTAATTGCCCTTAAGACGCATTTTTTTTTTTTTTCCTTTTTAGAGGGCAATGTCACTGGCCCTCACATGTGGGACCCGAACCGGGGCCGCTGGCCTCCCAAGCCAGCACTCAACCACCGCGCCACTCGGCTGGCCCAAGAAGCATTTTTTAAATGCACTGTAGACCTAAGATTTCTAAAGGAAACTAAAAAATATATTGGGTTGTCAGAAAAGTCATGACGTATTTTTTCTGTTTTTTGTTGCAAAACTGCATCATGACTTTTCCAACAACGCAACAGGCTCCAACTTTAAGGGCTCTCTGTTGATTTTACACAAAGCCCTAAATAAATGTTCATTTTTCTTTGAGTGGTAATGCTTTCTAATAGGAGGCCCTGAATCTTAACAT
Organism: Aselliscus stoliczkanus; assembly: GCA_033961575.1. NCBI lineage: Eukaryota > Metazoa > Chordata > Mammalia > Chiroptera > Hipposideridae > Aselliscus > Aselliscus stoliczkanus. Next base: position 165,769,508 of record CM066730.1, read on the forward strand.
TGTACTTCCCACGTGTCGCTTCTGACATGCAGGGTACATTACTGTTAAACATACAAATTCTCAAATATCACCAACTTACAGGAGTAATGCCTTAAAAGGTTTGTGAATGAAAAGTGAAACCAATGACTTTGAAATAGCCATTATGTGTTCACTTCCTTTTCTGAATCAGATCATCTGATTATTTATGGCACCATTTCTGGTATGTTCCACAATCAAGCGCTGTACTGAGCTGTTCAAAGGATTTTGGGAAGGGTGGCAGTCAACTCATTTGCTCCAACCCAAAAATGGAATAGGAGAAATCCATGTATTTGAAGACACAGTAAGGGTGTGTGCCTGGTGGCACGGTCTATTTTTAGGAGTTACACTGAGAAATTTCCTTTGTGAAAGCATGTAGGAAAAAAACAGTAATAGAAGGATAACTACATGACTTACTTCGTTCTTACTGTTGCTCTGTCCAATATGAGCTAGGTGTGTCTTTGAAAGAGCCTGTAAGTTTTAACTCTTACTATCCCTAAAGGCTGATCTCTACGTTCATATACATAACTTAAGGGGTCCCTGGAAGACTTCACAGCTTATGTTCAATAAATAAATTTTAAGCCTGCAAAATCTCAAATAAGTGTTCTAGTAGTAAGAATACATTTTCAGAAACTGATAGAGGACCCAGGGAATGCTAACCTAGAACTGGGAATGGAATTATAGCTCTCAGATCTAACTGTCACTTTGTGAAGCCCATAACATAAATGAATTCTACCACCCATCAAGTGATAGCCTGTCAATGTTTCTTCTCAAACACTGTTCATGACTGATATGCTTAAAAAAATAAGCAGCAAGCCATATTTTGGCATTTGCTTCAAGAGGAATGTATTTCCACCGCTGAATCTTAGATTTTCTGTTAGTATAATATAATTATTCTGAACCCTTGATTTAAATCTTTTCTTTTCATTTTTTTTTTTTTAAAGTATGAATGTTCTTCACTTCAGACCTATTTTCTGGGGAAGAACGGACGTTTCAGAGTAAAAAAAAAAAAGGCTTGCTACTTATCAGGGCTCTTCTCAGCCCTCTTGGCTGCAGACTGTGAAGAGAAAGCTAGAAACAACTCAACTAGCAAAAACAGTCACAGGGCCAGGGATAACTGGTCTTATTTTACAATTATATTTAGCTAAATAAGGTTAAAATCGTATTATTAAAAATCCCTCTCATTCCCATAGATTAAATGAAATAACCCACAGCAGTATTAGTCCTCCAAAAATCCCATTCTTGTCTTTCAGGGTCCAGATTATCTGGACCACGTGTTGTCTGTTTAGAAGGTTCTCCATAGCTGCATGTTTACACGGGAAAGTTAAAAATTTCACTGTAGGGCCAGCCGAGTGGCGCATTGGTTAAGAGCTGGTTTTGGGATGCCAGCGGCCCCAGTTTGGATCCCACATATGAGGGCCAGTGACACTGCCCTCTACAGCTAACAACAGCTCCACCTGGAGCTGGGCTGTGTGAGCCCCAGCGATGGTGTTGGCTGCAGCCTCTGCTGCAGTGGGCTGCCATAGGCTACAGTGAGTGGCCGGCAGCCAGTATGAGCTGCCAATAGCCGCAGTGAGCGACCATCCAGAGGCTGGCGACTGATCTGCCTCATCTGGGAAGAGCGCAATGACGATACCAACATGGGCCAGTGAAGCAATGTCCTCCGCAGCTAGACTGAAGAACAAAAAGACAGCAACTTGTCTGTTCTCCTTCCCCGGTTCCCCAACGCTGTTCCCTTCCCCCAATTCCCCAATAAAATCTTTAAAAAAAAAAAAAAAAATTTCACTGTATCCACACTAAAACTTAGCTCCGGGTGCTCCTCTGGAAATTTAAGGCAGACATATGGTACATTCCTAAAAAGACTGAGTGGCCAGCCATATGCAGTTTCTTGATATTGTGAGTTATCCTAATACTTATACAAATTAAATTTGTCTATAAGTCAGCTTAACTTTTCTTTTTTTTTTTTTTGAGGGCAGTGTCACTGGCCCTCACATGTGGGACCCGAACTGGGACCACTGGCTTCCCAAGCCAGCGCTTAACCACCGCGCCACTCGGCCGGCCCCAGCTTAACTTTTAATGAGATATATTTTCTTTCTTTAGAGAACATATGCAAGCCAAAGGAGGATTAGGGAGAGGATCAAATTGAATACTCAAGTATATACTCAACTTAGGTTGATCCCAAACTGCAACCATTCTTACCTTTTCAGGTCAACGGTTGTGACACTAAATACAACTCCTTTGAGCCAAAGAATCATGAAGAGCCTCTGGGAAAAGGGGCAGTTTCCTATGCTTTCACCATCACTGCCAGCCTGGGAAACAGAAAGAAACATTAAAAAAAACAAGGTCAAAGTGATGACACTCAAAATGATAGACCTTTTTCTGAATTTTAATCAAGGATACAAGAAGACAGGAAAAGTTGCATTGTGGAAGAAAGGATGGAAATTCAGATCTTTATTATTTTGCTCCTTTGTTTGCCTCTTTTTCTCCTTAAATATGGCCAATATAGCATAGTACTGCCCAAGAGAACTTCTGAAATGACAGAAATTATCTGTATTACCACTGTTCAATATGGTAATCATTTGTAACGTATGGCCAATGAGTACTTAAAATGTGGCTAGTTCAACTGAACTGAGTTTATTTTATTTACCTTTAATTAACCTAAATATAAGTAGTCACACATGGCTAATGGCTACCATAGAGGGCAGCACAGGACTGCTCAATCCCTAGGGGATGCATACACACATCCTCGCCTCAGGGCAGACACAGGCCTCTGGTGCGTTTTTATGAAATGTAAGTCATTTCTTGTTCTGTGAGACAACATTCTTTTTTCTTTTCTTTTTTTTTGAGGGCAGTGTCACTGGCCCTCACATGTGGGACCCGAACCGGGGTTGCTGGCTTCCCAAACCAGCGCTTAACCACCGCGCCACTCGGTGAGCCCACAACATTCTTTATAGGGCAAAATAAAAAGGAAAACATGTAGGTGTGCCGGTCTCTGAAGAGTTAAATAATTGCCAAGCCCCCCACCCCCATTCTAAAAAGTATTCATTATAAAAATTACATATCCTGTTTTATACATTCCTTCAGGGAAAAAAGACAATCATAAACATATATTTATAATAAGCTATTTGTAATCCACTTAATGAATGCAGCAATTGACTTCGCTGAGTTCAACAATGAGGTAGGATTTTCCTAAAATCAGAGTGGAACAAATCTGTAATTCCATCATGTATGCCCCAAGTTTAAAAAGGAGGGAGCAGGGGGAGAGGGAAATGGGGGACTGGGGGAGGTGGAGCCAGCATGCTGGAAGAGAACATTCTGACACTTGCTAGGGACCAACACAGCCCTCTTCACCATGAAATCTATGGAGAAAGCCAGGAATAACTCAACAAGACATTCAAAGATGCTGGTGAAAGTACTGTTTATTATCCTAAAGTAATTCTCAAAAATTCAGAAGCAGGGCCGGCCAAGTGGCTCAGTTGGTTCAGAGCTCACTCAAGTGTGCAAGCTGAGCTCTGAGCAATAGCAGTTTGATGCCCAGCCCGAGCTGAGCAGCTGCTGAGCTGCCAACAGGTGGCAGGATGGCTCAGCTAAAAAAAAGAAAAATTCAGGAGCCATTTCAATAAAATGCTGTATTAGTTAAGCCATTAATTTCTAAGTAATGGTGAAGGGAGGGGGGAGTGGTAAAAAAAAATAAAAAGCAGTTACCTGATTAGACGTAATGTAACCAACAAAACAAAATGGACATATAAGGAGGATCCCAGAACCCTACCCTAATCAGACAGCATGGGATGGTTATAACTGAGATTGGGGGGAGGGGGGCGGGGTGTATGGATATGATCATTCTTTATCAGCAACAAAACATACCCAGAATTGTAGTAAGAATGAATCATATTAATTTCTAATACTGCAACTTGTACAAAAATTTCCTTCCTAAAGAAGGTCTAGTTCTTAAACTTTAGAGTGATTAAGAATAACCTAAAGGAAACCTACAAATAATTTAAAGTAAAGATTTCTCTGCCTTACACGCAGAGATTCTGATTCAGAAGAACTCCTGGGGTGAGGCCCAAGAACCTTGATTTCGTTACAGGTACCCAAGGAGATCACAAAGTAAGGCATTTGCTGCCACACTGAGAAACACTGGTGTGGAAAGTCTGGCACCCCATTCCTTCTTCAGAGCACAAGTCAGTTTGTAGGACTAAGTCATCTTACTATGCAACAAACTGGCACTGAAAGTTGTCACCATCCAAACACATATGAAATGAAACACTGGTAACATACCGTTTTTTACAGATAAAAAGTTAACTCATTACTTTTCTACATTTTCACACATGCTTGTTGCTTTAGATGCCCAAATTTTATCATCACTGTTCTGCTTTTTTCCTCCCTAAGTATAAATACAAGAAAAAGTATACCAAGTTTGAGACTTAATGAAAAAGCAATCAAGTTTGGTTGACAAAGAGCAAGTCTGACTCAAGGGCTTCATCCTATTCCATTTATATAATCTGTAAAATTAACTATAACTTCCCAAGCTGCCTGTTATAAGTGTTAAAATAATTAAATTGGTAAAAAGGTGTAACAAAGATGTTACATGTGGGCACTTGGAAACACCTTCAGTTAAAGGCAAGCTGGAGATGAAAGGGACTGGCCACAGATGAAAAACCAACGATAATTTCCTACAACAGTCTACAGAGCATACCCCAGAGTCCTACAGAGGAATCTCAGCACACGGGTTGCTGCTTCATGACCTGGTCAGAATACAAATGCCCCTTTGCTTTCACCTCCTTTGTCTATAAATTTCTAGCAAACTTTACCAATTTACTTCTCTTTCAGGTGTATCATAAGCTGTTACACATCTCACACTCCTTATAAAACTACTTCCCTTTATGCAAACAAAAATAAAAGCATGCATACTCCTCAAGACAGAACTGAAAAACTGCCTTTTTATTAACTACTCCCCAAACTCAAAACAATTCAAATAAATTTTGGATGTATAAGTTGTTCCAAAGTTTTAATGGTGTTAGAAAATTGGGAGCTACTAGCCAGATGATGTTTTTGTTAAGTACAGTGGAACTGTGGAAAAATTTGGATTTCTAGAAATCACAAGTCAAAAACTTCCTCCTTTAATCCATGGTGTATTAATAAAATTCCATTTCAACATTTCAATAAAATTCCTTTCAAGTTAAAGGATCTCTTCGGTATGAGCTACACTGAATACAATATTGGTACAATTGACTGAGGAGGATATTATGATACAAAGCATTGCCTGCTGGAAATCAGGATACCTTTATTCCATACCCAGTTTTTTATTAATAATAAAAATTAACACATAGGTATGCCTAACAATAGCATCTAAGTAAAGTATCCCTTTAAAAAAGAACTTTGCTCTTTTTTTTTTTTTTAAGATTTTATTGAGGAATTGGGGGAGGGGAATAATGTTGGGGAATTGGGGGAAGGGACCAGACAAGTTGTTCTTCAGTGTTCCTTGTGGAAGGCACCAATTGCCATCTGGCTTCCCGTCGGCAGCTCATGGCCTCTACGCTCAAAGTGCTGTGTTCAATCTTAGTTGTGGGTGGGCACAGCCCACCATCGAACAGGCAATCTTGTTGTTAAACCAGCTGAGCCATCCTGCCACCTGTTGGCAGCTCAGCAACAGCTCAGCTCAGCTCAGAGTTCACTGGCCCATGTGGGAATCGAACCAGCGGCCCTGTTGCTCAGAGCTCACACTCTAAGCCAACTCTTAACCAACTGAGCCACTTGGCCAGCCCAGAACTTTGCTTTTTACTGCTTCTAACGGCAATATAAAAGCTCAGTGTTTTAAAAAGAAATAAAAACTGAAACGTTACAAAAAGTCCGAGTTCCCCTAACCTTGAACCAGTCAACTCGTTTGTTCATTATTTGTCTCATTTTTTTCTGTGTACGTAGTCCTTTTTTTTAAAAACGGAATCACACTACATATCTCTTTTACAATTTATATTTGATTCCCAATTTAATATAATCAGTTCTCTGGAGGCTGTAATGTTCCCATCAGGACAGTGTCAGGGAAGGCCAAGAAGGAAGCCAGGGCTTTCAACCCTGCCAGCCAGTAACAAGGAACGAGGCCCTCCTCCCTCACCGCTAGGTAGGGGTCAGAGGGGGTCAGTCTATAGACAGTAGTCCTGACTACAGGCAATGAGACCACCTCAACTAGGGTGTCGGTGGAGACCACACAGGAAGTTGGAACTCACACCCCTGTCCAGCAGCAATGAGGAGCCTCCCCGAGGTGGGGCAGCTGACCTCTATCTCCCCTTGGCTGTAACAAGGCAGTATCACTGCCCTTCCCTCCCCAGCCCCTCCAGAGCAGTGTCAGAAAAGTCTTATTTCAGGGTCAGCGAAGTTTAAACAGAAGGTTTTAACAAGATTGAATCTCATAACCTAAAATGAAAACGTCCAGGTTCAATTGAAAATCTCTTGTCATACCAAAAACCATATCAAACTGAATGACAAAAGGCATTCAACAGGTGGCAACATCAAGATGACAGAGATGCTAGAATTATCTGACAAAATTTTAAAGCAGCCATGATAAAAATGCTTCAAAGAACACTTACGAACAGCTTCAAACAAATGAAAAAATGAAAAGCCTCAGCAAAGCAACAGAAGATGTAAACAAGAACCACATGGAAATTTTAGAAAAATACAATAACTGAAATTAAAAGTTCAGAGGACAGGGTCAACAGCCAAATGGAGGTGACAGAGGAAAGAATCACTGAAATAGAAGACAGATCAATAGCACTTACCCAATCTAAACAACAGAGAAAAGGTATGCTGAAAATGCAATACTTCCTATATATTTCCATATTTTGATGCCACCCAGTCATTTTTGAAGCATTCATTGTATGCTATTAACCCAACAATTTCACATCTAGAAACTTATTCTGAAGAAACACTTAGACAGATGTCCCAAGATAAGTATGAGGGAGGGACACTGAAGCACTGTTTGTTAACAGCAAAACCCAATGCCTGTCAGTAAAGAATCTAAGTTACAGGCCACCCCCAGAGAGTGGAAGTCAGAGCTAACCATTTGGCCTTTCCTGGCATGGGTGGGGATAGGGTCACAGTTGTTTTCTGTGGTGTTTGGAGTACAGCAACTATTGTCTAAAAGTTTTCTGTCTTGCTTAGGCTTCCCCTTTCCTGGTTCTTTGGCTAAAGAGAGCAGACTTTAGTTGGAGCTTTTTTTTTGTCTGTGCTTGTTGATGTTTCCAGGTTGTCGGCTTTTCTAGCTCGGAGTCTGTGATGTATGAGGCAAAAAACCTCAGGGGAAAAAAAATAAAGGGAACTCGCCCTTCCCAGAAGCAGAAGTCTCTCGAGAAGCATTAAATTTAAAAAAGTACAAAATGTGGTGTATACATACGATGGAATATTATTTGACAATAAAAAGCAATGAAATATTGATACATGTTATACCCTGGATGGACTTTGAAAAATTATGTTAAATGAAAGAAGCCAATCACAAAAAAACACGTAGTATATGATTCCATATATGAAATGTCCAAAACAGGCAAATTCATAGAGACAGAAAGGAGATTAGTGGTTGCTTAGGGCTTGTAGCGGGGAGAGACGGAAAGAAGGATCAGGACTAACGGCTAATGGGTACAGTTTCTTTTGGAACGGTAAAAATGTTCTAAAATTAGACTTTGGTGCTGGTTGTGCAACTTGGTGAATATACTAAAAACCACTGAACTGTACGCTTTAAATGGGTTCACTGTATGGTATATAAATTATATCTCAATAAAGCTGATTCAAAAACACATAGACACAGATTACAGGTATAAATATACACATATTATGCAAGGTTTTCATTTGAAATATATAGTTTTATAATTGTGGTTTCATATAAAAACATACATGTCTATAATATTTTCTTAAAAATCAGAAAACCCAAATAAAGCAAAAATTTGAATAATTCCACTGACACAGACATAGCCACCATTTTCCAGTGAAAGGCTAAGTCAGCGTTTTCGTTTTGTTCTTATAAAAGGGGTATTTCTGTTGAACTTGCTATCTGGGGTCGCTCTCACACACTCAACTATTCCTCACCCTCCTCCCTCCGGATCTCTGTTGTAATTCTTGAATTGCCTAATACCAGTATTTAATGGGAAACTGCTGGATTAACTCCTACATTGCAGACTAGGGGTCAGTGGTAGATGTCATGAATATTTTAATATTTTACTAATTTGAGGTTAAGGAACTGCTCACTTAGAAAACCTAGTTTAATCAGTTTTATAGAAAGTCAGATAGTAAAACACCAAAGAAGAGCGTCTTTCCTCTCTATCTCTTTGTGTATATGGGAGGGGGGTGGGGGTGATGCTGACTAGGGGAAAGAGAAGCTTCCCCTGAAGATAAGAACAGGTTCCTGACCATTAAATCATTTTCCCTGGCACATTGTGGAGGGAATGTAGGACACATTTTCTAGGCAACAATGTGTTGACAAAAGAATGAACTCAAACATTTTAAGACCTCGTTTACTTTTAGTGTGGATTCTAAATTAGCTGCCTGAATACATAAAATGGCTTGCTTTGATTTAGATTAACTTGAACGTCACAAAACAACATGATAAACGGACAGTCACCTGGCTAGCTAGCTATTTCTCCAGTTTTTGCTACACACATGCTGGAACCAAGGTCTAGAGTCTAAAGGTTTAATAACCTGTTATCTTTTTACAGGGTCTGCAGAGAATGTGGGAAATAACAAGGTTCAGAATCAGACATACATGGATTAGAATCGTGACTTCACTACTTATTGGTTGTGTAATCTTTAGTAAGTTATTTAACATCTGTGAAACTTGACTTCCTACACCTTGTTATTATGGGGATCGAACCAGTTAGGATACACACACAGTTCCTGGTACAGGTAAGAGCTTAGTAAATGTTACCTAACTTGAAAGATGCTTCATGCACAGAACTCAAGGCCTAACAACCTGTTCTTTAGTTGAAGTACTTAAGTCATTAGAATCCCTAGATTACTTTTTCCAGAAAATGTGAGAAGGGAAAGAATCTAAGTATCTTCCACATTAGTCTTCCAAATGACATGTATGTATTACGGCCCTATATTTAAGAAATATATTCTAGGGCCGGCCGAGTGGCGCGGTGGTTAAGCGCTGGCTTGGGAAGCCAGCGGCCCCGGTTCGGTCCCACATATGAGAGCCAGTGACACTGCGCTCAAAAAACAAACAAACAAACGAACAAAAAAAAGAAATATATTCTATATGACGTTTAAATAGTCTGCTAAATGAAGTGAAGCAAAGATGTCCTTTATTCAAGATGTCAAAAAATCTGGCCATACAAAGAATAAATCCATTTTCCGGCCATCAAGTCAAAGTACATATAAGGGAAGAACTACTATGGGCCAGCCAAGTGGCTCAGTTAGTTAAGAGCATGAGCTCTGAGCAACAGAGTCGCAGGTTTGATTCCCAAATGGGTCAATGAGCTGCGCCCAAGCTGAGCTGCCACTGAGCTGCCAACAGGTGGCAGGATAACTCAGCTGTTGAGAACACGAGCTTCTAACAAGGTTGCCGGTTTGACTCCTGCATGGGATGGTGGGCTATGCCCACTCACAACTAAAATTGAACACAGCATCTTGAGCTGAGTGGCGGTGAGCTGCCAACAGGTGGCTGGATGGTGACTGGACTTGGAGCTGCAACCTCCACAACTAAGATTGAAGGACAACAGCTTGGCTGTTCCCCTCCCCCAATTCCCCAATAAAATCTTTAAAAAAAAAAAAAGTACTATAATCCAAGCTCTCTGCCTATATAAAACGTAGCCAACAGCAGGACACTGGAAAGACCTCAGTTGCTAACATTTTCTTGTTCAGTATCATGAAGTCTACTCTCCAGATAAGAGCCTGTGCAATTTAGAGAGGAACTGATCAGTCTGAAATTTCATGAAGATACCCAGACACCAGGGTTACATGAAACTCCATGCTAGGCTGTTAAAAGTTCACATGAAACATTTACCTTATTGGAAATGAGCTCTCCCCAAACAAACTCTTCACATGTATTCAGCTAGTTAATCCTTACATCCTCTCACTCAGCAGATAGGATGGTGGTTAAGAGCCGGACACCCAGACAACTCCACCACTTCCTAGCTATGCATCTTGGACAAAGTGATTTCACCTCCCCGAGCCTGTTTTTTCTCTTCTACGAAATGGGGACAATAATATGACCTGCCTCATTGGAATGCTGGGGGGAAATGAATTAGTTGATACAGTAAAAGGCTTAGAACACCCCAATGCTCTAACACCAGGGGGTGAGAAGGGGCTGTTCATTGCATATCCTTTCATACTTTTTGATATTTGTATTAAGCACATGAATCTTTAAGGAAAAAGCAAGCAATCAAAAACCTTCCGACCCTAAACAGATGAAAATGAAGTAAAACACAAGTTATATAATGAATGTAAAAAAAGCTCTGAAGATGAAAGACATGTATATAGGTGCAGGGTTCTCAAATCTCAGGATACATAACAATCCACAAAGAAGTGGGTTTAAAACACATATAACCAGGTCTCCCTCCAGACACTCTTGGTTCAGGATGTCTGAGGTGGGGTCCAGGAATCTGCAATTTTTAACACACACTTCAAGCAATTCTAATTCTGATGCATTTGGTGGACTGACCCTATTTTGCTAAACACTTGACAGAGAGGAAAACATGACAAAAAATAAAAATAAAGCTGGAAAGAAGTTTACTTTGAATTCCTCATGATGCCTTTTGGACTCTGCTCTCTGTAGGCCAGCAACCTGGTCATCATTTGTTAGGGTCAGATTTGGTAAATAACAGCCTCCTCCCCCATTTTAAAGGAATGCCATGCTATCTTGCTTCAAAGCTGAGCATATCTAGACTTAAACCAAGCCAGCCTAAAGCCCCTTAAAATCTGGACACACGAATCCAAGAACATTATTACTCCACACAAACTAAGAGGCAGAGGCAAGTACCTTTTAGTGCAAAACAGTACAACATTAATCTTTCTAAGAGCTTGTCTTAAGGCCAAATGTAATGTCAAGGACAGTTATGATGACCTACAATCCTTTATAGATCAAGTCCTTTATGCTTTAGGGTGGTTAAATGTGGTTTAGAAGAACAATTACAAATTTTAATTGCTGTATTATATTACTAAATAAGCTGACTTGTCAGGAGAAAAAAGAAAAAAAAAAAGATTCTGCTGTGATGTTAGGGATCAAGAACCAATACTTGATTTGCAAAATAAGCTGGTTTTTCTACTTAGAAGCTATTATAAGCATGGGTAAGTCTCTTAACCTCTTTGGTCTTCATTTTCTATTCTGGAAAGGGGAGATTTGGGGGGCAAGATGGAGACTGATATACAGAAGTTGAAAACTGTAATGTTATTATGCAAGATACATCACTACCCTTAGGGAATACACACTGAAGTGTTTGAGGTAATGGGCCACTCTGTATGCAACAAACTAGAAAAAGAGAATAATAAAGCTAAATGGGTAAAATGCTAATAGGTAAACCTGTATAAAGGGTGTTCTTTGTACAATTTTTTTTTTTTTTTTGAGGGCAGTGTTACTGGCCCTCATATGTGGGACCAAGCCAGCGCTTAACCACTGTGCCACTAGGCCGGCCCTTGTACTATTTCTTATTGTGCAACTTGTCTGTTAATTTGAAATTCTTTCCAAATAAATTTTTTAAATTATTAATCTAGTTTCTGCTTCCATCCTAATAATTTCTAATTATAACTCATGTTTATTATATCATTTATGTATTATCTCCAAGGGTGGATAAAAATCAATCTTTTAAAATTAAAAAATTATTTTTCAATCATTCATCGGCCATGTGAGGACCTACATGAAGCACTGGAGATCCAGTGATGAACAAGAAAAGACACGGTTCCTGCTTTTGGTCTACAAAATTTAATCTGAATAATTTGAGAACACAGTGAAAACTTCAATATAGGACACAATAAAATTCAAAATATAACCCCCTGAACCTTATCACAATTGAAATAATACCTGCTGGGCCGGCCGAGTGGCGCGTTGGTTAAGCGCTGGCCTGGGAAGCCAGCGGCCCTGGTTCGGTCCTACATATGAGGGCCAGTAACACTGCCCTCAAAAAAAAAAAAAAAGAAAAAAGAAAGAATACCTGCTAAACATTTCCTCAAAAGTGTCACAAATACTTTTGTGAGTTTCATGATTTTATGAGGTTCAGCTTGATGGTCTTGCCATGACTCCTCCTGAGTTGGTGGTTAGCTTATAACAGGAGACTTGACGCTCTCTTGCATTAGTCTAAATCACTGTAAATTCAGAAATCACTCAGAACTATACAAAAATGGTTTTTGTTTTATTTTTTTTTAATTTAAAAAACAGAGGGAGCAACTAAAAGAACAGCCAAAGTTTATTACGCTTACCTCCCTGAAATAACCTGCTAAAATCTACAGCTATTACTAAAGTCATCAAGATTCAAAGTTACTTGGATGGTGTTAAAGGTAATAGCTAAAAACATACAGTTTAGCCAATTGTTTTAGCTACATGTCATGGCTTTAGTAAAATAATGCTTTTTTAAAGCATGTTCTTCCACCTATAACTATCCATAGATTTAAACCTGTTGAGTAGGAGAGAGAATTCACCTGCCAGTAGTTTCAAACGTTGTCTCTTTCTGTTTCCTTTAGTAAATGACCAAATTATGATTAAATTACCTAACGTAACCACCAGTTTCACTTGTTAAAAAAGCCTGTAAACATGTACAAGTCTTTATAAATGAGGTCTGGCAAAAGCTCTCTCTCCTTCATTCCTGGGAGGAGTTCCTCACAATGCTCCTGAGGACCCACTATCCCCTCTCATTCATTCTGTACAATAAGGCCACATAAATCGGGATCCTTATGTGACTAAAATCACATTACCTCCACCTGAAATGCCCACTGCCATACCTACCTATCCTTCAGGTCAAGCTCAAGAAAGCCTTCCTTACCTCCAAAAAATCTTTCTAGATCACTCTAGCCCAAACCAATTACCTGTCCTCTCAACTTCTATTCCAGCTTCTCAAATTCTGATGTCAACATAAATCATCAGAGGATCTTGTTAAAATACTGATCCTGACTCAGTAGTCTGGGGTGGGGCCCTAGATTCTGCAGTCCATAGTTCTACGAACTCCCAGTAAATGTGTAGTAAGCCTATGCCACTTATTTAGCAATTAATCATGATTTGCCTTGTGATTTTAATTGTTACCGTGCATTATTACTTTACTATTCATATTATAGTGTCTCCTGAGCTAGATTTTAAATTCAATGAGATATCATACTTTTTTTTAACCTTTCCATAGGACGATTTCTGCTGCAGTTACTCTACTATTAGCTTTCTATTAATTGCTGACAATGAAAGCCTCTGAATTACAAAGACTGTGTTCCAGGTTATCAGTATAGGAAAAAACTTACTAGTTAAGTCAAATCTTCCTGATAAATAATTTTTCTCAAAAATTTAAATTAGGTCTCCAAATGACCTTGGGACAGAGTTAATGAACCACAAAAAGCCACTACAGCAAACTCTGATAATTGACTGCCCAACATCCATTCTTTTTTTTTTTTCTTTTTTTTTTCGCTGATATAACTCCTATTTTTGATCAGGCATCCACTCCTCCCTCCCCCAAGGGACACAGGAGATGATGACCCAATCCCCAATTCTAGGGGTAAATCCTGATTAATTCTAAGCCAGTCATGATAGTTCCGTTCGTTTCACCAGTGACTTAGCTATAATCGTGGGACCCAGTTCATTGATAAGACAGCCTCGTGAGAAAAGTTTCTCATTCTTAAAACCGGAAGAGGAAACCCTCAGATGTGAAAGCTATGGCTGCTCTAGTCAATTAGATAGTAGCCTGAGGCTGCAACCAACACCAAAAGATGACAGAGCCCAGAGAATCACAGAGAAAGAAGAGAGCCAGACGCTTACGTGCTCCACATGGAACAATCCTCCTAGGAGGCTTCTTTCACTAGATACATTTCCTTAGTGGTTAAAGACAATTTAAGGTGGAGTTTTCTATGAATCACATCCATAAGCATCCAAACCAACATCACCATTTATCTCCAATGAAGACTAGCAGGAAGAATGAAAATAAGTGTGGCAAGAAATGAAAAAAAGAAAACCTCAATATAAGTTATAGGAGATATAACAGCCATTCCAGGGCTCTGGTTTGTTCACAATGAATTGTTTTCCACAGGCTGCCATTAAGACTTTGCTCTCGGATTACAGTGGTCTGAGCAGCATGAGCGGCTCAAATTTAAGCTGTGGGCTCTCTCCTCATTCACAGAACAACTTACAGAACTTCCTTGCATAGGACCCACAGATATTCATTCAACATGCAACACATACTTACTGAGGACTTACTATCTACCTCCCAAGCACTAGGGGCTGGCACTGGGGGAACAACTGTGAATAAGACAGATAGGCCTGGCTTCATGAAAGATTGGAGAAGAAACAAATAATAAATATATCTAGTTAAAAATTGTAAACTAGGACCAGCCGAGTGGCATGGTGGTTGGGCGCTGGCTTGGGAGGCCCACGGCCCAGGTTCGGGTCCCACATATGAGGGCCAGCGACACTGCCCTCAAAAAAAAAAAAAAATTGTCATTCCAATAAATATATAAATGTGTGTTTTGTTTTAAAAAAATTGTAAACTATAATAAGTGCCTAAAGGGAAATAAAGTACTGGGAGGATAAAGAGCACCCACTTTAGATAAGATGGTCAGAAAATATTTCTTAGACCTAAAGAATGAGAATGAGGCAGCCATGCAAACAGCCAGTGTGACTAGACTGCTGCTGTATGAGAGAAAAGTGTATTGGCAGGGGCCAGGTCATAAGATACTTTCTAGACAAAATTAAGGAGTTTGAATTTTGTGCTTTTACAGAGGGAACAATTTATTCATTCATTTAACAAATATTTACCAAGTACCTACCGTGTAGAAAAAAATCATTTAACACGATGTTTAACACCAAGGACTCCGGAAGCAGAGTCCTGGTTTGATACATGGGTTCTTCTATTTAACCACCTGTGTGGACATATCGAGCATGTTACATAACCAATCTGGGACTCAGTTTCCTTACATGTAAAATGGGGAATAATCTACGTAATTATTACGAGATTGAATTAATATATGAAAATCTCTTAAAATATTGCCCAGCATGTGGTAAGTTCTCAGTAAGAAAGTACGTGCCAAGTCGAGTACATATTCCTGACTTCACAGATCTTGCGCGGGGCCGAGGCGAGGAATCGGGTAATGGGCTACCACTAAAGGGTTTTGGTGGGTGGGGGGACATGAGTGTAAAATCGAATTTCCATTTTAGGACAATAAATAACACCTTGCTACCATATGGAAAACAGGTAGGGGACATGGAGCTTATGAAGGATGGAAGTTGGAAGATCTATTGCAGTGGTTCCGATGGACTATGACTTGGATATTTGGTAGAGGCAATGGAAATGGAAATAAACGCATGGATTAAACTGAATTGGGAAGATACAATCCCAAAGACTTGTGGATGGTTTGTATGTGAGAAGTAAAGGAAAGGAAGAAATCAACTAACTCGGATTTCTGGTTTGAGCACCGGGGTAGAGGAAAGCCTTAATAAGATGGAGGTCAGTGTGCCTATGCTTTGTTGGGAGAATAGGAAGGGAAACTCCTTCAAGAGATAACAGGCAGAGAGCTGCAGATTTGGCTTGAACATATTTCAGGTGTGGAAGGCTACAAACCAAAATTAACATTGTTTATACCTCAGGAGAGGAAGGGACAGGGTTATTAACTTTATCTGCCTCTGTACTGCTTTGTTTTTCTTCTCTGTAGATTTAGGAACATTTCTAAAGAAAGTGTTCTAAATGTTTACACATGATAATCTTATTCCTGTTCCTAATCACTGCCAAAATATTAAACTGCTTAAATATGACAAGTGCTTTTGAATTCTTCCTATTGCTTGAAAAATGCTGAATGCAAAGGAGTCACTCAAAAACTACTAATGGAATAATGACAGTTAAGAAAAATTCTTAGTACTTTTGATCTGCTACATATTCAAAACATTTGCTGAAAATGAAAACAAAGGCTCTCATCTGTACTAAAATCAAATCTGAAATGTCTCAGCCAGAGTCATTTGTTAAAACAAAGTTGTCATATATACATACAGTGACCAGAGTTTCTCTAAGCACAACAGAACCACAATGAAAACAAGTTCTGCTGGAATGTTTACATTCACTCATCAAAAGCCTAAAATAGGAGGTAGCTTATTATCTCTTCAGAACAAATTATATGCCATTTAACTTAAAATACTGAATAACAAGAAAGAAGAAAAAAAAAGACAGATGGCCAAAGGTATAACTTTTTTCCTGTCTGGATCAGCCTTGTTTCTATGCCCTATAAAAATCAACTACATGGGCAAGCCGAATGGCGCTTTGGTTAAGAGTTGGCTTGGGACGCGAGCTCTGAGCAGCAGGGCCCCAGTTCGGATTCCACATGAGGGCCAGTGATGCTGCACCCTTTACAGCTAAGATGGTGAAAAACAGCTCAACCTGGAGCTGGGCTGCCGTGAGTTGCCGGACGTAGGCTGCAGCGCCTGCTGCAGTGGGCTGCCATAAGCTACAGTGAGCGGCCCGCAGCCAGCGTGGGCGGCCATGAGAGGCCCTCCAGGGGCCGGTGACCGATCTACCTCACTCAGGAACAGCACAATGATGATACCAACATGGGCCAGTGAAGGGACGTCCTCCACAACTAGACCGAAGAACAAAAGGACAGCAACTTGTCTGTTCCTCTCCCCCAATTCCCCAATAAAATCTTTAAAAAAAGAATCAACTACAATAAATGGAAATGTCACCAAAATTGCCCGGAAACAAGTTAACAGCTATTGTTTAATTCAGCAATTTGTTTCTCATTCGATATATGCTATATGAAAGTGATTTATACATATATATTAAACCTCACAATAACTGGATGAAACTGGGTTATTGTTTTCCTCATATTTCAGATGAGGAAACTGAGATTTAGAGAAACTAACTTGCCATAGGTCATCCCACTGAGGAGTAGCAGAAGTGAAGACTGAACTCTGAGGTCCATGGTACTAGCCACTTTTACAGTATTTTTTTTTTTTTTTTAACCAAGGTGGAAGGAGAAGCTGCAATACCACCTGCTTAGTCTAATGATTCGTATGGTACAACCACCATCTCTCACTCATATGGACATTATCTATCAAGTAAGACAAATTACCTGACCTACAACCATTATAATGTGATCCAAAAATCCCATTTTAAATTTTCTAGGGAACTTATTTTTTTAAAAGAGAAACAGATGAAATTAATTTTTAAAATATTTTAACTTAATTCAATATATCTAAAATATTATAATTTCAACATGTAATCAATAAAAAAGTTGTTATATTCTTTTCTTTGTATTAAATCTATGCAATCTGGTGTACATTCTATACTTAACAATACATCTCAATTAAAACCAGACACATTTCAAGCACTCAATAGCCACATACGGCTAGTGGCTATCACACTGAATAGCATATGTCTAGAGAAGAAGTATGAGAACAACCAACACTAATGTCACCAAGACCACGTACTAAATAAAGGTCACATACCTGATTCATCAACTCAACATTCAAGCTCTCAGAAATTCTTTACTCGTATGTCAAACAAATTTTAACAAGTCTGTTTCTCTTGCTTAGTAAACCACGACAGATTACAAAGAAAAGTAAAGGAAATGGGCTGCATCAATGAAGCTAAGTTGGCAAAGGCTGAAATAGAAAACACACACACACATAAATACACACATAAATACACATGCACCCACACAAAGGAGATCTGGGTTCAAAAAACCTAACAGCTGAGGCCATTCGGCAGAAAGGCAAAAATAGTCTTGCACAGCTCAACAGTTCCCAAGGCCATTGTTGCACTACTGAATCTGTATTCAGAAAACTGACATTAATTGGCAGTTAAATTCAACGAAGTCAAGGAAGCATTAATGTTTTGGAAATATTTTCTTTTAAAATTAATTTGAGAGCTCTCTGTACTATTTTTGCAGTTTTTCTATAGAACTATTTTAAAATTATAGTTTATTTAAAAAAAGCAATATGAGGTTTCTAGTATGACCAAGTAGATCCCATAGGATCAACCATCTGCTCACATGACGATAACTTCTTGACAAAAACAACCTCTTGGGGGCAGTGGAGAGTGAACAAAAGCAGACAGACATTGGAGAGGAGTGGACACTTGGAAGAAGGGAAATACTCTGAACAAGTGTCCTCCATTTTTATCTTTCAACCCTGTGCCGTGCATGGGCAACTAAAACTCCAGTGGAAAATTCACAGTCCTGCTGGCTTGAAGACCCAAAGGACAAAGGGCAGAGCCACCATCACCACTGGAAAATAAGGCACAACACCATAAGAAAGAGAGTCAGAGTGGGGGAGCCCTAAGATCTGCATGAAACTGTCCAAATCCCTAGCTGACCCCTCACACACATGCATGGGGCAGACTCCAAGTACGCCAGTTAAAAGAACTGAACTGAAGGGCCGGCCGAATGGCTCAGTTGGTTAAGAGCTCGCTCAAGAGTGCAAGCTGAGCTCTGAGCAACAGCGGTTCGAGGCCAGCCCGAGCTGAGTTGCCGTTGAGCTGCCAACAGGTGGCAGGATGGCTCAGCTAAAAAAAAAATAAAAAAAAAAAAAAAAAAAAAAAAAGAACTGAACTGAAATGTAAGCTGCCACATACCTCAAGGGAGACGGTTTTGCAGTTTGAGTTCAGCTAAGTTAATTACTTGCTTTAAAAAAGAAAAGAAGGGCCAGCCAAGTGGCGTGGTGGTTAAGCGCTGGCTTGGGAAGCCAGCGGCCCTGGTTCAGGTCCCACATGAGGGCCAGTGACACTGCCTTCAAAAAAATTAATTAATTAATTAATTAAATAAATTAAATTAAATTAAAAAAAGAAACAAAATCAACACTCTTCAAAGGAACATAACAAAATCCTAAGTTTTTACAACTTATCATTCGCAATATGCAAAATACAATCCAAAATTATTCCCCATAGGAAAAAAAACAGGAAAATATGACCCACTCTCAAGAGAAAAACTAATCAGAGACACACCCTAAACTGATCCAGATGTTGCAATTTGCAGACAAGAATTTTTAGGGTAGTTATTATAACTATGCTCAATGACGTAAAGGTAAAAATACTTGTGATAAAGGAAGATAGGAAATTTCAGTAGAGAAAGAGACCACAAAAGAGCTAAATGTAAATTCTAGAATTTAAAGAGTGCAGTATCTGAAACTTATAAAATTCACTAGATGGTCTTAACAGTAGAACAGAGAAGAAGGACAAAGGGGTCTATGAATGCGAAGACAGATTCAAGAAATTACTCAATCCGAAGAACAGGAAAAAAAAATCAACAGAGCCCCAAAGACTAATAGGAAAATATTAAAAAGTCTCTATTTTAACCACAATCTTGGAAAAGGAGAGAATGAGGCAAAAAAAACTTTTTTTTTTTCAAGAAATCATGGCCAAACTTTTCCCAAATAAAGGGAAATTTACAGATTCAAGAAGTTTCATGAACATCAAGTAGCAGTACTATAAAAGTCACACCTAGGTATATCATAATTAAAATGCTAAAAAGCAAAGAAAAATAAAAATTTTAAAGTAGCTTGAAAAAAACCAATATACTGCATAAAGGAATGACTTGAATGACAGTTGAATTCTCATCAGAAATAATGGAGGCCAAAAAACATGGAACAACATTTTTAAAGTACTGAAATAAAAACAACAATAATAAAAACAATAAAAAATCACCCCAAAATCTTATATACAGCAAAAATATCTTTAAAGAATGGAAGTGAAATCAAGACACTTTCAGATAAAATTCTGTAGAATTTACATGTTTGACATTTAAAAGAGTTAATTTCAGGAATATAGAAAACTGGGATGTGTTTATATATCGAGGCATGATTATATTACTAAAGAAAATAAGCATGTGCTCTTTACAATTAGTTATTTTCACTTTGGTTACATATAAAAAATGTTACCTCAAATGTTTTCACTGTCTAAGCCTCATTCTTTCAACATCATCTAACCAAAGATAAATTCACTAACTGCCAGAATCTCCCCTTGTTTATCAGCTGAAGTCAAATATGTGGGGGGAGGGGTTGAATTCTCCTGCAAGTCAAAATCCAGCAGCCCACTTTCCCTAAGGGTAGTTTAAAAATATACATGCAGTAGTATAAACTAGATTCAAAGAATCCGGGGAATGAAAGAAAACAATTAAGTTCAAAAATTACTCCTCTTCCCCCATCTGTGCCATGGCAGCTACTACACACTACTACGTTTATCTTTATAGCCAATTTTCTGTGCAGAACTGTACCATGTAATTCTGTTCTCAAAAGTCCCTTACATATCTCATTTATCCTCTGAATTCTTTCTTTTGCTTTTGTTTACCTAAAGTGTAATCTCTTAGAAGAAAACTTTCTGGAGAATTTAGATTTTTTTACTAAGGGAGAAATTGGATTTTTGACTCTATTATTGAACTCTTGGTGGAATTGTTAGGTCTGGGAACTTGTTGATAAAGAGAAATAGCTCTTACCCACTAAAGTTAAGTAGCTGCTAAATTTTGGACCTCTAAATGACTACGAACACTGGATTAATAATGATAACAATAAACAACAGCAGTCATAAAAATGCTATAGAATATTTTAATATAAAATATTAGCACGAAATGAACACGAAAGAATCTCTCTGGAATTTAATTTTGAATCATCCATGTTTAAAATTTTCATTAAAATATATTGCAAAATAAGTTTCTTTTAAAATTATATACTCAACAATGTATTGCAGAGCTGTGAAAAGTTAACATTCAGGATTCTTGTCTATCTTCTTGGCTGGCCTAAAATAAATTTCAAGTATTTCGATAGTACAAGATTGTTTGTTATTGAAATTTTTATTTACGATTTCAATGCACAGGTGCTTTAAATATGATAAAGGCAAATGCTAACTTAGAATGTTAGACATTACAAACAAAAGCTTCCCTTTATCTCTCAGGTAGTTCATTTGGAAACTATACTATATTCTTCCTAGTCAAAGAATTCACTCTTGAAATATTTTTCATTTCTCTGGCAAGTTGCCCCCCTTATCAGAGAATTTTTATTGGCTCCGTTTATATTTACTTTCCAATAAACTGCTTCTAATTATTAGAATTTAATTATCTGGATCTGACTTTATTGGGGAATTGGCGGAGGGGAACAGCGTTGGGGAATCGGGGAAGGGGAACAGACAAGTTGCTGTCTTTTTGTTCTTCAGTTTAGTTGCGGAGGATGTTGCTTCACTGTTGGTATCGTCATTGCGCTCTTCCCGGATGAGGCAGATCGGTCGCCGGCCTCTGGATGTCGCTCACCGCGGCTATTGGCAGCTCATGCTTGGCTGCCAGCCGCTCACGCTGGCTGCGGGCCACTCACTGTAGCCTATGGCAGCCCACTGCAGCAGGGGCTGCAGCCCACACCATCACCGGGGCTCGCACAGCCCAGCTCCAGGTGGAGCTGTTGTTAGCTGTAGAGGGCAGTGTCACTGGCCCTCATGTGGAATAGAAACTTTTTTTTTTTTTTGAGGGCAGTGTCACTGTCCCTCATAAGTGGGACCCGAACCGGGGCCACTGGCTTCCCAAGCCAGCTCTTAACCACCGCGCCACTTGGCTGGACCCTTGGATCTGACTTTGAGATCTCAGGTCTCAACTTTCTGTCTTGGGCCTAAACACCCAAGACTAAGGCTACTTTGGTGTATAAAATAAATCTGAATTAAACTGGACATCACTTCTAAGAAACACACCCACTTCACAGATGAAAACAACTTGAACCTGGTACCCATCTGAAGATTCTAGACCTCTAAACCAATCTGTTATTAAGTTTAGATCAATAGCTAATGAGCAGCTAGTCAAAAAAAAACAAATTACAGGGCTGCCGGTTAGAGTGCGGTGCTCATAACACCAAGGTTGCAGGTTCGATCCCCACATGGGTCTCTCAGTTGAATCCTCCACCACTAGATTGAAACAACTACTAGACTTGGAGCTGATGAGTCTTGGAAAAACACACTGTTCCCCAATAAATAAAAAATTAAAAAAAAAAACACAAAAAAACAAATTATATGTCTCAAGTTCAATAACTGAATACTATTTTTAGCTCTGGCATTTTACAACGAGGTAATATAGAACACAATACCAGAAACAGACAATACTCTCTTTACATGCTTCCATCCCCAGACTACGCATACCAATTTGCCCAAAAACAAACACAAAAAGATATTTACTGACTTAATGAGTTATCTCCCAAAAAACAAAACTGATATATGAAAGATGAAGAAAATAGTCCCTGATCCCTGATTTCATGGAATTCACATTGTAGCCTGGGAAAAAGATATGATGAAAAAATAAGTCAGATGGGGCCGGACGAGTGGCGCAGTAGTTAAGCTCTAGCTTGGGAAGCCAGCGGCCCTGGTTCAGTCCCACATATGAGGGCCAGTGACACTGCCCTCAAAATAAATAAATAAATAAATAAATAAATAAGTAAGTAAGTAAGTAAGTCAGATGCGTGGCAAGACATGCAAATGCATCAAGTGCTCCGGATAGTAGGGAGAGTTGGCTCTGCTGAGGGAGCAACAAGGTCAGGGAAAGATTCTAAACATATCTGAACTCAACTTAGGAGGGCATTTGATTTTGTGAACTAAATGTTAGCTTGTAAAAGTCTTTATTTGAGAACAAGACGTGCTTTGGCCATAAACGGGAGATTTATTCCTTCATTCTGTTCTACAATACGTATAACCGACCAATCCCAAGAATCCTATAACCACTTACTTGGCCACACTGAGATCTAACTAAATGGTTAACCAAGAAAATACTATGTAAAACATATGTGTCTTACAAAGGACAGTAAGAGTCTAGCCTCCCATTAAAAATACGTGTGAAAAAGACTTTGGGATAAAACTAAAAAAACAAAACAAAACAAAAAAAAAGAACTGGTAATAAAAAATAACAATACGGTCAAGAAACTAAAGAAATAAAATATTCACAACGTCCCATAAAAAGAGGCATAAGCAACTATTCTTTATACACAAAGCAGGATTTTTTTACTTATGTGTTCGTTTTAAAGAAAGATTCCTTGTAAATGGTTTGGTTTTTTTGAGGACAAAAGAAAGCAGACCATAGGACTAAACAGTTTGATAACTGTTTAAGTGAGCCAAAAGTTAAAAAAGAAAGAAGCCAAAAAACTCAGATCCCAAAACACTGGCTGATCTCATTAGCTCTGCTCAAGAAACTTTATAGATGTGACTTCAGTCCTGGATTACCCGTCTATATTTAGTTTATACCTAATATGGATAAAGTCCCGAACTAACAGCCATTTCCTCTCTCCACAAAAAGAAACTTCCTTGCTTTTTTTCTATCAACAATGCAAAGATTAATGTAGGCTCCTCTGAAGAGAGAGGTTAAGAAAAAAACAGAAAAATATTAACAATTAAGCGTGTTATTTTTTGTTAAACTTGGACTGCTTTGACACTTCTAAACTGGAAAATAATCCTAACATCAAACATGTGATGTTCGAGTCAAGTTCCTTAACAAGTTTATAAATAACCCCTTTAAAGTACTTTACAAAATACTAATTAACCAGGCCCCAAAATGCACAGAGGTGAGGTAATGGAAATTTTAGTTTCCTTTCAAATTTAACGAAGAGAACTGAAAGCAACCAAACACATTTAACAAATTCATCTAGTAGACTCACTGGGTGTTAGTATGTTTTAGAAATATCCTTAAATATTCTCATAATTTTTTATTTTCCTGGGTGACTGAACACAGCGAATAGTGAAAACAAAACTCTGATAGGTAAAAACTCAAGTTTCAAATAGAGAAGAAGAATATGAATATATAAAAAGTTCTTAGTGGTTAAGTGGCTATGGATCATAGAGACCTTGGTACAAACCCTGGAACTGCTACTTACTAGCCTGCGACCACACACAAGGCATGACCTCTCTAACCAAGCCTCCTGTGTGTAAAATAGTATTGACAGCACCTATTTCTGAGTTTATATGAGGATTAACTTGGTAACATATGTAAAGGGCTTGGCACACTGCCTGACCACAGTGAACACTCAATACTATCTATTATCTTGACTATTCATTCTAACATTAAACAGAAAAACAAAAACCTGCTGTGCATTTTTATGTGTCAGTACATTCTATCTTATATAAGAATTAAGTAGTTTCAAGAAGCTTATATTATTATAAAACGAAGGATTTTAAAGTACTTGGTGATCCTTGTATCATCTATCAATTACAGCCATGCTAAATTTCTAGTTTTATCATCACCCCATTGTGGGATAAGGTAAACATTTTAAAAACAACAACCTAGGGTCTATAACTAAATTACAAACTAGGAGACTTCAACTCTTTCTGCCCTTACCCCTTAAAAATTACTAAGCATATAAAACCCATATAATCTATACTAATTCAATTTCTTTTGTTACAAATTAAATAGAAATAACCCACTCTCTGCTGCATTTCCCCTAAAGAGAGCATTAGATAAATGCCAGTTAATATATGACCAGTTCAACTTTATAGGGAAGACCATAAAAAGCAAGGAACAGCGAAATGCAGTAGCAGAGGGAGGCGCTAAGTGAAACATATATATGCCAAAATCCATAATTCAAAAGAACTTCTGCAGAACCACTAGATCCTATATGCCATAGATTCTTCTTTACTATTCTTTAAAAGAGGGGGCAGGTGGAGAAAGAAAAACATGCTTAATAATGGACTCTCAGCTTTAGCTACAAGTCCAAAAAGAGCTGCTGAGGCAAACGGGCTACGATGGCAGAGTCCACTCTGACTGTCCTTTAGTTACCTAGTGTCTTAACGGGATCATGGTTCGTTGAAGTTAATTCAGGAATAAATTCAAGTCTAATCTTGGACTTTTTTGCACTAAGCCTACTCTTCTGATAGAGAATGGAAAGATCCCCACCTATCTGTAGTGGCAGCCTGGCAGCCGCTTCTCTTAGACTGAAAGCACATATACTGAACATAAACTAACCATAGGCCAATACAGTCTTAACTCAGCATCCCAAAAGGCCCAAGGAATAATAATAAGAAATGCTTACTATGTGTCAAACACTAAATGCTTTTCTTTTATTAACTCTTTTAATCTTTACAAAAGCTCAAGAGGTAGATAGTGTTACCCCAGCGGAGACACTAAGGTGGCTAGTGAAAGGCAGAACCAGGGTTGAAACACAGTCTACATGGCTCCAGAGGCCATGCATGCTCTTCTCAACCAGGACGACAACATAACACTAAGATCCACTCTTCCAAATGAGAGCTCAACTGCCTACTTGAAGTATTAATTCTAACTATCTTCAACTCTGAAATAGGCTATTTAGTGCCTTACATGGGGAATACAAATGATACTGCACGTCAACAATCCTCCCCTGCTCTGGCTGTGGAACCTCGGATCTTAGGTATTACAAAGGACAGGAAGAACGCTTACAAGCAATACCTAAGCAACACTACAATTTAGTACAGGGGTCTTTGCTGAGTCATCAGGACAATGGCTGCAACTCTTCTTCCCAGTGGCTATCAAGACACATACTCAGGGGCCGGCCGAGTGGCACATTGGTTAAGAGCTGGTTTTGTAACACTGCCCTCTACAGCTAACAGCAGCTCCACCTGGAGTTGGGCTGCGCAAGCCCCAGCGACAATGTTGGCTGCAGCCCCTGCTGCAGTGGGCTGCCATAGGCTACAGTGAGCGGCTGGCAGCCACCGTGAGCTGCCAATAGCCGCGGTGAGCGACCATCCAGAGGCCGGCAACCGATCTGCCTCACCCGGGAAGAGCGCAATGACGATACCAACATGGGCCAATGAAGCAACGTCTTCCGCAACTAGACTGAAGAACAAAAAGACAGCAACTTGTCTGTTCCCCTTCCCCGATTCCCCAACGCTGTTCCCCTCCCCCTATTCCCCAATTTAAAAAAAAAGACACATACTCAGGGCCAGAACACAGTTGTGGGCTCTCCCTTCAATCTTTTTTATTTTGCCAGGGGAGGAAAAGAAGTAAATCTATTCATTTGAACCTAAGAGTCATTTTGAGGCACTAAATCAAAACAGCAAATATGAATTGAACCCAGTGATTTGCATCACATTCTCAAGACTATTTTTACTGCAGCTTCTTGTATGAATATTTCTGTGAATTTAATAAGCATTTGCTTTTTCCCAATCATATTTTATTTCTTCTTCACCACCACCCCCCTCCCCCGGCTTCCTCTGGAATCAACCCTGTGCAAGGGGAAAAAAAAGCTTCTGTATACTCCTTCAGCAAACATTTTATTTAAAAACAATCAAATAAGTTAATACAAGTAATGCAGTTAAACACAGTGCCTGGTATATACCAAGCCCCCATAAATGTTTACACTATTTCAATTAAGTATGAAATACTCTTCTATGTATTTATCTCCTGCATTTGGGAAATACAACAAAAAAATAAGGCAGTAGGAATAAGCATCAATTCTAACTACATACAAACCAGACCTTCCTAGCAGTGAAAAAGGCCTCCAGCCAGTGAATTACAGTAACTCATGGGAAATATTTTCCCCTCTAACATGATGGTGTAGTGTTCCTTCCAATATTATAAGCTCTCACACCTCACACATTTTTTAAAAATGCCTTCCCTTGACATGTATCCCCTTCCAGCTCTTCTAACTAGTCAAGTTTCCTGTTAGAGTTGTCTTGACACACTGACCCTACTCTTACTTCCTATTCGCTCTTCCTACCCCCTATTATGGCTTCCCCAACACCACTCCATCAAAGCTGTTACCACTAAGGTTACCAATGTCTTCCTAGCTGACAAAATCAAATACTCATCTTATTTGACACAGATGATCACTCTTTCCTTCTTAAAACCCTCTCCTTGCTTTGTTGGTACCTCATTCTTGTAGTTTTCCTCTTCCCATTACTGCTCTATTGTAATTCCTCCCTGTTCTCCTTTTCCGTCTTCTCTTCCATTATCCAACCCCTAAGTATTGAAAAGTTCCTCAGAATTTGGCCCTGGGCATTTTTCCCCACTCTTCGCTCATCCACACAATGATCTCACATACTTTAAATACTACATAAATATCATACAGATAAATATTAATAGATCGATCAGTCCCAAGTTTCTCTACCCTAGCTAGACTTCTTTCTGAGCATCAGATCTGTACATCCCATTTTCTAGTAAGCATCTCCACTTGACATCTTAATCATCAAAAACTGAATATTGTCTTCTCCCCCCTCCATATCAATGAAAGGCACCTTTATCAACCAATGATTCTAATTAGAAGCCCAAGTCATTTCTCACACCTCTCTTTTACACAACTCCTTCTTCAATATCTTCCTAGGGACTCCACCTCCAAAATTTACCTCAAATCCATTCTCTTCCATCATCACCCTAATCCAAGCCACCATCATCTTTCTTGATTGCAATGGCCTCCAATTAGTTTTCCTTGCTTTCACTCTTACCTCTCTTCAATTCATTTTCCATAGAGTGGCCAGGCTATTCATCTTAAAATGCAAACTAAACCACAACACTCACTTGCTTAAACCCTGCTGAGACCTACTCTTCTTACGAAGGGTAAAATTCATATGACATACAAAGACCTCCTTAATGCAGCCCATCTATTCCTCACTCTACACCTCATTTTTGTTCTATTTCCCACACACTCTCAATTTGAATTTATGTCCAGCTTTTACATGTGCTGATTACTCCAGCCTGGAATGCTCCACCTCCTCACACTCCTGATCACCATTCATCCCACGTGCCATTTCTCAGGAAAGCCCCCACTGAACTTCCACCTAAACTGAGTTTCCTGTCATTCTTTCTCAAGGCACCCTGTTCTTATCCTTAATGTAATTATACATTATTGTTTTGTGTATTTCTTTAACATAAGCCTCTCCTACTAAACAATAAGTTCCAGGAGGTCTTAACACATTCAAATTTAACATGGCAAAAACTAAACTTCTGCTCTCCTCCACATCAAAACAGGTTCTTCCCGGCCTTCCTATCTCAGTTAATGACAATTCCATCATTCTAGTTGTAGAACAAAAATCTTGGAATCATCTTTGATTCCTTCCTCTCACATTCCACATCAATCCATCAGGAAATCCTATTACCTCCATCTCAGAAATATATCCAGAATCAGACTACTTCTCACCTCAGTCCAAGCCACCATCATCTCTTGCCTGAATTTCTAAATAACCTCTTAATTAGTCTCCCTGTTTCTTCCCTTGACTTCCTAATATGCTATTCCCTACAAAGCTACCAGAATGCCCTGTTCAACAGAAATTACCACTCCTATCATTCTCTATGCTCCTCACCCTACTTCATTTTTTTTCATAGCACTTATCACGAGTAGGCATACATTTATTATTTGCCTCCCCCAACTGAATATGAATGCCATAATGTTCACTGATGTATCCAAGCCACTAGACCAATGCCTCAATGTCTGTTAAGTGATTGCATGAAAGAAGAACAAATATTATTCTAGCAGGCAAAAATTGGAGGTAGGGGGAGAGGTTAAAGAAGCCAAAAATCTTCCATGAATTCAGAGAGGCACTGGGCATGTTCAGGACCAATCTAGCTAAAAAATGAGGTAAATTTGCAGCTGCAGTAGGGGATAAGACTGGAAACACAAATTGGGATCATGATCTGAAAGACTCTGAATTCCAGATCAAGGAGTTTGTATGTTGAAAATTCAATAAACAATTAGAAAAAGTAGGATCCATTTAAAATTTGAGGCAAGAAGTGTCAGTTTTACCTTAGATAAATTAAAATTACAGAATATAGCACAACTAATTATTGAGGGAAAAGATAAAACTTTCTTTAAACTGATAATACACCGTACTTAGATTCAGTAATAAAAATTACCCCTCATCTATTAGCTTACAATGTAAACATTTCACTCATTTCTAAGTCAATTATTTCATTTAGATCATTTCTTAAGATCTTAATTCGACTGGATTTTAAAAATTACACGAGACAAATGTCACTCTTTAAAGGCCATCATACACCATGGTTCTTCTGCTCACCTTCTGATCATCCATTAGGCTATTTTGAGCTCCTTGAAGACAAGGGACTTGTTCTTATTTCTTTCTCTCTCTAGCACTCAGTGCACAGGAAGTACTGAATTAATGTTTGCTTCTATTATGATCCCTATACCATACTCAAATGTTCCAGACAAAGATTGTATTTTATATCCTCCAACTATAAAATGGGCATGTCTTACCTACTACATAGATATTCCAGGGGAAAATTAACACCAAAAAATAATTTGCATTTCCAGAACAGATTTCTGAGCACAAGGGGAGGGCATACCTTCAAACCATTTAATCAATATCTATACTATGAGCAATTCCAGGTGTTGGCATATTTTACAACATAAAAGCTTGCTTCCTTCCAGCAAAGATCAAACATAGTAATTGCTTTTTTAGTGCCGTTTAGGAAGATATATCCAGATACAATATAAGTTTCTTTGATAAAAACTAAATAAAGTAAATTTTATTTGAACCAATTCTCTTAATACATGTTGCATATTAGATTGGGCTTCATTTTTCATTCATCCAAGTATTCATAGTCATGAATATTAAGTATTACAAACATAAACGCCCATCAACAACTCATGCAAATTTATAAAAGAGATGAGGACATATAACAAAATAGTAACAGCAGCTATTTCTAAAAGGAAGAGTTGTCATGATTTTTATTTTATTTGTGTTTTCTAAGTTGTCTAAACGTGTAGCTTTTTTAACATGTAGCTTTCATAATTGAAAATAAAATTTTTAAAGAGCATAACACATACAAATGAATATACTAGGAAGTAGAAAGGAAATGAAATTACTTTTCAAATTTAGGACCAATATTTAAACTAAAACAGACTAAGGTTAGCTACTTCTTATGCTAAGTCATTTTTTTTTTAAAGTGTATTTGTAACCAAGGGTCCTGCTGACAATTACAAAATGTAAATGAAGTCTGTTAATGATGACTAGCAACAGTTGACATGAATAAACAAGGCTTAAACATTTTTAAACCAAAATTTCAGATTCCTGAGTTAACTAAAATATACTGTAATAACCGAGAACATCAAGTAATATAATACTTCGCACTCTTCATAAGTCTATGTCTTTAAAATTTTTTCAATTGAATCTTGGGCATATGTACATTCAAGGCCAAAATTTCGTTTAAGTCTAACCACCTTCTTTTTCTCTTGATTAGTCCATATAGTCCAGTCTCATGGCTACCCCTCTTTCATTTGCCTAAGTAGCACAACAGACTAATTTGGTTGTCTTTAGTTTTGAATGAACTTTCACCCTAGTAATCTACCTCCTGGTTTCCACATGCAAAATAAAGCAACTGGTTGATAAAGGAGGAAAACATTCACAGAACTTACATATCCTTAAAAGTTCTTAATTACCTCATTTTTCACCTAATTGTTTGATATTGTATTCTCCAATGTTTGCTTAGATTCCCCTTTTTCCTTCTGTACACACACCAATATGTAGTTATGCTGCATGGTAGAAAATTTCAATACTTAAATTATTACAGGTGATTTTCACAATTCTATTATAATGGAAACTAAATCCTTTTTTTTTTTTTTGAGGGCAGTGTCACTGGCCCTCATATGTGGGACCCAAACCGGGGCCGCTGGCTTCCCAAGCCAGCACTTAACCACCACGCCATTCAACCGGCCCAAAACTAAATCCTTTTCAAAAAAAGAATGAATTATTTCATGTAATTATTTACATGAATTATTTCATGTAAAGTTGGAAGTAATAATTTTATTACAAAAAAAGGAAGAAAACCTATTATACTCCTTGCTTACAATCACACTGTATTCAGTTTCAAGAAAAGCAAAAGAACAAAAACAAAAAACTATGAAACCAAATATATGCATGATGAACCTGACCCTGGTTCTAATATTGTTATTTCCTCAAAATATTTACATTAAAATTTAAGATGCCCCTAGTTCATCTTTGGCACAACTGTCAAATATAGTCTCATTTATCTACATCAAGTTATTTTCATAAATTTAGACTAATACAGTCTCCTGGTTTTATATTTTAAATAAAGGGAAATAATAAAAACCAAATAAAGCTGATTAATATTCCTTGTACCAGTACTTGGTATTGATCACTGAGGGATAAAAGTCAAGTCTCAAAGACAACAGGATTAAAAATTTCCAGAGTGGTCCGGCCGAGTGGCACGGTGATTAAGCGCTGGCTTGGGAAACCAGCGGCCCCGGTTCGGTCCCACATGAGAGCCAGTGACACTGCCCTCAAAAAAACAAAACAAAACAAAACAAAAAAAACAAAAAAAAAATTTCCCAGAGAATTCACAAACTGATGCCCTGAATTAAATTTAGATTTCTGTTAAATCATACTTGGATGGTTTGTAATCATGACCTAAATGTTATTTTCCTTCAGAAACTCCCTTTCCATTCTCTGTAACAGCCTCTAAAATGGGCAAAACCATCCTAACTTATTCCCTTACTTGATTTGAAATCTTAATTCTTGTCTTAATCACACTTCCCATCCTGCCTAACACATTTCCCTTTTATGGACTCACTACTTTCCTATTCTGGAGACACCAGAACATTGAGGCTCCACAGCTCTAAAGAAACAGGAAATGGGAAAGTCCTGCTCATCATCCTTTAACTGGATTCTAGGCATCTCTGTCAACACCCTTCCAAACCAAAGGTGATGTTTAGTGACAGCCAGGTCCTCCGCATTGTCTCTTTTCTATTATTATTCCTACTGTGGTGGGCTTCTCCTGCGTTGGGTCCTCTTGGCTCAGAAGTCTGTTTCTTCCCCATTTTGGGTCCCTTTCTCTCAGATTCTTACATTTAACCAAAATTATCACCTTGGCTTTTGCCAAGTGTAGCATTGTTAGATCTTGAGGAACAGCTCAAAACAGCAAGAATAGTTTCTATTAACTTCACATTTTTACATTCATTTCTATCTCCTGAATTTTCCCCTCTGGAAACCTCAAATGAATGCCAAACCAATTAATATCCAAGGTAACACTGTATCGGTATTGAGTTAGTTTTTGTTCAATTTAGAACAAAGTTCTCAGCATCATTTCCCATAGAAAATGTATGTCCGTTTGTGTTTTTTTAAGAGGAGGTTGAAGCCTGCTCTTGGAACAAAACATAAAGAACTCCCACTTTATTCTGGCAAAACAGCTAAGAAGAGCTTGCTCATCTGCTCCATTTGCACCCTCCCAAAATGCCCCTGGGAAGTTGTTGAATCGACAGGGAAAAGTGGGGAAGTGTTGGGAGAACAAAAAAGGCTAGGAAACGTGTATGTACTAGCAAAACCTAAGTTAGGTTTTAAAAGTCTCAGCCTTGACTTTTAAATAACTTGTCTCCCTGGCACTATGGATTTGAATCATTCCTGATTCTTTCTTCATTCCAAAGTATCGATCTACCTGGTGTTTCTTGCGTAAGGAGTTTATAACTGATGTCACAACTAACATTCCCATTCTTGGCTATTCCCAATTCACCTATTTCACCCACTTTTTCAAAGTCAAGTTCAAGCCTACTTCCATCTTTCCCCATATCTCATAGTTCAACTTAATGTGAGCCACACTTCAACTCCTTAAGCATGTATTATATTGTTGATGCTCTTTAAACATCATCTTGTATTGTTTTCTTTCCCATAAAATTTACAAACCTAAAGATAGGAAATGTTTAATAATTTCTTATATTGGCTATAGTAACTGAGTATTAGGCACTTAGTTCATGCCAGTAAATGTGTTAAGTCACAAATAATCAGATGGAAGTGACTTTAATGATCATCTAACCCAAACATTTCTGCTATTACCTTACTTTTATGAATTAGACTTGACAATCAGAATGCCACCATTTACTTTGTTAGAACAATGGTTCTTAAACCTTGGGTTAGGAATCTGCAGAAAAAAGACTCACATAGAATATTTTATGTAATTTCAAGGATTTACAGAATCCCCTGAATCCTATTAATGAAGACCACATTTAAGAATAATATACTATTGGGCCAGCCGAGTGTCACGTTGGTTAAGTGCTGGCTTGGGAAGCCAGTGGCCCCGGTTCGGTCCCACATATGAGGGCCAGTGACACTGCCCTAAAAAGAAAAAGAAAAAAAAAAAAAGAATAATATACTATCATCACCAACAAAAATAGGTATTTACTGTGTGCCAAGCACTATTTCTAATGCTTTACATGGGGTGGTACATGGCTAGATCACATTTCCCGGTATTCCTTGCAGTTAGATGAAACCACGTGATTAAGTTCTCCCCAGTGCAACATAAAAGGAGGTAAGTGACAGGTAAACTTCTAAGCTGGGGCCCTTTAGAGACATGTGCCTCCTATATCCTCTCTACCTCTCACTGGCTGCAACCAGGACTTCTCAGCCACCATCTTTGACTACTCAGAGGACAGTGCCTGGGGTTGATGGAAAAGCAAGCTTGAAAGAGCCTTAATCCCTGTATGACTCTAAGGAGGAATGCCACCCCAACATCTGGGACGCCCTAACTGAACTGCTAGGTAAAAAAATAAACTTCCATCTTATTTGAACCATTGTTTGGAGTGGATTATTTATTATAGCTGCTTAGACTACCTTAATTAATACACAAAGATTGCCAGTTAATTCTCCTCAGCAACCGTATAAAATTGTTATTATTATTATCCTGATCTTAGAGGTCAGGAAACTGAAGTACTGATAATTGATGAAACTTGCCTGACACATTACTGAACCCCAGATCCAAGCCAAGCAGTCTGGCTCCAGGGTCCAAGCACATGAGAAACCCTGCCGATATCTCAAAAGCAACAGCTATTCTTATGCGTTACACCACTCTACACAAGATTATTTTTTTACAACCAGCACCCCAATCCGAGCAGCTTAGTGACTACTACCTACAGTGATTATCCCAATTCAAAATGGCACACCAACAACTTTAAATTCCAGCCAATAAAAGTAAACTTTGCAAAATGACTCTTCCTAAAAAAGATCAGAAATACCATCACATACCAAAACTACTAGTGGGAGGTAGGGAAGACAATAGTGTCCATCGGAGTTGGATTGATACAAACAAAAGAAAAATCCAAAAATCCAGTCTCTTCTCAACTCCCCTCATTTTGTGGTTCAATAGTTAATACTCTTTACTTTTACCCAATACAGAA
The DNA here is from genome assembly GCA_033961575.1 of Aselliscus stoliczkanus. NCBI lineage: Eukaryota > Metazoa > Chordata > Mammalia > Chiroptera > Hipposideridae > Aselliscus > Aselliscus stoliczkanus. The sequence goes on from CM066730.1 coordinate 165,803,727, forward strand.
ATCTTGGTTTCCAAATTCTGAACATAACCAAAAATATTGATGGAAATTATGAAAGATACATGAAAAGACTATAAGTACTAAATAATGGAGGGGGGGGGAAGGTGGATAAACCAAACCACATGGAGTTTTAGAAGTGAGGCGAAGTTAAACAAAGGATCAAGATTTGAGCCTCAGATCATCAGGATCTAAGTATAGTAAGTATTATACTGGGTTATCAGAAAAGCCATAACGTATTTTTTCTATGTTTTTTGTTGCAAAAATGCGTCATGACTTTTCCGACAACCCAATAGTTCCCAATTCCAAAACATGGCAGACACCTATACAGACAGCAAAATGCTCTGAAAGAAGAAAGGAAACAATCTCATTTAAACCATTCCGTACTCTCTTATATTCCAGGCACTCAGAATACAAGCTTTACCCTCAAGGAATTTACTGTCTATCTAGTAGGGGGATCTGCATATAAATACATACCTACAAAATGACTCACAATTAGTATTTATTTGTTTACTATGTACTAGGCACTCTTCTAAGCTTATTACATTACACATAAATTAACTAATTTAATCCCATGTAGTTGGTCTATTAATATTCCAACTATGCAGATGAGGCACAGAAAGGTTTAAATAATGTGTCTTGGAACACACTATTAGTAAGCGGACAAATTGGATTAGAAACCCAGGCAGTGGTCAGATAAGACCTTATGCCCTTGCTAAAGGGTTTGAACCTCACTTTATTGCTTGGTAGTTCTCAACTGGGGCTGGTGTTATCAAAACATATACACCTACCAGGTCTCTCAGTGTGGGGGAAGGGGGCATCCCCACTGTTGAGGATGACTGCCTTTGTAAGCCTCTTTTATTATTGGCATGGTGTCCTAACCTCTCAGTGTTGGGGTAAAAAAAACATACAAAAATGGACAACTGCTGTTATACAGGTGATAGGGAGTCACTGGACTCCTGGGCAAATAATTCCAAAACCAATACTCACAAGGAAGGAAATGTAGCTTTGAATCCAGTCACACTAGTTGGGAAGGTCCTAGCCAATTTCTCTTAAATTGAAAGATACCTAAACTCAGTATCTTTCTACACTCATGTGCTTCAAGTGCAGATACTAGTTTTCTGCTACAGATACCTTTTGGCAGAATAATTAACACTGTTTAACATACCACACTGGACAACCCTGGACTCTGCCCCCTCACTGCTTTCCAAATAACTATATTTACAAGGGTATTTTCCCCCATTTGCATTTCTTACACACAGGCTTAGAGAGAAGAAATGAAAAACACTCTTTACCACAATGTACCTGGCCCCCCTTTTTTTTTTTTTCCTTTGAAACAACTATCCTGGTTTATATCAGTACCAAGTTTTTGCCTATGCTGAATCACAGGGCAACAGAAAACATTTCACCTCTTACTTCACAAACTAGGTAAATATGTCTCAGAGAGGGAAAACAACTTGCCCCAGGTAACCCAGCCAGTGAGTCGAAAACTGTGACTGGAACCCTGGTTGTCTATTACCAAAGCCCATTAGAAGAAAGGCTTACAACTAGTGTTGCACGATGTGTTTAGCTGGTTCACAAACATTAGGTTATCGTTTTATAAGAACGATAAACCATTTATATAACTATTCCATCTAATCCAGTTTCACAGGTATTATTCTTTATGCTATGTTTAAAAAAAAAAGTCGTATCTAGTAAATAAAAATATCGATCTAACACAAATATGTAAAACTGGGAGGGAGTATGCAAGTGATTCAAACTTGGGAAACAAGGCGCCACAACCCTCTCCTAATCTAAGGGTTAAATTAATAGGAAGCAGGGCATTCAGCACTGATCTCTTCCTCTCTAATTCATACACTTCATTTTTTCTTCTCTTTTTGTACTGGAAGACTGAAAAGAAACCATTACTGATAATATCCTTATCAGATTCTAAATGTAATGCTACTTCTAAAGTTTCACCATTAAGTATCGTGTTTTTTTTTCAGACGTTTAGTAGATATACTATTTTTGAATTAATCGAAATTCTTTCCTATTCCAAGCTCAGTAAAATAATTTTGACTATTAATCTCTCTGATCCACCCTTTGCCCTTCTCAACGCCTTCCACTCCTCTTCCTTTCTCTTATGCCAGCTTCCTTCCTATGTTCTCTGTACCTCAGAGTATTACATCTGCCACCCAAAGTAACTGGACTCTGTAGATATTCTGGGGGTTCTATAACTGTCTCTTATTTCAGTTCCCTAGACCAAAATGCTTCTAAAACTGATTAACTGAAAGAAAATCCTAACACAGGCAGTTTCCACCACTTGCAGATCAGCTCTCCCCGTCTCAAACGCACCCTTCAACGCCTTCCCTTCTTTAAAATACAAACTCAGGAAAAACAGAACACAAGTGTTCAGAATTTCTGTTCACTTTTCAATTCCGAACCTAGCTTTGAAGAAGCCTGCTTCAGTTAAGGGACTATAAGAAAAGCTCGAGGATTTTCAAAAAGTTTTGAAGGAGGCAGCTGGATCCAGATGTTGGTTAACTTCTGCTCTCCCTCCTTCGCTAACACAAAAAAAAATTAAAGAAAAAAGGAAAGGGGGTCAGGGGTGAGTATCTGTAAATAAGATAGTTCCAGGATATAAAAACTGAGGAGACCAGAAGGGGAAATCCACCCTTTCAGGCACAACCAGCGAATTATAAATTCTTTCCCTCCTCATTTTTTTTTTTTTAAACAAAAGGGCACACACAATCCTTCCCCAGGCAGCAACACCGAGGGGAGCAGCCAAAACGTTGCATCATACAAAACACTCCGCGCTAGCGAAACAAGAAAACCAGATGGTGGTAAAATACCTAAGACAGGAAAACCCAAGTTGGGAATCTCGGGTTTTTCTGGAAGCCTAGGAATGTCTGCTCTTTAGAAAAAAAAAAAAGTTTAAGATTGCATCGAAAATTAAAGTTACAGGGCCGGCCAAGTGGCACGGTGGTTAAGCGCTGGCTTCGGAAGCCAGCGGCCCCGGTTCGGGTCCCACATATAAGGGCCAGGGACACTGCCCTCAAAAAAAAAAAAAAAAGAGAAAATTAAAGTTGCCGTTTCCTAGCAGCGGGGAGAAACACGTTCTTTCGAAAAGCGTTCAGCAAGTCCAGCTCCCCGGCGGAGGGAGGATGGGGAGGGCGCGGAGGTCGGGCTGAGTGGCAGGACCACCCCCGCCCTGGTCCCCGGCAACTCCGCGGCCCGAGGGGGAGCAGCTCTCCCCGACCCGACGCGGGGCCACGCTCTGGCGTCCGCGCGGCTGGAGGTGGCGGCCGCCGCCCGAAGCGCTGGCTTCCAGGGGTCCCGGTCCCGCACCGGCTCCCGCCACAGGCCTCGGCGATGGGCAGGCGCGGGTGGGCCCGGAACAACGGGCCGGGGGCGCGAGGGCAGCGCCTCGCTCCGGCCCGGGTGGGGGAGCGCCCGGGGCTCAGCGGAGCCGCGCGGCAGGCGAGCGCTCACCTTGACGAAGAGTTCGATGATGGGTTCTTTGTCCTCCTCCTTCAGCCCGTTCAGCGGCATCGACAACGCCATGGCCAGCTCGGCTGGGCGACACAGACGGGGGCAGCTTCTGCTCCGGGGCTGTTCTGGTGTGGGGGCTGCCGCCGCGCCGCGTCTCCCTGGACAGTCCCAGAGCCACGCTCGCCTCAGCCTGGACTCTTCAGCACCACCCCACGCCTCGCGCGCGATTCTGAGGCGGCCGCAGCCCGAGCCGCTTCAAACGACGGGGCGGGGCCCTGGGCAGGGCCTCGCAGGGGGCGGGGCAAAGCGCCGGCGTCTCTGAACTCCCGGGAGGAAATGGGACGACCGGACCTCGGGGGCGTGGCCTAGGGCGGGGGAGCTGGATAGACCGCCCGGAGACAGCTAATGGGGCGTGGCCCATGCCAGGGGGCGTGGCCTTAGCTTGGGTGCCCAGCGGGACTCTGAGCCACGCCTCCCGAGGGGGCGGAAGGGAAAATCCCACCGGGGCCAGCGCCTGACACCGCCTCCCGCCGCAGCGCTGGAGAGGCCGAGCAGCTGCTGCTGGCGTGGTGCCGGGTGACCTCACACCTCCAGCGGTCCTGGGGAGGCGACAAGGCGCTTTCGGCCCTCTTCCCAGCTTCATTCCCCGCCCAGGACTCATCGCCCTTGGCTGAGCGGCCACTTTCCCTCCTCCCTTCGTTTTCCAGGACAACTTTTTGGAAAGTTTTCATCCCCTTAGAAAAACATTTGTTTCCCTCCGACAGCTTCGTTTTTCCCTTTGACTCTCCTGTCACTTCTGTTTGGGGAGCCGGCATATTAAGAAATATTTACGAGGCCCTACTGTGTTCCAGGCCCCGGTGATAAACAGTAGGGACAGAATCCCTCTGCTCCCAGAGCCTAGTCTTGAACTGCAACCCAGGGTCTGCAGGCCACAAAGGACTCCCAAACCATAGTCCATGCTGCTGTTTCTCCTGCCTGGATCCATTTATTTTCCCCATTCACCTGGCAAGCTTGAGTGTGCATCAGATTCACCTGGGTGCTACACCCAGACCTGCTCTATCTAATTCTCTGGTTCTCCTCTAGAGAAAGGAGAAAAATTCCATTTTAACAAGCACCAGGACGATTTTGATATAGAGGTCCTTAAATCAGAAAAACTTGCACTGAGAACTGAGGCTGTGATACTTTGATCTAGGCATAGGGTAGCACCCTGTCCAGGTTGCTACTGTTGAATGCCTAGGCAAGTGTCACCCCCAGGGAACAGTTACTTGTTCCCTCTTCTGATGCTCTGTAATACTTGACTCACAGCTACTCCTCCCCACTTCCCAGGTTAGGTTGAATGACAATTCCAGGGAAGGCCAAACATAGGTGTTTTTTTCCCTCCATATCCTTAGTGCATAGCAGTTAAGTTTCATGGATGATTTAATGGTTGAACAAATTAAATGTATGCATAAAAATATAATGAAACCTGCAGTGTTTTCCTTTCCAAGACCAAAGCAAGTTGCTCACATATTCTTTTTTTTTTTCTACTTTTTCTATATTTTTTCCTACTCTCACATATTCTTGCAGGGACTCTGATAAAGAGACAGTGGAACCCAGAAGTTAGGAGCACATTCTCTGGTATCAGATTGTTCTGAAACTGCAAGCTCCCTAAACCCCTAAGCCTCAGCTTCATTACCTAGGAGAGAAAGGGCAATTATTAGTCCTTGTCTTACCACATGTCCTGTTCAGTCAGTGATGGCTGTTATCACTGCACTGTGCCTTGTACTGTCCCTTTTCACCCCTGCAGGCTGGGATGGCATCATATTCAACTCCTTCCATGACCAGCTTGTTTGTTGAAAAGAAACACCAAGAGACTGCCCCCTAAATGGGGACGTTAGGTAAAGACAAACTGATGGCTTGGCTGGAATCTCAACTGAACCCAGTATTGGTTTTCCACGGGATCATGAGCTATATCAAAGTTCCTTTCAGCCTTCCCCCACCCCTGCCTAAAAAGGATCAAAAATGATGATCCAGACCAAAGCAGATCCACAAAGATCCAGATCTAAAAGATCAGGTGGAACCTCAAAGAAGACCTCAGACTGGACCTGAAGCAAAGGATTATTTCAAGGTGTTTTCAGAGATACACCCGAGGTTTTATCAAATTCAGTTTGGGGCCAGCCAAGTGGCGCGGCGGTTAAGCGCTGGCTTCCTGGCTTTGGAAGCCGGCGGCCCCGGTTCGGGTCCCTCTTATGAGGGCCAGTGACACTGCCCTCAAAAAAAAAAAAAAAAAAAGAAAAAGAAATCTCAAATTCAGTTTGAATCAGCAAATATTCAATGTGGTGAGTGTGTGTTACAGGCCTCAGGCTGGCCTCCCAGCACAAGGATATGAAGATAACCAGGGCCTGGAAGACTGAGCAGACCAGGGTTTTTTTTTTTTGTTTTTTTTTTTTGAGGGCAGTGTCACTGGCCCTCATAAGTGGGACCCGAACCGGGGCCGCTGGTGTCCCAAGCCAGCGCTTAACCACCGCGCCACTCGGCCGGCCCAGACCAGGGTTTTTTAGGCCTCATTGACTAAACTCAGATCTTAGCTGGGAAGAAGCCAGTGGTATTGCCTTCCACAGTGATGATCTTCCAGGCTCAGACACAGCCTCTGCTTAGAAACCTAGTCACAGTCACTCACACCAACATTTCCCAATTTCTTCCCCCTTAGGGGGCAGAGCTGATCAGGGGAGGGACACAGGGTAGACAGAGTTCCAGAGAGATAGGCAGGGGAGGGTCCATAAGCACATTTCCTACAATTCTCATCTTTTAGCTTTGAAAAGCATGCATATTTTGTATTCTATACTCATGTTTTATATAACACACACTGATGTTGAAGATGGGTGGAGATGTGTCCTCCTTCCTCACCACGCCCAGCCCCGCCCCACCATCACCACCACACCCTTCTGACCTCATCTCTTACTACTCTCCCCTTTGCTCTCACCCCAGCCAGGTGACCTCATTGCAATTCCCTGAACATGCCAAACACACCCTTGCCTCAGGGCCTTTGCACTTGCTCTTCTCCCTCCATGGAACATTCTTTTCCCAGAATTCCTGCAATTTCCACTCCCTTGCCTCCTTCAGATCTTTGCTCAAATGTCAATTTCTCAGGGAGATTTCCCCAAATACCATCCTATTCAACATTAAAAGCTGTTCTATCTCATTCCACACTCCACTTTATTTATTTTTGTAATATTTACCACCTCTGACATATATTTTACTTATTTATTTGCATATTATTTAACACACACACACACACACACACACAATAGAACATAAACTCCATGAGGGCAGGGATTTTTGTTTGATTTAGTCCATGGCTAACAGTCCCAGCTCATAGAACAACTCGTGGTACACAATAAAAACTTATGGAGTAAGTGAATGTGCCACTTTTATGTTATGGTTTTTTGTACTCTTTGGAGGGTCCTGCTCACCCAGTCTGGGAAGCCAGGTGGTTTTGTGTTTGTTTATGTTGCCAATTCATAAGATGTCAGGTTTTCCAAAGGACAAGATGGCACCTCCAGAAAGCTTACCCTGATGACACACTTCCCTCCTCCCACTCCTGATTCTGTGGGGCTGCTGGCTGACTGTCTCAACCCCGCTTTGTGCAATTAAGGCAGTAGGGTGAAGTGCTATGTACATGGATTCTGGGTCGCAATCTTGACCCTGCCATTTGCTAGCTCGGGTAACTTATTTAACCTCTCTGGGCTTCAGTTTCTCCTCTGTAAAATGGGTCTAAAAATAGTACCTATTTAATGGGATCCTTGATAAGTAAATCTATGTTAAGTGCTTGGAATGGTGCCTGGCATGTGGTAAGTGCTCTGTAGGGATTAGCTGTTGCTGTTATACCCATCTGTCCCTAATCTCAATCACTGAGCTCCCATGCTGCCTGCCAGACACCTAGCTGGGGGTTTTCAGATCCAATCACATTTATTCCCCATAGTGTTTCAGAGTAATAGTTTTCATTGTCCCCATTTAATAATTAAGGAAATTGAGCGTTAGAGGAGATAAACACAAGTTATTCAGCTGGGAAGATGGTGGAGCTGAGATTCAGACCCACAACTGTCTCTTCATTACACTGGCTACTAAGTGGGAACAGGAAACGGTAGTCTCCTACCCATCCTTCAATGCCCAATTCAAATATCCCCCTGTTCCAAAGAACTCCCTTGTGCCAATGCATTCGTCTGGATTCTACATCACCCATCAAGACCATCAAGGTGATGCTGCAGTTGACAATGTGGGTTTCCATGTAGTCTTTGGAGAAAACTTCCTGATTTCGAACCCCAGTTGGGTAAGTGACTAACTCAAACAAGTTTCCTCATCACCACAACAGAATATAACAGACTCTAACTCATAAAGCTGTGAAGGTTAAATGAGATAAGCCATATAAAGTATTTAATAATAAGCATTTAATAGGTGTTAGCTATTACCATTCTTATCAATGTCTTCTTCCTTAGTGTACTGTGAGATTCTTGGAGCTCAAGGAACCTTGTTATATCCATCTTTACTTAAACAAAATATTTAACTTCCCTTGAGCAAAATATTTAATGTCCCAGCTGTGTGATTTTGAGCTAGTTACCTTCTCTATGCCTTAGTACCTTCATATAAAGTGATAGTAATTACAATACCCATCTCATAGGATCATTATTAAACAGGTTAATAAATGTAAAGCATTAAGTACACTCCCTGGCATATACTAAGTGCTCAATAAACATTAGTTATTATTTATGTTCTCTTATGCCTAACTCAGTGCCTGAAACATAAGATAATAACAATCAGATTGAGTGAAAACACAAATTGAAACAATTTCAAAAATTGCCTTTAAACCTCCCATCTCGTAAGTATCATATCATTGTTTCTCTCACTATGCCTATAATAGGTGCTCAGTTAATCTTTGGTGATGTCAGTCAACCCAGCTATGGAAAATCCCAATGCAGCTTTGAACTTCAGCTGTATCCCCATGATGTGAATTACTTCCTATAAAATCCTGCTATTATAATTGTGACTTAGCCATAATTTTGCCTAAAGTTTTACCTGAATGCTGTGTCCACAAAAGCACCAACCTTTCCTGACTCCCTGTAGATCCAGGCTTCCCTGGAGGAAGCAAAGTCACTCAACAAACACAGGAGCAGGAGGCACATTTTGGTTCAGCTTTTCTCAGCTCTTGGAACAGAGTTCCAGTCTGTGGGTCCAAGGACTGAGTTGTTCTTCCTGGCCACAAGCCCCAATAGATGGGCCTTCACTGAGAGGAGGACCATCCAGGTACCATTTATAACAAGAATACAGTGGAGACAACTGAGTCTCAGAGAAGTTAAGCAGTTTGCCTAGGGTCACACAGCTGGTAAGTGGCAGAGCCAATAATCAAACCCAGATCTCTTTGTCCCTGTTGCCCATGCCCTGGCCAGCCATCTGCTCATAATGCTGGCCTCAAAGAGTTCTTACAAGACTTAAAAAAGATGGTGCATAAAGTGTTTGGCACAGTGTAAGCATTCCAAAAATGTCACCTTCTGCTTCTTCTGCACAAACTCCTCCCCAATTCTTTCTCTCCTTTGCCTCAAGGTCCTGAGATCAAAAGATTTTGCATAACAGACCAACTTTGCCACTTACTAGCTAAGGCAAATCATTTCACCTTACCACACCTCCGTTTCTTCTTCTGTCAAATGGGGGAATAAGCCTGTATCAGAGGCTTCTATTGAGTCAGGAAGAGAAGGAAAAGTTTATACAGATGTGAGAGGTCATTATTCACATCAAAAAGAATTTATTAACAAAACATCCATGGGCACAGGATCTACTGGGCTGTGTTCAACATTAGTTGCAAAAAAAAGCAACTATAAATCCATTACCAACAATAAGAAACCTCATGAAATCAACTTAAGTTAGTATTTTTTTTTAGAAATCAATGCATTTTTATATATAAAGCTTCACCAGTTAAAAGTTGTAATGGAAGAAAGGAGCTCATTTATTAAAAGCAACCAAAAATAGGGCCGGCCAAGTGGCGTGGTAGTTAAGCGCTGGCTTGGGAAGCCAGAGGCCCCGGTTCGGGTCCCACATATGAGGGCCAGTGACACTGCCCTCAAAAAAAAAAAAAAAAAAAAAGCAACCAAAAATATAAAAATATCTGAGAAATAGGAAAGCATCTTAATAAGATATGCAAGTTCCATTTGAATAAATGTTAATGCTTTTGAGAAACATATATAACAGAATATATATAATATACCCTCAAAAAAAGCATTGAAAATGTTTGAATAAATGGAGAGGCATAATCTATTCTTGGATAGAGAGACTCAAAATGATTTTATTAGGCCTTTCCATATTGTTTTATCATGTAATTTAAGGTGATAACCCTATATCATCTTTGCATGCTTGTATTATCACATTCGCATACCTGTATATCTTCTTTTCATAACTGTATATCACATATACAGTTCTCTCTGGAAAGATATACAAGTTATTGGTAACAGTATTTGCCCTCAGAGAAGGTACCTGGAATCCATGGGGGCAAAGGTGTACATTATTTACTATATACTGTTTTGTTTTGGAACTCTAAAATTTTGTCCTATTGCTATGTATTACCTATCCAAAAATTGACTTTAAAAAGAAAGAGCATTTTTATTTTTATTTTTTTACTTTTTTTTTTTTTAAGAGGGCAGTGTCACTGGCCCTCATGTGGGATCTGAACCGGGGCTGCTGGAGTCCCAAGCCAGCTCTTAACCACTGCGCCACTCGGCCAGCCCTAAAAGAGTGTTTTGAATGCAATTAAGCCTAAACTCATGGACAGTCACCTTTCCAGGTCTGTAGTAGGGAGCCATGTGACCTCCAGCAGGGCTTATCCCATCCTGTCATCTTGGTTTCCTGCCCTGTCACAGAATTGGGTGGGCACAGAAGAACCTTGCTTGCTTTGCATCTCACTCCTTTCCACTGCATCCGGCTGCTTCCTTGTGAGGGTTGGTCTTAAGGATGGTGACAGCCTCTGTGCCTGGTTTGTGCTTTCTCTTTTGCTCTCTCTCTCTCTCTCTCTCTCTCTCTCTCTCTCTCTCTCTCTCTCTCTCTCTCACACACACACACACACACACACACACACACACACACACACACACACATACACACACCGTATTAAAACCATTTGGCCGCAATGCAGATCTGTTCCCCTGAGAGCAGAGAAACCCTACCCTCAGTCCCTTTGGCCCTGCTCGCCTGGAGACTGTCTCATCTTGGGAAAGTTACAGGTTTCATTTTGTCACTTGGAAGCTGCTGCAGCCAGGAAGAGAGCCCGAGTTGACTTGGAGCCAGGGCCTTAATTGGATTGGATCCCTGTGGAGGCCATTAGCCTCTTGCTGCAGCTTGGCAGAGAGGAAATACTTCCTCCCCCACCCCAATTCCCACTCACACACACCCCAGCCAAGATCTTCAATGGCCTACCACCCAAATGAGGTACTGTATTAAGTTTCCACTTATTATTATTCTCCCTTCCATTTGAACAACGTTTTGCTGTTGCCAGACTCTAGCAAATACTGTCAGTATTGTGAGTAGTCTCGTTTGATCTCTTTATTCACGCATGTCACAAATTTTTATTGAGGACCTACTATGTGCCAGACATTGTTCCAAGCCCAGGACAGACAGCATCTTGGCTTTCACGAAGATTACATCTATTTGGGAAGACAGACAAACCAATACCCAGGCCAATATGACTTTGTCAGGAAGTAATAAGAGCTACGAAAAAGAACAAAACAGAGTAAGGGGATAGACAGGAATGCTGGGGGCAGGGAGTAGGAACAACCACTCTAATGAAACGACATTTAAGTAAAGACCTGAAGTAAGTGAGTACAATGTCTGGGCAAGTAGTGCTCTAGGCAGAGATAACAGTAAGTGCAAAGGCACGGCGGCAGAAATGTCCTTGGTGTGTTAGAGAACAGTAAAAGAGGCAGATGAGAAATCAAAGACCTGGATAGTTTGATGACCTATTTGCTGAGACTTCCTGCCAGCAATTCAGTGGTTCTCGTCCACTTCTCTGCCTAGTGAACACTGAAGAGAAGCAAAAGATTTAGAAAAACTTCTTTAGCTGGATCACAGAAATTTTCCCATAATGATCAATAACCCATTCCCAAGAGGAAAGGATGACATTTAGGAGGCTATCCATGGCTATACTGTCCATAAAGACAAAAGAAGTTTAAAAAAAACAACTACTAATCATTAGAAGAGAGAACAGATGTTTATTGGCCAAATACTATGCTTGTAATTCTCTACATTGAGATTCCTCCATACATGAGGAAACTATGGCTCTGGAAAGATATGTGGCTTGTTTAAGATCACACGGCCAGGGGTTTAAATTCACGTCCAGTTATATGCCTATCTCCCTCTCTGGACCATAAACATTGTGAGGGTAGATCCATGTCTATCTTCTATACCTTAGTATGACTGGCGCATAGCACAGTGCCTGACCCAAAGTTAATACTCAAAAAATGTTAACTAGGGGCGGCTGGGTTGCTCAGTTAGTTAGAGCCTGTGCTCTGAACAACAAGGTTGCCCGTTTGTTTCCCATACAGGCCAGTGAGCTGCGCCCTCCGCAACCAGATTGAAGACAACTTGAGCTGAGCTGCAGCTGAGCTGCTGGTGGGTGGCTGGATGGCTCAGTTGGTTGGAGCACTGGTGCTCTTAGCAACAAGGTTGCCAGTTGGATTCCTACATGGGATGGTGGGCTGTGCCCCCCACCCCACCCACACAACTAGATTGAAAACAACAACTGGACTTGGACCTGATGGGTCCTGAAAAACACACTGTTCCCCAATAAAATTTATTTTTTTAAAAATGTTGACTAAATGACTGAATATCTTCAAAGCCTATTCTGATTCTAATATACCACTTTGCTTCCCTACCAAAATAGGATCCATCCAATCATTGGAATAGCCTACAGTTGTTAAAAATATTGTTTGCTTAAATAAAACATAGTTTATCTATATAACACACAATCATTAAAAATGATGTTGAAGGTTGCTGAGAATGGAGCTGCTGATGGGGGTAGGAGCTAGTGGAGTTGGCCACCAGGACGATGGCATTCTGTGCCTGGTGGCCTCTGCTCAGTGCCCCTCACTGCTCCCTTGACCCACACCCCCAATCCCACCTCCATCCCAGCTTCCTAGCCAAGCCTAACATAGCAGTCTGGAGGCTCATAAATAATAATAATGACCATCATTATTATCACTATTATTATTAGAACAATTATTATAAGTTTATTGTGTACTTAATATATGCCTGATTAAGTACATTGCATATACAATCTCATTTAATACTTCAAACCAAGTTGAGGATTATTATTACTTCCCATTTTACAGAGGAGGAAACTGAGGCTTAAAGGTATGAAAGTACTTGCCCAAGTCAAGTAACTGATAATAAGAAGCAGAGCTGGGACTTGAACCCAAGTCTATTCTGACTCCAGATGTACTACACTGCCCAGTCGCCTCCCATCCATCACCCATAGTCACCCTGTGGGCAGTGCCCTGCATTCAGCAGTCTTCCCCCCAATGCTTGTTCTGCCCTTTGCTCCTTGACCTAAGACTACAGCTATGACCTTCAACTTAGAGAAATAGCTTTCACCACAGAGGGTTCCCACCAGATCTGGTGGCCCTGACTCAGAAGAAGTGCCCATTTCTTACTGCCTAAGGGTACAGGGACAGCCAGCTGTTGCCCCAGGAGAACCCAGGGGTGATAGTCCACTTCCCAGCTGCTTCCCGGCAACATCGGAGCAAGCATCGACAACCCTTTCCAGCCATAAAGCTTGATATGAATAAGAACATTTCTTCTCCATCCTTGTGCATTCACTGTTCATTTATTTGCTACTAGGAGGCCTGAACAATTGGCCCTTCAGATTACAGTTAGGTAGTAAAGGAGGCGTTAAACTATTTGAAATTCAAGCAGGCAACTGTGTTCTTTTCAAAGCTGAGCAGTGTCCTTCATGCTTCAAAAGAATAAATGAATTCCCCAGCCCTGAGTCTCATAAGCCAGAGACCCACACGCAGGGAAAAGGGAAAAGCAGCAGGTCAATGTTTTCCCAGCTGCATCCCACGCCCTGGTCAGGTCCACCTCCCTCACTTGGTGGTGTTGATACTTGGAGGCCACCGCTTCTTTTGTTTGTTTGTTTGTTTCCCATATGAAACAGTTGCTAACCTCTTCACACAGAGCTCCCCATTTCCTATTACAATGCCCGTATTTGAACCAGGACCACCAATCATTGTGTGGACACTGTACACACAGGGGGACAGTCCATGACAGAAGAACAACAGACTTGCCTGAATGGATCACAGACATGGTGAGGGTCCTGAGAGTTGAGTTCAACACTTGTGCCCCGCCCCCACCTCCACCCTCCACTCTCCACCCCTTGGTTTGCCTCTTCCTTTTCAGGTGACGCTCTGGAAGGGGTCCTTTCTTCCCCTGATCCCACCCACTCCCTTCAGCTGCATCCAGGGACCAGAGTCCCTGGAGTCACCCAGCAGGGCCCCTAGGTGGGTGAGCATCTCCAAGTCCCACAGAATGCTGATATCATATGCTGAGAGTGGCCTCATCCCAGTCCCACGGGGCGGGGGGAGGGGGGGGGAGGAAGACAAAGACAAAGAAGCTGAAAGGGGCCTGGCACCTCTTCCTGCTGATCAGAAATAAACACTACAAGAATCAGCAGGAACAGGATATTTACATGACCTTAAAGCCCCACAGATTGCTTATTACTTACAAGAGGGAAAATTGTACCTTACCAGTGGAGAAACCAGACCACCTCTTAACTAAGTGATCAAAATGAATATCACTCTCTTCAGGCAGGCAGACATCAGGGGTGTCTGGAAGTGATACCCTGAGAAACACACAATATCAATTTGTAATATTCCAGCTGAATCTAATCATGAGGAGACATCAGACACACCCCAACTGAGTAACTTTCTATAAAACAATTGGTCTGTATTCCTCAGAAGTTTAATGTCATGAAAGGCAAAGTAAAGGCAGGTTGTTCCAGATGAGAGGAGAGTAAAAAGACATGACAATTAAACGCAATGCATGCTCTTAGACTAGATCTTGTACTAGAGGGAAAGGAACACTATAAAGAACATTACTGGGGGGCTGGCCGAGTGGTGCGGTGGTTAAGTGCTGGCTTGCAATGCCAGCAACGCTAGCGGCCCCGGTTCGGATCCCACATATGAGGGCCAGTGATACTGCCCTCAAAAAAAACAAAAACATTACTGGGTCAGTTGACAGAATGGAATATGGATAGTAGATTAAAGTATTATATCAATGTTAAATTCCTGAATTTCATAGTTGTCCTGTGGTTATGTGAGACGATAATCTTGTTCTTGGGAAATACATACTGAAGTGTATGTATAAGGGGTAAAGTGATGTCTGCAATATACTCTCAGACAGCTCAGAAATAATAACATATATCCCATAATTCTATGTGTAACTGTACCTATTTATCTATCTATATATCTACCTAATATCTGTCTAGAGAGAGAAAAAATAAAGTGGCAAAATGCAAAAAAAAAAAAAAAAAGGTGAGTCTAGATAAAGGCGATTTAAAAGCTCTTACTGTTATTCTTGCAACTTTTCTGTTAGTTTGAAGGTATTTTCTATTAAAATAAACCTCACAGGGGGCTGGCCGAGTGGCGTGGTAGTTAAGCACTGGCTTGGGAAGCCAGCGGCCCTGGTTCGGTCCCACATATGAGGGCCAGTAACACTGCCCTCAAAAAAAATAAAAAATAAAAAAATAAAAAAATAAACCTCATAGGGGTCCAGAGGGAGGAAAAGCTGGATCCCCAGCTGAAATCCCAGGAAATTTTTTTCCCTCTCCTCTTTGAGTGACTGAGGTGGCAGACTCATTCTATGATGTCTCTCTTTTGAAGGACTTTTTTTGTGGATTGGTTGGTTTCCCTTTTGTTAATAGCCAGGAAGACAATCCAGCCTTCTTAGATCATCATCACTGAGGCCACCGAGTCTGGCAGTCAGGGTGGAACCTTCCAGGCGGGCCAGCTAAGAAACATGGCGAGCACCAGCTCACCCGCTGGGCTTTCCACAGTGAAAAAGGCAAGGGGTTCTGAGCTTCCGGGACCCACGGTGGAGAGTGAGAAGGAAGAAGCACTATTATACTTGTGCAAAGACTTCAATTCAGCACCCCACCCCACCCCCATTGTCTTGATTGGAGCTAGGAACCAGTGGAACCAGGAACCACATTTCTGTTTCTTGCTTGCCAGGGGACAGTTAGAAGACACTTGGCAAGTGCTCACTGCTCAGTTTATGGTATAAATGACTGGACTTTTTTGAAGAGGCAATATGTGCACTGGTTAAGGACCCTCCGATGCTAAATTCAGATTGCCAGGGTCAGACACTGCTAGCAAGTGACTTGCTAGTCACTTCACCTGCAGCAAGCCTCGTCACCTCCATGAGACTCATTTTCCTCTTCCGGGAAGTGGAGACAACGCCCTACTTCGCAGGCTCCTTGAAACTACTGAAGGGGATAATTCATATAAAGAGCTGGCCCATGCTAAATACTCCACAAATGTTCGTTGTTACTATTATTATTAACCACAGGCTCTGCCCTTCCAGAATTGGCCAGCTGGCCAAGAAAACTACCCGTTTAAGAAGCACTATAACAACACCCAGTAACTGCGGGGTTTAGGGGAAGTACATATAATTGCCACGAGCTATGAAAGCACAGAGTGGGGGCAACTGTCTTAGTCAGGGATGAAAGGAGAGTCAAGGAAGGTTTTCAGGAGGCAAGGGTGTTCCACACACATAAACTGAGCACCTGCTCTATGCCGGACACTGTTTTGGGCCCAATGAACAGTCTCTGCTCTCACAGTATTTCCATCCCAATGAGGAGTCTGGCTCTATCACAAACAAACAAATAAATGCATAATATGTCAGGAGACAATGTGTTATGAAGAAAAAATAAAACAGGTTACGGGGATAAAAAGTTTACCCATCTGTGAAATGGGCATGCTGCAAGTACCTAATTCAAACCCTCATCACAAGGATTAAATGAAACAGTGTTTATGTGGAAAGGCCTTAGCACCCAGTATCTGACTCCATGGAGTGTTAACTACTTCACAGGCTTTGCAAATGCTCAAGAAATGTTTATTGACGTGAATGGATTATTTCACTTATTTAACAAGAATATTTGGAGAATTTTTAAATATGTACCAGGCCCTGAGTGAACATCAAGATGACATGATCCAGCCACAGTGTTTAAGAAATTCATAACAACGCAGTGGCTGAGACAGGTAAACAGACAATTCCAAATACCATGTGATAAAAACCAAGCGTTATAGAGTGTTTACCATGTACCAGGCACTATTTTGAGCATCTTATCTGTATGAAGTTGTGTAATCTTTACAATTCTGAGCTAAGCACTGTTTCACAAAAAGGAAACTGAGATCCAGAGAGGTTAGGTAATTAGCCCAGAGTGACAGCCAGTGTCAAAGTGGCACAGCTAAAATTGTACACTAGGCAATCCCAAAGTGTTATGGGAAAACAGAAGACAGCCCCTGACGAGACTGATCAAAGAGGGCTTCCTGGAGGAGAGGCCATAGAAAATGATGTTTTAATGATGAGTAGATATTAGCTGGGCTGGTCGGGGAGCAGGACTGGTCAGGTAGAGGGAACAGCATGTACATGAGTCTGAGGTCAGAAGAAGTAAGTCCTGTTGGTGCCCAGCCATCAATCTGACATGGGGGCGTGGGGAGGATGAAGCTAGACAGGAGGGCAGGGACCAGTCAGGCGTGACCTTGTGTTCCCTGAGAGATGTGGCCTCTCTCCTCAGTGTACAGGTGCCCTGGGAGCTAGCGAAGAGCAGCTGGCTGTCCCTGGCCAGGGTCCTCCAGGTTGACTTGGGGAAGAAACCTTATGAATGTGAACTCTTGGGGGGAGGGAGTGGAAAGTAGAGCAGGCAGAGGGGCACCACTGGGCCCAGGGTCTCTCAAAAAAAAGGTATCTCTTAAAGAGCCAGAAGAGAGAATAGATGGTGCGGGCGGAGGGTGGGTGGGTAGGGGGAGCCCAGAGATGGATCCCAAGGATGACAACTGTAGTCCCCAGTAGGGATTTGGGGCTTGGATCTGGTTGTTCTTCTTGACTTAAAAAAACAAACAACAACAAAAAAAAACTAAACTTTTTTGAGAGATTATGCAAGCACACAGTAAGATAAATAAATAAAAATTCAAGCAATCTCATGGAGCTTACAGCACAAAAGCACCCCCTTCCCAGCATCCCAGTCTCTCAGTTCCCTTCCGCAAAGCCATGCACTTAATGATTTTCCTGGGTTGCCTTCCAAAAATATTCTATGCATATATGCATAGGTTTATGCAGATATATCCCATGGAGGAATTTTAATAATGAATTTCAATGTTCTTCTTTGTGGGGGGGAGCCCATTAACAAGTAAAATATGTTTATTGTAGAGAATACTGAAGGAAAAAAACCCAAAGAGTAGAAAGGCAGAACAAAAAGCTAAGCTGCAAAGGCAATCAATGCTACCATTTTCAACCCAAGATTTCTGCTTTAATAAGAAAAATAATTAACCTTTGAGTGACATGGTAAAAAGCAGCCCTGCATTCTCTACTGCGTTCCAGCCACCCCCTCCTAATGGCATGATATTTGAAATAAGGAGAATTATTATTACTTTGAGTGAGAAAACGGAGGCTTGGAGAAGTCAAGTCCTATGAAGGGAGATCTGGCTCTAGAGCCCCTTTCCACATCAGCTCCCCCACTTCTCCCTGTCGCTCAGGCCCGAGGAGGGGGGCCACCTTCCTGGCCTTCAGAGACAAAACCCCTGGCTTCCCGCCTTTGTCTGCCAGATGTAGGTCTCCCTGCTGCGGCCGTCCCCAGCTACAGTGACTCAAGGCCTGATGAGATTTCTCTCTGCCCTCTGCCCTCCCTCCTGGGATGGGGGCTTGGCCAGGGAGGTTCAGGACATGTTTAAATCACTGGCTTTGAGGCCAGACTGCTTGGATTCGCAGCCCAGCACTGCCCTTGCAAACCGTGTGACTTGAGGCGAATTCCTTAACATCTCCGCATCTCGCTCTCTCTCTGTAAAATGGAGAATAACAGCACTTCCTCATCGAGCTGTCCTGAAGATTAAAAGCCCGCAGGGTGCGTGCATGTAGTAAATGCTCAGTATGGTTAGCTGCTATTATTCTGGTCCTCCCAGCCCAGAGGTGAGGTGGGGAGGAGCGAGTTCTATGTTCTGAGGTGGTCTCCACCCTCCCTAACCTCTCCCACCACTGCCCACCAGCCCCCCATTTCCCAGAAGCCCACAGATCTTTGCTCAGGCTGTCCCCTCTGACCCTCTTCCCAGGCTTTGCCAGCTGAGGAAATCTTTCTCATATTTCAGGATTCAGAAGGCAAAGCCTCCAGGGATCCTCCCACAAACACACCTCCACCCTCAGTCCAAATAAACCTCTTCCTCCTTTGGATCCGGCACCACTGGACACTAGATGAGCACATTGTATTGAAATTATTTGTATAACCCAGGGGTTCCCCCCACCCCCACCCCACCCCGGGTCCTCCAGCTGAAAAGGTAACCAGGTTTTGTTTTTTTTAAGTTGCACCCCACTGTACTTTGCCCAATCAGAAGGGAAGGCCTTAAATGTCTGACTAGGGGCACAGCCTCTTTCTCTTGCTGGGGGAGAGTAAGAATGCATGATGCTCCAGCTATTGCTGGCAGCTGTCTTATCACTAAGAGGGTAGCTATGCTTGGACTGGAGCCAGCGTGTAGAGCAGGAGACAGAAAGCTCCTGGGTCCTTACGCCATCATGGAATCACTGAGTCTACTGATCCTGAGGCCAAGAATGCCCGGGGATTTCCTGTTGGTGAAATGATAAGTTCTCTTAACATTTAAGCCAATTGAGTTGCGTGTTCACATCTTCACTGATCATAGCACAAGAGCTCACAGTTAATTGAATGAGCACTTCCTGTGTGCCGGGCACTCACAACTACCTTAATAGTTATATGACATCTTTGTCACAATTCAACAGCACATTTTCTGGAGTGAGACCTCCTGGGTCTCACTACTGATTGTGTAAACTTAGCCAGCTGTTTTGCTTCAGTTTTCTCATCTGAAAATAGCACTCATAGGGTTGTAGTAAGTATTAAAATATTAATAAGATAATCCACATAAGATCCTTTCAGGGCTGAAAAAAATTAGTTTTTGTGTTACTGTTTTCATTTCAAATGAAACTAAGGCCCAGAGAGTCTCTAAGAGAACCTAAGTTTACACATAGTATGTCAAACCCTCAAAATCTAGCTCTAAAGTGTGCTGTCCACACTGCCACTCCCACTGCTGGCACACACCCCCATTCTTCCCACCCTCAGATTTACCACTGCCGCAAGGCTGGGGTGCGGCAGATCGTCTGGAAGGTTCGTGGTGACCAGTGGAAGGGGCTACCACTAAACAATTGAAATTTGACTATTAAATATCCTGGTTCTTAAAAGTCCAGCAAACATTTCCACCCCAGGGACTTTTGGACTCTAGATAGACAGGTTGCTTTTTCTTCAGGTTCCATTTCTCTGCTTTCAACCCCTCCTGCTTTCAGGTCTTAAGTCTCTCCTTACGTCCTCCCCTGAGGCCTTGCTCCAGGCCCTCCAACTCTGCAAGCTATGGCCAGGGGGGAGGGCCATGCCTTTCACACCCAAGTCCGCCACCAACATATTTGGCCATACAAAGACCCTGGTATTCCTAGAGGGGTTCTGAGACCTGGCTTTCATCTAACACATTTCTCTGCCCCCGCCTCACCCGCATAGTCTGAGCATTTTCAAGCTCTGGGTCGGGTGGAGTCAGGCCCCTGGCTCTGGGGGCTCAGCCTTATTTCAGTGAGTGTCCAGAAAAGGAAGGGTGAATTTCATGCACTCCTTGCCCCTCCCGAGCTGGCTGCTTGTCCCATTTCTCCATGAGTCAGCACTGAAGCCAGGCCTCTTGGCCTTTCCCGTTCTCTTCTCAGGCTCCAGAAGAACAGTAGGATGTGAGCTGCTTCCAAACCGTTTTTGAACTTGGCGGAGTGGCAGGTGATGGCAGGCTGGTCTCCAGAGGCTGGGTCCATTGATCAATTCCCCACATCCCACCGCCAGCCCCCTCCACTCACCCCCAGGATGGGAGAATCCCATTCCAGGAGATAAGTAATAGATGTCAGTGGATGGGTGGGTACATGGTACACCCCAATTCCTGAACAGAAGGCACAGGGTCAGAGAAGGTCAGGGGATTATCCCTGGAGCTGGAGGGCCTGAATTGCAGTCCCTGGACACATCACATTAACTCTCTGCCTCAATGGCCTCATCTGTAAAAAAATATAATATGGTTAATACTAGTCCCTCTCTCCAAGATTGCAAAGAGTAAATGCATTTATATCTTTAAAGCACTCCGAAGAGTGCCTGGTACATAAAATTCATAAATTAGTGTTTGTTTCATGAAAAACATAAATTCAGTGAATGTTTAGTGAGGGACCTCCATGCGCCAGGTCCAGGCCAGGTTCTAGGAACAGAGCTGTGAAGAATACGGGAGCTGCTATCAAAGAAAGTGCATCTGGCCTCTCCCCCTGGAGAGACTGAGACATTAGGGTGTGTGGAGCCTGGGAATCTGCTAGCCAATGGCACCTACAGTCAAGTGTAAACTTCACTGAACAAATGGGGAAACTGAGGCCTGGGGAGGGGCAGGTTGTTGCCCACAGTTTTATAGCTGAAGAATAATAACAAGTGCTAAAACACTTATGGAGCACTTTTTAATGTGCCAGACACCTAGTTGTTTTGTTATTGTTTTGTCATTGTCCCCAATTTCCAAGTGAGGAACTGCACATACAGAGATTAAGTAACTTGGTCGAGGCCACACTGCTAGGAAATAGGAGACCCAGTCTGAACCCCAGGCAGCCTGGCTGAGCAAAGAGCAGAGTGAGACTAATAATTAACAGCCATTTATGGAGTATCCACAACGCATACTGTAAAATACATCTTCTTCCATCTTCACACCAGCAGATAAAGTAGGTACCAGCACAGTCCCCATTTCACAGATGAAGGAACCGAGGCCCAGGGCAATTATATGTTGTGCCCAAGTTCTCATAACTAGGCAGTAGCAGAGCTGGGGCTTCTAGAAAGTAGGCTATGCTGCCACCCCCTTCATTCCCAGCAGCTTTCCCTGGCCTTGCTGGAGCTCACACTGTCCCCTTCCAACCCTTCTGGGGGGAGGTGGGAGGGAGTGTGCGTGCAGAGAATGTAGAAGCATTGATCCACAGTCTGGACAAATGAGCATTATGAGCAGAGTCCTTCTGCCAAGCAGAGAGAGCCCTATAATGCAGCCAGAGCCAAGTGGACGCTGTCCCGGACCAGCCACTGCACTCCTCCCTCCAGCCTGACCCCAAGATCCAGGATTCTCTGGGAGACTGGACTCCACCCGGCTCTGAACACACCAGTTAGGAACAGCCCTGCTCAGCTCCCCTGGATCCTTCATACGTTTAATTGGTGGCTGAGCTCACAACCACCTTAGGAAAAAGTTTCTAGCATTGTCCCCAGTTTGCAAGAAGCAGGGCAGTAGAATATTAACAGCCAGGCTGCCTGAGTTCCAACCCCACCTCTGCCACTTCCTAGTTGTGTCCTTAGGCAACACCTTCTGACTCCACAGCAGCCCTCTCATCACATGTTAAGGGTGTGGAGCTCCTGGATGGATGAGCAGGGTATTTAGATGGAAGGGAGACAGGCATTTTAGGCTGAGCAAACAGCATTTGCACAGAGGTGGGGATGGGCCACAGAGCTGCCTAGTAGCAATGCCAGTCAGGGTCCCATCCCCAGTGCCAACACCCAGCCGGGGCCCTCTCAGCTGATGGCAATCTCTATCATTCCACAAGCATTTCCTGAGCACCTACTATGTGTCAGGCCAGGTACTGGGCACTGAGAAGAAAAAAAGAGAAATCATAATAATCTAATGGGGGAGACAGATGTGCAAACAAATCACTATGCTCTATAGTGGACGGGAGCAAAGAGCAAATTCTCCCTGGGAGAAGTTCAGAAAGCTCCATGGAGGAACTGGCATTTGAACTGGACCTTCAAGAGTTGAGCATGTGCGGGCCGGCGGCGGAGTGGCGTGGTGGTTGAGCGCTGGCTTGGGAAGCCAGCAGCCCTGGTTCGGATCCCACATATGAGGGCCAGTGACCCTGCCCTCAAAAAAAAAAAAGAGTTGAGCATGTGCAAAAGGGGAAGAGTGAGTCCCTCCCCAGCAGAGAGCCCAGCAGGAGTCACAGGATATGTGACGTGTTTGGAAGAATGGCCAATTCCATATATGTCCAGAGCAAAGCAGATAGGACTGCAGTTGTGGTTTGAGGCCAAAGTAGCAGGGCATGTGTATTCATCAGAACTCCTGGGTGGCAGGAGACAGAAAACATCATCTGAAGAGGAACAGGAAACGAACAGGAAATCTACTAAGAAACTGAAAAATTCAGCTTATCCTCTTCAGATACAGCTGGATCTAGGGGTTCAGTGATGCCACCAGGACTTGGTCTCCCATCTCGCTGCTTTTCCCTGTGGTGGTGTCACTCTGGAGCAGACCCTTTCCAAAGGGAGGTAGCTCTAGGCTGACACCCTCCCAGTCCCAAGCCCAGTAGAAGGAAAGATACGTTTCTCCAAATGTTTAAACACAAGTTCTGGAATTGAATTCCCTAGACTGGTTTGGGTCACATGACTATGCCTGAACCAATCATTGAGTGGAATTCTTTGACTGGACAGATTGCAGTCACATGCCTATTCCTAGGCATAAACCTCACCCAAACCTCATGGACTGAGAGTGGGGGATGGATGGCTTCCTAGGAGTAAAGGGATTTAGAGATCAGAAGGAAAAGAAATGGCTGATGTGTGGGCAGAGATGACAATCTGGACCTTGAGGTCATGGTCCTTTATGGAGGCTGTGAGGGCTTTAATTCAGGGACTGAGAAGCTCAGATTAGATTTGGGCTTTGGGAGTGGACACAGGGGAGCTGATAGGGGCAGAGATACTTGAAGGAATATGCAAGTCCCTTTAAGAGATCCTAGAGGTCTGGGGCAGAAGGCATGGAGAGGAGAAGGAGATGCAAATAATGCCTACTGGGATGCCCCATTTGTTACTGGGAGGACTGTTTCAAGGACCAAGACCACGTCACCCTCTTGCTATGGGCCTGCAGATGCCAGCAAGAGTGTGGGCTGAGGGCGCAGCCTCCCTTTCCCCCAGAACCCCATGACTAACACTGTCCTTCCATCTGCTTCTGCATTTACTCGCCAGCCTGGGCCCCAGAAATCTGATCTCCCATGGCCCCAATTGAGGGGTGGTCACCTTGACATCAGGTGGTGGGGATGGGGGTGATGGATTGCTGAGTACCTTCACCTCTCCCAGCCTTAGCAACCCCTTTCTCTTAGTTTCTGACCTCCCACTCTGTGCCCCTAGGGCCTGGGACATCACTCTGTGGGCTCCAGATGGGCCAGCTACTCTCCCTGGTGAAAGGAGCCATTGTGAGATCAGCCTGAGAGCTGGCAGGCACTGGGCTGGCACACATGGCTCTCTCAGAGGCCCTGCGTCCAGCCTTTCCTGTCTCTGGCGGCTTGGGCCTGCCCAGAGAGGAGGGAGGAGGCTGGAGGGGGTGGGGGCTGCTATATGGGGCTTCTGGGCCTGCTGCAACTGGGCCCTGAGGATATGCTGCATTCGGATTTTCATCTGCCTGGAGTTCGAGGGAGGAGGCTGGCCACTGGAACCTTCAGAACCTTCAAGCAGCAAGAGCCCTGGCATATCTGGGGCCTTCGCCAAGCTGAATGTTGTGTGTGCTAGATAAGGCCAGAACTCCATTCCCTGGTGGCTTGGCCAAACCTGCAGAGCCTTGGAGAGAGAAGCAGGGCACTGAGGTTAGGCTATCCAGGAAAGGTTATGAGGTCTGGGGGCGGGTGGTAAGAAAGGGAGGAGCTAGGATTTGTAGTTTCACCACTGACCGCCAGAGACCTTCCAGACTGAGCCTATGGTGATGGTGTCACCATACTTAGCTATTATTTATTGAGCATATACTAAGTGTTGGGCATGATGCTAAGAACTTTACATACATTATCACATTTAGTTCTGCTAACAAACATATAAGGCTGGTATTATCTATCTGTAGGGCTGTTATGTACAGTTGTCCAGGTTGTTCACTGCCTAAGAGGACCCAGCCAAGGAAGATGTGCAAATGCTAAAATCTACCTAGTGCAAATCTGCTTCTATAAAAAAGTCCTATTCTTATTTTACAGCCGACAGAGGTAAGCTCTGAGAAGAGGAAGTGACTTGTCCAGGGCCCCATAACTAGTAAGGGATAGATCTAGGATTAAAACTCAGATCAGTCTGACTCCAAAACCACTCAATTAACCACTATGCTCTCTGTGTTCAAGCCGGTTTACTTGCACTCCTCTCTACCTTCTTTCCTCAGTACCCAACTGCTCAGAGTCAGCAGTGTGGTGTGAGGCTAGAGCCTGGGCTAGGAGGCAGGACACCTGGGTTACAGTCCTGACTCTATCTCTTATTTACATTTCCTCTCCACCCTTCATTCTCATCTGTAAAGTGGTTCTGTCAGTTAGAGTTCTTTAGAAGCAAGCAACAGAAACCAACTTTAACGTCCTTAAACAACAAAAAAGGAATGCATTCAGAAGGCTCTGGGGCTTGCCACAGATGGAAGGGGGTAAATTAGGCCTTGGAAAGACCTGAAACCAGGGCCACGCAGGGGATCCAGAGGTGAACAGTACCTTTGGACTACATAATAAGGCTGGCTCTATTATCAGAAGAGAGAGTGGTTGAGGCAGCCCAGAACAACGCATGTGCACATCAGGGAGGAGGCTGGCCTGCTCCTAGGGGTGGCCAGACTCAGGGCCATCCTGACTCAGACCATCCCTAGGGAAGCTCTTTGCAGCCTGCAAAGTAGCACAAGACACATGGGAGCATCGTGTGTCTCTCTGTCTCTCCTATCCAGGACAGGAAGCAGTGTCAGCAGTGCCACCTTCTCATCCCGACTTTGTCGCTCACTGTTTATATGTCCTTGGGCAAGTCATTTTCCCTTCTATTCAGAGTCTTTTTATCCACAGAAGGAAGCTGATCACCTTTAAAGTCAGTTCTTAGCTCACTAAGGATGGGTTAATAACCCACCCCAGAGGAATTTAGGAGATGAAAAGAAGTTCCTGGGAGCAATTGCTCAACCTGAAAGAATGAATCATAAATGGTGGAATTTCAGGCATCCATGAAGATGATACTGGATGGGGTTTTGTTGGTTGCAAGTGGAAAAATACGCACCTCACCTAGGAGAACGAGCAGGGAGAGCGGCAGCAACATACCCAGTGCCCTGACCTCATGCCCCCAGAACCTCTGCCGTGAGAGGGCTATGCAGATCCTTCTCAGGGGCAAGAGGCTGGTCACGTTGTGACTCCATTCACTGGAGGGTTTGCAGGCAGAGTAAGCACAGCTAGCTAACAGGAGACAAGGGGCCTCTAGGCCATTCTTGTCACAGTGCCTTTATTGAAGTGAAACAGATCTGTGACAGCAGACTAAGGCAAAAAGGACACTAGTATTCTCTCTGGGCCTCAGTTTTCACCTCTGTCAAATGGGGGTAAGGTCACTGTTGCACCAACCCCATGGGGCCTTTTTGAGAGTCAAATGGAATAATACATAAGAAAGAAAACCTAAGGAAACATAAGGCCCAGGTCCTAAATAAGGACTAGAATGTAACTTTCATGGTCAGGACCTGTGTCTGTCTTGTCATGGCTGTATCCTCAGTGCAGCCTGGGGTCCAGCACTCAGGTGCTCAAAAATTAATTGTTGAATAATACTAGCTAACATGTGATAGGTACTTGTGTTCCAAACACCATTCTAAGAACTTGCTTGTAGGTACTCTTTTGATTTTCACAAGATTGCAAATACTGTTATTATCATCCCCATCTAGAGATAAGGAAACTGAGGCATAGAGAGATTAAGTCACCTGCCCAAGGCCATGCAACTATGCAGAGGTAGGGATGGGCTTTGAACCCAGGCAGTTTGGCTCCAGGATCTGTGCTCTTAAGCTAGACTATACCTGCCTGAATGGCTGACCAAATGAGTGAATTCATGAATGTAGGTACTTGAGAATGAGGTTTGGGATTAAGACTTCTCAAATCTTTGCTTTGGAAACATGAGCTCAAGCTTCCAGCAAAAATATCTGTTTCATTAATCTATCAGCAGGTTCTAGTATTTACCCAAGATACTTGGCAAATGCAACAGTGTGTCCAAAACTGGCCTCATCATCTTCCTCCAAATCTGTGCCCTCTCTTCCTTTCCTCCCAATTTTGGCTAATGGGTCACTGAGGACAGTTGCCCAAGGTAGAAACTTTGAGTCATTCTTGACACCTGGACAGTGTCTGGGTCAGCATCTCCAGGTCACAGCAGAAACATTATCTCACCCCAAATTCATCCAGATGTCATCTTCCAAATATAACACTTTGCTGATGCCCCCCCACCCATGCTTTCAGATTTCATGAAAAATTGGCTCTCCTATCCCATCCCACTGTGACGGGATCAATGGCATCTCTCTTGTTCCACTTAAACTATGGATGCAAAATGATTCAACCAAAACTTAATAGCTTAAAACAATATCATTTTATTATTATTTCTCATGGTTCTGTGGGTTCACTGGACTCAGCTAAGCGGCTCCTGGGTTTTTTTGTGTGGTTGCAGTCATGGTGAGTGAAGTTGGAATGATCTAGAGGCTTCCTCATTTACATGTCTGGCAGTTGACACTGGTTGTCAACTGGGATGTCAGCTGGGACTGTTGACCAGAACACCGATACATGGCCTCTTAATACCCTGGGCACAGTGTGGCAGCTGGATTCAAAGAATAAGTATCCCTAGAAACAGGAAGTGGAACCTACCAGTCTTTTAGGATTTTGAGTCACTTCTACCATATTCTATTGGTCAAGCAGTCACAGAATCCATACTTAAAGAGGGGACATACAAAACCCCGTATTTCAATGGGAGGAGTATCAAAGCATGTTGGGGGATATGTTTTAGAACCATCCCACCTCCTAATCTCTGAGGGGACTCTTGGGACAGGGGTCATTTCTCAACCTCTTCAATTCTTCCTTCCCTATAAACAGCTTCTGCTGAACTCTTGATCTCCTTCAGTCCCCAATTCCCTTGAAGGCACTTTTCACCCCACTGGCAGTACAAAGGTAGAGCACAGCCATTTTTTCTTGATTTTTCACCAAGGTCATGTGTCAAAATGTGGTAGACTTTTACTGACTCATAGGTGGGGTGAGAGGAGCAGCATTGCAACACAGCTGTGTACAGATGACTTAAAACTGAACATCAGAGCTCTCTGCTCCCAAGAGCCCTTCAGCCGCCCTGGTCCCTGGTTCTCCCTCCTGCCTTGGCTGCATGGTCCCACCAGATTGCTAGACCCTCTCCCACTTGCAGCTCACTCTCATTTCCACTTTCTCTCGCCCTCCAAATTCCACTTCCTTTACTACCCTGAACCATTAAGTTCCCTGCCCCGTCTCCTTCCCGGTGCTCTCTTCCCACAATTACAATGTCTTCTTAGCCAAGAGAACTGCTAAACACAGGTAGTTCCCGCCCTTAAGAGGAATTCATTTGACAGAATGTTCCCCTTCTCCACTCTTGGAGTTGAAAGGGCCCTGAGAGCTCCTCTAGCTCAACATCTTCCAGACCATGTTCCTGGAAGTAGTGTTATTCTTACATAGGGTCAAAGATGTTGTGCAGATGTAGTGTGGTCAAACGGTGAGGGGACATTCTGGGCTAAAGTGAAACAGGCCTTCTCTGACTGCAGCGCCATCCACCAGCACTTCCTGCAATGCCTGGAATGCTCCAATCTCTTCCATGCCGTGTGGTGTCACTAGCCACACATGTCTATTGAGCACTTAAAACATGGCTGGTGGGCCGGCTGAGTGGCGTGATGGTTAAGCTCTGGTTTGGGAAGCCAGTGGCCCCGGTTCGGATCCCACATATGAGGACCAGTGACACTGCCCTTAAAAAAAAAACAAAACATGGCTGGTGAGACTGAGGAACTGAATTTTACATTGTAGTTGATTTTAATTAATTTTAATTTAAGTAATTACATTCAGCGTAGTGGCTACCATATCGGACAGCACAGGCTCAAAGTCTTTAATATTCTATTAGGTGCTAAGTGATTTTCCCCAACATGTTTGGCCAAAGTTTTGATCTCTATCTCTCTTTTTTAAATAATTTTTTTTTTTAATGTTGTGCTATTAACTCTTGTTTTGCAGTTTGGGAAATGCTCCTCTGGTCCAATTCTTGTTTGACATATGAGGAGACTGATCCCAGGGAGAGAAAGGAATTTTCCTCAGGTCACACAACAAGTTAGATGCCCATCCGAGGCTTGAACTCAGGCCCCTTCTCTCGCCTAGTCCAACTCTGCCTCCCCTGTCTTTTGTCAGCTTTAAGTAAGGGCTGAAGGCAGAAGGAAGGAGGAGGCTGAGTTTGTTTAGGGCTTATCACTGTGGCAGAAACTTTTACATACATGGACTCCTTTTATCTTCTCAATAACCCGTTGAAGTGAGAAGTAGCAGCCCCAATATATTGCTCGCTTCGGCCACACATAAACTAGTAGCCCCAATATACACATGGGGAAACAGGTTCAAAGAGAGGAAGGGTCTTTTCCAAAGCCATAGACGTAAGCCACGCTTGAAATGAGCAAAGCTGTGTCCAAAATGTGCAATCGGCAGGAAAAAGGTGGGGAAACACCAGGAAAGAAAAGAATAAGCCTCTATAAACAATGAACAAAGAATTGGGGTGGGGGTAGGAGCACAGGGAACTGGCCTAAGCCCAGAGGAAAATCAGAAGCAAAGAAAACTTCTGCAAAAACCAAAGCTAAAAAAAACGACCCAACCCTTATTATCAAGTGATGGATGGGTCTCTGGTCCTCGAGCAGCAATTCTATAGGTTGACTGGCAACAATGGGGGTTGGGAGTGGGGCGGTGTGAATGCTCTGGCCAACAGTCGCAGCCCTAACAAGTTGGCAAGTGAGAGAACCAATCAGATCCTCTCTTGTATGGCATTTGGATTTACAAGGTGTAAAATTGTTTATAGCTGCCAAACCCGCAAAATGAGGGAACAGTTGGGTTGTCTTGACTTAAACTTGCGTAAATGCTGCAGCCACAGACATGAGCAAATGAGTAATGGCTAGTTCAAAAGAAAGGATGACTTCACAACCAATAATGAGTAATTAGGGACAATGGATGATATTATGCTGTGTGGGTTGTAATAGCTCCATCACGGGAGATATTCAAGACTTCTTGTCTGGGAAGATGGAGCCTGGAAAGAGATTAGACCAGCTGACAGGGCTAGGAGGCCTCACTTCCTCCATACTCCACATTCCTCTTAGAGAAGCCACCCACACCCCATTCTCAGGGTCTGTTTCCACAGTCCTGGGTTGCTGGCAGTGGTCCTTGGACCGGCGACAACTCCCCACCCCAGCGGGCCAATCAAGCATTTGAGAGACACCGGTTTCTGGTGAGCATTTGAACTGAGAGGATTGGTGTAGCTGGGTCTGAGGCAGTCAGGAGCCATGTGAAAGCTTGTGAAGG
The DNA here is from genome assembly GCA_033961575.1 of Aselliscus stoliczkanus. NCBI lineage: Eukaryota > Metazoa > Chordata > Mammalia > Chiroptera > Hipposideridae > Aselliscus > Aselliscus stoliczkanus. The sequence goes on from CM066730.1 coordinate 165,833,781, forward strand.
CAGGAAAAGGGAGAAAAAAAAAGTGGGCCTGCAGAGCAGATGGGCAGGGGTGATGGCGGGTAATGTCATTTTTTATTTTCTGGTTTTGTTTCTGGCCCCTGGGAGGTCTGGCTGCAGTTTCCTGCACAAGGATCCTGCCAGTAACACCACTCCTCCCCATTTATTTCTAAGTGAGTTGAGTGGGTTCTGTCCTTGTAGCTGAAGTGAGGCATGTGTGTTTGTTTGTCTGGGTGTTGGGGAAATGTATTAAATGTTGTGCCTTGTAAGAGCCTGTGGGGCTTGTGAGGATACATCCTGGGTTGTGGACAAGCCACTTTTCTCTGACCCAGATCTTCCCACTTGTGGCCTGAGGGGGCTGGAGGTGAAGAGGCTCCGTTTGGATCGCCAACTTTCTGTTGCAATGCTAACTGCCTCAGAAAAACCACATTCATTCAGTGAGTCAGTCATTCATTCTACAGGCGTTGGTTGAACGCATAATACGTGTTCTAGGTAATGGGGATAAGGCAGTGAATAAAACAGACAAAAACAAACATACAAAATCCTTTGTGTGATATTGGCTTCAGTTTCCTTATCTGGAAAATGGAGGATTGGACAAAACAAAAACTCCTTGGGCTGTAAGCATCTGTGGTTTATTGAGCTGTCTTGTGAGTGCTTCTTGCCCAAAACCTGAATCAGTACTTCAGGCTCCTGAAGGGGGCTGGGCAGGGGACCTGGAACCAGAGAGGCGAGGTGGGTGGCTGGAGATGACTCCTGGACTCATGTTGCAGGCTCTGCTGGGCCTGCCAGCTGGCCTGGAGCAGCCGGCCTTCACCTGTTGCTGCTCAGCTCTCTCTGTTTGGCCTGGGGGCTGTCCCACACGCCCTCTGCCCCACCTACGCAGGCCTCCTCCACTGTCCACCATTGACCTTTTGGTGTGGTAGAATCCTGGAATACCAGTCAGGGTTCAAATACCAGCACCATCACTTTCTGGCTCTGTGACCTCAGACAAGCTTCTTATTCTTCTCTCTGTGCCTGTGTTTTCCTCTGTAAAATGGGGTTAATAATAGCGTCTTATCTCATAGGTAATGGGATAATAGATGGCAGGGGCATAAAGTATTGTTTTGTTACACACAGGCTCCTAAATGGAGCAATGGGGCTGGTCTGGGTTGTACAATAGGAACCTCAATTTGCTCCTTTATGGAATGAGGAAAATAAAGATGGTGGGAGTTTAACGGGCAAGGCAAAACTCCTCTGTATGTTTTATGGCTCAGCTCCACCAATGACAAGGTAGACAACCTTGAGCAAGTCTCTTCTCCTCTGAGGCAGACCCGTGATGTTTCTTTGCCCTCTTCCCAGCACCCCTGGCCTGCAGGAGAACCCCACTCCAGGAGGGGGCTCCTGATGGGTCTGGGCCACGTGGGGCCCTACTCCTTTACCCAGTGAGTCGGTTAGGCAATCTGACCAATGAGAAGTGAGGAGAAGCGTGCTGAGAGCTACTGGGAAGGTCTCCTCCCTTGTAAAAGGTGGACAAGGTAGGAGAGAGTTCCCTGTTTGCCACTGGATGCCCTTCTGGGCCCCTGAAACCGTTGCAGCCATTTTGGGACTGTGAGGGAGGAATGGGCCAAGGCGAGAAGGAGAAGGGAAGAGCCTGGGTCCTGAAGGCCTGTGGCATCCCTGGAATAAGAAACCAGAATTTCCCAAATTTAGAACTTTGGGGTTTTTTAAAATCAGGTAAATGTCTTTATTGTTTAATCCACTTTTGGTTGGCTTTTCTGTTCCTTGAAGCTGACACAATCCTAACGATAGATTCTCCTGAGCCTCCGTTTTCTCATCTGTAAGATGGAGATGATAATGTCTACCTCACAGATCCTGTGAACATTACAGGAGAGAACATGTGTGAAAAGTCTAGTGGCCTCTACATAACAAAGGGCTCCTTCTTGTCCTCCTCTGCCCTGCCCAGGACCAGGTGCCCTTCAGTAATGTTCAGTAACATGGCTGACTCACTTCCTGCCACTGCTTTGGCCCCAGCTCCCTACCATGCCTGTCAGGCTTAACTGGGTGTCCCCAGTGGGCCCAGTACAATGAGAGCAATGCAAATATCAACCTCAACCACACAGTGAGTCAAGGAAAGCCAAGGAACCAGTGCTGGCTCTCTTTACAGGCGTGTGGTGGCTACGAGCCTGGGCTCAGAAGCAGCCAGACCGTGGCTCTGAGTCACCGCTGTGCCGCAGCCTAGACGTGTGTCATTGGACAGCTACATTGAGATCTCTAGATCTCTGTCTTTTGTCTGTAAACTGGAAATAATAATGGCACCTGCTTCACAGACATGCTGTGATTAAATGAGCGAATGCAGTCAGGTGCTTGGCACCCGTAGGGGCTTGAAAATGGCAGTTCCCTTGTCCTTGACTCCCCAGCTTCCAGGTTCTTAAAAACCCCGTGACTTCAGGGATCATTGTGTCCAGCTTCTTTTTTGGAATGAAACTTCTTTAGATAAAATCTTGCTTGAGGGAACATTCATAGCAGCTTTATTTGTAATAGCTAAAGGCATCCATCAGCAGATGAACGGATAAACAAACTGTGGTGTATCCATATAGCAGAATATCACTCAACATGAAAAAGGGATGAACTATTGACATATGTGCCAACATAGATGAATCTCAAAGTAATTATGCTGAGTGAAAGAAGCCAGGCAAAAAAGAATACATACTCTATGATTCCACTTACATAGAATTCTAGAAAATGCAAACTGGTGTATGGTGAGAGAAAGCAGATCAGTGGCTCCTGGGTAATGGGAGGAATTAAAAAGGGGAACAAGCAAATTTTTGAGGGTGATGGATATATTCACTATCTTTTTTTCTTTTAAATTGGGGAATTGGGGAAGGGGAACAGACAAGTTGCTGTCCTTTTATTCTTCAGTCTAGTTGTGGAAGACTTCACTGGCCCATGTTGGTATTGTGATCATTGCACTCTTCCAGGGTGAGGCAGTCACTCTCTGACCTTTGGACAGCTGCTCACGGGGGCTCACGGCAGCTCACAAAAGCACACACCAGCTGCCGGCCAACCCCACTGCAGCCTACACCGTTGCTGGCGACTCACGGCAGCCCAGCTCCAGGTCAAGCTGTTGTTCACCATCTTAGCTGTAGAGGGCGCAGCATCACTGGCCCTCATGTGGGATCCGAACTGGGGCCCTGCTGCTCAGAGCTGGCGTCCCAAGCCAACTCCTAACCAACGCGCCACTTGGCCAGATCTATATTAACTTTCTTGATTGTGTTGATGGTTTCATGATGGTTTCATATATATGTACATGTCAAAACTTATCAAAGGGTACACTTTAAATACGTCAGTTTATTATGTATCAGTTTTCACTCAGTAAAATGGTAAAAACAAAACAAAATGAAAACCCATGTGAAAGCCCAATGTGTAAAGGGTACAAGCGAAGAATAGAGCAGCTCTGGGTGGTAGGGTAAGGGCTGGGGTACCTACCAGGCTATGTCATTGGCCTCTCCCCGGCACTGAGGAACATCTGCACGCTTGGCCCTCACTGAGCACATTTTGAGAAACCACAGATGCTTCTGAGAAAGGGGAAGGGCCTTGCCTAAAGTCATAACACACTGAGTGGAGTTGAACCAGGCACAGAAGCCGCCTCTCCTTTCTGTGTGGCCAGAACTGTTTCCTACAGGCACCAGGGCTCGAGTGGGTGTTCATCCCGGACCTCAAGTCCAACAGCACCATCGGTAAACAGGTCTGAGGTTCTGTTCTGTGCTCTGTTTTCCTCGGACGAGGCTCTGAGAGGGGCACAGAAATAAGCAGGCCCCAGTCTCTTGTCCTCAAGGAGCTCTCAGTCTAATTGGAAGCAAGAAAGACCTAGAATTCAGGAAGAATCAGAGGCACACAATTTTAAAGAGGGCTTGAGTGTGAAATCCCTGGGCTGAAGTGCTATTGACCACCAACCGAGAGAGAGCAGCCTGTGTACAGGAAGCTGTTTCGCCAGCAGCCGAGGATGACAAAGGAATGAGGAGCCGCACTCGGTGACAAGTGTTAGAAGGTGGCTATTATTTATTTATTTATTTATTTATTTTGAGGGCAGTGTGTCACTGGCCCTCACATGTGGGACCCGAACCAGGGCCGCTGGCTTCCCAAGCCAGCGCTTAACCACCACGCCACTCGGCCAGCCCAAGGGTGGCTATTATTTAAACCCAGGATAAGACTTAAGCAGTGTGCCGGTCCTCTCCAGCTAATGATCCTTATTTCACAGTGGAGATACTGAGGCCCAGAGAGGGGAAGGGACTAAACCAGAACTAGTCTGGGTGTCCTGGTTCCAAATTCGGGTCACCCTCCAAAGCTGCCACTCAGTTGGGTTGGGCAGCTGGTCTTCACAGCTGGAGTCTGGCATTCCTCTTGGTAGGACAGGTTATGGGGTCTGGGCGTCAGGCTGGGCCCTGGACCATGAGACCAGGGCAGGGCAAAGACAGAGGCTGCGAGGGGAGAAGGACAGCTAACCCATCCTGGCCTCTCTGGCTAATGCTGGGTCAGGCGATGACAGATTTCCTCCTCACTGAGCCCTCTGGAACGCTTGGAACTCAGTGGTGACAGTCCAGAAGTTTCTCTTCCCTTGGAGGGCCTTGGAATAGAGGGAACATTCTAGATAAGGACCCAGGGCTTTGACCTTTTCTCCTGACCTTCCCCTTCCTTTCCTGGGGACTTCATGCATGCCAGGGGTGGAAACAGCCACTCATGGACACTTGGCCCACCCTGGTCAGCCTGTCTACTTCCTGCCCCAGTTCCTGCACTGCGATTAAGAAAAACAACAATTTCTTACATTTAAACAGCTTTTTGTAGTGCACGAAGAATGCTCACCTGCATGCCCACACTAAAACTGTTTTCCCCCAATCTTCACAATTCAGGTGAGAATCATTATCCCTATTACTCAGGTAAGGAAAATGAAGCCCAGAGAGATGCATGATTTACCTCAGCCACAGAATAAGTATTCGGAGTTTGTTCAGGAACCCACGTCTCTGGCCTCCTAGCTTTGCCCCACCCGTTTCCCACCCTTGAGCTTCTGTTACTACCAAGAGGAAATGTCGTGTGATGGGTATCAGAGACAGGCTCAGAGACAGTCACGCTGGGTCTGAAACCCAGCTCCACTGCTTTCTTTTTTTGCTGCATTTTCCTTGGACTAGTTACTTCATCCCTCTGGGTTTCAGCTTCCTTATCTGTAAAAGGGGGTAATAATAGCAACCACCCATCAGGGTTGACGTGAGACTGAAACAAGATGATCACACATAAAGTACTTGGCACACAGTGGGCAGAAAGCACTCGATAATGACAGCGGCTGTTTTATCACAGGCCTGGGAGGTGAGACCATGTCTATCCTGCAGCTTTGCCTTGTCCTATCTCCTCACTGAGAGGATCAAATGAGATGGCAGATGGCAACGGGCAGGAAGTGTGAAGATTTATTTCTAAGACATGAATGGCCACATGAGACCCCGAGTGTCTCCTCTGGACAGAATAAACTAAGAAAATCCCAAAGCATCCTCAGGCTTGTTAGTCCAACCTTCTAGTTTGACGAGAGAGGACACAGAGGCCCAGAGAGGAGCAGGGACTTGCTCAAGGTCACACAGCAAGGCAGCGTAGAGGCAGACCCAGCACTCTTCCCACTTGGCCATGTGGTTTTTCTGTCTCCCTCCCCTGAAAGGGGACTGACCCAGACAGACCTGAAATTGTCCCTATTTAAGGGCAAGTCGAGGATGGAAAAGTCATGTCTTAGGAGGAGCAGCCAGTGGAAAGATGAATATGATGGGTCATGGGTGAACTGAATGTTGTGGTTTTCCCATAGTCATCTTCACCAGCGGTCGAGGAACCATGGCATGGCATATACTCTGTTGTAGGATAAAGGACAAAGGCTGTGAAGGGCCTGTCTTTCCTCCCCTGGAGCCTGGGCCCAGCTCTCACCAGTGTACTTAAGAGATCTGGAGAAGGAGATGAGGAGATGAGAAAGTACTCCCCATGAGGCACTGGGCTCTTTGATTTGCATGGATCAGAAAACCCAGCTCAAACTTGCTTAAGGAATAAGGGGCATTAACTAATTCATGTATCTGAAAGTTCAGAGATGGATCCTCAGGTGTGGGCTGGTCCAGGAGCTCACAGTGATGGTTTAAAGGAGTCCACAAATTCTTTGACACTCGCTTCAAAGGAAGCCTAATTATCCTCCCCTTGATGTGGGCTGGACTTAGTGTCTGACTTCATAGCCCACGCCAACCTCTCTTGCTTCTAGAGAATAGAAAAAAAGTGGGAATGACAGTGTGCAACTTCAGAGACTAGGTCATAAAAGGGGCAGTTGGTTCCCCCGTCTCTCTCTCTCTCTCTCTCTCTCTCTCTCTCTCTCCCCCCCCCCACTCTGGCGGGAAGCCATGTGCCATAGAGAGGCCAACTTGGTGAGGAACTGAGGCCTCCTGCCAATAATCATGTGAGTGAACCATCTCGGAAGTGGCTCCTGCAGCCTTCAGGTGAGGGCAGCCCTAACCAACATCATAAACTCATGAGAGGCCCTGTGCCAGAATCACCCACCTGGGCCTCTTCCAATTCCCAACCCTTGACCGTGCGAGGTAATAAATATTTGCTGTTTTAAGCTGCTAAGTTTGGGGTGACTTGGTACACAGTGGGTAACTCATAAAACCACAGACTGGGTTCTGTTTCTCCATGAAACCTCTGGGCTCTGCCTTCCTCTGTACGTTGGCTTCATCCTCAAAAGGAATCTTCTTTTGGCAAGAAGAGCTGCTGCTAGCTCTCACAGCCCTTGCACATACTCCTGACACTCCTGCAGAAGCAAGTGGCGGCTCCTCTCCCCCAAAAGCCATGCGGACTTCTCTTAAATCACTGGCTCTGACTGTAGAAGTGTCCATTTTTGTAGCTTGGGAGAAGGGATGATGCACGACTTGGACTAAGCCATCTGAGCCCACCTGGAGCTGGAGGTGCCCCTATGCCCCTACCCAATCGCATGGGATATTTGAGGAAACATGGCTCTGATGGGGGACAAATACTGGGAAGCCACACAGGAGCCGCAACGCCAAGGTCGTGGTGGTGGAATGCTCAGAAACAGGACACTTCCCACAGGCCTCAGAGCATCCTCGAGTGCAGTGATAGCATGGCTTAGGATAAGGTGTGGGCTCTGGAGTCAGGATCCAAATCCTGGTTCTACTGCTCCCCAGCTCATGTGAACTTTCTGTGCCTTTGTTCCTGCATCTATAAAATGGGGTTAGAATGCCCAGGAATGCAGGTGGCAGAATGAAATGAGGTACAGTAGTCTCAACAAATAAATCCTATGATTTATTCAGGGTATTCACTGAGCACTCACTGCTGCTTAATGATCTTTTTCCCTGGCTAGACCAAGAGGCACCCCACGGAAGTAGCTATGGTCATGTCTCTCTTGGTAACCCCAGTGCTTGGCACACAGGCGATAGATACATGGATGCTGAGCTGAGCTGAATCATTTGGAAAAGGGAATAAATGTTCTTTGTGGCTCCAAGGGACAGTGCTGAGACCAAGGCCAGTATGTGGAAGTTTTAGGACTCAGAATTTAATTTGCTCTAAAGGAGAACTTTCAGATAAGAGTAGAGCTATCAGCAGCTAGAAAAAAAATATTTATTGAAGACTTATTATGTGCCAGGTATGGCATAAAGGTCCTGTCCCATTGAATCCTCGCAGCCTTATGAGGTAAATACTATTATTAATCCCATTTCACAGGTGAGAAAACTGATGCACAGGGCAATTGAATTTGTTCATTTACTCACTCACCAAACGTGTGAGTAAATGAAACTCTCCTGTGCCAGGCCCTGGGGATTCACCCATAAACAAAGTAGACAAGCGTTTGCGTCACCTGCTGAGCAAGGAGCAAAGCTGAGGCATTAGAACCCAGCTGGGTTTGTCGTCACAACCCACTTGCATGACGATTATATGGATTCCTTCCAGAACAAGATTCTTATAAAGTAGTTTGTTTCCTGTCACTGAAGGTGTGAAATGAGCCCTGGACAGAGCCGGGGGGCCAGCTGTGAAGGAATTCCCACTTGGGATGGACTGGAGCCAGTGGACTACAGGGCCCTGTCACTGTGCTTCCAGCTCTGGAATTCTCCAAAGAGCCTCTGACAACTGGAGCCTCTCCCCACCAGGGAAAAAAGACAGAGATGGAGGGAAAGGAAGAGGAAGAACATGGGGAACAGGAGTAGGGTTGACTTCTAAGGTGTCTGCTCTGGCTGCGGGCACCCAGGGGCAGGGTGCCACCTAGTGGAACAATGTGAGAATACAGCTAAACCAGGAGAATGGGTACCAATGGAGCTAGAAGCTGACATGGATGGAGAAACTGACAGATAAGTGGGTCGATAGTCTGGGTCAGGGCCCGTTCCTCAGTATTCCAGACCCCCCTGTGCATAATAACATTATATATAATGTAAGACATATACATTACAAAATATAATGTAACTTTTTTTTCATTTTAACCTCTCTGAAATCATGATTTGTCTTTATGGGATGCAGTTTAATACAGGTGCATCTTCCAATTACCAGCATCCAAGAATTGATGAAACATGGTCATAACTCCCACTGACAGCGCCCTCGTGATATTCCAGGCAGGAACTAAGCCCTCTATATGCATTGCCTTATTGAATCCATGTCCAATTTACAGAAGAGGCAACAGAGGCCAAGGGAGGTGAAGTCACATGCCGTCTCACAGTATGTCTGGAGAGGCTGTCTGCAGAACCTTGTACTTGTCCATTGCTACAGTGCACTGCTCCCCTATTTTATGTCCCCCATTATATGGCTTTATCACTACCTAATGGCCCCTCTGCTTCTGTCCCACTTCCCTGCCATATGCCATGAGCTCCACTGGGGCAGGGATTGTGTTGGTTCAACCATGTGACTGCTGGTTTCACCCTTGAGCTGGATCCAGGCAGTTGAGGCTGCCCTGGGCTTTGGAATGTGTGTTCTGCTTGCCTTGCTGACCAACAACTTCTCCAAGGACACAGATAATAAGAGATAGAAATGTGTTCATACTATTTTTTTTTTAAGGTTTTATTGGGGAATTGGGGGAGGGGAACAGCGTTGGGGAACTGGGAAGGGGAACAGACAAGTTGCTGTCCTTTTGTTCTTCAGCCTAGTTGTGGAGGACGTTGCTTCACAGGCCCATGTTGGTATCGTCATTGCGCTATTCCTGGGGGAGGGAGTTGCTCACCGGCCATTGGACGGCAGCTCACGAAAGCTCACACCCGCTGTCGGCCAGTCCCACTGCAGCCTACGCCATTGCCAGCAACAAACGGCAGCCCAGCTCCAGGTCAAGCTGTTGTTCCCCATCTTAGCTGTAGAGGGCACAGCGTCACACCCTCTATGTGGGATCTGAATCGGTGCCCTGCTGCTCAGAGCTGGTGTTGCAAGCCAACTCAACCAACGTGCCACTCAGCCAGCCCTGTTGACACTATCTTGACTGGGTGTGTGACTGACCCCAGTTAAGGCCCACTGGGTACATGGCTGAACCCGAACCCAGTCAAGTCCTCTGTACCCGTCTTTAGGCCACCCAAGACAAGCTTCTTAAGTTCCCTCGCTTATTAAAAGTGCCACCTACCAATCTGGAGTGGTCTGCCTTTTTCTTTGTCTTTGCCCCTTCGCATGGGGGCCAGTTTCTGATTACATCTGGGAAGCTCCTGGCAGAGTTGCAATCCAACATCACCTAATTTAATCCTTCCCAAAACCCTATGAGGTGGGCATTATTAGTATCATTTTACCTAGTTTAAATAAAGACAGGCATCTAATTTTTTTAAAAACCAGGTAAGAAATATACAAAAGTGAGAACTGTAGCTGTTTTGGTGTTGGCCTGGGGTAATTTTTTTTTTTTTTTTTTTGAGGGCAGTGTCACTGGCCCTCATATGTGGGACCAAACCGGGGCTGCTGGCATCCCAAGCCAGCGCTTAACCACCGCGCCACTCGGCCAGCCCTGGCCTGGGGTACTTTAATATCCAAATTTCCTGGTTATCAAATGTAGTCTACAATTTTAGTTCATGATATGCCCAATAAAGAAATATTAAACATTTTATGTACATGGTATGACCCTCATATTTATAGCTACATACTTATAAATATGTAGGAAAAAACCCGGTTTTTTCCATGTATTAGAGGGGAGCTTGGTGTGGGTGGGGTGTCGTCAGGTAGAGCACTTGACCTGAGACAGGTGTTCTTGGTTACATTTGGATGATGGGATTGCCAACAACGTTTTCTACATTTTTGTTTTCCAAATTCTCTAAAAGTGAGCATGTTTTTTTTTTTATAATTAGAAAAAACCTTAAATACATTTATAAGTCCAAAAAAAATTAGGACATTCCAGGCTGAGAACAGCAAAAGAAAGCAAAGGAAGTGGGAGATCACAGGATATGAGTCCTGAATTGGCCTTGAGCACCTGGCAGACGCAAATCCTGGCTGCGTAAGTAGGTCTCACTGCACAGGGTGGGTCAAGGCCTCCGGGATTAATATGCCAGAAGGGTCCCTGCCTGGTTGTGCACTAGGGACATGCTTGAAAGAACAGACATTGGACTTCTAGATTGACAAAAACCATCCTTTTCCTAGAAGGGTTATTTTCCTTCCCCATGACCAACATCCACTAGAAACAACTACTACTCCTGGCTAACGTTACTTAGTCTGTTTCCTTTCAGTACAACAGAATTGAAGTTGAGTGACAGGCTGATGGAGTGGGAAAGTACGTGGGAGGGCGCGGGGCGCCAAGGCTTTACTATGGAGCGTGGGCAGTCAGGTTCCCTCTGTAGAAGACAAGGGCTCGAGCTAGATCAGTGGTGGGGTTGTGGATCCCTGTATTCAAACAGAATCCAAGAGGGAAGCCCAAAGTTAAAAAATGTGTGTCACATAGAAGCCTCAAGGCAGAGTGGCCCCATCTTACAGAGAAAATCTAAATGGACTACACATTTTACATCTCAACCCAGAACACACGCACACGATACACTTCATAAAACTTCACCTGCTATGTGCGACTCACACTCAAGTTTACCATTTCACTTTTTTCTTTTTTTTAAAGATTTTTTATTGGGGAATTGGGGGAGGGGAACAGCGTTGGGGAATCAGGGAAGGGGAACAGACAAGTTGCTGTCCTTTGTTCTTTTCAGTCTAGTTGTGGAGGACGTTGCTTCACTGTTGGTATCGTCATTGCGCTCTTCCCAGATGAGGCAGATTGGTCGCCGGCCTCTGGATGGTCACTCACCACAGCTATTGGCAGCTCACGCTGGCTGCCAGCCGCTCACTGTAGCCTTGGCAGCCCACTGCAGCAGGGGCTGCAGGCTACACTGTCACCGGGGCTCGCACAGCGCAGCTCCAGGTGGAGCTATTAGCTGTAGAGGGCAACGTCACTGGCCCTCATATGTGGGATCTGAACCAGGGCCGCTGGCATCCCAAAACCAGCTCTTAACCAATGCGCCACTTGGCCGGCCCTTCACTTTTTTCTCTTAATGTTGGTGGCAACCCATTAAATTTTACAACTCCCTGCTAGGTCTCAACCTGCAATCTCCAAAAAAACACTTCCTTAAGGAAGTTTGACTGCCCCACAGCCCCCTGCACATGACGCCATCTTGGGAATCTGCACCTCAAGGCCTCCTCCAGCTACAACTGAAATAAAAGGGCATCTTGGCAAAACCCCTTATATGAAGCCTGCCAACTTACTACATATTGACAAATATGGAAGGTTTTTGCGAAGAGCTTTGGAAAAATCTGTATTTCAGATTGTATCAATTTATCTTTCCTTTGAAAACAAGTTTGAGTGAAAGATCAGTTAGAAGCACAGCAATAATCAAGTTCCTGAGTCAAAAGGCAATGTCTGGTAGAAGCTAAGATGGGTTTTTCCAGTGAAAAATACTGCAAATCCGTTTTCAAAAGGCAAAATGTATTTATGGACTCTTGGAGCTGGTCTTTCAGGATTGAGCAGAATTAGAATCTCAAAATATCAATGCCATGCGATTTGCAACTGTTTAACTTGGATTTCTCAAGGTAGTAAGCTACACCCTAAACCCCAAGGCTCTAATAGCCAAACACATTTGGGCAGTGTTTCTACATTCATCACCTTATGTGATTGTTATAATACTAGACAGGTATATTGAGAAAAAATATTGGGTTCTTATGAGATGGTAGGAAGGGCAATGTTAACTAGACCTGCACCTATCCCATAAGTCACACTCTCCCTCCTGATCTTTATAAAAGGGAAACCAATTGTTTGGCCAGTCCCCCAACCCCAACCTCTAACATGGGTATGAGAGCACTACAAAGCACTTTATAAATGCATTAGCAGCTCTACTCTACAGCTACTCTGAACCCCGGATCCAAGCTTACAGCCACAATCTCAGAAATATTCTCATATAGACACAAATCAGCTTAAAATGGCATTGTGGTCTATCAGTCCATGAAAAGATGCTCAACATCATTACCCGTCAGGGAAGTGCAAATCAAACTACAATGGATACTATGTCACACCAACTGGGATGGTTATAATCAAAATGACAGATAAAGTGTTGGTAAGGACGTGGAAAAACTGGAACCCTCGTACACTGCTGGTGCGGCTGCTATTTGGATGTTAAGAGTTGCCATATGACCCAGCAATTGTAGATAGCTGAGAAAACATGTCCACACAAATGTGTATGCTAATGTTCATAGCTGCTTTATTCATAATAGCCAGAAAGTGGAAGCAGCTCAAATGTCCAACTGATGAATGGATTAATGAAATATGATATGTCTACACAAGGGAGTACTATTCAACAATAAAAAGAAATGAAGGGCGGCCGAGTGGCTCAGTTAGTTAAGAGTTTGCTTAAGAGCACAAGCTCTGAGCAACAGGGTCGCTGGTTCGATTCCCACATGGGCCAGTAAGCTTCACCTGAGCTGAGCTGGCAGGATGGCTCAGCTGGTGAGAGCATGCGCTCCTAATGACAAGACTGCCTGTTTGATGGTGGGCTAAGCCCACCCGCGGCTGGGACTGAAGCCGGCACCTTGAGCTGAGCTGCTGCCTGGATGGCTCGGTGGATAGAGCATGCGCCCTTAACAAGGTTACCGGTTCGACTCCCGCCTGGAAAAAAAAAAAATGAAGTACCATGGTTGAACTTTGAATACATTATCCTTGAACACTGGAATACTGATGGTTGTTTGTACAACTTTGTACTAAATAGCACTGAGTTGCACTTTAAAACAGTGAATTTTATGGTGAGTTACATCTAAAAAAAAAGAGAAAAATTATATTGAATAGGGATATAATCGATTAAAATCCTTTTTAGACACTTAACCTAAAATTTGCCGTAATTACTAGAATACATGTCAAGTTAACTAAGAAAATGGGAACCACGCCTTTGTGTTAACTGAATGAAGCCTTCAAAAACAACTCTGAGGTAGATACCACCATTATCTCCCACAGAGGAAATGGCAGCACTTAGAGGTCAAGTGACTTGACCAAGGTTACACAATAGAAAGTTGTGCTAGAAATCCTGGTCTACCAGACACTAAACTATGTTCTGTCCACTCCAATCTTGTTTGCATGTTTACATCCCTGTAGGCAAATACTCCTTGAGGACAGCAATCATCACTTTTCATTTCTTTACATCAAACCTTGGTAGTGCCTGGCAAGTACAGAGGCAGTGATGGTCAATTTAACTTATATATTCACCCATTCATCAAGTATTTGTGTTTCTACTATGTAGCAGGTACTGAGGACAGTCAAGAACAAGGCCAAGTTCCTAGGGACCCAAAATATATCATTTCAGGTGGTAGCAATTGCTATACAATAAAATAAGGGAGTTAGGGAAGTCTGTCTGAGGAAAACCAAGGAAGGAAACAAGCCAAAGATTGGGAGGTGGTGCCTTCCAGGATGAGGGAACAGTAGAAACAAAGGCCCTGAAAGAGAAATCCATTTTGATGGGTTAAAGGAAGAGCAAGGTGGTGGGTATAGTTTGAGCAGACGGAGTAGAGATGAAGGTGCCAAAGCAGATTCGGCCCAATGCTTCTGGATCTTGAAGGCCATAGTAAGAAATTCAAATTTTACTCTAAGGTAGAAAGCTATCCAAGGGTTTTGAGCAATACTATGATCCGACTTAGGCTGCTGGGAACAGAATGGCTTGTGTGTGCTGGAGGGTGGACAATACTGTCACGACTCCATTTTGAGTAAATGAAGATGACAGGTACTTTCAAGATGGGGGATAAGATGGTATTATTCTATTTGGACATGATCAATTCGGTATGCTTTTGGAACATCCAAATGGAGTTATCAAGTAGGTAGCTAGCTAAATAGAGACCTAGGTCAGGGGTAAGTTTAGAATGAAAAATAATCGGACACAGCAGCAAAAAGGTGACATTTAAAGTCAAGACACTGGAGATGAAATGTAGGGAAAGCCACCAAGGACAAAGAAAGACATTCCATCACTTTATGTTTGAAAGGATCCATTAGAGATAAAAAGAAACCGCTAGGGAGGTAGGAGGGAAACTGGTGTTGCATCTAAAAGGTAAACCAGTGTTGCCTCCTAGAATCCAAGTGAAGATGTTTCAAGAAAGGAGTGAACCACTGAGCCAAATCCTGTACAGTGGGGATAGAGAATTAATCACTCACTTTGGCAAAGTGGAGGTTACTGTTAACCTTAACAAGAGCAGTTCAGCCAAGTGGAGGAATGAAAGCCTATTCAACTGATTAAGTGAATAAGTGAATTGTCTAGATAGATCCAAGTACCCCAGGGATATTCACTGGTTTGTTCACACTGGAATGGATTAAGGTAACCACCAACTTAGAAATGGGATATTCTGTGCTTTTCCTACATCACAGAATTATTGCATAAAAGCAAGCCACACGGAACATCCTTGAAAACTGAATTGCTGCACACACGTGTAAGAGTCTGTTATGAACCATGGACAGTCACTCTGGACTGCCTCAGTTCTGTCCCTACAGAAGCAGCTTCACTAAGCTTTTGCCTCATTACAAATCACTCTAAAAACCAACCTGTAAAAACAGCCCCTTTACATCCATGTCTTTTAGGTAAAAATCCTCCTAAGTTTTCCTGAAATTAAGACATGTGGCCATTTTCTTTCTTTTTTCTGATTTAACTGCCAGAAATTACAATCAAATTAACTGCCCATGTTTCAACCAGCTCAGCAAAGAATTGTGGTGCCCCAAATTCCTTTACTTCTTTCATATGAATATGCTGTTTTACTTTATACAATATTATCAGCTCCAAGTTTCCTCAAATTATTTTGCTCTGCTAAATCATAAATGCAAAAATGGCTTGACTGTGGACAAACATTAAACACACACACCCCTGACAGAGGGAGGTTGCTCATCCTTCATTAGCCTTCATTCACTTCCTAGAATGTACCAGGCTCCTGCCTCAGGGTGTACTGTTTGCTCTGTCTGAAACACTTTTCGCCCATGCCTGGTTGACATGCCCTGCGCATCCTATATAGAGAGTGCCAATAAAATGTATAGACATTTTAAGGAAAAAAACCATTAAAATTGTAATACTTGATATATACCGATAATAAAAGATGAATACAAGTCATGTTTAACATTTGCAATTACAAGAGGTGCCCTAAGTGGTTAACCTCAGTGTCCAAACACTTCTGATTATGGTGAACTACTGCTTGAGTAATGTTGACCAAAGTGTCCGCTGGTATACATTTTTTTTGGCACCCTGGTATGTCCCAATCACACCATGCACTTTCCCTTCACCGCACTTATCACATTAACTATTAAAATAAAGACGGTAAAACAATTTTTACCAATTTTTTCTCTGCCCAAAAAGGGGGTAAAAAATGTAGGCACTAAAATTTCTAAGAAAGGCAGATTTCCTGCAGTACTGAGGTGAGTAAGTAAAAGTGAGTGGCCAACAATTTTAAATTTAGAAATTTATTCTGTTTAATCCACAAGCTTTATATAGCTTTAGTTTAAAAAAACGAAATAAAACAAAACAAAAAACAAAAACAGTGAAAACAAGACACTATTTCAAAGTCTGGGCCCTTCCAGCCTTACAAATACAAGAGCTCTGAAAGTTGTAGATACCAATTGGAAGAATAAGACAAAATTATAAATGGAGCCATGACATTTCTTAAAACAAAATTTTATATAACTCAAGGATCCTTCCTGGGACTAGTTAATTGCCTTTACAAAAAAACACAACAGAATAGAATGAAATTCCAGTGTTCCAAATCAACTTGTTACATATCAATGTAAACCCACAGTGTCCTGGCAAACAACATGCTTTCATTTTCTATCTCATCCTAGAGCTCAAATCCTGATTCATTTCAGCAGTGACTCCACAGGCAACAGGAAAGATTGTGGCATTAAAATATTCATTTATACTTTTGTGGTAGTTCAACAGTGGTCTTTCTGGGCAAGCTTGCAAACCATACAAGGTTGGAAGCATCATAACTTAAATGGGTGCTAAGACTCAAATGAGAAAAAGAAAGAAAAAAAAACAAAAAAAAAAAAAAAAGGAAGAAAAAGAGGGGAGGAAAACCTCTGGGAATAGCCAGGGGTATTTAAAGAAACTATAAGAATGCCAACAATATTTAAACCCCCTTTTTTAAAAAGGGGATTTTTTTTTTTTTGGCTTAAAACATTTCACTCTAAATGAATTGATGTCAGCTGTCAATGAAAGAATGTCACTAATACACTGTGGACGCCTTTTGCAATGTGAATCCATGCCCTTTTTTACATGGCGAACTTCAACCTAGCAATTATTACAACAAATGTTATAGTCTAAAGCTCAAACACATTTTAGCAATTTTGAAATTGAATTGAGTACAAACCAAATAAAATTTACATCATAACAAACATTTCCACCTAAGACTGTGGGGACACTTGAGCCTTCCGCATCGATCTCAGGGCCTTTTCACGCAGGTGCTTTTCTAAGTCGTCAAGGTTATCTTCAGCTTCACTTTCAGTCTCCTTAAAAAAAAACAAAAAAAACACAAAAAAACCCAGAAAGGTCATATTATCAAGTCACAAGACACTGGTGGGAGGTACTGAGTATGGAGCAAAATCAATTGTGGTGATGGCTGTACAACTCTATGAATATATCAAAATCCATTGAATCGTATCCTTTAAATGGGTCAATTATGTGGTATGTTAATTGTATCTCAGAGAAGTTATTTTAGAAATATACATTAAGCTTTTTGGCAGCCATTCCTATTCTTATCCTTAGTGTTGACAAATTCCTCTTCTTGGTAGGTCATCGAAAAATAGAACATGGGAGTTACCAGCCAAGTAGCCAATTATTAGAAAACATCATTCAGCTACTTCTCAAAAGCAAATTCCGGTACTTGTATAAACCACAAGTTTATACCACAACAGTGTTCGTAAATACCTTCTTCAGCTCTGGCTCTGCCTCCGGTTCTTCCTGTGATGTGGTCGTGGGGGCAGCAATGGTTGCAGGGGTTACAGTAGCTGCAGCAGCTGCAGCCACAGCCTTTTCCTTCTTGTGTTTTTTGTGTTTCTTGTGCTTCTTATCCTTTTTGTGTTTCTTGTCCTTCTTCTTCTTCTTTTTCTTTCCACCTCCTTCTTGGTCCGAATTCTAGAAATCCAGAAAAACAGCAGCAATAAAATCAATCATTAAAATTCTGTCCAACTCAACATTTTATTTCCTCAAGGAAATTAACTAAATGGACCCATCTCAAGATTTCATAAGGCTTTAGGGAGAAAAAGGCACAAGGCCAATCTCCCCCAAGAGAAGTATTCCTAGAGATGGGAACCACATTGAAAGCAAAGATATTCTTCACAGATTTTTAAGGGTGAGAACGGATCTTGAAGGTAACTGATTTTTACAATTTTACCCACTCAGTTTCACATTAAACCACGTTTCCTGACTGTAAGCTGTGAGTCAGGTCTCCAGGACCGGAGTGAGTCAGGGTCTACCTCCAGGTATAAGGAAAAAGCAGCATGTGCCCTAGAAAAAGAAGTCTCTGAAGTCAAGTAGGTCTGAGCGGAACTCTGGTTTCTGAATCTATTAACTATTTGACCTCAGACAAATCTACTTGAGTTTTTTTCTGATGTCTTTTTGTCAACCTAAACTGTGTCTGATAATCCCTGATAAAGCTATTGTGATGATTAAATGGGTGTACTTGTAAATCACCCACTAGACTGGCCTAACACACAGCTGGCTTTGATAGTCATCCTAAATACATGCTTGTATGAATGCCATGTCTCTAATCCCCACCTAACCTCTCCTTAGGAAGGAGATGGTTTGTTCTTCATTGCAGATATACCAAATTAAGCAAAAGGCAGGCTCTGCTATAACTCAATTGAGTCTGTAGTTTTTAAATTTCACATTTCTAAGCAATTACTTAAACCCTCCCAATTTATTCAGTTAGTTTGCACAACAACTCAGTCAACCCTTAGATGGACATTTAACCACTAATTTTATCACAGAAACCTGTCCAAGATCAGATTAATAATGCACAAAAGGGGGGAAAAGGTTTAAGCCCCAATACTTTAGTACACAATGATATTTAAACTTGGCACTGTAAAAACAAGTGTCATTCTCATGTAGCTTGCCAAAAACAAGACTATTTGGGACAATAAAATACTTTCCATTTCATCTAATATTTCATAGGTTACAAGGTTCTTTTATTATTATAGAAATAATGTACAGTTGACTCTTGAACAATGCAGGGGTTGGGGGCATCAACCACCAAGACATCAAAAATTTACACATATGGGCCGGCCGAGTGGCATGGTGGTTAAGAGCTGGCTTGGGACACAGCAGCCCCGGTTCAGATCCCACATGAGGGCCAGTGACACTGCCCTCTAAAAAAATAAATAAAAAAAAAAAATTTACACATTAACTTTTGACTTAATTACCATAAACCCCCGCCAAAAAAACCCTTAATTACAGCCACCCCTCAGTAACTGCAGGGGATTGGCTCCAGGACCTCTCCCAGATGCCAAAATCCCCGTATGCTCAAGTCATCCTTCCCCACCCTCATGGATTCCAACTATAGATCAAAAATACTGTTTCAATCTAAAGTTGGTTGAATTTGCAGATGCGAAACCTGGGGATATGGATGGCCCTTTATTGAAAACAAACAAAAACACATATAAGTGGATCTGTGCAGTTCAAGGGTTAACCGTATTTCTACTGTAGAAAAAAAGTAAGAGCATTGAAGTACAAAGAAGAAAAATTCCAATCATTCATCATTCCCCTAACATATAACACACTGCAAACATTTTGGTATCTTCTTTGTGATATGTATTTTATCCTTTACAAAAGTTGAATCATATTAATAGACACAATCTAAGATTGCAAGTTTTATTGATTTGTATGATCTTAAATTAACTAGGTCCACAAATGTGTCAAACACTAGAAAAAACAGCAGAAATACTAAGGTATTCCCCCCCCCGACATAATAGAATCATAGGCAAATTTTTCTTTGTTTTTTTAAGATTTTTCTATATAGCTCAATGTCAACCACCAAGCAAGTGGAACTTAACACTCCTGGACATATTGCAAATTAGTGGGAGGCTACAGTGTTAAGCGTGACTGCTGGTACAGCCACTCCCACTTAATTTGTGCCTCCTTGAAACCCGTCTGAACCACCTTAAACAATGTTTCTGAGCTACAAGACAAAAACTTGTCTCTGCTTCCAAGTGACCGTGTAGAATTATAAAGGATGTCCCAAACGGCAGACGTACCCTTGCCGGTGACGGGCTTGGTGTCGGGCTTTTAGCCTTTTTGACCGGTGCAGCTGGGGACCAGTTGGTAGAGGGTGACTGAGACTGGACAGGAGATGGAGGTGCTGGGGGTTTTTTAGCTGCGGGCTCAGGAGATCCTGAGACAGATCGGGAGGATGAGACCCTTCTTACAGACTGAGGGCTTGGTGAGGCAGCCCTAGACGAAGGGAAAAAAACCAAAACATTTAGTATTCAAGAACAGAGAGATCTTTCCTAAGAGAAAATAATCAACTACCATTATACAACTAGGTCACAAACTTTAAATATTTTACAGCATTTAGCTTGCAAATTGATTATACAAACTCAAATTTATATCATCTAAGTCTCCTAGAGGCTAGTTCAAGCTCCACAAACCTCTTTCCATTTTGTTAATGATTCTTCCTGCATGAAATTAATAATGCTAATTCCTTGTATTTTATTTAAGACTGCTTTTATCAGTCTTACATAGACATGCAAGAAATATTCTATGCATTGCCTCAGAGTTTAGTTTTGGAAGCACACCCTCAATAAACTGGATACTCCTAAGAACCAAGTAAAATCCTGTGGCATTTGGTTTGTGCCATAAAGAACCATCCTGAAAACAGAAAAGGATCTCTGAATAGTGTCTAGAATTTGCCTTACAAGTTTGTGTTCATAGCTTAGCTTATTCTTTCCTGTAATTTCTTAGTAAAGGGGGAAAAAAAGCTTCCAAATATAAGGAGAGCTATGCAAGTTAGTGTTCCTAACCAAAACGCATAAGGTATTTTTACTTTTTTGTCTTTTTGGGTTCCGGAGTCCTGGAGACTCTCCTAATTGGTCTAGTACTTGGAGATGGGGACTGCCTTCTTTGGGGTGATGATGAGGCTCCTCTTCGAACAGGTGGAGGACTTAAGGAGGTCTGAGGAGCTCGAGGCCGTGGGGAGGGCGAATGCCGTTTGTTTGGTTGTGGTGACCGGGCCTCACGGGTAGACCGGCTCGGGGAAGACCCTTTCCTATGCTTTAATGACAATGAAGGCGAACGTCTCTTCGTGACTGGAGAGCTTCTTTGTTTGGGAGGCGGAGAATGGGAGACCCGATGCTTTGGTGGTGGAGATGGCGATGCCCTTCGTTTAGGAGGTGGTGGGGGAGAAGCCGTTCTTCTCTTTGGAGGAGGGGAAGGAGAATATCTCCTCTGTATTGGAGGAGAGTATCTTCTTGGAGAAGGTGAGCGCCTACGTGGGGGAGGAGAAGGAGTCCTAGGAAAAATTACATCAGTAAGCTGAAAGGTCCAACAAGGTAAGGAATCAGTATACAAAGAAAACTAACCAGCAATTAATGCTATAAAGGGATTCCTCAGACATGGGTTCTGTTCAAATCACCACCATAAGAGAATATTGTAATAAAGCAAGTCACATTAATTTTTCATTTTCCCAGTGTATATAAGTTATGTTTCCACTATACTGTAGTCTATTAAGTATGCAATAGCGTTACGTCTTTTAAAAAGTGTATGTGTCAGTTAAATACAGTGACGTGTCAGTCACTTTATTACTAAAAAATGCTAACCATCATCTGAGCCATCTTTTTTGCTAGAGAATCTTGCTTTGATGCTGATGAAAATGCACTATTTGCAAAGCTCAATAAAATGAGGTATGCCTGTACTGTACTAGCAATAGGCAAAGGGAATACATTTCTAAGTGGAAATGCTATACCTTTATCCTCAATTTAAAGTAAAAATATAATTTGGTAAATTCCTGTTTATCATAGATGGCGACATTCTAGTTAACAGAAATTCGCAGTTTTCAGAATAAATTCAAATTTGTCAAGTCATTTAACACAACCCATATGAAATCAATTGAATGTTTTTTGAGAACAGAATCTTGCATTGCCTTTTTTTAAAAAGAGGGCAGTGTCACTGGCCCCCATATGTGGGATCTGAACCGGGGCCGCTGGCATCCCAAGCCAGCTCTTAACCACTCAGTCGGCCCTTGCATTGCTTTCTGAATGCCCTTGATCATTACATAGTAACTGGATAACTACATTAGCAGGATTCTACAGACCTGGTCAGAAAGTCTGTGCTTTAAGAGCTCTCCTATGTGGTATCCTCTGAATTGGCGTTTGGACACTATCTACTGTTGGGCAGAATGCATCCTTGTGAGAGTCCAACCTAACCTACTTCTTAGCACTTTACGTGGCACATAACAGGCATTCAAGAGTGGAAGTTGCCATGATACTGCTTGGTAATGTATTTGAGCAATATCATTATAAATTTTTTCCTTTTATTTTGAAATCATTTTAGATTTACAGAAGAGCTACAATAACGGGAGATTTGCCAATTAACATTTTATACAACCATAGAAAAATGATCAAAACTGAAATTAACCTCAACTGATATTAACTAAAATATCAATATCACCTGTTTTCCACTAATGTCCCTTTTCTGTTCCAAGTTCCAAAAATCAGAATCCCACATTGCATTTAGTTGTCATGTGTCCTAAGTTTCTGCTAATTTGTAACTGTTACTCAGTCTGTCTTTCATGACTGACATTTTTAAGAAAATGGTCAGTTTCTCTGCCGAATGATCTTCAAATTGGGTATGTCTGGTATTTCCTAATAATTAGACTGAGGTTCTACATAACTGGTAAGCTACTACGGAGGTATCTAGGAATTATGTGATGTCAATCTGTTTTACTGGGGATAACTTTGACTCCTTAGTAAAGAAGGTGTCTGCTGAGCATTCTTCACTAAGTTAATACTTTTCCTTTTATAGTCACTAAATAGTGTTTTCACCTTTTAATTTAGTATCTGTATTGATGTAATTCACACACCGTAAAAGTCACCCATTTAAAGTGTGTATTTCACTAGCTTTAGTATATTCACAGTTGTGCAACCATTATCACTCCCCATTCTTACCTAGGCAATCCACTTTCTACCTATAAATTTCTGTGTTCTGGACTTTTGATACATGGAATCATATAATATGTGGTGTTTTGTGAATGGCTGAGCAATGCCACCCTAATAAAATACTTCAATCATAAAGACTCAAAGTTGGGCCGGCCGAGTGGCACGTTGGTTAAGAGCTGGCTTCAGAAGCCAGCGGCCTGGGTTTGGATTCCACATGAGGGCCAGTGACACTGCCCTCTACAGCTAAGATAGTGAACAACAGCTCCACCTGGAGCTGGGCTGCTGTGAGTCCCCGGGACGGCATAGCTGCAGCCCCTGCTGCAGTGGCCTGCCATAGGCTACAGTGAGTGGCCGGCAGCCAGCGTGAACGGCTGGCAGCCTGTGTGAGCTGCCAAGAGCCGCTGTGAGTAGCCGACCAGAGGCCGGCAACCACTCTGCCTCACCAGAGAAGAGCTCAATGATGATACCAACATGGGCCAGTGAAGCGACGTCCTCCACAACTAGACTGAAGAACAAAAGGACAGCAACTTGTCTGTTCCCCTTTCCCAATTCCCCAATAAAAATCTAAAAAAAAAAAAAAGACTCAAAGTTGCCCCAATTGGCTCCACCAAGCTTATCTGATCAAGTACCTTCGTCGCGGTGGTGGTGTGGGAGACCTGCGGCGGCGAGGAGGAGGAGCAGGAGAAGGAGAACGCCGTCTTCTGGTGGGTGGTGGGGAGGGACTTCTCCTCCGTCTACCACTAAACCAAGGAGGAATTACAGTGATTCTGAATAGCTTTTATAATTAAGTGATCCATATGACAGTTTCAATCATTGTTAACCCAGAGAACACAACTGTTACTCTATTCCTCAGGGCAGTGTTTTTCAAACTATAGGTCAAAACTATTAGTCAAGATCCTGAGTGAGAGCTAGCATTTCTTTAAAAATCAGAAAATCAAAGCGTGTTACTTGTAGTAAGTGTACATACTGTTCGGTGAAATGTTTGTTTCAGTATATAAATATTGTATTCTGGGTCATGATATAAACACTCTTAAACATAATGTAGGAAAAACTTTTGAAAACAGTGCCTTAGACCATTGCTTTGAAATTGGCATGCACACCAGAATCACCTGGGAAACTTATTTGAGCTTTGCGTTGACCAGACTGGGCTATGGTCTTGCCGGTGTATTTTGAAAATGCTCTCTATTCGTGATTTTCCAATTCCTTATTAGGAACAACTACCTGCATTAAAGCCTAGAAATTCAATGTTTCAATACAGAAATTTAAAATTTCAATAGTCAACAGTGGCTTAAGGCCCCAAATCTGGGTGCCACCACTCCAAGTTGTTGATTTTTTAAAATGTTATTTCCACTGCTCAGGACTTTCATACTGTTAACTGAAAACAGAATCCCAAAAGCAAAGGACCAAAGATGTCTGAGCAATGAAACTACCACTGGGGACAATCTGGTTAAAATACAGATAAGGATCAAATAAACCTTAATTTGGGACTCAATAACACACTTAACCAACATAAAAAGCACACTTGAAAAATATACGATTATGCCAACTGAACTCCCTATAGTAATCTCTCTATAGATATATTAAAACACACACTAAGTCAGTTTGCCACCTTTTGGGTAAGTTTGTACATACAAAGTAGCCAAATAATGTAATTAAATTCTTAACTTTTTGCCCAGTACAAAATTGATGCTTCCTGTGAATCTAGAAATATTTTCTAAATTTTATTAGTCTTGGTTCCCTTTAAAACTAAGGAGAGCCATTAACAGAACAGGAAAAAATTCTGAAATTATTTAATTTCAATTTAAATTGTTTATGCCATCTGGGGACTAAAACTTCACTTTGAACAGACTTAAAATATAAACTATTACAGGCAATATATATAGATGAGCTTCAGATGAATGAAATGTAGACACTGAACTATTAATTACAAGAAAGGACAATTAAAAGAGAAGCTACCAAAGGGGCCAGCGAGTGATTCAGTTGGTTAAGAGCTTGCTTGAGTGTGAGCTGAGCTCTGAACAAGAGCAGTTTGATGCCCTGTCCGAGCTGAGCTGCTGCTGAGCTGCCAACAGGTGGCAGGATGGCTCAGCTAAAAAAAAAAAAAAAAAAAAAAGGGGGAGAGAAGCTACTTGATCATCAGTAAGTTTAGTCAGACTTATGGGACCTGGAGAAACAAGATGGCTGCAATATTGTTTCAACAGGAAATAAGACTTCAAATGGGAAAAAAATTTGGGCTTTGACTTAAAAAAGAAAGGCAAAGGTTTACATTCGCAAACTTTGAGGATGATGTAATATAAACCGGAACTCTCAATGTTAATAGCGTAAGAGGCTATTGCTATTATGTGACTTCGCTTTAAAAATATTCTTCCCATTTCAGTGTGCAACACTTTAATCACAATTCTCATTAAAAATTGGACTCAGATTAGAATCTATTATGATATACTGATAATCTGGAACATTTATTTTGTGCCTCTTTTATCTGTAAAATGAAAGGCTTAGAGTAACTAAAAGGTCCCTTTCAGTAATGATCTTCAATGTCATGCGTTTCTATGTGAGAAAATAACCAAAAGGAGAGTAAGAATAAAACCATACCTAAAGTAGTATAACTTAAGGAACTTCCAGGAAAACCTGATAATCACCTATAAGTGGACTCTTGGTATCACATGGCTCTATGGACCCAGACTAGTTTCTTAACTGATCTGATAAGGCACATTTCAAGGGATTAAAAAAAAGAAAAAAAAGGGCTGGCTGAGTGGCGTGGTGGTTAAGCGCTGGCTTAGGAAGCCAGCGGCCCTGGTTCAATCCCACATGAGGGCCAGTGACACTGCCCTCAAAAAAAAAAAAAAACCCAAAACAAAAAAAGAAACAAAGAGCATTTTCTAGTTACTCTGACAACTAATGTCAAGCCAAGCCTTCACATGTATATAGAAATTGAGTAGAAAAGTTTTTCCATTAAAATATGTGACAACCAGTTTCAATATGCCTCAATATGTGATGTAGCCCTTAGCCCCTCAAGTATTTAGGAACAGACAAGTCTCGCATGGAAGCCAGCTTGCTATCTCTGCAGTGACCTTTTCACTAAAATTTACTCCACTATTCATGCTGGTAATGGAGATAATAGTTATAGATGTGACCATTGTAATCAACTACACTAAATATGATCAATATACCCTGAATCCTTAAGTTAACGAGTGTTCAACACCCAAAGACACAAGTGTTCAGGAGCATGGAAAAATGTTACATTTTTCAATGGTTAAGCCTTATTTGAAACCAGATTGTATAAACACTGAAGCATGATTTCAAATAATTATTTCTCCAGCTCGAAATCCTAGACACGTGATTGCAATTTTTAACATCATTAAACTTGAGGTTACTAGTACAACTTTGTACCTTTTTAACAAGGAGAAACAAACCAAAAACACCTTGGAGTAGGGTGATCAACATTAGTGTTGGTCTCATTATAGTGAGAAATCTCTTTCCAGCAAAGAAAACGGTTCCATGGTGGGGGGGGTGGGGGAAGGAGGAAGAGAAGAAATCTTACCACTAACCTAATTTTGTGAGGTGATTTGCTTAGCTGCTGTACTACCAATTTTATAGAATGTCAGGGGTAATTAAAGCTGGGAAGAAAATACCTTAGCATCTAAATTAATCTTTTTTTAGGCTTTTATTTTTTTATTGACAAGTAATAATTACTTCCACAGCTCAAATACACTGCTTTGCTCCACCACAGTGCTGACTGGTTCCAAAAAACCTTTCCAAGAAAACACTCTTATTAATGAGGCTAACACCACGGCTTCAACCAAAAATAAGACTGTGTGATAGTTTCAGGAAGGCTAAATACTTAGAAATTTAGTGGCAGCTTAACGCCCCCCAAACAGAAGACTAGTGAAGGTGGTATAATGGCATGCCAATGGTACAGGTCTTTGTCACTTTATAACCCTAAAAAGCTTCTTTTACTACTACTTCTGGGCCTGTTTTTCACTCATGAGAAAGGCCTAAATCAGAGATTTCTATGTACGATTCGACTCTAAAATGTTATGCTTTATGGTCACCAAGACACTGATAATCAAAATGCTTAATGAAGATATACAACCCTACCTTCCTACTATAAGAAACACTGAAGGGGGGCCAAAGCCTTCCATTCCTTTTCCACTTTTTCAAGTCTCTCCATAGTTTTTCTTGCCATCCCTAAAGTCACCACAAAACCATTCCCCATTAAATCCAAGGAGCTATCATTATTATTCTATATCTTGGAAAAACATTCAAATACTGTAACTGCACAAAAATCTATGTTTTAAGTGACATCTAAAACGAACATTGTGTACAATTCTATCGTTAATTTATGTAAAGAAATATAACCAAACCAAAACAACGAAGAAACTTCTCCACAACATACCCCATGCCTAGGAATTGGGTAAGGTTACCTAGACAGTAAATTAAGTCACTAAAACTCAGACATGTAACCCTAGTTTACAAAGTAGTGTCTAACCAACCTTTTAGTCATTGGCGATTGCCATCGCTTTCCCATCTGCATCCTGAGAGCAGTGGAGAAAAACAAACGTCAAGAATTCCGTCACCAAATTATTTACTTCAATGGCGTTAAGTAACACTAACAGAGATACATATATACATATATTTTTTAATATTCAAGATGTTCAGGAATTAAAGCTATGATATAACACACGATATGGTGGCACAAAACTCACGAAGTTCTCATTAATTAGCTAATAACCACCAAACAAAGCAAAGCAAATCCCCCCATCCCCCCAAACCTGACCATATCCTTGTAAAAGCCCTTGAAATGAAGGAGTTAAGTAAATCCTAACAGAAGACCGCAGCCCATCCCTTGTTAGGAGGTTTCATCACCACAGAACATCAGTGAAGACTACTGAAGAAAAGACATTACCGAGGGGAAGTCTCTTTCTGGCGCTTTCGAGGTGATGGAGAGGCACTCCGAGAAGGGGAATGTCTCCGCCGCCTGCCTACCTCACCGTTCTTCACATGGGACCTCTTGGGTCGCTCATCTTCTGAGGAAGAGGAGGAGCCAGAATCTATAAATACACGTGAACAAAAAATTACAGCAGGTCTGTGCTTAAAGAATCTGTCCATTTTCTGAATCTAAGTGGATGGAATGTCCAAATTAGCAAGCCCACTAACTAATGTAAGCAGGCATGTCTACAAGCTCTCGCTTCTCACCAAAGGCAATATCAGTATCTGCTCAATGACTTGAAAACCAAGTATAAATATACATCATTATATAAATAAGTTACATAAATCATTTCCACAGCACCACCCATTAAGATACAATGTCTTTTAAGAATCTAGTGATTTTCTAAATAACTAAGTAAAGCTTTAAAAGCATCTTAATTACTTGATTCATGTTATTCTAAAAAATTTTAAGGCTATGGAAAATCTTATTAGGGTTTGAACAACTTAGCATTTATCAAAACTAATGTGACATTTCCTACAAGGTTGGTAAGCAAATGTCAATGACTTCAAAAAGAAAATCTTCAGTTGCTTGCACATGATTTCCTTAATTTAAAATAACAATGGTTCCCCAAATATGAAAACTTAAAATTTAAAACAAAGTCCCAAGTACCAAAAAACACCCAAGACCTACCTATAAGCATTTTCAAACCTTTCCATGATTAACATCACCTTAAAAGAGTTGCAAAAGCTATAGAACTTTTAGCTGACAATGCTACTGTGGGATGCTTTGCTTTCCATTTTATAAAGGCAAAGGAAAGGTAGTACCTGGACTCAGTCACAAATACCAACAGCTAATAAAGTCAGAACATCTGGTGTAATTAAAACCAGGTTTCTAGGCACATACTCTAATTCAGAAATTCCACTTCTAATTATTATTTTACAGCTATATTCCCACAATATACAAAAAAACTAGAAAAAACCTAAATGTACAAATTAGGTGACTAGCTCTCTAAATTATAATATTTTACATTAAAGAAGGTAGATCCATAAGAACAGGAAAATATGTGTGAGCTCTGAGCAACAGGGTCGCCGGTTTGATTCCTGGCCCGAGCTGAGCTGAGCTGCCAACAGGTAGCAGGATGGCTCAGCTTAAAAAAAAAAAAAAAAAAAAAAAAAGACGGGCAACATAAGGGATAGTTCAAGCTTGTGTGGGGGGTCTCCTTGTTGTTTTTTCCTTTTAAACCATAGATGTTTATATTATATGTGCACAAAAAATTTTTGAATAAAAACTTTAGAGAGTAAGGCTGGGGGTTGGGAAAAGAATTAAACTTTTCTAATTTTATACCCATTGTTTTATTCTTGTACTCTAAAGGTCTATTACTTTATTTCTACATAGGTACAAACATTTCTCCTAAGTATACTCACTATACTGATGGATATGTGTAATTTTTTAATTAAGAAATGAAGGTGGAGTGTCCGTACCAGATGAAGATTGCTGGTTCTGTCGTCTGTACTGGCGTCTTTGCTGCACAGAATCTGCTGCAGCCATTTTGCCACCTTTATCTTCTTCTGAAAGATGGATGCATTTAGAAAGTGTTTCTTTAGTGATGCACACAGAAAATGTTAACATACTTGAAAAGGAAAATGGTCTCTTAAACCTTTATCTGCTTGGGTCAGCAATACAAGTACCATATTTTTTACAAAGGAGGAGCTTAAAATAACAATTTAAACTATCATCACCACATGTAATCAAAATAAACTTTCAGGCATCTGCTACAGCTAAGGCTGGTACCAAGCACTTTATAAACATTATTTCAGTCAATCAACAAAAACCTAAATGATGATACTGATATCCACATCTCAGATATGAAAGAAATGAGGCTCAGATGAATTTAATAAGCAAGCAAGCAAAAAGGAGTTAAGTAGTGGAGGCTAGGATTTAAACAAGGTTGGTCTGACTTCAGAATCCTAGCTCTTAACCAGTAAGCCATACCCTGTGATTTATCTTTAACCCAAAGGGGATGACCAAATATGCAACAAATCTAATTCAGCTTTAAACACACACGCACACGCACACGCACACATGCGTGTGTTCTCCCCGCCCGCCCCCCCACCTTACCTGATTCAGATAACTCTACTTTTCTAGGCTTGGGTGCTGGTGAAGGGGACTCTCTTTTCTCAGTACCTTTATGTTTTGTCACTAAAAAGAACAAGGGAAAAACAAAACAAAACACCACTTACATACAAGAAAGGAGAAATTTCACCAGACATCCTAACAGTACAAAAATAGGTGTGACTATACTCATAAAGAATTTAAAAATTACAAAATTCTGTAAGGCCTTTTTGTTATGAACAGTAACTGAAGTGGAAGCAAGAATTTTATATGTTGGGTGGAAAGCCTCAAAAAGTTCTATGATTTTGAACCTTGAGATTCTCCTGAGACAAAATAGTTAAGAGAAACTGGGAGCCGTTTCAGAGTAGAACAAGTTCTATGCTGTGTATAACATTCAGCTCAGGAAACCTGTTTGCTACTTCGCAATTTAAAACACACATTGTACAGAGGCCTATCAGCATAAAAGCTTTCAAACACCCACTATAGGTGGGCTCAGAAAAGTAATAAAGATGATAAATGATCAAGAAATTAGATCGGCTGAAACTTTCAGATAAAGATATTTGGTCTGGAGAGAGGAATGAACTAGCCACCTGAGAGGCTGGATGTAGGCTCTTTATGTAGACAACTTTCAGAGTAGAATGAGGGATTTAAACTTCCTATAAAAAAGTAGACTTTCACCATGGTAAAAATATTTAAATACTAGGGCTGGAGGATTCTTTCCAAAGCCTAAAAAAATAAAATAAGGTGGTAGCAGCAGCTCTGACATATACTAAGCTGCTGGTACCTTATGAATTATCCTACTTAACTTTTTCCAACTATGCACAAATTACGACAGCTACCTTTTTTATGCCTGCTGTATTATTAAACACTGTTAAGCACAGTTGCTAATATCCCCCCATTTTACAAGAGGAGATATCTGAGGTTTAAAAAGAAGTAAATTCAAAGTCACAGATAATTTCAGTGAACTAGGATCTGAAACCAAGACTATTTCTAGGGCATAGGCTTTAATTTCCAACAATTACTAGCTTCGTTTATAGTATCCATTCATTGCTTCAACTAAAATCAAAAGTATGTACAGATGCAGTCATTAATCTTATCATAGATTAACCTGAAACATCATTTAAGAACATTATGCTGAGAGCTAAACTTGAAGACAGTATGACCTCCCCTCAAGATCTTTACAACTGTTTTGATTAAAGCAATTACCATGGGATGTCTGACCTGGAATGCAGATACATTTGACAGACACTCGTATTCAGAATGCTGTGAAGGCTCATTCAAGGCAGAAACTTAGAAAACTAGTCATATAAAACAGTAATCTCATCTTTGCTAGTCAAACTGGAGAAATTTACCACTGCACTTTTTTTTTCTTTTTTTGAGGGCAGTGTCACTGGCCCTCATCCGTGGGACCCGAATCGGGGCTGCCGGTGTCCTGAACCAGCGCTCAACCACCGCACCACTCGGCCGGCCACTGTACTTTAAAAACCACCAGCACTTTACTGATGATTCTACCTAATAAACCTTTTGGACAAACCAACAGATTGGGAAAAGAATGGTTAACACCTAATTATCATGAAATATTGGTAGTAATAAGTGCATTTAAAATTTGTATTCTAACAAATTCAAAGAAATGCTTTCCAATTTTCCAGGATTTGGAAAACCAGGTTCCAAAGTATGTTTGGACGTCAGAATGCATTTTCCCCTAAAATTAAAGATGTGATTATGTTTGCAAGATGGCAAATGCCTATTTAGTAACTAATACATTTGAACTGTAACATTATTTACATTTTTTCCCATGGAAATGCATATTTGGAGTTTAATCCTGATCCAATGTTAATGACTTAGTTAAAATACTCTAATTATTTTAATATATTCATACCATCAGACAACTATCCATTATATACCCTTACTCTGGTGTAATATGACTGACTGAATCACAGTAAATAATGTTAATGTTTCAGCGAGGTTTGTCAGATGAGATTTTATCTAGTTACTGTTATGTTAATGTTTTTATTTTTTGTAGTCAAGGAGCAAAATCATTCTAGTATAAAGTCACAAATCTTCTCAGTCCACTGAAAAATAAGAATTTTAAATTTACTTCAACAGTCCTATTAATTATTAATCTCCTAGACTTGCCCAAAAGATCACTTTTAAGATAAGTCACTCTGTGACCAGAGCTAAGTAAAAACAATCATTAAATATCTACAAGTACAGTTTATATGTCTAAGCTGATCTAAACCCAGAACTACCACCACCACCATAGGTGTAGATCCTCTGTACAGACTTCATTAAATATCTCACTGATTTCAAGGCACTCATTTTATGTACTAAGTTAATGCCTATTTAGCTATGACATACTGCTGACTGATAACAAAACACTTCCTGAGGACCCTTTCAGATGAGAATGTATACTACACTCCAGATAATTTACCTCTTAAATTCCTCAAAATACATTTCCTGGCCCCCTCCCACTCTATTTGCCTACTATCAACAGCAGAACCTTTAGAGTCCTGATTGGTGACTACTAAATGAAACACAAAAGTAAAATCTATTACATTTCAACGATGTCACTGCTGTTATGAGCCACAGATACTGCAACAAAGGAATTTCTGAAATCAGACTACCAGGTAGAGAAACGAAAGAATTCAAAGCAGGCATTTTGGGGTAAGACAGTAGGGGCAAAGTATACATTTTTCATCTGGGAATGAGAATCAAATTCTAGCCTTGGCTCACTGACCTTGACCAAATCATTTAACCTGAGAACCTGTTTTTTACAACCACCTCTAAAGTCCTTTCTAGCTCTGAAATTTCATCACCGACAGCTGGGATGGTTTTACTATAAAAAATTATTTTCAAGTAGTTAGAACCAATATTCAGCTTCAGTGGTCACAAGGCAGCCTCTGACTACACTGATCACAATGCCATCTCTTTGGCTGGGTTTT
This sequence comes from Aselliscus stoliczkanus, assembly GCA_033961575.1. Lineage (NCBI taxonomy): Eukaryota > Metazoa > Chordata > Mammalia > Chiroptera > Hipposideridae > Aselliscus > Aselliscus stoliczkanus. Next base: position 165,866,338 of record CM066730.1, read on the forward strand.
GTTTGGACATGGGAAGATGTCCAGAATCCATAGGAATAGAACTACTCCTTTGTCTTCTACCGCAACATATTTCTTGCTCATGTACACATCCACTGTGACTTGTTTCCGAAAAACAGCAGTCCACTCCCCCAACAATACATCAACACACAAGTGGTTGGTACCTATGCAGATTCTTAAAAAGCTTACTAATTCTTAACAGTCAACCGATTTTAACAAGGATTCAGTTCTGTTCAGGTACACTTATTACCCTTTGGCTATACAATGTAAATAGAAAAATCATAACTTGATGTGCTTTTCCAAAGTAACAAGTAACATTTGGCTCCAGACAAAGGAAAAGAAATATTCACAAATACTTCATAGAAAAAGAAAAAATAGGTCAGGACAACAGCATCACATTTGGACATGGTGACTGGAAACTATGGACAGACTGAAATTTTCCCAATTTTGAACAAAAATAAGAAATATGAGATTATAAAAAAATAAATGATCCTAAGGGCCCCTCCCATACTTAAATTAAGTCTGAACCTGGAAGACCTATAGGTTTCTCTATTCTTAACCAGCTGCCTGTCTCAGGTTAGAGCCAATCCAACAAAAATGACCATACTTAATTATGTATCACCAAATTAACTTAACCTGCTAAAAATTCAGAAAATAATCTATACGTTACTTGTTACAAATTACCACGATCTGCCAGTCCCCCTTTCACTGATAGCTTGTCTATGCCTCATTGTAAGAGTTTAAAAGAGGCAAGGCAGAATTTGCTTTTCTAGGTATCAACACACTGAGGGTTGGTGGGTGGGGAGGGGAGAAGCAGCAGCAGAGTGCTGATTAGAAATCCTGATCTCATCAATTCATTAAAAGATAGCCAAACTTTTGCCCATTCCATTTTCTTTCTCATTTCTAACCTGAAAATTTAAATGTGATCAGAGCAACTGCAGGTTGCTTCTTAAAATCCAGTTACCACAGCAGCTTTTTAGATCTCCTCTCCCCCGCCACCAAACCACTCACCTTTCAGGGTCTCTATATCATTCCAGCCCCAAGTACCAGATGCCCAATTCAAATAGGTGCTATAGTGTATTCATGTATAATGGTAAGGAACAAACTCCAATACTCCACAACCTTCGCTCAGACTAACACAGCATTCTACTTGCCTGGCAGGATCACAGATCATAAATTCCTCACAAATCAATCTACAGAATAAAGCAAGGACAACCCTCAGAATAACCCTGCCTAGAGCTAAATTAAAAAAACAAATCAGCTTTAAGAGAACATCACGTTCTTTCCTGGGAGCACAATGTGGCCAAGAAAGAATTAAAACAGAATATGAAGTCTTCAAATAAGATATCAAACAAAAAAATTTTCAGGGGAGAAACATTAACTGGTCTCATAGTAATATAATGATCTCGTCATAATGACACAACCTTCGGTAAGTTAACCCAAAACAAACAGCTCCTGGTGGGTAATGTATTTCTCAACCTCCTCAATGCCACAGGGCATTACTAAAAACAAAACTTACATGTAAATTCTATTTCAACAAGTCCCAGGAACTCAAACCAGGAAAGAAAAGGTGAGCCTCTAAGCAATTTACAAAGAAAGGCACAGAAAAAAATATTACCCAACTACTTCATACTTTGAAGGGGGGAGTGAAACTGACTAAACACTTTGTAACCAAAAGAAGAAAAAAACGTATCATTTTTATGCATTTGATTTTTACCTTTACCTGAAGTTCTCCCTGGAGAGACAGAAACACGACTTTTTCTTGTTCGGTTCGACTGCTGGGGTGTTGGGGAATGACGTGTTTTTGGTGGTGGAGTTGCTGGGGGTGATGGCCTATGCCTTCGCCTAGGAGGACTTGCTGAAGGAGATAACCTACGAGTTTTTCGAGGGGGGCTGGATGTCCTCTTTGGAGGCTTCTTTGGCGGTGACCGGGAGCGAGACGAAGAGGATGATGAGCTGCTCCCAGACAAGGATGCTGATGAGCGCCTTCTTCTGTGGAATAAAGTATTATCACTCATTAACTGCATACTTACATAAAATGACTTTACAGGTATGTACAGTTTACACAAAAATAGAGCTATTTTTATCCAACTTTTGAGTTTATGTAGCTAAGGACATAAATGATTTTTAAAAATGGGAAACAAAACCATAACCTAGCACGGGAAACAGCTAGTTCTGAGACAAAATATAAAAAAATAAATTACTCTGATAAATGCATGTTTGAGTTGTCTTTCCAGTTACAAAATATGTCAAGAGCTATAATACAATAACTAACCAGTCTCTTTCTTCCTTAGGAATAATCAGTGTTTTGGAGTTTGCATATAAAATTTGGGTAGCAAAGTATTTTCCACTTAGTAACACAATGTCAAGCAACCTTTAAGTTGCATTTTTAAAAAGATGTGCAAGATTAGGAATTCATTTAGCTACATAAACTTAGAAGCAGGGGCCTCTCGAATTCTGCGGCAAAATCTGTGGTAAGTTCTGTTGCAATTATGTGTACCTGCAGAATTCACCTTTGGCGGAAGAATTCCTGAGAACCTGAAAAAAAGAAACCCTACCTTAAGTGTGAGATAAAAACTGCCTGAAAGGGAATCTTACACAATCTGCAAAATATTTTGATTGCTAAATGGCTCAGTAAGCACAATTAAAACAAGCTGTTTGCAAAACTCCAATATAAGAAATAGCTGTTTCCACTAATCTTGTACTACAAAGCACCAGTATTACTTTTCTCCTAAGGAGGAATAATCAGAATTAGAAGTGTGATGCCTAAATTGACTAACCATCTACATCATTAGTCTCATTTATCAGTAGTAACACCAATCCTATAAATTTTAATAGTTATAAAAATGGTTCAATATACCTTCACAACACCTCCCAAAAGAAAAGTATCTTTAAAAAAAAAACTATGCGATTCTGAAAAACCTCAAACTGCAGAAACGACAAAAATTAGGGAGCATACTGTTCTCCCTGTTTATTTTCCAAGTTGATTCGGTTCCCTGAAAAAACCTTAAAGATTCAAACACAAAAAATGCTGTCCTAAGTATAATTTGAAGCATAATTCTCAGAGTTCCTTCCAAAAACAGATGAAATGTATCTAAGGCACAAAACTTTGCTACCAGTGCAGCAGGCCTCTTTTGGGGCAGATTTAGCAACAATCTTTTTATTAAAAGTGATAGATCAAAACATTTTACCTTATGCTAATTTTAAGATCATTTTTTAAAAAGAACACTGGTATTGACAGGGCTACTTTATGCGTAGTCTCTTCAAGAATAACCAGAAACCAAACTGTGAATGGTTCGAGCTACAGAAGGGGATTATGGGTAATTTTCAATTTATGTTATTTGTTTGAATTGTTTAAAATAAGCACTCATTATTTCTATAATGAGAAAAAAACATTTAAAATATAAAAATATAGTTAATGCAAATATATTATTTTAATACTGGTAAAGCTTACTGCTCTGCAATCATTTACTTTTCAAAAGCCAGTGGTAATTAAAAGCCAAAAAGAAGGAAGGTGGCTAATTTCCTTGACAGGATTTCTTGGTGGGATCTGACAGGGTAAAAGTTAACATGAAGTCATCAAAAGATGGTGAAGTTCTTGATTAGCCTAAAACATGGTGCAGTTTCATATAACCATCATTTCCAAATTTGAAAAGAAGGAACTCTTACCGTCTCACTGGAGATCTACTCCTTCTATGCCTTGGTGGAGGGGGCATTCGTCTTGGTGGAGTTCTTCTGCGAGGAGATGGCCGTCTTCTTGGACTTGGCCGCCTTCTAGGGGAGTATGATCTGCCGTAACAAACAAAATTAGGACCTGAATTAATCAGGAACATGAAATGAATTGCTTGACAGTTTTCTCAACAGATACATTGAAAAAATGGATTTCAAGGAATATAATTCCATTTATGTAGAGATTTTTATGGTACACAGAAAGTGTCCTCAAATTCTCTGTGAATCCAAAGAATAACATTTTATTAAATGTTTTCTACTGCTTTAAAACTATTCACCTGGGCCAGCCAAGTGGTGTGGCGGTTAAGCGCTGGCTTGGGAAGCCAGCGGCCCCGGTTTGGGTCCCACATATGAGGGCCAGTGACACTGCCCTCAAAGAAAAACATAAAACAACAAAACAAAAACAAAACAAAAAACTATTCACCTAATTCTACTTAGAAGAGTAGCACATAAAACCTAAGCTCTATGCAGATCTTAAAGCCACAACTCACCTTGACCTGGATCTATGGCGCCTCCTAGGTCGAGTATGAGAAGGAGAGCGAGAGCGTGTCCGGGATCTTGATTTAGAACGTGACCGAGATCTTGGTCGGGTCTTCTCCTTTTCCTTTTCTTTTTTGGAATTTTTCTCGGGAGAAGGTTCTTTAGGTTCTGGTAAAGGTTCTGGCTTGGGAACTTTCAGGATGTCACTATGGAAAGAAAAATCTTATTTTTCCCCTCTTCTACTCAGACTTCTAAGTTGTAATTCATTCAATGAATAAAGTTATTTTAAAAAAAGTTTTTAAGATCCATGAAGATGTCTTCCTAGCTCCAAAAGATCCATGAAATCCAGTGAGCATCTAACAATTCTAACCACATACATTTCTTTTAAAGTGCAGAGTGGGGCTGATTGAGTGGTGCAGTGGTTAAGCGCTGGCTTGGGAAGCCAGTGGCCTCGGTTCGGGTCCCACATGAGGGCCTCAATCAATCAATGAATCAATAAATAAATAAATGAAGTGCAGAGTGGTCTACAATATTGAGAAAAAAGCAAGTTACAGTGTATATCTGAAAGAATACAACCAACAGGTAGCAGTGGTTATGTTGGGGGTATTTTACTTATATTCTCCTACACACTTAGAATTTCTTTTCTATAAGCTGATTTTATCATTCAAAAAAAATCTTAAAAAAAAACCCAAAACCCCCCAAAACCCAAGAAAACCAACCAAGTAATTTTGTTTTGAACTTAGGTATCATATTTGTGTTCACACAGTTAACAGCCTAAAACTGATATTTATAAATGAATTTTTATGTGTACTTGCCTAGTAGAAGTGGCCTCTTGTACTGAAGGTTCTTTTACTTTTGCTGATGGTTCTGGGAGCTCTGGAGTTTTTTCCTTCTTTTCTGGAGCAGGGGAAGGACTCCGGCTCTTGGTTCTGTGACGGGGAGATCGAGAATGACTGCGCTTTCTCTCTCTCCTGACAGGGGAAGATCGTCTTCTAGGGGAAGGAGATCTGGATTTGCGTCTAGGATGAAAGCAATTTGTTCAGGTTTTTGAATAATGTGAATTGGGGGATAGAGTCAAAGGCAAAAGTGAGGATTCTTTTTAATTACATCACTGCTGTTTATATCTGAACAGTTCCCTATGGAAATAAGATATCCTATGACATTTACTTAACAGGGAAGGGGTAGGAGAAAACCAGAAAGGCAAGCAAACGAGGAATAATATTTTCTGGTACACCAGTTATAAAGAAGGAAAGCATTGACCTGGGACTCTAGAGTTAGGTTCTTAATCAGTTCCAGATGTGAAACAAAACGCCAATTTTTCAGAGGAAGATGATGCTCAAAAGTACAGCTGACTCTTCAACTACTCAGGGATTAGGAGTACCTATCCCATGCAAGTTGAAAATCGACATATAACGTTTGAATCCCTGAAAACTAGTAACTAAACATACTGTTGACCAGAAGCCTTATCAATAACCATCCATCAACATATATTTTTTATGTTATTTGTATACTATATTCTTACAATAAAGAAAATATTAAGAAAATCATAAGGAAAACATATTTACAGTATTTATGGAAAAAATCTGCATGTAAATGGATCCCCACAATACAAACCCATGTTGTACTCAACTGTAAAGAGATACTACCCAATAATAAATCAAATCCAACAAAACAGAGCTTAGATGCAGACAGATCCCACTAAAGTAGGTAGAGCCTAGAAAAAATGACCAGTGCAATTAAAGCAATATGCTCTTCAGAAGAAAAGAGACATACATATATGAAACTTGCATAAGATTGCTGTTTTGAAAGGGAAGCCCCCTTTTCAATAGTAGTTTCTCTAACTTGAAGTAAAATAGTAGATCTGGTTCATCAACAAATAGTTACCACTATGATTTGTGCTTAACTCTAGAAATAGCATTGCTTCCCTAATAAGTAGGTTTTAATATCAAATATATAAATGAAAGAAATTACCTCCACCCTTTACTAATTCCAACACATTTCTGAAGAAATTAGAACCCTAAAAACGAAAAGCCTAATAGAATGCTCACCTTTTACCACAAATACAGTAGAAGCTGAGTTGTGGATTTAAAAAAAGGGAACCTAACCTAGTCTCATTGGAAGGAAGAAGAAAAATAAGTGATCTGTTTGGGGCTCAGTACATTCATCTGAGAAAAGCAGAACAGGGAATTAGAAAAGTATATGAATGGCTAACAGGCAGGTTTCTAATAAAAAAAGGAAATGGAAAGAAAAAAAAGAGTTGAGTATATTAAAGTAACAACTCAATTAAATGTTTTACTTAAAGATATATGGAAAACAAGTCTAGACTTTGATTCAAGAATTAAGAGTTGAATAATTCACCAAGATTTGAAAGACAATTTTATGATCAAATCATCTTTCTCAAACAAAAGATGAAATATTTTAGTCCAGAGACAAGCCACAGCTCGGCATGAAAACTGTATAACAGTACTGTTAGCTAGTTTCCTTTTTAACTGTGTAACTTTCTACTCACAGAATACCTTAATACCTGAATCATTCTTAAAAGAGTAAGTATGCACCCATCGTATTGTACCTTCGTGGGCTTCGAGACCTCTCCCTTTTTTCTCTGCTGCTTTCTTTTTCTTCCTTATCCCTCTTATCTTTGTCTTCATCTTGCTTTTTCATAGATGCCAACTTTTCTTGTTCAATCTGCAAAGGTAAGGTTTTCAAAGTAAACAGAGAGCCTTTGAGTTCAACAAGCAAATTGAAGACTTCGCACATCTGACAAACACCAGTGCTGCCATTTCATCAGCCTCTGCTTTTCAATAAGACTGTTCTTTCTTCATCCACTACAGGCACACATTAAGATTGGTACTAAATAAATACTTGCTGAAAATTAAACCCTGAACTAAAGAGAAGAGCTGTTTTTAAGTTTACTTAAAAAAAAAAAAAAACCATTTACACATTCATCTCCATCTTTTGTGATTTAACATGTATTGCCTGTAGGAACAGCTTGTGCTTGCCTTTTACAGTTATTATTTTTTTAATCTCCTAAATTACTGGACTCTTCGAAAATGATATTCTAAACTGAATATTTGGGTTGGGAGGGAAGGAGTGGAGAACCAAAACTCAACATTCAAGCAAAGCAACATGCTGGTCCTAACTGGGTCATGTAAAATTTAAAGTGTCTCAGAAATCTAGATACTACTCTCTTAAATCAACATTACAAAAAAGTAAAGGCTATTACCTGTCTCTGTTTTATTTCTTCTTTCTTCAGTTCTAAGAAAGCAGAAGGAATTCCAGCGATGTTTTCCTGTGCACTTAAGAGCAGGGGCCACAGTTCTCCCATAAATTCTCTAGCATTTTTTCCATTCAAAAACCCAGTCAGGTTGATTTGCATCATTTTGGAGTCTGGATTCTGCAAAAAGACATGACAGGAAGAGAAACAGGTTACTTAAAACCAACCAACCAACCAACCTAAAACTCATTTAAATTAGTATTTTTTAAGTCTACCATAGGGGCTTAGGTACATATATATTCTTTACTATTTTAAAAAAGTTTCCCTAGTAGTGTCTCAGCAATATAATCTCTAGCACAGATTACCAAATTCTCCGTCTACCAAAAGCACCAGAGCAGCCTGTTAATCCTTTGTGGATTTCATAAGTATTTTTAGACTATGTGGCTGTTAGTGGGTCTTATAATTATTAACTTTAAAAACCATCATGGAACATCCACAAATTCTTGTATTTGTTTACTAACAAAGAAAGTGTTCGCTTGCCTGGCAATTTTCCCCTCATGAGAAATGGAAAAAGTACATAAACTATTCACTTCTCTAACACTGTAAATAGCTTTCCATAAAATATCTACTGTCCAATTATGAAAACTAACAAGTTATGCATGCATTCTGTAACTTTTGAAGACTAAGCTGAAAGCCCAACTTCTACATAAGGAAAATCTATTGTAATAACAATGCCTCAAATTCTCAACTGTCCACAAAGGGCTAAGAGGTCAAGACTTCTCAAAAATAACTGGGTTTTTAAATGCTCAATCTGTTGGTCAAGCAACAAGGTCCGTATAACAAGCACAGCTCAATAGCACAAAGCAAGTACAGATTCCAGGTGTCTTCAGTTTCTTCTTGGAACCTTGGGGGTTTGGAATCGCCAAGTCCCCTGTAGAGAAAGATGTTCCCTTGGCTTGCTTCCGACTCCCTACAGCAACTCAACCACCTTGAGTTTAATGTTATATCATTTATCTAAATTGCAAAAGACGAACAAGCAATAATGAGTACACAACCACACAAAAAGAAAAGATTGTTTAAAAAAGTTCTAAACTTTATTCTCATGCTCACTACAAGGGGGTTATTACCAGATACTTAGGTTTTTAAAATGCACTAAAATACAAATCAGTAAAGCATTTCTCCAATAAAATCTATCTTTAACCATCACTTAAAAAACGTTTTCTTATGTTTCTGGTTTTCTAAATAAAATGTATACATATTAAATGAAGTGCTTTCTTAAAATTAATCTTTAAAAATATTCAAGACAAAGTATAATTACCAAATTATTTTTAAAATAGAAATACCTTATCAGTTCAAATGCCAACTGTTCTGTCAAAACACAGGGGTGAACTCTTTGGGAAAAGGATTAATGTAAAAGTAAATCCACATTGATACATTTGCCAAAAAGGTCAAATGGTACATACTGGCCTTTGGGTTGTCGTGGCAAATAGCAGACTATCTTACAATAAAAAGAATTTTAAACATCAGTTCTAGCATCTCGTATTGTCTCACATATGAAGAAAAGAACAATTAACTCGGTCTAACAATGTTGCCAATTTCAGTCTGAAGTTTAACTGTAACGTAAATAAATATTGTGTCTAAATGTAATTGATGATTAGCTGACATGCAGCTATAACGAAAAACTTTAGTTTCTTGATTATTTTAAAAACAATATCCTTTCAAATCAGAATTGCCCCTCATGCTTCACATAAACGTCCATCTCATAACAGTATTTTTAAGAGCAGTGTATAAATTTACCCAATTGCTCTTTCCTGTTTGTGTTTTTTGTTGTTGTTGTTGATGTTCGGCCACTTTACACAACTCACCTCCAAACACACACTGCATCATCAAGGGAGTTGGGTCAGAGCGACATTGGGACACTCACTCTGCTGTGACCTAATAAGGTGATGGTGCTATACTTCAGACGCAAGGAATAACTTCCATTTTGGTTCAGGCCTTTTAAATCATAAATCACATTATCATTAGAAAATTGCTGTCAAAGTAACTTAACATGTAACAGCAAAATTACAAACAATAAGTTTGATTTTTCACCTGTGTAGCTTTCAAAACTATGTACCTTCACTAAACTTCCAGCCTTAATAGTTGTTTACAAAGTGAATTCTTTTCACAACAAACAATGTAAAATAGCCTTCCTATGTTTGTACTCCATAGAAAAATTCAGTTTCCATAGATACACAAAATTATGTCACATATTCAGAATTAAGAGCCATTTGTGTATTATTACCTTCACTTCCAGCTGGTTGAAAATAAACTCAATCACAACATCATCTTCAAACCCAAGGATTTCCGTTACTCGTTTTGTTATCCAAGGCTTTATAACCTCCAAATTTACTTTGCTCATGTCCACCTGATAAAATATGCAAGCAATTATTGAGTACAACTTCACAATTGTAAAAGAAAGCTCCCTTAAGAGTTTTATCTAGCAGAGTTCCTTTTAGTTTATGATTTTTTGTTTGTTTAGCAAAGCACAATTTGGCTCATTCTTATTTCGTGGTGTTATTCTGTGTGTTTGTTGTTGCTGAAGGGTGGAAAAATGTCTAATTATGAATGCACTGCTTGGCATTCACATTATAGTCCATCTCCAAAACAATCCCAAAATATTTGAATAAACTGTGCTGTATAGGTGCAAAAACAGTTTCATCCAGAATACCTTTTTTTCTAGACATTCTGCAAATTTCAGCTGCTTCAGTAGCTTCTTCTGTTTGTTGCTGAACCGATTATCCTGTTCTGCACTTGTTCCCTGTAGGAAGAGAAACACATTTTAATTGTGAGTTCAAAGTTAAATTCCTACTTTTTGCCAGCTAATGATGGCTTATGATCTTTACAGTCAAAATAGGGTAATCAAATAAATAGAAACACCATAGCTAATATTCATAGGTGCAGAAATGTATACGTTTCCCCCAACGTAGCTGACATTTTGTAAATTTGACTGTATTTAAAAATTACAAAACACACGCTCACTTTAACAAGCCAAACAATATAACGGTATATAACATAAGGCTAACGCCTCTCCCACAACCAAGTTCAGTGTACCTTTTTATACCTTTTTCTGTGCTAATACTTTTATTTAAACACAAAGACTTTTTGTTTAAATGCAAACACACTGAAAAACTTACTATCCTTAATATATACTTTCAAAGACCATTCAATTTCATCTGGGTCTGAAAGTCAGTAGTACTATTGCAAAATACTGTGGCAATGCATATAAACAGTAGGGCAAGGGTAAAAAGAACACTCTAGGCCTGCATTTCGTTAGTTTTCCCAGCTTTAAGAATGTGGATCAACTTTATTAAAAACAAATCATCAGACCTCACAATCTACAAAACAATGGAGTGAAACAATTGGTATATTCATCATTTAAGCCAAGTATACTGGCTATTCCATGTAATATGTAGTTCTTGAAAAACCATCAGTATGGATGCATAAAGAGTTGGATATTAATTAAAACGTTAAAAAAACAATTTGGAATGTATGAAAAAATACAGGATTACCTTAAATAATTTAAATTTCAGCAAAGAATTTGGAAAAAATAATTTATAAATACGTTAGACCATCAAGTAATCACTAGTCTGTGTTTTGTCCTCACTACTGGCCCAATTAAATATAGAAATAACTGGCCATATGATATGAAATCTGATTGGTTCATTGAGTTGGCCATTATCCCTTGGGAAATGCTCAAGGAAATTTTTGTTTGTTTGTTTTTGTTCTGTTTTTTGGAGGGCAGTGTCACTGGCCCTCATTTGTGGGACCGAACCGGGGCCGCTGGCTTCCCAAGCCAGTGCTTAACCACCGCGCCGCCGGCCCAAGGAAATTTTATTTGGAAAGGTAAAGTACCTGGATTAGAATCCTAACTCTGCCATTACTTAAGACCTCAAAGCAAGTTACTTAACCTCTCTAAGGATGTTTCCTTACAGGACTGTGTACGTCAGAAATGATAATATGTAAAGTAACTGGCAAGTGGCAGAAGTTCAACAAATAAAAGCTATCATTTCTATCTTAACTGAAAAATGCAGTTTACTATCGGATTGGCAGTGTACTTTTAAAAAGATAACCCCTAAAATCTTTTAACTCCAGACTTAAATTCTCTGAGGAACTGTAAGCAGTATATTAAAAAACTGCTGGGCCGGCCAAGTGGCATGGTGGTTAAGCCCTGGCTTGGGACGCCAGCGGCCCCGGTTCGGGTCCCACATATAAGGGCCAGTGACACTGCCCTCAAAATAAAAAATTAAAAACAACAACAACAACAACAACAAAAACTGCACTCATTTCTTCCAGATAATTGCCAACACCAAAAGCAAACTTGGTTTTTAAATTTATCAACTACCTTGCTCCTCTTTTTCTATTGGAACTCCTTTGCATGGGAAATAAAAATATCAAAAGAATAGACTTTTGTTTCGAAGTATTACATTTGGACCACAGGAAACATGGTAATTTATTACCTAATAACGTTGATGGAAACTACACAAGAGTTCATCCCCAGTGTAAACATTTGATAAGCTCTCTCAACTGAGAAACTCTCATCACATAAACATAGGACTATTTCTGTAACTTAAAGAACAGTCAAACAGCTGGCTGTTTTAAGTCAAAAGCATGAAATAATATTGCAACTTAAAAAAAAAATGTTGGCACACTGAAAGCCAATGAAAGAATTTGAACGCCGGCTTTGGAGTACCGAGAGTATCTCTTCATGAAGAACCCGTCTTCCCCTTCTTCCAACTTTTCCTTTAAAAACATACATACAACCTGCATATTAGATGCTCCAGGAAGTGGGAAGAGCTAACCTACATTACATCAAGCACAGATTTTGACTTGGACCAACCGATCTCTACATGGTCCTTTCTGCATTAGGCGAATGTGCAAACGCGAATCCTATTAGAGCCACTCCGCACCCGTCTAGATCGCAGCTGTGTGCACGTTTCCTACAGGAGCTGGAACAGGGGGACTCATGGGGCCCGGCGGCAGCCCGATCAGGTCTGGGCCGTGAGGCCCCGTGACGGCGAGGGACCTGGCCCGCCTGCAGGTGATGGGCGCGCGGCCCCGGGAGAACCCAGCTAAGAGGCACCTTTCCACCAGCGGACTTCAAAAAACGAATGGGGGGTGGGGGGGGAGAGAACGAGCGGGAAAAAGAGTCGATTCCCCCCAAGCCGCTGCCTCGCACACGCGCGCATACTTTTTGTCGCGCCGTCCGCCCTTCGGAGTGTCCGATTCCAACGTTCTAACAACATATACTACCTGAGAGCCCCTCCCTGAGGGAAGATCCAATGGGGCGGGAGCGCCTGCGAACTCTGACCCGACGCTTTCGCGAAGGCTTAGGACCCGGGCGCGGGGGGTCGGCTCCCGCAGTCGGCCGAGAAGCCGCTCCAGGCTGTTTCCGGTTCTCTAACACTCTCTCCCGGGGCAGTGCCCCCCCCCAGCCCTGCTCTCCGGGAGCCGCCAGTCACCTCAGGGCTTCCCTCCGACCTTCCCCCGGGGACTTCCTCCTCGCGGCCCCACTAGGCCCCAGGACGCGGCGACGCGCGTGGCTCGGCTTGCAGGCCCCGCCAAAGAGGCCGGCGGCGAGGCACCGCTCCGGCCCATGCCCGCCGCCATTTTCGGGCGACCGTCGCCGCAGCGTACGGAGAACGATCCCAGAGGAGGAGACTGCGCAGGGGCGCACCGGTCGCGGCGGCAGGGCAGGGGGGAGCGTCCGCTAGCACCCCGGGTCCTCAGACCTTTGAAACCTCTCCGTTGGCCACCCCGCCCTGAGCTGAATTTGCCTGCCGGGCCTTCCCGAGAAGTCCCTCACCTCACCCCCGATCCCCGCGCTTCTACTTACGCGGAAGAATCCCGCGTCCATCTTGCTGCCTCGCTCGGAGATCGCTCCCTATCCCAAGGTGCACCGCGCCGCCGCGACGGAGGGCGGGACCGGCAGGGAAAGCCGAGCGCCGGGAACGCAGCGCGCGCCGCTCCACTCGCCCCTCCAGGCCGACACGAGGCGGCGCCTGCTCAGTGCGGAGGGCGCCTGCCACGCGTGCGCACGCGCACCCAGGAGGCGGGCTGCTGCCCGGCTCCCAGGTTCCCAAGTAGCCAATCGGGAAGGAGAGCCTCGCTATCGCAGCCAATGGGAGCAAGAGAGCTGGTGGTGGATTCCCCCCGCCCTGCGAATCTTTTGTGGCGCGTGATCAGGCATGTTCGCTGTGACTTGATCCATCCTTTGACCCGTAGTGGGGGCGGTCACCTGGGGGAGGCCGAAGAAAAAGGCTGTTACATCAGAGTGACGTTGGTTAAGCGGTCCGTGCGCAAAGAGAAGCCTGCGGCCTCGCCTGTCATTATAAACGTTGTCATTGTATTGGTTTTGCGGATTTACCCGTTTTTCAGATAGGCTCTAAAAAGTAGTCGACCTCTGTAATATGAGTGAAATCTGCGTCTGGCCCGTTTTCACGGCTTTTCCCTTGTCTCCATACAGCTCACTGGTTTTTGCAAGAAGCTGGAAAAGTCCATTACATGAGTTTCGGTTTCCGCTGCCAGGGAACCACGCTTACGGGCAGGAAGCCGATACAGAGCTGTGGCCCTCCCTCTGGCTGCGTGTTCGGCGGGGGCTCAGTTAAGGAAGCAACAGGCCTCCAGGCCATCCGCCACCTCGGAGCCTGTGTGTCGCTTGTCCCTCTCGGCGTCCTCAGTGCCCTGCTCTGGCTGTGAAGGCATCCAACATAGGATGCATTTTTGCCAGAATTCCACCAAGTGCTTTCTCTCTCTGGGGGGAAAGCACGTCTTTTCTCTGGCCATTTTTGTGAAAGGCCCCCAACACACATTTGCCTCCCTTTCCTGCTTTTCCTCAAACTTAGCACACCTGAAACTATATTTGTTTACTCCTGTGGTTTTAAAAACCAATTGTATGCTGACGACTTCCATTTATGACTTCCATTGATCTTGAGCTCTGACTTCTCTCCCGAAATTCAAATTTGTATAGGCAACTTCCTGCTTGACGTTTCCACTTGGATAGATATTACAAACTCAACATGACCAGGAAATGAACAGATTCCTCTCCCTCTCCTCCCCTTCACCCCCAAACCACCTGCTCCTTCCAAAGTCTTCTCTGCCTCAGTTGATGGCAATCTCTTCTTTAGGACACAGCCTTGTTATTCTTGACTCCTCTTTCTCTTACATCCCACTTGCAAACTATCAAGAAACCCATTCTGCTAAAATCCTAGTTCAAGGCGTTGTCATTTTTTGCCTGAGCTGCTGCACTGGCCTCATATGATCCCTTTGCCACTCAACATCCCTAAATGCAGCAGTCAGAGTGATGCTATTAAAAAACCTCAGAAATGTCACTCTTAAGCTCAAAACCTTTGGGTAGTTCATCATTTTCGCAGCTCAAACCAAAAAATCCTACCTGATACCCCTTTATTTCTTCTTTTATTTCATCTCCTGGTACCCTACCACTGTTCACTGCTTGCTTTTCCCTCAAAACCTTTGTGCTGGTCATTCTGCCTAGAACGCTCTACTCCAGATATCTATTTGGCAAATTTCAAGTTTTTATTCAAATCTCACCTACTCAGTGAGGCCTACCCTGGCTGCCCCATTGGAAATTGCTCACATACCCTCCGCTATACTCCTCATGCCTCTTAATCTGTTTTTCTCCATAGCATTTATCATCTAATATTTGTTTACCTATTTTTAAGGTTTGTTTATTGTCTGTTCCCCACACGAGAATGGGAGCTCCATAAAGTCAGGGCTTTTTTAGTCTCCTTTTTGTTCACTGGTATGTCCCCAGCGCCTAGAACAGTGTCTGCCACATAGTATAGGTTCAGTAAAATTTGCTGAATGAACAAAAACTTTTTTAGAGGATTCAAAGATGGGGAAGTGACGGGCTTCCACAGAATAAGCCACTTGACCAGAGAGAACTATGAAATCACAATGCTCCGCATCTCATTGACTGTTCTTTATGGTTCTGGTCAATCATTCTATTTTTATACTTTCTTCACCATCTCTGCTTTTTTTGCTGCCAATCCTGTAAATGCTGGTTTTCCTTATGGTTCTGTCATTGACCCTTTTCTGTTTTCCCTTGACAAAGATGACCTGTCTGTTCTGTCTTGGCTTCAATTACTATTCCATCCCCTAAACCTATACATCTTAGGCATAGGTCTACTGCAGACCTATATTTTCAACTTCCTGTTGACATTCACTTGGATATTCTCCTGTGGGCACCTCAAATTCAACATGTCCCAAACTCAATTCAACTTCCTTCACTTGCTTCAACTCTGTTTTCCCATTCAGTCACCATTCCCACCCTGTCATCATTATTCTCTCTTCTTCAATTCTACACAACCACCAAATCTTGCTTTTTTTTTTTTTTTTTTGTCTCTCTTAACGTTTAATAGCTTGTCAGCTTCCTTCTAGCCCCTTTGCCTCTATTTTAGGTAAAATGAATTATTTTCTGTTTTTTTTGTTTTTGTTTTTTTTTTCTTAGCTGAGCCATCCTGCCACCTGTTGGCAGCTCAACGGCAACTCAGCTCAGGCTGGCCTCAAACAGCTGTTGCTCAGAGCTCAGCTCACACTCTTGAGCTAGCTCTTAACCAACTGAGCCACTCGGCCGGCCCCTGAATTATTTTCTGGATCACTGTAAAGACCTATTAACCATTTTCCCTGCCTTCTGGGTTGATGTCTCACCCTATATCCAGAGTGATTTTCTAGGATGATAATCTTGATCCTTTCACTCCCCAACTTAAAACCCTTAAAACCCATTGTCCTTGGCATTGTCAGTGGCTTCCATTGTCCTTCCTGATGAAGCCCAAACTAGTTGCTTTGACTAGTTGCATGAACTAGCCCTTAATGATTTGTTTACTGCTTCCTTCTTCAGACACATCACAAGGGCCAGTCCTCTCCCTCTCCCCATCTCTCACTTCTAAGCTGCAGCTACACTGAACTACTACTTTAATTGTGAACATTTTAGGTTTTGAAAGTCAGTTATTTGTCTGTATGTTGGTAAGCCTAAAGTGATGAAGAGGTGATCAAATGTCACCTCCTCAGACAAGCCTTTTCTGATCAGCTTTCTAATACCAGAGATCCATCCCCCCACACTCTATCCTACCTTGCTTTATTTGTCTTCACAGCACCTAACAGTACCTGACATTGTTATCTATTTTGTTTACATGCCTACTGTCTTTGCATCCATTTAAAAAAGAAAGCTCTATGAGAGTAAGAATCCTGTCCCATCTTGTTTACCATTAAAGCTTCACTGTCTAGAATAGTATTTAGCACATTCTTGGAGCTCAATAAATATTCATTGAACTATATATGAGTAAGAGGCTAAGGCTCAGTCACCAAAGGCATTTCTGAGTGTTCTTTGAATGTTATAACTACTGATTCTATCAGAGTCCATATTGAAAAATGTGCAGAGGCAGATAAGCCTCTTCCCTACTTGGCAGTGAAGGTATCTGCAGACACCATCTCCTGCTCACCATGACACTGTGCAGATCAAAATAGGTCTTAAAGCCAATAAGCAATACCCTGTGAGCCACTAGTGGCTCTTTGCTAGGCCTGGTCTTCAAGTCCTCAAATTCTGAGCCTCAAAAAGCTAACAGGCATCCAACCTCAGTGCTGACCCTCTAGGCACAGACTCAAAACTGTCTCGATTTCATCAACCACTTTTCCTAATGGCTTGTTGATTGCTGTCGATGGCATAGGTGTTTCACCTGTTGCCTAGTCCACCTGTGCTTCAGAAACCTCCTACTGAAAATACACATCTCATAGGCACGTGTAGTTTTTGAAATTTTCTGATCACTTTCAGCTTTTGTTATCATCTCTACTTTTTTTTTTTAATTGGGGCAATTGGGGAAGGGAAACAGTGTTGGGGAATTGGGGGAGGAAACAGCCAAGCTGTTGTCCTTCAATCTTAGTTGTGGAGGGTGCAGCGAGCTTTGCTGCAAGCCCAGTAGCCATCTGACCGCCCATCGGCAGCTCAGGGCAGCTCAGCTCAAGGTGCCATGTTCAATCTTAGTTGCAGGTGGGCATAGCTCACCATTCCATGCAGAAGTGGAACCAGCAACCTTGTTGTTAGGAGCATGTACTCTCACCAGCTGAGCCATCCTGCCAACCAGCAGCATCTCAGCTCAGGCGCAGCTCACTGGCCCATGTAGGAATTGAAGCGGGGACCCTGTTGCTCAGAGTTTGAGCTCTTAACCAACTGAACCACTCAGCTGGCCCTCATCTCTACTTTTGATTCTATCATTTGGCTCATCCTTTTAGCTCTTCTGCTGTTGTGTATCCTAGATAAAAATGGGATTAACAATCTTTGTAAAATATCTCAAAAACTCAGCACACATTTATCAAACAATCTATGGGCTAAAACAATTCAATAGGTGAAATAAAGCTGATGCATTTTACTCTGGAAGGTATCTTTGAGCACATCAGTGAATATATTAGTAATCTATTGCTTAATAACAAATTACTCCCCCAAATTTAGCAACTTGAAACAATAAACATTTGTTATCTCATACCCTTTCTGTGCACCAGGAGCATGGAATGGCTTATTTGGGTGGTTCTGGCTCAAGGTCTCTCAAGAGAATATAGTCAAGATATTGGCCTAGACTCCAGTCACTGCAAATGGGAGATCTGTTTCCAAGAAGGCTGATTCAAATGGCTATTGGCAAGAGGCCTTAGCTCCTGGCCACATTGATCCTTCCATAGGGCTGCTTGGGTGTCATCATCACATGGCAGCTGGCTTCCCCAGATCAAATTATCCCAAAGAGAGCAAGGCAGAAGTGTCAGTGTCTTATGACCTGACCTCAGAACTCAAACACCAGTTTCCACATTATCCTATTGGTTACACAGGTTATTCCTATTCAGTATTGGAGGGGCCTATGCAAGGGTGTGAATACTAACAGCTGAGGATCACTGAGGGCCATCTTGGGGGCTGGCTACCACAGTATTTGTAATTGAAAATATGTAGGTATAGGAGCTTGTATGCGTCCAGATTTAGAAGGGACTGTATTCTTTCCTCCCCTCAGGACCTTTGCACATATTTTGACCCTTGGTCTGCAACCACTGTTCCTCCCTTCCAGCCCTTCCTTTGCCCAGTCCATTTTACCTTTAACTGGCCAGCTCTGATTCTTTCTTTCTTTCTTTCTTTCTTTCTTTCTTTCTTTCTTTCTTTCTTTCTTCCTTCCTTCTTTCCTTCCTTCCTTCCTTCCTTCCTTCCTTCCTTCCTTCCTTTCTTTCTTTCTTTCTTTCTTTCTTTCTTTCTTTCTTTCTTTCTTTCTTTCTTTCTTTTTAAGATTTTATTGGAGAATTGGGGGAGGGGAACAGCGTTGGGGAATCGGGGAAGGGGAACAGACAAGTTGCTGTCATTTTTTTCTTCAGTCTAGTTGCAGAGGACATTGCTTCACTGGCCCATGTTGGTATCGTCATTCCGTTCTTCCCAGATGAGGCAGATGGGTCGCCGGCCTCTGGATTGTCGCTCACCGCGGCTATTGGCAGCTCACGCTGGCTGCCGGCCACTCACACTGGCTACCGGCCACTCACTGTAGCCTATGGCAGCCCACTGCAGCAGGGGCTACAGCCTACACCATCACCGGGGCTCGCGCAGCCCAGCTCCAGGTGGAGCTGTTGTTAGCTGTAGAGGGTAGTGTCACTGGCCCTCACATGTGGGATCCAAACCAGGGCCGCCGGCATCCCAAAACCAGCTCCCAACCAATGCACCACTTGGCCGGCCCTCTGATTCTTTCTTTAGGATTTAGTTTAGATGTGACTTCTTCCAGGAAGCAGTTCTGGTTAGTGGGACTCAATATTTACCATCTGATTTTCCTTTAGGCAGTTACTGAGCCCCCAAAACCCTGGGCCCAGACCTTCCAAAACAGGAGCCCCATGTTCCTCTTATGCTTTCATAGCGTGTTTTCCACTACATTCTAATCATATATATATTTATACTTATCTCTATTCTTGTCCCCCACAAGAAAAATTCTTTGCAGATAGAAACTATTTCTTTATCCTCTCTTTTTTTAAAAGAAATTTTATTGGAGAACAGTGTGTCCCCCAAGTCAGCTCCAAGTCAAATAGTTATTTCAATCTAATTGTGGAAGGCGCAGTTCCTTGGCCCATGTGGGAATTGAACTGGCAACATTGGTGTTATGAGCACTGTGTTCTAACCACCTGAGCTAACTGGCCGCCCCTCTTTCTCCTCTCTTTATACTCAGTATCCAAACCAGAGTTTAGCAAATAACACTTTCCAAGTAGATGTGCAACAAATACATATTTTGACCAAATGCACAATAGTTGAGTGTTAGGAACAATATTCTGCCAAAGCTGGATTTCCATCATATAATAAACTTTTGGGATACAAGAAAAAACTTTCAAGAAAGGATGAAATTTAACAAGTATGAGTATAACTACAATTTTGTTATTAAAAGTTCTAGTAGTGGGCCGAGTGGCTCAGTTGGTTGAGTTGGCTTAGAGCGTGTGCTCTGAGCAACGGGGCCGCCGGTTCGATTCCCAATTGGGCCAGTGAATGCTGCGCCCTAGCTGAGCTGTCGCTGGCTGCCAACAGGTGGCAGGATGGTTCAGCTGATGTAACAACAAGATTGCCTGTTCAATGGTGGGCTACGTTCACCCACAACTAAAGATTGAATTTGGCAGCTTGAGCTGAACTGCTGCCCAGATGGCTCAGCGCCCTTAACAACAAGGCTGCTGGTTCGACTCCTCATGGGATGGTGGCTACGCCCACCCACAACTAAGATTGAACACAGCACCTTGAGCTTAGAGGCCACGAGCTGTGGACGGAAAGCCAGATGGCGACTGGCACCTTCCACAACAAAGATTGAAGAACAACAACGTGGCTGGTCCCCTCCCCCAATTCCCCAATAAAATCTTAAAAAAAAAAAATTCTAGTTGTCAAATTAAGTCTGGTATTATTGTACTGGAATAATTATGTTTTTGCAGTCACCATTCTTCACTTTTTTTTTTTTTAAGGATAGCACAGCTCACAGTGACCCATGTGGTAATCCAACTGGCAACCTTGGGGTTCTCAGCACCATGCTCTAACCAGCTGAGCTAACATGCCACTCCCCATTCTTCACATTTTTAATACTAAATAGATGCTTCATGATTCCTGAGTTCCTTATAACCTTCATATTATTCCATTGTTAATGATAATCATGACACTTATTTACTGTTTTTCCACTCTATAAATAATCAGATTCACTATGAAGTTAACTATATAAAGGCCAGAAATCACTTGGCAATAAAGGAAAATAAAAGCTTAGTTGACTTTATCATGAATATGTCAAGCTGTCAAACTATAAGAAGATTTCTAGTAGTTTTTCCATATATGAATATCAAATACATAAGACACAAGCAGCAGTCTAGGATTTTCTGAATCTCACACTTTCCTAGTCTCATAACAAAAGTCACTAGATGGCGCTCTACCTTCTCAGGATGACATGCCTCTTTCATTGGCCAGGACTTGTTACTAGAAATAAGGAAACCAACCATCACAAGAACCTGTGGTTCGATTCGTTGTTTTTTTACTGAGCCCATACTATGGGCTCAGCATGGTGTTTTCAGGTATAGTAAGATAGACAAAGGAAGTTTAAGACAGTTCTCAGGGAGCTTATAGCCAGAAAGATAATAGCGAAGGGCATGAAAGAAAAACATAACTGTCTGCTTCACTTTCCATTCCATAGAAAGTCCCTCACAGATGTTCAAGCATCATGTTGGCATATTTGTAAAATAAGGGCTGGAAAAACAAGAGTCATGCCCATCAGATGGGGAATGAAGAACCATAATTGGGAGAATTTCGTTTTCCTGTCTATGTTCTCTTGTGTATTAAATGACAGCCTCTTTTATGTAGGACCTCATAATAATAGCATTTATCATTTGCGGGGGCATATTGTGTCGGGCTTTATGTTAATGCTTTAAACATATTAGATAATTCAATCCTCACAATAATACCCAGTACGTTGTTATGAGCTGAATTGTGTCTCCCCACCCTCCCAGCCTCAAATTCACATGTTGAAATCTTTACCTCCAGTACCTCATAATGTAACTGTATTTCAAGATATGGTCTTTAAAGAGATAATTAAATTAAAATGAGGTCATTAGGTAGGCCCTAATCCAATATAACTAGTGTCCTTACAGGAGGGAATTAGGACACAGACACACACAGAGGGAAACATGTGAAGATACAGGGAAAAGACAGCCACCTACAAACCAAGGAGAAAGGCTTCAGAAAAAAACAACCCGTCAACACCTTCATTTCAGACTTCAAGCCTCCAGAACTGTGAGAAAATAAATTTCTACGGTTTAAATCACCCAGTCTGTGGTACTTTGTTATAACAGCCCTTGCAAACTAATACATAGGTGTTACATCCATTTTAGAGATGAGTGAAGTGAGGTCCAGGAAGAAGTTAGTTGCCTAAAAACCACACAGCTAACAGACAACAGAATTCACTTTTAGGGTTTGGGCCATTTGCTGAGGGTTGAGACCACAGCATTACAAATAGCTTGACATTCAGTGGGTGTTAAACAAATGGCTGGAGGAGGTAATGTAGACAGATCTTATCCTACTGGTGAATGAGTAAACAAGGCGAATGCCAACAAGGTCAGCGAATGCCACTCAATCTGTGCCCAAACCCAGGTAAGAAGAAGGGCAACAGGGCCGGCTGAGTGGAGTAGTGGTTAAGTGCTGGCTTGGGAAGCCAGTGGCCCTGGTTCGGGTCCCACATATGAGGGCCAGTGACACTGCCCTCAAAAAAAAAAAAAAAAAGAAGGGCCGGCCGAGTGGCGCATTGGTTAAGTGCTGGTTTTGGGATGCCAATGGCGCCGGTTCGGATCCCACATGAGGGCCAGTGACACTGCCCTCTACAGCTAACAACAGCTCCACCTGGAGCTGGGCTGTGCGAGCCCCGGTGATGGTGTGGGCTGCAGCCCCTGCTGCAGTGGGCTGCCATAGGCTACAGTGAGTGGCCGGCAGCCAGCGTGAGTGGCTGGCAGCCAAGCGTGAGCTGCCAATAGCCGCGGTGAGCGACATCCAGAGGCCAGCGACCGATCTGCCTCATCCAGGAAGAGCGCAATGACGATACCAACAGTGAAGCAACATCCTCTGCAACTAGACTGAAGAACAAAAAGACAGCAACTTGTCTGTTCCCCTTCCCTGTTTCCCCAACGCTGTTCCCCTCTGCCAATTCCCCAATAAAATCTTTAAAATTAAAAAAAAAATAAAAAAAAAAAGAAGGAGAAAGAGAAGAAGAAGAACAACAACAATAGAAAGGCCCGAGTCAATTTTCTTCACCTTCAGCCACAGGACCTTCTGGTAGTGGTGGCCATAAATTGTGCCTGATTCAAATCATTCTTGACTTCGTTTAAAATGAGCAACAATTTGGGCCGGCCGAGTGGCTCAGTTGGTTAAGAGCTCACTCAAGAGTGCGAGCTGAGCTCTGAGCAATAGCGGTTTGATGCCAGCCTGAGCTGAGTTGCCGTTGAGCTGCCAACAGGTGGCAGGATGGCAAAAAAAAAAAAAAAAGAAGGGCCAGCCGAGTGGCGCATTGGTTAAGAGCTGGTTTTGGGATGCCAGCGGCCCCGGGTCGGATCCCACATATGAGGGCCAGTGACACTGCCCTCCACAGCTTACAACGGCTCCACCGGGAGCTGGGCTGTGTGAGCCCCAGCGACGGTGTAGGCTGCAGCCCCTGCTGCAGTGGGCTGCCATAGGCTACAGTGAGTGGCCGGCAGCCAGCCTGGCCGGCAGCCAGCGTGAGCTGCCAATAGCCGCGGTGAGCAACCAGCCAGAGGCCGGCGACCTATCTGCCTCATCTGGAAAGAGCGCAATGACGATACTAACATGGGCCAGTGAAGCAACGTCCTCCGCAACTAGACTGAAGAACAAGAAGACAGCAACTTGTCTGTTCCCCTTCCCCGATTCCCCAGCGCTGTTCCCCTCCCCCAATTCCCCAATAAAATCTTTAAAAAATAAAAATTTTTTAAAAAAATGAGCAACAATTCTTGTTGCTTTCAGTGGTCTTTCCTTTTTTCTATTTATCCTCTACACCCGAATTCCCTAGCTGGGCAAGGTCCTTATCACATTGTCTGGTAAATGCAGGCCTGGCTAGAAATCAGACACAAGGAGCCAGTCAGCGAATATAAATTTGGATCACTCACCTTCCCATTTGGTCCAGTGGAATTATTGAGGGATTATGGTCCAGGGACTTTTGGGCAATAGATAAAGACCCTTAGATCAGGTGTAGAATGTATGAATATATGAATTATGACTAAAAATCCCAGTTCTAGCCCATGAGGGTTGCTTACATCCCAGAGAGAGTCACCACATCTTATCAACAAGTTCGGATTGTCTAACTTACGGGTCAGACTTACAACCTGATGAGTAGAGCCAGCATGTGTATTCATCATTTATAGCAAGGGTGTGAATAGCATCATCCTTAGGGAAACCATTCACAGAAAGGGGGGAGGCTTACTTTATACTACAGAGAATAAGAAAGCTGAGCCCTCATAGCTCCATGACACCTGTTCCCACAGCAGGGGTGCCTGTCATTTCTCTACTCTCCTAAAATCCAGGCAGCAGCTGGAAAAAGAGTGAGGAGCTTCCACACCCCCAAGGCAACTAACTAATGGACCATCACAGGCAACACACCTCTATTAAGATACTGTGCCCCTTGTAAAGAGTATAACTATTGCATTGTGTTGTACACCTGAAACTAATAAAATAAAAAAATGGGGAAAAGAAAGATACTGTGCCCTTCAACCCCACCCCAAAGAAGTATGTAAATGTAATATGCATTAACGAGAATGTTAGTCTAGACTAGGTAGATTGATATTTATATTTATATTGAATAATCTTTTGTTGTGTTAAATACTCCTATTATTAAAAATATAAATTTTTTTTAAAGGCTACCTCTGGTCTGTTTCTATTTCTTTCTTTTTTTTTTTTTAAAGATTTTATTGGGGAATTGGGGGAAGGGGAACAGTGTTGGGGAATTGGGGAAAGGAACAGCCAAGTTGTTGTCCTTCAATCTTAGTTGTGGAGGGTGCAGCTAGTTCAGTCCTAAGTCCAGTTGCCATCTGGCTGCCAATCGGCAGCTTGCAGCCACTGCTAAAGGTGTCCTGTTCAATCTTCGTTGCGGGTGGGCATAGCCCACTGTCCCATGCGGGGAGTCGAACCGGCAACCTTGTTGCTAAGAGTGCACACTCTAACCATTTAACCATCCGGCCTCTGTTTCCATTTCTTATGTTAAAGTCATCAAGCGGATATGAAACAATTCATTGTACATTGTAGACACTCTGCAGCCCTGACACCCAGGAGTTGTTATTGTCTCCTAGAGGCTGACTTTTCATTTCCCCTGAACATTTAAGAGACTTTCAGATGTAGAACACGTCAAGTCTTTACACACTACCTCCCCCCACACACCTGGGCAGTTCTTCCTGCTTCACCCCAAGTTCCTCAAGATGGTGAGTCTGGGGAACCAGATTTCTAAAATGCAGATTCTTGGGCTCTGCACCCAGAATTGTGATCTCTATAGAATGTGGGAATCTGCATTTTAAGTAAACAGCCTCAGGAAATTCTGATAGGGAACCTTACTTTTGGAAACAATTTTGATTTTCCACTCAGACCCCGAGAGCTGATTCCTAAAGCTAGAATATTCTGCTTTAGGCTCTGAGGATAATTCATGTCCCTTTACTAGTTTTCCCTGCTGAATCTTTTGAGTTTTTTTAAGATTTTGTTGGGGAATTGGGAGAGGGAACAGCTTTGGGGAATCAGGGAAAGGGAACAGACAAGTTGTTGTCCTTTTGTTCTTCAGTCTAGTTGTGGAGGACGTTGCTTCACTGGCCTATGTTGGTATTGTGATCATTGCACTCTTCCCGCTGAGGCAGATGGTCGCCGGCCATTGGACGGCTGCTCACAGCTGCTCACCGGGGAGCTCACACCAGCTGCCAGTCTCTCATGCTGGCTGCCGGCCACTCATGGTAGCCTATGGCAGCCCACCGCAGCCCCACTGTAGCCTACGCCATGGCTGGTGATTCAAGGCAGTCCAGCTCCAGGTCAAGCTCTTGTTCACCATCTTAGCTGTAGAGGACGCAACATCACTGGCCCAAGTGGGATCCGAACCGGCAGCCCTGCTGCTCAGAGCTCGTTCTCCCAAGCCAACTCTTAACCAACGAGCCACTTGGCTGGCCCCTGCTGAACCTTTACAGACCTCCATGATGAAAGGCCAATGTTTTAAACTTTGTTTTAAACTTTATTGGGGAACAGTGTGTTTTTTCCAGGACCCATCAGCTCCAAGTCAAGTCATTTTTAATCTAGTTGTGGAGTGCGAAGCTCACTGGCCCATGTGGGAATCGAACTGGCAACCTTTTTGTTAAGAGCTTGAGCTTTAACCACCTGAGCTATTCGGCCGCCCCAAAAGCCAATGTTTATCATGTCCTCCAGATGCTTCTTCAACATATACCACCTGCCACCTCCTACTCCCCACCCCCACCCAAACTTTCTCTTCTTGTGGAGTAAACACAATTCTTCCAGGGTGGCTCTGGAGGGACTGCCAAGCTGAGCCCTTAAAGCCCCCTCTTTCAAACCTCAGAGTTAAGAATGGGGGCCTCTGACCCCAGACAATGGAACCCTCAGATTTGCAAAGTACCACTAAATGCCTCTTTCCAGCCACAACGTGTTTAAGCTTTGGGCAACCTGCTGTTGGTCCCAGACAAGGACCATTGCTACCTATGGGAAACACAAGAGGAGAGGAACAGAATGAATACAGTGACCCACCATAAGCACCAGCTACCTCTGGGGTTGTCCTGATAGGAGGGGTTACCTGCTGATTCTTCAGGATCTAGTTTGTTAGGGTCTGGCCTTTTATTATTTATTTATTTATTTATTTATTTATTTATCTATCTATCTATTTATTTTGTTTGTTTGAGGGCAGTGTCACTGGCCCTCTTATGTGGCACCCGAACCGGGGCCGCTGGCTTCCCAAGCCAGCGCTTAACGGCCGGCCCAGGGTCTGGCCTTTTAAAAGTTTGGGCCTCAGTTGCGCCTCTCTGAGACCTGGCATCTCAGGTCTGAGCTCCACTTGACAGTCTTGTTTCCAGGAAAAGCCATGGCAGCCTCTTTTCTCCTCAGCCCTCAGTGTTTTCATCAATAGCAATATATTTTTGGTGGTGGGCGGGGGTGAGGGTGGGGTTAAGAGTTCAAGGTTGCCTTGAAGCCCAAGGTTATTTCTCCTTGATTATAAACCCTTCTTACATCACCATGATTCCAGTATATCGGAATCTCTAAGAATATTCTGCCACCTTGGTAGATGGTTCCCTGTGATCACTCTGATCTGAACTAAAGACATAGCACCTTTTTTCCTCCTAAAGGACACTTGTGAATCCAGGCATGTGCATTGTGTCTGTCATAAATATCTGACCTGAGAGGCCATCCTCCTGGACAAGGAAAGTATTCTGGGCTTTGATCCACAAAAACTGAATGACAAAGGAGGGTAGGGCCACATTTAGGTCTCTTGGGTTATTATGAGGATTGCTAAAAGAAATTAGATTTTATAGCATATGTCAAAGTTTTATTACAATCTTGTTGCAAGAGAAAAGCTTTTAGTAGGCTAAATTTTTAAAAAATGCTCTATTATGGAAAAAAGAAAATGGATAATCACTGTTATAAAAGATAAAGAAAGAAAAAGGTTATTGGTTCAGGATTACTAAATTCTTGATAGAAGACTCTCAGACTCTCAGATAAAAGTCAGTTGGGTTGGTGAGTAGCTAGTCTCCCAGAAGTCTTAGTTTCATTAAAATTCATCAGAAAATTGCTTAAGCATTTTCTCAAGAATGCATTTTTTTTTTTTTTTACCCTAGAGGGAAGCTGAGAATTATATTCCACAGAAACATTTTTCCCTAGATCAGGTTTGGGACAATTTATCTTTTACTATGACTAAATTAGTTTATATTTGTAAAATGTTTGGCATAGTGCTTGCTTGGTACATACAAGGTGATGCAGAAGTGTTTGACAGAGGGGGGGAGAGAGAGAGAGAGAGAGAGAGAGAGAGAGAGAGAGAGAGAGAGAGAGTTCTTAGAAGCTACATATCTCTGTTTTTAAGTCTTAACTCTTAAATCTTGTTAAGAAAAACTATCCAAAGTTTGGAAATGGGCAAAAGGGATTATCACACTTCTTTTCAATGTCTCGGGCATTCATTGCCTAGCAGTCCCTATCAATGATTATCCAATTCTTGAAAGAAGTGTACTTTTATTTCATTTAATATTGATTATAACATTTAAAAACCCTGTAAGGTGGGCCAGCCGAGTGGCTCAGTGGTTAGGCGCTGGTTTAGGAAGCCAGCTGCCCCAGTTCGGGTCCCACATAAGAGGGCATGACATTGCCCTCAAAAAAGAAAAAACCCTGTAAGGCTAGATATTAACTTGTAGAAAACTTAGAGCAATGCAAATGATTTTTGTCCAATAGCAATGCAAAATAATTTTATCTAGTAGAAAAGACAACCCCAAAAATAAATGAACATTAATTCATTTTCCTTTTTCTTTTTTCGGATTTTCAGTCTTTTATTCTCTCTGTTGGGATTTTATCCATGGATCCGTTTTTACATTCACTGATCATTTTCTTGGTTGTATCCAACCCAATGTTAATCACATCCAAAGCATTTTTGATCACAGACACTGTATTTTCAGTTTTGATATTTTTTTATTTTTTTTTAGGGCAGTGTCACTGGCCCTCATATGTGGGACCTGAACCTAGGCCGCTGGCGTCCTAAGCCAGCTCTTAACCACTGCGCCACTCGGCTGGCCCAGTTTTGAGATTCTATATGGTTCTTCTTTTATAGTTTCCAAATATCTCCTAAAATTTTCCATCTCCTCAGCCACTATGTACATCTCTTCCTGAAGATCATTAACACATTTATCAATGTTATCTCAAATCCTTTGCTAATTCCAATGTTTGGGTCATTTGAAGGTCGCTTTCTATTGACTGCTCTTTCTGTTCATTATAGGTCACAGGTTGAGTTTGAGCCGGGAAAGGAACCTCTCTGCTAATACCTGGCTGTCATCAGACAGAGGATTTCATATCACTAGAGCCCTGAAGGTCAGTGTTGTTTCTACCTACTTTTCCCAAATGTGGGCAGGCGTCAGAGTCCAGGACAGTGTCTGCTGAACCACAGCGGTCTGCTTCTTTGTCAGGAAAGTTTCTGTGCAGAGAATGGGTGTCCTCGGACAAAGGGCTACAGAGCTGAGACAATGCCCCTGCTGTGTGCCCCCACCCAGTGGGCCTGAGACAATTCCTGGAGACATTTTTGTTGGGTTACTGCACACCCACAAATAGCTGCTTAAAAAAGGGGGAAAGAACAAAACTTGACAATTAGAGGATTATTTACAAAAGGCATTTAAAAACTAACAGATACACAGATGCTCCTGTTCCTTCTTGCAATGGACTCTAAATTGTTCTCCCAGCCTCCAGTCTTGCCCACGCCAGTCCATTCTCCACATTGTAGTAGGATAAGCCTCCTTAAAGCACAGATGTGATCTTGTCAAGTCAATGTTCAAGCACCTTCAATGGTTCCTCATTGCCTTTAAAATAGCCACGCATTGAAGATCCTGCAGAATGGAGCCTCCCTTCTCTTCCCAGCCCATCTCCCACTGCTCCCTTACGATAGCTGCTAAACCAAAAAAAAAAGCTCTCTCTCCAGCAGGACTCACTTTACCTGTCTCTCCTCCTACTCCCCCCCCCCCACTCACTTCTACTGAATTGTCATTATTCTTAGTTTAGATGTTATTTCTTTGGGGGCCTTCTTCCCTACCCACCAACCTCTGGGCTGAGCTAAGTGCCCCAGCAAGAGGCTTACATAACACCTTGAACTTCCTATCACAAAAATAATAATTATCTGTTTGTTTGTCTTCCCTACTACACAAGTTCTGTGAGATCAGGAAGAAGACACAGATGTCTGTTCCTCACCATTTCTATGCAAAGTAGCACTGGAAGTTCTAGCTAGAGTAACTAGGCAAATTGTAAAGGAAGAAGTAAAAGTATCTGTTTTCACAGATGACATGATCTTATATGCAGAAACCTAAAGATTTTAGGTTTTAGATTTTAGGAAAAAAAAAACTTAGAGCTAATAAACAAATTCAGCAAAGTTGCAGGATACAAAATCAACACATAAAAATCAGTTGCACTTCTATATGGTAGCAATGAACAGCCTGAAAAGGAAATTAAGAAAACAATTCCATTTATAATAGATTCAAAAAGAATAAAATATTAGGAATAATTTTAACATAAAATGCAAGACTTGTACAATGTAAACTACAAAATTTCATTGAAAAAAAATTAAAGAAGACCAAAATAAATGGGAAGACACTCCATGCTCATGGATCAGAAGACTTAATATTATTAAAATGGCAACACTCCCAAAATGATGTACAGGTTCAATGTAATTCCTATCAAAATATCAGCTTTTCTTTTTGAAAATCAACAAGCTAATCCTAAAATTCATGGAGATGTAAGGCACCTAGAATAGTTAAAATACCTTGAAAAAGAAAAAAAATATGGAGGACTAGACGAAGTTGGAGGATTCACACTTCCAGGTTTCAAAACTTACATATTAAAATTGTGTGGTGTAAGGGCCGGCCAAGTGGCGCGGTGGTTAAGTGCTGGCTTTGAAAGCCAGCGGCCCCGGTTCGACCCCACATATGAGGGCCAGTGACACTGCCCTCAAAACAAAACAAAACAAAACAAAAAAACTGTGTGGTATTGGCATTAGAATAGAAATATAGATTAATGGAATAGAATTCAGAGTCCAAAAATAAGTGTTTACATTTATGGTCAATTCATTTTTGATAAGGGTACCAAGAAAATTCAATTCAATTTGGTACTATTGATTAAAGCTGAATATACACATACCCTATGATCCAGCAATGACTCTACTAGAAATTTTCCCAAGAGAAATATATATGACCATCAAAATGTTCACAGCAGTACTACTTGTTACAGACCCAAACTAGAAATAACATTCATGTACATAGAACAGTAGGATGGATAAATAAAATGTAGTTATATTCACATAATTAAATACTACCACAATGAAAATGATCATCAACTCCATGTGACAATATGAACAAATATAAACACCGTGGTGTGCAAAAGAAGTCAGAAACAAGAGTCTACACTGTATTATTCTACTTATAGACCAAATTTCTCTATGGTAGTCAAAGCAGGATAGTGTTTACCCTTTGTGTAAGAAAAGGGAGGCTCCTAGGGTGCTAGTAATGCTTTATTTCATCATTTTCATGCAGGTTACACAGGTGTGCTTAGTTTGGGACTGTTTTGCAAGCTCATGCACATGTGTGTGCTATACTTTAATTAAAAAAAATTTCCCTAAAAATATCTTTCCCATTCTTCCAGGTTCTTTTAAAATACTCCTTCACTAACAGAGTTACAAAATCTCTGTGGTGCCTGTAACAGGAGGCAACTCTACCATCTCTGTGATTCCACAGCATTTTTGGATCCTTGGATCACTTAGCCTCACTTGGAAACGTCTGTATGAAAAGAGCAAGAACTTTGGAGACCTGGGTTTCAATGCCAGCTACTTCCCAGGTGGGTGGCCATGAGCAAGTGCCCTATAGCCGTAGAATTCTTAGCTACAATCAGCATGAAGTGATGCTGATTTAAGCAGGAAAAAAACCCAAAAAAAACACCGGTCGTTAATGAAATTTCCAGAAGGCCAGGACCAAGCTCAGAGGCATGCTGCCAGGTGTAACACCTAAAATCATACTAAAGAATTAGTTCAGTGCTGACACCATGGCTGTTGTTATCAGGCATAGCTCACATAGCCAATTCTGTGGACACTGGGTATGGACTCAGGAATGACCCTGCCACTGCTGAGAGAACCTTTGATGTTCCTGCCTTTTGAAAGGGAGGATGCCAACACATCTGCCACCAGAGTAAATTCTGCACAGTTCATGTCCCTTGATGTTACCAACTTCTGGATTCAAAGTCTGTGGCAGGAGTGTCTGATTGGCAGAGCCTAGGTCGTGTGCCCTCCCTAGCTGCATGGGACTCTGGGAAAATGAGTGTGTGGCCTTTACAGCTTTTATAGCAGGAAGTGGTTCTGCCTCTGAAAGTAGAAGTCTCCCCAAACATGGAAATGGTCACCAAAAGAACAGCAAATGTCCCTGCATCATTCAAAGACAAATTACCTCCCTCTACCTGTTTCCTCATCCAAAAAATCAGGGTGCCTCCTACGCATGGGAGTTGTAATGATTAAAGAGCTGGTGAATATAAAGGGCCCATCATATGTCTGGCACACAGTAGGAGCTTAGTTAATGGTCAACATCATTATTGGTGATTTGGGTTCCATTCTAATGTCTCTTATACTCCCAGGGATCCCCAAACCTTGGCATCTCAGCACCTCTAGTGGTTAACAGCAGACTTTGAAATGGGATTGCTTTTGTAATATATAATCAAGTTAACCAGTTTAGAATCTCAAAGAAAGTTCTGTTGATGGCAACCCACCTTTTCCATCAAGATTTCTAAGGGAGAAGCCAGTATTTGAAAAGGCTGCAGAACCCCATTTACATGGTCAAGAAAAGCAAGTTTTCAGAAAAGGTATCTGTGAGTTCTAAACTTAATTGAAATCAACAAACATTTGATTTAAAACTTTTTATTTTTAGACATTTTTCTTTAAGCATTTAATATCTTTTATCAATTTAGTGGCCAAATAAGGCAGCATTTGCTCAGTTAGGAAAGGTACCTGTCAGAAACGAAATACACAACTGTGTTGCAGGATTCCTATCACAGGAGACCAGCTGCAGAATTCTTGAGAGCAGGGACTGTGACTTAGTGTCTTTAGTAGCACCTCAACTTGCACATAGGAATTTTTAAAGGACTTTTATTAGTTAAAACATTAAAACCCTTTTATTTCCTCCCCCTCACCTCTCTCCTTTACCCTTTCCTCCATTTCCAAGCTTTCATTTAGCAAAAGAACATACACTAGTGGACAATTCCTCTAGTAACTCCAGGATGATTCTATCGTGGGCAGAAGAGTCTGGTTTTAGGGCTGTAACATTCCAAACATTTTTAAAGCAGAATACGTTTGGGAAACATATCTATTTGGGGCTTGAGTCCTTAAAGAAATGGCTTTGCCCTGGTTCCATGCCTTGCTCCTTGGGCCTAAGTTGTGGGGGAACGAAGCAGGAATCCTTAGAGCTTGGGTAGGTTTTATTTATTTATTTATTTTTTTTGAGGGCAGTGTCATTGGCTCTCATATGTGGGACCGAACTGGGGCCGCTGGCTTCCCAAGCCAGCGCTTAACCACCGCGCCACTCGGCCGGCCCTGAGCTTGGGTAGGTTTAAAAAGGACTCCTTTCTCTACAAGCATGGAAGCCCAAAGGTGGGTACCAAAGTGGCTTTGCCCCAATTTTTTATTTGGAAACTAGACTACTGACCTCCACTCAGATACATGGACAAGCCTGCCCTCCTAGTGTTCAACCCACAAACGCATCTATGTTCTTTGAGTCAAGATGGTGGAGAAGAGTGTGATACAACAAAAAGATGGCCTTTGGAGTCAGAGACCTGGGTTTGAGTCTTGTCCTTGCAATATACTAGCTGAGTGACTTTGGACAAGTACTTTTTTTCTTTGAATTTGAAATTCTTATCTGCAAATGGAAAAAAGAATACTTCTCAGGGTTACCAGGGAAAATAAACCCTATATGATAACTTATGTGAAATCACCTTGCAATGTGCCTGGTACTTGGTGGATATTTAAACACAGTAGGGAGAAAAGATGTCTTGGGGGAAGAATTTGCCAGTATTTCTCCAGACATACTCAAGTGATCATTTTTATAGTGGATGACATGAGCTTTGTGACACAGGGGCTAGTCCTCTTACTTCCCTCACCCTCAAGTTCCCCTCAGAAGGGATTCTAACCCCAAGAGGGAGAGATTCCTAGAATTTGAGATGAAATGTCAGAGTGTGTCACTTTCTGTAACAGAATAAGAATTTATTACCTTGTTTCCAAGGTGCCCTCAATGGTAAGATGCACAATTGATTAAAAGAAACAGCTTTTTGAGAGAGAGAAATACAACTACATTAGTGGACCCATCAATGTTAAGACATGTTCCGGTTTCAGGATCATTAAAATGCAAAAAAATATGTTTTTGCAGTTGAAGAAATAATGCTGGCCCCCATTTATTAAGCATTTGCTGGTGCCAGGCACACTATCACAGCTGCTTTACTAAGACCTTGACTTGTTATCATAACCCAGTTAGAGAGATGTTATCATTCCCACTTCATGATTAGGAAACCAAATATGGAGAGGTCAAGTCGCTTTTCCAAGGCCACACAACCAGGAAGTAGGGCTTGGAAGACAGGTCTTCTTAATTCCAAAATGCTTTCCCTTCTCAGTAGATTATACTCCAGGCTAAGGAATTAAAGAGATCAGCTCTCTAGGGAGAAGTGGTTTGTGAATATGTCCTGAATCTCTGTAAGGTAACCAGGGAGGGGATGGGTAACACAAAGTGGTAATTTAATCAGTCTCCAAATACTGGTCCTTGGAGGTAATAATGTGTTAACTGGAGAATGATGATTGCTCAGAATCCAAATCAAGGGGAGCCAAGACATGAGACTGCGTCAGGATAAATCCAGCTGGGAGAGGGAGAAAGGGGCTCTGACCGGCCACTAAGTCCATGGACACTGCAACAAGCTTTGTCCTTGAGGCCATTATTCCTCACCCTAGTCTTTCTAATCTGACTCTTTACTAATGAAGTAGAAACCTTTGGAGAAGAATTCAGTTTTCCCCAGAACCTTTCTTAAAGAGGGAAAATGTGCTGACCGATCGTCCCTAACAAGCTAGCAGTCATCTAGCACTAGAACAAATTACAAATTAACGAGCTAGTTTTCTGGGTAGTTAGTCCACGTTAGTTCTCCTCTGCCTGATTATGGGATTGGATATTTTGCTCTGCAAAGCTGTGGCTATCGCCCTTTATCTGATATGACTCCAGGGCGAGCAGACGCTGTTGTGACACTCTCAGGAGCCCTGACCCCTGACCAGAAGACTCTGGTCTGTCTGTCTGTCTGTCTGTCTATTGTGTTTAGGGGAAGAGAGCCAAACCCATATCAGTGGTTTCCCAGCATAGTTCTACTTTCTCAGGTGAGAAAAGAGTGTTATACAGCTTTTTGGAAGGGTGGTGACAGGCATATGGACTTAGTTGGGATGGGGCAGGGCAGGGCAGGGCAGGGCAGGATGGGGTTGGGGGTTGCCTGAAGCATCAGGGTTTGCATGAGATGCCCCCCCTGTAGACTTGACCGGAAGGAACTCATAGTGAAGCTGCCAGAGGAGAAATGTGCTTCTTGGTCTGAAGAGAAGGCTCTTCAGACAGTGGCCAAGACAACATCAGGCTGGGAGTCACCGAGACTCCACGTGGACATCAACAGGGCTGAAGGTCACAATTGCAGGGTGTGAGCTGCTGCCGCCGTTTGGGCCCTGGGCAGAAGCGGAGGCTGGCTTGGGGCCCTTGGGTTCCAGCTCTCTCCTTGCCCTCATTTTCCTGCAATGAGATAGGCACGCATAGTTGAGTCTCTTCCTTGGACTTGTATGCCCTGGGGAAGGGGCTATAGCTCTAGCGAAGAGATTAATGCAGATCATCATTAAATCACGTTGCTTAATTCCCAACTACGGAATTGTGCAACTGGAAGGGACCTTAGACATGAACTAGTCTGACCTTTCAATTTTTTGTTTAACTTGGATTAGATATTTAATTTTTTTCCCGATTAATGAAAGTGTCAGAGAGGCTATATTAAAAACAAAAAGATGTTACTTTTTTTTTCTGTTCAAAGTTGTAGTATGAGTTAAATTTTGCAGCCTTATTATGCTTGCTAAGTTTATTGCTAGAAATATGTAGTAATTTTAAATAACTATGTAATTTTTACATAGTTAAGAAGAAAATGTACTTAAAACGTATATCCTGCCTTTCATTATTATATGGCATAAAGTTCAATGATTCACAGCAATCATTTCTAATGTCTACATGATATTTCATCTTGTTCACCTACCATAATTCTTTTTTAAAAAATTTCAAATCCTCAGAAAAGTTGCACGAGTAGTATAATTAGTACCCAAATACCCTTCACCAAACAATTGTCAGATGTTAACAATTTGCCACATTTCTGCCTCTCTGTCGCTGTCCCCATTTACACACACACACACACACACACACACACTGAGTGTTTTTTTAAATTACGAACCATTTGTGAGTTAGTTTCAGACATCATGCCATTTTCCCCCTTGTTTTTACAAGTGCATTCTCTAATGTAACCACAATGCAATTATCACACTTTGAGACCCTTCCATTTTAAAAATGATAAAATCAGCACTGAGAGGTTAAATGACTTGCCTGGTCTTGAAAGATCAAAGACTGAACCTAAGCCAGACATCATTGTAAACAGGCGGGTGTGAGTGGAGTCTCCATCCACATATTACAACCTAGAAAAGGGGCTTGGAACTAGATGGAAAGGAATGATGGGTAGACATTGGGGTTTGACGCCACTTCTTGGTTTGGGATAGGTTCAAGTTGTAACACTCCAAAGATTTTTACAAAGCACTTATTAAATGTTATTATTATTCTTACATGTATTGGTGGGAGTATTTTCTTTGAAACCAGATGCACTGGGCTTGAATCCCAACTCTGGCAATTAGGGCTGAATAACCTTGGGCATGTTACTTAATCTTCTTGTGCCTGTTTCATGCCTAACAAACTGGACATAACGGTAGTGCCCACCTTGTCGGGTTGTTGTGAGAAGTAAATGAGTGAATACATGTAAGGAGCTTGGAACCATTCCCAGGACATAGTAAGAGGAGAATATATGTTATCTACCATTATAAATAATATAAATATTATTATAAAGACAATGTATGTTTACTACTCAAAAATAAGGAAGCATGGTCTTTCCACTGCAAAAACCAACTAAATAGCAATCCCATCATGAGAAACACTGGTTGTTAACACCTTGTTGTGTCTCATTTGATCCTTCCTTGGGTGTGAGTGTGTGTAACCCAGATGTATGATCATAATGTACATACTATTTTGTAAACTTTGACAATATAATGTGAACAACTTTCCTCACCAATAAATATGCTCCTACAATATCTTTTTAAAAAATGGCTTCCAGGTCTTCCATGATGTGGTTGTATTTAGAGTCTTTTTATTTTTATTTCTTTCCTAAAAAGAATAGCCTTCTAGCAAATCTGTAACTAGAGGTGATAACACATAAGGTGATAACACAAAATTTATTTTTCATGCAATCAAGTTATATTATTTTACTGGGTTGTCGGAAAAGTCATGACACATTTTTGCAACGAAAAACAGAAAAAATACGTCATGACTTTTCCGACAACCCAATATTTTCTCTGTTTGGGCCCAGAGAGTGGAGTCACATGTATGTGCATTCCAGTATTTGTCACCTCAAATATTCATGTGGTTCACAGAACATAACCTAGCAGAGGACACCCCAAGAGAAGAGGATTAAAACATTCCTCTATTATCTGTAAATTACATACAGGTGTTTACCATAATGCTCAAGGCCTTATCATTATCATTATTACATTTAAAAAACGTTTCTCCAAGTACAAAAATATTTGGTTACTGTGAAGCTTCTATGGCAGAACAGATATCAAAAAAAGACTCACAGGGCCAGCCGAGTGGCTCAGTTCGTTAAGAGCTCGCTGAAGAGTGCGAGCTCTGAGCAACAGGGTTGCCGGTTGGATTCCCGGCCTGAGCTGAGCAGCCACTGAGCTGCCAACAGGTGGCAGGATGGCTCAGCCAAAAAAAAAAAAAAAAAAAAAAGGGACCCACAAAGGATAGAACATTTGATGAGGGAGTGATGGATACTGCTGGGCACATGACAGGCACCCACAAGTGTTAGTTCCCATTCATTCTGGCATCACTGAAGGGACC
This sequence comes from Aselliscus stoliczkanus, assembly GCA_033961575.1. Lineage (NCBI taxonomy): Eukaryota > Metazoa > Chordata > Mammalia > Chiroptera > Hipposideridae > Aselliscus > Aselliscus stoliczkanus. Next base: position 165,903,740 of record CM066730.1, read on the forward strand.
AGACAGTTTCAAAGCCCAGGGCATCCCATACCTGTTGTATATCTTCAGCAAGATCAGAATCACAGCGAAGATGATGATGACAACAACGACAATGGCAGCAACGATGGCTCCAGAACCTACGAGGAGGAGAGGATGGAGATGGCACACATATCACCAAAATGCAGAGAAGCATTCAGAGACTGGGTGGGGGACCCCTACTGTGGCACCTGACTTCTCCACTGGGTCAGGGGAAGGATGAGAGAATGCTGATACTCAGCTGGCCCCAGAACAGAGTCACGTCTAGAGTGGCAATGCACTTACCCCAGTGGGGCTTGGAGAGCCATGTCCTCAGCACATGTCTGCCAGAATTCTGTCTTAGGCCTTGTCCTGTTCTTATCAGCCCTAACACAGCTTTAAATTTCTTTTGTGAAATAGGTAAGCAAGATACCCTTCCCTCTATTTGATAATACTGTACAAAATATGTGACTTTTGTAGTTCATTTTGAAAATATAATTATAAGCAAAACAAAAGGGAGGAGGGATTAAAAACCTCATTATCCCAAAAACCACTGATCATCTACAGTCGACCCCTGAACAACACAGGGGTTGGGGTGCCAACCTCCTGTGCAGTTGAAAATCCATGTATAACTTTTTCTTTTTTTAAAGATTTTTTTATTGGGGAATTGGAGGAGGGGAACAGCTTTGGGGAACTGGGGAAGGAGAACAGACAAGTTGCTGTCCTTTTGTTCTTCAGTCTAGTTGTGGAGGACATTGCTTCACTGGCCCATGTTGGTATCATCATTGCGCTGTTCTCAGGTGAGGCAGATCAGTCGCCGGCCTCTGGATGGCCACTCACAGCGGCTCTTGGCAGCCCACACAGGCTGCCAGCTGCTCATGCTGGCTGCCAGCCATTTACTGTAGCCTATGGCAGCCCACTGCAGCAAGGGCTGCAGCTATGCCGTCCTGGGGACTTAGGGCAGCCCAGCTCCAAGTGGAGCTATTGTTCACCATCTTAGCTGTAGAGGGCAGTGTCACTGGACCTCATATGTGGGATCCGAACCAGGACTGCTGGCATCCCAAGCCAGCTCTTAACCAACGCACCACTCGGCTGCCCCATGTATAACTTTTGACTCTGCAAAAGCTTAACTCCCAATAGCCTACTGTTGACTGGATGCCTTAATGATAAAATTGTCAATTAACATGTTTTGTATGTTCTATGTATTATAAACTGTATTCTTACAATAAAGTAAGCTAAAGAAAACATTAAAAAATCATAAGGAAAAGAAAATATATTTTCAGTATTTATCAAAAAAAATCCATGCAGTTCAAACTCACGTTGTTCAAGGGTCAACTGCATACACACATTCATCAAAGTGATCATGTATATGTACATATGCATATTAAATATCTATCAATATTTTTGAATAATTTATTAATCCTATGACTGAGTAGCCATGTTAAGAAAATATTTACAAATATGGAAAAATGCACTTGATAAAAATGGAACCATGTTCCACATACTGTTTTATAATAATAACCTCATCATCTTTCTATGTAATTACATATTGTTTTTCATGAGATTTGATGACTACATAATGCTCCATTGTTTGTAGGTACCATAATTTGTTTACCAATTCTCTATTGAGGACATTTAGGTTGTTTTCAATTTTGCACTAGTAAAAACAAGGGTATGATGAATGTCTTTGTAGCTTAATATCTCAGATTCTAATTTCAATGTTAGCTCCCAGTTCCAATGTCAAACTCTAATTTTAGGTTTAAGATCAACATCATTGTCAGAATTGATACTGAAAACGTAAAAAGCTATTAAAAGGTTTATACTTTAAACTAATCTATTTGATTCTAGAAATTTATTTTAGAGAATAATCCTAAATATAGAAAAGGCTGTATGAATGAAGATGTTTATTATGCATTATTCATATTCTAAAATGGAAATGGTTCAATAAGGTGTGACACATCTATCCATGAGATATTATACTATAATTTAAATGATGTGTATAAAATAGAATATATTACAGGGCCGGCCGAGTGGCTCAGTTGGTTAAGAGCTCGCTCAAGAGTGCTACCTGAGCTCTCAGCAACAGCTGCTTGAGGCCAGCCCGAGCTGAGTTGCCGTTGAGCTGCCAACAGGTGGCAGGATGGCTCAGCTAAGAAAAAAACCCAAAACAAAACAAAAATAAAATAGAATATATTACATATATGCCCATAAATACATTTTTACACATTATGCTGTAGCCGTTAAAATATATGCATACAGACATAATGTTGAGCAAAAGAAGCCAGATACAAAAGAGTAACATATGATATGACCCTGTTTATGTAAAGTTCAAAACCAGGTAGAATGAATCTCTGGTGATAGAGTCAAAATAGTGGGTCCCCTTGGGTGGGTAAAGCAAAGATAGTGATTGCAAGGGGCACCAGGACTTGTGGGATACTGGTGGTGGTCTGTTTCTTGATCTGGAGGCTGGTTACACAGGTGTGTTCACTTTGTGAAAATTCATCCAGCTGGGCACTTAGGATTTGTGCATTTTTTTGAATATATGTAATGCTTTTATAAAAGGTTTACTTAAAAAAAAAAACCAACTATGTGCAATATTTATAGGAAGAAAGACTAGAAAGAAAAAAAGGAAGGATTGGGAATTCATCAGGGAATAACTTGTTTTTCTTTCCTTCTTGGGAAGTCCAGTGATGATAGCTTAGTTCAGGGGTTTTCAACCTTAGCGGATAAGGCTTTGTTGTGCATTACAGAACGTTTAGCAGCATCCCAGCCTCTACTCACTAGATGCCAGTAGCGCTTCCCTTCCTACCCTGTCTTCTCCAGTTGTGACAACCAAAAAACGTTTCCAGACATTGCCAAATGTCCCCTGGTGGTAGAATTGCCAGATACAATACAGGATACCCATTTAAATTAGAATTTCTGACAATGAATAATTTTTTAGTGAAATTAGGGTTCATCTGAAAGTCCAAATTAACTGGGTGTTCTGTATTTTTATTTGCTAAATCTGATAACCCTATCTAGGTGGGTGAAATTGCCTCGTTGAGAACCATTACTTTCAGTTAAATAAAAACAGAATTATTCCCATGTTGCTGACAGTGATTCTATCTACCCTTTGTAGATATACCTCAGCAGGGCTCTGCAGGTCTCCCCACCCAGCCAGGAGCAGGCTAACACATGGGACCCTGTCCCAACAGCATTCCTTTCTGAGTCTCCATGGAAGAGAAACGCCCTGTTCTCAATCCAGCCATCCTGCCAGCATCACAGCCTGTTTATCCCTGGGGGAAAGCTCTGTGTGCTTTGGGAGGCCTGCTCCATTCATAGGAGTATAGACCAAGTCAGCTGAGATGAATGAAATGGACCCAAACTTCCCCTAATACAATCAATTGGTTTTCTGAAGAGTGGTCCTCAAAATTTTCCTCCTGGGGACCCCTTGTTCCTGGTAAATATCTCCTCAGGGCTAAATCGTCCCACCTACATTCATTTACTTCTTCGTGAATTGATGGGATGTTTTTGCCTTGCAAAAATACTATGAAAGTAGCTATACTTTAAGGTGACTCATTTAGGGACATCTTACAAAAGATTCAAATTTCCATTGTCCTCTAGACCCCAAAACTCCCTAATGAAAATAATAGTAATAATAATAAAGATATACATTAGATACTTAGCATGCACCAAGGCTATTCTAAGCTCTTTACATGAATTCTCTCTATTAGTCCTCCTACCTTAGGTGGGAGCTTCATGAATATCCTTATTTTAGAGATGAGGAAACAGAGCAGTGAAGTCACGTGCTCAAGGTCCCAGGGGGCAAATGGTGGAAGTGAGACTGAGACCCAGGCAGCCTGTCTCCAGAGGCCAAGCTCTGGACCTCTACACCAGGAGCTGACCACACACTTGTCCGCTCACCACCCCCACCACCTCCACCCCACCCCCAGCTGCCAACCCAAGTTGACCTTACTCTTGTACAGAAAGTCTTCTTCTCTGGTCACGTTCAATGAGAAGAAGGTGGTACCCCCCAAAGGAGTGGCTGTGGTCATCTCGATCCTGGTGAGAACAAAGATGAAATTTTGTTTCAAATCAGAGTAAGCTTTATAATCCCTCTATGATGCTTCTGTTGGCATTTGTCTGGGTGATAGGAGAACATTCAAGCCTTCAGTTTCTTTCAGCAGCAAGTACACACAGGGCCCTTTACTATATACTGTGGGGAATTGAAAACAATGCCTGACATTTGTAAAGAACTTCATTTTTCAAAGCAGTTTAACTAAATTCCATTCAACAATATTTATTTAACTCTTCCCGATTAAGTTTCACGCAGAAGGTCTGAATTGATCTTCTAGAAACTGTGTGAGGTTATTATGCCATTTGACTGATGAAACTGAAGCCCCCAAAGTTACATAGAGCCCCAAGTTTACCGATTAGGATTTAACCCAGAATATTTGCCTCCCACACTAGTGGGCGTTTCACTACCCTGCCGAGGTGCTAGAAATGGCGTTCCTGCTTTCAAAAGTTTTATGTACTAAGGAGGCAAAAAAAAAACAACAACAAAAAAAAAACGGATGACAAAATTAACTATGATTATTAAGTAGTCAGTGACATGAGCCATTGAGTTGCGAAGAATTATTTCAAGCAGGAGCTCAATTTGAATGGGCCTTGAAGGACAGGTGTGGCTTGGTGGGGAGAGGAGGGAGAACAAAGGCCAGGTTGCTCAAAGCCCTCCATGATAAGACAGTTAATGCGTGTTGAGCATCTACTATGTCCCGGGTGCCTTGGCAAACTACATCAGCTCATCTGATTCTCTCCATCATCCATACGTTGCCACTGAGCAAGCTGAGGCTCAGAGTAGTTGAGTGAATTGGCCAAAGTCACACAGCTAGGAAGATATCGAGCTTGGACTCAAACATATTCTTTTTTTTCTTGCGTACCAGTAGGAATCAAAGTTAGCAGTCCTATAATCTTCCATGTGAGGAATGAGCCAGGGGGTATACCATTAATATGATGTCATGCCACCAGTAACAAGTGTTGGGATTCCCCCACCAAGGATTACCTTCTAAGCACAGTGATATTATAAATAAGATATTAAAGATATTATAAATAAATGATCCAAACTACAGGCATCAAGAAAAGAAGGGAAACAAACCAGGCTTCACCTCTCTGTTTCAGAGTGGCCAAACTTTTACTCCCGCTGCTGACAATCTGGAGGCTGGTAAAGGATGTCCACCAAGAGAAGAACCATCCAGGCCTATTTGTAAATCACTCCATCTTCCAGATGGAGCAAAAGCCCTTCATGGGCCATTTCGACCCCTCTGTCTCCAGCCTTTCAGCTCCTCATACCAACCTTTACCAAACTGCTCTGACAACGGACCGCTCCATTGTCCCCCATCATTCCTGGTCGTTGCTGTCTCTGGGCTGGTCAGCCCAGGCTTTGGCCTCCCCAGGTCCCCATAGTGGGCATCTCTTCAAAGCTCCACCTCTGGGCTGCAGTATCTCCACCCTCCTAGCTCCTGATGGAAACACCCCTCCACTGGGGTCAGGTCATCTGCACCCAAGCTGGGGGTTCTGGTGGCTGTGGCCTGCCCTGCCCATAGGAGCCTTAGCCTCAGAATGACCCTCTGTGGCCAGGCCCTGTTGATCCATAGGATGGACTCCGCCTTCACTTTCTGTGCTCTCCTTCCACCTTAGGGCCCTGCCTGAAATCTCCAGCTCTTGTCTTGAAGACTAGCTCCTCAGGACTCCCAGCAAGGGGTCCCCTGAAGCTCTGCTTCCTGTCCTCTCCCCCCACACACTGGCCAACTTTTCTTCCTGGCTGGACTTCCTGTGTCCTGGCCGCCTCCGACAGGCCTGGGTCGGCCATGCTGCACTGCCTGCTCCCCCTCCAAAATGAGTAACACATCCTTTAAGACCCAGCCCAGTCACCCCCAGGAAGACTCCCACCCAGACAGAATTAGCCAGTCTGTTCTCTGCACTCCCACGGCAGTGCTCTGCAAAGAACACACCACAGCATGCATCTCACTTGCTTTGCTTGGCAATTCACTTCCCATGTTCATTGTCTGGACCTTGAGGGTCAAGGCTGTTTCTGATTCTTTTTCATATCCTCCAACCTCCCCCAGACAAAGTGTCTGGGTCCACTCACCTTTGGCAGGAGAAGTACTTGAGGGAGTAACTGAACTTCTCCCAGTTTGCTTTGCTCACTTGTAAAATGAGGCAGCTTTTCCTAAGGGATCTGAGGGTTACAGGTTAAGTATGGAAAGTGCTTTTTAAGTGCTCAATAAATGGTAGACCTTAGTGTTACAGTGGGTTGTAGTAAATATTTGCCGAGCTAAATTAGAGACAGGAGGCTCTGGAGCTCGAAATAAGAAAAAAAAAGCTGGGCCGGCCGAGTGGCGCGGTGGTTAAGCGCTGGCTTGGGAAGCCGAGGCCCTGGTTCAGGTCCCACATATGAGGGCCAATGACACTGCCCTCAAAAAAAAATTAATTAATTAAAATAAATAAATAAAAATCTTTCTATAAAAATAAGTATGGGGCAGCTGGTTAGCTCAGGTGGTTAGAGCACAGGCTCATAACACCAGGGTCACCAGTTCAATTCCCACATGGGCCACTGAGCTGCACCCTCCACAACTAGACTGAAGACAACTACTTGACTTGGAGCTGATGGTCCTGGAAACACACACGTTCCCCAATAAAATAAAAAATAAAAAATAAAAATAAGTATGAACCAATATGAGAATATGGAATGAAAGTCTTCCGGCTTCACCCCCATGTAGAGGTATCTGTCCCGCCCCGCCCCCCGCCACACACACACACACACACACACACGCACACACACATACACATTGTTCCCCATCCCAGCACATAAAGAATTTTAATATATATTTGCCTAAACCATCTGCTTCTATCCCCACCAATATCAAGCTGAGAAGACTCACCAGGAATGCTTTCTCCAGTTCCTTTTAAAAAACAGAAAAGAGAGGCAAATAGGTGGCCACCGATCAAGGGTCTTTTAGTGAGAGAGATAGGGTGTAATCACTGGATAAGCTAAGCCCTGCCTGTGGACACATCCATTATTAAACCAACAGGCATAAAAATGACAGGAGCCACCATCCAAACGCTGGTCACTCGGCAAGTTCTTGAGCCAGGTATTTTTAATCCACTCTTTGATTTCATTAGCAAATGACTTGTAAAATTGGTTCAAATGGGCGCCCTAGGACTTGGGGATATAAAGCCGACTTTCCCCACTCCTACAGCCTGGAAGCTGCAGGCTGACATAGGAGCAGGCCCTGCAAACTTCAAAGCCTGGATCCTTCCCATTGCATCACCCTGCCCCTGGCACACATCTGCAGGGGTCCGTGACAAGTCGCTACAGAAACACGCACAGGCACACAGACACCCACTGACCAGTAATGCAGCCACCTAAGGGCACCAGGACACAGGTCCTCAGCAGGTCCTTCAGGATGGCCTCCTGGGAACCTCCTGAGTTCCAGGTGCAACTCTCTTTCCGATGGGCTCAGCCACTCTTCTTTCGGAGAGAACAGTGAGCAACCTCAGAGCATATCTTGCCTCATCTCGGGACCGAGGGCTCTCAATGACATCTCTGTTCCTCCCACAACAGAGAAGGTGGGAGGGAGGGTGGTGGAACATCGATGGCCAAAGATGTGGGTGTTTTCATGTGTGGGGGCCCAGCGAGTCTTGTTAACCAAGTGAAGTCTAGTTAGGGGATTTCAGTGTCCAGCATGCCTGTGACCAGGGTCCATGGTTATAGAAGAGGGGATAGTATACAGGGAGGGTGAGGCTGGTCTTCTCTGACAGAAGTCAATTTATTAATAATGATGATAATAATAATAGTAATGATAATAATAATAATAAACAGTGATGTGAAAGGCACTTCACTCAGTGCTTTATGTGGGAGGTCTCATTTAATCCTCATATCTATCTGGTAAGGAGGATACAATCACTGTGCCCATTCTACAGATGAGGAAACTGAGGCTCAGAGTAGAGTTAACCAATCTAAGCTAATAGGTAGCTGTGCTATGATTCAAGCTGGGTTTGTTTGATTCCACAACCCCTTTTCTATTAATCCTCCCAGTGAATGCACAAAGTAGAAATGGCCCACCACCCAGGGCTCACATCAGTGTTGGATTTTGATGGGAAAATGCACACAGGCTGGGGTGCAGCAGAGAGAGCCAGAGTCCTTGCTCCAGCCCCCTGAGCCTAACTGGTCCTACCTGACTGGCCGCTGCCCTGGGCCACACTCTGAACCTCTGTCCTTCAGGGGACTCTTAATCACATTTACAGAATCTCCAAGGAACTGTTGTACTGTGCGTTGTTCATAAATGGCCTTGTGTGGGAGGTCAGTTTGGGAAGTGATGTGGGTCATGACCGTTTGCTCACTGAGCCACCCCTCTTTGTTCCTTGGTCAAGTGTAAGAGCTGTATCTGGAAGATATATGTTGCCAAACCCACCTGTCCAAAATATCTCCCCTATTGCTCTGTCTCAGTGGTACCCTCCTTCCCTCCGACCTGACCTAAAAATTCTTCCTGGATAAAGCAACAAAAACATTACCAAACCCAGCCGACCCTTACTCAAATGGCCAAGTGTAACTCAGAGTAGGTAACCCATGAATGCCCTCAACCCACCAAAACAATGACATTGATTTCTCCCAATCACCTGAGATGGGAGGTTCAGCATGGCTTAGTCTCTTCCACAGACAAGAACCTCACTAGTCCCAAGCAGTCTGTGAGTTACTGGGATGTATTAATTTTCAGAAAATCAACCTTCATGTTGGAACCAAAATGTCTCTCCTTGTGATTTTCACCTATTGGTTTTAATTTGCTTCCCACAAAGGTAATCTGCGGCGTCTTACACAAGACAGCTGTCAGGTTTTAAAGTATGAAAGGTGAAATTCAAGCTTCCATGCACAGAGCAGTTATGGTAGCTGATTATCAGCACTTGCATTTTACCTTCCACCAATAGGTGGCAACAGCAGTTGGCTGTAGTATGTTCCTTTGAACTTAATCTACAAATGGTTGGTAAATGTCCCGTGATCCTCACGGGGGATCTAACTAGGGGAGCTCTGTGTCTTTGAAAACGGAAATTGTTCTCTGATGATTTTCTTTTCTGGGGTAAATATTCTCAGCTTCTTCAAACAATCTTTAGGTGATACTTCTCTGCGTGTCAGTGTCTCCCTTAAATACAGCACCCCAAAACTGACACATGACTCCAGCGGGGGCCTCAAATGGGATTTTTCTTGATACTTAATCAGCCCCTAGCCTGAATTCTACTATTTACTGGCTGCATGACCATAGTCAACTTTCTTCACCACCTGGGTTTTCTGATCTGTAAAACAGAAATTATAAACTCCACTGGATTGTCGTGAGAATTAAATGAGATAAAGCATGCAATGTATTTTGCACAGTGGCTGTGCATAAACAGTATTGATATTACACTGGATTAATGAAAAAAAAATAGCTCATTAGCGTTACAGACGACCATAGCACACTACCCATAACTTTTTCAGACTTTTACTTATGCTTATTTATGGTCAAAGCTCTAAGATCAGTAAGTGAAAGGGCTTTCTAAACTGCAAAATGCAATGGAAATATAAGGAAATAGTGGCTGCATTATAAATGGTGACAATATTATGATGAGCTGCTGTCCAGCACCTAGGTCTCCATGATGCTTTCTTTTTTTTTTTTTTAGCTGAGCCATCCTGCCACCTGTTGGCAGCTCAGCAGCAGCTCAGCTCGGGCTGCGCATCGAACTGCTGTTGCTCAGAGGTCAGCTCTCACTCTTGAGCAAGCTCTTAACCAACTGAGGCACTCGGCTGGCCCTTCCATGATGCTCTTGTGCAAATGACTTCTTGAACGTCAGTGTAGGGCTCTGCATTGATTCCTGTTAGCTTTGACCTTGTTGATTTGGGCCCTCAGGAGAGAAACTCTAGCTCTTCCTGGGTGTATTGTGACAGTATTGTGACAGAGCACATTGTCTAGGAGCTCATGATCCAGCAAGGGCTTTGGGGTCAGGGAGACCTGGGTTTTTTTTTTGTTTTTTTTTACACCTGGGTTTTAATCTTTAACCTTCACCTCACCGCTGATCAGTTCTATGAGTTGAGCGACTTTTGTAGGCCTCAGCGTTTTCATTTCTAAAACAGGGTTAATGCCCCCTATCATGGGGTTGTGAGAAATGAGATATAACTGCCCAGTGCAGTGCCTGGTGGATGGTGGGTGACCCGTAAATGTCAGTTCCTAGGCCCTCTTCTCCTTTCCCTTCTGTCCCCAGTCTGCCTTCTCCCTGCTCTTCTTGGAGCTTGAGCTCCTCTTGGTCAAGTGTTTGCTGCCTTTGGTCAAATTCAGTTTTGAACAGGGAGGTCAGGGAGCCAGACCATGAAGCACGGTGTTCAAAGGAGGGGATTGAGGATAGATTCACAAGAACTTCCAGAGGGTTCGACCTTCCCCTCCATCTCTACTGAGGGCAGAAACAGAGGAAATAGTGAACCCTCCCCCAGGAAGGTAAAAATCCTAATGGGACTGGTAGTGTGCAGGCTCTGCTGGGTGGGCAGGGGTTGAGCAAGCCACAGATTCATAACTTAGGGTGAGAACCAGGCAGGGTTGCCTTTCCCGTTTATTTTCCATGTTAACTTTGGAAAGTTCTCTCCCCTCTCTGGACCTCAGTTTTCCCATCTGTAAAATGGCCCAGATGTAAAATAATCTCTAAGAGCCTTTCCAACCTGTGGTTCTATTCATGGAACAGCCATTCATAGCTTAACTCAAGAACCAGTGTCTTCTAAAAGCTTGTCTTTCTTTGTAGATACTGCCTCAGGGGATGTTAGCAGAGGGAAGTAAACGTGCATTTCTAGCTGCAAGGCAGGACTCCTTCCTGGAAGGCCGTTGAGACTGCAACAAACCAAGAAGAACTCCACAGAGGAGTTTTGACTTGGCAGCAGCAGTGTGTATGGGACCTTTGGAACAAACCTCCAAACACTATGTTGGGTACATAGTAACCTAAAGCGGACTGTATCCTAAATGGCCACCTCCTACACTCTCCATTCTTGTTGGGTTCCACATCATCTCCCCGACTCCATCTGCCCTGCCTGTGTGTGTCACAGCTCCCATAGGTGGGGTCTGAATTGGCTTAAAGCTCTCTTGAACTTCGGGTCATGCACAATTATATGCTGAATACAAGTTCCTTGTGGTAGGTTCCCAGAAATTAGTGAACACATTTCTTGTTGCATTTATCCATCCATTCTTGCATCCTCTCCGCCATTCATGCACCCACACGCACATCCACTGAGCACACATTTACCTCCCACCTGTTCTTCTGTCCATTTGCCCTCTCATTCATTCAACCAGTACTCACCATGAACCTGGCACTGAGGATATTTAAATAAGGGCCGTGGGGATCCTGTCCTTAGAGCTCAAACAGGATGAGAGATGGAATTGTTTCCTTTAAGAAACTTTCCTTCAATCAATAATTATTGGGGACCATTCCCCCTCATGTCTAGCCCAACACTGATCACAGAGAAGTGCCTGATCAATATCATATTGAAGTCCTGTGAAAAGGCAGTGGCTTGCAGATCTGGAAGTCTGCATTCTAGGCCCACCACATCTAGGGCCGGCCGAGTGGCGCGGTGGTTGAGAGCTGGCTTGGGATGCCAGCGGCCCCGGTTCGGATCCCACTGCCCTCTTAAAAAAAAAAAAAATTGAACTAGGCCCACCACATCTATTAAGTCTTATTGACCCATCCTGTCAAATTCTGGCTGGAACATCCTTTGTTTCTGGTTTTTGTAGCCCACCTTGTTAAGAAAGGTGCCTCAAAGAGCTCCCAACCCAAGACATGCAAATCTACGTTCCACCTATTAAGATTATAAATAGAAATTCCAGAGGAAAGGGGTCACAAGGCTGATTTTTGTCTAGTGCCAAAAGGGTGGCACAGGCTGTGCCAAGAGTCAGTGGGAGGACGAGACCTGTGGGCGTCGCGGTTGAATCTGACCAAAAGCTGGAATGTGACCTGTGGCATCCATTTGCCTCTCAGTCTTTGGGCCTAAGCCAAGCTCACAAGGGTCCTCAAACTACACCTGAGCTCCCATGTAAATCTCCAGGTGTTCCACTGTCCGCAAGGGTGAAAAAGGGCACAGGTAAGAGTTTATGCCCCTAAGTGAATATGTCAGGAGAAAATAATTCCACCTTGACTTTCTAGTCAGGAAGGGAAGGGATCTAACATTTAAGGAGACACTAATGAAGGGCTGGGCTCTGGGCTCCCACATGTTTTCTCATTCAATCAGTACAACAGGTGGGTCTTTGTATCCACCTTGCTGATAGGGATGGGGGCTCAGAGAGGCTGAGTGACTTGCTCAGTGTTATAGCAAGTGAGTGGAGGAGGACAGTCTCAAATTCAGATCATCTACCTCCAAACTGTTCATAGCTGCCAAGCCACTCAGGAGGTAAGCAATATTCCTGGGACACCCCAAGGGTCAGGGCCCTGCTAGGCTAGGACTCTGCTCACTATTCTTTCTACCTGTTGATATTTAGAGTCCCAAGAAGTTCAACTTCAGAGAATAGCAGGGTTCCTCACCCATGGTACTGCTGACATTTGGGCCAGCTCATTGTTTGGGGGCCTGTCCTGTACATCATAGGATGTTTAGCAGCATCCCAGGCCTCTACCCACTAGACGCCAGTAGCACCCCCTAGTTGTGACAAACAAAAATGTCTCCAGAAATTTCCAAATGTCTTCTGGGAGGTAAATCATTGCTGGTTGAGAACCACTGGAGTAGAACTATAGGCTTGGGCTCTTGACAGTTTCCCATCCTTTCTACCCAAGAAAGTCTAGACAAGAAGGGAAATATCCAGTCTGTACTTTCTTCTGAGGATAGACAACCAGTCATGACAATGATGATGATAACAAACACAACAGCTACCATTTATCAAGTGCTTACTATGTACTTGGTTACCATGCTAAGTGTTTCATATGTATTTCCTCACATATATTATCTCTTTCCAGATGAAGGAACTGAGGCTCAGAGAGGTTAGGTAACTCGCCCAAGGTCACAGTGCTACTATATGACAAAGCTAGGATGCATTAGGATAAAGAGTTAGCAAACAAAACAAATGAACAGATGGAGGCATTTAAATCAAACAGACATAAAGAGCAGAAGAAAACATCCTCAGAGATAAGATGCTACATCTATAAAACAAGAACAGGATGCTGTACAAAAAGAATATTCTGAGAAAAAGAAAACATGCTAGGAAATTTTAAAAATGACAAAAGAAATAAAAAATTCAATAGGAGGGTTGGAAAATAATTGAGAAAATGTCTCAAAGTGGAACAAAAAAGATAAAGTAGGTGAAAACAGATCACTCTAGGAGGTAACCTCCTAATAAGAATTCCAAAAGTGATTAAGCAGAGAAAATCGAGGGGAGGAAATTATCAAAGAATAATACCTGAAAGTTTCCCAGACAAGAGGGATATGAATTTTCACAATGAGAGCACCCTCTGAGTCTCCAGGACAATGAATAAAAAATAGAACTCATCATCATAACCCTTCAGAACACAGGCCATAAAGAGAATATCCCACACAGGTCCATAGATTTTTTTTTTTAAGGGCAAATACAAAGGATTGACAATCAGATGAAATCAGAATGACACTGGATTTGAGCACTAGAAGCTCTGAGACGACTCTCCAAAATTCTGAAGTTTGGCTTTCTGTACATATCTCGGTTGGACATGTACAGCAAGCTAAACTAAATACTGAGTGAAAGGTACAAGAATGACATTTTGGGGCATGCAAGGATTTAAAAAAAATCCACTGTACCCCATACACTTTTTCCCGGAAAGCTCCTAGAGGGTAGGCCTGGCTCAAATGGACAAATAAACTGAGTGTGACAAGGACACAGGATCCAGGAACCAGCAGTGCCCTGTAGCAACCTGGGGGTGACCAATCCCACTGGGGAAAGGAGGGAGGTGCAGGGGGATTCCACTATCCAAGAAAAAATGAAACTGTAAGTTTTCTGATGTTTTGTCCAGACTGAAAGCAGACCTACTTTGGGGGATGAATGTGATAGAAAACAAAACCCCTCCCTTTTCCTCCACCCCCCCACAATATCTCTTTCACTACTCCCCACACCCTCTGGGGTGGCCGTTGGAGGCCACAGGATTCTGTGGAACGCTGTCTGAAAACTACTAAGCTTCCAGCTCTCTCCTGACAAATGGGGAAACTGAGGGCCAGCAAGACCACCCGAGGGGACACAGAGAGAAATTTCATTAGTGGTTTATTTGGTGAGTTTTGGAGAACCCCTTTCTGATTTATTCAAAACAAGCTCAGTAACAATAGCAAGAACCAAACCACCGCTATATATGTTGTCAGAGGGGTAGTAGATTTGGGGAGCGGGGGGAGTTAACACCTTATGAGGGGTGTAAATGTCTAACTCGTACGTTGCCTTGTATACCTGAAACTAAGAAAGAAAAGAACCAAACCAAACCTGAAGGAACCCCAGCTGGTGAGTGATACATGAGCTCCCACCTGGCCCACCTGTTTCCGCCTTAGCTTTCCTTTCCATCTCTTTGCTGATGTAACTGCACTGAGTTTCTAAAAAGCACACACTGAGGTTCCTGAGTTACCTCTAATTACCACCTATTAAAGCGAGGATACATAGATATAATTGAGTTTCATACACCATAGAGAAGGCAACTGTAAACCTCTGGGGGAAAAAATTTGGGTGTGGGAGTTCAGGGAAAGAAAACAAACATAAATGAGCACCAGCAATCTCCTGGGAACCAGGTACCTCATGCTCTTGGGTAGCTCCTTACTACTTTTAAGAACTGAAGCCAGGTTCTCTTACAAATCTGATCATCTGAGTTTACCTCTAATGCTGACTTTTTAGTGGTCTCGCTTTAGATGCTCTGCAACTCCCTCCACCTTTCCAAGGGCTGGGTTAGCCTCCAAGTGTTTGTAATGAATGAATGAAGGGTGTAAACTCTGTCTGAAGTATCTGCACTTGAATATGAAATTCTAGGAAACTTAGTACTCTGTAATCTTAACATGAGACATTCTTTCTTTGAGCCTCAATGTCCTAGATATGGAGCTCATCACCTCCCCTGTTTGACAGAGTCACCACTGAAACCCCCACAGAGAGCCCTGATGTGGGGGGCAAGTACCCTGGGCTGGAAGTTAGGAGTCCTGGGTTCAAGTCTTACCCCGCTACTTACTTGCTGTGTGACCTTTGGGAAAGTCACCTGTTCTGTCCAGACTGCAGTTTGATCTCCTGTAAAATGCACAGCTGTGGCCCAGTGACCTCTGTCTCATGCTCCTTCCATCTTGTGACTCTCCCAGCTACACAGGTTTGGTTCAGAACCTGGCCCCTCACCCTCCCCAAGGCTCGCCTGCCTCCCACACCCTCCATTCCAGAGAAACACCCTTCCCCTTTCCTGCCCAAGCTCAGGCCTGGCAGGCACTGGGCTGCAGAGGACAGGAGGTGGGGAAACTATCCCAGCCGTTCAAGCCTCCGCGGTGAGAGCTGGCCCTCGGCCAGTCACAATAGGCCCCGAGATACAGAGGGATGTTTGTCTGGGGGACCCACGGCTTCATTTAAACTTTTGCTCTCATTTTGGCCCACTGTCTCTCTTTTCTCCCCTCCCTCTCTGGTGGAAGTGCCAGCCCCAGCTTTGTTAAGAAGTGGGATGTACATGTTTCACAGACCTGAGCAGCCCCTCAAGAGGCTGGGAAACCTGACAAAAGGGTGTAGGGTGGCAGTGGGAGGGTGGCCACAGTGAAGGGGGAAGGTGGAGAGAGAAGAGGGGGCAGGGGAAACTCCAGACAGAGCAGTGGGGCAGTAGGGAAGGTCCAGGAGGAGGCGGCTATTTCCCAGCTCGCTCATTGACTAGTGAAGCAACGGCGAGCGAGGCACCTCCTTCTCTCCAGGCCTCAGTTTCCTCAGCTTTAAAATGGGGGTGATTGTCCCACCCTCATGCTGTGAGGACTAAAATAAATAAAATGATGAACTTACAAATAAGGTGGTGTAGGGCCGGCCGAGTGGCGTGGCGGTTAAGCGCTGGCTTGGGAAGACAGCAGCCCCGGTTCGGGTCCCACTTATGAGGGCCAGTGACAGTGCCCTCAAAAAAAAAAAAACAAAAAACAAACAAACAAACAAAAAAAAACCAAATAAGGTGGTGTAATGAAGATAAGGGTTTGGAGTCAGTTGAACCTGGGTTGAAATCATGCATCTGTTACCTCTAAACTCACTGTTGTGGGCAATTTAATTACCCTCCACGAGCCTCATTTTCCTTACCTGAGGGGAAAAATAAAGACCTGTATGTGATTAGGTAAGATTGTAAGGATCAAATAAGAACTGATAGAAAGTACCTTGCCCAGTAAATATCCTTGAATGAAGAATTGGTCAAGGCCACATCATGACTTTTGGGGGCCCCTACCACCCTAATAAATTTTCATGGGCTCTAAACATTCTATTTTTTCAGGTGTGAGAAAAAAATTGAAACATTCCCCCCCGCCAAAAGTTGGGGTTTTTCTCCCCCTCAATTTTAAAAGAAAACACTTCGGAGGGGCCTCAAGTTTATCTCAAACTGGAACTTTTGATGGTCAAAAAAGTTCCCACATGTTCTGGATCCTGTAGAGCCCTCCAGTGTCATCCCTGTCTGAACTCAGCCCTGTCAGTCCGCCCTGTCTCTGCCACAGGGCCTTTGCATATGCCAGGGTACTCTTTCCTCACCTACTGACACGATACTTGTTCCCAAGTGTTACTTCAAATGCCTGTGCTGTGCACTGATAGCTCAGTGTCCCTCTCTCGCCTCTGGCTGTAGTCAGCATCTTCCATTTGATGAATGGTGTGTCCCACTCCAGACTCTGAGCTCCATGAGTGCAGGGGCTATGTTGGTTTTTTATTCACCTTTTGAGTTCCCAGCACCTCAAACACTGCTTGGCACATTGTAAGTGTGACCGCATAGTTGCTGAATGAAATAAATGACTGGCTAAAATGAATGAGCAGCGTGTGTTCAATAATTAAGGGGTGAACTCAGCATGAGCAAGGGTCACACACAGATCATCTGGCTTGTGCCCTGTCACTATATGTGATGCCACAATGATGCAGGGGTGACACTAAGGCCCTGAGAGCTGTGGAGCTCAGAAAGGGAGAGGGTGCAGAGCGGGGGCTGGGGGAGAGGGCAGGTTGCCTTGAGTGGCATCATGTGACCATGAAACTCTTGGGCTGTGGTGTCAGAGTGACCTGGGTCTGAGTTCCAGTAATATATTAATAGCTCATATTTACTTGGATCTATGTACCAAGTCCTCTACTAAGTTCTCTATGTTTGATTATCTCATCCACCCTAACTGGAATGCTTATTATGGTTTGAAATTTTTATATGTGGACATTGAGGCACAGAGAGGTTAAGTAACTTGTCCAAAATCACCAACTGAGGTGGGTTGTGAACCCAGGGAATCTGACTTAGAGTCTGCTCCACATTTTGAGGGCACAATGATAGGAATAAACCTTTCATAAGCACTATGTGCCAAGCACATTTATAAAAACTTTAGATAAGTATTGTGTAGGTTTTATTTTTATTATATAACTTGTTTCATCCCATTACAACCCTATGAGGTGGGTATCACTATCTCCACCTTACAGGTGAAGAAACTGAGGTCTAGAGAGGTTAAGGAACTTGCCTTTGGTCACACAGCCAGCAAAAGGGGAGGAACTGGGTGAAACACAGGCACAATACTCCAGAGTTCATGCTTTTAACCACTTGACTTCACAGCTTCTGCTCAGTGAATGAGCATTATTATTATTTTACTGGGATTTTGTCAGATGGAGAAGGGAG
The DNA here is from genome assembly GCA_033961575.1 of Aselliscus stoliczkanus. NCBI lineage: Eukaryota > Metazoa > Chordata > Mammalia > Chiroptera > Hipposideridae > Aselliscus > Aselliscus stoliczkanus. The sequence continues at coordinate 165,921,548 of CM066730.1, forward strand.
GAGCAATATTCCAGCTGGGAGGAACAGTGGGAGTGCAGACTAGAGGGCAGGATCTGGGAATGAGCACATTCAAGAAGGTAAGTATAGGATTTGGTGAGGGGATGGGATGGTGAGTGTCCCAGGGCAGTGGAGCTGAGCGTCCAGGGAAGGCCAGAGTGGAGGTTAGATGTGAGGACTGTATTATTGGGATTAATTGGGAATTTACTCCATAGGGAGAGGCTGGCATGCCTCAGTGATGCAGAGGTGACACTAAGACATCTATCTACTCTCTCAAGAACTCCTGTATTGTAGATTCTGTGTGAGACGTTTGAAAACTCAAGAGTGTCAGAGCCAGATTGATCTGGGTGGCCTTTGGAAAGTTACTTAACCTCTCTGTGCCTCCATTCCTTTTCTGTAAAATGGAGGTGAAAAAACAGGACCTCCTTCATAGGGTTACTGTTCGGATAAAATGAGATAATGAATATAAAGCCCCTGGTGGAGAGTTTGGCACAAAGCATCCCTTTAATATATTTCATTTCTCTCCCTTCCCCCACCTCTAGGAAGATCTTCCCAAATCCCCAGTCTCACCAGAATGAAGGCTAAAATCAGCGACTAATTTAGAACCACCAAGATCCCTGTAGACTCCAGGTCAATAGGTGAGAGAGGAAGAAGAGAGGAAAATGTCAAGCTATCCAGTGTCAAAATGTGTCCAAGACTGAGAAAAAAAGAATAATTATAATCTATTTCCTTCTCCTTTCTGCTGTGTCAACTCGGGGTTATATAACTGAACTTCTCTGTGAGGTACCCCCCTTGGGGGCCTCCAGAAGGCAGGGTTGGCCGTGACATAAATAAATACTTCTGTGCTCGCTGCCCAGGTTCTGAGCAAACACCACAGCCTGAAGGAGGTCGTGACAAGGAGGAAGCTGGGTGCGGAGTGAGCTCTGGCTGGGAGTCAGGGGACCTGTGTTCCAGGCCCAGCCCTGCCTCAAAGGACGTGGACGTTAGCTGACGAACTTTCATTACAGAGTGACCTCGGAGGAGAGATTCCAGGGTGGCCTGGGGAGTCATGGAACCCCTGGTCAGTTCTCTTTGTGGACAGCATAAAGTCCACTCCCCACCCTGGCCTGGCATCCAAGGCCTTGATGCCTCTCTCCTGCCTCCTCTCCCATCCATACATCTTGGCACCCACATACATGGCACCTCTAGTTATTTTGGCTCTTTGGGAGTTTCCCTTCTGTCAGTGTTTGTCCCCTTTCCTGGAATGTCCTTTCCTACCTGTGAGCTGGCAGAGTGGTGGAGTGGGCAGAGGTATGGGTTTTAGAGTTAGACCTGGGTTTGAGTTCAGGCTTAGTTAAGTCATCTTGGGCTTGTGAGTTAACCCTGCTGAGCCCATGTCCTCATCTGTAAACTGGGCTTTGTGATTCCGGACTCATTCCTTGTTGCAACAATCAAATGAGATAATAATTGCCAAAAACAAGTGCCAATGACAGACTTACTATCTTAACCAGGCATGTGGAAGAGTTTGCATGCATAAGTCATTCAGCAATGCACACCAAACCTCTAGCAGTGTGCCTGATGCAGACTGGGCACTAAAAATGCTGGTTTCCCTTTCCTCTGAGACCTGCCCAAGCCTTCCTACCAATCTCAAGTAGGTCAGTCTCTTCTGAGAATCTTCACAGCATCTCACTGGTACCTCAGTCACAGCACTTAATCACAGAAAGTGTTGTAATTAGTTGGTAGATAGGTCTGTCTTCCTTTCTATTCTAGGAGTTCCCTGGGAGACAAAATATGCCTTAGTCATGGCCACTTCACCATCCTCAGCATGGGGTCTGCCATTTAGAAGGCACTTGAATGAACAAATGAATGAATGCGCACACACATACAGGCTGCATGGAAGAGATGTGCTTAAGTAGATGCCTGAGGATGAACTGGCTTTGAACATACACTTAACTTTCTGGGCTCTGAGTCCCAGAACTCTGGTGATGGCCATTGGGGTCCCTCACTCAGCTCTCCATACAGACTCCAGGGGCAAATCATACCCTCCCCTGGGCTCTTACGTTGTTTGGACTTGGACCATAAATTTTTAGTCACTAACCAGGATACTTGTCCTTGCAAAGGATTATGAGGGGTCCAAGAGGAGACCTGGAAACTATGGCATGAATGTAGACATACTAGAATTTCCAGGATCGTCCAGTGGTTTGTGAATTGTAGACTTACTCTCACAGTGCCTGGGCTAACCATGTACCCAGCGTACTGTTATCTAAGAAATGCTTAGTGTGTTGGGGACAGTGTGCTTTTTACGCTGTTGTGGGGCTAGGACATGCTTCTGTGAAGAAAGGGAAGTCACCAGCCTTCTTCCCTGGGGTCCCACTTGTTGGAAAAGGAATTAGGAGTACAGAGCTGCTGAGACCTTAGGCTTCTGAATGGTGCCTCTCCATCGTGTGGCTACAGAATAAAGCCCTAATTCTTTATCTTGGCAACGAGGTCTTCTAGGAACTTTTCTGTCTTATCCACCAACACCTGCCTCCTCCTATTCTCCCCGACCCTAGGCAGAATGAGTAACTTCCAGTCTCCTAAACTCCAAGTATTGGGAAGCTGGCAGCACAATATCTCCCATTCCACATGCTCTTCTGCAACGTGACCTGGCCACTGCCCCCACTCAAGAAGCAGAGTCTGTTTCTCCACTCCCTTGAATCTAGGTGGGCTGCTAGGACCATTAGAATATGGCGGAAGTGACACTGCAAATGACATGGGCATAGCCTTTCAGTGTCAGCTTTTGCTTCCTCAGAACCCTTGACCTCCCTCTCAGAACCCAGCTGCCACATTGTGAGAAGCTCAAGGCACATGGAGAGGTCCCAAGTAGATGCACTAGCTGACAGCCCCAGCTGTGCTCCCGACCGACAGCCAGTGTCACTAGGCTGCCATAGGGTGAGACACCTTGGACACTCAGGCCAGCTGAGCCTTCAGAAGACTGAACATCTGATCAAAACCACGTTAGAGACCTCCAGCGAGAACCTCCCAGCTGAGCCCAGTCAATCTATAAAGCCATGAGAGAAAACAATAAAAAATGACTGTTTTAAGCCACTAAATTTTGGAGCTGTTGGTCACACAGCAACAGAGAATCAGCACACTGGCCTTCACTCCAGTACTCTGTTCCCAACTCTACACCAGTCTAAACCTTCCTCTATCATGAGAGCCCCCAGTTTCAGCCTGCCCACGTCACCTTTTCCACTTTTGACCACTTAGAATAATTGTTAGAATCATGATGGGTTGGCGTTGAGATCCCTGGACCTACTTTTCCTTCCAAACATTTATCAAGTTTATTCAAAACAGAAATTTTCTATCACTTTTGAAAATAGGAAACCAATGTCACTTACGATCAATAGAAGGTAACAAAATAAATTAGATGACACAGGTCAATGTCATTGATTCCAGCTAAACAGTGTTTCTCCCAGAGGGTCTGAGCCCAAGGCTGGTCCTCTCTTTTTTTGAAAAGATGAGCAAATGTTGCGGTGACATTGGTAGCCAGACTGAGCTCTAGTATCTGGGCAGTTATAGCATGTCAGCTTCGGATCCCCGGATCACACATCCAGTCATGTGTCCTTAAATTCAACAGGCAGCCTTATGGGTCTCCCACTTTCCTGACTACGAAAGGCACCAAAGGTCCCCAGTCTGTCCAGTTCTGCTGTGTTTTGGGATTCTTCAACCTTTCCCATATCTTTTAAAGAATTAGTTGTATAAAATCCCTTCCTACCCAAACTGTTGAGTTCTGCTTCTGTTTCTTGCATTGGCCTCTAACTTAAACACCTTCAACTTCCCATAGCTCCTGCAGCATCCCTGGATTTGTTTCTGTTATCATTTAAGACTTCCCTCTGTGAGTATTTTCAATGTGGGTCTTTGTGTATTCCATCTTCTGTAGCTTTATTTGCCTAAGAAATCTTGTATGATGACCTCATGTTTGAATGACAATTTGGCTGGCTTGAAAATTCTGGATCGAAAGGGTTCTTTTCTTTCAATTCTTAATAACATTACCTTTTGACTTCCTTTATCAACTGTTGTTGCTGACAAGCCAGTCTGAGTTTTGTTCCTTTGTAAGGGATGTTATTTTTTCTCTGCTCTCTCCTTCTTTCATACTCTCAATTTCACCCAATACCTGTGTGTGGGTTTTTCCTTATTTCTAGCTGGCTATTCCATGAGTCCTTTCTTTCAATGTGTATCCATTCATTTTTCTTTAATTCTGGAACATTTAAACTCCATTATTTCTTCAATTATTTCTTCTTTTCCATTTCTATTTTTCTTTTATTTTGGGACACCAATTTCTACTCTCCATATCTTGTAGCTTTGCTTTTTTATTTATCTTTTTATCTTTTCCTGCTTCTTTCTGAGACAATTCTCAATCTGATCCTCTTTACTCATTAATTCAACTGTATCCATCCTGATATTTATGCCATCTACTGTGTCCTTTATTTTAAATATTATTATATTTTTTCATAGCTAATATTTTCACTTGGTTCTCTCCTATTACTTCTTGTTCTTGAATTACTATGAATTTCTTCCCTTGTCTCCTTATATATTATTATGCTTTACGATCTTGGTCCATCTGGTCCAATAATTCTGCTTCAGATGGCATATGTAGTTTGATTTATTGCCTTTCTTTTCTAGTAGTTGTACTTCTCAGGTGTCTAATTATTTTTGGTGGGTGAGTTCAAGTTCCCCTAGGGGTGCTAGCTATCTGTCTGGTAATATGCCCTGGAAAAGAGCCAAAAGCTTACAGAGAGGAAGAAGGATGAGCCCCAAGGCAGAGAGCTGCTCAGACATCCTTGGCCACCCCCTCCTGGCTGGCACTCTGCCTGTATGACTGTCAGGCTGCACCTTTGAACTCCTAGGGAGAAGCAGCCCTGGCAGAAGGCAGATTCCTCTAGTGGGATTCCACAGACTGGGGTGGAGGACGGGGTTGGGGGACCCTGATGAAAGAGTGACTGCCTGAGCTTTGCCTCTTAATCAATTCCTCACTCCTTCAGGGCTTTGAGCTGCCACCAGACGATCCTGGGCTGTAGCTGCCAACTCCTGCACTCCAGGGGCAGCACTCAAAACAGGTAAGTGAGCATCCCTAAAGAGCAGGGCAGTGGAAAGGTTATGAGTTCAGGCTCTGAGGTCAAACTTTCATTCCACATGGAATGCTTGTATGTACAAAGGTGATGTCTTGGGTGATGGGAAAACAGTGGAAAACTGTCCTTGCCTTTATAGAGATTATGCTCTGACAACAAACTAACACACTCTCAGGTCCCAATCCTGGCAGTGCCCCTTGGCCAACTCACTTAGTCTTTCCAAGCCTCAGTTTCTTCATCTGAAAAATGATAATAGTGTCTATCCATGGGGTTACTGAGGATTTTGGGAGACAGTGCATGCCAAGTGATTCACACAATGCCTGGCATACTGAGGGCTCTCAAAAATGTTCATTATGGGGCGGCTGGTTAGCTCAGTTGGTTAGAGTGCAGTGCTCCTAATACCAAGGTTGCTGGTTTGAGCCCAGCATGGACCACTGAGCTGCACCCTCCACAACTACATTGAAACAATTACTTGACTTGGAGCTGATAGGTCCTGGAAAAACACACTATTCCCCAATAAAAATAAAAAAAAAGTTTATTATTATTATTATTATTATTAATTATTATAACCAATGACATTGGTACTAGGGATTAGGTAGGAACTGGGACAAGCCAGTTGCTCTTAAGGTCTGTAATGGGAGTGAAGAGGGTGGGGAGACATGGAGGACAAACAAACCAAGTTCCATTTCCCTGAGAGAACTATTAATACCACTGGCCCCTTTCCCCCAGTTCTTTGCCTGTATTTATTTATTTATTTTTTTATTGTAAAGGGCAGTGCAGTGAGGAGGTCAGAACTTCCACAGTGATGGGCGTGGGCTGGAATCCCAGTCATTTCTTCTTCGCTCCAGGCCTGATGTCTCCAGGGACACGGCAGACGAAATGCCCAGGGCCTGTAGTACTTTTAGAGACCCACAAAAAATGTTTTCATTTCTTTCAAAATCAAAAGAAAAAAGGAACTTTTAGGTTGAAGAAGAAAATGTTTTAATATGCCAATGTAATTGTATCACAATTAATACAATTGTAAATTTTTTTTAGGGAGGAAGGGGACCATGAAGGCAAAATAGCCTAGGGCCCTGGGAAGTCAGAATGCATCCCTGGTCAGCTCTGAGACAACAAGCAAGCTGCTTACATCTCTGAATCAGGGAATACGTTGTACCTCCTGGGATGCTGTGGGTGTTAAAGGGACTGAGATATGTGGAATATTTAGCATTGTGTAGGCACTAGCAAGCTCTCAGCAAATAGAAGTTAACTGTTTATTTCCCTCTGTGACCTGCGGGCTAAAATCTTAGGAAACCTGGAGTTGGGTTTCGGGATTGGGTACCGCAGTGTGAGGGGAACAAGTTACACACGCTTTTAATTGAGCAACTGACTGAAGGGAGAACCTCAGGTGGAGGAATAGATGGAAACTTCAAAGCAAGGCCATAGGTGCTGGGCGTCTGCAAGAAACCAGACAGCAGCAAAAAGAGTTGTCTCTGAATTCCCAGTGCAGGCCCTGAGGCAGGTGTTAACTCTGAAAAAGTGAAATGAGTGAATGAATGAATGAGTGAGTCATGAGTGAATTGTGGAGGGCTTTAAAAGTCCTGAGGTTGTTGTCCCTAAAAGTTGGCTCAACACGTCCTAAGACACAAACAAGTTTCTCCAAAGGGGAAGGGAAACTAATATTTATTAAATGATTGCTGTGGATAGTGCCTAGTATAATAAATTAGGAAACTGAGGCTCAGAGAGGTGATGGGGCTTGAACAAGAATCCACAGCTTGAAAGCAGAGGCCTAAGTCCCTGCTCTTTGCCCCCGCCTCACTGCTGGCACTTCTGTCCAAGGCTGGCCTGGAGCAAGGCTTGCTGGTCCTCCAGGGTCTGCACCAATCCCTGAGATGGCAGCGCTTCCAGCACCACCCACTCCGCCTCCTCTGGGCCCCCCAGCAGCCCAGGAGTGTCCCGCCCAGACAGGAGGCCTCTCAGAACAGGCCTGGAAGCTGGCTGAAGAACAGCCTCTCTGTCTTAGAGATTGGCACACCCTCTTCCTTCGGCCAAACTGCAGCCACCACCCCCAGGAGTTTCAAACCACATGAAAGGTTCCAGCCCGCAGCCACATTCTCGTCCCACCCCTCAGTTTTACCTACACCCAGCCCTGCTCAGGAATCCTCAGGAGACTAGCCAACTTTTGCCTTCTGCTCTTCCTGCATCCTCCTGCCTACTGAGGATCTATAGGTCTGATAAGGAACTGGAGAGAAAACAAAGAGGGACCCATTCTACCAGATCCCAAAGCAAAGAATGGGATGCCAGAGGCCAGGATGCCAACGAAGGCATCAGGAGGCGGATAGATGGAGATGGGGACAACGATAGGTGCAGGATGCATGGGGCTTGAAAATTGTTAGTTGAAATAAACACTCTGCTGCTTCCAGGCAGCCCTCAGATGGCAGCATGTAAAGTGTGCATCTTAACACAGGCACTACTGGCCAGCCATGGTTCAGCCTAGGTTATAGAGGTTCCTATTTTGGATCATTTGTCCTCATTATCAAACATATATCTTAAAAGAAATAAAGTGGGGCGGGCTGAGTGACGCAGTGGTTAAGAGCTGGCTTGGGACACCAGTGGCCCCGGTTTGGATCCCACATATGAGGGCCAGTGACTGCCCTCTAAAAAGAAAAAAAGAAAAATAATAACTAAATCCTTAAAAAAAAAATAAAGTGAACATATATAATTTCAGGTCTTTATTTTCATCATACATGAGGTTGTTGTTTTTTTTTAATTAAAAGGGTGTACTGGGCAATTTAAAATCCACTTTACCTTTCTTTTTTTTAACCTTCCATTGCATTTTATTAGGAGATTGCAAAATAAAGGGAAGTGTTGCTGCATTTTAATTCCCAGAGCATTTCATAACCCACTGTAGTAACATCAGCACTTGGAATTAGGAGACTTGGGGTCTCCTTTAACACTCCATGACTGAGCATATCTCTTCTCTCAGGACCTCCATTTCCCCACCTTCAAATGGATGGTGCCCTCTATTACCCTGAAGGATCCCTGTAGCTCTAATACTCTGTGACCCTGTGTCCCGGGAGCAATGGGATGGGTATCAGTGTGAAATGGAGATGGCTTTCCTGCTCTCGGAGCCCGGGAGTCTTGGGGACTCAATTATGAGCAGTGCTGGAAAAGGTCACAAGAGCTTCAAACTTGGCTCTTTTCAGGGGTACAGTGCCTCCTGTCTCCTATTGATATGTTGCTCCAAATCTCTCACTTCCACCTCAGACCTTTGCTTCTCACCCCAGGGAGATAGAAACCCCACATAGCTGCCTGCCATGAGTCAAAAGGTCCTTATCTTTGTTTAGAGCAGCTCCACCTCAAGGACACAGCGCCCTTCCAGCCTGAGGTGGGAGTGGCGACAGTCCACAGCAATGTGAAATGAAGCGCCAGAACTGGCCCAGGGGATAAGGTGTTGATACAAAACCACTACAGCAGATTCCCCCCCCCCCGCCCTCCCCGCCCCCCTCCCCAGACCAGCATGTCCCTCTAGCCCCGCTCACTGTGTGCCTGGCTCACCACACACACCCGCTGGTAAGCTCACCACACTGCCCCCTTCAGCTACCTCAGCACCAGCCAGCGCGGAGACCAGCAGAGACACGGTGAGGAATGTCCCGCCCCCATGAAGGGGTCCTCAGAGCCCTTTTTCATCTTTTGCTCCATGAGGCACCCATGGTCTTTTGTTATGTCTTGGCGTTCCCCCCCACCCCCGCCACCTCCCCCCCTCCCCCCCACCCCCGCCGGCCGGTAACCTTGAGGTGGACACTTAGAGGACATGAGAAAGGTACTTGACCTGCCTAGCATTACAGCTTCTTCGTGGCTGCTGGGGTTCAGGATTCCAGCATTTTGTGTGCCCTCCCCTACCTCTGTGCTCTGGTTATGACTATCATGTTACCCCCTCCCCACCCCACAAAAGGGGGGTCAGAGCGTTCAGAACGAGTCACCCCAAGTTGTGCCTCTATGGTATGCAGATTGTTTTGAGCTAAAGGCAAGTTTAGCCTGAGGCTCAAGAGACATTTCTGCCCCTCCCTTGACTACCTAGAAGAACATGGACCAGGGGCTTCACCCATAATAAGAGATGATCAGAGAGAACGCCTTTCCATCTATCTATGGGGCAGGGCAACTTCTACTTACTAAACATCCGCTCTTATCTTCCTGCAATGACCCTCTGAAGCTCCCAGGGCCCCTTACCTCATCATTCTCAGCTCAGAATGTCCTATATACCCGTGCTCCCTTTCTATCTCTCAGAATGTCCTATATACCCTTGTTCCCTTTCTATCTCTCAGAATGTCCTATATACCCGTGCTCCCTTTCTATCTCTGGACCTCTCCTGCATGTGGGGTCTCTGACTCTCTCATGTATGCGGGGTTCCTGTACATATGTATGTATTAAATTTGGTTATTCTCTCTTGCTAATCTATCTCATTTGATTATTAGACCAGCCAAAAGAACCTTGAGGGTAGAAGAGAGTTTCTTCCCCACAGGGGTGCCCCTAACCTGTTACTCTGGACTCACATTTACACAGTTGCATCCGCCTAGGCACCGTCTTCTATATCCATACTCATCTGCTAGGATCTGGCCATCTCTAAACTCACTACCATTTGTTGACTGTTAACCACATGCCAAGCGCTCACTACATATTCATTCATCATTCATTCAACAAATACCTAGTGAGACCTATGAAAGTCAAGCATTATATATATAATGGTGAGCCAAATAGACATTGATTCCTGCCCCCAAGGAGCTAATATATAAACTTGTAAAAATTAATAACTTCCATTGAGTGCCTGCTATATTATATGGATTATCTGACTTAATCTGTCAGAAAAATGCTTCGTTTAAGGAGCACATCAAACTGAACCAAAGAGAAATGAAGGGTTCCGCCCAAGGCAAAGTTAGACACCCCAGCTAAGGGCACAGCAGGGATTCCTCGGGAGAGAGGTCTCCCTGGGTCCCTCTAAGCTAGCCCTTGTATTTGACACACCCAATTCCTCCTCCCAGCCGGGTACCCAGACCACAGAACTGGAGTGGGTTCCTGGGGAGCAGCTAGTGCAGGGAGCTGCCCCCCTCCCAGCTCCTCCCAGGGGCTGTTCCCAACGTGTCTACTGAACCGGCGATCTGAACTAGATCCCTGGGTTCCCCGCCGGGTGTGGGTATTCATCTCATTGAATAGCAGATCTTCCTCCTGGAGTGGCTCCAGCTCAGAGACCGACCCACCGAGACGCCCGTCTTACAGATGAAGCAAACACGGGTCCTGAGTTGCTCAGCTCCCCTTTTTTCAGTGGGAAACGACCTGCCTTCCGAATGCCCAGCATATCAGCCCCCCAACGCAAGCTGATTCTCAGGGCGCTTCTCCGTGCCGGGCTGAGCTTCTTTCGCACTCTGGACACCATGACTCACGTCCCATCCCCATCGCCCAACTGGAAATGATCGCTTCCCGCTGCCCATCTCCGCCGCCCTCGCGCACACCCCCCAGGCACCTCCTCCAGCGAACGCGGGGCTACAATGGGACTGCCCCCACCCCCCGCCCCTCGGCTCTCCCTCGCGGAGCGCGGCGGGCAGGTGGTCAGCCAGCCGTCCAGCCTGGACTGGGCCGCAGTGATCCGCCGGATCCCGGCGCCCGGGGCTTCTTACCTGCTCGCGCGAGTCCCACGCGCCGGCCGTCTACCGGCTCAGCCGCTGGCGCCACAGCCGCCGCTGGGGCTCTCCCCGCTTGGGGACCCCGCCTCCGGCCCGCCCCGCCCCGCCCCGCGCAGGTGATCCCGGGGCCCCGGCCTCGGGGCCCGCCCTGGGGGCGCCAGACTCGGGGCACTGGAGTGGCGGCGCCTCCCCGTGGCGTCCTCCTGCCTCTCCCGGCGCTGGGTCCTTGGGGGATTCCAGTTCTAGCACCGCGGGGCGCTCAGGACACCAGGCGACATCTTCCAGGTCGCACTACTCTGAGGGCGAGGTGGGAGGAAGGGGCCTCACCAACACACCAGGCTGGACTGAGCTGCAGGGATTTGGGTCTGTGTCTTTACAGTGGAAGTGTGCTAATCTGATTGAAAGGTTTGGAGCAGGCTGGGGTTTAGACAATCACAAAGTGTCACACTTGGACATCTGACCCCTGGCAACTGTCAAAAATTCCACTCTGACGAATCAGGGACCTCTCCTCTATCAGACTGGTTTATTGCTGTATCCCTGGAGCCCGGGACTCTGTCCCCCCACCCCACCCCTCCACTGCACGATAAGGCCCTCAATCGATATTTATAGAAAGAGAAGACATTTTAGATAGTGTAAACTAAATCCCTTTCCTTTTACAAACAGAGAAACTGAGGCCCAGGAAGCAGAGGTGAGCTGCCCAAAGTCACACAGCATGTAAGTGACAGAACCAGGAGTACAGCCAGGTTTCCTCATTCTGTCTTCAAACTATTTCCAGAAAGTGATTGGTTATGGGCCTATTGCTTTGACAGGGTGCCTGTGAGATGCTGTCAAAGCCTTGGTAACTTCCTCCAGAGCAGACTGAGAACTGAGAAGAGTCTAGAGTTTTCATAGGAAACTCCAAGGCCGTCTCTATCAATAAGGATTGATCCGGAAGTATAATTCTGTGATTCCACTTCTTCACCAAAGACACGAGAAACAATCCCTGGCTTCACAGGGCTTCCCTGTGATGGGAGAGGCAGACCTGTCCACACAGCGGGCCACAGAGGAACAGAGGAGAGGCCAGTAAGAGAGTGCTCTGGCTGAGATCTGAGCTATGTGGGGCCACTTTAAGCAGCCTCCAGAAGCTCTTGCTGGGTTGCACATGGGGTCAAGGGCTTGGCACTCAGGTGGTCTCAGGTTCCAATCCTGACTCTCTGTTGCTTACCAATTGCAAGGCAGGAACATTTTTTTAAACCTCTCTGAGACTCAGTTTCTTTCAATTGGACAAAGACAATATACTTACCTCAGTAGAGTTGTGGCAAGGATTAAAAGTAAAATGCTTACAAAATGCTGGATAAATGAAAATTATACTAAGTAGTAGGGGCTGGGGAGGGGGCATGTTGACACAAAGGAGACTTTGCCATCTCTGGGTCGGTCCCCCTGTTCAGTATTTGGTGGTCTTTAGCCCTCTATCATCCATGACTCTATTCTACCTTCTGCTTTCTCCTAATCCAGGCCAGCCAAGCCACAGGACACCTGCCATATCAGAATAAGTTTACAAACACTTACTGTGAGCGATCTGGAAAGGAAACTTTCTCTCACCAGTGTACCTCATAAAGAGTTGATCTGGGTCAGATACCCAGGCCAAGCCCAGTAGGGTAGACACACGAAAAGGCTCAAACTAACCTTCATCTTTCAGTTTACTCATTCTTTTTTTTTTTTTTTTAAAGATTTTATTGGGGAATTGGGAGAGGGGAACAGTGTTGGGGAATCGGGGAAGGGGAACAGACAAGTTGCTGTCCTTTTGTTCTTCAGTCTAGTTGTGGAGGACGTCGCCCATGTTGGTATCATCATTGAGCTCTTCTCTGGTGAGGCAGATCGGTCGCCAGCCTCTGGACTGCCGCTCACCGCGACTCGTGGTAGCTCACACCAGCTGCCAGCCATTTATGCTGGCTGCTGGCCACTCACTGTAGCCTATGGCAGTCCACTGCAGCAGGGGCTGCAGCTATGCCATGCCGGGGACTCACAGCAGCCCAGCTCCAGGTTGAGCTGTTGTTCACCATCTTAGCTGTAGAGGGCACAGTGTCACTGGCCCTCATGTGGAATCTGAACCGGGGCCCTGCTGCTCAAAGCTGGCCTCCCAAGCCAACTCTTGGCTGGCTCACTTGATTCATTCTATAAATCCTCCTGAATGTTTGCTATAGGCCAGGCACTCTGCGATGTGGGACAGTCAGTGGGGTCCCTGCCCCACCCTGTAGGCCTTACCTTCCAGTGTGGGTGAGGGGAACAGCTGATACCCAACCAGAAAAGATGGTAACACAAGAGAACAATCTGTGAAAAGTTCCACGAAGGAAATAATAACGTGTTGTCATTGATCATTATTAGGGGGAGGGCAGGGGCTCCTTCATAGGGAAGGAAGTGTAAGGACTACCTGCCAGGAGAAGACAGGTGTGGGGGAGGAACAAACTTTCCTCTACCCTCAAGGTTCTTTCGGCTGGTTTAATAATCAAATAGATGTGAGACAGATTAGAAAGAGAGAGTAACCAAATTTAATACATGCTTACATATGGGAACCCCACAACACAAGAGGTTCAGTGATTGAAAGAGAACATGGATATATATGACATTCTGAGCTAGTGATGAGGTAACGTACCTTGGGAGCTTCAAAAGGTCATTGCAGGACTATAAAAAGAGCAGATGTTTAGTAAAGAATAGTTCAGCCCTGCCATCTAGATGGGTCAAAAAGGTTATCTCTGATAATCTCTTATTATGGGCAAGTCCCCTAATTCGAGTTCTTCAAGGTAGTTAAAGGCAGGGGCAGAAGTTTCTCTTGAGCCTGAAGCTAAAATTGCATTTAGCTCAAAAAAATCTGCAGGGCCAGCTGAGTGGCACGGTGGTTAAGCGCTGGCTTGGGAAGCCAGCGGCCCCGGTTCAGGTCCCACATATGAGGGCCAGTGACACTGCCCTCGGGGGAAAAAAAAAAATCTGCACATAGCTGAGGCACACCTTTGGGTGGCTGGTTCTGACCCCCACACAGGTGAGCTGAGGCCTGAAAGACAAGCAGGCCGTTACATGGTATGGAGGTGGGGGTTGGAGCTGGGGAGCATTCCAGGCTGAGGGAAAGCCCTTAAGGCCAGTGTGGGTGACCGGACTGGGGGCTGAGGGCAGGATGAGGTCAGAGGCAGGCAGAGATCAGCTCTGGTGAGGTCTTAGAGGTTAGAGTGAGGAGTCCAGATTTCGTTCCAAGGACCATGGAAAGCCATGGGGTTGTAAGAAAGGAAGGACCTGACCCGAGCTATGTTTTTAATAGACCACTCTGGCTGGCTGAGAAGAATGGATCAAGTGAGCTCAGGTAAGAAGGCAATGTGGAATGGGGGTGACCGTGAAAGTGAAGGGAATGGTCAGATTTCGGATATATCCTGGAGAAAGGGCAGACAGGAATTGCTAGGGGGAGGAAGATTCAAAGGCCATATGATTTTTTTTTTTTTTAAGGTTTTATTGGGGAATTGGGGGAAGGGAATAGACAAGTTGCTGTCTTTTTGTTCTTCAGTCTAGTTGCGGAGGACATTGCTTCATTGGCCCATGTTGGTATTGTCATTGTGCTCTTCCCGGGTGAGGCAGATCGGTCGCAGGCCTCTGGACGGCTGCTCACCGTGACTACTGGCAGCTCACACTGGCTGCCGGCTGCTCACGCTGGCTGCCGGCCACTCACTGTAGCCTGTGGCAGCCCACTGCAGCAGGGGCTGCAGCCCACACCGTTGCCGGGGCTCGCGCAGCCCAGCTCCACGTGGAGCTGTTGTTAGCTGTAGAGGGCAGTGTCACTGGCCCTCATAGGTGGGATCCGAACTGGGGCCGCTGGCGTCCCAAGCCAGCTCTTAACCAATGCGCCACTGGGCTGGCCCAACAGCATCACTCATAATCACTCTTATCTACCTCCTCCCCATCCCCTGTAACCATCATTTTATTGTTTTTTACAGGTTTAACTTTTTTAGATTCCACGTATAAGTGATATTATCCAGTACTTGCCTTTCTCTGTCTAACTTAACTTGCTTAGCATGTGCTCAGGGTTCATCCATGTTTCCCAAATGGAAGGATAGCTTTCTTTCTCATGGTTGAATAATATTCCACTGTGTATATATATCACATCTTTTGTTATCCATTCATTCGTTCATGAGCATTTGGGTTGCTTCCATATCTTGGCTACTGTGAATATACTTCAGTAAACATGGGAGTGCATATATCTTGTCAAAATCATATGGCCTTTGGGCCGGCCAAGTGGCGCATTGGTTAAGAGCTGGCTTGGAACTCCAGCGGCCCCGGTTTGGATCCCACATGAGGGCCAGTGACACTGTCCTCTACAGCTAACAACAGCTCCACCTGGAGCTGGGCTGTGCGAGCCCCGGCGACGGTGTAGGCTGCAGCCCCTGCTGCGGTGGGCTGCCATAGGCTACAGTGAGTGGCCGGCAGCCAGCATGAGCAGCCGGCAGCCAGCATAAGCTGCCAACAGCCGCGGTGAGTGGCCGTCCAGAGGCCGGCGACTGATATGCCTCATCCGGGAAGAGCGCAATGACGATACCAACATGGGCCAGTGAAGCAACGTCCTCCGCAACTAGACTGAAGAACAAAAAGACAGCAACTTGTCTGTTCCCCTCCCCCAATTCCCCAATAAAATCTTAAAAAAAAAAGAGAGTGATGTTGTTTAAAGGTACAAACTTGTAACAAGTAGTAAATAAACCATAGACCTAATGCACTGTATAATGAATATAGACAATAATATTGTCTTATAGTGATATAATGTGGTAAATACTGTTGTATCGGCGATTCTATTACAATATATGTATAACAAACACGTTGTATACCATAAACGTACACAATGTTACATGTCAAATTTATTTAATTAAAAAAAAAGAACACTACGTGGCAGTTTAGTTACTGATGAGTCACTGATCAATTCATGCCCCCAGCAGCGGAAGCTTCCACAACCAGAATCACTGACCCCACTTCTCTGCTGAGCTGGATGCAACTCAGGAACTCCCAGGTCTCCCCTAGATTTTACACCCACAGAGCCAGAGCCTGAGCCCAGGGGGGCAGGGAAATGTGCCCCCTGGGTCACAGGAATAGGCAGAGGACCCCTAGCTGCCAGCCCAGAACCAGCCTGAACTACTGGCCTTCATTTATGCCTTTTTTTTTTTTTTTTTTAGCTGAGCCATCCTGCCAACTGTTGGCAGCTCAACGGCAACTCAGCTTGGGCTGGCATCGAACCTCCATTGCTCAGAGCTCAGCTCGCACTCTTGAGCGAGCTCTTAACCAACTGAGCCACTCGGCCGGCCCTGGCCTTCATTTATTTCTCAGGCAAACCAGGAACAGGTCATCTAAGGTACCACATCAGGCAAAGGGAACAAGACTATTAAATGATATTCCACATGTCAAAACTGGAAATGACCACAATTCCAAGTGATGGAGAATGGCCAAGTCAATTGTATTTCGTAATTGAAGCACCAGACAGACAAATATTCAGGCATCTCCTGCTGGTGGAGATTGTGTGTGTGAGATGTTATGGGTTATAATAAGAAATATATATTTTGGTCTTTATCCATGGTTCCTGGGTCACAGTTCCCCAAACCCTTGTAATTCCTAAGTGACTATAGTGAGAGGGGGCATCTTTTTTTTTTTTTTTTAAAGATTTTATTGGGGAATTGGGGGAGGGGAACAGCGTTGGGGAATCGGGGAAGGGGAACAGACAAGTTGCTGACTTTTTGCTCTTCAGTCTAGTTGCGGAGGACGTTGCTTCACTGGCCCATGTTGGTATCGTCATTGTGCTCTTCCCGGATGAGGCAGATGGGTCGCCAGCCTCTGGATGGTCGCTCACTGTGGGGCTATTGGCAGCTCACACTGGCTGCCAGCCGCTCACGCTGACTGCCGGCCACTCACTGTAGCCTATGGCAGCCCACTGCAGCAGGGGCTGCAGCCTACACCGTCACCAGGGCTCGCACAGCCCAGCTCCAGGTGGAGCTGTTGTTAGCTGTAGAGGGCAGTGTCACTGGCCCTCATATGTGGGACCCGAACCAGGGCGCTGGCTTCCCAAGCCAGCGCTTAACCACCGCGCCACTCGGCCAGCCCGAGAGGGGGCATCTTTTGTTACAATATTTGGCTTTTGTCTTCAGTTCCTGAAATAGCTTCAGAGTGATAAAGGTGAAATGGACATTTTCTGTTATTCATAACAAACCCCTTTCAGCCACACCTGAGTTTATGTTAATGAGGCTATTTTGAGGAAGCCTCTAGTTAAAGATGAAGCTGATTGCCAGCCAAATGATTAGAGGGTTGGAATTTTCAGCGCCTCCTCCCACCCCACTCCCAGGGGAAGGAGACTTGAGGTTGAATCAATCACCAATGGCCAATGATGTAATCAACATGCTTACATAATGAAGCCTCCATAAAAACCCGAAAGGATGGGGTTCAGAGAGCTTTCACATGCCAAGAGGGTGGCACACCCCAAACTCCACAGGGACTGAAGCTTCTGTGCTCAAGACTCTTCTGGACCTCACTCCATGTATCCCCTCATCTGGCTGTTCATTCGTATCTTTTAATATCCTTTGTAATAAACTGGCAATCTAGTAAGTACACTGAGTCTTGTGAGTCCTGATTAATTAAATTAGTCAAAGCCAACGAGGTGGTCATGGGAACCTCTGGTTTATACCAGGTCGTCAGAACCACAGATAACAACCTGGACTTTGGAATGGCATCTGAAGGGGGCGGGGCGGTCAGTCACGTGGGACTGAGCCCTTAGCCTGTGGCATCTGACGCTACTATCCCCCAGTCGTGTCAGAACTGATTTACCATTAGGACATCCAGCTGGTATCAGAGAATTGCTTGGTGTGGGAACCCCCCTGCCTCTTCCAACATTTGGTGACCAGAAGTGTCAGAAATAAAGCAGGGTATTATTGAGAGGAGAGGGGACACAAGAGAGTGTTTTTCCACGAGTGTATAAATAGAAAGTGGAAACGGCACACATCAACTCTGGCAACTGTATAAAATGTATGGGTGGATACTGGTTAAGATTTGAAGGGAATTTGGTGGAATATAAATAAAGCTTGATGATTTTCCATGTTCTTTTGTAAAGATGATAATGTTTATATAAAACAGTTTCATAAGTCAATGAAAATTGCTTATAAAATTACCCAACAAACCACCCCTGTTTCAGATGTTCCATATGGATTCTTAAATGCTGGGAGATTTAAAAATAACACACACACGCACGCACACACATACATACAACCTGCTTTTTCCACATTGAAAATACTCAAATGCACTGTTCGCAGAGGGTGATGCTGCAAACCAGCCTTTGAATACCTGGGTTTTTATCTCCTGGCCAGGACTGTGCAGTCTCTCACTTCTCCCCTCAAAGCCTTAATCTGCTGTTTATGGCTTTTGAGATGGTTGCTGGGGAAACCAGATGAATGTCCTGAAGGATTAGAATGCAATTTCAGGGGGGAGATGAAGCACAGAGAATCATGAATCCAGAGAAATACAAGTCCATTGGACTGATTAATCCAGCCAAAAAAGAAAAGAAGAAAAAGAAAACCAATACTTAAGCCAATTGATTTTGAAATCAATTCCTTGCTTCTCAGTCAAGGGGGTGGAGAGAGCAGCAAAGACCCCAAAGACTCAGTCACGGTTCTTAATTACCTAGAGCACACAGTATGGTTTTTTCACATGGCTGTTCCCCAGATAAACACATGCTGTGTGGCACCCAGAGATCAGAGCACGCAGACACCCTTTCCTGCAAGCCACTGTCCTGCATTCGAGTTAATTCCCATATTACCTATGGGAACATCTGTGCCATGGAGAGGCAGGGAAGAAGAACTATGGAGGATGGATAAGCCAGGCATCTGTAACCCCCAGCAAGCCACCTGCTCTCCCCGGGTCTCTGTTTTCTCTTCTGTAAAGTGGCAGGTGGGACTGTTTGGTCTTTGAGGCCTCTTCCAGCTCAATGAGAAGTTTGAATGACACGACTGCCCCTTTTCATAGCCAGCCCAACTCATTTTTATGCTACATTTTTAGGAACCCTTTGATTCAGTTTCAGTGTATTAGCACAAATCATTTGCAGGAAATTACAAGGGAAAAACTTCTGTTCCCAGAATGAAAATGAGAGGCTGTAAATTAAGTTAAGCCCTTTGGCCATCAGCAGAAGCTGCTTTTCCTCAAGTGGGCAAAGAAACTGTGTTTTTCCCCCTAGGATTCCAGGAGCACTTCCGGGCAGCAGGTAGCCCATTTGCAGTTATCTCAGCTGCTGAATTCCTTCTCCTCTGGGTGCATCCTAGTATCAGTCACTCCAGGAAACCCAGAGTGAGGGTGGAAAGAACACACATAGTGAGAAGATGCAGCTCAACAACTACTTCATTTACTTGCTGTGTGACCTCAGGCAGATCTCCTAACCTCTCTGGGCTTTTGTTTACTCTTCTATGATTCATTCATTCATTCAACCAGTATTTATTGAGTGCCTGCTGTGTGCCAGCAGTGAACAAGAGACAATCACTGCCTGGATGAAGTTTACCTTCTGATGTTGAAAATAATAAAAATAAGCCAATGATATGGCATGTTACAGGGTGGTAAGTAATCTGGAGAAAAATAAAGGGGAGGTGGAATAGTGATATCTGCCTGCTGTCTACCACTAAGGGTGGTGATGAGAATTGAATGAGTTAATACTCATAAAATTACTTCCTCAAATATTAATGGGCTGTGCAACTAGAAAGAGTAATTATAATACTGTAAACTGACATTTTGTTAAATGAAAAAGCATTTACAGAGATTCTAAAGGCTAAAAGAGTCTGTGATCTAGGGATGGAGAACCCAAATCAGCTAGAATCATGGCCTAGGGATGGAAGGGAACTTGAACATCCTCTAGCCCAGGGGGTCGCAGTCCCAGCTGTCCCTTAGAATCACCTGGATGCTTTGCAAGACTGCTGAGGTTAAGATGGGTAAGAGTTTCTGGGGGTGGGCCAGGCATTCACTTTTTATTGTTTTTTATTTTTGCTACAAGCTGCCCAGGTGAGACTAATGTGTGACCAGGGTCAGAGCCTCACCTAGCCACAGAAAAGGAGTGACTTGCCCCATGGCTGGCACCCAGGCCTGGGATCTTTTCTCTCTCAGGCACAGTGTCACTGTGGATCACTGAGTACCTCATTCCCCTCAGTGCTGGGAGCCCCACAGGGGTGTCATGGCTTCTCCTCCCACTTTCCTGCAGGCTGGGGTGTCTCTCTCACCTGAGGGCTAAGGAACTGACTTCTGGGTGAATGCCAGGCTGTCAATCATTTCAAATTCAATTTCTGTTATGGGCTGACTTGTGTCGACTCCCTCCCCACCCCACCCCCACACACACGGAAAAAAAAAATTGGATCCTACTGGGAGTTCAGGGGAGAATCTGTTCTTGCCTCTCTCCAGCTTCTGATGGTGGCTGGCGATTTTTGGCATTCCTTGGCTCATACAACACCGTTCCACTCTCTTTCTCTGTCTTCTCATGGCATTCTCTTTGTGTGTGTCCATGTCCAAATTTCCCTCTTCTTCTAAGGACACCAGTCAAATTGGATCCAGGGCCCACCCGAATCCAATATGATCTCATATTAACTTACATCTGTAAAGACCTCATTTCCAAGGTCACACACACATGTTCCAGGTGGACATGAATTTTGGGGGACACTAGTCAACCCATTAAAGAGCTGACTACTGGGGGCCGGCCGAGTGGCGCGGTGGTTAAGCGCTGGCTTGGGACGCCAGCGGCTCCGGTTCGGGTCCCACATGTGAGGGTCAGGGACACTGCCCTCAAAAAAAAAAAAAAAAAAAAGCTATCTGTATATCTTCTTTGGAGAAATGGGTAGTCAGCTCTTTTTTTTTTTTTGAGGGCAGTGTCACTGGCCCTCATATGTGGGACCCGAACTGGGGCCGCTGGCTTCCCAAGCCAGCGCTTAACCACTACGCCACTCGGCAGGCCCACAGATAGCTTTTAAGTACATGAAAAATGTTCAACATCATTACTCATCAGGGAAATGAAAATCAAAACCACAGTGAGATGTCACTTCACAACCAATAAGATGGCTAAAATAAAAGAGACATAAAAATAAGTGTTGGTGAGGTTGTGGCGAAATCAGCACGTTCATCTACTCCTGGTGGGAACGTAGAATGGTGCAACTGCTGTAGAAAGCAGTCTGGCAGGTCCTCAACAACTTTAAACAGTTACCACACGACCCAGCAATTCCACTTCTAGGTATATGTATGCAAGAGAATTGAAAACATATGTCCTTGGGCCGGCCGAGTGGCTCAGTTGGTTAAGAGCTCGCTCAAGAGTGCAAGCTGAGCTCTGAGCAACAGCAGTTCGATGCCCAGCCCGAGCTGAGCTGCCACTGAGCTGCCAACAGGTGGCAGGAAGGCTCAGCTAAACAAACAAACAAAAACATATGGGGCCGGCCGAGTGGCGCATTGGTTAAGCGCTGGTTTTGGGAAGCCAGCGGCCCCGGTTCGGATCCCACATGAGGGCCAGTGACATTGCCCTCTACAGCTAACAACAACTCCACCTGGAGCTGGGCTGTGTGAGCCCCGGTGATGGTGTAGGCTGCAGCCCCTGCTGCAGTGGGCTGCCACAGGCTGCAGTGAGTGGCCCGCAGCCAGCGTGAGCGGCTGGCAGCCAAGCGTGAGCTGCCAATAGCTGCGATGAGCGACATCCAGAGGCCAGCGACTGATCTGCCTCATCCGGGAAGAGCGCAATGACGATACCAACAGTGAAGCAACATCCTCCGCAACTAAACTGAAGAACAAGACGGCAACTTGTCTGTTCCCCTTCCCCGATTCCCCAACGCTGTTCCCCTCCACCAATCCCCAATAAAATCTTTAAAAACAAAACAAAACAAAAAAACATGTCCACACAAAAACTTATGCATGATGTTCATGGCAGTATTGCAGATGATATCCAAAAAGTAGGAACATCCAAAATCCATCAATTGGAGATAAACTGTGGAAAGCTGATAGCAACCCAGTGTCTGACAAGGCCACATTGCCCTGCTCAGCACTGTATATTAGGGGTGCTGCCTTATGGTTGGTCATGTAATATCTCCTGCCTCTATGAACCCATGTGCCTTTTCTTCTATAGGAGACAATATATTTACTACACTTGTGATATGTTCCTGTGGTGCCCCAATGAGCTAACTACGCAGCCAATGGGTAAGATCTCCTAAAAGAGGGGAGACAACCCAAGCCAGGCGGTAGTTCCGTGGGGAACCCCTGAACTGAGATACTGGGGACTCAAGCCCCTTGGAAACTGAGGCACAGACCTCTGACAAACTCAGGCCAGAAAACTCAGGCCTGTGAGAAGCTGATGCATTTGCCTAAGGGCCCTACTGTGAATAGTCTCCTGAAAGATTAAGTCTTCAGGCCATAAGAGTTCCGGGTAAGAGGCAGCTCTAAGACATCCGCTGACCATGGAATTGTTAATCAGCCTTGTGTGAATTCCTTTGCCCAGTGCCTTGTTGCAGCAACAGATACTGAAGCTTTGACTGAGAAACGGATGCAGCCCTCTGTAGGATAAGAGGTGTGAAACCCTTTTGGTTGCTAGGTATTGTTATTTACAAACGAATAGATTTTAGATGCTTTTACCTTAAACGCTGCCACTCCTAGTCTTTTGGTATAGCTCAAGTATACTGTGAGTTTTATGATTGTGTTTAACTGCTAGAATTTAGGATGATTTCTAGATAGTCAAGATAGCTTTAGTAAACTTTCTTTAGGTGACTTACAGAAACCGAGTCTGGGTTTCATGGCAATTATCATAATAAAGACAAGGTAATCCTTTAACAGAAGAGTAAGTCACTGTACACCCTGGAAAGAGCACTTTCAGGGGAGTAGAGGACTGTGTAAATCCTGAGAACTACAAACCACTGTTAATGATTTGTTACAGTTTGGTTCCTTGAAAATTCTCAATAAAAGCTATACGCTGACCCGATTCGGGGCTCAGTCTTCCTTGGCTGAGTCCCTTGGGCTCAGTCGTCCTTGGCTGAGTCTCTTGGTCTCGTTCTTATCTTAATTCTGTCTCTTGTTTTTCCTTAATCTGCGTCGCCCCTCTCGTGTCCCACTTGCCCTTGCCACACAGGACGTGACAATAAACAAAATGGGATACAATGGAATGTTTTCAAACACCAAATAGAGAATTCAAGGGGCTGGCCGAGTGGCGCGGTGGTTAAGCGCTGGCGTCCCCGGTTAGGGTCCCACATATGAGGGCCAGTGACACTGCCCTCAAAAAAATAAAATAAAATAAAATAAAATAAAAAAGAATTCATGCTATCACATGGATGAACCTTGAAAACATGTTAAGTGAAAGAAGCCAGACACAAAAGGCTACATATTGTATAATTCCATGAATAAGAAATGTCTAAAATAGGCAAATCTGTTAAGACAAAAAGTAAATTGGTGGCTGGAAAATTACTGGTGGCAAATGAGCGGGGGGAAAAAAAGAGGATGGGGAATGAATACTTATGAGAACAGGGCTTCTTTTTGAGGTGATGAAATTGTTCCGGAATTAGATATGGGGATGGTTCTCCAATCTTGTGAATAAAAATTTACAGTGAGAAAAAAATGGAAGGATACAGTATGAGAGTAAAATTTTATAAAGTCATAAAATCAAAGTAAAAACAAGTTGTGATATTATTTCCTTCTCTGGATCTTTACGTTTCTAAAAGGGTGCAATACCATGAAACTATAACATAAAGTGGCTCACCCCATCAGAAATTTAGAGCAACGATCAAATAGTGTTCTTTATGGATTCTGATGGTATGGTACGTGTCTCTCAGTGTAACATAGGAGACTGATACAGGTGTTGATTGTCACTTGTCAGCTAGTTCTGTGGTAACTAGAATGGAAGGGTCAGAAACCTACACACCACAAGTTATTTTGGGTACATTTATAAGACTCACTTAAAATTTACTCCTCATCTCTTGCCCGGAATCAAAATTGGATGGTGAAAAATGAAGACCAGATAAAAAAACAATGCTTATCCATTAGAGTGCTGAAATTGGACTTCATATATTGAACTACACTGTAATAGCTATTGTGTTTTTATCTGCCCCTCTCTCGTTCTCCTTTCTGGAGTAAAGGGCTTGCCCAGCAGGCCACCGGGATGGGCATGTGACCATTTGGCCAATCAGAATCCTCCCCTAGGATGGAACTCTAGAAAGAAGCCCTCCATCCACTTGAGTTGTTGGCTGTCATGTCCTCTACAATGAGGGAAAGGCCTTTTTGCAGGAAGAGGGAATGGGGCGACACTTCAAGAAAGGTAGATAAGGAGATGAAGGGAGATTTCTCATCCTGTACCCTTCTAAACTCATATAGGTGTTCCGAACTATACACATCCCTCTCATGACTGCTGTAGCACCCCTTTGTCTCCTCTCACACTACACCAGGGCTGGTCTGTGGGATCAATAGCATATGGCAGAAGTGATGGTACGTCACTTCCAAGATGAGGTTATAAAAAGACTCCAGATCTTGGATTTTCTCTTTCTGATCACTCACTCTGCGGAAAGCCACCTTCCATGTCCTATGAGGAGACCTATGGAGAGGTACCTGTGGTGACGGACTGAAGCCTCCTGGCAACAGCCACATGGGGGAGCGCAGAGGCGATTCTCCAGTCCCTCTGATGACTGCAGCCCATGCTGACTACACGGTGCAACCTTCTGAGATCCTGAGCCACCATCTTAACGTACCTCCAGATTGCCGACTCTCAGAAACTGAGATAATGTTTTGTTGTTTTCAGTTGCCTAATTTTCAGTCATTTGTGATGTAGCCAAGAGATAATATATACTCCTTAATGGATTTTGATTAAACCTACAGTTGAATTTTCTCCAGCATGAACAATTAGTAAACCTCTCTCCAGGAACACATTTTAAACTGCTCCATTCTTAAATGGATGGTTAAGGGAAACGGACTGACTCTGGGTTGGAGGGCCCCCTGTGCCCTTTCACAGTGGAACTCACTAATACATCTAGAATTAGCAGGCAGCCCTGGTAAATCAATGCCCCAAGGCTGCTTCTCATTAACAAAGGAGACACATCTCCATTCTAGGCTTTCCAACAATTGTAAGACATTTCTAACAGTCTGGGAAATGACTCAAGTTGTTCAGGAAATAAGTAATAAACGACTAGTAAATTTAGCCCATAAAATACCTTTTATTCACAGGACTTACCCAGGCAACCTTTGAAAAATCACTTTTGTTCTAATTACTTCCGTTGGGGCCAAGAGACCTTGTGAAATCTCCCAGGATAGGAGATTGTATCATTTTCCATTCAAGATCTCAATTACCCAAAACACATTGAAGAAAGACAGCACCAAGTGAAGAATGATCTTGACTATTTCTTTGAAGGAAAAGGAAATGGTGAATTTAGAGTCAAACCACATGCAATGTTTATTCATTTGTAGCTCAGAGGACAGTGGATGGTAGGTACATTTCTTTTTTTTTTTTTTTTTTTTTAAAGATTTTTTTTTATTGGGGAATTGGCGGAGGGGAACAGCATTGGGGAATCGGGGCAGGGGAACAGACAAGTTGCTGTCCCCCTGCTCCTCAGTCTAGTTGTGGAGGATGTTGCTCCACTGTTGGTATCGTCGTTGCGCTTTTCCCGGATGAGGCAGATCGGTCGCCGGCCTCTGGATGTCGCTCACCGCGGCTATTGGCAGCTCACGCTTGGCTGCCAGCCGCTCACGCTGGCTGCCGGCCACTCACTGTAGCCCACGGCAGCCCACTGCAGCAGGGCCTGCAGCCCACACCATGACCGGGGCTCGCACAGCCCAGCTCCAGGTGGAGCTGCTGTTAGCTGTAGAGGGCAGCGTCATCGGCCCTCACGTGGGATCCGAACCGGGCCACTGGCATCCCAAAACCAGCGCTTAACCAATGCGCCACTCGGCCGGCCCGGTAGGTACATTTCTTTCCATCCATATGGGAGTATATGATGAAAATTTATAATAAAGGGAAACCTCACAAAAATGAAGTCAGGAAGCCAGAGGGGGAGTTCTGACACAGTACCACTCCATGTCAATTTTCCATCAATTATTGTCCCCAGCAAAAGGATCCTCAACAGGAAAAAATGATCAATAATAGGCCCCAACAGGAAAAGATGTACATTGAATCGACAAGAAATGGACAACCCCAGCAACTCAGCCAATGAGGAGTTGTCACCTCTCTGAACTCTAACTTTTTTCCAGTGGACTTTTGTTCAAAACAACCCCTCCCAACTTCCTGCTTTGTCTCCATAAAATCATGTTCCTCTGCTTTGTTTGTTGGATTTGCCTATAGTTTTGCTATAGCTTGTCTGTCCTGAATAAATCCATTTATGCTGTTAAATTTATTTTTAAGGTCACCACTTAATAAAGAAGCTATCGGAGAAAGCATTTATATATACACATCTAGCAACGGAATAGGCGGTACCTGATATTTTTCTGAACTATTTATTCTAAAAGGCACAAATACCTCCAATAAAATGTGGGTTTCACCTAAATGAATCACGGCAAGATATTTTACTCTAGAGCAATAATAGAGAAAAATACATGCAATTTTAACCAAGCTTAATGTAGAATCACATGAGGAAAGAGCTAGGGGTATTAATAGTTTCTTTAAGCATTTATAAAGTCTAATGGTCAATCAGGCTTCTTGGTTCACAGCACATTATCATCATCGATCCATTCAGGATGCTTCTTACATACATATATATGTGTTTAATGTGTATCTTTTTATTTGTATATGTTTTTGCACAATAATTACTGTCATACTTTATGTAATGCAAGTGTTATATACATCTCACTGATTCTTTCATCACTCAGTTCTGTTTCTAAGATCCATGCATGACTGTGAATATGGCTACCCTGTTGATACATATATATATATATATATATATACACACATATATACACACACATACATACATATATATATATACACACACACACATATATATGTACACACACACACACACAAACAACCGGGGGGTGCCAAAAAAATGTATACAAGTGGACACTTTGGTCTACGTTGCTCAAGCAGTAGTTCGCCATAATCTTAAGTGTCTGGACGCTGATAGTAACCGCTTTGAGCACCTCTTGTAATCGCAGAAGTCAAATGTGACTTGTATTCATCTTTTGTTATCGGTATATATTATTACAATTTTAATAGTTTCCTTTCTTAAAATGTGTATATATTTTTTTGGCACCCTCTGTATATGACTAAGTACTGCCAGATTGTACTTCAGAATAACTAAACCAGTCTACATGGCCACCAGTATTATATCAGGTTGCCTATATCCGCACCCTCTGGTTATACTGGCACTGCCCACTTTTTGCATTTATGAGAATCCAATAGGAGTCAAGTGGCATTTTGTTATTTTAGTTTACACTTACCTGATTACTGAGTTTGAGTGTTGCTTTGTAGTCTCCCTTTTCCTTTTCTGTCAATTGTTCATATCTGTTAGCCCATTTTCCTACTGGGCTGTTTTTCCTTCTGATTTGCAAAATTTCCTTGTATATTAGTTACTTATCCCATGTTAGGATTGCAAATATCTTCTCCCTATTGTCTGTCAACGTTGTCCATGGCATCCTTCGTTGAACATAAATCATTAATTTGATATAGTCAAATTATATTTACCTTATAGCTTATGCTTTTAAAGTTTCATGAAGTCTTTTCCTGCCTCTAGGTCACAATGGTATTCTCCTACAATTTGTTCTATTAACTTTACAGTTTTACGTTCTATATTTAGGTCTTTAATTCATCTGGAGCCCATCTTTGTATGTGGCATTTGATGAAGAACCAATCTTTATTTAGCTACATATGCTAAAAGCCAGTTTCCCCAATGCCATCTAGTAGAGAGTCTGGCCATTTCTCCATTTATTTACAATGGCACTTTATCATATATTAAATTTTCTTATAGACACGGGTTGGTCTCTATTCTTTTTCTGTAGTTTATCTCTCTTTTTTTTTTTTTTTAGAGGGCAGTGTCACTGGCCCTCATATGTGGGATCCGAACCGGGGCCGCTGGTGTCCCAAGCCAGCTCTTAATCACCGCGCCACTCGGCTGGCCCGTTTATCTATTCTTATACTAATCTCATTCGATTTAGTAAGCTGTCTTAATACTTGGCAGGGCATGTCCTGCATCTTTTTTTCTTTTTAAGATTTTCTTAATTATTTGTTTCTTTACTCTTCCATAAAAGTTTTAGAATAAGTTTAACGAGTTTATTATAAAAAAATATGGCTGGAATTGTGACAAATTTGAATTTATAGATTAATTTGGAAAAAATTTGACATTCCTAAAATAAGTCAGCCCATTTGAGAGCATGTATTTAATTACCTATTTCCTTATTAGAGATGGGGAGGGCAGATTAAATCAACAGGCTCCTGCTTGGAGTCTTCCTGTCTAATGCTAAGGTGATTATGTTAAGGTTCCCTTCCTGAAACAGGTCTTTCCATGTAAATCTCTTATGCAGGAAAACAGGGAGGGTCAAAGGTTCTTTCTGAGACTTTTCTTAATAACTAGTTTAAAAATCAATATCCCCCAAAAACTTTTAGTCCCTTTCTAAGCAATGCAATGTAGAAACTGTTCAATTTTTCAAAACATTTTGGACCATAAATTTTTCCCAAATAATATAACATGCTTTGAGACACTCTATGTAAGTACCCAACCTACAAGTACTCCCTATATTTACAGCTTCTGTAAATATCAGGGGAAGTGTGGCAAGATTTGAGATCTTTCCTATGTACTTCAAGAATTTAAATCTCTTCTCCTTCTAGATTAAAACCCTATTTTGGTGTGTGCAATGAAGGCAGAGTGAGTTATTGCTCATTCTCACTATCTATTTTAACATGTTTCTTGGAGATAATAGGACTCTGACATATACATTGTTGAATTTTTTTTTTCCTTTTATTTTTTTATTTGTTTTTATTTTTTCTTTTTTTAGAGGGCAGTGTCATTGGCCCTCATATGTAGGATCCGAACCAGGGCCGCTGGCTTCCCAAGCCAGCTCTTAACCACTGCGCCACTTGGTCGGCCTTTTTTTTTCCCTTTTAAATTGGGGAATTGGGGGAGGGGAACAGCGTTGGGGAATCGGGGAGGGGGAACAGACAAGTTGCTGTCCTTTTCTTCAGTCTAGTTGTGGAGGATGTCGCCCCACTGGCCCATGTTGTATCATCATTGCGCTCTTCCCAGGTGAGGAAGTTCCTTGCCAGCCATTGGACAGCTGTTCACGGAGGCTCACCGCAGATGCCGGCCAGCCCCACTGCAGCCTACGCTGTGAGTTCTGATGGCGACTCACAGTAGCCCAGCTCCAGGTCAAGCTGTCCTTCACCATCTTTGCTGTAGAGGGCGCAGTGTCACTGGCCCTCATATGTGGGATCCGAACTGGGGCCCAGCTGCTCAGAGCTGGTGTTCCAAGCCAACTCTTAACCAACATGCCACTCGGCCAGCCCTCAAGTGAAATCTTAATTCTAAGACCACTATGTACAACAAATAAGAGTGAAGCAGGCATGCAAAGCCCCAGGAACCTGGAAGCTCAGTGCCACCCAGAGGCAGCCCCACAGAGCACAGCTTGAAAAAGTGTCTTCAAGTGGAAATGTCCGCAAGTAATCTGATTTAGATTTAACAAACAAACATGCTAACAATTTTAATATTTGAATCCTCATACATTTTCTCCTGAAAAATTAAAGATTTCAGTTGGGCAGACTAGTGGAATGAGGTAGAAAGAACCTGGGATAAAGGCAAGAAACAGATTCTAGTCCCAGGTGGACTACTATTCAGGTGTGTGAATTTGGCAATGTCTCTTCCGTCATCCACTTAAAGGTGTGAGTGGGGGGGTTTGGAGGATGGGGGAGTGTTTTGAACTGTTCTGGTGAGATCTCACAGGGGCTGGAGGTTAGAGGACTTCAGGTCCTCACCACCCCCACCCCCTTCAGAAGGAGCAGCTCTGTTTATCCCCATCCCCCTTTTTGCAATCAGTTTACACTGGGCTTTATCTATAAGATTTCATTGAAACAAAGAGCAGAGGTCAATGGCTTAAAAATAGGTATAAGAAAACTACTGTACCAGATAACCTCTACAGTTATTTCTAGCTTCAATATTTTGATTTGGAGATTTTTTTTTTTTTTTTTAAACCAAGACAGAAAATAAGCCTTTAACAGGAATAAAGTATTTTTAACTGAGGAACAAACTAGGGTTGACAACTTTTCTTGGTGAAGAACACAAACCACAGTGGTTATTTCCAGGGTCAGCAGTGAGTCATCACCTTTAACTCCGGTACAAAACAGCATCAATGTTCAACCGGGATCTTGTTAAAGGAACAAACATCATATTTCACTCTTCTGTCTTTTTTGTGTTATTACCTAAATGAGAGTGATACTTAATGAAAATACTACACATAAAGAATTCAATTCAATGAATTGATTAAAAAACAAACAAACACTAACTTTATTTTCATTAGCTTGAAAAACAAAATTTGTTACAATTAATCACAAAGACTCCAAAAAAATTACATTCTGCTTTTGTCACCTTGATAGGGTAAGGAATGTTTAAATGTCCTCAAAATATAGGATAGCCATAGTTGGCAAGAAACAAACTACTACAAACTATGGACTGTCACTTCAAGCACACTGACATGTGGAATACATATATATAAATTACTGACCAGTTTTTTTGAAGTACAATGAATAGTCACTATAGTTTATAGTCCCAGAAAGGTAACATGCCCCCAAATATAACACGAGATCACAAACATGTTCAGACAAATAATAAATTCAACTCCTGGTTTCAATTAAGATAGACTGACGGACAAACTTGAACTTGGGGATTTGCACAAAACAGCGGAAATGTAAATTTGTACTCACTGGGGCCCCCACTTGGGGCTAAGAAGCGGCTGGAAGTGTATGGCACAATAGGATTAGCCACCTTTATCTCTCCTCAGTCCCCAATTTGAGTTAGGAAGATTGAGGAATAAATAGGAAACAATATGGAAAACCACATATTATCTGCATAGATATAGATCTTCCATTATGACAAGAATGAACATTCAGTCAAAGCTGTGGGTTTACAGGACATGGTTTTGTTTTGAAAGGAAATGCAGGTTTATAAGTGATCCCTGTGTAAATGGGCAGAGACACTTCAACTCAGTCCAAGGTTATTCTTCTTAACCTTGGCTGGAAACCTCTGTTTTGAACATGACAGTTTTAATAAACCGTGAACCTAGCAGTTGTTGCAATTTTTGGTTGCTTGTATATTTGGTAATAATAACAACACTCTCCAAATTATTAACATTTCCTCCTGATTCATGGCTAGAGAACACAATGGCGTTCCGTGGAAGATGATCCGGCTGACCCACACTCCAAGGGGAGTTCAGAAAACAACTGGGCATTTATCTTGTTGAACAAGGCTCATACACCTTATTCTTTAAACATTTAACTGTCTAAAAGGTGAGTTTCTACAACAAGGACTTAGCTCCCCAGCTAGGAGGCACCTCTTTCCCCAAGTCTTTGGTTCCTTTCTATTGGCACACTCACATAGGTCATTAGTTTCCTTTTGTACAGGAAGATGTCCATGCCAATGTGCAAATAGGAGCCGAGTGAGTGGGGAAAGGGAGACTGACCAAGTTCACCTGTGTGATAGGTTGGTAGTACGGAACTCTGGAGCCAAGGGGCTATCCAGCAGGCAGTGAACCCGATGCACCAAAGACTTCCATACATTTTTCCATTGCTTAATTATGTTTGAGATCTTCCCTTTTACAAATAAAGCCAAGGTCTGTAAAAGAGTCTGTATAAAAATACGAAGCACAGTCAGTCTTCAGTCTTTAACAGGACTACATTTGACTAGCACTGAGAGTGTCATCCCACTGCAAACTATTTCCAAATCATATTATATCTCATTTTGCTTCATTAGAGTCACATCTCGAGTATGACTATCTATATTTTAATCTCATTACTATTGAAATCTAGGAAAGCCCACATAAAATCTCAGCTAACAGCTGGCTACCAAGATCCCACTATTTAAGTAGATTCTAATCCCAATGGTTCAATATAACTAAAACACAAAATAGGGAACATCAAGTTCATTAATTAAAATTACTAAGTCTGGGCCGGCCGAGTGGCATGGTGGTTAAGCGCTGGCTTGGGAAGCCAGCGGCCCCGGTTCAGGTCCCACATACGAGGGCCAGTGATACGGCCTTAAAAAAAAAAAAAAAATTACTAAGTCACTGACTTCATCACCTAAGAATTTTCTTATTCATTGCATCCAATTGGGAGAAAAATCCCCTCCCCACCCCGAATTTGCTTGTTTGTTTTCTTATGACGGATTTACTGCCTCTGAGTGTCTTTAAGAGGCTAATGTAAGAAAAAGTAGAAAAAGCACTGGCCTGGGAGTTGGGAATGCCAACTCTAGTCCCTGGGCTGCCTTTCTGCGGGCTTTGAAGCAAGTCACGT
This sequence comes from Aselliscus stoliczkanus, assembly GCA_033961575.1. Classification (NCBI taxonomy): domain Eukaryota; kingdom Metazoa; phylum Chordata; class Mammalia; order Chiroptera; family Hipposideridae; genus Aselliscus; species Aselliscus stoliczkanus. Next base: position 165,953,740 of record CM066730.1, read on the forward strand.
CACCTCTGTTTTCTAATCTGTGTGACACGAGGATTAGACAGACTATACGATTTCCAAAGTCACCTTCAACTCTGTCATTGAGATTCTGAGAAATCAAATCTTTTCACTTTATAGCACTTTTCAAAGATGGAATTCATATAAAAGGGCAACAAAACCAGCTGTTTTTTCTAAAAGAATGAAAGTGCTGTGCCTGATTTCTATTTTCCAGTATCTCTTTGATTCAAACATCTCATAAGCCACAATGTTCTGTGTAAACTTTTATGTTGAACTTAAAAGTTCCTAGTAGCTTTTATTTGGCTTTTAAAGATTGATAGGTTTCAGTATATAACATTTTGGAGAAGCAAAGGTGAACAGACTAGTCTGCTTTCCAGCTGATTTTCAGCTCTTCAAGGCAAGGGAGCTGTTCTCATCATTTCTGCCTCTCGGCACCTTAAACTAGAAGATGCGCACACTAGTGCACTTTTTAAACGGATTCATTTCTGGTTTCATTAGGTGGGTATGTTGAAAGAGCCTAGAACAGAAGAGCCAATGCAGCATAGGTTCTGCCAACTATCCTTATAAGTGTTTTCTCATCCTTCACAAATGTTTTCTCCCAACACAAAGCCTCATTTTCTTTCCTCACAGTTGTCTACATAATATGATCCCCAAGAAGAGATTATGATTCCCGAAGAAAACATTGCTACTATACTGTCAGAGTTAAATCTAAGTAATAACTCAATATCAAAGAAAAAATATAGATCAACTTACTAAAAGAAACTTAAAAAAAAAGATACATGGGCCTCATTTCTTAGAAAACGGTTCCATAAACTGGATATAAAATAGTCACAAAAGAACAGAGACCGTAATACTTGTTGAGGTGCTGACTTATTTCACAATATTAAAAAGTTAATGGGCATTTAGGGGTTTTGCTTTTAGAGTTCATCTGATGGAAATATTATACTAGAAAAGATGAAAATATTATTATTCCCCATTCAGAAAAGTTTAATACATATTAATTATATATTAAATAATATATATATTTAATTTTGGTTTAAGTTTTTCTTCAATTTATTCAATGCTCTCAAAAAAAAAGAAACAAGAAAAAGAGAACAAGAAAAATTCAGGTAATTTGCATTGCTTGATTTAAAAAAAAGGTTTATATGTTATGGATAGAATATTCTTTAAGTGGAAGGAGGAGATGAAAACCAAGGCAAATAATAAAATATGGTGGATTTGATCACTCAGAGAATTACAGTGAATAAACATTACCTAAGAAAAAGGAAACTTTAAAATCCCCAACTGCTGAAAATAAATAAGATTTCCTAGCTTACAGGGTCCATTCTAAAATGATAAGTAGTGCAACCAGATAAGATTAAAAACTGGCAAAATGCTGAATTTAGTGGCTATCAGTTAAATTGCCAAATGATGATCTGAATTTAGTAAAAGTGCTTATAGAACCACAAATTTTAACTGAATTTACATTGAGGCTTAGCAGTCAGTGATAGGTATATTCAAGAAGAGTTTATTACCCCTCAGAGTACTTCAGGGCAAGGAAAATATAGAAAACTTTTTTTCCCCCTAATATAGTTTAAGTCCTTAGAAATAAACTCTACCAGAATAAGACATCTAAATCACAAAAACATGTTATCAAAAATGTACAGACACCACGGCCTGAATTTCTGCAGTTTTCTCCCTTTGTGGTGGCAGCCACAGTGGGGTGCCAGTCCAAATTCCTATGTGCGACCCCTCACATATCTCCCAGGGTGCCTCGGACACTTGCCAAATGAAGAAAACAGCAGTGCGAGTAGTCAGCAGAGCTTCCCGACTGAAAGTGAGCATTCTTAGTGATGAGACTTTCTTATAAAAAAGGCCTTCCAAGTCTGACTAGACCCCCAAGGTTAAAAAAGATGCTGGCTTCTACTTCAGGAGTTTCAACTATACACTCTGAAACCTAAGTGAGAAACAATTCTGTTTTAGGGAAAAAAGCCTACTGTAGACAAGGGTAAAAAAATTCACCCAGAGACAAAAGTCTGATTAAAGGATCTCCCCCATCTTTCCCTAATTCATAGAAATGGAGTATGTGTGGCTTTTCTTTCAAAGCAAGCCGAAACATGTTTAAATGGACAATTTTCAAATGGTCCTCAGGAAATCTTAGCCATTACCTTTCTAATTTAAAGTATACGAATGACACATACAAATATGGATGGCGCAGAAAAACTCAATGGGTGGCTGAAGACAGCTTCGTATTCGATAGGCTAGAAGTGGCAGGTTACGGCAGCAGAGTGAGTCATAGTCAGTCAAGGTCACTGGCAATATGTCCCACTCCCTATGACAGTGCTGTGAGTATCACTTTCTTCTGACTTTTAAGTAAGAAAACAACACGCATGTAGACTTGTGCCATTTGATTCTGACAGTCAAAGTGAGTTTGGCATTTCTTCCCCAAAGCTAACAAAAAAAATACTTGCGAAAAATGATTTTTTATGAATTATTTTCTATTTTAGGTTTCTTTCCGTGCAAAAAAAATTTCATGTATACTGAATAACAATTCACCTTTCATCAAGAGATTAGTTAGAAGCGATTATACTTGTACAAAAATACCCACACAAGATTATTAAAATTGTAAGACTACTTTTAAATTCATACAAATGGTACTGCATGTGGTGACTTTAGTTTTTGGGTACCCCATGCTACACGGAATCAGGGAAATGAACATTCTGGAGGGAGCCATTTTCCTAATTTGCTACTGTTTAAAAACAGTCAAGGGATGCCACACGTTGGGGCTAATCCTTGAATTTAAAGTGCTGTTCAGAATATCGGTTAAAATTTTGAACAGGTAACATCAGCCTCTATGTTGCTATGTCCACCACAGTGCAGGTTTGAGGCACACCTGTGCCTCAACCACTCCTCACCTCAACCTCCACTCTTAGCAGCAACACACCAGCAGGGGGAGCACGGGTCTCCACGATGGAAGCCCACCATGGCAGCTGCTTCGCGCCACAGCCAGAAGCCTCACAGCGCACAGTTGAAGGTCTGGGGCTCACCCAGGGCTGTGGTGGGAGGTTCAGGGCGCCTCGTCTGCGTAATTTTCTGTTTGGGGTTTTTTGTTTCTTCCTCCTCTTCAGTTTCACTTTCGCAGACATGAACCACCACACTTGGTGTCGACTCAGTTCCTGCATGAAGTTCATATTTCTCCCCTGTGGAGATACACAGCAAAAGGAAATGTTTTTTTTTTTGTCCCTGGGAACTTCTTGTTCTACTCATGCTTTACTTGGTGACTATCAGTTTTTAAATCTTTAAATCCTATGTCAGAGTACTTTATCTTCCTTTGGCATTAGAGCTTTGATCCTTTTAAGGTTTTTAGGAAGTTTTGCCACTTAAAGAAATAAGCCACTGGGAGGTCAAACTGGCAACCCTGTTGTTAGGAGCACTGCTCTCACCAGCTGAGCCATCCTGCCACCTATTGACAGCTCAGCAGCAGCTCAGCTCAGGCGCAGCTCACTGGCCCATGTGGGAATTGAACCGGCGACCCTGTTGCTCAGAGCTCACACTCAACCAACTGAGCCACTCGGCCAGCCCTCTTATTATTTTAAAGGAATGAGAGAGTTAGAGAACTAAAAGAAGGAAAAGAAGAAATTTAAAAAAATAATAAATTTAAGAATTTGGAAGAGATGATATAGTATCACCACCAATTCCTTGAAATACAGACGTTGTCTGTCTGGTACTTTGATGGGGCTTGGGGAGAAGGCAACTAATATTCACTACAGCCTGTTCTGTACTAGAATTTGTAGCAGTAAAAACTGCTAGAGTACTCAGTTACATTTACTGAGTATTATGCATACATCATCTAGTCCTAAAACCACACTGAAAGGTAGCTTTTATGATCCCTTTGTCATAGATGAGAAAACAGAGGCCGAGAAGATTGCCACTAAGTAACTTGCTCCAGATCATAAAGTTAGCAAATGCTAGAATTTGAACCAGTGTTTGTGTGACTTTATCCTCTACTCTGATCATGTTGCCACTAGTTGGCTAGCATACAAATTGTTGAACAGTCTTCAATACCAAAGTTCCTTGGGGAAAAAAACAGGAAAGAGAGATGTTTGTTACCTGGTCCCAACTTGGAAACAGCACAGAGTAAATCGTAATTGATAACAGGCATCGCATCTTCGCCCTGCTTCCACCCCACTGGGGGAGATGCTGGAGGGGAGATGAGGAACTGTTTGACCGGCTGGGGCGGCAGTAGATACGATTTGTCCCGTGTTTCACTAGACATCTGCACCTGCAGGGAAGGAGATACTCAAAGTTTGCGACTGGGCTATTCTGTCATTTTCATCTTTACATCTCTTTGGAGACAATGAAAAATTTCTCTTTAACAGTCTACATGTCCCAGTGGTTGGGTCTGGGTCTCTCTAGTTCACACCACTGAACGCTAAGTGCAGAGTCCACACGAGTTAGGTGCTCAATGAGTAATAGTTGAAGGAAAAAAATAAATCGATGACTAGATGAATGAACAATGAATGGCAATAAGCATTCAATTCCAGTTTTAGAAGGGATTAGGTTATACCATCTGCATCTCAACCAACTCCACCAAAAAATGTCCAGAAATCTTTCATTTGGAATGTGAGACAACAAACTTTTTTCTTTTTTAATTCAAAACTAAAACCAAGAAAAAAAAAGAAACTTTGAAACTAACACAGTGCTATTAATACATGAGTAGAGACCTAATGCCTTTATTTTACCAATTCTTTCAAGAAGAAACTGGTTTCTCAGAGTCACATCAACAAACAGTGCAAGTAGAGCCAATTCTTAGTAACCTCCAGGGTCCTCGGCAATTTCCAAGGCTAAGACAGCCTTTGGGTACAATGCTATGCCACCTCCCTGGTCACCCTCTATGCCAGCAGCCATTCTCAATGGGGTGTCTCATACAAATCATGGAACACAGAAATGGTTTCAGAAACTATCTTCTCAATACTCCTAAGGATGTTACATCATGAGCGCCATTCTAGATGTCAGGAGAACAGGTAATTCACTGATCTTAAGCTGTTAGGGCTTAACCCTCATGAAACCCCAGTTGAGAAAAGCTGCCAGAAAAGTGAATTTCTTTAACTATTAGTCTTAGCAGCACAAAGTTAGGAGGGTAAAGGTGTTTAATAAATAAATTTATATATCTGTAAAATAAAGGAAAACATATTTTTACATTATTTGTTGATTGGGATTGCTTATGTCAAAGACCTTCGATAGACTACAGAAAACGGAGAACTGATAACATTTTTGGATAGAGAAGAACAAGTTTGGAGAACAGTGCCCTTTGCACTGTGAAGTACCTGTGCAAAATACAGCTTCAGCTTCTTCCCATTGAAGTCTGTTTCGTGAAGTTCTATTCGGGCTCTTGCTGCTGCTTCCGGTTTGCTAAAATTTATTCGGACTCTTCTAAAGCTTTTAAACAGCTGAAATGTAACCTGGTCATCATAGACGGTGAAAAGTGCTTCAAATCTCTCCTACAGATTGAGGAGCACCACGGCAGAGAGAATGGAAAGGGGGGGAGAAAAAAGAAAAACCTTTAATAAAAGGAAATTTAAATCATTAAGCATAAGCAATGGGGTAGAACTCATTATGATTTGCCAAAAAAAGCATACTTTTCTTGCAGGTATACAAGAGGTATCCTGTTGTTTATATGCTCAATTTTGCAATTTGCACTTATTTAAAAAGTAGCTTTATTAAATATCGTATAGATTCAAATTATAAATGTAAAGCATTATAAAATAAATGTAAGGTATGAAAAATGATACATTTCAACTATAGAACAAGGTCATTGATCCTCTTTGGAAGTCCCCTGTATGCTACATGTTTATTCCTCCATCATTCCTTTCCTTCTTCAAAGTCACCATTTCTGGATATCTATGCTTACCATTTCCTTGCTTTTCTTTATGGCTTTCCATTTATTTGTATGCCTACAGATTTACTCAGGTTGTATGTATTCTTCAAGAACTTGTCTTTCTTTACATTTTGTTCCTAAGTTCTTCCTTCTTGCTGTCTGTAAGTAACCCCTTTTCACTGCTCTGTGGTATTTCCTTGTAGAGTCATGCCAGGATTTATCTAATGCTGTTGGAAGTTGGGCTTTTTGCTCCTACATTGCTGCTATGAACATCCTTGGTACCATAGGTATGTGTTTCTCTGGTGCACATACTCCAAGTGGAAATCCTGAGCCTCAGAGGTGCCACATCTTTAACTTCCATAGATAATGTCAACTAGCTTTCCAGTCTTTACACCAATTTACTCCCCAAGAGCGGATGTGTGTTCTGGTTGCTTCACATCTTTGCCAACAGTTAATACGGATATATATATATATATATATATATTTTTTTTTTTTTTTTAGCTGAGCCATCCTATCACCTGTTGGCAGCTCAGCAACAGTTCAGCTCAGGCTGGGCATCGAACTGCTATTGCTCAGAGCTCAGCTCGCACTTTTGAGCGAGCTCTTAACTAACTGAGCCACTCGGCCAACCCTTTGGACCTTCATATTTTTATCAATGAGAGGTACAGAATGTGAAATGGGCTCTAACTTTGGCTATAATTCACATTCCTCTGAATAATAATGAGGACTCTTCATGCTTATGGGACATGTGGGATTTGTTTATCTTTTTAACGTCTCATTACTTTCACTATGATCAGAGGCAATTACACAGTGATACCAATCTCTCAACATTTTTAAGATTTGCTTTTTGTCCAATATGTCATCAATTTTCATAAATCTATGTGTGCTTAAAAAGAGTGTATTTTTGGGCCAGCTGAGTGGCATGTTAGTTAAGAGTTGGCTTGGGATACCAGCCCTAAGAAGCAGGGCCCCCGGTTTGGATCCCACATGAGGGCCAATGACACTGCACCCTCTACAGCTAAGATGGTGAACAATAGCTCCACCTGGAGGTAGGCTGCCATGAATTGCCAGCGACAGCGTAGGCTGCAGCGCCTGTTGCAGTGGGCTGCCGTGAGCTATTGAGTGGCTGGCAGCCAGTGTGAGTGGCCAGCAGCCAGCATGAGTTGTGTAAGTAGCCATCCAATGGCCAGCAAGCGACTGCCTCCCCCAGGAAGTGCGCAATGACAATACCAACATGGGCCAGTGAAGCAATGTCCTCCACAACTAGACTGAAGAACAAAAGGACAGCAACTTGTCTGTTCCCCTTCCCTGATTCTCCAATGCTGTTCCCTCCCCCAATTCCCCCATAAAATCTTAAAAAAAAAAGTTTTTCACAGCTGTTGAACAGTATTGTAAATATGTTTAGTATAGTGAGCTTGTGTTTATTTATTTATTAAATTTTTATGAGTTTGAGTCAAACTGATGACATATGCCTGGAGCAAGATATCAAATGCTCCTAAGCTTGTGTTTTTTAGAAGTTCTATATATATACTAATTTTTTTTTTTGTGGGGGAGGGTCTATTTGAATTATTTATTGCTAAGAGAGGTCTGTTAAAATCTCCCACTACCTAGGTGGATTTTTTCTTAGTTTGGTCATTTTTGCTTCATACATATGTTTTAAAGTTATGTTGTATTATCGTGTGCATACAAGTTCAGAATTACTTTCTCTTCCTGGTGAACTGAACCTTTAATCATTAGGTAGTAGCCCTGTTTATCTTTCTCTCTCTAGGAATGCCTTTTTCCTTAAAGTCTGTTTTGTCTGATATTAATACAGTTGATACAGCTTTCTTTCAGTTATATGTTGATTGGAACTCCATTTTCATCCTTTATTTCTAACCTTTACCTATCTTTATGTTTTAGATATACCTCATAAAAACAATGTGTGTGTGTGTGCGTGCGCATGTGCAAGGGGGTGTAAATAAATCCAGTTTCACAATCATTGTCTTTTAATAGAAGGAATTAGTCCATCGCTGTGATTACTGATATTTTTGGATGTCTACCATCTTATTTTATCGAGCTGTCTCAGATTTTCTATATTCCATTTTCTCTTTGTCTTCTTTTCAATTGATTTTTTCTTTTTCTGTTCCCCCTCTGCATGAAATTTCTATGAAAGATGCTAATGTGCATCTTTCAAGATGCCTAGGATCCTGTAGCCATAGTTTTTTTTTCCAAAGGCAAAACAATAAAGCCTTTTTTCTTAAGGTTCATTTAGGAATACGCAGTTCCACAAAAATAGCAGTTTCTGGTAAAAAAGTAAAATTAGATTATATATGCCCTAAGGTTTTTGAGATGGAATAGAGCAGAAAAGGAGAGAAATATTTGAGTCATTCTATGATGCTGAGGGGAAAAAAAAATTGTTCTTTTTCCATTGAGATAATGGAAATGAGATAATGAAAAACCTAACTTCAATTACCAGAAGAATAGCACCATTAAATTTTCTTTACTAGTCACTTTCATGCAATAGTTTAATAAATGAAATGTAACAAAAGAGAAGTACATTCTCTGTACCGTTAGAAATATTCCTTAGGCTTGCCAATGGTAACACAATAAAAGGAACCTATGAATTTGCTTTGTTTTTGGTCTATGGGAAGACCTTCCAAATTACCTGCTGATAGGGAAGTAAAAATCATATATCCCTCATTTATTAACTTATCTCAATTTGAACATTTACCTACTACTTTGCAATATTTCTCCAATTTGATAAAATATAAAATGACTTGTGCACAAATGTTTATATTCCTCATGATTTAGAATAGAAAACATCATTTATCCTAAAAATTACTTTTGTTCATCACTTACTAAAATATACATTGGGGTGGCCGGTTAGCTCAGTTGATTAGAGCACAGTGCTCATGACATCAAGGTTGCCGGTTCAATCCCCACATGGGTCACTGAGCTGCGCTCTCCACAATTAGATTGAAACAACTACTCAACTTGGGAGTCCAGGCGGCTAGTTAGCTCAGTTGGTTAGAGAGCAGTGCTCATAACACCAAGGTTGCTGGTTTGATCCCTGCATGGGCCACTGAGCTGCGCCCTCTACAACTAGAATGAAACTACTACTTGACTTGGAGCTTATGGGGCCTGGAAAAACACAGTTCCCCAATTTAAAAAAAAAAAGAAAAAAGTATATATTTATTAAGCTACCAACTGCATGCCAGGCCTTGTTCTAAATGCTGGATTTCCAATGTACTACAAAGGGAAGTGAACTTTAAGATCAATCCTATTCTCATTTACTATATTATTTCTACATATTAGACTAATATGAAGAGATAAATATTATAGCTATAGTAAGGATTTTTTTTTTGTTTTTGAGGGCAGTGTCATTGGCCCTCATATGTGGGACCAAACAGGGCGCTGGCTTCCCAAGCCAGCGCTTAACCACCGCGCCACTCGGCCGGCCCAATAGTAAGGATTTTTAAAATAACGTATCAGTTTTTAAAAGGAAATATAAATGTCAACATATTAAGTACTAATAATTATTAATATTTCCAGGCACATTTCAGTTTCCTCAGCATCCATTTCAAAAATGGCTGGCTTTTCACTTTAAAAAAAAAAGTAGAATCGAGATTTTGTGGAATTCCACTGAATTCTTGTTAGATGCTTACTCAGTAAATATTTAAAAAAAAATTCTCACACGAGATTGTTAAGAAACATCAACAATGAGCATCATGGAAACGGAAACTAAGGAAGACCTAATTAAGCATAATTTATGGAATACCAGTTTTGCAATTCTGTCCACTCAACAGTTTTCCTTGCCCAGGGTAAAAGGACCACGTATTTATTCCTAATTCCCCACAATGAATGTTCCATAGTAATAATAACACATGCTATCTTTTTTTTTTTTTTTAAAGATTTTTTTGGGGAATTGGGGGAGGGGAACAGCGTTGGGAAATCAGGGAAGGGGAACAGACAAGTTGCTGTCTTTTTCTTCTTCAGTCTAGTTGCGGAGGACGTTGCTTCACTGGCCCATGTTGGTATCGTCATTGTGCTCTTACAAACTAAACAGCTACGTGATAATCATATTCTTCTTATTTCCTTTCAAAACCATTTTTTTTTTATCATTAACAATTTTTTTTTCTAATCATATGTCTTGGAACCACTCTCTGTTCCCCATTCCAAAGTACAAAAGGTGAAGTTTGTTTTCATTGAGGAACAACTATGAAAACAATTTTGCTACATCTCTCTGCCTTGGACTAAAAAAACCCAAGGCACCCGTCACTCCTGCACGTGAAGAGGAAAGATTTCATTGTTGAAAAGAAGTGATGCTTTGATGCATTCAACAGTGAAATTATCTCTGGCGTTCTAAGGCAAGAGGTTTTTCACATATTTTCCCTAAATCTGAGATAGAAAATTCCACCTCTTCAACATCCAGAGACTGAAGATTCACCAATGTCAGAGGCAGTCTCCATCTCTGCCCGATAGGCATGGAGCTGTTGGTTTTCCTCAATATCCCTGCTAACTAAATAGTCAGAGGGGTGGTGGACTCCACTGGCCAGAACAAACACACATACTTCCAGGCATGATGAATTTAAAATCTTTACTTTGATAAGCTGAACACTTGTAAAAGTTCTGGAACCTAACTCAAAAGTGCTAGAGGGGAGCAGAACACACACACGAATTAAAGTCCTTCTATAACCTTTGGTCTATAGCAGGGGTCGGCCAACTTTTGAGACGGAAGAGCCAATCCTGTCCCTCACAGCAATTTAAAAATTATTCGAGAGCTATAAAAATGAAGTTACCATTATGTGAATAATACCCTTTACAAGTTTTATAAATAAAACGATACTTTTATTTTCATTTTTTTAAAAAAATATTTTATTGGGAAATTGGGGGAGGGGAACAGCGTTGGGGAACCGGGGAAGGGGAACAGACAAGTTGCTGTCTTTTTCTTCTTCAGTCTAGTTGCGGAGGATGTTGCTTCACTGGCCCATGTTGATATCGTCATTGTGCTCTTCCCGGATGAGGCAGATCGGTCGCCGGCCTCTGGATGGTCGCTCACCGCGGCTATTGGCAGCTCACGCTGGCTGCCAGCTGCTCACGCTGGCTGCCGGCCACTCACTGTAGCCTATGGCAGCCCACTGCAGCAGGGAATGCAGCCTACACCGTCGCCGGGGCTCACACAGCCCAGCTCCAGGTGGAGCTGTTGTTAGCTGTAGAGGGCAGTGTCACTGGCCCTCATTTGTGGGATCCAAACCGGGACCGCTGGCATCCCAAAACCAGCTCTTAACCAATGCGCCACTCGGCCGGCCCTTTATTTTCATTTTTAATTTTATTTCAGAGCCACATATACGTACTCAAAGAGCCACATGTGGCTCGCAAGCCGCAGTCTGCTGACCCCTGGTGGCTCTTATGGCTCAAAAGTTTGCCGACCCCTGATCTATAGCATTTATATTGCCTTCAACAGCTTTCCAGATCAGAAAGAAGCATGGAAGCGAATTCAAATTCAAAAAATGAGGGCTGACCGAGTGGCGCGGTGGTTAAGTGCTGGCTTGTGAAGCCAGCGGCCCCGGTTCGGGTCCCACATATGAGGGCCAGTGACACTGCCCTCAAAAAAAAAAAAAAAATTCAAAAAATGAAATACTGCCTGTTCAATATTGATTTTTCTATTTTAATGGCTTCATGTTTATAAATAGAGAGGGTGCCAAAAAAACATATTTTAAGAAAGGAAAAAACTATTAAAGTTGTAATACTCAATATACAGCGATAATAAAAGATGAATACAAGTCACGTTTGACTTCTGCAATTACCAGAGGTGCTCAAAGTGGTTACCATCGGCGTCCAAACACTGATTACAGTGAACTACTGCTTGAGCAACATTGAACAAGGCCTCCGAGATCACCCCTTGTGCACATCACACACAGTACCATGCGTCTCAAACTTATCATGAACGTATGCAATTGTTAGGCGTGTTGGAGGTTCTGTTGCAGACTCACGTCTCCATTGTCATTGTGCTTCCACAACGCTCTCAAATTTCAAATACCACTTCAAAATGGTCTTGAGTTCCTCAAACAACAACTGTGCTTCTGCCATTTTCTTTGATTGTCCTGACTGTTGCATGGTGATGCTAGCATTCATTTGATTAACGTGAACATCATACTACACACTGCTACTGTAATTCAATTTTGAAAAGTAATACAGAGATAACCATCTCTTAAAATGCATATACATTTTTTGGCATCCCGAGCATATACTCTACCTTATTGGAACATGAATTCTTTTTTTTTTTTTAAACATTTGGGGAACTGGGGGAGGGGAACAGCATTGGGGAACCAGGGAAGGGGAACAGACAAGTTGCTGTCCTTTTGTTCTTCAGTTTAGTTGTGGAGGACGTTGCTTCAATGGCCCATGTTGGTATCATCATTGCATTCTTTTTTTTTTGTTTTTTTTGAGGGCAGTGTCACTGGCCCTCATATGTGGGACCGAACCGGGGCCGCTGGCTTCCCAAGCCAGCGCTTAGCCACCGCGCCACTCGGCGGGCCCATCATTGCACTCTTCTTGGGTGAGGCCGATCGGCTGCCGGCCTCTGGACGGCCGCTCACCGCAGCTATTGGCAGCTCACACCGGCTGTCAGCTGCTCACGCTGGCTGCCGGCTGCTCACTGTAGCCTATGCCAGCCCACTGCAGCAGGGGCTGCAGCTATGCCTTCCCCGGGAACTCACCGCAGCCCAGCTCCAGGTGGAGCTGCTGTTCACCATCTTAGCTGTAGAGGACAGTATCACTGGCCCTCATATGTGAGATCTGAACTGGGGCTGCTGGCATCCCAACCCAGCACTTAACCAACATGCCACTCGGCCAGCCCAAGAACATGAATTCTTAAAGGTCTATGATTTCCCCCTCAAACGTAGACTATTCCCTTCGCCATGTGCAAGAAGGTGGTCAAACCAATGATGAATCATTTTTTGATGGGAACAAACTACAGGCTGGTATGAGGATGGGGGATGGAAATATTCCTGATTAGAGGGTTGGTTACATAAGCAGATACTGTCAAAATGCACCAAATTGCATACTTAAGATATGTACATTTCACTAGGTGAGTTTTGCCAAATTAAAAAAAAAAAGGATGAGGGAGACCGAGAGAAGGGGTGGGATGAGGTGGCTACAGCACAGGATGGAAAGACAGAGGGAGCCTCTGGGTGTCACCATCGCTGGGACCTGCCTGGGAGCACCATAAGGTGGCTTTGGTCAACTACTATTTTCCATCTTCAATTAGGAGATTACACTGCTGGGACTGATTGCTAGTAGGACAATTGCTGGTAGTAATTCTGGTTATAGAAATGTCTCCCTTTTTCCTGAGGCTAACTTGGAAAAGATCTATGATTGTGGCTTATACAGAAGATGTGTGCACAACACAGGTAATTTTCAAGCAGTCTGGTGGCCAACTGCTAACCTCGAAACACCTGAAAAACCTGCCTACCATGTAAGGAGGGGAAGGAGATCTGCAACCATAGCTACCACCCAATTACATTAGCAGTTAAGCTGATTAGGCAGCAGCCAGGGTGTCTAACAGAAGAGTCCACACACACACACACACACACACACACACACACACACACACACACAACTTCAAGATACAAAGGTACTGCAATGAATATTCAATGATATTTAAACCCCACTGCCCATCAGTAAAAAAGAAAACTTTTGATTTGGGTTTTCTGGGGGCTGGCTATCTACTAGGAGAGGCACAATCTTCAATCCATAACTGAGACTTCTAATGAGATCCCAGCTCTTGACAGTCCCCCAGCAAAAGCAATGGCTTTTTTTTTTTCTTTTTAGCCTAAAGGTTGTTTTGGTTGTTCATTGAAAAGAACAAAGACAGAGGAACAGATTACAAAACCCCTTGGAGGAAAGAGCAGATGGAGCAAAACTGAGGAAAGCAGACAAACAGTGAAAAGCAGAGAATTCTGCCTTCCCTCAACCTGTGCTCTCGCTACTCCGCTGAGCTGGTTGATGGGCACCGTGAAGAGGCAGTCAGGTAACAGGTGGTTATCTGACAGGCAGTCAGATCACTGTTCTAAGACTCAAGATGGCCCACAGAAACTTCAGGTTTGCAAACTCATCCAGGCATGGGGACTCAAACATACAGTTCTTGCCCTAAAAACCATGTACGATTCCCTAGGAAAAAGAAAACAGTTTCAGTTTTCCGGCTGCTGTTACAAGTCATTAGGCTCCTGTTTTCCAGGTCAGTGCCATAGATCCACGCCAGCAGCACAAGGAGATGCACAACTCTGCTCTCCAGGATGCTGACTTGACTCTTCCCCTTCCTCGTTCTGGTTCTTCCTGTCCGTGAAGTAGGAAAGATGAGGGAAGTCCAGGTGCAGCTTGAACTTCCCATCCAGCCTCAGGCTTCTACTAGAGTCGGGAGAATGGCATATGCCAGCCAGACTGCAGATCCAATGGCCCAAACACAATGTCATCAACATGGTGGTCTCTTTCCTGTGACTTTGGGGATACAGCACTGGCTCTGATGAACATACCAAACCCGAGGCACTGGGTTTTTTCCACCAGTATTGGGATAACTGGCACATGAATGCAATTTCCTGCATTTTTGTTTTTTCACCTAGAAGAATGCCCTTGTTTGTTAAGAAATACGTATTACAGTGTTGGGCGTGAGGGCTATTACTGTTGGCAATTTACTCTAAAAATGGTAAAGGAAACAAAAGTTCTTTATACTCTCTTTTGTTTTGTTTTATTTTTAGCTGAGCCATGCTGCCACCTGTTGGCAGCTCAGCGGCTGCTCAGCTCGGGCCGGGAATCCAACCAGCAACCTGTTGCTCAGAGCTCGCACTCTTGAGCGAGCTCTTAACCAACTGAGCCACTCAGCCGGCCCGCTTTGTACTCTTGAACCAGTAAAAAATTTTCATATGCGTTCCCCATATACTGTACTTGTTTACCTACTTATTTATACACACACACACATACACACTCTGGACATGTTCTGCTATGAAACTTGTAAAATAGAAATATAAATCAGATTAGGAAATCAAATAGAGAAAACAATGTTACTGAACTTGGGAAGGTTCAACACAAATGTTGGGGAATGTTGGTATCCAGAGCCTGCAAGTGATCTTCCAGACTTTTATTCAGCACAGTTAATGAACAGCCAGGCTCAGAGGCTGGACGCTGTCAGCCATCATGAAGGTGACGCATGTGCCTGGGCTTCTCACTCCTGAGTAAGCCCCTCCCACCCAGGGGGCACCCTGTTTGGGACAGGTTTAAATTGTGAGAATAAATTTCAATTAAATTAAAGGAAGCCAAGGATGATTAAATATTACACTAGTTCTTCTGCATTATTTAGGTGTCACCTCAAATGTCACTTCCTCAGGCCTTCCCTGACCACTCTTGTTAGCAATCACCACCTAGCAAGTTACTCTCTTTCTACTATTTATTTTCTGCATAGTAATTATTATCTGAACGCTTCATTCACTTGCTTGCCTGTGAACTGTCCTCCTCTCTCTGTGTTCCGTGAGGGCTGGCGCTTCATCCTGCTCACCACTGTCTCCCCAGAATTTAGACCCGTGGTGTCACAAAACTAACTATTCACTGCACACACAAATCAAGGTAGAATGTGGAAACTGCAAACGAGTCATTTCTACAAATATGACAGCCAACCTTATTATTCAGTGATATCTTCATACTGCTGATAATTAAGATACAGAACTACTTAGCTAAATGACCTAAAATCCTTTTTAACCCCGGTTTTTTGAGACAAAGTATTCACAGTGGAAACTATGAATATAATTGGAGGTAACCGAAGGAAGCTTTTCACTTCAAAACCTTGTAAGGTATTTGAAAATCCTTCAATGTTACATATACTGTGGTGTGGTCTGAGGACCCAATGCGAGTCCATGAACTTTGCTACCAACCCACAACAAGGGTCAGTAAAGAAATTGAGAGAAAGTGTCTAGAAACATTTTAGCAAGTTTATATTGCTGTGACATTCTTACTGCATTTTGCAAAAGCATCAGTCTTTGGTAGTTTGCAGGAAAAATCTGCTCCTTCATAACCAATAATTTTGAGATGTATTCATCTACAGTTTATCCAAAAATGCATTAAAAAGTCATAAGGGCCGGCCGAGTGGTGCAGTAGTTAAGCGCTGGCTTGGGAAGCCAGCGGCCCCTGTTTGAATCCCACATATGAGGGCCAGTGACACTGCCCTCAAAAAAAAAAAAAAAAAGTAATAAAAATGTTAACTACCAGATTGGCAAAATCTTTAAATTCTGAAAATATGAAGTATTCGTGATGCTGTGGAGCAATGGGAATTCTTATATGGGGCTGGTACTTAAACAGATACAAAGTTAGAGACTATCTGACAGTATCTGCTAAGATCTAAGGAGTGCAACCTTACAAGCCAGCAACATCAGTCCTGGGACAGACCCTGAGGAGACACCGCCCAACCACCACCACCACCACAACACACATACAGGATACCCAGAACATTTACAGCATCACTGCTGCAGTAGCAACGTATCAAAAGTAACCTAAATGTCTAACACAGAATGGGTAAATAAATGATGATGTGTTTGTAAATCCAGCAAGTGAAACTGAATATATACTTCAATGTGGATTAATCTTACAGATATAATGCTGAACCAAAAAAAATAAGAACTTATACAATTATGCCATTTATATAAACTTTAAAATAACATCAAATACTATGTATTTTATTAGTGTTTTACAGTTATTAGTGGACTGATCCTGCCCATAATGTTAGATTTATATTTAAGTATTTCATGGTACTACTGTAAATAGTAATGTTTTTTAAACTTCAAGTTCCAAATGTTTCCTGGTAGTTCTAAGTTTTATGTAGATTCCTTTCTAAATAAAAATCATGTCAACAGCATATAGAGAAATATTTAAAAGTAGTATAAATATACACACATAGTATTAGGCTGAACCAGAAGAAATACCAATATTTGACCTACAAATTTATCATTTCAATTTCACGTTTCAAAGTTGCATGGATGAATGGAACAACACATCTGCCTGACGTAGGCAGGTTGTGTTATCCAACTGGTCACCTGTGGGGGCTGGAACCTGCGAGGAGCCTCAGATTGTCAGCTTGAGCGTCAGAAGAGGAGGGAATTTTTCACTGGCTTTAGTCTCCCACTGGTCAAGGATTACCCAGTGGGATGTTAACTCCCTCCCAAGCCCACATCTGCACATGCATCAGTAAGGCTGAGCAACTGCACACAGGTGCAGAGAAACACTGGGACAGTGAGATACCCACAATACAGCAGAGGCAGCTGCTCTGAAAAGGTAGGCCAAAAAGTTGTTAAGTGGGGCAACAGAGGTGTCTGATGCATACATGTTACATACTCAATGTATATATGCTGTATGTGTACGTATATATACATATAAAAGCATATTACTTACAGTTAAAATATATTTTTATATATTATATTTACATATTATATATATGTATATTACAAAGAATAACTCAAAATGGGTTCTTTTCTATTGTAAAATATACATAACACAAAATTTACCATTTTAACCATTTTTAAGTGTACAGTTCAGTGGCATTAAGTATATTCACACTGCTGACCATCACCACCATCTATCTCCAGAACCTTTTTTCCGCCCCCATGCGGGAGTCGAACTGGCAACCTTGCTGTTAAGAGCACACGCTCCATCCACTGAGCCATCCAGGAGGCAGCTCAGCTCAAGGTGCAGAGTTCGGTCCCAGCCACAGGTGGGCATAGCCCACCATCGAACAGACAATCATGTCATTAGGAGCACGCGCTCTCACCAGATGAGCCATCCTGCCACCTGTTGGCAGCTCAGCTCAGGGGAAGCTCACTGGCCCATGTGGGAATCGAACCAGCGATCCTGTTGCTCAGAGCTCATGCTCTTAACCAACTGAGCCACTCGGCTGGCCCCTCCAGAACTTTTTCATCTTCCCAAATTGAAACTCAACCCATTAAACAACTCCCCATTCCCTCCTTAGTCCAGCCCCTGGCAGCCATCCTTCTACTTTCTGTCTCTGTGACTGACTACTTACTCTAGATATCTCATGTGATTACTTGTCCTCTTGTGTCGGGCTTATTTCACTCAGCGAAATGTCTTTCAACGTTCATCCATGTTGTAGAATGTATCAGAATTTCACTCACTTTTAAGGCTGAATAATATTCCATCATATTGTATACACACTGCATTTTGTTTCTTCCTCCATCTAACAATGACCTTTGGGTTGTTTCCACCTCTTGACTATTGTGAATTGTGCTGCTATAAACACTGGTGCACAAATATCTGTTCGAGCTCCTTTGAACTCTTGCTTGTATGCTCCCAGGAGCAGAACTGCTGGATCATATGGTAACAGCCATACTGTTTTCCACAGCAGCTACACCATTTTACATCCCCACCGGCTGTGTACACGTGTTCCAATTTCTCCACATGCTTGTCAACATTTGTTTTCTGTTTTTATGATAATAACCATCCAAATGGGCATGAAGTGGTATCTCATTATAATTCTGATTTATATTTCCCTAGTTATTAGTGATGTTGAGCATATTTTCACGTGCTTATTGGCAGTTTCTATGCATCTTCCTTGGAGAAATGTCTATTCGAGTCCTTTGCCCATTTTTCAACTGGGTTGGTTTTTATTTTTTTAGTTTCAGGAGTTTTTTCATGTAGTCTAGATATTAATCCCTTATCAGATATGTGATTTGAAAATACTTTCTCCCATTCTGCAGGTTGCCTTTTCACTTTGTTTATGGTGACCTTTGATGCACACGTATTTAATTTAGAAGTCCAATCTATTTTTTCTGTTGGCCTGTGCTTTTTGGTGTCATATCCAAGAAATTACTGCCAAATCCGATGTCAAGTGCTCTCTATGTTTTCTTCCACGAATTTTATCATTTTAGCTCTCACATTTAATCCACTTTGATCAACTTTGAATTAATTTTTGTATATGGTATAAGGTAAGAGTCCAACTTCATTCTTTTGCATGTGAATATCCAGTTTTCCCAGCACCACTGTTGAAAAGATTGTCCTTTCCCCATTGAATGGTCTGGGCACACTTGTTGAAAATCATTTGACCATACAGGCAAGGGTTTATTTCTGGGGTTTCTGTTCTGTTCTACCAGTCAATATGTCTACCTTTATGCCAGTATCACACTGGTTTATTTCCATTTTTTATTGAGATATAATTGACATGTAAGTATCACACTGTTTTGACCACTGTAGCTTTGTATTAAGTTTTGAAACCAGAAAGTGTGAGTCCTCCAACTTTATTCTTTTTCAAGATTGTTTTCGTTATATGGGGTCTCTTGAGAATCCACATGAATTTTAGGATGAGTTTTTCTATTTCTATAACAAATGTCATTGATTGGGATTTTGATAGGAATTGATTGCATTGAATTTGTAGATCGCTTTCAGTAGTATTGATATCTTAACAATATTAAGTCTTCCAGTCCATGGACACAAGATATCTTTCTATTTATTTGTAGCCAGAATGTACTACAGATTCATTTAAACAAATATTTACTGAAACCATATTATGTTCTAGGCACTGTTCAAAAAACAGTTCATTGTAATAGAAACATTCTTCCTTTGAATCCCCTTTTGCAATTCCCAAATTTCAGGCAACAAATCACTTTTCTCAAAGGATTTACTTCTTTCAGATTGAAGGTTGTGTCAGAAAACACATAACTGATTTAGTCTAAAAACTAGAGAATCAGTGTATTCAGTTAACTTCCAAAGATCATTTAATTTTCTTACATAATATTTTCTAGTCTTTTTGAAATGGAGGGTATAGAACCAAAATGCTTGATAGATTTATATTGTGCATATGATTGATTACACAGACTATGAACGAATCTGGGCCAGTGTGTACCTGAGATCATAATTTCAGATGAAATCCCCTATGTACTATTGGGTTGTCGGAAAAATCATGACATATTTTTCTGTTTTTCGTTGCAAAAATGAGTCATGACTTTTCCGACAACCCAATACTTGCCCTCACTCAGCTTGTAATTCTGTGTCTTCATCACAGCACTGCATCACTAATCCTCAACAACCATCTCACAGATTGCGTTCATTCAACAAACATGTAACAGATGTTAGTTACCCTGCACTGGGAACTGAAGCAGATGCTACGTGTCACTGATCATAAAGCAGGGCCAGGAAACCAAGCAGGGATGCCTTCATATGCCCCAACCATCATCATTAGAAAAACAACTCAAATCAATCAAATGTTCTAGAGTGAAGGTCAGTAGAGACAGTTTCAGGGCAGTACTTGTGAAGGAACTAGAATCCAAAAGTCATATGCATTTCTTTGTTAGGTCCGTCCTATCTAGAATATTACTTTGCATTAACATTTACCGAGTCCCCTCAGACACAGACCTAAAACAGAATGAAGAAAACAGTTCCATTTCTTACATTATAAAAACCTAAATTGTATTTTGAAAACCTCTCATGTTCAATTCAGAAGCCTGCTTAATTTTTCCTTGCTTTAAGAAAGGGAGAGCTGGAGCTGAAAACAACAGACAAGTAAATAAAATCACATTGGGACAAACCCAAATCTGTTATAGAAAAATTGGGTACTAAACCCGCTGTGCTCCTGATGGCGCTACTGATTAGCTGAGCACAGGCATTAAAACTAACGCCAGTGCTGCTGCAGAAACGTAAATGAAAAGATAAGCCTTTTCCTCAGTTTACTTTTCTCCCAGTTTATCCTGTTCTTTACTTTTCCTCCCCCACCTCACAGATATTCTCAAGAAACATTGATGAAAATGTAGAGCCAAAACCTAGCGATCTAAAATGAGATTCGCCTGCCCATGCAAACGACATCTATGTTCTTTAGTCTGCTGTTCAGAAGAGGGTGAAAGCTCGTTTCAACAATTATAAAGTCAGAAAGACAAAAACCTTTTAAAGTCAGGAAAAAAAAACAAACCCTAAAATTCTTTTCAAAATAAAGCCTATAATTGCAATTGTATTTAAAGGGCTTTGTTTTTTGCACATATGCGGATGACCTACATACACGGGTTATTCCAGGAGAAATTAAAGCAAAATAAGACATTAGTAAGAAAAAAAAATGTAAAGGAAACATTTGATTCTCCCCACATTTTATTATTATTATTATTTTTTAGCTGAGCCATCCTGCCACCTGTTGGCAGCTCAGCGGCAGCTCAGCTCGGGCTGGGCATCGAACTGCTGTTGCTCAGAGCTCAGCGCACACTCCTGAGTGAGCTCTTAACCAACTGAGCCACTCGGTCGGCCCAATTCTCCCCACATTTTATATCTAATTGATGATCCACATATAATTTTTTTTATATAACCATTTTACAGTTTATAGTTTCAATTATTACTATTAAGGCTTTATAGAAAATTTACTATGACCAAGAATTGTATATAACCTGAAGTCCACTGCACTGCTACTACAATTTCTGCTGATACGATTTCCAATATAAATTTAGGTTAGCTATAACCTCAAATAGTTTTTAAAATGAAAACAGGAATTCACCACTTTGTCAAGTTAAAAAAGTTCTTAGGCTGCAATTAAAAAAGAAAAAGTTGGAACAGATAAGAATGTGGGGTTTGTTGAATTCTGATGCATATAATTTTAAGATAAACTAGTAATAGATGTGGTTTCTCACAATCACAAATAAACAAGGTTAATGTAATTATATGAAAATTTAGAGCTCTTAGGAGGTATGAGAACATTAGTATGATTTCAAAATTTCTACATGATGACTGAATTTGGGAAAGAAAATAGCATTTGTAAATGAAAAAAAAAACACAACAACCCACAAAAACCCAAAAGATACAAATGGGTGGCTGTATTCCCTCTCCCTTGTCCCACTTCCAGGTCTTCAGCCTCTCCAGGCAGGTTTATTGCAGGAGCATATAGAGGCACGTATATCTCCTAACTGGCTCCCTGCTTCTAGCTCTCCTTCCATCACTCTGCCCTGCACATGGTATCTGCTGATCCTCCTAACGTGTGCTTATCATCAATCCTTTGCTCAGATGATGTTCCCACAAAAGGGCAAGTGCCTGAGCTTCGCACGGTGCTGCACACTCAGCTTTCTAGCCCCATTTCTCTTGACTTTGGCTACCTCTCGCTTGTGCACCAGCCACAGAGCCGCTTGCACTCCCTGACGGGGTCCACACTCTCCTAATTCACCTTTTGCTAGTTCTGTTCCCTCTGGCCGGAATTCCCTCTCCCTTCCCTGCTAAACTCCTACCCAACTCTCACAGCTCTCCCCTCAATGCCTTCTCCCCATCAAGTCTTTTATTCCAGCTAGCTGTAATTCTGTCTCCTCTGACACCACTTTCAAGTGTGTCTAAAGGCACTAGTATTCCATCTTACATCACATTTCTTGTTATCTGTACTGTAAACTGTGTGAGGCAGAAGCTGTTTAAATTTCTGCTCTGTCCCCTGAAGCAACTGGCACAGTGCCTGACTCAATGGGGGCAGCACTCAACTGTGGAGTGAGTCAAGCTATATGGAGTTCTGCTTCAAGAAAGTCACTGGGAGGAAAAAGTGCAGATAGAAAATTAAAGGGCCAGTGATAGCACTTTGTGAGGGAAAAAAAAAAAAAATCTTAGAACATGCAAACTTTATACCAATGCCAGAAATATTTTACTTTTGTAGGACTAAGACCTATAGGCTTTTGTGAGGTCATGATGGAAAAATAAACACACAAAACCTCTTTCCAGGTAAATAATAAATGAACTAAAGGAGAGTAACCTTTAAAAAATACACTCATTTTGCCCCAAACTGTAGAAAGTAAAACAAGAAATGTTAACAATTCTGTTATAATGGAATCATAAGTAGTCCTAATTATGTAATTAACCCCAGGAAAACACTTAAATTAAATCCTTCTTTTGTGAATTTACTCCCAAGTAATAGGAAGTCACGCTAAACATCACTAAATTTTCCTTAACTACAGGCTCCAAAAATGAATAAATGAATGAATGCACTTAATGAGACCTGATTCAGAGTTCACTATAAACCAGTGCTTCTCAAAATATTTGTGGGTAAGGATTGATTTTTAAATATTTCCTTTCTGTTGCAGACTGATATTCTTATAAAATACAATGAAAATGCTGCAGCCATGTGTAAAGGTTGATGGCCACTTTTTGTACTTGTCACGGACCAGTCACAAACTTTGCGAAGGGGCAGCCATCTGCTGTGTTTTCCCGAATCCACACACAGTCAACACACTAGCAAATGCAGGGAAAGGTAGGATATGTGCCTACCTTCTGCTCTTGCACCTCAAACACTGCTTCATGGACACTGCAAGCAAAAAGTGAGGTAGGCAGATCACTTAAATCCATCATCTCTTCCAAATCATCTTCATTTTCACCAAAAATCATCTCTTCTTCCTCTTCTTGGTCAGTGCTACAGAGATCTGACTGGCTATCATTCCAAGATTTCATAGTGTCCCTCAGCATTATCCCCTAAAAGCAGGTCTTTTCCGTTTTTAAAGGTCTAAGATGTCTACCAGGCATCTACTGTTAAAAAAAGAAAACAACAGAGGTAAGACTTTGAGGGCCTAATAATGTTCCAATCAATTCTCAAGACAGCAGTTCATCAAAGGAAGCACTTTTATACAGGAAAGATAAATCAGAGTTTCAATCACTTCATTATAGTCCCCATAAATGAATTCTATATATGCTAATTTGATTTGCTTGGCATATTTTCTGTAATATAGTTCAATGGCAATAACATAGTACCAAAAAAAGGCAAAAAGTTTTCTAGTAAAATTGCGGAGTGGGGGTGGGGGACGTGGGAGATCATACAAAATGAGATAATATCAATGTGTACACTTGTTTCCAAGCAGTAGGAAGGAAAATAGGAACCAGAACTGCCTTCACGTATTTGTTTGGGTTTTAGATCTACAACACTGAAACTGGCACAGCAAAATGAAACCCACACTGACTCACTCACCATCTGCACCCTGAAATATGGTCTGCGATGAGCTGACTTTACCTTTCTTAACCAACTGGTTGTTTTCAAATATACTCTCAATGAATCAAGTGACACAGAACCAAAGGTTCTATATATATAAAGTTGGTCTTTGTAAATATTAGAAATATTTACAGTGGGAAAAATCTAACATAGATGACAATCGAAAAGATGTCCTTTTTCTGAACTTTTAAAAATCAATCATTTTAATCCCAAGGCATGGAGCTGATAGTGTCCCTCTGTTAAACGATGGAACAGAGACTGTCTTATATGAACTATTTATGTGCGTGTCTGTCTCCTCCAATGATCCGCACCCCAGGCCCATCAAGCAATGCCTTGAACATATTTCTAGATGCCGAAACAGAATTCAAGAAATAGCTATCGGGCACAGAAAAATTAAGTGATGATGATTATTACTACCTCAGTATTACCCACTTTGTTCTTTTCCCTTTTACTTCAAAGAACACAAGGCCGCAAGTACATTGCTTATACAGGGTACAACACAGCACGTTAATTCTAGGGTAAAAATCGTGGGATTTTTGTTGTTGTTGTTGTTCTATTACATCAATCAGGCTAATTCTAAAATGTAAAATCTTTGCGAATTTTTATAAACATTTTCTGAATGTCTACTGCATGTCAGTATTACTGGGGATATTAGATAAATAAGACATGGATCCTATCCCCACAGAGCTCCCACAAAGCAAGAATTTCTTCTCCACAATACTAACCACTCCTAACGGACCTTGTTGCATTCACTGGCTCCTATGCTTTTATTTTATTTTTTATTTTTCTAACTGAGCCATCCTGCTACCTGTTGGCAGCTCAGTTCGGGCCGGGCATCGAACTGCTGTTGCTCAGAGCTCAGCTCGCACTCTTTAGAGAGCTCTTAACCAACTGAGCCACTCGGCCAGCCTTCCTATGCTTTTAATTTCTCCTCCATCTGTCCCTTTTCCTCAACAAACATACCTGTTCAAGATTCCCCATCCCTACCGCCCAATGTTAAAGGAAGAGCAACCTTCTTTCAGATTCTACCTTCTCCTCATTCTATCTTCTCTCTGTCTCTCCTTCCCCTTCCTGACCAGTTTCCTGGAAAGAGTAACTGTATTTGCGGTGTTCACTTCCTCAACTTCCTGAACTCGGTGCATCTGGATTGCACGGCCACCACCTTTCGGCAGAAACTGCCCTCGCTGTGGACAGCAATGGTTTCCTCACAGCTGGAACCTAACTTCAGGCCTCAGCCCATCCCTGCAGCACGAGACCTTGCCGTCCCCGTCACTCTGGGACCTCCTTGTGCCCCTTCCTCCTTAGGTCCCAGGCCTTTCTGCCTCTCCTGTTTGCCAACTGTCTGTCACTGGCTCCTCTTTCTCGACTCACCCTTTACAACTTCCTCTCTTTGAGGTTTCCTCCCATGTGCTTCTTCCTCTTCCTGGGTGGCTGTATCTGCACCCAAGCATTTAACTACTTTACCACAGGTGCTTCTCAACTTTGTTTCCTGCCTCCCTCTGGAGCATACACACAGCATGTGTGTATCCATGCTATCTCTCGTTTCATACAATGATTCGTAAGCCAGAAATCAGCTCTACATGATTTCTATATCCAGACTCATCCCCTCTCTCCTGAGTTCTAGACTTCTATTTTTAGCTTTCTATTGGATAAATATATACCTGGGTAGCCCACAGGTACTACAACTGTTTTAAACTTCTTCATTTAATTAGATTCTTGTGCTGGGAATCGCTTATCTGGAAAGGGACCTGGAGAGGGAAAAATGGTATCTCATTGTGGCCTTCACTGTAAGGCTTTCCTTTAAGACTGTCAGGTAGAGTTCTAGAACTTTGTTCTTTTCTGTCATACACTCTCTTACGATGACTTGTTTACAAACCACTCCCAGCTTCCAGACTGTGAGTGCCTTCGACTCCCCAGTCCCTGGCACGGCCTCGAGCTCGCAGTATCTGCTTAATAAGGACTGCTGCATGAAAGCAGATAGCACTGTGTTCACACCACTGAGGCGGCAGCGAAGACAAAGGAAAATTTGATTCTGCATGAAATGAGAGACAGCTTTCCAAAGGAGGTTACGGTGAGGCTTACAGGATGAACAGAATTTCAACAGGAAAAGAATGGAGTCCCTTCCAAGCAAAGCCTCCAGTTCATGGACAACGGCAGATCAGCATGCAGGAAGATCATGGGTCCTGGCGTGGCCAGACTGTACTGTCTTTGGGGCAGTGACATGAGACAAAGCCAGAAAAGTAAGTATGGGCCAGGCTGCCTTGAAACAACAAGGTTCCAGAGTTCTGACATAAAAGCCAGTCAATATTAGCATACCACTGAGGTTTCCAGGCAGGGCAATGATATAACCAACCCAATTTAACTTTCAGTACCAGTAGAGGGGCGTCATCTTTGTATGGTTATCTCTTACAGGCACTAATGTCTTTAGTCTCCCCCCACCTCCAACCCATTAAAAAGAGGTGAGGGAAATACTGTGCCTGCCTTTTTAGAGGTTGGAGAGTTGGGGAGTTCTGAATGGCTAGATTTTGACATTTGAGAAAGTCAAGCTTTTTTTTTTTTTTGAGGGCAGTGTCACTGGCCCTCACATGTGGGACCCGAACCGGGGCCACTGGCTTCCCAAGCCAGCGCTTTACCACTGCGCCACTCGGCGGGCCCAATCAAGCTATTTTTGATAAGACTTTGTGTCAAGTTCCCTCCTCCAACCCCTAAAAAAGAAAATGGAAAACAAACAAACAAAAAAAAACATCAGAGCACAGGAAACAATGCTATACCTGACTTAAAAAAAATTCTTAGAATGTTGCACCTTTATTTCCTGTTTTCTACCTTGATTTTTGGGTAACTTTTTTTTTTGAGGGGGGGACATAATTTCAAGCAGAAAAGTTGTAATAGTATAAGGAATTCCTGTATATTTTTTACCCAGATTTACCAATGACTTAACACTTTTGCCCATTTTTTTTTTAAAGGCGAAGGAATCCCTCACTTTAATTTTTTATTTTTATTTTTTTTGAGGGCAGTGTCACTGGCCCTCACATGTGGGACCCGAACCGGGGCCGCTGGCTTCCCAAGCCAGCGCTTAACCACAGCGCCACCCGGCCGGCCCTCACTTTTGCCCATTTTTAAAATCACTTTTTCTCTATTTTTATACATACACTTTTCCCCCTGAACCACTAAGTCAGATGAGTGTGCCTCCTTTACTCCCAAATACTTCAGTAAGAACATGATCATTTTCTAACATAAACCACAGTATAATGATCAAAACCAGAAAATTTAAAATTGATATAATACTATTATCTAAATCAGAGTCTATATTTAAATTTTGTCAGTTACCCCAATAATGCCCTTTACAGCTATTTTTCTTCAGTTTTTTTAGATCATTGTTCAATTATTTGCCTTCTGTCCCAAGACAGTTCAATCATCTTTATAGTCTTGCTACATTTTCTTCCCATATACATTACTGTATATTTGGTACACTTTAAAAAGATGGATGGATGAAATAAAATACCACAGTAACTAGAAACAAGTTCACACAGTCCTTAAATATATCCCATCAGGCCTGTGTTAGACTCCATAATCAGACTTTTCTAGATTTACTCATATACTCTGGCTCCCCCAATGCTCTATGTTAGGTAGATTACTTTGCCTCCCTTTTGTTGCCTCAACTATAAAATGGGGATAATAATAATAATCCTTGGATATTAAGATTGAATGAGAGAATACATGCTATGTGCTCAGAATAGTGCTTTGCATATAGTTGGTGCTCAATAATTATTTTCACATAGGCACAATCTATGTCACTGCATTGCTGGGTTAAAAAAGATCCCAATGATATCAGAAACATCAGTGGAACTGATATTAAAGCAATAAAATGAGAAAAATATATTCCCAAATGATCTAGTTCCAAGCAACAAAATGGCTACAAAAATAAAACTAACCCTCTGTATCATTTCAAGAAAACTGTTCACTCACAAACCTATCAATAAAACCAGGTCCAGAGCAACCCCTGGGAGTAGCAATACAGCTCCTGTATGAAAACATTTAAAGATTTAAAAACAGAACTAACTGAAAAGGGCCACGGTGCCTTTTTTATGGGCCTCACAGAACTGTATGTTGTAACTCACAGTATTTGGGAGTTATGGTTCTCTTGCTAAGGACAAGCCATGAGATTTTTTTTTTTAATACAGCCTAAGTCACCATTGCCAACCATTTCATAATTTGTTAACATTATACATGCAGTTAAATTTGAATAGAAAGAGAAATATAATTAAAGTCAGCCAGTGGAAATGACAATCCTAGCACATGGGTAGAGAAATCATCTTCTAGGATAACTCAGCTGATACTTACAAAGTAGCTTGGCTTTTATTAAGAAAAAAATTACAAAAGTATATTGTTTCCACGCTGTTTTTACTGGATTTGCTGCTAATTCTGCGCCCAGCTCCTACTATTACAAGACTCAACTGCCCCTCAATTTATTAACCCAGGGAAATGCTGACTGGTTCAACAGAAAGGGCCGGGCTAATATCCTCCAGCTTCTGGAAGCAAAGGTCTGTGCTAATCAGGGTTCATCTCTAGCGCAACTGTAGCTGTGGCTGGCTTCTGGCAAATTGCTTCTTCATGGAAACATCCAATGAGTGGAAAACTCCAAGTAGCATGACCATCTGCTCTGCCACAACAAGCCTTGTGACAAACAGAATCCATCAAGCCAAAATGTCAAGCACATGGATTTGACTTCGCATTTTAAGTTCTGATCAGAAAAAGGTTAATTCCTCTTCCTCCAGGATATTTTTAAAAAAATAAGTTTTCAAAATAGTATGCTTCTCAACTTGGTGAACATTTCAAACACCTAAGCTAGGTGCACTTAACTATTTTTGGATGTGTTCAAGATGCTACTGAATAATACTGGGAGCAAACAGTATTTCCAGCTCCACAGTGTCCTGCTGAATAAACTTGGAAAAGTCACTTGGCTTTTTCTCTTTCTGTTTGTTCTCTCATATACAAAATAAGGAAAATACTCATGGGTCCTATTGAACTACTAAGTTTCTTTGAAAAACTTCGAAATGATAAATTTAGACTAAATTTCTTTAAAAAAAACCCAAAACCCGCAGGATTGCCAATGTGTGGGTTCTGAAGAGCTATCATACAAACCTCTCTTTTACTCCCTCCTCATTCACCACTTACAGAATTTTACTACTTTTTAAGAGCTGTGGTAAAAACATTTTTGGTGCAACTGTCAAGTAAAATAGGTGAAAATTAGATTTTTGTGTTTTGTGTTTCAATGACCTGTGCCCTCTTTTCACAGGTAATCTAGACTTGGTCCTGTTATAATCACTGAAGGTCACCAGGAATAGCGGTATTTGTTAGCATGATAGAACAGAAATAAACAACAGAAATCAACTGTCAGAACATGTTAAAATAATAAGTTTTAAAGCATAACTGAAACAGAGATATAAAAGACTGATGCTTTTTGTTCTGCTGTATATAACTTATTTTCCCTCATTATAACCTCTACATTCTAGGGGAAAAGTGGAGATCTACTGTCTGACCTCCACCTTTTGTGGGGTTTTTTTGGATCTAAATAACAAATGATACTGAACTTTACAGCTTCCATTATTTCACAAGCTTCAGCCTACTGGATTTCCAAATCACACTATTTTTCATGTCTGGCTTAAGTCTTTCGATCAACAAATCTTTTAGAACCATGCAAAATTCATTCTCATTTGTAACCCTTAACATCCACATGTTGAAAAGCATTACAAATATTACAATTCAATAGTGAGAAAAGGGAAAAATCTTGTTTTCCCTAAAAGCAATGCAATCTCTTCCCAAGCTAAGAAAGAAAAGGGTTGCTAATGCAGTAAAACGTAAAACTGATGGCATGGCTCAAGCAAGTGCTCTTGGTTTTCAGGCCTTTCCTTGTGTTTCTGCATCAGTAGTGCACCTCTAGAATACTAATATAAAACCCCCACTAAAAAAGTACAAATTTGTATGATGCACAAACATCTAGATCCTCAGTTTCAATATTGTGTTTTTATAATATATAGAACCAAAGCTAATGAAACAGTCTTAAAATAAAGTCAGATGTAATCACAGCTACAAATGTCAGTTACTTCTCTTACCAAATGCCGAGTTCTATGAAAAGTGCAAACACAAGTGGTGCGCTAGGTAATTTTTCTAATAAGGGGGAGCGAATATTTTGGGCTTTGAGCACTACACTAAAACATCCCTCTAAATAATCCTTGTTTGTGTCTGAAACACGGATCTACACTAGACTCCTACTTAATCCCTGAAGGAGATGATCAGATTTTGCACAGAAGCTGGAACGAAGCAACCTGAAAATACAGCACCACGGCTCCACCGGTCCCGGCAGTAGATGGAAGCAGATAGACAAGTTACAAGAAGTTGGCGAGCAAGGAACGCGACGGTTACCCGTGCAGCACGGGGGGAGAGAGCGAGAAGGAGGGGCTTCCAACTTGTGGCGGCCTACGCTTTACCGGTTGCACCTTTCCTGCCCTCCGGAGCAGGTTCGGCCTGTCAAGCTTTTCAAAAAGTCAAACAGTTGTTCAGAGAAAATTGCCGGTGGAGAGGCAAGAACAATTTTCTTGGTTTTGTTTTCCAAGACACCACCCCAGCGCTGCCAGAGAAGACACTGGGCGCGAGAGGGGCTGGACCCTGGGGACCAGGACGCAGCAGCAGCATCTCCAGGTCTGGGGCACAGGAGCGCCTGCCCCTCCCGGGCACCTGCGCACCGTTTCTTTTCTCTCTTTCCTTTTTTTTTTTTTTTTTTGGGGGGGTGGGGGTCGGTGTAACTTCCCGCAGCCCGTGTCCACCACCCTCCCCAGTGCGAGTTGCAAACCTTACTTGGAGATGCCCGGCGCTAACCCCGCCCTGCGAAAGGGAGACTCACCAGTGCTCTTGGCCCCGGCAGGAAGGCAAGGCAGAGGCCGGGGCGGCCCGACGGGACTGCGCGGCACCGCGGCGCCGCGACAAGCCCGACCTGGGGAGACGCGCCAGGCGGCGACCCGGGCAGAGCCGGTGCCTAGCAGCGTCTCCACCACGCCCTCGACGCCGGGGTGGGGGGGGAGCGGCCGCCTCCGCGGAGGAGTGAGAGGCGTCTGGGCCAAACCCGGCTGCCGGCGCCGCGCGCTCGCGCGCTCCCGGGCCCGCGCGCTCCCGCCCCGCCCCGCCCCCTCCGCCGGCGGAGCGCCAGGCGCAGGCGCCCGAGAGCCGCGGCCCGGAGGGGTCGCGCGGGGCCGAGGCGCCGGCAGGAAGCGGCCCCGCCCCTGGCGCGCGGGCGTGGGGGCGGGGCGGGGCCTGGGCCCGCGCGCGCGCGCACTTGGCCCGCAAGCCTGGGTTTGCCTGGCTCTGGGCGGGGGTAGGGTTTGAGCCGTCGCCCTGGAACAGGGGCGCTAGGTACCCCTCTCCACTCCCGGGACGACAGGACCTTTGTCGCTCTGTCTTCCACCGGGACCAGAAATAGTATGTCGCCTTTTCCTGCCAGCTGCAAACATCGGTCACAGTAATAGTAGGAATAGCATGAACATGTACGGAGGGCCAGTTCCTCTGTCCCCGCGCCACGTGCTCTGCGAGCTTCACCTCAGGTGACCTCAAAGTAAGCAGGGAATCAGATGTTATTATCCTCATTTTATAGATGAGAAGGGCTTCCATGTGCTTAATTGTCGCAGGAGAGGCAGCTAAGAGGGAGCCGAGCCATAGGTTGCACTGGGTGTGTGAGACTCCTTCCACCTCCTTCTCCCTTTCTCGCCTGCTTGTCACCCTATGTACAATATTATAATTACGTTTTCAGTAGATCTACCTCTTCAGGGTCTCACAGCTAGCAGAAACAGAAACAGATATGCAAACAGCTAATTAAGATACAATTTTATACATGTGCTCATAGAGGCATTTTCAAAGTGCTGACAAAGCAGAGGAAGAAGTGAGCAATTCTACCTAGAAAATTAAGGGAAGGCTTAATGCAGTTAATAGGCTATTTGAGTCGGAGTTTTCTAGGTGGAGAATATGGGAAAGGGCGTTCCATAGAAATAACAGCACAGAGACATATAGGCATACCTCTGTGTTGGTTTTGGGGGTAAGAAAGATTCAAGAGTTCCCGCCCCCCCCACCCTCCGCCCCACCCCACCTGTAATACACCTCTCAAACTGGGTTAAGCAACAATGGAGTTCATTGACTCATAGAACAGAAAAGTCATGGGCTTCAGTCCTGGCTGGATCCAGGGGCTTAAACTGTGACATCAGGATTTAGTTTCTGTTCTCCATTTCCTGACTCTGTTTTCCGTTTTGTTGACTTTTCCTTCTCAGGCTGCCTTTCTCAATGAGATGGCACAATGGCTGCTTACAACTTGCAATCACACATCCTTACCAGCAGAAAGGAAGTTTCTTTTCCTTGATGCTGTCAAAGAAGTCCTGGGAATTCTGCTTGTTGGTCTAACTTGGATTATTTGTGCATCGCTAAACCACTCTCTTGAGGAGGGGCATGGAATATCTGACAGCACAGGTCTGGGTCATGTGTTCATCTCTGGAACTGGGCTGAGGTCAGCAGCTCCCAAATCTCATGGACCAACAACTGGGGAGAGGTGACTTCTTGAGTGAGGTGTTTTCTGTTGGCCCCCTCAGAACTACTCTCCACCTTTTTTCTTCCTGATTTGTGCCTCAGAAGGCTGTATGGACTGGTTCAATAGGTCCCATGTCTTCTGGCTTACAGTTGAATTTATCCAGTAGAAGACATTGGGAGGAGATCAGAGAGTTGGAGCAGGATGAAGTAAGAGGGTTATTCCATGGACCCGCTTCCCTTCTAGGTCACTGCAGGTTGGCTACAGCCATCTATGGAGGCTTCTGTTCAGTGACTCTTCATACAGGTCTCTCTCCTAGTTCTGGTAAAGTCTCCCTTCTCTTGGCCTAGAGGTAATGGTTTGTCTCTGTTGGCAGCCTCAGAGCATCACACCATCATTCCTCCTTGTTTCTCTCAACCCTGCCCACACGTTTGTAAATAACCTTTACCAAACTCCCCTCAGATTAACCTTCTCCTGGAACCCAGATGGTTACATTCACCAAAGGTAATTCAAGTTCCGATTACTAAAAGGAAGAGAAATGATAAAGAGCAGGCAACAGCAATAAGAGTGAAACTGGTTTGGTAGCGCTCTTGCAATAAGGCAGACCAGACAGGATAGTGGGTTGGACAGGGTCAGAGAGGAGGAAGTGGTGAAAAAAATACTATGATTCTGGCTATAAGGGCAAAGTTAACAGAATTTACTGATGAAGTATATGTGAGTTCTGAGCAATAGAGAGGAGCTGAGGATGGAAGTAGTTGCAAAATGTAGGTATGGAGCCTAGGAGTGAGCTCAGACTAGGCAAAGTGATGTTGGAGGCAGGCATGGTGGGTAGTTGAAATCACGGGCTCAGATGAGACGACCCAGGGAGAGCATAAGGAACAGAACACAAAAAGGGCAAAGGGCGGAATCTAAAACAACATCAATCTCTACACGGTGGTCTCAGAAAGAGTTGCCATCAATTAGGTTATGAGCAACTCAAGAACAAGAATGGAATCATCCACATCTTTCTTCTTTACCCCTGCATCCAGCGAGGTGCTGGGCACACAATGTGTAATAAATACTTGTTATGAATGAACTTCTCATTTCTAACACTCCCTCCCTTTCTTCCTCATCACTGTGAGGTTTGAGTTACAGACAGAGAGAAAACAAGAGAGAGAGAAATTGATCCCTTGTGGCTCGATCCACTGAAAGCTGTGCCAAGGTTGATTAAGTGTTTTGCTGTCCTGGAAAACTCAAGTAGAACCTGTCAGATGATGCTACAAATCTTAAATATCTCAGCTCTTGCCTTTCAGGAGAATTTCCAGGCAGGTGCTTTCATTTCATTTTTTGTTATTATTTGAGTAGATTTAAAAGTCAGTACTTTAAATAGTCCTTATTAGGTTTGTGCTAGGGAAGTAATAGAAGTGATAGAAAGATCCCCATTTCACATTCATGCATTGCTGGTGGATGTAAGAGGAGATGGCCATTTTTGGAAAGTGCCAGTTTATCAAAGCTACATGTACACTTACCTTATGACCCTGAAATTCTACTTCTAGATATTCAAGTATACTCAAGGGAAATTTAAGCAAATGTCCCCCTACCCCAAAAGGTTTATACAAGAATGTACTTAACATCTTTATTCAAGATATCCATAAACTGGAAATACCCCAGGTGTCTGTCAAAAGAAGAATGGATAGGGCCGGCCGAGTGGCGCATTGGTTAAGAGCTGGTTTTGGGATGCCAGCTCCCCGGTTCGGATCCCACATATGAGGGCCAGTGACACTGCCCTCTACAGCTAACAACAGCTCCACCTGGAGCTGGGCTGTGCGAGCCCCGGTGACGGTGTAGGCTGCAGCCCCTGCTGCAGTGGGCTGCCATGGGCTACAGTGAGTGGCCGCAGCCAGCGTGAGCAGCTGGCAGCCAGCGTGAGCTGCCAATAGCCGCGGTGAGCGACATCCAGAGGCCGGCGACCAATCTGCCTCATCCGGGAAGAGCGCAATGATGATACCAACATGGGCCAGTGAAACAACATCCTCTGCAACTAGACTGAAGAACAAAAAAGACAGCAACTTGTCTGTTTGCCTTCCCCGATTCCCCAATGCCGTCCCCTCCCCCAATTCTGCAATAAAATCTTTAAAAAAAAAATACTTCTGTAATGCCTACTAAGTTCCAAGCACTAAAAAAAAAAAAAAAAAAGAAGAATGGATAAACAAATCATGGTATAGTCAAACAATGGAATACTACACAGCCATAAAAAAGAATGAACTATTGATAAGAGCCTAGATCAATCTCAAAAAAAACACACACAAAAAAAACACAATTTTTGAGCAAAAGAAGTCAGACACCAAAGAGTTACATATGTATGATTCCTCCATTTACATGAAATTCAAGAAAAGGCAAAACTAATCCACGGTGATAAACATCAGACTAATGGCTACTCCTGAGGGATGGGATTGATTGGAAAGGGGCACAAGGGAACATCTGCGGGTTATGGAAAAGCTCTTTCCATACTGTATATTTAACACACATTTATTGGATGTCTGCCACTAGCCAGGCACAGTTCTAGGTATTGGGAAGTCAGCAGTGAACAAAACAGACCAAGTCCCTGCATCTGTGTAGGTCTTCCTCAGTTCTTTGCATTGGCTGCATAGCATCAGTGCATTTTAAATGGCAAGAAAAGCAGCTTGCTTTAAATATAGCCAACGACAATTCTGAGGAACTTCCTTCTCATTCCATTTTTTTAGTTGCTGGTAGGAAGGCAGCAAACCACAGTGAAAAGAGCTATGGCTTTAGGGGTCAGCTCTACCATCAACCAGTTGTATAATCTTCAAGCAAGCTCTTTAAACCCACTGAACCTTACTTTTCGCATCTGTAAAATGGTGTTATGATATCTGCTTTTGGAATTGTTTTATAAAGTGCGAGATACATTACTGATGCTCAGTAAACATTAGTTGGTTTATAATCGGTTTACAACCCCTTATTAGGTTTGTATTACCTTATTAGGTAAATTTTATTTTATTAGGTAAATTTTACTCAAGGTAGTAGGGTGCTGCCTCCCTTGAAGCTAGGTATGACAGTTTTGGCCAGTGAGATACAAGTAAAAGGAAGCTGACTGAGCTGAGAGGGGTACCTTTAACCTTTCTACTGTTCCTCTTTCTTTTAGCTTGCAATGTGAACATGATGGCTGGAGCTCCAGCAGCTATTTTGGACCAGGAGGTAATCTGGAAGATGGAAGTCACATGCTGGGATGGTGAATCAAACAGATGAGGAGCCTGGATCCCTGTGACACTGGAGCTGCCCTACCAGCTCTGGATTACCTATGCGTATTCCAGACTGCTTTTACTTGGGAGACAAATATTCTTTATTGTTAGGTACCTGTTGCAGCCAAACCTAATCCCAACTGATATACCCTGTGATTCATCCCACAGTTCCCTGTATTACTTTTTATAGCATCTATCACAATTATGATTAACAGGATAATTATGCAATTCCTAGTTTGATGCCTAAATTCCAATCAAAAGTATCAATTTGATGGGGGCAAGGACTAGTCTGTTTATTGATATATGCCCGACTCCTATATCTGGTTCTGGAATATAGTAAGTGCTTAATAAATGTGAAAGCAAGAAAGGAAGGGAGGGAACAGTTGCCTCTGGTTGTGAGAGAGATCACCTCATGAGAGAGCATGTAGTGAGAAAGGAAGAAGGCTGAAGATAGAAGCCTGCTTGCCACCTGACCTCCCTCTGTCAAAGTCTTAACGCGCACCTGGGTGTACTAAGTATTTAAATTCACCATCTGCCACACACTAGATCTCCTGTGGATTGGCCTGACACATCTGTTAGCCTGCCTCCCTTGGGAACACCCTCATTTGTCTCCCACTCCTGGAAAAATCACTCATTCCCCGAAGAAGCGAGTTGAAACTCAATCCAACAGCTTGCTGGAGGAGTGAAGCTTCTTACCAACACCAGATGGTTGGCAGATGGGTGATGTAGATTTTTGATCTCTTTAATTTTCTCATTATAAAAATCAGACTTTGCCTTTATGGATACCTTGAAAAAAATATGTAAGAAAATGAAAATCACTTAAAACCCCATGGGTCTAGAGATAGTCACTATTCAACATTTGGGTATATTTCCTTCCAGTCCTTTTTTGTAAGATTAGTTATATCATTGGAATCATTCTTTTATTTTTTTAAAGAGTTGGTTTGAGCATTTATTGATTTGACTCTGGCAGCACCAAACCAAAAGTGCTCCCTGGAATCATTCAGTGTGGACCTCCCATTTATTTTGTTTAGCATTATATTGCAAGCATTGCCTTGTGTTTGAAAATACTATTTTTTTTTAAATTTTTTTTTTGAGGTCAGTGTCACTGGCCCTCATATGTGGGACCGAACCAGGGCCGCTGGCTTCCCAAGCCAGGGCTTAACCACCGCGCCACTCGGCCGGCCCTGAAAATACTATTTTTAAATGTTTTTAATGGCTACATAAGATTGCATTGTGTGTATCCCATTATTTATCTAATCATTCATTGTTGGAATCAAGATTTCTTTAGGATTTTCGCTTATATAATTAACTATACAATGAATACCTTTATATGTAAGTATACATTTATGATTAGTTCCTTAGCATAGATTCCCAAAGAGGTTACTAGGGAAAGAGGCATGAACATTTTTAAAATTCTAATTGGAAATTGACAAAATGCATTTCAGAAAGGTTGTACTAACTTCCACATCTTCAGTGCATACCTAGTCACATCTTCAATAATACTGAGTATGGTGTTTAATTTTAAAAGCCTTTTCTGTTTAATTGGCAAAAAACAACCCATGGCATATGATTACTGGGGAGCATGAACATTGTTTTCATGTGTATTTTATTTGAAAACTGTCCAAATTCTTTATCCATTCTTCTATTGTGCTATTAACATTGTTTACTTGATTGCAAGAACACCTAATATATTGTAGATAGTAACCCTGTGATTAGCATATTTATTGAAATTTTTCTCAGTTTGTGATTTCTTTTAGATGTTTTCCTTGTTTTGATATACAGATGCTTTAAAGTTTTTGTTTGTATGTAAATGTTCCTATCTTTGTTTTTCACTTGCTTCTTCTTACTGACATCTAATCAATAGTGATCTTCATTTTTGTTGATGGTTTCTATTTTTCACATTTATCACTTTAGTTTAATTGAAATTTAGTATAAAAACATGGGGTAAGACTC
The DNA here is from genome assembly GCA_033961575.1 of Aselliscus stoliczkanus. NCBI lineage: Eukaryota > Metazoa > Chordata > Mammalia > Chiroptera > Hipposideridae > Aselliscus > Aselliscus stoliczkanus. The sequence goes on from CM066730.1 coordinate 165,991,299, forward strand.
TAAATTCTCTTTCTAGTGATTCTAACATTAATTATTAAAGAATCCATTTTACCCACTGCTTTGTATACACACAACTTAGTATATACACAACTTAAGAACACTATATATATATATATATATATTTCTGGGTTTTTTTTCTTCTGTTTCATTGATCTAGCTGTTAATAGAAACTGTTTTGATCATTGTAGTTTTATTATCTGGAAGGGATTGTCAGGGTACCCTACTTTTCAGAAAAGTTTCACCAGTGTATATGGCCTCCTTCCCACCTCTCCCTTCCCACCATCCTCAAACTTCAGCAATGTGTGAGAACACCATTCTCAGAGCTGTAGGCATTTTACAGCTGTCCCTCAGTATCCACCGGGTATTGGTTCCAGGACCGTCATGAATACCAAAATCCCTGGATGCTCAAGTCCCTTATATAAAATGGTGTAGTAATTGTATATAATATACGCACATCTTCCTGTATACTTTCAATCATCTCTAGATTACTTATAATACCTGATACAATGTAAATGCTATGCAAATAGTTGTTAGACTGTATTACTTAGGGAATGACTAAAAAAGTCTGTACATGTTCAGTACAGACAGAATCACCTTAGGCCTAACTATATAGTGCACATCAGCAACAATGTAACTTTTTTTTTCAAATACTTTGATCTGTGGTTGGTTGAATCTGCCTATGCAGATAAGGAGGGCCAACTGTATTTAAAAGTTCCAAAAGCTGCAGCCTCACATCCTGGCTGTGCTGCTGACTGGTTGTTTAACCATAAGCAAATCTCACATTCTTTAAGCCTGGTTCCTCTTCAGCTAAAGGGAAATAATAATAGTGGTACCTCACTCATAACATGGTTGTGAGGCTCAAATAAACTATTTTCTGAAAGCTCCTGGAAAACTATGAAATCCAGACAATGCATGAAGTGCAGACAACAACTATTACATTTTTATAAAGAGGAACATATCTTTAAAAAACCCACTCTGGCATAATTTTGAGGATTGGGTGGGAAATACATCTTTCAGTGGGTTCTGAAGTCTGAATGCAGCGGTAAGATTTCATCATGGTGTGTTGCTCTAAATTACAAAGAATCAGTTCCAGTTGCCTGCAGACTCGGAGGCCGCTGAATAACTGGGGGTCGATTCAAGGGCAGCGGTGCTACCCCACACTGGAAGGAGCTGCTCTTTAAATGTTGCAATCCTTGAGTTTGTTAGGAGGAGGTATTATTTCCTGATTAATTTGGGTTGCAGGCAGGTTGAGGAAAATAAGAGCTAGACGAACATAATCAGGAAGAAAGGGGTGCAGAGAGACGAAGAAAATGGAACAGTAAAAATGGACGGCTGCATGACTAGCCCAGGAATTCAGTGCTTTGATTTTCCTTGATCAGGGTTTGATCAGGAGACAGGAATCACAAAGTGATTTGGACAGGAAGGATTTAATATAAAGATACCCGCAAACTTAGAGATGAAGTTAACCTTTTTCAAAATCCATTCACGAGTTACAAAGATACTGTCTTTGGGACAGTAATCCTCCTCCCTCCATAAGGCAACCACTGTAGAGCCTCAAGACCCAAATGAAATGCAGGAAGGAAGCTCAAATCTAAGCAGGAAGCTCTTTGACTTTGGCCTTGTGGCTCTGTGCCTCTACTTCCACTGCACTCTAACTTAAAGGAAGAGGTCAGTAGCTAACACTGAGATTTTACTACATTCCAGGTATTGTTCTATATTTAATCCTTACAACAACCTGCGAGGGAGGCAGTATTATCCCAATTTTACAGATGAGGAAACTGAGGCTTCGAGGGATTATGTCCTTTCCCAAGGTCACAGAGTGTAAACTCCCAATTCTGCACCCTTAACCCCAATGCTGTGTGTCTTGCTGGGACAGGCCACATGGTCTTCCTTCAATCAGGTAGCTGCATCGGCAAAAATCTAGATGATGTTTAAAACCCACCCACCTGGTCAAACCAGAGATCATCGTGCATGGTTGTGGTACAACATGTGGGGCCACTGCAGTGGGTTTCAAATGCTACCAGCATTCACCTTGCTGGTGCCAATTGTCTGAAGGACTAGAGTGACATTATTCTCTCATCAAGTGTAAGTGGTACTTGGTGAAGACCTTAATAATTCTGAAGCTGGAAAAATCTACCATTTGAAATATTTTCTGACTTCTAGGGTGGAGGCCTGAGTTGCCTCAGTTCTGGGAGGGCCCATTGAGTTGGGCTTTTTTGAAGAAGCAGATATGAGTCAAGTTCTCAAGGCAAGACTTGGTCTTTCTGGGCCCAGTGGGGTCAGTTAGGTCTGGATTTTCACTTTCAGATTTGTGGTGGAGGAAAAAGGAAATGGGTTGCTGGCCCCGTGATGGCCTACCTGAAGCCGGGTGAGACTCCTGTTTGTGAAGGGCTCTTGAGGTTATGTCTGGGATCCCGAGAAGCCATTTCCAATGGCTGTTGAGGGGGCCTTGTTCAATGTTTTAAATGGGGGGGGGGCCTCATGGTATGGGGTTGTTTCCTCTCTAGGACCAGAGGGTGGGAGGTGGGTATATCAGTTGGAGGTCACCAGGAGGGGACAGCTGACCTTGCTGAGTGCTGGTCTCAAAAGGCCTCCTAGAGCAGAGGTCATGGCAGATAAGAAAGTCAGAGTGGGAAGCCCAAGAGATGTTGCGGAACACATAGTACACTCGAAACCTTTCCTGAGACTCTCTCAAAAAAGTAGATGGGGGTGGGAGACGAAATGTCACATTGAAGGGGATTAGTTTCCAGCTCTTAAGACACTTGTAATATAATAGTCTAGGTATAAAAAGTATTGTTAGCCAAAGTCATGGTCTGCAAGGCCTGCAAAGGATGGGTTAAAACTGAAATACAAATTAGATAAACACATTTATGCAAGTGGGTCTTAGATCAACCTGCTGGCTTTAGGTGAATTGGCCTGAAGTAAACTGACTCAGAGCCCTGACTTCCGTCTTGCTCGTTTACTTCAAAAGTATCCCAAGGAGCTTTGAGTCTTTTCTGAATTTACAAGTCTTCGGTTTTCAAAACGGCAGCGGCAGATTGGAAATGCCCACAGAGTGGAGCCTGTTTTCTTTTCTTTTTACAAAGGGATTTCTTTTTCTTATTGATTTATTTTTTTTTAAAAAAAGACTTTATTGGGGAATTGAGGAAGGAGAACAGTGTTGGGGAACTGGGGAAGGGGAAGAGCCAAGTTGTTGTCCTTCAATCTTAGTTGTGGAGGGCACAGCTAGCTCAGCTCCAAGTCCAGTCGCCATCTAGCCTCCCGTTGGCAGCTCGCAGCCGCTCAGCTCAAGGTGCCATGTTCAATCTTAGTTGTGGGTGGCCATAGCCCAGTATCCCATGCAGGAGTTGAACCAGAAAACTTGTTGTTAGGACCAGATGCTCTCACCAGCAGAGTCATCCTGCCACCTATTAGCAGCTCAGGGGCAACTCAGCTCGGGCACAGCTCACTGGCCCATGTGGGAATTGAACCGGCGACCCTATTGCTCAGAGCTCACGCTCTTAACCAACTGAGCCACTCGGCCAGCCCCTGTTTCCTTTCTTTTAATCACTGTGATTTATTTCAGTCAGAATGGAAGTGGATCATGGCTGCCATACTGGGCAGCACAGACATAGAACATTCCTATCATCACAGAAAAGTTCTATTGGACAGCGCGGCTCTAGATAACTTTAGAAAGCATTAGCCAAATATAAGACTCAAACTCAACAGGTATCACATGGGTTGTTTTAAAATTAAATACCACTTCACAATTTTATTTGCACCTAGCACACACATTTTTTTTGAAAAACAAGACATGCCATGTTAGTCATGAAGTTAACAAAATATAAGCATCCACATAGATTTTCTAAGATGACTTCATTTACATAGCTTCTCAGAGAAACACACAGTAAATTCTTTCTGCCTATCGGCCAGTGTTGGACCAGATTTAGAGTCCACAAGGCTGGAGATCCCCCGCCACTACCCTGATGGACATCTTGCAGCCACACAACCAGTACCAAGCTGGCTGGTTTGCACCAGAAAAGTAATGGAGATGTTGGTCTTCCCTGCTCTACCCAGCATTTATTTCCACACTGCAAATTCCCCATTTGTTCTGAAGCTTAATGTGATGGCGTCATTAGACCTGCAGCTTCATGGGAGGGGTCAGGGGAGAGGGGGGCTGAACTCTCGTCAAAACCCGCGGGCGCCTGTCTGCGAAAGACTGGTTCTAACAAACCAGAATCCCAGTCTCTAGACGAGGGAGACAGAGTGGGGTGGGAAGAGGAAGACCACAGAACAACTGAAAAGTTTAAACCCAAGTTTAACTTTCTGGCTGCTAGGGAGGAGATGGAGGCATGATATTTAAGGTTGCTTGGAACATTCGAGAAGGCTTGGGGATGTCAGAGCCATGAGAAAAAATTTAAGAATCAGGGCTGTGAGGGGAAAGTTGATGTCCTCCTCCTTCGAATAGCAGTGAAGCTGAATTTTAATTCTCCTTTTGTCCTGTTCTGGCAGGCTTGCAGCCTGACCTTGAAAAGTGACGCTTACTATCATCCCTTCAGATGTCTCCTTCCCAGTCAGTGCTCATCCTGCCATCCTTTTCCTCAAGGTCCTCCAAGGCTTGGCTTCCACTGCTTATCTTTCCGGGCTCATCTCCCACCCGCTTCACCCGCTTCCCCAGCTCTCCTTTCCTTGCCATCGCTACCTTCCATCTCTGTGCCTTTGCAAATGCTGGTCCCTCTGCCTGAGGGGTGATCACCCTACGTTCTATGCTTTGCCCAAATCTTAGTTAGGTTTGCCACCCATCAATGAATGGGGCCAAAATCACCTCCACTGCGTATACCCCATTTTAGGCTCAGGGCCTGATCTTTAGCAGGACCTCCATAACTCATTTTTTCTGTGGTCTGCGGTTGTACTTGGTCTGCTCTGCCAGTTTCCCAGGTATCTGTGTCTCCCCCTGCTGGCCTGGAGGGCAGGAACTATTCTTTTCTGCTCTCACCATCCAAATGCTTAACAAATACTAAATGCCTCATAAATATTGTTTAATTCAGCTGATACCTTCCCTAAAGGGAAAAAAGTCAGTCATTGTCTGTTGCTCTCTTAGGGCACATAAGACACAATACAGAAGTGGTTCAGACACAATACACAAGTGGTTACCACAGGCAACAGTTTTTGAAGTCAAGTTACTAAATCTGTATTAAGCATAATCAATAAAGGTTAATGATCTAGCAACACCGGTCTATTAACACTGTTTTCTTGCCTATTAGTTAAAGGCTGTGGAGAGAAGCAGTAAGTGTAGCTCTAAGTAGTAATCAATGAATGGAGAAAAGCCTCGGGAGTCTATGGGGATTATCTGAGTTACCCAGTGAACCCCAGGGAGAAAATAAAGGAATGCTAATTTCAACTCTCCAGGAGGAGTGTATCAGGCCCCCGGGGGTTAAACAGACTATGTCTCTCAATTACTAGGCTTTCGAGGCGTGTGATGCTCTGATTATCTGCATCAGCATCTCCTGTAGACTCTTGGGCCCCACCCCAGACCCACTTAAACAGAGCATCTGTGGTTGGGGTGTAGAAATCTGCATTTTAAATAAAACACCTTAGGGGATCCTTATGCGCATTAAAATTTGCAAACCTTTCCCTGACATTCTCAAAAGTATATAGTCAGTCTAGGGGAAGGCTGTATGCAGCCAGAAAGAAGGCAGCAGCCCTGTTTCTGAGAATGCTTGTGTCTCCCAGACATACGTGCATGGGGGAAAGGACCCAAAGAGTCCCTGTCTACTCCCAGAAAATTAACCAATAATTCAAGCTTGGTTTGTGGATCTATAAAGGAGAGGATGGAGGGGAGGTGAGAGAAGGGGTATCCAAAATGAACACCCCACTCTCTTCCCAGAAGGTACTGGTGTGCATATAAAACAGGTTTTTTGGGGCCGGCCGAGTGGCACGGTGGTTAAGCACTGGCTTCGGAAGCCAGCAGCCCCAGTTCGGTCCCACATGTGAGGGCCAGTGACACTGCCCTCAAAAAAAAAAAAACACACAAAACAAAACAAAACAGGTTTTCTGTCTGTCCTTTTATATGTGATGCAGTCACTGTTCGTAAGATGGAAAAGGATTCTCCCTCCCTTACGGGCTGAAGTGTCATCATCGCTCTGCTCCCATCCTTATTCTCGCCTTCCCTTAACTTCCCAGTTCCTTTGGGGGGAAAAAAGCAATCAAGTAGTTCACAGAACCCAAAAACAAGTCAGTTTTTAGAGTAGATCCAACAGAAATACATCAAGCACGTCTTCAATGGCAGGGCACAGACAATGGGGAGGCAGAAGGGCATTTCCTACAGGCAAATGAGGGAATGTTCTACCCCAGGCTGGCCCACTAGGCCACATGACGCTAAGACAAATGTTATCGCAAATATAGAATCATGAGTGAGACGGGTGGAGATCAGGCCTGCCCGTGAGGTGGGGGAAGGCCAAACTTAGATGTCTCCAGCCTTTATCTGGATTTGGAACGTAAGAGCGGAATCTGAGCCTTGCCTTAGCTCTGAAGGATGTGGTCATTGACTGAGGAAGCTCTGTGACCATCCTGCAGGATGATAAAGGCTTTCCAGGGTGGGCTCACCCAGGCAGAGGCTGAATTCCCTACCGCCCACCTGGTATACCGCTTTCATCTCATCCCCTTACCCCGCAACCCTCAACATTCGAAATTTCCAAGACCAAGATAACACATCCTTTTCCAGGGACAAAGCCTTTTCAAGATCCCCATCCATCGAATTCTCAGTTAAAAAAAAAAAAAAAGACCTAAAGGCAAGTTTTAGAATTAAAGAGTTGAACCACTGTCAGCACAGCTTGAACAGTGATACGTGGAGGGCAGGCGAGTCTCCTCCAAGGGGGTTCATTCCTTCTTGGTGTGTTCCAGGACTCGGTAGGGAACCCCGGAGGTGCTCCTGGAGCCGTGTTCTTCTTGCATGACAGGCAGTGTGGCAGGAGCATAGATCTCAGAAATGTTGTCATTGTTTTCCAGGGCCCCATACGAAAAAGAAGCTTTGAGGTCAGGCTGGACGGCCATTCCCTTGTCATGCATGTTCTGCATACCTGAAATGAAACGCATTTTCCCTAAATCATTATGTGGTGAGGGGGCCAAAGGAGGCTGCACCTTCCTCGATCTCACCACAGACTAATTATAGTGCTTGACAGCTAATCGCGTGCATTGTCAATTTCCTGAATGTTTTAGATTGAAAAAAAGAACAGCCATAAATATACAGTAGAAATATTCAGTTGCTAAGCAACAAGAGATGAATCTGCAGTAAATGTGCACCCAAACCAGCCACTGTCAACAGAAACCATGGGTTGGCCTAGAAGGAGGTGGGAATGTCTGTCTGGGCCATAAGGGGAGTGCTTTGAACGTGGTAGATGCCATCACTTTTCTGCTGAATTAAATCAGGAACCAGAAAACTTTACTATATATACTGTTGAGAGAAGAATGTGATTTTGTTTTCTCCTCCCCTCCCCCCGCCTTTCTCCCCTCCCCCGTCCCACTGCCAGCTGTTCTCAGCCTAGTTGTGGAGGACACAGCTCACTGGCCCATGTTGATACTATGATCATTGCACTCCACCCGACTGAGGCAGATCCGTTGCTAGCTGTTGGCCAGCCACTCATGGTGGCTCATGGCAGGTCTCACCGGCTGTCAGCCACTCACGCTGGCCACCAGCCACTCATGGCAGCCCAGCTCCAGGTGGCACTGTTGTTCACAATCTTAGCTGTGTAGAGGGCGCAGCGTCATTGGCCCATGTGGGATCCGAACCGGCAGCCCTGTTGTTCAGAGCTTGTGTTCTAACCAACTGAGCTATCTGGCTGCCCCAAAGAGGGTAACTGTTGTGTCATGGACATGTGATGGTGACATATGTATCACGATGCTCTGAGGGAGAGTTTTGATCTCAACATTAACATCCCTGATGGATATATAAGGGCAAGGTGAGATTTTGCTTATTACTTCTGGAGATTTTACTTATTACGTTGATATTGGATTTCTATTTACATTTGAGGGCAAAGTCTTTAGTCATTAATTCCTTTAACCTTATTCTACAACTCCCCTAGTCAGATGGGACCTGGTCTTCTCTGAGGTGAAGTTTTTCCTTGTAGGAAAGACTTGCCCCCAAGCTGAGTCATAAGAAACTGAATGCAAAGTGTTTTCCATGAAATTATGATGGTAATAACCACTGACATCTGACTGCGTAATAAGCCCCAGGCACTAGGCTAAGTGCTTTAAATAGTGATAGTAACCACGGCAGCAATAATGATAATAGGTAACGTGCACTGAATGTTTAGTTGGTGACGGCACTGTTCTAAACAGTTATCAAGTTTGATCTCATCTGATCCTCACAACTACTAATAAGGAAAATGAGGCAGTTGGAGGTCAAAAAACTACTAAGTGGCAGTGCCAGGGATCCAACCCAGGTGGTTTAAACTCTGAAGCCACATTCTTAACCAGAATTCTATATGGACCTCCCTGTACTCCTGCACTTAATCCCCCCAAATCCTATGACAGAGATATGCTAGTACCCTCATTGTCTAGATAAGAGATCAGAAATTCAGAGAGGTGAAGTAACTTGCCCAAGGTCACACAGCTTAGAGACAGCTGGGATCAGACACCAAAGCCCATGTTCTTATTCACTCTGCAAATGGGCCAGGAAGACCTATTTTATGGAAGGTCCTTTGCTCCCACAGTGCACAAGTCTTGGCTGATGGTCACTTGAAGGGTACAGTTTAAGAGTATGTGGTTTGGGGGCCGGCCGAATGGCGTGGTGGTTAAAAGCTGGCTTGGGATGCCAGCGACCCCGGTTCAGATCCCACATATGAAGGCCAGTGACACTGCCCTATAAAAAAAAAAAAAAAAAGAAAAGAGTATGTGGTTTGGGTTCGGGGGGTGGATGGGAGAAGATGAGGGGATCCCTACTCCTCAGGAAGAGAGTTGGCTGACCAGGCATAGTTTAGCTTTTGGATTTTGTCAGGTGCTCTCTAGCCAAAAACCACCAGGGACACACCCTATAGTCTAACAAATTTGGGTTTACTGACTCATTGCAATGAAGGAGATGGACACAGTGGGTAACTGGGTGTTTGAGTAAGAAGGTATTAGGAAGAACTTATTTGGGTTTGTGTTAGATGATTTGGGGAGGGTTTAAGGAAATAGGGCTTTGCTTTGGATTAGATACTGTCAGGAGTGGGGATAATTCTATAATTGGGGCGCTTAATAATTCTAATCTAGAAGGAAGGAAGACCAGATAGAGGCTAAAGCTGTGATTAGTTAAAGAACAGCTGTCACTCACATTGAGTGAGTGACAAGGGGATGGATGGTCCTTTTTGTGGTTTGGACAGTGTTCGTGAGTGCTGTGTGTTCAGACATGATAACAGAGGGGTCCTATTTGTATCCATCAGGGTCACAGAGTGGCCTTGTCTGATATGGATTTGTGAAATTGTTTATGTTCAGCCAGGGATCACCAAGGCCCAGCTCCCAACTATCAGGGACTGCTTTTCTCTTTCTCATTCTTTAGAAGTCTTTCAGGTCCTAGAATTACTTGAAATCTCTCCAAATTGTAACATGTAGTAGAATTTTTGGAATCTGAATACCTCTTGAATGGTAACTACTGGTCTGTTGTGAAGTTACCAATCTAAGTAGACCAAAAGCAAGGTCCCGATGCTGACCAGGAAACCAAATAGCTAGAAAAGCCACTATTTAAGCAGTTTTATTCTTCATATTCTACCTAGCGTCAGATCAAACAAGTGTTTGAAATTTTCAAAATTTTTACAGCAAAAGGGAAGTGAAACCAAATTTAACCAGGCGTCTACCATGTCCCAGGCACTGTACAAGGGGTCTTTAATATGTGATCCTTTTACCCTGAAAGGAGTCCCAATTTACAGGTGAGGGTCAGAGACCTTGGGAGGTCCACACCCAAGGTCACAGAGAGGGAAAGGGGTACAGCTGGGATTTGAGTCCAGGTCATGTGAACTCCAAGCCCATGCTCCGCATAGCACAGAACACATGGCCACTCAGAAGTGTTCTGATGTGTGCTGCAGCCATAGTGTAGGATCTCCTTATTCAACATCTGACTTCCCACCGATCACACGGTACAAAGAGGAAGTGAAAGTCACATCCACAAACAGATTACAGGATGTTGATAGCTAGGATTACCTTCGGTTACCTTCTATTTTCTACCAGAAAATACATCTGCATATATGAACACGTATGTAGATATATACACATACACAGTTGATCAACACACAAACACACAGGTACATACACATACTTGCACACACACAGAGTTGACACCTCACCTATCTGGGATTCAGCTATCCAGCGCCCTCATCTATCCGGAACACAGCCGAGAACAAGGAAGTAAGCAAAAAAGGCATCTGAGCAGCCAGATTAGATGTGTAAAAATGTCCATGCACTAAAAGCTCATGCACTTAACTCCTAGGAGACACCTTTAGGCCCCAACTCAGAGCTTATTTATTTTAACTTCATACACAATTCGAACAAGTTGGGTCAAATGAGAAGACTGCCATGGAGTTGCTATGCTGGTTACGGCAAGAGGGACAGACAACAGCTTAATAGCAAGAGATGAGGAAATAATACGAACGGTAGACACATAAACCCTGGGGTCATTTGAGGTTGAGGCACTTCAGTCAGCCCTGAGAACACCTGCATCACAGCTCTTCATTAAGCAGCACTTTATGCCATGAGCATGATTATATTTTGTTCATTAGCTTGTCTTCATGAAGGGTGGGAGATTTTGTTTCAGGGAGAGTTCCATCTTATCTATCTAAAGTAAAAATTATGAGTTAAACAGTGAAAGCCAGTGGTCTCTGGCAACCCAAAAATTTAGGTCAGCAAACCTAGACGGGGCTGGCCCAGTGTCCTAACTTTTCTAATCTGGATTCCTGTAGGCTGGACAGGTAGGTATCCTCCAGTTCTCCACAGTCCTGGCCACTCGCTTTTGTGCAGTGCTATGCTGATTCACACGGTCATGTTACTGTCATGCCTTCAGGGCATTTGAGCTTGTGCTTCTCAGCGTGACCCCTTCTTTAGCTCCCCTGGGAATTAGGCTTTCCAGAACAATCCATGCTCTTGTGGACTCTCAGGAGTGAGGTTATAGTATTTGAATTTCATTCACCCCATTTTCCTTCCCCCTCTCTAATCATTCCATTCCAACTAGATAAATGGTTTTTTTCCTTTTGCCAGCGTGAAGCCTGGGGTTGCAGATCATAATTATATCCAGTGTGAATCAGAATTGTCTTTAAAAGGTCCTAAAATAGACACGGGAACTGGTAAGATGTGCTCAAAACCAACTGAGGCTCCTCAGCCATTTCCCACTGCCTCCTCTTCTGTACATCGAGATTAAAAAAAAAAAAAAGAGAGAGAGACAGTCGCACCACAATGGCATCAAAACAGCACAGCACACCTTCCCTGTACTAAACAGGAAGTAGCAGTCATTCTATATGGATGAGCTGGCCAGCTGGAGATAAGGAATTTTAATGTTACCTGGCATGGCATCCATGGAAATATAGGGCTCAAATGGAATGGCTTTCTTCCTGTTGCGTGTGATTAAGAAGACGCCCAAGAATGCAGTGAGGCACCTGAGGAACAGGGGTAAGAGAGGAAGATAAATTAGGCCAGAGTGAGGTTGGGTGGGAGAGATACTTTCAAACCCAGGCAATGGGACAAAAGTCAAAGGAAGGCTGCAGGCTGTGGACACTGTGGACGGGGGCTTGCTGCTGAGCAGCCCTGAGAGGCAGCTGAGCCAGAGAACAGCAGGGAGCAGACCCGAGATGAATAATAACACCCCGTGCAGCCCCATATACCCTACACTGCACAAGCCTTCATCGAAATAAATTAGACTCTCCCAGGCAAAACTCTCACGGTTCTTCACTTCCACTTAACCTGTATCTCAGAAACTTGCCTTTAAAAACATTTTTTTTTTTAATTATAAAAGTTCTTTATGACCTAAATTCAATCAATACAGGAGAAGGTGAAAATTGGCAAGTCCCTGTACTCCCCAGTCCCATTTTCCCAGGTAGGTGTATATTCTTCCAGTCTTTTTTTTTTTTCCCTTTTCTCTAGAGCTTATGTAAACAAGCATACTTTCTAAAAATTGAAGTATAATTTTCATGCAGTAAAATGCACAAACACTAAACATAGAGTTCCATGAATTTTACCTGTGTAGATACACGTGTGAACCGCCAGCTCAACAGAGAAGACACTTCCGTCCCTTCCAGCCCCAGAAAGTGTTCTTGTGCCCCTCCAAATTCGTGTAGCCCTTCCCCGGGGAAACCACTATTCTGATTCTCTCACCACAGATTCGATCTGCCTGTTCTTGAATTCCTTATAAGTTAAATCATAGTGTGTATGATTCTTTGATGTCTGGTTTCTTCCATCCGATGTTGTTTTTTTGTTTTTTGTTTTTTTTGAGGGCAGTGTCACCGGCCCTCATATGTGGGACCCGAACCGGGGCCACTGGCTTCCCAAGCCAGCGCTTAAACACCGCGCCACTCGGCTGGCATGTCCAATGTATTTTTTTAAGATTCGTCCACTTTATCGTGTGTATTAGTAGTTCATTCTTTTTAATTGTGTTGAATCCATTGTCTGAATATACTGCAATTTGTTTGCCATTCTCCTGTTGATAGACATTTGGACTGTATCCAATTTGGGCATATTATGAATAAAGCTATTATAAATATTCACATACAAGTCATTTTGTTAAAATATGTACTCATTTCTTTTGGATATATATCTACAGATGGAATTGTTGGATTTTAATGCATCTATATAAGATCTTAGTGCATCTTAGTGCATTAAAAAAAAAAAGAATATTAACTTTTTCCATCTAATGTATCCTAGACATGGTTCTATGTCTAGGACCTATAGACTGGCCTCAAATTTTCTTCTTTTTTTTTTTGAGGGTTTTTTTTTTTTTTTTGAGGGTAGTGTCACTGGCCCTCATATGTGGGACCCAAACAGGGGCCATTGGCTTTCCAAGCCAGCGTTTAACCACTGCACCACTCGGCCAGCCCATGGCCTCAAATTTTCAAAATGGCAGCATGGTACTTTGTTATATGGGTATACTATAATATATTTATTTAACCTGTGTTCTACTTCTGGGCATTTAGGTTGCTTCCAATTATTTGTTTATACAATGAATTTTTTTTTTTTGAGGGCTGTGTCACTGGCCCTCATATGTGGGACCCGAACCAGGGCCGCTGGCTTCCCAAGCCAGCGCTTAACCACCGCACCACTCAGCCGGCCCTGTACAATGAATTTTAAAATTAATAAATAGCCTCATACATGTGTCTTTGTATCCCATTTCAATTCTTTTTCTAAGATAAATGATTAGAAATAAAATGCCATCTCAAAAAGCATGCTCATTTAAAATTTTATTGGTATGGCCAAACTAACCTCCCACATTAAAGAATTCACAGTATGTCACAGTGTGGTCTCCTCATCCTCTTGCCAACATGGAATATTATCAATTTTGTTAGTGTCTGCAAAATGATGGCGTCTCATATAGGTTCAATATGCCTTTCTTTGATCTGAGGTGAGGTTGAGAGTCCCTTTATGTGTTAAAATGTGATTTTTAGAAATGGCAAGGAGATTAAAGCCCCCCAAAAAAGGGGAAGGAGAAAAAGCCTGTTGGGGAATAAAGTGCTCACCTCTGGGGACAAAGCTCCAATGCCAGCTGCTCCCCTGGCTCTAACGGATTGCCTGAGAGGCTTAGGCAATAATGCGGGGAGAGAGCCTATCTGCCTGGATTCTATACCCTGTGTTCTGGGGCCAGAAAGCAGGAAGAACTCACCCCAGGGCAAACATGCAGATGTGCAGTGCGTCCTCCCCGGTGAAGTCCAGGTAAAATATTGCACCTGTAGCAGCAAATAACAGAAGGCACGGTGAGCTGTTTTCAAATGACCTATCTGCCAGTCTGCCTGGGATTTGCCTAAGCTCTCTTCCCTGTAGGAAACCAATGGGACTGAAAAACATTATGACTGTGCCTAGTAAAATTTTAGAAGAATGGCATAAGAGCCATTGGGGGGAACAGAACGTCTTCTTTCTCACCGTCCTAGGCCGCTCTTCCCTCCATCTTTTTTTCTCAACTTTTTATTTTGAGATAATACTGGTCTCACAAATACAGTACAGAGTTCCCATGTATCCAGCTCCCTCAACGAAACAGTACTATAAACTAAACTACAGACCAGTTTTTACGCACTCCTTTCCCCTATCTTTCTCAAGATGGATAAACAAGGCTTTGTGTTTAAGCTGTCAGGACTTTCTAACCTCTTGTGGCCAGCAGAGGTCAGGCCTGCAGGTCTACTCTTATGGCATGAAAGTGACCTTGGCCTGCCATCCTCACCTGCAGCCAGTGTCTGGCTGGACTCGTTGCACCACCACGAACTTCATGTGTTTTCCTGGGCGTCCGATTCCCTGCTCGACTTCTGACTCGATCACAGTGTTTGAACTTTGTCTGGACCCCAGCTCTTGCCCATGCCTTTATCTTTGCCTTAGGTTCGCTTTCTGGCGGCTCTGGGTGATGTCCTACTTGATCCCTGGTACTGCTCCCAGCACAGGCCCTAGCAGGCGTGTGCCCGGCTCATTCCTACCTCTGTGAGTGGGGTTTGGGCACCCCTTGTCTAAAGGGCACTGCGAAGCATATGGCTTCACGGCCAGGTCTTCCTCACAGGCAGGCCCACTGGTTCCTATTGGCTATTTTACTAGGAAGACTGCAGTCACCACTGCCACTTAAACATACTCTGATATGGCTGCAGCCTCTAAAGCCAACTCAGAAAGAAAATGAAAAAAAAAAAAAATTTAGGGGTGAAGTAGAAGAAAAGGGGAATATAGTAATCATCACGGACTGAGTTGCTATTGTGCTGCAGATGCCTCATGTATCAGCCATCTCTGAAAGTCATGTAGAAGAAAGCTGTGGTCACTCGTTCAGCGGAGGCCCGTGGAGCTAGCAGACGGCGGCACAAACTGGTAAAGAAATCTTGCATCTGCACTACCAAGCAGGGGACATTCGGACTGTACATATATCAGTTCTAAGAGCTGAGTGTTACTCTCATTGTGTGAATGGGAGGCTTAGGCGCAGAGAGGTTAAGTGATTTTCCCAGAGCCACACAGCTCTGTGTCTGTGCTGGGTTGCAAACCCAGGTCTCTGTGGCTCTAAATCCTGCACTTTCTCCACGGGTAGACAAGTCAGTGGAATTGGCTGTACTCCCTCCGCACTGGGGTACTGTCCCTGCTGCTAAGGTAAAAGACAGAAATCTAGCACCTACCTGCTGTGATGGCGACAGTTGTGGATAGAATGTAGCCCACACTGGCAATCAGAGACGAGTCGTACATCTGTGAAGCTTGACTTAAAAAGCTGCAATACAAAAGCCCTCTGGTTAGTGGGCTGGGAGGATGTCGGAAAGATGGAGGCAAAAGCTGATGACCGCTAATAGAGTTGGTTTGAAATGTGAAGATGACTCATGAAAGAACATTCCTTGGGTTTATGAAGATGCCACAATCCCTGTGTGTCCCTAGGTTTGGACTCCATGCTTTGCTCCCATTTTCCCCCTAGATGCCTAACCTGAGGCCCAGCCCCATTCCCCAAGCTGGCCATGCCTTCCTGGTCTCACACCCTGGGCCACATGGTTCTCATCACCGGAAAAGACACACCTCTGTGTCTCCTGTGTCCTCACCCCACTAAAAAGAGCCATTCCTGGTCTCTGAAACACTCCAAGAAACTCTGAAATAACTTATCACATTCTGTCTATGGTTACCATTATTTTTTAAAAATAAATTTTCTTCTTAATTCAAAAATAATGTGATCACTGCAATCAATATAGCAGAAAGAGAGGGAAACTTGGAGTCATTCCTACTCTCTCCATCTAGGTTAAACACTGCCATCATTTCAGAGTATAGTCTTTGTCCTTCCTCTGCAGAGTATTTGAGTTATTATGTAGTTGCTTACACCACAGCACACTTCCCACTCCACTGTAATCCTCTGTTTACCGGGCTGCCCCCCACCAGGGCTGTAAGCGGCTTGAGGGGTTACTAGGGCTCCTAATCTCTATGCAGAAGGGCTTTAGGGGCCTGGCACGCAGGAGGCCTCAGGGAATGGGGACTGCCGGGCTGAGAAGCTCCAGGGGAGGCGGGCGGGGCATCTGATCCACCCTTGTAACCCCTGGGGTGCTGGGCACAGAGCCTTGCAGGGTCCCAGTGGTGACGACTGGAATTGTAGAACTCAGAACCGTAGTAATTGACACAGTAATAGCAATCATGATCATAAAAGCTGCTGTTATTTGCCCGGTGTCATCCTAGGGACTGTACTAAAAGCTTTAGTGATTCCCTCAGGAAGGGACTGTTATTCCCATTTGCAGTCGAAGAATCTGCATCTTAGAGAAGCCGGCAGGGGTGGTGTCGGTAGAGCAGAGCAGTGAGGGGCGTGGGCTGGGGACCCGGATGCCTGGATTCAAATCTCAGCTCTAGCACTTCCTGGTGTTTAACCTCACTCTGCCACAGTTCTTCATATGCAAAGTGAGCACAGTACCATCTGCCTGAAGAGGGTGTTGTGGGGATGAAATGAATTCAAGTTCATGTGAAAGCAGTGATAGCACAAGTTACTCCTAGGATCCCTGGCAGCCTCGCTAGTGTACGGTGAGCTCTGACCTGCAGGGGGTGAATCAGCCTCATGCATGACACCAAAACCTGCACAGTTCACCCTCCTGTCCTCATGCAGGATTGTCACATGCCCTTCCAGGCCACTGCAGGACACCAAGTCTCAGATGTGAACAAGGCCCAGGCTTGCCCTCAGTTCGGCTGTTTTTGACTTAAGAGAAATGATTGCCTCACTCTTTCACTTGGGCAGATTTGGGGAGATTTCTTGAGGACAAGAAATGACCACCTTGTGTTCTCCACCAGGCAGACAAACAGGGGTGTCAAGGGGTGGCACAGCTTCTTCTGAAACCCCTGAAATGGACACCTGCCTGAAATGGAGCAGGTGGGGAGTGAGGCTGCCTCTGATCACGCACTTCTCACATTTTGAGGCAGAGGGTCAAACACAATCACTCCAGGCTTGTCTTTCAAGCATCACAGAACCACAGCACAGAACCCCTGCATGGGACAACTCAGCAAATCAGCAGCCCCTCGCTCTCCACAGCCAGGGGGCCAAACCCTGGCAGTAGGCAAGTGCCTTCCCTGCGGCTTCAAAAACAAACGCAATCAGGCCCAGAAAACGCAAGGGCCCTGCAAGTCAAGGCCCAGCAGGAAGAGAACTTGTAACTCACGTGGCTTGAGAGACGGCAGTGGCCACCATGCACACGGACATCACATAGAAGATGGGGTAGTCGAGCTGCAGGTTCCCTTGGATGGACAGGACAAGCATCCCAGCCACTGCCTTCACTGTCACCACTGTCATGGAGCCTGCAGAAGGGACACAGGACAAGTGGGGGCCTCCGGGACATGGAGGAAGTCAGATCCTGAAAGTCAGTTGATCACCCCCAAGGGCTTGGTCAAAACAATGGAGGGCATAGCCAACTCAGTGATTCATAGGGTGAGAAGACGCCGTTTGCCCCGGTCTCTCATACTTCTCCCTTGGGTGGCCCGCTGTCAGTGCTGCTACATCAAAGAAGGGAGGGGGTGGGCAGTGAAACCCCGACAGGCATTTCCAAATGTCACTTCTAAACTCTACCAAGAAAAGGCGATGGATGAGTTCAGGTCTCTGAACCCCAGAGAGGCAGAGCCGTGCCTGGAACCAGGTGGGAGGTCAGAACAATCTTTGCATGGATAAATGAACTTCTGAGTATCATTCTCATAGCAATCACAGGAAAAACATGCGGTGTGTCAAGAGCTCTCTCCTTTTTTGTTTTTTAGTGCTCCCTCAATTGTATTTTTAAAAAGCACTTCTTTAGACAGAGGTCTCCACATGCTTTGGAATCCATCCCCTATGCATACACGTACATGCTTTTCCAATATATGTTTAAGCATTTTTAAAATATAGTCATGTAACACTGCTTATCTAGTCGGTACCTTAGAAAACATGTGCAGGAAATGTCATTTAAAAGGTGGAGACAGAAATAAATGTGAGTGCTAATATTTTCTTCCCACACACCTGGTGGACCATCTTGCTCAGTTCACCATGGAGACCACCGCTTTACCCAGTGGGCAGAAATGACTCCTCACTCTAAACAGCTGGAGTCCCCCACCACAGCAGGCGTTAAAAGAAGCCACCACTAAAGATGAAGCTTATTCTGGCCGAAATGCTCTGCTGTTCTATTCTTCTCAGTGTCTGCTCATTTTGCCTTCTCCTGCCAAGAGCCCATCACGCACAGTGGCTCCTGGGCCCCTTGGCCACATGGTTTTCAAACTGTCCTCAGGCTGTACTTGTTAGGGAAAAGGGGACAGAAGATGAGTGGCCAATGGGCCTCAGAACCTCCTGGCCTTCCCGCTCACCAGGAGAGAGGGGTTGGAGGGCTGTGATCTTCCAAACCACTTTGGAAACAAAGTCACCAAGGAATGGACCACTGACACATGCTACAGCATTGACGAGCCTCTAAAACACGCTCAGTGAAAGAAGCCAGCACAGAAAAGCCACGTAATGTATATAACTTATATAGTCCAGAAAGGCAAATCCATAGAGACAGCAAGTAGATCAGTGGTTTCCAGGAGCTGGGGGAAAACAGGAATGGGGAGTAACTGCTCATGGACACAGGCTTTCCTTTTTGGGTGACAAAAATGTTCTGAAATTCAATGATGATGATGATTGCTCAACTTGGTGAATACACTGAAACCACTAAATCACACACTTTGAACGGGTGCATTTTATGGCCTATAAATTATATCTCAATAAAACTGTTTTTAGAAAAATCAGAATAATCAACCCTGTCCTATGGTGACACCTCTCTGTGTGGTTGATGGCCTGTCCCTGGAGAGGGGCTTGCTGTGGGAAGGACAGAAGAGAAACAGGCATTGGGCACTTGTGCTCATCTTGTTTCATCCCCCTCTCCCTGAGATCTGGGTGTTCTCTTATGCCCATTGTTAGGAGACAGTGTGGCTTACACAGGGAGAGCCACTAGGAGGCAGCAGTAGGGTTTCACCCATGCACTTCTTCCCCAGGAAGAACAGGTTATTTCTCACAGCCCTATTTAGTAATCAAATGCTATGTTGGGAGAGAGCCTTGCCCCAATCGGATTTAGGAACCATTTCCCCCATCGCACCCATCCTTCAAAAAGGAAACGGAAAAAAAAAAAGACAGAAAGAGCAAAAGCAATTCTTGCCTTTGAATCCAGCATGAGTCCTAGCCTCTGATTGGTTTTACACAGGCTCTTAAGGACTCAGTTGTGGAAACATGCTCCATTCTGACTTCTCTGAAATAACCTCTTAATCCTCCTCACCCTTACACTGCCTTCTTCATTGTAATTGCCACCGATCACATGTGTATCATCTACATATTTTTCCACTTGTTTTACTGCCATTTCTTCCCTTTAGAATGGAGGCACTCTGAGGGCAGGGGTTTGTGTCCTGTGCACCACTACAGCCAGTTGCCGGCACCATTCCTGGCATTTAGCAGACTCGGTATTGGAGCAAGAACGCTGAACGCAGCCAACGGCGTGACAGACCTGATGGGAGCTGCCTCCAGCCAGCAGGGACTTACCTCCTGGTACCACCGGGTCATGGCAGAACTCAGTCACCCACACCCCCACTTACCGAGTAACGCCACCAAGAGAAGAATCACGACAATGTTGTTGGCGTTCTTCTCCTTGTAGAAGTACAGCAGTAAGCAGAAGAGAATGATCTCCACAAGCTAGGGAAGCAGCAAGATGGGGGGGTCAGTGGGGGCCACAGACATAGGCAAGTCCGGGAGGCTCTGAGGGGCGGGGCCAGAGGTGATGTGGCTGAAAGGAAATGGAAACACCCAGCATTCCCCAAACGACTGATAGATTTCCTGTGGAAAAGGAGGGGATGCTGAGTGAAATCTCTCTAATTCCTGGACAACGCTGGGCAAGGGTTCACCTCATGGCAGAGCTTTGAGGGTGAGGTGCTGGCCTCATATCCACCCTGTCTTGGATGGCCAAGATTCATCAGGTTGAGATGGTCTCTTCTCACTTCACTGCCCCAAGAGTAACTCCATTAAAACTGGGGTCGGTCAATGAGGGAGATGCTTGCTCACCAAGGAGAAGAGCCTTTGGTGAAATATACAACTATACATGCTCTTTGCCCCTCAAATAAGCCTCCAAAGTGTGCGGTTTAGTAGAGAAGAAGAGGTCATGTGCAGACAGGGAGGCTCAAGTTTGAACTTGGATCTGCTTCCAAACTAGTTGTGTGACCTTGGGCAAGTCACTTCACTTCCCTAAACTTTAGTTACTTACTCTGTGAAATTCTTCTTTTACAGGGCCATCATGACAGCTTACACCTTATGAACACAAAAATAGGCCGGGCACTATTCTAAGCATTTTATCTATACCCAACTCATTAAATCAGCATGATAATTCTATGAAGTAGGTACTATCATAATCCCAACCTAGTAAATGGCAGAACCAGGATTTGAACCTGGATAGTCTGGTTCCAGAGTCAACATGCTTTCCCACTAGGCTACACTGCCTGAAGACAGGAGACCCCATGCCTGGCGTTTAGAAGGTGCTCAGCCAGTAGAATCTTATGATTAGACAATGGCAAGTCCAAAGTTTTAGAAGTTCCCCCACCTTGGATCAACGATATGTCCTTTTTACTTCTTTAAGGCCCAGACATTTGGAGATACTTTCACAAGTAGTGAAGCCATCCTTGGCTCCCCTCAAAATTAAAGAAGAAAAATTCGATAATGGCTCAGCTCCATTGGCCCACCCCAACCTCCAACCAAAGTTTATTTATTATAAAAACCAAATGCCGAAACATTAATGGGCATTTTGAAAAGAAAATTCCTCATAATCAGAGACCATAAAACGCAGCTGTTTTCATTTTCCTGTTTTCTTCCTGTCTTTGTCACTGGGAATACATATTTGATCTCCTTGTCATCACAGTCAATGGACAATTTTGCACTGGGCCATTTTTAGTTACCATAAACAATTTCCATGTTTTATGAAGTTGTCATAATTATCTTTAATGGCTTCAGTATACTCTATCAAGCAGATGGAGAGTTACTTAACATTCTTAACCATCATGTGTGCATTCGGGAGGGCCCAATTTTTCTGCCATTCTTCATGATGCTTAAATGTGTGCCGTAATAGCACTTGGCATCCTATCCCAAGATAGCTGTGTATAACTTGGTGCCTGCTGATAGACTCTGAGTTCCGTGAGCATGCCTAATTTATTTATTTATTTATTTATTTATTTATTTATTTATTTATTTTAAGGGCAGTGTCACTGGCACTCATATGTGGGATCCAAACTAGGGCCACCAGTGTCCCAAGACAGCTCACAACTACCATGCCACTCGGCCGGCCCTCACTTATTTTTTATATCCTCAGTGTCTGGCACATAGCAGACACTCAAAAATATTTACTGAATTTGATTGAGCCTCACAGTCATGATAAAGGAAGATTCACTGAGTTGGTCACCAAGGCTCTGCCATGTGCTCGGGGGGTTTCCACACCACCTTGTGTCAGGAGCAATGACTAGCCCAGGTCCTGTGATTCCCATCAGTTTACAGAGGCACAGCTTCTGGTTCAGTGACTTGGCCAAGGTCACACAGCATATAACGAATTCGAGCCCAGGACTCCCTGAGAGAAAAGCTTTGCCTGAAGGGGTGGGGCACTGACTCTGTCCTGCAGACATTTCTCCATGCCCATCAGGTAAATGCTGGGTGGGGCTGGCTGGTGGTAGGGAGATGACAGAACCCCAATCTTGGGGAAATCTTGGGGAAACCTTTCTTCTGCCTTGTGGGCAATCTGAGAAGAAAGTACATTCTGGGGCCTCCAGAGCGTCCCAGGCTGCTTGTGTCAGAGGTAACTGAACACCTTCAGTCAGTGGGCCACGGTGCAGGAAGGTGGCATATGAGGCCAGGCAGGCCCAGCCTCAAGCCCAGCTCTGCTCTCAGGGGACTCAGAACAAGTTAGCTAACCTCCCTGAGCACCAGTTTTCTCATCCAGAAAATGGAGAGAAAAACACTTACTTTACAGGGTTGTTGAGAGAATCTAAGATGATACATAAAAAAGTGTTTAGCACAGAGATGGGCATGGGATGGGAATATACCAGTAGCTTTATCAAATACCTTAGATGTTTTCCTTTATTAGTTTATTTGCAGACCTAAACTGGATATCATTGGGGCAGAGGGTTTAGGAGACAAAGTTTCCTCGGTCTCCCATGTTTCTATCAGCTGTGTGATACTGGGCAAAAATAAATAAATAAGGGCCGGCCGAGTGGCTCAGTTGGTTAAAAGTTGGCTTAGAGCGCGTGCTCTGAGCAACAGGGCCGCCAGTTTGATTCCCACATGGGCCAGTGATGCTGTGCTAAAGCTGAGCTGTCGCTGAGCTGCCAATGGGTGGCAGGATGGCTCAGTTGGTTTAACAATAAGATTGCCTGTTCGATGGTGGGCTATGCCCACCCGCAACTAAGACTAAACTTGGCACCTTGAGCTGAGCTGCCGCCCGGATGGCTCAGTGGATAGGGCATGCGAGCTTAACAACAAGGCTGCTGGTTGGGTTCCCGCATGGGATGGTGGCTATGCCCACCCACAACTAAGATCGAACTCAGGACCTTGAGCTGAGCTGCCACCTGGATGGCTCAGTGGATAGAGCGTGTGCTCTTAACAACAAGGCTGCTGGTTCGACTCCTGCATGGGATGGTGGCTACGCCCACCTGCAACTAAGATTGAACACAGCACCTTGATCTTAGAGGCCAAGAGCTGCCGATGGGAAGTCAGATGGCGACTGGCGCCCTCCACAACGAAGATTGAAGAACAACAACTTGGCTGTTCCCCTCCCCCAATTCCCCAATAAAAAAATCTTAAAACAAAACAAAACAATAACATTCTATAATTGTTTAGAATTTTAACATTTCCTCTTACCATATAAGTTTTAAATGCTTACATAGAAATTTTGGGTGATATATGGAGATGAAATAAAAACTCAGTCATAATTCCATCTCTCTGAGACAACTACAGATGGAATTTGTTTTTCTATCCAGTCCTTTATAGATACATTGTATGTACACACCTACAAATACCTCTAAAAAATAAAGTTATCATACCACACATGCAGACATTACTCAGGACGAAAGTGAAAAAAAGCATTTAACCATGAATTATGCACGCTCCATAAGGATGGTCTTCCGAGCTGTGAAATATGTCACAGTTCACGCGAATCTCCTATTGTTGGATATTCAGGTTTCTGAATTCTACTACTCGATTCCTGCTCCCACCATCTCAGGCAGAAGGACCGGAGGCTTCTCTTACCATGTACAAGAGAAAAGGCCAGCTCACGAGGTGCTTGGTGATGTTCTCGCCTGTCATCTTCTCATGACTGTTGGGAGCAAATGTCACCAGCAAGTAGGTGCCCACAACAGCCAAGCCGCAGCCGACAAAGGACAAGACATAGCGCCCTGCAGGGAAAGGGGACGGGGGGCGTCACAGGGCTCACTGCAGGTGCAGACCCCAGGCCAGTGTGCTTCTGGGGCAACACAGCTGACCTGGCATTGTTTTTATTTTTGGTTTTTCTTTATTCTTTAAAAAACAGATGATCTTCCTTAATGTTATTTAAAAACATAACATTTAGTATTGAAAATATTTTTTTAATGAGATGTAGCATGCATACAAAAAAGTGCTTGATGGAATCTCACAATGTGAGCACACCCACGTAACCAGCACCCAGATCAAGAAAGCGACTATTAGCAGGACCCCCCAAATCCCCACTTGTGTCCCCTTCCAACTACTTTACCCCACCCCCACGGTAACACTTTGATTTTTACCAGCACTGACAGTTTCTCTGATTTTGCATTTTATTTACTTATTCTTTTTTCTTCTTTTCGTTCTCTTTCTCATTTTGGTGTGTGTATGGTTCTAGTTTCCTTTTTGTTTTATTTTGTTTTTTAGGGTTTTTTGGTTATTTTTCTTTTTTCTGTTGGCCTTGTACTTTATATAAATGGATTTGTTTAGTGTGTCCTCTTATGTCTGTGCTCACACAAAATGATGTCTGTGAGATCCACGCGTATTGTACTTGTAGCGGTGGTTCTTTCATTCTCACGGTGGCACAGTAGTCGTTGGGTGGCTATGACACAATTTATCCATTCTACTGCTTGATGGGCATTTAGGTAGTCTCCAGTCTTGGGTTATCACAAGTAATGCTGCTACACCTATGTTTTTCTGTTGGGTGTAAAACCAGGAGTGGATTTCCTGGGTCATAGGATATGCAGGTGTTCAGTTTAGTAATAACTACCACCAACTGATTTTCCAAAGTGGTTGTACCAATTTACACTTCTACCAGTAGAGTATGAGAATAAAACTATGTATTTTTTCTTCTTTATTTTAGCCATTCTGGTGTTGCATTGTGGTTTTCACATGCATTTTATAGGGAACATCGTAAAGCTAGGATCATTTTATGGGTAAGATAAGAAACAAATAAAACAAAACCTTAAAAACAAACATTCAGAACCTACCATGTGCCTTTTAAAAGTTATATCATCCTTTCCCAACTGGTTAGTTAACCTACTCCCAAGGGAACTGTCTAAATACTATCAATATTCTACTCCACAGACCTGTCGGAGACTGTTAGTGGCCCAGTAGTCACGCTTCTGGGTAAATGACAAGAGTCCCCTGGCTTTTCCCCAGGATCCTATCACAATCCAGTTGAACCCTGTGGAATTGGTGAAAAGCCTCTTGACGTCCAGCCCAGGCCCAGGCAAGATGAAAAGGGCTGTGAGTTCTGAGCTGCACACAGGGTGACCAAGGCCTCTGGATTTTTCTGGCATAGAACTAACTAAACCAATTTCATTCCACTGTCTCCAGAAAATGTGATACCTCATTCAATATCTTTTATTTTCATTCTAGACCTCATAAGGTGCTCAAAACCAAGTTGTTCAATTGTTCAGTGAATGAGCGAACCATGATTCAATTCAACATAGTAAGTTCTGTGCTAAGGTACACAAGTCTGTTGCCTTAAGTTTTCTTCAGGCAGGGATAGGTCTTACTCATCTCCATGCCTGCGGTGTCCTGCACAGATCCAGCCCTGGGTCAATGTTTGCTGAATTTAATGGAATATTAGGCAGGGCAGTCATGTACAGCTGAGCAGGTTGCTCATTGCACAAGAGTACCTTGCTGAAGGGGTGAGGAAGACTAAACTCTAGCCCTTGCTCTGCTCACTAAGGCATGTGTCCACAGAACTACAGATGCCCAGAGAGGCCATCTTTTTCCAATTCACGTAGGGCACTGCCTGCATTAGCATGCCTCTTATTCCAGGACTACCTAGAGTGACCCTGAAAGGGGCAAAGCAGAACAAGCTTAGCCACGCTGTCCCCGCTACCCCCACCCCGGTTACACCTGCCCTCCTTCCGCCTCCACAAATCAAGACTACTGCAAGTCACAATGAGTCTTCTGGTCTTGTTGTTTGCTAAGCAGTAGGTATGCTGGTTTTTCCAGTGTAAGATTCTTTTCTTTTGCAGCCTCCTGGCCCTATCTTGCTTTTATTCTACACCGAAGGTTCAGAACAGTAGTTCCCAAACCTGGCTGTGTTTCCGCAACTGCTTGGGAGCATCTTCTCCCTGACATTTTGTTTTAAAAACTTTTCAGACACGCAGAAAAGTTAAACGAGTTCTATAGTAAGCACCCATAATCCCACCACCTGGATTCTAAATTAGCATTATACTTGTTTTATCACATATCTATCTGTTCTCGTCACTCCTCTATCCATTCATCAAACCATCTTATTTTTTGATACATTCCAAAGCAAGTTGCAGACAAACATACTTCACCCTGGGGAGGTTTATATAAATGTAAAATGTCCAGGCCCCAGGTTCAAAATCTGTAGGGACAGAGCCTGGGTTACCATCATGTCACTCAAATCTTTAGCATGGCTTATAAGGCCCCCTATCATCCAGTCCTCCAGTGTCTCCTTGCTCCCATGTCCTCCTTCCCTCTTTACTCATCACCTTCCAGCTACACTAGCCTTACGAATACTAGACACACCAAGCTTATTTCTGCCTCAGGGCCTTTGCACCTGTGGCTCCCTCTACATGTAACACTCTGCCCACAGACCTTGGCATAATGTCTCTGTACTAGTTCGGTCGGGGCTCAAAAATCACCTCTTCAGACAGTCTAATCCTGACCAGTCAGGGTAAAAAGTATTCCCACGTCCCCAAAGCCCCACCAAGAATAATTCTAATAGTTTTTCTGAAGCACTAAGATCTAGAATTGTATTTGTTTACTTGTTTATTGTATTCCTTCCCCACAATACACACACATTTGATTGGAATGTCTATGACAGCAGGTACCCCATCTGTCCTACTGTTATATCCCTGAAATCTGCAAGAGTGTGGCACTCAGTAAAGCACTTGGGGGAACATATCTTCCCCACTCCTCGGGTTTCCATGTGGAGGGACCTCCAATGGACCGACACTTCCACCTCTTGCCCCCTTGGTCTGCATTTCTCAATTGAATGGAGCTAATTCCCCAAAAGAATTTATACACCAAGGCTTTGTTCTTTTCTCTTCCTTTTTGGCTTCAGACTATTTGAGGCAGTAATTCTGGGTAAGTGTTCCATTCTGTAAACACAAATGTTTCCTTGGGAGTCTCGCCTAAGGTTTAGTTGGGAACTGGGGCATATGGAGGGACAGTTCTTTTGGCTGCACACCAAAGCTGTATGCTCTAATTTAGCTTTCATTAGTAATGAAGCATAACTTCTGATCTCCTTCTGTGTTTATCTCCCATTGCTTTAGAACTCAGTTAGGGTAAGAGGGTGCCTTTTATTGAGCCTCCTAAAATCGCAACAATAGATGCTCAATAAATACTGATTGAATGGAATGAATGAAAGTCCATTTTAAAAAGTCCCAGATGATTCTGATGTGTAGCCAGGTTTGGGAACTGCTGATTAAAGACCAGGCTCTCGGGAGCCTGATGAGGGTAGAATATACTGTAGAATAACAGAGGTGAGCGGGAACAGGTGATCTCTATATTGGGGTGAGCTGGTTTGGCAATGAAAAAAAGCACAAACGTAAGATAAGATTAAGAACAGGGGCTCCAATTAGTGAACTTACTCAGAAAGTCTTTCGGCTTCCATTTTTCTTTGATGAATATGATTCCTATGATGGCGCTAGCTATATAAAAAAAAAAAAAGCACAGGGAAAAGAGAATTGAGGCTGCCCTCAGTCAAATGGAGTCCCTTCGCCCATGCCCTTTGGGTTGGCTCACCTGCCCTGGAGCCTGAAATGTATGCTGAGTACTTACTGTGCAACAGGCAATCTATACAAGTGATGTCTGGCATGGTCACTGAGGTGGGTGCTATTATTATTCCCATTTGAAAACTGGGGACACCAAGGCTAAGAGCGGTGAAGGACCCACTCAAGATCATGCAGTTGGTAGGTGAAGTCTAGACTTGAACCCACGACTGTTGGAGGCCCAGGGTCTTGCCCCTCCCACCGGAATGCCTGCCTCTGACATTTCCCCCTGGTTCTCCCCCTGACTGGTCCAAGTTTGCAGATGCCCTCTAATTTCCTGTGGCTGCCCTAATGAATGGGGCTGGTACTCACTGTGAACACACCTGCATTGCTATCTCAGGTCTGCCTCTTCTGGCTGTGTCCTGGGGTAAGTCAGTTCACCTGGGTCTCGGTTTCTTAAGTCTATGAAATGATGTGCTGGATCCAGCTTGCATCACCAGCTTGCGGATTGTTAAATGTTCAGGGAACCACTGATAGCTTGAATTCAGCTGCAGTGTTGCATTTACATGGTGCTAACACCATGTAAATCAAAAACCTGACGTATCAAGTCCTCTTTTTCTCCTTTCTCACTTTTCTGTCCCTTACCTCCTTCTCTCCCTCCCTCTGCCTCCTCTTCCTCTTTTTTCTCTTCTCTCACTCTCTCTCTGAGTTGGTTTATCAGCACACCACTGAAATACCTACTTCTCTGAGTTATAAGGGCAAATAAATAATATATATAAATCCATTTGTCACACAGTACATGGTCAATAACTGGACTATTATTATTATTATTATTAAAGTACCTAGAGCAGTGATTGTTAAGTAACAAGTACTCAATAAATAGTGGTTATTACTATTTTAAATATTATTTCTCATTTGGTGACTTGAGAAACTCTAAGAACCTCTTAATTTCCAGTGGCTGATACCTGAAGTCCCATCATTATAATTTAGCCTCTGGTTTCTAAGAATTTGATTACTAGATTCTTATTAAAATTCAGAGACTAATATTTAAAGTACTTGGTCACTCAGTCACCCAATCCTCATTGTGAATAAAGTGCTGAGAGCCCTTTGGAGAGATCAGCAGGAGTTAGATTTCTAAATAACTATAGGGGCTGGGAAGTAACATAAATGTAGAAAGAGGGCCAGGTGAAAGACAAGAGGGAAAGATTGGAACTATGGCAGAATACTAGCCTCAACCAAAGGCATTCAAATGATACTAAAAAACAATCCCGTGCGGGAAAGAACAGAGCATGTCTGAGGACCTCATTCATCTTGTAGGCTGCCAGTTTACCAAGAAAAAAGGGTCTGATCATAGGCTCAGGGAAAGCAAATTGGTTTCTGCTCCTCTGCCAACACCTGGTCATTGGCAATGACTGCCTGAAGCTCTGAGAATTGAGGCCTCATCAAGGTTCACTAGGAAGGAATGCTATGATTGATTAGTGATGTCTGCCTTGGGCCCAGGAAGGGCATATGGTTTCCATCCCTGCTGTACAGCAGGCCCTCTTAATTCCAAGTGGAATAAGACGCAAAGTATGGCTTTTTCTTTTAGGAGCAGGGAAGAGCTAGGCAGTGTAGCGCTTGCCAGCAAGATGGAAGGAAACATTCCAAAGCAAGTTTATTGTCCCTGATCCTATGTTCCAAAAGCTATTGTTCAGTGATCTACTAACATCTTTTCAGAAGAAAATAATGTTTTTCTAATTGTTTTTATTTGTGACCTCACGGCCATTAAAGCTCCTACGTCTTTTAGCTGGTTCACATGTACTGGTTCTGTGATTACTGACATCATAGAAAAATGGCAGATGAGAAAGTTAACGATGTTTTAAAAATAGTACCAGTTGATGGAAAAAGATCTGAGAATAAGATGAATTTCTGAGGCATAAGATGTCTGAACCCTTTAAAAGCTTGGGTTACCTCGATGGAGTTAGGATGAGGGTGCTAAGGTTTACCTTTCTTCTGCAGTAAAATTAAAAAGTAATTCTGATAAACTTTCTGAATCTTAAACAGGTTCTGGAGGCAGACAGCCCCGTTCATATCCCAGCCCTGCTCCTCACTAGCTGTGTGATTTGCGGAAAATAAATTCACCACTCTGTGCCTCGGTTTCCTCATCTGTAAAATGGGAATAATAACGGTATCTCTCTCAAAAGGCTGCCGACGATCAGAAGAATGATCTGTCAAGTGCTTAGAGCAAGGGAGTGGTGTGTATGAAGCCCTTTCTAAGTGCTACTATTGTTATTAAAGCAATAGCTGGTTTGTTTAGTGAGTAGCTTTGATCCTGGTGGTGACACTGTGGTCCCACAGGCAGGTCAATCCCGGGGGATGTGGGCGGACTCCAGACTTACCGATCACAGAGACTGCGCCGAGGGGCACGATCAGCGAGAGTGGAGCGAAGGCATAGGAGGCAAACACACCCAGCTCGCCCAGCAGCATCAGGCACAGGCCCAGCCACCATGTCTTGGTCTTGAAATATGCCCGGGGGTCCTTGGAGCCTGCTAGGCGGATGTGGCAGTACTTCTGGAAATCCGAGGAAGAATGTGATTTGCCCAGATGTTTGGGGAAAAAGATGTTATGACGCACCATATCCTAAATGTACCTCCCACTTTTATTTGGGAAGATCTGTCAGGTGTTTTGGAGGTCCTTACTCAGAGAAGGATAAAGCAGTAGCGATTGAAAGACTACATTGGTATTCTAAGACAGTAGTTTTCAAACTGGCTGGAAAAACCTTAAAAATTCCCTGGGAAGCTTTGAAAAAAATCCACATGTCTGGGCCTCATTCTCAGAGGGGAGGTGTGAGGCCTGGAAATGTGCATTTCTAATGCACATTCGAGAATGTATGCAGTCTAGGTGGGAGCCATGGTCTAAGGACCCTCACTTTAGCCTGGCCTCAGATTGATCTTCTTCCTCTAACGGCAATGCCCAGGAGTCCCTATGTTCACAGTGCCCACTTGGCTGCATTCTTTCCTGTACACATGCCAGCAGCAATACTAGGCAGCCCTGTGGGTATCAGCGAACCCTGCCCTCCCTCAGGTGGGTACTTGGCTCAAGTACGGCCAACATTCTTTGTTCTGGAAATGTGAACTTGGGACATAAAAACTGAGGCAGTGACTAAGGAAAGGTAGGAAGTCATGCTGACTTAGAGGGCCAAGGCTGCCTTTTGGGGTAGCCAAAGGGGTCATCATCAACGATCATGATGGGGGCTACATAGAAGCAGGCACACAAGCAGAGACACTGATCTGTAGAAAGGAGAGCATGAACCAGACAAGCAGTTAGAAGACACGGCCTCAGAAACACACCCACAGGTGTGTGCACGGGAGCCGAGGTGTACCAGGTACACAAGTGTGTTCACGTGCCTGCTCCAGGGAGGGAGAGCAGCTCATCGCAGCTAAAAGCTGGGTCCCACTGGGGAAGGGGGAGAGGAGTTGGCCACTGTGCTGTGGGGTTCTTCTGTCTGCAGGTGTCAGGTCTTAGTCTGGGTTTCTCAGAAACAGTCCTCGAGACAAGGACTTGGGAACAAGTAGATGATTTGGGAGGTGGTTCCTAGAAGCACAGGTAAGGGAGTGGGAAAGTGAGGCAGGGAATCGAGAAGAATACATGGAGAGTACATTAATGAATGAGTGGGGCTCAGTCCCACTGGGGACCCTCCGAGAAACACTGTGAACTCACCTTAGAACCATCCTAAGGATGGAAGCCTGGGGCAATTATCCACAGACTCCTAACCCCACTAGTTGAAGGCTGCCCTCAGGGGCATTAAAAACCACCTCCACCACCCAATACACACGCCAAGCTTCCCAATTACACCTATGTGCCAGGGGAACCAGTACCCGTGGTGCCCTCTGGAGAAGCCCCTCAAGATCTCAGCTTGCTCCAAACCACAGCTGCTTGTGAACTCAGATGGGCCAAGGGGATTTGTGGCACAGCATCTGCCCCAGGGCACCCAGACTCTGGTAAGTAATGGAGAGGGCTGTCATCAGAGATGAGAGGTGATGGGGGGGAACGAAGTGGGGGCAGAGAGATTCTGGAATGGCCCACAGGTATTGTCCCAGGCCCAGCCCAGGGATGGAGGGCAAAGTCCCACAGAGAGGTGGCAGCTGGGCCTACACCAGACTCGCTGGCTTATCTCTGCCCCAGATAGTGCTGGTGACTGAAACTTACCTGGAGGTTAAGCGCAATGCTGACCACGAGATGCCCGAAAATCGCCAAAAGGGCGCCGATCAAGTTTTCCTGTAAGAAAAGTTCACAGGAGCAGCCATGAGCTGGGTCTAAGCTAAAGGGCCCCAGGATACATTTGAAACCCAACTGCTTGCTATCCCCCTCTCCCCAAGAAAAAACACAACAAAACTAGAAAAAACTCCATCATGAAACCACACCCCAGACCTGCTACTGGAATTTCACTACCCAAGGTTAATCTGGCTGCCTTGCTGATTTACAAAACACCACCCTAAATTAGAACCTTCTAGAAAGCACCATCCTTTGTTTGCAGGTCACAGTGACCTGATAAGGCCTAAATCTACTCTGGTATTCCGCTTGCCAATGGTGTTGAGCAAGAAAAAGCAACATTAAGAAATCAGAATTTAAGGGCTGGCCGAGTGGCTCAGTTGGTTAAGAGCTCGCTCAAGAGTGTGAGCTGTGGGCCGGCCGAGTGGCGCAGTGGTTAAGCGCTGGCCTGGGAAGCCAGCGGCCTCGGTTCGGGTCCCACATGAGGGCCAGTGACACTGCCCTCAAAAAAAAAAAAAAAAAAAAAAAAAAGAGTGTGAGCTGAGCTCTGAGCTCTGAGCAACGGCGGTTCGATGCCAGCTCGAGCTCAGTTGCCATTGAGCTGCCAACCTGAGTTGCCGCTGAGCTGCCAACAGGTGGCAGGATGGCTAAGCTTAAAAAAAAAAAAAAGAAATCAGAATTTACAAAATAAACATAGACAGGGATATTATTTGCCATTTTATCAGTGGAATTTTCATGTTCCCAGAGGGGTTGCAATGAGACTCTTTTAAAACAGGCTAAGTTGCTGAAGGCATTTTAAATGATTTAATTTATAAAAATTTAATTTCCAATCACCTTAAGAATAAGGTTCAGATCCCTTGGCATGGCATTTTTTTTTTTTTTTTTTTTTTTTTAGATTTTATTGGGGAATTGGCGGAGGGGAACAGCGTTGGGGAATCGGGGAAGGGGAACAGACAAGTTGCTGTCCTTTTGTTCCTCAGTCCAGTTGCGGAGGATGTTGCTTCACTGTTGGTATCGTCATTGTGCTCTTCCCGGATGAGGCAGATCGGTCGCTGGCCTCTGGATGTCGCTCACCGCGGCTATTGGCAGCTCACGCTTGGCTGCCAGCCGCTCACGCTGGCTGCGGGCCACTCACTGCAGCCTATGGCAGCCCACTGCAGCAGGGGCTGCAGCCTACACCATCACCAGGGCTCGCACAGCCCAGCTCCAGGTGGAGCTGTTGTTAGCTGTAGAGGGCAGTGTCACTGGCCCTCATGTGGGATCCGAACCGGGGCCGCTGGCATCCCAAAACCAGCTCTTAACCAATGCGCCACTCGGCCGGCCCGGCATTTTTTTTTTTTTTTAATTTAAAAATGATTACTAAACATATTCATTGTAGAATAATTAGGAAATATAGTTAAATGAAAAGAACAATAATAACAACAAAATAGAAAAAACTACCTGTAATTCTAAAACCCAGAGATAATTGTTGCAAACTTTAGGTTCTTGTTCTTGTAAATTTTTTCTATCCATAAATTTAGATATAGGGCCGGCCGAGTGGCGCATTGGTTAAGCGCTGGTTTTGGGATGCCAGCGGCCCCGGTTCGGATCCCACATGAGGGCCAGTGACACTGCCCTCTACAGCTAACAACAGCTCCACCTGGAGCTGGGCTGTGCGAGCCCCGGTGATGGTGTGGGCTGGCTGCAGCGGGCTGCCATAGGCTGTAGTGAGTGGCCCGCAGCCAGCGTGAGCTGCCAATAGCCGCGATGAGCGACATCCAGAGGCCAGCGACCGATCTGCCTCATCCGGGAAGAGCGCAATGACGATACCAACAGTGAAGCAACATCCTCCGCAACTAAAAACTGAAGAACAAGAAGACGGCAACTTGTCTGTTCCCCTTCCCCGATTCCCCAACGCTGTTCCCCTCCACCAATTCCCCAATAAAATCTTTAAAAAAAAAAAAAAATTTAGATATAAATGGCAATGTTAATTTGTTTTATAAAAATAAGATTAGAATCTGTTTTGTAACCTGTTTTATTTTCAATTTAAGATATTATAAACAAATTCCCATCAGGCATATTTAATTCATCATTTTTAATAAATGTCAAATAAGTCGTTTGGATGTGCCATCTTTTATATAATTGTTTCTCTATTATTGGAAGAAAGAAAGAAAGAAAGAAAGAAAGAAAGAAAGAAAGAAAGAAAGAAAGAAAGAAAAGAAAAAAAAATTTATAGCTATGTTTCCTTCTAAGAGTTTTATAGTTTTAGCTCTTACATTTAGGTCTTTCATTTATTTTAGTTTTTGTACATAACGTGAAGAAAGAATCCAACTTCATTCTTTTACATATGGTTATCCAGTTGTTTCAGTACCACTTGTTGAAAAGACTATTTTTCCCCATTGACTGGTTTAAGGAACCTTGTCAAAATGGACTTAGGGACCTGCTGAGTGGCTCAGTTGGTTAGAGTGTGAGCTCTGAGCAACAGGTTCGCCGGTTCGATTCCCACATGGGCCAGTGAGCGGCGCCCAAGCTGAGCTGCCCCTGAGCTGCCAAAGGTGGCAGGATGGCTTAGCTGGTGCGAGCACGTGCTCCTAACAACAGCACGTGCTCCTAACAACAAGGTTGCCGAGTTTGAGTCCCGCATGGGATCATGGGCTATGCCCACCCGCAACTAAGATTGAACAGGGCACCTTAAGCTTAGCAGCGGGACTGGACTTGGAGCTAAGCTAGCCACACCCTCCACAACTAAGACGGAAGGACAACAACTTGCCTGTTCCCCTTCCCCAATTCCCCAATAAAAAAATCTAAAAAAACAAAAACAAAAACAAAAAATCAATGGACTTAGACGTATAGGTCAATCATAGATGTATGGGTTTATGTCTGGACTCTGGACTCATTTGTACGTCTGTCCTTAGTACCACATTGTTTTGATTATATTTGTGGCTTTGTAGTGATTTTTGAAATCAAAATGTTGAGATCCTCTAACTTTGTTCTTTTTCCAAGATTGTTTTGGCTTCTCGGGCTGCCTTGCATTTCTATATGAACTTTAGGATGAGCTTGTCTTGAGTATTTTCTAATTTCCCTTGAGGTGTCTTCATTGACCCATTGGTTATTTAGGAGTCCATTTAATTTCTACATATTGGTAAATTTCCCACTTTATTGTTGTGAATTTCCTTTTGCGATTGACTTCTCATTTCATTCCATTGTGACCATAGAACATATTTTGTACGATTTTAATTTTTTAAATTTATTGACATTTGTTTTGCAGCCTCACAATACGCTCTATCCCAGAGAATGTTCTATGTGCACTTGAGAAGAATGGTTACTTTGCTATTGGTGGGTAGGATGTTCTATAGACTTCTGTTAGGTCTAGTTCAGGGGTCAGCAAACTTTTCAGGCAGAATGTACCCAAAGAGCTGCATGTGGCTCGCGAGCTGCAGTTTGCCGACCCCTGGTCTAGTTGGCTTACAGTGTTGTTCAACTCTTCTATTTCCTTCTGATCTTCTGCTAGTTGTTCTGAAAAGTGGGGTTTTGAAATCTGTCTATTACTGCTGAACCATTTCTTCTTCCTATTCTGATTCATATATAGTTTGCTTCATGCATTTTAGGGCTGTTAGGTACATATATTTTATAATTGTTATATCTTTTTTTTTTTTTTTGAGGGCAGTGTCACTGGCCCTCATATGTGGGATCGAACCAGGGCCGCTGGCTTCCCAAGCCGGCGCTTAAACCACCGCGCCACTCGGCCGGCCCAATTGTTATATCTTTTGATGGATTGACACTTTTATTATTATATAAAGTCCTTCATTGTCTCTTATAACATTTTTTTGTCTTAAAGCCTATCTTGTCTGATGTTAGTATAGCCACTCTAGCTCTCTTTTGGCTACTGTGTGCATGGAATATCTTTTCCCATTGTTTCACTTTCAACCTATTTTTGTCTTTGAATCTAAAGTGAGTCTCTTGTAAATAGAATCTACCTGGATCATGTTTTTAAAAAAATCTATTCTGCCAATCTCTCCCTTTTAATTGGAGAGTTTGATCCATTTACATTTAATATAATTACTAATAGTAAGGACTTCTGCCATTTTTCTATTTGTTTTCTATGTCTTACGTCCCTTTTTGGTCCTCAGTTCCTCCATTACTGCCTTCTTTTGTTAAATAGATATATTAATATTTTCTAGTGTACCATTTTAATTCCCTTGTCATTTCTTTTACTCTATTTTCGAGTTATTTTCTTAGTGATTGTGCTATAGATCACAATTACCACCTTAATTTATAACAATCTAGTTTGGGTTAATACCAATTTAATTTGAGTAGTATGCAAAATTTTGTTTCTGTATAGCTCCATCTCCTTCCCTATCCCTTATGCTATTATTCTCACAAATTTCTTCATTATCTTTTAAAACGTAATCACCTGATATGAGTGGGCAGAATTCTGCATTCCTTTCATTTAAAAATGACATTCAGAGCCAGCTGAGTGGCTCAGTTGGTTAAGAGTTGGCTTAGAGCGCGAACTCTGAGCAACAGGGCTGCCGGTTCAATTCCCACATGGACCAGTGATGCTGTGCCAGAGCTGAGCTGTTGCTGAGCAGCCAACAGGTGGCAGGATGGTTGAGCTGGTGCAACAACAAGACTGCCTGTTCGATGGTGGGCTATGCCACCCACAACTAAGACTGAACTTGGCATCCTGAACTGAGCTGCCACTGGGATAGCTCAGTAGATAGAGGGTGCACTCTTAACAACAAGGCTGCTGGTTTGACTCCTGCATGGAATGGTGGCTGTGCCCACCCGCAACTAAGATTGAACATAGCACTTTGAGCTTAGAAGCCACAAGCTGCCGACAGGAAGCCAGATGGTGACTGGCGCTCTCCACAACGAAGATTGAAGAACAACAACTTGTCTGTTCCCCTCCCCCAATTCCCCAACACTGTTCCCCTCCCACAATTCCCCAGTAAAATCCTTTTTAAAAAAATGATATTCAGTTGGGTTCTCCATATCTCTCTTGTCTTTGCTGATCAACAGAAGATACTTAATTTATGTTTCCTGAATAAATGGCTTAGTCTGAGCATAGACAAATGACAATAAAGGAAGAATGTGGGGGTGACTGGTTAGCTCAGTTGGCTAGAGCATACACCAACATGGGGCACTGTGAGCTGCGCCCTCCTTAGAAGAGTCAACTAAGCCATGGTAGCATAAAAGCAATGTATAACCAATGTCCATGGCTGTTCCCCAATGACATTTTAAAAAAGAAAAAAAAAAAGGAAGAATGTGATACATGTCATTTGAGAGAAGTGCTGATAAAGTGGTGGAATTTCAAAGGAGGAATTCATTCTGGGCACAAGGTCTGAACTACTTGGCTCAACATCACATGGCAAAGGCAGTGGAAGAGCTGTAACTAAAATCAGTGGAAGAGCTGTAACTAAAATCAGTGGAAGAGCTGTAACTAAAATCAGTAGAAGAGCTGTAACTAAAATCAGTGGATGAACTGTAACTAAAATCAATGGAAGAGCTGTAATTAAAATCTAGGCCCTTAGCCTTCCAGCCTGAGGTCTTTTTAGATACATGGCCTCTTCTTCCAACTTCCAAATGGCATCCAGCTTGAGGCTGAGCACACCCAACACAACCAGCACCTGTGAGCTGAAGAGGACTTCAGAAGGCAACCTGCAAGGGACAGGATTTCTTGGAAACTTTGGGAGGACACCATGGCTCCTAAGGAAGTGCTCCAGCACAACAAGGCGGTTATTCAGAGGTCAGGTTCTGGCGTCAGGGAGGCTTTAGCTTCAATCCAGCCTCCATAACCATGACAGCAGGACTTCAGTATATCTCTGAGCATCTATTTCCTCAACGATCAAATGGAGTTATTAAGAATACTTACTCTCAAGGTGGATGCAACAATGAAATGAGATCATCCCATGGAAATAATGAAGCACTGTTTCTGGCCCCAGGGAAACAGATTTCTTTACCATAAGACTTCTCAGAGACTTCAGTAAATATTAGCTATCATAGTGAGAAACATCCATCAGCCCACAATAGGTTCAATATTTATGAGAACCTTCTATGGGCCAGGCATGTGCTAGTGGGAGGTGATCTCTTAGAGAGAACTCAGCTTTTGGAAACTGACAGATCAGGCTTGTAAAAATTAGAAATGATGATGACAAACAACATTTATTGAGCACTTACTATGTGCCCATTACTATTCTATGTACTTTATACATATTTACTCATTTAATCCTAACAGCAATCCTACAGAGATAGGTACCATTATCTATCTTAACCGTGAAGAGTCTGAGGCACAGAGAATAAGTAGTAGATGGTAAGTGGCTGACACAGGATTGGAACACAGGTAGTCTGACACTAGAGCCCCGGCTCTTAACTATCATGTCAAACTATGTATTATATAAAGTCTAGAACAGTGCCTGACACGGGATATTCCATAAAGAGCACCTATTATCAGGGGCTAGGGAATTGGTTCTTGACCCAGTGGCTCCCAGACTAGTGCAGAAAACAGGTACTTAAAATATTACAATATATTAGAGATGGGTATGAGAGCAATGGAAATACAAGGAGGGAGGAATGGCATTCTGGATATTTACTTATTCATTCAGTGCCTACTATGTGCCATGCACTGACTGTAAATGTGCCATGCTCTGTCCTTGTCCTCAGAGTATATATTAAACAACTGATTATTTAATCACACTACAGTTAGAGCTACCTAAGGGAAGCAATGTGTGTGGGCAAAGTGCTGTAGTGTGTGGGCAGACCCAGGTTTGACAGAAGGAGGTGAGGGAAGATGCCTCTGAGGAATGGTTTCAGAAGGGAGACCTGAAGACCTAGCGTGGTGGGGGTGGAGTGAAGAAAGCCATTCCACAGACCATGGGAAGCTCCCTAGGAAGGAACAAGCATGGTGCCCTTAAGGCATGGAAAGAAGGTGATGTGGAGGTATAAGACGGAGTGGGGGGCACTGAGAGGTAAGAGGGTTTGCGTGTGTGAGAGCCTGAGGACCAACGGGCTTCTATGTAGCTGGGGGAGCATTCAGGGAGTAGACTTAAGAGGTGGCCAGATTGGGAGGGGACTTCTCTATCTCAAAAGGTTTGCACATGGGCATGGAGATAATAGGGAGGCTCAGCTGACACCGTTAGGGCTGTTTCTAAAAGAGCAATCAGGGTGGCAAGGTCTAAAGGCCCCACCCTTCACACTAGAGGCCCCAGAGACTTTCTTTTATAACAGGTTTGCTGCAAACAACAGTTTGAAGGGATTCGATCATCACATCCTGATTTCCTTCTATGCTGGCTGCTAGCTTCCTGTATTTCCCCTTTCTCACCTTTCACAATCGCTCTCTCCCACTTTGTCAAAGAAAGGTTTGTCCTGTCTTCATGAGACTCTTCCTCTAGCACATTGACCCAAGTTGTAAAACCACCAAGAAACTAAGGGGAATTTTGAAATTTTTTTTCCCAGGAGGTTTCTTTATTGATAAATACCCATTCTGGGAATAATTTCTGTCCCTCTCTCGTGCACATTCCTGTTAAGAAATGACAATAGATGGGACACTTTGGCTCGTGTTAGGATATTCTGAAATCAGTCTGATCTGACTGATGTTTATACAATAAAGGACAGCTCAGTTAATTAGGTTAAATCTACAGCTCTGTTTTGATGAAAATATATTCAAATGATAAAACATTCATAATTAAAATTATGAATTATGGTATATGTACCAATATTTATAGCAAATATTTGCATTACATTCTATAATTAAAATATATGTACTGCAATACAGTAAAATTAACAATATTTCAATTTCCCTAACCCTTTCTGGATATATCAGGTTTATTCAATGTGCCTTAAGTGAAAAAAGTGACCAACACAACTGGTAATACCTTTTTGGTAAACTTCGCAGAAATTGTGAAAACAAAACAAATCCTGTTGTAAGTTAAGAGTCTAGTACTTTGCTTTGAGTGAAAATGAAGGAAACCCTACTCAGATCGTTAGCTTATGAGTCAATAAAAAAAGTTTATCACTATGTGATTTTTAGCACATACTTGGAAGGAGTTGAAACAATTCAGTGATACTACTATAAGACCACTCCTTCCACTCCTGGTACCTCTGTGAACAGGTTCTCAGAGCACTTCCAGCTATAAAAACCCAAATGTGTGACAAAATTGATGCTACATTCTCATTCTAGCAATCAACATTATGTATTTTGAGTATTCAAAAGAGTCGCATTCTTATTCAGATATTCATTCCTAATACAATGTTATTTTTTACTTAATTATTGTAAAACTTCATATTGCATTAATCAATTTTATCAATTAAAAAACCTTTCGGATTGAATCAAGACTTATGAACTTTATATCAAAAGAACTTTTTTAAAATGAAATTTGATTAAATTCTTTCTTGTAAAGAATTCTTTACAAGAATTCTTTCTTTCTTGTAAAGAAGTATCATAGGTGTCCATAACATTTTTAAGTGTTCAAAAATAGACACAAATTTGGGATACAATTCTGTGGGGGAAACAGAAGAGAAATACAAATTCAGGGCAAAAAAAGGAATGATGTAAAATTTCCAACTGTTAAAGAGCTTTTTTCAGAAGGTTGATGGTATCAAGTGGTCTTTATATTCATGGGCCTCAGTTAAGTGTGTGTAAGAGTTTTTAAAATATATATATCAGTGCAGACAACCTGAACAGACACTTCTCCCAATAAGACATACAGATGGCTGACAGATATATGAAAAGATGCTCAACTTCACTAGCTATTAGGGAAATACAAATCAAAACCACAATGAGATATCACCTCACACCAGTTAGAATGGCTAAGACAAAAAATAACAAGTGTTGGAGAGGCTGTGAAGAAAAAAAACCCTCATACACCATTGGTGGGAGTGTAAATTGGTACAGCTTCTATGGAAAACAGTATGGCGATTCCTCAAAAAATTAAGAATAGAATTACTATATGACTCAGCAATCCCTCTCCTGGGTATCAACCCAAAAAATCTGAAAATATTTATTCATAAAGATATATGTGCTCCGATGTTCACTGCAGCATTATTTATGGTGGCCAAGATATGGAAACAACCAAAGTGTCCTTCTATAGATGATTGGATAAAGAAGATGTGGTATATATACAAAATGGAATAAGAAAAGATGAAATACTGCCATTTGTGACAACATGGATGGATCTTGAGATTATTATGCTAAGCGAAATAAGTCAGACAGAAAAAGTTGAGAACCATATGACTTCACTCATATGTGGGATATAAAACTGAAAGCAACATAAGAACAAACAAATAAACAAAAATTCATAGACAACAGTGTAATGGTTACCAGAGGGTAAGGGGGGAGGTGGATGGTAGAAGAGGGTAAAGAGGGTCAAATATGTGGTGATGGAAGGAGAACTGACTCTGGGTGGTGAGCACACAATGTGATATTATAGATGATGTATTACAGAAAAGCACATTTGAAATCTATGTAATTTTATTAACCATTGTCACCCCAATAAATTTAATTTAAAAAAAAAATCTATATCTATATCTACATCTACATCTATATCGGTATTTAGATGTACCAGGAATGACATAACTTAGTAAATATTTAAATTTGTAATGGGAAGTTTTAAGTTTTAGATGCTAACTAAACAAATATGTAAGAAAATACAGTGTTTCTTTAGGTCAAATTTGAAGACCTCAAAAGAAGTCCTTCATTAAATGTGGCTCTTAAAGACGCAAAGCAAAAACCTCGACCTCACAGGAGGCAAATACCTAGCCACACCTGGCTGCCAGGTAGGCACCCTGCGGAGTAACTCAGTTTACCTATGCCAACGATGAGGAGGAAATGTTAAAAAGAGTTACTGAGCAGCTAGCTATTCTACAGGAACTGCCTTGGAGACGCAAAGGACTCTGGTTCCAGCTCCAACACCTCCAAACTGCTCTACTACCTTTGTGGGGGACAGAGGAGAACTGGAACCGGCTTCCAGGAGTTGTGCAGAAACCTGAGACCTGAGCAAGGGCTGTTCAGAGGACACATGGAGCTATACAGTGGCAGACTTAAGGGTCAGTGGCCTGGCGAGGTTTGCTTGCTTAGGTCTAGGTTCCTTTCTCCTCGGCTGGTTGGGATGACAGCACCCTTCTCTTAGAGCTGGTGCATGAACTTCCTGAGATAGTTTGGAGAAAGCACTTAGTATTAGGGGAAACTAATACAAGGAAGGGGCATGTGAATGATTTTTGCAGAAAGAACTAAGAGGTTGGATTCTCAGCCTGCTGCCGATATGCTCCAAGACTATAACCGATCACAGAGAGTAAACTGGAGATTCCATGAGGACCATCCCCGCAGTTAAGCCCACGGAAAGAAAACACAGGCTGTGCTTTACAAAAGTTAAAGACAGACCTGCCCCAATCTTTTTGCATCTTACTCAAGTTAGAGATAAACTTACCATTGTTCGTCTATTCCCCTCCCCACCCCAATACCAGTGAATTTTCCATAGAAGTAGAAAACACATATATATAAACCCTAGCCTGGAGGATCCAGGGAGTCTCCCACTAGGGATCAGAGACTGTCCATAGAGTGGCCTTTGTTTTCTTACTCTCTGCTAAATAAATTTATTTTTACTTTAAACTCTACATCAGCTCACATTTGAATTGTTTCCTGTGCGAAGCCAAGAACCTTCTTTTCCTATAACAGAACCATGTGAAATTGCCACTGTTCAATGAAATATGATCGACAAAAGAGGCAGTTTCATATGGTTCAACCTACAACCGGTAGCTGCTATATTATTTTACCTAGAGAGACCAAACTGTCCTCTGATGAGATACTGACTAAATCCCTCAGGCTGCCTGAGCATGTGGTGTTAACAACACGTCAAGGGGAAGGGAAGAGATGAATGAAAACAAGCTCTGTGTTACCATACAGACAAGTCAGGGGTGATGAGGGGTGCAACCTAGAAAGGAAAACTGTAAACCTCACAAGGATAAACCAATCTAAGCAGCAAAAACATGGTTAAAAGGTTACTATGAAAATAAAGGCTGATGTTTACGGAGCATTTATAGATCAGGCAATGGCGCTAGGCCTTTTCTATGCATTGCCTCCTGTGGGTAACACACAACCCTCTCCAGTGGGTACTACTACAATTCCTATTTTTAGCACATAAGTTGGAAGGAGTTTATAGATGAACAAAGTAAGGTTCAGAGAAGTGAAATAATTTGCCCAGCGTGAGGACGGGAGGATTTGAAGCTAGAGGTCTGACTTCCAGTCTCCCGGACATAACTACTCCAGACCGCAGCTTCAAAATAAATTAGGAAAGGGCCGGCCAAGTGGCTCAGTTGGTTGGTTAAGAGCCCGAGCTCTGAGCAACGGGATCGCCGGTTAGATTCTCACATGGGCCAGTGAGCTGTGCCCAAGCTGAGCAGCGGCTGAGGTGGCAGGATGGCTCAGCTAGTGAGAGCGTGTGCTCCTAACAACAAGGTTGCCAGTTCAACTCCTACATGGGATGGTGGGCTGTGCCCACCCACAACTAAGATTGAACTCAGCACGTTGAGCTGGGCAGCTGTGGGGGCTGGATGGCGACTGGACTTGGAGCTGAGCTAGCTGCCCTCCACAACTAAGACTGAAGGACAACAACTTGGCTGTTCCCCTTCCCAAATTCCCCAATTAAAATCTTAAGAATAAATAAATAAATCAGGAAAAAAAAATAATCCCACCTTGTAAGTGCTACCCTCCCACAAATGACAAGGCAGCAGAGGTTTGGTTAAAATGCCATTTCCACAAGCATGTTCATCTCCTCGCACAAGAACTGGCTACAGACAGGGTTAGTAACAGCACAGTACAATTAATGCCCTCTTATCCAAGTATTTCAAAGGGCTTCATCAGCACTAATTATGCCTCAAACCCTTGTGAAGTGGTGATTGGTTCAATTTTACGAACATTTCAAGTCAAGCAAAGGAGTTGCCTCCAGTCCTGGGGTTGCGCAGTATGAACACACACCTGTGAGCCACCCTCCAGTGTCAGGCGAAGGGCAATTAAGAGTTGAGGTGACAACCA
The DNA here is from genome assembly GCA_033961575.1 of Aselliscus stoliczkanus. NCBI lineage: Eukaryota > Metazoa > Chordata > Mammalia > Chiroptera > Hipposideridae > Aselliscus > Aselliscus stoliczkanus. The sequence goes on from CM066730.1 coordinate 166,034,848, forward strand.
GCTGGACTCCTGACATTAAGTTCCCCCTCCAAATCTCAGAGCATGAAAACTGTAAAATAGGGGTGACTAGCTCTGCAAGCAGGGAGGGAAGTGAAGGGCAGTGCCTGGGCAGCGGACACCTCTGGACACCACTGGAACTCTCTCAACCTACAGTGCTCCTCTTTTGGCCAAGGAACCACCCCACGTGTTTTCAGGGAAGTTATTTAACGTGTTCAGTGTGCTTAAGTACACACAGGGATTTGACCTCGGAATCAGTGACTCTGTCCCTTAAGAAAAGATGCAGACTGAAAGAAACTGTGTTCCCACTGATGGGCAGGTCTCATGGTGGCCTCAGGCCACCACCTTCACCTACGACATCCTTGGTTCTCGATTTCCTTTACCTGCCATGTGAGCTGGAGAGGATTCTTCTAAGGCGACGCCTAATCAGATTTCAACTGAGGCGGAAGAGAGGGGAGGAGGGGAAGAGGGCCACACTCATTTTGAAGGCAAATACATCAGTTCCCTGAGAAAGCCCAAAACTGGGCCAAAGTCGCAGTGAGCAAGTCGCAGGACGAGACCTGACCACGGGTCTCTCCAATACTTTGGTGCCTAATGTATTAGAGGTGAGCACATAGTGAGGCCTCCTAACTATCAGGAACCTTACATTTAGGACACATATAGTTCACATTGGGACAACTTGAGTATGAAAGGGGCTCTATTAATACACATATGGACATGAGGCACAGACCAGGACTTTTGGTCACTGTACTCCTAGAGCAGACTCTGAATGGAAGTGACACTGGCAAGGGAAGTGGGGTGAGGGCAAAACCACATGCAGGCAGCAGGATTTCAGACTCAGCTGCTTCTCGTCATGGCTTCTACAGACCCAAATATCAAGGGGAAGGGGAGGCAAAACCAAAGTCACCTCTCTCTCTGCTTGTGTGGACTTTGAAGACCAGCAGATCTGGGCTGAGGTCCTGCCTCTGCCACTTCCTGCTGTGACTTCAGGGGAATTCCCCTAATTCTGGGACTCTCAGCTTCCCCTCTGAAAAAAAAATGGAGTTGATTGTAAACCTTCCCAGGATTGCTGTTATAGGAAATAAGGCACATGTGGCAATGTTACCTGGCACATAATAAATACTAAAACAATTCTAGCTGTGACTATTATTATTTTTACAATTTCCACTTTTATTATTGTCGTTACTACTAGCAACCGCTCTAAGGACACCTCTGGCTCTGACCGTCTCTGATCTGAGAGTTGATCTTTTACCAGCCACAGGTCTGAAAGAAAAGAAACTGTCCCCAGAAAAGCAGCCAAAGGTCACAGAGGCAGCAAACCATACTTGGATATTGCTATCCAAGTGAAACCTCAGCTCAGATCTCCTATTTCAAGGTCTGCTTTACATCTGCCAACAACAGCCTTTGTTTAAATCCCATGGTGACAAGACCCATCATCGCTTGTTATTTGAACTGACCTCCCATAATCCCTTGGATTTAAAACTGCTAACAGTTAAGTATAACTGTTCTTGCTTGCTCTGAGTGTTACTCACATTCACATACAAGAGATTCAACAGTCCAACGATGACGCTGTTATACCTATAATCTCATTTCAGGCCAGCTTCTGAAGCTTACCTTCTCCAGCAGGTGAGGCATTACCTTCCCCACAATTGCCATTTTAACACTTAATAACCAATGTCAGGGAGAAAAGGGGCCTCCCAGAGAGCCTCGCATAAGTGGGTCCTCATATAAGGGAGTGGTGGATAAAAACCAAGGGCCTTGGCAGTGCACAAATGCCATTGGAATCCCAGCTGTACTACACTTATTGGCTGTGTGGCCTTGGGCAAGTTAATTAGTCTCTCTGTGCCAGTTTCCTCCTATGTAAAATGGGATTGTAACAGCACAGTAATACCTTGGATTGCGAGTAATGTGGTTTGCGAGTGTTCCGCAAGATGAGCAAATATTTCTAATACATTTTAACTTGGTAAATGAGCGATGTCTTGCAATATGTGTAGTTTTTTTCTGGAACAAATTATGCTCACAAACCAAGGTATTAGTCTACCTATCTTATGGGTCTTTTGTGAGGATTAGCACAGTCCCTGTCATATAGTGAACACTCAACAAATGTTAGCTGCAATTATGATGATGATTACTATAGTAATTGTGAATCAGCTATGGGAGTGTGGGGAAAGGACCTATGGTTTCCTGCCAGGAGGACTGACAAAGGCTTCATGGAAAAGGTGATACCTGAATGTGAGCTGAAAGGATGGGTAGGGTTTCCACAGGCAGGCATGGGATGGTGCAGGGGCTTCAGTTTCCGCTTGTAAACTCAGGTCAGCCTCATAACCACCCTGTAAGGATGGATTTAAAACTCACCTACAGAGGAGTTACATGGCTTTCCCCAAGCTTTAATCCTAGAAAGTGATCGGGCTGGGAGTGAAGGCCAGGACTTTCTGATTCTAATGGCCATGCTCTTAAAACCCTGCTGTATCTCTATTTTTGCACCAAATTTTGTCCTGAAGGGTAAGTCCTTGTGGAAATAGCTTCTCCCACCCCCCTTGTAAGCTCCTTCAGGAAAGCGGTATCTCAATTCTTTATATAGCTCCCAACCCACCCAGCACAGGCATGGAGATAGATATGTATTTGCTCAGTTGAAATGTCTATTTGCTAAATAGAAGAAAAGGAGGCCTGACTCTTCTGGGCTGAGGCAAAGCCTTCAGTGTCAGGGACCTGCTGCCATGCTACCTCCTGTGCAGCTCAGCCTATTGGCCTCTCTTTCACAGGCCGCCTTTCCCCAACAACCGGAATCCATTCCCTGTTGGGTAGTTCAGAGGGCTGGGCTATAACTCAAGACAAACTGCTTGCCCCTAACTACATCCCACTGATCAAGTTGGGATTGGGGCCTTATTGATTTCCTTGCCCCAAAGGTAAGAGATGATTTGGGGGCAGCCTGCCCAGCCCACATGACCACTTTTCTCTGAGAGCTGCCTACAGTGGTGGAGCCCCCAGAAATCATGTTTGCTGGGTGACCCCACCCCTCTGGCCACCACTGATTGGGCCAATGTAGACACCTGATCCAAGCTGGGCCAATCAGATGGTCCCTCTGAAGGTGGATGTAAGAGTTCTAGCACCTTCCAAGTCCCACTGCCCTTCCTGCCCTTGGGTTCCATGAGCTAACCTGTAACCTTATAATAATTTCCCCTTTTGTCTTAGCTTTCCTGAAATTGATTTTTATTCCTTGCAACCAAAATAGCCTTAACAAAATCACAGAGGAAGGAGTCAGCTTCTCCTTAAAACCCTTTCCTCTACCCCCAAGCAGAATTAACTACACTTCCTCTGCTCTGTGCACCTTAATGTTCCTCTTTGTAGCAACGGAGGCATTTCTGAGTCAAGCACCTCCTGCATGCCTAGACTGGGAGGGGTACTTTTTCACTGATCCACACAGCAATGGAGAGATGAGAGATGGAGGGAGGTATTACTACCACCATTCTACCCACAGCAGAAGCTCTGATGGGTTAAGCCTTATGTCCAAAGTCACTTTGCTAGGAAGGAGCAGAGTAGAGACTTGAACCCAGGTCTTCTTCCCTTCATCTCATCTGGTACTTTGGTTAGCCTTTAACCCTTTGTTCATATTTCTGTTTCTCATCTCAATTCTTAAGCTCTTTGGTAGGTCATTTTGACTTATTTGTCTTTGCTCTGGCACAAAGATATTTCTATAATAAGTAACTGAATTAATTTGTGATTTAAATGGAGACTTATTAGAAATCTCATCAGGGAGAGTGTTCTGTGTTTTCTTAGAGTCTGCATTTGTCTATTTGGCATCCATTCATTACAGGGCCAATTGTATTACTATTAATCATATTTTCTTATTTTCTGTATTCTTGATGCTCTGGCATTTGTGGCCTTGCTGACTAGAAACAGGCTGCCTCTCATAGGCCTCATCCATTCTTAGCATAGCAAAGGAGCAAGCACTGTGGGATGTTCACTACAGCATTATTTAGAAGTAACCTGAACATCCAACAATAGGGGATCTGTCCAGCAAATTTTGATACAGAAACTCAACAGATGGTTGGGCAATCAGTCAAAAAGCATGCTTTCGGGGGCGGCTGAGAGGCACAGTGGTTGAGCGCTGGCTTGGGAGGCCAGAGACCCCAGTTCAGGTCCCACATGTGAGGACCAGTGACACTGCCCTCAAAAAAAAAAGCATGCTTTCGGTCACTACTCAATGACATGGGGGAATATTCCACAAACAATGTTAAGTGAAACAACCAAGATACAAAACTTTCTGTGCGTAATCAAATCCCAGTTTGTAATACCAGAAAGAGACAGGAAGGAAATACAATGAAATATGGACTAAGGTTGTCTACAAATAATCGAGTAGGTGATTTAAAAAAAAAAAAAAATCAAACAAAAAAAAAATCAAACCTTCTAAGTGGGACCGTATATCCCTTTAAAAATATTTCTCGAAAAATGGCGCAATAGACAGACGCTGTGCTAACTGCCTCTCAGGATCACACCAAAATTACAAATAAATTATACAGCATTCAACCCTGGAGGTCCCCGGAACACTGGAGGAACAGAACCACTAAACGAAGAACTTAAAGAGGAAGCCGCATCGGGTCTGGTAGGACGGGCGGAGACGAGAGAGGGCAAGCCCCGTGAGGGAAGCCCGCCGTGAGAAGCTTGTCTGGTTGGGGGAGAGACCCTCCGGCCGCACACCACGCTCACCAGCCCAGAGTTCCTTTGCCGGGAAGAAGAGTTCTAAGATAGCCAGCAGTAAATTAGTGAGGACTCTCTCTGCTCAGCTCAGTGAGGCTAAGAGCGGCTGGAGAATCAGTGGGGCTGGCGCCCAGGCTTGCTCGCCGGTGAGCTCTTACCTGGTTCCTGATGGAGGGAGTGGCTGTGTGAGCTGGGAGCCTGCGGGGACGGACTGAACTGAGCACCTTTGGTGCAAAGGCTGGAGGTTTTTGATCTGTTGTTCCCGTGGTGCGGAGCCCGCACGCGAGTGGTGTGGGGAGGACGCCATTTTGTCGGGCTTAGGCCCTCCCACGAAGGATCAGGTCCTGGACCTCATTGGTCTGGTGGAATTGGCGCAGAAGTACGTGTGTGCATGCACGCCTGCGGCCTTGGATCCCCACCCTCTGCCCGGCTTATACTGCGTTGCCAGGGAAATGCAGGGTGGGTGCCCTCCAGCTCTGACCGGCTGCTCACTGAGACACAGGAGTGGGCAAGCCGACTCGGGTCCCCGCGCTCCGCACTCCGCTTGCAGAGTTGCCAGGCTGGTGAATGGTTGTCGGGCTGCTCGGCCTGATCTGCAAGCGGCTGATTGAGACAGGCTGAGACTGGGAGTTTTCCTTGGAGTGTTGGGCCGTGAGCTGTGTGCCTGCGTGATCCAGCCAGGGCTCTCCTGGTGATCTATCTAATACATCAAAGCAATCCCAGAGTGACAGCCAGAATGGGGAAACAAAGAACCATGTCACAAGTAAAAGATCAGAAGAAACCTCCAGAAATGGAACCAAATGAAACAGAGGGATCCAACCTTTCAGAGACAGAGTTTAGAACACTGATGATAGGAATGTTTAAGGAACTTAGCGAGGACATAAAGAAGGATAGGGAAACCATAAAAAACAACCTGTTAGAACTAAAGAATACAATAACTGAAATGAAGAACACACTCGAAGGAATCACCAGTAGAGTAGATGAAGCAGAGGAGCGGATCAGCGATTTGGAAGATAAAATAGCAGAACTCACCCAGCTGGCACAGCAAAAAGACCAAAGAATAAAAAAGAATGAAAATAGTTTAAGAGCCCTATGGGACAAGGTGAAGCGCAACCACCTTCGAATCATAGGGATACCAGAAGAAGAAGAGAAGAAGCAAGGGATTGAGAATGTATTTAAAGAAATAATGACTGAAAACTTCCCTACCCTGGTGAAGGAAATCAACATACATGCCCAGGAAGTGCAGAGGGTTCCAAACAAGCTGAACCCAAACAGGTCCACACCAAGACACATCCTAGTTAAAATGGCAAAGGTTAACACTTTGTAATCGGGCATAACACTTTGCATGACGAGTTTACTCGTTTCCCGCAAAAAATGTGTTCAAGACAGAGACAGAATCCTAGAGGCTGCAAGAGCAAGACAGCAGATTACATACAAAGGAACTCCTGTTAGACTAACAGCTGACTTGTCTACAGAAATTCTGCAGGCCAGAAGGGAGTGGCAGGAGATACTCAAAGTGACACAAAATAAAGGCCTACAACCAAGATTGCTCTACCCAGCATGGCTATCACTTAAAATTGAAGGAGAAATAAAGAGCTTCTCAGAAAAGAATAAGCTTAAGGAATTCATTACCACCAAGCCAGCATTGCAAGAAATGTTAAAAGGGCTTTTTTTTTAAACAAAAGAAAGGTGTAAACAAGCTAATCCAGAGAGACAATTTAAGAAGATTGAAGTCATATCAAGCAGATATAAAGGAAAAACTGATGGTTGCTGGCTGGAAGGGAGTGGGGAAGAGGGAGAGGGGGAAGGTTTTGGACAGTGTATGTGGGACTACAATGTTGCCGCAGGGATATGGGGGCAGTTCTGGGAATGTAATTGATACTGCTGTGAAGAGACTATTATGTTGCGAGAAATAAATCAGTCGGAGAAGGACAGGTACCATGTGATCTCACTTGTGTGTGGAGTCTGAACAGCTGAGTGAACGACCAAAGTAAACAGATCAAAGTAAACAGACTCGTAGATGTAGAGGAAAAACTGAGGGTTGCTAGTTGGGAGGGGGGTGGGGATGGGGGGAAGGGGAAGGGATTAGACAGCATAAATAGACAACTACAATATTGCCACAGGGATATGAAACACAGTTTGGGAATATAATAATGTTGTAAAAATTTTGTGGCATGTCAGATAGTCACATGTCTTGTTAGGGAGACCACTTCATGGATGGAGTAGAGGCTTGATCACTGCACTGTACACCTGAAGCTGATGTTGTATAGTATTGTATGCCAACTGCAACTGAATATGTGGATGGTCACGGGAGGTGGAGTATACTGTGGAGGGGAGTCAAGGGAGTTGTGATGGATATGTATGACATGGGGGGGGAGTGGGGTGGCGAACTGGAGGAGGGGGGTTTTCACTGTGGGGGGTAAAGAGTATAACTATTGAATTGTGTTGTACACCTGAAACTAATAAAAAAATATAAAATTAAAAAAATATATATTTCTCTCCCTCCCTATTTTTATGTATTTGAATGAGTGTTGCTTTTCTTTTGATTTCACATTCTCCTGTATGTGTAGAGGGTCTGCCTCTTTCTGCCAGTGATAGGCGTGTGGGCCCTGGACACACATCTAGTAGCTGACGGTGTACTGTATCACTTTCTTGTTAGAAAAATACAAAATTTCAAAACCAAAACCCCCAAAAAAACTCTTGCCTTGTAGGAGAAGGAAGCCTCGCTCACGGAGTTGGCGCTGCTTGTGGGCAGGAGCTGCTGCAGCTGCAGGGCCGCGCTGTGGGCTCCGTCCATGGCGGTCTAGTGGCATATCCCAGCGGGCCTGGCTCAGAAGCTGGAGCCGCTGCTAAGCGGGACCGACGCTGGAAGCCATCTTCCCTGGTGTTGCTCACTTCCTTCCAACTGCATGGCTGTCTCACGCCGAAAGAGTACTTCAAGGCTCTTTTGGCTGATTTACAGCCTTTTCCTCATCTTCACTCAGAGAAGTGCCAGTTTCTATGTCTCTCCCAAGCAGACAGCCAGGAACGCGTTGCCTGATTTTGGCAGTGCTCTAGGGGGGTAGGGAGGAACATTAAAAATGCATGTACCATGAAATATTGAGCCCAGCTTTGTCACCTGAGAAGGGCATACCATTAGACAAAACACAGCTGCCATGAGAAGTGAGGCCATTAAAAAGAAATTATATCATGCCTTGGCCCTTCTTAATAAAGATTTGGCTCATCTCAAAACCTTTTCCCTTGGCCCTGAAAAATTCCCCTTTCCTCTCTCCCTATCTAATTTAAGTCCTACCTTTTCCACAGGCTACTCTACATAGTAGCATGCTGCCTATTTCTACTTTTCCAGGCCTCAAACAAAACAAAACAATACAAAACAAAACAAAACAAATCCCACTGCCATGAAAATGGAAACAGCTGCATTCTGATTTAGAAAAGAAAGAATGAGGAGATAAGTTATCTCCATGGAAGATGGGAGAATTCGGCTGCTACCGAGGGTAGCAAGGTCACATTGGACTGGGAGGTGGACGATCTGTTGTGACCAGATCACTTCACCTCTGGAAGACTCAGTTGCCTCATCTGGAAAGTGGGGGTAATAATGACCTCAAGTAAAACCAGCAGTGATGGTCATGCCTGTTAACTTCATTAGACTGATATTTTCAGTGTCTCAAATTTTTCTACCAATTAAAGAAAAGAAAGTATGCCTCTCGTGTTCTGGGAGGCATGGCCTAACCACCCTAGCACAAATGCTATGGGTTTCTTTGAGGTCTTTTTATTGGGTTGTCGGAAAAGTCATGACATATTGTTTCCTATGTTTTTGGTTGCAAAAATGAGTCATGACTTTTCCAACAACCCAATACATTAAAAAAAACAAAAAACAAAAAACAAATTTGGATTCTACTGCAAAGACTATGTTTGTTTGTTTGTTTGTTTGTTTGTTTTTTAGAGGGCAGTGTCACTGGCCCTCACATGTGGGATCCGAACCGGGGCTGCTGGTTTCCCAAGCCAGCACCCAACCAACAGGCCACTCGGCCGGTCCTATGTTTGTTTTAATATAAAAATACTTTAAAGGGTCAGCGGAGTGGCTCAGTTGGTTAAGAGTTAGCTTAAGATAGCGAGCTCTGAGCAACAGGACTGCTGGTTCGATTCCCACATGGGCCAGTGACACTGTGCCCTCTACAGCTAAGATTGTGACCAACAGCTCGACCAGGAGCTGGGCTGCTATGAGTAGCCAGAGCCAGCATAGGCTGCAGGGGGCTGCCATGAGCTACCGTGAGTGGCCAGCAGCCAGCGTGAACAGCCGGCACCTAGCAAGAGCTGCCATGATCCGCCTTGAACAACCATCCAATGAATGGTCGGCGAACAACTGCCTAGGCCGGGAAGAGCGCAATGATCACAATACCAACATGGGTCAGTGAAGCGACGTCCTCCACAACTAGACTGAAGAACAAAAGGACAATAACTTGGCTGTTCCTCTTCCCCGATTCCCCAATAAAAAAAAATCTAAAAAACCCCCAAAACTTTAAATTGCTTTTGTTCTGCCATGTGCTACTGGTTTTACTTTGGGCAAGTCATTTAACTTTTCAGCCAGTTTCTTCTGTTGTAAAATACAGATAATAACATCCCTACTCCACTGAGTTATGGTGAGAATTTGCTGAAATCATGAATGTAAAATGCATGCACACTAAATGGCCAATAAATGCTAGCTGTTCTTAGTATTAATTTTATTCATATCAGTTATTTAATTTACCCATGAATATTCCTTTATCTCATGCGTTCATGCAACAAATATTTATTGAGTGCTTACTATGTGCAGAACAGGAACAGTCTCTGCCATGTCTCAAGGCTTCAGAGAGCTGCCTCCTGTCTTTCCTGCAGCTTCTAGTTTTCTGTTATCTAGCTCTATGCCCAGGAATACTGGTTCCTGGTGTAAACAGCACAGTCATATGTCATAGAGCTAACCCTGTGCTCAGCATCTAGGCAGGGCTTAGCACAGGGGCAGCCATGAAGACCATTTGGCTCAGATCTCACTTTATCAAAGGACCTCAAAGTTAAATAATTCCTGCTGCCTCCAGAAGAAGTTAAATTTCAATAAATGTATAGGAGGAACACTCATCAAACAACTTTATAACTCACATCCCATAACCAGATCTCCCTGCTGATAAAGCCCTATGAATGTCTGTAATCTTGTGAAAAGCATAATTATTCATCACTTCACTTTTGTTTGTGTGTAAAAAGTATTAGTGTGTTAAATTTACTATCCCTGTAATACAATAGCCTTAGGGAGGAAGAGTGGCCCAGGGCCCTCTCTACCTCTGTAAGACCCTTGCAGGCTTTCAACAGGGAGCTCAAGGGGAATGGAAAGATGTTTGCTGAATTCCGTTTGGTTGCTCCATCCCCAGATCTAACTCAGAACCTGGCATAGTGCCCTCCATACACACTTACTGTCTGGCTAAAGGCAGGTTTGTCAAGCACCTGATGCACTGTGGCTTCCTCACAGTCAAAAACGCAATGGCTTACTCAGACCTAATCAACAGCAACTCCAAAGATACAGCAGATATACCCAGCCCCACCCACAGGATGTCAGAGAAAGCAAACAGGCCTTGGGGACATGCCAAGGGGGTGATGGGAATCCAGGCCTGTTAACCTCCTTTAGGCCGGCTGGTTTGCCCAGGTGGATTTGTTTTCGCTTTTGTTTGTGGTGGTGGTTGTTGCAGTTATTTAATTTGCTTTTAAAAAGCAGCTTCTCTCTCTGTCTCAGGAAACCCCAGGCCTCTGAAGCTCTGCCTACAAAAATAAAAGGCTCTCCCTCAGCTAGGCAGCAGTTTGGACTAAAAACCCTGAAAGAACACTTTGCAAGTTGTCCTCCCTTATATGGCATACATTCTTTGCCTAGTACTTTTTTTCCTGACTTCAAAGCACCTTCCCAGGACTAACATATGCCCAAGAGACAAGTAACCAACTCTGTGTTGCCAGCCACCCCTTAATTTTGAGGCCTTCACAGCCACCAGTAAGGATAGTCCTCAAGAAAGAAAAGATAATTCATTAGGTGCTTGCTTTCACTCCACCCTATCCCTCTTATCTCAATGAATAATTTCACCAACCCACAGAGCAGGTTTTACAGATGAGAGAATCATAGCTCATGGCTGCTAAGCGTAGGGTCTGTATTAGAATTTGACTCCATGTGGAAAAAAAAAAAAAAGATAAACCACGCCTTTTCCTATCACCTGACGATTCAGCTTCTGGCTGGTAGTGCCAGTTAGATACCAAGTGCTTTTCCTTTCCTGGGGTTTGGCTCACTTCAATCCCCTCCCATGGAGCAGAAAACTACAACTTCCAGCAGGCAGCGTAGTTCAAGAATGCTTCCTCTCATTCCACCTGCTAACTCCACCATCTGCCAGGAAAGCCCGAGCCGGCATACAGAGGAATAATTTTGGCAAAGTTAATCAATTTCACTTCCTGATTTGGTAAAGCCTGGCATCGCCTTTATTAAGGCAAAACTATGCCCCCCTCATCCTCTCACCCTTGATGCAAAAATGGAAAAAACATACTGAGGCAGCGAGACCCAAACTGATAAGGATGGTAACAGCAAGAAGGGTATTAGATGATTATAAATGCATTCGCTTTTCCTGAAACGAAGGTTGAATTCAAGTTCCCCACTCCGCCTTAATCACTACTCACCGGCAGCGTTTCCTCTAAGGCCCACCTATCTGAGGTTTCTGAGAAAGGACTTCGACTCTTCGCTCAACCCGGAGGCACAGCCTCCTTAATTCCCTAACTCAGTGCTGCCTGGGTCCTGCAGTGTTTTGCTTTCAAAATCCGCGATTTGATTTGCCCGGCCGCCTGCCAGTCAGAAGCTGCCGGGCTCTTCACGCAGGCAAATGGCTGCAAAGGTGGGTGTGGGCGGGACATTTCCGGGGTTGGCTGCGCCGCAAAGCTTGCTTGAAGCGTGGGGGAAAGAGATGGAAGGCGGCAACTCGCAGGAGCTTTTTGCTCACCTGGATGGGGTCCCCTCTAGCGGCCACAGGAAAGACGATGGAACACACTCCGCTCCCAGCCTCTGGCTGTCCTGGAGAGCTCAGGGGACTGCTCACCTCCACCTGCCCGACAGTTGGGCAGTCTGTCAGGTGTCCTCACTCATTCTTAGAGCTACCTCCTGGACTTGGCTTCTGCTGTTTCCCCACCCCACTTTCTTACTACGTGTTCAAACCCTACACATCCTTCAAGACCCGATTCCCCCCAAAGCCTTGGGCCATAGATCTATCTCTATCTGTGTATATATATATATATATATATATATATATATATATATATATATATATATATATATATATATATATATATCTGTGCCTGCCCGTCCAAAACAAAGCCAACTGTGGTTCAGACCCTAAAGCAGAGAGAGCTCAGAGGGAACACCTGAGAGTAGATCGAGGTTGGTGTAGTCCAAGAACCGCCCAAATACAGAGTGGCTGGTGCGAGAATTTCCCGGGGCGTGGTGGTAGGAGCTGTCAGCCATCAGAGGGATGGGCCAGGGACAGCTTATATTAAGATGTTTGGATTTCATCCTAAATTTAAAGGGGAGCCGTAGAAGGGTTCAACGCAGGGAAGTGACAAAATGACTATGACCGCTCGGCTGCTCTTATATAGTTGCCCGGCTCAATCTTTTTTCTTTTGCTATTAAAAACAGGGCTTGGAACCGCGGTGAGCGACATCCAGAGGCTGGTAACCGATCTGTCTCATCCGGGAGGAGCGCAATGACGATACCAACATGGGCCAGTGAAGCAACGTCCTCCACAACTAGACTGAAGAACAAAAGGACAGCAACTTGTCTGTTCCCCTTCCCTGGTTCCCCAACGCTGTTCTCCTCCCCAAATTCCCCAATAAAATCTTTAAAAAAAAAAACAACACAAAAAACAGGGCTTGGATGATTGTTAGTTCTCTTAGGTTTATTCCTTGAAGTAGGATTCCGGGTGAGCAAACTTCTAAGGCCTTTGGCCTATCACAAGATGTTTGAGGGGTCGCCTAGATAAGCCCCTAATACGTTTCCCCACCGGTCCTGACGTAGTTAACCTGAACACTACAATTCTGGCAGCTTCCCTGCGGTTTTTGAAACACCCCTAACGATTGGCTAACAATTTTTCTCGCTAAAGAAACAGAGGACACCATTGGCTAGAGTTACTTCTCAGGAGGCGGACTGAAGATGAACACTAGAATGTGAGGCTTGTGGTTGCCATAGCGATGGGGGGATTGAGCGGGCCAGGCAGCCCAAAGGGACCCGATGAGGTAGGAAGCAGCCCTTATCGAGGCAGGGGCTCGGGGGTGGGGTGGGGTGGGGTGGAGAGGAGAGAGGACCCGGCGTACCCCATTGGATATCCACTGAGACCCCAGCCTCCTGGGTGCTTGCGGAATTTCGGTGCCTACTGGGTGGCCCCGAAGGCCGGAAGAAGCCACCGCTGGAGGTGCTTCTCCCTGGAGTTATACCCTTACAGCCCCCACTGAAAAGTGGTGATAATAACCACAGCATGCCTTCCTATGGAGCTTCTGTGAGGGGCGTGGGCATCTGACTCCCCTCTCTCAGTTTCTGCGAGTGTACAAACGTTTGGGGGCTGCAGTGTCAGGCAGTGGGGTGCACGACAAAGAGCTGAGTTCTAATCCCAGGTCCGCTCCAGCTCCTTGGATGTCCCTTTGCAAATGTGTTTCCTTCTCTGAGTCTCTCTCAGTTTAGCCATCAGTAAGGCAAGAGGGTGAGATTAGAATCCAGTGGTCACCAGCTGGATGCTAAATTTCTTCCAGGTCTCTGACACATTTTCTCAGCTTATGAAAAATATCAAATGGATTAGTTACCTGGAAGTGCTTTGAAAAATGTAAAGTACTTCCAAGATGCACAATAGAATTATAACTGAATCAATAAAAATCTCACCAAATCAAAACTACTCATGCAAATCCCATAAGTAAGAGTATACATGGTTTAGTGTATATTGATATACCCTGTACAGTAACATACATGTATAAACACATAAAATGTGTGACAATACTATAACATAAATGATAATGGTTTTTTTAACCATAGAGATGATAGAATGAAAATATGCTTATAGTCATAATCGTGTGAGTTAAACCTTTATAGAATGTAGCTCCTGAGGAAAGAGTTGTATTATCAGTACATCTGTGTACATTATCGCTAAAATGTGTCTTCCCCTAGTATTCATTCATTCCACAAATACTGAGCAACAACCATGTGCCAGGAAACAGACTGGGGATTCAGTGATGAACATTCTATTGGGAAAGATTATAAAGGAAAGAATATACATAAATATGTTAGATAATGAAAAATGCTTTGAGAAAAATAAGGCAGGGTCAGGGTTAGAGAAAGATGGGGTGGTGCCGAGAGTGGCCAAGGAAGTCATCCCTAAGAAGCTTTGAGAAAAAGACCCAGATGAATCTGGTGACAGGGCCAAAGATGATGCCCAGTATAGTGAGGAGAGCAAGCCCCATGCCATAAGGAGGCACCCCAGAAGCTGAAGGGCTTCCTTGTGGAGAAGGTTAGTCTTTTGTTTGTGGGATATGACAGCTGCCTTCAGATTCTTGAAGAATAGTCGTATAGAACAGTGGCTTTCAAACTTGGTTGTGACCCATGATAAGAAATGCACTTTATGTTTAATGACTCAGCAAAAACCGCACACCATAAACAAAAACTTAACGGAAGACTACAGACTTTGACCTGCATTTTGAAAATCACCAATGTAGAAGAGGAGTGAGACTCATTCTGAGCTGATTCTAAGGGTTGGAATTAGGATAAGTGGAGAGAAGGAGGGAAAGAGGGAGGGAGAGAGAGAGAGAATGGGAATGAATCATCTTTGATACCAGTAGGGACATTAGAAGTACACAAAAGTAAGCTAGCTGCCTCAGGAATTTTCAAACTGCGTTCTGGGGAACCTCATCAGTCTATGAAAATTTATGATAGCTTCAAATATTAAGAAAATGAAAAGGCAAGCCTCAGATTGGGAATGAATATTTTCAAAACATATATATGATAAAGGGCTTGTATCCAGAATATAGTAAGACTTTTACAACTCAATAATAAGATAAACCAATTGTTTTAAAAAAATAATGGGCAGAAGATTTGAACAGACACTTCACCAAAGAAGGTAAGCAAATGGCAAATAAGCACACAAAAATATACAAATCAAAGTGACAGTGAGATACTACTATACAACCACTAGAATGCCTGAACTTAAAAAGACTTACCAGACAAGTGTTGGTGAGGATGTGTAGCAACTGGAACAAAACTACTGAAACGTGCAACAAGGTGGAAGACTCTCAAAAGCATTGGGCTAAGTGAAATAAGACAACACAAAATAGTGTACTGTATGATTACATATATATATATATATATATATATATATATATATATATATATATATATATGACATTCTAGAAAAGGCAACTATTGTGACAGAAAGCAGAGCAGTGGTTGCCAGATGCCAGACTTGGGAGGGTATTGACGGCAAAGAAACAAGGAAAACTTATTCGGGTGATGAATATATATCTTACTCATTGTGGTATTTAACACAATTCTATACATTTGCCAAAATTTAGAATTGTCCACATAGAACTACTGAATTATATTGTATGTATATTATCTCAATAAAGATAAACTTATAAAATTCAAGCCTTCAGTAGCTCTGTAAGCAACGCCAACAGTGAACACTTAGAGAGTTTCTACTACAGGCAATGAGGGCAATGTGCTTGCATCTTGAGGCCACAGACCCTGGCAAATCTCAGCCTCTACCCACAGATTTCTTAATCTGTCCTGCAGAGAGAACATAACCCAGTGAACACAATTAACAAGAATATAAAATGATCCCTACAAATGCTTATTTTGCTGTTTCAGGTGCTTGGAAGAACATGTAGTAGAGTTTTTCATGAAACAAATGGAACATATCACAGTACTTTGCTAAGATGGACAACTCCACAGACCAACAGCCTGGCAAAAATCCCAGAAATGCTGATAAAATACATAAAGGTCTAACAAATTTAATAGATATCTTTTAGGGGGAGAGGAAGTTTAAATTTTATATTTATATCTAAATGTATCCATTTATATTTATAATTCTATATTTTATATTTACCCATATATGTACTATTTCCAGAGCTCTTCAATCTCTCATGTGGATACACATTTCCAGCTGGTGTCATTTATCTTCTGCCTGAAGCACTTCTTTTAACATTCTTATAGTTCAAGTTTGCTAGTAATTAATTCTTTCTGCTTTAAAAAAAATATATGTATATATATGTATGTATATAAGTTTAAAAGTCTTTATTTTGCTTTTGTTCTTGAAAGATATTTTATTGGGTACAGGATTCTAGTTTTTTTTTTCCTTCTCTTACCTTAAAGATGATGTTTCCAACAGTAATACGACATCATTCTTATAGTGGTTCCTTTCTCTCTGCTTGATTTTAAGATTTTCTCTTTATCACTTTTTAAAAGCAATTTGGTTATTTTAAGTACTGTGATGTAAATTTTATTCATATTTCATTGAGGTTCATTGACTGTCTTGGATCTGCAGGCCTATAAGTTTTTATCAAATTTAGAAATTTTTTTATTTTTGCTTGAAATAATTTATTTATTTTCGCACATCTCTTCTTTGGAGAGTCCAACTACATGTATATTAGCCTCCTTGAAGTTGTCATGTAGCTTCCTGACACTGTATTTTTTAGTCCTTTTTCTCTTCATATTGTATTTTATATAGTTTCTGTTTCTATGTCTTCAAGTTTATGAATCTTTTTTTCTATGGTGTCTAATCTATTAATCTCATTATATATATATATATATATATATATATATATATATATATATATATATATATATATATATATAATTTTTTTTTTTTTAGCTGAGCCATCCTGCCACCTGTTGGCAACTCAACGGCAACTCAGCTCAGGCTGGCATCAAACCGCCATTGCTCAGAGCTCTTGAGCTAACTCGTAACCAACTGAGCCACTCGGCCGGCCCTAAGATTTTTATTTTATTTTTTTTTTTTTGAGGGCAGTGTCACAGGCCCTCATATGTGGGACCTGAACCAGGGCCACTGGCTTCCCAAGCCAGCGCTTAACCACCGCGCCACTCGGCCAGCCCTCATCTAAGTATATTTTTCATCTCAGACATCTTAGTTTTCATCTATAGAAATTTGATTTGGATCATTTCTATATCTTCCATGTCTCTACTAAATACGTTCAATCTTTTCTCTAGCTTCTTGAACATATCAAACATATTTAGTTATTGTCACAATGATAATGTTCTTGTAATTCTCTCATCTGTATCATTTCTGAGTTGGTTTTGATTGATTATTTTCTCCTCATTATGAGTCATATCTTCTTCCTTCTTTGCATGCCCATTAGTTTTTTTTTTGTTTTTTTTTTATTGGATGCCAGATATTTTTAATTTTACCTATTGGGTCTAGATATTTTTGTAGTCCTATCAATTCTTGTGCATTTTTTCTGAGACATACTTAAATTACTTGGAAACAGCTTGATCTTTTCAAGTCTCTCTTTTAAGGTTTGTTCTCAGGAAGCAGAACAATATCTAGTCTAGGGATGAATAACTTAGCCCTGTTTCTGAGGCAAAACCCTTCTGAATATGCCACTTTAGTTGCCATGAATTCTGAGGGTACTCTGACTTGTGGGGACAAGAGCTGTTCCTGGCCTGGTGTAAGCTTCAGGTAATGTTCATCCTGGTTCTTCCAGTTGATTCTTTCCCTAGCCTTGGGTAGTTTTCTCACAAGCATGTGCTGATCAATACTCAGAACACTACTGGAGGGGAACCCAGTGCTGGTCTCCAGAGCTTTTTTTCTGTGGAGCTCTCTCTTCTCTGGTTCTCAGCTCTGTGAAGTTTAGCCATCTCGCCTGTCTGCGCTCCCAGGTCCATTTCCTCAACTCAGGAAGACCACCAGGCTCTACCTGGATTCCTCCTTACTGTTTTGTGGCCTGGAAATTTCTCCAGTAGGCAGTATGCTGCAGGCAATCTTATTGCAAAACTCATTTGTTTCCATCTCCAGGGATTCCTCTCCTTTATTGCTTAATGTCCAGTGTCTTGAAAACCATTGTCTCATATATGTTGCTCATTGTTGATCCCATTTTGGTTGGAACTGGAAGGTCAGTTACCCAGAGTGTTTTTTAAAAAATCCTATTGTGTGTGTGTGTGTGTGTGTGTGTGTGTGTGTTTCTCACTGAGGATTGCTTTGATACGTGCCATTCCACTGCAGGCAGAAGCCAAAGTGTTTGATCTCCTTTTCAGTGAAAGAGAAACCTTTCCTTCCTCTGGGGGGAATGTCCTCCCTTTCATCTTTTTAAAAAAAAAAAATCAACTAAATCCAGCTGGTCTAAAGTGTCATTTAAGGCCACTATGTCCGTGTTGATTTTCTGTCTGGAGATTCTGTCCATTGGTGACAATGGGGTATTGAAGTCCCCTACTATGATAGTGTTACTGTTGATCTCTGCCTTTATGTCTGTCAAAATCTGTTTTATATATTTAGGAGCTCCTATATTGGGTGCATAGAAGTTTACTAGGGTTATGTCCTCTTGTTGAATTGATCCCTTTATTATTATGTAGTGCCCTTCTTTGTCTTTTATTGTAGTCTTCATCTTAAAGTCTATTTTGTCCAAAATAAGTATTGCTACTCCAGCTTTTTTCTCATTTCTATTTTCATGAAACATCTTATGCCATCCCTTTACTTTCAGTCTGTGTGTGTCTTTTGATCTGAGATGAGTCTCTTGTAGACAGCATATGCATGGGTCCTGTTTTCTTATCCACTCAGCCACTCTGTGTCTTTTGATTGGAGCATTTAGCCCATTCACATTTAAAGTAATTACTGATAGGTGCATATTTATTGCCATTTTGTTATTTGTATTTCTTGTCTTCCTGGGTTAGCTTGTTTTCCCCTTTCTTCTGTTTGAAAAAGCCCTTTTAACATTTCCTGCAATGCTGGCTTGGTGGTAATGAACTCCTTAAGCTTATTATTTTCTGAGAAGCTCTTTATCTCTCCTTCAATTTTAAGTGATAGCCATGCTGGGTAGAGCAATCTTGGTTGTAGGCCTTTATTTTGTGTCACTTTGAGTATCTCCTGCCACTCCCTTCTGGCCTGCAGAATTTCTGTAGACAAGTCAGCTGTTAGTCTAACAGGAGTTCCTTTGTATGTAACCTGCTGTCTTTCTCTTGCTGCTTTTAGGATTCTGTCTTTGTCTTTAAGCTTTGCCATTTTAACTATGATGTGTCTTGGTGTGGGCCTGTTTGGATTCAGCCTGTTTGGAACTCTCTGCACATCCTGGGCTTGTATGTCGATTTCCTTCACCAGGGTAGGGAAGTTTTCAGTCATTATTTCTTTAAATACATTCTCAATCCCTTGCTTCTTCTCTTCTCCTTCTGGTATTCCTATGATTCAAATGTTGTCGTGTTTCCTGTTGTCCCAAAGGTCTCTTAAACTATGGTCATTCTTTTTTATTCTTTTTTCTTTTTGTTGTTCCAGCTAGTGATTTCTGCTACTTTGTATTCTAATTCGCTGATCCAATCCTCTGCTTCATCTATTCTACTGGTGATTCCTTTGAGTGTGTTCTTCATTTCAGTTATTGTATTCTTTAGTTCTAACTGGTTGTTTTTTTATGGTTTCCCTATCCTTCTTTATGTCCTCGCTAAGTTCCTTAAACATTCTTATCATCAGTGTTCTAAACTCTGTCTCTGAAAGCTTGGATACCTCTATTTCATTTAGTTCCATTTCTAGAGTTTTCTTCTGATCTTTTACTTGGGACGTGTTTCTTTGTTTTTTCATTCTGGCTGTCATTCTGTGAATGCTTCGATGTATTAAATAGATCACCTAGAAAGAAGAGAGAAAAAAAAAAGAAAAGAAAGAAAAAGGTGGGTGGGCTCTCCGTCCTCTTTAATCTGCAGACCACTTGCTCAGCAATAGAGAGTCTCTGGGCAACTCAGCACCAGCTATTGGGAGCTTTCCACAATTAGCTGCTGTATGCTCTGGAACCGTGCTCACAGACTTGACGTGGCCTCCTCTTTAGGTCCTTCATTTAGAGGTTTTGTTCATCTAATGTTCAGGGGACTTCCAAGGTTAAATGTTGTGTAAATTATTTGTAATTTTGATGTGATCCTGGGAGGCAGTTCGGAAAGCGTCCATCTATTCAGCCATCTTACCGGAACCCTCTTATCTTTTTTTTTTAAAAAACCCCGATTCTTTACTGCCTCCTCTACAAACTCAGTTGTTCTACTGACTTAGGTTTTTAGAAACAAAAGCTAGGAAGTCTTGCTTTCTAATATGCTCTCTAGTTTCCTTAAAGTAAAAACACATAGCTATCTACCTGCTTAAATGGGGGGCAAGGAGAAGGGAGGAAAGGAATAAATGTACCATATATCTGTATCGACAAATGTTTTCTAATCAAATATATATTCTGCTTCTTTTACTTGCTTCATCCTCAGCCCAGGTGAATTAGGCTGGATTGCCCCTTCCCCATTATTTCATTCATTTGTTTATTGAGTCTTTACTATAGGTCAGGCTCAGGAAGAGAAAACACAGCTTAGAGTTTAAGAGCTTCAGCTCATTAGACAAACTGTTCCAAACCAACCCCAGGTGTCCACTTAATGGCTGTGTGATTTGGGTGAGTAACTTAATCTCTCTAAGCCTCAGTTTCCTCATCTGTAAAGCTGGTTGGTAATAGTTCCTCCTAAGGGGCCCCTTTTGGCATTGGACTTTCCTCTCTGAAAAGCAGTTTTGTTGTTTCAAAAATTCGGCAACTAAGAATTGGCCTTAAAGACAGTTTTCTTACACCCTCACCCCCACCCTAACACATGCCTTTTCTCCTTCTCTTGGCTATGCTTTTTGCATTTTTGCACATGTTTTTTCTGAGGGTTAGGATTCTCATGTTGGGATAGTTTGGCTCATTGTCATGGTCATGTAGTCAGGATGGACCACCACCCCAAATTTGGCTTGGATGTCAAGACTGATGATGCCACACATACAACAAGAGGATGTGAAAAGTGTATTACTCTTATTATGAAGATTTTGGGGGAAAGCAGGGCAGAATTCCTAATCTGGTCCAACAGTGGCTTGAGAGAGCAGAGGTTTGGGTGGCTTGACGTTCCAGCTGGTTCCAAAGGAGGGAGCATTCAGGCCTTCTCATCAGCCTACCCAGCCATGGGACAGAAAAGGAAGAGGGAGGGATGAGGCTTAAAAGCTGTTAGCAGGCAGACACCAAAAACTGGAGTCAAATTCTATTACACTCACAGGGCAGAGTTTATCATCAGCCTGCTGTGCAGATATATGTTGCCTGTGGAGTGGATAACTGGACCTTCTCCCACATGTGGTGCGTGGGAGGGGGGAAGAGGGGAGTTTATATATCACAACCCAGACGTATAAATTTTTTAAAAATATATTTTATTGGGGAGTTGGGAGAGGGGAACAGTGTTGGGAAATCGGGGAAGGGGAACAGACAAGTTGCTGTCTTCTTGTTCTTCAGTCTAGTTGTGGAGGACATTGCTTCACTGGCCCATGTTGGTATCGTCATTGCGCTCTTCCCGGATGAGGCAGATCGGTCGCCGGCCTCCGGATGGTCGCTCACCGCGGCTCTTGGCAGCTCACGCTGGCTGCCAGCCGCTCACGCTGGCTGCTGGCCACTCACTGTAGCCTATGGCAGCCCACTGCAGCAGGGGCTGCAGCCCACACCATCACCAGGGCTCGCACAGCCCAGCTCCCAGTGGAGCTGTTGTTAGCTGTAGAAGGCAGTGTCACTGGCCCTCATATATGGGATCCGAACCGGGGCTGCTGGCGTCCCAAGCCAGCTCTTAATCAATGCGCCACTCTGTCGGCCCCAGATGTATAAAATTTTAACATGATTTTCTATAAATCACCCCTTTCTGCATTTTAACCCATGTCTGCTCAAAGCAGAAAGCTAAACTTATACTTGTCTTGCACAGTGCCCTGAAAAATAAGAGAGCTCCACTCTGGGATTTCCCTGCTTCTCTGGATCTTTATGGCCCTTTTCTGATGTGTGATTCTGGGCCAGGGATGACTGAGGACTCTCGCGCAGTCCCCAACCTGGCCTCTTGAAGGCCTCTCCAGATGGGTTTGTGTCCCCATCATACTTGACAGGAACGCCTTCCTGGTCAGATCCGTCCTCTTCCCTGGGACAATTCACTTCTGCTATGTGACTAAGTCTCTCTAGTTAAGGAGCTGGAGGGGGTGGAAATCCAATAAATTACCAAGAGAGAAAGAAAGGAAAGTGGGGTATTTTAAAAAATATGGTTTCAGCTTTATATCTTGTCAGAAGAAAAGTTTCTCTTCTATACCATTTTTAATAAAATTTTAGTATACAGCTCTGTGTTTTCTGTACTTGTTAATTCTTTGTTTTATGCTAATTTTTATTGTATTTTTGTTGTTTAGGTTTTACTGCTGCGTATCCAACACAATCCTCCATTCCTTTTAAAAATCAGCCTTCGATAATTCCACAATCAGAAAAAAAAGGATTTAATAGTCAAGCCAAGAGATTTTATCATAAAAAGGTAATGACATTGTCTTCTAAGATTCTTTACTTTTTGTCTGGATTTTGGCCTCACCGAACAAGCCTGTGAGTCAGGCTGGTGCTTCTGTCCCTGTGATCAGTAGAGGGCAGTGTTATCCAAGGAGCCACAGCAGCTGGAAAGATTAAATCCAGGGGAAAACATGTCCAGATTTATGGTGCTACACTGAACAAAAAAAAAAAAATTAAGAAGAGTGTATTTAAAAAAAAAAAAAAATCCCAGGGGTATAAGTACAAAGTAAAAACCTTTTCCTCTTTCTTCCCCAGCCTTATTTCTTATAACATGAAAGGAAATAATAAGACTTTCTTCAAATAACATCAGAGGAAAAATAAATCTAATCAATTTAAAATTAACCTTTAAAAGAATAAATTTAAACTCCTCTTTTTTTTTTAGATTTTATTGGGGAATTGGGCGAGGGGGACAGCGTTGCGGAATTGGGGAAGGGGAACAGACAAGTTGCTGTCTTTTTGTTCTTCAGTCTAGTTGCGGAGGACGTTGCTTCACTGGCCCATGTTGGTATCATCATTGAGCTCTTTCCGGATGAGGCAGATCGGTCGCTGGCCTCTGGATAGCCGCTCACCGCGGCTATTGGCAGCTCACGCTGGCTGCCAGCCGCTCACTGTAGCCTATGGCAGCCCACTGCAGCATGGGCTGCAGCCTACACCGTCCCTGGGGCTCGCACAGCCCAGCTCCAGGTGGAGCTGTTAGCTGTAGAGGGCAGTGTCACTGGCCCTCATATGTGGGATCCGAACCGGGGCCACTGGCATCCCCAAACCAGCTCTTAACCAATGCGCCACTCAGCCGGCCCAAAACTCCTCTTTTTTTAGACTCCTTTTTTTTTTTTTTTTTTTTTTAGAAATTATATATATATATTTTTTTTAAAGATTTTATTGGGGAATTAGCAGCGGGGAACAGCGTTGGGGAATCGGGGAAGGGGAACAGACAAGTTGCTGTCTTTTTGTTCTTCAGTTTAGTTGCGGAGGATGTTGCTTCACTGTTGGTATTGTCATTGCGCTCTTCTGGTGGCTGGCCTCTGGATGTCGCTCACTGCGGCTATTGGCAGCTCATACTTGGCTGCCAGCCGCTCACGCTGGCTGCGGGCCACTTACTGTAGCCTATGGCAGCCCACTGCAGCAGGGGCTGCAGCCCACACAATCGCTGGGGCTCGCACAGCCCAGCTCCAGGTGGAGCTGTTGTTAGCTGTAGAGGGCAGTGTCACTGGCCCTCATATGTGGGATCCGAACCGGGGCCACTGGCATCCCCAAACCAGCTCTTAACCAATGCGCCACTCAGCCGGCCCAAAACTCCTCTTTTTTTAGACTCCTTTTAACATGTGTTATTACTGTTCCTGTATTTCCTCCATCCCCACTCTCTTCCCCAAATATCTCTGTGTCTCTTTCCCCCTTTGATCTGGAAAGTTCTGCTTGGCTGACAGGTTCTTAACCTAAGTTTTGGGGTTTCACCTGCTCAAGGCTCAGGGCTCTGACCTTCTCCTCTCTCACCAGCAGGGGGCTGAACCAACTCGCAGACGGTGTTTGAGTTTCCTTTAAAATCTTCATTCCTTTATTCATTTAACCAAGACCTTTAGAATCACATTCTTTTGGAGTAATCATCATCTCAGTTACCTTTTGCTGCATTCTAAAAATGCTTTTCATCTTACCACCTTGCCAAGATGGTGGAGAGGGAATGAGGAGATCTATTGTAGGTTCTGAAAGCAGGTGAGTCAGGAAGGAGTTGAGGGGCCTTGGCAAGCCCCTTTGTCCCTCAGCTGGTTCCTTTTTTATAAACAAGGTTGAACTAGAGAACGTTTAAGTTCCTCCCACTTTTGATAATTTAGGTTTCTAAGAAAGCAAATAATAAAGAATATAGGGCTGGCCGAGTGGTGCAGTGGTTAAGCGCTGGCTTGGGAAGCCAGCGGCCCCGGTTCGGGTCCCACATATGAGGGCCAGTGACACTGCCCTCAAAAAAATAAAATAAAGAATATAGTGTGTGTGCATTCTCTCTCTCTCTCTCTCTCTCTCTCTCTCTCTCTCTCTCATCTACATACACACACACATATTTTTTAATGACTTTTAGATTTCCCCCAAAGATGATAAATAAGATATTTGCTTAATAGTTTTGTCTCTTTTCTCTCTAGTTTCTCTATGTTTTAAATGTCCATCTGCCTCTCTGTCTCTTTTTTGTCTGGTTTCCCATTTGTCAGTTTGACAATGATATATTGGGCATCTCGAGGATGTCTGCAGTCTAGCCTCCAGTAAAAATAATAGCAGTACTGATCCTTACTATGTGTAAAATTATTTTTAGACCATATCTCTAGTGGTCAGAACAAGGCTAAAAGGAAGGGTTTATTATCTTAACAGAAGAGGAAACTGGAGGCTTAGGGAGGTTTAATGACCCGCCCAAGGTCACACAACGCAGGGTTTGGCACATCAGAGGCTTTACATAAATATTTGCTGAATCAACTTGAAAGAATTAGACCTCAAACCCAGGTCTAGCTCATTCCAAAGCCTCATGCACTTCCCACACACTGCACCACACCTGCCTTTGTGACCTGCAAAACCATACATTTGATCTATGAAAGTTAGAGAGCGTGTTTCTGAAAAGGACTTAGCAAAACAGACCGAGCTCAAGATAGGGGAAGATGTCAAGTAAGGTGTGTAAGGCTCCATTCTGCACGATCTAGATCTGTAGATGCAAATCCAGAAACTAAATGGGCTGGCATTTGAAGTTAGAAGAATCTTAAGCTACTACTGCTTTTCAGAAAATTGCTGCTGAAGGAACCAAAATGGCAGCCAGCCAAAGCTATAGGCAGTGTCAGATATAGAAATAGCTTGCAATTCTGAGTTGTACTTTTCTAATGTGGTCGCATTGGTTTGACAATGCAAAAACTTCCACCTGAGTATTTGAAAGCATTCTGTAAACAAGTATGGAATTTTGTTGAAAGGGCATGGAATCCACAAATCAGGTTTCCTGGGTTCTCTCTGTTACTAGCTGTGTGCCTTTTGTCACTCAACTTTTCTGGGTTTCTCATCGGAAACATAAATTTTGGATTACATAATGTCGTTAGGCTCTTCAAGCTATAAAAACAGGAAAATATATTTTTTTTCTTCTTCCATGCTCATTGTTCTCATTGTTCCTGAGGGAAACGGGCATTGAGAGGTTAAGGAACTTGTTTAGCATCACCCAATAATTTAGTGAGGCAATACAAATTAAAAACAGATTTAAAAACCCCAGAGTCTCACCACCCTTCTTAAAACATTAGTCGCACACACCCTGTGCCTGATCTCATAACGTGGTTGTGGCCTCAAATTAATTCTGTGACCCATTTAGCACATCTTTAATATGGAGAATCGGTGCCCTTGGACAGGTGCACTTACCTTATCAGCCTAACTCTGGAGGGAAACGTCAGGCCTTGCCGCCCAGCTCACATTCTCCATGAGAACCTGACTGCTGGGTACCAGGCATCCTTCACAGAGCTCCGTGCCCGGGCGGGCAGTCCTGGCTGCCAGGAACGAAGCCTGCCTCCTTGAACATTTTATAGTTATTTGCAGATGTGCTGGTGACTTGCATACATGAAGAGACGTGCTTCATCTGGAGAGAGCACAGCCCAGTAGCCCGATGGCTACTTTCTTACCCCACCTCCCTGTTTCTGTCCCCATTTCACCCTCGATTGTGGTCACTGTTTCCCAGCCTGTGTAGCACTAAGGACACCCGCTTAATGTCTTTGCCATCTCCGTTTTCTCATCTTAAATACAAGGATGTTATAATAGGTAGGCCCTTTCCAGGGGTGACTGTTCCATGATCCTAAAGGTGGTTTGATCTCTTCAGGCTCAAGTGAATGAATAATGGTGGCATATGGGCACCATGTCTTCTGGCTGGGCACAATTTAAAAATACACATTAACTTCATACATAGCCTGACAGCAAATTCACCCTCTCAAATGGTAAGAAGGCCAGTGTTTAATTTCTGGATAAATTGTATCAAGTTAACACCGTTCACTTATTAACTTGAAAAGGCACCAAACCAGGGGTGTTTTACATGTCAGGAATCTTTGAATTAAAGGTAGCTCAGTTTGCAGAAACCACCATGTTCAAGGGGATACTTATCCCAAGTGTGTGCACAACTGCATGTTTGAACCACAGGAGGGTCTGCCCGGCCTTCTTGCTCTGGAAGCCTGACTTCCATGTCATTCACCAGCACCCCTTTCTATGGGGTCCACAGGACATATTCCTGGAAAGAGCAAACACTTGGCTGGCACTGACAGCACGCTAGGCACCCCTTGAAGACCTTTGCATTTATTAATTTATTTAATCTCCATAAAAACCCTGTGAGCTAAGTCCCATCATTATCCCCACTTTTCAGATAATGACCCTGAGACACAAAGAAGGTTAAGTAACTTGAGCAGCCAGGCTCAGGCAGAGCAAGGACAAACCCAGGCAGCAGCTCCTGGTTCCCAGACACTGTCTCCCGGCGTCTCCCCTGGGTAGAAGCAATCACAGCCTCCTCTGAACTCCCACCTTCTGCTGACCATCTGCTGCTTGGTGTGATGGTAATGTGTCCGCACTTATTTCTACCTGCCCGGGAACTCTTTGGGTATCAATCATCACTGTCCTTTCTAGACCCCAAAGGCCCTCAAAAGTGGGTTGAGTGAATGGCTCCAACTCAAGTCTATGCGTTTCTCCTTGAGTCACAGGAAGACATCCCATCCATGTTGCAGTGTTTTGCGGCATCTCCTTCATCCCACTCCTAGGACTAGTGAGCTGCTAATGGGCCGTGACTGTATCCTTGTGCCTTAGTACGGCCCGTGACCCACAGGTTTCAATATATGTTCATGAAATTGAGTTTTTGCCTGCATTCCACTCGGGATTCAAGGGGCTGCTAATAAGCTGATACCAAATGTATGAAAGTGGAGGGCTCAGAAAAAGAGGAGTATGGCACTCTCAGAGGCAAAACAAAGACTTTCAAAATGCGGTTTGACTTCTTTTGTCTCCAGCCTAGCCAGGCCAGTGATGGGTAGAGACCTGGTCCCCATTTTCATGTGCCGAGAAGCCCAGTGTCTCGGCTGCCCTTTTTTTCCTCACACCTACTCTTCGCCTGGATGACTAAGAAACACTCTTCTCAAGAGAACTCATCCTGGTTTTCCTGGGTGCTCCCTTCAGGCTCCCAGAGACATTTCATTTCTGATAGCCTCCCCAGTTCTGAACAAAAAAGTGGTGTTTTCTTGCTTGACATGTGCTCGCTGCCTCTCCCTTTTCTACTGTGATCAGAGGCATGGAAACTTTGATGCGACACAGAAGTGTATGGCGTTGGGGTGGGAAGTGGGGAAGGAAGCAGAAAGAAGGAAGGGCATTCTTATAAGGAGCAAACCTCAGAGTCGTAGGCAGTTTGAACCAGAAGGGCTTCAGTGGATGGACACATTGTCTGAGACCCTAAGGCTAGAAGCTTTTGTAAAAGGAAATTGTTCCCTCAGGAACCCCAAATTCCTGTGTGGTTTTGCCAGTGGACTCACCACAGGACAGGGCTGTGTTTCCTCCAGGCACATCCTCCTCCTGTTATATATCTCTCGTCATTAACAGACTCCTGGTTTGTGCGTGCCCAAGAAACA
Source organism: Aselliscus stoliczkanus (assembly GCA_033961575.1). Taxonomy (NCBI): domain Eukaryota; kingdom Metazoa; phylum Chordata; class Mammalia; order Chiroptera; family Hipposideridae; genus Aselliscus; species Aselliscus stoliczkanus. The sequence goes on from CM066730.1 coordinate 166,062,723, forward strand.
GCAGCTAGCCACCCCCAAAATAGACCAAAGCAAGGTGGAGTCAAAAGGCAGCTCCAATGTATTTTTTTAGCCAATGATCCAACAGAGACCACATTTTCCAAGCCAGGAAATGGCTGAATCTGAAAGTATTAGTTGGAAAGAATCTATGAAATCAGGACTAGAAAACCCGGGCTGTGTGCAGATGTAACTGGCTCCAAGCTGTGGGACATTAAGCCCTCCTACAACCTATGGAGATACCTGGGGTGAGGAGGTAAATGCCCTGTTCCCTGTCTTCCCCTTCTCCTCCTCATTACCTCTCTAAACCTGTCCCAAGGTCAAGAGAATGCAGATCTGTGTCCCTCCCTTGGCACAGGCAGAGGATACTTGAATCCTTCTCAAAGTGCATTTCAACCAAATGTCACCCAAATGTGTGTTGGGCTGGGGATGGGAGCAGCCAGCCCTCACTTGCTCAGCCCCACACTGAAGATCTTTTACCCTCAAGGAAAGGTCCTGGCTCCATTGAGACTGTTGTGGGCCATGCAAAGAGTGGTGATGATAATGACAGTGACTGCATGCACCCTGTATGTTTGAATATTGATTCATTTCATCCTCACACTGCGAGGCAGGCACAAGAGACACCAGGTACAGCATCACCATTGAGCTTTTGGTAGAACACTCAACAGGATATCAGCAGACCTCAAAGAATGGTTTTCTTCCCCTCTCCCTCCCCATGCCAACTTTTGCTTTGTTTATTTATTTGGTTTTTACCTTCTGGGGTGGACTCGGCCAAGAAACCAAGGGGTAGCAACTTGGATTCTTGTTCTCTGGGTTGCGCTCTGAGAGGCCTCAACTCATGAAAGTCACACAACATTAGTCACATGAACTGTTATCCCAGAGGTGAAAGGTCTGGATGGTTTTCTCTAAGAAGCTTAGAAACCTACCTGGGTTCACATGAAGGTAGTGAGAGGTGTGCTGGTAAACCAGCTCTCCCGACCACAAAGAAAAGCTCTGATTTACAGCATTTGCCCCATTTCTATGGTGTGAATACTTCCATATCTGAATTTTTAAGTCACCCCCACACACTGCCACTGGCCAGCTCCAGCATACTGCGGCCTGGAGGACTCGCCTTGGACATTCAGAGCAAATAGCAGCACTCTCTCCCTCCAGGCTAAGAGGGACAGTCCTGGTCTTATTTGGCCTGGACTCAAATGAGTTTGCAATGTGGCAGAATTAAAGTGTGAATAAGGGTTGCCCGATTTAGCAAATAAAAACACAGGATTCCTAGTTACTTTAAAATGTCAGATAAATTAAAAAAGAAAACAAAAACAAACAAAAAACATTTTAGTGTAAGTATGTCCCAAAGAGTGCATGCATGGGACATACTTATACTAAAATAACTTGTTGTTGTTTATCTGACATTAAAATTCCACAGGGCTGGCCTAGTGGCTCAGTTAATTAAGAGCTCGCTCAAGAGTGCAAGCTGAGCTCTGAGCAACAGCAGTTCGATGCCCAGCCCGAGCTGAGTTGCCGCTGAGCTGCCAACAGGTGGCAGGATGGCTCAGCTAAAAAATTTTTTAAAAACCATATATATATGGGCGGGATGGGGCAGCCTGGCAGGTCTTGTATTTTTATCTGGCCACCCTACCTCCTCAGACACATAGAGGTGCCCAGAAAATTCTTGTGAATTGATGGCAGTGTTGAGAGTGTGGCAATAGATTGGGAGCTAGCGATGTGTGTCCTCACTGTTCACCTTTAAACCTAGAAAAGTCACGATTACGTTTCCCGCTTCAGCTTTCCTCAGTTCAGTGACTCTGGAAGTTCAAAGGTTCCTGAAGATATTTAACATTTAGTCCAACATCTTTGATTTACAAGTAAGGAAACTTTGGTCTAGAGAGGTGGCTGGCTGAAGGTTACCTAGCTCATAGCAGCACTGGACCCAGAATTCCTGATTCATAACAAACCCAGTGGATTTTTTCCCCCCTTGTATCATATACATTCTCATTTGAGACTTAGTTTGGCTTAGTACTAAAGAGTAGATCTTGGGCCGGCCGAGTGGTGCGGTGGTTAAGCGCTGGCTTCGGAAGCCAGCGGACCCGGTTCGGGTGCCACATATGAGGGCCAGTGATACTGCCCTCAAAAAAAAAAAAAAAGAGTAGATCGTGTAATCAGACCTCCTGGGTTCAAGTTCTGGCTCTGACAGTTACTAGCTCTGTAACCTTGGACTCCATCTCTTTTGGCTGTGTCCTCTCATCTTTAAAATGGAGATTAAATGAGTTAGTGCATGTAAAGAAAAAGGCCCAGCACACAGGGACCACTCAATAAATAAGTGCTGGCCCTGCAAACAACCTCCTAGGAAAACCTCTTCCTTGTTCCCCTGTAGCCCCTCAGATCTGCACCCACATGCCAGAATTCTTCTGAACTCTCAACCTGGGGTGCTCATGCGCTATCTGGTTGTGCTGCCTCTTCTTGGCCTGCCTCACCCTCCCAGACAGTCAGCCCCCTTCTGTCCACCAGGGATCACCACCACCTACAAAGCAGGAGCCAGCCTCCCATTCCCCCACCCCCCACACACCCCTGCAAAGCTCACAGGATTCAGCACTGCATTTAGAATTCGGCACAGAAGCACCTGTTAACAGCACTCATGACCTTACCCTTTATAATAAACCCCAAGCACTCACTGCTAGGGCCAGACTGAGAAGTCCGTGAAGGCCCTGATGATACCTTAAGCTTTCTTTCTGCCCCAAGGAAGGAAGTAGGGATGGTGGAGACAGGATGTATCTGGGCGGCAGAGGTTAGAGAGCAAGCCCTGGAGTCAGGTTGCCTGGGTTTAAATCTGGGCCATCATTTAATAGCTATGGACCTTATGTTGCTGGGCCTCACTTTCCTTAAAATGGACCTAATAATGCCCTCACTGCAAAAGGCTTGTGTAACCCGTGCACTTAGTCCTGAATTCAAGCACTGCCATTTACAACAGCGGGACATTAGGCAAATTCATCTCCACATGCCTCAGTGTCTCCATCTGTTAAATGGGGGCAGTAATCCCTTCCTTGTTGGAGGATTAAATGAGACAACCTGTGGAAAGCTCCTAGCACCAAGTAGTAAACTCCCGAGATAGTGGAGCATCCTTATCGTTTCATGCTACTTACTTGGCCAACTTATGTCAACATTTACTTCCCCTTGGTAACTGGCATGGAAAATGAGACAAAAGTCCAATTATCTGCAACAGCAGAAATGAGCTTAGAAATCAAGCTCTTGTTTATTCCTCTAGAACATACCTGCAGCATTTAGCACTTGAGCCCCAGGAGCCGGCCTCTTTTTGTCTAAGCGTTAGCAATGGTCTTGTTTGGGATGAAGGTTGTTTTTGTTTCATTTTGCTTTATAAACAGAAACACTCCCTGATTTCTCTTCTGAAAAGCTGAGGAGGAAGCTGAGTCAGGTGGGGTGCGGTTAACGTGAAATCGGTCACCCTTCCCTCACCGTGGGCTTGGCTTACCCAATCCATGTACAGTGACCTGCACATCTGTCACACTTACTATCCTATTTTAAGCTCATTTCTCTAATGCCATGAAAAAAAAAAAAAAACAACCCGCATTTTTCTGGAATGCACTATGGCATAGTGGAAAGAGCAGGGGCTTGTGGGGTCCCAGACTCAGGTTGGAATTCCAACCCCAGCACTTGGTAACTGAGATAATGACTGGGCAAGGTAGGAGATGGCGGAGCCAGGCTGTCATCCATGAGGTGGCAGTGGTGCCTGCCTGTCCTAGAGGATTATGATGAGGCTTTAGTGTTAATGGCTGTAAAGCTTATGGAAAAGCACAATGGAATTGAGTATATCCCGGTGACACCACACGCTCTTCTCTTTCAGGACGATACCCCAGGACCTGGCTTCTACAACATCATTCACCAGTCACCAGTGTCCAACAGTGTCTCGCTGTCTAACAAAGGGACGTGTACTTTCCCCTCTGTGGTAAGAACCCCTTCTCTTGAGTATGGGCATCAACTGATCAGTAATTCCCTTCACTGATTGCATAATCATATATTGGACATCTGATCCCTTCTCTCCAAAGGCCTGTGGTTCTCATTAGGAGAGTAACCGCCTCCTCAAATTTCACGCAGGTAAATTGGAACCTAGGTGTTTAATTTATTTCGCCACGATTACGCATTGCCAGAGTGGGAAGAGAAGCTAGAGAGATATTCAGAGCCCAGTCATCCCAAACCAATTTTGTCATCATGGTGTGGACTAAGCAAATGTCTTCCTGAGATGTTTAGGCATACCAGGAAGAAGTTGCTATCCTACATCTCACCCTCATATGATGTTTGACACTGCTTAGTCTAATTGGGTTATTCAAATTATTGAGAAATCTGATGGGATAAAAAAGAAAGCAGTCAGCGGGCCTGAAATTGAGTGATCTTCCTCCCTTCCTCCTTTCTCTTCTTTGTGAACTGTGGGTCTTTATCTTTGTGGATAAAGGGCTCTGACAGTCAAGTAGCTATATGAAGTGCCAGTGTCCCTAAGCAGGCTTGGGCAAGGATAATCTTTATTTGAGTATTTGTCAACTGGCAAGAAAAAAAATAGATCTAGCTGGGGGCAGCCAGTTAGCTCAGTTGGTTAGAGTACAGTGCTCATGACACCAAGGCTGCCAGTTCGATTCCCATGTGGGCTGCTGAGATGTGCCTCCACAACTACAATAGAATGAAACAACTACTTGACTTGGAGTCGGGATTGCTGTTACACCAAGGTTGCAGGTTCGATCCCACGACCTCCACGACTAGATTGGGACAACCACTTGACTTGGAGCTGATGGGTCCTGGAAGGATACACTGTTCCCCCATTAAAAAAAAAAAAATGTAGATCTAGCAACGGAAAAGGGTCAAACTCTAGGGTAAGACCAGCTGAAGTAGGAATGTGAAAATGACAGCAAACCTAAACTCGAGCATTAACAAAACATCTACTCAGTTTGTCCCTTTAAAAGTTATAATAATCTCTTGCAAAAATGCATTATGATGCCTGACATTGGAACTGATTTTTATTTTTTCAAACCACACAAAGAAGCCATTTAAAGCACGCTGAATGCGGCCACCTATTGGAATTCCAGTTTGGCAGAGTTGAATACTCAAGGAGCGAACCGACTCTGGAGCTAGCTCCCCATTGGCAATGAACTTGAGGCTGCCCAGTGCCCCCTGTGAGTTCCCAGAACAACCACGCCTCTGCCTCTTTTTCTGCCCCAAACCCTGCGAGGAAAGAGATTCAAAAGCAATCAGCAAAAGAAGGGCCTGTCTCATGGTGTCCTGGCACAGGAGACAAGACTTAAGACCTAATCCTGACTCAGCCGTGGGTTCTCGATGTGACCTCCAGCACGTCACCCTTCTGTGTCCCAGTTGCCTCATAACACTGCAGACTCCCTGGAGGCACTGGGCACATTCACGTTGCAATGAGTGAAAAACTCTTTGAAACTGCGGAGCATTATGAACACGTTAAATGTTATGATTGTTGCCACCTGAGTCACAAACAATACTTCCTGCAACAACGAGGCTTTTCTGAGAACTTCTTTGCTAAACAGTGGCACTGCCCATTTCTACTTGGTGCCAAAGAAGGGGCTACATCAGAGTGCACGATCAATTCCCTCGTGGGCTCGATGTGCAGTAACTTTCCAGGGGATGAGGCTGGGACACCTGGAGAAGGAGCCCAAGGGAAGATCAGAGTATTACAGAATCTAATTGGGCCTTTCATTAAAAAAATGCAGGCAAAACCAAAAAGAAGGCAGACATTGCATTGCTCAGGCTTCCTCTCTACTCTTTGATGGATATGAGAACTTCTATTTATGTTGATAAACATAAGTCCCTGTATCCTTGGGCAGGGACATTTGGTGGTTGATGAGATGTGTCAGGAGATTCCCACATCTTAGCTAGTTCCTTTCTGAACTGGTTGCAGATTTCACCCTCTGTTACTGACTTTCACATTTAGCACTGCCTCCATTTCTGGATCTCAGAGAAAGATCGGCCTTACTGACACTGGTATGACCAGGAGGAGGGTGGCTGTGGGTGAGGCTGATCAGAAAACTCTCTGGGTCTATAAATTTGAGAAACTTCCTGATGACTGTTGGAACAGCTACACCCAGCCTTTTGAGAGGACCTGTCATCTCTCTAAGTCCAAATTATATAAAGAGCTTCATTAATGTATTCCAAATCTTTGTTCCAGAATTATTCACAGGCCTGACTAGCTAAATGAGGCAGGTGGGAGGAGACTTTGGTGGCCTTTCTATATTTGCAGGGTGGCAGGGATGGTTCTGGAAAAGTTAGTATGTGCTGAAGAGAGGTTCATGCCAGCGTGTGGCCAGATTGGAGGCCACTGCCTGGCAAGCAAAAGAAAGCCAACGATGGTGGGGTTGGTGAGGGAGTGTGACTTCAGTTATACTTTGAGACACATTCTATTACAATGCTTTATGAAACTTTGCCTCCAATTGGAATTTTTTAGATTAATTTTGTTTTCCCCAAAATGTATATAAATAGGTTTTTTAGGCCAAAAAAAAATTCAATGATCAAGTAAGTTTAAGAAAGCTTGGTCAGGGAAGGAAGGAAGGAAGGCAGGCAGGCTGGCTGGTTAAACAAAGATAGGCTTCTTTCTTCCTTTCTTCCTCCCTCCTCCCTTCCTTCCTTTTCTTTTTAGGGTTTGTATTTTTAAATGTTTTTATAATTTTTTTGATTTTTGTGCTTTTTTTTTTACAATGGTCCTTCTCTGTTTCTTTTTAAATGTACTTATTTCCTTTTTTTCAGTTGCAGTTGACAGTCAGTGTTATATTAGTTTCAGGTGTACAGCACAGTGGTTAGACATTTGTATAATTTATGCAGTGATTCCCCCACCCTCCTGCTGATTAGACAGGTTCCTTTATTGCAGACCTTCTCAGAGCATTTAATATGACAATGTATATTATGAATCTTCAAACTGGGAACATGGTATGAGGCTTCTCCAATTTATTTGACTCTGAAATCTCTCCCTGTTGCCACCACCACCAACACAGTCTTATCTTATAGAACTGGTATGCCAAGGAACACACATTGGGACACAGTGCTTTAGAAAAACATACTTGTCCATTCTGTTGGGTAACTCAAGATAGATATGCTACAAATGGCATCACTGAGGAAGGTTCGACCTCACCACCCTTCCACCATGGAAATGAAAAAAAAAGAGCAAAGGTGTGCCCATACCATGGGGCAAAGGAGACAGAGGGTAGCGATTCTTCTTGAATTAAAACCTCTCACAGTCATTCATCAGCTGCTCATCTTGTAAATGAAAACATGCGTTTCTATTACTCCCCTCGACCCATTCCTCCTTGGGATTGTATATCTGATCCATCCCATGTAGTGGAGGCAGACTGCCTGGGGGAGAATGTTGATTCCACCACTTGACTAGCTGAGGAATATCAGTTTCCTCACTTGTGAGGTGGGGATAATCATAATATCCACTGCCCAGGGTTGTCATGGGGGTGAAATGCTCCAACCCAGGAACAGTACTCAGTTAACTATTGCCCGAAATGTAGAGACAACGGGAGGACAGGCTGGGGTGATCTTACTTCTGGGAGCATCAATGAACCCAATGTGGAGAAGACAGAGTTGGCACCCAAACCCAGCTTAGACTCTGAACAGCTGAGACTCTAGACAAGAACCCTCCTGCCTCTGGTGGCACATCCACCCACCACCCACCTCCATGGTGGCCCGTAAGCCAGGAGTTGAGAACCATTGTCACAAGCACAGAGCGAGGAGTCAGAGTCATACCTTCCCACAGCCTCCCCCACTTTCTGTGCTTGTTTAGTTATTGACCCTTATCAAGCAGAGGAAAGCCAGGGCAATGTTCTCAAGCTTTTAACCATAAAATAATGAGAAATATTTGGTTTTATCAGCCTCTAATACTTGCCATACTATCCTAAGATAAAGTGATGTTATCGCCGAGTTTCTATGGCTTTTGTCCCTTTTCATTTGGCAAACATTGATTCTGTTTGTTTTTTGAGCTGAAAATAGTTTATCATGGCTTCCTGGAAGAAGTGGGATTGGTTCTGTTGAAACAGCAAAAATATTGTAGGGTTTTATGACATCAGTAATTAGGTAGGGGATAGGAGGCCTGGGTGGACAGCAAGCCCAGTGGAGCCTTGTACCTTGGCATGTTAGAAGCAAACTTGTTATTTAGTCAATTCAGGTTATTTGACCTTAGACATGACAGGTAAGGTTTCCTCCTGCGTAGTAGAAGAAAGTCTAAAGCTCCCCATCATATAAATTACCCTACAGCTGATGATGAGTCAAATGTAAGTGGCCTGAAACAGGATTGGGTGGAAATGCATTTAGAGCAAAATTGTTTCTGCCAAGTTCCAAACACAAGATGAGTAATGTGAGTTGGTTTTACAGAGGTTAAAACAGGTCTGAATTTGTGTTCTGAGAGCGAATCCTCAAAGCCCGAGGTCAGTGTACCATTGTTCCCCGCTAGAGCATCACCTTTTATAAAATGCTCAGACCTGGAGCTGGGCACCATCTTTTTGACATCTGTCCTTCAGAGCCACAAAGTATGTGACAATGCTGATTCCTTTGGCTTTCTCCTCACAGTGTGCTCGATTAGACACCGTCATTTCTAAATACCCTGCAGCGAATGCATACACGATCCCATCACATTTTATTTCTAAGAAAGACTTCAGTAATTCCTGTTCCAGCATGTTCCAGTTGCCAAGCTTTGCAAAAGTCCTCAAATTTGAAACTCCTGCACCAAACTATTATAACGTAAGAATACTGTATATGCTTGCTAAATATATATTGAATAAATCGTTTACTAAAATGGAAGAAAGGAATGGGGGAGCTTTGGGAAATGGCATTTTAACGCAATTGGTACACCACTTAGCATTTGATGGGTGCTTGAGGTTGTGCAAAAGTCTTATAGGGAATTTTCAGGCATCACAGAAGCCAGTATGGAGCAGTCGGAAGACCACTGCCCTGGAAAATACTCTAGTCACTCCAATCTTGGGACAGTTTTCTCATCTGTAACAACGAGTATATCAGTTACCGCTTTATCTACAGACACTATTCATTTACTTTTTAAGTTCTAAGGAAAAGAAATGTCTGTCTTTCCATATCAGAACATTCATTTTTTAACACTAGTACTCTGCCAATTATGATCACTTTGCAGTTACGGAAGCAGGATGACGTAATTAATAGTTAAGAAATGGAGTCAAGTTCAAATCTTGACTTTGCCACTTTCTAACTGTGTGGCTGTGGGCAAGTCCCTTACCCTTTCAGGACTCAGTTTATTCATCTGTAAAATGGGGCCACATATGTACTTCATCATGTTAATGCAAATGAAATCATCTGAGAGGTAATCTATGCTGAGCACCTAACACAGCACCTGGGGTACGAGGACTCCACAATCCATGGAGATTGGAGGGGCTGTTTTTGGGAAGTCATGTTACCTCTTGAGCCTCAGTTGTAAAATGGAATTAATTATACTTGCCCTACAGGGTTATTATAAAAAGCGAATGAGACGATGCATGTGAAAGCACTCTGAAATGCATAAGACATGAGTTGAACGTAAGGTATTAATAGTGTTATGCCATATTTCAAAATACTTTGGTCTCAGATACTTCATTTTTAATTTCCTTTTTCTAATAAATAATATTTTCTAAATAAATAATATTTATTTTTCTGACTACAAAGATCCTGCCCACCTTCTATGATTGATCCAATCTATTATAATGTGCTTGAAGCAATATAAGTAAGTGCCTGCTAGGCCAGCACTGTCCAATAGAAATATAATGGGAGCCACATATGTCATTAAATTTTCCTAATAGTGTCCACGTTTAAACGTTAAAAGGATCAGGTGAAGTTAATTTTAATTATTTAACTATTCAAAATATTATTTCAACATCTAATCAATATAAACATTTTTAAATTAGCTGTTTTTCATTCTTTCCATCACACTAAGTCTGTATTTTATACTTGCAGCATATCTTAATTTGGACCAGCCATGTTTCCAGTGCTCGGTAGCCACATGTGGCCAGTGGCTACTGTATCAGACAGCACAGCTCTGGGGTAATCAGAGGCCAAAACTAATCATGGCCTATGTGCTGTTCTAAGACTTATTTATTCATCTTATTTAATACAAGAATTCACAAAGTGGGTTATATTATACTCAATTTATGGGGGAGGAAACTGATGCTCAGAGAGATGAAGGGACTTGCCCAAAGTTACCCAGCTTGAAGGGACTATTTCCACACCAGTGAGCACAGGCAGATGGCTGAGGTATAAAGCTGGAGAGTGATGAGAATCACCATGTTTCAGCTCTGCTGGGTTTCCCTCTGTGGGTTCTGTGGCTACTCTGTGCCACACCAGAGATACAGCTTAGATTCCAGTGGGGGAACTCAAGACAAGGACTAGTAAGCAGACAAACAAAAGAATTACAAACAATAGCCAGCTTTGAGAGAGAAAAACAGTTGGATCCTGAGAGAGAGAATATGTGGGGGATGAGCAGTAATATGTACTTTGCACTCGGAACAGGCTCTGAATCTGAGACCCAAGGATTGAAGAAAGCCTGAGCTGGGTGAACAGCATATGCAATGGTTCTGAGACAGCAAACAGCTCAGTCCATGGGGAACTACAAGAAGGTAGCAGAATAGCATAAGCTAGGAGGAGAGGGGATGAGAAGTCAGGGGCCAGTTTGTCAGGGTCCTGGAGACCCCAGGAAGGAGTTTGAATTTTGTTCTCTGAGAAGCTCCTGAGAGGAATGGGAGATGTGGGGTGATGTCACCTGATGTGCTTTGTTAGGAAGCTCCCTGCAGCAGCTGTATGGAGAATGGACTGCAGTGAGGGTTAAGGGTAGATTTTGGAAAACCAATTAGGAAGCTGTTATGCTAACAGGAGAGAGGTTGAGTCCTGGTTCAAGATAATCATCATGGAGGCGCTTGGCCATTGCTCCTTTTCCGTTCTTCTCAAAGGCAGTTAGTGTTTCATGTGTCTGCCTCCCCAACCCACTGTGTGCTTCTTCACCCAGCTTCCTATCTCCGACGCCCAGCACAGGCCCTGGTGTTCAGTACGCATGCAATAAATGTTTATGATGCCCAAGGAATAACTCCCCAGTAGTGAGTATACAGTTGTTAATCTAGAAAAGACCATTCCCCAAGTCAGAGCTTTGTCCTCCTGCTGATAGATCAATTTCAGGAGCATGGTTTTTTTTTTGTTCATTCTTGTTTTAATGTGGCTCTGATAATAATACATGCTCATCATAAAATATATTCAAGCATTATAGAAACCCATGAACTACAAAGTGGAAGTCCCTTCTAATTCAACTCCGCAGAGCATACCACCATCAAAAACCAGGTGCAGTTCCTTTCCTGTTCTCTTCCTCCCTCAGTCCCTCCCTCCAGTATTAGGATTATATGCTGTCCCAAGGCAAGTGTGCATTTTCTACTTAACGCTATCTTGGCATTATTTTTTTCCATGCAATACAATAAATCAGTCTTCTTTTTTCACCTGCCCGTGGAGCTATTTTCCTAGACTAATGGCGAAATCGTCCAGTGACACACACTCCATGTGGACAAAAATGCCCCCCTTTTCAGTAGCTTTTCTGTCTGGGTGAGAAATAAAGCTGCAGTCGTGTTTTGTCTACGGGAGGCTTTTTTTCAGACCCTGAGAACAATGGCTGAGTCCACTGGCAAGGTGGAGGCCTGCGATAATCCTGTTAGCCACAGCGCTCTGAGACCTTTCCCTTTGCTCACCGTGCTGGCCCACTTCTCAATCCTTTTCCTTGGTACCGTGTTATTACTTCCTCTCCGGCAACCTGGCTCCTCTCCTGGTGTCCAGTAATTAGCCTGTTCCATCTGATCTTTTTGTTTGCCCTCTCTGCATGCAGTCTAGCCATTAGGACCCTGGGAAAAGCGAAATTCCTCCGCCTTTGTCAACACAAAATCAAAATGCCATCTGCGTTTCTTAAGACGCATTTTTCTGACAAAGGAGTATCGCAGAAAAATCAAACCATCCTGGCCTCAGCAAATAGTTTCACTCATTCGGTAAATATTCCCAGCCATCACAGGTACAATTTTTATTGCATCTTTTATCTAAGGAATACAGGAGACTGACTGCAAATTGGCATTTAAAATATGTATGATTCACGTGTAATGTAAGAATGATCTCAGGGTTCTCTTTTCTCCTCTGTTATTTTAGAGTCCTGAACACACTGAACACTCCCAACTGTATGTTGCTTGGATCTACCAGAATTCTTAATTTCTGGTCAGTCCAGAAAAAGCCAGACAAGAGAGTGCTTACATATTCAATCGGACTCTTACATTGTACGATTTCCTTGTATGCCCCAAATCCTGGATTTCTAAAAGGACTTTTTTGAACAGTGAGGAATCAGGTGGGGATACACAGAGGACTAAGTATTCTGAAAAGAATAAAAATCATAGGAACGACAATGAAAATAATCTGCATGTGTAGCGTTACACACTCTTTGTAGATGGTTTCTATTGATTTCTGTTGACCTCCTGCTCCCCACAGCCCCCTCCCCGGCTATAACACTGCATCAAGTAGAGCAGGGATTATCTGAGCCGTTTTACAGATGAGAAAACTCAAGTTGAGAGAAATTAAACAACCTGTGCAGGATCACACCCCCTGTGCGCGGCACACGGGGCCTAGAAGCCAGGTCTGCAGGCTGTTTCGGGGGGGCCTTGTCCTCTGTGCCACGTTAGGTCACCAGACCTAACCTAGTGGGGATCCCAGATTCATAGACTGCTCCAGCTGGGGTGATGGTGAAGACAGTCAACGTGACCTTTTCCGGGGGGGGGGGTGTCAGTTCATTTTCTGAAAAGGACAGGTTTAGATTTGATTTTTTTACCCACATGGAGCACTCATCCAGGCATGATGACAAAGACAACGAAAAGGGAAGACATTGGGCACACCATGCTGATTGTCTCCCCCCCCAGGCCTCTGTCTCTTGCTGCAAGCAGAAAAACAACGTCTGTGCCCGGGCCGGGTTTATGTCCAAAACCCAGAGGAGATTTTTCACTATGGCTGAAAGCATACCTGCCCCAGGTAAGCAGCTGCCTTGCCCTGGCCTTGACCTAAAAGTTCATGTATGATCTGATCTGAGGACACTCGTTCCTTCATGGGAAGTCTCTGGAAGAAGTTAAGCTTTGGGGAGGTGGGGATGAAGACATGTTGAACAAACAGAAACGTTGGGAGAAGACCGGCTCTCCCATTTCAGGAAAAAGATGGCTGGCTCTGGAAACCTCCCCAAAGCAGCCTGGTTGGCCTCCCCTTTAATGAGCCAATGGCACACTTGCTCTGGGGAGCAGGGTGGGGAAGTGGCTTCTCATGTCAGAAGTGTGCACGTTCGCACACCCCAGGCTCCATCACAGGCCACGGGGGGGGGGGCGGTACACGATACACTGAGGGTCCTGATCCTTCAACACTCAGCCTCAATTCTTTTTTCTCCTGTGCATAGAGGCGACTCCATCACCTAGTCCTCAAACAATGGAAAATAGCTACGTTGACTGAGCGTGCACTCCCTGCTAAGTATTTTCCATGCAGTGCTCACACATCTGGCCTCACAGATCCACACTCCTAGTGCTATGTAGCAGGGGAGGAAACGGAGGCTCAGAGAGAGTTGAAGCGACTGGTACAGCGAATACATGGCAGACCTCAGCCCAGAGGTGTCTGACAGAGGAGACTGTTACCCTGTCTTTCCACGGTAACTTCTGCCGCTGCCAGGATTCCAGAATACACAAGGGCTTCCAAGTGCTTTCCCCGCTGGGCTGCATCCGTCCTGTGTTCTCAGACCTCTTCCCCCACCTTTCAGTCTGAGTGAAAAGTTTCCAGAGCACTCTAGTGATGTAGCCATCTATACTGCAGGAGCACTGTGATGTTAGACCTTCCCAAGTGGGTCCTGAAGACCCCCCCAAGGGAGCCATGGGCCCCAGAACCCAGAGGAGGAGCAGGGCGAGTTTGCCTCTGCAATCACACCCCTTGGAGGGGGGTGTGGATAAAATTGCAGTGCTTGTCAGATTTCAGCAAATCCAGATTAGGAGATCAGTCTGAAGCTGAAAAACAAAACCAGCCCTAATTAGGAGGCTAAGCCAGGGAAAGCTCCCCTGCCTTGCATCATTATGGGCAAAGCCCCACCTTGTTTGTTTATACAGGAGAACAAAGCCGGCATCCCTGGGGTTTGGCCAGAGGCCTGGCCAGTGGGCCCCTGGATGTGGGCACCCTCTTAGCTAGCCAAATGCTCCCACTCCCTCCGGGAGGGTCCTGAGGGGCCCCCAGCCCCTTGTAACGTGAGCAGGAGGGGGAGAGGTGGGCACCAGTATCTAGTAAGCTCCTACTGTGTGCCAGAGGCTTGACATTCATTATCTCATGGAATACTCTCAAAATGCCATGGAGCACTTGCCAAGCACATGATTTGCTTGCCTAGCACTGAAAGTGTGAATTATTATTATTTTATCCCCATTTTATAGGCAAAAATGTTACTAGCCCAGGGTCCCATCAGAGTTGAATCTAGGCCTATTGGGCTTGATGTCTTGTCCCTCAGATACCTCTCCACCCTCACTTGGCAGGGACCAGAGTCTGGGGTATGTACCCCTCTGCCAGAAACAGTCTGCTTTGACCTCTCGGAAGTAATGCTGTGTTTTCTACTTCCCCCTCTGGGAGAAGTGGAGCCCTGACTGAAGACCTGCTGTGTCCCTCTACCTCAGGGGCTGAGGGCCAGGTCTTGCCTGCCTTCAATTCTGAAAATGCTCACCTTTACACATTTGCTGGATGGATTTTCTAAAGTTTAGATATGCCAAGCAGATCACCAATGTTCTCCTCTCCATTTTTTCTTTTAAAAAAAAAAAAAGGTTATTAGAACGGGGAAATGCCTATATTAAGATGTCACTTGAAGAACGTGTGTTACCAAATTGACTCTGCACTGTGAGCTCAGCACTGTGAAACAGAGTTCAACTACCCTCTGGAAAGGACAGGAAATAAAAACACCAGAAAGTTAGCCTTGGCTCTCCCTGGGCCCTAGGAACAAGCATGCCTTTTTCTCTTTGTCTGCCTTTCAGCATTTTATAATCAAGCATTGCTTTAACCTTTTTTAAATAAGTCATAAGAGAAAAAAAACAGAGAGAGAATATGAGAGATATGTATTAATATTATAAATGCTGCTAATTGGACATCTGCTTTTTTTTTTTAACTGAACCATCTATTAGGAACATCTTTTCATGTTATTAAAAATCCTCCCAGATCATCATTTGTGAAATGGATGTGTAGCATTCCCCCTGTATGGTGGTACCATAAGTTAAGGAACAAATGCCCTCATTGGAAATTTAGGTTGTTTTATACTGATTAGTAATATAAATACAGTGGCAGCCAACATAGCTCACAACTTGTACATGATCAAGATTATTTCCTTATATAATTAAATCTCAATAAAACTGGGAAAAAAGAGGAAACCTGGCTTAAAATGAAGTTGCTAAGTCAAAAGGTAGGTCAAATATTTAAGGTGTTTTGGTATTTGTGACCGAAATGCCCTTCGGCACAGGGATCGTTTGTTTTCCTGCTTCTCTGAGGCACTTGTTCCCCCTCACCCTTTGCCATCACTGGGTGTGACCAATTTTAAAAAATCTTGCTAACATGTACCATATTGTTGCTCTCCATACTTTTGCAACAGGAAAGTCAATTTTATTTAAAACAAAATCAGCTTTAAAATGCTTAGAAGTTTTGAAATACTTTTCCCACCCACCATGGATAGCACCACGAATATAAGGAATTTCACTTGTCTGGGTTCCCACCTATTTGTATTCAGATGTGTCCATTTGTACACAGATATCATCGTGGTACATACAGACTTTCAGTCTTTTTTTTATATATATATACTTTTAATTAGCTTCAGGTGTACAACAAAGTGCAATAGTTATACTTTTTACCCCCTCAAAGTGACAACCCTCCTCCCCCAATTCTCCCCTCCCACTCCTCCCCCCCATATCATACTATCTATTACAATTCCTTTGACTCCCTTCCACCGTATAATCCACATCCCGTGACTGTCTATATATTCAATTACAGTTGGCCAGACTTTCAGTCTTTTTTTTACTTCTGTCACTTACCTTTCTTTGCAAAACCATGGCTGTGTTTGCGTTTGTCATCGTCCGGGCTGACGCAACACCAGTCTGAGCTGTAATTCCCATCACTGGGCCCCTGTTCTTGGGCGTTTGGCCATTCTTTCTCACATTGTAGCCCCCTCTGTGGTGTGTATTTTTTTTTAAATATTTTATTGGGGAATTGGGGGAGGGGAACAGCGTTGGGGAATCGGGGAAGGGGAACAGACAAGTTGCTGTCCTTTGTTCTTCAGTCTAGTTGCGGAGGATGTTGCTTCACTGGCCCATGTTGGTATCGTCATTGTGCTCTTCCCCGGGTGAGGCAGATAGGTCGCCGGCCTCTGGACGGTCGCTCACTGCAGCTACTGGCAGCTCACGCTGGCTGCCAGCCACTCACTGTAACCTATGGCAGCCCACTACAGCAGGGGCTGCAGCCTACACCGTCGCCGGGGCTAGCACAGCCCAGCTCCAGGTGGAGCTGTTGTTAGCTGTAGAGGGCAGTGTCACTGGCCCTCATATGTGGGATTCAAACCGGGGCCACTAGCATCCCAAGCCAGCTCTTAACCAATGCGCCACTCAGCTGGCCCTGTGGTGTGTATTTTTATGCTGAGAGGTTTTCCACTATGTTAAATAATTTTCTTAATTTCTGAGTTGTGGGAAGCCTGGGTCAAAGTGTGCAGACATCTCCCAGGCTTTTGCCTAATACATCTGCTTGCACTCCCAAATGCCTGCACCCACTGACAGGGCTGCTAACAGTTTTGGGGTGAGAGTGCTCCCTCTTCACCCCAGCTCAGATCTGCCTCTTTTCCTTGAAGCTTTGTGCTCAGCCAAATTAATTTTACTCTGTTACAGTTTCTTGAGACAGGGCACGGTGGGAAGGCATGGGCTTTGGAGACTCATGGCCCTGGGTCCACATAGTAGGTGCTCAATAAATATTGGTTGCTTGCATAACAGTTACTAAACGACCACTCTGTGCCAGAAACCTGAAATGTTATTCAACTATTATAACCACCCCATTGTTGAAAGAATTATTATTTTTACTTTATAGAGGAAGAAGGTGGGCTTAGACCCTGGGGAGATGAATGTCGCTGGGCAAGTTATTTAATACCTCTGAGTCTCAGTTTCCTTGTGTTTAGAATGGAAGTGATAATACCCATATTGCTGGGCTGAGGGAGGATTAAATGAGCTAAGTGTGGGAGGACATGGCACGTGTTCTCTAAATGGTGGGTATTATTTTTAGGTATTTCAGGCAGCCCTTCCATTTGACCATTTGGGAGTGATATCGCCTTATAGTCATTTAATGTCTCCTTAGGCATAAGGTATAGCTTTTTATTTATTTGAGAAGAGTTTCTTATTCTGTTTTAAACTTTCTTTCTGTTTAGGGCATTATAATATCAACAAGTGCTTTGTGAAGCAGTCGCCAAAGATATCAATGTCTTGTTTTAAATCAAAAACTGGCCGTGGATTAAAACTGACGTCAACAGGCCCAGGACCCGGTTATTACAACCCAAATGATCACACCAAAATTCCGAACAAGACTTTTATCCCGTGAGTCTTGATTATTCTGATCTTTCTTCTGAAAAGTGGTTCTGGGGAGGACCCCAACATGGCTGGGAAAGGGAGAGGTGTCACTGCCTGGTAGGACTCAGTGCCAGGTCTTTCTCCAGGGGTCCCTGTTGACACATAATAGGTGCTTAATAAACACATAGTGACTTTATATTTACTGACCAACTACTGTGTGCCAGGGACTTAACATTTTATTCGATTATCATAATAACACTGTTGGAAGAATGATTTTTACTCTATAAAGAAGGAAGTTAGGCTTCAGTGAGGCTGAGAGATGTGCCGAAGTCCACACAGCTAACTTAAGGTGCCACTGGGAATCAGACTCAGGACCCTGTGGATCTTTCCACATCCCCCATGATGCTGCGCTGTACTTTCCTGGTATTGACACTAGTCAGTCTTATAACATAAGATCTCCACTGGGGTGGCAGGACAGAAGCGGTGGAGCTCTCATAGTTTTGTACTGAGAGGTCAAAAGCGTAGACTTTGGAGTTGGTCAGACCTGCTGGATTTGAACTTCAGCTCTGCTGCTTTCATGCTGTGTGACCTTCGGCACTGTATTAGCCCCTCTGAGCTTGCCTCCACGCCCTCATCTGTAAATTGGGGATAATTGATGCCTTATAATGTTGCCTTCAGATTTAAAAATATGTACTTGGCATATGTATAGTAGGTACAAATGGTGACTTAATATTAACACACATTTAAAAAGTGAACACAGGGATTTGTATTACCATTTTTTTAACATCTGTACATTTAATGTTATTTTCACCTAGGCAGCTGAAAAACTCACAGGGTTTATTTATTCCTCAAATGGTTCTAGAGCTTTCTGAAATTAAGGCAGTCCTCCTGTCACCATCTCAGACCTCACCCCTGTACAGTTCTCTCCAGGCAGGACTGGCTATTGGGAGAGCTGACCAGCAGGGCTGGGACTGAGCGTATAGCCATGTGGGCAGCTTCAGAGAGGTCAAACAGATGGCTGGGCTTAGAGTCACAGGGGGTTGAAAGTCTGGGCGACTCAGGGAGGCTGGCAACATTGGATACACTCCAACAGTCAGTCCTGGGCGATGAGACGGGAATTAGGGAGTTAGGGAGAGGAGCACGTCGGGAGCCTGATGAGTCCAAAGTAGGACCTGGAGAAAGAATTCAGATCTCAGGTGGGTGAGTGCCTTCTGCCCTTTGACTCTTGAGTCCTTCACGTCAACCCTTCCCAGGGCTCAGGACTGGGGCAGGGACGTCTCCAGGAACAGGCCCTCTCCAAACCTCAGGGACCTCCTGCCTCAGGGTTGGCTTAGGGCACCAGCGCACACCACCTTTCCCCTACTCTACCAGCCAACAGAGTGGGCATGAGGGCAGCCTTTGGAGCTAACTGACCTGAGCGTGAACCCTGATTCTGTCCCTAGCAGACACTTCTCCTCGCCAAGCCTCAGTTTCCACATTATTAAGTGGAGATAAGAATCTTAGCTCATGGGGGTTCTGTGAGAATTAGATGAGAAAGTGCTTGGAAATGCCTATTACTATGATAGCTGCTATTATTCTGTGTCCTACTGCCACATTAAGATACAGGATACAGCTGTTGCTTGGCATGGCAGCTCGAGCCCCCAGCCCGAATCTGGAAGCTTCACCAAGGCAACGGTGAAAGGAGAGTGGAGAATACTTAGTGTAGTATTCAAAATACTTTCCTCAGAGAAGTGTCATTTTTTTAGCTTTGCTTAGGTTTGGATGAGTGGTTTGAAATATTCTCATTTTATGGCACTTGCATCTGTCAGTCAACAGGCTGCGTCTGTTTCTGGTTCTGTGCTGGAGGCTGTGGAGCTGCTCAGGTAAACAGAACATCATCTACACCTTCAGCCAGGCTCACCTGAGAGCAACTCCAGAGCAGGCAGAGAAGGTGCAACAAAATCCTGGACTATGCGGCTAGAGACAACCCTAAGGGCAGTCTTTCCAACTAGGCAGTACAGAGGTGTTGGCATGTCTGGAGGTGTCTGGGGCTCTCTGGCTCTCTGTGATGCTTCATGAATGATGGCTCCTTGGTTAATAAGACTTGGAAGCACTGCTTACAAACCATCTGCCCCTGGGAGCATTGCAGTGTACATGGGCTTATTAAAGGCTCTGAGAAGGCCTTGCAGTAAAGGAACCTGTTAAGCCCAGTGGCTCTTAAACTTGAGTTTTCCTTGGTAAGCAGATGGTGTCCCGACCTCTGGGACAGGATATTTATGTTAACTGGCTCTGCAATCTGGGGATGCGTTCAGCACCTCTCTTAACCTTTATTCTTCCATGTGTGAAAAGAGGGGAGGTCTTTGCATTTCTGACACTCCGTGACCCCAGGTTTGCTGTACCATTTCGCTCGGAGCACATAGGCGGCAGTGAACATGGAGCCAGCCCGGACCCCCAAAGGAGGTCCAAAATATATATTTTTAAATTGACATGCAAAGGATGAAGCTTAGAAATCTATGATTACATTTAAAAACGCAAGAAGATAAAACTGAAATGTGCAGGGCCGGCCGAGTGGCGCATTGGTTAAGAGCTGGTTTTGGGATGCCAGCAGCCCCGGTTCGGAACCCACATATGAGGGCCAGTGACACTGTCCTCTAGAGCTAACAACAGCTCCACCTGGAGCAGGGCTGTGTGAGCCCCAGTGACCGTGTAGGCTGCAGCCCCTGCCATAGACTACACAGCAGCCAGCGTGAGCTGCCAATAGCCATGGTGAGTGGCCATCCATAGGCCGGCGACCAATCTGCCTCATCCTGGAAGAACGCAATGATGATACCAACATGGGCCAGTGAAGCAACATCCTCCGCAACTAGACTGAAGAACAAAAAGACAGCAACTTGTCTGTTCCCCTTCCCTGATTCACCAATGCTGTTCCCCTCCCCCAATTCCCCAATAAAATAAAATTTAAAAAATAAAAATAAATAAAAAAGAGTGTGAGCTGAGCTCTAAGCAACAGCAGTTTGATGCCCAGCCCGAGCTGAGCAGCTGCTGAGCTGCCAACATATGGTAGGATGACTCAGCTAAAAAAAAAAAAAAAAAAAAATTAAAGCCACCATGGAAATAAGTGGCAGCAGTGGGGTTCAACCTCCAAAGCCTACTTTCAAAAAACGAAAACAAACTGAAATGTGTTTTCAGTTATTCTAAAAAAGCATCCATCCATTTATGTTGAATCATGAAGAAATGATGTAACGTGAAGAAAAGATACAGCTGAACATGGTGGTGTTGGGGGAATATCCTAAATCCAGGCTTTTAAATTCGAGTTCTGTCAGCTTTCCTGTGTCCCTGGAGGGAAGAGGGACAGGAGTGTATGGGGGCCCATGTACTGGCCTTGTCAGGCTCCTTCCGTTGAGGCTTTGTCCACATCGAGCTTAATCATATTTAGATCTCCAGGGCTACATGGGGTGGTGGAGGAGAATCTGAGAATTGTCACTGTTTGTTTTCGGAAGCACGCACAAGTCAAATTTCATACGCATGTGACAGCGTGCGAGGCCTGCCCTTGTTTGTTGGAAATGCTTCACTCCCTATTCTTGGGTAGGGTTCCAGTTTGCAAAAACGATATTTCGGCTCTGCTTTCTTCAGGATGCAGGAAGAACCAGGGAGATATTCCTCCCTGGAGTTGCTAGTCCCACTTTACTGACCAACAGATGCAAAGCCCAGATAGGTGAGAGGTCGGGTGATGTGACAGGGAGCGCTCAGGAGGCAGGCGGGGCTCCTGGGCTTGTCATGTCTCCTGGGGAGACAGTGTGGCAAAGTGGAGACAAGCACAGGCTGGATGTCGGACCCCCCAAACCTCCTGCCTTCCCCACTCACCAGCCCTGGGAACCTGGGGGTTGGGGTCACTTAACTCCCTGGGTATTCAAAGTCATCATCTCTACAAATTGGACCAAAAACACTTCATAAGGTGCTTGCAAGGATAAAATAACCACATAGCTCACCAGGTCCAGCACAGGTAAGCTTTCCATACCTGTAACTTGTGTTTTTATTGAAGCGGATTCTCTACACTCGCCTGATGTTTCTTGAGTGGCCCCAGGAGGGCAGATGCTGTGCTAGGGGTTGGCGGGTGTCAGTGGAGCCATTTTTGGGCTTCTTTGCTGAAGAACGTGTCTTTTTTTTTTTTTTTTTAACGGCCACCTTGCTAACTCAAAAGCTAAGAGGATTTATCAGCTTGCAGGGGTCTTTAGAAGAGAAGTGTCAGCCAAGGTTTCACTTCTGCAGGTCTTGACTATCTGTCACAGTGATGACTCAATCAATCAGGGTGAGTCAGGAATAAGGGCTTTTGGAGATCAAAACAGCTCCTCCTGGGTGCTGCCTTCCAGCTCACACTCACCAGAGAGCAGCACAAACACCCACTGACATTTTTCTAACCCTTGATCTACTTCCTGGAGTTTTAAGCCACTGGTTTTGCACCGACATGCTGTCCTGTCACAACCAGAGACGAAGAGTCAAGCCCCGTTGGCTCCGCTCCAATTTGGGTAATTACGTTGGACCCACCTAAAGTTCCCCTGGGATTTTCAATTAGATATGGGGTGCTTCTTCCCAAACGCTGTAATCTGTCACCCGCTACTCTGTTAAACAGATACTACATTCCACCCCAGAGGCATTGGCTGCCCTTTAATGATGAGGGAAAAAAATTGCCCCTTTATCCTTCCAGACCCTGGGAATCCCTGAGGCAGAGTGAATCTGTGCCTGGGAGTGTCCCGAGGGTCTCGGATGCCTTCCCCCAATGACCTGCTGAGTCCTCTGAGACATTCATTATTCTTGGGCGATTTGCAAACAGCTCACACTGGAAGCTGCAAACACACTTAATCCAGTTGTGGCCAACTCAGAGCCTTTGATGGATGTTTTCTTTCCACGGGGCAGGACCAGGTTGCCTTATATAACTGAGCAATGAGGCTCATAAAAGCCCCGGTCATGATGCACTGAGGGCTGCCCTGGGTTTGAGCCAGCCTGACCTTTGTGATTTGCCCAGCCCCGCCAGGACACGGAGGGAGCAGCCCTGGACAATGATGAAACTGTCAGGGGAGTTCAGGTGTTTGGGCAACCCTACTTGCTTCAGCCCCCCTGCTTTCCTCTGCAGTTCTGTAAAAGTCTCAGGAATGGAACGAGTCAGACCCAATCCCCTCCCTTTAAGAGCTAGGCCAGGAAAGAGCATAGAAAATCTAGCATGTTCTGTGCAGAGAAGAGAAGAGTGGCTAACATGTATGGAGGGGCCAGCTCCATGGAGCTAAGAGCTTTCACAGGTAATACCTAGTGCCATACTTCCAACTCTCCCACAGGCTGGTACTGTATATAGACAGAGTTTACAGATGAAGTGCAGACTCACCAGGGTGGTAGGGCAGGGCGTGGAAGCCATGGCCATCTGACTCTAAATCGCATGCTCTCCCAGGAAGGGAGGTGGGGGGCGGGGAGAGGGCCACAGCTGGAGAAGTTCCTGCAGGAGGAGAGAATGTCTTGTTAGGGAGACCACTTCATGGATGGAGTAGAGGCTTGATCACTGCACTGTACACCTGAAGCTGATGTTGTATAGTATTGTATGCCAACTGCAACTGAATATGTGGGTGGCCATGGGATGTGGAGTATACTGTGGAGGGGAGTCAGGGGAGTTGTGATGGATATGTATGATATGTGGGGGGAGTGGGGTGGCGAACTGGGGAACGGGGGTTTTCACTTTGGGGGATAAAGAGTATAACTATTGCATTGTGTTGTACACCTGAAACTAAAAAAAAAAAAAAAAAATTAATCAGGGTTTGCAGGGAAAGTAGGAGCTGCTGGCAAAAGGGACAATATAGGCAGAGGCCTATAGTCATTGAACAGTGTTGTGATGGGTGTTTCTGGAAGGGACCATGGGAGCAGGAGGCAAAGGAGAGGCTGTAAATAGGAGCTTTTCCTTTAGCTTCTCATCAGGGTCTGGGAGTGGTGGGGTGGGGAGTGGTCAGAAACATGCAGGACAACCTAGAAATCATGGGTTGAAGGCGGTCTAGGTGGCTTACCCTTTGTCTCCTTGTGTCCCAGTTCCTGTCGCATGGGGCTACATGGGGCTACAGCTTTTGCCCCTGCTGTTTCCTCTGCTGAAAAATGCCCCCTTCCCCAACTTTTCTACCTGAAGAATTCCTGCCTGTCTTTCAAGGCACATGCTATGTCTTCTAGGGTAGATTTCTGGATTCACTCAGTTGGAATTAACTTCTCTGTTTCTCTGTCTCTCTCCTCTCTGCACTCTCAATGCAGAATTTCTGTCTCTATTCTAACATTCCATGTTTTTAAAAAACTAATACGAGTAAAGTACTAGTTAATCTTCACAACAATCCTGGGTGATCGGTATTATTATCCATCATTTTACAGAAGAAGAAACTGAGGCTTGGGGAGGTGAAGAGACTTTTCTAGTGAATGGGGAAGTGGAGATTGAGACCTAAGTCTGTCTGAGTGCAAAGCCTGTACTGCTTTAAGTTGTCACCAGCCATGATTGTCACTGGCAATGGATTGTCAAGCCCTCAAGAGCATTCAGAGCCTGTGTCTTAGCACAGAGCAGCCTGGACACCCCAGAATGCCTGGCACAGATCCACACGCGTGGCTGGTGCTCTCTAAATATCCAGAAGGCTGAGTTGACAGTGCCAAGCTGCTCCTGGGTATGTTGATGGAGTGGGGGGTGGGGGATCTCTCTTACCCCTTCCCAACAAGAACTCCGGTGAGATACTGACCGCGCCTGTTTAGCCTCCTGCAGGCTCTCCCTGGTTGGGAAAGTAGACACTTCTCAAACATCAGGATCAAGGGTGACCGAGACCAATGGGGTGGCCTCATACAACAGTTGGCTTATTCCAGCTCTAACGTACGCTAATCAAGCCTGTCTCTCCATGATGCCAGTCACACACCCATCAGATTTCTTAGGGTTCTTTGAAGAGCTGACCAAGCCAGAACAAGGAGCAGCCAGCTTTTATTTATAAGGCAGAGGTGGTTGATCACACACTAGAACCAGTTCTTCCAAGCCAGCCGGAGGGGAAGAAAGGAGGCAGTGTTTTTCTCTTTTTCCTATGGGCACCTTTGTTCTAAATATAAGCATCCAAGCCAGCTGTTCCTCCATGGTGAGAAGTGAGCTTCAGGCAGATTTATGGTGGCTTTCCATGTCCCCACCCCCCCTCCAGCAGTGGGAGTGTCCACCTTGCCTCAGGGTGACTCTGTGTGAGGGAGGGCCCCTCATCTCCCTTTCCTGAGGCTGGGTGGCTTCTCGGAGACCAAGCAGCAGGCTGTGGTGCTGCAGGAATCATAAAAATAAAAACGATACTTTTATTGAGCACTTACTGTATGCTGGCACATGTTAGGTACCTTGTATGGCTTTTCTCCATCAAGTCCTCTATAAAGAATGGGTGTTGGGCCGGCCGAGTGGCGCATTGGTTAAGCGCTGGTTTTGGGATGCCAGCGGCCCCGGTTCGGATCCCACATGAGGGCCAGTGACACTGCCCTCTACAGCTAACAACAGCTCCACCTGGAGCTGGGCTGTGCGAGCCCCGGTGATGGTGTGGGCTGCAACCCCTGCTGCAGTGGGCTGCCATAGGCTACAGTGAGTGGCCCGCAGCCAGCGTGAGTGGCTGGCAGCCAAGCGTGAGCTGCCAATAGCCGCGGTGAGCGACATCCAGAGGCCAGCGACCGATCTGCCTCATCCGGGAAGAGCGCAATGACGATACCAACAGTGAAGCAACATCCTCCGCAACTAAACTGAAGAACAAAAAGACAGCAACTTGTCTGTTCCCCTCCGCCAATTCCCCAATAAAATCTTTAAAAAAAAAAAAAAAAAAAAAGAATGGGTGTTATTGTTCCCTGCTGCAGGTACAGGGAGGTCAGAGGACTTGTCTGAGGTCTGACTCAAGTCTGTGTGATTCTAAAACTCAAAAACTCCCCTCTGCCATGATGCCTTCCCCAACTCACGAGGTACCTGAGACTTGAGTTCTGATGCCGCATCACCACAGACATGCACGTTGGGTCACTTACTTTCTCTGGTCACCAACTTCTTTAGCAAAATAAGAAGGTTGGATAAGACAGCTCTGGGTATCCTCTAGCTCTGTGAATTTAAGCACACCTCTGCTTCCGAAGGGGCTGGCCAAAGGACAGCATCCCAGGCCCCTCCTCTGCTCGGATGGGTTGGCTTCAAGCTGGGGTGAGTCTCCTGTGCCTCTTCAGTGCTCTGAGAACGTTCTCTTCCCTTTTGGTGAGAGACCTCAGAAGAAGCTTCAGGTGTGAGGCAGAAGTAGGCAGCCTTTCTGTTGAGTAGCGTCATTCCCATACAATCCCAGAATTCCCTGGGCAACCCAGTGGACATCTTCGAATCCAGTCTTGATGGAAGGTCACCACTGGAAGGGACCTCAGAGGTCATTATGTCCAACCCACCTCATTTTACAGATGGGGAGACTGAGGCTCCGAGTGAATCAGTGACACGGCTAGGGCTCAAGTACAAGTTCCATTTCTCTTTCATTTATTCTCTCAATACCAGGCATAAAAGACCCCTTCCCTGATGGAGGGGGAGACAGACCTGAAATAAACAATTACAGTGTAAGTGGTGCGTGTTATACAGAGACCTCTTAATTTCCAACCCAGTATTTTTACACTCCTACATCCTGCCTTGCCAGGAAGATATTTGGTAGGATTCTGGAATGTCAATGCTGGAATGGCCTCTAGAGATCCACTAGCCTTGGGATGGCAAATCCCTGGAATCCGTGATGCCTCTTTCCTTTTCCTAACCATTGAAGACATCACAAGTGGATCACCCATGCTCTTCCCAGGGAGCCTGTGTGAGGCTTCCGTTCTTTACACAGACCTCCAATCGAGCAGAGCCGGCAATGAGACAAATGCTGTCATCCCTGATTAGTTCAATAACATTACAACGGCAACGTGTACTGAGCTCTCACTTGGTGCTGGGCTCTCCCCCGAGTACCATGTTTTGGGTGTATCATCTCATTTAACCCTGACAACAAGCCTAGGAGGTAAGTACTATTACGATCAGCACTGTGCGGCAGAGGAAACTGAGGTCCGGGGCCTCCGGCTCACTAGCAGTGGCGCCAGGAAAAGAAACAGGTCTCCAGGCCCATGTCCAGCCCTCCTGCAGATGACTCGGCTCTGGGCAGGTCTTGGCTGTGTCTAAAAATTACCGTTTCCCCAGTAGAGTGCTTTAGTGACATCTTCACCTTTTGTCCTTTTTGAAGGAGAAATCCCATCCTGACCTTCTCTGCCCTGCCTCTGCCGCTGCCCCCAAAGCCGCCCCCACCGGGCCCGGGTCAGTATGAGATCGTGGACTACACGGGGCCCCCCAAGCACTTCATCTCCAGTGCATCGTTTGTGTCCAACACCAGCCGCTGCATAACGGCGCCGGCCCAGCCAGACGTACCCGGCCCAGGTCAGAGGGTTGCTTTAAAGGACCATGAAAACCAGAGCTGGAATTGTCTGTCACTCCTAGGCCATCGAATGCCACTGATTTATAGGCTGTTTGCCAGACAGTTTACAGGGGTTAGAGTAGATTTAGAACTTTTCAACTTATACTTTCAGAGTAGGGAAGTTTTTCTTGTTTGTTTGTTTGTTTGTTTGTTTGTTTGTTTTTAAGGTGAAAGAGCTCTTAGAGATGATCCAGCCCAGGGATTCCTAACCAAGGATCATCCAACAGGCTCAGAGATGGGCTCCGAGGGAGGCTGGGGCTCTGACATTGTCTGCAGACTTGGAGCATACAGACATTATTTTCTGGCAGAAAGGGCTTTTGTCAGATTGTCCCAAAAAAGTTCATGTTCTTAAAACTGTTTAAATCGCTGGTCTAGTCTGGCCGAGTCACTTTATAGATCGGGGGAGGCTTGGAGAGCAAGGTGTCCACGGATGCTCAGTGAGAGGGTGGGGCAGAGTGCCAGGCTATTTCCCCTTTGTGCCAGGTTTATTATGAATAAGCCGCGGGCTGTTCACTGGAGCAGCTCTTTTAAGCTGTCTGTCTAGTTCCACTTCCTTTGCACGGGTGAGTTTAAGCGGTGATACCCTGTTACCTCTGGGATCTACCTGAGAGCTAATAGCATGAGAGACCCACTCTGATGGGTGGTCTCTGTACCCCCTGACCTATTTGTAGTATTTACTAACTCCTGACATTGGCCAGAGCTGGTGGAACTGGGGACTAACAGGCGTGCAGGTGGGCAGGCAGCATGGGAGGAGGAAGGCGGAGCTGAGGTGGCTGCCCGGTCTGTTAAATTCAGTCTTTCAATGAGCTTGGATGACGCTCGCATTCTGGGGAGGCAGAGATGACTAAGGCCTGGTACTTGTCCCCAGAGGTGTCAGAATGGTAGGGAAGACAACCTTCCCCTCCAAACACATGGGTGAGTGGAATGGATAGTAGACATGACAGGGAGAAAGTCATTCTCATAACTTCGGCCTTGGAAATGTAATCAAGCCAACAAGACCGTGGAGGGTTGACCTGAAGTTCTTCTGGTCAGTCCAGGCAGAGTTTGGTTCAGCAAATGTCGCTACATCTGAGTGGTGAGCTCTGAGGGGCAATCACTGCCCCTGTTTGGCCTGGTCCTCTAGGTGCTTTCTCGGTGTCTTTTCTGTGCTATGCGTGGTGCAAGGCACCTGGTACACAGGTGAGGCCAGTTTCCTGCTCCTATGATCACCTACGCCAAGGTGCGTTCCCTGAGCAGCCTCTCCTGGGTGTGAGCACATGCAAATGTCTACCTTCTTGGCTTCCACTGGGTACAGATCACCTGGGCTGCCATGTGCTCCCATCAGCAGCTTCCCAGGTAACGGACAGAGGCCATGCACAGCCCCTCATTACCGAAATCAGTGTCACTATGAGAGTTTCTAGTCACCCCGGGGTCGAGGTTCCCAAGCCCTGTGTGGCTCTGGCTGCTGGTCTCCTAGAGAACCTGCAGTGTCGCGGCTTTCACATTTCTAGAAATTTCTGAACTACATCAAAACAAAACCTCACCAAGCTGACACCTTGCTTCTTTCATAGCATTGCTTGACTCAACATTTTTTTTTTTTCAAATTTCATAGTAAACTCTTTTTGTAAATTTTCTTCTGTTAAAGAAGTTAAAAGGAGTTAAAGAAGGTGGGAAAGCAGAGTTCAAATCCTGCCTTGGACAGTTAAGAGCCAGATAAGCTTGGGGCCGGTTCCTTGCTCTCTCTCTGTCTCCCCACATGTAAGATGCAGGGGCTGGGATGGGGGCCCACTGGCTTTGCCAGCTCTGTTGTAGAACAAAACAGACTCAAGCAACTGCCCCTTTCTCCCTTAATACTCTCTGTCTCCTCACAGCCACGTATAAGCCGGAATTCCCTGGAAAGCAGTCCTTTCTCTACAACGAGGACAACAAGTGGATCCCGGTGCTGTGACCTCATAGGTGGCCACCGGCTGCCCTGCCCAGGGTCCTCAGGATGTTCATTCAGAGAATGCGTCCTTTGTGTGTGACAGCTCTGCCACCCTGGTCTGCTGTTACAACTGGGCTGCTGCATTTGTGGCCCTGAGCTGCCTCTTGGATCCTGGACCCCCTCCCCACTGATGCCAGTGGTTTCCTGAGCAGAAATGAGGAGTGCACAGAGCCCCCCTTAGTAACCTCACCATGCATCTGTCCAGGCTGGCTTCTGCACAACCTCCTCTCAGACGCTAGAAGCTCCTGAAGTCCCAACTCCAGGGAGAAGGCAGCCGAGGGCAGTGCTCCGCCTAGGGCCAGCTGCTGAGCCAGGGCGCAGGGGCCCAGAGAGCAGTCGCAGGGAGCGTGCGCAGCACAGGCCGGGGCCCAGGCACGCCCATCCCTCTGGCCTCGGCTTCCAGACTCTTCCTGGAGTTCCAGGAGCCGGGAAGGCCCAGAGGCGCTTGTGACAGAGACACAAAAGGGATTGTCTGGGCCCGTTGCCCCAGGTAAGGCTTCGCATTTCACCCTCAGGAAGCATGGCAGCCAGTCACTGTGTCACCTGTGCTCATTACCCACCTTCAGTAGAGGCTGTCACATCTGTTTAGTGACCCTGTCTTCAACAGCAGGTGTGGGCAGCAGCCTGCTAGGGCCAGAGACCTGGGAACAGGTTCTGGGGGGCACGGAAGCCACACAACCCTGTGAGCCTTCTGGGTCTTACTTTCACTCAACCTTCACTCATCCTTTGCCCTCCCCCGGGCCAGTCTCCATTCCCTCCCTGACCTCCAGCTCAAGTTTGACACAGTCTTTAATGGATCTTTTCTGGCCTGCCAGATTGTTTCCCTCAGTAAGAGGAAAAGATTCCCGAAGAGCCAGGAGGAAATCCAAGTAACCGCACATCCCCTCCTTCGGCAAATATTGATTTTGCCTTTCACTTTTGCAAGTGGAACTCTCCAATTCAGCCTGCCCTCGGCTCCCCTCCTCGACAAAGCCTCTCACTTCCCGTTTGCTCCTTCCTTGAACTTTTCTCTGGGACTGTTACATCCTGGGCCTTCATGTCAGACCTGGCTGCTGATTGGCTCTCCATTTAGGAAGCGGTGGGTGAGGCAAAGGGAGGGAGAAAGATGGAATAACAAATCCAATAAAACTGAATGCTTGCTTCTCACAAAAGCTGGCCTTTTGATGACCGTCACATTCCCGCAAGTGCTCCAGGGCTTTGGGGCGAGTGGTGGTGGTGGTGGTGGCGCAGCCAGAGCATTGTGGGAAGAGCTGTGGAGGTTTGGATCTAAAGGCAGGATGCCGTGTGCTTCCATCCTCTCAGGTACTTACCTTCTCGAAGTGAAGAGTTGGATCAGAATTTGGGGGTTCCAGGTCAAGCGCTTTCGGGGGTGGGCAGGCAATACATAGAGCAAAACAGGTGAGACAGGCCTGGGGCCTCCGGGAGCTGAGGCTGCTGCTGGTCTAAAGGGGCCCCCAACATGGCTCCAGCTGTTACCAGATCTACAGATTTTTCATAGACGCTGGGAAGTCTTTAAAATGTGAAATCTCTTGAGATATTTACAACCATATTTCAACTTAAATTTTTTTATTTGAGCTAAAGGAAACTTCTGCAGATCATTCGTTATCCACTTGGGTGCTAGACATTCTGGAAGACCTTTTCCAAGCTGACACTTGCAGCTGTACCTTTCTTTGACCCCAGACTTTTGACAATGGGACCAGACCCCAAGGCCTTGGTTTTTAGGTCTCTCTGACCCTGGGGGAAGCAGCCAACCCTGGGGTCCCTGCAGGTGGAGGCTGGGAGTAATGCATCGGAAGACAAGACAGGCCCCTCGAGCAGCTGGGCTGAGCACAGGTGAAGAATATCTCTCAGAAGGACCCCCCCTCAAAGTGGGGTCAGGAAAGAGGGCAGTCTGAGAAGAGGGCTGCAGGGCTGCTCTTGGCCATTCAAAATCCAAGTTCTCCAGAAGACGTTGACTGGCGCAGAGGCCCTGAGCTTAGAGCGCCTTGACTGTATCCAGCCCCTGTTAGGATGTGACAGGCTGCTCACAGCGCCATCAGCCCAGTGCTTCTCAAGCCCCAGTGTCCTGTAGCTAGGATCCCCTTGGGAGCTGTTCCAGGCCCAGCCCGACCCTCTAAGTTCTGATTTGGAGTCTTTATTCACGTTCTCAGTGTGATTGTAATGTGTCTAGTTAGCATTAGGATACACTGATAGTTTAATAAATTGTTTTCCAAAAGTTAATGTGCATGCAGAACACTCCAAGGCAGATTCCGTACATCTGGGGTAGGGCCTGAGGGGCTGCATTTTTTTTAAATTGAGATATAATTGGCATAGAACATTGTATCACATTTAGGTGTAAATATTTCTTACACACTTACACACTCCATGGACCACACTTAGGGTAGCAAGGGTCTATAAAATATCATTCATTGTTCATCTCTTCATCTGGCCTTCCATTTGTTATCCTTCCTTCCTCCCTCCCTCTGTCCTTTCCTTCCCTCCTAACTTCCTTCCTCCCTTTTCTCCTTCCTTCCATCCTTCCCTCCTACCCTTCCTCCTTCCCTCCCTTCGTCCTCTCTTCCCTGGCTCCCCAGCGTACTACCACCTCTAGCCCTCAGTTTCTCTGGCTATAAAATAAGGGTCATGGTCTACACGGGTTATTTGTAACTATCATCTGTAGAGCCCCAGGGTTCATTGGTGGATCTCAAAGGCCACCACAGTGTGAGGGGACAGCACGTAGCCCTAGAGTCTCCTTCCAGACTTCCATCATAGCAACTCTGCTTTTCTCTATTTATACATTAGGGTTGCTCATAAACTTTTGTCTGAACAAAACTTAAAAAAAAAAGTTTGAAAACCACGGATGTTTCTAAGAGCCTCCCAGCTCTGAGAGTCCGTCTCTGGTCCTAATTCCCAACGTCCTGCCTTGAGTCAGGGCCAGGACTAGGGTCAGACAAGTGAGGCACTAGCCTCAGGCACAAAAATTAAGAGAAGCCAAAGAATTCAATAATCAAGATAAATCATAGTTCAATGCAATATTTTTGTCATTGTTGTTTTGTTTTTTTTTAATAATTAAAAAAAAATCCATGATTGAAGAAAATATCAACAATTTGAAGCCAAGATCAGCATTGTTGATGTTTCCTTTGGCCTCAGGCTCTCGAGGGACCCCGTGGAGCACCCACATTTGCTCCGTCCACTCCAGGCCTCACTGCTGCTGTGACATCACCCTCAATGCCAGACAAGGTGATATGTGAGGGTGAAATGGCAGAGAGTATGGGAAGATACGGGAGCGAGGGAGGGCAGAAGAGAAAGAGGAAGGCGTGATTTGTGATTTGTTCTCTAGGGGAAGAAAAATGGCTTTCATTTGTAGCATTGGTCAATTCCCGTGGTATAAATACTTCCACCAACAAGATGTCACTGACCACTGAGCTGAGAAGAGCTGGGCACAATCACTTCTGTGAACCAGTAGGGCAGGACCCAGGGAAAATGACTTAGCCAAGAGCGTGGGGACAGAGTTGGCCCAAGAACCCAGGTCACGTGGCTCCCAGCCCAGGGCTCTGCCCACAGGCCCCGGCTATGCGGTCGTCAGCAAGGACTTCCTGGACCCTTCCTAGGACTTCTTCTGGTCCAGTCAATGACCCTAAGATCATAACACTCAGCCCGTGGGACCCAGCAGGACAGAGATCTGGGCATCAGGGTTCTGCCATCCTCCGGATGGTCACCACGAGTGCCCAGTACCTGCCACCATCCTGAAGTCCAGGGTAAGCCATTCACAGGCCAGAGAAGGAGCGAGGTGTATTGACTTTCACCCTCTCTTCCTGGAAGACTTTCACAAACGGAACATGTGTAGCATTTGAAGTAATACACAGGCAGACTTTTACTACTAAATACTATATGAGTATACAAAATGCATAATTGAACAACAGCTAAAAAAATAGTCCAAGAAATGTGAAATACACATTTTTTGAAATGATAAAAATGTATCCATGAAAAATATAAAATGTTGCATATATATACAATATATACTTATATATATATATAACATAAATGAAAATTGTAAATAAGAAATGTGTACAACAGTGAGCAGGTGCAGCGGTCGGGGTCGTTTACACAGCATCGAGCATCCACTTTGTTCTGGCCGATGCGCTCCGTTATTTACATCTGGCATGGAGGAAGTCCGCGAGAGAGACAGTGTATCCACCACAGTGTCTTTTAAAAGTCATTTGCACTGACAAGAGTGTTCCAGTTCACTGGGCAAAGGGTGAGGAACCCTTGGTCTGAAGTTCATGTAGGGTAACCAAGAATGGAAGCCGGAGAGTAGTCGAGTCGGCTTTGGGAGAGCAGGTCCGGCCCCACCAGCTGGATGGGCAGCCATCAGGCTGATGGCAGAGAAGAGGCTTGGGAGGAGGAAGCAGTCTGTTGGGTACCTTAACCAAGATGGCACTGTCTCTGGCTGGGCGGGCACTGGCAGGAATTTAGAGAGTAGATTCAAGCATGAAATGGGGGGTTCAGATCAGGACACCTCCCAGGTCCCTTCCTGGCCCTGACATCTGTGGGTTTGTGACTCAAGGGCCTCTTCCCTCATGGAAGGCATTCAAGTAACAGCATTGAGGCATGAGGAGAGGTTGTGTGTGGCATGGGGGCCACTTTGCAGCTGGCTCCTTGCCCGGAGCTTAACGCAGGGGGTCCTTACAGCTCCTTAAGGATGATCTGAATCTTGCCGTCCAGCTCCCCCATGTCCAGCAGGAAGGCGACATGGTTGCTGTAATGCTGAATGATGTTGTTGTCCATGTTGACCAAGATTCTGGAAGAGAAGAGGAGGCGTGGGTAGATTGGGGGAGGTGCCGCCTTTTCAGGGCCTCTGAGGGACAAGGACAATAGCAATGGTTGCTAACTATCAGGTGCCTCCAACATTCAGGTGCCTCACGGACTTTGTCTCGGACCTTCTCTGATCTGCAAGGGGGCTGTTCACTGCCCTGCTTTATAGGGGAAGGCACAAGGCACAAGTGGCCAAGCCACAACTCAAACCCAGGTCTGCCAGTTACCATGCCCACCTATGGCGCCGGGTTGCCTCTTGTAGTACACATGAGCGTGGACACTTGTGAGCAACTAACATGGAGATTTGGGGAAGACACAGTGTTCCTTAGTCACCAGGCCAGAGAGAGGACTCAGACACAGAGTGTGAGTTCCAATGCAGGAGGTGTGTTGGGCGGACCCGTGTGGTTTGGGTTCACCAGGAGACTGCGATGTGTCACTCAGGTGTGCCTGCCTAAGCCAGAGGCAGGTGCCACACCAGCCCACTCATGATGCTGAAATCTCCATGGATGGTACAACACACCTGAGGAGCTTGGCTCGCTCTCTCCCCACACTCTTCAGGCAAGGACCTGGGCCAACCTGAGAAGGATGGAGCCTCCATGGCCGTGGCCCTCTGCAGGGCGGGGCGAAGCCAGAGTGTATGCCAAAGAGCACCCTTCTAGGAGCTGCTTCCCTGATGAAAGACCCATGAAGATGTGACCCAACCTGATCGTGTCAGCCTTTCCTTTGTAACAGAGTTGAGTACTTTCATCCATCATTAATCCATCTGCGCCACCAGCCAAAAAAAACAACACAAAAACCAGGGGCCACACAGAGATCCTAGATCCTGGCCCCCAGGAGATTACAATCTAGTAGGGCCTGGGAGAACAAATCATTGAAACCTGATTACTCTAGTTCATAGATAGGGAAGCCGAGTCTCAAAGAAGTAAAGTCATTTAACTGGGGTCACACAGGTAATGGATGGCTGAGCTAGGATTTGAATCCCGACTTTTGTCTTTCTGCTGTATCATTGTTTTTAGAAGGAAAACAAAACCCCAAAAACCTATAAATACAAGTTAAGAAGTGGCATATATAAGGAAGGCAAAATTCAGGGCGAAGGGAGGGTTCAGATGAGGTCAAGATTGCTTTAAGTGGGGGAAGGAGTGTGTGTATGTGTGTGTGTGTGTGTGGGGGGGTGGAGTGAGAACCCCAGACCACACTTCCTGGCAGGTAGCCCTCTGCTTTCCTAAGGACCCCACAGGGGACGCACTTGCCTTGTCCTCTCCCTCCATCCACAGGTCAGGAGGGGCAGTGGAAACAGCGGTGAGCCAAAGCCTACTGCCCACATTTAGCTGTCTCTGCAGCAGCACCAAGAAGCAGCTGCTTTCTGGAAGGAGGTCTGCGCTCAGGCTGGGAGGCTGGAGCGCTCACTGCCAGTGTCTGATTATAGGCTCCCGCTTCCCGGGGTCCTATTTGCAATCCCTTCATTGCACAGAAGGATCTTTGTCCTGGGGCTGCAGGAGCCTAGGGCTGGGGCAGAGTGGGGGGCGCCTTGTCAGCGGCGGGGGTTTTGTTTGTTTCATACAGTGGCATTTATTGGGTGCGTCTAGGTGCCAGGCACCGTGTAAGTGCCTACGTGCATGAACTTGAAGACTGCCTCCCTCCCACTCCCAGGCAGGGCCTCCCAGTGGGCCCAGGTGCACGCCTGTGCACACGGGATCCCAGACAGGCCCACAAACCCCATCCCCTCAGAGGTCAACGACAACTGGGCCCCAGAGGCAGGGGCTTGTCAGAAACCGCTGTCCCAGGGCCTCTTGTCACTTGCCAGCTTCTAGCTGTCTTCTGTCCTGGTTCGCATGAACCCCCTGGCCAGCTGCCAGCAAAAACAATGTATTTGTTAATCTTTCAAGCATTCAGTGGTGCTTATAAAGCTGATTGTATCTACCTTTGTCCAGGGGACTTTGGGAGGGTTCTAATGAAAATAAACTAGGCCACTGACTAGAATTTCTCTTTCCTCTGCGGGAGGTGGCAAAGGAGTCTGGCCTCTCCCAAGAGGCTTTTTGGGGATTCTTCTCATTTAGGCATCTCTGTCCTAGGCCTGAGGTTTCCATGGTTGGGGAGTGTGGATGGGGGTTGGGGTGCCTCTGAGTGATGCCCTGGGCTATGGGGCTGGCCTGGCCACAGCCTTTATTTGCACTTGGCTTAGCAGTTGGAGGAACAACAGGACGCAAGAAAAAATAGTGGGTGTGTGCACAGGCTTTAGACAGCCCAGGATTCCTTTTGCCAGTCACTAACTCTGTGAGCCTGGGACTACTCAGAACCTCTGTTTCCTCTTCTGTAGAAACAGAGATAATCATACCAAACTCAAAGAGTCAATGAGGTGAGGCCTGGGAGTTAGTAGGAAGTACCCCACACATGGAAGTTATTATAATTATGGTTTAAATAGCTGGCTGGGCTTAAGGGAAAGGCTTGCAATTCAGCCAGTGGGGCTGGGGCCTGGGGGCTGGGGTGTCCTCTTATGCATAACCTCCTCACACCCCAAAACATACACAAAGGCATTTCCTAGCCTCTCAGCCCAGCCTGTGGTGGGGTCTGTAAGAGAGGCCGGCTGCAGGTGGGGCTGCAGCCAGGGGGTGTGGGCACTGGCACCGAAGGGGAAGTAGGGCTAGGCTTGTCTGGGC
Source organism: Aselliscus stoliczkanus (assembly GCA_033961575.1). Taxonomy (NCBI): domain Eukaryota; kingdom Metazoa; phylum Chordata; class Mammalia; order Chiroptera; family Hipposideridae; genus Aselliscus; species Aselliscus stoliczkanus. The sequence goes on from CM066730.1 coordinate 166,099,189, forward strand.
AAAGCAGAGCCTGCCCTCTGCTGTGAGTTAGATTTTGCTCCAGAGAGTGTGTGAGCCCCAGTTTGAAACCGAAACTTGGAAGGAAAAAAACACACAGAAAAAACCCTAGACACTCATACAACCAAAACCAAGCGGATCTTTTCCCAGGGTCTGTAGGGCTACACACCTTCCCCCACCCCGCCCTTCTTTGAGAGGCTGGGTGGGAACCAGAGGAGGGAGGGAGGGAGAGCCGGTGGCAAGGCTGAGCCTGTGAGGAGGGCGGCTGCCCTTGGGCCTGACTGGATGGAGCCTCAATCTGAGTCCGAAACAAAGGAAAGGCCACAGACGGTAGCCAGGGGGCAAAGCCCAAGCACCTTCCTGGGGCGGGGCAGCCAGTAGAAGTAGCTGGAGTAAGACTGTCCAGTGCAGAGGATCGGGTCAGAGCTGTGGGCAGCGGGGCTGGGAGTGTTCCCAGAGCCCTGGTCCTGGGTCCTCTGGGCAGGGAACAGCATGGGGCCCCACGTTAGGCTGGTGCAGTGACCTAGTTAGTAATGGCTGTGGAGGCCCAGCTCACCAAAACCTGGGAGGGCAGTCACCATGTGGCCCTCCACCTCCCTGCTGGGGAGGAATCTCCCAGACAGATAGCAGAGGGTGCTGTGGTCCTTAGCACAAATCCTCAGGAGCCTGTGGCACTGCCATGCCCTTAGAGGGTAGAGCTTTACTCTTCCCCTGCCTCAGCAGACCTGCAGGTGGAAGAAGCCTGTGGAGCATCCCTGGTGGGACTCCCTCAAAACCATGCCCCAGCACAACTCCCTGGCCAGATGGACGGCCAGCCATGGCCTCTGGGCCCCCTGACTCAGTGGGTAGCAGTGTTATGCGCCCTTTTGCCTCCAAGCCTTTGTTCCGCTGCTCCTATCCCTGAATGCTGTTTATCACTTTGGAGCCTCAGTTTCCCTATCTGTGAAGCGTAGGTAATGGTATCTATTTCAGTGTGGCTGTGAGGGTTAAATGACATATGCTTAGCACAGTATATGACACACAGTAGGTGGACAAGTGAATGGTAGTCACAATCATCATCATTATAATCAAATGACTTGGTTATCCAGGGGACTTGGGACTTGAAGCTGGGTCTTCTGACACATGGCCCTGCTCTCCCAGCTATGTCCCACTCCTTTCCTTCCCCACAATGATCAATGTCTGATCTCTGTACGTGGCCTTGGCCTGACTGGGGGCTCTCCACGTACCTCCCCATCCCCTCAGCCTCTCCACAAAGCCAAAGCACAAACACTCAGCACTGAGTAGCAGGCAGAGCACACCTCTTGGGTGCTCCCTGAGCCAACATTTTTGAGGGGAAGGGGCAGAGTGGGGGGACTGGGGAGAAGGAGCTGCATTGGGCACTTACCCCCGCTTGCATTTCTTGTAGACTTTGTAAATGTTCTCTTCAGGAAACCCATACTTCTCAGAGATCTGGAAGAGAGAGAACAGCAGGCGATTCATTGTCTGCCGCCAAACTGGATGTATATACCAGTCTTTCCTACCATGGCTTTTAACTTCCTGATTCTAAAAGTAATATCTATTTGAGTAGTATCACAGTAATATCAGAGAAGAAAATGACAGTCACCCATAATCCTGTTTCCCAGAGATAAACACCAGTAACATCAGGGTGGAGTCCTTCCTGTCATTTGGCCACGTGTATAGATATTTTTATGTGTCACATAGCTTTACTTATCATTGTATATTATAAGCCTTCCCACATCACCACAGACTCTTGACAGACAGCGTGTTAAGTGGCTGTAAAATGTCCCAGAGGGCATCACCACCTTCCTCCACCCCTGCCTATCAGGCATTTGGACTGTTCCAGGGCTGAGGGCTACCCGTTCACCAGCCAGCTGACTTTGTGCAAACTACTTGTGGAAACGGGGACAATGAAATGACCTGGGACAATCAAATGAATTGGTCCACATGAAACGCTTAGGATGGTTCCTGCTATGTACTAAGTAAATGGTCAATACTCAATAAATGGCCATTGTTATTATTTTAGAAGTGGAGCCGTAGGGACTCTCGCCCTTTTGTGGAGGGGAGTGTGGATGTGACACAAACATTTCCCCCTTTTAGCAGGAATTCACCAAATTTGATGGGTGTGGATGCCAAACTTGAAGAAGATAAGGCACATGCCCAAGGCCTCACCTAGAAGCCAGTTTCCTGCCCCCATCACGTCCCAAAACGCTGAGCTAATTCTACAGAGAAGAGAAGTGTAGCTCAGAGGCCTGTGAGCCACCTGCCTTCACTCAGACAGCCAGAGGCAGCCATTTCTCCCCAGGACCCCAGAAGTTGCCTTTGGGGCAGACAGGACTGGTCTGGTCCCAGTTCCAACACCTAGAGTGGCAGAACTCGGAGTAAGTCACATTACTTGGCTGAGCCTCAGTTTCCTCGTTTGTAAAATGGGCATAATAATGGGATATACACACAGGTGGCTCTGCACAGGAATTGGGATGATTATGTAAAGGGCCCAGCCCAGTGCCTGGCCCCTGGTGACAGCCTAGTTAAATGTTGTAGTTTAGTTTATTATTATTATTATTATTATTTATTTAAAGATTTTTTTACTGGGGAATTGAGGGAGGGGAACAGCATTGGGGAATCGGGGAAGGGGAACAGACAAGTTGCTGTCTTCCTGTTCTTCAGTCTAGTTGCGGAGGATGTTGCTTCACTGGCCCATGTTGGTATCGTCATTGTGCTCTTCCTGGTTGAGGCAGCTCGGTCGCCGGCCTCTGGATGGTCACTCACCACGGCTATTGGCAGCTCACGTTGGCTGCCAGCCGCTCACACTGGCTGCCGGCCACTCACTGTAGCCTATGGCAGCCCACTGCAGCAGGGGCTGCAGCCTACACCATCACCAGGTTTCTCACAGCCCAGCTCCAGGTGGAGCCGCTGTCAGCTGTAGAGGGCAGTGTCACTGGCCCTCATATGTGGGATCGGAACCAGGGCCACTGGCAAAACCAGCTCTTAACCAATGCGCCACTCGGCCAGCCCCTTAGTTTATTATTGATTGCCTCGAAGCAGCAGCAAACCTCAGGCCAAGGGCTTCAGGCTGAGGTTGACCTCACTGTGCCTTTTAGGACAAAGATCAAGTTCAGCTCCGTGGTTATTCTCTGCTTTGACAGAGATCCCTCTAAGCAAGAAAAATTCTTTTTTATCTTCATGGCGATGTAGTTTTCTCTTCCCCAGCCAAAAGTCTTGGAACCATCTGGCTTTTCTGAGTGGTTCGGCCTTTCAGCACAGGCAGCCCCCGTGAGGCTGTTTGCAAAGCTTTTAGCTGAGCCACAGAGCTGCTGTGGGTTTTGTTCAGGGCTGTTTCACCAGCTCTCCAGTGGTTTGAGGGGTTGGGGGATGTCTCCTCACCCAGATACTACCTTCAGCCTCCCCGGCCAGCACCCTCGCAGCCAACTATAAGCTACAGGAATGAGGCCCTCTGAGAAAGAAAAAAAAAAGAGTATCTCTAGGGCCTGGCCTTTTTGGGTTTCATTCCCATTAAAATAGAAACAGGTTTGCAAAGCCAACAAAAAGCTCTGGCCTGTCAGACAGCAGCCATCAGATTAAGGAGGATTTATGGTGTGTGCGACTCTCAGGGTGGAGCTAGGGTTCTGGCTGGGAGATAACATCAAGAGGCACACCCCCACCAGCCAGCCCGCAGCAACCCCCCCTTCCTCCATGGGGTTGGACAGGTGGACCACCACGGCATCAAGGTTCCAGTATATTCCTTCCCAGAGTCTTCCTGTGGGAAATCAGAACTGTGTGGCAAAGAGTGAAGAATGGAGTGCCCAGGTCTGGCTAGGGCAAGGTGGGGTCCCCAAGGCCTCTTACCGCATTCCTCAGCCCCTTCAGGTCCGGGGTCTTCAGCATGAGGGCGTCAAACACCTCCTCAGTCTCCCTCCGTACATACAACAGAACTGAGAAGCAAAAGGGTGAATTTTAGTGCTACGAGGAGGATAAAGGAGCCTGGGACTACCTCAGGGGACGTGGGAATCTTAAAAATATGATTTTTAACATCAGATTGATCTCTGCAGAAAGGGCCAACCCTTGCCGAGGATCTCTGTACCCGGCTGGGAAACACCCTACAGCTCTGCGGGTCCCACGCACTTGCTCAGACTGTGTGGATCTTGGCGGCTGTGAATCTCTGCTCTCCCACCTGCCAGCTGTGTGACCTTGAAGCTATGTTAACATCCCCGAGCCTCATGTTATCCACATGGAAAATGGAGGCGGCTCCACCCCATTTCACAGAGTTTCACAGAGAGGAGTTAACGACGTAATATTTGGAAACCCCACATGCAGGGTGAGGCTCACATCAAGGTTGCTGAAAGCTTTGGATCTTAGCTGCTGATCGGTGTCTCCCTGATGGTCAGCTACAGTCCCCAGAGGTTGGCATGCCATCCATCCCCAGTAAGTCACAGGTTTAGAGTGTCCAAGCCAGAAAGCCAGCTATGGAAACCCCACCCAGCTCTTACCCCCACCAGAGAAAGTGGGGGGACATGCCCAACATAACCAGCCTATTGCCTTTACCAGCTGCTCCAGGACACCCAACCAGCTCCATGACTCTCCGAGTACCATGGGTACCCCCTTAGTTCCCACTCCCATCCTCAAGTCTTGGTCCAGCCCCAGCTCTGAGGCATAGAGCAGCCCCTTACACCCTCTCCCCTGCAATGGGGACTGCCTGGGATGCCTGGGCCCGGACCGGTGTTTAAGGCTTTGGGGAAGGACTGGGGGTGGGCCCGGACAACAAGCTGGGTGGGAAGCTACCTCTCTGAAGGTCATCTTCCTTGGCCTGTTTGGAGGGCAGAGGCTCGAACTCATCAGCGAAGGGCAAGCAGGTGCGTTTCAGAGGTAGCCTGTGGGAACAGCAGAGAGGGACTCATCAGGAACCCAGGGGGATCTCAAAGTCGAAAGGATCCTGCTGGGCCTCCAAGGGCCCAGAGGTGAAGTCGACCCCATGAGAATAGGCACAAAGCAGTGAGAAAGCAGTTAGAGTTGCATGTTCTGTAGCTGGACTGCCTGGGTTCCAATCCGAGTCTTGCCACTCACTAGCTAAGTGACTTGGAGTGAGTCTCTTAGGCTCTCAGGGTCCCCATCTATAAAATGGGGTGACAAAGTAATAACAATAATATTTCATAAAGTTGTGAGGCTGAAGGGGAGAACACATACTGCTTTTAGAACAGTGAGTGACACACAGTAAGGCCTCAATAAATGTAGACTATTGTTTTATCAACATTATTCTCCTTTGAAAGAATCAAGTCGGATGTGAGTCAGTGGCTAGGAGGGAGGGTTGTTGGATTTGGAGAAGACAGACTAAGTTTCCAGCCTGCCTCTGCTGCTTTGTAGCTGCAACCTTGGGTAAGTCACCTCACTTCTCTAAGCCTCAGTTTCGTCACCCATAAGTAGAGCAATAACCCCTGTTTGCCTGACTAGCTGGGGCTGCTGTGAGGGGATAAATCATATAATTTGGTGTGAAAGCACCTTATGAAAAGTATCTCTTGTTTATAAGGAAGAGACTGATAACAACAACAGGTGATCTTCATAAAGTGCTTCCCCACTGACAAATATTCTATTTAAACTTCGCCCTCTCCTAGCTGCCTCATCCCCATGTGGCCATTTTCCTCATCTGACAGATTTCTGGGCTGACACTGAGTAAGGCGAAGGGACTGTGGTGGCCGAGAGAGGGAGGGCCACGGAGGCCCTTGCTAGACTGAAGGGCCAACGGGCCCTGGCCCCCTCCTTTGCCTCTTGGCGTCTGGTGAGTGTGTGTTGAGGGGAAGGGGAAGAGGGGCTCTGATCCCCCTAAGTCCTCCAGCACAGCTTCCCCTCCTCACTCTCCAAATCTGCACCACCATCTCCAAGCCTTTTTCTTTCCCTTTTACAAGCAGGTGTCTCGCCAGAGATTCGCCAACATTTCACATAAAACAAACCCATAAAAACCCAGGTAGTTTCAGTGAGAAAGAAGCATGAATTGAGCTTGAGGGTTGGGGGGCAGAGTCTCAGGCTGCTTCCTCTGGGCCCAGCCCTCAGCGTGGGGAGGAGGGGGCAGCAGAGGGAAGGGCAGGCAATAAAGGGGGGACAGGCAGGGTGGTAAGGCCCTGGGCTGCTTCTTTCGTACCTGTTGGAGCTTCCGTGTCCCACTGAGGGCACTGCCTGCAATGAAGAGAAAAGACATTTTCTATCATGTCCTAGAAGATAAGAGAGCCCTCAGCTGCTGGAGGCTTTCTGGGAGGGACAACCTTTGGTGAGAGGGTATGGGGGGGGGGTGCAGTTTCAATGCCTTTTAGCCTGTTCTTCTCAGATAAGTGAGCTGAGCTCTTGAGTCAAATGGAAGCATCCTGCCCAACTTGGATGAGTTAGGGACTCAGTGACACACAGGAGGTGCTAGAGAAATGTTGGCAAGATCAGTGAGTCCCACTTGAGCTCCAGCACGCTCCCCAAATGCTGACACTGCACACTGCCCTGAAGCTGGTGACTAGGTGTCAGAGCTGAGGCAGAAGAGGTGAGGGAAAGAGACACTCTTTTTGACCCTCCTGTGTGCCTGGCACTTGCTGTCTAGTGCAATCATCACCAGTCCTATGAGATGAGACACTGAGGCCCAGAGAGGGCAGAGAGCCCCCTGTGGTAACACACCCAGCAGAAGCCAGACAGGAGTCAGACTCCAGACTCAGGTTCCTGCTCTTTCTGCTTCCCGGGGTGTCCCCCTCCACTGATCACATGTGGGAAGACTGATCCCTCCCTCGTCCCCCCAACAGATTAGCTGTCAACATGGCCACAGGGGCCTTAATCACGAGTGGTCATCTCCCAGCTTGGAGCCTCTGGTTGGGGAGTAAGAGTGGGTTAATGCAGCCTCCTGCGCTCCAGGGGCAGCAAAGGGAAGACAGCTGACATAGGAAGGGCTTTAAATACGTGCCAAGGGTGACATCAGTATTGGCTGCTCTTTCAATTCCATCATCTATCTTGTACACCAAAGGCTGTTTCTGCAAACCTTTCCACCCACACAGTGGCAAGCTATGATCTCAATAGAAGGAAACTGTCAACTTGTTTAATATGGAAGCAGCTAGTAGACGGGCTCTGGGATCTTGATTCTGCCATTGACTTGTTATGTGACCTTGTCGGAAAAATGGAGATAGTCTAAGCCGGGGCTCAGATACTATAATAGAAACCTCCTCTGTGTATGCTCCACGCACGGACATTTTAATCGCTATAAGGTCCATTTCCTCATTAACATTCTTCTCTTGAGTAGAAAAGGTCACCAAAGTTATGTGACCATATATACACAGTTTTAAATGCCCTGGGATTCAACAAAGGTATTTTTGTTTTGATGTTAAAAAAAAGAAAAAGTTATGACCTATAAACATCTAAATGGGCCTGGAATGGCTGAGGGGCAGGTTGCTCCCCACAGGTCTGTGCTAACGCAGGCCTCTCCCAGCAGCCAAGACCCTCTCTCAGCCCAAGGCCCTCACCCCTCCAGGACGCTGCAGGCCAGAGAAGTGCACGTTGGGAATGAACAGCACTGGTGGGGTCTCCAGATCAGTCTCGGGCCGCAGGTAGGTGGTCTCATTGCCCCTGAAGCCAGACAGCAGGCAGCCCTTGATGCCTGATGGGGAAAGGAAGGCATTGTGACCTGAGGTCCCTTTATTCATGCCCCCAGCCTCTGCGCTCTAGTCTTCTTTTTCCCTCTACCCCAACCCAGCCCAGTCCAGTCCCTGACGCAACCCCACTGACCGCTGTTGCTGGAGTCGGGGCACTTGACCTTCCTCCGGAACTGCTTCCGCTCATCATCTCGCATCTTCCTCTCGGCTCCCTTCAAGGTAGAATGAGAAGGGGGTCACTGAGAGTCTCGGGAGGGGCTGGCCGCTTTGCATCTTAAATGTGGGCCAGATTTCTGGTGCTGCTTTTTTCTTCCCAGAGTGAGACCAGGAAATGGGGAAGTATCAGGACCTGGACAGCCCAGCCTGAGGTCAGTGGGGATGGGGGTGTGGGGGGGAGGGGAGTGACGGGGGAGGAGGGAGGGAGGGAGGGAGAGAAAGAGAGAAGAAATGGAGTCGGGGAGATAAGAAAAAGAAATGTAAAAAGAGAGACATGGAGAGGTATTTATAGAGATCTTCAGAAAGAGAAAGAGATGAGATAGGAATGCAGACACAGAGAAAGATATATCAATACATACAGAGATCAAGATAGACACATGACAAGCACACAGTGACAGAGAGAGACATTCAGAGAGCAAGTACAGCAAGAGACAGACACACCCAGAGTGGCTGCTAAGAATGCAGGGTGGGGGCTGGGCTTCCTCCCCTCCAGGCCCAGCAGAGGGTCTGTCCGGCTGTCTGTCACCTTGTCACAGAAGATCTTTATCTGGCAGACTGCACGGTGCACCAGGCGCTCGGTGCCCGAGCCACAGTCATAGGTGTCGATTTGCAGGTTCAGGGGGACGCCCTTCACCCCCTTCTGTGAGGAAAAGTCTGTGCTGAGGCAGTTGACACCGATGAAGACCTGAGGACAGACGGGGAACTGAATAAACAGCCTGCCCAGGTCTCCAGGCCTGCTGTCCTACTGTGTGCTTGGCGAACACCCTAGATCCTCACACCGCCCTGGAAGGCAGACATCACCTCTCTTTTATGGAAAGGGAAACTGATGCTCAGAGACGTGGCACAGATACCCCAAGGTGACACAGGGAATGTGTCGGGGAGCCAGGGTTTGAGCCCAGGTCTTCACCAGTAGATGATGCAGGTCCCACTAGATTGTCAAGGGCCCCCAAAAATCAAGGCCCTGGAGGGAGATCAAGGGTCCTTTAGGGGCTTAAAATTCAGAGCTTCATTTTTCTGCCATTCAGAGCAAGAAGGTAGAGAAGGACCATCCTCTGCTCCCACCCCCCCACCCCCCATTACCCCATCTCGCCCAGCTTCAGAAGATCACTTTTCTGCTGGGCTTGGGCCACAGAGGGTGACACACTGCCTCTTCTCCAGCCATTGCTGGGCCAGCCCAGGAAATGGAGGCTCAGAGCAGGGATGTGACTTGCTGATATCTCCACAGGGAGTCAGGCAGGGTGGCATAGTGGCATTAGCCTGGTCATGGGGCCACCTAGACCTGGGGTGGGAAGCTAGGCTCTGCTACTCACTAGCCATGTGGCTTTAGACAAATGCTTTCACCTCACAGAAGCCTCAGTTTTCTTATCTGCAAAAGGGGGACAATTAAACCTATGGCGTGTGGTTGTGAAGGTACATGGATCTCCTAGTGGGTTTGGCATGCAGTGACTGCTGTTTTGATTAGAACAGCTGGAGCCTAGCCCAGAGTCTGTGCTTGACTGAGGGCAGCTTGGGGCCAGTCTTAGCTGGGCATTCCCTGGCAAGCTCAGCCAGTGAGTGGCTACCTGCAGACTCCTCCATGGGGTGCCAGGACCAGATCCCACTCCAGAACAGCCTCTGCTCTTTGAGACATTTCCCTTGGAAATGACCCTGACCTGAACAGTGGGAGTGTGATGCTTTAGCAGACCCCCTACGTTCCCAGCTGGCTGTGGGGGCCCCAGTACATGCCAGACATACCTCCCCCTCAGCCAGCTCAGCCCTAATGCAGCCCAGACCCAGCTAACACCTGAGAAAGACCCAAGCCTGGGGGCTTAAGAGGCTGTGAGAAAATCCCAACCGAAACCCACCTCTCCCTTCCCACGAAACTCTTTCCCCACCTCCCTGAACTGCAGGCCCAGCTCCTCCTCCAGCCCCTGGCATCTGTTTGAATAATAATAATCCCTCCCTTTGTGTTTTCAGAGCCCCTCACCTCCACTTTCTCCAGGCCCCTGGACCACCCCATGAGGCAGGCAGGGAGACAGGGATTAGCTCCCCAGCCTGCCTGTCAGACTTGCCCTTGCCATAAGCAGGACCCAACCCTGGCCCAGGGAGGGGATGGGACAGGCCCAAGGTCAACTAGCACGGAGCTCTCAGGCTAATGCCCTTTCCTGATGTCAGCTCTCCAAACAGAAAACCAAGACACAGAGAGACCCAGAAGCACATGGCAAGTGGGAGGCTGGCCGTCAGCACTAAATGGCTCAATTGTTAGTACGAAAAAAATCAGAGACTCCATTTCTCAGACCTCCCCAATGGGTCTGGCACTGTGCCCATCTCAGACATGCATGATCTCGTGGAATCCTCACCACAACCCTCAGAGGCAGATTACTGTTCGCTTCCTATGGGCTCAAGAAATGAGGTAACTGGGATTTCAGCCCTTATCTACCAGACCCCAAAGCAGTTCTCCTGCAATACTCTGCATTCTGCAGGTCAGGAAACCTGGGGTCAGCAGCGGCTGGGAGTGTGACTTTGCACAAGGCTCAGTTTTCCTATCTGGTAAATGGGTGGATTGGATGAATAACAACAGGTATTGGTCCAAGGTCATAGAGCTGGGATGGGAGCCCAGCGTTCTGGCTTCAGAGCCTGTGCTTCTCCATCACTCTCTATCCTGCCTCCTCCGTTGGTGCCCTCATCAGAGCACCTGCCACACCCCTAGATGCAGGCCAGCCCTTTTGGGTGGCCCAGCCCCGTCCTGGCCATGCCCCCAGCACTGACCTTGGCCTCCTCGTTGACATTCCACACGAAGGACAGTGCATTATAGGCCACCTCCTCTATGTGTTGCACGGTGTTGAAGTTTTCTTTGCAGTCAGCTGAAATCACAGGAGACCAGAGGAGCGTCAGGATGGAAGAGATTTGGGGATGCGCAGTGGGGAGGAGGCATTTAGGAGCTCACTCAGCCCCTTTCTTGGCAGGGATTTGCACCCTTTCCCCCAAGAACCATGCTTCAATCCAGGAAGGAAACTGGTATTGTGCCCTGGGTGGTGGGAAAACTGAGGTCCAGCCTAGGAAGCAGATATCCCCAAACCCAGAGGGAATCTCTACCCTTGCTAACTTGACCAGGGCCTTCATCATTTTGGGGTGGAGATTATAATTTTCATTGGGATTGTGACTTAGGAGATCTCCCAGATAGAGCAGTAATAGTAGTAGTAATAGCATTAATAGTGGTTGGTGGTAATAGCAGTAATAAAAGTAGTGGTATCAGTACTACTAATACTAAGCTACTGGACTAATACCTAACTACTAATATTGAACAAATGGTAGTACTACTACCATTTAGGAACATGTACAATATGGCAAGCCCTTATTTAGTCCTCACAAACAATGATGCTGTGAATATTCAGTTGACACATGAGGGAAAGGAAACTCAGAGTTTAGTCCCTTACCCAGGGTCACACAGCTAGTAAAAGGCAGAGCAAGGGGTGGAGCCCGGCTTTGTCTAGCTCCTGAACCCAGGCGCCTAACCACTGTGCTCTCTGGCCTCTCAGATAAGTCATTGAATTGTTCCTAGTTGTATCATGTTCTCCAGGATACATTGCTCCAAGGCAGAAACAGCACCTTAGGCAGGCATGGCCTTGTTCCATTGGACAATGGAAGAAATTGAGGGTCAGAAAGGGGAGGTGACACAGGCCACACATCAGAGAGTGGTGGAGCCAGAACCTGGAGATCTGAGCATGGTCTGTGCCTCCCACCCATCTTGGGGCCTGGACAGGGACAAGGTGGCACACACAGAGGGCCTTCCCTGCTGCTGCCTACCTATGACAGAGCCTGCAAGTGCCAGCTCCCAAAGCGGAACTGGCTAGCGGAACTGGTTAGCGCTATGGCTTAAGCCTTTCAAATTACCAGTAACCTGCACTGTTATCTTACGCATCTCAGTTCATTAAGTTAAGCCCCCTGATGGGGACAAGCCAGTATCCCAGGGGCCTATTTATCTGACACAGCTGGTACCCCCAAGGCCCTGTTATCCCAAAGCAATACAGAAAAAAGACTACTGCTTTCAGACAACAGATGCAAATCCTTGCAAACCCCATAGAATTTGACCTGAAGACAGGGGCTAGGCAGGCAGCTGGGGTCAGAGCTAAGTCCTGCAGAGGTCAGAGGGGGCTGAGGGAGGGGGGCACAGCAAGAAAGGTCTGATTGGGGTGAGAGAGAGAGAGAGAGAGAGAGAGAGAGAGAGAGAGAGAGAGAGAGAGAGAGAGAGAGAGAGAGAGAGAGAGAGAGAAACTGGGATGGAGGCTTGGGCGGGCTCTCACCCACATCGATGACCCGCTGCTTGGCAGTGGGTTGCCGGGAATGCCAGTGCTTCCAGAACCGCAGCTGCTCAACCGGGACCTTCTCATTGTCAAACACAACCATCACCACGCTCTGTAAGCAAGCACAGCAGTCTCTGTGACCCCAGCCTTGGGAAAGGCCCTCACTGTCTGGGTCCCTTCCCTGTCCTTTTGCCTCAGTTTTCCCCACTCCATGGCAATGGTCAGCACCCCCTCCCTGGGCCCCTGGCAGGCGGGGCTGCCCAATCATCCCACCCTCTTCCCAAGCTGCTCCAGGGCCAACGCACCTTGACTTTGTTGGAGGACAAGGCAAGGCCTTTGCTGCCAGCTGGGGTCCGCAGGGTGACGGGGTAGAACTGGCCCTTGTTGAGGTAGGCCATGGGTGACTCACCCGACTTGATGTGGATGGCTTTGGGGGAGCCCAAGGTGTACTCAAAGTCACTGCAGGGAGGAGGGAGAGGACAGTGAGGCTGTGCTCCCAGGAAAAAGAACCCCAAAGGGCAGTGGGACAGGAAGCCTGAGGCTCTGCTGGAGACTTGCTCTATGACCTTGGTAAATCACTCTACTTACTTCTCTGGGCCTCAGTTTCCACATTTTTGGGTTCTATTTAATGGCTTTGTTGAGCAACAATCCTGCTGAATAATGAATAATGGAAACTAGAGAGGCCTCTGAGATATGAAAAAGCCACAGGGGAGCCTAGGGGCTCAGAGCCTTAGTTTTCTAACAGGGTTCTGCGATCTGAGCTCCCCACCACAGCTCCCAAAAAGGATGTGGAAATCATTCTTTTTGTGTCTTTCTTTGTATATATTCTTTGTATATATTCCCCTCTTTTCCTTCATTGACTATGCCTGCTCTAGGGACAGTGTGAGTCTCTGTCTGCAGGGCCCTGCCCGCTGCCCAGGTGGCCAAGGGTTCACAGGGGCTGAGTTACCTCTTGGGGCTGGGATAGTCCTCTGAACATGGAGGTTCCGGGGACGTTTTCAGGATATCTGAAAAGAGCAGCGACTGCAGAGAAACACAATCCAAAGAGAATAAATGAACATGTTTTAGGCTGTGGGCGGTCTCAGCCTAGGGTTGGTGCATACAGTTGTACAGGTTATGCAGTGCACAACCTGCACAACAATACATGGCAGCCCTGCCTCAGCGCTAGGATTGTCTCCTAAGGATTCCAAAGCTCTGACCTCCTCATTGTCTTTTCTCCTTCTGCACATGCATGCACATATCCAGGGATGCTATGAGGGGAATGGGGGTGGACCCTCACCTCCTGCGGGTCATCTTTGAAGGTGCTGTCGGGCTGCCAGCGCTGTGTGGGTGGTACCCCATGAATGCCCTCAAACAAGGAGTTGAGGGAGCCGTTATCATACACATCGCTGGTGGGCAGCAGGTAGCTGTCCACAGAGCCAGCTTCCAGCTTGCTGGAGCCTGCAGGGAGGGCGGTTGCCTTGCCCGGGGAGGGCATGGCCCCCTCCAAGCTCATCAAGTTATTCTTCTTGAGCACATCTGAGTACTCTGGGGTTCCAGACACGTTCTCTGTCAGGAATTTCATGAGGTGCGTGGGACTTTCAAGGGGGGCGAGGTCCATCTCATATTCCATGCCATGGTAGTACCTGGGGAGAGAGAGGAGGGCTAAGTGAGTGCACCTCTTCTCTCTGAGGGAGTGGGGGGCCCTTAGCTGGATTAGACAGTGACCCTTACACTGGCATACTGATCTTCTTTAATGCAATGTAATGTTTAGGCCCTCGCGTGAAGGAAGACACTGGAGCAGGCCAATTTGTCACAGGCATGAGCGGGAAGGAGGGTGTCAAAAATTGAACCAAGCGCAGGCTCAGGGTGGCTTTATCAATCACAGTGCTTGGCAATTTTAAAAACTGAAAGTTTAGTTATTTCTTAGCCAAAGTCAAATATCCCCACCTTAAAACAATTGCATTGCATCATCCCTTGGGCATGTGTGCAGGAGTGTGTGTCTGTAAGAACAGTTAATATATGTTGAGAAAAAGGTCTGGAAGGATATACCCCAAACTTCAAGGGGGGCAGAGGAGTAGGATTACAGGAAACTTTTACTTTTTATATTTCTATAGAATTTGAATATCTTACAATAAGAAGGCATTGCTTTTATAATCAGAAAAAGCTACCAACATTTTTTAAAGTTCATTTTGAGAAAAGTCCCTATGTACCAAAACCCACTCTTCCTAGAATGGAGGGTCCCTGAGCCAACTGCAGGAGCAGCAATGCCTGCCTTAGAAGTTTGGATTTTCCCGAAGCTGGAGAGGAACCCAGAAGGTTTCCCAGCAGAGGCCCTCCGTGTGGTGGGAAAGGAGAATGTGGAGAAAGAGGGGCGGGGTCCTCCCAGTGCCCATCTGGCCACGAGCATTGCCTGGGCTGCCTTCTACAAGGAAAGGAACATCAGTGCCCCAAGGCACTACTGCCAGGCAGAGGCCCAAGAGAGCCAAAAGAAAGAAGTACGGGAACCCAGGTCTCCCTCCCCAGGAGGCTGCAGGGAGGAGGGTTTGGGGAAAAGCTGCCTTCAGGGCTTTTCTACTGCTCTGGCTTTGAAGTTTGTTTCCTGTAAACCCCAGCCAACCTGGCCTGCAGACATGGATGGGTGCTGGTGGTGGTGGTGGTGGTGGGCATGAATATGTGCAGGGGCTCATAATTTGTGCCAGCCCTAGTCTCTTTGGCCTTCATGAGCCCCTCTTTCTATAAAAAATATTAAAAAGTACATTTTATAATTACATTAGTATAAACACAAATATAATTCAGGTTGGATTATATTAATTTTGTTTTCCTCCTGATTTTAAAAGACATTAAAGAAATGCTTTTGTGGGCCCATGAAAATACTGTGGGCCATGGCACTATGCCTTCAGTGCCCAATGGCTAAGAGGCCCGAGTTAGAGGTAAGGGCAGAGAGTCAGAGATGGTGGCATCGGTGAGGCTCACCTCTTTCCTTGGTCGTTCCGGCCCCCGGTGCTGGAGGAAAGTATCCGCTTCTCCTTGGGGCCCTGAGAGGAGAGGAAGGAAGGATTTATAAATGGCTCGTGGGTAGGTCTGGCTGTTAGGAGCCTCGGCCTCCTCCTGTGAATTTGGCCAAGGGAGCAACCATGGTCACTGGGAGAAAATCACCGGTACTTTGAGTTGGCAGGAGCTCTAGCCATCATTTAGTCTGAACCCCACTTTAGAGAGTGTGAACAGTACCCCATGATTAGCAGTTAGGAATTATGGAATTTGGTATCAGACAAGCCTGGCTTAAGTCCTAGCTTTACCTCTTAAAAGTGCCTTGTGACTTTGGATAAATGACTGCACCTTTCTGAGACTCAGTTTCTTCACATGTCAAATGGAGGATGACAACACTTCCATGGACTCTGAATCCAGATTTTCTGGGGGTTCAATTCCTAGCTCTGCCACATACCAGCTGTGTGACCTCGAGCAAGTCCTTTAACCTCTTTGTACCTCACTGTCCTCATCTGTACAACACCAACCATAGGGATTGATGTCAATGCTTAGACCAGCACCTAACACATAGAAAGTGCTACATAAATGTTACCTTTCATGATTAGAATTATAATGTATTTTAGAGCATCCAGGTCATTTCTCCCTAAAGCTAATAAAGCCAGAACTTGGTCTCTAACCCAGTCTAGTGACTCCAATGCTTGTGCTTTTAATCACCCCTGATGGGAGAGGACGGAAGACACCTGGCACTCAGTAAGAAACAGTAAGTGGTCGCCTTTAGGATTACATTGCCCAAAGCCACATTTCCAGTTTGTGGCAGAACTAGGTCTCAAACTCCCAACTTGGCACTCTTGCCACACCATTAGACCGTGTCCTTATGATCCATAGGGCTGCTGGGAATCCAGAGTGATCTGGGGTGGGGTGGGGCGTGTATCTTACCGGGATGCTGTAGTTCAGTAAACCACTACAGGTGTCACCTTCAGAGCCTGCCCCCACGATTGTGGTCCTGGAAATGGCCTCTTGACCAGGGGAGATGGTGCTGGATATTAGTGTATGGTTCATCCTTAGGCTTTAAACCCCAGGCTGGTGTTTAAACCCAGACCTAGAATTCTGGCTCCTATCATGTCACCAAGCTGAGGCAGCTAATTCAAATGTCTTTTCCATAAGCCTGGCCCAAATGCTATCTGGATGCTATCGGTCTGCTGGGGAGGAGGTACGGTAGGGTAACCATACTACGCCAGGATGAGAACCAAAGCCAGAGAGATAATTTGGGGCCTTCTCATATCTGGGACCATTTCCCCCCTTGGCCTCTAAATTTACAGTTTTCCTTCCTTTTTGTAGTAGGGTAGATAAAATATTTCTTGGGGCAGTGAGTTTAGGACTTAGTTATAAGGTCACTTTAAATCTTTACGTTCAGAGCCAGTTATCTGAACAATTAGCTTTTCATGTCTCCCATCCTCAAATGTGGGAAAGTCTCTTGGAGCAATTGCCCAGCCCAGGGAGAGAGAAAGTTTGCTATTATATGACATTTCAGACAAATGGGTGGGGGCTGCCTAGAATACTGGGTTTGAAAAGACTCTGTGGTCTCATGTACCCTCAGTGACAAAACAGACTATAATCGTCTAGCAATGTCTGGACCAGGCACTGGAGGTGGAGATGATGTCATATGTGTTATGGATTTGTGATTGCTGACTGGTTCAAGCCCACTTATCAGATATGGGAGGGCCGAATTCCTAACTGATAGTCTCCCAAGGTTAAGGCCAAGGCCTTGGAAATAATTAGAGAATAAGAAAAGATGGTCTGTCAGGACGTTTTACAATGCATATTGTGAGACAGGAGATGGAGAGGTGATGTGACAGGATGGCTTCCAAGAAAAGGTGGGCCTTGGGAAGGGCCCTGAAGAAAGCGAATGGGGTCAAGAGCAGAAGGCATGTTCTAGGTGGTGGGATTCGAACAGGTGGGTGGGGCTGACAGGGTAACTGGGATGACCTAAGGGACAGGGTCAGAGAAAAGATGGCCAGTTGGGGGTGTTGCTATGATGGAGTGAGTGTGGCCGAGGCATTGATCCATTCAATCAATATATGTAGCAGGCAGTGTGGGATGCTGGGGATTCAGTAATGATCACAATATGGTTCCTGCCCTCCAGAAGCCCAGTCTCATGGAGGAGATGAAGAAACAAATGCACAAATAGCACGTTTCTAAAGACAGAGTCAAGGATGATGTTAGTGGTTGCTGAGGGAGAAGGACACAGAATGGGAGACCCAAGAACACCTACCCCCATCTCAGTGCGTGAATGAGGTAACATTGAAGCTGAGACCCAAAGCTGAGAGTAGGATTTAGCCAGAGGAAAGGGGTAAGTGCCAGGCAGAGGGAACAGCATGTGCAAAGGCCCAGAGGGGAGAGTGAACATGGTGATGGGCTGGGAGTGGTCATGGTGAGCTGCTGAGCCATGAGGCCTGAAAGCAAAGACACAGTCAATCAGAGCAGGGCATGCCCAGAGGCGGTGAGCGTACCATGTAGTAATCATAGAGGAAACTCAGGGCCGCAACACTGTCGTCATCCCCATTGACTCTCATCATGGCCTTCGTGGCGGCCGTCAAAGGGTTTTCCAGGTAGGTCTTCCAGGCTTCATCCTCGTTAGTGTAGGGGAACTTCTGGAAGTTGACTGGGTCGTTCTTTAGCAGCCGCACAGACCTGAAACTGGAAGGCAAGTGAGGATGATCAATTTTAGGCAGTTTCAGAAAAAGGTCCATGAATGGTCAACCTCAGGCTGATGTCCAGGATTTCAGAGCATGACCAATTATACACACTTGAATGTGCTTCTCCTACCACCCCGGGCAGCTTAGGGGCAATAGAACACACCTGAGCTAGAGGCTTTGGGTCAATACCCAATGGCGCTCTGCAGAAGCAGTCAGCCTGGGACCTCAGTTCCCTCATCTACAACATGAGGACCATAATCCCCATCTCATAAAGCTCCCAAGAGGATCCAGTAAAATGCTTCTGTAGCAGATATTTATTCAAGAGAAATTAGTGTAATAAGGATGGGAAATAACAATGACAGCTGCAAAGAACAAAATTTCCAGACAGCCCAACATGTGTGCTTCTGCAGAAGTTCTCCTCAAGATGGTAAAAGGCACCAAAGGATGGAGATCATTTCGAGTCATGGAGAGAGGGACAGAGTATGCCAAGGGAGAGAGCGGTCAGGATGAGGAAACCTGCAGGGGAAACCTGGTCTTGGGAAATGGCACTTCAGACCCACATGTATTGTAGAGTGCCCAAGCAGCTGCTCAAGTGCCAGGAACTGGAGTGGAACGCTGCAGGGCACCCAGAGGCAAGCAGAGCCTGGGCACTGTGCTGAAAACTTGGACAAATACAAGGCAGTGGCCCCAGAGTCAAGCCACATGGGCTCAAAGGGAAGAGCTTGGGAAAGGCTTTTTGGAGGAGGCAGACATTTTAGTTGGAGACACTCAACACGGGGGAGTATATCACTCAGAAATGTGGGGGGAGGGGAACAGGGATAAGAGCATACTACAGAATCATAATGATGATTAAAAATAATACCTAATCTTTTTTTTGAGCATTGACCATGTTTTAGGCACTGAGCTAAGCACTTTTCATGGATTCTCTCATTGACTTCTTACAACAACCCTAAAAGGCAGGTACTGTTATTATTCCCATTTTATAGGTGGGGAAACTGAAGCTCAGAGAAGTTAAGGGAGTTACCCAAACTCCTGGCCCAGAGGGGATTCAAGCTCGAGCAGGATGATGCTATAATACAGGCATCGGAATGACCTGGAAGGCTTGTTAAAGCATAGATTTCTGGGACCCACGCTTAGAGCTTCTGATTCAGTGGATCTAGGGTGGCTGAGAATTTGCATTTCTAACAAGTTCCTTGGTAATGCTGATGCTGGTAGCCTGGGGACCACACTTTGAGAATTATACTGTTATTTTTTGTTAGCAAAGCACAGAGGTGGGAAAGTTCTGGTTGGGTTTGTTTTAGAGCAGAGCATGTGAAGGACAGTGGTAAGGGAGAAGATGCGGATGGTCAGGCTGGGGAAAGAGCCCCAGGGATGAAGTGGGCACCGATTGGTCTCTTGGTACCCCAATACCCCTGTTTCTAGGTGAGTCTGTTAGGGACATGGGAACAATGCTACCTGCCATTTGCTGAAAATATATGAATATTCTCCATTCATTAACTCTGCTATCTTACAAAAACACTACAAGGTAAGGGTCATTTGCTTCATTTTATAGACCAAGAAACCTGAGACTTGGGAGAAGATAAGAAAATGCCCAAGATCATACTCAGCTAGTCCATGACACAACCCGGATTTAACCCCTGGTTTGTCTAATACCAAAGCCATATGCTTTGCACTAGGCCACAATGCTTTACCACAATGCAAGGAAGCAATCCTTCCACAGCAGAGAAACGCTGTATGGTACAATTTCAGGCGCTGTGGCAGGCTGGTAGGTAGGCACATCATGTCCCAGGAAGTGCCTTCCTGCTGCCCTGCAGCTCAGGCCTACATTCCCAGATACCAAGTGGGAGCAGCAGCCAGTTTACACCCAGGCAGGCCATGGGCAGCAGCTCTCCCAGGGGCTTCATCCAGGGCACAGTGTCTTCTATCCCACTGGGCCCCAGGGTTTGGGGCGTTGGGCTCTAAGACACAGGGAGGGAGGGGGAGCTGTCATACAGAAAAGAGAAATGACAGAAACCTTCCTACTCCGGGGGCGCGGAGAGGGAGGCACACCCCGAGTTTCTGCTGCTATAAATCAAGGACTTCAAGACAGAGAGGTGAGAAGAGGCCCCTCCTAGTTACCTGCTGGGCCTGGCGTTAGAGGAGCTTACAGAGCAAGCCCAGGGTGGCTTCCCACACCCCTCCCAGCCCCAGGCTAAAGGGAACTCCCAAACCAGGGGGGCATGGGAGAAACAGGGAAAGGCCTGGTAGACCCCACCCTCTTAATCAGTTGGGACCCCCAGTGCACTGCTTAGCATTGCTCCGCATTTGTAAAATGAGTCTAATTAAAGCACCTGCCATGTAGAATTATGAGGATTGAGTACATCAGCACATGAAAAATGCTTACAACTGTCCTTGGCACATAAGAAGGGCTTAATACATGCGAGCATAAGAAGGGCTTAATACATGCGAGCCATTATTGAGCTCGGGTCCCAGCTAGGAGCTAGACATTTGAGGGGTTGCAAAGTGGTACATGACGCAGTCACCCTGCAAGTCAGTGGTAGGTCTGGGCCTAGAGCCCCAATTTGTTGACACTGGTGGAATGACCATTATCTGGGCTATCAGTTATCTTATCCTATTTAAAAATTAACTTTTAGAAGACAAGGATAAAGTCGCGTCAGAACCAAAAGAACAGACAATGTTTGTTGTTGTACCTGGGAGGCCTGTGTAGCCTCCGAGAATCTCTATTCACCCTGCTGGGATCCCAAAGTCTGATGCCTTGATACACAGCAGCTGCCATGCCTTACGTGTTTCCCATCAGCAGCCAGTGTGCCAGCTGCTTTTCTGTGTCATCTCACCTCTTCTGAACAAAGGTCCTGAGAGATAGTATTAGAGAAACAGAGACCCAAGCTCGCTCAGCCAGTGAGTGGTGGAGGCTAACCTGAACCTGGCTCTGTTGGACTTCAAGATGCAGCTCTTCACCCCCGCTACTCTCTTTTCTAGATGCATTTCCTATTCTGGAAATTCCCCTCCCCCAGAATATACTGACCCCATCCTCTGTCTGCTTCAGGACAGAAAAGGATTTCCCATCCACACAAGGCAGGAGGGACTCAGTGAGAAACTGAGGTGACTAGAAGAGTTTCTGGCCAGGAGCCGGGAGTCAGTGTCCTGGTCACAGTGACGGCTCATGCTGTCCATCAACTTTATGTTCCAAGAACTAAGCATTGGCTTCTAGGAAGTCTTGACTGTGGATAAGGTTCACACTGACTTATGTGCCGAAATCCTGAAATCCAAAAAATTTGGCTCCCTGTTCTCCTAAACATTGGAATTGAGGGTTGAGGGCTAAGTGGGTAAGAGACATGAAAAGGGTTCCCTGGAGGAGTGAGCCCTACTCATGCGTGGCAGAGCCATAGCCAGGAGGGGAAATCAGGCGACTCTATGTGGTCACCTTCCCTGCAGCCTCTACAGACTCTCTGTTGGTGTCCCTGCCCAAGGAAGAACTGCTCAGCTATTAGAAGGTAAAAGGGGAGTGAGGTGGAGGGGGTGGAGAGTGGACTTGGCCCTGGGAAACTTGACATCAGATCTCCACCAGGGCACAGAACAGAAGAACCTGTAGCATCATGGGAGTGAGTAGCACCAGAGTCCTAGTCTGACAGACCCAAATAATTGTGTGTCCTTGGATGAGGCACTTATCCCCTCCGAGCCCATTTTTTTCATCTGTTAAATGGGTCTACTGAGTGTCTTTTGTGTGCCAGTCAAGGACTCTTGTAGGCACTGGGGAATCAGCCAAGAACAAGACAGATAAGGCTCTGCTCCCACGAAACTTACAGTCTAATTGGGGAAGACAGACCATAACAAGTAGGTAAATAAGTTAATTTTAGTCAGTGATAAGTGCTGTGAAGAAAATTAGAACACCGTCATGGGATGGAGTCACCAGGGCTGGTTAGAGTGGGGTTAATCTCATGGGTTGTTAGGAGAATTAAGTGCAATAACATAAGAAATGTGCTTAGCCTAGAGCCTGCCAGGGAATAATTGCTCAGTCAGTAATAGCCATCATCACCACCACCATCATCATCATCATCTCAGAACCCCCAAATAAGAGTAAAGGGGAGACTCTGCCTGAGGTTCTTAAATTAACATCCTCCCCAAGCCTCCTGTCTGTGAACCAGGTTCTGTGTGAAAAACAAAAGAGACATGTAATAACCTCTTGCCTTGACTTTCACATTCATTATCTCCTGGAGCCTCCCAACATCCATGATGTGTTATTATCTCTACTTTACAGGCCAGGAAATAAACAACAGACATGTTAGGTGACCTATTCCAGGCCACTGGACAATGAGTGACAAAGCCAGGCCTCCTGACATCTGGCCTGAGAACTAACTCTCTGACCAGTCACTTTCCCACCAAATCACTAGTTTCCAAGAAGGGACGTAGAAGAGAGGGGAAAAGCAAAATCAATCAATGTGAGTAGCATCCGTTTATCTAACCATCCATCCCTCATTTTTAACAAGTATCTATCAAGTTACTACTATGTGCCAGGTCTTGACCTCAGCAAGCAAGATAATAAAATCATCCCTGCTGTCACAGAGGTTTCATTTTAGTGGCAGCAAGACAGACATGACCACAAAAACAAATGGACAGCTGACATCAGATAGGTAAAGAAAGCAATGAAGGAAAAGAAACAAAAGGACTCCTGACCCCCTGAATGCTGGGGAGTGACTGGATGTGGGTTGAGAAAAAGGCTGGAGGGGAAGAGGGAACATGGAGGTGGGTGGGGAGAACCTTGGACTTTTTAGATTAAGAAGAAAAGCAAGATCAAAGGCCTAAGCTGGGACGGTTCTCAGAGCTTGTCCTCCTACTGTGTGCCAGGTGCAAGCCAGCTGCTTTGCATATGTTGCTTTGTTTCAAGGAAGGTCAGCCCACTGAGGAGGAAACTCAAGTCTGAGATTCGATAATCCCTCACATTTGCATAGTGCGTTATATTTTTCAACATGCTTCTCATATATATGTCATCACCTCTGATTCTGCAACGCCCCTAGAAGGTGGGGAGGGAAGGTATGACTATTCCATTTGATAGCAGGAGAAGCTGAGCCACAGAGAGACCCACGGGCTTGCCTCAGGCCACCCAGCTGGTATCTTATGGCATCAAGCTTGGAACAGAGGTCTCTAGCTTGCAGCATCAAGAACCTTCACAAGGCTGCTTCTTCAGAGCCTCCCCGGTCTGGCTTCTTTGGGAGAGGGGTGGATCCAAGATCGAGAGAGAGGAGCTCGGGCATCCTTAGCCTGTGGGAATGTGCAAACTGCCCAGGCAGGGGCTCTAACATGGGTGGGGCCTTTCCCCAGCAACTCATTCTGGGCCCACAGCAATGGAGAGGTGTGGTACCAGCCGTCAGACTCTTAGCTTCCTGACTCCAACATGCATCATTGTAGGGATCAGGATCAGAGGAAGCCTTACAGTGGTGAAATGCAGTTCCATTCCAACAAGTGCCTTTGGATTCTATTGGGTTGTCAGAAAAGTCATGACGTATTTTTCTATGTTTTTCAATGCAAAAATGCATCATCACTTTTCTGAAAACCCAATAAATGCCAACTGCTTTCTGGCTGAGCCACTAAAAGCTCCCAACGAGACTAAGGAAACATGTGTCTTGACTCTACTGGTAGAGTCCTAGTAATTTAGGATGCAAAGAGACCTTACAAATCTCCTCTCAGAGAGGGGTGCTTGCCTGAGGACATGCAGCAAATAACAGGATTAGGACTCAAGTCTCCTAGCTTCCTGTCCAGTTCAATCACTGCCCTATCTCAAAGGTTTGAATGATCCAGAAGTGGAAAAGTAAGGACTCTTACTCAGTTTGGCCAAAGAGGGAAGAAAACTCACCACCAAGTGGGTGACCTCAAGTCCCACCAAAGGAGGTGCCTGGCACAGGGCAGATCCAGCGAGCTGGGCCCCGCCACCCTCCATCCTGAGAAGGAAGAGTGCCAGGGGCCGCCTGAGCTGGGTGTTGACACCCAGGTACACCCAATGACTTGCCAAGCCCTGTCATGAGCCACCCAGCCTCATCAGCAGTGATCAATCACACTCACTAATCACCCAAAGGGAGGCCATGCCACAACTGCTCATGAAGGAATCATTTTTCAGTCAGCCCCATGCAAGCTATTCCCTGAGCATGACAGCAGTGCTCCAGGGATTTTGTGCTTGCCAGTGGCCCATCTGGTTTCTGGATGCACAGGTTGTGAAATCTGTCTTGTCACATGCTGGGGGCTCATTTGGGGGAAATGGCAGAGCATAGGTGATGGCTCTGTAGCGTCTCCAATTTGAATGTGGTGGTACGAACTCATGGCTATGGGGTGGGCCCCAGATCTAAGAAGACCTGGGTTCCAGCTCTGCTACTTACTAGCTGTGTGGCTTTATGCAACTTGACCTCTCTGTACCTCAGTGTTTTCATCTGTACAATGGGGCAAGATGAGAGGACTGACCTCACAGAATTATTATGATAGCTACTGTCTGGTTGATGCCTTCCCAAGTGCCAGATGCTGGCTGAACGATTTCTAGTCATTGTTTTGTTTAACCTTTACAACAACTCTGTGAGGTATGACTGTTGGTAAATGCAGTGAGATAATGCAGGTAAAGTCATCAGCATAGTGCCAGCACATAATAACGTGAACTATTATTATTATTATTATTATTAATACTCACTTTGTGGGGTAGCCCCCAGCAAATTGCATGACAGCTCACAGCCTCACTTTCTCCCACCTGTAAATGGGACACCTCTTCCTAGGGCAGGAGATTCCTAGATAAGAGGGGCAAGCACTGCCAGCTTCGTCACCTGGATTCAGGTGGGCAAGCTGAGGGCAGTCAGGCCCCAGCCAACGATTCTAGTTGCATGTAAATTAATGATGTGCCATTTTCTAGTTATACCAGAAATTCACTTTCCCTTTGAAAATTTCTTCTTTCTATGTGAATTTTTCTTTCATGCTCTATTCTCCTCTTGGTTTCCTGTCCACTTTTCCCAAAATTTTATTTTCTCTATTGTCCAATGAAATTGTGAAAGAAGTTGAAATCCACCTGTAAACCCAGGATGCCACATGCTTTCATTCATTCACTCACTGATTCATTCCACAAACATTCGCTGTTGGTCATTCTGTAATAGGCCCTATGCCGGGTACTGGGGCTCACAGGTAAACACCACGCTGTCCCTACCCTCAAAAGTTCCCAATTCTTGCTGATCTCCCAGTGAAGTAACACCAAATATTGGTGAGATAATTTCCCTGCAGAACCTTCACTAGATCAGTTGTTCTGACCTTTTTAGGAGGCAAAAGGAATAGAGAAAGCCAGCCATGGTGATTTGCTCCATTTTACCAATGGGAAAGCTGAATTCCAGAGGGAAGGGAAGAGATGGGAAAGGCAAGGAACGAAGCTATTTAATAGTGTCAGGTGCCGTGCCTTTTCATTCTCATACATGCCCATGGGAGGTGGGCGTGATCATCACCACGTCACACATGCAGAAGCGGACACTTTGAGAGGTTAGGGAGCTCATCCGAAAGTCACCCCATCTCTAAGTGGCACAGCTGCACTCATTGTAGCACAGCTCTCGGCCTGCTGACTCAGGGATGACACTGCAGGTCACAGGTGGATCCGGGAACCCCTTGCCTCCCCAATCTTCTGCCAGGGCTTCTAGGCCCGTGGTTTTTATACTTGAGCATGAATCAGAATCACCTGGAGAGCCTGTTAAAACAAATACTGCAGAGCCCTACCCCCCAGAGTTTCTGATGCAGTTGGTGTAGGGTGGGGCTGAGAATCTGCATTTCTAACAAGTTCCCAGGTCTTGAGGAGGAGGAGGAGGAGGCTGGTCTGAGGACCACACTTTGAGAACACTGTTTTTAAGTGAACCGATACTTCTCTATTGAAAAAATTACTCCCTCTCCCCATTTCAAAAGTAATATAGGTTTGTAAAACATAATGTATAAAATGTGGGACATACAGAAAAATTGGGAGTAGAGACTAGAAGTCACCTGCATTCCTCCATGCAGAGATAACTACTGTTAAGAGGCCGGCATATCTCCTCCTCTGTTTTCCACGCCTGTGCAGAAAGGAAGCCGGGTGGCTATTGGTGTGGAGCATCCATTCAGCCCTTTGGTTAGGATCCCAGCTCTTCTGTGAGATCCTGGGCAAGCTTGAGGTGAGCCCTAAGTCCTCTTCTCTGCACAATTGCATTTATGCTCCCCATCCCTCATCGGATTGTTGGGAGGGTTAAAGGAGATAATGTATTTATCAAGCAAGGGACCCATAAATGCTTGACTGTTGTTTTAACCAAGGGAGAGCTTCCGGTATGCTAATGGTGCTTCAGCCCCGCGCCCCTTCCTCCCCCTCCTCTTCCTCTGTGTGAACCCTGAAGAGCCTCTTGGCTCCAGGTCCCCGACTGACCCCTGAGGGCCGAGGGCAGCCTGTGGAGTGGCAGAAGCCTCAGGAGTGTCCCGTGCCCCAGGATGCCACCGCCGTTAGGGTTGTCTCAGCTTCTCAGCTCAGTCCGCCTGTTTTATAGCCCGGGCTTAATGAGGGCTTTTAACTTTTCATTCACCACCAGCGTAACTCCGACTTTTAATAACACACCTTGTGCACGACAAAAATTTGCTCCTGGCAATCATGGTTTCGACCACAAAAACCACAGCAGGGAGGCGTTCCTGGTTAACTCTTTCAGCACTCCAGGCAGTCTGGAGCCTGGCGCTCCTGGAAATCAGATGGAGTCGTGGCCAGAGGCTGGGACTCTGGGACATTTCTTGGCCCCCTCCCACCTTCGGTAGTGTCTCTCCAAGGCTTTGGGGAAGGAGAAGATTCCAGACAGCGGGTGGGGGCCCAGCCTGCGGACCTGGCAAGGTTCTGGAGGGGAATCTTGGTGGGCTTTGCTCACTTCCCTCTCTTCCATTCCATAGACCTACTATGTGCTTATCATTTAATCTCATAGCCCTCATTTCCTTAAGGGGCGGGATGAGATAACGCAGGTGTGCCATGTAGAATTCTAAAGGGTCCAGGAGTGCCCCAAAGCACCCTGGCTAAGAACCCTGCTACGGCACCCTAGCCCTTAGCCCCCTCAAGGAGCCGAACAGTGGGCAATGCACAGGCACCCATTGTTGTCCCGCCAGAGGAGGGCATCAGGCAGGATCCCTTGCAACCTGCTCTAGCCCCTGGGCAGCTGAAGGCCACGGCGGGAGGCGGGTAGCCGGGGTGGCTTGCTAGGAGGCCGGGAGGCTGGCCGGCCGACGCTTCCCAGTGGGGCCAGCCCAACCACATGAAAGGCCTCTGTGCTCCACCCGCCAGCCGCCTGGAGCTGGATTCTAACTACACCACCTTGGCCTCCACGCTCCTCAAGACCTGGCCTTGGAAGTAAGTGCGCCTTCCAACCAGAGGCAAAATAATCAGGCTCACGTTTGAGGAGCTCCTACTATGGGCCGAGTGGCCCACAAACCGGAACGTATGGCCAGGTCAGTGTTTATAATCCCTATTGGAGACAGCACGAAACTGAGGGCCAGGACCGAGAAACAAATTCACTAGGATCCCGCAGTTGGTAAGTGGCAGAATTTAGCATCATATGCAAGTCCTGCTCTGTCGGGGCTCAAGATGGATGCTCGAGCAGGCCTCTTCACTTGGGACTTTTTAGGGGAACGAGGCAGCAAGAATGTGGCCACAGCAGAGCCGGCAGCAGCAGCTCAAAACTTGCAAGCCAAGCACTTGTTGCCCTGACCCCCCACCCCCACCCCCCAAACACACACACACACATCAGTTGGGCCAGCTGAGCCCCCAGGCTCTGTCATTGTAATCTCAAATGGTGGCTTCAGAGTCAGCCTGCAATTACTCTACAGGCAGGCGCAACTCCCCTCACCCCACCCCAAAAGGAGAAGCCTCAACTGTCAGCGGATCTGACTTCAAAACCAAATCATTAAGGAGGAGAAAAGCAAGCAATCTTTCTGTTCTAGCAACCTAGCTTTAGGACACTACCCCCTAAGGGGCACCAATGAATGGATGCTGTCTACAGGCCTCTGCAGTTTTAAGCAGCAGATCTGAGTGGAACGGAGACACATCACAAGGTTTCTATGTTTGTTTTCTAAGCATGGAAAAATAGAAAGTAAGAGGTTCAGAAATGCTCATTAATTGGTTATTTGAATACGAAGCAGCAAGAGTAGTATTAGCTTGTATCTTACCACGTCTTAAACTGATCACTAGGTGACTACTACTATGGCCACAACTCACAGGAAAGGAAACTGAGACTCAGGTGAAGTGATTTGCCCAAGGTCACTCAGCTAAGCATTGGCAGAGACGGGACTTGAATCTAGGTACTGGTTTTGATTCCCCTGCTCTTATTCCAGTTGTCAACACATTGTCAACCCCAGGGAATTCATTCAAGAGAAATCTGATGCCCAGTAATTATACTATGAACATAGTTGGCTAACCCAGGAGAACCCAAAAGCTCAGCTGATATCACGGAACCCTGTTTGCAGTCAGGACCCACCAACTACTCTGCCTTTGGGTCTTCAAATTTTAAAAGCAATCTATTAAGGAGTAGCTATTAGAAGAAGAAAAAAAAAAAGATTGTTCAAATCTTGTCTCTTCCCACTCACCTCTGAGGGTGGTAGGAAGAGGAGAGTCAGTGTTTTAGAAGCCTGGCTTCTGCCAGCTCCCTGAACCCAGGCTAAAGCAGCTTAGAATCCCAGCCTCACCCTACCTCCTCTGAGTTCTGGACCCCAAATGGGGTACATAGTGAAGGTCAGCTTCAGCCAGTGGGAATTCTAAATCCCACATGTGGGCAGGAAGCATCCTGCCAGGCAAGAGATGAATGACCTCAATGAAAACCATATCTCAGCTTCCTCCGCCTTAGAACTGCCTCTAAATAAAGTCAACCACTTTTTTTTTTTTTTGAGGGCAGTGTCACTGGCCCTCGCATGTGGGATCCGAACCGGGGCCACTGGCTTCCCAAGCCAGCGCCTAACCACCACGCCACTCGGCCGGCCCAAGTCAACCACTTTTTATTGAATGCATCTTCAGACTTTGGCTCTATGCTTAAGCATTTTACAGCCTTTATCCCGCTTAACTCTCTCAAGGCTCCTACAAAGGATACTTGTACCCATTTTCCAGATGAGGAAAATGAAGCTCAGGTAAGTGTTATGACTTGTCCAAGATCATACAACCCATGAGAAGTCTGGATTTAAACCTAGATCAACAGACTATGGAGTGCATATATTTAATCACCACACTGTAACCTTCCCACTTGGGACTGTTCCAACCCAATAAACAAGTCCCTTTAGAGAAACCCAACTCTGCCTACGACAGCTCTTAGAACCACCTCGGAGAAGTTCCTTTTGGCAAGAAAACAGAAAGCGTAGATGGGACTGGGGCTGTTTCTGATTTCCAAGGCCCCTTCAGAGTATCAGAAAGGGGTGCCGAAAGTCTTCACAGTTTCAGTCCTGTGTTTCCCTACCTGGCTCGAAACTGCTCCTCAGAGAGGGAAAAGAGAAAAAAACACACACACAAATGATTTTCCCAGGGAAACACTCTGCTCTCGCTGGAAACCGTGCTTGCCTCTACACGCCAAAGTGAGATCGTCAGCCCATTCATTTACCCTTACAAATTGCTCTGTGAATCCTGGCGCCGGCCTCCCTGCTCTTCCCCCTCCTGGAAACCCCATCCAGCCTCCACGCTCAGAGAACGCCAGGCATCCACTGATGTTTACTCACTCAAGTTCATTCGACATCTTCCTTCTCCCAGGCTCCCAGGCTCCTACAGGCACCGGCACTGAAGGCTCTGCTGACCGACTGTTCTTGTCTCTAATTCTTGCCTGACACAGACATTCCCTGCCCAGGGAAGAGTTTGATTTATGTTGAGGTTTGAGTGTCGGGATTTTGCTGACAGGTCGGTTCCTGGCAGCGCTGGTGCTGATTGGCTATGGGTACAGGTGCCGGCCGACAGCAGGTATACCTCAACAGGTGCAGCTGTTAACTCTTGGCCTGCCGATTTGGGGGCGGAGCCTTGGGGGGCCGGCTGGGTGGAGCTGGCCAATTCCTTCCTTGGTGAGGGGGTGGGGGGTGGAGATGAGGGTGGAGAGAGGGAGAGAGAAATGTTGGAAAGAAGATAGCTAGAGGAAAAGTACAGGGACAAACAGATACTTGGCTAAAGGAAATCTCAGTTCCTGTTTCTACTTAGTATTCTGGATACCCAGGAACATTCACCCCCACCCCAAATTTTTGTGCCCCCTTCTCTACCCAACATCACACTTCACAGCCACTGGGGAGATAGGATGTCTTCTCCAAGTGGGTCATTGTATAAGTTCCCTTTCTTTTTTTCAGCTTGGTGAGGAAATGGAGGCCAGAGAGGTAAAGTGACTTGCCCAAGGGCATGGGCTAGTGAGTGTCAGAGCCCAGATCTGAATCTTTAGTCATTTCACTCCAAGCCTGGCTGTCCCTTGGAGCTGCAGTTGGTGACCTCCATTCCACAGACATTCATTGAGCCCCTGTTGTGTGCCATGCCCTACTCTAGGTTCTGGGAAGACAGAAGCCAAAAAGACGAGATCACTGCTCTGAAGGAGTTTACAATCTGGGGTGTTTGTGTGTGTGTGTGTGTGTGTGTGTGTGTGTGTGTGTGTTGGTGGCAGGGGGCGGGGGAGTAGTGTGGAAGGCAGCCTTTACTTGGTGTGATACGATCTGAATGAGATGTAAGCAAGCCACATACCTCTGGCCACCACAGGAGGGATGGAAAAGTTGCAGTCAGCCACCTCCAAAGCCTTAGCTAGCTGGTCATTTCACAAACTAACAAGTGCTCCATCCCGCGTTGGAAACAGGAGAAATCAGATGCCTGTTAGACTAAGTAATTGTAGAATAATTGCCATGAGCTGTCTTCTGTAAAGAGCAAGGTTGGTAAACCCAGAAAATCCACAAACACAAACAGGAGAATGCTAGAGCTTTTTTAAGAGCTTCCACCAGGATTAATTTGAAATTAAATCTAAGCCAGAGATCTTGGCATCTTTTTTTTTATTCCCTTTCTCTCTTTCTGTTCTCTCCCCTTCCTCCCCCTTCCCTTTTGGCAAATTATCTCTGCCCTGACTTCCTGGCATCCTTACTTTGGCCCACTCCTTTCTCTCTCAGGGAAAGGCGGGGTTTCAGCTATTCCTGCCAATTTGATGGGGGTGTTCAGGGTAAAGTCAGAATCCAATGGAGCCCCTTCTTGGGGGTGAGGTCAAACCCATGAGGGGGGTGCTGGGTTTGAGAACTGTCAGAGGTTGGCTTCTCGCTGGAGGCTGCATTGGGGGCAGCAGAGGAGGCCCTGACAAATAATAATAAATAGTAATGACAATTGCTAATAAAACCATCTCGTCAGAGCAGGTCTCTCCACCCACCCTTGTTAAAGCAGACGGTCACTCACCAGATCACACCACTTTATTTTGGTTCTTTGCAAATCCCTTAGGACTTTTTTTTGATAGTTTTCTAATTATTTATTGTCTATCTCTTCTGTCTCCTATCTCCACTCCATAAGAGCAAGGAAGGACCTGGTCTGTCTTGTCCACTGTTGACTCTCCAGTGCCTACTACAGTGTCTGGCACACAGTAGGTGCTCAACATACCTCAAGTATCAGGCATTAAGCCAAGCCTTTCCATGCATTGTCTCATTTCATCCTTTGTAATTCTTACGTGAGAATTACATTTGATTCTCATGTAAGAACAACAACAACCCTTTGAGATAGGCACTTTTATCATCCTTGTTTTAGAGATGAGGGACTGAAGTACGAAGTGATGAAATAAGTCACTTAAGCTGCAGAGCCTGGAGATGGTGGAGCTAGAAGGGTGTGATCCAAGAGCAGTGCCCAACCATTTCATAGATGTTATTGGTGGCAAGAGGACCCTTTGGTGCCAACTGCAGCTGCAGAGCTTACTGCAGCCCAAAGGATGGCACACTTGTCTGTGTGCCTGTTGGCTCGCCTCCTGGAAGGCTGTGGAGTTTCTGTCAGCTGTGTTGCAACTCACAGGTAAAGGGCTATGGGGGTGACTCATGCTTGATGGGCTCAGGTGGCGTGTCTGTGCTCGCTGGGTTTTTTTAAATGGGTCCTCTTGCCCTCCCTCTGGGTCTTGCCTCTTTAATCACCCGCACCCATCTGCAGAGATCAGCAGAGGCCCAAATCATGGGGCAGAGGGATTCTATGTCTCCATACACGGGAAGGCTCCAGAGGGTGCCCTGGCTGGGGTGAAGGGACTAGTGGTCCAGGAGGAGGCTAGGCTGCGTTGGCACCTCTTTCCCTTCTTGGAGGGCTCCAGTTCTTGGGTTCTCGGTTGAGGAGATTAAAACCAGAGACCAGCCAATCACATGTGACATAATAATTATATTCACAATAATAAGAATAAATAATGATGGCTGCTATCTATTTCGTGTGTGTATGTTGCAAACATGGTGCTAAGAGTTATCTATGTTATCTGATAGTATTGCTCTGAAACCCACAGACCTGGATTCAAATCCCAGCTCGATCACTTACTAGCTTTGGGATGCTGGGCAGATGACTTAATCTTTTTGAGTCTCAGTCTCTTCACCTGTAAAAATGGGTATAAAATAGGACCCCCCCCCATAGGATTATTGTGAGGATTAAATGAGATAATGTATGTGAATTGCATTGTGCAGTGCCTGACATATAGCATTGAATAATTTTTAGGAAAGCTTTTTTTTTTTCTCTCTCACTGAATTATTATTGAAGCCTAATGAGAAAGCTGTTCCTCATTTTACAGATAAAGAAACAGACTCAGAGGGGTTAAATGACTTGTTAAAAGTCAAAAGCTAATATGAAAGAGTTGAGATTTGAACCCACATCTTTCTGCCTCCATTCTTGTAGAACTTGACTAGGTTAGGGATTATTCTGACCATTGGCCCCTTACCAGCTGTGTGAGCCTCAGTTTCCCTCTCTATAAGACAAGATTAGTGAATCTTGTGGAGTTGGATATTAAATCACCTAAGGGTAGAGTTGGATATTAAATCACCTAGGTTTTCTTTTCTAGATGACTTCTGGAAAAGAAATGTTCCTCTTCCAGACATTATGATCTGCTCTCCTGAAGGATGGCAGAGTCCTTCATCCCTCCCTCTCCTTTCCAGGATTGTGACTGCACGTGAGCCACTGTCCCAAAAGAATGTGATACTCTTGGTGTGTTGGAGAGGAGTGAAGGTTGGACTACTGAGCTAAGTGCTAAGAGCCAGTGTTGCATTATACACCTGTGAAGGTTGTACACTGCACAATCATGGTGCCATTTCTAGCATGGATCTTGTACCATTGGACATGATGGCCCTGCCAACAGCCCTTCTTTTTCTAAGCCTTTAAGACTTCATGGTTATCCAAAACCTAATGAAAGGACAAATACCCAAATGTCAACAGCGCTTCTGTGTGGATGCGGAAATGACAAAATTTAAATTTTTTCTGTTTCCTCTCCTCCACCCAGTTTTCTGCATTCATCTCGCATTGTTTTCGTAACTAGAAATTCTATACAAAACCCCAGTTTAAATGGTCATTGACTAGATGGTCCTTGTGTCCCTATTTTTCCTGGAGCAAAGGTGCAAATAAAGATACTAAAGAGCCAGCGCGTCCCTGTGAAGTACACGGGTGGAAAATGGCTGCTGCCGGACTTGCAGGTTCTCAGGCGTGAGTTTAGGAATCAGATCTGCTCTCGACTTAGTTAAAATGATCATTTATTGAGCGCTTACTCTCTGATCCCTACGTTAGGTGCCTTTTCTCATTCCTCCCTGTAAAATAGGGTCACGTGACTCCTGGAGTATTTGCCAAGTTAGTAAAGGATGTGAGCTCTGGAGTTGACTGGCTAAGACTTTGGACAAGTAACTTCACTTCCTCATTACCTAAGTTTCTCCCTCAGTGAAATGATTGTCATGAGGATTAAAGGAGATAACACAGTGTCCATAGTGTGGGCCAGCCGCCGTTCTATGGAGTTTACATATAACACATGGAATTCTCTTGAGTCTTAAGAAGTTGTCATCATTATCACCATTGTACAGAAGAGCAATAGGCTCAGAAAGGCGAGGTAGCTCATCCAAGGTCACCTGGCTATTAACGTAGTGACAGAGATAGAGTCGAACCAAGGTCTGCCTTACCCCAAAGCCATGGAAACAGCCCCTGAAATCTCCTGAATTCCTTTTTGGAACAAAGCCTAGTGATGGATGGAAGGAGGGAAAGAGAAAGGAAAGAAGAAAAGGAGATAAACTGTTGATAGGATTTATGAGGTAGGAAGAATTTGTAAGCTTTTGGACTGCAGAAACTATGGGGTGGGGATGGGGGTGGGGAATCTCACATGGCACCGGTCCCAGGTCTCAACATAATAAATGTTCAATCAATATATGTTGAATAAATGAAAAATGGATGAATGCATAGGATTTACACAAGATAATTGACATTCTAGGCAAATCAGCGGTAGCTTTCTACCCCCACACCCCAGAGAAGACCTCTGAAGTTAGAATCCCTACTCTCATTAGTATATGTATCTTTGGCCCAGTGACTTGGTTCTGTAAGTTTCACTTTGTTTCCCCATCATCCCTTGGCTGGTTGATGGGAGGATTAAATTAAATACGATCTCAATGGAAAGCCAACGGCAAGTAGTCGGGACCCAGGAAAAGACAGCTGGTGTTACAGGGGAGCATCCAGCTTAGGAGTCCTCAGTCATCACCTGTTTCTAGCCTCAATACACAGTTTCATTCACAGCACTCAGCACTCAGCCTCCCTTCAAAGCAGCCCCTTCTATGTATAAAGCTCTTTACAGTTTGCAAAATGTTTTCCATATGCTTTGTCTCCTCTGATAAAGCCATAGAGATGGAGGAGAGGAGAATGTATTATTGGTCCCATTTGATAGATCAACCGAGGTTCAGAGAAAGCACCCCTACTTAAGCAAAGGAGTTTGGATTGGAGTCTCAGATTTTGGAAAAAGCACACCACTAGACATACCACTCTGGACCTTAATGGGTCCCAAAAGTACTATTCTGGGTGCACACCTAAAGCTCTAAATATTTCATCATCATGATCTTCTCTACCCTCTCCCTGGAAGCCACACACCCTGCATAGAGAATATAGCCGAAATGTGAAGGCGTGGAAGGACCTGGAGGCTGAGCTTGTGGGGCGTCAGGGCAAGGAGTGGGCAGTTTCCAGGCCCTTTAATGTTCTGTACTTTAGATTTTTATCACAGCTCTGCCAATAACACCACCTTCATTCTTTCCAGAGTTCCCTTAGACAAGACAGAAGGAATCGTTAAGAGGGTCTAAAGTCGTCCTGAAAGCTCCCTTTAAAAAAACTAAGAAAAAGTCTCTGAATACTCTGGAAACAAACAAACAGTTTTTTTGTTTGTTTTTCTTTTAACAATTTGATAAAGATGAAAGAAAATGCTAACCCTCAGTGCTGGCAAGGGTGAGGGGAAACCTCTCTCCTTGCTGGAGGGAGTGTGAATCAGTCCACATTTTGGCTTCAGATTTTAGTCTATCCTTTGATCTAGCAATTTCACTCACAGGAATTTAGTCTAAGCAAATAATCTCTATGTGTGAAAAGTTATCTGCAAGGATATGCATCAGAGTCCTGTTTATAATCCTGAAAAATTAGAATTAATGTAAACACCCTTCAGCCGAGGCTCAGGGAGATAAACTAAACTACCTGAATGTCCTTGCATACGGAACCACAGTTTAAAAGGATACAGCACTATTGATAGCATTTATGAGTCCTTACTATATGTGAGGCACTGGGCTCAGTGTTTAATCTCATTGACAATGACCCTGTAAGGGAAGGATTATTTATTACTTTATTCTTCAAATGAGAAAAGTGAGGCCCAGGAGTGAAATTACTTACCCAAGGTTATTATTTCCAGGGAGTGTCTGAGCTGGGTCTTGAACCTGGTTCTGACTTCCTGCTTTTAAGTATTTCACTTACTCTACCTTTAGTTCATTGGTCCATTCCAATTTTTAAACCCCATTTATGTGACTAGAGAAAGAACAGGGAAAAGACACATCAAGGCATCATGGATAATAGGATCAGGGGTGATTTCTATTTTACTCTTTTTGCTTCTCTGTCAACATTATTTCTTCTGTTAATAGGAAAAAAGAAACTACTTATAGTTATTAAAAAGTTAGCAAATCAGAGAAGGCTGATCTCTGAGCTGGGAAGGAAGAAGCCCCCAGATCCCGCCTGCAGACTCTCCCTGTGGCCAGGAACCAGAACAGGAGGCCGCTGGGAAGAATGCAGCCTCCGTCCTGGAAAGGGAGGGCCCACTGGAGAGAACAGAACCCACCTGGCCCAGCGCCAGGGGACCCACTCTTTCCAGGGACTGGGCCTGGGGCCCCAGCAGCCCTCCAGCTATTGCAGACCGTCACCAGCGTGCATCTTAAAAGGACCATTAAACAAGATACTGCCCACTTCCAAACACAAGAGGGCTCCTCTGAGAAAAATCTGTTAATCCCCACCACCACCATGGCAAACAACACTAAAAGTGTATTTTCAGCTCTTTCATCTATCTTTAGGGGTCAAACTGGGGGCTTGGAGGGTTCGGATGAGAGGTGCCTTGAGGAGCTCCAGAGGGAAAATGTCCAAGGCCTGGCTCGGACAGAGAGGGAGGGTCCTGGTGCCTCAGGGCTGAACAGGAGTGAGCGAGTGTCTGCCTTCCTAGGTTAGAGTGGGGTGGAGTGGGGTGGGATGAGGTGGGGTGGGGAGGGATGGGGTGGGGTGGGGTGGGGCCTGGTCCAAGCTCAGAGAGGTTCAAGTAAGCACAATTAACCCATAAAGTCCTTTTCCTATTCTTTCAGAGTTTTCCTTCAAAGGTTGCCCTTGGTGTTTGTTTAGATCTGATCTCAGTGGAGGAAGAGGGGGTGAGGGGTTTGCTGGGGGCCTGCTGGGCCCCGCACCTTCTCAGGAAGGCAGAGGCCATGTGGTCAGAGGTTAAATGCTCATCCTTGGACCTTGTGAGGGTTTTTCTGAATCCATGGCTGGCCTGCCTAGAAGATTTTTAAGGCCGTGTGTTTGGAGGTAGGTGGTTAAGCAGTGGAAAATAAGAAGGGGAAAGCCTTGGAACCTGATTTGGAAGAACCATGTCTTACACCAAGACTGGGCCCCTCCAGCTCTTCCCTCAGAGGCAGCCACTCAAAAGTCGCCATCAGTTTACCCCCTTCCCTGCCCCTGCTCACCCTTTCAGCCTGCGCCTTGGACAGGCTGCCCGCACTGTCCAGGCACGTGCCATGCTGTGGTCAGCTTTCCCGCCCAAGCTGTGCTCAGCATTTGGTTCTATGACCCTCACCTTTCATTCCCCCATTGCTCTGGGATCTCCTCCACTTCGAGACCCAGCTCTCAATATTCATGCATTATTCATTCATTCATTCAATGATAATAGAGATTTATATAATCATTAAAAATTGGAATGGTAGTGCTCATTCTTTGAGCATTTAGCTGTATACCGACTGTACTAAGCACTTTACCTGCCCTGTTTCACTGGATCCTTACAACTGCCCCAAGGAGTTAGGTGCAATCACCACCTTTGTTTTACAGATGTGGAAACTGAGAATTAGGCTCAAGGACTTGATAAGTCAAGCTGGGATGTGAACCCAGCCTGCTTGACTCCCAAGCTCAAGCCCTGAACTATCACTTTTATGTTCCCTCAACAGACAAGTCACTCAGTCATCCGAGGACCCACTCTGACCAAGACGCAGTAACGCAGGCTGGGAAGAGAAACAAGTCAGGTATAGTTCTGCCCACAAAAAGCCTAATGGGGAACCTTCATCAACCTCTCTACTCTGGAAAACCTCTCCTTTATCTACAACTGGATTTCTGCAAAATCGGCTTCAT
Organism: Aselliscus stoliczkanus; assembly: GCA_033961575.1. Lineage (NCBI taxonomy): Eukaryota > Metazoa > Chordata > Mammalia > Chiroptera > Hipposideridae > Aselliscus > Aselliscus stoliczkanus. The sequence continues at coordinate 166,136,762 of CM066730.1, forward strand.
CATCGAATTTCATGGATTCTTATGTTAAAGGACTCCATGGGAGTTCTCTAATCTCACCCTCCAGGTGATACAGGAAGCTGTACTGCAGAGCACCTGCCCCAACACACACACACACACACACACACACACACACACACACACACACACACACTCTAGTTGAGAGCTTGGATTCTGAACTGAACTACTTGAGTTCAAATCTTGGCTCTACCATTTACCACTTGTGTGAGCTTGGGCAAGTCCTTTGATCTCTCTGAGCTTCAGTTTATTCATCTTTAAAGTAGGCATAACTCCTACGTTGCAGGATTTGAGCAAAGAGTTAATGAGGTAACACACGCAGAGCATTGAGCTTTCCTCTCATGAACAAGGCCCTGATAATGTCAGCTATAGTCGTTATCATTAGGGATGGGCTTCTCTTGCCTCCCTGGTGAAACAGGGAGTTCCTTGTCTCTTCCTTTGCTTCTGCCACCCGGGGCAGTGAGCCCAGGACAGATATGGCTGGTGATGGAGGTTAGTCACCAGGTTCCTCAACCTCAGAGGGGAGGTGAGCATGAGTGTTCTCTCTGCCCAGGCTCCTTCGAAATCTGAGTCATGCCTCCACAATTGTCCCTAAAGAGATGCTTCCTTGAGCCTCAGCCCCCTCCCCTTTCACAATAAGCTCACTCATTCCCACACTCCTAGGTCATGTGTAGACACCCTCTCAGTATTACCCATGGATGAGCTCTGGGGAAACCTCCCAGAAGATAAGAGTCTTGATAGGCAGATGACAGTGACTTGACTCTCCAGCAGGTAGCTTTGGCTGTTTGGCCATATTTTAAAACCACTAGTGACCTCTGAATTGACTGACAAGCCATTATTGGGTCACAGCATTTCATTTGGTTGCCCTTGGACTAAGCGACAACTCAGACACAGCCCCATGTGGATGGGATAAGTCTGGGAGCCTTTTGTTTCACACTCTTCCACTCTCCAGTCCCTGGGGTTTCCAGCAGCCTGTGAGGCGATTTGGGGATGTTGAAAGTTAAGGATCTCAACTTAGAAGACTTACCGTGCCTTAGATAGTTTACCTTTAAGGATTACAAGCCCTAGGTTTCTAGACAGACCTGGATTTGAAACCTGGTTCAGCTTTTGTTAGCTGTGAGCCTAAGCTTTATCATCTGTTTGTTGGAGTCTGTTTCCTCCTCTGTAAAATGGGGATAACAGTATTGACTTCACAGGGTATGAGGATTAAATGAGTGCAAAGCACTTACTGTAGTACCTGGTATGGGGTTGTCACCAGTACTATTGCTGTGCGGTGGGAGAGGGTGCTAGACCAAGTCAAGAAGTCAGGGTTTGTTAGAGCTCTGCTGTGGTTGGCTTGGCTGGTTGACCTCAGGCAACTTAATGCCTTTCTCTGAGCTAGTGTTTCCTGAACTGTAAAATGAAAGGTTTGGGTTTGAAGGTCACTCAGGTTCTTTCCAGCTGTCTAAGATCTATGACTTTACAGGTATCAAAAAAGAAAGAAAACAGAAGGGAAAAAGAATTAGTACCAGATGCCTTTATCAGCCAAGATCACATTTCAAAACCCCAGGGCTTTGAAACCACCTTCGGAAAAGCCACCCCATCCAGCAGTCTCTAGGCAGGACCTTCCCAACCCCACCAACAGTTTGGAAGACCCCAAGACCCCGTCTGGAGCCACAGTGAGGCCTCAGGGAAGGCGTGAGGCTAGAAAGCAAACCCTCATCACAATGAACCTGCCAGTCCCAAACATCATAGCCCGGGATTTCACCCTGTGGTGCCTTGGGCGAGTGTCACCCTTCACTTCACCAGAATGGATTAGTTTATGGCAAGGGAGGGATGTGTCCCCTGGGGCCTGAGGATGTTCTGATCTGTCATAAAAAAGACCCACTAGGGAAATTGAACCGTTTCTCTTTTTTTGGTTTTGTGACCTCTGACACCCCCCCCCCCACTTCGGCCCACCAAGCAGCCTGAGTCACCCCCAACAGGAGACAAATGCTGGGAACGGAGGAGGCATCCAGCATCCCTAATAATGAGAATCCACCCCCATAAGAGCCTCTGTTTAGCCCAGAGTCCCACTGAGTTATTCTTATGCCTGGTTTGAACCCAGAGGGGGAAAAATATGGGTGGGATTTACAGAAAATAAAAAAGAATTGGTTTCAACTAGTTCTGCCGGTTTTTATCCCCTACCGTAAAACATCACTTAACCATTTTCGTGTAACACAGTTCCCTTTTCAGAGACAGTGGGCTTTAGAGGAATTTATTGGTAGTAATTAACAAAAAGAGGTACCTTTTATCAAGACCTTAGTGCCCAAACACTGTGCCAAACATTTTATACCCATTATCATATTATTTTAAAAAATTATTGGCTTCACCATGGGGATAAAAATATGATGATTTTCCTTTTTTTTTTTTTTTTTTAATTTTTTTTGGGAACAGCCATGGTCATTAGTTCCACATTGCTTTCATGCCACAACAGCAGAGTTGACCTTTTTAGGGAGGGCGCAGCTCACAATGTCCCATGTGAAGATCGAACTGACAATCTTGGTGTTATCAGCACCACACTAACCAACTGAGCTAACCGGTCACCTTGATGATTTCAATTTTTCAGGCGGGAAAACAGGCCCAGAGAAGTAAAGTGATTTGCTCAAGGTAAGTTGTGGAGCTGGGACTTGAACCCAGGGCTGGTATTACCCCAGTGCATCAGCTGCAGCCATGACATCACAGGCAAAGTTGACTGGAGCCATGTCAGTGAAGCTCTGCCCAGACTGTGAAGAGACACAGATCTGCCCACCTTTCATGAAAGCTCACACTCTGCTTTCTGGAAGAGCCGTCAGATCATCTTCTAGTCCGGTGACAGCTGGGGTAACTGAAGCAAAGTGGGGGCAGGTGGCTTGTCTGAGCCATAAACGAAGAGGGCAAAGCTCAGTGTTCCTCACTCTGTCTATGGAGTTTAGGGGTAAAATAGTGATAGGGAACCCTGTTTTCCAATCACTGTCATGTCCAATTGCCAGCAACTATGAACTTTTCCCTTCTGTCCAGCAACTGGAGGGTCCAGATAGATGCAACCAGTTTTGAACATAAAGTTTCTGTAGGAATTCTGCAATATGCATATTTTTTCTAGGCCCCAGTCCAGCCCTGAACCAGATCCTTTTCTAGCTTGGAAGTTTCTTTCCTCTTCCTACTTCTGTGCAACTGCTGGGCTCAGCTCAAGCCCACTTCCTTCCCCTCCTTTCCCTGTATCTTCCTGAAGAAGTAGGTCCCTCTTCTTCTTCCAGGCTGCCCCTGCTCCGGCTCAGCCTTCCTGGGCAGTTTGCTGCATACCTCTCCTGGACCCAAACTGCTTCTGAATTTGTCAAGTCATGTCAGGGAACCCCCCCACAAATGCATTCTGGGTAACATAAAAATGCCCACGATGTTCCAGGGATCAAAACATTTGGGAAAAGCTTCATACCATGCCCTCTTCTTGGAAATGCATAATGCAGGGTCATCAAGTCAAGTCCCTGAAAAGTCCTGCAGTCAGGAAACCTGTTTTGATGGTTGTTTTTTTTGTGTGTTTGTTTGTTTTTTAAAGATTTTATTGGGGAATTGGGGTAGGGGAACAGTGTTGGGGAATTGGAGGAGGGGACCAGCCAAGTTGTTGTTCTTCAGTCTTCGTTGTGGAGGGCGCCAGTCGCCATCTGGCTTCCCGTCGGCAGCTCGTGGCCTCTAAGCTCAAGGTGCTGTGTTCAATCTTAGTTGCGGGTGGGAGTAGCCACCATCCCATGTGGGAGTCGAACCAGCAGCCTTGTTGTTAAGAGCACACGCTCTATCCACTGAGCCATCCGGGCGGCAGCTCAGCTCAAGGTGCTGAGTTCAGTCTTAGTTGTGGGTGGGCATAGCCATCCTGCCACCCATTGGCAGCTCAGCAACAGCTCAGCTCAGGTGCCACGTTCACTGGCCCATGTGGGAATCGAACCGGTGGCCCTGTTGCTCAGAGCTTGCGCTCTTAAGCCAACTCTTAACCAACTGAGCCCGATTTCTTTTTTTTTTAAAGATTTTATTGGGGAATTGGTGGAGGGGAACAGCGTTGGGGAATCGGGGAAGGGGAACAGACAAGTTGCCGTCTTCTTGTTCTTCAGTTTAGTTGCGGAGGATGTTGCTTCACTGTTGGTATCGTCATTGCGCTCTTCCCGGATGAGGCAGATGGGTCGCTGGCCTCTGGATGTCGCTCACCGCAGCTATTGGCAGCTCACGCTTGGCTGCCAGCCGCTCATGCTGGCTGCTGGCCACTCACTGTAGCCTATGGCAGCCCACTGCAGCAGGGGCTGCAGCCCACACCATCACCGGGGCTCGCACAGCCCAGCTCCAGGTGGAGCTGTTGTTAGCTGTAGAGGGCAGTGTCACTGGCCCTCATGTGGGATCCGAACCGGGGCCACTGGCATCCCAAAACCAGTGCTTAACCAATGCGCCACTCGGCCGGCCCCCGATTTCTTTTTTTAATGCAGGGTTTCCCAACTGAGATGACCCTGAAATCATCTCCCACATCCCCACCATATACCATATACCTATAACAACCCGTAGAACCACTGATCCACTATGGCACACACTTTGGGAAATGTTGCCCCCCAGCCCTTCACCAGAGTATGGCACTGACTTTGGTTTCATTGATTTAAGCCCTTTGTGTTTCTCTGGGCTAATATCACATACAGAATAATCTAAGGTGGTGTCTGCTCAGTAGGGTCTTCAAGAAAGACATACTCAATGGGGATGAAGATTTTCTTAACAAGATTTGATGAGGATGCTACTAGAAAAGATCAAGGGTTTTCCAGAACTTGGGGGGAAGGGGAGTAGAATTTGAAACAACCAGCAGGCCGGGTTTTATTTGTTTTCTATTCAAAGGATAAAGCCAAGGATGGAACGTAATGGAGAATAAGCAAAGTTCACAATCCCGTATGAGGTAAATACTTTTCTGGTGAATGAAAAAAGTAAATGAACAAATTATTTGGTCAAAAAGTTGGGAGACTGGGCTGGCCGAGTGTTGCGGACGTTAAGCGCTGACTTGGGAAGCCAGCGGCCCCGGTTCAGGTCCCACATATGAGGGCCAGTGACACTGCCCTCAAAAAAAAAAAAAATGTGTATACAAAAAGTTGGGAGACTGACTGACTGCCTGAATGAATGACTGTGTGCATGAATGAATGAACAAATGAACTAATGATCAAATAATTGGTCTCCTGGCCTCCACACTCTTCCTACTCTGTTGTATGAGACCTGCTGTGGGGATATATGTATATATATATATATATATATATATATATATATATATATATATATATATATAAAATCTCCTTAAAATCCAGATCTCATCAACCCACTCTTCTATTCAGGAACCCTAGGTGGCTCCCACTGCCTTCAGGATAACATTCATGTGCCTTGACCTGCCATTGAAAATTCTGCCAAACAAAACTCCAACCTACCTTTCCATCCTTCTTTCCCACTATTCCTTGTTGAGCTCTCTTATTCTGTTACACTTGACATTTTATACCTTGATTCTGGTGCTGATTACGAGTGTATACATTCATCAAATTCATTGTATTGTACTTTTAAGATCTGTGTCTTTCTCTTTATTGTAAATTTAATCTAAAAATAAAAACTCATACCTCTTAGATTTCCTTGGTAGGAATTCACTCCTTGTCCATTATTCTCTCAAAGCACTTGGTCCATACTGGAAGCACATCATGACACAGACACCTTCTGTGACAGTTTGCTTCCCCTACTGCACATAAGCTGCCCCCTTGGGCCCTCACAGAGCAAGCACTCAGCAAACATTTATGAGACTGAGTGGGGCCAGATTCATAAAAATAAAGAACAACAGCTATCATGTATTAAGTACCTACTGTGCCAGGCTGTATGCTAAGTTCCTTACGCAAGCTAATTATATATATGCATGGGTTTATATATATATATACACACATATGTGTACACACACACACACACACACACACACACACACACACCCAATGAGATAAATAGAGAGTAGCTATTACGTTTGAAAACAGGCAAACATGTATAACAAACATGAATGGTTTAGCTCCATGACATTAAAATACAGGCAAAATGATGGTGTTACATTTCCAAACTATGGTCACTGGGATTGTGTGCATGTGTGTATGTGTCAGTCTCCATTTTACATTGAGAATAGTGAGGTCCAAGGTGATGCAGTGCCAGAAAGACGATGCAAATCCAGGACAGCTGATCTCAGAGTCATTGAGCTGGACTCCCTCCAAAGTGGCATCTCATAAATCTAGAAGAAATGCTGTAAGGCCTTTGTGGCCAAGAGACTTAAAAACAGCAGTTTCCCTGAAAAGAAATGGTTTGTGGTGAAGAGTGTGTGTGTGTGTGTGTGTGTGTGTGTGTGTGTGTGTGTGTGTGTGTGTTCTGAGAGGAGTAAAGGCTGGGATTTCCACTGCTCCAGGAAAGGGATGCTTAACAAGAGGAAGACTTGGGTTTGTAATCCTGATGGTACCATGTATCAGCTGCACTATATAACCTTGGGCCAGTTACTGAATATCACCCAGCCTGGGTTAGCCCACCTTCAAGGCTGGTGTAACAACAGCACCTATCTCCTGGCATTTTAAGGTAGGATTCCTTGGGATAACGGATGGAAACCTCTCGGCATGCTTAAGTTCTCAGTAAATGCTTGTTGAGTTTATTACTATTTCACCATTTTTATTATAATGAAAACTCCCCACCCTCCTCTCCTTTTCCCACCCACCCACCTCCAACAGCTCTTTGGTCTGCTCCCAACCCCTCCCTCTCCTTGGAGTGTAGAAACCCAGGGTACAGTCCTATAACAGCAGCTGTGACAAATAATTCTGTCCTGAACACTTCTCACAATGGCCAGTCAGCCCAAGGAGTCAAAAAAAGGAGTCAGCTAACTCCCTGCTGGGTGGTGACTCTAGGGTAGGGGTTGGCAAACTGCGGCTCGCGAGCCACATGTGGCTCTTTTGGTACATTCCATCTCAAAAGTTTGCCGACCCCTGGAAGAACCAATCCTGTCCCTCACAACAATTTAAAAATTATTTAAGAGCCATAAATATATTTTTACATAATCACCATTATGTGAATAATATCCTTTACAAATTTTATCAATGAAACTATGATAGTTTTATTTTCATTTTACTTCAGAGCCACATGTATATACCCAAAGAGCCACATGTGGCTGGCGAGCCACAGTTTGTTGACACCTGGCGGCTCTTCTGTCTCAAAAGTTTGCCGACCCCTGTTCTGGGGATACTTAGATGATTTGGGGGTGGGGGAAAAGAATCTTTGTTTTTTTAAGAATCTTGCCACCTGTTTTGGGCTTCTCTTTGCCTAATTCATTCTGAAATGAGGTGATTGGAAGCCTTACAACATGACGAAAGGGGTCACTGTGACCTGAGTGCCCTTTGAGTTGCAGGTGAAGTCCAGGTGCTGGAATTCAGGGGCTAATGGGAAGGCTGGAGCCGGCTAGCTGGAACCTTGCCCTTTGGGATTCTGCCTGAGCAGGGCTGGGTGGGGGTGAGGTTTCCCCATTTTAGTTCTGAAGACCAGACCTTAGGGTTTCCTGCTCTCAGCCTGAAACAATCCTCTGGCCGGTGGAGGACTTGCCAGAGAAAAACCCTCTCGCCTCTCAACAGTTTGAGCTTTTGTCTTTTTTGACTTGTAGAGTCATAGGCCAGTGTTATCTGAAATAAAACAATAATTTTTCTTATTTTTACAAAAGCAACCCATGCTCGTTGATGGGGGAAAAAATAATAAAAATGCTGATAAATATAATGAAGAATAAAAATTAAATACTGATAATTTTCCAACCAAAGAGAACAATAGCTGTTCTTCCTTACCTTTTTCTCTGCTTAGAGGAAAGCCATGACCCCGGGATTAAAGGCACAGGCTCTTTGAGCTGGACTCGAATCCTAGCTATATGCATGTGGGTTAGTCTCTTAAACTCTCTGAGCCTTATTTCCTTGATTGTAAAATGAAAATAAAAAGTGCATCTATGATATTAAAAAGTTATTTAAATCATTTTTTCAAAAGAGAGCATCTATGTTATAGGGTTGAAATAATACCTAAAAGTGACACAACAAATGTTAGCTCTTATTATAGCAAATATATATTCTTACCCCACTCCCCAAAAGACCAGGACACCATGGATACTTTTTGCAACCTGCCTTTTTTCCCTCCCTAGGCAACAATGTGAGCCACTTTCCAGCACTAAATATTCTATGATGATCTTTGTATGGAAGACCTGGCCTCTTTTAAGTCTCCTGTTGATGGACATTCAATTTATATCAAGTATTGCATCATTATAAACAATGCTGCATGAACATAACCATGGATAAATATTAGTGCCCAGCCATAATTATTTCCCTGGGGCCAATTTTAAGAGGAAGGATTGCAGGGCTATAAGGGCAGGTACACTTTTATGACTTTTGATAATTTACCAAATGCCCTCCAGAAAGATTGTACCAAATTCCCTTCCCACCAGCAGGGAATGAGAGTGACTGTTTCCCTATACCATTGCCAACATTGGCTTTTATCATTTTCGTCATCTTTAAGCAATTATTCTTGAGCAAGGGAATTTCATCTATCTGCCTGATTCAACTGGGAACTCCCGGAGGGCAGGGCAGGGAGGTAGTTCCCTCATCTGTGTAGCTCCCGTGCCTGGTGCATGTTCTGCCCACAGTAAACACTCAACAAATATCGGAACTGAGTCTCAGAAGTCAAGAGTGACTTTTTAAGTGCCCTGGACAGCCAATTCTCATACAACGCAAAACCTAACCACCATGAATTGTACCTGGATGAAACCGCACAGAGGAAGGCAAAGGCATTTCCAGAAGCACTGCCCTGATGATATTCAGATAGCAACCAGCCAAGTGATAAGTCCTGAGATCAGCCTGGGTTGGGGCCACTTACCTGCCAGCAGATCTGCATGTGTTACTTGAGATCCACTCCAGTTTCAAATACTTAGTGGAGCTCTGAGCCAGGATCCTCAGGTTTCGCACTGTCACCATTTTGGTGGTGGCTTGGGACACGTTACTTCATCCTTTTGGGCTTGTTGAGTGGGCTGCTTAATAGTGTTTCCACCAGAGGTATTTCAACAATCATGGGATGCTCCCTCCTTCTCCCTTCCAACATTTATTGAGGATTTATTATGCCAGCCACCTGATGCCCAGAAGTAAGAAAGCCTCTCACATTGTTGCCCTTGCTCGTGGGCCAGGGAGAGGAGCCCAGAAGCACGCGGGGATGTGAGCAACTCTGCAGCCAGACACAGGTCCAGTGTCAGGAGAAGCCATTTTTGTCATTGGCCACTCCAATTACAATTCCAGTCCTCAGTCCCCTCCTATGGGGATATCATCTACCAGCTCCTGCCTGGACTTGTCATCTCTATAGCACCCCTCATGCCAAGGCAGGATGACTCCAAAAGTGGCTGCTCCTGCTGCCAGGCCCGACCCTGCTCCTGATTTCAGGACCACCCCTGGGCAGGGTGAGCTGAAGGATGGGATCCTGGGACGAGGGGTCCTGGTTCCTCCCACCTCCCCAGCTTATACCTGCCCTGCCTTATTTTTAGGCTAATCTTTTTTTTTTAATGATATCTTTTATTTAACCCAAATATAAAAACTATTATTTCAATATATAATCAATATAAAGTATTAATGAGGTATTTTATATACATAGTTTTGATACAAATCTTTGAAATCTGGTGTGTATTTTACACCTGCAACACATCTCAATTTGGATGCTACATTTTCAGGGGCTAGTAGCCAAAAAGCCAATGAATACATAAACCAAAGGTGGTAGATCTATACAATGGAATATTATTCAACCATAAGGAGGAATAAAGTACAACATGGAGGAAACCTTGAAACCATGCAAAGTGAAAAAAACAGACACAGAAGACCATACACTGAATGATTCCATTTATATGAAAATGTCTAGAACAGGCAAATCCATAGAGACAGAGTGATTACTAATAGGAATGGGACTTCTTTTGGGGGTAATGAAATGTTCTGGAATTAGTGGTGATGGCTGCACAACCTTAGGAACATACTAACACTCCCTGAGTTGTCTACTTTAAAATGGTGAATTTGGGCTGGCCGAGTGTCTCAGTTGGTTAAGAGTTGGCTTAAGAACGCTATCTCTGAGCAAAAGGGATGCCGGTTCGATTCCCACATGGGTCAGTGACGCTGTGCTAGAACTGAGCTGTCGCTGAGCTGCCAATTTGGCAGGATGGCTCAACTGGAGTAACAACAAGATGGTGGGGTACGCCTGTTCGATGGTGGGGTACGCCCACCCGCAACTAAAGATTGAACTCAGCACCTTGAGTTGAGCTGCAGCCCAGATGGCTCAGTGGATAGAGCGTGCGCTCTTAACAACAAGGCTGCTGGTTCGACTTCTGCATGGGATGGTGGCTACGCCCACCCGCAACTAAGATTGAACACAGCACCTTGAGCTTAGAGCCACGAGCTGCCGACAGGGAAGCCAGGCAGCAACTGGCGCCCTCCATAACTAAGATTGAAGAACAACTACTTGGTTGGTCCCCTTCCCAAATTTCCCAACACTGTTCCCCTCCCCCAATTCCCCAATTTTAAAAAATATATATCTCTTAAAAAAATTAAAAAATTAAAAAAATAAAATGGTGAATTTAATAGTATATGAATTATATCCTAAGTAAAGAATTAATGATACAATATATTAAAAATAAAATGTCCTGTCAAAACAATAAAATTGTCTTTGTTTTTTAAAGATTTTATTAGGGAATTGGGGGAAGGGAACAGCATTGGGGAATCGGGGAAGGGGAGCAGACAAGTTGCTGTCTTTTTGTTCTTCATTCTGGTTGTGGAGGACTTCGCTTCACTGGCCCATGTTGGTATTATCCTTGCTCTCTTCCTGGGTGAGGTAGATCGGTTGCCGGCCACTGGATGGCCATTCACGGCGGCTCATGCCAGCTGTCGGCCACTCACGGTAGCTTATGGCAGCCCACTGCAGCCTCACTGCAGCCTATGCCGTCACTGGTGACTCACAGCAGCCCAGCTCCAGGTCGAGCTGTTGTTCACCATCTTAGCTGTCACTGGCCTAATGTGGGATCCGAACCAGGTCCCTGCCGCTCAGAGCTGGCATCCCAAGCCAGCTCTTGACCAATGCACCACTCGACTGGCCCAATAACATTATCTTTAATAGGAAAATACTTTATACTGATTCAGTTTCCAAATTTAAATGCAAATTAATGAAAATTAAATAAAATTTACAAGTCAGTTCCTCAGTCACACCAGCCACAATTCAAGTCTCAGTAGCCACATGTGTCCAGTGGCTACCATATTGGACAATGCAGCTCTGAAGTATCGCTACTCCATGTAACCAAATGAGGGTTTGACTGGCCACCCCTGGGCACCCCTGGGTAAATCCTGAAATACTGGAGGCCAATTGGTTCTAGGACACTGCAGTGGATGAATGATCCTGTAACAGTATACAGACCCCTTTTTTCCTACCTTGAGCCCAATCATAACAATTTTATCATTCCTTTCCAACAACTCTATCTTACAGGTGAGAAAATCCATAGAATGTCAAAACTAGAAGGGATCTTTGAGAACACCAATTTTGAAAAATTAACATAAAGTCCACTCTTGGCAGTGTACAGTGCTGCGTGTTTTGACAAATGCATGATGCGGTGTGTCCTCCACCACAGTCAAGATACAGAATGGTTCTATCATTTGCTCCATTACCCCCCTGCTGCCCAGTCACTGTTTTAAGCTTCCATTTCTTGACTGCCCACCATGGACCAGCACAGTACATACTAGCTTTCTTACTTAATATCCTCAACAACCCTATGTAGTGGTCCTTCTGCTCTTTGTGGCAGTACTGGGATGTGAACCCAGACACACCAGCTCCAAAGCCTACATTCTTCTTATTTTATTTTATTTTATTTTATTTTATTTTTTTAGGGCAGTGTCACTGGCCCTCATATGTAGGACCCAAACCGGGGTCGCTGGCTTCCCAAGCCAGCGCTTAACCACTGCGCCACTTGCCCGGCCCTAAAGCCTACATTCTTAACTACCAATTTCCAAGAGTCATTCCACACTGAACCACTCAGAAGGCCCTCCTTCCAGGCCACTCAGGGCAGAAGGGAGGCACAGCAAAACATCCGAGGGGCAATAACCAGTAGTCAGCCGTCTCCTGCCCAGGCAGCTGGGCAGCCTCTCTCCACCCCATGGGATACAACCCTCTGGGGTCTCAAAATCAGTTTTCAGGCTTCATCAGCCAACAATGCTGTTTTACTCGCAAATGACCTGTTGTCATCTTCCTGATTATCTAGATCTTTTTTGTACAAACCCCTGTCCTTCCTCCAACTGGGTGATACCAACACTTTCCAGGCTTCACTGCAGGTGAGGAGGAAGTCAGGCTGTTTTTTGAGGAAGCCGAAGAGATTCAATAGCAGAAGCTTCTCTCTGAGGTCTCTCCTGGGTCCTGCTGACAACTCCGCTCCAGAAAAGCTGGGCGAGAGAAGGGTGGTTCCACACTCGAGTTTCCGGTTGCCATTACCCAAGTTTAACCAGCAAATTTTTATAAACGAACCCCCTCTGAGAACTGTACAGTAATTCTATGTAATACCTGGTCTTTCAGGATAAAGAGAGGCAAGGAGAAACCAAACATTCCAGGGCTGTGGAAAGGCAGCTGCTCCCATTCCTATGTACTTCTGTGACAGCTCTCATTATGTAAAGAAGCCAAGTCCACATGCACATGCATGCACACACGCGCGCGCGCGCGCACACACACACACACACACACAATGTACTACAGAGTCAAACACAAATGATGACTGATAAATTCTCTTTTTCTCTTTAGCTTCTTCAGCTCCCTGGGCTTGGGGGCGGGATGTGGGCCTGGATTGAGGAAGGTGGGATAAATTACCAAAAATAAAATAAATATTTTTCTTTTGTCCTGAATGTGACAGACGGTTAAAACTAAGCTTGAGTATAATTTACCAGGGAAGCCCTTGCCTGGGGCTTATGAGTTTACTTTTTTTTAAGCCTCAAAGGCAATGTGTGTTCATTGGACAAATTTTTCAAAATTGCCAAAAGCAAATAAATAACTAAAAAATTTTTCACTACATTATTCCATCATTCAATGCTAATATTTTTTTTTCCTTTTTTAAAAAATATAGTTGACACACAATATTACATTAGTTTCAGGTGTACAACATGGTGACTCAATACTTATATTCTTTATGATGTAATCACCACAGTAAGTCTTCAGTGTGAATATTTCAAAATCTTCCAAACTATTTTTTTCTGTCCATAAGTGGATTTTTTTCCCCCACAAACAATGAAATTGCACACAGGATGCTGTGTTTTATAAACTTGTCTGTTTTAAAAAATTGCAGCAATGGTTTTTCTTTTTTCTTTTTTAAATAGCTATATCAATAGTTCTTAGGCACACCAGGTAAATTATTAATATAACCAGAAAGGATCCCCGCCAGCCTCCTGGGAGATGAACATGATTAAGCACAGTAACTTCAGCGTGGTTTATTAAGGAGATAAACTCCTCCATCTCTTCTTGTGAAGCGTGGCTGTTAAACAGCCAAGGCCCAAGATGAAAGGCAAGTGGCATGGCTGAATCAGCTCTTTGCATTGGTCGGGCCTACCATCTGTTTTATTAAGAGTGCTGGTGTGTCCAACACCCGCAGAATGAAAAGAAAGGCATTCTTGTGGACTAGGACGGTATTCCCACACCTCCAACCCTAAACCCACCTCGCCCCCCCTCCCCACCCACAGAGCTGGAGGCTAAGGGGAAAATGCCCTCCAGTGAAAGCACAGACCCACCTCAGAAACCAGGATGCTCAGAAAAACAGCGAGTAGGATGTGACTGCTGTTTCTGAATGTAAAAAGAAATGTATATACAAAATCTCCCCAGTTCCAGGCTAGTTGTGTATGTTGTGCTTGCTTGGGGGGCCAGGAAATAGGTGGCTCAGGGCCCTTGGTGCGTAAGAGGGCCCCTCCCCGCCGCTTGACTTAAGCTGAACTAGCTCTCCTTTGTCCACTGCAGTGAGCTGGGCATTTTTGTTCCTGGTCCAATGCCAAACTTTGCAAGACTGTAAATGACTATAAAAACCCTAAGACAGAAGGCTCAGGAAGGAGGAAATACTAATTAAGGAAACCCTGAATGTCCTCAACCTGCCCCTTAATAAGAGGGACATAATAGCAGGCAAAGTGGAGAAGCTCATAAATTACTGACAAAGCTCCAGCGTGGTTGGGGGTGGGGCCTGGCAGATGGAGAGCCCAGGTTCATGTCTGGGGTTAATGGAACCTGCCTGGTCCTTGGGGTTGTGTAATGCCAGGCGCGGTGTTTCCTTCCTGCCTCCCTGGGAGAGGTGAGTAAGTTTGATCATAGCACAGTCACCGAAAACCAGAGTGATACTTGCTCTGGGCCACAGAGCCCGAAGTGGGTCACCGGAGATGGTTAGAACTCATGCTGGGTCTTGGAGAGATGCTCCCAGATCAGTAAATAACATACTCCTCCCTTTCCGTCTCCCTGTTTCTCATCTTCCCCTCCCCATCATTTACCACAGGAAATAAGGGACAGCTGGATACAAGGACAGGGCTACTTTGGGCTTGTAAAGCCCCCTTCCAAAAATAAAATAAAATAAAAATAAAGCCCCTTTCCCGCTGAGAGCCCCAGGTTCTACAACCGTGGTCTCTCTCAGCCTCCTGGCAAAAAGATCAACACGCTCAGCCAGAGAAAAATTCAGAAACAGAGAGATTTATTGACTGGATTCCACTCACACAGCAAATTGGGGGATCCATTTCATGTGCTTTCCATTGAAGATCCTGTTGCTTACTGTAGACCCTACAGTTTGATGGCTTTATTTGAGCAAAATGGAAACCCCATGACAGTCCACATTTTCATGACTAGGATCGGGACGAAACTGAAAATGTCCCAGGTGACACATCCAATACCAAGAGGTTTCCTGACGCTCAATGACTGTGTCTATGTGGACAGTGATCTCAGGACTCTTCTTCAATAAAGCCTACCAACCAGTGAATGCATGGCGCCTGAGCCTTATCGAACCCTTATCTATCTCAGGCACATATATTTTCTCATCTAGTCCTCACAAGAAACCTGGGAGGAAACCCAGGCTCAGACAGGTGATATGGTTGCCCACAATCACACAGCGTCAGTCAAGATTCAAACCCAGCGCTGTTGGGTTTCAGAGCCAGTTTCCTAACTGTGTGATTACAACCAGACTTGGTACCGTTTGGGATGCAAACTGGGGTGAAGGTTAAGATCCAAGGCTATGGAGCCAAGACTTGGAAACAACCGAAATGCCCATCGGTAGATGACTGGATTAAGAAACTGTGGTACATTTATACAATGGAGTATTACTCTGCTATAAAGAAGAATGAAATTGTATGATGTGCAACGATATGGATGGACCTAGAGACTATTATGTTAAGTGAAATAAGTCAGTTGGAGAAAGACAAATATCATATGATCTCATTATATGTGGAATTCGGAAAACTGAATGAATGAGCAAAGGAAACAGAAACAGTCTCATAGACAGAGAGGAAAAACAGGGTTGCTAGTTGGGAGCAGGGTGGGGATGAGGGAGAAGGGGAAGGGATTAGACAGCATAAATAGGTAACTACAGTATTGTCACAGGGATATGAAAGACAGTTCGGGGAATATAATTAATAATGTAAATATTTTGTGGGGTGTCAGATGGTCACCTGTCTTGTTAAGGAAACCACTTCATGGATGGAATAGAGGCTTGATGACTGCACTGTATACCTGAAACTGATGTTGTATAATATTATATGCCAACTGTAATTGAATATATAGATAGTCACGGGATGTGGATTATACGGTGGAAGGGAGTCAAAGGAATTGTAATAGATATGTATGATATAGGGGGAGGAGTGGGGGGAAGAATTGGGGGAGTGGGGTTGTCACTTTGAGGGGTAAAAAGTATAACTATTGTACTGTGTTGTACACCTGAAGCTAATTAAAATAAATAAATTAAAAAAAAAATATATATATATATATATGCACTACAGCATTTTCTCCAAGGACAACATTAAGTATAAGAAGAAAAAAAAAAAGATCCAAGTCTATGGAGCCGGAAAGACCTTGGGGTCTGTCTTGGCCTCTTACTCTAGCGTGAGTCACTTTGCCTCCCTGAGACTCAGTTTTCTCATCTGTAAAATGGGAAAAATAATGCCCTTTGTAAGGATTAAATGAGATACCTCACATAAAGTCTTAGCACTCATGTAAGTCATCAGTCACCGAGCTGGGAATGTGGGCTTCTGGGGGCACCCAGGTGGAAGGGGTTGGGGAGGGTTCTGGCAGAACCCTCAGAGGAGCCGCAGAAAGCGGTGCTCCTCATATCCACAATTTTGGTGGAACCCATAATTATAGGCCCTGCTGCAGCCCCTGGTACTGAGGCAGTGATAGCATCTTTGTAATTCTCCAGGGTCAGGCCTGATTATCCCATGGACGGGCAAACACAGGGTGCCTCAGGAGACGGGTGGGGAACAGGCAGGCCAGGCACTTTTCTCTGAGTCAGGCAAAAGGACACACCCAGCACTGCCCCATGGGGCACCCACCCAAACGAAGAAGCTGCCGCTGCCCCTTTCACAGGAGATTGCAGAGTGAGATTGAAAGCCCTGGAGTTTCTGCCCAGGTACTGTTTTTTGGGTTTTGTTTTTTCCCTTCCCCAAGAGCTCATATGTAATATGCTGAATTTATGCTAAATTCATATTAAATAATAGCTCTTGTCAAGTGAGTTCTTACCATGTACCAGGCTCTGGGCTGGGCACATCTTAATTATGATCTAATTTACTCTTCCTAACAGCCCCATGGGGTGGTATCAATTGTTCATATGTATATAACAGTTACTATGTGCCAGGCACCATCCTAAGCATTTCATGTGTATTAATTTATCCAATTCTATGAGGGGAGTACTATTATTACCCCCTTATTACAGATGAGGAAACTAAGGCTCAAAGAGATTAAGTAACCGAAACTGCTTGAGGTGACAGGGCTAGAAAATGACGGAGCCAGTCCTCAAAGCAGGGCAGTCTGGACCTGGTCACATAGTTACCCCTATGTGAGCTACTGTTATTATTCCCATTTGGCAGATGAGCATACTGAGGCTCAGAGACAATCCACAGCCAGTCAATGTCAGAAGTGCGATCTGGCACTGAGGTCCATGCTCAAATCTTTATATCAGACTGGCCTCCATCCTGACTGTAGTTGGTATTCTTTCAGTCACATGACAGCTCTGGGGCAACCACTGAGTGGTCAGGGAAGGCTTCTTAGAGGAAGGGACGTTGAACTGAGTTTGCAAGGATTGGATTCTCCAAGTAACCAAGGCAGAGAAGAGCATTCCAGATAGAGGGAACAGCATGGCAAAGGCTATGATGGGAAATGGTGTATATGGAAGAAGCCTTAAGGAGCCCTGGAATTGAAGACTTTGGGACACCAGCATGCTGTTATCAGCTACCGAATGAACACGGACTCATGGAGCAGATGACTTTTAAACTGTCATCAACTTTTACTCTCAGTATCCTCATTGTATCTGAGGGGTCAGGAACACTTTTGTTGGTTTTGCCCAGCGCTCTGCTAGGCTGTGGGGACATGCCAAAAGCTCCCTGCTCTCCAGCAACCCCACATCTCAGGTGGGGAGGGGTTTGAAGATGCAGCCCAGGCTGCTGGTCAGTGAGAATTTCTTAGGGTGGGAAGTCAGGATGAGGGCAGGGGTCGGAGGTGATCAAGTGTTCGCTATGGAAGCCCAGAGGTGGGCACGATGTGATACATTCCAACAGGGACCACCAGGGAGGGCCTCACAGGAAGGGTGACCTCAAAGTGTGGCTTGGAGGTGTGGGGAGAATTGTGATAGACAAGGATGGGAGAACACGTTCTGGGCCAAGGAAGCAATAGCAGTGGAAAGGCCCAGAGATAGGAACACACAGGGAGACAAGGGAACAGGGAGCAGCTAGGCTGGGGCACAGTGTTTATTGCAGGAAAGAAAGTGGAAAGAGATAAGACTAGAAAAGTTCTGTTGGCACAGACTGAGGAGAAATGGGAAAGAGGCAAGCAAAGGAGTCCTGACCCAGTGATTTGGGCATTGGGATCTGGGCACCATCTTGAGTAGGGCACAACCCCACTCTCATGTTGCCACCACCCTGTGGAGTGTCTGCCTCCCGGAAGTGCCTCTGAGGGACGAGAACAATCATAGCCCAGAGGGACAGTGTCTCATAGTGGCAAGGAGGGCAGCTTCTGGAGCCAGTTGTGTGGGTTCAGGTCCAGTTGCTCTGCTAAGTGGCCCTGTGACCTTGGGCGAGTTACTTTGCTTCTCTGGGGCCTCAGTGTGCTCTTCTATAAGATGGGACAGTAATACTTAATCTCCTAGGATTGGTGTGAGGGTTAAATCAGTTAATACGCTTATAAGGCACAGCACAGAGCCAGCCACTTAAGGAGTACGCCTGTTATGCTGGTGCCTGTTACATATCCACCAACTCATTTCACTGCTCTCCCTTTCCAATGATGGTCAGAGGAGGGGCGCCATGACAGTTCCATTCCATTCACGCATTGGTTCCTTTGACAGTTTGCTTGGTCACCCCATTGGTCAAGCATTCCACTCCCTCCCTTCCTTTTCCTGCCCCCTTCCACAAATATGTGTTGAGTACTAACTCTGTTGACTGCTTCCTTCTTTTAAAAGAAAATCCTTTTACTGTGTCTATTCTCTCCAATATTAAAAGGATCATACAATTAAAAATTTAAGTTCTTATTATTCTCTCAGGTTATTTATTCATAGCTTTATTAGAACAAAAAATGTATTTGGGGCCATTTAGGAAGTTAAGATGCATTCAACAAAGCTGAAAATATCAATAACATGAGATACCACTTATTAAGCACATACTGGTGATCAACAAGACATTGTATCTACTCTTCACATGTACATTGCTTTCTACCTGGTGTTGGGGGAGATCTGTGGGAAGCTCAGTTCATGTCTGGCCCCCTTTTTTTCAACTCAGCCATTCATAGGGCACTGATCTGTGCCAGGCTGTATGCTGAGCACAGAGAATAATGATGAGTAAACTGCAACCCTGCCCGGAGTGACCTGCCATCTTGGCCCCAAGCCTGAGACTCTGCACTGTTAACCGTAACCCAGCAGGATCCATGCTGAGCAGTTTCATGGGAATCTCATGGAGACAGAGGAGCCCCAAGGCCACACCATAGGTGACACGAGAGGAGAGGGCCATCATTTCAAAGAGAGAATGTCCTGATTTGTCTTGGTATCACGAAGTCCCTTAATTGACTCTAAAGTTCAACATTCAGATTGCTGCATGGTTTTTAGGTGCAGCCAGAAGAGGGGAAGGATGGGACAAAGAATAGATGAAAAAGATGTCAGCCTGGAGCTCCGGTGCAGACAGCCCTTCACCCAAACCTCAACTGAGCCTCCCCACTCCGCCCCCCCGCCGCAGTGCTCAGCCACAAGGTCATGGGGCAATGGTGATAATAATAATAGTAATCTTTATTTTTGAGTACCTACTACATGTCAGACATTGTGCTAGCTACAGTTTCTCGACTCTGCAAGGGAGGAGAAGCTGAGCTCAAATATTGACACTTCCAAGCTCATACAGCTGAGCTTGCCTGTGATCTGGGGTGGGCACCAGGGAGCTTGCAGAATGCCCAATTGAACCTTAAAAGCACAACATAAGACTTATCCTGGGAGTGGATGTAAGGCTGAATTATCAACAGTCAATCCTCAGTATTCGCAGATCCTCTATTTGTGAATTGGCCTACTCGCTAAAATGTATCTGTAATCCCAAAACCAATACTTGACATGCTTTTGCAGCCATTCTCAGACTTGCATGTGTGGTGAAATATCCGAGTCACCTGACACACACATTCCCAGCTGAGGCTGAACAAGGTGATCCTCTGCCTTCTGGTTTCCTTTCTCACACTATAAACAAGGGTCCTTTTCGTGGACTAGTTAGTGCTGCACTTTTCACATTTTTATGCTTTTTCTTGGTGATTTCACTGTTTAAAATGGCTCCCAAACATAGTGCTGAAGAGATGTCCAGTGGTCCTGAGCACAAGAAAGCTGGGATGTGCCTCCCAGAGAAAACATGTGTCCGATAAGCTTCATTCAACAGGGATGTGAAATACCTTATGAAGAATATAGTCAATAATGTTGTAAAGACTATATAGGGTGTCAGATGGGAACTGGACTTATCAGGGGGATCGCTTCATAAATTATACAAATGCCTAACCACTGCATTGTACACCTGAAACTAATATTGAATGTCAAATATATATATATATATATATATATATATATATATATATATATATATATATTCACAGGATGTAAAGTGCAGCATAGGGAATATAGTCAGTGGTATTGGAATCGTTATGTATAGTGTCAGATGGGTAGGAGACTTGTTGGGGTTATTACTTTGTGAGGGGTGTAAATGTCTAATCATTATGTGTTTTTGTACACCTGAAACTAATAAAAAAAAAAAAAGATAAGCTTCATTCAGTCATGAGTTCCAGTGCTGCTGGCTGTGAGAGCAAGGTTAACAAATCAACAATTTATATTAAATAAGGTGCACTTAACAGAAACACATCGAAGAAGGTTATATGTTGTTGAGTTCATGAAAATGTGATCAGAGAGGCTCACAGGAACCTAACCCTATATGCCTCTTAGGAGCAATAGGCCAGTATTAGCTAATTTCGTGCTTGTGGTCACTTTATAGAACATAATAACTATAGCAAATAACGAGTTTGCTGTTTATAACAAAATGGGATTTTGTTATAAAATAAATATGGTTTTTTGCTTTCTTAAAATGCGTATACATTTTTTGACACCGTGTGTGTGTGTGTGTGTGTGTGTGTGTGTGTGTGTGTGTGTGTGTAGGTGTATTTCCATTATTTAAAGAATTTCTAAAATAATTCAGAAGAAAATACAACAAAACATTGAAAGTCCGCCTTCATTTCCCCATCTTCACCCTCAGCCAATCACTCTCTCCTCATTAACAGTTTGATGTTTTCTTTTCAGACTCATTTTAAAAAACATTTATAAGGTATATTTATTATTTTCCCACCAAAGTGCAATGATTTCTTAATCTTCTTAATCGGACTTATATATGTTGACCATCATATCAAGGGACACGTGCACCGATTTAGGGTTGTTTTTTAAGTAACCTCAACGGGATCCTACTACATATACTATTTTGCAGTTTGTGTTTTTAGACAACAGCAGGTTGTGCAGCATTTTCTGTGTGTTGGTACCCAAAGAACTGGCCTGCTCTTTTTATTTGATTTATTGATTTTTTTAAGTTATCTGTGGGATGTGAGTGTTCTTTCACTTATTTAACCATTTTCCCCTTGGATAGACATTTAGGTTGCTTCCATTTTTCATGATCACAAACATTTTCTTTTGGTTATGGCAAAGGAGACTCATTCCTGAATCAAGGTCCCTTTCTGCCCAGAGGGCTGTCACTGGGAGAGCCTGGGGTGAAGACTTGTTCAGATGTGGGGCAGAGTGAACCTCCACAGAGCTCCGGTTACGGTTACGTGGGACAGAAGCAGGTGCCTGAGACGGCAGGGCAGGCGGCGGGCACCGGAGCCTGCCCCCTGGTAATGCGTGTGGTCCCATACCTCAGGCCCTTGTGCAAACACCCGGCTTTGTCACTGGCTGAATGGGAAAGTCAGCCCCAAATTAGCACTAATGTGAGGGCGTTTAACCCTCTTGTGAGGCCCTTTGAGAAAGCACAAAAGAACTTTTTTTTTCAGGGGCTAAACTGTCCAGCCCAAACAGGTCTGACTTGGAGCCACATGCCCAGCAGGAATGCCAGGCCTTAGGGAGCTGCCCTCTTCTGGTAACCCACAGATGGAATTTTGAACACAGCTCCGGATCCTGCAGGCCTGCAATTCCAGGGCATGGCAGGCTGGGGTCAAGTTCCAAGGAGGCAAGAGCTCATGGCTGGTTAGTGCTTTGACATCAGGGAGGCCTGGGTTCAAATCCCACTCTGAGCCCTCACAGGCTGAAAGCCCTCAAGCCAGTTCCTTCTCCCTGTAAGCCTCAGTTCCCTCATCCATAAAATGGGGACTATAACAGTAGTAACTTCTAGAGCTTATTAAGAAGGTTAAATGAGACAATGCAGGGTCCCCTCAGGGAGGCCTGTCCAGATCACATTGCTGAGACTCTCAGCCTTCTTCTGCCCAGCCCCACATTTCTTTCCTATTTTATTTTTCCTCCATGGCAACTGTCACCTTCTAACCTGCTGTATAAGTGACTTATTTATGTCATTTGTCATCTGTCTTCCCCAACCATTAGCTGCACAAGAGCACAGCCTCTTAGCTCTGGTTCATTGCTGTCCCCAGGACCCTCACGCAGTGCCTGGCACGTAGTCAGTCTGATAAAAAGGCAGATTCGGTGGCACCTGCTGCTGTTGGCGTTTTTCTTATTCTGTGCAACTCCCCGGGCATGTAGACACCCAGGCCCCTGTGGCCCTTGGCCATTCTTGTCAGGATTCCCACCATCCTCAGCTCGTAACCCCAAAAGAGAGAAATATTTTTGGACCCATGGAAAACCACAGCAGGGTGTTGGATGGGCCTTGTCCATAAGTTTTCTCTGAAATGAGTACGTGTGTGTGGGGTGGGGAGGGTCGGGTGTATGTGTGTTTAATAACATGTGTGACTGGATGTTATCCCTTCAGCAGAGGAGCCTGGTGGGGCCACACTTACTGTGAGGGGCTTCCCTTTCTCTCAACGTGGAGATGGGGCGTAACTGCAGGGGGAGTGTTTCGCTGGGCGTGTGGCAGCCTGTGTGTGTGCTGGTTGCGGGGAGGCGTGGGTGAGGCCCAGGGTTTGCCAGCGGCCTCTGCTTTAAAACAGGCCTGTCTGGGCCTGCTTGCCCCTAATCTGACCACAGAATCAGGGAACCGACTGAACCCCAAGTTCTAGGGGAGCTCAGCCTGGGGCCCAGAACTATGAAGCACCCCAGCCTGAACTCAGGCTCTGCCACAGTCTCTCTGGCTTTCGCCCAAACATGATCCCACAAGACGCCAAGTCTATGGGCCACACGTGGGTATTGGAGGTTCCAGATCCACAGGCCATGCTTCTGAGAGGGACATTGATGTTTGACAAGTAAGGGTCAGACCTGTGCGAGTCGCTGGGAACGGAGGGATAAGCCATGCAGACCTGGTCCTCCTCCTATAGGACTGAGGAGGTGGGCGTTAGACAACAAAGAGCTGCTTAAATCACAGTGTGAGGAACTGTGAGTGCTTCTTCCTGGGCGCCTGACCTAGGCTGAGGGTGTTTTCTACATAAATCGTATTTAAGCTATGGCCGGAAGGATTGTTGGTGTCAATCTAGTGAAAGGGCTGGGGCAGTGGTGGGTCGAGGAGAATTAGGTCTCAGGAAGGGGGAACCGTATGTGCTTGCCAGAAGCAATCCTGATACACAATGTCATTCCACCTAAACTCTGCAACACCCCAAGGGGATACTTCTTATTTTGCAGATGAGGACAGAGAGGTTTGAGGAGGTTATGTAACTTGCCTGGGGTTCCACAGTTGCATTCTGAGCACGTGGGGTTTTCCTGGGGACACAATCTGAGTCGCCCATCCCTCCAGAAGACCAGTCCCATTTACCTTTGGAAAACGTTCAGAAAGTCTCAGGGTTCATGAAGGAGAATGAGATTGTGAATGAGAAACGGGAGAACCTTGCTTCCGAGGTTACCAGGAAGGTGATTCCAGGATTCAAACATCCTTCTCCAGCCTGGCTCTTCCTTGGATCCTGTCCCATCTGATTTATGCCTTGTGAAATGAATCACAAAGCAGAGCAGGCCAGATATGTGTAGGTAAGTAAATAAGCCAAACATGTGGCCCAGTTCCCTCCTCCTGGACGAAGCAGCTCTGTTGGAGTCTCCAGACAAAACAGTGCGTCTTGCCGTTTTAGTTTAATTAATCACAGGTGATTTTCCTCCGCGTTGTTGAATAAGGTCAGCTGAAAGAGGTCATGAAAACACCCTTGTGGCTGGGCTCCTGGGGTATAAGCAGGAGGCAACTCTGGCAATTCTGGACGAGGGCCTAAGTCAGGTGAGAGTCACTCACCGTCACTTGCTCCACATTTATTTAAAGTCTGATGAACTGTCTCCCTGTCCCATGGTGAACACAATCACAGCTTGACTTCCTGGGCTGGAGAAGGGGATGTCGTTTTTTTTGAGGAAGCTATAAATGGCATCCTCCATGCTTCCCGACAAGGACAGGATGACTATGATTGGGGCCTCCGAATGGTAGCATGGCCCAGGTACCCACCCGTCTTCAGGTAACCACACCCACCTGGGTAAGCACTGGGTAACTAGCATGAGCCACCATGTGCATAGGCAATCTGTGCAATTCCCCATTTGCCCTGGTGAATCCATGTCTACCAACCTTGTCCGTGGTACAGGGACCTCTGGGAAGAAGCTCAGCAGGGATGCCTGGTCCAAAGGGCTCAGGCGACAACCCAGCTTCAGGAATGGGCTCTCATCCCTCTCCTTTATCTACCCAGAGTTGAGGAGGTGGAGGGCCCTGGAGACGTTTGAAAATCACTTACACAAAAGAGTACGCACTGTATGATTCCATTGATGTGAACGTCTAGAGTAAGCAAAACTATTGTTTAAAAGAAAAAAAAGAGAGAGAGAACAGTGGCTGCCTAGGGGTGAGACAGTGAGAAATGGTAAGCAGGAGTGTTGACTTGCAAGGGGCATGAGGGAACTTTCTGGGGTGATGGGAATGGTCTGTATCTTCACAGGGTTTGGGGTTACACATGCATGCATTCTTCAAAGCTTAACTGTATTTAAGATTCGTGCATTTCATCACATATAAATGTTATATAAAGAGGATAAAAACTGTGAACAAATACTAAACTCTTTAATGACAGGCATGCTGAAATGTTTAGGGGAAGTATCCTGATGTCTGCGATTTACTTTATGTTTGTTTGGTTTTTTTGGGTTTTTTTGGTTTTTTTCTTAAGGGCAGTGTAACTGGCCCTCATATGTGTGACCGGAACCGGGGCCGCTGGCTTCCCAAGCCAGCGCTTAACCACCACGCCACTCGGCCGGCCCTGCGATTTACTTTAAAATGCATGATAAAATAGACTTATTTGTGAATGGGTCGAGGGACGGCTTTATAGGAAAGAAGGGCATGTGCAGTAAAATTAAAATGTTCATGGTAGAATCTAGATGGAAGATCTGTGGGAGTTCACTGCAGGATTCTTTCAACTTCCCTGTATTTTGAAAAATTTCCAAATGTTGAAGAACGCACTTGCAGTGCACAAACATCATGTAGCACAAAAGAAGCCAGACACCAAAGAATACATGATGTGTGACTTCCGGTAGCTAAAGAACAAAACCGACATGCTCAAATGATGACATGAGTCGTCAAGATGGAGGTCAGGACCGGGGTCTGAGTCACTGATGGGAGGGAGTGTTCCATTTGTGAACAGTCATGATTGGTACACTTTCCTATAATGTTTATTACTCTTCTCTGTTTGTATGCAGAATAGATGCTATATTCTATTAATAGTTTAATTATACATGATTAAATTTAACATAGTACATTTTAATTCAATGTAATTAAATACACTGAATTGAATAAATTAATTTAATGAAGTAAATAAAATTTTTAATTAAATGTATAATTTAATAAAATGGGTTTTAGAAAGACTTGCAATGTTACCAACCTGCTTCAATCAACCGAGGGTAATAGCTCACCACTTACCCTACTTTCTCTGGTCTTTATTCTTACCCTCTTCCCCAGGACTCCGCTGTCCCCATCTTCAGTCAGCACAGTCCCCACAGGTACCACATGGCCCCTTTGCCCACAGACTAGCACAGTAGCCCAGCTGGCTCAGCCCAGCAATTCTCCTGTTATTAAGTTGATGGCTGCTGCCCTTTGGTGAGTAACTTGCCACCCAGGAGCAGTTATCTGCCGCTGCCACTGCGCAAAGGAAGCTCTGTTCAGGCTCAAAGCCAGTGCATGCCCAGAGCGCCGGCAAGACCAAGGGCTTCCTCTGGGCCTCGTGCCAGGACCCGGCCCTGAAGGTGGGCCCGAGCTTTCCAAAGGTGTCTGCCAAGCACAGGATCATCAGGATGTGCTCATTCCTGAGCATCAAGCCAGGTTCTCTTCCACCCACCCACTCGGCTAGAGCCCAGGCTGGCTTTCCTGGGGACAGCTAGTCATTCTGTTGTGAAGTGTGTGGCCACCACGGAGCAGGTGGTCTACAAGCCAAGGACTCTCAGATGGAGAATCAGCCCAACTCCTGCCCCAGAGGGATGGGTGCTTAGGACCAAGTGGGCAGTAACCACAGGTGGGCAGTAAACACACATTAGAGGATATACAATAGTAGCAGAGGCCTTAATTGCAAAACAGCGTATCAAAGCATCACCCGTGTTGTCACATTTGGTACTACTATTATGCCATTTCTCAGATGAAGAAACCAAGGCTAGAGAGGTGAAGTAACGTGCCCCAGAATCCAGATGGGGTGACTCTGAAGAGCCCCTACTATTGCCTGCCTTGTTACGCGAGCGCCATGATGATAACAATGATAATGCCTAACATTTATTAACTCCCAAGGGTGTTCCAGGTACCACACCTAAGCACTGTACATACATACGTTTTTGTATTAAATCACTAGAAGTACCCTATGAAGTAGGTATTATGATTATTCCTCATTTTATGGAAGTGGAAGCTGAATAAATGAAAGGCTGCTGGACTTGACTCCTAAATAAGAACTAACCTTGATCACGTGCCTTTAATCTCCACAGCCCTAATACAAGGAAGGTGTGAGTTCTCCTATTTTCTAAATGGGGGAAACTGAGGCTTAGAGCAGATAAGTAAACTGTTTACACATCTAAATGTGCTAGAGCTGGGGTTCAAGCCCTAGGCAGTCTGTCCTCCAAACCCACTTCTACCATCCCACCCTACTGTACCAGTCGTCTTCAGCCATACTTAAATAAAGAACAGATTATATCTGGCTGGACTGATTCAAGCTGTTGAGCAGCAAAATATCTGGGTGAACAGGAAGAGAATAAATCAGGTGACTCAAAAGGGATGTGGAACTGCCCCAGAGGCCTCTCATTCTTTGGGTTCAAATCCCAGCTTTACCATTTACTAGCTGTGTGATCTTAAAAGCATGTTGCCAAACTTTTCAGTACAATGAGGATGATGATAGCAGTATAACAGTATCTATCTCACAGGGTTACTATAAGGGTTAGAGCAGTTAATGTATGTAAAGTGCTTAGAACACAGCTTGCCACGCTGAAAGCATTGCCTGAGTGCCCGAGGGTGCCATAAATTAGGCAATGAACCCAAGTTACTTCAGTTTTGCTACATGCAAAACTATCTTTGCTGAGTTGTGATTTGATGTTATGCCTCGGTTTTTATAAAGGGGGGATTGCAACAAGCAGTCACTGAAGGGTGTGTCAGTGTCGTCGGCAAGTTTGGGAATGTTAGTCACCAAGTTGCACAATGCCCCAGGGGAGAATGCCTCGCTCCGGACTAGCACGCATGCTGTCTTGGGGCAGCTCCACACCCCCTTGGCTGTCATAAAGTTGGAAATGAAATGAAATATGATGTTCATTGCCTATGCCCAGGCTCTAGATACAATGAGCCTGTTGGTTGCTTTTCCTGTTGGTTGCTTCCTTTGTTAAAAAAAAAACAAAAACAAGTTTTTTAACAATGTTGTTTTCAAAACAAATTGTTTTATAGATAATTTCTGATTTTAAAATAAGTGCATTTTGACTATATACACACACAAAAATCACCTTTTTGATGTATCCCCTTGCAGACTTTGATATACACATTTCAGTATGTATAGTGTGTGTGTGTGTGTGTGTGTGTGTGTGTGTAAACAAAATTTTAGAAAAGGGAGATTCATGACATACTGTTTTGAAACCCACTCTTTTTCTTAGTCTACCAGAGATATTTTAATGTGTCAACAATAACAACAGTAATAATAATAATTCATCAGCAAAATGTTTGTTATCCAGAAATATTTTCTAGGCACTGAGAATATAGAAATGGAAAAACTAAACAAGATCTCCCCCTCGTTGGAGTTATCAGGCCATAAACCACTAAAAGTAAAATAAATTAAAATGTTTATTTCAGTTAGTATTGTGAAGAAAACAATGCACTATGTTGAGGTAACATTTGAAAGGGGTGGTCATAGAAGCCTTCTTTGAGGAGGCGACATTTGAGCTAAGGCCTGAGTGATGAGAATGGGCTAGCCTTGGACTGGACCCAGGAAGAGGAAACAGCAAGTGCAAAGGTCCTGAGGTGAGAACGAGTCTGGCCTGCTTTAAGAACAACAAGAAGGCTAGTGTGGCTAGAGCTGAGTGAGAAATCAAAATGCAGATCTTACAAATCATGGGAAAGGGTTGGATTTTAAGTGTCCTGCTCTGGTTTAGCCATTTGAAAAATAAGATTCCTGTGGTTGCCTGGTGGGGACTAAACTATGGGGGGACCAAGTGTGGAAGTGAGGACACCGATTACAGGAATCCAGGTGGCATGCATAAGAGTTGTAGTATAGACATGGCTGGCACTGGACAGATTCAGACTTAATATATTTTTTTTTTGAGGGCAGTGTTACTGGCCCTCATATGTGGGACCCGAACCGGGGCCACTGGCTTCCCAAGCTAGCGCTTAAGCACTGCGCCACTCGGCCGGCCCCAGACTTAATTCTGAAGTAAGTCAATAGATGTAAGAGGGAAGGAATCGGGCACTCAAGGACAGCTCAGAGGCTGTTAGGAAAAGCAGTAGTTCTTGACTGAGCACTTACTAGTGCCAAGTACTGGGCTAAGCTCCTTTATACACTTTAACTCCCTGGTCCCCCAAAGCACATCTGTGGGCCCACTGCATTAGATCTGCCTGAGAGGTTTGCTGGAAATACTGAAATTTGCATTTACATCCTTATTCCTGGGATTCTCATTCGATGCCAAGACTAGGGACACCAGAACTCATTTAATCTTTCATCAAGTCCACAGGTAGGACTTTTTTACATTTCCTTTACAGAGTTGGAAACTGAGGCTCTGGCGTTTAAGTGGCCCACATAAGCTCACAGATTCCCCTGACTTCACGCCTGGACACTTATGTGCTGCGGTCAAAATCCTGGCAATAAATATGGTACCACACGTGGTTTTAATAGCTGCCCGGAACTCCTTTTTATGGGTTGCCTAGGACCAAACCCAAGTTTTCCTTTTTCTCTTGACTTTCACCACAGCTGGGTGTGATGTGGACTTGTCTTCGAAGCCACAGGCTTTTAAGATCCTTTCTAGCCAGAGTGAAGCACCATCTCAGTAGCAGTTAAGTATCTTTAGTGATAATTGATAACACGAATAATTGCAGCTCCCATTTACTGAGTGCTTTCTATGGGCCAGGTCCTGTGCTAAGCGCTTTGAATACTTCATGTCCTTTATCCCTCCCAAGTGAGTGTGGGCTGAAAATATTCACATCACCCTCGGTCCCCTCCCTTCCTTCCAGGGTATCTATCTGGGGAGGCAGAGATGCTATCAGTTCGGCTTGGTGATTAAGCATCTCTGGGCCTTTGCTACTCTTTTGATAATGAGGCAGTGGCTTTTGACCTGGAACCTCACCCTCTCTGGGGGTTTGGTGGCCCTGGTGGGGCCACCAAAAATCTGACCTATGGCCTCTCTCTTTATGGTCAAGAATCAGGGTGGGGCAGTGTGTGCTGGTGGAGGGAAAGGGGGTGGAAAGAGCTGAAGTGTGAATCAGACTCTGGACCCATGCTTAATGGGGACCTGGGAAATTGGCCTCATGGTCGTGGCATCCAGGAGGCTGGCATGACTGTACTGGCTGGAATCCGACCACTGCTGCCTCCACTGTGATGACACTTTGAGAGAGGTTTGGTGGTCATGTGGGGTATGTTTTCTTCCCCACTTCTCTCCCACAGTCTGTTCCATGCTGAGCCTAGCCCTGGGGCTGTCCTTGGGGAAGGGAGCAGAGTGCTATAAAAGAGGAATGTTTGGCATGCAAGCACTTCATCTGGGGACTCTTCTGATCATCCACTCTTTGGTTCATCTGCCTGTCCATTGGTCCATCCACCCATCCATGCATTCACCCACCCTTCCATCCACCCAGCCAGCGGCAGATGTCCATGTCCAAGGCACACCTGTAGATACTGGCAAGTATCAGAGACAGAAAGAGCAGTAAGACACAGGCCCTGCTCTCAAGGGGCTTACAGTCCAATAAGGGAAACAGAAGTAAATTGACAATGACCATACATTTTTGGGAGTAGTTTCTAGAGAACCTACTAAGCTGTACTGAACAACTCTGGTTGAATTACTCAGAGCCAGTTTGGCCTCTAAAGGCATATATCCTGGGCTCAGATGCCAGCTATGCCAATTATTATCTGCATGTCCTTGGGTAGGTCACTTCATTTCTCTGAGCCTCAATTCCCTCATGTGTAAGACGAGATAATTATAATACCTACTTTATCCGGTTGTTGTGAGGATTAAAGGAAATGTGTGTTATCACACAGCATGATGCTGGCACACAGTAGATGTGTAATCATGGGTTATTTCATTTCCCTTTTCTCCTTTGAGTTCTCTGGAGGTACAGGGATGGATAAGATCTAGTTCCTGTCATAAAAGAACTTAGAGTGTAATAGAGGAGAATGAACGTATGTTTAGCCCTTATTGTTTGCCAGACACTGTGAAATGCTTTCTGTTTATTTTCACATTTAGTTTGTACAACACTGTGAGGGTTTATGATTCCTATTTCACAGATGAGAAAACTGAGGTTCAGAGAATTAAGTGACTTGCCAAACTTTTACAGCAAAGCTGGTTTATTTTACTTCAGAGCCCACACTCAAACACCAGGCTATTGTGTCTATATACAGCTATCTATGGAAAAAGGTAATAAGCACCCTTATAAAGGCTTGAGCATATTATTTGGAAACAGAGAATGAATTTCTTTGGATTTCTTGGACCGAGTAGTATTTGCACTCCATCTTGAAGGAAGCAAATCTAGATCGAATATCATCACAGAAACTGCAGGTGGTAATTGTGGACAGTCCAGACAGGGAGCACAGCTTGGACAAAAGCAAGAAGTAGGAAAGAGAAGGCTGTATTTGGAGAGGAATCTCAGAATCCTGTGACTTATAAAACTTGAAAATTACTTTATTCTGAACCTATCAACCCACAGGTAACAAAACCAAGACCATGAGAGGGATAGCATCTAGCCCAGGCCACACAGTAGAGAATGCAGTACTGGGGTCAATCTAGTATTGTTGGGCTAAAGAGTAGGACAGATCAGCCGGGCTAGAAAGGCTGGGGTCAGATTGTACATCTTCCATTTCAAGGAGTTGGAATGCTATCCTATAAGAACTAGTGAGCTGTTGGAGGAGTTTGAATGGGGCTCTATTGATGGTATAGCTGGTGGAGCCACAGCCCCAAGGGAAAGGAATCCTGGGTGGGGTCCAGGAGACCACTGACCTCCTAGGATTTGAGTTGCTTCAATTAATCTAGAGCTCTTGACCATGACGACTTCTATTTGTTTGACCACCAAACAAATAGGTATATTTGAGGATCGACAAGTTCTGACAAGGTGGTTGGA
This sequence comes from Aselliscus stoliczkanus, assembly GCA_033961575.1. NCBI lineage: Eukaryota > Metazoa > Chordata > Mammalia > Chiroptera > Hipposideridae > Aselliscus > Aselliscus stoliczkanus. The sequence goes on from CM066730.1 coordinate 166,168,396, forward strand.
TTTTTATTTTTATTTTTTTAATTTAGAGGCTTCCCTTAATAAATGCCCTCACAGAGCTCTATTTTTTTCCTTTGGAGCACTTACCACACTGTGCCTTTAAAATTAATGGTGTTAGCTCAGTTGGTTAGAGCACAGTGCTCATAACACCAAGGTTGTCAGTTCGATCTCACATGGGCCACTGAGCTGCACCTTTCACAACTAGATTGAAACAACTACTTGACTTGGAGCTGATGGGTCCTGGAAAAACACACTGTTCCCTAATAAAAAATAAAAAAATAATAATAATAAAAAGAAAAATTAACAGTGTAAAATAAGTGAATGTTTGATTCCTTGGTTAGATGGTTTGTTACCTTAGTTACTTAGGGTGGCAGGGATTGTCATCTGTTTTGTTCAATACCATATGCCTGGCATCTGGCAAGGGACTGGCATAGAAGGGCTTAATCAACACTTTTTGAATGAATAAATGAATCAATCAGTCACTAAGTTCAGCCCCATCACTTTCCAGATAAGAAAACTAAACTCAGAGGGAAGCAATTCATTCATTCAACTTGACAAATATTTCTTGACCACCTGCTAGGTACCTGGCAATATAGTGAATATGGTGAGCATGACAGATGAGATCCCTGTCCTCACAGAGACTATAAATGAGTAAATGATAAATGAGTGGACAGATAAAGAAGGCAGTTCTGTTAAGTACAGGGTCCCTGTCTTCAGAAAAAGGTTTCCCTTGGAAAGAGGCAGGATTGGCCAGAAATGACGGCATTTCCTTAGTTAACACTTCATCTTTCAACCCTCTCCATACATGGAAGGTATTGGTTTAAATGAATATGCAATATTAACTCTCAGGCGTTTTCTGAAATCATCTGGAGATGATGCATTTGAATCCCCAAACAGTTGTTTGTGGAACACACATCTGGTTCAGGATCTCTAAGACCCATCAAAAGATGAAAGCCAAGTGCCTGCAAAGGTAGAACTCTACTTGGTGGGGTAAAGAGAACTTCCCAGGATTCCGTTGTTGTTTTCATTTGCATTTCCTGGCTTGTTAATGAGGTTAAGCATCTTTCCATACATTTCTTGGCCCCTTGGGATTCCTCCTCTATGAATGTTTGTTCATAGCCCCCATTTTCCCCATGGCCCCCTCCTCATTGTCCACAGGAGGGAACTAAGGTTGGAAAAGTCAAATGACTTGTCAAAGGTCAGAGAGCTGCTTTTACATAAAATTACAGGAAACTGTATCCTTGCTCAGGACAGGCATGCAAAGACTTGCGTGTTGAACTGAATTTAAATTAACAGAGAACAACCTCAAACGAGAAGCAGTGTCGGGTGGTGAAGAGTCTGGGCTCTGAAGTCAGGCAGCCTTGGTGGGCTCTGCCTCTTGCTCTGTCTGGTGTTTGTTGTGTGGTCTTGGGCGAGCACTGAGCCTCTCTGAGCCTTGGTTTCCATGTGGAAGTATAAGAATCTCTATCCCCAGCTGAACCAGTGAACCTACCACAGGACTGACACAATAATTGTGCATTTTTCCTTCTGCTCCCTTCCTGGAGGAATGCAAAACAGCCAAGCGCACAGGGGTGTGGGAGGCCAAACCAGGTAGGCATGAGTGGTATGATGGGCTGAATAATGGTCTCCCAAAACGCCCAGCCCAAATTCCCGGAACTTGTGAATATGTTACCTTGCCTGGTAAAAGGGACTTGGCATATGTGGATTAAGGACCTTGAGATGGAAAGGTGATCTGGGTGGGCCGACCCAGTGCCATCACAAGGGTTCTTACAAAAGAGAGAGAGGAAGGTCAGAGGTATGACAAGGAGAGATGTGAGGATGGAAGTAGAATATGGGGCAATGTACTCTGAAGACAGAGGAAGAGGCCCACGAGACAAGGCTCTACCTGAAGGAGGAGAGAGGCATGAAGTGATGGTGAAGAAATAATAATAATAGCTCTTTTTTTTGGGGGGGGGGGTGTTTATTTTGAACCAAACAGTGTTCAAAACCCTTGTTTCAAATTATCTCATTTAATCCTCTTATCACCAAGTGAGGTGAAATATTATCCCATTTGCCAGTTGAGAGAACAGAGACCCAGCGAGTGCAAGTAATTTGGCCACGTTAAGCCAGTAGGGGAGCTGGGTTTTGAACCCAAGCCCATTTGTCACCAAGCCACCGTGCTTTTCTCGAAGGGAAGCGTCGTACTGCTGTGGCATGGGCAGAAGCCAGAGGAAGTCTGGAAGTTTTAGAGCTGGCGGGGTCTCTGCCAAGTCCATTCAATGTGCATCTCTTGGCACAACTTCAGTGTGCCTAATATTGCACTCGAGCGGGGAGAGACCCAAGCTCCCTGGGGAGGTGAGACCCAGTGAAACACTGGAGATCTACCCAAACAATCCCGAAAACATAACCACATATGAGATACTGGATTGTGCTTTTTTTTTTTTTTTTTTGAGGGCAGTGTCACTGGCCCTCATATGTGGGACCCGAACCGGAGCCGCTGACTTCCCAAGCCAGTGCTTAACCACCGCACCACTGGGCCGGCCCTGGATTGTGCTAAATGAAGTGAAAAGGAAAAGAAAAATAGAGATCGGGGCAGGCAGGGTGGGCTACTGAGAGAAAGAGGAGCCTTAACTGGGTTTTGAAGAGTGTGCAGGAGCTGGGAGAGGCCTCTGTAAGGCGGCAAAGGGCTGGAGAAGGGATGGTGCAGTATCCTTCCAGGCTGTGATGGGTACCAAAAGCTCGGTCCTGGGGGATCCTGTGCAACTCAACGAGCAAAGCTCTGAGGGCTTCAAAAGCTGAAGGGATGAAGGAAAGGAATGGTGAGACGACAGGAATGAACAATTCACGAACAATTCACGAGCTTTTCTTTCTCATCAGTTATCAAAGGAAGGAACATTAAAACAAGGTGCAAATGTTTGCCTATCAAATCAGCCCAGATCCGAGAAAATGATAATAAGCAGAGTTGCTAAGGGTGTGGTGAGACAGGCACTCTCATTCATTCCTAGTAGGAGTGGAAATTAGTACAACGCTTTTGCAAAACAATGTGGCAATGTGAATCAAAAGCCTTGATAGGGTTTCGTCCTTTGATCCTGTGCCTCCTCTTTAGCCCAGGCAATCTTAATAAAGAAAATCTTTATATATGAGATGCTCAACTGCATCTTTGTTTATTCAATAAAGTTAACAACCTAAATGTCCAAAAGGGGGATTAAGTTAGGGTACGTCTATCTAGTAAATATTACGTAGCCACTAAAAATAATGGTAATAAAGAATTTGGATTTACTTTAATATTTTACATTATGAAGTGAATGAATCAGGATACAAAAGTACACATATGGGAGAGCAGTCAGATAAAAACAAAGTATTTTTTATTGTGGCAAAAAACACGTAACATAAACTTGCCCTCTAAATTTTTAAGTACAGTATTAACACTTGTACAACAGATCTTTAGAACCTTTTTATCTTGCATGTCTGAAACTCTATAATCCATTGAACAACTCCCCGTTTCTCCCTCCCTCCAGCCCATGGCAACCACTGATCTACTTTCTGTTTCTGTGAGTTTGATCACTTTTGATACCTCATGTAAGTGGAATCATGCAGTATTTGTCTTTTTGTAATTGGCTTATTTTACTTAGCATAATGTCAAAGTATGTTTTAGATTATATTGTAAAATTCACTAAGCATAATGTCAAAGTATGTTTTAGATTATATTGTAAAAAGGATTCAAACAAAATATACCAAAACATGTCACTGACTTGGGGTGGTGGATCTAAGTATGGTTTTAAACATTTTTTCTAGATTTCCCTTTTCCCAAATTATTTCTATGTGCATTATGCTTTTAATAACAAAATAAGACTTGTTTCTTTTTAAGAGGAAAAGGAAAGAAAAGTAGGCCCAAGAGTTCTGTTAATTAGCACATTCTGAAATTTGTCACATCCTCTAACGGTGATAACCTGAGACAAAAAGAGACCGAAGGCCCGGGAAAAGACCCCAATATGAGGTCAAAAGCATCCTAGCTTCTACCTGACATCTTGCCCTCCCAGAACACCAGATACCTTCTGGGTAGGACCTGTGAGCCAGGGTCATGGAGACTGACCTGTTCTCTTCTCCAAGAGCCTACCCTTCCCGGGTATTGATTCTAGACAGGGTTAGTTGGCACTCACTGCCCGAAACGATCCATGATTCATCCCTCCCACTTCCAGGGAATGTTAAATAGCTGTCTGTTTCTGGCTCTCTCTAAACCCACCCAGCCAGACAGCCCTTGGGGACTAAAAGAAGCGGAACTCCACCCACTGTGTGCAGAGTTAAACAGAGGGACTGACACACATTTAAAAAGAAACTTGGTGTGCGTAAGCCAGGAAATAGGTAGAGGAAGCAGAAATACATCCACCCAGTACTGCTTCCTGGGTCCAGTAAGATAGCAAAAGCTCCTTGCGGGCTCAGATCTTTTTGGCAGGCACCTCCACCCTCCAGCCCTGATGACAGGGTTGTCTGCCTTGTAGAGACTTCATAAATATTCAGTCATTGGATGAACCATGAGCATCCTATCATTTAGGCAAACAGCTTATTTGAGGTGTGGTGCATTCATCTTGGGAAATCACCAAGACACTGGAAAGTTACAGCATCAGGCAGAGGACAGGCAGGGAGGAGACCTTGGGGGGGGGGGGGCTGAGGGAGGTGGGGGAGGGGGGTGCTGGAAGGATGCAAGGCACATCATCAGGGCTCCCTATTTCCTTCCATCCCACCCTGCTCCCACAGTGCTCCGAGTGCAGGCCTGCTCCCCGGCTTAATGCCCACTCTTATCCCTGAGAGGCATGATAAGAACACAGAGAAGCTAGTGGACAGCTTGAACCCCTTCTCCAATCCTATTCAGGTCAGCTGGACTATATAATAAGCACCTACGGATACTGTCCCTCAACCAGGGCCAGGAGAACTGAGTGTGAGTCCCCGCTCTGCTACTTATGAGCTGAATGACCTTGGGTAAGTCACGTATCTAATGGACAACTGACTGGATCATAATTATGTAAGGCCTACCTAATTTTTTTAATATTCAGCTTTTGCGTTCTTCCAAATGTGACCTATACTAGCTAATTCCCACCATTGCCTATAATGAAGGGACTCTTCCTATCCCCATTTTACAGACAAAGGAAGCCTAGATTCAGAGAGGTTTAGTAAATTTGCCAAAGCCATAAGGATAGTACGTGGTGGAGCTGGGATCTGAACCATATCTGATGACTTTACAACCTGGGCTCTGACACCAGGCCAGGCTGCCTCCCATCCACACCTCCCTGCAAAGCATTGCTGTGAGGCTTGAGAATGGGCTCATGTATGTGAAAGCATGTTGTGAACTTCAACACACAGTATGACTGTCAGGCCGGCTGCGGAGACGGTCACAAGACTAGGAGAGGGGAAGGGACTGGAAAATTTCATGACCACCCACCACACCTGCATTCATTCCTACAACCTCTTAGTCCTATGAGGGTGTTTGGCCCTCAGGCAACCCATCCCTCCCAAGGTGGGCAGGATGGAATTTTCCCTACTCTGGAACCAAGAATGGTTTCACAAGAAGGGCTGTGTCCCGTGGGCTCTCTGCGTCATCCAATGGCTCTATCCATCAGCTGACAGGGTCACTGCAGTGTCTAGCTCAATGCCCCTACTGGGGACCACATCAGGCTAGAGGAGGTGGGTCTTGACCCCCTGAAAGCAACCAGACTCCAGGGCCCTGGAAAAAGAGAGTTTGACTAGAAAAAAAGCCTCTTTCAGATGCCACTGGAAATAAGGAAACATAGGTGACAAATCATATGCCACGCTGTCTGCTAACTGACTCAACTGCACAAGTCATCATCCATTTATCATGGTTACTGAATGAATTCTCAAGGAGGCTGGGTTTCACAATGGTCACCACATGGGTGCCAGAATCAGACAGACCTGGGTCAGAACCTGGTGCTGCTTCCTCCTGGTTGAGCAACTTTACTTGAATCACTTTAACTTTCTGATTCTCAGTTACCACATCTGTAAAATGGAGCTAATGGGATCTACTCACAGGATTTCTGTGAGAAGTAGAGAGGTGATGCATATAGAGGCTTCAGCATATAGTGCCTGGCGGGTAGTTGGTGCTCAGTAAATGTACCTATGTGTGATCAGTGCATTGTAACGATGACTGAACTTAACATATAGCCATTTCATTTAATCCTCATGGAAAATTAGGCAACAAAACATTGCAGAACCAGGATTTGAACCCAGGTCTGGTTGAGAGAGAGAGAGAGAGAGAGAGAGAGAGAGAGAGAGAGAGAGAGATTTATTTGAAGAAAAGGATTGGATCCAGAATCCAGAGTCAGAAGACCTAGCATGAGTCTCTGTTTTGGATCAATTTCCCCAGCTGTTATGCATTAACAAACAAACAAAGCAAGCATTTGGAAACTAATGTGTTGATAGCTTGTATACTTGTCAGGTTGGTAAATAATTATTACATACAGTGGAAGAAACTGAAATCAGGCATAGTCCTACAGATTATAAATTACAAAGCCAAGATTTAAAACTCTGTCTGACTTTTCTGGTCTTATTTTTTTAAATAAGACTTGTATATATTTAAGGTGTTACAACATGATGTTTTTATATACCTAGAGAAGTGATTACTAGATGTATATGTCAAGTTAATTAACATATACATGTCCTCACATAGTTACTATTTTGAGTGTGTGTGTGTTGAGAGCACTTGAGATCTACTCTCAGCAAATTTCCAGTATATAATATAGTACTATTAACTAGAGTCACCATGTTGTACATTAGATCACTAGACCTTATTTTTCCTACCTCACTGCAACTTTCTACCTTTGACCAACCTCTCCCCATTTCCCCCATCTGGCCTCTGGTAACCATTTTTCTACTCTGCTTCTAGGAATTTGACTTTTTTAGATTCACACATAACTGAGATCATACAGTATTTTGCTTTAAGTATCTGCTTATTTCACTTTGCATAATGTCCTCCAGGTTCATCCATGTTGTCATAAATGGCAGAATTTTTTTAAGGCTAATTAATATTGCATTATATATATAAATTATTATAATGGAATTAATATTCCATATATAATTCCATTGAATATAGATATATTCTATTATACATGCATATATTTCGCAATGTCTTTATCTGTCAACTCACACTTAAGTTGTTTCCATGTCTTGGAATGGAACATGGGAGTGCAGATACTTTTTTCAAGGTACTGATTTCATTTCCTTTGGATATATAACCAGAAGAGGGATTGTTGGATCAAATGGTAGTTCTATTTTTAATGTTTAAAGGAACCTCCATACTATTTTCCGTAATGTTTACATTCCCATCAATAGTATCCAAGTGTCCCCTTTTTTCTGCATCCTGACCAAAACTTATCTTTTGTCTTTTTGATAATAGCAGGTGTGAGGTGATACTCGTAGTTTTGATTAGTATTTCTCTGTTGATTTCAATGACATTGAGCACCTTTTCATATACCTGTTGGAGGGAGGGAAGGAAGGAAGGAAGGAAGGAAGGAAGGAAGGAAGGAAGGAAGGAAGGAAGGAAGGAAAGAAGGAAGGAAGGAAAAGGAAGGAAATTGCAGAAATATAATACAATGTAGAAAGTATCTGTGCTTTAAAAGAGATGAAGACAGGGTGCTATAGTACTCTGGGAAGGCTTCATAGAGTAGCATTGGAACTCTGAAGCAGGAAAGATGGAGCAGATGGCTGCTTAGAATAATTTCACTCTGGCCATCACTGAGTGTTGGGGACAGACTCCTGGAGTTCACAAGAGATCCCTCCCCTCCCACCCCTCACTGCTCTCTCTTCCCCTCTCCTCATAAGCATAGGAGTATAGTAGTGTTGACTGGCGAAAATAAGTCTCCAAATAATCCACACAAAAAAAGGTTTATTCAGGAAAAGAAAAGAAACAAAAACCCCACTGCAGTGTGAGAAAGCACACCTCTGACTCGGGGCCTGACGGTCAGCCCACGTGAAGGAAAAGACCCCGATTCCAAGATGTCTATTCCCTTTATAGGATCTCTCCCCCGAAGTTACCACAAGGCTAAACCGGAAGTCAGGGTTACAGAGTTAACAAGGGGCCCAGCTCTACCCATGGACCTCCCAACTCTGTGGTTAAGCATCTTAAGATGCCAGTTCACTTTTATCAGTGGTTAGGAGCACAAGCCTTGGAGTCAGTCCACTTGGTTCCAAATTCCTGTTCTTCAATTTCCTAGCTCTGTGACTTTACTCCACCTCCCTCTGAGGGTTATGAGGTTTAAATGAGATAATGAAAGCAGCTCAGTATCTGGCATATAGGAAGAATGGTTATTATTAATTTTGAAGTGAATAATCACATGCTCTCATATCAACATAGCACAAACTATAGAAACCACAACAATAGGCCTGAAACTGTGGACCCTTCCTTTCCCCAGACATCAACCCATTTCCCAGTGGCCTGCAAATCTCCTTGAATAATGACAAGAGAGGATGAAGCAGACAGACTGCACACAGGCATTTAATGAGCTTCACACCTCCTGGCGGGTGGCCCCAAGTGAGGCAGGAAAGTCATAGGGGACTCCCTGAGGCCAGCCCTCCTCCTCCCTCTGACATCTCTTGAGTCTATGATGCTGGTGTTTAATGTGCCCTGGCCTTCCTGCAGGCCTTGATCTGGGACTGACCTTTTACTGGATGAGATGGACTCCTTCAATGGCTGACGAGAGAGGCTAACCCCTGCCCTCTGTGGCCTATCATTAGGACACAATCAGCAGCCTAGGGACATGTAGAGGTTTTCAGCCCTTTAACTCTTGATGTTTCTCAACCCGGCCCTCCCCCGACTCTCCCCAAAGGCATCTTAGCAGCAAGGGAGGCCTCTAGCGTGACTCCATCTCCTCCACAGTTCAGGACAAAGTTTCATCACCGATTGGCATTCCCCTTCCAGTTGTTTGTCACAGTATTCTTATCCATAAGAGATATATTTTAAAGCCCCAGCAAGGAAAGAATTGTTGAGGCTCGCTCTGTATGTTGCAATTGCCTTTATTTTAATGCTGATTTCAGAGTAATTATCTGGTGGCCAGGTTGGTCAGCCTCCACCCTGGTCCTTTGGGCTCCTCAAGGACCAGATCTGTATCTGATTTGTCCCTCTCTGTTCTCAGAATTGAGCACAAGCCTGGAGCACAGTAGATGTCCAGTAAATAGTTGAGAAGTGGATGGCTAGATGACACAGCTCATTCATTTGGGCCTAGACACCTGGGAGCTCACTTCCCAACAGAAAACTGTTCCAACAACATTTCATCCCCTGACCAGAGTTAGGTTGTTGCCTAAAATTGCCCCATTTGGTAATTCATCTTTTGGGGTTCATCATTGTTTTCCTTGACCTCCTAGAGTTTAAATTTTCTTTTAAACTCAGTTGGTCAGGGGTTCTTAACCTGGGGTCTGGAGGCAGCCAAGAGGTTCAGAGAACTCGGAAAGTGTATGCAGAATTTTCAAAAGTGTGTGGGTACGATCTTCCAGTGATGAGTGTTCCCACTAGCTTTCATCAGATTTCACCAGAGGCTGTAATGAGAAGAGGTGAAGAAACTCTGTCAGGATTAGAGCCACACCTGGAGACTTTCTGAAGTTCCCAGATCATCAGTATTCCTATAGCATTATTCCACCAGTCCTGTCATTTACAGAGTGGGGAGGGCAGATCTCGTCTCATAAGGTCGTTGTCAGGATTCAGTGCATTTTTGAAGTCACATGAATTGGGCTGGGTCTCCTACATATGCCCACCCTCCCCCCCCCACACACACACACACACTTAAACTCTTGAAGGGTTTCCATGGCTCTGAGAACTTTCTCTGGCCCACATGGCCTCTTTTCACGGCTCTCCCCTCTCTCTCCACAAGCCTGGCGCTTCTTCCCATTATAGGATCTTTGCATTTCCTGTTCCCTCTTCCTGGAATGCTTTCTCAGGGGTGGCCCCTCACTCCCTCTTTGCCTAGATAATTCTTGCTTGTCCTTCGGCTCTCTGCTCAATGATGCATTTTTCAAAGATGATTTCCCTGAACCTCCTAATTAGATCAAAACCTTCTTCACATGCTCTTAGAGTACCATGAACCGCATCCCACAGCTGTAGTCGTTTTATGATTTTATATTGATTCCTGTGGTTCCTTATAATTGATGTCTGGAGCCACCCTTGGATTGTGGGCTCCAGGAAGGCAGGAACCTCATCTGGCTTCCTCTTCATTCTATTCCAGCACAATGTGTGCACATAATAGGTGCTAAATAACCATGTGTTTGGGACAACGTGACTGTCTTGTTTTTGTACACGGGAGCAACCCTAGCTGAAATAGTTTCCCTAATGCCGTTTTATTGTTTCTGCAGAGTTCACAAGGAGGGCTTGTTCACATGAGTGGTGTGACATGGCCATTCTGGGTGTGGACTCCGGAACCACACTGCTTGAGTTCCCATTCTGACTCTACCACTTACTAACTCTATAACCCCAAGCAGGTTATTTAATTTGCCTGTCTCGGTTGTCTTCATCTCTAAAATGGGGGTGAATATGGTACCTACTTCAGAGCATGGTTATGAGGATTTGTTAAGTTCACACACATAAAGCACAGAACAGTACCCAGCATATAGCTGTCAAGTTTAGTATAGATCCAAGTTCCTCATATATTTGGCATTTCATTCTTCAATGCATCTAAAACTTAGGCACTTTCAGTTTCTGATTTCTTCATTCTCTTTTCGTTTGCCTAGCCAGCACAACTAGCAAGTTAATAACAAAGCCAGTGCTGCGACACCGATCCTAGGTGGTTCACTAGACTTTTTATCCGAATGAGCCTGTCCTTTCCAAACTCCAGCTGTCCCGTGTATATGATTCAAATCCTAGCTTCAGCAAAATGACGAATGACCACATATCTTGGATTTTGGAGTTTGTTTACCAAGAGATGAAACCCCAAATATTATGTCAGCAGATGCAAATCAGGGTCTTGAAGGGAGAATTCATTAATGCTTCTGACCCTTTAGCAGGAATAATGGTCCACACTCCTCCTTTGAGCCAGAGAAGGAAATAAAATTTGTTGAGGATCTCCTATAGCCCTGGCATTTTAACAAACATTATTTTCTAATTCAGTCTTCACATGTCAACCCTACATTTGGGAAATGAGGAAAGGCTCAGCGACATTAAGCTATGTACATAGGGTCACACAGTGGGAAGACTAGAATTTGAAATAATGGGTCTGACTCTGAGACTGATGCTCTTTCCACTAGAAAAAAATACTGGACATTTTTGTTAGGAAAAACTCTGAAAGTTTCTTTGTGCAATGGAACAATTCTGTATCATGATTGTGATTATGGTTATACAAATCTATACATGTGATGAAATTTCATAGATCTACATATGCACACACAAGTGCATGTAATATAAAAGCTTGTAAAATCCAGAAAGGGTGTGTTTTTGAGTTAATGGTATTGTACCAATATCAATTTCCTGGTCTTCACAATGTACTATAGTTGGGTGAGATATAGTGAGGGAAGCTGGGTGTAGGGTACATGGGGATTCTCTAAACTATTTTTGCAACTTCTTCTAAGTCTTAAACTACTTAAAAATAAAAAGTATTATTTTTTATATCCATATGTATACCTATCTATCTAAACTCTGACAGTTAAGAAAGGTTATTGAAGGGGGAGTTGGAGTTGAGGGTGGCCAACAGACAATGGACTCCCCACTCTTAGGTTTCTTGGGCTGGGGTGGGGAGGGCGTCAGGCGACTTGCAGGGGCTGAGAAAGAGGCAGCCCTGTCCTAGTGCCTACCCAGACCCACAGCACTGGACAAGCCTGCAGTGGAAGCGATTGACAATCATGCTTCTCAATAAGACACACTGATTGGTCTGATCCAGGGGTGTGCTAGAGCCTACTTGTACCAGCTCTCAAGAGCCAGTGTGTGCATCTCTTCCCAGCTCTGCATTTAGTGATGCCAGATTGGTAGTGTGAAACCAGCCATAGAGGCAATCTTTACAAGATACATCCATACCTCACACCATATATATCAAAATCAACACACATTAGATCATAGACCTAAATGTGTGTAAAACTTAGAACTATAAAACTTCTTGTAGAAAATATGGGAAAAACTCCTTGTGACCTTGGATTAGTGGAAGATTTTTTTTTTTTTTTTTTGAGGGCAGTATCACTGGCCCTCATATGTGGGACCCGAACCGGGGCCGCTGGCTTCCCAAGCCTGCGCTTAACCACCGCGCCACTCGACCGGCCCTAGTGGAAGATTTCTTAAGATACCAAAAACACAACCCATAAAGGGAAAGTTGATCACGTGGATTTCATTAATATTAAAAACTTCTGGGCCGGCCAATTGGCGCGTTGGTTAAGAGCTGGCTTGGGAGCGCCAGCAGGGCCCTGGTTCAGATCCCACATGAGGGCCAGTGACGCTGCGCCCCTACAGCTAAGATGGTGAACAACAGCTCAACCTGGAGCTGGGCTGCCATGAGTTACCAGAGATGGCATAGGCTGCAGTGGGGCTGGCCAGCAGCTGATGTGTGCTTTTGTGAGCTGCCTGGAGCCGCCGTGAGTGGCTGTCCAATGGCCCACAAGCGAATGCCTCAGCAGGGAAGAATGCAATGATCACAATACCAACATGGGCCAGTGAAGCGACATCCTCTGCAACTAGACTGAAGAACAAAAAGACCAGCAACTTGTCTGTTCCCCTTCCCTGATTCCCCAACGCTGTTCCCCTCCCCCAATTCCCCAATAAAATCTTTAAAAAAAAAACGAAAGAAAAAGAAAACAACTTCTGTTCTTCAAAAGGTACTATAAGGGAATTAAAAGACAAGCTACAAAATTAAATAAAATGCAAAGAACAAAAATATAAGTAAAATTGTTTAAAATAGTCAATAAAATAACACAAATATAATGAAAGTAAATAAAAACAAAGATGAAAATAATAAAATGTAAAAATATAAAATACAAGCAACAAAATATTTTCAAATCTTGTATCTCATAAGGGACTTTTATCCAGAAGATATAAAGAACTCTCAAAACTCAATAATAAGAAAACAGCCATCCCTGGGCCGGCCGAGTGGCGCATTGGTTAAGCGCTGGTTTTGGGATGCCAGCGGCCCCGGTTCGGATCCCACATGAGGGCCAGTGACACTGCCCTCTACAGCTAACAACAGCTCCACCTGGAGCTGGGCTGTGCGAGCCCCGGTCATGGTGTGGGCTGCAGCCCCTGCTGCAGTGGGCTGCCATAGGCTACAGTGAGTGGCCCGCAGCCAGCGTGAGCGGCTGACAGCCAAGCGTGAGCTGCCAATAGCCGCGATGAGCGACATCCAGAGGCCAGAGACCGATCTGCCTCATCCGGGAAGAGCGCAATGACGATACCAACAGTGAAGCAACATCCTCTGCAACTAAACTGAAACAAGAAGACGGCAACTTGTCTGTTCCCCTTCCCCGATTCCCCAACGCTGTTCCTCTCCACCAATTCCCCAATAAAATCTTTAAAAAAAAAAAAGAAAACAGCCATCCCAGTTTATAAATGGGTAAAAGATTTGAATAGATACTTCACCAAATAAGATGCACAGATGGAAAGTAAACACAAGGGAAGATGTTCACAGAAAATTGTGAAAATTAATAAGACCAGCTACATGAAGTGTTGGTGAAGATGTTAAACGACCGAAATCCTCATACACTGTTGATGGGAATATAAAATAGTACAACCATTCTGGAAAAACAGTTTAGCATTTCCTTTAAAAGCTGAATAAATACTAGCCATACAATCCAGCCATTCCACTCCTAGGTTTTTACCAAGAGAAATGACAACCTGTATCCATACAAAGACTTGTATATGAATGGTCATAGCAGCATTATTTGCCATGTCTCCAAACTGGAAACAACCAAAATGTCCATTAATAGGTGAATAGATAAACAAATTGTGGATAAACAAGTTTTCCATACAATGGAATACTATACTCAGCCATACACATGAATGAGCTATTTGTAGATGCAACAACATGGATGAATCTCAAAATAATTTTGTTGAGTGAAAACCAGACAAGAGAAACTACAAACTGTATAATTCCATTTTTTTAGGATTCTAGGAAATATAAACTAATGTAACCTATAGTGACAGGAAGCAGATCAGTTGTTGCTTGGGGATTGGGGGGTGGGACAGGAAGAGTGGGAGGGAGGGATGCCAAAGAGGCTTTCGGAGGTGATGGATTATGTTCATTTTCTTGATTTGGGGTGATTGTTTTGTGTGTATCCATGTCAAAACTAATGAAATTGTGCATTTTAAATAGGTACCATTTATTGTATGTCAATTATACCTAACAGCTGTTTTTTAAAAAAGAAAGGTACCAACAGAATTGGTAGTGATAGGAAAAACAGTCAAACTATGTTGGGACTGAATTAATTTATACTGGAAAACCACCTTACAAGATAGCTAATATAATATGATATCAATTTTGTAAACAAACACACGCAAATCTAGCAGAATCTTTTTCACTTAAAAATGCACACACACTCTTTACCCAAGCAGTCTAACTTTTGGGATTGATCAAACCACCTCCTAAACCGTCAATTAAACTGTCAGGTAAGACTGTCATGTGCAAATTGTTTACTGTGCAAGCACACCAGGCTGAGGGGCATGTGGACTGGAATCCAGCCTGCACTCCACTTGCCTAGCCGAGAGCCTCCAGGGCCTTGTCCACCTGGAAAAGCCCTGCTTTTGCTAATTTGCACAAAGGTATTATATAGTCTAGGCACAATCCAGTTAAAGACATATCAAGATAATTATTGCAACCTTGTTGGCAGTACCCATTGCAACAAATCAGAAATAACCTGAATGTTCCCCTATTGGGGAAGGGCCAATGACCGTACCGCCCAGTGATACAAGGAAAAAGTATGAAGTTATTAACAAGAACCAAGTCGACATGAGTCAACCTAGACAGATGTTAGACAGAACGTTAAATGAAAGAAGGGAATTGCGGAGCGAAGCCATCTGAATAGCCACAAGGTCTCCACTCATGCTCCTTGGATGTTGTCCAATAATCCCATTGATCCTTTGTTTATACCGGAGGTACAAAAAAAATGTATACAAGTGGACATTTTTGGTCAGCGTTGCTCAAGCAGGAGTTCACCCTAATCAGAAATGTCTGGACGCTGATGGTCACCACTTTGAGCACCTCTTGTAATTGCAGAAGTCCAATGTGACTTGTATTCATCTTTTATCGGTATAATTGAGTATTACAATTTTAATAGTTTTTTTCCTTTCTTAAAATGTGTGTACATTTTTTGGCACCCTCTGCAGTTTCATTTTCCTTCATCTTCCTGGTGGTGGTTAGAAGTCATTCAGCCAGTCCCAGATAACCATATTTAAGCCTTTAATGAAAAGAAAACGTAATTCTCAGACATAGAGGCTATTTTGTAAATATTGGTTTGTCAGAAAAGTCATGACGTATTTTTTTCTATGTTTCTCGTTGCAAAAATGCGTCATGACTTTTCTTACAACCCAATATCAAATAAGGGTTTGGGTTTTTTTTAAGGCAGAAGGACTGTTACCTTTTTCTCCACACACTTTGGCATCATTTGACATGTTACAACCAGCATACGATATTTTTGTCATTAACAAAACAACACAGAGTTCCTTGTACTATTTATGCTATTTTTCTGTAAGTCCGGAATTACATCAAAATAAAACGAAACTTAAATATTTAAAAACAAAACAGAATAAGAACAAAAAAGATTTTTGTTTTCCGGAAATAAAATACTAAGCCAGTCGAAACCACCTCCTAAACCATCAATTAAATTGAGAAGCCCCCATAAAAATATTCAGGTGAAAGAGAGGACAGTAAGGATAGCAGAGCCGTTGGGTGTGACTTTTCTTTCAGCCCAGGATATTGAAAGAACTTCTTCACTTGACAACTCAGGAAGAACTGGGGAATTTTTAACTGGGGCCCACGACTCCCATGTAGCAGCTTCAGAGGGTCTGTGGGCCTCCTGACATTTTAGGAAGACTTTTTTTTTTTTTTTTTTTGAGGGCAATGTCACTGTCCCTCATATGTGGGACTGAAACGGGGCCACTGGCTTCCCAAGCCAGCACATAACCACCACTCCACTCGGCTGGCCCTAGGAAGACTTTTATATGTGCATTTTTTGCATGTCCATAGCTCTTATCAGATTCTCAGAGGGTCTGTGACCACAAAGAGGTGAAAACCCTCAACTTTGTTTTATCTTGAAATTCTGTTTGGAGAAATGATTTCAATAAACCCACCTACATGCTGAAAACCCTCACAGGCAGGAGCATGATGATTTTTATTAATATATTCATTATGACACAATTCATAAGAAAAATGAGAAAAACAGAAAGTCACACTTACTGAGATGATCCTTTTTTTTACTTTCTTCTTTTGTTCATGTCTACTCTCCAAGCACTCTACAGTGAACATGTATTATTTGGGGCAGTAATAAAATGTTGTTACAAATACATTTATCATTACAATAAATATAAATATGTATATGGATAGGTACATAGACAAAAGACTGGAAGGAACCATACCCCCAAAACTAACAGACTTTATGTATGAGTGATGGGATTTTACACTTTCTTCTTTGGGCTAATCAGGAGTTCCTAAGTTTTCTTTATTGCTTTTGGAATAGAGAGAAGTTGTCTTGAAACACTAAGAAACCACTTCCCTTCTGTTGATCAGTTGTAAGATCTTTTTAATCTACCCCACCACTGACACCCCCTTATAGCCCTCTCTCCCCAGATGGCTCCACTCTCATTGCTTTGTTTGGGGAAAGGGGGGAACTGAGATAGGGGAGCTTGTCCAGGCATGCTGGGGCTGACTTTCTTTTGGGGCCCAGTCTCTGAGTCACTTGGGAAAACCTTAAACACACACTCCAGACACTTTACACCCTTTCCCATCGCTGCACTCTCCTGGGGGAGAGAAAGGGTTGAAAGAGCCATCTAAGAGTTAGGCTCAGACAGGCCAAGGAAGGAGGCCTTCCCAGACTCAGGGGTTTTTCTAGCACAAGGGAAGCAGGGTAAAGATGGGGAAGTTGGGCTCTGCTGTCAGGCGATCTGAACTCCAATTCCAGCGCTACTATTTTTCCTAGCATAATTCACAGCAGGCTGAGCAAGCGAATTATAACCTCTTCACGCCACAGCCACATGGTTGTACCACTTCGGCTGGTAAACAAAAACACAAGAGGCCTTTGTCAGGATGGGTCGTGTGCCCTGTAAGTTTGGAATTATGTAAGGTCTTCAGTGAAAGGATTTTCGCATAAAACAAATTCATCCTGAATCCCATGGGATTGTAAAATTCTAATGAGATACTTTATGTCCAGAGCGTTGGTTAGTGCCACCATGAAAAAACTGCTCAGTGTGCAAATATCTATTTCTAAAACTGCTTGTAAAAGTGCTTGATCTCCTGTTTCCTGGGTACTGGAAGCCACCCTGAAACTCCAAATCACCACCGTTTGGCCCAGCTTCCACAGAGGGGAAGGTGCTGCTGCTATTCTCCTAGCTAGCACCCCATCTGATTCTCACTCCAAAAATAGAATGTAAGCAGGGGACGGATGGGGCTGACAGAAATCCTGGAAGTCCCCTTGGGCTAGGAAGTAGTCGCAAGAGAGAGGAGGGTCACTGGGTGTGTGTCCCTAAGATGCTATGCCTCTGGTTGGGACACTACTCCTCCTCCTTGCTTGGGGCACCCTGACTTGACTCCAGCTTAAGCATCACCTCCTCCAGGAATCCCTTCTTGTCTACCTTCTGAGTTAGGGGCTTCCTCGGTCTCCTTTACATCCTGTTCATCCGATCACAGCATTTGGCACAATCGATTGCCTATTTGCTTGCTCAGCCCTACATTCCCCCCTACACCTCTCTGCCTTAGTAGACCAAGAGCTGGGAGGAAGGCAAGGAGCATATATTTTTTTTTAAAGATAGTATTGGGGAATTGGGGGAGGGGAACAGTGTTGGGGAATTGGGGAAGGGGAACAGACAAGTTGCTGTCTTTTTGTTCTTCAGTCTGGTTGCGGAGGATGTTGCTTCACTGGCCCATGTTGGTATCATCATTGCGCTCTTCCCGGATGAGGCAGATTGGTCACCGGCCTCAGGATGGTCCCTCATCGCAGCTATTGGCAGCTCACGCTGGCTGCTGGCCGCTCACTGTAGCCTATGGCAGCCCACTGCAGCAGGGGCTGCAGCCTACACCATCGTCGGGGCTCGCACAGCCCAGCTCCAGGTGGAGCTGTTGTTAGCTGTAGAGGGCAGTGTCACTGGCCCTCTTATGTGGGACCCGAACCGGGACTGCTGGCATCCCAAAACCAGCTCTTAACCAATGCGCCACTCGGCTGGCCCCACAAGGAGCCTATTTTATTCGTCTGTATCATGGGCATCTGGCACTGGGCTCAGAGCGGGCTCTCCATAGCCTGGTACATTAGTAAATGCCTGACTCTTAACACAACAACTTTTAGGGGACAGCCTATAAGTCTAGACTGTGGATCCAAATAAACCTAGCTCCAGTGAGTCCCAGCTCCAGTTTCCCTGGATTGGACTGTGAGCAAGTCATGTCCTCCTCAGGCCTCGTTGTCCTCATGGATAAAAGGTGGACTAATAACAATTCCCACAGCACAGGTTGTTGTGAGGGCAAAATGCAGCATGCACTGGAAGGAATTAGCTCAGAGCCCGCTGCACACAGCAAGCACTGCATAAATGCCCTTCATGCTCCTGTTTCCTCAGCCCCCAGAGAGAGGCAGCTGGAACCCTCCACCCACTCAGGGGCGTGGGGACCATGAAGGGTGTGGAGCCAGGGGAGGCAGGCCTCCCGAGTGACAGGCTTCCTGACCTGGATTCATGGCTTCTTCTGAGGGAAGGGGAGCAGCACCCGCCTCAGCCCGGCTCATCCCTCCTGGGCCTCCGAGGCTGGGGCTCCCTCTCTCCCTGCCAAAAAAGAGCCTATCACATCCTGTGAAACTCAGGTGGATGACTCAGAGACAAGGCGGGTCTCCTGATTGCTGCTCCCAGGGCCGGGCTCATGGGCAGGGCCGAGGTGTGGGCCCTCCGCACACACGCACAGCCCACAACCCGCTGGGACCCCAAAGAGGCTGAGAGCACTCCTGCTGCTCTCTCAGAACTGCCAAGGAAACCCACCTCCCCCACCCTTTCTCCTCTTTCCTTTTACTCCCACTTGTCTGGCCTGTTGTTTTCTCACCTGAGCTGAAACGTGAGATCCGTCATTAGAAATAACCACGATTGTCTAGCAGCTGACAGCACTGCAGTGAGGAGAAGGGGGCTGGGCTCAGGGCACCCACACACATTTGGCTTTTCACCAATTTCTTCCCCCACCGCCCTCCCACTGGGACCTCAGGGCCAGATGTGTCCACACCCAAAACACAATGGCTGTTTCTGGAAATAGTTCAGGTGTGTCTTACTGCAGCTGACGTTCTCAAAAGGTGGTCTAAGGACTCCCTGGGGTCCCAGAGACCCTTTGAGGGGGTACACAATGTCAAAACGAATTTCATAATCAGATTGAGTTGTTATTTGTCATTTTCACTCTCATTCTCTAACAAAATTCATTCTCTGGAGTTTTCCAGAAGCTGCATGTAATGTGATACTACAATAGATATCCCCATTGTCTATCATACCAGACACTGAAGTGTCTGCAAAAATCTAAAACAATATTGCTCTTCTCAATTTTTTTTTTTTTTAAGGTTTCATTGGGGAATTGGGGGAGGGGAACAGACAAGTTGCTGTCCTTTTGTTCTTCAGTCTAGTTGTGGAGGACGTTGCTTCACTGGCCCGTGTTGGTATCATCATTGCGCTCTTCCCGAATGAGGCAAATTGGTCGCCACCTCTGGATGGTCGCTCACCGCAGCTATTGGCAGTTCACGCTGACTGCCAGCCGCTCACGCTGGCTGCTGGCCACTCACTATAGCCTATGGCAGCCCACTGCAGCAAGGGCTGCAGCCTACACCGTCCCCGGGGCTCGTAGCCCAGCTCCAGGTGGAGCTGTCGTTCGCTGTAGAGGGCAGTGTCACTGGCCCTCATATGTGGGATCGGAACCGGGGCCGCTGGCGTCTCAAGCCAGCTCTTAACCAATGCACCACTCGGCCGGCCCTCAATTTTTTTTTTTTAATTTGGAAAATATTATCTCTTATAAACATATGTTTTTACGTCAACAGGTAATTAGTTTATTATCCTTTCTTTCAATCAGTGGTTCCCCACTTTGGCACTATTCACATTCTGAGCCAAATAATTCTCTGTTGTGGGGGATATCCTGGGCAGTGTAAGATGTCAGTGGGGTCACTGGCCTCTGCCCACTAGATGCCAGTAGCACCTTCCCTCCCAACCCCGCCACGAGTTGGAACTAACAAAAAATGTCCCAGACATGGCCAAGTATCCCCTGGGAGGCAAAATTGCCCCCAGTTGAGAACTGCTTTGAATGAATTAGGAAATAAATATTACTAAAACTTCTCAGATTCAGTTTCTAACATGAATTTTAGTAAATATAACCCACCAAAGCCCTCAATAATTTTTAAGAGTAGAAAGTGGTCCTGAGACAAAGAAGTTTGAGAAGCGCTGCCCTAACACACACACCAGTGTGGGCTGGCAGATAAGGACAGAGGGGTTGCCAGCCCCGGGTGGTAGGATGGGCCTGCTCCCACATCGCAAGTCAAGAGTGATGCACAGCCCTTCTCACTGGGACGCTGCAAGGGATGTGAGTCAGCCTCCCTCGGGGGAGGAAACTATTTTTTTTTTTTTTACCTTTTAAATAACATTTATTTTGCTTCTTCAAAAAACAGAAATTAGCACATATTCAGCGTGGAAAATATGCAAATACACAAGGGGATGAGAAGGAATCCCCAATTACACTACCACCCAAGGAATAACTGCACATGGCATTTTGGTGTTTGTCCTAATATTTAGGGAATGAGGTCTTTGTGAAGTTGTGGCCACAACATTCTTGCACTGGGCATGAAGAAATGGCTTTCTTCCACAGTTTGGCCAGGAAGAGCCTTTTTCGAGATTTTCCAAAATAATTTAAGTTGTTTTCTCATGGACTGGACAGTGGGTGACTGAACACGTGGTCAGACTTGCGGAATACACACAAAGCCAGCTGCCTCCATGATTCAGACCTGCCCCAAAAGCTCCCTGGACAACTGGTTAGTGCCTAAAACTCACCCTTTGAGTGGCATTCCTTTAACTTGTTCCCTAATGGACCTCCTCCTAGACATAGTTGCAATTTTCCAGTTTAAAACCCTCTAGGTCAGCGGCCAGTTAGCTCAGATGGTTAGAGTGCAGGCTCTTAACACTAAGGTTGCTGGTTCGATTCACACATGGGCCAAAGAGCTGGGCCCTCCAAAACTAGATTGAAATCAACGACTTGACTCGGACCTGATGGGTCCTGGAAAAACACACTGTTCCCCCATAAAGTTTTCTTTAAAAACCCTCTAGATTCCCCATTCTCTACAAGCTAAAGTCCTAACACGTTTGCATGAGTAATAATGGTTTCCAATTACTGTGTGCTTAGTATGTACCAGGCGCTGTGCTATGTGATAATTCATTTCATCTCATGATCCACCATAAGGTGGACATTATTACCTCATTTTATAGATGAAGAAAACAAGGCATGGAGAAGCTAACTTGCCCAGAGCCACACAGCCAGTAGCGGCAGGTTTGAACCCACTCCTGATGACACCAAAGCCTGTGTTCCTAGATGTCATGCGTTACATGCATGCATGCCCCTTACAGATCTCTACCTGCTTCTTCAGCTTCTTCTCCCAGACTTGGGAGAAGTCATTCAGCCTTTCTGAGCCTCAGTTGCCTCATCTGAAAAATGGGAGTGATGACAATACTGACCTCATAAGGTTGTTGTGAGGACTCAGTGATGTAAAGCATACTAAACCCTTAACACGGAGCCTGGCCACTAGTAAATGTTCAATAAAAGGAAAAAAAAGTCCTTGACCCTGACCACTGACCAATATCCTTGTGGTTTCCTGGAGCTCCTTGAAGCCACTCTGTTTTCATATGCACTGTTCCCTCCACCTGGAATGTCCTCTGCTTCTTCACTTTCAACTCCTGTTCATCCTTCAAGACCCTGTTCAAGCCCCATCTCTTTTTTAAAGTCCTTTCTTGCTTCCCTTCCTCACCCCACAACCTGCTAAGCATCCCTTCCTCTGAAGCCTACAGCTATGGTCCCAAACTTAGCTGGGTCTCAGAGCCCCAGGCCTCATATTAAAGATTTAACAGGTCCAGGCCCCACCTCCCACCAACAGAATCAGAACTTCCAGGGTGGAGCCTAGGATCTGTATGCTGACAGGTTTCCCTACTGATGAGGAGACAAGAGCCAGTGTACACCCTCTATGTCTGCAGCATATCATTCTGTAATTATCTGATTCCAGGACACTTGGCCTGGTCTCTCACAAAGGGTGGAGAGAGAGGGCCTTGAGGGCCAGAAGGGGCCTTCTTGTTTTTCAGTCTCTACAAGCAGTATAACATTTGCTGAACACTTCCTCTATGGCAGATCCTGTTTTGTTTTAAATGTTTTATTTGTACTATCTCATTTAATCCTCAAACCACCCTAGGAAACAGGTATTGTTATCAGGGTAGGTTCTGTGAATTGACTTGTTCAACTTGCATCCCACCCTCTTGGGGGCAGCCAAGAGAACATGCCTTGAATGCTTCCTCCTATATGGAGAGCTGTTGCCCAAGGGCCCCCAGCAGCCAATCCATCAGTGACTGCCTGTAACAGGAATACTAGGGCAGACTCCTTCCTTAAAGATAGGGATTCCTTTGTTGACCGACTTTTGTTCAAGGATTCTCAGATGGCTTTGCTGAAACTTCCTTAGATGTCTTACCCAACTTTTTCTCCATCTCTCCTGTACTGGAAGTCAACTTGCTTTGCAACCTGATGGCTTTCCTCAGCTTTACCTGGCTCCCTACCCATTTCCTCTCACTCAGGCATTTCCCTTGTCTGCTTAACTCTTGCTTGGCATCTGCTTCTTAGAGGACCCAGACCATCACACACTTTGTGAGACGATTGGATAGATAAAAACTACATTTCCCAGACTTCCTTGCACATAGGGTTCTGGCTATGCATTAGATTCTACCAATTAGATGCTGTGATGTCTGTAAGTGGAAGAGAAGCAGGGCTTCTTTTCCCTTCCCTTTATTTGTTTCTGCTGAGCAGCAAAATTTGGGGAAATATGAGGTTTTCCTGTAGCAGATTCCAGTGCCCCTTAAGCACTGGTGTCAAGAGGCAGTTGCAATGGTGGCTTCCTGTCCCATGATTGGCAGTAAGGGATGTGAGGCCTTGAACATTGCCTCAGGTTATAGCTCTCCTGGTGGGTCAGTTCTGGACGTGGCTCTTGGAGGCCCAGCCTAGAGCTTTCTCCCTCAGCCCTTCCAACAATTCTTTTAACCCTAGTTCTCTGTGTTAGATCCCTCTTATTTAAATGCCTTGAATGGATTCTGTTTCCTACTGTTTCCTACTATACTAACTATGGCATCATTATTGTTCTCTTGTTTATAGATGAGAAAACTGAGCCTCGGGTGGTAGAGAAACCCCCTTGGTGACAGGATGGGGATGGGCAATAGAACCTGGCAGTCAGGGGTCAGAGCAGTGTCCTTAGCCACTCTCAAGCACTCTGTACCCTGCTTAGCAGTTTTTACACTCTGGGAACATCATCAATAATTGGATTGGAGGAAAACATACTGGGGGTGCCAAAAAAATGTATACAAGTGGACACTTTGGTCAGCGATGCTCAAGCAGTAGTTCGCCGTAATAAGAAGTATCTGGACGCTGATGGTAGCCACTCTGAGCACCTTTTGTAATTACAAAAGTCAAACGTGAACTTGTATTCATCTTTTGTTATTGGTATATACTGAGTATTGCAATTTCAATACAGTTTTTCTCTTTCTTAAAATGTGTGTATGTTTTTTGGCACCCTCTGTATTTCCCACTTTATAAATGTATTATACTGTGTACTTTTTTTACCCACTTCATTCCATAAAAGACTTCATATTGTTTTTACTATGAAAAGTCTTCCAAAATACAAATCAAATTTTGTGATGTACTTAAGAATTGCTTTAAAACATAAGGGAAAAATGCAGCACTCAGCAAAAAAAAAAAAAAAAATAACATGCATACACATTTTTAAAACTAAAACTAAAGAGGTATTTGGTCTTGTTTCTTATTCTAAAAGCAATATATAGTCATTTATATTAACAGGCAAACATACAAACAACAACAAAAAGTGATGACCATTACTCTTCTATACTTTATTTTTTCCCTGTAACACTTATCACTGTGTAACATGTCCCGCATTTTACTCTCTTGCTTGTTGTTGTCCATTTCTCTCACCGGAGTCTCACCTATATGAAGGCAGGGATTTTTGCCTCTTCTGGGCACTGCTGTACCTAACACTGCACCGGTCACACAGATGTGCTCAGTAAATATATATTGAATGAATGAATTCTCATCAAGAAGAGGTCGACACTTACCACTATTTTAAAACTCTTATTGTTTATTTTATCATTAAAACTTTTTATCACTTTGGAATAAAGCATCTGACTATTTGCAATCAGCTCCCTGAAAATCCAAGGTTTGTCGTCACCATACCCAGTGAGCAGTTAAAAGTGTTCACCCAGGACTGTGACATGTATAAGGAGCCATCCTTTTAGATACTGGTGAAATTGTTTCAGGTTCTTCCCAGATTCCTCCAACGTGAGATCTGAACCTGCCCCTCACTTTGGGGAGGGCCGTGGTTTATAAGGAATCTGCTAGCCAAAGCCCGCAGACTCCAAGGCTGGCAACAGAGCAGGGTGGTGCCAAGTCCTATTGCAGTCACCCTCTCACTGATCCCTCCTGCTTCGGGGAGGGAAGTACATTCTCCCTTTGATGGTCTGTTTCAAGTATGATCTTGAAGTTCTTCCCCGCATTCCTCACAGCACAGCTGAGACCTTTTAAACAAGATGCTACTAAAGCCAGGGGGGATATGAGGGAAATAAGCACAGACAGTGTTACACAGCTAAGTTCTCTATGTCACATGCCATCCCCCGTCAGCTTTGGGTTCAGTGACCTCAGCATATGCTCAGCTTCCTGTCTACCTCTGCATTTGAGAGGCCCTCTTCAGTCCCACCAAGGGACTCCTCCACAGAGAACACTAGACTCCTTCAGGTCAGATCACAGACAGCAAGGCCCAGAGGGGTGCAGAGGCCCAATTCTTTTGTTGAAGACCTACCTTCTGAAATCTTGTGCTCCTGATCCAAGACCTGCCTGGGAAATCAACTCCAGATAGGTGACGCCTGTTTCAGGAAGAACCAGCTCCCTCTATCCCTAAGACAAGATGGAAATGGCCTGACACACTCCTTTTCTTCCCAACTTGCTTCTTCTAGTCTGACGGGGGCTTCAAAACCATCAGATGGTACTTGTTGGATTTATTTGTAAACCAAGAGTAAGTAGGTTAAAAATGAGAATCAGGAGGTGCCTGTAGGACAAAAGCCATAGGTATCAGTGCATGAACTTTATTCTGTTGGTTTCGTATGTTCAGAGATCTTTTTTGTTTACTTCCTGGTTCACAGATGAGGCTGTGTGATATGGGGTCTGAAGAGTGTAGGCATTGTCATCACCTGAATAAATTCTATCTGCTTTGGGATATACCATTTGTGATTTTTTTCTTTTTTTAATTGTGCCTGGAAACGACTTCCTCAGGTGGGACTTAGAAGAATTATTTTGGCAAATACATATTAGATGCTTACTCTGTGTCAGGTACTGGGTACAAAGAGCCAGCCAGCCAGTATGGGATCTAGACCTGAGTACACACCTCACTATGGTAAAGGGTTGTCCAACTCTTCATTCTTTCATTCATTCATCAAGACATATTTAATAAGCACCAATGTGTACCAAGAATTTACTTACATTAAATCCTTTATCTTCAAAATTACCATGCAGGTAGGCCTAATAATCCCTTCTTGACAGATGAAAAAACTGAGTCAGAATGATGAAGTCACTTGTTCAGGATCACACCTCCAGGACAGGGTAGAGCTGGGCCTGAGCTCTCAACTCCTGCTCCTCCCTCTCTGCCTTCCCTGTCCCTCTCCACCCTCCCCCAGTCCAGGGCTTCCAATCCCCCAAGAAAGCTTTGCATAACTGCTCTCTAAGAACCTTGTACAAAGCGCTTGGCTTTGCCTGCCTCAGGGAGCTGTGAACCACGTATTTCATTAAGCTCTTTACAAACTCAATGTGGTTCCACCCTTGAGAGATACCTAAGCGCCAGCCTCCCATGACAGAAGGGGAAACCCAGCAGTTCTAGGGCCCTGGCGACGCTGGCCTAGTGCCAGCTGTCCCCAGTCCCAGAGTAAAAGCCAGGCCTGGCTGTGAGGACGGAGGGCTGGCAAACAGAAGGTAGGGTGAGGGGTCAGCCATCAATCAGGACTGAGGGGAACCTGTGCTAAAAAAAAGTTTGCTTTTGGGGAAAAACCTGTGCCCTTGCCTTGTTTAGTGGGGAAAACGTGCATTTTGGAGCCACAGAACCACTCTGCCCCTGTTAGCTGAGTAACTTTGGGCAAGCTATATAACCTCTCTGCTCCTCAGCCTCCTCATTTATAAAATGGGGATGACAATCCCTACCTGTGAGGAGTAAATGAAATCAAGTCCGGCTGTATTCAACATACAGTTCACCAGGAATATGAGAAGTACAGTACAGGTAACTCCCAATCATTTCTTCTATACCCATGGCAGACATCACTAATAGATCACAGAACCCTTCACCACCAAGCCCAGTCACAGATTCAGGCTCTTGCTCAAGGCAGTGTCTTAGGGAGCCACCTCCAGCACATGGAATTGACATGTGTCCCAATATTACAGAGTTAGTGGCTCAAAACACATTTTATCGTATCTTATGATTTTGTGGGTTAAGAATTCAGGCAGGGGCTGGTAGAGCTATCATTTGGCTCCACATGGCATTACTGAAAATACATTGGCAGTGGGGTTCATCTGAAGGGTCCACCAGCTTCACCCACATTCCTGGCAGCTTGGTGGGGACTCCTGTGAGGCTGGGCTCAGCTGGGCTGCTGTCCCTTTCCACACAGTCTTGGGGCCTCTGCGTGTGATTTCACCAGCCAAGGTAGTAAAATAAGGCCTGTCCACGTGGCAGCTCAAGGCTCCCCCTACCAGCAAGTAGAAACTGTGGTCTCTCCAGGCCTCAGCCAGGACCTGGAAGGACATCACTTCTGCTGTATTCTGTCGGTTAAGACAGTCACAGGTTGGGTCAGCCGAGTGGCGCATTGGTTAAGAGCTGGTTTTGGGATGCCACAGGCCCCGGTTCGGATCCCACATATGAGGGCCAGTGACACTGCCCTCTACAGCTAACAACAGCTCCACCTGGAGCTGGGCTGCGAGCCCCGGCAATGGTGTTGGCTGCAGCCCCTGCTGCAGTGGGCTGCCATAGGCTACAGTGAGTGGCCGGCAGCCAGCGTGAGTTGCCAATAGCCGCGGTGAGCAACCATCCAGAGGCCGGCAACCGATCTGCCTCACCCGGGGAAGAGCACAATGACGATACCAACATGGGCCAGTGAAGCAACATCCTCCACAACTAGACTGAAGAACAAAGAACAGCAACTTGTCTGTTCCCCTTCCCCGATTCCCCAACGCTGTTCCCCTCCCCCAATTCCCCAATAAAATCTTTAAAAAAAAAAAAAAAAAAGACAGTCACAGGCCCACATGGGTTCAAGTGAAGGATAAGTAGACCATAGGAGGAATGTCAAAGAATTGGCAGCCATCTTTAATCTGCTACAGCAGGGGAGATGGAATTTGTCTACCAAGCTCTTGAAACAACCAGCAGGGTGCTTCTCACCCTTCCCTAGGCACCCACTGCCACCATCTGTATTCATTCAGAACCTCTTTTATACTATGCTTTGTGGGAGATACAGAAATAAATAGTCCCTGGTCCCTACCCTCCAGGAGCTCACCGCAGATCTGGGGAAGTGGGCCATGTTCCTTAAAGAATTAATTAACAGGGTCAAGTGATTCAGGCAAGGGAGAGATACAGATACTTCAGAGGCTCAGAGGAGGAAAATATGGCTTCCATGTGGAGAAAGGGTAGGGCAGGTGGCATCTGAGCTGCATTTTAAAGATAGACAACACTTGGGCCGGCCAAGTGGTGCGGTGGTTAACAGCTGGCTTGGGACACCAGCAGCCCTGGTTCAGATCCCACATATGAGGGCCAGTGACACTGCCCTCTAAAAAAAAAAAAAAAAAAGAAAGAAAGAAAGAAAGATAGACAACACTTTACAGCTGGATTCACATATTCACGGAGCATTTCTTGGATGCCTGCTGTGTGCCACATGCTGTCTTTGGCCCTGAGAATACAGCAGCAGACAGGACGGCCCCTCTCCCAAGAAGCTGATCATTCTGGTTGGGGAAGACTATTAATAGGCAAGTTTGTAAATAAATAAAGAGCATAGTTTCCTATCATGATAAAGGCTGTGAAGAGAATAAAGTGAAATAAAGGGACCGAGAGTAACCGGGGTGGGGGTGGATGTTGTAGGTGGGGAGCCAGGCAAGGCCCCACCCCAAGATGGAACTAGACTGGGGATGCGACTGATGTGAAAGCACTAGCCAGGTGAGCTAGCACCAAGGCCCCATGTGCTAGGCAGGGTACCCACCAGAGTCAAGCCCGTGAGACAGGGCGGTCAAAATTCTGTCTGAGTAACGGGGAAAGGCCAGTGAGAATGGTGTCCATTGGGCAAGGGGAGGGGCAGGCAGGACCAGGGTGGTGAGGCTGTAGAGGGCCTTGTATGAAGTTAGCAATTGACTCAAGTTTGACTTGAGTTTGTTATAAGAAGACCCCTCTGGCTGCTGTGTGGACAATGGATTAAATGGGTGCATGGAATCGGAAGGCCGGTGAGGAGGCTGCCATGATGTCCACAGGGAAGATTTGGGAATGAGAGAAATGGAAGAAGAGAGAAGGGCTGGATTTAGGAGTGTTTTGGAAGTGCCAAAAGCATTTGCGGGTGAACAGAGGTGGGGTGTTGAAACCAAGGGAGGCTCCAGAGTTTGGGGCCCGACTGACCTGGGTGGGTGAAGGGACAAGCGCCATTTCCTGAAATGAAGAAACTGAGAGAAGGAATTTAGCCCAAGTCAGATGGCATTGTGGCCATTTGAATTTTAGCTTCAATTTTTCAAGGCCCTGTTATGGACCTTACAACAGTTATCATTTTAAAATGTCATCTGTGGGCTGGCCGAGTGGCGCATTGGTTAAGAGCTGGTTTTGGGATGCCAGCAGTCCCGGTTCAGATCCCACGTATGAGGGCCAGTGACACTGCCCTCTACAGCTAACAACAGATCCATCTGGAGCTGGGCTGCGAGCCCCAGCGACGGTGTAGACTGCAGCCCCTGCTGCAGTGGGCTGCCATAGGCTACAGTGAGTGGCCGGCAGCCAGCCTGGCCGGCAGCCAGCGTGAGCGGCCAATAGCCGCAGTGAGTGACCATCCAGAGGCCGGCAACCAATGTGCCTCATCCGGGAAGAACGCAATGATGATACCAACATGGGTCAAGTGAAGCAACGTCCTCCGCAACTAGACTTAAGGACAAAAAGCAACTTGTCTGTTCCCCTCCCCCAATTCTCCAATAAAAATCTTAAAAAAAAAAAAATGTCATCTGTGAGACAGGCTTTTTGTGCCCATTTTGCAGCCAAGCAAACTGAGTTTCAGTTAACTGCTGGCCAGTCCCACAGCAGGAACAGGGCTGGGCTGCGAATTCAAGGTCCAGCCAACTCCGAATCCTGTGCCATGTGTTATCTACCAGTGGTTCTCAATCTCACCCCACCCTGGGGGATATTTGACAACGTCTGGAAACATTTTTGGCTGTCACAATGGGAGAGGTGCAACTGGCTGCTAGTAGGTAGAAGCCAGGGATGATGCTAAACATGCTACAATGTGCAGGATGGTCTCCACAACAAAGGGTTATCCTGCCCCAAATGTCAGGAGTGCCTAGGCTGACATAGACCATCTGAGAGAGGCAAAGAGCAGTCTGAGTGGGGGCGGGGAGAGGGGATGTGATTTTGGTGATGGGACTCGAATGAACAAAGGCACTGGGGCCAGAAAGCCCCGTTGTAGGTGAGAAGTCCAGGTTGTCCAAGAGGTCCTGAGGGGCATATGCAGCGAGAAGTGGGCTGGAACCTGATCCTGAAAGGGTTGGCAGGACAGGTTAGGGAAACTGACCGCCCCAGCAGGTAACAGGAGGGCATGACCGGCTAAGCCCAGGGGAGGCGCATGGTGGGAAAGCTTGCTCTCCCTTCTCATATTCCTCTCAGGAAAACAGCTGGCAAACCTCTTCACACCAAGGCATAAATTACAGAAGACCAAACTGGTGACATTTCCTGGGTTATCTGTATTTTAAAGATGGCAAAATGTTAAACCAAAAGCATGAGGCAATAACGGTGGAATTTCAGCCATTATCAGGATGAGTCTGGGCAGAGAAGTCTGCCAGTGAGTGATTCTCAGCCTGCGTGGAGGAGGTCAGAGGCCTGGGCCAGATTTAGGAAGCCCAGGTTAGGAAGTGCACAGAGCACCCAGGTATCTGCATCACCTCCAGAAGACCCACAAGCCTGTGAGAGCAGTTCTGCTATAGACGAGAGACCGAGGCACCCAGAGGTTAAGTGATAAGTTGTGGAGCTAGTACTGGAACTCTGTTCTTTATCTGGACCAAGCCCAGGGAAATCATAATAATCCCTAGGGATTACTTATTGAGCACTTACTATTAACACTTGCCATGCACCATTCAAAGCTTTATGTATATTAACTCATTCACACCTCATGACAAACCTGTCAGGTATTACTATTTTCATACCCTTTTATAGATTAGGAGACTGAGACACAGAGAGGGAAGTAACCTGCCTAAGGTCACACAGCTGCCAAGCTAGGACCCAAATCCAGGCAGTTCCTCTCCAGAACCCATACTCTTTCCCACCACTCCCCTGGAAACTCCAGGCTTTGTGGGAGGAAAGAGGAGGGCCCAGGCCAGTTATGCACCTCCAGGCCATTTCTGAGGTTTCCCACTCTTTCCATGGGAGATTAACACTCTGTGAATTGTAGACACCAGGGATGGGGTGGGCGGTGGGGAGGGACCAAGGGAAAAAAGTACAGGACACATTCTTGGCTCGAGGCCAGTTGAGAAAGTTAAAGAAAAGACCAAGAAAAATCTCCTTTGGGGGCCTGGTGCTGTTTTGCAAGGTGTTGCCTTTCTCCTTGGCTGTATTTGCTTTGCCAAACTGGAACGCTTTTCTGAAATACAGCAGCCTAGGAGGCCCGGTCTGTTTGCCAAGGGGAAATAGGGGCGGGGCAGGTGGACAAAGTGGAGAGTAGGGCTCTACATCTGCCCAGAGGCCCACCTCTGGCTCTGAAGTATACCCTGCCTCTGACCACTTCTCTTCAGCCACACCAGCCTGGTCTGAATCACCAGTCACTTCTAACCCTCCATCCTGTCCACCCCTGCCCTTCCATCAGTCCTTCTGTACATGGCAGCCAGGGTGGTATTTTAAGAATGTAAATCAGATTCTATGACTCACCTGCTCAGAACTCCCCGCTAAAAGCCACTCTTCTCACCATGACCTCAAAATCCTGTCTGACCTGGTCCCTGCCTACCTCTCCTTCCGCATCAGTCCCACTGTCACCCTTGCACACTGTGCACTAAGCACTTGGGCCTGCTGGATGTGCCTTCTGCCTTCTCCTCTCCCTGGAATGTTCTCCTCTTAATCTTCCCAGGGCTCCCGTTTCCCATCATTCATGACTCAGCTCCAATGTCATCTCCTCAGAGAAGCCCTGTCTGACCACAGTGGTCAATCACTCCCACTCCGTGCCCCCTTTTCCTTTAAAGAACGATCTCTTTGTAAAACATCATATTCTGAAATTATCTGGTTTATTTATTGTCTTTCCCCTGTAAAAATGTCAGTGAGATCAAGGACTGAGCCTGTCTTGTTCTCTGCTGTATCCTCAGCACTGAGAATGGTAGCCGGCACACAGCAGGTGCCCAATGCATATTTGTTCACTAGCCCAGGGGTCAGCAAACTGCCGCTCAAGAGCCCCATGTGGCTCTTTGGGTATGTTCTGTCTCAAAAGTTTGCCGACCCTTGGAAGAGCCAATCTTGTCCCTCACAATGATTTAATAAATTTTTTTTTTAAAGATTTTATTGGGGTATTGGGGGAGAGGAACAGCACTGAGGAATCAGGGAAGGGGAATGCACAAGTTGCTGTCCTTTGGTTCTTCAGTTTAGTTGTGGAGGATGTTGCTTCACTGGCCCATGTTGGTATCATCATTGTGCTCTTCCCCGGGTGAGGCAGATAGGTTGCCGGCCTCTGGACAGCCGCTCACTGCAGCTTTTGGCAGCTCACTCCAGCTGCCGGCCGCTCACGCTGGCTGCTGGCCACTCACTGGAGCCTATGGCAGCCCACTGCAGCAGGGGCTGCAGCTATGCCATCCCGGGGACTCACAGCAGCCCAGCTCCAGGTCGAGCTGTTGTTCACCATCTTAGCTGTAGAGGGCAGTGTCACTGGCCCTCACATGTGGGATCCGAACCAGGGCCACTGTTATCCCAAGCCAGCTCTTAAGCAACGTGTCACTCGGCCGACCCCCTCACAACAATTTAAAAATTATTCTAGAGCCATAAATATATTTTTACATAATCACCATTATGTGAATAATATCCTTTACAAATTTTATAAATGAAACCATGATCGTTTTATTTTTATTTTCAATTTTACTTCAGAGAAAGAATATGTTTTGCAGGGGTCACCGTGAGCAAGTCATGGGTACTCTCTACATCCAGGTATAAAATGAGGTCCCCGAGCCTCACTTGTAAGGCCCTTCCACCTCTGATATTGTCTGTGACTCTCTCATTGTTCAGAACCATAAGAAGCCAGGTGAAAAATTTAGCAATAGATGCAAAATTAAAAAATGATAAAGATGTAATTTTCTGTGGATGGTAAAGAAAGGATTGGGAGCAGTGGAG
The DNA here is from genome assembly GCA_033961575.1 of Aselliscus stoliczkanus. Classification (NCBI taxonomy): domain Eukaryota; kingdom Metazoa; phylum Chordata; class Mammalia; order Chiroptera; family Hipposideridae; genus Aselliscus; species Aselliscus stoliczkanus. The sequence continues at coordinate 166,201,363 of CM066730.1, forward strand.
AGTTCAGGCATGGGAAGTGTAGGTGGGAAAGCTGCAATTGGGAAAGCTGGGTTCGAGTCCCACACCCTGGACTCAGTTTGTTCCTCTCTAAAATGGGTATAACACCCTAAGCCCTGCTTCCTTTGCAGTTACAGCAAGAGTCAAACAAGAGTACCTCATAAGGGTCAGGATTTTATGAACAAGTATGTAGTAAAAACAAAACAAAAACAAACCAACATTCAATAAATCTTTACTGAGCATCTGGGAACCAGACATTGTGCTGGGGCCTGAGGGTGCCATGGGGAGTGGCTCTTGCCTTCAAGGAGGAGGATAATCACATAGTGTGGAGTTTGCTGAAGGGGAAGTGGTGTCCTCTAAGAGCTTAGTATGAGGGTAGGTCAGGGAGGCCTTCCCTGAGGAAGTGGCATTTGGGCTGAGAGATGAAGGATTAGCAGGAGTTCACTAGGTGAAGGGGTGGAATGCAAGTTGGAACGGGTGTTCCAGGCAGAGGATACAGCTTGTGCAAAAACCCTGAGGTAGGAAAGAGCCCAGAGAATGCAGGGAACTCAAAAAGAACTGGTGTGGCTACAGAGACTGAGGGGGAACATGCTCCGGAAAGAGCTGGCAAGGTGGGCAGGGTTCTGTCTTTATCCTATGGACAGTGGGACTTCAAAAGGGGGGCATTAATGGCATGATCAGGTTTGCATTTTGTCTTCTTTTTTTTTTTTTTTTTGAGGGCAGTGTCACTGGCCCTCATATGTGGGACCGAACCTGGGCCGCTGATTTCCCAAGCCAGCGCTTAACCACCGCACCACTCGGCCGGCCCCAGGTTTGCATTTTGAAAAGACACCTCTGGCTATTGTAAGGAGAAATATTGGAGCATAGTAGGGTGAATGTGGGAAGGCAGTTGAGAGGCTAGTGCACACATCTTAATAAAAGCTGACGAAACTGAGATGGGGGTGGGGCCTTGCATGTGCTGTGTCAGGAGGGTCATTTCTGAGGAGCCAGCTGGCAATCTGAGGTGAAACAGTCAGTGTGTAGGGACCTCAATCAAGCAGTTCTGCTTTTACAAATCAATCCTACCAAAAGGTTAGCACAAATGTTCAAAGACCAGCCAGAGGACAGATATTCATTTTTATCATTGCTTACAATAGTAAAAAATTAGAAACAACTTAAATGGACAACTTAAATGGACACTAACACTAAAATAACTTTGACAAACTCATGCAATGGAATGAATACTATGCAGCTGGAAAAAAGAATGGATTTGATTCATCTATACTGATGAAGAAAAATAGATATAATATATTGGTAAGTGAAAGAAAAAAAAACAGGTTACAGAACAGCATATATATCACCATCATCATCACCAACACCATCATCACCACCACCATCACCACCACAATCACCCCGACATTCACTACAACACCATTGTCATCACCACCATCTTTATCACCTCTACCACTTCCACCACCTCCACCATCACCACCACCACTCTTGTCACGCCATCACTCTCACCACCTCCTTTACCTAAGAAACAGGCAGTTCAGCAGACTGCTTATGAATACAGATTTTAGAACAGCATTGTCCAACAGAAATATAATATAAGCCACACATGTGATTTTAAATCTTCTAGTAGCCACATCAAGAAATAAAAATAAAAAGTGAAATTAATTTTAATAATATATTTTAAGTCAAGGCATCAAAAATATTTCACCAAGTAACTAATGCAAAGATATTTTACATTTTTTTTGTATACCACGTCTTCAAAACCTGGTGTGCATTATGTACTTACAGCACATTTCAGTTCAGATGAGCCATAGTTCCAGTGCTCAATAGCCACGTGTGACTGGAGACTATCTGATTGGACAGCACAGCTCTACAGCTACACTGCCTGAGTTCGCATCCCAGCTCCAACACATACTTGTTGTGTGTCTATAGGCAGGTTACTTAACCACTCTGGACTCACTTTCCCCACCTCTAAATTGGAAATGAAAGCAGAGTTGTTGTGGGGATAAAATTAATTAACCTGTGTATAATGTCTACACCAATGCCTGGCACATAGACAGTGCTATATAGTATCAGCTATTGTTATTCTTCCAGAAACCTGGAAGAATCTCAGAGGTTCTGGCTGTGCATGTGGGAACCATCAGAGAGCGGGAGATGAATAAGGGCTGGTGTAGCCTGAAGGGGCTTTAGACTTCTTGGAGAAGAAGGGAATTTTCTCAGATTCTTGTAACTCAGTATTTGGACAGGAGAAGGAAAGTGGAGAGGAGAGGGGACCAGGATCAGCGCAGACACCTTTCTGGATAAGAGAAAGGGTTTGGTTGAGGGGCAGAGAGAAGAATTGGACAGTGCCAGACCCAGAAGGCGGGGCCAAAAGCAGGCTGAGAGACCCTGGCAATCACATCCTCCAGAACCCTCATCTGACAGATGGGAATGCTGAGGCCAGAGAGGGAAAGTGACTTATCCAGGGAACCTAGCAGGCACAGCCAGGGCTCGGCCACACATGCTGGTCCTTGTTCACTACCTGAGCACCCAGTCCATCCATGCCTCTGCCTCTGAAGGAGTATCAAATCTCAAGCCAACTAAAACAGTAGGGTGCTGCTTCTCTTCTAGCCATGTAGAAGAAACCCTGTGACTCCCCAAGGCTCCCATCTCAAAGTCTGAACACCCCAGAGAATTGAACCAACTCCATTCTGCTGTTGTTAATGGTGAATGCTCCTCTTTGAAAGGTGGATGAAGAAACCTGCCTCCAGGCTGCAAGGACCCTCTGGACCATTCAGAGGCTGGAGTTTATGCCAAGGTTCCAATCACCTACATTCTCTGGTCAGTAATTAACCAGGCCTCACCTGGACAGCAATAGGCATGCTGAGTCCCTTAGCCAGGATCACGCTCTGCATACCACAAATCTGGGGTTTACCCACCTATTGGCTCCAGAAAACAGGCAGCCTGGCCCCCCCATCTCCAAGTGACTGGCCTTGAGGCAGGTGCTGCTCTGGACGGGGGACCCAGGCCTCCCCTGAACTGACTGGGGGCAGTGAGCAGCCAGCTCATTCACCAGTGGCCAATGGCATTCCCACCAAGAAGGTTGTGGTGGAGGCCACCCAGGGGGCAGAAGCAGTTCTTGGGTGATGACATCCTTTGCAAAATTCGTCCCTGAGGAGTGAGTGTTGCCCTCTTTGTCATGTGAAATAATCTGTTACAATTTTTGTGTTCTGTTCTTTCCAGAGACCTTCTCACAATGACCATAGCCATTTTATTTTATTTTATTTTATTTTTTTTATTTTTTTTGAGGGCAGTGTCACTGGCCCTCATATGTGGGACCAGAACCGGGGCCGCTGACTTCCCAAGCCAGTGCTTAACCACCAAGCCACTCGGCGGGCCCAAAATAGATTTTTTTTTTTTTTGAGCGCAGTGTCACTGGCCCTCACATGTGAGACCTGAACCGGGGCCGCTGGCATCCCAGGCCAGCGCTTAACCCTCGCGCCACTCGGCCGGCCAGACCATAGCCATTTTAAAATGTGGCTTTTGTTTGTGAAATAATAAAAGGAATATTTGTTATAAACAACATAAATAATTTTCTTTTCTTTTTAATGTGATTATATTTTATTCTTTCAGATGATCTATGAGTCTTTTAAAGAGTTCTCTTAATTCACCATAATAACTAAACTCTGGCAGAGATCAAACCAACAGTTCTATGTGTGTGATTGACCAGCTTGAGACAGGTCCAAACTCTTATTGAGCAGCCTGCACAGGATCAGAAATAGCCTAGGGTGAAGATCAGAACATGGGCTTTGTAAATTCCAACTCAGACTCTAACTAGCCATATGTCTCTGAGTGAGACCCTTGCCCTCTCTGAATCTCAGTTTCTTCTAATTGAATAAACAGCTGGAGATCTGGAAATTCATAAGTTCTGATGAGGTAAGATCTAGGGATTAGGTAATTGCTGAGTTCTGATTGGTTGATAAGTAGAGATGAGGACATTGCTGAGCTTTAATTGGATGACTTGTACAGGAACAGTCCATTGCTAAATTCTGATTGGCTGAATGTACTTCTGTCCAGATATTTCAGCATGAGTTCATGAGGCACCTGCATAGGGTAACATGTTGCAGAAACCAATCTGACAATAATTAAAGCTGCTAACATTTACATTTTTCATAATGTGTTTCAGTTTCTTTGTTCTCATTAATGCGTGACAACATCTAAAAAAATGGATTTTGCAGATGAAAAATCCTAAATCTGTATATCTTCTTCAAAGAAAGCCTGAAAAGAGCCCACAATTTTGTTGATAATCAACACCATTACCCTTATTGATATGAGCTGCCATTTGTGGGGCTCTTACCATAGGCCAGTGGCTGTGCTTGACAAGCATTATCTCATTTAATCCCCTCAACAACCCTATGAGGTGAACAATATGGTTATCCCCATTTTACAGATGAAGAAACTGAGATTCAGAGAGGGCAAGGGTCTCACTCAGAGACATGTGGCTAGTCAGAGTCTGAGTTGGAATCTACAAAGCCCATCTTCTGATCTTCACCCTAGGCTATTTCTCAGTTTGCAAATGAAACCAAGTTGGGATCCTGGGCAGTGACAGTGTGTTGCTTCCTCTCAGTGGGCAGAAAAGATGTCTACTATGGTTCAGTCAGGGCCTACACCCAGCATGAGTGCATCCACAAAGTTGTCAAAATAGCGAAACACATCCAATCTGGTTGGTAAATAGCTGCTGTCCCAAGCCCCTCAAGGAGGGTTTCTCACCACCCTCCTTGACACCCCAGAGATCCTAGCTCCTACCCTCAAATCTTCCATGTCTCCCCACATTCCATTGAGGAAAGGGCTAATGCTCAGCCTACCAGGAGATCGCCAATACATTGGTCAGTGCCTATGTCATATAGGTTGATAAATATTTTGAATATCACACCAGATAATGCAGGATCCATGGTGTGGAAGGTTATCATGAATTAACCCACCTTCCTTCTAGAATAATACTCATCTAACCAATAGTTTTGAGAGTATCCTGAGATCTAGCATGTAAAGACTTAGCACAAAGCCTGATATACTCATACATTACGCTCTCAGTCCATGGAAGTATGTTGTGTTGTTCTTATAAGTCATTGCTAAGCTGGGTCTGTCCTTTTCTAGAATATTCTACATCCAGCATTTCCCAAAGAGTGCTCAGTAGCACTCTAGGTTCATGAGATGCTTCACTATATATATAAAAAAAAAAAAATTCTGAGGTCAAGTAAATTTGGGAAATCGTAGATGCTTGGAGATTCATAGTGTGTCCTATTAAAGGACCTGTGAAAGCCTGCAGTATGACATTGGATTAGTTTAACCTCTAAAGCCCGTGGTCCCAAATCTATTTGACCATGGGACTCCCTTGTTCTGATTGGAGAGTCAGGGAGATGGGTAAACATTGATGGGCATTCTCCAGAATTCATTTTGGAAATACCTACTGTTCCTGGCCCCAAACAAGATAGGATGACTAAGGAATGATAGGGTGTGTGTGTGTGTGTGTGTGTGTGTGTGTGTGTGTGTGTGTGTTTCACCTGAATGCTGGTTCTGAGGGCCATTTCCAACGAGGAGCCCAACCCTTGAGCATGGGTTGAAAGAAGGGCCGAGCCTCCTGCAATGTGTAAACTCAGTTCTGAGATGTGTGAGTTTACACCACGCTTGGTCTTAATCTCACCTCTTTCCCTCACAGAGAATGAAGTGATGTCGGACAGTGGGGTGGGTCAAACAAGGAAGGCTTCCTGGAGGAAGGGAGTATTGAGCCAGCTCTTTAGAAGGGGTGGGGCCCAGATGGGCAGGGAGGAGGGTGGAGGTGAAAATGCCACACCCCTGGAACACTTGGCACCTTCCAAACCATGCTGCGCCCTGTCAAAGCCAGCTGTTGGCTCTCTGCCTTGGCTTGCAGCCCTCCCTTCCCACTTCCCCTCCCAGTCCCAGAACCATCTCCTGAGTCAGCTCTCTCCTTCCTGCTTCAGGGGTGGGGGTGGGGGTGGGGTCAGACCCCTTCCTGCTTAGGCAAGGGACATTAGCTTTAGGACTCCGGTGTCCTCTCCTCCCTTCCTCTGGGCCAAGGACAGCTCAAAGCCTGAAAGAAACAGAGGCTGTAAGGCTTTGTGTCTGTTCCTCTCCACCTGGGGAAGTATGACCTCAGCCCTTGGGTTAAACCCCCTCACCCTCAAGCACTTCCCCAGTGGAAAGGTGCAGGAATCAGGTGCTAGGAGCTGAGGGAAGGAGACCCAGTTGTGGGAATCTCATTCATGCTGGAAGTAGGGCTGGAGCTCTCTGGCCCCACCGAAGGCCCCAGAGCCCTCCAAGAGTGAGAGGTGAGCAGGGGAGCAGCAAAGGGTGGGAGAGGCCTGCTGAGTACAGGCGCCAACGAGGCTCCTCCACCCCAGCCCAGGGGAGTGGTCTGAATCCCTCCCTCCCTCCCTCTCAGCTGACTGGGCAGGGCCCTCGGAGCATGCAGGGACCTGGAACCGAAACTCAGCAAAGAATACTCACGCCAGGGACCCTCCCCCAGGGGGAACCGGAACCCCAGCAAGCCCTGAACTACCCTGGAACTTTTCATGCCACAGCCTTTCCCCTCTTTACCTCCCCACCATCCCACCCCATCCCACCCCACCTGTGCTTCCCATCAGGGGGACTAATAAGGAAATCACAAAGCAATGGCCAAGAGAAAGGGTTTTGGGGTAAACAGACATGTTTACTGAGCACCTGTTATGTATCAGGACCTGAGATTGGTTCTGTGAACACAGTGGAGACTGAGACATGGCTTCTTATAGGCTATGTAGCCTTGGCTAAGTCACAAGCCTGAGCTGCCTCAGCTGTAACAAGGGGCTCCAAGCTTCCCACTGACTAAGTTGCTGAAAGATTAACTGACCTAAGCCTTGTGCTGGAAGTTATGTGACACCCTGCAAAGAGGAGATGCCCAATAAAGACGCTCAGAGAAGGCCAGCTATGCCCGGGTCTGCCCTCAGCCTGTCTCTAGATCGTAATCCCAGTGCTCTCTGGGTGACCCCAGCAGGACCCGTCCTACTCCTCTCTCTGGTCCTCAGTTCCCTCCCCTCTGAAATGGGGTCACAACACCTGTGCGGGCTATTTCCTAGGATCAAATGAGAAAGATGGAACCCATTTAAAAAGGCTTCAATGGGGCAGACAGGAAGCAGCAAGGCAAGGATTTTCAAACTAAGAGACTTGAAAGCCAGCATTTTTAAAAAATGGACTAGAAGAAGAAATACTAGAGAGCCTCTCACAAAGTACAGGTATGCTTTTAGCTCATGAAATTTTTATTCCAGTTAATTATTGATATATGTGTCAGGACATAAAATGTGTTTTTCTTACAGTGGGTAGGAAAGCATTGGCAGGGCTATTACTGGTAACAGTTAACACAGGTTGGGGACTGGATGAGCTGGGCCTTAAATCTTGACTCTGACATTGGGCCAGTGACTTTAGCTCTCCGTGCCTTAGTTTCCTCACCTGTGAAGACAGATAGAAATAGCCCCTGTCTTGTTAGGGTCATTGGGAGGATTAAATGAAGTGTTTAGAACAGCCTGGCGCTTGGCTCAGCAAGCATCAGTGATCATTGTCAAGCCCGAGATCAGGGATGAAGTGAGGCCTCAGACAAAGTAACCTCTGTAGGTGGGGAAAGGGTCTGCAGCCCCCCACCCACCGCACATCCCCCAGTGGAGAAAGCCTTTCCTGCCCAGGCCCCCAATTTCACAGATGAGAGAAGACTGAGAAGATGGAGCCCAGCCTCCTGCCTTCCAACTCAGGGCTGTCTCTTACCGCCTCTTAGGGTTGAGAGAGCACTAACCTTTGACTTTCTTATCTGCAAAATGGGGACAGTAAATAATCAAGCTCCTAGGGTTGACTACATGAGATCTTGCGTGCAAAGCGTTTGGCACAGTGCCTGGCACAAGAATAAGTCTCAGTAGGGATTAGATATTTTTACTCGCAATATATTGTTTAATAATAAAAATAGGTTCTGAAACATATATGCGTATATGAGCTCCTCTGTAATAGAAAACAGAAAGGTGTGTGGTCTGTGCCCCTTCTCAGTGACTGTTTCTAGATGGTGGGGTGACAGGGATACCTTTGCTTTTTGTTTGTTACATCTAAAATTTCTCATTCCTAATTTTTCTACAGCTAATGTGTGTTGCTTTTTCTGTGAAGGTGAAAAAGAGATTTGTTTTATCAACCAAAATCATGACTACTACCCACCTCAACTGACTCATGTAACATTCCTGGGCCAGTGTGTAGACTGACCCCACGTCACCTTCCACCGAAAACTATCAGTGTGTCATTGTGGTTTGGGGCGCCAGGGCCCCGAGAAGCAGCCTGCTTTTCATTTTCTTTTTCTTGTTTGTTCACAGTGACAGCTGATGACCTAGTGGTGGCATTCTCTGCAACCAACGCATGCCACAGATTGCAGATTTCATACACAGGAGGGAGGGAGGGTGGCAAAAACACATTGTAGTTTATCAGGCGGTAAGTCCTGGCATCTCCTGTGTACAAAACTAGGATTGTAAGTAGAGAATTATAAAAGTTGGGGACAGATATCCTCTAGGCCTTGGATGCCAAATCAGGAAGGGGAATGGAGGGAGGGGTCCACGGAAGGGGGCAGTGGGCAGTGGAGCAGGAGGGGTGGGGAAAGAAAGGAGGTATTTCAGACACCGTTTCCCAGCAGACTGGCCCTCTTCTAGGGCTTTTCCATGAGGTCATCTTATTCTCTGGGGGGGGGGGGGGGCGACAGGTACTGGGGAGGCAGGGAAAAGGTGATGCTTGCCCAAGAAAGGGATATGGAAGCTGAAGTGTCATCTATGTTGGACGTTGGGTGTGGGGAAAGATGGACCTTTTAAAAAAGACAAGCGGGCCGGCCGAGTGGCGCGGTGGTTAAGCGCTGGCTTGGGATGCCAGCGGCCCCGGTTCGGGTCCCACATATGAGGGCCTGTGACACTGCCCTCAAAAAAAAAAAAAAAAGACAAGGGCTTCTGTGAGACTGTGGTTACCAGAGGCATCCAGAAATTGGACCCCTGACCAGCACCCTGGTTACCCATCCTTCCGTCACAGCACATTTGCTCTGCACGCTCATCACCCATTTGAGTGCTATCTCATGTTCGGGGGCGGGGGGAGGGGTGGTGGTGGCCCGTGAGACCCAACACAAGGTCTTCCTCCATCTCAGTCTAGCTCAGCGCTGGGCACAGTGCCTGGAAAACTACAGGTGCTCAATAAACGCCGAATGAATACCCAAGTCTGAAGATGAATGAGGTCTGGGTGGCAGGTGACTCACCCATGCCTGAGGCTGGGAGACCCGGGCTCCAGTTTCCCTTAGCGTGCCCATGACCCGAGCCTGGGCATGTTATGGAGCATGTGCTTTCGTTTTATTCTGTCTGCCCCGTGGGATGGAACACCTCCCTCTCTTTCCTGCTCTGAAGAAAAAGAATTGGGAAAAGAGCTTCTGCAGAGTTGAGGGGGAAGAGAGACAATGCCATGCAGGAGGACACATGGTGACAGTGTGCCAAGGGAAGGCGGCCAGCATGTGCCTGCTCACTGGGAGGAAATCAGCAGAAGCTGGGGGCTGGGCAGTAAGGAGAGGTTGTCTGGGGGCCTGGGATGCTTGGTTGAGTCTATAAACGGAAGGAGGCCAGGAACCAAACCTGAGAAGACAGGACCAGACCCAGCAAAGAAAACTGAGACGCTCTTTGGGAGGAGCCAAGTACTCAGTTTATTGTACCAAGACAAAAGGGTCTAAGTGGTGGACAGGACAATCAGAGGACACTCACTACTCCAGGGAAACTGCTCCTTACTTCCTGAATCTCTGTGGGCCATAGACATGCAAATGTCAACAGTGCCTCCTGCCGGACAGTCCCAGCATTAGCATTACAATAGCTCTGACCTAGAGGTCAGACACAGCAAGAAAGGAGGATATGTTCTAGAATGCTTGAGCTAGAATAACACAGTTCAACAGCTAGTACTGCTGTTGCTTCTGCTGCTGCTGCTGCTGCTTTTATTGATTGGGAGTTTATTTTGTCCTAGGCACTGTGCTAAGTACTTTTCTTGGCAGTATCTTATTTAATCTTCACAACATCCCTATGAAATAGGAACTATCATTAACCCCATTTTTCAAATGAGGAAACTGAGGCAAGGAAGATAAATTATTTTTTCTGAGGTCTCAAGTTCATTTGTACCAAGATTAGCTTTCCGCTCAGGTCTCTCAAAAGCCCATGATTTTAACTACATTCTTGGGCCTCCCATCAAGTCCAAGGATGATGCAGAACTTTCAACTTTGTATCATCTCCACTTGGTTGGTTGTGGCTGCCTTGAAGTTCGGACCGAGAAGGGTTCTGAGTGCCATGATAAATTAATGATGTCTTCCAGGGGTGCTGGGAGGGATGTGGCAGCGTGTATGTCAGGTATGTTTTCATCTGTGACCTAGTCCAACCTACCGTCTAGTGTGTGCTTTATGGGACCCCGGGAAAGTCATCAAGGCTTACTCCTCTGACCTCTGTTTTCATTCACTCAGTGACCTAAGAGGCACCTCCAACTTATCACATCCAAATCACAGCACCTCCAGAAGCTATCCCCCTGCCATCTTCCCCATCCAACCAGAAGACATCACTGGTCTCTGTTAGCTCAAGCCAAAAGCCTTGGTATCATCCTTGATTCCCCCTTCTTCCTCTCACACCCCACATGGAATCTTTCAATAAATCTCATTTGTCCTAACTTCGAAATAACCTCCACAGCTGCTACCACCATCATCTTCTCTGGACTGACATAGCAGCCACCTCACCAGCCTTGCTACACACACTCTTACCCCTCTACATTCTAGTCTCCAAACTGCAGGCAGAGTCCATAGATCTTCATGGTTTTCAAACTACTTGTGCATAAGTTACACACACACGCACACACACACACACACACACACACTCGGTAAAGAAGGGCAGGGAATTGTCACCCTCCCATTTGACAGATGAGAAAAATTGAGGCTCCAAACAGTGATGTAATTGGCCCCAAAACACATAACAGGGAAGCCGCAGTCTAGGGCTCTTACCATGACGCTGTACCCTGCCTTGGCCGTCCCAGACATGCCCCCTGGTTCCCAGAGCTTCCTATGGGCCCCTCTGAGGGTTCCCCACTCCCACCACAGATGCTGCAGGGTGTCAGGTAAGGCAGATGGCAAGGGAGCCAGGAGAGATGGGCTTCTCTCTGCCTTGGAGTGGCCAGGAAATGTCTTGGTCCAATGTACTTTCTCACAGTCACTGTCACTTTCCTTTGGTGTGTGATGCCCTCTGGTGCTCACTCTTATGAAATGCAACAGGTTATCTAAAAGCTTTTGGAAGAGGGCGTGGGGCCTAACGGTGAAGGTGATGCCTCAGGACTCTCTGATCACCCTCTCAGAGGGGCTCCCTCCTGGCAGGCGTCTTCCATCCCTTAGAAACCAAAGTGTGTCCTGGTAGCTGAGGGCCATGTGGCTCCTTTCAAAGCTTACCCATCTACACCCTCTGGGAACCCAAATTGGTGTAGCTTTCCTGAAAGCAGTCGTTTAAAAAATCGAGATTTCAAAAACGGTTTTAAATGACAGGCTCATGATATAATGCTGAGTGAAAAATTAGTTACAAAAATGTATATAAATATACACTCTGTGTACATATTTATCAAAGACAGACACGCAAATGGCAGCAATGAGTCTCTCTGGGGAGTGGGTCTATGTTTCATTTTGATTTCTTTATAATTTCCTATATTTTCTGAATTTTTCTATACTGAGCACATGTTACTTTTCTCAGGTTTTATAAAGAAAAAAAATAATAAAGTCCTTTCCATCTGATGTTCCGCTCCCCCTTTGGAAAACTATTCAGTGAGCAATGGGTGAGTTGAAGATTTGTCCATTGGACAGAATATGTGTGCATTCTAGTGGGAACTTCTGGACATGGCAACTTGCCCAAGCATTTCAGAGTCCTAGTAGGGGGCAGGTGGGGGAGAAAGGACATCTCAGGGACCAAGAAACCTTAGATCTCAGAGACAAGGAAACAGGAAACCCAAAAGAAAGCTGATGATTGAGATTCTCAGATGGACAGAGAAATACAGGATGCAAAGATCATCTATATGAGTGCGCCCAGGACCAGAGAGGCGACTAGATTAGCCCAAGGTGACACAGCAGCTCGTGACAGAGTGGTTCTAGTGTTCAGGCCACCTAACCCCAATTCCTGAGTTCTTCCCCCACACCAGTAACCTAAACTTCTAGAAAACTCCCTGCAAATTAGTACAGCAGTGAAAAAGTGCTATTGGCACAAAGTTTTAAGTTTGATAAGATCGAAGGTTGCTGAGGATGTTGGGAAGAGGATAGTCTCATGTATACTACTGGTGGGGATTAGATTGGCTCAGCCACTGTGGAGAACAATGTGTAGTATCTGTTCATTTTGAAATGCACACACCCTCCACATGACCCAGCAGATCCACCTCTCTGTATTGTCTGCCCCAAAAACACTCAGCCCAGTGTACATGGTGTACAAAGGCGACCATTGCGGCACTTTGTCATTGTGAAAAATTTTAAGCATTCAAATTCCCATCAACTGGAAAACGGTTAAATAAAATATGGCATATCTGAACTGTGGGGTACTTCAAGCAGTGAAAAAATACAGTCTCCATGTATGTACTAATGTGAAAGTTCTCCACGAAGTTTTGAGGGGAAAATGCCAGAAGCAGGTTGCAGAATGAAAGCAATTGTATGGAACAATTTGTATGAGAACCATACACAGAGACACACAGTATCGTATATTTTCTATGGGTCCACAAAAAAAGCTTTGGAAAAAAATCACCCTAAACTGATAACATTTATTTGGGGAAAAGGAGGGGCAGGAGAAAGAATGGGGGAATGGTGAATCTGTGCTAATTATTTTTAAAAAATAGAAATAAGAGACCCCACTGAGATGGAAGAATCTGGGTGGGAGCAGGGGTTCCAGCGTAGAGTTGTGCGGCTTCCGGTCGAAGGTTATCGCACCATCCCCTCGGCTTTCCCAGAAATAGCGGGCGGGCCTCCCGGGCCCAGGCCGGGTCTCGGCAGGCCGCTGTCGGTCGCTACACGCCCGGCGGCCAACACACCTGGGAACCACCGTGAAGTGCCTGGGGGCCCTCCCAGGCCTGGAAGGAGCTGATAAAGGCAGGTTTGGAAAGGGCCGGGCTGTTTTTACTGGAAAGGGAGATGGGATTCTCGGATGACAGCGCCCCTGCCCCTCCTCTCCCTTGGGGCTCCCTGCCCCCTTGTTCCTTCACCTCCATCCTAAAGGTCCTCTTCCAGTCGGAGGCCCAGAGGGAGCAGCAGGGGATGCTGAAGCCCTAAGGGAAAAAGGAGGGACTTGCCCAAGGTGAAGGGCCGAGCCAAGGTTGGTGACCCTGGTGAGCTCTTTTCAAGTTGCTCTGCCCCTGCGTTCACAGGAAAAGAATTGGGAAAACCTTTGCCCCAAAATCCCAGTTCCACCTCTTTCTCATGCCCTTAGGAATTTCCTCTCAACCCTCCTTAATTGAGATATAATTCACTTACCATAAAATTCATTTTTTTGAAGTATACAGTGTTTAATATATTCACAAGTCATGCAACCATCATCACTATCTAATTCCAGAACACTTTCATCACCTGGAAAAGAAACCCCATACCCACTAGCAGTCACTCCTCCATTCTCTTCCCTTCCTCCAGCCCCTGGCAACCACAATACACTTAAAGTCTACAGATTTGCTTATTCTGTATATTTCCTATAAACGGAATAATACAATATGTGACCTTTTGTGACTGGCCTCTTTCACTTAGCATAATGTCTTCAAAGTTCATCCATGTTGTAGCATGTGTCAGTACTCCATTCCTTTTGTTGCTGAATAGCATTCTATTGTGTGGATATACCATATTTTGTTTATCCGTTCATCAGCTGATGGAAAGTTGGGCTGCTTCCACATTTTAGCTGTGATGAATAATGCTGTTAGGAACATTCAGGTACAGTTTTCGAGTAGACATGTTTTCAGTACTCTTGGGTACATAGCTAGGAGTGGAGTGGTTGGGTCATCTGTAGCTCTATGTCTAACTTTTTGAGGTACCACCAAACTTTTCTAGAGCACCATATTAGCTCCATTTCTTAACCTCTCTGAACCTCAGCTTCCAGTTGGCAAAGCATCAGTATTGATACCTTATAGCTGTAAGAATTAGATGAGATAAAGTAGTGAAAGCAGTTAGTACATAATAGATGCTCAATAAATGGAATTATTGTAATTAGAAAACCTATAAGACTCAGCCTGTTCCCTTCAAATATGTAAAACTTTTGGTTCCCTTCAAATCTGACTGGATATCTATTACTCATCATTATCTCCACTTGTTTCCCTACCTCTTGAATTTCCTTTGAATTAACTGTATTGTGGAGCAAAATTACACAAACACACACACACACCATTTAATAAAGGCCTAAGCCCAAGCTAAAAGGTAAAATTTCCCCTACCCCATATCATGGTATATTAGAGCAGGAATCAACTACTACAGTGGTTCTTAAAGTGTGGAACCCAGACTAACAGCACCTTGAAACTTGTTAAAATGCAAACCCTCAAACCAGAAACACTGAATCAGGGACTCTGAGGATTAGCCCCAGCAATCTGTGGTTGAAACAGTCCTCCAGGTGATTCTAATGCACACTAATGCTCCCAAATTACAGATGAGAAAACTGAGGCCCAGAGAAAGGATATAACTGGCTCAAGGCCATAGAGGGATTAAGAATGCAAACTTTAGAATTATGTGGTCCTGTATACAAATTCCAGCTTCCCCATTTCCAATCATGTGACCTTTCACATGTCCCCTTATTTCAGTATCTGTCTTAGTCAGTTCAGGCTGCTATAAAAGAATACCATAAACTGGATGGCTTAAACAACATTTATTTCTCCTGGTTTAGGAGACTGGAAAGTCCAAGATCAAGGTGGCAGCTGACTCTGTTCCTGCTGAGAGCCCTCTTCCTGGTTTGCAGGTGGTAGGCGTCTTCTTGTATTCCCACATACCCAAAAGAAAAATAATCTGTGGTGTCTTTTCTGATAAGAGCACCAATCCCATTCATGAGGGCTTCACACTCATGAATTTATCACCCCCCAAAGGCCTCACCTCAAAATGTCATCACTTTGGGGGTAAGGATTTCAACATCGGAATTTGTGAGGACACAGTGCCCTCATCTATAAAATGGGAACAGTGTACACCTACTCTGAGGGTGGCCACTATTCTGCATGAAAGGCAGACTGAGGGCTGGAGCTCGGGCCTGGTGTGTTTATCCCCCAAGAAACTGGCTGTCACCTCTACACCATTTGATAAGAAGGCTCCAGAGACCTTAACATTTGAAAGGTTGACATGGAGAGGAAGGCCTTATTTTATTCAGAAGTGCCCAAATAAAGAGCTAGATGATTGGGAGAAGTTACAAGAAAGTATGCGTAGGTCAACTTAAGGGAGATGTTCCTCACTGGAACTGTTCAGAAACAGAATTGGCATCTCCAAAGCGTAGTGAGAGCTCATCACTGCAAGATTCCAAACAGCATTTGGGTGCCCATCTCTCCAGGGTGCTGGAAAGGGAACAGTTTCAGGGTAGGAAGAAAGTATGGATGATCTCTAAGGGCTCCTCATTTGTAACCCTCTGTAATAGATATGTGTTGTTTGTCTCAATAGCATCCATTCTTTGGAGAGCCACCCTTCCTCAACACCACATGGTTGGAAGGAGGGTCATCAATCAGAGTGCTTCATTCACCTCTCCCACTGCAGGAGAGGGCATACTACCCAGACTGGCCAATTAGAGTATCCCAATCTTCCTGACCACACTGATTGGTTCAAAGAATGGCATGTAACCCAAGGCAGAATAATCGGAATCTTTTTCTGCTAGAACTGGTTCATAACCACACCCACCATTGAATTTCCAATCTTTCAAGCCTGCAGAATTCTTTTCTTGCTTAAACCAGCTTTGGGGTTCTGTCCTTGCCACTAATAAAGTCTTTTCTTTTCTTTTTTTTTTTTTTTTTTTTGAGGGCAGTGTCACTGGCCCTCGTATGGGGGACCCGAACCAGGGCCACTGGCTTCCCAAGCCAGAGCTTAACCACCACGCCACTCGGCCGGCCCTAATAAATACCATTACCACGTCAAAGTGGGCCTTCTTGTTCTTGTATTGGGGACTGCCTACCCCCCAGAATTACATTAAAACAACAATAAAAAGAAAAATAACATTCAAAACAACAAAAGTTTCAAACCACTTAAAATGTTTAGGCTCTTAAAAAAAATGCCAAAAGGATTCCCGTCTTAACACAGAGCAAAGGGGTTTAAACACCATTTTTTTCACCTCTCTCTTCATACATCTCAACTTGCTTCTTCTTCAAATTCCCAAACCCATTGGCTCTTAACTTTTTCCTCCTCTCCTGCCTTTTCCAATGTCCATTGATCCAATGTTGCTAGGCTCTTCACTGACCCTGGTAGGAGAGGGAGAGGCTGTGAATCCTCATACGTTAATGTGGTTTTTACACGTTAATTATTCTCAGGGTCAATGGCAAGGGCATAACTGTAAAATCCTATCTGTGGAGAGAGCTAAGACTGTGAGGTCTTTCAGAAGAGATGCTGAGGTCTTTTCGTTATGAGTCACATGCCACGTTCAGCTCAGTACACATTTAGTGAGTGGCTATCACGTGCCAGCTAAGAGCCAGGAGTGAGACTGAGTTGTTTTGGACATCTGGAATTGTGTTCGACTGAGCCCCAGACGTTAAAGGTGTATCACTCACTTTTCATTGAGTACCTTCTATGTGCCGGGCCCTGAGGGTGTATCTAGGAAAGAGAGATATTAAAGGCACAAAAATTATTTCTATGAAATAGTGACAAGTACGACCAAGGAGGCTTATATAGGGATTGGAAACAAATCAAAATCAGGGTGGAGGAAGGCTCCCTGAGAAACACGTACCAGCACCACTGCATCCACCGAATAGTCCAGTCTGAAGAGGGGGCTGGCACTCCAGCGCCCACCTTGCTGCTTGTGAAAGTTTCATGCTGTGATCTTTGCAAATCAGGAAGTGAAAGAGACTGGGGAATTTTATTTTTGTCTGACCTTAACCATCTGGAAGCTGAGTAGCAGAAGTTTTACACCCACAGGCTTTGAAGACAGCCAAACGGAGTCCAAAACCCAGCTCTGTCACTAATTAGCTGTGTGACCTTAGGCAAGCAATGTGACCTCTCAGAGTTTCATTTGTTAAAAGAGGATAGAAACACCCACCTCATAGGGTCGTTGGGAGGATTGAATGCTGTGATATAGGTTGGGAGGATTAAATACTGTAATAAATTACTGTAGTGCCTGTTGCATCACAAAGACTCAATAAATATTAATGCTATTGAGTGATGTTTTAGATAAAGAGATCGCAATAGAGATATGCCCATTTTATTCCAGAATGGACTTATCAGCAGTATTTGAGATACCGGAAAGAAACTGAAACAGCACACAGACTCTATGTAGAGCCTAGGTAGTGGTAACTGGCTGAGATTTTCTGACTGCATCCAAGATGACTTTTTTTTTTTTTTTTTTTTTTTTTTTAGATTTTTTATTGGGGAATTGGTGGAGGGGAACAGCGTTGGGGAATCGGGGAAGGGGAACAGACAAGTTGCTGTCTTCTTGTTCCTCAGTTTTTTTTAGTTGTGGAGGATGTTGCTTCACTGTTGGTATCGTCATTGCGCTCTTCCCGGATGAGGCAGATCGGTCGCTGGCCTCTGGATGTCGCTCATCGCAGCTATTGGCAGCTCACGCTTGGCTGCCAGCCGCTCACGCTGGCTGCGGGCCACTCACTGTAGCCTATGGCAGCCCACTGCAGCAGGGGCTGCAGCCCACACCATCACCGGGGCTCGCACAGCCCAGCTCCAGGTGGAGCTGTTGTTAGCTGTAGAGGGCAGTGTCACTAGCCCTCATGTGGGATCCGAACCGGGGCCGCTGGCATCCCAAAACCAGCGCTTAACCAATGCGCCACTCGGCCGGCCCCAAGATGACTTTTTTTTTAAGGTTTAGAGAGATACAATTTGCCCGCATTTGTGGTCACAAAATGTCCTCTTATATTGATGCACCAAGGCATCCAGGCACACAATCTCCATCCTTGAAATTATGGGGTAGAAAGAAAGGGAGCAGGGAAGAACACACATGTGGCAGATTTTGTCAAAAAGAGCGGGTGCAAGTTTCAGACTAACATCACACAAGTAGAATGGGTGGGGCAGGTGGCACATGAAGACACCTCTGTCCCCACTGCAGTACTGCTCCCAGTTCAGAGGGATTTTGGATCTCAAAGAGCTGCAGTTGATCAGATGAAGTTGTAATTGAGTGAAAGCTTGAACGGCTCACCGCACAACAGCCAGTAAGTTGAGGGACAAGGAGTTGGGGCAAAGAAAGTGGCTTTATTAGGAAAGCCAGCAAGCTGAGAAGATGATGGACTAGTGTCCTAACGAACCATTTTGAGAAAGTACAGAATTCAGGCTTCTTTTATAGCAGGGGAAGGGGGAAATATGGGAGGGGTTTGAGGTCAGGGGGTGATCAATGACCACAGACATCTTGACACCAGCAAGGATCCAAGGGGGATGGTGAGACTTCTTTGCTTTTGGCCAACAAATAAGTTGTCGTGCGTGGTTCCCAGTCGTGAGGTACCTACAAATCTTTTGATAACCATTATTTTTGTTATGTAGAGGTATTTTGTAATACCTTTCTCATCACCTCAGGGAGATAGCTTTGAGCAGGGAGGTTGTTTCAATAATTCCTAGGCTACAGGTTAGATCTCTTTAATGATTAGCATATCCATGTGCAAGACTAAGCAAAAGTTGCTGTCCAACATGTTATGGGAACTGGGCAGGTTGGAGCAAGATGGAGTCAGAAAGACTGATTATTTTATTCTATTACAAAGTCACAGTTTCAGGGGAGATTCCAAGATACTTTAAGTGCGCCTCCTGCATGAGGCCCCTTGCATCTTCCTTGCCTTCTAAGTCCAACCCTGGCCACTGTGAGCCCCTGTTAAGAAGTACCAATTGAGCTGAAGGCATGATGCAAATCCCAGAACCATCCTGAAATTTCTGAATGTTTGCATGCAGGGCCAACCTCAGGGCAACTTTAGGATCCACCAAGTTCTGGGAAAATGCATCCTCTCTCCCAAGAACTGCTGGGATCCAAGCTGAGCGCCAGCATCGGCAACCAAGGGTTCTCTCTGCCACTCCTCTGGTGCTAGTTCATGGGCTTGGTCACAAGTGACCTGTGGTCACCGGGCCCATCACTGAGACCAAGAGAGTGAACAAAGCAGTTACCCCAAGCCAGTGTGGCCATAGGATCGGACAGGCCTGGGACTGAATCCAGAATCCCACACCTGCATAGGCTCTCTGGGTTCTCACAATGTTTCCTCATCTGTAAAGAGGAGACAATAGCTCCTGGAAGAGTTGTACTGAGACAGAAAAGGACATATTTAATAAAGGAGAGGTATGATTATTTTTAGAATAAAAGCCGCTTTTCTTTTTGGAAAAACAATACCCAAGTTATTGGAAAACTTAGAAACTACACATGAACAGAAAAAAGAAAATTAAAAAATATATATATTCTCACCCTCCCCTGCCCAGAGATAGATAACAACCACTAACACTTTGTTGTATATCCTCCCAAATCTGTTATTCATTCCTATAGACACACATTTTTTTTAAAAATTATTTTTTTAATTGGGGAACAGTTTTTCCCGGACTCATCAGCTTCAAGTCAAGTAGTTGTTTCAATCTAGTTGTGAAGGGCGCAGCTCAGTGGCCCATGTGGGAATCCAACAGGCAACCTTGGCGTTAAGGGCCTGCGTGCTTAACCACCTGAGCTAACAGGACGCCCAGACACACATTTTTTTATGGGCCCGTATTTGGATAGCACTTGCTTTTCTGCTACTAAGTGCGTGTATTGTAGGCATCCCCAAGTCACTACACAACATGTGCCTCGACAGCATCCTTCTTAATGACTGTCCACCATTCTGCGGTGAAACTGGGTCAATTATTTGGAAGCGATTACTGTCCTTGTGACTGGTAACCAGCCACAGGCTTTGGCGTTGGGGGAGACTCGCTCCCCCCCCATTCCCCCCCCCCCCCCAGCAAGCCCATTAAGCTCTGGAGCCTGCCGCTCCCCGCGTGAAGAATGCAGAGAATTACAGGCCCGACCCACTGGATGCTCAGGGGAATGAAAGCAGACAGTGCGTGAAAGTGCTCGGCTTAGTGCCCAGCGCAGAGAGTCCGCTCAGGTCCCGCCAATGGTGTCTGAAACTCTGCTGTTGTTAAACAGGCCCTGAACTCCTCTTGGTCCTGTTAAAAGTCCCATCTTGGAATTCCTAACTGCAGTTATTAATAGTGAACGGTTTTCACTCCCCTGCCCTCCCTTCCATACACGGATTTACTGATCACCTATCCTCAACCCCCGGGAGTGGGCAGAATAAACCAAGTGGAAGCACTGGAGAGGTACGAAAGCGGTGTGCGCCCACAGCCGGGTTCCGAAGTCTCCTTCCCCGCGGCTGCGGGGCTGCCCCCGGGGAAGCCCCGGGCGAGTCCCGGCCCACGAGGGGCGGGCCCGCGGCTCGGCCTCCCATTCGCCGCAGGTCGCGTCACCTGCCGGCTGGTGTGCCAGGAGGCGGGGCCTGGCCCCACCGAGCAGGCTCCGGAAGGGCCATCATGACGGGGACCCGGCGCTGGGCACTCCTGCTTCTGTTACTGCTGCAGTCCGCTCCAGGTAAGGACGCGGGGAGAGCGGGGCGCTGCGGGGTACCTAGCCCGGCCGCCCCCACCCTCGGACCCCAAGCTCCGAGCGGGGAGAGACGTAGGCGGAACCTCTGGGCAGCCGCGTAGCGTAGTGAGAATCGCCTTGCCCACCCCACCACGTTTACTTCTTCCAAAAACTAAAGTCTTTGGAAATCCTTTCCCGGGAGAAAACTGGTCCAGTTTCCTAATGCCAGTTCAGTTGAACAGGAAAAAAGAGACAGTGGCAGTTTAAAAAGCAACTGCATTTATTTATAAAGTGCTTTTTTTTTTTTTTTTTTAGTGTTAGGTGTACAAAACAATGCAGTAGTTATTGTTTTTCACCCCTTCCAAGGAAGGAGATAATAAAGACCAGAGCGGACATAAACGAAATAAAGACCAGAAAAACAATACAAAACATTAATGAAACTAAGAGCTGTTTTTTTGAGAAGATAAACAAAATTGACAAACCTCTAGCCAGACTCAAAAAAAAAACCACAAATTAGTATAAAGTGTTTTTTAAGGTCTCCTAAAAAGCGCTGACTTCAGCATTAATACCAGGCTTGACAACCCCCTCTGGTAGAGGAAGTTTGACAGAAGTGCCCTGCCTGCCCTCCCACCCCCTGCAGTCCCCACCCCTTCCTCCAGCTGGGGGTGTCAGAGGAGCTCTGGTTTAGCTTGAGTCCTGCCTCTGTTCTAGCAAACCACCTTTTTGCTGAGCCCTCACTGGTGAATAAGGTAGCAGGGTACAAAATACCTTGAGATAGGATCCTACCACCAAGTCCCAACCAATCCAGGAAGATGGTCCTGAAATTGTCCCCAGGATATCTCCCTAGTCTTAGACTCACAATTTCAGAGCTAGAAGGACCCTTGGACATAATCTAATAATTATATTAAAAGCCAACTTTTGTTGAGCAACTTTGTGCTGGGCAGCACATTATCCTATTTAAGTTTCACAACCCAACCATCTTATGATGTAATTATTTTTCTCCCTTTTCAGGTGGGGAGGCTGAGGCTAAGAGCAATTAAGGGAATTGCCTAAGAAGGAAGGCAGAGGCAAGACACAAAACAGCGAAGACTGAGACTGTGGGTTGGGTAGCTGGCGCAGGGCTGTCCACCCACCTAGGTCAGCTCAGGGATGCCCCAGCCCTGGTGGCTCCCCAGCAGTGAGTGTTTTATAGCTGATGAGGGAAAGTGTGGGAAGAGGGAAGAGGCGGTCCTCTGTCCCCCGGTTTCACTGTCAAACTCAATAAATAGCTTTCCTGTCTAGAGACCTAGCTGTACTTCCACCAAGGGATTTTTTTTTGTTTTTTAAAGATGTTATTGGGGCATTGGGGGAGGGGAACAGCGTTGGGGAATCAGGGAAGGGAAACAGACAAGTTGCTGTCCTTTGTTCTTCAGTCTAGTTGCAGAGGACGTTGTTTCACTGGCCCATGTTGGTATTATCATTGCGCTCTTCCTGGGTGAGGCAGATCGGTCGCCGGCCTCTGGACGGCCGCTCACAGCGGCTATTGGCAGCTCACACCGGCTGCCGGCCGCTCACGCTGGCTGCCAGCGGCTCACTGTAGCCTATGGCAGCCCACTGCAGCCGGGGCTCGCAGCCCAGCTCCAGGTGGAGCTGTTGTTTGCCATCTTAGCTGTAGAGGGTAGTGTCACTGACCCTCATATGGGATCCGAACCGGGGCCACTGGCGTCCCAAGCCAGCTCTTAACCAACACGCCACTTGGCCGGCCTCACCACCAAGGGATTTTTCATGTACGCTTCACAAAATGTGATGATACAGGGTAAAGTGCAGCCAGATCCCAGTTCAAACCCCGGCTCCTACATGAACTAGCTGTGTAGCCTCAGGCAAATTATTTACCATCTGTCTCTGAGCCTAGTGCCCCTCCATGGAAGGAGAACAGCATCTAACCCATAAGATGGTTTGTCCTGATATATAAAATGCCAAACCCATGCCTGACACCTGTTGAAAGTTCAGTAGAGGGTAGCTACTCTGGCTGCTATTTCTCCAATGTGGCTAAGCTCAGACTTTGGGCCTGTCCTGCCCCCAGGTACCTTATAAACAGCTGGCAGACAGACTTTGGCCTCTTGTCAGTCACCTGCTAGAAAATCCAGAAGCTGGGAGCAGTGATGGTATCAGCATCCCAGTGATCCATTTCCAACTCAAAGACACAGGATAGGGGAAATCGTTACCCATATTGGGGTCAAAAAGACCAGGGATAGGGAGCCCAGCTGAGTACCATCAGTAGAACTGACCCCTGTCTCCCTAATGCCAGTCTGTAACCTATATGGATTTCCATCATGACCCATGTGACACTTCAGGGCACTGAATTCTCCATGGGACCATAAGCTCCTGATGGGCAGAAATGGAGTTATATTCTTTGAAACCTCTGGCCCGCAGTGGTCAGTAGATGTACTTGACCAATAGTGGTCCATAGATGTTGGAAGAACAAAGCTGAACAGGCCCATGAGAACCTAGAGCTCAGATTCTATTTCTGTTGGGTTGTCGGAAAAGTCATGACGTATTTTTTCTGTTTTTCGTTGCAAAATGCATCATGACCTTTTTTTTTTTTTTTTTGAGGGTAGTGTCACTGGCCCTCATATGTGGGACCCGAACCGGGGCCGCTGGCTTCCCACGCCAGCTCTTAACCACCACGCCACTCGGCCGGCCCGCATCATGACTTTTTTGATAACCCAATAGAACTTGTGTGGTAAAGAGCCCAGACTTTGGAGTTGGCTCAGCCTAGATTTGAATTCTGATTCTACAACTGCTTAGCTGAGAGAGCCTCAGTTTCCTCATCTGTAATGTGATGATCATAATTAGTACCTACCTCCTAGGGGTATGGGGTGCAATGAAAGAGAAAATGTAGGTACTGTGCTTAGCATAGGGCCTTGCACATAGGACACAATACACATTAGCTGCTGTCGTCACCACCACCACCACCACCACCGCTTCTTAGAGATGTCAGGGAAGACTCCCTGGAGGAAGTGACGTTTGAATCAAGTCTCTAAAAGATCAGATGTGGGCTGGCCGAGTGGAGCGGCTGTTAAGAGCTGGCTTGGGACGCCGGCGGCCCCGGTTCAGATCCCACATATGAAGGCCAGTGATACTGCCCTCTTAAAAAATCAGATGTCAAAGATCAGCAGTCAAAGACACCTGGGTTCAGTGACGCCCAGAAGAATGCAGTGGTTTGAGAAAGGTGAGAAGGAAGATTGACACAGCTTGGCAAACTTGTGGGGGAGCTTTCAGGAAGAAGTCAATAAGGTGGCCCGACCAAGCCACACTGGGCAAGGCCCCACATACCTTGATAAGAAGCATGAACTTTATTCTGAGAGCGAGGGAAGGGCATGCACCTGGGCAATTGTGTAATCAAATGCATATTTCAGAAGAATACGGTTGGCAGTGAGAAGGAGCCAAGGAGGGGAAGTAGGGGCCAGCTAAATGTGGTCAGGGAAAGTGTCACTGAGAAAGTGACACCTGAGCGGAGATGTGAAGGACTCAAGGGAGTGAGCCAGATGGATATCCGGCGGGGAGAACTGTCTAGGCAGATGGAACAGCTGGTGAAAAGGTGTAGAGGTGGGAGCATGCCCGGCATGCTTTGGGAACCGCAAAAAGGCCAGTGTGGCTGGAGAGGGAGCAAAGGGCAGAGTAGTGGTTCAGGGTCTTGTAGGGTCCTGTGACTTTGGATTTTACCTTGAGTGAAATGGGAGCCATTAGAGGGTTTAAAGCAGAAGAGTGACATGATCTGACTTTTATTTTAACTCTTGCTGTTGTGTGGAGAATGCACTGAGGGGCAAGCTTGGAAGCAGGGAAACCAGGTAGGGGGCCTTTCAGAATAACCCAAGTAATCACAATGTTTGTTCATTCACTCGACAGATACTTATCTTGCATCTACTATGTGCCAGGGACCAAGGAATCCATTAGATGGTTCCTGCCCTGTGTTCTGCTGAAACCCTCAGGTGTCAGTGGGCAGGTGGGCCTCTGAGGCCTAGGGAGCTGATGAGGCTGCAGTACAGCCAGCTGGCGGCATGGCTATCACAGGGATCCTGACTCCCAGGTTCCCAGCCTCCACCGGGCCCCCCATGCTTCAGCCTCCCCAGATGAATCCTGGTTCCTTAAACTCAGTGAGCTTGTGTCTGCCCTCCAGGCTGTACTTCAGCTCCAAATGGCCCCGTGTCAAGAGCAGCCAGGAGCTCCAGACTTCATGGCCTCTTTCTCCCCCACAGGGTGGCCCTCTCTGACCCCTCCTCAGAATGTGACACTGCTCTCCTGGAACTTCAGCGTGTACCTGACGTGGCTCCCAGGGCCTGGCCACCCTCAGAACGTGACCTATCTTGTGGCCTATCAAAGGTAAAAGGGAGCCTCTGGGTTGATCAGTGAGAGAGGGACTTCTCCCAAAAAGCTGCAGTTAGAGTGGGCAGCATTCGCGGTTCTCCGGGTCTCATGAGAGAGGGCATGTGGCAGGTATTTGGAGAGGGCATTTGATAAAGGGCTGGAGATGGGACTGCTGTTAAATAGAGAAGAGAGCACAGGTGATGGGCCTGCCAGGGGTGGAGGTAGATCTTTCGGAAAAGTCAGAGCAGGGCTTGGGTGGAGCTATGTGGGCCCGGCGATGGAATCCTGAGGCCGTGGATTCAGTGCTTGGAGTTGTTCCAGCAGACAAGGGAGGGCAAATGGGTCTCCTGAAGAGCCTGTGGCATGCGTCACTAGATGATCATCACCCTTTTCCCCTCGGAGCCTTCATAAAGCTGCGGGGTCCTTCTCACCTTGGCAGCCCAGGCAGCCACTACTCACCCAGAAGAATCTGAAAGTGGAAACAGATTCACCATCTTTGCACATCAATGGGGACCGTCTGAAGTTCTTTAGTAGGAGAGTAAGATAAAAGCAAGTACTCAGAAGGATTGATCTAGAATTGGTGAGGAGGAAGGAGAAAGGAGAGGGAACTGCCATGTACTCAAGACCCACCTGGTATCCAGGCTGAGTGCGAAGAGCCTCACATGAATATTTATTTCACTTCTTCCTCTCAGGATCACCAGGCAGGCACTGCATTTCTCCCGTTTTAGAGGTGAGGAAACAGCTCAGAGAGATGCCATGATGTGCCCGAGGGAGCTAGTGATGGAGCCAGTCTGACCCCAAAGCGTGTGCTCTTCCTGTTCCATTGTGGTCCCCTCTGCCTGTAGCATCCAGAAGTTAGTGATGGGGTCCTGGCCTGGAGGACAGACCACAAGAGAGCTTTCAAAGAAAGAGCTGTAGGGGCCGGCCCAGTGGCACGGTGGTTAAGAACTGGCTTGGGACGCCAGTGGCCCCGGTTTGGTTCCCACATATGAGGGTCAGTGACACTGCCCTCTTAAAAAAAGAAAGAAAGAAAGAAAGAAAGAAAGAAAGAAAGAAAGAAAGAAAGAAAGAAAGAAAGAAAGAAAGAAAGGAAGGAAGGAAGGAAGGAAGGAAGGAAGGAAGGAAGGAAGGAAGGAAGGAAGGAAGGAAGGAAGGAAGGAAGGAAGGAAGGAAAGAGCTGTAAAGAACTATATCTGGAAGCAGAAAACACCTAACAAATACCATACGTTTGCTGTTAAGTCAGCACGGAGTTAATGCATTAAATGTATTTGATCTCACACAGTTCTTTGAGGAAAGATGCAGTAACTCCACTCCACAGTTATGGAAATTAAAGCACCAAGAGTGTATTTTGCTCAGAATCACACAGCTGGGAATAGTGGAACTAGGATAAATTGATGGAACAGTTGAAAGGCCACCCTCTGGACCTTTACAATATTTTCCTTCTCTTTTACACTTTTTGAACACCCATGAGGATTGCAAAATGGCGGCATTCTAATTGTATTATTTTTTTCATCTATCAGTTGGAATTATTTTATAAAGAGATGCTTCCTCTATGTAGTATTTGAAATTCAGAGGTACTATTCAAATAGGCAAGACAGGATACATGCTTGATTTTTTTTCCCTTTTATTTACCAGTTTTCAAGATAATGAATTGGTTTCCTGTCATCTCCCAAAGGTGTGTGTGTAGTTAGGGCTTCAACATATCAATATATTGGGGAGGGGGCACAATTCAGTCCATATCAGGGCTATTATGAATTAAGCTGCTATAAAGATTCGTGTATAAGTCTTTGTACAGACATGTTTTCATTTCTCTTCGATAAAGATCTAGGAGAAGAGGGCCAGCCGAGTAGCTCAGTTGGTTAAGAGCTCGTTCAAGAGCAAGCTGAGCTCTGAGCAACAGCAGTTCGATGCCCAGCCCGAGCTGAGCTGCCATTGAGCTGCCAATAGGTGGCAGGATGGCTCAGCTAAAAATAAAATAAAATAAAATAACCTAGGAGAAGAATCTGGGAGATTTGGTAAATTGAATGTGTAACTACAAGAAACCGCCAAGCTGTGTTCCAAAGTGACTAGACCATTATACATTCCCACCAACGATGTATGAGAGTTGTAGTTACTCTTGTCAGCACTTAGTATTGTCAGTCTTTTAATTTAACCATTCTAGTGTGTATGTAATAGTATCTCATTGTAGCCAGGAACTGAGAAAAAATATTCATAATATGTACACTGACAAAGGACCTGTATCCAAAATAAAGGACTTGTATCCAAAATAAAGAACTCCTACATCTCAATAAGAAAAAGACAAATCACCCAAAAATATTTGAATAGCCACTTCACAAAAGAAGACACATGAATGGCCAATAAGCACATAAAAAAGGTGTTTAGTTAGCATCATTAGTCATTAGGGAAATGTTCTCCTTCTGTCTCAGCCAAAGGCTGGCTGCTTAGACAGATGGACAGGTGGAAGACAGATGAGTGGATGGACAGATAGATGGGTCAGGCAAAATGGAAGGATGAGTGATCACATGTTCTCTAATTTCCCTTGCCCTGAGAGGCTAAGTGGCTGAGTCCATGGCCCAAGCTCTCCTGTTCCCTTCCTCAGCTCTGCAACCCCCTGGAGGTGGCGAAAAGTGGAAAAGTGTGCAGGAACCAAAGAGCTGGCGTGTTCTCTGATGTGCCTGAAGAAACAGGACCTGTACAACAAGTTCAAGGGACGTGTGCAGGCCATTTCTCCCAGCGCCAGATCCCCCTGGGTGGAGTCCAAGTACCTGGAGTACCTTTTTGAAGGTAGGTCTATGGGTAAGGGACTGAAGAGGAGGCTCTTTGTCCAAGAACTTGGCTCAGTAGCACTGCTGTCCTAGCCACCTGTCTCCACTTTCCCTAAAGCAGAGGGCAGTTCCATGGGGCAGCCCGCCATCAGCCCCGCCCCGTGTCCCAGCAGCCTGACTTCAAGGCAGGTGGTTAGTTATAGGAGTGCCTCCAGCACCAGCAATTCAGCTTGTACCTCTTACTATGATGTTCATTAGCTTGTGTCCAGCACGACTTTGGTCATGGACTACACAAGGCACTTTCTGTACATTTTTTTTATGCTCAACCTCTCTCTTTAAAAAACAATTTTTAAAAATCTGGTTGTAAAAGTAATTTCTGAACACTAGAAATTTGGGGGGTGGAGGATAAAAATAGAGAGGAAAACATTTCCCATATTTAGTGCATTCAGAAATTCACCAATGTTAATATTGAGTGAGAAAAGTCCTTTTTTTCTCCCCCCGAAAATATTTTATTTCCAATCCTTGCAACAAACCTGTAAGGTTCATTTTCATCAGTGCATTTTTTTTTTTTAATATTTAGGGTTCATTATTCACAAAATTGAAGTAATGTATAATGGTGCTTCCAATATTGATTGTTTCCAATGTTATATTATTCACACCAATTACATAGAATGAACTCGAAATCCCTATACATCTAATATTCTAAGTCATTTTCCAGACTGAAGCAAAGAAACTAGGATTTATAGAATAGATCCAAAAGGCGGCATTAGGTAAAAACCCATCGTCATTTTAGGAAAATAGCTGTTGGTGTTGAAATGACAGTCACCATTAAAAAGTCATCAGTGCATTTTTAAAAAAATAAATAAAGCAAGACTCACAGAAGTTATGTAATTTGCCAGGATATACAGCTAGGAAATTGTGGAGATGGGATGTGAATCTGGATCTTTCTGACCTTCGACCAGATCAAGAGTGAGGTGGGGTGGTAAGAAGGAAAGGATAAATACTTAGACCATAGCCTCCTGGAGTTGAGACCTGTCCCTTGTTGCCCAGGCTTCTCCCAATATTTGAGGGCAAAATAGAGCTTAAAGGGAGGGGAGGAAGGGATTGAATGAAGGATGGCAGGAAAGGATGGCAGAGATGATTTGCATGAGAGGAAGCTGCCTGGGTGGATAGATAAAAGGAGGGAAAGGATGGACAGGTAAGAAGAAAGGAAGCATGGAGGGGATGGTGGAGGACACGCTGGATGAGTGTGAAGGAAGAAGGCTAGATGGAAGGACAGATGCTTACTAGGAAGGGAGCAAGTATGGATGGAGAGAGGGAGGGTCGGAAGGAAAGGCGGATGGATCCATGGGTAGAGAGTATAGAAGCAACGCTGGCTGCCTAGGAAGGGATGGAAGGGCTGGAGGCAAGGGGAGGCAAAGGAAGAATGAACGAACAATGAAGGAAGGAAAAACAAGAAGGAATGATACATGGAAAGAAAAGAATGGGTAGACGAGAAGGATGGATGAATAGAAAGTAGGCTGACTGGCTAGAAAGAATGGATAGGGAGGAAGGAATGTTAGTTGGAAAGGAAGAATTCGGGATGGTGGGGAGAAAGACTATCTGGCTAGAAGAGTGATGGGTGAACCACTGCAATGGCTGGATAGATCCGAATAAGCAATAAGGATAGAGGGAAAGATGCAAAGAGGAGGTTAATTTTCTTTTTAATTCATTTTTTCTGCCTCTTCTTCCCTGAAGCTCTCCTGATTCTCCCGCAGCACACCTCAAGCCTGAATAACCCTTCCTGCCTTTTTCTGCCTCCTCTGTAGCCCTGGTCACTTTCCTCTTGAGTTTTGACAGTTGGCATATTTCATTCCCCCCCGAATTTCTTTCAGCTCCTAGAAGGCAGAGTCCGGGGAGGCCTTATCTCCCCATTTCCTCAGCTCCCTGCCCAGAGCTTAATACATAGTCAAGGTCCCCTGGACTCTGACCTACAGAACTGTAAAATAATAAACTTGTGTTGTACCACTAAGTTTGTGGCACTGTGTCACAGCAGCTATAAGAAATTAACACACACGGGCAGCATTCTGGCAGACGCGTGATATGTGAAGGGCACCCAGGTGGAAGGGACAACATGAGTAAAGGCAGGTTAACTGTGAGCTTGGCCTACTCATTGCACCTCTCAGCCTCAGTTTGCCTTTCTTTAGAATGGGAAGAGCGATATCCCCTCCAGGGTCACTGCAGGGCTTAAATAAAATGGCTGGGAGGCTCCTGATGCACAGTAGGTGCTTGACAAACGGTAGTGCCACTTTCCCCCTCCCTGGAGAGTTCCCTGAGCTGTGTGAGGAGCTGGCCTGTCTGCAGGCAGGGGGATGGACTCACGGTGGCCCACAGAGAGTACTGACAGGTCCTGCTCTGTTTTTGCCAGTGGAGCCGGCCCCGCCTATCCTGGTCGTCACTCGGACAGAGGAGATCCTGAGCATCAATGCCACATACCAGCTGCCCCCCTGCATTCCTCCACTGGATCTGAAGTATGAAGTGGATTTCTGGAAGGAGGGAACCGGGAACAAGGTGAAAAGCCCCTTTCCTGCCCCCTCCCCTGCTATCCCCCACTACCTCCCGCACACCTCTTCCAGGAAGCCTTCCCCACACACCTCTCACTCTTGACATACTCCTGACTCTGCACAGGACAACTGGCCCGTGGCCTACCTTTGTCCTTCTCCACATAAGAGGTCTAGTATAGGGCACCCTTGCCCTGTACATTAACAAGTGGTAACAACATAGCAGTTTCCTTCCTAATATTTTTTTAAAATTATGAAAACTGTTTTTGTTTTACAATAAAATCTGATTGAGATATGATGGGCTACGGGAGGCCTGCTGCCAAGCCCCTGGATTCATTACAGAAAAATCAGAAAGTACAGATAAGCTCTAAGAGGAAAATCAAAAGTACCAGAGATGACCACAAATAACTCTCTGATGTCTATCCAGTTTCAGACTTGTTTTCTGTGGGTGCATGTGTATAAGTCTGAGTATTTATTTATGGTAGGGCTGGCAAACTTTTTCTGTCAAGGGCCAAATTGTAAATATTGGTGGCTTTGCAGACCATATGGTCTGTCACAGCTCTTCAACTCTACATCTGTAACACAAAAGGAACCATAAACATGTAAGTGAACAGGCATATCTGTCTTCCAGTAAAACTGTTCACAAAAAAAAAAAAAGGGTGGCAGCTAGATTTGCTCACGGTTGTAGTTGACTGATCCCTATCCTTGTTCATTCTTTCTTTCACTGAACCAACATTCCCGCTCCTGACCTCCTGCGTCCTCTGAGTCCTCGGATGTACATCTTCATCCGATAAGGTCCATGCCCTCAAGAACCTTATAAATATTCTAGACTAGCACTATCCAATAGAAATATAATGTGAACCACCTCTGTACCTTTAAATGTTCCTCATTAAATTAAGTTGTTGTTTTTTTAAAAAAAAAAAGTGAATTTGGGACAGTCGGTTGGCTCAGTTGGTTAGAGCGCAGTGCTCATAACACCAAGGTTGCCAGTTCGATCCCCACATGGGCCACTGAGCTGTGCCCTCCACAACCAGATTGAAACAACTACTTGACTTGGAGCTGATGGGTCCTGGAAAAACACATTATTCCAAAATAAAATAAAGTAAAGTAAAATAAAATAAAAATATTCTTTTAAAAAAGGTGAATTTAATTTTCATAATATACTGTATTTCACACAATAGAATGTTATTTCAACATGTAATTAATAGAAAAATTATTGCGATATTGTACATTCTTTTTCACTTCGTCTTTGAAAGCTGGTGTGTATTTTATATTTAGAACCCATCTCAGTTTGGACCAGCCACACTTCAAGTGCTCTGTGGCTACTCTATTGCGCAGGCAGCCCTAGAATTTTCTGTGTCTGTAATGGCTGAATGATGCCCCCTCCCAAAGAAGTTGGGAGGCCCTTTGGGTAGGAAGTCTGAGGACTATGCTCCTCAAAGTAAAGACCAGTAGGCCCTACTTGGGGTTGAGTGGGGAGTGACCCTGAGTAGCAGGACTACTTTTCAACCCAGACCATCTCTGCCTCGAGACTCAGCAGAGAAGAAACCAGATCTTGTTGGGAAGTGCTCCGTTAACGCTTGAACTTCACAGGAAAAGATGACACAGGGTTGCAGATGGGTCCTGCCTGCTACCCCCACCCTGTGCTGCCTGTACGGAGCAGTCCCCACAGCAGGTCTGCTCAGCTCTGCTTCTTCTCCAAACAGACCCGATTTCCAGTCACTTCCCATGGCCAGCCAGTCCAGATCTCCCTCCAGCCAGCCACCAAAGGACAGCACTGCCTCAGTGCCAGAACCATCTACACCTTCAGCGACACTAAATACAGCGAGTTCTGCAAGCCCACCTGCCTCTCTCTGGATGTTTCGAGTGGGTACAAAGGGGTACAGAAGTGGGGACTTTTTCCCTGGGCCTTAGGAGCTTCATAATATGGTGGTTAAGAGCATGAGTCTAGAAACAGAGTCACCACGACTAAAATCCCGGCTCTACCACACTCACTGTGTGTCATCGGGCAGCTCACATAACCTCTCTGAATCTTGGCTTCCACAATCTGTAGCATGGGTTTATCCTCCTGA
Organism: Aselliscus stoliczkanus; assembly: GCA_033961575.1. NCBI lineage: Eukaryota > Metazoa > Chordata > Mammalia > Chiroptera > Hipposideridae > Aselliscus > Aselliscus stoliczkanus. The sequence continues at coordinate 166,233,822 of CM066730.1, forward strand.
GGATTAGATAGGATAATGTATGTAAAGCATGTATGCAGTGGATAGACGGGAGCCATTGTTGTGGTTTATGTAATTGTGATTATTTTTCCTTCCTTAGGAGTTAACTGGGCATTCCTGGCGCTGCTACCACTTCTGCTGCCACTGCTGTTGGTTTGTGCTACAGCCTGTGCAATCTGGAAGAGCTTCACAGGGAGCCCCTGGTTTCAGCGGGCAAAGATGCCATGGGCGCTGGTATGGCAAATATGGGGATGTTCATCAGAGTGGGGGGTTGTCGAAGAGGAAGGGAGTGGGGCCAGACTTAGAGGCAGTTCAGACAGAATATCAAGATGGCCTAAAGTGCAAAACAACTATCTTTGTGTCTAAATTTCCACTATTAGTAATTCATTTTTTTGGCACCAAATCCAAATAGTAAATATCCCTGGGAGGGAAAAGTGCCTTAAGTCCATTTTAGTTAAATAACTTCATCTCTGCTAAGGATTTGTCAGGTGCTGAGAGCAAAAGCCTCAGCCTTGGGACTCAGGAGAGATGCCTGGAAGGGGAGGGGGTAGTTTGGTGCCAAAAGAGGAAGTCTTAGAGGGCCCCAACACTGCATTCACAATCTAACCCAGGGTAAGTCTTGCCCAGGGTGACCCTGGAATTTCCTCACTTGTCCACTGGGGGCCAGCTGGGGCAGGGGAAGCCTGGAGAGGTCAGGTGGGTCAGACTTGTTCAGATGAGGGTCTCGGAGGGAAGCTGGGCCATAGGTGAGGTTCAGTTGGCACTCGGGCTGGGTGGGGGCTTTGAAGATGGATTCTGAGTGTCCCTGCCACATGGGAGGGAGTGTATTCAGAGTTCCAGGACCTGCAGGGAAATCCCACTAACTGAGTGACAACCTCTATATTAGTCACATCTGCACCCCATCCCTCCAGCTTCCCATTTACATGGAAAGTCGCCAGCCCGACTTCCAGCATCCAGCACTTGCATCCTTGGGGCTGTCTCTGGCCTCTGGTGTCCACTTTGCCCATGCATGTGGCCGGCTGCAAGTGTCAGGGAAGCAGCACCACCACCACTCCGTCCACCCCTCACCTGATGGTGCTCTGAGGTGCAGGCACCGCACTGGCTCCCTGAGACCCCAGCAGGGTTAAGCTCCAGCTGCCTTAAGGATGACTTGCCTGATTACACCTATCCTAGTGGCTGCTCTCCCAGCCCCTGTCTAACTTGCCCACTTCCTTGGTGTTTCCTGGGATCACTTCCCAAAGAGACTATTTACATCTGCATCCTTGTCTCAGGGTCTGTGTCCAGGGGAACCCAAATTCGAACCATCATGCTTCAGGAAAGCCTAAACTTTCTGTTTTTCCTTCGCCTTTCCCAAATCAGGACTTTTCTGGACACAAACATCCCGTGGCAACCTTTGAGCCCAGTGGCCCGGAGTCCCTGGATGACTTGACCCTCTGTCCTCAAAAGGAGGTGACCAGAAGGGTCAGGCAGACCCCTAGAGTCAGGGCCCCAGCCACCATGCAGGCAGAATCAGAGGACAGTGCCGAGGAAGATGACGAGGACACAGACGACAGTGTCAGCGTACAGCCCTACATGGAACCCCCCCGCTTCCTGGAGCAGGGGCACCAGACCCTGGAGCATGCTGAGGCAGGGGTCCAGGTCAAAGGCTCCCCTGCCTGGGACTCTTCAGACAGCAGCTGGGCTAGCACTGCAAGCTCCTCTCCCTGGGAGGAGGCCGAGTCCTCTGGCTATTTGGCTAAGAAGGGGCCAGGCCAAGGGCTGAGGTGGGACAAGTATGAGGAGCCTCTCTCAGTTCCCGAATTCTCCAAGGACTTGACTTCCCTGGAAGAGCCCCTGAAAGACGAACTCTCCTTCTGGGCCAGCTGGGGCTCCTCGTCACCAAGGCCCCTGGTTTCCCTTCGGACACTGACCTTCTGGGACAGCAGCCCTGAGAAGGAGGAAGGGAAGGAGGAGAAAGAGGAAGAGGAGGAGGAGGAAGAAGAAGAGGGTGAGAGGGAATTAGAAATTGAGGACAGCGTTACCAGCAGCTGCAGGGCTGACAGCCTCCGGAGGACCGAGGGCAGGGGCAGGACTCTGGGGCATTATATGGCCAGGTGAGCTGTCCCCCGGCTTCCTGCCGAATCTGGTGCTACTGAGCTTTTCAAGGACCCGAGACGCCACTGCGACTTGAAAACCTGGAGTGTCATCACTGGGGTGGCAGAGGGCTCTTGCAGCTGATAGCGGCTGTTTGTCAGTTAGGGTGAGCAGTAAGAAGCCACCCCATCCTATGACTCACCAGCTTTGGGCTGAGCTTAAAGGACTAGACAAGAGGATGGGCTGCGGTCAGATTTTCCCACTGTCCCTGGGTGACAGGCCAGGTAGAAAAAGCACCCCTGGACCACATGAAACAGGTGAGGTCAGATCATAGTGGACATTAAGGGCTGACACCACATTGGGGCCATCTGGACTGAGGGGAGGAAGTTTGGAGGAACAGCTGTATCAGTCTCCTTCCTTTTTCCAGCACCTTCCTTCCCCAGTCTCAGCCTTCTGATTCCTGAGCCCCATAGGGCAGGCCCCAGAGAAGAAAAACCTAGCTGGCTGAGGGCATCGGAAGGGGAGGGAAAGGGCAGCTGTCATTCAAATCCCAGTCTCTTAGTCATGGAATTGCAGAGGATTTACTATCAGACAGACCTGTGTCGGAATTCCAGCTCTGTCATTTCCAGCTTGCATGACCTATGACCTTGGGTAAGCCACCTTCCTTCTCTGTACCTGAGTTTCCTCATCTGTACCTCCCACCTGGGTGTGGGGAGGGTTCTGAGAGAGAGAGGGGTGTGGCACAGAGCCTGCACATCATTGGCACTCTCTGCGTGGTGGCTGGTGGGAATTTTCTGTCTCCACAGACTCAGGAGACCATTGGCATTTCCTACCTGTGACCCCTAAACTCAGAGCACCTGGAAGCCTTCACCTCTTAGCTTGTCTCACCTCTTGTCTACCTTTTTTTTTTCCACCCTCACTGTCTCCACCTCTTGGTCCAGAAACTGAGTTCTCAGAAGCCAGAACCCAGCCAAGCGGGACCTTGATCCCTCTCCTTTTTCCCAGCAAAGAACCAAATGGTCTGCCTTTCAGGGGTCCGATTTGTGGAGGGTAAGGTGGCAACCCAGCAGGGACTTGAACTCCTGGGCTGTGATCCCTGTTGTAGACAGCGCTTTGGCCCTTTGGTTGACTATTGTGGTCACAAAGAAGTCCCTTTTTCCTTCCAGTTATGAGAAACCAGTGTCTTCTGGAAACAAGCGACTGTCATTACCTGGAGGTAGTGACTAACAACTGCTTTGTTACGCTGCATCCATCAGTGTATGGATGAGCATAGCTGAGCTTTTCAGCCATAGGGACCGAGATTTTGTCAGAAGGTGAAATGTTGACTTCCGGTGCATGATCCCAGGATGAGATCTTTGATCTCAGGCCAACTGGGCCAGGCCCTGTTCTTTCGCCATGTTAACAAAGTGCCTTGGTCACAGCAAAGATGTCCAAGGGGCACAATGGTGGCAGGAGACTTTCACTGCTGGGACTCACACATATCCGCACACACACATGTGTGCACTTCCGCAGGGGTGGAGGTTTGTCCATTTCACTGAGCACAGAGGAGGAAGAACAAACTGAAGCCTCAGACTGGGCAAGACTGCAGCCCCAGGCCGGTTCCCAGGAAAATGCCCACACAAGGCTGAAGTGCTTTCTGGAACCCTCTGAGCTACTTCATGAAGGTGATTTAGAAAAACGAAAAGCTGTCATCACTATGGTCTTGGGCTTATCTGAAGAAACCATTTCATCTCTATTTTTAAACCTTGTTACTTTATAAGCTTTTCTTTCCCCCAAAGTTTAATTTCAGAGATAAGCTGAGCTTTTTAGTATTCTAAATTCCAGCTCCTTTCTGGTCGTTGTCATTTAAAAAAACTGGGAAACATTAGGAAAACACAGTGACCAATATAACAATGTGTCGTGTGTGCTCGGCACTTAACTGTTTACAGAGCCAGGAACCACAAAGCATGAGCTCCAGGGCCATGCTTGAAGGACTTCAGGCCAAGAATGAGTGATGCCTTGGATTAAAGCAACGTTATGATTCTTCTAAGCACAGTTGACTCAAGTAATGTGGGGTTTAGGGGCGCTGACCCCCCTCCACAGTCAAAACTTTTGTTTGTTTGTTTTGTTTTGTTTTGTTTTGTGGGCAGTGTCACTGGCCCTCATATGTGGGACCCGAACCAGGGCCGCTGGCTTCCCAAGCCAGCGCTCAACCACTACGCCACTCGGCCGACCCTCACAGTCAAAACTTTTGACTCCCCAAAAACTTATCCTACCTCAGTGTCCACAGGGGAATTGGTTCCGGGACCCCCTGTGGATACCAAAATCCATGAGTGCTCAAGTCCCTTATATAAAATGGTGTAGATCGATGCATAATGTCAACTCTATGTATCTGTGGATTCCCAACCATAGATCAAAAATACTGTTTTTGATTCCCCAGTTGGTTGAATCTGCAGATGCAAAACCCGGGGATACTGAGGGCTGAATATTGAAAAACATCTTTGTGTAAGTGGACCTGTGCAGTTCAAAGGTCAGATGTATAGAGAAGATTATATATTGTTCTTTGATATTTGTATTTATTTCTAATTTTGTAATGCTTATATCATATTTAAATAATTTCTTAATGCTCGTCAGTATCTACCCTAACCTTTTAAATAAAGAGCTCTATTTTTAGAGAAAAAGGCAGAATTGAAAGGAAGAGTGTGCACTCTTATTTCTCCATGGCTTCTCACCATTCCTCTAAGTGTTCAGACCACAACGGTCTTGGGTTGGGTCCCCAGCAGCTGACCCAGAGGCCGGGATTTGGGAGTACAAAGCAGTGCTGTGATTCCAGAAAGCACCAATAGAAGAGGAGGAAGCCAGACAGGGAAGGCAGCCTCTCCAGGTGTATAATCAAACAGGCCGCTGCCCCAGGCAACCAAGGGGCTTTGGGAGTTCAGTATTGGACCTTCCAGATTTGTTCTGCCAGGGGCTGGCGCTGGGCAATTTATGTGCCAACTCCCATCAGTCCTGGTTAGAGGGCTACAGCCCCCTGCAGAGTTGCAGGTACTCTTCCAGTTGGAACACATCAAGGTGTGTGCACGAGAAAGGAGAGTGCCATGGGGGTGGGGGTAGGACTCCCACATCACCTGCTCCAGTGAGACCCACCATCCTGGCAGCTCACCCTAGAGCAACTATGGTCCATGGCAGGTTACATAACATCCTCCAAGGCTGGCCTTGCAAACCCAAACTCATTCCATTAGATTTCTGAGGAGCATCTTGCAGCATCCAGCAATTCTGTCAGGGCTACCTGGTAACTGCCCAGTAATGTTCTTGCAGATTTGTTACCATTTACTGGTGCCAGCACAGGTGCTCGACCCAAGCTGAGCTGATCCAAGTCTCTTGCCCTGGAATGCAGAAGTGGTGTCTGGCTGGACCTGGAATACATAAGTGCCGAGCTATGACTGCCCCATTTTCCACTCCGAGGAACAGGAAAGCCCAGAGTGCCGAGGGGACAAGAATGAGGCTGCCTGCCACAGGAGCTGCCGAGATGAGAAATGTTAAACACTTGTTCCGATCCATTCCAGCGGCTGAGCGGCAGCCCTGTCCTCAGCTTCCCTGAATCCTGGTTTTAAGCCATCTCCCAGGGCCTTCTATTATATCCAGGTATCCTTGCCAATTCATATGACGTGCATATTGTAACTTGTGGTCAGGTTGGGGCTTCTGCCCCCTTGAATGGATGTGCAGTAAGTAGGTCCTTTCCAGAACACAAGGCAGAACTTCCTCTCCAGGTGATCCCCAGCTGCCTCCCACCCTGCCCTCCCAGGCCCGGTCACCTTTTGAGCATCTCTTAGCCTGTTTGCCGCCACCTTCTGGACAGGGATGGCATGGGAGGACTGCCCCATAGCACAGGTTCTTATCAAAACAGTGCTCAGGGCAACTGGGAGAGAGGAGAGTTAGAGTAATGGATGTCACATCCAGAGAACACCTTTAGGAAAGGGACTATTTTCTTCCTGGCACTAGCACCTGGCACAGGGTGGAAGCTTGGTATTGAATGAATGAATTGATATACAAATTGGAGTCAGTACGGGATGGACTGTGGCTGACTTTCATTTTAATATTTCTAACTGAAATTATAAGAGGTTCAGAGATCTTGCATTAGATGATACCATTCCAGATCCCAAATTCCCGTTGTATGTGGATGACTGTTCCACAATCCAGTATCTGGTTCAAGATTGGGGGTGGGGGGAGAGAAGGGGGAGGGGATCAGTGTTGCTCAGTAAGGGAAGTGTTGAGCCGTGCGGACAGAAATGGGAGACCAAACAGTGCCTTGATCCCCTGACTACAGCGTATTACTTCCTGTATGACTAACACTTCATCAATGGCCGCTGCTTACATCTTCCTTGAGGTCATTCCTATATGCACAAAGTGGGGTGAATGTGATGAGAAGTTAAAAAAAAAAAAAAAGGCCAGAAGTTACATTTATATTTAAATGAGTGAGTCAGTTCCATGAGTCATTTACTCAAGAGATACTGGTTGGCGCCAGGACCTATTCCAGCCCAGAAAGTCCCTCCCCTCAGCATGTGGTGATATAGGATACGGAGGTGTGATAGCTCTTTATAAATTATCAACTCTTGGGCTGGCTGAGTGGCACAGTGGTTAAGAGCTGGCTTGGGAGACCAGCAGCCCCGGTTCAGATCCCACATATAAGGGCCAGTAACACTGCCCTTTTAAATAAATAAATAAATAAATAAATAAATAAATAATCAAGTCTTTCTCCCCCCCACTTACTATCTCTCTAAGTAGGTTAGAAGACAGTGGGAAACCCGAGATAGGAATGCCTCAGCATATACTCTCCAGGTGTCCACGCCTCCAGGTGAGTCCCATGGGTTCTGGCAGTGCATACACCACCCCACCCTAAGCCTTGGCTTCTCTGGACACTAAATGGACCATCTTGGAAGCCAGATTCCAACAGAGGCTCAGAATCCCATCTCCAAGCTCCAGGCCCCTTCACGGAATGCCCCTCCTGTAAATAACCCTAATTCAGCCTCAGTGCCTAAACTGTAGGATGCCTGCACTCCCCTGTCCCTGGAATTTGGCCTCAGACACTAATACCGACTCAAACTGAGGAAATTTATCACTGTCCTCATTGCCCCCTCCCACCATCCCCATGCCTACACACCCAGGGGTCTGGGTTTTTGCAAAGTTTTCAAGGGACCTCATTTGGTGCTTGGTCCTCATGTTGTACGCTTACTGCAGGAGGTCTTCTCAGAGACTGTCAGGAGGCATCAGCATGTTTAACCCTCCCAGCAACCCTGAGGAATAGAGACTATTATTTCCCTTTTGTAGATGAAAGTGAGAGCTGAAAGTGAGAGATTAAGCAGCCTGCACACTGCAGGCAAGTGGCAGAGCTAGGATTTGAACTTGGGTCTGTCTATCCAAAGCCCATATTCTGCTCACTTCCTAGCTCCCAGGGGCCATATGAAACTGCTCCCCCAATCCTGGCATGAGATGTCGGGTTTTCTTAATGTTTTTATGAAGCATGGTCTTATAAGCATGTGATACGCTTTGAGAACTCCTTACTCTGAGAGAGAGCTGAAATTATAAGCAGAGTCAATCAGTGCTGAGCTGAATTTGTGCTTGTATCACAGACAATAGCCATGAAGGGAATTCTGGGATGTCAGGGGAGGTTTCCATCCCCAAAGTTGCGGGGGGCCAGCCCCCGCTGACCAGGGTCCCAAGAAGGTGGACACGGAGTCGGCCATACGAAAGACAGAAAATCTTTATTACAGTAAAGGCAGAAAAAAAGGTGGAGACACCGGAAAGAGGTTCTCAGAAGTGTCACACCTTATTGTTAAAGCCTAGCTCCTTTTATAGGGGCTTTTGACTATTATCTTAATTACAAGTTATGTTTCACATGACCATGATGTTTTTCCTTACTCAGAACTTTTACTTTTTTGTAATTGTATCTTTCCAGGGTACACTGTGGCCTGTTCAAGGATTTTACTTATCATCTAAAAAGTGGTTACCATGGCTACCTTACAGGGCATATACTTGAACTATTGTCAAGAGTTTAGGCAAGAAACTATTTCTATGTGATTATAATACTTAGTAGCAAAAGGAGTTTCAAACTTTTCCTATCTTACAAAGAGCTGCATGTTTTTGTAATAGAGGGTAACATCTGTTTCTCAGTCAAAGCTTCAGTATCTGTTGCTAGCAATGTACAGAACAAAGAGTTAAAACAAGGCTGTTAATTAAAATAACTTATGGTCAGTAAATTGCCTCTTATCAGAACTTTCATGGCCGAGAGACCTTGGTCTCCTGGTCTCCAAGGAAACTTTTTACAGCTGCACAGGCAAGGACGAACGATAGCACCAGTTTCTCACAGAGGCTGTCTGTTTCTCACAGACTGGCTTTTTTAGGCCTAGGTGGCCAAAGGCCTATGCCTCAGTTTCCAAAGGGGCTTGAGTCCCCAATATCTCAATTTAGGGGTTCCCCACGGAACTACCGCCTGGCTTAGGTTGTCTCCCCTCGTTTAGGAGATCTTACCCGTCTTTGGCTGCGTAGTTAGCTCATTGGGGTATACAGGAACTTGCCATAAATGCAGTGAGTATATTGTCTCCTGTAGGAGGAAAGGCACATGGGTTCTTAGAGGCAGGAGATATTACACGACCAACCATAAGGCAGCATCCCTAATATCCAGTGCTGAGCAGGGCAATGTGGCCTTGTCAGACACTGGGGGGCTGTCGGCTTCCCACACAAAGTAACATAGAAGCAGAGGCCATTCAAGTTCCAAGGGCCCTTGGAGGCCGTCTAGATCAAATCTCCTTTATAGACAGGGAAACTGAGGCCTGGAGAGGGAACAAGACCTACTCAAGTTCACCTGGAGTCAGGGCCAGGCTCCCAAACTGGTACACCTAAATCAACATCCCTCGCTGACACAGCCTAGGTTTGGAGACTCCAAAATAAGTCTGATGCTCAGGCTTTTCTCTAAGAAGAGGCCCTGGGGCAGGTTGCCAAGGCCTTACTCTTCCTGTCCATGAATGATCAGGGATCCCTACAGGCGCTCTCACTGCCGTCACCAACCACAGGAGCAGCACAGCACTCCCTACCACCTCCAAAGCACAACCCACAGCCTTTTGAATTTCTTGCTTCTGCAGAACAGGTTGTGGAGTCCCGGGTGTTGAAAGAAGGGACAGGAGCAGGTCACATTCCTGAGCGTTTGCCATTTTAGGATCTGCTTTTTCTGCAGCTTAGGGATAGTCCACAGCCACTAGTAAAGCCCTGGCCAGCTCACGCCAGCTTATTCATTCAGCAAATATTACCAGGTACCTGCTGTGAGTCAGCTCGTGGTAGACATGGAGAGATCAAGGGGAGCATGTGACATGCTTTGTCCCCATAGTAGGTCACAGGGGTAAACAAATAACATGGTACAATAGACACTAGGATGAGGGAGAGATAGGGGGCTGCGGAAGCACAGAGCTGGGGCTCCCAGTCTCTGGGTGAGTGGCTCGCATAGGGAAGCCTTTCTGGAGGGAGTGAATGTGAGAAGAGGTCTGAAGAATGAAGCAGAATCAGACAGAGACAAGGGGTAGAAGGGGTGTTCCGGCGGGAGGTACAGCTTGCACAAAGGTTCAGAGGCAAGGCAATGCAAGGTGCGTTGGAGAAATTTATCCAAGAGAAAACAAGTGCATTTTCTTGGCCATCTGAGCTAGAGAGAATCAAAGGGCCACTCTGCCGCTCTCAAGGTCAATTCCATAAGTCAATATTATACAGTTGCTCTCTATTCAGCCACGTTGAGGGTACAGAGAAATACAAAGGGTGCTCTTTACACTCAGAACATTTTCTCCCTCACTGGGGAGACAAGAACCACTGAATTTTAGAGAGCAGGGAGTGAGATTACCCAAGGACCACCTACCAGTGGTCACAGCCTCTCACTCAATACACCCAGCAGCCAAGAGCAGCCCCACCTGAGGCCAGTCACATACCATCATAATGAGAGCTATTTCCTTAAATTAAAAAAAAAATCTGTCTCCTTAAATATGTCCCCTCACTGCCCCCAGGTTCTCTTGTTTAGAGGTAGTTACACAAAAGGAGACTAGACCCTTCTTTGCAACAGTCCCTCCGATATTTGAAGATGATCCTCTTGTTTCGTCTCACCTGACGAGTCCCCTCTTTTCCAGTCTTAAGCAGGAGCACAACTGAAGAATAAGGTTAGACAATGCCAACTGTACAGCAGACCCGAGCTCTAGAAAGATTTGTTAAATGAGATGATGGTGGGCTGGAGTTGTTGCAAGCATCATGCAGTATGGGCTTCGAAGAAGAGGGAGTTTGGCTCAGCAGAATGACAGCTCATTTGAGCAGTTTGAATCTTCATTGTCCCAAGCTGACGGCCCATTCATGAATTTTGGCCCCATCTTTAGCACAATAGAAAGAGTCACTGAAGTTTGAGGGTTTGTTTGTTTGTTTGTTTGTTTGTTTTCCTAACCTTTAGCAGGTGCCAGACCCCAAAGGTTCAAGGTAAATGTGCCTGGGCTTCTCACCCCAGCAGCCTCTCTATGAAGAAAGCTATCCCCATCCCATCATCCAGCATGAGGGACCTGCTTTGAAACGGGGCACAGCGGGGGCAGTAGACACCCTATATCTCCCCCTGCCAGAAGAAAGCCAAGAAGTCATAGCTTTTTCTTTGCCACAAGGAACATTCTAGAACATATTTTCTGCCCCCTTGTCCAGGGTAAATCCCTGAGAATGGAATTACTGGGGCAAAAGGTATGCAGGTGTTACAGGCTTTTGATACACAGTGCCAAATTGCTCTCCGATAAGGCTGTATATCATGGATTCTTTTTGCCGTTTCTGCCTCTCAGCTCCCTAATAAACCACTGAAGAGTGTTGAGATGAATCAGCCACCAGACCAGATAAACAAGCTGGTCTCTCACGGCTGCTGTTTTCTGCAACTAGGGAGGGAACTCCCTTGTATTCCACGCAGGACCTGGAATTCCAAAACACCCAGGCCAGGCACCTTTGGACCTGCTCCGCACTACTCAGGTCCCACCCTCTCCCGCCTGCCCAAGCCTGGGTGGAGCCAGCTGCCAAGGCGGCAAAGCTTCCCAGCCTTCCCTTGGTGCCACCCAGAGTGGAGGCCAAAAGAGGGCTCTGTGCCCGGCCCGATGAGGACGCTACTGACCATCCTGGCTGCGGGATCCCTGGTCGGTGAGTTCCCATTGCCCTGTGGCCCCCACTTCCCCAGGAGCCAGTGATCAGGCCTATCTCCCTGCACCCTGCCCAGCCCAGGACAGCCAGTTTCAGTTTCTTCTCTGCTGGGGCTGAACTGGATGCTGATTTTCCCTGGGGAAGGGCATGTGGCTCAGGTGACTGGGGAAGATGAGAGTCCTCGGACCGTGGGTTCTTCCAGGGACTCCACTGACCCTCATTATTTGGGGATGCAACCAACTCTCTGGACTGGGGTGCCAGATTCCCTATCCTAGTGGGTGGAGAATTGGCTTGAGGGAAGTGGACATCCTTGGACTATTCAAACTGTCCTGGTAGAAGTTACACCACTTGTTGCTCTGCATCTGGCTGGCACTGGCCTGACAAGGGGACACAGATGAGGCACGGGGTGTACAAAGCTTGAGTCTGGCCATTGCCTCTCTCCACACCCTGTGGGGGGCCCATGCGGCTGCTCTTGCTAGATCTGTGGCCAAGTTGCCGCATTGATAGATCCTAAAACAGCAGGGCCCTTTTGAAAACAGGACTAAAGAATGTAGTTTTCAAATCCAATTTGGTGGATGTTTTGATTCATCGTTACGGAGAACTTTCAGGCAGACATGTAAGAGCATAGATTGTATCTACTCCCTGAGAGTTTAATAATCTTCAGAGAGTTTTCTCAGGAAGTGGAAGCCTAGTCCCGGCTGTAATGGGGGAGATGGCCTGTAGAAGGTCCCTTCTAATTCAAGTGCAGGATGGGCACATGAAGGGACAGTCTCCCAATCCCCTTGCTGAGGTCTCCGGCCAGCGCTGACTGGATCCAGTGTTTCCAGCTGCTGCTTGGGCTTCTCTGGTCTGGCCTCCTCCTGGCATCACACTGGGCCCAACACACTGGGCCTGTGATGAGCTAGGAAGACATCGGGCATCCCCAAAAGACCCCCAAGACGTGTTCCTTTAGACGCCCACCCATTCTGGTTGGGAATCTTGGAGACTCCTGGCCCTTTAAGATGAGAGGACCCAGGGAAACAGTTCTTAGGAGATTGTTAAGTGTGAGTAAGGCCACTCAGAGAAACCAGGTTCCCTCACCCCAGCTTTCTTAGGCTGATTCCAGAGCATGCCAAATTGCTTTTTTTCTTTTGAGGGCAGTGTCACTGGCCCTCATATGTGGGACCTGAACCGGGGCTGGCGTCCCAAGCCAGCGCTTAACCACTGCACCACTCGACCGGCCCTGAATTGTTTTGGTTTGTTTGTTTTTCCTCAGACTTCCAATTTGTTCCCGTAAAAAAAAAATTTTTTCATAAAATCGAAAAAAAATTCCTTTTATAAAGCCTACCAGCCTGTCAGTCTTGACAACACATGTCTTCCCAGGATTTCACAACATAGACTTTCATCCAGGAAGTAGAAATGACACAGTCTGAGAAACAGAGGATGAATTTGAGGAGGAAAGAGGAAGAGTGGGATGGGAGGCGAGAGGAGGACCTGAGCCCGTTAGCCCTCAATGCCTCCCAAAAGAGGGGGTGGCCAGCCAACGGCCACCACCCCACATGAGGAAGCCAACTTCAGTTCCCTTCTGAAAAGTGGTGCCAATCTCCACCCAACCTGGTCCATTACCTCCCGAGCATGTCCCAGTCTCAGCCACCATCTTCCCCGCAGCACACCTAGCCCACCAGGATACTGAGGCCAATCAGCCACCTTTCCACTGCAGACCCACTAGGGGAGGCTAAGCCCACCCCCAGACAGACCCTGGCCTTCTCCCAAATCTCTCTCTCTCTCTCTCTCTCTCTCTCTCTCTCTCTCTCTCTCTCTCTTTCTCTTGACCCCACGACCCCTCCAGAAGCCACCATTCAGTGCTGACCTCAAGTAGACTCCCTCCCTCAACTTAAGACCCAGCCCTGAATCTTGGACCCTTCCTTCCAGAGCAGATCCCAATTCTGCCCAGACTCAGATCCCGATGTTGGCCACATCCTGGGGCCCAGCAGCACAGCCATCACATTGGCTAGAGGCAGTAAGATACTTCTGGTCTCCTATGCCCCACTCTGGGGGCTCCAGGGATCCTGGAACACAAAGATCTCGGCAGCTGCTGGGCCTGACCAACCCAGATTCAGAGAGGAATGCGGCCTTAGATTTAGCCAGTGGATGCACAGCAGGGTTGGGCTGTCCTAATATTCTTCCCCATCCCCGTAGGTGGTTCTCAAGCCCATAGACCCCACTTGCAGAAGTTCTGTAGGTAGACTTGGAGTGGGGGAATGAATAACTATGCACTTCGTTACACCTTGGGGCTGCTGGTGGTCACATCCAGAGGGAACACACACACATCAAAGACACATATACACACAAGGCCTCAAGGCCTCTGCTCCACTAGGTTTGCACCTGTTTATTTCCTACCCAGCCAGCCAGCCCTTCTGAGCATGCTCAGAGCCAGGGGCCAGCCCTAGTCGCCATTTTCCTACACCCTCTTCCTTTCTACAGACCAAACTTGGAGGGCTGAGAGAAGAGTTTTATAAGTCCAAGGCTTTCATTTACAGTGAAGATTGCTTTGGAGGGAGCAGCCCCACCCTAGACTCCTTCTGAGGCTCTGGCCTTTACTGCCCTTTTCTTGATATAAGCAGCAAGAGACCAGGCAAAGGCCTAGGCTGGAAGAGATGACCATGAACTCTTTTGGGGCCAGCTTTTCCCCTCCTCTCTCCTCTCATCCTCCCTACACTGGTCCTATTAACAGGAGTTCAAGCCACTGAAGCTTTCTGCAGGAGAGGGTGAACAGGACAGACCCCTCCCTGTATGGTGAATCTCTTGCTTTCCCAGATTCCCTCCCTTCAGTCTCAACACACATATATAAGAACCTACTACACTTTCGCTTTCATAGACATTGCCGTATTGTGTCCACCCCACAACCAGTCCAGTACTGTGATGAATCTTACAGGCTCTGTCAAATTCTAACTGTGACCCTGGGCACATAACCCTCTCTGAGCCTCACATTTTCCTCATCTGTAAAATGGGGATAATGGTAGTAAGTGTTGCATGAGGTTGTCTTGAGGATTTAATGAAGTAAGAGGCTTAACCCTGTGCCCAGCACTTCATGTGCATTTCATAAATGTCAGCTGCTGGTGTTGTCATTATTGTTTATATTTAGGTAAGTCAAATTATTCTCATTTTAGAGATAAAGAAATTGAAGCTCTGATGGCTTGAACAGAAAGGTCACCCTGCCATATGTGGCCTCAGTCCACATCCCTGCCCACTACGAAGTCCATGTGCCGCAGAAGGAACTTTTGCCTCCCTAAGAAGGCACATAGTAGGTGGGCAGGGGTGGGTGAGCCAGCAGAGAGTCAGGAATTCTTAAACATCTTCTCCATCCTTGGTTGAAATTATTGACTCTGGGCAAGTTACTTCTTAGACATCTTAGTTGACTATCTCTCAAATATGGGTGAGGACACCAACTACAGATGGTGTTAAGAAGTGAATGAGAGGGCCGGCCAAGTGGCGCGGTGGTTAAGCGCTGGCTTGGGAAGCCAGCGGCCCCAGTTCGGTCCCACATATGAGGGCCAGTGACACTGCTCTCAAAAAAAAAAAAAAAAAGAAGTGAATGAGAGAACAATAGCAAGTGTTGGCAATGATGTGGAGTGAATTGGACCACTCAGACGTTGCTAGTGGGCATGTAAGGTGGTTCAGCCACATTGGAAAACACCTTGGCGGTTCTTTAAAAACTTAAACATAGAATTACTATATGATCCAGCTATTCCATTCCTAGCTATACACTTAAGAGAACTGACAACCTATGTCCACTTGAAAATTTGTACACAAATGTTCACAGCAGCATTATTCACAGTAA
Source organism: Aselliscus stoliczkanus (assembly GCA_033961575.1). NCBI lineage: Eukaryota > Metazoa > Chordata > Mammalia > Chiroptera > Hipposideridae > Aselliscus > Aselliscus stoliczkanus. The sequence continues at coordinate 166,248,880 of CM066730.1, forward strand.
CCAAAAAGTGGAAACAACACAAATGTCCATCAACTATTGAATGGATAAACAAAAGATGGTGTAATCATATAAGGGACTATTACATGGCCATGAAAAGGAAATCTAGAAGACATTACGCTAAGTGAGAGAAGCCAGACACAAAGGCCACATATTGTATAACTCTATTTATATTAAAAGTCCAAATAAGCAAATCCATAGAGACAGAAAGCAGATTAGTGGTGGCCTAGGGCTGGGGGAAGGCAGGAAGAGAGAGTGGCTGCTAATGGGTATGGGATTTCTTTTTGGGGTGATGAAAATGCCTTGGCATTACACAGTGGAAATGGTTACACAACTTTGTGAATATACTAAGAAACCACTGAATTGTATGCTTTAAAAGGGTGAATTTTCTGGAATGTGAATTGTTGCTCAATGAAAAGAAAACTCAGAAGTAAAGGAGAGCAATGATAGACAGTGAGCACAGTCTCTGGTGAGTGGATGCTTGTTCTCACTGCCCCCTGTCTAATAAATTGGGCAGTTTGTTAGAAGGCTGGGGGGTGGGGTTCAGGAGCCCATCTGCTCACCCTGTTTCCACTTCCTGCAGCTCACATTCCTGAGGAAACCTCGGATCTTCTTCAGCATGTGAAATTCCAGTCCAGCAACTTTGAAAACATCCTGACTTGGGACAGCGGGCCAGGGAGCGCTCCAGACACAGTCTACAGTGTCGAGTATAAAACGTAGGCTTCCCTCCCAACACAACCTCATCTAACCCTGCTCTGAAACCAACCGCCCCAAGAAAATCCCCCATTTCCTTGTGTCTCCATGCCCCTGTGTAACACCACCCCAGATAGAGCTCTGCTCTTTTATGTTTCTTTTGCAGAGAAAGGATAAAATAATGGTTAAAAGTGTGGGCTTTAGAATGAGACCATCCAGGCTTGAATACCTATAAAACCTTGGGCAATTGGGTAACCACGCCAAGCCTCCATTTCCCCACCCATAAAGATAGCGATAGTACCTTCATCATAGGATGGTTAGGTGGATTAAATAAGACAGTCATTGGCACTGGTGCCTGGTGAATAATTGTTTTATTATTATCGATGAGACTAGGTTGACAAAAAGCTGTGCCCACCCCCTCCAGCCCATGCCCCCGTTCCCTGCAGGGGAGGAGGGTTGACATGGGCTCGGGAGTCTGCAAACCTGGATTTCATTCCTGGTCCTGCCCCTTCATCCTATGGCAAGTCGCATCCCCTCTCTGAGCTTCAGTTCCCTCATCTGTAAAGTGGGGATAACAGTGCTTGCCTCCAAGGGTTATGGTGGCGATGAGCCCTGAGTGTGGACTCAGGCCTCCGCTGGGTTCACATCCTGGCTCCCCATGGGCATGCTTCAACCACCTGAGCAAATGTTACTTCTAAGCCTCAGCTTCCTTATTTGAAGAGGACGGAGAATAATAATGTATGAACTTCACAGGATCCATGTGAGGACTAACAGATCATACACATAAAAGGCCTGGGACCCAGAATGTGCTAAGTAAATATTTGATATCGTTATCATTATTAATAAACCACAGGCCTGATGCCAGGCCTGTTCATTAAAGGTGCACTCCAGCCCCTCCCTTGCCTACAGGTACGGAGAGATAGAGTGGCTGGCGAAGAAGGGCTGCCAGTGGATCACCCAAAAATCCTGCAACCTCACCATGGAGACCAGCAACCTCACAGAGCAATACTACGCCAGGGTAACCGCCATCAGCGGGGGAGTCCGGACAGCCCCCAAGATGACTGACCGGTTCAGCTCACTGCAACACAGTGAGTAGGAGTCCCTCTTATTCCAGGGGAGAGGAGGAGGGTGGCCCTGAAGGACTCTGCCTCTGCGGGATGAAGGGGTGTGGGTTAGGGATGTGGCTTTTAGGAAAGGCGTCCTGACTGGAAAATATCCCAGTGCAGTTGTTCATTTTTGTTCGTCTCCGTCCCGACCTCCCTCATTCAGACCACCTTCATCTTCTCTCTACTACAACCAAGGCCTCCGAACTTGGTCCCCCCATTTCTCCTTTGACTCTTTTTGAATCCTTCATCTGGTCTCAGCTTCAACATCACCTCCTAAGTGAGCGTCCACACTCCCAGCCCTCAATTTGATTTCACTAGATCACCAGCTCATATTCTCTATCACAATAAACTCTTTGTTGTCTTCATAGCTCATATCCCAATCTGCAATGATTGTGTTTGCTTAGTTGCATATCATTGGCCTTCCGCACCAACACCTGAGCTCAGTGGGGGCATGCATGGGTGCAGAACAGATTGTGTTCCCAGCCCTTAGCGTAGTGCCTGGCACATAGGAGATACTCAATGCATAATTGATGAATGAATGAATGAATGAATGAATGAATGAATGAATGAATGAATATGCATTGTCAAACTCTCCTCACAAGTTAAGCAGGTAATGATGTTCACTAACTGACATAATAGCCACATGTGTCTTTAAGAAAAAAAATTAAATTAAACAAATTATTTTATTTTTTCTTATCCTGTTCAATTCATACATGTTTCTTGTAGAAATTTTGGAAACTATACAAAGAATGCAAAGAAAAATAAAAGCAGCTCTAAATAACCTGAGCACTTAAACATAACCACAGTTACTAGAAACTGTATGCACTCTTGTAATTTGGTTGTTTGTTTTTCATATCATGGTATCATGAACAATTTGCTCATGCCTATTAAATATTTTTCCACATTATGATATCTCACAGCTAAAACTGTAGAAGTACTCTAATTTACTTCCCTAATTCACTTTTGAAGACGTTTAACTCATTTTTTAAATTTTATAAACAACATGGAAGTGAACATTCTTTTATCTCAGGCACTACTAAATGATTCCATCTTTTTTTTTTTCTCTTCCTTTTGCCAGCTGCCATCAAACCACCTGACGTGACCTGTATCCCCAAGGTGAGATCCATCCAGATGATTGTCCATCCCACTTATACGCCCATTCATGCAGAGGACGGCCACCGGCTAACACTGGAGGACATTTTCCAAGACCTGTTCTACCATTTAGAACTCCGCCTCAACCACACATACCACATGGTAAATAGATGTGCCACCCTGGTCCTTCCCTACCCAGAAAATCATTTCCTTCTCAATTAGGTCTACATTGCTTTCAGTAGAAAGGAGGTGTGTTATATAAATTAACATTTCCCCAAACATGTCCACAGCTTCCCTCTAGTAGAGTCACATCCACAATAGCATGCTAAAGTCTCTGACAAGTCTTGCAAAGATTCTAGTTTCAATTTGTTCAGTAGAACCTCTCTCGAATTTATTTGACCAGAGAAACTCCTTTTATTGTGCCATATATATATATACAGATATAGATATATATATTTTTTATTTTTTTATTTTTTTTTACTTTATTTTTTTGCCTAATGTCTTCTGACATCCTGGGGAACAACCTCTATTAACATAACATCCTCAGGTGTCCATTTTGGAAAATGCTGGAATCAGTTGCTACTGATGTATTTCTTTTTGCTGGCTGTCCACTATTTATGGGAATTTATGGATATAGGCAGTGTCTTAAGATCAGTAATAATAAAAGGTAGATGGCCAAGGTCATGAATTGTCAAACAACATACAAATTATATCTTTTTGTATTCAGAAAGTATGTGGTATTTCCCCTCCAGCATGTGCCACTAATCCATAATTCCATTGAATAACTATTCCCACTCTTAAGGAGTTTACAACCTAGTGGGTGGGGAGGGAGTTAAAACAAGAATTCAAACAGATAGAGGAAAACAAGGATATTGTGTTGGGCACAGTGGATGCGGGGAAGAGAGAGGGGCGCTGTCAGTGCAGAGAGATCTAGGAAGTCCCCTAGAACAGAAAACTTTCTGGTGCCAATACCAATTTCTGAGGTGTGCCACATAATGTATGCTTATTATGTCACTTAATCTTCACCAAAACCCTGTGAGGTAGGTCCTAGTATCTTCATTTTCTGAATGAGAAAACAGAGGCTCAGAGAGGTTAAGTCACTTGTTCAAGATTATTCAGCAAATAATAGCATAGTCAAGATTCAAGCCCAGCTCTGTTAAAGCCCACATTCCCTGCTCCCCACCTCCCCCCACCACACACACACACACACACACACACACACACACACACACACACTAGCTTATACTGCCCCACCGTGATCACAGAGAGAAGCAGGAAAACTTAGGTCATTGTTGGAAAGCACAAAACCGCCCCGTTTGACTAGAGCATAAAGACACATAAAACAATTTCGAAAAACATGGTCCCAAACCAATGGCATCAGAATCTCCTGCAGCATTTGATAGAAATACAGGTTCTTAGCCCCCCTTCCAATCTACATAATCAAATTCTACAACTGTAGCCCTGGGATCCGAATCTTAGAGAGCGACCCAAGTGCTTCTTACCCACCCTGAAGTTTAAGAATCACTGATGGAGTGGAACCATGGGAGATAAACTCAAGAAGACAGGCTGGGGCTGTGCCCTAGAGATCTGGGATCATGATGGAGGAATCATTATTTATTTCAATAGTCGGGGGCAGAATTCAAGATTATTGAGCAGGAAGGGTCCTTACCACACCTACTTTTTGGTAAATATTTGGGGTTTTACTGAATATTTTGTTATTAATTCTATAATTTAATTCAAGTTGTGGTCAGAAAAATACAGTCCTTATAAATTTATGGAGACTTGTTTTATGGCTCAGCATATGGCCTATCCTGGTGAATATTCCATGTGCACTTGAAAAGAATATGTATCTTATAGTTTTGGGATGGAGTGTGCTATAAATATAGATTAGATAAAAGTGGCTGAGTGTTTATTCAAATCTTCTATGTCTTTTCTGATTTGGGGGAGGTCTATTGTTCTTTTCACTGCTCAGAGTGTTATAATCTCCAACTACAACTGTGGGTTTATCTATTGTCCCCTTTAATTCTGTGCATATTTGAAACTCTATTATCAGGCACATATACATGCAAGATTGCTATAGCCACCTGATAAATTGGTGTTGGTGGTGGTGGTGATGGTGGTGCTGGTGGTGCTGGTTGTGGTAATGGGACGGTGGTGGTGGTAATGATGGGCGGGTAGTGGTTATGGTGGTTGTGGTAGTGGTGATGGTGATGGTGGTGATAATAGTAATGGTGATAACAGCAGCTAGTATTTATTCACTGCTTACTATGTACCAGACACTGTTCTAAGTGAGAGTACATGGAGCTTGGTGACTGACTGGATTTGGGAACAAAGCAGAGGCAGGGGAATGGGAATGGAGTACTGCAGACTGATCCAGCAGTTTCTGGTTTGGGTAGCTGGTGGTACCATTTCACTAAGTGCAGTAACCCTGGCATAGGCATGAGTAGGCTTGCGTGGGCTCTATATGGAGATTGACGTGTAAGAGGAGTCACTCTGGGTTCTCTATCAAATTCAGCACCTTGAAGGGAAGCAGAGAGAATACGAGTTCGTTGGCCTGACACCGGACACGGAGTTCCTTGGGACCATCATAATTTTTGTTCGAATGTGGTCCAAAGAGAGTGCCCCCTATGTGTGCCGAGTGAAGACACTGCCAGGTAAGTTTGGCTGGAACCAGAGGGTGGTAGGATTCCTGAATTCAAGTCTTGACTGTGTGCTTTCCTCCGTGTAACCAAGGTGAGGATTGGCAGTGCTCTGAGAAACTACAGAAGGGTTATTGAAGTCGATCTTTGTGTATCCATAAATGCATTAGCTGATGGGTTATCACAGCACATGTTTAATCTCTACCCTCCCGCCTATGTCCGGATTTCCTCTCTCTGGCAACCTTAGTATGTACCCTGACAAAGCAATTTCACCTTAATATTAACCCAGGAAATTATCTATAGGGGGGAGAACAGAGAAGATAAGAAGATCCCTCAATATCTCCCAAAGTCAAATAGTAATAACAGTGATAAGAACTAGCGTTTCTGCATCACTAACCAGCGCCCAGGCACTACAAAGTACAATCTTCATGAACAATCTATGAGGCAGGTACTATTATCATCCTCATTTTACAGATGAGGAAACAGGTTCAGAATGGTTAAGTAACTTGCTTAAGGTCACACAGGTGGTGAGGAATAGAACTAGGCCTAATTCTGGAGACCACCTTCTCACTATTGTGCTACTATAGAAATAGTTTTGAGTCATCAGCTCAGTGAGATGATGTCCCATGCTCCCTTCCTCTGGCACATTGAAACTCGACTCTCATCATAAGCATTGTGGTATTTTTATTAGTGTTTATTTTCATAGACAGATAGAAATGCCCGTAATGCTCAGAGAAACAAGTTTAGAGGATGAAAGTGAGAGCAGTAGGTTTGATGGATTTGGAAAACCGGTCTCTACCTTAGTCATCTTGTTTAGGTTAATGATGTCAGTAGGTGATTTCTGTTCTAATGAACAGAGGTGAGGTGGCTGAGAGGCTGGACCCAAAGGTAGAACTGCGGGTTGCTAGAAACGTCATCAGGTAGGTTCTGGATCTCAGTGTTGTTCATAAACTCAACTCATCAATTGCCCCAAGAGCCCGCAAGAGACTGATTTCCCCACCAGGGGTCCAGTGCATTAATTTTCAGGGGAAGATATACCTGGTGGAACAGCTATCGCTGGCCCATTGCATGGGGCATGCCCGTCCTTATAGATAAAGCCACTGGGGAGGCCAGAACGGAGCTTGGCAAGAGAACTAGAAAGTGGGAACCAACATACAGGCATTCAGCTGGGAGTGTATAGATGATTCGTGACCCTCTCCCCTGGACCGAACTAGACAAATCTCACCCATTCGTGGCCCGCCCCTACCCTACCCAGCTTTTTGACAACATGCAGACCACTCATGATGTGATACCATTTTTTTTCTAAGACTGGAGCTGCTTTTATATAAACCATACTTCTAGTTGGCTATTTCCTGCTGACATAGAGGAGGCCCCTTATCCTTGAAAATAAAGTATGTTAATAAAAATTCCTACTATTTATTAAGTACTTACTCTATTGCCAAGCACTGTGTCAATGCTTACCTATATTTTCCCATTTAATCTTTATAATAACACTGTAAGTTGGGTAGCACCATTTCCATTTTATAGAAGAGGAACTCTGGTTCCCAGAAGTAAGCAACTTGCTGCTAACCACACAGCTGGTCAGTGAACCTGCTTAGGTTCATCTGATCCTGAAGCTTGAGCTCTAACCACCACTTTGCAATTTTGTTTATAGCTAATCCCCTGTACTGCACACTTATTCCTCTTACTTCCACTGCAGAGTGGTATGTCCTGTCCTTGACCCCATATTCTAGAGTCTATCCTACCGCCAGAGCCCAGAATCTCCACTTTATCTACCTCTCAGAACAGCTGGGAGACTCACAGAGCAACATCCCACTGTCTTGATGCTGGAAAGGGCTCCAAGGGTCATCTCGCTCCATACCTAATTTTTACAGATGAGGAAGCTGAGGCACCTTTGTGTAGTACCTCTGAGGCAGAGCTTTGGAGTTATACATGTCAACCCTGGTTTCTCCACTGAATGGTTGTGTGACCTTGGTCAAGACACTTAACTTCTCTGAGAATCAGCTTCATTATCTGTAAAAAGGGAGCATCACTGGCACTCAGTATTTGGTGGGATAACATAGGTAGAGCACCCTGAACAGTGCCTGGCACGTTGTAAGAATTCCATAATTGCTGGCTACTGTTATTAATAAATGAGAGGATTGTGCAGCAGAGAGAAGGATGTGCAGCCTATCAGTGGCTGAACCAGACATCTAATACCCCACACTCCAGTGTTATTTCTATTATTTCTTCCTGCCTCCCCAGGAGTGAAACAGCATATGGGAATGCTCCAAGTCCTTATCCTATCCTGGTACAAGGAGCAGTGGTTTTCCATTAGGCGTGTCATATAGAGATATTCGGGCCTGTCTTCTCCCTGGACCAGTGCTGGGAGCATCATGTTAGAGGGGGCAGGGTATCAGGGAAGATGATCCGTAGAGGCCTGAGCCACAGGGCTGGAGAGGAGCGAGGAGTAGGCTAGAAGTAGAGGCTCCAGCAACTCGCACCATTCACAGTGATTGTCAAGGTCCTTGGCAGCTGGTGGTCAGTTGCCCAAGCTGAAGCCACATAGGGGCCACGAACAGGAGGGTGACTTGGAGAATCAAGACCCCTGGGTAACAAAAATTGCCAGTTTAAAAAAAAACAAAAAACCCTACAACCTATCTCTTCCTTACCAAGCCCTTCACCAGTCTCACTTGGACTGGTGACGGGAAGTGTGTCATATCAGCTGGCTGTGCCCATCCCAAAGATGTGGGACCACAGGAAGAAGGCTCTGCACTAAAGCCTTCAGTCGTCCCTCTCTTTTCCTTTTAGGTGGATTTTTTTTTTTTTAAGCTGAACCATCCTGCCACCTGTTGGCAGCTCAGCGGCAACTCAGCTCAGGCTGGGCATCGAACTGCTGTTACTCAGAGCTCAGCTCACACTCTTGAGCGAGCTCTTTACCAACTGAGCCACTCGGCCGGCCCTTCTCCTTCCTTTTAGAAAGGGTGGTGCCTCCGGCTCCCTTCTGAGCAAGGTCTCCCCTGATACCCAACCCCTTACCTTGGTAGGGAGGTGGAGAGGACAGAACCCTCCCATTGTCACCTCCCACCCCCCACTAGGGAGTCACAACTGTTCTCAGATCCAGACAAGAGGGACTCACGTTAGAAAACCCTGCTCTGGCCCTGCTCTGGCCATGGCCCTCCCCACAAGATGAAGGGTCCTCAGGTCCAAGTGGACAGGATCCCCTGTGACCTCCCTTCCAGACCACACTCTGAGTACCTGGGACCCCAAAACTCCCTGTAGAAATGCCCCGAGCCTGTGTCTCTTCCTTGCATCCTTCCTCCTGAGGAGAGACTGTCTTTTGATGTGCAGCCCCTTGGCCCAGAGTGGCCAATAGGTGACTGTTTGTTGGGCGGCATGGATGAGCACGGCCATGTGAGCTGGGGCTTCCATATCCATGTGTGCGAGGCCCCTGGCAGGGTGAGAGGGAGCCTTGAGGGCCAGGGGCCCCCTGAACCTTCACATTTCAGCACACTCCCACAACGAGTCCAAGAATGCAAAACTCAAACCTGGCCTTCCAGGTCGTTATGAAAAGTACATTATTTGTCAAGGTGGGAATACAGAACATAGTTTACTTTGTGTGAAAACATGATTTACAAGTTCTGAATATTTAGACATGTGGTGGGTGGCCCTATCTTTGTGCTCTTGCCCCAGCCCTGCAAATATTCAGGGTAGGAGAGGCTTCCCAAACCTGGCCCTGAGAGGACAGGGGAGGAAAAGCCCTGAGTTTGCAGCATCCACACTTGGGATGGGCTAGGCCAGACGCCAGCTTCACCCTTCCTGTTCTGACTTCTTTGCTCACACAGACCGGACGTGGACCTACTCCTTCTCGAGTGCCTTCCTGTTCTTCATGGGCTTTCTGGTGGCAGTGCTCTGCTACCTGAGCTACAGATATGTAACCAAGGCACCTACACCTCCCAACTCCCTGGTAAGCAGCTGCATGCGGGGCAGGAGGGAGAGGTCTGGGGAAAGCCCCAAAGCAATAGAGGACAGAGGCCCAGGGATCCCTTGCCCTCCCTGAAATGCAGTGATCAGCACACAAAGCAGAAAATTTGGCCTCAAGTCCCCCCTCCAACCTAAAGCCGACAAAGATGTGGCACCACAGGGAGTACTGAAGAGGGGCAGGTGATGGGGAAGAGCGGACTTGAAATAGAAAACCTACAGGGCTTTAAAGCTTCCACATGCAGGCAGGTAACATAGGACCGAGAGAGCAGGCCAGAGAGCGGGCCACCGAGGGGGCCAAAGAGTGGAGCTCACATCCTGTCTCAAGGGCAGCCCAGAACTGCCCCCTGGGAATACAGGTCCAGTATGGCCGGAACATCACATTTTTTTAAAGAGAAGTCAGAATTTCGGATTATGATGTGAAATCTCCCAATTTTCAAATGTTGGCAACTAATTTTTAAAATGTAAAGCCCAGTGTAAACCACACAAGTCACATCGCAGTCCCAATCTGGCCACCAGCCCTGCGCCTGCTAAGCACTGGGCCCCCTGCAGAGCCCCATCAGAGCTGTTTGGGACGCCGGTGTGGCCCTCACCCATTTGAGAGGCTCTAGGGCATTTCACTCAATGTCACAGCCCAGATGAGTTTCCTGTAAAGCTCTCTTGGCCTCCCTCTACCCCTCATCCTTTCCCACCTTGCCCCCTACACCAGGCCCTTAGGGACCTGAGCATAAGGAGCAGTGTGGGCCACCACCTCCAGAGGGTACTCCAAGGTAACCCCAAATCTGAGTCACCTACTTCCTGGATTATCTACCTCCTAGATAACCACAGCCAAAATCTCTCTCTCTCTCTGAGATAGCCCAGGCTTTAGGGGTAGTCCTCAACTAAAGGGCTGGCAGCCCTGTCCCTTCACAAAGGCCCGAATTTTTAGAGGAATCTCTAAGAGGTAAAGGGGATGTGTGGTATGTGCATCTTGAAAAAGCCCCCGATGGCCTAGCCCGTCCGCCTCCCCAACGTGGGCCCCACCCACCCACGGTACCTCGGGGAGCTGCGAACGGGCCCTAACGGTGGGTTGTTATTGTCCCTGCACAGAACGTCCAGCGTGTACTGACCTTCCAGCCTCTGCGCTTCATCCAGGAGCACATCCTCGTCCCCATCTTTGACCTCAATGGTCCCAGCAGCCTGGCCCAGCCTGTCCAGTACTCCCAAGTCATGGTCTCTGGGCCCCGGGAGCCCTCAGGAGCCCCACCGCTGCACAGTCTATCTGAGATCGCCTACCTCGGGCAGTCAGAAATCTCCATCCTCCAGCCCCCCAGAGTGCTATCTCACCGGGGACTCTCCCCACTGTCCTATGCTCCCCAGGCTGCCCCTGAGGTCAAACCCCCACCCTATACACCTCAAGTCACGCCTGAAGCTAAAGCCCCATTCTACACTCCACAGTCCATCTCTGAGGTCCAGCCACCTTCCTACAACCCTCAAGTCACTCAGAACAGCTGGCCTCCTTCCTATGGGATGTGCATGGAAGGCTCTGGCAAAGACTCCCCACCTGTGACATTCTCTGGTCCCAAATACCTCAGGCAAAAAGATCAGCTCCAGAAAGAGGCACCGGCTGGACGCGACACTGCAGGTGAACTTTCTCTGCAAGAAGTGGCCCCCTTGGCCATGGAGGAGCTCCAAGAAGCAAAATCCTTCCACCAACATCCGGGTGCTGACACAGACAGAGCACCTGACACTAATGTGCCACACAGAGGGGACCCGGGGGCACCAGGATACCTAAAGGGCCAGCTGCCTCTCCTCTCCTCTGTCCAGATTGAGGGTCACCTGGTGTCCCTCCCTTTGGACACTGCTTCTCTCCCATGTTCCCCTACAGACCAGGTTTCAAGTCCCTGGGGCCTGCTGGAGTCCCTCATGTGTCCCAAGGACAAAAGTCCAGTGTCTGAGACTGAGACCAAGGGCCCAGCCCTTCCGGCCTTAGATCTGGAGCAGCCTGCGGAGCTGGACTCACTTTTCAGAGGCCTGGCCCTGACTGTGCAGTGGGAGTCCTGAGCAGAACACAGGGCAGGCCTGGGGCTTCCTCCCTGTCTCCAGCCCAATCTCACATCCTTTGCTGTCATTCCCAACCATGATGCTCACGCAGCCCAATTTCAGGTGGGTGCCCTTTAAGAGAACCAGAGGATGCTGGGGCCTTGCCGTGGCTGAGCAAAAAGGCAGGATGAGGACTCCAGCCAGGAGAGTTATGGACATGCATTACATGCAAATGGGCGTGTGCATGCGGAGCTCTGCGGGGCAGGACGGGGCAGTCAGAGTGCGACGAGTTAACACCCGGTGACTGCGCAGAAATCCAGGGCCCAGCTCCTAACACGCTGGACACAAAGTTCTCCGGGAGCCGATCTGTCTCCACACCCTTTCCTGGCTGATTTCATAATCTAACTTGACAGAGAATGAGGTCTCTGCCTCCACTGGGATTCCCCAGGTGAGAAAAGAATCCTGGAAATGAACACCTCATAGCAGGCTGGGCAGAACCAGAACAACCTGCTCTCCTGCCAAGGTCAGAGGCAGCACGATGGCGAGACTCTAGGGAAGGGTGCGGCCTGGGTTCATTTCCAGCCAAAATTACTGCCCGAAGTTGCACCATTTCAACTTCATTCCTTTGCTCAAGGCTGTATCCCAAGTGAAATGCAGGTCCACCGGGGAGGGAGAACACATACACCCTTTCTGTCAGCAGGAGTTTCAGATCCTACCCTGAGAGCAGGGTTCGAAAGGAACATGGGGCCATGTGGTCCCTGAAGGAGACACAACAGCAAACTGTACTTACTTCACAACTTGGGAAACTCAGCCTTGGGTTTAGCCCATCATCTGGGTTCAAAGTCCAGCCTCATCACTTACCAGTTGTGTGACTTCAAGAAAATAAATCACTGCCCAAAACCTCAGTTTCTTCATCTGTGAATGGGGATAACAACATCTACCTCACTGGGTGGCGGTGAGAATGAAATTAAATAACGTCTGTAAAGTGCTTAATTGTGCCTGGTACAAGGGCAGTGCCCAATAAATGGTAGCTATTTCTTGTAGTGATTTTTTTTTGTTCTTTTTTTTAAATCGGACAGCACAGGAAATAACCCACTACCCCAATTCAGGTTGGCTTCAGACTGGGCATTTTCTCATGGGCTCACATTATCTTGAATTTCTCAGGATTGCTCCAGGCCAAGCCAGAGATGCTGGACTATCTGGTGCGGGGAGCAAAGGAAAGGGATGCCGATCCTTCTGGGAACAGACAAATGGAACTCCGCCCCACCCCCCCACCCCCCCACCCCCACCCACCCCACCCCCCCCCCCGAGGTTGTAGGTGGAAGCTGTTTTGGGGGTGGCGGCACCATTCTCAGAGGACCTCCTTTGCATGAAGACCTCAGGTCTGTCTACTTCCACCTGAGGAAAGGGCCCTGGTTCTGTGTTTTCAGAGTGCTGGCACATCCTTTGTAGCATTTGCATCTCAGGTAACCCCCATGATGAGGAAACCAAGGCCCAGAGCCCAAGGACCCCCCACCCCCATCTTCACCCCCACCCCCATTGAGGTCATGACACTGTCAGAGCTCAACGTTTTGCCCTCGTCAAGAGAAGGAACTTCACACCAGTTTGGATTCTTGGAGGATGAGACATGAGGAGGGGAGTGCTCCAATGGGGTCCCTGAGGGGCAAGCACCCCCATTATCCTCCTGTCCCAAAGCCCTGTCTGAACGTTGCTGAGAAACAGGACCAGTCCAGTTGCCTCAGTGTGACCCTTTAGTGTACACTGTCCTCCTTCTGAACCCTTCTCTCCCTCCCGCTCCTCCTCTCCCTGGGACACAGCACCAGGTGGTGGTGTTCTTATCTGTTTGTAATTAATATTTAACACCTCTTCAGAGTCGCTGGTTTAGATCCAATATCTGTATCACAGAAGGGTGGGCGGCTCTCCTGAGCACCCCAAGCCCATTCTCCTCTTAGCAGCTGCTAAACTGACACTAATGAATGCTTCTCCTCCCCTCAGCACTGCAAACAAGTCAACTTCCTGTCACTTGGGGTGAACTTGGCCAAAGGTTGACTGTCTTCACCTTGTCTAGTCATGAAAAGCAGCTTAACAGCTAGACTGCTCTCCCTAGGTAAATGGGACGGGGTGACACAGGTTTTTTTTGTTTGTTTGCCTTTTAAATATGCTTTTACTTTTTTTTTTAATATGCTCTTACTATATATATATTTTTTGTTTTGTTTTGTTTAACTTTATTGGAGAACAGTGTGTTTTTCCCAGGACCCATCAGCTCCAAGTCTAGTAGCCGTTTTCAATCTAGTTGCAGGGGGCGCAGCCCACCATCCCATGCAGAAGTTGAACCGGCAACCTTGTTGTTAAGAGCACGTGCTCTAGCCAGCTGAGCCACCTGGCTGCCCCCACAGGTTTTCTTTATTAAAAGCTATAAACATCTATTGCAACTCACAAGGCCACAAAACTCTCTAAGCTCCTCTGGGTGACAGATGTCCCAACTACTCCATGACTTTTCGAGGGTAGAGTCTGAGTGCCTGAGGAGAGTGGTGAATGGTTCTGAGTCCTCTCTCTAAGGCCTGAGACCCTCTTCAGGCGGGCCCTGTCCCCACAGAGGTGCAGGCAGCAGGCTGCAGGATCCTTCTCAGGTCCCTAGTCTCCCAGGAAGGCAGCGCAGGCCTGCAGTTTCAGAGGGAACCAGCTAGAGGGCAGAGTGTCCCAGGCCCCAGGAGCTGGCCTGGGACCTTGGCATTCCTGATTGACCCAGGCTTTGACCCCGTTACTGGGAATCTCCTCAGCCCAGTTCCTTCCAGACTAGAGAAAGGTGAGTCTCCAAGATGTCACCTGCCTCCCTGGCCCAGGGATAAAGGAACAATAACAGACGTAGGAGAGGAGGAGGAACTTAGCCATGTGGTCAGGCAGTTTGTATACGTGATCACTTATCCTCCTGGTAACCTTCTAGGTAGGTTATATTACTGATATTTGCAAAGGAGGAAACGTAGCTCAGTGACTTGCCCAAATTGGTTTCCTACACCTGCTTCATCATGAGAATCCCCTGGGGAGCTTACTAAAACTACAACTTCCCCGTGTTCCCGCCTCTCCCCCAGACCTGTTAATACAGGGCTCCTGGGGAACCTGGATTTTTTTTTAATTGGGGAACAGTGTGTTTTTCCAGGACCCATCAGCTCCAAGTCAAGTAGTTGTTTCAATCTAGTTGTGGAGGACACAGCTCAGTGGCCCATGTGGGGATCGAACTGGCAACCCTGGTGTTATGAGCCTATGCTGTAACTAGCTGAGCTAACCGGCCATCCCGAAATCTAGATTTCTAATCAGCGCCTTAGGTCATTCATCTCAGGCAAGTTGAGGGAACAGTGCCCCTTATACTAACAGTTTCTCTATCCATGGCCTCAAATCACCTCCCTAGGGTCACCCCCATAACACCGCCTTGATGGATATAGGGGAGCCACAAGGCTACTTGGGTGGTACTTCAACCTGCAGACTCCCGGCCTCCCAAGCCCCGGTCCCCAGGAACATAGCGGGATTGCCTGAGTTTCCACAAGGAGACTAGGGTTCCAGGGACTGGAGCGCCTCCAGAGTCTCAGGGGGGCTGATCTCTCTACGCTCCTGCCAGGTCTGAGTGTCAACACCAAGATGGTCAGATGTGAACACCAAGGCTTGTCCCCTGTGGCTATCCCCACCCTACCTTCCAGAAAATGGGATAAGCTGAGGCAGGAATGGACAGAGAGATACAGACAGCCCCCTGCCTTATCTTCTGGTGCTGATGTTGGCGGGTCATGGCCCTGAGACCCCAGCCCCCAGCTTAGCCTCTGGTCTGGCTTGAGTCCATTTTCCCTTCCCACTCTAAGGAGGAAGGGGCATGAGGAAGATACAGTTTTCACCTGTAAGCGTGAGAAGACCAGTAAGAGGAATTAGCTGTAGTGCCGAAATGACAGAGGGAGGGAAGGGAGACTCAAATGGGGAGAAAGGGGGTAATGTGGAAAGCACTGGGCCACACAATTCTCCACGTGGCCACCAGGTGACGCCATTGGCCAAAGACAGTTTGGTTGCTGTCTGAAAACATGGTAGCTTCAGGGTAGTTGGTAGGTGAAATGGGGGTCAAAGGACTGTCCTCAATGTCCCTACGTCCAGGGAAGGCAATTAAAAGGAGAAGAGAAGGAAAGGGGAGAAAGAAGAAAATATTTTGAGGAGTATTAGCCATGAATCTGGTACTACACCAGACATTTTATGCATTTTTAACCTCATTACTGTTCTGTAAGATAGGTATTTGTTACATTGGTTCATTCATTCATTCATTCATTCATAAACAAGCATAAACCGAGGGCTCAGTTGTATGCCAGGCACTGCTCTTGGAGTTAGTGATACAGTGAACAAGACAGGCAAGCAAGTTCCCTGTTGTCTTAGGTCTTATCTCCAATTTACTGATAAAGAAACTGAGGCTGAGAAAGGAGGCTAAGGTCTCCCCACTAATGAGTACAGGTACCAGAGGTTGGGATTTAAACCAATATAACTCCAAGTCTTACCGCCACTCAGCCTCATGATTTGAGGATTGGCTATGTTTACAATTAGACACGTCAGGACATCCCTGAGGAGGACTCCCCGTAAGGAGTGAGGGTATCATTAGGGTTTGGTCAGCAAAGGGGTAGAGTACATGGGAATCCCACACCCAGAAGGGCTCTCATTCAGCAAACATCTATTGGGTGCCAAGCTCTGTGCTACAGGCTTTGCATTTCCTAGCTGAATCTTTCCAATGAGACTATATGGCAAGCATCATCGGCCCCACTGTACAGATAATAAAACAAGAATGGTTAAGTGACTTACCCAATGTCATACAGCTAATTAGTGGTGGCACCTCCATCAGGCTGCAGTGTGTGTGTGTTTTTGGGGGGAGAACGAGGGGAGTTACAGGAACAGTTTAAATGTCTCTCTCTTGCTGGATTGGAAGCTCACACCCCTCTTTGCTGTGTATACACACTCACCCCTCACAACAAATATATGAATGTGGGTCTTGGAAAGCTCCTGGGTTGCTCAATACAAGATGGAAGAGAGCCACTAAGTGTTCCCCCCGAAAGATGCTCTTAACACTGTGGCCAGGGAGGAAGGAAGAATGCTTAGAAAGGGGCTTTCAGATGGCAGGAAACTGAGATTTGGGCTCAAGAGCTCACTCATGTGCTCCCTCTCTCCAGTGAGCAAGTCCCTCAGCACTGGGAAGAGTGACAGGCAGGGTGCTGAACCCACCCACACACACACACACCCGCCAGAAGCCTCAGGAGGAGGCCAGGGAGGGAAGCTGTGTTCTCTGGACCGGAGCTGGCACAGCCTTCCCCAAACCTTCTCATCCCCTGAGGCCTGGCTCAGGTGTACCTTCCTGATCACCCTCTGTTGTAACTGCCTACCCCTGCCACCATGCCACCCCATCTAGATTCCTTCATATCATGGGTCTTCCCTTCTTTACTTTTGCATTCTCGGTACCCACCAGGCCTGGCAACGGGGGAAAGAGTTGAGATAAGGGGAGCGGGGCGTAGCAAAGCCTGAGACATTCGGACAGTGAAGAAAAGATGGCTTTCCCCCACTCGCCTCCTGCCGGTGCCATGCTCCGTTCACCCGTGACCATGGCCGGGCAGAAGCTGGCTCACTAGCAGTTGTGGGTAGTAGAGAAGCCACATGCTTCCATTTCAGCCAGTCCTAACTTATGAGCACTAAAGATTCATTTTTAGGCTACATGCCTTCCACCATCTTCATGAAGTCTGGGTGCCCAATCTCACTGTCTTCATTTTTTTAGAAGTGAAATCCGAGGAAAGAGGCTGGGTATCTTCTCCCAGACACCAGTCAGTGGGGAGTGGGGCGGGGGGGATTCAGATAAGAACCCCCGGCAGCTGGGGAAACCACCTTTATCAGCCTTTCATACAACCAAGGCTCAGCTGTTACCTTTCTTCCACTTTCTGGGAGGCTAGAGTTGGGCAGAAGGGACCCGGCTGAGCGGAGGAGCAGTCCGAGGAAAGCCGGGTGGGGGTAGCGACAGCTCCACCTGTTGCTGCCGCCTGAGCAATGCTGGACGGAGGGAAGACCCCTCCCTCTGCTCCCCCCATTCCCCCATAGTCCTCATCCATTGTCATCACACTGTCTCAGTGCTGCTATATTTAAGGCCCGTGCAGCCTCCAGGATCGTATTCTTCTCCCCGTCGCCACTGAGCTCAGGGCAAGAAGACACCGAGGATCATCTTTTCCTCTGGAATCTTCTCCCCAGAGACGGCTCAGTGGGCACAGCTGCTTCTTCTGTGAGTCAACTCCAGGGATCAGGGTGGGGAGGGATACCTCCAGGAAGTGAGACCCTCAGTTCCCATTGGGAAGTGGTGTGTGTGTGCTGGGAGACTTGGAAAGGAAAGGTAGTTGTAGGGGCCTGCCGAGTGGCGCGGTGGTTGAGCGCTGGCTTGGGAAGCCAGCGGCCCCGGTTCGGTCCCACATGTGAGGGCCGGTGACACTGCCCTCAAAAAATAAAATAAAATAAAATAAAATAAAATAAAATAAAATAAAATAAAATAAAATAAAATAAAATAAAATAAAGGTAGATGTGTGCTTAGGCAGCACCCAAGTGAACATGGGAGGGGACCCTGCCCCCATCCCACTCTTCTGTGTGGCCCTGGGTCTTCTAAACTGAGCCCTCTGTGATATGAAAGCTGTTAAAAAAAAAAAAAAAAAAAGGGACACCTGTGGATGCCCTGGGAAGTGGCGGCTTTCCTGCAGTGGAGCGGGAATGACAGGGACGGGGGTGAGCTGGCCGGTCCAATAAACCTGGCAGAGCCCTGCTTGGTGGACGCAGCAGGCAGGGAAAGAGAGCAAGCCCTCAGGGCCAGAGCCACGGGGCCAGGAGGGCACTCATCCAGCCTGGGTTCACTGGTGGGAAACTAAGGCCCAGACGGGAGGAATTGTCTCAGTTCCTCAGTGGCAGGGTGAGAATTCGACCTCTTGGAAGCTGGTGGAGCCGCCGGGTAAGAGCAGGTCCCGCCTGCAGACAGGTTCGGCAGGCTGTCTCCGCTCCTGCCCACAGAGCCAGCTTTCTGCCATCAGGCTCTGCAAACCATGCAGCCTCTGTGCACTTCTCTTTCCCTCCTAAGGAAGCGGAGTCGCCTGCTTGCCCCTTCTCACTCAAGAGTGCTTGTCAGAGGGCCAGTGTGAAAGCAGGTCGAGGCTTGGGAGGAAAGTGGCTACGGCAGGACCTCTGGCCCAAGGCTTTACACCCCCAGGAGGGGTCAAGGGGGACAGTAGCCCACCTGGCCCTCATTCCACTGACTCCTCCCCAGCAGGCACACACCACATAAGGGAAGAGCGCAGGGGAGGCTGTGCTCCTGCTGCTTAATCCCAAGCCTCAGTCAGTTCTTTAAAAAGAATCGATGGCTCATCCGCTAAAGCGGGGGTCTGGTTGCTGGAGGCCCAGGAGGTCTGGGATGAGAGCCAGGCCCACCCACTGTGCTAATCAGGAACAGATCATCCAGGGAAGGGAGCCAGGCTGACCTGACGCCAGGGAACGTTAACCCTCAGCTGCTGGAGCCAGGGAAGCTGGGGCACCTCCCCTGCCTAAGGTGATTCCCAGCAGCTCTCCCCTGGGGCTGTGAGCTGGGCCATTCTCTGGGTGCAGGCAGACCCTCCTCCTCAGGAGGGGCCAGATAGGAACCAAGGGTGACTGTCTTGTTATGTTCAGCTGAGGTCATCTCAGGACTCGAAGGAAGCTTCGGGGGCAGCCCTTGGTCCCGGCTAACAATCCACAGTCATCCAGTCTCTCTTAGTGGCCTTTGTGGACGTCCAAAAATAGAAAACTTTTAGGAACTGGAAGGAGTAAATAAATGCCCACCAGGATTGACATTTGGCAGCCTGAGCCCCCGACACCCCACAACAGGCCCTCCAGACCAAGGATCTCTGATGAGCCCAGCGGGCCCACCCACCATGTCATGAACTTAGAGAAATGGTCCCAGGTGCCCTGTTCACACTCAGGTCAGAACACAATACACACACACACACACACACACACACACACTCCAGCAGGCCCCCACAGGAGAGGCAGGGGCCAGGACAGACTTGGGCTTCATGGAAGCAGACAGGACAGGGCTGAGATACTAGACTCTCCTGCCTCCTTCTTCATGCCCGACATCAGGTCCAAGCCCAGCAAGGACCCTCCCAGGTCAGAGGCCTGACCCCCAGAATTCCCACTTAGAGGCGATGTCAAAGCCATTCCAGGGACTCCCCCAAGCATACTAGAGCTTCAGCAACAAACAGACCCTTGGAAACCTGGTGGTGACATTGAAGTTCACATCTGGGAGAGGGCCTAGCACAAGAACCCGAAGCAGCCGGCTCAGGGGCCCCCCGCTCTCCCTTCCTGCCTCATCATCTCTATGGATTCACTCCCTGACCCTCGTGGCTCCTCCAGACCAATCTGATCCAGCCCTACTGGGCACCACCTGGGGGCCCAGACCTGAGCCTCAGGAATACAAGGGAGGGCCCCTCTGTTGTGACCCCCTTATAAGAAGAAAGGCCATGTGGCCCACTGTGTCCCCAGCCTCAGCCAAGGCCTGGCTCTAAGTAGATGTGTGACATAGCGGTCAAGAGAGCTCAGAGTTGGGCAGACATGAGTGCCACTCATGGCCCCACCATCAGCCAGCTGAGTGACCTTGGGCACGACTTCCCCTCCTCATGAGTAAAATGGGATGACAATGGTGTTGTGTCATTTGGGTTGCTGCGGGGACTGTGGATAATGCATTTGAAAACTCCTAAACATGAGGCCTGGCACACAGTAAGCACTCACTGTTGTCACTTTTAATTCACTTACAATCTTGTTGAGGTGTCAAGTTACACAGGTGTAAAATAATTAAACGGTAAGAGGAGGCATTTTCTGAATCAGAGCTCAATTATGAAGTCCAGATACAAAGTACGAAAGGGATTAGAGGAGGGTAAATTCTAGGTGGCCTGTAGTTTTTCAGCAGCACTTGGAAAAATAATGTTAATGCCTATCACTTATATAGTACTTACTATGCTATGTGCCAGGCACTCATCAAACCTTTACTACCACCCTGGGCAGTCTGTAAGCCCATTTTATAGATGAGGAAACCAAGCCATGGAGTCTTGCCCAAGGTCACACACTTGTAAACCAGAATGAGAAGCCGGGATCACACCCAGAGGGTTGGACCCAAAGTCTCCACGCTCAACCTTCATGCTCACTTAAGCATCCTCAGGTTGGGCTTTGAAGCATAAATAGAGTTAAGCGAGCTAGGAGGAGGAGAAGGTTCTCCAGAGGTGATGAAACCAGTGCAGGCAATGGCTCGTCTTGAGTCATAGAGTAGCCTTTGCTACATCACAGTGATCAATCGTCTGGGAAACTGAGGCCCAGAGAAGGCAACGCCTTGCCCTAGGTCACACAGCAAAGCATGGGCAGGGTTGCAAGTGGAAGTTGGGGGCTGCTCCCCAATGTGGGGTTCTGCTCACTCAGCTTGGGAGCACGTGGGGTGGTAGATAAGCCAGGCTCAAAGCATGGGAATTAAGTGAGATTGGGCTCTGTCACCTTGGGCTGGTCCTTCACCCTCTCAGGCCTCCATTCCCCTGTCTGCCCACTGGAGAGAGAACCTCCAACCCCACAAAGCTCCCAGATGCTGGGACCGCGTGGGGAAGAGATGGGCAGATGCCTCGTGGAGTAAGCATGCACCTTGACTTGGCAGGTTGTCACTCTCGCAGCCATGACTCTGCCCCACAGCCCTGGAAATGAGGGGGAGTCCCAGCCTCCCCAGGTCGTGGA
Source organism: Aselliscus stoliczkanus (assembly GCA_033961575.1). Taxonomy (NCBI): domain Eukaryota; kingdom Metazoa; phylum Chordata; class Mammalia; order Chiroptera; family Hipposideridae; genus Aselliscus; species Aselliscus stoliczkanus. Next base: position 166,270,169 of record CM066730.1, read on the forward strand.
GGTCCACAGTTTGGAACACCGCCAGGAGGAGGAGCAGCAGGAAGAGCGGCAGCATAGTCTGCACATGGGCTCCTCGGTGCGGAAGCACACTTTCCGCAGCAGGTGGGAGCATCAGGGACCCCATCCCTGCCCACTGCCCTACCCCCAGGGTCCCCGGTCTGAGGGGGGAGGCACAGCCCTGTCCTCTGGAGGCTCCTCCAGTCTGAGGGGGGAAGCACAGCCCTGCTTTGTGGAAATCCCAGTCTGAAGGGAGAGACACAGCCGTGCTTTCTGAGACCCCAGTTTGAGGAGAGAGGCACAACCGTGCCGGCTAGTCCCTGACGCTGAGGTGGGTAGATGCGGTCCCAATCTCAGGGGCCCCCCAGCCAGACCTCCAGCCAAACCTTCAGGAGCCATTGCTTCTCTTTTTCCGGGGGCAGTGAGGAAGAGTATCAGTTCAGCACTGCAGACTACGCCCTCGCGGCCGCCCTGGCTCTGACGGCCTCCTCAGAGACATCTTGGTAAGTCGGGTGACTTTTCCAGAGAACGCTGGGCTGAGAAGAGGCACCCTGTCCAGTCCTCTGCTCACCTACTGAGCACCCGCATTGAGCTTAAAGAAGTTGCCCCAAGTGACACATTCTAGAATAAAGGGCTAGACCAAGGGTTAAGCCCAGGGTTGTCTGACCACAAAGCCCACTCTGCTGCTCTCTGGGTGAATCCACAGGCCATAGAGAGGGACCAACCCCAAGGGAGAGGGCGGAGGTCTACCCTTCACCACCCGGCTTCACATGGTGGGCAAGGGGGGTTTGGAAGAGGCAGAGCAAGTAAACCAACCCCAAGTTTCAGACATGAGTCCCAAGACTGGGAAGGCCTCTGAGTGTGAGAATACTGGGAGGTCACGTCCTGGGCTGGGAAGCTTGGGTCCTGGTCCCAAACAAGTCGGCGAGCCTCACGTGTCTGTCCCATAAAATAGTGAAACTAATGCCTGATCACTTGTTGCAGTGAAACCAAGAGGAACCGTGGTTTGTGAAAGAGCCTTGAGAACTATATCCATAGTAGTTATTATGCACCTACTGTAAGCAGGACCCACTCGGGGTATTTTGGAGGCAAGAGAGGATTAAAAGTTGCTCTTGTCTTCAAGAACCTTAAAGTGCAGGTGGGGATGGCACCGGCTGGGCGTGGGGATGGCACCGACTGGCCCCCAACCCTGGCCTCTTGGCCACCGATGTCCTCTGACAATGTCCTCTGCAGGGAGGCCCAGCTGAGGCGCCAGACCTCCACCGTGGAACTGGAGGAGCGAGGGCAGAAGCGGGTGGGCTTCGGCAACGACTTGGAGAGGATGGAGCTTGCCTTCCTGCGGACCCAGTGGCTGCTGCGTCAGAGACGGGACCAGAAGGCGCTGAGACGGCGGGTGAGGGGGGTGGGCCGGGGAGCCATCGCATGCCACCCACCCTACCTTACCCCCTACTCAAGAAGCAGCTAGGCATTGGGAAAGATCCCTGACCCTGGACATCGACCTGGGTTTGAATCCCAGTGCCCCCACACTCTAGCTTAGGCAAGCAACTGATTCTACCTGAGTCTCAGTTTTCTTACCTGCAAAATAGATGGATGTGGTTGTACCAACTCTCAGTGTTGAGATGGGAAGTAAGTGAGATTGGGCTCATAAAGTCACTTTCCCAGTGCCCAGAACTCAGAAGATCCTTAGGAAATGTTATTCCTGACAAATGTCAGGGATCTGAAGCGACCCTCTGTCTCCTTCCCTGGGCAGGACAGCAATAGCTAATACTTAATGGGCTTTTTCATCATCCATGAATTAACTCTTTGAATCCTCACTACTGCCCCACAGGAGGCTGGGGGAATATTATTATCATCATCATTTTACAGGTAAGGAACCTGAGGATTAGCCTATGGTCTCTAGTAAGCAGCAGAGTTTGGCCTTGACCTCAGGTCTGCCCTGTGGTTCACACAGCTGCTGCTGAAGGGGGCTCCAGCTCGCGTGGGTCTGACTCCATAGCCTCCATGTCAGGGGGAAAGGTGGCAGTGAAGATGGTGTTCCGGCTCATAGGAGTTACAGACTTTCTCCTGCCTCCAGACAGAGGAGAAAGTCCGAGAGGCCAAGGAGCTGAGGGAGTTGTGTTCCAGCCGGGGGCCCTGGTTCTGGATTCCCCTTCGCTCCCACGCGGTCTGGGAGCACGCTACAGTCCTGCTGACCTGTACTGTCCAGGCCTCGCCTCCACCCCAGGTCACCTGGTAAGCCACTGGGGGAGGAGAGAAGGGTCCTCCACCTAGCTCCATGCTCTGGGCCTCACGGTTATGTGAGTATGAGTTCCTTACCGTCCAGCACGTCCCAGGGGCCCAGTCCATCCCCCAGAAGTTCCTGCAGCCTTAGAAAAGCTGCAGCCCCACAGACCCTAAGCTCTGCCCACCCCTCAAACAGAGCAGCAGCTGCTGAAGAGGCTCAGGAGGGGTTATTCTTAGCTGCCTCCCTCTTAGTCTAGGGCTAGAAGACGGGGCCACTGGGGAGCAAGCACTTGTGAAAATATGATTCTGGTGGAATGAGAAGGCAGCTGCTCCCAACTGGGTGTCACCAGGGTTGGAGAATGATGGTGTGGGGGGGGCATGGCAGGAGGTAGGGGAGCAGGAGAGGAGGTAGGGAGGGCAGGGACCCTACAGTGAGGAGAGCTCAGGCCTGAATTGGGAGCCCTGCGCTCCAGGCCTAGCGCTCATTCTCTCTCTCTCTCTCTCTCTCTCTCTCTCTCTCTCTCTCTCTCTCTCTCTCTCTCTCTCTCTCTCTCTCTCTCTCTCTCTCTCTCTCTCTCTCTCTCTCTCTCTCTCTCTCTCTCTCTCTCTCTCTCTCTCTCTCCCTTCTTCTCTCTCCCTCTCTCCCCTAACTCAGTGTGTGGTCTCAACTATATCTCTTAATCTCTCCAGTCCTGCCTCCGTTTCCTGTTCTGTAAAATGGGTGAAAGACCACTGGTGCAGCTTGTATGTGGTGAGGATTTAATGCCACCACAATGTGGAAGCTCTCAGAACTTGAAAGGTGCTGGGAACACAGGAGATGCCATTCCTGGGAGTGTGCCCATAACAGAACCACGGAACCTAGGCCCTGCTGCTGGAGGGTGGGGATGTGGCCGGTGTCTCCGGAATGAGCATGGCGGAGTTAGGGTTGAGCATGATCAAATCTGAGGTGTCCGCTCTACCGCAGAGGGAGGTATATCATTCACACAGCTGATCCCACTGCTTCCTGAGTTCCCCTAAGTCTAAGACATGTTTGAAGACAAGGAAGAGATTTCAACAAATATTTACCGGGAGTGTAATCTGTCCCAGGCCCTAACTTGGGCACTGAGTCAGAAAAGACCCAGACACAGTCTTACCTCAAGGAAGTCTCAGTCCAGAAAAGAAACATCAATACACAGAGAAGTGTGTTCATGGGTGACATTTGAGGTAAAACAATAGAGGTGAAGAGGAGGAAGTGGCTGCCTCTGAGTGGAGAATCCAGGAAAGCTTTTCAGACGAGGTGACATTTAAGCCAGATCTTGAGGGTGAACAGACCATGGTCTAGTAGGAGAGAAGAGATTTGCACATAAATAACCAAGATCACAAAGGAAAAAGCAACATCTTATGCTTGAACCTGCTTTACATGGACCCAGCACTTTTCTCTCATTTGAATCTCAGGACCATTCATGAGTGAGGTAGGGACTATTATCCCCATTTCACAGGTGAGGCTATCAAGGCTCAGAGTGTGAGTTGTCAAAGATCACACAGCCAGTATGAGCCGGGATTCAAACTCAGGTCTTTTTCCTTAAAGCACACATAGTGCCTTCCAAGTCAGAGAAACGGAAAGCAATTAGGCCAGGAGCAATCAAGAACGTGCCTCGAGGGAGCTGGCATGGAGGCTGGTTATTGTCCGATGGCATTCATTCAAAAAAGTGTGCCAGGCACCTTGCTGGCACTGGAATTCCATGGGGACTGAGGCTGTCTCTGCCTGCAAGTTCTCTGCCAGTCCAATAGGAGGACTGCTCCCGATAGCTGGGCTGGGCTAAGTGGGGGTCAGCATCTCAGCTGTCCCGGCAGCCACACCCTGCCCTGCCTGGCACTGAGGCCCCATCTAAGACATTCCGTGGGAGCCTCTCAACAGGGGGACTTGTTTCCATCCCTGCCAGCAAGGTTGCCACAACAGAGAGCTGAGCATTCCTTATAAGTGGTGGAAGCAAAGGCCAGGCCTATCTCCGGCCAGAGGGACTCAGGTGGCCCCTAAGGCTCCTGGCTCTGGGGACCGGTTTTATACCATCAATCACCTCCGGTGGGGCCACAGAGCGTCCTGGGGTTGACCTCCAGAGCTCTGTCCAGGCCCCAGTAGAGACCCAGCCCCTGGGTAAGGAGGAAGAGCCTGGCCCACCGGGCTTGTCAGGCGAGTCCATTCATTCAGCAGTTATTGAGCACTTCCTGAATACAGGGGTAACAATAGGGCAAGTTAGGCCCTAGTCTGGCCAAGTTTATGCAGAAGTGAGCCCTGCCATGATTCTACCTCATGTCAGAATCAATCTCCTAGTTCAAGCAGTCTTAAAAAATAAATTTTAATACCAAAGTCTATAAGGAAAAATACATTTAGAGAAATAATAAAAATCTCACTGTTGTACGGGCCGTCCGAATGACGCGGTGGTTAATCACTGGCTTGGGAAGCCAGTGGCCCCGGTTCGGGTCCCACATATGAGGGCCTGGACACTGCTCTTAAAAACAAAACAAAACAAAAATATCTCACTGTTGTATGTGGGCCTCTCTAAGCCAGGCTCTGGGCTGGGTGCCTAGTCTCAGCTGTCTCATCCGGTGCTTTGTTTTTTGGGTTTTTTTGGTTTTTGTTTTTGTTTTTTGAGGGCAGTGTCACTGGCCCTCATACGTGGGACCCGAACCGGGGCCACTGGCTTCCCAAGCCAGCGCTTAACCACCACGCCACTCGGCCGGCCCATCATCTAGTGCTTTTTATGATTTGCTGCCACTTAGAGTCACAGCATAGCCCGTGCCAGCAAGGGCCCACCGTACAGGCAGGAGAAACCCAGAGAGAGGGCAAGACTAGCCCCGAGGGCCTTGGCTATCCAGGTCATTCCCAGAACTGCAGCTGCTGCTTTTTCCGGGCAGGCCTGGCCAGGCTGAGGTGTCTGGAATGTTCCTGATAGGTGGGGGTTGGGGTCCTGACCTTGTCCCCCAGGCCTGGGAGAGGTAAAGAGATTGCGCACTCAGATTAGGCAGCGTCCTCCCCACAGGAGACCTAGTTAGGCTCCTTGAAGAGAGGGTGTAGCCTGAGGGCTGTGTGGTAAGCTTGGGCATGGCACTGTTTGGTTGCCATGGAGACAAACAGGGCATGGAGGGGAGCCAGGTCCAAGGAAAGCAACACACTGAGCCTGGGGCTCCCTCTCTCGGCTGAGGCTTCCTCTTTATTCTCCTCCACCACCAGGCGAGACCATCACACAATGGCCTCACGGACACAGAGGCCCAGAGAGGGGGACTGACTTGCCCAAGGTCCTACAGCAAGATGTATCAAGAACCCAGGCCTCCTAACTTTCACAGACTTTCACTCGTCAGCCTTGACTCCTCAAGCCTCAGACCACCCCACCCCCATCCCCTGACAATGGGCTATGGGCAGAGGCAAGGCCATCTCACTGTCTAGCGTCCAGAGAAGGGAGAGCAAGACCCCAGTGTTCACAGGAAACAAGCAGCAGTATCCAGGAGCAGCGAATTGATCCACTGCGCCACCCTTGGGAATCACCTGAGAGTTTAAAAAATACTGACTGACGTATAGGCCCCGCCCCTGGAAATTCTGATTTGTATTGACCTGGATGCAGCCTGGGCGTGCAGATTTTTTTTTTAGTGACTTAAATAAGATAGAAGTGCGTTGTTTTTTTTCATGTAAGTGTCTGATATAGACAGGGTGGGGCTGCTAAGGCAACACCACTTCCGGATTCCTCAGGGACTCACACCCATTCTGCTCAGTTATGGAGGGCGCAGCCCTGGTCTTCCCTATGTGGGATGGCAGTCTTTACAGCTATATTCTTGCCAGGATGGAGGGAACAATGTCATAAAAAGGGGCGGAAACAACCAAATGACATTTGTCTTACTTCCTGTTGACAGTACTTAGACACATAGCTACACCTAGCAGAAAAAGAGGCTAGAAAAGATGTTATATATTTAGTGGCTCAGTGATAAATTCTATTCCTTTAGAATGAGAGGGGAATGCCTATAAGAGAATAATTAGGGGCCAGGCGAGTGGCACGGTGGTTAAGCGCTGGGCTTGGGAAACCAATGGCCCCAGTTCGGGTCCCACATGTGAGGGCCAGTGACAGTGCCCTCAAAAAAATAAAATAAAATAAAAAAAAAATAAAGGATCTATAGACTTAAAAAAAAAAAGAGAGAGAGAGAGAATAATTAGCAGTTTCTGATGCAAATCCCCAAAAGCCTCTGTTTACAATCTGGACATGGAGATTTTTAAAGCTTCTTCTGGTGAATCTAACAAGAGCAAGGGATAAAGAACTGCTGTCCTGGGAGATCAACAGGGGAGGTAGGGATGGGGTACCTTCCTTGGCAACCCCCCTCAGAGGGGAGGGAAAAACTGGAGCCTGGTCCCCAGAGGTACCCCTATAGGGGGAGGAGCAGCTACCCCTAATTACAGGCTCCCTTCTGCCCTGCCCCCCAGAAGGGGAATGAACTCTTGAGCATCTATAGGGCACAAGAGAAAATCTTCACATATCTTATCCCATTTAATCAGCACAGCAACCCTAGGTGAGTGCTATTCTTACTCCTGTTTCACAGACAACTGAGGTTCAAAGTGGTGAAAGAGACTCTGGATCCTTCCTCCTCAGAACAACTGCTTGCCACAGACCTCTGTGTCTCCACAGGTACAAAAATGACATACAGATCGATCCCCACCTCTTCCCTGCCGGAAAGTACCGAATCACCAACAACTACGGGCTGCTGACCCTGGAGATTAGAAGGTGAGACTGTGTGCCCTGGAGAGGCCCATGATACCCCAGGCCCTGATACCCCGAAGCCAGAGCAGGATTCCAAACCCTTCCCCTGAGCTATCTCCCCAGTGGGCCTGAGCTTCAGAAATGCATGGGGTACTTGTTAAAATATTGATTCATGAGATGGACCCTCCTCTTACCCCCTGAGATTCAGATTAAGTGGGTTTGTAGAGAGGCCCAGGAATCGGTACGTAACACAGTCCCCCATGGGATCCCAATGCCATAGAATACACAATGAGAAATGTGACCCAGAGGCTAAGAGCAAGGACTGAATACTGAGCTAGGCAAGTTAGGAGAGCGCCTTGCTGGGAGAGAGAAAACATAAATCATTGCACACACACGCGCACACACACACGCCCATACACACATGCATGCATACACACACATGCATGCACATACACACACAACATAAATACACATGTGCATGCACACACACACACACACACACACACACACACACACACACAGGTGCAAGGGGAAGCAGTTGGAGGGGAGAGTTGGGCCTTTCAGGAGATGGTGAGTCTATGGCATGGTTTTGAAGGAAGAGGCCAAGTACATGGAGGGAGGCCATATGGGATATGAAAGCACCATCCTACCCAAAGTATGCATTATTCATATGAGTTGCCACATGTTGAATTCCTCCTGGTGCCAAACCCTATGCTAGGTGCTTTACACGTTCAGTCGACAATGCCTACCACCATTCTTGCGGGAAGCATTGTTACAGGTGAGGAAACAGATGCTGCAAGAGGTCAAGGGTCTTACACGGCTTGTACAGGACAGGACCTGGGTTTCAGCCAGCTCTCTCCATCTGGGTTCTTACCAATACACCAAATCCCCCACCTTAACCAACTTGGGTTTCAGAGACATAAATATGAACAGGGCATTGATCCTGTCCTCCAGAATCAAAGTGGGGACACATGGACATAAATACCTGACCGTAAAACGCCACAAAGGGAGGCATCCCATGGGCTGCACAGTCACAGAAGGCATGCAGGACCGAGAGAGCTTGCGGCGGCAGATGGGACTGGCCCTTGAAACAGGAAAGATTCCTGCGCCCCACCCAAGCTGCCAGGGGAAGTGATGGGGGCACCAAGGGGCCTCCCTGCTTACTGATGGGCCAGATATGCCACAGCCTACCAACTACCCTCTTTGTCACTAAGATGTCCCTGGGATGCCTCCACTGGGAGCATGACAGGGTTGGCCTGGCTGGTGGGGACACCAGACCTGAGACTGAGAACACCCGGGCATCTGGCCCAGTTCTGGCAGTGCCTCGGGCAAGCCCAGGCCCCTGCTCCAGACTTCTGATCTGGAGGTGTTGATAGGGCAGGAGGCAGTCACTGAACCTCTCTAAACCTGCAGAGTCAGTAATAAGAATCATATTTTCCAGGTACTTCAACCTGAGGTAGGTTAGGCTGATGTATGTCCCCAGCTTTTCAGAGGTAGACACTGGCGCATGGAGAGGGGCAGTGACCAGCCCAAAGGCACAGAGCTTTTCAGAAGTGGGGTCTGAGCCTGAGCCTAGAGTCTCCCCTGGGAGGCCTTCCCATTGACCCTGTCTTTCCCACCTGCATGTGGGGATCCTCTCTCCTTTTCAGATGCACCATTGAGGATGCAGCCACCTACAGGGTGATAGTAAAGAATGCCTACGGCCAGGCCTCCTCTTTCGCCAAAGTCCTTGTCCGCAGTGAGTCCTCCAGTCCCCAGAAGGCCAGGCCTGCCCACAGCAAATCCAGGATGAGCAGATGAGGACATGGGTCTGTAGTCAGACTCAAGGAAGGGCCTTTGGAACTAGGGTATTTGGCCTGGGATCTGGTGACCAGGCCAGCCACAGAAACACTCACTTCCCTGAGGCCTTCGGAGCAAGTGAGTCTCCGCCCTCAGACTGCACGACCTATACAACTGTCTCCAAAGAGTGTGCTTGTCCTGTCGGGGTGGGCTTGGGTCCAGATCCAGCTCAGGGCGTCTGGGAGCCCAGCCATCCATGCTGAGAGGGGCAAAGGCCAAGCCCTACCAACTCTCCTTCTGACCCCTAATCCCCCATTTGGGTTCTGTTGCTTTTTCCCAGTTGGGCATCTGAAGGTTAGTTACTCTGAGGGCATCTGAAATCACAGCATAAAGAAGGGGAGACACTCAGGAGGCAGTGAGAGACCCCAGTTCACACGCTGGCTGTGCTGCTGACTGGCTATGTGAGCCTAGATAAGCCACGTCTCATCTCTGAGCCTCTTCATCTATACAGAAGACTCTTACTACCTCCCTCAGACCCTCACATTGATTAAATGAGATCGTATGGGTAACGCTTGGCTATATTAGGTTCTAGGGAAGGGATAACACTCCCTCCCCCACCCCATGACCAAGGCAGAGCACAGCCCAGGAAGCCATGCCTCTGGGTCCGGGACAATGCTGCTCCTTGACCTCAGCGCCCCTAAGAGAAGCTTCATGTGTGCATGTGTGCACACACGCACTCCCTGGGCAGCAGACAGGCTGGAGTCCAGCCCCTGCTCCCCACCTCTCATCAGATCTTGTTGAACCATCCTTCATAGTCTTCTCCACCCACCTGCCCTCTTCCCCAAATAGCTCTTGAGAGGCAGCTGTCCCCACTGCCAGGCCAGGCTCTGCGTGTAGAATTTGAGCTGTCCCTATAGGCTGTGCCCAGAGTCAAGCCCAAGGTCAGGCATCGGGGTCCTGCCCCCTCTGTCCACCTATTCTTCCCTTCGCTTCCTCCAGATCCCTGTCCCTCCCTCCATCAAGGCCAGCAATCAGGCTTCTTCTTGGCCTCCAGACTCTGGCCAGGTTTCTACTAAGATCAGCTACTCACTGCCACTACCACCCCTCCCCCTGGTTTCATCACCATAGCAATTGCAGTGGACCTAGCGGAAGGCCTTGGACTGGAAGGCAGAAAGCCTGGGTGCTAATCCTGAGTCTTCCACTGATTCTGTGTGACCATGGGCAGCCTCCTGGCCCTCTCTGGGCCTGGCTCAGGAAGTGACTTACCAGGGACCAGTGTCACACAATGGCTTCAGGCTAGCTGGGTGATTTTGCCTCAGTTTGTTCATCCACAGAGAGGATTTAATGACACCAACAGACAGGGCTATTGTGAGGATTAAACAAATTAATAAGCAGCACATGGTAGTCACTACGTGAACAAACAAAAGCTGTTGCTATTCTCTGGTGTTCTGTGCTGACATCTCCTCAGCTACCACCCTTATGGCCCCAGAAGTCTCTCTTCTGCCCCTTTCCCTGCCAGCATTCCCTGACCCCACCAGAACTCCCAGAAACCCTACTTTGATCAGGTTCTACCTCTGTGAAGACAGTGTGTGATGTTGGTAGTGAGTTTAGGAGAGGAAAGAAACCACCATTTACTGAGCACCAACTATGTGTCAGGCTCCCGCTGAGGGTTTTGCTCATATGAACTCAGGTTTTCAGAACCCCACCACCATCAGGTAGAATCATGGTCCCCATTTACTGAGGTACAGGGGTTGAAGGGACTTTCCCAAAACAAAAGGGGGAGCCACTAGACTAATAGACCAGGGCTCAAACCCACCCCCAAAGGCCATGCCTCCACAATATAGGAGGAACGTGGGTCGGAACCTTCTCAAACTCCGTGTGCTCTGGGTTTCAGCTTACCTGGGAAAAGAAGCTGGCTTCGATTCTGAGATCTTTAAAAGTAAGGAGGCTGGGAAAGGGGCGGGGCTTCAGGAGGAGGGTATCTGGAACTCCTTGTCAGTGCTCTCCACAGCCCCCCTTTAGGATACAGCCATTCATTGCCCATAAGGGATGTCACGTGGGGTTTGCCTATGAGCTGTTAACATTTGCGGACTGGTTTCTGAGGGTCCCAAGGCAGCTGCTGAACTGGCTGTCCTGTGGCCAAAATTGAGTGACAAAAGCAAAGCTAAAAAGACAAATGGCCTTTGATACTTGTTATTTCAGCTCATCTGGTACTGCCAAGATAAATCTCTTCCCTACCCCCCCTCCCGCCGCCATGACCAGGACCCTCTTCTCCTTGTTAAGACTATCTTGAAAACTGTGACTCCCAACCCAGGGGAGTGAGGGTACCCCCCAGGAGGGTCCTTGCTCCACTTACACCCCAGGCTAAGTTGGAGGCCTCAGAAGAATTCTGCCCTAAATTTCTGTTCCCACCCAGGACTGATGTTTGGCCCCAGTGTGGAGTTCACATCGGAGCTGAAGCCAGTCTTTGCCCATGAGAAGGAACCCTTCTCCCTGACCTGCGTATTTTCGGCAGATGTGTTAGATGCTGAGCAGAACATCCAGTGGTTCCGAGATGGTGAGGACCCCCAGTCCAGGCTTCAGAGGCAGAGGTAGAAGAGAGGGACGAGAGCCCTAGCTCCATCCCTAACCCTGGGAAGCCCAGAGGAGAGAGAAACTCAGCTGTGCTCCTCCCCCAGCCAGTACCAGCTGAGTTGTGGGTGCTGAAAAGGCAGAGGGAAGCAGAACACAGCCAGGTGGGTGCAGATCACGTCACCCTACAAATGGTCACTGAGCACCAATGTGTCAGGGCCCTGTGCTGCGTGCCCCGACAGGGATAGTCACAGACATGCGTGAGCTCAAAGGGCTTTCCATCTGGGAGGAGGGAGGAAGTGAGAGCACAATCGTGGCCAGTGCCTGTTGAGAGCCTGTGTTCAGGCCCTGGCTCGGCCTGTGCATCTATGAGATCCTCATCAGCACCCTAGGGATGAGTGATGACATTCAAAGCAACAAGAACAGAAGCCAAGGCCAGGGGGCAAGATGGTACAAGAAATGTCAGGGCACGTTGTGACAGTTGCATAAGGCTTTTCGGAGTCAAGGTGTGGGTGCAGGTAAATAATCACTACCCATGAACTGGGAGACCCCTGAGGGTGTCATAGGCAAAGCTGGAGAAGGCCGATCCACTAAGGCAGGAAGAAGTGGCCCAGCCAGGGAAGAGAAGGACGGCTGGGTCTCCTGCCCCATCCATGACCAGGCTCGCAACCAAAGGACAAGGAGTACAGCACCCACCAGCACCCCTCAGCTTTGAGCCTAGGGAGGCTGCAAATTCTGGTGACAGGGGCGGAGCAGTGGGGAAGCCCTGAGGAGTCCTGAGAAACAGATGCAATAACAAGGCTAAAATGTTTTTTCAACCTGTAGACCTCCCAAAATAGAGATGCTGACAGGAGGAAGGAGGGGCCTTTGAGTGGGACACAGAGCAGGACAGTCCAACAGTGTGGCCTCGGAGCAGGGCCCACTCCCTGAGTCCCAGAGCCCCTTCACTGAGTCCCCATCCCTTTCACTAAGGTCCTACCTACTGAGTCCCCACTCTCCTCACTGTCCCCTACCCCCCTCCTCACTGACGTTCTAACTCTCTCAAGACCCTTTCCTGAGTCCCCTCAAGAAGCCCTCACTTCCTTCATTCAGATCACACCCCCTCCTGAGCTCCTGCTCCCTTCTAGAGCCCCAGACTCTTCGCTGAGTCCCCTGCCCCCTCACAGAGCCCCTGACCTTCTCACAGGGCCCCATGTCTTGTTTCCACCTCCCCACAGAACTTCTAACTCCTCATTGAGTTGCCAACCCAACCCTAAAGCTTCATTCCCCTCCTTAAAGCCCCAGCCCCTTCCCTGGGCCCCGCCCCCCAAGCCTTCTACAGAAGAGAGTTCAGCAGCCATGTTGGCGAAGCCCCACAGGTCACCGCTCCCCTCCCCGACTCCTCAGCTGAGCCTCAGTTCAGCCGGACCCTTGAGTGGCAGACTTCCTTACTTACCAGCCCCATCTCTGCCTAGATCCCCAGGGCATCTACAGGTTCCCAGGTGAGGTCAGGGTCCCCCATGAGCTCACACTGGACCCCTTCCCTCCACAGGGAGGCTACTGAGGTCCTCGGGACGCAGGCAGACCCTCTATGCAGACCGGCAGGCATCTCTGAAGGTGTCCTGTGCCTACAAGGAGGACGAGGGGCTGTACACAATCCAGGTGTCTTCACCTTTTGGGCTCCGGGAGCAGAGTGCCTATGTTTTTGTAAAAGGTGAGAGGGGGACGGCAGGGGCAGCTGGAGCCCAGAGACCAGGGCTCTGCCCTTTACCAATTTGCTGTGGGACTTTGGGCAAGCCCCCTGCTCCTTGGGGCTTCAGTTTCCCTGCTGTCAGTGGGCATGTTGGCTTAGAGTCTCTTAAGAATCTCTGTGGCTTCCTATGGCTCTCCAGAAGGACAGAGCCTGAGAGCCTCAGACTTTGTGGGAGCTGGGGATGGAGGGTTGAGCACGGGTTGGGATGCTTCCAGTCCCTGGCTTTGCCATTTCATTAGTGGGGTGACCTTGGGCAAGTCAATTTCCCTCTATGAGACTCAGTTTTACAGTCTCATAGACTGTAGAAATTTTGCATCTACAAAACAGAGAGTTGCTTCTGGGCTCAGGGATTAGCTATGCCAGTTACCCAGGTGCATGGTGTGGAATGGGCCCCTAATAAATGGTGCTCCGACTGGCCCCCAAAAGCTGTTGTTCAAAAGGAGGAGGCCATTATTCAGGTCCTGGCCCTCAAATCAAAACTAAGCCCTTGGATGGTTATTGAGAAGAGGATACTGGGCAGGAGTGGGAGGGAGCAGCTGCCAAGTGGGCAGGGACTGGAAGAGCTTTCCCGTTTCCCCTCTCTCCCTGCCCCCCACCCTGGGTTTCAGATGCTGCAGCTGAGAAGCTGGGGGCCCCAGGTTCCCCGCTAAGTGTCCAGTGCCTGGATGTGAACAGAGACTGCCTCATCCTGACCTGGACCCCACCCAGTGACACCCGGGGCAGCCCCATCACCGGCTACTCCATTGAGCTGTGAGTCGGCCCCTTGAGTGGCAGAGCCCCAGAGGTAGACCTTGCCTGGCCATAAGGGCAAGAATGGCAGCCACAGGAAAGAGGGAGCCCCATGCCCAGCCTCAGAACAGGGCAGGAAGTAGACTGTGTTGTGTAATTTATGGGCAGTGGAAGGGTGTTCGCTAATACCTGGAATTCCAGCGCTGGCATCAGCCACTACCCTCTGGAACTTTTACAGCAGGAGCTGACCCTGGGAGAGGCTAACGCTAAGTGCCTGAAACCTGGACACAAGGTCATTTGTTGTCTACTTTCCTCCCTGAGTGACAGACAGAGATGGAATAGCTCTGACCCTGGAAGGAGAGGGCACACCACAAAGTGGGAGGGCCCAGGACACCCTGTCGCCTTCATGTGCGACCAGCTCTGAGGCCCTGGTTTGAGGTAACGCCTAATCCTGCTACAGATGGCTCGGAGGCCATGTGCCCAGTGCTGCATGCCCTATTTCATTGAATCCTTACAATGAGCCCCATCTAAAGTTTGTGCCCCATTCTACATATGAGGAAATGAGGCTGCAATGTACCAAAGTCACATTGCTCATTAGTGGTGGAATCAAGATTTGCACACACATGTGACCACGGTCCTATCTGGCTGGTAAAGTGTGCTGTGGTCTGACCTAAGGACAATGGTACTCAGAAGACTCTGAGGATCAATCCGGGAAGCACGTCAATTTAGGGAGTGGACAGCCCTAGGGTGGAATCCGAACTCCACCGCTCAGAAGCCAGGTGATCTTGAACAGCCATCTCACTCTCCAGGGCATGTATCTCCCTTTGTAGAGTGACAGCAATCATACCTAGCTCCGAGGACCATTATGATTAAATGAGATGATGAATGGAAAGGGTACAGCAAAGCTCCAGGCAACGGGAAAGTCCCATCATGCGAGGTGGAGGATGGCCCCCAACTTCCTGGGGCTTCAAGGTTGGAGCCAGGCTTTTAAATGGAGACCAGGACTTTCATTGGCTAAGACAAGTGGGCAGGCAGCCCAGGGCTGGGAAATGGCCCTGGCAGAGTCTCAAACTGCGAACATGTAAGTCATGAGCAGGAGCTGATGCTGAGGCCTCTCGCCCACAGGTGCCAGGGCGAGTCTGAGCAATGGGTGCCCTGCCATGAGGCCCCTGGAGGGACCTGTCGGTGTCCAATCAAAGGCCTCATCGAAGGTCAAAGCTATCGATTCCGGGTGAGAGCCCTCAACAAAGCAGGCAGCAGCGTCCCCTCCAAGGCCTCAGAGCCAGTTGTCATGGGTGAACATGATGAAGCCCGGAGGAAGATAGGTGGGTATAGAAGTCCTGAAGGAACATTCTAGAGCATCAGTCAAAGCACACTCAGCACTGACTCACACCGGAGACAGGTGGCACAGCCACTATTCCAAGCCCTATTTCAGGGAGGAGACACAGCCCAGCCCAGCCTTCAGGAACCCCTAATCTGATGGAGGACACACAGACTCAGGACCCCTAATCTGATGGAGGACACACAGACTCAGGAACCCCTAGTCTATTGGAGGAAAACACAGTGCTGTCCTTAGGAGCCTCTAACCTGTCGGGGGAGGTACAGTCAGTCTGATGGAAGAAACACAAACCTGTCCACAGGAGATGCTAATCTGAGGGAGGACCACAGCACCTTCTTCAGATGCTCTTAATCTGAAGGTGGAAAACAGCTCCGCCTCAGGATCCCCCAGCCTGGGAGCGGGCAGTGAGGGGACACAGCCTTCCCAGCCCTGAGGAATCGACCTGACTTAGGTTTGCCTCCCAGCTCCACCGTGACTTAAGTACATGACTCCAGGGACACCACTTCTCTTCTCTGTCCCCATTTGTCCCAAGAGGATAGAGTATTACTCAGAATCTAGAGCAGCAGTACTCCACTCTGGACCCCTGAGCATACTGGGGCCCAGAGAGGACGCACCTGAGGTCACACAGTGAGGGGCTGAACGACCAAGGCCAGGAACAAGGGGAGGAATCAGTACCCAGAGCAGCGCGGGTCCTTCCCTGACCCTGCTGACCCAGCCCCCACATACCCTGCACCCCTGCTTCTTTCCCAACTTGCTCCTTTCTCCATTCTAGAGATCCCCTTTGATCTGGGAAACAAGATCACGGTCAGCACAGATGATTTTGGAGGTATGTGTGAACCTCCTGACACTTTGCCTCAAGACTCCAGCCCACTTTATGGTTCTGGAAACTCTGAAACACACTGGCAAAGAGACAGAAGCTGTCCGTGTGCAGGGTGTGGGGAGGGAGGGGCCTCATCAGAGGAGCTAAGGCTCTCTTGTGATGGTGACCCGTCATGCGGTGGCCCTCGTGGAGGGGGTGGAAAGCCCTGGGCAGGACATCAGGAAGCCTGGATTCTCCCTCCAGCTCTGCCCGGCCTTGCTGGATGACCTGTAGCAAGCTCCTGACCCTCTCTGGGCCTCAGTTCCCTCCTTTATGAAATGAGGGGCTGAGATGAGGGGTCTCAGAGGGCCCACTCATCTCTGCGCCTGGATGACTCTGATTCTAGACTTTGTGACCATCCCTTCACCCCCGACTAATGTCCATGCCAGTGAGATCCGAGAAGCCTACGTGGTTCTGGGCTGGGAGGAGCCGAGACCCCGGGGCAAAGCCCCACTGACATACTCCCTGGAGAAGGTACGGACACCCCAAGACCCCCAGCCCGCAGATAGCCTGAGAAATAGACATGCTGTGAGACCAGGGATGTGGGGCCATTCGCGGAAGCGCTAAGAGACTCCAGGCAGTATCCCCTGTGTGGAGCAGATTTCACAGTGAGAGGCAGCATGGCAGAGTGAGAAACAGCCTGGCAGTAAGATCATTCCAATCCTGACTTCTGCTGTGTGAGCAGGTTTCCTAACTTCCCTGAACCTCAGTTTCCCCCAGCATAGGCTGAACAACCTACCCTGTGAGGCTGAAATAAGATGCGGCACGCAGCTGGGGCCAGCAGCCCTGGGCCTGTAAACACTTCCCAAGGAGGTGCTCTTGACCCTGGCACATAGTAGGTGGTCAGTACAGGGTTCGAGAATCAATGAATAAAAGAGTTCCAGGAGGCATCTCTGGCTTGGTTGTCCAAACGAGTGTCTCTTTGCACGCTCACAGGTGATCCTATTTCTTCGACATAGGAAAGCTATCATAATTAAAGATTTGTTTTGTGAGGTTGTAGACCATAAGGCTCAAGACCTTGGAGTCAGACTGCCTGGGTTCAAATCTTGTCTCTGCTACTTACTAGTTGTATGACCTTGGGTAAGTTATTTAGTCTCTCTGTGCCTCAGTTTCTTCTTCTGTACAATAGCGACAATAATTGTACACACCTTCTAGGGTCAATATGAGGATTGAATTAATAAAAGCACATAAGGCTTAGAACAGAACCTGACACTTAGTAGATACTCAGCAGTGTTCACTGGTTTTTGTAGCGATTTCTTGGCCCAGCTGGATTCTAGGCCACTGACAGCCGGCTGGGCCTTAGGGTAGGAAAAAAATGAGGAGGGCAGGGTCAGTGGGTCTCCTGGTGCTTCTAGGACTTAACTCTCATTCCTGACTCAGCAGGAGTGGCTTCTGGGTGCCTCACTCACCTTCACCCTCTATCTGCCCAGATATGCAGAATTTATGGCTGCCTATGGGGCCCCTGACACTGTGGAGAGTGAGCAGGTTTGGGGACACCTACCCCTGAGCTTAATACTAAATACACCAGTTATTAGATGCGTGACTTTCAGCCAAGTTACCAAAACTCCCTGAACCTGAATTTCCTCATTGGTGGGGAAATTAACACTTACCTTGAACAGTTATTATAAGAATTCATCCATTTATTTGTTTCACAAACATAGATTGAGCACCTCCCATGTGCCAGCACTATTCTTGGCCCTGGGTACCAACAAACCCCTGCCTCTGGAGTTAACATTCGAGTAGGGGGTGGGGACTAATGATAAACAAGATAAATGAATAAAATATTCAGCACAGTACCTAATGATAGCCCTAAGGAGAAAGACATAAAGCAGGGACTGGATTTGAAGTGTTGAGGGGAGGGTCTGCTGACATCTTAGATGAAATGACTAGGAGGGCCTCTCTATAGGTGAGTTTTGAATACAATCCTAAAGAAAATGAGGAGCCAGCTAAGGGATTTCAGGAGGAAAGATGGGAGCGGGGAAGGGACTAGCAATTGCAGAGGCCCAGAGGCAGAGGTTGGGCAGCAGGGGACACAGAGCCATGGTGGATGGACAAAGGGGAGCATAGAATGTGACCAAACAAGTAGCAGGGGTCAGGCCTTGGAGAAGCTTCCTCTCTAAGGGAGATGTGGGGCTTGGGATGGTTCTGAGTGACCAGGGTATGATCTGACATGTTGTAAAAAGATCTCTCAGACTATGATTGGGAGATTGAAAAAAAGACTGAAGGGAGTTAAAGGTAGAAACAGGCTGACCAGTTAGGAAGCTATTACAATGACTCAGGTAAGAGACAGCGGTGGCTTGGATCAAGGCTGTGACAGGGAACATTAGGATGGTCAAAATCATGGTTGAATTCTGGAGACATTTTGAAGGTAGAGCCGACTGGATCTGTTGCTGGGGTGTATATGGGGTGTGGGGGAAAGAGGGAAAGAGTCCAGGATGGCTCCAAGGGTTTGGGCCTGAGCAACTGGAAGGATGGGTGCCACTGACTCAGTGTGGGCAGTTTTCTCAGGGCATCCAGGGTCAAGTTCTGGACGTGTTGAATGTGAGATGCTCAGTAGGCATTTAGGTAGAGACGGCAAGAAGGAGGGTGGTTCCAGAGCTCGGGTGTTCAGGGGAAACCCAGGCTGTGATAGAAGTTAATGAGAACATGTGTGGGAAGTGTCCAGGCAACCACTTAACCAGTGTAAGTTTTTCTCCTTTGTCACAGTCGGTCATAGGTAGTGGCACCTGGGAGGCCATCAGCACAGAAGCTCCTGTGAAATCCCCGAGATTCGCCCTTTTGGATCTGGAGAAAGGGAAGTCGTATGTCTTCAGGGTGCAAGCGATGAACCAATGTGGCATGAGCGACCCATCGGAGCCCAGCGAGCCCATTGCCTTGAGGGGGAAGCCAGGTACCTACCTGTGTGATGCAGGAGATGGGGGCAGGCCAGGCTGAGCGACTCAGGATCCCAGGGCTACAGGGACAGAGCCATGCCCGTTTCCCTGTCCCTGACCTCTCCTACCTACCATGAAGTTGAAAAGCGACATGATCTCAGGGCTATTGAATGCTAGGACATCAGGAATCACATTTCTCTGGGCAGGAGGCTCATGGAAGTACAGACATTTTCCCCCCTAGAACAACACTTCACAGGTTGCAGAATCCAGCTGGGCTCAACACAGGTACTGAGTGTGACCAAGGGGCCTCTTCGTTCTAAAGGTCTCCAACCAGCTCCCTGTCCTGCCTTGTGCAGCCGGAAGTGGGCCTCCTGAGCAGGCCTCCTGCCCCGTCCCTGGTGAGGGCTGAGCTGTCCCACCCTGAACCCTGGCTCATCAGGTGAGCCTCTCATCTGCAGCACAGCAATGGCCCTGGGCAAGTCACTTCTGAGCTGCAAACCTTGGCATCCTCACCTGCCGATGTATATATATATATATATATACTCATAACAAATATAAATGAGTTGGTGGACAAGTGGTGTTTTTCTTTAACTCTGCCAGTTCACGTTTAGGCTTGATTTAGGGTCTGGCCACTGAGTGCTTTGTAATTGGATGTGAGCAGTCTCTGGACCACAAGCCAGCCTTGGGGCAAGGTTCTAGTTCAGTTCATAAAAGGAAGGGAGAGCAAAAGAGGGGAGGAGAGTGGAGAAAAACAGAGATATTTTTTGTATTATAAAGGTAAATTTATATAAAAGTGGGAAATGCAAAAGAGTGAGAGAAGAAGGAAGGAAGGAAGGAAGGAAGGAAGGAAGGAAGGAAGGAAGGAAGGAAGGAAGGAAGGAAGGAAGGAAGGAAAGAAGGAAGGAAGGAAGGAAAGAACTGGGGGTGGGGGAGAGAGAGTGAGAGAGAAATGCCCCCATGATTCCACTGCCCAGGGGTAACCACTCTGAGCATCTGGGTGCCTGGGTTTCTAGCCTTTTGACCACATGCATATCAATGTATCTTTTAAAAAATTCCATCAAAACATATGTAGAGCTTTGCATTCCACTTTAAAAAGTTACAGTGCTGGCCGAGTGGCACAGTTGTTAAGCGCTGGCTTGGGAAGCCAGCGGCCCCGGTTCGGGTCTCACATATGAAGGCCAGTGACACCGCCCTCAAAAAAAAAAAAAAAAAATTACATTATATCACAAATATTTCCTCAGTTCGTGAAACCCACCTTGAAGTCATGATTTTAATGCCTGAGGATTACTCCATACCATGGATATCCTTAGCTCAAGTTCTTGACCTTGAGTGGAATCAGATCTCTTGGGCACGTGGGGTCCCTGAGTGGCCTCCCTCCAGCCTCTCCCCTCCTCCCAGCCTTGATCCACTGCCACACTGCCTTCAACCTGAGAGGCTGAAGTTGTTGACAAGACCTTCCTGAGCAGGGACCTCAAATCTAATATTTCCAGTGCATCCCCTGGGCCGAGTGCAGAGCCTGGTTCAGAGTAGGCACTCGATAAATATTGGATTTATGTTGGATGGATGCTGAGGTCAGCCCTTTTCCTGTTGACTTTGAGGCACCACCAGAACACAAAAAATGGTGTCTGGGGGAAATGGAAAATGAGCTCTAGAATTCAGGAGAGCAGGCAGGGCTACAAGCAAAGCCTGGGGAATTGCCTGTAGAGAGGAGATGGTTGAAAGCATGGGAATAAAAGGACCCTCAAGATGAGAAGAAAAAAGAAAAATTCAGCAAGTCAAGGACCAGGAGTTTGGAAGAGTTTCACATTTGGAGACAAAAAAAGATAGGTAGCCACCAAAAGATGTGTAAGGAATTTGAGAAGTAGAAAGAGAAGTAAGTTCCAGCACCTTGACATCCATTCAGCCATCTATTCATCAATCCACCCATCCCTCCATCCTTCTATACATTTAACAAATCATGGTAGCCCCTACCTCAAGGAGCTTAGTCTCAGGGAGCCATGAAAGTCAATAGAAATGTTTCAAGGAAAGAAAATCAAGTTTTCTAGAGATCAAAGATAAAGATGGAGAGAAACTGAAGATTTGGTGAATTCTAAGTGAGACAGGGATTGTAAGGATTAATGAATGGAGGAAGTGGAGATGTTTGGAGGTAAGAGGGGAGAGGACTTTTAGAATACAAGAATCTGGGGCACACCTCTAGGACAAGGAAAGAGCTGCCCAAAGCCCCAGGGCATGTCTGGAATCCATGTTCCATCCTTGATTGCTGTGGGGGCTCCTCCCTGCCTCTCCATACCCAACCTCTCCCCATCCTCTTTGTGCTGTGTAACTCAGCATCCTTATTCAGCCCATGTTTCTGGATTTTTTTTTAGCTACTCTCCCTCCTCCAGCTCAAGTTCAAGCTTTCCGAGACACACAGACTTCTGTCTCCCTGACCTGGGATGCTGTGCAAGAAGGCCCAGAGCTCCTGGGTTATTACATCTACTCCCGGGAGGCAGGATCATCCGAGTGGCAAACCGTTAACAACAAACCCATCCAGGACAATAAGTGAGTTTGTCCCACCCATTTCTGCACCAGGAGAGGCCATGACAATAATGAAGCCCATCATGTCACAATATGGTCTGGACACTGGGCACTGTTCTAAGCTCTTTTCATATTGGGTTGTCGGAAAAGTCATGATGCATTTTTGCAATGAAAAACATGGCAAAAATATGTCATGACTTTTCCCACAACTCAGTACATATTAGGTCATTCAGTTCTATCTACAATCCTATGAATTTAGGATTAATATTTTTATAATCACTCTACTGAAGAAACTGAGACACAGAGCAATTATGTGACTGGCCTTCTTTTGGGCTAATATTTGCAGAGGGCATGCTGTTTGCAGACAGAGGTGGCTGACGAGGTCTGGTCCCTCCAGGAACTGAGGCAGAAGCAGAGGGCTCAGAGCAGCGTGGCTTCAGGACCAGGGGGGCCTGCATTCAGGCTCCGCGTCCACCCCTCGCTTGCCTGGTGCCCCTGCATAGACTCACCCTCTCGGCTTCCCGCTCCCCTCTGAGGCTCCCTTCTCACTCTGAGGTCGTTGGGCACTGTGAGCCTCAGGCTTCTGGACTGATAAGTTTTCTCAGTTTTGAGGCTCTGTGGTATAAGGGGCTGAGGTGGTGACACTCCTCCCCTCCCTTTTCATCGGATGACTGGCCAGGCCCTGAGCACACCTGGCTGAAGTCCCCTCATGCTGGGCCCCAAGACCTCAAGATCATCTTACCCAGAAAAAGGGACAGGAACTGTGTCCCTTTGGTCTTCGGCGCCTTACAGTCAGCTGTGAGGTGTCACTCGTAATTTGCTCCTGCTAAAGTTTTCAAGTTGGAGAACAATCAGGTTTTTGCAAATTAGCTTAAAATAATAATTATCCTTAAAATAATATCTCTCCCCAAGTGCATTGAGTGTACTCCCCTGAGGGAGGGAGCAGGATTTGAGGTAGAGTCACATGAAGAGTGTGGCATGCCTGGGGAACATGTCACACATGGCAGGTGGCACACTCCTCTGGTATGTCCAGAGAACTCTTCACACGCATGCATGTCATCAATTACCTGTGTCATGGCTGGAAAGAGGCTGGACTCTGCTGCCAAGAGCGCTGCCTAGGGTGATGGCATGAAGACAGCTCAGGTGGGCAGTGGTGCGCAGTTCAGCTCCATACCGCTGGGTGCCACACAACCTGGCTCACAGGAGATGCTCAAAAAAAATGCCTGAGTGAATGGATGATTGAATTATAAATGGACAGGTGCTGTGCTGGGACTCACGAGACATGGGCTCTGGCCCAGGCTGTGTTCCCAATTGGCTGTGTGCTTTTGGCACGCCTCTTTCCTTCTGGGGGTATGTCCCCTACCTGTAAAATAAAAAAACTAGGCAGTCTGATCCCTAAGGGTCCCTCCCACATTCAATTTCATCCTTATCTCCAAAACAGCAGTAAGTAATAGTACCTTCCTCAGAGGGTATTGTGACGAGTGCTGAGTTTACAAGGGTTCTGTGGAAAGGGAGCACTAGACCAGCATGTGCTGTGATCATTGTTGTCATCTGTTGTCAACAAGGGCTGGTCCAGGGAGTAACCCCCCAGCCTCACCTATTCAGGCGCTACCTGAGCATCATCTCCTCCCTGCTTCATCCCTCTCATAAAGGCATGCTGCCCATTAGATGTGTGTGTCCCTGAATGGGGAACTTCATGCTGTGTCAGCTATCAACACTTGATTTATGTCCTCAGGGCTCCTCAAGGTCAGCTGGCTGAGAGAAGCTGGATATAGACCAAGATTTGCTACAGGAAAATGTTGATGAGTGAAAAGGGAGAGAGAGGTCTACAATTTGACTTTTATTAAGAAGGGGCAGAAATAGAACATTTATCTCCAAACCAGAGTGTCCTTGTATGGCTCTGGATAACAATTCTCTCTGGGGATCTTTAAAAGGATTCCATGTTTTCGAATCACAGCATTTGTGCAGCTAATAAGGGATACTTGTGTTTCAAGGTCAAAGCCCACAGCCCTGGAGATGTATCAGGTAGCACAGTTCAGAGGTCGGCTACCTGGGCCTCCAACTGGTACCATTCCCAGCATGTCACGTCCTGCGTGGCAAGGGCAAGTGGGACACGAGAGGGGCGACGCAGATTAAGGAAAAACAAGAGACAGAATTAAGATAAGAGCAAGACCAAGGGACTCAGCCAAGGACGACTGAGCCCAAGGGACTCAGCCAAAGAAGACTGAGCCCCGAATCGGGTCAGCGCATAGCTTTTATTGAGAATTTTCAAGGAAGCAAACTGTAACAAATCATTAACGGTGGTTTGTAGTTCTCAGGATTTACACAGTCCTCTACTCCCCTGAAAGTGTTCTTTCCAGGGTGCACTGTGACTTACTCTTTCGTTAAAGGATTACCTTGTCTTTATTATGATAATTGCTATGAAACCCAGACTCGGTTTCTGTAAGTCACCTAAAGAATGTTTACTAAAGTTATCTTGACTATCTAGAAGTCATCCTAAATTCTAGCAGTTAAACACAATCATAAAACTCACAGTATACTTGAGCTATACCAAAAGACTAGGAGTGGCTGTGTTTAAGGTAAAAGCATCTAAAATCTATTCGTTTGTAAATAACAATACCTAGCAACCAAAAGGGTTTCACACCTCTTATCCTACAGAGGGCTGCATCCGTTTCTCAGTCAAAGCTTCAGTATCTGTTGCTACAACAAGGCACTGGGCAAAGGAATTCACACAAGGCTGATTAACAATTCCATGGTCAGCGGATGTCTTAGAGCTGCCTCTTACCCAGAACTCTCATGGCCTAAAGACTTAATCTTTCAGGAGACTATTCACAGTAGGGCCCTTAGGCAAATGCATCAGCTTCTCACAGGCCTGAGTTTTCTGGCCTGAGTTTGTCAGAGGCCTGTGCCTCAGTTTCCAAGGGGCTTGAGTCCCCAGTATCTCAGTTCAGGGGTCCCCCATGGAACTACCGCCTGGCTTGGGTTGTCTCCCCACTTTTAGGAGATCTTACCCGTCCTTGGCTGCGTAGTTAGCTCATTGGGGCACCACAGGAACATGTCACAAGTGTAGTGAATATATTGTCTCCTATAGAAGAAAAGGCACATGGGTTCATAGAGGCAGGAGATATTACATGACCAACCATAAGGCAGCACCCCTAATATCCAGTGCTGAGCAGGGCAATGTGGCCTTGTCAGACACTGGGGTGCTGTCAGCTTCCCACACCAGCACATTCACATTTTAATGGTGGGCTCTAAAAGAGCCACATCCTGTAAAATCTTTTTTTTTCCCAGTTTTATTGACAAATAATTGGTCTACATCACTGTATAAGTTTAAGCATGATGGCTTGATTCACATATCTTGTGAAATGATCACAACAGGGTTAGTTAACATCCATTGTCTCATATAGATACAGCAATAAGAAAAGAAAAAATTTCTCCTTGTGATGCGAGCTCTTAGGATCTACTCCCTTAACAGCTTCCCGTGTACCATACAGCAGAGTTAACTGTAGCCCCCGTGCAGTACATTACATCCCTAGTACTTACTTACTTATCTTAAATCTGGAAGTTTATACCTTTTGACCACCTTCCTCCAACCTTTAAAACCGTAAGGACTTCGTCCCTCTGGGTGTACACATCATTTTGGGAACAGAGGCAATATCTCTAGTGAAGAACTGGCCCACAACCCTTAAATCCTACCAGGCTGGTTAACCAGTTATTCCACAAGGCTGTCCTAGAAAGTTCTGGAATATCTGCGAGCTGTTTGGCCATCCCTGAAGGCTGCACATTTCTCTCCCAGGTTTACAGTTCCTGGGCTGAGGACCGGGAAGGAGTACGAGTTTTGCGTCCGATCAGTCAGCGAGGCCGGGGTAGGTGAGAGCTCAGCTGCCACCGAACCCATCAGGGTCAAGCAGGCTCTGGGTAAGTCCGAAGGGGCAGGTCCAGACTGTAAGCCCCAGGGGGCAGCCCTGGGCTGGGCAGAGAGCGAGGACCACATCTTGGAGGGCCCAATCCCAGAGGCCAGTGGGAATAAGGACCCTGAAGGGAGCGGCAGCTGACCCTGACAAACTTTTTCTCTGGGAAGGAAGTAATAATGACCTGAAGCTGTGCAGTGAAGCCTGACCAGCTTTGAAATCTGGGTGGTCTGGGGTGGGTGTTGGGGAGGGCAGAGCGGAGGTTACCAGAAAGTACCGCTGGCTAAGTTAGTACCCCTGGAGCAGGGAGGGCGCCCCCTGGAGGAGTCTTGTTGGCTCCCTCAGTCCCCACTGCCCCTGGCCTCACCTCCTTGCCTCCCCACAGCTATACCATCTGCCCCATATGATTTCATCCTCCTAAACTGTGGGAAAAATGATATGGTCATCGGGTGGAAACCCCCCAAACGCCGTGGAGGTGGCAAGATCCTGGGCTACTTCCTGGACCAGCACGACTCGGAGGAGCTCGACTGGCACCCAGTCAACCAGCAGCCCATCCCCACCCAGGTCTGCAAGGTAAGGCTTCAATGTGGTCACTGGCCTGCTGTCCTGGCTTGTGTCGCTGGAGACTGGACGTCACTCCCGGAGGTTCTGAGGCTAAGAGAGAGTCTTCAGGTTCGCTGGCCTCGATAATCCAGCTAACTTTCAGGTGCAGCGCCATTTGACCAGTTTTGTTTAAAGCCCCCATGAACTTCCTGCCTTGAATCTCTCCACCTGCTGCTGTACCTCATCCCCTTCCTTCCCAGGCTCAGCTTTTAGCCTGTGTTTCTGCTCTTCAAGGTCAGTGACCTTCGTGAAGGCCACTTCTATGAGTTCCGTGCCCGGGCGGCAAACTGGGCAGGTGTTGGCAAGCTGTCGGCACCCAGCAGCCTGTTTGAGTGCAAAGAGTGGACAATGCCACAGCCAGGTGAGAGGCTGCGATGGGCTGGACCTCAGCACACCCACCTCCCCAAATCTAACCAATGAGATGAATGCCAACATGTTTGATCTGTTTGATCTGTTCATGTTTGATCTGTTGGTCCCAGACACCACACCGCTGGCCCCTTCCACCAACAGACTTTATAATCTCTGCCTTAGAGAACCCTTGACTTTGGCCATCAACTGACCCTGTTCCCCCAGCACAAGCTATCCTCTATCTTGACATATCATCTGAGCTCTGATTCTGGCCACAGACCAATCTCATATCCCAGTTTGCCCAGAGACTTTCCTGGTTTTACTACTGAAAGTCCCGTACCCCAGTTCCTAGAAAACAGAGAGGGCTGGTCACCCCACACACCATTCCCACAACCCTGTTAGCTTTCTCACAAACAAGCCCCTCACCTCCCCCCAGGAAGAAAGGACCACAACCTTCCATCATTCTGTTCAGCTCAGTTCCGTTCTACACAAAGCCTTTACCTAAATGGCAGATAATTAGTATATGTGTCTGTAGACACAATTACAAATGACTAAATTTATGGTACTTACTATGTACTGACACTTTCCATAAATTATGTCATGAATACTTTCAACAGCACTATATTATAAGCACTATTATTATCCTCATTTTGCAGATGAGGAGACAGAAACACAGAGGCTAAGTGACTTGCCCAGATCCCCCATAGCCTGAAAGGGTGGAATTGGGGCATGAGCCCTGGTGATCTGACTCTGGAGGTCACACCTGTAGCCCCCACACTAAATACTGAAATGTTCATGCTATCTGAGATTGGGGTGGAAAGATCAGGGATGCTTCGGGGGGGACGTGATGCTGAGCTAACCCTATTTCAGTCCCAGATCAAGTTTTGTCATGATGCCGAGGCTGGCCAGGTCCCCACTATGCCCAGAGCAGGCACTTCCCAGCCTGGTTGTGACTGACAGATTGACAAGCTTGCTGACTAACCACCCAGCTCAATAACTCGCTGTCTGCCTGGCCATTGCGTTGGCTGGCTGGTTGCCTGGCTGCCAACTCCTTCTCTACCCCATCTCCTACAGGTCCCCCGTATGACGTGCAGGCATTCGAGGTGCAGGCCACCTCCCTGATGCTGAAGTGGGAGCCCCCATTATATGCAGGAGCTGGGCCAGTCACAGGCTACCTCATCAGTTTCCGGGAGGAAGGCTCTGAGCAGTGGGAGCCAGTCACCCCAAGCCCCATCTCTGGCACCCACCTGAGGGTGAGTTCCTGCCCCCTTCATCCTCTGACCCACCCGAGCTATCCCTGCTAATGGATATGGCAGGACTATAGAACATCAGAAGAAACAACTCTCAGGGATCACTGCCCTCGCTTAATGGCAGCAGGTGACCAGAGAGGGAAAGTGGCTTACCCAGGGTCACACAGCAAGTTAGTACTAGGTCTAGCTGGCTGTAGACTTGACCTGCACCACTCTGGGCAGACTCCTCCCTAAAAACTCACTTATAACCATATATCAACATTTGGATATGTTCATCCCTTGAGCCAGGAATTCTGCTTCAAGGACTGAATTATAGAGAAATAATTAAACAAGTATGCAAAGATCTAAAGAAAATGATGCTTATTCTTGCATTGTTTATAAGGGCAAGAGTTGGAAACAACTCAAATGTCCATCAGTAGGGGGTTTGCTTAAATAAACCATAGTGTATCCTTAAAGTGGAATTCTGTGCCACATAGTATAATGACTATGGTGGTTTAAGGAGTAGTAATCATATAATGAATGAGGTAGGCCTATCTGATTGTACTGACATGAAAAGATATCCATCACATATATGTTTCTTAACTTAAATAAGAAACAAACTCTAGGCTCTTCAGATAAATCAGAAATCTGGCAGAATCATTAGTTCTATTCACCAGTAGTGGTGGTTTTAACTTCCACACATATGGCAAAGACATGAAGGGGACCGGTCACATGTAGGAGAAAAGAAAGCACAAACAACCCTCCCCTGGCATAAGAAAGACAGATATTTTTACATGCCAGAAAACAAAGGTGTCAATTGAAGCTTTCTTAGCAGAACCCAGATGACCAATTTGGACAATCAATGAGAGTCACAGACTTCCAGGTCAACAGGCCACTTTCACAGGCAGTAGCATCCATCTCAAGCCAGCGTGGGTCACAGGCCTCCTCTGTTTGAGGAACATTTCCGTGATATGAATTAGATATGGATTAGATTGTATTTTCTACAGTCTAGGGAAACAGGAAATATTTTCTCCAACTCATTTTCCTGAGGTGTCTTTCACTGGCAGGCAGGCAGGAGGGTGTGGGGTTTTCAATACTACACATTAGCTTTCCTTCAGTTGGCACCAAGAGAAAAGATAGCAGGCTTAGGAAGCCCAAAACATTGCGGAACGAATAAGAAACTAACAAACAGAATACAGTGCATGTCATGTTTCCACATGGATTATGTGCCCTTAAAAGTAACTGGATTTTTTACAAAATTAATTTTGGTCATCTCTGGGGGTGGGACAGCCAGCAGAGCTTTAACCTTTCATGTCATAGTCTCCATTGCTTTTGTATTTTCCCCAACAAGCATGTATTTCTTTTATAATCAGAAAAAATAAAAATACTTTCATTTAAAAAAATAATATGAAATTACCTAAGACAGGATCAAAGAGGACAAGCCTTGGCCAGTGGAATGCAGTTTCTGCTTCCACGGGGTCAGGCTCCCTGCAGTAGAGTCTGCAAGTGCTAGACAGCTGGCCCGAGAGAGCCACTCGAGATGGGTGGCCCCTGTGCCTCCCCACATAGGTTGACCCAGGCCAGGGTGGGGCGGGCCTCGGTGACTTGGCACCACTTCTGCCTGTGGATGGTTGGCTGGCATTCACTCACTCAGTCATTTACTAAATGCTTCTTGACACTTACTTAGTGCCAGGTCTGGAACCAGGCCCCAGACATAACAGTCCTTGGGTAACAGGCGATAACACTGCTGTGTATTACACAATCGAGGGGAGTCTGAGGGATTCTGGGAACTCCAAGGAGGAAGGTCAGAGACTCTTCCTGGAATCCTCACGTCTGCCCGAGCGGGTGGTCAAGGATGAGTTGGAGTTGGCTAGACAGAGAAGAAGGGGAGGGCGTTCCAGGCAGGGGACTCAGCAAGGACAAAGGCAGGAAGGTGTGACATGACATGAGGACGGAGTCATGGAGTGAGAGGGCAGAGAGAGGGGGAAGAGGACAGAGGTTAAGGCCAGGTTAGGAGGCTTCAGGTGCTAAACCTTGGAATTGAACTTTACCCTGAAGGCCACTGAAAGGGTTAAGTATAATCAGACTCGCA
The DNA here is from genome assembly GCA_033961575.1 of Aselliscus stoliczkanus. Taxonomy (NCBI): domain Eukaryota; kingdom Metazoa; phylum Chordata; class Mammalia; order Chiroptera; family Hipposideridae; genus Aselliscus; species Aselliscus stoliczkanus. The sequence goes on from CM066730.1 coordinate 166,299,692, forward strand.
TCTTGGGAAGATTCGCAGAAGGAAAGATAAACCAGGAAGACGGGTCTAGAGTCAGAGATGTCACTTAGGAAACTGTAGACTAATCCAGGTGAGAAGAAATAAAGCTTCAGGGGCGGCTGTAGCAAGGACCTGAAGGCGACCGGCCACATTCCAGAAACGTCAGGGAAATCAAATGGGAACTTGGTGACTGGATGTGTAGGGCTCCCGAAAAAGCTGTTGAAGATGATCCCTAGGTTTCTCTCTGGGGAGGAGGGGGGAGGAGAGACAGGGGTGCAGGAAGGGCGAGGGTTTTCTTGTTGGAAGGCAGATGATGAGTTAAACTCTGAGTGGATGGAGTTCCAGGGGCCACAGGCATGGGTCTCCCAAAGGCAGACCCACTAAAAGCTGGAACTCAGGAGAACCATGTGTTCCTAGCCTATCCCCACCCCCAAGGCAGCTTGGACTCTTCTGGGGTTCCACAAATGAGTGGTTCCCAGAACCCCATGGCCAGGGTTTTGGGAAGGGTGGGCTTTGCTGACCTCTGTGCTCACTCTTGTCCCCTTCCCTCCCCTGCCACCCCCAGATTTCTGACTTGCAGCCCGGGAAGAGCTATGTGTTCCAAGTGCAGGCCATGAATTCAGCTGGTCTGGGGCAACCATCCATGCCCACTGACCCCATACTCCTGGAGGACAAGCCAGGTAGGAGCAGATGGGGGGTGCCAGCACCACTGCTGGTCTGTGCCATCCTGGAGGGGCAGAGCTCAGAGGGGAGTCCGGTGGAACATGTGGATCGGCAGCACAGGACCTGCTGGGCCCCCCCGTACTGCCACTCCACACTAGTTCCACGCTAGGTCTTTACACGGCCCTGGCCCTCCCAACAAGCCCCTGAAGGTACCATCATTGTCCCCACTTTAGAATTGGTATTATAGTAGCTCCGAGAGGTTAAATGATCAGGTCACACACCTAGTACTTGACAGGATCACTCAGCTCTCCCAACTATAAGACATGTTCTCTTTCCATTCTTTTCTTTGTTCATTCATGCAGCAAATATTTGCTGATGCCCACGTTGCACTGGGGATACAGCAGTGATGGAAAGCAAGGTCCCTGCTCTAGTGTGGGGCAGGGGGCAGGACAGACAGACAGTAAACGAGTAACCGATTATATGAAGAAGACAGTGATAAGTGCGATAAAGGAAATGAAACAGGGTGATATGGTGGGGTGGGGGTTACTTTAGCCAGGGTGGTCACGGGGGGCCACTCTGAGGAGGGAATATGTGAGCTGAGAAGAAGCCAGATCATGCAAGGCCTTGGAAGCCACCGCAAGGAATCTGAGTTATTATTTTATTCAAGTGCAATAGGCAGACCCTGGAGGGTTTAAGCAAGGGAGGGACATGACCTGGTTTATTATTTATAAACATCCGGAGCCCTCTGTTGGATCCTGCCCGCAGGTGCCCCGGAGATCCAGGTAGGTGTGGATGAAGAAGGCTTTATCTACCTGGCTTTCGAAGCCCCCGAGGCCCCTGACTCCTCAGAGTTTCAGTGGTCCAAGGACTACAAGGGCCCGCTGGACCCCCAGAGGGTCAGGATCGAGGAGGAAGTTAACAAGTAAGTAAGGGGAGAGGGGGCAGCACAGCTGGTCCACAGGTCCCAAGTGTTGGATGGATCCACAGAAGCTAGTGGGGGAGACACCCAGCAGGACCCACAGACAATGAATGGGCTTGAGAGGGGCTCCTTGGTCTCTCACTAAGGATGATGACGTCCTTCCCCCTTAAGGAGAAATGGAGGGATGGTGCATTTGAGGGGCTGAAATGGCCATCGTTTGGAGATTCTTTTTCTGTGCCCCTGCTGGGTGCTGTCAGAAAGTCACTCAGCTCTCAGTTTCTAGCCTGGGTGCCAGTGACTTGTCTTGCAACTTTTCTGGGCTTGGCATCCTCATCTGTCAAAAAAGAGGTTGGTGCCAGATGACCACCAGGGCCCCTATCAAATGCCCCCAGGTCTTCTTCTCCACCCTCAGCAGCTCATGGCCTTGGCCCTGTCCAGCAGGGGATAAAGCTAATGACTTAAGCCCTGGGGGGTGAGACAGGGCAGTGCAGCCAGTAAGAAGAACTTGTGCCAGAGAGCCCGCTAACAGGGGCCATTGAACGTGCCAGGCCAGAGCTGACAGAGACTTTCCCGCTCGCAGGCCTCCAGGGCACAGGGCCTCTCTCAGAGCCTCTGCTCCCCTCCCTCTGCCAGGTCCAAGGTCATCCTGAAAGAACCTGGTCTCGAGGATTTGGGCACCTACTCAGTGGTGGTCACTGACGCGGATGAAGACATCTCAGCGAGCCGCACGCTGACGGAGGAAGGTAACGTCCCTGCTCCACAGCCACCTCCCCAGACATACAGGCCCAGATGGAGAGTCCCAAACACAAATGTCCCCAGAGGCGGGCAAGAAGCAACGAAAATTAGGAAAGCAGCGATTTCCAGAGGAGTAGGCCCTCACCCACCCATTCAGTCAGCTAATGAATCAATAAATATCTAGTGAGCAACGGCCATATGCTGGGGATTACATCCGTGAATTCAACAGGCAAAACTCCCTGCCTGGCGGAGTTCACATTCTTCTTGTCTCTCTCTCCTTTTTCTACTTTGGATAAAAGCAAAGGTATCAGAATTATTTCACTTCCGCCTGTAGCCTAAACACAAAAACAAGAGTTGGTCTGAGGAATGAGGGTGTCAATAGGGAACAGAGGGAACTATGACAAACCAGAGAGTAGATGCTGTGTCTGAAGGCTCATCCATGTTTGACGATTTAAACAGAGCTGAAATCAGTGCGGATGACTGGCAAGGCTTACACTCTGCTGTCTCCATGGCAACTGAGGGGCAGCCCCATTGTTGACTGCATATGAGACTCTGATTTTGTTAAGAAGCAGAAGCCAGACAGACCCAGCTCCACAGTTTTCTGGCTGTTTAACCTTGAGCAAGTCATGTCACCTCTCTGGGCCTCAGTTTCCTCCTCTGTAAAGAGGGATGATAATTCCCACCTGTCCCAACTGAAACAATGTTATGTAGATACATTTAGATAATTCTATGCAAACTAAAGCCATCAACAAAAGGGATGGGTTTTTGTTGTTTGTTTTGTTTTGAGACTGGATTATTGCCATGGGTCCAGGCTCAGCATACTAAGGGTTCTGGGGCTCACAAGGGAAAATTAGTATGGGCCCTGCCCTTGCCAATTCATCCATATAACACATATTTATTGAGCACCTACTATGTGCCAGACACTCATGGAAGCACAGAGCTCAGCTTAGCAGGAGAGACAAACGTAATATAAAGAAGCAGATAGCAAATGAGGCAACATTCTGCAGAACTGCCCTAGAGACTTCTAGACTGAAAGGCTTAGTAGAGGGGCTAGACCCCCACAGACTAGGACAGCATATTACGTACAGTGGGTCAAGAGTAGGACTCGGGAACCAGTGGGCCTGGAGCATTCAGAGGTGTACAATAATGCTCACCCTGCAGCATTGTGTAAGGATTAGTGAGATAATGCAGCACCTGGCACATAGTAGGCACTTCTCTGGGGAGGTGGCACTTGATCTCAAGGAGCCTTCCAGCAGCTCCCCCCCCCCCGCAAACCCCCAGGTGCCCCAGGGCCAAGGCCCACAGTGTTCATCAACCCCTGTGTTGCAAGTGACCCCAGGTTGAGGAATGTGTCTCTCAGGATTTTCACCCAGCATGGACCTTAGGATGGCTCCTATGGACCCCACTTGCCCCAGTATTTCATTCTCTTTTATTTCTTCTTTGCTCCTCCGTGTCTCAGAGCTGGACAAGCTGAAGAAGTTAAGCCATGAGATCAGAAACCCGGGTAAGCACTCCAAGCCACCCACCTTGCACAGCTCCCGCCGGGGTCCACCGGAGTGCCTGAAGCAGAGCTGAGGAGTCAGTGAGAGCCAAAAACTAGCCAGGGTCAGGGTAGGGGTTCAAAGGATGGAGGGCCTGAGACCCAGGGAGTCAACAGTCCTGTGAAAGGGAAAAAGGCAGCCAGCAGGGTGGAAAGGGGGTGCAAGGGAGGGCAGAGTGAATGGTTTCTTCTTCTTGGACTTTGAATCATCTAAACCTCTGCTTCCCTCTAGGTAGAAGCGGGGCAGCCCCTAGAGCAGGGGTCACAAACTTTGGTGTACCTTAGAATCACCCAAGAACCTTTTCAAAATCCCAATGCCCAGATCACGCCCCAGACAAATCAGAATGTCCGAGCCTGGACATTCATGGTTTTGAATGTCCCTTGTGTTGGAGAGTTGGCCTTTCTCAGCGCAAAGTCCAGGTCCTTGGCAACTCGAGCAAAGAATTGAACGAGATACCAGAGTAAAGCAGTAGAATAAGTAGTTTATTAGAAGAGATAGTACATTTAGAAGTAAAAGTAGGCCTGAGAAGTAGAGGATGGCTCAAGGGCCCATTACTAGAAGTTGCATTCCAAAGAGTGGAGTGTGCCACGCGCAAAGGCGAGGCTCAAAGGGAAGAAGTGGTCAGAAGGAGCAGGGCAGTGGTCAAAAAAGAAGGAAGAAGCCTGGACTTCCCAGGACTTGGGGTTTTTATCCCTTTTTCTCTAGAATGGGTTGTTCCCCCATGGGCATGGGACCACTTGATTGGCACCTGTGATTGATAAGAGGTACTGCGCAGGTGCGAGTGACTGGTCTGATCTAGTTGGATATTTTGCACCCATTTGCTTTTCCCGCAGGGGTAGGTAATTACAATACAAAGGGGAGTTTGGGTGGAGAGGGGATGGCCCCCAGGCAGTTGCACTCTGTGGGATGTGCAGGAATGCAGAGATCCAATGCCTGCCTCTAACTACCTGCCTAGTTTTTCCTTGAGAGACATAATCCCCATAAAATCTCTATGGGAAGCTGAGGGACAGGAAGTCTCTTCTTCTGTACCTGCTTCCTGCTGGGCAGGGGCGTAGAGCTGTCCCTGCCTATTGGGGGTTCACGGAACTCTCACCCTAGCTGATCTCAGATGAGAGGAAGACCGCGTTGGCTTCTTTGGTTGTGACTGGCAATCTTGCTGGGGTATCCCCTGTCTCCTCAAGGCTCCTGAATGAGGAAAAAAATATAAATCTGTTAGTTCTTATGAAACTTGTGGCTATTCAGTCCATCACTCAGGTGGCGTCAGTTGTCTGGACACAGAATGGGTTTGACATTTAGCTTACTGGACTAGGGGACATTAGTAAGTCACAGGCTTTCAAGTAGTTATCTGAAGCCGGGGTAGGAGACTTCTATTGTTTAGGATTCAGAAACTGATTTACAAAGCAATCAAGAAGCAGGGGGATCTTTAGTCTAAGATTCACAAACTGGTTAGAAGAGCAATCAAAGCCCAAGAGCTAAGAAACTAAAGAACTAGGGAGGAGACTTAACATTTTTATACTTAACAGTTCTATAGGAAAGAAAACGTAAAAGTTTCTCAATGGTGGGGGGTTGGTGCTGCTCAGTTGGCTGGTAACACTTGGGGATCCGGTACCCAGACAGGATGAGGAGCACCTTCAAATGAATTTGCTCTAGAGTGAACATGCGCAAAACCTTCCTCAGAACCCCCCCACCCCACCCCAGTGTGTGTCATTCAAACTCTCAAGCACTTTGCACGTAAATGCCAATGGTGTCCTCAGGGTGGGGGTGGTTGGAGAATAGGGAGGGAAGAAAGATGCCCCATCCACCCCTTTCCATCCTCTGCTTCCCAGTGATCAAGCTGATCTCTGGCTGGAACGTTGACATCCTCGACCGAGGAGAGGTGCGGCTTTGGCTGGAAGTAGAAAAGTTATCTCCAGCCGCTGAGCTGCATCTCATCTTCAACGACAAGGAGATCTTCAGCTCACCGGTAACTGGGGCTCAAGATTCCTAAGTGAGGTTCCCTACCCAGCACTTGGCCTCCCCCTGCAGTGGTTCCCCTGTAGGTTGGCATCGCCCCCTAGCGGACATTTCAGAACTGACTACATGCTTCGGCTGTCACAGTGCTGGGGTGGGGACACCAGGACATGGGGGCAAGGGGCAGGGACGCTAGATGCCCGCCAATGCGAGAGATGATCCCACAACCAAAGAATTTCCCAGGCCCCTTACAACTTTTGAATGTCCTGTCTGGCAGTCTTTAGATGAAAAATCTACATTCATGCTTATATAATAATTATCCCAGCCTAGACCCTAACTCTGAGATATAAATACAGAGAATTTTTGCACAGTTTTCATATACACTGAATAGAGAGTTTTTATTCTAGTAGACACTTCACCTATGCTCTTTCATTCATTCTATTCTTGTACAGAATAGTTTTGATCTTTTTGCTTTTCTTCTCTTAAACTCAAACCAATTAATTATAAATCAGTGCAGCACGGATGAGATTATGTCAGAACACCTACATATTGAAAATCATATTGCCTTATTTCTTCTTCCTATACAGTTGTGGTATTCCACTGTTTCTTTTTTTTTTTTTTTTTAAGGGCAGTGTCACTGGCCCTCATATGTGGGACCCAAACCGGGGCCGCTGGCTTAACCACTGTGCCACTCGGCCAGCCCCCACTGTGTTTTTTTTAATGATGTGTGTACATAAGTTGTATTAGTTGAACCACGTGAGTTTCCCATGTTCAACTGTTTTACTTACAAACATGACAATTTCAATCTCATGAGAGATTTAATCATGAGATCATAGTATTTGTGAATTTCATCTCCAGAGGGTAAAATGGCATCAGAAACTTATGTAATAGAGAAGGGTGCTGGCTCTGACAAAGGAGAAAGAACTCAGGGCTAGATGTCAGAAGACTGATATCTATTTCTTGTGGGTTCTGTGCCCGTGGGCAGGTCCCTTCACCTCTCTGTACCTCAGTTTCTGCATCTGTACAATGGGGCTGTTGTCCCAGAATCAGGAAGAACAAGAAATGAGAAAATAGATTTGAAAGTTCTGCTTAAAGATTAAGCATGACCTTGGCACATGGTAGAGGAAGTGTTACAAAGTCTGGATTCTTGGTACACAGCATTGGGACTATCAGTGGCCCCCACAGACAAATAAAATAAAACTAGATGACTCCCTCAAATCATACATGCAAATGAGGCCAGAGGGACTAAGGTTCTAATTCTAGAAAACTTTTAAAAAACTGTTCGAATATGACAAAATATAAATGCATGTTAATTCTGGGTAGCAAGTAGTTTTATGCTTGCTCCATTGTTTTATGGAGAATTACAAAGGAAGTAAAAACTAACCAAAAAAAAAGTGACACAGTAGGGGATTGGTGCTTATTCTTTATTGCAATTAATTCAAGCATTCCGGAATTGTTCCTGTGCCTGCTGGGCCCCTGGGGGTGCTCTGGGGGCAGGGTGTAGCGAGAGCCCCACTCTGTAAGCAGTAGAGGGTTATCTAGGGCCCCTCCCCATCCCTTAAGGCTTCTAACTCTGTACCTATCACCCTCCAAGTCTAACTGCACCCCAATTTGTGCCCTACAATGCAAATTCCCTGGGATAGGAAAAGGGCAAACATGACTCTCCCGGTTTGTTCTGCCCAGAACCGCAAAATCAATTTTGAACGAGAAAAGGGCCTGGTGGAAGTGATCATCGACACCTTGGCTGAAGAGGACAAAGGGTCTTATACTGCTCAGCTCCAAGACGGGAAAGCCAAAAACCAGATCACGCTGGCACTGGTGGATGACGGTCAGCCCAGCCCTGCCTGCCCCATGCACCCAGCCTCAGCTCTTGGCTGTAGGGTCTTTTGACCACCCTGATGCCCCTCTCTGGACCTGTGCACCTCTTGGCTCATGCCAGTTTTTCCTTATGTGTTCACAGATTTTGACAAACTTCTGAGGAAGGCAGATGCTAAGAAAAGAGACTGGAAGAGGAAACAGGGTAAGAGCTGCTGGGATGAAATACAAAAGCCTCGGCCACCAGGCCAGCAGTCGGTGCTGGGGAACTGCTGGATTCTTGAGTTAATGATGCTGGGGCTCTGCTGGGCTCCCGATGGAGGGCCGCTGCAATTTAATCCAGTTCCGCCCTTGTGCCAGAACGAATCAGCACGACGCGGAGAGTGAGCGCCTCCTTACATTTTAAGCTCTACGTGCCTCCCTTGCCTCATTCAAAGCCCAGCCCCGTTGGGGGCAGAATCTGACACTAGCTGCCCTAACCCCAGCTGGCGCCCCCTCTCTCGCCACCAGGTGGCGCCCTGGGTGAGCCTGGCGCTCTGACCCGCAGGCGTGTTTGTTTGCACTCACAGGTCCCTATTTCGAGGAGCTCTTGCAGTGGAAGGTCACGGAGGACTGCCAAGTGCTGCTGACGTGCAAGGCAAATGCCCGCCCCTGCCTCCAACCCTGTCCCCAGGCCCAGTGGGACGAGATCTGTGGCTTCTCCTTAGCTGGTGGCTGTCCTTGCCCCATTCCCTCAAATTCAATACCCTGTTCTTGGCCGATCCCACACCTGGGAAGTAGCCTCAGGAAGACTGCATTTAACCAGAAAATAAAGCCAGCTCTCTGCAGAGCTCAGGGAGCAGAATCAGTGTGAGTTGGGGGCAGCCGTGAGCTAGATTTCCAAGCTGTACTGGGAAGAGGTTGTGTGGAGCCAGGGGTTTGAGAGCAAGTGAGGGGTCTATAGTTGAGGGAGTTCCCTGGTGTCTATTGGCAGCCTTGCTAGACACTGTGCTCAGTGCTTCAGAGCATTATTTTGTTTCATCTGCCTCACAAGCATCTGTGAGATAAGCATTGTTATCCTCACTTTACGGATGAGAAAACAAATGGGGAAATAAGTCAAGATCAAGAGGTAGTGCCTAGAGTCTGTCTGACTCCAAAGCTGATGCAGCCTCTTTAGGGAACTGGGGGAGGGGAGGGGATGGGAGGGGAGGGTGCTCTCCCAGAAGCATATTCATTCAGCAAACTCAAAGCACCTACTATGCACCAGGCACTCTACAAGGCACTGGGCACACAGTAAGGAGGAAGTGGTCTCCTTAGGCCTCTAGGAACCCACAGGTTGAAGCAGGATCATCAGAAAACAGCGTGCTTCCTGCTGTGATCCAGACATGCAGGAAATTGATTAATCACCAGACAGGGCACTCTGGGATACTTCAAGGAAGGCTTCCTGGAGGAGGTGACCTCTAACTCCAGTCACATAGGTGGTTACAAGGGAAAATAGAGTAGGGAAGGGATCAAGAGGCAGAAGGAATACCATTAGCAAAAGTCCAGACTTGAAGCCAGCAGAGGAAACATATAGTTTGAGGAAACAGTTGGCTGAGACTTACTGTGAGAGTGTTATGTGTAGGGGGCTGAAGGGCAAGAAGCCACATTTGCAAAGAGGTTCTGATGAGCTGAGTTTTTACTTTAAAAAAAGAAAGCCTGCTGGAGCCTCATTCTCCACCTTCCTCAGGTGACCAACACAAAGAAGGAAACCTGTTTCCAGTGGTTCTTCCAGAAGAAGGAGATGTTGGACGGTCAGTATGACTCGCAGACTGGAGCAGGGCTTTTCTGCATTGAAGAGGTAAGTGTAGCTCTGGCTTCAGGACTCATACCCTCTGGGCAGTGCCAGGAGCACTGGGTGGGGAGGCAGAAGCAGGGCCACGACTAGGGCGGGACAAGTGAGGCACTCAATAAGTGGGTACAGAATTTAAGGGCACTCAAAACTCAGTCGTCAAGATAAATGATATTTCATGCAATATTTTTAAAAATTTAAATAAATGCAAAACAAAAAAACGACCTTGGGGAAAACAATACCAAAATATTAAATAAAGACGGGATCAGGAATATCATGTTTTTCTTTTGTTTGTACTCTAATCCTGGCCCTACCACTGACTGTGTGGCCTTGTGCTAGTCACTGTCCTCTGACCATAGCTTTCATCTGTAACATGAGCAGATAAAAAGGGAGGCTCTCTCAAAGATTCCTTCCTGCCCAGTCTAGAATTTCACACCGGGAGGCTGTCTCCGTGTGAGGCAGATCTGGTCAGAGCAAAGCGGGCCTAGAGCTCAGTTCTCCCACCCACATCCTCCCTGTGACCTCTGAGGAGTGTGACGTGGTTAAGACAGAAATGCAGACTTGTTCTCAAACATTCAATGTTTTTCTGCCCTGCTGCTGATTTCTCTGGCCTCACTGGATACCTAGGAAGACTGGGGCAAATGCAAGTTAGTTGACAAGGAAGGAAATGATGATTGCAGGGTATTCTCCCAAATCCAGACCAGGACAAGGTCAGGTTGGACTTTGTCATCATGGTGCAAGCTTCTCACTCAGGGCTTGGCATCAAGTAGGTGCTAAATAGTGAGTCTTGTTATAATCACCTGGCCCATTGGCGCAGAACTTTCTGGCTTCCAAAGGGTTACCTCCCTTGATCATCACAGCAGTCATAGCATGTTGCTGGAGCAAGGATCATGCTACCACTTTAGATGAGTAAACTGAGACTCAGAGGGTTTAAGTACAAAGGCACAAGGCTAGAGAGTGGGGGAGAGTTGTCACTCCGGTCACCCTCCCCCAGGTGTGGCTGGGACTTTGGAAGCTTCATTGGGGGAGGAGAGAGGGGACCTTGGAGAGGCCTCTTGGGGCCCAGCCTTTCTATCCCCAGATTAAGAGCGACTTCTACCTTGGATCCTGCCTCAAAGCACGCTGTTGAAATGGTCAGGGTGGGAGGGGCCCTGTGAGGGGACAGGGAGGCATATGTCACTCCCCAGTCCCTGAAAGAGACGCTGTGTAATGAGAGGTCACCTCTGACCTCTGGACCTTACTTTAAAGGTATAACCCAAGTTATTGCTTTATTGAGTATTTATTCAGCCTTCATTTTGGGGTTGACAAGCATGTGCCAGAGAGGACCCCCTTGTCCTGGGCAAAAGAACACACATCCTTTTGGAGAAATACAGAGGAGTTACTCCTTTCAGGGGCCCCCAGGGAGCAGGGTAGCCCAGGTAGAGGGTGTGCTGCGCCCAGACGAGCTCCACGATGAGGGATCACTGTGCTCCACTCGAAGCAGCTACCTGGGAATCCTATGTGGGGTGTCTGTCTCTGTCAACTCCCCCACCTCACCACATGCCCAGGTCCAGATAATCCCTCTGGAATCAGAGGGCACTGGAGCTGGAAGGAGCCTTACAGCTCACCCATTCCAGATGGGTAAACTGAGACCCAGGCAGGAGAAGGGTCTAGCCTGATATCACGCAGAGAGCTAGGGCCAGCCTAGCCCAGACTGACTTGCTGTCCAGCGCTCCTTCTGAAACCCATGCTGATACCGCCTTCACTCACCCTTCTTTCCAGCTGTCCAAGGAGCACATGGGAACTTATAGAGCAGTGGTTTCTGATGACCGTGGGTTGGATGACACCATACTGGACCTCACAGGAGAAGGTAGGAGCTGACGATGTTGGAGATGATCCAGGAGAATCGTGGGGAGATCACATTGAACCAAGAGACTGTGATATGACCTGTGGGGTACAATGTATGGGATCCCATGTCACTTGGGGGCAACTAAGGCACAGAGAGGTTAAATGACTAGCCCAACGCTGCACAACTAGTCAGTGGGAGGGAGCTGGTCTGTGTGACACGTGCCCATGTTCACTGCAACATACCACAGTGAGCCTAGGCTTCAAGGCCCGAAGCCCAAGTTCACTCCTCTGCCCAACAGTGGGCCCCTGGCTCTTCATCCAGCTGGTTGGCTCAGCAAGCAAGAAAATCATCAGGTCAGCACATTTGTCCTCCATCCATGGTGTCCCCTGCCCCATAATCACTGAGTACCTCAGACCCTTGCTACCCCCAAGCCATAGGATTTGTCCTGCAGAGCTCCTAGCACCCCAAGAGCTGCCCGTGAACTCCACCACATTTTCCAAGGACATTCCCATCCTGGCGTGTCCGTAGGGGGCCTTACATTAGCTGACCATTCTCTCTGTCTCCCTCCAGCCCTGGATGCCATCTTCAATGAGCTGGGCAAGATTGGTGGTAAGCAAGCCCCTCTCTTTGCCCAATCCTGCCCCAATGCCAAATCGCCTCCAGGGGACCTCCAATCAGCCTTTGGCTCCCAGGGGTGGGTGTAGTTTCCAACCTCAAATACTGGGGAAGAAGTTCCTGGCTCCCCCACACCACACCCCAAGAGCAGGGGCGAGCTGGCAGGCCCCAAAATGTACCACCCAGAGGATCTTAGGGGAGACCCACTCTTCTCCTCTGCCTCCCAGTCCTCTCTGCGACCCCATTGAAAATCCAAGGGACTGAAGAGGGAATCCGGATCTTCAGCAAGGTCAAGTACTACAACGTGGAGTACATGAAAACCACCTGGTTCCACAAGTAGGTTGGCCTTGCCCTGGAGCTCTAGCCAGGCTGGAGGGGGCCCAGCACCCATCCCAGCTCAGTCCCAAGGGGTCGGCAGACAGGGTCTCCCATTGGTCCTGTTGTCCACAGAGGGAGTCGGGAATGGGGAACAAAAGGAGATACCCCAGAGAAGGTGGGACCATTTTTCCAGAATATCCGTGACCACAGAAGGACCATTGTCTTAGAAAAGTATCTGGAACTCGGGGAGGGAAGGGTGCAGGAACAAGGAAGAACCAGTCAGGTGGGTCATGGTACCTTGGTGGATCTCAGAAGGCTTAGCAAACTCAGGCAGCCAGGCTGAGAGGAGAGGCTCAGGCAGAGGGACCTGTGGGGCTGGCAACTAAGCCAGGGCTTGAAGGCAGGATAGATAAGGTATCCACGGAGACTCAGCTGGGAGCTAAGTGACCCCACATAGTTTGAAAACAGAATTTTCCAATGCTTCTTGTCATTTGCATGCCTCAGCCTTGTAGAGCAGACATTGCCTCACCCATTCTGTGGAGAAGGCTAGACTGACCTGGTCAAGTTGTCAATGAGTGAGAGCCATGGCCAAGTTGAATTCTGGGACAATTGGGGCTGCTTTTCTAGGGTTTCTGAACCCTGTAACTAACCCCAGAATGTCAGTTCTGTAGCACAACACTAGGAACATGGACCAGGTGTCTCCAGGAATGAACTTTAAGTAAAAAAAAAAGAAGTTTATATGGTTTCTGAGGGCTAGGAGAGAGCAAATGTGGAAAGAAACCCTGGAAGGGTTTAAGATGAGGAGAATGAAGAGGTGAGGGGGTCACTGGTGGTCACTGACCCTGGAACACAATTTCCTCAGAGTCCCAGCCTGCAGGACATGTCACAAATGCAGACTCAGTCCCAAGGAATTGGCACATAGTTGATGAGCCACAGGATTTGATGAATGAATGGATGAATAGATGAGGAATGTTAGATGGGAAAATGATGAATGGATGAGTGGATAGATATTTATGGAATGTCTCATGGATGATCACCATCTGTAGCCCACAAATCTGGAAACAAAATCCTAGGAGAGGAATTTGGGGCAGAGGGCGCCTATAGACCTGCAGACAGACAGCCTTTCAGGGCTGATGGGCTGAGCTGGTGTTAACCATTTATTTGCCCTCACATTCAGAGAGAAACGCCTGGAGAGCAGTGACCGACTGAGGGCTGGCACCACCCTGGATGAGATCTGGCTCCACATCTTGGATCCCAAAGACTCAGACAAGGGCAGGTACACCCTGGAGATAGCTGCCGGGAAGGAAGTCCGGCAGCTCTCAGCGGATCTCTCCGGGCAAGGTGAGCTGTCCGTCTGTCTGTCCTTAGTGAAACCTGTTTAGAAAACCCCGTCTTTCTGGGGGACTTCCATCTCCCCACCCAATCACGGCATTGCTCCGAGAGAATACTGGAGCAAGAGGGACTTGAGAGGGAGGAACCGTCAGTGCCAAGCCCTGTACCTGCAGGTCACGGGGCAGAGGCCCTGACGATCCACTCCCCTCCCCCTGTTTCCTTCTCACAGCTTTTGACGACGCCATGGCTGAGCACCAGAGACTGAAGTAAGTATCCTCAGTGTTTCTCAGCGCAAATCATAGGCCTCTTGGGTATGGCATGAACTGTGCCCAGGACCCCATCCTGGGAGCCCGGCCAGCTCTTCCTTTCCCTCGTCATCCCCTCACCCCAACCCGGGCAAGACTGTCCTTTAACAAATGGAACCATGCGCCTTTTTCCCATTTCTGTTTTTCAGAGCCTTGGCCATCATCGAAAAGAGTAAGTCCACCAATATTTCTGTTGTTTTCATTTCTGGCTGTGGGGCGGCTTCCGGGAAGCTTATGCCTCCCGGCAAGCTGCTGGGGTCTGTGTGGCTCTGGGCTGTCACAGAGCTGCCAGGGAGACCTGGGCAGTGACAGTGTGAAGACACATGGATAAGGAGAGCGAGGGTACCAGAGACCATGAGTGTGGAAGCGCCGGGCACAGGCCTAGTGCCGAGCAGGCCCACAGGTCGTATCAGGTACAACAGTGAGTAGGACCCGACAGTCCAGGGACAGACAGGAACAAGGCTGGGCTGGCCTTTCGCAGTGAGATGTGGGGAGGAGACGACTTTAAAGCTGAAGCTGGTTCTGGCTTTTGGGGCACTGGGACCTCATCGAATGGAGGAGCCAATCCTAAACCCAGAGGGACGTGGCATGCTCTCTGAGCAGCCCCAACGTCACCACCAAATCCATGCACTCGAGTGTCATCAGGGCTCCCCCGGCCAGGTCTAAACCACCCAGGTCTAGGAGACTGACTTTCTGGTCCCGCTGACCCTGCAGATCAGAAGTAGGAATTTCAATGAGGGAAAGACTCCTGGCAACAGAGCAAAGCCGCCCCTAACAATGCGACAGCAAGGAAGGAAACTGAACACCTGTGAGAAACACAAGAGAGAACTGAAACGCTGCTAGCTTGGGAATCACCCGTGGGAGGGGAGAATTCACCCTGCATGGTGTCGTTGTCCCTGAGGTTTCCACTTGGCAGAAAGTACAGGCCTTGACGTTCATGAATATAATCGGGAGGGGTCAATAGCCGTCTGAGTGGCCATGCAGTGAGGAGTCCTTGAGACAGCCATCTTGGTGGGAAATGGGGAAAGTGCAGCGCTGAGGCCCCGTTAGCCTGCTTCTTGCCAGGAGGATTGCTGACATGATTATGGAGGCTCTCAAACCCGTTACACCGCCAACCTAATCACTCACCCAGCGAGAACACCCCATCCCATCCTGGAACGCACGTCCCCGGACAGGACACCTGTCCAGGGCTCCAACAGAGGGAAGCTGAATTCACCTTATATGGTTGTGGAATCAGGTGTCAAGGGAAGTAGATCATTTCACCCAGCTGTGAGGGAGGGCCTGGGGAACATTCAACAGCGTCCTTCTCAGGGGCCTTCTCCCCATCACCCCGATGCAGGGTCCTGCTCCCCTTACATCCACTGAACAGACACTAGCCAATTCGGGCTCTTGGCACTTCCCTGATCCATGCTGTAGGGTCCGTGCCACCCACCCCATCTGTTCCCACAGCCTCAACTGCAGCATAAGGAATATATTGACTTCCTGTGATTTACAACCACATTCTCTTCCAGCCCACCCACAATGGCCACCAGGTCCCCTCGTTGACCACAGTGTCCCAAAAGCTTCTGTCTCACTTTTCCTGGCCCCTCTCGTGGTTCACCCCATTAGCTGATTCATCACACCTGCTATGTGCATTTTGCCAGGTTAAGGCTCAGGGAAACCTTATTTACATTCTTTCCCAGTTCTCAAGGGAAGGGACACCTCACTGTCACCTCCAGGTTCCACCAATCATGACGATGACCTCCAGTCAATGGTGGAAACACATTCTGTCCCCTATCTTCTGTTTATAAAGGCAAGGAAACATGTAATACACATTTAAAGATTTCCACTCCAAAAGGATGAAAATAGAAAAAAGAAGCATTGTTTAACAATAAGCCTCAACTCTGTGACAACCTGCTTCTGGGAAGCAACCTGCAGGAAAACATTCATCACGGGGGTCTCATTTTTCCCTTCCAGATCGTGCCAAAGTGGTGAGGGGCCTGCCAGACGTGGCCACAATCATGGAAGATAAGGTACTGACCATGCCCAGCCCACAAGCAGCAGGCCCGTGCTGTGTTCCCTTGCGTATCCATCAAAAATCATGAAACAAGGTAGCACTATGGATTCCAAAGTCCATAGGGCTGGATCCGCCAGAGTCTGGACAAATGACCACACCTCAGTGGTCACATGTAATGTAAAGGAAAGACCTTGAGCTTATGTCAGGCCCATGGGGGTGCTCGCCTCAGCTCTGCCCCATCTCTCTAGGTGTCCCTGGGTGTCACAGGCTTCCGTCTATGAACTTAAGTTTCCACAGGAGTTCAACTAGATGATCCCTAAAACCCTTCCTCTAGAATATGCAAGAGGAATATTCTAGAAAGTGATAGCTCACATTATTATGGTGCTTACTTTGTGCCAGGCACTATTCCATATGCAGTACCTATTTTAGCTTGTGTAACCATCAAGGCCACATGAAATGGAGTATTATTACTAGTCACGCTTTATAGCTGATGAAACTGGGGCCCAGAGAGGTTAAAGGACATACCTAAGGTCACACAGCTTGAAGGGACACAGCTGAGGCAGCCCAGCTCTAGTCTCTGAGTGTTTGACCATGACACGATAGGGCTCTGAGTTACAGCTCATTCAAGAATTTTCAAACTCAATTCATAAATCTTTGGATTAAAGCAATATAGCTTTATTTGCATGGTAAGATCATAATGACAAGTATACAACAAAAAGCAATAAAGCAAAGTTCAAGCCATTCTAAGGTAGGTAATTGTCAGAATAATAATAGCCTGAAATCCTAACACGTAAGTATTCCTGTAGAAAAGTTGAGGATGGAGGATGCAGGGTTAAAGTAAAATGTCTCTCCCTTTAATGGTATCACTTCATGGGCTACAATAAAACACATGTCATGAATTTATCACAAGGAGCAACTGGTGCTGAGAGCTCTCTGGGGGGAGTAAAGGTGAACTCCAATGTCATTACAAGGAGGTAACCCAGCGTTCCCTTCTTGTCTTTTCAGTCCCTGTGCCTCACCTGCATCATCTCAGGAGACCCCGCCCCTGAAATCTCCTGGCTGAAGAATGATCAGCCTGTAACCTTCCTTGACCGCTACCACATGGAGGTGAGGGGATCAGAGGTCACTATCACCATCGACAAAGTCAACAGTGAGGACAGTGGGCGTTACGGAGTCTTTGTCAAGAACAAGTATGGCTCCGAGACGGGCCAGGTCACTATCAGCGTGTTCAAGCATGGAGAGGAGCCCAAGGTGCTGAAGATGTGATGGGCATGTTTAGGCACAGCCTGAGGTCTAGTCTGCATGGACCAGTAGGGTCAACCAATGGATCACAGGCCCAGGGGGCAGGGCATGGGGGAAGGGACAGGGTAGAACCCTGGACACGGCTGGGATGGAGTAGACACACCAAAGTGGAATAGCAAAGACCTTGCTGGGGTCCCCAGAGGCCTTGGGATAGTGGGATCAGCACAGGACTTGGAATGGGACACCCAGGTACAAGACCCAGTTTCAGTTCTGCACTCTCCTTTCTTTCTTACCCATCAAATGGGGATTCCTACTCCTAGGGATTGTTTATGAAAACCCTTTATAAACCATATACCAGTGGTTCTCAACAGCAGGCAATTTTGTCCCCCTGTGGACATTTGGCAATGTCTAAATTTTGGTTTGTCACAGCTGGGGGTGACTACTGGCATTTAGTAGGTAGAGGCCAGGGATACTGCTAGACACCACAGCTCCCCACCACATGGAATATTCGACCCAAATGTCAATAGTACCGAGATTGGTTAGCCCTACCAGAAACTGGTATATCACAATATCCCTCTCTCCGGATACTGTATTTTCCATTCACTTAAGTTCAACAGACGTTCATTGGAAGTCGAGCATGTGCCAGGCAGGGGATGGCATCAGGAGCACACAGATAAATAATATGCAGGCCCCACCCTCAAGGACACCACAGCCCATTGGTAGAGTCAAACCTGGGTGCAAATGACTCCAGGACAAGGCAGATGATAAGGATTATAAAACAGGTCCAAATAAAGTGCCACTAGTGGTCAGAAGAGAGTAACAGATGTTTGTCCCAATTGGGGAAAGTGGGCTTTGAAACACCTTCATGGAACTTGCAGAGTTGGTGTTGGAGTGTGAAAAATGAGTCCGATTTGGCGATGGTTATGGGAGGAGGACATTTCAGGGGTAGGGCATTGTGAGGGCAAAGGTGAGGAGGTGCAGTCTTCCTCTGTCTTGGTGGCGTTGGTGGTCTTGGTGACTTTGGATGAGAGTTGAATGACTTTCAGGACTTCTTCCAGTTCAGGGCCTCTGCCTGGTATGACAGATATGGGCTGGCCTTTCTTGATGGGCCTCAATTAGGAGCTGGGCATGTCACCACCCTCCAATTTCCTTCTTTTTAAAAATAAGATTTGCAGGGGGTGGGTGTTTATAAAGCTATAGATGTTTGTTGTAAATTTTTGGAAACCCCTGAAAATGATAAAGGAGAAAATAAAAATCAACTATGCTCCCAACACCAGAAGATAACCTACCTCTGATTTCTGAAATGACTTCTGAACTTCAGGATAAAATGAATCACTCCTACATTTACCACCTATACATGTATCAAGCTGTGGGTAACTTATATCCCCCAGTGGCTCATGTTCTGGGATCATGGTGCAGTCAGGCCAGGTGTTCAGTGAATGGGGTAGGGGACCCGGGAGCCTGACCATGCCCTAGCTGGGAATGAATATGGGGAAACTGTGCAGGCCTTGGAGGCAAACACACCTTGGGTGATTCTTTTCCTTTCTCTGAGCCTCAATTTCCCACCTATAAAACAAGAAGGCTGAAAGTTCATTTTCGAGGGCCCTTTCAGCTGACACGGAGATCTTTATTACTTCCCAGGACTCAGTTCTCTTTTGTTTTTCTCTTCTTATGACCATGTGAGGAAGAAAAAGGCTCCATCCTTACCCGCCCTCCAACTCTCATACTTGGTACCTCAGAGGAGAGACTTGGCTTCTTTCATGTGTCAATGAAAAATGTCACCAATTTCAAAGACATCGGAAAGCACAGTATGCATGCACTTTATCCTCAAAACCACAGGCTTCCATATGTTTACCTGTGTACTTCATCTCACACAGCACCTTACCTTTTCTTTCACTTTATCATCACCCCCACACAGGGAGTAGGCGGAGATCGTGATGATAATAAATTACAGAGGCACAACACCTAAAAGGTTACAAAGCATGCTCATATCTCAGTGTTCATCAGATCCAATGGGACAGCTTCACTGGCCCCACTTTTACAGTTAATGGCAATTGAGAATCTGAATGGTAAATGGCAGAGTCGGGACAAGAACAAGAGTCCCTGGATCCTGCTTCAGAGGATATTGTGCTCTGCCATGCTGCCCCTGAGCAATGCAGAGGATACATGGAGCCTGAAGCCCAGACCCCAGAGTTCTCAATAAAACACCTGAGAATTGCCAAAGTAATGAATAAGCGAATCAGTGAGTGGATGGGTAAATAAAGGTGGTTTGTTGGCCCCATTGTCCAGAAGGGTAAAATTTTCTCCATGGGAGAAGGGGGTGTTGGGTGGGGGACTCTGGTACAGAGCAATTTGTCAGGCCGGCCGAGTGGCGCGGTGGTTAGGCGCTGGCTTGGGAAGCCAGTGGCCCCGGTTCGGGACCCACATATGAGGGTCAGTGAGACTGCCCTCAAAGAAAAAAAAAAAATAGAGCACAGAGCAATTTGTCATGAGTTCCTCCCTGAGTAGCGTTTAGCCCTCCTGTTGGCCCTGATGGAGAGTGGTCTGAGCGCCCCCTATTGGTGGGAAGTGGGTTTGCATGCTAAGAAGAAGCTCAGAAGCCGTACATCATGGGGCTGGAAATGCTGTGAACCATCTGATTCACTGAGAGGAAAAGGGCTGGACATTGACTTAATCACCAATGGTGGATGATTTAATCAATAATGTGTAAGTCATGAAACCTCCATGAAGACCCCTAAATGAAGAGATCTGTAGGGCTTCCAGGTTTGTGGACACTTCAAGGTGCTGGGAGGGTGTGCACCCAGAGAGCCTGGAGGCATCACACCTTCCTATTCCTTGCCCTATGTACCTCTTCACTTGGCAGCTCATTTGTATCCGTTATAATATTCTTCATAATAAACCAGTAAATGGAAGGGAAATGTTTCCCTGAGTTGCGTGAACTGTTCTAGCAAATTATCAAATCTGAGGAGGAAGTCACAGGAACCCTCAGTTCGGTGGCAACCTGGGACTTTCGACTTGTGTCTGAAGTGAGGGCAGTCTTGTGGGACTGAGCCCTTTACCTGTGGAATCTGACACTCCCTCTGGGTAGTTGTGTCAGAATTGAGTTGAATTGTAGGACAACCAGTTGATGTCTAGAGATTTGGAAAACTGGTTGTTGGTATGGAAAAACCCACACATTTGGTGTCAGAAATGTTGTGAACAGGTCAACCACCTCCCCATGGGGTCTTTTCCATCTTCATCTATTCTGTATTACCTGAGCCCAGGGTAGCTGGCGGTAGACAACATCCAATGAAGCCAGACTCCCTAGCTTCACCTTATTCACACTGTACAGCCTGAACACTGCCCTTCCTTATTCTCCCCTTCCTGACCTATTCCCAATGGCCTCTACGTCTGCCCCTGGCCTGGACTACTCCCAGTATCCTGCTTGCTGGACCCCTCTTGGTTTCTCCTTAGCTACAATTCCCACTTGCTCCTTGTATTCTTTTATTGGCTCATCCTGGGAAACATCTCAGTTGTGCTAGCCTGCTCCCTGGTATCCTGCCTGGGACTCAGAAAGTCAGGAACTCTTGTCTCCCTGATCTGGTGGAGCCCAGCAGCAAACACACGATCCCAGCATTCTCCGGGAATCTTCCATGGATCTCCCGGCACGCTGGACTTCCAGGGAGCCAGGTAGGGTGTGCAGGTTGAAGGAAGGACAGCCAGCCAATGGATTGCCCCTTTATCACACCACCAGCCACTCCTCACCCACACCTGTTCTGCTACCTTTCAAATACCAGCCCTGGGTGCAATCCTTGGCCTAAAACATTAAGAGCAACAAACAGGAAGAGTATAGGGAGCAAGAACCCTGATGGAAAATGACGGGCCTGTGTAACAATTAACCTCTACCCACTCAGCCTCAGCTGCTGCTCTTGTCAGATGCTTTCAATACCTTGAAATTTCCAAATCACTTCAGGCAACTTGGGTGACATTTTCATGCCAAATATAGTTTCAGAATCAACGCTCCGCAGATGTCTCTAGCTAGAGAAAGCCAGATATTTTATTTTCAGCATTTGAGAAAAGTATCAACCCTGAGGCCAGAGGAGTTTCAGCCAATAAGTGCCCTGAGTTGAGAGCAAAACAAATTGCACAGCAAGTGAGGAATGTGCCTCTCCTCCCTGGGGCCTCCCAGAAGCCCACGTGCCCTTCGGCTGACTTGTATATCATCACTTCCTGTTCTGGCAGATCTAAAGAAAGAGAAACACGGGGCTGCACACAAGTCTTTTCATTCCAATCATAGAAAGGTTTGTGGTAAAATATGTCTTTGAGCTTGCTTTAAAATGCTCTAGTTGCGGGGGGGGGGGGGGGATGGGAAGAAAGGAGATAAATGAAAAAGGTGGAAAATTATGGATGATTCTTGAAGCTGGGTGATGGGTACCTGGGGGTTCATACTACCATTCTCACTACTTTAGTATGTGTTTGAAATTTTTTTGTAATAAAAAATTTTAATGACTCCATGGGAAACCAATCTTCAGCTGTCTTTTCATCTGGAGTCATATTAGTTATAAACCCAGCAATTAGTCAAGGACGTTAGATACAAGCAAGTGAGCACAGGCTTCCTCTCTTGCAGGCAAGTATATAGCCTGTTATTTTTTAATGGCACTAATTAAAATTAATGGTAACATAGATACCCTGCAAGAAATAATTACCAAGTAAGGGCTGTAGTTTTTGTTGTCGTTTTTGTTTTTAATTATATATCCAAATGATTCATCGACTGCATTCATTCAACACAATCATTCAACACTGAGCTTATGATGTAGCAGGAACAAACAAAATTAAAGCTTGGTGCTATAAGCTGATGTCCAGCTTTCCTTTTCTTGATGCCTAACTCAAGTGATTTAAGCTTTCTGCATCTGGTCTGTAAAAGGAAGTCTGCTGTAACAATTAAATGCATGGGTGCTTGCCCAGGAACTAGCACAATGCCTAATAGGAGTGAAACAAATGGTAGATTTCCCCACGCATCCATTCCTTGTTTGGGGAGGCAGCGGGGAAGGTCACGGTCTGCTGGGGAAGACAGATGACGGAGCAATCCAGTTCCTACAGAGCTCAACAGTTTCTTCCCACTTTTTTGAGTGATGACAGTATAAATGCTTCTGGGAGACAGGAGCTCACAATCTCACAAGGGAGTTTAAAGTAGTATCTGTTGTATTTTTTTCAATGATAGAAATTACAAATGCTTGTTATAGAAAGATTGGATGAGACAGAAAAGAGTCAAGAAAAAAAGTAAAAATATCCACAAGCCCACCAACCAGAAATAAGTACAGGGGAAGACACTGCTTATTAACTAGCCTAACAGATATCCCCACCCTTTCCCCATAGCCACTTCCAGTTTAGAGACAAGGAAGTTAGATACTCACTTTCCCAGGGCCCTTGTAGCTGGGGGCAGTCACAGGACTTGTTTCTGGTCAGAGAGACCTTAGCAGAAATTTGCTGGGGCATCTTGGTAGGCTCTTGATGTTCCTGAGAAAAGGAACAAACACTGCAGGCACAGTGCTACTCCCCTTCTTCCTTCCTGCCTCAACTGTGGAAATGATGTTTGGAGCTGGGGCAGCCATCTTGGGACCATAATGAAAAGAAAGTGGCAGAGATACCAGCCCTGACATCACCAAGCAGCTGACACCAGACCCTCAGACCTCCAGACTACTTATGAAGAGAAAAATAAACCCCTCTGTACTTATGGAACCATAAATCAGGTTTTCAATTCCTTGGAGCTGAAAGCATCCCCAATTCACGCACTATTTGTTAAGATTTTTTTGGTGTACTTCATGCTAGTCTTCAGAGTGTTGAGAAATCTTATATATAATTTAACATTCTGGATTTTTCATATGCCATTGAACCATAAGAATTTTATCACATCACCAAAAACCATTCCCAAACCCCATATTAGTGTTGGTCTATCATGTAATGATATATCCTTCCCATATTGCTAAAAATACTTCCTAATTTTTCACTATTAAAAATAAAACTGGGGGCCAGCCGAGTGGCACATTGGTTAAGAGTTGGCTTGGGACGCCAGCCAGTGGCACCAGTTCGGATCCCACATATGAGGGCCAGTGACACTGCCCTCTACAGGTAACAACAGCTCCACCTGGAGCTGGGATGCACAAACCCTGGCAACGGTATAGGCTGCTGCAATGGGTTGCCATAGGCTGCAGTGAGTGGCCAGCAGCCAGCGTGAGCGGCTGGCAGCCAGCCAGTGAACTGCCAATAGCCACAGTGAGCGATCATCCAGATACCGGCAACCAATCTGCCTCATCCGGGAAGAGTGCAATGACAATACCAACATGGGCCAGTGAAGCAATGTCCTCCACAACTAGACTGAAGAACAAAAAGACAGCAACTTGTCTGTTCCTCGCCCCCAATTCCCCAATAAAATTAAAAAAAAAAAAAAAAGAGCTGAGCTCTGAGCAACAGCAGTTTGATGCCCAGCCTAGACAATAAAATAAAATAAAACTGGGATGGATGCCCTTGTATATAAATCTTTGAACCTGTATCTCTGAAAAAATTCTCTAGGATAGATTCTACAAGAGGAATTATTGGATCAAGGGCATGTATTCCTAGGTTGAAAACAGATTAGCTACACAACAAGAATGGAGACCAGCAACCAGTGATGGTACCTGGGCCTTCCCCTCAGGGCACAAGTTAGAAGTTGGTGAATCAATCAACACGAATTTGTTGAGTTGCTATTTCACTCCAGGCATTATGCTAGGCACTGGTGATATAGTGATAACCAAAACAGACATAAGCCCTGCTCACAAGAGAATGAGATTTATCAGATGGTTACCCAGAGAGATGGCTGGTTTTTATTGAACCATGGCCAACTGATAAAAGGGCAGGCTCGCCATGAAGTTCAAAAGCAAAAACCAACTGAGGAAAACATTTGTGATCTATATGGAAACTATAAGGCTAATAAACATACTATACAATTACAATCCAATCATATCATGACTAGTTTATCATGACTATTATCAAAAATGATGTTGCAAGAAACATATTGAGATACATGGAAAGATGTTCTGAAGAGATTTTAAGAATCAAAAGACAGGGCCGGCTGAGTGGCGCATTGGTTAAGCGCTGGTTTTGGGATGCCAGCGGCCCCGGTTCGGATCCCACATGAGGGCCAGTGACACTGCCCTCTACAACTAACAACAGCTCCACCTGGAGCTGGGCTGTGCAAGCCCCGGTGATGGTGTGGGCTGCAGCCCCTGCTGCAGTGGGCTGCCATAGGCTACAGTGAGTGGCCCGCAGACAGCGTGAGCGGCTGGCAGCCAAGCGTGAGCTGCCAATAGCCGCGGTGAGCGACATCCAGAGGCCAGGGACCGATCTGCCTCATCCGGGAAGAGCACAATGACGATACCAACAGTGAAGCAACATCCTCCGCAACTAAAAACTGAAGAACAAAAAGACAGCAACTTGTCTGTTCCCCTTCCCCGATTCCCCAACGCTGTTCCCCTCCGCCAATTCCCCAATAAAATCTTTAAAAAAAAAAAAAAAAAAAAAAAAGAATCAAAAGACAGATTTCAAACAGTATATAGAATGTGATCTTTTTCTATTAAAACAAAAACTTTTTTTTTTTTTTTTAAAGATTTTATTGGGGAATTGGTGGAGGGGAACAGCGTTGGGGAATCGGGGAAGGGGAACAGACAAGTTGCGTCTTTTTGTTCTTCAGTTTTAGTTGCGGAGGATGTTGCTTCACTGTTGGTATCGTCATTGCGCTCTTCCCGGATGAGGCAGATCGGTCCCTGGCCTCTGGATGTCGCTCACCGCGGCTATTGGCAGCTCACGCTTGGCTGCCAGCCGCTCACGCTGGCTGCGGGCCACTCACTGTAGCCTATGGCAGCCCACTGTAGCAGGGGCTGCAGCCCACACCATCACTGGGGCTCGCACAGCCCAGCTCCAGGTGGAGCTGTTGTTAGCTGTAGAGGGCAGTGTCACTGGCCCTCATGTGGGATCCGAACCGGGGCCGCTGGCATCCCAAAACCAGCGCTTAACCAATGCGCCACTCAGCCGGCCCAAAAACAAAAACTTTATATTTTAGAAGACTAGAATAAACATCAAAATGTTAGTGAATTCCCTGGATGGTGGGATTACAACTGATGTTTATTTTTTTTCTCTTATCTGTATTTTCAAAATCTCTATAATAACTTGCATTCTATTTTAAACAAAAAGAGAAACAAGAACGTTTGAATGTTTTATAAGCTACCACAGACACTTACCCTATCTCTTGCCAAACTAGTCTCCCCTTATTTTCTGTATTCCAGGTTTCAAGATCCTGTTTATTTTTGCTTTTGTATCTCACATGTTAATGGTACCTGGTACCTTCACTTCATAACCCTTTGAGACTTTTTAAATTTCAGATATTGTATTTTATGGTTTTGAAATTTCCATTTGGTTCTTTTTTATAATTTCTATTTCTCTGTCAAGACTTCCTATCTTTTCCTTTTTAAAAATTTATTTCTTTACTTATTTATTTTAAGATTTTTATTAAAATATAGCTAACATACAATATTATATTAGTTTCAGGTGTATACCATAGTTATTCAACATTTATATACCTAAAGTGATCACCACCTGACATTGCACCGCTCTATCACAATATTACTGACTATATACGCTATGCTCTACATTACATCAGGTGTACAGCATAATGGTTTGACATTTATATAATTTAAGAAGACATCCCCCTAACTAGCCTAGTACCCACCTGGTACTATACATAGTTATTACTATATTATTGATTATATTCCCTATGCTTTACATCCCACTATTTTGTAACTTCCAATTTGTATTTCTTAACACCTTCATCTTTTTCACCCTGCCCCAACCCCTCTCCCATCTATTACCCCAACAAATCTAGTACCCACCTGATACCACACATAGCTATTACAATATTATTGACTATATTCCTTATGCTATACCTTACATCCCCATAACAACTGGTTTGTACTTTTTCTTTTTTTTTCTTTTTTGAGGGCAGTGTCACTGGCCCTCATATGTGGGCCGAACCAGGGCCACTGGCTTCCCAAGCCAGCACCTAACCACCGCACCACTCGGCCAGCCCCCAGTTTGTACTTCTTAATCCCTTCCCCTTGCGGGGGACCAGCCTCCGATGACCAGGGTTTCCCTCAGGTGGAGACGGCGTCGGCGAGGGAGGAAAATAAGGGAGACAGTGGAGACACCGGGGGAGTTAAAGAGAAAAGGAAAAAAGTGTCACACTTTATTGCCAGAGCAAGTTCTTTTTATAGGGATACTTGACCATTGTCTCAATCACATGAGTTTGGTGGTTTCTAGTTCCCAGAATTTACTCAGTCTTTACTTATCTCTACACACGCCTAAAGAGTGGTTGCCATGACTACCTAGCCATTATCCCAAATTCCAGCAGCTAGACTCACAGGGCTATACTAAAAGGACTAGGAGTGGCTGTGCTTAGGGTAAAACCATCTAAAATCTATTCCTATGTAAATACAATACTTAACATCTTTTGTCCTAGGAGGGCTACATCGGTTTCTCAGTCAAAGCTTCAGTATCAGTTAAAGAATTTAAACAAAGTTGTTAATTAACATACCCTATGGTCAGGGAGGAGCTGCCTCTTACCGGAACTCTCATGGCCTGAAGACCTTTAATCTTCAAGGAGACCATTCACGGCAGGGCCCTTAGTCCACAGGCAGGCTTCTTGGCCTATATTGTCAGAGGTCTGTGCCTCAGTTTCCAAGGGGATTGAGTCCCCAATATCTCAGTTCAGGGGTCCCCTCAGGTTGTAGCCTGTTTTAGGGAGTTTCCTTCTCTTTAGGAAATCTTGCCCCATCTCTGGCTTACACAACCAGCTATCATCAGGGTACCACAAGAACTTGTCACAAATGCAGTGAATATATTGTCTCCTATAGGAGGAAAGGCACATGGGTTCATAGAGGCTGGAGATATTACATGACCAACCATAATGCAGCACTTCCAATATCCAGTGTTGAGCAGGGCAATGTGGCCTTGTCAGATGTCGGCTCCCGGCATCCCCTTTTTCAGCTACCCTCAAAACCCCTCCCACCTGGAAACCATCAAAATGTTCTCTGTATCTGTGAATTTGTTTGTTTATTTTGTCCTTGAATTACACTTATAAGTGAAATCATATGACACTTTTCTTTCACTGTCTGACTTACTACACTTAGCACAATATGCTCTAGGTCCATCCATGTTGTCACGGATGGAAAAATTTCATTCTTTCTAATGACTGAGTAATATTCCATTGTATATATGGTACCACCTCTTCTTTATCTAGTTGTCCATCGATGGACACTTAGGTTGTTTCATATCTTGGCTGTTGTAAGTCATGCTGCAATGAATATAAGGATGCAGAGGTAGAACGGCAGTAGCCTGGTTGATGGAGACTCAGCTACGGCAGCTGCCTGCCTGTGCATGCTGGGAAGGGGGAGGGCTCAACAAAGAAACAATGGCTTCCACCAGCACCTCCATCTGGGAGAAAGCTGCTCCCCCAGCCCTCACTCAGAAGCCAGAAGACTCAGCTCCTCCCCATATGTCCCTTTCACCTTTCAAGCTGCTGCCCCAGCACTGGAGCTCAGAGCGAGTGAATCCATCAACAAGTAAGTCCGTACATGGGCCCTCCAAGAGGAGTGCCTCGGAGTGTAGCTGCCCTCCATCCCACTCAGCCACAATCTCCACTGGTTTTCACAACCAGAAATTAAGGGGACTTCTCTTCGCCGCACTGGAACCCTGAGCTGGGGAACCTGGTGCCGTGTTGGGTCCCTCCAGGGAGGGACCTCTGCAGCCGAGATATCCTTCTTGATTTTTAATGGCCACAAGCAGCAGTGGGACCACCCTCTTCTGGGTCTCTGCCCCTCCTACCAGTCTCAAGGTGGCTTCTTCTTTATGTCCATAGTTGTAGGACTTCAGCTCAACAAGACTTCAGGTGATTCTCAATGATGGTTATTCTGTAGTTCAGTTGTATTTTTGATGTGGTTGTGAGGGAAGGTAAACACAGCATTTATCTACTCTGCCATCTTGACAGGAAAAAAATCCTATCTTTTCCTGTTTTTATAAACATATTTTCCTTTACAGCAAAGAGCATAACTATAATAGTTGCTTTAAAATCATAATCTGGTCATCTCAAGGTCAGTCTCTATTATCTTTTGAAAATGGATCACATTTCCTTTTCTTTATATGTCAAATAATTTGGGGTTGCATTGTGAATGTTATATTATGGAGACTCTGGATTCTGTTAAATTCCTCTTAAGAGTGCTGATGTTTGTAGGGGTTGTTTTTTGTAGGGGTTGTGGACTCAAAACACAAACTTTGTCTTTGGGGAAACAACACAAATGTCAGTTTACTTCTTTTATTTTTAGCTGATCTGCTTGTAGTCTGTCCTACATATGTGTGATTTAGACATCAGCCAGTGATTTGGGCAGAATTTATAAAGAACTTGTGGCTCCTTTTCTTTCTGACATTCACCTTTCCAGAATCTCCCTATCACTTCCCAGTGACTGTGGTTGCCCTCAACTCTGGGTTTTCAGTCCATAACTACTACAAGCTGTCTATTAGAGTGTTAAGACACCTTCAAATTGTGTTGGCTGTAGTGTGCTGGAAGCCATTTAAAAATGAGAAACTCAGGGCCAACCAAGTGGCTCAGTTGGTTAAGAGCTCACTCAAGAGTGTGAGCTGAGTGCTCGCTTCGGCAGCACATATACTAAAATTGGAACGATACAGAGAAGATTCGCATGGCCCCTGCGCATGGATGACACGCAAATTTGTGAAGCGTTCCATATTTTTTCAGTCAGAGAAGGACAAATACCATATGATCTCACTCATTTGTGGAATCTGAAAAACTGTATGAATGAGCAAAGTAAACAGAAACTGTCTCATAGATATAGAGGAAAAATCAGGGTTGCTAATTGGAAGAGGAATGGGGATGAGGGAGAAGGGGAAGGGATTAGACAGCAAAAATAGGCAACTACAATATTGCTACTGGGATAGGAAAAACAGTTTGGGGAATATAATTAATAATGTTGTAAATGTTCTGAGGAATGTCAGATGACCATAGGTCTTGTTAGGGAGACCATTTCATGGATGGAGTAGAGGTTTGATCACTGCACTGTATTACTAAAGCGGAGGGGGTATACCTACTGTAATTGAATATATATAGATAGTCACGGGATGTGGATTATACTGTGGAAGAGAGTCAGAGGAAGAGTAATAGATATATATGATATGGGGGGGAGTGGGGTGGTGTATTGTGGGTGGGGCGTTGTCACTTTGAGGGGTAAAATGTATAACTATTGCACTGTGTTGTACACCTGAAACTAATTAAAAAAATAAGTAAATAAAAAAAAAAAAAAAGAGTGTGGTGAGCTGAGGGCCAGCCGAGTGGCACGGTGGTTAAGGGCTGGCTTGGGAAGCCAGCAGCCCCGGTTCGGTCCCACATATGAAGGCCAGTGATGCTGCCCTCAAAAAAAAAAAAAAGAGTGTGAGCCGAGCTCTGAGCAACAGCCGTTCAATGCCCAGCTCAAGCTGAGCTGCCACTGAGCTGCCAATAGGTGGCAGAATGGCTCAGCTAAAAAAAAAAATTAAAAAAAAAATAAGAAACTCATCAGGTGCCATACACTTCTTTCAAATGTTGACTCTTCTCTAGAATCTGCCTGCTTTGGTTTATTCTTCAGTGCTTTAGGTCAATTTTTTTCCCTTCAAGTTAATAGCTGTAGTTGGCAGGAGGATCAGTCTAGTTGGAGCGAACTTGGCCTCTGTGGGCTACACCCCATCTCCATGGGCCAAGGGATCCTTGGAACCAAGGGAACATGGCTACATGGAGCATATGACACCTCCCCTTAACTAGACACCTAGTACGCAGCACCCAAAATTCTCTGACCAAATGACCCCAAACTCAATTCCAGGACCTACATGGACCTCTTTCCCAGATGTGGAAGACAGAATAATGGATGCCCAAAGATGTCCACTGAAAATAAATTTTAATAGTTGGATAAGAAAGTTGTGGTCCAAATGTGAAAGAAATCGATCTAAATTAGAACAGGGAAGCAATATACAGAATGAGGAGAGACCTAGAATGCATTAGAAATGTGATGAAGATGGCACATATCGCTTGGTGAGAAGGGTATAGTGATTAAGTGTGTGGATGCAGGGGACAGGCCATCAAGATTAAATCCCAGCTCTATCACTTAATCTCCTTGTGGTTCAATTCCCTCATCTGTAACATGGGCATACTATTATACCTTCTTCTTTGGGTAGCTGTGAGGACTAATTAATTATTTTGTGTAAAGCCCTTTGTAATGTGCCTAGCATGTGGTAATTGCTTTAAAAAGATCAGCAAGTCTTGTTAGCTAATCCCAACAAGAAAATACTCAGAAATGCCAGGAAAAAAAGAATGGTATGGGATAGGCATAATCCAAAAATAATACATGTTGTGATTTTATTTTATTTTTTTTAAGATTTTATTGGGGAACTGGGGAAAGGGAACAGACAAGTTGCTGTCCTTTTGTTCTTCAGTCTAGTTGTGGAGGATGTTGTTTCACTGACCCATGTTGTTATCATCATTGCGCTCTTCTCGGATGAGGCAGATCAGTTGCTGACCTCTGGACAGCCACTCACAGCGGCTCTTAGCAGTTCACACCAGCTGCCAGCCACTCATGCTGGCTGCCAGCAACTCACTGTAGCCTATGGCAGCCCACTGCAGCAGGGGCTGCAGCTATGCCTCCCCCAGGGACTCACAGCAGCCCAGCTCCAGGTGGAGCTGTTGTTCACCATCTTAGCTGTAGAGGGCAGTGTCACTGGCCCTCATATGGGATCAGAAAAGGGGCCGCTGGTGTCCCAAGCCAGCTCTTAACCAATGCGCCACTCAGCCGGCCCTACATATTGTGATTTTAAACAATTACTGATGTGTGATTTTAAACAATTGCTGATATGTGTGAAAGAAGAATCCATTTGAAATTGACTCTGGGGACATTCTCCTTGAGTGACATTGAATTAGTAAAGAGGAAATATTGTTTTAGCTCTACTTAGATAATGATAATATGTAAACTCTGTTTTTTGGAGGTCAAAAGAGGACTGTGGAAAATTGATGGGAAAGGAAAGATACATTGATCCTCAAATGCATATAATGTCATAATGAGAACGGGAAGATAGGAAATGAAGGTTGTATAACCCACAGGAAGTCAATAGAAATGTCTAAAATCAATACAGTGAGAAATAACCACACAAACCTATTTTTAGAGGTATATCGGGTGACCACTAGAAAACAACCATTTAAAGTGATAGATTCCAGATTGCTTTCTGAGGATAGGGAGGCTACTAATAACATTTAGTTTGTTTAGTAGTTCTCTAATAACAGCATCTCTGATGCTAAAGCAACCTCAGAGTCAGACTTCAAGGGTTCAAATCTCAGCTCATTTATCTTGGCCTAATCACTTAACCTCTCCAGCACTCAGTATTTTCAGCTGCCAAGTGGTGATAATGACAAGCCTACCTACCTAGGTGATTGTGATGCTCTCCATTATCAAAGGACGGGTTGGAGCTGGGCTTTGAGGTGATTTAGCTTCTAGCAGAGACTTCCCCTATTTAATCTTGAATCAGAAACTGAAGTGAATATGTTAACATAGCAGATTACAAAAGTATGCAGCTTGCTGGCCAAAGAGCTTAGATCTCCCTGGCAATAGTAACTCACTGTTGTCAGCTGGGGTGGGGCCCAGGGGACAACCGGACTGGCAGCTCAGAGAGATTTGTTCCTCCTGATTTTGACCAGAGGAACTGGCATTCCCAGCTTGAACGGCCTAGGTCGCCTTTAGTGGCTTCCCACTTGCTTTTGTACTGATTTCACAGGATACTAAAGATACTTAATAACATTGTCTCATTATACATCTGGTGCTCACCACATGACCGTGTTCCCAAATAGTTTGCATTCTAGGGAAATAAAAATAATGCTTTGGGGGCCGGCCGAGTGGCGCGGTGGTTAAAATAAATAAATTAATTAAAAAAAATAACGCTTTGAGTACCCGATGCTATGCTGGCAAATTGTTTCATACATACATATATATACACATATTTACATATATACGTCTATATTTCATTCATATCATACAACTGATCTTTACCATTGCCTCTTTGTAGATGTATGCGTAACCAATTAGGGAGAGGAAGATCAGGGAGGTTAAGTGATTTGCCAGAGTCTGCACAGGTGGTAAATGGTTGAACCCAGATCCAAAGCCCAGGCTGTCAGCTCTAAGACTCTTTTGACTATATGCCATGATGCCTGTGTAACATCTTTCACATTCTTCAATATTTCCCCTGAAAATTTGACATATTAATCATTAAATTCAAATAGCTAGCTGGACCTGGCCAATATAACAGCCACTAGCCACATGTGGCTTCTGAACACTTGAAATGTGTCTGGTCCAAATTGAGATGTGCTGAAGTATAAAATATATACTAATTTCTAAGACTTAATACAATGAGAACATAAAATAGCTCATTAATAATTTTTATATTGATTCCATGATGAAATAATATTTCAGATATATTGGGATAAATAAAATGTTATTAAAATTAATTTCACCTGTTTTTTATTTTTTTATTTTATTTATTTTTTTATTTTTTTGAGGGCAGTGTTACTAGCCCTCATATGTGGGACTGAACCGGGGCCACTGGCTTCCCAAGCCAGCGCTTAACCACCGCACCACTCGGCCAGCCGTGTTTTTTATTTTTTTAATGTGGCTTATGTTATATTTCTATTGGACAGAAAGCCAACTAGACTGTTTAAATAATAGAGACATTTGTGGTTCAATAAAAAATTAAAATTAAAATTAAAAACTGGTGGAGAAGTTAGGTGGAGAGTTCAAGTCTTAGCTTTGACATTATCTGGCTGTGTGGCCTTAAGTTAACTACTTACCTCTCTGAGCCTCAGTTTCCTCTCAGATGAGGGCCTGGATCAGATGATTTCAATGAGTCTTCCACCCTGATAGACTAAGTTTGCACCAGCAACCCCCTCAACTCCCAGCACTTACACCTTTGTCTTGTAGGGAGTTTCTCAGCTGGGAGAGTTATCTGCCCTTCCCTGGTCATAAATTCCTTGAGGAAAAAACAAAAGTAAATCATTGCCCCCCTGACTCCCAATTGCAGTTTCTCATCACTGAAGTAAGCACATAGTCAACACAATAATAACTTGCTGGTGGTTTGATATTTGTTTAAAGTCTATTCATAATAGACTTCCTTTACCTTTAGCTCTCTATTTCCCCGGCATTTCCTCAAAGATTCCAAAGAAAATGAGAGTATAGTTTGGCAAAAGTTTATGCAACTTCTTGCCACCTGGTATGTAACAAGTGAAGTAAAAGCTGAGGTAGGCATCATCTTCTAGCCCAGGACTTTGGATCGTACTTCAATCGTTAAAAGTAGCAGAATTATAAACAAAGTGGGTGACTTTTTGTTTTAGGTGTGTTTTCACCCATTTTGAAGAGGTTTCCCAAGCCACATTGTCAATTATGAAACTAATTTGATTGAAATTAAAACACGAGGGAATTCATCCCACGAACAACAGTTCCTCTCATTTCTGCTTTTAAGACTGTGTTCTAAATTTAATTAGATCATGATGTCACTGCCTGAGGACAGGTGCAAGGTCTTCATCATCTTGATATTTAGTGCCTTCGTGGCATTGGGCAAATTGGAGAATGCCAAAAAAATCTTTGCTGAATGGAAATAGAAAAAAACAAACCTGGGGTAGCAATACTTATATACTTAAAATAGACTTTAAAACAAAGGCTCTATCAAGAGGCAAAGAAGGACCCAGAAGGGCCGGCCGAGTGGCGCGGTGGTTGGGCGCTGGCTTGGGAGGCCAGCGGCCCCGGTTCGGGACCCACATATGAGGGCCAGTGACACTGCCCTCAAAAAAAATAAAAAAAAAATAATAATAATGAAGAAAAGAATGAATGTTATAAAAAAAAAATATGTATAGAGCTCCTATTGTGAGTCAGGCACTGTTCTAGGCATTGGGGTCTCTATTCTAGTGAAAGGGAGATAATAAACAAATGAACAAATAAACAATATCATCAATTCTACTCGTAGGTATAGGCCCAAAACAATAGAAAACAAGGACTCAAACTAACTTGTACACTTCTTAGTAGCACTACTCAAAATAGCTAAAAGGTAGAAACAACCCAATGCCCATCAACAGATGAATGGATAAGCAAAATATGGTACATATATACCATGGAATATTATTTATTCTTAAAAAGAATGAAATTCTGACACATGCTATAACATAGATGAAACTTGAAAGCCAGACACAAAAGTGCAAATATGGTATGACTCCACTTACAAGATAAA
Source organism: Aselliscus stoliczkanus (assembly GCA_033961575.1). Taxonomy (NCBI): domain Eukaryota; kingdom Metazoa; phylum Chordata; class Mammalia; order Chiroptera; family Hipposideridae; genus Aselliscus; species Aselliscus stoliczkanus. Next base: position 166,334,122 of record CM066730.1, read on the forward strand.
CCTACACTAGGCAAATTCATAGAGACAAAAAAGCAGCACAGAGTTTACTAAGAGCTAGCAAGAGGAGGGCATGGGGAGTTGCTGTTTAATCAGTGTAGCGTTTCTGTTGGAATGATGAAAAATTCTGGAAATAGATAGTGGTGACAGTTATGCAACATTGTCAATGTACAATGCCACTGAATTGTACACTTAAAAAACTGGTCAAGTACTCTTTTTGGCAGCACACATACTAAAATTGGAGTGATACAGAGAAGATTAGCATGGCCCCTGCGCAAGGATGACACGCGAATTCGTGAAGCATTCCATACTTTGTGCAGTGTCCCGGCCTCCTCACACCCTTTGCTGATTAGCTCCCAAGAAACAATGAGTCAACGCACAATGTAGGGCACTCAATAGCAAAACTGTGACTTTTCTCAGTAAAAATATTCGTGTAAGGCAATCTGAAATGAAAACAAGATTGAGTTACACCTGGATACTTATGTGCAAATAAGTCGACTTGCATTTCCTTCATAAACCTTAAAAACAAAATAAAAAAACTGGTAAAATATCTCTCTCGGGGAGAAAAGTTTACTAGAGGAGGATAAAGGTGCATGCCCTTTTTGGGATCTGCCAGGTACGAGATGCCCCTAAAGAAATCTGCCCAAGACAGATACCTGCCGGAAGCTGATGATATCAACAGAAAGGGGCTGGATATCAGACCGTCAAACACAGAAACTGAGATGGGGTGGCGGGCCAGAGGAGGCATCCTCCACTCCATGAAACTGTTGGCAGAAGTCCCCAGTGAGAAGACCTAAAAAGAAATCCACAGGTACACCTCATGAAACAGTAATCTTGGAACTTGCACAACATCCAGAGGCGCCAATGCCAGATTGCTCATGAAGCCACCAAGGGAGACCCCTCTTCCCGCTGGTCCAATCCTGCAGGGACCCCCAACAGCAGCTGATGAGTGAGGAGGAAGTAGAAGGAGAAACAGACAGGTGCTGACCACAACATCGTCCCATCTCTGCAGGCTTCCACACCTGGGAAACGAGAAACGCAATTGGATACCAGGCTGCAGTTTTTATATCAGACTGGACTAGACTTTTTTTTCATCTTATCTGCCAAACCCATAATGAGGGTAAACTCATAAAGACGGTGAGAGGCATGTGCCTCTTGGTCTCTTCCTGCACCTCCAAAGGATGTTTATTCAATTTCCTAAGGCTGGTTCCTATCAACGGTCTTTCATAATTAAATCAGGTCGGTGTATTTTTCCTGGAAGAATTAAAGCCCTCCTGTGCACAAATGCTGTTTCTGCCATGGTTGCTAAGAAACTCCTTTATGATATTAATTCTCACTGGAGACCAACCCTCTCCATTTCGAGCAACAGAGGTGCTCGTTTCACTTGAAAGATTGTTTTTTAAAAATCTCAATATTCTTCCTGATTCAACATAGGTTATATGGTCCCTGTGATGCCTAGAGTTCAGAACAATTTTTAAAAATTTTTTTTCTGAAAGATAGTTTAGCTAAAATATGTGTCACCACAAATATTAAGTGGCCTAAATTGCGGGGGACCAGCCTCTGCTGACCAGGGTTTCCCTCAGGCGTCGACGGGGGAGTCAAAGAGAACAAAGTGTCTCACTTTATTGCCAGAGCATATTCTTTTTATAGGGATTCTTGACCCTTACCTCAATCACGTGAGTTTGGTAGTTTTTAGTTCCCAGGATTTACTCAGTCTTTACTTCCCTGTAATTGTTCTAGGATACACTGTCCTCTTCTATGTTAAGGATTCACCTATCTCTACATATCGCCTAAAGAGTGGTTACCATGACTACCTAGCCATTATCCCAAATTCCAGCAGCTAGACTCACAGGGCGTACATATACTAAAAAAACTAGGAGTGGCTGTGTTTAGGGTAAAAGCATCTGAAATCTATTCCTATGTAAATACAATACTTAACATCTTTTGTCCTAGGAGGGCTACATATTTACAATAAAGGATAGCATCTGTTTCTCAGTCAAAGCTTCAGTATCTGTTAAAGAATTTAAACAAAGTTGTTAATTAACATACCCTATGGTCAGCAAGTCCCCTCTTACTGGAACTCTCATGGCCTGAAGACCTTTAATCTTCAAGGAGACCATTCACAGCAGGGCCCTTAGGCCACAGGCAGGCTTCTTGGCCTATGTTGTCAGAGGTCTGTGCCTCAGTTTCCAAGGGGTTTGAGTCCCCAATATCTCAGTTCAGGGGTCCCCACGGAACTACCGCCTGGCTTAGGTTGTCTCCCCTCTTTTCTAGGAGATCTTACCCGTTTTTGGCTGCATAGTTAGCTCATTGGTTTATCACAGGAACTTGTCACAAATGCAGAGAGTGTATTGTCTCCTATAGGAGGAAAGGCACATGGGTTCATAGAGGCAGGAGATATTACATGACCAACCAACCATAAGGCAGCACTCCAAACATCCAGTGCTGAGCAGGGCAATGTGACCTTGTCAGATGTCGGCCCCCAGCACTAAATCACCCTGCTTTGGGTAATAAGCATTGCAGAAACTCCAATACGTAAATGAATCTGAGCTCATACCATCTTGTTATAAGAAGACACATAAAAAATAATCCTGGGGGCCGGCCGAGTGGCGCGGTAGTTAATTAAGAGCTGGCTTGGGACGCCAGCGGCCCTGGTTCGAATCCTACATATGAGGGCCAGTGACACTGCCCTCAAAATAAATAAATAAATAAATAAATAATCCTGATTTACCCCTACTACTGAAAAAGGAAGGAAGGGAGGGAGAAGGGGAAAGGAGGAGGGAGGGAGGGCAGGAGGGAACAAAAAGACCTTGAAAGCACTCATAAGGCTGTAAGTTTCTGCCAAGCTCTTATGGGTTTTATGAAATCTCATTATTCACAGCACCACAAAACAAGTCCACATATTCCTCCCTGAATCTGCCATCAACTTACACCCCTGTTAGGAGATTCACTTTCAAGACCAACAATGGAAAACTTCAGATTCAGGCTGAAAAGACTTCACCTTGTTCTCCAGAGCCCAGAAACTCCTGTGAATCTCCAGGCCCTTATGGTGTGGATACACAAGTCACTCTAGGGAAAGATACCGACCCCATACAAAGACCCAGTGGACCAGACTCTTTTCTTAAACAGGTAGAAGACATCATAACATCAGTAATACGACAGAGTGCAACAAACATCTCTCTATGTAACATCACTATCAGTAACACCCTACCAAAAAGAAAACAAGTGACCAAAATTTACTCAGTAATCCCATTTCTTCCTAGGAAACCCCAACTTAAAGAAGCAACCCTGGAGAAGAGGCGAGAGCGACCCCGGACCGACTAAAGCTCGCACCGCTGCATCCCGGCGTCCAGCGTCTACGTTCCGCCACCGTCGCCATCATGCCCAAGAGAAAGCCTGAAGGAGCTGCTAAAGGAGATACAGCCAAGGTGAAAGACGAACCACAGAGAAAATCTGCAAGGTTATCTGCTAAACCTGCTCCTCCAAAGCCAGAGCCCAAGCCTAAAAAGGCCCCTGCAAAGAAGGGAGAAAAGTTGCCCAAAGGGAAAAAGGGGAAAGCTGATGCCGGCAAGGATGGGAATAACCCTGAAGAAAACGGAGATGCCAAACCAGACGAGGCACAGGAAGCGGAAGGTGCTGGAGATGCCAAGTGAAGTGTGTGCATTTTTGATAACTGTGTACTTCTGGTGACTGTACAGTTTGAAATACTATTTTTTATCAAGTTTTATAAAAATGCAGAATTTTGTTTTACTTTTTTTTTTTTAAGCTATGTTGTTAGCACACAGAACACTTCATTGTTGTTTTTTGGGGAAGAATATATATTACTAATAGAGTGTCTCCAAAACTGGATTGACATGGGAAAAACACCTTTCCCTTCTAGTTTTGAGAGACTTCCTCTTGCTTCCTGGGAGGAGGGACCCTTTGATGTTGATACACATTAACCACCTTGGCACAAACACCTTTCGGTTTGGGAAAATCCAAATTCATTTTTATGTCCTTTTCTCCCTCTCCACCTTAAGCATAGACTTGACTCCCTTAAACCCAGAGACCTGTTGGGACCTGACCCAGAAAAATTGGTTACCAGTATATCAGGCAATCCAGACTGATAGTGTCACCATTGAGATGGCATCCCTCAAAAGAGTGGCAGTTACATTTTTAGATTGTGGACCTACAGACTGATAATTCTGCCATTTTCATTTCCTTTCCTGAAAGTCAGGGTCAGCTTGTGAAAAATTGTTAAACAATAATGCTTAATGTGAAATGTCAGCCCTCACTCTAAACTTCACCTGTTCAGAGCATCAAATGAAGACTTCATTGGGTTTTTATAGTGGCTTTCTGATTTTGGTAGTCCATTGAAGAAGGGAGCGTGAAAGTTACTGTATACTGTTAACGATTGTCTGCCCATGTCCTGCCTGAAATACCGTGGTTGTTTATGAAAAGTATCTTTAATAAAGCTAGATACAGTTTGGCTTGAAAAAAAAAAAAGAAGAAGAAGCAATCCTGTGATCGGTGCTGCTGAGAAGTAATATATGTTCACACCAAACTGTCCCTGAGACCTGTGACAGTGTTTAGAATTCCATAGAAATAGACAATAAACTCTTAAAAAGAATTTTCAAGGGTCCAAACCAAAAGAAAATTGACTCTATCAAAATGGTGTTTAATGAGCAAAAGACTAGTGAGACAATTATTTTTAATAAACTGACTTTCCGAGTGCCTCTCTGAGACACCTTTGAATCCTAATGACTCACTTGTCCTCTGATCAAATGGAAAACCATTGCATTAATTCTGTTGTTTGGACTAATTGTCACTGTGACCTCACGGGGTCTTGTTGCTTCTTGCTGGAGATTTTGTTCTCTCTCTGTTCCCATCTCCAGAACTCAGAAGTTTCAGTGATCTTGCCCTGAGTGTAAAACACAAGTTTCCAAAGAAGCATAAGAGGCTATTGGATTGCCCAGACTGAATTTGCCCCAAACATATATTGTTAAATCTATTGATTTCCTGAGCTGACCACCAAACCATAGTAATATTCCACTGTCCCTGTCATGAGCAGGCTTATCCTGCCTGCTTTGCTAGATCCCAATCCAGGGGGCTCCCCAAATTTCACAAATGAACCTTAAGTCAAAATACCCATGTTCTGGAGACTGCCTCTATCTCTAAAAAACAGAACAAAACCAAAAAAGCCACTCTAATTTATTAAAACCTCATTTTACTGTTAGTCTTGGCTCAAACCTAACAAAAACCTAAATAGAAATTTCTAACAAATTGTTCAAATGAAATCATAAACCGGCAACCATCCATGCATCCACCCACTCAACGCTCAGCCCAACAATGTTTATTGAGCACTTACAAAGTGCCAGACACTGTATTAATTGCTTGGAATAAGCTCAGTGAATGAAAAGGCAAAATTCCTGCCCTTCTGAAGCTGCCATCAAGGTGGGGGCGGAGGGAGCGGCAGACAATAAACAATATACAGAATTGTTTCAGGAGACAGAAACCACATCAGAGATGCGAACAGAGAGAACTGAATATAAAAAATTGTTAATTAGGTGTAAAGTTGTTCACTAGGTAACTAAAAGGGTAAAAAGAGAATGCTGATATCACAGAGGTAGCAAGTGCAGGAAGCAGCTACCACCCAGGGGAACGCAAGAAATTGGGACCGGAAACCTGAGAAGCTTAGAGGCGGGCCCTGCAGAAACGTCACGGAATATGCCTCTAAGGAGGAGGCACTTCTTGGCTGGTGCTGGTGTCTCTGAGGGGGTTACAGTGCAGCTGTTTCTGCAAATGTTAGAAACACCACAAAATGGATTCAGCAGCTGCTACAGGAAGGACCCACCACTGCTGGGGTGCAGACCTGTGGCTGGGGAGATACTCATGGGAACAGGAAGCAAACGGGAAGGAGCAAGTCCCTTCTTCTCCTTCATCCCTGCAGCCTTCCTCTAGCGTCATCCATCTGCAGTCTAAGAGGGACCAGCTGGCAAAGCAGAAATGTAGTTTGCAGAGTCCCAGCCCGGCACTGTAAAGAATATAGGAAGGTGGGCTAAGGCGAAGAGACAATAACTTGTAACTGGAACAATAATAAATAGATAAATTATGTTAGAAGGTGATAAAAGCAATGGAGAAAAAATACAGCAAGATAAAAAGGATGAGGGGTGTTATATTTTAAACAGGGTGATCAAGATGGGCCTCATTGAGAAGGTGATGTTTGAGCTGTAACTTAGTGTCATTACCACTAATCTAGCAATGGACTCAGCTAAGGTGCCCTCAAGGCAGCTATTGCTTGGGCCAGTATCTGCCTAGGGCCAGCAAAATTCACTCCTTCAGGCTTTTCTTACCCAGATTTATAGTGAAGAGACAGGACTGCTTGAATTTCTCACCTTTCCCTTCCTAGTCCTGAGCAAACAGGCTTTGCACTGACTCTGGGGGACGCGGGCTTACAAAGTCCTTACCTAAAACTGAAAAGATACTTCAGTCTGAGGGACTTACCACAGGTGGAGCCACCTGGCATAACTCCATAGGCCAAGAACATTCTAGGGAAAGCTTCTTCACTGAAACAGAGACCTACCAGGTACAAACACAAAGAAAAACAGGCATTCTTAAAGCCATGAGAACACTGCTGCCCAGGCAGGGCACAGCAAATTGATAAATGCTATCCAGTCATCTCAGGAACCATTTTAGACAATTGGCATATTCTACTACACAACATATAAGGGCTTTTAGATAAAAAATGAATGCTGGGTACAGTGATCCACAGAATCAAATAGTCTCGAAATACAAATTAAAAGCCACCAAGGGCTGGCCGAGTGGCACAGTGGTTAAGAGCTGGCTTAGGAAGCCAGCGGCCCCGGTTCAGGTCCCACATATGAGGGTCAGTGACACTGCCCTCAAAAAAAAAAAAAAAAAAAAAGCCACCAAAAAACACCACAACACACCATTGAAATGACTAGATAAAAGGAGCTGGCAATCGATCAAATATATGGTGTTGGAAGGAGAACTGACTCTGGGTGGTGAACACACAATGTGATATATAGATGATGTATTACAGAATAGTACACCTGAAACCTATGTAACGTTACTAACCATTGTCACAATAAATTTTAATTAAAAAAAAAAGAAAGGAAAAATTAAGAATTTAAAAAAAAAAAAAGCACTGACAATGACCAGTTCACAGGGACTTGGAGCAGCTGAAATGTTCCCTCTCGCTGACAGGGCATAAAATGGTACAAATGCACTGAATATGTGTTTAGCAGATTTTTCTAAAGGTAAATATATGGCTACCTTCTCATTCAGCAATTCCAGTCCTAATCAGATCTCCACCAGCTAATGTCTGAGTAAGTAGCGTTAAGAGTTATAATTTAAACTCAAATTTAGGTCAGCCCTTATGAATTTAAGGAGAGGGAAGTAGATGAGGCCGGGAACACCCCTACCCCAGGTAACTGTGGACTCACCCCCATCTTCACCACAGGTTTCCACCCCAGGCGGCAGCTACCTACCTCCCACACTCTGTTTTAAGACAGACTCAGTCTAAAGGTGGAGTGATGGGGCAGAGAGGAAAAAGGTGGCCTCATGGTTATTTTCCTTTGGTTCTGGAATCTGTGTTTCCTTCTGACTTCCAGTTTCTCCTGGCTTGATTTTAAGGAAGAGAGATGGCAACCCTAGCCAGTTCATCATCTAAAACGAGAGCTCACTGTGTCTTTTAAATTTTTGTTTCAAATTATGGTTGAAGTATGATTTTCATGCAGAAAAATGCAGTTTGATGAGTTTTGACAAATGTATAAAACAATAATATCAATACCTAAAACAAGATGTAGGGTATTTTTTTATCAACCCAGTTTCTTCATGAACCTTTGCCAATCAAACCATTTTAGAAGTGACCACTGTTCTGATTTTTAGAATCATCTGTTAGTTTCTACCTGCTTTTGAACTTCATATCAATGGAATTATACAGTATTACTCTTGTATCTTGCTTCTTTCACTCAACCCTAAATGTATTTTTAAATCTAAAAAAAAAAAAAAGTTTACTTTTTTTTTTAAAGATTTTATTGGGGAATTGGGGGAAGGGAACAGTGTTGGGGAATTGGGGGAGGGGACCAGCCAAGTTATTGTTCTTCAGTCTTTGTTGTGGAGGGCTCCAGTCACCATCTGGCTTCCCATTGGCAGTTCATGGCCTCTAAGCTCAAGGTGCTGTGTTCAGTATTAGTTGTGGGTGGGCGTAGCCACCATTCCATGTGGGAGTCAAACCAGCAGCCTTGACATTAAGAGCACACACCCTCGCCCTATCCACTGAGCCATCCGGGTGGCAGCTCAGCTCAAGGTGCCAAGTACAACCTTTTAGTTGTGGGTGGGCATAGCCCACCATTGAAGAGGCAATCTTGTTACACCAGCTGAGCCATTCTGCCACCTGTTGGCATCTCAGCGACAGCTCAGCTAGGGCGCAGCGTTCACTGGCCCATGTGGGAATGGAACCGGCAGCCCCTTTGCTCAGATCACTCGCTCTAAGCCAACTCTTAACCAACTGAGCCACTCGGCTGGCCCAAAAAATTTTACTTTTTTTTTTTTTTTTTTAAACACCTTTATTACACGGACTAAACTAGGAGGGATGATGTTTTATTTGCCTTAACGGGCCTTGATTTTCCTCAGGTAGAACTCCAGCTCCTTGCCCTCTAGCACATAGCCATCTGCTCAGCCAAACTGGCTTGGTCTTGAAGCGATGCATGCAAGAAACTTGCCCTGCTGGAACTGCGCCTCTAGAAGACTTTGGCATTCTTTTTCCTTTCATCGTATTTCTTCTGAATTTTCTTTGATCGCTTTTTGTTTAAAATCTCTTTCTCCTCAGGAGTCAGCTTGGCCCCCTTCTTGCGGCCCAGGGGCAATGCACAGTGGGACTCGTACCACTGTCGGTACGGTGTGCTGTCAATGAGCACCATGCAAGTCTTTACTAGAGTCTTGGTGCGGACCAGTTCGTTGTTGGATGCGTTGTAGACCACATCAATAATTCTTGTTTTGCACGTACAACAATCGGAGCCCCAGAAGAAGTTCCCCACATCCAGCCTCAATGCCTCGTTATCTTGTTGCTTCCACGCACACAGACTGTGTGTATGGAGCGTGGGCCAGTCTTAGTGTTGGCAGCAGGGTGTCCCAGCTCATATTTTCACTTCTTGTGGTAGGGCTTTCTCTTGCGTCTTGCGGCGCTTGTGCCAGTTGTCCCGAGAGATACCCATAGCTGAGCGCCGATTGGAAAAAGCCAAAAAAGTTTACTTTTGAAGCTAGGTTAGAGGGTAGCTAAGCTCTTCTAGCTGAAGCCTTGTATCAGCTAAATACCGTTTACTCTGGAGGTACCCCCACTTCACTTAGCATGTGCCCCAGTCCACCTATCTAGGAAAAAAAAAAATCTGGAACAAGGATTTATCTTAACACAAAAATATAGAAGGAAACATAACTGACTGAAAATAATATAGCAAACATTAAGTCCACACATAAAAATTGAATTATCACTTGAAATCCAGGTTTGAAATGCTCACTCTTGGTCCCCAAGGGGCAGGCAGGAGCCCTTCCTGCCCTGGGTTCTTGGCTTTGTGCCCCATTCTCAACTCTCTTTCCTCCCCTGACAGGACTTCCTTAATTTCCCAAAAGTCTGACCTCACCCTGAAAGCCCCTTTATGCTTATCAGGCGCAGGGGGAGTCTTCCAAATCATTTTCTGTTGTATTTGCTAGAATTTTCTTTTCAGCTTTTTTTTTCTCCTGGAAAAAAACTTTACCCTCCTCCTGGAAAAAAAAGAAAGAAAGTAAAAAACCTGTCAGTCAAGAGGTCAGTAACGATGACCTCCAGAGATGGTTCCCAACAAAGATTTGTGGTTGTACAGAAATCTCTAAGAATTGCCACAATAACAAAGCAGGGTTCGCTTCTGTGGTTTGTGTGTTCAAATGAGGGCCCATCAACAGACAGAAAGACTCTGGTTTCAACAGCTAACATGTGTGAAAGGGCAGGGTGCCAGGTACCTCCATTCTGGGGTTCCTGGCCCTTCCTGTATCTCTCCAGGGGCTGCCAGGCAGCGTCTCCCATGTTCTCTGCTCACATTGATTGACTCTGAGCTGCACACCTTGCTGTCCATCTTGGACCACAGCCCCCTAATGTACCCTCAAACGCTGCCCAAACCATTCCTGCCCTGAGGCACCAGTCACATTGGTCACCCCTTCGGTGCTGTCATTATCACATTGACTTGGACACCTAGCTCACTCTGATGGCCCCTCCTCTGGGCTGCAGCTTTGAGTTCCCCACGGCCATTGCCACTCCTTAGCAACTTTCAAAGGTAAACAAAGTTGGACATGAGTTAAAACAGCAAAAACAGATTTTACTCAATCACTACTGATAGTTTGGATATTGCTGAGCTCCATTCCAATTTGCGCAGGGCGTTTTAAAGGGAGGATGAGAGAGTTAGGGAGGGGATGGGAGACAGTGGCCCTATCCTTCTTGATGGTATGTTTCAAAGGAATGGCTCTCAGGTCCTTGGAAAAGACGCTCCTGATCTGTAGGAAATGCATATTATCTCAAAGGGACAGCGGAAGGAATTATAAGCCTCTTTTAGTAAATGCCCAAGGGAAAGGAGGTCAGAAGCCTATCACCAGTGTTGGCTAGATTGAACAGTAAATTCTTTTGACAGCCCTGAGCTTTTCCAGACAGGAACTCAAAAGGATGCTAGGTGGTCCCAAGGACGCTGCTTTAGGCTGCTAGAAGCCATGCTAGGATTGGTCAGGTCTCTTGTTGCAGGAATTTGGATAGAGCGTCATGTGTAAAAGTTCTTGGCAGTTCTCACCACCCATCACTCAGATCCCCACCCTTGGGCTTCTGAGCATGCCACCGCTATTTGCCTGCCTGCTGCCACCTCTGTTTTTTCCCACACGCTGCCAACAGACCAATTGCCACTTATATATCTGACTGCTCCTCGCCTGTCTGCTGCTAGCAGGGCAAGGACTCAACTTTCTCCATTGCTTCAGCTCCGGATGCTCAGCTCTCTCAGCTTTTATGCCCAGAGCACTCTCCTTCCCCAGTGTAACTGTGAGTCACCGTCATGGTGTCCCAGTTCCTGTGCAGCAGCCACTGCTCACATCCCACCTGAGGCCCCACGTCTGAGCTTAGAGTAGCCTCCTTCTTCTTCTCCACTATTGCTGCTCCTTGTTATTTCTGCATAGGTTCCTCGGCCTATGTAAACAAACAGCTCTAAACTTGTGGCAGGGTACTATTTTACAACATTAACAATGTGGATTTTGCTCCTGAATCCATCCCCTCAAGCATGTAGGGCATGTGAAGATCACTCTCCCCCAAGCGATGCAAGATATAGCAGAACAAAGAATCCATTCTTAGCTTCTGAGTTTCAAAACAGACCTTTGAAATTTATGGCCAAGAGCATATTTGAAAAGGACAGGGGACGGGGGGAGGAGGAGGAGAGAAGGGTAGGCGGGTGTTGAATTTTACAATCTAAGTCATGAAAGATTCAAAGCATAAAATTTATGTCTCAATAAATTTAGAAGAATGTGCCATAAAGTAAGAGCAGTGTTTCCAGCCCCAGGATTAAGGGGAGAGCGGGGAAGCTTAGGTGTTGGTCTGTCACTGAGAAGGGGCCCTGCTCCCTGCCATCCTCAATCCCTGGCCCATTCTTGACAATAGAAATGACAATGGAACCCCTAAAGGCTCACTGAGGACCCAAGAGCAGCGACCAGAAGGTGTACCAGGAAGTTCGTGAAGTTCAAGCTTTGGGCCCCTCGCTTGCTCTATACCTGCTTTTATGTTAGAAATTTTTAATTTCTTTTAGAGAGGGCCCCCAGAACTGTATAAGCTCCAGGATCTGCCCCTGAAGGGCCCTTAGTCTCACTCTTGAGTAGAGCCTGGGGAAACAGCAGGCCTCAGAAAACCTACACCTGCCATGTGAAGAAGCCCATGCTAGCCTGTTGGAGGATAAGACCACAAAGAGCAGCTACTCATCCTAGCTGAGGCCCCAACCAACCCGCCAGGTGACTGCAGTTACAGAGTGATCCCAGGCAAGACCAGCAGAACTCCCCCCAGCCCTGCCCAGCCCATCAGCTGATCCACCAAGTTTGAGAATGGTTTGCTACACAGAAATAGATCTGATATAGTGATTTGGGCAAAATATTTATTAGGAAAAAAATAACATAATCATTTCGATAGCATGAGTCTTAGTATTTAAAGATGGCTATACCTACAGATTCTTTGTATTCTCGGATGTAGAGAAAATGTCCGGAAGGTCACACAAGAGACTAGTGATTAGAGAGAGGAGGTGAGAGGAAGGGTGGGAAATGAGCACACCGAGACAGACTAGAAAAGTTCACAGAGGAGGCTGGAAAAATAAGTAAATGCTGGTTGAATAAAATGGTAGAGAACCTGAGGGTAGGGGTGGAGGGGTGGTACGTCCCCTCTGTGGGTTTCAAATCTTCATCTGTAAAGTGAGAGAACTGAGCTAAATTATCTTAGAGGCCACTTCAATTTCTGAAACACTAGACCTTTCTTCTCCTCTCTCTGCTGAGGTGGCATTCTCCTCACACAATAAAAATTACAAAACTAATGCCTTAATGGTTAGAGGGAGCTCAACACTTGAACAGAGGGGTAAATCAGCTCTGCGGAGGATACCTCTTATACGGGAAATTTACTTTCTGCATTCAAGAAGACAAGGGAAGGTCAAGGAAGGTCAAGGTGCCCGTCTGGCACTGGCTGCTTTTCAAGTAACTTTTTTTTTTTTTTTGTAATTTTTATTGGGGAACAGTGTGTTTTTTCCAGGACCCATCAGTTCCAAGTCAAGTCCTTGTCATTCAATCTAGTTGTGGAGGGCTCAGCTCAGCTCCAAGTCCAGTCATGGTTTTCAATCTACCTGTGAAGGGGCGGGAGGGATGGGGCGCAGCCCACCATCCCATGCAAGAATCGAACCAGCAACCTTGTTGTTAAGAGCACATGCTCTAACCACCCGGCCGTCCCTCATGTAACTAATTTATAGTAATCAATATGTCATTGTGGGATATTTGGGGCTAGCCTGGCTCGGACCCCCCACACACACACTGTGGATTTCTAGTCTCCTTTCCTGAGATAACAGTCAATCTTTCCTGGTTGATGCAACTCCCAGGGAGGGGACTTTTGACAATTGAGTTCCTTTTGGATGATTTATCTTTAGACAGATAAGTGAAGTTTAGAGAAAGCCTCTCTGTGCATTTGCTGTTTTTCAAGTGCCTACAACTCGAAATAATCAACAATCCAATGCAGCACAGTTTGAGGTAAGGTATGTCCTGAACTTCTACAGTCGTTAGCATGTTCTGCTGCCCTTCAACTCTTTCTTCATTTTTCTCTCACTTTAGCAGCTGCCACCGGTGTTCACCCTCTCAGCTGCTTCTATCCATTCGAGTCTTACCCCCCAGGTCCAGCTATCCCTTTCTGATGAACAGCGGTGACCATATAGCACCCTCCTTAGATGATTGTCCATAACTAATTGTTAAAATACTCTTAGTCTCCAAAACTGGAAGAAAAATCAGCCTCACCAAGTCACATTAAGGACAAAAAAGGTAAGTATGTCAGGCACCCGGTACAGAGTAGCAAATATGTGTTCCTCTTTCCAGCTCCCTTTCTCCTGGAACAATAGTGGATAGACAGAAGTGGAAAATGGGACAGAAAAGCAAGCTGCCACAGAGAAAACTGTTGATCACTTACAACCAAACTGTACTGAGGTTTTATTTTCCATCTGTCACCATGATGTCCCCTCACCCACCTCACCCACTGCCACATCTTTCCAAAGTCCCCACAATCCTAATTCACTCGGTCACCCCATTGCCCTCAAACATTACTCCTCGGGTCCGCATCCCTACCTGACTCTTACCCACACTGTTCTCAGCTCCCACCAGTGGGTGTGTATGGACTTCCCTAAATAAGCAGGCAAGTTACTCTCTGCTCTCCCTTCTTACAATCCCCTCTGCGCCCTACTCATGAGGCAGGTAGGTAGTAGTGAGTGGGGTGCAGAGGGGTAGTTCCAGTGCCTGTGAGCCAAAACCAATTATATCTAATGCTGCCTCAAAACATACTGAGGGCAGCTTCTTATAAAGTTAAGCATGCATTCAGCATAAGATCCAATCATTCCACTCCTGATATTACCCAAGAGAAATGAAAGTATATGTTCACAGAAGATGTATACACAAATGCGCCTAGCAAATTTTTTTATTTGTAATAAACAAACACTGAAAACAACCAACTGTCTATCAACAAGAGAGCAGACGAACTGTAGTCATTCCATACAATGGAACCAGCTATGAAAAGGAATGATCTACTGATACAAGCAATCACACAGATGAATCTCAGAAACATTATGCTGAGCCAAAAAAGCCCACCACAAAAGTGTGGATACTAGATGATTTCATCTATAGGAACGCCTAGAAAAGGCAAAATGAATCTATGGTGACAGACCACAGATCAGCGTTTGCCTGGGGCCATGGTGGGGGAAGGGAAAACTGCAAAGCAGCAGGAAGAAACTTTGGGGGTTGACGGAAAAGTTTTATATTTTGATTGTAGTGGTCATTACCCAAATGTATATACACTGTCAAAACGTATCGAACTGTACGCTTTAAATGGGTGCTTTTCACTGTATGCAAATTATACCTCAGTGAAGTTGAGCTTTTAAAAACTGTTCTGTTTCAGCTGGGCACTCAGAGGCAGGCTCTGACTATATCAACTGGATTGTAACAACTGAAAGAAGGAGGCCTCCTTGTATCCCGGGGAAAGCCAGCCCCGATCCCAAACCTGGGGGCCCTGGAGCAGGCTCCCCAGCAGCCTCTCCCCCAAAGCTCTATTTGCACAGGCTCAAAAGCCTAGAGAATGAGTAGATTTCCTAGCTGGGTTCACCATGTCAAAGTTCATCATACTGCTGGTTGAGAGCAAGCCTGAACTATTTCGGGCCCTAGGGCGGCATCCTTCAGAGTTTTCTATGTGGAAAGAGTGGGAGATCGCCATGGCAACCTGTCCCAGGGCCCAGCACTGGCAGGACTCCAAGGCACACAAATAAAGCCATTGGAATGTGGTACAGGGTTCAGGGTGGGGCAACTAGAAAGTTGCCAAGTTTTCATGAAAATCAACAATGTGAGGCCTCAGCCCCTAGAAGGTGTCAGTAGGGAAGCTTGGGTCCCAATAGGATCAGCCCAGGGACATATAGCACACTCATAGACAGACAGACACACACACACACACACACACACACACACACACACACACACACATCACCAGCCCTGCTTCCTGAAAAAGAGGCCTGATGAAACGAGAGGACTGGCTTCAAAGCCTGACAAACAGCAATTCCAGTGTCTGCTGTCATGTCCTGGTAACCTCAGGCAAGTTTCTAGTTATCCGCATGACCCACTACCTCCCTCCTGCAAATATTTGCACAGAGGTCACCTTCTCCACCAGACCTTCTCTGATCACTCTAAATCAAGTTGTAGCCTCCCCACCTACCCAAACTGCTGCTGTGCTTTATTTATTTATTTTTTTAAAGATTGTATTGGGGAATTGGGGGAGGAGAACAGTGTTTGGGAATTGGGGAAGGGGAACAGACAAGTTGGTGTCTTTTTGTTCTTCAGTCTAGTTGTGGAGGATGTTGCTTCACTGGCCCATGTTGGTATCATCATTGCGCTCTTTCCGGATGAGGCAGATCGATCGCCGGCCTCTGGATGTCGCTCACCGCAGCTATTGGCAGCTCACGCTGGCTGCCAGCAGCTCACGCTGGCTGCTGGCCATTCACTGTAGCCCACGGCAGCCCACTGCAGCAGGGGCTGCAGCCTACACCATCACCGGGGCTCGCACAGCCCAGCTCCAGGTGGAGCTGTTGTTAGCTGTAGAGGGCAGTGTCACTGGCCCTCATATGTGGGATCCGAACCAGGGCCGCTGGCATCCTAAAACCAGCTCTTAACCAATGCGCCACTCTGCCGACCCTGTGCTTTATTTTTCTTCATGGCACTTAGCACCATGGACATATAATATATTTTGCTTATTTATGTTATTTATTGCCTTGTTAATGTGTCAACAAGCATCAATGAATCAGGCTTTGCTAGAAATCAAGGACAAAGTTTTATTCAAGGTTCTTGAGCGAGTGAACTGCAACTCAGGAAACATTATGCAATACCCAGCATATTCGGAAGAAAAGAGAAAAATTGAAAGTCTTTACAGCAAAAAGCACATTTTTTTGAGAATTAGTTCTGTATTCTTAGCTTCTGATTTGATCTGAGATGGTGATCTTCCAGATGTCTGATGATCTAGACACATTCTTTTTGAAGTTCTTTAAAGGGTTATCAATAGGATTTATATATTTCCAGGCATTGGCATACAATTGAAAAGTTCAAAAGTTTAAGTTTCCAGGCTAGTTAAACTAAATAAAATCATTTTTCTCATGTTTTAGCCCACTCTGATGTTTTGCCAGCTTGACAATAGTGACTTCATTTTCTTTCTTCACTCTTTCCTCAAATGTCAGCTCCATGAGGACAGGAGTATTGGTCTATTTTATCTATGCTCTATGTCCAGTGCCTAAAATAGTGCCAGGCACATAGTAGGTCCACAAGGAACATTACAGAACATGGACTTCTATGAACATCTGTTTTCTCATCAGCAAAATGGGGATGATTTTACCCCCATAGGGTTAATATAAAGGTTAAAGGAGGGGCCGGCCGAGTGGTGTGGTGGTTAAGCCCTGGCTTGGGAAGCCAGTGGCCCCGGTTCGGGTCCCACATATGAGGGTCAGTGACACTGCCCTCAAAAAAAAAAAATGGGTAGAAGGTTAAAGGAGAGGATTTAAGGCTGTGGGTTAAGAACCCAGCCCTCAGTTGGGGCACTAAGTATCATTCAGTTACAGGCTTCATTTGGTGAGACTTAATCATGAACAAGCTTTCATTACCACCCGTTAGCATGTTGGTGCACATTCAAAAATAACTTTCAGAGGATCTTACCTTGCCTCCCTGACCCCTGAGCCCAAGAACTTACCCAAGTCCTAGTTCTGCAAAACCACTGGAAAAGACTATGAAATCAGAGATTCGTTCCACAGAGGCCTTTTTCTGTCTCCAAATATTTGTTACGAGACTGAGAAAAGGAATTAATTTACTCCTAGGAAAACAAGGTCTTCAAACATGTAAAGACCGTTTGAACAGGAAGGAAAAATTTAACCTGTAAAAGGGAAAGAACAGGTGTTTCTTGCATCCTTAACACGTGTCAGGAAGCACGTTAGGCACCTGTCATGTTCTAGGTTGTTTCATCCTTGTGTCAGTCTTAAAAGGAAGGAATCTAAGAATGAAGAAGCTGAGGCCAAGAGGTCAAGACACCAGCCTGAGACCTCAACAGTGTTAAGTGATAGGGTAGGAGTTGAACCCAGAGTTGATCAAGCCCCAAGGCCGGTGCTCCTGCTGTCTCAACCCACCTTCTTCAGAAATTCATTCGGTAAAGGGCCTCTCTGTCAAGCTAGGAAGTTTGGATACATTCTGTAGGCAATTCTAAAAATTAAAAAGCAGCTGAGTATAAACATATGGGAACTACTAAGGACGGAGGAATTATTCTATTTCTGCCTGAGATAAATCAGAAAAGCTACAGAAGGAGCTGGCCAAGTGGCGCGGTGGTTAAGCGCTGGCTTGGGAAGCCAGTGGTCCCAGTTCGGTTCCCACATATGAGGGCCAGTGACACTGCCCTGGAAAAAAACAAAACAAAACAAAACAAAACAGAAAAGCTACAGAGAGGAAGCAGGCCTGGTCTGGGGACTTGTATTTCTAGTTCATTAGCTCATCTTTTCAGAGGTTATCACTGGCTTTTGGTTCTAACTCATGACAATGACCAGCACTTTCTATTTACATGAGTTTTCCACCTGGTCATTGTTTCAGCTGATCATTCCTTTGGGATCATTTATTTTTATTTATAGCCTTTTGTATTATTTCATTGCCAGAATTTAGCATGTTCTAATGACAGCCACTTACTTTCTCAATGGCTGGAATCTCCATCACTATAAACTTTTAAGAAAGTAGAGACCATGAAATTTGGAGCCTGCTTGAACCAATTCTTCATGAGTTGGACTTCACATAGGTATTTTGAAATTCACCAAGGTAAAAGTATTTATACCACAGAACCAATAAATGCTACAAATCAAGACTTGTTCCTGCCTGGAGAGGCTGTTGTTGAACATTGCAACAACACACAACTGGCTTAGCCATTGTGAAAGAGCAGAAATAATCCAGGACAGAAGTCAGAAAACTTGAGCTTTAGCCTGGTGTCATTACTATTAATAGCTTACTGTGAACCTTAGACAAGTCATTTCACCTCACTGGGCCTTGGGTTCCTTATCGATTAAATGTAGGGAGGTCGACTAGATTCAAAAACCAGGATCACTATATCCTGAGTTATTTCCCAAAAACAAAACAGCTTAGAAATTCTTCAAGCGGTTTTAAATATTTTTTAAAAGGGAAAGAAAAAAAACAACCATGCGTGAATCCCCTGATAAGCCCAACTAGGTTAACTTCATAAATAAATTGTGTTCAGTGGTTAAAATCTTTCCAAATCCGAAATCTGAAACCCAAGGGGAAGGATAATAAAAGGAGTCAGCTCTGTGCCAGTCAATCCAATGGACTGAGCATTGAAATGGAGCAGTCACTGCTGGTGACTGATGCTATCATGCTGAAGAAGACACAGTCCCTGTCCCTGGGGAGCTCACAGGCTAGGGGGGCAGACAGACAAGCATTGTAATAAATAGGATCCATGTTCTGTTGAGGGAAGAACCAGGCTTTAAGAGAGCATACAGTAGGGGCACTATCAATGTTGAGAGAGCCAAAGATGGCTTCTTGGGTAGTTTTTTTTTTTTTTTTTTTTTTTTTTGTGAGAGTAGTGTCACTGGCCCTCATATGTGGGACCGAACCGGGGCCGCTGGCTTCCCAAGCCAGCGCTTAACCACCGCGCCACTCGGCCGGCCCAAAGATGGCTTCTTGGGAAAGGAACATCTAATGGGGATCAAAGCCTGGAGGTCAAAGATGGCAGGAACATTTGGGAATTATAGTCATTGAGAGTAGCTGGAAAGCGTGGTACAAGTCGATGCTGAAAAGGCCCAGATTACCTTGTGTATCAGGCAAGGGAGTCCAGGACTTATCTTCAGAGTACTGGGAAGGCATGGAAACATGTGTAAACAGGGGAGTAATTGGAGCTTTAGAAAGCTCCTTCAGGCTGTTATATGGAGAACACATTGAAAGGAAGCAACACTGGAAGCTGGGAAACCAGTTCAGAGGTTCTTGCAGCAAAATGTGACTCTGGTGACCTGGGGCAAACTGTGAATGGATTAAGGCCTGTATTACTCTCCTAGGGCTGCTATAACACAGTCCCACAAACTCGGTGGGTTAAATAATAGAATGTATTCTGTCACGGTTCTGGAGGCTAGAAGTCCAAACTCAAGGTGTCAGCGGGGCCATGTACCCTCTCTGAGACTCTGGGTAGAATCTTCCTGCCCTGTCCCTAGCTTCTGGTGCTGGCCATCAATGCTTGGTGTCCCTTGGCTTGCAGTTGCCATCACTCCAGTCTCTGCCTCTCTCATCACATGGTGCCCTCCCTGTGTGTCTGTCTCTTCACATCATCTTCTTATGAGGACACCAGTTATATTGGCTTAAGGAAAACTTCCCACCTCTACCCCCACACTCCAGCAGGGTTTCCATCTTAAGTAATTACATCAGCAATGACCCTATTTCCAACTAAGGTCACATTCTGGGGTTATGGGGGTTAGGACTTCAACATATATTTGGGGGGAGGGGACACAATTCAACTGGTAACAGGGAGAGATTTAAGAAATTGAAACAATAAGACTTGAGGATTGATTATACATTTGGACAAGGGGCAAATAAAAGATAGTAGTCAAGGGTTACACACTGATCTTGAGCAGACAGTGGTCAAACAAATTGAGTAGGGAACTGAGGAAGAGAAGTAGATTTCAGGGAGAAGGTGACGAGTTCCGTTTTGGATGTGTATCACCTGACTTCAAGACAGGCTGTGCTAAATAGCCCCGAGGTTCTTTGACAATCCAAACCTTCAGGATCCCACAGCAGCCTTCCTCTGTTTGCTTCAGTTCCCTGAATAACCCTTATCAAAAGACCTCATCCAGAGAGAGCTGAGGAGTGGCAGAATGTGCCACCCCAAAATATGCCATTTGGCATAAGGATTATTCTGAGCTAAAGATCCCTGAGAAACAGCAGGTAGAAAACGGACACTCTGACCCTCCTCCCTCTTTTCTTCCTGAAAGCAAGAGATAAAACCGCCATGGGAAATGCTTCCTGTCATCTTAGAAAGAAAGAAACATTCTTATCACCAGAGACGGGAGTCAAGGCAAAGAGAGGCCTAGGCAAACAGACCTTGTTAAAATAACTCATCTTCCTTTCGTTTCTCCATGTATTTTAGTTACTTTTCCACAATTTCCTGCCATTGTTCAACCTGGTGTATAAGCACTTGGGTCTATCTGCTTTATGGGTCTTCATTTTCCTATGGGAGCTCCCATGTCCGCGTAAATATCTGCATGCTTTTCTCCTATTAATCTGTCCTGTCAGTTTAATTCTCAGGCCCAGCGAGAGTCCTGAGAGGACAGAGGTCAAGTTCTGCCTCCTGTACAGAGCCCTTAAGTCTGAAGACCTGATGTGTTTACCTCTGCATTCTGCTAATCATCTTCTCACTTAATTTAAAGACGCCTGTCTTGAGACAATCCAGAATCATAGGTGTGGGAAGGCTGGAGTCGGGAAAGAAACATCCTCAGTGCTTTCTTAGCTGGTAGACTTACTCCCTTAGATAATTCTTACGGAAAACCCTTTCAAAAGGCCTAACCCTCTTTGGGAGGACTTTGCTACGTGGGGCAAGAAATCGCCAGTCCACAGCAACCCTCTAGATTTTTTCATACCATTTTCTCTCGTTTCCTCTGTCCTGAGGCATAGCAGGGAGTCGTTTGTCTAAATGCCTCTGTATAATAAGGGTCACCAGCTTTCCAGCCTGCAGTGGGTAGGACCTCATTAACTACCATTCTGCCTTCTCCAGTCCATCAGTTCCACAATTTAGAGTCTGTTATTTCCAGAAATCACCCTAAAATACTAGAGTCTCCATGCATCTGGCTTCCTAATTGTAAGCAACAGAAGCTAATTCTGGCTGATTTAGCAGAAATAAAAGCATTAAAATGATATCAATAGCCCACAGAATCTGTGTAAAACTAAAGAAAGTGGCTCAAGAATAAGCTTCCAAGAAACAATATCTAAAACCGAAAACCTGGCCTGAAGGAGACACTACTGTCACCACCGTGATGCACTAAATGCTGTCATTTGCACTTTGACCAGCATCTCCATTTGGCGATGATCACTATGACACCAAGAAAGCTCATTTCTGTATCAAGAACTCAAGTCAACTTGCAACTACTGCACCCCTGAAAGCCAGTCACTTCTGCCACCACCCTGGCCAGGAAAATGCCTCCTTTCTCAAATTGCTCCCTTCTGAATCAAAATCTCATACGGGTGGGTCTCATGGGTACAGAATACCTCACAGGCCTGAAGCCTGACAGCAGAAGAGACTGGAAAACACCTTTATGGGTTCCACCTTGAGGAAATGGGGCTTGTGCAGCTGGAAATTACCCAAACAGAGCAAAAAGTATTGAGAAGCCAGAAAAACATGAACAGCCTACTACAAGGTTTAGGTAGGGCATAAGGATTATTTTGCGGAGCCATTCGGTAGATGATGAATGTACTATCTATAGTTTGGGGTTGGGTGTGGGGAGCTTCCTGGGCTAGGTAGGAAGCATAGAGATGGCGTTAGAAGTCGAATTGTGTCTTCCCACAATTCATATGTTGATGTCCTAGGTACCTCAGAATATGGCCTTATTTGGAGATAAGTTCTTTTTAGAGTAAATCAAGTTAATATGAGGTCATTAGTGTGGGCCCTAATCCAATGTGACTAGTTTCCCTATAAAAAAGGGAAATTTGGACACAGACACCCACACACAGAGAATGCCGCATGAAGATGAAGGCAGAGGCCTACAAGCCAAGAATCATCATAGATTGCCAACAAACCACCAGAAGTTAGGGGAGAGTGGTGAAACAGATTTCACCTCACAGTCCTCAGAAGAAACCAACTCCACTGAGACTTTGATCTTAGACTTCAAGCCTCCAGCACTGTGAAACTATACATTCTGTTGTTTGATCACCCGGTCTGTGGTGTTTTGTTACAGCAGCCTTAGGAAACTAATAAGATTATAAATTAAACCATGGGACTAGATAAATCTTGCTTGGGAAGACTGTGTTGATGTAAAAGGGAAGGGGAGAGGAGGCTGTTATCTGGGGGACATGCTGAAGGAAAAGCCCCCTCTTCCATTGTGAAAGGAAGGAGAAAAACATGGGTGCAGATTGAGACTGGGTTTCCCAGAAGCAGACCCTGAGACGAAGATTCCTGTGCAGTGTGATCTATTAGGAAGCATTCCTATGGGCTGGCCGAGTGGCTCAGTTGTTTAAGCAACAGGGTTGCCGGTTTGATTCCCGGCCCAAGCTGAGCTGCCACTGAGTTGCCAACAGGTGGCAGGAAGGCTCAGCCAAAAACAAAAAACAAAAAAGGAAGCATTCCTAGAAATAACCTGTAGGGAAGTGGGAAGAGAGAACAGGAAGGGAAGGGGGCTGAGCACAAATGCACTGACAGCAAAGTGCTATGAAGGGCGACTTGACTGGGCTCACCCCACTGGGGAGCTCTCACATCTCAGTTATCCCAATCATAGGGCAAGGTTTCTGGGGTTATTCAGACTCCCAAACTCATCAGTCAAAGGTTAAGGATTGCCCTTTGGGGGATGGGGCTGTAAATTCCCAGCTACTTCTGGTTCTCTGTGCAGGCAGTTTATTCAGGCAGCCAGATGGCAGTCCTCAGACAGAAACAGAGGTGCTGGCTATGGTAGTGGAAGCACATGGGGAGCTGGTGTGCCCCCAGATCATGAAGGAGTCCAAGGTGACATGGGCAGAGCTCTGACAGCCTCTGCTACATAGATGTGGGTTGGTAGGGTGTTAAAGGTTTACCACATGAGGGGCCGGCCGAGTGGCGCGGTGATTAAGCGCTGGCTTGGGAAGCCAGCGGCCCCGGTTCAGTCCCACATGTGAGGGCCAGTGACACTGCTCTCAAGAAAAAACAAAACAAAAACGAAAACAAAATGATAAGGTTTACCACATGAA
This sequence comes from Aselliscus stoliczkanus, assembly GCA_033961575.1. Lineage (NCBI taxonomy): Eukaryota > Metazoa > Chordata > Mammalia > Chiroptera > Hipposideridae > Aselliscus > Aselliscus stoliczkanus. The sequence continues at coordinate 166,357,336 of CM066730.1, forward strand.
AGATTTCTATATTCCCTTCTAAATAAGCAGGATATTTGAGGAGAATGAAGAGGATTTAAAGTATGAAAGAGACAGCTGACAAGGAAATTACAGAAAGATCACCAGGCAACACTGAAGACCCATTTGAGAGAGCCCAGGACCTTGTTATGGCATAAACACTAATAGTATCCAAGTAGGACAGAGGGACAATGAGGCAAAAGAGGGGTGGTTGGCAAAGAGGTGGTGGAGGCATTTGGTCTTTACTGGGTTGGAAAGGAACTCAGAACAGAGAAAGTGAATACAAAAGGAAAAAGGAGAGGGACTGTGGATTGGCCATTTTAACAAATTTGAAGAACACTTGTAGTGGGAGCAATTGGATGGGAAAATGAAGGATGGGAGAGTGTGGTCACAGTGAGATGTCTGAATTCAAGATTTAAGAAATGAGGGAGTCCCAGGTGGTGATGCAAGGTTCAGGGCATGACCACGGTGGTGAGTACTTTAGGTGAAGCAAAGGTGAAGGTCACTGGAACTGTAGAGGTCAAAGAGCTAATAGGATGTTCTCACCTAATTAAACTGAGAGCTATACCATGTTCATGGATTGGAACACTCAATATTGTTGAGATATTTTAGTTATCTTAATACCACAAATGCCCATTATCTGTAATTCATTGTTTAAAATGGTGGTTTACATTTTATATCATTAATATCTGAAAAGTGTAAGCATTTTATTGGGACACTCTATATTGTTGAATTGGTTTGATTTCAGGGTTGGCTCCACAAAAAAAGTAGTTTCTGAGCCTGCAAAGGAGATGACAAGAGCCCGGATTGTGGATTTTTTATGAGGATGACCCCAGCAGTGAGGAAATCTCTTTGACCCCTCTTTAGCTATAACAACAAGGATTAAGTCTCAGGCTTCAGAGGTAAAAGCAATATGCAAAAATCACCTTTCAAATTGGTATTAATGAAATAGTCCCTAAGACAAGAAATCTTCAGATTCCCCACCTGTAAAATGAAGTCTGTTCCTCTGCTCCTGGCTGATAGAGCTGTATTACAGATAAGGTTAGATCTTTAGATCACTGAAAGGTTAACTATTCACATGAAAGTCATTAATAGTTGTCAAGCCCTGCAGCACTCCAATGTTGAGTCATGTTGAAAAGGGGAAACCAGCCAGCAAGGGGGACTGAAAAGGAATGTCCAGTAGGAAGTGAGAAATATTCAGTGGTGTCTTTCCTAGAAGCCAAGTTAAGAAAGTATACTGGGAGGGCCGGCCGAGTGGCGCGGTGATTAAGTGCTGGCCTTGGAAGCCAGCGGCCCCGGTTCGGTCCCACATATGTGGGCCAGTGATACTGCCCTCAAAAAAAAAAAGAAAGTATACTGGGGCTGGCCGAGTGGCGCATTGGTTAAGAGCTGGTTTTGGGATGCCACAGGCCCTGGTTTGGATCCCAAAGATGAGGGCCAGTGACACTGCCCTCTACAGCTAACAAGAGCTCCACCTGGAGCTGGGCTGCAAGCCCCGGCGATGATGTAGGCTGCAGCCCCTGCTGCAGTGGGCTGCCATAGGCTACAGTGAGTGGCCGGCAGCCAGCGTGAGCTGCCAATAGCTGCGGTAAGCGACCATCCAGAGGCCGGTGACCGATCTGCCTCACCCGGGAAGAGCACAATGATGATACCAACATGGGCCAGTGAAGCAACGTCCTCCACAATTAGACTGAAGAACAAAAGGACAGCAACTTGTCTGTTCCCCTTCCCTGATTCCCCAATGCTGTTCCCCTCCCCCAATTCCCCAATAAAATCTTAAAAAAAGAAAGTATACTGGGTACTGTATTAAGCAGGATCCAATCAAAGGAAAGAAAACCAGTGTAGGTATTTCAAATAAAAGAATTTAATAAAGGAACTGGCTACCAGTGTATTAGAAAGGGTGCAGAAGCAAAGGAGGAGAGAGTAGATTACTCAACAATTATTAACTGCGGGAAACCATCATCACCCCAGGCTAGAGGAGCAAAAATGTCACCCACAGCTCAGAGGTACAGTGTCCCTAAGACTCCTGTTGGCTGTTGGAGCCTAGTTGACTGAGCAGGAACCCAGGAGCTTGCACTTGCAGGTCACGGCTCCTGTCCCTGCAGCCACCACCCAGATCCATTACTGTCATTGTCACTAGAGGCGATGCTGTCATCATCACCAGTTCTGTCATCTCAGCTGTGCTGCTGCCAGTGCTGCCAACAATGCTATCAGGAGCCAAAGGCAGGAAGGGAGTCCATTGTCTCCTTCCATCTTCCAGTGCCTTTCATTGACAATGCCTACATGGACACCTGCTAGCATGGGAGCCAGGAAAGCCTAAGTCATCTCTCTCTCATGCATAGCTGAGCACAGAAGGGCAGATAAGGGCTGAGAGCAAGAGGCACATGACTGGCACAATCTACCCCTTTGGTTACTCAGCACCCATTCTCATCCTTCCACCTATATTTAACTTTCATACAATAACGATAACAACTTCAAGCTTTCCTTCCCAAGAATATACAATAATTCTTCCCATAAGGACTCATTCTCTCCCCTGCCCCACCCCTAACCCCCAAAAAGGTGAAATTTAAAATCCATCTCTGTATTTATCTCTGGGTGGTGTTAAATCCTCTTTTAGCCCAATCACAATACCATCTGGATACTTTTTTTTTTTTTTTTTTTTTGAGGGCAGTGTATCACTGGCCCTCATATGTGGGACCCGAACCGGGGCCGCTGGCTTCCCAAGCCAGGCCTCAACCACCGCGCCACCTGGTCGGCCCCCATCTGGATACTTTATAACTCAGAGACTAAATTGAAGTTAGTTACCAACACTGCCTCATTTTATATTGTTTTTGTTTGTAAACCTTTCACAGCTCTCCATGATCTTCAGACTAAAGTCAAAACCCCATTGCTTGGAGTTTAAGGACCACCAGCCTAGATCCAACTTCCTTTCATAACTTCTCACAACTCCAGTCAGGTTGATCCATAGTTTATTTCTCAGACATATCTTGGAATTTTCTCCTAAGCATAACTAAGCCTTTGCGCTTATTATTTCCCCCACCAAAAATGCATTCCCCATCTTTTTTTCTTTACTGCCCCCTCTGTCCAAGCCTACCCAATTTCCAAGGCATGGCTCAGGTTCAATTCCTCCACACAGCCCTCCCCCAAAGGCACCCGGCCTCAGGACTCTGTCCACTCTGAACTCCTCCTGTCTATGCCTTCCTGGCTCTCCCCGCACCGCACCTAAAGGCATATCGTCTCCCACATAACCATTTACTGGCTGACACCTGGCCGTGGAGGGTAGGGAAAATGAATTGGCACTGCAGGGCTGGCTATTCATTTGAAGCCCAAGGCACTTACTGCCCAGTATCAGCTTCCTGCAGCCTCCCATAGGCCCCACTAAGGCTGCCTGTTTGCTTCTGAGTTACAAGTCAAAGCAGTTCTTCAGTTCTCCACAGCAAACTTCAAAGGCGTTCAGCTGGCCTCCAGGGACGCTGTTCTCAGGTTACTGCCAAGCTAGCAACCTGGTCGAAGTTATTAGTAAACCACACAATTTGCTGGCTAATATCAAGTCAACAAAATGAGTTCAAGGGGGGGTTGTTGCTCAATAGGAAGTGCTTGCCCTTAGAAAGCTTGCACTGAAAGGCAAAGACCCAGAAAACAAAATCGTGCTTAGCCATTCTGAATCTGTTCCTGACAAAGATCAAAAGAAGCACAGCAGCTATACTCTTCCTTCCCTGTGGAGGTGTTAAGAGGTGGTGCACAACGCTAACTCCTACCAACAAAGGAAATTGTTCATAGACACAAAGGGCAATTAGCAAAGAACCTAGAGCTGTGGTTCTTGTCCCAGTTCTGCCCTGGATGAAGTACGTCCCTTTCCCACAATGGATCTCAAGTTCCTCATCTGAAAAATGAGGAAGTTAAACTATATTAACTCTAAAATCTAAAGACATCTTTAACTGCTTTCTGCTCTCCTTGTTACAAAACATCTGATTATTTATTGAAGACTGTTAACCATATATTCTCCTCAGGGCTACCACATATGGCTGTTCAGGTTGTACACTGAACAAACCCAAAAGGCACCATTCACATTAGAGCCTGTGCAAACATCGCCCTGTATTGGGTGGTACACAACCTGAACATCCGTACAGAGCAGCCTTGATCATGTTGTCTAATTTTGTAAATATTTAAGGTTTCACCCTGTCTTTTTTTAATACCCATTGCTTCCTGGTCTTGGTTCTCTACCAGCAGAGAAGGCACTACATTAATATCTGATACTGAGCAAAGTACTTCTTTATTTTTTAAACTTTATGGGGAACAGCCATGGTCATCGGTTACACGTCACTTTCATGCTACAATGGCAGAGTTGACTCTTTTAGGGAGGGTGCAACTCACAGTGGCCCATGAGGGGATCGAACCAGCAACCTTGGTGTTAGCAGCACCATGCTCTAACCAACTAAGCTAACTGGTCACCCCCCAAAGTACATCTTTATTGATTCACTCTGAATCGTGGACATGAAATAAGGACAACAACATTAATACACTCTTATTTATTGACCACCTACTATGTGCAAAACACTTTACATATATTACTGTAGTTAATCCTTATGAAATCCTGTGAGGTATAAATTATTATCCTTATCTTTGGATAAGAAATTTGAAGCTAGGGAGACAAAGTAAACTGCGCCAGGGTTCATAGCTATAGCCAGAAAGGGGCTGAAAAAGGATTCAAACCTACCTCTAACTCCAAAGCTTATTCTCTTTCCACTCCACTATTCCTTAGAGCACCTTCTATATGCTCCATAATCTCCCTACAGCTTGATACTCTTATGACATCAGTGAACAAAAGCAAGTCATTAGAGCATTCGATTAACTGGAAACAGCAGTAATGTAGCACAAACATGCTGGAAAGAGAGTCAGCACTTGCCAGTTTCCATCCTGATGCTGTCACTCACTAGACATGTGCTTACCTCTCTGTGAGCCTCAGTGTTGTCACCTGTCAAAGAGGGGTGATGTCTTGGGACCTTTTTAGGATATTCCTAGAGCAGTGAGCATTTAATTATTTGCATCCTCTAACTTTTTAAGCTTATTACTCTTTCTGGCTTCAACTAAACTCTGTATGATTCTCGTGACTACTTCAGCCACCAAGGAGAGCTCCTTGTGGTCCCTGCTTCTTTGTGCTTCCCACATGTCATTCCTAAACATCCCCTCACCCTCAACACCCCAGATCTGAGAGCTTATTCCATATAGATCTGTAGGCTTTGAGACACTTATTATCAGTAGCCCTCATTTCTTTCCCTCTGGTGTCTCCACTTCTTGAGGATTTTCCCAATGAATCATGCATTACATTTCTAACAAGGGTTGGCACCAGAGTTGTGGTCAAGCAGGAGGTTAAGTGGAAGAATGGATAATGTCTGCTTTTTTACAGACCCTGTCCTTTCACTCAACATCACTCAACAGAACTAGAAGCAAAAGTTTCAGATCCAGACCAGGTTTTCCCTCTCAGTATGAGTAGACCAATCATTATGACTATGATTATGAGGGAGGGGGAAGTGGAAATCTAAATAAAATTAAATTGTGTGAATTAATTTTCAAGTACAGCTAATATTTTCTGCTCAATAACCCTTGAATGCAAGATATAATTGTTTCTTTAGTTTTCTGTATCAAATTATATCTGGTTCTGAACCGTTGCCTAACTGCATGGGAAAAACATAATCTCAGTTATGTGGAGTGGCCTACATCATTCCCAGAATTGTTCTTGGGTGTCAGGGCACTGGGGCAATCCCAAAATTTTGGGGGAAGTTTCACTGATCTTTAGTCTTTTAAGGTTCTCACTAAGATGCTCATTACCCAAAACCACATGGCCCATTAAAAGATGACAGTTGAGGGCCGGCCGAGTGGCGCAGTGGTTAACCACTGGCCTGGGATGCCAGCGGCCCCAGTTCGGATCCCACATATGAGGGCCAGTGACACTGCCCTCAAAAAAAAAAAAAAGATGACAGTTGATAGCATCCATCCCTCCATGCTCAGCCCAGCCATGGGGACCTCACTCATTCCCAAGACTCCCATGATGCTTTAGGTTTAAACCTCAGGGTTCCCTGTGCCACTTTCAACAAAGAAGCTGCCCGTCTTGGAGTGCTGTGTGTTGCTGGGCACTGGTGTCTACTACTCTTGTGACCACTATAGCCACCAGGGAGAGTTCTTTGGTCCATACCTAATTGTGGCTCCAGCCCTGTTGTCTAAGTCTGGAAAGAGATATGTGATTGGTGAAGCATTGAGCACAGTCCACACCTTAGCTGCAAGGGAAGCTGGGAAGGCAAGTGCCAGGCTCTATAACATCTATGCTTCGGGGCAGGCTCTGCCTCTCACTGAGATACCTAAAGTGGGAAATTCCCCAGACAGGGCAGGAAAAAAGGTCAACAAATGTTTACGCAGTTTTACTCTGTGGGTCTTGGGGAAACCCCTTATCCTCTCTTAGCCTCAGCTTCCTCAACTGAAAATAAAAATAGTAACACTTACTTCATAGAGTGAATGCCCAGGAGACAAAGGCAAAGCCTTTCTGTCTTGGAGGTGTGGCAGGATGGGGAAAAGAGAGACACTCCCAGGAGAGGAATGAGATGGCTGTAAGGAGCATGACCCAAGGTGATTACATTTAATCATCCAGGCAAGGACAGAGGCTCAAATCCCATTAAAAGTACAAATGATTCAGAAGTTATTCCTTTCAACAGTTATTACTAAGCAAAGAAGATTCTAGAAAGAGTCAGACTTAAAGAAAGGAAAAAGAGAGGGGAGAAAGATGCTCTAAACTGGGACACTCTGCGCATACAGAGCCAGGAGAGGGATGAAAGTCAAAACGTAGGGCAGTCCCAAAACAAAGGTTATCTTGACCTATATCAGGATTGGGTAACAGCATCAACTTCTCACCAAGGGCTTCAAGTCACCTGATCCTCCCACATGCCAGCAGGTTGCATGCTCACCAAGTCACACAGTTGCGAGCACAGCAGCAGGAAAACTAAACAATTAAATCTCTGCATCTTTGTTTTTCATGCCCATGGTCTCTCCACGTGAAAAAAAAAAAATCTAATGTGAATTTTCCCCATAACTGTGTGCCTCCTCTCATGTTCTAGACACAAACATAAGTAGCAACTGACTAAGGAATATGGTTCCAAAAAGAATATTAAGAAACTTGTTCACTGGTATTTTTCATCTCTACAATAGTTTGAGCTTTAAAAAATAATAATAAAAAAACTATGATTTTTCTTTTTGGCCGCGACTGCCATCTTCCAGTGAAAATGGCCAACACAAACGCAAAGGGGAGAGGCAATCCACTATGTGTTCTCTAGGCCTTTTAGAAAACATGGGGTTGTTCCTTTGAATACATGCGAATACATAAGAATCTACAAGAAAGGTGATATTGTTGACATCAAGGGAATGGTCATGGTTCAAAAAGGAATGCCCCACAATGTCACCATGGCAAAACTGGAAGGGTCTACAATGTTACCCAGCATACAGTTGGTATTGCTGTAAACAAACAAGTTAAGGGCAAGATTCTTACCAAGAGATTTAATGTTTGTATTAAGCATAGTAAGCACTCAAAGAGCCAAGATAGCTTCCTGAAACAGGTGAAGGAAAATGACTAGGAAAAGAAGGAAGCCAAAAAGAAAGGTACCTGGGTTCAACTGAAGCTCCAACCTGCCCCACCCAGAGAAGCTCACTCTGTGAGAACTAATGGGAAGGGGCCTGAGCTGCTGGAACCCATTCCCTGTGGATTCATGGCATGGAAGTGTAAAAAAATCAAACACCTCTGTACTATTAAAAATATTTCCCTTAATTGAGAAGTGTGGTATCCCCTCCCCCATAGAAATACTTAAAGAAAAATTTTTTTTAATAAAACTATGATTACATACAATGAAAGATATACATATATATTTTAAAACATCTTATACAATTGTATAATGTTACTGTATATTTATATGCTTTATAGAGAGAGATAATTTGTATATACATGTATATATGATTTAATTGTACAGTTTTACTAAGTTTTATTTTAAAATCTGCTAAGAACCATTGAATTGTACACTTACAATGGGCATATTTTATGGTATTACATCATATAGCTGTATTTGAAAATCACCCTACACAAGATTTGAAAGCAAACTACAAGCTGACAGAATATATTTGTGATGAAAATAACTGTAATAGAGTTATCCTTAAAATATAAAGAACTCTTCAAAATCCTAAGAAAAACATTCGCATCCCAATGGCAAAGTGGGCAAAAGGAGAAATAGAAATGATAATAAAACATGAGAAAAATCTCTCCATCTTTGCCAGCAATCATAGTTTTAAGAAGTAAAAGTTTTAATCTATAAAAATCAATAAAAATTGCAACATCTTCTTTAACATAATATCTAGAATTGGTGAGGGTGGCTGACCCAGGCTGAGAACACTCCTAGATCTCCTAGATGTCACCTCCCTTCTTCACCAAGACTGAATTAAGCCCTCCTTCTTTGTGTTTCAGTGTCACCCTAAACTTCCATCTAGTATAATACCTTATTGTTACTGGCTATTTATATGACTATCATTCGGTCAGTTTGAAACCCCTGAGAGCTGTGGCTTATTGTTCAGTGTACTCCCAGTCCTAGCATAGTATCTGGCACAGACTATAAATTTCACACATACAAGTATTTATTGTATGTTTGTTGAATGAATAAGAGTGAAATTGGTAGAACCTTTCCAAAGGGCATTTTGCTCAAGTATATCAAGTCCTTAAAATGTTTCATATTCTTTGATTCAGGGACTCAACACTTAGGAATTTGTCCTAACCACAATGTACAAAAAAATTGGGTGTGCAAAGATGTTTATCTCAGGGTTAGTTTTAATAAGAGAAATTGAGAAGTAATGTAAATGTCCAACATCAGCAATAGATTCAATTTTTTCTATGTGTATAGCCTTTTTTTATTGTGGTAAAATAAACATAAAAAATAAAAAAGTTACCATTTTAACGTGTACAGGTCAGTGACATTTAATGCATTCACAAGGTTGTACAACCATCACCCCTATCTAGTTCCAGCCCATTTTAGTCACTCCAAAAGAAAATCTCATGCTCATCAAGCAGTCATTCCCCATTTCCCCTCCCCCAGAACTTGGCAGCCACTGTCTGCTTTCTGTCTCTATAAATTTGCCACATACTGTAATAATATTTCATAGTAACTGAATCATTCAGTATGTGTTTTCTTTGTGCGTGTCTGGTTTGTTTCACTTAGCATAATGTTTTCAAGGTTCATCTCTGTTGTAGAATATAACAGTACTTTGTTCTTTTTTTATGGCTGAACAATATTCCATTGTATGAATATATCATATTTTATTTATCTATCCATCAGCTGATGAACAATCGGGTCATTTCCACATTTGGGTATTGTGAATAGTGCCATTATGAACATTCGTGTCCAAGTTTTTGCTTGAACGCCTGTTTCAGTTATTTTGGGTACATACCCAGGAGTGGAATTGCTAGGTCTTATGGTAATTCTATGCTTCATTAATTGAGGAAGCACCAAACTGTTTTCCACAGGCGCACCATTTTATATTCTTATGCAATGTACAAGGGTTCCATAGATTAAAATTTTTTTTTGTTTTTTGTTTGTTTGTTTGTTTGTTTTTTGAGAGCAGTGTCACTGGCCCTCGTATGTGGGACCCAAACCCAGGCCGCTGGCTTCCCAAGCCAGCGCTTAACCACCATGCCACTCGGCTGGCCCTCGATTAAAATTTTACTACACATTTTTGTGGGGCGAGACTGTCCTGGCGTAAGTAAAACAAAAAGTCTCTGCTTCTAAGAAACTGACATCAAGCAGAGGGCGTCAAGTAATAAACAAGTAAATACATATTAATCTTTTGATTTTTTTTCAACCATTTAATAATGTAAAACCCATTCTTAGTATGCAGGCCATACAAAAACAGGCTGTAATCCCAATTTGACCCAAGGTGCCATCGTTTTCTGACTTCTGGCATAGATTCCCTCTTACCAAGGCTAGTTTAGCTGTTGCCAACCTGCCAGGTTCAAAGATTGATGCTGAGCCCCTGATATGATTCCTCAAAACTGGTTACAAAGGACCCTATCAGCAGGAAGAGGTAGGGTTATTGTCATACTATGGGATTTTGAAGGAATCTATGTGGAACCCAGGTGATTTAGTTAAGTTCCTCTTGACTTCCCTTGACAATTGTATGATGAATGGACAAGTGCTGCAACCAGGACCTGAGAAGGGCATGGTGACCAGGGGCTCAGACCACCACTGGGTAAGCCATCAAGATTTAAGAAATGACTGTGTGGGGGTGACTGGTTAGCTCAGTTGGTTAGAGCGTCGTGCTGATAACACCAAGGTTGCCAGTTGGATCCCCACATGGGCCACTGTGAGCAGCGCCCTCCTTGAAAGAGCCAACTATGCCATTGTAGCATGAAAGCAATGTATAACCAATGACCATGGCTGTTGCTGTGGAGTTAGCTTACAGCTTCAGCTGCAGCACCTTCAGGCTCCGCAGCATCTGTGCTAAAGCCATGCTTCCCAAGAGGGTTCAACCAAAGACTGAGGGTAGTGGAGGTACAAGGCCCCAGCCATTTCTGCCCAATGTAGGACTCCTTGATGGGCGATCTTTATGCCAGGGCTCAATGTGGAGCTGGTGAAACTTTCTAGGGCTGTACTGAGCTATGAGGTTCTTCCTAACCAATCTACCTTCCTTCACCCTCTACTTTCACAGGGTCAGATCTAGTTTGAAGACCCTTCCTGCCTTCCCTGCTCCCTTTCCCTTTCACAGGCATTAATCCAAAGAAATCTCCTGCATCTCTCACTCCATCTTTGCATCTGCTGGGAGACATACTATATGACCTAGCAGTTCCACTTCTATTTACTCACAAGAGTTGAAAACATACATCCACAAAAAGACTTGTGCACAAATGTTCATAGAAGTCTCATTCAAAATGGCCCCAAACAAGAAAAACCCAAATGTCCAGCAAGAGGTGAATGGATAAACAAATTGTAGTATAGCCATAGGCATTAGGGTTTTCCAAACAAACAGAACCAATAGCATATGTGTGTATGTGATTGACTGAGTCATTTATTTTAAGGAATTGGCTACGTGATCATGGAGGCTGAGAAGTGCCAAAACCTGCAGTTGACAAGCTGGAGACCCAGGAGAGCCAATGGTGTAAGTTCAAGTCCAAGAGCAGAACCCCAATAGTCCAACCAATCAGGCAGGTAAAGATCCCTGCCCAGCCTCTTTGTTCTATTCAAGTCTTCCATTAATTGGCTGTTACCTACCCACCTGAGGGAGGACAATCGGCTTTACTCAGTCTACCAATTCAAATGTTAATCTCACCAAAAACACCTTCATAGCCATACTCAGAATAATGTTTGACCAAATGTCTGGCACCCCATGGCCCAGTCAAGTTCACTGTGTTTGTTTACTTGTGTGTGTTATGTCTCAAACAGTCTCTGACTATGGGCTCAGTGACATTCATAAAATGAGTAAATACCTTTAAGCAAGCTGACAACAGTGTTTTGTACTTGGCCTGTTGTTATTTTTGGGGGTTGGATAGTACTTGATGGGCATCTTGGCTGATATGAAACTAAACTGGTTAAAATTAAGATGCGTGAATTATGAGCTATATAAAACTAACGTTTAATAAAATTTTTCAAATACTGTAACTTTACTGGCTTAAGAATTCCCTGAAGACACAGGAACTGCCTTATCTTTTATTCCCTAAGCCTTATACATTGTCACAAAGCCTTCTAGTGTCTTAAATTTTCGGTTTCTTCATCTGTATAGTGGGGAGAGTTATAGTATTATGCCTACCTCATAGTAATGAAGATTCAATGAGATATTGCAGATAAAATGGTTAGCATGGTATCTGGCATGTAGCTAGTTCTCATTCAATGTTAGCTTTTGTCATCAACATCACTGTTTCTAAATAAATCAATTATGCTACAATCATGTAAGGAAATGTACCCTTTAAACGTATCTATCCACAAAACCTTTCCTTTCTCTCTTCTTCCTTATAAAAAGAACCCTGGTTTTGTTGAGAGTAACAGTGGTAGCCTTTTTTGAGGATAGTGTTGGCCATGAGACTCAGTTCTGGCCAACAAAACAGAAGTAGAAATTGTTGGGTCAGGCTTAACAAAAGTCCTCTGGGTGTTATGAGTAGGTGATGGCTCAGCTAGCAGATGCTTTTCAAATTTTGTCCTACCGTTTCTTTTTTTCCTGGGCTGTAGACATGCTGTTTGCAGCTCCAGCAGTCATTCTGTGACCATGAGGCAATTTGAGTAAAGAAGCCAACACGGGATAATGAAGAAGAAAGAAAGAAGGAAGAGCCTAGATATCCTAAATCTGCCGTACCAGTCCTGGACTCTCTATTCTTGACTTCGCATTATACAAAAAATAAGTGAAACTCCTAATGTGTTTAGACCACTCCGCAAACCTAAACATCTATAAAATGGGAAAAATAATAGTAACTCATAGGTTTGGTTTAAGGATTAAATGGGTTAGTATGTGTGACTTTTAAAAAAATAACTGAAACCAGGAGCAGAATGACCTCTAAAGCTATTACAATGTACGACTTCTTGAGTCATTTCTCTTGCTCTTTGGTGAGAAAAGTGCCTGGCATTTAACTGCCCGATAAATGTTAGCTATCATAATCAAGATTATTACTTAAGGTTTTTGTTACTGGCAACTGAACCCAAGTTAAAACTGACACAAAGGGTATTAAATATTGTATTTATTAAAACTATTTAATGGCTAGGGAAGATATTCTTGATAAAATGTTTGATCAGAAAAATACATTATAAGACTAAATACACAGTGTGAATCCAATTTTAACCATTATATAAATGCATAGAAATACATAAAAGTCTTAATAGTACTGTAATCAGTACTGAGTAGTAGGATCACGGGTGATGTTTATTTTCATTATAGTTTTCTTTATTTCCAAAATTTTAACAATAAACACAAGATGTTTATAACTGGGGAAAATGTTAAGACATTAAAATGAGGCTAAGATATAAAAAGTGATTTTACCTTAAGTAGATTCAAGGTAGCAATCTATGTGCTAGGACAGATCATCTAACGAATATGATGAACAAATATGTGCATTAGTAGTGAATTCACCCACAGAGCAGAACTAGTGGATGCCAAAGCTTAAAAGAGCCTGTACATGGGTAAATGCGAAGTCAGACAATTAAGTTCACAAACTCATCCTACCTCATTGCTGAATACCATTATGGTCACCTTCAAAGTACTCCCCTTGGGAAGCTATGCATCGACACCAGGGCCTAGTCCACCCTTCAAAGCAATTTTGGAACTCTTTTTCTGGAATGGCCATCAGAGCTGTCGTCATATGACCCTTGATGTCCTGAATGTCATCAAAATGTCTTCCTTTCAATATTTCCTTTATCTTTAGGTAAAGAAAGAAGTCATTGGGGACCAGAGCAGGTGAGTAAGGAGTGTATTTCAATAGTTATTTGTTTACTGGCTAAAAACTCCCTCACAGTGTCGTGATGCGAGAGTCATGAATTGTTGGCAAAAAGTTCAGGCTGTCTTTTTCACACAGCTTATTTATTTATTTATTTATTTATTTATTTATTTATTTTGAGGGCAGCATCACTGGCCCTCATATGTGGGACCCGAACCCAGGGCTGCTGGCTTCCCAAGCCAGCTCTTAACCACCGCGCCACTTGGTCGGCCCTCACACAGTTTTTTTAACACTTCCAAATAGTAAACTTGGTTAACTGTTTGTCCAGTTGATACAAATTCATAATGAATAATCCCTCTGATATCAAAAAAAGGTTAGCAACAAATGTGCAAACTTCATTGTCCAACCTCATATATGTCTGTGTCCCAGAGTTTCCAACCCACAGGGAAGAAATATCTAAAAGGGAACACTGAGGGCCGGGCGAGTGGCGCAGTTGTTAAGAGCTAGCTTGGGATGCCAGCGGCCCCGGTTCGGATCCCACATGAGGGCCAGTGACACTGCCCTCCTAAAAAGCAAACAAACAAACAAAAAACACACACACAAAAAAAAAATAATAAAAAAAAATAAAAGGGAACACTGAATCCTCCTCAGTCTGGGGAACTTGGCTTGTTGCTTATTCATTAGAATGAGAAGGTGTGCAAGAAACACAAGTCACGTCTTATTAAACAAATTTAAAGAGCATGCTTCTAATTGATTGTTTGGCCATGGAGACAGAGTCAGTGCTGAGCATCGTCAGTGACAATTATCCGAATTAAACAGTTGTTCCAATAAAACTAATCTTGATGTATTGACTCAAGGTTTCGGTTCTGCTTAGAGACAGGCTCTTAATTCCACGGCTTTAACACACAGAATTTGTCCCTGTGAGTCCCCCTCCAGCAAGCAGCATGCTCACTCAGGTGTGATGTCTGTGCCATCACCCATAAATCAAGACAGAGCTGTTTCAGGATCAAGGAAATTCATAGGTATATATTTTGTATTTGGGTCCCACTTGTGCAGTTCTGAGAACAGTACCCAGGGAAAGTGGTTTTTTGACATAAGTCCTAATAAAACATAATTTCAAGGAGAGGTGCTGTGCCAACAGACCATTTTCAGAGATTAACATTTGGCCTTCAAAAAAATTGCCAACCCTGGTATTGTGCTCAGAATGAAATATGCTCTTAACCACACAGGGCAGCAGTTTTGTGAGAGTGTTTTATAGACATACCTCAGAGATATTGCAGGTTTGGTTCCAGACCACCACAATAAAGCAAGTGTCCCAATACAGTGAATCACAATCCTTTTGCTGGTGTGTGTGTGTGTGTGGGGGGGAGTATTGCCTTCAATTTATTAAAAAAAACCATTCGTGAAGGGCAATAAAGTGAAGTGCAATAAAGCTAGGTATGCCTAGACTTCCAACATTTCTTGGTGCATCTTCCTCCCCTCCACCACCACCACCACCAGCAGTAAATTTTCAGTTCAGTAAACTGCCCAGTTCAAGCCCCAGCTGGCTGAAAGGTGTTTACTTTCTCTACTTTTCCCAATATCATCTTTTTCAAGGCTCTGTGATCTAAACTGCAAAAGATAGAAGTGTGTGAGGCAGAAAGCCATTCCAGTGAGTAAATATTTCTACTTCACTTGCTCCTATTATTTCTCAAAGCATTATGAATAACAATAATAATTGCTAACACTCAGGGCAGGCTTCATGGGCGTGCTACCTATGCAGTTGCATGGGGCCCCAAGTTCAGAACGACCCTGAACTTGGGTTAGTGCTCCACTATTGTCATCTTAATACTTTTTGAACATTTTCATTTTACACTAGGCCCCACAAATTAGGTAGCCATTCCTATTAACATTTATAGGGGACTTACTATATACATAAGCCTCTGTTCTAAACCTTTACCCTTATTAAGCTGGAATGGCTGGAGTGCCCCTAGACTGTAAATTACATCCATTACTTAAGGTAATTTACAGGAGTCTCTTTTCTAGCCACTAAAAAGTGCTTAATTTGGGGGGTGAGGGAGAGCTAGGCTTTCCTTACTGTCAACAAAAGGTTGCTGCCACCAATCCAATGCCAACAGGAGTCCCCAGTTTGGGATAGGGTAAAAGAAGTTTCACTCAGATGAACAGTTTGGAAACTGAAAGTGTGCTCCCTTGAGACAAAGGGCAGACTGCTTTTTATAAGCTACCCTCCCTGGTCCATTTTTATGTAAATGAGGAATCCAAATTTTCACAGTTTGATTGGTCCAAATAGCGCTGTCTTATTTGTCAGCTTTGAGTATCCTGATTGGTCGTCATGAATTGGTCAGTAAAGAAGAAAATGAGGATATAGTTGCACAGCTCCAACTGGATGGGCAGCTCATTGGAAGATGATTCTAAGACCTCATTTATAGGGGTCAGCTCAGCAGGCAGGAATGCAGTGCAGGATGTTTGGCAGCACAATCTATGGCTTCTCTCTGCAGTGTGTGTGAGAGACTCCTGTCAGCAATGGCTGCTAGACTTTATGAATTTGAGCTCAATTAACCACAGGAGTCCTTAGCAAATATATTCCTTTTCTGTCTCATACTACAAATCTGCAATTACTTTAGTTGTTTACTTGCTTGTTTTCTATGGAAACATAAACTCCAGGTTTTTTCATCACTGAATTTCCAACATCTAGCACAATGCCTGACACACAATTATTGTGTTCAAACCTTCTTGGGAAACAAATATGGAAAAACAATAGCTCTGCTATAGAGCAGAACAGATTATCACCACCCATGTTAAATCACTTCATTGCTGTGGATGCTGATTGATGCAAAAATGCTTTTATGGCCTTTTATAAAATAAAAGATTTAAATTAAACAGGATTTGTGTCCCTGCTATCTGCTTGGTAATGTGCTACATGTCAAGGCATTCTGAAAGGTGGTCCCTCATCTCCAAAGGTTGAGTCTGATAGAGCTGGGAATGGTTCTCAAAGTGCCGTCTGGGAGGGATCACCAGGACCCATTCAAAGGGGTCTCCAAGGTCAAAACTATTCATTATGTGGCTTTGTCCTGCTCCATCTCTCACAAATGTAAAGTGGAGTTTTCCAGAGACTACAAGATATGTGATGAAGAATAGTGCAATGTCTGCTTGTGTTATTGTGTCAAAATTTTCATTTTAAGTTCTAATTCAGTAAATATTAATAGCTATAACCCACATAGAGAAAGCTCTTTGGAGTCTTCTATAAAAATTTAAGAGTTATGTAAACCCTTGGTAAAGAGGTTCTTAAACTAAAATGTTGGGAGAACCACAGCAATACAGGAATGATCCATATCCAGGAAACCATTAGCAGAGAGAATACACTGTGGATGCCAGTTAAGATTAAGATGTGAGGTTTGTGTCCCAATCAAAAGGTTGAGAATAGCCTTCAATCAGGAGGGAACTGCGTGGATAGTGGGAAGAAATGTCCGAAAGGGTGTGGGCGAGGGGCAGCTTGGACAAAGGCCCTTAGGGAGTGCGCACGAGGAGTGCAGGAAGCACTGGGGAGAAAGGCCCATTTCTGCAAGGAAACACACATGCTTCTTTTTCACATTCAATAGCAGAGGCTGTACATTCTTCTCCTGCGGGTCAGCATTCTAACAAAAGCTAGGGCACAACTCGGAACAGACAGGAAGTCGCATGGCGGTCTCTCTGAATTCCACCGTTGAAAACTCCATCCAGTTAGTAATAACTGTAAAATCTGGCGTAGGGTTAAAACATCCGCTTCCTGACTTATTGGAGAGGGGGAGGGAAGGGAAACTGGTGCAAGGCAGAAAAGGGCGGGAAAATATGGCATTAAAGAAAGAAAGAGCGGGCTAGGGGGGATGGGCGGAGGCAGCGCGAGACGCCAATGAATGAGCACCAGGCTGCGGCACGTACCCAAGCTGTCCGCAGGCGCAGGCGCGCGCCGCGTGATCTCGCGAGAAGGGACCGTTGCCAGTCCCGGCGTTGCGCCCAGGTAGGAGGGGGAGGGGTTGGAGGCGGGAGTGAAGTCTCGCGAGAAGAGGCGGTTGCCCGTAGCGGAGCCTTCTGGCTGTGTGTGTGTCTGAAGATCCGCCGCCGGAGCCGCGGACGGTTTGTGGAGCCCGTTAGTGCCCCTGTCGTGACCCACGCCGCCGTCATGTCCCGCTACCTGCGCCCTCCCAACACGTCTCTGTTCGTAAGGAACGTGGCCGACGATACCAGGTGGGTACCGGAGAGGCACGGCGGGCCTGCGCAGGGAGGCCGCAGGGGCGCGGAGGGGACCTGGGCGGCCGCCGCGACACGCGGAGCCGGGGGAGGCTGGGGAGGGGGCGAAGATGGCGGGGCCCGCGCCGGCCCCCAGGCCCGAGTTAGGCCCCGCCGCCGGCCCAACGGCCGCGTGGGAGCGAAGGCGGCGTCCCCGGCGCTCCGGGGCCGGCGCGGGCCGCGTGGCGCGGTTTTGTGCCCCTCCCCCTCCGCTGCTCGGGGCCGCTTGCTCCCGGCTTCCTCGCCGCGCGCCCACCTCCCGCCGCGGCCAGTATCCGCTCCCCGTGGATGTGAAGTTCCCATTCTTTTGGGGTGCACGCCCCCCTCGGCCGAGGGCTTTTTTTGTTTTTTTTGTGTTCTTTTTTTTTTAATTTTGCAACGAAATAACGGGATTGGAGGAGGAGAGGGTGGCGAAGCATCATCTCCTGTCCTGTTTTTCGTTGTTGTAGTCCATATATATTCGTGGGTTTTAAAATAGAGGTGTTTGTGGAGATGGGAGTATTGAGATTTGGGAACATCGGATTCTTTCAGTTGAACGGTACGAGCTACTTCTTCCCAGTTCCCGGAAATAATAGTCACCTTTTGAGAAGCGGTGGGGGGTAAGAAGCCTCCGCCGTGAGGACGGTGATTGCTAAATTGGATTAATCCCAGACCGTGCCTTTGTTCCCACAATTCCAAATGCTTGGAGTTGCCGTCAGAATTTTTAGAGATTTTAAAGACAGTATGTCACAAATAATCACTCTATCCCCCACCCCCAAATCAAATATTTTGGATAGCCTTGTGTGATATGCCTTTTTCTGTCCCAATTTTTACTGGGAAAGTAAACAGTAGTGGTTCTTCTAGCGTCTGGAAAAATTTCCCCTTCATATCATTTCACATTTTTAAGGAGTTTTTATATATATATATGAATGACTTATTTTTCAAGCCATATTTACCTACCAATTGTCTAACTCTGTCCCTAAAATTTGGGGGTAAAATATAAGGGCTTAGCATTTTTCAGAGTACTAGAGTTGACTTGAAACCGTAAAAGACAAATACTACCAATACTTATGTACAACCTGCTACTATATACCTCTTGTGAAAAATGAAGGATTTGGATGAAAACAACAGAGATAAATTGTGATTTATCAAGTGTCCTTAAATGTCTGTTTTACTGTTGTTAATGTAAAACAGTAATCGATTTTATTATAAACTGCGTTTTAATCTTCCGAGATCTTGGATCATAGCCTTCCTTTATCAAAAAGATACATTGCCTGTACGGTTTGGTCTGTCCTTAAAATTGACTCTCAAGGTTGAGAGTTAGAAAGCTTGCCTGTTTCAGGTCACCCAGAGACAAAGCAGTCCCTTTCATTAATTGAGATATTACAAAAAGATACCTGTTTCTTACAAAGAAACTCTTAAAGGAGTGAACATAAAAACTTGGGGTCTTTTTATGATGTTTTAGGTCTGAAGATTTACGACGCGAATTTGGTCGTTATGGTCCTATAGTTGATGTGTATGTTCCGCTTGATTTCTACACTCGTCGTCCAAGAGGATTTGCTTATGTTCAATATCCTTTCTTCAGATGGCTGATTAGTGAGGGGTGTTGAAGTTTGAAATTCAAGTTTATGTAAGAGGTAACACCTAAAAAGTAGTTTATTTTTGTATTTTAATGTCTTATGTCTTCAAATTAAAAAAAAATTAATTCTAACTCACTCATTGCTCTATTATAAAAGTTAATCCAAAAGTAGTAAAATATTTACATATTTCCCATTTATGCTGCTGAAACTCAAATCAATGATGATAATATGTGATTTAAATTTGAATACTCTGGTTTCTTCCACCTTTAATTGTAAATCAAATTAAAAGTTAATATGTTCTTGTGCTTAGCAATTAAGTTTGGTATTCTTATTTGTTAATTTGAATCACTTGATCAAAACAAATTGTATAACAATGAGGTAAACTTCTTTAATATTGTCCCCTAATTTGCTGTCCTCTGTTGTTACCTCAGAGAATGTAAAGCTGTACAGTTATGGCGACCCCAAAGAGAAAGCATGAAAGAACCTTTAGAGTAGAGTTCAACACTTAAGGCAAGTAGACAAGCCAAAGGCCTCTTAAGGATCAGGCTTGAAGAGAAGGGAGAGTTTGGGAAAAGAAAAAATACAGAAAAGCTGGAAGAAGGACAAGCCTAATGGGAGACAAAGCCTCGCTTTATCTACAAAAGGGGGAAAAGGTTGTTTTTCAAAGTTAAAGATAAAGCCATCTGTCATATTTGGCCAAGCATCTCATGACAAGTCCTTCTGACAAGCACTTAAAGAGTTAAAGGTCAAGATGAAGTTGAATGATGGCCAAGATTAAAGGAGTCATACCTGATGTATCCTACAGAATAACTCTTTTCCTTTTTTTTTTTTTTTTTTTTAATGTTTGTAAGCAGTTAATTTTCAAAATTATTCTGGTTTGGTCTAGTGACAAAACCTGTAACTTGATTTATGTGGGCCTTTGATGTTGTGATTGTGGTGTTGTATAAATGCACTCTCAGCTTCTCAAGTTAAAGTGTACTAAAGGATGTAATGTTGTTAAGCTTCAATTCAGCATTTTTCTGTTTTGGGCCAGGTGGTCAGATGCCATAGGGTAGGTAGCAGGCGGTGTGCTCTTTGGCATAGCACAAGGTTCTGGGGTCAAGCTAACTCCATAGAGCCATGCTTAAAGGGAAGGCAGGTGCATGTACTGGGGACTGCTTAGAAACGGCTCTGGTGCTCTGTAGAGTCAGATCTACTAGAGAAACCACCTGTTTATAGATTGTAAAGTGGCTGCTGTGGGACACACACATACTGCTAACTTCTGAAAGTTAGGTCTGTGATGCCTGCTGGCCCTGCACTGTTTTAGTACATATAATCAGTTGGCCCTGAATAGAATGCAGATGACCTTATCCCTAGTATGGGTACCTAATCAGGATCTATTGGAAGTGTTTCCTTGGCCCAGAGTTTCAGGTGACATTACTTCCTTCACTGAGATGATCTCCATGCGACGACAAAGGTTTGGGCTGTGGACTTCAGGCTAGGACAGTTTCTTACTGCTTAAGCTCAGTGGGTCTCTTGAAACCTAGCAGAGTTCTAGTGAGGCTAAATGAGGAAATGCCGAAAGCTGCTACTCCCACAGGGCCACTGATCAAGGACAGTTGTGGAAATTTGTTGCAAAGCTCTGTTGCAGGGAGTATAAGAGCTATATCTGGTTTGGTTTTTAAAGAAAAAAAGGTAGCAGTGCACTCTGGCTTACAATGTTGACCTGTTTTTACTTGGTTTACCTGATTTTGGGGTGGCCTGTGAACCAGAATCAGCAGTAGTTTGACTCACGAGTATGTGATACTTGAGCCAGAAGAATTGTCATCCAGAGACTCTAAAGGAAAATTATGTATTTTTTTATATACACACAATCTCCCACTGATGTTAAAATAGTTTAATAAAAAAAAGATCTTGAGTACAAATTTCTCTATAAGTGGCATCAGAATGGTATTTGGCTACCCCTGCTGTGCTACTTCTTCTACTTGACCCTGTTCCAATCAGCCTTCTCTTAACAGGTAAAGTAGAACCTTGCCATGGTTCGTTTCATCCAACCCAAGATTCTGGTCTTGAAGGTAGCCCGAGAGGATGATTTGCCCCTCATTAATAAATTTTACACCTCTTGGGGCAGCCGATTAGATTAGTTCAGGTGATTAGAGTGCAGGCTTATACCACCAAGGTTGCCGGTTCAATTCCCACATGGACCAAGGAGCTGTACCCTCCACAACTAGATTGAAGACAACTAATTGACTTGGAGCTGATGGGTCCTGGAAAAACACACTGTTCCCCAATAAAATTTATTTTAAAAAAAAATAAGTAAATTTTACACCTCTTGATCTACATCCTTTAAAAAGTTATATTCTGGGGGCCGGCCGAGTGGCGTGGTGTTTAAGTGCTGGCTTGGAAAGCCAGCGGCCCCGGTTCAGGTCCCACATAGGAGGGCCAGTGACATTGCCCTCAAAAAAAAAGTTCTGTCTCTTGAAGTAACAAATTAGTATACCCATTAAGTTAATTTTTTATTTTAGAACCCAATGGCATTAATCTTGAGGGGTGTTCGTTCTATTACAGTATTCAAGGTTCTAAACTCCCCATCAGCTTTTGCCTTTCTATATTGAAAGCCCCATGATTTAGGACTTGGGAAAACCTCTCCCTACATTAGCCTACACATAATAATAGCCTCATGGGAAAAAGCTGGGGCCCTGCTGTGGTCCTTAATTCCTTTCAGAACAAGAAATAGGAAATCGAGTCTAGACCAGGGGTCAGCAAACTGGCTCACAAGCTATAGGCTCTGAAGTAAAATTGAAAATGAAAATAAAACTATCATAGTTTCATTTATAAACTTTTTACGGGATATTATTCACATAATGGTGGTTATGTAAAAATATAGGGCTCTCAAATAAATTTTTTTTTTGAGGGTTGTCTCACTAGCCATTGGCCCTCATGTGGGATCCAAACCAGGGCCACTGGTGTCCCAAGCCAGCTCTTAACCACCGCACCACTCGGCCGGCCCAGCTCTTAATAATTTTTAAAATTGCTGTGAGGGACAGTATTGCAATGCTCTGCCAGGAATCAGCAAACTTTTGAGACAGAACGTACTCAAAGAGCCGCGCGTGGCTCCCGAGCTCCAGTTTGTCGACCCCTGGTCTAGACGACAAATTAGAGGAGGAGAAAGGAGTGTGTCATTTTAGGGGTGTTTTTAAGTCAGCTTTGAAAGATCTCTGAAATGTTAGAAATGGAAATAGGTTCAAATATTGACTTTTAGGATAGAATGAAAATCTGCTCCCAGACGTAACCTACCTTCTTTTCCAAAGCTTGTGTTTTATAAACTGCTTTGAATATGTTTGGCTTCCATTAAAATGGTGGTTTTCAGAAAGGAACTAAATTTGGACCAAATAACTTTTTAAAGCCAAGAATTCTCGTTGTATTATCGCTGACATTGAGCAGAGAGGACAAAGCAACCTAGCCTCTGAGATCAAAAATGGACCAGCAGGGCCAACTGAGTGGCTCAGTTGGTTAAGAGCTCGCTCAAGTGTGCCGAGCTGAGCTCTGAGCAACGGCGGTTCGATGCCAGCCTGAGCTGAGTTGCCATTGAGCTGCCAATAGGTGGCAGGATGGCTCAGCTAAAAAAATGGACCAGCAGTTCTTCCTTCATGCTGATAAATATTATTTTGAAATTCTCAAGTTAAAGCCAGCCCCAAACCCACGTTGCAGGGTGCAGTCTGTAGTTTCATATCATGATTGTTAGGGCTTTCTAGTTCAGGGATCTTCAGAGATGAATGGTCTGTTATTTTTTGATCGTATGGTTTTATAGTCTATGCATGGTTGTAATACGCTTTTGGTACAGTGATGTCTTGAGTATTGCTAGATTCTGTCTTGATATCCACAAGTAGCTAAGCTACTAGTCTTCCCTGTGTGGTATAAGGAAGACAAGTACGTACATTAAATAATACTGTTAGATATGTCGGAGAAAAACAGCAAAATTCAAGGTTAATGCTTTCATCTCTTGGAAGGTATATTCTGCTTGCTTACATAAGAACTATTGGCATTTTATTTTCATTTAAAAATGAGAAACATTTGGTTTTGGTTTTAAGAAATTTTTGTTTTAACAAAACAACTGACATTTGTTTTTTTGTCTTGTTTTGTAAAATTAATTCTTAAACCTCTGAAAGAGTTTTCTTGATAGGATTATTTGGTAATTCAGCTATAACATCTTATTTCAGTAATAACTACAATACAAATTCACATGTGTTTTCAAACATATGCCTTAGGAATTCACAAGTACTTTAGTACTTTGAAGTGTTTATAGCTGAATCAACCAACTAGTAAGCGGGGTCTGACAGATTTTCTAGAATAATATCGAGAAATTATGAACTGTTCAAGATTTCCAGCTGAACTTTCATTCATTATCAAAGTTTGCAAAACTTCCCAAGCCCCTTAACATTTAGCACATTTGAGGATGTTCGTGATGCCGAAGATGCTTTACATAATTTGGACAGAAAATGGATTTGTGGTCGCCAGATTGAAATACAGTTTGCACAGGGGGATCGAAAGAGTAAGTACCTTTCTGCCTAATATGTATATAACGCATCATTTTTTAGACTGTTTTGAGATTTGATCTTGAAAGTATTTGTGCAATTTGTCTATCTGTTCAAAAACCCGAAAAATTAGTTTTTGAGAAGATAGAGTATCTTGAATACTTGATTTCATCCTATTTTTTAGATGTATTACAAAGTTTGGGGTAGACATAAAGTAGAATGTGGAAATCAGAATGCCTGGAATATGTTTGGTCTCTTAAGAAAGTGCATCAATACTATCAGCTGTGACATGTTGAATATACTGAGGGTGGTATTGAAAGGGATACAATTTGGAAAGATTGGGGTCTCTTGAGCCATTTGTCTTTGTCAATAAAGATGTTCAAGGTGTATAATGGGGTGATTTTGTTGGATGCATGGCTATGGAAATGAACAGATAGACTGGGAAAGGCTATATAGAGTAAGCCTAGAATAGATTTTATATTAGTACTTGGTTTTTATTATTATGCAGACGTATGCTAGGTGTTAGCTGTGTTTTAGTGAGAACAGGAGTATAGGCCTTGAAGTCAAATAGACTTGGGTTTGAATTCTAGCTCAACCATTTTTACCTTGAGCAAGGTACTAAAAGATAGAGCTTAAAATAACTGCTGAAGAGAGAAGGAGCACTTATGTAGACCCAAGCTATTGGTAATTCCCTAGGTTTCTCTAGGTTTTGGATTGGCTGATGGGTTCCTGGGTGTTCACTATGTTATTTATACATGCACACTTAAAGTACCCGTTTCTTAGAATTAAATGAGATAATACAAGAATTGAGGAGTGTATGGGTGTGTCTAAGGCATTCAATAAGTGTCATCTCTTTTTTGCTTTTCTTTGTCATGGTTTCTCAAAAGTGTGTAACTGTATATTACTGCATTTTGACACTACACATTGTTCATATGTCAGCAGGTATTTTGTCTTTGTTAATTATGTTCTTAATGAATGGAAATAAATCATTGTGGAATGACTCCAAAATAGCATCTGTTTCAACAGTCATATTTTGATTTAGAAATTTAAAAAAAAAATACTTGAATGGTATCGTTTCCTAATTTCAGAGTAGTTAGCATATTTTGAGACAACAAGCCGGATGGTGAGAGGTATTTGAGGAAAAAATAGTTGGAGATATTTGAGAGTATCACTTTTAACATAAAACAGTCTTCTGATAGATTTCATTGAAAATAAACCTATTTCCAAGATTAATGGTAACAGTTAACATTGGCACAGATGAGGGGTGTAAGGGAAGGGTACACAGGAAGTTTTCCTATAATCTGAAGACTTAAATACTACATTTTTAATGTTTCTAAATATTTTTGTGTATGTATTTCATAGCTCCAAATCAGATGAAAGCCAAGGAAGGAAGGAATGTGTACAGTTCTTCACGCTATGATGATTATGACAGATACAGACGTTCTAGAAGCCGAAGTTATGAAAGAAGGAGATCAAGAAGTCGATCCCTTGATTACAACTATAGAAGATCTTATAGTCCTAGAAAGTAAGTGTGATGTGTAACACAGTGATCTATCAGGAAAGATTTATGTCTGTTAGCTTTAAAACTTTTGTTTTAGCATTTTGTATACTTTTAATTATGTACATTGTATGCCTCATTGAGACTAAAAATATTCTAGTGCTTCATTTAAAAAGTTCTTTGGTTCACTTTTTTAATTAGAAACTTTAAAAAACTGAAAATAGACGTTTGTCACTGTTTGCTTTTTCTGATGTACTTTTTAGCAGTAGACCGACTGGAAGACCACGGCGTAGCAGAAGCCATTCCGACAATGATAGGTAAATAACTTTGCTTTCAAAGAGACTTCTACATTTTTCAATTTCAGAGTGAACTTTTGCTCTAAAAATAATAAATTTGATTAATATAGAATCTAATTTTTACTCTAATTGTATTTCTCCTCTGTTTTGAAAGATTCAAACACCGAAATCGATCTTTTTCAAGATCTAAATCCAATTCAAGATCACGGTCCAAGTCCCAGCCCAAGAAAGAAATGAAGGCTAAATCACGTTCTAGGTCTGCATCTCACACCAAAACTAGAGGCACCTCTAAAACAGATTCCAAAACACATTATAAGTCTGGCTCAAGATATGAAAAGGAATCAAGGAAAAAAGAACCACCTAGATCCAAATCTCAGTCAAGATCACAGTCTAGGTCTAGGTCAAAATCTAGATCAAGGTCTTGGACTAGTCCTAAGTCCAGTGGCCACTGATAGTATAAACATGATATTTTTAGGCATGTATCATTCATTTACTCATAGTTTGGTTTACTTAAATTATCAGGAATACAATGTTGCAATGATGCTTACAAAACACTTGTCAGTTTTCCCTGTACCAGGCGATGGTTATAATTAAAATGATGTGCTGTTGAGAAGCCACTCTTAAGAGTCCAGTTTGTTTAATGTTATATGGGCAGCTACCAATTTGTGGTGTCTCTGTATATTTTTGTAAAGATTCTCATTTTTTATGCTTGAAGTATTGGTGAAAAGATGTTGGTTGACCATAATTTGCAACATTGTTTATTAAAAATAAACTTTCATATCCATATTTGGTAGACCTGTTAACCTAGAAATGTAGCTTGCTAATAAGATAGAATGATACAAAAGTGAAGTTGTAGCCACAGTACACTGACTGATCAGACACATGTAGGTTCAGGGTGGACCTTTTTGTCTTGTCAAGATGTCGAGGCCCGTGAGACTAGTTACTAATTTATGACACAGTGTGGAGTAGTTCTTTTATTAACCCCATTGTTTTAGGGAATGATGCCAACTGGGTTAAGTAGCATTTTCCGAGATTGAGTTTTTGACTGAAACATGGAGCCTTCACTGCTTTTTTTCTGGTTTCTGTGAAGATTTGAAACATAAAAACATCAGAAAAACTCACCTTAAAAATTTGAGCAGGTCAATGATGGCAGAAATAATTTTAAGGGGAGAAGAATGTTCTTATGTAGTTACTCTAAACTTGAAGGAACATTGTTGACCATAATACTGTTTAGTTTCCTTGCTGCTGTTAAAAGCAAGTAAATTGTTACCAAGTAGGTTTGTGTGTGCGTGCATAGTGTAAAAGAACAGAGTTTTGATGCTTATAGCACTTGGTGTGTGCATTTGTATCAAAATTTGCCTACCTTTTTATGAAGGAGGCTTGTTCTTCACATCTCGGGTTATTCAATGTGAGGCAAGTTGAACGGCAACACTCCCATTCTAGGTGATTCTGTGGTGCCGTGAAATTTAAAATAATTTTGGAAAAAGAATTGACTAAGTATGAGTCACATCTCTGAGTTTTTTATTATAAATGTGTAGTAGTACCTGACTAAAAGTGAGAAAATAATACCCTTAACCATTTACAATTTCTAGCATTTCTTTGAGAGATCATTTGGGGGACAATAAAAGTGACTTGACATGTCCAATCTCATTTCACAATGAAAGCTAGCATCCTTAAAAATTTTAGATTGCTTACTTGCAGGTTATAAATAAGAAATATTGTGAGGAAATTATTCCTTTTGGAGGATTTTTTTTTTCTTTCCAATTTTAGTTTTAGTAATCTAGGCCTTGCCTGTAAAGAACAAAAGATGGTTTTTAAATACTGTTTGTGGAATGTGTTTAAAGGATTGACTCTAGAACCTTTGTATATTTGATAGTATTTCTAACTTTCATTTCTTTACTGTTTGCAGTTAATGTTCATGTTCTGCTATGCAATCATTTATATGCACGTTTCTTTAATTTTTTTAGATTTTCCTGGATGTATAGTTTAAACAACAAAAAGTCTATTTAAAACTGTAGCAGTAGTTTGCAGTTCTAGCAAAGAGGAAAGTTGTGGGGTTAAACTTTGTATTTTCTTTCTTATAGAAGCTTCTAAAAAGGTATTTTTATATGTTCTTTTTAACAAATATTGTGTACAACCTTTAAAACATCAATGTTTGGATCAAAACAAGACCCAGCTTATTTTCTGCTTGCTGTAAATTAAGCAAACATGCTATAATAAAAACAAAATGAAGGAAATAATGATTAACTGGAATTATTATAGTTTTGAATGAGATTCTAAAATAACAATGGAAACAATCCTTTGTAGATTTAGGAATAGTTTTGATCAGTGTTGCACTAGGCACAACTAACTTTTACTTTGGAAATGATAGAACTTGCCAGCAAGGTACGTCTTTTACAGAGTACTTAAAAATTTCTTATGTAATGTCAAACCCCCTTGGATTAAACAACTTGGAGGTTATTGGTAGTGTTAAGATACGTATTAAAATGAAATTTGGGTCAGCTAATTATAAGTTCATATTTTCATTATGGATAGACCAATAATTCTGCTCTTCCCCGTCGTAAACACAGTGTTGGGCCTTATGTTTATGGCGTGATTTAAAATACTGTGGCATTGAATGTTGGTGAGCAGTTAATTTTTATTAAGTGATAACCATTTTGGGGAACCTGGTTTTAGTGTTTTGTGGTTTGAATTCTAGTTGCTCTATAATGACAACAATTATAACTGGTATTTATTATTTGTGATGTGCCAGACACTGTTCTAAAAGCTTTTATGTGTTAACTCATTTACTCTTTGCAAAACCCTATGAGAAAGATACTTTTATTTTCCCCATATCACAAAGGAAATTGAGACACAAAGAAAGGCTATAAAGGGCGAATCCAGGATTTGAGCCCAGGCCTGGTCCTTACATGATTTTTCTTAATATGGACTATAATTTGAGAGAGATGGAGGAGATTTCTGTCTCTGTATAGAATTAGAAGGCCTGATATTTTTATTTTTTTTACTTGTGTTACTTATTTTTAGACTCGGCAATTTTCAAGAAATTTATATGTTACTTCTAAAGTGACATACCTAACAGCTTCAAAAAGACTATATTATAGTTGAACCCATGGTAGATAGGATCCTGACGATGAGGGTCCTTACATAGTGCTTTGATTTTGGATGACATAACTTGAGTTCCACAATTACTGAGTAAACTACTTGTGTGTCTGGCACTGTGCTTAATATTAATAGTTTAGAGTAGAACATATCAAGACTCAAGTGAGGGCTGATATTTCACCTCTTTTTTACTTAAGATCTCTGTGTTATTTTTTTAAGCCAAGTAAGCAAGAAGAAAAATGGCAGATAATGCTTCAGTGAGAAAGGAAAGGTGCTACATAGAGTATGAGCTATTAAGTTACAACCCAGGGGGAAGACCTGGGAACTATGGTACTATTTTCTTGAAAATTTGGCCCAGTAAGCTGCTACATCCAGTTCAACTAACAAAATCCTGTATACCACAGAGAAGAATAAAGAAAACCAAACTGACAAACATCCTTCTTTTATTTAAGACCAAACTGCAGCTGGAATACCCAGTACAGTTCTGCTTACTACACTTCAAGAAAGATCTGAGAAAGCGGAAAAAGAACCAAAGAAGGGCAGTTCAAGCGACCAAAGGGTGGGTGGAAGGTGCTGCAGTATGAATACTGTTTGAGTATTTTGACTCTGGTCCGAAAAGATAAAAGAACGTTATTGAAACTACATGGAATAATTGAAGTCCCTTCAAGTTTGAAAGTAAGCATTTTAGGACAAATAAAAGGAAACTCAACTTTGTACTTATGGAAACTAATCCCTAAATCTGAATAGGTTTATGTTAATTCATGGGTAACAGGTCCCTAATAAATTACTGGAAACTAGGATGTCTGGATACCAAGACAGCCATAGTCTCTTAAACAGTGCCTCTGTTGGTCTGTCTCAAACTGAATTGGGTGAGAAAAGGTATGGTTCAATATAAACTTTTTCTTGGTTGTCTCCTAAAGTCAGTTCCATTTTTGCTATTGGCAAATCTTGCCTTTGTTTATTCTAGTGCCAGTGTTTTCTGCTTAATGGTTTGCTTTATTGGCATCCGAGTTTATTTACCTGTATGCCACGTGCAGTTTACCTCTTCCTTAAACAACTCTCATTCCTAGGTAAATTTCGGTTATAATACTTGATATCCCGCTAAGAAGTTCCATCTCTTCTCACCTCTTTCCTAGTCAGTATATTCAGCAAACATTTACTGAGCCCTTACTGTGGGCAAAAATTGTACTGATGATCGGGGTGAAAAAAAATAAAATTCACTTATTTAATATCTACTGAGCACAATCTAGTGAATAAATATCACAGTATGGCCTCATTGTTTTGTTTGAGGTGTAGTATTTGTGACTATTTTACACCATTCATATCCTAATGTAATTATAAAACCCAATATATTATCAAAGATAAGTAATTTTGTGGTTACCTGCCATTTAAAAGTATCCGGTATTTTTGTTTGCATCCCATTAATACAAATAATGAAAAACTGTTTTAATCTGTAATGAACTGATTTATTGTGCAGTGACTGTAATATACTAGTTATAGTAGTACATTGTTAATTCTGCCTCCTCAAACACATTAGGAAATAATCCCCCCAAAGTATTTAACTTTGCACTAGACATAAAGGAGACTCTGGGTGCTATATTAAGATTATTTTGAGGCAAACAGAGAGCTGTTATCCCAACTGATTTGGTATGTTCTGTAATTGAGAAAATGTTCACGAAGTTATACTTTTTAGTGATTTACATGTACATTTTATAGGGGACATGTTCTGTGTATAGTGAATAAATAACTTTTATAGTATCAAAATGTTTTGGATTCCTTAGTTCCTTAGTAGGATATGAAGCTTATTTACCGATATATTGGTTCCACTGCTCACCTATTTGAATTTCTGCTACATTTAAATTTCTCACATAAAGATCTTCGACTAAGAATATGGACATGCTTAAGCCTTTAATTTATAAAGACATTACTAAAGGAGGTGTGAACTGTTTGTTAGGTTATTTTTACCTTTTTTTTTTTTCCCCCCCAAACTTGCCCAAGATCAAAGTGGCAGACCCTAGATCTGAGTCCATGGTTTTCCATTTGATTCATCTTTGTTACTGTTTTGCGCTTGTTTTTTAAATCAAATGGGAAAATCTTTTTAACTTAGTAAAATTAATATAATGGAAGAGTTCACTTAGAGGGAAGATCATAAAATAGTTTAAAAAGTAAGTTACAAAAGGTATTTTGTAACTTCTGGGTGAAAGAATGCAAATATAAACCAAGATCTCACAGCTGTTGTGCCTCTTTCCAGCCTGGTTTTCCAAATTTTCAGTCTCCTTGTATTGCATTCTGATCAAATTCCTGTTCACAAAATTCTGGTATTTTGAAATGAGGAGGCTGTGACTTGATAGTAGTAGCTCAGGAATAATCTGATGGTATTCTACCAGGTGTAACAAAGCATTTCAGAGTCCCAGGAGTAAACTTATTGATGAAGCAAGCAACCTGTTTGTCTTCACTCAACTACTGAAGTCTACGGGACATAGTTACTATGGAAAAGTTCTCTGGTTTTTTTTCCTTTGCCCCTTCCTCCAACAGTGTTGATGTTTATTGCATTACGTTTATGTATTCCTAACAGTTGTTTCGCCCTTATAATAAAGATAGGATTCTTTTTTGTTTGGAATAAAAAGGCATGTAAATTCATTTAATTGATAACTGACGGTAGTTTAAGGCCTTAATGCCTAGTTTTTGTAGATCACATCTCAATGCTGGAGAGTGAAATAAACTGGTGTAGGAGCCAAAAAAATCTTGGGGTTTTTTTCTTTGTGGTGGTGGAGGGTGGGGCGGGTGGTGGTAAGGTTTAGCTCTGCCTTAGATTTGTGTAAGGCCTTCATTTGTGTGGTTTTAGATGCACTGTCCCTCTTGTTTTACAAAGTAACTGCCTGAGAATGCAATTAACACTGGCAAACCTAGGCCAAACCCTTGTTTCTTTCCACTTGTGCTTGCTTTTAGTAAAAACTTACCAGAACTTGAGTGTAAGGATAAGTTATGAACTCGGTTCCATACTGTATACATATGTACACCGACTTCCAGCCCACACTGTGCCTAACTTCAGCCCTACAGGATATGCTCTCGAGTAACATTTTGGTTCTCACAAGTACAATTTGAGAAATTTCTGTTGCCTGTAGGCTAACTACAACTTGATTAGTATCTATAGTAGGAAATACTGGTATCATTGATCTTTCATGTAGGTTGCTCGTTGCTGTTAAAATTTTTATAATTAAAAGCTTTTTCTATTCTCATCCTGAGTCCTCAACTTCTACCGCTTCAGTCAATCCCAACTCAAAAATCACTATTTTTAAGTTTAGACCAAAAACTAACAGACACCTGGGCTGAGAATTGTTCAAAGGAGTGAAATTCTAGTATGGTACAGAAAGAATTGGGTAATGCTTAGCATTGTCCATTGTAATTACAGTGGGGATACAAGTACAAAAAAAAAGACTCAAATGTTATGTCCTACAGTTTGTATGAAAAAATAACAGCCTTGCTCTGCTAAGTGCAGAACTTCTAGATCAACAAACATGGGTTATCAATTTGAGGAATTCTTGTATGCTCATTTTTTTCACTACAAACCTAGATCATAGAATGAAGAGGGGAGATATTAAACCCTGCTTTACTCAGCTTGATAGCAAGAATTCAGAAGCTGTAAGTTTCCACATTCTCTGGCCTTCTATGGTTAGCCCTGATTGGAAGGGGGAGTCAAAAGTAGTTACTTGCTTGTGTAGCTGTTGAATTAATCCAAATGTCTTTATCAGCAAATTGGTTGCCTCTAAAAACCAACTGTCTTGGTGTGCATTGTAAGGTTAGACAGGCATAGCACTTTTTCACAAAATAAAAACAAGCCACTGGGGAGAGGAAGTTTTATTTTTAAATTTCATGCTCCAAATTCAATATGTGCACATTAAGTACTATATAAACTTGATTTTAGGATATAATTATTTGACGTGGGCAATATTATCTCACCTGAATTTATCTGGAGAAACACAACTTGGTCATTCTGGCTAAAATATCAAAAAAGCTGCCCAATCAGAAAATAGGGCTCAGAATCAGAAATTCTTGATTCCCCGCACCCTTTTTCCCCCCCCAGTATCGGGTTAACGTTACACTTAGCATTTACTTTAGCTACATGTTATCGAGGTCTTGTGCAAAAACTCACATCTTTTGCATAAGTGGTCCCCTGGGTTGCATTTACTGGTGACAAAAAAAATACAGTGGCATCATTAAACTATACTTGTATCATATTACAAAATTGTTCAAGCTAATACGAATTTTTAAGGTTGGAGGGATGCTTTAATTGTTAATCTTTGGGCTTAACAGAATAAAAATTAAAATAGTCCCATACTGCTTTTCACATCTCAAAAATAGGAAGTGTTTTAGCAGATTAAAAACTCTTCAGTTATAGCTATATAAAACTTATTACACTAGAATTTTGAAATATAGTTTACAACCCAATCAATTATAAGATACATATACTGGCACTTCAGCACAAGGGCAAATTTTTAAAAACGAATTATTTGGACCTTTAAAATGAGGCCATAGTGTAAAAGAGTCCATGATCTTACATTCAGCAAATTCATACTAAAATACTCTAAAATATTTTTGTAGGATAAATGCCAACAAAACTTTACATATGCTACAAGTTTATTACATATATTTACATGGCTCTCTTCTAGGTGCTCAAAACTTTCACATTATATAGCTCCCTACTTGAAGCAAGCTTTGCAGGGATGATTTGAGGCCAGATCACTGTCAGAATAGCTTGTGCAGTGCTATAAATACAAAAATGTATTTTGAAAGCTACTCTGTGACCACCAAATATTGTTTATATAAAAATGGTTTTGGTGCATTTGTTGGCAATCACCTATCCACTGCGTATAAGAAATGGGGCCACTGGGGTATTGTCTCATTCTAAATAGCCCCTAGTGCCCCTTCCACATTCACCACCATTCAGTTTACTAAACTGCAACTATTCTAAGAAAAATTCACATTTTCTGTTGACAGTGCATCAGGTTTGTTGGCTGGTTTTGGTGTTTCTAAGACATTAAACTTTCAAATACTCAACTAGTTTTCAATCCCTGTGTTAAGTAGATGCGTCTAAGTAGATTCACTAGCTTTCAACAAGTAAATCTGACTTACTGAGAATCTTAAATCAGTATTTTACCCCAACAAGCAATCAAGATTCCTTTACCATTCTCCAAATTTAAAATTGAATGATTTCACTTAAGTCACTCAATTGAGAACACTTGATATCAAGTACAATTATCAGTAATTAAGTTGCACTGATAACAACCATTACATCACAGTGCACACAACACAAGATGAAGTCTAGATTTTCTACATTAATAAGCAGTTTTACACAGATTAATTTCCCTAGTGAATTTGGTATGAAACAATTGATGACAACAACCCTTAAATATAACTAAATTTGAACATCAGTACTTTTACCTTATTTTATACCTGTACTTTAAGCAAGGTTTTAAGTTGAAATGTCATTATTTCCTTATCAGAAGGATTAAAGGAAACAGGAACCCAGTGGCTTGGTGGTTTAGGAAGAACACTTGGTGATGGCGGCTCACTAAATTTGGCTCCAGCATAGTTCTGATTAGTCTGAGACTTAAAAAGCAAGCTGGGACTTGATAAGCTCGAGTTCCAATTTTGACTGTTTGGAAAGTTTTTGTTCTTCCCCCCGTTTTGCATGGCCTGCCATGCAGCTGCTGATGCATTGTAAGTATGTCCTCTTTCTTTTTTCTTATGAACAATCTTCATCTGGGAATTTTGATCCTTGGTCTTCTGTCTATTAAGCTGTTGTTGGTTCTTACTAACATTTCTAGATTGAGGGGCTGGAATGTTATACCTCTCTCCACCACCCATCTTCAGCTTCTTTGTCACCTGTAAGAACAGAAACAAAATACTGAATAAAATGCCAGTAAGAAAAATTCAAAACTTTTAAGAAGGTTCCACAGCCCCAACTTGTAACTCCAGAAATCTTGGGGGAAGACTCAAATGTGCTCTTCAGCTGCTTTAACTTCACCGTATGTTCACGCTTTACTATATGCAGTTTTTATACCTTCCTAAGAAAAATGAGCTTATCCACAAATCTGCAAAATCCTCTATTTCAAAATAAAAACAATAGGTTTAGGATACATCCACCATAAAATGCCCCATTACAACGTGAAATTTTTTCTTACCTTTCAGTCTGCTTTTCAGATTGCAGAACTGCCACTACCTGTCCTCTTCCTTGCTGCCAAGCCCAGGATAATAGGTGCTGCTTTCTGATGGATCCTTTCCTTTGTCTCAATACAGAAGTTTTCATGGGCCAATCTGCTGAGTTCAGCCTAGAAGCTGAGGCCAACATCTGAGTCTCCTCAGCACACAAGTTTTGAGATGAGTCCTAGGTAGAAAAGGATGCTTTAATTCAAATCAAAAACACGGAAGAGGGCCTGCCGAGTGGCGCGGTGGTTAAGAGCTGGCTTAGGACGCCAGCGGCCCCGGTTCGGACCCCACATATGAGGGCCAGTGGCACTGCCCTCTTTAAAAAAAAACGAACAAAAAAAACACGGAAGAAACTGATAATTTATATTTACTACAGAATCAGTTAACTAAGGAATGGCTACTTCCTGAACTGAAAGGCAGAACATTGCTTTCTTTGACCTTGTAACTGTCATCATTTTTAAGGACTCTTACCAGCCTTGCTATCCAGGCACCTCTTCCTGGGGAGTTTGGGGGTGGGTGTCTACAAGCCCCCTAACAGGCGGTGTGTGTCTTTTTCCTGGGAACCTTTCAGATTCTCACCCCGTTTTTGTGACCACCATGTTAAGACAAACTAGGGAAGCATTAATTAGCCCTTTAAATCCCCACCAGAATTTTTTCTATGTTTTCGACACATCACATCCGTTTCCACAAGGCCTCTTCTCCCCACATGTCGACATGCATTTTCCTTTAGTTACGAACACTCCCCACTCCTCCCCGTCTGAAGTTTTCATACGCCGTAAAAACCTAAGCCAGCTCCCATCTTAAGCATATAAACACGCCTCCCTACGGTGAACAGTACCAAGTCAGGATGTCTCATTTGGCATGGCAAGAAAGCAAGTTATCAATAAGCCCTCTTCCAAAGGGTAATAGGGCTTTCAAGGCTATTTTAACAGCCCTGAGTGAATCACGAGTTCCCAGGCCTGGAGTCATTCACAGCGAGGGCCCGGGAAGCTCGCTTCTTCCAACGCGGCTTGGCTGCCGAGAGGCTCCATCTTTCCCGAACCCGGCCCGGGAGCCCGGTCCTCCCGGCAGCCCGCGCGCCCCGCCCGCTTCCCCGGGTCTTGCTTCCTTCCCCCAACAATAGGGAGCCCGGCCGCCAACATGGCCGCGCCCGCGACGCCGCCGCCACTCACCGACTTCAGCCTCGGACTGCGGTGGCGGCGGCTCCTGCTCGGCGACGAAGCCCCCTCCCCTTCCAGGGAGAGACGAGGCACGGAACGAACAAAGCCCACGAGCACCGACGAGCCAGCTGCTAACCACCTCGGCAACTCTACCCGACCTCCTCCTCCTGCCTCTACCGACAAAATGGAGGTGGCGGCGAGCGCAAAAGCGGGCCGAGAGGCAGGGCGGCCAATCAAAATGCGCCGACGCGAGGCCCAGCCAATGATACGGGGGCTACCGCCTGTTGCTGGGGCGGCCGGGGCGACCAAGGGAGGTGGTGGTTGCGGAGCGTTTGAAATTCTCCCCGAGAGGAGCATGTCGGGAACAACTGCTGCGGCCCGTCGGCCGACACCGGACTCTGCTTGGAGACGTCCACCCTGCAGCTCCCGGCCCCCCAGGCCGTGGTGGCCTCTGCCCTCCGCCCCGGCAGCTCCCTGGCATCGCGACGCCAGCGCTCAGGCCCCAGGAGCGCGCTTTGCTGTCGCGCGATCGGCACCTGGACGGGCATCAGCAGCCTGCGCCGGCAGCAGCCCCAGCCTGGCTCTGCTGCTCGCGGGCCCGCGGCCCTTATTAGCCCCCTGCCGGTTTTCCTCCCTGGGAGAATCACTGAAGGGGCCTTTCGGTTCCCGAGTTCAGGTCACTGAGCCGTGGAACTCATGTTTTACAGCTGGAAGATTCTCAACAAAGTTGCTTTCCGAGGCCTGGCCCCTGTTGGTTTGCTCCTGTCACTCCCCTCATTCTGGTCCTCGGCGTGGGAACTTCTTTGCGGCTCCCAAAGCTTGCGGTTACCCTGCGGTTTTCTCCCCGTGTTCCCCACCCCGGCCTCGAAATTCAGACGTTGCCTCCCTTGCGAACGCGCCTCCGACACGCGCGGTGACCGGGGCAATCACTTCCTCTTTGTGTCCCCACCTGTCCTGAGACTTCAATTAGAGCCCTTCCTCCTGCCGCCTTGTAACTATGGTACTTGCGAGTGTGTGTCTGCCCACCCATCCCCAAAAACATCCTCCAGGGGCGAGGCCAGGTTTTATTTTTCTGAACCCTGTACCTCGCACATTAAATGCACAAGAAAAGTTGTTATTCCAACTTTGTGCCCAATTTGCAAGTGAAAAGCAGGAGAAAAGATAAAATTCAGTTGATGATGCCAGCGAGGAAGAGGAAAAGGGCAACTTCTGTGGAGTGAGTGGATAAGCAACCCCAAGTGAGTGTTTTAAAAGAGAATATCCATTCTATGAACATTTTCCTTACAGGATTTGTGTATATATTTTATAAGTCCCACATAATTCATTGTGTAATCGTCAGTTTTTCTCCCTCATCATCCCCTACCACTCTGTTCTTCTAAGCGGTGGGCCTTATGTTTTCTTAAGAAAACTACTGAAGTGACTGCATTTTAAAAAAGGAGTTTGTTAATCAAATTAATTTGGCAAAATGTAGAAGAGATATTTTTGAGGATGGGACTTTCTGGTGCTAATCATATTATAGTCAAATCAGATGTACTTTACTGTACAGGGTAAACAGCTGCTAGGTTACTGAACGTGTGATCTATTTCCTAAAACCTCAAAAAGCTGCTTAGACATCCGGCCAGAAAATAGCCAGGCTGTATTTAACGCGTCAAAACTTTGACTTCAGAAAAGCCCCATACAATATATTTTTTTAAATATAATGGTTTGTAACGTGAACAATCTGGTTTTATCTAAGCATTTTCTTTTTCTAATTCTTTTTCATCATCCAAATACTTTTCAAATTCATCCCTGTTACACTCACACCCCCACCCCCTTCTTTCTCTGTATCCTCCACGGATCTGATTGTGTCACTTAAAAACAAACAAACAAACAAAAAAAACACTTCAGCAGTCCAAAAGTGTATTACAGAATTCAATCGTCCTCTGAATCTTATCTGTATAAACACACGGGTAATGTATTGGATACTTGTAAACATGCACATAATATGTTGAATACTGACTCTGTCTCCCTGCCCTGTGCTAAACTGTTTTGCTCACATCGTTTCATTTAATTTTCACAAATTATGGGGTAGGATCTATTTTGATCTCCACTGGACCGATGAAGAATCTGAAGGTCAGACAACTTAGAGCCGAAAGCTACACACTTAAGAGTCCAGAGGCCAGGCTCTATAGTTGCTGGCCGCACCTGTGTCTCCCTAGTGCCTGAAAGGTGCTTTGTCCAGAACAGACACTGGCTGGCTGTTGACTGGGCTGCCGGGGCTGCCTGGGCAGTATGACACCTCCATCCTGCCATCTGGTTGAACCAGGTTCTCTGCCAGCAGGTCAACAGTCAGGCTGCCCTCAGGAGAACACTGTTAAAACCTTTAGCATGTCCCAGACTCCCAGCAGCTTCCCAATATAGCTCCTGCCTCATTCTTCATTAATATTTACCAAGTTTCCACAACAGCTCAGAACTGGAGAGCAGGAATTAAAATCACACCCTCTTCGGGAAATCTGATACAGCCTTGGCGGTCCCAGGCTGGTCTTTAAATTCAGCTCAGCCAACACCATCCAATTAATGGTTCTCAGTTCAAACAGGAAAATGTTGCTGCAAAGAAACAGCTCTCAGGATATAGATCAGCCATCAATGCTGGGAGCCAAATGTATAATAAATACGTGGGTTCTTAATACCAAACATTAATTTAACGAAGATTTATCTGTGGTCTTCTGTGAGGCAGGCACTCTGCCAAGCCCTGGAGATACAAAAGTCAATGAGACTCTATCCCAGCCCTAAAGGAACTCAAAAGCTATTCCCTTTTGTTTTTATCAGCAAGGAAAGCTGGAGTCTGAGAGATTCACTTCCTCAATTTTCCCCCTGATAGTCAAGGACGGCAATGCCAATTTTGAACACAAAGATCAACCTGCTAACATCACTAAGGGGTGCTGGTTACATTGTAGCAAATACTGTGGAATGGGGGGGCAGGGGGGCGGGGAAGGAAGGGATTCCCACACTTGCTGAAGTCCTTTCTCTACCTCATGTATTCGGTACTTTACCTACCTGATGTGTAGGTAGGAAGTGGGACAAAAAGGTGTTCCTGAAAGTAATAATCCTTCTTTGGAGGACTGGCAAGTTTTAGGCTGATGCTGATTGTATTTTAGACCCCACCAGCATCAGGGCAGTTGGGGCAATCATCCAGGTTTGCCAAATCTGTGGAATAAGTCTCTAGTCAGACTGATGGGCTTTGAGGCTGGGTCACTTACTCCCCCCCACCCCACCCCCCGTGTCGATCTCAAAACAAGCTGATTAGGTTATTTTTGTTCCTCAAGCTTACATATGAATTCAGAGTACAACTTTGAATGCTTGCAGGTCTGTCAGCTGATGGCTTATTTTTCAGCTAGGTTCTAGAAGCAAGTTCTTGGAACCTGACAAAGAGTAAAGGGGACCGCCTCCCTGATGCTTTAATGCGCCTTAGGGCGCTGATCTCGTTGCCAAACTGGTATCTAAACATACACCCCTCCACACACCGTGAAATTGTTTCCTGGGGAAGCATCTGCTGTGTGTTCCCAGTTTCTCACACATTCCCGAGAAGTTGCAAATCAGTTCTCAGCTATTATAGCCATTTCTGTCTGATCACTAAATGGGGCACAGGAAGCCAATGCTAAATAAACTACCACACTTCCTGTAACTTTGACCCAGGGGTTCTCAACTTCTGGGAGCTTTAAAGGGTTCTGATGCATGAAGGCCCAGCCCAGATTAAAATTTTTGAGGCTGAATGCTTGGATGTTCCAGTTCCAGCTGAAGAGTAGCACAATATGCCACTGCAAAAATTTGGGGGCCGGCCGAGTGGCACGGTGGCTAAGCGCTGGCTTGGGAAGCCAGTGGCCCCGGTTTGGGTTCCACATGTGAGGGCCAGTGACACTGCCCTCAAAAAAAAAAAAAAATTTTTTTTTAAATATATATATGGCACTTTGGCATAAGGATCATTTTGAGCTAAAGACACTAGAGAAACAGCAGGCGCAAAAAGGGCATCTGACTCCGCCCCCTTTTCTTCGGGGGGGGGGGAGGGCAGGAGAGAGTGAAAGATGTCCTCTCCATACCAGGAGGAACATTCTTATCAGAAGAGATGGGGGTTGAGGTGGAGAGAATTCTGTACCAACAGACCTTGTCAAGATAACTGTCTTCCTTTAGCCTCCCCATAAATGTATTTTACTTTTCCACAATTGTCTTTGTTCAACCTAGTGTAAAAGCATTTAGACTTTGCCATGTCTTTGGGTCTTCATTTCCTTATGAAGGTTAGCTATTGTGTCACTTAAAATTTACATTAAATAAGGGCCTGTCGAGTGGCTCAGTGGTTAAGCGCTGGCTTTGGAAGCCAGTGACCCCGGTTCAGGTCCCACATATGAGGACCAGTGACAGTGCCTTCAAAAAAGTTTAAAAAATAAAATAAAATTTACATTAAATCAATTTGAATGCTTTTCTCTTGTTAATGTCTTATGTCAATTTACTTCTCAGGCCCAGCTGAAGACCCTACTAGGGTTAGAGATAGTGTTGCTTCCCCTACACAGCTGATTCCCATGTCTGGCTCTGGTTGAGACCTACTGCTCTAAGTTTGCCTAAGGGCAATCCCCCAATGTGGGGGTGTATGTATGAAGGGGACCCTCTCTGTCCTCTGTAATCCTCAAAGGTGGTGATCACACCCAACAAACAACAGGGAAAAAGTAAGAAACTAGCTCCTGAACACACAGAGTTATTCAGATTAACAACTGTCTATCACACAAGCAGACCCCCAGGTTCTACCCACAGGCTCCTTACTAGTCACCTAATCTGTTAGTCTTGCTAGTCCGTTGATGCAAGGTGTCCATGTCTTGGCCCACTCCAAGGTCTGAGGTCCAGTCCTTTAGGCCACAAGCTGTATGAACAAGAAATGGGCAGCAACCATGAGAAGAACAACCAAAACGGGCTTAGACTGGCAACCAGCTTCATAATAAGAGGAAATCTGGGTTACCCAATACCTCCTCCCCCCCAAAAAAATAGCAGAATCTGAGAGCGATACACTTATGTATGAGACCATAACAATACCTGTGTCCTAAGTACTCACACCCATGGCATGAAGAAGAAACAATCCTCAGCTCAGAAATCATGGGAGACTCTAAAAAGAATCAAATTCGATATGGAACCACTCAAACTCCCATGCCATGTTTGCTCAGTTTGATAATGTCTGAATTCCTACAGACATTTTTGCCTTACTGCTTCCTGACTCTGTCCTTTGTGTTGCATTGTACTGTAGCACCCAGCATTTTTAACATATCCGAAATCTACACTATCAAAGTGCTTTCACATTCATTATCTCACTCAGTCTTGGCGCCGCCACAGAAAGGCATTATTTCCATTCTACAGACGAAGAAAACTGAGGCTCAGAGAGACTTGTTCAAGTCGACAGTGAAGATCTATCTTAAACATTTTTATTGGAGTTTGTTACGTAAATAATATGTATTAACTGTAGAAAAGGAAGATAAACAAAAAATAAAATAAACATTACGCAACATCTTACCTCCCAGAGATAACCACTGTTAAGATTTTCAGAGTATGTCCTTCCGGGCCCTTTTCTATGCTGAGAGGTGGTAGGAGTAGTAAGAGTACAGACTCCAAAGCCTGCCGAGTCAAATCTCAGCTCAGTGGCTCACTAGCATATGACTTGGCAGGATTTGTAACCTCTCTGTGTTTTCATTTCCTCGTTTGTAAAATAGGGATAACAATACCTAAGAGTTTGTGTAAGGGTTAAGTCAACATCTTTGAAGTGCTTAGAACAATGCCTGGCACATAGAAAGCCCTCAATTACTGAGCTTTTTTTGAATATATATAAAAATGGTAATAAATGGTATACTTAATGTTACCTGGCTTTTTCTTCATTTTTTAAAACTCATTATATTGTGAATGTGTTTCTGTGCATACATACCTACATCACTGTTACTAATAATAGCATTTCATGTTATGACCATCTGTCATTAATCTTACCATCCCCCTGCTGTTTGTTTGCAATCTTTTGCTATTATAGGCTGAACTGAATATCTTTAAAGATAAATCTTCATTTCCTGAAATAAATTTCCTTTAAATACATTTCTAGAGGTGAAATTACTGAGTTTAAATATATAGGCAAGACTCTGATTTATGCTCCCACTGTCAGGATAAGAGTCAAGTCTCAGGCTTCTGGCTTGAGGAGACCCTGCTCTCTCCTTGTTATTTATGGCTGCTTCTCTGACATTGGATCTGTAGGGGAAACTGGTGGATTTTCCTAGAAAGGAAACAGTCAAAAGAATGTTTTAAAGTTTTGTAAAGATCACATGCTATTTTAAGTGACCCTTTTAAGAAATGTGCCTGTGAGACGGGATGTTCCTCAGGGGAACATAATGCTAATAAGTCTACTTATTCATCCTAGTCTACAGCCTCCACAGCTGTCAATTTGGTGGTTAATGAGCTACAAACATCTGGAATTTTCCACTGACTCAGGCAGGCCATTGTTTGTCCTCTGGCTGATTGCATGGGTTTGGGAAAGAGACTGTGAGTCAAACTTCCAAATCCCAAGGGCCTGTATTTTGCCACAGCAGAAAAAAACAATTCAGATTGACATAGTCTTAGATGATTAAAACTGCTTGGCCTAGTTGACACCATAGTATGACTTCCACTCTTGGGAACAGCAGGCACCAGGAAGTCTCCATTAAACACACAGGTTCCAAGGCCTGGGGAGGTAAAGTAACTTGCCCAAGGTAGTCTGATCTCTTGATTCCAGTTCCTCATGGCTGGAATTTTATAGCTTGCCTTTAACTGATATATCTTTATTTTATTTTGTTGTAATTGTTACTTTGTGCAATTCAAAGGTATGGTCTCTTGCATATTCCCAATGTACCCCTTACTGCTAGATAACAGCAGTAAATATTGAGCACTTTACTATGAGCAAGATACTGTACTAAGCAATGCATATGCTTCATCTTATTTAATTCTCACCACATCCTCCTGAGGTCATTAGCATTATTACCCCCATTTAACAGAAGAGAAAACCAAGGCTCAGAGAGATAGG
Source organism: Aselliscus stoliczkanus (assembly GCA_033961575.1). Lineage (NCBI taxonomy): Eukaryota > Metazoa > Chordata > Mammalia > Chiroptera > Hipposideridae > Aselliscus > Aselliscus stoliczkanus. The sequence goes on from CM066730.1 coordinate 166,400,424, forward strand.
TTATGTGATTTGAGCAACATCACACACAGAGAACTCAAACCTGGGTCGGTGTGGTACCAGAACCCCTGCTCTTAGCCACTCTGCCCCACTGCATAGTCTTCAGGGCCCATATTCCCAGGAAGTGCTCAGAATACAGCTTGCTCTGCAATGGGATGTGGCTGGCTTTCTGAGTCCAGACTATCAACGGCCCAGTAAACACAGATTCACACCTTTTTGAAAGGAAGCACAGAAAAACTAGATTATTATAGTCCCCAACATGTGGGGTTATTTTCAAAAGGATCCTGCCCACAAGTGTGGTTCCTGAAATGAAAGTATATTGCTGAGCGGTAGACGCTGAGACCCTCTGTGGCAGCCAGCCTAAGGAAGGGCATTGCCCACCGTGAAGAAATTGCAGCCTGGTAAGCTCATGGAGATTTGAAGAACCCCCAAAAGTGCCCATGAGAGAAAGAGGCAGCTTTACATATCATCAAGCCAGGGAAACATGAGGCAGTCTGACAACAGGTCTGCTCCAGAAACTTCCTTGTGCTCCTTTACTTCCTTCTTCCCCGGCTGCACCCCCAGAGATGTAAACACCACAGTTTATAAACTGCAGAAGGAGGAAGGACAGAGCGTTTAACTCTGAAGTTCAGAATTCTGATTATTACTTGGACAGGCCAATTTTAACTACTGAATTGAAACTGAGTTTAAAATGTAGGGGCCGGCCGAGTGGCGCAGTGGTTAAGCGCTGGCTTGGGATGCCAGCGGCCCCAGTTCGGGTCCCACATATGAGGGCCAGTGACACTGCCCTCAAAAAAAAAAAAAAATGTAAAGGAACCACAGACTTCTATTAACCCCAAAGAAAGGATGATAAATGAAAATAACAACTGGTATAGCACAGACACCATCCAGTCAGACATTTGACTAATCAAAATTAGACAATCCGGGGCGACCGGTTAGCTCAGTTGGTTAGAGCACAGTGCTCATAACACCAAGGTTGCCGGTTTGATCCCCACATGGACCACTGAGTTGCACCCTCCACAACTAGATTGAAGCAACTACTTGACTTGGAGCTGATGGGTCCTGATAAAACACACTGTTCCCAAATAAATAAATAAATTAGACAATCCGTAGGGCCATCTGGAACATACCAGCCAAATGTCAGCCCTGCCTAGAAGTAAACAAAACAATTACATTCCCACCCCCCCACCCATGAACCCCTGCCTCAACATTTTCATCCATTGCCTGGAGAACTATCAACCTTGAGCAGATTTTAAAAAAGGAAAAGTTTATACACAATACCAGACCATCAAATATATGAAGCCAAAATTAATAGAATTAAAGGGATAGACATCTCTATAATCATAGTTGGAGACTTCAATACCCAACTCTCAATAATGAACAGAACAACCAGGCCGAAGATAAGTAAGAAAATGGAAGACTTGAACAACACAATAAACCAATCAGATCTAACAGGCATCTACCCAACAACAGCATACACACTTTTCTCCAGTGCACATGGGGCGTTCTCTAGGACAGACCATATTTTAGGCCACAAATTAAGTCTCAATAGATTTATTTATTTATCTATTTATTTATTTATTTTGAGGGCAATTGCACTGACCCTCATATGTGGGACCCGAACCGGGGCCGCTGGCTTCTGAAGCCAGCACTTAACCACCTTGCCACTCGGCCGGCCCCAAGTCTCAATAGATTTAAAAATACAGATATTATTCAAAGTATTTTCCCGACCACAATCAGATGAAGTTGGAAATTAAAAACAACAAGAAAATTCACAAAATTGTAGAAATTAACACAATTTTTAAAAACCAATGGGTCACAGAATATATTACAGGGTAATTAGAAAATACTTAAAAACACAACATACCAAAACTTATGGGATTCAGCGAAATCTGTGCTAATGAGGAAATTTGTAGGTATAAACATATTAAAGAATAGAAAGACCTCAAAACAACTTAATTTTACAACTTAAGGAACTAGAAAATGAAGAGTCCTGTGAGGCATCCTGAGCCAGGGAACTCAGCTAAGCTGTACCCAGACTCCTGACCTGCAGAAGCTGGGATAATCAATGTTTGTATTTTGTTTTGTTTTTATTTTTAAATTTTTTTTAAATTGGGGAATCAGGGAAGGGGAACAGACAAGTTGCTGTCCTTTTGTTCTTCAGTCTAGTGGAGGACGTCACTTCACTGGCCCATGTTGGTATTGTGATCTTTGCGCTCTTCCCGGCTGAGGCAGATGGGTCGTCCACCATTGGACGTCCAGTCACAGCTGCTCACGTCAGCTCTCGCCAGCTGCTGGCTGCTCACGCTGGCTGCTGGTGGCTTAGGGCAGCCCACTGCAGCCCCATTGCAGCCTACACCATCACCGGTGACTCACCGCAGCCCAACTCCAGGTCCAGCTGTTGTTCACCATCTTAGCTGTAGAGGGCGCAGCATCATTGGCCCATGTGGAATCCGAATGCGCGATCCTGATGCTCAGAGCTCGCACTCCCAAGCCAACTCTTAACCAACATGCCACTCGGCCGGCCCAATGTTTGTGTTTTAAGTTACTAAATTTTGGGATAATTTGTTACTCATAAATAATACAGCTGTTACTATTTTTATAAAAATGGTTTAACACTGAATACACTATTTTGTATTCTGCTTTTTTCACTTAGCAACATATTCCAACATTTATCCATAACAAAACATACTTTTCTTTAAAAAGCTTGATTTTTTTGTTTGTTTTGTTTTTGAGGGCAGTGTCACTGGCCCTCATATGTGGGACCCGAACCAGGGCCCCTGGCCTCCCAAGCCAGCACTCAACCACTGCGCCACTCAGCCGGCCCTAAAAGATTTGATTTTTAAAAGCCATAACATGGATGCATGTTTTAGATATGCGGGGCCATGCCTTTTCCATACATGCATTTATTCAACCAACTTATAATGCTGATTGAATAAACTGCATACATTCATTCCAAAGAATGGATTGGCATGTGGGCAGCCATAATGAGATTTTCTACTGGGCTTGCAGAAAGGAAAGCCCCTGTGAACAGAGCCTACAACTCTTATGTGCCCGATCCTTGAAAAGAAAGGAAGAAATGGGGGGCTGAAATGTTAGTTTTGCCAAGATCTTACCAGATAGGGGCTGCCAAAGAGAAGACCCTGTGCCACAGTATTGGGTGGCACTTGTGGTGCCCTTATGTGCCCGGTGTCTGTTCTAGGGTCCTTCTGATGGAAATAGCTGTCACAGGATTATTAGACATCTCAGCTGATCTCTACTTCCTTTCTACTAGTATTTAGGGGCATCTAAGCAAATACATTCCCTCCTAGATTAGGCTAGAGAGGCCCTTGCTCTGGGCTCCACAATTTCGATGACCACCAATCACAACCACACATAAAATAAATGTATTGTATAAGAGAGGGAAAATGAACTATCAAAGTCAAATTGTGAAAAAATAATTGTGAAGAATGAAAACATAACCAGGCAATTATCATCTTATCTCTAAAAGAATGAATACAGGAATGGAAAACAGGATGCCTAAATAAACCTAATTCTGCCAGTCATAGGAGTGGAGTGACTGGCCACATGGGTTGCTCTGCATGACCAGAACACACGGGCACCTCTGGCACTCAGTGCTGGCATGTCACAACCCTCAATAACCGTTCATGGCCGACACAGGGAAACCCTTCTCCACATCTCTTACCCCATGCCCTTGAAACAAAAGGTAACCATCCAAATGACATAAAGGTTTGTGGTTGATTTTGTCCTTATGAACGTAAATTTGACTAGGTAGGAAGATAGAACGTCTCTTATTTATATGTGTGTTAGTTTGTCGCATTTAAATATTTAGACGTGTGACATGTGGGTCTTCATTTGTAGTCTCCCTTTGTGCCCTTGCCTTAAGCCCCACCAATGTCAGGGGCAGGCCTCAGCCAGTAGAATGATACATTGAAAAAGAAGATCCCTCTTTATCCTGCTTTTTCTTCTTTTTTTTTTTCCAATTTATTTATTTATTGTGGTAAAATAAACATAATGTGAAGTTTACCAATGTAATCATTTTTAAGTGTATGGCTCAGTGATTAAGTTCATATTGTTGTGTAACCATCACCACCATCCATCTCCAGAACTCTTCTTGCAAAATTGAAACTGTATGCCCATTAAACAATAACTCCCATTCCTCCCTCCCCACAACCCCAGGTAACCACCATTCTATTTTCTGTCTCTATGAATCTGACTACTCAAGGAACTTCATATAAGTGGAAGCAATGTTGGCTTGTTATGGAAGTTTGCTGCTTGCTATGGAAAAGGAAAGACGAACCCACTAACACAAACATGTTGAAGAATTTCCCTTCTTGCTACACTGGAAACTATTTCAGTTCTCCAGGCTTCTCTAAGAAGGACCTCCGCTTAAGGGAAGCTTCTGGTCTGAATTTTATGGGTGGCTGCTTCATAACATCAAATTTCTCAAGAACTTCCCCAGAGTTTCTGGGTCAGTTCACACACAAAAGGACTTGGTGAAAACAAGTTTCCACAGAACCTCTCGGCCTGAGAGAGTTCTGCTTTCAAATAACTTCACCCACACCTTCTCCTCAGTCAGTTTCTGCCACCTTTTTTTTCAAACTTCATTGGGAAACAGTGTGTCCTTCCAAGACCCCTCAGCTCCAAGTCAAGCAGCCTTCTTCAATCTAGTTGTTGAGGACGACAGCCTCTTGGCCCATGTGGGAATAGACCGGCAATCCTGGTGTCATGAGCCCACTCTCCAACCAACTGAGCCATCTGGCTGCCCGGGTTTCTGCCACTTTTGATGCAAGGCCTCTCTCCCACTCTGAGGAATGTGTCAGGGAGCGTCTGATGGAGTCATAAAGGCTCTGCTTCACTTTTTCCCTCCTTCATTTATAACCACATCTGCAAACTCTCTCAGAAAGAAAATGTTGGGCCGAGTTTTCAATCCCAGGATGGAAGGCTTGGTTTAGAAGTGTTTCAGGAATGTTGAGAATGTTTTCAGGCATATTTTTTAAAGGTGTGCTTGTTTTCATTACGTTTTTATGAGCAGATTTAATTGTCTTAGTGCTTCAGCTTCAAAGGGGAACCCACTCCATCCACATTTTTTTTTCCCCCCTCGGAGCCACAATTCAGTCTTTGGAGCTGGGTTGGATGCTGCGTGGGTACAGAGGTGAAATGAGATACAGGTCTTGTCTTGAAGGAACTTTCACGGTAGATCCAGAAACATCAGCAACTGTGTACACTGAAATGCAGAACATGGAAGTGCCACAAGGCACCTGCAAATCACTATAAAAAAGTTTCCCCACGTTTGCACACAGCACTATTGTGGTTTACAGAAGCCCTTTCACTTGCTTTCACAAACTCTCCTTGAGTTTCTCCCCACCCTGCTGGGCCAGGGCCATGATAAGAGCACAATCTCTAGGGCTAGATGTCCTGGTTTTGAACCCCAGCCCTGCCCTTCCCATGATGCCCAGCCTTGGGCAAGTTATCTAAGACCCCTGGGTCATTTTCCTCATTGGTAAAATTGAGATAATATTCTGTCTCATATGACAGTTATGAGGATTAAGTGAAGTGTAAAGGGCTTAGCATATAGAACATTTAATTAAATGTTAGCAGTTGCAGTATTTCTATTTTGTAAATGAGGAGGCTGAGGTTTAGCTAGTCAAACTGACTTGCCCAGAATTATTCAGCTAGTAGGGGTGGAGCAGAGCTTCAACCCAAGACTCCAAGTTCAATGCTTTTTCTGTTGCTCAGCAGCCTGAAAGCTGTGGGAGTTCAGAAGGGGCTGGGAAAGGGGTGGGCGTGAGGATAGTGGCAATCCAGGGAGGTTTCCTAAGACAGTGGAGAATGGAAGTTGTTATTGAGCTCCAGTGTCTGAAAGCCTTCATGTAAACATTACTTCCAACCACAACTCAATCTGATGGTGTTTTCTCTTAGATATAGTAGTGCAATTTCTTTCTTCACGCAGCACATTTAACTACTTCTTTTTTTTTTTTTTTTTTTTTTTTTGAGGGCAGTGTCACTGGCCCTTATATGTGGGACTGAACCGGAGCTGCTGGCTTCCCAAGCCAGCGCTTAACCACCATGCCACTCGGCCGGCCCTACATTTAACTACGTCTAATGGCTCTTTCCTCTGTGTTTTCAAACACACCGAACAAACTTCTATTATACAATAGTACTCAGTGTAGGGTATTTGGGTTACCTGCTATTCCAGTTACTGTTGCTATGCAATAAATCACCTGAAAACTTAGTGGTTTAAAGCAACAGGAATCATTTTATTATCTCTCAAGGTTTCTGTGGGTCAGGAATTCAGGAAGGACTGGCTGAGTGGTCTGATGGGGTCTCCCATGTGGTTGCTGGCCGGGAGTTTCTCTCTTCATGTATTCTCCCAGCCTCTCATTGTAGTCGCTCCATGGTTGAGTTTGGACTTCCTCACAGCAAGGCAACCTCAGGGTGGTCAGGTTCCCTACATCATAACTGAATACTTGCTTCAAGAGCAAGTATTCCTAGTCTTGAAGGTCACATAGCGGCACTTCTAACATACTCTTTTGGTTCAGATAATTTCAAAAGTCTTCCTAATTTCAAGGGGAGGTGACATAGACCTCACCTCTTGATGGAAGAAGTCATAAGGATCAGAGACTTTGCTGAAGTCCTGTTGGGAAAATACAATTTGCCAGACTTGCATTTTTTGTGTCTGCCTTCCCTGCTGGAATACTCATTCATTCAATCAGTTCTGTATGCATTTGTTCACACATCAAACATTTGTTGCATGCCTACTATGTGCCAAGCACTAAGCTAGGCCCTTATATATATTAGTTCACCTAATTTCATATCAACCCTTTGAAGTAAATGCACTATCTCCACTTAATAAGTGAGGAAACTAAGGTCCAGAATGGGGCAATGATTTCCCAAAGTCACAGATGTGGATAGAAAAGCGATGATTTGAACCCAAAACTGCCCATTCCAGAGCCTATGCTATTCCTTACAGCAGGCTACACTCCCAGCTTCCACATAACCTGGTCACTCCTTGCCCCCCATTTCCCCAAGGTGGGTCAGTGGCTGGAGAACGGAATAAAGGATGCAGTCTGAGGCCAATGGAAGGGAACTTCAAGTCCTGAGCCAGCTATGGGACTTCCATTTGTGGTCCCAGAGGTTCTGGCCACGCAGCACAAGGTTGGAATTCATGACAAGTGGATTCATCTATTCACACATGGCAAATAGGGTTCATTTTGATGCCAACTCCAGTCGACAGTGGCAGCCTGGAGTGCTGTACTGAGAAAGATCATGAGTAGCATCTGGGCTCAGCAAAAATAAGGGCCTTGATGGACTAGTCATGTCTGCCATGGGCAGGAAACCAGTGTCAGCACTCAGTCCTTGCACCGACCTTCCCAATCTTACATTGGAAAGGATACTGGAATGCGAACACCATGAGGTCAAGAGTGTTGCTGTTTTGTTCACTGCTGTAGCCCTAGCACCTAGAAGAGTGCCCAACTGTTAGCATCCCAGTAAACATTTGTCAAATGGATGAGACAGTTATGGTATAGAGGGTTAAATGGATTTGACTTCAAGGGTATCAAGGTCCTGGGTTTGAATGTCAGCTCGGCCCCTTGCTGGTTGGATAATGTTGGGTAAGTTACTTTATTTAATCTCTCTGAGGCTCAGCTACTTTATTCATTCAACAAATATTAACACCTAGTATGTACCAGATAGACACTGATCTAGGCACCGGGGATGTAGAAGTGACCAAAACAGACATAGATCCCTGCCCTTATGAGGTTTACATTTTAGGGAGGAGAAACAGATAAATGAATAAATAAGTGAAATATATAGTAGGTGTCATATGCTAAGGCTTTGAAGAAACATAAAGGGAGGCAAGGGGACAGGAAATTCTGGGGTGAGGTAGGAGGGGATTTGCCTTCTGGCCTGTAGGATCATGTGAAGATTAGAGTCCAGAGCACAAAAAATGGTGGAATTGGTCTTACCCAAAGCACCTGGAGCTCTTTCAACCTTCTTCCTAGGGCACACCATGTTAGATTTCCAGATGTATTATAATATGGATATATAATCCTACTGCTAAATGTTGGGAGGATTAAATAAGAAAATATTTGTGAAAAGTTTAGCTCTGTGCCTCGTAGACAGGGAAGGCTCAATATGTGAAAGTTGTTATAATTTTCCTTTCATTTATTCAATGGACATTTACTAAGCACCTACAGAAAGTCAGAGCTGGACGGTCCAACCCATCCCCTAATTTTACAGAAGATCACACAGGCAGCATGAGGCACAGCAGAACTAGAACTTGGTCCTTGACTCAATCTTGCCTCCCCCGTTGCTTCCTTGTCTGTCCACAACCTCTTGCTTGTTGACTGTTTTCTATGTCTTCTTATGGGTTCTGTAAGTTAAAGGAAACATTATTCATGAAAATGGTTAAAGATGGTAAGAAAGACTTTATTTAAGGGGGGTCATCATGATAGGTGTAGGGACCACTGCAATGGGGTTTTGCAGTGAGAGAGAGATTGGACTCAACTCCAAATACAGCACGGGGAAGTGGGAATTGATAGTTAAACATCAAGGTGGAGGTCAGAGGATGGAAAAGCACTAAGAGGAAACATCAGGAGTAAGGGGGATTCTGGCTAAACTGACCTAACAGGATTTCTGCTGACGGTAGGTCACAATGATCAGACATCACCTGTGGGAGGTGTGGGAGGAGGCAGAAGTGGGGAGAAGGGAGCCTGATTTGCTATAGAGAGTAATTAGATATCAAAGATGGGGGATTCTGGCTAAAGCAACCTAGCAGGATTCTTGCTACAACTGGACAATGCAGAGAAAAATATGGAAATCCAAAAGTCGCAGCCTAATTGAAAAGCTCAATGTAGCCTGAGTAGAGTTTGGTCAAGGAGAAACTCTTTATCGCTATTCAGACTCTGATTTTTTTTTTAATTTAATTAATTAATTTATTTATTTATTCGAGGGCAGTATCACTGGCCCTCATATGTGGGACCCGAACCGGGGCCGCTGGCTTCCCAAGCCAGCGCTTAACCACCACACCACTCAGCTGGCCCCAGTCTCTGATTTTTTTGTTTTGTTTTGTTTTGTTTTGTTGTTTGTTTTGTTTTGTTTTTTATTGGGGAATTGGTGGAGGGGAACAGCGTTGGGGAATCGGGGAAGGGGAACAGACAAGTTGCCGTCTTCTTGTTCTTCAGTTTAGTTGCAGAGGATGTTGCTTCACTGTTGGTATCGTCATTGCGCTCTTCCCGGATGAGGCAGATCGGTCGCTGGCCTCTGGATGTCGCTCATCACGGCTATTGGCAGCTCACGCTTGGCTGCCAGCCGCTCACGCTGGCTGTGGGCCACTCACTGCAGCCTATGGCAGCCCACTGCAGCAGGGGCTGCAGCCCACACCATCACCGGGGCTCGCACAGCCCAGCTCCAGGTGGAGCTGTTGTTAGCTGTAGAGGGCAGTGTCACTGGCCCTCATGTGGGATCCGAACCGGGGCCGCTGGCATCCCAAAACCAGCGCTTAACCAATGCGCCACTCGGCCGGCCCCAGTCTCTGATTTTAAACCATGAAATAGGGGATATAATGTACAACACAGGGAATATAGTCAATAATACTGAAATAACTTTGTATGGTGACAGGGTTACTAGGAGTTGCATGATCAATCATAAGGTATATAAATGTTGAATTACTATATTATACACCTGAAACTAATATAATACTTATGTTAACTATACTTTAGTTAAAATAAATAAAACCATGCAATATATTTCAGCCAACTTTTTTTTTTTTTTCCCCTGAAAGGTTCAAGATAAACCTATCCACAGCTTCTCTTGTGCCAAATCTGGGGCAGGAGTGTCCAGCCAGTTGGATATTTTGGTATCTGCCCTGAATGGAAACTGCGGCTGCTGACCCAACTCCCCGGGGTTTCTCAATCCTGGGGAATCCAGCTAGTCAAGTGGCAGGAGGGCCTCCCTCTGACCTGGTTCCCTCACACCCTCTCTTCTTTGTTTAGGGGATCGTTTTTGTTTTTGTTTTTTCCTGCCCCTCCCCTGCCTTTGGGCTCATTTTCTCCTCAGCCCTCACTCTTTGCCCCCCCTCCACTTCTCCAAATTCAATCCGTTGATGAGTGGATGGAGGGTTTTCCCCTCCCTGCTTCCTCCAGGAGGCTTTCTTTTCATGTTCCTTGTTCTCTGTGTCTTGCTGATCACTCCAGCTCAGCACTTGGCCCCAGAATGTGTCTTATGTCTTTTTGATTCCTCCATAGTCCCAAGCACAGTCTAGACACACAAATAGACAAATGTTAAGACGGAATTATAATGGTGGCACTAATTCTTCTATTTTGAGATTTGGATCTCTGGTATAATTCAAATTAATAAGTGTAATTTAGCTTGGGATTTTTTGGAAGCTTTCTTGGCTCTATTTGCTGTACATGTACTATGCATACCAGTTTCTATGGTTCTGTTTATTTCGGCCCAGTACAGGTCCTGTGACTTCGGAGAGGTTTTGCATCTGTATGGGATCCAACTTAAATCTACATAACATTCGCAAAGGTTGCAATAACCAGCTTAACTGTACCTTCCCCCACCCCAATAACCAGCTTAACTGTACCTTCCCCCACCCCAAAGGACAAAGCCGAACTCAATAGAAAATTCTACTACAGGCTGAAGCAATTCACATCCTGGTTAGAAAATATTAAACTTGAGACCAAACAAAGACTTGACGCAGTAGTTTGCAGTGGTTTCTAGCAGACTCTGCCCAACCGACGCTTCTCTTACTTTTATAAATCTTCTTTCTCTATTTCTACCTGACTCATGAATTCTTTCACGGCTCAGGAGTGAGCGCACACAATGAATACCTACCAGCTAATTGACAGATATGGCCATTTAAGGGGGAAAAAAAGAAAAAGATCGAGAAGGGGGACTTGCGGCAAAGAAGGGAAGACTTCCTGTAGGAGAAAGGATTTGGGTAGGCCTTAAAGGAGTCAAGATCAAATAGAGGGCAGCCGGTTGGCTCAGGTGGTTACAGCGCAGTGCTCATAACACCAAAGTTGCCACATGGGCCAGTGAGCTGCGCCCTCCACAACTAGATTGAAAACAATGACTTGACTTGGTGCTGATGAGTCCTGGAAGAACACACTGTTCCCCAATAAAATTTTTTTAAAAAATAGATAAAATAGATAAGCAGGAGGAAGAGGGCAGGCATAACCAAAGATGTGGAAGCAGAAATATGCAAGCAGCTTAGAATTCCAGACCGAGACATAAGGCCCTCTAACAAGTGGTTTTCAAATTTCAGTTTGGGATCCACTGGTGGGTGATAGAAATTATTTCTTTTGGTTAAAAACAAAATAGAGTAGATTTGAAGATAACAAGACAGGAACATGTCCATATATATAGTAAGGATTATTACTGTTTCATCAACTTGATGTTGCAATTTTATATGTACTATGTAAGTTATAAATATACTGACTCATAATGTAAAATGAATTTTCCATGGATTAAAGTAAAACAAAACCATTTTTTTTTTTTAAAGAAAACCTCTTATCATTTATTCATTTCACAGATGAGGGGAGTGAGGCTCATAGAGCTAGGGCAGAACTGGGGACCGGACCCAGTGCTCCTCTACAAACCATCCCACCTTTCTGAGCTAAAGAACAGATGGAACTCAGCTCTTAAACACTATGGCTCCTGTTATTTTCACCATCCCTAGGACACTCTTATTCATTCAACAAATACTTGCTGAGGGCCTATCATAGGTTGGGCATTTGTGCCAAGTACTGGGTTCAGATGGAGCTTACAACAGGAATGTAGGATTTACTGCCTGACATTGGTTTCTCTTGGGTTAACTTTAAATTTTTTTGTTCAGGTTGGGGATGTTAAAAGAAAAAGTATTCTGACACTTGTCAAAACAATAAGGAAGACTTTATTCAAGAATATTGCAAGAGGAGAAAGAGCTGTGGCTCAACTACAGCAAATACAGCAAAGACAGTTGGGGGTTTTTAGCCAAAGAGCAGGATGAAGGGGTCTGTGGATGGAAAGTTACTGAGAAGAGACATCCAAGGTAGGGGGATTTTTGCTAAGCTAACCTAACAGGATTCCTGCTAAAAAAGGACTTAGACATCAAAAGTGGAGGATAAGGACTTCATCAGGGGTTGGGGGACGACTTAACTGGGGTTTTTGCTAAGCCCGGGGCGGGCAGGCCTAAGACAGAACAGAGGCCAAGTTCAAGGCCTAGCTGAAAACGGTACAGAAGAACCGATCTACAGCCCTGTTGGGGAGAGGAACATTGTCAGTGACGGTATCTATATCTGTCTCATTTATCTTGCGTTTACACTTGTTTATACTTGATATTTATATGGGGCTTTCCATTTTGTGCATTTAATTGCTGGGTAGTATTAGTACAAGGGAAAACTGGGGTTCAGGAAATTAAGTAACTTGACCAAGGTCACAGAGCTGTTCAGATGCTTCACCACTGTGCTGTGTTGCTTCTCCTGGCTAAAACCCAGCTTGAAAATGCACATCCAACCGTCTGTTACTGACCTGCCTGCCACAGTCCTGTTTTGGAGCGGGGATGTTAATCTGTCTGCTTGCAATGCCCAATGGTGAGCTGGTGAGCCAAGGCTATATATATATATATATATATATATATATATATATATATATAGTTTGTTTGTTTGTTTGTTTGTTTTTTAGCTGAGCCATCCTGCTACCTGTTGGTAGCTCAGTGGCTGCTCAGCTTGGACAGGGCATCAAACTGCTGTTGCTCAGAGCTCAGCTCGCACTCTTGAGCAAGCTCTTAACCAACTAAGCCACTTGGCCAGCCCTACCAAGGCTATATTCTTAAATGCTCTTGGGTCTCTGAGCCTGGCAAGCTCACGATGTTATTTATAGAGTTGATTGTTTACTCTGGAGCTGGGCTGTAACACAAGGGCAGAGACCAGGTCGAAATACCTATGTGCTTGGCCTGAGCACCGAAGCCCAAAGTTTGGCTCCAAACTCGGATTCTATTGATCGACTCTCTAATAAATCTATCTCTTCAACTGCCCATCTGTCCCATGGCCCCCATAGGCATTGCAGGTGCTAAAAAAATAAATAAATAAAACTTTTCTCCCACCTTCTAAGTTCTTCTAGCTGGCTTAATAATCAGATTTACAGGAGCAAATCAAATTTTAATACATGCGCATGGGGGATTCATATAAGCATGAAAATTCCAAAGACTGTGAGGCAACATTGGGTATATAAGACATTTTAGACAAAGGAGGAAAGAGGGGAATGGGGTATTAGATTTCAGGAATGAGAATGGGCGATTTACTGGTACTTGAGGAGGAGGGGAACCTACGTGGCAGGGACATTCTTGCTGGGCATCTCAGAAACAATGGGACTCGGGGGTATCTAGCTAACAGGCACCTGCCTAAAGTTCTCTTATTTATCATACTTAATTCAAATGAGGCTAAGACAGCATCTTAAGATTTCCCTCCTGAAGGAAAGGTGGGAAGAGCCAAAGGTCCTTTCTGAGGCTTGTTTCTTAATAAACAGCTTAAAATCAATATCCCAAAAAGGCAGATTCAGGGCAGCAAAATTTTGGGTTCCCTTCAGTGACTTACTCACATAGGTGACAAGGGAGCTGATTGGAGATTGTACTATCAGGCCCACCTCAGACCGGCTGAATGAGCATCCCTGTACTTTAACAAGCTCTCCTGATAATTCTGAGGAACTTACACAGACCGTCTCCAAGTTCCTCATTTCCCGTTGAAGAAATTGAGAACGGAAGAAGACTGAGGTGACACAGATTCTCCCCAAGCCAGAATGGAAACCTAGGTCTAGCCCAATTCCAGAGACTGCTCACACCGCTCCAGCACCCTGGGAAATCTAGCATCGGTTCACTTCCTGCTTACATTCTGACAAGGAGAAAATTCTGAGATGTCCTAAATTAAATAATTACAGGAGGAAGAGACAAGAAGAGGTTAATCAGTTAACAACTGCAGGGCAAAATCCAACCAGACTGCTTGCATACCTGAGTGTGTTGGAACTTTGAATTAACTTCCAGTTGGCTATATCCGCCATTATCCAAGAGACTAGCCTGGTGCCATTGAACCCCAGGAGCCATTGCATTCTGCATATACAAGAACTATGCATGAAAAAAAAAAGAAAGAACTATGCATGAATTTTCCAGACAGTTGTCCATAGCTAATACAAAGGAGCAGAGACTTCCTCCTTTTTGCAGACTGACCGAAACTAGCCCTGCTTCCCTTTCGCTCAAACCCATGATCTGAAGCCAATGTCAATGCTTTCAAAACAACTTACATCTTTCTCCCTACCACTTCGATGTACAAGAAAAGGCCCATCGACTCCCAGAAGGTGGATCTGGTGACTTTTCCACCTGGTACTGCTGCTGGTGCCCCAGGACCTGGTCCTTTTTCTTGCTAGCAATATGGCCCAATAAACTCTTTCTTTTAAAAAGGTTTTTAGGGGCTGGCCAAGTGGCTAGTTGGTTAAAACTTGGCTTGGGGGGTCGGCCAAGTGGTGTGGTGGTTAAGAGCTGTCTTGGGATGCCAGCGGCCCAGGTTCGGATCCCACAGATGAGGGCCAGTGATACTGCCCTTTAAAAAATAAAGAGCTGGCTTGGGAGCTCGAGCTCTGAGCAGCAGGGCTGCTGGTTCAGAACTCACATGGGCCAGTGACGCTGCGCCCTCTACAGCTAAGATGATGAAAACAGCTTGACCTGGAGCTGGCCTGCCCTGAGTCGCTGGTGATGGCGTAGGGCTGCAGTGGGCTGCCGTAAGCTACTGTGAGTGGCTGGCAGCCAGCATGAGCGGCCGTGAGCCGCCATGAACTGCCATAAACCACTGTGAGCAGCTGTCCAATGGCAGGTGGCAGATCTGCCTCAGCCGGGAAGAGTGCAATGATCACAATATTAACATGGGCTGGTGAAGCAACATCCTCCACAACTAAACTGAAAAACAAAAGGACAGCAACTTGTCTGTTTCCCTTCCCCGATTCCCCAATGCTGTTCCCCTCCAATTCCCCAATAAAATCTTCAAAAAAAAGAAAACTTTCAGGGCAGTGGTGGCAGGGTGGCTCAGTTGGTTAGAGCACATGCTCTGAATAACAAGGTTGCTGGTTCGATTCCCACATGGGCTAGTGGGCAGTGCCCCTAAGCAACTAGACTGAAAACAGTGACTGCACTTGGAGCTGAGCTGTACCCTCCACAACAAGAGTGAAGAGCAACAACTTGACTTGGAGCTGATGGGTCCTGGGAAACACACACTATTGCCTAATTAAAATTTTTTAAAAAAGAAATTGTTTAATAAAAAAATTAAAAATAAATAAATAAAAAGAATTTCCAGCTCTGGAAGTTAAGTTTTTCTGCTTAACAACTCCCTATAAGTGAATACTAGTGCCTGTCTCATCACAGACTTGCCAGTGTTTCAATGGGTTTCTTTTTTGTCTTTGCTTAATTTGGTAATTCACCATGTTTTAAGAGTCTCTTGCTCTACCGACTGAGCTAGCTGGGCGCTGCTTCACCATGTTTTATTTATTTATTTATTTATTTATTTATTTATTTATTTATTAACTTATTTATTTATTTTTTGAGAGCAGTATCACTGGCCTTCGTATGTTGGATGGAACCAGGGCTGCTGGCTTCTCCAGCCAGCGCTTAACCACCATGCCACTCGGCCGGCCCCTGCTTCACCATGTTTTAAATACGCTGTGTGGAACCACCCAAAAAGGGTAACTGTAGTAAAAAATTGTAAAGGTACACAAATCCTCTTCCATACAAATGTCACCACCAACATTTGCATTTAGTAAATTAAGATGAACTGTATGCCAGGTTTTTAAAATGCTTGCAGGAGCATTTCCCTTTCATCTTCCCAAGTTAATTCAGGTGCCAATATCTATATTGAAAACTGAGTCATCTGAAGGATTCAAAGGCTGCTCCCCCGGGATCTTTCAATACCACCCAGAGAATGTTCGTCCTTCAATCAGGCTATGCTCTGGGCCCAGCACAGAGTAGGTGCATCCAGTAGATGGCAGTGTCTCACAGTACAAGGCCTGGTGAGGCCTGCTGATTAGGAGGAACTGAGAAAACCAGCTCCTGAACCATCCCTACAAATGCACCTCGATTTCCCTGGGGAAAAAGAGAACAGACTCCCTGTGTGGGCCCCATCAGCCCTGCCCAGGGTTCCCAGGGGACTTGGAGATCCTGGACCAACAGAACATGAAGGGCCCTTAATCCATCATCTTGTCCAGTGTTACCCAAGGTGTGTCCAAGGATTAATAGCATCACCTGGGAACTCATTAAAAATGCAGATTCACGGGCCGGCCGAGTGGCGCATTGGTTAAGCGCTGGTTTGGGGATGCCAGCGGCCCCGGTTCGGATCCCACATGAGGGCCAGTGTCACTGCCCTCTACAGCTAACAACAGCTCCACCCGGAGCTGGGCTGTGCGAGCCCCAGTAATGGTGTGGGAAAAAAAGAAAAAAAAAAATGCAGATTCTGAGGCCCTGCCCTAGAATACTTCAGTCAGAAACTTGGTGGGGAAGGAGGAGCAGCAGTCTGTGTTTTAACAAGCCCTCCCGGTGACTCTGAGGTATTTGGAAGTTATAGAAGCACCTAGTGTCTCTAAATTCCTCGTTTTAAGAATGGGGAAATTAAGGCCACACAGTGGAGGATAACTTATCACATAGCCAGGCAGTGGCAGAAACAACACTAGAACCCAGATTCCCAGTGTCTTTCCACCTTAGCCTTCAAATAGCTTCTTTCTTGTCTTCATTCATTCATGCATGCATGCATACATTGAGCCTGTCATTCACTGCACATTTTGGACTGCAATGGAGGGCCCGGGTTTGGGGCAGCTCACTTCTCTTCCTGGTGGGGCTTCCTCCAGGCCAGGGATCCAGGATTCAGCATCATGGAAGCATTTGCTGGATTTTTGCCCACTCCTCCCTGGTGTTCTCCAATTCCAGAGCAGACAGAAGTCTGACGTGGGTGGCAGATGACCTCCATTCCCCAGCTACCTCCTGTCTCCTTTTCCTCTTTCTTGGCACCATGGGCTGTCTGACCCATTCCTTACTGTCAATTACTTGCTCTTGGGAGAGGCCCAAGAGATGAAAACTGTCACTATGCCCTCTCCCCAAGGGGCTAATTATGAAAGTAAAGGCCCCCTCAGAATGGGGTTTGCTCTGAAGGGACCCGGGCAAGCCTAGAGCCCTTCCTCAAGCTGGATGCTGTTAATTTTTAACCTGTGTCCCATGCACTGTCGGATGCTTTGCAGAATCCTTGACTTCTGCCCACTAGACGTCAATAGAATCCCTTCTGAGTTATGACATCTTCAGACATTGCCAAATGTCCACTCTGGGTAGGGTTGCCAGGTAAAATAGAAAATGTCCAGTTAAATTTCAATCTCAGATAAACAACAAATATATTTTTAGTATATACATGTCTCAAATATCGCCATCCTATATTTTTACTTGCTGAATCTGGCAACTTTATTGTGAGGGCAAAAATATCCCTTCTTGAGAATAACTGGCCCAGGTTTATCTTTTGTGGTCTGGAGTGTGGGGTCAGTAAGTGCAAAGATCTGATGAGGTCATCAAAGGTCATTAGCCCAGGAGGGCAGTAACTTTATCATACTCAGTTTTGTATTTCTAGAAAAAAAAAACATAGATCCTCATTCAATGTTCTACCTGATAACAGGTGTGAAAACCCTTTGAACTGGGTCAGGTGTGATACTTGAGTATTCACAGAGCCCAGGACTGGACATTAGGGACCCACTCACTCCCTGCCCTCATGGAGCTCATGGTCTAGCAAACAAAAACTGCAAATGGTGTTTGGTTTGACCCACATACCATTTTTTTTTTTTTTGAGGGCAGTGTCACTGGCCCTCACATGTGGGACCGAACCAGGGCTGCTGGCTTCCCAAGCCAGCGCTTAACCACCGCGCCACTGGGCCGGCCCAAAATTTTTATTTTTATTTTTTTTAGCTGAGCCATCCTGCCACCTGTTGGCAGCTCAACGGCAACTCAGCTTGGGCTGGCATCGAACCGCCGTTGCTCAGAGCTCAGCTCGCACTCGTGAGCAAGCTCTTAACCATCTGAGCCACTCAGCCGGCCCTCTACATACCATTTTTTAAAGATTGGACTTTGTGGTCAACATTTTAAATTGTTGCTATTTTTTTTTTTTTTTTTTGAGGGCAGTGTCACTGGCCCTCATATGTGGGACCGAACCGGGGCCGCTGGCTTCACAAGCCAGCACTTAACCACCGCGCCACTCGGCCGGCCCCATGGTCAACATTTTAAAATTGGAAGCATCACATAAAAGTCAGGATTTCTAGTATTTCCTGGGAAATGTGGCACATCTTCCAAATGCATGGCACATCTGGCATTGGGCCTGCACTCCCAATGGGTTGGCTAAAGCTGAGAGATGCCCCTTTGGCTCGGTTATGTGTTCCCCCATTCCCCACAGTCCCCACCACTATTTATGGTCCCATACCAGCATCCTTCCCCTATGTATGTCATCTGCCTGGACCTGTAGGCATTTGGGTTTCAAAGCTCTGGTCTGGTGGGAAAGAGCATTGGAATAGAATGTCCTTTCATATGATCTATGTAAGGCTGGTGTATTATCCTTGTTTGTTTGTTTGTTTGTTTGTTTGTTTGTTTGTTTATTGGAGAACAGTGTGTTTTTCCAGGACCCATGATCTCCAAGTCAAGTAGTTGCTTCAATCTAGTTGCGGAGGGTACAGCTCAGAGGCCCATGTGGGGATCGAACCGGCAACCTTGGTATTGTGAGCACTTAGTGCTAACCAAACTGAGGTAACCGGCTGCCCTACTATCCCTATTTTACAGATGAAGAAATTAAGGTTTAGGGAGCTTAAGTGAATTGCTCAAGGGCATTACAACTAGGCTGGATTAGAACCCAAGTTCCTTGACTCCAAGGCCTATATCCAAGCCCCACTCTCAGAGTTCCTTGGAAGAAACAGCTCAACTGCAGGGGCAAGAACCATGTGGCACTGGAGACCCGGAGGGGAAGTAGTGACGAGGACGGAAGGCCAGAACTCCCCACGCTCACCCATCTGTGATGTGAGAAACAGCAAAAGCCACAGAGGGCTGGTTTGGGGGAAGCAGCTAACAGGAGCTCCGACTGGGACCCAGCATCAGGCCTTTGGCACACAACCACCAGGACTTCTCAAAGCCCAGCAGGAGGGAGCTCAGCCACAGACAACTGTGAGTAGAATTTTGGTTGTTTTATTTTGGGCTTCTTCCTCATTCCAGAAAACCTGTGTTCTTACCTTCCCCCTTGCCTCCTGAGATGTAAGAAGATGGGTAGGCCTGCCTAGGGGTGGAGGATTAATTGATGTCATATGAAGACTCCTAAGGTTTCTGAGGACCAGCTACAGGAAGACTTAGAGCGGGAGTGGTCCTTGCCCTTGGACATGACAAGAATCATGTCCACTAAGAACAAAACAGAAGGTGATAATCACCAACACACAGGTGCCAGGCACCTACTGTGTGCCAGGCACTGCCCTAAGGGCTTTTCATGGTTTAATTTACTGAATCCTCACAACTGTGTATAGTAAGTACTATTATTGTTCTCCACTTTACAGGGGGTGGTAAGCAACTTACCTAACGTCGCACGGGCATCAAATGACAGTGCTGGGCTCAGGCTGAGGCACTCTGGCTCCATGGCCCACTCTTGAACCACTAGACACTCTTGCCTTACAAGGTGCAGGCTTAAATAGCAGATGGTGGGCCAGGAAAGAACTACTGGCTGGGAGAGGGCTTACAGGTCATCTGGTGAGTCCAAGGGTCCTTGTTTTACAGATGGGGAGACGGAGGCACAGAGAGAAACAGCTTGCCCGATTGGGGCCCTTCAGAAGTGTAGTGTAGTCTAGCACACACTAGCCCCGAGAGGCCAGGGGTCCGCTTCTGTGGAGATTCCACTCAGTGGAACAGAGCTGTTTATGAGTGTGCCCTGGGGCCAGTGCCCTCGGGGTGAATCCCAGCCCTGACTCTGCAACTGTATGGCCTCAGGCAAATGAGTCCACGTTACTCCCATTTAGCTGCTGCTTCTGCGAAATTTAGCCTGAGACCATCATTCATAGGCTTGTGGTGAGGGTTGACTGGGTGATGCTGGTGCGCCGACCTGCCCTGGGCTTGGAATGTCTGTAGTGGAGATTTTGATCTCCACCCCATCTGGTCTTGCTGTGGATTAGAGATGAGGATAAATGAGGCCTTGGCTGTTTTTGTTCTTCCTCGAATGGGTAGCTTGTAGATATCTTGAGGGCATGGAGGCCAGGGCTGAAGCAGAGAAGGGGCTGCGGAGGAATCTGGCGAGGCCCTGGGAGGTGGTGCCCCAAGGACTCTGGCCTCAGCTCTGTAACCACCTCGTGGCTCTCCTGGAGGTGGCCCCCAGCCTGCCTTGGGCCCCAGCATCCATTTCTACCAATGAAGCTCGTCCTTTACCTTTTGGCCTGTTAAGGCCATGAAGGCAGTGGAGGTACGCAAACTGGCAGCCCAGCTGGGCTGAGCACAGCCCTCCAACACCAGTCTCCTCTCTTCCCTCCTCCTTTTGCTGTACCTGTTAATCTTACCACCTGCTCTCAGATGTGCACAAACTGTTCTTTTATTCATTCATATTACAGCACGTTCAGTGAGCCCCCATCCTACTAGGCTGGTCAGTAATTGAATCTCAGTGTGTACTGAGCTTCCCTCGCCCCAACTGTACCTTTGTGACTCAGAGAGTCACAAACAGAGCGTAGAGTGAGAGAGGTCTCCTGGCCTTTGTGCCACCCTGGCTCCTCCTATGATGGACACTCATTATCCAAAGGGGCTTGGTCCCCTGAGGTCCAGCCCAGTACACTTCCCTGGCATGCCTGGAGTCCGGATTCTGTGCCAAGGCTCAAATCCATTGATTCAACCTCCAGGGTGTGCCACCCAGCAATGTCCCCCAGACATTGGCCTGCCATCTCCCAAAGGCACTTCTAGGAAGCAGAGCCCAGATCCCCAACACTCAAGAGACCCATGACCTCTAGTCCCTTCCCCATCGGGGGCCATCTCTCCTCTCTCCCTGCTTTTCGATCACAGATGCAGGCTCTTCTCTCCACACCCACCTGGGACACCAGCTTAATCTTCGTGCTGAGCCCAGGTTTTCACAAAGGACAGGAAGAAAAGCTGTCTTCAGATGGCTTCTGCTTTCTACCCCACCCCTGCAAAAAGTCCCTGAGCCAGGAGATATAAAGAGTGCTCTTTGAAGGGAGACCGGCAGCCCTACCCTACAGAGAAAGAAAGCCAAGGCTTAAAGGCAATGGTGCCTCGCTCAAGGTTACATGGCCAAGAAATTGTGAAACTAGTGGTGAGTCCAGCTCTGTGGGCTCCAAAGCTTGTGCTATCAATTGCTGAATCCTGGGGAAAACCTAACTTCCCTCACCAATTAGTCAGGTGACCTTGGGTGAGTGACATCACCTTTCTAAACCTCAGTATCTCCAACTCTAAAAATGAAGCTATAACAGCGTCACCAACCTTCCTCAAAAGGGTGCTTCCTTATTTTCTGAAGTTAACATTTCTCAAACACTCACTACATGCTAGAGCTCTACTAGCACTGAGACCTTACCTGGTTCAGTCCTCACAGCGGCCTATGAGGGAGATGTTATCACCACCCCCATTTGAGAGGTGCCAAACTGAAGCCCACACAAGCTTAAGACCTTGCAAAAGGTCACACAGCTGGTGGTAGGTACATGGCAAAGCCAAGACTCAAACCCAGGTGTGCCTGAATCCAGAACCATGTTCTATTGTGAAAATCAAATAGCAGAACAGGTGGGATGGGTGTGGAAAGTGTCTTGTATGTGCTAAGGTGTAATGCGGGCTCCAGGAACAATCAGCCCTCTCCCAGCAGAGCTCAGGGATGGATAAACACTCCCTCTTCCCTCCATCTACTGGGAGAGGAAGGGTCCACAGAGCATAAGACATGTCCTTCCGCCACCCCCATGCCACGAAGACCCCAAATGCAAAGGAAAGAAAATGGCAGACAAGGGCCGATCAATGGGGTTGATCAGAAGGCAAGGAGCCCCCAATATTACTAGAGCCAGGCATGGGAGGGATCCCATCCAAATGGGGGAGATATTGGTGAGACCTTGGGACAGAAGTAGGTGGAGTTGGGTGTTCTGTGGGTTTTGCTGTTTCTCCCCTCCCTGACCTGCTCCTACCCCAACACGGGAGGCCCCCAATCTTCTGCTTACATTACAAGTTAGAGGCATCCCCTTTCACCAAGGCCCCCCCTCTCCCTGGGGGTTGGGGCCACCCCATAGTTCCTCTCTGAGAACCACATCTGTGTTCACTAAGTTCCCTCTGCCAGAATTCAATGAGTCCATCTTCTGTGTATCTCCATGGATCTCTTTGGGTCCTGGGGAACCTGATGGAGCTGAAGGCAGAGATGGCAGTCTGTGGAGACTCAAGTATGAACAAGATGCTTCTCTAGTCCTCACACCAGGCCCATCTTAACAATATCTGACAGGTGAGGCCACCGAGGCTCAGACAAGCAGGTAAATGACAGAGACAAGAGTCAAGTCCAGGTCTGCCTTTCCACTACTTTCCACCAGCTTTTCCCAACAGAGAAGAAGGTATTCCAGAAGGGTCCCATCACGAGAAGATCATGGCATCTGCTTCCATTTTTTAAAAATTAGTAAATAATTATTTTACCATTTAAAATATTTTTTTTTTTCAGTGAGAGCTTCTTAGGAGGAATGAAAGAATCAAAAAGCAGCAGTTAGGGTAGTATGCTAAGTGAAATAAGTCAGACAAAGATAAATACTGTATGATTTCACTTCTATGTGAAATCTGAAAAAAAACAAAGAAAATAAAACAAAAGAGAAACAGACCCATGGATATAGAGAACAAGCTTATGGTTGCCAAAGGGGAGGAGAGATTAGAGGGTGGGTGAAATACAAATACGTATATTTATGTTAAGGGAAAAAAAAAATATATATATATATATATATATTTTAAAAACGATTGCAATGAGCTATTGCATGCCCACTTGAGGTTAGTAATCCATTAAACTCTATGTATTGAATGCCTGCTGTGTACGAAGGTGGGATGATAGTTTCTGAGGGTAAGTGCCCCATCTGAAAGGACAAGTGCCCCATCTGAAAAGGAGAAAAAAACAAACCCACAAAGCAGGAGTTAGTGGTGATCAAAGCAAAGATGATCTCATGACTCCCAACCACTACAGTAGCTTTGGCTGATACATGGTCTATTTTTAATCTTATATTGTTTGTACCCTTAATGAAGCAATAAGGAAAGACAGGAAGCAAAAGGAACTGTGCCACTCACCCCCATTTACTCCTCACAACAGCCCTGAGTGGAGATACTTCCATTATTCTTGTTTTACAGATGAGGACACTGAGGCTCAGGGAGGTGACTAATTTGCCCAAGAGACCACAGATTTCACAAGGAGCAGAATCAGAATTCACAACTGGGACTCAGGGCTGCCTCTTAAACCTGTCTATGTATGTCCTTTTTATTCTCAGTTGATCCTTTCCTGTTAACCATCTCTTCACAGAAGCAGGAGACAGAAATCTAGGTTACCTTGCAAGTTAGTGTACTGATGGGATCGATACTGCTGGGTCTGACCCCAAATCCCAGGCCAGAAATGGTAATGTGCTTTCCTCCTCACAGCCCCAGGGCCCAAAGCCAAACAGGTCCACAGATGCACATGAACTCGTTCTATCATAAAGTGGTAGATGGAGTGTGTGTGGGCACCGTCTGCTCCTAAGTATGGGCTCATCTCTGGCCTCCCCTCATCTCTCCATGGCCTGAGTGCCCACCCCAGGTTTAATGATGATTAAACCCCAGGTTTAATCATCAGCCTCTGTCCAGCTGTCTTGGTGACCCTCTAGCCACTTTGTCACCTCTCACAGATTTTAGTGGCCCGAAGCCCTATGAGTCAGCCCTGTGCTGGTGACAGTTTTCCTCCATTATAAAATGGAAATAATACCAGTCCCCTTGTTGGCTTGTTGTGAAGAATATATGAGTTATCGTGTAAAGTGTAAAGTCATGTCTGGATGCGGCATATGGTAAGCTCTCACTCAGTGTTACTTGCTATCATTGTCATGATCACCAGTGTGTTTCAAGAGCTGTGACTTCACATCAGCGCCCCATCACTCCCACCTCTTTCCAGGAACCAGCTGAATTCCAGCCCCCACCCCACTTCTGCAACCCTAGAAACAACCAGAATCCAAGTTAAGGCAGGGACCTCACCCTTTGGGAGCTGGCCAACCCAGGAAGAGGTAGACCAGCCAGGAGGGAAACTGCAGGTTATTCAGAATATCAATCACATGGTTAAAACCCTTTCCCACTCTCTGCTATCTAGAGAAACCACCGTGAAAAGTACTTGTGGTCATTCAAAGGCCTCTCTGTCCCCTGGGTATAATGCCTTGCTTGCCCCACAGAGAGCACTTCATGGGCAGAAGGGTTGCCCACCCATTCCAGGTGTAATTTTAACAATTTTAACAAGTTCCCCAAATCCACCCACTCCCCGCCACCATGACCACACACCTCCCAATGGCTGGTGACCAAGTTTTCAGCAGCAGCAAGCTACCCCAAGGGTGAGGGAGATCTAGACACTGTTATCAGTCATTTATGCTTTAATATGCTTGACTTTCCAAGCTTTTCTGTAGCAGGTTTTCTTTGAAAGAGGGAAATTAGCCTTTTAGTTCCTATTAAAATAAAGGGCCGAGAATCAGAGGGCCCTGCCACCTACAAGCCTTGTGACTTTGGGCAAATCCATCCATCTGAGCCTCAGTTTCCTCATCTATACTATAGTGAAAATAAGACAATCTACCTGCAAAGGCAGCTTGGAGGATAAAGGAGACAATGCAGGTAAAAAGCCTTTTAGGGTGCCTTCCACAAAGGCAGCACTAGGGAACAGTGACAAATGCATTTCTTTCATATATATATACTTTTTTTTTTTTTTTTTTGAGGGCAGTGTCACTGGCCCTCACATGTGGGACCCAAACCGGGACCGCTGGCATCCCAAGCCAGCTCCCAACCACCACGCCACTTGGCCGGCCCTCTTTCATATATTTTAACCACAATGACATACTGCAACAGGTTGAGTGCAGAAACATGAGAATCCAGCTGCCTGACAATGAAGAGATTGGCCTCCCCAAAACAGTTATTTTCATTAAAAATATATTATTTCTATTAACACGCAATATAAAAGATAATATTTAAGTTGTGAGTTTCATTTTCTACTACAGTAAAAACTGATGGATATAACCTACACCAACGAAAGCTCATTGGGGTCTGGGTCACTTTTAAGATGGTAGAGAGGTGCTGAGAGCACAAAGTTTGACAACTGCTGTCTCAGGCTTTTCCTGAGCTGGCTTTCTCACGCCAGTTCTTTTGCAACCTGAGAACACCCTCACTCCCGCCCCCCTGTGTGGTTAATTGCACAACTTCCAAGTTGGAAGCACACTTTGAAATCTCATCAAAAATCCCCTCTGATGCAGATGGGCACACTGAGAAGGCGACTCTTTTGTCTGAGGTTACCCAGCTGTCAGTTCCACCCAAAACTCGGATCGAAATCCAGACCTCTGTCTCCTCCATCCAGGGCTCTTGCCAAGACTGCAGGCTGACAGATTTTGATGCCTTTACCCCAGTCTGGCTAATAATCAATCGATGAGGCTCCCTCCCCAGCACATTCAGCTTCCTGTTCACTCAAGTCTAAAATCCTGAATGGAAACAGGATTTCTCCCCTGGCTCTCCTAACACTCTTCTCCCTCTTGCCTCTCACCTTCCTCCTTGCTGCCCCCAACAGCCAAAGCACAGCAGAAATGACTTTGTCACTGCCATTCATTGCCAACTAGCCAAAAGTTGGGAAAATGAGGAGAAAGCTATAATATGTATATGTTATACTATATCTATCTATATCTATATATCTATATATCTTTTTTTAAAAAGATTTTATTGGGGAATTGGGAAAGGGGAACAGTGTTGGGGAATTGGGGAAGGGGAACAGCCAAGTTGTTGTCCTTCAATCTTATTTGTGGAGGGTGCAGCTAGCTCAGCTCCAAGTCCAGTTGCCATCTTGCCATCCATCGGCAGCATGCAGCCGCTCAGCTCAAGGTGCCATGTTCAATCTTAGTTGCGGGTGAATGCAGCCCACCATCCCATGCAGGAGTCAAACCAGCAACCTTGTTGTTAGGAACACGTGCTCTCACCAGCTGAGCCATCCTGCCACCTGTTGGCTGTTCAGCTTGGGTGCAGTTCACTGGCCCCTGATGGAAATCAAACCGGCGACCCTGCTGCTCAGAGCTCATGCTCTTAACCAACTGAGCCACTCGGCCAGCCCCTATATCTATAATATATCTATGTATCTATATATCTATATAGAGAGATATCTATATCTATCTATCTATATCTATATACTGCCCTCAATTAAGGGTTTATTGTGTGTCAGGTACTGTATTAAGCATGGTGCTTTTTCAATTAATCCTCATGTCTCATCACCATCAATGAGATATGTAGTGTTTATTAATCCCATTTACAGATGAGGAAACTGAGGAAAAGAAGTGAGTGACTTTATCCAAGGGCACAAAACTAACACTTTGCTGAGTCAGGACTGGAACTCAGGTCTGTCTGATACTCAAGTCCACTGGCCTACCTGGTAAAATCCCTGTGGGTGAGAAGATAAGGACTCCATCAGGCTGGTGGGATGGGAGGAAAATCTAGTCCAATTAGTGATAACAATGGAGTGAAACTGGTCAGAAGAGAGACAAAGCCAAAAAAAGAGAAAAGAGATGTGATTTAACCTTGGGACTAAAGACAAAAGGTTGCCTGTGTCTGCCATCTGGGCCCCTCACCCTGGGCAGGGTCCTGTATCGATCCTGGCCCTCTACCAATTAGACTCGGTCATAACACAAGGGCTCAGGTCCTGCCACTTGCTGTGGAATTTGGGCCAAGTGACTTGCCCTCTCTGAACCTGTTTGCTCAAGGAACACTACCTGCCGCCTCAGATAATAGCATTAAGCCTGCCCCCACTGTCAAGTGTGAGATAAATGTGGGCCTTATTAGTATGTTCTCTAAAAGGGAAGTTGCATGCCATATAAGGTAGTTGAAAAGAGGAAGGAGATGTTTGAAAAGACTCAACGAAACAGTCCTGTGGGCAGGTTTCAGATCAGTCAGTTAATGTACCAAGTCTTTGTTTGGAGGTGGGGAGAGAAGACCTTGGTCTTCAGAGGACAAGAGCACACATTCCCAGTGCCCCCAACAAGTCTCTTCATGTTTCAGGGCCCCAATTTTCCTCATCTATAAAAGATGGGAAATAATAATACTAGTCTCACTGGCTTGTTTTGAGGCTTGAATGAGAAAACGTGTAGACAGTGGTCGTACAAGGCCAAGCACTCATCATCATTATCCTCCAATTTTCTTTACATGTGACTACATTGCGGTGAGAGGAGTGAGTGATGTCTCCGTAGAACTAACGGGTGTCAGAGCCAGGGCTAACACCCTGACTACCTGCTTCCTAACTCGGGACTCTTTTCTTTCCACACATCATGTGTACGTTTTATATTTCAGTCAGATAGCCAAGCAACTGCTCAATTTGTTTTAGGTAATTATTTAATCTGTGCATCAAGAATGCAGGGATTAGTTTCCTTAGTCACAGATGAATAAACTGAGGCTCAGAGAGTTTGAGTGATTTGCCCCAAGGTCACACAGCCTACCAATAGCAGGGCTAGGGTTTGAACTCAGCGACATTTCATTCCAAAGCCTTGGCACCTAACCTTCTTACAGTGGAAAGAGGCCTCAGACACCATTTAGCCCAATTACCCTGGAATGGAGGCTGGAGATGATATGGACAGATAAGGACAGAAGGTCCAGGGAGAATATGCATCCAGATAGCAGATGGTAATCCCACAGACCCCTGGGTGGGGTGGTGAATGATGAGGGGACAGCAGGCTTGGGGTGGAATCCTTCAGCCCCACAGGACAGACTCATGGGGGCTGGATTTCTTTTTTTTCCTCTGTTTTTTTTTTTTTTTTTTTGAGGGCTGTGTCACTGGCCCTCATATGTGGGACCGAACTGGGGCCGCTGGCTTCCAAAGCCAGCGCTTAACCACCGCGCCACTCAGCCGGCCCTGGGCTGGATTTCATTGACAATCAATAGACTAGACACGAGAGAGAAATTATAGAGGAGACCTTAATGATCGTTAGCTGCAATTTTATAAATTATAAATTCTTTCCTGAAAGGACTGGAGGTAGCCTACATTATGAATTAGGGCAATTGAAATAAAAGCAAAGCATTAAGAATCACTAAAAGGAGCAATAAATGAATCAGAAACAAACCTTGAATGACCCAGGCCTGCAGGCCAGCACAGCATTTAGCTCTGAGCTTCCTGGCAGCCAAGGGAAAAGGAAACACAGAAGCCTGTCTAAAGAAGCCTGTTTTGTTTTCCTAATAGATATTTGTTCATTCATTCACTCAATAAGTCAATTTTAAAATATTTAAGTGCCTACTTTGTGCCAGCCAGGCCCTGTGCTCAGATGCTAGGAATCCTAGGAGGAGTATATTAAAGAAATGGATTTGGAAAAAAACACCTTTGGCAGCCTTTTGCATCTCTCCCCAAGGACGGTTTCCATATTTTGCCTGATATCAATAAACTTCTGTGACCTATATTTTAAGTTCCTTCCCCCAAGTGGTGTCCTACATCCTCCGCCAAATCCATTTCAGAAATGACTATCCTGGTGATGCGATTACAAGGTCAAAGAGCCCGGACAGTTGCCAACCTTCTAGTTCACTTTCTGTGTTAGACTTGCTGCTTGTGGTTCCCGTCTCTTTCTGCAAGTCTGTTCCCTGGGTCAAGAGCAATATGGTGGATGAGGTTCAGGATGAATGAGGACTGTTCTGCTGGGTCCTGGCTGCCATGGGTTTGGGGTGGGGAGTGGTGGCTCAGGGGCCATCTAACTGCCTGGCTTTTCTGGGCTGAGTTGCATCTTCATAAGGGCTGCTTCGCTTAGTTCAGGCCCCTCGTGAAAATATCTCCACCGAGAATCTGCTGTGGGCTATTTTTCGTGCGAAGGGCAATAGAGTACAAAGATGTGTCTAGTCCCTGACCCAAATTCTACTCTCAAAATTAGAAACGTTTGGGCCGGCCGAGTGGCGCGGTAGTTAAGCGCTGGCCTGGGAAGCCAGCGACCCTGGTTCAGTCCCACATATGAGGGCCAGTGACACTGCTCTCAAAAAAAAAAAAAAAAAAAAAAAAAGAGAAAAATTAGAAATGTACAGTCCAGGAAGCAACATGAGGAATGGACACAAATAATAGAAGATATCCAGTGATCCATGCAGTAGGACTCAATGAGTTTCATCTACCTGGAGGGGTAAGAAGAAGCCAGGGAACGCTTCCTGGAGGAGGTGGCTTTTGATAGAGGCCCTGAAAAAATAGGTAAGATTTGGGCAAAGGATCATAACCTATAATCCCAAACTCCAGAACAGTTTTTTTTTTTTTTTTTGAGGGTAGTGTTACTAGCCCTCATACGTGAGACCCGAACCAGGGCTGCTGGCTTCCCAAGCCAGCGCTTAACCACCGCACCACTCAACTGGCCCATTACAGTTTTTTGTTGTTGTTGTTTTGAGAGCAGTGTCACTGGCCCTCATATGTGGGACCCGAACCAGGGCCGCTGACTTCCCAAGCCAGCACTTAACCACCATACCACTCGGCCGGCCCCAGAACACTTTCTTGCAACTGCAACCAAATACTACCAAGCACAGAGGGGAACTAAGAAAAGAAATGTAGGGCCAGCCCAGTGGCACGGTGGTTAAGCGCTGGCTTGGGAAGCCAGCACCCTGGTTTGGGTCCCATATATGAAGGCCAGTGACACTGCCCTCTACAGCTAACAGCAGCTCCACCTGAAGCTGGGCTGTGCGAGCCCCAGCGACGGTGTAGGCTGCAGCCCCTGCTGCAGTGGGCTGCCATAGGCTACAGTGAGTGGCCGGCAGCCAGCGTGAGCTGCCAATAGCTGCGTTGAGCGATATCCAGAGGCCGGCGACCAATCCGCCTCATCCGGGAAGAGCACAATGATGATACCAATATGGGCCAGTGAAGCAACATCCTCCTCAACTAGACTGAAGAACAAAAAGACAGCAACTTGTCTGTTCCCCTCCCCCAATTCCGTAATAAAATCTTAAAAAAAAAAAAAGAAAAGAAAAGAAATGTAGAAGGAAGTTCCCATGACACCCTTCCCATGGCTGGACATAGCACCAAGAACCCAGCCTGTTAGGAAGAAGGTCAAGTTGCTTACCTTGGTCTATTACTGATGGACTGTTCATGCAGGTCAAACAGGTTTTTGAAAACGTGATGGTTTGGCCTTCGTGGTGGTAAAGTGTCTACTGATAATGATTAGAGATCTGTCTATCTGCTCAGCTCTCAGACAAAGGCCCGGCAAGGCTCAAACCCAGAAAGAATCCTTTAATAATCCCATAAATTAACTCTATTGAGAAGTTCCTGCCTTTCAGCAGACATGCACTGTAAGCCAGGCGCAGCACCACAAATCTAGTAAACTTCTATCTGTGATATGGGTAGTATTTCTCCCAATTTACAGATGAATGAAACAGAGGCTCAGAAAGGTAAAGAAACTTGCCCAACGTCACACAGTGCATAAGGTACAGATCTGGATTTGAATCCCAGGAGTTCTGGTTGCAAAGCCTGTGCCATTGAGATCCAACATGGTGAGTTTCTTGGAGAAGATCTAAGAAATCACCCAGTCTTTTCACGAAGATGGCGCCGAAAGCAAAGAAAGAAGTCCCTGCCCCTCCGAAAGCCGAAGCCAAAGCAAAGGCTTTAAAGGCAAAGGAAGCAGTCCTGAAAGCCGTCCACAGCCACACGAAAAAGAAGATCCGCACGTCACCCATCTTCCGAAGGCCCAAGACACTGCGGCTCCGAAGGCCGCCTAAATATCCTTGGAAGAGCGCCCCCAGGAGAAACAAGCTTGACCACTACGCCATCATCAAGTTCCCCCTAACTACCAAGTCAGCCATGAAAAAGATAGAAGACAACAACACACTGTGTTCACTGTGGATGTCAAGGCCAACAAGCACCAGATCAGACAGGCTGTGAAGAGGCTCTATGACATTGACGTGGCCAAGGTCAACACCCTGAGCAGACCTGATGGAGAGAAGAAGGCATCCGTTCAGCTGGCTCCTGACTAGGATGCTTTGGATGTTGCCGACAAAATTGGGATCATATAAACTGAGTCCAGCTGGCTAATTCTAAATATAAAATTTTTCTTACTGTAAAAAAATAAAAAAATAAAAAAAGTCACCCAGTCAACCCACCTGCTTTAAAAATGAGAAAAGAAAGACCCAGAAAAGAGAAGGGACTTACCCAAAGTCACTCAGTAGCAGAACAGGGACTAAAAAAACAGGCCTCCACCCTCTCAGTGGTAGATAAAAGTGATGGCTCCTGGCCTCCAATCTCAGCTTCTCACTGCAGGTGTAGGAGTCACGGTCAAAGGGTCACACTCCTCCTCACCTCACATGTTGCCCCCAACCCCTGCCTTTAGATTTTAAACACAGAAGTAAATATGAGGCCACCTGTGAGGGTGACATTCTTTTTTTTTTTTTTTTTTAATGATTGTATTGGGGAATTGGAGAAAGGGAACAGCGTTGGGGAACCAGGGAAAAGGAACAGACAAGTTGCTGTCCTTTTGTTCTTCAGTTTCATTGTGGAGGACATTGCTTCACTGGCCCATGTTGGTATCATCATTGCGCTCTTTTCGGGTGAGGCAGATCGGTCACCGGTCTCTGGACAGCCGCTCACTGCGGCTCTTGGCAGCTCACGCTGGCTGCCGGCCACTCACTGTAGCCTATGGCAGCCCACTACAGCAGGGGTTGCTGCTATGCGGTCCCCAGGGACTCACAGTAGCCCAGCTCCAGGTGGAGCTGTTGTTCACCATCTTAGCTGTAGAGGGCAGTGTGACTGGCCCTCATATGTGGGATCCGAACCAGGGCCGCTGGCATCCCAAGCCAGCTCTTAACCAATGCGCCACTCGGCCGGCCTGAGGGTGACATCTTTTTACTTCACACTTTCACTTCAGGGGCCAGCCGAGTGGCATGGTGGTTAAGCGCTGACTTGGGATGCCAGTGACCCCGGTTCGGGTCCCACATGTGAAGGCCAGTGACATTGCCCTCAATAAATAAATAAATAAATAATAATAAAAAAAAAAAAAACAACAGGGACGGCTGAGTGGCTCAGTTGGTTAAGAGCTCGCTCAAGAGTGTGAGCTGAGCTCTGAGCAACAGCAGTTCGATGCCCAGCCCAAGCTGAGCTGCCAACAGGTGGCAGGAAGGCTCAGCTTAAAAAAAAAAATCATGTTTAAAAAGCCACGGTGCAGGGCTGGCCGAGTGATGCGGTGGTTAAGCGCTGGCTTGGGAAGCCAGCGGCCCTGGTTCGGGTCCCACATGTGAGGGCCAGTGACACTGCCCTCAAAAAAAAAAAAAAAAAGCCATGGTGGAAATCAACAGCGGATTTGGTTTCCCCAAGGAGAATGGGACAGGTATTATCATTGTCTTTTTTTTTTTTTTTTAAGCTGAGCCATCCTGCCACCTGCTGGCAGCTCAGCGGCAGCTCAGGCTGGGCATGGAACTGCTGTTGCTCAGAGCTCAGATCGCACTCTGGAGTGAGCTCTTAACCAACTAAACCACTCCACCAGCCCTCGTTGTTGTCATTTCACAAATGAGAACAGGGGCTCAGAAAGTTGAAGGGACTTACCCAAAGTCATATGACCAGCCATGGCAGAGGTGGAACTAGAGCAACTGTGCCTCCGCACAGCAAACACAGTCTCTCTCCATGCTGGGCATTCAGACAAGACTTTGCCCCAGATGAAGGCCCGGTCTAGAAGTCAGATGCTCTGACTTCATAAGAATTTCTGGGGCCTGCCGAGTGGCGCATTCGTTAAGACCTGGTTTGGGACGCCAGCGGCCCCGGTTCGGATCCCACATATGAGGGCCAGTGACACTGCCCTCTACAGCCAACAACAGCTCCACCTGGAGCTGGGCTGTGCGAGCCCTGGCGACGGTGTAGGCTGCAGCCCCTGCTGCAGTGGGCTGTCGTGGGCTACAGTGAGTGGCCGGCAGCCAGCGTGAGCGGCTGGTAGCCAGCATGAACTGCCAATAGCTGCGGTGAGTGACCATCCAGAGGCCAGCGACTGATCTGCCTCATCCCGGAAGAGCGCAATGATGATACCAACATGGGCCAGTGAAGCAACGTCCTCTGCAACTAGACGGAAGAACAAAAAGACAACAACTTGTCTGTTCCCTTACCCGATTCCCCAACACTGTTCCCCTCTCCCAATCCCCCAATAAGAATCTTAAAAAAAAAAAAAAAGAATTTCTGTCTGCTTAGAGGGAAGGCAGACAGGAGGCTGGTTGTCCTGTCATTCTGTGAGTCCTGTTGGCGAATGTTGTCTTGTTAGGATCTTCATGCAAATGTCTGCATTTTCTGCCCTGAGCTAATTTGGATAATAACCACAGGTTGGTGACCACGCCAGGCCTGGACACAGCGCAGATGTGATCATCCCCGCCCCAGGCATCTCTCATCTAGGCTGGACTCTGCATGGGGTAAGCCATTCTCTGGAGGGAGGGGGCTGTTTTGTAAGGGAAACATGAGAAGGGAGTTGGGGAAGCAGCAGAGGTGCAGGAAGGAAGCTTCCAGAAGTGGCAGGGTGAGACCGTGGGAGCTGAGAAAGGCTTGCCCTTTCTGTCACTCATTCATAACCAGGGCTGAGAACTTAGGCTGGTACCATTTCCTGTCTCAGCTCAGGTGCGAACTTGACAACATCCAGCAACAGCCCTAGGTCTCAGGGAAATACCCCTTTGCAGCTTCTCTAAGTATGTCATCTCGGTGCTTACAGCACAAGAATTTTGTCTTGTGACTTAGGGGATATGGAATCTAGTTCCTCCTGCTCTGCCACTAATTTGTTGGGTGACCTTAAGCAAATGACATTCCCATTCTTGGACTGTTTTCTCAATGGTAAAATGATGAAACTGGATTAAGTAAGAGATTTTCAATCTGTTTCTTGGAATCTTAGGGACCTGGGCTGCCTTGAAGAGAGGACATAAGTAACATGGACTCAGATTTTACTTGACTTATAAATAGGGGTTCTATCAATTATAAAAAGTGTTCTGCTCTTAAAATTTTAAAAAACACGGGATTATAATAAAGGCTGCCATTTATTGAACTCTTATGATGCACCAGACATATTATTTTTATTATTATTATTTATTTATTTTATTTTATTTTATTTTTTTAGCTAAGCCATCCTGCCACCTGTTGGCAGCTCAGCTCGGGCTGGGCATTGAACTGCTGTTGCTCAGAGCTCAGGTCGCACTCTTGAGTGAGCTCTTAACCAACTGAACCACTCGGCCGGCCCCCCAGGCATATTATTTTTGACCTCATGGAATAGGCGAATTATCCCCATTTGAAGATGCTCCTAATGATAATAATAACAACAATAATAACCACATCTATGTATTATATTAAGTTACTTCAATCCTCATAAAAACCCATTTTGCAGACGAGAAATGGGAAAACCGAGGCATATCTTGAACA
Source organism: Aselliscus stoliczkanus (assembly GCA_033961575.1). Classification (NCBI taxonomy): domain Eukaryota; kingdom Metazoa; phylum Chordata; class Mammalia; order Chiroptera; family Hipposideridae; genus Aselliscus; species Aselliscus stoliczkanus. The sequence continues at coordinate 166,435,001 of CM066730.1, forward strand.
AGGTCCCCTGGCTGGGATTTGATCCTACACAGTGTGCTCACCCCACTCACACTATTACTTTGGTTCTACTCCATTTGAGACAGCACCTTGCCATCCAAACGGGTCTCATTCATTGAGCAGTTTTTGAGCACCTACTATATAGGAGGGATTGTACCAGGCACTGAAGGCTCAGAAATAAGGAAGTCTCGGTCCCTGACCTTGACAAGCCATGCAGTCTCCCCCAAGGGGTTTACCATCTCTGAGCCTCTACTATCTATGAAATAACAAGAATCATAATTCTCCTTTTTAAATATTTTTTTAAATTAGGGAACAGTGTGTTTTTTCAGGACCCATCAGCTCCAAGTCAAATAGTTGTTTCAATCTAGTTGTGGTTGTGGAGGGCGTATCTCAGTGGCCCACGTGGGGATCGAACCGGCAACCTTGGTGTTATGAGCACTGTGCTCTAAACAACTGAGCTAATGCGCCGCCCCAATAACCATAATTCTTATGTCATAGTGTTGCATGGATTACCTGAGACTGTGACTGTGAAAAGTATTCTGTGGAATTCAAATCCCATACAAAGGCTGGGTAGGGCAATTATTAATCTAGTTAGAGAAAAGACTAATGCGGAACCTGTTACAACATATGCAGAGTAAAGACTGAGAGCGTCATGTGTGACAGTGACCAGGGAAGGCTTCAATGGGCAAAAGGTGAGCCCAGAAGAAAGGTGAGTCAGGGAAAGGAACCCTGGGGCAAAGGGACAAGAAAGCAGAACTCCTTGGGGAACACTGAGGCATCCATTTGAGCCCAACTGGGGCTGCCTGCGGTGGCTGCTGAGGAATTTGTCCTGACCTGGCTGTCAATCAGCAGGACAGAGCACTGGGGTGGGCTAGCGCTGTCCCAGAAAGATATAACAGGAGCCACAAGTCATGTAAGATTTGCTAGTAGCCACATTAAAAATAAATAAATAAATAAATAAATAAATAAATAAATAAATAAATAAATAAATTTAAAAAAAGAAATAGGCAAAAATAAATGTTTATTAGCCCAGCACACCCCAAATATTATCATTTCAACTTGCAATCGATATTAAAAAGTATCAATGAAGATATTTTACATGCTCTTCCCATACTGTCTTTGAAACCTGGTGTGTATTTTACACTTTAAGGCACATCTCAATTTATAGTGCAGGTATAGACAGAGCTGGAATCAGACCCCAGTTTCCAAACTTTATTTAAGTTATTTACTTAGTTATTTAGTTATTTATTAGGTCAACCTGGGCAAGTGCCAAACCAGGAATAGCTACACCCAGTGTCAAGATCTCTTCTAAATATATTTTACGTATTAATTCACTTAATCCTCATGACATGAATTATCCATATAGGTGGGTTACCATGATTTTCCTCATTTTACAGATAAGGAAACTGAGCACAGGCAGCCAGACAGTTAATCTGTCCTAAGCTCTTTTCTTCTATAAAATGAGCATAAACACATCCACCCTGGATGTCCTTGTGAGGGGAGATTTGAAAATGCTGGGAAGGTCTTCTTACCCAGACATACCCAGAAGCCACTGCTCAGGAAGCCGGACACCTCTCTTGTTCCCACTTTGACTCCCTGAGAACTCGGGCCAAACAAGAAATAGTGTGAGGAGAGTGAGCCACTCACCATGGGTGCAAAATTTAAATGAGTACCAAAAAATTATAACAAATTCTGTTTCAAGTGTAAATAAAATATTGAAGCTTTATAAAATAAGGTGTTTTTTAAATTTTGTTTTGTTTTTTACCTGAGCCATCCTGCCACCTGTTGGCAGCTCAGCGGCAGCTCACCTCAGGCCCATGTGGGAATTGGACAGGCGACCCTGTTGTTCAGAGCTTGCGTTCTTAACCAGCTCTTTTTATTTTTATGTCACTGGCCCTCATATGTGGGACCCGAATCGGAGCCGCTGGCTTCTGAAGCCAGCGCTTAACCACCGCGCCACTCGGCCGGTCCTTAACCAGCTCTTAAGGTTGTGTTTTAATACACCTACTTTCCAACTTTTCAGTAGTAACTACTACAATGTTTTAATGTTTTGGAAAAAAAAAAAAACGCACTAAAGAATACATGGAAATATCTACAAAGAAGTGCACATTTTCCATTTGCCTCAGGCAAGACACTGCTTTCTAGCCTAATGGGGACGTGGGGTAAGGGGGGTATCCTGCCCTCCTTTCTACTTCTCCACTACCTGCAAATTCTCTTTATCTACTTCATAAATCCTCTAAATTTTCCTAAGGAATTGGACTTTTAGCTCAACGTTGTGCTTTTAAGATTTATCCTTGTTGATACACATAGTTCTAGTTCATTTTTACTGCTACCCATATCGGATATATTATAATGTATATAATGTATTTATCCATTTCCCAGTTGGTGGACATTTTTTTTTCTATTTCAAAAATGCTGAAATGGGCCGGCCGAGTGGCGCAGTGGTTAAGCGCTGGCTTGGGAAGCCAGCGGCCCCGGTTCGGTCCCACATATGAGGGCCAGTGACACTGCCCTCAAAAAAAAAAAAAATGCTGAAATGAATATCCTCGTGCATGTCTCCTCAGGCTTATGTGTCAGAGTTCCTCGGGAGCACATTCCCAGGAATGGAATTGATGCATCCAAGGCCCTGGGCACACTTTCAGTGTCATTAGATTTTGCCAAGCTGTTCTCCAAAGTGTTTGTGCCAAGTTATACCCTTGTCATGAGCTGAAAGTTATTGCTCCACACTTTCTCGAACACTCAATACTGTCAAATTTAATTTTTTGCCCACCTGATGGGAGTGAAACTGGCATTTCTGTGGATGCTATGGAGGTTAGGCATCTTTTCAAAGGATTATTGACCATTTCTCTTTCATGACTGATATTTTTCTTATTTGTGGGTTCTCTCCTTGTTTCTTAGTTGTCTTGCCTAAGCTTTGTCCATCTTATTATCTTTTGAAATAACTAGCTTCGGTCTTTATCAATTCTTTCTATTCTTTATTGTTTTCCCATGTCATTAATTCTGCTCTTATTATTTCTGTCTTCTGCTTTTTTTGCATTTATGCTGTTGCTCATTTTCTAATTTCATCAGTTGCACATTTAGCTCACTAATCTTTTTTCTTTTCTTATATGAGTATGTAGGGCTATAAATTTCCCTTTCAGTACCACTCAGATTCATCCCACTAATTTTAATATGTTACAATTCTAAGTATATTTTCTAATGTCCTCTGTGATTTTTTTTGACCCAGGAATTATTCAGAAGTGTGTTTTTAAAGTTTCATAACTATGAAGTTTATTAGTTATATTTTTTAAGTTCTTGATTTCTAAGTAAATTGTAATGTGGTCAGGAAACAGGTTTATATGTTACAGATTACTTTAAATTTATTGAAATTTTCTTCCCATCTAAGACTTGGCCTTAGGTAAATGATATTACCTTAGACATTTGGGAAATGTTCACATTTGCTTGAAAACAATGTGTATTCTCCAATTATTGGGTGCTGAGTTCCTCATATGCCTATTGGATCAAACTTGTTAATTGCATGTTCAAATCTTATACGTGTTATTAATCAGTATATTGTCTGCTTCATCTGTCAGCTTCTGAGAAAGGAATGCTAAAATCACTCACTATTCAGTTTTACTTCAATTCAAATCCACAGATGTTTACTGAGTAGCTATTGTATATCCGACATTATTCTAAGCCCTTGTATCAGTGAACAAAATTGCTCCTTGGCCTCATGGAACTTAAACTCTAGTGGAACAAACAGACAGTAAATAATAAAACATAATAAATAGGTAAGTTGTATAGGGTAAATTATATGTTAAAAGGTAATGAGTGGTATATATATATATATATATATATATATATATATATATATATATATATATAAAAGAGAACAGAGGGCCGGCCGAGTGGCGCATTGGTTAAGAGCTGGTTTGGGGATACCGGGGGCCCTGGTTCGGATTCCACGTATGAGGGCCAGTGACACTGCCCTCTACAGCTAACAACAGCTCCACCTGGAGCTGGGCTGTGCGAGTCCCGGTGATGGTGTGGGCTGCAGCCCCTGCTGCAGTGGGCTACCATAGGCTGCAGTGAGTGGCCGGCAGCCAGCGTGAGCTGCCAATAGCCGCGGTGAGCGACATCCAGAGGCCGGTGACCGATCTGCCTCATCCGGGAAGGGCACAATGACGAGACCAACATGGGCCAGTGAAGCAATGTCCTCCACAACTAGACTGAAGAACAAAAAGAGAGCAACTTGTCTGTTCCCCTTCCCCGATTTCCCAATGCTGTTCCCCTCCCCCAATTCCCCAATAAAAAATCTTAAAAAAAAAAAGAAAGAGCAGAGTGGTCCTACTGGACCAGAGGACCAGTAGGGTAAGATGAGTTATAATATTAAATGGTGTGATGAGGTAGATTGAAAAGGTAAAACTTGAGCCAAAAGTTGAAGAAGGTGAAAAACTGAGCCAAGCATATATTTGGAAAAGAGTGTTCAGGTAGAGGGAACAGCCAGTGCAGAAGCTTTGGGAACAGAAGATTGAGCCCATCAGGAAGCCAGGGTGGCTAAAGTTGGTTGACGGAGAGAAGCATGAAAGTAGGAAGTCCAGACAGGTGATGGGGCAAGAACGCATAGTCTTCTAGGCCATTATAAGGAGTCTGGATTTTACTGGTTAGAATGAGACTTATGTAGGGTTGCGACAGTGGTCTGATCTGACATACTTTAAAGGGATTGCTCTGGCTGTTATGTTGAAATTAGACTAACGATGGGTCTGTTTAAAAGCAGGGAATCAGGGCCCGCCGAGTGGCGTGGTGGTTAAGCACTGGCTTAGGAAGCCAGCGGCCCCGGTTCGGGTCCCAATATGAGGGCCAGTGACACTGCCCTCAAAAAAATAAAATAGGGCCGGCCAAGTGGCTCAGTTGGTTAAAAGCTTGCTCAAGAGTGCGTGCGAGCTGAGCTCTGAGCAACGGCGGTTCAATGCCAGCCCGAGCTGAGTTGCCACTGAGCTGCCAACAGGTGGCAGGATGGCTCAGCTAAATAAATAAATAAATAAATAAAATAAAAAAAAAGCAGGGAATCCAGTCAATATTGCAGTAAACCAGGTAAGAGATGATGCCTGATTTTTAAAAGGCTAAATTAAATTAATGACTTTATCAATCCCTAAATAAAGCTTTAACTCCTATTCATCTCTCGCTTGGCTTATGTTACTGTCACAATTTTACTTCTACTTTATACCCTTCAAATCAGTTATCATTATTATTATTATTATTATTATTGCTTTATACAGACATTTTTTAAAAATTTACTTTATCAACTTATTTGTTCAAAATTTCTTCCTGCCTTTCTGTTCTTCCCTTTATGAAGAATTTCCTTCTTCTGACAGCAAATCCTTTAGATGTTCCTTCAGCGAAGGATTGTTAGTGGGCAATTATTTGTTATTTCTTTATTTTGAGTGAAGGTTAGCTTTTTCCCCTCTACCTTCCAGCTACTATTGTTGCTGTTGGGAAATCTGCTTTTTAAATTGAATTATGATTCCTTTGAAGGTATTGTGTCTTTTCTTTCTGTTTGCTTTTTTTTTTTCTCTTTGTCTTTGGTGTTCTGTGATATATGTGGATGTGGAATTCATTTGTTTTAAAAATTCTACTTAGAGGTCACTGTGATTGCTGAATCTGAGGAGTCATGTCCAGGAGAATTCTGGACAATTCTCCACTATCATCTCTTTGAATGCTGCCTCCCCAACGCCCACCACCAATTCTATTCTTCCTCATGAAACTCCAATTAGATATATTTAAACCTTTTCATTCAACCCTTCATGTCTCTTAACCTCTCTTTCATATTTCCCATCTCTTTATCTGCTTGTGCTGCATTTTGAGAAATTTCTTCAGATCTACCTTCTAGATTGAAGCTTTTCAAAGAGTCCATTGTGTTCTTTAACCTGCACTTAAGGGGCTTCTTTCTTCAATTTTATTTTTTACTTCCAGAAATTCCACTTGATTCTTTTTTTTTTTTTTTTAAGATTTTATTGGGGAACTGGGGAAGGGGAACAATCAAGTTGCTGTTCTTCAATCTTAGTTGTGGAGGGCACAGCTAGCTCAGCTCCAAGTCCAGTTGCCATCTGGTCGCCCTTCGGCAGCTCGCGGCCACTCAGCTGAAGGTGCCATGTTCAATCTTATTTGCAGGGGAGAGGGGTGGGCAGGCACAGCCACCATCCCATGTGGGAGTTGAACCAGCAACCTTGTTGTTAGGAGCACATGCTCTCACCAGCGAGCCATCTTGCCGCCTGTTAGCAGCTCAGCTTGGGCACAGCTCATTGGCGCATGTGGGAATCGAACCAACAATCTGTTGCTCAGAGCTCATGTTCTTAACCAACTGAGCCACCCGGCCAGCTCCCCGTGGTTTATTTTTTTCTCAATATTTAGGACATAATTATACTAAAAAATGATTCATCAGCTGACATTTGAATTTATCTGGATACCTGTATTTTATCTGGCAATCTTACTCACTTGAAGCCAAAGTTTTGTCTCCCATTCCTAAATAGTTGTTTAAACTTCAGCATCTGACTTACTAAAACTGGCAAACAAATCACAAATGCAAAAAAAAATCCCTCCATCTTACCACTCTGGATTCCATTTTTTCTTGGTTTTGATTTCCTCTCAATTTTTGACCCTTGGAGATTTCCCTTACTTTCAAAGGGAAGTCTTAAGATTCCCTTTTTTTTTAATTTTTTTTTTTTAAAGAGGGCAGTGTCACTGGCCCTCATATGTGGGATCCGAACTGGGGCCGCTGGCCTCCCAAGCCAGCTCTTAACCACCATGCCACTCGTCCGGCCCGGGATTCCCTTTTTTGCAACATCGTTTTTTTGGGGGATTTTTTTTTTATAGCTGAGCCATCCTGCTACCTCTTGGCAGCTCAGCGGCTGCTCAGCTCAGGCTGGGCATCGAACTGCTGTTGCTCAGAGCTCAGCTTGCACTCTTGAGCGAGCTCTTAACCAACTGAGCCACTCGGCCAGCCCTTCGGGATTCCCTTTTTTGAAAACAAAAGACCAAAACCTCGCAGGCCACTTCTGCTTCTTGAATTCCCACATACCTTTCCCAAGGCAACCAGCACATACCTAGCACCCCACTGGAATGGAGAAAGGGCAAAATATAGAGGAACAAAATATAAATTGCTTTTTCAACACATGATCCACCTGCACAGGTAAAGGGTTTGACTAGAGTCAGTGATTGTGTGAAGTTATTATTGTGTTCATTGAAAAAGACTCATTTCTTCTTCTCATTGTACCACAGTAAAGACTTCTTGGCAAGCCCAGCAGAAACATTCACCCCATGGAGAGATGCTTGGTAATGGAGGCGGCCAATGGCTCTGAGGATGGCTTGGATTTCAACCCCATGAAGGATTACATGATCCTGAGCAATCACCAAAAGATAGCTGTTGCAGCGTTGTGCACCCCCCTGGGCCTGCTAAGTGCCCTGGAGAACCTGGCTGTGCTCTACCTAATCCTGTCCTCCCACCGGCTCCGCAGGAAGCCCTCGTATCTGTTCATTGGCAGCTTGGCTGGGGCTGACTTCCTGGCCAGTGTGATCTTTGCCTGCAACTTTGTAAATTTCCATGTCTTCCATGGCGTGGATTCCAAGGCTATCTTTCTTTTGAAGATCGGCAGCGTGACCATGACCTTCACAGCCTCTGTAGGCAGCCTGCTGCTGACCGCCATTGACCGCTACCTCTGTCTGCGCTACCCACCTGCATACAAAGCCCTCCTCACCCGTGGGAGGGCACTGGTGACCCTGGGCATCATGTGGGTCCTCTCGGCATTGGTCTCCTACCTGCCCCTCATGGGATGGACTTGCTGTCCCAGTCCCTGCTCTGAGCTTTTCCCCCTGATCCCCAATGACTACCTGCTGGGCTGGCTCCTGTTCATCGCCTTCCTCTTTTCTGGCATCATCTACACCTATGGACACGTCCTCTGGAAGGCCCATCAGCATGTAGCCAGCTTGGCTGAGCACCAGGGCAGGCAGGTGCCAGGAATGGCCCGAATGAGGCTGGATGTGAGGTTGGCCAAGACCCTAGGGGTGGTGCTGGCTGTGCTGCTGGTATGCTGGTTCCCGGTACTAGCACTCATGGCCTACAGCCTGGCCACCACACTAAATGACAAGGTCAAGAAGGTCTTCGCCTTTTGCTCCTTGCTCTGTCTTGTCAACTCCATGGTTGACCCCATCATCTATGCCCTGCGGAGTGGGGAGATTCGCTCCTCTGCCCACCACTGCCTGGCCCGCTGGAAGAAGTGCCTGAGGGGCCTTGGGGCTGAAGGAAAAGAAGAGGTCCCCAGGTCCTCAGCCTCTGAGACAGAGGCTGATGTGAAAATCACCCAGTGGCCAGATTCCAGAGCTCTATACTGCTGATGTGAGCGCTTTCACAATATTTAACAAGTCAAGTCAGAAATCTTCCCAAGCCCTGGGGAAGAGAGAGGAGTCTTGACCCCCTCCTCTTACTTGATCCAGCCCGGGCGGTCTGGACACTTACCCTTTTTCTCTGAAGAGCATTGGCACTACCCCGGAGGGTAGCCTGGCCATGCCTATCTGCACACAGTCTGTTGGATAGCTAGAACCTGTGAGGAGTGGCAAGGTGGGCAGGAGGCAAGAGAGCAGGGCCAGGCTCAGTATATGTCAGGTCAGGAAAACCTCATCAAGATGGTTTAGTGCCTGCATCCTCCAGAGACCACAGGAGCCAGAGGGAGCCTTCAGGCTCTGCAATGAGGGACCCGGAGGAAATCTGAGAAGAAGAATGGATTATTCTCCTGGGATCTCAGAGCATTAGATGGATGGCCAGCCAGGCTTTGGTCCTGCTTAGTTGGTGGGGCCTCCTTGGTTCTGGAGCACGAAAGGCCCCAATTTAGGTAACCCTTCCTGACTGAGGACCAAGAACTGGGATGCAATGAGGATCAACTTTGTTGATCCGTCTGTCTCGGAGGTAACTGACAAGCCTCCAGTTCAGGGCACCTTGTTATTAGGGCCGTGGCCCTTCTTGGCACCCTGATTATCCCCACTCACAGACACGGTGGCCTCTCTCTTAGGTCTTTGGGGAACACAGAGGAAGCTGGGGTCACTTGAGACACAGATCTTCAGATAATTTTATTGACCCTATGAAGCCCTATTTGGCAGTACCACTGGAAGCATGTAGTTTCACAGTCTAACCCAACTCCAAGAAAGAGAAAGATATTCACAAATATTTTATAAATCCCCCAATTGTTCCCATGAACCCTCAGTTCAGCCCCTTCATCTCTTCAATACCTCTATAACAAATCATAAACACAGCAAGTGGAAGGAGGGCAAAGTTCATTTACTAGGTGCCACTCACAGGGTTGACACCCCACAGTCCATTATCTCCAGCAAGAACACAGCCCTGTGCTTTTGAAGATCCCAGGACACCACAGTTTACATATCAGGGAGACTGGGTTCCTATGAGAGGGGCTTAAAACAGTAAGCAAGAGGGCTGGCCGAGTGGCGCAGTGGTTAAGAGCTAGCTAGGGACGCCAGTGGCCCCAGTTCGTATCCCACATATGAGGGCCAGTGACACTGAGCTCTAAAAAACAAAACAGTAAGCAAGAGAAATTGGCGGTGGTGGGAGAATTACAAGGAATTGTAATGCAATTATTTGGGACCACAGACAGAATAAAAGGAAAGATACTAATTAAATGTGTCTTCGTTTAATACTTTACAAGACAAGATGTCCACCCAGTCATCCACACATCTTATAAATACATGCCAGGGTCTGTGTTAGGTCCTGGATGTCCAGCCAGAAATGTGACTCTGCCCCTGTCTACTGGTACTTACATTCCCCATTCTGGTGGGAAGATCTGGTGGGAAGATGACCAATAAATAAATAAAGAAGATAATTATGGGTGGTACAATGAAGGAAATCATTAGGGTCATGTGATAGGGATTGAGGCAACTTTAGGTAGAGTAGATCTACTATGTGCTCTGTTCATAAATGTGACCTCACTTTTACTGAGTCTTTACTATGTGCCAGACACTGGGCTAAGTACCTTTGGGTTTTATTTGTTTGTTTGTTTGTTTTTGAGGGCAGTGTCACTGGCCCTCATATGTGGGACGAAACCGGGGACGCTGGCTTCCCAAGCCAGCGCTTAACCACCGTGCCACTCGGCGGCCCTGGGCTAAGTACCTTTAAATGAAGTATTTCACTGGGTCTTCACAATAACCTCATGAAGAGGATTTGGTATCCTGATTTTACAGATAAGAAAACCTCTAGGAGACAAAATCACTGGCCTGAGGTCATACTGCTAATATGTCCCCAAAGCTGGGGTTTCCAAGCTAGGTCAGTGTGATTCCAAAGCCTACCCTCTTGACCACTAACCTCTTCATCTAGTTCAGTCAAATTCAGTTTGACTAGGGGTAATATTAGATTTCTGTAACGTTAAGGCGACAGATTGCTGCAACCTTAACGCATCATTATTTCTCAGTGTACTTCTATTTTTGACCTGTATTAGTTTCCTGCAACAATTTCCCACAAACTGAGTGCCTTCAACCAACAGAAAGTTATTCTTTCACAGTTCTGGAGGCTAGAAGTCCAAAATCAAGGTGTTGGCAGGGCCATGCTCCCTGCAGAGGTTCAAGGGGATGATACCTCCTTGCCTTTTCCAACTACTGGCAGCTCCTAGTGTTCCTTGGGTTGTGGCAACACAACTCCAGTCTCTGCTTTTATCTTCACATGCTCCCCGCTCCTCCCCTCATACAGGATGTCTTCTTTTAAGGACACCCTAATCCAGTATGATCTCATCTTAATTTAACACATTATATCTAAAAAGACTCTATTTCCAAATAAGGCAACACTCATAGGTTCTGAGTGGACATGACATTTTTGGGGACATTATTGAACCCAGTTGAAAGACATGATTTTTTTTTTTTTTTACTTTTATTAGCATTTATTTGATGTATTTACTCCTGGGCCATAAGGTTTTGTTTCTGCAGTCTCTTCTGGGAGATCTTTTTCTCTGTGCAACCTCCTCTTCTGGTTTAGGAACAATTTGTTCTTTTGCAGTGAGAATCATCTCAGTGTGGCAGGGAGAGCTCATGTAGGAGTTGATCCGCCCGTGAGCTCTGTAAGTTCTGTGCCGCATCTTGGGAGCTTTGTTCACTTGGATGTGCTCAGTGACCAGAGAGTCTACATCTAAACCCTTAACTTCAGCATCACTCTCTGCATTTTGAAGCATGTGCAGTAAAAATTCTGCACTCTTTTTGGGCCACTGATCCTGCGTTCAACCCCACTGTTTGGCCTGGGCACACCTCCCAACTTCACCGTTGTAATGACAGCACAGCACAGCGCACGTTGCTTTTGTAACGTGACATCCTTTAGATACTTGATGGCTTTTCGGATATGCATATCCTTGATGGCCTCGGCATTTTCACAATGAACCCATAGATTCGAACCTCTCAATTTACATGATTTTGTGGTGTTCTCTGGGTCAAGAGAATAGTGAACCATTTTTAGAGGTCACCTCAGGCCGCTTTCAGAACGAGGAAAGACATGATTTTTTAAAGGTGAATTTGTCATTCCTTAAAATTGGGGCATGCCTTTCTTTATTCATTGGTGGGGTTTTTTTCTCATGGTAGCAAAGAAAATGCTCAAGAGCCTGGCATAAATTGATACTCGGTAAATATTTCTTTCATAAAACTAGAGTTTAAAAATCATTGGCCCGGCCGAGTGGCGCATTGGTTAAGCGCTGGTTTTGGGATGCCAGCAGCCCCGGTTCGGATCCCACATGAGGGCCAGTGACACTGCCCTCTAGAGCTAACAACAGCTCCACCTGGAGCTGGGCTGTGCGAGCCCCGGTGATGGTGTGGGCTGCAGCCCCTGCTGCAATGGGCTGCCATAGGCTACAGTGAGTGGCCGGCAGCTAGCGTGAGCGGCTAGCAGCCAAGCGTGAGCTGCCAATAGCCGCGGTGAGTGACATCCAGAGGCCAGCGACCGATCTGCCTCATCCAGGAAGAGCGCAATGACGATACCAACAGTGAAGCAACATCCTCTGCAACTAAACTGAAGAACTAGGGCCGGCTGAGTGGCGCAGTGGTTAAGCGCTGGCCTTGGAAGCCAGCAGCCCTGGTTCGGTCCCACATGTGAGGGCCAGTGACACTGCCCTCAAAAAAAAAAAAAAAAAAAATTCATTCTTGGGCCGGCCGAGTGGCGCGGTGGTTAAGCGCTGGCCTGGGAAGCCAGCGGCCCGGGTTCGGTCCCACATATGAGGGCCAGTGATACTGCCCTCAAAAAAAAAAAATAAATAAATAAACTGAAGAACAGAAAGACAGCAACTTGTCTGTTCCCCTTCCCCGATTCCCCAACGCTGTTCCCCTCCGCCAATTCCCCAATAAAATCTTTTAAAAAAAAATCATTAAATTAAATGCACTCCCACACTTTCTACCCCTCTCCTTTCACAATCGCATTCCATTTCAACTTTAAGAACTGAAATTTATAGAGGAGGAGAACTGGGGAAAGGGACCCTGAATATCACTGAGAACTGCCCGCATTGTTTAGATGAGGAAATGGGCCCAGACGGTGGACAAGACTTGCCCATGGAGACCCCACAAAGTGGTATCCAGCAGAGGACACCCAGGTTTCCCATCTTCCAATATTGTCCACTCTATCACAACGCCTGTTAACTGCCCCTGCAGATTTACATTGTGGTTATGAGGATGTTGACCTTTAACAAACTGCCACATATTTCTCCAGCAAAATGGGTTTATGCGGGAACAGCAAAGAATTGCAGTTTGGGACATGTGGTCTAAATGATAAACCACACTCAAGTGCAGAGAAACAAAGGAGAGGACTGCTGTTTTATGGGCTTGGGAAGGGTTGTTGTAAATGAAGAGTCCATTGAAGGACACCAAAAGTTTGAAATATAGTGACTTTTCGTTGCCTGAGTTATGGCAGCCTCCCACTACTGAGCCATTACAAGGCAAGGAGGAATCTTTTCTTTCTCCTGCTGAGGTAGTACTGTATCACTTCCTGACAGAGATGCAAGGTATGTCTCTTCCTATTAGGGTTAACAGTATACATTGAGTGACACGTGAGCCAGAATTCCCTCTTCTAGCCTCACAACTCCATTTTAAAAGAGGTGTCTCTGGGCAGCCAGGTCACTCAGATGGTTAAAACGCTAGCTCTGAGCAACAGGGTTGTCAGTTCGATTCCCACATGGGCCAGTGAGCTGCACCCTAGGCAACTAGATTGAAGGACAATGACTTGACTTGGAGTTGATAAGTCCTGGAAAAAATCACACTATTAACCAATAAAAAAATTTTTAATAAATAAAAACAAGAGGTATCTATCTGATTACTAATTTTCACAAAGTTAAGGAGAAATGAAGGTCACAGTGTCCCATTTTATCTTCCTGAAGATGAGTTCTACATCATCAAAGACCATTACTCTGATCACTAGAAAATAAGTCGTGTTTTTTGTTTTTAAGATGTCTGTGCTTACTATTTTAGACAATATTTCAGCATAACCTTGCAGAGGAAGACACACAGAAGATAAAGAAAGTAGCTGCTTGTTCAGCAATAGCCACTGTATTTCCTTAGCATTCTCAGAATGAGGAAGTGCTTGGTTCTGTCAACTCAGGCTCTGACCCCTCCCTGGGGTGCAAGAGACAAGCAGCACGTTGAGAGGCACAGATTCCACTTCTGGAGATCTGGGTTCTGGTCCCATTTCTGACCCTAACTAGCTGCATTTGGAATAACTCCCATTCCCTCTCTAGGTCTGTTTCCTCCTCCTCCCAAAAGTGGAAAGTAGGGAAGGAGATCATGTGGCGGGTCTCCAAAGTCCCTTTCACTATGACATGCTGCAGTTCTCTCACTGATCTGTGGGGACTGGCTGTTCTACTTGGGGTCGTTGGATTTCCCACACCCGATGGCCTCACCTTCCTGTCTGAGCACACACAGCATATACCGTTGGTAGAGGAATTGGTGACTTCCTTGCCAGACGAGGTTTACACAGGTACTCTAGGGTCTGGGGCTCTCGATTTCTCACCCCATTACTTTTTAAATGTTCTTTTGATCCCTAACCACCGAGATCGCTGATGCACCAGCCGGGGTGATCGCGGGGCTTGCGCCGCCTTGGCTTGAAACTGTGACCAATCTGCCCAAAGGGCTGGTTCGAGTCAGGGCTCACCGGCCACCCTTGTCTTAAAGGAGCCTGCCTGAGCCCACCCCTCTCTAAGGAAACTAGTGGAAGAGGAGGTGGTTTAACTGGGTTTCCTTTTTGCCCCTCCTCCCGCACCTTCCCCCACCCAAAAAAAGTTTCTTTGTGTTGGCCTGTACGTGGGTCTTGTTTTTCCAATTAGATGTTACGCTCCTTGAATGGCTTCAGCATTCCCAAAGCAAGTTAGTTCAATAAGTATTAGGCAAAGTGATCACACCTGCTCATTCTCTTTCAGAGCCTAGTTTTCTCTCTCCTCTCCCCTCATAATGCTTCTGCCACCATCCTTCTACCTTGTTATTTCTACCAGGACTTTTACAATGCCCTCCCACCTGGTATTCCTGCCTCCAGGCTTGCTCTTCTATACTACAGCTCAAAAAGTCCAGTATGAAGGGCTGGCCGAGTGGCGTGGTGGTTAAGCGGTCCCACATATGAGGGCCAGTGACACTGCCCTCAAAAAAAAAAAAAAATAGTCCAGTATGACTCCCAACAGCAAAATGCACTACTTCCAGTTCTCTGCGCTCGCAGGGCCTTCCACAACTCCAAGATTTAACCCGTAATAAAGTCTCTTTTAAAGGTTTCATTTGTCCGTCCGTCTGCGGAGCGCTGTCAACGCCTCCTTGCGTCTTTTCCCTTTGAACGCCAGAGGGCGCTACGAGGACCGCGGACAAGGCAGGGAAGAAACTCGGTAGCTAGGCAGCCTGGAGGGACCCGCCCCTTTTCCCTTCCGAGCCAATCGTGAGGGTGGGCGGGGCCGCTCGCCCGCACCTGCGTGTTAAGAAGGGGCCGTGGAGGCGCTGAGACCCGCGCTGCTGCTGTCTTTCGAAATGACGTCGCGGGTGGTGGGCCTCCAGCTGCTGCTGATGCTCGGATCCGCGGCGTCGGCGTCCAGGGCTCATCGCCGCTACACCCCGGACTGGCCGAGTGTAGATGCCCGGCCGCTTCCGGACTGGTTCGACAAGGCCAAGTTCGGGGTGTTCGTGCACTGGGGCGTGTTCTCGGTGCCGGCCTTCGGCAGCGAGTGGTTCTGGTGGCACTGGCAGGGCCAGAGGGCGCCGGAGTACGTGCGCTTCATGAGCGACAACTACCCGCCCGGCTTCAGCTACGCCGACTTCGGGCCGCTGTTCACGGCGCGCTTCTTCGACCCTGAAAAGTGGGCCGACCTTTTCCAGGCCTCCGGGGCCAAGTGAGTGTCGCCCCGGATCGGAGCGATCGGAGGGGGTGAGGCAGGTGGGCATAGGCGGCTTGCCTAGGGCTCCCTCTGACTTAAGATCCCCCGGGTCCTGTGTTTTGTCCCCTGGAGGAGGCAGCATTGAACGTGGCCCGCCTGATCATTAAGGAGAAAGTGCGTCTCGTTGAGAATTAGGAGAAAATAAAGTTTGGGGGTGAGGTGATGGGCAGGGAGAGCCCTCGGTGTCTATATCTGTCTGAGGATTAAGCTGATGATACCTAATTGTCCATTCCAAGTCGGACAAGACAATCAGGATTCCAGGATTTTAAGCCAATGGTATGGAATCTGGTCAACTGTGCACTTGAACGAGGCATGTCACCTTCCTGCAGCCTCGGTTATTGAAAGGGATTACAGGAGTTCCTTTCAGCTCTAACAGCTCGGAGAGGGAAAGGGAGGGAAGGCAGTTCTGGTGTGCAGTGTATCTGGTCAAGAGTACAGATTCTCATTCGTCTGCTTTTCTCAATGTCTTGCACATAGAAAGTGCTCAAGAAGTGTTTGAATTGTTTTGAGAACTGCTGGAGCTTGCCTGTGGATGGTGCAGCGAACTGAAAGTGGGGAAGAAAGAGGCAAGGACCCATGAGGTCCCTGAAGGCTGGAGCCAGTCCTGAAGGCCTGAGGGCAGTATGTGGCCAGAGGCTAAGTCAGGAACCGGTCACTCAGCTTTTAGAGGAATTAGTTTGGCTTCTGGGAGGGAAGTGGATTGGAGAAGGGTAAGAGTAGAGGCAGAGAGGTCTCCTGGCTCCTGGCTTGCAAAGAGACCCTTGTCTCTTAGGTCATCATCCTGGTTTTAGTTTCTCTTAGACTTTCAATGCTCTTGTACTGAAAAGAAATTGCAACTGACATTTAGTGTTTGCCATTAAATATGTGGGACTATAAGACTTGAATAAACAGAGGAGGTGTTTTCTGTCTTCTAGGAGCCTTAGAAATCCATAATTTACAAATAAAAAATAAAATCTGGGAAACATCCTTTGACCAGGACGTTTACTTAATGGACGAGATGACTGGCCCAGATAGAGGAAGGGAACGAATGTCCTAGACTCCAAATCTCGTGATTACAAGATGAAGGTCCTTTCTCCCACACCAGGGTCTGTAAACCATAGCCAGAGGGATCGGTCCTCTGCCTGTTTCTGTAAGTTCCATGAGATGAGAATTATTTTTACATTTTAAAGAAGTTGTGGGGGGGAAAAGAAGAAGGAGAATGTGCCAGAGAGGAATGTGGCCCACAAAGCCCGAAATACTCTGGCCCTTGAAGTCTTGGAGCTCCCCACACTAGCTGGGAATTAAATTATTTCATGTAGGAATCATCTGTTTTTTGGCTATAAAAGCAAATGAATAATTTCCATTTCATATTAAATTAAAAAAAATTTTTTTAAAAAGCAAATGAAGTGTTGAGTGCTTTGGTGGTTATTTCAACACTTGTCGTTTTGGACCAGCTCGTTTGGATTTTTGTCCCCTGTAAGTGAGAGGCAATTCATATGGTCGTGGTAAAACAGATAGCTTACTTTATCATCCACTATTCCCAGTAGAGATTTCTTTCTTCTTCAGAGCCAAAGGTTAAGAAAAGCTAGTCATTAATTCCCATTAGGGTTGAAGAACCTCACCTACTTCCTTCCCTCTGAGCTTCCTCCTTCGCTGGGGACTAAGGACTGTGGCTTCAAGTTTGCTTCCCTTCCTGCAGCAACTCACAGTACATGTCCTGTAGGCAAGTGTATAGAGGTTGATATGAACAAACTGACTCCATCTTTGTAAGCCGTCGCTCTCTCACTAGTCAAGCTTTAATTTTGACTCATCTAAATGGTCCCAGCCAGCATACACAGGCTTTGCAGTTAATGACTAGCTGTGTTCTGTAAGCCTATACAATGTAATCATGAAGATTCCTGTCAGTGGGTGCGGTGGAGTGGCTCAGTTGGTTAAGAGCTCGTTCAAGAGTGCAAGCTGAGGGTTGCCGAGTGGCGTGGTGGTTAAGCACTAGCTTGGGAAGCCAGCAGCCCTGGTTCGGGTCCCACATATGAGGGCCAGTGACATGCCCTCAAAAAAAAAGAAAAAGATTCTTCTGGGCCAGCCAAGTGGCGCGGTTGTTGAGAGCTGGCTTGGGATGCTGGCAGCCCCGGTTCGGATCCCACATGTGGGGGCCAGTGACACTGCCCTCAAAAAAAAAGTGCGAGCTGAGCTCTGAAGTAACAGCAGTTTGATGCCCAGCCCGAGCTGAGATGCCAACAGGTGGCAGGATGGCTCACCTAAAAAAAAAAAAAAAAAAGATTCCTGTCATTAAACAGCCAGGATAGTATAACAAGTGAGACCGCTATCAAGCTACGTGTTGGTGTCAATTCTAAGCAATTATTTATCCATCATAACACCTTTAGGGGGTAGGATTCCTATCTTTGTCCCTTTGCCTTGTCTATCATTAGTAGTTCAGCTGTACTATAAAACATTTACCATAATAACTGTAGAGCAGTGGAGAATAACTTGCACGACTGCCAGCGTTGCCTGTCCACTCTGGCCCTACATCCCTGTAAGTAAATTACCCTATAATAAATTCTATTATATTTTATGGAGCTGCTTGCTTCGTGCTTTGGTCTTAAGACACCTTACTGGTTCAGTGGCCACTATACCTTCGCTCCACCTTTAGACAGCGAGTTCCCCCAACCTGAATTTCAAAAGCCTCAGGCATGCTGTGTAAGTTTCTGCTCACAGCCCACTGCCCACTTCCTATGCTCATGCCATTTTCATGTCCACAGGTATGTGGTCCTGACAACAAAGCATCATGAAGGCTTCACTAACTGGCCAAGTCCTGTGTCTTGGAACTGGAACTCCAAGGATGTGGGGCCCCATCGTGATTTGGTTGGTGAGTTGGGAACAGCCATCCGGAAGAGGTGTGTGTCTACAGATGGTGAATCCATCATTGGTTTTGACCTGGCAGCCATCCACTGTACCACACCTTCTCTGCTCTTGTGTGTTTTCTAAGTTTGCTGTTAGCCAGTAACCTGAAGAGCTTCTGCCCTTTGAATTAGCCTTTGATGCTTGGCTATTTTCATATGACCAAAGGTGACACCATCAGAGAAATTCATGGCCGCGTCTAGTTAGCTGAAGGATACCCATCATAGACCATGGTGCCCCATTTACATTCTACGAAGAATTCTTTCTGGAAAGCCTTCCGACCCAGGTCCTTTGGCAGTGTCTGCTGGAGGCCACGGACTGGGTCTCTCATCTTTGTGTCCCCTCTAGTTGTCAACACAGATCTTTGCAGGCATTCAGGGAAGGTTTGGATAAATAGGAGAACAAGAGGGAACTGAAAAAAAAAAAGGGCAGTTAAAGCAGCAACGCATGAGGTAAGGATGTACTCGGTTGATTCTAATTAACACTCCCCAATATTTGCCACTTAGGAAGTAACTTCCTAAGGTCAAAGAGCTAGGAAGTGTAGAGGTGTGATTTGAACCCAGGGATTCTGGTTTTGGACCCTACAGTTTTGGGTATGTTTTGCCTGTAAGGAAGAAAAGTGGTATTTGTGCCATGCCCCGTCTCAGCTCTGTGATTCGCTAAACTTGCTGTCCTATTTAAGGTGTGGGCCAGCTGCCTGACTGTAAATGAAGTTTGATTGAAACATAGCTATGCCCATTCATTTATGTGTTGCCTTACACTGCTTTCAAGTTGTAATTTCAGAGCTGGGATACAGACCAGAAGGCCTGCAAAGCCTAAAATAATATCTGGCCCTTTAACAAAGTGTGTGCTGACTCCTGTTACCTTTTCAATATTCAGTGTCCCCATGATGTGCTTATAGCTAGTAGTCCTGCTGTAAAACTCTGAGGTGTTGATTAGATCCAGACTTTAGGATCCTTGATTTTTATCTTCTTTGTATCTATTTATTTCCTGAGTCTTACAATGAAATACTTAACTTCAGTTCTTTCTGCTTTATCTGTGTCATTGTGGTGTATCCTTACTTCTTACTTGCCTCATAGTGCTTCTGTAACACTACCAGCTTTAACTGAAAGCAAGCTTTATTGTGTATGAAAATAGGTCACTTTAACCATGTTTCATTTTGGGTATGTTAAGAATTATTAGTCAATCTTAGATAAATGAAATAATAAACCTATATTCATTCATTTCAACTACATGGAAAATGTTACTAATGATTATTTTTATCTCTGCAGTATGTATTCTTAAGATTGACAGAGAAAACATTTTTTTTCTTTTTTTTTTCTTTTTTTATTAGTTTCAGGTGTACAACACAATGCAATAGTTATACTCTTTACTCCCCAAAGTGAAAACCCCCCTCCCCCAGTTTGCCACCCCACTCCCCCCGCATATCATACATATCCATCACAGAGAAAACATTTTTTAAAACACAGACTATGTGTTATTATTGAGATAATCGACTTAACTGTTAAAAGATGCTTTAAATGACATTTGATGTTAAAATATTTATGTATAAAAAGTAGGTATGCATACTATCAAAAACATAGTAAACCCAATCATTTTGCTTAATTGAATGATAAGAGATAATTTAAGGAGATTGTTTTGAATCCCACCCCGCTGCATGCCCTTATGGGTGATTTTCAGTGAGGTGTAAAAATGCTGCCACTGTTTTTTCTTAAAATAAACTATTTTTTCTTTGCTTAATGACAGTTGCTGTCCTATTTTTCTGTTTAAGGAACATACGCTATGGGCTCTATCACTCGCTCTTCGAATGGTTCCATCCACTCTACCTATTTGATAAGAAAAATGGCTTCAAAACACAGCATTTTGTCATTGCTAAAACAATGCCAGAGCTGTACGACCTTGTTAACAGGTAAAAATCAGAAACGTTTTTAGCCTTATGACTTCTATCAATGAAATCAGAGCTTCCTACAGGATACTGTTACATTGTGGGGAAAAGGGTAAACGGGAGAATATGAAAAAAATCTAGAGGACATCAAAATATTAAAACAAAATGTATTTTTTTGGGCTGGTCGAGTGGCTCAGTTGGTTAAGCACAGCCAAGTGGCGCAGTGGTTAAGCGCTGGCTTGGGATGCCAACAACCCCGGTTCGGTCCCACATATGAGGGCCAGTGACACTGCCCTCAAAAAACAACAACAACAACAAAAAAGAGCATGAACTCTGAGCAACAGCGTCACCGGTTCAATTCCCACATGGGTCAGTGAGCTGTGCCCAAGCTGAGCTGCCAACAGGTGGCAGGATGGCTCAGCTGGTGAGAGCACATGCTCCTAACAACAAGGTTGCCAGTTCAACTCCCTCATGGGATGGTGGGCTATGCCCACCTGCAACCAAGATTGAACACAGCACCTTGAGCTGAGCTGTCCTGAGCTGCCGACTGGCAGCCAGAAGGGTCAATGGTTAGAGCTTGTGCTCTTAGCAACAAGATTGCTGGTTCGACTCCCACATGGGATGGTGGGCTGTGCCCTCTGCAACTAAGATTGAACACAGCATCTTGAGCTGAGCAGCTGCAAGCTGCTGATGGGCAGCCGGATGGCGACTGGACTTGGGAGTTGAGCTGTCTGTGCCCTCCTCAACTAAGATTGAAGGACCATAACTTCGCTGTTCCCTTTCCCCAATTCCCCAACACTGTTCCCCTTCCCCAATTCCCCAATAAAATCTTTTTGAAAAAAAAATTGTTTTTTCTTCCCACTTTTCAAAAGTTCCATAATGTGGAAATTTATTACCTTTACAAATAAAACAAACGAAACCCAGGATGGTAGTAAGTCAGAAAGTCAGCCCCCTCCTTGCGTGCTATTTTCTTTGTAAGGACCTTGGAGAGGGCAACAGGGTCTCAGACCTTGTGTGAGATTTGGCACCAGGCAGATTTGCATTTGAATCCTGGCTCTTGTTACTTACAAGCCTTAAACAGATCACCCTTCTGCACCTCAGATTCTCACTCTATAAAATGGGGATAATAATGCCTTCTGTATAGAGCTCAGAGTAATATGTGAAAAGTGTCTTGTTACCGTGCTGGTACAGAATACGTGTTGTTATTATTATTATCAATATTCTTAAAATGATCACTTTCACTTTGGGATTTGTCACTAGTCTTCACCATGTTTTTATTCCTAGTTTGCCCTTCTCACACCTGGGGGCTCCTAGAAGAGGTATTTAAATGCTTAAGAGGCATCTATCTCTGCCTAGACTCTAATTTTTGATGGGGTGGAATGGGGAGGAGTGGCAGGGACCCTCCTTGCATTCAGATGACTTCTCTAAGGAAATAGTACAGTTGTAGGAGATCGGCAGAGGCTTGGAGTCAGACAGATCTGGATCTGAAATCCAGTTCTTTTATTCTTACCAGCTGTGTGGCCTTGAACAAACTACTTAATCTTTCCTTATCTGTGAAATGGGTCACTGTAAGAACAAATGAGACGTAATGAATATAAATGGCCTAGTACAGTTTCTTGTACACAGTAAACCATAGACTGTATTATATTTTGTCTCCTTAAACAGGCAACCTTTCCTGGAGTCTACTTGCTGTCCTAATTGTGGAGCACAGCATAGGCGTTCGCATCTGGCAGATTTACATTTCAGTTCCAGCTCCTGTTACTTACAAGCTTTGTTACCCAAAACAGATTATCCTGCTCACCATCAAATCCTTGCTTTCTAAAGTGGGACTAATAATGCTTACCTTATAGGTACATACGCACACGCAAACCTCATGGGACTCAGAATAATAACATGTGAAAGGTGCAACTGTGGCTTAGGTGGTCCTATAAATCCTTTATGGTTTAAAGTTTAGGTAATTGTCCAAAATAATGCATTTGGTAGAATAGTTCTAGCTCTTAATGCATCTTTTTTTATTTTATTTTATTGGGGAACAGCCATGGTCATTGGTTATACATTGCTTTCATGCTGCAATGGCATGGTTGACTCTTCTAGGGAGGGCACAGCTCACAGTGGCCCATGTTGGAATTGAACCGGCAACCTTAGTGTTATCAGCACGATGTTCTAACCAACTGAGTTAACTGGTCCTCCCTCTTAATACATCTTAAAAACAGAAACCTTAATCCTATAGTTTTGGGGCACCACTCTTTTAGTTGAAATTAGTTGCTAGGAGGAAACCAAATTATATAATACCAATTATAACTCTTTTTTAAAAAGACATTTAAAAAAGGTTAGAAGTGGGCCGGCCAAGTGGTGCGGTGGTTGGGTGCTGGCTTGGGAAGCTGGTGGCCCCAGTTCGGGTCCCGCATGTGAGGGCCAGTGACACTGCCCTCAAAAAAAAAAAAACAACAAAAGTCATGAGGAAGGTTAGGAGGAAATATACAAAAATGCTGTGTATTGAGCAATGGTTATATTAGCCAAGGAGTTTTGTGTGTATGCTTGTGTGGTTATGTTTGCCTCTAGTTTTCCACATTCTCTGCACTGTAGTAATTTTATGATACTTTCAAAATGTGAGAAAATTGATTTGTAAATATTTGTTGCAAACAAATGATTTGCAAGACTTTACTGTGAATGGATTCAGATAATAAACTTTTTTCTAATGGCATGTTTTTCAGATACAAACCTGACTTGATTTGGTCTGATGGAGACTGGGAAAGTCCCGATACTTACTGGAACTCTACAGGTTTTCTTTCTTGGCTCTACAACGATAGCCCGGTCAAGGTAGATTATATGACTTATCTCTTATCTATTGTGATAAAAGAACATATAAGCAGCCAAGATCTGGAGTAATAATAATGACAACAGCAGCAATAATAAATAATTAGTAACATCACCATGGGGGTGATAGGGACCGTGGGACTTAATGAATGTTAAAGATCCCTTCTTTAATTCTTCTTTTTATCCTTTAATTCTTTTTTTTTTTTTTTTTTTTAAGATTTTATTGGGGAATTGGCGGAGGGGAACAGCATTGGGGAATCGGGGAAGGGGAACAGACAAGTTGCTGTCCTCTTGTTCCTCAGTTTTTAGTTGCGGAGGATGTTGCCCCACCGTTGGCACCGTCATTGTGCTCTTCCCGGATGAGGCAGATCGGTCACTGGCCTCTGGACGTCGCTCACCACGGCTATTGGCAGCTCACGCTTGGCTGCCAGCCGCTCACGCTGGCTGCGGGCCACTCACCGTAGCCTACGGCAGCCCACTGCAGCAGGGGCTGCAGCCCACACCATCACCGGGGCCCAGCTCCAGGTGGAGCTGTTGTCAGCTGTAGAAGGCAGTGTCACTGGCCCTCATGTGGGATCCGAACCGGGGCCGCTGGCATCCCAAAACCAGCGCTTAACCAATGCGCCACTCGGCCGGCCCTATCCTTTAATTCTTGATTTTGACAACATAGGTTTAAATCTTGTTAAAATTAATATACTATCAGATGGCCAGATAGCTCAGTTGGTTAGAGCACGAGCAAACAGTGTTGCTGGTTCAATTCCCACATGGGCCAGTAAGCTGTGCCTTCTATAGCTAAGATTGTGAACGACGGCTCATCCTGGAGCTGGGCTGCTGTGAGCTGCCATGAGCTGCTGTGAGTGGCAGGCTGATGGCCTGCGACAGACTGCCTCAGCCAGGTAGAGCACAATGCTCATAATACCAACTTGGGCCAGTGAACTGCGTCCTCCACAACTAGACTGAGAACAACGGCTTGACTCGGAGGTGGGGAGGGGGGGAAAAAATAGGAAAAAAAATTAATATACTGAACATATACAATTAAATGATAGGAGTAAAATGCAAATATCTGTGACTTTACCTACTGTATGTTGATTATGGAGTTTAACTCTTAAGAGAAAATTTCATTTCCCTTCTATCCAAATTCTCAAGGGAACTTTGTCTTCCTCCCCTTAACACTATTAACAATGCGTAATAGCTGTCCATTTACAGTTTGTGTTTTGGTACACTTACAAAGCAGCTGAAGTCCTAATCTTCACTATAGAAAACTATAAAAATTTTACATATTCTGAATTTGTTGTGGATCTAGAAAAATCTAAGTATAAGAATAGTTTGAACTAAGCTATCTTGGTAGATTCATAAGCCTCTTATTGGGTAACTATTACTAAACTCAGGAAATGAGAAGTAATGAAAAAGGAAAGAGATCCTATGTGACAAATAGAGGCAAATTGAGAGTCATTTTGGGCAGCCGTTTAGCTCAGTTGGTTAGAGCGCAGTGCTCACAACACCAAGTTTTCCTGTTCGATCCCCACACGGGCGGCTGAACTATGCCCTCCACAACTGGATTGAAACAACTACTCTACTTGGAGCTGATGGATCCTCGAAAAACATAGTTCCCCAATAAAATAATAAATAAATAAAAGAGTAGTTTTTTTGGACTTGCCAAATGTGTTGGGACTTTTAATGGCACAGCTCCCCCCCCGAAGGTCCTCACGCTGGGGTGGCTCAGACGTGGACCCTTGGGAGGGATGCTGCAGACGCCGGTCTGCCCATTCTTGTACGGAATGTTTTCTCATGTATTTGGAAAGAGGGTTGCTTGGGAGCAATATTCACATTAGGGAAGTATATTCAGGAGAAGCAGTCCCTTCTTGCCATTCCCTCTGTAATTTGCACATGGCTCACTCCTGTGAGTGATGTCCTTTCTGCAGCTCCTTGCTCAGAGGTCATCTATTTAGGGCAGTAGTCCCTGCCACCCTATCTAAAATTGTGGCATGCCCCTGTCACACTGCAGGGCTTTCCCTGCTTTCTCTGTCTCTTAGCACTTACCTGGTCTGACATATTTCAGATATCGTTTACATCATTTATTATCTGTCTCTATCATCACAAAATTGTCAGCTTTATGAGGGCAGGGATCTGGGCCTGCTCATTGCTATCTTTCCAACCCTGAGAACAGCACAGGGCTCAGTTAGACACATAATAAATATTGGTTGAATGTAAACTACATCTGGCTCCTGACAATTTATATTCTTTCCTGGCAGAAGTAAGAAACAGTGTTCCTGGATTAGTGTTCCCCATTTACATGAATCCTTAGGTAATTAACTCTGATATGATGTCATAATTGTCCACATATCTGTCTCCTCAACTAGTCTCGACTAGATGTCTGAAGGCAGGAACTGAGTTTTATTCACCTGGGACACCCCAGCAGGAGCCTCAGTGTAGTAGCAAACATTTACACTTAGATATCCCACATAATGATTTCTCATAGTTCAGCTAAACATTGAAGGAGGGAAAAGAATATTTGATTGCTGACTTTCTTTTTTCTTTTTTTTTTGAGGGCAGTGTCACTGGCCCTCATATGTGGGACCCAAACCGGGGCCACTGGCATCCCAAGCCAGCACTTGATTGCTGACTTTCTTTACCCAGGTGGTGTAGTAGAAAGTGTCCTAGGCTGGGTTTAAATACCTGATTCATAGTCCCAGCTTCCCAAAACCACCTGGGGATATCACCTTGGGCAAGTCTTCTCTCCACTTCCCCTCTAATAGGATAAGGGGTTTACTAGATCACGGGTAAGCAAACTGCAGCTCACGAGCCACATGCGACTCTTTGGGTACGTTCCATCTCAAAAGTTTGCCAATCCCTGGAAGAGCCAATCCTGTCCCTCACAACAATTTAAAAGTTATTTGAGGGCCGGCCGAGTGGCGCATTGGTTAAGCGCTGGTTTTGGGATGTCAGCGGCCCCGGTTCGGATCCCACATGAGGGCCAGTGACACTGCCCTCTACAGCTAACAACGGCTCCACCTGGAGCTGGGCTGTGCGAGCCCCGGTGATGGTGTGAGCTGCAGCCCCTGCTGCAGTGGGCTGCCATAGGCTACAGTGAGTGGCCCGCAGCCAGCGTGAGCGGCCCGCAGCCAGCGTGAGCGGCTGGCAGCCAAGCACGAGCTGCCAATAGCCGCGGTGAGCGACATCCAGAGACCAGCGACCGATCTGCCTCATCCGGGAAGAGCAATGACGATACCAACAGTGAAGCAACATCCTCCGCAACTAAATCGAAGAACAAAAAGACAGCAACTTGTCTGTTCCCCTTCCCCGATTCCCCAACGCTGTTCCCCTCCGCCAATTCCCCAATAAAATCTTTAAAAAAAAAAAAAAAAAAAAAAAAGTTATTTGAGAGCCATAAATATATTTTTACATAATCACCATTATGTGAATAAAATCCTGTAAAAATTTTATAAATGAAACTACGTTAGTTTTATTTTCATTTTAAATTTTACTTCAGAGCCACATGTAGGACCCAAAGAGCCGCATGTGGCTCACAAGCCACAGTTTGCTGACCCCTGGCAGCTCTTCTGTCTCAAAAGTTTGCTGACCCCTGTAGTAGATAATGTGTAAAATGGGCTCTTCCAGCTCTAAGGTGACATATCGGTAGACCAGGGTTTCTCAGCCTTGGCACTGTTGACATTTGGGCTGGCTATTTCTTTGTTGTGATGGAGCTGTCCTGTATGTTGTAAGCAGTTTAACAGCACCCCTGGCCTCTACCCACTAGATGGCAGATCATCAGGGGTAAGGTCAGAGGATAGGACTCTTTCCTCCTTTAGGATGAGGTGGTAGTAAATGACCGATGGGGTATGAACTGCACCTGCCGACATGGAGGATACTACAACTGCGAAGATAAGTTCCAGCCTTCGAGCTTGCCAGATCACAAGTGGGAGATGTGCAGCACCGTAGACAAGCGCTCCTGGGGCTACCGTCGCAACATGGTGATATCCGACGTCGCAGATGAAGCCGAAATCATTTCGGTAAGACACTTGTAAGTTAGTTATTGGTGAACTACTATCTCAAACTGGCCTTCTACATGAGTGTAGTGGAAACACTGGATGGAAATGCAAGTTGATAGAACCCTCCAGGGCTATTGAACATACTCAGAGAATCCTGTCCTGAGGGAATAATTACAGTTACAGAAGAAAGCTTGATGTACAGAGATCTTTTCAGGCGAACATATGGGTTGTTTCAATTTCTTGCAACCATGAGGGGATAGTTAAATAAATTTGGGGATTGTCCCCAACCATTAAAGTGTTTACCAATGTAATGCTTAGAGGGTTGAGTGAAAAAATAAGTGATGTATTATCACAACCATATAAAATTAATGACATAGGAAAAAGACCAAAAGGAAACATAAAAAGTTAATGATATGGGCTGGCCAAGTGGCGCAGTGGTTAAGGGCTGGCTTGGGACGCCAGCAGCCCCGGTTCGGGTCCCACATATGAGGGCCAGTGACACACACTGCCCTCAAAAAAAAAACAAAAAAAAAACAGTTAATGATGTGGTGTCTTTGGGGTACTGTAATGAATTCCCCTTTTCAAGAATTTCTGTATATAACCTTAATTTTTCTGGACCACCTTTGAAGTGCACATGTTTGAAGTCACAGTAAACACACACACACTCCAGAAACCTTGAAGAATATACATAAGTCTCCCCTTTATTCAAAGGGATATGTTCCAACACCAGTGAGAGCCTGAAACTGAAGATAGTACCCAATTCTATATATACTATATATTTCTAATACACACACACCTATGATAAAGTTTACCTTGTGAATTAGGCATAGTAAGAGATTAACAACAACAATAATAAAATAGAACAATGTAACAATATACTGTAATAAAAGTTACGTGAATGTGGTCTCTCTCTCAAAATATCTTATTGTACTCTGCTTACCCTTCTTGGGATGATATGAGGTGATACAGTGCCTACATGATGAGACAAAGTGAGGTACTCAGAACGACAGTTTAAACACTTATGAATTGTTTATTTCTGGAATTTTCTATGTAATATTTTTGGTCCACGGCTGACCGTGGGAAAGCAAAACCTCAGATGGAGGTGAGGGGGAGGGCTACTGTACATCTTTACAGCATGTTTTACGGAAGGAGCAGCATATACATTTATATAGCTGAGTATCCCAAAATTCTTCAGTTCTCTTCCATGTCCCCCAAGTTCCCACAGCACCCCCTCAAAATCTCTTCTCCCTGATCCCCTATTCTCTCTGTAAGGTTCTATGTGGTCCCTTCGTGGCCAGCTGCTCTCTGTTCTCAGCTTCCCTACTCGTACTTTGTGCTTCTGATACATAACCCTTCCCACTGCCTCCTGCACCTTGGAAGTACCCACGATCACTCCCTGGAATTTGAATTAATATATTTCTCTACCTTGTAGCAGGATTTTTTAATTTTCTCATATACCAGCCCTGCTTTTACAACGACAAAGATACATAGTATTTTCAAAAGGGTAAAGGATATTCACAAAGCAGGGAGAGAATGTGCTCTAGTGTCGCCTTCTTCTCTTACTATCTGTGTGTTCTAGGCATTATGCCATGCTGGGCATTCATAGCTAGGATTTTATTGTTCTGCTCTCTCCAGGAACTGGTTCAGACAGTAAGTTTGGGAGGAAACTATCTTCTCAACATCGGGCCCACCAAAGATGGGCTGATTGTTCCCATCTTCCAAGAAAGGCTACTTGCTGTCGGGAAGTGGCTGAGCATCAATGGGGAGGCAATCTATGCCTCTAAACCATGGAGGGTACAATCGGAAAAGAACACATCTGTATGGTGAGTCATGTCTTCTGTCGTGGGCATGAATGGCACTGTGGCCCAGATGCCGTGAACTGGCATCTGCTTGGGTCCACAGTGTTAGAAGCCAAGATGGAAGTCATCTTGAGGAAACCCGAAAGCTAAATTTGCTCCCCAGTTTATGTCTCAGGCCACCACGATATCTCTGACTAGTAATGGAGGTGGTAGGCTTTGTACAAAAAAGAGCTACAAAGCATCAGTCAATTTATTTGACATTGTTCCCTTCCTCATAAAAATTGTAATAGCTAATACTTGTTGTAGCACCCACAATGTACAAGGCTCGATTCTAAAGTTTTTCCATGCATTTAATCCCCTCAACAAGCCCACCAAATATTGGGGTGTCAGAAAAGTCATGGAGTATTTTTTCTATCTTTTTCATTGCAAAAATGCATTATGACTTTTCTGACAACCCAATAGATAGTATTATTACCCCCGTGTTACAAGTGAGAAAGGGGGCCCGGGGCAGTAATATAACTTGCCTTGGATCACAAAGCTAGTAGGTGGGGAAGTCATGATTCATACTTGGAATTATGGATCTAGTTATTTGATCTTGGGCCTCAGTGTTTTCAACATAAAATGGGATGATGATACTTAACTTCCTAGAGTTATTGTGCGGGTTAAATGAGATAATGTATGTAAAGCTCCCAGCAGAGTGCCAGGCACATACTATGTGTTCATTAAAACATCTTTGCTAGTGTTATACCATCAAGCGTAGGTCCCTGGATCAGGGGAAACACATTCATCCCTCTGTTTCAGATGAGTTTCTGTTTAGTGATTTTCATCCTCTTTAAGCATGGTGAAATCTGAGAATAACATATTGGTCTTCATTACACATCTTGCCCTTGTTATATCCTCTGGTGTTTTCAAATGGATTTGGAGTTGAAAAAATATTTGAATAGTAAGGCACAGGACTTCAGTGAGCCATACCTGTTATAAGAGTTAAATTTTTTTAAAAGAAAATTTACTCGCTCAAGAGTGCAAGCTCTGAGCAACAGGGTCGCTGATTCAATTCCCACATGGGCCTGAGCTGAGCTGCCCCTGAGCTGCCAACAGGTGGCAGGATGGTTCAGCTAAAAAAGAAAAAAAAGAAGAAAGAAAACTTAGAACCCAATAGAGAGGGAAAATGGAAGATATCACTAGAAAGATGCTGCTTTCTTCCCACAGACCTCAAATGCTATTGAGTTAGTAGTGCTTCCTGGTAGCCATGACAGACTCAAGGTCTTGGAATTGGTAGATAATAGAAAGGGGAATGTATACATTTATGTGTCAAGGTAACAAGCCAGGTATCTTTGACAATGACGTTTCTTTTTTCCCAGGTATACCTCAAAAGGATCAGATGTTTATGCCATTTTCCTGCACTGGCCAGAAAATGGAGTCTTAAACCTTAAATCCCCCAATACTACCTCCACTGCACAGGTAGGGAACCTCATTCAGTCCTTTCAAAGATGTAAATTTTTCTAAAGAAACTGGCAGATCTTCCCTACATCTTCTGCCTTCTCCAGGTTTCTCCCATATTTAGTCCCCTTCTAGACCTTCTTCCCTGGCCCAGCATGGTCATTTCCTACCGTGTTCAGGCCACATTCTGTACTCATGAATGCATTCATGTTTTTTCCATTCCCTTTTGCTTTCTGCAGATAATGATGCTGGGAATCCAGAAAGATCTGAAGTGGTCCACAAATCCACATGAGGGTCTCCTAATTTATCTGCCCCAGTTACCACCCTCAGCTCTCCCAGTTGAGTTTGCTTGGACCGTAAAGATGACAGGAGTGGAGTGATCATTGGAGTTCAAGAGGAAAGAGACACTGCCTGCTATGTGCTGCTTTGATTTTCTTCTTACAGTACCATCATTGTAATAAACTACTCTTTTCTACCCAGAGATGGCTTTTCCAACACATTTTAATCAAAGGAACTGAGTGCATTACTCTGACGTCTCAGCGGATCAAACATCTAAGATCCATTGCTAGCATCTCTCTCTCTCAGCAAAAGAAAGGACTGAACAGTTAAGTTCTGACAGTTCATCCATTCCTAACTTTGGAAATTATCTACAATGGAACTTTCCCTCCATTCTCTAGGTTTGATAACCTGCTTGCTTAATGACTTCAGATAAAGAATAAGTGGAGTCTCCTTGTGCCTATGGGAGGAGGTATAAAGAGTTCCGAGTGGTGCAGTGGTTAAGCACTGGCTTGGAAAGCCAGCGGCCCCGGTTCAGGTCCCACATACGAGGTCCAGGGACACTACCCTCAAAAAAAAAAAAAAAAAAAATTTGGCAAACTCAACCACATGCTGTTCATTTAGCATCAAATGTCACCAATATCCCTGAAACAGCAGGAGAGCCTGGAGGGGACTGAAAAGGCTTGCAAGGCTGCTAATAGCTCTTCAGAAGTTTCCAAAGCAAACTAAGGGCTCTGAAATTCAGTCTGTGTATAATGATACTGTGAAGAAAATGGATACGATTCTGCCCTGCCTTTCAAAACACATTCAAATAAATTTGTATGTCAAATCATTTCTACCAAGAAGCATGTTGTAGCTTTCTTCTCCCAGATTCTATATGGACTGCTTATAGCTTCATGTTTCTGGTTTTTTAAAGGGCCTGCCAGGTCTCCTTAATGCCCAACAAAAAATGCAATTCCTGTGGTTTTTCTGCTTCTAGTACCATTCTTTTGAGTTGACTACCAGTTCAGGCTCTTTTATTATGATGGATCTAATCAAGTTTTCTATTTCTTTTTTATTTAATAGATACATTTAGAAATCTCTACCCAACATTTAAGGACTATTTGTTTTTCTCAAGTACATATGGAACATTTACAAATATAAATACCAAAGATGCAGTATCATATAGAGTCCAAGGGTTGGCAAACTTTTGAGATTGAGGAACCGCCAGTGGTCAGCAAACCGCGGCTTGCGAACTGTGGCACTGAAGTAAAATTTGAAAATGAAAATAAAACTATCATAGTTTCATTTATAAAGTTTTTACAGGATATTATTTGCATAATGGTGATTATGTAAAAATATATTTATGGCTCTCAAATAATTTTTAAATTGTTGCGAGGGACAGGATTGGCTCTTCCAGGGGTCGGCAAACTTTTGAGACAGAAGGTACCCAAAAAGCCGCACGTGACTCACAAGATGCAGTTTGCCAACCTCGGATATAGACTATATATAGTATGCCAGCAACATAATTAAAGGACCATAAAAACTTGGAGGAAAAAACACATATGTTTGGGAATTTAAAAACACTTAAATAACTCAGCGATTAAGGAGGGCACCATAAGGGGAATTAGAAAATACTTAGGGGCCGGCCGAGTGGCGCATTGGTTAGGCGCTGGTTTTGGGATGCCAGCGGCCCCGGTTCGGATCCCACATGAGGGCCAGTGACACTGCCCTCTACAGCTAACAATAGCTCCCCGGTGATGGTGTGGGCTGCAGCCCCTGCTGCAGTGGGCTGCCATAGGCTGCAGTGAGTGGCCCGCAGGCAGCGTGAGCAGCTGGCAGCCAAGCGTGAGCTGCCAATAGCCGCGATGAGCGACATCCAGAGGCCAGCGACCGATCTGCCTCATCCGGGAAGAGCGCAATGACGATACCAACAGTGAGGCGACATCCTCCACAACTAAACTGAAGAACAAGAAGACGGCAACTTGTCTGTTCCCCTTCCCCAATTCCCCAACGCTGTTCCCCTCCACCAATTCCCCAATAAAAAATCTTAAAAAAAAAAAAAAAAAAAAAGAAAATACTTAGAATGATAATGAAAGTATTCTATGCATTGAAACTTGTGAGATGTAGCTTTAAAAAAAATAAAAGCCTTTAGAGAGGATTCTGAGAAGGTGGTAGAGATGAAGCACCAGGAAGCAGTCTCCTCAGCTGGACAACAATTGCATTGGGGGAATCTGATGTAATTGTTTTCGAACTGTGGAGGCTACCAAAGGCTTGCAACTTCCAAAAGAGGACTTGGATGGTAAATTATCATTAATTTTGGTCAATTTCCGCTACCCATCCCCTATTCCCAGCCACACAGTAGGCATGATCATCTCAGTTGATGCTGGAAAAGTCACTTAACAGAATTCAAAACCTTTTCATGATAAAAACATTCAACAAACTAAGAACAGAGGTACAGTACCTCAACATAATGAAAACCATATATAGGGCCGGCCGAGTGGCGTATTGGTTAAGAGCTGGTTTTGGGATGCCAGCGGCCCTGATTCGGATCCCACATATGAGGGCCAGTGACACTGCCCTCTACAGCTAACAACAGCTCCACCTGGAGCTGGGCTGTGCGAGTCCCGGCGATGGTGTGGGCTGCAGCCCTTGCTGCAGTGGGCTGCCATAGGCTACAGTGAGTGGCCGGCAGCCAGCGTGAGTGGCTGGCAGCCAGCGCAAGCTGCCAATGGCCGCAATGAGCGACCATCCAGAGGCCAGCGACCGATCTGCCTCATCCAGGAAGAGCACAATGACGATACCAACATGGGCCAGTGAAGCAACATCCTCCGCAACTAGACTGAAGAACAAAAAGCACCTTATCTGTTCCCCTTTCCCAATTCCCCAACGCTGCTTCCCTCCCCCAATTCCCCAATAAAATCTTTTAAAAAAACAAAAAACAAAAAAAAACATATATAATAATAACAAACAAAAGTTTTGCAAAGCAGTACCTAGTACTTATACAACACACTGATATTTTCTATTCTATTTCTCTTTTTAAAAAGTTGGCACCGGGCTGGCCGAGTGGCGTGTTGGTTAAGAGCTGGCTAGGGACGCGAGTGGCCCTGGTTCGGATCCCACATATGAGGGCCAGTGCCACTGCCCTCTACAGCTAAGATGGTGAACAACGGCTCCACTTGGAGCTGGGCTGCTGTGAGTCCCCGGGTCCGCATAGCTGCAACCCCTGCTGCAGTGGGCTGCCGTGGGTTACAGTGAGTGGCCGGCAGCCAGCGTGAGCGGCTGGCAGCTGGTGTGAGCTACCAAGAGCCGCAGTGAGCGGCCGTCCAGACGCCGGTGACCGATCTGCTTCATCCGAGAAGAGCGCAATGATGATACCAACATGGGCCAGTGAAGCAATATCCTCCACAACTAGACTGAAGAACAAAAGGACAGCAACTTGTCTGTTCCCTTCCCCCAATTCCTCAATAAAATCTTTAATGACCCAATTAATGGGATACATGTATTTTGTTTTTGTTTTTTTTAGGGGGCAGTGTCACTGGCCCTCATATGTGGGATCCGAACCAGGGCCGCTGGCATCCCAAGTCAGCGCTCAACCACCGCGCCACTCGGCCGGCCCGGACACATGTATTTTGAAAACGCTGCTCTAGGCTTTCAATTTCTCTGCCTCAGGGCCTTTGCATATGCCCTGCTCTTTCTGGAAAATATTTCTGTATCCTGTTTACCTGTATAGATCTAACTCAGTCTACAAGGTATGAAATCAAAGGATGCTTCTCTCTCTGGAGTCAACTGCCTGCATTTGAATCTTGAAGATCATGATGAATGAGTTAATACATGCAAAGAACTCAGAACAGTGCATGGCAAATGGTAATGCTTCATCTTATTATGAAAGGTAGCGCAACTGTTTGTATGATTGTTGTGAACACAAAAAGGGCCACATTCTATACCTGACAAGCTCAGGGAGGAGCCTGTATGGCAGTCCTTAAAAACTTGGTGACCAAAAGTAACCCCACAGGATGGATGGTCTGAATGTAAAAATTCCTAACTAAAGTGGGTCATGGTGGGTAGTCACATCATAGACCTGTAGCTTCCTTAACAAAGGTCACTCTTTACTGTAAGTGAGCTTATCTATTGTATTTGTGAATCTAAGATAATAGACCTTTGAAATGTCAGAGTAATTTTCTTTTCTAGACCTTCAAAAGCACAATGGCTGGCACCAGAGCACAACACCAGAGAACAGAGATCACAGAACCTCTCATTGTTATCTGAACCCCTCACTGTTTCCTTTTCTTTTTTCTTTTTTTTTTTTTTGAGGGCAGTGTCACCGGCCGTCATATGTGAGACCCGAACTGGGGCCGCTGGCATCCCAGGTCAACTCCCAACCACCACGCCACTCTGCCGGCCCCCTTCACTGTTTTCTTATTGCCCGCATACCATCTCTATGTACTGTAAAAGTTAATTATTATCTATCTAATGTAAAAGTATATGTCTCTCCAATTTGCTTTGTATCCAGTCCCAGAGATTTCCCCTGTTTTGCTTTCTCCCATCTCCTTAATCACGAATAGATTTCATGTAACCCTCCTTACATCTTATCCTTTGACCTAATGTATAAAATAAGCTGCAAAACTGCCATTCTCCCGAGCATTTTCTCAATCTGTTGAGATTTTGCTTCCAGGCATGTCCTCAAAATTTTGCTCAAATAAACTCTTATAAGACTTTACAGTACACCTGAAATCTATATATAACTTTGCTAAGAATTATGACCCCAATAAACTTTAGTTAAAAAAAAAAAAGAATTTACAGGCTGTTCTTTTGGGGACATTATTAATATGTCTTCCCACAGTTCCCGGACTCTAAGCCCATGAAGATAGAAGCTTTGATTAATTTTTGTTCATCTTTATAGTCCTAGCGCCACACTTTGCCTGGCGTTTAAATGACGCTCAGGGGAAAAAAAAAATGGGTAAAGAACTGGGCAGAAAGAATTAAAAAAAAAAAAAAAAGTAGAGGGCCGGCGGAGTGGTTCAGTTGGTTAAGAGCTCGCTCAAGAGTGCCAGCTGAGCCCCGAGCCACAGCAGTTCCCTGCTCAGCCCGAGCTGAGCTGCCAACAGGTGGCAGAATGGCTCAGCTTAAAAAAAAAAAAGGTACAGGCTGGGGGGCGCGGTCCAGCGTGTGACGTCATCGCGTAGCCACAGAGGCCCGCCCCAAAGGCGGGGTCATGGTCACCTAGCGGAGAGCGGTCACGTGGGATTCAGCCAGGCCACTCCTGGGGCATCTGGGCCAAGATGGCGACAGTGAGGGAGTCGCTGCGGCGGAGATTGGTGGGCTTGGCGCCCCTCCGGGCTGTAAGTGCCCTCCCGACCGGCCCAGGGCTGGGCTTGCAGGCACCGTGACGGTCGGGGGCGGGGGCTTCGCTCGTGGCCGCTCCTCTCTTGAGAGGTGAAGCCGGACAGCTGTTCCTGGCTAGAGTCAGGAGGACCGTGAAACCTTAGACACTCTCTGACCCTCCCACATCCCCTGGGGGGCAGACTGAGTCCCAGAGCGGGGGAGCGACTTGCCGGGGCCGCCAGCCCAGGCAGCCTAATTCCCTGTGCAAGACTCGTCCCTGTGATACTGGCTCTTTCTCCCTCTAATTGAGCTTCAGACTTCGCCAAGCTCCTCCTCACTGAAAATCACGGACACCCGCCCAGTTCCGAGGGGGGGACGCCAGGCCATTGCCCTCCCTTCGCCTTCATTTCCAGCTCTTGCTGCGTTGGGCGACGCTTGGCGAGCCGCGCCAGCGTCCCCAGCAGGGCTTGGGGCGCGGGGGGATCCCCTTGGAATTGTACCTTGGGCCTGTTTGAGTCCGAGGTTCCCCCTTCTGTCCATGCTGCGCGTGGAGGGAAAGTGTCCGGGACCCGCTTGTACAGAGGGTGGAATAAACCGTGCTGGTTACAGCTCACCCGGTGGTGTCCAGTGGTTCTGCCACTTCCTAGACTGTGTGACACAGTTATTTACTCTATCAACCTCGGTTTCCTCATCTGGAACATGGATAAACATTAACCCCAGGGTTGTTTTGGAGATTAAAGAAAATGTAGGTAAAGTATTTGACGTTGTTGTAGCTCTTAGTAAGTGATCAGTGTATTTTTGCCGTAGAGAGTTTGGAAGTTATAACGGTGTAGTGGGGGAAAGTATTCTCTTGGCAGTAGACCCCTCAGAAAACCACTTTAATGTCTACTAGGCCAGCCACCTCCACCAGCTGCTCATGTGTAAAATATAGTAATTCCAACTTGAAGCGTTAAGAAAATTAAATGACATGGTGGATATCAATATGCCTTGAAAAAAAATCCCTGGTGTAATGAGATTGTGGTGATAGGCCCTCTGCGGAGTGACTACCATCAGCTTGGTAACAGAACCAGGCTGCTGAAGTCCATATGTCCTCACCTCCCAGCTGTGTGATTTGGGGTAATCTTCCTGAGGCTCTTTGTTCCTCTATGGAGTTGGGATAATGACAGTCCCTGCCAGGTAGGGACTAGGTGAGGTGTACTCATGGCCTGAAGTTAGCACTGGTCTTTAGTCAGTATTAGCTGTTGCTATAGATACACCATCGTTCCAGAGCCTGTGGCCAGGTCTTGTGTGGTTAGAGGGGGATCATCTTTGAGCAGAACTTTGTACAGAGGGAAGGAACTGGGTAACCAAGAGAAGAGAAGGCTGGAGGGACTAAAGGGTAAAGGGCAAAGGACTAAAAGGCAAAGAGGCACCATGCCCTAGGGGTTAATTATGAGCACATGCTCTAAATCCACATGCCAAGCTCAGATATTGAAATCAGTGATTACATGATTGGAAAAATTACTTAATCTCTTTGGGTTTCAGATTTCTCAGAGTAAAATGGAGATTGTAATAGTTCCTACCTCATATCATTGTTGAGAGGGCGATATGGGTTAACAAGTAGAAGGCTCTCCTAAGTATCTGGCAAATATTCAATGCCTAATACATGTGAATTGTTATTATTATATGAAGAGTTATGGGGAAGGAGGTGGAACTGAGTTTATTCTCTTCTAATAAAAGGAACTTGGAAGCAGGTTTTACATTGTTTCAACAATATTCAACAGTTATTTATTGAGCCCCTATTATGTCCCAAAGCCTTGCAAATACAGCAATGAATAAAACAAAGTCCCTGCCTCATGAAGCTTATATTCCAGTGGGTCATCTTAGGGTAAAGTACCAGGAGAGGCTGAATGAATATCGCTGTTGGAGGGAGATACAATTTGCAGGGACCTTCCAACTTAGCCTGTTAACTTCATGCAGTTTGATAGCTCATCATCACCTTAGTCTCTAGGAAGCTTTGCTGGATAAAACCAAGGCCAATTCAAGTGAGTTGTTCAAGTTCCTGATTCATAGTGGGGAATATTTCCTTCCTTAAGAGCTTCAGGAGATCTTTAGTAAATTACACAGTGCACCTCTCCCCTCGCCACATTGCAATCTGTTTAAATCAGGTAAAACAAAGTTAATTTGAAGTGTTGTATTAAGAAGAATAGAAGAAAGAGAAACAAAGCCTCCTATTATTTGGTGGTGAGGAGGGGAAGGTTCGGGGCAGACTTTATATAAAGGAGACTCAAGGCCTTTTTCTAAATGTGTTCAGCTGCTGAAGGTGTCGTCTCCCCTCAGACCCACTCTCCTTGTCATCACCCAGCCTGTGATTGTAGAACAGAGCCTCCCAACCCCACAAAATCTCAGACTCCACCTCCCCACACCTAGTAATTGCTCCCCTCTGGGACAGCTGTGCCCTTCATGCATTTAATTTGTTGCTTCAATATTTTTGGGTTTTTTTTCTAAAAGATTTTATTGGAGAATTGGGGAGGGGGAACAGCTAAGTTGTTGTCCTTCAATCTTAGTTGTGGAGGGCACAGCTAGCTCAACTCCAAGTCCAGTTGCCATCTGGCTGCTCGTTGGCAGCTCACAGCCGCTCAACTCAAGGTGTCATGTTCAATCTTAGTTGCAGGTGAGCATAGCCCACCATCCCATGCAGGAGTTGAACCAGCAACCTTATTGTTAGGAACATGTGCTCTCACCAGCTGAGCCACCTTGCCACCTGTTGGCAGCTCAGCAGCAGCTCAGCTCAGGCAGAGTGCACTGGCCCATGTGGGAACTGAACCTGCAACCCTGTTGCTTAGAGCTCACACTCTTAATCAGCTGAGCCACTCAACTGGCCCCTTCAGTAACTTTTTAATAAGTGCCTGCTTTATGCCAAGCACAGTGCCAAACCCGAGAGATAAAGTGGAAGTTGAGACAAAGTCCCTCAAAGAGTTTATATTCTACTGGAGGAAACACTGAGTGGGTATTGTTTGCAGTATTCTGAAGGAAGCAATTATAGTCCTGAAATAGAAAATAATGAGAGTGAGGCGATGGGATTGGCAGCTTTATTTACAAAAGGTGGTCAGAAGAGGCCTATCTATGACTGAAAGATGAGAGGGAGCCAGATGTGCGAAGAGCCAGGTGAAGAACATTCTGGGCAGCAGGAACAATAAGCACTGAGGCCCTGCTGTGGGAAAAAGGCCAGTGGGGATGGAGTGTAGTGACCCCTGGGAGGGGATGTATTAATAGAACAGTAGGAACAGTAATGAGTTCACCAAGACCTGCAGGAGCCAAATGATAAGAATTTTATAGGCCATGGTGATCAGGAGAAGGGATGCATGAGTCAGGTTTCTGGCTTAAGCAACAGGATGCCTATGATGCTTTTTACTGAGAAAGGATAAAGTCAGACTGGGCTTTAGGAGAAATTAAACAGTTCTGTTTTGGGACTTGTGAGTTTGAGAGGTACAAATAGGTTTGTATAAGAAACCTAGGGCCAGCCGAGTGGCGCATTGGTTAAGAGCTGGTTTTGGGATGCCAGCAGCCCTGGTTCGGATCCCACATATGAGGGCCAGTCCCACTGCCCTCTACAGCTAACAACAGATCCATCTGGAGCTGGGCTGTGTGAGCCCCAGCGACGGTGTAGGCTGCAGCCCCTGTTGCAGTGGGCTGCCATAGGCTACAGTGAGTGGCCGGCAGCCAGCGTGAGTGGCTGGCAGCCAGCGTGAGCTGCCAATAGCCACAGTGAGTGACCATCCAGAGGCCGGCGACCAATCTGCTTCATCCGGGAAGAGCGCAATGACGATACCAACATGGGCCAGTGAAGCAACATCCTCCGCAACTAGACTGAAGAACGAAAAAAAGACAGCAACTTGTCTGTTCCCCTTCCCATATTCCCCAACGCTGTTCCCCTCCCCCAATTCCCCAATAAAATCTTTAAAAAAGAAACCTAAATGCTCAGCTGTCAGCGGTCGGAAATGAGCCTGGACTTCAGGGGTGATGTTAGTGAAGATGGATCCATTCTTTCAACTTTGCTCCCTGGGGAACTGTGACAATCTCTTCTTATTACTTTTTGTTTCCTCTTTTAAACCAAAGGTCAGCACCTCATCTATGGGTACTTTCCCAAAGCAGGTGAAAATTGTGGAAGTTGGTCCCCGAGACGGGCTACAAAATGAGAAGGTAAAGTTGGAAATCAACCAAAAAAGTTTTTTTGAGCATTGAAAGCTCCATATGGTAGGTGCAGCCAGGATGGACAGGGCCAGGCTAAGACATGATCACTGCACCACTTAGGGTGGGGTTGGGGAAACCAGGTCGGCCCCGTGACAGTTAAACCATGTAAGATGGTGGTACAACAGGTATGGTATCCCCAGGTCCATCTCAAGGCTGAGGGGGGCCGGGTGGATGGTGAGTGCTGCAGGAGTGTAGAGTGAAGGTGGGGGCATGCCTGTAGATCCAGCAGTGCCATGTAAAGGGATTTATCAAAAGGAAGTCATGAGGGCCACATGCAAAGATTTATTAGCTTTGCGGATGTTCCTTACAACCCTTTTGGTAATGGTAGAAAATTGAAATAGTGCTGTTTTAGTAGCACTTTCTATGAGGATGAAAATGTTCTAGACTTGAGCTATCCCATGTGGTAGCCACCAGACACATGTGGCTACTGAGCCCTGGAAGTGTGACTAGCGTAGCTGAGGAAGTTTTATTTTTATGTCATTTTAATTAACTTATATAACCACATATGGCTAGTGTCTAACATATTGGTCTGCACAGATCTAGAAAGTTACAAATCTGGGAGGTTTTAAAATAATGGTTTTCTTTTGGTTTTGGCATGTGTTTCTGAAATAGTCATGTATTAATTATTTTTTAATTAGTAAAAGGGTTTTTTTGTTTGTTTGTTTGCCTTTTAAACATGACCAGCCTAATTTTAATAGTGAGCACTTGCTGGAAACAATAAACTGTAAGATCTATGAGGGCAAAATCCTGTCTGTTCGCTCATCACTGTATCCCTAGCACCTAGCGCAAACCCTGGACCTTGGAGGGCTCTCAGACATTATCTGTGGAATGGATTACATTAAAGCAGTACATAAGACGTCATGGGGGAAGGTGTGGAAGGGCCTGAAGTTCTTAGGATATTTTACCTGATCTTGTAGGTACTAGGGAGCCATGGAAGGCTTTTGAGCAGTAGAGGGAGACAATGGAAACTGTGGTTTAGGAGGATTCCTGTGGGATGAATTGGTGGAGTGAGACCATGGCATAATATACATGTAATAATGATCTTACATTTAGAAAGAGGAATCCATTGAATCTGCTTAACAACTAGACATGGTGGGGGAGGGAGAAAAAGAAACAGTAGGCTGAACATATGAGGATGAGAGCCAGTTGAGAGATGGAAAGGGGGAGGTTGTGATACTCATAAGACCCAAAGGGTTAGTCTTCTCTGCCCTTTCAGGCCATGGTACATTGCTCTTAATTTGTTTATGATGGGGTCATAAATGAACAAACATTAGTTGAAAAAAGCCTGTATGGCAGAAAAATATTGTTTCCATGTAAATATTAACTCCTTTTCAGGTGAGAAGCTTCCTCCACTACAAAACGCTATCTGTAAAGCTTGAAGACGCCTTGTACCCCATCTGTTGGCGAGGATTACATGTGAATTCTTGTTAGTGTTTGGAAGTTCAGATAGTGAAGTGCTTGCTGTAGCAGAAGCGTTGAACTAACGGGCACTGTTTTCTGAGGCCATTTCCTTCCCAACCTTGCTGACCTGTCTTTCCTGGTGTTTGTCTCTCCATTGCAGAGTATCGTACCTACTCCAGTGAAAATCAGGCTGATAGACATGCTTTCTGAAGCAGGACTCCCCGTTGTAGAGGCCACCAGCTTTGTGTCTCCCAAGTGGGTTCCTCAGGTGAGCCCCAGCCCTCTGTGAGAGGCGTTTTGCGGATGAGTGGGATGGAAAAGTTTGCATTTGCTCCGGAAGTAAAAGTAGAAGCCAGGAACACAGGTTTCTGGGTCTCGGGCTTTGAGCGGTCTCAGGTGACTCAGAGCAGCGTGGTACAGCAAAAACAGTAATCTGGAAGGTGGGAGGCTTGGAATCAGTCTCGGCTCAGCCCTCAACCTGCTCCGTGACCTTGCTAAGGCCATCCCCTCTCCAGGCTGAAGACTATTTCTTCTGGCTCTAGAAGTCTAGAATCTCCAGGCCTGGCCTGTGGTTTCTGCATTTGTAAAAGGGAAAGACTGATGACACCTGCTTCACAGAGATAGTCAAGTGGAGAAGAAAGATCCTGTTCCAACTGAGTGTTAGATAACACAGAGAGAGCTGAGCACAGTGCCTGGCTTGGAGTATGTCCTCATTCAATGGCTGGTAGTATTGTTACTGATGTTACTGCTTATGTAAAGCTGCCAGTATTAGGCACACGGGGAAATCAGGGCTATTGCCCACACCCAGGGGCCTTTTGCCCATCAGCAGTCAAACAGTGAGGAAAAGCATTGGGGAGACTCAACTCTGCGGAAGGACTCATTCTCCACAGGTTTTGGAGAACAGAGATCTCAAGATAAAAAGGTTGTCTCTGCCTGAGCTCTCTGCCGACCCTCTGTGATGCCTCAGCAATATCTCCTTTGGTTCCCAGATGTCTGACAACGCCGAAGTCTTGAAGGGCATCCAGAAGTTTCCTGGCATCAACTACCCAGTCCTGACCCCAAATTTCAAAGGCTACCAGGCAGCCGTAAGCTATTAACTTGTTGGT
Source organism: Aselliscus stoliczkanus (assembly GCA_033961575.1). Lineage (NCBI taxonomy): Eukaryota > Metazoa > Chordata > Mammalia > Chiroptera > Hipposideridae > Aselliscus > Aselliscus stoliczkanus. The sequence goes on from CM066730.1 coordinate 166,477,529, forward strand.
GGGGGCCCTTGAGATGAGATTGATGGCACTGGTCCTTGTCTTGTCCCTGGGCCTCAGTCCTTGCCTGCGATATCTATCTGAAGGACTGTCTCCAGTGGCGGTGAGCATGTCAGACAGGCATGGGGGCAGTCCTGGCCCTGCCACTCCTAGCTCTCTGCCCTTGACAACCCTCAGCTTCTGCCTATAAAATAGGACTAATATCGTGAGGATTTTAGAAGGTAGAATGCACAGAAATTGCTTAGCAAGAGCCTGGTAGAAGATAAGTGCCTAATAAATGGTATCTTTTGTTGTTCTTACCCAATTCTCTTGAGAGAAAAGTAAGGCAAGCTCCCCACAAAAGCTTCAACAGGATTTGCTAGTGTCTGCCAACTTTCTTCTCATTTTAGATGAGAATGTTATTGGAGATATTGGTTCTAAATTTAGGCAAAAATCTTCTTTTCAGAGTGACTAACTTCCAGGATGATGCAGTGGCAGTGTTGGTCCTTGGGGCAAGGCTAATTTGCTTTTTTATTGAGATATAACTCACTGTATTAATTTTCTAGGGCTGCCATAACAAAACACCAAAAACTAGGTGGCTAAAAACAACATAAATATATCCTTTCACAATTCTGGAGGCTAGAAGTCCAAAATCCCAGTGTCAGCTGGGTTGGTTCCTTCTGAGGGCGAATTTGTTCCATACCTCTGGTGACAATCAGCAATTGTTCACATTCCTTGGCTTATAGGTGCATTACCCAGTCTCTGCCTCCATCTTCACCCTCCTTCCCTCCATGTCCCTCTGTCTTCACATGGCCGCCATCTTATTAGGACACTGATCATAGTAGAATAGGAACCAGTATGGCCTCATCTTAACGAATTATATCTACCATGACCCATTTCCAAATAAAATCACATTTTGAGCTACGGGGGGCTGAGACTTCAAACATACCTTTTTTTGGGAGGGACACAATTTAACCCATAACATTCATATATTATAAAATTCACTGTAAGACAAGGGCTTTTGCTATTCTGGTGTTCCTTGAAGAGAAAAATGCTAAAAGAATCCCCCTGGCTGTTGGCAGGTTGCTGCTGGAGCCAAGGAGGTGTCCGTCTTTGGAGCTGCCTCTGAGCTCTTCACCAAGAAGAACACCAACTGCTCCATCGACGAAAGTTTGCAACGGTGTGACGAAGTCCTGCAGGCAGCGCGGGCCGCCGGGATCCCTGTGCGGGGGTGAGTAGGACCCATCAGTGCTGCCTGACTTGCCCTCAGTACCATTCTGGACCAGTACCAGCCTCTGACTGAAGTGACACTCCCCAACAAACGCCTCGTCTCGGGGGCTGGCAGCCCAAGCTCCACACCTAGACATCTTTCCCCAAGTAAATGTGGTCAGAGGAAATCCTAGCAAGTGCTTTCTCCAGACCTGATTTTTGGGTCGGCTCACCAGAGGAATCTAGCAGGACCAAACAGTAAACAGGGTTTATGAAGGTCGGTTTACTTCTGGCTCTCCCGCCAACTCTTCACATGTTCCTGAAGAACCTTTTAGGCCTCTAAATCTCCAAGATCACTTCTGCACTAGCAGTAGTGCCAGACATTGTCTGTGCATTATCTAATTGTAACTTAACCATCGCCCAGCAACAATGGGGCTAGCCCCTTACAGGTGACAAAACTGAGGCTCAGGAAGGATGAAGAGCCTGCTATAAGGTCACACAGCTGTTCAAGTTGCAGCCACTCAGAGTGCTCTTTCAAGCAGGGGTTGATGGGACCAGATAGGCATTTTTGAAAGAGCATGTTTCAGCCCCTGCCCTTTGTGCAACTTCACTGTTCACTGCTCCCTTCTAGCCCTGCTTCCTCTCACACTGTGTTCCATCCCAGCTGGAACTTCTCTTGCCTCTGGGCCTTTGCACATGCTCAAAACTCTCCTCCTCCTACATCCTACACATCAGGGCTAACTCCTGCTCACCCTTCAGGCCTCCTTGTGGATGGCAATTTCTCCAAGACACTTTCTCTGTCCCTCAGCTGGAGTCAGTGCCCTCCCTCTGGGCTCTCATAGTCCCTTGGACATCCTCTAACAAAGCACTTACCTGCTCGTTAAATTTTCCCCTATCTCCACTCCCATAAGACCATGCTTTCCATGAAGGCAGAGAGCCTACAACTCTCTCAGTCCCTGGTGGGCCCCTCTCCCAGCTCAGGGCCCAGCACACAACAGGTGCCCAGGAACCGATGGTCAGATGGATGGATGGGGAAGCAGGGGCTTGTCAGGTCTGCCAGACTCCCAAGCCTGTGCTCTCCCCTCAGTATCTCTCTTGTCTTTACTTTTCTCAGCAATGATTGGAAAATAAGGGGGAGAATTAAAATGGGAACCTCCACTGAGGTCTTGGAGTCTGAAGTTATTTAACCAGCAAACATTTGTTATGCCTCTTAATATGCAGAAGAGCTTGCTAGCCTCTAAAAGGTTTCAGTGGAACCTCAGCTCCAATGGAATAGAAGCCACCTACATCTGGGATCCCCACTCCTGACCATAGCTCACAAGACCCTGTGATCAAGCCTGTGCCCGTCCTCTCCAACCTCGTCTCCTACCTCTATGCCCCTTGCTCCCCATGCTTCAGCTGTTCCGTCCTTTGCTCTGTGTCTCGAACACGCCTCTTCCATCTCGGGGCCTCTACCCTGGCTCTTCTCTCCTCCTGGAATGCTCTTCCCTTTTCTCAGCTCCAGCATCTTGTCTACACAGCGGTCTTCCTGGGCCACACCAGCTGCTGTTGGCCTCCTCTAGTCTCTCCTGTTACATTCCCTGTTCTTTCCTTCATAGCACATCACTTTCAGAGATGAGCTCATTCACTTACTTGATTGTCCTGTTATCGGCTATCTCCCTAACTTGAACAAGCTCCGTGAGGGTAGAGACCTTGTCAGCCTTGCTCACTGCACCACCCTCGTACCTGGCCCATAGTGGGCGACTCAGTAAATATCAGTTGAATAAATGCGTGAATGAATCATCTGGCAGCTCGCTGGAGCCGCTGATCCCTTGGCCCTCAGGCCAGCCGCTCTTGTTGGGTTCATGGGTCCCTGGTCCCCTCCTGTGAGTGTGGGCCCCGGCTACCCTGGCACACGTTCTGCTTTACCCACCTCTGTACAGCTCAGGTGCCTGCTCACATCTCCCTCTTCAGCTCCTTCTCCCTGGCTGGTCCCTGATGGCCTCTCCGGAGACCTGTGCAACCCCTACTTCCTCAACTACCGGCCTGTTAGTCCCCTGCCTTCCCTGCCGTGGCTCTCCACTGCCCCCTGCCGGGACTAAGCGGCATTACCTTCTGGCCCCACATCATTGAATTAGCTTTTCACCAGGCATTTGGCCTCCTTCCCAGCTTCAGGCTTTGATTACAGGCTAAACAAGAATGTGTGTCAAACAGCCACCCTGCCTCAGCCCTGCTGGCCAGAGAGCTCAGGGGCATTGATTCCTCACCTGTCTTCCCACAGGTACGTCTCCTGTGTGCTTGGATGCCCCTACGAAGGCAAGATCCCCCCGGCCAAAGTAGCAGAGGTGTGTGTGTGTCAGGGTGGGGCTTTCTTGACTGTTAACTACCTTTCCTATCCCTGAGTGCAGCTTCCTCTTGCTGCCGTTTCCTGGTGGGCCACTGATTTCATTCGTCACCCAGCTCCTTCATTAAGGGCCCCCCACCACCATGAGCACAGCCCTGCCCTTGCTCCTAGAGACCCACCTCTTAGCCTAGCATGGAGGGTGGGTCTCTGAAGCCCCTGCCCTCCACTCAGAGTAAAAACCTCCAACTGAGTTTCTGGTCTGCTCAGCAGACAGGTGATATTTGAGGCGATAGGCCTCTGGGGAGAGGCTCTGCATCCAAGGGCCCCTGCGGTTCCTGGCAGTGGTCAGAGAGGCCACTCGATGACACGCTCTGAGCAGCAGCCAAGTCAGCTCCAAGAAGACCACATGCAGGATTGAGTTGGAGCAACGCAAGAGCTTTAGGTCATTTAGTCCTCAAAACCACCCTGCAAATTTGGTATTATTATTGTTGTTCCACTTTACAGTTGAGGAAACTGAGACTAACTTGCCACGCAGGTTGCAAATGGTGCGACCAGGTCCCAACCTCCATCTTGTTTGCCTCCAAAGCCTGCTTGCTGTTCCCTCAACACCACGTAGCATCCAAACTAACAGTCACAACTGCCACTTGAGAGTAGCAGCGGGGCTCCAGGTCTCAACACCCTGTTGCCACCAGTCCTCATCATCGCCCTTCAAAGGCTCATCACTGTTTCTCAGAAGCAGAAATTGAAGCTCAGAAAAGCTAAATCCCTTGCCAAGGTCCCACAGCTAGTGAGCAGCAGAGTGGGGACTTTAATCCAGCATCGTGTCGCCCCAATGCCACGCCTTCCACTGCACCTGTCGTCCCCACAGGCTTCCATGGCTCCTGTCACTCCTCCCCATTGGCGTCTCCGGCAGACCACAGCGGAGAGTCATCTGGGGCCCTGGCCTGCCACACCCTCCACCTTCTCAGCAGCGTCTCCTCAGGCAGGGCACACATTGCTCTGGTTTTGCAGAGATTTTAGGAGTGTTTAGATGGGCTTCTAAATAAATAGTTATGTACTTCTATTAAATATCTATAACTAGGGCCGGCCGAGTGGCGTGTTGGTTAAGAGCTGGCTTGGGACGCCAATGGCCCCGGTTCGGATCCCACATATGAGGGCCAGTGACACTGCCCTCTACAGCTAACAACAGCTCCACCTGGAGCTGGGCTGTGTGAGTCCCCAGGACAGCATAGCTGCAGCCTCTGCTGCAGTGGGCTGCCATAGGCTACAGTGAGTGGCCAGCAGCCAGTGTGAGCTGCCAAGAGCCACTGTGAGTGGCCGTCCAGAGGTTGGCAACCGATCTGCCTCACCTGGAAAGAGCGCAATGACAATACCAACATGGGCCAGTGAAGCAATGTCCTCCACAACTAGACTGAAGAACAAGGGGACAGCAACTTGTCTGTTCCCCTTCACCGTTCCCCAATGCTGTTCCCCTGCCCCAATTCCCCAATAAAATCTTAAAAAAAAAAATCTATAACTAGCACCTCAGATCTATGATTTTACAGAACCTCTTACCAAGGATAAAGCTACAAGAAAGGGATCAATTTTACTGATTCCAGTGCCTGGGTCTGACAGTGTGTGAAGGTGGTAAGTGAAGAAGGACTGACGTTTGAGACGTGGGGTGGGAGGAAAGCACAGGGTTTGGAGCTCCAGGGCCAGCCCAGTGGCACCTGCCTTATGTCCCCCTGATGAGTAAAACAAATTCCCATTCAAAATTGTAAGGAACCTATGATCTGATAGGAATTTAGTGCTCAGACATAGAGGTGTTCTGCATAGGCTACAGACTCCTGCTTCAGAGTGCTTGGGCCCTTGGCTTGGGGAATCGGGTGTCCTCCAAGTACCTGCTTGTTTTCCCAGGTCGCCAAAAAGATGTACTCAATGGGCTGCTATGAGATCTCTCTGGGAGACACCATCGGCGTGGGCACCCCTGGGGTCATGAAGGACATGCTGTCTGCTGTCATGCATGAGGTGCCAGTTTCTGCCATGGCTGTCCACTGCCATGACACCTATGGCCAGGCCCTGGCCAACACCTTGGTGGCCCTGCAGGTAATCCAGGCATGCCCTAGGAGAAAAGCATGTCCATGCTCCCAAAGAGCATTGGTGGCAGGACAGCTATGTGTCATCTGTGCTTTCAGCGAGCCTTCGCTGTACTGAATGCTCATACCTGTGTGCTGGGCCCTGGGATGGTCAGGGTGGACACAGACATGTGACCCTGCCCCACAAGTGAGGGGGTTAGGTGGTCATCCTAATGCATTATGACAGATGCCACAGAGGGAGGAGGCATGGGGCTGAGAAATGCCCCCATCCCAGCTGGGAGGCCAGAGAGGATGTGCCAGAAGAGGCCTGAGGGAGGCTTGGAGGGTCAACAGATGATCAAGGGGCAGAAAGCTGGCTTGGCAGCACTGCATTGTCAGGCTAAGGTGGGGTTCAGGGAGCATTCAGGTACCCTCACCCTGTGATAGGATGCCAGGTCGCGCCTCTGTGTGGGGGGAGCAGGCAAAGCGCCAAGCAGTAGGGAGATAGGCAGAGGTCACCCCGAGGGAGTCCAATCACCTCAGGGATTGGACTGAGACCTCAGATTGGGTTTCCCTTGAGGTTTCTTGTAGGCTGGCCACAAATGAGGAGTCCATGGCCTGGCTGCCCATTAGGAGGAAGCTCTGAGTGTCTGACCACAGGCTACCTAGCTGTAGCATTAGTCTGAATCTAACTTGTTGTTTTTAGGTTAGCGGGAGCAATCCAAGACCACCGTTTTTTCTTCCTTTTTCTTTTTTTCTTTCAAGTTATCCCCTACAGGCTCATGTCTTGAAGCTAGGTGATTCTATTACTTTTGGGGTCTGTTTTCTCAGAGTTGTGGTTGTCAAGAGTAAGGCCTGTTTGAGGTTTAAGGAGAGAAGAGAAAAGTGCAACTGTCATCTAAGAGAGTGGGAAGCAGACGGGCCTAGAGAAAGGGCCTAGGCCCCTGGGGTAAGAGGCCATGTCTGGAATTGAGAGCAGCCTTGTTGGGGGAAGGGGCGTATGAATGAATCACAGTAAACAACAAGGGTCTGAAATCCCAACCGTGGGAGGGGGTGTTACTGTAGGTCGGTGATCAGGATGGGCCTCTCTGAGGAGGTGGCTTTCAGGCTGAGCCCTTAAGAGTGAGATGGAACCTTGAAACCATTAAAGGAATTGAGGAAAGGTATTCCTGGAAGAGGAAACAGTGTAAGCCTAAAAAGACTCACTATTCCAGGAGCTAAAAAGAGAAACACTGTCTCTTCTAGTGGGATTTTCACTTCAACAGAATCATAAGCCAGAGGAATGAATAACTCAGTGGAATTTCAGGCAGCAGACAATTGGGTGGCTTACAAGGACCAGCTTTGTAGGCTCCGGTCCCCACAGTGACAGCCATGTTCCACCGTCCTTATGTTTCCAGATGGGAGTGAGTGTCGTGGACTCTTCTGTGGCAGGACTTGGAGGCTGTCCCTATGCACAGGGGGCATCGGGAAACCTGGCAACCGAGGACCTGGTCTATATGCTCTCTGGCTTGGGCATTCACACGGTAAGCCTGCCTGCCCGCTGTGGCAACCTCCCTGAGCTGACCAGAGCTCTGCCTGAAGCCAGAGGACAGATGCTGGTGGGTTTGTTAAGAGATTTTATATGTGTGTTGGGCGGGGGTTGGGGGGGGCAGGAGGGAGGGAGTGGAATTTAAGAGGGGAAAGATGCCAGGGGATTATCGTATGTTTTCGAGAGTGTGATTGATGGAGGCCACAAGGCCAGGTTCTCGGTGTGAGTTTGACAGTTCAGTTTGAGGAGGCACAAGGGTCTAAGGAAAGCTCCGGGAAAAGAATCAGGCGCATGAGTCAGTTCCCTCTGGACCTTTGTTTTGTTCTGTGTCAAGTGAGGGCTGTAGAATTAGACAGCCCCCCAAAGGTTCAGTAAGGGCCCTCAGTGTGGGTTGGAAGCAGTATAGCATGTGTGCTTTGGGATCAGACAGAACTGGGTTTAAAACCTAGTCCTACCACTCACAGGCTGTGTGACCGGACAAATACTTCACCTCTCTGGGCCTACGAAATGGGAATAATAACAGCACCTATCTTGTAGGGCCGTAATGAGGATTAAGAAAATGTAGAATGCTTAGCCCAGAGCCAAGCACACAGTACATCAGTAAATAGGAGCTATTGTTATGAACAGAGGTTTCTGCTCTCTGCCTCACAGCACGCAGGTTTTGACTGTGGGTCAGGCCCTGTGATAGGCCCTGGAGATGGAGCACTGAGCAGAGCTGATCAGATCCCTGTTCTGATGGTGGCACTACAAGGCATTACACAGATTGAGGGAACCCCAGATGCCAGGACACAACCACACATGCAGCTGGCTGGTGTCCCATTGTCAGAGGAACAAAGAGCCTGTTTATCTTCACCTCTACTTTTTCATTATCACAGTTGTCTGTCTAGTCTGTTTCCCTGGGTGTTGAGGGCATTTCATGACTTACTGTATCCTTCACCTTGTTTCTCAAAGGGTGTGAACCTGCAGAAGCTCCTGGAAGCTGGGAACTTTATCTGTCAAGCGCTTAACAGAAAAACCAGCTCCAAAGTGGCTCAGGCTACCTGTAAACTGTGAGCCCCATGCCGACCTGAAGCTCTGGGGACTGTGTGGGAATAGCGCATGCATGGATGATTCACGGATAGACACATGGAAATGGGAATGAAATGAACAGGGGAGGCACCTCACCACCAGCTCTGCACATAGTTCTCTTCTGCAAAAAGGAGGCAAGGGACAGGGCTGTGTGGCCTCAGGGCCCCCTGCCAGACCTGAGTGTGAGTGAGGCTTTGGGGGCTGGACGCCTCCCTGCACCATGGGCCCAACATCCCAGGAATTGAATCCCTGAGAGCACTTGGGAATCCAATTCCCTGGCTTGGGTTGATCCTCTAGTCTCATCTTGGTGAAATCTGTCAGCCGGTTACTCTACACAGCTCAACCCTGCCACAGCCTTGGGGCCATTGGTCTCTGACTTGTAGGGCAAAAGGACATGGAGGGTTTTCCCCCCAAGCTGGCAGAGGGCATTTGCTGAATGGGTGAGGGTTGAGCTTCTGTGGTGGCACCTGCCAACTCCAACACCTCTGGAAAATCTTCACTCTGAACATGATTTATGAAAAACAGCTGTGTAATTAAAGCCTTAATGATAGAGAACCATTTCAGTATTCTGTGCAGATATGTGTACATATGCGAGTGGGGGAATAAAACATTTATTTGCACTCTGAGAGGAAATTAAAGACTATTAACCTCTGGGTTTTCACTGTTTCCCCACCTGAGCCCCAAATTCATAGTGACTGAAAATGGGTGGCTTTGGGGTTACTCAGGGCTGGCCGGAGTGCCCAGGAGAGATTGTTTTGGAGGCTCTTGACTCTGTGACCAGGGCTGCTGTACAGGCTCTCCCGGCGGCAGCAGCAGCCATCTGCACCTCTAGGCCCGGGCAGGGGCAGGTCTGGGCCCCCTGTAGTTCTTTGTATCTCAGCACCCTCCAGTTCTCTGGTGGGTTTTCAAACTAGACTTCCCAGAACCCACGGCCTCTGGGCAACGCCCACCATTCCCTTCAACCAGCGCCGCCCCCTATTGCCTTCGTTCCACGCAGTCGTTATTTCTTACAAGGCTCACTCTGAAGAAAGGATTCGGCAGACACCAAAAGGTTGGAAAACCTGTGGGTGACCTTGGAGCAGGGCTTGTCGGCCTCGCCCCGAGCCTCTGGCTCCTGCCGCGCGCGGGACAGCTGCGGGGCACCGCTGATGAGCCCCATCTCCCGGCTGGAACCCTCCGCTTGCCCAGGGGCGCAGCGCCTGCTTCCAGGGGTCGGGACAAGCGCTCGCGCCTGGTGCGGGTACCCACCCGGCGTGGACCAAGGGAGCGGACCTGCGCCCCTCGGCTGCTAGGCGCCGGGCCCAGCCGCACCTTCTCGCCGACTACCGCCCGGCACTGAATCGGGCCGCCAGCTGCGGACCCGTCCCGGGGCGCGCCGCGCAGGCGCATTGAAGGCGGAGCGCCACTGGTCCTCTCGGCGCCCCGTAGTGTGGTCTCCAGAGTGACACGTTACCTGGGGGCGTGGAAGGGGCGGAACCAGGTGGGCCATCTGCTCTTAAAGGGGCCGCGGCTCGGGAGGCGGGAGGCGGCGCCACTGGAGGTAACGCGGGGCGCGCTGCCCCGAGCAGGTTCTGCACGAGACTGTGGGGCCAGGCGGGCGGGCTCGCGCGGGGCGGGTGGTCCACGGGGAGCGCGGGAGAATTTCGGGGGCCGGGCGGCATTCTGGGCAGAGTCTAGCCAGTGCGGGCCCGCCCCCGCTGCTCCCAGCGCCCGCTGCTGGGGCTGGGACAGCCCCGGTTCATTCATTCCTGGCCTGGGGACGCCTTGCGCGGCCCCCTCCGAGCCATGACTGAAATCCCTGCCCGAGACTATTCTGTTATGCCCCCTCTATTATGCAGACTGGCAACACTGAGGCGGCGACAGCTGCCGTAGGTTGCCCCGCCGGTCCCGGCGAGGCCGCTTGGTTCAGCAATCTCGCTGTCTCCCAGGGCACCCTCCTAGACTACTTTCTGGGGATGCGCACAGTGCGCGGACCTCGGCGAGGTCGGGGTGGGGGTGGCTTCCGCGTCCGGAGCAAAGTCCAGCGGGAAGCAGTGGGGGAAAGGGAGAAGTGCGTGGGTGATGGGCTGACCTGCGAGACTGGAGGTCTGGATTCCAGCCCAGCTATCACTAGCTGTGTGACCGCAGGCAAATTATTTCACCTATCTGATCTTAGTATCCTTATCTGTAAAGTGCCAGTGATAATACCTACTTCATCAGGATGTTGGGGGAATTCGCGAAAAGAATGGAAAAGTGCCCGGTACAGAGCCTGGCGCTCAGCCAAGTTAGTTGGAGCTGGATGAGCCAAAGAGGGTTTTGAGACAGCCAGGAGGAAGGCGGCTGTGGGCCAGGCCGCCCGGAATGAAAGGTCCCAGTGTCTGGGGTCTCCTCCCCGCTCTGCCCGCAGAGTTTGTTCAGGGCGGGATCTACACCTGGCAGTGGAGTCGGCCACGTCTACACCGCCCAACTCAGTAGGGCCTAGAGTTGGGCGGGATCCTTAGCTCCAAATGGGGAGTGATCCTACTGGCCCTGGCATGGGTAGAGGCTGAGCCAGCCTGGCTGACCTGGGGTGGGGCCCACTCCAGGATTGCAGGGCTGCAGCCCCAGAGCTGGGCTCAGCCTGCCTGGCAAAGGACCCCACCCTAAGGGCATTTGGTGTATTTCCTGCTTCCTCCCAGCTGACCTTTGAGGGAGAGGGAGTCAGGGGGCTCTGTACAAGAGGTATTAATCACTGAGCCCAAGAGCCAGTTTACATCCAGTAATGACAGTGGGACGGGAAGGCCTGAGTCTGAGCAGACAGAACTCTTTCTTGGGCTCTTGAAATCCCTGTGCCACTCCATGTTTGCTTCTGTCCAGAACTGTCTAGTTCTTAGACACCTTGGGGCAGGCAGTGTGGGGCCTTAGGTTCCATCATCCCAACCCGCAGTCGAGACAAGAAAATATGGTACCTTTGCGGCAGTCTCCCGACCTGTGTGTACCATGCAACTGGCCTTTTAAAATCACCTCATTTAACCCTTAACTGCCACATGGCATTTGCATAATTATAAGTTCCATCTTACAGCACTGACAACCGAGGCCAAAAGAGGATAAGTAAGTGATCTCTAAGGCCAGAAAATGATGGTATCCAGACTTGGACCAGGGATGACCTCAGAGCCACCCTATTAAGTAGGACACACTACTGCCTTCCTCCGAGGTCAGACTCTAATTGGATGGAGGCTCTGAGTGGGCAGCCTCAGCCACCTCTGAGATTGTGTGTCCTGGGCCAGGTGCGATGGCAGAGAAGGTGCTGGTAACGGGTGGGGCTGGTTACATCGGTAGTCACACGGTGCTGGAGCTGCTGGAGGCTGGCTATTTTCCCGTGGTCATCGACAACTTCCATAATGCCATTCGTGGTGAGTGCGTACTGAGTGTGGGGGGCTTTTGGTGGGGAAGGAAGTAAAACCCTGGGTTCCACTTTTACTTTTGAGGGGTGTGTGTCTGTCTAGTCTTGTGGGAACCCAGGACCCCATGTCCTCTGATTTTGATGGCCTCCATGTGCCCAACCAGGACAGAACTCCATGCCTGAGAGCCTGCGACGGGTTCAGGAGCTGACAGGCCGCTCTTTGGAGTTTGAAGAGATGGACATCTTGGACCAGGCAGCCCTGGAGCATCTCTTCAAAAAGGTGGGGCTGGGCAGGCAGGTGGGCACTGCCAAGGCCAGAGTCTGTAAAGCAGCCTCTGACCCCAGCTTTGCCCCTGCAGCACAGCTTTACGGCTGTCATCCACTTTGCGGGGCTCAAGGCCGTGGGCGAATCAGTGCAGAAGCCCCTGGATTATTACAGAGTTAATCTGACAGGAACCATCCAGCTTCTGGAGGTAAGACGCCAACAAGGACAGACACTGGGAGGGCCCCAGCCAGGCAGGCCGTGTCACAGTGGGCAGTCAGGCAGGGCCCTAGCTGTGTCATCTTGGACACGTTTCTCTACCTTTCAGCCTCAGTCTCCCCATCTGTAAATTGGGTGTGCCCATACCTCAGCCTTACCCACCTATGGAGTAAAGGGGTGGGGATAAAATATGAGGCAGAGGCCATTGACGCCTCCCCTCCACGGCCAGATCATGAGGGCCCACGGGGTGAAGAACCTGGTATTCAGCAGCTCTGCCACCGTGTATGGGAACCCCCAGTACCTGCCCCTGGATGAGGCCCACCCCACAGGTGGCTGTACCAACCCATATGGCAAGTCCAAGTTCTTCATCGAGGAAATGATCCGGGACCTGTGCCAGGCAGACAAGGTGAGCGGTTCCCTTGACACAGCCCTGGCTCTGCCCCTGTGAGTCTGAGGACAGGATCCCAAGCAACCCCCACCAAGGAGGACGTTAAGAGTTCAGGATATGGCAGCGACTACCCATATCCTATGCCTTTCTAGGGGCAGAGATCAGGCACGGGGGTTTTGTGGGAGGAAAAGGGCTCTGGATTGAGCTGGGACATGCAGCCTGCACCCTCACCCCCAGGCGTTTAACCTGTGTCCCGCAGGCCTGGAATGCAGTGCTGCTGCGCTATTTCAACCCCACAGGGGCCCATGCCTCTGGCTGCATCGGTGAGGATCCCCAGGGCATCCCTAACAACCTCATGCCGTATGTATCCCAGGTAAGGGAGAAGGGGAAGGATAGGGGTTGGGGGTAGCCCTAGGGTTGAGGGGTACAGCTGGTGCCAAGGACACGGAAAAAGCCAACCTGACCTCTACCCTAGGTGGCGATTGGGCGACGGGAGGCACTGAATGTCTTTGGCAACGACTATGACACAGAGGATGGCACAGGTGAGCCCAGGACCAGGAGTGGGACTTAAAAGGTGGGACAGGCTATACTATACCAAACCTTCCCACCCACCTCCTCTGCAGGCGTCCGGGATTACATACATGTCGTGGATCTGGCCAAGGGCCACATCGCAGCCTTGAGGAAACTGAAGGAGCAGTGTGGCTGCAGGGTAGGGAGACAAAGGAGAAGCGAGGGAGGGGAGGGATGTGGAGTCCTGGACAAACGAGGCCCAGAGGGGTGGTTAGTCCATCCCCCTCCACAGTCCCTGTTCTCTCCTGGGCAGATCTACAACCTGGGCACAGGCACGGGCTATTCGGTACTGCAGATGGTCCAGGCCATGGAGAAGGCCTCTGGGAAGAAGGTAGACCGTCCACCTTGCCCTGCCCTACCTGACTCTCAGCAGCAGACCTAGCCCCTCCCCTAACCCCTACCTGATGGACTCTGCCTTAGCGCTAGGTGCCTGCGAGCAAGCTCCTGCCCAGCACCTCTGTTTTCTGAAGGCCTGGTCAGCAGCTGGCTGGGCGGGGCCAGGGCTGGCTCAGCTAAGCTATGACCTCTCCCTCTCGCAGATCCCATACAAGGTGGTGGCACGCCGGGAAGGTGATGTGGCTGCCTGTTATGCCAACCCCAGCCTGGCCCTCCGGGAGCTGGGCTGGACAGCAGCCTTAGGGCTGGATAGGATGTGTGAGTGCTAGCCCGACCCCTGGGAGAAAGCTAGGAGGGCGCTGATTTGGTCTGGGTACGCCTACCCTGGGCTACCGGAGGTGGTGGGGACTCGGTATGCCAATGTGGACCTTGACCACACACCTCGCCCCATTGCAGGTGAAGATCTATGGCGCTGGCAGAAGCAGAATCCTTCAGGCTTTGGCACACAGGCCTGAGACCCTCTCCTACCACAGACCAGAAAAGGAAAAGAGTAACAACTGCCTGCTCTCCACAATCTGGCAGGAACCCAGGGCCTCAGAGCCTGCCCTACCTCAAACCCCAGCTGGCCCACTCAGCCCACCAGGCATGAGGCCAAGGGCTCCACTGACCAGGATCGGGGATCTTTTAACTCTTTTTTTCCATAGGGTCTGGGAACCCCTCTGGGTGGGGGAGGCAGGGTCCCAAGATAAAACACCCTCCTCCTAGGCACTAATTTATACTGCTATGAAGACCCTCTCCAAAGTATTTAAAATAAAAAGTTTTCTTACACTGGAGCAGATTCTTACACATGGTCGCTCTACCTCTGGGATAGAATCAGCCAGGCCTGTGAGTTGAAGCAATTTCTTTAATTTTATCGGAATCCAGGACACAACAAGAAAAACACCCAAAACCACATGGAGACAGAAGACGAGACACAACTCCTCCCCCACCTCCCCCTGGCCCTAGAGTGGGGACAATGTGGGGGTGAGACAGCTGGGGGAGACCTTGAGCCTCAGTCCAGCAGCCCTGCAGGCTCCAGGCCTGTGGAGGAGGAAGATGATGGGGAGGCAGGGCCCAGCCCCCAAGTCGGAAAGGGCTGAGGGAAGGCCCCCTCCAAGGACTCTGCCCCCTCACCAACACTTCTGCCCAGGGGCAGGTAGCCCACAGCAGCAAGGGGGCCGAGGGTCATGGACACATTCATGATTGAGAAGCAGCTGGAGTGGAGTCAGGAGAGACACACGATTATCTGGGCAGAATCAGTTGTGGGTGGGGGGTGGATGGGGCCTGGGAGGGCCCCTTGGGCCAAACCCTGAGGTCACAGGAGGGGGCCCAAAGCGGGGCTAGTGAGTGAGGTCCTGAGTGAGTGGGTCAGCGGCTGGGCCCCTTCTCCCGCTGCCTACAGCCCCTCCAATACTGCTGCCAGGGGGCCACCTCCAGGGAAATGAGAGAAGAAAGCAGCCCACCCCTTGCAGACATCTGGGTGGCTGAAGCTAAGAAGGCCTGGCTAGGCCCTGGCCTGCCTGCCCCAGAGGCCTGTGGGAAGAGGGTGGGTCAAGGAGGGTGGGGGCAGGGGCTCGACCGGCTCAGATCCAAGATGGTGCCATGTGTGCTGGGTCCCCTATGAGCTGGGGGACTGCGCAGGGGGCCAGCAACTGGTTAGACAGGAGGCAGCAGCTTCTCAAGAAACTCCTTCACAGCTGCCATCTCCTGGGAGGAAAGGAATTGTGAGAGGCTCCTCGCTGGAGGGAGGAGAGAGGGGTAGGGGCAGGAAGTGGGCCCTCACCACTGACCTGAGGACAGGAGCTGTGCATGACACCTGGGTAAGTCTTGAACTGGACCCTGGCGGGTGTGACAACAGACCGGAGCTTCTCTGCTGTAAGGGCCCCAAACCGGACGGGAACCATGGGGTCCAGCTCCCCATGGCACTGAAGGATGGCCAGGTCCTTGGCACTGCCATTGGCTGCCTGTGGGCCAGACAGGACTCAGAGCAAAGCCAGTGCTTCAGCAGAATCCCCAAGCCACAAGGAGACTCAGCAAGAGGGGGATTGTGGAGATACTCACCTGGGGGAATGCCCGGTGCAGAGGCAGCCAGCAGCTCAATGCCACAATGCCAGCCAGAGGGTGGGGGCAGGTGAGGGCTGTGTAGAGGGACAGGGCCCCACCCTGGAGGGAAGAGAGAATGAGAAGTCATGAGGGCACAGCTCACCTACCCACCACCCACCGCCCTCTCTCTCCCCTCACCTGTGAAAAGCCTCCCAGGACGATACGATTGGCAGGGATCCCATTCTTCATCTCGTGCTCAATCAAGGCCTTTACTGGGGGGAGGGGGCATGACTAGATGGGGGGAAAGCTGCTGGAGGGGCCCAGGGAAGGGGGCCCGACAGAGGCACTGCCGAACACTTTCGGGGGGGCGGGGCTGGAGGGGGAAAGAGGGAGGATGACGAAGAGGGGCTGGGGCCTTACTGTTCTCTGCTGCCTTCTTGATGCCAGCCTCGTCCTCTGGGGCGTCTGGACTCAGCCCCATCAGGTCAAACCTGGGAAAACAGAGGCGTTCGCAGCTCCTGGAAGACCCTGACCAGCCACCCAGAGCTCTCTCAGCTCCCAAATCCCCCCTCCCCAAACTCACCAGGAGGGCATCACCATCTTCATGTTGAGTGTCACAGGGATCCGAGGCCTGAGGAAGGACAGCAAGGAGGTCCACCATGATCCAGAGGGATGAGGCAGCCATAGCAGTAAGCCCAGGAGCAGGCAGAGCAGCCCCTGGGGGCCCCTCCCAACGGGCAGGACCTGTGTTTCAGGTGTTGCCAGGCAACCTGACTCTTAGGGCTGGAAGCTGTGGTTGGGGCATCAGCAGTAGGGATGGAGCAGCAGAGCCCAGCACTCAGGGTTGAAGGGGTTCCAGCTTAGTAGGTGAGTACTTGGGGAACGGGAACGAGGGTCCTGATTCTTACAGGTCTCAGGTCTAGGAGGCCTTGGGCTGGGGCTGGACCCTATTTCTGGGGGCTCCACAGGAGTGAAGGCTGAAAATGGCACTTCTGACTGCCCTGGGTCCAGGCCCCAGGATGCAGCTGGCAGGAGAGAACAGACCTGGGACCACAGGACCACCCCCCAGCCTATTGCCATCCTCAGTCCCTCCCTTGCTAAGGTGACACTCACGCATGGGGACAGATATACTTGACATGAGGAAGCCGGATGGTGGAGAGGGCATCAGCCCAGCTGTGCCTGTAGGAGAAAAGGGAGAGAAGGCAACAATGTGGAGGGGGAGAAAGGGAAGGCAACACAGGTCTCTTCAACCCTGACACGGGGCTTTTCCCCACTTCCCCAGGACACCCCCTCCCCAGCTCACTCACCCTGTGTCTCCAAGTCCATGTAAAAAAATAACCTGGAAAAGAACCAGAGATGGGGAAGAGGAAGTATTGCCATCATTCTCCACTGTCCTCTAACTTCTGGCCACCCCTCCCCAACCCCCAAGGACTTGGGGGGGGAAATGAGGTAGCAGCCAAACAGGTTATTAACCCCCTGCCTCTGGGCTCCAGGCTGCTGCTCCCTTCTCATCACTACCACCTCCATTTTTCCCACGCCCCTCTAGCCAGCTCCCCAGCTGGCCTGGGGGCCGCGGTGGATAGGAGGAGACCCTTACTCACCGCAGCTGTTTCCCGCTCAGCTCCAGACACAGTGGCAGCATCGGTGAGCAGGGGCACAGACATGGTGTTACCACACATACACTGCAGGGCTCCAGGCTGGGGCCTGTGCAAATTCAGGGGAGTAAAGAGCAGGCTTAGGCAGGGGAGAGACTCCTAACACAGGGGCAGAGCCTCAAACCCAGGGTCTACCCAGGCCATCAACTACCCACAGCACCCTGGATTCTGTCCTGGGCACAAAGAAAAGGTAGGCAAGAAATCCCAGCCAGAGCCGGTAGGAAGTTTGCTTCCATTCCAGGGCAGAGAAGAAGAGGTGGCCCCTCTCGTGTCCCCCTGGTTCTGGCCACCACACAGCCTGAGCTTGCTGGAGATGGGCAGAGGCAGGGCTTAGGGACTGTGGGAGAGGGGAGCCAGGGCATCCTCAGCTGCATTCCCCCCAACGAACAGCCCTTAGCAGACAGCTGCCTCCTCCAAGCCCCCCAATCCTTCCCCTTCTCTAGAGCCCCTGGGTGCCCTCCTCCCCAGCCCTACTTGGAAATGAAGGAGAGAAACATGCCACAGAAATATGCTTCCAGCCCTTACCCCCCCACACACACATTTTCTCCAACCTCCCTCCCATCCAGCCCCCACCCAGCCTTCACAGCAGTTTCGGCTCAGCCATTCCCAGAGCCCCTGGAGGCTGCTCATCACCCCACGGACTCGGGTCTACCACCTACCCCCTAACCGGTGACCCACGCCTCCCTTGAATGGGGCAACTTGCTGCTGCTTCTGCCCACTGACTCCAGATGGGTCCCCCAGCTTGACTATGCTCTGGGACTCCCAAACACACAGAAGAATGTCAGGCTGGCGGGCTCCTTCCCATCCTTAGCATCCTCCAAACTCCCCAGAAGCTTCTGCTACATGCCCCTCACTGCCTACCTTTCCCTGCATCGCCCACCCCTCCAGTGCCCCCAACTGGCTTCCACCTTCCCTCTCTGACGCCAAGTGCACCTCTCCACAGTGGGACCCCCTCAGCTCTGACCCTGGGGTCCACCTTCCCACAAGGGAATGAATGCACCTTTCGTCCTCAGATGGGATTCTCTTCCTTCCCTGCTGGGCGACTTTCATCTCTTATCCCAGGGTCCCCCCTTCTCAGAAAGGTGCCTCCCCCAGCACGACCTAGGATCTGCCTCCCACCCCAATCCAGGGTCTCCCACGCTACACAATGGGAACCTCTGTGCTGACCAAGGGTCGCCTTCTCTCGATAGTGACATTTCCTACCCGGATGCAGGACCCGCTCCTGCCCACAAATGGGCGTTCTGCCTTTGACCCTGAGGGGCCCCGGCCCCGCAATGGGAGCTTTCCCTTCCGACCCTAGGTCCCTCTCATCACGCCCGGACCCCCACGTCTTACCCCTCTCTACCCCGAAGCCCCCCAGACGGGCCAGCCCCTCTCCGCATCTCACTCCCCAGCCCCCATCTCTGCGGTCCCCTCCCCACTTGCCAGGACCCTCGCTGCGGCCCGACCTCTTCCAGTGCCCCCCCCGTCTGCCGGCGGGCCCGGGGCCACGGTACCTCCACTCCCGGGGGGTTCCAAGACCTCTAAGCGACTCTCCTCTTTCTCCCGCACAGACACACACTCTTCCCCCTCGGCCGCCCCCGCCGGAACTTCCGTTCGCGTCCCGGGAACCCAGCCATCGCGCTGCCGGAAGTAGCCTGGCCAGCGGCACGGAAGCCGGAAGTGGGCGTCGGGCTCCCCCCAGCTAGGCGCTGCCATGTCGGGTGCGGTGGGGCCACGCCCTGTCATTAAGCCCCGGAGTCACCTGCGGAATCCGGACAGTGCATCCGAGACTCCCACTTGCAGTCGCCACCCGTGCGCCTCCTGGAGGAAAGCTATCCAGAAGGAGAGGCGTTCCTCACGGGAGCATCGAGTTTCCCACCTTCCCATCGCCAGGGGCGACACTCCCTTCTGGTCTTGGGTATCGCTGGCTTTCATGCCCTCTCCCAGGATCATGGATGGAATCCTACGCTGAACTGAAAAGGTCCTTAGAGGCCATCGAGTCCTCCAGTCTTACTGTAAAGATGAGGAAATTCTGAGGCCCAGGGAGGGGAAGTAAACAGCAACCTCAGGATGACTGTAATGCTGCCTCTGCACTGGCTTACTGGGCGGTAAAATGGTGATAATAACCACCCTGCCCACTTCATAGCTTTGCTGGTAGGCTCAAATGAGGTCGTGTGGAAATGCTTTATACGCTGTAAAATCAGTGTGAGGCCTTAATGACTCTAAAAGGACCCTGGGAAAATAACACAGGCCCTAACAGGACAGCTGGACGGGCATTGGAAGTGTTGTCTTTGCCCTCGACAAGCAACGCCATGCAGACAGTGCACAAAATACCACCATCAATGAGCTTCAGTTGTTAAGAACAAAAAGAGCTGTATTTGGGCACCACTGAGTCACCGTTTGCTCCTTGCTGCACTGGTAAACTGGGAATGGGGCTCAGGGTCCACAGAAAGGCTCCAAGGGAAGGCAGACAGAGATGAAGGCCCATGTTCCTCAAAGAACATGTGGGCATCCACAAACAGGAAATGAGTCATGCTCATCCCTCAGCGTAACCTACACTAGTTTTTCTTTGAATTGAAAAAAACAGTACACTTGGAAGCTCAACAAAGCACTTTATCCCAGGGTAAGAGACAATTTGGTCTTAAGTCCTTAACAGGACTTCAGTGGGCGTCGGGCTTTCACCAGATAGGAGCTGCCATGTTGGATACGGTGGGGCCTCTCCCTGCAACAGGACAGCTGGACAGGCATCGGAAGTGTTGTCTTTGCCCTCACAAAGACAGAGCCTAAAATACCAGGATTCCAAGCAGGAAAGCTTTGGGTCCAGGGGTCCACAGCAAGCCAAAGACCCAGGACTAGGACCAGATGTCAGAGAGGAAATGAGTGGGTCAAGACAACACAGCAGCTCCTACTCTCAACAGAATCCTTGCTAGGTCTGCTTATGAAAGAATGAACAATTTTTCCTGCACCTCCAGTCACCGGAGACACTGTTGCACTTTGTGAAATTCTCCAGAGTGGAGCATCAAATTCAGAAGCCCAGTCCCAGAGGCTACCTGTGATTAGTGCTTTAACCAGTGGAATAAAGGGCTATTCTGTTTTAAGATTGCTAACGCCGGTTACCCCACTCCAAATGAAAACATAATCCTTTTTTTTTTTTTTTTTTAAAGATTTGGGGAATTGGGAAAGGGGGACAGACAAGTTGCTGTCCTTTTGTTCTTCAGTCTAGTTGTGAAGGACTTCGCTTCACTGGCCCATGTTGGTATTGTGATCATTGCACTCTTCCCAGCTGAGGCAATCATTTGCCGGCCATTGGATGGCCGCTCACGGCGGCTCATGGCAGCTCATGAAAGTACACGCCAGCTGCTGGCCAGCCCAACTGCAGCCTATGCCTCACCAGCGACTCATGGCAGCCCAGCTCCAGGTCAAGCTGTTGTTCACCATTTTAGCTGTAGAGGGCGCAGCATTACTGGCCTCATGTGGGATCCAAACCGGGGCCCTGATGCTCAGAGCTGGCATCCCAAGCCAACTCTTAACCAACACGCCACTCAGCCGGCCCCAGCATAGCCCTTCTTTTCTCTCTAAAATGATCCAACTGAAATAAGGAGGCTGTGGCTGAAACTGAGGAGTAGGACCCTCAATGCAGCAAGAACTGCATTTGCATTCTGGCTGATTTTAGAAATTTTGCTTAACAAACCTTTGTGGTGGCAGGCTTTACCTAGGACAGGCTGGAGAAACAGTGGGCTTGTCCTCCTAACAGTGTGGGTCAACCCCTCAGAAGAATTCTCTCAAGAAGATCAGATTCAACACTCATTACCTTTATCATTTGTTTCTATTTTCTGCAAGGGAGAGAATACTGACCATCTGAAATGCACTCTTTGTAGATACTTAAATTCTTTCCAATTGCTGCCCTAACTTTCAAAATTTAAGTCCAAAGTCTTGGATCCACCTACAGACTGCATGTGTTGCTCACTTTCCTCGCCCTCATTTCTTCTGAGCTCCAGAATCTGTTCTCTCTCTTTTTTGTAAATGTCACTCCACAAGTTTCTTCCTTTCATGAGAAATGGAATATAGATTTTAATCTCAACTTCTTTACAAAATGTGAGTGGGTGGCTGCAGGAGTGTTTTTAGCCTACTGAATAGAATTAAGCTTGACCTTTCCTGGAGAAACTGATCTAGTCTTGAAACAATAACAAATTTCAAAGTCCCATATAGTTCCCAGTAAAGTTAAGTTTCATCAGTACTACCAAGAACTCTAAAGAATATACAAACATTAAGTCTGGCAAGGATTTATTAGGAAGCTTATTTAGTCACAGTGAATAAAAAGTCATGAACAGAAGAAATGAGAGCTCCACATTCTGGCACTTGGTTTACAATACTAGTTAGAAGCTAATAAATATTAAGGATGTCCCAAGGGGAATCTTACCTAAATCCCAACCTTACCTTGACCAGGATACCCACAAACATAGTAATGATGCCCATGCTCTCCCAGACTGCTTACCTAGGCAGTAGGAAAAAAGACCTTATCCTCAAGATATTAATTAAGCGTCATCAGGAGATTCCTGCTCTTCTAGCTATAACCATAGGAGACTAATGCATGACAGAAACTCCAAGCTGGGCAAGTTGACAAGAATGCTCAACGATGACAGGGACAAGGGGCAAGCAGGGACATGAACTTCTAGTTGGAGACCCTCCTGATGGCTAATGCAAACACAAGGCTGAGGCTTCAGAAAGTTTACTGCAGCCCAGAAATAGTTTCCATTTTTTTAAAAACAAGTCACACAAAAATCCTGCCACAAAACAAGATACTTGGAATCCATAATGACTTGGCCATAATGACTGAAAAGGCAGATATTATCCATGACTGCCAGATGCTGACCAGCCCAAGACCCAATTTCTATGGGACCCTAGAGAACCACAATTGTCCCCTGGCATCCACACAACCCTTCCATAGGCCAGTTTTCTGCAGTGAGTCCCAAAGACAAAACTTGGCAAAGGCTGTGGCAGCCAACTCCTCTGGAGTCCCATTTCTTTGTCCTTCCCAACAGGTTGTCATACATCTTCACTGACACAGAGCCTCTGTGGGAGCCTTGGCAGCCCTTAGGAAATGAAGTGTGTCTGTGGGGTAACCTGGTGGACCTTGTGGTCTGCTGGGTTGGCTGATGCTTCATAATTGCAGATGGTCACTTCATGTCGGCGAAACTGCAAGAAAATGGAGAGGCTGGGTCACCTGGCCAGTCCCCACACCACACACTGGAGTAGTCCTTATTCAGGTCCATTTCTAGAAGTCAACATCTAAGCTCTTCCCCTTTCTGATACTTTTTTATCTTGAGAAGTCTGCCAAGTCATTATCAACAAGTCACCCCGTAACTTATCAGAATCATTCCCCCACTATACCAGAGGCACCATGAGAAGACAACCATGTCTATCTCCTTTATCATCTTATTTCCTATGCCTAGGACAAGAACGGTTATAAAAAATGTTGAATGAAGGAGGGCCGGCCAAGTGGCACACTGGTTAAGAGCTGGCTTGGGAGCGCCAGCTCTGAACAGCAGGGCCCCGGTTCAGATCCCACATGAGAGCCAGTGACACTGCGCCCTCTACAGCTAAGATGGTGAACAACGGCTCCACCTGGAGCTGGGCTGCCATGAGTCACGGGCGACAGCATAGGCTGCAGTGGCGCTGCCGTAAGCTTCCGTGAGTGGCTGGCAGCAGATCTACCTCACCAGGGAAGAGCGCAATGATCACAATACCAACATGGGACAGTGAAGCCACGTTCTCCACAACTAGACTGAAGAGTAAAAGGACAGCAACTTGTCTGTTCCCCTTCCCTGATTCCCCAAATTTGTTCCCCTTCCCCAATTTCCCAATAAAACCTTTAAAAACAAACAAACAAAATGTTGAATGAAGGAAACAATTTTAAAGTGAAAAACTGAACTGATATCAGTTGTGTTATTTCCACCCCCTTAAAAATGCCTATAGCCTGTCAAATGGGAGGAACAGTTTACAGTGATGAAACCAAGAAAAATTATACACAGACTGGGAGTAATCAATGTCTCAACTTGCTCTTCTCCTATTTTTAAAGCTCGCACTACCACAGCATGCAGATATAGACACATATATACATATATTGGAGGGGACAATAACATTTCAAACCCCATCTTACCTCAGTCCATTCTCCTCTCAGGCCAATATAAAAGACCTTTGTAGTATCTGCTCCAAAGTTTTTTGAAATATGAATTGAGAGATGATAGACATTGGAAAAACGAGAAATTCTAGAGTGTGTAAAGGAATGGGGAGAGAAGACATAGGTTAGAGTTCAATGAATATCGCACCACCATTTCAAAAACAATTCCAGTTCCAAGTTGTGGTAAAACTCAGGCAAATGTCAGAGAACATTCCTGCAGTCTTACGTCTCATTTTTCTCCTTTGGACAAGCAATTAATTCTGTGAACATTTACTGAGCATTTGCCAGACCCTGCCCCAAGGCAGTAGGGATAGGAAAAAATGAACCCACACTGCCCCCGGTCTCACAAAGCAGGATTTTAAAATGCTGTATGACAAGCAGGGATTCTAAAGCAAATTCAGTGTTGACCTCACATTAGGAAGGAGAGAGAACTAGTGAAGAAAAAAGGTGGTCATGTGTCCCTTAGCCTGCTGTAAGCCAATTATGCACACAGGAATTCTGAAAACATCTTTCCTAAGAACATCGGAGGAGCTCACTGAGACCTGCCAATTGCTCACAAGTTAACAAATCTGTGGTTTGCACCAAATCTCTGCCAAAAATTGACCAAGCCAAGGATCAAGCCTACTCCATTGTTTTAACTTGTTTCTGATATTAAGAGAGCAGGAGATGGGCCAAAAATAAACTGCAAGCCTGGTAAGTGCTAATGCATAGATGCTCACGGAAAATGAGGGAATGCCTGCTGTTCCTCAGAAGCCACAGAGAATAGAAGACAGGCCCAGTGCTTACTTTGTAGCATATTCTAATTCTCCTGTAAGATCCCGGTTCAGACTAAAGGTCTGATCTGGCTCCCTGTCTGTATCATCAAAGGACATCTGTGGAATGTTCTTGTACCTAAGAAAACAAAGGAAAGAAAAATCAAGAAATATACATTATTACATCTTTCAGGTTTTCAAAACTTCCTACTGGTATTCAACTATCTTCAGTTCTATCAAAAGGAGATCAAATTTTGGAAATGGCATTTTACTAGCATTGATACACAAGTATCTTTAATCCAACAAGAAAAGAGCTGAGATTTGCAACAGAAGCCAATGGCATCTCTGAGTGGGTTAGGATCACATGAGAAGCAATGCACAAAGAAATAGCTCAAACTAGGTCACACGCAGCCAATGCATGGAGAAAATAAGCAACTCAGCACGCTCAGACCAAGCTGAGGATGTTTAAATAAAACAGCTTACTCATGGGGGGATAATACTTCAGCAGAAACATATTAAATACAGTTAAGAGATAAGATCAGGTAACCCAATGCTCAAGCATTTTTTTGTGTTCAAAATTACCCTTTATACTGAGTCATCTTATAATTCTTTAAAAAAAAATACAATTTGGGGATTTCTGTTTTGAAAGGAGCACAAAAGGCTGCAAACTCACAATGGGCTTTTGGAAAAGTCAAGTAAAATTGCTAGTAAAGAAAACATTTTTCAAGGAAACCACTGTCTCCCCTATAATCCACAAATTCTCAAGGACCAAGCTGCACACCCCCACAACCTTTTAGAGTGTTTTATTAACACCCACACAGGAGGGGCCTAGGTGTTAGCTGCAGCAAAATACACGTGATTCAAGAAAACAAATGTTTGCTTCAAAGTGTTTCTAAGAATGATGCACAGAATACTACTAATAACTGAACATTTATGAGCAGCATTATGAGAGGCGGTGGAGCAGCACTGTAGTTAAAAGCAGTGTCTCTGGAGCCAGGCTTCCTAGGTTTGAAGACTGGCTCTGTCACTTACCAGCTGTGTAATTTTGGGCAAGTGATTTAACCTCTCTGTGTCTGTTTCCTCATCTGTAAAATGGGGATAGTGATAGTACATATCCCATAGTTGATGTGCAGATTAAATTGAATCAATTCTAAGAGACACATATATTAAAAAAGCTTTACTATGGAAAATTTCAAACATACACAAAAGCAGCAAGAATAATATAATGAATCTCCATTACACGTATTACTCAGCTTCAATAATCCACAGTATGCTGATTTTGTCTATCAACCCCATTTTGTTTGTGCTTGATAATTTAAAGCAATCCTGAACATATCATTTCACTCATACATATATCAGTATGTATCTCTAAAAAAATAAGGACTTCTTAAAAAAAAACAAAAACAACCTATCATAGCACTTTACAAAAATTAACAATTCTTTAATATCATCTAATACCTAGTCTGTGTTCAAAGTTCACTGATTTAAGTCTCAAATTTTCTGGATGTTTCGATGGCTTGTCATAGTGGAATAGACAATACTGCGTTTATTAATGGTACATAAAATACTGGTGCATTTTACAATCAATGACATCTTAGATTCAGTAAAGTATAATACATGTAAAGTACTTAGAACTGAGGGCTATGCAAGTATTTGCACCTGCTCTTCCAAAACAGGGCATTTGCTGTGTTCCAGACTTATTATAAGCTCTTTACATGTTTGTTTTTTTGTTTGTTTGTTTTAATTGGGGAACAGTGTGTTTTTCCAGGACCCATCAGCTCCAAGTCAAGTAGTTGTTTCTATCTAGTTGTGGAGGGTGAGGTTCAGTGGCCCATGCGGGGATCGAACCAGCAACCTTGGTGTTATGAGCACTGCGTTCTAACTAACTGAGCTAACCGGCCATCCTCGTTAGCCCAAATGTTTTATCTCATTTAATTCTCTACAAACTTACAAGATTCATAGTATTACTATTGCCATTTAACATGAGAAAATTGAGATTAGAGAAAATAAGAAATGTTCCAAAGTCATGCAGCTAGCAAGTGGTACAGCCAGAATTTGAACCCCAACAGTTTATTCAAGAGCCCACTCTTAACCACAAAGCAACATGAATGTCTAGCCTTCTCAAGCCAATCCATCTCCCACATAAATTTAGTCTCCAAAAAGCATCAACTCAAATATATTTTGGTTCTCTAAAATCATCAAATACATGGAGTTGCTTTCAAATGCATGTTTCTAACATTCTAAAACAGTGTCAATTTCTTAAACCTCATATTGATCAATTTTTCAGAAGAAATTTTTATAAAATGTTTTTGTAAAAACATTTTTCTTGGGCCGGCCGAGTGGCGCAGTGGTTGGGAGCTGGCTTGGGATGCCAGCGGCCCCGATTCGGATCCCACATATGAGGGCCAGTGACCCTGCCCTCTAAAAATTTTCTTTTACAAACAAATTTTATGTAAAGCTCTTCTGATATGTTTCTCCAACATGCTGAAAGAGGTTCTCCTTTCTTTCAGGCAAGTTTTTAAAAAGGGAATACTAGCTTTGATGGTAACAGATCCAGTGTTGCAAGACATATTATATATAAAAGTTTGCTAACTAAAGGCCACACAAATTCATGTGGAGTAATTCCATGTAAACAAAATGCATGAAAGATTACAACTGTATGAAATAGTAAGGGGACATTTTGAAGCTAACCCCAAGAGTAGACTCTATCAAAACCATTTGAGATCTGCAGCTGTGTTACTAAGAAAACTGCAAAGTCATCAACAATTGGCATTTATAGGATGCTCTCTGGATGAATGGTGCCACAACAAGCACTTTGAAAAGAGCCAAGCTGTTAGCCTTAAAGATGTTTAACCTAAAAAATTTGTTAATTCAGGGAGGTGAGTGTATTCTGATACAGAACAGGACCAAGGTTTTTTTTTAAGGGGGAGAGGAGATATTTAACCCAGTAAAAAGAAAAAAATTATATTATTCTGGAATAAAGTGCCAGCAGAGGAAACAGAAAGAGAACTAGGAGCTTCTTGAGGGCCTAAGCCCTTGCCACTTACAGTCTCATCTCAGAGGGGTGTGAGTCATCATCCTCTCCTATTATAATGATGCCTTTGAGCTTGACATTGCCTGTAAATCTGCCAGAATGCAAAAGAGATGGTTGTCAACATGGGTTTGAATCTCTGCTTAGCTGTGTGACCCTGGCCAAGACCCTCCCCTTTGTGGGCTTCAGTTTGCTCATGTGTCAGACTTGTGCTAGATAATTTCTTAGATCCTGTCTGCCTCTGGCATTTTGCAGTTCTAAGACATTTACCTTCACTTCTCAGTCATCTTTCAACAAATACACCTTTTCCAGTCTGCACCACGAAAGCGATGATGATTTCTCCTCAAACCCACCATGGTAATTTATCCCATTTCTAGACACAGTTGGTTGTTCACACAACCAGTGAATGAATTCTGTTAAAGTAACTGGGTACAGTCTCTTTAGCCTGAGGTAAGCACCAATTAGATACTTACGGAATATTAAACAGAAGCTCTTCATCTGCATCACTTTCAACAAACTGGAGGGGACGGGGAGGGGAAGGGAGAAAGCAACAAATATTTGCTGAGAGCCTACAATTTCAGGCATCTTCTATTCTGTTCTACAACTGGAGTGCAACGCAAATAAACAGTCCACCTCCCTGGGTTTTCCAGCACTTAATAGCCACAGACCATCCAATCAGAGGGTTCTTAACGGGGAGCCCATGAATGAAGGTCCAGGGCCGGCTAGCCTCCTGAAATGGTGTGCAAAAGATCTGTGCCTCTGCGGCTCACAGCTTTCCAACGGCTCTGTGACCCCACAGTGATAAATGCTCTAGGCAGGATAACACACTTCATGTGCCTCGGCTGGTCTTTGATCTTCACCAGGCGATGTGATCAGGCAGTCACTGGCACTAGTGGTCAATCGGCAGGAAAAACGCCCTGGCGGCCATCCTCCCTCACTGCCCACCGAGGCCCTGGACCAGAGCGCTGGCTGCGTAAAGCCAAAGCGCCCTTTCCTTCTCTGGGCCTCAGCTCCTCGCTCTGCAAAATGGGGAGCCTCGGTTCTGTCGGGCTCCCAAAGCGGCTGGCAGGGGACCGGCAAGGGAAAGCCTTGCCTGGCAATCGGGCTGTCGTTATTTTTTAACGTCAGGAAGGAGGCCGCCGGAGTCGGGCAGGTCCCCGCCTCGCCCGCCCCAGGCCCGCGGAGGCCCACCTTGGAGCGGTCGGCCCGCTCCTCCCACGGCTTGAAGACGCCGCGGCCGCTGCCCTCCCGGCTCTCGTTGAGGCACTGCAGCCGCTCCAGGTCGATGCGCAGGTACAGGCCGTAGGCCAGGCCGCGCTGCTCGGGTGGCTCCTCCCGTTCGGCGGCGCACTGGCAGCCGCCCCCGCCATGGCTGTGTCCGTGAGACATGGCGACCCCGCCGCCCGCGCTGCCTCTGAGCCCGGTGGCCGCAATTAGCACCGCGCTCCCGCCGTCCCCGGCCGCCAAGCGCGCCTGGGCCGTCGCGTCGTAAAAGGCGCGCCGACGTGGCGCATGCGTCCAGGGAGGAAGGGGCGGGGCTCCGAGAGGATTGACGTTTGACCAGCGCTTCCAGGTGCCTGGGAGTTAATGTTGATTCTTTCAGTCCTGGAGACGGATGCGATTGCTCTCCCAGCTTCACAGGCATGGAACCTGCACCGCAGAGAGGTTAAGCTGGCGTTCCGAGTAAACGGTGGCGGCTGGGTTTCGGATCCTTCTGGTTTGGGGGAGCCGGTGGAGGAAAGCGTGCGCAGTGATAAGGCCCTGAGGAGCAGGGAGCACAATGTTATCACCGCCTCACATGTGCACGCTTAGGCGCTCAGAGCTCACAAACCTACTTTTCGTAACCGCTGTCTTCACAGTGGGCTTAGCGGTCGAAAGCATGGTCTTTATGAATGGCCGGATCTGAAGACAAGTCCTGGGTCTGCTAACAACGGTATACTCTGAACAAGTCATTTCCCCCATCCCGAGACTTCGTTTCCTTGTATGTAAAGTGGGAATGATAATATCTGTTTCGTAGGATCACAGTGAGTATTAAATGAAAAAAAAATGCACTTAAGGGCCAGCCAAGTGGCTCGTTGGTTAAGAGCTGGCTTGGGATGCCAGCGACCCCCGTTCGGATCCTACATATGAGGGCCAGTGACCCTGCCCTCTACAGCTAAGATGGTGAATGACAGCTCCACCTGGAGCTGGGCTGCTGTGAGTCCCCAGGACGGAATAGCTGCAGCCCCTGCTGCAGTGGGCTGCCATAGGCTACAGTGAGCAGTCGGCAGCTGGTGTGAGCTGCCAAGAGCTGCTGTGAGGGGCCATCCAGAGGCCAGCGACTGATTTGCCTCACCCAGGAAGAGCGTAATGATGACACCAACATTGGCCAGTGAAGCAATGTCCTCCACAACTAGACTGAAGAACAAAAGGACAGCAACTTATCTGTTCCCCTTCCCTGATTCCCCAATGCTGTTCCCTTCCCCCAATTCCCCAATAAAATCTTTTAAAAAAAAAAATGCACTTAAAGAGGTCAGCACAATGGCTGACACATAGTAAGAATTCAATAACTGAGTCAGATCTTGATTCAAATCCAAGCACCGCCACTTACTAGCTGTGTGGCCTTGGGTAAGTGACTTAACCTCTCTGAGTCTCAGTGTACTCCCTTTAAAGTACAAAGATTGGACTAGATGACCTTTAAGCCCCCACCCCACCCTACCTCCATGTGATTTTTCAGAGCAGTTTTTTCAAATGGCTGGTTGTGACCAATTAATTGGTCTTAAAATCCACTTAGAGGATTGTGACCAGCATTCAAAAAATAAAATAGAATAGAAAGTTCAAAATGTATCACACATTTTAAGTGTCAGTTTATGGAACTTTTGTTTCAGTTTCGGGTTTGTGTACCCAGGTGCAATGTAAAATGTTTTTCATATTGTGGGTTGAGGTTAAAAGAATTGAAAGCCACTGTTTAGAGTTGAAATGATTTTGGTTTCAAGATAGAATGTGTTCTTACTCCTTGGTGGGGAGGGGGAAAGACAGAGGCTGTAGAGAGAGTTATGGGATATTCTAGATATTGCCTGCCCTTCACTTCTGGCTCTGGAGTGTCCAGATAAGACTGTGGGCTGGGGAAATACAAACCAAAATAATCGTATGTTCAAGCTCATTCAGAAATATTTTGATGTCCTAGTTCAATTCTTTGTGAAATAGGCAAACTTGCTTCTGGTTCATAGTAGCTCATTGACATGCTTTCACATCACAGTTTCAGGCAAGGAGCCTGGTACATGGCAGAAGCTTAGTAAATGTTTGTTTAATTGAACGATACACTCAGTAGCCTTTCTCTGGAAAGACAGTGTTCCATTGCAGGACCAACACAGCCTCACCAAGGACTTCTACTCACTTTTGGCTTCTTTCCTGTCATTTTTCCCACATTTTTATCCTTCACTGATTTGTTGAGCACTGTGTACTGGTCATTGTGCTAAGCATGTTATTTGTCACATGAACTTTTTTTTTCTTTTTTTTATTGGGGAACATTGTGTTTTCCCAGGATCCATCAGCTCCAAGTCAAGTAGTTGTTTCAATCTAGTTTTGGAGGGCACAGCTCCGTGGCCCAGGTGGGGAATGAGCCGGCAACCTTGGTGTTATGAGCACTGCGCTCTAACAAACTGAGCTAAGTCGCCATCCCCGTCACATGAACCTTAAGAGATAATAGTGTTACCCAAAGTCACCTCCAATTTGAAGATGAGGAAAACAGGCTGAATTAACTTGCCCAAAATCAAATGAGGTTAGGAAGTAACCAGGCATTGAGCACATTCTATAGTTTCCTGAAACAAAAGGTGCACATGAAGTAAATGTTGTATCAACTAGCTTATGCTGTGTAAAGAATCACCCCCAAACTTAAAAGCTTTAAACAACAAGCATTTATTATTTCTCATGACTGGAGATTGCCTGGGAAGTCCTTTTCTGGGCTGGTTGGCTCAGGCTAGTTTGCAATGGCCTCATTCACATGTCTAGTTGATATTGGCTGTCAGTTGAGGCAATTGGCCATGTGTCTACAGCCAGCTCCCTGAGCTTAGTCACAGGGCAGACTCGCAGAGTTCCAGGAGCAAGAGAGAGAAGACCCAGCTGCGCAAACACTTTTTAACTCTCGGCTTCTGTAGTATTTGCTAATGTCCCTTCAGCCAAAACAAGTTTCACTGGCCAAATCCAAACTCAAGGGTGGAGAAATAGACTTCACCTTTTGATGGGAAGAACTGCAAAATACTGTGGCTCACCCCACCCCACCCCACCCCCAATATACCTGTATTAGTTATCTTGCTGTGTAACAAATTACTCCCAAACTTAATGGCTTAAAACAGCCATGAACATTTATCTCACAATTTCTTGCCTAGCTGAGTGGTTCTGGCTTGGCTCTCTCATGAGCCCAAAGTCTGGCTGGCACATTCGTCTTGGTTGTTGGCAGGAGGCCTCAGTTCCTTGCCATATGGACTTCTTCCTAGGACTGCTTGAGTGTCCTCATGACATAGTGGCCGGCTTTCACCAAAGCAGGTGATCCAAGAGAGAGCAAGATAAAAACCATATGTCTTTTATGACCTAGCTTTAGAAGTCAAATACCGTCAATTCTGCAATATTGCATAGATTAGCCATATTCAAGGGTGTGAATACCAGGCAGTAGGACTCATTAGAGGCTACCTTCGAGGTGGCTACCACTCTACCATACATGTTAAGTGACCACTGAAAATCTCTTAATTCTTCTCGTCTATGTACTTAGTAATTTGGCTGAGGATTGAATTATCTCAGAATTTTGAAGATATTGCTCTGTTTTCTTCTAGCTTTGAGAAGTACAATGTCGTTCTGACTCCTGATTCTTTGTCTGGGTTTCTTCCCACTCCCTTGCTGAAAGCTTTTAAGATTTTTCTCTTGGTCCCTAGTATTCTGAAATTTGATGCTATTGTGGCTGATTAGTCATTCATCATGCCAGATATCTGATGGACGCTTTCAATTTAGAAACCCCTAGAACACACAGTGAGCATACAGGTTAGGACATCTGCATGCATGTGTACAAAGTCCCTGGCAGGGAAGCATATTTAGGGGTATGAAGAGAAAGGGAGGAGGGGCTAGGGTCCTGCTACCTCCCATCCCTCATCCCCACACCAACCACCTTCGAGTGCAAAGTTCCAAGAGACTCAGAAATTTGAATGTGGCCTCCCAGGATATTGTGAAGGTTTATTTGTCAAGATATCAGAATAGGCTGTGTTTTAGTTAACGTTTTATGAAGTCCATTTATAACTTTTCAAGTATGCTTTCATTTGTACTTTTGCTCCATTCCCACAAATATTAGGTATGGCCTGCTGGGCAAGTTGCTTAGCTTCTCTAAGCCTCACATTTGTCGTATATAAAATGGGAATACTAAGAGTACCTACGCTGTAGGGTTTTCTCATGAGGGTAATATGAGATAGTGCATGAAAAAGTGTTTGGAACATCTGTTCCATAGGAAAAGGGAAACAGTGTCTATTATTATTGCCAAGAGCAAGACTTTTGGCTCAGCTCCCCCGTCTGGTAGGATGGGAAACTGCAATTGCTCAGGGGGCTGGATTGGGAAGAAACGAGCCTTTACAAGGTAGCCCAGCTCTGATTTGGGAATAATGCTTTTTTGCCTCTGCTTACTCTGCCTGTCCCTTCTCTTGCACTTCTATGTTGCAGGGATGTCTGAGGACAAATGGAATTCTCACCAACTTCTAGGACTACTCTGGGGGCAGGTAGGAAAAGCTTCCAATATTTTTCTTTCTCTTATTCCAGGCTCTATCTGCAAACATTTCGGTAACTCAACAACTGATGAATTTGTATCAGTTTTCCCTTGTCTACTGTCTCAATTAGGCTGGGAGAAACTCACTGGTTTCCTGTTACTTTTGAATGCTTCTTTGTGGCAAATTGAGAGTATAGTAACAATAATAGCTATCAACCATATGACAGTAACAATGTGCCAAACAGTCTCAAGGGCTTTACTTTTGTTATTTTTTAATCTTTATAATTACAGGTGTCCTATTATTAGCTTCATTTTAAGTGAGACAACTGGAACACAGACTGGCTAAGTAACTTGCCCAGTTGGTATTGGTAACTTGGTTGGTAGTGGAACTGGGATTTGAACCCAGGCAGTGTTCTTAACCACATTGAGCCTTCTCCAAATATTAATTAACATTTATTAAGTACTTACTATGTGCCACGCTGAGACCCCAGAGCCCAGGCTTACTACCATGCTGCACTTACCAGCTGGGTGACCTTGGACAAGTCATTTTCCTGAGAGCTTTAGTTATAACAATCCTTTACTAAATGCCCCTCTGTGTTGGGTACTCCACCTAATTCATCATCAACATCCTGGCTAACATGTCGTGAGCTTTTTTTATTTGCCAGGCCCTGTTCTAAGCACTTTACATTTTTTACTCATTAAATCATTATATGATAGCTCTGCAAGGTTGGTGTATTTTCCTCATTTTTTGGAGGAAGAAACAGAAACAGAGAGGTTAAGTGACTTGCTCGAGGCCACCCATCTAGGAAGTGTGGGCTTCGAGGCTGGCCCTGAGAGCCCTGGCTACCATGATTACCTTTGGAGTCTTTGGTCCCATTAGCAACTATTGGGTTGTCGAAAAAGTCATGACACATTTTTGCAACGAAAAACATAGAAAAAATACATCATGACTTTTCCAATAACCCAATATTTTGTTTCCTGCATCCAGGCATGTGGATGAACTGTACTTTTCTGTCCTCTTGCATTTAGGTGCAGCCAATGGAATAGGATAGAAATGATGGATGTCACTTCTGGACAAAGCTTAGCAGCCACTCAGTATTCTTCAGTTGTCTTGAAAGTCTTAGACGCATAGGGATGGTGTCTCCCTTAGCTTGGGTCCCTGCATAAAGATGACATAAAGCAGAGCAGAGCCATGAGTGAAAAACAAACGTTGTTCTTTCGAGCCACTGAGATTTGGCAGCTGTTACTGCAACATACCCAAGTCCAGGGTTCTTCAGCCTCGGCATTACTGACACTTGGGGCTAGGTAATTCTCTGCTGTGGGAGCTGTCCTGTGCAGTTTGGAATGTTTAACATTTTTTTGCCAAGTGTCTTTTGGGGGGCAAAATCACCTCTGATTGAGAACAACTGCCCTAACCTGTCCTAATTAGTGTAATTACCCTGCCAGTCCCAAATAAACCCCATTTAGACA
Organism: Aselliscus stoliczkanus; assembly: GCA_033961575.1. Taxonomy (NCBI): domain Eukaryota; kingdom Metazoa; phylum Chordata; class Mammalia; order Chiroptera; family Hipposideridae; genus Aselliscus; species Aselliscus stoliczkanus. The sequence continues at coordinate 166,511,698 of CM066730.1, forward strand.
TGACTTCTTTGTTTTAATATGCTTTTAGATTCTGCTACTATTTAGGATAGCCATATATCAATCTTCATAAATAAGATTGGTCCATAACTTTTTTTGGCACAATCTTTATCGTTTCCATCTCAGTGTTTTGCTGGTTTCAATAGCATTTTCCTTTGTTTTCTTTGCTTTGGAATAGCTTAAGTGGCATTGGTATTATCTGTTCCTTAAGATTGAAAGAATGTTCCCTATGAAACTGTTTTGGGTCTGTGCTGTGGCTTTCTTACGGGGAGGTTCAACAACTACTTTCTGTTTATTCTATGATAATTAGTCTGTTTAGACTTGGCATCTCTGTAAGGACTAAATTTTGGTAAGATATATTTTTCTGGAGACCTATTCACTTCATATATAGATTTCCTGATATATTGCATAAGTTGTGGCACAGGGTTTAGAAAAACTGAACATTTTACTAGAAGTCTAGATTTCTTTTTTCTTTAAAACTCAGGAGATTTGGCAACACTGGGCCCTGCCTTCCCCCTGGAAACAGTCAGGTGGAGCTGTGTAAAGAGTTACCACCTCCCCACGCTTACAAACTCCTGGTATTTGAATGTGACCCCTGAGTTGAGCAGAAATTAGGTAGTCTGCTTTTTGGTGTTTGTTGGGACTATAGTGTAAGAGAGCTGACAGAATAGAGGAATTCAAAGCAAAAAGGTTGAACTAACCCTGTCTGGGGCAGTAGGAGCTAAAATTGCAGTTATCAGGAAGGACTTACGGACCTCCAAATAGTTCTTAGCTTGTGACCCTAAAGTTTCAATTCCCATCAGTGGAAACAAATGTTCCTTTTGTCCTTTCATCCTAAATTTAGAGGGAATGAAGGAATGACACTAAAATGAGCTCCCCTTTGCACTGAATCCTTACAGAAGAACTCCTGTGGGGTGCCATTATTACCATTGTACAGATGAGGAGAATGAGGCTCAGACAGGTGTCACAAAGCCAGAGTTGGGGAGTCAGGATTTGAACCTGGATCTGACTCATTCCAAAGCTCATGCATTGTTTTTGCACTACACTCAGCATTCCCAAACTAGGTTGCTCACATTCACTGGGGGAGGCCTGTAAGAAAGTACCTATTTCCCAACCCTGTCTTTGACCTATTCGGATAGACTTCTGCAGTGGTGCCCAGAAATCTGTGTTTTAAACTATGATTTGTGCAGTTGTTTGATTATTGTCTCCCCTACTAGATGAAAGCTCCATAAAGGCAGGAACCATGTTTTATTCAGTGACAGAGAGTGGGGGCAACCCCAGTATTTGCTGTGGGACTGAATGCAAGCATCCCAGCCCTGACCCACAGGCCAGCTGTGAAGAGCTTTTCAACTATTGGTGACACACTCTCTGGAGCAGTTCTCAAACTTTAAGAATTACTTGGGTTGCTTTTTTTTTTTAATGTACATTCTGGGGTCCCAACCCCAGAGATTGAGAGAAATGCAGAGAAAGCTATGTCAAATGTTTATGGCTGAACTTTCCACAGATTTTGAAAGGGGTTGGAGGAAGTCGGCATCACAGGAGAAACCTGGGGGCATGTGAAGACAAACGGCCTATTTCGCCATTTATCCAATAATCGGGGAGAGACTCAAGTGGATGGGGGAACCCTAGTGGAGAAACCCTGTGAAGGAGGTAAGCCAGGTGGAGGATTCTTCTGGGCATCAGTTTTGTGCAGCAGAGAAGGAAATCATTCTTAGAAACACTTAGGGCCTTGGCCCTGGCATCCTTATGCATTGGAGTCAGCTTTGCTGCAGAAGCCTGTCATTGGCTGTGTGTGTGCGTGTGTGTGTATGAAATGGTTAAATGTGACTGAGAATGTGCTTGGGAGTCAGTCCAATGCACAGCACCACTGCTTACTATGTGACCTTGGGCAAGTTCTTAATTTCTTCTCTATGCTTCTGTTTTCTCTTTTTTTTAAAAATGTTTTTGTTTTGAGATTTTTTTTTTTAATTGGGGAATTGGGGGAGGAGAACAGACAAGTTGCTGTCTTTTTGTTCTTCAGTCTAGTTGTGGAGGACATCACTTCACTGGCCCATGTTGGTATCATCATTGCGCTCTACTTGGGTTAAGCAGATCGGTCGCCAGCCTCTGGACCAGCCGCTCACAGCAGCTCATGGCAGCTCACGCTGGCTGCCGGCCACTCACTGTAGCCTATGGCAGCCCACTGCAGCAGGGGCTGCAGCTATGCCGTCCCCGGGGACTCACAGCAGCCCAGCTCCAGATGGAGCTGTCGTTCACCATCTTAGCTATAGAGGACAGTGTCACTGGCTCTCGTATGTGGGATCCAAACTGGGGCCGCTGGCCTCCCAAGCCAGCTGCTAACCAACGTGCCACTCGGCCAGCCCTGTTTTCTTTTTTTTTTTGAGGGCAATGTCACTGGTCCTCGTATGTAGGACCAAACTGGGGCCGCTGGCTTCCCAAGCCAGCGCTTAACCACCGCGCCACTCAGCCGGCCCTGTGTTTTCTCATTTTTAAAATGGGGCTGTGATGACTTACCTTGTAGGGTCATTGGAGTAACTGAGACAATCGATGTATTTGAGACAGAGGGGTGCCTGGCACATAGTAAGCGCATAACCAGGGGGGGCCGTTACTCTTACCTGACTGTAAGCGCCAGATTTGATTGTGTTACTCTGTATTCCAGGGTCTAATCCAGGCCCTGGCTCAGCAAAGTGCTAACTTACAATTCTGGGTAAAGCCATCTGTCAGATACCATATTCCATAATTAACTTCAAAGCATAGTAATTTCTTAGTGAGAATTAGATCCAGTAAAGAATTGGGAAAAATAAATCCAGACCATACACACCAAGAATGCCCTCTTTAGGAGAGAGGGGATAATAAAACCATGTTGCTATGTGTTAAGGTTTGATGTACGATCCGAACCACCGGATGTGATGTCCGCGGGGGCTGAAACCTCGCCTTTGCTTGGCTCCATTAGCAAATGCTGAAACTCCCGCTGCTCAGTCAGGGCCCACACAGCAGGTTCTCATTAATTCCTTGTTGACAAGACCTTTCTACATTAGTGTTCATTATGCCCTCATTGGGAAACCAATGCAAGACTGAGACCAGCCAGTGTCTTTCACAAACACCGCCCCCCCACCCAAGGTGACGAAAAGGTGGAGTGGCACGCATTATGCAGCCAAAGAATGTGGGTTTCAAATCATTTCCCTTTCTTCCAGCTATGCGGCTATGACTGTGTTATTTCACCCCTCTGGGCCTTAGCTTCTAACTGTAAAATGGGGTTAATAGCTCAGTCCCAAGGGTTCCAGGTATAACAAAGGACAGTGCCAGGTCACCACTGCAGTGCTCATTTTTATCCGAGTTCCTCCCTTTGCTCTTAAGGCTCTTTCCTTAGTCCTGCTATTGCTACAGACAAAAACCCAACATCCTTTATGGCCCAGCCCAAGGATTAATCTCTGCCTCACAGCCCAGGAACCAGACATTTTCTTACCGACTTCCATTCTCTGACACAATAAGGGGGATGGGAAGAAAGACAACAGTATATAGGATTTTTGTTTTTTTATTTAGACATGGAATTTTTCTTCCTTTTCATATAACTTATCTAATTAAAATATTCATCTTGGTAGTTGCCACAAAAAAGTAACATAGAAAATTGTATTTACATTTTGGGACCAAAATACAAATGAAGAGCAGGGTGATACCTTGCTCCTTTCCCTCCCCCTTCCCAGAAAGAAAGAGAAAGCCCCAAAGAAACTGCTCATTACACCAACGATCACAAAGGGTTAATCTGTCATTTGGTGAATTGTATGTAGTGTAGCACAGAAAAAAAAAATTGCACAAGTTTTCACAAATGAGACCAAAAGTTTAACATCCTGCGTCTGTTCCACAGCCATTTCAATTACCCAGGTGAGAGGGTTGTTTAGAAATTCAGCTTTTCCTCTACCTTCCTTACTCTTCTCACCAAGTCCCACCCCTGATGCAGACACTCTTGGAGGGAGAGGGGCAGACCTGGCTCTATGCAAACAGGGCGATCCAAAGTCCTTATGGTAGTAATGTTGGGATGCATATACACATGTCTTTTTCCCCCTCCCTGCTTAAAGTTGCCTAATAAAGGAAATTAAATCATACACAACAATCTGAAATATGAAAAACTGGTTTCAATGACAAAGACTCGAACACACAACTAAGAGACAAGTTCAAGGTAGTGGATACTTTGAGGAAGCTTTTCTAGGCAATTGATACCTGGCACCTGACCCAGATGCTGATTTGGTTTTAGGTAAGAGCTTCCTAATATCAGATTTGGGGAGCGGGATAGGGGGTAGGGGTGGAATGGTAATACAAATAATCAAGAGAAGTAATGCTTTACCCAATTAAAAAAATACAGCCAATTAAAACACAGCAACACTTATAGGTCCCGTTGCAGCACACACCCCACAGAGAAACGCTAGATGACCACAGCAGCTCTCGCGGCACAGACTCCCTGCGCTGCTCCGGAACCTTCAAGGTTACCTCACTGCGGCCTCCATATTCTGGGCCTTGAGTGAGCTAGGGGGGGCCCGACTGCCAAGCTCCTCAGGCTTCACACTAATCACGCCCTCTGTCTACTTAGCAGGTTTCGTAAGGATGGGTACCTGCTTCTGCTTGGGTCACAGCCAGGTGGATTCCTACTAGATCACTGCTCATCACAGCCAAGCTGGGCACGGATACTGTCCTCCGAGTTCTCAGCTTGCTCCTCCGGCCACTTGGTAGTGAGAGCCGCCCTTCCCAAACCAGAGGCGTGGCTTTGTAGTTCTCCCCAACCCTGATGCCACCAAACTGCATTAACTGGGCCCTTCCCTCCAAATTCTGGCTTAAAAACTCAAAGCTTCAGCTGCAAAGTTCTCTACAAAACATAGCAAGTTGTTGTGCTCTTCCAGTCACGTGATCTTACCTTTTAAAGGAAGCAAAAACGAAACCAATTTCCAACATAGCATTACAACCATTAAAAACATTCACTTCTAGTAGTAATTCACAGGGATCAAGAGATTAAAGTGCTGGCTTTTAAAACTCTGAAGTTGTATGGTGGCGGGGAGGGGGCTACAAAAAGCCCTGCCATGTATTTGCCGGTTTTCCCCCGTGCTAGTGGGAGAAGGAAAAATAGGGGAGGAGAAAAAAAAAAAACCCCTAAAGTTTTGAATCAGAAACTGGAAACTATAAAAATGCTGGGATTCTGTGCAAATTGATCTCCCAAGGTTCTGTGTCCTCGCATGAGTCTCAAAAAAAAAGGGAGTGGGGGAAATGGCAAAAAGGATGAGGGTAAGACTCTAGACCTTTCCAAATAACTTCCCTTAATAAATACTATTTAATGAGTAAGAAAGAGATGCACCTGCACAGAACGCAAAGCAACACTGAGCAGGGTCTCAGGTGAGGGCTCTAACCTGAACACTTCCGTCTGCCCGCTGAGGTTCCCCTCTAGGACGGGCAGCACACAGGCTCTGGGGATGCCCAGTCCTCCCTCTGGACCAGAATTCATCAGGAGAGGTGAACTGGGACAGGGGAATGGCTTTCACTAGGCTTCCGTCTAACAAAGGACCCTAAAAATAAAAGGCTAAGTGTGTGGTAGGGGACCAAAAAAACAAAAACAAAAAACCTGGGGGTAATATAAATACAATCTGGGGGCAATATTTATTAATTAAAACTATGTCTTATAGTTTACAAAGAAGCTAATTAACAACAAAAGTATAATTGACCTTAAAATTCTCAGTGAGACTGAGGCTTCACATCTTCTTCCGAGTTCTTAAGTGTTCTCCAGGCAGGGAGGCAGTGGCTGCGGCTCACAGGTTTACAGGTGCGACACCTGCAGTCTGCAGGGTTCGGAGACCAGAGGTTCCACAAAGCAAAAGATTCTGGTCTCCGGTGGAAGTTCCATTCCCCAACCCCCACTGTCCTTGTATTTCTCACCCCCAAATTTCTATCGCCCAGGCGATAGAAATCCTCAGGTTTATCGTCGGGAGAATCTGTTCTTGAAAGCTTTAATCGTCTTAGCCATCATTGGGGCAATTTCTGTGAAGAGAGAGAAATAAGGCCGTTCTTTTGTATCTGTGGCCATTTAGACACACACCGCCAGTGGTTTACAGTCAAAGCCAAGGTTTTGCCATACTCTTGGCTCTGCACCACCGGACAGATGGATGCAAGCAGCAGTGGTCGGCTAATGCCACAGTAAAGCAGCAGCACACAGCTAACGCTTGCTGAGCCCCTGCTCGGCCTGGAACAATGACTATCTCTGACAACCTCACCAAGACTCAGAGACCCGCCAGCTTGCCTCTGGTCGAACAGCAAGTGGCGGAACTGGAACTCAGTCCTTGCCAGACTCTAAAGGCCATGCTGAGGGCCGGCCGAGTGGCGCGGTGGTTAAGCGCTGGCTTAGAAGCCAGCGGCCCCGGTTCAGGTCCCACATATGAGGGCCGGTGACACTCCCCTCAAAAAAAATTAATTAATTAATTAATTTTTAAAAAAATTTTTAAAAAAAACCATGCTGAGCCACAATGGAACTCGGCCTCATCAACATCCAAACTAGCAAAAAGCACCCCCTTCCACCCCCCGTCTTGCCAGGGTAGCAACAGGTCTAAGATGACCTAAATGCAAATACCACGGATGGAAGGAGGGCTAGCAGGCTCTCCAGACTGGTTAGCCTGAGCACAGCCAAAGCGTAGCCAAGACTCCCACCTGCCCGTGGGCCCTGAAGTGAGGACAGAAAAATGTTTTTCTTAAGTTAGGACTCCTCCTTAGAATACTGGAGATAGTGTCAAAATGAATGTTCACTACGATCATTGTTTAAAGGATAAATAATGGGCTCTGGAAATCTTCACAAAAGGGGTGACATTTCATTCAATAATGATTTGATATGAGAGCTTTAGAAAAAAGATAAATGTGCATTTTGAACAAAGCAGGGGAAAGGAGGCACTGTCATGTAGACCAGCTCTGGGCAAGGCATCATACATATGCTACATCCCATACACAACTTGTGATGCAATGGCCATGACACTAAAGGGGTTCAAACACTAGTTTTGAAATATCTGAGCAGGAACTCCAAGTTACTCACTCTTCACAGTCGGTTTCCTAGGATCATAGGAAACAGTGCTGCTGACCACCGACGCCAAGTGGGCACTGCTGGTGCTCGGGCCGTCATAGGCCGGCTCCTCGGGGCTGGCATTAGAGCTATTGCTGTTGCCACTGCTGAAGGGAGCATAGCTGCTTCCTGTGGGGTACGGGGCAGGCTTTATCCTGTAACACAGGACAAAGCTGGTCAGTCACGAGCGTGAGCTATCCGCCCTTGGCACCAACGGCCTGAAGCTGGCCTTCCTGAGAAGACTCAGTTTTGTGGTTTTGACCAGTAAAACGCTGGGACCCTAGATTCTGGTGATGGCGCTGTGATGATAGCATCAGCCCTTCAGAATGAATGATACGCTCAACTAACTTTTCACTGCTTAGGTGTAAATCTGCCTTGTGCAAAGGCCAATGTGACTTAAGCAATTTAGTCCTCACAGTGAAGCCCATTTTTGTTTAAATGGGGAAAGGGAACGCTTAAGCGCATGTTTCCCAGAAGCCAGGCCCTGCTCTCCATCTACTCTTGACCCTCTAAGAGGCAAGAATAATTATCCAGCCCACACTGCAGTCAAGGAAGGCGGGGCTCCGGGAGGTCAAGGGCTGAGCGGCTCAGGTCGGCCTCCAGAACCCACTCCGCAAAGCCGTGCTTTTCCCCCCAAAGGAACTGCTTGCTGCCCCTGGGCTGCCTTTTCGGGGTGAATGACAAGCTCTGGGACTCTCTTCCCTGAGCACACAGAGCTCATACTTGATTTTCTCAGGCACAGCTGCTCCTCCTGTTCCAAACTTCTCCTGCCTCCTTCGAACATCACGAGGTGGCTTGGCCACTGAGTTCACAAAAGCCATCTTTGCTTGTCGGCCTGTGGAGAAAAAAGGAGATTAATACCTGCCTTCCTGAGCAGAGATGCTACTGTTAGTTTAATAATCTACACTATTAAGAGAGAAAGGCTTTTCCAATGCCCTCAAAGATAAGGGTCCATCAGCCCTGAAAACCCATCTGTAGGGTAGCATGAATGGTGGCAGAAGAAACCCCCATCCCTGCCCAAATTCCGTACATGCAAGAGACTGAGGGGCCAGAGGCCCCACCTCCATCAGCCGGCCCACCACGGCCCTGCTGTGGACCAGAGCAGGGCTCACGGTTTCGCCGGCCCTATCCTGCCAGCCCGCTCCACCTCCCACCTTTGGGCCTGTTGGCATGTGCAGATCGGATATTCTTTGTCAGAAGGCGGAGCCGCTGCTCTCGGGCATCCTGAAGCCGCAGGTACATCTCTCGCCATGACTCATACTCTTCTGGCCTTTCTTCTTTAAAGTCTCGGTGACAGTGAACTTTCCATAATTGATCTGTATCTTCAATTAATACCTAAAACCAGGAGCAGGACATCCTTTATATGCAAGCACTCTTACATATCTCTTTTCTGCCCTAATCACTTAGGGGTGACCCCTTTCCTAATGATTTTTGGGTCTACATAGGAGTAGTGTATTAAAATACCCTAGTTCTAGAAAACAAAAAATCCAATCACTAAATTAAAAAAAGAGTTAAGTGTGAGGCACTGTACTAGTTGCTTTTCAGGGGTTGTGGGGCAAGGATATAAGACAACACAATATAAGTTTAAAGTAAGTCTTTTTCTTTTGGAAAATCAGTGAGGGGCAGAACCAGGCTGAGGTCAAATCTGGGCATTTCCCGAGCACGGCACTGTAACGGCAAGAAGGCCACCTAAGGAGGATGACATGTCCTAGATAACCTTGGAATTAGAGAAGCAGCTAATTCAACCAAATGAGTATGTTCCAGCATGACGAGGACGATCTTTTTGGTAGATCTGAATATCTCTAGGAGACACCCAGCAATCTGTGTTCTTTAAAAAATTCACCAGACACCTGAGTGTCAACACAAAGCTCTGTCCCCGCCCTGGACCCCAGGGGCTGCGCTGCCCGAATTCTCCCTTGACCTCTGTGACTCGGCAAGCTCGAGGGAGGTGTGGGAAGTGTTTTCCTGCACCCTGTGAATCCCACCTTGACTCTAGCCCAAGAGGCCCACTTATGATGCTATAAGGCAGGTGCTAAAAATACTCTCTCCAAAAGCCAACCAAACATGCCCAGAGCAGTGATCCAACCACTGGCTGATTCACAGAGAAAAAGCTATTTCTGGAGACACAAGCCAGAAAACTGCCCTCTTCCCACCCAAACAGGGTACTCACGTGATTGTATTCCTCTATACGATACAGCTGATCAGGCGTACACCTCTCTAAGACAGGTTCAAGAACTGAATATGGAACACCTCCCACTTCAAAGATTGCTGCAGAGAATCAAAGGTGAAAGCGCTGAGTAGTGGCCAAGTCACCTAGGGCCACAACATGCTTGAGAGCAAGAGAGGGGCATGGGACTTACAGTCGATGTTGTTTTTAAGTACCCGGATGCACTGCTGATGCAAAGTCATCATTTTGGGGAGATAGGCACACTTGGAACCAGAATACACCTGCATCTTAGAATTCATTCTCCGTCCAGTGAATCCCGCTTCCTCCTCTTCCTGGGGTGAAGAGTGTGCTGCAGCACAAGAAAAACATGAACGGAAGTCACAAAAGGCACATAGCTATATACAGTGTTTCCCTGAAAATAAGACCTAACCGGAAGATAAGCCCCAGCATGATTTTCCAGGATGCTTGTAATATAAGCCCTACCCCAAACATAAGCCGCAGTTAAGATCGTCAGCCAGACATGACTGTTTGAATAAATGTAGATTTTTGTACATGAATAAATTAATGTAGATTGTTGGAACAAAAATTAATATAAGACCCGGTCTTATTTTCGGGGAAACACAGTAGTGAAAACTCTCTTTCCACCCCATTCCTCAGCCTCCCAGTTCCCTTTCTCAAAGGCAACCAATGTTACCAATTGCTTGTGTGTCCTTCGAGAGAATCTTCGTAAAAATAAGCAAATATGTATTTTATTCCCTTTTAACCAATTAATACTACTATCATTGTTTTTTTCATTCACCATGTTTTAGAAATCATTCCATGTCAGTATATAGACTTTCCACACTTTTTAGTCATGTAGGATGCCACTGTGTGGATGGACCATGATTTATCCATTAGTCTCTTACTGAGAAGCACTTGTGTGGCATCTAATTCTTTTGCTATTAAAACTAGACTTTTTTTATTTTAAAGATAAAAAGCTCGTGTAGAATATCTAAAGGGCTGCTAATAACAGCAGCAGCTAATTTAGTGAACACTTACTATGTGGAAAAATCTGGAGCTAAGAGCTTTACCAGAATTATCACTTTAATACACTTAACAGCCCTAGGAGGCAGAAACCGTTATCATCTCCATTTATAGAATATGAAACTGAAGTCCAAGGAAGTTATTACCCAGTATAATTACACATTCATATAACTCGTAGAAGCCAGAGCTGGGATTCAAATGCAAGACATGCAACTCCAGAGAGCCTGCGTGATTAGGACATGGACCAAACTCTGATGACAGATCATGAGTGAATTTTTAAAATCTTTTTTTTCCCTTTAGAAAACCAGATATAGAAAATTACCTTTTCGCTTTGGTTGGAAGGACATCAAGTCGAGGGAAGGAAGTGGCCGGTAATTGCCCTGTATCATAGGTAACGGGAGGTCTGGTAACACTGGCAACACATCAGTGAGGACCTGCAGGGGTGAAACCAGTGACTGGAGAGCCGTTTTCTACAAGCACAGCCTCCCCTCCTCCAGTCTGTTCCCAGCAGTGCTGACTAGGCAGGTAGCGTCACAGGCAGATCCAGGCTGGAGGAGGGGTGGCAGCCATGTCTGACACAACCAACCTAAGTCAGAAGATATGGATAGATGGGCCCAGCACAAAAGTACCCTCAGCAGGTACTTTTCTTGGGTACTCCCGGCCCTGGCTGCTAGAGGAGCCCGGAGGAAATTACTTCAAACTGAAATTCAACAGGCCACATAAAAGCCAGCCAAGCAAAACAGCAGCAGGGTGGGTGCTGGGAGCTCCGCAGGGCCTGATGCGCTCAAGGGGGTGCCGCCAACGGGCTGAAGGAGTTACCTTTCTTGGCCTGACAGAATCGGCTCCGGCCGGCTGAAGCTTCTCTGACTTGTTTTCGTTCACCTTAGGTGATTTCTGAACAGAGTCCAAGTTTTTACTAGTGCCTTTCGAGCCATTTTTTTTAAGTCCTTTTTCGCCAGCGGTCGTGGCTGAGGTTTTCACTATCTTTTTCTTTTTCTTGCGGGGCTGGTCATAGCTGAGGTATGACTCAAAAGACATGGTGGGCTGCTCGAATTCATCGTCCATATCGGCGTCCTCGACTTTGGGGACGGAGCCCGCTGACTTCCTATCTGAATGGGGATTTTTTCCTTTCCCTTCTTGAGTTTTTACGTTGTTGGAAACCTTCTCTTTCGCCTTGGACGGCAGGTCTCCTGCCCCCTTTCCTATGTCTAAGCTGTCTAGACTCTGCTTGTTTTTGTCTGATTTGCCTTTCTCTGAGTCTTTGTGCTTTTGCTTTTTAAGGTGGTTGTCCGAAGCCATTTCTAAGGGGGATGAAAACTTCTTGGCGCTGCCCTCTCGTTCCTTCTCTTTCTTGACACCACTCGAGGGTGGTTTCTCTTTTGGGCCATCCCCAGGGAGGGGCCTCCGGCTCTCCTCTTTGGAGATGGCCCTGTGGGATTTCTCTCTGCTTAAAGATGACTTCTCATCTCCCCTGGCGTCCACTGGACGTTTTTCTTTATGGGAAGATCTGTGCTCTTTGTTCTGACTCCCAGCCCCTTTCCCCTGGGGCTCGCCGGAGGGTCGTTCCTGCCCGACCCCCAGTCTGTCCTGAAAGGCATTACTGTGGCCTTTTCCAGGCTTCTGGTGTGGGACAAAGGGCTGGTCCACCTCCGGGGATCTGCAGCGGTCCACGGACATCTGAGGAGGACTGGCACACGGTGGAGGAGACTGAACGTGGCCGTAATCGGAAGATTCATGGTCTGAGGAGTAGATTGGTGAAACCCTGTGGCCCCTCTTTCTCTCGTCTCTCCTCTCCTGACTGTGAGACGCTTTGGGAGGTCTCTCAAGCTCTGCGAGTTTTCTGTGTTTCTTCTGTCTGTGGTCAGGGCTGTACGGCTGGCTGCCGGAGGCTTTCCAGTTTTCTTGGGAGTCCACGCCCTCCTCCTTTTGAACAGCATCCCTGGGGCGCTTTCGGGAATTGCTCTTCTCAAAGTCCTGTTCTTCGGGCTCGGTGTTTCTGAATAAAAGCAAAAGCAGATAAAGCAGTCATAAATCTCAGTGTGATCCTTGATCAGAGGACAAAGTCATGGAACCTGAGCTCACAAAGGAGCTGGAGAGAATGGAGAGTTAGAAGCAAGGACTTGGGTAAATGTGTCCTGCTCAGAGGCACGCAATGAAACTCTAAAACTGGGGAAACTCAAATATTCAATCAAAGGAAAATGACAAGTTTTACTACCGGATACAAAGACGAGCACAATTTCTTATGGATATGAAAATGCTTAAAAATTCTCTCAATATGGGGAGATATTTAAGTTCTTACATAAAAAGGGGGCTGTTATATGTAGTTTGTTCACAACTATATAAAAAGCCTTTTAAGAAAAGGTTAGAGGGCCGGCCGAGTGGCACATTGGTTAAGCGCTGGCTTAGGACACCAGCGGCCCCGGTTCAGGTCCCACATATGAGGGCCAGTGACACTGCCCTCAAAAAAAAAACAACAAAAGGTTAGCAAGAAACACACCAAAATGTTAATAATACTTTTGGATGGTAGAATTACAAGAAATTTTGATCCTTATTTCTATTTTTAAATATTTTCTAATATTCTATAATGATCCTGGATTATTTTTATAACCGAGACAACATAAATATTTTCAATAAGAAGGCAGAGAAGGAATAAAGAAAAACGTTTCTGTCTTAAACACTCCAAATACCAGATTTAACCATGAAATTGAACAAACCTGCAGAGTAATGTTCTTACCGTTCCACAGGAACCAACTTCTTCCACTGGGCCACAAGGTCCCTGGCAAAGCTTCCGACGTGTTCGTGTTTTCGTAAGCTATTGACTGTTTTGCCAACCCCAGTCTCCTATAAATTTGACAAAGGAGTTGTTAGAGGGTTGTGGGAACAGGCCCACAATTTTCAAAGAAACCAGGTCTCCTGCTTTCCAACAAACAAACCAATATGTACTACCTTCCTAAAATATACCCTCAAGTCTCAGTACAAAATTACTTTGTTTTTATACCCTAAACCTCTAATGATACACAGTAGCAAAGCATACCAGAATCAGAAGAGGAAAATGCTGAATTAAAACATTTCTACAGCTTTAACAATAACCAGAGTGATGATGGCAGGTTATCAGGCACCCAGCTAAGTTAAGAGCTTTGCACATAGTATTTGCACAATCTTTACAACACTGGGAGGCAGGAATCTGCCCCATCTGACAAAGAAGGAATGGCCTAAGGTGACCAGGACTTGGATTTGAACCCAGGACTAGTTGATGCCAAAGCCAATGTTCTCTTAATGTCCAGCAAAAAAATTCTGAGATACAATTCATGTAACATAAGATTCACCATTTTAACCATTTAAAAGTTCCGTGGTTTCCAGAACACTCACAATACTGTGCAACAATCACTATTATCTAATTCCAGAACATTTCCATCACCCTAGGAAAAATCCTGTTTCTCCCAACTGCCCCAACACCCCCACCCCCACCGCTGACAACCACTAATCTACCTTCTGTCTGGGGATCTGCCTACTCTGGACATTTCATATAAATGGAGTCATTCAATATATGATATGGCCTTGTGTCTGGTTTCTTTCATGTCCATAGCCCATGCTCTTTACCTTACTGTATCATCTCTCCCTGGAAGGAGAAGGGATATAGTTGTTGTTGTTGTTGTTGTTTTGAGGGCAGTGTCACTGGCCCTCATTATGTGGGACCGAACTGGGGCCGCTGGCTTCCCAAGCCAGCGCTTAACCACCACGCCACTGGGCCGGCCCAGGGATATAGTTTTATATAATAGCTAAAGTTACATAGTTCTTACCGCAAGAATGTCTACTGTAATGGGCAAGGTGGAGAGTTTCTTCAAATATTTCAATAGCTGCAGAGAGAATAAAATAAACAATTATAAATCATAATCATTCACTGGAACAAATGAGAATAATATCTGGTGGTTAAATACTCAGAGTTAGGTGTTATACAGTAATAAGTACAGTTATTATCCCTATTCTACAATTGTGAAAACAGGCTAAGAGGTAAGTTACTTGCCCCAGGATGCACATAAGGCAGGATTTACTCAGGTCTGTGGCTTTAGGTTCCCTGCTTTTACTTGCTGTGCTACACCACAGGGAAATGGCATTCAGAGAAGAGAATCAAACCTACCAACTCTTAAGAAAAGCCATCAACAACTACCATTTTGAGAGAATTTCTGAGGAAGATATCAATTTTAGGAAAGTTATTCATGGACCTGGCACAGAGGAAAGTAAAAAAGGACAGGAGGTCTCCATAGGAAAAGGGCATCACATTTCCAGGGACATAGCAGTTTAACAGAACTGGTTTTTTGGATAAAGGGAAGCCAAGGCCAATTTCAAGTTGCCAGAGTCAGAGCTATGCCATTAATGGTGAACACAAAATGTCTGGGTAGATTTGAAAAGCAATCTGGGTTTGGCCACATTTCCTTTCTGTAGTCCCTAAAACTAGGTCAAAATCCGGATAGCACTGCTGTTAAGGCAGTTCCAGAGTCAGAGACAATTTTCAGTTTGGCTCTGTCACCTCCTTGCCAGGTAATCTTGGGCAAGTCAGTAACCTCTCTGAACCGCATTTACTTCATCTGCAAAACAGGAACTGGATCCTCTTTCTGCTTCACAAGCTGTGAAGATTCGCCAAGACAGACCATGTGCAGCCCTTAGCCAGAGCCTGGAATGCTATAAAAGCTCAGTGTGTATCGTTCTTCATTCATCGACAGACAGATCTTTAAATGACCACTCCTGACTCAACCAGATAACCCCTAGCCAATTCCTACTTGCTCCATTTCTACCCAAATTCACGACTGACCATGGCTTTCCCTAGGAAATGTTTTCGTGCATGTAAACATACTACCATTTAAGGGGTGCTGCAAAGTACAAGTAGTTCAAAATGGATAACTGTGACTACCTTTACATTAAAATGTTAGATAACAAGGTCTGTTCTTTTTCCATGTGTGGCCCAGGGTATAATCAGTGTGTCACACTGCTATTAGGTGGAGTAGCAAGTCATTCTACTTCAATATTTACTGAGGATGGTCACTAGGCAGAGCAACTGGATCACAAGTGATACGACTGTTTGACTAGGAACAAACAAGAAGCCGAGTGGTGTATCTAGGGGGTTTTGCCTTCATAGCTGAGTGAAAATTGTCCTCCACTTCAAATTTGATCAGTACCATCATCCAACTCAGGAGAAAGCTGATATGTATCTTGTCACCCAGGCTATGGGTGCAAAGATAACGCCAATTCCTTTTCCTAAAGGAAACTTCGGAATCACTGAAAAGGTTAAAAACAGGTTGTCACCCCTACTGCCATTCCCTGGAAGGCACTGTTATACCATCCACTGTGTCGGCTCCTCTGCTAAGTTCTCCCGTTACCTCATTTCATCCTCACTGACCACTTCTATAAAGTGAGTATTATGCTCCCCGTTTTACAGTTACTGAGGTCGGTGAGGTGAGGGAACTTGCCTAATGAGCTAGTACGTCAGTTGTGTCTGCCACAGCATGTACTACTAGAAAGGCCAGGAGACACATCCAATATGACACCGTCCTTAGAAATTAGGAAGAGAAAATAGAGCTGTAGCTCATATGCCTCTTGGCATATCCCAAAGCAAAAGAATGCCTCCTGAGTATTACGCTGTTAGTTTAGAGTCCATAGCGTCAAGGAGGTCTCACCCCAGGACCTCTACGAAGCCAGCACTAAGGATGGAGCCTGAAGTCACTTCGAAATCTCGAAGCCTAGCACTAACCATGTTGGGCGTGCTGCCTTTCTGCTTTGCTTTGGGTTAGTAAGGGTGCCTTAGAAGCAGACAAAATGAAAACCCTGGAGATTTTCAAAATGACTTAGCTCAACCTAAGATAAAAAGGGTTTCGGAGCCCCAAGCAAGAACAAAGCAAAAACAAGGTAAAAGCACTTCTGGACATCCTCAAGTAGACGGCAACTTGCTGCTATCAGACCAACAGAACAATTGTCGAGTTTGCAAGAGCTGATAACAGCTCATTGAGAAATGTCAAACATTTGCACAATACACATTTAGGAATTTCAGTTGTCCTTTGCACACCCCTTCAACCCAAAGAGCAAAGCATGTTCATCATGTTGACCCCATTCACACTGTGTTCTGGGTAGTTTTCACATTCAAGGCGTGACACAGGACAGGTAACTTTCCCAGCTGTGAACATTGTCTCCAATTAAGTAGTAGGAAATGAGTGACCCTGGTCTCTGCCTGATACCTTTCCCCCAAGTTAGCCTGAATTTCAGACGGACTTAAAGTGAAAACAGTTTCAGTTAAACACCAATGTTTAATACCAGAAAATCCATGATCATAGGTGCAGAATCCACCCTTTGGTTAATAATGGTTTGAAATCAGGATTCTGTTGCAAATTCAATCCTCCTATATAATCATTTTGCAATTTCGAAAACAACCTGTGGGAGCTTGTTGGGTTAACAGGAGGTTGAGGAGAAGGCCAGTGTACCAGCTTGCAGTGTTCCCCCCACAGTTAGCTCATTTCTGAATGCCAGCCACTGTGCCCTTTGCAGTAATGATCTCCCAACATTTTTTCATCGTCTTTTATGCTAACTTCGTAATGCAAAGCTGAAAGTTTTTTTCTATCTGGGAAGAGAAAGCCCAAATGCTCACAAAAATCACTACTACTTCAAACAGGATGAGAAGGCAAACAAACCTTTTCCTCATTTGAAATTTCATGACATCAACTACTCGAAAAGCTACTTCACATTTTTATTTATTTATTTATTTATTTTTAGAGGGCAGTATCACTGGTCCTCATATGTGGGATCTGAACCGGGGCCGCTGGCGTCCCAACCCAGCTCTTAACCATCGCACCACTCCGCCAGCCTGCTACTTCACATTTTAAAATTCTAATGGAAGAATGACTATATAGATACTACATGGTGTGTTTTGTTTTGTTTTAACCTGATAGACCAAATTGGGGTGAAGGGTGGATTTACATATTGTTTTAAGGTTTTAAAGATCGGTTACAAACCTACAGTGTTTAGAAAAACAAACTAGTATTCAGAAATAATGACCATTTATTAGCTGTCCACAAAGGGTTATTGTAAGAAGAAACTTGTAAATACGTCTGGCTACTAGGTAATGAAGCTGCAATAGAAAATGTAACACAAAACAATTGAAAGCATTTAAGTTTTCAGATTGAAAACTAAAATGGCTTCCTAAAGAAGTGGATCTTTGAGCTAGGTATGAATAAGAAGAGTTAAAAAGTGGCCTGACGGTGAGATGCTGTGTGCGGCCTTTAGAAACGGAGGAAAAGAACCTTGCCTATGACAAGCTGGAAACAAGGTGAAGAGACAGGGACCCTTCAAGAAAATTGTGAAGAGTGGTGGTTAGTATCTGCTGAGCACTTCCCATGAGCCTGGCGCTTCTGCCTTTTAGTTTAGTCTTAGGAAGAAGTGGGTGAGGAAACAGGCTCAGGCCCATGTCCCCAACGTCCACAGCTGGTAAATGGATTAGAACCCCAATCTCAACACCACTTTATCTTAACTGCCTCCTCGATTATATCCTCCTTTCTCAAAAGGCACTCTGGGGCTCAGAAATCCAACTGTTATAACTGCACGCTCCGGCTAGAAGGCTGACAGGGAATGTCAAACGCCTTAGCTGTTTTCATCTGTGTATTTCAATTAAGAAAAAAAAAAAAAACATCTAACATCCAACCCCTCTCCCAGAATAAGAGGGATAACAAAAAGTCCGAGCGGGAGAAGAACACATTTAACTTAAGAACACAGTTTAAGAAACAAAACTAGCTGAGTACAATTTGAAACAGTTGCAAATGACTCGCCGCAAAATGAGAAACAGTAGCTCTTACCTTTCAAGGCCAGAAGGAAATCTACCTGCAACTTCTAACCTCTTTTTCCCCCCTCACTACAACCTCAGTTTTGGGGCGTATACTACAACCGCTGGGTGACGTGAGGTTTATTTTGTCTTGTTTTGAAAGGGAATGACTGAGAAAGCAAAAGAGGTCCATGTTCTAACACCAAGCCGGAAAGCAATAAAAACGTCTCTTAAAGAGACGCAGGACCACACAGCGAGCCTCGACTCCATCACTCACAGGCAGGATCACCTCCTCCCCCGGAACAAACATCAAAAGACACGAAGAAATCAGAATCGCTTCGGAGGGAGGCCCGGGGCTCACTCCGGGCGAGCTCTCCCGACCGCAAACAGCTGGCCCGGGGCGCCCAGGGGCCAGGGCGGCACGCGGTGTCCGCAGAGCCCGGGCCCGGGAGGCAGGGGGGCCCCGGCCCGCCCGCCGAGGCCCGCCGCCCGGCCTGCGGGGTCCCGCCGCGTGGGCGGCGGCCGGTGGCCGCGAACTCCCGACCCCCTGCAGCGGGCGCGGCGGGGCCTGGCTCCGGGTCCGAGTCCCCGCGGCCCCCGCAGGCCGGGAGGGGGCCGCGCCCGGGCCCGCGACCGTTAGGGGGCCGCGCCGCGCCCAACGCCCGCCGCCCACTCGCTCACTTTCTTCGGGTCCGGGTTCGCGGCCAGGCGCGCCTGCAGCTTCTCCACAACTTGGAGAGCCGACTCCGCCGCCATCGCTGTCACTGGCGCGGCCTCCTCGCCGGAACTGGGCTCGCGTCGCGTCCTCGGCCCGCAGCTCCGCCCTCCGTGCATCCCCGGCGGAGACGGAAACGCGACTGGCCCCTTCCGGGCCTCGGCGGGTGGGGTGCGCGGGGCGCGGGCGCGGGGACCCGGAGGGCTGAGGCCCCGCCCCCGGGAGGGGGGCCCCGCGCGGGCCCTCGGGGTGCGCAGCCAAAGCCTGGAGGACCTCCGGTACCTACTCAGGATGGAATAAGGCCACAGCGCAGCGCCGGATCCTGGCCTTATAAACCTCCTTTCTCCTCCTCCGGGGGGCTGGGAGCCACGCGCTAATTAACACCTGTCCGGGGTTTGGGCGTTGGTCCTCCGCTCGCGGAATCCGCGGGGATTAACGATAGCGACCACCCTAGGTTGAGCGCACTAAGAGCTAGTGGTTGAGGTATCTTATTTTCACCCTATATACAGCCCGGTGAAACGGATTCTATATCTCCACTTTACAGGTGAGGAAACTGAGGTTCAGGAAGACCAAATGAACTTGCATGTGATCACATAACAGGAAAGAGGTGAATTGGAATATAAATAGTCGAAGGTCCACTGTGAGCACACACCTCTGAATAGATAGGTCGAGGAATTGAGCCCAGAGAGAGACAGGGATTTGTGAAAAGTCAAAATAGCTTAGCTACATGAAATAATAGATAGCCGGTGTGTCTCACTTTCCCCAAAAAGTGTCTGGTACATAGGCACCAACTACATATTTTTTGAATGAATGAATGAATGGCTGTTTCCTCTGAAGCAGTAGGGCCTGAACCAGCCCAGCCCAAGATACCATCCATGAGTGCATTTACTCTCATCCTAGAAGCACTAAATTTTATTGTTACGATTATTACTACTAAAAAGAACAACGAAACAATTGAAAACAGACCTAAAATACCTGCATTGATTACATCTCCTTTGGTTAGATCAGATAAGGTGAGAGCCCAGTCAGATCTCCAGCAGCAACTTGGCAATGTACCTGACCAGACTCTTCCAGGTGCCAGTTCTGGAAAAAGAAAATATAAGCTGTTCCTTCAAATGTGCTTTCATGCCCTCACTGTGCTAAGAAGCTCTCCCTACAGTGTCCCCACCCCTTGCTTGGTGCCCCTCCCACTACAACTGACCCTCTTCAAGGTGTACATAAACCATCAAGTTATTTTTCTGTCTTGTCACTGGGGTGTTTATCAAATGCAGTGACTGACCAGCCCAACGTCAAATCTCTGCTGCTGGCACGATCCAGTCGACATCATCAGCACTGGATAAAAAGCCCATACAAGATTAATGACCACCCACTTGGTGCCCTAAGACTCCATGGTGGGCTGTAATGGAAAAAGCCTCAAACTGGGTGTGGGGAGACTTGGATTCTGGTCCCAGCCCTAGAATCTCCCTCCTCTGCACAGCAAATGCTTTTACATTTTAAATTCCTTCCATTTTGAAAATGTAGCCCTGGTGCAATGGAAAACAGGCTGATTCTTGAAGCAGATTTGCTGACTAACTGACCTGGCATATACTCGGGATACACGGAACATTTTGCGCGTAGTACCCAGGGAGATCTCAACAACCAGGAGGAAAAGAAACAATGCACACTGCTGGGGGCTTCTAGAGAGGGTGCACCCCACCCCTCCACCCCATCCGTGTCAGCCTGAGTCAGGCTTACCTGCAAAGTACACTTACGCTTGAATATTATGACTACTTGTCTGATCAGTTAATGATGTATGTGTCCTTCTGATTAAAAAAGAAGTTTTAAACTACTTCTAAAAATGGCACTCTGTATATGTTCATTAGGGGATTATCACTGTCTTCCTTGGTTTACACAGGGGTGTTCAACAACAGGATGAGTTCCCCGGGTCAGTGGCTGTTTTGTCCATCTTGGATCAGCAACACCTAGCATACAGGTGACATTCCGTGAAGGTCTGTTAAAAACAGAAGTAATGATTAAACTCAAGGCTAGCCCAGAGTATCATCTGAAAACCTGAGGGGACTCCCTAGCTCTTTTAATCAGCACGATAAAGTCCCCTACGAGAGGCATTAAAAGACGCATCTCATTCCACCCAGAAGGCACATTTAAGGCTATACTAGGGGAGAAAGATGGACGGGGAAGCTCTCATCCGCTATTCTGAATTTTTGCAACAAATATAAGCTACCTATTAATGAAAATCACTTAAAAGTTTTTTTAATTTTGGAAAAGAGCAATCCCAGGCTGGCTGGTGCTAGAGTCATTTAAAACACTGAAAGGCAAGTGAGAAAAACAAACCAGCCAACCGTCTTGTCCTAGATAGAAGAAAGGAGCACTAGCCTTTCATGAAATGGTCAAGTGAGAGTCTATGGCTGGACAGCGTGTTGAGTGAGGAACACTGGTGTGTGAAGAGCTTCCCCATGGACCTCTCCTGGCCTAGCTCTGCCACTCCTTTTTCTTTTACAATTTTTTTTTTTGTAAGATTTTATTGGGGAATTGGGGAAGGGGAACAGTGAACTGGGGAAGGGGAACTGCCAAGTTGTCCGTCAGTCTTAGTTGTGGAGGGCGCAGCTAGCTCAGCTCTAAGTCCAGTCAACATCCAGCAGCCCGATGGCAGCTCACAGCTGCTCAACTCCAGGTGCTGTGTTCAATTTTAGTTGCAAGTGGGCATAGCCCTCTATCCCATGCAGGAGTTGAACCGGCAACCTTGTTGTTGGGAGTGCATGCTCTCACCAGCTGAGCCATCCTGCCACCTGTTGGCAGCTCAGTGGCAGCTCGGCTCAGGCACAGCTCACTGGCCCATGTGGGAATCAAACTGGGGACCCTGTTGCTCAGAGCTCACATTCTTAACCAACTGAGCCGGTCAGCCGGCAGCTTCTGAGGTTGGTTGGATGGTGGGTGTAAGGACACAAGGTTGGGGATCAGTGACAACCTGAGCTCCAGCCCCCAATTCCAACAGTGCTAACTGTGGCTCCTCAAGTTACTTAAACTCACTGTCACTGTTTACTCCTACTTTACAGACCTCTTGTGAGGCTTATTAATGTTATACCTAACTGGCATACAGTAGGTATTTTTATTAAAGCAGCAATTATTAGAGAAAATTCATGGCCTTGGTAAAGGGAATATTGTATTCTGCTGTAAAGGAGAGTATGAAAACCTCCATCTGGGCAGTTTGTTCTACGCAGCTGTAGCCTCTGTTCTCTTCCCCCAATGGGCTCCTTTTTCTGAATTGATTTTATTCATCTTAGTTTCACATCCTTCACACATGTACAGTTGGTTATTAACTTAGGGATGGCCTCTTTCTGGGTTTCAGAGGCTGGATTCGCCTTCCTCAAATAGAGAGTAAAGCACCTGGAGACTGCCAGCTCCAGCGAATGGTGTCGGAGATTCAAAATCTACACCTTTCACAGGCAGCCTTGAAGCTGAGCTAAATCGCCACTAACAATTTAAGGATATCAGGCCTAGAAATCCTGAGACCCTTTGTCTAACGAGGGCAGGCTGCAGCATTCTATAACAGGAGAGCAGCCCCTGGAGAATGTATTTACCAGGGAACAAAAGCTACCATAAAAATCAGAGTAACAAGTACATACACTTCAATACTGTGAAGTTATATAAATTGTATCCAGGTGATAACCTAAAGGCCTTCCCTTAGCTCTTTTATCTTGTAATTTTGTTAGAGCATTTATCACAATCTGAAATGACCTTAGTGTTCATGTTTTTATTTATTTTATTTTGTTGTTGTTGTTGTTTGTTTTTTTGAGGGCAGTGTCACCAGCCCTTATAGGTGGGACTCGAACCAGGGCTGCTGGTGTCCCAAGCCAGTTCTTAATCACCGCGTCACTCGACTGGCCCTTAGTGTTCATGTTTTTAATCCTCTCTTCCTATTGTATGAGCTCCATGAGGCATCACTGTGGCGAAAACTGCCTAGAACATGTAGGAGCTCAATAAATACTGAATTGAATAAAAGATGTGATCTACCTCACAGCATTATTGTGTAGATTAAATGAGACTATGTGTATTGACAGCAAAGTGCTATCAACCAATAACATTATCTTAATCCTCTATCACTTTTACAGAGAAGGAAATTGATGCTTAAGAAATTTAAGGGCTGGCCGAGTGTCGCATTGGTTAGGAGCTGGCTTGGGACGCCAGCTCTGAGCAGTGGGGCCCAGGTTAGGATCCCACATACGAGAGCCAATGACACTGCTCTCTACAGCTAAGATGGTGAACAACAGCTCCACCTGGAGCTGGGCTGCTGTGAGTCCCCGGGGACGGTATAGCTGCAGCCCCTGCTGCAGTGGGCTGCCATAGGCTACAGTGAGTGGCCGGCAGCCAGCGTGAGTGGCTGGCAGCCCGTGTGAGCTGCCAAGAGCCGCCATGAGCAGCCTCCAGAGGCCAGCGAGCGACTGCCTCACCCGAAAAGAGCGCAATGATGATACCAACATGGGCCAGTGAAGTAACGTTCTCCACAACTAGACTGAATAACAAAAGGACAGCAACTTGTCTGTTCCCCTTCCCCAGTTCCCCAATAAAATCTTAAAAAAAAGAAAAAAGAAATTTAAGTGACACCATGTCCTCATCCCTAGAAACTGAGAGTGTGGTTGTGGTCTTTGCTGAGAATGCCCTTGGAACAAAGAAGTTGTTAGAAACTTGTGAACTAAAGGCAGCTAGCCTGGAGCTGATGGGGCCAGACAGGAAGGGGAAAGGGGGAGGAGGAGGGGGAGAGAGAAGGAGAGATGGGCTGATTAGATTCAGGCTGGAATTCATTTTCATCCTCAACGTCAGCAGAGGTCTGTGAACCCTGAGGTTGGGTGTCCACAGACGACAAATTCTCAAAGGATCCGCAGCATCTTCCTCTCATTAGGGGGAAAAAAAAAAAATTACAAACCACTGGGTTAAGTAGAGAAGAGTAAGCAAGCACCACCCAGGGGTGAGAACTGCTGCTTCTCCAGTGCCTTTAGATGGCCCAGCTCTGTTACCTTTGTACGCTTCATGTCTCCACCTTCCAACAATCTCCTGAGGCATTTTAAGGATGGAGTTCCCAAGGCTCAGAGAGGTTGAGCAACTAATTCAAATGTGGTAAATGACAAACTCAAAATGTCAACCTCCGTCGGGTGCAATTGATCTCACAGATTGTTTTGAATTTCTGTTGATTTTTATACTGAATTTATGTAATAAACATATATTGTTTTTACTTTGTGGCAAATTAAAATTTCATCCTGAATAAATAATAAGCATGCTTATACGTTATTTTCATTCATTTTCAATTTAAATAAATAAATGTCATACACGCATCTGCATTGCACCCGAACTTGTAGCTTTTGCATCGCGCCCAACGGAGTGTTAAACCAAGGTCTGCTCAGCTCCGCAGCCCACACTGGCCTCCACTCCACGTCTGAACACCTGGATGCCAGTCCCCTATCTCCATCCCCGAGGCTCACTGCATCACTCTGGCCAGGCCTGGTTCCTCCTCTGTTAACTGAGGATTGGGCAAAGTAAGGATAACAATAATGATGACAGTAATAATACCAATTCCTGAGCTCTTGAATGTGCTGGGCATGCTGCAAAGCAATTTGCATTAACTATCAAC
This sequence comes from Aselliscus stoliczkanus, assembly GCA_033961575.1. Taxonomy (NCBI): domain Eukaryota; kingdom Metazoa; phylum Chordata; class Mammalia; order Chiroptera; family Hipposideridae; genus Aselliscus; species Aselliscus stoliczkanus. The sequence goes on from CM066730.1 coordinate 166,536,108, forward strand.
TTTGTCCTTAACACTATTCTGCACTATAGATACCATATAATCCCCATTTCACAAATAAGGAAGCAGGATTTATGACCTATCCAAGGAGCATTTGTGACCGAGCCAGGAGTCAAAGCTGGGTTTGTCTGGCCCCAAAATTCAAGCTCTTTGACTTTGAACTACATTGAAGACAGTTGCCAGAGAAGCCACCTGGGAAGACACCATTCAACCAACACACTTCATTCATTCATTCAGCTTTGGTGCATGTGGCTGGAGTGGAATAAGAAAGGGGAAGGATACCAGATGAATTTGGTGAGGAAGGCAGTGGGCAGATTATGGAGGGTCTTAGAGGTCATGGTAAGGACTTTGCATTTTATAGTAAAGCTTTAGGGATCCTAGGTAGGAGAGTGATAAAACCTCTAAATTAACTGTTTTAACACTGTAGACAATGTACCAAGAATTAAAGACTACAATTAATCTGATACTGTGCTTTAAAACAAACAACCTCTTATAACAGTCACCTGATTAGAGACGTAACCTAATCACCTTATATAAAATAGCACACACATACACACCTCTGTCACTTTATCTTCAAAGCTCTTATCACCACCTGATATACTTTATATGTCTCTCTCTACCCCCAGAATGTAAACTCCAGAGAACAGGAACTTTGTTCACTGCTTTATTCATCACCACCTTGACCTGTGCGTGGCACATAGTAGGTAGTCAATAAATATTTACTGAATGAATAAATAACAAAGGTATGTTATACCATTCCCAAAAAACATTTTTTATTTCCTGTCTGTGCTTGTTCATCACTTCAGTCCAATATGAATGTTGGTTTCTACTCTCACCACTCTACTGAAAACAACTTTTCTAAGGTCACCAGTAAAATCCCAATTGTGATATGTGAGGGTGCTTTCATCATGGCAGACCTCTCTGCTATATCTGACACTGGTGATGTCTTCTCTCCATGAAACTCCATTTTGTTGTCTCTATGACACTTCACTCTCCTGATTACCTTCAAAAGTTTCTGACTTCCTTTTCTGTCTCCTCTTGCACCACTTCTCTCCCCTTAAATGCTACATAGTTCCTCTGGGTTTAGTCCTGGGCCCACTACTTCTGATACCACACCCTCTTGGGGCATTCTCACCCACACCCGTAGTTTTTACCATGGTCTACAAGGTGGTGATTCCCAAATCTGGAGGTCTAGTCCCAACCTTTAGATTGCCTGGATGGAGTTCAGAATCTATCTGGATGGATATTTCCCCTGGAATGGCCCCATGACTCAGCAGGTTCAAGACGGCACTTGCCATCTTCTCCTTAAACTTCCTCTCCTTTGGCGAGCTAGGAACTGTTGAGACAGAGATGACTGAGAGCAGAACACTGCTGCCCACTGGGACTTCCATCAACTCCAAAGGGCAAAGATCTATTCTTAGGCCGGGAAGATTTGCAGAAAGCCCACCCACCAAAATGGCTGCCTCCAAAGCCCCTCCTTTGAGAGGGCTCACACTGTCAGCCTCAAGGACTGTCTGTGCCCAATGGCTCTGCTCTGACCCCTCACCCTGTTTGTTGGGCATCTCAGCCTGAAGGAACCCAAGGGCACCTCAAATGCAAGACATGCAAAATTTATCTCATTGTCCACCCTCCTACATCATTGTTTCCCACTACAGTTGGCACCATTATCTACCCTCAGCGTTCCGGGCGAGAAACCTGAAAGCCATTCTTGATGCTTCTTTTCTCTTCTCTTCCTACCACGTCTAGTTAGTCCTAGTGATTGTCATTCCCTAACATTACTTGTTCCATCTTCTCCCCTAAATTCCTACTGCCATGAACCTTCTTGGTTCAGTGTCGGCTCTCTCAAAATTTCCAACGACACATTTCTCTAACAGTTGCTCAGACTTCTTTTATTTGTGGAAGGGGAAATTTTTAGGTAGAGCATGGCTGGCAACAGGATCTAGCAAGAGTTTTGTTTTCATGGAGTTTCTTTTTTACAATTATCTCCTTTTGGGCCGGCCGAGTGGCGCGGTGGTTAAGCGCTGGTTTGGGAAGCCAGCGGCCCCGGTTCGGTCCCACATATGAGGACCAGTGACACTGCCCTCAAAAACTACAATTATCTCCTTTTTACTTAGAGTGATAACACATTTTTTTTTAAATTGTGACATAAAATTTCCTTTTAGAATAAACTTAAGTAAAAAAAAAGTGAACTTCTTTAAATAAAAATTAAGTGAACACTCAGTAGATTGAAATTCATATAAGGTAAAAAATCATGAATGTTCAAGAATGACAGAAGTTTGGGGAACACTGAGATAAGATCCAAGACCCTTAGGGTGACATATTAGCTTGAACTGTAAGAAATGGCTGGTATCTATTTTTATTTCGACCTATAAAGATGACAATTTCATATGGTTCAACCTACTAGCAAGTCCTTCATTTTCTGACCCCTGTCCTATGTTCTAGCAAAACCAACTGCTTGCTGCACACACCACATTATTTCTCTCCTCTGTGCCTTTACCCAAGCCGGTTGCTCCACCTGGATACCCCCACACTCTTAGGATGCAGGGATCACCACCTTCAGCAGGCTTCCTTGTCACCTGTCCCCCAAAGCAGGCGAGGCACTCTTCCTCAGGGCTTTCCTGTTGTCGTCAGCATGTCTGTCTGTGTGTCTGACTCTCCTACCAGCCTACGAACTCCTGTAGGGCAAGGATTCTGTTTTTAATGAATCCCAGTAGCCTCCACCTGGCACATGGCAGAACCCTCAATTAAGCCGTAGGTAACCAAACAAGTGAGAGAATGAAAATCTACAAAGAAGGAAGGCCTAACTCTGCCTGCAGGGCCACAGGAGGCTTCAGAGAGGCATCTTCTGACCTAGATCTTGAGGGATGAGAAGAAAGGGGTTGGAACTTTCCAGGTGACGAGTGAGTGAGACACTGCAGGGGAGGCAGCAGCAGAAGCCTGGAGGTCTGACAGAGTCTGCAGTACAGGGTATATGAAGGGGGGGCCGAGGGAAAAGGCGATGTTTACTGTACCCCCTTCCCCAAGTCTTCATCAAGGCCGCCTGAAACACATCCACAGTACTTCCAGTGGGTTGTGAGGTTGGCGTATTCTTCTACCTTGAAGACAAAAGGCAGGTACTCTGTTTGAACACAGATGCAAAACCAGCCACACAGAACCACCGTGTTCAAACCAGCGTGACCTCCCTCAGCCCTCAAGGAACTTACTCTCTAGAGAAGCTGCTGCATAACTAAGAATTAGAGAAACTATCACCACAGATAAAGACCAGACTTCATCAGCAAACCCACAGGAAGACCACTCCTGGGGGCAGAGCTGCCTACGACAGGCAGATTGGGTCAGAGATAAATATGGCGTTACATCCCTCCCCACCAGGCAAGAGGCTCCTCTGACAGGGTAGGAAGGCAGACTAGTTAGGCTAGCAACAACAACATCATATGGGAGACAGTATTGTTAGCAGAAATGGGTGCGTTAAATGTTTTCTCATTTAAAGGACAGCCTTATGAGGCAGGTATTATTGTCCCCATTTTACATAAAAAGAAACTGAGGCTTGCTGACATAACAGGAACCCCTGGGACTAGAACCCAGGTCTCTGGCTGGGAAAACAATGCTCTTCTCCTTTTACCACAAAAGAGGCTTCACTTTGTGAATGACTGGTGAAGGAGGGCGGACCCTCTGTGTGATGGGGAAAAGGCACACTCAACTCCAGGTATTAATATGATATGCACAAATTAGCAAGAGGGCAACTCACACCTCGGGTCTATCCTCCTGAGCCTCATGTTAGGATAATCTCTACCCACTTGGCTATCCAATCTTGCCCTCTCCCAAGCTCTGATACCCCTTTCAGCAAATACTTCCCTAATCACCTAAAAGAATCACTGTTCCCTTCCAGCCAGCCAGTTCCTCTTTTTACTTCCTGGTTTTAACAGGGCGAGACACAGGCAATCTCTTAGTCCGTTTTCTCATCAAAGCAGGGGAGTTGTGCTTGTTAAATAAGTTCATAGCTGGGCAGGCCAAGTGGCTCAGTTGGTTAAGAGCTCGCTCAAGAGTGCAAGCTGACCGAGTGGCGTGGTGGTTAAGAGCTGGCTTGGGAAGCCAGCGGCCCCGGTTCGGTCCCTCATATGAGGGCCAGTGACACTGCCCTCTGAAAAAAAAACAAAAACAAAAAAAAAAACACAAAAGAGTGCAAGCTGAACTCTGAGCAACAGGGTTGCCGGTTGGATTCTCAACACGAGCTGAGCAGCCGCTGAGCTGCCAACAGGTAGCAGGATGGCTCAGCTAAAAAAAATAAAAATAAAAAAATAAGTTCATAGCTAAATCAATAACACCGGTACCAAGAACTGTAAAATAAAGAAACGTCATGCTCTTGAAACAGGACTTGATTCATTCGAATACGTATCGAGCCCCTACTCTGTGGCGGGCACTGTGTTGGGTGCTAGGCCTCCTAAGACGTGCATGGCCCCAAACTTACACAAGGAGTCCAGTCTAGTGGGTGTGATGCTCTTTAGAGGAAAAATTTCATTAGGGAAGTCCTCGGTGGATCAGGAACTAGAGGAAGATCCAAAGACTGGAAACAAAAATGTTACTGAGGAAGAAGAGGAAACATCTCTAGATACATAAAAAGATATTCTCTGTCAGTAGTGATCAGGGAAATGCAAATGAAAACTACAACGAAATGCCATTTCAGACCCCAGACTGAATTAGTACCTGACAGGAATCCTGGGCCAGCAGACCCAAGGCTGCAAAACAGAGAGCCGGACCAGGCACTGAAGGAGTGCAGACGGGTACTTGGTAAATATTTTGCTAACCCGAGCCTGGAAAGGCTAGAGCACAGATAGCAAGCTGGCAGCTCACAGGCTGAGCACGGCCTGCTACCATGTCTTGTTTGCCCTCACAGTGTTTACCAAATTGAGCTAATTGCTAAAAGTTAAAAATCAAGAGATTTCACAACTTCCCTTGGAAAAAAGTAAGATCTGGCAGCTCTTGGCCCAGTCTCTGTTGGACAACAAGTGGCTGGAGCTGAGTGGCAGCTGAAGCCAGCCTTTCACCACATCCACACCACGCCCCAGCCCTTCGCACAGGGGCTGTGGGGCTGTGGCACCAGTTTCCATTATCTCAAGGCCTGGAAGCACTGACGTGTGCTCCCTGTCAACTGGAGATACACTGGGATCACTCTCAGGGATACAATCTAGAGACTGGTATCACCAACTCGGCTACGGGGCCAGCAGCCACGGCCAGACAATTTCTTCAGCAAGACGTTTACATACTATTACTCCAAATCCTTGCAAACCTGCAGGAAGCCCAGGCTCAGAGGAGTTTAAGAAATTGACCCAATGGGACCGGCCAAGTGGCGCATTGGTTAAGAGCTGGCTTGGGATGCCAGCGGCTCCGGTTCGGATCCCACATGTGAGGGCCAGTGACACTGCCCTCTACAGCTAAGATGGTGAACAACAGCTCCACCTGGAGCTGGGCTGCTGTGAGTCCCCAGGACAGCATAGCTGCAGCCCCTGCTGCAGTGGGCTGCCATAGGCTACAGTGAGTGGCCGGCAGCCAGCGTGAGCGGCCGGCAGCCAGCGCGAGCTGCCAAGAGCCACTGTGAGCAGCCATCCAGAGGCTGGCGACCGATCTGCCTCACCCGAGAAGAGCGCAATGATGATGCCAACATGGGCCAGTGAAGCAATGTCCTCCACAACTAGATTGAAGAACAAAAGGACAGTCTGTTCCCCTCCCCCAATTCCCCAATGAAATCTTAAAAAAAAAAAAAGAAATTTACCTAATGAGTGGCGGAAGTTGAAGTGCAACTCAGGAATCATTGATCTAGCCAATACTGATTAATAAGCACAGTCATATGTTAAGCACTGGTAAGTGCTGTACGTGAACTAAATAATTTCTCACTTCAACCCTATGAAATAAGAACAATTATTGCCTCCATTTTACCTGTGAGAAAATGAAGGTACAGAGGTTAATGACTTGTCCAAAGTCACAGAGCTAGTAAGAGGCAGAGCTGGGATTTGAACCCCGGTCAGCTCACTGCAGAGCTTGCATCTCAGTGCAACACAAGCAAGCTTCCGGAGCTTCAGAGGATCAAGTCCCCAGCTCCTGGACCTTGCCCATTCACTCTTTGTGATCACCACTGTTCACAGTTCAGTGCTTCCCTTCAAGTCATAAACATTTTGTTTTGCCTTTAATACCAAAAGGAGATGCCACACACCGTCCATTCTGCATTGTGTCTACCCGCCACTTAACAATACGCCGTGGAGCACTCTCCATATCAGCATGGTATTCCATTTCTGGGGACATCCTGTAATTTAACTTATCTCCTTATAAGCATTTAGGTTGTCTCCAGTTTTTTCTTGTTTTATTAAAAAACTGATGCATGAAACATCCTTGTTCACCTACATTTGTGCACCTGAACATTTATTTATTTCTGTAGTGTACTTCTAAGTGGAATTATGGGTCAAGGTCATGCACATGTAAGATTTTGATTGATGTTGTCAGGTTGCCCTCCAGGAAGGCTCCACCAATGCACACGCCCACCAACTCTGCAGGAAACTGCCAGTTTCCCACACCCTTGCCTCCACTGGGTATATTTTTCTATTGCTTTCTCTGCACCACATTCAAGCTCTCTCCCTCAAGCTGCCTCGTTATTTTTATAATCAGTTCACTTTCACCAGTACGATTACAACTATAAAAGGAACAAAACAATCTATGTCTAGTAAAAAAAAAGGGGGAGGGCAAACACACCACAATGTTAGCAGTGATTGGGTTTCTGTGGGCATGAGGCGATGTTTTCTTCCCCCCCAATATTTTCCAAATGTTCTGAAATGAGTGTTACTTTGGAAACTGTGGAGGAAATTTTCTCCCTGCTGCCCCCTATTCCTATTCCCATACCCCTTTTATTTTTTAAAAGAACACAGAACCAGTGTGTGTCTTTGGGGCAGCATGGAGGAGAGGAACTGAAGAGACTGTTACCTGGCAGCCAGGTTTTGTGGGAGTAATGTCCCTCCCCAACCCCAAAGTAGATAGTGATGGTGGTTAAGAAAAAGTGGCTGGAAGACTCAGCTCCTGAGGCAGGGTGGAGGAGATTAGGGAATTCTGGGGCTTAGCAATGAAAAGGGCAGTAAAAGCAGACAGCTGTTTAGAGGTCCATTAAGGTTTCCATGGCCAGGAAACCCTACCAGCCTGTCTCTGCCCAGTATTGCCAGTTCCAGGAAACAGCACCACCATTCATCTGAGTTGTCCATGCCTGAAGTCAGGGGGCCATCTTAGATTCCGCCTGTGCGTCCCCAGTAACCAGATCCTGTTGACTGCATCTTCCTAAACGCTCAAAATCCACATGCCTCTCACATCTCCTTAGTTGGGGCCCTCCTTCTTTGACCTGGGTCACTAAAACCACCCCCCACCCCCTGCACCCAGCCCCACTCTTTCCGGCAGAGCTGTGGATTCAGAGTCAATTCAGAGCACTTCTAACATGCAAATCTGATTTGGGGTAAAACCCTGTCACAGTTTCCTGTGGCCTGTAGCCCTGGATGCAAATTAGAGTCACCTAGGGAGTTTATAAGATGATCCCAAATGCACCAAGTCCTCATAGCCTGAGATTCAGATTAAACTGATTTGGGGTGTGGCCCAGATTTTTAGTTTTTAAAGCTTCCCTAAATGATTCTAACGTGTAGCCGGGGCTGAGAATGCTGGCCTCCAGGATATAGAGTGCAGGTTCCTCTGTATGGTATTCAGGAACTCTGTATCATTCAATCTTCCAACAAATATTGACTGAGCACTGGCTATGTACCAGATGCCTTGCTGCATGGAGGCTAAGCGAAGAATAACATTTAGGCCCCTCATGAATCCTGTAGTTTATCGGGGTCAATCTGGCTCTTAGCATTTTAAGTCTTATTTCTGCCTCCTCCCACCTCCCACACTTTGTCGTAGTCATCATGACCGATTCGGGATTCCCCAAATTTGTACTACAGTAGCCTCAGAGCCTGTGCATATGTCATGTTCTCAACCTAAAATTCCAGCCTAGTTTAGACTCAGCTTGGGAACCACTTCCTTTGAAGTCTCTACCTAACCCCACACCGGACATGCCCCGATTATCATCATCCCCATCACTCTTGTTATCACTGTCCATTTCATGTCCTGGCACTTTCACTCAACTGTGAGCTCCTTGAGGGCAGGGAGAGGGACTACACCATTTCAGGATGCCCTGCAGAGGCACTAACTGGTAAATCTATACAGGAATGAGCCTGAACCACCTGGAGGAGTGTCTGTATAAGTGGTGTTCAGGGCCGGCCGAGCGGCACATTGGTTAAGAGCTGGTTTTGGGATGCCAGCGGCCCTGGTTCGGATCCCACATATGAGGGCCAGTAACACTGCCCTCCACAGCTAACAACAGCTCTACCTGGAGCTGGGCTGTGCTAGCCCCGACGACAATGTAGGCTGCAGCCCCTGCTGCAGTGGGCTGCCACAGGCTACAGTGAGTGGCCGGCAGCCAGCGTGAGTGGCTGGCAGCCAGCGTGAGCTGCCTATAGCCGTGGTGAGTGACCATCCAGAGGCCAGCGACTGATCTGCCTCATCCGGGAAGAGCGCAATGACAACACAACATGGGCCAGTGAAGCAACATCCTCCGCAACTAGACTGAAGAACAAAAGAGACAGCAACTTGTCTGTTCCCCCTCCCCCAATTCCCCAATAAAATCTTTAAAAAAAATAAAAGAGGTGTTCACACAGGGCCATATACAGTGTGAGCTGATTGGGGAACCAGTTAGAGGAGAGCTGCAGCTTCAAAAGCTTCACGAAGTCAGGCTCTGCAGCAGAGGTTCAAAGACGCACAGCCCTGTAACCAGCAGGGCGGCAGATAGATAAACACAGTATCAAACCTGAGTAAAGCAGTGGTAGCAGCCTGTTGTATAACTTTTTGAAGTGGTGGCCTTGTGTTGTGGAAACAACAGAGGATCTACATTATAATTTGGACACTTGCTTGTTATGTGACTTTGGGTTGGGCTAACCCTTAATATTTGCAGGGCTGGTGGCAGGAGTACAGATGGAAGCCCCTGGGTCTAAATTTCTAAAAGCTATAAGTTAAACTAACAAACCACTAAATATAATTTCTATTCTATTCTCCTACCTTGATAAATACACCTTCATAATGCCCTGGAAGGCCACATTTAAATTCAGAATTCTCGGAGTTCTTGGAAATAGGGTGGTGTAAGGAAAGCTAGCTTCTGACCCACACCCCCTTCTCGTCCCACCTGTGGAAGGCAGAATAATGCTTCTTTTCTCAAGATGTCCACAGCCTAATCCCTGGAGCCTGTGCATATGTGATTTTTACATGCAAAGGGGAATTAAAATTGCTAATCACCTGATCTTGAGATAAAGAGACTATCCTAGATTCTCTGGGTGGGCTTGTCACAAGGGTCCTTATAAGTGGGGGCAAAGAACCAGATTCACAGATGTGACAACAGAAGCAGAGGTTGGAGTGATATGATTACTGGCTTGAAGATGGAGAAAGGGGGCCAGGCGCGAAGGAATGGATGGCCTCTAGAAGCTAGAAAAGGCAAGGAAAAGCATTCTCCTCGAAAGCCTCCAGAGAAGAGCACAGGCCTGCGACACCTGGGTTATGGATTAGAGCCGACCGAGGCCTGTTTTGGACTTGTCATGTCCAGAAATGGGAGAGAATCAGCTAGTGATAAGTTTTCACAGAGGCAACAGGAAACTGGTTTGCCTTGCACCCCCCTAGGGCCTCAGGCTCACCTGTGGGGCCACATCCGTCACAAGTCCAAAGTTGCACTCCCACAAACAGCTGCCCCTTTGCCACCCGTTGCGCCTAGGGGTGCACACACACCAGTGTTCTCGGCAGGAGGGACCCAGGGAAGAGGCTCTGGAAGAGGCTGGGGCCATTTGAGCAGGGAAATGTGGGGTTTTAGCACTTACGGTATGGTCTGAAAGGGGGCAGGCATGGGCTCTGGGTTGGCATAATTCCTGGGCCACGGGAACTTCTCATTCTAGTGTCCAACTACCAGAGCAGATCCAGGGAAGGACTCTGTAAAGCAGAGTCCAGGATCCCACGTGCAACATTGTCTTGGGTCAAATGGCTTCCCCTCTCTGAGCCTCATCTGTAAAATCAACCATTTGGATCATTGCTGAGCACCTCGTCTGTGACAAATGCTATGCTTAGTGACAGCAGAATGGTAGGAAAAGCAACCAGTTGGCACAGAGTAACCTATCAATAAACTTTCATTTCCTTTCGTTTCTACTCATTCTCAACTAAGTCAATGGGTTTGCAAATTAGCAATAAAATCCCCTTGCTCTAACTCTCTGGTGGATTCCATTTGCTCCAGGGAGGACCCCTATAAGGCCCTGCGAGCCTCACTTCCCCTCCCAACTGCTTCCTCTGTGCTCGACTTCACCAGAGACCTTTCCTGCTCACGGCCTTCCTTTGCAGTCTGCGAGCTTCTGTCCTCCACACACAGCCACCCCACTTTCCCCAAGCTACCTCTTCCGGGCTTAGTTCAAATGCCATTCCCTTGAAGAGGTGCTTCCGGTTAGTTCCCTCACCCCACCAACCAGAGCACACTTATCTGTATCTTCTCTCCCAACTCCAGTGCACTCTCTGCAGTGCTTACCACGATGACTATCGTATGATTACTTGTATTGCTTTTTGGTTAAATAAAACTATTTTTATCATTTTTCATTTCATTTTCTTCAAGACTGAGAACCAAATGCATTACTTTTTTTTTAATTATGGTAAAATATACATAACATCAAACTTGATTTTCTCTCTCTGAGCCTGCTCCATTTGTAGTCTTTCCCCACTGGGAACTAGCATGGTCATTAGCTCAGATGGTCAAGCCAAGTCCCCAGGGGACAATCTTGATGCCATTCTCTCTCAGGCTCCTTAACCAATCCAACCATCAACAAATCCTGCCAATTCACTCCTCAAATCAATGCAGAATTAAATATCCAGAATCCCACGCCGCTCACGTCACCATGTTTTCACTGCTACCCACCTAGCCCACGCCACCCACTCTCATGCAAGGGCCTCCTCAACCATTCTTTACCCTCAACCTGCTCTCCCCGCAACGCATCTTTGAAAACCCTACATCATGATGTCGGTACGTCTTCTTACTGGCGATGTTAATCTTGATCGATCTCTTGGTTAAAGCAGTGATCTGGGGCACCTGGTGGTGTTTCTGGGCCTTTTCAGCAGAAAGAGCTAGGAAACATATGTATTTGTTCTAACTTATGTATGCACGTGCACGTATCTTTGTATCAAGTTTCAACTCCAATCCAGCACCAGATTTCATTCTCGCATTTCCCCTTCGCTTATTGGGAATTCTTTTGGTTACTTCTTTTCCAACACTGAGAAACAATATATTAACTTATTATCCAATCCTGGGATAAACTACCTACAATATATTAACTTATTGTCCAATCCTGGGATAAATATACAGTGATTTCAGAACTCCTAACCCAGACTTCTCCTCTCTTCCCTGCCCACTACTGTCAAACAAATTGACCAACTAGAATAGTGCTTTTTTGGTCTTCACCTTACTCTTCCCAAACAAACACTATTCATCAAAGATGCTGCCGTCAGACCCTTTCCTTCCCTACTACCCTTTTAGTAAAATACCAGCATCATAGACCCTGCCCCTCCCCCCCAATAGTGATGCTCTGAGAGGGACATATTAGCTCTGTGGGATACTTCCCCAAAACGCACTAACCTCAATCTAAGGACAAGAAAACATCACACAAACGCAAACTGAGAGACATTCTACAAAGTAACTCATCACTCCTCTTGAAAGGTATCAATTTCATGAAAGACAAGGAAAGACTGAGAAGTACCACAGATTGGATGAGACTAAGGATGACAACAACACAATGCAAAGTGGGATCTGAATTGGATCCTGGAACAGAAAAGGACCATTAGTATAGAAAACTGGTGAAATACAAATAAAGTCTGTAATATTGCGTCAGTATTAACTTCTTAGTTTGGATCACTGTGCTATGGTTACATAGATGTTAATATCAAGGGAACCTGGGTGAAGGGCATGTAAGGGCTCTCTGCTCTCTTTATAATTGAAAATGTTATTGAGATAACTATAGATTTGATGCCAGTGTGAAAATTAATAAATCCCTTGTACACTTTGCCCAGTTCCCCACTATGGTAATGTTTTGCAAAATTATAGTGTAATTATCAACACCAGGATACTCACATTGATATAATAGATTCCACATAGGATACTTGATATTAGGTTGGGGTAGGAGACTTTTTGAGAATTATACTTCCATATAACTGCCTGCAAAATATGAAACCAAGTATAACTGGGGTGGGGGGGGAAAGACCCTTCAATATCCACTGATCATCTAAATCCAGGACTACAATGCTTTATAGAGCTATTGATATTATATTCTTTTCCATTTTTGCCTGACTTTTTCCTTCTCCTTGGCTGAGTCATTTTTACAGTGGATAAAAATGATGGAAACAAATGGCTTTTCCTCTTTGCCCCAGTCGTCTGCCTACAGAGGGGCCGCCTCACATCGTGGATCCAAGTCTGCCGAATCTGACCTCCACTCTTTGGTGGCAGAAATTGGTCTGTCTCAGAAACCATTTTCCTTAGACATCATTTTCTCATCCCCTCCAATCCTCTCACTCGCAAACGAGTTTCACAATAGACACTAGTCAGGGTGTCTCAGCAAAATTACAAATTAAAATTTGTGGAGGAAGATCCAAGACGATGTTATAGGTAAATGCTATGTCTGCCGCCTCCCTGGATTACAGTTAAAATTACCACTAAATTATAGAACAATCAACCTCGAGAATCATCTGAAGACGAGCTGAACCGAAACCCTGTAACTAAGGATATAAAGAAGAGACCACACAGAGACTGGTAGGAGGGGTGGAGACGCAAAACGGGCTGACTGCAAACTCACAGATATTTGAAGTCAAAAAATAAAAAAATTAAGTAAAATTTGCTCCGGACTTTCAGGGTTGTTTTGAAACAGCAGTAATCCTGACTAAAATTTGCAAACACCAGCTAGCTATCACTCAGCCATCCCTACTTGCCACCCCCTCTCTAGCTGCCTCAATCCTGGCTGCATCATCTCACATCAGGAATGTGGCAAGATGTTCTGCCTCTGCCCAGTCTTGACGGCCCCTGTACACTGCTGCTAGGCTGAGCTTTCCAAACAAAGGTAATAACGACCATTGGTGTCACAAAAACTTCACTTATTTTTACTCCTCATAATGACCAAGTCAGATAGGAATATTTATCCCTAATTACCAAAGAAGAAACTGAAATCAGAGAAATTAAGAAATTCACCAAGATCAGAAGGTTATTAAGAGCCAGGACTGGGATTCCATCCCAGATCTCTGTGGCTCCAGAGCCTATGGCATGAAAGAGGACAGATGCCTTCCAAGTTCACAAGCATAAACCCCACAGATAGTGGACAGTCTAGTTCTGTGGTTTTCAAAGCATGGTTCCTGAATCCATAGCTTTGGCATCACCTGAGAACAGGTTAGAAGTGCACATTTTCAGACATCATCCCAGATCTATTGAATCGGAAACTCTAAGGGTGGGGTCCTAACCATCTTGTGTTTGTAAGTCTTACAGGAGATTCTAATGCACTCAAGTTTGATCATCACTGATAAATAGGACAAAGTTACAGACGGACTCCAGACAGCAAGAGCCCAGAAAAGCTGCTCACAGGACAGCTCTCTGTCAGAATACACCTGCAGGCTGGAACAATGCCAGGGAGAGGAGAGCCAAGAGGATTCTATCTTGGAAAAGGTTAGTTCCATGTGGATCTGTAAGTACCAAGCCAGGAAACTAGGCGATTTGGGTTAGGTTTGGCTCTGCCATTAACCAGCTGTGTGATCTTGAACAGTCGTTTACCTCTCAAACCTGCTTCTTCACCTGCCCTTCAATAGTGTTCCCCCATAGTTGGTGCAGGCCCCTCCCAGGTGACTTTTACTCCTTCTCTGATGCCTAACACCTCTTCCCTCATCCTCACTCTCCTACTTCACTGAGAAAACCAGGAGAACGTCCACCTATCACCTACCAGCTCTGTGTGCGCATACTCAGCTGCTCTGCTTACTCCCGCACCCCAGCCATGCTTCTAGCCAATATAATCCCTCCATCTGTGTGCTACAAGCCAGCCCCTCTCAGTTACTCAAGGATATTGATACACCAAGTCTCCCCTCTCCCACATCCATTTTTCTCTCTACTGGATTTCCCCAATCACCAGAAAAAGTTATTTCTCCCACCTTTGCTCCCCTTGACAGCAAAACTTCTCACGAGAGTTGTGTATAAAGCTGTCTCTGGTCACTCTCCTCCCATTCTGTCTTAAGCCCACTCTGCTCACTCAGGCCTCCACGCCCATCACCCCGCCAGCACTCTGCAGTCCAGATCACTAGTGACCTCCCTGTTGTCAAATCCAATAGTCAATCCTCACTCAGTCCTCATCTGACTCGACCCACCAGCAGACTCAACCTTAGCTCATCATGGCCTCCTCCTTCACACACTCACATGACTTCCGGGATAACAAACTCTTGCTTTTTAACTCCTACTCTACTGGTCCCTCCTTCTTAGACTCCTTGGCCAATTCCTTTTCTTTTCCTAGACCTCTTAATGCTGATATACCCATAAGGTTCAGTTCCAAGTCCTCTTCTTTCCATCACACTCACTCCCTTACGATTCCACCCAGTCTCAAGGCATTAAATGTGGCTTCCTCTACACTGAAGACCGCCCAACACACATGTGCAGCCCAAACTCCAGACTCCAGGCTGCCCGCTCACCATCTCCCCCGGATGGTTCACACATGCTGCACATGTTCACAATGGAATTCCAAGCTTCCTGCCAGGTCGGCTTTACACGCTGCCTCCCCCTATGTTAACAGCAACTCCATATTTCCCTACTGCTTAGGCCAGAATTGCAGTTATCCTTGACTTTTTTCTATCATATCCTTCATCCATTTTCATTCAGAGAAATCCTAAGGTTTGCTTTCAAAACATATCCATTATCTGGCCATTTCTCACCACCTCCAATGCCCCCTCCCATGCCCCCAAACTCGGTCTCACCACAGCAGAGTTGTTTTTGTTTTGTTTTGGAGGGCAGTGTCACTGGCCCTCATATGTGGGACCCGAACCGGGGCCGCTGGCTTCCCAAGCTGGCGCTTAACCACTGCGCCACTTGGCCGGCCCCAGAATTGGTTTTAAAAGGGAAGTCAGGTCATGTGATGCCTCTGCTCCTAGTTTTCGGCTCACAGTGAAGGTCAAAGTCGTTCTAATGGCCTACAAAGCCCTACACAAGCTGCTTCCCCACCCCTTACCTCTCTGACCTCACCCCTCCACTCTGCCTCGCTGTACTGATCTGCACCCCATGCTTCTTCCTGCCAAAGGGCCTTTGCTGTAGCTGCTCCTCCCAGCTTCACTGGGCCAAGTCGTACCTCCTCATGTCCTCTCCTCACTTTCTTGGCAAGGCCCACCCTGACCAGCCCTCCCCATCCCTCTTACCCCACCCTACTTTGTTTTCTCCACAGCACACATCATCTTGTAACACACTTGATCTTGTACTTGTGTGTTGCTTATTGTGTGTCTCCCTCCACTAGCATGTGAACTCCGTGAAGGCAGGGATCTTTGTCTTTGTTCACTGATGTATTCTAAGTAATGTAAGCAGTGCTGAGCAGCTAATGGGCACACTCAATAATGTTAGTGAGTCAATGACTTTAGCAGGACACTTTCTTTTTTTTTTTTTTTTTTGAGGGCAGTGTCACTGGCCCTCATACGTGGGACCCAACTGGGGCCGCTTAGCTTCCCAAGCCTGCGCTTAACCACAGTGCTGCTCGGCTGGCCCTCAGGACACATGTTTTTAAGGGTTGCAGATTCATTTTAGTGTATTAGAAATATAAGAAATATGTCAAACCTACTAATTCAGTAGTGCCACGTTCTTCTATGGCTTTTAAAGAAACTATCAGGTATTTCACAAATAATAGTATTTTCTAAGTAATCTGAAGGGGATACACAACCTGGGAAACCCTGCCCCCTAACAGCATAGAGACAAACTCACATCTCTGCCATCCTAGAGAGCCTTCCCAGTGTGAGAGTTGTCACATCCTCCAATTTTCAAACCTGGCTGTGCATTCAATCATCTAGGGAGCCTGCTGAAAAACAGATTTCTGTGTTGTGCTCTCAGCTCTGGAGTTGGGGCCGGGATCCATATTTTAACTAAACGCCTAGGACTTAGGGCCTGCTGGACCGGCTGGCCTCTGAGGCTCTTTTAGCTACAGAGGCCCTGCCTCTGTGATTGAAATATGACTGAGCACACTGTACAGCAGGGTTGTTCAAACCGTAGGTTTAATGCATTAGCACCAGCATTAGGAAAAAAACTAAAACGTAACAGACTATAAAATGAAAATGCATTGCCTGGAGTAAGGGTATTGTTTCATGAAATGTTTTTCAGAGGTGAATACATGGATAAGTGGTGAATGTAAAATACATTTCTATTCGATTGTGGGCTATGGTTAAAACTTTGAAAGCTAGTGCTGTCAAGAGAATAGTTACTGAATCTCAACCTTCAGTGTAACAATGCTCAAGTCTGAGCAGAGTTCAAGAATTTGCATTAACAGATGCAGACAGCCCTAGAGACACTTCTACTACTGCACCTTGTGAACTCTCACCTGCCCCCAGGACCCAACTCATCCGTGCTTTTCAATACTGAGGGTGGGTGGTGGGTGGGTGGAATGCCCTCGGGGAGCAAATCCCAGCCCCTCATTTCTGTGGTGCCAGTAAGTGATGATTTGGAAAAGCATAGTTATTATCACAGTCGTGTTACATTGGGGAGGAACCCTGTTTTGTTAATTGTACCATTAAAGAGGGCACTGGGTTTTCTTCCACCTGAAAAGTAGGGGAAGGAGGGCCATGTACTTTTTGTCCACTTAGCAGCAGGGACTGTCTGTCTGGTTCAATGCCATGCTTCAAGGAGGTAAGCTCTCAACTATTTGTGGAATGAATGAAAAGACCGAAGTGCTGAACTGAGAGAACAGGAAGCTGTCCCTGGTCCCTCTCCAAGTTGCTGTCACTCCCAAAGCCCAGTTCTTCTTAGATTTTAGGATCCCTTCAAAGAAGCAAAGCCCAGTAAACAACCCCACATCCCAGCTTACTCAGTACCTTCAGTGAATAACCCCTATCGTAGCCTACTTTTCTTTCCCAGGTAAGAGTTAACACTCAAGCCAGAGTAAAACCTCTTACACTTAAGCTAGCGACAGAACACAGGATACTCAATAAATACTATACGTAATATTTACACACCGAACAGCTCCTATTATGTACCAAGTGATTTACATATACTACCTTTAATTCTTGAAAAGAATCCTGCAAAAACAAAAGAAAGAAAGAAAGAAAGAAAGAAAGAAAGAAAGAAAGAAAGAAAGAAAGAAAGAAAGAAAGGAGGGAGGGAGGGAGGGAGGGAGGGAGGGAGGGAGGGAGGGAGGGAGGGAGGGAGGGAAGGAAAGAAAGAAAGAAAGAAAGAAAGAAAGAAAGAAAGAAAGAAAGAAAGAAAGAAAGAAGAAAGAAATGCACATACCTCCCATTCTGATGTGCTGTCTTCCTTTATTATAACTCGGGTTACTTGGATGTTTGTCCCCACAGACCCAATTGCTGACAAGTTAAAACCAACTCCGTTTCTAAGACTGCAGGCCCTCCTTGGGGACTTAGGGAATATAAGCTAAAATTAGAAACAGCAGTTTATAGGTTGGTCAACATAATTCCAGAAAAAAATCTGCTGGAAGTGTATTTCAAAGGGCAGATGTGTGGTTTAGCCTTATTTCTTAAGATCTATAAAACTGGACAAAAAGAGGATCGCTGTCTGACTACCTTGGTTTGAGCACTGGCTCCACCACCACTACTTGCGACTTTGGACAATTCATTTCCTCCTCTATGCCTTTCGCTGTGTCTTCATCACTGTACCACTTCGTCGAGTCATGAAATGAGATAATATATACATGTCAGGAAAGAATTCCAACCAGCATCTGGGAAAGCATAACCCATGCCCTGGAGTTTGCCCGGACAACCACCATTATACAATTAATTCCTAAAATTAGAGTTGGAAGACAGCCAGATGGCAGCAAGGGGAACTCTTCATAGAAAACAAGCCTATCCTGTCTGCCAGGGACCTGCAAGGGATTTAAGATGCTTAAATGCCAAATTCTGGGCTCTTATCCACTATGATACACCATGTAATGTTTGAGCGGAACCAATCTTTAAGAGCCAAAAGTAGAAATACACTATAGGGAAACACTTCCAGAAGCAGTCACCATGGTGTTAAAAGGGTTAAAAGTCTAGTCATAAAAGCGATAGGTTCAGCAAGGTAAGGGATGGGGTCTGCAATACCATTTCTGCTGGAAGTGGTTGAATGCCTTTACCTTTCAAGCTCTTTTTAGGCTCTAGGTAACTTCTGACATACTTATCACATAGAAAATTAAATCAACAGTGATAAACAGAATTACACAACATCGTAAAATCAAGTTACATAAGGTCCTCAATTAGTACAATCACTTTTGTTCAGGTCTGCGACAACACAAACCATCTGTATTTGTTTCCTAAGCTTTCCTGCACCTGAACCCTGAATGAGTCCAGTTCTGGCCCCCTGGTGCCCCCCAGGTGCCTGAGGCTGGATTCCCCTTGGACAACCACTGTGGTTTCCATAACAAGCTGCTCTGAAAGTGGTTCTGAACCCCCCAGGTACCAGCTAGGTCTCTAGTGGCCGGCAGCTCACACTGTGTGGTGGTTTCTGGGCCCTGACCTCACCACTCACCTAGGAGACCTGGCCCTTAACCCTTTAGGATTCAGCCCTGTGGCAGCCTACTCATTGTGGTCTTTCCCCACCTGTTGGCTGGAGTACCTCAGCATACACGTGGTAACAGATTAGAACTAGCTGCAGGAAAAGTCAAAAGCACACGATTCAGAAGATAAAGGGTTATACGCAAAATCCTGTAGGCTTGTCTGCTTAGAGGGCCAGAGAGGCTGCAGTTTGTCTTGTTACTTCCCATGCCATGATGCTAGCAGGGGAAGCAGAGCAGAAATTAGACCTTCGGTTACCTTCTTCTAGCTTAGCATTCTTTCAACTAGACTACCATCTCACAGCTTGAAGATACTGTGCAAGGACCTTACAGATATTCACTGGACAGAGGGCCAAGACAACAGGACAAAAAGAGAGCGAGTGGTGCAGTTCTATGGAACTGACATTCCTGACATTTAGTGCTGGCTGCAGAGATCAGGCAGTATGTCCTATACATCAAGTAGATAACATCTTACAAAGCCACCGTAATGACATAAGAACATACTTGAGGGGAAAAAAGAGATTAAGATTTGAGCTAGATTCCTGAATTGTTTAAAAAAGCCTAGAAAGTAGCATTAGCCACGTTTGCTAATTAGCATTTCCAATGGGGGAGTGAACCCAGTGTCCTTAGTCCTGTGACTATCATGTATGGCTTTTGACTAGTTATTTGGCTTCACAACAGTCCTTGAGGGCTGATTTTCTAATAGCTCAAAATGGTAACAAGTGCATATACATAACTTTTTAAAGTTTTGATTGTATTTTTAAGGACTGTAGACTGCTCTCACCTGGGTTGGGATCTCTCCCCTTGAGCCACCCTAGGTGGATGAAGATGCCAAGCACTTTGGTGCAGCAGCTTAGGTGGTCTCCCCATTTCTGCCCGAATTGCCCTTTCTCAAGTCTCGTCTTGCTGCAGCTGTGGGGGCCTCCACTGGCGGGCTCTGTGCCTGGCTCACCAGCCTGACCCTTGCTCTCTAGTCTAGTCTCTCTGCTGTTACTCAACCAACCAGACCAGGACCCCCTAGAATTCGCACAGCTGGCTGGCTCCACCAGTACCTAAGTGCCAGAGACCACCCTGTACCCATCCCCACAGTACTTCACACATCGGCGATTGTCCTGAGTGGCAGAATGTGTGACATCCCTGACCTCTAGGCACTAATGCCAATAGCAGCCCTGGTTACAATGATGACCAGGCCACCCCCACAAATTTTCAAATACAGGATGGGGATGGATAGGTATTATTGCCACAGCTGGAGAGCTCTGCCTGAGGGTAGCTGCAGGACTAGAACACTGAACCAGCAAAGCAGCACCCAGGATTTCTGGCTGGGTACTGGGATGGACAGATGCCCACCAGGGACAATACCTCATTCTGAAGACAACCACAATGTGACATGGGGGCAGAGGGTCACCTAACACTGATCCGTTTTCATGGGTGGTAGCTGAAGGAATAAGAATAACCACACAGCAAGAACTTCATAAAACTAAATTTATTAAAGAACTCTCCTAGGATATTATGTCCTCCCTCGTGTTCTTGCACTAGGATGTGGGCAGTGTTCCTATACTTGTGTGTGCACATAAGTTACCTACAGATCTTATTAAGACAGATTCTACCTCAGTGGCTCTGAGGTAGGGCCCAGGAGTTTCAACAACTCCTCAGGTGATCCATCTGCTAACTAGCATGTTCAACCCAAAATGTCAACGCTTTAGACCCCAGTGTGGTATCTGTCTGGAAGCCAAGCTTCCAACCAGAACAGAGGGTACACTTTCCTGGCACTGGCTGCTCTAAACTGGTTAGAGATGTGGCCCCACTTGCTCCAGCCCCCAAGATGTTTCATGACTCACCTAAAGTAACATTGCTAGAGCTGGACTAAAACCTTTTTTTTTCACTGGCCCAGGAGCCCAGGCAGTTTCATTTTTAAATGGGGAAGTCAACTCAACTGAGTACACAATACAGCAGGACCAAGTAAAGGGTAGGCAGGTTTATACTGTTAAAATAGTAATACAAACAAAAACACACATACATAGCAAATGGCTAACAGCTAAGTGCACAGGGACTGCGGTAGCATTAGAGGGACTTTCGCTTTCTTTCTTTCTTTTTTTGAGGGCAGTGTCACTGGCCCTCATATGTGGGACCGAACCGGGAACACTGGCTTCCCAGGCCAGCCCTTGGACTTTCACTTTCTACATACTTCTGAAACATTTTTAGATGAAATTAGCATGATCTCCACCTCCACACACAGACTTCCCACAGCAGCTAGCATCCAGCACTCGTTGGCTAGATATTCACAAGAGTTAGCTTGCTCTCAAGGATGTTTATTCCAGTTATAATTGTGACTGCAATTACAGAAGTTAAAACAAGTGAGGCTCCCCTACAAAAAGGAAGCCAAATCGCCAGTATCAAGACTCCTTCACAAGTGTTTGCTCCACTCACAAGGTGGCGCCTTGGCCCTATAGTACAAGATTGAGAAGTGAATGCACACTGATATTTTAAGTGAAATACAAAGTATTTGGTAGCACGTTTCAAGATTCCCCCCTTTAACCAACCAGATCTGATCTTATTGGGTAAGGCTTTATTACCAGGAAGACAAAATAAATCACATTTTCATAAAAAATTAGGCACACCAAATAATCTCTGGGTTTTAAAATACCTACGAAGGCAATGGACAAATCAGAGCAGCATTGACAGCAACAAAAGGTGGCCTAAGGACAGCTGGTCTCATTAGTCACAAGTGAGTAGGTTATTGAACTGAATTCACATGTGCTTAAAATTTAAACCCAAGACTAAAAACTATGAACCACTAGCCAAGTGTTGTGTTTAATGGTCAGAGAAATGGTGACTTTGAATGTCACCGCTTCAGTGACCCAGAAATGTACAGGCTAGAAAGTTCCACTTTCGCACCAAAGGGAGAACAGAGCCAACTGTTAAGAGTGACATTTCTCACACCACATCACAAAATTAACTCTTTTGAGCACTATGTGCCTGGCACAAGTCTAAGCATTCTACAACTATTAACCCATTTAATCCTCCGAGGGATACTACTATGATTACTGCCTCCATGTTACAGAAGAGGAAACTGAGGCAGAGAAATGAACTTAAGGTAACACATTTAGTAAAAGACATGGAAGGAATCAAATCCAGGCAATTTGCCTCAAAGACCACCCTCTTCTCTACTTTTACTGCCTCCCGACAACCTTATAGGTTTTCATTTTAAGTCTGAACAGTTACACCAAAATTTAATCCCAAGCATCACACCAAAGCCTGTGATCCCTTCTCCAGACATCAATGCTGGTAAAATCGCTAGTGAAGAACAGACTCACTGAATCAATGGGAGCCTCCTGGAACATGAGAGCACTGCACCCCACCTTTAATCAAGGCTCTAAATTCAAATCCCAGCCCCAATCATACCTTCCCCTCTACAATGAGTTTCCATGTGACTCCCTCACCACAGCCTATCAAGCAGGTCGTGGTGAGCACGGGCAATGCTGCGAAGCTCGGGCTTGGATCTGCCAGGAAACATTGGCATCCAATCAGAGGAAGACAGGGTTGTTACCAGCTATTCACATCGAAGCTTTAAGTGGCTTGAGGTCCAAGGACTTGAACATGGCCAGGCTCCTTTCACAGAACACACACAGTAATGTACATTTCACGGAAAACATTTTATTGGCCGTTTGGATAGAAACGGGAATTTATTTGCCAGGAAGGATGATCCCATCATACTGCAAGAAAAGAGATTTTATTTTTTTCAGAACAGGAGGCAACAGCAAAGATCGCAGCAATGGCTAATGTTCGAGAATTCAAATCTGATACATGAACTTGGCTCTGAATCCCGTATCCCCTCTGGACTAAACAGGAAGCTGGCCGGTTTTAACGACTGCTACACTGTGCTCAACTGCACTATGCCCTGAGAAAAAGGGGGCTCCGAATAGAGCCATATTCCTCCCCTTCCAGTTACCAGCATTCATGGGGGTGGGGAAAAGGCCTGCTTCTGGGTGTTCTTTTAAACCACCAACCCTAGAAGCCCCCGCTTGCCAAGTTGCCCAAATAGTCTATCTTTAAAGAAACTACCCACCAATGATGCTAGATTTTTGCATCCCCAAATCCCAACTCCATTCACCAACACCGCATTTCACCATTTCACCTAGATAAATCAGTTTTACCTTCTGCTGGAACCAGCGCATGGCCTCCTCTTTGCTGATTCTGTGTTTGGCCCCAATGCAGCCTGTCCTGCGTTTCTTGTCTGCGATGCTGAAACCTGGCCTACCCAGCACCTGTCCCGGAATAACCAACAGTCACCTAGCCAGCTCAGAGTCAAGAGCAGACGGACAAGACTCACACATTGCAGAGATTGATCTTCAAGAGTAACCTGGTGACCCAATGAATCGTGGAGTGAGAGACCCATGATCTCAGTAATGAAACTGTTTTCAGCATCCTGGACAACACATCACCATACTACAGGTTTGCTTTGGAGGCTGGAACTTGCAGTCCCTCATCCCCCAACTTCCCGTGGTAGCTAAGGATTTTCCACCACTGCTCTCCAATCTCCAAAGCACTTTTATTTTTAAAAACAAGGTTAGGAAAAATCTTACTACACTACTACATTATAGAAAACTTAAAATTCTGAGAAGCACAAAGAAAGTTATATTTCTCTCCTTTTACTTCAGCTCAGAAATACTTCTTAAAGGTTTGCTGTTTCCAAACTCCCAGCGAGCACTCAATTCTCATTACTATTTGGATATTCAAATCTAATGAGTGCTGCCATCTTTCAGCTTCCATAGTAGTCAGGACTTCCGGTTTTTGCTAGTTTCATGGTTGGACCAAAACACTACAGTAACGCAAATGGTCATTTCTACACTGAAATCCCCATCCTGAGCAAACCGACCACTCGCCAAGCCTGCTTCTTTCTATGTCCTCTGAGTGGAAGCCACCCCTCTCCCAGGTCAAAGGGAGGAGCTGGGGAAGATCAGCCTCAGTGCAGCCAACCTGCATGGCAATGAGGCTCCACACTAGTCCTCAAATTTTCAGCTCAGTGGCTAGATGAAAGTTTCTTCCATCCACCTTTAAGCCATTATCGGGGGTTGCTATATCCTAGCTTCACAATAGCAATGACCTTGCCTATCTAGTTCAGTCCTATATCCCTACACATGCCACACGAGAGGCACATCTTCCTTCCCAAAGCAGGGGAGACAAAGGCAGACAACACTCTATGCTCCAATTCAATATGTAGACATCAAAATAGCACATGAAATAAAGGAGTAGCAGATTCCACTCTCCGCACAGACCAGGAGTGGAAAAGATTAAATATTCATACCACATAGAAGTCCAGGCCGTAGATACCAATGCTTGGGTCATATTTGATCCCCAGATCGATGTGTTCCTGGATCCCAAAACCAAAGTTTCCAGTATCTGAGAAGTTATTTTTTCGTAACTCGTACTCTCGAACCTGAGGAGAAAAATGTAGCAATCACATTCCTTGTCAACTCAAATCCCAAAATAACTAGCTTCGTTTGCAACACGCAGCACCCCAGAAATACAATTCAATGCAATCTGGCCAGGAATAAAGTTTGATTTCCCTACTACAACAAATCACATCCCAACTATGGATTTCATAGAACTTTTCCAACTTTCAAAGAGCAGGGGAAGTCCTTTAGAAGTTCAGATATACAGATAGGCAACCAGCACATGTAAAGATGCACAACACCACCAATCTTCAGGGCAATGCAAATCAAAACGACAATGAGATGCCACCTCACACCTGTTAAGAACAGCTATTATCAAAAAGACAAGAAATAAATGTTGTCAGGATGTGGAGAAAAAGGAATCCTTGTGCACCGTTGGTGTAAATGTAAACTGGTGCAGCCACAATGGAAAACAGTATGAAGATTCCTCAAAAACAAACAAACAAACAAAAAAACTACCATATGATCTAGCCAATTCCACTTCTGGGTATTTATCTAAAACAAAGCAAAAACACTAATTTGAAAAGACATATGCACCCTTATGTTCACTGCAGCATTATTTACAATAGCCAAGATACAGTAACAACGTTAGGTGTTCACTGGTGGATGAATGGATAAAGATGTGCATACGCAATGGAATACTATTCAGCCATAGAAAAAGAGTATCTTGGGCTGGCTGAGTGGCGCATTGGTTAAGAGCTGGCTTGGGACACCAGCTCTGAGCAGCAGGGCGCTAGTTCAGATCCTACATATGAGGGTCAGTGACACTTCCCTCTACAGCTAAAATGGTGAACAATAGCTCCACCTGGAGCTGGACTGCAGTGAGGCGATGGAGTAGGCTGCTGCAGTGGGCTGCCATAAGCTACAATGAGTGGGCGGCAGCCAGCATGAGCTGCCAAAAGCCACCGTCCAGAGGCCAGTGACCTATCTGCCTCACCTGGAAAGAGCGCTATAATACCAACATGGGCCAGTGAAGCAACGTCCTCCACAACTAGACTGAAGAACAAAAGGATAGCAACTGTCTGTTCCCCTCCCCCAATTCCCCAATAAAATCTTTAAAAAAATAAAATTAAAAAAAAAAAAAAAGTATCTTGGGCCGGCTGAGTGGCTCAGTTGGTTAAGAGATCGCTCAAGAGTGCAAGCTCTTAACAACAGCTCCACCTGGAGCTGGGCTGTGTGAGCCCCGGTGATGGTGTAGGCTGCAGCCCCTGCTGCAGTGGCTGCCATAGGCTACAGTGAGTGGCCGGCAGCCAGCGTGAGCGGCCGGCAGCCAGCGTGAGCGGCTGGCAGCCAGCGTGAGCTGCCAATAGCCGCGATGAGCGACATCCAGAGGCCAGCGACCGATCTGCCTCATCCGGGAAGAGCAATGACGATACCAACCGTGAAGCAACATCCTCCGCAACTAAAACTGAAGAACAAGAAGACGGCAACTTGTCTGTTCCCCTTCCCCGATTCCCCAACGCTGTTCCCCTCCACCAATTCCCCAATAAAAAATAATCTTAAAAAAAAAAAAAAAAAAAAAAAAAAAAGAGTGCAAGCTCTGAGCAACAGGGTTGCTGGTTGGATTCCCGGCCCGAGCTGAGCAGCCACTGAGCTGCCAATGGGGGCAAGATGGCTCAGTTAAAAAAAAAAAAAAATAGTATCTTTCCATTTGCAACAACAATGGCATGGACCTTGAGGGTATTATGCTAAGTGAAATAAGTCACACAGAGAAAGATTTCACTTATATGTGGAATCTAAGAAACAAAATTCAGAGTTCACAACCAGAACAGACTAGTGGTTGCCAGAGGGGAGGGAAGTTAGGTGAAATGGTTAGAGGGTCAAGAGATACAAACTTCCATTTATAAAAGAAATAAGCCACAGTAACTATAACCGATAATATTGTATTGCATATTTGAAAGTTGCTGACAGCAAATCTTAGAAGTTCTCATCATAAGAAATTTTTGTAACTTTGTAGTATCAGATGGTAACTATGTTTCTTGTGATCATTTCAGCTATAGAAGTATTTTTGTTGTACACCTGAAACTAAACAATGTTATATATCAATTATACCTAAAAAAAAAAAAAAAAAAAATCAAGGCACCAAAAACAGCACAGTAAGTTTAACCACTGCCACTATAATTATCTACATGAGTTAAGCTGGTGCTCTTTAGTATCAACCCATAATAAGATCACACTCACCTTCAGACCTTTCTCCAAGATTTCTTCTGCCTTGGCCCCACGGACTGTGCAGTGGACAGCAATCTTTTCATTTCTCCTGATTCCGAAGGATCTAACGGTGTATCTAGCTGCAGGAAGGGGTTAACAAGGAGTCAGATGTCATCGTATTCCTGCTGCAATGGCCTATTCCCCAGAACATCATCTCCATGACTCCAAAGAGCTATTAAGTATCTACCCACACTCTAAGCGATGGTGTTCTAACCAGTGTCACCTATATCTGGTAATCGGTTTCATCCATAAAACAGATTTCCCAACTTCCAAGTCACCCAGCCATAAGCAATTAAGAGCTAGAAGCTATAATGTCAGGCTCAGAAAGGGGACGTTCACAACCAGAACAGACCCCTAGAAAGGAAGGTGATCACTGCGTTCTAAAGAAAACAAAACATTAAGATAATAATAGCTAGTATTTGTTAAAACCTTATTGTACTGTTGGCCCCATTTTACAGACGAGGTTCTGAGAGGTTAACTTGCCCAAGATCACAGCTGGTAATAAGAGCCAGGATGTGAACTCAACAAGGATTTACCATATTCCACTATCCTAAAGCAACACTACTTTAAAAACAAAAAAGTAACAACAGTATTGCCTACACTGTGTTTGCTATGTAGCATTTCATACCTAGTTAACTCATTCTATCCTCTACAATCTTATAAAGACAGCATTAGTATCCCTTTTATGCAAAAAAGGAGGTTGAGGTCCAGCGAGCCCAAAGTCAGACAGACTAGCAAGTGGTAGAGCCAGGACTTGAACCCAGTTAGTCTGCATACACAGCCCTGTTTTCAATGTGGCCTATATAACCCTAACTGCGAATCAGGTCTAATACCGTTTACTGCATTCCCAAATTTCCATTCTATCGCATCCCTTACTTGGAAAAATCTTTACTTGGGTGAGTCTTAATTTCTGCTCACATAAAACCTTGTATTCCAGCACCACTCCAGATCTTAAAAGGAAGAGATGCTTCTTGAGTAGCTCAGGAACATAATGCTCTTAAGGGATGCCAACTGTCACTTTCAAAATGGGCACGCAGCAGGCCTGACAGCAGAGCAGCTCAGCAGCATCCAGGCCTAGCACGCCGCCAGCCCTCTCCGTGCCTGCCATTTACTCACCTTTGGAGAACACTGGGGTCTGGCCTGTGAGCTGCTCCAGGACCTTGGCTGCCCGGGTCAGCCTGTCTCCGCTCTCCCCCACACAGATGTTGAGGCAGAGCTTGCGGATGCGAAGCTCCCGCATGGGATTCTCCTTTTCACCTTGATCCTGCTGTAAAAGGGAAGCAACATAGTCAACACACTCGACCCGCCCCAGCGGCGAGCCCACTCCTTTTATACACTGCATAGTCATTTCTGCTCATCCCAAACCGAAAGCCCTAAGGGTTTAATGGTCACCGTTGCTTGGGAAGCATCAAGGAATAAAACAGCTAAGGAATGGGTGACCAGACACTCAGGGCAGGTTATCAGGGGTCACGGGTAGAGAGACTGAAAATGAATCGCAAGGAGCTCAACATATTGGGGTGATGGGGAGCGCCCACGTCGACGGGAGACAGTAAATAGAACTGAATTGCTGAGGCATCAGCAAACACGTGGTGGTGCCACGTTCATTCCGTTCCGAAGCAGCTCCGTGGCTGCGGCAGAAAACTGGTCCCTTCCCGAATCGCAGGTGCCGGCTGAGGCCCCCCAGCACCCGGCAAAGTCTCAACTCCCCGGGGCCGGAAACAGGTCCGGATCCCGTGTCTCCGACCCATTCGTTCGATCCGCTCGCCCTCCAGGTAGCCCACGGGCCTGCGTTTCTGTGCCCCCCGGGAGGCTGCCCCGAGCCCACTGCCAGGAGGGCGGGAGGGGAGGCGGCAGGGACCAGTTCCGCGTCCTCGGCCAGCATGGCTCTACCAGTTTCGGCCCGGCCAGCATCGGGGGACCCGTCCTCCTCGGGCCGCGACGAAGCAGCCCCTGCGGGCTGGGCCGAGCGCGGATGGAAGCGGATGAACAGAAGCAAATCCACGCCTCAGCTACTCACCGCCATCATGAGAGACAGGAAGAGAGAGTGAAGTTTCCGGCTCAGAGCCTTATGGGCCAGGAGGCGGGCTCTTCTCTCAAGCTGACCAGAGAGATGAGAAAAAAACAAGAGAGGCGCGTGTGGAGCCGCGAGGCATCGGCTTCCCCCTTGTGGACACTGCTCGCAACTGCAGGCGACGCTGGCCGACTCTCCGGACCTGAGTTTTCCAAAAATTGTTTTTAAAGCTCCCTGAACAGGGTTTTACGTGAGCTTCCGGACCCCACGCAAGTCCCAGGAGCTAGTGGTTCTTGCGTAATGAGACTGCCAGAACTACATGAAATCAAATATGCAAATTATGAAGCTAATAATTTATTCTGTAACAGCATAAACAAACGGAATTTATACAATTAGAACAGAGTGGTGGCTGGAGTCCTGACCTGTGAAGACAAGGGAGATGTGGTCTGGCCTTGGCTAATAGCCGTGTGACCTTGTGCAGGTTACTAATTAGACCTCTTTCAACCTCAAGTTTCTTCATTTTTTTTTAGCTGAGCCATCCTGCCACCTGTTGGCAGCTCAGCGGCAGCTCAGCTCGGGCTGAGCATGGAACTGCTGTTGCTCAGAGCTCAGCTCACACCGCTGAGTGAGCTCTTAACCAACTGAGCCACTCAGCTGGCCAAATTTTCCTCCTTTTTGAAATGGGCACCCCCATTTTAGATTGTGAAAATTTAATGAGGTAGTTGTGTAGAGCACAGAGTAAGTCCACAATAAGTGGTTACTCTTAGGGAACAGTGTGTTTTTCCAGGACCCATCAGCTTCAAGTCAAGTAGTTATTTCAATCTAGTTGTGGAGGGTGCAGCTCAGTGGCCCATGTGGGGATCAAACCAGCAACCTAGGTGTTATGAGCACTGTGCTCTTACCACCTGAGCTAACCAGCCACCCCATACGTGGTTACTCTTGTTATTAATATAAACCTACTTTATCTAAGCAACCTCCGTTCCCCCCAGAAAAAAAGTGTTAGACATGGTATATAATCAAGAGAGGGTCATCCTACAGGCACAAAGACGGCTTGCAGGTTAGTCTGGCAGACAAAGGACAATAAAAGGGCTCCCTGGTTTACACTAAATTCTTGGCAGTGGGACCTAAGGAGGTGCCAGGATCTACATCCCATGCAGAAGCTGGCCTTGAGTCAGCCAGTTCCTTTCACAGGAACCAATGGGAAAAGGGAAACATATAGGTCTTTCGTGGGAAAGGAGCCAACCCACTTCCTTTGCTACCAAATTCCTTTGTCCCATCGCCCACCATAGGGGAGATAGAGACCCCCAGGCTCTACTTGTTTCATCCATGGAAACAAAAGGGCACTTCTGGGAAGCTGGACTGATAGAGGAGGACAGAGAAAAAAGTCCTCTCACAGGCATTGCCCCTGAGTGGAGCCAATATATTTCAGGAAGCAAAGATGCTGAGAACCTTAATAGCTCTTAGATCTCATTCCATATGCTCAGTACACAAATGGGGAAACTGAGGCCCCTTCCCTTCTGTGGGCTTGTTAACATACAACAAAACTAAGCATCAGGAGTGAAAAGGAAAACAAGACTCAAATACTCTTGTAACTCATGGCTTCCAGTGACTAAGATGCTCCCCAATGGAGATACCCTAAAGACTGTGCTGAAGGGTGTAAAGACTGTTCCCCAGGGAGCCGACTTGTACGCAAGGGCAGCATTATTGAGTATAAGACCTAGGGAGATGACTTTCAGTATGATAATGCATCATATGCGTGCCTTTTAAGCAGACATTGTATTCACTCCTCTAAAAACTCCAGCCAAAGCACATCAGAGACATCATCTTTGCCCTCAGAGCATTATCCGTTAACTGGAAATACAGAAAAGGTGAAGAAAGAACCCAGGTGATTGAAGGACCAAGTGGGTGGCCAGACCATCGAAGCAGCAGGACTGGTCAGCACTGGGCATTAGATCAGGCAGACTATTGGAATACTGATGAAGTTCCTCCTTCGGAGCCAAAGGTCATTGAGCAAATCTCTAGGCTTTGAAACCATCAGTGTCAAGGGAAATCAGCAGCCCCTACCTCAGAATTCTGTAAGTTAAAGGCAGGACCTGGGAACGCAGGGATGCCTGCGGATGTCCTGGGGACTTGACATCGATCATCCTTCATGCAAGTATTCTGTGAGCCGTGCCAGCATCTGTCCCTACAGGCCTCATCCCACCTGATCTTAGGGAAGGTGGGAGCCAGCGCTGTGGCACAGTGGGCAGTGAGGCCCACAGAGCAGGCAGGGCTGACCAGTGATTTTGGCCTCTGGTTGCCCTTACACCAGGGTCCACTGCATTCCTGGGGAGGCTGTGGGCAGCAGGGTGTCACCTGGGCTCTATTTCTAGTGACCCCTCATGTCCATCCCTAATTGGGGCTCCAAGATCATTCTTTACCTCTGCAAGTGACTAGACTCCAAGACATGCTGCAGGGCAGATGAGACCAAGGGGAAGACCATGGCACTAATCTTGGACATTTACTCTAGAACAGGACAGAGAAGTCATGGTGAGGTCAAGGCTGTCAGTGAGCTGGGACGGAGGAATAAACAATGTCTCTGAGACCCAAGGAATCAGTGTTGGGACCAGAGAAGGAATGGGCTAGGGTCCAGGGTAGGGGCAGTCATGAAGAGGACGGGGTGACCTCCAGGTCCACTGCCTAAGGATAGGGATCTGCTCCGGGCAGCAGCCTGTGCCTTTGAGAACCTCTGTGTGCTGAGCTCAGAGTTTGCTGTCTCGTGGTTCCTTCCTCACAAACTCCAGTTGCCTGTTCAGGGAACTGCTGGGTGGTCCTCTTCTTGACCAGAGTCGCGCCAGGATCCAGGCTTGGCCACGGGGGCGAGGCTGACGCTGCTGCCCGTAGTCGCCTGCAGACCCCATAGACATGGGTTTCTGAGGCCTGAAGTTGCCGTCTGTGGGGCGAGCACCCAGGGGTCCTCAGCCCCAGTGTACGCCTTGGTCTTGTGCTGGGGGTACCCAGTGTCAGTTACATGCAGCACTCCATAGGAGCTCCCTGTCACACCTCACATGCCCTGTGTCTCACCATGCATGCCCTGTGTCACTGCAGCCTTACCCATTAGCATTCTGGTCTTGTTTGTTTTTAGTGTCCATATCTCTTGGTGTTAGCATGTTTCCTGATGAGCTTGAATATTTGGTATATTGGCATTCTCCTTACATCCCCTGGTGAAAAGTGTGACCTATGTACCTGGTGGCTCGAGGTGGCCATTGGCCTGTAAACACTATTGCACACAACTGGTGGTCTTGGGCCTGTGTTGTACACACACTCCCTAGTCTAGTGTTTCCCACTGCCATTGTTATCATCTAGAAATTTAACTTTCCAACTAGTCAAATTTGTTGAACTTTATAATCTCTTTGCTCCTTCAGTCCTTGTAAAGCAAGTGTGCTCTCCATCTGGGATGGATGCTCCATTTGCTTTCTATGGTTTCCTGTGGCTTGCTATCCATGGGTTTTCCTAATCCAGACACCGCCTCACTGTTTCCCACATTACTCCAGCTGCCTCCTGCACTCATCACAGTGCCTCCTGTCCTGCTGCCTGTGGACACCTGTTGGCTCCTGTAATAAACACCTGTGCTGAAAAACTAAATAAGGGCCAGCTGAGTGGTGCATTGGTTAGGAGTTGGCTTGGGATGCCAGCTCTGAGCATCAGGGCCCCAGTTTGGATCCCACATGAGGGCCAGTGATACTGTGCCCTCTATAGCTAAGATGGTGAACAACAGCTCGACCTGGAGCTGGGCTTCCATGATTCGCTGGGAACAGCGTAGGCTGCAGTGGGGCTGGCCAGCAGCTGGCGTGTACTTTTGTGAGCTGCCATGAGCCACCATGAGCTGCCGTCCAATGGCTGGTGAGTGACCGTCTCACCTGGGAAGAGCACAGTGATACCAACATGAGCCAGTGAAGCGACATCCTCCACAATCAGACTGAAGAACAAAAGGACATCAACTTGTCTGTTCTCCTCCCCCAATTCCCCAATAAAATCTTTAAAAATAAATAAATAAATAAAAATGAATAAAATAAAGGCAGGACCTAGGAGAGGCGTCCTGGGGTTACACACAGCAAGCTCGCAGTGATCAGTCACTCTCAGTCCTTGGTGACACTGACTCTCAGAAGAGGCAGTGAATGCCATGGGTGAAAGGGTTGGGGAGGAGAATTAGGGAAGGCTTTGCTGGATGGGGAAGAGGGCTCCAGTCAAGACAGCCTTCTCCCATGGGAGAGAAGCAGAGTCATGCAGTACTGAAGCCACACAGAACACATCTTGCCTCATGGAGTAAAAAACTGGTGGCCCAGAGAAGAAAGCTCTTATTTCTATTAATACTCAACTTTTGGAAAGGAGGTGGGGGTGGGGGGTGGGAAGATAAGATGGCTTGACAAAATGTAATAAGCATTTTTTTAAAGACTTTTTTGCGGGGAATTGGGGGAAGGGAACAGACAATTTGCTGTCTTTTTGTTCTTCAGTCTAGTTGCGGAGGACGTTGCTTCACTGGCCCAAGTTGGTATCATCATTGCACTCTTCCCGGATGAGGCAGATTGGTCGCCGGCCTCTGGATGGTCGCTCACCGTGACTATTGGCAGTTGATGCTGGTTGCCAGCTGCTCACGCTGGCTGCTGGCCACTCACTGTAGCCTATGGCAGCCCAGTACAGCAGGAGCTGCAGCCTACACCTCCACCAGGGCTCGCACAGCCCAGCTCCAGGTGGAGCTGTTGTTAGCTGTAGAGGGCAGTGTCACTGGCCCTCATATGTGGGATCCGAACCGGGGCTGCTGGTATCCCAAAACCAGCTCTTAACCAATGCGCCACTTGGAGGGCCCAATAAGCATTTTTATATAAACAATTCAAGTTGGGGCAGCCAGTTAGCTCAGTTAGTTAGAGAGCAGTGCTCATAACACCAACGTTGCCAGTTCAATCCCCACGCGGGCCACTGAGCTGCACTCTCCACAACTAGATTGAAACTGATGCGTCCTGGAAGAAAACACTGTTCCCCAATTAAAACACACACACACACAAAAACCCAGAACAAAACAAAACAAAAAACAATTCAAGCTTATAAGAAAAAGAAAGAGTACCCCCTCTTTTCACAGAGAGGATAGTTGAGGATCAGAAGTAAGTTGCCCTAAGGCCAGCCGAGTGGTGCAGTGGTTAAGAGCTGGCTTGGGAAGCCAGTGGTTCCAGTTCGGGTCCCACATATGAGGGCCAGTGACACTGCCCTCAAAAAAAAAAAAGAAAAAAGAAAGAAATAGGTTGCCCAGGACCCAGGCTGGAAGTTGGTAATGAGGCCAACTCCTCACTCAAATGCCAGCTTTATCATCAAGGATGAGTTCTTCCATTAGTTTGATGAATTTGGCAACTCATTGGCTCTGTGCCCACTCAGAGGCCTGCAGAAGACTATGAGGTCAGCATCATCCCCATCTTAAAGATGGAGAAGCTGATGTTTCCAATGTCACAAGTATTTTTTTTCCAGTTTAATCAATTCAGTCACTATTGACCTCTCTTAATTAACATGACAGTTATTTTTTTTCACAAGTATTTTTTAAGAGCTAAGTCTAGGGCCGGCTGAGTGGCGCGGTGGTTAATCGCTGGCTTGGGAAGCCAGCGGTCCCGTTTTGGTCCCACATATGAGGGCCAGTGACACTGCCCTCAAAAAAAAAAAAAAAGAAAAAAGAGCTAAGTCTAAACCCTAAATCTGTCTAGTCCACTGAATGCATGCTTTTTTTCTCCTTGGTATCTAGAACATAGTAGTTACTTAATAAATGTTCAGAAGGACTTGAGAATAAAATCCCTCTATCTCACTAGCTGAAATACGTGATAATACTTAGGACATGGACAAATGGTCATCAAAGCTTCAGTTTTGTACTCTTACATCATATAAAGTAACTCTCTCATACTGTGCTTTTTCACCCTTTGTATGTTTCTTAGCATTTGTCCTCATCCATTATATTATACCTTCTTCCCTAACAAGACCAAGTGGTGTTGAGACGAGTTGCGTCTTATCCACGGTTGCACCGTCAGCACCAAGGACAGTGCCCAGCGTGCAAAAGTTCAAACACCATTCAAATGAACACACTGCCAATGGCCGTTCTAATCTTTCTCAGGAACAGTTGGGCAGTATGTGTCAGAAGACTCCAAAATAATGCCTATCCTTTGTTTCATTAGGAACTTATTCTAATTAAATAAAGGAAACATTCAAAGATTTATTTATCAAGATGCTTATGGCAGTTTTTAATAAAATTAGGAATAATATTCTTAGAAGCAGGTGACCTGGGGCTATTACTCAACTACAAAGTGTCCCAGTTTTCTTATTTTACATGGGAATAACATGCTTTCTTCATAGGGTTGTGTATAGGTAATGTGCTTAGTCTGGTGTCTGGCACATAATTGCTCAAATCATTAATCACCATTTTCCTTAATAATGGATACGAAACAAACTACTGTGCTTCTGTGAGATGCACTACAAAACAGCCATTAACTATTCAACTATTCTTTAAATGGCAAGGACAATTTTAAAAATAAAAAGTGTTATAGAATGCTATATATGTATAGTTTGAGTCCTACTGTAACTACCTAGAAAAAACTGTATGAAAATTAGGTTATCTGTAAGCTGTGAGATTGCAGTTTACACTTTATATCCACATGAAAGGCTCATTGTAAAAGTGTTAGACAGTGTTTTTATAATTAGAAAAAAGCTATGTGCCTGTGGAGGAAAAGGCTAAGAATCCTCTTGTCAGTTATAGAAAAGGTAGGCTTTAGGCAAATGTCATAAGTGATAGCAGTTAGCATTTGAGTACCAACCATATGCATGAGTGAATGCCCATGTGGAGTCTCTCATGTTATTCTCACAACCCCATGAAGTGAGTCCTAAGGCTCAGAGCAGTAATACCTCACTTATCTCTTTACTGTGGGCAAGGGATGGAGCTGGGGCTTGAACCCACGTCTGATGTCAGAGCTAGACTTCCTGGGTAGGGAGATACTCATGCAGTAATTTTAAACCTTACTATATTGTGGGATCTGTGAGCACAGTGACTATACCTTAGACACATTTATATTGCCCCACACATTGCCCCCATCTTGAGAGGTAGGACAGCTTAAACTCTGTGTGCATGGGCTAAAATTCTGGGCTCTGCCAGCACTGCCCAGGAGGACTTCCTGCAATGATGGAAATATTCTATAACTGCACTGTCCAATATGGCAGCCACATATGATTGTTGGGCACTTGAAATGTAGCTAACACAACTAAGGAATTGAAATTATTTAATTTTAATAATTTAAATAGCCACACACTGGCTGTCACATTGGACAATGCAGCTCTATGCATACTAGTAGTGTAGTCTTGAGTTATCTCTGTTTGTTCATCTGTAAAACGGGGATCAAATCATGTTTCCTGTGGGGACGGGGATCATTCACAGTGACTGGCCCATAAGCATGCTGTAAATTCTGGGGATTATGTTCTAGGAGAAGCCAAAGATTTGAATGAGAAAGTCCCATTTAACTGGCCTTGCCCTAGCCAGTCTTCACCTTGGTGCTGGGTTCTATCATGTTGTCCCCATGTCAGCCCGAGATGGTCACACAAATGACATCCTTCGAGTTGTAACTGATAGTCTTGACACAGGCTTTCACCTTGTCGCTGACCTCAAAGCACGCACTACTGTAGGGAGGCTCTGTGGTGTCCATCCTGTTGGCCGCAACTATGAGCTGCTTCATGCCCAGCATGTGGGCCAGCAACATGCTCACGGGTCTGCCCATGCTTGGAGATGCCACCTCAAACTCATCCACACCACTTGCCAGAGTCAGCACAGCACAGTCTGCCTGGCCCGAGGGACAGAGCGAAGAAGGCCTGGCTCAGATTTTGCCTGGGACACGCACTGCCCACCCCCATAGCAGGGCCAAGGCTGCCTGGTGGTATCTGCAGGGTGCCCGTGATCATGTTCCTTTTTTTTTTTTTTTAAGATTTTATTGGGGAATTGGGGGAGGGAAACAGACAAGTTGCTGTCCTTTTGTTCTTCAGTCTAGTTGTGGAGGACGTCACTTCACTGGCCCATGTTGGTATCGTCATTGCACTCTTCCCAGATGAGGCAGATTGTTCGCCGGTCTCTGGATGGCCACTCATGGCGGCTCTTGGCAGTTCACGCTGGCTGCTGGCCACTCACTGTAGCCTATGGCAGCCTGCTGCAGCAGGGGCTGCAGTCTACGCCATCCATCGGTGACTCATGACAGCCCAGCTCCAAGTCGAGCTGTTGTTCACCATCTTAGCTGTAGAGGGTACAGCTGACCCTCATATGTGGGATCCGTACTGGGGCCCTGCTGCTCAGAGCTGGCATCCCAAGCCAACTCTTAACCAACACGCCACTCGGCCAGCCCAGTGACTTTTTAAAATAATAGAATGTATTACTTGTATAATTAAGTTTTCTATCTGAGCAACTTTTAGAGTCAGAGTGGCCTAGGCCATATGATACCTTGCTCGCCTGGCACATGGTCAGCAAGCCTTCAAGCTAGGAATCGCAGCAAACACGTGAGTAATGCTGACCATGTACCTGGTACTGTTTTAAGCATGTAACATGGATTTTCTCATGTAATTCTCACAACAACTCAGCCAAGTTTTGTTATCTCCATTTTACAGATGAAGTCACAGTGAAATTAACTGACTAGCCCAAGATGACACAGCTAATAAGCAGCAGAGTTAGGATTTGAACTCAATGCATGGGACTCTAAAGTTCAAGCTCTTAACCCCTATCCTCTGTTTTTGTTTTTTGTTTTGTTTTTGAGGGCATGTCACTGGCCCTCACATGTGGGACCCGAACCGGGCCAGCGCTTAACCACTGCGACACTTGGCTGGCCCCCCTATCCTCTGTTAAATAGGAGCTATGACTGAAAATCACCCCCAGGACCCTGGGTGAGTTGAATATCTTTCAGCGTTGGTAAAAAGGAAGCCATTGAAAATGGCTGTAGGATGTACAGGGTACCACAGGGTACAGGGTCTACTCTACCACTCGCCAGCTAAAGACCCTGGTCATTTGTTCATTTCCTGTCCAGTTCGAGTGCTGTGTTAAGTCCTGAGGGCAGATTGAAGAACAGGACAGGCCAGAGACCAGGTGGCTTCCTCAGGAAAAGTCATTAAGGTAATTAAGAGATAGGACGAAAACCCAGGTGTTCTAACTTTGGATACTACAGGAACTTCTAAAAAGTCCATCATAGTTTAGAATATACAGTAGATAAGCAGTTCTCAAAGGGTGGTCTTGAGACCCTACAGAGTTTTCAAGGCCAAAACTAATTTCATAATAATACTAAGACATTAATTTGCTTTTCCCTTCTCATTCTCTCATGAGTGTACAGTGGTGTTTTCCAGAGGCTGCATGACATGAAAACACAACAGGTTGAATGCAGAATCAGATATGAAAATCCAGCTGTTTGCTATTAAGACAGAAATTAAAGATTTCTGCAAAAATATAAAACAATGCCATCCATATAAGATTTTTTCTGTTTTGGATAATAGTTATCTTTCGAACGCACACACACACACACACAAAATGGGATGTTTATGTTAATATGTAAGGGGTTTATTACTGTTAATTTAAAATGAATTAAATAAGTTTAAAACTCAGTTTTAATTGTGAATATCAGAAATATAGATAGTTCTAATTTACATAAGCAAAAACTCTTTGGGATCCCTTTAAGAGTGTAAAAGGTTCCTGAAACCAGAAAGTTTGAGAACCACATCAGCTCATTTGTTTTTCCATAACCTTCTTGGTTATGCCTCTGTGATATATATTGGCTATGGACCAATCAGTCTTTTCTCAGGGTTCTAAAGCTTTCCTTGACAGCTCCTGATATGTAAGCACCTCCGCAACAATTCTGGCTGCACCTCAGGAAGCCAAGATTAGAAAAATGGGATTTATGTAGCCAATGGGTCTGATTTATGACGTGTTACAGTCTCTTTTCAATCCCTATTTATGCCTCTGCAGCAGCTGCTTCTACAGACCCAGACCAGTTGCATCTTTTTTTATTTTAAATGAGTTAGTGGCATTTTTATTTTATTTTACTTTATTTTATTTTTTGAGGGCAGTGTCACTGGCCCTCATATGTGGGACCCGAACCGGGGCTGCTGGCTTCCCAAGCCAGCGCTTAACCACCACACCACTTGGCAGGCCCAGACCAGTTGCATCTTGCTGAGATGCTTCTTCAACCCTCCCCAGGGTTTCCCATGCACCTCCCTGGCGTTCCTTCCTCATTCTCCTCCATGGGCTCTTTCTCCACCCATCCCAGGGCTCTCTGCCCTTCACTCTCCCCACAGCATGTATCCAGCTCACTCCCAAGGCCTGTTCTCCAACTTGGATTTCTATCTTGAGCTCTATACTTCAATAGTCAGCTGGTATCTGGATATCAGCACAGAAAGCCCCGGGGATGCCTCAGTTTTCACACATCTAGAGCAGACGTGTTTGAACCCCAGATCAGCTGCCTTTGGTATTCACTGACCATCCAATTTCCAAAGCCAGAAACTTGGGAGGCACCCTAAACTCCGCTTTCTCGCTTCCCTAGAGCTAACCCCTCCACATCCCTGGACTCCATCCATCACCCTCCATGCCCATTGCTGCTGCCTGCGCCCAGGACACCACCCTGGCTCACCTGGTCAACTGCAACAGCCTCCTAGTTGGCTTCCCAGCCTCCTCCCCACCCTTTCGTCTGTTCTTCCCACACAGAAGCCAGAGTTCTCTTCCTAAAATACTTGTCTGTTCCTATCACTCCCACACTTGAAATCCATCAGTGGCTGCAGGGAAAGTGGCCAGGCTCCTTAGCCGGGCATTTGAAGCCTACCTACCCTGGGCTCCCACAGCACCCCACAGTTACTGAGTTTGTCATGTGACCAGGAGTGCCTTGGGGACAGGCTTGTTATGATCACTATCATATCCCCAAGGTTCATGGTAGATGCAAATAAATCCTTTTCTCCCGTTACCTGGGGATGTTGGCACCGTAACCTGCCACACAGCCTGGCATCCGTGTCTCATTAGACTGTAAACCTTGGTGCCATCCTCAGCAAGCTATTTAACCCTCTGAGCCTCATTTGCCTCACCTGGAAAACCGCAGCCATACCACCTGCCAGGCAAGATTGTGAGGGAAAGCCCCTACCAGCCCAGCAGGTGCCCAGCTGGAGTGGGCCACCCCTCCTCTCCCACAGGAAGCAGCCCGCCCTGGGAAACCAAGCCTGGGGGGGAGGGAGCCAGGCAAAGCAGCCTCACCTCAGCCGTCTTCTTCAATTTTTCAATGGTCCTCTTGTCGATGCCCCTGCATTTGTAGGTGAGGTGCCCAGTCGTGGTGGACTTGCCTGAGGCCACATGGCCGATGACCATGATGTTGAGGTGCATCTTCTCTCTGCCCACGCTGGGGGATGCCGTGAGAGAAGAAAGACGCCAGGGCGTGAACTCACTACCTCCTGCCCCCAATCATTTCCTTGGGACTGAACCAGCTCAGCCTCTAGAGAGTGAGACAGAAGAGGAAGAGTTGCCCAGGAAGGCAGGTAGAGGGGACCTCCCCAACACCTAGTACCTGGAGAGGATGCCCTGGTCTCTCCCCTAGCTCCAAGGTGCCTACCTCCAGAGCCTGGAGCAGCCCACTGAGCCTCCTCGCACCTAGAGCAGACTGTTAATGCCGGCCCCACCCGCTTTGATGCTGGTGGTGGGCAACCCGGGGGCCCAGCTAACAGGGGCTGGGCTCTCCTGTTCCAGTTGGGGAGTGAGCCCACTGCCCGCCAAAAGGAGGTGCCTCTGGGTTTTGAGATGCTAATTGTTACCCTTCCCCACCACCCTAGGGCCAGGTTGGGCACTAGGAGATAGCCCAAGGGTCAAAGGCCAGGGGTGGGAAGTAAGAGGTGAAAGCAGAAACCTGGGGTCAGGAGGAGGTTCCCAGATTCCCATCCCTGGGCTTTCAGGGATGTGTGTGTGTGTGTGTGTGTGTGTGTGTGTGTGTGTATGAAGGGGTGGGGGGAGAAGGAGGAAGGGGGTGGAAGCTCTTGCTTTTTACATATCTGCCTTCCAGGTGGTCCTGGGCATCATGATGGATTCATCCCTGTTTCCAGCAGCTGTCACAAAGCCTGACCCGTGGCAAACCTTGAATTTGTTGAGTGAATGCAGAATGACCACGGACCACCTTCAAAGCCCTGAACCCAGAGCACTGTGTGTGCCCTCTTCTTCATGGCACTGCTAACTATCTGAAAAGGAGGCTCAGGAGCAGGGCTGCTGGTGAGAAAGGAGCAGGGCTAGGATTGGAATTCAAGTTGTCTGACCTCTGAATCTTAGCCTGAGCCCAGCTCAGCCTCTCAGTGAATTGATGTGTGAAGAAAGGAAGGAAGGAAGGAAGGGACGTGACTCCAACCCCAGCCCCATTCATCTCTGCAGTCCCAGCTTCCAGCGCTGATTGTTGAGTGAATAGTTAGGGTAGGACCGGGGGGAAAAGGTAGGAGTAAGAGAGCTGGGGGTTGTATATCTTCCCTAGGGTTGAGGGTCAGAGCTATTAGACTGGAGTCAGGCCACTACAGTGCTGGCATTCTCCAGGGTTCTGGAACAATCCACACATCAGTCCTTAAGGACCAGGCTCTGTGCCTGGAGACCAGTCCAATGCAGGGAAGGTGGCAGAAGGAACAGGATCCTGAGGCCAGCAAACCTAATTGGATTAGAATTCTAGCCATGCCACTCCCCTTCAGTGGGCCGCTGATCCCCTCTGAGCCTGGATTTCCACCTACCTCTCAGTGTTGCCTCTATTCAAAGAGATAAGGCACCCTCCTCGCCTTTATAAATCCTCATGATGCTAATAATAGGTCCTTTAAGAGCCGTAAGACAAAGTAGAAACACATGGGGGCACTCTAACCTCAGATTAAAATGTTCTTAAAACCAGGACAATTGGGGAGGAGGGCGAGGACGAGGATATCAACAATGAGTAAGGGTTTAATAAAACAAAGCTAACATCTTGGCCTCAGTTCATTCAGCTTCAGACTCATGAGAGTGGGACAGTGCCACGGACCGCATCCCCGGGAAACCGTACCCAACAATGCTATGACTGACACTAGGTGCCGAAACCATGATCAATTGCCTTAGCCCCGACCAATCAGTGGAGCCCCCAGCCCCAACTCCCTTAGCAACTATGATTGATGATTTTTCCCTTATATAATCTGGCCACCAGAGGTCAACGGAGAGCCAGGTTTTGGAGAGCACCAGCTCACCTGTGTCTCTGGATTGGTGGCTAAGTCGTTAAAGAAGCCTTTACTGTCTTTGTTGCAAACTCCTGCTTGTGTTTTGGGGGGTTTTTTGGGATTTTTTTTTTTTTTTTTTGGCTTGGATGCACACAGGCCAATGGACCCGTTTGAGTCTGCAGTAACAACCTATTTCCCTGGTGAGTCAGAAATTTCGTTTTATCTCCCAAGACATTTTTCTGATATCTGAGTTTTTAAAAGCTGGACTGGGCTTTTTGCCAAGATGAAATCGGTAGGGATTCGATTGTCCCTGAGACTCCTCTGCGCCAATTTGTCGTCATCCTAGAAATTCCAACAGTAGCAATGTCTTAGTTTGGGCTGCAAAATACCAGATTTGGTGGTTTATAAACAACAGAAATTTATTCCTTACAGTTCTGGAGGCTGGAAGACAGACCAGGATGTCAGCAGGGTCAGGTGAAGGCACCTCTTCCGGGTGGCTGACTTCAGGTTGTATCCTCACATTGTGGAAAGGCCAAGGGAGCTCTCTTGACCCCTTTTATAGGTGTACATCTCATTCACGAGGGTGGAGCCCTCATGATTTAATCACCTCCCAAGGCCATTGGGCATTCAGATTTCTACCTAAGAATTTTTGGGGGAAAGCAAACATTTGGATCATAGCGAGCAATTTGCTAATTTGGTTCCCTCTTTTAAAACATCACCAGGGCCGGCCGAGTGGCGCGGTGGTTAAGCGCTGGCTTGGGAAGCCAGCGGCCCCAGTTCGGGTCCCACATATGAGGGCCAGTGACACTGCCCTCAAAAAAAAAAAAAAAAAAAAAAAATTCATGGGCCGGCCGAGTGGCGCGGTGGTTAAGCGCTGGCTTGGGAGGCCAGCGGCCCCGGTTCGGGTCCCACATATGAGGGCCAGTGACACTGCCCTCAAGAAAAAAAAAATAATAATAATAATTACATATTGGCTACATACTCATTAAAATAAAAATAAAAAAATAAAAAATAAAACATCACCAACTATTCCCCCCTTTTTTCTCCCATACCTTCTTTCAAAGGGCTTTTCTCATTGACTTACAGATTTTTTTTTTTTTTTTTTAGGTCAGTGTCACTGGCCCTCATATGGGGACCCGAACCAGTGCTGCTGGCTTCCCAAGCCAGTGCTTAACCACCGCGCCACTAGGCTGGCCCTGATTCTTTTTCTTTAAATTTCACTTTTTTATTTTTGTTTTTTTTTGAGGGCAGTGTCACTGGCCCTCATATGTGGGACCCGAACTGGGGCCACTGGCTTCCCAAGCCACCGCTTAACCACTGTGCCACTTGGCCAGCCCTAAATTTCACTTTTAGACACTTTGATTTGACCAAAGGCTTTGGCCTCCAGCTAAAACTACTTCTAGCTCTGAGCAAAACCAATCCTGGAGATTCCATTACAGGGGTCTTCCAGGGCAAAGACCATGGCTCAGTTACCTCTGTACCCCCGGGGCATAGCAAAGGACTAGAATGCTTGTGGAATCGGGGAGTATTATCCTTAATCAAACTGTATCTTCCCCTTCTTGCAACTAGGAATGAAGAGGGTGTGAAAAGGGAGGTAAATCAATCACAAATCTTCACAGATCTGTTCCCCACCCCACCCCACCCCCAACACTAAAGTTTGGCATTCATAATACTACAAACACCCAAACACTATCATAGTTGTCATATTTCCTTCAAGGTTTTTTCTTTCTTTAAAAAAAAAAGTGATTATAAAAGTAATGTATATGGGAATGAAACCAGAGGGCAACTGAGTCTGGGACTTGTGCTGTCTGCACCACTTAACCAACAGACCGACACAGAAGTTGGGTTATAAAATAAGCGTTTATTATCAGAGCAATGGTGGGCAGAGAAGGCAGTGGGTTAACACCTCCAAAAACTGCCTTAACATTCTCAGACCAGCTTAGGGTCAAACCAGCTTAGTATTTAAGGAAAAATCTGGGCAGTTCTTCAGATGCTACGTGAGGATTCCAGGGTCTGCATGGAGCCTTCCCTCTGGCAAATTCTCCCAGTGGCGTCAGCAGCCCAGGAACAATGATGGAAGTAGCCTGGAAAGAATGCTAGACCATAGAGATTGTGATCAATAAGCCTAAGGGTATAAATCATAAATTTCAGGGTAATTTTCTAAAACAGAGAACTGGGACAGGGGACATTCCAAACTCAAGCCACAGTGGGGATGATCAATTGTTAAGCTATAGGTCAAGGGAAGGTGAGGCTGTGACATTGCCAGGCCTCTACTATGGGGATTCCAACCCGGCTCTGCTTCAAGAATATAAAATGATACAGCCACTCTGGAAAATACAATAGTTTGTCAGTTTCTTATAAAACGAAATACGTATTGATCATCCAACCCAGCAATTACACCCTTAGGCATTTATCCCGCAGAAATTAAAACTTGTGTTCATATCAAAACTTAAGTCCATACAAATGTTCATAGTGGTTTTATTGGTAATGGCAAAATACTGGAAACAACCCGATGTCTTTCAATGGGTGAATGGCTGAGCAAATTCTGGTACGTCCATGACATGGAATATGACTTGGCAATGCCAAAGAATGACTACGCATAGAGGCAACAGCCTAGGTGGACCCCAAGGGCATCATGCTAACTGGGGAAAGTCAATCCCAAGAGATTACATACTGTGTGATTCCATTTATAGAACTTTTTTTTTTTTTTTTAAGATTTTTACTGGGGAATTGGGGAAGGAGAACAGTATTGGGGA
Source organism: Aselliscus stoliczkanus (assembly GCA_033961575.1). Lineage (NCBI taxonomy): Eukaryota > Metazoa > Chordata > Mammalia > Chiroptera > Hipposideridae > Aselliscus > Aselliscus stoliczkanus. The sequence continues at coordinate 166,580,569 of CM066730.1, forward strand.
GGTGGGGAAGGGGAACAGCCAAGTTGTTGTCCTTCAATCTCAGTTGTGGAGGGCGCAGTTAGCTCGGCTCCAAGTCCAGTCGCCCACCTGCAGCTCACTGCTGCTCAGCTCAAGGTGCAGTGGTAAATCTTAGTTGCAGGTGGGCATAGCCCACCATCCAATGCGGGAGTCTAACTGACAACCTTGTTGTTAGGAGCATGTGCTCTCACAAGCTGAGCCATCCTGCCACTTGTTGGCAGCTCAGCGGCAGCTCAGCTCAGGCACAGCATCATTGGCCCATGTGGGAATTGAACTAGTGACCCTGTTGTTCAGAGCTCGTGCTCTTAACCAACTGAGACACTCAACTGGCCCTGAATTCAATTACTAATCACCTTCACACCAAGCTCTCAGAGAACTCAAGCTTCTCAGCTAGTGCCACCTTCTTTGCCTACAAAGAGGAACTTAAATAAGCTCATTTGCCCTCCAGCAGTGACTTACTGTGTGTTTAAGGGACAACATTCAATTGGACCTTGCCAAGTGTGGGCCAATCACAATTTCTCTAACAGGAACTTGGTTTGGGGACTTGGGGTCAGTTAGTGAGTCTTTGCATGTGGCTGAGACTGTAACTGGGAGAAGCAGGAATTGGTGGTCACTGCGGTAGAGAAAGCCAGTCTAGAGGGGAGGGAAAAAGAAAACAGAGAGGGGAACACAGCAGATCTACATGCAGAAACAGAGAGAAGAATCCCCATTTCAGCATCTTGAAATCTGTGAGACACCCCTGAGTCTTAGTAATGAACTTGCCCCACTTCCTTCTTTTCTATTAAATTCTGTTCTTTGCCACCAAAGTTTCCTTTTCTGAAAAGCCAAATAACTTTCCAGTTAAAAAAAAAGAGAAAGCTAAATGAGGGGACACACACACACACACACACACACACACACAGACAATTAAACAAGAACAAACTGAAAGGAATTTGGCAGTTATTAATTTGACAGATGTTTCTTGAACCTACATGGTGCCAGGCACTGTGTCCAGTGCCCTATACACATTACCTCATCTAATCTTCACAACAACCCTTGAGAGGTGGATAATGTTTGCCCCATTTCAGAGACGAGGGAACTGAGGCTCAGAGAGGTTACGGGACTCATGCAAGGATGCACAGCTAGTGAGCAGCAGAGACAATGGGAATCAGAGCTTAGTAAGCTGGATCTTACCTGTGTCAGCACAGTTCAAGAGTGAGGAGATTTCCTGGGTGGGGACCCACTTGGCCCAGAGAGTGTAGCAAGCTAGAAAGATCACACCCTGTCATGAGGCGTGACTCAGTTATTCTGGCTGCAGAAGAACATTGCAACCTTTCCACACTTTGAAGCAGAAAAGGGTAGAAAAGAGTAGCACTTACAAGGTTTGGGGCATCTGCTATTTATCAATGGAAGGAGAAATATTTCCAGTTTACCAACTGGTACTGCCACATTACTTATCTTTAATGCCAGTTTTAAAAACTGAAGTTGTTTTGTTTTTTTATTTATTTTTTTTCATTGGGGAACAGCCATGGTCATTGGTTACACATTGCTTTCATGCTACAATGGCATAGTTGACTCTTTTAAGGAGGGTGCAGTCACAGTGGCCCATGTGGATATTGAACCAGCAACCTTGGTGTTATCAGCACCACACTCTAACCAACTGAGCTAACTGGTCACCCCTACATTTTTTTAAGGGTTGCCACTGCTTCTTCCTGAAGTTGGAGCTGGGAGCCGGAGGTTTGGTCACAGGTCCCTGGGATTGTGCCCCATGAGGTGGGTGTCTGCCCCTGTGAGTCCCACAGGGCATGCAAGGGACAGATGAGGTAGCGGAGGCCCACTATGGTGGCATGGGCAGGGAGGAAACCAACAGCTCTGTGTCCAGGACTTGCTTCTAGCCAAAGGTGCCTGTGAGGTAGCCTCAGGGGATCTGGGTGGTGAGGATGCCATAGAAGGTGCTGAGCAGGAGGCCACATGTGTCTGAGCTCCCGTTGTACACAGGTACCCGGAATGTGGGAGGGTTAGAGAGCCGTTGGGTGAAGTCCTGCCACTAACCAGGCCCCTCACCAATCCCAGCTTGCTCAGCCACAGGCAGACAACTCATACTCCAGGGCTGTCACCAAGGCTCTCAGACACTCTTCCTCCCTGCCACACATACGCAGTTTATACACATGATGACAGATACATGACCCCCAGGAACCAGAACTCTTTTGTTCCCCCTCCCAGACTGATGTCTTTCCCAATATTCTGTTGCCCCTTTAGCTCTATTTCTGTCAATTCCTTTCTCCTGGGAGTCACACTTCCTGGGTTCAGATTCCACCTTCATATTTACTTGACCTTGGGCATTTTACTCAAACTCTGATTACTTATTTTACTCAAGCCTCAACTGTAAACGAGGCTAACGATCTTTCCTACCTTGGGGGTCATCAAGAAGGTTAAGGGTACTTTCCCTGCAAAGCACCTGCCTTCCTCACTGCCTGCCCCTCAGTAGTGGAAACTCAGCTTAGGATCCTTGGTGTCATTAGCATTCACATTCAACTTGGCCTTGCTCTGGCCCCGCCCTTCTGCTTTCTGCAGGGGTCCTGCCTCTCCCTCTCCCAAACCCACTGTTCCCCCTTCTACCTGAGCCTCCTTTCTTTTTCTCAAATCCCACTTCCTGAACCTGAGACTCAGACTACCTGAGGGGTTGGAGAAGGAGAAAGGGAAGCCATTCCCCAAAGAGAATGCTGCCTGGATGACATTTTCTAGGGGAGCCAGCTTTCTGCCCAGACTGAGGACCCAGCATAATCCCATGCAAATCCTGAAGTAGCCTCTGCAAGTCAAAATCCTGCACAGAGAGCTACACCTGGGTAGGTGAGGCCACTACCTGAAGCTTTTTCCCCATCCGTGAACCGGAAAGGGAGAGGACTGGCCTAGATGCCCCTAAGATGCCCTTGCGGGCACTATGGGGCTGACTCCACACTGGGGACAGGTGGAATATGGAGAACATTTCACGGACATGGAATTGAATCCTCTGTCCTCCTCTATTTCTCTGAGTCATCTTGGAGAAGTCAGTTCTCCTCTCTGAGCCTTGGTCTCCTCCTTGGTAAACTGAGATTAGACCACAATTCCCTGCCTACTAGCCTCTCAGGGCTGTCGGGAGGAAGCAATGTTGAGGAAGGGGGAGGCAGGGGAAGAACTGTGCTACGCTCCGGAACGAGCGGTTTTCCATCACCGGCTGAGCGCTGTACCTTGGCCAGCAGATGGCGCCATCGTAGCGCCGGTGTCTGAACCCTAGGTCTCCCTACAGTGGACTCCCAGGTCCCAACCCATCACTGTCTGCCTGTGCTTGGATGGGAACATTTGTTGTATGTGGCAAAACTCAGTCTAAGTGTTAATTAAGAGTCGACAAACAGGAGCCGACAGACTGGTTCTACCCTTTAGTAAAGGCAATGTGGATAATTTTCCTTCTTAACCTCTCTGAACTCGTTTCCCCATCTGTAAAATGAGGATGTCATCCTCACTTCTCGCTTCTGGGGTTGTGGCAGGATTGATTCGATCTAGGATGCAAAGGCTCTTGCAGCACCCGCAGGGGGTCAGTGCTCAGTACGTGACGAGTACAACTGACCTGAGAGCAAGGCACCATCTCCTTTCCATCCCCGCTAAGCTGCTCCAATTGAGCCACAGCATGCTACCAAATCCACTCATGTCACCAGACTTTCACTCCTGCCCTCTGCCCTCTGTCTGCAGTATTCTTCCTCTCCACGTTTCGTGATTTCCAAGAAAATTTGAGACATGTTGGCATTTTTTTCCTAACTGCATTTTTAAACCTTATTGAGATATACTTTATATGTCATAAAACTTTGTTCATTTTGAGTGCACTATTCAATGCTTTTCAGTAAGCCTATCAAGTTGTATGCAAGACTTGATTTTCAAAATCCTGCATGTGAAATGCGACGTCTCTCCTGACTCCAGACCTCCTCAAAGAACACATCTGATCTTATCCTCACCCTACGAATGTGCTACCCATTCTGCTACAATGAAGTCCAGGTTCCTTAACCTGAAACGAGCAGCCAGTCTTTCAGGATTTGGTCCCAGCCCATCTCTCTAGTCTCAGCCTCATCCTTTTTCCCCTCCAACTTGTCTGGGCTCTAGTCACCTCAAACCACAAGAGCAGTATGACACAGGGCTAAAAGGCAGGTCTGGAGTCAGCCTGGCTGGAGTTCACATCCCTGCAGCAGCACCTCTTTGAGCCCCAGTTTCCTCTTCTGTAATATGGGAGTGATAATAGCACCGACCTTGTAAGGTTGTTAGGGGGAATTGCATGAGATGATGAAGAAAAGCACTTGGAATAGGCCTGACACATGGCCAGTACTCTATTTTTTTTTTTTTTTTTTGAGGGCAGTGTCACTGGCCCTCATATGTGGGACCTGAAACAGGGCCTCTGGCTTCCCAAGCCAGCGCTACTGGGCCGGCCCACACATGGCCAGTACTTAACATGCGTTAGTTTCATTTCACTGGGGCTCCCCAAGCTCACAGAAGTTTTGCTCTTCAGGGTTTGTCTATTGAGATTGTCTTTCCCTTTTCTCTCCACCAGGGGTGCTGCAATCCATTCCACAGTCCAAGGGAACATCTATCTGCTCCATCTGGGAGACATGCCTTAGGCCTCTCAAGTGAGTTTTATCAGAACTTCCTAGTTCACAGAGCTGATCACACTAGGACCCCTCTTGTTATCTCCCCCAGGACAAATCCAACGCCAAGTCATTTACCTCCCATACAGCTCTCAAATCTCTCCCCTTCTCCACATCCCCACTGCCACCTCCCTTACACCAGCCACCATTGTGCCCACTCTGCTTCCGCCCTGCCCCTTCGCTGTTTGTCCCAGAATGAATAGCTATTCTCACTGCCCCCTACCTGCAAACCTTCATTGGCTCCCAAGCATGGTCTACCATACCCTTCCCAGCCACATGATGTACCCCATCCCTTCTATCCACTGGGTTCCAGCCATATCGACCTCAGGAGTGCTCTTCCCTCCTCTCCCGACTTCAGGGCCTTTGCACATGCTCTTTCTTCCACCTGGACCCTCTTTCCCCACCCCTTCACCTCTTATTAAACTCAGAAACATCATCTCTGACCCTTCCTCCCACCACCACTAAATCAAGATTTCCCCATGATATGTTTCCATAGCACTCTGTGCTTCCTCCTCTTAATCCTTATCACAGTTTGTAATTATGTATCTGAGTGGCTATTTGATAAATATCTGCTTCTCCTACCGCCTTTGAAAGCTTCCCGAGAGCAGAGATTGTCTTGTTCCATTGTGTCCCCAGTGGCCTGGCATATACCAGTGGAGTTCGGCTATTTCCTTATGTGTACCCTCTGCTCCCTTGTCAGGTCCCCAAAGGAAAGGCCATAATCCATGTTTGTATTTCCAGACAGACTCCCTACCCTATAGCAGGGGGAACAACAAATGTCACATGGATGAATGATCACATCTTTTTCTGGTCCTCCTAAGATTGATATTTTAACTATCTTAAAAATGGTTAAAGAAACTATGATGTGTTATGATAAAATATTAATGATAATATCTATGGTGGGCATTGGAACTGGCTGTCACTACCCAATTATTCCCCCAGAAGAGCTCGTTCTTTGACCAGGAACCTCTCTGCAGGCCTTTGCAATTCACTTCCTCAGCCCTGATCAACCCTGCAGGATTGGCAGGGTGGTGTCACTATTTCCCTGCTTTTACAGAAGAGAAAATGGAGGCCTAGGACTATTACGTGGCGCGCCCAAAGGAGGCTGAGCTGGAGCTCAAACCCAAGCCTTGTGTCCAAACCCTGTGACTTTCCACTTCATACCTACCAAGCCTGGAGGCTGAGCTTCACCATAAGCAGATGCCACGGAAGTTGTCACCCCAGTGCCTTGTCAGGAAGGGAGGGCTCACAATGGCTGTTGAATGAATGCATGAATGAATGAATGCCTCCTTAGTTGCAGGGGCCAGAACCCCACCCCAACCCCGCTTCCAGAAACTACCCAGGGCTCTCTCTCCATAGTCAGGGCTCTATCTCAGAGCCCAGGGTGAGAGGAGGAAAAAGGGTCTGGGCAAGAAGAAGAAGAGTCAGATCCAGCAGCTCCTTCTGAATACAGCACTTTCCAGTGTGCGTAGCCTGCACCCTTGCTGCCCCTTACTGACATCTCAAAGGAGCCCTGCCAGTATCAGGGCAGAATAAATGAACAGACAAGAAAAAAAGAAAGAAAAACTCTTTTTTTTTCCTCTCTGCAAAGCCAATGTGTATTCTTCGTAAACAATTTAGAAGTGTGCTGCCTGATTTAGAAGTGGCAGGAACCGCTTCCTACACGTGTCCCTTTAAATTTTAATTCATTAAAACAAAACAAGGGCGGCCAGTTAGCTCAGGTGGTTAGAGCGCAGGTTCATAACATCAAGGTTGCCAGTTTGATTCCTACGTGGGCCAAGGAGTTGGGCCCTCCACAACTAAATTGAAGACAATTAATTGACTTAGAGCTGATGGGTCCTGGAAAAACATACTGTTCCCCAGTAAAATTTTAAAAACATAAATAAATAAATATAAAATGAAACAAAATAAAAAATTTCAATTCCCCAGTCTCCCTAGCCACATTTAAAGTGCTCAGTAATCACACGAGGCTAGTGGCTACCCCACTGGACAGTACAGAGATAGAACATGTCCATCACTGCAGGAAATTCTATTGGACAAAGCTGATTTATGGCATACAAATAAGCAAAAGGAAGGGGGCAAAACACCAGCAATCCCATTTCCCAAAGAAAACTACTGCTAACATTTCGGCATGGATATTTCCAGTTTTTTCTGTGGGTGGGCATGTTATATTGTTTTTTTCAAAAATGGGTTAATACTGTACAAACTATATTTTATGGCCTGTTTTTTCACTTATCAAAGTATTATACATATCTGTTCTAGAACACTTTAAAAAAAATATTATCATAGTATTTATATGGCTACCACAATTAATTTACCCAGTTCTTTTCTATTCTTTATTCACAGTTATTTGTGTTGTCTTGCTTTTTTTTTTTTGAGTGCAGTGTCACTGGCCCTCATATGTGGGACCCGAACCGGGGCCGCTGGCTTCCAAAGCCAGCACTTAACCACCGCGCCACTTGGCCGGCCCTTTTTCTTTTTTTTTAATTATCAGGGAACTTATTCTTTTTTGAATTTACTTAAACATTTTGGTGACAAGAACTGTATTTTTAAAAGATGTTTTATTGGGGAACAGCCATGGTCATTGATTACACATTGCTTTCATGCTACAATGGCTTAGTTGACTCTTTTAAGGAAGGCGCAGCTCACAGTGGCCCAAGTGGGGATCACGCTGGCAACCTTGGTGTTAGCAGCACCATGCTCTAACCAACTGTGCTAACTGGTCACCCCAAGAACTGCATTTTTATTTTGAAATCATTTCATTATTTTTGCAAAAGTGGTAGATGCCCATTAGAGAAAATTAAATGAAAATACATACCATATAAAGAAGAAAAAAATGTCCAAAAGTAACCACATTTTCTTTCAACTTTTTACTGTAAGATTTTTTCCAAACATACAGAAAGGTTAAAAGAGCAAAACAATAAACATCTATACACCCACCACCTTGATTCAACAACTGAAACCACTGCATTTTAAACATGTTAGAGCCTTCTCTCTAAACATCTTCCTGGATCTAAACACATACAGATAATGTAAGTATAGAAATGACATCACACTTTATGTGTTGTTCTGCAATGTTGTTTTTTTTTTAATTTTCACTTTTAATAATATATTACAAATATCTTCTCAAATTCCCCCAAATATTCTTCCACAACAACATGTTTAATGGCCTCTTTAATGGATTCATCTGTTGTATGGATCTATCACAATTTTTGTAACCCCCTGTGGTTGGACATTGGTGTTTCCAGTTTTTCCACTACAATGAAAAAAAGTTCAGTGAACATCCTTGTGTCTTTTTTGCCTTTGGGTGATAATCTCCTCAAGGTAAGTCCAGAGACTCAGGAGCAGAAGACATGCCTTCCACAAGGGTTGCTAATTTATACTTCCACTCTCCAGTTACCCACATCACCATCAATGCTTTTACTCCTAGTTACCCGGTAATTGTGTATTTAAATGATATATTTTCATCTTTGCCTCTCTCTCCAGAGACGCTCTTATTTTGATTGCTTCGTTTTGAATGTCAGACCTTGCACAGTAGCTGGCACATGAGAGCTGCTCAATAAATGTATATTGAATTTGTGGTTGATCCATCTCACAGACTGAGCCTAGGGAGGGGCGTGACACAGAGAATACAGTGGAAATTCATCTTACTGGAAGGGTAGGTTTTACAGTTGGCACATCAATAAAATACCCCATAAAATGTTTGTTGAATGAGCAAATGTTGAAAATCCTGTAGGAAGATGCCACAGCGGATACCAACAAACAGCTTCCTGGTTATTCAAGAACTTTCATTCATTTAACATATATTTATTCAGTATCTATTATGGGCCAGACACTGTTCTGCAGAAAACAGCAGAGGATGTAACAAAGCCTCTACCTTTGTGGAGCTGATATTCTAGGGGTGAGATGTATGGTAAACAAATCAACAACAAAATGCTTAGTATGTCCATTTGATGGTGATGAGTGCTGTGAAGAAAAATGAATCAGGAGAGGGGGCTAGTGGCAGACAGGAGGGAGGGAAGATGCGGTGCTATTTTACAGGGTGCCAGGGAAGGCCTCTTCAGTGATGAGCAGAAGTGAGCCCTGTAGATGGATAAATGAGCCAGGGTAATACACTCTCAGCAGCAGTAATAGGGAGTGAAAGGGACCGAGGTGCAATTATACTTGGCTGCTCAAAGAACAGGAGGGGAGCCAGTATAACTGAAGCGAGGGAAGGGAAAACAAGAGGAGGTAAGGTAAGGAGGGGTGTGCGTGGCCCATGTAAGGACCTTCTGCTAATGGAAAGGTGTGAAAGTTTTCTTTGAGGGAGAAGGGAGCCACCGGAGAGTTTGAAATGAGGAATGAAGTGATTTGACTCATGTTTTTAAAAGACGATGCCAGCTAGACTATCGAGACTAGAACATGGGGAGATGGGTAAGGGTGGAAGCAGGCAACCCCGTGAGGAAACTGTTACACAAATCCAGGCAAGACATGATGGTGCCTCAGACACAGGTAATAGCTGTGGAGGTGGTGAGGGTCAGATTCTGGACCTCTTTTGAAGATAGGGGGTGGTATTTTTCCTGGGTTGGATGTAGGTGTAAGAGAAAGAACAAACCGAGTTGTGTCCTGAGCAACAGAAATAAATGATGGAGTTGCCGATTGCTGAGATGGAAAGACCAAAGGAGGATCAGGTTTTCGGGGGAAAGTAATAATAGTTCAGTAGTGGCTATGTTCAGTTTGAGTTTCGTGTTGGACATCTGAGTAGAGATGTATGATTCTGGAGTTGAGTGGGAAGGTCTGGGTTGGGGAAGCAAACCTACAGGTAATAAGATGTATGTAAAGCCTCCGGGTGGATGGGAGCCCCTGGGGAGTGAGCTAGGGAAGTGGAGAGGTCCAAAGGGCAACTTGTCAGGAACACCGGCATGTGGACATCAGGAAGATGAGGGAGAAGGAGGCTGAACAGGGGTCCTGTGAGGAGAGAACGGGGTCCAGAAAGCTGCAGGAAGGAAGTGTACCTTAAGGAGGGCTCAGTCACCCTGTCAGATGCTGTTGATAAGGACTGAGAAGTGACTGTTGCATTGGGCAGCATGAGGTCATTGATGACCTTGAAAGAGCAGTTTTGGGGGGTGGGGGTGAAAGCCCAACTAGAGTGACTTGAAGAGAGAAAAGGAAAAGAACAACGAAGATTGTCCACCCAGAAAACTCATGGAGAAATTTTACTGTCAAGGGAAGCAACGTGTGCCTACGTGCATGTGTGCATGTGTGCGTGCGTGTGTGCATGTGGAAGACTGGGAGAATTGCCGCATGACTGTATGCTGATGGGAATGAACCGGTAGAACAGGAAGAAACCTGATGCTGCAGGAGAGACACTGGGATTGCTGGATGGTGTCCTGGAGTAGGCAAGAGGGACCTAGCACAGTGCCAAGTGGAGGGCGTGGTCTTGGACGTAAACACAAGGCATCTATGTAACCTAATGGGGGAGAGGCAGAGAAATGGGCACAGATGCCGGCAGGTGAGCAGAGGGCGAGGTGGGAGTTTGGGGAAGTTTCCTCCGATTGCTTCTGTTTTCCCAGTGAAACAGGAAGCAGGGTCATCCGTCAGCTGACAGTGAATATGGCATCTTCTTTCTCTGGTGTTGTTACAGAGAGCTGTGGCTTCCGCTGACCACCAGATGAAATGGTTGGATTGTACTTAGGGCCACACAGTATAAAAAGCCTTTGAAGGCCCGTGCCCACACTCTGCTGGGTGTGGGGGAACTGGGACCAAACTGGGGACTGTGGCCGGTCACATTAGGTCATGTCCCTCATCCAGGTGTGAGAGCTCATGGGGTGGGATGGGAGTGTAACTCCATAGCAGTGATTCATGCATGTTGTCTCTCTCTTCTCTCCTTCCATGTTTGTTTAAATGTGTATAAGTTAAATGCACCGTGATGAGGACCCTGCCTTGAACATCACAGCTGGAACCTCAAGCTTCCTGACTCCAGGCCAGTTTTCTCTCAACCATGCTACTCCATCTCTCATCACATGTCAGCAGGGAACAGCAAAATGGCAGGAAGGAAAGTAACCTGGATAGACTGAAAGGGGAAAAGAGAGGGTCTAAGTCAGAGAATTCTAGGACATCAGAGCTGGGCAAGTCCCCTGGACCATCTGGTACAACGACCTTCTTTTACAGGTTTATTTTGCAACATCCTTATTTTATTTTATTTCTCAGCTCAGGCTGGAGAGGTTCAGTGACTTGCTCAAGATCACGCAGCGGAATCCCCATCATCCCCACCACCATCATCATTGTCATCACCATCATCATCATCTTCATAGCAGCTGGCCTGTGTTGGTCACCCCCTCCTGCTAAGCTGCCTCTCATTTCATCCTCACAGCTTCTCTAAGGTGGCCACTCTCATTATTTTCATTTTACAGGTAGGGAAATATCACAGAGCAGGTAAGGTGCAACTTGGGAGACCTTCCTCTCACTCGCTCTGTAAAAACCTTGACTGGAGATCTCACATGGGGCCAATAACCCTCAGATACAAGGCAGAAGGGGGCTCCCCTTGAAACTCGAAAGTAGTATATTTAAGATCAATAAAGGGAAGTTTTGCTTTGCACAGACAAGGGTACTGCCTAAAAATACTAGCGGCTATAAGAAGTATTTAGATGAATTCATAGATAGTTGTTCTTCACACAGCAATTGGAGTGATCTTTTAAAAACATAAATCAGATCACATAACATGCTACTCCCCAAAACCTTCCACTGCACTCAGAATAAAATCCAGACTCTTCACCCTACTGGCTTCCCCACTCTCCAATCCTGCCCCTTATCTCCTTGCTCACTCGTCTCCAGCCATGCTGCTCTCCTTGCAGCCTCTTGGCTACGCCAGGCTCTTCCTGCCTCAGGGCCTTTGCATGTGCCCTCTACTCTGCTAGGCTACTCTCCTCTCTGCTCTTGGCCTGGGTGGCTATTTCTCATCCTCCCCACCTCAGCCTAAATATCACCTCCTGCAGGGGGCTTTCCCTGCATGACCACCCAGCTGAGTCAGTGCCTGGTCACTCTCTCTTGTCACCTTGTGGTTTTCTTCCTTGCCTTTCTCACAAGCCACATTATTTCATTTATTTATTTTCTTGTTTTGCGTCCATTTCCTTCCACTGGACGGTGAGCTCCAGGAGGGCAGTCCTTGCCTGTCTTTTCATCTCCATGTGTCCCCAGAACAAGTACCCTGCTGGCATATAGTGCCTGGCATGTGCTAGTTATTTATTCAGCACCATCTACACTAGATATAGTCCTAAACCTTTTTATATGAACTAACTCATTCAGTCCCCACATATATATTAACCCTGTAAAAGAGGTACTGTTAATATCATCCTTATTTTATAGATAAGGAAACCAAGGTACAGATTTGCTAAAACTTTACCCATGGTCACAGCTAGTGATCAGCAGAGAGGAGATTAAAATCTAGGCAGAGAGGCTCTGGAGTCTACACTCTTAATCACAACTCTCCACTCCCCCTCCAGTATATATTGAGGTCATCAATGTACATGTGAGGAATGACTGAATGAATGGGAGGTAAAGGGATTGGTACAAAGGTCCCTAGAATCAGATAGATGTGGGTTTGGGACCCAGCTCTGTCCCCTGGGACCTTTGGTCTCATATTCTCACTCTATTAAGGAACAAAAGCAAAAAAAAAGTTTCCTGAGAATGCCTTAAAGCAACAAGAACTAAACAACTTAATTAAGAAGTGGGCAAAAGGTTTGAACAGGAAATTCACTGAAAAAGAAACCAGAATGCAAAATAAACAAATGCAAAGATGCTTCTTCGTCTCATTCGGGAAGTGCAAATGAAGACTGACATATTAGAGGTCAGTGAAGAAGTCTGGTCATAATCAGTGTGGTTGAGGATATGGAACAACTGGAACTCTCATCTACTGTGGCAGAGGAAAGGGAGAGTGTTCCTCGAAACAAGTACTTTTTTTTTGTTTGTTTTTGACGGCAGTGTCACTGGCCCTCATATGTGGGACCCGAACCGGGGCTGCCGGCCTCCCAAGCCAGCGCTCAACCACCGAGCCACTCGGCCAGCCCGAAACAAGTACTTTGGAAAACACTCTAGCAGCACTATTTGATGACTCACAATTTCAATCTTAGGTGTGTAGCTTAGAGAAACTCATGTATGTGTGCACCAAGAGACATGTATAAGAATGATCATGGGGGGCCGGCTGAGTGGTATGATGGTTAAGCGCTGGCTTGGGAAGCCAGTGGCCCCGGTTCGGATCCCACATATGAGGGCCAGTGACACTGCCCTCAAAAAATAAAATAAAATAAAATAAAATAAAATAAAATAAAATAAAATAAAATAAAATAAAATAAAATAATAAAATAAAATAAAATAAAATAATAAAATAAAATATAAAATAAAATAAAATAAATAAAAAAATAAAATAAAAATAAAATAAAATATAAAATATAAAATAAAAAATAAAAAATAAGAAAAAAAGCATGATCATGGGGGGCTGGCCAAGTGGCATGGTAGTTAAGAGCTGGCTTGGGACGCCAGCAGCTCCGGTTCGGATCCCACATATGAGGGCCAGTGACACTGCCCTCTAAAAAGAATAAAAAAATAACAGTCATGGGGGCGGCTGGTTAGCTCAGGTGGTTAGAGTGCAGGCTCATGGCGCCGAGGTTGCCAGTTTGATTCCCACATGGGCCAAGGAGCTATGCCCTCCACAACTAGATTCAAGACGGCTGCTTGACTTGTAGCTGATGGGTCCTGGAAAGACACACTGTTCCCCAATAAAATTTCTTTTAAAAAAGAAAAAAAAAAAAAGAAAGATCATGGCAGCCCTATTAGTTATAGCAAAACACTAGGAACAACCTACATGCTCATTGACTGGAGAATGGATAAAGTAACTGAGGCCTATTTAGACAATGGAGTACTAGACAGCTGGAAAACATGAATGCATATCAGCTAAAATGCAAAATCAGGTATGTATTTTAGAAACATAGTGATGAATGAAAAAAATCAAGCCAAAGAGGAGTGCATGTGCATTATACTATTTATATAAAGGTCAAGATGTTGTATGGGATCCATCCCCATATGGTGACATTTTTTTTCCCCCAAAGCAATGAATGGTGACCACAAAATTTAGGATTGTGTTGATGTCTGGAGTAAGGCAAGGAACAAAACTGGGGAGGCACACTGGTGGCTTCAGTAGTGCTGGTGAAGTTCAAGTTCCTAAGGTGGAGGAGTGGGTTCACAGATGTTTGTCTTCACAAACCAGACATTGATCACAAATTTTTGGATTCACCAAATATGACATAATAAAAAAATTTTAAATTTCTGAAGTTCCCAGGATGTAAGATTTCAAATGGGAATGCGGATAGAATTGTTTCTTTTCCTTTTTTAAAATTTTTTTTATTGGAGAACAGCCGTGGTCATTGGTTACACATTGCTTTCATACTACAATGGCATAGTTGACTCTTTTAGGGAGGTTGCAACTCACAGTGACCCATGCGGGGATTGAACCGGCAACCTTGGTGTTATCAGTACCACGCTCTAACCAACTGAGTTAACTGGTCACCCTGAATTGTTCTTTTATTCAACAAGCATCTACCATATGCAAGGCACCTTCTTAGATACCAGGGAAGACACAAAAAAATGATCACATGATCCAGCTGGAAGGAGGTGGCTCAAGATCAGAGCAGTGAAGAGCATCAGCTTTGGAGCTAAAGAGTCCTGGGTGCGAATCCCAACTCCCCTACTTACTTGCTGTGTGACCTTGGGCAAGTTACCCAACCTCCCTCTTCCTCAGTCTTCTCATCTATCTGTAAGTCAGGAATAACAATCATGGGAAAACTATGAGGCTGAGCTAAAGTTATAAAATTAACTGGCTTGCCATGGTACTGAGCATTCAGCACAAGCTCAGCAAATGTCACTGTTTGTGCAAAATGCTGAGGAGGCTGGATGGAGAGGAGGGTACCACTCCACCCAGGTGACTAGAATGGGAGGAGGAGTTTAGATGGGATACTGAAGGCTCTGACAGGTCACTGAAGGTTTGAAGCAAGGCAGGGACAGGGTTTGCATCTCAGAAAGATCCCCCTGGCTAAGCTGAGGGGTAAGACCACAGCCAGGAAGGCTGTTTTAGAGGCTGTTAAAATAATCCAGGTGAGAGATTATGGAGTCCTGAAATAGGGGGTTTAGAGTGCACAGCAACAGGAAGACTGGAAAGAATGAGACAGATTGTAGAGCTGTTGAGGAGATAAAATTGATAGGACTGGAAGACTATGTGGGGGCAAAGGAGCAGAAATCACCTGGGACAATATCCAGGTGTGATGCCGAGACAGGGAACCCAGGAGGAGAAGCAGGTTGGAGGGGAGATCGAGACGATGGGTTCAGAAATGGTCAAATTGAGTTGGGGTACCTGGGGGTCACTAAGTGGAGACGTCCAGGAGGTACCACATTTATACATTGGGAACTCTGGGCAGAGCTCAGCTTCGAGAAGGTAACTGGGAGTGGGTCAGGTTGTCCAGGAAGGGTATGTATGGAAGGTGTGCAGTAGGCCAGGGTGCCTATGATCACAGGGGCAAGAGGAGGAGGAGCTGGGGGGACTGCAAAGGAGCTGCTATGGAGGAAGGCGGAACATAGGAATATGAGGCTTCCCTGAAGCGGAGGGAGGTGAGAGCTTGACGAAGGTGGGCTTGACTCACCTCAGATTCAGATGTCACAGAGAGGCTGAGAAAAGGCCACTAGATCTGGCTGTGAGGGATTGTCAATGCCCCGGGGAGGAACATTTTCCTGGTGTGATGGAACTCTGGAGAAGTACCATGGCAAAGGGCTTTTCTCAATATTCCCAGAGCGAGCTACGGCCCCTTCACGATCCCCCCACAGCTCCCCTCCATCCTGCCCACCTCTTAGGTCTCACTCGCCATATTTGTTCAATGTCTATTCCTGGTTGGTCTATAAACTCCAGGAGCAAGGAATCATGCTCAACATGTCTCATTTCAGCCTCCTTTCAGTCCCAAGAAATAGTATTCTCCTCCCCACTTAGATGAGCGAACTGAGACCGAGGTCAGGGACTTCTTGGCCAATCGCGGGGATAGCGTCCATCTGTAATTTGTGAATAGCAGTCAGGAAAAACAAACTCACATCATCTGAACCTGTAATACCTGAACTTGGTGGTTCTCAAACTTTAGCCTACATATAAAACACCAGACATGGGTGTGAATTCTCAGCCTCTTAGGTCCCAAACTGCAGATTCCCTTTAGCAGGTGCAAAGCAGTGTCTGGGGACCTGTTTTGTTTAACCAGCACCCCAGGTGATTCCGTGCAGGTGATGGAGGCGCATACTTGCTAGAATTTGAGGCAGTGAAGTGGTCCTGGGACCCCAAAAGCTCTTACTGGTTTCTGGCCATCAGTTAGGTCTCTGGCTGCAGCTGGGAGCGGGCTGGGGCTGGGGGAGGCAGAGGGTGGTAATAAAGAAACAACAGGAAGCTCAGCTTTTATTAGCCCTGGGTACTCGCAGCTGCAGGTGAGTAATCTGATTTCTGCGGCGTCCTGTTTTCTCCGCTGCCTGGCGGTTCCTCGACACCCACTCACCTGCCACCAGCCACGGGAGAAAGGGCGGGTGGGAGGGAGGATGGGCGTGGGGGCTCCGCCCGTCTGGGTCCCTCGCCTGCGCCCACGCGGGCACACCCGCCCGCCCTGCCAGCGCCACCGGCCGTGCACCTGGGGTGCTCGCTGCAGGGATGCTGGGCTCAGCCTGCTGGGGGCTTGGGGGAAGATGACGCAGACGCCCACTTGCGGCGGGAGCTGTGCCCCTGACTCAGGACGTGCTCCACCGGATCAGAAGGCCTGGTGCCATCTCCCGTCGCCACCATTGGCTTCTGAGCTTCAGTTGTCGCCGCTGTAAAATGGGAGCATGTCCACCTCCCAGCGTCAGGCTGGAGATAGGCGGAGATATGTGAACGTTATAAACTCGAAATGTTCCAATACCGAGGCGTCAGGGAGAACCCGTCTAAGAGTGGCAAGTCTCTTAGCTTCCCTGTGCCTCAGTTTCCTCATTTGTAAAGTGGAACTGATGAACCCTTCCTCATAAGCAACTAATGCTCATGAGGTGCCTGGAACACTGTATCCAGTAAGGGCAGTAGCTGTCACAGCGGTTACCATTATGGACACCGTTAGCCCAACCGGGGAGCCGGCACTCTCTCTTCTTGCTCAGGTACATTTTGGTTTTCCTTAGTTCTCAGCTCCCGTCTGGGAAATGGGGGATCAGAAGTTTGGGGGTCTGAGAGTTGGGGGCTTGCTCAAGACTGGGGGTTGGTTCCATCCCTAACGCTCTGCACCAAATTTTCCATCTGTAAAATGGGGCTGATAACACATTCTCTGACAACCCACTGAGATGTCAACACCACATGAGAAAATAAACCTGGAAACATTTTTTGTTTGTTTGTTTGCTTGTTTTTTGTTTTTCTTTTTGAGGGCCGTGTCACTGGCCCTCACATATGGAACCTGAACCCAGGCCGCTGGCTTCCCAAGCCAGCGCTTAACCGCCGTGCCACTCGGCCGGCCCAAACCTGGAAACATTTTGGAAACTAGAAAGGGCTGTCCACATGCAAAGAACTGTAATTATGATTTCTTCCAGGCACCTCTTTGCCCTAAAGCGTCAAGAATCAAACTATTGGGTTGTTGGAAAAGTCATGACGCATTTTTGCAACGAAAACCAGAAAAAATATGTCATGACTTTTCCAACAACCCAATAGATTCAGCCAGTGAGTTTCTTTTCAGAGGATCTCCGTGAAAAGGGCCATTTAGCATTCACCTTCTCATAGACCCTGCCACATTGTGCCTCTGCCACAAGGGTGTGGAGGAAGATCCTTCCCTCAGGGGCTTCCTGGTCCAGTTTGCCCAAGAGGCAAAGGTGTCCTGGGAGCACTGAGGAGGCAGGACATGGACTCCTGAGGGATGGGGAGGGGTTACAGGGAGGAGGACTTCCTGGAGGAGTCAGCCTGGAGAAGACTTTTTTTTTTTTTTTTTGAGGGCAGTGTCACTGGCCCTCATATGTGGGATACGAACCCAGGCTGCTGGCATCCCAAGCCAGTGCTTAACCACCAAGCCACTTGGCCGGCCCCCAAGAAGACTTTTTGAGGAATGGTTGTAGTTCACATGAGGAGAAGGGGAGGCACATTCTGGGCAGAGACAAATTCCAGCAGACAAGCCGGGGACAAGAATGCGTGTAGTGTGTTCAGGGAGAGGGTGTGATATGTGGCTAAAATGCAGGATGGGGAGAAGAGTTGGGGTTCAGGATGAAGGCAAATTGGCCAGGGCTTCTGGTGCCACCCTAGGCTCAGACTTTACCCTGAGGCTGATGGGGAGCCATGCAGCATTCAAAGCTGAGGAGTGACGTGGTCAGCGGTGGGGGCTAGAAAGACCACTGTGGTAATAGGTATGGAGGATGGAGAAAGGGAAGGAGGTGGAAAAGGAGGACAGGTTGGGCCGGCCAAGTGGCGCGTTGGTTAAGAGCTGGCTTGGGACGCCAGCAGCCCGGGTTCAGATCCCACATATGAGGGCCAGTGACACTGCCCTCTACAGCTAAGATGGTGAACAACAGCTTGACCTGGAGCTGGGCTGCTGTGAGTCCCAGGGGACGGCATAGCTGCAGCCCCTGCTGCAGTGGGCTGCCATAGGCTACAGTGAGTGGCCGGCAGCCAGCGTGAGCAGCTGGCAGCCAGCGTGAGCTGCCAAGAGCTGTGGTGAGCGACCATCCAGAGGCCGACGACCAATCTGCCTCACCTGGGAAGAGCGCAATGACGATATCAACATGGGCCAGTGAAGCAACGTCCTCCGCAACTAGACTGAAGAACAAAAGGACAGCAACTTGTCTGTTCCCCTTACCCGATTCCCCAACGCTGTTCCCCTCTCCCAATTCCCCAATAAAATCTTAAAAAAAAAAAAAAAAGAGGACAGGTTGAGTTGAAGGTGGCCTGAACCACGGCTATGGCAAGGGGGCGGGAGAAGGGACAGATGGGAGAGAGATTTCTAAAACAGAACAGCAGTACTTATGGTGGAACAGTTTGAGGGAGAGAAGGTAAAGATTACTGAATTTTCTGTCATTGGAGCCCAAGGTATAGATGGTGACAGCATTAAATGTGACGGGGAACCGAGGAAGAGAGCAGGGTGAGGTCACCTTTGAGGTACCTGTCAGACATTCGTTTCTTCAAGAGCTGTCTGCACTAGGCACCTAGATGTGGCAGTAGATAAGACCCAACATCATGCAGGTCGAAGCTAGAGAGAGAAGATAATATTGTATTCATCAGGAATCTTTGGTTGTGACAGAGACAATTCAAATTAGGTTAAGAACAAAATTTAAAAGGAAAAAGAGAAGAATTGAGTGGCTTCTTTATCTTGAAGTTTCAAGGGTGCATCAACTTCAGGCGTTGCTGGATCAAGGGTTCCCAATAATGTTTTTGGATTATCTCCCCACCATCCCATCAGTCAGTTCTGTTTGCTTCTGTATTTATTTAAGAATGGGCCTCCTAAAAAAAAAAATTAAAAAAAAAAATCCTTGTTTAGGGCCGGCTGAGTGGCGCGGTGGTTAAGTGCTAGCTTGGGAAGCCAGTGGCCCGGGTTCGGTTCCACATATAAGGGCCAGTGACACGGCCCTGAAAAAAAAAAAAAAAAAGAATGGGCCTCCTTCTCTCTCATGGCATACAGGCCCTCTCCAGTCCCATGAAATATGCTCACATATTTACATTCTATCAGCTAACACTTCAGAAGGAGAAAGCCAATGGTCCTCACTGGCTCCATCTCAATCCCAGGGAGGGTCCTGATTGGCCCAGCTTGCGTCACATGCCCAGGCTCAACCCCGTCATTGTATCAAGGAGAATGGGGCCCTGTGGTTGGCCTACTTGCCCTTCCCAGTGGGTGGGGCCCTCTGATGCACACCCCACCATCCCACATGGACAAGAAATGGGAGGGGGTGGAAAAATATGCCAGACAGGCAAAATTAAATACATCCCTGCCTCCATTCACTACGAGGTTTGGGGGCAGAACCCTGGGAACACCAACAGTTAAGGGTTGGACAGAATTTGGGAAGGAGACAGGAGTACGAGAGAGGTGCTGGGAGAAGGAAGCTCTTCAAGGGACAAGAAAAGTTCAACAAGGAGGGAATGGTCAAAAGCAAATTCTGGAAGGAGTGACAGCATCCTCCTTTTCTGGGCTCCACCCACCCACCTTCACCTGCAGTAGAGAGGCTAGGAGCCCTGGCTGGGCCAGTGCAGATTCTACCATCTCCCCCAGCAGAGCCTGTTTCCTTCCCTGGGAAATGAGTATCCTAACAGAACACCTACCCAATAGGATGACAGAGAGGCATAAGATGGAACGGAGAAATGCTTACTCCAATGCCTCGCGCATAGTAGATGCTCAATAAATGGGAGCCACTTAGAGTGTTGGTGGGAGAAATAATAGCAGTGGTTGTAGTATTAACACCCAGAATCCTGTCGCCCTGATAGGGCAGAAAGTATAGCTAATAAATTCAGCACAACTGAGCCATCATTCATTCGTTCATTCATTGAACAATGTTTAACTGAGCACCTGCTGTACACCAGTACCTAGTGCCAGACACAGCAGATGCTAAGAAGACTAGAAGACAAGAGTTTGTGGGATACAGACATGATGTTGGATAGTTATACTACAGGACAATAAGTGCCATAGGGCAGTAGGACAAAGAAAAGATGGGGGCCATGACTTGTAGCAAATCCTTTGTCTCCTGGAACCTCTCCTTATCTATTCAATGGGGGAATGAGGAAATCTATTATCTCCATCCCCATTTTACAGATGAGGAAGCAGAGATTAGATCAAGGCCCTCTGGCTGCAGAGCCCACGTGCCTTGAGCCACAACACTGTGGCTATGCCAGAGCAGATGAGATGTGTGTTTGCTGCAAACCCTCCTCTCTGTCTCAAGGGTGGTAGCCACGAAGAGCACCTCCAGAGAAGGGGGAGCCTCCACAGGAGCAGCCATCCTGTGCTCTTATACAAAAATTCAATCTGAGGAAGTGGGGAAAGTGTTACTATACTGATTAAATGAATTAATACCCATAGAACGCTTTAAAAGTTCCTGGCACATAGTAAATGCCTGATTCACTGTTAACTTCTTAAGAGTAAATCACCAGCTGGTAACTATGCTAAGTATTGTAAATGTGCCACATGCCTTACATTCGTCATGTTATTTCATTATGTTTAATCTTCATAATCACCCCTCCTATTTTACAGGTGAGAAAACAGAGGCTCAGAGAGGTGAGGTCACAAAGCTTGAAAGCCAAATAGGTCTGACTCCAGAGCCATGCCCTTAACCACTGCCCCACTACCTCCATGTTTATGAGGGGCCCCTGTCCCCCGGGAGCTGAACTGGACGACTCAAGTCACACCTCAGGCAGGCACTATCTGCCAGGCTCTGGTAACCTGAAGGTGGCCCATGAGGCCCCTGCCGGGGAAGAGCCCCCAAGTTCGGCTGGGCCCCCCGCCCTGCCACACCTAGTAAGTACCCTCATCTCTCCTGCTCCTTAGAGCTTCCTCTTGAGCCCCCGCCACCAGAGGCCTTGGCCCAGGTGGGGTGGGGGGCCAACGGGTGACAATGACCGATTTAGAAAGTAAAGTTGCTTCTCAAACAAATAAGAAAGAAGAGGAAAGAAAGAAATGGCCTGCCCGCTTCCTGCCCCACTCTCTCTCCCAGCACCTGGGGCCCAGCTGCGAGGTTTTCACTGCTTGTTTGTTCATCCTGCCTCAGAGGAGCCTCTTCTTAAAGCCCCAGCCCCCTCCCCATGGGCAGTGGGATGATTGTGGAGTCAATGGAAATAAGCGCCCTCCATGATTGTTGTATTGTTATTGTCTCAAGTATTGTTTTGGACAACAATACCAATAATCATTACAATCTGGGTTTCCTGCTGTTGGGAGAGAGGGAATTACCAGCTTGGATTGGGGAGTGGCCATCCTGGCTCTGTGATTTCTGAGGTGTGAAGGCCTCGCCAGGTCATCACTTCTCTCTGGGCCCCAGTTTCCTTGTGTGTAAAACGGGGGACGGGTGGTGGTAAGGGCTGGACGAGGCCAGCAGGTAAAGCATAGTGCAAGGCCCCAGTGGCAGCTACTCAGGCGGTTACCGTGAAACCAAGATCATGCAGGAATACACAGCTTTCATGGATGCGGCTGGAAAGCTCAGAGGACTGGAGGTAGAATACCACTTAGTATGTTCCAGCTGCTGTTTTAAGCACTTTATGTAGAACTCAGTTCATCCTATCACAACCAAATGAAGTAGATACTATTGTCATCCCTATTTTACAAATGAGGAAACTAAGTCACAGAAAAGTGACTTGCCCAAGGTCAACATGCCTGGTAGGTGCAGATCCAGGGTGCATCCAGCCTGTCTGGGTCCAGAATCAGTGCTCTGAGCTGCTGCACACGCTGCCCTGGCATCAGGGCTGGCTGTGGAAGGTCTGGTTTGCTGTGTAACCACAGAGAACTCATTTGCCTTCTCAGCCTCAGTTCTTGATCTGCAAAGTGAGCAGCCCATATAATACCTGACTGTAGATATCATATTAGACAATCCTAAGGGAGAGTTTAGATCAGATTTAGTAACAATGTGGAGAAAGACAATGAATAAACTATACCAGGAGCTCAGGAAGCCATGGTTGCCACTGCTGTAATTATTATTAGTTTTAGAGTCACAGGCGAGCGCCAGCCTAGAGGATGCTAAGGGCCCCGCCCACTTCAGAAAAATCTAACTCATGTGGTTGCAGCTGGGGAGTGACTCCAGGAGGCACCTGGAGAGAGATGACTCCACCCGTTGGGGCTAAAAAAATCCCTGAAGCTGCCACCGTGCAACCTGCCAGTTACCTGCCCCATTTAATGCCAAACTCTCCAGCTCTGCTTCTCTGCCTCATCCCTACCCTCCATGAGCTGTGTGGCTCTGGAGAAATCCCTTGATCTCTCTGAAACAGGAAAAGGATACAAGCTTGCCGAGTTTTGCTGGATTAGAGGTAATGTAGATAAAGTGCTTAACATCATACCTGACATGCAGCCTCAAAGAGATGAACCAGAGTTGTGTTCTACTCCTGGCTATCCCATTTCCTATTGTGTGATCTTAGGCAAGTCACTTGGATTTCTGAGCCTGGAAAATATATTAGCACAGCACACAGTAGTTGCTTAACTAAGGATTGTGGTTGGCTGTGACCATTTCTTATGCTTTATAAGGATGTCCAGAAGCCCTCAAGAGCCCTAGGGGTATAATGTTCTTTCTAGTGTTGATTTCTCTGTTTGTCCCTCCAGAACTGCCCTCTGCCCTTCTGCACCCTGTTCTGTGCCCTTGTAGGTAACTTTGTGAGTGACATTAATGGCCTCTTTGCCCTCCTGGTTGGGTGGGGCAGGACGGCAGAGGGCAGGTGGAGAATGGGGCCCCCTACTTATTCCTCCAGCCCCTTCCTGCAGTGTTACCATGGGTTGGCTGTGTCCTTCACCCAGGGGATACAGCTCCTGCAGGCGGCCCCCTGCATATATCTCGAGCCCTGGGTCCAGGTAACCTCTCCCTCCCCACCCTTCAGGCCATGGGTGGTAATAGCTCCCCACTCTTGCTGGTCTGGGGACGCTGCACCACCCCTCAGTTTCCCTAAATCCTGCCCACATTTTTGTTAATATTCCCTTGATGAAACTGTCTTTAAATTACTCAATTTGTGTGCACCACCTGTTTCCTGCCAGGGCCCTGATCACATTTTATTCTGTTGCATTCATCTAGGACTCCAGGTACGTTCGAATAATAAAATTCCCACTGCTTTCACATATACGGATTTATCCATTCCATTAGCTTTTGCTGAATCGCTGCTGTGTGCCAGGCTCTGTGTGGGGAGCTGGGAGCAGACATGACCAAGAGATAGTCCTGGACCTCAAGAAGCTCATGGGCTAGTTGGGGAGACAGACACCTAGACAGATAACCACAATGTTGGCTCAAAGCCATAACACAGGTGTGTGCAAACCTGTGGGAAGGCCGAAGAGAACCCACCAAACTCTGGGAGAGGCTGCACAGCAAAAGGACTTTGGAGCAGCATCTTTTCAAAAATGTTAACATATTTTATTTAACCAACATTCTAAAATATTATCAACATATAATATTATTAATTAAAATTAATAGAAAAGTTCTTGAGATTTTTAACTTGTTTTTCTAAGTCTTCAAATTCTGGTGTGTATTTTACACTTATAGCCCATCTCAGTTCAGCCTGGCCACATTTCTTCTCAGGAGCCACATTTCTTCACTACGGCTAGCAGCTGAGCAAGCATCTCATTTGATCATTACCATAGGTCTGGGAGGTAAATGGTGTTGTTGCTCCCATTTTAGGGTCGAGGAAAGCAGAGACTCCCCGGCGATCACAGTTACTCTCTCCTGGGGCAGGATTTGAACCCGCATCTGTGTAGCCCCAAAGCCTGTCTCTGGCTGCTGCCTGGTTCTGTCTTGGGGGCAACCCCACTCCTCCCCAAAGTGAAGCAGCTGAACAGGACTAAAAAGTCAAAACTTCAATTGAGGTCTTGTAATGTTTTTACCTGTAATGTTTCTACCTCAGCTGATTCTATGGGACAGATCGGGGGAGGGTAACAACCCTCCCAAATGGGTTCTGACCCCATCAGAGATGGCATGGGGATAGGGTGGCAGAAGAGAACTGGGGGTGGCTGGTAAGTTGTTCAGTTCTCTTTGTGGGGAGGAGGTTGTTAATGCAGTGAAGGCACAGTCCACATTGAATGGGGAATGTAAAGGTGGCACCCAGCCTAGGCACACTGAGACGTCATCTTGGCATTTCGGCCAAGGTCATAGTCCGGTTCCTTCCTAGCCCAAACACTGGGTTATCCAGAAATGCACACTGAGCCTAATGGAGTTCGTAGAGGTCACAGGGAATTAGTCACCATCATTTCACATGGATGCTTGGGAAATTTAAATACGGGATGATAAAGGTAAGACATTCTGATGGGCAGCTTACCCCGGCTCTCCTATGGAAAGTCATGGGAGGATTCTCAGCCCCACAGCCCCACTTTGGAGGAGAAACCAGAGACATGGAATAAGGGCAGTTCCCTGGCAAGCCCGGTGTGTGTGCTTGGTGACTCTAGGATGTCGTGTGATGCGAAAAGTAATGGATCAGTAGCTGAGTATTCCCGACTTATTTACTATTTATCAATTATCCATCCACTCATAGAATCATACATCCAACCATCCATTTACACCCACCCATTCATCCATCTCTCAACTCCTTTGTTCCTTCATCCAGCCATTGATTCATTTTCTCCCCATCCTGTCGTCCGCCCATCTGTTACTGTCGACTCTGCACCTAACCTTGTGCTCATGTGCAACAATGAGTAAGACCCAGATCTCCCTCCACACCTGGCGAGGCAGACGGACACTTAGTCTAAGAGAGGGAGGTAAGTGTGGAGATGGAGGGTGCCAGGAGGTGCAGTGTGAGCTCTGGGGAGGAAATGCCCAGAAATACCCAACCGTGCTCTAGGGAGTCAGGGAAGGCTGCCCAAGGAAGGAACACCTGAGCCGGTCTTGAAAGAGGAACAGGGACTTGTGAAGCCAGAAGAAGGAAGCCTGGCTGGTGAGATGGGCAGTGATGCGGGCTGGCCACTGACAGAAAAGAACCTGCAACAGAAGCTGGTGGGAGGAAATGAAGGACTGACCTCAAGCCAAGATGTCACCCCAGGTTCTCAGGAGTGGCTTAAATATGGTGACAAATCTGCATCAGGCTTACCTGGCCTCGCTTTCTCTTAGTGCAGCTCAGGATCTGGGACGTTAGACTTAGAAGACCTAGAGGGCACCTGAGTTAGTTTCCTTATTGTAAATCGGGGAAACTGAAACCTAGAGAGGAGACAGGACATGTGAAAGTCACATAGAGAGTTCGGGGGACCCCAAGCCCAGGTCTCTAACTCCAATGCATTCTAGTGTTCTTTCCACTAGAATCTAGGCCCAAGCTCCTCCACCCCCACTCAGCAACGCTGGAGTCTAGACACTCGCAGCCCCTCAGCGCCTGGCATGGCCCAGGAGACCGCTAGGCTTCTGTCCTGTCCCCACAAATAATCAAATTGGTAGAGTTCACTCGTGCTCTTTCCACTGTTCCATTTAATTCCCACAACAATCCCAGAGGACTGGAATTACTGCTTCTTTTTAAAAATCGGGGAAAGGAGGCTCAGAGAGGGGAAGGGGTTTGCCCAGAGTCAGCCCAGCATCGTGACGGCCCTCCCTGTACCTGATCCAGGCTTAGGCGACACCTCACATAGCCTTGAATATTCTGGCCCCTGAATGGTCCTGTGTCACTGAAGTCAGAGGCTGTGGACAAGGAGGTTCCGCAGGGAAAGGCACCATACTAGGGTGGGGGGCTGGGAGGTGGAGAAAGGACCCTGGAAAGGAAACCTCGGAGATTGTTTTCACCTGTAACCTGCTCTGCCCCACCCAGCAATGGAAAATGTGTGTCAGAGGAAGCTGTTGGCTGGGGACAGGCTAGGCATGCGTGGGTGACAGCATGTGAAGGGGCACCACGGTGGGGGGGCAGGATGTACTGGGGTTGGGGGGCAAGTTCGGGGTGCTGGGGCAGGGTTCAGGTTCTGCCTTTTTCTCTCTGGTTCTCTCTTTCTCCTGCTCCCAGAACGAACGGTAAGACCTTCACTTCCAGAAGGATGGGCAGACCGTCCCCAAGCTCTACTTCCCAGATCTTCTTGGCCACTACCAATTCTCTGCTCAATAGTTCATTCGATGAGCATTTATTGAGCACCTGCTGTGTGCTCAGACACAGAGATGCAGGATGGCCTCTTCTCTCCCAGAAGTGCATGATCTGGTGGAGACAGAAACAGGACAAGACAGCTACAGACCTGGATGACACAATCCAGCAGGAGACCAAGGCGGTGGTTAGGGAGGCTTTCACACCACGTGTGAGGGAGGCAATAATAACTGCTCTGCCGGGTGTTCACCACAAGCCAGGCTGAGCCTGTTCGAGGCTGTCCTACCTTTTTCCCCTCAAACAACCCTGTGCGATAGGGACGGCTATTATGGTATCCGCATTTCACAGGTGAGGCAGTGAAGACATTGAGGCAAGAATTTGCCCAAGGTCTTGCTGTTAAATGCTAGGAAGTGGCAGAGCCAGGACTTGAAAACCAGGTAGCCAGCTCTGAACCGCTTCACTGAGGAAAGGGAAGAGGGAACAGGTGTTGGGGGCAGGATGTAAAGTGAGCAACCAGAGAAAAGGCCCAAAGAGGAGATGGGGTGTTGGCGCTGAGAGGGGAGGGGAAGGTGCTGCGTGACGAGGCTGGGGAGCAGCCAGGGCCCAGGCAAGATGTCCCTCAAAACATTGCCTTGGCACTGGGGAGCTATGGATATTTTGAGCAAGGGAGTGACATGGACATGTTTGTCTTAGAAAGGTACCCTCTAAAGTGATGATCAACGGGAGCCTAAATGGACGAAAGTGAACTGTGGTTTATTTCATGTTTTATTAGTTTCCCAGGGCTACTGTAACCACATACCTAGGACTTAAGATACCAAATTTATTCTCTCACTGTTTTGGAGGTTAGATTATTGAAATCAAGGTGTCCTCAGAGCCACGTTGTCTGAGACTCTGGGTAGAAACCTTTCTTGCCTCATCCTAGCTTCTGGTAGTGGCTGTCAATCCTTGGCATTCCTTGGTTTTCAGCTGCATCACTCTATCCTCTGCCTCTGTCATCACATGACTTTCCCCTGTGGGTCTCTCTCCTCTAATGAGGAGACCAGTCATATTATATTAAGGACCCACCCTACTCCAGTATGACTTCATCTAAACTAAGTATATCTGCAACAACTTTATTCCCAAATAAGGTTACATTCTGAATACTGGGGGTTAGGACTTTAGCATATCATTTTGGGGGACACAATTAAACCCATAACAGATGTCTTTAAAATGCTTGTCATATAGATAAATCTGGAATCTGAAAAAATCCTATGCAGACCACATGTCCCAGTTTGAGATTCAGAAAATATGGCTCCCCATATTTTCCTATGCAGGAAAAAAATCCTATGCAGACCACATGTCCCAGTTTGAGATTCAGAAAGTCTGTCCTCGCCCCCGCCCCGCCCCCCCCCAATACTTTGCCCCAGTGAGTAGAAAATAAATGGTTAAGAAATACTTGACTTGTGGTCCCATAAGGCCCTCAGGTCTTTCCTTAACAAGTTAGAGCACTAGAATAAAAGTCCCCAGAGAACAAAGTCAGGCTGCCTTCTGTCCTGGATTCCTGGCCGGCAGCTGCTCCACTGACCTGGGCACCTTCGTCCCCTCCAGCCTGGGCATCAGCTTGGGGGCATAGCCAGGCATGAGAAGGACAGAGAGGAGAGGCCTCAGCTCAGCTCCATTCCTCCCTGGATTAAGCAGAACCCACTCTTCTCAATTCTCTGCCCTGCTTCTCCATCCAAACAGGCTCCAATATCTCCATACAGACAAATGTCCCTGCTCTACCCCTGTCTCCTTGACCTGGCATGGGCCTTCGTCTTTACTACGGGGACTCTTGCCCCAGTCTCCAAACTGATTTCCCTGCCACCCGCAGCCAATTGAGTGATTGTAAACCTGTATCTGATGACTTTTCTTCCTGCCATAAAACCTTCCGTGGTTCCCTGTTGCTATCAGAATAAAAGTCCAGATTCCTTGCTTGGCCTGATATTTCAGGCCGTGTATGAGTTGGTCCCCAGACAGCTATCTGCTCTTATTTTTCACTATTTCCCTCTATGTGCTCTATCCTATAGGCAGTGGAGGTTCCGAATTTCCATTTAAAAGAGACTAGGGAGGGAGTACATTCTGGGTGGAAGGGGACACAGTGGGGGGCTTGTCCTGACAGTTGTCTATAAACCGGAACACCTGAGCGCAGCTGTACTGCCTTGCTTTTCTGCATCTGCTCCTTGGCATCTGCTGCTCCCTTCACGTGGAATGTTCTCTCCACATCTCCATTTTTCAACATCTGACTCAAAGGACATTTCACTCTGATCACGTAACCAAGAGGACCTCTCCCTCCTCCAAATATAGAATATTTTGGTTGAACTTCCTCAAGAAGCTTATTCCAGTCCAGCTTGTGTTAAGCAGGGCATGCACTTGCCTTCCCTTAGAGCTGGGTTCTAGCCCCAGGCCTATGGCTGAAGGGCAGGAAAAGCAAGTGAGAAAAGTACCCGATTTGAGGCCTGGTGGCTAGTATACTTTGCCAGTGTCTTGCTGTGTGACCTTGGGCAAGTCACTTTTCCTCTGTGGGCCTCAGTTTCCTTTCTGTAGAATGGGGTGTGAGGAAAGACATCCAAGCAGTGTGAAAGCCAGGGTGAAAGCATGAGCTAAGTTTCTCCCTGCACCCCATGTCTGGCCAGACTTTGGTCCTACAAACAAGAACTTCTGGGGTCCTTTATTTTTGCATTAATTTGCATATATTTGTGTGTATATATATATATATATATATATATATATATATATATATATATATTGTAAGAGGCACCGACTACCTTTCGTTCATAGAAAGAATTGAGACTGTCATCTAATTGATGTCCAGGGATGGAAAAGACACAGTGGCTCACGGTTCTATTTAAGTCTTAGCAGTCAGAGCCCTTTAGTAATTAACCCTCCAACCCCCTCCTTTTAGAGATGAGTAACTGAGGCTCAGAGAGGGAAAGTGATGAGCCCAAGGTCACAAAGCCAATAAGGAGCACTAGGCTCCCTCCCAGGCTTCCCACTGTCTGCCAGGGTATTGCATTAGGCCATGCAGGGTGGAAGAAGATGCAAGGAGAGGGGCTAAGTTTTCTTAAGCCCTTCTTTGCACCCCAGAATAACAAAGCCTACTGGCTTGGCAACCTCCGCAACCACTACAGGAAACCAACTTGTAGTAGAAAGGCAGATGCGAGTGGAAAATCGACTCAGAGATGTTAGATCGTTGCTTTCACCTGTTCTAAAAATAACCTGGTTTATTAGAGATTGATAGATGACAAGATAACCCACAAGTTATTCCACTGAGGCCAGGGAGAGGAGAGAGTATGATTCTGTTTGAATAAAAAGGGAGTTGGGAGGTGCTGCGGGGCATTGATGAGCTGGCTGGACCCATCCAACTCAGTATTTGGCCAATGGCAATAGAGGGGGTGACACAGAGCTGGCCACTGCCTTCAGGAGATGTTAGACTAAATAGGGGGGAGATGGGTAACAAAAGTCGATAAAATAATTTCGAATTGGGATAAGTTCTCTGAGGAAAACAAGGAGTGCTGCGACAAAGACTAACAGGGTAGACCAGGCTGGGTAGGGAGTCTGTCGGAGGAGGGGACATTCAGCTGAGACCGAGAGAGTGAGACGGAGCCAGTTCAGCAAAGAGTGGAGGGTAGGGCATCTCCAGGAGGGACACGCGCATGTGCAAAAGCCCAAAGGTGGGAAGGAAGGAGCTTGGTGGTTCAAGAAAGGCCAGTGCAGGGGAAGAGAGAAGAGGTGTGGACTTGCAAGAGAAGGATGGAAGGGGCAGGGCCAGACCTGTGTGGCTTTGAGGATCTGCTTGGCCTTCTGGATCTGATACCAAGTCAATGGGAAGCTACGGAAGCAGGGCTTTGGGTTGTGGAATCATGGGGTGTGGTTTGTTTGCCTTTTAAGAAACTTGCTCTTACCTGCTGTGTGGAATAATAATGGGGGTGAGAGTGGGGGCAAGACGCAAGAAGACCAGTTAGGCAGAGAACATAGTATCCAGGTAGGAGTGCCAGTGGCCTGGACTAAGATGGGAAAGAGAAAACTGAGAGAACTGGCTGGATTCAAAATATGTTTCGGAAATCAACTTCGCAGGAGCTGGAGATGGACTGGATTGGGGGCTGGGTGGAGGAGGAGGGCCCTGCAGGGGCCACCCAGGTTTCTGGCCTGAGCACCTGGTGGGTGGCAATGCCATTTCCTGAAATGGGAAACCTGCAGACAGGAGGGACAGGTGTAGGAATCCAGTTTGGGGCATGCTAGGTTTAAGAAGTCTGCAGATAGCAGAGAGAGTGTGCCAGGAGGCAGCTCCAGAGCCCCTGGCAGTCTTAGGCCATCTGACCAAAGCAGACAGTTGCTCCTTCATCATTAACCAAGTCTGAACAGTGAGCTCCAAGGCACCAGGGAGCTCTGCTTCATTTCGTAGGTTCGGTACCTAGGAAGGTGTCTTGCACATAATAGGTGCCCAATTAGTGGATGGACCACCAGCTATGTGCACTGGCTAACAGACCTGGTGGGAGATTAATAAGTATTTAAGGAATTCTCTTAAATCGTCCCACATCCAGTCAGTCAATGATCCCTGCAGATTTGACTGTCTCCGTGTTTCTCAGACCAGCCTCCTGCTCTATCCCTGCTCCTACTGCCCTAATTCAGACCCTCAGCATTTAACCATATTTACAATGACCTTTAACTGAGAACCTACTATGTACCAGGCACTGTGCTAGGCCCTTTATTAGTACTATTCTCGTTTAACCTTCAAAGCAGCACAAAGGAGCAGACAAGTTTTCCCCACTTTTACAACCCGCAGCACTACTGCACCAGCCTCCTGTATGATCTCACTGCCTTTGGGCTCCACGCTTTCAGTCCATCTTCCACCCACCAGCCAGGGTGGTTTGAGAAAAATCAAAATCTGAACCGTCTCTGCTCCGCTTAACACCCTCTTACCACCTATTGGATTGAGACCCAACACACCCAGAACTCGGCCTACAGGACCCGGAGTTCCAGCTCTGCCTCATCTCCCACTGGGCCTCCCTTGAGCCTTGCCCTGCACTTCCCCGGGGCACCCAGTGCTATTCCTCATCTCCAGGCCTTAGCTAACGCCATGTCTTCTGCCAGGATGGCCCTTCTTTCTACTGGTTCCTTCACACTCACCATCTGAGGCTCAGCTCTTCACACAGTCTTCCTTGATTTCAGTACTGGCTTGTTGCGGGGGGGCCCTCAGGCCATCCCCCCATTTATGTTGACTTCATCAGTACCTATCATAATAAGAACTTTTTTTTTCATATGATGATTTCTCTTTTAATATACAGGATTATCCCCAACTCATCATGTCTGGTGGTTCCTTGCTGAACCCAAACCCAATCCAAGGGGCATGAAGGCTGTGTATCAGGGGTCATTACTCTCTCCCTCCCCCAGCATTGGGGAGTCTGGGAACAGAGGCCTGCTTCCCGTCCTCTCAGCCCTTAGGGTCTGACACCTCTTCAGGGGCAGGAAGCTATTCCTTGTCAGAGAGCTGTAGGTAGCCCTCCCTCCCCCCACTCTGCTCCCCACCCAGGTCACTCCCCTCCTTATCCCCCTCGAGGGTCCCGGTAAAAGCATCCGCTTGTCAGTGTAAATCTGCTGGTTTCAGACCAGCAGCTGGAGATGGATGGGCAGGAAGCAGTAACAATGGATGAAAGACCCTCTGTGCCCAGGTGGGTGGGGGAGGGAGAGGCAGGAAACAGAACCTCCCTCCCAGTGAGGCCAGGAGCCGCTGGCGGGAGGTCTGGGATGCCAGAACCTGCGGGGTTTATTTGGATTCCCCAAGGATCCAAGCTGGGAGTCCTTTGCAAACATCAGATCAGCTCATCTCCATGGGATGCCAGGTCCAGGATGTGTGTGACAAGAAGGGCGCTTTCATACATCACTGTTTGTCCCCAGGGCCAGCTACACACTAGGGGCTTGTTTGTTGAAGGAAGAAATGAATCTGGCACTACTAATAATTGAAGAATTACAGTTTCATATCATTTTTCTCTTTAAAAAAAATGAAGGGCCGGCCGACTGGCGTGGTGGTTAAGTGCTGGCTTCGGAAGCCAGCAGCCCTGGTTCGGGTCCCACATGTGAGGGCCAGTGACACTGCCCTCAAAAAAAAAAAAAAAAAAAAAAAACATCCACGATGATCCCTTTCCTCCTCCTCAGAGCTTTTGCGCATACTGTTCCTTCTGTGTGGCATGCTCTTCCCTCTGCTTTTTGCAAGGTCAGCACCTCCTCATTCCTCTCTAGCCCAGCACCCTGACAATTTCCTTCGTGGCACTTTTCATCATCAGAAATCCTCTTGCTTAATGTGCATCTTTATTTTTTTATATCCTGTCTCTCCCACCAGAATGTAAGCTCCAAAAGGACTTCTTGTTCATTGTTGTATCCCCGGGGCCAGTACTCAGAAGGTGCTCCCTAAATAGTTCAAGAGAAAGAGATGAATGAACAAGTCCCTGTAATATTGTCGTTCACGCCAGATGCTCTGCAATCTGCTTCCTGGAAGAGAACAAAAGGAAGTCTTGCTCAGTGCAAGTGAGGATTGTAAAGCACCAACCAGCAGTGAGTGGCTAGTTCTCAGGTCAATGATGGTGAGGATTGCAAATCATTTTAGGGCTTTGCTTCCCCCATCACAGTTGTTGAGGTTCATTACAATCTGAGTGTGCATGGGGCTGGGGGGGGGAGGTGCGGGGCGGGGAGGCCTCTACATGGGAATGTCCACTGCCTGTCCAGCATGCTGCAGGAGACACTGGCATGGGCAGTGCTGGTTCCATCAGACGATCCATTTCAAAGATGGGAAAATCAAGACCCAGAAGTAGTACCAAGGTCACACACACATCATCCAGAGCTTCACCAGCAGCTTAATAAAGCTGCCTATTTGCTGAATCCTGAGATTTGTTCATTCATTTAACAGATATTTATTGAGCACCTATTATGTGTCTGGCAATGTGCTAGGAACTGGGGATATAGCAATGAGTAAAGACTCAGAGACTAAAAGGCCCAGCCTATCTGACATGAAGCTACTTCAGTGACCTTAAAAGCAAGCCCCCGTTTGGCCAGGTGTGAGAGCTGGGCATGGGGTGGAGGAAGAACTCCAAAGAGGGAAAGTTGACCTAGGGCTGCACAGAGAGAATCCAAAATGGAGGAAAGTGTTGACTAAGACTAAGAAACCAGCTCAGCTGGGGGTAATAATCCTGCTTATGTGCCCACTGTTACGACTCAGGGTTAGCTTGGAGCCCAGAAATTTCATGCCTTTAAGTGTAGTAATGTATGCCATCTCAACAGTGTGGAACCCAGTCAACAGAGAAAATCGAAGGCCACTCATTGACTCAGGAAACTCATATTAATCACCTGCTCTATGCCACACCCTGTGCTGAGCCCAAGATGAAGGAGGCATAGGCCCATCTCTAAAAGTCCTCAGTACTTGGCAAGCTGGGGGGGGGGCGGTGTACACAAACTTGCAGGCCGGCTACTACAGTCCCGAGATTCTGGCCACCTGAAGGCAGCTCAGATCAGCAGTGCCTTCCCAACTCCCTCTCTGTCCACTCCAGAGATATCAGGGACTGTTAAGACCATCCTGAGGCCAGATGGATCTAGGTCTGGTCTCCGCTCCACCTTGAGGTCAACATGTGACCTCTGAACCTCAGTTCCGTCATCTGTAAAATGGGGATGATGACAGTATCTGCTTATGATGTGGTGCTGTGAGAATTTGATGAAATAAGCCAGAAAGTTCTTGGCATACAGCTGCTTAAGAAATGGTAAGCTGAAAGCTGGCTTCTCTTTTGGGCAGAAATGGGGTGCACTCAAATAGCCTGTGGCTTACTGTCACAATTACCACTGTTCAACCTCACAAGCCCCAGGCCTGCATGGAGTCAGTCATGAGACAAACATGAGCACTGACTCTGTACCAGGCCCAGTGCCCAACGTGGGGGAGCAAAAATGAAGGAGACCCAGCCCCAACCCAGGCGTTGCTCACAGTCCAGAGAGGAACAAATATGATAATACACTCATAACAAAATGTGATCGATGCTATTATAGTCTGAGGTACAGTAGACAGTTCTCTGAGGTGGCTTCATTTATACCACACAATGGTCCTTTACAAGGTACACATTGTTATCCCCATGTCACCGATGAGGCTCAGAGAGGCAAATTCACCAGCACAGGGTCACATAAACTCTGCCTATCTCCAGAACTCAAGCTCTGTCCTCACAAGCACCCTGCACAGAGCAAATGCTGTTCTCCAAAGTCCTGTACAAATGTTGGCTCCTGCAGTCAGTGAATATTACTGCATTCTGCTAGGTGCCAAGTCGGTCCTGGGTGTGCTGGAGTGGAGATAAATAAGATGTGGCCCTTGCCCTCCCCACCTCCAGCCAGCAAAGAGGTAAATTTGAGGCATGTTGGGGCTCTGTCCCGTTGTCTTCTTGGCGACACTGGTGGGGGCCCCTTTGGCCATGGTCCGGCCTCCCCACCCCCATCAAAGTGCTCATAGGGCTGCTGGGAAACTAAGGCGGGGAGGTTGTGACAGCTTCAGGCCCCCAGGGCCACCATGTCTGATCAGCCTGGCTCTGACTCACTGCCCACACCTGGGCTGGCCCCAGGCAGCCAGGCTGCTGGAAATAGACCCGGGGCGGAGAGAACAGGAGCCGGGGAGGGCAGGGAGGTGGCACCTGCACGCGTGGCTGCTGTTCCCATCCTCACTGCCAGGAAGCAGAGAAATGTCATACAACAGAGCCCACCGGAAATAGCAGGGCTTAGGGATGCCCCTGGGCGTTGCAGACCCCAGCCCATTTGGGAGGCTGTCCCAGGAGTTGTGATGATTACAATAAAATAATGACGATGCCTCACTTTCCATAAGGCTCGGTGGTTACAGAACATGCTGTGTGCCAGGCACTGGCCTGAGTAAGTGCTTTGCATGTCTTAATGATCTCACTGAACTCTCATAGCTTCCCAGGAGGTTGTAATGTGTGTGATTAAGCCCATTTTACAGATGAGGAACTTGAGACTCAGAGAAACAGAGTAACTTGCCTAAGACCACACAGACTCTATATTAGGCAATGTGAACCCACCTCACGCTCCCCACCCAATCCTAGCCCAATTGGCTCATTCCAGGTCACACCTGCCAGCTCTTTTTCCATCTGCCCTGCCTATGTCACCTTTCCACTTTGCCAAGGTAAGGCCTCCCTTCTTACTGCTCTGGGAAATCAAACCATAATACTCCTCCTTTCCTCCCTACCTATCTCAACCCTGTTCAGCTTTCAACCTAAGTCTGATCATATTGTCTAAAACTGGCAGTGGCTCCCCAATGCTCTCAAGATAAAGTATATTCAAAGCCCTTCGTAAGCTGGGCTCCACCCACTTCTCCAGCCTCATAGCTCAGCAGCCTTTGCTTGGGTGAGTCAGGATACCTCCCCTGCTCACTCTCCTGATGGGAGGTGATGAGATTGAAGGGGCTGATGCACACAAAGTACCTAGAAGGATATGTGGTGCATGTTTTTTTGTTTTTTTTTTTTTTTTTTTTTTTTTTTAAGATTTTTATTGGGGAATTGGCGGAGGGGAACAGCGTTGGGGAATCAGGGAAGGGGAACAGACAAGTAAGTTGCTGTCTTTTTGTTCTTCAGTTTAGTTGCGGAGGATGTTGCTTCACTGTTGGTATCGTCATTGTGCTCTTCCGGTCGCTGGCCTCTGGATGTCGCTCACCGCGGCTATTGGCAGCTCACGCTTGGCTGCCAGCCGCTCACGCTGGCTGCCGGCCACTCACTGTAGCCTATGGCAGCCCACTGCAGCAGGGGCTGCGGCCCACACCATCACCGGGGCTCGCACAGCCCAGCTCCAGGTGGAGCTGTTGTTAGCTGTAGAGGGCAGTGTCACTGGCCCTCATGTGGGATCCGAACCGGGGCCGCTGGCATCCCAAAACCAGCGCTTAACCAATGCGCCACTCGGCCGGCCCTGTGGTGCATGTTTGGTGTTTAGTAAGCCTTCCTGCCCCACTGCTCTCTGAGCCACAGGCTAGTCCAGAGCTGGCAGTGTGTGAAATGGCCTCTGCTTTCAGACAGGCTGGAGTCAAAAGCTTTGGAGAAATTCTGAAAGGGAAACAGTAGTTGAAACTAAAGTGGGGGAAGAAGGCAAAGGCTGATGAGAATGTAAAATGGTAAAACTGCCATGGAAAACAATATGGTGACTCTTCAAAAAATTAAAAATACAACTGCCATATGACCCAGCAATGCCACTTCTGGGTATCTACCTAAAAGAATTGAAAGCAGGGTCTCAAAGATGTTTGTACACCCAGGTTCATAGCAGCGTTATTCACAGTAGGTAAACATGGAAGCAACTCAAGTGTCCATTGACAGATGAATAGATAAACAAAATGTGATACATCCATACAATGGAATATCATTCAGCCTCAAAAAGGAAGGAAATTCTGACGCATGCTACAACATGGATGAACCTTGAGGACATTATACTAAATGAAATAAACCAGTCACAAAAAGACAAATACTGTGTGACTCCACTTATAGGAGGTACCAAGCAGTCAGGTTCATAGAGACATAAAGTAGAGTGGTAGTTGACAGGGGCTGTGGGGAAGGGGAATGTGGAGTTAGTGTTTAATGGGCATAGAGTTTTGTTTTACAAGATGAAAAGAGTCATGGAGATGGATGGTGGTGAGAGTAGCACATTACGAATGTATTTAACACCACTGAACTGTATACTTAAAAATGGTGAAGATAGTAAATTTTATGTTTGTGTATTTTACCACACACACAAAAATTGGAAAACGAAGCCAAAGGAAACCAACTTTCACAATAGGCTCATTTTTATCTTGACCACAACCTAGAAGGTAGATAAACCCAATCTATGGAAAGGAACACTGAGGTCAGAAGGGTGAGGATTCACTATGAGAGCGAGCTGGATCTGGGACCAGCCTCTGTCAGGCTCCAAAGCCCAGGCTCTTCCTGTATGCAGCTCCTCTGAGCCTGGAGGATGAAGAGCATTGGCTTAGGGGAGGAGGTGGAGGAGGTTCTCCAGTGGGTATAGGGTGCGGGGACAGAAGATAAAGAGCTTGAATGGAGGTCTAAGGCAGGGCAGGCTCCAGGACCTGAGGCAAATGGTGCAGTGAGTGGAGGTGAATAGCTGGGTGAGGTCATCTGTGACAAGCAGTGACACCTGGACTTGATCCTGCCTTTCCATCCCCTCACTTCCCAGGTGGAGAAACTGAGGACCCGTTTCTTACCCAGGCCTCCATAATGCAGAGGGCTGGTGAATGGCTGGAATAAGACGGAGGGGAAAAAAGAAGAGGCAGGTTGAGCAGCAACTGCTACCCCTCCCGCTAGCCTCAGACTCGGGCTGGTCACCTGACTGACAGGTGGGAGTGAGTCAGGCTGGGGGCCTGCTCTATCAGCTCTGGGCCTTGCAGCTGTGATGTCAGGGCCCTTCCTTCCTCCCACATCTGCTTGAAAAGGTTGCCTATTTTAAACTCTTTCTCACCCCACCCTGTCCTGCCCCCCGAAAGAGGATGAGTTTTCTAACATGTGTCAACAGCTCAGTTCAGTAGCCACACAGCTCTCTCTCCTGGTGCCTAGCACCACCAGTGCCTCCATTGCCAGAGCTCCCAGTTCCAGCAGACTCTCCGGGGTGGCAGGAACCCACCCTTGCCACTTTCAATTTAATGAATGATTCCTGAGCATGTGCTACATGCCACGCACTGTCCTAGGTCCCCAGGGACAGACTCTGCCTTCCTAGAGCTTATATTTTAATAGAGGCAGACAGACAATGAATAAACAAGTCAACACATATGTCATAAGATCATTTCTAATGGTGACCAACAAAAATAAAACAGCAAGATGATAGTGACTGAGTGGCTACTTTAGAGCGAGTGGTCAAGGAAGGTTTTTCTGAGGGGCTGACAAAGATTTGGGGAAGAGCATTCCAAAGAGAGGGAACAGCAAGTGCAAAGGCCTTCAGGTGGGAAAGGACAGGCCTCTTAGAGCAAGGGTTCTCAAAGCAGGGTCCCTCAACCAGCAGCAGCATCTGGGAAATGGTTAGAAATATACATTCTCAGGACCCACCCCAGACCGACTAGACGTTCTGGGGCTGGGACCCAGCAAGCTGGGTTTTGACAAGCCCTCCAGGGGATTCTGAGGCACCTTCAAGTTTGAGTCACTGTGTTAGAGCTCAGGGAGAAAGCCTTGTGGCTGGAGTGTGGGGAGGGGGTGGGGCTGACTGCTACTCCTTAGCCTCCTAGCCCATCCCACTCACTGCCTTGCCCCCACCTGGGCTCACCATCCTGCCCTACTCAAGGCAAAGCTGAAAGCCCTTCCAGGGATCCTCATTGTCCTCTAGGGGAAATTAAAACCTCTCAGCCGGATTTATGAGACCCCTCAAGATTGGCTCCCACCCAGCTCTCCAGCCTCATTCCTCACCCTTCTCCCTGTCACATCTTATGCTCTTAAATACAGCTGTTCCTCCACCCCTTTGGATATGCTGTTCCCATCGTCTAGAATACTCTTTCTCCACCTTTTCACCTGGCTAATTTTCACCCACCCTTCAAAACCTAGCTCAGGACTCACCTCCTTGGGGAAGCCCTCTCTGATTGCTTAATCAGGGTGAGGCACCCTCCTCCCTACTTCCACACCAGCCAGCCCCAAGCTTCCCCATCCAGTGTTCATCACATAGGTTTGACATTATCTGGGGGAAGAAGGATCATTCTCGTATTTTTATTTCTAGTTGTATTGAGATATAATTGATAGATAACATTGTTTAAGGAGGTATACAACATAATGATTTGACATATGTATATATTGTAAAGTGATTACCACAATAAGTTTTGTAAAAATCCATCACCTCACATAGTTATGAATTTATTTTTTCTTCTGATGAGAACTTTTAAGATCTCTCTTAGCAATTTTCAAATATACAGTACAGTATTATTAACTATAGTCCCCGTGCAATACATTACATCCCCAGGACTTACTTATCTTATAACTGGAAGTTTGTACCTTTTGACCACCTTCGCCCAATTTTCCCCTCCCCCTGAACTGTTTTTTAATTATTTATTTTCTATTAAATTACATAGGCAGGCCATGAACATGTACTTATTATAAAGTTTTCAAACATACAGATACAGTAAAAGACTTTCTTCTCATTGGTGCTAGTTTATTGTCTATTCATTCATATTTTTTTTGGTGCATTGCACACATACATATAGACATACAGAAGTTTAAGATTCATTTTGTGTTTATTTTTTCACTCGTAAATGAAATCATATGGATAATTATTGTTTCACAACTTCTTTTCTTTACTTAACAATGTCTTGGAAGTCATCTGTGTTAGAACATGGAGTTTTTTTTTGTTGTTTTTTTTTGAGAGCAATGTCACAGGCTCTCATATGTGGGACCCTAACTGGGGCTGCTGGTTTCCCAAGCCAGCACTTAACCACCGTGCCACTCGGCCCCAGAACATGGAGATTTACCTTACTATTTTTAACTGTTGTATTGTATTCCAAAGTTTGAATGAACTGTTGCTTTTTTAGTCATTCTCCAAATGCATTAATCATGTTTTTAACTTTTTGTATTTTCTGATGCTTTCGCATCCTAGGGCCTTGCTAATCCTGGAAAAACAGCCCCTCCTAGGGCTAGCTAATCCCTAGAGATAATAAACAACTTGCCTGAGGACACACCTTTCATGTACAAACCAATCAACTCAAAGCCCATATCCTCAACCACCTCCTCTATCTAATTCACACACACCAAATCAGTATTTGCCCTGCCTTAAATCAGACCAGCCAGGTACTGGACAGCTAGAGACCACCCCAGTAGCCCAGAGCCTGCTGACATTATTCAAACTATCCAATCCTAAACTTGTTCAAACTTGCATAACCCTGCTTCGCCCATTCTTACCGAGGAAACCACAATCAAGGCTCCGGTCCATCCTCTATCCTCACTCCTTCTGCTTCCTGACCAACCCTGGTGGCCTTGTGTGGTGTAATATGGCCTCCTCTTGGGAACTGTAAATAATAAAACTTTTAATGGTATTGGCCTCACTGTATCATCACTCAGCCACCTCTATAAATTAAATCCTAGGTACAATCAAAACATTGAATGATGGACATTGAGAGGCTTTTGATTTATCACTGTTACAGAAAAAGCTGCAATGATCATTTTTATACATATATGCCTCTTTGCGTGCATGTATGCATATATATTCTTCTAGAAGGTAGAACTGCCAGGTGGTAAGTACCTAATTACACATTGATCTCCATGGGGCGATGCCCCTCCCAAGCCCAGCCCCTGCTCCCCTTGCCCCACCCCTTTCATAGCCATCGAATCACAGAACAAATGAGACTCATTCTCAGAGGTAGCCCTGGAACGGTTTGGCAAACACCAATGAGGCTCCACCGAGTGAAACATCTTCCCCATCATCAGTCCACCCTGTCCCCCGAATTTCTTCCCGTTGGAGCCTTAGCATCACACAGTCAAGAGAGATTTCCCTGGAAAGTAAAACATATCAGCCAGAAAGTCAGCATGAGCTCTGTCTGTCATGCTGCATGGAAAGAACACAGATTTGGGGGTCAGAAGCTCTGTTTGTGTGGCGTGGAGCAAGAGACTTCACTTCTCTGAGTCTAGGTTTCCTTACCTCCCAGAGTGACTGTCAGAATATATGTAATACATATAATAACGTATGTAAAGCCCTTCACACATACCAGAGCTAAAAACAAAAACAAAGCTTGCTGTGTATTATCCATTTGCCCCTCCAGATTGGCTCTCCCTTCTCCACCCCGGGAAGCACCTGGGCTTCTCTGCGCTCTGGCTTCCACTTGGGTTTGTTCAGTGGAAACACTGGCAAAAGACTGGTGGCTAAAGGAAGAGAGAGAGGATAGATCTGTACGATTCTGGCTTCCTCGTACCCTCTGGGCTAGGTTGGCTGTGTTCAGCTCTACCTTAGGCCACAGCTCCCTTCCTGCAACTATACAGCTCCCAGCACTCCTTCCCCTCGGTGGCCAGGGCTAACAGT
This sequence comes from Aselliscus stoliczkanus, assembly GCA_033961575.1. NCBI lineage: Eukaryota > Metazoa > Chordata > Mammalia > Chiroptera > Hipposideridae > Aselliscus > Aselliscus stoliczkanus. The sequence goes on from CM066730.1 coordinate 166,621,942, forward strand.
GGCCAGGGCTTCCTGCTGTCGCTCATCCCTGGGTGCCCCTCCATCCCTTAACCCTGCCCACCTCTTGAGAGATAAAGACCCTTCATTAAACTTTCTCTCCGTGCCCCTTCCAGGGAGCCATCTGGTTCCTGCTGGAACCCTGACTGAAAGCAAGGAGCCAGTTTCCTTATTTTTATCAAGCTGGTCTTTGTCTGTCCCTCACCGCAGCTGCAGAAAGAAAGTCCCTGTATCCCACAGGATAGATTGGTCTTGGGGGAAGTCTCCAGAGGTGTGGAGTGAGGCTCCAGTTCAGAAGAGAGGCCTGGGAGAGGAGTGTCTGCAGAGCTGCCTGCCCAGCTGAGCCCCACAGGTAGCATCCCTGATGCCCCAATCTTCTTCCTGAACTTTGCAAGATCAGGGTCTTGTCTGCCCAATCCCTTTCCACTGGCCCAAGGGTCCAGACTCTGGGACCCTGATTCACACAGTAAACCCATCCAGGACCAACCAATACCACCATAGTCATTGATCCTGAGAGAGATACAGGCTGAACAGCAGGAATTCTGAGGTCAGCTGGTCAGGAGTTCTCCTTCAGGAATTAGTAGTAATAGTAACAGTGACCAGATACTGAGTACCTACTATGTGCCTAGGCACCGTACTAGAACTTTCATTCATTCATTCAACAAATATTTATTAAGGGTCTACTCTATGTTGGTCACCATGGTAGGCCCTGGGAATACAGCAATGAACACACAGATGAAGATCTGCCCTATTGGAGCCCAAGGCAATGGGCAATTGTAGCTCTGGTTACTCCTAGAATAAGGATTCTGAGGTCCAGAAACTTGCCAAGAGCACTCAGTTGGTAAGTGGCTGAGCCAGGATTCAAACCCAAGCTTTCCAGCAGGAACCATCATCTTAAAAAACTAGAGGAGGATTGGGGGCTTGGAAAGAGCCACCCCAACTCTCCAGAGAGAGAGAGGACCTGAGAGGAGGATGTTCTGAGCTTGGGGGAGGGGGTACAAAGCTCCCATCTGTATTCCAGATGCCTGCAGTGACTAAAATATAGGGTCAGGAGCCCAGCGTGACACAGCCAGGGAAGGACGCTCTGTGAAACGATGCTCCTAGTTATTACTTGTTTGTAATTTCCTTCTTGACGTAAAATTTGTGAGTCATGGTCTCAGAACTTGTCTAGGTTTCACAATCCACACAGATGATTATAGACACGATTGTGTCTTCTGCCAGCACACTCTTAACAGTCCTCCCCACCCCCTATTTGGGATTTATTTTGGGAGGCTGGTGGGAGGAAGGCAGGGAAAGGTAGGCACAAGACCCCATGCTCCCCTCAAGGGTCCGGAATGGCTAAACAGCTCGTCAGAGCTCCCTCTCTCCGAACACATGCAGACATTCATTTCGTTGAGCACCTACTATATGCGGACAATGGATTAGGCAAAGTTGGGCAATGGTTAAAACCATAGACCCTGGATCGATTAAATTCAAGTTCCCACTCTACCACTTTCTGGCTGTGTGGCTTCAGGCAAGTCAATTCACTTCTCTGAGCTTCAGTTTCTTTATTTGTAAAATGGTGGAAATAATAGTGTCAACCTAACAGGGTTGCTGTGACGATTAAATGAAGCAACACATCTAAATGCTTAGAAGAGATCACAGCACATTGTTGAGTGTGCAAAAAATGCTATCAGTTATTACCATCACCCAATGCAAGCAGAGAAACAAACATGTGACATGTGCACATCACATTTGTATGTTTATAATAATTCAATTGTAATACAGATGGATACTCATGGTAATCATTTTTATACTTCATGTTTTGCTCTTTAGCATTTACACAACTCTCTCGTTCGCATTAATTCGCTAGGTCCTCACCTCTTTGAGGTATCAGTTCAAATATCTCCTCTTTAAAGGATCCTCTCCAACTGCCCAATCTAATCAGAAATGTGCTGTCTCTACCTCAACACCATTTTTTTTTAATTCATTCAACTACCAACACTTATTTATTTTATTTTTTTTAAGAGGGCAGTGTCACTGGCCCTCATATGTGGAATCCGAACCAGGGCCACTGGCGTCCCAAGCCAGCTCTTAACCACCGCGCTACTCGGCTGGCCCAACACCATTTTTATTTTCATCAGTGAACTTACCATTCTCTGACATTTTCCCATCAACCTATTTGTTTACTGGCTTTTGATCAGCTTCTCCTATAAAAATGTTAAGTTCCCATGATAGCAGGAGCCTGACATCCTGGTCCCTTCTCAAGTCTCAGTCAAGTATGATGCCTGGCACATAGTAGGTGCTTAAATATATATTTGTTCAAAGAGCAACGAATACACTTGATCTTCCCAGCAGTCCTCTTATGTCACCAGTACCTCCTTTTACAGAGGAAGGTGACTGAGGCACAGGGAGGCAAGGTGATTGGACGTTGAGCCTCAAGTTTGCCTGTCTTAGTCACTGAGTTGGCTCCACTTTGCATCTGAGCTGTGCCCCAGAGAGTGACAGGGTGAGGTGATAGCTGTCAGATGTGGCAGTCAGAACTGCCTGACCCCCACCCCACTCCTGGCACCACATGGTGCAGAAACAGCATCTGGCTTAAAGAGCAGGAGGCGTGTTTCCCAATATTATCACTGATGTTGGGTGACCGAGAAGGGGCTTCTTCTTCTTACCGGTCCCTACTTCATAATGGTAATGAAAATGAAAGGGTTAGAATAGGTCAGAAAGTTTTTTTTTTGTTTGTTTGTTTTATACCCTCAGATATTCACATACCATAAAAGATCAAAGGTTTTTAAACTTTGTCACTGAATCATTTTTTAACTTTTATATGAAGATGCAATATATAAACCAGATAAAAGTGGAACTGTTCTAAGGGATGGTGGGAGTGGCTTGAGAACCCAGCCTGCTTAGCGTACCCCTTACCTCGACCATGCTCCCCCCTCCCCATCCTCAGGGGTCCCTGAGGCACTTCCACAGAACCCCAGGGCTCGGAGAAACCCAGTTGGAAAACCACTGGATAAGCATCACTCTTTAGGGTCCCTCCCAAGGTGCAGGAGCCCTGGGGAGCGGTGGGGGCCCCTACTCTCCCAACTTGCAGATGGGTGTTGTTCCTTGACCTGCAGTCCAGCTGCCTCCCGAGGGTCATGAGAAAGAAGGCAAGGGCAGGCTCAGGGCACAGGAAGTGGAGCCGGCCAGCTGGGAGGCAGTGACAGGCGCTGGTACTGTGGCCTCCTGGATGGGCTGGTGACATCACAACCCCAGGAAGCAGCTGCCCGAGAGGCCCTCGCTGTCCCTCAGTCCTTCTCTGGGAAAGTCAGCCACCAGCTGTTGTAGTCCTCTTCTCACTCCCTTGCTGTTCTGGATTGTCCCCTCCTAAACCATCATCTTTGGCCACACCAGCCCCTTCCTCTTGTTAACAGCCTACTATGTGCCCAAACTGCACTATCCTTTACAAAAGAGCTCGTAACTACGTGGATTCCCTTATATCACTGCATTCAATCATCACATTAACATTATGAAGTAGGGACCAGTATCATCCCCATTTTACAGACAATAAAACAGGCTCAGAGGGGCAAAGACAGATTGCACGAGTTCAACCAACTGGTAACTGCTAGAACCAGCATTTGAACCTGGTTCTATCTGACTCTATCTATGCTCTTTTCATGAATTACCCCATGGTCAGCTTCAAAGCAAAACAGTCTCAGATAGAGATTTCTTCATATATGGCAAGGTGAGATTGTAAATTTCAAACCCAGATTGTAAATTTCAAACCCAGTTGTCTGTTTTTATTGGTGGTTTTTCCTGGCCTATTATCCACGCTGAGTCTTAGGGTGCTTGGAAAAGGCTTAGTACACTGCCTGGCACTCTACAGATATCAGCTATTACTATGACTCTTCTCATTTTATTTACTTATTTTTTTATTTTATTTTTTTTAGAGTGCAGTGTCACTGGCCCTCATCTGTGGGATCTGAACCAGGGCTACTGGCATCCCAAGCCAGCTCTCTTAACCATCACACCACTTGGCCGGCCCTGACTCTTCTCATTTTACAAAGAAGGAAAGTAAGGCTCAGAGGACCAAAGTCGATGAATCAAGACCATAGAACAGGCAGGTACCAAAGCCAAGTCTGTGAGATCCCAAAGGCAAAGCTGTTTCACTTTCAGCCCTGAATTTCTTAGTCATGATTATCCTGTTCAACCCCCGTTATCAGTCTCCTAGGGCTGCTGCAAACGTGGGGACTCAAAACAACAGAAATGTATTTTCTCACAGTTCTGGAAGCTCTCTTCCAGCTTGGGGTGGCTGCCTCCAATCCTTGGTGTTCCTTGGCGTGGAGCTTCATGACGCCAACCTCTGCCTCCGTCTTCATTTGGCTTTCTTTTCTCTGTCTCTCAAATCTTACTTTCCTTTCTCTTATCTCTAGTTTTGGATTTACGGCTCACCCTAATTAGGATGTTCTCATTTTGAGATCCTTAAATTAGTTACGTCTGTAAATAAGCTATTTCCAAATAAGGTCACCTGCGCACTGGAGGGGAAGAATTTGAACTTTTTTTTTTTCTTTTTTCGTTTTTTGAGGGCAGTGTCACTGGCCCTCGTATATGGAACCCGAACTGGGGCCACTGGCTTCCCAAGCCAGCGCTTAACCACCGCACTATTCCGCCGGCCCTGAATGTATCATTTTAGGGACATAATTCAACCCACTACGTCCCCACCACCACCACCCTGTTCAGGAAATCTTCACTGAGCATGAACGGTATGCCAGCCAGGGACACAGCAGACACGCTGCAGTAATGCTGCCCACGGTCTAGCGGGAGAGGCAGCGGGTGGTGGAGTGGCTTTCATAGTAAGTGTAGAAATAAAGAATATGAACCCACAAAAGAGAGCAAGTAATGATGTCTGGGATGGGGTAAAGCAGGGAGCATGGTATAGGTCCTATCAAGCGATAGCTATTAATGAAACGCTATGTGTAGGATGCTTTAGGGAAATATACATATACAGTAATACCTTAGTTTGGGAGCATAATTCATTCTGGAAACAAACTACTCGGCCGGCCGAGTGGCACAGTGGTTGAGCGGTGGCTTGGGAGGCCAGCGACCCTGATTCAGATCCCACATATGAGGGTCAGTGACACTGCCCTCAAAAAAAAAAAAAAAAAAAAAGGAAACAAACTACTCGTATTTCAAGACATCACTCGTTTACTACGTTAAAATGTATTAGAAATGTTTGCTCTTCTTGCAGAACATTCGCAAACCACATTTCCCGCAATCCAAGGTTTTATTGTATTTGAAACAAAGCAACCCAGCGTAGAGGAACAGTAAGTCTAAATTTTAGCTTTGGTGGCAGAAAGCCCTCAAATTCAGGCTTTCACTTGTCTGTGCCTCAGTTTCCTCATATCTAAAACGGGAATACTAGCAGCATTTGTCTCAACGAGTGATTATTAGGTTTAGGCGAAATCACCCAAGCATTGGAGTCAGCAAATATTTATCAAATATTTCCTATGTGCTAGGCACATAATGTACAGGAAGGGGCTAGCAGAATGCCTGGCACCAAGACACATTTCATAAACGTCCTCTTTCCCCTAATTCACAAGTCAGGTAAAAGTTCAGGAGAAATACGAGAGGTCACAAGGCAGGACAGGCTAAAAGCCAAGTAAAGAGCGCCAGTTCTGTGGGTTTAGGAATAGCAAGGACATGGCCAGATAGGTCTGCAAATGCTTCCTGGAGGAAATGGGCAGTCCCTGGAGGAAGGTAAGGAGGAGAGGAAGGAAGACTCCATGTAGCAATGGTGGTCTGAACATAAGATTGGAGTGAGGAAATCAGTTGGTAAGAAAAGAAGGTTTGGGGCAAATGGTGACCCTTTCTACAGGATTCTGGGGAGCAATTGAAGCATCAGTGAAAGAAGTTTTCTAAATCTAAAACAAAAAAATCAAGGGTAAGAACAGAGGAGAACATACTTAACCATATCACAAGCATTTGCATTTCTTTCAATTTTGCTCCAACTTTGGCATCTTTTTTTTTTTTTTGAGGGCACTGTCACTGGCCTTCATATTGGGACCCGAATCGGGCCGTTGGCTTCCCAAACCAGCGCTTAGCCACTGTGCCACTGTGCCAGCCCTTGGTATCACTTTTTATGCAGAACATTTTTCCATAAGGAATTGCTCCATATGTTTTGTGACATTTAACTTGTCTGCTTTTCCTATTCAATTCCTATTCCTATTTCCTTGAAGGCAAGGGCTGCATCTTAGCACCTGTAGATCCCTGGTACCAAGCTCAGTGGTTGGCATATAGTAAGTGCTCAATAAGCATTTCATTGATTGAATAAATTACTTTCATATTTCTGTTTTACGTAAGAGCATAGAATTTTGAATGGTGTACTAAAATTCATGTTTCCTGGCCCCGGGGCAAATATAATATTGATATGCACAATATGCAAGCTATAATAGGTGGGATTGTTGAGTTGGAGACAGCTATGGGAATGACCAGCCCAGAATCTAGTAGGACACAGCCATACAGAGGCCTTGCTAAACAAAAATTTATGAACTCACAGGCTATGTTGTAAACCGATTAGGCTGTGTTGCTTTAAACTCAGGTCAGCCAGGGCCGGCCGGGTGGCGTGGCGGTTAAGCACCGGCTTGGGAAGCCAGCGACCCCGGTTCGGGTCCCACATATGAGGGCCAGTGACACTGCCCTCAAAAAAATAAATAAAAATAAATAAACTCAGGTCAGCCAACCAAAGGTGGATGCAAAAACTTTCTTTAAACAAGCCAGAAGCTTGAGACTTGAAATAGAATAGAAAGGGAATTCACAGGACTCAACCTTGTCTTCTGGCTGGAGCCCTTGAGACCTGAGGATGCTGGCTGGGTTACCTCTTTGTTGAGATAAGAAATGGCAGCTTCTTGTAAGGTTTATTTTGTTTTTGGAGCCACCAGATCCAGTGGGCGTGTCATGCTTGAAATAGAAGCATCTCAAAAGGCCTGTGAATCATTTCTTAGCTCCGGCCTGCAAAGTTTCATATCCTGTTCTCTGAGTTACCTTCGGTGCTGTGTGTGCGCGCGTGTGTGTGTGTGTGTGTGTGTGTGTGTGTGTGTGTGTATTGTTTTCAGGGGTGCTTAGGATTTGGTTTTGAAACTTTTACTTTCTTATAATAGCTTTTTCTTTTTTCTTTTTTTATTTTTTTCAAGCTGGAAGAATTTTTCAAATGGCTTCACAAGAAAGTTCAAACCATGGAATGATAAACCTCTGAAATAATTTGGATTTTGTGAGGGGAATTTGTTTGTATTTGGTAGAAACCACTCAGTCACTGATTTCTGCAGTGAGAAGATCTTTTGGAAAGTTTTTAGGTCAAGTCCCTCATTGTACACGTAGGGAAACTGAGGCTCAGGCAGAGAAAGGGGTTCTGCCGAGGCCACACAGCATGTTAGTGGATGTGATGGGACCAGGGTACAGGTCCTACTCCTGGAGCCAGCTTCAGGTTTGCAAGATCTCAAGCACCCAGTCTACATTTAGCAGGACACCTCTTCTAGGTCAGCAAAGGAACAGGGAGAAAACAAGGGTTCTGAGGAGTCAGAATTCACCGAGTATAGGTATACAAGGATAGGGAAAGGAATGAATGAAGGCATCTTATATGGTCGTCTCATTTCATCCTTCCCAGGTCCTGTGAAAGCAGTGGTTCTCAACCAGGGTTAACTTTGCCTCCAGGGAACATTTGGCAAGGTCTGCAGACATTTTTGTTTGTCATAGCTTAGGAGGGAGAGTTGCTACTGGCATCTCATGGGTAAAAAGGCCAGGGATACTGCTAAACCTCCTATGATGTGCAAGATAGCCCCCCACAACACAGAATTACCTGCCCTAAATGTCACAGTGCCAGGCCTGAGAACCCCTGCTAGAGGGAGGGCACTTGTATATACATCCCAACTTAACAGCTGAGAAAGCTAAAGCTCTGAAAGGACACCTACTACCTAGCCACATGGTCCTGGAAAAATTATTTAACCTCTCTGTGCCTCAGTTTCCTTATCTATAAAATGGAGATAACAGTACTTCTATCAATGGTTGTTATGATGATTAAATAAATTAATATTTGTGAAGCACTTAAAACACTGTCTGGTACATATTAAGTATTATATGAGTATTTTCAAATAAACAAACAAACAAACACACACACACAAACTTGCCCAGAATACCCTGAAAATAAGTTGAAGGATTGTAATGAAGCCCAAGGACACTTAAGGGCACCAGGGAGGGAAGATGAGCGACCTTCTGGGGTGTCAGGCCCCTAAGAGCAGGTGAGGCACGTGGCTGTCCATGTAGCATCCTACATTCCCCTCGGCCATGAGGTTTTCCTTCTCAGACACTGCTACCTTAAATGCAGCTTCATCTTTTTTATGTTAAAGTGATATGCACTGTTAAGCATGAATATTTTGGGCAAGTCTGACACAATAAGCCACTATCAGTCATCAATAATTGCTTGAGATAAATTAGTTTGTTTGCTCCCTTCCAGCCAGTCAGCTCCCCTTCCGTAATCCTAAACCATCAGTCATGCCCACACCAGCCAGCACCACCAAAAACAGGCCTCCAGCCTGGACCAAGCCCCTGTCCCGCCCCACCTTGCACCTCACTTCAGGACCTTCTCCTGATCCTCCCACCTGCAGCTCTGATGGCCCCTTTACCCAGCCTGAGGCCTAGCCCCTCCTTTTCTGTTTTGACCTTCTAATCCTGTCCTCAATCAGGGATGTGTTTCGTCCACTGGCTGCTGACATCTGTCACTACCTGAGTGATTACCATGTGCAGCCCCCAAGGCCTAACAGCTCAGCCCAGCTCTCTCAGTGAGCACTGGGCTCTGGAAAGGAAACAAGGCAGAGAGGTGTTCTGAGAGCAGAGGGAGAAAAAAGCCAACACAGGAGTCACTCGTATCTCCCCTCTGCCTCGGATCCATCTTACAAGCCTATTCCTTATAACGATAGGTGCCTTTTATGGAGCATTTTAAGCTAAGTGTCTTACATACTTGTAACAGTTCTCACCAGCTGTGTCCCACTCCCCACCCCCATATCTCACTGAGCTAAAAATCAGGGTGTCAGCAGGGCTGTATCTCTTCCTGAAGGCTCTAAAAAACAATCCATTTCCTTGCCTTTTCCACTTTCCAGAGACTGCCGACATTCCTTGCTTCATGGCCCCTTTCTCCATTTTCAAATCCAGCAACATGGCACCTCTATGATCCTGTTTCTGTAGTCACACCTCTTTCTCTGACTTTCTTCTTCTGCATCCCTCTTCCCATTTTAAGGACCCTGTGATTACACTGGACCCAACAAGATAAACTGAGATCAGCTCCCTATTTTAAGATCAGCCACCCGATTAGCAACCTGAACACCATCTGCAACCTTAATGCCCCTTTGCCATGTAACCTAACATTCACAGGTTCCGGGGATTAGGATGCAGACATTTTGGCAGGTGTGTGTGTGTTTATCTGCCTAGCATACTAATTGACAGGGAGTGATGGGGACCATGACAATCCAGAAAGCGCACACACATTCTTCAAAGGAGACAACTGACTTTCAACCCCAACTGATTTCATCATCCACAAATATACATGGTCAGTGTGGCTGGATCTGCCAATATTTCAAAGGAAGCTGGACAATCAGATTTTCAGGTGAAGTGTCCAATTTTGAAATACCTGGGCAACGATGCCCCAGCTTCGCCCCGCAAAAAAAAAAAAAAAAAGTCTCATAGGCTACATTTGGCCTGAGGCCACCCAGGTGTGACCTCTGGATTCACCTCCACCCCATCAGCTACTGTGAGATGATGAGATGAGAGGTTCCCTGGTATTTACAGGCTCCGGAGGCCCTAGGGGGTGAGGAACCAGCTGGGCCCAGAATGTGGTCAAGAGCATAGTGGGTACTGGAGGAGGTGCCTGGGGGAAAGTTTAGAGGGAGAAGGGACCCACCATTTCCCTCAGGGACCAACCATCACCTGCAGGAAGCAGTGGTGCATCAAAGGGTACAGGAAATCAGGCAGAGGCCAACCTGAAGAAATCAACCAGAGTAAGGTAGGCTTTATGCCTGGTGGCTTCAGAGCAAATCAAGCACACCCTTTCTAATTTCAAGAAAGTATCAGTTCTTCCCTACCCCAGAAAAAAAAATGAGCAATATTGGCTGGCCGTGAGGAGACTGGCAGGCTAGGGAAGGCAAGCGTGGGAGTGGGAAGGAGGATTTTCACCTTATATGCCTTTTCACGTTCTTTTAATTTTGGACCAGGTGAAAGTGTTACCTATTTAAAACATTACATTGAAATCCTTTTATTCATTTAAAATATTTTAAAATACAACAGTTTGCATTAAAGGTAAAGTCATGAATGCGGTTGTCATGGTGATTCTATTGCATTTCCATGAAAATGGTGTATGGGACCTCTTTGCAGGATGGTTTACAAACGGTGAAATGTTAATAACTTAGGCCAGTTACTATGGATCTATCATCTTAACTGACTGCTGCTTTTCCTTATCCTCACACACCAGGACTTGAATAAACCAGGCTGGTGTCTTTCTGAGTTCTAGTCCCCTCTTAGTGGCAAAAAGTTAAGGTTCTGGAGTCAGCCTGCTTACCTTTTCCATGCTGGGTGTCCTTGAGCATCTTACTTAATCTCTCTGACCCTCAGTTTTCACATCCGTAAAACTGGGGTAATAAGAATACCCACCTGGAGGGCCGGCTGAGTGGCTCCGTTGGTTAAGAGCTCACTCAAGAGTGCGAACTGAGCTCTGAGCAACGGTGGTTCGATGCCCAGCCCGAGCTGAGTTGCTGTTGAACTGCCAACAGGTGGCAGGATGGCTCAGCTAAAAAAAAAAAAAAAAATACCCACTTGGGTTGTTATGAAGATTCATGAGTTAATGCGTGTAAAGCACTTGAGACAGCACAAAATCAGTGCCCATAAATGCTGACTCTTATTAGTAACTATTTTTACCACTCTCATTTAATTTTCTTTTGAGTGGGGGATTTATTAAAACAATAACAACTTAAGACATAATGTAGGTGGTTTACATTGAGATTTAACCTCTGGTCCCGCAAATCCTTAGAACCACCCTCTGAGGGGAGTATCATCATCTCCATTTCATAGATATGGAAACTGGGGCTTGGAAAAGGCAATTGAGCTGCTCAAGCACACTGGGTTTGAAAATAAGAGAGGGGTTTGAACCAGGTTTTCAAGATTCCAGGTTCCATGACTTTCAACTCAAGTGTATCCTATGGTATGATTATACAACAATAGGGCTGAGGGGGACAGTTGGTTTTTGGTTTGTTAGTTTGGTTTGAGGACAGTCCCTCCCCCATCATGGCCCCAGATCCAGTAGATTCCAAGGTGGGGGTCAGGTCAGCTCTCTGGCTCATATTCTGCCCTCAGCTTTGGAGCCAAGTTTCTTTGTCCCTTGGGAGGGAGACAGGGTTGGGGAGGGGGTGTCAGAGCATGGGGATTGCTGAGGATGACCCTGGCCAAGTTGTTGCCTGAGCTTTCTCACAAAGGAGGCTTTCCCAGTGTCCCAAAGCTACCCCAGGCCCTCTGACGCCTCCCCTGGACCCTCGTCATCTAGTCATCTAAGCAGCAGTTGTCACAGCTTGGAAATACGTCTGGCATCAAACTTGAGAGTTCAATGCCCCAGAAAGATGGAGAGCAGCCTCCAGGAAGCTGGAGGGCCCAGAGGGCAGGAGCATAGCTTTGCAGGTTTAAAACCTGGCTTCTCTGCTTCCTGGCTCAGTAGCCTTGGACTTCACCTTTCTGAGGCTTCTGCAGCTGTGAAGTAGGATAATAATAGCATCTATCACAAAAGTTGTTGGGAGAATACGCTTCCTTTTATACAGAGCTTTATTGAGGTATAATTTACATACCATAAAATTCACCTAATTTAAGTATACAATTCAATGATTTTTTAGCATATTTAAGAGTTGTACAACCATTACTACATTAATTTCAGAGTATTTTTATCCTCCCCCCCAAAAAAAACCCACTGTACCCATTAGCAGGCACTCCCCTTCTTCCTGGCATTAGGCAACCACTAATCTACTTTCTGTCTCTATAGATTTACCTTTTCTGGAAATTTCACATAGATGGAAGCATGCAATATGTGGTCCTTTGTTTCTTTCTCCTTTCACTTTGCATAATTTTTGAGGTCCGTCTATGTGTTGCATATGTAAGTAGTTCATTCCTTTTTGCTGCTGAATCATATTCCATTGTATGAATACACCACATTTTGTTGAACCATTCATTAGTTGATGGACCTTTGGGTTGTTTCCACTTTGGCACCATCATGGACAATGCTGCTATGAATATCTCTGTACAAGTCTTTGAGTAGCATGTTTTCACAAATACCTAGAAGGAGAATTGCGAGGTCATATGACCAATGTATGTTTAATTTTTTTAGGAAACTGCCAAACTGTTTTCCAAAGTTTTATATTCCCTTCAGCAATGTATTCAGGGTTGGTTGAGAAAATGAAATGAGATAATTAACATAACGAGCTTAGCATAGTGCTTGGTCATAGTGAATCTTCAATGAATGGTAATACTAATAGAGGTCTTCACAGAATCAGTAGTTACAATACCCACAGAACTGCTGCCTCCTTCCTTAAAAAGAAAGTGGATCTCAAAGACACAGTCATTCAGAGATATTAATGTCCACATTCACTATGCTCTTAGCCTGGCATTTAAGGCTCTCCACACACCCCACCTCTACCTATTTATCTATCCAATCTTGGCTAGCATCCACCCCACCCTCTAGCTTCTGCCCAGCCTAGCTGATCAGCACCTTTGCTTACACCATTCTCTCTCTACTCTCCCTCTTGTCTCCTCTTTATGTTTCAGAATCCCACCTGGCTTTTAAGATTTGGTTGGAATATCCTTTCTTGTCTAAGGTCTAGCTTAGCACTAGATCTAACTAGATCAGCACTGTCGAATTGGTAACCACTAACCATAGGTGGCTACTGGGCATTTGAAACGGGACTAATCTGAACTGAGTAAGACGCACTGAATTGTAAAGCACACACCAGATTTTGATGAGTTAGTATGAAAAAGAACGTAAAATTAATAGGGTATTTTTTTGTGGTATTAATTACATGCTCAAATAATGTTCTGGTTATAGTGGGTTAGGTAAAATACATTATTGCAATTAATTTCACCCGTTTTTACTTTTCAAAAATGTGGCTGCTAGACAATTTGAAATTATATACGTGGCTCACATTTGTGGCTCCATTTTAGTTCCGTAGGCCAGCATTAGCGTAGACTATCAGTGAGCATCTATGCCTTACATTTTTATACCTTTTATCTGATGTAATGCTCAGCACAATCCAGAGGGTGGATATTATGAATATCTCCGTTTTACAGATAAGAAACGGAGGTAGGGTGTGACCTCTCCAAAGTCACATAGCGGGACAGTAGCAGATTCAGGATTCAAACCCAAGTTGTCTGACTCCAAAGCCCACAGTCTTCCACGGGATTTTGCTGTACAGACTATTAAAGCACCAAGGGTTTTGGGGGGCCTCCCTGGGGTGTCTTTGACTGGAATTAGAACGCTCTGCATGGTAATGAATCATGCTAATCAGAAGCTTTGACTGAATGCTTGTCTTTCATAAATACAAAATGAGAAAGCACATTAATATAAGCAAGACATTTGGAGTAAATCAGATTTTGGGATCTGAGGGTGGAATAAAAGGTTGATGACCACCAATTTAAACAAATGACTCTTTTTACAGGTGGGGATGCCAATGTCCGAAAAGGAGAAGGGATGTGCTCAGGATCATCAATGAGAGACAGAGCCAAGGGCAAGTGCTGGGTTTACAGGATCCCAGGCTGAGCTTCCCAGCATGTACCTTACCTCACTGTCTTTGTAAGTCAAGTCCCTGCCCCCAGCCACCTGGAAGCCCTTTGTCTTGAACGAGCCCCCTTCCTCCCCCAAGCCGGTCCCAAGGACTAGAGAGGAGGGGGCCAGGAGACCCAACCCATTTCCCATCAGGGTCCCAAGGCCACCATCCGGTCCTGGGCCAGGAATTCCTTTCAGAGGCTGAATTAAACTGAGCCAAAAATAATTCTGATCCCTTGGAGGCCTCCAATAGTCCCTATTTCTACTCAACCCTGGTCTAGAGGGCCAGGCCTCCCCAAGTCTCCTCCCTGCAACTTTCTGGGCTCTCCCAGACATCCCCGGCCAGCGCCCATCTGCACTCACACGTGTGTAGAGTAAGGGATGTTTAAACAAACTGCCCACATCCCAGGTTCCCTATTCCCAGCCCTCAGAGACTGTGCTAAGTGCAGCTGCATCCCTATAAGCCAACCGAGAAGAACTATAGCCAGAGCACAGAGAAGGCACCACCAAGAAATAGGCACACAGAAGCACCAAGTGTGTCCGAGACAAAGAGAGAAGATAAAGGATGGCTGTTTAGATTAAGATAAAGACGCTGAACGAGGGACTAAGAGAATAGAAATGAGAAAAGGAGGAGGACAAAGAGGTGGAGGAGGAAAGGGGACTTGCAAAAAGGAAGATTAGAAGAAGGAAAATAGGGAAAAAACAGAGAAACTAAAATGTGAGAAAACGGAGAGACGAGAAACAGAAAGGGCAGGGGAGCCAGGGGGAGAGAACGGTGACCGAGAGTGCTCGGCGAGCTGGGGCGCAAGTGGCGCCAGGACCGCGGAGGCCGTGGGGGTCCCGGGGGCGGACCCTCCTCCCGGCGCCTCGCCCTGCCGCGGCCGTCCCAGCAGCCACATTCCTCTGGGTTTCCCACACACTCGCCATCAAAGAGTCCCCAAAGCCCCAGCTTTTCCCGCGCCCCTCCCCCGCCAGGACTGGAGAAGCTATTTTTCACCCCCTCCTGGCCTTTAATCTGTTGTGGGGAAAGAAAGCGGCTTTTGTTGGGCGAGGGGCTGCGCGGGGGGCGTGGAGGGGGCGACGGCGATTGTGTGTCCCGCAGCTGCGCGCCTGAGGCCGCTGGGGGTGGAGCCTCCGGGGCGCGGGGCGCGGGCGGGGAGGATCGGGTAGGGCCGGAGTGGGGGCAGTCAGGGCACGGGGTGCGGGTGGGGAGGGTCGCGGTGGTGAGGGAGTGGAGGAAAAGGCCACCCGGGCGCACAAGCCCATTGTCCTCCTGGCCGTTCTGCACCTGGCCGGGAGATAGGGGGAAGATGGACACATAGGGAAGCGGGCACCGAGGGAAAGGCTGCCCAGCCAGAGGAGGTCATATACTCAGGCAGGGGGCCACAGCACTCAGGGAGACATACCACACGTTTACATAGGCTGCAACACTCAAGGAGAGACAGTTTCTCACCAGAAGCCTAGACATACAACCCTCAAGGAGAGTCCCCCACCCAAGCAGGTTAACAACACACATTCAGAGAAGAACCCACTTAGAGACTCACACACACATAGACCATATCAGTCTGTTGAGCAAAATGGATTTCAAATATGAATTTCCTTCTTGCATCCCCAATTTCTCCTTAAGACAGTCTCCCATTCTCCAGCATTTGCTTCCTTTCTCCCTTCAGTTGGTAGCCTGGCTCATGCTTCAAAGCACAAACTCTGGACTCAGGCAACCCTGCTCTGCCTCCCAACAGCTGTGTGACCTTAGGCAAATCACCCCACCTCTCTGAGCTTCAATCAATATGAGGATTGAAGGAGATAATACATGTAAGATGCCTGGCTCACTGTTGGCACTCAGCAAAAGTTATCCTTTGTCAGTCTGCTGATGCTGGGGCCCTGTAATGAGGATACTCCGGGACAGCTCTGACCAGCAGGAGGCTCTGTCTGAGCTGCAGTGGCTGCTTCTGCTTTCTGGCACCTGGCACTTCCAGCTCACTGCAGAGCTCTGGCCTGGTTAGGGGTGAAGAAGCCCTTTCCTCTCTGGCAGGGTCATCTCTGTCCCCAGGCTGGATCCCTCCCATCCCTACCTCCCCTCACAGGTTTTGAACTGCTGCTGGGACCTAGGCCAACCCAAGACAATATCTAGGCAGGGTAAACACTGCTTTTCAAGGCCTTTTTTTTTTTTTTTCCCATTATCGTTTCTTGCCTTGAACTCCATCATCTTTCTAAAGGGTTTCCTGAACCCCATTAGTGGGAGTCTGCATCTGTCTGTGGCAAAGACCATTCTGCCTGAGAGCCACAGAAGTAGAGAGTCATCCAGCACAACTTGCACTTGCATTTAAATCATCCTGTAAGTGGTCTCCCCAAAGTGATTCCTGGGGTGGAACTTAATTCAGTACATCTTTACTAAGTGCCCACCCTGTTCCAGGACTGTGAGGGATACTGAGACCAGGGAGACAAACAGGACTTGACTACAAAGCCGGTGAGCTCTATGCCCCCATATGGTGGTTGGGAGTGTTCAGTGAAACCATGAATGAAAGTGCTTTGGAGGTAGCAAAACCACTGCAATATATTCTTTTCCTTTTATTGTTAAGTCAGAGTGAGACTCCCACATAACCTACTGATGCTTTCCAGAGTCTAGAAGTTCCAAATTGTTTCCTTAACAGAGAAATGAGGTGGTTCTGTCATCATCAGCCTAGACTTGCTAGGGTGAGGGAAGCAGTCTTGTGTACCTAGACACTGAGTGCAGTTTGAATGTCTTGTATGCGATGTTTGAGCTACCCATCTGGGTTCAAATGTTGATTGCTGGAGTTTTTTTCCTACCAGCCGTGTGGACTTTGAACTTCAATATCTTAGTCACAATAATACCTACCCCAAAAGACTTTAGAGAAGATTATACAAGATAGAATGTATAAAACACCAGCACAGGATAGGTTCTCAGAAAATAAACTCCCTTCCTACTTCCCTGTGGTCCATCCCCACCCCCACCCCGATGTCATGCCAGCCCCTGGACATCCCATGGTCACTGTCTACCTGCTGATGTAAGAGGTGAGTTAACTTCCACGCTCTGAGTCTCCTCACTTGGAAAACAATGTTTTCCCTTAACTTCCCCAATATCTTAGTGTCTGTCTTCCTACTGAATGCATCCCATTGTTTTCCTCTATCCGATAGAATAAAACCCTCTCAGGTCCAAGCCACCTTCGCAGGAGGTCCCTTGAAGGAGCAGAACAAAAAGCTTGGGCACCTGAGGACACAGTCTTTGAGACAGGCAAACCTGGTTGCAAATCTTGGATCTGCCACTTACTAGCTATGTGACTGTGGGGAAGCATATTAACCTCTTGGCATCTCAGACTCCTTGCCCATAAAATGGGTCAATGAGATAATATGCAAGAAGGCACAAAGGACTTGGCCAACAGTTAAGATTGATTGAAGAATGATGATGATGATGATGAAGATGATACCAAGTACTTCTGAACTGTAGAGTAGCTCATTTTGGAGCCCCCCTGAAATCCTGACCCCTGTAAGAACTCATGCCTTAGCTCCAGATGCTCCGCACACTCCCCTTCTCAGTATTTCCCAGATTCCTGAAAACACTCTCAGCAGGAACCTTTAAACTCACCTGGCACCACCTATCCCACTCACCAGGGGCCTCTTTACATCATAGTACATGAAAATAACTGCAGTAATTTGTTCCCACAGCACTTTCCATTCCTTGTCCCCTTTGCCCCAGCTATGAGGTAGGTGAATATTATTTTCCTCTCCATTTTACAGAGAACACAACTGAGGCAGAGTGGGGCTAAGTAGTGTGCACAAGGATTTGAGCTTGGCCTTCCTTCTGAATTCCTTGTGCATAGGTATATTGGGGAACAGTGTGTTTTTCCAGGGCCCATCAGCTCCAAGTCAAGTAGTTATTCAATCTAGTTGTGGAGGGTGCAGCTCCATGGCCCATGTGGGGATTGAACCAGAAACCTTGGTGTTATGAGCACTGTGCTCTAACCACCTGAGCTAATTGGCCACCCCAGCCTATGTTTTTCTTCTATCACATAAGTCTCAAGCCGTACTTTAAGATCTAGCCTTGCTGGGGAGAAGGGATATGTATTGTGTATACAGCTGGTAAATCCTCAGCACACCTTTACAGGCAATTTGTGAGCAAACAGGTACATATTAGGAAACGCAGTGTCTGGAGGGTTTCTGAGACCACAGCAGACCACCCTACTACTAATGAGAATTGGGAGGCAGAGTGGACAGCCAAATGAAGGGGAGGTCTGCACACATCAGCAGCTGACATCCCAAGTAATCTTGGGCAAGTTTTTGAAGTTTCCTTGATCCCCACTTTCAACATAAATGGCAAAAAAATAGGTAGACAGAACTCAGTTTAGGCAAAAAGACATCTGCAATTCTCATCATCATTACTTTGGCTTTGAAATCGACAGCTCAGAGACCCCCCACCACTTTTTAAAAATTTAAAGACAAAACAGTATAACCTAATGCTTCTGCCAACTCTCCAAAAAAAATCAGAGAGCACAACACTGATTTTTTTTTTTCTTTTCTCTCTCTTTTTTAATTTTGGCAAAGGAAGATTCAGTTCCTGGAAACGCTTACAAAATAATTCCTGACACTGGGAGGAGATAGTTAAAAAAAGGAAGACGACGACGAGGAGGAACAACTATATACATATATAGATAAGGAAGACGATGGAAAGAAAAAGAATAAACAAAAGAAAGAAAAGAAAAAGGGGGGAAGACTTAAAAAAAATTTAAAAAGGCCCCAATTCAAGGAACGTTATCAAGTTCTCAGCATCTGCAATTCACAGGCCGCTCGCGGGTCCTGGGGGCGCAGACTCCGCCCCTTTCTCGGGTGTCGGGCGCTCATTGGTGGGGGCGGCCGTCGCCGGCCGGTGACTGCCTGAGGAAAGGTTGCCTGGGACACGCATCCCTGTGTGAACGCATGACGTCCCACCCTGGCGCCAGGCTGTCTGGGGCTGAGTCTTAGATCAACACAGCTGTGGGACCGGGACCCACAGCTGGGCAAAGGAGCGGATTCCTCAACAAAAAATAGGATTGTGAGAAAAGTTCTGAAACAAAAACAGCGCAGACAAAAGCCTTAATGACATCCTTTCATAAAAATAAAAAATGCAAGAGGGGGGAAAAAGCTGGTAAAAGGAGCAGAACTGGGAACAGAAAGTTCAGAGGCATTTGGAATAAGAGGCTGAGGCCCCGCCACCACTACACAAGTTGTAGAAGGCCTGAGCTAGCCCTCCGTCCACTGATGGGAAAAAGAAGTATTTTGGGTTCAAAATTCATTCAGTGTTCCAACCTTAACCTGCTTCTTTCAGAATTAGAATCTTCGATTGGAGAGGATGCTTTAGAGGTCATTTGCTTTCCCAGCCCCAATTTTACAGAAAATGAGGCCCAGGAGGGAAGGAAATTCGTCCAGGGCCACATTGCAAGTTACTGGCATGGCCAGGACACAATTTGGCTTGCTAATTCCAGGGCATTCCTCTCCTGCCTTGGGTCACAGCCCAAAAGCATTTCAATCTGAAAGCATCTTGGGAAATAATACATATGAGGGTGCTTTGTAAATGGCTATACAGGCCTGAGGTATCAGTGGTAGTAATAGAAGAGGGAAAAGGAGCGAGGAGAGCCTGCGAGAATCTGTGGACTGCACACATACCACACACTGGCCCATGCTGAGTCCCCAGACACCCAAGAGGCTCATAGATCTGATGGAGAGAGCATGTCAAGAGCCTTGCAGAGAAGAGGCACTCAGTAATTATTTGTTGAAGGAATGAGGTTGGTCTAATTAGGTCCATATTATAAATTGGTAAATTGAGGCACAGAGAGGTGACGCTACCCAAAGTTCATGTCATTAGTAAAAGCCAATGGGGATTTGAACATAAATCTGCCTGGCCCTGAAAGCCATGCTTTTTCCATAACTTCCTGGACTTTACCATTTTGCACAACCATGGAAATCTGCATGATAGAAACAGAAAGGGCTTTCTATTTCACCATTTAAGAGTCCCCATAGTCACTGTTTCTTCTTCTGATGACCAAATAGCTGGCTTTTCACTTGACATCTGTAGCATATAGAGACTGACTTGTCCACTCACAGGTTATTTTCCTCCTTTTTCTTATATTAAAAAGGCTGTCCTTGAAAACATTCATATCTTTGCAAGATGTTTCTTGGGACACAGAGCCCTGTAGTATGATGGCAAAGAACAAGAATTAAGATCTGGGGCCGGCTGAGTGGCATGGTGGTTAAGCGCTGGCTTGGGAAACCAGCCGCCCTGGTTCGGTCCCACATATGAGGGCCAGTAACACTGCCCTCAAAAAAAAAAATAAAAAAATTAAGATCTG
Source organism: Aselliscus stoliczkanus (assembly GCA_033961575.1). Classification (NCBI taxonomy): domain Eukaryota; kingdom Metazoa; phylum Chordata; class Mammalia; order Chiroptera; family Hipposideridae; genus Aselliscus; species Aselliscus stoliczkanus. The sequence goes on from CM066730.1 coordinate 166,642,081, forward strand.
GTTCTACCATTACTTGTGGTGTGACATTAGACATGTTTTATAGCCCCTCTTTGTGCCCTTTACCATCCTACCTGCCTGTCCAAGTTTCATAAAGGCTTAGACTTCTCCAGTTGGAAAGGAATTTAATCACTTAGCACCATCTTCCCATTTTATTCACAAGGCAAATAAAGGCCAGGGTAGCTGGGCTTGAAGATCACATGACAAAGTATTGGCAGAGCTGGATATGTTGAACCTAGAGCTCCTTAGTTCCAGGTTTATGTCCTTTTTACTATGATTATTTTGAACTCCTATTGTCCTGTTAATCAGTGCCACATACTATAGAACTCTTAATTATTTCCTGTGTTAATCTTGTCTCCCCAAATTGTGAGACTCTTGAGAGCAGGAGCCACTGCTTTATGTGAAGCCACTCCATAAATATTTACCAACTGATTAATTAAGCATTGGGGGAATCCCACTTCGTCAGTTTCAAGATGGCAACCAGCATTTTAAGGCTGCAAATTTCCAAAAGTCCTGGGAAGTGATAAGACAAGCAAAGAATATTGAATGCAGTGTCCTATTGCAATACAAGGCTTGTCTGTCCTCTGGTCCTTTCCTGGGCTCTCAGAGCTGGAGCTATTTCAGCAAGGCTAAGAATAATCAAGTCCAGGTGCCTTCCTTTCCATAGCAGAAAGGAACAGACAACAGAGCGATGAAATTACCAAACTATTGTTTTCTGCATAGAGGTGTGTGGAGAGTGGGGGAAAGGAGGAAGCAAGAGTGAAGAGATTTGCTGACTCCATAGGGGGCTCCTAAAAAGGTTACATAGAAATCATCCCCTTCTGTCACTCCTCCCCCCACATTCAAAACCCGGTCCAAAATTCTAATCAAACTCACTTCCAAAATATAACTGGGCATATATTTGGCTCCTTATGGGGCGCACAGGGCCAGAGGGTGGGAGCTCTTTTCCTTCCCTAGGCAAAAAGCACCGATTCAGGCTGCCTTTTTTTTTTTTCTTTTCCCCTGTTGCTCAAATAAATAGTGTTTTTTGCTCAAACCCCCTTCCCCTCCTCCTTCTGCAATCTCAGCGCCTAGCCCAAATGTTTTCTTCATTGTAACCTCAGCTTCACCGCAATTAATTTTTTCCCCCTCTGGTCACAAGATAATTCCTGACGCCAGTGAGTCTGGAGGTCAGACGAACAGCAAATTGGGGAACAAGGCGGCACTAATTCCTTACAAGTTTCCCTTGAAAAATCTTTTGCTTTAAAAAAAAAAAAAAAAGCTTCTTTGCTGTTCAGGGATTTATGACCTCGGAGGAGCTGTGGGTTCGAACTAGTGTTCGGCTGTGGGTGGACTGGCAGGGGGGCAGGGAAGCTCAAAGATTTGGGGCGCTGCCAGGAAAAGGCAGATTCTTAAAGTTAATGGTTTTAAGTGATTTTTAAAATCCTTGCTGGCAAAGAGTCCCGCCTCTCCCCAGTAACCAGTATCAACGCTTCCTCATTCTTTGAATCCACGACTACGCGGTATTCGGCGTCAGACCAGCCGGAGAGCCTGTTTGCAATTTAACCGGGCTATGAACGCCCAGGGTTGGCGGAGGCGGGGCTGAGGCGGAATGTTTTGCATAAAGGGGCGTGCTTTCAAGGCGGGTTCTATAAGTACCGGCCGCGGTGAGCGTGCGTGCATTGCTAGCTACTCTAGGGTTTTTTTGCTGGTTTTTTCTTTTTTTGTCCTTTTGGCACTTCTAACCTCATTCCTCAGCATGAAGGCGCTAAGCCCGGTGCGTGGCTGCTACGAGGCGGTGTGCTGCCTGTCCGAACGCAGCTTGGCCATCGCTCGAGGCCGCAGCAAGGGCACGGCAGCCGAGGAGCCGCTGAGTTTGCTGGACGATATGAACCACTGCTACTCGCGTCTGCGGGAACTGGTACCCGGAGTCCCGCGAGGCACTCAGCTTAGCCAGGTGGAAATCCTGCAGCGCGTCATCGACTACATCCTTGACCTGCAGGTGGTTCTGGCTGAGCCCGCCCCTGGACCCCCAGACGGCCCGCATCTTTCCATCCAGGTACGCGTGGGTATACGTGGAAGCCGGCCCGGAGCTGAACTGGGGGGCTGGGATGCTTCTGGAACCCTCAAACTCCCAAGTGCCATGCCTAACTTTTCTCCTCCTTTCAGACAGCCGATCTCTCTCCGGAACTTGTGATCTCCAACGACAAAAGGAATTTCTGCCACTGACCTGGCCGCCCTGGAGCCTCCAGGTGAGTATCCCCACCTTCGCTTGGTGAGGGGTTGGGGGTGGGAGCGGGGTGTGGGGGTGGTTAAACCTTAAATCTTGGAGTTGGTAGGTGTTTTTTAGGGGATTACGAGCTGTTTAGGGAAACCACGGCCAGAAAGGGGCAAATAACTTGCCGATAGTCGTATCAAATGAATGACAGAACCAATTCACATCCAATGTGCATTTGAACCTTAAACGTACGTTGCCCCTGCGCTCCCCCAGTGGCCAAAGACCCAAGAAAGTAAGCTCAGGTCCGACTAAATAAAATCGCCGTTTTGTTTTGTAGTTTGGAACGTAAAGGGAGCTGCGTCTAACTCAGCCCCCTCCCAACTAGTGTCTACTCCAAGAGGGAGTGGTGGTGCAAGCTCCGCCTGTGGTCCTTGGGCGCCAACTGGGTGGGGGCAGCGTGGGGCGCGGAGTTATCAGCTGGAGGTAGAGACCAAGTTTCCTCCCTGGCGCCGGCCAGTCTGCGGACGGCCTCCTCGGCGCGCTCGGCGGAAATTGACGGCTCCCTGGTCTTCTTTCCTCCCCCGCCCAGAATGCAGGTGCTGGCGCCCGTTCGCCTGGGACCCCGGGACCCTCTACAGCTGGAAGCCCGAGGGCATGGATGGGCCCCAACCCCTCCCGGCCCACTTGACTTACCCAAACCCCTGCCTGGAGGCTGGACCTGGCACCCCAGAGCGAAGGACTGTGAACTTGGGTGGCCTAAAGAGCCCGAGCTAGCTCTGGGCACCAGCTGGGCAACGTCACCCAGCCCCACCCGATCCCCAAATTTTAAAGACTGCCTTTCAGAGTGTGGGGGGGAGTGGCTGCTCTCCAAACTCGGCCAAGGCAGCGGTAGAGCTGGTCTTCTGGTCTCGGAAAAAGGCTCTGTTGCCCTGATTATGAACTCTATAATAGAGTATATAGCTTTTGTACCTTTTTGCAGGAAGGTGACTTTCTGTAACCATGGGATGTATGTTATTAAACTTTTTATAAAAGTTAACATTTTGCATAATAAACAGTTTTTAAACACTTGGTGTATATAATTTGATTCCCTAAGGGCTAACACTCGCACACGGCTGAATTTAGGAAAAATGCATGTCCTTGGAGCTTAGGAAAAAAGAACTTGCTTTATTACTGCCTTAAAAAGGAGGTGGGAAAATGCCCACCTAAGATGGTAGTGGAGAGGGGAGTGGAAAGGGCTAATGATGGGAGCCCTACATCCATTGAAGGTTGTTGGGTGCAGAGAATATCCTGGTCCTGTCCCCTCGTTTTACAGATAAGGGAAAACCAGAGAAGGGAAGTGACTGGCACCAGCTCACCCAGCAAGTTGGGAGCTCAGGTTAGAAACCCGGTCTGGATTCCAGCTCTTAAAACAAGTCCCATCTGGTATATTAGCAGATGGCTGTCTTCTGCAACCGTTAATTATTCATGTCTTTCTAGCAGGGGATGTGGAAAAGGAGCCTATCACCTGTGCCCAGACTGGTGGTGGCTCATAGACCCATTTCAGAGATGAATAAATAGATCACTGGGTCTGGTTTCATTTCCCTCCTCATGCCCTCTGGTTTGTCTTACTCTTGGGCTTCCAAAATTGGAAAACTGGGGAGGGGGTTGTCTCTGCTTTCAATTCCCCAGCCACTCTGATCAGAAAGATTTTGCTGCTGGTTGGGTAATATACCAATTTGTCCTCTACCATCAATCAGGTAGTTGAAGGCCTATCCTGGATTGGGAATTGGAGGAAGAACTTCATCTCTTCTGGTATTTCCTTCCCCAAACACCTCTACTGGGACCCTACTCTGTAAGCATTTTTATCCCTATTTCAGAAATGGAGAAACTGAGGCTCAGTGGATAAACTGAGGCTCAGTGGATAATGGGTGTGAGCCAGGGTCTCACAGGCCCTTGAGACAGAATTTTACCCTTAATTACAGTGATCATTGTAATGGACAGGAGCAGAGCCTGAGACTAGCTATTCCATGGCACCAGGCCTCCAACACGCCACTTTGCCCCCACCTGGCAGCTCCCCAGGTGGGCTCCACAGGCCCCTGGCCTCACCAGGTTCCTGTTTATGATATGATCTCATCTGTTGTGTTGGTCCCTGGCATGAGTTACTTCAATATTTCATAACAAACACGTCATCACCTTTCACACCTTAACCCTGGTGAGCTTTCAGGGGTGAACAGGGGCATGTAGTGGGGAGGCAATCTCCGTCTCTGCCAACCTTCCTCCCAGCTGACCAGGTTCTTAACCTGTTTCCTGGTCTCTGGTGATCTGATGGAAGGCACGAACGAACACTCCCTTCAGAAAAGAGACACACACACACTGCGCCAAGCAATAGCAGACCTCCAATCCCTCGGGAAGCCCTCAGTCCTCATGTGAGGAACTTGCACTTCAAACCAAGTAAGTACAAGACCCAGGGTGGGTCTTCCTTGGATCATTGGTTAGGTGTGCTGTGCTGGCTCTGGAGACAGCCACACAAGACTGCAAATCCTTGTTCTGCCACATCTTAGCTGTATAAGTGAGCCTCAGTTTTCACATCTGTATAAAACTGCTTATCTTAAGAGTACAGTTCTAGAGGCACCTGGGCCCCACATTACACCATTAATGGCAGTACAGCCAGACACTGAACTCAACTTTGTGTACCCTTTCTGCCACAGCATGCCGTTTCCTGCTTGCTCAGAAGTTGTGGAGCTGTGGAAGGCTAGAAAGAGCAAGCCACTTCATCTCTGCAAGGCTCTTTCCTCCCTTGGCTAGCAGCTGGTGGTTCTTGTACTGCTGCCTCCCTGGACAGAGATAATGGTGGGAACGTTCTTTGAAATGCATCACACACCTACAAGGTATTATTAAGCTAATTCCAAGGAAATTGCCTGTTAGGTCTGGTGAGGCTGAGCTATTCAGGTGGCTGAGACAAAAGCTGAAACCAGCACACCAATTCATTAGTCATTCGAGAGTGAAAGCAATTTGGCCTTTGGTCAGAAAACTGAGAGAAGAGTGTCTCCTGACATAATCACTTATTGAGTGCCTACCAAGTGCCAGGGTCTATTTTATCTTAGTTTTTTCTCATTCTCACCACACCCTAGGAAAGTATTCCCATTTTACAGAGGCTGAGGTTGAAGAATTTCATCTAGGTCACATGACAAAGAAGTGGCACAGCAAGAATTGGTAAACCCAATTTCATCTATCTTCAAAACCCATGTTCTCACCCCTGCTTCAGGCCAGCTCTTTTCCCTTGCAATTTCCCTGTGCCTGGCACATAATTGGTCTCAGGGGGTGCTTGCTGACCTAAGGCCACCCGAGGTCTCCTTTTCATTTGTAAAAGGATGATGATACTTCCCTTGCAAGTTTGTGGTTCAGATTAAAGATAACACACCTAAAGCATCTACCAGCTTCCCTGAAATACAACATTCATTTTGAACAGCGTATCTTAAACGTTCATTATAGCATTAGCTGTGAAATACCGACATTTGGAAGGGGTTTTTACTTTGTAAAAACAAAAGGCTCAAAACAGGCGAAGAAACAAGCCCGTAGCCACACAGCTCCTGAGTAACAATGCAGGGATTCGAGTTTACATCTGTGACACAGGAGATGGTGGTGCCCTTTAGAGAAGGCCAGTTATAGTTCTCCCTAACTGTGGATGCGCGGGACAACTTGCAGTTCTGTCTTCCCAGACTCATGATCTCCTATCGCCACCCCTCTTCTCCTTTCCCCAGGATACACCCTAAAATCCTCCTGTAGCTCTCTCTCAGAGATGCTTCTCAGGCTAACCCTCTGCCCGCTCCTGGCCCTACAATGAGCAGGCCACTCTCCACCCGCGGCCTGTCGGCGTCCGGGCAGGGGCGGAGCCTCGGCCCACGCGGCCAGGAGCCCAGCAGGGCGGAGCTGGCCGGCCCCGCCCCTCGCCCCGCCCCCGCCCGGCGACCCGCTCTCCCCCCGCGGGCCCTGGGGGCTGCTCGCAGGTGTTCGCTGGCGCCCGGATGTCTGAGCTCTGGCTCCGCTCTGGCTCCGGCTCCCTCCGCAGCCTGCGGGCGGGGCTCCCAGCCCATCCGGAGCCTCGCGGCGCCCCCGCCACTCTGCCAGCAGCGTGGCCTCCCGGTTCCCAGCCTCGCGGCCTGGGGGGGCCCCCCCACCCAGCGGAGTCGCTGACCCAACTGCTCTCCCGCTGCCCCCAGCTGCGCTCGGGCCGCTGCAGCCTCGGCGCTCCCCCACCCGGCTTCCTGCCTCGGCAGCTTTGCCCCGGCTGGGCGGCCGCCCTGGATCGCACCCCGTTCCTTCCTTCCTTCATTCTTTCAGGCAACTCGCATTCCTCGAGCGCCTGGGACGTGCCCCGCACAAGGCCTCTTCGACCTTCTGAGTGTGGCCCCGGGCCCACCGGGGGTCCTCCGGGAAGCCTCTGCCCTCTGCACCAGTCTCCCTCCCCACCCGGCCTCAGTCTCTCATCTCTGATGTCCTATTTCACTCACAGAGTTTAGCGTTTAATTGTTTTCTGATTATTTTTCCTGTTGAGGGTCAGTCAGTGGCAGGGTCAAGGGGTCGCTTTGTGACCAAAATCAAGGGTCAGTTTAAAAGTAGGGTGAGGGGTCAGAGTGTGGTCAGAATAGGGGTTCATCCAGACTGTGGCAAGGTTTGGGAATAAGTATGGGTAGAAGCTGGCAGCAGTCAGTCTGTCACCAAGGTTAATACGGTGTGAGAGTCTGAGGAGCATAAGTGGCCAACAGTTAAGTCAGTCTTTGCGTAGGGTCAGTGGACAGTTGCGATCAGGGTAGGGGTCACCCTAAGACCAGGATTTGGAGATTGCCTTGGTCAAGCCAGATAAGGTGCTGGGGGTCCTGTAATTTTCTGAACTCAGATTCACATCCCTCCATGTCTGGGGGCTGACGATAGACTCCTTCACCACCCAAGTGGCAGAGCTGACCTGCCTGCCGTCTAGGGACACTCTCTTCTCAACACCATCATGCTCCTACTTTGTGCCAGAAGCTGGAGGCAGAAGCCCTAATTGGGCCAGACTGGGGTCAAAGGAAGCCCAGATTGGCAGTAACAATGGCCACAGTAAGGAGGCCTTAGACTTCGGGGACCCAAGCCTGGGGCCACCCATGTTTAATAGGTAAATTGATGCTCTTCCCTATACCTTCTGTCATTTGGTCATAAATCTAAAGCCTGCCAGGTATGGAAAGGCCCTTAGAGGTCTCAAGTGTGGCCCAGAGAGCTGAAGGAGCCTGCTCAGGGACACAGCAAATTAGTAGTCAAGAGAGGACTCAAATCCAAGCCTCCTAGCTTTCTATCGAGGGCTCTTATTGTGATACTCTGCCTACCCTGAGCAAGGATTATTAGTCCCATTTTAGAGATGGGGCAGCTGAGGCCTCACCTATAGCTCTCACAGAGGGACTGCAAGCCGCTGGTGGACCACACAGCCCCTCACCCTTAGAATCTCGAAATGTGAAGTTAGGGGATAGCAATTCCCTAAAGCATTGTCTCCTTGTCATTGCCACCCAGCTCCCTCCCTCCTGCCCTCATTAGGAGCAAATGAAACAAGGGTGGCCAAGCATGAATTGGAAGCCAGGGAGAGGGAGAAAACACTTTTCAAGAACTGCTGGAGAAAAGCTTAGCTGGGTTCTTATGGAAACATATGGAACTCATTACCGTAAGTGGAGGTGGTCGCTGGCCAGCTGGCAGTTGGTTGGTTTGGGGCTAAAAGTGTGTGCTGTGTAGCAATGAGGGTACCCAAGGCACCCTCAGAATAACCTGTTTGTAGGCCAGCCTAGTGGCATGTTGGTTGGGAGGTGGCTTGGGATGCCGGCGGCCCTGGTTCGGATCCCACATGTGAGGGCCGGTGACAGACCTCCAAAAAAAAAAAAAGAATAACCTGTTCGCTCACTGATCTAGGTTCTTCCTAAACCTGGTTTTGTTCTCAGCCTATGCCATTTCTAGCCTCAAAAAAAGTGTGTGTTTGGAGGGGGAGGTTCAAGACACTGGGATACAGGCTACTGGGTCACTATAGGTTATCTAAGGAGGAGATGAGAACTTGAGGACGATCAGGACAGCCAACCTCCGCCCCCCCAACTCACACCCCTGACTCACACCAGAAGCCCCTGGCAGGCCTTGTGGTGGGTCCAGATGTATGAAGGGTTGATCCCAGCTTCCATAGAGGGCTCATCCAGATGGGTCTGCAGGGGCCTAAATATTGATCCCACATTCTGTCAATTGCATTTTCCACTGCAGGTTCGACTCCATGTACAAAGAGAGTGGCAAGGAAGTGATCAAAAGAGGACATTCACTAGTACACAGCTTCTTAGTCTACGTGGTAACAGGGCTTGGGGAGGGCTGGGGGAGCCTGCCTCCATTTTACCCCTGCAAGGCTCACAGATATTAAGGGACCTGCCAGAGGTGACCCTGGTGTAAGTGTCAGAACCCAGGTCTTTCAGCACAGCCTGAACATCCAGTGCGTTTGATATCTGCAGCTCTAATAAAAGTTTGTGCAAACCAATGGGTCATACAGAATTGGCCTCTCCCAGCCTCCGTAGCCCTGCTGGTACTTTCTATGAGTGAGAATCCAAGAGATGCTGATTGAAATTGTAGCTTTGTCTTGTATCTGCTAGGCCATCACAGGTAAATTATTTATCCCCTCAGAGCCTCACACGGTTGCTGTGTGATTAAATCAGATGGCATATGTAAAACACCTGGTACTTGGTGGATCCTGTGTGACCCGAACCGCGGAACTGGCTGGGCATGGTTGTCAGATTCCTAACATAATTCCCTTGTCAGTATTGTTGACATAGTCCAATCACAGCACCTCAGCACTGCCTGTCCAGTATCTGTGCTTCTCAAAGCCCTTTTCACACACACCCAGGACAGCCCGGTGCCTTGAGGAATAGTGCAGGGACTAAAAGGGCTGTAGCCCAGTGCCTCCACTCTCAGGCTCTGCCACCATGGGCAAGCTCTTCACCTCTATGAACCTCAGTCTCCCCTGTGCCAGAACCCTGGAACCAGTCCACAGAATCATGGTGAGGATTTAGTGAGGAAGTGATGCAAAGCACCAAGAAGCCTGCCAGCAGCACATGGCAGACACTTAGTAAGCCACAGCTAGGGTTATTCTTCCTATTTCACAGATGGGGAAACTGAGTTTCCAGAGCAAGGAAGTGACTCATCCACTGTCATGTGGAAAAGATCCCTTCACAAACCTGGGGATTAAAAGCTGGATCTTCATGCTCCCAGTTGGGGCCCAGCTGCTACTTTCCCATTATTGGGATTTGTAATTATTTCATAACAAAAGTGTTATCAGCTGGTGGAATGACAGAGCTTCAGACCCTGTGAGCCTGTCCAGGCTCAGCCTGATCCAGAACCAGCTCACTCATGAAAGCACCCCTTTCTAGAAGAGAACAGGAGTAGGAAGGACATGACCCAGAGGCCAGAGGGCCTGGAGACCAGAGGTGATGTAATCATGGGAGTGGGCAGCTGTATGATCAGACAAACCTGCATTCAAATCCTGTCAGTGCCACTTCTGACCTGTGTGACCAGCTAAGTGATGCCACCTCTCTGAGCCTCAATTTTTCATCTGTAAAACTCCCAATAGTAACTTTTATAGGGTTGTTGTAGGAATTAAATGAGACAACAGAGGTAGAGAACCTGACACAGGTAAGTTGCTAGCAATTCGCAGCCCTTATAACTTTATCAGGAAGTCCAGTGGGAGCCAGCTGCTTTTTTTTTTTAACATCATCCTCTATTCAAATCTTTTTGTAAACTTTAAATTGAACAAACAGTGGGCTGTACAGATGTTCTAATATTTGGCTATTGAAATGCTGTGTGTGCCCACATACCTCCACTGACTAGCTGTATGAACTTGGACAAGTTACTTAATTTCTTTCATCTTCAGTATCTGCATCTATAAAACGGGAGTAATAAAAGTCCCTGCCACAGACAGTTGTTGTGAAGATTAAATTAGTTAATATATGAAACTTTTAGACTAGTAATTCGCACAAAATAGGAACCCCCAAATGCTAGCTGTCATTCATTATCTTAGCATACCATGTGAAGTGTGTGTTCTCATACATTGTATAGCCATCTGTGCTTTCATATAAAATCATAATGTCTCATTTTTATTATTTATTTATTTATTTATTTATTTATTTTTCTTTTTGAGGGCAGTGTCACTGGCCCTCACATGCGGGACCCGAACCGGGGCCGGTGGCCTCCCAAAACCAGCTCTTAACCACTGCGCCACTCCGCCGGCCCTCATTTTTATTTTTTTTTAAGTAAAATTGACAGTTCAGGAAGATGTACAGATTTTTATCACACGGCTTTGTGAGATCTGGTACCCAGCCAACTTCTCACAGTCACATGTGTGCATGTGCGTACACATGTGTATGTAGACACACACCTTGAGAAGGCTGTACTACACTGTGCTGCTCCCCATCTGAGCAGAGATGAGCCCTCTCACCTTGGAGAGCTGCTTGTACTCTCTCCCTCTCATCATGCTCTGTGGAGTAAGGCAAAAAAGGGTGCTCACCTCTCAGGAGGAGCATAGTCTTTGGCAAAACTGACGTGGGAGGAAGTCCTGGCTCCAGCTCTTAACCTGAGGGTCAGAGCCTGGGTCTTAGCCTTGGCTCTATCCTCTCCTTACTGTGCAACCCTGGGCACATAGCTTCACCTCTCTGAGCCTCAGCTTCTCATCTGTGAAAGGCGGCTGACCATTTCTGTCTTCAGGGTTGTTGTGAAAATAAGAGAAATGCATAGAAAGTGCTTGACACATAGTCATTGCTCCATAAATGAGAGCTCTTAAAAGCCTGGCCAGTTTCTTTAATTCAGTAAAAACTATCTTTTATATTATCTTTAGTAAAACAGGGCTATGGTCTGTAACACCATTAATCCAATTAAGGTGTTTTGTCCTCCTAAAATTTTATTTAATATTTTATTCATATTTTACAATGTCTGGGCAAGTCATTGAAGCCCCCTGAGCTTCAATCTTCTAATCTCTAGAATGTGAAAAATGTCTTCCTCTCAAGGTCGTTTTGAGAATTCAATGAGATGATGAATGTGAAAGTGCTTTGTAAATTATAAAGTTGAACAAGTGTAAGGGAATTTTTTTGCACCCCACCCCCTTCCCTCTCACTAGGCTAAATTCCTCCACAAAGACAAGGAGGAGTTTTATTTACCTTGGGATCCCAGCATTGAATGCGTAGTAATAAATTTAATAATGGTGATGGTGATAAGAACTTTCATTCCTTGAACACTTACTGTGTGTGGGGCTCTGGGCTAAGTGCACGGTAATGGAAGGATGAGTGATAGACATTTAAATAAGTTATTGGCTCCTCCTGCTGATTATTTAAAGGTGAAGGGATTGTTTTATTTTTTCCTTGGGCAAGTTCTGTCTTCCATACCGCAGACAAATTGATTTTATTCTTGAATCTTATACATTGTTTGGCCAATCCCGTTGAATAACAATAATAGCAATCTTTAGTTTCCTTATCTATAAAATAGGGCTAATGATCAACTTGCCTCTCATAAAGGTGTCCCATAAATGACAATAACTCCCTTACTCTTTCCTTTTCTCCCCACCTACATACACACTCTTCCCTTGGAAAAGATGGTGGTGACAGGGCAAGATAACTAAACTGGGTAGCAGAGCACTGAGTCCCTTCACCCCCTGTTAACTTTTGTTTCTTTTTAGCACAGGGTGGCAGATCTTTCTGGAATAATTCCCTGATTCTGAGACCCTAGAGTCCTACTTCTTCAGAAAATCTCCCTTATCTGCCTTAGCACGAAAGAGTCAACTCACCCAAATATTATATCACATGCCTATCCCCTGTGATCATGTGTTGCATATTCTAAGAAGGCAGGATTGTATGTTAGAGGTTTGATTTCTGGTTTTCCAAGCATCTTCTTATCATCATCTTAACTCACCTTTTTTTTTTTTTTTTTTTTTTTTTTTGAGAGCAGTGTCACTGGCTCTCACACGTGGGACCCGAACCGGGGCCGCCAGCTTCCCAAGCCAGTGCTCAACCACTGTGCCACTCAGCCGGCCCTTATCTCACCTTTTATAAACCTTTCGAAGTCCCCAAGTCACAGATGGGGCAGAGAGAAGAGGGCCTTGTTAAGGCCACAGAGTGAATGACAGAGCCAGTCCTATGACCCAAAACATACCGTGAGCCTGTCTGAGCCCAGGGACTCTCTGAGCACCTTCTCAGCACCAGGCTTTGTGCTTGGTGTTTCCTCATAGTATTTTTTTTTTTTTTAAAGATTTTATTGGGGAATTGGCGGAGGGGAACAGCGTTGGGGAATCAGGGAAGGGGAACAGACAAGTTGCTGTCTTTTTCTTCTTCAGTTTAGTTGCGGAGGATGTTGCTTCACTGGCCCATGTTGGTATCGTCATTGCGCTCTTCCCAGATGAAGCAGATCGGTCGCTGGCCTCTGGATGTCGCTCACCGCGGCTATTGACAGCTCACGCTGGCTGCAGGCCACTCACTGTAGCCTATGGCAGCCCACTGCAGCAGGGGGTGCAGTCCACACCATCACCCAGGCTCGCACAGCCCTGCTCCAGGTGGAGCTGTTGTTAGCTGTAGAGGGCAGTGTCACTGGCCCTCATGTGGGATCCGAACCGGGGCCGCTGACATCCCAAAACCAGCACTTAACCAATGCGCCACTCGGCCGGCCCTCCTCATAGTATTTTGATAAAGCAGGTGTTGTCCCCACTTTCCAGATGAGGAAACTGAGACTTTGGACAGGTAAAATAACTTGCCCACGTCAGACAGCAGTAAGAGACAGAATCATGACTTGATCAGGGCTGACTCTAAGAATGTGTGCTTTTTATTTATTACCCAGGAGCCTCTGCAACTTTGCTGTTTTGGAGCCTCAGAAAGATGGCCTCTCCTGGGTCTCTGCAGCAGTAGTGTTGTACCCCAATGCAAGAATTGATTATCAAGGCTGACCCCCATGCCCCAGTATCTCAGCCCCAGCAGCAGAGCGTCAGGGGATTCACACAGCAAGGCATGCAAGGCCCCTGCTGCAGCAGTGATCTGCATGGAGTGCTCCCCGCTGCCCTCCCCCCTCCCCCAGCCCATTGTCTCTCCAGGAGACAATACAGATAAAGGACCCAGCCTAGTGGGCTGCCTGCATCAATCTGTAACCATGGAAACCCCTAAGGAGACAATTCCAAAGCCCTCCCAGCCACCCTCCACCCTGCAGCTGTGGCTCCAGGAACCCAGCCTCCAGCAGAAGGGGCCTGGCTGATAATTGCCGCCCCCTACCATTACTACCACCAAATGGGACACAGCTGGGCTCCCCTCCACGCACATCCTTCCCCGACCTCCAACCCCCAATCCCAGAACTGGTGTTGGCAAAGGGGCTTTAGATGCGTTTAAGGCCTAAACCTTATTTCTTTTGCAAGGTCAGTTCCAAGAGGTTCTACGCACTGGCGAGATATGTCCTTGATCGCAGGGTTGGGCATAGGGGAAAAAAATGGGCTGGGCAGAATTCTTAACCATGAACAGTCCACGAGGGCTGGGGCTGAGGTCCTCAGCACATGACTTCCCTCTGGTGGCCAGTTGCTGCAATTGTCAGCTGAGGCTCTGGAGAGGAACAAAAATGACCTCTTCTTCCTGGTATCAACTGTGTTCCAGATGCCCACACACAAGATCTGATTATCACAATCACCCTATTAGGTGGGTGTTCTCATCCAGCTTTATACGTGCTGAAGCCAAGGCTTTCAGAAGACATGCAGAAGGAAGGATACAGAGCAGAGGGGTCGAGAGGGTTAGCCTGTTCCACCATCACCAGCCCTGTGACCTTGAACAAATTACCTTGAACAAATTACCTAAATTCCCCTGAGTCTTGGTTTCTTATCTGTAAAGTGGGAATGATAATAATACATACCTCATAGGGATGTTATGATGATTATATGAGTTAAGATTGATAAGCCTTCAGAACTGGGACTGGCACATAGTAAATAAAATTCCAGGACCTGATACTCTAGCTGTATGCCTTCAGGCATATCATTGAACTACTCCTGGCCTCAGTTCTTTTACCTGTAAAATGGGGCTAATTATGACTTCCTCATAGAGCTGTGGAGATAATTAAAGTAGATTTGGGGTGGGAATGTGCTCACTCTGCTATGATTAGCATAATTTTTTTGATCTGCTTTTGCAGGGAGGAATAATCATGGGGGAGGGGAATGGATGAGGTTAGAAAAGGAAAAATTAAGGGCCGGCCCAGTGGTGCAGTGGTTAAGCGCTGGCTTGGGAGGTCAGCGGCCCCAGTTTGGGTCCCACATGAGGGCCAGTGACACTGCCCTCAAAAAAAAAAAAAAAGAAAAGTTATGCTACCCCACAGGCCAGGAAAAGGAGATACCTGAGAATTTGGATCCCCTTTTCCCCCCATGCAGAATCAGAATCACAGAGAGACTGACAGTGGCCAGGGACTTTCCCGGGAAGAGATAGGGAGTGGTCTTTCACTTATTGCAAACACCTTTCACTGAGTTCAGTTCAGTAGTTAATTCTTATGCTTCTACCGTGATGGCCACTGGGCTGGATATTCAGGTGTGAAGATAAAGAGGAAAAGGAGCATCTTAAATTTGGCAGAGAAGATAGAACAGAAAAACAACTGTAATTACAATGTGAATTGATGACAGACTGACAGGAGGTGGGGAGCAGGGTCAGAATCAGCTTCTGAGCAGTGGGTGGCAAAAGCTGTCAGCACCACCTGGACTCTAAAGACTGAGCGCCTTGCTTATTTCAACAGAGTTCTGAGACTTATTTTTCGGTGATAGTAATTTGATCTGGAGTCTTGATTTTGCATCTCGGGTTTCCATTCTGTTAGTCGGAGGAATTAAAATATACCCATTCTTATTGATGTTGTTTGAGCTTATGTGAGCATATGGGGTATGCAGCATTCTAAATGACTTGTGTATCTGAGAAACTTGTGTCTGAGGGCAGGCCTTTTGTTCTGGTGGAAGAGGTAGAGAGAGACACCCCAAGCAGGGGGAACAGCATGGGCGAACAGGGAGATCAGGGAGGTCAGAGATGAAGTCTGAAAAAGTGTGTGTGATCAGAACTTAAGGTCTCCGTGTGACAGGAGCTGCAGATCAGAGGGGCCAGGGTTGGGGTGGCCAGGCTACAGTGGGGAACTACTTGCCAAACCTTAAGTTAGAGAGTTCCAGCAAGGATAAAAAAGGAATACATTGATAGTCACAGGAATGGTAAGAGGCGCTTCCTCAAGCTCCTCGGGGCACCACTATTGGGACCTGAATCCGAATACCCTCCTCCAATGTGAGGTCACCACCGCAGGACTAACATCTGTGAAAAACATCTCCAGGGCCTGGAAACATCTGGGAAGAATCTGGCCAACCTAGTAGCCCTGACCTTCCCAGCAGGGATGCATCTTTCACATCCTTTTTCTCCTCCCCAAGTCCATAGGGGGTTAACTTGTTGACTAGATTAGACAGCCTCCGGGCCTTTGGCAGGCGCTGGCATTCACCTCTAGATGGCAGCCTTAACCCTTAAACCCAGAAGCCAGAGAGCAGGGAAAAGGAAATAACAAATAGGAAGGGTGAGCATCCACCCGCTCAGGTGTGCATCCTTATCTCTAGTTCACAGTTCCTCTGAGGGGTGAAGCCACCTATCAGAAGTCGCACAGATCGGCGGGCACAGTGGGACTCCCTTTCTCTGACCTCAGTTTCTTTTTTTTTTTTAAAGATTTTATTGGGGGATTGGGGGAGGGGAACAACGTTGGAGAATCCGGGAAGGGGAACTGACAAGTTGCTGTCCTTTTGTTCTTCAGTCTAGTTGTGGAGGACGTCACTTCACTGGCCCAAGTTGGTATCGTCATTGCACTCTTCCCGGGTGAGGCAGATTGTTCGCCGGCCTCTGGATGGCCACTCACTGTAGCCTATGGCAGCCCACTGCAGCAGGGGCTGCAGCCTACACCGTCACCGGGGCTTATGCAGCCCAGCTTCAGGTGGAGCTGTTGTTAGCTGTAGAGGGCAGTGTCACTGGCCCTCATATGTGGGATCTGAACCAGGGCCATTGGCATCCCAAGCCAGCTCTTAACCAATGTGCCACTTGGCCGGCCCTGACCTCAGTTTCTTTATCTGTGAGATGAAACTGACCCACCCCTAATCTGCTTTCCATTTCTATAGATTTGCCTATCTATTTTGGACATTCACATAAATGAAATCATACAATACGTATATGGCATTTTGTGTCTGGTTTCTTTCACTTAGCATAAAGTTTTAAAGGTTTATCCATTTAGTAGCATATATCAGTGCTTCATTCCTTTTTGTGGCTGAACTAATATTCCATTGTATGGTTACACCACATTTGTTTATCAATTCATCAGCTGATGGACATTTGGGTTGTTTCCACTTTTCGGTTATTATGAACAATGCTGCTGTGAACATTCAGGTACATGTTTCTGTGTGAACATTTGTTGTCAGTTTCTGCAGGTATATATCTAGGAGTGGAATTCCTGGGTCATATGATAACTCTGGGTATAACTTTAGAGGAATTGCCCAACTGTTTTCCAAAGTGGCTGGACCAATTAACATCCTCACTAGCATTATATGAGGTTTTCAGTTTCTCCATATCCTGACCAAACACTTGTTATTGTCAGTCTTTTTTTTTTTAAGAAATTTTATTGGGGAGCAGTGTGTTTTTCCAGGATCCATCAACTTCAAATCAAGTCATTGTCTTCAATCTAAGTTGTAGAGGGTGCAGCTCCGTGGTCCATGAGGGGACTGAACAGGAATCCTTGGTGTTATGAGCCTAATCACCTGAGCTAAACGGCCAACCCAGTCTTTATTTATTTTTTTTTTTTTTAAGATTTTTATTGGGGAAGGGGAACAGTGTTGGGGAATTGGGGAAGGGGAACAGCCAAGCTGTTGTTAGGAGCACGTGCTCCTAACCCGTGTTAGGAGCACAGCTGAGCCATCCTGCCATCTGTTTGCAGCTCAGCTTGGGCACAGCTCACTGGCCCATGTGGGAATCGAACCGGCGACCCTGTTGCTCAGAGCTCACGCTGTAAACCAACTGAACCACTCGGCCAGTCCCCAGTCTTTTTGGTTATAGCCATCGCATTGGGTGGGAATCTCATTGTGGTTTTTCAAACGTTCATGTAGTATTTACTATGTGTTAGTTCAGAGAATCCATGAACCTTACATTCCAACAATTTTTCCAGTAAAAGTGTTATCACTAGCAGAACTTCCCCAAAGTAGCAACTTGTTTCTTTTCTTTTTTTTTTAACCCTTTTCTCTCCAATTACCTAAGTAATATATGCTTATTGTACAATAGTTAGAAAAAACTATGCAGAGAAGCACAAAGAAGATGGAGCAAAGAGTTGTCCTCCTTTCCCATCACTTCAATATGGCTTCTCTTTGACTTTGGATTCATGTAAACAGGTAACACACTGGGGAGCCTTGGAACAAGAGGTCTGTGTCTTCAGGAAGCTTCTCTGCAGCATTTTGTATTTTCATAAATTAGACTTTGTTTGTGTTTTTTTTGTTTTTTTGTTTTTTTTTGAGGGCAGTGTCACTGGCCCTCATATGTGGGACCCAAAAACCAGGGCCGCTGGCTTCTCAAGCCAGCGCTTAACCACTGCGCCACTCGGCTGGCCCCATAAATTAGACTTTGAACAGAGGGAATCTGAGGCATTTTTCAGGAGAAGATAAACCAGGGATGATGAGGGACACCACTGGAATAGGAGTTTGCTTTGGGGGCTTTTCCAGGGCTTCTAGGCCTGGCTGGAACAGGGGCTTCCTCCTTTACCTGCTGTGCAACCTCAAGCAAGTCACTTAATGTTCCCCATGCCTCACTTCCTCATCTGGAAAATGGGACTATGCATCCCTCATTTATCTAGTTAAGGGGCACACTCCACACCCAACAATGTCTGCAGCCCTGGAAAGCTAGTTCATTGGCAGAACGTACCCTCTTTTACATAGGGTACTAGAGCTAAATTCTTTGTTCACAATCGCTCAGTGCCTTGGGAGACAGAAATCTGAGTTCTGATCCTGGTTTCATTTAATCAGCCCTCAGTCAAGTCTTTTTACATGTTTGAGCCTCAGTTTCCTCAACAGTCCAAATCGTACCTATGTTATAGGGTAGATCGGAGTTTTCAACATAATGATGCACGTAAAGTCTCTGGCTGGGTGCTTTATACTGAGAAAGTGCTTGAGAAATATGAGCTATTATCACTGTCCTCACTGACTGCAGCCACACTATGTACCTGGCACTCTCAGGGAGGTGGGCTCAAAGGTGAAAATGGAGCTTGGGTTCTGCTCCCCAGGAGTCTGAAGTGTCACTGGCTGTCTGACTTCAGACTCTTTGCTCCTGTCATTCTACCATTTGAGTTTGGGCCTTGAAGGATGACGGATCAGATTTGAGCACATGGAGATGAAAGGGAGGAGGGGCCTTGTGTATATGGAGCCATGTAAGCAAAGCCTGGGAAATGGGAAAGTGCAGAGTATGTCAACAAAAGAAATGTCCAAACCTGTAGAGAATTTTTATGAGTTTATTTGAGCCAAACTGACGCCATATGCTGGGGGTGGTGGTGGTGGGTGGGGCAAGATCTCAAAAGCTCCAGAGAATAACAGTTTTGCAGTTTCTTTCATGTATTTGAATGTAGATGGACATGGGAGAAAGCAAGTTGAGGATTGGATTACAGGATAGTTATGTCCTGTAGGGTTAATACCCCTTTCGAGGAGTATTCTGGCATTTCAAGTGTGTTAACCTAGATTAGCAACAACAATGGAGAGGGCTGGCTTAAATTTTTCCCTAAAGAAGTTATATGCCTGGGGTGAGACTACCCACCATGACCTGCCCAGTTAGGAATTTATGATCAGATTACCCTGTGAGGTTACTTTCCATAGAATCCCTTTTTTCCATCCACAGGTATCCATGGAAAACTGCAAGCATTTTAGTAGCTTTGCAGGTGAGGGCTTTGTCTGGTTTATCTCACAAACTTTAGCTAAAGGATATTGAGTACCCACTGTGCATGCAATCCTCTGAAGATTTTATATCCAATGCCTTATTGATCCTCACAGTAAGTGGAAAGGTCACCTTTGCCATTCTCATTTCAAAGATGAGGAAATTGAAGCTCAGAGAAGTCCAGCAGCCTGACCAAGAGTACAGTGCTACAGGCAGATGGGGCAGGAATTCAAGGTCAGGGTGACAGACTGCAGATCTGTGCCCCACATCTTTTACAGGAATCAATTCCCAGGCAGTGAAACTTTAAAGCCAGCCCCAGCTGCCAGAAACTCAACCACAGAGACCTGGCTCTCACCCCTTTGCTGGCTCCCTTTTGTCTCAGCCCCACCCTGCCACCCCCATTTCCCTTCCTGGCCCTGAGGCCCCACCCCTTCCTCAGACCTGTTCTTCTACAATTACTTCCAGGTTCCCACATCTGTAAAATGGGGATAAAAAGAGTGTCTGTCTCAGAAGGGTGCTATGAGGATCAGGGGAGATGCCCAAGTGCTTGGAGCCCAGCACACAGCAGGTTCTCATAAATATTAACGATTTTCAAAACCACCACCATTTCAATAGTGTCTCTGAAGTCCTGTGAAATAGGCTGCATGGAAGCATTATCTGAGATGTGGAGCAACAGTTCTTCCAGAATCACTCAGATAGGAAGTAGAGAGTGGGACTTGACATTTTTTTTTTTTTTTTTTTTGAGGGCAGTGTCACTGGCCCTCACATGTGGGACCCAAACCAGGGCCGCTGGCTTCCCAAGCCAGCGCCCAACCACTGCGCCACTCGGCCGGCCCGAGAGTGGGACTTGAATTGGGGCTTCCTTGCCACTCCTTGCTGGGAAGATGAGCTAACTATATAATCTATATTTATTATATCCACCTTCTGCATGCAAAGCCAGACCCTACATGCTGAGGGGCATTCAGAAAGAGATACCACCTGATCCCTCGAGAAAGTTTAGAATTGATAAACAAGGCATGGAAACAAAGCCTTGTTTGTTGAGACAACACACAGGGTCCAAAGAGTGCAAGGGGTACTCTGGTAAAGGGGAGGCAGGCACAGAAGGCTTCCTGGAGAGGGTGATGTTTAAACTGGGCCTTGAGGGACCAGTAAAATATGTCAACTGGAGTGAAGAGGTCTGTGTACTGGAGAAAAGGCCAGAGATGTAACCACAGCTACCATTTCTTGAGGTTCCTTATGAATAGAGCTCTATGCTGAGAGCTTTATTTACATTCATTATCTCATTAGATATCCCGAGTCTTACGAGGTGGGTTATTAGGAACGAGACACATAGCTAGTAAAAGTGATAGGGCCTGGGTTTAAACCCAAGGCTGCTGCAAAATCTGGGTTTTTAATCACTATGCCTTATTACCACCTCAGCCTCACTATATGAGGATGAGGATCAGGGCTTAAGCTGGGGGCTGATTCTGAATACCAGGCTCAGACATTTAAAAAAAATCACCGGGCAGGAATCAGCAGACCTGGAATTTAACAGCAGTTTCTAGCAGCTCTGCCAATCACTATCCAAAGTCACTTCTCTGAGCCTCAGCATCTCTAAACTAGAGAGAAAAGGAATGTAAATGGATTACCAATAATGAAGGTTCTTAAAGAGGAAGAAAAGCTCTGTGACAAAAGGATTGTTTAGGAGAAACCTGGAGATATTCAAATGTTTACTGAGTGTTGGTTTCTGGGAATACAACTGTGAACCAGTCAGCTCTGCACTCTGGACCCCCCACCCTCACCCCACCCCATTCATGCCTGCAAGGGCACAGCTCAGGAGAGTTGGGGAGGAATCTCTTACTGAACAAACAAGGGCTGGGGAGCTGGTCTGTCCCAGATTGGACTGCTAGTTCTCAAATCAGCACATCTCTCGGTGTGAGCTGGAGCAAGTTACCTAGCCTCTCAGACTTTCCATCTTCACCACGAAGATCCTCATTCCTCTTCCCGAGATTGTTGGATTAAATTAAACACATGTAATCATCTAGCAGGGTGCTGGGCATATTGTAGGCGCCCAATATATATTAGTTTTCTCCTATGAAAAGGTATGTTAGGCTCCGCGCCTCGCCTCCGTGCCAAGAAAAAGAACGGGTTCCTAGCTTTCATTTTAGCTGGGGGAAAAGGATAGAAATGCATATATGCTGGCTAAGCAACCTAGCCAACTAACAAAAGGCCCTGCGGCCTGCGTAATGTACTGCTGGATCTGGGTTCAGGTCAGACCCCGGGGCCAAAATGCGCTTCCCCCCCCCAGGGAATTCGGACGCATTCCCCAGCGCACTCCGCACTGCTCCGCTGCCTCTGCACGGTACGGGAACCATCCTCCCAGTCGGTTTCGCGAGCGACATCAAGTGTGGCGGCCCCTTTAAGCAGCAAAACGTGTGTTGCACTCGCCGCCTGGGGACTGGTCCTTTCCGGGGGGTGGAGCCTATGCATGTTGCAGCGACCAACGGAAAAGCGGCATTTTCCGCGGGCGATCCGAATTTCGCGGCACGCAGTTTGGCGCTAAAAAAAAAAAAAAAAAAAAAAGAGGCAGAGAAAAGCTCAGGGACTAAGAGTGAGAGGCTGTGGGTGCAATCGGCCTCTCTTCCTGTGTCCGAGCGCATTGCTTCTCCGTCGAGCCCGCGGGCACCCCAGAGACCCCTCCCCGCAGCTAGCCAAACCCCAGGCGCCGAGGCCTTCAGCGCCGTCGGGTTGTCCCGGGTCTCGGCCAGCCTTGGGGCGGGGCAGCCCCTGACTGTGCTGCCGCCGCAGCCGCCGGGCGATCTCCAAGCGGGGATCTCCAAGCGCAACTCGGTTCGGCCGCGGGCCAGGAGGGGAGGGTCCGGCCTTGCCCGGCAGGCGTCCATTGGCGGCTTCTCCCGGCCTGCACTCCATGCCACGGGCCGTGTGAGCCGCCGGGCTTCCGAGCCCGCAGGTGCCCGCAGGCGCGCCAAGGGAGGGGGCGCTGGACTTGCGATGCTGCGAGGGCCCCGGGCCCTGGCTCCGGCCGCTGGGCCACCCCTGGCGGGGATGCCCGCGATGAGCCCCACCGAGCTGTGGCCACCCTGCCTAGGCAGCCCCCAGCTCTACCCGGTCACCACTACCTACTACACCCCGCTGTATCCGCAGATCGTGCCGCCCACTGCGGGCACCTGCCTCGACGCCACCCCCCACGGACCGGAGGGCCCAGCTGTGCGATGCGTGCCGGCTGGCCGGCTGCCGGTAATTCTGGGGACCCCCCACCCACCCACCGCTTCCCCCTATGCTTTCCGGGTGTGGGAAAGGAGGGAGGGGCGCCTGGGACCCAGTATGAGTGAAGCAGATCAAGTTTGGGGAGGGAGAAGGGGAACTTTCAGCTTTCAGAACAAACCATTATCCCAATATCTGAGTAGAAGAGTCCTTCATTTTCAGACTTGGGATAAAATAACTTCATCCATTGAATTGTGAGTGTGGAGACCTAACCCACTACCCCCAGTGCACCCTGTGACCTTGTGGGGAGCCCAGGGAGCCAACTTTGCTGTCATTCATTCATTCTTCATTCATTGTTTGGCCCAGAGACCAGTACTGCGCACCTGCTATTGTGCTGGCACAGAGCTAGGCCTGGAGATACTGTGGGGACTTTAAAATGGGGGGTGGTCTCTCAGATCCAGTCTGACTTGGACAGACTCCAAATTTTCCATCCAGCTAACTCCTTCCCAATTATCTGCCCTAGGTCCTCCCCCAGGCCTAGTCTTCCAGACAGCCAGTAGCAGGTGCAGGTTGGGGGCAGCTCCCCTGGGGTTCATGTTCAGATTGACTGTTCCCTCCTCAAGCCCCCAGGCCTGTTGCCAGGGAGGGCCCAAATTGTGGTGGCACTAGGCACAGGGTGTGTTTTGTGGGAGCGGAATGCCTGGATGGAGCCCAAGAGAATCTAAACAACCATAGGGTGGGGATGGAGTGGGAAAAGTCCTAGGGGCATGGGGGTGGTGGTTGAAGAGCCTGGTTTCTGGTCTTAACTGCCACTAAATTCACTCCGTGTCCTTGGACAAATGTTGGCCCCAGTCTGGGCTTCAGTTTCATTTTCTTGAAAATGCATGTATGCATGGAATAGCTATGGAGCTAACTCATTTCCAATCACTTCCAGCTCCAGGTCCTGGGTTATGGAAGCAGGCTCCAGGAAGAGGTGCTGGGAGTATTACTGGTTTACTTAGTCTTGAGTGGTACAGGGATAAGACCACCCCCCTTGAGACATCTGGTCAGATCAGTGTTAGTCTACAGACACAGACCTACCCCCACCAGCCACTTCTGGATCTAGGCAGAGCCCCAACTCCCTGCTACTGGAATCATGCTTTGCTCATGTTCACGGCTTTAACTTTCCCAGAGCCTTTCCTGCATATTATTTCCAACTAGGAGAAAGGAGGCAGAAGAGGTGTTACCATTTCACAGGTCTAGCAGCCAAGGATAACTGGGTATCTATGTTGTGTTCAGCATCTTAAAGCCTAAAACCGTTTTGGACCCTGTGGAGTAGATGACATTAGTAGCTTCATATTGCAGGGGGAAACTGAGGCTCAGAGAGGGAATGTGACCTGCCTGCGGTCATACAGGGAGATGTATGACCCACAGGCAGGTGGTCATTAGTCTCTTCTCTGCAGTCTTGACTTTCCCCAGGACTCCTGGACTTAGGAGCTAGGTACCACTCAGGAAGGGGCTCAGTGGCTGGCCCAGTCTCCTCTGGCCAGCTGCTTTCAGGCACCCAGGCAGAGTTTCAGTAACAGCTGTGGTTTTAAACTGCTTCCCTTCCAGAGGAGCCCAAGTGCATCTGTTTGTACCTCCCTCCCTGAGGGGCTCAGTGTTCACAGCAAGAATGACTCTCTTTTACTGAATGCCTCTTGTGTGCCAGGCACTGCTTGGCACTCTTCACATTCATTATCTCGGTCAAGATGCTTGGGATGAGGCATCTTACAGATGAGGAAACTGAGCGGAGACATGAAGTCATGTCTTGTTCAAGTCACAAGCCACGAGGTGGGAGAGTCTCCTTGTATCATGACCACCCTAAAAGCCTACCAGGTCAGTCCCCAGATGCATGGTGCTCCCAGCCCTGTGGACAGGCCTTGGCCCCCTGCTTACTCATTTACCAGGGTGTGACCTGGAGCAGCTCCAAACCCAAACCTGGGTGTGGCTGCTTGCTTTGTGGCCAGGCTGCAAAGTGCAGGGTGAACAGGATTTGTCAGCCAGATGCTGTTTAAAGGGACCTCAGGCACTGCCCAGGGATGGCAGCCAAGTTCAATGGCAGAATGAAGGCCAGAGCCCAGGTCTGCTCACTTCCTGTCTAGTGCTCTTTCCACCACTCTTTGGAGAAAGAGTGGGATGCTTGTCTGGCCAGGCATACCGCATCATTGTCTTTCATCCCTGCAGGGACCTGTGAGGAGGGTGGGAATCTGCACAGTTCTCCTTTCCTTTTAATTTGTAAGTTCCAAATTTCCTCTGAGAACCATGAAAGAAAATGAACACTTTAATAAACACCCCTACAAGGCAGGTCGGATGAGGAAATGTAGACTCAGAGAGGCAAGGCAGTGAGTCCTAGGCCACCCAGCAGCAGATCTGGGACCTGGAGGTGGAGCTCTCAACACCTTATACTTGCCCCTTTCCCTACTGTCTCACTTAGGACTTGGGGCTTAGGAGTGGCCTGGTTCCACTCCCTGTGTGGCCTTGGGCAAGTCACTTCCCTTCCTCTAAGCCCTGGTTTCCTCACCTTGCTGCCCCTAGTGGGGTTGTTTCTGGTGGGCTCTGGCTCTCTCGCTTCTGGGGCTGCCTGAGGAAGGAGCTCTGTTGGCCAGGTGGCCTTGAATCTTAACCAGGCTATTAGGAAACAGCCAAAGGGGCTGCCTCAGATGTCCCAGTTTAGAGCCAAACTGGCTGGCTCTGGGTGTGGTCCCAGACCGTTGCACATCCCTGTCTTTTCAGCTTACCTCTGAACTTTCCCCTTGCTGGTGCCCCTGACACTTAAGTGATAGTACTTGGCTGCACTGTCTTACTGAGTCCTCAGCAGAGGTAGAACAGATTATCCTCATTTTACAGGTGGGGCTCAAGAGGTCAACTGATTTGCCCAGCTCACTCAGCTAAGAAGCGGGTGGAAGGGCTAGATAGAAACCCAGGGTGGTCTGCCTCCAAGACCTGTGCTTGGCCTCTCCTTGGTCCTTATCCTTCGGGGCTTGTCATCTGCCACTACTGTTCTGTACACTCAGGCTCATCCATGAGCTGATTTTTCTCTGGGCAGTGCCCAAAGGTGTCAGAAAGATGTTCTTGGGTAGGGGACACTTTGCTGCTTAGGGACTCAGAGTACAGGATAAGGGTGAGGGAGAATGAGAGAAGCGGGGGCGGGGGCGCTGGTGGTTTTTGTGTGTGTGTATGTAAAGTGATGGGGGCAGGTGGGTGTAGCCAGGCCTTGGCTCAAATTCCAGCAAATTCTGGGGGAACGTGTGTGGGACAGAGCTGAGGCAGCCTGGTACATGGCTTTGGAATCAGACAGACCTGGGTTCAAACTCTACCTCTGCCCTTTGTCTGTGTGACCTTGGGCACATGGCTTAACCTCTCTGAGTCTCCACTTCTTGTCTGCCAAGAGAGATTGCCAGTACTGATGATGTTGCAGGACTGATGAGCATGTGACAGGCCCAGCATAGGTCTCTGGTCTAGTTACTCCCCTCCTTCTCCCCACTCTTCAGGTAGTGCGGATTCCTTGGCGTGTTCTGTGAACTCAGTAGGGGCTGGCTCCTGTCAAGTGGGAGAGGTAGATGGGGTTGGGGAGATTCTGTGTTGCCTCACCTCTGCTTCAGAACTCAGCCTGACTTCCCTTCTTCTCCCTGCCCTTGGGGTTCCTTTTGAGGAATGAAGGATTCTGGGATCAATAACCTCCATCAGGATTGATAAAGGCTTTGGAGCTTACCAAGTTTTAGTTACTTCAACTGTAAAATGGGGATTAGTGGTGTTGGAAAGATTTCGGTGAGGTGATGAATGTTGGGGTTTGGCCCAGGACATGTGGAAGTTCTCAGCGAATGATTAGGGCCTTTCTCTAGAGATGAGATGGGGCTAGAGTAGGTCACCTTCCCTAGAATCTAGGAAGTTGCCAGCTGGGAGGTTAGAAAAGGAATATTCCAGAAAGTCTTCAAGAGGAATGAGCAGGGAGGTGTTTGGATCGTGTCCAGGTCTGGGTAGGTGTGGGAGAGAAACATCATGTCCAGGTTCCTCAAACCAAGTAGCAGGGCTCTTCAAAGCAGCTGGAAGACTTCCTGGAGGAGGTGGGGGGGCAGTACAAAGGGGAGCTGACAGCAGGAAGAACTGTCATCATTCCCCACACCTGTCAGCCCAGCTGTGCTCAGCAGCGGTTAGAAGTCTCACCCTGCTGAGCATGACCTCACCACCAAAGGTTAAAATAGGCCTCTGTCCCAACCAGGGTAGGGGTGAGTGGATGACTGGGGGAAAAGGAGAGGAAGAATATGCGCCCAGCGACCCCCCAGAAGGGTGTGTCAAGAAAGAGGCAGAGACTGAATTTTAGGGAAGGGACACTGCATTTCCTGAACACCTACTGTGTCCTAAACCACAAGCTGAACAGTTTACAGAAGTCATCTTCTTGAATCTTTATAATGGCCCCTTGATGGAGGTATTTTTTGCCCCATTTTACAGAAGAGAAAACTGAGGCTCCTAGATCTGGAGCATTTCCTCAAGTCACACAGTGAGTCTGTGAAGGAACTGGGAGATGCAAGCCCAGGTCTCTGACCTCAGTGCCCCAGTGCCCTAGCCCTGCCCCTGCTCAGCCCTAACCAGGAGAGAGGCCCCTTCCGGGCCAGTGCAGCTTTTGGGCCTAATTAGGGCTGGGTGGCAATGGGGTGGAGAGGAGCAGATGGGTCTGCGGTTTGATTTCCCCAGCAGGTGTTGCCCAAGCTTGGCGGGAACAAGGAGGGGGAGCTGGGGGACTTCAGCTGTTTGTCCTTAAGACACAGGGGACGGATTCATTGTCTGCCCCTCTCAGCAAAGAGAAGGGCAAATGGAGTCTATTCAGGAGGCCCGGAGGCCCTTGCGCTGGAGCCCCAAACATGGGGGTGGGGGACATTTGCACTGCTTCCCAATGTGGGTACCTCCCTGGGGTGTGGCACCGATCCAGGAAGTCCCCTAGGCCTGGGCGGATGCCCAGCCCCACCCTGATAAGAGCCAGCTGTGGAGCTGTGATGGGCACCCAGTCTGGTTGGGCCAGCTGCTTTTGGGGGGGGGAGGGGGCTCTCCCCAGCCTGATGTGGTTTAGGCCCCACCCATTCCTTCCTCCCTGCATCATCCCCTGTGTATGGTGGGGGAGGGAGAAGTAGACATGGAAATGATCTTGGGGCCTGTTATTAACGAACCCTGAGCTCTTCTTGGCCAGCCTGGATTTGGTAGGGTCTCAAGTGCCTGGGCCTCAGAGGATGGGAATGTTGTGTGTCTCTCAGAAAACAGGACTTCCTACCCCTGAAAGCTCACTTTTCAGATCACTTACCAAGTACAGTGATGTTTCACCAGGAGAGGTGGTAAACCGAGGCAGGAGGTGGCTGCTGGGGCCAGTGCTTTGGCCCCAGATTGGGAAAAGGCTGAAGGAAGAATGATTCTCAAACTCTGCTTCTCTTCCCCTCTCCAAGGCGAAAAGGAAGCTGGACCTGGAGGGGATCGGGAAACCCGCAGTCCTGGAATTTCAGACTCCCAAGGGGAAGTGCATTAGAGTGGACAGCCTCCCTAGCCCCCAAAGTAAGCTGTGCTGATGGGACATCTAGGGGCGGGCTCAGGAGACTGGGGGTGGGGTGGCAGGGGCAGAGGGCAGCAGCCCTGCCCAAATCATTAGTAGTAATATTTGTAGCACACTTCCCGGTTTATAAAACAGTTTCCTGTGTGTTTTCTCACTGGATCCTGCCAGGTAGGTAGGATTACCCCCCTTTTACTGATGAGGCACCTTAAAACTCAGAGCTTGAATGGCTTGCCCAAGGTCACACGGCTAGTAAGTACAGCCAGGACTAAAGCCTAGCCTTGTACTGCTTTTCTCGCACCATACGTTGCTCTTGTGATCTAAACGTGATGACCAACGATTTATTTGGGAGCTTAGTATTTTTTAAAAGTTTTTACATTTAGTTCAGTTTGACCTTTTTTAAAAGAGATAATCCAGCTCGGGGAGGAGCAGGGTCTTTCTCCCACATGCAGACAGCCAAGTAAGGGATTCAGAGGGAAGTGAAGCTTGCATTAATCCAATCCATGCTACCTTAGAGATTTTAAGATCCAGAGGCTGCCAAGGTGGTGACTTCCTAAAGCTAAGTTGGAAGGAATTTCCACCTCTTCACATTTTCAGTCAATATTCCGGTTAGAGCAGGAATTTCAGCACCTGTGTTAGGGAGGAGGCGGAAAGCCAATTTTGGGGCGGGGGTCAGAGACCTAATGAAGAAGGTATATGACTGGTGGGAAGCACGACAGGAATTTGGGGGTCTGGGCAGGGCTGTGCCCTGACCTGACTGGCCCCTCCTTTTCTGTGAACCTTGGTTGTGTCATCTTTAAAATGAAGTACAGCTAGATCAGTAATAGCAAAAAAGTTTCCTTTCCAATTGATTGGTAGAGGCTGCCCAAAGCTCTTAGTCAAAGGATCCTACGTGCACTCATCAGTTAGTAATGTCTGCCATGGATGCAAAAGTTGAGAAAGCAGTCTGTGTGCCAAATACCAGTCATGTATATGTTAAACTATTCTAAAGTTCCCTTCTAGAGTAATCTGAGACTCTCTAAAACTCAGTTTCCTGAACTAATTTGGCCACTAACTTGCTATATGACTTGCAAGTCACTTGATTGCAAAAGTCCTGTTGTGGTTTAAGATGCTGCAGCTGAGATGTGGTCTTGTGACATCAGCTTATTAAGAAACGGACCTCTTTTAATGAACCTGCCCCATTTGATATTATAGGACTGACTCCTCTCAGGTAACCATTAGGCTCCATGTGGAAAGAAAAGGCAAGTCCATAAAAATGTTCTCAAACCCGAGGTCATCATTCCCTCCCTACCCTAATTCCAAATTTCTGCATTAACTGACAAGATGGGGTAATGGTTAAGAAGAAAGACTCTGGAGCCAGACTGTCTGGATTTAAATCCCAGTTTTGCAACTTTCTAGCTGAGTGAGCTGAGCAAGTTACTTAATCTGTCTGTGCCTCAGTATTGTCCTCTATAAAATGGGGATGGTTATACACCAAACTTATTCTGTGTTGTAAGGATTAAATTTGTTTTATATGGAAAAGTGTTTAGAACAGTGACCTACACTCAGGAAGCATTATTATTATTCATGATAGTGATGGTGGTGATATGGCTGCCCAAAGCTGTGGTGGAAAGGTCCTCTGAACTAGGAGTTAGGACACCTGGTTGTTGGCCCTAATACTACTCTTTGATTGTGAGACCTTAAGCAAATCACTTTCTCTCTCTAGGTATCAGGTTCCCTATTTGGACAATGGTGGTGAATGACTGCCTGTCTCACAGTACTCTAACTGGAAAGTGGGTGCTTTTGTGAAGGGTGGTATTTAATGGGTCCAGGTCAATGGAGGAGGCTCACCAGGCTGACCCTTTCTGAGCAGTGACTGGGCCCCTTTCCTTCTTAGCTCCCAAGTCCCCTGGGGAGAAGTCTCGGTATGACACGTCGCTGGGACTGCTCACCAAGAAGTTCATCTACCTACTGAGAGAGTCCAAGGATGGGGTCCTGGATCTGAACTGGGCTGCGGAGGTGCTGGATGTGCAAAAGCGGCGTATCTATGACATCACCAACGTGCTGGAGGGCATCCAGCTCATCCGCAAGAAGGCCAAGAACAACATCCAGTGTGTGTGAGTGCTTGGCCTGGGGCTGCTGGCGCCGATGGGTGCACATGCTGGGGTAGAGCCACAGGCAATTCCCAGTGGATGTGCCTGTTAGGGGCGGGGCTGAGAGCAACATCCAATGGGCACAAGTGCTGGGGGTGGACTCAGAGCAACATCCAATAGGCTTACATGTTGGGGGTGGAACCAATGTATTTAAGAGCAGGTGGAAGAGCAGGTGTATATGCTGGAGTAATATTAGGAAAGCATGGCAGGGGCAGGGTGGAGAATGATTTCTAGGATGTGTAAAGGTCTGAGAGAGGACTCCATACTCTTGAGTCAGGGATCCCAAGATTCCCTTCTTCTAGTTTAGGAAAGTCCCCTGGGAGCTGGGCGGTAATAACCCAGACTCCCTCCAGCTCTAAGATAAGAGTACTCCAGGCCCATCTCCTCGCTTCTGCCAGGTCTTAAAGAGTAGACCTGCAGCCCCTGGCATGAACTCTAAGAGAACCTGGACAGGGGGATTAGAACTGAGGTCACTCCAGCTCCCTGGGGGATGCTGGGGCATAGCGTGTACAGATTTGAAAGCCCCCAAAAGTGGGGTGACTTCCTGATTTGTTTCTTTTCCCTAGCCCAACCCCCAAACCTCAAGTTCCAATCCCTGGCAGCTCCCTAGGAGCTGGACAGACCGCTGCTTTGCACCGTTGTAGACCATGTGAATGGCTTGACCTGGGGGTGGGGTTCCTCGGTGTGGACTGAGACTGACGCTGGGGGCTGCTCTGTTCCCAGAAGCAAGGGAATGTTTGAAGACCCCACCCAGCCTGGGAAGCAGCAGCAGCTAGGGCAGGAGCTGAAGGAGCTGATGAGCAAGGAGCAGGCCTTGGACCAGCTCATCCAGAGCTGCTCTCTGAACTTCAAGCACCTGATCGAGGACAAGGCCAACGAGAGATATCCTCTTTGGTTGGGAGAAGGGGTCAGGGAGCAGGGGCCTGTTAGATACTCATATCTATCCAGAGTTAATGTAATACCTCCCTGTAGGGACTAACTCAGCCTTGGGGTCTGGTATATCTGATTTTTTTTCCTGTCTCAGTGGCTTTTCCTCTCGACTCTATTGAAGTCACTTTCTCATAAAACTATAAGACAAGTGCATTTCTTTAAATCTGAAAAATGGAGAAAATTAAGAAATAGCGGCCACCTTAACACGGCTGTTGTTCTTTAACTGTACACAGGGTATGTGTTATTTAAATATAGTGTGTGACTGCTATACATAACATTTTATATCCTCCATTTAGTATATTACCATAGACATTTTTTTATGTGGTTACAAACCCTTCCTATTTGGTTGATCCACATGAAATGGTTGATATTGGACCATTCTTTAAAAATCTATAAAAAACAGCAATCTCATAGGGTTTAACTTCATATTTAAAATGGTTTGAGAATTTCCTACTCAGACTACACTTTTGTTTGTTGAGAAGCCTAAAACCGACATCTAGATTGATTCTAGATTGCTGCTTGTATAAAGCAACAAAATGATGAATGCCTTTGGATATAGAACATTTCCCTGTTTTTTTAAACTTATTTCCCTTGGTTAGATTGCTAGGATTGAATGATGAGGTCACAGAGCATGGTCTTTACTAAGGCTTTTCATACATTTTTTCCGAAATGGTTTCAGCATCTCACTGGTTTTTGGATATGACCTTGTATTTTTTTCAAGGGCCTAGGCATTGTGAGAAATTTAAAGACATAAGACATGTCTCCCTGCCTTCTCAGAACTAACCATCTAGTTTGAGAGATGGAGCCTTTATATATAAAAAACCTGACAAAAGGCAGCATTTAAAAATATGATTTATACCCCTCTTTGCTTTTTAAAGGTACCCAAGGTAGCTTATGATATTAAAAGAACAGGTTACAGATTTCGGTTCTTTCTAAGCTATATAAAGACTGAAAAAGAGATGTTCAGAGGGTTAGGAGAGGTGGGTTGGATTTCTACCTGGAGGGCCGGGGATGTGAATTTTGACCCGACAGTCACTTCTCTTGACTCTCCTGCCCCTACACTGGCCTATGTGACTTACCAGGACCTCCGTGCTGTCAGCAGCTTTAAGGAGCAGACAGTGATCGCCATCAGGGCCCCTCCAGAGACGATACTGGAAGTGCCTGACGTAAACGAGGTGAGAGGGGAAGCCTTTGGTAGGGAGCAGGGTTAGAGGGCCCCGGGCAGCTCTACAGGCTCTGTCCCTGGCACTGCTCAGCCCCAAGCTCCCCTAGTCCATGTTGGTACCCACAGTAAGATCAGTGGTCTCTGAGCTGGGAGAGAAATGGCAGAAGCTTGAAAGGGCAACAGGATCTGGTCTGAGAAAACATCTGTTCCTGGCTTCTTTCTGTGTGCTTGCAAACAGGCACACGTGTGTCCACACAGCCGTGTTAGTGCTCACAATAATCCTTTCATGCTAACCTTCTCTCAGGTTAAAGACCCAAATCCTTAACATCCCTACGAGACCCTCTGTGCTCTGACCTCGCCAACCCTCTCTGGCATGCTGCTCCTGTTCACTGCCCTTGTTCCAGCCATACCGACCTGCCTGCCGTTTCCTTTCCACTAAACTTGTCCCCAGTAGAGGACCTTCACACATGCTGTTCTCTCCAGCTGAAATATGCTTCCCTCTCTGTGCTTGGTTTACTGCAATTCATCCTACAGGTCTCAACTTGAGCATCACTTCCTCAAGAAAGCCTTTCCTGATCACCCTCAAACCTGTGCTTGTCCCCCGACACGTGATTATGTTCTGCCTTGTCTATTAGACCCCACAAAAAACATGTTTCCTCATGCATTACACCCAGGTTGGGGCCTGAGAAGGGCACAAGAAGTAATTTGTTTAATGAAAAAACATTAAGGTAAGTAAGGCCCTGCCCCTGGCTTGGAGGAGCTCAGAATCTAGTGAGGGAAAGACCCACGCAAGTAGTGATACTGTGATTTATAGGCCAAAGATATGCTTTGAGAGAGGAGAGTTGGCGGAAGGGTCTACAGGTGGTGATAGTCTGGGTCCTAAAGAATGAATAGGATTTTTTTTTGAATTGTCTTTTACTTAATTTGTTTATTATTATTAGTTTTACTTATTATTTAAGTATAGTGGGCACACAATATTATATTAGTTTCAGGTGTGTAATACAATGATTCCACAATTATATACCTTACACTGTGATCACCACACTAAGCCTAGTAATCATCTGTCACCATGTAAACTTATCTCAGTGTTTTTGTGGGTTTTTTTTAAAGATTTTATTGGGGAATTGGGGGAGGGGAACAGACAAGTTGCTGTCTTCTTGTTCTGTTTTTTGTTTGTTTGTTTGTTTGTTTGTTTGTTTTGTTTTTTTGAGGGCAGTGTCATTGGCCCTCAGATGTGGGACTGAACCAGGGCCACTGGCTTCCCAAGCCAGCGCTTAACCACTGCGATACTCGGCCGGCCCGCTGTCTTCTTGTTCTTCGGTCTAGTTGCGGAGGACGTTGCTTCACTGGCCCATGTTGGTATCGTCATTGCACTCTTCCCAGATGAGGCAGATCAGTCGCCGGCCTCTGGACGGCCACTCACAGTGGCTCTTGGCAGCTCACGCTGGCTGCCGGCCACTCACTGTAGCCTATGGCAGCCCACTGCAGCAGGGGCTGCATCCTACACTGTCGCCGAGGCTCGCACAGCCCAGCTCCAGGTGGAGCTTTTGTTAGCTGTAGAGGGCAGTGTCACTGGCCCTCATATGTGGGATCTTAACCCGGGCTGCTGGCGTCCCAAATCAGCTCTTAACCAATGCACCACTCAGCTGGCCCTCAATATATTTTTTTTAAGATTTTATTGGGGAATTGCGGGAGGGGAACAGCATTGGGGAATCAGGGAGGGGGAACAGACAAGTTGCTGTCCTTTTGTTCTTCAGTCTATTTGTGGAAGAAGACTTCGCCTCACTGGCCCATGTTGGCATTATCATTGTGCTCTTCCCTGGTGAGGTAGTTGCACACTGGCCATTGGATAGCCGCTCATGGCAGCTCAGGAAAGCACATGCCAGCTGCCAGCCGGCCCCACTGCAGCCTACGCCGTCACCAGCAACTCATGGCAGCCCAGCTCCAGGTCGAGCTGTTGTTCACCATCTTAGTTGTAGAGGGTGCAGCGTCACTGACCCTCATGTGGGATGCAAACCGGGGCCCCACTGCTTAGAGCTGGCGTCCCAAGCCAATTCTTAACCAACGTGCCACTCGGCTGGCCCATAAACTTATCTCAATATTATTGAATAGGATTTTTGCCAGGTGAAGTGTAGGGGTAAGTGGAGGGTGATAAACCTGGAGACATGAGTGCGTGCTGGAATGTCATGTGTGTAGTCAGTCGTGCCTTCAGCTGTGGGTATGTGGTAGAGGAGAGGCGGTGGGAAGGCCAAGTATCAGGACACTGATGCTTGTTGCAAGTAACAGAAAGACAGTCCAATGGGCTTAAGTGAAGGGGGAAGGGGGAACTAAATGACAGGTCCAGGGGGAAGTTTTGGAGATTGCAGGCAAGGCTGGCCACAGCGTTAGGACTTTTAAGTCCACCTCACGCTCCCCATCTCTTCACTGTGCCATTCTCTGTGCTGACTCTGTTCCCAGGGGGGGCTCTCCCCTTGTGGTAGCAATGATAGCTTTCCTGATACCAGCTCAGCCATCCCCATGGGAAAGGATCTTCCATTTCCAGGTCTTGGAGCTGATGCTGGTGGAACTGACCTGAGTCATGGGCCACCCTGAACCAGTCATCGTCACTCTGACTTTCTTGTCCAGCGTCCCCAACTTGCCCTTTGGAGTTGGGGAAGGGTGCAGCGCCTCCCTACTCCCAACTACATGACCTGGCAGTGGGGGAGGAGTGATTTCCCGAAGGAAAACCCAGGCATTCGTCCTTAAAGAAGAGGCCTGGGGGCCAGACAGGCAGAAGCAGCAGATATCCACCAAAAGCCAGATGAGGCAAGCCTCATTACCCAGCTCGGGAGTTCAGCTTACTCACTCTCATCGATGGGGGGAGCCACATGTGTCCATCCATACACACTGACCCGTGAGTAAGTGTCCATCTGCCCGGAGCCATGACCTAGCTTCTCTTCCTCCACCAGAGCCTGCAGTTACATCTGAAGAGCACGCAAGGGCCCATCGAAGTCTACCTGTGCCCGGAGGAGGTGCAGGAACCGGACAGTCCTACCAAGGAACCTCTCCCCTCCACCCCCACTCTCAGCGCCAACCCTGACTCCACCCAGCCCAGCAGCAGCACCAACCCTGGGATCCTGGAACCCATGACATCCCCAGGTAGGGCCCTCTCTTCAGAGGGACAGGAGGTGGGGAGAGCACCCAGCCTTCGTTTTCCTCTTCCATGCCAACATTTGAAGGGTACTGACTTCTACCCAGCGGCTGGGGGTATAGTCCTCCCCCACATGTGTGCATTGCCCTCTACACTCTGTAAGTCCCATGCGCATTCCTTGTCTCACTGGCAGGCTAAGCTCTCTTTGCCTCAATTTCCTCATCTGTAAGTTGGGCATAGTAATTAATAGTATCTACTGCATAGGTTGTTGTGAGAATTAAGTGAGTTAATATACGTAAAGCCTTCAAACTGTGCCTGGCAATAACACTTAGCTATTATTACCATTATCACTGCCACTACCATTAGTACTGCAGCCTCTATGACAACGACTAACAGAAAGGCTCCTGGCACTCAATAAGCACACACTAAATGGAAACTATAGGATTTTTGAGGAAGGCTCAACACTTTCTAGGGAGATAATAACTAAGGTTTTTTGTTTTTTTTTTGAGGGCAGTGTCACTGACCCTCATATGTGGGACCCGACCCGGGGCCACTGGCTTCCCAAGCCAGCGCTTAACCACCGCGCCACTCAGCTGGCCCAACTAAGGTTTTTTTGAACCACAACTATACCTGATACATCCATTTTCACATTATTCCTCACAGCAATTCTTGAGGTATGATTTATTATTCCTGGTTTAGAGATTAATAAACTGAGGCAGAGAGGTGATGTGACTTGCCCAAGGTCTCCCTGCTGGGAGGCAACAGAGCTGTGTCTTGAATCTTGGTTTCCATATTCCTAGTCCAGTGCTGTCTCCTCTCTCTCTCTCTCTCTCTCTCTCTCTCTCTCTCTCTCTCTCTCTCCCCCCCCCTTCCCCTCTCCCTCTCCCTTCCTTCCTTCCTTCCTTCCTTCCTTCCATCCTTCCATCCTTCCTTCCTTCCTTCCTTATTTTATTGGGGAACAGCTACGGTCATTGACTACACATTGCTATCATGTTACAATGGCATAGTTGACTCTTTTAAGGAGGGCGTAGCTCTCAGTGGCCCATGTGGGGATTGAACCAGCAACCTTGGTGTTATCAGCAGCATGCTCTAATCACCTGAGCTAACTAGTCATCCCCCACCCAGTGCTGTTTTCACAAGGCACAGAACAAACCAAGGCAGCGGATCCTGGCTCAGCCCTGGCTGGGAGGTGGACAGTACAGCTAAAAGCTGGCTACACTTGGCAGGAAGTAGCACGAGGTACTTGCCAGGGAGTAAAGAGGTGGGAGAGGTTCCCGAGGGCTTCCCAGGAGGGTAGGAGTCTGGAAGGAGTAGAAATGGGAAGCTGTGAAGGTCCCTACACCAGAACAGTTGTTTCCCTTTATTAGAATCACTCATCAGGGCAGGCTAGCAGAATCCTTTGAGGCCATGTAAGCCAGTGTTGCACTCCTTGTGTTCTTAGCAGCAGAACCCAGCATTTAAACAAATGCAGAGCTAGAACTGGCCTGATAGAAGAGGCATGGTTGAGGGAGGTCTACAGAACACAGGTTGGATTCCATTTCTTTTCTTGTTTTTTGAGGGCAGTGTCACTGGCCCCCATACGTGGGATCCGAACCAGGGCCACTGGCGTCCCAAACCAGCTCTTAACCACCGCGCCACTAGGCCAGCCCAAGGATTCCATTTCTTTAACTCAAGGGGTGACAAACTATTGCCTGCAGACCAAATGTGGCCTGTTTTTACATGGTTCATGAACTAAGAATGGTTTTTATACCTTTAAAGAATTGTAGGAGGAAAAAGAAAAGAAATGAAAGTGACTGTGTGACAGAGACCATAAGTGTCATCCAAAGCCTAAAATGCAGAAGTTTGCTGACTCCTGATCCAACTCAACCCTTCATTTTATGTATGAATAAAACTGAAGCCCAGAGAGGGCAGTAACTTCCCTAAGGTCACACAGCAAGTTGGTGGTAGAGCTTGGCCAAGAGCCCAGACTCACCACTCTTCTCTAGCAATCTCTCCTGTGTCCTGGCTGGTCTGGGGACCAGGGCTTCTTCCAGCACCAGCCACCTGTCTCTCTGGGCACCTCCCAGTGCCTATCTCCCACTCCAGACCTGTGCCCCACCCTGCTCTCCCTCCTGCTACATCTGCCCTCTCATTCTACTGTCAACATGTGCACAGCTCTCCCAAGTTAGAACCACTTTCACTTTAGTTGTCCTGGGAGACTTTGGGTGGAGGTGGGGACCCTATAGTGTAAGCAAGGGCGAGGTTCTTACCTAAGTTGTACAGATTAAGAGTCTGAGGCCTGAAAGGGATAGAGGCTTACAGAGCAGTTGGTGGTGGGGCCAGCCCAGAAGCCAGCTGTGTGCCAAGGTTTGTGCCACGGCTGCCTCCCTGCACCCTTGCCACATGGCCTCTTAGTGTTGTCCCTGTTGAAGGAAGCAGGAGGAAGCTTTCCAGAAGGGGTACACACACACACACATGCACATGCTCCATGTTCTGGCCTGAGGCAGGGTCATTTTGAGGTTTGAGTGCCAGGGGCCACACCCAAAGAAGAGGCCACTGTAGTCTTGGGCCCCAGCTCTGGCATCAGCAGGGGAATTGCTAACCCTTTGGGGCCTCGGTTTCCCTTATCTGTAATGGAAGCGGTTTGAATAAGATTTGACTCTAACATCCCGCTAAGCTCTGATATTCTGAGGTAATGTGGCTGATGGCACAGGAGTTGAAATTGGGAGATGTGGGTTTGAGTCCTCACCTCACCTCCTATGACTTGGTGACAGTGGACAAGTTGCTTTAACCCCTCTGGGCCTCTGTTCCCACATCTCTAAAATGGAGACACTTCAAACTCCCTCAGGATGACGAGTGGGTTACAGGAGATGATGCGGATGAATGTGATTTTTTAAAAAGCTTACACGAACTGAGCACCTACTTCAAGTATGTGTGGCTTTGGAGATATGCAGGTGAATACGAGCCATTCAGACTGCAGTGG
This sequence comes from Aselliscus stoliczkanus, assembly GCA_033961575.1. Lineage (NCBI taxonomy): Eukaryota > Metazoa > Chordata > Mammalia > Chiroptera > Hipposideridae > Aselliscus > Aselliscus stoliczkanus. The sequence continues at coordinate 166,680,286 of CM066730.1, forward strand.
AGGCAGATACGGCAATGAGCAATTAGCAGATATTAGCAATTCTCTTTTGGATGTGATAACCGCCAAGAGAGAGCCAGGTCTGTCCTGCCGCAGAGGCTTTCACTCGTGTTGTTTCAGTCACTAGTTCCAGACACTCGGCTGGATCTTTAGCTTCCTTTTGAGAAAACAGGCACCAAGTCCTACAGCTGGTTGGCACCTGAGCCCATGTCCTCGCTCCCAAGCCAGGCCTCCTACTATACTACCTGCAGGCCTCTGCAATGTGCTAAACAACCACTCAGGTTGGTTTTTTTTTTCCCATTCAAATACATTGAGCCTCAGTTTCCCCATCTGTAAATAGGGGTGGCAACATTGCCACCTGAGTGTCAGAGGAGGTGACACATGCCTTGCCTTGAGAGCAGAGCTGGGCCTGGTAAGCCCTTGGGAAATGGAAGCCATTATTATTATGGACAAGGGCTGCACGCAGATCCCATGTGGGGTTTCTGCAGACCAGCTGTTCTTGATATGTATTTACCATTTAATTCTCTCAACAACCCTGTGAGGTCAGTATAATCCTGTCCATTGTAGAGGTGAGGAAATGGAGCCTCATAAGGTTTAAGCCCCTTGCCCGTAGTTGCACAGCTAGAAAGAGGTTGATCAGGCAGTCTGGCATATCTGCATTTTCAAAGCAATGCTTGGTGGGGCTCTAAGGAATGACTCAAATGGTGAGATTCTGGGTGTCGGGATATATTTGGCAGGGGATTTCCAGTGCCCATTCCACGTCCCTGTGTAGGAAATCATCACCTTTTTTTCCTTTTTTCTTTTCTTTCTTTTTTTTTTTTTTTTAGCTGAGCCATCCTGCCACCTGTTGGCAGCTCAGCAGCATCTCAGCTCAGGCCGGGCATCGAAAACTGCTGTTGCTCAGAGCTCAGCTTGCACTCTTGAGCGAGTTAACCAACTGAGCCACTTGGCCGGCCCAAAAATCATCACCTTTTTACTTCTACATGGAGATGAACTTTCTGTGCTGAAAAATAGCTGATGGCTAGTGTCACTAGAGAGGTTGAGTGTAAGCTGTGGGAGGCAGGTGGGAGAGGGAATAGAAAGGTAGACAGGGGCCAAATCGTGCAGGGCCTTCTCAGCCCAGATCAGAACCTGGATTTTATTCTAAGACCTTTTTCTGTCAGATGTCAGAGCACAAGTGACAAGGAGCAAGAGTCGAAGCAAGGTGACCAGTCAGGAGGCTCCTGCAGTGGTCTAGATGAGAGAGGAGGGGTCTAGGACCAGGACCATAGCAGTGGAACAGAAGAGAAATGGGCAGCTTAGAGAATTCATTTGGTTGTGAAGATGACCGAACTTGCTGCTGGATTGGATGCAGGGGAAGTGGCAGGATTATAGGTGACTCTTGGGCCTTTTGGCCTAGGCAACTGAGTAGGTAGTGGTGCATTCGTTGTGTTGGGGAAGACGAGGGGACATAGGTTTAGGGGAAGACCAGAAGTTTGTTTTTGACATGCTAAGTTCTAATGTAGCTTAGACATCTAAGTAGAGATGTTGCAGGAGCCCAAAACTCGGGGGCCAGGTCCGTGTCAGAGTGTCCTCTTGGGAGTAGTAGGTCTAGAGAGGGATTTAAAGCCATGAGACCTGATGAGAGCACCTGGGGAAGAGTGCAGCCAGAGGAGAGAAGAATCTGAGGATGGAGGCCCGGGGCCTTCAGGGTTAGAAGTTGGCATTGGTTCAGTGACATGGTGGGGACAGATCCCAGGGTGGAGTGGGTTGAAGAGTAAATGGTGGCAGGGAAGTAAAGAGCACAGGCAACTCTTGAGAAATTTTACTATGAAAGGGAGCGGTAAAATGGACTGGTAATCAGAGCGTCATGAGGTCAGGGAAAGAGGAGTTATCAGAGCATGTGTGTTGATGAGAATGGTCTAGTAGAGTGAGAGAACTTGATGATGCAATAAAAAATGATTTCAAGGGCAAAGGCCTTGATGGTGAAATGGGGTGGGGTTAAGTGGAAAAGTGGAGAGGGGGTTTTTTGTTCTTTGTTTTTTTTAATATTATCGGGGAACAGCCCCTGGTCATTGGTCATACATTGCTTTCATGCTATGATGGTATAGTTGACTCTTTTTTTTTTTTTTTTTTTTTTTTTTGAGGGCAGTGTCACTGACCCTCATATGTGGGACCGAATCGCATAGTTGACTCTTTTAAGGAGGGCGCAGCTCACAGTGGCTCATGCGGGGATCGAACCGGCAACATTGGTGTTATCAGCACCATGCTCTAACCAGCTGAGCTAACTGGTCACCCCCCGAGACTGGGCTTTGAGAGCAGTAGACCCCACCCACTGTCAGAGGAGAGGAGAGAGAGTGTGGCAGAATGAGGGTGGTTGCTAGAGCTGGTGCCAGGAAAGTGAGGGCGTCCCTGTGGGGCAGGACAGTCAGAGAGAAGGGTGCACAGTCATCCAGAGACCCACAAGGCTGTCCTTGTGCTCTGAGGTCTCACCAGAGGCTTTTGGGCATCAGGGCCAGGCATAACCCTTGTCTATTTGTCTCCAGCGCTGACTTCCGAGCAGGTCCTGTCACCACCGCCATCCCTTGTTCCTCTGGAGGCCACTGACAGCATGGTGGAGCTGCCATACCCACTTCTGCAGCAGACTGAAGACCAGTTCTTGTCTCCAACCCTGCCAGACAGCTCCCCTCTGATCAGCTTCTCTCCACCCTTGGACCAGGATGACTACCTGTGGGGCCTGGATGGGGGTGAGGGCATCAGTGACCTCTTTGATTCCTATGATCTTGGGGACCTGCTGATTGAGTGACCCTGCCTACCCCCAGCAGCCCTGTTCCTGTCTCTACCTCCTCACAGACAGACTGACAGGCCCTCTGTATGCACAGGGACATCGTCCACAACATGCTGCCCTCAGGGTATGGACGGGGTCTCCTCTCCTTTTCTACCCAACCCCTAGCTGAAGCTGTCAAGGGGAGTTGTGGATGGTACTGGTGAGGAACATATCAGGGTTTGGTCCTGTCCTTCCTAACGGCAGCTGGGCCCCGGAAGGCCCATTCAGTCTTTTGACCTCTGACCTCTCATGTGAAGGGCCACAGGCGAGGTGACCAGTTTCAGGGAAAGGCCCTGCCACTGCCTTTTGAGAGGGTAATTAGGACCCTCAGTTTATCAAGAAGCACTTAATGCCTTTGTATTTATTTGAGCTTGAGTTTTGTTTGTGTTTCTTCCCTGAGTTTTAGCAGGGAGATTGTTCTAGTTTCTAGTTAGACTTCTCCTCAGACAGGCCCAGCTCTGTCTGCAGTCCAAGAGCAGCCCTGGGTTCCAGGGACCCAGGCCAACTACCCGATTTCCCTACAGTGATAGGGGCTGGGTCTCTGAGGGGCTGTCCAGTCTGGAACACTTATCGCACTTAAGCCTCCTAATTCTAGTATGTGGCCACCGAGGCACCAGCCTTGGATTCCTGGTCTTCTCTATCCTGGAGATGGCTCCAAGGAGCCATCCCCACACAGGTGGCATTGAGGCTCCTGAGGAAACAGGAGCAGCCAGCTTAGGAGATCCCTTCCTCATGGAAGTCCTTATCTCTCTACCTTAGAATGTAAAAAAATGATTTCCAAGGGAAGAGCGCAGAGGAAACACATGTGGAAGTGGTTGCAATGGCTGCCGCAGGCACCTTCCCTCCATTTTTGCCTCTCACCGGGACAGGCTGATTTATGGAGGACCTGGGAGGCAGAGGCAGCTAGCTGTACCACAGAGAAGGGTGAGATTAAGACAACTGGAACGCACCCTCTCTAGTAGCTGCCAGTATCGCTCGCTAGAATTTTTTTTTTTTTTTTTTTTTTTTTTTTTAGAAAGGGGTGATTCTTTAAGGACTTTTGTCTCAGCTCTCTCACAGACCCCCGGGGACAGAGGTGACCAGAACAGGAATGCTGAAGGGGTAATAGAGGGGGGTCTTTATCGCAGACCAGACTTTGGCAGCTAATGGGAAGATGGGCTCATATTACCTCTTGAGGCTTGGGGTTCTGAGAAGTTCTTTTGGCCTCCCTGCACCCTCCAGAGGTTGACTATCCCATGTTGTCCTTGTCACCCAGCTGAGTGTGGGGGGTCAGCTTTCTGCCATCTAACGTGGGGTGAGGGTGCTCTGGGCTGAACCAAGCTTGTGCCTTCTGGAGAGAGGCAGACATAGGTGGTGGTCTGAGAAGCCCGCCGCCTGCCCTCAGGGAGCTAGGTCCAGGGACTCAGCTAGGCAGCACTTTTTTTTTTTTTTTTGAGTTTGTAGCATTAAGTTGTTTTAAAATATGAATTTGGCCACATGAGCTAACCTGTTGGCATCTGAAGTTTGGGAGGCGGGCTTTGAGAGTGGGTTCCTATGTAAGTAATGTCCAGCTGGGGTCACTTGGGCCTTGTCATTTGCTCAACTTCCTGGGCCTCCGAGTTAGGGCCTTCTCAGGGATGGTCAGCAGGTCACAGGTGCCCAGTCCTGTAAACAGGGCTAATTTTGAATGATTTACAGAAATGCCTTTGGTCTCCCCTCCTCCACAGCTCCACAGGGCTCTCACCAAGAGCCTGTTTGGAAGCCCAGCAGGCCCAGGACCAAGGGACCACCTTGGTCCCTTGGGTGGGGGAAGGGGGTGCTGCATGGGATCTGGTTTGGGGCATGTGGGGCTAGAGATGGCGTTGCTGTTCTGAGATCTCTGCTGGGCTGCCATTTAGCCACTCGCCATCTCTGAGGGCAGAGATGGTGAACTTCAGGCCTTGGGCTCGGTCCAGAGCTTTCTTCTAGAATGAAATCAGAGAAAAGAGAAGAGGCCTGCAAGACCCACTGGAAATGAGTTTAATGGTGAAGTCTGGCCAGAATTCAAGCTCATTGTCGTGCTTTTAACCAGCTGAGCCACTTGGCCAGCCCAAGCTCATTCTCCAAACAGCCAGCCACAGGGTTGGACAGAGGGGCTGCCCCTTGGGCCCATGGCCTGTATCCTGAGCAGCTGCCTCTGCCCACTTCTGTGCTGTTCACCCCACCCTCTGCGTGGGCCAGGGGCTGGACCACCAAGGCAAAGCCTCAGGCTCGATGTGGAAAACAAGTTTGAACCTCTTTCTTGCCAGTGACACTTGGAACCTCCCAAGTTCTATCAGGTGCTTTAAGAAGGCTTTTGAGGGGTATTTCCTTTAGAGGCCAGGTGAACTTTAAAACTAGGACAAAAGAAAAGCCAGTTTCTTTCTGAGGTACATTATTTCTGCCAGGAAATTCCCCAGCTCTACCAGCAGCCCCCAAGTTACTTGTGTCCCCAGGGGTATCAAGGGCTCAGGGGCTCCGGGGAACCCAGTAGCATTGAATTGTTGAATAGTGACAGAGATTCTAAGAGATTGCTTAAAACCAGGGACATACTCCTGTGTCCCTTCCTGTTGAAAGTGTTAGCTAGACCAGGGTGGGGTCTCTTTTCCCCTGCAATGCTAGTCTGACTAGCATGACTGCAGAGAAGACGGGGGTGATGTGAAGTTTGTAAAACTGGCTCTAGGGTGGTTTTGGCTTGATTTTCTCTCCCCAGGTGTTCTTAGCATCAGTTCTGCACAGTGTTTAGAGTTTTTAGTGAAAGAGTTTGGATGTTCCCACCTCCGAGCATTGTGTGACTTAATGCATTTGGAGTGAAAGCCTTTTGGAGTTGTTTGTAATCAACTTTCTGGTTCTTGTCATTGCATCCTGAGGTCTCCACCTCATCCTGGGACTCTGTTATCCCATGAGAACCCTCAGTAGCCAGAAGCCCTGCCAGCCTGCTGGCTTGTGGGTCAGTGAAGAAGGCTTTTATGTGGTACATGTGTCATGAGGGTGAGAGAGTCCAAGGGAACTTGGTCTCGGTGCTGGAACTCCATACAGGTCACTTACCTCCGGCCTGGTTTTGCTTTGGGTCCTACCCTCATGAACACCATGTAAACCTCCTTGTGTTGTGACAATTGGGCATTAAACAACTTGTCTTTGTTGTGCTTTCTGAATGTCATTACCAAGGGTGGGTCTGGTCCTCCCAGATCGGGCATGGGGACTCCTGACCAACTGGCTGATTTCTCCCCAGAAACAGCCTCTCCTTCCCACATTGGCCTATTACCGTGCCTGAAACCTCACCATTAAGACATGGAAAAATTGGCAGCACACAGATCTGACATGTGAGCGCCTGCCTTGCTCTGCCTCCATAATCTCTCACCTGGGCTGTTTCAATAGCTTCCTTAATATTCTTGCTGCTTACCCAGTCCTCTCCATCCTCTGTCCATGGTTCTCAAAGTGTGGTCTTCAACGTTACCTGGGAATTCTGAGAAATGCATGTTCTCAGGCCCCACCCCAAACCTTCTGAAGAAGAAACTCAGAGGCCAGGACCCAGAATCTGTCTTAATAAGCCCTTCAGGTGATTCTAATGCAGCTGAAGTTTGAGAACCCATGCCCTCCACTACCCCAGAGAGATCCTTCTAAAATGCAGTTTTAATTATGTTACTCCCCTACTTAATGGATGGCTCCTCTCTGCTCTTAGGATGAAGTTTCCCCCTTCACTTGGCATGAAACTCCATGTACAGCCTTATACCTGGCTTACTCTCCCTTTTCAGTGTCACTAGTCACTCCTTTCCATCACCCAGAGCCACATGGGACTTCATTGTCAGTTTTCTGATGGAAATTAATAAGAATAGTCCCCATCCTAAGGCTGTGCACAAGACACAGACACATAAAAATATAATTACAAATGTGACAGTTGCAGTAATATACATTATAGGCGTTGGGGGGAGTGGTCATTAGGGAAGACTTCCTGGAGGAGGTGATGTCCAAACTATGTCTTAAAGGATAAACCGGGGGCCAGCCAAGTGGCTCAGTTGGGTAAGAGCTTGCTCAAGAGTGCGAGCTGAGCTCTGAGCAACAGCAGCTCGATGCCCAGCCTGAGCTGAGCTGCTGCTGCTGAGCTGCCAACAGGTGGCAGGATGGCTTAGCTAAAAAAAAAAAAAAAAAAGGATAAACCAGAGTAGCCAGGACTTAGGGCATATGTGGGACATAAGTCCTCCTTTCCAAGCGGAATAGTCAATACCTTCTGTCCTGTGATCCAACACACAAGGGTAGGTATCATGGAGCACTGTTTACTGCCCCAACTCTGCCGATTTGGAGCTCTTGCCCTAGAAAAGCCCACTGAACCAATGAGGTTGACACAGACCCTGAGGGCAGTGGAATGAGGGGACAAGATCTGGGAGTTCTGTTAGACCACAAGGGACTGACTAGTGAGAAAGATATGGAACTTGACACTAAAAAAGTCAGTTTACATGGAAAGCATGAAAACAATCTCATCCAGGTAAGCAAAGCAAGGTCTGAGGTTTGGGACATTAGCATAAATAAAGGAACATTAAAAAAATGCCATTTATTGAGTTTTTACCTGTGCATGGACCCAGTGTTGTGCTAAGCCCTTTTACACATCATAATCTCCTTTAATGCTCATTTTATGAAGTTAGTGTTATTATCACCACTTTATAGATGAGGAAACCCTCAATTTAAGTAAGTTCCCAGGTAACCCTCACTTCACTGGTGGGAGTGTAAAATGGTACAGCCATTTTGGAAAACAGGCAATTCCTCAAAAAGATAAAATGTAGAACTGTAGAACCTAACTATTCCTAGGTGTCTACTTGAGAAAAATGAAAACATGTCCATGCAAAGACAAGACTTGCACATAAATGGTCATAGCAGTATTACTCATAATAGCCCCAAACTGGAAACATCTAAATATGCATCAACTGGTGAACAGACAAAATGTTAGATCCATACAGTGGAATATTATTCAGCCATAAAAAGGAATGAAGTACTGATACAATATGGATCCTCAGAAACAATATGCTAAATGAAAGAAGCTAGTCCCCAAAAATCATATTGTTGATGCTGTTTGTGTGAAATATCCAAACAGGCAAATCTAGAGACAAAAAGTAAATTAGTGTTTACCTGAGATTAGAGGTAGGAATGAGATGAACTAAAATGGGTATGAGGGCTCTTCTGAATAGATATGCAAAAATTCTCAACAAAATACTAGCAAACCAAATCCAGCAACACAAAAAGGATTAGACACCAGGGGATTTATGTCAGGGATGCAAGGTTGGTTTAGAATCTGAAAATCAATGTAATCATATCAGTAGAGTAAAGGATGAAAACCACATGATCATCTCAATAGATGCAGAAAAAACATTCAACAAAATTCAACACCGCTTTATGATTTAAAAAAAAAAAAAGGGAACTTTCTCAGTCTGATAAAGAGCATCTGTGAAAACCCACTGCTAGCATCATACTTATGAAATACCAAATGCTTTCTCGCCCAGATCAGAAACAAAACAAGGATGTGTACTCAATTTCTGTTCAGCCTCGTACTGGAGGTTCTAGCCAGGGCAATTAGGCAAGAAAATGAAATAAAAGGCATCCAGATGGAAAGGAATAAAAACTAGCTGTATTTGCAAATAACATGATCTTGTGTAAAGAAAATCCTAAGAAGTTTTGGGTAAATTTATTATTTTTCTAAAAAACGGTCCCTTTCACATACATTTTCAGCTCTGCCTCTCATTGGTTGTATTACCTGGGAGCTTTAAAAAATTCTTTTTATTGGGCCAGCTGAGTGGCTCAGTTGGTTAACAGCGTGAGCTCTGAGCAATAGAGTCGCCGGTTCGATTCCCACATGGGACAGTGAGCTGCAACCGAGCTGAGCTGCCAACAGGTGGCAGGATGGCTCAACTGGTGAGAGCAACAACAAGGGTACCAGTTCAACGCACACCTGGAATGGTGGGCTATGCCCACCCACAACTAAGATTGAACATGGCACCTTGAGCTGAGCAGCCTCGAGCTGCCCACGGCCGGCCGGATGGCGACTGGACTTGGAGCTGAGCGAGCTGCGCCCTCCACAACTCAGATTGAAGGACAACAACTTGGCTGGTCCCCTCCCCCAATTCCCCAACACTGTTTCCCTTCCCCAATTCCCCAATAAAATCTTAAGAAACAAATTATTGAGGTATATCTTACATAATATAAAATTCACCAATTTTGTACAATACAATGATTTCTAAAAATTTTGTCAAGTAACCATTACCATAAATCAGTTTCAGAACATTTTTGTGTCCCTAATAAGATCCCTCTGTCCATTTGTAAAATAATAGCTTTATTGAGATATAATTCATATACCATATAATTCATCTGCTTAAAGTATACAATTCAGTGGTTTTTAGGATATTCATAGTTGTGCAAAAAGAAATGGAGGCGTACAATAGAAATCGTTAACTAACTTGAATTGGCACTCAAGAGTTTCTGACTCTAAAGGATGCCAGAGCCAGATGGATTTACAGGCAAGCTTTATTAGAACAATTGAATTTATACATTTTTCAGAGAATAGGAAACAAAGGAAAGTCACTTCACTTATTTTATGAGGCTCGAGTAACCTTGATACCCAAAGCAGACAAAGACAATACAAGAAAATAAAATTACAGAGTAATTCTCTTAAATGTAGAGACACAAATTCTAAATAAAAATTAGCCAATGAAATATAGCCTTGTGAAATAAAAATAAGTCACAGCCAAGTTGGATTAATCCCAGGAATACAAGCACATTATCAGCACACTGGCTGCAAAACTCCAAGCTTCATGTATAGAATGTGAAATAGATATGCTATGTTTTTGGAAGTTTGCCCAGGAATCTTCCTCATTTATTCATTCAACAAATATTTAAGTGCCTGTTAAGTGCTGGTTCTGTTGTGACACCAATGCATAACACAAATTCCTGCCCTCAGAAATGGAAAGAAAACAAACTATGCAATCCCCTACATTAACAAATAGAAGGAAAACCCGTGTGACCATCTCCATAGATACAGAAAAAACACTTGAAAAATCCAACACTCACTTATGATTTTTAGAAACATGATAGATAAATGAGAATGCACAGGAATGACTATTCTACAGCAAATGTTATACGTACTGGTAAAACCTTAAAGAAACAAGAGAAGGACAGCTGTCCACTTGCATATCAACATCATCCTGGTGATAGGTAAAGCAGTAAGACATGGGAGAGGGAAAAAAAGGCCAGATCTGATTCCTCCAAACCCACGCAGTTAACTACTATGTTCTCCTGGACAAGGGTCATTTATTTATCAGACATTTATTGAGCATCTACCCTGTGCCAGGGTGGGCTTGTAACTACTGCACCTTCTTTGTCAAGGCTATCAACTCGCTTTAAGAGCTGTCCTCCTCTTTCCATGGATGGACAAGGCCTGGCAGGTGTGTGTACACAGCACAGCTCTCGAGGTGCCAGAAATTCTAGGTTACATCAGGGATAAAAAGCCAGACATCTCCGGGGGTTCTAAAGGAGACTTTCTCCCAGTGCTCAGCAGTGTGACAATACTGTTTTGCTATGTAGATTTATATGTTTCGTTTGTCTCCTGGCCATTCTATCAATCCTAGGAGAGAGAACAGGTAATAAAGGAAAGTTTAAGAGACCTAGAACGGCAAAAAGAACCATTTGTTTTACAAACGTTGTTTTGAGCACCTACTATGTGCCTGCATCTGCTAGGTGCTAGGGAAACCATGGCCCCTTCTGCCTTCGTGGAGCTTACAGCCTATTCTAATTCAAATCATGTAGTTTACAGATTTGTACATTCATTGAAGCAAATACTTTAGAGTCTCTGTTCTAGGCCGATGGATCTCAAACTTCAGCACTCATCAGAAACAACTTGCAGGCTTGTTCAAGTACAGAGTGCTGGGCCCCATATGCCCAGAGTTTCTGATTCAGTAGGTCAGGGTGGGAACTGAAAATGTGCATTTCTGACAAGCCCTGAGGTACTGCTGAGGCTGCTGTTCACAGGCACCCTACTTTGAGAACCATACTGGTTCAGACATTATACAATGTAAAAAGGAAAGAAAACAGGGACCACTGAGGAGCCTATACCTCAGTGGGTTTGATAGTCATTCACTCACTTGTGCATTCATTTGTTCAACAAACCAGGGCCTTGCATGGATAATGTCACTTAGTTGTCAGGAAAATCCCATGAGTTGGATATTATTATTAGCCCCGTTTTTACAACTGAGGAAACTGAGGTTCAGAGAGGTTAGGGAATGTGCACATGGTTACAAATATATGATAGAGCACTGGCTTTGAGTACCCAAGAGTCCCTATTCTTAGCCTCTGGTTAAACTGCACATAAATAATTTAGTGAATTGTTATAAATGCTACCATTTGGGAAAGCACAGAGTTTGGGAGCCCAGATGGACACCATCTATGGAAGAATGAACTCACAGAAATCACGTTGGGGATGGACCTGAAGGAGACATTTGCCAAAGGAAAGAGGGAGAAGGCTGCACAGCAAGCAGAAGGGACCGCTCTGGGAAAGACCAGGTGGCTTTATGGTTTGAGTCTATAGACTCAAAAAGAAAACCCCAATTCACTGGTCTCAGGCTCGTGCCAATCCTCAAGTGACGGCAGCGGAGAGTGACCTGCGAAGTTCTCAGTGTATCTGTTGCCTGGTGGTTGTGTTGACCCAATCAGGGCCACACACCCCTCCTGGCACACCTGTGCGCACGTGTGTGTGCATGTGCACTGTCTCAAAGGCATCCCTGATCACCAGGCAAGTTATTCTCCAGTATGGAGACCACTGCCCTCTGGTGGCCACTGATAAATGCTGAAACTGGGAAAAGAACTACTCTTTACTGACTGTTAGGGATCACTAAGGACCAGGTTTTATTTTATTTAATTTCCCCCAAACCTTATCGAATAGGTATTACTATTCCCTATGAGGCACAGAGAGGTGAAGTTATGTGCTTAAGGTCACACAGCTAAAAGTAGTGGACAGGGAGGGCCATGACTAGGAAGAGGCACTAGGGTGAGGCAAGAAAGGCGCCTCACCTGCCTCACCCTAGTCCCAGCCCTGGTGATGGAATGGGACTGGAATCAGGTCAGCCAAATTCCATGGCTCATGGTCTTAACCCCAATGTGGCCCAGCCTCTAACTGGCATTATAGGGGTTCCATTCTGACCTTGGACTTTTCTTTGTGTGTACAGTGCTAGATGCTGGGGAAACAAAGACAGCCCTTTGCCCACAAAGAGCATCACTCGTGTCCTGCCAGTGTAAGTTGTGAGATAATATCTTGCTCCTGGTTCAGAAAAGGAAGTATGATTTGTGTGTGTGTGTGTGTGTGTGTGTGTGTATGTGTGTGTGTGGTGTTCTAAAGGATCAGGTCTCATGGAAGTATGAAGGCAGTGTCCCAGCCACAAGTAGTCTTCTTGCCCAGGAAGTGCATCCCCTGAGACAAGCCAGTGGGCACCAAGCAAGCTCCTTGGAGGTGCTGAGGAAGGGTTTGTTGGATAAATGACCATGAACTTGCAACATAGTTGATCTGCTGTCCATTGAGACGTACACGTGATTGTTATTGTACTGGGTGATCACGAGACATAGAAGGAAAATTCTCAACAGTGTGAAGGTAATTAACATTCCTTTGACCCAGACATAACCAACTTGGCTATTTTAGCTCTTCTCATTTTGCCAGCATTTTTCATCAGGGTCCAAGTCAGTAGTTTAACCTAAAACCAATCCACAAGTTCTATGAAGTTTTTGAGAACGCACTAGAGAGTCAAAACCCAGGAAGAGGGAAATTAGAGGTAGAGCACTGTATCATTTATTCAACAGCCTCCAAGGTGCATGGCAGTGTCCTAAGCCTGTTACTCCTTACATCAACCCAATGCGGGAGGGGGATGAACCCTTTTATTGGAAATAAGAAGCAGCTCCGAGAGGGCAAAGGATGTATCCAAAGACACGTAATAAGAGGCAGAGCGGAGATTCGAGCCCAAGTCGAGCCTCATGCCAACTCCTCAACTTCTGTGCTTGCGTTCCTCCAAGTGTTCCCCAGACCAGCAGCAGCTGGATTACTTGCACACTTGTTAGAAATACAGATTACCAGGTCCCACCACAGAGGTATTGAATCCAAAATTCTGGATGTTCGGCCCAGGAGCCTGTGTTTTAAGCCTTTCAGGTGATTCCGTATGATTCTCAAGTGTGAGAACGACAGACCATTGCTATAGTATTCCCTGTGCTTCAACTGCCCACAGTCAGATGGGGACCAATCGAAACCAGTACATGCACAAATAACTCTAGTCAAGACATTCTATAATATACTAGAGGAGGAAGAGTCGTGCTAGGGGTACTGAAAAGGTTTCATGGAAGCGATGACATTTAAACTTAGCCATGATGAATGGAAGAACTTTAAAGATCATAAATGGAAGAAAAAGCCTTTCAGGTAGAGCAGAGGCAAGGAAGGCAGAAAGTATCTGTTCATAAATGGGATAGATGGCCTCTGTCATGAAAAGCGTTGCCTGCTAGGCTGAGCAGTCTGACCCTTATTCTAAAAGCAATGGGGAGCTGTGGTAGGTTTTTGAGCACACGTGTGCTCATAGCTCAAAATCCCAGGTAGGTCACTGTCCAACAATAGCATTTTCTTACTTGCTCACTGTGGTAGGTAGAAGAAAGACCTCCCAAAGATGCCTATGTTCTCATCCCCAGAGCCTGTGAATATTTTATGTGACATGGCAAGGGGAATTAAGATTGCAGATGGAATTAAGGCTACTAATCAGCTGACCCTGAGATGGGGAGATGAGCCTGGATTATCCAGGTGAGCCCATGTAATCACAGTGGTTCTTATAAGTGAAAAAGGAAGGAGTCAGTAACCATGAGAGATTTCAAGATGCTACACTGCTGGCTTTGAAGATGGAGGAAGGGGCCACAAGCCAGGAATGAAGGCAGCTTCTAGACGTTGGAAAGGTAAGGAAATGGATTCTTCCCTTTGAAGGAACACAGCCCTGACAACACCTTGATTTTAGCCCAGTGAGACCCATGTCAGACTTCTGACTTCAGAACTAGATCGACCTCCAGAAAACTCTAAGTTTTCTTTTTCTCAATCGAATACAAATAATACCATCAGTCACCATTTTCTGAATATTTACAGTGTTATATACTTTATGAACGCGTCCTTTAATCCTCACAACAGCTGCATGGAACAGGTATTATTACCTCTATTTTCCATGTGGGGAAACTGAGGCTTGCCCATGCTAATAAGGAGCACAGCCAGCATTGAAAGCTAGACCTGTCCTGGGCCGGCTGAGTGGCGCATTGGTTAAGCGCTGGTTTTGGGATGCCAGCGGCCCTGGTTCGGATCCCACATGAGGGCCAGTGACACTGCCCTCTACAGCTAACAACAGCTCCACCTGGAGCTGGGCTGTGCGAGCCCCGGTGATGGTGTGGGCTGCAGCCCCTGCTGCAGTGGGCTGCCATAGGCTACAGTGAGTGGCCCGCAGCCAGCGTGAGCGGCTGGCAGCCAAGCGTGAGCTGCCAATAGCCGCGGTGAGCGACATCCAGAGGCCAGCGACCGATCTGCCTCATCCGGGAAGACCCCAATGATGATACCAACAGTGAAGCAACATCCTCCGCAACTAGACTGAAGAACAAAAAGACAGCAACTTGTCTGTTCCCCTTCCCCGATTCCCCAACACTGTTCCCCTCCGCCAATTCCCCAATAAAATCTTTAAAAAAAAAAAAAAAAAAGAAAGAAAGAAAGCTAGACCTGTCCTCAAAGCTTGTTCCCACTGGGCTTGAGAAAAGATTTTAGAGCACCCCGGACAATCTTCCTCTTGAGGTTACCTGGATGGGCTTCAGCCATTAGTGCGGGAGGGCTTTCCTAGCTGGAGCAGGGGCGGAGGGTTGGAGGACCCTGGGGATGCTCCCCCTCTAATGAGGAAGTTGGTGAAGACTTGAACTTTTCGGTGTTCCACCCTGGCTTGGGTCTGCTTTCACCTAGGCCAAGGGAAATACAATAGAAGCCCAGACACTGGGCACCTGTTCACAGCCAAACTGCCTGCATTTGTCTCCTGGTTCCATCACTTGCTTACTGGTAAGTTCCTTGGACAAGTGCCGTACTGCTCCCTGTCTTAGTTTCCTATTCTGTAAAATGGGGATAGTAATAGTACATACCTTTGAGAGTATACTATGAGCTATTGTATGTAATGGGCCTAGAAGAATACCTACACAAAGTAAGTCTGATAACTCTTGTTTTGTCATTATTATTTCATGTCATGGGAGACCCACCCCATTCCAACCCCCCTTCCCAGGAACAATGGTGGTGATCGCCTGGGTAAACAGGTCCACATACATACCCTTTTGAGTATTTTTATATGTTCACCAAGTATCTCTTTAGAATTTTCAAACTTTTCTGGGTTTGTGGTCCCTTTGGGAATCTGATAATTATAGATCTTTGTATATCTGATCAGTCTACACCCTTCTCTGAAAATTGCCCCTGGATGCACAGGGGTAGGTCCCCGCAGCTATGCTTATACTCTGTGGGTATTGGTGGGCCTCCACAGCTCACAGGAAGTCTGGCCCACCCCGTGAGCACTCAGAGCTGCTTTGCCCAGCCTTCAGCTGTGCAGGCTCTGCACTTCCCAACGATAGGGGGCGCCATGATGTAGATATCCTGGAGTTGTGTAACCTGGAGCCCCGTGAGTCTCTGCTGCAGGTTAGGGCAATTCAACTCTCAAGGGAATTTAAGAATTGAGATTCTAAGATTAGTTTCTGCTGGTGGCTTTAACTGGGGATATGCAAACAAAGACCATTTGCCCCTAGAGAGTAGCTGCCTTGGGTTCTTGGGTATTTTCTGGTTCCTTGTGGAACCCTTGGGTAGAAAACATCTTACACAACTTGAGGCCACAGGATCATGGAGTTCACAGTCTAGTAAAGAGTTGGAGTGGGTCTTTATACACACATACACACACAGAGAGTGAGGGAAAAACAATAACTGAAACATGATGGGGCAACACAGGGGCCTATGGAAAGGGCACCAAGCCATCTCACTGCATCAGTTAAGAATTCCTGAGGCAGCGACATCTATGACGTCTGAGTCATGAGGATGAATAGGAGATGGCCAGATAAAGAAGCTGGAAGAGTAATACAGGCAAAAGGAACAGCCTGTGCCTGAGCAGAGACGTAGCAGTCTGGTGGCCTCAGGAACTAGACAAGATTGATTTTCTTTGCCTGAGAGGTAGGATTGAAGAGGCAGATGGGGCCAGGTCAGGAAGGGGCTGTGGCCATGCAAAGGAGCAGGGACTTGATCCTAAGGGTGAGGAAGAAACGCACCCTTTGCATCTATTTTCCCTTGGTGATCCTCATGTTCACTTTGGTCTCTTCTCACCTCATGACATGAAACATGAATTCTCCACTCCCTGGAGGTGAGCCTAGAACCTACCTCCAGAAGGTGGGTCATGGAGCAGTGGAAGAAGCGGGGGTTTTGACATCAGATAGACCTAGATTCTAATTCTGCCCATGACACTCACTGAGCATGTAACTTTGGCCATCAGAAAATGAGGGTAGTAACACCTACTTGATCCAGCAAATATTGATTGCATGTATGCAATGGACAAGCTGTGGGGACAATAGCTTATCGAGCTAACACATACTGTGTGGCCGGGCATTGGTGCCTAATCCTTTGCATCTATCACCTTATTTGACCATTTCTATAACCCTATGATGGAGGTACCATTATTCCCCCATTTTACAGCTGAGGAAACTGAATCCCACAAAGATGAAGGTATTTGCCCAATGTAGATAGCAAAGCCAGGATTCAAACCCAGGCCTTCTGGCTCCAAAGCCTAGGCACTTAACCTAGGCCCACAAAGCCCTAATCAGGACAAAGAAGCCCCTGCTCTCAGAGAACTTACATTCTAATGAAGGGAGTGAACAATAAATAATAGACAAATAAGAAAAGCAGCGTGCTAAAAGGTGTAAATACTAGATAGGGAGAAAACAGAGCAGGGTAAGAATGACAGAGTGTGGGGGAGAGGTAGATGACTGTAGTTTTAAAGGGGTGGTCAGAATAAGGATCATTAAGGTGGTGACAGCTGAGCTTAAGTAACTTGAAAAAAAAGTGAGGGAGCTGGCCATGTGGATATCTGAGAGAAGAGCATTCTAGGCAGGGGCAGCAGCCAGTGCAAAGGTCCTGAGGCAGGAATGTGCCTAGTACATCTGAGGAACAAGTGTGATTGGAACAGAGGTGGGGAGTAGGGGGAAGAGTGAAAGTAGATGAGGTCAGAAGGAGACAGTTTATGTAAGAGTTTGCAGGCCATGCAAGGACTTGGCTTTAGTCTGAGTGAAATGAGGGCCATTGGAGGGTTTTGAGGAGTGAAATTACAAAATCTGACATGATATTTGAAAGGATCCCTTGCTGCTCTGTTGAGAATAGACTGTAGAGGAGCAAGGAGGGAAGCAGACCAATTAGACGACTCCTGAAGTAATCCAGGTAAGAGATGATGATGGCTTGGATCAGGCTGGTAGCAGGTAATGAAGAGTGGTGGATTCTGGATCTATTTGGGCGGAGAGCCAACAGATTTCCTGATGTGGAGAAAGAGGTTTGGAGAGGAGCTCAGTTTTGGACATGTTAAGGGACTTCAAGATCCCTACTAGGCTTCAGGTGGCAGTGTCAAGGTGGTGGTTGGATACAGTGGTGACTTTTCAATGACCCCTGCTGAAAGAGGAGCAGGGAAATGGGTAGTAGCTAGAGGGAGGAATAAGGACAGAGGAATTGTTTTATTATGGGAGACTACAGCATGCATCTAGGCTGATGGGAATGGACTTATCTGCATTGTCTTTCTTGTCTTTATTCATTCTGTCCCCAGCTCCCTCAGATCCTTTGGGATTCAGCTCATGTGCCCCTTCTCTGAAGCCTCCCCAGCTTTCCTGAGCCAGATACCAAAAGAGCTCTTTTTTCCCCTCCCAACCCCTAATTCCCACTGGATCTCTTTAAGGGAATTTACAATTTTTAAAAATTGTATTTTATTGGGGAACAACCATCATTGGTTACATGCTGCTTCCATGCCACAATGGCATAGTTGACTCCCTTAGGGAGAGCGCAGCTCACAGTGGCCCATGCAGGGACTGGACTGGCGTTAACAGCACCACGTTCTAACCAACTGAACTAACTGGTTACCCCTGGGAATGTACAATTTGCATCTTATGATTATTTGAGTACAAGTGCCTTGAGACCGGCTCCATGTTTTGTCCATCTTTGTATCCACAGCCTCCCCACTCCTCATTTTCCACTCAGGAACGCACCCAGAACTGCTTGATAAATGTTTGTTGCATCAACAGTTGAATTCGGGGGAGTCAGATTTGTGCAGGCTGGTCCAGGGACCTAGGAAAAGCTATTTTATAAGTAGTCTGTCTCAAACTGTTCTCCTGAAAGAGCCCTAATAAAGTGAATGTTTACGTAAGGAAAATAGCTTGAAGCAACTGGAAATTTCCTTGAAGGCACATGTTTTCTATGAAAACTCCTAAAAATTTTGTAGCCTACTCTGACATAGCTCTGGGTTTATTTTATTTCCATATAACATTGTAATTTATTTACCATTTGTTTTTCCATTTTTTCCCCCAAAATCTTGAAATAAAACTTATGCTTCAGAAAGGGGACCACCATCAGTAGTATGTGTCTCTCAGTTTGAGTATCTGATGTGGGATTTGACATTGAAGTAGTTGCTTAACAAAATATTAAGGAATTTGTTAGCCTGCAAGATATTATGACAGCTTCCTGCCTCTGGTGGGTGGCATATTTTAATTATATGAGAGAATATACGAAACAGTTGTATCTACTTAATTTACAAGAGACAATATTTTCTAGTTAGGTAGCATAGTTCAGTGATTAATACTAAACCAAAACCAAAACAAAAAAAGGTTTTGGAGTCATGTAGACCTGGGTTGGAATCTTGATTATACTACTTGTTCATTCTGACTTTATACAAATTAACATTTCTAAGCTTTAGTTTTCCCACCTGTAATACAGAGATGGGAAGAATAATATTATCTGCCTCAATGGGTGGTTTTGGGTATTGAGTGAGCTATTGCTTGTGTAGCCCTTGGCACCACGACTGGTACATAGTAAGTGCTCAAGAAATAAATAAATGGGCCAGAGACCAAGACCAGCAAACGGGTGGTTATAGTCTACAAAGAGAAGCACTGTGGCAAGGGATGTGGGGCCCTGTAGGAGTCCCTACAGGGACATTGGGGAAGGCTTCCTGGAGGAATTGACATCTTATTAGGCCAGTTGAAAGGAGGTGGGGAGTGTTACAGGCAGAGGGAAGAATAATGAGAGGGCTCAGGTCATGGCAGGGAGGGAGTAGTAAGAGATTAGGCTACATGTGGCAGGAGTATGGGGATGATGTAGAACGAGGTAGCCATGAAAAAAGTTTGTCTTTCATCCAGAGACCAACAGGGGCCACTGAAGTTCTAAGCAGGAGAGCAATGGATCAGATATGCAAAACTCGGGGCAGGAAGCCAGTGAGCAGGTGAGCGGTGGCATGGCCTGGACTAGGGTTGGCCTGGAGATGGAGAAAGTGGCCTCATTAGTGAGACATTTGGGAAGCAGTGATAAGACTTGATGATTGCGTGGAGCTCTGTGGAAGGAGATGGAGAGGATGACTCCCAGGGGATGTATGGTGGTGCCTTCACAGGGACAGAGAAAAAGGTGGGGCTAAAGGCAGGGTACAAGATAGTGAGTTCAGTTTTGGACCTGTAGAATTTGAGGTGTCTTTTTGTGAGATAACCACGTGAAAACATCCCATAGACACTTGGATACATAGACCTCAAACCACAGAAGGGCCTAGGCTGAAGATGGAGAGTTGGAAGATGTGGTAAGCTCAATAATGGCCCCCACAGATCTCCAGGTCCTAATCCTGGAAATTGTAAATGTTATCTCATACGGCAAAAGGAATTTTACAGGTGTGGTCAATTTAAGGATCTTGAAATGGGGAGATTATTCTGGATTATCTGGGTGGGCCCTAAATATAATCACAAATGTGCTTATAAAATGGAGGCTGAGAGAAATCCTACCACAGAAAAGAAGGCAACATGACATACAAGTGAGATGCCCTTGCAGGTAGAGGAAGTTGGCCATAGGCCAAAGAATGCAAGGAACGCAGTTCTAGAAGCTAGAAAAGGTAAGGAAACAATGCTCCCGTAGAGCCTCTCTGCACATCTTTTTGTTTTAAGCCACCAAATTTGCAGTAATTTGTTACAGCAGCAATAGGGAACTGATACAGAAAACATCAATATTGACAGTGTAAAGGAGTGTGGCCCTGTTGATACTTGATTTCAGTCCAGGGAAACTCATTTCAGACTTCTGACCTCCAGAACCGTAAGAGAATAAATGTGTGTTGCTTTAAGCCACCAAATTTGCAGTAATTTGTTACAGCAGCAATAGGAAACTAATACTGAAAACATCAACATTGGTGGTGTCAAGGAAGCTGGTGGGATTGGATGAAGGTGTCTAATGAGACTGGGTGGAGAAGAGCAGAGAGTCCAGTAGAGGGCTCCCGATGACTCCAGCATTTATGATACATGCAGAGGAAGAACATCTCAGAAAGGGCCCAGAGAAGGAGCAGCCCGAGGAAGGAGGACTACCAAGGAAAATGGTTGTCCTAGAATTCAAGGAAAAGGATCTTTCAAGAAGGAGGGAGTGGTTAACACTGCTAGATGCTCCTAGAAGTTGAGCAAGAACAGTGCCTGCTGCATTTTAAGAGAAGGAGATCCTAGTTGACCTTGAAATAGCTCTTTGGGAAGTTGGGGCTGAAAACAGACTAGAATGGGTTGAAAGGTGATTGAGGGGTGAACCAGAGTTATATTTCACAGCATAGTCATTGTCTCTTCACCAGATTGTACATATTTTTTTCAACTTTTAATTCTAGTACACAAATAGTATATGTTCCTTACAGAAAAGTGAAGATGTACATACAGATTAACCAAAAAAAAAAAAAATTGCTCATAATATCCTCAGCTGGTAATATTTTAGTGTACATATCTTTTCAGATTTCCTTTTTCTATGCAAACGATATAATTCTCTCAATCACCTTATGGGGTAAAATACCATCAGGCCATTTTAAGAAGTGGAAATTTGGGCCTAGAGAAACAAGCAATTTCCCCAGCTGCACGCAGTTGGTTAAGAGCAGCACAAGAATTGAAACTTAGATCTATCAGACTCCAAAGCCAACGTACACTGGTATTTTCCTGAGATTTTTACCTGAAGGATTCTTTTCCAGAGGGGCCTCAGGCTTCAGAACTAAACCTAAGTGGATTTCTATCCTGAACCCCATCTCTCATCCACCCAAGGATATCGGTGGTTCCCAAGAATAAGAGGTTAGTGGGTAGGGAGGAGTGGCAGTCTTTAGCCTGGTAGGGATGGTGAGAGGGGGTGAGGAGTGAAAGTCGCCAGTCTGAGCCCAGGAAGAATGAAGGCAGCGGTGAGTGAGCAAGTTACAGAGCGCCTATCCGGTACACGGACATGTTAGGTTCTTTCCTCACAATTTTATAACCAAGTGGGCATCAGACTTTCCATTTTGCAGAGAAGGAAACAGGTTTCAAGAAGGGATGTCATTTTCTCCACATCACACAGTCACCCAGGGGCGCGGAGCCACACAGACCCCGGAGGCGGGTCACGCGGGTGTGGGCGGAGCCAAGAGGTGGGTGGGTAGCCCCGGCGATGCGTGGAACCTGCAGCTGACAGCTGGGAGTGGGGAGCAAGGGAGCGGTGGGGCGACTCCGGGTGGAGCGGGGCAAGGAGGCTGGCAGGGCTTGGGGCGGGGGGAAGAGGGGCTGGTAAAGCTGAGCTGAAGGGGCCAAGTCAAGGAGGCTGGGAACAAAGCGGGGCCCTGGGAGGGAGAAGAACTTGGGAGGCCAGGGGGCTGACAGAAAGAAGGCGGAGCCGTGGAGGCGCCGAGACCGAGGCAGGGGGACCGGGCAATCTTCTAGGGAGGCCGGGGGCGGGGCAATGAGGCATGGGGCGGAGCCGAGGAGCCAGCTAGAGGCCAGGGGCGGGGCAACGAGGCATGGGGCGGAGCCGAGGAGCCAGCTAGAGGCCAGGGGCGGGGCAACGAGGCATGGGGCGGAGCCGAGGAGCCAGCTAGAGGCCAGGGGCGGGGCAACGAGGCATGGGGCGGAGCCGAGGAGCCAGCTAGAGGCCAGGGGCGGGGCAGTGAGCAAGGGGCGGAGCTCTGGGGGCTGAGAGGCCAGGAGGCGGGGCCGAGAAGCCCTGCGAAGGGACCGGGACCGCTGTCCAGGCCAGGTGGGGAGAGAAGCTGGAAGCCCGGGGCGGGGCCGAGAAGAGGACGGAGTGGGGAAGCTCGAGGCTCCTGGGGCTCGAGGGGCTCGGCCGTGAGGAGCGAAGGCGGGTGGGGGCGGGGCGGCGCGGAAGGGGTGGGGCGTGCGAGGTCCCCGAAGGCGCCCGTGGAGAGCTGGCTGTGAGGCCAGCCTAGCGCCGTGTGGCGAGCTCCCCGCACGACCCGCTCCGGCATCCTTGGAGCCCCCGCCCCGCGCCCGCCATGCCCGAGCAGCTCAGCGTCGCCGAGTTCCTGGCCGTCACTGCGGAGGACCTCAGCTCCCCGGCCGGGGCTGCCGCCTTCGCTGCCAAGATGTCCCGGTGCCGGGGGGCAGCACTGACGCGGGAGGAGGTGAGGGGGCTGAGGCGGGAGGGGTCGGGGGTCCCGGAAGGGCCTTGCCTGGACGTCCCCAGACGTGACCCCAGCTGCGATGGCCCTTACTGCTCCCCCAAAATCTTCCCCCGCTCTAGGTCTTGTGAGAACCGAGTGCATCTCAAACATTGTGTCCTTACCGTCGAGGCTGGGGGAGGGCCCAGGGGGCTGTTTGTGGGGAGCCTGGAGGTCACCTGGATGACAGACTTAGCAGTCAGAGGACATGCCCCCAGTGCTCTTGGTGACCTGCCCCATCGCAGGTGTCAGCGACTCCCTGCATCTGTTTGGGTTTTCATATTCGGAGCCCCACGAGTTTGGTCCTCAAGTCACTCCCCTCCCGGGAAGCAGGCCTTCCCGCCTCAGCCCTGAACGTACTTCTCCCTGGCTGCAGGGAGGCCCCCTCCCCCTGGCTGCTGGCTCTGAGATTTGGCCGGTGTTTGAGGAATGAATGCGAATGAGTAGGCGCCAGGAGCTGGGGTTCACCTTGGCCAGACGGTTGGCAAGTTTCTCGTCTCCTCTCCCCTCCCCTCCTCTTTGTCTTTCCCAGCATCGTGTCCCAGGCCTTTCTTTGGCTCTTGCAGGCTGCCCCACCCCATTCCCCTGCTCTTTGCAGTTCATTCCTCTTCTCCGACCTGCTGCACTTTCCCGGGCCTCCCTGCAGGTAATAGTCTAAGGCAGACACTCTGCGGCTTTGGGCCAAGGGAGAATCATGTGTGTTTGCAACTCCTGTTCAGGGAATGCCCAGAATTTGGATGACATTTTGGACATCAGTAGCAGCTCTCACCTTCCCTCTTTCACCATAAGAGTATTGAGCACCCACCGTGTGGCTGATACACCGCTCAATAGTTCATAATACCCCAAGTCAATGTTTTGGGAAATCTCTCCTCCTCTCCTCTGGCAGGCTGAACCCCCATCTCAGTGTGTGTATCGCTTTGTAGGAGTGACAGAAGATTGCGGAAAGAGCATCAACTTTGGGGGAGACAAACCTGTGTTCAGATTGTGACTCTGAAGTTTGCCAGCTGTGTGACCTTAGGCATGTGACTTAATCTGTTTGAGCCCCACTTTTGGCATGTGTAAAATGGGGATAATAATGTTTCCCTCACAGCGCTATGGTATTACATGAGGCAATGCACGCAAAGCGTGCATCTTGATAAATGGAATGATGATCAGGTTAATTGACAGACCTTTTGGGACGGTGACTGGGTCTCTTTTGTCCGTTTCTCTCACAGAGCCCAGCCTAATGCTTTCTTAATTCCTAATGCTTTCCTAATTCCCCAGCGAATAGTAGGGATACAGGTTTTAATTAAAATAAGAAGCAGCCAATGGCCTTTGGCTTCCTTCTTTGGGAAGAACCGGTAGCTTGGAGTTGACCACCTATGAATGTGGATTGTATTTTACTGGGAGGCTCACAGGGAAACTGCCACAGAACCTCATTCTGAGGGGAGCGTCCTGAGGTTTGTCTGCAGTCTCACATTTCATGACCCGGAAGAGTACAGTGCCATTGGCACCTTAGGGCTGTCGCAGTTCACCCTCCTCTCTGGGTTGTTCATTAAAATGTTAAATCCAAGCAGGAGTGGGAAAGGGGCTGTACTATGAACCCTTTTCCAGAGACAGAAATGCCCCTTTATGCCCGTGCATCTGGTCTTGCCTGGCTTGGTGTGTGTAAGCACTTGTGTGTGTGCCTGGAGGATAGTGGGGAGGGAGCTCTTGGAATCGGTCTGGAGGCCACAGAAGGCTCTGGTCAGGGCTCAGCTTTGCCCCAGTTCAGGCCCGATAAAACCTAGTCTCCTTTGTCTTTGGGACTTCGGTTCAGTGTATGCAAGGTTCATTTTAACAACAGAAAACCTGTGGCACCCAAACACAGCTTTTCTCTTCAGTATTTCACTGCCCAAAAAGTTAGAGTCTGACCTTTGGATTGGACTTTCCTGAGGTTTCCTGTTTGGTTTTGCATTCGTGTTGATATTTACATGTAGTTTGATGCTGGTATCTCCCTTCCCTTTCCTGGGTATGATGAACCCACTCCCAGGCTTGAAGCAGGGTGAATTTGGCTGAATCAAAATGCAACTGATTCTTAAAGCAAGTCTTCCAGTCCCAGCTGGTTTCCTAGGAGTAACTAGGGACTCTGTCCTGGGACTTACAGCCCTTTTTTTGCAATCCTGGGCAGGTCACAGGCAACTAGAATGTCAGCTCTGAGGGACCCTTTAAGATGGAGATCACCTAGGTACGCTCTCATTTGAGATCGGGAAACTGATATCCAGAGAATGCAGGAGACTTGTCCAAGATCCCACATTTGGGGAGGGGAAGACTTGGCATTTCTACCCAAATGTTCTAGCCCCTGGTCCTATTCTCTGACCTTCTAAAGTCCAACTGCCTGTCCTCCCTATGTAACTTCTCTGAACCTCAGTTATTACACCCTTAAAATGGGTCTAATTGTCCCTCCTTGTTTATCTCTCTGGGTTGTTAAAGTTTTGTTGTTGTTGTTGTTGTTTTTTAAAATTGTGAAACACAGTACAAATGCAAGGGAATATTAAGACGGATCATCATTCTGTCAACCATCTTCTTTCTGTCCTGGGCTCCTTTCCATTCATCATCTCATTGATATTCACAATAACACAGGTCAGAATGGGCAGAGAGAGGTTAACGCAGTTGCCTTTGTCCCGTAGTGGGTCTGTCTGACTCTAAGGCCTGTCCAGCTCTCCATGTCATCTCCAGCATCTCCATGTCATCTGCTAGGCACCAAGGACACAAAGATGCTGCTCTCATTTGCTGGCTGGTTGCGGAGATGTAGCTCGTCTTCGGGAGATAAATAGGAACTCTAGGAATTTGTCCTGAGTACCCAGAGGAAGGTACAGTCAGTGCCATAAGAGGCTAGTGGAGCGGGGCAAAGAAAGAGCAGTGAGGACCAGTGCAATCAGGGAGAGCTTCCTGGAGGAAGTGTCACTTCCAGGTGAGTCTTGAAGGATGGAAGAACTCCATTAAGTGGAGAGGATAAGTGAGCGAATTTGGAGACTGGTGGGAAGAGAGCATATTCAGGAACCAAGTAAGCTGATTTGACCAGTGCTGAGAATTCATGCTATAGCGTGCATCTCAAACTGTTAGTGAAATGAAACTTCCTAGTGGAGGGAAAAAAAAAAAAAGAAGAAGAAAAAGTTTCCTAGTGGACCTTGGATGAAGCAGTCCACCACAAATAGGAGATCTTCAAAGGTTTGTGTTTAATATATATTTTTTGAGATTTAATGATGTTTGAATTGCATGAAGGACATAACCTTTAATTAAAAAATTGAAACACATAACCAAAAAGGCTAAAGTCACCTGCAACCATGTCTCACAATCCCTATACTCTTCCCAGAGGTAAGTGCTGTGGCAAAGTGCATGTTCCCCAGTGTAAGTCCTCGGAGAAAATATATTATCCATCCAGGGGTGCTAGTTAGGGGGAATATTTATCTAAATTGGTATCATGTCTTATAATACACAGTTTTAAATGTTATTGGAGTCAAATTTATCTTTTCCATTGTGACTTCTTTTTTGAATCTGGTTGAGCAAGGATTTCATTCTTAATTCTTAATATTTGGTGAGTTTTACATTCTGCTTTGTCATATGTCTCTTATTGTTGTACCAAAAAAAAAAAAATACAGTTTTTGTTTTACAAAAAAATAAACACTATATCATCTTAGGGATTGTTTGCAAAAAACATAAACCCTCTCAAATTTGTTCACGTTGAAGGGAAATTTGTTTTAAGGAATTAGAGGTGCCTCTTGGGACTGAAGAGCAGTCAGTAAAGGTAAACTTCACCAGGGCCTCGCTGGAGGCTGGAAACTCCCCAGGGCCTCAGTGGAGGCTGGGAAGTCATCAGAAACAAAAGCAGCTGCATCATCGTTCTCACTGTTTCTTGCCTCTGTTGCTTTCTGCATATCTGAACAGTGCTTTGGATCACTTGTCATCACACAGACCCCAAAGGGCACAGCACAGTATTTTGAGGAAGACAGGCAGCTTCAGCCCCGACATTCACGTGACCGCAGGTCCAGCATCTAAAGGTAACCAGGCCAGTCTAGTGTGCCACTTCCAGGTTTTTGGCAGAGAGGTTAATGGCCCGGGGTGGCTTCTGGATTGGTTCCAGCAGCTGGGTCTCCACCCTGGTTTCATCAACAGAGGTCATGGAGAGATAGACTCAGGCAGGGTAAACATGGCACGGATACCCACGCTGTGGAGGGGTACACTGCTCAGAGAAGAGGGGCAGGGCCTAGGAAGCTCCCCCTACAAATCCACAGCAATTTTATTTCATTTGGCACAATCTAGGACCCAGAGAGAGGCAGTGTGCCCATGCTGTTTTGTGCCCACCTAGTTATCCAGGTATAGATGAACCCCAGTTTGGAAAACTCAGGTGTAAGGGAATTTGAAGGATGGATTGGAGAGCTCAGGAGGCACAGCATGACTGGAAGAGCCTTGCATTCCAGCTAGGCATTTGGGCGTTTTGCTGCACAGTAGGAACCAGTGGACCCAATCCTATTGGAAGGAATGAGGCCGGCCCTGCTGAGGGCCAGCAGTAAGCACAGTGCTTAGGGACTGCTCCATGCCAGGCCCTGTATTAGGCACGGTAGACACATTGCTCATTAGCAGAGATGCAGTCTGCTCCATTGCTATTACAGTCTTCCAGGGAAGACAGGCAGTAAACAAGCAAATAAGTTAGTAATTGCATGTTATGATAAGTGACGTGAAGGCTCCTCCCCTTGATCAAGGCCTTCCTTGAGGTTTGGTCGTGTGCCCTCAGCTTGTTGCATTCTAGCCTCTTTCCAGGCAATCTCACCCACACCCGAGGCTTCAGTCCTTTCCTATCTTTAGGCCACTCACACATTTGCACCTCCAGCCCAGACCCTCACATTCATTGCTCACTTGGCTATTTCACTTAGACTTCTCAGCATGTCCAAAACCACATTCTTGACTGTCCCGCCTGGCTGGCCCTTCCAGTGTTGCCTTCTCAGTGAATGGCACTTCCACTGTTACACAAGCCAGAAGCCTCGAATCTCCACATGCATGCTTCATCACCAAGGCTCATCGGTCTTCCATTCTAAGCATCTCTGCAGTCTACCCATTTCTCTCCATCCCTCCCCTGGTCCAAGCCACCATCCTCTCTCCCCTGGAACACTGCAGTGGTCTTCTATCTTGTCTCTCCACGTTTTACTCTAGCTCACTTCTCCCTAAGAGCACCTTGTCAGCACACATCACAGATAAATTTTACACATATTTGTATAATTCTTTTATTAAAATCTGATTTCTCATTAGGTTTTTTAATTTCCATGAGAATAGACTCCTTCTCACCATCGTATCTCTAGTATTTACCATAGCACCATAGGAGGGGCTCAGAATATATTGGTAGAATAACAAATAAATAAAAGAAGAAACCTGGAAAGGAGTTTTAATAGAGAATA
Organism: Aselliscus stoliczkanus; assembly: GCA_033961575.1. Lineage (NCBI taxonomy): Eukaryota > Metazoa > Chordata > Mammalia > Chiroptera > Hipposideridae > Aselliscus > Aselliscus stoliczkanus. The sequence continues at coordinate 166,708,206 of CM066730.1, forward strand.
ATGGTGCGATGGTGCTTCTGGTGGAGGGAACAGCTTAGTAAAGGCCCTGAGGTAGCAAAGAGCCTAAAGGATTTATGACACTGAAAGGAGGCAGGCGAGAGGAGCAGAAACATAGTAATGGGCCAATGGAAGAGAAATGCCGGATGAGTTTGGGAAGGTAAGCGGGAAGGGGTTAGGTCATGTTCAACCTCCTAGGCCGTGGTAGCAAGTTTGGATTTCATTTATTTTGCAGGCAAGCAACATGATCCAATTTATATTTTAGAAAGACATATCAGCTCCTGTGTAGAAACTAGATTGAAGGGGGAAGGAGAGGACCCAAGGAGGCTATTGCAGTTGTTCACGGAAGTGATGATACAATGGTGGTGTGGATAGGGCTGCGATTAGTGGAGGAGAGAGATGGGCAGACTCGAGAAATATTTTATAAGTACAGTTGACCTTTGAACAACCTGAGTGTGAACTGTGCAGGTCCACTTCTGCATGGATAGTTTTCAATAAAAAGTGTATATGTGTTTTCTCTTCCTTATGATTTTCTTAATAATGTTTTCTTTTCTCTGGTGTGGTTTATTGTAAGAACACAATATATAATACACATAACATACAAAATATGTGTTAACTGTGTTATCGGTAAGCCTTCCGGTCAACAACAGGCTATTAGTAGTTAAGTTTTTGGTGAGTCAAAAGTTACATGTGAATTTCCTACTGTGTGGGGGTGGGGGGATCTGTGCCCCTCACCCCCACATTGTTTTTGGTTCAACTGTACAGCCATGCGCCACATAATGACATTTTGGTCAGTGATGGATTGTGTATGGTGGTGGTCCCATAAGATTATAATGGAGCTGAAAAAATTCCCACTGCCTAGTGACATTGTAGCTGTCGTAATGTCCTAGCATAGCATCTTTACAATTGCCTATGGTATTCAGTACAGTGACACGCTGTACAGGTTTGGAGCCCAGGAGCAATAGGCTGTCCATCTAGGTTTGTGTAAGCGATGTTCACACAAGGACAAAATTGCCTAGCAACAGATTTCTCAGAATGTATACCTGTTAAGTGACGCATGGCTGTAATAACATCAGGATTTGTTGGTGGAGTGCATGTGGGGAGTGGTCAAAGAATGGTTCCCAAGTTTCTAATGGAAGAGTGCCATTTACCCTTCCCAGGAAAGGGGATCTGTTAGAGGAACAGGTTTGGGGGAAAGTCAAGAGTTGTGTTTGTGCATCTCATGGGTCTTGGAGACATCCAAGTGGAGATGTTGAGAAAGCGTTTGGATATATGAGTTAGGAGATCAAAGGAGATACACACTTGAGAATTGTCAGGATTGACATAGTGGGTTTCAAACTTGCATCTATGTAATAATCTCTTGGCATCATTCCCAGAGAGCCCAATTCAGTAGCTGTAGCTCTCTTGGGCTTCTTATTGCAAGTAATGGACACCAACCTGAGCTGACTGAAGCAGAAAAGAAGTTCATTAAAAGGGAATATTCAGCAGTCCACAGAATTTCTGGGAAGCTGGAGGACGGGGGTGAGGCATCAGGCAGGATCTCAGGCAAAATCACTCCACTGAGCCAGTTTGGCGAGGACACTGCTACCATGTAATAAGTGCCACAGCTTGTACTGCCATTATCCCTTGAAGACGGGACACCTTCACCGGTGGTGCCACTAGCATAAGCATAAATCTTCTACTCTATCTGCTCCTGATTCAAAGTCTGCAGTGAGTGCCTCTGGTTGGCCAAGCGTAGCTCATACACCTGTGCCCTTGCTGGAAAAGCAAGAATTTGGTCTTACCAGCTTTTTAAAGAGGCAAATGCTGCCAAGACTTGTGCAGCAAGTAATTTCCCAGATGCCAGACTGGCGAAAAATGCCAAATGTCCTTGGAAGGTTTGCCAGCATGCAGGAGAATGTGTGGGAATCTGCATTTTAACCAGCAGCCCAGGAGGTTTTCATGCAGGCAGTCCACACCACATGCATACATTGCATTAGCTGGTGTTTAAAGCTGTGGGAATAGATGAGATCACCAGGGAGAGGAATGAAGAGGGCCTGGGCCCAGTGTTGAGAGATTAGGATGGGAAGAGGAATTCATAAAAGAGATGGAGAAGGAGCTGGCAATGACAAAGGAGGGAAATCAAGAGAGTATCATCCCTCAGAAGGTACGAGGGGGATGTTGCGATGAGGGGGTGGTGTCAGATGCTCCCAGATGCCCTGAGGTAAAATAAAATAACTTTGGCATTGGACAGATTTAGCTCCTTTTTCCCCCTCCACACTGTCCTGGACTCATTGTGGGGGTGGTGCAGACGAGAAGTTCCCCACACAGAGGAGCAGAGACATGGGATGGTGACCGGGGACCTGGGCCAACAGGGTTTTCCAAGATGGACTTAGAGCCCAGCTCTGCTGAGCCCAGTCTCTCCCCATACCAGGCTGGCTCTGCACAGGGCAGAGGGTCCTCCTGGATTTGTCAGCCTCAAGCCCAGTCTTCCAAAGTCTCCTCCCCTCCCCAAATTTCCGTCTTTGGTGCTTTCTTCCTTGCCTGGTGTTCGGTTGTTTCTGGCCACCAAGGTAACATAGGCAGGTTTGGGAACTTTAGGCCAGAGCAGAAGAAAAACGTTTTTCCCCAAAGGCAATTTGGTAGAACAGGCATACCTCAGAGATATTGAGGTATCAGTTCCAGACCACCACAATAAAGCAAGTATGGCAAGAAAGTGAGCTGTAATCTTTTTGCTGGTGGTGGGTCTTGCCTTCAGTTTGTAAAAAAATGCAGCATCTGTGAAGCGCAATAAAGCAAAGCACAATAAAACGAGATGTGCTTTACAGTCCTCAGACAGAGTTATTTCTAGGAGGTCCCTTTGATGGGGCCCAGAGCACATGAAGCGGCGAGGGTCCACGGAGGCACAGTGAGTTCCCCAAGCTGTAAGGTAGGGAGGGCCCTGGGCCCCCGTTTGCTCTGGGAACATTGTGATTGGGCCTCACTGGGGTCAGTGAGTGGGCCTCATTGTGGAGGGTATGCGAGGCCCAGCTGGGAACAGCTGCTAAAGGTTCTCTAACTCAGCTGGTTTTTGACCTTGACTGAGTTTTTAAGAACTTCAGGCTCCACCCAGACCTACTGAATCAGAATCTCCCAGGGATGAGGCCTGGGCAAATGAGCAGTTCAGAAGTTCCCCAGGCAACTCTGATGAGCAGTCAGGATAAAAACTATTGCGGTGAGCTATTTCATGCCCACTTACGGTTACTAATCCATTAAACTCTACTTATTGAATACCTGTTGTGTACAAAGATGGAATGACAGGTTCTGAGGGCATGCAGGCGACAAGACAAGGCCCCCATCTGGGAAGGAGAAGGACTCAGTGTTTATGAAAAGATGATTGACAACCCGTATCATATAGGGATGCGGCTGAGGTCTATGAACACAGTGCAGTAATTGAAATCAAACAGACCTGGGTTTCAATTCCTACTGGTTACATGACTTCGGACGAATGACTTACCCTTTCTGAATCTGTTTCCCCATCTGTAAATCAAGGGTGATAATAACTATATGGGGTTGTTTGAGTGGATTACATATAAAGCATCTAGCATATCCCTGGCATATAACAGACACTTGATCATTTTTTTAAGAATTCCCTTTTACTGAAAACATAAGTACACCTGTACCTGGGATAGTTAAAGAGATCAGGGACCACCCAGAGAAAAGGGGGAGAGAATTGCAACAAGGGTTAGGTAATTACTGCAAGTGGTTGCTGAAATTGTCTGTGCTCCTGGCACCAGGGCAAAAAGAGAAATCTTGGGTGCCTTGCAGATGCCCCGGGAGTGAACAGCTGAGCCTCATTCTGGACACAGCAGGTGCTTCCCTCAGCTCTGCCCTTTGCTCTCTCCCATCCCTTCATTTCTTCATCAAACATTTGTTGACAGCCTACCCAGTTCTCAGTCCTGGCTGCACATTACAATCCCCTGGGTTGCTTTTAGGTGCATTTTCCAGAACTGAGATTGTCATATAACATAAAATTCACCATTTTAACTATTTGAAAGTTGTATGGTTCAGTGGCCTTTATTCATGGTGTTGTGCAATCATCACGACTGTCTAATCCCAGAACATTTCCATCACCTCCAAAAGGAAAGCTGTGCTCATTAGCAGTCACTCCCCACTCCCACTCCCCACAGCCCCTGTCAACCTTCTGTCTCTAGATTTGCCTGTTCTGGACATTTCATACTGCTGGAATCCTACAATATATGGCCTCTTGTGTCTGGCTTCTTTCAGTTAGCATAATATTTTCAGGGTTCTTCTATGTCATCTGGGTTGCTTTAAAAGCAATAAATATAGGAATAGCAAACATCAGCCAGTGTTGTTAGCATTTCCCATATATTGATTCATCTGATCCCTATATGGAAACAAAGGCACAGAGAGAGAAAATAGCTTAGTAAACAGGATTGCCACATAACATACAGGATGCCCATGCAATAATTGGGGCTTACTTATACTAAAAACTTAGTCATTATCTGAAATGCAAATATAACTGCGTGGCCTCTGTTTATTTTTGCTAAAGCTGGCAACTTTACTGGCATTAAGTGGCAGAACCAGGATTTGGGCTTGGGCAGTCCAAAGCCCTTGGGAGTGCTTCGCCTTTCCCTCCACTGGTGATGCCTGGCTCCCCTCCCCGTCCCCCTCCCTTTCCCCTCCTTCTCTTTCTCCCCCTCCTTTTCCCAGGGACTTTGATTTAACAGGTCTGAAGTGAGGTTCTGGCATCCTAACTTTTTAAAGCGCTCCAGGTCACTCACTCCCTTGGGCAGCCTGGGGAATGTAGGTCTCAGGGTTCAAGAATATGTCTTCTGGGCAGGTTAGCTATCCTGCAGTTCTCTCTGTATGCCCAGCACTGGGCTCAGTGCTTAAATGCCTGATCACATTCAGTCCTATGAGATAGGTGCTGTTATTATCCCATTCAACGGAGGGGGAAATGGAGGCTCTGAGAAACTAAGTCACTTGCCCCAGGTCACACAGCTAAAAATACTGGAACCAGAATTTGGATCTCAAAACAATGTGATGTAAAAGCCAGAGTCCTTAATTCCTACTGTCTTTTCTGTGTTCCCATAGGGCTTTGCTCATACCCATTCATTCATTTACTCATTCATTCATTCATTCCACAAACATTTATTGCTACTCGTGTGCCAGGTGCTGTACTGGATGCAGTGGATACAAAAGCAAATGAGCCGGGCCCTGCCTTTTTGGAGTTTTCAGCCCCATAGAGAAGTCAGACATGTGGTGAATAAGGGCCATGAATGCCCTGGTAAAACTGGGCACAGGGTGGCATAAAGGCAGGAGGGATGAGTTCTGAGGGTCAGTCCTGTTGCGGTTGGAAGGGGGTGACCTGTAAGCTGAGTCAGAAAAGGTGAGGTGTTTACTAGGCAGAATCGGGGAGGGCTCTTCAGGCAGCACGGGCAGCTTGAGTAAAGGTCTGGCATATTGGGAAATTGCAAAGAGTTGGACGGGGCTGGGGTTTAAGGGATTAGTGATGGATATCAAGTCCAAGTCGGGGGCAGGGAGCGATTTGTCCAGGCCGACAAGGGGGCCCAGAGGATGGGGGAGCATGGGACCCTTTGCAGCTCTGTCCAGGAGGACAGACCAGGCTCTCCCCAGGGTTGGGTGGAATTCAGGGATTGGACTCAGGCTGGGGTCAGATGGGAATCTTTGGAGGTTGGTCTGCAGAGTTCTTGCCCTCTTAGCTCATGGCTGATGAGCAGTCTCTAGAGGAAAGTCCCAGCCAGGAAACTTGGGGTTTGCAGAGGCCTCAGCATACAGCGAGGGTGTGGCTCTCTTCCTGCAACCCTGCTTCCCACCACCCTGCACGGGGCAGCTGGTGAGGCTGAGCTGACAAGACTGGACGGGCTCCCGGGCTAGGGAGACATCTGCAGGGGCCCTACCGAGAGGGTACACAGACAGTCACGGGATCCAGCAGTGCAGGAAGGAAAACAGCGAGAGGCTGAGGGATCCTGAAATAATAAATGTCAGAGCTGGCAGGAGACTTCCACGCCACCGCCCAACCCCTTGGTCCCAGATGAGGAGTTGGGCCAGGGAAAGATGGAGACTGCACAAGGTCACTCCAGAGGCTGGGGCTGACCCCAGGTCCTGGCTCCCAGGCCCTGCCGTGTAGCCACTGCAGGGGCTGCGGGCAAGCAGGCAGGCTGGGAGCCCTTCCAGGTGGACCATGCCGAGGGCAACTGGGAAGTGCCCTGCTCTCCTCTGACGCCTCCTTCTGACTGTCCTCGCCTGGACCCTAGGGAGCTGGGGGTGAAAACTTATCCAGATGAAAACCATTTGGAGACTCTTGCTCCTGCTGGTGGCTGAGGTTGGAGCAGCCTTGCAGGTCAGATTAACCTTGACTCTAGAGTCCTAGAGCCTTGGCCTGAAAGGGGATTTAGAGTTCATGTCCGTCAGCTCTAACTGGTACAGATGGAGAAACTGAGGCACAGGAGAAGGAAGCAACTTGCTCAGAGGGACACAGAGGGGCTGATGGCAGAGGCGAGCCTAAAATTCAGCAGGCCCTCTTCCCTCAAAATGTTTGTACATTGCTTCTCAAGATGCTTGACATCCACTGTTAGAAAAAATATGATCTAAGTTCACCTCCACAGCAATCCTTACAGAGATAAGTGGGGCTCAGCGAGATGCGATTGACCTCATGGTTTGCTGTAATGTGACAGTGAGAGAAGGCTCTGGGGACAAGGGCTGGCTCTCCACTTTCTAGAGCTCCCTACATGACCTTGAGCCAGTTGCCTAACCCACCCCAGCCTCGATTTCCTCACCTGTAAAAGGGGGAGGATAATAACTACCTCACAGGGCTGTTGGGAGGAACAAACGAGGTAACAAACATAAGCGCCTGTCCCAAAGCCAGCGCTCAGTAAGTGGGACAGAGGTTGGATTCCTGATTGTAAGTAGACTCACCCCGAGAGCTTGGAATCCGAGTCCTTCCTGTTGGGTGATCTGCTTTGGGCAGGGCCGGGCTGTGCTCCCCATCGCCCTATCATGCCTGGGGGAACAAAGCCGTACCCCCTTCTTGTCACTTGGACAAGAGTCTGCAGCTGAGCCCTGGAGTTGATCTTTCTACCACAAGAATCTATCAGGTCACTCCTGTCTTGTTCAGAACCCGCCAGGAGCTGCCCAACACTGGGGGGTAAAACGTCGAGGCTTTGGTTACAAGCATGGGTTCCGGAGCCTGAAATCCTGGGTTTCAGTCTAGGTTCCACCATTTACTAGTTGTGTGAGCCTGGACAAATGCCACAACTTCCCTGGGCCTCAGTGTCCTCATCTGTAAAGCCACCCGGGGTTGCTGACGGGATTATATGCAATAACAGACAGCCTGTCACATGCTTAGACTAAGCCTGGCCGTGGCAAGGATGAATAGACGCACCTATGCAGCTCTCATTAGGAGCCTGGTTGTCCAGCGGGTCATTCTGGGCCCTGCTGAGCCCTGAGGCCTCACTGCTCACCTCTTCCCCACTGGCCCTGGTAAGTGTCTGCTCCAGCAGCTCCTGGCCGCTCCCCAAATGCTCTGAGCACTCCTACCCGGGACTTTGCAGAGGCGCCTCTTCGTCGCTCTTAGTCATCTGGCCCTGACCTGCTTTGCTTCATCAATGTCTCCTCATTTTTTTGAGGCTCTGGCAAAGCATCACTTCATCCCTGAGTGGGGTGGGTGCTCCGCGTGTGTCCCCCACACAGGCTTCTCTTTGGCTCCAGGTTCACCAAAGCCTCCACAGCCCTTAACAAGTGTGTCCTTGTCTCCCTGTGAGAGCCTGCCATCCCTCCGTTCCCACCACCTGCGCGGGGCCTCAGGTACTGCCAGGCACTCCGTATGTGTGAAGGAGCTCCTTTTATGTGCCGGTGACTCTGTTAGAAACTCTACCCCACTAGGGTGGAGAGGGGCAGGCTTGCAGAGTTGAGATTTTGGAGTAGACGCTATGAAGGGGGTGGAGCCCAGCTGGGATTGCTTGGAAGTGGGATGCTAGCAAATTCTTCAGTCCCACCCATGCCCCTCCTTGCTGGCCACCCAGGAAGGGCGCTGTGGGTCTCCCTGCCTTTCCCTGGATCTGGTCATTGGGTAGGTAGGTGAAAAAAAGCAAACTTAGAGCATGATGTGAACAGCACAGCTCATGTTTGCATGGGCTACAAACTTTCCCAGTCTTTCTGTGATTCGATTCTCAGTAGGGGTGGCTAGAAGAGCAGTGACTGTCATTCCCTTTTGTTGTTGTTGTTGTTGTTGTTTTTGAGGGCAGTGTCACTGGCCCTCATACGTGGGACCCGAACCGGGGCTGCCGGCTTCCCAAGCCAGCGCTTACCCACTGCGCCACTCTGCCAGCCTAAGTCATTCCCATTTTATAGGTACACATTCCCCTTGAGAGGCAGGGGACTTGCTCAGGTTGTCGGAGCTAGTTAGGCATGGGGTCTGGAATAAAACCCAGGTCTCCTCACACCCCATCCTGTGCTCTTTCTACTATGAGCCCTCTTTGTAATTAGGCCATAGGGCTTGGCAGCCACCTCTAGCCAGCAGGTCAGCCTTAACCCTTTCCTGCCTCCCCTTCAGGACCCGCCCGCCTTGTGCTTGCCCTCCCCTGGGGCAAGTCTCTCAGGCTGGCTTCTCCAAAACCCCACTCTCTCCTATCCCATCCCTCTTGGTGAGAGCTCTGCCTTGACAGCTGTCCACCAAAAGGGACAAGTTCAACATACTAAGGTGTCAAGGACTAGTTCCAGGTAACTTAGTGCAGAGGTTCCCAGCTTTTCTGACTATAAGGACCTCTTGTCTTTTGTTAACTTTGTATTGTAGAAAATTTCAAACACACAAAAGTAGACTCACCCAACTTCAACTGTTAATATTGTTCCAATCTTGTCTTTTCATCGACTTGCCCTAGCTTTTTTCTGATAATGGAGAGTTTGGGATAATCAGAACAGAATGATTAACCCCCAGTTACCCGTAAACTACCTGCTTCCCCGACTCTTGTTTTATTTTGAAGCAAATTCCAAACATCATATCATTTCATCTTTATATATTTCAATATGTATCCCTAAACAGTAGGACTTCTTTTTTTATTTACATGTCTACAATACCATTATTGTACTCTAAAACATTAACAATAATTTGTAAATCATCAACTATCCAGTTTTCAAATTTCCAGTTGTCTCATAATTCTCCCAACGTTTTTTAGAGTTTATTTTTCAAAAAGCAGGATTCAAGTAAGGTCCATGCATTGCCATTTGTTTTATGTTTAAATCTCGTAAGCCTCCCACTCCATCATTTGTGCTTTTGTTTTTTGTGGTCCGCTTGTTAAAGAAACCTGTAGTTTCACAGTCTGATTGTGCTTACTGCTACATCCCTTGGTGTTTAATTGCCTCCGTCTTCTGCACTTCCTATGACTTGGTAGTTGGATCTACAAACGAGAAGCCCCAGGGTTTTTTGTTATGGCTTTTTTTTTTTTCGTTTTAAATATCATTTCATTAAATGTTTTAGGTCTAACTTGGTTTGCTCATTAAAATATCATATTTTTAATTTTCATGTAGCACATAAAAGTAATCTTCTTGTGGACATTAGAGTCAAAGATCAAAGGAGCCAGGATTCTGCCACCTCACAGGAGGAGACTTTTTTGTTTTATTTTTAAAAAAATATATATGTCTTTAATTTTTTTTTTTTTTTAAAGATTTTATTGGGGAATTGGGGGAGGGGAACAGCATTGGGGAATTGGGGTAGGGGAACAGACAAGTTGCTGTCTTTTTGTTCTTCAGTCTAGTTGTGGAGGACGTTGCTTCACTGGCCCATGTTGGTATTGTCATTGCGCTCTTCCCGGATGAGGCAGATCGGTCGCCGGCCTCTGGATGGTCGCTCACCGCAGCTATTGGCAGCTGACGCTGGCTGACAGCCGCTCACGCTGGCTGCCGGCCACTCACTGTAGCCTACGGCAGCCCACTGCAGCAGGGGCTGCAGCCGACACCATCGCCGGGGCTTGCACAGCCCAGCTCCAGGTGGAGCTGTTGTTAGCTGTAGAGGGCAGTGTCACTGGCCCTCATATGTGGGATCCGAACCAGGGCTGCTGGTGTCCCAAGCCAGCTCTTAACCAACGAGCCACTCGGCCGGCCCTGGAGGAGACTTTTTTAATGTCAGAGTTTCATTGACCTTCCCTCAACAGTTGTACTTTTAGTATTGATTGATTGACAAAAAGCTACCATGAATTCAAGAATACTTTTAAAGATTTCTGGGTCTTATTGACCATAACAGCTGCAGGCGTATTAGGTCAGACTGATTTTTGAGACTTTTTTTTAAATTGGTCTATAATGCTTACTGTAAGTGTGGCTTCTTAGGGCCCTGGTAGTAACTCCATTGATCTCCAGGGACTGAGGCCCACAGACTGGGAGTGAACAAGTGAGTTAGAGTCAGTGTAACAGTTTGGGTTCTGGGTCTATCTCCACCACTTTCTGGCTGTGTGAGCTCAGGCAACTTTCTTTACGTCTGTGAGCCTCACTGACACATCAGCCAAATGGGAACAAAAGCAGTGACAGCCTCTTTGGGAGGCTATGAGTGTTAAAGGGTGGATGTCAAACTGCTTTACAAACTGTAAAACCCTACATAAGATTTGGTTTGTATTTTTTTTTTTTTTTTTTTTTTTTTTTAGTTTGTTTTCATCTCCAGTGAGACCTGGGGTAAGAAACTCATTTGAGCCTTTGTTTTACAGTCTGTAAAATGAGGAGGTAATGTTAGATTATCTCTAATATTCTGTGATTTCGTCTCTCAAGGGACAATATCATGGTCCAAAGCATAGATAAATGGTTTTCATCTCCTATGCCAACTCTAGTTTAATTGGTAGAGGTTACCTGGAGAGCTGTCCTAGCAGAATGATGAATCAAGCCCAGGGTCCATGGGAAAAATACTGTGATTGATTAATGATAGCTGTTATGGTCATGGGATACCGCAAAAGTGGTCCCTATGTCTTGTATTATAATAGTCCAAAGGAATGAATGTCTAATGGTGAAATTTAATCTGCAGCTCCCAAGGCCTTAGCTTTAGCAGCTCTGCCCCCTTGGCTGAGCTGCCATGGCAACCACAGCTGGCTCCCAGAGATCACAGGAATGAAGAATGGGTCCTATTGATGTATCCTGACTCAGGAGGGGGGCATACAGAAGGCCCTTCCAAGGAGGGCAGCTGGGCATGGCCCTAGTGCTGCCATCTGTGGTCTTTTTTTTTTTTTTAATTTTATTGTGGAATGGTGTGTTTTTCCAGGACCCATCAGCTCCAAGTCAAGTTGTTGTTTTCCATCTAGTTGCAGAGGGTGCAGCTCACTGGCCCATGTGGGAATCGAACCGGCAACCTTGTTGTTCAGAGCTCGTGCTCTAACTAACTGAGCCACCTGGCTGCCCCCATCTGTGGTTCAAAAGACCAGAGAGCCATAGCACTGTGTGTGTGTGTGTGTGTGTGCGTGTGTGTGTGTGTGTGTGTGTGTGAGAGAGAGAGATTTGGGTGGGTGGGGGCCACAAAGGGCAGTGCCACCAGCCAGAATTCAGGGGCTTTGTCTAGGGCCATCCAGGCAAGACTTCCCAAAGGCCTCCAATTGGTTTTCTAAGGTCACGTGTCCCTGTTGCTCTGCATTTCACCTTTGTCCAATGCCTGCCCAGGCTCTTGCATGGAGCCATTGACTCTTAGCTTTGAGAGATAGCTAAAGGGCCACCAATACTAATCCAAAACCCAGTCTCTGAATCACGTTTTACCACCTTAAGTCCTTGAATACTTCACATGATGGGGAGCTCACTCTCTACAAGGGTCGCATATTCTTCCTTAGGATCTTCTGTTTGAGCTGAAATCTGTTTGTGTCTCTCTGACTTCCACCTCTCATTCTTGGGAAACCTCTCCAGGGCCAATCTGAAGAAATCTGTTTTCTCTTCAGTAGGATAGCCCTTAGTGTGTTTGTAGTTGGGGCCCACCACTGCTGCCAATCTTGCTTTGTTTGGATGGGTCTCCCTCTCTATCTCCCTCTTTCTTCCCCTAAGTTTGTGAGGATCATGGTAGAGGTGGTAGAGTTGGAACTCAGTTTCAGTGGCAGAGCTAAGTCCCAGGATCAAAGAAGCTGTGTCCCCTAACCGTTGTGGAGCAGCTTGGTGTGGATATCACATTGGCCCTGGATTGGTTAGACCTGGGTTTAAATTACGACTCTGCCACTGTTCAGTATTGTATGACCTGGACATACCTGGACATGTTTCTTCCCCTGGCAGCTCCATCAATAAAATTTGAATGGTGATGCCTACCTCAAAGGGTGGCTGGGAGAGTGACAAGTAACATTCCTAGCCCAGCAGGCACTTGGGACATGTAGCATCTTGCACTCTGTGATTGCCCAGTGGCAGAGGTTTCACTGTGGCCCCTCTACCTGTGGGTCCCATCTCTTGCTGAGTAGGATCATTGGGGGATGAGGGAGGTATCTTTAATTAGCTCAAGGAAAGGTGAGAAATTCCTAAACCAAATTCAGTTTCATTTTGAAGTAGATAGCATTATTAGCTTCAAATAATAGTGTTCTAAGCACCTTACCTAAGTGAGTTCATTGAATCTCCCCCAACACCCTATAATACGCATAGTAGGAACTATTATCACCCTAACTTCATGAATGGGGAACTTGAAGCAAAGAGAGGTCACATAGCAGTTGAAATTCAAAATGGAGCTGAAATTCAAAACTGGGTAGTTTGGGGCCAGCCCCATACTTTTAGCAGTGAAGATTTACTGCATCTCTGAAGGGTAGAAGTCGACCAGTGATTCCCAAACTTCAGCTGCATTAAAATCACCGAAAGGGCTTGTTAAAACACAAACCGCTAGGCGCCGCCCCCAGATTTCCTGATTCCCTCAGAGAATGTGCATTTCTTACATGTTCCCAGGTGATGATGCTGCTGCTGGCGGAGGGACCCCACTTATTAAATGGGCCCACCCAAATCCAGCAGCTAATTTTTGGTTTTTCTAATCTATCCAGGCTCAGACATGGGAAATGAGAGTTGATCTCACACAGAAGCAGAAAACAAACCACAGTACGAATCATACTCATATTTTCCAAACGCCTTAAGCCTTGGCACATGTCTGCGATCTCATATAAACCTCACAGTGACTCTGTGAGTTAAGTGGAGAATGGATTTTTCCATCCTCCCTGCCCCCCATATTATATTATTTTTCTCCCATTTCAAAGAAGAGGAGGTTTGAAGAACTGGCTGGGCTAGTCTCTCCCAAAAAGATAATTTTGGGGAGACCAGGGTTAGAATCTCAACTTGTGACTCATCATGCTTATAATAGCATTATTACAGGTGTTCTGGGTACCTCTGTGACTTTCCCCAAATACCTTCTCCTCCCAGGCTATGTTCACAATTTCCTTAAAACTGTGTTTTGTTTCTTTTTTTTTTTTTTTTTTTTTTTTAGCTGAGCCATCCTTCCACCTGTTGGCAGCTCAACGGCAGCTCAGCTCAGGCTGGGCATAGAACTGCTGTTGCTCAGAGCTCAGCTCGCACTCTTGAGCAAGCTCTTAACCAACTGAGCCACTCGGCCGACCTGAAACTGTGTTTCTTTAGCATAAATCTTTGCCCCATTGTATCACAGAGGATAGGTATTATCAGTTTTTTATACCCCAGTGTGAATGATTTTCAGATACAGTGATACCTTGGTTAGTGAGCATAATTTGTTCCGGAAACAAACTACTTGTATTGCAAGATATCGCTCATTTACCATGTTAAAATGTATTAGAGGGGCTGGCAGAGTGGCGCATTGGTTAAGAGCTGGCTTGGGACGCCAGCGGCCCTGGTTCGGATCCCACATATGAGGGCCAGTGACACTGCCCTCTAAAAAAGTATTAGAAATGTTTGCTCGTCTTGCAGAACATTCACAAAATACGTCACTCGCAATCCAGGGTTTTACTGTATTTTCTTGAGAAGGGATAATTAGAATTCTCCCCTCTTGTGCCCCTTCAGGCATTTGTGTGTTTATATGTCTCTGAGCCTCTTGATGGAAGGAACCATGCCTGGCTAAAAGAGGTACTGATAGATGCTTGTTGAAATGAATGAATGGATGAACAAATGAAATGGATGAACAAACAAACAAACAAACTATGCTCCTCTCCTTGCCTATTCTTCCCAGAGCAAGCCTCCCTTGTCTAGCACTATACCCAGCGCACCCCACACCCCCTCACGGTACAGTCTCTAGTCCCTTTTCTGCCTGACCAGTCCTAGAGTCAAGCATCGCAGCTTAGAGGACGCCTCCCCTGCTCCTCCCTAGCAGACATGGCTCTGCTTCCCCTGGGTTCCCCATCTAACCTTGTAGTCCTAATCCTATTGCATTGCAAGTATCTATTTACTTGGCAGTTTTCTGCCATTAGCTGGTGATGCCCTAAGAGCTGAGATTGTGTCTTTTTATCATCTGAAAAACAAAAGCCAGGTCCGTTTGTTCTTTTCTTGCATTTGAAGTACTCCTCGATGACATTGTTGGCCCAAGACTCTTTGCCATGGTCCTTCACCGCCACACCACTACACGCGACCACTTTATGGGGTTTTCCCTGTCTGTTGATTTTACAGAGGCCTACCCATTCCCCTAGTTTCTTATTTATTTATTTTTATTTTTAGCTGAGCCATCCTGCTACCTGTTGGCAGCTCAGTGGCAGCTCAGCTTGGGCTGGGCATCGAACTGCTATTGCTCAGCTCAGCTCGCACTCTTGAGCGAGCTCTGAACCCACTGAGCCACTCGGCCGGCCCTGCTCTAGTTTCTTGTCGTCATCAACCTTAACGAGGTTAATTTGGTGTTCAGCACAGAGGGCCTTCACCAGCTTGACCTACAAAGGTTCATCGCAGTTGGATACAAGCCCAAGATAGGCTGGGCGCTTGTCTAAGGCTTTGGCGGTTTTGCGAATTCCACGTGCCAGGCCACCGTGGATGAGGGCAGTCTTCAGCACCTCTTGTAAAGCAGTATTCATGTCCATCCACCTCCAGCAGCAACGCCTTCCTCGACCATGGCCATGGGTTATGGGTGGAGCCAAATCTTGAATGCACCCAAGCCTCCACCCTGCACTACTCTGAGGTGGCAGGGAAAGAGCTGAGATTGCATCTTTTACACAGGGTTGGAACACGTAGCAGGCACTCAACCAGCTGAATGAATGAATTAATAACTGTGTGCTAAGAGCAGTAGGGAGCCACTTCCTGATACATGTCTGACAGGGCATCAAGGGACAGTTTGTGGGTGACTTGCCTGTCTGTACCAGTTAGAGCTAGATGGCTGCTACAAGTGACAGAATACCCAGTATGACAGTAGCTTAAATAAGATAGCCACTTTTTTTTCTTTTATATAAAAGCAGTCTACAAATAAGTAATCCAGGGATATTTAGGTAGCTCCCCAATCACCAGGGACAAGCTAGAAATTTTATTGTCTCACCATTCATAACATGTAGCTTCTACCTTATGGTCCAAGATGACTGCCTGAGCCATCACAAATGCATTCTAGCCAGGAGAAAGATGTGTCAGGGGACATGCCTCCCTTTCTTTTTTATTCTTTTCTTTTTTTACTTTTATTTTATTTATTTATTTATTTATTTATTTATTTTTTTGAGGGCAGTGTCACTGGCCCTCATATGTGGGACTGAACCGGGGCCGCTAGCTTCCCAAGCCAGCGCTTAACCACCGCGCCACTCGGCCGGCCCTTTTATTCTTTTCTTTATCTAAATAAAAATACTTTATTTTTTAGAGCAGTTTTGGGTTCACAGCAAAATTGAGTGGAAAGCACGGAGCGTTCCCATACCCCCTGGCCCCACACATACACAGCTTCCTCCACTGTCACCATCCCACCCCAAAAGGGTACCTTTGTTATCGTCAGTGAATCTACACTGACATATCACTGTCAGCCAAAATTCATAGTTGGCATTAGGGTACACTCTTGATGGTGTACAGTCTGTGAGTTTTTTGTTTTTTTTTTTAAAGATTTTATTGGGAAATTGGGGATGGGGAACAGTGTTGGGGGATTGGGGAAGGGGAACAGCCAAGTTGTCCTTCAGTCTTAGTTGTGGAGGGCACAGCTAGCTCAGCTCCAAGTCCAGTCGCTATCCTGCCACCTTTTGGCAGCTCAGTGACAGCTCAGCTTGGTTGCAGCTCACTAGCCCATGTGGGAATCGAACCGGTGACCCTGTTGCTCAGAGCTCATGCTCTTAACCAACTGAGCCACCAGGCCGGCCCAGTCTGTGAGTTTTGACAAATGTGTAGTGACATGTATCTACTGCCATAGTATCATACAGAATTGTTTCACTGCCCTGAAAATCCACCTGTTTATTCCTCACTCTTCCCAACCCCTGACAACTACTGATCTTTTTTTTTTTTAAAGATTTTATTGGGGAATTGGGGGAGGGGAACAGCATTGGGGAATCAGGGAAGGGAAACAGACAAGTTGCTGTCCTTTTGTTCTTCAGTCTAGTTGCGGAGGACTTCGCTTCACTGGTCCATGTTGGTATCGTCATTGTGCTCTTTCTGGATGAGGCGGATGGGTAGCCGGCCTCTGGATGGCCACTCACCGCAGCTCTTGGCAGCTCACTCCGGCTGCCGGCCGCTCACACTGGTGGCCGGCCACTCACTGTAACCTGTGGCAGTCCACTGTAGCAAGGGCTGCAGCCTACGTTGTCTCCCGATGACTCACGGCAGCCCAGCTCCAGGTGGAGCTGTTGTTAGCTGTAGAGGGCAGTGTCACTGGCCCCCATATGTGGAATCTGAACTGGGGCCGCTGGCATCCCAAGGCAGCTTTTAACAAACGTGCCGCTCGGTCGGCCCTACCACTGATCTTTTTTATCATCTCCATGGTTTTGCCTTTTCCAGAATGCCATATAGTTAGAGTCATTCAGTATGGAGCCTTTTAAGATTAGCTTCTTTCACTTAATAATATGCATTTAAGTTTCTTCCATGTCTTCTGTGGCTTGATAGCTCATTTCTTTTTAACACTAATATTCCATTGTCTTCCAACTTTTGGCAGTTATAAATAAAGCTGCTATAAACATCTATGTGCAAGTTTTTGTGTGGAAATAAATTTTCAAGTCATTTGGGTAAAGACCAAAGAGTACAATTGCTGGATCATATGGTAAGGGTATGTTTAGTTTTGTAAGAAATTGCCAAACAGTCTTCCAAAGTTTGGCTGTATCATTTTGTAGTCCCACCAACAATGATGAGAGTTCCTGTTGCTCTACATCCTTACCAGCATTTGGTATTGTCAGTGTTTGAATTTTGGCCGTTCTAATAGTATTCCTTTTAAGAATACTGTCTGGAAGCTAACATAGCAATAAAATATTCATTACATTCCATTGGCCAAAACTTAGTCACATGACCACATTTATCTGCAAGGTAGGCTGGGAAATGTAGGCTTTCTTCTGAAGGACTAAATGGCCATCTGAAAAATCAGGGTACTTATTGCTAAGGGAGAAGAGAGAATAGACATTGGGAGCCAGCCAGTGGTCTGTGCCACGCTGCAGGGAAGAGAGATCCTCTCAAGCTAACTTTTAAGCACTAAAGGAAATTTGTTGAGTGGATTCAGGGAGATTTCATGGAGACCCAAGGACAGGAAGTATGGAAGGGCCCCTCAGGGTGCAGGATCTGGGAAATTTCCAAAAACGAGGGCAGCTCTTTTCTTCTGCTGTTCGGTGGCAGCATGGGTCCCATGCTTCTTTCTTTTCCTGCTTTGTTCTTCTCTCTTTGCACATGATGGGAAAGATGTCCCAACTTAAGCACTTCCAATCAGTTAGCTAGCTTCCCAGAGCCCAATTCCAAATTCCTTGGAGAGAGAACCTGATTGGTGAGGTTAAGTCAAATGTCCACCCTGGTCAATCAAGGCTTGCTAGAACAAACAAGGTGGCAAGGGTCCACCTCTAGAAGGGAGGAGGGGAATTTTCAGAATGGGTGTCGTAAGATGGGAATATTCCCCCAAAGGTATCTAGAGCGTGGACAGAGTCCTTTCAGGTCTGTGTCCTAGTACTTTGCAAACCATCATTCATTTAGGTAAACAATTTGAGCGCCTTCTGTATGCTAGGCACATGGATCTGCTTTCTAGGGAGTTTTCTAAATCTCTTTGTACTTTGTTTATAGCTTGAACCTACACTATCTTTTGGAGTGAAGCCATAGCTCTCTAATTTAATCACCTCTTAGCTTTTCCTTTTCAAGTTTCAAGGTGGGGATCAAGGGCTTTGGTGAACATGTTTCCCCACCTGGGGCCCTGGGAACTACAGAGATGGCCATGTTCTCTCCTCTTATCTTTGTCTCTCCAGTAAGAAGTGTCCTCACTCTTCAGCTTATTCAAATCATCAACCTTCCGAATTCCCTGACTTTCTTTCTTCAGCCCTGGGATGGGCCTCCACTGGTCCCAAACGTGAAAGTGTCTCAAGGTCATACTCAGGGAGGAGAATATTAGGTTTCTAATCCGTATAGGAAAAGGATCCAGAATTTTTTTGTTGTTTTGTTTTGTTTAGAGGGCAGTGTCACTGCCCTCATATGTGGGATCCGAACCTGGGATCCCAAGCCAGCGCTTAACCACTGCGCCATTCGGCCAGCCCAGGATCCAGAATTTGATGGACCTTTTTATCATCAGCAGCAGCAGCAGTTGCTGATAACGATCACAGGTACTGTTCTTTGAGGACACTCTCTGCTCAGCACGATGCTAAACCCTTTATGCGTATCATTTCACCCAAAATAATCTTCGTAACAACCCTGACAGGTAGGCATTATAGCCTTCATTTTACAGATAGCTGTTTAGGAAGCTCAGAGAGGATAGGCAACTTGCCCAAGGTCACAGAGCATCTGGGCCGTGGAGCTGGGCTTCAAAACCCGACCTCCTCCCTCCAGAGGCTTCCCAGAACATCCCACGTGGCCTCCGAGGTGTGCCCTGTACATGTCCTCCTGTGAGCATCGTTTAGAATCTTCATCGGTGCCATTCCAAATGTGTTTGCTAACTCTTGTCACTTTGAAGTAACTCTTTGGAGATGAAGCTCTGATCCTCTTTTAGTCACTGGACAAAACAGGTGGGGTTGGGGTCAGGGTGGGGCCATGGTATGTAGATGGAGCACTGTCCTGGGGCACCATTCAAAACCCAGCTCTGCCTCCAGCCAGTTCTTTGACTCTGGGCACGGCCTTTCCTCTTGGCCTTAATTTCCTCATCGGTGGCTCTGTGGGCCCTTTGCAGCCCTAACATTCTATGACATCCCATGTTAACTATGTATTTCATAAGGGCTTCATGAGGTTGGCAGCTTCCGCACCCCATAGAAAGAGGGGTGTGTCTGGGAGGTTTCCATTAGGCTGAGCCCACCTGGGCAGGTGAGGCCTGCCTCTCGCCATCACAGCTTTTGGCCTTCCTGGCCATCTGCCGTTTGTTGTGCAGTCCCTGGACATTGGGGTTGCCTGATGTCACCCCACAATTCTCTCCACTGTGGGTTGAGTGTGCCCCATCTGCCGCCTCTCATCTCACTGCCCATCCATGGTATTCTGCCTCTGCCTCCTCCTCACATGGCTGCTGATTAAGCCTGTGATTTGGGAACAAGCTGTGTCTTGGATGAATATAAAGATGTCTGGGTTCTCTCCTGTGGTCTTTCGCAAAGCATTTTGTACATATTCATCAAATCACTAATTAATTCTCTCAGTGACTCCAGAAGTCCATAGTATCATCCCCGTTTCGCAGAGAAGGCACCCAAGGCTCAGAGAACTAACAGATGTGTCTAGGTTGATACACTAGTTAGTACCAGAGCCAAGATTCAAGCCAGGTCCGGTGTACCCCACTGCTCCACACGCTGTGGAATCGCTATGGTTACTTGGCCTGCACTGGAGTTGGGGAGAAGCAGTCCGTGGTCCTTCTGGAGTGGTGTGACTGGTCCATAGCTCCCGCGTGGTCTGGGTGGAAGAAGATGGTCTGTTTATGTTTGGAGAAGGGTGTGGGGGAGGGGGGCGGGGAGAACCCTAGGGACGAAACTCTTAGTGCGTGTTTGGAGTGTGGGATCGTGGAGTCAGGCACCCCTCCCAGCTGAGCATCCCTGAACCTCTGTCCACGTTTGCTTCCAGAGTCTGGAAGGAGACCAGGCCATCCTGCAGAGAATAAAGAAGGCTGTGCGGGCGATCCACAGCTCCGGCCTTGGTGAGTGAGTCTGCTTGATGCCCGCTCTAGCCAGGCAGCCCCTTCCTCAGGCCCAGCCCGGAGCTAACTCTCAGCTCCCTTCCCTACCTCCACAGGCCATGTGGAGAACGAGGAACAGTACCGAGAGGCCGTGGAGTCCTTAGGCAATAGCCACCTGTCCCAAAACAGTCATGAGCTGTCCACTGGCTTCCTGAACTTGGCTGTGTTCACCCGTGAAGTGGCTGCTCTTTTCAAGAACCTGGTGAGACTCCTGATCCTTTCTCAACTAGGCCCTAGCCCAGGCTCAGGGTGTATCTAGTGGGCTTAAGAACCTGACAGGGAAAGGATTGGTTTCCAGCCTTCTCCCGGATTGCTCCTGGCCTCTAGTGTCCCTTGATCTCTGACCCATGACCTGAGGTCTCTATCCAGTTTTGACCTACCTTTTGCATTCTTCTTCCTCTCTGACTTCTCTCCCTGTCTCTCACCCTCCGCTTTGTCTTCTGTGGTGACTTCCCAGGAGCAGAGAGGGGGTGTCTCACAGTGGGGAAGAGCCCCACACCAAGGAGGGCTTCCTGGAGGAGGTTTGGGAGAAGGGAGGGCAGACTCTGGGGTTCCTGTGTTTGCACCACCGCCTACCCTCAGCCCTCTTTGTCCTTTGCTTTCCCAAGCACATCTGCTTTGTCCTCCAAGCCCAGAACCTGCCTCGCCTCCACAAGCCCCTCAGCTCCTGCACGGGGGCCCAGAGGCCTCAGGTTTCTTCCCGAGACTGCCTTTTCCCCTGTCCTCCAAGGCCTTTGCCCTGTCCTCCGAGTCCCTGTCTAGAGGCCACCCAAGAACAAGCTCTTTCCACGGGCAGGCCTGGTTCCCAGTGACTCACAGGTGCTAACTCATTTAATCTTGGAGCACAGCTCGGCGGGGTTGGTTTCACTATTGTCCCCTCTTCACAGGCTGGGAAACTAGGACACGGGGTTAAGCATCTTGCCTGAGGTCATACAGCTGGATTTGAACCCAAGTTGTCTGGCTCCAGCATCTTGAGCATAAGCCTGGCTGTACTTCCTCCCAGGGAAGCTCTCTCCCTCCAGACTTCCTTGGACTGGTTCTCGTGGCTCCTTCTGTCTCTTAGTCTCTCTCTGTCTCTGCTCAGTGGGCAAGATGGCCTAGTGGGCCCAGGTTCACATCTTACCAGAAGAAAGACAAAGTCTTTCTCTCACAACTTTGCCAGAAAAGTCCCAGGAAGGATCTGATTGGCTGGCTTGGGGCATGTGCCTGTTCCTGGTCCAATCACTATAGCCCGAAGATGGGGCACGCTGGTGAGCTCTGACTCCTGGGTTCACTCTATGTGACCACAGGGAAGGGTTCCCCACATTAAAGGGGAGATGACGAATTAGCCAGACAGAAACAACAAGTGATCACACAGGAGAGAGTCAGAGAGGGGAGGGAGGGTGCTCCTAGCAAAGGAACAGACACGGGACTGACCATGATGTTCCTGGCCAACGAGGTGCTGAGGCTGAGTTAGTCAGGGGAGGGGTAACAGCTTTTATGGGAGACCAATACCCCCTCCTACCCTTCCACCTTCTCATCTTTCTCTCCCCTGCCTCCTTGCCCCCCTAGCACTGTCCTTTGTCTCATGATGCTTCCCTGTACCCGAGCCCCTTGGGGCTGGACAGATAGTCACCAAAGGTGGGATGTGGGGGTTCTCTGTTTTTTCTAGGTTCAGAACCTGAACAACATCGTCTCTTTCCCCTTGGACAGTCTGTTGAAGGGGCAGCTGAGGGATGGGCGACAGGTAAGTTTCCGTGTGAGGGGGTACCAAGAGGTGGTGGGATGGAGCAAGAAAGAGGTGGGCAGGCAGGAGACACCATGGGGGAGGCCAAGTGAGGCTGTCACAGTGGGAGTCTGACTCCATATTCCTGACCCTCGGAAAGATAGGCTCTGGGGTCAGCCTGGGATGGCTGACCTACTGTCTGCCAGGGCCTTGATGTGAAATAGCTTGTGGGATTCTTACAACCCTATGTGGTGGGTTCTATAGTATTATCATCCCATTTTGCAGCTGAGGAAATCAAGGCTCAGAGAGTTTGGTAACTTGCTTACAGTTTACACAGCTAGTCAGTGGAGGAGGCAGTGTGGGATCCCAGCTCCCGTCTCCCATGCTTTGCTGCTCACTTTGCACCTGGCAGCGCCTGGCTCAAGGCAGAGTAGAGCCCAAAGAAGGGAACAGAACAATCTCCCTGGGAAGGCTGCCCCAGAAGGCCCAGGGGAGGAGCTGTTCTCCCCCCAGAGGCATCCCTTCTTGCTCTAAGCTGGATACCAGCCTGGGAACCACCCAAACCAGACAGGCAGGCTTTTTCACCTGGCTGACTGGGACACCTTGGAAGTCAGGGCTGTTCTGACGGGTGTGAGCAGCCAGGCGAAATAGGCCAGGGACCAGCCAGGTCTCACTGGTTTGCTGTGTGGCCTTGGGTAGACTTCTTAGCCTCTCTGTGCATATGTTCCTCTACCTGTACCCTTCCTGCTGAGACGATGATCTAATACCAGGCAAGAGAAAACAGTGGCATAAAGTTAGGGGAGGGGGTCTGACCTTCACACCTCTAGCCTCATCCCCATGATCATCTCCATCTTCTGAGGGAGGCAATTCAGGGCAGACCTCGAAAATCTCCCTACAGGTTTTCACTCAGTGCTATGGGAGCAGGCGTTGGTTGGAGTAAGGCTCTGAGCAGCATAGGGGAGCACACAAGCAGGGTCCCCTAAGGTAGCTAAGTACACTGTTGATTCCAGACCCAAGTGCTCCTTTAGACAAATTGTTCTTTTTAAACCACAGGATTCCAAAAAGCAGCTGGAGAAGGCGTGGAAGGACTACGAAGCCAAAATGTAAGTGGCTGCGGTCTGGGTGGTTTGTCCAGAAAAGTGATGTTTATGTTGTAGCGGGAGGCTGGATTTGGGAAGAACTGTCTGCCAGGTTGCGCAAAACTGTATGACATATCACTGTCTATGGAGGCATTTACAGGGGTGGGTTATGCCCAGGCCTGATGGGAGTCTGGAGGCTGGGCCACAAGACCACCAAAGGGGAGCTGTTGTGAAGGGACCCTGAGACGCTGCTCTCAGTGACCCATCTGCTTGGTGATGTCAGACGTGGGGGAGGTGGAGCGGAGCTGAACATCTCCATATGCTGGTCATGTAACCCTCACAACCAGTCTGTCCTGTGAGGGAGGTATAGCATCCCAATTAACAGAGAAGGAATTGGAGGCTCAGAGAGGTTAAGTAACTTGCCCAAAGTCACACAACTGAGCTTCATGCTCCTCGATCGTCTTTTTGCAACATCAGGTGGTATCTATAAACATTTAGTTGGACAGAGAGGAGGAAAAGGATTTGATGCCATACCCAGGCCTCTGGTGTGCACCTCGGATGACGTGGGGAAGGAAGGAGCCTCAGGCTCCCAGTGACCAACTCCCCCTGCAGAGACGGGCTCTGCCTTCTGGACTCTGTACGGGTCCCAGCCCAGCCCTCTGCCAGGGCCTAGCCGCGCCCCTGTACCTCAGAGCTCTGTTTGCTCTTCTTTGTAAATCTTTTTTCTCTTGTATTTTGCAAAAGCAGTACATGTTCATTAGAATAACTCAGAGAATATGAAGTGAAAGAAAAAAATTAATCATCCTTAGGAGAGGGTTAGGGTCATGTGGTATCTAGTACGTCTCTGTTGCTTCATTTATTTATTTATTTTTCTTTTCTTTTTACATGGTGTGGGTAGCCCAATAATTTTATTGCTTTAAAAGAGGCAGGAGGTAGGGGGAGAACTACCAAAAACTAGGAGGAAAATCTTTAATTTCCAAGCCTGAAGTATTAACACCTTTCTAGCCATTTTTCCATATATAAAGAAACATTTTTACAAAATTGAGATCATAATAATCATACTGTTTTGTCATCTTTTTTTCCTTACCTAAAAATGCACCATGACCATCTCTCTACACCATTACATATTCTTATAGAACGTCACTTCAATGGGTGCCCACCGTGCCAGCATAATCCACAATGTATTTCATCCACCAAAGATTTAGCACACTAAATCTTTGCTCCCACCCATAATTATCTCTGTAGGGTCAATTCCAAGAAGTAGACCCTGGAGCTTTATTGTCCCTGGGGCTCCCAGAGCCATGGGGACCCCCCAAGTCTGACGGAAGGCCCAGCCCAATGTGGGTATAGACCCTGTGGCCATGGGTGTGGGAGCTGCGATGGGTGTGGCCATCTGCTGCCCTAAGAGACCTAGGGAGGGGTGTGGACCAGCAGGCTATCTGTCTCCTTATGATTTGATGTGGGTCACATGGCCTTCATCTTCCTGAGTTACCCTAAGTAAGCCCTTAGCCTTTTGGGACATCGGCTACCCAATGGAAAGAATAAACTCTACCCTGCTGACTGTCCCCAAGCAGCTCTGCTTTTACCAGCTTTATATATATATTGAGCTTGCCTGTAAGGTTTCATCTAAAGAAAAGACTCAGCATGATTGACGGGGAAAGGGGCTTGGCTGGGGTTATGCAGTGAGTTATCAACGGGGCCTGGACTAGAACCCAAAGCTTCTCAGTCCGGCTCTCCTCCTGCTCTGCTCCAGCGTCTCCTGGCTCCCACCATGCATGTTACATAGGCTGCGCTACATGTCCTGGCACAGGTATCTGGATGCATGCCTTTTCATGAGGGTTCCAGATACAGCTAGATATTGATGAGCCATGAATGGATGAATAATTCTACATCATTCTTACCAAACCAGTCTTGGCAGCAGCTGGCAGGGCCCAGAGCCCTGATAGCATCTAATAGCACCAGGAGTCACATCCCTGGGTTGTTTATATGGGAAGAGGGTTCCCCTCTCTATCGGCGGCTGCTGAGAAAGGCATCCCAGGCCCTGTGCAGAGGCCAGGTTTACCTAGGCTGTTCCACGTGCAGGTCTGTTTCCTGGTCTGAGAAATGGGGCCCAGTCGCATCTTGCAGGGTTGACATGGGGATGACATCAATGCAGTGTGTATAAAGCACCTGGCATTGCCATTCACCAAGTGTTCACTGGCCATCTTCCTGAGCCAGAACTTGGACCAGAATAACACAGCAAGGGGCCGAGAGGCAGGAGTCAGACCTCTGCTCCTAGCACGTCCCCTGGCCAGCTTGGCATCTTGGGCAATCACATTCCTTGTCTGGGTCTCAGCTTCATTAGTAGTCTCTGACCATGATCTATCAGAAAAGACTGTCACCAGCTGGGGCAGCCAGGCAGGGAGGGAGGGATGGAACCAACCTGAGCACTGTGTAGGTTCCCCGTGCCGTCCCCAAGGCTCGAGCACCAAACAGACCTGGATTCAACTCCTGCTCTACAACTTAACAGACTTGGACAAGTGACATATTATCTCAGGCTCAGGCTTCTCATCTGGAAAATGGGGTAATGATTCCTGCCTCCCAGGGTTATTGCTTTAGTGTGTGAAGGGTCTAGCAGAGTGCCCAGCAAAATTTAATGCTTAAACATAATAATTAGTAATAATAGCAGCTTATACTTAAGAGCTTCCTTTGTACCAGGCACTGAGATCAACCGTTGACATCTGTTATCAGATTTATCCCCCTTGGCAGGGAGAGGTGCTATTATGATCCCCAATTTATAAGTAAGTAGTGAGGAAAAAAACACCACCACAATCTCTGCCTTACTGAATCCCACTGGCTTGTAACAAGAAGAGAGCTGGGTTAGTAGATAATGGAGACACAAAGTGATGGTGTCAGCACAGAGGTGGCAGAAAAGGCAGGTAGTTTTGTTTGGGTGGAGGGCAGGGTGGTCAGAGCCGGGGACAGAGCTATGGTAATTCACAAAGCCATGGATGGTACTTATAGCTTATCTTCATCCTGAGCCCACTAGTTTCTGCCCTTTCATCTCCACTAGGCCCTGTATTAAACATATTAAATAAATAAATAAGGAAGTACCCTATGCTAAAAAAAAAAGTGATCTGAAAGGATCACCAATAGTTATTACTATAATCATCAGTATCATTAGCATCATCATAATCCTACTGTTTATTGAGGACATACCATATACCAGGGACTAGATGTTTCCCATGCAATTATTATATATCATCTGAGAACAAGGCAGTATTAGCCTCAGTTTTGTTTTGTTTTGTTTTGTTTTTTAAATTTATTGGGGACCCCTCAGCTCCAAGTCAAGTAGTTGTTTCAATCTAGTTGTGGAGGGCGCAACTCAGCGGCCCTTGTGGGAATCGAACCGGCAACCTTGGTGTTATGAGCACTGCGCTCTAACCACCTGAGCTAACCGGCCGCCCCTAGCCTCAGTTTTGAAATAGAGAAGCTGAAGCTTAGAAAGATGTATAAATGTTAAGTAAGCGAGGGAGCCGCCATTCAAATCCAGAATCCGCATATCTAGCCGCTGTGCTAGAAATGCTTCCTTTCTGTCCCTTCACTCTGGAGCAGGCGTCTTTCCATGCCAGGATATAGAGATCCTTCTCTTCCTCTTTAGCAGCTTCATAGTATTCCTGTATTAGGGACAGAGCATAATTGATTTAACTACTTCCTGTTGATAGACACTTAGCTTATTTTTCGTTTTTCACCATTGAAAGATATAGTAACAGTGTATACTTGGGAGAGTCCCCTTCCCCCTCCCAGCTTCTGTCTCACTCAGTCTCCTGCCCTCCTTAGCAAGCTGGCTTGTCCCAGCCATTGCCTCTCTCTCTGCTGCTCATCTTCAGATCCCCAAAGAAGCATCTGCCCTGATCCCCAGGCCCGGCTCACAGAGCCAGTCCCCACCCCAACTCTAGGAACCACCCTGCCACAAACTCCCCCTTAACATAACCACTTAGGAGAAAAGTTTTTTTTAAAAAAAAGTCTGCAGAACCTCTCTCTAGAGTGGCAGTTCTCACCCAGGGGTGATTTTGCAACCCCACCCTCACCCTCAGAGGTCTGTTTCTGGTTTTCACAAGTGGGGAGATTAGTATCTAGTGGTTAGAAGTCAGTTTTCCTGCTAAACACCCTACATGCACAAGACACCCCCCACAACAAAGAATTGTTTGGTCAAAATGTCTGTAGTCCCAAGGCTAAGAAATTGCTCTGGGGACAGATTCTGCATAGAAACCTTGTCCCCGAGGTCTGGCCTCAGGAAGGCCTGGAACTCGAGAGCCAGAAGCGACCCAAGAGTTCATTCTAGGCCATTGCTTCCTCAGGTTATAGATGGAAAACTGAGACCAGAAGGGTCTATAATAATAACTGTGGCGTCTGCTGTGTTCTAAGTCTTCTGCAAACTTTCTCTCATCTGGGTACAGATAAGGGTCCCCATTTTCCAGATGAGGAGACTGAGGCTCGAAGAGGAGAAATAATGCAGCTTGTAATGTAGCCCCATGTCTGTCTGTTCTGCTCAGACCTGGCACCCACTTGAGAGCAGAACTGTGAAGTGAGGTGTCTCTATGTGGGATCTGTGGTCACGTGTGCCAGACTCAGATGTGGACACACTCTCACTGCCAGGAGTGGGTGGTCTCATGAGTGTGGGATTTCCAGGAAACCATTTACACACAGTTCCACCCCGCCCCAAAGACAGAAAACAGCCAACCCTCAAGTTCTGTGGGGGAAAGGCCCAGGTTACTCTGAGTTACAAGGATAGGAAGCACTTTCTGCTCTCACTTAAAAAGAAAAGAACAAAGGTTTTCTGAGCTTTAAATGGGAAGCTCCATGGTCCTAACTCCCTTGTTGCAAAATCCGAAGTGGTCACCCCAGTTCCCACCTGGCCTTTCTCTGAGCCCATCACCTCCCTGCATATAATCTTCAAACCCTTCCAGTTGCTCTTGGGATAAAAACCAAGAACCTTGACAGGGTCTGAATTAGGCCCTGCGTGGTCTGTCCCCTCTCTACCTCACCTAGAGCCACTTCCCTCTCCATCTCGGCTCGTGACCCCTCCTGCCTCCATCCGTCACATGCTCTGATCCTCCTCTGAAGCCCTAGCTTCCTCCAAGGCAACTTCTCAGACTTCAGATCCCAGCTCAAACATCACTTCCTGGGCAGCCAGAAAAGATTGTGTTCCCCATTGTACTCTCCCATCACTCTCCTCACAGCTGTGGTTTGATTCATGCCTTTCTCCCCCGTGAGCCTGTGGATTCTCTGAACCTGCCTTGTTCACTCCAGCCTCACTGCACAGCTGGCACCCAGGAGTGCCCCCTCACTCTTGTGTGCCCCTTGGCAGAGGAGCATGTAGGGATGGTGGGATATGCATGGGGCTAGCAAGAGTTGCTCAGGCCTCTCTTTCCTTGGGGTCTAGGGCCAGGCTGGAGAAGGAGAGGGACCGGGCTAGGGTGACAGGAGGGAGCCCTGGGGAGGTGGCCCAGGACACACAGAGAGAGCGGCGGGTCTTCCAGCTGCACATGTGTGAGGTAAGGGGTGCTCCAGTGGGAGGGTGGGACGGGACGTGTCTTCCCATCTGTGTCTCCTTAACCCCCAGGGGCCCAGTCACAGGCTCAGCTCAGGTCCTGGCCGGATGGTCCTTGGGATGTCACCAGGTTCAGTCATAGCCAAAAGGATTAGCTTGGGAGGGGGACTGCAGCCCCTTGTTCCCAGGATTCAGCTTCGGCTCACATGGCACATCTTGCCCTACCTCCCCCCGCCCCACCTCCCAGTATCTGCTCAAAGCTGGGGAGAGCCAGATGAAGCAAGGTCCTGATTTCCTGCAGAGCCTCATCAAGTTCTTCCACGCGCAGCACAAGTAGGTTTCACCCCGTGTCCCCACCCTACCCCCATGCTCCTTGTCCCTTAAGCCTTCAGATAACGTAGAAGAAGGCCCATGCCGGGATCTGGCAGACCCTCAAGAACTCTGGTATGTCTGCACATTCATTGTTGGTAATGCTTTTTACGGCTCTTTACTGAGCACTCTCCATGTGTCAGGCACTAAGCACTTGATTCACTTGATCTCACTCCACCCCTCCCAACATTCCTGTGAGCAGGGACTATTGTTATCCCCATTTTACAGATGGGAAAACTGAGGCTCAGATTTACTAAGATTGCACAGCTAGGAAGTGGGATCTGGACCCAAACACTCTTAACTCCAGAGTGCCTGTTCTTTTTTTTTCTTTTTTTTTTTTATAAAGATTTTATTGGGGAATTGGGGGAGGGGAACAGCGTTGCGGACTTGGGGAAGGGGAACAGACAAGTTGCTGTCTTTTTGTTCTTCGGTCTAGTTGTGAAGGATGTCGCTTCACTGGCCCATGTTGGTATTGTGATCATTGAGCTCTTCTAGTCGCCGGCGGCTCTTGGCAGCTCATGCTGGCTGCTGGCCGCTCCGCTGGCTGCCAGCCACTCACGGTAGCTCATGGCAGCCCACTGCAGTAGGGCTGCAGCCTATGCTGTTGCCAGAGACTCATGGCAGCCCAGCTCCAGGTCGAGCTGTTGTTCACCATCTTAGCTGTAGAGGGCGCAGCATCACTGACCCTAATGTGGGATCTGAACCTGGGTCCTGCTGCTCAGAGCTGGCGTCCCAAGCCAACTCTTAACTAAAGCGCCACTCGGTTGGCCCCAGAGTGCCTGTTCTATTTTTTTTTTTTTTGAGGGCAGTATCACTGGCCCTCATATGTGGGACCCAAACCTGGGCCACTGGCTTCCCAAGCCAGCGCTTAACCACCACGCCACTCGGCTGGCCCCAGAGTGCCTGTTCTTGACCATCCGACTGTAGTGGCTGGTGATCCTTGGAGCATCTTTTCCCACACTTCTCTCTTCTTCTCTCATTTTCATTTCTCTCTGGTCCCTTGTTTGGCCTCGCACCTCTCAGCTTCTTCCAAGATGGATGGAAGGCTGCTCAGAGTCTGTCTCCCTTCATCGAGAAGCTGGCAGCCTCAGTACACACAGTAAGTTGGGCCTCATCCTTTGGCACGTGGCCAAGCCCCCTGTCCTTCCGGGGGAATCTGGGGTGTGGAAGAGCTGGCTCCCGCCCAGAGAGTGAAGCCCCTGCCCTGCTACTCTGGGTCTGGGCTCTGCAGCTGGCACATCTGCTGGTGGATGACAGGTTCCTTCCCTTTGTCCCACAGCTGCGGCAAGCCCAGGAGGAAGAGCTCCAGAAGCTGACCCAGCTCCGGGACTCCCTCCGAGGGACACTGCAGCTCGAGAGCAGAGAGGTCAGTCCCTGAATCACCCCAGGCGGAATACCTTCCCCCAAGACCCACCATAGAGGGGGGAGAGAAGGAAGACCCCCATAGGGTCCCCTTGAGAAGTCTCCTTGAGTGAGACGCCTACAGAATGGGGCTCTTCCCTGCCCTGAGGTCTCCTTTGCATGTCTGAGGAACAGGAGAATCTGAGCCGGAAGAACTCAGGAGGTGGCTACAGCATCCACCAGCACCAAGGCAACAAGCAGTTTGGGACTGAGAAGGTGGGCTTTCTATACAAGAAAAGTGATGGGTAAGTGACTTGGAAAGCTTAAGTAACTTGCCCAAAGCCACACAGCCAATAAATGACAGGGCTGGGTTGCTGCCCCAAGGAATTCTTATCATTTGTGTAGACCCTGAGGGTTCCAGGACCCTCCACTCTGGCAATGCAAAATCATCACAATCCTTGGCACATGAACTAAGCATCACTGGTTGTCCTTAACTTAAAGAAGAATAGCAGCAGCTAATACTTTTTGAGCACTGAACAGTCTCCATGCCTCTACAATATATTGAATCAGCCTGCAAATTAAACTGTTACCTGTGCCTCGCTCCCTGGTGTAACACAATCAGTCTGTGAAATGCGAAGGCCCTTAGGGGTTTTATTCATGTTTCTACTTTCTAATCAATTTTTATCAAAGAAAAATGACTCTGTTAAACCAATTAATATTTACCTCTTATGGGACAAGTGTTAAATAGCTTTGGAGCATGGATTTGCTAATTGTATTTTGGGGGCCTCAATATTTATCTTGCTTTGTGTTGACGAAAAACATCCAGCCTAAGAGAAAACTCATAAGAGTTTATTTGAGCCAAACTGTCACCAATTGCAGGGAAGCAAAATCTCAACAGATTGAGAAAATGCTCCAAAGAATGGCAGTTTTACAGCTTATTTTATACATAAAATCAAAGGAGGAAGGTTACATGAAATCTACTGGTGATAGATTAAGGGGGTGGGAGAAAGGAAAGCAGGGAAATCTCTGGGATTGGATAAAAGTAAATTGGAGAGACAGGTACGCCTCCCATACAGGTGGGTGCAGGATAGCTAACAGTTTGCTTTTTACAGCACATAAAGATGGTAATCAGGAGACAAACATAATAATGAGGAATTTTGCAGTTTCCAGCTCTGGTCCGGAAAAAGGTTTAAGTTGTTACCTTAGGTCCAAAAAAACAAAGAACAGGCCCACTGAAAAAGCAGATTAACTTAATGAGATGTGACTTCCCGCCATGCCCATTTCAGTTAGGAATTTTTATGTTCACACAATCCTTTGCGGTTATTTTCTGTCTCCTGAGCTTGTCAGGTTTAACATGTGGCCCCTTTTCCATCCACATTTGTCTTTAACTATAATTCATCTGTTGCGGTCACAAGGCTGTTCTGCCTCTCAGACTAGGAGCTTACTAAATTTGGGAGCTGTGTCTCCTCCATCAGACTAGAAGCTCTCAGAGGTCAAGTTCACATGGTTTCCTTTAGAATAAGGATTCCCAGAGAGTGAGGCTGTTTCCTCATCAGACTAGGAACTTCCTAAGGGCAGAGCTGGGTCTCTTCTTTCAGTAGGGAGCCCCAGATAGTAGAGGGTGTAGGGGTCACGGAATGGAAGAGGTAAAGGGGTGTGGCTGGAGGTCATACAGATGGGACTATGGACCTGATCCAGGACTCTGTTTTCTGACCCAGGGGAATTAAGTATAAGCCTTGGGTCGTCTCTCTATTTCTCTGGGCCCTAGAATTCGAAGAGTCTGGCAGAAGAGGAAGTGTGGAGTCAAGTATGGCTGCCTGACCATCTCACACAGCACGGTGAGGCCTGGACGTCGGGTGGGGGTCTCAGAGCAAGATGAGTTCTCCCTCCTTCTGAGCAGACAAGTGTCAAGCCCTCCCTCTAAGACCAGCCCCCAAACCTAGATCCAGGTGGCTGGAGACCCCCTGTGGAGGGAAGAATAGGACCCAAAGCCCCCAACCTAGTCTGGGCCCACACTCCACATCCTTGAGGTGCCGGGAGAGGGGAGGCATAAACTGGAACCAGATTATTATGCCCATTTAACAGATTGGGAAACAGAGACCCAAGATTTTTGGGAGGCCCAGAGGGTAATATGTACATCCACTACCCCAATTTCCCACAGATAAACCGGCCCCCAGTGAAGCTGACCCTGCTGACATGCCAAGTGAGGCCAAACCCTGAGGAGAAAAAGTGCTTTGACTTGGTGACCCGTGAGTAGTCCATGCCCCTCCCCCACAACTGCCCAGGGCTTCTCTAAGAGGCTTGTCAGCTCCCCAGAGCCCATAATTTAGGAGCTTGCCAATTCCACACTTGTTTATCAAACAGCTGCCATCGCAGGCAAAAGACTCCTTAGACCCTAGACACTCTCTGTAAAGCATATTTGAATGGATTTTGAGATTTGGCATTTGAAATTGTTATTCCTTTAAAATGTTCACTTTTCATTGTTTCGAGCCTTTGGTGCCAGGCTTTCTGGGGGGCTAAGAAAGACTCCTTAGGGAGCCCTCTCTGGCAGGGAGGTGATGTGGGGCCCAGGACTGTAAGATGAGGAGGAGTATCCAGAAGAGAGGTGCAGATATAGCACCATCAAAGGTGAAAGAGAAAGGCCTGCCCTGCTATGGGGAATCAGGAAAGACTGCTTGGAGGAAAGAGCATGAGGTTAGCCTTGAAGTACACAGGAAGTAAAGTATGGAAAGGGCATTTCAGGAGACAGAACTGGCACGAGGAAAGGCATGGAAGCCGGAGAGTGGGTCTGGCCAGTTTGGCCACAGTGCGGAGTTCACATAAAAGTAGTGGGGGGGGTGTGGCCTGGGATTGCCTCTTAGAGGTTTGGACCTTATTTCCTGGCAGTAGGGAACTAAGGAGGGAGGGTCTTGGAGCGGGAGAATGGTGTGGTTGGAGCAGAACCTTAGGCACAACAATCTGGCAGCTGGTACAGGCTGGGGGAAGGGGGAGAGATGGGAGCAGGGAGACCAGACTGGAGGCTGTGGGGCCAGGTGGGGTGGTGACAGTAGGTTCAGAGGAGTCTCTGCCTCTGAGCTGGGTAGGGTCCTGTGCCCTGGGAGACCTCTCCTGACCCTGGAACCCTGGATGCACTGAGACAACTTTGCTGGGATCCTACTTTGTAGGTGACTTCTGGGAAACTGCCCCCTCTGCTGGCCACTATCATTACCCTCCTTGGCCCCACAGGAGCAAAAGCTCCATCTGCACCCAGTGGGTTGGGTGAGGGATCTCTGGGCCCAGGGAAGGCCAGCAGGACTTCTGTGGGCCAGACATTTCCTCCTTTCCCAACAGACAACAGGACATACCACTTCCAGGCAGAGGATGAACATGAGTGTGAGGCGTAAGTGTTCCCCCATGACCAGCCTGGGGGTGGGAGCAGGGGAACCTGGACAGGACCCCACAGCTGTGGGTATCATCCCCATGCTACCCCCATACACTCTGCAGGTGGGTGTCAGTGCTGCAGAACAGCAAGGATGAATCCTTGAGCAGTGCTTTCCTTGGGGAGCCCAGCGGCTGCCCCGGGCCCTGGGGGGGCGCCGGGCTGGACGGGGAGCCCCAGGACATCACTAAGCTGCTCATTGCGGAGGTGAAGAGCAGGCCTGGGAACGGCCAGTGCTGCGACTGCGGTGCTGCAGGTCCGGGACCGGTGGGGCCTGGGCGAGGAGGGAGGTGGAAGTGGAGGGGAGGGGCCCGCACCTCCAGGCTCGAGCTGCTCTCGTTTGCAGACCCCACGTGGCTCAGCACCAACCTGGGCGTGCTCACCTGCATCCAGTGCTCTGGCGTCCACCGCGAGCTGGGCGTGCGCTTCTCGCGCATGCAGTCGCTCACCTTGGACCTGCTGGGCCCCTCCGAGTTGTTGGTGAGGACGGGGCGGGCACAGAGGGGATTCGGGGCGTGCTTTGATGGGGGTGGGGCTTGGGCAGACTGGCTTAGCCAGAGCTTGTTGAAGCGAGTGGGGCGGGGCCGCGGTGGGACAGAATCCAGACAAGCCAGAAAAAGGGGGTGATCAGGACCGGGGCTCTGGGGGCTCAGTCCTCCAGGGGCACTGTCCTAACCTCCCAGTCTTACACCACCACTTTCCCGCCACTCCAGCTGGCCTTACACCTCGGAAATGCGCGCTTCAATGCGGTCATGGAGGCCCAGCTGCCCGCACACGGCTGTCCTAAACCCTCAGCTGAGAGTGACATGTAAGGGGATTCTCAGATGCAGGGCGTCCTGGCTGGGGGATTCTGCTTCCCCAGCGCCCAAGGTCTCAGAAGGATCCTGGACTAGAAGTCTGGGAAGAGGGGAACCTCGGATCTGGAAGAGTCCAGGACAGACAGGTTCTGGAGAAAAGGAGATCCATGCCCCCCGTGGGATGGTTCCAGGGGTCAGCTGGGCGGAGACAGTTTTTGCTCTGAGATCCTGCGCTTGTCTTTGGCAGGAGCGCCCGCCGGGACTACATCGTGGCCAAGTATGTGGAACATAGGTTTGCCCGGCGGTCCACACCCGAGCCTCAGAGACTCTGGACCGCCATTTGCAACCGGGACCTCCTGTCGGTGCTGGAGGCCTTTGCCAATGGGCAGGACTTCGGACAGCCGCTGCCGGGGCCTGAGGGGCAGGTGAGAACCCCCTCCAAGGGCCACTTACAACCCTCCTGAACCCACATACGCCTCAGTACTTCTCCAGGACCAGCGATTACTCCCCTCCGCCTACCTCTGATATATCTATTCAAAGCCCGTCCATCAGTGGGGTAAATGGAAGAGAGCACAAGTTCAGTTAAGCAGACCTAAGCCAGAATCCTGGCTCTGTTTTCTCCTAGCTGTGTGATCTAGAGCAGGTGGCTTAACTTCTCTGAGTCTCATTTTCTCATCTGTAAAACAGGTTAATGATAGCACTGACAGCGCTGAAGTGAGAATTAAGTCATATATTATTGTAAAGGGCCTGGTGCATATGCGTGCAATAAGTTGTTAGTATCCTTTTTTCCCCCTCTTGAATAACTTTAGAAATGGATAAGGGTGGGTCGGACTAGAGCAGGGAAGGTCACTGTATGGCTTTTCCAGTAACAAACATCATGTGAACTGGCGGGGGTGGGGGTGTGGGGGAGATGATATCAGAGACATTTGAAAGATTAAATCAACAGGAGTTGCCTGAATGTTTGGACATCAAAAATTGGATGTCATGTCTTTGAGCTGTCTGGTATCTCTGTGGGGCTGTCCAGTGGGCAGTGAGAGTGCAGTATGTAGATGAGGTAAGAATTTGAAACAGCCTACATGGGTGATAGCTGAAAGCATGCGGTTAGCAGGGGTCCTGGACAGCCCTGAGAGAGGAGGCACCCAGGGCCAAGAACCATGTTTGGGAAATACCGTCTACTGGGGACAAGAGGAGCCAGAGCCATTAAAGGGAGAGAGACGGGAATGGTCTTTCCCCTCCTCCCCAACACAAGGCTCCATCCACTCAGCCTCATCTCTCAGGGGTTCTGACAACTTCAGATCTGGAGGTGTCAAGGGGCAGCAAGAGTTAAACAGGGGAACACTGGGTTGGGGGCAAGTGAACTGGGGCAAACTCAGAGGTGTGGACGTGTATTCAGGCACCTGGAGAGCTCGCCCTGCACTTGGCTGTCAGAGTCGCCAACCAGGCCTCCCTGCCCCTGCTGGATTTCATCATCCAAAATGGGTGAGAACCTCCCTGCCATCTGCCCATCTGTCCATGTCCTCACACTGCCCCCCTTGCCTTGCTCTTCTCCCACTCTCTTCCCGTCTCTCCTCTTCTCCTTTTCCCCCCGACATTGACCCCTTGACCTGTCTGTTCCCCATCCGTCCTCCCTGACCACACCCCCAGTGGTCACCTGGATGCCAAGGCTGCTGATGGGCACAGCGCTCTGCACTACGCTGCTCTTTACAACCAACCCGACTGCCTCAAGCTGCTGCTGAAGGGGAGAGCTTCGGTTGGCGCAGGTGGGGCTCGAACACTTCCCCCATCAGGCTCCCATTCCTGGCTACCCCTCCTGAGGTGGTTCCCAGACAGAGAGCACTGGTCAAAAGCATGGATTTTCCAGACAGACTTGGGTCCTAGTGCTGGCTTGCCTCTGCCCATCTCTGTGACTGTGGGGTTTGTCTATTCAGCTCTTGAGCCTCAGCCTCATCATCTGTAAAATGGGCATAAGACCACTGATCTAGTAGGCCTGCCAAGAGGGTAAAATAAAATATTGTTTCTGAAAGTACCTAACCAACTCAATATTAGCTGAACCTGGATAATAGTGATTATAGTAGCCACCATTTACTCTTTAACATGTGCCTGGTAATGTGCCAAGTGTTCTACACATATATTACCTCTTTTAACTTTCACAACAACCTGGTCAGGTAATTACAAGTATCGTACTCACTTTATCGATGAGAAAATTAAGGCCCAGAGAGGTTAAGGACCTTGCCCAAGGTCACACAGCCAGCAAGTAGCAGAGCCAGGATTCAAACTCAGACAATCTGATTCCAGAGGCCCATCTAAACCTCTAAGCTAGAATGGTGCTTTGAGCCTGACCATGTCCCCTGACTTTACCCCCACAGTGAATGAGGCAGGAGAAACAGCTTTGGACATAGCCAGGAAGAAGCAGCACAAGGAGTGTGAGGAACTGGTGAGGTCTAGGCAAGGGGTGGGGATAGCCCCTGATCCCTTGTCTCTCTCCTCTGAGCCCTGACCCTCTGAACTGCCCAGGCTTTGTTTTTGGCAGCTGGAGCAGGCCCAGGCTGGGACCCTGGCCTTCCCTCTGCATGTGGACTACTCCTGGAGAATTTCCACAGAGCCTGGCTCTGACAGTGAGGAGGACGAGGAAGAGAAGGTGGGTCCCAGCCCTTGCCTTTCTGGCCTCTAGAGAGCAGAAGGAAAGAGCCAGAGTGGACCTGGTGGGGGCAGGGGCAGGGTTGAACTAGAAGAACCAGCTGTCTTCCCTCCCACACTTCTGCCCCAGCAGCGCTGCCCTCTGAAGGCCCAAGCCCCGGTCCGCTGGGCCAGTGGGAGGGTGGACGTCAGCAACAAGACTTATGAGACCATCACCAGCCTGGGACCAACTGCTGCCCAGAGCCAGAGTGAGGACTGCCCCCCACCGCTGCCAGTCAAAAACCCTTCTCGGACCATGGTCCACGGACGTGCTGGACATGCCAGTGGAGGTAAGGTTGGCTGCCCAGAAAAATGCTCGTCATGACATTCATTGAAGGCCTACCTGTGTGCTGGGGCACTGAGCTCAGAGTACATGTGTTAGTCCATGTCAGCTTTACAATCACCTGTCAGGTAGGAGCTATCATCTCTCCCTTACAGGTACAGGAACAGAGATGTTAAGACACTTGCTCAAGATCCCACAGCTAATGAGTCCCTGATGTGGGTTTCAAACCCAGGTCTGTCTTATTCCAAATTTGTCAATGCTCCACTGAAATAAAAAGAGAGAGAAGCATTTATTTATTTATTTAATGACTTTATTGGGGAATTGGGGGAGGGGAACAGCATTGGGGAACCAGGGAAGGGAAAAGACAAGTTGCTGTCCTTTTGTTCTTCAGTCTATTTGTGGAGGACTTCACTTCACTGGCCCATGTTGGTATCGTCATTGCACTCCTCCCGGGTGAGGCAGATCAGTCGCTGGCCTCTGGACGGCCGCTCACCACAGCTCTTGGCAGCACACGCTGGCTGCCAGCCAGCCGCTCATGCTGGCTGCCAGCCACTCACTGTAGCCTATGGCAGCCCATTGCAGCAGGGACTGCAGCTATGCCGTCCCAGCGGACTCACAGCAGCCCAGCTCTAGGTGGAGCTGTTGTTCACCATCTTAGCTGTAGAGGGCAGTGGCACTGGCCCTCATATGTGGGATCTGAACCCAGGCTGCTGGCATCCCAAGCCAGCTCTTAACCAAAACGCCACTCGGCCAGCCCAAGAGAAGCATTTATTGAGCATCCACTGTGTCTTGAGTCCTTTGGGGGTTACTGAGACACAGTCAAGGGGAAGAGATGATAAAAACTGGAATGCAGTCTCTTACGATATGAGGTGCAATGTGATATGGAATGTACATCCCAAAAGGACGGAGACTTTGAGTGTTTTGTAGACTACTATTTCTCCAGCATCTAGCACAGAACTGTTTTTTTGTTTTTAAAAATTTTTTTAAATTGGGCAACAGTGTGTTTTTCCAGGCCCCATCAGCTCCAAGTCCAGTAGTTGTTTCAATCTAGTTGTGGGGGGCACAGCTCCGTGGCCCATGTGGGGATCAATCCGGCAACCTTGGTGTTATGAGCACCGCGCTCTAACCAACTGAGCTAACCGGCCGCCTCCAGAACTGTTTATTGAATGACTGAACAGACTTGTTCTGGGCGGGAACATGTCCTGCTGGGACTGAATGCTCAGGTGGGCTTCCTGGAGGGATAGCACCTGGGCTTAGGCTGAGGGGTGAGCAGGAGAGTCCAGACTCAGGAGAAGGTGTGGGAAGATGCAAAACAGTGTATCATTGTGGCCCTGGGTGTTGTGAATGTCACGGGTGAGTGAGGCTGCAGCATAATGGGAACCAGCTGAAGGAGAGGGCTGGAGAGGTAGATGGGGAGTAGAAAGTGGGGAGAGGACCACGATAGATCCTAGGGGCCAAAGACTGACTCAAAACTGAGCAGAGGGATAAGTACAGTCTTTATCACTTGTGATTCCAGATCGTTCCGAAGCCCCCAGCCTAAACTCAGAACCTCCTGAGGCCCCTGAGAGCCTGGGCAGTCCAGCCTCCTCTTCTTCCAGCCTCACAAGCCCTGTGGAACTTGGAGGTGCCAACCAATCCCCACCCAGCTCTGAAGAGGGCCTCTGGGAGCCCCCGGGCACCTCCCAACCCAGCCTGACATCTGGAACCATCTCTGCAGAGATGTATCCTCCCGTCAGGTTCAGGTTAGTGAGAGCCCAGCTGTGCAACCTGGGCAAGTCTCCTGACCTCTCTGATCATCCATTTATTTCCCAATCTCTAAATGGTGACTGGCTGAATATGGGGACACCTTCCAGCTCTGAGGCCTATGACTAAGGCAGAAATGCTGGGCCTTCAGTGGAGGGTGATTGGCCCCTTTCCCTTTCACACATCTGCTCCTGAGCCTGGCCTGGAGAGCTGAGAGGAGTCTGGGTCCCACCCAGACTGCT
This sequence comes from Aselliscus stoliczkanus, assembly GCA_033961575.1. Lineage (NCBI taxonomy): Eukaryota > Metazoa > Chordata > Mammalia > Chiroptera > Hipposideridae > Aselliscus > Aselliscus stoliczkanus. The sequence continues at coordinate 166,747,541 of CM066730.1, forward strand.
GCAGCTGGAATAGAGGCTTCATCCCACCTCTGTGGCTTGTTCTGGAGACTGTCAATAGGGTCTTTACTCAGTCCATAGCTCTAACCCAGGTCCCAGTCCTCCCTTCCTTGCAAACTCTTTCAGTTTGGAGTTTTGGGAGTAGACATGGAGAAACCCCCAGTTTCAGGGGGTCAGTTCCAGGCCTCTGGGCCCTGTGATGGACCAGCCTGGGGACTTGTGGACTCTGCGTACCCATCCTAGGCCTCCAGCCTTGCTCTACCCTTGACCCCTTTCTTCCCACTCTAAGGGGCTCTTTGGGCAGGGGTCACGTTGCCTTTTCCTGTCTTCCAGCTCGGAGAGCACACGTTCCTATCGGCGGGGGGCCCGAAGCCTGGAGGACTGTCCCTCAGCCAGGCAACCTCTACCCAAAAAGAATATGATGGTAGGTAGGCGCTCAGGACTGTGGTTTGAGGGGAGATGGTAGGGGCCCTGGGAGGCAGAGTTGGTCAAGAGTGGGCAGATTGGGGTGGGAGGCCTGTCTCCATGATTAGGGTACACATCATGGTCTAGGGGGCCACAGTTTGACCAGCCCCTGTCCTGGTGCTCCCCCTGCCGGGTGAAGCTGGGGAGATCTCAGGCCTTGAGGGATGGCAGGGGGTGAGGAGGCCCAGCTCTGCTGGCTGCTCCCAGGGGAGGGTGAGCAGAGCCGTGTCAGCCAGGCTGGTTGCTCAGGGAAGGAACCCCCTCTTTGCAGTGGCGACAGGATTAGGGTGGCTGTGTCCCAGCCCTCGATTTGCCCCTGCTACAGGAGTCTCCTGGAATCTGCTGAGGCTGCTAGCTCTCAGTCCAACAGGAAGCATATATTTAGTTGAGGAACCTGGGAGGGAGCACGGGACTGAGCCAGTAGTGCCTGTCTGGAGGTAGAGGAAAGTGTCCCCACAACAGAGGAAGCCGCCTCTGTCCCTTGTTCCCCGGGGATTCCTCAGGGATGGCGGTAGTTGTCTGTGTTGGGAGTGGGGGATGACAGAGGCAGGCGCTGGGTCTCTCTGGGGAATTGTCATCCCCAGTTCATCCATTTCAGGTACCAGACACAAATTTGTGTCTGCAAACAGGTATCCATCACCCATCATTTAGTTGATGCCTGTTGTTGAAACATGTATGATAAGAAGAGCCCTGGCTTTCGAGGGAGGAGGCCTTGGGCAAGTGGCTTTACTTCTTCAAGCCTCAGTTTCATCATCTATAAAATGGGGATACTTTCATCTCCTTCCACATTATGATAGAATTTCATCAGCATAGCAGAGTTGTGAAACTGAGATAAACAGCTGGTATATTACAATTTTCTTCCTTCTCTCCCCAGGTTGGCTTCACTGAAGGAGACAGCTCAAGAACTGGGGTTCTCCCAGCAAGTTCTGTGCAGCTTTTGCAAGACTAGCTCATGCTGTCCCTCGTATGCCTAAACCAACCCTATGCTGGACCCCAAGGTCCGACGCTAGGACTTGAGCCCACACAACTGGGGCGCTGAGGCATTCATTTCCTTGGGTCTTGCTTTCTCTTTCCCTGGTGCCTCTGTGGCTGGCCTTCCTCCCTGCCATGGGCCCTGGGCCCTTCTATGTTCGGGCTGATGGCAGTTCTCTCCCCTCTGTCTCATTACCCGCCAGGGACAGAGAGCCCTGTGGCTGGATCCCAGTGCTCCTGAGCTCGCTTCAGCTGCGGAGCTCTCAATCCCTCATCAGACCAGGACTGTGTTTCTTCCAGCAGTCTGGGGAAAGTAGGACCAGCCCACCTTCATCATTCTCCACGTCCAGTCTAGGGATTCTGCCAGACTAGGGACCATCTTCTTGGCCACTCATTTGTCTAGTATTCCTTTACTGAGCTCTGGCTCTATGTCCAGATCTGGGCTGGGCCCTGCAGATGCCATATGAATAAGACAAGGGTCCTGTAGATGCGGTCTCTTGCTGGTCCCAAAGGTTGGACGTGGGAATGAGCAGGGCAGGTGGTTCTGGGTTCAGGGGCAGACTGACAAGCAGCTGGTTTATACCTGTATGACACTGCTGTTGTTTGCAGCCCATATCCATTCTGGTTGGTCAATGCCCATTCTGTACTGGCTGTTAACTAAATATTCTGAATATCACTCTTTTTGAAGGACAGCACAGCTTTCCCAGGGACCTCTTCTGTATTCCCCAGCCAGGAAGCAGAGTAGGACTCACCGCACCATTGCCCACTCTCCTTGACTTTGCAGGATGGAAAGGAATGGTCCCGGATGATGGATTCACGTCTCTCCTCTTTCTCCTGGTTCACTCAGGGACCTTCCAGTCTCAGGGAGGAAGGGCCAAGAAAGGAGAAAGGAGAGTGATAAAAATGGGAGGGTGGCGACTTGAAAGTTCTGCTTCCCAGTGCCAGAAATTCCACCCTGGCTTTCAGCCCCATATGAGAAAGCAAATCCACCTAAGCCACCATCCGTCTCCAACTCCTCAGCTTTCCAGTCGCTGGTGCTGGGCCCAGGCAGGGATGGGCCAGGCCCAACGGGAGGCCGGAGGGTACCAATGGCCAGCACAGCAGCCTGGCCCAGAGGCTGGGCTGCTTACCCTGAGACCTGACTGCCCTGTGATCCCACAGGCACAAGGTTGTCTTCTGAACCTGTGTCTGGTTTTGTTCATCTCAGACTTGTTCTTTCACTCATCTCTAATAAAAGATTTTTTTAAAAAATTCCAATGGTTTTATTTATAAGATCTGAAGAGCAATAGGGAAGGGGAGGGAACCTTAGGGCTTGGAATTCTTTCACTGGACCCTGTAAGGGAGACAGTCTGGTTGGAGCAGTGGTTTGCAACCAGGGGGCAGTCTTGCTCCAAGGGATGCTTGGCAAAGCAGAAGCGTTTTTTTAAATTGTTCCCAACAGGAAGGTGCTATTGGCAGCTAGTGGCTGGAGGTCAGGGGTGCCGCTAAACATCCATACACAGGTCAGTCCCCCACAGCAATGAATTACCTCTTAAAATGTTAATAGTGCCATGGTTGAGAAACATGGTGGAGGAAAGAGCACTGGACTAGGAGTCTGGAGACCTACCGTTTAGCTCTGCCATAGTTCCTGTCTTAACTGCATTTCCCCTGAGACAGGTATTTGGGGGCAAGTAGTTTATTTGTGAGGTGATCCCAGGAAGCATAATGAGGGAGAAGGGACGTGAAACAGAATTTCAAGAAGCAATAAGAGTGTGTGAATGAGGGGCTCCACCGTGAGCATCTAGGGCTTATTTTGTTGGAGACCTTTGAGGGACCATACTGATGAGAACATGCCTTCAAGTTGTCCCACTGAGAGTGAAGAAATTGGTGTCTTGACCACCAACTCTGGTCTCTTGTTGCTTGGGAGAGTCTTTCCTGGGGGTGTCAATTCCTAAGTGCTTCCAGGCTGTCCTGAAGCCCTGGGAGATGTGAGAGGATGTCAGAGTTGTGTCCAGGAATTGCCTGTAGGTGACTTCTAGGGAGGACAAGTAGGCAGAGGGAGTGTGGTAGGTACCAACAGTGTCTGATATGGTTTGAACAGTGTAACCCTGGGCCTCTCGGGGCCTCAGTCTTCCCATCAGCACAATGAAGCGGTTGGACTTGTTTTCTTAGGGTCCTTTCAGCCCTGATGATATAGAAGTCTTGGCTTCTTTTGTTGCCATACAGTGGGAATTGGGTGGAAGTTTGAGGAAGATAAATATATATATATATGCAATCATAAGAAACTGCAGACAGCTGTCCTTTCAATCTAGAGGGACTTGCTTGGAGATTTGCCAAGAGACCCACCAAATCCCAAACCGCTAAAGCCTAACCTCCTGAAAGTGGTCTACAATGCTTTGTGTGATCAAGCCCTACCCACCTCTGATTTTTTTGCCTCCTTTCTCCTCACACTCTGACCTCTGTGCAGCAGCCACACTGATTTTTCTGTTCCTCCAAGCCTGGCACACCAAACACCCTCCCATCCCTAAGCTTCACACATTCAGAACTCCAGGCGGACTGTTTCGTTCCTCTCTGGATGCCCAGGGCTAGAATGGCCCGGCACATAGTAGGTGCTCAAATATATGTTGAGTGAATGATTCTTCCTCTCTTCCCTTCATCCTTCCCCGCAACTCCCACTCTGCACTTCTGCCCAAAGTTTAAACTTCATTTCTTCAGAGGAGATGACACCCCAATTGGCGCAGGTCTTCTCAAGTGTGTCCTTAAGGCATCCTCCCCTTCTTACCCTCACCCCATTTGGAGGAATACAGACTTGATTGTTCCATATTTGTTCAAGGTTTCTCTTGCCCATAGATCCAATCAAAGGCTGCTTTAACTGAGTCTTGTTGGTTGCTTGGAGGTTCAACACATATTTGTTGAATGAATGGGAAAACCTCGCTTCTTCCGACCTTGGTCCAGGCCCCCAACAGCAGTGAGAAGCCTGATGAGTCCACACTGCACTGTTTCCTTGACCTGGCTGGGCGGGCTTTTCTGAGGTGCTCAGGAAAATCTGGAGATTTTGCTGGACACCCCAAGCTCCTCACCCTGCATACTCTGTGGACCATTTTTCATGCCTCCCCTCCAAGTTCCTAAGCACCCTCTACTCGCCCTCCACCCCCAGAAAGATCATTTTCTGTCAATTTAATGTACTTGTTTAGGAAGGGACCTGGGTCTGCTAGGGATCCTTGGAAGGTCCTTCCTCAGGAACACAAATGTGTACACAGCGAGGGGGACACAATTCTGTTTCCTCCCCTCCACCTAAGATGAGCCTTCCAGACTCCATCCCATGGGGGACGCAGTGCCCTGACTCTGAACAGAGGGCGCCCAAGCACCGGATCAATATTTCTCCAAGTCTGGTGCGCTTAAGAATCTCCCGCTACTCAGAATGCTTTCCTGGGACTGACAGCCCAGGTACACGGCTCTTGATGACCTGGTTAGAAATGCAAAAGCTCACAGCAACAAACTAGACGGAAACAGAGGGCCTGGACACGCGTGCGAACGAGTGAGCACAGGGTAGAGCAGAGTTGGATTTCACGATCATGTCCAAAAATGTGATGGGCACAGGCACGGAGCTAGGTCCGCCCGCTTTGAGCTGCAGCGGTGCCGAGACGCGGGAGCCCTGAACTCTTCCCGGAGCCCCCGGGGCACCCGCAGGCACCCACCACAGCCTCTTGGGTCCGGACTGCAGGGGTGGCTGAGGAGAGAGGGTGCGAGACGCACCGATATTCAAGCGAGCAAGTTTATTAATCTGCCCGGTGGAACCCACAAGTGGCGTCCCCGGGACCAAGGGAAGGGTCTCCCTTTTATAGGGCGGAGTAAGTAACCGGTGGCAACGGCTGGGAGAAAGGACTGGGAGTTTTCGGAAATTTTCTACTTGAACCAAACAGCGTATGGATGGTGTGTTTCCCGCTGGGTTGCGCGCCAAGCAGGATTCGGGCTGTGCGCCGGTCACTGCGGGGCTGCGCTGGCCTTCGGAGCCGACGGTGCCTTTCCCAGACCACGGCCTCTTCGCTCGCCGGAGAGCCCTGCTCGCCAGATCTGCCTTCAGCCCCGGATCCTCCGGGAAGGGCTCGAGGAGAAGGTCCTTCTCTCGCAGCCTCGTCCCGCTCCTGAGGCCCGTCCCGCAGGCGCCGGCAATCTTTGCCGGGGCAATCTTTGCCCCGGCGAGTCCTTGAAGTCTATATTTAGTGCACGCCACCCCTTCCCCCACGTCAGAGGCCGGCCGGCGGGGGAGTGGGGGGTGGGGGGCGGCGGGGGAGAGCCCCGCCCCCGCCAGGCGTGCGTGTGTGTGGGTATGGGTGTGGGTGTGTGGGGTGGGTGTGTTGTGTGTTTGCGGCCCGCGCGGGTTGCACGCTCTCCGCCTCTGCTCCTGGGCCCCTAGGCCCGGCTGCTGCTGCCCGTGAAGCCCCTCGCCCTGCCGGGCGTTGTGGGCCAACATGGGCCAGGAAGAGGAGCTGCTGAGGATCGCCAAAAAGCTGGAGAAGATGGTGGCCAAGAAGAACACGGTGAGGCTGCAGAGTTTGGGCCACAGCCCCCGCCCCCGGGAGGCGCGGCGCGGGCGAGCCCTGGAGTCCCGTGCTGGCGCGGCGCGCGGGAGGCGCGGGCGGCACGCACTACCCCGGGGAGGTGCGGCTGGTGCAGGGCTCGGCGTCCCTTGGGGACAGCTGGGGGCACCCCAGAGTGGACGTGTGCATGGCTCGGGACGCCCGGGGAATCCTGCGGGCCCCCAAGACGAGCACAAGCCTCGTCCTCTGGACGCGTAGGGTTCAGGGGCCCGGGGGTAGCTTGTGTAGGACCAAGGAAAGCGAGTGAAGGGACCAGGACTTGCAAAAGGACTTTCGGAGTCCCGGGACGCACGACATGTGCAAAGCCAGGGGAGTGGAGGCGACTGAGGGGTGGGGGGCACAAAACTCTGGTGGCTCCAGAAGGAGGAAAGAAACTTGGGCAGATGAGGGGTGCTGAACCGCGTCTACCCGGCACCTGGGAGTGGATCTGGGAGAGAGAAGTGAAAGACCGTGGCTCCGCGACTCCACAGCTTGGGGCGCCAGGAGCGGTTCTGTTTGCAGTTTTCCCTTTATTTGGCCGCAGGGTGGAGCCCGCGCTGGCTGGGGTCGAACAGGTGCCGGGCAGCAGCAGCCCTCGCGGCCCGCGGGGCGGGGCGGGGCGGGGGGACCCGCTGAAGGCCTCGGCTTTGTGGACAGACAAACCCGGAGGTTGAGGGGAATCAGTGCTGGCGTCACAACCTGCGGGCCTAGGAGCCCGGAGCGCAGGGCGACTTGAAGTTAATGTTTGATCCTTCGCGTGATCTTTGCCTCATGCTGGTGCCGCAGGGTTTCCTGGCCAGAGCAAACTTGGCTTTAGGTCAGAGAAGATCCTGGGCACACCTGGGAAGGGAAAAGCAGGGAGGTTAGAAGGCGTGTGCCCCCATCTCGCTCTGTCCTAGGGCCCCCTCCTCCTCCACCATCCGTAGCCTTTTCCTGGAGCAGGACTTGTTTCCAGGGCGTTCTGTGACCCAAGGAGTTTGGGAAAGGGATAGACCCCCAAGAGAGGTTTTAGAGCAGAGGAGAGAGAAGGGTCGCTGGAGCCCTGGAGTGGCAGGAAACTCTAGCGTAGACAGGAGCAGAAATGAGTGGGTGTTGATATAAAGGCAAGCATCTCTCCGTCTCTCCATCTGTAAGAAGGAGATGAAATACCTACCTCCTGGGAAGGAGTGTCACTGGGTTTTTGTCTCTACTGGTGATGATGAGAGTGGAAGAGATGTAAAACTCCTTAGTGGGACTTGGAATGGTGCTGGCTAAGAGTTAGAAAACGAGACCTGCTTTTGCACAGCCAGAGGACACGCTGAACTCTGTAGAATGCTGCCAGCTTCTCACCCTTACATCCCAGCCCTAAGCCCCCATTCCCAGATCCTCCAAAATCAGTGAAACTGAGTCTCAAGTCATGGGGGCGCACTTTCCCAACTGGGGGCCGCAAAGCCCAACCCTGAGTTAAACTCCACTGGCAAGTGGACCGGTTATCCCAGCCCTGCCTCTTGCTGACCCAGGTTTGGGCTGGGAGATTCTGGACCTCTAGATATGGGTGGAGGGTGAGGGAGTAGCTTAAGAGACTTGAGAAAGGCAGCTTGGCCAGGCGTAGAGCTCTGGCTGAGAAGGGAGGAACTGGCCCTGGCATCCCCTCATTCCTTTTATGGCCACAAGCCTACCACCCTATTTCCCCTTTTTGGGCCTCGATTTCCTCTTCTATGAAATGGGAAGAGGAAATGGTGTCCCTTGGGAATGGATTCCTGTGGAAGTATTCAGAGCTCTCTTCAGGAAAGATGCGCATCTGGCCACAGGGTCCCTGTAGCACAGAGCCAGTCTGCAGCCACGTCTGCGCCTGGGCTCTTGGCAGCCTCTGGGTGGGCACAGATGTCTGGGCATGTGTTCGAGAAAGGTGGGGCCTCCTCTAGGAGTGGAAGTGGGCCTGCCCAGTGGTGGTTAGGGAGAAGACATACTTCCTGTAATAAGACAGATCCTCCACGTTGCAGCTCAGGCCTGGCTGGGGTTTACTGCCAGATACTGAAGCCCCAACAACTTAAGGCTTCTGTCAGACGTTGTAAGCATGCACCCACTGAAACAGCTTCAAACATACAAACACTAAGTCACAACTACACATAAACATAATTACAACAAACATTGTCACACACACACACACACACACACAGCCACATACAGCCACACATAACAATAACTAAACAAGCAACTATGAACATAATTGCATAACATGACAGATACACTGACCATTATATTTACAGAAAGATATACAAAGACAACATCCCACATTGTCTTTATACAGACAGTAAGCTACACCCAGATACACAAAGCTACAAACTGAACAGTTACACTTACACATTCAGATGTTATAACACAGGCATCATCCCACAAAGACAAGCACATTGTGCTTTGGGCTGCATACCCACAGCTTCACACCTGGACCAGGGACACTGCTGGCTACACATCTCATACGTGTGTACAGAGAGACACCTGGTAATACTTGCACAAGGCTATAACCAGGGCTCATGGCTGTTTTCCAATATGACCTAGTTATCAGTGTGACATACAGAGACACTCGCTCAGTGGTGAGATGGAACTAGCTTAACACTAGTGGCTGAACTTTTAGGAACTTTGCAAGCCGGTTGTTAAATACAGCCATTATTTTAAAAATTAAATCATAAGCTTACAATTAAATAAGTTATATTTTAAAAAGGTAATAATACTCCAAAGTCATCACTTCCTAATTCTTTTACTACATTTTACCATCATCTATGGTCTAGAGATTATTTACTTCTATTATAGCAATATGGTGAAAATACTATATAATGGTGTGCTGTTTCCCAATACCTCCTTCAGTTCAGTGACAGCATGTGGGTAGCTTGAAATTGGTCATGGGAAGAGTATTTACACTAGAAATTGGCAAACACTACAAATCAGGGTTTCCCCCCACCCCCTTGAGAACTGGTGGTTAAACTTTGACCAACATACCACTGCGCTTACCTATGTTGGATATTCCATGACCGTACAAGTCTAGACAGATCTAAGTCCATACCTACATAGTTGTGTAGTGGTTAGAACCTGAAAGACCTGAGTTTGAATCCTAGCTCTGTTCCTTGTAACTCTGTGCAAATGATTTAACCTCTTTGTTTCTTGCTCCTCTGTGAAAATGGGATCATCTGTAAAATCAAGGATAGTAATAGTACCTACCTCACAGGGTCATTGTAAGAGTTAAACAATATAACGCACGTAAAATACTCAGAAGAGTGTCCAGCACATATTAAGCCTTGAATCTTACATGCAGTTATATGCCCACAAATTTACATACACACACAACCCACAGGTCATACCTCTGAAAACATGCTGTGAACCCAAGCTCTAAGGGAGGCTGAGGACCGGCAGCCCTAGGGATGTGGTCCAGGAAGCCTGGCAGAGGCCTCCAGGATACAGTCAGCTGATACTTAGCAAACTGAACTCAGGACAGGAGGCCGGGCCTGCCTTCTAGGAAGTGGGTGGGAGGAAGGAGAAGGCTGAAACGGGTCAGGGGCTGTTCATGGCTTGGCAATCAGCAGATTTTCAAATCGGTGTCTGCTTTCTTTCCCTCCCGGTCTTCCCCTCCTGCCTTCTGCTTTCTGCTGGATTCGTTTGCTCAGGGAGCCCTGGGCTGTGGGCTGAACCCTGAGATCCCAGCGATTAAAGCAGTCCTCTTTCCCCAAGAGGAACGAAAGTATATATCCCCACAAAGACTTGCACACGAATGTTCCTAGCAGCTTTGTTGGCAGTAGCCCCTACCTGAAAACTACCCAAAAGACCATCAACCGGTAGAATGGATAAACAAATTGTAGTGGAAAATGACTCAGCAGTAAAAAAGAGCTATTGATGTACAGAGCAACGTGGATGAATCTCAAAATAATTATGCTGAGAGAAAGAAGCCAGACAGAGAGGAGTCCGTTACGGTACTCTTGATATAAAATCCTTAAAATGCAAACCCGTTTATCATGACAGAATAGTGGTGGCCTGCGCCAGGGGTTGGTACAAGGAGAGATGGATTACAAAGGAGAACTAGGAAATTTTGGGGGTGATGGTTATGTTCTCATCTTGATTGAGTTGACCGTTAGATTGGTGTACACATGTCAAGACTCATCAAATTGTAGCCTACCATATGTCCACTATACCTCAGTAAAGCTGGTTTTCAAAAAAGCCACAGTCCTCACCCTGCAGAAGCTCACAGTCGGAAAGCAAGGAGAGGAGGATACAGACACAAAAGCAATAACAATAAGCCTTGAGGTAATTAATTGTAGAGAAAGAGATGGGGGGCTGGGGAGAGCAGATCCAGTAGAAAGAACAGCAGAATCAACCGCTGGAGGACAGGGTGAGTGGTGAGGGCTGGACCCTGGCTCAGAGGAGCTCGAACACAGCCGGATGGTGGGAGATGAAGTTGGAGAGATGGTCTGGGGTGGAAGTTTTTCCTTCTCTCTCCTTCTTTCTGTCCCTTGCCTGTCCCTCAACCATTTGTCTACCTGTATCCTGTAGCTGGAACGGCCTCCTCCCTGCCTCCTGCCTCCCTCTTTCCTACCAAGACCACACAATGGTCAGAGAGGGGCCTGAGGCAGAACCCACCGGCCTCAGTCCTCACCTTGTGGCATCCACAGGAAGGGGCCCTCGACCTTCTGAAGACGCTGAACAGCTGTCAGATGTCCATCCAGCTACTCCAGGTGGGGTGGGGGTGGGAAGTGCTTGGGTGGGAGAGATTTTCTGGGGGGAAAGACCATTGGGAGGGAGACCTTCAAGGGTGGGGTCTAGAAGGAATTTCTGAGGGATGGGCTCGGGGGAGAGGAGATGTCAGGGTGCTCGGAGAGTGGGGGACCTTCCGAGCACTGGGGGCCCTCTGGGTCTGGGAGAAAGACTGACGTGCTTTCCTCGAATACCCCAGTTCCCAAGGCTCTGGGCCTACGGGATCCAAGAGTCCAGTGATCCAAGAAGAGGGGAAAGTCCCCCATTTTTCTATCCGCCCATGTAGCCCCCAAACATTACCAGAAGCTCTTGGCACTGAAAAAAATTAATAGCCAGAGCTGTGTCTTAAGCTGAAACTTGAACTTGAAAACACCAGGGGCTGAGGAATGGGGAGGGGTCCTGATCATCAGCCAGACGCACCATCACCACCACCTTTGATTTTCACCAAAGCCACAGTTATCCATTAGTGCGAGGGGCTGGGCCTGGGGCACTGGCCCTCACTAAGGGCAGCACTGGCCCTCAGTTATAGATAGGATCAGAGCTGTTATCTCAGCCACAGGTCAGGGCTGGGGCTCTGGAGAAGCTGAGGCTGAGGCAAGGAGGTGGTTGAGCTGGGGCAGGTCTTGCCAATTAGGGCAGCCAGGCCTGTGTGTCCCTTCCCAGACCAGTCCTGAATCCTCTCGCTTTGCAGACAACCAGGATTGGAGTTGCCGTTAATGGGGTCCGCAAACACTCCTCAGACAAGGAGGTGGTGTCCTTGGCCAAAGTCCTCATCAAAAACTGGAAGCGGCTGCTGGGTGAGAGGGGGCACGGTCAACTTGTTTCTCAGCCATGGTTTTCTCCCAGCACCTGGGACAGGACTGCGCCTGGCTCCTAGCAGGCACTCAGTGCGTGCTTGTTGAATGACTTCATAAATGACAGATGGCCTCTAGTGGGAGTGCCAGTGTTTGTCTACTCAAGTGTGAGATTTGTTGATATGTAAGTTTTCATGTACATGTACCTATGTATGTATTTCTGTTTGCTTGTGTGTTTTTACGTACCAATATATACACATTTGTATGAATATGTGCATAGGTGTGTGTGCAAATGTCTTTCTGTCCCCATGTGTGAGTGTGGGTTTGTGTACATGTGCATATCGTATATGTATCTGTGTATAAATTTGTGTGTGTGTGTGTGTGTGTGTGTGATGTGTGTGGCTGCCCCTATCCGTGCCCTTTGCTCCTTCCTCCCCAAAGTCATGCTGGGTTTGCCTGAGACAGAACTGAGTTGAGAAGCACTGCCACCCTTTTGTTTTCAGACTCCCCGGGATCCTCCAAAGGAGAAAAAGGAGAGGAAAGAGAAAAAGTAAAGAAGAAAGAAAAAGGACTTGACTGTTCCAATTGCAAGTCAGAGGCAGGCCCTTCTCCACCAAGGAAAAAACGAGGGGAAGAGCCCAAAAACAGGTATTTTTTTCTGGGATGTAGAGAAGGGGGCTGACACTTGTCATGTCTGCCAGCAGTCCTGTTCATATATAACTTCACTTCATCCTCACAACCCGGGAGGTGGTCATGGTTTTTTAATTTATTTTTTATTTTTATTTTTATTTTTTAGCTGAGCCATCCTGCCATCTGTTGGCAGCTTAGCGGCAGCTCAGCTCAGGCTGGCATCGAACTGCTGTTGCTCAGAGCTCAGCTCACACCCTTGAGCGAGCTCTTAACCAACTGAGCTACTCGGCCGGCCCTAGGTGGTCATTGTTATTATCTCCTGTAGGGTCCCCTCTGGAGTTCAACCAGACAGACTCACAAGACCCAAATAGGCCGTCCCTAGCACTGGCTTCAGCTAGAAGGATGCAAGGGCACAAAGTGCAGTGTGCCAACAGGGCATCCTCAGGTCTTTCTCATCAGCAAGAGTTCTCATAGGGGACCACACAGCATCCAGAACAATTCTCTGCTCTCCCACCCCCCACCCCAGATAACAACCCAGGTGCAGGAAAATGAGACCACAATGGGTGGGAACTCCCTGACTTAGAAGCCCATGTCCCAAATCTTACAACAGTCCCATAGACAAAGCTTCCAGGATCCCAGCAAGGGCACTGACCAGTTACAAGAATCCCTGTACTCCGGGAAGCCCAAAAGTTGTGGTCTTCCACTAATTATTTATAGCTCATTTATAGCTCCTCCTACCTTGACATAATTTACCAATAGTGCTCATTTGCACTATATACAATGTTGCCTAGTAATGCAGCTGACATTGAACCTTTGTCAGGGTTACAGGAAAATGGTGCTAGGAACCTATTGGCCCACAGAGACGGAAAAGTGCTTTGTGGGCTCTTGATTCAACATTCCCTTTTAGGAAAGAGGAAGATGAAGGTTGGGAAGCAGGGGTGTCGCATCCTGCACGACAGAGCAGTGGAAGTGGAGAAGGGATGGTGAAAGGTTAAGAAAGAGAGAGACACAAATGAAAGAAAAATGCAGTTGATGCCAGGGAACTCCAGCCTCATGGACTGAGCCCTGAACTGAGCCACTGCAAGGCTTTTATTAGGATTTACACAAGGAAGTAGCATTGTTTTTTCCATGGTCTGTAAGTCCCATACATCATACCAGAGAACTGAGCTCAAAGTCAAATCACCCATGCCTGCAGGCTGTCATTACTGAAAGTCCCAGGATGTAATTGTTCATGCACCACCTAAGAGACAGAAATTTCTTATGCCAAGACTCACTGATAAGAATGCATGGAGGACAGATGTTATCACCTTATTAGGTCATTCATTCCACAGGCAAGCTGTCAGAACCTGAGACAAGGGGTCTCTGATCATTTTCTTCAAGGCTGTGATTTCTCTTATGGTACCCATACAACTGTGCCTGTCTTAGGTTGTTCCTCCCTTGAGGAATCTTACCTGTCATTGACTAACCAGCCGTATTCTGGAGCCAAACAGGAAGACAGAGTAGGCGTAATGTTGAAGTAATGTCTCTATAAAGATCTGTTTTTATGGGAAGGTGCATGGGTGCAGACAGTTAGGCTGGCGTGTGACAACACAGGGGCTTTCCTAGGACCCCACAGCCATTATGTGACAGAGTGGGCTTCCAATCTTGTCTGTCAGAACCCCAGACCTCTTCTGAGAAGAATACAACAGTTGTCTGTCTCAACTCCATGCCCATTCCCCCTTCCCCACATCAGCCAGGATGCCCCAAATGGCATGACTTTCATAGAGGGTCCAAAAGCCTTATCCATCATGGTCCATAAAAGCCTTCATGGATGTGTAATTAAGTCCTACCTATTCCCTCTGTGACAAGACAGATCACTTAATTCTCTGGGGTAGGGGTGGGGTCCTACATTGTTCATCTAATAGGTAAGTGGTGGTACTAGATAATACTAGATCATATGGACAATATCAGCTGTGATATTTCAACATTTTTAATGTGTATACCTTTCACCCAGTGAAAATCCACTGCAAGGAATTCATGTTAAGGAATTAATCAGATTCAACTTGAAGGTGATATATTCTGTGTGTAACATGTTCAGCTGGCATTTCTGAAACATTTGTTCCCCTGAACCCTTTTTAAGTGAATGTTTATTATAATCCTATACAATAAGCGTTCTGCGAGAAATGCTTTAGGAAATGATGCTGCTTGTAAGAGGAATGATTCTTGACCAGGAGAGAGGTATGCTTCCACCACACTACTCCCATTTGGGGTTGTAAGCATAACTATGGGGCAGTGGGGACACTGCACGCTACTATCCCTGCAATGCACAGAATAGCCCCACACATTGAAGAACCATTTATATTGTGTTCAAAATGCCAATAAGGTCCCCATGGAGAAGCACTGTAGAATAGAAGAATATTTAATGACATGGAAAAATGTTCACTGAGTATTAAGAGAAGCTGTGTACTTTCTTATGATCCCATTTGTATAAAAATTAAATAAGTGAATTTTATGTGTATGCATAGGAGAAAAGGTGAGCAGCTTCTACACTGGGGTGGGGATGGAGATTATTTCTGGGTGATAAGATTGAGAGGGTTTTTTTTTTCTTTTTTCTCTGCAAATTTCTGTCTTTCTATTTTTTTCCAATAATAATGTATATTTAAAAGAAGGAAAAAAAAGGAAGCTTTTTTTTTTTTGAGGGCAGTATCACTGGCCCTCATATGTTAAAAACCATATGTGTGGTTATAATTAAGAAGAGCTTCATATTCTATCCCACCTCATCCTCCAGGTGGCCTGGGAGACAGTGGGCAAGGCAGCTCTAGGGCCAGCCCTAATGACCCTGTGGTCCAGACGCATCTGGCTCCCCACCTTCACCCCAGCTTTAACACAGGGGAGGCAGCAGAAAGGGAGAATGGCATGTGCCATTGTGTTGCTTCATTTGATGGAGGGTAGCTGAGAATGACCAACCAGACCAACCAGCACTGCCCGGAGCTTCCTCTCCCAGGCAGCTGTGGTCCAGGTGGGCTCTGCTATCCTCAGCCCAGCAGGCCTGGCTCCAGGATGCTTTCTCCCCCGTCTCTGATCTGTCTAGATCAGTACTTGTGCTAACCCTGCAAGACAGTCTCATCTCCAATTTCTCTTCTTTCAGGAGAGATTCTGTGGACTCCAAGTCTTCAGCTACGTCCTCTCCGAAAAGCCCATCGATGGAAAGGTAAGGGAAGCCACGGACTTCCCCCCAGAGGTCCTGTTCAGCGTGTGTCCCTTTCTCTACTTTAGTGGAGGAGGCCCGAGGCGGGGGAAGGAGGGAAACCTCATACGGTATGTTGCCTCTGAATTCTAAGACCCACACGGAAAGACTGAGGAGCCCCTGAATCAGACCTGTGGCTCCTTCACTTGGGGGGCTACCCGTCACTGTTGCCCCATCACTGTCAAGGGTCTAACTGAACCCAGTGGGGACAGATGTCTTGTGGGCCTATATCTGGAGTGGGATCCCTGGTTCTGGGCTGAAATGGTTAGGGTATCTATCCCATAGTGGCATAAATCATCAAGTCATTCACTCATCATCAAATATTTATTGAGGGCTTACTATATGCCAAGAACTGTTCTAGGTGCCCAGCATACAGCAGTGCACAAAACCAAAAATCCCTGCAGCCATGAGACTTATATTCTAATGGGCGGGGGGAGGGGACAGGAATACATATAAGCCAACTATACAGAGGTTTAGAAGGTGACAAGTACGGAAAACAATAGAGCAGAGTAAGGGGTATTGGGGAATAAATGGTCATCTGGGTGGTCAGAAGAGCCCTTGTCAAGGAGGTCACCTTTGAGCAAACGTTTGAAAGAGATAAGGGAATTAGCCATGCAGACCAAACCAAGGAGCTAGGAGGTGGTCGGTGGGGCTGGAGCAAATAAGTGAGGGAGTAGTTGAGAGTTGAAACAGGAGCCACTGGACCGTATTAAGTGCAAGAATTATGTGACCAAATTTATCAGGAACCCTCCGGCTGCTGTGCCCAGAATGGATTATTGGGGCAGCAGACCAGCCAGGAGGCTCTTAGATAATTCAGACAAGATACTGTGGTGTCCTGGGTGACAGGAGTGGAGATGCGGATAACTGGTGGATTCCAGATATATTTTGAAGGGAGGATGACAGGATTTCCTAACAGATTGGATGTGGGGTATAAGAGAAAAAGAAGAGTCAAGGTAACTCCAAGACTTTCCATTCAAGCATGTGCAAGGATGGGGTTGCCATTAATTAGTAGGGGGAAGACTGTGTAAATCAGGCTGTGGCAGGAGAGCCAGAATCCAGGTTTTGACATGTTGTATTTGAGGGGTGTACTTGTCATTCAGGTGGAGAAGTTAAATAAGCAGTTGGGTTATACCAGCCTGGAATTGAGGAAGAAAGTCTGGGCCAGAAATATAAATTTGAGAGTCATTAGTGGGTAGCTAGCATTTGAAACTGGATGAGATCACTAAGGAGAGATTGTGGATAAAGGAGTGAGTGAGAATTGTGATCCAGGTGGGAGGTCAGAGGCCAGTGCAGGGGAAGCAAGGCTGGGGAGAGCAGAGTAGGCCAGGAAGCATCTTAGAGGTGGATCATGGCAAATGATTAGGATCCAGGGGGCCATATTGGGGCAACCGGGTGGGAGAATAAGGCTTCTAGGTGAGTATGGGTGGAGCTGCATAGCTATCTTAGGCCTAATATACCAGGAAGACTGCCACTGGAAAGAAAAGAAGAGGCACAAAAATTAGGTTGTTTAATGCTTAATGAAGATTAAAAAGACCTGAGATATTGACGGGGCTACTGTGTTGTCTGATTTCAACATGGCAGCTGAGTGCCAGCTCCAACTGATGAATGGAGGCTCTCAGAGTGCTGCTTGGTGAGGGAGTCTGAGGCTGCATCCTGCCTCTGAAGAAAAGAGTTCTTTGATCAATTAGCAATGTCTGCCATGCGTGAAGCCTAGGAATGGAGGGCCCAGAGTCATTCTGGTTCTAGATGGTTCTCAACAGAGGGTCATTTAGAAATTTGTGGAGGCATTTTTGTTTGTCAGTATGACTTGGGGGTTATCTTTGTTCAGGCTGCTATAACAAAATATCATGGACTGCATGGCTTAAATAACAGACATTTATTTCTCACAGTTCTGAAGGCAGGGAAGTCCAAGATCAAGGTGCCAGCCAATTCTTATAAGGACAATAATCCCATCATGGGGCCCCACCCTCATCTAAACCCAATTACCTCTGAAAGGCCTCACCTCCAAATACTATCACATTGGTGGTTAGGGCTTCAACATGTGGAATTGGGGAGAGACACATATATTTAGTCTGTGACAGGAGTAAGGGAGGAGCATTACTGCATTTAGTAGGCAGGGGTCAGAGATGCTCAATGTCCTGGAATGTGAAGGGCAGCCCTGTATAAAGGATGGACCTATCCCAAAATGAACCACTGACCACTAAGCCAGTTCTGGGTTTGGAGCTATAATGCAAACCTTCAACATTTGTGGAAGGATTTATATCTCTAGACTCCTCTCCTGACTTTGCCTATGGCCTTCAAGTCTCCTGGTTCCCTCTCATTGTGCATTCTTTATCTGAAGGTCAGTCAAGCAGACTGTTTGTCCTTCCAGCAGTTGTGCCATTTCCTGCTGGTTCAGTATTGGGGGTGGGCAACCCAAAGGGACAGAAGCAAGTCTTGTAAACCTACTTTATCCACTACCGAGACTGAGTCCTGCACTCTCTTCCTTTCTATCTTATCTGTCTCATTCATTCATTCATTCATTCATTCATTTGGTAAACGCATTTGTTGAGCACCTCCTTGCAAATATCCTCCAGGGGTCAAAGGCATATGCACACACTGGGTGAGCAGTGGGCACCATGGCAAAATGGAGAGTACCTGCGCATCTGTAGAGGGCACCCACTGCCTAGCCCTAGTTGCTTGTTGCTTTATGGAAATGCGGGCCCAGTGTACCATGTCTTCTAGCTTTTTAAGGATAACTGAACATCTAGATTTTCATACAAAACTCCCAATTTTAAACATTGGCAACATCATTCACATTTTTCTAAGACACAGTAGGGCAAACAAAATGTATTTGTTGCCCTCCAGTTTGCAACCTG
The DNA here is from genome assembly GCA_033961575.1 of Aselliscus stoliczkanus. Taxonomy (NCBI): domain Eukaryota; kingdom Metazoa; phylum Chordata; class Mammalia; order Chiroptera; family Hipposideridae; genus Aselliscus; species Aselliscus stoliczkanus. The sequence goes on from CM066730.1 coordinate 166,765,761, forward strand.
TAAAGCCAGGCAAAGATTTAAATTCATGCTCTCTGCTTTCGTACAGCTAATCACTTTGGTATATAGAAGCAGACACCAAAATACCAGTTTTCAAAGATGTAACATGCAATGGGAACATAGGAAGAATGTCCCAGTATGACTTGAGAAGTCAAAGGAGACTTCATGGAAGAGAGAGTGTTTGTGCTGAGAATTGACACATGAAAAGGAGTTTGCCTGGTAGACAAGCCAAGAGAGGGCATCCCAGGTGGAGGGAATGAATGGCACATGCAAAGGTGTGGCAGCATGAGTGAGCATGGTGCTCTGGGAGCTGGAGCTGGAGCTCCAGGGAGCAGATTACGATGGACACCTCTGTATCAGGGAAGAAGGTTGTGTGTGTGTGTGTGTGTGTGTGTGTGTGTGTGTGTGTGTGTGTGTGTCTGTGTCTGTGTCTGTGTCTGTCTGTGTGCCTTTTTAAAGAAGGTTGCACTTTATCAGCTGACCTAGGCCCCAGCTGTGGGAATTGGTTGATTTGTTTTTCACTAGCAGTTACGCGTGCTTGGCGGTGCAGTAACTTAAATGTCCTCGAGGTGGCGCGCAAGAGCAGCGAGCCGGGCCTCCTGGTACTTGGGCTCTGACTTGACTGGGAGGATTTTTCTAAGCGCTTAGTGGTTCAGGCTGATGCTGGCGCTGGCACATCCGGGGAGAACAAGGGAGCTGTGATCAATCCAACTCCCCACCTCCACCCCGGCCAGTGATACCCTCTCTGCAATTTGACCCAGTCCCCAGTTCTGTGCATTGAATGCAAAAGGAGCATGGCTGCCCGAAATGCCACCTAGAAACGAACGGACAGCCAGCCAGCTCCTACCCAAGAAGTGGGAATGGGACTGAGAGTACCCTGCCAGGAAGGTGGGGAAAAAAATGCAACAAGCAGTTTAGCCTCGCCCGGGTAAGGGGACTCTGGAAAACTCTGACTTTTAGAGACACGGTGCGATGTATTGAGAAGAATTTGAAAGGCAGGCAGACCTATGTTTGTAGTCTGACTCTGCCATTTGCTAGTTGGATGACCTTGGACAAGTCAGTTCTCTGAGCCTCAGTCTATTGATCTATAAGATGGGGATAATTATGACCCCCTTTCAATGTTATCGTGGGGATCAGATGAAGTAATGAAGTGCTTAGCACTGTTTCCAACCCATGTAAGTGCTCAATATATACACAATGCTTAGTGATAATACTCTCACTTCATGTATGGTAATCTATGTAAATTGCCTAATACTTCCTTACAAGAATTCTCTAAGGTGCTTTAATCCTCTCAAAACTCTGTGGGTACTATTGTTATCCCCATTTTACATGTGAGAAAACTGACCCATTTAGAGGTGAAGGTACTTGCCCAAGGTCATATAACTTGAACCTTGAACCTGGAGTTTGGCTCTGGAGCTTGGGTTCTTAATAAATATATCACTTCAGTATAGGCATTCCATAAATGACAATTATTGTTATTATTGTTTGCTATTATGCCTTCATCCAAGCATCCTCCTCAGGTTCCCCAGTGGTTCCCCACCGCTGAGTCCTTACATTGAGGATGTGGTGATGGGGCACACAGGCCAGTGAGGGGCAGGACCCGGAAGAATCTGGGGCACTATCACAATTGTAGGGATGGGTTGGCCCAGGTCGTAGTCAACAAACGCTGGTTCAGAGAGAGATTTTTCTTTAAAGCCCAAGGAGTGGGGGGCCACTGGCCTTAAAAAGAGGACCTGGCCCCTTGTAACTCAGCTGCGTCTAGGCCCCCTGGATGTACCTTTGTAACCAGCTCCCTCGACTTATCCTATATTCATTCATCAACAAAGATTCATCAAGTACCTACTTAGAGCACTGGCACAGGTGCTGGAAGACAGGTGAACCAGCAAATAGGGTCCCTCTACTGTGGAACCTGTAATCTGGAGATGGAGGCAGACAATGTTTATAAACACATAAACAAGTTAATTATAGACTTGGATAAGTGTTCTGAATGCAAGAAATTAGGTCATGTGCTCCTGGGGTGGTCAGGGAAGGCCTCCCAGAGGATGTGATATTTGAGCCGAGGCCTGACTGGTGGAAAGAACCAGTCATTGGAAAATCTGGAGGAGGCAGGGCCTTCCAGGAGGAGAGGCCAACTGTGCAAAGGCACTGTGGTGGGGGGACAGGTGTGTTTAAGGAGCAGAAAGCAGCAGGGCAGGGGGGCTTCAGGGAGCAGTGAGTGGAGCGTGGCATGAGATCTAGTGAGAGGGGAGGTAGAGGCCAGATATGGAGGGACTGGGAGACCATTGTGGGGAGTTTGACTTAACGCTGAAAATAACTGGAAGGTGTTCGAGGGTCGGAAGCTGGGAAGTGATGGGTTCAGCTGTGAGTTTTTGAAAGCCGTCCCACCCCCACCAAGCTGCTGTGTGGCAAATAGATTTGGGGAGGGAGGGGAGAAGCGACAAGAGGATTCTGGGAGACCAGATTCGGAGCTCTATATGATTGTGCAGGGTAGAGCCCAGTGGCTGGGACCAAGAGTTGGGTGCAGGGAGATTCATTTTGGCGGCAGGCAGCCTCTAGACAAGTTTATACTCTTCCCAGCTGTCCCTCACCCACACCTTTCCCTCCCTCCCGCTGAAATCTGACTCCAGGAGAGAGCTGGTTGGATCACAGCACCCCCTGTCCCTGGGCCCTGCTGCCAGGCCATCCAGCTGTCAGGCAGGGTTGGGTGGAGTCCAGGGTAAGTTAGTCTAAACCAGTAAGGTCCAAATGGCAATAAAAATAAATAAATAAATAAATAAATAAATAAATAAATAAATAAACAAATAAATGCAAGCAAGCAAGCTAGGAATCCCTTTGGACAAAAGTTTTGGAAATTCAAAACGTAAACCTGATACAAGCAGCGCCTTCCCTCCCCAGCCCACTCTACTTCTATGGCAGTACTGAGATACCTTTGAGGAACCTCAAGGCTCCAGAGCTCACAAAAATCCAAGGATATCTGTGGTGACAGAAGGGATCCAAGGTCAGGCCAAACAGCAAGGATTGGGGGCAAGAAGGTTGCCAGCAGAATCCACACTGAAGAGTGCTCAGCGGGGTGTTGAATGGGATTCTCTCCCAACCCCAGGTTTTTTTTTTCCAATTGGGGAATTGGGGTGGGGGGGCGGGGGAACAGCATTGGGGAATTGGGGAGAGGGACCAGCCACGTTGTTGTTCTTCGGTCTTAGTTGTGGAGGGCGCCAGTTGCCATCTGGCTGCCTGTCGGCTGCTCGTGGCATCAACCCCAGATTTTTAACACTGGGAATCCTGGGCTACTCAGTCAACCTCACTCTCAGACACAACACCCTGGGCTTGACTTTTCAGAAGCCCAACATCATCTTCCTGAGCAGAAGAAGTGCATCTATAGCTCCAGAGCTGCCTGATGCAGCTGCCCCTGCTGTGAGGTATGCACCCCACGAAGTACCCAGGTGACAATGTGAATGGCGCCCCCTGGAGGTAGGAAACGCAGCTGCCCTTTGGGACCTTCCACAAGCGTTCAGTGTGGTAAGACCCTGGAGTAGAGGAGGGGAACCTGATTTCTTCAACTCTGATGAGTCAGTTTTTCCTAGGAGGCTTGAGGGCTGCCTAGCAGATCCTGATGGGTGACTGAAAGAGAAGACTGGGAAGAGCCGAGAGGCGAAGGCTGAAACATCTTGACTGCCTGGCCCCCACCTCAAGAGTAGAGCAGAAACAACTCTGAAAGGAGGGAGTTGTGCAACTATCACTCCATCCTCTCATCTGTAAAATGGGGCCAGCAACTTGTGACTCTCAGGCTATGGAGAGGAATAAATAGCAAAAGGCAGTAATGGTGGCTTTTGTTATTACCATCCTTAGCAAGCAGGCGAGTGTGGCCAGGTCCTTTCTCTCCAGCTCCCTCACCCTCACGCTCCAGCAGCCCTGAGCCTCTCAACGTTGCCCATGCAAACTGTGGACTTTCGTGTTTCCTTGCATTTCTGCCAAGAATGTATTTTTCCTTCCACTCCTCTAGTGGCCAACCCTACCCCCATCTCTGGCTGAATTTCTTGGACCGAATTAACACTGTACTGTGACCTGTTTGACCTTTTTTTGTGGTAAAAGGTCTGGTGTCATGATGCTGATAGTCATGGGCCACAACTGGGATTCAGGGGAACGCCTCTCATTGCATCACCCAGCACCCTCTTCACGAGGACCCGAAAGGGACCAAGAAGCAGTTGGAATCTGAGCCTTGGCCTGGTTTTTTTGGCTGCATGTATCAGTACTTCATTCTTTTTCCTTTCGGTTTTTAATTTTTTTATTGTGGTAAAATATATGTACTAAAATTTGCCAAGTTAACCTTTCTTTGTAGCATGAGAAAGAAAGAGATCTTTTATCATTTTCAAATGGATTAAAATTTACTAAATACATAAAACTAAGCATAATGATTGGTTATCCTTACCTATTTCAGGTTTTCTGGATACTCTTATTCTTTGAACTTACTATATAGATTATTTTTTTTATTGTGGTAAAATATATATAACATAAAATTTACCCATTTTAACCACTTTTTTAAGTATACAGTTCAGTGGTATTAAGTACATTCCCATTATTATGTTAACCATCACCACCATCTATCTCCAGAGCCCTTCCATCTTCCCAAACTGAAACTCTGTATCTATTAAACACTAACTTCCAGTTTCCTCTCCCCCAGCCCCTGGCAGCCACTATTTGACTTTTTGTCTCAATGAATCTGACTACTCTAGGTGTCTCAAACAAGCCGAACCATACAACACTTGCCCTTTTGTATCTGGCATATTTCACTTATCATAATGTCTTCTAAGTTCACCTATGTTGTAGCTTGTTTCAGAATCTTACTCCCTTTTATGGCTGAATAGTATTCCATTGTATGTATCTACCGCATTTTGTTTATCCAGTCACCTATCAATGGACACTTGGGTTGCTTCCACCTTTTGCTGGCAGCTCCTTGAGGACAGAAAGACAGGAAACCTGTCCGGGCCATCAGCACAGAGTTGCCACTCATAATTGTCAAATGTTAAATTACAAAAACGTGTTTCTCATTATAAAAATAGCTATATTCTTCATAGAAGATTAAGAAAATATGTATAAGCAAAAAAAGAAAATGAAAATCTCCTATAATCCCATCTCAGATAGATAATTGCTATTAACATGGTGTTACGGTCTGAATGTTTGTGACTCCCCTCCCCAAATTCATATGTTGAAGCCAACTCCCAATGTGACCCTGAATTTGGCGGTAGGGCCTTTCTAGCAGTAATTAAGGTTAAGTGAGCTCGTAAGGGTGTGAGGCCCTGATCCAATAGGAGTAGGGTCTTTATAAGAAGAGACACCTGATAGCTCACTTGCTCTCTATGTGAGGATACAGTGAGAAGGTGGTCATCTCAGGCCAGGAAGGAGAACTCTCACCAGAAACCAAACTGACCAGCACCTTGAACTGTAAGAAATAAATTTCTGTTGTTTAAGCAACCCAATCTCGTATTTTATGATGGCAATCCAGGCAGACTGTTTATCCTTCCAGTCATCTGTGCTTATATATACATATATGTTTGTCTGTTTGTTTGTCTTTTTAAAGTCAAAACCAAAATGGGATCACTCAATGGCGGTGAGTGTATCATAGGAATTAAGAGCATAAGCATTTGGAATCAGACAGACCTGAGTTCATATCTCAGTGGTGTAACTCTCTAGTTTGTTTCCTCATCTGCAAATAGGGATGATAACAGTATTTATCTCCTAGGACTGCTGTGAAGATTAAATTAGAAAGTGCCTGGCACAGTTGCTGGCACGTGGTAAAAGCCAGCCGTCTTAAATGGTGGGTCATTCCGTATTCGCTCGACTGTCAGCTCTTTGAGGGAGGGACGTTGTCTGACTTGTCTGCCTTATCTCTTGTTCTTAGCACAGTACCTGGAGAGTAGATGGCTTGATAAATATTTACTGAATGAGTGAATAAATGGTTCAATAAGAGCATAAAGAGAGCGCAGCCAGCACAGTGCCTAATCAATCAGAGTCAAGCCTTTGGCACTGTTCCACTGTTCTGTAACCAGTAGGACACAGTGGTTGGTTAAGAGCATGGATACTGGACTTCAACTGCCTGGGTTTTAACTCTGGTTCTACTGGTTTCCAGATGTGTGACCTGAGTCAAATTATTTAAAACGCATCTTTAAATGCATCTCTCTCTAAAATGCACTTTAAAAAGCAATGCTAAAATGGAGATAGGAATAGTACCAACCTCATGGGGCTGTTATGAGGGTTAAATGAGATGACCCATACCAAGTGCCTAAAATAGTACCTACCTCATGGGGTTGTTATGAGGATTGAAGGAGATCATCTCTAAAAACATGTAGAATGTTGTTCAATAAATGCTTTACTTGCTATGTCAACATGTCTATTACTGATTGTCATTCTCAGATCAAACAGCAGCAAATCGAAAGCGGAGACCCCCAATACACCCAGCAGCCCCTCGAGTCCCACTTTAGTCCCCTCCGTCTGCCTCCTGGCACCCTGCTATCTGACAGGGGACTCCATCCGGGACAAGTGTGTGGAGATGCTCTCAGCGGCCTTGAAGACAGATGGTGAGAGGCCCTGGGCAAGGGAGGGAAGGTCTTCCCAAGGGCAGATGAGATGTGGTCTTAGTGTCATGGGAGTAGTACAGGATGCAAGAGTCCCTGGTACAAGCAGGCTTCACTGCCAAGGTCATGTCTGGCTGATGCCTATTTCCCAAATTTCTTTTAGATGAGTACAAGGAGTATGGAGTTAACTGTGACAAGATGGCATCAGAAATTGAAGATCATATCCTTGAGCTGTGCCGGGGTTGTGGTGCCTGAACTGTCCAGCAGCAGGTCCCCCAAGTGCAGGGGACCCAGGACAGTGAGCAGGGAGGCGAAGACCTCCAGGGACAGCTGCTGCTCTGCCCTAGAACCCGAGTTCTTAATTCCAGCTACGACTTGTTAAGTCTTGCACCTGTCAGCCTCATGTAGGCTGTTTATGAGCAGTACCTCATTCAATGTTGAAAACAATCCATGAGGTAGTTTCCCCTCATTAATCCCATTTTACAGGTAAAGGAACTCAGGCTCAGAGAAGTTAAGTCACTTGCCAAAACTCACACAGCAAATAGTAATGGCATAGTTGGGATTTGAACCCAGAAAGTGTGATGCCAGAAACTGATGGCTCAATTGCTGTGCCAGACAGGCTGTGTCATAACATGCGTAGTATGTGACATCAAGTAGTCAAGTAGATAGAGAGGACAGCATATCTCATGTTCAGCCTTTTCCCATCTTCCAGTCTCTGAAGATAACAGCTCCCATTTTTTACTCCCCAGTATGTACCAGGCACTGTAATGGACAGTCAACACTTCCTACCTATGTTAATTCTCACAATAATCTCTGTAAGGCAAGGGCTGTTGTTTCCACTTCCCAGATGGGGAAACTGAGGCTCAGAAACTACTGGGTGTCAGAGCTGAAAACCTTGGTCTTTTGATTCCATGTCCTGATTTATTTATATGCCCCATTCTCCCACTATCTGGAAGGGGGCCTTGGGTAGACAGAGGAGGTGATCACCTGTGTGATATGGGCCCATTGCACAAAATATTTTTTTTTTGATTTTTATTTATTTATTTTTTTGAGGGCAGTATCACTGGATCTCATATGTGGGATCCAAACCAGGGCCGATGGCGTCCCAAGCCAGCGCTTAACCACTGCGCCACTTGGCCGGCCCTGCACAAAATATTTTTGCCTTGAGGGAAAAAAATCCCTCAGCACTGTGTCGCCCCAGTGAATGCTAGAAATTCTTTTACTGGAAACAAAGCTTTGCATGTCAAAGAGATATGGAGGGAGGGGGACAGAATCCCCAGGAGAGAGGGGGTCAGAGTGTCACACTTCAGTGGCTCTACCTAGGGAGCTCAGCTGGGGTTGGGGAGTGGCAGGAGCCAATCTGCAGACAATAAACTTACCTGCTTCCATCTCCTGCAGGGGCCCACCCTAATATCCTCCAGTATATTTTGGGGGATTTTCTCTCCGCCATCAGTTAATTGTTAACCAGCATATCTTGAGCTATCCAGCACCTCACCAAGTACATTTTCACAACTTCTAATTAATTCAGAACAAAGAGCACGAGCTTCATCTTTGTTTTCTTTGGAACACTCATCCCTCCAAGCTGGTCCCTTCTACCTTCAAGCCTAGTTTAAAACAAAGGTGAATGATCCAGTACTTTTTTTTTTTTAAGATTTTATTGGGGAATTGGGGAAGGGGAACAGCCAAGTTGTTGTCCTTCAATCTTAGTTGTGGAGGGTGCAGCTCGCTGAGTTCCAAGTCCAGTCACCATCCAGCTGCCTGTCAGCAGCTCAAGGTGCCATGTTCAGTCTTAGCTGCAGGGGGATGCAGCCCACCATCCCATGCGGGAGTCCACCGGCAACCTTGTTGTTAGGAGCTCGTGCTCTCACCAACTGAGCCATCCTGCCACATGTTGGCAGCTCAGTGGCAGCTCAGCTCGGGCGCAGCTCACTGGCCCATGTGTGAATCGAGCCGAAGACCCTGTTGCTCAGAGCTCGCGCTCTTAACCAACTGAGCCACTTGGCTGGCCCACTTCCAGTACTTTTTTTTCCCTCCCGGCCTTTCCTCTTCATTTTCTTCCTCCATTGCGTGTCCCTCTTCTGAAAGAGAGAAAGTCAGGGCTGCATCAACCCTTTAGCTCTTTGTTCTTAAATGGTGGGAGGTCAGGGGGAGGATAAGTTTGGAGGCTTGAATGCTCTGTGTTCTAAGAAAGCTCCGTCCCCTTTGGAGTGACATGGCAGCCGGTGGCGGGGAGGGCTAGCATGTGCTCGTCTGAGTGGTCAGTGACCCCCAGCTCTGTGCTGTACCTAGTCCTCCCCTGTGACCTCAGGAAGTGGAGACAGAGTTGGGAAGAGGCTGATGGCAGTATTGCCAGCCCTTCTGCCCCCACAGAGATCAAGCAGACACACACCTTCAGGAATCCCAAACACAGATTTTTATACAACTGTGTTGCCTTTCAAATGCATAGTATGGCATATTTCTTTTTACATTTGTATTGCACCAACAACATTAAAACCACAGTAACAGGAAAAAAAAAAAATTCTACCTTCCCTCCCACCACTTCTAGCAAGTCAGCTGTTTCCATTTTTCCACATTTCCAGCAGTCTCTTTCTTGTGTATGGCTTTCCCCAGCAAAGGCTTCGTCTTCCTGATTCTGCTTGGCTTAGGAGACCAAGAAAATGTGGCTGTGTTCCCTGAGCTCCTCCAGGGATGCAGAAGGGAGGAGCGGGTGGGAGGCCTGTCTGGGATGCAGCATCTGGACAGAGAATGCACTGTGGTTCGTGGCCAGGGGCGACTTCCTGCTGGGTGAGTGGAGAGAGCATTACCGTTAGTGTGTGTGTGTGTGTGGGGGGTCTGGCTTCCAGCCCTGTCTCTGCCGGGAATTTGTCCTGTGACCTTGAGCAAGGGCCCACACCCTTTCTAAGCCTCAGCTTCCTCATCTATTAATGAGAGACATAAGTCTGATCAGCAATCCCCAAAGTAGGTTCCATGGGATGGTAATAGGTATTACTAGAGAAAAGGGGATATTACCAGAGAATTGGGAGCGCCAAATTAAACAAAACTCAGCGATTTCTTTTCCTTTGCTTTTAATTGGGGAACAGTGTGTTTTTCCAGGACCCATCAGCTCCAAGTCCAGTAGTTTTAATCTAGTTGTGGAGGGTGCAGCTCAGTGGACCATGTGGGGATTGAACCAGCAACCTTGGTGTTTTGAGCACCACACTCTAACCAACTGATCACCTGTCGCCCCTGTGATTTCTTTATTGCAATACTTCTTAGTGCCTTAAACATGTGACTCCTAATCTTAGTTTTTTTTCTGCTAGCTGGACTCACAACCTCCAGGTAGCTAAAGGTGATCTTCATCAGTATCATCTTAACAGCCTCTAAATATTGAGTACTTGATATGTCCCAGACACCATGCTAGCGCATCATGCAGCTTAGCTCACTGAATCCTCATAACAGCCCTATGTTTTATAAATAAGGAAACTGAGGCACAAAGAGGTCATGTGACTCTCTTGAGGTCACACAAGAGGCTCAGACAAACCCGGGGTCCATGACACCACAGTGCTTGCTATGACCTGATCTCACCATGAAGGCTGTTTCCTGTCCTTGATACATGCCTGACCTCAAATATCCAAGTGCGATCCATACTTAGGGAGTCAGAAGTCACGAAAGTGCCTGACCCCTGTACAAGTCCAAGGACAGGAAGAGATGGCCCTGGGGCTCCTTGGGTCTCAGGGAGAGGCTCCCCATCCTGTGCCCCTCCACCAGTCACTGGCTGGCCCTTGACTGTGTCACATATCTACCAGGAGCTAAAGAGCACTGACATAAAGTACCGGAACCGCGTGCGCAGCCGACTCAGCAACCTCAAGGACCCAAAGAACCCTTGCCTGCGGCAGAAAGTGCTCAGTGGGACCATCGCCACCGGGGTCATTGCCAAGATGACAGCAGAGGTGAGGGCAAGGGCCGGGACCTCTGTACGGGGTGGTGGGAGACAGTGGCTTGTGACTCTGTGAAGATGAGCCAGCGAGCTCTTGCAGCCAGACCTCAGACTCCCCATCTCTCAAGGCCTCTGGACCATCAGGATAGTGAACACAGCTAATATGTATTAAGCCCTGTGCTAAGCACTTGAGGTGCACTGGCTAGTTCTATCTTCACACCAACTGAGGTAGAGATGTTTATTATCCCCATTACACAGATGAGGAGACTGAGGCTCCGAGGAGTTAACTGATTTGCCTAAACACACAGCTAGAAAATGTTGAAGCCAGGAGGCAAACTGTGTGGCCTCAGAGCACCCACTCTTCACTGCTTTGTTGTCTGCCTCCCTCTTCTGCTTTGTGCAGTTCCATGTCCCGTTACTCAGCTCTGGGCCCAAGCCAGAACAGGAGTCCCTGTCTCCATGGAGCACAGTCCCAGGTAGGGAGAGAAACATGCTTACAGACATGTATAAAACAGAGATGGGGGACTGGCCGAGTGGCGCGGTGGTTAAGCGCTGGCCTGGGAAGCCAGTGGCCCCGGTTCGGTCCCACATATGAGGGCCAGTGACACTGCCCTCAAAAAAAAAACAAAAAAAAAACACAAAAAAAAACCACGGGATAACTGTATAAAACAGAGATGGAAAGTGCCATGGTAGAGCCATGATGGGAACTTAGAAGAAGGAAGGATTGACCCAGCTTGAAAGGGTCAGAAGGGGAAGGAAAAGGGAACAAGCCTGTTTGAGGATGTATAGTATAGTGGTTAGAAGCTTGGGGACCAGACTGCCTGCCTTTGAATTCTGCCTCTGCTACTTAGCTGTGTGATCTTAGACAAGCTCCTGAACGCCTCTGTGCCTTAGTTTTCTCATCTGTAAAATGGAAATAACAATAGCTATCTCATGAGGGATTGAATGAGTTAATATATGTAAAGGGGGGCCGACCGAGTAGCTCAGTTGGTTAAGAGCTCGCTCAAGAGTGCAAGCTGAGCTCTGAGCAACAGCAGTTCAATGCCCAGCCCAAGCTGAGCAGCCATTCAGCTAAAAAATATATATATATGGTTTAGGAGGTTAATACATGAAAAGCCCTCCCCATAATTAGTATACGATAGGCTCATTCACCAACCATGTCATGCAACCCTCAGCACAAAGCTATGAAAGAGGAAATACTGTTCCTGTTTTATGGATGAGAAAACTGAGGCCACACACAACTTGTAAGTGACAGATGAGGATTTGAACGGAGAGCTGTTTATTTCAGAGTACATCTTGGAAAGACGTTTTGTAAACCCTCAGCGGCTCTCTACTGCCAGAGCTAACTGAGGGACTCCCCACAAGCACCTGGAGATGGTACTACTAGAGGAAGGGGGAGGGAAAATGCATGACATCCTGGAGTCTGGGTGTCCCCAGGGTGTCTGGTATCCTCTGAAACACTCTGTCTGGCAAGAGTGTGCCTCTGGGTGTTTGTGGTATATGTGTGTATGATGTGTGTGGTGTTTAGTATGTTTGGTGTTTAGTATGTGTGTGATGTGTGTGTATATTTTAGTGTATTTGGTGTGTGGGGTTAGTCTATGTGTGGCATATGTAGGGTGTGGGGTGTGTGGTGTGTATGTACGTTTTTCTGAGGGGTGGGTTCACTGCTTTCCTCAAATACCCTAAATACGACCGATAAAATCCTTGGCTTTAGGATAAAAATGGAGAACTTGGCACAGGTGGACCAGGATTATCTTTCTCTTTCATTTAAAATATCTGACCTTTTCTGGCAAATAGCAATATATGCCTAGAGTTACAAATTGCAAGTTGGTTTTACAGTGTATTCTCCTTCCTTGGAAGGAGTAGCTGTGACTGTTATGGAAACCCAGGCTTGTGTTTATTTCTTTCTGTGCCTCCCTCTGTGGCTCTGGAGTCGCTCTGCTTGGGGGGAGGGGGCGGGAATGCTAGCAAGAGACCGTCTTACAAGCAATTCCAGAGCCATGCTGGCAAACCAGGCCCAGGAGAACCAAGAGCAAGCTGTAGACACAGGCTTGAGGCAAACCCAGCCTGGTCCCTGCAGATGGAGATCTGGCTTAAGACAAAGACAGGCCCCCAAAGTCCCAGCAAAGCAACTGGCCATGTGGGTGAAGTGAGGCCCCAACCCAAGGACTGTTCACTGGAGCAGGGCAAGAGAACGGGTTGGTCAACCCAGGTCGAAAATGAGGCTGACCAGGCCAAGGGGAGCAAGCCAGGAATCTAGCAGGCCCTCCACAGGGACAGCTACCAAAGACCCCCCTGCTGGCAACCCAGGCAACAAATGCCAAGGAGATCCTCTTCCTGGGGTTATCTTTTGCCCCAGGCAGGATACTTCTATAAGAAATATAGGGCCATTTTTGCTCCAATAAGAAAAATAACAGCTTGGGGGGGACACCCTGCTGTGCTGTGACTCAGGACAGGGGGTTCCTGTCAGGGAAAGCCTGAGGCAGTGGCTGGCTATGTAGATGGGCATCCATCTCTGCATCACTCTATCTCCCCTAACTCCCTTTTTGTGTCAGCTTCTCTAATGAGCCCCTCCTGCTCCCATACTCTGGGGATTTCCTTGGACTTTGTACACTTTTGCTTTGGTACTTCATACTCTATCTTGCAACCTTTTATAAATGCCAGACTACTCCACCAGATTAGCATTCCCTGGGGACAGGAACCAAATCTTATGTGAATCCTGAGGGCTTCGCGTCAGTGGTGGGCTGGAGTCAGCAGCTCCTACCAGCTCAAGAGAGATGATTCTGTGTAGCTAGTCCTGACTCTCCCTTCAGTTACACCACTGTAGGAGCTTGAAATTGGCTGTGATGGGAATAGTATTTTACACCATGGAAATAGGTAAATGCTACGAGTCCGCCAACCCCACAGCCAAAGCTGGTTTACCAGCACACCAATGCAGTTAAAGACATTCAGTAAATTGGCATCCAATAGATTCTGAATGAATGAATGCATTATGCTCTGGAAAATCTCCCCAGATTAAAGTCAGCTGCTCTTTGCTTATGGCCTTCAATTGACTTGTTTTTCTATATACCCCCCACCCCATGGGTTAGGACCTAGAATTTAACACAGTAAGATTTAAACATTCATGTGTAACAGGAAAACTTGTGGGCACTAGTAAAAATGCATATTCCTGGGCCTCCCCTTCGAGTTTTGGATTCATAGGAATCTGCATTTTCTCAAGAAGCCCAAGTGATTATAATACAGTGGTCAGCATTAGAGTAAGTAGTCACTAAAATCACTTGACCTTTGTGCCAACGCTGTTCTCCATGGTTTAAGGAGCCAGGATAGACAGCAACAATGAAAATGTTCAGTCAGGACCAAATCCTCATTTTCACATCAGCTTCTGCCATCCCCCCGCCCCCACATGAACCTTAACTAGAGCTCTTTCTGGTTTGAGCGTCCCTGTCTGCTCTCCTCTGGCAGAGGTTGAAGGAGAGTCAAATGGCCAGGGAGAGGATTAAAGAAGGGAAGGGCCTGGATAACGCAGACACTGAGTCTGAGTGTCTGCAGCAAGTTGACACAAGACATGAAACCCTGTTCCGTAGGAACTGAAAGAAAAAGATGTTCTGTGATGCACTCACAGGTGAGAAGGGGCTGCGTGGGTGGGCACAGCAGCAGCAAGTCATAGCGAGACCAAGGTTCCCACAAGGCAGAATGGGCTAGGCAGTGATCACAGCTTGGACAGGCCTGGGTCAAGTCCAGATTGGAAGCATCATAGATCATAGGTCAGTGGTCAAGTCAGCCCAGGCAGGAAGGTTGAAGCAGGTACCCAAGGTCCTGGCAGGCAGGTGAGCACTAGATCTGAGGGCCTAGTCCTTGAATTTAACACAGTAAATTAAAGTGTTGATCCTCTGGCAGAAGCTGTGTACTTTCTTCTCTCCTGTACATGCCCTTCTGCACTTAGCCAGAGCCCCCTAAGTTTGTTCTTCCACCCAAAGGCAGAATGGGGGCTCTTCAAGTAGAGCCTTTTCCCAGCTGGGGCCGGGCCAGGAGTCCAGCTTCTTGTACTCAGTCCATCATGTTCCCCCTCCTCTGTTCAGGCTCTCTAGAAACCAGGTGTGGGGCAGGGCTCCAGGGATTCCGCAGCCCTGAAGGGCAGACTCGTTTCTCTCCAGGAAATGGCCAGTGATGAGCTGCGGAAATGGAGGCACGCCATGACCCTGGAAGCGATCCGTGAGCACCAGATGGCCAAGACATGCGGCACCGTTACTGACCTCCTCCAGTGCGGCAAATGCAAGAAGAGGCACTGTTCCTATAACCAGGTATGGTAAAGGGGGCTACAGGGGCAGAGAGGTGGAGGACCAGAGAGAGAGGGAGCTCAGGGAAGAGCCAGAGGGGGAAAAGGCTGCAGACAGAAGGCCAAGTCTTAGTCACTAGTATGCTGCACCTGTGGCTTTTAGAAAATGTTCCTCTACATGCACAAGCACCCAATTTGTGTCTGTGAGGCTTGGCCAGCATGTTCTGGCTGGCTCTGAAGCAAGCATAAGAGTAACCAGACTTACAGGGCACAGAACTGTAGATTCACAGATGCGTGGAAGGGAATGTAGCAATGTTAAAACTCAGCTCCCTCATTTTACACATAGGGAAACTGAGGCCCAGACAGGAAACAAGCTTTGCAGCTTTGTCTAAGATGGCAGAGATGATCAGTGGCAGAGGTAGTAATCAATCGAGATCCAGATCTTTCTGCCTGCAATACAGCCAGCTTGGTGTGTCAAGCCTACGGGAGTTAGCCCCGCGTCCTAAGCATGAAGACTGCTGCCCAGTGTGGGGAGACACGGAAAGCCGTGAAGGCCCCTTCTTAGGAAGGCATAGACCAGAGAACCAGCTCCTGTTTCTTGGTGGCACATATTATGCCCTTGGGGCACCAATATTCTTGATTCTAATTGGTACCTCGTCATTCTAGAACTCTATGTATTCTTCTATCTGTTTGGCAAGAAAAATTTAGCCAGGGCACCTTGCCCACGGGATGTGTGGCTACAGCAGATACATAGTCAGCGTAGCCATCAGGAGCTGTCCCTCGGAGGACCCCCATTCAGGAATTCGGAGATGTTTGTGTAAGCTCCTGCTTTCCTCCAGGCACATTTCCACAGAAGGACGTGCTTCCTGTGCCTCACCTCCCACCGGAAGAAAATTGCCCGTTAGCAAAGTTTTCTCTGCACAGGGACACCCCAGTGTTACTCTTTCCACAGGTGTCATTGCTCTTCGGTGACAAAGCTGTGCTAAGCTGTGTCCATCTGGCCAACTGCTGGGCTCACTCATTAGGCAGGGGACAATGTCCTACCTCACCGACTCCCAGCTGACATTGTTCATAGCTCAGGGTCAGCAGAGTAAGAACATGCTGTATGTCATGGCCATTCAGGGGTGGCCATAGAAAATTAGAACAGCAATTGTTAAATCTGGAAGCGCGAGGGACTTGCTGTGGGAAACCTGGTCCCTGCACTTGAATGGTTTGGTTAAGGGGATGAGAAACTAGAAAACAACATTAAATAGTCCCAGTGATCTTCAAATCTCATTTCTCCTTTGGGCCTCAATCCTTACACCTGTAAAATAAGGAATGAACTAGGTAATCTCTAAGGGTGCTTCCAGCTCACACAAATTCGGATCACTGAGGCACATCTAATAGGGTGTGTACCGAGGTAAGTCAGGGAACACTTCTTGTCGGAGATGAGACTTGAGGAAAGAGAAGAGAGATCAATTCAGAAGGATCAGCAGGCATGAAAAGACAAAGGCCAGGCTGAGCCAGTAAGATACTGAAGTGAGCTGATGGACCTTCAAGAGGAAAGGAAGGGCCGGCCGAGTGGCGCATTGGTTAAGCGCTGGTTTTGGGATGCCAGCGGCCCCGGTTCGGATCCCACATGAGGGCCAGTGACACTGCCCTCTACAGCTAACAACAGCTCCACCTGGAGCTGGGCTGTGCGAGCCCCGGTGATGGTGTGGGCTGCAGCCCCTGCTGCAGTGGGCTGCCATAGGCTACAGTGAGTGGCCCGCAGCCAGCGTGAGCGGCTGGCAGCCAGGCGTGAGCTGCCAATAGCCGCGGTGAGCGACATCCAGAGGCCAGCGACCGATCTGCCTCATCCGGGAAGAGCGCAATGACGATACCAACAGTGAAGCAACATCCTCTGCAACTAGACTGAAGAACAAAAAGACAGCAACTTGTCTGTTCCCCTTCCCTGATTCCCCAACGCTGTTCCCCTCCACCAATTCCCCAATAAAATCTTTAAAAAAAAAAAAAGAGGAAAGGAAAATATAGATTATGGAATTATCAGTGATAAGGGAATTGCCAGAGTGGGGATGGGAACAAGAGTGCCAAGCTCTGGGATTTGGACCTACTCCTACAGACAGTGGGAGCTATGGCAGATCCTAAGGCAGGGGAGTGACTTCTTCATGCGTGGTTCTCTCTTAGGTGCAGACACGCAGCGCTGATGAGCCCATGACCACGTTTGTCTTATGCAATGAATGTGGCCATCGCTGGAAGGTCTGTATGTCTGTCTTTCTCCCTCTGTTGTCACCCACAGATCCTACCCCACAGAAGGAGCAGTGTACCCACAGCCAAGAAGGGGCCTCGTGCACTGGGTGGGAGGTGGTGGGGACGTGCGGGGAGGGGCTTACCAGCCTGTGCAGAGGGGTCTGCAGAGCTGGAGAGCGTGGCAGGTTGTTGTTGGTGAGACAGGGGGAGAATACACGTGCATGTTTTCATTTTGGAAGGTGCCCAGCTGGGGTGGGAGCAGCAGCCTACATTTTATCAGGACGGGCAAGTCTGTCATTTGAGCACAGATGGACTCAGTCGTTCCCCCCTCCCCCAGATCCACAGAGGGGAGGAAAACAATAGCACTTTGCATATGGACCACACCTCTTTGCAAAATGCTTTCACAGATGGTATTTCCTTTGAACCTGGCCACAGCCAGGGGTGAGGAAGTCTGAGCCCTGTCAGAGGGACCTCATCCTGCAGTGTTCCCAGGTCCTTCTCCCCTCCCAAGGAAGCGCTGGAAAAGCTTACATCACCCAAGGCTGTAACCTGGGTTGCCCCAGTTCCTGCAAAGGCAGAGGTTTTTGTTTTCAGGCATAGGCGCCAAGCAAAGACTCCTCCCAGAATGCTCCTTTCTGCCGCATCTTCTGAAAGAACTCAGTGTGGTCATGTAATTAATGTCAGTTTCTCGTACCACCTGACTTGTATGGGCACTGTGTGCTGTCTGGGCCACCAGGCAGGCTGCAGGGACTCCCAGAGTTCTAAGGCACTTAGCAAGGAGCCCAAGACTCAGCATGGGACTAGGGGGCAGGATTCTGGGTATCAGGTCTCCCCTCTGCACTACTGGCTGTGTGGCCCTGACCATGTCACTCACCTCCCTGAGCAAAAGGATGATGCTAATGCCTTTCTCCCATAGTTGATGTGAAGGTTATTACATATGCACACACACACTTCATGAGAAACGTTCCTTTTATTACCGTCACTTCCAGAAGAGGAAATTGAGCTACCAAAATACTTACCGAGCATAAAGTCACACTGTTTGGAACACTAAAAGATAATGTTCCAAATTCCTGATCGATTTACAATAGTTTCTACAACTTTACTAAGGGACTTGACAGCCCTGGGGCCTCATTAGAACCATATATTTAAAGGTAAAAGTCAAGCGATTATGTATGTTTCCTTTATTTATCTATTGAGCACTTAGGGATGGCACCAGTAATAGTTTAGAGCATGGGCTTCAGCCTCAGGTTCAAATCCTAGCCTTATTACTTACAAAGTGACTTAGTTAAGGGACCTGAACTCTCTAGGCCTGCATTTCCTCATCTCTAAAATGGGGGTATTAACATCTAGCCCTCAGAGCTGTTTTAAGGATTAGGGAAGGTAATATACATAAAGTATTAATTAACAAGGCCTCCTATAGCTCATATGTTATCTTCATCAAATTAACAAAAGGTGTCCCTGCCTCCAGGTAGACACAGCCTTGCACCAAGGTAGAGCTTGGCAAACAGAGCAGGGGCTAAGTTTCAGCCCCAACTTGTCCCTTTGGCTAGGCTGTCTTGTGCAGTGAACAACCTGTACAACCATCCCAAAAAGCCCTGAGCACATATGTTTCTGCTACATAGAAACCATTATTATTCTGAGTTTGTCACCCATTAGTATTATGGGAGTTTGGACAAGTCACTTAACTTCAAATTGCTTCTTTACCTGTGACATGGTGCCTCCTAGGGTGATAGGATGAAACGAATTAATGCATGTTAATACTGCCTAGCCCAGAATAAGTGCTCAATATATGGTAGCTCTTGTCCTTGTTACCATAGAGAAACGACACTCTGCCTATTCCAAGCCCCATTCGTCCTCCCTCATTTCTATTGGTTGGAGAGGCAGGGCTCCACTAGAGGTGGCAGCTACATGGCTTCTGACATTTTCCGGCAGTGTCCATTGCCATGTGTAAGGCCTAAAGCCTATTCAAGTGATTGGTTAGAATAATCACAGTGATATTTTGACTATGAATTGAGAGCTCACCACATGTCCGACATCAAATTTCCATTCATTTAGTACCCGATATCCTTCTTGCACTGGCTGGCATTGTGACCCCATTTTACAGATGAGTGATTTGTTCAAAGTCACACAGCTAATCATGGCAGAGCTAAGATTTGGACTCTCATCTGTGTGGCTCCAGACCCTACTTTCTTTTTCATGTCCCCTCCCCCTGCCCCTAGCCTCCTTGGGTGACACAGGGAAAGCTCTAAAATGTTGTTGCCTTTTCACTTTTGTAGTTCTGCTGATAGAACTGCCAGCCAGGATTTCAGTGAACAAGGTGTGGAAGAACAAAGAGAAAGCACTAAGCTGCCCTAACTGGAGAAACACTAAACATTAAAATGAAGAATAATGTTGGGGTGGCTGGTTAGCTCAGGTGGTGAGAGCGCAGGCCCATAACACCAAGGTTGACGGTTCGATTCCCACATGGGCCAGTGAGCTGCACCTTCCACAACTAGATTGAAAGACAACTACTTGACTTGGAGCTGATGAGTCCTGGAAAACTGCCCTCCACAACTGGATTGAAACAACTACTTGACTTGGAACTGATGGGTCCTGGAAAGACACACTGTTCCCCAATAAAATTTCTTTTAAAAAAAAAAATGAAGAAAAATGTTGAACTCTGAATGGGGTATTAGGGATCAGAGGGGAGAATTCTTTTGCAAATGATCAGTTATTAATAATGATTGGCTCACAGGGGAAGCCTAATTGGGATACGATGCTAAGAATCTGTGTTGACAAACCTCTTGTAGAAACACAGAGACTTCAGAGGCTCATAGCTGAGGTGTCATGTCTTTCACAGTGGGCTGGCAGACCTGTGCTTTGAGGCTCTTCCCTCACATCCTTTCTGAACCTCTCAGCCTTTTCTGAATTGAAAAATACCAGACTGACGCAATCTTACCCCACCCCACCCCACTCCAGAATCACACGTGCAGAAGTTGGTACATGGTTTGGCTTAGGCAGATATGACTTCCATACCAGGTAGAAAGATTTCTTTATCTCCTCCCAAACTCTCTGCTATTCCCTGTTCATAGCTAGCTTCGGGAGCCTTTGAGGGCTCCAGACCTGGTCCCTTGAGCTGAGGCTTTCTGGGTGAAGGGTATGGTATGGTGGTGCCCTTGGGTTCCATGGACCCTAGGAGGTGCTGAGCCTCAGAGCCTGCCCAGGCACTGGCAATGTGTTCCTCACAGCTTCGTCTGTGGCCTGAGCCGCTGAGGAAGTCTGCAGGTCGGGGCCTACTCATGCTTCTCCCATGATGATGTCTGTTTGCTTCTTAAGCTGATAGGAACTTTAGACAAAGCTGGAACCTTCCAGAAAAGACTTGGGAGCAGTTCTGGTGGGCGCATTCTGAGTAACAGTCTCTGACTGTCCCTGGCCTCCCGGCAGCCTCAGGCTGACCTCCTGTACTCTGTGTTTCTTAAAATGACTGACAGAAGCCTGTGAACTTCGGGGAGCCTGGGCAAACCACTTAGCCTCTCTGAGCCGTTTCCTTACTTATAAAAATGGGAGAAGTACTAGCGCCTATCTCTGATTGGGCAGAGGCCACTGGATCTCCATCTGCCTTGGTTCACCCTTAGGGCAGCTGTTCGGGGTAAGTTTAACCCAAGTTCCTTAGATGCCCTGGGCACCCTCCACTCTGAATTGGTTATTGCTTTCCCGCTTCCACCCGCCAAATGCCTCCTCCTGTAGGTGAAGCCAGTGACTAAACTGTGTACAGAGATCTGCCACCATCTTCAGCTTTTCAACAGTCAGATTTGGGGTGGGTCTTTTGGAAGGATTGAAAATCCTCTCACAGATGATACAACACAAACAGCCCATCAATGGCAGACCAAGCACTGAACACCAAGTCTTCTGTTTCCTGTCATTGTGCTCGATGGAATGAGGGATCCAGGGCCATACACAGTGCTCGGCCCCTACCTTCCAGGAATTCCCGGCCTGGCAGGGAAAGAAACCATAGGCACAGACTTCTACACCAGACAGGATGTGATGCATGCCTGAGGTACGACTATTACCCACAGAAGTCTGGAGGCATATTGCTTAGATACCTGGGAGCTTCTTAAACTTGAATATGAGTGGGAACCCCGTAGGGATCACGGTAAACATGCACATCCTGATTCAGTGGGTCTGGAGTGGGGCCTGAGAGTTTTCATTTCTTACAAACTCCCAGGTGATGCCCATGCTACTGGCCCACAGACCACACTGAGTGATAAGGGTTTAGATACCCAGTTTTTTTTCTCTGTGTTATCTAATCCTCCATTTAAGTGTCTAGAAACCAAATGTGGCACAAAATACCCACTATCCATTTAATACTGTCAATAATGTTACTTTGAGGCTTTTGAAAGGTGGCAGCCTGGGGCAGTTTTCCGTAGTCCCAGTCTAAATAGCCACTGTGCTCCCAGTGTCATAGGGATTTACAGCCGAGGACAACATACAGAGCCTCTACCCTCAATACCCTTACTGTTTGCAATGGAGATGAGTCAGATTCAACGGCAAAAGAACCAGTCAGCTCCAGTGCACACCCATACAGTACCCGTCCACATTCACAAAGGGACCAGAAAAGCCTGAAGGGGCCTCAGGCTGTGCTCCTCAGCAGGCGTCAATACCCTCCCAGTGGGTCTTCCTGTGTCCACTTGGGACCCACTCCAAGCCATGCTCTCTGCACGGACCAGAATAAGTGGCTCAAAATTGCAAATCTGGTCATGTTACAACTCCCCACCCCCATTTAAAACCTTTCTCTTTTTTCCCCACTGCTCTTGGCAGGGTCTACCAGGCCCTGCAGGGCTGGCCCCTGCTTCACCCCCACGCTTTGCGCCCCAGGCACGCTGGCCATGCTGTACTCCTCGTCCCCCAGTCTTTGCACATGCTGTTGGCAGGAACACGCGATTTAACCCTATCTCCACCTTCACAGCAAAGAGGATGTAAGCCACAAGGGAGCTCGCATTACCTTCTGCCACCCGGGAAGGCTTCCTAGGGGAGGGGAGGTTGCCGCTTTATACGTGAAAAGAGACAAGGTCAGCTGAGGTGAAACAGACGGGAGGAGAGCAGGTCTCACCAGGAATGTTATGGCCAAGGGACCTGGAAAACAAAAGTACATTCACAATCCCATGACCAATTTGGGAGATGTTTCAAAAGGTTACAGGAACGTGAAACACTATATGGAATGAAAAGGCCTTCTTGCAGTCTCCTCCAGACTACCAAATTTCTAACTTTGGCCCTGAGTTTAGTCACACCAAGTGCCTATCTGGATATCTCCCCGGAGTACCCCACTGGCCCTCGCGATGCAACTGATCTGAAACTGAACTCACAGCTTCTCTTTCTTAAATCCCCTCTTCTGTCTTTTTTCTATTTGTCAGTTACGAGACCATTACTTAGGACCATCTCTGACCCTTTCCCCTTGCCCTCTTCCCTTTATCAGTTACCAATTCTACAGTCTCTCCATTGTCCACCCTTCTCTCTGTCACCACCTTTCTCTCGGTCACCATCGCTATCAACATTGTCTTTCGGGTTTTCTTTTCCTCTTGGACTTATGCAAAGACCTTCTACAGGTCTTTCAATTCGAAGCACTCCCTACCTTACCTGCCTCTGCCCTGCATGGCTCTGAGCAACACGTCTCCAGTCACCTTCAGTGGATTTCCACCAGCCGTCAAATAAAATCCAAACTCCCTTCCATCTGCCTTCTGCCTGTCTTTGGTGGCCTATTTCCCACCTCTGCTGCCCTTTGCTCCAGCCTAAGAGAAGCAGTGCCGTTCTTGCAAACCCGATGGAACTTCCCAACTGTGCCGCCTAGTTTGATTCCCCCTCCCCCGCCCCATCCAAGTCTTACCCATTCTTCAAGGCTCATCTCAGATGTCCTGCGCATCTTCTATGAAGCCTTCTCTAATTCCCTGGCCGCAAGAGCTGGTTCCTCAGAACACACAGTGCTGTGAAACTAATAATTACACTGCATTCTACCATGACGATGATAATAATGATAGCTTTGGGGCCGGCCGAGTGGCGCATTGGTTAAGCGCTGGTTTTGGGATGCCAGCGGCCCCGGTTCGGATCCCACATGAGGGCCGGTGACACTGCCCTCTACAGCTAACAACAGCTCCACCTGGAGCTGGGCTGTGCGAGCCCCGGTGATGGTGTGGGCTGCAGCCGGCTGCAGTGAGTGGCCCGCAGCCAGCGTGAGCAGCTGGCAGCCAAGCGTGAGCTGCCAATAGCCGCGATGAGCGACATTCAGGGGCCAGCGACCGATCTGCCTCATCCGGGAAGAGCGCAATGACGATACCAACAGTGAAGCAACATCCTCCGCAACTAAACTGAAGAACAAGAAGACAGCAACTTGTCTGTTCCCCTTCCCCGATTCCCCAACGCTGTTCCCCTCCACCAATTCCCCAATAAAATCTTTAAAAAAAAAAAAAAAAAAAAAAAAAAAAAAAAAAAAAAATAATGATAGCTTTGTATGACGGTGTCAATACTGTTAGTTATTAAGTATTTGCTGGCTGGGTATTTTGGACACCTTATGTAACTTCTCCATGGCTGCATTTTTCATCTGTAAAATGCTGGTAGTGGCACCTAGCTGAAAAGGTTGCTGTGAGGATTCACGAGAATCATGCCTGACGTAAAGTACCCGATTACTAAATGTTAGCTATTATTACTGTGAGTACAGTGGAGTGCTTTTTATTGCTCAACCAACCCTCAGATCCCATGAACTAGGTTACTGTTATTATGCTCTTAAAAAACAACAACTGTGGGGCCAGCCGAGTGGCGCATTGGTTAAGAGCTGGTTTGGGGATGCCAGCACCCCCGGTTTGGATCCCACATATGAGGGCCAGTGACACTGCCCTCTACAGCTAACAACAGCTCCACTTGGAGCTGGGCTGTGCAAGCCCCGGCGATGGTGTAGGCTGCAGCCCCTGCTGCAGTGGGCTGCCATAGGCTACAGTGAGTGGCCGGCAGCCAGCGTGAGCGGCTGTCAGCCAGCGTCAGCTGCCAATAGCCGCGGTGAGCGACCATCCAGAGGCCGGCGACCGATCTGCCTCATCCGGGAAGAGCGCAATGACGATACCAACATGAGCCAGTGAAGCAATGTCCTCCGCAACTAGACTGATGAACAAAAAGACAGCAACTTGTCTGTTCCCCTTCCCCAATTCCCCTCCCCCAATTCCCCAATAAAATCTTTAAAAAAAAAAAAAAACTGTGGTAAGATGTACATAAAATTTACCATCTGAACCATTTTAAGGGTACATACAGTTCAGTTGTGTTAAATACATTCACTGTTGTCCAGCCAATTTCCAGAACTCTTTTCATCTTGTAAAACTGAACCTCTATATCTATACAATTCCCCATTTCCCCTTCCCCCAGCCCCTGGCAAGCACTATTCTACTTTCTGTCTCTATTAATTATATTACTATACTCTTTTTACAGACCAAGAAAACCAAGGTTCAGAGAGTAATTTGCCTCTAGAAGGTTGAATCTGGACTTGAACCCAAGCCCCTATCCATGCTCGGAGCCACTTTGAAATATGGCTTCACCTCACAGAGCACGATGCATTTTACTCCCCACATAACAGTGATCGTCCCCCCTCCTCTGTGCCCATGCATTTTGCAGCCATTCTCACATTTAATCTTCACAGCATCCTGGAGTCTTTTGTGATGGGGGGTGTCCTATCTCCCAGCATAGTGCCTAGAGATGCAGTAAAAACGTTTGGTGAATATGGGCCTATTTGATGCCTTTAAGTAAGCTAAACAAACTAAATTTTTAATGCAATTGTTTCCATTTTAAAAAAATGTTGATTCTCTCAGGAGAAAACCAGCTGAAATGCATGCGGTCAAAAAGAGCTTCCCAATCTTCTCCACTCCTCTCTCCTCCTGCAGAGTCAGTCTGCTCCTCTCACCCCTGGGGCCAGCCCCCAGGCTGACCTCCATCACACCTCATCATCAGCTTTGCTGATCCACAGTCAAAAGGCAGAGACAAACAGGCAGGCAAGCAAGGGGACAGAAGAGACTGTCCCTGTCTGCTTCCTCCCCTGCCGCTCCACTCCCACACTCTTCCCTCTAGCCATACCCAATCTTAACCATTCTGGAACACGCTCTGTCCTCTCCTGCCTCTATGACTCCGCACATGCTGTTCTCAGAGACTGGAATGCTGTCCCTCCTCTCGTCCGCCACCTCCAAGGCTCCTACGGCCTTTGCAAGCCAGCTCAGATGTCGCCTCTTCTGTGACGCTTCCTCCCTTACCCACCCCAGCTACGAGTCCACCCCCCTTAGTGCACACCAGCTAGCTTGCCCATATACTGTCGTAGTTGGACTGCAGTGACTGTTTGCAAATCAGCGTGTCCCCCATGTCCCCAGTTCCTTGTGCTGGATTGAGGCTTCATCTCTGCTCCCAGCAGGGGTCAAGAGAAGCCCGGGTCACTTTGATTGTTTTGATATTACTGGTATATTCGAAAATGAAGAGATGACTAAATAAGATCACAAATAATGATTAACAAATTAGTGCTTCTAATACAAAAAAAATTACAACATAGTTGTGCGGCTCATAATTATAGGATTTATTTAAAAATAATTTATAGTGCTCTATAGGCACAGTGATCTGTTGATAAGAAACAAGCTTAAAGATATACAAGGAGGGTCTTTGATCAAATTGGTCAGTGGATCCGACATATCGTATAACCCTATTTGGAGATAATTGCAAAAATCTAAATGGGAGACCCTGGCTAAAAGGTTCTCCTGGCCTCTTTTCCTAGTGATTGGCTGTGTTGCTGCCTCTGCACACAGTAGGTGCTCACTGTTTGCTGAATATGGCACAAATACAGCTTTCCAAATTGGTTACTGAAAACCCACATACAGGGCCGGCCGAGTGGCGCGGTGGTTGAGCGCTGGTTTGGGAGGCCAGCGGCCCCCGGTTCGGGTCCCACATGTGAGGGCCAGTGACACTGCCCTCAAAAAAAACAAACAAAAAAAACCCAACCCACATACAATAAGTATTCCTGAGAAACAATGAAGTCCTGAACAATGGGTCAGGAAGCCACCTCCACCTCCAGTGACACCAATCCTCAGTCCAGCTGGAGGCTGCAACAGGAAGCCCCTCACCCACTTTCTTTCCTCCCCCTCTTCCACTCCCTACCCCTATCCCCCCAGGGGCACCAAATGCAGTCAGGCTTCCTTGCTCTCAGCCTCTCTTCTCCACCCTCTGGAGGGTCCCAGGTGAAGAAAGAGAAAAGCACTTACTCACAGAAGGAGGCAAGCAGCCAAGCTGGGCTTAAGAGTTGCCCTGCCCCCAGGCAGGCCTGAGGAATAAAAGAAACAGCAGAGGACAAAGAAGGATTTAAAGCACTGGAGCAAAGGGAAGACAAGGCCTAAGAAAGTTTACAAAGCAATCTGTCAGAGGAGGCATGAAAAGGGAGCCCTGCTGGGCTGAGTGGCTTGAGGCACACAGCTCACCTCACCTTAGGCCCAGTTAGAAACCTGCAATTACTCAGCCAACGTCTGATCGGATCCCCTACCTCCTGGCCGAGGTTTCCCTGAGGCCTTATCTTGCTGGGTTCCTGGCAGCTCCAAATACCTTTGTTTTACTGGGCTCAATGCACCAATTCCCTCGAACCCATCCAACTGGTCATATTTTAGTCCCCTCGGGATTTCCAGCAGAAATATTATGTGAGGATAAGGTCATTAACAGATCCTCTGACTTTCCAGATTTTCTGAGCCAGTGAAAATATCCACAGACCTTTCTGAAAGTTGCCCCTCCCGCTCAAGGCAGGATATCATCTGAGCGCTCACTCTGTGTGGAGTGCTTTAAGTCATCTCACTTAGTGCTCACCGTTGCCTTAGGTGTGGTTACCCCATTTTACAAAAAGGGAAACGGGCCTGCAGAGATTAAATGACTTTCCAAAGGATACACAGCCTGCATTCCAACCCAGGTCTGACTGACCTTGATACTCACACTCTTCCTACTAGGGACACTGCCTCTTGGGGACCCTCTGTGATTCCATTTTTTGCTTGTTTGTTTTGGTACCCATATCAATTTTAGATGCTATAAGACAGTACAATTTTGTGGAACCTAAAGAATTCCTGGCCTCACAGTTTGGGCTGAGGAGTGGTAGTGGGAGTCTGCCTCATGGTTCGGTAGGGTTCTAGTCCTTTTTAGATACTTGGGTAATTTAACCATAAATAACTGGGCACTGGGAACAGGCCTCTCACTAATAAAAGCATTGCCTGGAGTCATGTTCAGAAAAAAAAAATTAAAGTCACTCAGTGGGTGGATATATCTGCAAAACAAAAGAAAAGCCCCTTTCCCAGCCCAGGCAGAGAAGTCTCCTGTACAGTTAGAGACAACAGGCTTCTGGGCACGTAGCCAAGGTTCTGGGGATATTTATAACTTGAAGAGGGTGGGAGTCCCTAATAAGCTCCTATATTCTTTTTCCATCACTTCCCTCTCCAAGGCTACAGCGAGCTCAGAACTCTTCTCCATGCAGAATGCTTGCTTTCCCTAGTGCTCGGCTTCCATTGTCTAATTTTCTCATCCTGGCTGGGGAAAGGGAAGGCTGCAAGTCCTTCCGTTCGGGAGGACTCCAGTTGAATGCAGCTGAGCTGCTCGTGGTGTTTCTTGGCTAGCTGCTGTGGTCTCAGAGGGATCTGCCTACGAGCCTGTGGTTTCTGAGCTGCCTGGGAGTTCGAGGTCTCGGGATTCGGAGTCTTTGGGATCCGCCTACGACCTCTGGGCTTTGCTTGCAAGAATTCGAGATCTACCTGCGGGTCTGAGATAATCCGGGATCTGCCAGTGATCTCTAGAATCTTTCCGAACGCTTAAAACTCAAGAGAACTCTGCGGATTTGGAATCTGGCGATTTTGGAACCGACGATCCAGTGGATCTTTTGCGGGCCAGGAGGTAAGTCTGTTCGTTCTCAGCTCGTTTTCGGCTTCCTATCTTCAGCCGGTCAGGGGTTCCTGAGGGCCCATCCGGCTCAGGCCCCCAGAGGCTTATGATTCTATTGGAGCCGGAGGCCGTCAGGAACCAATTTTGCAGACAAGCCCTGGGCATGACATCAGGATGGCCCTTGCCAGTCCTGGGGCCTTGGCTCTATCTTCCTTACGCGCCCTATCCCCCCCCACCCTCTCTCAGGGGTTTCGCTTTCTGTCCGCTCGATGCAACTCAGCCCGCCCCTCAGGGGGCGCCTTCTTTAGAAGGACAGGGTCCGACGTCCCTATAGGGTTAATAGCTAGCTAATAGAGCAAGCACGCCGCGGGGCCCAGCCGCTGAACGCACTCGCTAGCCATCCGGGCGGCCCGGAGCCTCTTGGGAGTTGTAGTCTGCGTAGCAGGGTGGCAAGCGCCGCCGGTGCTGCTGGGAAATGTAGTGCGTGGGCGGAGCTCAAAGTTCCAGAGCGGCTCGGAGTCTCCCCTGGGGAGTGGGCGGCTGCCGCTTCCCTCTGACGCCCGGGCTGTCAAGAGGGATAATCCCCGCGGAACCCAACACAGGCCAGCGCCTAAATTAGGGCCAACGTCGCAATTAAGGTCCGCCTCAAGATAAGCTTCTAGGGACGCGAGCAGGGCTACCTCCTGGCTTTATCGGGCTGTGATCTACAACAGAAGAAAGCGGAAGATACTCCACCCTATCTAGGAGGCCTCCCTTCTTTCTTCACCCTTTTGTTCTTTTCCCTCCTCGGCTTTTGGCCCCGGACTGGCCTTTGTACGCTGGAATGGAACTCCAACTCCCGGCAGGCCACAGGGGCAGGCGCAGGCGTCATAGAGGCGCCCCGCCATGCTCCAAGAGGTGGGCCTAGTGTGTGGCTTCTAATTGGTAGAGCGTTTTGCGAGCTTCGTTCGCTGATTGGCTGAGGCAGCTGCCGGAAAGGGCCCAGCCTCGAGATGGAAGAGCAGAGGCGTTCTGTGGGCTGGGCTGAGAGCCTCCTCCCTGAGACCGCGGAGGCTTGACCCCCAGCTCTGGAGGGACCGCGCCAGGAAGCTGTCTTAATAAATTCTGGCATTGCCTCTGCCCCAAGGTGGCGGAGAAACAGAGGGCAGGTCGCGCTCGAGGGTCAGGGAGGAGAGGGACCCTGCCCAGGTCCAGGGCCCTTCCCATCAGCCTGGCGGCCAGAACTCCAGCCCTGGGGAGTGGGCAGGGCCTGTTTTCTGTGCCTCACGCCCTGCTTTTCGCCTCCTTTAGCGCTGTGTGCTAGCTGCTTTTCCTGCTCCCTTCTCCTGGGAGGCGAATCCTTGAGCCCGAGATGGCAGCCACCCTGCTCATGGCTGGGTCCCAGGTAAGCCGGGGGTGGCTTCGCGGACCCTGCCTGTGCTTACCCATCTCATCCCGGCGTTTCTTTGCTCTGCAAATCCCTGTGGGAAATTCCCTGGGGTTAGTAATTCGCTCGGTTCGGTATTCTGCCTCCAGGGACCTAGTACCAGGCCAGTTTCATCACAAACAAGCATTTATTGAACACCTGCTGTATGCCTTTAAATACCGGGGAGACAAAAGATGGGTGAAACGGGGCCTCCCTGCCTGCTCATGGTCTGTAGGGAGACAGACGCATCCGGTTAACCGTGCTACAACGTGATAAGAGCTGTATTTGCCTTAGGAACAAAGTGTGGTGGTGTGGGAACCAAGAAGTGGGAGTGATTAATTCTGTATGAGGGATCCAAGGTAGGAGTGGAGCAGGGATGGGGGCACTGAAGAATAGTCGGTATGGGGAACAGGGCTTTAAAGAGTAGTAGGATTTTGGGGCCCGCCGAGTGGCGCGGTGGTTGGGAGCTGGCTTGGGATGCCAGCGGCCCCGGGTTCAGATTCCACATATGGGGCCAGTGACACTGCCCGCTAAAAAAAAAAAAAAAAAAAAAGAATAGTAGGATTTCTCTAGTCTGAGAAAGATATTCAGGAAAAGAGGAACATTGTGAGTAAGGTATGGAAAGATGTAGGTGCTAGATGTGTTCTGAGAAAAGTACAGCTAGAGGATAAGGTTCCGGAGTGGGACAGGGATACCTGGCTAAAGGACCAGAACAATCAGCTCATAAATTGCTCCCTTCTTTACCACATCTCTTTTTATTTTGTTTCTTTCTTCTTTGGACTCTACAGATTTTTAATATCTTCTGTCTCCTCAACGATTCTAGCCATGTCTAATTTCAAGAAGAAAAACTGGTACTAACCTCAGATACCAAGTAATGAGGAAAAAAATTCTGTGGTTTCAGGCACCTGTGGCATTTGAAGATATGGCCATGTATCTCACACGGGAGGAATGGAGACCTCTGGATCCTACACAGAGGGACCTTTACAGGGATGTTATGCAGGAGAATTATGGAAATGTTGTCTCATTAGGTAAGTAAGGATTCTCTACCTTTCTTCATCCCATGTTTTTGAGGCTGTGTCAAAAATGGCTTAGCTCTTTTAACACAACCCAGTTGTTTGATTTTTAAAGCACTTAATTGGATGTTGGCTTGAGTTGAGCCCTCAGACATGTCTTTGAATGTAGGAACATCAAGGTAATATTGTCTAAAAAGAAAGAATGTTTCTGCACATTTTAGAAGCATTCAGATTTCTTGTGCCCTGAGTCATTTGCCATCCTCCAGCCTGTTTGTACAGATCACTGACCAAACAGGTCTGACAAAATGGTGCTTGCCAGGATATAAATGCCCCCATAAATGGTGCTTTTACTAGAAGATGAGGGGGTTCTGACCCAGGTTCATGGGAAGACAGAAGCCACCTACCTTTCTGTGTTTGTTTTGGCTTCAGATCCTAGCTTTGCCACAGGTCCTTTATTTATCTGGAATAGGTACTTGTCTAGAGATGTTTCAGAGCTGATCATAGATTTCAAGTGTGTCCAATATTGTTCCAGGAGAACCCTGAACTAAATCAGATTACAAATTCTATTAGTGAGGGAAACCTGTTTTTTTTCTCTTAGGTCTGAGTGTAACTAAAATAAACAGTATATTATTTAGCTGAAGAGTCTTTGGACTCACTTTGTCTCCTGATTAGGCTTGACTAAGCTTCACAGAAGTTAGCAACTGTGTATGGTTCACTAGGTCATCTGCCCCTCATTAAGACTAATCCTTTTTTTGAAATCTGTATTCCTATAGCCTTTTTCAGAACAAACGGCAACTATGAGGGGTTTTCTTTTTAACTTCAGCTCTCTCTGATGTCTCAAACTGCTTGGATCCTTCCTTCAGAAAAGCAACTAGAAATGCAGTTATCTATCCAGCTATATGGCAATCTGTAACCCAAATATTCCACTTGATCCAGCAAAAATAAGAAATCAGAATCTTGTGAATTTACATGTCTATGGTTCAGTCCAAGGAGCACTTGTTAGAAAGATGGAAGCATGGAAACACCAAAAAAAGAGAAAAAAGTTACTTGCCAAAATAAGTTTGGGAGTGTATTAAATAATGTTTACAAGTATTGTGTATCTCAAGACTCTTTAGAGCCTTTAACGTGTTATCAGGAGTTATGAATTTCTAAGATGATGATGCTATATGCATGATTAACCAAACTAATTTATCTGTGGACCCTTTTCTCCCGGCATACCTCGTAGCCTCTTTCTGAAGAATGCACTAAGAAGCACAACTTGTACAACGTGGTGTCTGGCAGAAAGTTTTTCTTTTCTTTTTTTTTTTCCAGCGAAATATGTTTAATGGAGACTTTATGTTTACTTTTACTTATTTTTTTTGAGGGCAGTGTCACTGGCCCTCATATGTGGGACCCGAACCGGGGCTGCTAGGGCCTCTGTCTTCCCAAGCCAGTGCTTAACCACCATGCCACTCAGCCGGCCCTGGAAGTTTCTTGTACATAGTGGTTGTATATACCAGGGGAGCCAAAAAAAAATGTATACAAGTGGACACTTTGTTTCTCCACTTGTCAATATTGTCAAGCCGTAGTTTGCCATAATCAGAAGTGTCTGGACGCTGATGGTAACCACTTTGAGCACCTCTTGTAATTGCAGAAGTCAAACGTGACTTGTATCCATCTTTTGTTTTCGTATATATTGAGTATTACAATTTTAATACAGTTTTTTCCTTTCTTAAAATGTGTATACATTTTTTTGGCACCCTGTCTATATATTTATAACACTATATATATTTTTTTCCTAAACCTTTTGCAAGTAAATTGCAGACATCATGTCTCCTTATCTCTAAGTACTTGGCTGTGCTTTTGCTAAGGACAAGAACAGTTATGGCATAGTCAGCAAAAGGAAGACTCTTTGAAGGCTATCCAGTTACCTCTGAGCTGCCCAGTCCAATGGCCTTGCAGGGTTCCTTCAGTCTGACCTTCGGACCTGTGGTCTCTCTCTCTCTGTCTGTCTCTCTCTCCTCTGATGCTCCCTTTTCGTGGACTCCTCTCCTGCCTCCCATGAGCGATGGGTCTCTCTAGGGTCTTGCCTTCTGTTTCATCTTACAGCCTCTCCCTGGGGGACTCCTACTTGTTATCTCTCAGTCACCATACTCAACGAGTATGGCATCTCCATCCTGGGCCCCTTCTAAACTTCTCCCTGAATAAATACAGTTCTCTAGAAATCGCTACCTGAATCTCTTGCAGTCATTCCACTCGTTATTGTAAAGTGGACATGTCAAAGAACTGGAAGCTTTGTCCTTGCACCCTCCCAAGCTGGCCTCCAAGTATATTTTGGCACCCTCTGTATATTTTCATTTGAAGACTGTACTTAGTCAATGCCAAAAATGCTGTGAGCTGGGCATCTTTTTGCCCCCTCCAACCTTCCCACCCCTATTTTCATTAAAAGGCCACTGGAAAGTACCAAGTAGCATTTGTCAGTCACTTGTCCTGTGAACTAAGACTTGATATAAATAGATAAAAATTTATTTTTCTCCATGCTATCCCAGTAGGTTCTTAGTAAATATTGTATAATGGTAACGATAAAGGTTTGACCAGTAAAGAACAAACACGTATACACACATGCATGCACTCATAAAATTTCTAGGCTCTTGGCTGTTAGAGATCCTAATTTAGAGTCTCTTAT
This sequence comes from Aselliscus stoliczkanus, assembly GCA_033961575.1. NCBI lineage: Eukaryota > Metazoa > Chordata > Mammalia > Chiroptera > Hipposideridae > Aselliscus > Aselliscus stoliczkanus. The sequence goes on from CM066730.1 coordinate 166,798,727, forward strand.
ATTCTGTGTTTCTGGTTTTCTTCTTTTGAAACACCAGGAATAAATATATGTAATTTTCATAAAGAACCGTTAACTGTATTGATACAGAGCATGAACTTTTATCAGGTAGACCTGAATTTGAATCCTGGCTCCACCATTTACTACTATTATCACCTTTGGTAAGTCACTTCTCTCGGTCTTGGATTTCATATTCATAAAGTGGGAATCATTATAATGCTTGACTCTCAGGCCGGGTGAGGTAATTCATGTAAAGAACTTAGAACAGTGCCTGGCAGACAGATAATTTTTTGTGTATTTACTACTATTATTATTATTATTATTTATATCTGTCTGTCTCTCTCTCCTCTTTATTGCAGATTTTGAGATCAGGAGTGAGAATGAGGTGAATCCAAAGCAAGAGATTAGTGAAGATGTAGAATTTGGGACTGCATCTGAAAGACCTGTTGGGAATGCTGAGGAAAACCCTGAGAGTGAAGAGGCCTTTGAAAGCAGGGATAGATCTGAAAGACAGTGGGGAGATTTAACAGCAGAAGAGTGGGTAAGCTATCCTCTCCAACAAGTCACGGATCTGCTTGTCCACAAAGAAGTTCACGCAGGCATCCGATATCATATATGTTCTCATTGTGGAAAGGCCTTCAGTCAGATCTCAGACCTTAATCGACATCAGAAAACCCACACTGGAGACAGACCCTATAAGTGTTATGAATGTGGAAAGGGCTTCAGTCGGAGCTCGCATCTTATTCAGCATCAAAGAACACATACTGGGGAGAGGCCGTATGATTGCAATGAGTGTGGGAAAAGTTTTGGAAGAAGCTCTCACCTTATCCAGCATCAGACAATCCACACTGGAGAAAAGCCCCACAAATGTAATGAGTGTGGGAAAAGTTTCTGCCGGCTTTCTCACCTAATCCAGCACCAAAGGACCCACAGTGGGGAGAAACCCTATGAGTGTGAGGAGTGTGGGAAAAGCTTCAGCCGGAGCTCTCACCTAGCTCAGCACCAGAGGACCCACACAGGTGAGAAGCCTTATGAGTGTAATGAATGCGGGCGAGGCTTCAGTGAGAGATCTGATCTCATCAAACACTATCGAGTCCACACTGGAGAGAGGCCCTACAAGTGTGATGAGTGTGGGAAGAATTTCAGTCAAAACTCTGACCTTGTGCGCCATCGCAGAGCCCACACGGGAGAAAAGCCATACCACTGTAATGAATGTGGGGAGAATTTCAGCCGCATCTCACACTTGGTTCAGCACCAGAGAACCCACACTGGGGAAAAGCCATATGAATGTAACGCTTGTGGGAAAAGCTTCAGCAGGAGCTCTCATCTCATCACACACCAGAAAATCCACACTGGAGAGAAGCCCTACGAGTGCAATGAATGTTGGCGAAGCTTCGGTGAAAGGTCAGATCTAATTAAACACCAGAGAACCCACACAGGAGAGAAGCCTTATGAGTGTGTGCAGTGTGGAAAAGGTTTCACCCAGAGCTCCAATCTCATCACACATCAAAGAGTTCATACGGGAGAGAAGCCTTATGAGTGCACCGAATGCGAGAAGAGTTTCAGCCGGAGCTCAGCTCTTATTAAACATAAGAGAGTTCATACTGACTAACTCCTATAATTATGACTGAGAAACGGTTCATTTGAAGGTACAATTTTATTTGATATCATAGAGCTCTCTCAAGACTGAGCTTATACAGTACCGAATTTCCTTGTTGTGGGCCACAGTTTAAAACATCAAAGAAGACAAGCCATTTGAAATTCTGACCCACAGCTTTGGGAGTGTTATCCCCTTCCCAAAATAGTGATTTTTCTTCACGCCATATTAATGAGTTACTTCATCAAAATCAGCCCCAAAAGTAACTGGAATTCTGAAGACTAGGGGATAAATGCTGGTAAATGCTCAGGCCTGGAAATGGAGTAAATCTTTAAAAGTTATTTCTCCCATCCTTGGCCCAAAAAACTACTAGGGGAAATGTTGGATTGTATTAGGGTGGTCACAACTGCTTTGAAAAACTACAACCAGAAATCTTGCCTGAATTTCCACACTTATTCACTCACCATAGTAGTTGGGTACACACATCTTCCCCTTCAAAGGGCTTTTTTCCTTGAGTTGCTCATACATTTGTTATCTTTTTGACTTCCCGAGAGCTGGATCCTGCATGATGAAGGCAATGATCATAATTTTTCTCCTCATTGTTTCTAATTAACTGTTGTTGTTTTTTTTGGTTTTTTTTTTGAGGGCGGTGTCACTGGCCCTCATATGTAGGACCCGAACCGGAGCCGCTGGCTTCCCAAGCCAGTGCTTAACCACTGCGCCACTCGGCCAGCCCATCTAATTAACTTTTTTTAAAGCTTGCATTTTTCTGAAAGCTAAATGAAGATACAGATTGAAAGAAAAAATGAAACACAGGTTTAGGGACCAAGAACTCATCAGTGGTGGTGACTTTAGCAAGGGATACCCAGTGTTGTTATTGCCATTAATCAGAATTTATCAGTTTTCTTTGGGGAATCACTGTAGGGAACATTGTAGGGAAAATATCTTCAAGAAAAAGCAGGACCATAAGTGATGGTGAAGCGAAAGGAGCAAGTGGAACAGATGACTTCAGGGAAGGAAGCATACAGTCCCTTCCCAAGGAACACAGGTCATTTTTGTGTTCTCTCACAGGTCATTTCTGTATTCTTTACTCTTTAAGATTGATTCTCCCTATACTGCTAACTCTAGGATTTGATAAGGGCCACATCCCGTTGTTTCTCTTAGCTTGCATAAGGGCATGTTTATGTACAGTAAAGTATATTTCTGTGGTTTTTCCAATAGCAGAAACTGAATTCACACAGAATTAGCATGTTCTTGGGTGATGTTGATTGTGTGACAGAACTACAGACATAACTCCAGTGTGAGGAATGTCCTTTTCATTCTTTATGAAAAAATTTAAACACTAATGCTCTAGCGTGCACTCGCCTGTAAGAGCTGTCTTTGTACAGAAGTACGCACTTGTTTATATGTATCAGTCAATTGTGGGAGGTAATGACTGGACAAATAGGGTGATTGTCCTGTTCTCGGACTGAATACCTTCTCTTTGAGCTGATCACAAGGAATTAATAAACCTAGATAGGAATGTATTTTCATCCTCTCAGCCTACAGATATGAGTGGTTAAAATAAGAGTTGACCCAGTGTAAGACCAATAGTGTCAGTTCTCCTTATCTCAACCTGAATAGGAATTAAGAAATATCCCAAATGTTGGTGCTTATTTAAGCATTTGGTGGTGGGAGTGGGAGGGAATTGATGCCCAGGAGATGGGACTGAAGTAAGGGACATTTATTTTTTTTTTGAGTGTGCCCCAAATTATTTCTACTGTGTTTTATTGTGAGTGTTGTAACATTTGAAAAATACTTTTGCCATAGCTCTTTGGGACTTGGTATAAAAGAAGCCAGTAATCTCTCTTGGGCACTGTACTGTAATGAGTTTTGACCCACAGCTGTGTGGGACTGCATCCCTTGCAAATGACAGAACCTCGAAGGTCATAAAATGAAAAACCACTCCACCAAGGAGCTTTTTGTTTCTGTTGCCACTCCTATTTAAATGCAAACTTGGGGAGGGAGCATGTTTTTTGTTCGATAGGAAATCTAGCAGGCTGTGAGTATTCCTATTTTAATTGTTGAATGACTTACATGTTCTTGATGACTAAACTCAAATATGTCTTTTCCCGTATCAGCGTTGCCGATGGTTTTAATAAATATCAAACTTTTGTTTCTGTGAGCCACTATGGGCATCAGCTTTGGAGTGGCCATAGAAGACAGCACCTCCATGACCTAATTGTGTTTCACCCCCTTTTCTTTCCCTACTCCCCTGCCCCACCCCAACCTGTTCCTGGTGCTGCTTTTGGCTTCAGCCATCTCTGTATATGTACACTCCAGCTGGGAAGTGAAAGGGTCAAGGGCCAGACCAGCCCTGTCTCGTCTGTTTCTGCCAGTTGCGGCCCATTGGCTGTGTTGAACTTTGCATAGAAGTTATGCATTGGACTCTCTCTGCTAATGCTTTTTGCATGCCTTCTGCTCCCAAGACTCTGGCTGCTTCTGCACATACCCTGAACACTTCGTGCCTGTTTTCTATGGTTGTGGAGAGTGAATGAACAAGTAAGTATGTAGAGCAGCTTTCCTTATGGTATTGGTCACAGTTATCCTAGTGTCTATCTTCATCTGTATTATTCTAACAATATTCTATAATTAAAAGTATACTTTTTAAAATCAAAAACTGAGAATTATTTTAGTAATCCAGTACCAGTTCATAAAAATGGTTTTTCATCAGATTCATTAAAATTGGGTACAGTTGTCTTTACATTCATGCGTTTGTACAGATGTTCTTGTGGAAATTTGAGCGTATGTTGTTTTCATACATTGGGGAGCCCTCTGGATATTGCCATATTTTGGGAAGATGCAAAAACCTGGACATTTTTCTTTGAAGATTAAGCTGGTGGCAAAGCAACATGGAAATATTTGGTACGAGTGACTCATTAGCTTTGGAGAAGAGAAAAAAAAAAAAAAGAAACACCCACATCCAAAAGGAAAAATGAAAGGAGGCCTTGTTGCTTTAAAGAGATATTTTTGGGTATCTATTAAAAATGCTAAAACAATTTCTACGGAACCAGTTTTAGGATTCCAGAACAGAGATACCTCTTAGAAACAGTCAAAAGTTCTCTATTCATGTCATAGTTGCACAGTCTGCCTGAGGCAGTGATTATGTATTACCAGGGTGTGGCCACAATTTTCAGATTACTTACAAGTAATTTTCTCCTATGAAAACTTTTTTTAAGTGGAGAGCCAGGCTAGGTAGAATTAGGGAGCGGAAGTGCTTTCATTTGGGCAGAAATACAAATATGGAAGAAAAAAAACACTTGAATTAACCCTAATGTCCAGACTTGGAAAAGAAATTTTATCAAAAAAATATTTTTGAAACTACTTCATGTCTACACGGTCAGTGTTTTTTATTTCTGGGAAGAAGGATTAAAGGAAAAATGCCGGTCCACGTGGTGAAATTCACCTGGAGCCTCCCCTCTAAGAGTATTTGATATGTTAATATTTCGCCATTATAATGAAGCAGATTTCCTTCTGTGTGAGCTGTTCTCTAGGAGAGGATTGTGGTTAGTTAGGTAGGGCTCTGCTTCCAGGACTTTAGGACCCTACTGAGTGCACTGAAATGATAATTTGTTAAATGGTTCCCTAGTGTTTCAAAAATTAGTGTTATTCAATGAGGAGTTCCTATGCTCTGGGAGAAATGGACTCTGAAGCATTGGTTAGATAGCCATCTCCGCAGCAGAGTAGTCAGTTAGGGCCCTGCTTCTCTGTAGGGGATGTCAAGATAAAAGGCCATTAGTGAAAAACAATTGAGTAAAATTAATAGAAGAAAATTACCCTATAGTTATCTAAGCTTGTCTAGTAGTTAATCCCATTGTATTACCTGTTTTCCTAAATGCTTCGTGTTTGAAATTTGTATCGTTTTCAGCATCTCCAAAGGTGGTTTTGTTTTTTACTTCTGGGAGAGATTGAGGCTGATGACATAAAATTCTCACTTTGAGTTTCAAATCAGCCTCTGCAGCTTGTAGACATCTCCCTTGGAAATTACCCAGATACCTTAAAATCAAACCCCAAACTGAATTTATCACTTTCTTCCAGCCCAACCCCCGCCTGCTTCCCTGTATTTCCTCTCAGCCACTGTTTAGTTATCCAAGCTAGAAACTTGCATATGATACTTGACAATTCCTGCTCCTTTATCCACCCTCCCAAAATCAACAATGAATATTAGTTGAATAATTAGTTGTCCAGACATGACCATACCACCTCCTAAACAGTTCTCAAATGTGCCTCCCTTGCTCTATTGCCACCACTTCCCATGTGACCTTGGGCCAATTGCTTAGCTTTTCTGTTCCTTGGGTTTCCCTTCACCTTACAGCGTTGCAAAGATTAAATGAGATAATGGGGCTCAAAATATTAGCTGCCATTATTCAGACCATTACCAGACCACGTCTTCCTTCTGGAAACAACCTAATGAATCTCCTTTCTATTTTCAGCCCCCTTCAGTCTATTCTCCCTTTGCTGCAGCTAGAGTTTTATACAGAAAAGTGGCAAGTGGATATTTCTATACAGAAATATCTTCTGAAGGGCAAATCCCTTCTTGCCACTTTTCTGTATAAAACCTTTTCATGCTTGCCATCACCAGCATCATACAATGAAACTCGTTCAGTGTGCTTTATGTGGAGGCCATCCATGATCTGGCCTCTGCTGCTCTCCTCAGCTTCCGTTCTCTGCACTTGCAGTATTCTCCAAGCTGCATCTCTTTCTACTCTTCTGGCCAACTCCTCGTCCTTCAAGCCTCATACATACCTGGTTCTAAGTAACCTTTCCTGATCCCACCAGACTTGGAGGATCAGGTGTTGTTTTGAATGTTCCCTAGGTTTATCCCAATTGAAGCATTTTATCCCTGTTTTGTAATTGCCTGTTTACTTTTTCATCTCCTCCTTTAGACATTGTCATCCTTGAAGAAGTCACTGTGTTTTGCTTACCATTGTATCTTGCACTCCTAGCAAATGTTTGACTTAGAGTAGGAAGGCAACAAATATATCTTGAGTAAATGAAAGGAGAATTAACTTCATTCCCTTCAGCAGGTGACTTCATTTCTGACTTGTCACCATATTAGCTACTCATATAAGAACGGTAGAAATCCTGTCATTAGGTATCTGGTGGGGCCTTATGCAAGAGGAAGAAGACTCCCAGATGCAACGCGACCCATCTAAGACACAATCCCCCCCCCCCCAAAGGTTTAGCTGGGATGAAGACACCTGCCCCTGAGGGGTCCTGTACTTGATGAGTCATTGTCATCTTTGGAGGGTTATCTAAGAATAGATTCTATGTAACTTGGGAGATGTGTGACAAGGCAGGCTTTCAGCACAAGGAGCGTGGGCAGAATTCTAAGCTCCCTGCTCTAGGTTTGGCATCTGGTCAATCTCTGAATCCTAGCCAAGCACATAAACCAATGGTTGTTAATATTTTGGAGAGGATAAGATTTCTTTGAGAATCTAATGAAAGTTTTTGGATCCCTTGTTTTTATTAAGTTTGAAAGTCCTTCATATACTTTGGATACAAGCCCTTTATCAGACGTATGATTTGCAAATATTTTCCCCAGTCTTTGGCTCATCTTTCCATTCTCTTAATAGTGTCTTTCAAAGTACCAAAGTTTTAAATTTTGATGAAGTCGTCTAGTTTTCTGATAGGATTTTTACCCAAGATTTCCTTTTCTAAATCTCTACATCGATAGCTCTTGAGTCATAAAACTTAAATCTTTGATTTTTAGGCAAGGCAGGAAGAAGCATGCTTTCTGAACTTCACTCCTGTTTAGCTACATCCACTCTATTGGTGTTTGGGTTTTCGCCATTAGATCAGCGTAATGGGGCTTTCTCCTTGAACCTTGCCCTTTGAGGCTCTGATTTGGCCCTCCTCCAGTTGTACTTTTTCCCATGGGGTCAGGGGCTCTGCTCATCTGAAGCTCACACCTCCTCCTCCCCTACTAGGTCACAACTCCCAGTATCCAGGATCTTGGAATTCTTTGCCCAAACAACTCACTTACAAGCCTTTTCTTTAGGTTGGTTCTCTTGAGAGAAAACCATGCTGCCTGTGTGTAGCCCTAGGCCTTAGGTTTGGGAAGATGGACAGAGCTTGAACTTGAAGGTTGGGTAGCCACACATGTGGATGTAAGGGCCCTTCTGGAATGGGACAGAGCCAAAATAGGAAAAGAAGGGGGCAGCCCTCCATTTGTACTCTTGCTCCAGTCCTGGTTCCAGGTATGTTATCAAACATTTCCATGAGTGATTTATGATAAAGAGTCAGAACCTATGTAATCCAGATTTCTGAGGTGAGTGATTTGTTGGATGGATAAATATGCTATGAATGGAACCAGAGCTCACAAAGAAGAGGAACCTGGGGTTGGGTGTAAAAATTAAAAGTTGATTCATTCACTTAACAATTTTATTGAGCAGCAGCTTATGTGCTCAGCATAAGTATAAGACTGAGTGAGATAAAGGCTCTACTGTTGTTGAACTTATATTCTGGTGGGGTGAGGAAGATGGACCAAAACCAAACACACATTATAATGTCAGGTGATAAATGCAATGAAGAAAAACAGAATAAGGGAAGAAGAATGAAGGGGGGCTGCTATTTTAGAGAGAGTGGTCAAGGAAAGCCTCCCTAAAGAGGTGACATTAGAGCAGAGGTCTGAAAGTCATCAAGCTATGTGGGGGAAAGTGTTCTAAGTACTTAATTTACTGAAGAGCAAATGTAAGGGTGCTGAGGCAGTGGGTGACATACTAGAGGAACAACCACCAGGTGATCAGTATGGATGGAGCTCAGTGCGGAAGGGGGCAAATGGTGGGAGATAAAAAACAATTTTCAGAGAATAGTTGTTGAGTTTGAAGAATCCATTGCATATAAGTGTATATTCATATACCCAGCAGGCAGTCGGAAATATGAGTGTAGAGCTCAGGACCAAAAGTGGGGCTGCAAATAAATGGGAATAGCAAACCATGCAAATGAATGTGTGGCCCTGATAGACTGTGAAAACAGTGTCAAGGATGGAATCCTGGGACCACAAATAGGCAACGATGGACCGAAGAGAGGATCTAGAAGGAAGTATTATAGAACCCAGAGAAGAATCAGGAGAGGAGATTCACAGGGCCAAGATGTGGCACATTTCAAGATATCCAAACAGCAAAGATATCTAGTGAGAGGCTGTATTTGAAACTCTTTGCAAACAGAAAAACTATGTAAGTATAAGATATTATATTATTGTTATTAATCATAATTAGGTCTTGCCCCCTTCTAATGGATATTTGAACTTGATAATGAGAATTTAGCTATATACACATAGTCTATAAGCAATTCTTATTGTTTTATTGCATTTTAAAAACAAATATACTGAAGGAACAGGACTCACAATCTTTGTTGAACCTTATTTGTGTAACAGTATATTTAACTTGTATATTTGAACATGGGTAATACTTACCTTAGTATGCTACTGGATTTTGATTAAAAGGTTACAGTAACACTTCCATAAATGATTTGCCACATATAGCTCTTTCACCTCCCTAGAGGTAAGCCTTAAAACAATTAGAACTGGGCCGGCCGAGTGGCGCGGTGGTTAAGCGCTGGCCTAGGAAGCCAGCGGCCCCGGTTCGGTCCCACATATGAGGGCCGGTGACACTGCCCTCAAAAAAAAAAAAAAAAAAAAAAAAATTAAAAAAACAAAAACAATTAGAACTCAATGGACCAAATGTTATGTTCTATAGTGTCCTATAATTTGATGTTTTGGAATTTTTGCTGCTGCTTGTGCCCATCTCTTTTTTTTTTTTTTTTTTTTTTTTTGGAGGGTAGTGTCACTGGCCCTCATATGTGGGACCCGAACCGGGGCCACTGGCTTCCCAAGCCAGCCCTTAACCACTGTCCACTCGGCCGGCCCATTGCCCATCTCTTTAAATGGCTGCAGAATTCAGTGTTAATGGGTAGATGCACCAAGGTCCTGGTGGTGAGTTGCCAGGGAACCTACTGTTGCCAAGGGAAGAATGTTGTGTTAAATTCTTCCAAGAGACCAAGTGTCCATCACTCTTAAATTGGATTTAACAATCCTAATTGGACTTGAAAGTTGACTCTTGCTTTCTTGAGTCTAACTAGCAGAGTGGGAAGTTGGAAAGGAGAGCTCACTTTGCTATTTTTCTTTTTTTCATTTTTTCCATATTCCCTTAACAGAACCCAAGGACAACAGAAAACTTATGAAAAAAAAATCAAGGACAAATAGAATTTCAAAATCAGAAACTACCAACATCAGGTTTGGAAATATAAAGGCTTAAAAACAGGGAGGTCTAACGTTATTGGTGTTGACTTATCTCTTCTGGCTGTGTAGCATAAAGAGACTATGAAGTCGTTATAGGTAAATCTTTACAAGACAATTCCTTTTTCTATCAAACCTATCTAAAGACTGTTGATCCCCAGTGCTGAGATCTTGTGAAGCCACAATTTTGTTTTTAGATACCATTGCTTCTTAGAACAAGTGCAGATTGAATTGAAAAGCCAATTTGCAAACCACATGAGGAAATGTTTTTTTTGTTGTTGTTTGTTTGTTGTTTGTTTTTTGAGGGCAGTGTCACTGGCCCTCATATGTGGGGCCCGAACCGGGTCCGCTGGCTTCTCAAGCCAGCGCTTAACCACCATGCCACTCAGCTGGCCCAGGAAATGTTTTTTAAAGCCATCCTGTCACCTGTTGGCAGCTCAACGGCAGCTCAGCTCGGGCTGGGCATCGAACCGCCGTTGCTCAGAGCTCAGCTTGCACTCTTGAGTGAGTTCTTAACCAACTGAAGCACTCAACCGGCTCAGGAAATGTTCTTATTATCATATATCACAGTTTGCTTTGGACCCTAAGTAGTATTTTCTAATTTATTCATCAGATTGACTATGATTTTTTATTTTTATTTTTTAGCTGAGCCATCCTGCCACCTGTTGGCAGCTCAGCGGCAACTCAGCTCAGGCTGGGCATCAAACTGCTGTTGCTCAGAGCTCAGCTCGCACTCTTGAGCAACGTCTTAACCAACTGAGCCACTCAGCTGGCCCCGACTATGATATTTTGATTGATAGAAATATGTACCTCTACAAGTGAAGAATCTGCCAATGCTGAGACTTTAATTGAAAAGCAGCTTGGTGAAGTAGGTTTAGAGTCACACAGACGTGTATTTGAGTCTCAGTTCAACTATGTGGCCTTGAGCAAATGTTTTAACCTCTCTGAGTCTTGTTTCCTCAATAAAATGGGATAATATTACTAACCTTTAAGGTTTCATGTAAGGATCAGCAATAGCATATGTAATATGTAATATGTAATAGCACTTGACACACAGTAGGAGCTCAATAAATGGTAGTGATTATTGTTTAAAACGTTGTGCCAGTAAGATGGAATTATACTTTCTCTCCATTTTAAAATAGCTTCGATGGATTTGAGAATTAGAAGGGAATTCAATAGGCCAACCCAAGGATAATCTTCTTCAAAAGAAAAGATGCTACAAAAATTACAATAAAGCAGGAGTGCAATAAGGTCGTAAGGTAAGTTGACTACAAGCTATTAGAAGTTAGCCATACGGCACCTTATTTTTTATTTTTTATTTATTTATTTTTTTTTGAGGGCAGTGTCACTGGCCCTCACATGTGGGACCGAACCGGGGCCGCTGGCTTCCCAAGCCAGCGCTTAAACACCGCGCCACTCGGCCGGCCCTACCTTATTTTTTAAATGAAAGACAAACAACCTTCAGCTCTGGTTAACCTTGATTGGAACAGCCCCATTTTGGGAAAGTGCCTTAAAATAATAAAAATTATTAAAGTTTGATGAAGAAAATAGTTTTCTATTTGACAATGGAACAAATTCAAAGTAGAACTGAAGTTTTTTGTTATTTTTTTTTAAGGAGGGCACAGCTCAGAGTGGCTCATACAGGGATTGAACCGGCAACCTTGGTGTTATCAACAACACGCTCTCACCAACTGAGCTAACCTACCACCGCCAGAACTGAAGTTTTGAAATAAAGCTGAGTAGAGGACTCTGGGCACCTAAACGTTAGCAGAGGTTGGTTGGTGATGCCCTTTCTTCCACTAACTGTCTCCACATTGTAGCCTTCATTTTCCATTTCTCTGTCCTCTTTCTTCCTTTCTACATTGTTTCCTTTTTTCCTTTCTCTGCCTTTGAACTGTGGCTAAGGTGGCTTATCCTTGTTAGTGGCATTTCGAAGAGGCTGAATCAATGTAATTTTGTATGTTGCCTGAGGAATAGACTAAATGTTATGAAAGGGACAAGCATGATGAAGGTGAAGCTAAGGATCCAGTAAGAAGGTTTGATAGATTTGAAACATTCTCTGTTAACTTTACATTGTAAGTAGTCAAAGTAAAAGCTTCTGTTTGAATATTCTGGTGCCCAGTAATTGTTTTAAGAAGCAAAAGTGTGTCCATTGGTTGACATATTAGCTCAGACCACAGATTTAATGTGTGACAGGGAAGGGTTGTGGAATATCCTGGATGCACTGTGTTATCTCAAAAGATTAGGGAGATAGCTGGAGCTCTCTTTAACAACTCGTTTTTAGTTTTTATTATGTGTATTTGCATATCTGACCTGCCTTGTCAGCTCAAATGTAAGCTCTTTGAGGACAGAGATTGTATTTTATTCATTTTATATTTCCTACTTTTAACAAAGTGATTTGTGTGTAGAAGGCATGCAATAAATATTTATGGAATATTGAATTCATGAATACACACACAATTTTTTTGGAAATGCAATGCTCAGATGACCATATTTTCTAAATAAAAAAATTAAAACATATGATCTGAAACAGTGGAGTATACTTACGAGGATCATGTGGCCAAATACTTTAAATATTATCCCAGAAAATATTGAGGGATAGAATCACTTTAATTACAACAGCCAGCCCAGGGTTTCTTATCCTGTGGCTAAGAGACTTAAAAGTCTCTGAATGGAATTTAACAGTCCTTCAACTGGGATGGAAAAAAAATAGCATCTTAATTAATGTCCAACTGAAATTTGGCGTTTTCTCCCGTGGTGAATGTAGGCAACAAACCACAGAATTAGAAGTACCTTCCACTGTCAATAGAAATAGACATTTTTGTATCATATTATAGTTACTGTGGATTTCTTGAAATGTCTTTAATTGCTGTAAAATTTCATTAGTTATTGGACCCGCTGCAAGATCTTGACATTTATTTTAATGTGTTAATAAAGAGGGCCTGGTAGAGTGGCGCGGTGGTTAAGCGCTGACTTGGGAAGCCAGTGGCCCCGGTTCAGGTCCCACATATGAGAGCCAGTGACACTGCCCTCAAAAAAAAAAAAAAAGAAAAACAGATTACTGTGCTACAAATACTAATTGTATTTCAATATAAAGTTTCCTTTGTAATGCTATATCTTTTATTTGAAAACCTAGAAGGGATCCATAGCTTTTACCAGACTGTCAAATGGCACAAAATAGGGTAAGAACACTTGAGCTAAAGACTAATGAATTTTAAGCTTCAATGTCCCTCACTTTTTTCCATGCCTTTCTTAAGACTCTGTTCCTAAATTTGCAGTCATCATTTTATATATATATATATATATATATATATATATATATTATATATATATATATATATATATATTATATATATATATTTAAAGAACCCAGCGTTTAAGTTTCACACCCAATTGTACAAAACTTTGATCCATCAAGACATTTAGCTCGGTACTGGGCACATAGTAAGTTTTCAATAATTAATTTTTGTTTTTTAGGGTCTGAGAAATTTAAACGATGTTTAAGAGCATCTGGAACCCCTGCCGCCCACCGCTTGCCTCCCTCCACTCCCGAACGGATGGCGCGCTGGGGGTTAGGGTAGAGGGTCGGAAGGAAGGGCTGGCTCTACAGAAGCGGGTTTAGAGGCCTGTGGGATAAAACATTTGGATTAAGGCAAGGATGAGGAACAAAATTAGTAGGGGCGGAACGTGAGAAACAAGTTGAGAGATAATGGGAATTAGATTACTTTGGGGGTCAGTCCTTTTCCCTACACGGATTTTTGGCTTCATTTGCTCTCTCTCTTTTATGAATATTAATGAGCTCCAAACCCTGTGTGTGTGGGGAAAGCCCTGCTCTATCATTTGTGAGTAATATTGTTTTTCAGTCTTGCCCACTTGAGTGATTTCTCTCCCATTCTGAGCTGCTCCCAACGATGTGTGGAAGACAGCCAGGGAGACAGAGGGGCAGGGTTCCGATCGTTCCAGGCGATGATTTTTCTACACGCAATTCCCCAAACGATCAGCCAAATCATCTCTCAATCGTGTTCTCAAGGAGTCCAAATGCTGACCGAGAGGGAGGCCCGACCGCGTGGCGGTGGGCGTGTCTGGAGCGAAGGCCGCCGGCGGCGCTGGTCGGGGGGCGATTAGGGACGCTGCGGCCCCGGCGAGGCGGGGGGTGGCCCGCGCGGCGTAGCGGGCTGGCGCGCACGGTAAGGGGCGGGGATCCGGAGGCGGCCAGGCGGTGCGGGGCGTAGGTTTTAGATCTAGTGTCAGCGGCAGGCAAGAAGGGAGGCGCTGGGCCCCCTGAGGCCTGATGCTCCGCAGCCGCGCCTCTACCCCGGGCTTCACCACAGACCCCTTTGTGTTCCTGCCCCCGCCCCGGAGGCGCCCCAGCCAGGGGCGCTGAGTTCTCTCATTGGCTCAACTGACGGCTGCATCGATTGGCTCCCGAGTAGTCCGGCGTGGTACGCCTCTTCTCGCTGCCATTGGTTGCCTGAGCTGCTTCTCAGGCCGTCGCGCGCGGTGATTGCCCAGCCACTCGGAGTCCCTGGAAGCAGTTCCGGGAAACCCCGCGTGCTGCCGGGATCGCGTCTCTGTCCATGAGGGGGGGCAGGGGGTGGCGCGCGCGCCATTTCTAGTCGTTTTCAAAGCGCCTCGCGCTGATTTTCACGGGCCCAGCCGTCGGCCCCTGCTCTGCCCTGGTGAGTCTCGCGCCGGCCCGTGGGGGGAGGGGCCGGGAGCCCCGACCGACCCTCCTGGGCCCGGCCCGGGCTCGGCGCCTGGTCCCCAGTTTCGTTTTCCCTCCGAGGCCCCGGGTGGGGGTGGGGATGGGCTGGGGGCGGCTTTGGCCTGGTCGGGCCGCGCCGCTGAGGGCCTAGCCCCGTGGAAGCGCCTCCTCGCCCTCTTTCATCTCCCTCCCCCCCCGCCCCTACCATCCCCGGCCCCGCGGGCCCGGCCGCGGGGCGCCTTCCGCGCGGCCTGCAGCAGTCGCCCGTGCTTTTCCCGCCTCCGCTCCACGCGGCGCAGCCGGCGGCCCGAGACACCCGCGACCCTGTCGCCTCTCCTTGCGGGAGCCACCCCGCTCCGGTCTCCACCGGCCTGGCCACGAGTGGGATGTGTTGATGGTCGGGATGGGCATGAGGGGGTGGGGTGGGCCGAGGGCGGGATGCAAACCCCGGGGTATGGGAGCGGAGAAAACTTTTGTGGGAAACAGAAGCCGAAAGGCCGACGTGTGCAGGCAGCCTCCCCTCCCCCATTCTGCATGCTGCGAGCTGAGATTTGAAGGAAAAAATGACTACTCGAGGCCATGCAACTTAGGCTTCAAACAGCGCCCGAGATACATAATGCTAAGAATGCCCTAGGCGCACTAAATCGGAAAGGCAGTTAGTTTTCTTATCTGGTAGTAACCGTGTTGCCAATATTTAAAACTTAAAGCCACGGGGTTCTTGAAAGGTCCCGTCTTTTCACACTGCCTGTTTGAGATTTTTGCTGTCCTCAAAGTCTGGATTTATGTCTCATGAGTCAGTCGTAGGGGAAGGACTTGACACTCCTAAATCATGAGATAACCGTTAGTTTTCATTTCGTTGGTTCTTTTACAGCTCGTCTCTTTTTAATTTGCACAGAGATGTTCAGCAAGTCAGGGAGGGGCGAGTGCTGACTTCCCTAATCTCCCAGCAGCCCTTTTAAATCTTAATGAAATTTCGACTTTTTGCAAAAATGCTTAGATCAAACGACTCCAGTCACGTTAGTATATTTGCTGCATCAGAAATATGGTTTGGCTGTGTGGCATTGTATTGAATTGAAACAAGAGTTTTAAATGGTCTCATGTGACCTAAAAGTCTTTTTTAAATGAGCACATTATATTTGGCTTGAAGAGAGAAGTTTTTCCTTGATCTGAAAGGTTTTATCTTCTGGAATCTAATTATTTTACATTTTTTTGTTTTTTAAAGTTTACAAACTTTAAAAAAAAAATTGCAACCAATTTGAGAATCAATTTGCAGAGAGCCTTTGCAATGAAATAGTAGTCATAAATATTTCTATCTTGTGCTTAATATGCA
Source organism: Aselliscus stoliczkanus (assembly GCA_033961575.1). Taxonomy (NCBI): domain Eukaryota; kingdom Metazoa; phylum Chordata; class Mammalia; order Chiroptera; family Hipposideridae; genus Aselliscus; species Aselliscus stoliczkanus. Next base: position 166,814,634 of record CM066730.1, read on the forward strand.
GCTTGTCTCTTTGCTTTACACATACTTTAAAAAGCACACCACTTTAACAGATGTTCATTCAACTTTTCTGTTAAATATTTGCTTTCTTTCTGTGACTAATAGTATTTCCAGGTGCAATACAGTGAGGATCTTGTGATACTGAGAACTTTTGAGCTCTGATGATCTCATGGTCGTATTTGGGGATTGGGGAGCATGGGAAAACAGAACTATATGTTCACAAAGAGACTTTGGACTTTAGGATGCATCTTTATAGAAATAGGTTGTATTAATCAATAAACATATTCATCTTTCACTATAAGTAGTTTCTTGATCAAAGTATGCCAATTTTGAATGTTTTTGTTTTGCCAGTTCATCAGAATTTGAGGCTTGCCTTGAGAAACATCTACCCCGAGTTTAACCACAGAGTCTGCGTCTGTATAGACATTAGTGGGCTATCAAGTCTTAATGATTTGTAATCATAAGAAGTCAAGATACTGTTTATCTCGTTTTCAGAGTAACTGCATTTTCCTCTCTTCCTACTCTATTACCTCCTTCCTCTCGGTCTTCCTTTTTCATTAACTTCAACTAAATATTAGTGGACTTTGAAATGAAAGTTGTTTTAAGTCAGAAAGCTGCACCTGGTACATTTGCACAGTGTTTGATAAGCAGCCTGGAAGTGTGGTTAGCTTACGAGTTTTAGTGCTTTTTTAGGAAATTTGAATTTTCTCTATAGGTGACTAGTTATCTTGAGTTTCATCAAGGAAAGTAGGCTTTTTCTTGAGATCCACCTTCATGTCCTTTATTTCAGTATTTGTTGCAATGTCTTTATCCTGCTGCTTATTATCTTCATCACATAACTTCACCACAGATAAATGCACTTTAATTCTCTGTCTTTTGAGGCATTGTAGAGACTTGCCTTGTTTGTTTTTATTATTTAATCACTCTCTTCAGGGAGTTGATTCATTTCAGCATTACATACAGGTTGAACATACAAAATGATGTGGGTAGGTTAATCTGGGACATCTGACCTAAGTTTATTTTAATTAAGTAGTGTTGGTTGAAACAATTTGAAAGAGGTTAGTTTGTCCATTCTTCATTATGTTTTTGCAGCTTTATTTTATTGATATGAAAAATTCAGTATGTACTCATGATTTTTTTTTTTTAAATGAAGCAACCTCAACTATAGCTCACTTTTTATTTTGTTGGACTTAAAACAATCGTTTAGCTTTTAAACTTGGTCATTTTTTCTTTTAAATCTGTGAATGGGAATAGCAAATTAATTTTAGAACAAAAAATAATGTCAAGTTGTGTTTTTTTGTTTTGTTTTAAGTGAGGCGGAGAAAACCCAAACCACCAGTGTGTTGAACTAGAGACAACAGGGCATTTATTTCATACCTCTCTTGGATTTGAAGCAGAGCTAGGAAAATTTGAATATCCTTAAACCTTGACTAAGTGGTCTGTGGGTGTTCATTATGTTTTTAACCCAAATTTTAAAAAACTGTATAAGAATTGAGAGCTGAGGGGCTTTTCAGGATTTCGTGGTGATTTGTTGATATGCTTGTCAGGACACAGCAGCTGCTTTTGTTAATCAGCGATTTTACCCTCAGTAAATTCAAGCCTTTATTTAACCTAGTGTACATGAAGTTCCTTAAAGATCTAATACTTCCATGTACATTATTTCCTATGGTTTTACAGGATTGTTATTCCAAATTTAGGTCAGTTACATCACAAAAGGCATAAAATACTATTTTGATAGAGGTTATTAGCAGCATGTATACAAATTAGTTTAGATAAATCATGCATTGTCCTACAAACTAGTTATTTCTGGCTTAATGTAATTTAGCTCCTGAATTTTTTCCAGCAGCATAATAAAATGGCTAATCAGGTGAATGGTAATGCGGTACAGTTAAAAGAAGAGGAAGAACCAATGGATACTTCCAGTGTAACTCACACAGAACACTACAAGACACTGATAGAGGCAGGCCTCCCACAGAAGGTGGCAGAAAGACTTGATGAAATATTTCAGACAGGTATAATATGCATTTCTTGTTTCTGACTGGTTATGAAAGTGAGGACAAACCACTTTGAATTTTATAGATTTTTTTAAGGTTAATTAATACTTATTGTTTCTGATCTATGTAGAGCTGAATGTTTGTTACTTTCCCTTCATTGAGGGCATATTGGGTTTGACTTTGATATCGCATTATTTTGAAGCTTTAGTGTCGAATATGCAGTCTTAGTTGTTTCAGAACAGTACGTCAATTTGTCTTAGATTTACCACCAATTAAAATGTATGTTTCAGCGTACCAAATTTTACTTTTTTTTCCTTAATCTAAATCAGTCATCATTTTGCTTTTTTAGCTTCTTAAAGGGATTGTTAAATTAGCTTAGTTCTGATTAGGTGGCATAATAAGAGGACTAGTTAGACTGTATTGTCAGAAATGACAGTAAATGTCAGACTCCTTGAGAGTTTGTGGCCTATGTAGTTTCTAACAGACAGAAATCCACATCTCTCAGTAATTTGGAAGTGTTCGGTTTGTAACAGCTGCTTTTATTTTTTAATCCAGAAGTCCCATGGTTAAGTGCTTAAGCAAATTTGAACATCTTAACATGGTTGGTTGTAAGTGGCTTGAAGTTTTAAAGAGGGAAAGAAATATTTACCCTTAGGGAATGTTGTTCATAAATAAATGTGTCCTCCCCCCCCATGGATGGAAACTTTCTTCCTCAGTGTTTTGTGTGCCTATCCAGATTCTGGGAGAGAGAATTGAATTGCCTCACAAATGTGTATTAAGTACCATAGTTCCAAATATCTGTGTTTTGTTTTGTTTTTTCCCTTTAAAAAAATTTTAAGTCTGAAAAGCTCAGGATAATTTCAGACATTAAAATGATATCTAAAAATGACTCCTGGGCCGGCCGAGTGGCACGGTGGTTGAGCGCTGGCTTGGGAAGCCAGAGGCCCCGGTTCGGGTCCCACATATGAGGGCCAGTGACACTGCCCTCAAAAAAAAATAAAAATAAAAATGACTCCTGAGTGATGGTCACATTTGAAAATCAGTCCTCAGGAATTTTCTGTGACATTCTGCCGTAGAGAATTGGCAGTGATTTGCTTAGAGATGCTCTCTTGTAGAGTGTTTTGTTATTGATAAAAATGCTGATGGCTTTGAGTGTAGGGTTGGTTTAACAGAATGGATTGATGGGTGTCCTGAGTTGTGACTTTGGGGGGTGGTATGGAATATTCAAGCAAGGAAACTACAGTTATTTAGACATGCTCATTTTGAGCTTTTAAAGCAAATCATGGCAATGTTTTTTTAAAAGTAACTTTGCAAGTGGCATTACATTTGTTTAAATATATTTATTGTATGGAATAAAGGTTTTTTTGGCTTTAACCAAAAGGAGTCCCTTTTGATGTTAGTTCATGTGGACTTGGGGGTTTTAATCTACCGAATATTTCCATTTTACATTGGATCAATTCTGAAATCTATTCCTTATACATATATATATAGAGAAATATAACACTTAATAGATTTAAGGAATTATATTTTAAACTTAGTAGATGTTCTGTGTGCAGTTAAATATAATACGTATATAGAATGCAGTGTATGTTTTCTGTATAGTTTACTTGTAAGTCTATAGTAAAATGCTTAATGCCATTTTTAAAAAGTTGTTATTGTTGAGTGTTGTGAATGCCATGGCATCTTTTAAATCGTAGTTTGACACTTCAGAAGAACAAAAAATGCCTTAAAATACAACTTTCAGAATTGATTAATCAAGCTGCACTTGCATTTGTAGAAAAGTTTAAAATTATGCCTTTCCACATTCTGACTGCAGCAAAGTAGATGCTTGGATAAACAAATGTGTTTCATTTTATCTTTGGTGTTAAGGAGGGAAAGCCTTTGACACTTTTTGGAGAGCAGAAGAATTATTTAGTAGAAGTGGTTCTCATTTTTTCCCCCTCCTCTTGTGTGGTTAGCAACAACTACAACAGTGCATATAATTTGAAAGTTGATCCTTGGGAAATATAGTGTGTTCTTATCACTCTAACATAAACCAGAATTGGTTATATTAATGCTTAATCTGTAGTACAGTGTGTACTAACTTCCAAGACTTAGACCTTCTGGGGAGTGGGCATGGGGTTAAGATTTTCGTGTTTTTTGTGGGATATGGAGATTGAAATTCATGTTTATAGGTATTGACATTTCATTTTTTATTTTTATATTTGTACTCTTGACCTTTCTATGTAGTATTTGTATAGCTGTGTATATGCATATAGTTAAATGAAAATGTATTTTGTTAGTGATAGTACTGAATATGACTACTCTTGAATAAACATTGCTAGCACAGTTTAGATTATCTCTTTTGTTGCAATAATGTTACCTCTTTTCAATTTAATTTTTAGGATTGGTAGCTTATGTCGATCTTGATGAAAGAGCAATTGATGCTCTCAGGGAATTTAATGAAGAAGGAGCTCTCTCTGTACTACAACAGTTCAAGGAAAGTGACTTATCACATGTTCAGGTAAGGCCGTTACTCAGAAATATCTTTGAGCAATTAATGACCTGAAATTATTTTACCTTACTTTTTTTTCCGGTGGTGAAGTGGTATTTTTTGTTTGTGACTACCTCTGCTTCTTTTAAAAAATTAAAGAAAAAAAAAAAGACCTGCTTATGGTAAAGAGTTTTGAGAAACACAAATATAAAGTGAAAGTCTTCTTCCCACCCCTTTGTTTGCAGTAAGTTACTTAAAAAACTTTAAATCAAAGCCAAGGTTTGCTAATTTTTACTGTTTTTTTTTTAACATGTTTAAATTATTAAGATTTTAAACAATTTTGGATTATCTGATCCTGTTTTATTATCTTGGAGGGAAATAATGTAGGTAGGAAAATAGTTTTGGAACCTGTGGCAAAGAATAGTCCAGGTACATTTAAACATCAACAAATGGAAACCTGTTTGCCAGTGTAGATGGTAAGCTTCCTGAGGCCTTGGCTGTCTTGCTGCTTTCTGGCACATAGTAACCATTCAGCAAATATTTGTTGCGTGAATAAATGAGTACATATTTTGTTATAATTCTGGTCTTCTGAAATTTAAATTTAGATATGTATTTGATCCTTCAGTGATTCCTGGTAATTCTTTTTCATCGAATTACTTGCCTATTTTAGAACAAAAGTGCATTTTTATGTGGAGTTATGAAGACCTACAGGCAAAGGGAGAAACAGGGGAGCAAAGTGCAAGAATCTACAAAGGGACCTGATGAAGCAAAGATCAAGGTAAAACTTGACTTGGTAATGAAATTAAATTTAATGACGAGATCGAATGCTAGTTTCCTTGAAACAGTTTTTATAGTTCAGTTTTTTAAAATTAGTGTTTAGAAATGAAATAATTTAGGGAAGATAACATGAATTTTGGGGGCAAACATTTAATTGTATGTTTGGTGGAAAACCTTAATTCAGAATCTTCTTGTTTTTTTTTTTTTTTTTGAGGGCAGTGTCACTGGCCTTTATATATGGGACCGAACTGGGGCCTCTGGCTTCCCAGGCCAGCGCTTAACCACCGCGCCACTCGGCCGGCCCTTCGCTTCTTGTTCTTTGAGCTATGAATGATACATATTTATTGATGCTTCCTATAATAGTTTGTTAGGATTGATCCAGTCATGTCTTGGTTCAGTTTCTTTCCAAGCACTTTGTTTCTTTTCTCTTGGTAAGGAGACTTTATAACTGCTTTCCTCGTTTTCAATTTTTATTACTTCAGTTTCTTTATCTGTAAACTGGGAATAGTAGCATTGCCTACTCATAGAATTGTGAGGATTAAAGGAATTAAAGTTTGTAAAGCACTTAGAATAATACCTGGAATGTAGCAAGAACTATATAACTATGAGCCATTATAATTACTATTATTTAGACAAACCGCTATGAAAGGTAAACATAAAGGCTTTTAGGGAAAGACCAGTGAACCCAATTCCTTAGTTAAATGGATATTGATGTTTTGCTGCAGTGATAGACTTTACAGTTCGAAATATTTAATGTTGAAGGTGTTTGTACAGTTTTATGTATTGATAGGAAATATAACTTGCAGTTTCTGTCATATAGAACTCCTTTGTACCTTTTCCCTCTCATCTGTAAAATGGCATAAGCCCTTTAGAATTTTCACATACTTAATTATTTCAAAATATATTTGACGTAATAATTGTTTTTTTGTTTCGTTTTGTTTTGTTTTGAGGGCAGTGTCACTGGCCCTCTTATGTGGGACCCAAACTGGAGCTGCTGGCTTCCCAAGCCAGCACTTAACCACCGTGCACTTGGCTGGCCCAATAATTATTTTTTTAAAAAAATGGATTACTAGGGCCGGCCGAGTGGCGCAGTGGTTAAGAGCTGGCTTGGGATGACAGCGGCCCTGGTTCGGGTCCCACATATGAGGGCCAGTGACACTGCCCTCAAAAAAAAAAAAAAAGGATTACTATTCATTGAATAGGCCTATATTATTTCCCTGTCTATTTGCCCTTGGTAAGGAGTATATTGCATGTTTTACAAGTATCACCATGTGTAAATATGTAATATCCATATGAGGTCTGAAAAGTAAGTTTGCGAACTCATCCGAGAAAAAGTGCAACATGCCTCATTGCTGAATATCACTAGGGTCACCTTTGAAGTACTCCCTTTGGGAAGCTATGTACTGTCACCAGTGCCTAGTCCTCCCTTCTAAGCAATTTTCAAACACTTTTTCTGGAATGGCCATCAGAACTGTCGTATTATTCTTGATGTCCTGAATGTAATCAAAATGTCTTCCTTTCTATATTTCCTTTATCTTTGGGTAAAGAAAGAAGTCATTGGGGGCCAGATGAGGTGAGTAGGGAGGGTGTTCCAATACAGTTATGTATTTACTGACTAAAAACTCACAGACAGTGGCGTATGAACTGGTGCATTGTTGTGATGCAAGAGCCGAATTGTTGGCGAAAAGTTCAAGTCATCTAACTTTCACACAGCCTTTTCAGCACTTCCGAATAGTAAACTTGGTTAACTATTTGACCAGTTGATACAAATTCATAATGAATAATCCCTCTGATATAAAAAATGCTAGCAACATCATTGCAACAAGTTCATGAAACTTAATTGCCCGACCTCGTATTATGTATGTTTTATACATTACATTTATTTCTATGTTTAAAAGTAGAGCAGCTCTCTTTGAGTCAAAAGTAAAAGAATGGAGGGTCAAAGGTAACTCTGGAATCCCAGGGTTTCTGTAAAATATTTTTGAAAACCACTAAACTTGATGGTGTCTAAATAGCTTGCTGCTCTGACATTGTATAATTTTTAAAACCTGAAGTGTAAAATACTCCCTTTTCTAGGTAGATTGCATTTCCTTTTTTCCATTGTGTCTTTCTTCTGTAGGCCTTCCATATAAACTAAACAAACTTGAGTGCCAGGACATTATTTTGTTTTCTACGATTCCTCCTAATACGTAATATAATGTGAGGAAGGTAGGAAATAAGAAACATGAGGTTTTGTTTGTTTTATGAAGCCCGAGTATATTCATTCGGTAATTGTGAAATATTTTGAGGCGGTGAGACTCAACGAGTCTGTGAGTTATATGAGAAATGGTCTGGTTCTTACAGGACTTTATGGTATAGCAGGAATACAAAACAAAAGGATCAAACAAAAAAGAGGTTCAATTATTTCAGTACAATAGAAAGTAGGAAGATGTGAGAAACAGTAAATGAGAGCGGCTGCATGAGAGGTAGGACTTCTGATTTTTTAAGGACAGAGAACATTATTTGAAAAGAATCACTGGTGGATATAAAGGGGACAAGTAAGAAAAGAGGTCTAGTTGAAGTAGAGGGGCTGCAAAATGAGGCATACTGTGCTACAGAAGTATGACTAGGCAGCCTGGGGTCAGTTTATGTCACAGTTTTAATCCTTGCCCCCTTTTTATGTTCTCATAGCAGAAGAAGGTGTTTCCTTAGGGCCTATAACTTTCTGCTAAATGTATGGAAAGGAGAAGGAAAATAAAGTGGGAGCAACATGTGTGAGAGAAACCAGTGTGAATTTTAACATTTTTAAATCTAATTATAAAATACATAGCCTAAGAGATTGGGGTGCCTTTTGGAAAATATTAATATATTGATTTGTGTGTGATATTTAATATTCAAGTATAAACTGATGTGTAATTATCTTTAGGCCTTGCTTGAGAGGACTGGCTATACTCTGGATGTAACCACAGGACAGAGGAAGTATGGTGGTCCTCCACCAGACAGTGTGTACTCGGGCATGCAACCTGGAATTGGAACAGAAGTAAGTGTTCTTTAGCTTTTTGCCAAAATCTTTCCAGTTTGTAGATTATTCTATCTGTTGTGTGATTAGGAAAAATACTTGATTCTTTTCAGAGTTTAGCTATTTTTTTGGATATCCATCCATATTTTGCTGTCATTGTAAGCAATCATGTGACTGGCAGATACCCAAACACTTTGTAAAGGAATGTAGAATTCTTGAAATTGGTTGCTAAAACTATGCAACTAGCAACACACCATTTTAGGTGCTTGGGGTGAAGCTATTAAGGAGAAACAATTGCTTTATTCTATTTTTGTTTTTTTTCAATATCTAATTTTGAATAGTGCTTTTCCTCCCTCCTTGACTCTCCCCTCCATCATATAGAAGGTCCTTAGTATTTATTGAGAGATTTATTGATGGTAGTGGATTGTACAAAGAAAGGATGTAGAATAAGATCAAAGGTTGAGCACATTGGTTTATACTTGAAAGAGTAAATTCATCCTCCATCTGTGCCTTCATAAATGTTTCTTCACGTGCCTTTACACCAGCCTATTCTAATCCTTTAAATGGAGAAAACCATGTGCCAACATGTAAGCTCTGTTACAACAGGGACCTTTTCTGATTTGGTGTTTCTACTGTCTCTATTTAGTGCGGAGCATAATGCCAGGAATATAGTAGGTACACAATATTTGACAAATGATTGGTTACAATTTTTTTTGAATGCTAAAATTGTGGCTGTGTAACTTAAATTTTAAACTAGATTAAGTGATAATTTTATAGGATTTTCTTTAAAATAGGGTGATGGGTGTCATCCTTAGGTGACCTTCCTTCCAAATATTTAACTGACATCATCAGTTAAATATTTATGTGGTATTTGTTTCTCCTACTTCTGTTAGAGTTCTAAGAAATCTTAAAAGTTAACTCAAACTCCTTTTAGGTAACTTTAAAGGAAATAGTAATTCCTTACTAAAACCGTTATTAGTAATACCTTCCTAAAAGTTAAAACTTAACTTTTCAGGTAGTTAAAAGCAAAGATTATTATTTCTGGTTTGGGACTAGATAAGCAAAGACATCACCATTTAATGTACTTCTTAGATCTATATCAGAACTAATTCTAGTTGTGTTCTCTGTATATAGAATGGAATTTACATCCATTAGTTTTTGTTTCCTGAACTTCTTTCAAACATTAGTTGCTATTCTATTTCTTCACATTTAGCATTATTAAAAGGGGCTCGAAGGTTTTTATTTTCATGGTACCTGAATCAGCTGCTTAGGATTTTTTTTTTAGTCTCTTAAACTACTCTAAATTTCTTAATGTTATATAGTTATTCATAAAGTTGGAATTGGGATGCTAAGTCGTCTACGTTCTTTATTGGAGCAGATGTCATTATACAAGTGAATAAGATCCTGGCCTTTTTTTTCACTTTTGTCCTCTCGTTGAACCCCCCTCTGCTATCCTTTATCTTTAATGTTTTGCTTATGTAATGAACCCTTCAAATCTACATTGTTTTATTTTTAGACAATATAGAAATACAATTCAACTTTCTTACTCGGACTGTTACAGTATATGTATTTTTGTCTAATGGTTTTAAAATTTGTTCTTAGTTTCAGCATTTTTTTTTTCTTAAATCTTCATATAAAACGATTAAAATGGAATTGCTCCTTTGCTTTTTTCTTGTTCTTGAGGCAGCCTAGAACAGCTCCAAGAGGGGAATACAGTTTGAAGAAGTTATCTATAGCATACCATTAGTATGTGATACCCATGTTGGTATTTACCAGTTATTACATTTATCTTAAGTCTTGTTTCGTCAACTAGTTATAAAATCCTTAGGAATAAGAGTTAAATCTATAGAATACTATTATGTTCTTCACAATGCCCGGGATAGTTGGTTGTATCTATTTCATAATTATAGAAATGAACTTTTTTAGCCCATTAGATTGGTTACATTAATGAGCTTATTAATAGAGATTTGTTTTATCTTTACATAGATAGGGAAGGAGTTTGCTAGCACTTTAAGGTTTCACTGGAAGCATTTGAACAATTTTTAATAGATTATTTTGGGTATCCAATTAGAAACAGATAGGTAGTACGCTAATTGTAAAATATTGTCACATTGTCTTATATTGCATAATCTCTAGGAGAGAGATGCATATTCCTACGTATTAGATCTCATTGATAATACAGTAGTGTTGTAGCAAAAGCCCTATATATAAGATCACCAGCCTAAGCCACGTCTGTCAAGCAATTGGTTACAGCAAGCCTCAGTGTAACATTTTGGATTCTCATAAATTTAGATTTCATATTTGACCTATACTTGAAAATTAAAGTTTTGAAAAATAGGCATTTAATAAATTGGTTTTAATTGGTGTCATTTTTTTTTTGTTTAATTGGGGAAAAGTGTGTTTTTCCAGGACCCATCAGCTCCAAGTCAAGTAGTTGTTTAGTTGTGGGGGGCACAGCTCAGTGTGGCCCAGATTGATATCTAACCGGCAACCTTGGTGTTATGAGCACTGCGCTGTAACCAACTGAGCTAATCGGCTGCCCCAGTTGGTGATGTTTTTGATGCTGTGAGATTGAGGTTGAGGGGTTTCTTGTGTTTTTTTTGTTTTTTTTTTTTTAGCTGAGCCATCCTGCCATCTGTTGGCAAGCTCAGCAGCTGCTCGCTTGGGCTGGGCATCGAACTGCTATTGCTCAAAGCTCAGCTCGCACTCTTGAGGGAGCTTTTAACCAACTGAGCCACTCGGCCGGCCAAACCCCCCCGCCCCCCCCCCCCGGTTTTTTGTTTTTTTTTTAGGATTTTGTTCTTGAATGTTTCATTACAGTCATTTAAATTTTTTTACCTCCTTTTTTTTTAAGCTGAGCCATCCTGCCACCTGTTGGCAGCTCAGCTCAGGTCGAGACTCGAACTGGAGACCCTGTTGCTCAGAGCTCGCACTGTGTTTTTTTTGTTTTTGTTTTTGTTTTTTTTTTCAGAGCGTGCACTCGTGAGCGAGCTCTTAACCATTTGAGCCATTCAGCTGGCCAAAATTTTTTTAGCTCTTGATTGAGGAAGTTGAAATTAGATTAGGGTCATTGTCAGACTGACAAAATTAAATTATGAGAAAACTGAGGTTTTATCTTTGGATAAAATCTACTATAAATTAATCCTGTAAATGAGCACTCATTAAGAGGTGTTGTTGCTAAGTATTGTTCTGAGATGAGAAATGTACAGGAATGATAGGTATTAATTTTGGAATGTGTTTTTTAGGCCTTCGGTCTCAGACCCAGCCTGGTTTTATAGTATCTTTATATTATTTGGCTGGTATTGTAAAACTGTTTTTGGAAGCAAGTTCTGTTTTAATTGATTTCCACTGACATGAATATGATATCCATGGAAATCATGGCGCTAGAAGCTCTATTTGTTTAAAGTGCATAGCACCGATGTTCTGGTTAGGAATTCAAAGGAAATGGTAGATTGAGATCTAATTTTTTGGTTTATTAGCTAATAGAAGTGTCACAGAATCAATAAAAGACCTATTTAGTAGAGACTTAACAGTATATGACTTTGGGGCTGGTCAAGTGGCACAGTGGTTAAACGCTGGCTTGGGAAGCCAGTGGCCCCGGTTTGGGTCCCACATATGAGGGCCAGTGACACTGCCCTCAAAGAAAATAAAAACAAAAACAAAAGTGTATGACTTTGTAGCACCCGAATTGAAGTATATATAAGGAAAAGATGCTGTGTTGGCAAAATAGCAACTAGGAACAAGATAATGAAAGAACACCAGTAGATAGATACTCAGAAGACTTTGTTGAGCTGCCTGGTTACTTCTGTTAATTCCTCCTGGCGCCTCAAAGGGCTTCCTCTATTAACGTTGAAGTATTTGATGGATAGATAATAGACAGCCAGAACTTTCTGCAAGCTGGATGCCAAGTGAGTAAAGAAACAACTGTTGTTATGGTATTTACTAGAGTCTGTTGGTTCTGGAGGTGGTGTGGAGAATTACCTGCACATGACTGAGCTTACTCTGAACAGCTCATACGCAGCAAGAACGGCCCAGGGACCAAGAAATGAATAAAAGGAAAACATTTCTATTTCATTTTAGTTAATTAAAAATTGAACTTAAAAAACTTTAAAAATGATGCTTAGTTTTTGAATACTGTTTAGATTTAGCCTTTTAAAATTCTTTTGGGCCAGCTGACTGGTGCGGTGGTTAAGAGCTGGCTTGGGAAGCCAGCGGCCCCAGTTCGGGTCCCACCTATGAGGGCCAGTGACACTGCCCTAAAAAAAAATAAAATAAAATAAAATTCTTTTAACATCCTAAGTTAAATTGAAATTGAAATGAGGCCACTTCCTATTTCTTGGATATATCAGTGTTTTTGGCCTGTTTCATCATGGACCTTGGTGATTATAATATTGGATATTTTGTTGACCACAGATTTGTAGATGTTTCTTGTAAAATAAAACAGTGTTTTCTTCGAAAAACCTATAAGTTGGGCTTCTAACATACAGATGATAGAGTATAAGCTTATTCCTATGAATACTTTCTATAAAATGTTCAACCCATCATTAAAATACTGTAGCTGAAAGTACAGGTATTTTACTTTCGGTATGCTTAATGAAGGAAACCTGTCTGGTTCTAAAAATACAGGCACAAGTTAATATATTAGTGGTATAATAATCTGACACTTAGCCTCTTCACTTAGCTGTGTGTTAGGTATATTTTCATAGTCCATGTGCCCTTTTCTTTTCTTTTACATGTATTTGTAATGGGTAAGGAGAAAATATGAATGGTGAACAACGTAATTATGAAGCACCATTGCATTATGTTAATAGAAATGATACAAAGCAGAATTTACTTCTCAGAACAGTTTTAAGATATTCAAATACAAATATCCTCAAATATAAAAATAAACTAACCAGATGAGGCCAGAGGGCCTTGCCACACCAAAAAATGCGTTTTAAAATTAATATCAATTATCCCCATATATTTCTTATCTCAGGGCACCTTATATCAGCTTTTTTTAGTGCTATGCCATTAATGTGTGTTGTTTATTTATGGAGTTGTTTATACAGGTTGGTATAGCTGAAGCTACTGAGAAGTCATCAGATTCTGGATATTTTGAAGGCTGATCTAACAGTATTTATTGATGGGTTGGATATGGGGGTACAAGAGAAAGGAGCCCAAGAAGACTTCAAGGCTTCTGATCTGAGCAGCTAGAAGGATAGAGGAGCCATTAATTGAAATGAGGAAAGCCTGTAGAGAAGAGCAGGTTAATAGGATTGAAAAATAGTAGTTAGTTCTGGACATGTTGTGAATTAGATGTCTCTTAGACCTCCAAGTCTAGCTATTGTATGATCAGTTGCTTATATGAACCTGGAGTTCAGGGGAGAATTTTGGCTGGAGATTATAAAAGTGGGGAGGCCTCTAGATGGTATTAAAAACCATGAGTTTGGATGTGGTCACCAAGGAAATGTGTGTAGCTTAGAGAAAAGGTCTAAGATCTGATCCCTGCGGCACTTCAACATTTAGATTTTGGGGAGATGAGGAACTAACAAAGGGGACTGAGAAGAACAAGCCAGTGAGGTGAGAGAAAAACCAGGAATGTGGTATCTCAGAAGTCAAGTGAAGAAAGTAATCACAGAAGCATGGTCAATTATATCAAACTTTCCAAGTAAGACGAGGGCTGAGAATTGACATTTGTTTGTGGCAACATGGGAGTCATTAGTGACTGACAGGAATGGCGATAAAAGCCAGATTTGGAGATTTCCAGAGAGTGGGAAATGAGGAATTTGAGCTAGCCATTATATACAGTTCTTTTGAGGAATTTTGCTACAAAAGGTAGTAGAGAAATCGGACAATAGCTAGAAGGTGTTATAATCAAGATATACTTTTAATTTAATTTTTAAGGGAGAAATTATAACGTGTGCTGATGGGAATGACCCATGTATAAAAGGGAAATTGTTGCTGGACCATGTATCCTTGAGTAGGAGAGAAGGGATGGCATCTAGTTAGTGCATAAGTTAACAGTATGAGGTAGATGTTCATTTATACATTTATTCAGAATCAAGCAGCTATTAGGTCCCAGGCACTGTGTTCAGTGTTGGAAATAAAATGAGAAACAAGTTGTGAGTTCTCTGCTGACATGTAAATTGAACCCTTTTGCTGGTGCTATGCCCAGATGAAGATATTGAGACTCACTGATGAAGAAACTTGCTCAAAGTAACTAAAATGTAGATTTGAATCCAACATAATTTGAAACTCACTGTTCCTCACATTTTCCCTACCTTCGTAGCTATCACCCTGCCACGCCAAGCCACATCATCCTTTGCCTGGATTGCCTTGTTAACCTGACTGCCAGCCTGTTTCTCTATACAGTCCATTTTCTACCCAGCTACCAGAATGAATATTCCTTTTAGAACATAAAAGGAACACTCATTGTTTGCTCAAAACTCGCTGATGTCTTCCCAACACATTTGAAATAAAACTCAAAACGCCTAACCATTGGTTGAACATAATCTGGCCCCTGTTCTCTCTTTCTCAGCACTGTCTCCTGTGTGAACCCGGTATTCCAGTCACTGGTCTATTTGCTGTTCTTAAACTATGTCAGTTGTACTCCCACCTTTTTCTACTTGTTTCCTCACCTTACGCTGCTCTTTCTCAGATTTTTATTTAATTTTCTCTCTTTGGTTCAGATTCACCTCATTAAGAAGGCCCCCCTAATTAGAATACAGACTCTGCCTCATCGTTTATCCCCTTTCCTTGCTTTTTTGTTAGCTTTTAACACTCCTGAAATGACAGTGTTTATTTTTGAATGTCTTAGACCTTCTCTGTGGCGTTCACTGTATCTGCAGAAGACTACATGGCACATGAGTTCGAGGTGTATGCAATTCCATGTCTCATGAAGGGTTGGTTTGTCTCAGGAGAGGGAACCAGTTGTCTATATAGGCTAGGCATTATGCACTAGAGAAACTTCAAGCCGATACTTAAAAGATTAATTGGATATGGGTGGGAGTGTGTGGGGCGAATTAAAAATATCTGAGATTTTTTTGATTATGGGAGTATTATTTCCTCAGTCATCTTGCGGGGGCAGCAGAGATAATGTTCTTCCAAGAGAAATGACGAAAAATCAGAGGAGCCGGTTGACAACGGTGGGTTTTAGTTACTTTGATTTTTAGAAAAAAGGAATCATTTGTTATAAACATATCTTTATTGTGGAATATTTATTAAAAGAAAAAAATAAAATTCAAACACATTTTTCATGCATTGATAGCTACTATTATTATTCTGAAACATAATCACCCTTATCCATACATCTATATTCAAAGAACAAAATTTAGCACCATTAGACTTACTGATGATTTGACGTAAAATCTGGATAATCAAAAGGAAATGTTTTAATAGGCAATTGGAGGTATCTGGGAGATGACTGTATAGTTGTAGGCTTTGGGAATGGATATGATCTTTAAAAGTAAAGGCTAGAGGATAGAGCCATAACTTTGGGAAACACATAGATTATTATTAGCTGGATAGAAGAATCGCCATGGAAAAGGTAGAGAAGTAATTCAAGGTAAGAAGACCCAGGTTAGTGTGGGTTCTAAAGACATAAGGGAAGATTTTCAGAAGGTAGTGTCACCAGTGTTAATGCTTGTTGAGAAAGTGAGGGTGATGAGATTGACGAAGGACTTGAATTTGGTCATTGGAAATCCGTTAGTGACATTTGGGCATATAGTTTAATGTTAGAGGAAAAAGACAATTTTAGAGTTAAAGAGAGCATAGATAGATGCCAAGTGCTTTTCAGAGTGAGTTTCATTAGAACGATGGTTCTATAGAGATAGCATTCAGATCATGCCTTAAATGTCTTATACTTCTGTGTAGCTGCACAGTACTAAGCATATAGTAGATGTGTTGAAAAGAATAACTAGGGGTGAAGTAAAATATGGGGCATGTGTTTAAAGCATGTGCCAAAAGTCAAAGGAAAGGTATATAATGTAAGCCAAAGTACGGGTTTTTTGTTTGTATTTTGTTTTGTTATGGGAAATTTGACATGCTTTCAAGGCAGGAAGGAACCAGTGGAAAGGAAAGGATATACTGAACAAAACAGAGTTGAAGAAACAAAGGTTAATTATTTCTAGAAGGTAGTGAGAAGAAATGGGCTTATTTATTAGGGTTAAGGTGTTTACCTTGGAAAGGAAGTAAATCTCTTTCTGGGAGGTATGAAGAAAAGAAGTGAAAATAGAGACTGAGAAAAGTTTTTAAGGCTGAGAGGAAAGAATATGATGAAACCAGTAACTTTCCCAGATGACCTTAGAATGAGATTTAGTGAACGAGGATTGGAGACTTTAAGGCAGTAGAAGAATTGTATGAGAATCATGCTAGAAATTCAAAAGAAGACTTCAAATTTTACTAGATAGCAGTGAAGGTGAATCGGATTGTTTTGAAAAGGATTGTGTTAAGGTGGCATAACTGTTACAGAGCTTAACATCAGAAACTCAATATCCTGGATAATTTTGACATCTTTTGGATTGCTATTATTATTTCTTAATCAGCTGATTTTTCAGAATATGAAATATTCATGTATAAGAGTTTGACTTGAAAATTCACCTCTCATGCAAACACGAATTTACTCAGACTATGGATTGCAAATGTTTTAACAGGAAGGATTGTTCTTAATGTTGCTGACACAATGGAAACTAAGAAAATTGTGGTCTGATAATAAATACAGAGGGTTTCTGATTACTTAATTCTAATTTATCATTGTATATTATAATTTAATCCTGTATAATTTTAATTAAAATAAGACAGGAAATCTTCATATGGTGAAGAATTTTTTCATACCTTAAAATGTAATATTTTGATAGAGAAAGGGATGGATTATAACATTGGGGTTTTAAATAGTAGAGATCTTAGAATTGGGAAAACTTGAGAAAGACCACATCAATCTTTTATTCAGTGGTTTCTATAACAACACAGAGACATATTTCCATGAAGATACATGTACATACATGACCTTTATTCTGTGTTTTTTTTTTAAGAAAAAGACAAATTATAAATATTCAAATTCTGGTTAGTACAAATTTTGCATGCTTTTATTAATCAGTTTCCATTTTTCAACGTAGAATATTCTATGTTGGTGACTCTAAAGTCATTATAATAAAAATTAGGGTTAGCTCTGCAAGATTCAAATTGTCCCCATTCCTTCTTAACCATCTTTGTGTCCCTTACCCCTAAAGAAAAGGCAACTAGGCTTTATGACTCTAAAATCAAATGCTTACATTGGGATTCTAATACAGAATTTTTATTTCAGGTCTTTGTAGGTAAAATACCAAGAGATTTATATGAGGATGAGCTGGTGCCCCTTTTTGAAAAGGCTGGTCCCATTTGGGATCTACGTCTTATGATGGATCCACTGTCTGGTCAGAACAGAGGGTATGCATTTATCACCTTCTGTGGAAAGGAAGCTGCACAGGAAGCTGTTAAACTGGTATGTGATAAAACAGATACCCACCTGTCCAGCAAGACATTATTTGAGAGGATTACCTCAATTAAAACTGTTTGCAGTTAACATTGTTTTATTTTCTTTAGTTTTTGCTTTGAATGTTTTTATATTGACTGAATTGGTATGTGACCTTGGCTCTACTTTGTTTTCTGATGATAAAAGTATAAAAGAAATGAAAATATCCAAGAAATAATGTGTTAGAGAAAGTTGCCCATAATTCTAAAAAGTTATTCACTACAGTAATTAGTATCTAACGTTTCATTTGAATATCTGGCTTCTGCAGGTCTCTTGATTTTACACAAAAAGGATGTCAATTCTTGCTGTTAAAACTTCAGGATAGGATTCTTATGAAGGTTGGGATGGGTTCTGGAAAACAATAGGAGACAGTGACTTTAGGACAATTCAAGAAATGGTTGTGAATCTTTATTTTTGTCAGAGCATAATCATACTATTTGTTTATTTTCTAAGTACACTGTATATTCTTTTCTCTTGGTTTGTTGGAAAAGTCATAACGTATTTTTTCTGTTTTCAGTTGCAAAAATGTGTCATGACTTTCCCGACAACCCAATATTTTTTTGTTTCCAGGCAGGCCTTCAGTCCTCTTTGTCTTTAATCCTTCTTTCTGTTTTATAACCAGTCTTCTAGTAATTCTTTTCTGTAGGGCCTTTTACTCTGTTCTTACTTCATAATAGTAGTAGTATTAGCAGTAATAGTAACAAAGTTCTGCAAATTAAGTATATCTACAATCCTACTATATTAAGATACAACCATCTGTAACTTGAAATAACAATAACATTGTTTTTTGGCATACTCTTTTGCCAGACTCTAAAGGCCTCATTTAGTCTAGTTCTTGTCCTTCTAGAACGGTAACCTCTTGCACCAAGCCTTTTGGTTTCATTAGTTACCTCTAAATTAGGTCCACTCCATCTTGACCCAGATTTTAGTTTTTATTATGGACTTTTCCTTACAGTTTGTTTATTTCATATCGAGAAGTTTTCAAAGCTTTATTTCTACATTTCTGGCAATGTATGGATGATTTCATTTTTTAATAATAACTGCTAGTAAATAAATGGGTAAGTAAGGTTAAAGCGTGAAGCTAAAGTTTATTAAGGAAACCATCATTTAGTGATTTAAAAATATTTTTTATCCCCATCATTTCATATAATTTTGAAAGTATTGTGTTTGATACGCAGTTTAAAACTGTATGTATATATTTAAAATTCTGTTTTGTGTAGAATGTGAAGTTCTAAATTTCTTTTGCATTGATTAAACGTAGTTGTTACCCTTTATTATTATTATTTTGCCTATGACGTATCTATATCTAATTTAATTTCCAAGGGCCCTGATTAATCAATCTCTGGTACTTTTTCTGAAATTCTCTGGAAAATTTTTAGATAGATACAATTGAAATATGAAATAAGATATTTTTAAAAAATGAAGTGAATAACTTGAGTCATTTGTATATGGAGGAGCAGTGAACTAAACTACAATGAGAGTAACAAGTTTAAAAGCACCCATTTACATTGTGGTGAGCCTGTGGGAACTCTTGAGTTCATGAAGCAGGGAATGTTTGACCTTAAATTGTTGAATATTTTAGATTGAGATCAGTTGTCCTGAGTTTGGGGTGGTTGTGGGGTGTCTGGCTCTTTTCTTCCTTGCAGTGTGACAGCTATGAAATTCGCCCTGGGAAACACTTGGGAGTGTGCATTTCTGTGGCAAACAACAGGCTTTTTGTTGGATCAATTCCGAAGAATAAGACTAAAGAAAACATTCTGGAAGAATTCAGTAAAGTCACAGGTAAAACAAAAATGTATTTAGAAGTTAGTTTTGGGATATCTGTGGTACTATTTATAAGTGCAAAAAAAAGGTGGTGTATGTTAATCTAAAAATGCAAAGGTATCAGTGTCTAAATTGCCTCCTTTCTGCTGTATAGTGGTTTGGACTAAAGCAAGTTCTCTCATATCCATAATGTCCCCTTCACTTCTTTGCCTTAATAGAACCTTGGTTTTTGCCAGAGCCTTTGCCCTCTAGCCCTCAACGGAAAGGTTTTCTGTGATGTTCAGTGCGCTTTAGGACTGAGGAATGAGAGTTTTTATCTTCTTCCTTCCTGTTGTCTCATCTACAGTAGATCAGATTTTTCAAAATTCCCAATTCTAAATTCATGGAATTGATTGAGAAGTACATTTTATATCACATATCTATCTACATTTATGTATATAACTGAAAGAAAATGGAATGAAACCATACTTTTACTTATACATGACTTAGTATGATATTTCCTATTTCATTTTTTAAAATGATGATGGAGATCCACTAAATGCCAGCTATGGTTTAATGAATTGTTTTAGATCATTACTTCCCCTTATAAAAACCATTATTCCTTTACATTTTTGTCATCCAGACATACTGTACTTTTTTCTTGCTTCAAGTTGTCATCTATTGCTCTTCTGGTTTCAGTCTTTCATTAAGTGAAGATTGATTGCCTCTGGCTCACAGTCTTCCTCGTCTGCCCTAAATTGACTTATTCTTAATACTTTTAACATCTATGTGGATGAACCATCTAACACTCCTAGTTTTTTATGACCAAACTCATTTTCAGTACTTTTTTTTTCAGCACTTCCACATCCAGATCACATTTGGGATCTTGTCGCCACCCATTCTAGCCACTCTGGAATCTAGACCTCTAGCATCCCACTTTGTAACCGCTGCTGCTGTCCATCATAATTGTGTTGGTCAGATATCCCTGATGGCACAGTTCTTTGACCTCATCACTTTTTTATTACCTACCAGCTCCTCTCTGGTTTCTTATACATTTATTCATTCTTTCTCCAAATGTTTATCCAGTGCTTATTAAGTGCCGACATTGTGCTATGTACTGGGATACAGTGGTAAATAAAAAAGATCTGTTCCGGGCCGGCTGAGTGGCGCAGTGATTAAGCACTGGCTTGGGAAGTCAGCGGCCCCGGTTCGGGTCCCACATATGAGGGCCAGTGACACTGCCCTCAAAAAAAAAAAAAAAAAAAAAAAAAAGATCTGTTCCTTGCCCTTGTAGAAAACTTAAAATCTTGGAAAGGAGATAAAACAAAAAAATTAAATATTTACACATTGTGGTAAGCATTGAAAGAGAGAAATAAAGGGTATTTACAATAGAGAATAGCTACTATCCCAGTTTTGATGATTATGGAAGGCTTTTCATCCAAGACATGAAGAATGAGGAGGATGTAGCATATAAAGAGCAAAGGGATGTGCATTCTAAGAGAGTAAGTAACACGTGCCAAGGCTTTACGGCAAGAACAAACTTAGTGTATTAAAGTAACAGTGTTGGGCCGGCCAAGTGGCACGGTGGTTAAGCGCTGGCTTGGAAAGCCAGCGGCCCCGGTTCGAGTCCCACATATGAGGGCCAGTGACACTGCCCTCAAAAAAAAAAATAAATAAATAAAAATAAGGTAACAGTGTTTCTTAAAAATAGAATTATGGGTAGACTTGAAGAATTAGGGGTAAAGATGAAGTAGGCAGGGCTTCAGTAGACCATGTAAGGAGTTTGGATTTTATTGTAGTTATAATGAGAAGGTATGTGAAGGTCTTAAGCAGGGAATAACATCTGTTTCATGTTTACAGAATATTATTCCTGCTATTATATGCATAATGGCTTAGAAAGGGATACAAGTAGAAGCTTTCATAGGAGTTCAGATAGAAGATTGGACTAGAGTAATAGCAGTGGAGGTGCAAAAGATATGGAGATGCAAAAGATAGATTGGCTGGGCATTGGGTAGGGGAGATGAAGTAAAGAAAGAAAAGCAAGAATGAGTCTTCAGTTTCTAGCTTGAACCTGGGAGATGGTACTGTTTATTAGATAGGGAAATTTAGAGAAAACTGATTTTGGGAGCGGTTCTACAGTTTTGAACATGTTAAATTTAAAATGTCTTTAAATCTGGGCTAGAAATAAAATCTTAAGCATTCTTAAGGATATAGTAATTTAAAAAGTAGGAAAGATGAGGGTACAGGACTAAGACCAGAGGAACACCAATATTTAGCAGTTATTTTCATTCTTCGTAAAAACAGTAACTTTTAAGTTAGATGTAAGGACAGTTTTTGGTCATGATTAGTTGTTGAATGTCATTTCTCTTGGATTTATATTAATTTGGTTTTTAAGTTCCATCGTAGTGTTTTCATAAATTATAAGGTCATGTTGTATCATTCTAAAACATTGTAGAATGTCATATGTCAAAATACAGTAGTTGGACCAGTTGTTTATGGCTTTATCTTCATGATCCCTAAAATTAAAACATAAAATATTGTCCCAAACCGTATATCTAATGCTGATTTAATTGTCTACTAGTTTATTAGTGAATCATTTTGAGGCTTCTTCAGTTATTTTTGTTCTTCAGCAAGTGGATTTAGGTCTGCCTAATCGCTAGATGTGTGGTGGATGCTTTTGGCTTATTTATCTGGCTGTTGGTTTAACAGAGGGTTTGGTGGACGTTATTCTCTATCATCAACCCGATGACAAAAAGAAGAATCGGGGGTTCTGCTTCCTTGAATACGAGGATCACAAGTCAGCAGCACAAGCCAGACGCCGGCTGATGAGTGGAAAAGTAAAAGTGTGGGGAAATGTAGTGACAGTTGAATGGGCTGACCCTGTGGAAGAACCAGATCCAGAAGTCATGGCTAAGGTAAATGCAGTTGCTTGGGATGGGGGTGCGGGTCTCATTTACACATTATACTTAGAAAGAAGCTCAACCTTTTTACGTTTCATAATAAATACAGCGTGTAGCTCTTGGTCTTAACTATTTAGGCAAGGACCTGCCTCAACACTAAACAGCCTACCTTGGTATCCAGGAATTTTCATTAACCATCCCATTTCCTGCAGATTAAATGTACCGAAGGAACTGAAATGAAATGCCTCTGATTAAGTATTTGTATACACACTGAACGCTTGTTTAGTGTTAGGCATTATGAGGGATACACAGATTTTTAAAAAGGGAATCAAGACAAGGTCTTATTGAGTAAAGAGAGAAGTAAAGTTTGGGAGATCATGAACTATAGTCTTCATTGACTATACTGTGACTTTCATTACATGGCCCATGAATCATTTTATTTAGATTTATATCTAATTTTTCTTTTTTTCCCCCCAAATCTTTTTTATTAATGAAGCTCCCTTAGAGAATTGTGCCTATGACAAAAGGCAAAGGTTACCAAGTTTGCTGTTAACATGGTACTGGCAAAGTATGCATGGCAAATCCTGTAGGGACCTCACTTTCCTCCTGTGTCCTAGGCTTGCATTGCCAAGATCTTTGCCTGGTAAATGGTGGCAAAGATCATGAATCCTGGTTCTTAGGCTTTCCTTTGGGTGACCCCTGGGACTAAAGGAACACAGAATTGCATCTCTGCTCCTTTTAGTGAGTTTTTGAGGATTTTAGCATATGTGTTTTCACTTCTCAGGGAGACGGCAGCTCAGTAGATGGCCATATATTAGTGGTTGATTCTTCTGGACTGAGAAGTGTTTTCCTCAAGCTTTTTATTCCAGGTTCTGGAAAGGCAGTCCTCACTTTGATTGGTTTGGAGGACAGCCCCAATTTATACTCTAGTGTGATAAAGTTTTCATATGCAAAAATGTCTTTGGGTGAGGCAGAGAACATCCATTGAGAATGAACCAGAGAGGCTCAGATGTGCTCCTCAGTATCTGTTTCTGACATTCTTTGAGTAGATGGGTATCTATGACAGGGACTAGGAATCTAAATAGCCCTGATTTTTATATTTCTTTACTAGGTTGATTTCAGTTTCATTTGTTTCTTCTAATACAGTTGTGACTTTGGGGGCAAACCTATGAACTTGGGTGTCATCTGTTTTATTGGGGTTGGGTAAATACCTTCAGATGCCTTACAACTTTGAATCTACCTTATAGAAATTAAGTGTAGCCTGTATTGCTTATCTATAAAAGCATTTAAAAAACAGCATTATAGATATATTACACGTAGAAGAGGGGAATAAAATCCCCAGAAAATCTTAAGTAGAGCTACTAATTTGCTTCTTGACCACTTTTCACATACCTCTGGTAACCTTTCACATTGAAATATATCTTAAATCTTTTTATAGGGTTAGAAAACCTCACACTTTTATTCTAGTAACTGTTCTTTCTGGATCAAAAACAAGTTTCAGAATGAAGAAAGAAGACCTGAATAATCTTGACTGAATACTGACTCCTTTATTGTTTTCTAATGGGGAGTTTACCCAATAGAGCAAAGCTTCTGCTGTTACTTCATTCTGTCAGAGTTACAATTTATTGAAGATCTTTTATCAACTTGGGTCAGTTTTATAACCAAATGGAACCTGAAAGCCTAAAAGTTTCTTTCTTAACACAATTCCAACAGTTTTTATATAGTATGTTATGATTTCATCCCAGAAAAGAAGAAAAGATCCATGTTGAGTTAACAAAAGAAGTAAATCGCTAGAAGCCTATCTAATGTAGGGTTAGACCTCAATATTGACAACATTGAGAAAAATGAAGGAGATAGAGGTGGAGAATGTTAAATATTTTTCGCCCATTGAATTATCTTCTCCCCAAATCTTTTTTATTCATATAGTTCTTAACCTCAGGCAACAATTTGTTCAGTGGATATGTTAGGTTGTTTTGTTTGTTTGAATAGGTAATATATTTCCTTAGCTCAGCAGTCAAGACAGAGAGAAGACTCACTTCAACCCCTAGCCCCAGCTACCATATCCCCCTTGGTTCCTTTAGGCATCCAGTTTTAGTAGTCTCTAATTTATCCTTTTAGTATTTCTTTAGGCAAATACAGTGTGTGTGTGTGTGTGTGTGTGTGTGTATACACACACATACATATATACATATACATATATATATATATCTCCTTACTTTCCCTACGTCTTACACAAGTGTTTGCTGGTAACTTACTATATGCACTGAACTATATTTGTTTTATTTACCATTCTATTTCATCAGCTCTAAGAAAGGTATACCATTTTTACATGTGCCACTAAGAAATTATAAAATGTTGCCATTAAACCATGACACAGTGCTTACCTATCACATTGACTGTAAGTTGGATCCCCATTTCGGACATGAAAAAGTATATTACCAAGAATGTATCCTGGCAATTTCTCCATATCAGCTCTTAGAGCTCTCCTTCATTTTTGTGTGGCTACATAATATTCCTTTCTGTGGATGTGTTGTGCTTTATTCAACCAGCTGTACATTGGGTTGTTTCTAGTCTTTTGTTATTATACTGTAATGAATAAGCTTGTATCATGTCTGTTGATACAAGTGCAGATATACCTGTAAGATAGATTCTCATGAATAGAATTGTGAGCCAAAGGGTAAATACATCTGTTGTTATTAAGATTGCCATATTCCCCTCTGTAAGATGTGTACCATTTTACCCTCTACCAGCAAAATACAAGAGGCCTATTTTCCTCATCGTCAATATAGTGTATGGTCAAACTTTTGGATTTTGCCAGTCTGATAACAAATGGTATCTCAGCTGTTAAGATTTTTCTTCTCTTACCATGCAGGAGTTTTAAGTTTTTACTATGTTAAAGGGCCATTTGTGTTTCTTTTTATGACCATATAATTATGAATTTTGTCTATTCTTCTATTCAGTTTTTCTGTTGAGTTTTTTTCTTATTTTCTGGAGCTCTGATACAAGAGATTAACTCTGGTATATAAATTGTTTTGTTTTTTTACTTTGCTTGTAGTATTTTTTTTTTTTTTGCAATGTTGAAGTCATCTAGTTTAAGTAGTTCAATTCATTAATTGTAGATTTATAGTTTATAGATTTTAAGTCACGAAGCCTTCCCTAGTGTGAAGTGGTACATAACATTATTGTAATAGTGTTTCCCCCTTCCCCCATCCTTTTGTGGAGTGTTTTGTTGTTGTTGTTGTTGTTGTTTTTTGTCTGTTTGGAGTTTATCCTGGTATACAGTGTGAGATACAGGTCCAGCTTTTATCTTTACCCAGATTAACACTACACTGATTAAATGATTGAACTATTATAGTTTGTTATATCTGGTAGGGCTAGTCTTTAAATTTTGTACTTAATCTTTTTCGTAGTTATTCTTGTTTGTTTGTTTTTTCATATGAATTTTAGAATTAGCTTATTCAAGTCTAAGAGAGGAAAAAAGGAAAACTTGTTTTAGCGGGGGACTTAGGGACCATGTTAAATTTGTAATTTAAGCTACTATTAATTATGTGTTCGTTTCTTGAAGGTCCTCTTCACAGTGGTAGGTATGATAGGGCAGGAGAAGGAACCAATAACTTATAAATTGGTAACTAATGTCAGAATCATTTTGTTGGTAGTTTTTATGTCTATGCCTTCTATGATAGCACCTAATGTTTTAGAGAAGAAAAGCCTATGCCATGAAAATAAGAAGAAATACTTGAAGAGCACCTAAAATTAAGTAGCCAATTTTGTATATTTGTTGTATTAGGTGAAAGTTTTATTTGTGAGAAACTTGGCTACGACAGTGACAGAAGAAATACTGGAAAAGTCATTTTCTGAATTTGGAAAACTTGAAAGAGTGAAGAAGTTGAAAGATTATGCATTTGTTCATTTTGAAGACAGAGGAGCAGCTGTTAAGGTAGAAATTTTGCTTCTTGATATTTGAATTCTATGTTGAAACTTGCTAACTACATAAAAGTAACTTTAAAAATGAAATAAAATTGGTTTTCAGCTTTGCCACGCTCTGGAACTTTCTTTTAATAATCTCTGTGCAGTGGTAGTAGTGTAACAGGTAAGACTCCATATTTCAAAGCCTGATTATTACTAACTGGATTTGTGATCTCAGGCAAGTTATTTTAAATTTCTGCATTGTTCTTGTAAGCCTAAACTTTGATAGCAGGATGCCCTGGAATATTGCAAGGTATAGTAATTAGCAGCTGTAAATACTACACAGGTAATAAATATATTATAACTACTTTGTTTATCTCGGTTTGTGGGCCTATGAAAGAAACTGAGTGATGTACATGACTTTACATACATGTTTAATTCACTAGATGTGTTCTGAGGAAATGATTAGTTCTTCATAATTTTGCCTTTCGTTACTGATTTTTTTTTTTTTTTTTTAAAGATTTTATTGGGGAATTGGCGGAGGGGAACAGTGTTGGGGAATCGGGGAAGGGGAACAGACAAGTTGCTGTCTTTTTGTTCTTCAGTTTAGTTGCGGAGGATGTTGCTTCACTGTTGGTATCGTCATTGCGCTCTTCCCGGATGAGGCAGATCGGTCGCTGGCCTCTGGATGTCGCTCACTGTGGCTATTGGCAGCTCACGCTGGCTGCCAGCCGCTCACGCTGGCTGCGGGCCACTCACTGTAGCCTATAGCAGACCACTGCAGCAGGGGCTGCAGCCCACACCATCACCGGGGCTCACACAGCCCAGCTCCAGGTGGAGCTGTTGTTAGCTGTAGAGGGCAGTGTCACTGGCCCTCATGTGGGATCTGAACCGGGGCCGCTGGCATCCCAAAACCAGCGCTTAACCAATGCGCCACTCGGCCGGCCCTCGTTACTGATTTTAGAATTCTATGTTTTGCCAGTTTTGATAGTTGTTAGATATTTCTTGCATATAATAGTTGATTTATTCCTTGATGATAGTAATGAAAAGTGTGAAAAAGGTGTTTTCATATGGCTTCTAGAACATAAAACCTGAATACTCTGCTGTTTTCTGTTGATAATGGATCAGCACCATCTTCGATGGGTGAAATTTCCAGGTTCTTCTTCCTCTTGTTCTCTTTCCTTTCGTGGGGAAAACACTAAAAGCTTTTTTATGTAATTTGGGAAGATCAATCTAAAATCCTCAGTTACTCAGGCTTGGTTCTTTTTCTACATGTTCTGTTGATGGAGTGGTGCCACCTCTTAGCTGAGCAATTTTTGCTTCCTGCCCAGGGTACTGCTTTTAATATGCCTTAAAGAAGAGTCTGTGACTAGTTAGAATTTATTGCTTTGCTTTTTGATGGCAGCTACTTGATTAGTGAGACAATACTGCTTATAAAATTCACAGCTTAGTTCAGAATTTAATGTTTGCCTTCAAAATTGCTAGCAATATGGGCCGGTCGAGTGGCGCAGTGGGTTAAGCGCTGGCTTGGGAAGCCAGCGGCCCACCCGGTTCGGGTCCCACATATAAGAGCCAGTGACACTGCCGTCAAAAAAAAAAAAAAAATTGCCAGCAATATGAAACACAGATAATAAATTTATACCTTCTAACTATTCCTTTGACTCAATTGGTATTAAATAACTGGTTTATAAAAACTGTTAGGATGGGGCCGGCTGAGTGGCTCAGTTGGTTAAGAGCTCGCTCAAGAGTGCTAGCTGATGGGCCGGCCGAGTGGCGCATCGGTTAAGCGCTGGTTTTGGGATGCCAGTGGCCCCGGTTTAGATCCCACATGAGGGCCAGTGACACTGCCCTCTACAGCTAACAACAGCTCCACCTGGAGCTGGGCTGTGCGAGCCCCGGTGATGGTGTGGGCTGCAGCCCCTGCTGCAGTGGGCTGCCATAGGCTACAGTGAGTGGCCCGCAGCCAGCGTGAGCGGCTGGCAGCCAAGCGTGAGCTGCCAATAGCCGCAGTGAGCGACATCCAGAGGCCAGCGACCGATCTGCCTCATCCGGGAAGACCGCAATGACGATACCAACAGTGAGGCAACATCCTCCGCAACTGGACTGAAGAACAAAAAGACAGCAACTTGTCTGTTCCCCTTCCCCGATTCCCCAACACTGTTCCCCTCCACCAATTCCCCAATAAAATCTTCAAAAAAAAAACAAGAGTGCTAGCTGAGCTCTGAGCAACAGCTGTTCGATGCCAGCCCGAGCTGAGTTGCCGTTGAACTGCCAACAGGTGGCAGGATGGCTCAGCTAAAAAAAAAAGAAAAAACTGTTACGATGGTTTGCCGAAGAAGTCTATGCACTTATAAAACTTGTAGCTCAACAACTAGGAATTGCATACGTAGGGATGGTGGGGTAAGAGAGGCGGTGCTCCATTCTTTTGTTTATACTGAGACACTTCAGTTTCTTTTAGGTAGCCAAAAGCTGAGGTGGTAAAGGTGGAAAATTAGTATCTGTAAAACTGACTTAATCTTAGTCTAGATACTTATAAATCACCAAGTGCTCTTTATGGATAGAGAATTTATGTAAGGAGGACAAAGTTGTATAGGAAAATAGAAAAGCTGTGGTGAGGAGGTGATACTTTGTTGCTGAGTTATCTGAACCTTGAAGTGTGGCAGAGGCTGTTAGGAGGAAGGCTGTTAGGAGGAACAGCATAAAGGACTAGATCATAGAATGCTTTTTGATTACTGTTTTCAGGTGAGTACTTGAGTCTTCATTAGTTCAGGTCTTTTCTGGACTCTGCTTTCAACTGTTCAGGCAGAGTATGTTCCAGGTTAAGTGTTGGGAGGGAAACCTAAGCTTTCTTTGGTCAGTTTCTCATTGAAGTTCACTGCTAACCTCATTTAGTAACCTCATTTGTGTTTCAAATCCATTAAATTTTTATGGAAGAACAGTGTAAGACTTACATGTTGAATGCCATGTGTTTTTTTAAAAATTTGAATCCTGTGAAGTGTGACATTTTTCCTATATGTGGATTTGCTTCTTTGGTATGACAGCTTTGAGGAGTTAGTTGTTTGGAATACAGCAGTAGAAAATTCTGGCAACTCTTTTACATTTTAAAATACAATAGTGGGGCATCAGCTTTCTTCTCAATATAGTTTAAGAGGGTAAGATTGAAGGAAACAAGTACTTTCTCGTGTTTTTTTACTTCCAGCTAGATTCATATATTGCAAATTAAAATATTTAAGTAAATTGTTTATTGGTGTAGTAACTGACACAGATATGTTTATGTAGTTATATTTTAAAGTACTGTTACTTGTATAATAAATTTATTTTTGTAATTTTGTGTAGGCCATGGATGAAATGAATGGCAAAGAAATAGAAGGGGAAGAAATTGAAATAGTCTTAGCCAAGCCACCAGACAAGAAAAGGAAAGAGCGCCAAGCCGCTAGACAGGCCTCCAGAAGCACTGCGTGAGTCTGCATTTTAGTAAATAGATCTTTGAACAGAGAATAACTTGATAACAGATATCAGGTTAATAAAACAAAATCAGGAAGAGCCTTGAAGTAAACTAATTTTTTTCTTTTCTCCCTTCCCTCCACTGTTAGGTATGAAGATTATTACTATCACCCTCCTCCTCGCATGCCACCTCCAATTAGAGGTCGGGGTCGTGGTGGGGGGAGAGGTGGATATGGCTACCCTCCAGATTACTATGGCTATGAAGATTACTATGATGATTACTATGGTTATGATTATCACGACTATCGTGGAGGCTATGAAGATCCCTACTACGGCTATGATGATGGCTATGCAGTAAGAGGAAGAGGAGGAGGAAGGGGAGGGCGAGGTGCTCCGCCCCCACCAAGGGGGCGGGGAGCACCACCTCCAAGAGGTAGAGCTGGCTATTCACAGAGGGGGGCACCTTTGGGACCGCCAAGAGGCTCTAGGGGTGGCAGAGGGGGTCCTGCACAACAGCAGAGAGGCCGTGGTTCCCGTGGAGCGCGGGGCAATCGTGGGGGCAATGTAGGAGGCAAGAGAAAGGCAGATGGGTACAATCAACCTGATTCCAAGCGTCGTCAGACCAACAACCAACAGAACTGGGGTTCCCAACCCATCGCTCAGCAGCCGCTTCAACAAGGTGGTGACTATTCTGGTAACTATGGTTACAATAATGACAACCAGGAATTTTATCAGGATACTTATGGGCAACAGTGGAAATAGACAAGTGAGGGCTTGAAAATGATATTGGCAAGATACGATTGGCTCTAGATCTACATTCTTCAAAAAAATTGGCTTAACTGTTTCATCTTTAAGTAGCAGTTTGCTGCCATTTGTATTGGGCTGAAGAAATCACTATCGTGTATATACTCAAGTCATTTTATTTTTTTCCTCTTTTCATAAGTGCTCTTGGACATTATTGGGCTTGCAGAGTTCCCCTATTCTGGGGGGTCACAATGCTTTTATCGTTTCAGGCTTCATTTTAGCTTCAAAACAAGCTGAGCACACTGTTAAATCATGATTTTGCAGAACCTTTGGTTTTGGACAGTTTCACTTTTGGATTTGAGATAGATTACATAGGAGTATGGAGTATGCTGTAAATAAAAATACAAGCTAGTGCTTTGTCTTAGTAGTTTTAAGAAATTAAAGCAAACAAATTTAAGTTTTCTTGTATTGAAAATAACCTATGATTGTATGTTTTGCATTCCTAGAAGTAGGTTAACTGTGTTTTTAAATTGTTATAACTTCACACCTTTTTGAAATCTGCCCTACAAAATTTGTTTGGCTCAAACGTCAAAGCCGTGACAATTTGTTCTTTGATGTGATTGTATTTCCAATTTCTTGTTCATGTAAGATTTCAATAAAACTCAAAAATCTATTCAAAACATTACCTATTTCAAATTCAATTGTGTCCTAAAACATTATTTTATTCGTAATCCTTGCAAGGAATATTGTTTTGAAACTATAACTGCCTATGTGAGTGATCAAATTCATGCAAAATTTCATGTCTATTCCAATATGTATTGTGGCTATCAGACTGAGGATTAGTCTAAATTCTAGTATTTATTCCAAATAGCACTTTATTTATTGGTGTTCTCTCATAGTCTCTTTTAATTTTGAAATTTTATCCTTTACTTTTATAAAACAGGTTTAAAGGCTTTTGAACATTCTTGCAGGCATTGGATAATTTATGTTAAATAAAATGGGGTTAGAGAAGCAGACTGCAATTTATTTTGACCCACATTCTTTCTATAGAGGATAATTTGTTGTCTGAAAACTTTATTTGCTGGATAAGTGAATGCATATGACAAGAAAAATGTTAGTATTGTGGCGTCAATTGCACTGCGGACTAAACTCAGTGTTAGTGTACATGATGGGGACTACCACTTTGTTACTGGTTTAGGAATATAATTTTCTATTGCTATGTAAATTTGCTTTGAGAAACACTTGCCTTATAAGAGAGGCTTAAAAATATCTAGTAGACATAACTTCTGAATTTCTGTTAATACCGCTTATTTTTATTTTTTTACTCTCCCTAAAGTTTTTGTTGGTCAAGGCATAACATCTGTTTCCCTCTTTCCTTTAGAAATTCTGATTTATTATAATAACTTTTTTGCTTGAGAATAAGAGGAACAAAAGAATCCAAACTTTACAGTGCAGAAAAGTCTGGATCACTTTCAAATTACCATAAAATTTTCCCTTTTGTTTTGTTCTTAGGTGGGTCTAAAGTGTTTTTAAATTATAAAAATAGCATTGGGGAATAATTAAAACGGATATACCTTTATTTTGTACTTTGTTCCTGTTTGGTGTCAGCAGTATTAGATTTAAAAATCATTAGTCACTTAATTTTTTGTGAGTTTGGCTCGATCATATTTTGGGTTTCATAGCATCTCTTGATTTCAAGTAAGAAAATACTTGTTGATGAAAGTATATCTTATTTCTCTTTAAAAGTGCACTTATGGGCCGGCCGAGTGGCGTGGTGGTTAAGCGCTGGCTTGGGAAGCCAGCGGCCCCGGTTCGGGTCCTACATATGAGGGCCAGTGACACTGCCCTCAAAAAAATAAAAAAATAAAAGTGCACTTACTACATAGTACAGTAAGTTAACAGGCATTAATACTCCTAGTATGTTTTTGTAAACTGATACAGTCTGTTTTAGAGTGGTTTCAAGTCAACATGGGTATCTATTTAGTAAAGCTTAGATCAGTTGTTTTTCTTATGCCCATGTGTACAAGTGAAGACACCAAACATTCCTTAAATGCTGCTTTTAAACTTTGAAAATACAATTTGAAGCTATAAATCTAAATTAGGCTTAAATAAAACCCTGATTTTTCTTGGAAAGAAGAAGGGTCTACAAATAAAATTTGAGTTGTTTGTATTTCTTAAAAGTTTTATGGTACCACCTACAAAGTTGTCAAAATTAGGACTGGGAATAGAAGTGATTATGAAAAAGTAATTTATTGTGCTCCCCCCACCCATCCTAAAATACAAACCTTAGATAAAAACATAAGAACAAAACTTGGGTTTCATGTGAAAGTCCTTTTAATTGCGAATTATATTTTACTCTCACCAACTAAAAATATATCAATAGAAATGTTCCTCTAATATTTGCTTTATAGGTTTTTTTGGTGGCTATTTTATATAACAAGAAAACAACTTTATGAACATTAAATCTCACTTTAGAGCTTTTAGAGCTTTTGTTGATGTCTTGTAAACTATTGCTGTAGCAGCATTCAGAGAAAATAGATTCAGAGCTCAACTTTTCACAGAAATAAATCTAACAATCTAATATATAAACCTGAAAAATGTCAGTTGAGGGAGGTCTTTAGATTTGCATTAGGTGTTTTTTTAAATAGGCACAAATTATGACTTCTGAAAAACCTGATTTTCTGCACTCCTGCGATGTTTTTTTGTTCCCCAAACTAATTCATTTGGTTTTATTTATGAGCCTGCTACAGTAATGTGTATGTTGGGAAATAATATATACTTTATATTGAGGTAGAACTCTTCTTTGTAGGTACCCACCTGAGATTGACATAAATATACCCCTTCCCCATAATGGAATGCTAATTTTTATTTGATCACTCATTTATAGCAGTTGCTTAAATGTATGTATTTATATGATGGTGTTTTAATTTTTTAAAAGCAAAAACGTTCTAATAAGTTGCCAGATTCCTAGGAAATTCAAGTTTACTTGATCAATTGATATGGAAATTGAATTACTGTGGTTCTGTAGTTTTTTTAAAACAAAAGAGTTCAGCATAATTATTTTTCAGTTTTTAGTTACTAGGGTTATTCTGCATAAGAAAGCCCAATGCTTTCTGTTAGTAGATCATTTTTCTCTCATTTGACTTTGAAATCTGACTTAGTGAAATCTGACTTAGTGGTTAACTCTCTCTTTGAAATAGGTCAGCATGCATCAAAATAAATTATATACATATTTTAAATTCCAAAAGAGAAGGGACATAAAATTCCATTTCTAGTGTAAAGCCATATAATATTCTTGAAACTCATTACATCATTTGCCTCCTGCTCATTTGGATAATCATACCTACATTTTATTAATTGTGTATTATTTGTAAACCGAACCCTTCCAGTAAATACTTGCTATAAGGCTATTATTTGTCAATTATAAAGACTTCTAATTATGTTAAATTTGTTCTGATTTTCCAAAGACAATTTTATTAAACTGAGCTGTCCAGTATTCAAAGAAAACCAACTGAAGTGTGTGGAAGAAATGTTAATGTCCTTTATTACGTAGAGTCTGTTACTTGAGCAGTTATGAAAAAGCCTTATAGAAAGAGTGCGCTGGATTTATAAGTGTGTTTATGTTTCTCTAAGAATGAGAGCTTCTGTTAACTTAGTTCTGAGTAAGCTGGTGATTGGGTGACAAGACTAGAGAATCCAGAATGACAAATCCATTAACCAGGCATGTTTACTTTTGCATTAGAAGTTGGTTGATTAGTTCTTATTTTTGAAATGCAAACACCAAGCTTTAAAAATATTGCATATTTTATGTATTGGTCAGTAATTTAAATATAAATATTTAATTTGAAGTAGTTAACTTTTTCTAGAAAAGTTTTTTTTTCTTTTAAGATATATATATACATTTATATATATTTTTTATTTAGAGGTTACCAGAAGCTCTGGGTTTTTCGTTTTGTTTTTGTTTTTTAATCATTTTCAGATGTTATCCAGAAATCTGCAAGTGTACTTTTCCTGTTTTAACTCCTTCCTTTTATCACCTGACTATCAGGGAAGCGAGGTTGAGGCTGCCCTGACCTGACATGTCATGATGTCGACTTGCTAGGTGGGGTTCGCTGGGGACGAT
The DNA here is from genome assembly GCA_033961575.1 of Aselliscus stoliczkanus. NCBI lineage: Eukaryota > Metazoa > Chordata > Mammalia > Chiroptera > Hipposideridae > Aselliscus > Aselliscus stoliczkanus. The sequence goes on from CM066730.1 coordinate 166,849,223, forward strand.
AACCAGTGGAATTGTTGGTAAGAACTTTATTTTTTCCTATTTTTTTTTTAAAAATCAGTAGGGGTGCATTAAGTATGGGAGAATGCCCATATCCTATAAGTGGGCATTTATGTCAGCCTTGTAGAAAGATACGATTTTAATTTAAATAATTCTGTTCTTAACAGGAACATATAATAAGTACTTCATACTCTTTATGCTCAAATTGGTAGATTAGCAGGAAAGGCCTGCAAGTATGAAGTAATGAAATACTCAGGGTATATTTTAAGTGATGAATCTAGACACTTTATTAGATAGACTCTAAATAGTCCTTTGGAGAGAGAATAAATTTGCTTTATTTTACTGTGATTTCAATCCCTTTAATATCTTCATTATATTTATTGAATCATTATATTTATATTTTTATTGGGTATGTTAGCATATAAGCATCTTAAGAGATGTTTACCAATACACGAGTATTAGTAAAAATAGGAAGGTGTTGATAGAATGGAGGGTTTAAACAACAGGATAAATTATTTTTAAAATCCTCCAAATATTATAAAATGAAACTTTAAAGTATTAGCAATTTGAAAAACAGTAGTTGACTAAAGAACATTTGCTATGACTTTGAGTCCATAGGAAAATACATAGCTGAAATATTAGGACCTTGAACATAGCAGAAACACAAATCAATTAACAACTTGTGTTTCGTCTGAATCCTAGGACAGCTGATAGGATTAGTAGATATTGGTAGAATTAAGAGTCAATTTTTAGACGATTGCTAAAGATTAGAATCTTATACTTAGGGATTCCATGATGATAAAGTATAAATTGAGGAAATTAATAACTAGGTATTTCTGATTATACCACATAAAAATATAACAGAAGCACTAATAATTAAAAGTAATTATGGATTGGAGAACCACCTCAGTATTCTTATGCCTCCTTGAGTGTATCAGTCTAGGTTGAGTGTATCAGTCTAGGAATAATCTCTAGGTGTGAAAAATACATGTGCTAGTTGATATCATGAATATAAACCCTGATCTGTAAGCTTACTGTAGATGAGCTACACATCACTTCAGTGAAATTACACTTTTAAGAATTTCCGTGATTGCATCATTGTGTTAAGGTGCTTGTTTCTCTTCGGACACTTTTTGTGCATGTATCACAAGAAAAGATCAGGATATAGAACTTAAAATATTGCACTTAATAATGTGCTGCTTGGGAAGTTTTACAGTAAGCATTAGGAACATTTGAATAGTTCTGAGCAGTTCATACAAGTTAAGGAAAACACAGTGCAAATTCATTGGCTTTTATACATTAACAACAAAATACATTTCATGAGACCAGAAAAGAAGGAAGCACTCTGGGGAAAAAGTTACATTCCTCAAATACAAATAAGGGCTCTCATTTTATGTAGTAACTTTGTCAGGATCCCAGGAACACTGCTTATCTTGATTTCTCATTTATGATGGTTAGACAAAAGGGATTTCTGTAGCCTGTTCAATAACAGGTAAATTGTACTCCTATTATGTTTAGCATTGTGTTACAAGGCTGTTTCTATAATTGAGCTGAAAGCTCCTGTAAATATTACATTGCTGATATGCATATTAGTAACATGAGAATATTAAAATAGGAACATTTGCAAGACCATTTAATCAGCAGTTTAATAAAAATCATGCTTTTGGTACGTTGTTCAGGTACCATAACTGTATTGGAATATTTGTACAATGTTAAATATTTTTAATAAAATTTAACATGTTCAAAATGTTGTGTTGGTGATTTTGGGTGGGGTGTGATGGGTTAAGTTGTGCAAAACAGATTCAGTAGTTCTGTAATTGAGACTTTTGTAGTCAAATGGAGTTTCTGTCCTCAAATTTCGTACTAGGTTGGGCACCTGTTGAAGGGAAGGTAGTAAAGGAGTAAGACAGTAAAAATAACAAGGACTGAACTTGAAGGGGTTTCTAAAAGTATTAGGAAGTAGCTTTACTGGGGTTTAGAGCTTGTCTACAAGTATCAGAAATATTGGCTTTGGCATAACAAGCTGCTGATAATTTTCAGATGAAATTTTGGCTTGTGTACATTAGAAATGATTGTAGAAAACATAAAAGATAGACAAAAGGAAACACTTTTATGATACTTTCATTAAGCATTTTATTCACCCAGCCCATTGACATGACATACCAGCAAGTGAAGAAGTGATGAGGGAATATTTGAGGAAGGCTGTGTTTAGATGCATCATCAGGTAATATCTCCAGTGCACAACAAGTACCATATAGAGTCCCCTTTTTGTTTCTGAAAGTAAACTTTTTAAAGGTTTCTCTTTTAATACTGATCCCATTCTCTTGAAGACAGTTCTAATATAGTAGTATTTATTTTGACCTTTTTTCCTTGGGTTATTAGTTGCTATAGTCAAAAAGGTAGAAGTCCTGCAACTCAGAATGGAAATTTACTTGAAGTAATGTGCTCAATTCTCTGCAGACTGCCATTAATATCAAAGATGAAGGAGGAAAGTGAGGGACCTCTAGTGATCTATAAACAAATTGAGTCAGAAGCTATTCAAAAGGAATAGTAATAGTTTCTGCCTTTTCTCCTTTGAAGACTTAAATGTGAGCTATGGGCAAGAAAAAGTGATTACACTATTGTTTTAAGATAAAGAGTTTGTTTTCTTCGTCTCCCCAAATCGAAGGTCACTCACTGAGATAGGAAGAAATGTTCTAACAGCAAAAATATCTAAATTTGGGCACCTTTAGGTGTTGGCAGAGTTTGGAATAGGGTGGCACAGTGTGGGGGTGGCACAGCTCACTGATTTGTAGTGTATTTTTTCCAAAAATAAAGGGAGGTTGCTTTTGACAGTCATTTTAAACTTAGACTCCATTGGTATCTTTTTGCTCTACCTAAAGTCCTGAATTTATTTAGTTTATTTTTAGAAACAACAAAATTTTATTAGCTATTTTCCTGTGAGTGTATTATATTCACATATGGGAATATCTTTTGCCTATAGCTATGAAAAAATTGCATTTCTATTAACTTAGATTGGAAATTTGTGACCGAAATCACTATCATGTATAGACATTTCCTCAAAAATTAAAAAGCAAGAGTAGCGTTTCATTCAGCTATTTACTTAAAATTCCCAAAGGTGATTTTTTAGGCCTAGCCATCCATATAAGAGGACAGGAGGTTAAATTAGTCATAAAATTACACAACACAGACACATCATTTTAAATAAAGTGAGATTTGGTCACTTTAAAATTCTTTTCCATAGGTAAAAATGAAGATCAATATTGTCAAGTATAGTAACTGGCAAAAAAGGAGCTCAACCTCAGGTTTCAAATATATAAAGGGAAAAATATTTCCTTAAATGTAAAATATCATATTATTGAAGATGTCATATATAGTGAGCACTTTTTAATAGAATTTAGAGACAGACATTCCTATATAGGTGTTCTTGGGGAATTAATCTCATATATCAGGAATCCTTTAAATCTGCAAATTTCAGTTGCCTAGGTTTTTAAATAGATTAAACAAAGGTTAATCTATTTTAAAAGGCTATTACTGTTTTATCAGTTAAGTCACTTGAAAATTCTGTCTTATTGATCAAAATACTATCAAAACAAATTATATTCATTTGAACCTATTGATTATTTAACGGTGTTTATATGTTTTGTTATTAAAGCACCTGAATTGGTTTTGAGGTCAGAAGAAATTGGGTATACTTCTGGCAAGTTATGATATAAGTAAATATTTTTGATTAGATATTGTACAGGTTTAGTATTGGCTTGTCAAATTGGAACTTTTCATGCTTCCTCTTACTAGGTAGAACCTTACCCAATTAATTATATTTAAACATAAGCCATGTTGAGTTGGTGCAGAAAGCGAATTGATCTATTTAAATATAACCAACAATAAATACTGTAACTGAACTTCTTAAATCATGAAGAGTAATGTAGGTGTGTTTGTTGTACTGTCATTTCTATTTGGCTTTCCAAAATTATGTGGGGAAAAAAAGATAAATGAGACCATTTGCATTTATCAACATTTTTAAATAACTTCTGGTGATTATTTTAATTTCCCAGTTAAAACTGTTCAGGTCACAATTCACCATTGAACAGTTTCTGACACTTTAATGTGGGTGGGAATCCCTGGAGATTCTATTGAACGCAGATTCTAATTCAGTATATTTGAGATGGGGCATGAGTCTGCATTTCTAACAAGCTCCTGGGTTATGCCTGTGTCCCTGGCTACACTTGGAATAGCAAGATCATAGACTGATTATCTCACATTTTGGGAGAATTTCAGAGAGTAGACCTTAGTAGAAAAGATACCGACGACATGTTTGCAGTGGTTTGCAGGATCTAGATGGTCCAGTTGGATCTAGTTGGAGATTTTAAAAACCTTGGTAAAGGCTACCATGAAAGTTAATAGTCTTCAGGATCCCAAGGAAAGGTTAGGAGTATAGTCTTAAAGAAAAGGAAATGAATTTAGAAAAACAGGCTTTAATAATTTTAAGGAATTGGTGGAAAATAACAAAAGGAAGGAAAAAGCAAAAGATTAGGTGGCTGAGGAAATGTCATAGCATGTTTATTTAGGAATTACATCAGAAAACAGGTTATAAGAGTCATAGAAGGTAAAATAAAAATAACTTCTGGGAGCTCCAAAGGGAAGGTTAATAAGTTACTAAAAATACCCCTGTGTGTTTTTTTTTAAATCCCTAACTGCAAAAAAAAAAAAAAAAATAACACTTATTAATTGGATCAAAGTAAATCTTGGATGGTGAAAAGCTAAAGCAGATTAAGGAAGAAAATCAAAGATGTGATTTAAAAATAATTTATATGGATTAATATCAAAAGATGGGAAACCTTTCAAAGAATAGAAATGTGTTGGCTTTTATATAAACAGGATAGAAGATAGTCCCTGATAACTGATCAAGTATCTGATTTTCAATGCTAAATCTTTAAAGCTCTTTAGATTATGCCTGAAATAAAGCCACCCTAATTCAAATTTAAAGTAAAATAATTTTTTCCTAAAATGGATTGCTAAAATGTTTTTGTGTGTGTGTTATGTTGATAGTTCATTCGTCATTTGTTTTTATTTCCATCATTCATTTATAAAAATTTAGGCCCAAATACCACTGGATTTAAGAAAGCCTTTTTTACCTAGATAAGCTTATGCTTGTGCCACATTGCAAATGACTTAAAAATTAAAAATTTCGTTTCTACATATTTTATTGACTAAACATATTAGTGTTTAAGCATTTTTAAAGTGTTGGTATCTCAAGCCATGCTTATCATTTAATACTTGATTTCAGCCCTTCTAACATGTTTCAGGGACATGGTGGAAGAGTTTGTTAAAGGGCTTCACTTTACACTTATTAGATCTGAGAGAGAAAGGGAGGGAGGTAAGGAGGAAAAGGGAGATAGATAGATAGATAGATAGATAGATAGATAGATAGATAGATAGATAGATGCAGAATTACACATAAAGAAGTACGCTCAGCTCTAAAATTGGTGATGTGGAGAACCTACTTTCCTTATGCATTATGCATTCTTACAGAAAATATCTTCCCTGAAACAAAGAAAGGTGGTTTTAAGACATTAAAAAAATAAAATAAAATAATGCTTTAGATTATTTAGGATATTTTCTGCTGTTCTATTTCATGAAAATCTGAGCCATACAAAAAACAATATAAGTCAACAGACATCAATATTTTTGTTAAAAGCCTATTCTTTTTTTTTTTTTTTTTAAGATTTTATTGGGGAATTGGGGGAGGGGAACAGCATTGGGGAATCGGGGAAGGGGAACAGACAAGTTGCTGTCTTTTTGTTCTTCAGTCTAGTTGCGGAGGACGTTGCTTCACTGGCCCATGTTGGTATCATCATTGCGCCCTTCCCGGATGAGACAGATCGGTCGCCGGCCTCTGGATGTCGCTCACCGCGGCTATTGGCAGCTCACGCTGGCTGCCAGCCGCTCACGCTGGCTGCCGGCCACTCACTGTAGCCCATGGCAGCCCACTGCAGCAGGGGCTGCAGCCTACACCATCGCCGGGGCTCGCAGCCCAGCTCCAGGTGGAGCTGTTGTTAGCTGTAGAGGGCAGTGTCACTGGCCCTCACGTGGGATCCGAACTGGGGCCACTGGCATCCCAAGCCAGCTCTTAACCAATGTGCCACTCAGCCGGCCCTGAAAGCCTATTATTCTTAAGGACTGTAATATCTTGCTTCTAGAATTTGGTGTAATTTGGTCCACTGTTTAAAGGGTATTTCAAAGTATAATCAGGGATTCTCAATACTCACCAGTCCTGAATTTTTATTTTTTATTTTTTTCACCAGTCCTGAATTTACAGTCACTGAGAGTAATGTGACACTATTAGGGAGAAGCTGAAGGCTTATTTACCATTACTAAGCTCAAGGCATTTGAGTTTATAACTGATCAGTTGACCTGGTTATAAGAAAACTAGCTTTCCTTAACAAAATTTTCACAAGATGAGTTTTGTTTGGTATAGACCAAATGTCTGCCAGAAGGAGATTATTAATGGTGTGAAATATATTAGTAAAAAATTGGCCAATGTGTTTCTAAAACGTCACTGTCATTACTTTTTTTTTTTTTTGTAAGATTTTTATTGGGGAAGGGGAACAGCCAAGTTGTTCTTTAATGTTAGTTGCTAACATTAGCTGCTAGCCCAGCTCCAAGAACTGTCACCATCCGGCTGCCCATTGGCAGCTCGCAGCTGCTCAGCTCAAGGTGCCCGAGTTCAATCTTAATTGTGGGTGGACATAGCCCACCATCCCATGCGGGAGTTGAGCCAGCAACCTTGTTAGGAGCACGTGGCTCTCACCAGCTGAGCCATCTTGCACCCATTGGCAGCTCAGGTGCAGCTCACTGGCCCATGTGGGAATTGAATCGGTGACTTTGTTGCTTAGAGTCCGCACTTTTTACCAGCTGAGCCATTCAGACGGCCCCTGTCATTACTCTTTTAAAAATAACATTTGTGTAACAGTTTTACTGTTTCTTTATATTTTCACCTGGAAAATGGGTCAAAGCAATGGTAAGTTCTTAGGACAGTTGCTAGTTTATTTCTGTACAGTGTGAGCTTTCAGTATGATAGTACCCATCATGGGTACCAAAAATTCCCATCCTGGATTTTGTCTTTGAGAAGTATTATAAACGTAATTAACTTTTTCCTTTTAGAAAGTACAGTAACATCTTAACCAACCTGTTAACACTTAGGAAGGGATACCATTAAATGGATTGATCTTGTGCATCATCAACCAAATCTAGATAGATATAAGCAGCTAAAAGTCAACTATTAAAAAGGTTAAGTCTCGTCCATCCCTAACACTGATCATTGATAAGCCATCCATTAATTTCTTAACTGTGGGATGATTTATGTTTCAGGAGTTAGGAATACAAAATTAATAAGTCATGATCATTATCCTTAAAGAATTTGGAGAAGATTCCAGAAAGCAATGATATAAATAGTGATCATCAAAACCAATCTTCTAGAAACTTTGGAAGTTTGAAAGGTGTTCTGGCTCCTGTAAAATACTCAGTTTTTAATTGGAATACTGATTTAGGTTATTCCTAGAGAGCAGAAGAGTTTATAAAATGTGTGTATCATTTTTTTTTCTAACCAAAGTTTAGTGTCCACTGGATTTGATCAGAGTAACTTGATTTTAATTTTCACCCGTACACTTCAAATTTTAATAAAAGAAAATAAAAAGATTTGCGTGACTATGAATCTGACACAACAAATGTGAAGGTAGGTTTCCTTATATTTTTGTCTTTCCCCATTCCTGAAAACCTTAGGCCTTTATGTGAGAAATCCCTAGTCAGGGTTGGATTAATGAGCAGTTGTTTGAAACGTTTCTTCCCTCCCTGAAGAGCAACAGACGTACAGATATTCCATCATTCAAATGGAGTAGTTATATTTTTTCTCTATTCCATGCACCTCATAAGATTCTTCATGAGGTCAAGTGGTTTTACATTCCATTATGTTTTGCAAAACTGGTTAGTGTCTGATAATACATTTTTTTTGTCATTAGTATAGGAAATTAGTATATTTGATACGGAATGACTGCTGGGGTGATTTAGAAAAGATAGATGATAATAGCTCTTTTTATGGGGGAAAAAACTGCATGTCTCATAATACATGTTTTAATCCTGTGGCTTTGTGATCTTTTCACTTCTGTGTATGTTTCATCCATGAACTTTTTTTTTTTTTTATGAGGGCAGTGTCATTGGCCCTCCTATGTGGGATCCGAACTGGGGCTGCTGGTGTCCCAAGGCAGCTCTTAACTCCCACACCACTCGGCTGGCCCAACATTTTAAAAATGTCTTAAGGCCCATAACTGCCTGCTGGAACTTTCTGTCAGCAAGAGAAACTGAGGTTCACACATTGAGCTGGTTATAATTTTAGTCAAAAACAAATTGGACAGAAGAGCTAATACTGAGTATTTCCAATGGGATGTCATCTTCTTAAGTTAAATTTATTTACTACGTCTGAAAGGTAAGTATAAATGTGGAAACCAAGACATAGATATTCAGCTCAGAAAAATCCCTTTGTATGTAATGCTCTGTGTAGCCTCCATTAATTGAACAGTGCCCTTCTTAAACCTAGTTAGTTTTTCAAACTACTCTTGTACTTGCGACTTTTGCCACAAGTTTACTAAACATCTTATGATTTGAGATTTCCTTTTACCAGTTTTAACATCTAGTTAGATTGTTTCAGGAATTGCTTTAAATTAGTTTTAATAAAATGGAGCCAGGCTGTGGTATTTTCTCTGCAATCATCATGTTTTTATGGGATTCAATTGTATCGTCTTAACTTTCTTTCCATCTTGGAGCTCTTACTTACTCTGAAGGTAAAAGCCACTTTATTTTTGTAAGCATTTCTTCGTTGCCCTGTTTTGTATCTTTTCTGGCTTTCTTTTATGTCTTTGAAGTGGCTACTGGAAGGTGAAGTATGCTAGGTGGGTACATAACCATGGTTTTGTGTAGTGTTATCTTTTTTGATACCTTTTCTGATTCCATTTAATTATCTCCTGCTTGTGTTTTAGAAGGGGGCGTTGCTGTTTCCATTTTACTTCATTTCTCACGAGTTACCTAGACTAGGGTCAGGATAAAGATAGAGCAGAACCAGAACTTCCTGATGGTTTTCTACTCATCTTGATTCCTGGAGGACCTACAGTATGTATGCATAAGCAGACATGAGTGGCATCCTTGCTGCCTGTTACCATTGGAAAAATGTTTTCTGATAGTAACAGCATAAAGGGCTGCTCGCACACGGCTAGTGAATAAATAGTTGAGCATTATCAGAACTGAAAGTTAATGGCCTGGAAGGTATTAAAGTCAGGCTGGCTCTAGATATACTCAGCACAAAATAGGTATCTGAAAAACCAAGGTTTGTTCTGTTGCTTAGGGGCTTCATCTAGCTTGTTTCTGCCTAGCAGATTCTTAATTACAGAGCAGTTATAATCGCTGTTTAATCAAAGCCAATGTGCTAATGGCAGCAATGATCTTCAGGCCATTTGTATTGCCTTTTCTCCCGCTTATCCTTCATCTTTTTGTTATTTTTGGCAATTGCATAAACCTTCAAAACTTCTGGCTTTCCTGGCTCTGACCCACAGTTCTGTGTATTTCCTTGTCCCCTGTAATGCCCCCTTCCCGTGTCTTTTATCCCTCTTTAGGGACTTATACCACTGTTAGGGCTAGTGGATTTTATATCTTCCACATCATACCTTTAACTCCAGTCGTTTGCTCTCTAATCTCATGCGTACCTCCAGGTCACATGAAACTTGATAATGTTGAAAGCCAGTTACCAGCATGTGTTCATTTAACAAACATTAATAGTATGTATATTCCTGGCATTGCTGCCAGTAGGGATGCAAGGGGAAGCATCTGGCAAAAGGAACAAAACCATATATAGCTGTGAAAGATGTGTTTTGGGAGCACCCTTGGATCCTAAGGTTTCCGTCTTAATATGTTGGGTGATAAGTCATACTGATTCCCCTACCAGGTCTCCCCCTTAATTTCTCTAGTCAGTCTATCCTCCGGTGGCACCTCTTACTCTTACAGGAGAACGACTGGAAATATCAGACCAGCCGTAAGAACTAACAGCTGTACTTTAGGACTTCAGTTGGTTTCAAAACTTGTATACTTCCATGGTATGTTTCCTTTTAAACCTTTTATTCCTTTCCCAATCTGTGATTTTATTTAAACCTTTACTGTTAGCCTTAGGAAAGTTATACTGCCTTTGTCCATCTTGCTTTAACCCATTATTTTCTAGCAATTACGTTGCAAGATTATTACATTTTCCCAAGGGACAGGGATTAGAATGTGATATCGTTCATGAAATAATAATTGAGCTTTCGAAATTGCCATATGCAAAATGATTTCTGGACTTCAACCAGTGGCCCACTTCATTTCAGGGAGTGTTTGGAATCACTTAAGTGGTAGTTGGACAACAAAATTGTCCTGAACCTTCTATCTATCTAGATACTAAGACTAACAAAATCTGTAAGTAAATGAGGATGAGTCAGAATTCAGTCATTTGAATTAGAATTTGTAGTCATGTTTTTTGAGGCTTAATCTAGTGACTCAAAGGGAACTTCGGAAAATTCTCTGCTTTTGACAATTACAGAGCACTCTTGCTTCACAAAAATCCCACTTCTTGAAAGTACACAGACCAAATAGAAAAACAGCAGAGTTGGTCTGTCCTGACCTAAAAATTGCACAGGTGAATGAATACATGCTGTTGTGTTTTCTGAAAGCAAAGGTACTATAATGTTTTTGCAGTACATGTCCATATTGCTGTGTAGGTATGTCCATATTCATACTATGGGTGAAATTGTTTAAAGAGTACTTTAATCGTGGTAAACTCCCTTAGACCAAGTCTGTTAGCCTCGCCTTCATATGACTTCTGTGCTCTAGCTCTCTTCCAGGGGAAGTTCAAGTACAAAAGAGGCTTCTGGATTATTTCAACCTTTGACTTGATCCATCTAGTCCAGGGGTCGGCAAACTTTTGAAACGGAAGAGCCAATCTTGTCCCTCACAACAGTTTAAAAATTGAGAGCCATAAATATCTTTTTACAAAGATAAAAATTTATAAAAATACAGTAATAATATAACAAGTAATATAACAAGTAACAGCATTATATATTTATTAAAATGAGAAAAATGCACACATGTATGTACCCAAAGAGCCGCATGTAGCGCACGAGCTGCAGTTTGCCGACCCCTGACCTAGTCCAGCCCCCCCTTCACATTAGTCACATTAATCAAGGAATAGCTCTTGTTCATTGAGTTTCTACCGTGTGCTAGACACATGAAGCTAGGTGCTTTGTGTTCGCTTTAATATTTACAGTAACTCCTGAGTTAGGTATTGGTATCCCTAGTTTACCAAGGGAAAAACAGAGGCTCAGACAGGTTGGGTGACAGCCAGGGTTGTACAGCTAGTTTGTGATAAAGCAAGTGTTAGAACATTTTTCTGTTTTTATCTTTTAAAATATATATTTAGCTTTTTAGATCTGGAGACAGCATTTTCTTGGGTTAGACTTAGTGTGGGGAGTTTTGAATTACAAGCCAAAAAGAATAAATTTATTTTAGATTACCAGATTTAAATTTGTAAAATGTAAACTATTGTATGTTATTGCCCTGACCTTAACATTGTAGAATGTTTTCCACATTTTGTGATTGATACATGTTTGCTTCTTTATATGTACAAAAGCCTTAGTTTTGTAGAGGAATGGGATAAAAGAAGTTAAGTTGGTTTTACACTTGTAAGTATAATCTGGTCACTTTGATTATCCCCACAGGAAACTTGATTCAGTTCACTCACCATTTAGCATGCAGATGATGTACTGTGTGTGTGTGTGTGTGTGTGTGTGTGTGTGTGTGTGTGTGTACACGTACTGCCTTCCATTCCCTTCTAATACCAATAGTAATAAATAATGCCAGGCAAGAAGAGAAGTGCTACCTTGTATTTGGGTCAGTTACTTCTATGTAAAGACAGTATTTTATTTATTTTATTTTTTTTGAGGGCAGTGTCACTGGCCCTCATATGTGGGACCCGAACTAGAGCCACTGGCTTCCCAAGCCAGCGCTCAACCACCGTGCCACTCGGCCGCCCCAAGACAGTATTTTAAAGAATTTACCTGAAGCTATTCTGAAAGCTAAGTATCAGTAGATACAATGTCATAATCTGGACTCAAATTTCAGCCATTCAGTGTGCCTGTCAGGGAGCCCTGCTTTTTTGCCCTTGGAAAAATAAAAGCTGTAGCTGATAAGAAAATATTTAACTGAATATGTGCTCTGTGTTTAATGCTCATAGCATTTTTGAGTGCTTACTGTGTCGAGTGCTGTTGAGAGTGCTTTTGAGATGTTCTTTCATCTTCTCAACTTCACTGTACAGATAAATACACTGCAATGCAGGAATGTTTTATAGTTGAGTCATGATTCAAATACTAAATAACTCAGTCTGTTCAAAAAGTAGAGCCCCAAGTGTATGGTACAGAAAGGGTTTTTATTTTAATTTTGATGTGGTCTCTGTCCCTCTTCTCCCCTCACCTTCCTTCCCTTTACCCCATGTTTTATGTTGGATTTTTCCCCCTATATTTGTTTCCTTTTTTAATTTTTTAGCAGAAAACTAGATATCTATTCATAAGTTCAGAAATTTAATGAGAGACGTCAAAATAATTACACTTCATTGACCTGTCTTGTCTTAAAATTTTTCATTTTAAATTATGTTATTTAGGGGGAGGGCTATTAAAGTGTTCTCTCTATCCGTTTATGATACATTCTAGATCTCCCACATTTTTTCGTGAATATTTATCTGGAGATGGTGTAGAGGTTTGGTAAGTAATACAGTTTGATTTTGTATGTCTCAAAGGTTTCTCATTCAGTCATGTATTTTGAGTTTTTTTTGTTTTATTTTGTTTGTTTGTTTTATTCTGGCCTTTTTTCCCCCTGGCAATTCTATTTGCAGTATTAACTGAAAATTCTGTGCTAATTCTAATTTTGATCTTTTTTTTTTTTTTACTAGCGTGTATTGGAGCTCTCAGACTTGAAGAAGGACATAGGTAAAAAATACAATATGGAACATTTTCTCACATTAGGGTTATGAAATCTCTTTCCTCTAATTGCATACTTGCCATATTCAATCTGAAAATTCAGGTTAAGTGGTATAGGTTTTGCCAAAACAATTATGGATATTTTGATTATCTTTAATTTTATAAACAGTGTCCTTTTAATCCATAAAGCTGAAAAAAGGTGGTCTCATGTTACATTAGGAAATACTTAGGACTTTAAAGTATTTCCCTTCTGTGAAATTTTATGCAGGACGAATTACTTAATTGCAATGTGAATAGCAAATACTAATTTAAAACATTTTATATTTAACAGAATCAGGCCTTACTGCTGCTTTGTCCCAAATGCATTCTTACCCTCATTTGATATAAACCCCATGTCATGTCTGGCATACCTGAGCCAAGCATGCCAACTTGAACCCTGCATGTCCTTTTAAGTCCTTTTCTATGACTAGAAGTTGTAGAAGACCAAAACACCTTGGAAGTAATGTATTCCTTTATCTGCTTCATAAGGTTGCTTTAAAACATTTCAATATAGAAGCAAGATACGCCACACATTTAAAAATTTTAAAGTTAATTTAGTGACTCCAAAAATGTTAACACATTAATTTTTCTGTTGAACAGGTGTTCTTAGAAAACTAGGTATCTGCAGTGTTTTTTTACTCGGACTTAACAGTTTGTTTAAACTCCATTTACTTGGAGTAGAACTTCGCAATGAATGATTGAAAAAGATTAGGTTCTTCTGCAAAGTCAGTGAGAGCACAGGTTTCTGCAGGTGCATAATATTGGGCTGTCTAAAAAGTCATGATGTATGTTTTCTGTTTTTCGTTGCAAAAATGCATCAGAACTTTTCCGATAACCCAATATATATTCTCTCTTCCTACTTTGCCTTGATAGTCCGATCTTTAAAACAAGGCTCTGATCGCAATTTAGAAAAGAAGATGTAAAAAATATTCCACATTCTATATACCATTTATAGCAAACTAATTTAGCAAGGTGAAATTGGGAATTCACCCAAGGTATGAGGTAGAATTTACTTTAAGAAAACAAAAACAAACTAGTGGAGGGAAGGAGGAGGTAGGTGCTGGTTGAGAGCAACCAGAAATAAAGATTGTAAGTCATCTGTGAAATGAAGTTTGTTGTCAGTAGGAAATTAATTTGTATATAAAATTATGTTTATTCAGTGGATTTTGAGGAATTGACCTATTTCATAAAGCAAGGAGAAATAGGTGTGGCTATTGACATTTGGAAAGAATGTCCATTTATTTTATTTTATGAGGGCAGTGTCACTGGCCCTCATATGTGCGACCCGATCCAGGACCCGATGCCGTCCCAAGGCAGCACTTAACCAATGTGCCACTTGGCAGCCCCTATGTCCATTTATTTTTAAAAATGACACTCCAAGTCACATAACAGTCACTGGCAAAATTCATTCAAATCTAGATTTTTCTAACTTTTCTTCTTTCCTTAGCATTTTTTCAAAAGTTACCTGAAGGTCATTTAAGATTGGAAAATGACATGATTAATGGAGCTCTGTAGGTTAGAGCCTATGTTAGTATTTTCGTGAAAGAGAGAGTACAGTAACTGGATTGCCAGTGATTAAAAGATAGTGATACATTTGGGATTTCTTTTTTTTTGAAGTTTGGGTTAGAAGTTTATGTTCTTTGTCTCATGAAACCGCAGCAACTCCTGTCACTGTGCCACATCTCTACCTAAGGGGAAGGTGGAGCCACTGTCTCCCAAGTAACCCCCATTTACTTTGTCCCTGACGATTATCCAGAGACCATGATTTCTAAGGTTCACTCTTGGAACCAAAGGCAAGAAGAAAGGGAGGAGGGTGCTAATCAGAAACCGTTCGCAGCCCCTTTAATAGGACCCTTGAGTTGATAATTTATATGAAAAGTAATATTTACTTTTACTACAGATCTGCCCCTAATTTCAACACTGATTTTCCACCCCAAAATTTCCAGGAGCTTAGCTCAATGTCTTTTTCAAAGAAAGTGGGGTAGGAGAGAAGCCCACAAATGTTGGGATAAGAGAACTACACAGGGAAGGTATTTTTCTGAAACCAAACAAAAAAAGAAAAAAACAGAGATGTTCCAGGGAATGGAGAGGGATCAGCATTAGGAAGGCAGGATGATATAAAGTGTTAAGTAGTTTGTAGTGTGATTTATTTCCTATGTGGTTCACTTAAAACTAACATAAAATGAGTATTTCATTCCTTAAGCACACAGCTGAGGAAGAATGGGAAGCCAACCTGGAGGCGCAAATTTGCAACAGATGCTCTATACCCAGGTAGCAAAACTGGCTCTAGGAGCAGTCCAAGAGCAACAGCATCTCCAAAGGAAAAAATCTATAAGCAATCATGCGTCTGATCACCTTCACCATCGTCAGCCCATGGATAGAATAAAGGCTTCATGAAGGACATTTTGAGGGCTTTAGATTGTTAGGAAAGTATACATAGGGAAAAAAAAATGAAGTTATGCTCAAGATTTTTTTTCCTGCCTCCTTATTCCCCTGCTATAGGTAATGTCCAGAATGGATTTATTTGTTTGTTTATTTATTTTTATACTTTTTTTTTTTTTTTTAAGAAATTGTATTGAGGAACAGTGTGTTTTTCCAGGACCCATCAGCTCCAAGTCAAATAGTTATCTTTAATCTAGCTGTGGAGGGCACAGCTTCTTGGCCCATGTGGGAATCGAATCAGCAACCTTGGTGTTATGAGCCTGCGCTGTAACCACCTGAGCTAACTGGTCACTCCCTGAGTATAATTTTTTAAAACGCATTTTCATGAACTAAGGCTGCAGAAATCTCCATTTTGTGGACACAGTTTACACTTGACTTGGTTTACTACTATGTCCAGAGTATCCCCAAATTGGGAGAGATTGCCTCTTTAATGTTGGTATCACTTTGCCTCAGTGTGAAAGCGTAGCCTCCAGCTTCAGTTTTGCTCTTGGCTTTGTCCCTAAATTGAGAGCCGAGTTAGAACTGAGTGGAAGTGTTGGAACAAAGCCAGCCAATGTACTCAATGTATATGAGGCAAGTGTACTTTTTTTTTAAAGATGGGTTCTTGAGCTTACCTCAGGGACACTGAATATCGATTGGGCTTAAATAAAACAATTATGTTACTCATTTTGTACATTCGAAATTAATATATTAAAGACCCACACAAACACTTAAAAGTGTACCTGGATTTGTTGTAGGCCAGAGAAATACGGCTATTTTCATGAGGTTCTCATGGGGTTCTTGATGATTTTTACACCATTAGGAAGAACACATACCTGAATACCTCAAATTCATTTTACTTGCAAGTGAGATTATATGTACCTCTAAATGTGGGATAACTGATATCCTTGGAATTTACTTCAGTTGAATGATGAAAATACCTGTGAAAACTGGGTGCTAGGACCTCCACTTTTTCTTACGTCAGTGGTCAATTTATAAACCGGTGTGAAGAGAAACAAAAAATAATTCTCCAGATCCTGAGGGTACTCTCCTCAACTGGTGTAATGGAACAGGTATAATGATTACATTTCTCAGAATTACCCCCTCCCCTTTTGAGTTTATATGGGTAAGTGAAGCTGTGATTAAGTAAGTCAGATTATAGAGGATTTGAAATCACAGCAGAAGTGTTTAGAAGTATAGGTGTCACAGCTGACCTTGAAGGTAAGATGTACCATGAAAGACTTTGAAACTTCAGAACTATTGTTGGCTGTTAAAACAACAAAATGCTACAAACCAGGATATCTGGAGAGCAGGAGTCTTGTTGCCAACTCTTGTCTCTAGCAAAATCTATTCCAGCAACCCTACAACAGACAGTATTTTATTTTTGCCTTATTTCCAGATACCAATTTAACACAGGTGCTCTGCCCTACTGCTTAGCTTTGAGCAGGGTCTTGCTTTGAAAAGAAACTCAGGTGTACGTTTGGTCTTCCCCTTGAATGTTTCTTTTTAACTGCAAACTAATAAGTATTGAGCTCACATTCCCACAACTTGTTCTCAAACTTGGTCTTACTTAATTTCTCAGTTTTTTCTCAGGTCATCCTAAATGGTGATGCCTTTGTATTTCTTAAACTGAATTTTGCTTTGTTTTTCTCTGTAAAGTGAAAAGTAGGTAACATAACTCCCACTTGCCCTTTGTTATTAGAATCTGGCATTAGGGGCAATTGTTGCTATGTCTGATTTTCATCCGTGGATTTTTTTGGGGATGGAAGGCCTATCGAGTCCAGTGTTTATTATTGAATTGGGCAGTATAAGTAAACTCACTTCCCTTCTTGTTTAGTGAACACCTGATTATGATATTTTGTATTCCTTATACTTATGGAATGTCAATCCCAAAATAGAAGTCATAGAGACAAAAGAGGGTAAAAGTGTACTTTGACCATACTTTGCAAAATAGACCCTTTGAGATTTTTTTTCTTAAATAACTCCTCATGTCCGGATATTTTCATTATACTTTTTTAAAAATTGCTTATAGTCATTACGTTTATCATTCTTGAGTTAGTATTCTGCCCTAGTCCCTAAAGGTAGTTTTATACGCTAACTTTTGTTTTGCCTTTCTAGCTACTAAGATAGATAATGATTATTGCAAAGTGCACATTTTTAAATGGTCTCCAGTGTGGACTGCTGAGCCAGTGATGGAATGAATAGTGAGGAAGAATGTGTCATTTGGAATCCAGAACCATTCATCAAGGATAACTACATGATAATATGGTCAGAATGCCCAAACTCATGGCATACTGTTGGCTTTCTCTTCCATTCCCCTAAAAAGCAAGTTTTGACAATCCCAGAGCTCCCCTAATCTAGCTACTCTCATTTCCATTCCCAGAGTAGTGACCTATTTCTGTCGGTCTTGGGTGTCAAAGGGAGTTGAAATGTCAGTGTGTGAGTACAAGAAACCTGATGACATAGGAAGAAAATAATTTTGTTTGCTAACTGTTTGACGTAAAAAGCTTTGGTTTTCAGTTTATGATTTTGCAGAGTGTAAAGACATTTCCTGGTTGTTAATTCCACATCAGTGATTCAATATTTTTCAACTCTTTTTTTTCTAAGTTAATTTTAATGCTAATTTCCCATAACGAAGAAAACAATTGAATGAAATAAGCCTTATCTTTTAATTTAAACTTAGTACAATTGGTAATCAGATAAGTTGACTTCCTTTTTCTGATTCAAGTGGTATGTAAATAAATTATTTCAAATTTGACGCAAATTCGAAAATCACTTAGAACAGTTTGCCATTATTTTTAATTCCCTTTGTTAGAATTGTTTTTCTTTACACATTATATTGCAAAATAAACCAAGAATGCAGACTCATACTAAATTGATCAACTTGTGTCTGGCTTTCATGGGAATTGCATCTTTTTCCGCTCAACTTTTATAAAAGGAACAAACAAAATTTTAGGCTATCTCGAACTAATTAATGCCTTTAGCTTAACTAAGAGCTGAATTTAATTAAGGAACAGCACATGTAACGCATTTCCACATACTTTCAGGTATGACTCATCCCTTTTAAAGTTGTGAGACTCAAAGTTACACCCATATCACTTAATTTTATGTCCTTCCCTGTTTACTGTCTGACCTTCAAGATTTCGTGACTGATCCTGAAATGGAAGCCAACCAATGCAGAAATTTGGGGGAAAATGAATCTGAAGAATGCAAGGGGAAGTAGGAATTCATTTCTAGCATTCCTAAAGCTGCTTTGTCGTGTCAACACCACAATCAGAGGAAAAGAACTGAGTTCATGGAAATTACCAGCTAAGCCTTACATCTGTCTTTAATGTTTTTAGGAAATATACTGAAAAGGTAAGTGAGATGTCTGTTTTGAAGAAAGACTAGTAGGTAGTTTAAAACCAATTGTTCCATATTAGTAAAGATTGACAGCTTCTTTATTCTGAGCTTCACAGCATTCATGTTTGGTGTGGTTTTCCATATTGTAGACAAGATGAAGTTGGTCCAGCCAACATGGAACTCCCATTGGAGTGTGCAAAGTGCCAGTTTTTGTGCCCGAACACTTCCTTTAAAATTATGTTAGTTGAGTTTTTTTAGTTTTGTCCCTCACTATATATATAGAAAAACTTCGAATGTTTCAAAGTTTCTACCAGAACTATGTTTGTGTTATATGTAGTCAAATAAAATAAAAGTAAAATTATAGGGTTGTTATAGGTCTCTATTAACATCCACCTACATTGGTTTTATAGACAATTTTTAGATTACTATGATTAAATTGTTTCACATTTATTACCTCTGTAATAGACTTTGTGCCAGACCCTTGAATGCACAGATGGACTAGCATACATACAGTTCATGATCTCAAGTTCATTTTTATTAATACAGTGTAGGTGGAACTCTAGGGAATCAGAATCTAATAAAATGAGGCTAATTCCATTTCCACATCAACAGTCTAACTGGCATGTTAACCTGAAGATGACAAATTCTATTTGAAAGATCCTGCGCATACATGCCATTTGCATGTGTGAGAGACAATTACAGAACACTTTCTATGTGCCAGCTACCATTGTGAGCTCTTTACATACATGTTTTTAAACCCTCAGAACTACACTATGAAGAAAGTACTTAAAGCCCATTTTTTGAAAGTCATTAAAGCAGAGAAGTTAATTGCCCCAAGTTGGCACAGTGTGATCTAGGAACAGTATTTGAACCAAAACAAGCTGATCGCAGGGCCTGCACTCATAATTTGAGTGTGATATTTATATTTATGTAGTACCTGGCATAAGACATTCCAAATTCTTAATAAATTTTATGTAGTTTTAAAAATGGAAAGTTTCAATAGCATAGAAAGATGATAGATTGTAATAATAAACCATTTAGAGAACCAAAAACTTCCTTCAACTCATGGCTCTAAGAAAGTCATCTTGGGTGGTGACTTCCCTTCCCCCCACCCCACCCCCAGCAGAGTACATAATTCAAAGAACTAGAAGAGAAGCAGAACTGCTCACAGCTATATATTAATTCAGTATCTGCTGTGCCTCGAGTTCACGCCTTTTTTTTTGGAATGTGGGCATTAGATGTTAAGTCATGAGAAAACAAGACTCCTGAGACTTTTTCTAGGATCCTTTAAAAAATAGATTAGGCTCTGTGCAGAAGTAAAGAAAAACTGCTCTGAGAATCCCAGGTAGGTAATTTACTTCCTATTGTATGCATAGTTTATTTGAAGTTTCTGCATCTCTATCCCCTATTGTTTTATACTTCTGTAAATCTCATTTGGCCTTTAATAAACTGTTTTCTGAAGTGAGTGGGTTTGTTTTGTCTCATTTGCCATCTGGTTGTGTATCTCCATTGGTTACCTTATGTATGTTATTGCCACCCCCTTCAAAACTGGTGGTTTAAGAACAGCTATTACATGCCTGGTACTATTAAGAGGTAAAATTACACACACACACACACACACACACACACACACACACGCACACGTGCACGCCAAGCACTTAGCTCAATGGAAGTGCCACCCAGTACTAAAACTTTGCAAATTTTTAAAGGAAAATCAGATGTTATAAAATCAATGTAAACAGTGGGTGTATATCTTAAGAAATTGTGACAAGAAAATACCCTGGTGAAATCAAATTATTCCACAAATTAACAGGAGACACTATTGTGACAGTGCTTCTAGACCAGTGCTCCTCAAATTGTAATGTACCTTGTTAAAATGCAGGTTTTGATTCAGTAGGTCTGGCCTAAGAATTTGTCTTTCTTTTCTCTTTAAAAAAAGAAAGTTTCATTGAAATATAACATATAAAATTCGTTCTTTAAAAGTTTCATGGAGTTTTGTTTTGTTTTTTTAGCTGAGCCATCCTGCCACCTGTTGGCAGCTCAGTGGAAGCTCAGCTTGGGCTGGGCATCAAACTGCTGTTGCTCAGAGCTCAGCTCATTCTCTTGGGCGAGCTCTTAACCAACTGAGCCACTTGGTCGGCCCAGGTTTTCCTTATTTAGCATGCAACTAGCACCACTGAAATCAGGACAGTTCCCATCAGAACTTGGTGGGTTTACTCTTTGGACATAACATAAATGGAATCATACATTATGTGGACTTAGGTACCTGGCTTCTTTTCACTTAGTATAATGTTTTCAGGGTTCATCCAAGCTGTAACACGTACCAGGTACTTCATTCCTTTTTATGGCCAAATATTCCATTGCATGAACATTACTACATTTTGTTTATTCATCAGTTGATGGATATCTGGGTTGTTTCTACCCTTTGGCTATCATGAATACTGGTACTGTGAATATTTTGTGTGGATGTGTGTTTTTGTTTCTGTAAGGAATGTAAGTAGGAGTGGAATTGTATGGTAACTTTTAAATTGTGGTAACAACATGAGATCTACTCTAAAATTTTTAAGGGTACAAGGCAGTATTGTTAACTATCAGCATGGTGTTGTACAGATCTCAGTCATGTGTTAACATTTTGAAGAACTGCTCAAGTTTTCTGAAGTGCCTGTACCGTTTTGAGAGAGTGCATTTCTCATAAGCTCCCAGGTGATGCTGAATAACAGGCTCTAGATTACATTTGGGCTCTAAACAATTAGGAGCATGAACTTGAAATTAGTGCAATGGGGAATGTGTGTTCAACAGCAGAGAAGGTGTTTTGGCTTTCACAAGGCCTTGGTGCCTCATTTTTTCTTAACAGCCTTGCTGCACCTGGCCTTATTCATTTAGCTGTTGTTTTTTTTTTGTTGTTGTTGTTTTGTTTGTTTTTTTTTGAGGGCAGTGTCACTGGCCCTCATATGTGGGATCCGAACCGGGGCCGCTGGCGTCCTAAGCCAGCACTTAACTACTGCGCCACTCGGCCGGCCCTCATCTAGCTTTTGAACTCTGTAAATTGGTACATCTGATAGTTAAAGGGGAAGAGAATGTTTATTTTTAGTTGAAAGGCAGCTCTACATTGAGAATGCCCATGTAATTGGCAGAATATTACTAAAGATCTTTGATAGAATTCTGGGTGGCTCTTCAATATGATGATGTAGTATTGGGGAGGCAGAGAACAGATGAATAAACAGCAGAATAAGAGGGTATGTACATTCCCTTCCAGTTGAATTCAACAAACATTTTGATCCTTTTTAGATGCCTTCAGAGAATGAATGATACAGTAGTGGACGTATACACATGCACAGGAATGATTTGATACATTGTAGCGAACGATATATCGACAATGTCTGAATTAAGTTTGCGAACTCATCCTAGGAAAACTGGTACATAACCTCTTTGCTGAATACTATTATGGTCACCTTCGAAGTACTCCTCTTGGGGAGCTATGCACCGATGCTAGCTCCTAGTCTTCCCTTCAGAGCAATTTTGGAATACTTTTTTTCTGGAATGGCCATCAGAGCTATCGTCGTATTATCCTTGATGTCCTGAATGTCTCAAAATGTCTTCATTTGTCTTCCTTTCAATGTTTTCCTTTATCTTCAGGTAAAGAAGTTATTGGGGGCCAGATCAGGTGAGCAGGGAGGGTATTCCAATAGTTATTTGTTGACTGGCTACAAACTCCCTCACATAGTGTGCTGTTTGAGCTGGTGCATTGTTGTGATGCAAGAGCCATGAATTGTTGGCAGAAAGTTCAGGTTGTCTTTAACTTTTTCATGCAGCCTTTTCACACCACTTCCAAATAGTAAACTTGGTCAACTATTTGTCCAGTTGGTACAAATTCATAATGAATAATCCCTCTGACACCAAAAAACGGTTAGCAACATGGTTGCAACAAGTTTGTGAACTGAATTGTCTGACCTCCTAAGGAGGGCAGATTCAAGGGAGACTCAGGAGATTGGGACACGTAAACTCAGGCTTTATCCTTTATTCATTCAACTAAAATTTGATCTATTTTTTTTTAATTGGGGGAGGGGAACAGACAAGTTGCTGTCTTTTTGTTCTTCAGTCTAGTTGTGGAGGACATTGCTTCACTGGCCCATGCTGGTATTGTTGCGCTCTTCCCGGATGAGGCAGATCGGTCGTCGGCCTCTGGATGGTCGCTCACCGCGGCTATTGGCAGCTCATGCTGGCTGCCGGCCACTCACTGTAGCCTATGCCAGCCCAGTGCAGCAGGGGCTGCCGCCCACACCGTCACCGGACTCGCACAGCCCAGCTCCAGGTGGAGCTGTTGTTAGCTGTAGAGGGCAGTGTCACTGGCCCTCATATGTGGGATCTGAACCGGGGCCGCTGGCATCCCAAAACCAGCTTTTAACCAGTGTGCCACTTGGCTGGCCCAAAATTTGACCTATTGTATGAGATACAGATTCTGGGCTTTGGTTCACAGCTTGATAGGAAAGACTAGGTGGGCAAAAAGCAAGTATAATGCCAGAAAGTGAGAGGAGAGAAGTATAGCTTCAAGTTCTATGGGGATTCAGATGAGGTAGAGATTACTTCCATTTTGTATGAGGTTGGGATGACGGGGGTGGGTAGAGGGTGGTAGAAGTTAGAAAAGATTTCTTGGAGGTGACAAACTAGGATTTTAGGAAAAGGTATATCAGAAGGATGTATTCTATGATGATGAAACAAATATATACCAGCCATCTTTTACTAACAGCTACCATGTATCCAGGCCAGGTCCTGTGCTAAGCCTTGGGTATACAAAAAGGAGCAAAGACCTGCTCTCATATTAGCAATCGGGAGAGACTTTAAGTGTAACACATTGTGATCCGTATAAACAGAGCATGGTAAAATGTGCAGAGGCAGTTTGAGGAAGGCGTTATTGTCTGGACTGGCCATTCTGTTGGGCCTGACTGAGACCCAGAGTAAAAGGAGTAGGAAATACGTGTGTGAAGATACTGTCTTACTGCCTCCTACTTTGGCAGAAATGGTCTAAAACCCTAAGCTAGGAGTAGGGGGTGGAGGAAGGCGAGCGTGCGCATAGGAGTTTGGGGCTCTTTTTTTCCACTAGTGCCTGTGTGACTCTCACCTATGACCATAACTTGATGCATTTAATGGGGGTGCGTGGTACTTGGTCTGGTCCTCAGTCTTCTAAAAAATGAATTACCTAATTCTCTAGGGCCTAACTTGTGTACACCCTATGGTAGGAAATTGTCAGCTGCCCTGCAAAGATTGATTTATGACATATTCTTCAAAATAACTTTATGACAGATACTTTCAATCTCTTGTTTGGCTGTGCACAACCAAGAATGTCTAATTGCTTTTCCCATTCCAGTAGATAAAAATTGCAGGACAAAATTTCCATGAGTTATGCTGAACAGGTTTTCACATGTCTTGGGAATTCTTTGTGTATTATCTATTGCTGCATAACCAATTACCCCCCAAATTTAGCAGTTTATTGTTAGTTTTTTCATTTTAAAGTTTATTTTAGGGGATAGCTATAGACATATTTATACGAACACAAAAAAACAAAATTAATGAGCTAGTGGCCCAACCTAAGGATGAGATAGCACTAATCCCATACTCATAGTATTTATAGTTTTGTTTTCAGTATAAATTATTTTGTGGCCACTCAGTGCAGAGCTGAAGCCGGGCATCCTGTTGATTGCATTTCTAGTGTTCCCATTCAGTATGAGTCTTATGTGTCGGTGAAGACGGGAATCATGGAAATATTTTCCAAAATTAATTCACAGATTTTTGCATCCAGTGAGGATTTTCATATATTTCCACACGTAAGAGGCATCTCTAAAGGCTTTTCCTCATTCTTCATGTTTGCAAGTTTCTTTGCAGTGTGAATTCTCACAGTTTCTGAAGACATGGAAAAATGGGAGACTCTCCAACACTGATGACATTAGACAAGACTTCCCAGAATAAAATTCTCATGTCCCTTAAACTGAGAGAACATTTAAGGCTTTCCCATAGTCATTACATTCTGAGCATCTCACCATCTTTTGTTCAGTAACGTGAATGCTTGTGCCATAAGGTTTTCCACATTCCTTTTACAGGTGCCAACACTAAGCAGTTTAAAACAAACGTATTACCTCACACAGGTACACTGGGTAAGGAATCCAGGAGTGGCTTAGTGAGTGATCTGGCTCAGGGTCTGCAGGAGGTTGCAGTCATCTGAAGGCTTGGCTGGCGTTGAAGGACTGCTCGCAGTGTGGCTCGCTCACGTACCGGGCTGTCGGCAGGAAACCTGGATTCTTACCCAGGCGCATCTCTTCATTGGACTGAGTGTTCTCATGACATGTAGCTTCCCCCTCCCCCCTCGCCCCTAACCATAGTGGATAATGTAGCAAGCTTGCATTTCCACATTGTCCCATTGATCACACAGGTCAACCCCATTCAGTGTGGGAGGGGACTACACAGAAGCAAGAATACCAGGAGCGGCCATCTTGGGGGCTGGCCCCCACTACTGGGGATGATTTAAGGCCATTTGCTGTCCTGTTAAACCAGGTTTATAAAGCTGGCCCTTGACATGGGAACTTGTTTATAATTCCTAATACATCTTAATACTCTTATTTCTCTAAAAGTTTTGACCTAAATATTTAGTATGTGTATAGCATTTTTGAACAAATGGGTTGGCAGACATTTTTCTAAGATTCATAAGCTGCTTAATATCTACACTAAGGTGAGTTCCACTATGTTTTAAGTGTGCATAAGGTACTCAATAAATACTTGCTCAACTGAACTGACAAGAAGATTTCGGGTTCTCCTCTTTTGGGCTTATTTGATAAGGTAAAGGCAGGAATTAGGGATTGATTTAAAGGCTGGGGAAGGAAGGGTCAGGTGTGACCCCTGGGTTTCTAGTTAGATTATCTGGCAGATGGTAGCTGTTTAGTGAGATAAGAAATGCAGACGCCTGCCTCGGATCAAGAGGGGTGACTGAAATTTGATCACAATTAGTTTGATATGTTTCTGGAGATGCCAAAAAGTTGAATTTGGAACTCGTACTACATGTCACCTGAAGTGCAAGTGAGAGGTCAAGCCTATATAGATAAACCTCTAGGAGAACTGGGAAACAGGAGCAACAGTGAGCTCAAGGGAGAGGGGTTTCAAGAAGGGGAATGGTCAGCAGTACTAAATACAGAAAAATGCTATGTGAAAAAGATGATTGAGATGTGTCCATAGAAATTGACAATAGGATGTCAGGAGCAGTGGGGTGGGGGGGAGAAGCAAATTGTGCATTGAGGAGTAAGTGGGAGGTAAGAAAGGAGCACTGTAGACTACTTTTAAGCTCACTGCAAAAGGAGAGAAGAAACAGCTAGAAAGGAATGGAGGAATGAAGCTTTGTTTTTTTAAGACTGGGAAAGCCAGTTGAAAACAGGAAGGTTAAAAATATGAGAGGGGATGGTGACTGCCAGCTAACCCAAGGCCCCAGAAAAGGTGGGAGTGAATGAATGGAAGACCTTGATGAAGCAGTGGACCTTGCACAAGACATCATCTAAGACGAGAGGTAAGAATGTAAGTTTGCAAAGTGAGAAGGGGAGATACGAGAGCTGACCTTATTTGAAACTTGTTTGCTTTAAATACTGATGTTCCCAGGAATAAGTTTCACTCTGACTTAAAGGAATGTAGTATTGGTTATTAGTACCTTGTGTGGCAGGAAACCCTGTTACAGTTCAGCAGACTAAAATGAATGACTTTGCACTCATCAGACACTATCTATGAGGCCATGGCCATGCCCTGTAACCTCTGGACTCGGTGGTCTCATCTCTTAGAAACAGTGAGTGCACTAGGTGGGCCTTGAGGCTCTGTCTAGCTCCTTGTGACAGTGACTAATGCATCTACATCACATTTCTCAGTGAATATGCTGCAGGCATTCAATTTGGCTCACTAATTTAACTACTTTTAAGTGTGTTTCAGTGATACCTTTAAATTACTCTGAGTATCAGATATGCCTTGTATCTATTTTGGAAGGACTACTAATTTCAAGAAACATCAATCTCAGCTCTGCTGGTGACTAGGCATATCGCCTGTCTGAGCCTCTGGTTTCTCCTGTGTAAAATGAGAAAGGGCTAATACTTAACCTTATTTCATCTTCAGAACAGGTCGATTATGTATGCAAAACACTTCTTCATAGTGCTAGGAAACTGCAAGAATTCAATAAATGGTTGGTCCAGAATCCTGTATTCAATGTCTTTGTGCCAAATGTGTTCAGGAATTCAGAAATTTTCAGGTTTTAGAAAGTTACTCTGGGGCCTAGGTCAATATTGTATATTATGTTATCCCCCAGCAGGATCTGGGGCAGCATCTATAGTCAAACATATTAATATTTCTGCAGGAAAAACATGATGAAAAACTTCAAGTAGCCTTGTGTCAGTTCAGGTTTTGCCTCCAAGTGAATTTTGTATCAAAAATTCTTTTGGGTTTTGAGCTTCCTTTGCTCTGCCTGCCCCACTCTTTGGAGTGTACTTTCTCTTCTAATAATGATTCCCTTGCGCTTGCCATGGGCGCTCCTGGGCCTTTTGAGCTTCCTTTGCTCTGCCTGCTCCAAACTATTTGGAACGTTCTTTCTCTTCTAATAATGACCCTTGAGCTATTCTCTATTGCTCGGGCCCACTTCTTTTCTTTGAAATGTATTTTTTTCTTCTAATAAACTTTTTCTGCAATTAAAAAAAAATTATTTTGGTTTTTGTAACATTTTCGGTTTGGAGATTGCCAATAAGTAGTGTGGGCCTGCACTAATTAATCAACATATGTTTATTAAGCCCCACTCTGTGGCCATCTCT
This sequence comes from Aselliscus stoliczkanus, assembly GCA_033961575.1. NCBI lineage: Eukaryota > Metazoa > Chordata > Mammalia > Chiroptera > Hipposideridae > Aselliscus > Aselliscus stoliczkanus. The sequence continues at coordinate 166,876,887 of CM066730.1, forward strand.
TTATTATGGATATTACAAGCAAAGAATAAGCCTTAGTGCCTGTCCTCTGTGCTGTTTGGACCATATCTAGAACCCCTTGGGAGGGCCACAGTGGAAAGAAGCGTATGGGATAGCTCAACAGGAAACTGGGCAAAGACTTGGACCATTAATCAGCACACCATAAAAGAAGATATTCCAATGATTACCAAACATGACAAAGTGTTCAGCCTCCTTTGTAACCAGGGAAATGTACATAAAAACCACAATGAAATGCCACTCCAATGGCAAGTGTTGGTGAGGACATGGAGCAATGGGAACTCATACACTGCTGGTGGCAAGAGTAAATTAGAACAACCACATTATAGAACAGTTTGTCTTACCAGTAGGAAGATATGAGGTGTGATCAAATAATATAGTGAAAGTTTAAATTAAAAAAAAATTTATTATGGTAAAAGACACATTGCCATTAACCCCACTCAAAATACTCCCCCTTGCTTCAAACACTCTTGCCACTTTCTGAAGCAGTTCTGAAAGTCCTCTTTCATGAGTGTCTTTAGTTACGCTCTCATGGCTGCCTTGATGTCCTGAATCAATTCAAAATGTTTACCTCTCATGGTCATTTTGACTTTGGGGAAGAGCCAGAAGTCGCATGCTGCCAGATCTGGTGAATAAGGTGGATGAGGACACACTGTAATGTTTCTATGAGACAGAAATTGCTGTACTAGAAGTGATGTGTGACACAGAACCTTTCTGTTGTGATCACAAAATTCGGGGAATGCTGCTGACGAGTGCCACCCAGCGGAAAGGCAGGGATCTTCACTAGGGGAAGAGGCACGTCAAACTGCTTACACTTGGTAAGAGTGTGACCAGTCAGTCGGGTGTGAACTATGTTTGAGAGAAGATGTATTATAAAGGGTGCTGTAAATCATCCTCCATTATAACCACAATCCGTGTCACACATCGCTTTTGGTATATGGCAGTTTCTGTCAAATAAAAACACTACAGTGTGTCCTCATCCACTGTATTCACTAGATCTGGTGCTATGCGCCTTCTGGCTCTTCCCCAAAGTCCGAATGATTCAGGACAGGGCAGGCCGAGTGGCGGGGTGGTTAAGCGCTGCTTTGGGAAGCCAGCGGCCCTGGTTCGGTCCCACATGTGAGGGCCAGTGACACTGCCCTCAAAAAAAAAAAAATGATTCAGGGCATTGAGGCAGCCATGACTCGCAACTAAAGACACTCATGAAAGGGGACACCCTGAACTGCTTCAGAAAGGGGCAAAAACGATGGAATAAGTGTTTGAAGCAAGGGGGCATATTTTGAGGAGGATTAATGGCAATGTGTCTTTTGCTGTAATAGTTCTTTTTTTAGTTTAAACATTCACTGTATTGTTTGATCACACCTTGTACATACACATATACCCAATACACACTTTTGCCACTCCCTAAACCCCAGAGAAACTCATGCATGTATGCACCAGGACACACAAGAGTGTTACGGAAGAGACACAGATGACTTGTAGAATTTTATTTTTTTTAAATTTCAGGTGTACAAAATAACATAATGATTAGATATTAACACCCCTCACAAAGTGATAACCCCAACAAATCTTCTACCCTTCTAACACTGTACATAGCTTATTACAATACCAATATCTTTTTGATTAGTTTCAGATGTACAGTGCAGTGGTTAGGCATTTATATAATCTATGAAGTGATCCCCTGGTAAGTCCATACATAGTCTTTACAACATTATTGATTATATTCCCCATTCCATATTTCACATCTCTGTGACTATTTCGTGACTTCCAATTTGTACTTCCTAATCCCTTCACCTTTCTCACCCTCCCCCCCCGCAACCCTCCTCCCATGTAGCAGCCATCAGTTTGTTCTCTATATCTCTGTCTATTTCTGTTTTGTTTGTTCATTTATTCTATTCTCTAGATTCCACATGTAAGTGAGAGCATATGGCATTTGTCTTTCTCAGCCTGACTTATTTCAGTTAGCGTAATACCCTCTAGGTCCATCCAGGTTGTTGCAAATGGTAGGATTTCATTCTTTTTTATGGTAGAGTAACACTCCATTGTATAAATGTACCACAGTTTCTTTATCCAATCGTCTATTGATGGGCATTTTGGTTGTTTCCACATCTTGGCTATTGTGAATAGTGCTGCAGTAAACAGAGGTGCATATATTTTTTCGAATTAGTGTTTTGGATTTCTTTGGATAAATACCCAGGAGTGGAATTGCTGGGTCTTAAGGTAGTTCTATTTTTAATTTTTTAAGGAACCGCCATACTGTTTTCCACAGTGGCTGCACCAATTTGCAATTCCACCAACAGTGCAGGCGAGTTCCTTTTTCTCCAAATCCTTGCCAGCACTTGTTTGTTGATGATAACCATTCTGACAGGATTGTGGTTTTAATTTGCATTTCTCTAAATATTAGTGATGTTGAGCATCTTTTCATATGCTTTTGGCCATCTGTATGTCCTTTTTGGAAAAATGTCGTTTTTGGGAAAATGTCTATTCAGGTCCTCTACCCATTTTTTTTTTTTTTTTTTTTTTTTTTTTTTTTTTTTTTTTTTTTTAAAGATTTTATTGGGGATTTGGTGGAGGGGAACAGCGTTGGGGAATCGGGGAAGGGGAACAGACAAGTTGCTGTCTTCTTGTTCTTCAGTTTAGTTGCGGAGGATGTTGCCCCACTGTTGGTATCGTCATTGCGCTCTTCCCGAATGAGGCAGATCGGTCGCTGGCCTCTGGATGTCGCTCATCGCGGCCATTGGCAGCCCACGCTTGGCTGCCAGCCGCTCACGCTGGCTGCGGGCCACCCACTGTAGCCTGTGGCAGCCCACTGCAGCCGGAGCCGCAGCCCACACCATCACCGGGGCTCGCACAGCCCAGCTCCAGGTGGAGCTGCTGTCAGCTGCAGAGGGCAGTGTCACTGGCCCTCATGTGGGATCCGAACCGGGGCCGCTGGCATCCCAAAACCAGCGCTTAACCAATGCGCCACTCGGCCGGCCCCTCTACCCATTTTTTAATTGGATTGTTTCTTTGGTGTTAAGTTGTATGAGTTTTTAAAAATAAATTTTGGATATTAACCCCTTATTAGATATATCATTGGCAAATATTTTCTCCCATTTAGTTAGAATTCTATTTCTTGGTCTGTGTGGTGATTTCATGGGTATTTGCTTTATAATCATTCATTAGTTTCTATGTTTAATGCACTTGGCTGTATTAGTGTTGTTTCACAATCAAAAAGTGTTGTGCTTTTTTTCTTTTTTTTAAAGATTTTATTGGGGAATCGGGGAAAGGAGAACAGACAAGTTGCTGTCCTGTTCTTCAGTCTAGTTGTGGAGGACGTCACTTCACTGGCCCATGTTGGTATTATCATTGCGCTCTTCCTGGGTGAGGCAGTCGCTCACTGGTCATTGGACAGCTGTTCTCGCCATCACCGGCAATTCATGGCAGCCCAGCTCCAGGTTGAACTGTTGTTCACCATCTTAGCTGTAGAGGGCGCAGCGTCACTGGCCCTCATGTGGGATCTGAACCGGGCCCTGCTGCTGAGAGCTGGCGTCCCAAGCCAACTCTTAACCAACACGTCATTTGGCAGGCCTTTTTTTTTTTTTTTTAAAGTACGATCTTTGGAGCCAGATCTGTGTCTAAACTTTGTAATATTAAGCAAAATAATTAACATCCTGCAGTATTGGAAAGGTTGTTGAGGCAGCCATAATAGTGCCTAATGGTGCTGGCAACATACTAAATACAACAGCATCTTTCCATGTTCCAGGCATTGTGCCAAGCACTTCAAATAAATGACCTAATTTAATCCTTATAACATCTCTATGAGGTTGATGCTACTATTTTTCTATTATTTTTTTTTATAAAGAAATCAAAGGCCCAGGGAGGTTGTATCAGAAAATGGGCCTATTTGCTTAATGGCCAACTCATCAAATTTACTTCTTTAACTGTAGAATTTATAATAACTCATTTAATTCAACGGTTTTAGTAGTTTTTAAAGCTATTTAAACCAGTTTTAATCAGTTTTTTAAAAGGCATGTTCCTTTTGTTCCTGCCCCAACTCCCTTCTGTTAATGGCTGCTGCTCTCCCGCTGTGGGAGTTAAAGTAGAGAGAGTGCTCTCTGCTCAGGGAAGAAGGAAGGAGAGCCAAGTAGGCCTGGACTACTGATTCCAGAGATGGGTGTTTACTAGTATAATAGAAGACAGAAACATATAAGATCCAACAAGTCCACGAAATAGGTTAGGCAGGTGACATCTAAATAAAGCAGACTTACAGGGAGTGATTTCCCAAAATCACACAATTAGTAAACTGACAGCAGTTTTCATTTAAAGTATCATATCACTCCTTTTGTGGCCATTCCTGTTATAATTAGAAAACTGTGAGAACAAGGAATCTTACAGGCCCTAAGAAAGAAGTTGTTTAAAGGTGGGATTTCCCATGACATGGCCAAAATGACTACAGTATATTGCGAAATGGTTTCCACCATAGCCTTAGCTAACACTCCATCGTGTCACATAATTACCATTTCATGGGCCTTTTGGTAATTAATGAGCAGTTCCTTGTGAGAACTTATGTTCAAAACTCATAGTAGGAACCCAAGGGTTATAAAGAAATGGAAGTATGGTGACAAGTCCTGTGCTTTTTCTAGTATTCCAAAGGTTTCTTATAAATGCTTATTAAATAACTAAGAATAGTGGGAAAAATAAAGGACTAGTAGACAATCTTCCCCAAATGAGAGGAAAATTGGAGTTGCTAGGAAAGCCAGTGTTAAACTAGTCCCTCCTCTGACCACGAGGTGACGCTATTATCACATGTAATGGGTCTTGGTTGATTTCTGCTGGTGGCATGGACCATATATTTATGAAACTCAGTAGCTCACAGAAAATTTGTCTTCAAATTTCAAAGCTTTTTAAAGTTTTATTTTTACCTTGACACTCACTGTGTTGAACTCTATAAAGGAATGAGTGAGTGTCAGCCTTGAGATTTCCAACTACATATTACAGTAGCCCCAGGACTGGAGTGATTGGTCCTCACATTTAAAAACTTACAGCTTTCGCCTAAGTTTTTAGGATATTGGACTTCCTGGCTAAAAACAAAGAAACACTTGTTTAATTCGACCCTGCCCTTTATAGATGCTTATTTTATTTTGCATAAATGCCTGTTAGGAAAGCAAAAGGCAATTCCGCAACATCAAGTGACATTAGTGATTCAGTATTTCTTAAAAAATTCCTTTGGGTTCCTTTTGACACCAACATATGTTTCAGTAATTTCAACTTAATTCAGTCAAAATATTCTGCTTTATTTAAGGACAGAGGTGAGAAAGAAAGGGAATTAACTTAGGGAGGACACTCAAATATACTTACTCTTTTCTGTCTCTTCTTTTCCCTTTTTATCTTTTCCCCTCCTTTTCCCTACCACCTTTTTTTTCACACTGATTTCCTTTGTTTTCTATTCTCTCATAATATTTTCATTTTTTTCTTTTTTTCCTTTTTGAGGGCAGTGTTACTGGCCCTCATATGTGGGACCCGAACCAGGGCCGCTGGCGTCCCAAGCCAGCTCTTAACCACTGTGCCACTCGGCCGGCCCTTATTCTCTCATAATATGATAGGCCTTTAAGTTTATTCCAGCATTTTATTATGAACATTTCAAACTTAGAGAAAAAGTTGAAAGATTTTACAGTGACTGCCCCTACACCAACTACCTGGATTCTGCAATTATTTTACTGTGCTTGCTTTAGTCCATGTCTATCCATGTCTATCCATGTCTAACTCATCTTATTTCTGTGATCCATCTCAAAGGAAGTTGCAGACCTCAGTAAATAACCTCCCAAAGAATTCAGCATGTGATACACTTTTCAGCCTACCTACCAACATAAATCTTTTGGGTTGACTGCATCTTTTCTTTTCTTTTCTTTTTTTTTTTTGAGGACAGTGTCACCGGCCCTCATATGTGGGATCTGAACCGGGGCCTCTAGCGTCCAAAGCCAGCGCTTAACCACTGCACCACTTGGCCGGCCCAACTGCATCTTTTCTATGAAAAATACTGTGTACTGGGAAGGCTGGTTAGCTCAGTTGGTTAGAGTGCAGGCTCATAACACCAGGTACAGGTTCAATCCCCATATAGGCCACTGAGATGTGCCCTCCACAACTAGAATGAAACATCTACTCTACTTGGAGCTGATGGGTCCTGGACAAACACACTGTACCCCAATAAAAAATTATTAAAAAAAACACTGTACTTTCAGTGAAGTTGAGTGGAAGTTTCTTTCACTTGATGGAGCTTAGGGTTATTTCTTGCCTTGGTTGTGCCAAGCATCATAATGCTTCTTGTAGTACGAAGACTATTTCTAGGCTGACTTCCCTCCTTTGGGCCCATCCAGGATGGTCAAGGGTTGTTCAGTCATTCCGTAGTGACTGGATAGCTTCATTGTCTTTGACTGGACAAAGCCCTTAAGAACCGTGCCCACCCTTCACACTCTCTAACTTGGCTTCTCCCACCTGCTGTGAGTTTTCTGGGAGAAGCTCCTGTTCCTTCCCACATGGATTTGGGAACAATGTCAGTTTCCAGAGCAGAATGTGTTGCTATGGGAACCTAAAGTTATTTTGGAGTTACAAAATTATATCGAGTAATCAGTGACAAAACCTGAAACACTCCATAATTGTCCCTGGAGAATAATAGGGTAAAACATTTTATTCTTAGGTGAAGGAACGTCTGTGCATTTGTCCTCTGGGAAGCCTCAAGGAGAGAGTGACAGGTGCTGAGTGAGAAAGCCAGGGCTTGGGGGAGGGTGGCCTCTCATGGCTCAGACAGACTCCTACTTTTCCCTAGTATGTGTCCCTTTGGCAAGTCATTTTTTCTTTCTGAGCTGCAGTTTTCTCTTCTGGAAAATGGGACATCAGCCTAGAGCTGAAAGGGAACTTGGAGATCATCTAAAGAGTGATTCTCCGAAACAGACAATGCCTGCACGTTTTGGGTTGAGGAGAAACCTATAAATGAGAACCCAGAAATGAAGCAGGAAGTCTCCCTACAATCCTGGGTTCCCTGTGTCTGTCTTTCATAGAGCTCACACATTTACACATTACACGTGGACGGTTCCTGACATTATGATCTATATGCGGTACTCAGCCTGTGACTAGTGCCCGCACAGTACAGTGTAATTATTAACCTGCGGTCAGAAAAAGTGATGCTTGCATTTGAGAAGATAATAATGCATTTAAAAAGATATTTTTATTCCAGTGTAGTTAAAATAAAAATGGGTATAAGCTTAGAGGAGGTGGAGGAGGAGATGAATTCAGAAAGATAACAAGGATCAGGTGTATAGGACCTTCAAGGCTGCTGCAAGGATTTTGAGGAGAAATGGGAAGCCAGTGGAGGATTTTGAGCAGACATAGGACTTGCTCACTCTGCTGCAGCCACAGCGGCTTCCTTGAGGCTCCTCGAAACTAGGCAGCCTCTACCTCAGTGCCTTTACACTGGCTGTTCCTCCTGATGGCAATTTCCACAGATACCTGCAAAGCTCACTTCCTCACCTCTTTCAGGTCTGAGCTTCTCCATAATAAGGCCTTTCCTGACTATTCCATTGAAAATGGCAGACTTCCTCAGCCCTTGTACTTCTGATCCCCATCACTCAGCTTTACTCTTCACAGCACTTTCCAACCTTTAACCTATAATTTATCATTTACTTATCAATTATGTCTGTTGCTGTCTCTCTCTTCTAGACTATAATAAGCTCCAGGACAGAGAGCCAAACACCTCAAAAGTGTCTGGCACATAGAAGGGTCCCACGTATTTGCTGAAAGAACGACTTGAATACGTTTTGAGTATATGGAAAATTAACTAAATGTATTAAGTTAATTTTTCTCATCAGTGAGGAGTAAAAGGTTATTGATGTAGGATATTGAAGTCCCTCTTCAATAAGTCTCTGAATTACTTCAGAGAGATTCCCATCATGTTCCTTAGAGACGTTTAGCCAAGAAAGTGGACCCATGTTCTAGGAATATTGTTAGTACTGTGGGGTGAAATAAAAGATTTGGGTTTTTGTTTTTCATTTTTTTCTTTCGTAGAGATTATTCTTTATTATAATTAATTTTCATATAATTTCAAAGTTACAGAAAATTTACAAGACTAGTACAAGGAGTTCCCTATAACCTCTCTCCAGATCAGTCGTTAACATTTTGCCCCGTTTGCCTCATTGTTCACTCTGTGTGTGTGTGCGCGCGCGCGCGCGCGCGTGTGCGCATGCACATTTCCAAAACTCGAGAATAAATTGGAGACAGTGTGTCCCCATTACCATAAATATTTCATGTGTACCTTTTAAGAGCAAAGATATTCTCTTGGATAACCACAGTACTCCTGTCGAAATCAGGAAATTGAACAAATTTCATCAACTGTCCCAATAATGTTCTTTACAGCTATTTTTACCAATACTTGGATCCAAGTCAGGATCATACGTTGTATTTACTTATTAGACTCCTTTAATCTGAAACTGTTCTTTAGACTTTCTTTGTGTTGTTTTTCGATGAGTACAAGTCAGTCATTTTGTAGATTGTCCCTCGGTTTAGGATGGTCTTGATGTTTCCTTATGATTAGATTCAGGTTGTATGTTTATATTAGCAGAAATACCACAGAAGTGACCTCGTCCTTATATCAGCAGGCACATTTGCTGGCTTCTCCCAATATGCTGATGTTACCTTTAGTCACATGGTTAAGACAGTGTCTGCCAGATTTCTCCATTATAAAATTACTATTTTTCCCTTTGAAACTACTAAGTAATTTGTGGGGATAGTCTTTGAGACTACGTTCCTCATCAAACTCTCTCTTGCTAGCTTTACATCATTCCTTCTGTATTTATTATCCATCCACTGTAAGGAAGAACTTTCCCTTCTTCCCTCTTCATTTGTGTCAGTATGGACTCACAGATTCTTTTTCTTCTGTGGTTTATAATCCATTACTATATTATTCATCACTTTATTGCTCAAATTGACCCAGATTTCTGGCCAGCCAATTTGCCTTGGTAACAATTTTACATGAACCATATTGTCTCTAAGTAGCGTTTTAAAGAAGGAAATGGGTCCAAATTGAAAAGGTAGAATTTAGGTTATTGGGAGGTAGAAATAATTAGGAAAGAAAAATCACTTTGGGCAATTTTCAGTAACAGAAACACCCTCTCTAATGAAGTGTGTTAAAATAGCAAGAAAAATAGCACAACTACTGAGCAGCAGTCCCGAGCAGTTTCCGTGTAGGGGCTGAAGGTGGGTGTATCCTTATTAGAAAGAAGAAAGAGAAAAATGCTTGAGCTACTACTGAGTTGTTTCAGCTCTAGGGGGTGGGGACTGAGCATGCAGGTTGCGGGAGGAGTGATGGTCAGTCATCAAATCTGAATGTCAGTGCTGGAAGGAACCTTAAACCCCACCCTGTTCAGCTGTTCTTAACCTCCTTGAGGACAATCACCTTTGAGGATCTGATGAAAGCTGCGAACCATTCCTCTTCAAAATGCATGTACAATATTAGGTGTCAGTTCAGAAATTTATCCCTGGATCCTACGTCTGCTCAATCCATTTTCCCCCCATAACATTGCAATTAAAAAAGAGTGTGACTTTCACACTCTTAGAACAAATAGAAGTATGATCTGTCTCACTATGAGGTCAGCTACAGGTAGATTTTGTTTTACTCTGATGCCTTGAAGGCTCAGCAATCAACTACCGTCCAAGAGTTTATGTTTCCAATAAAGAAGGACTATCTCGGGCCGGCCGAGTGGCGCAGTGGTTAAGCGCTGGCTTGGGAAACCAGCGGCCCCGGTTCGGGTCCCACATATGAGATGAGGACTAGTGACACTGCCCTCAAAAAAAAAAAAAAAAGGACTATCTCAGAGCCTCCCCTTCCCCACCCAGTGGAAAAGAGCTGCACTAAGTACTTCAAACTGTTGACACTTGAAGAATAGTTTCTTAGGTCATAGGTTTCTGGTGTCATCACTTATACAACTTTCAGACTACACCTGTGAGCCAAGTTAGGATTTCCAGGACTCTTTTTAGATGAGAAGCAGATGGCTTCATGAGATTGCTAACCCAGGATCTAGATTACATCGGCTGAATGAATTAATGAGAGATGATTTCACATTTTTAAAGGATTAAAAAAATTAGAAGAATATTTTGCAGCATGTGAGAATGATATAAAATTAAACTTTTAATGCCTATAAATAAAGTCTCATTGGAACATAGCTGTGCTCATTTATGTATGATCTATGGCTACTTTCACACCTAAAGGACAGAGCTGTATACTTGAAATAAAGACAATATGGCCCACAAAGCCCACATATCCACAACCTGTGCCTTTACAGTAAAAGTTTTCTGACTCCTGGTCTAGCACGTACCCTTACAAATTATCTGATTCTAACTTTTCATTGCTTTTGAGCTATTTTGTATGTGTTGCGTGGCTTTGATTCCCGGCCACCCTATGAATGAGTGATGCCCACAATGTCCTGTCCTAAACTCCCCCGCTCAGCTCCTGGAGACTCATGCCTATGGCTTCTTTTATGGGGTCAATCCTTCTCATATCTGGTTCTCCTCTTTTCCTGCTGCCTTCTTATGTATCTGACGTAAGACAGTTTCAGTTTTGTCATATTTGCCTCTGGTGATGTTTCAGACTTAATTTGCTCTGGGACCCACTTGTTCACCTTTCTGGCAGTTCAGGATATCTATGGAGCTCTCCTCCAACACTGTATCTCAAATAAATCAATCTTTTTCATGTCAGCCTTCTTCACGGTCCAACTTTCACATCTGCACGTAGTGACTGGGAATACGATGGTGTGGACGATCTTAGCCTTGATCTCTAATGACACACCTTTGCTCTTGGTGACCTTCCTAATTCTTCCACCGCTGCCCTTCTGAGTCACAGCCCTCCCTTGATATCTTGGCTGCAGTCTCCATTTATATTGACGACTGAACCAAGGTAAGCAAAATCTTTAACTTTTGAAGCTGTTTTACAACTCTGCAAATTGTAGAGAGCTGACAGCAAAGTAGATTAATCCTTGTCTATTCTGCCTGATAGAGCTCCCACTGACTTTACTCCCTGAGCTCCGAAGAAGCCAGTTTTACTCCCTTTTGCATATTTATGTCAGTATTTCTGATCTATAAATGTGTCTGTTTAGGGAGTTCTCCTTTGAACTGGTTGTAATGTCTTCCTAGTTCTCTCACTTGAACATGTGTTCACTTTATACCTGAATGCAAATCATGATTTTACTCTTTTTGGGGGAATGTGATCCTTTTACATGGGGCATTCATTTAATAAAGCTGCAAAGATGCGTGAAGCCCCGTCTCAGCCCCTCCAAAGCCAGGTTTTGCCAGAGCTTCCAGAGATACTACAGAAACCATTCTGCTATTGACCCCATTTAGGTAGTGAACTAGCCAACACCGTTACAACAAGGGCCCACACAAGGGAGTCACTCAGAGGAACAGTTATGGACGGGAACCTGCCCAGAGGTGAATAGCCATAGCCTGGGAACCCCAATGCATAATAGATGAGGCCCTAGAAAGAGGCTTTTTTACATGGTAACAAAGCAGATGTATTTTGGAGTGAGGCAGCCTAGCTCCTGCCCTAATTCTGCCATATGTGATCTTAGACAAGTGACATTATCTTCTCTGATCCCACTCCTTCTGTAAAGGGCATAATACCAATTAGTAATACTTACAGAGTTGTTATGAGAACTGCAGAAGAGAAACTGTGCCTGGTCCAGCGCCTCTCACATGGTAAGCCTTCGATAAGTATTCTCAGTGCGGTTCACCAGTAGCTAAGGTTGATGGGGCACGTGAATGCTGTTTTCCAATGATAATATCAGCGTCCCCAACTAGACTGCAAGCTCCCTGAGGGCTGGGAGAGCCTGCTTCTGCTCATCTTCACAGCTTTAATGCCTGGCTCAGTGGCTCTCAACAGGGGGCCGATCTTGCTCCCCAGGAACATTTGGCAATGTCTGGAAACATTTTTGTTGTTCAAGACTGGTGGGGGTGGGGCGATGGGAGGGGGTTCAGAAGCAACTGGCTTCTGAGGCCACGGATGCTGGTAAACATCCTATTACACATAGGACAGTTCCCCACAACAATTACCCTGATCAAAATGTTTGTGCAGAAATGGAGAAACCCTGGCCTCTTGTAAGACATGGTCCATAGAAGGGGCCCAGTGAATGCTGAGTGAGCAAATGAAAGCAAGCCATCTGTCTTTTTGAGTGTGATCCTTTTGAATGTGTCGCCAAGTGATCTCAAAGATGTGATTTGAGGCATGAGTGTTTTTTTTCTCTTGATTTGTTTTTATTATTTGTACAAATCAATTGACACAGAGTTCTAGCAAAGAAGATTGCAGTAAGCTGAAAATAATTTAAAATTTTTGTGTTCATAAATGGTTCATGAGACCATGTCAAACATGGTATTAACTCTCATATGAAAACAAGAGAAGCTAAGAAGGATACATGAAAATATGATCCATCACTTAGCTTAAAGCCAGGAAAGTTAAAGTATAATAAACTCTCTTTGGGGTATAAATAAAACGATGAAGTTAAAATAGTCTTGTGAATTTTAATGCATTTTTCTAATTTTCAGTAAATTTCAAATTCTTTCAACTTGAAAACATTACCAATAAAAATGAATGAAAGAATGTGTCAGGTTCAATGTTTTACCTTTGCCTCGGGCCAGGATGGGGCTCCAGGGAAGGCACGCAGGTCCCAGGGATTTTTTTTCTATTACTTTTTTTAAAAAATTTATTTATTTTAATTAGCTTCAGGTGCACAACACAGTGCAATAGTTATACTTTTTACCCCTCAAAGTGACAACTCCCCTCCCCCAATTCTTCCCCCCACTCCTCCCCCCCATATCATACTATCTATTACAATTCCTTTGACTCCCTTCCACCATATAATCCACATCCCATGACTGTCTATATATTCAGTTGGCATACAATATTATACAACATCAATTTCAGGTATACAGTGCAGTGATCAAGCCTCTACTCCATCTATGAAGTTGTCTCCCTAACAAGACCCCTGACACCCCACAAAATTTTTACATTATTATATTCCCCAAACTGTCTTTCATATCCCTGTGACAATACTGTAGTTACCTATTTATGCTGTCTAATCCCTTTCCCTTCTCCCTCATTCCCACCCCGCTCCCAACTAGCAACCCTGTTTTTCCTCTCTATCTATGAGACTGTTTCTGTTTCCTTTGCTCATTCATTCAGTTTTTCAAATTCCACATATAAGTGAGATCATATGGTATTTGTCCTTCTCTGACTGACTTATTTCACTTAACATAATAGTCTCTAGGTCCATCCATATCATTGCAAATGGTATGATTTCATTCTTCTTTATAGCAGAGTAATACTCCATTGTATAAATGTACCACAGTTTCTTAATCCAGTCATCTACCGATGGGCATTTTGGTTGTTTCCATGTCTTGGCTATTGTAAATAGCGCTGCAATAAACATAGGGGTGCAAATATTCGAATTAGCATTTTGGATTCCTCTGGGTAGATACCCAAGAGTGGAATTGCTGGGTCATATGGCAGTTCCATTTCCAGTGTTTTGAGATACCTCCATAGTAATTTCCATAATGGCTGCACCAATTTGCAGTCCCACCAACAGTGCACCAGGGTTCCCTTTTCTCCACACCCTTGCCAGCACTTGTTGTTTGTTGATTTGTTGATGACAGCCATTCTGACTGGAGTGAGGTGGTATCTCATGGTGGGTTTTATTTGCATTTCTCTGATGATTAGTGAGGTTGAACATTTTTTCATATGCCTGTTGGCCATCTGTATGTCCTCTTTAGAGAAATGCCTCCTCATATCCTCTGCCCATTTTTTAATTGGGTTGTTTGTTTTTTTGGTGTTGGGTTCCATGAGTGTTTTATAAATTTTGGATATCAACCCCTTATCAGATATATCATTGGCAAATATCTTCTGCCATTTCAGTAGGCTGCCTTTTTGTTTTATTGATGATTTCCTTTGCTGTGAAAAAACTTTTAAGTTTGATGTAATCCCATATGTTCATTTTTTCTTTTATTTCCCTTGCCCGAGGGGATATATCAGTAAAAATATTATTCAGGGTAATGTCTGCAAACTTACTCTCTATGTTTTCTTTTAGGAGTTTTATGGTTTCAGGTCTTACATTTAAGTCTTTAATCCATTTTGAGTTTGTTCTGATATATGGTGTAAGTAGGTGGTCCATTTTCATTTTTTTGCATGTGTCAGTCCAATTTTCCCAGCACCATTTATTAAATAGACTGTCTTTACTCCAGTGTAAATTCTTGCTTCCATTGTCATAGATTAAATGACCGTATATAGATGGGTTTATTCCTGGGCTCTCTATTCTATTCCATTGGTCGCTGCATCCCAGAGATTTTGGGTCATGATGTTTTCATTTTCGTTTGTCTCGAGGTATCTTTTGGTTTCCTCCTTGATCTCATTTTTGACCCACTTACTATTTAGTAGCATGTTATTTAGAGGCATGAGTATTGAAAAGGGGAGTAAGCTGGGAGGACTGGAACTAGACTTTTGTCTGATGTTCCTGGGATATAAGTAGATGCCCTGTATTGGGCTATCTGATGGAGGCCTCTGCTACGTGAGGATTCTGGCATCTGAAAACCAGGAAGCCCCTATACCAGTAACATAAGATAAACCAGTTCTCACTACCAGCTGTGACTGTAAAAGTCTAGAGCTGTGAGGGGAAGGTATAGGCAAATGGGGAGGAGGGGGGAGCGGAGAAGAGGGGACGGGCTTCACATTCCATCTCAGCCACTAAAGCTCCCCCCACCAAAGCTACCTCACCACCGAAGGCCCCTCACTTAACACATCTTGACAGCTACCTTTCCTGTTAACATTTCAGCCTCTTCACATTGAAACTGCTTCCAGCTCAGATTCTTTCTCTGAAAAGTCTTAAAGTCCATCAGTTCTTCCCACACCTACCAGCTTTGTCCTACACCTGGCCACCCCTTTCCCGTGTCACTGCAAAAGCCTGGCTTCCCAGCCTCCTTGCCTCAGGCCACCCTCTCCTCCTCTTAGCAAACAGAGGTCCCCAGCAACAAAGCACACACTGAATTGTCAGTGTAAGAAACATCCAAACCCGGAGAGAATTTTCATAAGAGTTTATTTGAGCCAAACTGATGACATATGACAGGGAGCAAGCTCTCAAAAGCTCTGGAGAATAACAGTTTTGCAGCTGCTTTTTATGCATTTGAAATTAAAGCAAGGTGGAGTGGGCACTCAATGAAAGACAGCTGCTGTGATATCATGGTAATGTGATGATATTGCTAATAATAAATAGGAAAGATTTAACAGTAACAGAAAAAAAATTAAAGCAAGGTGGGATTGGATTATAAAATAGTTAACAAGATTGTGTGCTCTCTTGAGGGTTATTTCAAAGGTGTGTTAACCCACATGCACAAGAGCAATGGACAGGGCTGGCTTAAAAACCTTTCACTAAAGAAGTTGCAGGCCTGGGGCGGGCTACCCACCATGACCTGCCCAGTTAGGGATTTATGGTCAGATCGCCCTGTGAGGTGACTTTCCATAGACCCCGTTTTTTCTTCCACAGATTATATTTCGTATGATTGTGATAATCTCTTACATCTTTCCATTTATAGATCATGCTCTCACCCATCTCCATTGGCAAATCAAAGACATTCAGAAAAGGAGGTTTGGGAAAAAGGCTGTGTCAAGTAAGTGATAAGAATAGGACTTAATTTTGAATCAGAATTTTAGAATTATGATGGCATCAAGCACATGATGGGTGTGTGGGTGGGTGGATAGAATAAAATATGAATGTATGAAGTCCGATAGGATTACTTTTAATCTCACTTTTCAAACGAGATAACTGAGTCCTAGGAAGGTGAAAATTGTATTGTCTTGATAGCAAAACTAGGACTTGAATTTGGGACTACTCCTTCTTAGCACAAAGCCTGAAAGTCTAGAGCTTTCCACTCCATGCAACTTTTTCCCCTTGCAGTAGGGTTGGGGCATGTAAACCTTTTAAGAAGGATCTCTACTTGAAATGAAAATTGTTTTAAAGAATTGAAATTTAACGTTATCTGTGTGGAAGCGACCCAAGTGTCCATCATGGATGAACGGATAAGCAAAATGTGGCATATCCATATAATAGCATGCTATTCACTTGTAAAGAGGGAGGACATTTTGACACCTGCTACAACATGGTGGAAACTTGAGGACATTACGCTAAGTGAAATAAGCCCGTCACAAAAAGACAAATACTGTAGGATTCCACTTGTAGGAGATGGAGTAGTCAATATCATAGAGACTGAAAGTAGAATGGTGGTTGCCAGGGGCTGGGGAAAGGGGAGGATGGGAACTATTATTTATGGGTACAGAGTTTCAGTTTTACAAGATGAAAAGAGGTACAGAGATAGATGGTGGTGATGGTTGCACAGCATTATGAATGGATTTCATATCAATATTATGAAGAGTAACTTTTTTTTTTTTTTTTTTTTTTTGAGGGCAGTGTCACTGGCCCTCATATGTGGGACCGAACCGGGGCCGCTGGCTTCCCAGGCCAGCGCTTAACCACCGCGCCACTCGGCCGGCAATACCAATATTATGAATGTACACTTAAAAATGGTTAAGATGGGGCCGGCTGAGTGGCGCGGTGATTAAGAGCTGGCTTGGGACACCAGCGGCCCCCGTTCAGGTCCCACATATGAGGGCCAGTGACACTGCCCTCAAAAGAAAGAAAAAAAATGGTTAAGATGGGGCCTGGCCGAGTGGCGCATTGGTTAAGCGCTGGTTTTGGGATGCTAGTGGCCCCGGTTCGGATCCCACATATGAGGGCCAGTGACACTGCCCTCTACAGCTAACAACAGCTCCACCTGGAGCTGGGCTGTGCGAGCCCCGGTGATGGTGTGGGCTGCAGCCCCTGCTGCAGTGGGCTGCCATAGGCTACAGTGAGTGGCCCGCAGCCAGCGTGAGCGGCTGGCAGCCAGCGTGAGCTGCCAATAGCCGCGGTGAGCGACATCCAGAGGCCAGCGACCGATCAGTCTCATCCGGGAAGAGTGCAATGATGATACCAACATGGCCCAGTGAAGCAACGTCCTCTGCAACTAGATGGAAGAACAAAAAGACAGCAACTTGTCTGTTCCCCTTCTCTGATTCCCCAACGCTGTTCCCCTCCCCCAATTCACCAATAAAATCCTTAAAATAAAAATGGTTAAGATGGTAAATTTTATATTATGTGCATTATACCACAATTGGAGTAAAAAAAAGAAGATTGAGTTATGTGGATAATTCCCTATCTGGGCAACTCTAAACATGTGGATCAAGGAGGTATTCCTGTTATCACTTAACCATACCAAGTATATTGTAGGGACGGGAAGCTTTTCCCTTCTTCCCTTCTGGGTTCTTTAGCTGTCTCATAATTAAATTGACATAAGACAGATTAACGGGAGAAAAACAAATTTCGTATGTATGGGAGCCGTATAAAAAAATGAGGGCCAAAGAAGTCACCAAAGCAGGCAGCTTTTATATTTTAGACAAAGAAATAATAAATGTGTGAATAATTGACAAGGCAAAGAAGTTTGGGTTTGGGGTAATAAATTAGTGAAGAGGAACAAAGTTGGTTATATAGACTTTTGGTCCCTAATTTCCCTCTACCCATGATAAGGATGCCTTCTACCCTCCAAGTACAGGGAGGGTATCTGTCACATGGGACACTGACCTCCTGCTTTCAAGGGGTCAGAGTGTCCTTGCACTGGCTGTTTCTTAAGTAACTTTAATTCACAATAATCAATATGCCAAAATGGCATATTTTGGGGTGGCATATTCTGCTCCCCTTGAACATCACTTCTACTTGGATTGTGGCTTTGGCAGTGGCTTGGGAATTAGGTTAATTTCACCTGTTTGTAGAAACCTGAGAGGTGTTACCAAATCTTAGGTATGTCACCCTTCCCTAATGTATCTGCAAGCTGCCTTCAAGGGAGGGTAGATACAGCTTTTCATGTTTCTGACATTCCTCAGCCACCTCCTGCAGGAAGACATGGGTTGGGTCAGGGTATATCCTTGAACCCTGGCCCAGCATAGATTTTCCCCAAATCAGTCTCTTGGGGATCCATGCTTCATTTGTCCTAAGTGCAGCAAAGATGAAATCAAAAGCTTTGTCCTAGTGTTGTGCTTGGGAGGCAAAGAAGGGACAAGGCAGCCTTTGCAAGGTAAACTGAAACATTGCTCCTTTCCTCACCTCAGAGATGAGGGGAGAACCTTGGGGCAAGACACCTTTTAATGTTTCATAATTCAAGGAAGCTTTGTAATGCCATTCAGGGCAAGGAGGGAGAAAGGCACCTTTGGCATAGTAAGAGCAAGGGAGGGCAGACTTACTGTCTCACAGCAAAAAGGATGAAAACCAGAGTAACAGGAGGATAGCAATTTCTCATTCAGATTAAAAAGGACAAGAGGACATCAGTTCTTAGGTGGAGGCCTGTTTGCTTTCAGATACTTACCAGACTAGAACTCAGCCTGTGATGAAGCCCCCATAGTCCTCTTCCTCCTTCGCGGAACCAGGGCTCATCCTTTGCCCTGGACAGGGATGGCCTAATGAGAGCCAACAATGAAGGAAGAACCTTAGGGAACCTGGGCGTGACTGCACAGGACACTCAGGTCACGTTTGTAATGCTTCAAAGCTGAACGATCTATTCTCTGCTTCCTCTACTTCCCCAGGGCCAAGAGAGGTCATGGATATAACTAGGAATACACTGCTTTTAGGGTGCCATCAATGGCGGCCCAAGAAGAGTCGGGCAACCTCTTCAGGCTTCTTCACTCCCACACAAGTTTTCTCAGCTGAGGCACTATTGACATTTTGGGCTGGATAATTTCTTCTTGTAAACCACGTCTTCAGCGGAGGTGCAGGTGGGTTTATGGAGCTGCTGATGAAGCCGTGGCCTCAGGACTCCTTGTCTGCACTCGCAGTGTGTTCACAGAGTACACAATTTTGTAAAATTTGCAAAACCATGATCTTTTGACTGCAACTAGAGAGGACCACTCACTGTCTCCATTCACTTCCAACACTTTCATACCAAAATTTGTGTTTTAAATGTTTTATCCTTTTCTTTTCTTTTCTTTTTTTAAAGATTTTATTGGGGAATCAGGGAAGGGGAACAGACAAGTTGCTGTCTTTTTGTTCTTCAGTCTAGTTGTGGAGGATGTTGCTTCACTGGCCCATGTTGGTATCGTCATTGCGCTCTTCCCGGGTGAGGCAGATGGGTCGCAGGCCTCTGGATGGTCGCTCGCCGCGGCTATTGGCAGCTCATGCTGGCTGCCAGCCACTCACTGTAGCCTATGGCAGCCCACTGCAGCAGGGGTGCAGCCCACACCATTGCCGGGACTCGCAGCCCAGCTCCAGGTGGAGCTGTTGTTAGCTGTAGAGGGCAGTGTCACTGGCCCTCATATGTGGGATCCGAACTGGGGCCACTGGCATCCCAAACCAGCTCTTCACCAATGCACCACTCGGCTGGCCCTATTTTATCCTTTTCTTAAAGATGGTCCCTGATGGGGTTCAGGACATACTACTCCCAAAAGATGGCATCTTGGCATATTTGATATTTTCAGATGAAGAAATCTGAGAAAATGGCAGAAGCAGGAGGGTCACTCTGACTCCTTCCCTTGCCCTTCTTCCCTGAACTAGGTCATAAAATCCTCACGTGAGAGGTGACCTCCCTATACCTGGAGGAAGGGAGCATCCTTGTCTCTGAAGGAAAAGGGATGCCAAGATGATCCCTAACAAACTGGCCCCATTACTCCAGTTATCTCATACTCCCTAACCTATCATATTTTTCTATTTTTGTATGTTTTTCTTAACCTATTGTATTTTTACACAACTGTCCTCTTTTCATCAAACCTACCACAAATATACTCAGGTTTCTGAGTCTTCGTTCAGGTTTCTTCAGGTCTTTATTTCCTTTTGAAGGCTCCAGTGTCATGGAAAACATACTACATAAATATGTACAGCGGCCCCGGTTCGGTCCCACATATGAGGGCCAGTGACATCTGCCCTCAAAAAAAAAAAAATATGTATACTTTTCGCCTGTTAATCTCTTTTTCAGTTTCATTTTCAGACCCAGCCAGGGACTCTAAGAGGGTTGAGGAAACCTCTTTCCTCCGCTATACCCCGCAAATAGCCTGAGCTTCAGGCCCCACAAGACCCAGATCTGACCCTGGAGTCAGACAGCGCTGGGTTCAAATCTTGGCTCTACCCCATCCTAACTTATCTTAGAATTTTTAATTTTTTAGAGCCTCAGTTTCTTCATTTGAAAAATGGGTTTATTAATGGGTTTATCGTTGGTTTATTCATGGGTTTATTAATCTTTATTAAGATTCCTGTGAAAACTAAGTGAGAAAATACATGTAGTCCCCTGCCCAGAACAACTGAACACTCAATAAATGGTGACTGTTACAAAGGTGGTGATGTTTATTCTTCCTACTGGAGGAAATCAAATGTGGTGACCCTTTGAGCTGACTAGCTTCCCGAGGGTGGGGGACCAAGAAGGCATGGAGGGGCTAAAACATTTGGCTTGAACTACCACCAAGGAAAATGTCTGGTTTTGAAAATGATGATGGGATATTCAAGCTTATAGTCTGGGCTCCACCACAGAGAATTGGAGGACAGAGCATGCAGAACTGCCCTCGTGGGGATCTTACTAGGAGGAGCCCCTCTTCTGATGGCTAGGCAGTTGGCTCATCTGCAGACCCCCTGTTTAAATAGACACAGCAGGAGGGGTGTCACAGGTATTGGTATTAATTCTGTTTCTGAAAATGGATGGCAGGTTCATGGATTTCATTATGATTCTTTAAACAGTAAGATACATTATATACACGTGTTTTGTGTGTAGGGAGTGTTTTGCAGATTTTTTAAGCTCGAAGAACAAATATATGCAGCATGGCTCTCCCTGTCTCTGTCCCTGGTTTCCCGTAATCTCCAGGAGCTCAGTTCCTACTAAAAGCCAAATGGGCCTCTTTAGGATCCTCCTGGCTTTAACAGTGTATGTAAGTCTATGAAAGTCTTTGCCAAACAGAAAAGAACATTAAGAACTTGAGTCTGACAGCCGTTTGAATGCCTCCCCACTCAGCAGCAAAGTGTATTTCTGTCTTGACGTCTAAAATGGAATCTTAATTGCTGATAAGCAGCTGACAACTGGTAAGAGTGTTTGGGGTGAATTGGAAGAACTAAATCTGTAACGGGCATCAGACGCTGCGCTAGAAAGATGGGTTTTCAGGGAGCAAAGTAAGGGGGCCTACAGGTGGTGGGGATAATGTTGGCCTGGCTAGGAAAATGGAGGCCCACAAATGGCAGCCTCGTCCTCCATGACCCCACAATAGGAAGTGACAGCAGAGACAACATATGCCATTTATAGGACACTGTGCCCTAGGCACTGCACTAATTGCTTTTGTGCATTATCTCATGTAGCACTCCTGACAACCCTATGATAATATCTAATGACAAATATCATTGACTGAGAATTTAAAGTGTGCCAGGCTCTATCCTGTGCATTTCATGTAAAAGAAAAATCTCATTTAGTCCTCAAAACTCTATGAGATAGGTACTATGATTATTCCCAGGTTATAGATGGAGAAACTGAGGCACAGTTGCCCAAGTGAAACACTTAATGTGTGGAGCTGGGGTCTGAACCAAGCAGTCTGGCTCCAGAGCCCATGCTCTTAGCTTCTATACTCTACTCTCTTTTAGGATAGTTCTGAAGGAGGTGCTGTTGTTATTTCCATTTTATGGATGAAGAAACTGAGGCCTGGAGAGGTGAAGTGACTTACCTAAGGCTGCATCGTGTGTATGTGACGGAGCCAGGGTTCAAGCCCTGAGTTCACCATGGGCCCATATTGGCTTCTCCAGGTGAGTTAGTTGCCAAAGGGCCACTGTGTGCTCAGCTCTGTGCTAGAAGCTGTAGGAGAGACACAAAGTAGGAGAGAGAAGTTGTACAACTACTATCAGACAGGACACATCTGTATGTGCCCTGCAGCTGTCACTAATTCACTGTGTGACCTCAAGCAAGTCCTGGCCCTTCTCTGGGCCCCTGGGTCCCAACTGTAAATGAAAGGCTGAATGCTCTTTTTTGTTTGTTGGGTTTTTTTTTGTTTTGTTTTGTTTTTTTTTTTGTTTTTTTTTTTTTAGCTGAGCCATCCTGCCACCTGTTGGCAGCTCAACGGCAACTCAGCTCGGGCTGGCCTTGAACAGCTGTTGCTCAGAGCTCAGCTCGCACTCTTGAGCGAGCTCTTAACCAACTGAGCCACTTGGCCAGCCCTGAATGCTCTTTTGGTTGTGGCCAAGACATGGCCAGTGACATGGAATAAGGATATGAGGGTCTGGCAAAGAGCAAGAGAGGAGATGTTAGATGATCCAGCTGCTTCTGACGCCCAAGGAGAATGGAAGACCTCCAGCGTGGAGATGTCCCATAGCTCAAATCAGAGCAGTCCCTTATCCCAGTCTCTTCCCTTCTTCCCAGAGGAGAAAGGCCAGTGAACGAAATGATGGGAAATGTATTCTTGAGACTGCTATAACAATTACCACAGACTTGATGATTTAAAACTACAGAGATTTATCCTCTCACAGTTCTAGAGGCCAGAAGTCCTAAACCAAGGTGTCAGCAGGGCAGTACTCCCTCGGGAGGCTCCAGGAAGAATCTGTTCCTTGCCACCTGCCGCTACTGGTGGCTGCCTGCATTCCTTGGCTTGTGACTGCATCCTCTCTGCTCCATTTTCACATCAACTTCTCCTCTGTGTATCTGTCTAATCTCCCCCTGCCTTTCTCTTTTTTTTTTTACTGATGATTTGTGACTTTATCATTAATTCTATTGAATTCTATTGCTATACATTTTGCTTATGATACATTTTTTTCAATTTTTAAAAATTGTTGTAAAGTACACATAACATAAAATTTACCATCTAACTGTTTTTAAGTGTACTGTTCAGTGGCATTAAATACATTCATAATAATGTGCAACCATCACCACCATCCATCTCCAGAATTCTTTTCATCTTGTAAAACAAACTCTGTACCCCTTAAACAATAGCTCCCCCTTTCCCCAGCCTCTGGCAACCACCGTGCTACTTTCTGTCTCTATGATTTTTGACTAGTTTAAGTGCTTCACATAAGCAGAATCATACAGGATTTGTCTATTTTTGTGATTGGCTTATTTCACTTAGCATACTATCCTCTTTTCCTCCATATTGTAGCATGTGTCAGAATTTCTTTCCTTTTTAAGGCTAATATTCCATTGTATGGATAGACCACATTTTGCTTATCCATTCATCATCGATGAATACCTGGGTTACTCCCACGTTAGCCATTGTGAATAACGCCGCTATTCTGCCTTTCTCTTATAAGATCATGGTGCTCACACTTAGGGCCCACTGGGATAAACCAGGACAACCTCCTCACTCTCAAAATCTTAAACTTAATTCCATCTGCAAAGGCCCTTTTATTGAAATAAGGTAACAGTCACCAGTTCTGGGAATTCAGATATAGACATATCTTTGGGGGACAGTTTTCAACCTACCACAGGATAAGAGGAGTGACACAGAGAAACAAATGAAGATGAGACAGGGGGCGTGAGGCCATGAGTGCTGATTTAAGGGCCCCCTCACTTGTGTCAAAATGCCTAATAATTGGCCCTTACCGCCTTGCCTGGTTCCTTAGTGAGTCTGTACAAATCTGCGTGACACTCCCAGGTGAAGTGTCCATGTCCTGGTCTGAGGCCCCAGTTCTGTAGCAGCAGCTTTACAGTTCTCCCTGGTTTGGTTTGCTGCTGCGGAGAGGCCTAATTAACAGTGTGGTGTGGGTGTAGGGTCTAGAACCTGGGTCTTAGCTGTGCTGCTGGCTGGCTGTGGGATCTTGAGCAAGACACTGCTCTTCTCTGAGCCTCCCTGCCTCCGGTGCACCTTTGCCTGTGTTGTTTTCTCTATTTGGAGCTCCTTCCCACCCTCTGTCTCCCTATCTCAAATCTCAGTTTATATCTCTCCAGAAAGCTTTTTCTCTGCTCCCAGAGTGGGGCTACCAACCCTGTACTCCTGAAATGGCCTGTTTCCTTGTCTATCATTCACACAAACTCGCCAGACTGTGGGCTCTGCAAGGACAGCCATGGTGACCAATAGTCGAGAGCCTGACTGGTGTCAAATCTACACTCTGCCATTTGCTGTCTCTGTGGCTTTGGGCAGGTTACTTACCATTTCTGTGCCTCAGTGTTCTCATCTGTAAAATGGGGATAATAATAATAATAGCCTCTACCATCTAATGTGATTGTAATCGTTGAATGAACTATTATCTGTAAAGTGCCAAGAAGATCACCTGGCATAAGGTAAACACACATTTAATCCTGATTATTATCATTATCGGTCTTTGTGTTCTCAGGGTCTGGCACCCAGTGGGCATCGAGGAAATGTTGATCAGAACCAGGTGATTTCCAAGTTCTTTCCAGTTCTCCATATTTTCCAATTTTGTGTCAGTGACAGTTTGGAGCAGAAATCAGGC
Organism: Aselliscus stoliczkanus; assembly: GCA_033961575.1. NCBI lineage: Eukaryota > Metazoa > Chordata > Mammalia > Chiroptera > Hipposideridae > Aselliscus > Aselliscus stoliczkanus. The sequence continues at coordinate 166,901,393 of CM066730.1, forward strand.
AGGAGCTACAGTGAAATAGACAGTGACTTGAGCACATCCAAGCTCAGAGTCTGGTTGGCAGCACAGCCAAGCATTTCATCTGTGACCCCAGATCTTCCAGAAATGACTCCGTCTCCTCCGTCTCTCCTTTCAGTATGAGCCACACCTGCTTTGGATGCTCTCTGAGGAGCACTGTCTGAAAACTGCCAGGAGCCCGAGCAGGTCAGAGGCTGACCAGCCTGGAAAGGCTCTTCTCAGTTTCCTCTGGTGGCCACATGGTAAGTAACCCAGGAGGGGGAGGCTGAGCCAAAAAGGGCCTGCAGCCTGCAGGGAGACCTTCCTTGCATCTGCTATGACTGAGCAGGTGCCCGCCTCCCTTATCCCTGCCCACCCCCATACACACACATGTTTGCCCACGGGGCACAACCCTTGTTTTTGTTCTTTGTTTGTTTGTTTTGGGCCTTGATGGACCAGTCTTGGGACTCAATGGATGGAGAACCAGGACACACATGACTTGTAATGGCCTATTAGATGGTTTCTGTTATTTTATTTATTTTTATATACTCTGAATTTCCCCCCCGCCCCGCCCCGAAATAGATTTGAAACACCATGAGGTTGTCTGGAGTGGCCTAGTCTAGGCTGGCACTGGGCAATGTTGTGTTTCCATTTTTCTACCCCCAGGACACATATACCTTCCTATCCCAGGACCCTAGATGGTGGCCCTTCCCAGCTGCATGGCACCTAAACCCAGCTAATGGCTGACTGACTGGTCAATGACCTTTCTCAGGGGTGTTTGCATTTGAAAAGCATGGGATGTCCCAGCACCCTACATCTTCCAGGCCACAGTTCCCAGGAGCCCAGTGTTCTGGAAGATGTCACAAATGACCTTTCACATGTTCAGTCACCAAAGGTTCACTGGTGCCAGGGCCGCCAGGGATTTAGAAGAGGAAATGAGGATCCTGTGCTCAAGGCCTCATCAACAATTGGGGAGCCATGCAAATTACAAATAAGATAATTGGGAGAATGGAAATGAGGATAAGGTACTACAGGAGGCCATACAGGCGCTGACATTTACTGAGCACTTCCTACAGTCAGGAGCTCTGCCATGTGCTGTATTATGTGTTATCACACCGAAACCTCAGGATGACCCTGTGAGGCCCCCATTTTATAGATGAACAAACTGAGGCTCAGAGAGGGAAAGCAATCTGCAAGCTCCTAAGTGTCTGAGCCAGCTCTGTCAGACTGAGAAGTCAGGGTGGCTTCCCAGAGATGGCAGCTTGTAACTGAGGCTTGAAGGGTGAGTAGATGGGCAGGTGGAAAAATTGCGGGGGAAGAGGACAGAAGACAGCATTTCAGTTGGTGGGAACCAACTAAAGCTCAGCGATTTTAAGGAATGGGGAGGAGTGAGTGCTTTCTCTTCTTTCCTCCCACCTGCCATGACCCAGAGTTACCCACCTCTGGTACAGAACCCGTCCAGGATATTCATACCAACCCGGGAGCCTCTGTCTTTGGAGAAATGATGTTTTCTTCCTTGCCTCTCTGGCTGGAAGCGTTGCTGGCAGGCAGAGTGAGAAGAGAACATACTTTGTGACTGAACCCATCTGGGTTCAAATCCCAATTTTATAGCTTCCTAGCTGCGTGGGCAAGTAGCTCCCTCCTCCCCCCAGCCTCAGTTTCCCCATCTATAATAGGGGAATAATACCACCTCCTAAGCTTGTCCTAATGATTAACTGAGAGGATGTGGCCAAATCGCCTGGCAGTGAGTGGGGCACAGTAAATGGCAGCTGTTATTCTTCTTAGGAGGTATTGTGTACGAACGCATCAATTCCAACTAGTTAATTTGGGGGACCGAAACGTTTTCCATGGAGTGGATGCCTAGTGGCTCTAATGACAATCTGTGGGCTAAGGCCTCTGCAGGATGCATCGGGGATTCAATTAAACAAGGCAATTCATGTATGCAAAGTGCTTTGTCCAACGTCTAGCACAGAACGTGTGGTTCTCCAGAAATGAGAGCGCTCTCTGGTATTTATAATTCAACAAGCTTTCTTGTTGCAGACTTAAAATGGCTTTAGCACGGTGTAAAAACCATGATTTGCAGAGCATTTTTTTTTTTCAGGAATTCATCTCATGCTCTCTATCCAGAGACCTCTATGTTGTGTAACCACACATTATCTCTTTTTACCAATCTTGTTAGGTTCTGTTCCGGACTTTAAAGAAAAGTTACTTTTTTGACAGGCTTGAATTTGTAACTGGAAAAAGGATAGGATTCACTTTCGAACCAGAGAGCTGGTGTGTGAGGTTGCCATGGTAACGACTTAATGTAAAGTTTATTTTACAGTACATCCAGCTAAGTTATCGGTCAGGAGAGAATGGAAAAAGCTAGAAGCCATTTTCTCCAAAAAAGAGAAGAGAAAAAACTACTAGGGAAAGGCTGACAGGTGAAGAGAAATCTTTTTTCTGCCCAGGGAGAACGTAGTTAAAAGGTTCATGCTTTTGGTGAAGACAGAGACTGCACGACTTGGAGCTTTCTTATTTCTTGTTTCTCCTTCTCTCTATGGATGGAGATACAGTGGGAAAAATAGGAGTAAAGAAAGAAGGGAAAACAGTAAAGCTAATTAACACTTCCAATTAAAAGTATATAGTCTTAGTGAAGATAGTCAGTGGTATTGTAACAGCTATATACAGTGTCAGAGGGGTAGTAGATTGGGGGGGTTATCACTTTGTGAGGGGTGTAAATGTCTAACTATTACACAGCTTTGTACACCTGAAATTAATAAAAAGAAAAAAAAAGTATATAGTCTTTATGTCCATGAGGACATCGTTGTCCAGTAGGAAAAACCATGGGTAAGGGCATTGGTCATTAAGGTGCTGTCGAGCCCCAAGATATGTTTATATATACATCCCAGGGAGTTTTAGACTATTAAGAGATGAAGATTGAGTTAAAGATATTTTCTATTCTGGGCCAGCAGAGTGCCTCATTGGTTAAGAGTTGGCTTGGGAGTGCAAGCACTGAGCATCAGAGCTGCCGGTTGGGATCCCACATGGGCCAGTGACGCTGTGCCCTCTACAGCTGAGACAGTGAACAACCGCTGGACTTGGAGCTGGGCTGCCGTGAGTCTGCGTAGGCTGCAGTGAGGTTGCAGTGGGCTGCCGTAAAGCTACCGTGAGTGGCTGGCAGCAGGCATGAGTGGCCAGCAGCCAGCATGAGCTGCCAAGAGCCACCGTGAGCGGCTGTCTAGTGGCCGGCAACTGATCTGCCTCACCCGGGAAGAGTGCAATGATCACAATACCAACATGAGCCCGTGAAGTGACGTCCTCCACAACTAGGCTGAAGAACAAAAGGACAGCAACTTGTCTGTTCCCCTTCCCCGATTCCCCAACGCTGTTCCCCTCCCTGAATTCCCCAATAAAATCTTTAAAAAAAAAGGGGGGAAGGGGGGAACAGACAAGTTGCTGTCCTTTTGTTCTTCAGCTTAGTTGTGGAGGACGTCGCTTCACTGGCCCATGTTGGTATTGTGATCATTGCACTCTTCCCGGGTGAAGCAGATCAGTCGCCGGCCACTGGACAACCACTCATGGTGGCTCTTGGCAGCTCACGCTGGCTGCCGGCCACTCATTCTGGCTGCCAGCTACTCACAGTAGCTTACCGTAGCCCTCTGCAGCCCCACTGCAGCCTACGCTGCTGTGGAGGACTCATGGCAGCCCAGCTTCAGGTCAAGCTGTTCTTCACCATCTTAGCTGTAGAGGACGCAGCATCACTGGCCCTAATGTGGGATCCGAACCGGCGCCCTGATGCTCAGAGCTGGCATCCCAAGCCAGCTCTTAACCAACACTCCACTCGGCCAGCCCCCCAAAACGAATTTTCTATTCTATTCTATTATAGCCAGAGCCCTAAGTCAAGGTTAAGCTCAGCAGTAATAATAATTAAGAATTAGTGATACCTGGTTACTTATAGTAAACTAATTATTGCAATAATTGTATACTCATATAGTTTAATAGAATATATTATTATATAGAATATTATCATTCTGCTAGTGTTCCATTGGTCTTTTTAAAAAGCCAGGTTTCTCTTCACTGATCACATCTCTGCTAAGATTTTGAGTCATCAGCCAGTTGACAAATGTTTATTGAGTGTCTAATGTTTGCTAACCCCTGTGCTAAGCCTGTGGGTACCATCAGAGGGACGCAAAGTCAGCAGAGCCCCTTACCTCATAGATTTCATAGTCCAGGAAAGGAAGCAAACAGTGAAAAATTACATAATTGTATTATAGGTGTGGGAAGTGCTAAACAGGACAAGTCCAGCTTGTGCAAAAAAGAAGTGTGAGCTTAAATTAAAATCAAGTACTAAAATGCCACTTGTTCAGAACTCGAGTCCCAGAAATCCAAAGCCTGAACATCAAGATCTAGACTCCTATTCACATGTTTTCTGAATTCAGCAAATTCAATTTCCCTGTTTTTTGTGTGTAAAACAAACGTGATGCTTGTCTCAACAAGCTTGCACTCAAAGTGGGGAGACAGATATGTGTTAATGACCTATTATAGTTCTGTTAGCTAACAGTCATTGAGCCCTTATTATGGGTCTGGCATGAGGCTAAGCATTAACATGTATTATCTCATTTAAACTTTACAACAACCCCATCATGTCGATACTATCATTATTCCCATTTTTTATGGGGAAACTGAGTCACAGATTGGTGAAGCTACTTGGTGAAGGTTGCACAGCTAGGAGGTGGTGGAGTGGGAATTTGGACCCAGAGAGTAAGGTTCCCGGACTACCTACCAGGCCATTGTCTGCTGCCAATTAGGTTGTGTGAGCAGCTATTTGAACTTGGATTCTTTTTGGAATTGGGGAAGGGGAACAGCCAAGTTGTTGTCCTTCAGTCTTAGTTGTGGAGGGCGCAGCTATCTCAGCTCCAAGTCCAGTTGCCATCAGGCTGCCTGTTGGCAGGTCAGCGGTAGCTCAGTTCGGGCCCATGTGGGAATCGAACCGGTGACCCCGTTGCTCAGAGCTCACGCTCTTAACCAACTGAGTGACTCAGCCGGCCCTGTTTGAACTTGTTTTGAACAGAGGCTTTTGGTCAGGAATTTGGAAATGTCATACTGTGGAAGTGATAGAAATAGCCAAAATGCAGAACATAAATTCCCCGAATTCAGAGGTAAAAAGAACCCCTTCCGTTCCCCAATGTTGGGGTTTGTCTAGTCCCACCTTCTCATTTTTCAGTTGAGCTACCGTTTGGGCCTGCTCTGAGAGTGCTGAAAGCAGAGAGCATTTAACAAGCCTAAAGTGCTGGTGGGGAAGGAGGCCCGTGGGACGCCCAGGTTAGCAGGGCATGTGTCAGGCCTGTTTCCAGGACTGCAGGAAGAGTAGCCATCATGCACGTGTTGACGTTGGGAATGAGCCCCGAAAAGCAGAGAACCTTTCCTAGGAGGCCCTAGGAAAGAAGGCATGAGGGTGACAACCCTGGGTTGGAACCCTTGAGGGTCCAGCTTGCCAGTGACTGCTCTGTGGTCTCAGGCAGCCATTATACCTCTCTGGGCCTCGGTTTCATTTTTTGGTTATTCTCAGAGCTCCTACAGTGTATCTCCAGATGCCTGGCATGTAGCCTAGGATGAGAAAATAGAGTCAGGGTGTATGAGCTTGCTCAAGGTCACATGGCTAAGAAGTCAGGAGCCTGGATGCAAACCCAGGCTCTCCTCCCCACCTGTCACAGTCCTTCCCATGCTCAGAGGCCCAGCTCCTGGGTTGAGTCAGTACCCCAGAACAGAGACCAGCTTGCTCTCCAATGGTTTCCCTAAATCAGCACCATCACACACTACCTTTTCCCTCCCCGCCCCGGGCTACCCTGAGATCTCCCTGAGGGCCAGAACTAGGTATCATCCCCTCACCCAGCCCAACCCACCACTGAGCACTCAGCAGAATGGGTCTGTGATTGATGGAAGCAACTATTTCCCTGAAAAATAATCAAGAGCACCTGGGCATTTGCAACTTCAGCTGTTGGGTGGCAAGTGCTGCCTCAGTTATTTCTGAAATAATTAATGACTGTGCTTGTCTAATCTCACTTGAGGTGTGAAGACCAAGAGAAGGGGGTAGATCATTGCCACTGTCCCACGAGGGACTTGGAGGGTTATTTTTATAAATCGGGCCTCAGAGCCTTTGCTGAGACAGCGCCTCCTTTTCTGCTGGGCGGGGTTCAAGATGGCAGACAGTCTGCCTTGGGCTCTGAGTTGGCCAGTCTTGTCATCTGCTGAGGAGACAACTCTAGACACATTTTCCCTCATACTCAGGCCCATGCATTCCCACACAAAAGCACTTGTATCTGCCCCTGCCCAGTCACACTCATAAGGTCACACTAGGGGCCACAGAACAGTGAGAGCCAGAGGCATGCTGTCACCCCCACGGTGTCTAAGGCCGGGGGTCAGATGTCACATCTGCCATGTGCCAGGCTCATAACAGCATCACTTCCTCTCACAACATCTTCATGGAGAGGAGCTTTGTCACCCTCGCCTCTGCTGTCCAGATGGGGGCACTGGGGCTTAGAGAGGGTAAGTCACCTGCCCAGAACCCCAGAGATCGTATATAATAAAGGTGGATTTGAAGACCAGGTTTGTTGGACCCTGGAGCTCTTCATCAGTAAATTAATCCAGGAGAGCCAGAGGTGGAAACCAGGTTGGCTGGAAACCCCACTGGGACTAACCATTGAGACTCAGCCCAGACCGTCATACCATATGCGAGTGAAGCTTTGTAAGGGGTGTCACTGGGGCATGAAGCCACCAATTATCTCCTCCTTCAAAAATAATGAAAATGCAACTCTTAGGGGCCCAAGCCGCTCTCCAGGGACCACCCACCAGGGCAGCCCTGGGTACCTGGAAGAACCCCTGCCCAGCCAGCCCCCTTCAGGGCAGAAACTGAGACTGGGTCCCAAGAGCCTGTGTTCCTTACCCTGCTTGTGTTTCCCCTGTTCTATTTCCTGAAACAAACCCCTCAAATCCCATAACATACTAGAGAGTCTGCATGTTTCCCTCAAGTTGGGCAAAGGAGGTGCTTGGAGGGCCAAGCCTGTGGGGTGAAAAACCCAGCACCTGATACTTCTGAGGACAAGGAAAGCAGCGTCCATTCTGCCGGTACAGGATCAGGACACCAGAAGAAGCTTTTCTGCCCGTCTGAGACACCAAGAGTTTGCATGAAAATCCCCCAGACCTCAGTCCTCAGCTCAAAATGAATTAAGCATTGTGACAGAGAAACAAACCAAAGCAATGACAATTTATTTTTTTTAATTAGAAAAGTTATGCATGTGCATGTATGTGTGTATAGTGTTGGACTTTTTGTTTCTTGCTTTCTTTTTCTATAAAAAAAATCATTCTTTATTGTTCTGGCACATACTTCTTTCATTTAACAGTATTTCATGGACACTTTTCCAATATATTTAGATCTATTCTTTTAATTAATCTAAAATTTCGATAAGTAATATATCCACATGGTTCAGTATTCCAAAGGTACAAAACAGTATTCAAAAATGAGCTTCCCCTCATCCCTGTCCCCCAGGCATCTGCTTATCTCCCCAGAAGCATCCAGCATGTCCTTTCTTGTGTATCCTTCCAGATCTATGTTAATCATGGATAAGCAACTCTGTGCATACATTGTCCCTCCCATTTTACATATGCTTCTGGCACCTTGCCTTTTCCACTTAATACCATGTTTAGAGGTCATTCACATCCATATGCAACATTTTATTCTTTCGAGTAGTTGACAACATCCTATGACAGGTATATATTCTAACTTCTGCCTTCTTCTACCTTCTGCCTTCTCCCACGGCTGGACCGTCAGCTTGTTTCCAGTGTTTGGCTTTTTGCTGTTATTACAAAGACTGTTTCAGTGAATCTCCTTGTGCACCTGTCTTTATGCACTCAAGCTTTTATTTCCATCAGACAGGTTCCTAGAAGTGGAATTACTGGGTCACAAGAATATACATGCTTTCAATTTTAATAAACAGTGCCGGATTATTTTCCCAAAGGTTGCAGCTATTTGTAGGTTCATCAACCCATCTCCACATTTTATCGTTAAAATGTTTGCCAATGTGATGAGAGAAAAATAGGATCTCTTGATTCTAAACATGCGTTTCCCTGACTTCTCTGTGAGGATGAATATCTTTTCATGTGTTTGGGCCACTTGCAGTCAACTGCTATGAACTGTCTGTGTCCTTAGCCCATTGTTCTAGTGGATTCTTCATCTTCCTCCTATTAACTTCTTAGGACCACTTTTTGTTTTATGTGGAAATATTTCCCCTAATTTGTTATGTTGACTTTATTTATAGTGTCATGTGCCAGAAAGAGAAAAGCTTATTTTTTGTGTAGTCAAATCTGTCAAACATGATAATTATTTTAAGGAAAAAAAATTTATTTTTATCTTAAAAGAGAACCATTTTTTACTTCAGAAAGCATCATTTCAATGTGAATGCTGATTTTACTTGCTTGCTAGATGCTTTGCTATTCGAAGTAATATGAAAGAGAAAATAACAGAAGTCAAGCGATAAATCAAACCTTTTTATACTGCTTTGTTTCAAAGGGCTCCCCACCCCCAGATGATGATGACAGTGATGATGATGATGATGATGATGATGACAACAATGATGATGACAAAAGCACCTGTCTCAGGTGCTATGCTGTACTCTTCATCATGCTGTACTCTATGTTATCTCAATCCTTAAAACAGCTTTTGGAGGTAGGATTTTTTTTTTCCTTTTTAAAAAATTGAAATATAATTCACAGATCATAAAATTCACTCTTTTAAAGGTGTACAATTCAGTGATTTTTTTAGTATATTCACAAAACTGGGTAACCATCCCCACTATTTAAATCCAGAACATTTTTATCGCTCCAAAAAGAAACCCTGTGGTAGGTAGTGTTCTCATCACCATGTTACAGATGAGGAAACTGAGGCTCAGGAAGGGGAAGCAACCTGGCCAAGACCACACAGCTCGGTCTGGATTTGAACCTAAGCTCCCTTACTATCCTCTTGACTGAGATCCATTATTCTAGACCAGGGATCAACAAGCTTTTTCTGTAAAGAGCCAGGTCATAAATATTTTAGACTTTGTGAGTCACTCAATGGGTAAATGTCCATTTAACTGAGTTGAGGGCAAACTGAGGACAACTCCATGTGAGGCAGGAATTTCTAAATATCCAATAGTGGGTCAGGATTCTGGGGAGGTATTCGAACAGACGACAGGCAAGTAGAACGCATCCACACCCCCACCAGCTGCCCCATCTGGTCCTCAACCTAACTGATTTCAACTCCCTGCCAGCCCATGAAATTATTCAAACAAGCCTGAGGGAACCAGGGGTCACCCCACCCACAACCCCCATGTGGCCCTGTGTAATAGGCTGTGTCCTCCTCTGGGGTTGTATATTTGATTAATAACCTTCTGTTTGAGTTCATCTGTCTGAGAACAGGCGTCCTGTTCAGACATCTTGTACTATATAGGGTGGGGTCCCTCCCTCACCAACCAGGTGGATACGTGGCAATTGGAACAGAGGTAATCTGCTGCCCTTTCCCAGCATCCATTTTTCTGATGCCAGTGACCTGATTTCCCTTGGGGATCCCTCCCTGCACTCAGACCTTGTGGTTCAGGTAGGACTGGCTCTGACCATCACTCAGCCCTGGCTGATGAGCATATTCCATCCACTTTGCCACAGTGATTGGTTCAGAGGCAGATACATGACCCAGCTTGATCCACTGAGAGTCAGTTCCAGGACTGAACGATTGAGAAAGAGGCACTTCCTTTCTGCTGAGGTAATTATGCAGGTAATACAGTCAACTGAAGTTACAGGTGACTGTTTTATTACATTCATGGGGAGCCTATCTGAAAATGAAGCTGAGATATAGTAGAAAATAGAGCCTGGATTCAGCTCTACCTGAAGTGATGCTATTTTTAGACTTTTTCAGTTATGTGAACCAGTAAGTACCCTCCACTTTTTTTTTCCTGCTTAGTTCAAAAGAGTCTTGACTAAGAATACACTCAATAAATATAAGTTGAATGAATAAATGCATTCTCAGTGCTCGCTCCACTCCATGGCATATGATAGGTCTTATTCTTTATCAAATGAAGTCCTCCTAGTAAGAGGGCAGAAAACTTCCCTGTTGGAAATAGAGCCAGGACTAAGATAAGAAGTCTGAGATGGCATGAAAAAATTGGGGCTGTGCATCTTTATGTATTCAAGCCACCCATTGAAGCCACCAAGAACTGGAAAGGATTGGTCTGCCCAGGTGAGACCACCTGGTGGTCCTGTTCCCTTGACTGGGTTACCTAAACAAAAGCGTTTTTTTCCCCGAGGTGTGCCAGTGGAGACCATCACACATTTGGTCAAACATTTGGTCTTCAATGAAACGAGCCATTGATACATTACCAAAGCACAACTGTCTGATTTCTAGTACAGCCCCGTCTAGTGACCATGCTTACAGGCTAGGCGGAGGGTGTTAACCTGAGTCCACGGACCCCGCAAGAGATCCATGGACGGAATTCAGGTTATGGACTGGGAGAGGGAAAAATTACATCTGTGTGTTCACTATCTTCTATCTTAAAGTTAATTAGCATCACTTCAGTTATGAGTGAAGGCAGTCAACCATATATTATTAGCGATTCCTGTGGCTTTGTTTTCAGTAAGAATCATAGTTATTTTGGTAGCATATTATGGTTGTAGCAGATAGATTGCAATGTTGTTCGTGATCATCGTGACTCTGAATTTAGAGTAGTTATTAGACCAGACATCAAATCTTGTTATTTAATGTGTTAATAGTATAGCACTATTATTATTATATCATGGATTTTAAATATATGTTTTGACAACTGTATTTCATTATAATTCATTTCCTTTGCAATCCTATGTATTTTATTGTATGTATTGATAAACGTGTTCTGAGGTGGAGTCCATAGATTTCACCAGCTTGCCACAGAGGCCACAGCACAGAAACAGGTTTGGGGTCCCTAAGCTAGCCCTGATGTGTTGTACCCTGACTCCAGTTCTTAGCCTCAGTGAGCCCCAGTCTGCCCATCTGTAAACCAGGAACATTAACACCTATGTTACAAGATTATCATAATGTTTGAATGAAATAAACATAGTGTCTAGCCTGCTGCTTCGCATATAGGAGGAAATCCACACATGTCTATAATATAATATTCCACTTTCTACCTTTCAAGCATTTCCCCACTGCTGCAGCACAAAGCACAGGGATCTGAAACCAGAGCTTCCTGGGCTCAAATCCCATTTCTGCTGTGTTATGTTCTGTGTGATCTTAGCTCTAAATCTGAGTCCTCATCTTTAAAATGGGGTCGTTTCTGACTAGCAGAATTATAAGGATGCACAAGTGTATGTATGTAAAATGCCCCACATAGTGCCTGGTGCAGAGTAGGGTTCAAAAAATAGAATCTGCTCTCCTCATCAACAGTCCCATCAGTTTCTGCGTGAAAAAAAACTAGACACAGCCTAGCACTTGCCCAGGTCTTCCTTTCTTCGGAAGGACCGCCTTCATCCTCAGCCCACCCCTTAATGGCCCCCCCCCTCCCCGCTTTAATAACCCTGCCTCATGCTCTTCTAAGTGACAAACACGTGCCTGGGGATTTCTCCTCCCTGATTCTGCTTCCCCCAGGCATCCCCTCAGGATGAGCTTGGAGGCTACCTGGTGCTGTCATCATGCATAAAATGTGGTCAGAGCTGAAACATCCTCTGGACCTTGTGTTATAAACGGGGAAACGGAGTCCCAAGGGAGTGAAGGGACTTACTCAAAGTTGTACAGATTCCCTTCCAGGACACGGAGTAAGTTGCTGTCCTTTATAGAATTTGTTTCATGTCTTCTTTGCATCTTTCCTACCTGAAAAGGAGAGTGAGGGGGCTCACCCTAGGCATTTCAGGAAAGGGTAGGTGAATCATAGAAATAATATGAGCCAACTCTCAAGCACTTAATCATGCCTGGTCTTATGTGAAGAGCTGTACACATATCACCTCACTCCTCCTCAACTGAATCTAAAAAGGAGGTATTACAATCCCCATCTTATAGAAGAGGAAGCCCCAGAGAGAGCTGCATAGCTTGTCCAAGGTCACCCAGTTGGTAAGTGGCAGGGCCAGGGCTTGAATCCAGAGCTGTCTGATGCAGCACAATGCTCTTTCCACAATGACATTCCAAAGCCCCTTCTGCTTCTCACATTTATTGAGGTTCAGTGACACTGTGACTTTACAGTCTTGCTGTTGCGTGGAATCAGCACTGCCCCAGGTGGTGGCCCCACTCCTGAAGCCCATTCCTAAGTACCTCACTGTGCTGCACCTCCCATTGTCAAGACTTGATGCCAGCTGTGGCCCCTGCCCACTCCAACTGGAACCCAGATTCAAAAGGAAACCTGGAGTTGAACCGACCTACTGCCCCTCTCATGGGCATCATTCTAGCTCTTTCTCTAGAGTACAGGGCTAATTATGTTTGTATTTGGGTTGATTTATATTTGTGCTTAGCATGCATCCACACCCCCCACCACAAAAACAGATGGGCATGTTGTGTCTTCCAAAGAAACATAATTAGGCAATTTAGCATCTTCCTCAAAGGAGGAAGGGAAATAGCTTTGAGCTGCTTTAGAATATTTGAGGTTTAATTCTGCCTGGCTCACATCTGGTTCAATGTGTGTGGGGGTGTGTGTGTGGGTACTGAGGGGGCAGCATTATTTTACCTAGGGCCTGGGACGGGGGGGGGCACAGGACATAGAGGAGGGGGGACTTTGTGCTTTGGGACTCTGAGAAGTTCTCTTTTCCTTTCTGAGCATTCAGTGACCACATTTGTTAAAAACAAGCAAACAAACAACAACTCAGCAATAGTTTTGAGAGGAACTTACAGATTCAGAATCCCTGGAGATGCTTAACAAACTTCACATGGGATCCCGAACTCAAGTCAGGCTGAGAAACCTTTGGTTTAGAAGAATTCTTAATGCATTTATTTATTTATTTAAGCATTTGTAGAATTTTAGAGCCAGAAGTTACCTTAGTAACTTCTTTTACATAATGTGGAGCATAAAATTTGCTGATGTAAAGTAGCTTGCTCTAAAGCCTCAAAGTTAAATTTTTTCTCTTCCACTGTATATATATATATACTGGAGTTGCCAAAAAAATGTATACAAGTAGATACTTTGCTCAACGTTGCTCAAGCAGTAGTTCGCCGTAATCAGAAGTGTCTGGACGCTGATGGTAACCACTTTGAGCACCTCTTATCATTGCAGACATTAAATGTGACTTGTATTCATCTTTTACTATTGGTATATGTTGAGTATTACAACTTTAATAGTTTATTCCTTTCTTAAAATGTGCATACATTTTTTTGGCACCCTCCAGTATATAAAATCACATAAGTTACATGCTTGTAAGAACTGCCAACAATATATTAGATATAAGAGGGTAAAAGGTGAAAGTCCCTCTCCCTGTTCCCCTCACTCCCCAGCTGACCTCTGTTCTCAGCTTGGTATGATTCCTTCCAGGTGACTTTTCTAGCATTTATGTGCATTTTTATAGTTGTACATATACACAGATATAGCTTTGGGTACATGGAAGGCATGTCTGTTCTGTAACTTGCTGTTTTTATATTAATGTACAGAGAGCTATGGAGTTATTTGTAATTGCTTTATAGCAGTTCACAATGTAGATAACATATTTATTTCACCAAAAGAAACACAAAAGCATTTAGGTCATCTTCATTTTTTTTTTCACTACGATAAACATACATCTGTGCACTCGTGGAAGAGTATTTTTGTAAGATGATACTTAATAATGGAATTGTCAAAAACATGCTTACTTAAACTTTTAATAGTCATTGCCAAGTTGTCCTCCAAAATAGACTGTCCCAATATGCACTTCTCCCAGTAGTGAAAGAGGGTCCCAGTTCCCCACACCCTAGCCCACAAGTTGGCAAACTTTTGAGACAGAAGAGCTGCCTGGGGTCAGCAAACTGTGGTTTCCAAACTGTGGCTCTGAAGTAAAATTGAAAATGAAAATAAAACTATCATTTCATTTTTTATAATATTACTTTAAATTTTCCTTATTTGTAAAAATGTATTTATGGCTCTTGAATAATTTTTAAACTGTTGTGAGGGACAGGATTGGCTCTTCCAGGGGTCGGCAAACTTTTGAGATGGAACGTACCCAAAGAGCCGCATGTGGTTCGCGAGCCGCAGTTTGCCGACCCCTGCCCTAGCCAATGCAGGATATTACCAATCTTTTTAAATTTCTTCAGTGTGGTGGATGAAAATCAGCTCTAACTTTTCAAAATTGTCTTTCCAATGAATCTTTATTTCTACATAGAATTCAGAGGCTCTTTATGTTTTGAAGGGAACCCCTGAGATTTTTTTTTTTTTTTTTAAGAGGACAGTGTCACTGGCCCTCATATGTGGGATCCGAACCAGGGCCGCTGGCTTCCCAAGCCAGAGCTTAACCACCGCGCCACTCGGCCGGCCCACCCCTGAGATTTTTTTTTTTTAAAGATTTTATTGGGGAATTGGGAGAGGGGAACAGCATTGGGGAATCGGGGAAGGGGAACAGACAAGTTTTTGTCTTTGTTCTTCAGTCTAGTTGCGGAGGACGTTGTTTTCACCGGCCCATGTTGGTATCCTCATTGCGCTCTTCCCGGATGAGGTAGATCGGTCGCCAGCCTCTGGATGTCGCTCACCGTGGCTATTGCCAGGTCACGCTGGCTGCTGGCCGCTCACGCTGGCTGCCAGCCACTCACTGTAGCCTATGGCAGCCACTGCAGCAGGGGCTGCAGCCCACACCATCACTGGGGCTCGCACAGCCCAGCTCCAGGTGGAGCTGTTGTTAGCTGTAGAGGGCAGTGTCACTGGCCCTCATATGTAGGATCTGAACCCCGGCCGCTGGCGTCCCAAACCAGCTCTTAACCAATGCGCCACTGAGCCAGCCCCCCTTGAGATTTTTTAAAAGATGGTTAGGAATTTCAGATATGTCTATCAATTAATTCTCCATGCTGGAAAGTTCCCTTGAATTTTAGAGACTGTCAAGCTGTCTTGTCTTTGGAGAGATGAGAGTTGTTTTTTTAAATTTGGAAGCAGTACTCATGTATTATTATTATTTTTCTTTTCCCCAAGCCACTTTTTAGAATTAAATCCTGCCTTTCAGGATTAGTTGCATCCCAGTGGGAATGGTGTTATGGACTGCAAAGTCACAAAACTGGTATATAGGTGGGTTTACAGCATCAGCCCTATTGCTCTCTGCTCAATTCAACATGGAGAAAGAACCCAGTACTTTTCAGATTCCTCTCTGTCACGAGAATTAAACACACACATATACAGCGGCAGAACTCTTGGGGAATAAAGGGGCACATGAGCTTTAGGAATATAAGGGGGAGAAAGGCAGGAAAGCAACTTTGCAGAGCAGTCAAAGGGCTGGGCATGCTGCTGGCTACTCTCTCTAACCTCCTTTAATCTAGTTTCTAGAATGGCAATTCCTCAGTTTCTACTTTATGATTTTTATAATGCTTCCTTGTGAACTTTGATTTTATTTGTTCCCCTCCATCCTCTAAGAATAAATGTTCCGAGTCTTATTTTATAGTTGGAGAAATAGACTTGGGCTGAATAGTGGGGGCCAGCTGCCTGCATTGGTATCCTGGCTCTGTCATTTATTAGCTGTGAGACCTTGGCAAGTAACTGCCCTCTCTGTTCCCTCACCTGTAAAATGGGGATAATAAAGTAGAGACCTCATGGGTCGATTGGAGGCTACTGTATGGAAAGTGCTCCCCAAGGTAGTGTCTAGCACCCAGTAAGCTGTTAGCTGGGGGCTCTTGTTTCTTCCCCAGCTCTCCCAGGGAGACTTAGGGGAATTATTTCAGATCTCTGAACCTCAGACTGTTTATCCATAAAACAGGGATGATAAGTCCCTCCTCGAAGGCTGTTGTGAAGATTAATTGCTTAAGTGCTGTACCTGGTGCCTTGTTACCTCCTGGCTTCATCTCTTTCTCTGGCCTTAGCCTTTTCTCTCATTGATTGAAATGGCCAGAGGAGTGCTGTCCTGAATTGCTCTGTTACCCAATGATGAGGATGGGAATTACAAATCTGAGGAGAGTGGCAGGGTTAACTGAGGACGCTCTCTCTGTCTCTCCTTGAGTCTGGCATTGGTCCTGTGAGAGCCTGGTGGGCTTCTCAGCAATAGTCCTAAAGTTTCTTACCTCATCTTCTCCACAGCCACTGCCTGGAGTCAGGCCCCACACTTTTTGCAACAGCCTCCTGCCTGATCTCCCCCATGGCAGACCATCATCTTCATCCATCACACGTGTAGTTCTGGAGTTTTCTCCACGTCACATACCAAATATGGAGTAAATCTTTCAATTCAACTACTGTCTGTTCAAATACCTGCTTTTAATGAGCATTTACTCTGTACCTGGCACTATGCTAAATACTTTATAGGCATCATTTCATGCACTCCTCACAAAGCAGGTAGATACTTTTATTGTGCCCATTTTACAGATGAGCAGGGAAGTAATTGATCTAAGGTCACATAGCTGGTAAAGGAGGAGTCAGATGTAAACACCTAAACCCTCACCAAAGCCCTGCAAGGTTTTATATTATTTTATTATTTTATTCACTCAAGAAATACCTACTATGTGTCTGGCATGTGCAGGCACCAATCTAGTTCCTGGGATAGAGAGGCAAACAGAATAGATAACAGTGGAGGAGATGGATGGTAAACAGAATAAAAATCTAACTAACATCAGTAAAGTGCTAAGAAAAACATACTACAACAGGGTAAGGGGATAGAACCTGATAGAGAGGGGATTCTGGGGAGGGCCTCGCTGAGGAGATGGCAGAGAGGAAAACTGAATGAAGTCAGGGCGAGAGGAAAGAACCAGAGAGGTGATGGGTCTGGCTGAGGTCACCTGGCAAAACACGGCCAGGTGAATGGGAACTCAAACCCAGAGCCATGTTCTTTTTTTATTTCTTGCAGCCTCAGTTCTTCCTAAGATTGCCAGGAGCTGAGATGTTGAATTAGAGGCTTCCTCCTGGCCTTCTGGGAGCAGAAACATCAAAATCCTTTTCAAATAGGCTTTGTCATGAGTTAAATCAAGATACCAGATAATCGGCTCCTGGGGATTAGGGGGAGAATGTATCTCCATTCACAAGTCACTTCAGCCCTTTCAGCTGAAATGACTCGTTAGGCCAAGTTGGACATTGCCTTTTTTTTTTTTTTTTTTTAACAGAACTGATGGGTGGATTTTGTTAAAACGACAGATCTGGCTCCAGCCCCATTCTATGTCAGCCCCGCCTGAAGTCAGAAGTCCAGGAAAATCTGTCCCGTCTTTGCAAATGACTTGCCCTCCAGCCCAGTCCTGAGAAGTCTCAGAGAGCAGGGAGGCAAGAAGTGACATCAGACCACAAACAACCCCTCCTCAGAAACTCCACCTCTCCATGACAAAACCTGGGAATCTAGTGGTGCTGGGGGTGGCAGTTCAAATTTAATTAACGTTTAATGAGTGACCGGGGCCCAAGATATTCCCATATCTTGTTTCATTTAAATATCACAATAACCCAGTGGCGTAGTCACTAAGATTCCCATTTTACAGATGAGGAAACTGGCTCCAGAGAAGGGCCATAGCTGCCCAAATTCACACAGCCAGTGAGCAGCAGGCCCGTCTAACTCACAAACCCATGCTCTTTCCTCCCTGACACATTATGTCCCTTCTATTTTCTATATCTTGGCTCATTTATCTCCCCGCACCCCACTCTGGCAAGAAACTTATTATTTTCATTTTATAGGCAGATCATGCACTGCCTTGGTGGAGTTGTCCCCATTTTACAAATGATTCTACTGAGGCTCAGGGAGGTGAAGTATCAGAATTTGAACTCAGGCCCACTGGCTTGCCCCTGCGCTCCAGCAGCCCCAAGGAAGACAGTTGGGAGTGGTGTGAGTGGGGACAATTGGGAATATCAAACTTTGCATACTGCCTTGGCTCATTTAAACTTCTTCAAATTTGGGGCAGGCCGAGTGGCTCAGTTGGTTAAGAGGTGGCTTAGAGCATGTGCTCTGAGCAACAGGGCCACCAGTTCGATTCCCACATGGGCCAATGAACACTGAGCCCTAGCTGAACTGTCGCTGAGCTGCCAACAGGTGGCAGCATGGCTCAGCTGGTGTAACAACAAGATTGCCTGTTCAATGATGGGCTACACCCACCCATAGCTAAAAAGACTTAACTCAGCACCTTGAGCTTAGAGGTCAAGAGCTGCTGATGGGAAGCCAGATGGCCACTGGCGCCCTCCACAACGAAGACTGAAGAACAACAACTTGGCTGGTCCCTTCCCCCAATTCCCCAATTTAAAAAAAAAAAAAAAAACTTCTTCAAATTTGGAGCACAGAATCTAAAACTTCCCAGTTCCTCTAGGGAAGGATTCTGGTATTGGGGTCAGACCAAATGTCCTCAGTGAGCTGAACTTCTCTGCTGCAGCTTAAACCCATCACAGATCTGAGTCAAGAGAGGCCCCTTCAGCCTCAGCCTTGCTGTCCCCTCGGATTTCTATTCCCTGGGCGTAGGAGCAATGGAGCTCTTAATTAAATTCTCTCATTACAAGTCAAGCCTGAGGAAGACAAACAGAAAAACGTCTCCTAAGGGAGCTGTCTCTTCCCCGCTCAGAGGCTTGATGTTAGAGATAGTATGGCTGGCGGCCCTCGGACATCCATCCCTCACTGCTCCCAGGGAATTTCCTGTTAGTGCCTTCCCTGGCGTGGCCCCACCCTGTCTGGCCCAGAGGAAATTGCCTTGGAAGGTGCAGTGGGGATGTTATCAGGAGTTTCAGTGTGTGTTTCAGTTAGGTGTGAGTCTCTGGGGAGAGGGGGAGAAGAGGGAGGAGAGACCTCAAAGATGGAGTAGGGGTGGCAGGGGGTAGAGAGATAGGGGCTCAGGGACCATGTGGGCACTTGGCCCCAAGTACAGCAGACACCTGGTGACATGTACCTCTCCGCCCTAGGTGACTCCCATTCTCCTCTGACCACACTCTAATGGGTACAGGGAACCTTGGGGAGCTGGAAAGAGCACTGGACTTTGAGTCAGGAAGCCCAGGGTCTACCCCAGATCTGTTATGAACTCACTGAGTGACTGGTTAATCGTAAGCAGAGCAAACTGTGCTGTGGGCTTACATGTGAAGTGTTATCCTAAGTTCTATGCATGGACGATCTTACTTAATTCTCACAAATTCGTCCTTTTTTCACTTTTTCCAAACTGAGGCTCAGAGAGGTTAAGTGACCAACCCAAAGTCACACAGCTGATAAGTGCTGTAGAGCTGAGATACAAATCAAGTAGTCTGGCTCCAGAGCCCAAGCCCCTAACCATACTCTCCAGTTAGTTCCTCCTCAGTTTCCTTATCTATAAATAAACAGGATTGGTATACTTGAACTCCAAACACCCTTCTAGCTCTGACAATATGTACTTTATTCAATAGTCACTGTATTGCCAGCACCTGGGCTAGGAACACAAAGCTAAGTAAGGCTTGACCTCTGTCTTCAGGTTTATAAACTCGTTGAGTGTAGAAATCATATCTTCATCATCCTTGCTGGCCTTGCACCACTTTCTTACCAGGACACTGAGCAAAGAGAAGGTGCTCAAAATACTTGTTGACTAGTTGTGTGACTCATGGGGAGGAGCTCGGGCTTGGGCACTTAGCTATAACTGAAGTCCCATCCTATGACTACTCTTGCAAGAGAAAGTCACTTAACCTCTGAGTCTATTTCTTCATCTAGTGGCAATACACAAGAGTACTTTCCCCCACAGGATTACGGAGAGGATAATGTATGTTAAGCACTTCCATCGTGCTTGGCACATAAAAACTGCTCAATAACTATTGGTTCCTTTCCTTGGTGGATTCCCCATCTTTCCCTTCACCCTTGTCACTAGCTGGTGAGGGGCTGTTTTATACCCCTCTCCAGGTTGAGGCTGGGAGCTGATTCTTACTGCTGAGGGCAGGTAGCAAACTTGCCCAGGCAAGTGGTGAGGAAGGAAGAAAACAGGGAGAAGGCTGGGCTTCCAGTCTCCTGCCAAGCTTTCCCCTGGATTCTGATTCCCATGCAGTCCGTGCTCCTCCCTAGCGCAGATGTCCCGTCTGTCTAGACAGCTCTCCCCTGAAGACATTGCAAACCACAGACTGATGACAAAGCTCGCTGCAGACATGAGTCCCCTGATACACAATTCAGTCAACCCTATTCAGAAAAGGGCAGATCTGGTTCCAGCCTCCCAAGGAAAGGGAACTCTAGGGGAGCAGGAGTGGCTGAGTAGTTTCTTTCATTAATTTATCCATCCATCCATCCATCCATCCATCCATCCATCCATCCATCCATCATCCATCCATCCATCTTTGGTTGAATGCCTACCATGTGCCAGACCCAGTGCTAGGCATGGGGCACACCTACCTGAATAACCCCTACCCTTCCCAAATTCATAGTTTTGGAGGAGATGCATAAAAAATAATTGTGAAAGGTGTGGCATCTTAACTATAATAATCATGAATAATAAACACTCACGGAGGGCGTACTCTGTGCCAGGCACTGTACTGTGCACTTCAGATGTGTGATTTTAAGTTCGCCCTCATCATCACCCCATAAGCACTATTATTGTGATCATTTTACACATGAGCCAACTGAGGCTCACAAAGTTTAGATAGCTTGTCCAGGGTTGCATAGCTACTGAGAACTCAGGATTCAAACTCAGTCTGATGGCTGTGTCAACACTTTAACCCCCATACTGCCATTGGACCTCCAAGAAGGGAACCACCACTTCCATTCAGGAGGAATGGGAGGGACCCCACAAAGAAAGGGATTTCAGAGCTGGGCCTTGAGGGATGAGTCATGGTAGAACAAGGAGGTATGAAATATTCTAGAAACGAGGGGGAATTCTGACCAATGCAAATGTGGGTCAGAACTTTCTAAACGGAAGGAAAAGCCTGAGCAGGTTTGAGAAGGCAGCACATACAGTGTGGGAACCGACTGGGAAGAGCCTGGAATGCCAGGATAAGGGAGTTGGCACCTTTTCAGGAGGGACTGGGGAAGGACTGGAGATGTCTGGGCAAGGGGTCCATGGACTGTAGGAAGCGTCTACTGAAGCACAGAGGACAGTTTGGAGGGGTAGGAAGCTGATCAGGAATCTTCCCCAAGGTTTTGTGATTGTGGTAGCAGGGATGGAACTGCTGATGATGCGCACCCATGTGGGTGTGAGAGTTGAGGGTACCAGAGACTGCCAACCTGCCCTGCCCAATCTTGCCACTCCCTTACTCAAAGCCCTTCCCTGGCTCCTGTGGCTCTCAGAATAAAGCCTGGGGCTCCTCACCTGGCATTCAAGGCTCTTCATGAGCTGGCTCCTTTCTGCCCCTGCAGTCTTACCTTGACCACTCCCCTCCCCTCCTTGCAATATCTACAAGCCAATTCTCTTTTTAGCCTCTGTGCCTTTGCACATGCTGTTCCCTCTACCAGGAAACTTCTCTGCTTCCCTGCCCCCTTCTTTGCTCAGATGCCTCCTACTTACCCTTCAAGGCTCAGCACAGGGGTTGCCCTTGCCCACCTCCCAGGTGCAGTATGCTCTCAGGTTCTGAGTCCCTTAAGCCCCTGCTACCTCTGTCTCTTCCCCCAAACTGTGCTGTGCTTAACTGTATGTGGGTTTTCTCTCCTGGACCGTGAGCTTCCTGAGAGCGGGGACTGTGCTTAACACATTCGCTGGGCCAGGGTGAGGGCTGTGAGGTTGAACCCTCTCCAGCTGACTCAGCTTTTTCCTTAAACCAACTTCCAAGCGGCATTTACCATCTTGAACTGCTTTTGTTGTTAAATGATGTAAGTTTCATCAGAGGGCACTAAGATGCTACACACAAGGTTTGCCCTTTCTCCTTGGGCTATGAAGACAGGACCCCTGCCTCCTCTGGGACTGTCCACCTTGGGGCATCAGCAGCAGTATCTATTTTGGGAAATGCCTGCATTTGCTATTGCTCAATCATTTCTAGTTCCTTTTTGGGAAGAGAGCCCAGGGCCTGAGTACAGCGAAGGCCAAGGTGTGGCTGCCGATAATGCTTGTCAATTTGCCAGTGATTGATTTGCCTGGGATTTGCACTAACACAAAAAGAACTTTTGCATTATTAATGATCACTGATGACAGCCTCCCCAAAAAGAGAGGGATTGACAGAGATGACGGCTCCAAGCCACTCATCAACTGGTAAATCAGGAGGCTGAGGTGTGGAGAAGGGAGAGGAAGGCCTGGTGAGTAGGGAATTTGTGGAGCAGAAGGACACTAAAAAGTCAGGAGGAGCTGGCTGAGTTTTTGGTGTGCCAGGTGTCAAACAGCTGTTTGGGCTACAAATAAAGCAGCAGCAGCAGCAGTGGGTGCTGCTGGCCTCTCCTACATCCAGCTAAGGAGAGACTTCATGACAAGAGCTCTTGCCAGGGACAGGGTCACTTAATAATAATAATAATAATAATAATAATAATAAAAATTCATTAAGCAGGCATGATCCTAATGGCAGATGCATCTATTAACAAAGCTTCAAAATACACAAAGAACAAGTAGACAGCAAGCCTGTAAGGACTGAGAAGGCCAGCTCCACGTGAGCCTCATGAAACCTGGACACAGGACTGCCCAGCGCTGTGCCTCTTCCATGGATGTTTCCCGTTGTTCCTTTGTGCTCAAGTCTTCTCTCAACGCTGGTTCCCTGGAACCAGGTAGATTTATGCCAGCACCCCCAACACCTGCTGGAACCAGGGGAGGTTTTCTCCCCCCAGTCTGCTGTTTGAATAAGGGACCTGCCCTTTCCGCTGCCTCTCCGACTTCAATTCCTGCCATTCACTCAGCCCCAGAGCCCTTGGGTCACTGCTCCCTCAGGGTCTTTGCTGGTAGCTCCACACTGGAAGCGGTTTCCCCACGTTTCTGCAGGGCCCACTCCCTCACCTGTCTTTGCTCAGATGCCACTCTCTCAGCGATACCTGCACAGACCTTCCCTGTTCAGAGCCTCACTCTCTTCTTCCTCTGCTTTATTTTCCTCTATCAACAGTTCACAGCTTTACTAATTACACGCATGTACGCTCCTTTGGGTCCACATGGTTTGTCCCTAGAACATGCCTGGCACACAGTAGTAGATCTAAAATAGTAAATGAAGAAAGAAACCCAAACGGACAGCGAGAGCCTCGGCTTTCACCAAGGGTCTCCGCGCACGGCCCACCGCTGACCACCCCCTACTCCGACCCAGTCCACATGCTCTCCTACCAGAGGGGACCCGGGAGCCCTGAGGCCGGGGCGGCGGCGAGGGCGGAGGTGGGCACTCGGAGCTCCCGCAGGACTGGAACTGAAGGGGCCGAGCCTCCCTCCAGACTGGCGGGGGGCCGAGTGGGGAGGGCCTGGCGGGGGAGGCGCCGGGGGAGGGAGCGAGGAGGAGCAGCCGGCGCGGGAAGGGGCGGAGGGAGCGCGGGAGCGCGAGGGCGCGGGCCGGGGGGGGCCCGGGGCAGCCGGCGCCCGGAGCTCGGCTGGGGTCGCGGCGGCGATGAGGCGGCCGCCGGTGGTGAGAGCCGACGCGGTGCGAGGAAGCAGGACCCGGGAGGGCGAGCCAGGGGCCCGCACCTGCGAGGCCGGAGCGGGTAAGCGCTCGGAGTCGAGTGCCACCCGGGGAGGGGCGCGCAGGGGAGGGTGCGCCCGGGCTCGGGCCTCGGCGCCTTCGGACGGGAGGTGTGCGCGGGGAAGAAGGTTCCAGAAGACCAGCCCAGTGCGAGGGGAGCGTCCGGAGGCGCCGCCAGGAGCCCCGGGCTGGAGGCTGGGCCGAGGCAGCGCCCGCGGGCGGCGGCGGGGGCCCGGGCGCGTGGCCGGGGCGCCCCGCACGCCAGCGACCTCTGGCCGGGCTGCAGGCCGGGGGCCGCAACGCCCCCTCGGGCTCCCAGACCGCCGAGGGGGGCCGGCACTGCCCCCTGCCGGCCAGGTCGGGGCGCGGCGCGGCGCGGGGCAGCCTCTGCTTGAAGGGGAGTTGAAGTAGCGTCCAGGGTGCAACCTCCGGACTTCCAGCCCGGCGGACCGGGACTGGCTTTGTGACCTTGAGCGGGTCGCTGCATCTCTTCCAACCCAAGTTTGTACATCTATCAGATGGAGGGGATACTTGTACCCTGCGAGATCCGTGGGAATAAATGAGACGCTGAATGAACGCCTTTGTATAAACTGCAAAATTCTGTACAAATCCTAGCTAATCACGTAATGTCAGAATGGGAAGGGCACTAAGACATATGCTTTATTGGTAGAGTGGTAATAAATCTTGCCCAAGGTTACACTGCTTGTAAGAATATATAAGACGAAAGCTCCCTCCAGCTCTGGGAAATTTCAAGGATTAACAGGGGGGGCTGTCAGTCAGACAGGGCTATATTAGCAAACCAGGCTTGGCTATTCACTAGCTCTGTGACCTTGGGAAAGCCCTTAACCTCTCTGAGCCTTGGTTTCCATCCATGTGAAATGGGAATAGGAATGCCTGCCTCACAGGCTTGCTGTGCAAATCAGATGGGGTCATTGTTCAATGGAGGCCCTGGCCGGCTCAGTCATTAGTGGCCCTGATTGCTCTGGTTAGTAGAAGCAACCTCTCAATCTCTTCCTTGGACGCGGCCTCTACTGTTTTCTACACGGGCACATATTGTGGGTCTGTGCTTTCCTGTGCACTGCACAGCCTCTGGCCGGGGTCTCAGCCTTCCTCCTAAAGAGCATCCAGGGCCCCTTTACTGACAGCAGCAAGCAGGACCACTTGGGCAGCTGGACCTTCTCCAGCTTTTGGTCCTATCCAACTGGTGGAGAGAAATGGATGGTCTTTGTCATGGAAGCATCCTGGAAGCCAGGACCTAGGGGGTGGCCTAGGAGGGAGGGGACTGGACAACTGCATATAACTGGTAGGACCTTGGGCCTCCTCTCCTCTCCCTGGTGCCTGCTACAGAGCCAGAAATACAGAGATGCTTTCTTAGAGTTTGTCAGTTACCTGATGGATAAAATAGTGAGGGTGAGTACACTGAGTCATCCCTTCTCTCCTAGGCCATAGATGGATGACTGTTCGTTTTGGTGACAGTGATGTGAATATGTGCAGAGACACAGATTCTCAGAGCAGAGCATTCCCAGAGCCTGAGAGGTCCCTCTCATTGCACAGATGGCTCCCGTCTGAGGCCCACAGAGGGGCAGGGATCTGCCCACTCACCAGTGTCCTCCAGAAAGCTGAATTCAGACACTGTTCAGTCTTTAACTTTCTCAGCAGCAGCTGACACCGCAGCAGACACTGTTCAGTCTGTAACTTTCTCAGCAGCCGCTGACACTGCTGATCACTCCTTTCCTCTGGAAACACTCTCCCGTGGCTCCTGCAACTCAATACTGTTGGGTTTTACCTCCTGTGCCTCTGTGGTTATTGCAGGTTCATCCTCTTTTCTATAACCATTAGCTCCTCTGCTCTCCCAGGCCCCCCTCTCTTCTCTTAGTAGACACTCACCCTGGGTAGTCTCATCCGTCTCCTTGGCTTGAGTTACTACCTCTGTGCATATGACCTCATAAATGTATGTCTCCAGCCCAGAACTCTCCACAGGCTGTGGACTCTATTTATTGTCAGCCAGACATTGACCCTGGGGATATAGCAATGAACTGGACAGAGGCAAGTGTTGGGGGCAGGGAGACAAGCAATAAACAAGCAGAAAATACCAGAAAAGTGCTAAAATGAACATCAAACAGGGTGATATGATAGAAGATGACAGCTACTTTATGTTGGCTGGTCACAGCTTTGCCTAAGAGGTGATACTTAAAGGGAGCAGCTGGTAACAGATGAGGTCAGAGAAGAAGTGGCTGGTTGGGGGGCGGGGGAGGGCAGCGAATATAAGACCTTGGAGGCCATGGTGAGATTTTGGATTTTATTCGAATATGGGAGCCATTGGAGAGTTCCAAACAGGAGAGAGGGAATGCAGTTATTTCTCCAGGGTTCACTTGAGCCCTAGACGAGGAGTTACTCTATATTGGTTACAGCCTGCTGTGCCCTGGGCACAGGAGTAGAAGGCAGGGGGCGGGAGGTGGGGAGCATAGCTCCCTAAGGAGCTTCCAAACACAGCCAGTAAGAGGCACGAACAAACCTGGAGTCAGGAGAGGGTTTAAAGGGGAGAGATTTTATGTCTGGTTGATCAGGAAAGACTTCCTGGAGGAAGTGGCTTTTGAGAAGGGCCTCAGAGAACAGAGAGCAGATTACAGGAGATGTGTATGAAGGGGAATGGGAAAGATTGCTCTTCCAGGCAGAGGACAATGTGTCAGCCTGAACCAAGACACAAATGCCCCAAGTGTGTGTGTACAGAAGTCAGGGGAAAGGAGACAGGACCTGTAGGGGAGTGAGAGGTCAGGCTAGGGAGGGAGTCTGGGTTCTTCAAAGGAAGACCCTGGACATGGCAACTTGGTTGCTGTGTGACCTTGAGCCAATTGCATTACCTCTCTGAGCCTCAGCTTCCTCATTCATCAAAGGGAAGTAACTGGTTAAATGCCGGCTAAGAGAGGGAGGGAGGCAGGATTGCGAGTGTTGGGGTTGGGTAGTAAGAACAGGATTGTGCCTACCTAGGAGAAAACATGAGGGGCTAGTGTGGATGAAGAAGATGGTGGCTCAGTTGAGGTTGGGGCCCTGTGGGACCTCCAGGAGGGATCACCAAAGGACATTTGGGGCCAGAGGTACACAGAGGGGTGTCGAAGGTAAAACGCCAATGTTGTGATTTCATTCATTCTTTGAGTAAATCGTTACCGAACCACTGTAACTATTAAGCCCCAAACATACAGCTGTGAACACAACCAGGTCTCTGCTCCAGGAATATACTATCTTGCGAGGACAGAGCCGCACAGCATTGGTCTGCAGGATGATGAGAGACGTGCATGTAAATGATAAACACGAGGCCCCGGTTGGACAGAGGAGAAAGGCTGACCCCACCTGGCGGAAGGAGTGGACGTGTTTCAGCTGAGAGCAGACATTTGAATTCAATCCTGAGGGTGAAAATGAGGTTGAACAGGTGGATGAGAGGGAAGAGTACTGGGGCTTCAGACACGTGCTTCTCCTGTCCCTCCTTCCTTCTAGAACTCAAGTTCAACAGGGAGACAGGCAGTCAGCAGACGAGCCCAGTCGAGGGGAGTCCAGTGTCATGGACGATAAGGAAGCCAGTGGGGAGGGGTGGGGAGTGATCATTACCATTCTTAGGGTGCAGAGGAACCTCAAGAGGAAGGGCATTCCAGGTAGAGGGACTAGTCTGTGCAAAGGCTCAGAGGAGTGAGAGAACCACAGTGGTTTTGTGGGAAGAGGTCTCAGCCAAGCCAGAGGTGGACTCTCTTCCTGAGTGCAGGTGAATAGGATGGGAAGAAAGGGCTGGACTGTGAAACCTCTAGATACTTAAGGAATAGCGAATGAAGAATAAGGATTTGGAGTGCATGGAGGGAAGGGTTCTTCAAGCTCCAGACCTGTGGAGTAGGTGTCCCAAGGCTCCCTTCATATTCCTATGTCATCCCCAGTCACATCTGTGGTTCCAGGTTCTAGGAGGTTTCCCCCAGGGCCACCCTAAGTCTCCCACATCTGTGTTGCTCATGCCAATGTATGGTAGGCTTTAAGTAAATAGCCATGGAATGGATGAGGAAAGAGGCTCAGAGGTTGAGAAACTTGCCCAAGGTCACAGAGCTAGTAAATGGCAGGACTGGGAAGCAAATTCAGTCCAGCTGACTCCAAAGCTTGTGCTCCTAATCCCGGCTGTATTGTGCCTTCCAGCAGGGAAGCAGATGGTGCATAGTGGGTGTGGACTCTGTAAACACTAACAAATTTGGTGTTTAATTTCTAGGAAATGAATTCTTGTTGTTCGTACCTTGTTTATCCAGCCTGGAGAAGACAGCCTCTCTTCTTTCCTGGAAATGGTTTCACTCATCAGCTCAAGTGCTCCCTGGGGACCCAGATGTGCAGCATCTGGTGGGGAGGGGCAGGTAGAGCTCCAGGGCCCTGGGATGCAGCCCTAAGGGCTTCTTTCAGAGGTGGTCTGCCCTGCTAGTCTGCTCCCAGGATTCTATCCGTAGTGCAGAAACTCAGATGGGAGGTTTGTGGGTGTGTGTGGGGCTGGGGTGGGGGAGGGTTGAAAATTCTGAAAAGCTTATGGTGTGAAACAGGTATGAGAGCCTCTGGATACTTCTGCCCTTTGTCTCAAGTTCCTGCTTCAAACTGGAGGCAGTGGAAGGATCACTGATGGGAGTCTGAAGACTTGGTCTCTGCTTGCAACTCCCTGTGTAACCTGAGGCAAGAGTCTTACCCTCTCTGGGCCCCTCTCTTCCTGTCAGCACCATGAGGGCATTGGGCTAGATGATTCCTAAGAGTCCTTCCCACTCTGACACTCTTGAGATCCTTCTTCAGTCCTAGGGCTGACATTACTATTATCCCTTGCACAACTGAGGGTGGTCCACGCGAGTTTGTCAGACATGCAGAATCTCAGGTCCTGCCCCAGACCCACAGGATCAGAACCTGCATTTCACATAAGGTCCCTCCATAATGCTTCTGTGCATTCAAGAGTGAGAAGCATTGCAGTAACCACATTCCCACCTTCTCTTTGGGCTGTGCTGAGTTCTGAATGAAGATGTCTGTACCTACTCCCATCAGCAGAGAGAGGCCCTTTCAGATGGGAGTCATGGAGCCTGGCATGCAACAGGTACCCAGCAAAAGGTTTTTTGAATGTGTGAAGGCATGCATGAGGTAAATATCTGTGGAATGAAGAAGGGAGTGGAACTGACTTTACTCAGCTCCTTTTACGAGTGGTGGAGCATGGAATTGAGCCAGTGCAGGTTCCAGTCCTAGATCTAAGTGTCCTAGCTCTGGGGCCTTAGACAAGCCATTTCTATGAGCCTCAGCCCCCTCCCCTGGGAAATGGGAATAATAATAATAATAATAATAATAATATTAATACTGACTTCACAGGGTTGTTGTCAGACTTAAATGAGTCGATATAAGAAAAGCACTTAAAATAGTGCCTGACACATAGTAAGCTCTTTATAATGTTGGCCATTACTTTACAATTACTACTATTCCAGCCCCTGACCACATAGCACCCCAGTATTGTCCCAATTCCTTCCCCTGGACTGCATTGAGACAAAGACCCAAAATGACCCTAGGGGGCGTTGTTCACTCCTGTTGAGAACCACCGGCTCTAGAGCAGCGCTATCCAAGGGAAATATAATGCAAGCCACGAATATAATTTTAGATTTAAAAAAATTAGAGATAACCATGTTAAACAAAGAAAAAAGTGGAATTAATTTCAATTATATATTTTATTTACTCAGATACCCAAAATATTGGCATGTAACTGATACAAAAATGATTAATCAGATATTTTACATCCTTTTTTTTAGCTGAGCCTTTTGAAACCCAGTGGTTTTTACACTTACAGCACATCTCAGTGGCCACATTTCAAGCCTTCAATGGCCACAGGTGGCTAGGAGTGGCTGTTCTAGAGTTTCTCAGCGTTGGCACTTATTCCCAACTGTGCCACATATTACCTACGTGGCCTTGGGTTAGTCATTTTACCTCTTTGGACCTGTTTCTTCATCTGTAAAATGGGTATACTAACTCTGACCCAACGGGTAGTATTAGGGGTAGATGGTGAGGGTTTAAAACCCCTTTGCCTGCTTTCTCACAAGCATGGCCTCACTCTGTTAATGACGCCTAGTCCATGCTGAACCCAGAACTGAGGGCCAAGGAAATCCAGCCCTCCTTTTGGTAGGGGAATGTGGAGGCAGCATGGGATGGCAGAAGCACTGAGCCGAGCTGTAAGGCATTCTGAACTTTGCTATGTGGTCTTGGGCAAGTCACCCATCTTTCTGGGCATCAGTAATCTCAGCTGATGAGATTGGATGACATCATTTTAAAAGTTCCTTCTACATCATGTTTGCCAGGAAGGGACTGTTAATTATAACTAACTGGAATTTATGGAGCATTTACTAGATGGCTGTTACTGTCTATTCAGCTCCCTCAACATAACAGCTGTTTGAGGTTGGTTCTGTTATTGTCCCCATTTTCCACATGAAGAAACTGAGCTCAAATTGGTTAAAATGAAAAGCCCAGGGTCTCCCTTTGACCAGCAGAACTGGTCCCTAAGGTTCTTAGACACTTAGGCACTTAACCATTACTTTTTTGGGTAAACCTTTTATAAAAACAAAAGTGCCCAAAACCCAAGTGTACAGCCTGAGGCATTTTCACAAAGTGAACACACCCAGTTCAAGAAACAGGACATAACTTGTACCCATGAGCGCCCCTCATGCTTCCTCCCAGTCACTGCATCCCCTCCCCTCAAGGGCAACACACTAGCATGACTCCCATCAACACAGGCCACCTTTGCCTGTTCTTGAAGTTGATGAAGGCTGAATCACACGTTGTGTCATAATGTTGAGCTGTTTCTGCTCAACTTTATGTCTACGAGATTCATCCCCATGCTTGTGTGTAGTGGGGAGTTGGGGTCCATTCTCATTGTTGTATCCTTTCTCCTGTATGCATATGCCATGATTTATTTGTCCATTCTCCTGTTGATGTCTGTTTGCATGGTTTTCAGTTTGGGGTTGTTGAATGGTGCTGTTATGACTTCTCGCACAAGTCTTTTGGTGGATATACATACATGTATGTTTTTGTTCTGTAGCTAGGAGTGGAGGTTTTGGGTCAGAGGTGCGGCTACTTTTTATTTTCTACATTTTTCATATTTTATAATTAGAGAAACTGAAGTGAAAGATAGACTAGCTCAAGATACTGATTAAGTATCAAAATTTGCACTCAGAGGGGCAGCCAGTTAGCTCAGGTGGTTAGAGCGCGGTGCTCATAACACCAATGTTGCTGGTTTGATCCCCTCATGGGCCACTGAGCCTTGCCCTCCACAACTAGATTGAAACAACTACTTGACTTGGAGCTGATGGGTCCTGGAAAAATACACTGTTCCCCAATAAAACAAAACAAACAAACAAACCAAAAACCCAAAAAACTTGCAATCACATATAGATAGACAGATGGACAGATAGACTCATACACAGCCCGCTATGTTAAAACTTTTCAGAGCTTTTTCCACATATATTTTATTTCACCCTCAGTTTACCTCCCAGGAGGTAGACTTCATATCCTGATTTTGCAGAGGAGAGTACAGAGGACCCGTGCAGTGGCAAGAAAGATGCAGTCACAGCTGTGGATGCAGTTTGTACACCAGAGAGCACTCTTCAGATTTATCCCAGAGCCTTGGCTTTTTTCTTCCAAAAGGATGAGGCTGGCTTCTGAGCATACATTAAACTCAAACATCCTATTTGTTTCTGGCAAAGTTATATGACTTGCTTAAAAGCAAGATCCTTTGGAAAGGAGAGGTGACTGATCTCCCTGGGGAGGAAGCCTTAGTTAAGAGTGATGAAAGGGACACCTGCCATGGGGTAGGTGCTGCATGTTTTCCCTCCTCCACTGAATCCACATCGCAGTTCTGGGAGAAAGGTGCTGTGACCCCAATTTATCAATAAGGGAGAAAAGCCCAGGAGGCCAAGTGATTGCTTGGTGAGAGGGAACTGAAAAAAAGCCCTGTCTTTTTTTTTAACAGTGTGTTTTTTCCAGGACCCATCAGCTCCAAGTCAAGCAGTTGTCTTCAGTCTAGTTGTGAGGGCGCAGCTCAGTGGCCCATGCGGGGATCGAACCAGCAACCTTGGTGTTATGAGCCTGTGCTCTAACCACCCAAGCTAACCGGTCGCCCTAAAAAACCTCTGTCTTATTACTATTTCTCAGGGCCTGTTGTGTCCATTTGAACTGGCTCAACTAGGAAAAGTACGATTTGGTACAAATGCGGTTTCCTGGGCACAGGGGTCACTCATGGACATCCGAGGATAGGAAGGAGTGTCACTGGGCCTGGAAGGCTCCATCCTCCTCTCCTAGGGCGGGCAGTTCCCCTCTCTCTCTGCTCCTTTCTCTATCTGCACCATTCTCCTGCTTCTCTCTGCAAATCTGTTTTCTTTGTTTATTTATGGCTTTTTCTGCCCCCACCCCACCCCCTAACACGTTGGTCATGGCTGTGGCCCAACTCCAGCCTCAGGATCCTTAGCTTTCACGCTGTTCGCCTTTAGTTATCTATCTGCCCAGCAGCTCACAGGCTCCATTCTAAGTTCCCAAGAGAGAATCTGCCTGGCTCATTTTGGGTCACGTGTCTACTCCGGTCCAATCAGCTGTGGTCAGAGATGGTCTATGGAACAAGTTGAGATTGGGACCTAGGTCTGTCTGCCTGCTTTTCCCTTCCATCCATCTGCAGAGATGCTGGAGCTGGGGGTTGCATGGTGTGATCTGGACTCCAGGGGAGACGCTGCTGGACAGAGAGGCTGAGGAAAGTCTGTGCTGCTGCTGCGATGACTCACAGGAATGTATGGACAGGCGAGAGGCTCCAGGGCATGACTGACAGTGATGCCTTGTTTCTGGTGTGGGAAGAGACCTTGTTGCCTTGAGATCTGAATGTGGTTGGACATATTATAGAAAACCCAGAGAAGTCATCATTTACTACACTCGTGGGCATTTGGATCCCTGATCTTACCAGTCCTCCCCAAACTCTTATGAAGAATGGATTAGCATCTTCATCACAGAAGCTGTGCAGGCCGAGAGTGCTTGAGTGACTTGCATATTGGCCACAACGAGAAAGTGGAGCAGGGGAGACTGGCACCCAAGCCTGCTTGACTTAAAAATGCATGCTTTGGCCTCTGCCTTCCATCATTGTTACCACCATTACATTGATTCAGGACTCGGCAGTTTCCAGCACATCCCGTACATGATGGAATACTCCTTTGGGGCACTGTAGCCATATTTATGTTCCCATTTTACCAAGAAAGAAACTGATGGTCAAAAAGAAGTTGTGACTTGCCCTCGGCTACCCTGCTGGTCGGTGGCAGAGCTGGGACCAGAACCCAGATCTTTGGGACTCAAATGGTACCAAATAGATATTAATGTATCAAAATGTATCAATGTTATTGCTGGTAGTGTGCTTCTTGTTTGTTTGTTTTTGTTTTTGTTTTTTTTAAGATTTTATTGGGGAATCGGGGAAGGGGAACAGACAAGTTGCTGTCCTTTTGAACTTCAGTCTAGTTGTGGAGGACGTTGCTTCACTGGCCCATGTTGGTATTGTGATCATTGTGCTCTTCCTGGATGAGGCAGATTGGTCGCTGGCCATTGGACAGCCGCTCACGGTGGCTCACGACAACTCACACCAGCTGCCGGCCGCTCACACTGACTGCTGGCCACTCACGGTAGTTCATGGCAGCCCACTGCAGCCTACACCATCGCCAGCCACTCAGGGCGCCCAGCTCCAGGCCGAGCTGTTGTTCACCGTCTTAGCTGTAGAGGGCGCAGCGTCACTGGCCCATGTGGAATCCGAATCCTGCTCAGTGCTGGTGCCCCCAAGCCAACTCTTAACCAGCGTTCCACTCAGCCAGCCCTGCTTCTCTTTTTTTCTTATAATGCACAAAATTGATTAAGGGAAACGACAAATATGTCATTCCCTACAAAGAGTGTGTGTGTGTGTGTGTGTGTGTGTGTGTGTGTGTGTGTGTGTGTGTATCATACAGACTAAAGAATAATAAACATCCCCGTACCCACCATCACCACCTTAAAAAATAGAACATCACTGATACCTTTCAAACCCCTCCACAATGATATTCCTGCATTCTTTCCTCTTCAAGTATAGTTTTATATTTAATGTTTCCTTGCTTTTCTATATGGCTTGCCACATATATTTATATCCCTAAACAGCTTGTTTCATCCTGCATGTTTCTGACTTTGGCATTTGGTGGTATGTTTGTGAGAATGTGTGCAGCATTGGCTTACTCAGTTTTGCTTCTCTGTAGCACCTCATTGTAGGACTATGCCCCATTCTACCATTCTGCTGTCGATAGACATTTGGGTGGTTTCTTGTTGTTTGCTATTACAGTCAGTGCTACCGTGACCATTCTTTTTTTTCTTTTTTTAGATTTTATTGGGAATTTGGGGTAGGGGAACAGTGTTGGGGAATCGGGGAAGGGGAACAGACAAGTTGCTGTCCTTTTGTTCTTCAGTCTAGTTATGGAGGACGTTGCTTCACTGGTCCATGTTGGTATTATCATTGCGCTCTTCCTCAGTCACTGGCCTCTGGACGGCCTCTCACAGCAGCTCTTGGCAGCTCACGCAGGCTGCTGGCTGCTCATGTTGGCTGCTGGCCACTCACTGTAGCTTATGGCAGCCCACTGCAGCAGGGGCTGCAGCCAACACCGTTGCCGGGGCTCGCGCAGCCCAGCTCCAGGTGGAGCTGTTGTTAGCTGTAGAGGGCAGTGTCACTGGCCCTCATATGTGGGATCCAAACCGGGGCCCCAGTGCTCAGAGCTGGTGTCCCAAGCCAGCTCTTAACCAACACGCCACTCGGCTGGCCCTGCTGTGACCATTTTTGCTGCTGTCTGATGGGGGACATCCAAGAGTGTCTCTGTTGTGCATACCTGGAATTACTGGATTGAAATTACTGGATCACAAGGTAGTCATTACATCTTTAGCTTTATGAGATAATGCCAAATTGTTTGTTAGCAGGTTCCTCCAGTGTACACTCTCTTAGTGGTAGGTGACAGCTCCTGTGAACAGTTCCTGCTCCTGCCTTTCCAGCCGCCCGGATTTCCATCCCTACCGATTTTCACTATTGAAACCATTCTCCTTACCAAATGACATGGCATGATCAGATTGAAAACATTTACCTGTCTGCTGGGTGAGACTGGACTCTCATTATTGTTTTAATTTGCATCCTTATTTTATTATTTGAAGTGTGATGGGAGAAAGGTGGTTGATTATAGAGTTATAGTCTGTATCTCTAAAGGTAGCTGGATTATGGGAAGTTCCCCCACCTTTGTTCAGGATGGGGAAGGACAGCAGGCAGGAGAGAAGAGAGGTGGCCTCAGAGTCATGTAGCTTCCTGCAAAGCTACAGCCCCGCATTCCTGACCGAGGCCATCCATCCAGTCCTTCTTCCCAAGATGTCACCCACACCAGCCTTTCAGGCCTTTCTGAGCCCACGCCTTTCACTGGAATGAGGTCATCGGAATGCCTGGAACCCAAGGAGTGACCGCATGGGTTTGTGGGGCAAGCACACCAGCCTTCCGTGACAAATGATGGCGCCCCACTCACCCAGACAGTCTGGAAGGAAGAAAATTCCAAACAGTCCCAACCCAACTTCACATTTTCCGTGTGAACCAAAATGGGAGGAATCTTTAGCCAGAGGCTTTTGGGGTGGGGCAGGAGGGCTCATATTTTCACTTATCACCACGAAGATCCCAAACTGGCCTCATTCCTGAAGGCACATGTGCCTAAGGCTTTTCTTCCTGAATTGAGGCAGTGTGGAGAAGAATGGAAATTTCGAGAGCTGGCTCTGGACTTGGTTTTTCCACTTCCATCTGGGTGACCTGGGGCAGGTGACATCACCTCTCTGAGCACTGGTTGGCTCATTTGTAAGTAGGGGCCATGTTGCCCACTTCACAGGTCAGGTGACGCTGAGCCCCAAGGCTAACTCAGTGCCTCGAACATACCTAGAGCCCCACGAAAGAGATTCTAATAATAGCCTTCAAAGTTTGGGACTATTTTGGGGCAGGTGGCTGAAGATTGTTTTTCTTAAATTGAGGCTCTTTTCCCTCCTCTAGGCAGATATTTTTTAAAGATGGAGGACCCCCCAATTTGGAGGAGTATGAGGGAAACTACCACATTTCAGGTTTAGCTTCTTAATGCTTAAAAATCAATCACTCAACAAACATAGACTGAATCTTCCCGCCCAAGCCCTCCGGCGAGCTGTGGGGATGGGGAGGAGAATGATAATGATTCTGGATACTTTTCAGCGTCTTACTGGGTTTCAAAGGCTGGTCTTGCTGGGAGCCGTGGAAGCTCCACAGCAGCCCTGGGAGGCAGGTGGGGTGGCCAGTGTTTTGGGGAGGAAATCTGAGACTCAGAAAGGGTAAGGGACTTGTCCAGGTTCATACAGGAAGGCTGGGGTAGAACAGGGATTAGAGGCTGGATTGCCCCGCTGGCCTCTGTGCCCGGCTGCTCCCCACTCCTGGTGCCAGCAGCTACCTCTTGGGCATTGTCTCCTACCCCTGCTCTGTTCTCTGCACTCCAGTCAGCTGGTCTTTCTTCCGCCCTCTGACCATGCTGTGCACTTTCTGACCCCTGGGACTTTGCTCTTGCCTTTCCAGCCACCAGGATTGCCATCCTTCCCGACTCTGACTATTGAAACCCTTTTCCTTACTGTAGCCAACCAATGGAACAATATGCAACCCTTAAGAATGATGTCGTGGGAGTGATTGATGGAACACTGTTCAAAATACCTTAAGTTGAAAAACACACAAACTACAGAACAAATTCATACATAACTATGATGATCACATTTTTAAAGTATACATATGTATTCTGCCTTGCTAGCTCCATCCCAGCGTCCTTGAAGCTACATGTCTGCTCAGGGCTGTGTGCCCTCAGGGCAGAACCCGTTTGCTACGTTGACTTGAAAGAAATGAAATGAATCATAGGGATTCCTGGTGGAGTTGTAGCATTCCACACAAGGCAGGGGGAGACACATCGTGGGTGTGGATGGGGCTAAGTCGTCTTGGCATTCATCTTGCCAGCCCCATACACCCAGGGGCTGCCTGCCTGGCCCAGTGGACTTCAGTTGGGGTCTTGCCAGTGATGGGCCTGGACTGACTGGCCTCTGGCTTACCTCACTCTGATCAGCAGTGCCAAGGTCCCCATGTCCCAAGAACCCCAGGGTTTGCCCATGTCTCATATACTGAAACCCAGATTCAAGGCCAGAGTGGAAAAGAAAATGAGTCTTCAAGATTTTCTTGTGACTAAATTTCCAGTTTCCACTCAGAAAGCCAAATGTATTTTCTGAATTATTTGAACTTTCACCATAAAAAATGTTCAGCGTTTTAATTTCTTTGCTTAACAAAAAGGTGGGGGTTTTTTGTGCTTTTTTTTTTTTTTTAATTTTTTTATTTAAGAGTCATCATGCTCACTCTAGGAAATTTGGAAATTTCATCTGAATAGAAGAAAGGCCAACTCCCTCACCAATTCCTAGAGAAATATAACAGTTTGGTATCTTTCCTGGTGATCGCCTCCCCCCTTTTTTTTTCCTTACACAGAGTTATTTTGTTTAGTTTCCATTGCTGAATAACTAGAAGGCCAATTTCTGATTCACAATTTACAGAGCTGATTTCATGTACTTGTAACAAGTCTCTGATGCTTCCAACAGCTATGACACTTTGTCCCACTGGGAGTTGTGGGGGTGGGGCACGATGTCTTCCCAGTCCTCTCCTACCGCTTTCCAAAATGCCAGTTTCACTGCACCACTGTCAGCACTAAGCAGTATCTTTTCAATCTTATAGTTAATCTCAAGTGTCTAAATTGTCCTCCTAGAACCTAACTCTTGATTTTTTTTTCTTTTTAAAACCCCAGAGCATTGAACATGTGCCTTCGATGAACCCACGTTTGTTTTGCCTTCTCCCAGCCTCCTGCATTCTTCAAGTCTTGGTAACTGGAATGTTTTGTCTGTTCAGGCTCAAAAGGATCAGTGGGAAAGGAACCAAAGTTAAGTACATCGTGGTATGTCAAGATGAACCTGGTGAAACTCTGACCTGTGGACTGGACTTCCTCTCTGAATCAGCTGGCAGTTCTTTTTGTCTCTAGTTTTACAAGCTCCCCAGAGGCAACCTGAAATCCCCAATTTTCTCAGAATGGGATGGGGGAAATCCTAAAATTCTCATTACACCCATTTATCTCACAAGCTTTCGAAGGAGCTAGAATGCCAAAGGCAAGAACCCCAGAGCACTGCCTGCACTGGTGTGATACCTGATAAATGTCTAACAAATTCAGCTTGCGTCCAATGGGCTTGACCATTTGCTGGGCAAAGTTCCAGAACAGTGAGACATCCTGGGATTCATCTGGTTTAGGAAAGACCTTTTACTGGTAGTCACTTCAGTGTTCTTTAGTCAACTCCTGCGGTCTTTTCACTGTGGGCTGTTCTGATGAATGGCCCCAGCAGTGTGAAGCAGCAGGATGACCTTGTTCTGTGGGCAAGACAACTGTGAAAGAAGGAGCCGTGTGTGTGGAAGTCTGTGGGAAGAGAGAGCCGCCTAGAATGTCCCGCCCAAACCAGTCCGTGGAAGGCCTTCTCCAGGAGGCCTCTAACAGATCTGTGAATGCTACAGAAACTCCAAAAGCTTGGGATCCAGGGACCCTCCAGGCCCTCAAGATTTGTCTTACTGTGATCCTTTCCATCATCACACTGGCCACCGTCCTTTCCAATGCCTTCGTGCTTACCACTATCTCCTTGACCAGGAAGCTCCACACTCCGGCCAACTATCTTATTGGCTCCCTGGCCGTGACGGACCTCTTAGTTTCCATCTTGGTCATGCCCATCAGCATTGCCTATACCACCACCCACACCTGGAGCTTTGGCCAAATCCTGTGTGACATCTGGCTGTCTTCTGACATCACGTGCTGCACGGCCTCCATCCTGCATCTCTGTGTCATTGCTCTGGACAGGTACTGGGCCATCACTGATGCCCTGGAGTACAGTAAACGCCGGACGGCAGGCCATGCGGCCATCATGATCGCCATCGTCTGGATCATCTCCATCTGCATCTCCATTCCACCACTCTTCTGGCGGCAGGCCAAAGCTCATGAAGAGATGTCGGATTGCCTGGTGAACACATCTCAGATCTCCTACACCATCTACTCCACATGTGGGGCTTTCTACATTCCGTCTGTGTTGCTCATCATCCTCTATGGCCGGATTTACGTGGCTGCCCGGAACCGCATCCTGAACCCGCCATCACTCTACGGAAAGCGCTTCACCACAGCGCAGCTCATCACGGGCTCTGCGGGAGCCTCGCTCTGCTCTCTCAATCCCAGCCTTCACGAGGGGCACTCTCACTCGGCCGGCTCCGCTCTCTTTTTCAACCACGTGAAAATCAAGCTTGCTGACAGTGTCCTGGAACGTAAAAGGATTTCCATTGCCCGAGAAAGGAAAGCCACTAAAACCTTGGGGATCATTCTGGGGGCCTTTATCATCTGCTGGCTGCCCTTCTTCGTTGCATCTCTGGTCCTGCCCATCTGCAGGGACTCCTGCTGGCTCCACCCAGCCCTTTTTGACTTTTTCACCTGGCTAGGCTATTTAAACTCCCTCATTAATCCAGTGATATACACTGTGTTTAACGAAGAGTTTCGGCAAGCATTTCAAAGAGTCATCCATTTCCGGAAAGCCACCTAGTCTCATTTGGTGGTGATTCTTGTTATCGTTTGTGTCCTGTAACCCAACTGGAATTGTCTTTTTTTTTTTTTCCATGAGATTTAAGTTAATCCTGATGTTTTATGTTTTGGTTCAATCAGTAGGGTTGTTAATTTTTCTTTTTCCTGTTGTCGTCTTGATTTCTGAGCCACCAAAAGTTGGGCAGCTGTGTGAAGGGGGACCAGACTGAAGATTTCACTTAGCATAATATTTTTGTGGTTCATTCATGTTGGAAGAAACATGACCCACAGGATCCTCGGTTGATGCAATCAGGGAGGAAGCTGCCTGATTCTGTGGAAAACCCCAAGCTCAAAGGGGAGGCTTTCTGGTCTACCTAAGTTTTGTATGGAGCTCAGAGGAGAGCAGATGAGATTAATGAACAGAATTGAAAGAGGATTTGGGGTCAGGAAGGAGGAGTCTCCATTCCATGTGGCACCTTGATTGGAAAATAACACCCAGGGATTTCTTCCACTGAGTCCTCCTTAGATTGAATTTCTACCAGTTGTTCATTTGAGGTGACAACAATATAGAGTGACCGAGAGAGATTCAAATGCTGGGGGCCGGAGAGTGGGATGGTTGGAACCAGGTCAACTGCCCAGTATCTTCTTCCTTCTCCAGTATCTCTGCACCCTCCTAAGGTTCTGAAGCTAAAACCCACACTCACCCCCTTTGAAGTAGATTGTCAGGCTTTGAACTCATTGAGCTTTGAGTAAAACACCATTCTACATTTTTTTTCTGAACTATGTTTTACATCCCATTTTCATTAGAGATCTTGAGATGTTGAGTCTTGTCAAATAAAAAGCATGAGATACCATGATCGCTGAAGCCTTTGAGTGATTGTTCCCCTCTCCCTGGATGTAGAAACCTTTCCATTCAATTTAGTCTCCAGCATTTATTGAGCACCTACCCCATGCCAAGCCAGAGTCCTGGCATTTGTTAGCTCATTGGAGCCTCCTAACAATGAAGGTCAGTAAAGCATGATGATTAGAGCTGAGGACCTGATCAGTTCAATCCCAAGCGCTACCAATTTTTAGCTGGGTGACCTTGGACAAGTTCCTTAATTCCTCTTTTCCTCACCTGTAAAGTGGGGATAATAATAGGAATGTTATTATATATTTTAATACAGTGCTTGGTACAAGAGCTCTTACCATTTTAGAAATATAGGAACTGACCTGCCCAAGATTAAGCAATATAAAAATACCAGCTACTTGGGTTTTGATTTTTTCCCTTCCCAGAAATTGGTTTTATTGGATGTACCCAAGTTGTAAGTTTCTCAATAAAGAAAAAATCTCCATAAAAATAATAATAAAAAAAAAATTAAAATACCAGCTACTATTTATTGAGTGTTGGCAATGCTCCTTGCATATGAATTCTCGTTTGCACTTCATCCTCATTTTACAGATCCAAAGGAAACTTACCTGTGGTTAGGGAAGGTCTCATAAAGAGGTGACACTTCAGCAGACTCCCAAAAGATGAGCCCTTGTGGCATGGGAGACTAAGGAAGGGGCAATGTGATGAGGCCTCTTGGAGGAGATGGGGCAGAGCAAAGAAAGGTAGGGAAGCTCACAGCAGGTGGAGAAAAGAGCAGACACAGGGCCTGGGAGGCCTGAAATGCTCAGTGGGGGTCTCCGCACAGGCATGAGAGCCAGGAACATGGGCTATCAGAAAGGGAGGGAAAAAGAGAGATGCTAAGGTTGGGGGGAGGGGGCACCCAGAGGAGTCTGAACTTGAAGTTTCCGCTGGACATCTCGCAGTGTGGCCCCCAGACCATCTGCATTAGAATCTCCCAGGGAGTTTATTAGCGTTGGTCCCCAACTCAGACCCACGAAACCAGAATCTTTGGCAACGAGGCCCAGGAATCTGCATTTTAAATGAACCTTGCTCCTATTTCCTGCATTAGGTGATTTCTGT
Source organism: Aselliscus stoliczkanus (assembly GCA_033961575.1). NCBI lineage: Eukaryota > Metazoa > Chordata > Mammalia > Chiroptera > Hipposideridae > Aselliscus > Aselliscus stoliczkanus. The sequence continues at coordinate 166,942,603 of CM066730.1, forward strand.
GCTTCTAAAGTTTGGGAACCACTGCATTAGTGTCTTGCTCACCCTGTGAGGCCCCTCCCTGCTCCCAGAGACACCTCTCAGCATCTCAGTCCTCTCTTCTGCACCTGGCACGCCCCTCCCTACCTTCCGTAAAGGCTGTGCTCTCCCCCATCTTCTCCATCTTGCTTTGGGCCATCTTCCTGACCTGGGGAAGAGCAGAGATTCAGACATTGGACAGGGAACTGTATTCAGTGTGTCTCAGTGGTTAAGGGTACAGACTTTGAAGTGAGACACCTGGAATTGGATCCCAGTTTTGCTGTTTGTCAGCTGTGTGACCTGAGGCAAGTCAGCTAACCCCTCTGTGCTCCAGTTTCTTCATCTGTTATATGGGGTTGTCAGTAACTAAGCTGTAAAATTTTTGTGAGGAATGAATGGGGTAGGGATTGTAAAATGTTTCACACAGTGCCTGGCACATAAGTGTTCAGTAAAATGCTATCTATTAACTATTTTGAGAACTTTGAGCCAATTACAAAAGAAACTCAAATGCTACCTCCTCAGAGGCCATCCCTGTCTTACTAGATTTATTTTTTATTTTTTATTTTTATTTATTTATTTATTTATTTATTTATTTTGAGGGCAGTGTCGCTGGCCCTCACATGTAGGACCGAACCGGGGTCGCTGGCTTCCCAACGACCACCGCGCCACTCAGCTGGCCCTGGTAAACCTTTTAAAAACAGCTTTATTGACATATAATTCATACGCCATACAATCTACACATTTAAAGTGTACAATTCACTGCCTTTCAGTATAGTCACAGAGTTGTGTAATCATCACCACAATCAATTTTCATCACCCCCAAAACAAACCCTGCACCTTGTCACGGTCACTTCCCCAGCCTCCCTACCCCTAGGCAACCACTAATCTATTTTGTCTCTATAAACTGCCCATTCTGGATATTTCATACAATTGGAATCATACAATATGTGGTCCTTTGTAGCTGGCTTCTTTCATTTAGTGTAATGTTCTCACAATTCATCCATACTGTAGCACATCACTATTACCTTTTTTTTTTTTTTTTGAGGGCAGTGTCACTGGCCCTCATAAGTAGGACCGGAACCGGGGCCGCTGGCTTCCCAAGCCAGCGCTTAACCGCTGCGCCACTCGGCCGGCCCTACCTTTTTTTTTATTGCCAGGTAATAGTCTATTGTATGGCTTTACGACATTTTATGTATTTGTGTATCCGTTGATGGACATTTGGGTTTCCACTTTTTCACTATTATGAATAATGCTGCTATGACCACCTTTGTACAAGTTTTGTGTGGACATCTGTTTTCCTTTATCTTGGGTACATACGTAAGAATGAAATTGCTGGGTCATATGGTAACTCTGTGTTTACCCTTTTGAGGAACCGCCAGACAGTTTTCCAAAGTGGCTGTACCATTTTACATTCCCATTCCAGTTTGTCCACATCCTCACTGGTGCTTGTTACTGTCTGTCTGTTTGATTAGAGCCACTCTAGTGGGTGTGAAATGGTATCTCATTGTGACAGCAAACTTTTGTTTGAGGGCCAGATAGTAAATGTTTTCAGTTTTGCAGGTCATATCATCTCTGTGGTAATTATTCAGTTCTGCCATTGTAGCGTGAAATCAGCCATAGACAATCTGTAAATAAATGAGCTTGTCTGTATTCTGATTAAATTTTATTTACTAAAATAGGTGGCAGCTTGCAGGTTGTAATTTGCAGGCCTCTGGTGTAGAAGAGCTCCCACCCCTCCCCCCATCTACCTAGCCATTCCCTATCCCCTTCTCTGACTTTATTTTTTTTTATTACACTTATTAGTGATGATGATGTATATGTATTCGTTCTTGCTTAGTGTCTGTCTGCCACCTCTAGAGTGTCAGCTTCTAGGGAGTGAGGATCTTACTAGTCAAGTACACTGTTTGCTCCCCAGCACACCATAGTTCCTGCCTGGCACATAGTAGGTGCTCAATAAACATTTGTTTGACTGGATGACTGACTGACTGACTGACTGACTGAATGAATGAATGAATGAAAGAAACCCCATTTCCAGGTTTACAAATGACTTATTCTCAATGTCTTTGTCTTTAAAGTTCTAAGCGAAAGTGACTCGCCCTGGGCCTGAAACTTCACAAATCATGAGATTTGGTGTCAGGTAGACCCTAAGTCGGACTCAGGGCAGCTCTGTCCTGAATGTAACTGAGGCAAGAGGTAAGTGAGGAGGCTGGGTGACTGCAGTGTCCCCAAGGAGCTGTGGCTGGGGCTGACCCCTTAGCCTGCACTCAGCCCAGCCGCTCTGTCGTTCTGCTCAGATGTCCCCTCCTCCACAATCTGCACACAGTGACAGTCAAGGGATAGAACTTCAGAGAAAGAGATGCTGTTTTCTGGCCTTTGTTATTATGACCTGAAAGCTGCCCATTTGGATCTTATGCCTGGAAAACTGCACACTAATTAGGCTACATGAGGGTCAAATGAAAAATAAACTTGTTTCCCAGGACTAGAGATGAAGGCTGTATTGGGGGCCATTCTCCTCACCCTCCCCCAACATCCTTGTCATGCTCCTAATTCTTTTACACTTAGTCACAAACGCACACACACAGCATGATGGTGACAATGGGGGTGGGAAGAGCAGAGCCTTGTCTGGGACCGGACTCTGCTAATTTCTGATATGTGCAAGTGTCAAGGACACTGCAGGGTACCTACCTAGCAGCTATCCTGCCTCCTTGCTCACAGAAGCCCAAATCAGTTCAAACAGCAACATGCCCAGTCTCCTAGGAGGTGAATCCTGATTGGTTTAAACCAGATGGGATACTTCTATTCCCTTTACTAGGGATTGGTGAAAGGATGGACATGTGACCCAGTTCTAGCCAATGAGATACAAGTAGGGAGACCATAGGCAAGATTTGCCAGGGAGTAGGGGGTTTCCCAGGACCTGTGAATTTCAGTACAAACTGGGAAAATAACAGGCAAACCAGGACAAGTTGGTCATGCAAGATGTAAGGAGAAGTTGGCTGGGGGGCTTTGGGAAATATACCTCTTGAAGGATAAGAGAGACATGCAAGGGGAAAAAAAGTTCTTTCTGCTTAGGAGCAGTCCTGTGAGAATGGAAAGGTAGGGCAGCCATCCTGTGACCCTGCAGGAAAACATTGCAGATGCCCTGAGGATGGCAGAGGGGAAACAGAGCCAGCCCAGTTCCTTGACAGCATCACCGAGGCACTGAAGCATCCTGTCTTCAGATTTTGGGGTAAGTGAGCAGCAACCATTTGTATGGTTTAAACACTGTTAGATGAATGCATCCTAACAGATACCAGGAGGATACACCTCTCTCTTACTACCTTGCCCTCCTGTAGGTTGGATGGCAGCAAGGTTGTGTAGCATGAGGCATTCTCAGGCTTGGGGCTTTGGGTAGGGAAGGTGGGGCCAGGCAGAGGATGTTTCAGTGTGAGCTAGCAAGTGTGATAAACAGCTTATGTTCATTGGTTGCTTCAAGAGGCCACTCAGGGATTCTCAATGCAGCATATATATTCCCAGCAGGTAGGTCTGTAGGTACATTTGGCATTAGAGGAAATAGGCTCAGAGAATGGTGACTCATCTGGGGCCATACTTACACTAACTACAGTCAGGTGTCAGTGATAAGGAAGTGTTCTGAGAAGTGTGTCGTTAAGTGATTTCATCATTGTGCAAACATAAATCTAGATGGTATAGCCTACTACACACCTATGCCATGTATATAATCTTCATGGGACCTCTATCTTATACTTGGGACCAAACCACTAAATCTTATACCTAGTGCTTTTAAGCTGGCTGCACTGTCTCGCCCCCTGACCCCTGACTCTATATCTGCACAACAGAACCCAAGGACTTGTCGCTGATCCATGTTATATTTCTTGTAGGTTCCTACATGTCATTCTGCAGATTAATCAGTTTTTGAATTTTGACAGCCTGATTCTGTGTGTGCTGTTCCTCCCAGCTTTGTAGGACCCTCATAGTCAACGAATCCCATCCATTAAATAACTGCTCCATCCTTTGGAGACAGGGTCAGAGCCCTTGGGTGACCTTCTGCAGGCTAGCATTGCCAAACATAATAAGGATACCTTCCTTGGCAGCGGTAATGGTACTAACCCCTCCCCCCCAACCCCATTCTGTATTAGTCAGGGTTCCCTAGAGAAACAGAACCAAATGGAATGTGCATATAGAGAGAAATAGATTTATTTCAAGGAATTGGCTCACACAGTTGTGGAGGCTTGGTGAATCCAAAATCTGATGGGGAGCCGACAGGCTGGAGATTTAGACAAGAGTGGCACTTGGGATCCCAAGGCAGTCTGCTGTAGAACCAGGAAGAGCCAATGTTGCCCGTTAGCCCCTTTGTTCTACTCACGCTTTCAACTGATTGTTCGAGGCCCATCCACATGATAGAGGACAATCTGCATTACTCCAAGTCCACTGACATAAATGTACATCTCACCCCAAAACACCCTCACAGAAACATTCAAAACAATGTTTGACCAAATGTCTGGGCACTGTGGCTCAGCCAAGTTAACAGTTGATAAAATTAACTGTCACCCCCATCTTACTTTCACCATCAGACTCCCTTCCAGCACATATCACTCTGACCTATGCTCTCTCATCACACCATGAGCCCTGCAGGGACTCTCATTGATCTTTGTACTCTTAGTACCTGGCACCCAGCCAGTGTTCAATTGATGCTAGTAATAGCTAGCATTTATCGAGCTCTTACTGTGTGCCCAGGTGCCACCCTAAGCATTTTATGACCATTAACCCATTTAACCCATATTAATTTGGTCCTTTTTTCAATCCTCCCAATAATGAGCTGAAAGTCTCGAGAAATTAAATTATTTGCCTAGTGTCACACTGCTAGTGGTAGAGCCAGAATTCGAGCCATACAACTATCCCCCAGCAGATGTGACCAAAGTGGCATGTAGCTGTGAGAGGCAATGGAAGGTAGTGAGAAAGCACAGGTTTGGGGATCAGACAGACTGGGATGCCTGCCCCAGCTTTTCCATTGACTTGTTTAATGTCTCTGTGCTTTGGTTTGCTCTTCCATACAATGTGGGTAACAATCATGCCAACCTCGTAGGGTGGTGGGGGCCTGGCACTGGGCCCAACACTGTAACCTTCAAAACCAGGGGAGATTATATTGAATGAGACTAGCACACAGTTTAATCATGAAGAATTTTTGTTGTGTGTCTACTACATTCCAGGTGCTTTACAGACCTTTTCTTTTCTTTTCTTTTTTTAACTTTATTGGGGAACAGTTTGTTTTTCCCTGGACCCATCAGCTCCAAATCTAGTTGTTGTCCTTCAATCTTAGTTGTGGAGAATGCAGCTCAGCTCCAAGTTCAGTTGCCATTTCCGGGGAGGCACAGCCCACCATTCCATGTGGAAGTCGAACCGGCAACCTTGTTGTTAAGAGCACGTGCTCTAACCAACTGAGTCATCCAGTCGCCCTAAGACATTTTCTTATTTAATCTTCACATCAACCCTGCGAGGAGTCCATGTCTATCCCCCTTTTACAGATGGAGAAATGGAGCACTAATGACTCACAGAACTGGGCTGGGATCTGTCCCAGTGTCCCTATATATTGCAAAGCCAAGGCTCTTTCCCAGGGATCACAAATTCAAGGAACTAGAGGGGCCATTTGTAAGTTTGTGAAGCAGACTGGGTGCCATACAGTAGAGAGAGGTGGGAACTCCGATGACTGGAGTTCGTCTAGAGGTGCCTGCTGTAACTCTTCTCCAACTGACTCATGCTATGCAGAAATGTACCAGCTTTGCTGATTTTTAAGAGAGTAAAAAAAATCTGAATTTTTTATGCAATCGCCTTATTTTTAAATGTTGACAACTAGTTAAAAAAACAAAACCACTGTGCCACTATGCCAACAACAAAACAAGCCTGCCAGCCAGATTCAGCCCCTGGGCCACCCATAGGCAACCTCTGATCCGTCTCATGCTATTGACTGTCATTTTCTGTACCCTGTATGGCAGTTGGATTCCTCATGGAGCTCAGTTTATCTGGGGACCAAAGTGCATGAGCAGATTAGAAAGCCAGGCAGCCTGTTTTCCACTAACCCTGTCCTATACCCCACTCTGTGCCCCGCCCCCTCAGCTCCCTCAGGTGCCATTCTAGCCACCTTCCTGTCACAAGAAGGGCTGGCTTGTGGGGGAGGGGCAGAGACAGTGACCTGTTTTCACTGCCACAGCGTAAGGACCAGAGGCAAGCAGCCCCCTGCATCTGGGAGTTTTAGAACAGTGTGTTTACCTACTTCACCAGGACCCCCTGCATTTTGCTCCCAAAGGCAGGAGCAGGGATTCCAGACCTGGAGGATATCAGATAGGAGGCAACTTTCAAGGTCATCCCGGACAACCCTAATAAGATCACTAATAGCAGAGCGGCAGCTCACACATTTTGATTGCTGTACCTCCTGATTCCTCAATGACTCAGTGAAGTGGGAACTACTATTTTCCCCATTTTATAGATGGGGAGACCGAGTCTCAGAATGGTTAAGTGATTTGCCCCAGGTATCACACCAAGTGAATAGCAAGGCCAAGGCTCACAGCTAGGTGAAGTGACCCAAAAGCAGTACTGTGAGCTCCTAGCCCATACCACCATCCTGAGCCACAGTCCCACCAGCTGCTTGACTCCTTGGCATTAACACCCAGTCCCTCAAGCTTCTGCCCACACACCCAGTGACAGGATGCTCACTACCTTTCTACTTTTTTAACCATAGCTGCACTCACCCAGCACTAAGCAGGCATGATGCCATGCACTAGGCATTAAAAAAAAAAATGCTTCAGCTCATTCCACTCTCACAGCAGTCCTGAATGCTCCATTTTATACCCATTTTATATATATGAGAAAACCAGGGCTTCATACGATAAAGGAACTTGCCCAAGGTTACAAAGCTAGTTAGGGACAGACTGAGATTCAATTGTATGTCTGCTCTTTATCTAGCTCAGACTGAAAGCTTCTTTCGGTTTTGGGGAGAGAAAACTCTGTCTCCCCGAAGGAGCAGCCCTAATTCTTAGTTCTCCCAGCTCTCTTCTCTAGTTGCTCTCTTCAGAAGACAGACACATGGACTCCCTGAGTCTTTTTTATACCAGTCAATATTCTGGCTCCTTCAACTGTTCCCCATAAGATGTGGTTTTGTGACCTCCCCCTCCCCTCTCAGCCATCATTTTGTTCATCCTTCTGTGAATGAATTACGCGTTCTCTTTGTCCTTTTCAAAGTTGTAACCCCAAATGGAACACAGGACTCCAGACATGGGCAGAAGCACTGTCACCTCCTTCGCTATACATATGGCTTTTTTTTTTTTTTTTTTTAAGATTTCATTGGGGAATTGGGGGAGGGGAACAGCATTGGGGAACCAGGGAAGGGGAACAGACAAGTTGCTGTCCCTTTGTTCTTCAGTCAAGTTGTGGACATCACTTCACTGGCCCACGTTGGTATCGTCATTGCGCTCTTCCCAGGTGAGGCAGATTGGTCGCCGGCCTCTGGACGGCCACTCACAGCGGCTATTGGCAGCTCATGCTGGCTGCCGGCCGCTCATGCTGGCTGCCGGCCACTCACTGTTGCCTATGGCAGCCCACTGCAGCAGGTGCTGCAGCTATGCCGTCCCAGGGACTCATAGCAGCCCAGTTCCAAGTGGAGCTGTTGTTCACCATCTTAGCTGCAGAGGGCAGTGTCACTGGCCCTCATATGTGGGATCCGAACCGGGGCCGCTGGCATCCCAAGCCAGCTGTTAACCAACGTGCCACTCGGCGGGATCCATATGGCTTTCTATTAATAATGCAGCCCCAAACCCTGTAAGGCATCTTCTGTGTAAGAAGCCCTGCCCCCACGTGCTTGGGATAGAGTGAACAAGCCAACAACTTCCTTGCCCTCCTGGAATTTACATTCTGCCCTCTGAAATAAGGTCACATGTCATTTAGTGAGTCTCAGAGCTGGTAGGACCCAACCCCTATCTTTATAGATGAGGAACATGAGTCCAGAGAGGGTCAGTGACAGACCAGTATTCGCAGTAAGACAGAATCAACTTCTGCTTTTCTCAGAACCTAATCTCCGGTGCAGGTGAGCCCTGGGCCTTAGAGAAGGATGTAGACTGAGATGAAAATGCCACCCTGAGAATTTTTTCTAAGTGGATCTACCTACCCTAGGCGTCCTCAGAGCTGTCGTCAGAAATCCCGATGTATTCCAAATATGACCACCAGGTGGCGCAGGAGGACCAGAGAAAGGCGCATAAATCAAAGGTGGGTGGGCACCTTGCTTGCTTATTCAGAGCAATTTTCCTTAGCAAGTGGGCGTGATGAGGTGCGAAGCCTGTGCTTGCTCTAGGACAGCACTAGGGCTACTGTATGCGTTATACAGAGGTGACGACTTCTGCCTCAACCAAGGAGGTAGCACAAGCTAGTGGTAAAAGCCTGGACACGGGTATCACACAGACTTGGTAGGAAATTTATCTCCCCTTTGTGGCTTTATCATGTCACCTCCCTGACGCCTAACCTCTGACACATAGAATGGATGCAAGATAAGGTCCTCATTTCCCAGGGCTCTGCACAGACCCAGAGTTGCTGGTGCTTTCTTTCTGACGGGTCCCTTTTCCAGGTGGCCAGTGGGCAACTCCCCCTGGCAGAGAAGTCTCCTTCAGATGGCAGGAAGGTGAGGTTAATTGAATCTGACAGCCTCACAGCCCAGCTTAGGGCTGACACTTGTTCACATTTTTTTGTTTTTTTTGTGTTTTTTTTTGAGGGCAGTATCACTGGCCCTCATATGTGGGATCTGAACCAGGGCCGCTGGCGTCCCAAGCCAGCGCTTAACCACTGCGCCTCTCGGCCGGCCCTGTTCACATTTTTAAAAAAATCTCACATCACACGGGAAACTACATGTGCCAAGGCTCTGAAGCTGGGAATTATCAATGTTTGGAGTCATGGAGCCAAGGATGCCTGAGAGGAAAAAGAGGGTTGGAGAAGGTAGGCTGGGCCTTGGGGACTAAAGCAAGCTATTGACTTTGAATTTTGAACTGGGGGCAACAGGGAGCTATTGAATATTATTCCGCAGGGGAATGACTTGGTTAGACAAGCATTAAGAGTAATCACCTTGGCTGTGTGTGAAGGGAGGAATGGAGGTAGAATGGAGGTGGGGAAGAGACCAACTAGGAGGCCGAGTAAATAAGAGCTGTGGACTGAACTTGGGTGATGGAGATGATGTTTTATTTTCCATCTATTCAGAGCCTCTGATCAGCTAGAGACACCCCAGTTAAACTTGTCTGTCCTGCCCATGAGATAGCCTTGATAAAAACAGACAGCCTAGGAAGAGTGGTTGGCTAAAGAGAGAGAGAGACAAGATCCTGGATCAGGTTGGGGGGTAGAAGCCGTGTCTAATGTTTCTAATGGTGAGAAACACATCATGGAGCATCCGCATCTCTTTCATGTCCCAGTTCTGCCATTTCCTAGCTGTGTGACCAGAAACAGGTCACTTTGTGTCTCTGATCCTCAGTTTCCTCAACTGTAAAATGTGATTGTAACGGGGACTCACCCCTTGAAGCTGTTTTTTGGGGGCTAGACAAGGTAATGTACAGAATACAAAGCCCAGTGCTTTTTATCCAACTCGTAGAACCTTCGGATTCTCAATCCCCCTTCAAAGACAGTCTGTTGTCATGGCGCTGTGGTGATTCTTGCTCTGTGGAACCAATCCAGGTCAGCGGGCCAACCTAGGCTGCACACCACACTGAGTTAGGCCAAAGTAGTTCCAGCCAGAAGCAAAGAAATGATGATTTGGTCAGCCCAGGGTCATATTCTGGGGGAAATATACCATTGCCCTTCTACTTTTTGAAACTTTAAAAATTATTCTCCTTTCACCAGGGGGGTCTCTGGTGAGATTCTGTTTTATTTTGTTGGTTTCTTCCTTATTTTGTGGATCCTTATGTACTATAGTCTGTCTATAGTACCAGTTATTGTGGAAAGTGTTTTGTATATATTCATTTATGTAATCTTTATGGCAACTCTCTTAGGTAGGTATTACTCGTTATTGTCTCTACTGCATGGATGAAGAAACTGTAATGGAAGAGGTTAACAAATGTACCTGGGTCTAACACCAACCCCTTTGCTCCTCACCACGACATTTACCTGCCCTGTGGACATTCAGCAGAAAGGCACACAGGACCCTAGATTACCCCACAACCTGCCCCCAGAATTCCTTAGTTAGTAGGAAGCCAAGGCTTCTCTGGTCCAAAAGCCAATAAGAGAAATAACCATGTGACATAGGGCCCAAAACAGTAGTTGTCATAAAATCCTGGTTCAGGCACAATCCATGGTATTAGTTGGGGAGTCCCTTATGTAATACATTCCTCTGAGAGTTTAGTGCAGGGAAAAATTTCTCTCTCCCAAATCACTGACCTGATTCTTCCAATCAGACTATAGCAATAGCTAATTCTTATACAGAATTTACTAAGTAACAGGCCTGTTACAAGAACCGAATAGGCCTTAACTGATTTAATCCTCCCAATGACCCTAACAAAGGGGTTTCATTATTGTATTGTCCCCATTTTTCAAACAAAGAAACAGAATACAAAGAAGTTAAATAACTATCTAAGGTCACATGACTAGCAAGTGGTAGAGTTGGGCTTCAAAAAAACACAGTCTGGGTCCAGGATCTGTGTTTAATCACATACATACTACTTCCCATATAATTTGTAACTCATCTTGTTTCCCTCTTTGCTTTGACTGCCAGGAAACTCAGAATCATGGTTTTTGCCCTGTCACAGTTGCTAACCTTAGAAAACTTAGCCTAGCATTTCTTCTATAATTAGTCAATTTTTCATCTTTCTTCCCTCCTTTTCTACTGGCCTTTGGTTCAGGCTTTCATTACTCCTTGATTCTTGCTCTTTAATTATCCATCAAATAGGCTTGAGGCAGCAGCGGAAACCACCTCAAAACCCTTTTTGGAATAGGCAGTACCTAATACATCAGTGAGATGAACAGAGACTATTTTTGACTAGCTGAGCCAGTTGGACACACAGTTGATGCTAGATGGATGTCTTTTGCCATCTTCTAAGTGATCAACCGCATGTTCCATGATGTGGAAGATATAACAATGAACCCAAGTTAGTTGCAATCTTAGTTATGCTAATTGCTGTAACAGAGAAAGCCTGAAATCTCAATGCCTAAATGCAATAGAATTTAGTTCAATGTGTGCCCCACTCAGTCAAGCAACCGAGTGAGACCCGGGCTGACCAAGGCTCCGCCACGTCCAACATGTGGTTTCCAAGGTCACCCTGGCGTTGGCATCCAGTTGGCAGATGGGAGAGAAAAGAGAGAGCTTTGAGAAAGCAAACATACTTCTTAACTTGGATTTGGACTGGGTACGGCCATGTTGTCTCTGCCCGTATCCACTGGTGAAAACGAGTCACATACTTAATTGCAAGGGATACTGGAAAACGTAGTCTGAGCTGCTTTTCTCTGAAACAACTCTACACACAGGAAAGGAACATCTTTGGTGAACAGCTGACATTGTTCCAGTTTACAAGGAACTGAAAATCATTGAGCCATCTACCCTTATAAAATGGCTAAGAATACCATGCAACATGTATTGTGGCCACGAGGAGGGAAATGGTCTTACTTTGTTTACAAGGAACCCTGAGCAAAATGGAATATTTGCTTACTAGACCAAAACTATTTGTCCAACAGGGGAATGGGCTATTATGGGAAAGAGAAAGTTCATAGTGGTAAGTATTCAAGCAGAGGCTGAATTGTCCTTTGGTTGAAGGTTCTAGACCGTGTCAAGCTAGATGCCTCCTACCACCTAACTTTGAGCTTCTGTGCTAGGCTCCATCGTCATCTCTGAGTACGGATTTTTGTGTCAAGTTCCAGGTGGGGTTTTGAGACAAATGAGACAAGGTGCTGGCCCTCAGGTTACTAAACTGTAATGAGCTGAAGCAGGATATCTGGGAAGCAGGATAGTGGAATGGTCTGAGCTCTGGAAACAGGAGACTGGAGTTTAATTCCTAGCTCTGTTGTTTTGTAGCTGTGTGACATTGGAGAAGCCACTTGGCCTCTCTGGTTCTCAGTTTCCTCATTTATAAAATAGATACAATAGTTATCTTCATAAATTCTTAGGACGCAGTGATGAAATATTTTTAAAGTCTTTGTAGCACAGTGCTTGGTATGTGGTAAGCACTTTATTTTATTAGTAGTAATATTTTTATGATGGCCTTGGGTAAATCACTTCATTTTCTAAAACCTCAGTTTTCTCATCCATAGGCTGGACAACGCACATCATGGGGGTTGGAATCTAGTCGTGTTGTGGGGTCTGGGGTCTGCCATCTCGTCTTTCTGCTTCCTCACGGAGTAAGTGGGTCGCATCATACCCGGTTGTAAGGACTAGCAGATTTTGGACTAAATCAGCACTGTTGAGGCACAGAGGTGGAGCCGGAGTTAACGAGGACGTGATTTCCTGGCTGCACTCCCGGGGAAGGAGGTTTGTGCTGGGTCCCATCCCCCGGCCGGTCCTGCTCAGGAAACGCGGAGAGAAAGCCAGGAACCAGGCCTGCCAGTCCCCGCGGCCCCTCAGCGCCGTCCCTCCTCCCCAGCCCTCGGCTGCAGGAAGCCGGCTGGCGGGAACGCCCTGCCTGGTGGGTGGGAAAGGCCGGGAGCGCGCTGGCCCCGCCGGCTTCCCAGGCCCGCGGCGGCGCGTAGCTGTCACTGCGGCAAACGCGCCGCCCTCCCCCACGCCGCCCGCCCTTGCTCCTGGTGCAGTCTGCCCATTAGTATTTCATGGAAGTGCTGCAGCCCCATTCCTGGGCAGCCGGAGCAGAGGCAGAGTACTACAGGCGCCATCACCCACCCAGCACGGAGCCCACGCCGCTGAGGCTGGGCTGGGGAGGGAGAGGTGTCCAACCCTCTCTTTTGGGAAGTGAGACGCTGAGGCCTGAGGGTTTGTAGGTGAGTGGTCCAAGGTCATGGCTAGTGAAGGGCAGGGCCAGGGTTCGACCCCGTGGTCCGTTTGGACTCCAAAGTCTGTTCCTTGAGTCTGTGGTTCTGGTCCGGGTTTCGGGGCCGTGGGGCCGTCATGTTCATGTGGAAACTCAAGAACAGGAGGTCTGAATCTGGGAGCTAGATGGCCTCCCAGAGGTCCGTGAACCCCTTGATTTTGTGTGTAACATGTGGTGTGTTGTATTTTTCCTCAGAATTTTAAAGGTGTCAGTCACCCCAAAAGGAGTAAGACCCACAGTTTTCAAAGGCTCAGGGGTTCCTCTGTGGGGACTCTGGCTGTAAGAAGGCCTGAGGTTCCTCTACTGTCTATAGCATCTTGAGACTATTTCTGCAAGGCCCTACTGTTATTCTGGAGGGGCCTGGGGTCACTCTCTACAGGATCCCGGGATCTTTCATCTTTCTATAGGGTCCTGGGATCTGGGGATTTGAGGTCCCTGTGGGGCCCTGGTGTCTCTTCCCAAGGATCTGAGAATCTCACTATAAGGTCCATAGAGTGAGTTCTAAAGCTGGGCCTCAGGATGCCTATGAACCCCCTGATTTTGTGGGGCTGTCTGGATACATGTAGTTTCTGGGAGAGTGTCATGGATGTCACCAGGTCTCAAAAGGGTCCCTGATCCCCAAAGCTGGAAAAAAACATTGCTTCAGAGCATCCAGTGTTAGACCTTGCTGCCTTCTCACCAATAAGAGCCAGGGAAAAATAAGATGGAAGAGATAAAAGGCAGTGAGTGTTGTGTCGTAGACCGAGCATATCCAGTCAAGCATCTGGTTTAAAAATCCCAGTTTTTCCACTTAGCAGCTGTGTGACCTTGAGCAAATTTTAACCTCTCTGAGCCTGAAGGGCTCCTCCTCTAGGAAGCCTTCTCTGTGTCCTGGATTGAGTTAAGTCCCCACTCCACATCTCCAAAGCCCTCAGAGCAGCTGGCCTGATACTTTGTGGCATTCAATACAATTGCCATGAAGTAATTAATTGTGTTTAATATTGTCTTGTCACTCCACCCTACCAATCATAAGCTCCAAGAAGGCAGGGAACCTTTGCTGTCTTATAGACTGTGCAGTGCCTGGCACATGTTAGGCTCTCAGCTATTTGTTATGAAATAAATAAGAGTGAGGGAATGGATGGATGCATGGCAGATGCTGCACTGGGGGCAGAAAGGGATCAGAAATGAATAGGCATAATTTCCATTTTGAGGAGGTCCCAGGCTAGTGGGGGGGATAATATGAGTTAGTGCGAGGAAGACTGTCTTAAATGCGTTAAAGGGTGACAAACGTTAATGGGGATACACAAGAAAGGGGAGAGCACCAAGAGATCCAAAGACGAATGGGACCCAGTCCCGGAAGAGCTGATATAAACAACTTTCCTTTGTATTATGTGTTATAAGGCACAAAGTGCTTAACTTACATAAAATGTACAAGTAGGCCCTTATCCTGCAGAGATGGGGAAACTGCTGCTGAGAAGAGTCAACAACTTGCCCCAGGCCACCCAGGCCATCATGGCTGCCTGAATACATAGCTCACTGGCTTTGGAATTCAGCGCACATCCTTCAGGATTTGAGCTTTGACGTTGTGAAGGCCTCTGTTTAGATTCCCCTCGATGTAAGACTTTGGGCAAGTTGCTTTACCTCTCTGAGCCTTGTTTCCCTAATCTGCAGGATAATGACCTCCATAACCCATATGCGATATTGTCTATAAAGTGCCCAATATAATGCTTGGTTTTTAGTAAAGGATCCATAAGTGTTGGAGGAATGAATGAAATATATGTATTGGTCCATGGCCTGAAATGTAAGAGGACTTAAAATCAGTCCATTTGGGGGATAGTAGGAGGGATTGAGGGTGGTTTTATCCCTTACCCCTCTTACTTTCAATGATTGCTGTGAGACATAGCACTGGCCTCAACCACATTGTTATACTTTATTATTTGCAAACCAACAACAGTGAACTCACGCCAGCTTGGTTAGCCTTTTTAAAATCTTTCTCTCTCTCTCTCTCTCTCTCTCTCTCTCTCTCTCTCTCCATATATATATATATATATATATATATATATATATATATATATATATATATATATCTTTACTGCCTTTTTTCTAATGATTAAGTAATAGATCCTTCTTGTAAAAAAATTAAATTGCAGAAAGATAGAATGAGGAAAATGAAAGTGAAAATATTAGGCACAAGATGCTGACATACTGTTATTCTTTGGGAGGTGGGGGAGGGCATAGGACAGGGAGCAAAAACAAAAAAATTCTTGCTTAAAAGTATCTGGCTTTGTCATGATTCCTGGGAGTTCTGTTAGAAGTCTTGCTTTTGGGTGTAGCATTGAGAAAGTTCAAGTACAGCTAAGGGCTGGGGAGGAGGTAGAAGGTGAGAATTGTCTGGGCAGGGCCTTTCCCTGGAATGCCATGAAGAATGAGATGTGACCTGTGGAATTTTCTATGGCATTGTGCACAATTGTTTTAGATGCCTATTCATGATTTGTCTTATAGCTGTATTTTCATCCCCTTTCTTCCCTCTTAGCATCTAATAGAGTCTCTTTTGAAAGTTCTGCTACACACACACACACACACACACACACACACACACCGACAAGCAAATCAAAAAGTAAGAAAAAAGG
Organism: Aselliscus stoliczkanus; assembly: GCA_033961575.1. Lineage (NCBI taxonomy): Eukaryota > Metazoa > Chordata > Mammalia > Chiroptera > Hipposideridae > Aselliscus > Aselliscus stoliczkanus. The sequence goes on from CM066730.1 coordinate 166,958,216, forward strand.
GTGAAAGCCTCCTACTTAGTTCTTTATATTCTCCATATTTTTATGTATATGCTAAATATATAAGTTATAACCATGGGATCTTACTACACCTGTAATTCTGCAACTTACTCTTGTCACTTAACAATACCCAATGAATACTTTTTCTTGCCTGTTCATGAAAATCTACCTCAATCCTTTTACCAACTGAGCTTCTTGAGGTCAGGATTATTAGTTGGCCCTACTTCCAGTCCTGAGACCACACATGAGAGGCCTTACTGGGAGGACATGTGGAAATAGTAACAGCAGCCACCATATCCTGGCATGAACTAGGTGCCAGGCTCTGAACTAAGCTCTTTCACATATTATTTTATTTAATCCTCACAGCCACTTGAAGGATATAGGTACTATTATTATTCCCATTTTTCAGATGAGAAACTGAGGTGCAGAGACTTGAAAGTCCAAGGTCACAGCTGGTAAGTGGTGAAGCTGAGATCTGAATCCTGATCTGTCCTGTGCCAAAAGCTTTTGCTGTGAATGAATGAATAAGTGGTTGATGGGATCATGGGTTTTGGGAGAAAGTTCTATCTTTAGAACCTCCCCTGCATGTCCTGGGTTCTCTTAAAATGCTTGGAATCACCATTAGCACATAGGAAGGACTCAGTAAAGGTTCCCTCTTTGCCTGCAGTAACCCTGTGGCCATGCCTGCTTTTCATGGGAAGTGGCATTTTTGAATCTGCTGTTCTAAAAATAAGCATCAATTTGTTAGGGGCTTTTGAGGACCAGCCCAGGCATTTCAGGACAGCCATTTGCTTGTCCACAGCACAGAGAATTAATTAGAATTCCAAAGCCCTTTCCCTCTTCCCACAGGCCAGTACTTCGGAAACGCCCAGCCTTGCTGCAGCTCTCCTAGAGGACTGTGGAGATGCCAAGGGTAGTTTAACACAGATCCATCTCTCTGTAAGGAAAGCGAGAGGAGATAGGCACGAGGGAGAAATGGGTTAGCTCTGCTGCAAAGAACTTGCCTAGAGAGCTCGGAGCTATTCCCACCTTGGAGGGATGCCAAGTGACAGAGACATGGGGGTGGGGGGGGCAGTAAGGGGGAATCAGATGTGACTCTGCAGAATCACCCTAGAGTCTAGAAACTGAAGTGTTGGTTCCTGTTCCAGTGGCAGTGCTCTTCAGTGAGCCTCTTCCTCCCGCAGGACTTCAGAGTCTTCCTCTATGAAATGACTGGGTGAATTATTACTAGAGGTGAGATGTGCTGTTAGGAGCTAGAAACAATATTGATGATGATGATGATAATGAAAATAGCAATGACAACTACATTATTTGGGAGCATGTGTGGATTCTGACCTTAAGGAAGTGCTAAGAAACAAATGGTAGGTCAAGTTGATACACATTAAAGTGTGTAGATGCCCACATGAGAGTTAAACACAATGCCAAGAATATTCCAAGCAAGGAGAGTGGGCTTCTGGCTGGGGGAAACTAGGAGTTACAAGTGGAGATGAGACAGCAAGGGAAGAGTGTGAGCAATGGGGCAGATGTGGGAAAGCAGTGGGTGTGCTAGGGGAAGTTTGGATGAACTGTACAGTGTGTGTGTGTGTGTGTGTGTGTGTGTGTGTGTGTGTATAAAGGTAGGAAGAGATCAGACCAGGCCAGAGCTTTGGCCTTTATTTCTTAGGCAATAAGGAGCTTACACAAGAGATGTCTCAAGAGACCAGCTATGTATGCTTGCTGTAGTCAGAGAGGAAGCAGCCCTCAGCGCATCTGTGCCCTGGCTTGTGAATGCAGCTCTGTGCCAGTATGTGGGAGGGCATCTATAAGAAGAGTGTCTCTGGCTGTGTCCTGTTCCATGCTGGATGTGTGTCTTGGGCTCCCTTCAAAAGCTCCCCTCTAGGGCCGGCCGACTGCCGTGGTGGTTAAGCGCTGGTTTGGGAAGCCAGCGGCCCCAGTTCGGGTCCCACATATGAGGGCCAGTGACACTGCCCTAAAAAAAAAAAAACCACAAAAAAACCCCCAAAAAGTTCCCCTCTAGCTTCTCTGAGCCCTAGGTCCTTGCACATAGTAGGTCCATATGAAACATGTCATAGAATTATTGGAAGGACTTTTAAGATCATCTGGTCTTTGTTCCTCCCCATTTTAAAGAAGTTGAAAATGAGGGATGGGGAAGAACTTGTTTAGGATCACACAATGAATTAATACGAGCGGAAGAGATGGGGACGGGAACCCATGCCTTCTGAGTCCAAGCTGAGTTCCTTTTCCACATTTGCTGAGTAATAGAAATAGTATTTGTTGAGTGATGACTCCATACCAGGTTCTGGACTGAACACCTTCACATGGATTGTATCATTTAACCCTCCCCCTCCCCCAGAGAATTCTCCTCTCTTGAAAGCAGGACGTCCTGTCTTCCATTTTGATTTCCCACAGCGCCTACAACAGGCCCTGGGCACCTAGATGGGCGAGCAATAAAAACTTGGCGGAGTCCAAGTCCCGGGAAGAGGGGGAAAAAAACGACGGGGGGCGGGGCCTAGGGGGCCAGCCGCAGACCCCGCCTTCTGGGCGCTGACGTCACCCTCCGGCCCCGCCCCTCATTGTCAGTCCCGGGGAGCCCGAGGAGGCGCCGGCCGCCGGGAGCAGAGCGCCTGGAGCCTCGGCGGGCTGAAGCGCGGGCCGGAGCCGCCGAGGTGAGGGGGCCGCGGGGAGGCGGCGAGAGCGCGGCGCGGGAGGCGGCAGCCGGCGGGCCAGGGGGGCGCAGGGCTCCCGGAGTGGGTGGCCTGCCCCGCGGAGGGGTCGGGGCGCCCGGGGGAGAGAGCGGGCAGACCCCGCGGGCGCAGTGCGGGGAAGCTGGGGGCCGGGGCGCGGAGTCGAGGTGAGCGGAGAGTTTGGCGTCTCGGAGGCAGGGCTCGGCATGGGCGACCGTTGGGGGTGAGCCCTTGGGAATGTGTTTGGAGTGTTCGGAGGGGGAGGGACGGCTCCGAGCGACTTGGCGGTGGGAGAGAGACTCCGAAGAGAGCTGTTCGCGCAGAGAGCGGAGAGGACGTGTTCGGAGGAAAGTTTTAGGGCTGAGTCCGCGGTGCGGGGGGAGGGGGCGCAGCGCCCGATGGGGGCGGGGAGCGGGGCGGCGGGGCGGGGGGCTGCGCGGGGCCCGCGGGCACCCGCGGAGGAAGGAAGTGATCTTACAGGAAGGGCCCGGGAGCTCCCGGCGAGGAGGAGGGAGGCTCGGGAGCGCTGCGGCCGGCGTGCGGGGCCGGGCGCGCGGGGCCGGCGGGGCGGGGGCCCGCCGCCGCCGCAGCTGTCGGCCCGCCTCGCCGGCCCGCGTCCCGGCGGATGCTGGTCTCGCAGCCAGACCGCCGGGCCAGGAAGGAATTCGAGGCATTCGCTTTGTTTCAGTTGCCAGTAGACAGTGCTTAGGACTAATTAATGGTGGAATCTGCAGGGGGACGCGGGCGGGCCGGGGCCGCCGCCGCCGCCGCGGTGAACTTTCCGCAGCGCGCGCGCCGGCCTCCCTGCGCACCCCACGCCTGCCCGCGCGGGGACGGAGCCATGGCTTCCCGGGGCTCAGGCATCAAGTGCGGTGTCGGGGGCTGCGGAGGCTGCCTGCGGGGGGCCCGGCGTCCCGGAGCGGCTGGCCTGGGGCTTCGGAGCCCCGGGGAGCGCTCTCTGAGGTGCCTGCGGTTTCTGTGAATAACCTTGGAGGAGGCTCTGCGAGCCGAGAAAGACCCATCTTGCTGCTTGGGAGCATCTGTTTCTTCATCGCGTCAGCCCCTTTCCTAACACTGCAGAGCTTGTTGTGGCTTGTTTCGGAAATGCCGAGACCAATGCTCACACTTGAGGGTGGGAGAGGGAAGAGAATATGCACCCCCCCCAAAACAAAACAAAACAAAACAAAAACTGCAGTGCGATCTCCACAAAGACTGAGGCAGCTTGCAGATTCTCGGTCGCACCTTCAACTGACTTGAATGACCTTGGGAATAAAATTGTGCTTCTGAGCTCCTGGTTGCCTAATTTATCGGTTGAAGAGAAAATACTCTCTGGACTTCCCTTGCCTTTGGGGATATTTCGAGAGGTGGGGTTTGTTCAGGGCATTTTACAAATTGCTGCAGTTCTGGCCTAAGGATCTGGATGAGTGTCAGAACCAGGGGAATTCAGATCACCTAGTAAGATTGTACTGCCTCAGATGAGGGAGGGAGGGAGGGTTTTGGATTTTCGGGGGATAGTTCCCGTCTGAGAATCTGTTCAGTATGTTCCAGGTTGCTTTCTGTCACTGTGTGCCGGTGTGGTGTGGTGAAATTGAATAACCACCATTGAAAATTCTTCTCGTCAGAAATAATTATTTTGCTCAGAATTCCCCTTGGGGCAGATTAGGGTTTTGCTCAATTTACTCCGAAGAATTTTCCAGGTTTCTAAAATTAAATCACTTTTCTAAACATAGTAACTGAAGTTTGAAAAAGGAAGCAGTGGGATGGAAAGGGAGTTGATTCGAGTATGAACAAGGCAGCAAATGCAGGTTTATTGTTCTGTAATTACTAATAGGGATTGTGAATTATAAGCCTTGATTCATAGATGTTTTTCTTACTCTTAAATAATTTAAGACCAGGAAAGGGAACTAATATTGTTGAGTTGCCTACTCTGCCCAGGAATTGTGGTGGGTGGGGTATATCTCACATAGTCTTCACAACAATGCTCGGAGGTGGTAGTTGGCAACACTGTTTCACAGATGAGCAAACTGGGGGTCAGACAGTAAAGGGACTTTCCCAAGTTTATAAATACAACTAGTAAGAAGTGGAGCTGAAATTCAAACTCAGGTCTTCTTCTAAGGTCCATGGTTATGTCCACCAGGCATATTGCGTTGGGAACCAGGAGGCCTAATTTCTAGGCCTTTGACTCAGCCACTGGGTCACTGTGGACCCTAGACTAAGTAAATTAAGTGCATTCCCCAATAATGTCTTCTTCCAACAATGTTAGTATGCTTTTTTTTTTTTTTTTTTTTAAAGAGGGCAGTGTCACTGGCCCTCATATGTGGGATCCGAACCCAGGCCGCTGGCATCCCAAGCCAGCTCTTAACCAATGCGCCACTCGGCCGGCCCTAGTATGCTTTTTGAGATGTATTAGTTTTTTGGTTGAAAGACAAACAAGTATGTAAGACTGTGGTAGTGTGATGTCCTATATACCGTAGCTGGTAATAATTTTTTTCTTATGATGGAGTATCTGGGTGATCATAGATTGCATTTATGAAATGGAAGATGGATAGCTAATGGTCCTTCCACTGTAGAGGCCATCAGTAAGGTGACATTTGTGATCAGAAACTGAACCATTTTTCATGTAAAATGACTTTTTTGGGACACTGTCAGCTTATGAGTAAAGCACATACAGGTAGGACCCAGATAGTCAAACTGAAAGATTTGGTATAAACTTTGATGCACATAAGATGCTCAGTAAATATTTGCTGAATGAATAAATGCATACATTATTTTTTAAAAGGCAGCTTTATTGAGGTGTAATTTACCTACAATCAAGTTCACCAATTTTAAGTGCAGTTTGTGATGTGTACATGACAAATGTGTATAGCTGTGTAATCACCACTACTGTCTTCATTTGTTTAAACTTTTCTTTTAGGTATTAGTTAGCAGAGTGATCCCTGGGAATGTTGTGAAATTTCTATGTTCAGATTCAATACTGGTGCTATCAGAGTGAATACTAGAGAGTCAGTGTGCCAAAACAGGGAAACCTTAGGTATTTAATGGTAAGGTGCATGAGAAGATTAAGAGAAGTAGGGATGGGGACACTTATCAAATCAGGGGAAAGACAGATTCATGAGAAATCATGTTTCCATTACTTTTTGGACAGAGGATACATTGTGGGGGGAAAAAAATCACCTAATAATTTATTAAGGATCAAGTTGAACTTTTATTTTTCTTCCCTTTTTGAAATTTTAGCTCCTGAAATAGAAAACTTAAAATCTTTGGCTATACTTAAGAAGTGCTTACATGTTATGCTTGTTCAAATAATTCTTAAGGGTGGGGATGCTATAAAATGATTGAAGGCCTTGCCCTTCCACCTGTGACAGAATATATCCTTTGTGTTTATCTCTAACTTGTTTTTTTTTAAAAGTATTTTATTGGGGAAGGGGAACAGACAAGTTGCTGTCCCTCCGCTCCTCAGCCCAGCCGCGGAAGACATCGCTCCACTGGCCCTTGTTGGTATCATCATTGCACTCTTCCCGGCTGAGGCAGATTGGTCGCCAGCCTCTGGATGGCCGCTCACAGCGGCTCTTGGCAGCTCTCACCAGCTGCCAGCCACTCACGCTGGCTGCCGGCTACTCACAGTAGCCTATGGCAGCCCACTGCAGCAGGGTCTGCAGCTATGCCATCCTGGGGACTCACAGCAGCCCAACTCCAGGTGGAGCCGCTGCCCACCATCCCAGCTGCAGAGGGCTGCACCACTGGCCCTCATATGTGGGATCCGAACCGGGGCAGCTGGCATCCCAAGCAAGCTCTTAACCAATGTGCCACTCGGCAGCCCTATCTCTAACTTGTTTTAGCTAATATTCCACATTTAGAAACTGTGTCTTGCTGTGAAGATGTAAGACCATTTTTTCCAGGTCATAATTTCTCAAGATGCTGAACTTGCCCCCAATCTCCTTTCATTTAAGTCTCTGTCTTGGGAAATGCTTGAAACCTGTTTCTGAGCTTCTAAAAGAAGCCCCATTTTTACCTCTTCCTCCTTGTTTCTCTCTCTTTTTTTATTTTAAGATTTTATTGGGGAATTGGGGGAGGGGAACAGCATTGGGGAATCGGGGAAGGGGAACCGACAAAGTTGCTGTCTTTTTGTTCTTCAGTCTAGTTGCGGAGGACGTTGCTTCACTGGCCCATGTTGGTATCGTCATTGCGCTCCTCCCGGATGAGGCAGATCTGTCTCTGGCCTCTAGATGGTCGCTCACTGCGGCTATTGGCAGCTCGCGCTGGCTGCCGGCCACTCACTGTAGCCTTGGCAGCCCACTCTCACAGCCCAGCTCCAGGTGGAGCTGTTGTTAGCTGTAGAGGGCAGTGTCACTGGCCCATATGTGGGATCCGAACTGGGGCCGTTGGCATCCCCAAACCAGCTCTTAACCAATGTGCCACTCGGCCGGCCCTCCTTGTTTCTCTTTATCCATTCTATTTCTTTCTTTTTTTTTTTTTTGGTTTAAAGATTTTATTGGGGAATTGTGGGAGGGGAACAGCTTTGGCGAATCGGGGAAGGGGAACAGACAAGTTACTGTCCTTTGCTTCTTCAGTCTAGTTGTGGAGGACGTTGCTTCACTGGCCCATGTTGATATTATCATTGCTCTCTTCCCGGGTGAAGTAATCGGTCACCGGCCACTGGACAGCTGCTCATGGTGGCTCACAGCAGCTCATGCCAGCTGCGGGCCACTCACTCAGGCTGCCAGCCACTCACTGTAGCTCAGGGCAGCCCACTGCAGCCCCGCTGCAGCCTACGCTATCGCTGGTGACTATAGGCAACCCAGCTCTAGGTTGAGCTGTTGTTCACCATCTTAGTTGTAGAGGGCGCAGTGTCACTGGCCCATGTGGGATCTGAACCTGGGCCCTGCTGCTCAGAGCTCGCGTTCCCAAGCCAACTCTTAACCAACGCGCCACAAGGCTGGCCCCCATTCTATTTTTATATGTTGACTGTTTTATAATCATCCTCTCCCACCCATGAATCCTGAGAATGGAAACTTCTTAACCATCAGCCCTCCATATACCATTAGGAAATAATAATTACATTAAAATACCAGTCTACCCACTCAACATTTTGGATTATGATACGGAGAAAAATAATAACTCTAAGATGTAGTCATTATCCTCATTTTCTACATGAGGGAACTGAGCTCAGAGCACTTACTGCTAGAGCTAGTGAGACTCTTGATTTGGACTCAGATATATGAGTGATGCTCGAAGTTTGGGATCTTTCTGTTTCATTACACTTTCTGGTGTATTGGGATTTGCGGGGAGGGGAAAGTGGGGACAAGGGAAGTGCTCGAACATACCATATTAAAATATAAGCCCGAAACATAAGCATTGCTAACCTTTGTAGACATTGCTGTTTTCATCTAGTCCTTTCTTAATTTCTGGAGATACCACCTTACATACCTCCTTATAAATTCTGAAGGACATATAGCTCATCCTTTATTGCAAAATACCCTTTGCAACATTTATTCTTTATAAACATGGTACTTTGTATTCACTGGCTGTTTGATTTACTACTCCTATTTTATGTGTATCTGAAAGCATCAGGTTAATCAGTCAATCCAGACTCTACACGTTTGCATATGTTCCTCTAGTTTCGTTTTGTCTGGATAGAGTAATATTTTAAAAAATGTATATTATATCATTAAAAACTTGCATATAATTCTTAAAACTTATTACAACTTTTTATTGAAGCATATAATATATGTATATATACACACACACACAGAAGCACATGTATGTATCATAAAAGTACAATTTGGTGACTTTTTCACAAACCAAATATACCCATATAACCAGCACCCAGATCATGAGACAGTATTAACAGTACATAGAAGGCCCAATCAAGTTCCTTGCCCAGTTCCTGATGCCCTTCCATCCCCCAGGGTGACTTTTAACTTCATAGATAAGTTTTGTCTGTCTGTGTACTTTTGTAAAAATGGAATCATATAGCATATATTATTTTGGGTCAGACTCTTTTTAATGGTATGTCTATGAATGTGCAGAAACTTCTAAAGGCTTTCTTTTAGGCTTGGAATAAAATCCAAATTTAAACTCTTTTTTTTTTTTTTTGAGGGCAGTGTCACTGGCCCTCATATGTGGGACCGAACCGGGGTCGCTGGCTTCCCAAGCCAGCGCTTAACGACTGCGCCACTCGGCTGGCCCTCTTTTTTTTTTTTTAAAGAGGGCAGTGTTACTGGCCCTCATATGTGGATCTGAACCCGGGCCGCTGGTGTCCCAAGCCAGCTCTTAACCACTGCGCCACTTGGCCGGCCCCAAATTTAAACTCTTTATTTTGGCCTATAATGCCTGGTTGCTGCCTACCTCTCCAACTTCATCTTATGCCAATCTCATTGTCCATTATGCTTCAGTCACACTAGCTTCTTATTTATTTATTTATTTACTTATTTGTATTTATTTGTTTCAGGTATACAAAATAATGCAATAGTTAACAATTTTCATCCTTCACAAAGTGGCATCTCCCCTCCCCCAATCCACCCCCCCCGATATCATACATATCTATTACAATTCCATTAATTATTTATTGTTAAACTCAGCAAGTTCTTTCCGACCCCAGGGCCTTTGTACATGTGGCTGTTTTTTCCCTGAACATGCTTTCCCCTGCTCTTTGCCTGGCTGCCTCCTGTAAGCCTTAGCTTATACATCAGAGGTACTTTCCCTCATCATCCTGTTTTGTTAGTCCTTTCCCGTTATCATCCTATTACTGGCGTCTGTTGCTTCTCTTCATAGCACCTATTATAATTTATAATGCCAATCTGCTTCCATGCTTATTAGCTGTCTCCCAGACTGGACTTCACAGGAGCAGAGAACTCGTGTGTTGTTCACCAGTGTATACCTACCTAGTACCTAATACAGTGACTGACCATGTAATAGGTATTTAATAAGTATTTAATGACCACATGCCCAGTTCAGCATCTTTGTTCCCATTATCCTTTGTCTTTTTTTCTCTTCTGCTCTTCAAGCATTTAATCTTTTCCATCCTTCAAGGCTCAGCTCAGTTACCCCTCTTTGAAGTCTGTTTTGACTTTGCAATAGTAAGTCTGTCTTTAAAATTTTGTGACATCTATTGCTGATATCCCTCATGTTCCTGTAAGTCACACTAGCATGTACCTTATCTGCCTAGTTGGATCAGAAGCAACTTACTTTCTCAAATATTGGCCAGCTTGTAATGCCAATACTCCTCATACTCTCAGTTAACTTCACTCGCTTGTAGCTTTACCTAATTTGATCAGAAGCTAAGGTGTCTTAGCCAGTTCCTCTCACTGAGCTTTGCACAGCGTAGGCTCTCAGTAGAGATTGATCATAATGATGTTGAGTTAGAGGTAGCAATTTTAATTTCTCAGGCTTATTACCATGGATTCTTTTTACTAGAATTCCACGTAGTGTTTTCTCTAATCCAAAGGCTGGGAGTGCCCCAGCTGCTTCAGATGGTATAGCAGCTCTTAGGGTGTGAAAGTTGAGGAGTCTGGTCGTGGTGCACCAAAGCAGGTACTCCTCCTTTGGAATCTGTCATTGGCAAAGAACTAACTATGCACAGCGTTTTCTTGGAAAGATGCTTAGTCAGTGCTTCTCTGATGCTCTCAGATGGGAGTGATTCGCTGAAATGAGATACTAGGTTGTCCCTCATTTGAATTACTCTGTTTAGTAACATTTTATTTTGATGTCAACAATAAAAAATTTAAGCCAATTAAATCTGTTTAAAGTCACCTTCTGTGACTTGCCAGTAAACTCTCTCAGTAGTTATTCTTCCTCTTTTATTAAAGGCAGAAGAATGTGTGAATTCATATTGTATGTACTTTAAGCCAATTTAAAAGCAAATTTAAGTTTATAGTAACTGGGATTGATTAACTTAATATACATATTGCACAATAGAGTGATAAATGTAAATCTATTTTTTAAGAGGTGCGTACTGTATATTTGTTTTTAAAGGATTTTATTGGGGAACAGTGTGTTTTTAAGGATCCATCAGCTCCAAGTCAAGTAGTTGTCTTCAGTCTAGTTTTGGAAGGTGCAACTCAGTGGCCCATGCGGGGATCAAACTGGCAACCTTGGTGTTATGAGCACTGCACTCTAACCACCTGAGCTAACTGGTCGCCCCTTACTATGTATTTTTTTTAAAGATTTTATTGGGGAATTGTGGGAAGGAACAATGTTGGGGAATCAGGGAAGGGGAACAGACAAGTTGCTGTCCTTTGATTCTTCAGTCTAGTTGTGGAGGACGTCGCTTCACTGTCTCATGTTGGTATTGTGATCATTGCGCTCTTCCTGGGGGAGGCAGATCTGTCGCAGCCATTGGACGGCCGCTCATGCGGCTCTTGGCAGCCCATGCCGGCTGCCGGCCACGCACTGTAGCCTATGGCAGCCCACTGCAGCAGGGGCTGCAGCCTATGCTGTCGCCGGCAACCCACGGCAGCCCAGCTCCAAGTCGAGCTGTTGTTCACCATTTTAGCTGTAGAGGGCGCAGCGTCACTGCCCCTGTGGGAGCCGAACCAGCTGCGCTGCTGCTCAGAGTTCGTGCTCCCAAGCCAACTCTTAATCAATGCACCACTTGGCCAGCCCTTGAAAATTATTTTAAAATATTGTCTGGCTATAGAGTTTTGGGATAGTGATACTAATATTGTTAGCCATTTATTTTCGCTTATTCCAGGTACAGATCTCTAATAATTATTATAACACTAGTTATAATAGTTATTAGGCCTTATCCTAAGCATTTTATATGCATTAATTCATTTATTAATTCAACAAGTATTTATTGAGTGCTTAACCATATGTCAGACACATAATCTTATTTAATCCTCACCACACCCATGAACTAAGTATGTCATTTATTATTTTAGCCCATTCCATAGATAAGGGTCTGAGGCACAGAGAAGCTATGCGTCTTGTCCAGTGTCTCAAAGCTATCGAGAGTCAGATTTGTTATTTATTTATTTATTTATTTATTTATTTATTTATTTATTTAGTTTTTCAGGGCAGTATCACTGGCCCTCATATGTGGGACTGAACTGGGGCCACTGGCTTCCCAAGCCAGCGCTTAATCACCGCGCCACTCGGCTGGCCTCTGGTGTTTATTTTTAGAATGCCAATTGCTGAAGTCTTGGCATGAAGTACTTCTGTCAGATTTTTATCTTTAGGAGAGGGACATTAATCTAATTTTGAAGTCTCTAGTACATAAGTCACAGTCAAGGTGATTAGAGCAAGATGTGTTAGGCTAGGTAAACTAAGCTAGGGTAGTTTCCTCTCTTACCCCACATCCATCTTTTTAAAAACACCACCAAAAGAACAAAAAATGACTTTGAAATTCCTTCTTTTGGAGAAATCAGTTTACCTAAATTAGTGTGAACCAAATGTAAATTTTCAAGAGTAATGTATATAAAAAAACCATATCAAACACTGTTCCTTTAAGAGGTACTCCAGGAGCAAATGTTATAGAAGCATGATAGTTTAATTGTTCAAATTAAACCATTTCTGTTATTATCCATAGTATGGTTTTACTATTTTTACATAAAACTGGTATGCTATTAATATTTCAGACTTTCAGTTTTGTTCCTGTATAGTTTTATGGTATCTCTGAGGGATATCTGTAAGGTAATATGACTGCTTTTTAAAAACAAATATTACAGGTTTCCAGAATGGGAAGTAGTTATATATTTATTTTAATGAGATTTCCAAACTGAAGTATTTGAAGTATACTTCTCTTGAATTTGTCTTTAGAGCATATTGCACATTCTTAATCCTGATAAGTCTTCATTTTAGGGGAGTTATATTAACTTTTGGAGATAAGCAGGTATGGTGAATGAAGTGAGTAATCAACATTGTTTTTGGTCATAAATGAGATGTAATTCTAAAAAGTGGAGGCTAGGATTTTTCTGTGTGTGAAGATTGTCTTTGAGAATCCTATAAATGGAGTTCCAAAAAGGTTTTGAGCCTTGACGCCGTTGCTTCCCAAGATGATTTCAATAATAGCACTCATTTTGAACCTCTATACATCAAAATTGTTACTTGAATATAACTTGTTTTTTTGTATTATTATTGAGTTGAAATTCTCTCTAATGAAAGCATTATCTTGTGTTAATATATCAACACGATTTTATTTATATCCTTTTAAAAATCAGTCCTTTTTTGGTCTGAAAATGTTTTTAAAAAAAGAGAAAAAATGGAACAGTTTAAGTCTGCTGAGAGGCAAATCTGTTTAGGAACAGGTTTGAAATTAATTATTAGGAAGTGAAATGTATTTTCCTGATCTGCTTACCAAAAAGCATTATTTGTATAAACTTTCTGCAGAGGCTGAAGAGTTCAGATTGAAAAATGGTATTATTTACCCTGTCTGATGGCATTTTCCTATTTCTAAACATAAAGAAATTTCTGGTTTTATCCAGTTTCAAGTTAACTGATAAAATTAAATTCTGAGCAAGATAAATGAATTTTTGGCTCTTTAAATCCTGAAACAGCTTTATCACAAATGTGCTGCCCTCCTAATTACCTGGGGGTATTTATCTGATTTAGGCCATCTTACTGATTTGTATCTAATATCACTGAGTAAGTGGCTCATTTAAGTCTTAAAATTGAAAATTTTCTGAGAATTCTTAATCATTGAGGACTAATAATAAGACCTAACATTTATTAACTATAAGCCAGCCACTGTATTTGAAAGCTTTTTATGTCTTTATTTAATCTCCCTTTCAACAACCCTTTGGGGTAGATACTATTAGTATTCCTATTTAATAGATGAAAAATCCTTAAGATACAAGATGAGTTAACCCAGTGTCAACACACTGGTAAATGCCAAGCTAGGATTGGACCCCTGCGCTTGCTCTTGAACTTGACGTTGTTCAAACCAGAGCACATGATGATTTTATGAACGGTGTGCCTTTAAAATCATTATTCCCTAAGTAAATGAAATGAGGTCAACATTGGCTTATGTTCCTTAGGATAGGAAGAATACCATTTTTAGATCTTGATAAACTTAAATATGTAGTACATGTCTTTAAAATGGAAGACTATTATGGAGTGAATAGAAGCTGGTTGAATATAGAAGACAGTGCACGTGTAGTTAGGCAATTGGTGTAACAAAGTACTGGTCCCTGGTAGGTTTATATCAGGAATACCAGTTTTTATGCTTTGTGCCACAGCTGTACTGGAGTGCAATATGTGCTATTCTTAATAGAATTTGATAAAACTATATACTTTCAAACATAGGCTAAACTATTTTTTGTAGGAACTTTAGGACTGGTGATTGTATTGGACTTTTGTTTTAAGATTAGATCCCAGCCCAGTTTGAAAGAGATTATCAGGATCTTAAAGAACTATGGAAAAATAGACGGGTGGATAGTGTGGCAGTTAATGGGGCTGAGAGAAATACTAAGGTAATTGGGGGATAAAATTTGAGACCATAGTGGCAAGAGGAGTGGAATTCTAGTAGAAATATTGGGAGATGGGTTGCTGTTCATTAAGTGGGTGAATCCAGAAGGTGCAGAGTCTTCAGGGACAAGAGGAAACAAGGAACACTGGCTTCAGTTTTTAAAGCCAAGAATTTTGTTAAGTCTATTCAGTTTACAGTACTTGTTTTATAGTTAACCCAGGTCTAATTTGGAGAAAACAAAAAGGCAAAAGAAGTGTAGCATATTGCCCTTATTCTTCAGGAATTTAAAATTCTTATTGGGGAGACAGTACCTAGTTTTAGAAAGTTTCACAACAGTACTGAACCATATATAAATGCAAAATGGGGGATATAGACTAGTGGTTTCAGAGCTTGGGTTTCATAAACCAGTCATATTTCAAAAGAGCTGTTTTCCAAGTAAGGACAGGAAAATGAAAAACAACCTTCTTATCAAATATCACCATTTTACAAAACATGGAGCATTTTAAAACAGATAAGCAAAGGGCATCTTCTCAGATGAAAGGAGTTTTTGGTATTGAATAATTCAGCCTTATGAAAAGTATAGTATTCTTTAGTGAAAATGCCATTGAATGTATGGTACAGTGGTGACTGCTCTAGTAGGTTGGTTGTTATGCTACTAATTTATGTCATAATGACAGGTTATAGTTTACTGAGATTAGTCTGGGCTGAAGTGGCCTAAGCAGAATTCTTAAGAGGCAGTTAGACTAGAGCTTTACAATAAGATGAGTGATAGGATTTGAATAGGCAGAAAGGAAGAGGATAATTTTCCAGCTCAGAGCCAAGTAAAAGCAAACATACTGAAATTGGAGTAAACTTGTATTATTGATGGGATGTGGGAATATTTGTCTGATCCAAAATAGAGTTCAGATTATGAATGAAGAGATAAGATTAGTGCGGTAATGCTCAGTCAGATTATGAACAGTCTTGAAAGGTATATGTTGAGGAATTTGGACTTGATCTTGCCAACATTTAGGAACCATTGAAGGCTTATAAGTAGGGCAGTGACTAGATAAATTTGGAATTATAGACTGATTAATCAGAGGGTTTTATGTACAATAGATTATTAGAAAGGAGGCCAGTTAAAGATTTTTGTAGGAATTTAGATGTGAACATTATCGGTACCTGAATTTAGGGAGTAAAGAAAAAGGAATATATTAGAGAGACGTTTTGAAGAAGGAAGAGAGGACTTGATGATGTAGAGAAAGAAAGTTAAAGATAATTTAAGATTATGAGATTGCTAAAACGAAGGAACATTTGTGGTGTTAGTTAACTGAATTGGGGAAAGGGGCAAGACACAGCCTTTTGCCCCAAATTCTGTTAACTGCTTTACTCTCTATATATCTATGTGCTTTTACAACTCTTTTTGAGATATGTTGAGAATCTCTAAAATTGCCCTGGGATTGAACTGGAAGTTCAAAGGTTTGTTTTATTTTGGAATACTAATTTTTTTTGGGGAAAAAGCGGTACATTTTTAACCACAAAACATTGTGTAAGTTCTTAGTTCTGGGAACTGTAACCCTAATAAGTAACATCATTAGATGGTAATCTGATTATCTAAGTGCAGAGGAATTTTTGGAATGCATTTGTTACTTTAAGATTTTTTTTTTGTTTAATGGAATTTGTCCTATGTATATTAATAGCAGTGTAGCAATAAACGGGCTCACCCAAACAGGCTCACCTTGAATGGTTAATTTGTAATGATATTAGTTTAAATGGTCTTTCAATTTCTGTCATTGTAGCATGTTATAGTAGAATATATTAGCTACCATTTCTTTAGCATCTTCTGTGTAGCAGGTACCTGCTGAGTATTAACTCTTTAATCTTTGCAACTACCTCATGAAATAGGTACTATTATTTTTACTTTACAGGTGAGGAAACTGACGCTCAGAGGAGTTGAAGATGTGTCCCTGGGGGACTGGTAGAGTCGGGTTCTGGATGACTGACACAAAGCCTGTGTACTTTCTCCCAGTCTAATCCAAGTCCTTGGATTAGACATCATAAGAAGAGGAAGAGAGTGAGTCAGTTGAGATCATTGATTAGGCAATAATTAAAATCAGTGAAGTGCTACCTAAGTATTAACTGATGTCATCTATCCCTTTCCATCCCATCTGCATGTGTGGGTGGGCATGGGGCTTAAAAGACCAAGTGTGATCTGTAGCCCTAGTTCTACCCAGTGACATTCACTTATCTTTTGGATAATGTCCCTCATATCCTTCTATAGAGCTCTCAGCAAATCCTTATTAAAAGCAAATGTCCAATTCAGAAAACAAACTGTTGACACGGTTCAATTCAACAAATTGCTAATTAGGGTCCATCTTCTGGGATTTGAAGATCGTTGCACCTGAAAATGCATTTAGAGTTGTAGACTCAATGTCAGTGATACCTAGCACTTTTGTTGTATGCGCCCCTCTCTTCATTCCCCCCCATCATCTGCTGCCATTAAATCCTTTAGCTTGGGCTGGCCAGGTGACTCAGTTGGTTAGAGCGTGTGCTCTGTGTGCTCTGAGCAACAGGGTTGCCGGTTCGATTCCCACATGGGCCAGTGAGCTGCGCCCTCTGCAACTAGTTTGAAGACAACAACTTGATCTGAGTGGCTGTGGAGCTGCTGATGGGCGGCTGGATGGCTCAGTTGGTGAGAGCATTTGCTCTTAACAAAGTTGCTGGTTTGACTCCCACATGGGATGGCGGGCTGTGCCCCCCTGCATCTAGATTGAAAACAACTGGATTTGGAGTTAGCTGTGCCCTCCACAACTAAGATCGAAAGACAACAACTTGACTTGGACCTGATAGGTCCTGGAAAACACACATTATTCCCCGAAAAAACACATTGTTCCCCAATAAAGTTAAAAAAAAAATGCTTTAGCTTACTCTTCATGTTTGCTGTTCATAATTGCTTCAAAGTTCTATCTCCTGATACCGACTCCATAGTATAAAGCTCAGCTCCACCCCTCTCCACCTCATTCCTGATATTCCTTTACCAGCTGCTTCTACTGGGTCTGGTAGAACGTGTGCACAGATGTGAGCAAAGTCCTAGCTAGGTTCTTAATCTTGTCTCCCAACATTTCCTCCGTTTCCTAACCCATAGCTGAAAACAAGGTGCTTTCTCTAACAAATACTGTTATTCCTGTTTTTGCTGGTTGAATATGCTGACTCCTTGGACAGCAGGGAACGTTCAGTGTATTTCTAGTCCTTCACTGTGGCTTTCAGACTATTGTTTTACTATTTTTGCATGGCTTCTGATTTTTCCAAGTCCCTACCATCTGCTTTCTCCATTTTCATTACATTTGTCTGGTGACTTTCAGGATCCACATGGATCACTTTTTTTCTCTGTCCCATCCCCTAGTATCTACTTTGTCTAGTACGTCAGTCTTACCAATTATCGTCTTTCCTTTTTGCATCTTCAGTCTTCATTGACTCCTTCCTTTCAGATTATGAATACACAGGTGTTTTTTATCCTAAAATAAATAAAATCCCTCTGTGTTTCTAATTCAAAGTTATTGCCATCTTTTTTTCCCTTTTATCTCATTTTTTAAAAAAGAGCACTCTGTCACAGTTTTTTAATTTTTTTAATTTTTATTTATTTATTTTTTTTAAGAGGGCAGTGTCACTGGCCCTCATGTGGGATCTGAACCGGGGCCAGTGGCATCCCAAGCCAGCTCTTAACCACCGCGCCACTCGGCCGGCCTGTCTACAGTTTTTTTACTCTCACTCATTCTTTAACACCTTTCCTGGTTTCTGTCCTTGATACTTCACTCTAAATGCCATTTCAAAAGACTCATGCCCACGTATTCAGGCATTTTCATAGCCTTTTTTTTCTTAATCTCTCTGCAGTCTTGATCGTCTTCCTCCTTGAGTCTCTGTTCTTTGGCTAGGAGTCAAAAATATGTGTATTTGGCCCCATCTAGCCTGGTAAGGCCATTTTACCTGTAACGTGGCCGGTTGTTGGACTCGGGTGTTCGTCTTGTGGCCTGTACTAACTAGAAGAGAAGGGGTGGGGCAGGCTGGCGCTGTGGATCTGGGGACTTTTAAGTAAATAATTGATTTGACTTGCCAGTCTTCCTGTTCTCTGTCTTCCTCTCTCCCTGATCCTACTGTGGCTTGTAAGATGGATTGCTCACTTCTGGTCTTGACTCAGGTTAAATATTATAATATATAAAAACAGACATGTCTGTTTTAGAGCAAACTTTTGGAAAGAGTGATATGAATTGCGTTCTTGGTAAACGCATATGAGATTTGAAATGCTCTAAAAATTTTGGGAAAGTTTAATGAATATCAATGGCCTTAATGAGAAAATTTTTATGTCTCCTTAGTATGATTTTCATGGAAAGTCATTTCTGGGGGAAAAAAAAAATCAGATTCTATCACAGCAAAGATAATTACATTGAGAATCTCAGTATAATAGAATTTCCAAGTTCCACTTACTCATTAGGAATATTTGCTATAAAAGCATTGCCCTGTGACAGTTCCCTGGAGTTTGTTAGGACTTCGGCATGAACAAATATGGGTTAGGTTAATACAAATGTAGAGCAAATTTTTGAGACGACATGAATTTTTTGAGAAGAAAATAGGTCTGAATAATGTCACTTTTTTTGTTGTCTTGTTTTACTGTGTGAAATGATTGCTGAAGCCTTGCATCCTGAAATTATTTTTTTATTCTTAAAAATTTGAGTCATTCTCTGTCCTCAGATGTTTATCTCCTTCCCTAACAGGAAATAGAATTATTCAGCCCAGAGAGATGATAGAAAGCTTTGGGGCCAGCCGAGTGGCTCATTGGTTAAGAGCTGGTTTTGGGATGCTAGTGGTTCCGGTTCGGATCCCACATATGAGGGCCAGTGACACTACCCTTTACAGCTAACAACAGCTCCACCTGAAGATGGGCTGTGCGAGCCCCGGCGACGGTGTGGGCTGCAGCCCCTGCTGCAGTGGGCGGCCATGGGCTACAGTGAGTGGCCGGCGGCCAGCGTGAGCGGCTGGCAGCTGGTGTGAGCTGCCAATAGCCTCCGTGAGTGACATCCAGAGGCCGGCAGCCTATCTGCCTCATCCGGGAAGAGCGCAATGACGATACCAACATGGGCCAGTGAAGCAACGTCCTCTGCAACTAGACTGAAGAACAAAAGGACAGCAACTTGTCTCTTCCCCTTCCCCGATACCCCAGCGCTGTTCCCCTCCCCCAATTTCCCAATAAAATCTTTAAAAAAAAAAGCTTTCGACTGAATCTGGAGGTTCTGGTTCAGTCTTTGTCCTTATCTAGCTATATAAACTTGAGCAAGTTACTTTACTCTTTGGGCTTCAGATTTGTCAAATGAGAAGGTGGAGTAAATATTTTTTGAGAAGATTCTACCATTTTATTTTATTTTATTTTATTTTTGTTTTGAGGGCAGTGTCACTGGCCCTCATATGTGGGACCCAAACCGGGGCCGCTGGCTTCTCAAGCCAGCGCTTAACCACTGCGCCACTCGGCAGGTCCTAAGATTCTACCATTTTAATTTGAGGTGTTTTGATAAAAAGCCATACACAGTAACTCTCAAAGTCAATTACCAATTAATCAGAAATGTGGCAATTTGTATTGAGATGAGAGTTTGCAGTATGTCATTCGACATGGAAGAAATACAGTGTAGCTACCAATTTAAAATGGTAGAATAAATGCTCATGTCAGCAGCAGTGTTACATGGGTTATAAATTTGCTAGAAAATGTTACCAAAGTATGGAGATGCTGAAATGTGAAATCCAATATATATGCCCATTTCAAGATTATATGACTGGGGCAGCTGGGTGTCTCAGTTAGTTAGAGCTTGTGTTCTGAACACCAAGGTTGCCGGTTCTATTCCCGAATGGGATGGTGAGCTGTGCCCCCTGCAACTAGATTGAAAATGGTGACTGGACTTGGAGCTGAGCGGCGCCCTCTACAACTAGATTGAAGGATGACGACTTGACTTGGAGCTCATGGGTCCTACAAAAAACACACTGTTATCCAATAAAAATTAAAAAAAAAAAAAGATTATATGACAGCTTTGAGGCAAAATTTTTTTAGGTGTTTGTTTATAAGAAAAATACGTAAAATGATAGGGTGAAATAATATTAACAATGGTAGCTGATGACATTTGCTTAGTACTTAACTATATGCCAGCCACTATTTTGATATGAGTTTCTAAGGCATTTTGTCCTTAAACAATTCTTGTCGTAGTTTTTATCCCTGTTTTACACATGAAGACACTGAGACACCACTAAATCACTTGCCCATACTGCTAGTAAGTGACAGGTCCGTGTGACTTCAGAGCCATTGTTCCACAAATGTGTCTGTCACATGTTAATCTCAGAATGCATACAAATGATGGTGTACGGTGGTGGGAACAAAGGATTCAAATATTTGTTGAATGTTTGACTAGGTTATTGTGTTTGTTTCCTTAAGCCATGTGCTGTAATATTCTAACGTAATTTCCATTACACATTACAAGCATGTTAGTTTAGTACTATACATTCATGTTTATTGACCTATGTGGTCTGGGTTTGAATTCCATTTGTACCATATGATATTTGTATAAACGTGGGAAAGGAACTCTACTTCTTTGTGCCTCAGTTTGCTCATCTGAAAAATGGGGTTAATGGTATCTACCTCATAGTGTTGTGAGAAATAAATGAGTTCACGCAAAGGGCTTAGAATGACATGAAGTAAACGTAGAATAAATGCTAGCTGTTGTTATTATTTTATGCTTTTAACTTTTCCAAGTACTTTAACATTTCTTTCAAATGACATTCCTATGAGAGACTGAGAGAGGTAGGGCCTAAAGTCTAGCATATTCAGTCCCATTTTACAGATGAGAAATCCATGAAGGAACTTGTCTAAGGACACCGGAACAAAATTCAATGGAATAAAATGTAATAGATTATTAAACCGTAGTCTGAAAGGAAAAAAATGGTTAGGGATGAGTGTCCTAACAGTCACCTCTCTTGTATAGTAGGGCAAATCTGTGGTGTTTGGGATGAGAAGGAGCGTTCTTGATTCTCTTCCTGTGTTTAGAGGGAAGGTGGGGAGGATGTTGCTGCGACATTCTGAGGTCCTAGTCTGGACATCTAGCAAGCTGAAAAACAGCACCTGAAGGGTATCAGATTCACTGGGTACTGAGAAAACAGCTTACCTTTTCTGTGTGAAAAAAAAAAAGGTAAAATGAGTGGGAGACGTGAGCTACCAGCATGAGCTGTTGCTGTCATGTGAGTTGTTTGAATGGATTTAACTCTTGAACCGCTTCAACTAAATCTCACTCTTTTGTCCTGTGTCAGTTTCCTACAGTTGTTTAGAGGCATTTGTAGGATCTACGTACTTCTAGCTTTTAATTTTTTTCATTTTTTTAAACGGCCTTCCGTGGCTTGTTATCTCTCAGCACCTGATTTTGCTGCAGTATGTACCACATGGTCTCTGAATTGCTGTAACCAGGCCTTGGTCAGACTTACCCTTTTTTCTTGATGAAAAGGTTTCTTTACATCTCTTCCTTAGGCTAGTCTGCTGTAGCATTGGAGGCTCTTCCCTATCTCTTGGAAAAACCTGAAGAGAAAAGTCACCTTTGGTTGGGGTTTCTCTTGACTGGGACTTCTCTGGCTGCTAGCCTTAGGAAACAGTGTTTTAGCAAGTATATATTGTGCCTGTCCATGCAAGAGACGACTCCTACTAGTCAATGGAAATGCAGAGTGTAAAAATGGAAGCATATTGAATTAGACTGAATAATGATTATGGATAGGTGAGGCAATATACCTAGTGGAAGAAAGCTTCAGATCAGGCAGACCCTGATTTAATTCCCAGTTCTGCTTTTTATCACCAGTGTGACCCCAGACAAATTGCTTAGTCTCAGTTTTCTCATCTACAAATAGAAGTACGTACTAATAATACCTAGTTCTTAGGGTTGTCTTAAGGATTAATTGCATTTGAATTTCTGACACTGAGCAGAATGCATAGATACAGTATTGTACTTTAACCTTTCTGAAGCTGTTCCTCATTTAATGAGTTCCTCATTAAAATTAGTCTATTAATACTTAGCTCAGGTTTGTTGTAAAGATTAAATGAGAAGAGATAGGTAGGTAGATAGGTAGTCAGGTAGGTGGATAGATAAATAGATAGATAGATAGATAGATAGTAGATAGCCTGGCATGTAGATTTTATATGTACAAAAAAACAACTGAAATACTATAGGCAGTATTTCTTTGCAAGAAACAAATTAAAATGTTACCCAAATCATACCAACACCAGCAACTAATCAGTGCTACTTATTGGGTTACTCTTACTGGGCTTAGCTAAATATGTGCATTTCTAATTGTATTTTGCTCATGATTAATTATTTCTTCAGTTTGTCTCAAAGTCCAGTCCATATTTTTTACACATAATCATATTCTATTCATTCTCAAAGATCAACTGAAATTTTACTCTGAAGTCACTCTTTTAGATCACTCTGGAGAAATGATTTGTCCCATTTCTAAATGCCATTTTGACACTTAGCATGGACTGATAGGTAACAGTTTTTGCTGCCATTAGCTGTCTGGAGAGAACTTCTGTTCATTCTTTACAATGTAGTTTAGACACCTTCTCTTCTATGAAACTTTCCTGGCTCCATAATAAATCAACTCCTTCTGTACTTTGTACATCTTTTGTTGTTGGCACTTTTCACATTGTGTTATAATCATTTGCTTACCTTTGTCTACTTATAATAGACTATGAATATCATAAGAACAGAGTATTTATCTCTGTGTTCCCATTGATAGCACATGCCTTACTCAGTAAATCTTGAATTGAGACTTTGGTGCATTAACCTTGTGTTGGTATTTTCCTTTTTCTATCCCAATTGGTATTTTCCTTTTTCTATCCCAAGGGCACGAGTGGGAAGTTCACTTTTGTGTCTGTCTAGTTTTTTTTTTTTTTTGAGGGCAGTGTCACTGGCCCTCACATGTGGGACCCGAACCAGGGCCGCTGGCATCCCAAGCCAGTGCTCAACCACCACGCCACTTGGCCGGCCGCCTTTTGTGTCTGTATATGTTTTAAAACAAAACAAAAACAAGCAAAAATATATATTGATGTAATTCATATACCATTAAATGAGAAGAGATAGATAGATAAATAGATAGATAGTTAATCGTTTTAGGGTGTACAATTCATTGTGTTTTTTTTTAGTATATTCCCAGGGTTGTGCAGCCATCATCACTAATTTCAGAATATTCTCATCACTCCAGAAAGAACCCCCATACCCATTAGCAGTCACTCTCCATTCTCTCCTACCCCCCGTCTCTGACAACCATAACCTATTTTCTGTCTTGATGGATTTGCCTATATTGGACATTTCACATAAATGAAATCATTCAATATGTAGACTTCTGTGTCTGGCTTCTTTCACTTACCACCGTGTTTTCAGGGTTCATCCATTGTAGCATGTATCAGTACTTAATTTTTAGGGCTGAATAATATCTCATTGTATGATTATATCACATTTTGTTTATCTTTTCATCAGTTGATAGACATTTGGGTTGATTCTACTTTTTGGCTATTATGAATTAAGATTGCTGTACAAGTTTTTGTATGGACTTCTTAAGTTTTCATTTCTTTTGGGTATATACCTGGAGTGGAATTGCTGGGTCACATGATAACTGTGTTTACCTTTTTGAGGAACTACCAAACTGGCTTTCACAGCATCTGTACTATTTTGCATTCCCACCAGCAGTGTATGAGAGTTCCAGTTTCTCCACATTCTTGTTCTTGTCCTTTTTGATTCTAGCCATTCCTAGTGGGTGTGCAGTGGTATCTCATTGTGGTTTTCATTTGCGTTTCCCTAATGACTGATGATGGCTTTTCATGTGCTTATTGGTATTTTGTATATCTCCTTTGGAGAAATGTCTATGCAAATCCTTTGCCCATTTTTATCTTTTTATTGTTGAATTATAAGAGTTCTCTGTATATTTTGGGTACCAGTCTTATCAGATATATGACTGGTAAATATTTTCTTTGTGAGTTTTTGGATCTATTTGTCTAGAATTTGTTGCCCATCTCATCCTTATATATGACGTAGTAAAACTAGAGGTCTTGAAACAGCATTTGTTAATTGAAGTAATTGCCACAGTATAGGTAGCACTGAAGTTATGCAGTTCTGGAAGCTTTGGGTAGTGAGCACTTGCCTGAAAAACTGGCAAAATAGGAGTTTTAGTCCCAGCATTGCCACAGCCATTGCCATGGGCATAGCGTGTCATTTTTCAGGGTCTCAGCTTTCTCATCTGTAGAGTGATTTGGATTAGATAGTCTTTAAGGTCACCACTAAAGTATGTGAGTTGGTAAGTCCCTTGGGGGCACATGTACTATAGGTCTGGTTATCCTTTCTCTCATTGGTTTTTGTTTTTTTTTTTTTGAGGGCAGTGTCACTGGCCCTCATATGTGGGACCGAACCGGGCCCGCTGGCTTCCCAAGCGCTTAACCACCACGCCACTCGGCTGGCCCTCTCATTTTTTCTTAACAGAACTCATGTGCATGCTGTTACCTTTGCTGGAAACCTTTTTTTTTTTTTCCTCCCTGTTCAATTAAGGATCCTCTCTTTCTTTAAAAATAAATTAAGGGGCCGGCTGAGTGGCACTGTGGTTAAGTGCTGGCTTTGGAAGCCAGCGGCCCTGGTTCAGTCCCACATATGAGGGCCAGTGACACTGCCCTCAAAAAGAAAAAAAAAAATGTAAAAATAAATTAATTCATAATTAATTCTGACCAGCTCCAGTCAAATGAATAAACCTGGATTAAAGAATTTGTAGCTCAAGGAGACCTTTAAAATCTTTTAATGCAGTGTCCTCTATTACAAAGGATGAATTGGAGGCATAAAAAAGTTAGGTTCATTTCTTTTAACACCCCATTTGCTGGCTGTTGACCATGTTCCTTGCTGAGGCTGTATAAGTAGTGGCAGAATTGAGATGAGAAGTGATGTCTCCCAGATTCTGAGTTCACCACTATTTTCAGTATTCCACTTTGCCATGGATTACTAAATTAGAATCTGGTTAAGGCGTAGTATCAGAAATTTGCCAGTGTTTTAGCTAAGGGTCACAAAAATGTGCCTCCAAATTCTGATCCTTAATTAATTTGTGGCATCAATTGGAACCATTATATACTTACGCATCAATGCATAGTTTTAATTTTGAATCATCTTCCCTTCCTTCAAGGACCTGTTTCAGCCTTAGAGAGTTACGTGCGTCTCTAAGATCCTGAATTAGCCACCTGTGATTTGTTATCACGATTCCAGCCCACCACCATTGGTATCATCCTGTCCATACAGGTTCTCTCTGGTCACTTTGACACCCAATGAAAATGACTTATGTTGGCAGTGTGTGCCTGTTCCTGTGCCTAGTAATGTGGTTTCCCCAAATCTTCAGTGGAATATACAACTATATGGGAATCATAAATACAAATCTCTCGAAAATCGCAAAAGATTCTACCTAAACCCCACCCCGTGAGTTGGTACTAGTGTAGGCTAATTAAATGATTTGTATGGGAGTAAGCATATTCCCAAGGAGCCCACAGTTATTTATATGCAATTTCCAAAACCAAAATGCTCTTAAAAGCGAAAAACGTAATTCATTTCATGGCAAAACCTGACCTGAAATAAAGTGAGGCTGTTTATAATCTTTATTTTTCCTGCTTAGAATGAGAATTCATATATTTAACCATAGAAACATTAATGTGTTTACCTACTGAGTGCCACCTTAGTTCCTGTTATATTACCTTTAAAAAATCTAAAAGAATTCTGAATTCCAAAATGCTTTTAGCCCAAAACAAGGGACTGTGGTTCTGTATTTGTTTTGTTGGCAATAGTTCCTTGTTACATGGATTCTTGAAATGAACACCACGGAGTTAAGTTTTTATATTGGGCCATCATTGATTATTAATACCCAACAGCTAATTTCCACTATTCTTCGTTTTTCAAAAGAATATTGCTATGTCATGTATTCATTAATATTTCTCTTGCTCTTTATTTCCCCCTTCAGTTATTTTTCTGTTTTGAAAATTTCTAAACCTAAACAGTTGAGCAAAGAGTATTATGAACACTCTTTATACTTTTCAGCTACATCATTGGTTATCTAAGGGTTTATACACAGAACCCTGGGGGTTCCCATGACCCTTTAAGGGGATCTACAAGGTCAAAGCTACTTTCATAATAATATGAAGACTTCATTTGCGTTTTTCACTGTGGTGACATTTGTAGTGATGATGCAGAAGCAGTCAGTGGTGGATAAAGATGGTTCCTTAGCACAAATCAAGGTAGTGTTACCAGACTGCATTAGTGATAATTATGTTTGTGACCCCCTTGCAGTAAAACAAAAATGCCAGTTTTACTTTCACTTAATGTCCTTGATGAAGTAGTAAAAGTTATTAATTTTATTAAATCTTGACCTTTGAGTACACATCTTTGTAATATTCTGTGTGATGGGAAGTTCTATGAAGCACTTCTGCATACCAAGGTACTTGATTACTTGAGGAAAAACACTGGTATGATTGAGTTGCAAGCTAAACTAACTTCTTTTTTCATGAAACATTTTTACTTGAAAGAATGATTGATAGAAAAATTCAGATTTGGGTACTTGGCAGACATTTTCTTGGAAATGAATGAAATGGTGCTTGTCACTTAAAGAAAAACAATTGATAGTGTCTATTGCCAATGATAAAATTTGAATCTTCAAGCAAAAATTAGAATTTTGCATAACTTTTATCTACCTATATATATTTAATTATAGTTGACATTCGATATTATTTTACATCGCCTTCAGGTATACAGTGCAGTCATCAGGTAACTTGAGTGATTTTTCATAAAAATACGTTATATAATGAGCTTTTTAAAATCAGTACGTTTTAAAATTTTCTGTTTTAATTTCATGTATGGCAAATATAGATAGATATAACTCATATAAACAATTTTTTTCTGAAACCTTTGAAAGCAAGTTGCATACAGCATGACCTGTAATCCCTAAATACTTCCACATTCAACACTGATACAATTTTAATATTCATATTCAATATCCCAGTTCTGTAAATATTCTTTATAGCTTTTCCTCCCCATTCAGAATCTACTTGAAAGATTTCTTGTTACGTTTGGATGTCCTGTCCCTTTTAATCCAGAGCAGGGATTGGCAAACTTCTGTAAAGGATCAGATAGTAAATATTTGTGGATTTGTGGGCTATACTGTCTCTTGCAAGAGAAAAGCAGTCATAGACAATATGTAAATGAATGGGCGGGGCAGTACTCCAATAAAACTTTAGTTTGAAGACCCGCTGATTTAGAACAGCTCCACTTTGACTTTTTTGGTGTGTCTTTTTGTTTTCTTTTGTTACGTCCATTAGCATTAATTTGATGCTGAATTTACTCCCGGGCCATACGTTTTTTGTTTCTGCAGTCTCTTCTGGGAGATCTTTTTTCCTGTGCAACCTCCTCTTCTGGTTTAGGAACAATTTGTTCTTTTGCAGTGAGAATCATCTCAGTGTGGCAGGGGGAGCGCATGTGTGGGATCACCCGCCCACGAGCTCTGCAAGTTCTGCACTGCATCTTGGGAGCTTTGTTCACTTGGACGTGCTCAGTGACCAGAGAGTCTACATCTAAACCCTTAAGTTCAACATCACTCTCTGCATTTTGAAGCATGTGCAGTAAAAATTCTGTACTCTTTTTGGGCCACCAACCCTGTGTCCAACCCCATTGTTTGGCCTGGGCACACCTCCCAACTCCACCGTTGTAACGACGGAATGGCACACACATTGCTTTTGTAACGTGGCATCCTTCAGATACTTGGTGGCTTTTCGGATATGTATACCCTTGATGGCCTCGGCATTTTCACAAGTATTCTTAAAATGAACACATAGATTTGAACCTCTCGATTTACATGGATTTGTGGGCTTTTCTGGGTTAATCGAATAGCAAATCATTTTCAGAGGTCACCTCAGGCCACTTATGGGAAGAGCTGGTATGTCTTTAGTAACTCTTTTGAAGAATCCAGGCTAGTTACAATGTCTCATAAATTGGATTTGTCTAATTGTTATCGTATGCTTAGATTAGATGTACAGTAAACATTTTGGATAAGGAATTATTACATAGGTGATACTGTCATATTGGGAGGCACATAATGTTAATCTGTCCCATTACCCTTGATGGCAAGTTTGATTTCTTCACTGTAAAGGTACCTACTGCCTTTTGTAAGTCATCTGAGGGGTGAGCTTGAGACAATGTGAATATTCTATTCTACCAAACAGTTTCAGCATCCACCAATGATCCTTGCCAGTCAGTTATTACTTTGGTGGTTGTGATTATAGTTCTTAACATCTGCTTAAGTAATAACAGCAGTAAAAACCAAATTGTATTTTCAAAATACTCGTGAGCTTCGAAAGCCCTATTCACACAGAATGTCTGTCACTGGTTCTGTGGTTTAGCTGCCCATCACTTGCGTAGGCTCTCCCTGGGGGGGTCAGGCTGAAAGACTGGGCCTGCGTGTGTTGTCTGGAGCAGCTGGTTTCCAGAGGCAGAGTTCCAGAAGGTGGTTCCTTCCTCTTCTGAGCCCAAAGCTGCTGAAGAGGAAGGGACCTGGCCACCCGGGACTGGAAGTTGTCTTTGCCTTGGGTAGTTTTTCCTGTTCTTGACCTCTTACGTTGAGTTCTTGTGTTTTAGTGGTTCGGTTTGTGGATCCTATAATACTGTCAGGATCAGTTTTTATTTAATTATATGTTAGAACTTGTATTGCACACCAAACAAGTAGTTACAGCTTAGAGAAATGTACATGCTATTTTAAAAGAAACATTTTCCCCCACCAACTTCTTATGAAAAATTTCAAACTTACAGAAAAGATAATACAGTAATCTAATAAATACACCTTTTACCTGGATTCAATAGTTGTTAATTGTATGCCTTATATTTATACAGCCATGAATATCTATATATGTATCCATTTTTTTGTAACTATGTAAGTTGCAGATGTGTAACCCCTAATAAGAACACTCTCCTCTATTAATACCATCATCACACCTTAAAAAAGTATGTTTTTAATATATAATATCGATCCATTTTCAAAGTGTCCATGTTTCTCAAGAATGCCTTGTATAGTTGTTTTTTGAGAAATAGTCTCTTGAAAGACAATAACAGGTGAGAGACTGACATATGTTGAACAGTGAAGTGCTCTGTGTGGTCTCTGACATGAAAAATAACGAAGTTTATACGGTGCCCTGCAGGTAGCAGCAGTTAGTTGCATTTCATAGGTCAATAAAATGAGGTCATCTGGCTAGAGGGGAGAGGGGTAAGGCTTCTTGAGTGTATGATCACGGGTTGGACCTTTCAGAATATCAGTGATGAACATGATACATTGAAAAGTAAGACTAAAAGGAGCCTAGTACCTGGCTCAGCATAGGTACTTAATGAATATTTTTGACACAGAGGTATAACTGGAAGGGTGTGCCAGAAAAGAGTAATTAAGCGTTTATTGAATGATTATAGTGCATTGAGCCTAGTAGGTGCTGTGGGAGATGGAGCGGAAAACAATGTCTGTGCTCCTGAGAACGGAGCATTAGCTGAGAGGAGGCAAACCCATTCCTGTTTTCGGTTAGTATTTATCGATCATCTTCTACATGCCAGGTAATGAATGTTCTAGGCAGTGGGGTATAGTGGTGAACAAGACTGACAAAATTCTTGCCTTCATGGAGCCTACATACTAGTTGGGAGAGACAAGCAGTAAAAATAACAACAGAATAATTTCAGCTAGAGATAGAGGGAAATAAAAAAATTTGATACAGTAGGGAGTAATGAGAGGAGGAGAGTGCTGCTTTAGCTAGAATTGTCAGGGAAGGCATTTTTGAGGAAGTGACATGTAAATTATGACTTGAATTATGAGGAGGGAGGAGCCATGGGAAGACCTGGGGGAATGCAGAGAGGAAGATACAGGTGCAGAGATGCTAAGGTTGTGATGCGTTGGCCAAGGTGAGGACCCAAGGAGGCCGGTGTATGGAGCAGGTAGTGAGAGGGAGCAGAGAGGGGTAGAAGAATACGATAGGAGATGAAGTAGGAAAGGAAGGCAATGGCCAGACTGGGTGAGGTTTTTATTTATTTTAAGTGACAGGAAACAAACCATTGAGAGATGCAAAGTGTACCCCACAACCTAACTGAAAGATTCAGGTAGTTAGTGAGGGCTTGATTTAAACTATACCTTGTATCCTGAGGATACTCCCCCTCTCCTTCCCTCTTTTGCTTTTTTTCTTAAACAGATTTTTGTTGAATAACTTATTTATAACATTATACTGGTGGGAATACAAAGAAATGACAAGTCTTTACTATACCTTCAAGGAGATTTGCACTGTAGTTGGAGTAATATTTATAAAGTATGTCTGTGAGTGTACTATATAAGAGAAGGACACATCTGTCACAGTGGTATGTGCCTATGTGCCAAATGGCAGTTGGTGCTCCAGAAGGGAAGAGTTCCACAGAGGTGGGGATGACATTGAATTGTTTCTTGAATAGGTTTGCCGAGATGGAGGTCATTCCAGGCAGGGGAAATGTGTGGCTGGGTAAAGGAAGGGGTAACACGAGTGAGCTTTTCCTCAGGCAGTGAGTAGATCAGTCTGTCCAGGGAAGGAAAAAAGATAATGGCCATTATGCCAGGGACTTGAGTGACGTGAGACTGAGGAATTTAGACTTTAGTCTGTAGATGTCGTGGGTACTTCTCATAAATCTTATTTGTGTGTGGGTCACTTGTACTCTAAATCTGTTCATTCTAATATCTGTTGTCTACTGTGTGCACTTGTAGTCTGAAATTCTAACAGCCTTGATCACTTGCAGATGTAAAATTGAATTGTGATTCTGGCACATGGGTTGTATATAGTTATAGAAACAGATGCAGAAAATGAATGAACCAGGGGAAAAAATTCTTTTTAAGTGATCTTATTTCCTTAGTACAGTTTGATAGGGTGGGATTTGTATCTTTGTAGATGCTGAGTAGTTGGAAGATTTTGTTGTTGAGCAATGAATTAGGGGAAATGTTGAAACTATTGGGTTGTCGGAAAAGTCATCATGCATTTTTGCAACCAAAAACACAGAAAAAATATGTTATGACTGTTCCGACAACCCAATATAAGAAGGCTATGCTGATATTAAAATGTGTTGCAGGATTCTAAATCTCATTGTCTTTATAATCTGGATTTTGGTAGGGAAGTGGTCATTTATGTTTGTGGGCTAACGATAATAAGAGAATGGTGAGCCTAATGATGAGGCTTTATTATTTTGATCATTATTTTAAAAACAATGAGACACACACACACACACACACACAATTCCAACAGTTCCTTAACTGACTGACTAGTTAACTCTTAACTTACTAACACTCTTCGTCCTACCCAAACCCCACTGGCTTTAAAAAGATTTTATCATTCCTTAACCACTCTCAGCAATATCATTGATAAGTGCACTTTATGGCATTAATTAGGACCAATGCTGTTTATAGTCTTTTATTTAACATTATTGAGAGTCTTTTCTGTACTCTGCTTATTTCCCTTTAGCTTATGGAGGACTAAGCCAAGATAGGCTTATGCTGATACTGTTTATAGCCTGTCCCTAAGAATCATAGTTTTTATAGCTAGAAGAGATCATCTGGACTCTTTTTTTATCACCCCATTTTATAGATCTGACAACTACTGTTCTGAGTGGGCAAGTGCCTTAGCATGAAAGGAGGGAATTATTATCTGGATATAGAGGAGCCCTCCCTCCCTCCCCCATGCATTGTGGTGGTGAGGTCATTGTTAGTCCTTCTCAAAACAAAATGATATATTGACATTTATATCCCAGCTCTATGCCATCGAGAGACTTAATAGTGCAGTTGGAGAAATAGGACTGAGAAATAAAAAGATTAATAATTGGGTAAGCCACATATCCTTTCTTTCTTCAGGATAAATCAGTTGGAGTTTTGGTCATTTAGCTCCTGAAATGCTCTAGCTACATTGGGGTTTTTAATAATGTTGGTCTTATAGGTTAAAAGTCTTATATCAGGCTTTTATTCTGTCATCAAGGTTCAAATCACCCTAATAGTTATCTTTGTATAATACTTTACAGCTTATGAACTGTTTTCATCACATTTGAATTTTAGGATACCATTGTTAGGTAGGGAGACAAGAGCATTTATCACTGTTTTATAGGTGAAACTTAACTAAAGTTTAGCTAAAACTTGAACTCAGTTTTTAGTTCATGTATCTTTCTTAGTGTACTAAATAGTAGTGCTTTTATGATTTCACTTGCTTTATATCCACATTTCCATAGTAATAAATTACTGATAGATTTTGATAGGTTCCATTTTGGAATAAATCCAGTATTTCTTTGAACTGAAAAAGCTATATTTTCCATTACTTTTTTTATTATTCAGCGGGAGTTGAAAGAACTTGTTTTTTTTTTGTTTGTTTGTTTTTAAAACTAAAAGTTGGACTGAAGAATGTGATCTTAGGCAGATTCTTGAATTTGAACTAAAATATCCTGTTTAACTCTCATGGATTCAGCAAACATTTGTCAGATGTTTTCTATGTGACAGACATAGTGCAGAAGGTGGGAGATGGCGGGGAGGAGCCTGAGGAATGAAAGTGTTACAATCAAACAGCAAGCATTTAGCTCAAGTGAACCTGAATTCAGACCCTAGCCTGCTACTTATTGGTTGCCAATAACTTCTCAGGGCTTCAATTTCCTTATCTATAAAATGAGGATAATAAATGGCTATCTTGTAGGAAGGACTGGTTTGGGGAGTAAGGTGATGTATATAAAGCACTTAGTATAGTGTGTGCTCTGTAAGATATTACTGTGCATAAGCGAATGAGTAGACAAATGTGTATGGTGAGAGTTAGCAGAGTTTTGACAGAGTCTTTGGCTGACCTGATGCCGAATAGAGTGAAGTGGTTTTGGTTGCCAACATACTATGTTCTGCTTTTGTTGAAACTTGCAGCCCTTGCACTGGTGCTTGCTAACGTTGTATTGCATTCCTCACATAGTAGAAGCCAAGTCATTCCTGTGGAGTTTAAGTCATTTGGAAACATCTGTAGGATGGACCTTTACATCTCTGTTGCATTTTAGTTGGGGGGAAAATATCTCACGTCATTGGAGAGTAGTGAAAGGTGACAGGGTTCCTCTCTGGGTTGGCACCTAGGTTCAGTTTTCTGAATGATGCAACCATCAAAAGGAAGAACTTGCCACCTCGAGTGGAAAGTCTGGTGACAGTGAGTATGGCAGGTGAACTGAACAGGTCGAGAGACCAAGAACTTATTTTGTTTTCTGAAATAGTATTTTATTTATCTGTAAACATTTATCAAGCACCTGCTGTATGCTGGGTACTGTTCTGGGTGCTAGGAATACAGTAGTGGGAAAGCCTCTTTTCTGATACTGCAGAGCTTGTGTCCCAGTGAGAGAGACTGTAAATAAATGTAAAATGCTGTGAATGTCATGTAATGCTAAGTACCAGGAGGAGAAATAAAACACTCAAGTAGCAAGGTAGAGGAGGCGTGCTCATTTTAGATAGACTTTCACTTTAGATAGGATTGTATGGAAGACTCCTCTGAGAGGTAACAGATGAACCGAGCCCGCTATGAAGCCCGTGACCCTGAAAGAACAGGAGGCCAAATGGTCTGTTTTAGTAACACTTTTAGAAGGGTCCTTGGTATGAGCAGTGGAGCTCGCACTGACTTCCGAAGTTGCCTTAGGAGGTGGAAGGGAGGACTGCCTTGTAGAATGATTGACATCAGCCGATATTAGTGCTCAGGTGTCTGTTGAAGGGAGTGAGTGGATCTGGTACAGTGGAAAATCAGACTGCGTGCCATCCTGGGAAACACATGCTATAGGTTACACCGCTCCAGAAAATGTACATTTAGGCATTGGGAGACCTAACAATTTTTTCCCTCCTCAGTATTTTTAAAAGTCATATAGTCTTTGGACTGTTTCTATCAGAATACAAATGCAACAGATCCAATT
This sequence comes from Aselliscus stoliczkanus, assembly GCA_033961575.1. Classification (NCBI taxonomy): domain Eukaryota; kingdom Metazoa; phylum Chordata; class Mammalia; order Chiroptera; family Hipposideridae; genus Aselliscus; species Aselliscus stoliczkanus. The sequence continues at coordinate 166,992,310 of CM066730.1, forward strand.
AATCAGGATATTCGAGGATGGTACCTGGGAATCTGCAATTTTAATAAGTAATTCCACTTCCTTACTGAGGTTTGAAAATTACTATTTTTAATCTTGCTGATCGAAATCGCCTTTATCCCAGGCTTAGTGGGTGGGCAGGCAAGTGCCTGCTTATTTAAGATGCATTACTTTTCATAATTTACATTGGAGCTTGCATTTCCTTTTGTTTGATTTCACTCTTAGCTTTAATCTCTGATATAGTGTAGCCTCCACATTCAAATGTGTTGATGAGACAGCAGAAAACGAAACTCTTGCCCTATTTGCTTACATTATTTTGCATTTTCAACATCGGCCACATCCCTGGGAAGGAGGCACCGCTAAAGGGAGAATGCTGAGTGGGCTGTGTAGACTGGTGTGCTTTTAAAAAGCTTGCTTAGGACCGGCCGAGTGGCGCGGTGGTTAAGCGTGGCTTCAGAAGCCAGTGGCCCCGGTTCGGTCCCACATATGAGGGCCAGTGACACTGCCCTCAAAAAAAACCAAAACAAAAAAAACTTGCTTACACTCAGTAGTTCTTCTTTTTCTTCTGTTGGTTGAAAATTGTAGTTATTTACTTGTGATTCAAGTTTTCTCTCTTTCCTCCATAGGTCTTTAAATCTCCAACATGCAAAATGCTAAATGAAAGAGAAAACAAATAGAGAATGAGGATATTGAGAAGTAATAATGTATTTAGTATGGTGTTCAGTAAGTATTAATTTGATTTCAAGAGAGGGGATGGAAACAAGCAGCAATGGCCAGTTTAAACCATCTGTAGCTGGTCGAACCGGATCCGTAAAGATATGCCACCAACATTCTAGTGGGCACACTGTTGAAGGAAGTATGTGCTGTTTCCCCCATGTTTCATTTTAGGGGTACCACTGATGTTCATTGTTGGGTCGTGGGAAGACTAGCAGCTAGGAAGCTTATCTGCCAGGACCCATCTCCAGGCCATTGGCCAAGCTTAAGACCCTGTTTTGGACCTTGCCTTCTGGGTACTGTCATGGCTACTGTCTTCCTGTAGTAAGGGCCTCTTGGAAAGAGGTTGAGCCTTCTAGAACTTGAAAGGGCTTTAGAATGAATGAAAGGCTATCCTTTTCATTTTACTGTTAAAGAAACCAAAATTCAGAGACCTGAAAATTCCTCTAAGGCCCCAGATACTAGAATATGAACGAAATCTGGTAATGTGGTTTCCTTCAGTGGGGTCATCCAATTGAGTCATCTTTTTAAAAATGTGCCCCTTTCCGCCAAAGGATATTCTCTTTCTGTTCAAAGCTTTCTTGTTGTCATTCCATCCTGGTAGTTTGGTTGTTTTGACTTTGCTTGTCCAGTGACTGGGGGCCCTGTTAGGGTGAGTGGCAATTTGTATCTTGCATTTAGTGAAAATCATGTAAATTTTAAGAGAAATGCTCTTGAAATTAAGGCATATGGAAGGGCAGTAAGTGGCCCTGAGCCACACTGCAAAGCAGCAGAGGAGGAGACGGGCTCCCACAGACAGAGTTGGTCTCTCCGCTGGGTGCCTTATATTTACTTGCTTTTCTCTTCCTTTCCTTAGTCACTTCACTCCTGTAAACTCGGTCTTATGCAGAGGTGTGGTGCGGCATAAGACTTGGGAGCCTGGACCCCTAGCTCTGAGGTCCAACTTGGCTCCAAGCCTCTATTTCCTCTCTTTGGGCCTTATTTCCCACATCTTTAAAATGAAAGGCTGGACTGGATAATTGATCCCTAAGGATCTCTCCAGCTCTGATAGGCCTCGATTTCATGAATCCTGGAATAGCCACAGCTTGCAGTTTGCTCTGACAGAGTAGATTCCACATTGGAACTCTACCACGGTGCACTTTGGGTGGTCTCAGGCTAATGTATTTTCTTTTTCAGGAGGAATGTTTTTGAGTGTGGATTTTATAAATAAGCCAGTTTTTTGTTTGTTTTGTCTTCAAGAGATAATAAGAAGTTAAAAATAAGAATGAGAGAAGACTTGGAAGTTGGATCTGTGGGAAATACACGAATGTGTCTCCCCAGTCCCTGTTCCAGGAGAGGATGCTGTGTTAGGGCTCCGTAGGAGGGCACAATACTGTGGCATCCTCCTGATGCTATGGCAAAGAACAAGGGCCTATAAGGAAGAGCAAAGTCCACAGTTAGTTTCCACCTTTGGAAAAGCGCTGAGCTACCCCAGGGCCTGAGAGTAGGGAAAGCTACTGAGGATAGGGTTTCCAGCTTCCTTGGAACTCCCACTTCCTCGTAGGATTTGAGCCAGCTCTCTCTGCTCTTTATGACTAAAAAGTGCAGTTTAAGGCTTGACTTGTTTGACTTAATTTCTGGGAGTTTGTTTCCCTAGAAGATGTCACTTCCACCTTAGAACAGAATAATGGTGGTAGTAGCCCTTTGATTATGAATCTGATCCCGGAGCAGGCTTGATGGCTCTCTTGTAAGGTGGTAAAGCTTGGCTCTGTGCTGGCAACCATTCACCCCTGTGCTTAGTTGTAAGTGGGTGGGGTTCCTTCCATTCCTGCCTGAATGAAAAGCATTTAGCTGACTTCTTGATCATGCCCTGTCTTGTCCTTCATTTTTTTCTTTGCTTTTCATTGTTCTTTGCTGCAGCTCTTCCCAGGCTTCCAGTTGTGGCTTTACACAAGGCAGCAGCCGCAAAACTCTGCACATGTTTGTTATTGGAAAAGAAACTTGACAAGCCTGAGTTAGGAAAGGGGTTAGGTCTCTTGCTATGTTTACAGGATTAGGGTGAGGAGTGGAGAAGCTGGGGGATGCAGGGAGACTTGGATCCAAAAAAACACTGAAGGCCAGATTAAGTATTTGAGGAAATGGAACTTTGGGTTGCTGGCAGGCAAAAATATTTTAGGAATGCTTCTGATTTGATAAATAAGTTATTTTTAGTTTGCAGGAAAAGAGTAGTTTCATCAGTGGAGTGGAATCTTGCAGTCATGTTTGTAACCTAAACTAATCCATTTAGGCTTGTGCCAGGAAAGTGTCAGGTGGCATGCTAATTTCCTCCTAACATTTAGTACCACCTGGTTTACCTCCTGCAGTCCTGTGGCTGTGCCTCCAGCCTCATTGGTGGGGTGAGCTGCTGCCTTTATGCCTGTGCTGGGGCTCCAGGTCTCTGCAGTAGATGTAATGCGGGGCTTAAACCCAGTGTCCCTTTTTGGGGTCCCACGCATGACTTTGGGTGGAACTGCCTTAGAGGCTGATGTGCTGTGTTGGTAATTAACTCAGCATTTCATACCCACCTCTTTTGGTTCCTGCTTATTTTACTCTGCCTTAAGTGATTTTTAATGGATTTTAAGTTCTCAATTATCATTTATTCAGCACACCTCTGTTGAATGCCCACTCGGAGGTGTGCCTAGCATCAGTGTAGGTGCTGAGTGTCCTTCAGTGTTTGTTTCTTAGAGACTTTAGATTTTATATATGTTATTCTGTTGAGGAATGTCAACTTGTTGATTACTTAAAGTATGGTAATTTTTAATTCTGGGAAAGGCAGTTTATATAAATTACTAGGTCAGTAAAACATATTTAGAGGTTCAATTTTGGTTTGGGTACTCTGTGCTTATTTACAGGAGGTAGACCTTCCTAACTAGAAGATGTGACCTTTGTGAAATTTGCAGTGGTCTGGGAAAAACAATAGACAGCAGGAATTACTGAAGAAAACATAAAAACATGTACAAACTAAGTCAGCTGTATGAACTACCGGAGTGGGGCTACTTGGCTGGGAGGGTCTGCGGCTCCTTGCTGCTGCAACGAGTAAAAGAGTAAGAGCAGCCTTCTTTGTACACAGCGATGTTAGCCGGCCACTTTGGAATGTGGCCATTGTGTAGTCTTGGGATTTTTCTCCTTGGGCTGGTCTTAAATAATCTCTAACTGATTCTGACGGGGACAAGGAAAATTTAAGAGGTAGTCAGCTCAAAAAGCTAAGCAGCTGGTGATGGATCCATCCCATCTAATTTGGGTGGCCCGGGGAGTGAGGGTGGGGGTGTTCCTATGTCTCCTGGGGCCCTGAAGAAAGAGGCTACATAGGAAAGCCCTCCTTTAGTTGCTTTCAGCTTGCCTTAGGTCAGCACATTATTAAAACAGGAGCCTTAGTTTCTTCACATATAAAGTGGATTTGATAACACCTCATGGAGTTGTTGTGAGAAGTAATTGAGATTATGGGAGTAAAAGCACTTTGAACTATGAAATAATAGATAAGCATTAGATATTTTTATTACGTATATTAATAAAGGAGGAGTCATGGAGTTTTGAGGCCTCTGGCAGGACATCTGTAGGGAGCCTTTCTGATGCCTCTGGGTACCCTAGAATCTGGACTTCCTTTAGTTGGTGTTAGTAAGAAAAATAATATTATTCAATTTTACTTAAAAGGGGTGTACATGGGAGATGAATTATTCTTTCTTGGAAGTCTCTGTGAGTATACCTATATTTATAAGCACATAAATGAGACACTCGTAATTTTCAGATACTTAGCCATTGAACATTTACTGAACTATTACTATGTGCCATGTTGGTTCTATGTATGTGCTTGGATTCAGAGATGAAATACATAATCCTGGTCTTTTAAGAGCTCAAGTTTGGTGGGAGGAGATAAACAAGTAGGTAATTACAATACAGAATGATAGCGCTATGCCAGAGGTAAAACCTAGGGTCTTTCAAAAGGGCCTGTCCTCACTTGATTCCTCTAAACTTCCTCTCCAGATTTTGTTTACCAGCTGAGAGATCTTAGTGAGGTCTGGAGAAATGAGACAGTTGGCCTGATTTCACAACCATAGCTAGTCAGTAGTAAAGCTAGAACTAAAATCTGAGCTGTCATACTGTGCACTGTCTTTTTCAGCTATGTTCTTGGCTCCCCCAGCGCTGACCTTGGCTCAACTTCCTCGCCCTGGTTCCTGACTCATTTCAAAGGGGTGCCTGCCTCTCTTCCCTGCTCCACCGTCTTTTCAAGCTTCTGTTCTTATTACCTTGTCTTACTATTGCAGTGGAATAGGAAGAGAAGACCCTGGAGTCTTAAGTTTGAGCTCCTTGAGGTAGAAGAATGGTTCTTAGCACTGGCTGCATGTTAGAATTGCTTACAGTGCTTTTATAAAATACTGATACCTAAGATTCTGATTTTTACTCCCATATTTGTTTGTTCATTATTGAGATACAGTAATACCTTGGTTTGTGAGCATAATTCGTTCTGAAAACAAACTACCCGTATTACAAGACATTGCTCGTTTACCAAGTTAAAATGTATTAGAAATATTGATGCGTCTTATGGAATACTCACAAACCAAGTTACTTGCACAGGGTTTTACTGTATATCTACAGTAAAATACATAAAATTTTCAGAAAATATTCAGTGAATTTTTATTTATACAGTCATGTATATGTATCTTGATGTATATCACATCAAGATATGCTTGAGATCAGTAGGCTATCTCAGGCTTCTTCCTCATCAATACTGGCTACCCAAGTAACCACTCTGCCCTTACTCACTTCCATATGCATCTTCAAATACGGACATTTTCTCACATAACCATGATGCTATTATCAAGTTAAATGAAATGAACAAATCCTTAATAATCTAATTCCTAGGTCATAATCAGATTTCCTTGATTGTCTCAAAAATGTCTCTGAAGTTAGTTTGTTAGGGTAAGAATCCAACCAGAGTCCACACAGTACATTGTGTTTAAATTTCTTTACATCTAGAGCTGTCCCTCTTCCCCTACTCCTCCTTTCTCATATCATTGACTCATTGTTGAAATTGGGTCAGTTGTCAGATAGCAGTGATAGTTTTGAAAGTTTCCTAGGTTTTTCTAATATTTTGTCACAGTTGAAAGCCTTCAAATAGAGTATATCTCAGGACTATTCTTAAAGAGAGGGTGAAGGGTGAGGGATAAAATAGAAATAATTTGTGGGTGATTGAAGTTATCATGACAGATTAGAGCATGGAAGTCTTGTACAGTAGAAGGGGGATGTGACAGCAACAATGGTGGTACACCCCAAGGAAGAGTGGGAACCAGTTACTAAGTTTGCATTTGTCTGTCTCAATCTCACGTTACTGTGTGAATTTTCTTGTTTAGTGGAACTCAACGATTGATTTTCTAACAAAGAATCAAAGACTGACAAGAAAAAACAGATGTGATTTCTTCCCCGTTGAAGTTCCTTTTTTTTATAGAACTGTAGACCATGAGATTTTAAAAAAATTTGCTGAACAAAATCAGAAATTGGAAAATAGGTCATTCACAGCAATGGGATACTCGAAGTTTAATGAAAGGAAACTTGAAAGGATTAAAAAATTCAGTCTGGGCTGGCCGGGTGTCACGTTGGTTAAGAGCTGGTTTAGGATGCCAGTGGTCCCAGTTCGGATCCCACACATGAGGGCCAGTGACACTGCCCTCTACAGCTAAGATGGTGAACAACAGCTCCATCTGGAGCTGGGCTTTGTGAGCGCCAGCGAAGGCGTAGGCTGCAGTGAGTGGCCGACAGCCAGCGTGAGCTGCCAATAGACAGCGGTGAGCGACCATCCAGAGGCCAGCGACCTATCTGCCTCATCTGGGAAGAGCGCAATGATGATACCAACATGGGCCAGTGAAGCAACGTCCTCCTCAACTAGACGGAAGAACAAAGACAGCAACCTGTCTGTTCCCCTTCCCCGATTCCCCATCGCTGTTCCCCTATCCCAACCCCCCAATAAAATCTTAAAAAAAAGAAAAATTCAGTCTGTGCACAGCATGGGGGAAATGTGAAAATACCTGTGCAAGTTTGAGGCTGATGTGTCCTCAGGCGGGGCACAGCAAAGTGTAAAAGGTCATGGCGTCCTACATCAGATCCCCCGATTTGTGCCAAGTGCCTTCTAGCAATTAGCCATCATCTCATCTAGTCTCTTTATCTACTAGGACCAAAGTGTCCAAATAATCAAATTTTAAGCAACTCATCAGATAAAAGTGCTCAACAGAGTTTTGTGGGAAAGTGATACTGTTGGTCACAGGCGTGGACTGAAGTGGTATGTCCAGTTCAGGAAACCTGGGGAAGAAGGTCGGAGTAGCCGTAGGGTTGGGTTTGAGGTACTCTGAGATCGTAGAATGTCGGCACTGGAAGGGCCCCTGGGCCCTTGGATTTTACCCCCCCACCCCACTCTTAGGCTTTTTGTTACAGAGAATTTCAAACTTATACTAAAGGAAATTTCATAATGAACTCCCCGTGTCCTCCCGTTTCAGCAGTTATGAATTCATGGCCAATCTTGTTTCATCTGTAGCCTCATCCACTTAACCCTATCCTGTATTATTTTGAAGCAAATTCCAGATATCATATCATTTCATCTATAATCATTTCAATATGTATCTTTTGAAATTAAAGAAAAAGGCACAATTTTTTTTTTCTTAGCTGAGCCATCCTGTCACCTGTTGGCAGCTCAGCGGCTGCTCAGCTTGGGTCAGGAATTCAACCGGCAACCCGGATGCTCAGAGCTCATATTCTTGAGCGAGTTCTTAACCAACTGAACCACTCAGCTGACCCCGAAAAAGACACAATTTTAATATCACATCAAAAATTTAACAAGAATTCTTTACTATTATCAAATTATTCAGTCATTTAAGTTTCAGTTGTTTCATCAATGTAATGATTGTTTTTTTTACAGTTTATTTGAATCAGGACCCAATTAAGGTCCATACATTGTGATTGATAGTTCTTTTAATGAGTAGGGTTTTCCTCCATCCACTACCCTTTCTTAACATATAGAGTATCTTAGTTATATGTTGCTGCATAAAATTTAGCAGCATAAAACAATATACATTATTAAATCACAGTTTCTGTGGGTTAGGAACCCAGACATGGCTTAGCTGGGTCCCCGGCTTTAGGGTCTCATACAAGGCTGCATACAAGATGTCAGCCAGGGCTGTAGTCACCTCAAGATGGTTGGGGGAGGACTGGTTTCAGAGTTCACTCGGTGGCTGCTGGCAGGATTCAGTTTCTTGCAGGCATTGGACTGAGGGCCTCAGTCCCTGCAGGTTGGTGGGTGGAGGCCACCTTCATTCAGTTCCTCGTCACATGGGCACCTCCAGCATAGCAGCTAGTTTCATCAAAGCAAGCAAGACGTGACAAGACAGAGTGGCAGCAAGAAGAAACTCATAGTTTTTTACACCTGATCAGAAGTGACCTCTCATAACTCTTGCCCTGCTGTCTTCATTAGACACAAGTCATCAGTTCTAGCCCATACTTAAGGGGAGGGGCCCACACAGAACAAGGATACGAGGAGGTGTGGAGTCATTGGGAGCCACGTTAGAAATTGCCTCACTCCAGAGTCCAGGTCTGCCAACTATCAAAATATTATCTTTTTACCACATTATTGATGCCACTGGGGAGAAAAAGGCCCCCCAATGCCTGCATTTCATTTGCCTCTATCTGTGTAATGATGATGTCATGTAATGTCCTTCTACTACCCACTGATAGATGTCAGTTTATGTATGTCAGTAACCAAAGCCAGTTGTTAAAAATGTAAGTGGGATTGGTGGATTTGTTTTGTGCTTTTTCACCTTTATCAAGAAATGAAGTAGTCACTGGTTCTTTAAAAAATGTTGACTATGTGTTTCACACTGTGCTAGGCCTATGGAGGTACAAAAGGAACATAAAAGAAGAAGAAAATAGGCCGTAATTACCATGTAGTATGGACAATAAGTGCAAAAAATTAGAAATTAGCATTGAGTTGGTTCAACCAATAATTTTTTTTTTTTTTTTAAGATTTTATTGGGGAATTGGGGAAGGGGAACAGCTAAGTTGTCCTTCAGTCTTAGTTGTGGAGGGTGCAGCTAGCTCAGCTCCAAGTCCAGTCACCATCCAGCCGCCTGTCGGCAGCTCAGGGCTGCTCAGCTCAAGGTGCCGTGTTCAATCTTAGTTGCAGGTACCATCCCATGTGGGAATCGAACTAGCAGCCTTGTTGTTAGGAGCACTCGCTCTCACCAGCTGAGCCATCCTGCCATCTGTTGGCAGCTCAGCAGCAGCTCAGTTTGGGCACAGCTCACTGGCCCATGTGGGAATTGAACCGGCGACCCTGTTGCTCAGAGCTCGCGCTCTTAACCAACTGAGCCACTCGGCTGGCCCTTAACCAGTACTTTTGAGTACTTTCTGTGTGCATATCTCCATGTTAAGTGCTGTGGGGAATATAAAACTCAGTAAGACAGCTTCGTGCTTCCTCCTTAGGAGGTGTTACAAAGCTGTAATGCCAGGGAGACTAGCCATTGCTCAGGTAGAGATATGGGAGCATGGATAGAGACTTATTAATAGAATGTTAGAGCCAAAAAATGGGCCTGAGAGATCTTCAGGACTAGTGATCTTTACCATTTTGGGGACAGCCATTTAGTCAGAGAAGCTTTAAGAAACCTTGCTAAGAAAAGGGAATCAAGTGAAATTAGAAAGAATATAAATTTTTCAGCTGCCAGGGACAGGAGAATTTGAGTTGGACACAGGTAGCCTTGGATCGTAGAACAGAGTCCTCCAGAATTGAGGACCTTCTCAGTAAAACTTACGCCTAACCTGGCCAAAGGCAGGTTCTGTAACTCCTTTGTGTACCTATAATATAACAATAACCACGTTTTATAGTGTACAAAGTACTTTCACTTACATGATTTCACTTGATCCTTACAGACTTAGTCAAGACCTATTGTTTCTATTTTGCGAATGAGGAAACTTCTCAGAATTACAGTAATTCTGCAAGGGTCACAGAACCAGTAAATCAGAGACAAGACTAGGATTCAGGATTCCTTTGGCCTTTGTACTGCCCAGTGTGTGTGTGTGTTGTTTTGTTTTGTTTGTTTTTAATACTGAAGACATTGACTTGAGACTTGTTAAGCATGACTTACTAAAAGAATGAGATAAAGAGACACAGCCATAGCTACAGGAAGGAACTTGGATGGGGAGACGCAGAGAACTTGGCAGGGAGCCTGACTATTTCTTCTGACTGGTATCCTCCCTGCCCTTTCCGATGCTGCCTGGTTACGCCTCTGGCTCCAGCCACCCACCCTCTTAGTACTTCTTTAAAATTATTTCTGCTGGAACTGGGCAAGTAATTTTTCAAGGTTTCTTTCCCAAGGGCTTCCTGGTACACTTGGACAGAGGGAAGGGGAAACTAAAAAATGTGCAGGAGGGCCTGCCGAGTGGTGCAGTGGCTAAGCGCTGGCTTGGGATGCCAGCAGCCCTGGTTCGGGTTCCACATATGAGGGCCAGTGACACTGCCCTCAAAAAAAAAAAAAAAAACGTGCAGGGGATGTAACGGTGATCAGAATGGTGATGAGAAGAAAATTGAATTAACATATATAGAATATACTTTATGCCAGGTCTTACGTGCTTAGGTACTTAATAGGTATTGTCCTATAATCCTTATATCAGCCCCATGACATTTAGATATTATAATCTCTACATGTACTCGAAGAAACGGAGATTGTGGTGTTTAATCACCTAAACTGATAAGTGACTGAATTACAGTGGGAACTCAGATTCACTGGCTGCCGAGACCATGTGTGCTCTTTCCATTATAGTATGTTGCCTGGGCAGCAGGCAGTGTGGAGAGGGAGTGTGCCATAGAGACAAGGAGTTGTTCTTTAGAGGCCATGAAATGGAAAGAAGCTTCTTGCTAGGGGTAGAAATAACAGTGACTCCCCCAAAATGTGCGTTGAAATTATAATGGCTGCAGAAAACCTTTAAACTCAGGCCCTCTAGTATGTACAGCCCCGTATTCTGTTTTGACAGCACCAAGGAAAAGTGTAGAGAAGGGCATTTTTATCTTCCATTGCAGTAAGGGAGATGAGATGTATGTATAAACAAAAACTTCTAGGTTGATACTCTGGGTATTTATGAATCTGTCTGAGGGAAGTGGCATTCTAAGCTGGGTGTGAGGGTACAAAGGTTTGAAACCTTTGGGTGACTTGTAGCTACCAGGACTTGGAGCTCGTATGTGCTGTAGCTCGAGGCTAGTCCCCCCATTCAACCAAAACAGACACCACAACTCTTCCTCGGCCCAGCATTCTCTTTAATCCGTCACCTTTGCTTTTAAATAGCCAAACTTTTCTGAAAAGCTGTCTCTGTTCACTGCCTCACTCTACTTAGCCTGCTCCAGTCTGGCTTCTGCCCTGACCGTTTCACTGTAAGGCCTCTTACTAAGGTCACAATGTAACGTCCCTCCATGAGGCTGAATTCCGCCGACATTTTCAATCTGTAGTTTTGTCAGTGAAACTGACATTCTTGACCACTCCTTCCTTCCAGAAAGAACCTCTCTTCTCTTAGCTGCAGTGACATAACACTTATTCTTCCTCCTACTCCTGTGTTGTTTTTATAGGCTCGTCCTCCTTTCTACAGCTATTAAATGTTCTGCACTCCCAGGCCCTCCTCTCTTCTCCCTGGGTGATCTCATCTACCCCACCGGTTTGAGTAACCACACCTCCATGCACGTGACTCAAAGTTACGTCTCCAGCCCAGGTCGTTCCCCTGTGCCAAAGACCCATCTGCTGTCACCAGGCACTGTTCTAAACACTGGGGATACAGAGATGAGCTGGACAGAAGGTGGGTATCGGGCTGGGAGGCAGAGACAAACAATAAACAAATGAACAAAAGATGAGTTAGGGTTAAGTGCTAGTGTGAGTGAGCGTAAAGGTGTTTGCAAAGGACTGATTATGAGGGAAGTGAGAACACGACGGGGGAGCATCTAATCTGTTAAATTATTTAACCTCTTTCCTCTTATAAGATGGGGAATAACAGTATCTGTGCACAGAGTTGTTATAAAGATTAAATTAATTCCTATAAAGGGCCTAGAACAGTGCCTGGTACATAGCGAGTGCCCCGTACGTATCCAGTATTGTTAGCTGTTATCTCAGTCATCCTTCCTGGACCACAGAACTAGCCTCCTAACAGGTCTCTTGGCATCATTCTTACCTCCTTCCATGTGTTGTCCATACTGAAGCCAAAGTGATCTTTGAAATGTACACATTTCACCCTTCTGTAACACTTAAATGACTTCCTATAGCTCTTTGGATAAAGACCCATATTTGTAATTTGGCCTCCAATGGCATGGCTCCCTCCATACCTCATGCATCTACTTGATGTCCCCATCTTTGGTCCCACAGATCTACTTTAGCTCCTCAAGTTCACCAGGCTCCTTCTTCTATTTGGGACGTTCTCACCACTAGTGGGCGCCTTCTTAGATTTCCCTCAGTGGGTAGGTTATACTAATTGTATTTTAAATCTAGCTTTTTTTTTTTTTTTTTTTTTTTTTGAGGGCAGTGTCACTGGCCCTCATATGTGGGACCAAACCGGGGCCGCTGGCTTCCCAAGCCAGCGCTTAACACTAATTGTATTTTATATAATTTATATTTAATAGTATGATCTTTCATTAATTTTTTTTCTGTTGCATTGTACAGTCAACGCCACGAAGACAGGTCTTTCTACTCACTGTTTAACTCAGAGTTTGTGCACTGTAGGCAGTCAGCATTTGGATGGCGGGAGGGAGAGAGAGAGAGAGAAGGACCCATCAGTCTTATGTAGGTTTGTGATGTTTGGGTTCTGTGGGTGAGCACCGGCTTTCTTGTCAGAGCTGAGAGATAAGTCCTTAGGGAGGTGGTATAATGGAGAGAGGAAAGCAAATTTTGGGGCACAAATACCCAGGTGAGAAGCCGCTTATCCAGCTATGTGACTTTGAGCCTTTATTGCTTCCTCATTTATAAAATAGACACAATATTATTTACCCGATAGGATTACTGCGAAGATTAAGTTAGGTAATGAAAGCACTTTCGGTTCCTTTCTCCTGAGGGTCATGCTGTAACTTGCTGTTTAACTACATCTGCCATTACCTGCTGTAATCCTGCGGCCCCTTGACATATTAGTGCTAGTCTTCTAGAGGTTAAGGGAGCCAGCGCGGCCTTCTGATCAGCCAGCTGTCTTAAAGCAGGCGAGTAACCCACAGTTTCAGACACGTGGTTCTGTTGCTGTACCCCACATGCACGGGCTGATTGCAAGGAACCTCGTCTCCATTAGAGACTACTGGTTAGAGAAAGAAACAGCAGAACCGGGTGGCGGTCTGGGGGCTGTGTTTACATGGATGCCCGAAACACAAGCTAGTCTCATCAGTTGTTCATTAGTAAGTGCTTCCAAAGTGTTTGAAAGCTTTTAAATCCTTTCCTTCCAATTCCAGCCTTCTTCATAATACTCTTGGTTCTTTGTTAGGTGAGGTTTCTTTGGTAAGGCGAAAAAAGCCTGGTAGCTCAGAGATGCAGTTACTGGATTCTAGTCCTGTCTGTTTCTAGTTTCCTAAAAGGGTCACAAGTCTCTTAGTCTGTTTGCTTATCTCTCATATGGGGGATAAGGGTATCTGCCTTTTTATCCTGAGACTTAATGGATAAAAAAGTGATCCTGAGAGAACTAGAAACAGAAAGACATTATTTTAGCAGTCCTTCATCATACATAGGTTTTGCAATCTCTATTATTAACACAATTTTGGAATTATTGATAAGAGTTTATTATTCTTGAAACATTTTGAATAGTTCCATAACCCTCAGCTATTCTAATGAACCAAATGAAAGGGCATGTCTCCATATCTGCCTTTTGAGACCTATTGTTTATAGTTTCTCCAGGGCAGATTGAGAGAGCGTGCATAAAGATGTCATACATATTGTTATTGGGAAAGACCTTAAATGTCATTTTGTCTGACTTTTTTTTGTTCAACTGATGAAACTGAGACCCAGAGAATATAACAAAGACTTTCTCTGAGGTCCTACAGTGTGTTAGTGGCAGAACTCCTGAACCAAGTTTCTTTAAACTTAGGGGGTACCTCTTCTTTTTCTGTTTCCCACTTTAGTCAGAAAAGAGCACTTGCTCTGGATTCTCTTCCTTTGTGGGCAGGTGGGGTGGGAGGTGGGAGAAGAGGATCAGAAAAAGGCAGTGCTTTCAGAAATGGACCTGACTTCAGCTGATGTTTCTCCCCTACTCTTACCTCGAGTGTCCTGAACTCCAACATGAAGTGACCTGAGCGTGGGAGGCTGGTCAGTGATCACATTTCGCTTAGCTGCTTTTACCAACCTAGGTGGCACTAGGCTGGCTCTCATTAAGCTGCTGGCATTCTTCAGCCCCAGACCCACTGGTTGAGATTGGTCCCACCCCATCCTGCTTCTTATACTGGGTCACCTCCAGAGCTCCATCAGTAAGTGAAGGGTGCGTCGTTCCAGCAGAATTGCAGGAAATGGTTTCTCGGTGCTCCCTAGTCACCCAGGTTCTCTCCGATAATAGAAAGGAAAGTTATCCCCGAGTACACGCCTCTGAAGGGCCTGAGGGTGGTTTTTCTAGAGACTCAGATGACCCAGAGTTATTTCAGTTTGGATAATTCGTATTGATCTGTCTTCAAGTTTCCTTGACTCTTTCCTCTGTCACCTCCATTCGGTTCTTAAGCTCATTCAGTGAAATTTTTAAAATTTCAGATACTGCTTTTCTGTTCTAAGATTGCCACTTTAGAAAAATTCAGTTTCTCTGCTTAGTTTCAATAGCTGCTTTAATATCCTTGTTTGATCATTCCAACATCTGGGGCATCTTGGAATTGCCCTCTGCTCATTGTTTTTCCCCTTGCAGAGGGGTTTAATTTTTCTAGTTCTTTGTATAATTTGGGATTGTATCCTGAACATGAATGAATGTGAATGTTATCTCATGGAGACCCTGGTTTCTGTTGATGTTTTCATTTTCGTAGGCAAACTCTTGTCTCACCTGCTGTGGGTGGCAGTTCAAATCTCAGCCTAGTCCTTTCGTTCTTAGCTGAGGTCCTTGGGTTCTGCCCTGTGCATGCAAGACTCGGGTCAGCTGGAGATTTGGGCAGAGTTTATACACACAACCTGGGACTCTCCTTCTCTGGTCTTTCTTATTTCCCATTATCTGTGGCTGCTCTGGGCTCTGTCTTCTGGTTCCTCTGGATAGAAAGCCTAGGGTTTGGTGTGTTAACTGGACAACCCTTAGATCAAAGCTCCAAAAATGGGGAATTCATTCCGTATTAGACCCTTCTTCCAATTTTCAACTTCTTTCCAAAATCTGCCAGCCTTTGTTCACTTCAGATAGTTTTAAAAATATTTTTATCCAGAGTTTTTAGGTGTTATCTGTGGGAGGATCAAACTGGAAGCAGAATCCCCTACTAGCATTTTTATCCATTATCAAAGCGTTTTGGGAACAAAAGTGACACGTTGGAGAGGGTTTTAATCTTTAGTAGTCCAGTGAGGATGGACTGATGCATTTCCTCAGCGTGGCTTGTTCATTCTCTCAGGCGGACTCAGCCACGTTCACTTGAACTTGCTTTGCAACCTTGGGCAAGTCTCTTCTCTCTGGGACTCACTTTCTCCTCTGGAGAACTAGGAGATTGGCCTCTCCATGATCTGTAAGGGTCCTGTTATTCCTGCTTCTCCACAGACAGACGCATGGGCGTGCCATCACTGTCACCTCCAAGCAGCACAGAAAAGACGCCTGAGGGAAGTGATGTGGTGGATGGGGCAGGGCAGAAAGGTCTCTGAAGGGGCAGCACTGAAGAGCTTGACGATGTTTCTGGGGACAGGGCGGAGGATGCCGGAAGGAAATGACATTCAGAAGCAAAGGAAAGAAGCCATTTGATGTTTGCTTCCACCCCTTAGAAATAAGGAGAGAAGTAGACAGTTGAAAACAAATCAGGGTCATACGGATTTCCTGTTTGTTGGATTTTTGGCAGTGCATTCTATCCTGTTTTGAAGAGAATAGCCCCCCTGGGCCTTAGTGATATTCCGGCAAACTTGGCGGTGGGTTGGGGTGGGGGTAGTAGCTGTCAGTAGGGGTGCTGCTTTCACTCTTAGGGCTGCAGAGACCTTCGTGGAGAGAGAGCAGATTTATGTGGCTACTTCTTGGAGTTCAGAATTTGTTCTAGTGTATGCAGAGGAAGGTGTGTATGTGTGTGTGTGTAAGTGTGTGCGTAAGGTGGGTAGAGAGGGGGTAAGAGACAGGTGATGGATGGGTGAGGGCAGGACAGGACTGTGGGCCAGTTCTGAAGCCGTTTGAATAGTAATCATACTTTACTTAGACTGACTCTTTTTTGAAAGTGGGTGTGGCTCCCACATAGCCACCCAGGCCACCCCTTGGGTCTGCCCTGGTACAGATCCTCTTTTTCTACTTTTTTCTAGCTATTTTCATTGCTTATCAATAATTCTTTTCAGATCTTAGTGATTTGATGATTCCGGTCCTCATATATATATTTTTTAAACTATCATTTCTTCATCTTAATTTTCTAGGGTGATAGAGGTAGGGATGGATTCTATTATGTGTCTCTTAGGTTTGGTGGTGGAGGTGTGGGAATCAGGTTAAAGGGACCAGCAGCCTTGGAAGGCGGTCAAAAGGTGGTCTGCAGGATATGGAAGGGAGGGATGGGCAGCTGTGATGAAAGGAGCGGGGGATAGTTTGTAAGACCATGTACGGAAAGCCTTAGCTTTACCACTAGCTTAGAAGTCATCTTTCCATTCTTGCTCAAGACCGGGATAGACAGAACTTTGACGCAGATCTTCCACCTTCAGTAACTCTTCTCCAGTTTTAGGGGTAAGATTCAACAGGTTATTAAGCTCTCCTGCAGAAAGAAGAGTCGTTACAAAAAGTTTTTTTTTGAGGGCAGTGTCATTGGCCCTCATATGTGGGACTCAAACCGGGGCTGCTGGCTTCCCAAGCCAGCGCTTAACCACCGTGCCACTCAGCCGGCCCGAGTCGTTACAAAACTGAAGGGTAAGTTTGCAGACAGTGAAGCTCTATTTGTAGTTCTCATTGATAACTGGGTGGCCCAGGCCCTTTTGAGGACCCAGGCTAGAAGGCCACCCAGTGAACGAGTCAGCATGGTGAAGAAGTTTTCGAGGCCAGACAGACTTGGGTTTGACTCCTTGTCTGCTATTTACTAGCAAGCTGTGAGACCTTGGACAAGTCACCTGACTTCTTTAAATTTAGATTCTGTATAAGGGGGTAGCATTATTGTGTTATTGTCTATGAAACATAAAATAACTTGCCTGGGGTGTGGTAGATACCCAACAGACGCTCCCCCCCCTTACCCATCTTCCAGAACATCTTATTTTTAGTAGAATCTGACTGTAGCCCTGAGAAGTTGTGTGACTCACCCTTTCCAAGCTTCAGTTTCCTTCCTAAAATGAGGGCATCTAACTAGTTGATTTCTGAGATCCTTCCCAGCTGTGAGATGTCATATGACTTTTTAGACTGTTGAGGAGTGTATAGGTCTGTTAATTAAAGGAAAGACAATGTAGTCTGCCCTGGGACCGTATCATCTGGTGGGAAAGGGGAAATGTCCTGGAGCCAGACGCCTCTCCCCAGAGAAGGAGAGAGCCAGCTTCCTTCAGAGCCTGGATTGGGACTCAGTTTCTGTCTTGTCTCGTTTCTAACAGCCAGCTGAACATGACGGGCTTTGCGACGGGCTTTTGGGTTGGCTCAGCCTGCGTGGATTCATGTTTTACCTGACTCTTCCTTTTGTTTATATTCTGTCCAGGTCAAGAGGCAGCTGCCATGGAAAGATACAGTGACTGCGTCCAGGACACTGAGCATCGGGGGAGTAGCTAGAAGCATTGACAGAAAAGCTTAAATTACCTAAATGGTAAGTATATTGTACAGTGCAACCTGGCCACACATAAAATTGGGCGGTTTCTGACGTCTACGATTTTCCCATCCTTGCAGAGAGGGAGGAAAGTCAGTATTTGTTGACGATGAATTATGAACTAAATACTATGCTAAGTACTTTTACATGGTTTCTCATTTAATCAACCAGCCAGCCTAATGAAGGAAAATCTCCTTGCATGAAGTTGACAACCTTGAGAAATAGGCCTCGCCACCATTTACTGAATAATTACTATATGCCAGGCCCAGTCCTATTTGACATACATACCTCCCTTAATATTTACGCCAACCCTATGAGGCAAGTGCTGTTATTATCACCATGAGGAAATGAGAGGTTAAATAGCTTCTCGAAGCTCACACAGGTAGTAAATGGTAGGACTCGATTTCACGCCAGGGTTATTTTCATTGTATTTGAACATCTCTCTTTTGAGAAAGTTACTTTTGATTGAGGCAGTCACTGACTTCACCTTTAAAAAGCAAATCAAAATGAATACATTAAAAAAAAAAAACTTTTCAGTTGACAACCCGCTCCTTTTCCTAGCCCTTTCTGGGTTCTGCGTGCTAGAATTTTATTGGTGGTTGTTGACCAAGACACTGCAGAGTCTGAGGGAAACAGAAGGAGCTTGCGCAGTGAGTGCCCAGTGGGCCTTGAAGCCGGGGCAAGGCTCCGGAGTGCATTGCCTCTGAGATGGGAGCCACTGGGAGTGGAGAAGGTGGCCTCGGTGGTCGGTGGTGGCTGCATCATAGTTAGAGAAAGGTTCTCGGGGACGGTAGAGCAATGGGGCAACCGGAAAGAGTCTGGCAATCGGGTTTTAGGCACAGGAGTGACTGGACATAGAAAGGAACTCTTAGCAAGCCTCCCCCTTGCCCGGGATCCACTCCGGGGGAATCAGCCGAGCTAGGGGCAGTAGAGCGTGCTTCTTGAGGGAGTGGGACACTGCCAGGCACGCTCTGACCTGTAAGCTGGTTCAGGATTCTTGTGTTCCTCCCCCCGGAGTATTTTCCTACCTCAGGGAACTGGGTTATGAGATTAATTTCTGGTTGAGTGGAGTGGCAGCTGTATTCATTTGTCCATTGGTCTTTCTGATGATATTTTAGTCTCTTTGTATTGGAGTACCAGTGTTTTTAAATATACTTGGTGAGTGGGGGGTGGGGTGCAGAGATAATCATTTTCATCAACCTGTTATACATAGAATATTTTGCTATAAAACTGGGGCTTGTGTTCTGATGATGAAATGGACCACCATACTACATGCCTCACACAATTCTTGGAACTAAGTATACAGCATTAAAACAGAAAAAGTCCTTGCCCTCAAGGATTATTTTCTAATGGGAAGAAACAAATAAATGAATAACTAGATATTAACAAATAAACAAACAGGTAAAAAGATAAATAAGGTCCATTGCATGATATGTGCTCAGAAGAACAAAAGCAGATCAAGGTGAGAGAGGGTGTTGGAACTGAGAAATTGCTGCTTCATATAAGGTGATCAGGGAAGGCCTCTGAGGAGGTGACGTTTTAAGCCAAGTTCTGAAAGACGTGAGCAATCCATCCAGCCAGGCAGGTATCTGGGAGAAAAGCATCCCAGGCAGAGGGAACAGCAAGTGTAGGAGCCCCAGGTATGGGTGTGACTTCTCATGTCCAAGGCTGGTGTGCTGGAGTGGAGTAGGAGATAAGAGCGGAGAAGCCATGGGACCCGGATCCCGGATCACGCAGGGCCCTTGGCCAGGGCAGGGCCTTTGGAGTGCGTTCTAAGCGAGGTGGGGGCCACTGGAGAGTGCAGAGCAGGAGTGCCGTGCTTGGACTTAGGTTTTCAAGGTGGACCCTGGTTGCTGTGGGAGAGCACAGACTGGAGGGTGGGGAAAGGCGGCTGGGCGGAAGCAGGGAGAGCAGATAAGGAAGCGTTTGCAGTGGTCAGTAGTGCAGGGAGCTGTGACGGTAGCCCAGACTTGGGTGGTAGTGGGGGGTAGCCAGGAAGTGATGCATTCTGGACATATTTTGAAGGCAGAGTCACTCTTAAGTCTCCTTATAGGGATGTTTGATATATCTGTAGTTAATCTCTAGGTCACATGGGCCTGAGGGTATCATGGGAAATTTAACAAGTGATTCCTGGTAAAATTCTAAAACTGACTGAGCAAAGGCTAAGAACACAGTGACGCGTAGAAGCCAGCTTGTGTGCACTAAGAGTAAGTCATGCTGATAAGAATTCTTTTCTTTCTTCAAGCTTTGCCATGATTTTACTTAAACTATAAAATCAGTGCAGGTTTATTATAGGAATATTAGCAAATAAAGAGAAAACCCATACCACCCAGCGATAATTACCATATATAGCACTTTGATGTATATCAGGACCATTCATTTTTGAAAAGGTTCCTACTCGGGAGGATCAGGAATGTGCTATAAAGATGATGTGGCTCTTAACAGCTAAAAGTAGGTATCTTAACATTTTTTCATGTGAACCCAAGACAAAGAAAATTCGGGACGGGCTTGCATGCAGATTTGTGCAAGTACCGATTGCTGGATCTGTTTATCTAAACTGGCTGTTTTTAGTGACATTCTGGAGGACCGCCTTGGTTATATTTTAACAATTTGAACATCAGTTTGGATGAAGACATAGAGAAGACATGCTTATCAGATTTATAGAGAGCACATGGTGGCAAACTGGAAGGTATAGAAAACATTACAGACGATTGGTACTAACTTTCAAGTTAAAATGCAAAAAATAATAAATAGGAATTTAGGCTTAAACTTATGTGGCATTTAAGAGGGACCAGGTACTGGTCTAAGCACTTCATGTATTAACTGATTTACGTTTACGATAACCCTTTAAGGTCAGTATTAAAACCTAATAAGTCAAGTAACTTATCCAAGGTCACAGCTAATAAGTGGCAAAATCAGGGTTTGAATTTAGGCTGTCTGGCTTCATTGTCTGGGATCTTTAATCGTTGCACTGTACTGCCTGCAAAAGAAATCAGCGCCATATTTAGGTTATTAATTAGATTTAATAGCAGTTTATTTGAAAAAAATTCAGTACGAACCTGCAGACTGGTAATTCTGCTGACAGATTTGCTCATGCCGTCTTGGGCTTCATTATTAAAACTGGATGGGCCAGATCATCTTTCAGATCCACCCTCAGCCCTTTACCGCATCGCTGCTGCATCGGTTCAGGCCCTTATCGTATCTCTTGCCTTGGCGGTTGTAATGGCACCTGAGTTTATCCTGTTGGAATGTCCCTTCAAAAATGCTGTTATGACTGTGTTACTCCCTTGCTTAAGTCCCTTTGTCCAAAACAGGTTGCAGATTTGCTTGCCATATCCACTTGCAGGCATGTTAGTTTGTGTTTTGGAGGGTCTACAGAATGGCATTATTTTTATTTCCTTTATTTTTTTAATTGAATTAGTTGGCTACTTTTTCCTCTTAGCCATTGCCCTACCCCACTGTCACTCACATTATTAGCCTATCTTTTGGCATTTGCAACCTTCGGCATAAATGCTGAGTGTCTTTCTTAGAATGTAGGGCCCAGATCTGAAAACAAGTCCCTAGTTGTAGTTAGGCCAGTGCAGAATACGAGACCATTACCTTCGTAAAGTTCTTACCTTGCTCCTCCATCACAGTGGTCAGTGCCTAGAACAGGAAAATAAAGATGACACAGCCCCTGCTCTCAGAGCTCAGTAGGGGAATACAAATATATAAGCAAGCTAGTGTCATGGGCACAGTGACAGAAGTAGCTACGAGTTCAGGGTGGTGCATTTTTGTTGGGGGGGAGGAGCTGTCTGAAAAGGCTTCACAGAGCTGGTGCTGCAGTGCAGGCTGTTCAGGATGGGGAGGGGAGGCGGGAAGGAAGAGGGGAGGGGAGGAGGGAAGGAAGAGGGGAGGGGAGGCGGGAAGGAAGAGGGGAGGGGAGGCGGGAAGGAAGAGGGGAGGGGAGGCGGGAAGGAAGAGGGGAGTGGAGGATGGGCGGGGAGGCGGGAAGGAAGAGGGGAGTGGAGGATGGGCGGGGAGGCGGGAAGGAAGAGGGGAGTGGAGGATGGGCAGGGAGGCAGGAAGGAGGAGGGGAGTGGAGGATGGGCGGGGAGGCGGGAAGGAAGAGGGGAGTGGAGGATGGGCGGGGAGGCGGGAAGGAAGAGGGGAGTGGAGGATGGGCAGGGAGGCAGGAAGGAAGAGGGGAGTGGAGGAGAGTCAATTCTAAACTGTTCCTCAGACGTTACCACCTCAGCCTCTGCACTGGCTGTGAGAATTCAAGGGCTTCTGTGTTGTGCCCTGTCCACACTCCAGCCTGGTCAGTTACCTGCTCGGCTTTCTCCTTGGGCCTCCCATGGCAGCCCTGCTGAATTGCTTCCCCAAGTGCAGCATTGTTTTGTTTGCCCCTTTCCTGCCCGCCTTCCCTCCCTCCCTCCCTTCAAAGAGTTATTTTAGACGCTTTATGTACCAACACTGTTCAAAGTGTTGGAGAGACAGCAGAATAAAATAGCTACAAACATAAAAAAACATCTTCCTGATGTGGATCTGACATTCTAGTAAAAAGAGTCAAGACAGTAAACCAGAATTGTAATCAAGTGGTTAAATGTGCGGAGGCGGGTAGATAAGTAGGAAATCTTACCTTACAGCTGTCTGAAGATGGAGCGAGTTGCCTTGGGAGGAAATGAGTGTCTTTCCTGACACTGGAGGTATCTGAATAGGAGCTGAAGAGTGCATAGCTCCAGCCTAGAGTGCAAGTTGGATTCAGACATCTCTAAATCCTCCCAACCCGGAGAATCTCACATGCGAGCTGGACTACTCACCTTGGGGTTTGCATATCTAAAATGAGTCAATTTGTGATTCTGGGAAACATCATTTAAGCCCAGTAATTAAGTAGGAAGCTATGGTGAGATGTGGACAGCCTAGGGTTTTAAGATAGGCAATTAGAAAACAGTCAGCATGAAGCTGCTTGAAAATAGTCCCATTTTCCTTTAGGTCGGGGTTGGCAAATGGTCCACAGGCCCACTGCCTGTTTTTGGGAATAAAATTTAATTGAAACACAGCCACACCGTTTGCTTATATGTTGGATATGGCTACGTCACGCCACCATGGCAGAGTTGAGTTGTTGGGACAGAGACCTTAGGTTGTACAAAGCCTAAAAGATTTACTAAAAACTGAGTTGGATACTTATATGAATACTATCCAACTTTAAAGTATACGTTTACCAACCCCCTGCTTTAAATGACTTGGGAACAGGAAGTGAATCATGGCAGCTGTGTTGGGGAAAGAGTAGGGCAAGTGTGATTATGTACTGTTTCAGACCTTCCTGGCCCACTAGGACGAGAAGAGCTGTAAAATGCTGGATAGGGCCACTTGGAACTGGATTTAAGAACTTTGGCAGAAAGGAGCCCCCAGTGAGAGACCATTGGTGCTGTATCTTTCCAGTATGAATCGGAACTGAGCTAGACACCTGTGTGTGTGTGTGTGTGTGTGTGTGTGTGTGCGCGCGCGCGTGCGCGCGCGCATGCACGGTTGGCCTTACAGGATAAGGGCTACACTTCTATTCACTTTCCTCTGATTTCTGAGGCTTACTGCAAAATAAACAATTTCCTTCCCAGCCCTTACCCTCAGGCACAATTAATCACTTTTTCTGAGCTCCCATTATACATATATTGGGCAGTAAAATGTGCTAAGCAAAAAAAATCAGGGTAAGGAAATGGAGCAAAGGAGTGGGTTCTGGAGTAGGTGAGATGGTCAGGGAGGCTTCTTTTTGTTGGTTTATAATTGGTTCTTTCTGATTCCTTTAAGACAAGAGTAAGGCCTTAAGGATCTCTCTCTAGCACTTGGCAAAATGCTGGGTGCACCACAGATGTTCTGTAGATGGCCACTGAAGAAACGAATTTCACGTGGATACACACACTTATGGGGACTCGGGGAGGCACTGGGAAGAGAGGCCTACCCCTTCCCTTTGGGGATCGTCCTGGAGGAAGCAAAGCATTTCTTTCTCTGGTTATACTTAGAGCCTAAAGGTCAGAGATAAGTGACACTTAACTCATTTTGGATCCATTTCCCTGTTTTCCCTGGGTAGAGGGCTGATCTGAGCCAAGTGCTATTTTTAGGAGGATTCTGCCAGGTGAAACTTACCTTAGGTATACATGGGACTTTTCAAAGTGCTTTTGCTTTCTTTGCTGTGAGGTAGGTTGGATTGATACTGT
This sequence comes from Aselliscus stoliczkanus, assembly GCA_033961575.1. Taxonomy (NCBI): domain Eukaryota; kingdom Metazoa; phylum Chordata; class Mammalia; order Chiroptera; family Hipposideridae; genus Aselliscus; species Aselliscus stoliczkanus. Next base: position 167,016,121 of record CM066730.1, read on the forward strand.
CTTATTTTTTCCAAGGAAGGAACTGATGCATAGAAAAATCAATGACTTGTCCAAACAGGGAAGCATTCTTCAGAGAACGTGGCTATTCTTACTAGCTGTGACTTTGGGCTCGTCGGAGGGGCCCTGCCCCACAAGGTTATTGTGAGGGCTGAACAGAATAATAGTAGTGGGTCCTGTTTACTGTTTAATAGCTGTTCAGGGCATTCTCCTAAGTGCTTTACATGCCTGGGGAATTCCACAGTGCCTTGTATAGATGAGAAAGCCTCAGAGAAGTAATTCGTTTAAGACCTGGGATCCCTAGAGGAAGTGTTACACTCAGTACTTAATATATTGTCTGGGCCATGGTAGTGCCCAATTCGTGGTTGTCCTTTATTTGTTCCCTTTGTACCAGTTATTTATTTATTTATTTATTTATTTATTTATTTATTTATTTATTTAAGAGGTCAGTGTCACTGGCCCTCATATGTGGGATCCGAACCAGGGCCGCTGGCGTCCCAAGCCAGCTCTTAACCACCGCGTCACTCGGCCGGCCCCCTTTGTACTTTTTTGTTGTTACTGGTCTGTGTATAATCAGAACTCCTCACTTTTAAAAAACACCTAAGACTTTGTCAGAAGATGATTTTACACAGCTGGAAGAATCCTGGATTAGAGAGTCAGGAAACTTAAGTTGCTGGAGAAATCACAGTATTTACTCCTGAGGCTCAGTCTTCGTTTTTAAAATAAGGGGATTGTGCCAAATAGGTGGCTTTATTTTAAATAAAAGCCTCAGAACTATTTCTTTACAGTCTTATGGGGGGCTGTAGGAGCTAAAATTGGTCGCTTGGTGCACGTCAGAGGCGCTGCCTGCCCAACCCTTCTCCTCGCGGCCCCATCGATGACCCCTGAGGGATTTGCTGAGCCCAGGGTGAAAACCAGTGGACTAAATGATCTGTGAGCTACGTGTTGGCTCTGATCCTATTCTAAGGAGTGGAAGAAGATCCATTTTCTGCTGCTTTTCCAACACTTGGTAGCGCTAGACAGCAAGAGCTAGTGGTGTTTCTGTATTTATGCCCCGTTTCCATGGCCTAGACCTGAAAGCTAGAGGAGCAGTGTCCCACGGGGACAAGCCCTGTGACTGAGACACTGTAGGTGGCACAGGGCTTGGGCTGAGGTCACTGAGCAGCCTCACAGGCCCTGATGTCTGCTGGCTGTGCCTGCTCCTGCCACTTGTTCCCTCCTTGGTAATCCATGAGTAGCTTATTAGCATCTTTTAAATTTTTTCCTGTTGATCGTTAGTGCCAGAGGGCTGCCCAGCCACTTGGGAATGAGGAGGCTCATTGAGCCATTCGTTCATCAAATTTCAAGCATTAGTTATGTGCCAGGCTTTGTGATGGGTACTAATACGATGTTGAGGAAGAGACGTGTTGGAGAGACAAAAAGAGTAAATGAAACTTGATACAGTGTGGAAGGCGCTGTGATGGGACCAGTACAGCAGACAGTGGCCTGGCCTTTCAGAAAGGAGGCACGCCAGAAGCTTCCAGGAGGAGGTGGCGTCTAAGGTGGGATTTGAAGAAATGAGGAATTCTTCCCTCTTAGGCTAGTAAAGGCCCAGAGGGGAGAGAGTGCAAAATGGTGCGCCCAGAGGGGTTTGCAGATGGGCTGGAGAGATGGCAGGCCAGGCCCTGAGGCCGCTCCATGGCGTGTGGGGGAGTTTGGACTTGACCCCAGAGCAGCAAGGACCTTGAAATCCTGTCGGGTGGTGGCGTGTGGTAGGGAGCTCTGCATTGCCAGTAAGCGTTTGCTGTATATTCACTGGGTTTAGCTCTTTCATTCCTTGTGCTCTACTGGTTGATTCATATCAGAGTCCTGAACAGAACATATAAAATTGGCACCGAAAGCCAGATGAATAAAAAAAGCAATGTAATTCCCAGATGCTACTAATTCAGCATTATAATTTATAATTGTAATGAGGATGTACAAGTTTTAACATTTCCCTCTTGAAAAAGGGATTTGTTTATGAAAACTAGTATAAACTGTATAAATAAGATTTGCTGAGGGGAATGTTTCAGTTTTGAATAAGCTGAGTTTTTTTTTACACAGCTTTATTGAGATACAATTTATGTATCATAAAGTTCATCTCTTTAGAGTATAATTTAATGGCTTTCTAGCATATTTGTGAAGATCAGCTGCTTTACAGCACTCTGTAGAAGCACATATATCACTTGTCTTCCAGTAACTGCCCTGCCAACGAGATCCTTTCTGTATTTACTCATTTAAAGTTGGTATATGGCCCATACTTAGTTCGTTCCCCCGCCCCCTCCACGCTGTGTATGAATTGGTAAAGGTGTTTTACTGTAACTATAGGCAAAAGGCCAAAGACAAGTATTTTTGTATGCGGCACTCGAAGTAGGACAAGTGGATGGGGGTATAAGGGAAAAGGTTTTGGTCTACAAGAAATACAAACTTAGGGGTTTTTTCCTCTCTGTTTTTGCGAACTAGGAAGCCTGTGGGCTGGGAAAAGAAGGAGGCGAGACCAAAAGAAGCAAAGATGGGAGGACAGAGAAAGATGCACGCAGGGAAGCCAAGAGCTGGAGGGGGAAGGATCCCAGAGGCTGAGGGGGGGAGGCTCTGTTTCCAGCACCTCCAAGGCCTTGGTGTTGTTTTAAGAGTTGAACTTGGGCTCCATCTGGTGGCTCTAGGCTTAAGGTGCAATCAGTGGAAGGGACCTTGGGGTTGTAGGAAAGTGGCATTTAACCTCCCAAGTCCCACTTGAGGTTCTCTTTTGCTCTGGGTTTTCTTATGGGATCATGGTTGAGTCAGTTTTTCTCTCACAGATGGTGGCTGTTTTCTCTTATGGCTTAAACCGTGTTCCCTCCCTTCTAAATCCCTGGTTGTAAATACAATCTTATCAGACTCCAGTACCCTTACTGTTGCTGTCACCTACTGACCCCCTGGGTGACTGCCCCTAATTTCTCAGTGACTTTAGCTTCTTGTTTACTGCCCCTCTTTCCAACACTAGTTCTGTCCATTTGTGGTGCTGTCAATATGCAATTCAGTGATCCTCGCAACACCTTTGCATCTCAGCAAGTTCTCTCCCATGGCCTTAATGCCCCTCCCCACTCCCAGCTGTCCCATGATCATACTTTAGTTTTTTAATTTTCATTTTTTACTTATGGCAGTTGTTTTTAGAGCACTTTTCTGTTCACAGCAAAATTGAGGAGAAGGTACAGAGGTCTCCCATATACTCCCTGCCCACCTCCCCTTCTGACCTCCTCCGTTATCAACCTCCCCCTCCAAAATGGTATATTTGTTTGAACCCACATTCACAGCTCATAGTCACCCAAAGTCCATAGTTGACATTAGGGTTCACTCCTGGTGTTAGGTTTGGACAAATGTATGACATGTACCTACCATCACTGCCCTAAAAACCCTCTGTGGTCCGCCCACTCACCTTAGTTTCTGACACTATCAGTTACCGCGGCCTTGGGGAACTGCAGCTCCCTGACACCCCTCTCCTTACCATCATTCCTGTGAGAACCCTGACCCCAACCGCCCTTCAGTCCCCACTGGTACCTTCAGTTCAGTGGTCCGAGAACATTTTCACTGTTCTTCACACGTTTTTAATGTCCTCTCTCCTTGCTGAATGAGCTTAAGTTCCCTTGCACCCACCCCAGATTCCCCCCTTTTGCTTTGTTACACTCACAACTCTCCAGTCCTCGTTCAGTCCAGCTCGGCCCTGTCTACTCTGTGCCTTCACCTGGGCAGCTGAACAAGTCTGGATATAAAAGTACCACCTTGCTGATAGATCTCACTTTAAATCCTACCCACGAATTTCAGGTGGGCCCTTAGTACTGCCTGGGAGTCATTCTGTGTTTCCTATTCACCTTGATGGCCATTTCTAAAATGTGTCATACTTTACTCCCCTTTGTCACTTTATGATGACCTTACTTTCTACTTCAGCAAAAAAGCAAAATCAAAAAGGAGTTCTCAGAAGAGAACTTGACTGGGCGCCCACCATTATACCTTCCCACCTACCCACCAACACCGGTGCCCACATCCTTTCCCCTGCCTGCCGCCAGGCGGCGCCACCTGTGCTCTCCGCTGCTTGTACCTCCCGCCAGAGCCCCTTGTTTTACTTACTGCCTAGGACATTGCTCCATATTTCTTCCTCTTGCACAGCTTGTCAGTTTCCCCCCTTTTCCTGGATCATACGCCATCAATATGCCAACATGCTTTTTCCCCATCTTAAAAAACCTCCTGACACCACTGTCAGTGGCCTACCTACTTATTTGCTCTGTTTTGGTTTTGTTTTTTTAGCAGAATTCAGAAATTCATGTAATATTTATCTCCAGTTCACCTCCTTATTTTCTCTTGAACTCATTCTCATAAAGCTTTCACCTCTGTCCAAAGCTGCTCTTGTCAGCTCCCATGTTGTTAAGCTCAGTGGCCACCTGTGTATCTTCCATGGTGAGGTGTCTGTTAAGGTCTGTGACCCAGTTTTAATCAGGTTGTTTGTTTTCTTACTGTTGAGTTTTAATAGTTCTTTGTCCATAAAATACGGACAACAGCCCTTTATCAAATGTGTCTTTTGCAAATATTTTTTCCCTAGCCTATGGCTTTTGTCTTCTCATTTTCTTGACATTGCCTTTTGCAGAACAGAAGTTCGTAATTTTAATGAAGTTCAGCATATCAATTACCGTCACTGTTCCCCCCCCCATTATCTTCAGTTTTGCTTTCTGATTTTAGTTATCCGTGGTCAGCCACGTCCAAAAATATTAAATGGAAAATCCCAGAAATAAACAATTCGTAAGTTTTAAGTTGTGAACCATTCTGAGTAGCGTCATGAAATCATGCAGCATCCAGCTTTGTTCTGCCCAGGATGTGAATCATGACTGTCCAGCCGATCCAGGCTGTATACACTATGCCCGCCTGTAGCCATCTCAGTTATTAGATCCAGTTATTAGAGATGTCACAGTGCTTGTGTTCACATCACCCTTATTTTACTGAAGGGCCCCAAAATGCAAGAGTAGTGATGCTGGCAATTCAGATGTGCCAAAGAGAAGCCGTAAAGTGCTTCCTTTAAGGGAAAAGGTGAAAGTTCTTGATTTAATAAGGAAAGGGGAAAAGAAAAAATCATGCTGAGGTTGCTAAGAGCTACAATAAGAACAAATCTTTTATCCTTGAAAAATGCCTGATTTATAAATTAAACTTCATCAGTGTTATGTATGTATAGGAAAAAAATAGAGTGTATATATAGGGTTTGGTACCATCTGTGGTTTCATGTCTGAGGGTCTTGGAATATATTTCTCGTGAATAAGGGGGGACTACTGTATTTCTTTCATGGGTCCCGCTCTTGGTGTTGTATCTAAATAGTCATGGTTGTACCCAAGGTCATCTAGGATTTCTTATGTTAGCTTCCAGGTGTTTCATAGTTGTATGTTTTACGTTTAGGCCTGTGATCCATTTTGAGTTAATATTTGTGTCTAGATTCACTGTTTCCATGTGGATGTCCATCGGTTCCAGCAGTGTTTGTTACAAAGACTTACCTTAGCTCCATTGTATTGCTTTTGCTTCTTTGTCAAAAGATCAGTAGACTGCATTTACATGGGTCTGTCTCTGGGGTCTATTCTGTTCCATTGATCTATTTGTTTGTCCTCTCACCAGTACCACACACTCTCTTGAATACTGTAGCTTTATAGTAAGTTTTGAAGTTGAGTAGCATCAGTCCAACTTTGTTCTTCTCTTTCAATTTTGCATTGGTTGTTCTGGGTCTTTTGCCTTTCCATGTAAACTTAAGATTTGTCGATATCCACACAAAAAAATAACTTGCTGGGGTTTTGATTGGTATTGCACTGAATATATAGGTCAATTTGGGAAGCACTGACATTTGGAAATACTGAGCCTTCCTATCCATGAATATGGAATATCTCATTTGTTTAAGTCTTTGATTCATCAGAGTTTTATAGTTTTCTTGTATAGATCAATCATGTACATACTTGGTTAGATTTATACCTATGTATTTCATTTTGGGGGATGCTAATGTACATGGCATTGTGTTTTGAATTTCACATTCCACTTGTTCATTGCCGGTATATGGGAAAGTGGATGACTTTTGTGTTAGCCTTATATCCTGCAACCTTGCTATAATTGCATATTAGTTCCAGGAGTCTTTTTGTTGATTTCATTTGCATTTTCTACATAGACAGTCATGTCTTTCCCAGTCATACATTTTTCTTGTCTTACTGCGTCAGGTAGGACTTCCAGTACAATTTTGAGAAGCAGTGGTAAGATGGGACTTCCTTGGCTTGTTCTTGATCTTCGCCGGAAAGCTTTGAGTGTCCTACCGTTAAAAGTTTGGTTAGCTGTAGGTTTTTTGTAGATGTTCTTTATCAAGTTGAGGAAGTGCCTCTGTATTCCTAGTTTGCTGAGAGTTTTAATCATGAATGGGTATTATTTTATGAGATGCTTTTTCTGCATCTGTTGATATGATCATGTGATTTTTCTTCTTTAGCCTGTTGATGTGATGTATTGCATTCATTGATTTTCAAATTTGAACCAGGCTTGTATACCTGGGATACATCCCACTGGATAAAATTATTTTTGTACATTGTTGGATTAAATTTGCTAATATATTGGGTTGTTGAAAAAGTCATGACGCATTTTTGCAACGACGAACAGAAAAAATGCGTCGTGATTTTTCCAACAGCCCGATATTTTTGAGTATTTTTACATCTGTACCCATGAGAGATACTATACTGGCCTGTAGTTTTCTTTTCTTGTAATATCTTTTGGTTTTGGTATTAAGGTAATGCTGGCATAGAATGAGGAAGTATTCCCTCTGCTTTTAGCTTTTGGAAGAGAATATAGAAAATTGGTATAATTTTTCCCTTAAGTGTTTGGTACAATTACCAGTGAACCTATCTGGGTGGGCCTGGTACTTTCTGTTTTTGAAGATTATTAATTGTTGCTTCAATCTCTTTAATAGAAACAGCCCTATTCAAATTGTCTCTTCTTGTGTAAAATTGGGCAGATTATGCCTTTCAAGGAATTGGTTAATCTAGTTGAGGGGTCGGCAAACTGCAGCTCACGTGCCACATGCGGCTCTTTGGATACGTTCTATCTCAGAAGTTTGCCGACCCCTAGAAGAGCCAACCCTGTCCCTCACAGCAATTTAAAAATTATTCGAGAGCCATAAATGTATTTTTACATAATCACCATTATAACCTTTAAATATATTATAAATATATATATAACTTTTAAATATATTATAAATAAATAATAACCTTTAAAAATATTACAAATGAAACTATGATAGTTTTATTTTCATTTTCAATTTTACTTCAGAGCCACATGTGTGAACTCAAAGAGCCACGTGTAAAGTTTGCCGACCCTAATCTAGTTTATCAAATTTGTGGACATAGAGTTGTTTATAATATATATTTTTAATTATACTTTTGATTTTCATGGGATCTGTAGTGATGTCCCCTCTTTCATGTCTAGTATAATTTGTATCTTTTCTTTTTCTTAGCCTGGCAAGAGGCTTATTTATTTATTTATTTATTTTGAGCTGAGCCCTCCTGCCGCCTGTTGGCAGCTCAGCTCAGGCTGGGCATCGAACTGCTGTTGCTCAGAGCTCAGCTCACACTCTTAAGCGAGCTCTTAACCAACTGAGCCACTCGGCCAGCCCTAAGGCTTATTTATTTTATGATCTTTACAAAGAACTAGCTTTTGGTTTAATTGATTTTTTTTTCTCTATTGGTTTTCTGTTTTCAACTTCATTGATTTCTGCTCTAATTTTTATTTTCTTCAGTACTTTGGTTTTATTATAGTTTGCTCTTCTCTTTCTAGTTGCCTAAGATAGAAGCTTAGATTATTGATTGTAGATTCTTGTTCTTTTCTAATATATGCATTCAGTGCTATAAATTTAACTCTACACATTGCTTTTGCTACAGCCCACAAATTTTGATAAGGTTGTATTTTTATTTTCATTCAATTCAACATATTTTTAAAACTTTCTTGAGATTTCTTCTTGGACCCATGTGTGTTTGGGGATATTCCAGCTGTTTTTCTGGTATTGACTTCTGTTTAATTCCATTGTAGTCTGAGAGCATATAGTGTGTTTTATGGCGTTGAAGGTGGTCTATCTTGGTGACTGTTCCACATGAACTCGACAAGAATGTGTATTCTGCTGCTGTTGAAGTAGCCTATACATTTCCATTATATTGGTTGATTGATGGTGTTTTTGAGTTCAGCTATATATCCTTACTGATCTTCTGCCTGCTAGCTCTGTCCGTTTATGATAGAGGGGTATGGAACTCGCCAGCTCTAGCAGTGGATGCATCTGTTTGTCTTTGCAGTTCTGTCAGTTTTTGTCTCATGCGTTTTTTATTTTTTTTAATTGGGGAATTGGGGGACGGGAACAGCCAAGTTGCTGTCCCTTTGTTCTTCAGTCTAGTTGCTTCACTGGCCCATGTTCGTATCATCATTGTGCTCTTCCCGGGTGAGGCAGATCAGTCGCCGGCCTCTGGACGGCCACTCACAGTGGCTCTTGGCAGCTCACACCGACTGCCGGCTGCTCACTGTAGCCTATGGCAGCCCACTGTAGTGGGGCTGCAGCCCACACCGTCGCCGGGATTCACAGCAGCCCAGCTCCAGGTGGAGCTGTTGTTCACCATCTTATCTGTAGAGGGCAGTGTCACTGGCCTTCATATGTGGGATCCGAACTGGGGCCGCTGGTGTCCCAAGCCAGCTCTTAACCAACGCACCCCTTGGCCGGCCCTGCCTCATGCATTTTGATGCTCTGTTGTAAGACACATATTAAGGACGGTTAGGTCTTCTTGGAGAATTGACCCCTTCACATTATGTAATGCCCCTCTACCCTGATAACTTTCCTTGTTCTGAAGTTTGCTGAATTTAATGGAGCTGAAATTAATGGAACTATTCCAGCTTTCTTTTGATTAGTGTTAACATGGTATAGCTTTCTCCATTCCTTTACTTTTTAATCCATATGTGTCTTTATTAAAATTTAAAATGAGATTTGCAGACAACATACAGTTGGGTCTTGGTTTTTGCTCCATTCTGGCAATCTGTCTTTTCATTGGTGTATTTAGACTATTGATGTTTAAAGTGATTATATAGTTGGATTAATATTTACCATACTTGTTACTGTTTTGTTGCCCTTGTTTTTTGTTCCTATTTTCATCATCTCTTTTTTTGGCTTTTGTGGCTTTAATTGAGCATTTTATGTGGTTCCATTTTCTCTCCTTTCTTAGCATATCAATTAAACTATTTTTTAGTGGTAAATTGTGATTTTCTATATCAGTTTGTCTAATTTGGGTTGAGGGGAGCAGTTTTCTCTATGACCTCAGTTCTCTGATGGATCTAAGAAGACTTGTTGATTTCAGTTTTTTTTTCAGGTTTTTACTTGTTAGGACAAAGTAATGACATACAAGCTGCTTACATGCTGGATAGGAACTGGAAGTTTGCCCTACCTTCTCTATGCTTTTTATTTCTTTTCTGCCTTAATTTTTTTTGTTATTTTTTATTGTGGTAAAAAATGCATAACATAAAATGCATTATCTTAACCATTTTTAAGTGTGCAGTTCAGTTGTATTAAGTATATATTCACATTGTGCAACCAATCTCCGGAACATTTTTTATCTTGCAGAACTCTGTTCCCATTAAAATAACACCCATTTCCTTTTCCTCCATCAACCACCATTCTGCTTTGTTTCTATGAATTTGACTACACTAGGTATGTCCTATACGTGAAATCACACAGTATGTCTTTCGTGACTGGATTATTTCACTTAGCACAGCGTCCCCAAGGTTCATCCATGTACCAGTATATGTCAGAATTTCCTTCCTTTTTAAGACAATAATATTTCACTTGGGTTCCACCTTTTGACTATTTTGAATAGTGCTGCTATGAACATACATTGTGCAAAATCTCTTCGAGGTCCTGCTTTTTAACTTTTTTTGATAAATACCAGAAGTGGAATTGCTGGATTACATTATAATTCTATTTTTAATGTTTTGAGGAACTGCCACAGTTTTCCATAGTAGGTGTACCATTTTATTTTCCCACCAAGGGTGCACAAGGGTTCCAGTTTTTCCACATCCTCTCCAACACTTATTTTTTGTTTTTCCTTTTTGATAGTAGCCATCCTGATGGGTGCGAAGCAGTAGTGTCTCATTGGGGTTTTGATTTGCATTTTCCTAATAATTAGTGGTGTTGAGCAACTTTTCATGTACCTGCTGCCATTTGGATATCATCTTTGGAGAAATTTCTATTCCAATCCTTTGCTCATTTTTAAATCAGGTTATTTGTTTTTTGTTTTTAATTAATATTTTAATAGGAGTTTGTTATATATTCTGCTTATTAATGACTTATCAGATTCATGATTAGTATCTATTCTTAATAAGGTCTGAAGTTAATTACAATAACTCTGTCTTCTTTCCAAAGAATACAGTGTTTTACTTGAATTCTGATTTCTGTCTCTGATTTACATGTTGTGATTATCCAGTGTTTTTAGTTCCACTTTGGTTATTGTTTAACTGATTCAGTGTTTGTTTGGGTTAATTTCTTTGCTTACCATTCCTTCTTGCACCTCATGCCTGCCTTAAATGATCAGTTTGTGTCTGCTGAATAGTTCTTTCAGTGAGGGTCTGTCAGTCAACATTTAGGTTTTTATTTTCCTTTTATATGTTCTCATCTAGGTGCAGATTGAATTTTGGTTGGGACTTTGCTTCCTGAATTTTCATTCCATATCTTTTATCAACTCTTGAAAATTCTTAGCTTGTAGCTCTTCAGATATTACCTCTCCCCATGCTGTCTGTCCCTTCCTTTTGGACCTTTTTTATTTTCCCTGTTAACCTCGCTTTCACCTTTCAGTCTTCAGTGCTGCTGCTCTTGGTATCTTCCCAACCACTATACTCCTCATTTGCATCTATTTGCTATTTTCCTTTCCACTTCCAGCAATTCTTTCTGGGTACTTTAAAAAGTCGTCTGATCTTAATAGCATCTTGTTATTGTCTCCTGTTTTTGATTCCTTCTTTTATAATTTTAAATATTGGAATGTACTTAATTTGTGGTCTCTAGCCTGTCTTACTTGGATTCTTTGGGTTTGTATTGATATAAATCTCCCTTATTCAGTCATAGTAAAAGGTTGGTCCTTATGTATGTGTTTCGTAATTTGGAATTGTAAACTCAGGTTCAGCAGGACTTGATCTGTGGGACTCGGTAGGGACTCTCGCTTTCCAGAGTAGTTTTGTTTACCTCTGATAGGCTTCCCAGGGATATTACCACGTTTCGGTTAGGTTCTCAGTTAGATACCAGACCACTCAGGCAGTGGAAATTTGAACTCTGAACTGAACTGCATGCAGTGAAGGCAGGCCCAAGATTATACATCCGCGAGGCCTGCCATCCTCCCTTTCTCCTGGTAGGTCCTGTTATCTCCCACTGTCAATGAGGTGAGGTTTTTTCCCTAGTGTGCTTCTTTCCCTGGAGCTCTTACTAATTCTAGGGTTATCCACTGCTTTGTTACCGCGAGCTTTCCAGGCATTATCTCAGAACAGTCCTGGGGAGAGAGACGGTAGGCACCATTATCCCCATTTTACAACTAAGGAAAACCGAGGCCGTTGACGTAATGATTTATAGCAAAGTTAATGACTTTCCCGAGATGACAGGCCGCCACGAGAAACGAGGCCTCCTTCTGTGTCCTTTCGCCACGCAGTGCATGTGGCATTCTTCATTAGGGCCAAACTAGACATCAGCTCACTGTCAGCCATAAAGAACCAGTGGTATCCTGCAGATCTGTTCAAATTCATTCATGCAACAAATGTGAGCACCTGCTATGTTTTAGGCACAAGAATTACAGATGGGAGCTCTTTTTACAGCTGGGAGCTGAAGTGCAGATGTTACATTTGCTGCCTGACATGCTTTCTGCTTTCCCTCTGTAGACTGATAATGGTCTCCAGCTGCCAAAGAAGGTTGTGGATGCCAAGAGAAAGGTAACCATCTCTCATGCCCTCGAGGGGAACTGGATACCTCTAGGAGCCCACACCGGCTGGCAGTAGACATGGCCGAGTTTACAAACTACAAGGATGCCACCTCCAGCCGCCTCCTGCGGTTTAAGCTACAGAGTCTAAGCCGCCGCCTTGATGAGTTGGAGGAAGCCACGAAAAACCTCCAGAAAGCAGAGGACGAGCTCGTGGAGCTCCAGGACAAGGTGATTCAGGCGGAAGGCAGCAACTCGAGCATGCTGGCCGAGATCGAAGTGCTGCGCCAGCGCGTGCTGAGAATCGAAGGCAAAGACGAGGAAATCAAGAGGGCAGAGGACCTGTGCCAGCTGATGAAGGAGAAGCTGGAAGAGGAGGAAAGCCTCACCCGGGAGCTGAAGTCGGAGATTGAGCGGCTCCAGAAACGGATGGCCGAACTGGAGAAGCTGGAGGAGGCCTTCAGCAGGAGTAAGAATGACTGTACCCAACTCTGTCTGAGCCTGAACGAGGAGAGAAACCTGACCAAGAAAATCTCCTCCGAGCTGGAAATGCTCAGGGTCAAAGTGAAAGAGCTGGAATCTTCTGAGGACCGCCTCAATAAAACCGAGCAGAATTTAGTGTCCGAGCTGGAAAAGCTGAAATCCTTAACTCTGAGCTTTGTCAGTGAGAGAAAATACTTGAATGAAAAGGAGAAAGAAAATGAGAAACTGATAAAAGAGCTTACTCAGAAACTGGAGCAGAACAAAAAAATGAACCGAGATTATACAAGGAACGCTTCTAATCTTCTGGAAAGGCATGACCTACGGATCGAGGACGGCATCGCTCCCACACTGCCGTCCAAAGAGTCCAGGAGGAAGGGCGCTCTGGACTACCTCAAGCAGGTAGAGAATGAGACGCGCAACAAGTCCGAAAATGAAAAGAACCGAAATCAGGAAGACAACAAAGTCAAAGACCTTAACCAAGAGATTGAGAAACTGAAGACACAGATCAGACATTTTGAGTCTTTGGAAGAAGAGCTTAAGAAAATGAGGGCCAAAAACAATGATCTTCAGGATAATTACCTAAGTGAACAAAATAAAAACAAGCTCTTAGCCAGCCAGCTGGAGGAGATAAAGCTACGAATCAAGAAGCAGAAGGAGTTGGAGAACGGGGAGGTGGAAGGCGAAGACGCCCTCCTGCCCACCAAAGGCAGGCACGAGAGGACGAAGTTTCGAGGCCATGGGAGCGAGGCGCCTGTGTCCAGGCACACGCCCCGGGAACTGTCCCCTCAGCATAAGCGGGAGAGGCACCGCAACAGGGAGTTTGCTCTCAACAATGAAAACTATTCCCTGAGCAGTAGGCAGGGTTCCTCTCCCAGTTTCACCAACAGGAGGGCAGCCAAAGCTCCCAACCCAGGGGCAGGCACAGACGGGGGCGCCCAGGAGGCGAGGCGGACTGAAGATCGATTTGCATCTGGCTCCTCTCAGGGCGAAGGGAAGAAGTCCCGGGAGCAGCCACCCGTGCTCAGCCGCTACCCGCCAGCCGCTCAGGAGCACAGTAAGGTTTGGAAGGGCGCTCCCAAGCCAGGTGCCGAGAGCGGGCTGAGGGGAAGAGTAGAGAAGGCGAGCCGAACATTTAGCGATAGCACCCACGGACCTGCTCTCAGTGACATACTGGGTAGGGCTGACAGGGCTTCTGACACCTCCACTGAGGCCCTCTTTGGCAGGAGGGGGCTGGGGCCCAGCAGCGGGAGCCAAGGGACTCCGGCCGCAGATGCTGGCAGCTCTGAGGCCACTGGGGCTCCGGCCTCATCGCGAAGACCCTCCTCAGAAGGGCTCTCTAAGGGCAGAAAGGCTGCCAGCAGCTCGGAGGCCGACACCAGTTCCCCAGATGCCAAGGCTCCACTTTTGTCCAAGTACCCTTATAGCTCCAGAAGCCAGGAGAACATCCTGCAGGGCTTTTCCACCCCCAGTAAAGGAGGAGGGGATCCCCCCATAGCCGTCGTGATGGGGGACAGCAGCCAGCACGAGGCTCTGAGGTGCCGAGTCACCAAACCCAGTGGCAGGGAGAAACCAGACTCAGATGACGACATGGACGTGGCATCTCTCGTGACTGCCAAGTTGGTAAACACAACCATCACCCCGGAGCCAGAGCCCAAACAGCAGCCCAACCCTAGAGAAAAAGCCACATCTCGAGGGGGCCTCCGAACCTCCCTGTTCGAGGAGGATAAAGACGTTGGGGCAGAAAACGAATCTGTGAAAGCCGTCAGAGCCACCAGCAATGCCGCGGAGCCCCCAGAGGCCCATGGTGCTGGGGCAAAAAGCCAGAGGCCCTTCAGCCCCAGAGAGGCCTTGCGGTCGAGAGCTGTCATCAAACCTGTCATCATTGATAAAGATGTGAAAAAAATCATGGGAGGGTCTGGCACCGAGGCCACACCGGAGAAGCAGAAACCCACCTCCAGGCCGGGGCCCAACAAAGTGACGAGCAGCATTACCATCTACCCCTGTGACAGCAGCAGCCCGAGAGGCGGCCCGGGTGAGGCCCCGCGGGAGCGGCACACTGCCACCAGCAACATCCAGGTTGGGCCACTGGAGCTCCCATCAGCTAGCAACCATGTCAGCTCCCCCTTTGAGCTCTCCATTCACAAACATGACATCACCCTGCAGCTCCCGGAAGTCGAGAGCGGGGGGGACGGGCCCCCGAAGAACAGGCCTGAAACCGTGGTGGTCTCCCGGAGCAGCTTTATAATCAAGCCATCGGATCCTGTGGAGAGGAATAACCATGCATCCCCCACGGAGCTGATCAGGTGGAAAAGCCACAACACCCCTTCAGAGGGGAGCTCTGCAGACGCCAAGCATGTCACTGTGCGGAACGCCTGGAAGAGCAGACGAGACCTGAACTCTTTAGAAGACCCCCCAACTCGAATAGGTAAAACTGTGGAGTCCACCAACGCCTACACCCAGAGGTCCGCCACAGACTACTCAGGCCTTGAGCAGCCCAGGTCGCACCTTTCTGAGCAGGGCACTCGAAGGGTAGGCAGTTCAGGGGATGCCCCCGAGCTCTCCTCCCGAAGGACCCAAAGTAGCCTCACTGTGTCGGAGGTGCTCACGCGTCGGCATCGGGTAGGAGATGCTGTCACGGCTGCCGTCTGGAACCACTCGGCAGACACGGTAAGGCCCACTTCTTCCCTCTCACCTGGCCCTGCCGCTGCCCATTTCTCTCCTTTCCCCTTTGTCCCCCTGTCCTGGCCTGTGCGACTTAAGATTACGGTGGGGATGGGTAGCTCAGAAGTGTGGAAAGCAAGGTGAGTCTGCCCTTAAAGAAGAATCAAATACCCGGAAGAAGGCATTTGGTAGAGAGCAGCCTGAATTTCCAAAATCCTCTCCCTGGTTTGTCTCCATTTGTCTTCCTACATGAAGGCCACACAAAAAGGACACAGGGCCTCCATTCTCTTGGTTGGCCAGAGCAGCCAAAGCAGCGCCCCTGCTGGGAACCCTGGGTGAAAGGGGGAAGCCTGGCGTCCTTCTGTGAGCAGAGGGGAGCCGGGAAGTGAGCGCTTGGCTGCCGCAGTTCAGACAGCAGCTCTCCCTCTACTGATTGCACTTTGGGAGGGCCCCAGCAAAACGTTAGAAAGGCGGAAGGCTGACGGCTGGTAGGAGAGCAGTGGAGGAGGAGCCGCCTGAGAGGATGAGGTGCAGGAATGGGATATGGAAGGGAAGGCTTGGGAGCTCCTTGGTGGTTAGTAGGAAAAGACCTGTCCTGCCTGTTGCAGCAGCTTCCTGCCTCCCCCCGGGACGCATGCAGTCTGCACGTGCACAACTCGGACCGGCTCCCACTTAGGGGCTCCTGTGCCCTGCACCCTGCGGGGAGCCTGCCAGCCTGCGGTGGTTTCCGAGGAACTTTGCTGTGGGCCTGTCCTCTCGCTCCCTGTCAGGCTGGAGAGCACCATGGCGGGGGGAGGGAGTCTTCCTTACTCACTATATCGCCCCCCACAGCTCACCTTTGTCATTTATTGGCACAGGAGGAAGGCGACGACTGCACACTCGGTGTCCACAGACGACCGCACAGCGCCCTGGAACGGTCTGACCTGCCCGTGAAGCAGGGGCTGGAGGCTGGGCGAGTTCGGCCCGAGGAGCGGTTCCGGCCCAGCAGGCCCTGCGCTGAGGAAAACTGAGCCAGCGCGGTGCGGCCTTCTGTCTCCTCGGCCCGTCCACCTTCCCGCCTGTGAAGGATCCAAGGCCACTACCCAGGCTCAGCAGCAGGCCTTGGCTGGGAGGCTGGCAGGGAGCTGGGCTGTGGCTCTGGTCATTTTGGCCAGTTGGCCAGAGGGGACCAGAAATGACAAGCTGGACAGAATCCCCCAGGCCCAGCCTTCCCTGATGGATGCATGAGTCCTCTCTCCTTGTCCCTGTCCCCCAGGTAGGAGGGGCCACTGGCCCCCCAATGATGTAGAAACCCCTCATACCCCCGCCACACAACAGCAGCCCCTTCTGTGTGGTTAGCGTTCTGAACTCGTCGCCTCTCCACTTCCAGTTCACTCCTTGTCTGCCCTCGGGGCCTAAGTACCTACCGTCCGACTTAGCAGCCATCAGCTCCATCTGGGGGCTTCCATGCCTTTCCCCTTTCGTTCCTCAGACTTTCCCAGGTCTGTTGCCTGTAAGGGATTGTGGGACTACCCTTTCGGCTGAAGCTTCTCGGACCTGGCCCCCTTGCTGACCGGTTCTCTGGGGGCAGAGCACACGGGTACCCACCTACTGGAATGACACCATCCCTCCTCCACCCCCAGCTCTCTGCTCACCCCCAGGGGCACCTGGCAGTGCACAAGCCTCATGCGTCTCCTTCCTGGGCACCAATAATGCTGCTGGCCACGCCTGCTCCCTTCTCGTGGTGGGAGACTTCAGGCTGACTTCCTTTCCACCTTCGGACACGCCCAGACCAGACTGGGCCTGACCCAGCGTACTCTGCCTTCTAGGAAGCGCCCAGCAAGGGGGGAAGTGGACAGCAGAAGCGATGTCCCTTTAGTCAACTCCACAAAGCAATAGCTCCATGAAAGGCATGGACTTTGTTCCTCCTCCTTCACCCCCATGGAGGAGGTATCGCACTTTACCAAGCTGATCATTCCGACAGGAGTGGGTCCATGATTTCTGCAAACCACCTGTCATGATGACTTCATGGGAGGAAAGGTAACACACGCCCAGCAGGGGCCCAGGTTTATACAATTCAAAATGCAGCAGACTTCAGGAAGCCACATAAATAAAAACTTATCGTAGACCATTCACACGGGAAAGTTAAAAAGAACCATATGTTCTTGACACTGCTTTTTCTGTAGCATTTTCTTAGTTCAGAGAAGGGATCCCCTTTCAAAGGTGACCTTTCTGAAGCAGACACTGTTCCTTCATAGTGAAAGACAGCATTAGACTAGGAGTCAGGAAAGCTGGATTTTCGTCATGACTCTGTACCTTCTGTGTGATTCTGGGCAAATTTTTGTCTCCCTAGGGCCTCAGTTTCCCTATCTGTAAAATGAGTTCTTTGAAATGGTTTCTGAGAGCCCTCAATCTGGCATTCTAAGAGTCTTCCCTCCCACTGCCTTTGATTGCTTTCCAGGGCCCTTATTCTTCCCTGTTTCCTCATGTTTTAAATGTCATGAGGTTGAGCTCAGAGACGCTCCCTTGGCCTCGTTTTTCCAGCCTGTAAAATGAAGGGGTTAGATTAGGGTCTCCGGGCCCGTTCCGGCACCAACCTTGCCCAGTGCCACACAGTATCTCCTGGCTCCCAGGCCAGGGACTTCCTGTCACACAGGTTAGTGTGTCCTGTTCCCATGCGGAGCCGTCTTCCCTGCCTTCCCTCAGCGTGGGAACCAGCGCCCGTCCTGCCCTTGTCTGCATCAGACCTGGCAATCCCAGAGGCTCGGGGAGCACCTACCTTACCTTCAGGGACAGGAACGTTTTGCTCGTATTTCCATTTGCTGGAGTTTTGCCAATCTAAGGGCATTGTCATGGGCTTGCCTTTCCTTCACATTGCTGCCTCAGATGTTCAACTTCAGATGCTGTTTTCAAAATCTCTTCCTGCTGCTTCTGGTCACTGGCCAGAAACTAGCTTGCTCAAGACTGCAACCTCTCACTTCCAGACTCCCTGCCACTGTTCACTGGTTGGCAAACCTGAGTCGAAAGGAAGCTGAGCTCTGGTGGCCAACTGAGGGCATGGGAAACTGTGGCTCGTCTCTGCTGGTGGGAACCGAAGGGCACCGAGCTGACCGAGGTCTCGCCAACAGCTTGTCGTCTCCGGGCGTCAGAGCCCTAGATCCTGGTGCTGTAGCTCCTGGTGCCAAAGTCTGGGTCTTCCCACATCTCGGCAGCACCGACACCTGCCACTGCCCCAAACACTCTAGGAAGAGGGACAGCTGGGGTGCCCTCTTGCTGGGGCGATCTTAAAACCTGAGTGCAATAGGGTGTGATTGTAACAGTTACTTCAGGATAAGTATTTTGTTTTCATCTGCACACTTGCTAGAACCGCTGTAAAATAGATATTAAGAAATGTCATCAGTATTGCAGAAAACCCCATTGGAAATAGCCAGTGAAGGCTGGAGGCTCAACTCCCTTGGGCTTCTAATGGCTGGCAAGGCTGGCTCTCAAATTCCAAAGTTGAAAGGCATGTTTCTGAAAAGCAACCTAGGTGTAACCACCTGGACCTAGCCTCACCCTCGGGGTCCTGGAGGAAACTTCCAGTTAAAGGGGAGACCTGGGAGTTGAAAAGTTGTCTAATCAAGCCAAATATTCCGTCCCGGCCAATAAACCCATTTTGGTGACAAGCCTCTTCTGCAGCTGGGTCCTAACTCTGAATCTTCCTGGCAGGTGTGGCTGTGGGAAGGTTCCTAGTGGGAGTGGGGAGCCTAGCACTCGGTTGGAGGAAGTAGCGCTGGCTAAATGCCAGGAGCTGGGCTCTGCCAACTGCGGCCGCCTGTGTCTTGCCACTCGGGTACTAAAAACCACCGGAGAAAGCTGCAGGGATGGAGCGGAAGGAGGCCATGGCTGGTTTGCATGTGAGGGGCAATGAAACAGCTGTGGTGTGGGTTAAAGGGATTCGCAGTGGGGCCGGCCAAGCACTCCAGCCTTGGCCTCAGGCAAACTTGCACAGAAATCCCTCTCCTGGGGTGTGGGAGGGTCTATATTGATCTGGGGTTGTCATCCTGGGGTAGTTGTAGTTCTTTACGTTTAGTGGGTCAGTGCCAAGTGCTACCGCTTCCAGTGAAGGAGTAAGGACCCAGCCTCCAGTCCGCAGCTGCCTTTGTTGGTGTGGGGTTTTTTTTGTTCGAGACTGCTTTGGAAGAGCTGCTTTTTAGGGATTATCTTTTAAATACCCCGAGTGGGGAACAGGGTTCGCCTCAAAGCCTCACCACCAAGATCATAGGAAAGGGGCCCTATTTTCCTGCTGCTTCACAGCTCAGAACATGTACTGAATGGAATGTATTTTTAAGAGAATAAAGTCTATTTTTTTGTATTTTAAAGATTGGGAGGGCTAGGGAAGTCGCCCTCAAATAAACTGTACTGCATTTTAGGCCCCTTGGTTAAGGGGCGTCAGTATCTGTCGGTCAGCACACCTACTTGCTCAGGCAAGTGCTCGGGTCTCACCCCTGCCCCTTCGCGTCTCGGTGCAGCAGCTTCTCCCACATTCCTGCTCCAAGCATGGGACCAAGGAGGCCGGACCCTGTGGATGGAAACAGGGCAGAGCCAGGAGCAGTGACTCCGGGCTCCTTGGGTGCATGTGTCTAGTGGAAGCTGCCTGTCTGCATGTACCCTCTGGCTCCAATGCGGTCTGTGGCTCTGCAGCACAGTGTGTAACCAATAAAGCTCCCTCGTTTCCATGTGCTCTGTGTGAGTCGGTGATGTCGTTTTTGTTGATGTCATCTGTTCATATAACTGTTTTCTTTTCCATGCACTGGTGCAGCTAGTGTATTTCACTGTAAGGGCTGGAAACAGCTGAGGCTTAGAAGAGAGGCCATGCCCTGAACCCATCACTGAACTGGAGTTAGTCACGTAGCAGCTATTTCATTGCTGCGTTTTGTTTTCAGGTTTGTTCTCCCACGAAACAGTGTCTTGAGGTACCTATGCCATCTACTTAAAATCAAAAACTTTTAAAAGCACTTACCACTGGATCAGACACCTTAAGCCCCGAGGTCACATCAGTGGCAGAGTTGGCTCCACGGTCCACACGCTTCCCACGTGCCCTGCTCTTGTGAGCACATTTTCCCCATTGCTGTCACTCATTCCAAGACTAAGGGGAAAGCCCTCTCCATCTTCATCTTCCAGCCAGACCACCAACATAATGTCCTTTAAATCTTACTGAGAATAAAACCTCATTTAGGGAAAAGAACTGTTAAAGTAAACTGTGATTTCCAGAAGCAGATTACATAAATACTTGTGTTGATAGTAAGAGTCTGTTAAGAGCCTCTGGGAAGGAACAGGTGTGCTGTTACCTTACATGGCAAAAGGGACTGCAGATGTGATGGAGGATTTTTGAGACGGGGGAGGCTAGACCTGGCTGGGCCTTAAGTGAAATCACAAGTACCCTTGTAAAAGGGAGACCGAGGCAAGTCGACTAGAACCCGAGGTGATGAGGGAAGCAGAGATTGGCGTAACATGCTTTCAAGGTGGAGGAAGGGACCACAAGCCGAGAATCCAGTCAGCCACCAGAAGCTGAAGAAGGCGAGGAACTGGACTCTTCCCTCAGAGCCTGCTCTGGCCATCGGTTACAGCAGCGATGGGAAATGAACACACCAGTGAAGTTACCCAAAGCCTCGAGCTGCCCCTCAGGGAGCAATTCCCAAACCTTTATATCCGTACCTTGGACAGAAGTGGCAAGTTAGCACAGCCATGGAGGGAATGTAGAGAAGGAAGCCCGATGGTCTGCCAGAGAGGCCTACCCAAACACTGCCGTCTCGCTTTATCTCAAAAATGCATTCTGAGTTTCCCTGTCTCCATATGCTCGACCTACGGCTTCTCCCTTGGGCGCACTCACCCCACACACCGGGAAGCCCATCGCTTCTGACTGACCAAACCATGTTTCTCCTTTATATAAACATCTTCCTTAGGCAAACTCATACGTAACTAACCCTAAGGGGAAACAAGAAAAGATAGGACTAATTTTATATGAACTTTTATTCTCAAAATATAAAAAAACTACCACACCCCGAGACTGGACGTTCTCCCACAGCACTTCTTGCCCATCTTGATGAAGAACGCAGACTTCCAACTAAAGGACAAGTGCCTCCCTCGCTCTCAGTCACTCGAAGGAGGCGACGTCCCTGGCCACTGGCCGATCGGGAGCTCCAGCAGCTGACCCGGAGCCCAGACGCAGGGCCAGTTCCTCAGGAAGCTAGTATTGCTAGAACGTGGCTCACGTAGCAAAAGACACGCACATAGCCCTCTTCCCTTGGAACGCATGTGGCTCAGATGCTTGGGGACTGCTGTGCAGGGACGCCTGGCGTGGCCTGGCGAGGCAGCGTGTACATGGCTCCCAGGAACTGGTCTGCAATCCTGCCTGCCTCTCGAAGCCCACTCAGCAGAGCACCATGGACTGTGGCTGGGTAGTTACGGATTGTATGTTCTCCAGCAAAGAAGAGTCGTGGAATTGGCTAGTTGAGGAAAAAAATGAAGAGAAAATCAGCAGCAGGTTGCAAAACATACCTTTACTCTTGTGTTTGAAAATGTCCCTGATCAGCAGGCACTGTCCCAGAACTGACAAGTAGAAAAAGGGGACAATAAAACTCAGGCCAGGGCCGGCCGAGTGGCGCGGTGGTTAAGCACTGGCTTGGGAAGCCAGTGGCCCCGGTTCGGTCCCACATGTGAGGGCCAGTGACACTGCCCTCAAAAAAAAAAAAAAAACCTCAGGGAAGCCTAAGTTCCGGAGTGATGCTCAGCTGAATCTTTTCTTGTTCATCAGTTTAACTCGGGGGGTGCCCAGTTCTAAAGCTGCCTCTGCCTCGTGCAGTACCTGCTGGGGGCGCCTTGAAGACTCGGAAGCGGAGGACACAGCATTAGTCCTCAGGACGGCGTTTGCCGCTCAGCTCTGAGCAGGCCTTGCCACAGGGTCCTGAGAACACACTCCTGTGGAGCAGGGTCTGGCATCGGCTAGAAGGACCCAAGGTGATTTCTAAGGTGATTTCTTAGGGCCACACCCTTGAGGCCCCTGGTGACTGGGACCCTACAACAATCCTAGGAGCCACAACAAAATGGGAGTAGCATTAAAAATGGTTTTGTTTTTGTTTTATAGGGCCAAAAATCTGAATAAGGAACAAGTTATTAACTGGTTTCTACTCTGGACTCTTCCGTTCTGAACACAGACTACCTGGGTTTACAAAACCAAAATGTGAGAAATCTGACAAACGATACTGCTCCTCCCTTTTCATCTGCTTTGGATTACTTAAAAGGGTCCAAGGACAGAAGGACTAAAATCGAAAAAAATCAGTGGCATCATTTTTACCCTGAGATTCTGGGGTACTGGCTTTTTCTCAAATAAGCACAGGTACAGTCAGTCAGTTTCTCACCTGTGGGGCACCTGGAATTGAGGGGCCGGGAGTGATTGGCTGAGCCATTAAATCATAGTCGTTTCCAGATGATCCTGCGGCTACGTAGGAATAGGAGCCCCGGGCCCAGGGATCAGCACGCCAGCGAGACACCACAGTTTCCTTGGGCTAAAGAAAATCATGAGCAGGAGTTAATACTGGACACAAGGCCAAAGCTAGACACAAAGTCATTTGTGAAAGGTGGAAAAGCGGTGGTGAGTGGGGATACAAGAGAGAGAGAGACAACGGACAGGAGAGTCAGCCACTGATGAAGGCCGCTGCTTTCACACACAATAACGCCAAATGCCTCCTTGACTGAATCCAGAGGTCTTTTCAGGACTCGACCTCAATTCTCTTTTACAAACTCAAATGAAGCATTAATATGCCTCCTCTCAAAAGAATCATAAGGGTCCAAATGGGTTTGAATAGGCCTAAAGAACAGAACAAATCCCCACAAGATTCTCCTAAGAATTCCCTGAGGGAGTTTGACCACTTGCTCTGAAAAGCAGGGAGTGCTAGGATTTCCACAGGTAGACAGCTGACTAAACAAGCCAACAGGGCCGGCCAAGTGGCGCGTTGGTTAAGAGCTGGCTTGGGACACCAGCTCGGTTTGGATCCCACATATGAGGGCCAGTGACACTGCCCTCTACAGCTAACAACAGCTCCACCAGGAGCTGGGCTGTGCGAGCCCCGGTGACGGTGTAGGCTGCAGCCCCTGCTGCAGTGGGCTGCCATGGGCTACAGTAAGTGGCTGGCAGCCGGTGTGAGGCCAAGAGCCATTGTGAGCGGCCGTCCAGAGGCCGGCAACTGATCTGTCTCACCCAAGAAGAGCGCAATGACGATACCAACATGGTCCAGTGAAGCAACGTCCTCCGCAACTAGACTGAAGAACAAAAGGACAGCAACTTGTCTGTTCCCCTCCCCCAATTCCCCAATAAAAATCTTAAAAAAAAAAAAGGCAGACAAATGCAGCAAATAGCGTTCTCAATGCCCCAGCACGTGTACTAGGGGCTTTTCCAAATCCCACTTACAGCGTGAACTTCAAACAACCTTCATGTAAACCCCGCACACACTTCTCAATTGTGGCTGAAACTCCTGTGCTGTTTCATCTGACCCGAGGTCCCCGCCCGTCTGCTTACCTGGGGCACTGCACTGCTACCAAAAATGCCTTTGAGAATGGCCAGGCATCGGCCAACAATCACATCGTCACTTATGTTTTCCATGATGCCAGCGGCTTCTCCTGCTACGAGTGCCAACAGTATTGGAGCTAGGGAAACAGAAAGGACAGAGCTAGGGTTTTCCTACAGACTTTTCTCGAGAACCTTCTTAATGGGCCACACGTTATTCCAATGACCAGTAGATAAGGGAGCTGGCAAATGACAGTGAGTGTCATGTGACTCATGCCCACCACTGCTTGTGATTTGGTCAAATAGGAAGTCCTGAAGATACAATTTCAGACCTTGTTAACAAAAGACAAGCATCCCTAAATTGAGGCAAAGAATTCTTGGCCCTGCTATCCTTTAAGCTCTTCCCAGACCCCTCTCATACATTACTTTTACCCATACATTTGGTGAATATTTATGCAACAGGCTTATGTGATAGGCGCAGTGCTAGGTTGGGGATATGAAAGCTATAAAAAACTAGACTATATACTCCATAGGTCAACAGGTAATCACAGGCACATAATTATGAACTGTGGCAGAAGTTAGGAAGACAATCAGAGAAAAGAATACAGGGACTTGATTTGAGGAAGCGGAGGCATGTGTGTCTGAAGTCCTCTATGAAAGAGAGACATTTGGGTCAAGGCCAGAAGGCTGGGCAGAGTGCCATGTCGGGAAAGAGAGAAACGCACCCCCGACCCAGGCTACAGGACATGCAGAGGCCCTGCAGCAGAAAACAGCATGGTGCGTCCCGAGATTGTAGGAGAGCAGACACGTGCCTGTGGGCCAGGGAGTGGGGACAGGTAGGGGACATTGAGGAAGCTGAAGAAGCAGAGAAGGGCTAGATTATGTGGGCCTCATAGTGGTCACGAGAAAGCACTGGAAGACAGAAGCAGGGACAGCAGTCAGTGGCTGCTGGCAATTGAGCGGGTAAAAGGAGAGTGGCTTGGACTGGGAGGTAGGGGGTGGGAAGAATAGGTGTCAGAGCGACAGGCTGGCACTGATAGGCCCCGATGCCAGGATGGCGAAAGGGAAGCAGCGCTCAGCTGCGTCAGAGAGCAGTGTGCTCAGGGAACAAAGTGCCTCGCTGCACAGTCCGTGGCCCTGGCCGTGGGAAGGGTGTTTCCACATCAGGCGGTAAGGAGTGATGGAAAGAGCTGGGGGCGGGTCCCACTGGCTGGCTGATGTGTCTGCTCGTCAAAGCCACACCCCTGCACACTGCTGCATGCATGATGTCTTACATTCTTCTCCGGGAACGAGGCAGGCTCTAAATATACTTGTTTTTAAAGTTCTAGAGGGGCTGGCCGAGTGGCACACTGGTTAAGAGTTGGCCTGGGACGCCAGCTCTGAGCAGCAGGGCACTGGTTTACGCTGCGTCCTCTACAGCTAAGATGGTGAACAGCTCCACCTGGAGCTGGGCTGCCGTGAGTCGCCAGTGGCCCCTGCTACAGTGGGCTGCCATAGGCTACAGTGAGTGGCCGGCAGCCAGTGTGAGCGGCTGGCAGCCGGTGTGAGCTGCCAAGAGCCGCTGTGAGCGGCCGCCCAGAGGCTGGTGACCCATCTGCCTTACCCGAAAAGAGAGCAATGATGATACCAACATGGGCCAGTGAAGCAACATCCTCCACAACTAGACTGACGAACAAAAGGACAGCAACTTGTCTGTTTCTCTCCCTCATTCCCCAATAAAATCTTTAAAAAAAAAAAACCCAACAAAAACACTGTTAAGGGAGGTATTTTTCTAAAGCTCTTGATCAGATTAAGAGCAATCCAATCAGAGAAGGAAGTGTAATAGGAAGTAGGAGTTTGATGAATACATTCTAAGGGAAATGATGAAAGTTTCAGGGGCAAGTTAGATACCGAAGTCTGAGAATGAGGAATCCCAGCTTCCCTGCCAGGAAGCCTCCTTGCGCGTGGCCCTCCTGGCTGATTCCTCCTTTTGTTTTTTTCTTTGGCAGCGTCCTGGGCTCTCACCCTCCTTATGGCCCTGTCCTGACACTGCCTGGATCGCCCCCCAAGTCAGCTGTGAGCTCCTTGAAGGCAGGCTCCCCCACCCCCAGCCCCTATAAGGGATTTCAGGAATTGTCTGTTAATGAAAAATTAAGACATGTATTTGAGAGAACACAGAATACTCCTAATTCTCTATTCCCAGAAGGCTATGATACGAAAAGATTACAGCGAGAAAGCAGTTTACCTTTATAGAGGTTCCAGAAGAGGAAGAGCTCACCCCTGCTGGCCGTCGTGCTGCCCACGTGCCCGAACAGATTGACACTTGGATCCCAGAACACCCGGTCAAAACACAACACCACCTGGCATGAAAATGGCGGCACGTGAGCTGGCGCCGGCTCGGAGAACGTGGCGTTAAGTATAGCTGTGCCCCAACAGGAAGTACTTCTTCCTCTGACCTTAGTCAAGTTTCTTCTAATCTACTCTCAATATAAACCCAGAGATCCCTAGTATAAACTTATTCCTTAGGATGACATTTTGAGCTCTTTTTATCGGTTTGGGTTTGTGACGTAACCCAAAGACTAAGTTCTCAGGGAGACTTTATATTATAATCACTAGGCAATGAAGTGAAGGAATAGACAGACCTCACGCTGATGTCCGAGAGCAGAGCAAACGTATCGAAGTGCAAAGCCCTCTGCTCGCCGGATGGAGGCCGGCCAGCCGGATCTGCACAGCGGGGGCACACGTGCCGAGGGCAGTTACCTTGTTGAGGTTGCCAAAGCCCATCCTCTGGACTGCAGATGTTTTCCACTCAGGAAGAGGCGGCACAAACTGAACAGCGGGTGGCTGCTGCTTCAACACCCCCAAGGGGAGGGTACAGAGAACCGCATCGCACTTATAAATAAAGGTCTGGCTCGTGGAACGGGTGTTCACAGCTATCACTTCACATCCTAAAGGGGTTCAAGGGAAAAGACTAGCTGGTGACAAGGATGGTACTGCTAAGGGTAGGGAGCACTGTGCAAACACGATCCATATGCTACCCCAGTTCATTGTTCGTGCATGTCTATGAAGTTGGCCTATTCATTCTACAGAACAGGCAGAGGTGAAGTAACTTGTCAAGGTCACACAGGTAACAAGTGCCAGGATTCAAACCCTAACTGTCAACTTCGGAGTCCTTGATTTTCACCACTGCTCTATCCTACCTGCCTGGTACACTAATCTTCTGGACTAGTAAAAAGACCTGATCAGCCGGCCGAGTGGCTCAGTTGGTTAAGAGCTCCCTCAAGAGTGCGAGCTGTGCTCTGAGCAACAGGGTCGCCAGTTCGATTCCCGGCCCGAGCTGAGCTGCCAATAGGTGGCAGGATGGCTCAGCTAAAATAAACAAAAAAAAACAAAAACAAACAAAAAAAAACAGAGTAAAAAGTCTGTCCAAGCAGAACCATTTGTGGGGAGGTGCTCGCTCACTAAGGACCGGAGAAGGAGGTCCGGAGGCTGTGATGCAGGCCTAGGGGCTGCCGCTCTGAGCTGTGGAGCAGTGATGCTCCGCCTGGCAGAGCATGACTGCACTCAAAGGTGACCACAGAAAGGCACTGAAAGTGGTTAATGCTATTTTTCATTTGTGCTTTTTTTTTGAGGGCAGTGTCACTCGCCCTCATATGTGGGACCCGAACCGGGGCCGCTGGCTTCCCAAGCCAGCGCTTAACCACTGAGCCACTCGGCCGGCCCTCATTTGTGCTTTTTTTCTTCAGTAAATGCCTGTTTATATAATTTCAAAAGTATATATAAAGAGTATGAGCACTCAGGACATGCCCATTTTCTAGGGCCACACAGAACTAGGGAAAACGACACAAAGCTATTCTCACTGTTCACCTGCCTGTAAATGGCTATTTCAAAGCTGCAGACCTTCTCAACACCATCAGCTAGAAGCTGCCTCCTAAACGGAAAATGGCTTCAGTTCAGTGGTTATAAAAAAAATATTCGTGGTGATCTCTGAAACTATAGAAAAGGAGTCACTGAGGCAAGACTGGTGGCCGAATCTCCACATGTAGTGAGGGCCTCACAGATAGAAGGGATTAGTTACCATAAGGAGCTCAAGACTATTAATTCCAAAGGTGGGTGGACAACGGGGTGTCTGCACCCCACATTCAATATACCTGTAACCAGCAATGAGCTCTGAGCCCACTGCCATAGGAATCACAGGAATTCCATCTCTGAGTGAACTTACTAGCAGGACTGCCCCTAAAACTGGTGCTGCTTGAGTCGTTAGCTCACAGGAATAGAAAAGCCAGAATGGATCCAAAGACCAAGAGACAGATGGTGAAATACAGGGGTGGATCCCACTGGAGCCCAGGGGCCAAAATCCTGGTATTTTAGAATATACTTAGCGGGCCGGACGAGTGGCGCAGTTGGTTAAGAGCTGGCTTGGGATGCCAGCAGCCCTGGTTCAGATCCCACATATGAGGGCCAGTGACACTGCCCTCTACAGCTAACAACAGCTGCACCTGGAGCTGGGCTGTGCGAGCCCTGGTGTGGTGTGGGCTGCAGCCCCTGCTGCAGTGGGCTGCCATAGGCTACAGTGAGCGGCTGGCAGCCAGTGTGAGCTGCCAATAGCCACGGTGAGCAACCATTCAGAGACCGGCGACCAATCTGCCTCACCCGGGAAGAGTGCAATGATGATACCAACATGGGCCAGTGAAGCAACATCCTCCGCAACTACACTGAAGAACAAAAAGACAGCAACTTGTCTGTTCCCCTTCCCTGGTTCCCCAATTAAACAAATAAAAAATAAAAAAATAAAAAAGAAAACAAAACAAAAGGAAATTCCAGTAAATAAATAGAGGAAAAAAAAAAAAAAGAATACACTTAGCAAAATTAGATCCAAACTCACTGGCTGTTATAATACCAAACCAGTTCATGCACAAATTGGAAACTAAAACTTGCCTTAATTTTCTGATTTATGCAATGATGGGATTAGAACCTCCAAAGACTCTATGGGCTCAATCCTTTTGTAAACACAATTTTTTTTTGAATTTAAGAGTCACAGTCTGTCTATAAGACACTCTCTATCAGGAAATGTTACCTAATATTTTTTCTATAGGTCAAACTCAACAGTACTGTGTTGCAGAGACAGAGATTTCTCTGACCAGTAAAGAGTGACGCACCTGAGGCTGTGTAGCGAACCTGCCGCACTGCTGTATTCAATTTAATGTCCAGGCCTTCGGCCAAAGCCACAGGTACACACGAGTAGCCATTCCTCACTGTCAGGTGGCTGCCAGTAAACTCAAAGTCATCATCCTGAAGTGGAGGGAAAAGGACATATTTTCACATTTTCTTAATTTGTATCATTTATACTGAGTTCTAAAAAATAACACTAAAATCACCACCTTATGGAAACTGTAAATGCTAAGACAGAAGTTAAAAGAATAATAATCACTAGTATTCAGCTACAGATGCCCCAGGAAACTGAAGGGAAAAGAAAAAAATGCCAGGATGTCCACAATGGCTATTGTGAGGCAGTGAGATTAGCGCAGTTTCTTTTTTCCCTAGCGTTTTTATCATCAAATCAGACTGTTCATGGGGGGTGGGAGAGGGAAGGATGCCGATTCAGTGAACTCAGGCAATCAGACAGCAAAAAAGTTTGGCTTTTGAATGCATTACAGAGTTGGTAGGATATCAGATTCACCATCCTAATTACATTCTCTTTTACTGAAGAGCAAAATCAGTTTTTATTCCTTAAACTTACAGGTTTTAAAGTTGAAGAGGACTTCCAAAACTGAAGTCAAAGTAGACAAAGGCAATCTAGGATTAAAAAGGCTGGCCCAACATAATCCATATATAGTTTAAAAAAAAAAAAATCAAGATTTGGCCTGGAAAAATTCCCTAATCTTATTTCTTTGAATTTACTGAAAAATTTTCTATATAAAAGGAACTTTTGAAGGCTAGTCACTATGTCTAATTTCACGAAATTCCTGGGGAAAACATCACAATTCTTAGGAATCAGATAAAAATACTAGGCAAGCAGCGAAACTCGCCACTTAGTGCCTGACTCATCAACTTCCACACACAGATCAGTTCCAACACCCACATTCAAAATTCAATATGATTACAAATGGATACATACTGAAACTTCAAACTGTAAATCAGTGACGAGGAAGAGTCTAATTTAGTAATTACATGAAAAACCCATAAAGAAACTGGGAATTCGTTAAGATTTTTATCACTTACAAGTCCAATCCGCCCTGTAATTCAAATACTAAAGATCAAGGTATAATCTAAAGATTTCTAAGAAGTCAAAATCTCACCAGAAAAATGTATAATTAAAAAGAAAATATGTAAGTAAAAATACAATATTTATTTTTGTACAGTCTTAGGTCCGGCCAAAGGCTTATATTTAGAGATTAGCCATTCAATATCTAAGAAGCCTTGTGACTTCTCACCAGCTGAAGAGTAAATCACAATGAAACTACTTAAGAATAATGTAACAAAAGACGTGTAAGACCTGTACACTGAGAACTATAAATATTACTGAGCTATATTAAAGAAAACCTAAATAAATGGAGAGATATGTCACTACTGAGGATTAGAAGACACTATATTAAGATGACAATCCCCCTAAATCAATCTATACACTCAATGCATTGTCACTTAAAATCCAAGGAGGTATTTTTTGTAGAAACTGATAAGCTAATTCTAAAATTTTTTATGGAAATACAGAAGACGAAAGACAGCCAAAACAATTTCAAAAAAGAACAGAGGAGAACTTACATGACCTGATTTCAAGACATACTATAAATCAACAGTAATCATGACAGTGTGACAGCAGAATATGGACAGACAGATAAATGAACAAAGATAACTGCAAACAGACTCATACATGGTCAGCTAATTTTCAACAAAGGTGCCAAGACAAATGAAGAAAAGGGATGGTGCTAGATTAATTAATTAGACAACCATATGGAAAAATATGAACCCTACCCTCACCTCTCACTATATACAAACATTAACTCAAAACGGATCATAGCCCTAACATAAGAGCTAAGTCCATAAAACTTCAGGAAGAAAACTGGAGAAAATCTTTACAACCTCGGATTAGGCAAAAAATGTTCAGGATACAAAAAACACAAAGCCTAAGAGTTACTAAAATAGGGTTTCATAACATTAAGAAGTTTTGCTCTTTGAAAGATACCATTTAGAAAATGAAAAAGCAAGCTGCAGACTGGTAGAAATATTTGCAAAACATAAAATCTGACAGAGAAATTGTATTCAGAATTTAAAGAACATAATAAACTCTCACAATTCAACAAGAGGCCCAGATTTTTTAAATGGACCAAGGATCTGAAGAAACTTTTCATCAAAGAATTGACATATGAATGGCCAATAAGTACATAAAAAGATGGTTCACACCACCAATCATCAGGAAAATGCAGGTTAAAACCACACCCGTTAGAATGGCTACAGTTTTAAAAACTGGCCAGACCAAGTATTAGTGAGGATGTGGGACGACAGGAACGTCCATACACTGCTGGTAGGAATGCTGTGTGGAAAACAAACCAGTTTGGCGGCTTCTTATAAAGCTTTACAAATCTTCCTGTAAGACCCAGCAATTTTACTCCTAGGTATTTATCCAAGAGACAAGACATGAATTTTCATACCAGCTTCAATCATTTAATGGGAACAACCCAAATGTCTACCAATGCACCAGTGAACGCACAATCTGTGGTGTGCCCACACAATGGAACATTACTAAACGATACAAAGGAACAAACTACTGATATATACAATGAGGAATCTCAAAAACTTCTGCTAAGTAAAAAGTCGCACACAAAAGGCTATACTATATATTGCATGATCATCTACTGCATGGCTCAATATATATAACAATTCTAGAAAAAGCATAACTGTAGTGACAGAAAGCAAACCAGTGGTTGTTAGGGCCAGGAGCAGGAGAGCTGAGGAATGACTGCAAAGGGGCAAGGGGGCTCTTCTAAGGCTGGCGAAAATGTCCTGTATCTTGATTGTGGTAATGGTTCATGACCATATAAGTTTAGCAACACCAAATGGTTCATTTAAAATAGGTGAGTTTTACCGCATGCAAATTATCTCTCTTAAGAAAGCTGTTTAAAAACACATACAAATTAAGTCTCTCTTAAGGGCCCTCTCAAAGATACGTGCAACAAATAAATGATAAAGGAATTTTACCTGATCCCAATGTTTAAGTGAGAGCGTGGAAAGAGGTGTGGCATTAGCAAATTCAAGATTTGCAAAATGCCAATCAAGTATTTGTCTGTCTCTTGACGAGAGATATACATCACTGCAAAATGAAAACAAAGGAGCACAAGGTTTTTAAAGGACTTTACTATTATTCTCAATGGGCTGGTGTGGATGGTTGCGTTAACTGCATGGGACCTTAAATGTGGGACTGTGCCTTATGTGAAGAAATTCTAAGTCAAAAAGTGGAACCTTAGTTGTCTTATTAACCCCTTTACTCCTGAACAGTGCCAAGCTCACTACATAAAGCAAATTACAATCAGGCTGCATTTGTCTGAGAGAGAAAAAAAAAAGACTTCTTCATACTGTTATGTTGCATTATAAAAGCATATTCGTTGTAAAAATTTGGTTTACATTTTTAATAAAGCATGGACTTTTTAACGCAAGAATGGGTAGCATCCCTGACTACAGAACAGAGTAGACAAATATATGTGGAGGCCAGATGCAACACGGAACACACAGTATCAGCATATAAATACTCAGTTAAAAATCCAATGGAAACTAAGTGTAACACTTTCTGGGTCGCCAAAATTGTGGAAATTTAAAGCAATACCACCTTCTACTTAGAGAAGACAATTTTCATTTACTACATTTTTATTACATGTCAGATTTTACTACATTTTTATTCACGTTTTTGAAGATAGAAAGACTATCTTCAAAAAAAATGTATTTAAGTACTTAGGATACTCTTGCACATTAAAATATAAGACGGGGAAAGTTAGGAACCTGATAAGCACAGCTGACTACTGAACAACGCAGGTTAAGGGCGCTGACCACCCCCGCCCCCATGCAAATAGCCGGTATACTCGTAGTTTTGATTCCCCAAAATTTAACTACTAATAGCCTACTATTGACCGGAAGCCTCACCAATAACAAATATCCGATAAACACATATTCTGTAAGTTATGTGTATTAAATAATTATGAGAAAATACATATATTTTATATAGTCATGACATATTTTTTCTTAATTTTTTTGGTATTTCTAGGCTACATGGTTATCTGCAAGTATCTTCAACCTGTCACAAATCTATACAAATTTTTCCACTATATTTACCGAAAGAAATCAACCTATGAGTGGACTCATGCAGTTCAAACCTGTGTTGTTCAAGGGTCAACTGTCCACATGCACAGATATCTTCCATTCATTAACCAATTTAAAATCCATTCACCGAACACAGAAGTCCATGGTGCTTTACAATTTTCCCTCTCAATCTAACAGAAAAACAGTAAAAGCTATCCCTCCGAAAATTTGTATGCTTTTCTTACCTTGGGGGATTGGCTTCCAATTCTTGAAGTTTTTCTTCTAGCTTTCCTTGTGTTTCAGCTAATTCATCGTACTCCTGATAAGATTAAGAGAACCAGGTTGATTGGGATATGTCAAAGACCCACTCAGTCATTCATGCCACCAAGTGGAAGGCCTGGAGCTCATCCATGTCCCGGTGTATCTACAAGTGTCTCAGCTTAAGGCTAGGTCAGGGCTCAGGGGTGGTTGTTCTTGGAGACAAGTTGCACTGTGAGCCTGGAATTAAGACTGGGGGTGGTGGGGCATGAAAAAGAATAGCAACTACCACTTCCTGTGCATTTACTGGGTCCCTAGCAAGGAATGATCACTGTAGATCCTCTACAATGAGGTATGAAGGAGCCCAAGGTCACATGCCTGGGAAATACTAAGTGACTGTTTTCAACCAGGCAGTACGACTCCAAATGACTCTGGAGTCCATGTTCATTATCATTATTCTAAACTCTCAGGGATAAAGTATGATAGAGGGCTAAATGAGACATAAGTAAGCTAAAGGATGAGATTGTGAAAACAAGAGAGGAATTCTGCAGAAAAGGCAACCTCAAAATTAACGCATTAAGTCCCCATGGCTCCTGTGTACCAAACCCTCTTCTTGCCACTGCAGGCACCTGGGAATGGCTACTGGCTCTCTCTCGCAAAGCTTCTCGGATCAGTACTCCCTCTCAGGATGCCACGTAAAGCCGCCTGGGCATGTAAGCAGACCTCACCTTGCACAGGGCAGTCAGGTCCCTGTGTTTACTTTTCACTAGGAACTCAGCAGTGATGTCGCGGGGTGGCTTGACTTCAGATGCTTCTTTGTATTGCTGATGGAGTTCTTTAATTTTCTCTTTCAAATTTACCATCTAAGAGGGAGACATACAAATTTACCATTCCAGATAGCAATGTAATTCGTCTCCAAATTACATGGTTTGGCTGCTCCCTAAACTGCTATTATACCAAAACAGGGTTACAGGGCAAGGGCTTGGAGTTCTTACATACCTCATCTACATCATGACGTTTTACAATAGGAGAAAAGTCCTGTATGGCTCAACACAGAGGCATCACTATCAGATAGATAAGACTGGCTCTGTCTTCCAAAACAAATGGCAGGACTAGGAGTGTCCCATTACTTAAAAACACACACACACACGCGCACATTAATGTTCAGGAAAAACAAACTGCCACCAATTTAACTTAAACTTGTCTTGGGAAACAAATTGTCATGATTTGTTTTATTAAATAGATAAAAGGTGAAATCCTCACACAGAGGACCTTAAGGAACCATTCTTAATGTTCGTTTTGTCAGGTTTCTAGCGATGCTACACAGGACTGTGACGGTGAAAGCCTAAGACGGGGCCCCCAGCTCGCTTGCAGCTGGCCATTCTCATTCCATTCACACCACAACCATGAAGAAGGAGCGCAAGCCGGAGCCCCTTCACCTGACAGGGTGAAGGAAGGAGGCACAGCGCGAGTGAGGCAAGAAGCTGTCACAGGAGGCACCCAAGTTTGCATTAAAGCTGTCCGCAGGGGCTGCCCTGCTTCATGCTGTCGCCCTAAGCTGGTGCTATGTTGGCAGCTGGCAGGATGGTTTCCTAGTCTGGAGCCAGGCCTCTGGAGGATGGTGGTCAAGAGCCCTCAACAGATATACCATTGGGGAATGGTATTAGCACAAGTGAAATAATCATGGCAATGAATTATGGTCCTGGCTGCTGACCTACTGTCAGTAGGAACTTGACCCCAGGACAGCTGATTTCCCTCTCATGCTTCTAGAATTCGGCAGAGGGCACAGGGCCAGCTTTGCAACAGCCAAAGAGAACCTGACACAGGGAAGATCTATTTCCCCTGGCAACGAATTTACCAATAATGACATACTGAAGACTAATACATAAAACAGTGCCTTTTGCTAGTCACTGCTTTCTTAAGAATAATAAGTCCTGGTGCTTTTAAAATTCCAAAATTAAAGGCTTCGCAACCCCCACCCCCCATCCCATTGATGTATCATCAGCAATGAAGAAATTCACCT
This sequence comes from Aselliscus stoliczkanus, assembly GCA_033961575.1. Taxonomy (NCBI): domain Eukaryota; kingdom Metazoa; phylum Chordata; class Mammalia; order Chiroptera; family Hipposideridae; genus Aselliscus; species Aselliscus stoliczkanus. Next base: position 167,051,315 of record CM066730.1, read on the forward strand.
TATTAAGAAGTTCTTTCAATTCCTCCTGAGTTTTCACTATCTTCTTCCAGTGTTCAATTTGCTCATCTTTGACGTGCTTTTCTTGTAACCTGAGAGAGACAATACATAAGCCCTGGTCACACAGCCAGCTTGGGGGCACAAAACAGGTGTCCAGCGAAAACATTCAAGGGTATCAAGGCTCACTGACATTTCTAATACTTTGGAACAAGAACGTTTCCTAGGCTATGTTAAATTCAGTTTAGTAAAAAAGCCATGGATTTTTGAACTGAGAGGGGGCCTTAAGTATCATGTAATGATTTTAAAGGGTTTTACTTTTGTTTGGGTTTTCTGTTTGTTTGTCTTTTTGAGGGCAGTGTCACTGGGCCCTCATATGTGGCACCGAACCGGGGCCGCTGGCTTCCCAAGCCAGCGCTTAACCACCGCGCCACTCGGCTGGCCCTGAAGGGTTTTACTTTTGGATTAAACTATTTCACATAAAAATACGCGAAAATTAGCTCAAATAAGGCTTGCTGAAAAGCTTAACACATAGTCAGCACCCCTCACACAATGGAATTCACTACGATCAGCAGTGCTGAGTACTTACTGAATGACAACCTCCAGGGCCTGGCCGAGGGACACGGGCTTATTATTGAGGACATTGAAGTCGAGCTGATGGCTGAGGTAGGATGTAGCTTCCAGCAGCCGGTTAAACTCTTGCTCCACCATTTCATCTTTCTCTTTGGGAACCTGCAAATCCCAAGTATAGCAGAGTTGGTCCTTATAAGACTAACCATAACCATTCAGGAAAACACAAATGCTCTACAGTTTAAAAGGTCAAAATATGTATCTCAAAAGGGAAACCTTTGAGGACAATGATTCAAACTTTCTTTTCTATGAAGTGGTCGATTCCATTAAATGAGATATGAAATGTGTTTGGCACTGATATTTCCCTATTCCTCCGATTCTGCCCTCAGAGCTGCGACTCCCCGACTACTGACAGCCACTGGATTCACACAAGTGCTGACTGAAGCCCTGTGGAGCACAAGGGGCCCTGGGGCCGAATGCACTGGGCTGCCATGCAAACAGCACGCTGGGAAGGTCCCAGAGAACAAAAGCTATGTCAACACATCTAAGGACCTTCCAGAATGAGGGAAGGATGGACAAATAAGCCCAAGGATCTGCTTCCCCTCAGAGATGACAGAATCTGGGTGGGAGCAGGAAAGAAAGAAGTGAAATCCACGGCTATTAATAAGAACACAACTGAGGGCCGGCCGAGTGGCGCAGTGGTTAAGCGCTGGCTTGGGAAGCCAGCGGCCCCAGGTCGGGTCCCACATATGAGGGCCAGTGACACTGCCCTCAAAAAAAACACAATAGTACCTAACTCTTTTGCAGAGTGATAGTGTTTTATGGCACCAATTAAGTTCAGAGTTGAATGTCCAAATCTTAGCCTGTGAATGACTGAGGTCGGGCTCACTCTAGCGGAGGGAGAAAACAGACCACAGAGCAGATCAGCGAGCTGCAAGACCATGCCCTACTCCCTGCTGTGCCCCAGTCTATTTATACCATCAGTTTGCTGACACAAATCCCTCACTACTGCTTAATCCAGCCCCCAAGTAGACTGTATCTGCAGTTCTATTGCTGAGATCATGACAGCTGCAGAGAAGGAAAAAGCTCCTCTGCTGCAAGCATCTCTTGCCATAAGCTGGGCATCAGCTGGGAAATGAAATTCAAAATATGGACTTTTGCTTTACAGTCAACCTAAAATCAGTAACAAGGAAACATTAAAGTAAGCTCTAATAAACCTAAGGCCGAGGGGCTGGGGTCTTTTACAATCCAAGGTAACTGTGGACAAGATCACAGACTCGACCTCTCCTCTGAAATGCTTAGTTTTGCCCTCCCAATGAAACCGATGATTTTGAAGCCAAGCCTTGGCCGCTTCACTGATGAACCACGAAGTAACTCTAGGATGAGCCGTGGTGTGGCAACAAGAATGTGGCCAGAAGCACAATCCGCACCAAGAAAAGAAAGAACAAAGGACAGCAACTGTCCTTTGGAACTGTAATGACAGACACCAGACGGATTCAATGAAAATCATATTTTAAAGCCTCAAGTTCTAAAAGACCACACACAGAAGAGATCAGGAAATCTCTATGAATTAGAGACTCCTCCTTAGTCTAAGAGAATAAATCTCTAAGAATCTTCTGGTTTTTGCTGAGAACTAAGGCAGTGAGAATCAGGCTTTGGGTGCTTGGTGCCATTCATCTATCAGGGTGATACCTAGGACTCGATGGATCAAACACATCTGATGTCTCATTCAACTCCATGGCCAAAGAAAAGGGCTCTTGGTGGCATCCCTACTTCTGATGACACAGCTATCAGAGCCAATGGAAGAGACCCGCCTTGTCAGAAATGTTGCTCCCTGTCTCATCAGTTACTGTCCCCACTGATGTGAAGGTCATCTACAGAGCAGCTCAAAGCAATGCTGAAGTGTAATTCCTGCAATGATGCTACAAAAGATGGTTCTAGAAATTCTAAATTTGGTGCTCTTTGAAAAAAGGAAACAATTACATTTTCAACTAGGAATCTACATAGTTATGAGACCTTAACGGATCATAGATGCAACGTGCATGAGTGCTTTTCCTGGAATACAAAAAGGTGGCTTCTAAACGGCCTCACAAGGGGATGCTACAGCAGCAAGAGGGACCAGATCACAGATGCCTCTACAACAGGGCAGATGTGTCAATACATGAGTGTGCAAATGGTACAGATTAAAGCTCCTCCAATGTCAACTGGGTGACTTGCTTCTGACAAGCTTTAATCTTTGCAGCTAGGGTGACAGTCACATAGGGAAGTTCATATTGAAAAAGTACACAGCACTCAGGCTCAGTAATGGGGTCCAGCGTGTGTGGTAGAGAAATATGTAAAGGGACACTGTCAAGGTTAAAGGGACCAAATTTGACCTTTTGTTTCTTCCCTCTGTTTGCTGAGCAGCCCATTTGATTCATTACACCCTACCCTTTAGCCCACCCAAACCCCCCACAAAAAACCTGACTTTTTACATGCGCTTTCAGTGACAAAAACTCAAATGGCACCAGCCCAACACATAGGCGCAACTCTACAACAACAAACCAGTGTGAATGTATGATGGAGAGGACCTCTGGAAGGGAAAAGATTTACATCTCGAGCTTTTAATGGGTTATTGTAAACAGTGAGGAAAATGATTTGAAAAATTATGAAAAAAAAATACCTTGACAGTGTCCTTTTAACCAGTGCAGCAGAGAGAGAAATAAACTGTAAATAACAGCCCAACAGCCACGTCAAGTTTAGTTTTGTATGACAGCAGTAAAATCAAGGCTTTAAACACAGCATGACAGAAGCATTCTATTAGCCCAGAAGCTGCAACCACCAGAGAAATAAGGAACAGACTGTACAGAGACCAAAATGGGAAAGTCAAGGCATAGAAATGGGCAAAAGAAAGGCAGTTTGGTGGGGAGGGATGGGGGGAAAGGGAGATGGTGTCAGAAAGCAGTGAGGAATAAAGCAAAATTCAATAACAGAGAAAAGGAGAAACACAGAACAGAAACAAGAACAACAAACAGAAACCAAACCAAAAGAGTGCTGCCAGGTTTGACTGCATCTCTGGTACACCAACCATGCTAGGTCGAGGCTCCACTTAAAGAGTCTATAAGACAGCCAGTAGTCAGGCCCCATTCATTTTTTCCCTAAACTGCTAGGACTTTTCCTAGGACTGCAGCCAGGAAGACCAAGGATAGCTTTGAAACCTGAATCTTTCCCTATTAACTCTAAAATTCCACTTTGAAATTAAAGCACTCTTTGGAAAATAGTAAATAAAATACTTGTCCATTAATCAATATTGACTGGGCAAAAACCAAAATGTGTTTGGGATATATTTAAATTTTGTATCCATTTGTAAAATTAAGCTAGATATATTCTATTCGACATACCCAAACAATGAAAAGAATTTTAGCAAATGACGGCCTTTAAGCACCCCGTAAATACCTGTTTCAGGTCATTTCTTTCCCCTTGGCCTTTGTTAGTTCCACAAATACATATGGAAAGGAGCTGAAATACTGGCAATCTCTAAACACATGCTGCAATCATTTTAGTTTCACCTGACCATCTACTCTAGGCTCTTAAACTGTATCCTGAGAGGGACTCTGCAAATGATTACAAAGGGTCACGTGCCATGTTAGACAGCAGCTGAGATTCTATATTACAGCGCAGCAAGAACATGTAACAACAGCCAACGAAAAAGCTGTTTTTTTCTAGAAAACTCTGATACAGTGTTCTAGTAAAGAGTTAAACAAAAAGGATATCACTTGGAACAGGTTTTGATTATGACTTTTCAAAGTCATTTATTTCCCTATGAAAGAATCCAGATAAACAGTTCCTTCTAGACTAAGAAAATTCGGTGAGTCTCATTGAACCAAGTGGGTACAATTCTGACTGTTTTGGTCCTGTAGGTTGTATGGGGCAACCCTGAACATGACCGGGGCAGTGGCAGTCTGTGCACACGTCTAGCCCACGCAGAATAAATTCAGGGAGAGCCAAGCAACTCCCTGCGCAGGGTCCTGATCCTGCGAGAAGTCCCTTCCTGGAAGGAAGGAAGGACAACTGGCCTGAGTTCTGCCTCTGGCTGCATCCTACTTTCACAAACTCTGTAAGTCTTCAAAACCATTGACCTCACTTCCAGTCTGCATAAGTTCTTTAACAGCAGAGCAAAACGGAGTTAAGGGCAGCTAGGTTCTGGGGACAGTTCTGACCTTTAGCCAGAGACGTCCTCAGAAAGAAGAAAACACTGAGAAAAGCTGTAATGGCCAAATCGGGCCAACAGCGGCCACAGTCAGTGTCTACCCCTTCCATCGCCACACATTTCTATGATTACCATAAAACAAAAGATTAACATGAGCTCCTTTGGTAAAACTGGAAGAAGAAATTTACATCTGAAGTCTCTAATCAGATTCCCAAATACGGTAGCTGAGGGAAATGAGATACAGCTGTTATTCTTAAAGGGTGAATAAGGACAAGTATATCCTCAATCCAAATAAAACTCAGGGTGACTCTACAAAGACTGCTGCCTTCCTCCCCGTCTTTAAACTCAGGGAATTTCTTAGGGAATGGAAAAGTGTGGCCTCCCTACAGCAGTGACGAGGCTGGCTAAGGGGAGGAGGCACACCGCGTGTCTGAGACGTGCACTCAATAACTCTAGCCTATAGCAGAGGTGCTCAGGAAATTCTTGTTAAAATGAATAAATTAATAGTTTGGAAAAGCAAAGTCAGTATTACAACCATATTTGAGAGGAAAATAACTATTCTGCAACCTTAGGAACATTAAAGGAAGGCAGGAGATTTCACCTTTAAAAAAAGCAGGGATTGGCAGCCATGATTTTAAAGGGTATAGAGAAAGACTGCCTAGATACCAAATATATTTCCACAAAGGAAGATGAAAACTGAAAAGGCCAAACAGGCCTGTGGCAGAAGTATAATAACCTAAGCACCACTCTAGATGAATACTAATGAGAACTTGCTGTTATGATAGGTGCTGAGTATATCCAGTTCATGGTCTTTGTAAGGGAGCTGGCCCCTGTTACCTTTCACCTATTATCTATCTTTATTTATTTATTTATTTTTTTGTTCTTCAGTCTAGTTGCGGAGGACGTTGCTTCACTGGCCCATGTTGGTATCATCACTGCGCTCTTCCCGGATGAGGCAGATCGGTCACCAGCCACTGGATGGTCGCTCACCGCGGCTATTGGCAGCTTACGCTGGCTGCCGGCCACTCACTGTAGCCTATGGCAGCCCACTGCAGCAGGGGCTGCAGCCTACACCGTTGCCGGGACTCACACAGCCCAGTTCCAGGTGGAGCTGTTGTTAGCTGAAGAGGGCAGTGTCACTGGCCCTCATATGTGGGATCCGAACCGGGGCCACTGGCATCCCAAAACCAGCTCTTAACCAATGCGCCACTCGGCCGGCCCTATCTATCTTTCTAACAGTTGAGTCATTCAAGAAAATCAGATCTGTTTCCCTTAGTTACTGAGTCTTTGGATCACACTTGGTAACAACTCTCTCTCTCTCTCCCCCCCAATCCTCCTTTTTTCCCTCCCTCCCTCCACCCCCACCCCCACCCGGAGACCAGAGACCCTGTAACGCAGAATCTACAGCACTGCAGGAATTTGATTACGATACCTTTTCATCACTCAAAAGAAAGCAAAACAAAACTAGAATCTAAAACTCCAAGTTACTAGCTGGTGTACAGGAGATGCAGAAAACATTCAGTCACATACTCCATCTCCCCCAATAATCAATGTTTTCAGTCCCTCACTGGTGACTCCCAAAATGTTCCTGAAATATGAATTACCCTATTTCCCAACCTTCTCCACATCCATTTAAAGCTGATTATAGTTCAGAGTAGAACCATCATCAGCAATCTGGGGGCAGATGCTGTACTAGCGGATGGTTTTCATAGCTAGAAGACGATTCTATTTACAGGGATATCTTATATTAGAAGCAAATAGGGAAACCCTTGTTACACTCATCCAGAGCCATAAAATAAGCTTCCCCTAACAAAAACAAACAGGAGCTCAACATTCTAGCTGCCAATGCAGGACCAGAGAACAGGGAAGTAAACTCTTTCAGGGATGCTTGTGATTGGGATAAAATAACAAGATAACAAAACAAAAACCACTTGCTATATAATTTTGTTACTATAGCAGCAAAATGGCTGAGTATGGCGATATGTTCTTAAGACAATATTGCAAGTGATATTTATAACTCTGAGCTAACTGCTGGCCTTGTACAGGATGAGAATTAATTTTTACATACTAGTAACAGAACCATCAAATCACCCTCTTTTCCACTGAGGCTGTCCACAAAGAATGGAGGCACACGACCCTACCTTTTTGACAGTTTGCTGAAGAAAAAAAATCAATGGCTGGGTAAATGTCCACTCTAGGTGGGTCTACTTAGAGTAACTGTTAAAAGAAAGCTCTCTGAGAAGGAGGGGGGCTGAGGCAGGCACACAGGCCATCAGAGCTGCACAGTTATCCATGCCCCCAACCTTCCCTGAAATATCAGCCAGGCATAGCGGAACAAGTATGAGAATTCAATCTAGCTCCCAGGCAAGCGATACTGGTTCTGCACCTGACTGACTATAATGGCCTTGGGCAAAGGCATGTCTGAGCTTTAGATTCTTCCCCTGCAAAACGGGAGAACAAAGCAACTCAAATACTCCGATTTCTAAAGCAAAGAAACATTTGTAATTATAAATTAATGGGGTTACATAAGCTCTCAGAACTTGTTCTATCAGCCAGTCTTCTGGTCCACAGGTGTCCATTCCTACTCTGAGCTAGACCACTGGGAACAGCAAGATACAGAAGCATTAACACACCTTCTTAAGTATAACTAACTTAAGCCAAGTGGGACTCAAGGCTGTGAAGGGTTTTTTCCCCAATTTGAGAACACTTACAGAATCCTTACTATAAATCCCTTATAAAGACCAGAGTTGAACCACAACTACAAATGTCACTTGGAAAAATATCTCTGCCACCTACCAGTTTCATAGCTGTTTACTACAGTGCCACTCCAAGGACTGATCCTGTTGAGATAAGGCGCTTATGCCAGAACCTAAACAACACACCACTTCCATCATTAGAAAGTCCTGCTGCAGGAAAAAAGTCATCATTGAACTAACTGTGGTTAATGATATAGTTTCTTTACATCCCGGGGCCAGCTATTTATCTCGGCTCATACTGGTAACCAACAATTAGCTCATGGATTGGTAGCTGGTTACAGCCCCATGCTTGAAGGGAATACAGGTATACTATCTGGAAACTTTTTTTTTTTTTTGAGGACAGTGTCACTGGCCCTCATATGTGGGACCCGAACCGGGGCCGCTGGCTTCCCAAGCCAGTGCTTAACCACTGCGCCACTCGGCCGGTCCAACAAATTTTTTTTTTTAATGTGTTAAATCTTATTTAATACTAAGAAAGCAGACAATTTCTCTGGATATCTCTACAGAAAAAAATAACTGTTATTTTTCTCTCTCTTTTTTTTTTTAACTGTTAGAAAGACTAAGTGAAACAAGGAACGCTGCATTCTGGAACGTCTAAATAAAAAGACAGTATCTTAAGAGTCAATGATAACCTGTGGTTTGGATTCCATTCCTGCTTGAGGACTAATGTGATATCCACTTCAGAGGCTTTGCTTCCTTAACTCTACACGACTGTCTACCTCCCTGAAACACCTATCTGGTCATGCTACTTCCCCTCTCCAGACCTCTCAAGTCCCATCCTATGTATCAGCCTAGTAAGCAACATCCTCCACCCTAACCTTTGGCTTGTGTCATTGGACCCTCACCAGTCTAACCCCATCCTCCTTCAGAGGCCTTAGACTCAAACCTCCCTCTGCCTCCAAGGCCAATGCCTTTCCCTCCACAGCCACCTGCTGAAGCCCTTCGCCACCTTCCCAAATGCTCTTCTGCCCTCTCCACCTCTCCTACCCCATGCTAGTAACAGAACCATCAAATGAGATGGTTCCCACCTTCAGAGACTCTTTTCCTCTCCCCCTTGGCTCTTCAGTAGCAGTTTATATCCTTCTATCTAACCCTTGGCAAATCTGCCTTGACTTTATTACTGGGATAAGCATGAGTAGTATGTTCGGAGGGGGAGGAGAGGAGGACATCTATTATTCGTGATGCTCTTGGGTTCATAAGATATCTGGAATAGAGAAGCTAGCATTTAAGCCCCTTAAGGGCAGAGAACATGTCTTCAGTGCTTAGACTAGGGCCCAGATTTTGGCAAATGTTCAATAAATACTTGTTGTCTGACTGACTTATGATTTGCTTTAAAATACTCCAGACCAAAAAAAAGTGGGGCTGGATAGATGAAACAAGATTAGAATACAAAAATGGGAGCTCATTATAGTTCTCTTTCTACTTTTGTACATGTTTGAAAGTATCCATAATAAAAAGTTGGAAAAAGATTATAATTTGTGTACAAGTCCCACTACACTGTGGCATCTGACATGGCAGGGATATCTTACCTCTCTATGCTTCATAGGTCTTTGCAGAGTAGTAAAAGTTTATGGAATTGTTGTGTTAACCTCTACTTCATCCTTTCTCTCTCTGTCTCATTCTATTTTGTTCATTCTGCCAGAAGGCTTTTCCCAAAAGCCCTGGCAGGAAATTTGGACCCAGAATGGTGGAGATAGGAAACCAAGGCGTTCCCTGAAAGTCTGCCCTTCTCTTAGATGAACCCATAAAGCTTAAAGGTATATGGGAATAGGTGAGGATGTCCTATGGGACCTACCACACAAAACTCAAGAGTTGGGATCTCACTATTTTTAGTAACAACAGCTAAACTGCCATATACAATATATAGCAAATCTTCCCTTCCTCAAAATACGAAGTTGATAATGTGCTTTTATTTTGAGAATGGTAGCCTCCCTTGCTCTTGATGAGTGAATTCGTAAAACTTCTGCTGATTACGAACTTTTGAATTCCACTCACCCCTAAAAGTGAGGACTGACTTACACAGTCTAAGCCTATCATACAGTTAGTTGTTAAACCACTCTCACTCACTCTCCCATACCGAACATCACTTCCATGCTACTGCCATACTGGGCAAAGGATGCCTTGTATTTATTGAACATTTAAACAATTAAACAAGTATTTACTGAACATTTGCCAAAATCTGGGCCCTAGTCTAAGCACTGAAGACACGTTCTCTGCCCTTAAGGGGCTTAAATGCTAGCTTCTCTATTCCAGATATCTTATGAACCCAAGAGCATCACGAATAATAGATGTCCTCCTCTCCGCCCCACCCGCCCCGAACATACTAATCATGCTGATCCCAGTAATAAAGTCAAGGCAGATTTGCCATACTAGGCCTCTGGGTCAACAAATACCAACATAAGCATCTGGCTAAGTACCACCATTTGGCTATTAGCCCATTAAAAACGTGAGCCTACGAACACAAAACTGACGTCATAAAGAGCACAAAGAGCTAAAGCACATGATGGGAGGCACGATACAAAGAAATGAAGAATCAGATGTCAGTTATACAGGTCTCTTAGAGTAGGTGGCCACAGCTAAATAAAAAGATTAACTGTCTAGCTAGCCTTCATTAAATGTCTAAAGAGAACTACTTAAACTGGCATATAAATTTGCACATATGCAATAATGACCCCTTCCTATATATATAGCTCAGAGTTAAGAAACAATCAGAATAATGTTATATCGTTTCTGCCCTCAGTTCATATGTATATGTGAATATATTCATCCACACATTTCCCAAAAATCGTTTTCAAATGAACCAAAGAAATTTTGAAAAGTTCTGTTTGTCCTCAACTTACAGCTTGTCCATTGGCTTCATAAAGTGGGCATTTTTGCTTGATCTTAGCCAGTTCCATATTTACTTGTTTGCTGACCACAGCCATGGGATTCCCTCCTAGAAAAAACTCAAACGATTAAATTCAACAAACCTATGAAAAGAGAAAAAAAAAGCCTCAAAGCAAAAAATACTTTTACTCAAAATTTAAAACACTCTAAGTTTAGGGTATGTGTATTATATATTTTAAAAAAAATACCCAAAGTAAAACAAATGTATAAGATAAGCATAAAGAAGAAAGCAAAAAATTTATCTATACTCCCACAAAGTTAGTTAACATTTTATTACAGATCCTTCTAGATTTAAGTGCATAAATTTATAGATACACACACACAAAAGGATCATAACACATGTATTGCTTTGCAGTCTTCAACTCAGCAGTAAATTGTGGACATCATTTCGTGTTAATATGGAGCTACATAATTTTTAGTGGCCGTGTAGTTCTTACTGTGTAACAATTTAGTCTTCTGATCTGTAGTTTCTCATGTATGCTAGGCCACATTACAAATGCTCCAAACACAACATGGTCCACTTGTCTACTTTCTTAAGATAATTTCCTAGAACTGGATCTGCTAGGTCCAAATGCATGTATAATTTAAAGTTTGCACGTATTGGCATATATTGGCATATCCTTTCAGGAAGTCTATTTGTCAATTTATCCGTCACTAACACTAAGAATAGTGTTCTAAACCAATATATTTACAATGTAAGCTTAAACAATCTTATGAGTCTCAGACCATGAACACAGCACAAAACCACTCACCAAGACCTGTCACCACCATGGCTCCAAGATCAGCTACATAGTTTCCTTTGCGAAATGTGGCAACTCGTCCACCTACACGATCCTGTTTTTCAGAAATTAAATGGCCAAACTCATCAATTCTATTTTAACCATATGAACCAGGCATGGTACCATCCCAAGCCTCTGTCTTTTATAACTTAAAAAAGGTGTGGCTTAGAGTTTACCTGAAGAACAATGAACAGTACTGAGGGCACAAAGAGCAAACGAAGAGGAAGCAGAAGGACATTTGAGGGAGCAGCAGGTAACAATGATATCAGAGGGTAGCATTATGATGGGAGGTAGGAAACAATTTGATAGTCAAGAGACATATTTAGTCAGAGGTACTGTTGTCTCTCTATCCAGCTGTCTATGATACCACAACGCACAGGTATCACCCACATAGAAAACATCTGTTCACAAATTCCAACACTAAATGCCATCTTTCTATCACCGAATTCCGACTCTTGCCCTCCAGCCCCCAAAGTCGGCTGTTAATGATTTGACATATGATTTCTCTGACAAATGGTTCTCTAGTGAAAACCCAGGCCTAAGGGCAGGGTACCTACTGAGCATGAACTGTTGATGATACTTCTCATTCTGAAAATAGGCCCAGATTTATTTCACCTCTGCTAACTAGCAATTTGCAAGTATGGAAACCTTACTGAGCTATAGTGATACTTCAATCATGGATAAATTATATGGGCGTGCTCTGCAAACTCCAAACAAATAAAAAAGCAAAACAAAACAAAAACTTGTACACTGGATTAAAATTCCGCATGGGTAGGGATCATAAATGATCCCATTATTCCTTACTGTTGTCTTAGTACACAGAATACAGAGGACACACAACTGTTTTCTGAATTAATGAATAAAATACTATTTTTAGTAAGTATGTATCAGAAATTGTTTACTTTTGATTTCCCTGTATTCTATTTGAAAAGACTATTTTGAAAAAGCAATTTGGATTGCACTGCATATAACACTTTGAAAGCTTTTATAAAATTTGAAATTGTTTAGGTTGCCCTGAGAAGTGTTTTTTTAAATGGTGGGAGTCCAGGAAAGCCTTTAAACCACCGGAAGAGAATTAAATCTCCAAGTTTACTCATGAAAATAATTTGAACAGTAGCATCCTAAGGCGATGGATGTCCTTTTCCCCACTCTGTGCCATCACTGCTCTCCTCCTTCAGTTTCCGCTTCTTAGACCAGAACCAATCAATATCTTGGCTTCGTCAGGCCCTAAAAGATGTCTGCTGCCTGAGAAGCAACTCCTTTTCCTGGACTATCCAACAGGGAATACAATTTACTTTGTTCCACCACTGAAAATAACTGCCTCCTGCAAAGGATATGTACATGAAAGCCACCTCCCCAAATAATGACCTGCAAATATCCTTCAAAAGGGTAGATGGATCATTTACAAACTCTAAATACTTACTGAGCACTTTTCAAAGCTTTGCTGTGAAAAATGCTTTATCCAATATAAATAACACTATCCAAAATACTTTGAGTGTTAATAAATATCAATTTGGTTTAGTTCAAGTTATATGATCCTTAATTTGTAACATAATTTCCTTGTCATGTTTCCATTAGGCCAGGCTTCAAAACTCAAAGTAAAACCCTTACCCTGGCTTCCAGAAGTGTGACATCCATTCCGAAACTTTGTAACTGACGAGCTGCTGCCAAGCCTGAGACCCCAGAGCCTATAATAATTACCTTTCCTGTCTTTTTAGCTAAAAGCAAAAAAAAAAAAAAAAAAAAATTTGTTGTAGGTTTAAGTTTACATTTATGGTATTTTATCATCAAAACTTCTAGGTTCTTAACATATCGTGATATCTTTAAAAGTAAACCATTCAGGCAGTTATTTACAAAATATGGAAACTATCTGAATATAAATTGGCAAATACATGGAATTATAAAATTTAACCCTGTCAGGTGCAACTGATGTCACAGATTCATTGCACACAAAGATGCCGCTATAAAATACGTCCTTACTGTACTAAGTCACAAACACAAACTGGCGATAGATTACTAGAGAGAGGAAGATACGATGAGTCATGATACTTAAGTCAACTGTTAGATATTTGAAAATTTGTGTGCAATGAATCTGGGAGATCAGTTGCGCCTGATGGAGGGTTAATTCAACGCTGAAAATATATAAATGAAATCCTTTATCTTAGGATATACTTTCTCATTTTCTCAGGCATGTGCTTCCATCATCTGTGGCCCTTGGTTAACTTACTATGAATAATCTGCTTCGTTTACCTCACAATTACACCAGGACAATTTGATCAGCCAACCTAGTTATTCTTAAAGCTATTTTCTTTAAGCTCTACTTCTACAGTCTTCAGTATCTCTTTTTGACGATTCAAGCACCAAAAATAAACGTATTTTAAAAATAATAAATAGGGCCGGCCAAGTGGCGCGGTGGTTAAGCGCTGGCTTGGGAAGCCAGCGGCCCTGGTTCGGGTGCCACATGAGGGCCAGTGACACTGCCCTCAAAAAAAAACAGCAAAAATAATAAATAAATATATTAATTCTAAAATATCCCTTTCTCCTGGATTATCCAGATATCATGAAAAGGGATAAATAGTATTTTAAAAATAAAAATGCAACCTTTAGCAGTATAAAGATCTGGTCAGTGAGAGAAAAACCTCAAACCTCCTGCTTTAATAACTAACTTCTTTCATTTCTAACAAATTTATTATTTTTAATTAGAAATCCACTACCTTTTCCTAAGACCTATCAAACCAGAAATGGTAGGAAATGCACGTTTACGAAGAGATTTTAATTTTGACTTATAAAATAAACTGGAATATTTTTTACTTCAAATATAGATTTAGTAATCAAAATAAAATGCTACAAGCTTCCTGGAAATAAATGAGTCCTACAACTAACTATAACTTAAAATCATGAAATGCATTGGCCAGGTCCTTACTTGGGAGGGGTTTTATCCTCTTATAGATGCCGAAGTTGATAAGACCATGACGCTCTAAATAGCTGTGGACTCGGTGGACAAGCACAGTGTCACCTACAGAATGAATTTAAAAACATTTTTATATTTTTAGCAGCTTAAACCAAGAACTCTTTAACTCTTTTAGTTATCCATCATGAAGTCATTTTATACATCTTTTCCATAAGCTTCAGGTCATGTGACTCCTTTAGAAAAGCAATTCTTAGTACTCTTACTTGGTGAGGTACTATAAAATACATACTATATCATTAGGAATTTTTAAAAATGGCATCCCACTACAGATGAAATGAAAGATAAAGTCAACCCTTTTTTAATGTAGTATTATGCTCATTTACTTTGGCAAAAAGTTTACAAGATTTTGCTGGTGGCAAATGGGAAACAAGAAAGCCAGATAACCAGTTGACTGAACACCAGCAAATACTCCATGGGTTAAAGTTGGACTATAGGTGTGGGGGAACTATTAGCAATCTCTTGAACTCATTCATCTGTCAATGCAATTTAAAAACCAGGAAAACAATTACAAACATACAAAACAGCTTGTCTACATATAAGGCCCAGTTTTGCACAGCACAAGGTGAAGTTAAGATGAAAATATGAATGAAAAAAGCCTTTATCAAGGAACCATAAGCCTCCTAGAGAGAAAAAACAATTTTACAATCCAGTCCGAAACCAGTCCTACTGAACACATTACTTACTGTTGTAAGGTGCTTCTAATTGTTGGAGAGTAGCCTCAAATGTCAGCTGAATCTTTGGATTATCCAACCACAACTGCAACTGCATTTAAACAACAGAAATTGCATTACATATAATGAAACAGACCATTTGACCATTTTAAAATATCTTTTTAACTTTAGAGCGCCAGATATGGGCTTTCTTTTCATTAAAAGAATGAGGGTTGTAGTCCTTCTTTTTTCTTTTTTTTTGAGGGCAGTGTCACTAGCCTTCATATGTGGGACCCGAACCGGGGCCGCTTAACCACCGTGCCACTCAGCAGGCCCGAGGGTTGCATTCCTGACAAAGAAACTGATGAAATACAAAACCATGTCAAATGAGTGAATCAGAAGCTGGGAGATATTTAACTTAAAAAAAGAAAAATACCTAGAAACTTGCCAAGATCATACAGCTGGTAGAGAGTTACTAGGATTTAAACTTGGATTGCATGACTCCAAAGATACTGAGTAGATAAAATCCATAAAATCAAATGATCAACTAGATATACAAAGGTGAGGGGAAGAGGTGCCAAGTGTAACTCCTCAGTTTTTGGCTTGCACACTAAATGAGTGTCAGTATGTCATTCACTGAATGAGGATCACTGAAAGAAGAGAAAATGAGTTTAGTTTTAAGACAACCAAGACTGGCACCTAGATATATAGCTGGGGCTCACAGAAAAGTTAAGGTCTAGAGCCAGTTGCTTATGGGTGATAACTGAAGCCAAATGTGTAGAAGAGGGTTGGTTCCTGGGGGCAAAAACAGGAGAGAAGAGAGGACCAGAGCCTTATGGAACTCCAGTCAGTTCATATAACGGCCTACAAGGATAAGACTACAAAGCAGTCAGAAAAGACAATAGCCAGGGAAGCAGGAGAAAAACCAAAGTACTATGTTACGCTAAAGGACTAGTGTGTTTAAGAAAAAAGGAGTGGTCAGGTATTTCAAATACTGCTGAAAAAGCAGTTAAACTAATGAATAAATAAATTATGGTACAATCAATGGGCTCTAACATGAATTCTCTTCAAACTGGACATATATCTGCAAAATGCAAGACCAACTATATACCACCACATTAGCTAAGTCTTAGCTAAAACTTAATAAAGACTGCTACTCCATTGACAAGTTTCAATGTAGAATGAATTTGGTCATGTGTAAACAAACCCAATTAAGAGCTATAACCATATCTAGAGCATCTCTACTTTACTCTGTGGCCACCACCAAGGAAAAATGGAATTCCTCAAGCACACACTGGGCCCAGGCTCTGTACCCCTCAACATAACCCTTTTTCCTCCTTCCTGCCTATAAAATAAAGCTCAGGTCATAGGTTCTACTTCAATAATCCTAAAATTGCAGTTTCAAAATCTCAGAGCAAAAGATTTAGTTTAAAACAAGAGAACTGACAGAATTCTTACAGGAGAGATTTATGTTCTGCTTTATAGCCAGAGACCTCAGACCTGGCCAGTCCCTCACCAAATCGGGACTCCTGGTCATAGGAAATGAAGAAGAGAAAATAGAGATCACTGTAAATCCACCACTCAAATTCGAGTAAAAAAGTGAAAACTCTCCTAAGAAACAAAAAAAATGACAATTTTGTCTAAAAAAATCCACTTAGATCAAATGGTGATATGCTACAAATAGATGCTGATTTAATTATAAGACAAATCAGCCTCAGAAATACACATTAGGGCCGGCTGAGTGGCGCACTGGTTAAGAGCTGGCTTGGGACGTCAGCGGCCCCGGTTCGGATCCCACATGAGGGCCAGTGACACTGCCCTCTACAGCTAAGATGGTGAACAACAGCTCCACCTGGGGCTTGGCTGTGCAAGCCCTGGCAACGGTGTAGGCTGCAGCCCCTGCTGCAGTGGGCTGCCATAGGCTACAATGAGTGGCTGGCAACCAAGTGTAAGCGGCTGGCCGCCAGTGTGAGCGGCCAAGAGCCACAGTGAGCGACCATCTAGAGGCCAGCGACCGATCTGCCTCACCCGGGAAGAGCGCAATGACGATACCAATATGGGCCAGTTAAGCAACATTCTCCGCAACTAGACTCAAGAACAAAAAGACAGCAACTTGTCTGTTCCCCTTCCCTGATTCCCCAATAAAATCTTTAAAAAAAAAAGAAAGAAATACACATGAAGCATTTTCCATTCACTTAAAAAAAAAAAAATCAGGGCCGGCCGAGTGGCGCGGTGGTTAAGCGCTGGCTTGGGAAGCCAGCGGCCCCCATTCAGTCCCACATATGAGGGCCAGTGACACTGCCCTCAAAAAACAAAAACAAAAAAAACCTGTTTTTTTTCTTCACAAAAAAGAACCTTTATTCTGTACCACAAAAACCCAGTACAACCTACCAAACACTCCAGCTGACATTTAACAAACCAAATTTAGTAGGGGTTTTATAGTGTAACTGCCAAAATAAAGCTAGTGGTGGCTAAAAAACAGACATGCTAAAACAACACCGCTAAGCTATATTCAAAATAGCTAAAATGACAACATAAATTTGCTGTGTGTCATCCTAGAGGACAATGAATATATTCTGAATAGCACCTTGCCCTCCTCTCTCTAAGGCTAAAGAATTCCTGATAAAGAAAGGACATGAAAGAAAAATTAACAAGAAATACAAATAACTAATAAATGTGAAGAAGCAGTCAGTCTAAGTAATCGAAGAAATGGAAAATACATGAAATGGTTTTGGTCTATTCTAGCAGCACAGATTATCATCGTTTTGATGACAAAAACTGGGGCCGGGCAATGGGGGTGTCACCTGGTTCAGCCTCTCTGGGAAGCGATCTGGCAACATGTATCAAAACTTAAAAAGTGTTCATGTTTTCTTAACAAAGAGGTTTTCCTTCTAGAACTCTATCAAAAGGAATTAAATAGAGATAGGGTCAAAAATGTACAAAAACTTTTCAGAGTTTAATTATAATAAAGCAAAAAAGAACACTTAAATACCCAACAGTTAAATTATGACCGAACTGTCAGACAAAATATTATGCAGGTATTAAAATCAGTCATTCAGCCAGAGGAGGAGGCCGAAGTAGAAGAATGGAACAAAATAAGGGTTTCTCTTATCCTGGGAAGGAAAAGCAAAGTGATTATTTTAAAAGTATATTTAAAAAAAAAAAAAATGTTCAAAGATTCTTATTGCGTTCATGAGGTTCTGAGGAATTGAGAAGGATCCAAAGAATGAAAGCAAGTAGGATCTCAATTTTGTAAAAACAAGAATTACATATACATTTTTTTAAATACCTGAAGGAAAAAACAACTAATTTTTAACAATGGTTCTCTCTTTTCCCCCATATTCTCTATAAGAGTAATATGCACTTTTTATCATTTTATAGCCAAGGTGGAAAAAGGCTGACCCGGAAACTTACTGTGCGGTTTCTAATAAATAGGAAAACCTTCTGAGTCTGCTGTGGTCCACTGATGATGTCTGGGAAACAGGCTGCTTCCTGAGAAGTCATCCGGTCGTGAGGAAGCCTACTCTGGAATGCTGCACCCTCCACACCTAGCAGAGAAAGCAAAGGGCTGCTGGGAAAAGTGCGAGTGAATACAAAACTAGGGACAATGATTATGCTTCAAACCCCCTTCTGGCCTGAAGAACCTCTGTAAAGCTTTGCCTCATTCACAGCCAGACCTCAGCTCCTTAAAAACAAAACAAAACAAAACAAAAAAACACTTTCAATTTGCTCAAAAGCTAAAACACCCTTAGAATTTAGTCACTCTTTTGAGCATAACATTCAAAATTACAGCTTACTGAGTGAAACAAATACACCTTATAAAACATAAGGCACTGGAATATTTTTTTCACTGACAAAATAACTTTATAATATTGGTAGATATTCTAATTAAAATAGTATCAATGATAGTGTACAAAAACTAAAACTAAAGAAAAATACACTAACAGGAAAGCAAAAGAGGCTATGGAGTGAAAAACACACTCACATGCCTTCTTTAGTATTACAGGAGGGAACATGAAAAGGACTCTAAGGTTTAATAACAGTGCGAAATACACAATCTCGTCAATGGTATTATCCATTAGTTCTCCTAATTTAATGCTGGCAAGCAGGGAGAGAAATTAAGCAGACTACAATTAGGAGACAGAAGAAAGCAAAGAATTTTATCTTTTCTGGCAGAAACATTAGAAATGGTTTACTACATAATTCAAGTAAAGTATGTTACTGCATACACTATATACTACATATACGTGTAGTGTATACATATCATATAATACAAGTAAAATATGTTCTTTTGAAACTCTTTAAATTGGGTATTAAATTGATGTGTTTATAAGCTGGTAGTTAAGTATGTCTTTCTAAGATGTCCTCAGATGCACATTTACCTGTTTCTAAGATCACCTTATAAAAATATACTTAACCGCCAGCTTATGAAAATAGCAAGACACAATTTAAAAAGGTTTAATAAAATGGAAGTAATTATATGAGTAATGAAATAGGCACCAGATATCCATATTTAATTATTTTGAAGCACATAAAACAAGAAGTTGGAAGCACTGATAATGGAAAGGTATTAGTAAGATTAGGAGAATTAAAAAAACAAGGCAGATAAAGTTGTAACTTAGAAAATTATAGCTAAATTGTTGCGCTGTTGTTTCCACAAAGACATTCAAACACTACCCAGAAAAAAAAAACGATTAACAAGAGGTCAAGCAAAAATGCCTAATGCTAATATGGGCTATGCCTTAGGAAACGCTGCTCTTGGAGACAAAGAGAAAAACCTAATCATCTGCAATAGATAATGAGGGCACAGATACTGCGTTCAAGTTACTAAATCAAACCAACAATCCTCACATTTAACTTAAAATGAAAGGCTGTCAGGATAATTATTCCTTAAAGAAAAAAAAATAATCAGTGAGTGCCATACTGTTGAGATGGAGCATGAAATCCAGGCAGGAAAGGAAGAAATGCTCACTAGCAGGTATGGGCTACTTCAGTTAGAGGAAATTTTCTAAAACTGTACAGCTTTGGTATCCCCAGTCCCCTACCATCAAAAATCAAAACAAACTAACCAAACAAAAGTAAGACCAAAAACATGTCACATTGTAAGGAGCATTATCTAAATAATAATAATAATAATAGTAATAATCCTGAGTATTTGGACCAAATATCTCTTTAACAGGTTACTTCTTGGTGTGTTTCATGAGTGTATACCACTAACATGAAAGTCAATAAACTCTATAAATTCTACTTCTCCCTCCCAAAAAGGGGTAGGTTTATTTCTTAGCTATGTTATCTTCTTTATGTTTAATAGGTGGTTACTGAACATCAACTGTACTGCAAAATATTATTGTCAATGACAAGAAAACCATGTAGGAAAGAACACTAAATTTTATATTACATTTGGTTCCTCATTCCAAGTGTTCTTATCAAAAATCACTAACATAGCTGGCTAACTTTGGGAATCTTGAGAATATGTAACAATTTAAAATTTTTATTTATGTTAATCATGTGTTAGTTCTAAAGTATCTTTAAATCAAACATCAAAAGCTCAACAAAAGGAATTTAAAGAAGCCAAAAGCTGTGCCATTAGTGTATCTGTGAATTGTATTTTCCATTTTGATCTTCTACAAAACATCTAAAATCACCTAGTTGTTCTTAAATACTTTATCAATTTTTAAAAATGAAAAATGGTCTCTAAAAACTGTTAATTATTTCCTTCCTTTTCGTTTTTAGGAATGAAGTTTTAGGTATTATTTCAAGGAAGGAAGGCCACTATCAAAATCAAGGTGAAAAGCCTGCAAGATAAAAAATTAATTTGGAATCTGAACTGTTCAGAAGTCAATCAAAACATCCTTTTTATAGGATATTTTGAAAATTAACTAATAGACCACTAATTCATAAGTGTCTCTTTTAGAAAATACAGTTGACTTTAATAATATCCTTATTAAAAGGAAGTATCAGCCGTACAGATAATTCAGAAGCAATTTGCACTTGACTCTGGAATATAGTTTTATACTTTGGTATTTGTGTACACTTCAGAGTCTGCTATTCTAGAAATTTAGAATGTTGCAAAGATGCGATCTGAATTTTTTTAAAGCCCCAAGTCTGCCTACATACCAATCTTGCCCTTGCTTCAATTCCTCCTTCTCACCACTTCACACAGAAAAAAGTCTAGCATCACCTGCCAAAATGCAGTAATGCTAAAGCATAACTGCCCTTTCTAATGGACACTTTCTCTGAAAACATAGTAAAAGTAGTTAAATGATTTTAGGGAATAACTTAGACCTTTCGAAATAGATCAATTAGAGAGGCAGAAAGGGGAGGTGAGGATACATGAAATCATTTCTCCCCTGATTCTGATATAATAAAGGTAGTATCGTGAGAAGAGTAAGGTAACAGAAATATAAAAACTCAAAGAGAAGAAAAGAAGGCGTCCATGAGAGTTACTTGCCTTTTTTTCCCCGTAAAGTACGTAAATTAACTGTAACTAGACGTCTAGCTGAAGAGTGAAAACAAAAGCCGGACAGGGTCTACATATAAAAGACTACTTAAAATTAGAAAACTATGGATGCATCATATCTAGTCCTATAATAAATAGTTTAAAAATAAAAAAGAATAAAGAATAGGGGGAGAGGAGACAAATGAAAAAAAGAGGAGAATCCCACGATTTCATATGCTTTAGAGGTTTTATTTTTAGGGTAAATACACTTTAAATGATTCTATGAATAATCTGAAAAAACAAGACCTCTGGGTTCTCACTCCCCCAACTGCAGCTGTACCCCTGAACAAGTCATTTAACTTTGTTTCAGGTCCTACTCCATCAAACAGGGGTGAAAACAATACCACCTGTTTGTCTAGGAAGCTAGACAAGATGACCTCAAGTTCCCTTCTAGCATAAGACTTAGAATGTATACACCAACTTGATGTGGGTTTTAAAAAGTCAAGATGTAATCCTGGCCCAAAGGTACTCGTGAGGGTCACTAGTCTCTATTAAGAGAAGAATGTCGATCACTGTAAGCAAATGTTTCTAATGGTGATTGATCATCTCACAAATGCATGCTTCTGAACATGACAAAGGCTGCAGAGAGATCGTGAAGGGCTCAGAATAGTCAGCACCATTCCTGGAAACAAAACTCATGTTCTACTAATATTAAAGTCAGTAGCACCACAGTTTTATATGAAAGTCTGCTTTTAATTTCAGCAATACAACGTATTATTTACTTAAGCAAAAGAGTAAATCTATTCACATAAAAACGAAACAAAAAGCAACAAGAAAACTCAACAGATATCTTCAAGATTAGAGCTCTAAAGGGTATCCCTGATCAACAATTCCATACGGTCCATTGGGCGTCCTTTGATGAAAAGCATTCATGAAGGTTTATCTGCCACAGACTCTGCATGAGGATTTTAACTCCTCTAAGATAACCATGTACTTACTGGTCATCAGCTGCCAATCCTTGGGATAGCATTTAAAGAAGTCTACTTCTAACACTGTGGATCCCCTAAATACTAACTTCTGTCTTAATACTGAACTACCTTTGCTCCAAGAGAGTAAAATACAAATACTCCCTGGATCTGCTGTATGAAAACTGCAATAGACAAATCATTTTAAAGTAGACTTAACAGCTGAAAAGTGAAAACTCCAAAAATGAAGTAATACCTATTCCAATTTTATCAAAATATAAAACCAGCCTTGACATTGGAACACACAAAAAACATCCTTTAAGAGGCAAAAAAGAAATCCAGACATACTACTTTGGATTCCTGGGACAAACTTTAACTGTTCCAAATTGGCCCCTCAAAAGCACTTAACCCTTCCTTTTCCTTGGAGTAAAAATATCTCAGTTTGGTCTGAAAAGAAAGAGCACTTTAAGCAGACTTTAAAAAAAAAAAAAAAAAAAAAAGGATCAATTTTCATGTAAGAAATAAAACGTTTAAACTGCAAAATGATTGACTATGTAATATTAACTGAAAAAAATGTACCCAACACCATGTAACAACCATTTCTAAAGAGTCACTTGCCTGCATAATTAATTCCTGACGAGTCCTAGAATGCTTTTCCGTCCTATTTTTTTGAAGACTTTCGGCCTATGCATTCTCCTCTCCGTGTATACAGATATACTTGTTTTTAAAGGTCCCATGATTCCTAAGTATGTCTCATATCATGTTTACTGATGCTATAAAGGTTGTTGGGGAGAAAAGTACGCGCCATCTCCTTAAAAACATGAAGAGCGGAGGGCTGAGATCGGCCTGAGGACTTCAAAAGGTTTTGCTTGCCTTTGCTCTGGCTACATTCTCTCCTAACACTGCTCTGTCCTGTGGGTTAAATTTGCCCTGAGCTCCAGGCTAACATGTGGGGACCACAGCCAACACCACTTGCAAGCATCACTCCCTGACCTGGCGGCTCTCGCTACTAAGTGGCAAGCATCTAATGCCACCCTCACCTGATGCTTGGCCGTCTCCATACCCTCCAGAACTGTCGTCTTGAAGTCCTCCTGCTTGCCCTGTGGAAGGAAAGAGGAGAACTCAGGGACCTTACTCCATAAATTGAGATAATATCTGGACATAAAGGCCTAATAGTTGGCGACTCACGAATTCACCAGCAACTAGTGAGCCCATATTCAGAGAGCTCCTTCTTGTGGAATCAAGGCCCAGGGAAGCACACCAGAGTCTTCAAAATTCTGCTCAGGAAATTTTCAACTTTATATGCTGATTCTTGTTGAAAGGCAGCAAACAAAGCACATAGTATTTCTAATTGCTAAATCTTTGCTGTCAGTCTCATTTAATAGTCAGGGTTGGATAAGAGAAAAAAGGGATTCCAAACGTCTTTTATTACTTGTTGCTAGACTGAGAATGGGTGTGACATGGGCTCTAGGATCTGGGGTTTCAACAATTCAACATCTGCTCAATATCTCTCTATCTTTACCTATCTAAAAAGCATATACGACAACAAGCAAAAGACTTATAATTTTAACGAGAAAGTCTCCCGAGGACTTCAAAGCAGGGACTATATAACAATTCAGTTCCAAAAAAGTTTTATTTACTATACATACTAGACAGTGCTAGATCTGAATACGCCGGCGCTTCCTTAGTAAAACTGTAACACACACCATAAGATGACCTGCAGTCATATGCCAAGTATCATAGATAGACACACACATGGCGGGGTGGAGGCGGGGCAGGCAAGATCTTGGTGGAGCTTCTAACTCAAGTGACACAATAAGCCTGCTCCGAAAATTTCCTCCTTGATTAATGTGTAGAAGTAACTTCAAAAAAAAGTATCACAGCTTGAAAGTTCAACCTGAGCAAGTCGGGATAGATCATCTTCCAGGCTCTTCCAAAATCAATCACCAAGACAAACGCTATGACCCTCTTAAACCCCTAGCCACCTGGTACACTATGGAAAACTACGGTGTGATATTTGGAAGATAAGGAAACACCTCCCCTACCCCGCACCAATGATCTAAAAAACTGACAAGTTTCATTTAAATTTAAACAGTTTATTTTAAAAGAATCTCAACTAGAAAGCAGATTGATTCTTCTATCATTTGAGTTAAAAGAGAGCAAAGTGAAACAACATAGCACCCTTACTCTAAGAATGCTCCCAGATCTTAGAGACTTAAAATGACATCTTCATCTTTAAGGATATGAACAAGTTTAGATAGAAATGATTTTTGACAATATTAGAATGTGTTGCTAGGAGGTATATGCTCTGCTTTGAAAATAGATAGAATCTCATCCTAAAATTATCTCACTATGCTCTTGTCTGAAGGACCCTTTAGGTTTAGAAGGTCATGCTTCTCAGACAAGGCACACAGCATATGATTTGTTGTTTACAGTCTTTGGAAAAGGACATGTAATTATGAAGAGATGAATCCAATTACTTATCCAATCTGCAAACTTATCTTGAAAATGCAGGCCCTACATTTAAATTTTTACTTTTAAAGTTTAAATAAAAAATGTTCATTCTTAGTAACTTCTGGATTTGTTCATAACAATCAAAAGTTAATAGAACCAAGCTCGATCAGAAGGCTGAACTGTATTTTTTAAAGTGGGGAGAGTAGCTCAGAACAATGAAGTAAATTTGGTTTCCAAGAACAACATTTAGGCATTAGGAATAACATATAGCTCCTCTCTCTCATTATATTCCTAGCTTGGCAAAGAATAAAAGCAACAGTCTCTTATCATAAAGGCATCTAACCACTTCTAAAAAAATGAAAAATGACAACAAAAACTACTTTCAAGCCAGCCATTAAATCTAAATTATTTTATCCTTCCACTGTTTTCCTTCTCTTCCCACTACTAGCTATGCAATATGCTAATTAGCTTATTTTAATCTATAGGTAGCTCCCGACTGATTTTTTTTCTGTTAACAATACTTTAAAAAGAAATATGGATTTCTTACCCCTGACTTGTGCTCAAATGGTTAACAGGTGGCTCTTTCACAAACAAGGTAGGGCAGTCTTTTTTTGTTCTGCTTTTGCAAAAAGTAACTACCAAAACTCTTATAAAGATACTGTTCTTTGATAAAAAGATGTAAGAGAAGTATGGGAAATATTCAATACTCTGGGGAAGATTTTTAAAAGGGATCCCTTGTAACAACAGAAAGTAAAAAAAAAAAAATAATAATGATAATAAAAAAAAAAGAAGAAAGAAATGAAAACTCCAAAACATTACTTAAGCAGAGAAACTGGAGAAAACCAAGCAGAAGGTGATATAAGGATGTAAGAAATGATGGAAAACAAAACAAAAAGTGCTTATTATTAAGCAAAGAAACAATAGATGTATCTCTTGACTTGAAACTTTATACCATGTTTGGACTCTGCGTCTGACAGTGGCACAATGACATGGAACAGCAGGCAAGCACTACTGATTTCAATCAAACCTGACAAATTGCAGGGAAAAAAAACATCTCAACAGTTAAATCCGTCTTTGAAAATATAAGTTTCCACTACATTAACAATCGATTGAGTTTCTTATTTAATAATCTCACTAATTCAATGTTTAGTGTATACCCATCCAAAAACTGCCAAGCACGAAAACAAACCTAGGATAAATTGAGTCTCTATTTTAAAAAGCTTATAATCTAATTGGGGAAAGATGAAAAATATCAAGAAACTTTTTTTTTTTTTTTTTTTTAAGGAAACAAGAAGCTAACACAGACTTAGAGAATAAGGGAAGCTTTTCTGAAGCAATCTAGAGAGAGCTGGATAGACTAGGAGGCAGTGAAACCACCAGCATGATCCAGAATATTTACAGAAGCAAGGAGAAATCCCAAGACCTGCTGTGTGCAGAGACGCACACAGCTAGCTCCCTGCTTAGTGAGAGATGGGCTCCAAGGGCAGCGGGCAATCACACAGGATAGGCACAATGGCCCACCTTTAGTGCCAAAACCTAAACTTGATAATAATAATAAGGGAGAACTGTCTGTCTTTGGCAGGAAAGCAGCAAAAAAGGTGATTATTTTAGTTAAACTAATCTGGTCACTTTGTACCAGACAGATTAGAGGGAACATGGGACCTAGACAAAAGATCCAATCATAAGGCTACTAAAATAATTTAGATGTGAAATAAAATCCATTAGAATAAAAAGGTGACAGTGAAGATGGATAAGGCATAACAAATTAAAAAGTCTGTGCACAGGAAGATGCATGACTTTACCAGATTTAATAAAAAGGATAAAGGACTTTCAAGATGATTCCAAGTTTTTTAAGTTCAGGCGAGTGGTGATGGAATGGACAAAATGGGAAATCTGCAAGATAGACTAGTAAAATTAAACGGAAATACTCTAAAGACGGTTGGAAATTAAAGACTAGAACTCAAGTAAGAATGGGGCTAGAAGACTTTAAAACAGTATGGAGGTAATAACTGGCTCAGAGAGTTTAAAGCAATTGTAAATGTATGATTAATCTCATAAGGAAAGCCACAGTTTCAAAGACAAATGCCGAAGAAGTTTAAAGAAATGTTTTGAGAAACGTAGTGAGTTACTGGTGACCATCACCATCCCATGCTCTCCTCCCTGTGAGGGCTGCTTTAAAAACACCTCCAAGTGCGCCACTCCTGGTGAAGCTCTTACCTGCTCATTTTTAGACTATGATTCCTGGCAGAAGAATTAATGATCTACAGCAGTTGGAAGAAATGCAAAGGGAAGTAAACTGGGCTCACAAAGATTGACTAAACTAGCGTGAAGAAAAAGCCTTAGGGGTTCCTTTGAAGCACATCAGAGGCATTTTAACACAGCTAACACCGCTCAATACCCTCCAACAAAATTATCCAAAATGAGACCTACGGGGTCTCAGTACAGTCGCGATCCTAAGATTACACTCGTCATTTAAACACTGAGCTAAAGCAGGTAGCCATCTTAAAGTCCAGAAAGCAGGGAAATGGTGCTGCTGAAGTGGGAGCCGCCTGGGACTTCCCCACTGAACCACTGGAGGGGCAGCAGCACCACTGATTTGCACCCTAAGACTGACTTACCACTGGGGCAGAGGTGAGAAGCTCGGTACCAGGGATCCTATATAAAAGAAAGTAAGAGCCCTACAGGAAAGGGACGAAAGCAAAGCTTTTACAAACCTATGGGAAGAACTGACTTTTTCAACATGCTATTTCTCTCCACAGTCCATAGCAGGGATTTTCTCTACTTATTTTGTGGCAAAGTCGTGGTTTGTAGTTAACTTTTCAAAATGTTCCAAAGAAAGTCTACAATTCAGATGCTATGTAGGTTGCTCAACTACCAAGACTAAGGTGTCTGAGTAGTTAACAACTGAGCTTACTTTTCGAGTTATTCACCTGTTTTGTTTTTTAAGATTTTACTGGGGAATTTGGGGAGGGGAACAGTGTTGGGGAATTGGGGTAGGGGACCAGCCAAGTTGTTGAATCTTCATTGTGGAGGACGCCAGTTGCCATCTGGCTTCCCGTTGGCAGCTCGTGGCCTCTAAGCTCAAGGTGCTGAGTTCAATCTTAGATGCGGGTGGGCGTAGTCAACCCATGCGGAAGTTCAACCAGCAGCTTTGTTATTAAGAGCACATGCTGTATCCACTGAGCCATCCGGGGGGGCAGCTCAGCTCAAGGTGCTGAGTTCAGTCTTAGTTGCGGGTGGGTGCAGCCACCATCCTGTGCGCGAGTCGAACCAGCAGCCTTGTTACTAAGAGCGCATGCTGTATCCACTGAGCCATCCGGGCGGCAGCTCAGCTCAAAGTGCCGAGTTCAATCTTTAGTTGCGGGTGAGCGCAGCCCACCATTGAACAGGCAATCTTGTTATTACACCAGCTGAACCATCCTGCCACCTGTTGGTAGCTCGGCTAGGGTGCAGTGTTCACTGGCCCATGTGGGAATTGAACTGGCAGCCCTGATGCTCAGAGCACACGCTCTAAGCCAAGTCTTAACCAACTGAGCTACTCGGCTGGCCCCCTCACCTGTTTTTGGAAAGGCCAGTATTGAACTTTATTCTGAACCTATTAAAAAAACCTTTATAACTTCTCATAACTGATAACCATGAATAAGTTTCCCAAAGACAGACTCCCCTTTTCCTGGTCAAGTAAGTTTCTCAGAACGCTGACAATCTACATGTTCCCAGACCAGGATCAGAAGCTCCTTTCATCCTAAATATGACTGGAGTCTAGACCAGGGGTCTGCAAACTTTTGTTTGGGTGTTTGTTTGTTTGTTTGTTTGTTTTTGAGGGCAGTGTCACTGGCCCTCATATGTGGGACCGAACCGGGGCCGCTGGCTTCCCAAGCCAGCGCTTAACCACCGCGCCACTCGGCCGGCCCTACATTTTACCTAGTTGAGGGTTTTTTTGTTTTGTTTTGTTTTTTGAGGGCAGTGTCACTGGCCCTCATATGTGGGACCGAACCGGGGCCACTGGCTTCCCAAGCCAGCGCTTAACCACTGCGCCACTCCGCCGGCCCAAACTTTTGAGACAGAAGAGCCAATCCTGTCCCTCACAACAATTTAAAAATTATTCGAGAGCCATAAAATAAATGAAATCACTATTATGTGAATAATACCCTTTAAAAATTTTATAAATGAAAGTATGATGGTTTTATTTTCATTTTCAATTTCACTCAGAGCCACATTAAGTACCCAAAGAGCCGCATGTGGCTGGCGAACCATAGTTTGCCGACCCGGGTCTAGACTGATACAAAGAAGATACACTCCGTAGGTGTTAATTAATCAAATGTACTCATCTGTCTTCAAATATCAGAAGATGCAAAAAACAACAAAAGCAAAAACACAACCCTATCTTCAAATGTTTAAAACCTCTGTGATCAGCAAATGTGACAAAATGTTAACATCTGTTATATTGTAGTTCAATAGCTGATACATGAGTTTCGATTATGTTGTTCTCTGAGGAAAGTTTGTATTAGAATGTATCAATGTATCAAATCATTCTTCCTATGATTTAACATATAAAAGCTTAAAGAATGCTGAAAATGGGCCCACACTCCCTAGTTTTCAAAGGTGATTGTCATTATGTTGACTAGTCCATAACCTAACCTGATTCTTTCCTGAAAAAAAACATCAATCCAACCTATTCCTGGTTCAACTCTCACCTAACAAATACAAGATGTTTGTACACAAAGGTGGAGTTCATATTTTCTTATTTGATCTTCATATCAAGTCCCATTTTACAGAAGACAAAACCCTCATAAAGTATCCTGTTCCTCTATTATACCATAATCAGACCAAATAAAGGTAGCAAAACGAACTCAAGGAAATAAAACCAAAGTTGCTCAGCTAAACAAATTATTTTGCCTTAATAAAAATAAAATAATCAATGAAACGAAATCATTAAGAAACACAGCTCGGGCAGGCTGAGTGGCGCATTGGTTAAGAGCTGGTTTTGGGATGCCAGCAGCCCCGGTTCGGATCCCATGTATGAGGGCCAGTGACACTGCCCTCCACAGCTAACAACAGTTCCACTTGGAGCTGGGCTGTGCAAGACCCGGCGACGGTGTAGGCTGCAGCCCCTGCTGCAGTGGGCTGCCATAGGCTACAGTGAGTGGCCGGCAGCCAGCGTGAGCGGCCGGCAGCCAGCATGAGTGCCAATAGCCGCTGTGAGTGGCTGTCCAGAGGCCGGTGACCGATCTGCCTCATCTGGAAAGAGCGCAATGACGATACTAACATGGGCCAGTGAAGCAACATCCTCCGCAACTAGCCTGAAGAACAAAAAGACAGCAACTTGTCTGTTCTCCTCCCCCAATTCTCCAATAAAATCTTTAAAAAAAAAGAAACGCAGCTCACCCCTCTTCCTCCGTGCTGCCTACGGAGGTGGCGCTCATCTCCTATTCGGTATCATGGCTGCCCTCAGACCACTTGTGAAGCCCAAGATGGTCAAAAAGAGGACCAAGAAGTATCCGGCACCAGTCAAACCGATATGTCAAAATCAAGCATAACTGGAGGAAACCCAGAGGCACTGACAACAGGGTGTGCAGAGGATTCAAGGGCCAGATCTTGACGCCCAACATTGGTTATGGGAGTAACAAGGAGACAAAGCACGTGCTGCCAAGTGGCTTTCGGAAGTTCCTGGTCCACAATGTCAAGGAGCTTGAAGTGCTGCTGATGGGCAACAAATCCTTCATGTTTAATATAAAACTTCCAAAATCCAACTTTGGGAATAACATTTAAAAACAACTTCTGAGTTCTCACCATACTTTGAATACACTTTTATTGTATTGTTTCTTCACTGTAGTCAATTATTATCTGTAACCCTAAACTGGACTGAATTCTTTGCAGGAGGACCCAAGTCTTCAGCTTTGAATCCTCTGAATCTAACACTGTGCCTGGAACAAAGCACTGTAGTTTTACAATTAATGTGTGTAGAATAAAGTAAATGAGGACCTGCTACATTTGAAGGAGTCTTATTTTGTGTAGAAAATGTCATTTTTTTTTCCAAATGTTCCCCTCCATACTATTAATTCCCCTACTTCTTTTTGTTGTTGTTGTTAACTGTTCCAGTAAGCCAAGAAGGAAGACTGACTTCCCTCCCACCCTTTCTGCCTCTAAATTTTTATATTGAAATGTAATATTTAAGAGTATTTTGGGCGGCTGATTGGCTCAGGTAATTAAATCGCAGGCTCATGGTACCAGGATTGCCAGTTCGATTCCCGCATGGGCCAAGGAGCTGCACCCTCCACAACTGGATTGAGACAATACTTGACTTGGAGCTGATAGGTCGTGGAAAAATACACTGTTCCCCAATAAAATTTCTAAAAAATAAAAAAAAGTATTTTGCCTTCTTTTTCACATTTATGTATACCTTTGTGTCTCACACTAGGCTATAAATTGAGAGTGGAGGACCCTGTATTGTATAGTGATATATATCTTGGTCTACTTTTAGTTATCTCACAAAATAAAAGAATTTCTTGAATTGATCTAGATTACCTTATCAGCCTGTGGCATTTTTTTTCTCAGCCCTCCAGCAAGTTATTCTGAAGCACAGTTCCAAATCATAGTACGGAAATGATGCCACACACACACACTCTCTGAAATGATGCTACACACGCGCGTGCATGCATGACCTGGAGCGTGCTTGTGCGTAGGCAAGAAAATTAATCCTAGGTTTATTTTCTAAATGTATGCATCATACCCTTTCCAACAAGAACTCAAATGATTTCAGGCACTTATTTGACACTAGCAGGCCAAAATGGCAACATAAACAACTCTGGCAGGAATGAATTTCCCAGCAGCTTCTAGTAAATCTACAAAAGAGGGTCTCCTACTGGGGGTGGGGATGTAATAGAATTCTATAATCTTTCCTGTGGAGCTGATCTGTGTCAATTCTCCCCGAATCTGAAAGCTACTCCTGCTCTCTAACGACTGCAACTGTAGGCATGAAGAGAAATAAGAGAGACAAAAAGCCTGGGATAAGCCACTTGAGAAATAGTCACAGCATGATATTAAAATAAATAAGTAAGTAAGTAAATAAATAAATAAATTTTGGGGCCGGCCGAGTGGCTCAGTTTGGTTAAGAGCTCGCTCACGAGTGTGAGCTCTGAGCAACAGGTTGCTGGTTGGATTCCCGGCCCGAGATGAGCAGCCGCTGAGCTGCCAACAGGTGGCAGGATGGCTCAGCTAAAAAAATAAAATAAAAAATAATTAAATTTTCACTGAACTCTGACCACATAAGTATCTATGCTGCCAAACCCAGCACCTGTGCTGACTGCACCCAGTATGACTGCCTGATGGGGAAGTCAGGGCACCTTATTAACAAAGAACTATGAAAACATAGGGACCACTATGCAAATATTAGAACCACTGATTTTTTCTTTTAAAGTAAGGAACTCCATCTTTAACCCTTCTCTAGTCAAATTCTATCATACTGAGCTCTATGACAGTCCAAAAGACTCTGCCTTTAGATTTCTGCTATACTGAATAAGAAATTCATCATTTGTTTTGGCATGGATCTTTTGTCATATGGATATTTTCATTATAACCGTATTTGTAATCAAATTCCATTGAGTTTTAAGCTAAAATCTTTCACCTAGGGCCAGCCGAGTGGCACGGTGGTTAAGCGCTGGCTTGGGAAGCCAGCGGCCCTGGTTCGGGTCCCACATATGAGGGCCAGTGACACTGCCCTAAATAAATAAATAAATAAATAAATAAATAAATAAATAAATAAATAAAATCTTTTACCTACACACATATACTCCATATTTTCTCTAATTTAGTATTTTTACTAATTCAGGTTGCATCTCCTTTTATGTGATTTTTAAATATACTTTCAACCTACAGTATGACTATTGTATAAACAGGGCCCAAAAATTAAAACCAATTTTTTTGTCATACCAGTCTCACATCAATTATTTTTTTATAATTTGTTTACTAGCCTGTATCTCTTTCAAACACATACATCCAATATTACCATGCACAGCAGAGAGGTGAGCAGGTCCTTTCCTTTGTTTATATGCTTACCAGAATTCTTTCAAGAATATAAACAAGGAGATAAAGTGATTCTTCCCAGTCGTTCAATAAAATAGATTATAATACAGAATTGTCACTGACCAGCTAACAATATCTAATAACCATATCTTACAAAATCAACTCGAAGAGCTAACCAATGGTTTAGTGAAGCTTTGAGTTGCATTATAGAGTATTAACACGTCACTGAATCTGGAAAAATGGTAACATACACATACATTAAAAAAAATTTAAAACATACTTCTGATATCTCTATTGAGAAATCTATTAATTTGAAGTCTTGAGAAAAACATCTCAGTAGCCCATTTCAAATTTCATTTCATTGACTTTAGAGATAAGTTTCTATAAAAGTCTTAAGCTATATACAACTAAGTTACTTCTAACACAAAATGA
Organism: Aselliscus stoliczkanus; assembly: GCA_033961575.1. Lineage (NCBI taxonomy): Eukaryota > Metazoa > Chordata > Mammalia > Chiroptera > Hipposideridae > Aselliscus > Aselliscus stoliczkanus. The sequence goes on from CM066730.1 coordinate 167,084,422, forward strand.
AATGTATCTTCCCAAACCAGAGTACCTAAACAGTTATCCAATACAAAATTTAAATCCAGGAACTACAAGTGAGGTTTTTCTGAAAATTTTCAACCGCTGAAAGGCAGTGGAGGGAAAAAAAAAAAAATCATTATTTTTGTATGGAAATAAAAAGGCTAAGTGCTAGCAAATCAGTCACTGAGGAATAATCTAAGGTACATTGCGTAACTGAGCCAAGGAAAAAAAAGGATTTCTCCAACAAAAGACTACTTTAACAAAGGCCAAATTACTCTAAACCAGTAGTCCAACAGAAATTTTACTCTATTTTATAGATGCTCCACTATAATGTGATACTACTAATAACCAAACACTCAGTACTCAATACCAAAGACAACTTGTTCAGGTTCAACTGCCATGACCTAAAAAAAAAAACAAAAAAAAAAACCATACCTTGATTGAAAATTACTAGAAAACCAAATAAAACCATCATGTGTTAAAAACAAATATAGTCAAAGTATATAGAAAATATAAAAATACATGAGAATGTTTAAGAAAACAAATTAGGTAGATTTTTAAACATAAGCAGCAATACTTAGTAGAAAAATACATTTTCACTCATGTGAGTACCACAACTATATAAGCCACATTGTTATCAAAAACTGACAAATCTAAAAACAATGTTTAAGCCAGAACAGAAAACTTCTTCCCAATTAAATAAATCCAAACAAACAAAAAACTCCAAACTTCTTGTTTCCATAAAAATTCAACTCTGACATTGAGAGTATTTTCCCAATGACCCAAATCCACTAACCCTGATTACCAAATAGCCTAAGGCAGCTCTGCAGTCCCAGCTCTCTTCACTCCTTTAGTTCACCCTTACAGAGTACATCAGATTGATTTTTCCAAATGTATTTTGGTACAACGCCCTCCACTCAAAAACACCTCAATGCTCCCCACCAGGTCCTCCCAGTGCTTAAAGGACACTGAGTCCCGATTCCTCAGCCTGGCAACAGCCAAGGCTCCAACCTTCCGCTCTGGCCTACTCTCAGGACTCTCCTAGAGGAATTTTCTCCAGTCAAATCATCTGACCCTGACTTCAGAATACCTTCAGCTTTCATAATTAACAAAATATTTTATTCTTTCTAACATTGTGGAAAGCAAAAGCAAAATTTTCTATACAGATTTAAAAGTTAGTAATATATTCAAACCTTACTTACACAGTTTAAGAGGGGAAGTTAATTTCTAGTTATTACCTAAAATAACTGAAATGAAGAAACGATTTGGTAAAGAACCAGCCTCACATCTTCTCTCAAGATTTTAAGATATCCACATGGCAAAATTTCCATTCAACTTTTGAATGAAAACTCAAGTGAAAGAACTGGTTCTGTAAGATATGAGATTTGGAAACCCTGGACAGTTTCTAAACACTTGAACTCATCTGATAAAATCTTATGATTCACCATCAGGGCCCAGTCTATTTCTGAATTGTGTAAGTCAGTAAACTGTTACTATTTTTCTGAGGAACGTACTTCCCTAAATCACCCTGGAATTTATTTTTTTTAATTTTAAGTTGTTTTAAAGGAAAAATAACTTTATTTTCATAAGCACATATAACATTATTGGTAAGTTTTAGCTCTTATCAACACATCTCTGAGCACTGACAATACCCTAAACTTAAGAAACAAAAACTTTACCTTCCCCCCCAAATATTAAGATAATTAAACTAAACCACTGGATTAAAATTAGCTAGAACATAATAGCATAAAGACAGTTCATTAAATCCTAAAGCCCTTTGCTAAGATATTTACTTTTTGTGGGAACGGTGCCAGGCATTTATGGGAAACGATAATAAATAAATAAATAAATAACTTTTCACGAAAAAGAAAACACCAAGACTTGGTTTAAAATTTTCAGAGGACAAAGAAAGTATGCATCAACTAGGTACCAATGATAAATCCGTTATTTACTGAAAATACTGACAACCGAGGGGGAGGCAGCATCTGAGAAACCAGGTCACCTACTGAATAATATTAGGTTGTCGGGAAAGTCATGACGCATTTTTGCAACAAAAAACAGAAAAAGTATGTCATGACTTTACCAACAACCCAATACTTAGCACGCAGAACTAAGAGGTCAGTGGCCTCTGGCCTCTTGAGCTATGACTGCTATCCAAAGGATTATCCCCATGTATCTCATTAGCAAGTCTACTGCAAAGGTAGAAAAAAAGAAGGCAAGAATCAAGAATACAGAAGAAAGAAGTAGAGAGTAAAGGGAAGAGAGCTAAAATCTAAGTCTAGAAAGAGGAGGGGGGAAATCAACAAAGAGAGAGGAGGGGTGGAGGACAGAGAAGGCTTCATATGCCTAAGGGATATTAGTCTGAAAAGTAAAATACCACTCAGGATATAGAGTTGTCCAAGAAGTCATTTTAAGAAAGTTTTAGGGAAACCACTCTAAGAAAACTTCTAATTCCTAAGATGAACCCAGAATATAATTATCTTTTTCTAAATGTTCTAAAACTATGTTCTTTTACTACACTTTATTATAGCTATTGTAAATTATAAATTTTTATCTTTGAGAGTTTTAGCCACAATCTGTTTGGTATATTCTAAATCTAAGTTTAAATTAACACCTAATTTGTAATCCTCTCAAATGATACATTGGTACGAATCCTTTTTTCTTAAATAAAATAACTTCTGGTGATTTATATACCACCACAGAGAAGAAAAACCTAAAAGGGAGAGAGGGATGGAAGGGAGGGGGAGGGGGCAGGAGGAGGTGGGAGCAAGAGGGGGAGAGGGGGAGAGACACTAAAACAAAGGATAAAAAACTTCACAAAGAAAATATGCCTTAATCTGGGTTCCTATGAAAGTCTTACAAGATACAGCAGATGGGGCCTGAAACAAGCATTTTGTTTTTAAAACACAGGACTAAAAGAATTGGTGAGGTGAATGGGCCTAGAACCACCGGAAACAGAAAAAGTATTTTAAAGTGAACTTAGTGAAAATTCAAAGTCAAGAACAGTTCATGAAATGCCATTAAGGGCAGAAGACATGAAAAATGAATTAAGAATCTACTGTTGTTTGGTCTCTCTAAAACGGATGTGGGTATCCCTCATGGGTCTGGGTGTCCTCAGTAGGACTCAGGCTAAAGGGACATTAGTGAGAATTCTTGAAAGATATTTGAAGCTCTGAAACCAATACTATAGACTCCAATAATCTTTCCATGTCACAAGAAAGATTGTGTGAGATTAGAACCTCTTCACAGCCTTTTCTTCCATCACTCCTTTCATTGGAGGTCCCATTGAACAGGTATTTGGGCCTTTTCTTTTGGACATCAGAATATATTTTTACATTTGTCACCAGGAAAAGACCCTCCTCAAAACTGGTCCACACCACGAAGGTTTTATCTAACCAATAGGTAAATGCATAACGTACTTAGCCAGAATAATGTCTGCACCATTCTCTCTCTAAAATCTGAAGCAGAGTTATCACGGAGAGTTTTGGCTCTTTGGATTTGGCTTTCTGTATGTTTCCTCTAATTACTTATTTTCTCCAACTTTCCAACTGCCTTATACTGCCACTATCCTTCACCCCTTTCTTCACTTTCCTCCCATATATTTACAGATATACAAAGCATATCAATAACGCTGTGTATGTATGCATGTACATATGGGTGTACACACACATATGTACACACACACATATACATGCATACATATACACACTAAGACACACATGGCCAATACCAGAGTATAAACCAAAGATAAAGACATAAATAATATTACAGAATAAGAATCAATCCATTTATTCTCATTTCTAAGACAGAACAAAGCTGGTTGGTTACTACAACTTACCAGATGGCTCTTCAGGCTCACTTTCATTTTCTTCCTCAGGTGGGGCTTGCGGGGGTGGTGGGGGGAGCTTCTTTTCCTTCTCTGCTTTGGCATTTCTCTCTTCTTCTGAATAATACTCATCTTCTGAGAGGTTGGCCAAGCTTTCATCCATCTCTCTGTACTCTACCTATATGGAGATTACCATGGAAAGCTAAATACAGTGAACATCTAAAATCGGGGACTCAATTTGGAACCATCAGTGAGTGTGAATTGCTTTTTAACTTCAAATTTTAGGGGAAATAAGCAAATAACAAGGAACAAGCTAGCTTGTTAATAGGTAGCTATTGAAAACAAACTCTCTCCTGAAACAATCTTGTGTCAGTTCAGATTTAGCCCAATATGTAACTTTTACATCATAGCACTGAAGTTTAGATCAATGACTCTAAGGCTGTAAACTCCGAAACTGAAAAAAAAAAAAAAATATATGTGTGTGTGTGTATAGGGGGGTGTGTATATATATATAATCGTGTTCACATACTAGAAGTTTCTACAAAAAATTAAAATAACCCCCAGTTAGACAAAAATATAGCTAACTAGAATAACAAGTCTGTCTAATGCTAAGCGTGTACTTCTAACTACTATTCCATGGGAAAACAGCAGAAGAATACCGGGAAACAAATTGGGGGTTGGGGGGGGTGGGGGGGAAGACAAGGAATAAAAGTTGCAAATGGCAACAATGAAACTGAAACTATTAAAATGTACATTAAAAAACAACTGATGACCTAAGAGAGTTGAATGATGAGAGCAAAAAATCCTTATTACAACAAATTAAGGAGTAAGTGATGTGGAAATGGAGGTTACATGTCTTAATTCACACTCTGGTTACAGGAGAGAACCAGGTAATAAACAGAAAGAGGAAGCAGTCTTAGTGAATGTTTTACTGGGATAAAACAACTTAGAATAGGGAAGGTTATTAAAGACCTGTTTGCCAAAATGTGTAATATGGTATTACAAATAGTCATCACCTTGGAATGCTGTCAAATTGTCATTGGGAGTCCTAACCTAATAAAGATTCCAGGAAGCCACAGAAACAACAGCTCTCTATTTCAGATTTGACAAAAAGATGAAGTGAATGAAACAAAAAATTTAGATGTGGAGACAGCAAAGACAACATGGTTCCCACATACATCATACCTAACTTATTGGATTTCTGAAATGAATAGTCCTGTGGATTACAGTGAATGTAGTCTATTTTAACTTTTGAAATATCTTTGAAATGGCTCCAGATGGCTGGCTGTTTTTATATTTACCTTTTTTTCTTTTTTAATGGCATGACCACAGGAATTGCAGGGGAGGGGAGTGAGTGGCTAGGGGAGGTAAGAGTTTTAATGAAAACAGGGATTGGGTTAGAAAATGGAAAAAAAAAATTAAGGATAAATTGAATAGTTCTTACCCATGCTCTAAGAATCTTATTTAACGCATAATTGTATTCATCTATCAAATATAGAACACTGAGTATATGGCAAAATAGAGAAAACGATTATGAATGAATCTCCCTACCCTTAATAAGCTGAAACTCTAGCTGCAAACAAAAGATCCTGTTCAGGTGACCATGTTATAGAGAGGCTTTACAATAAAACCTCCAGAAATGTAAATTTTATTCTATTTGACAATGGTAAACAGTAGGAATAGATCTCAGGACAATGGGTAAAAGAGCAGCAAAGAGGGAAAAAAGTTTCAAAGAGGGAAAATGTAATATACGCTTATGGCATGCAGTTTCCTTTCTCTCTCTTATCCCTCCCTGAGCAGCGCTTGACCCCTTCCCACCCCAAAGATTCAGCCCCTAATCCCATGCCCATCAATCCTACCCATTCAATCAATAATCCCTTAACGAGTGTCTACTATGGAACCAGGCAATGTGGAAACTGAGTCAAACACAAACAGTAATATAAGATCCTTTTTACTTCAGTAGTTCAGCTTTTCCCGAAGGATGTTCCATGACACTGGACCATTTAAAGGAAAAAGAAATCCAAGATCAAGTTTGGGAAACACTGCAATCTTTATAGGCCCCCAGAGCCATAATGCACATTAAAGGTACTGAGAAATTTTGCAGCAAAAGCAATATAACATCGTTTAATCCAATGTTTTGATTAAGTAATAACTATTAACAAGGAATATACTTGGAAAAGGATGGTCTAGGGAGTTCTTAGTTTTTAGGGGGAAAAAGATTAGAAAAATACCTAGAGGTAAGAGCAAGTACTACAGGTAGTACTCACAGACAAGAAAAAATTGTGTTCCACAGGACCCTAGGATTCTTCGGAATTTCATTTATTAATTTTTAAATGTATTTTTAAAACAAATAAATACACACTCATATGTGTTGTCCAAACTATGACCCTTTAGAGACCACCAACACATGAACTTGTACTGCTTGGGTAACTCAGTTTTGGGAAGACTTATGACGAAATTTCTTCTGCTATATCTATTCAACTGAGAGAGTGTCTTGAGATGGTGAAGCAAGCTAAACAAACAACCTTTTGCACTACTTATCAATCAGTACTGGATTTTCACAATACTTTACAAATAAAATACAGAAATAAAATTGGATTCTAAGGCTAAAAAAGGCTGCTACTACTATGCTTAACCTCCATTCTCAAATTTGGCTCTATCAAAATAGCCTTCTTTTCTCAAAGACTGACAACTAAAATAAATGTTATAAATTTCCTTCTTAATATAAAACAAGAAAGTAGTTTGTTTTGGGATTTTTGCATACAATTTTATTTTGTAAAAAAGAGTTTCTCCACTTAATAAAAAGTTTTAAAAACACCTGGAAGAACCATAGAAACTCTAAAAAATAAAAACTATTCCCCTGAGCAAAGGAATGGATACTTTGACCAACACAAGACTAGGACTATCTCATCCCTAAGTAAAATCCTCAAGACTTCAAAAGTTCCACAACTATGTACTTAAAACCAAGGACATAAAGGTGTCCCACTTGGAGGATATGAGTCAGTAGGGTAATTATTCTTACCTTTACATGGACAGACAACGCTCAGATTTACATCTCTAGCCTCTCCCTTCTCTTTCACACTCTTGCTACAATGATTTCCCCTTTTCCCAATCACCTTAATTTGTTTTAATCTTTCTTCCTTTTAATTCAGTTAGGGTTCAACTGCCAGATTAATTTTCCAAATATGTGATATTTTTCAGATAGTTTAATATATGAACGCCAACCTTTCCAAACCAACATATAAATTCTCTGGCTCTAACTAATCAAATTTATCTCTAGTCGTTTTCTAACACTAGTCACAAAGTCTTCAATGCTACTTCCCCCATCCCTAAACCGCCTAAAAGCTCCTCCCACCTTTTTCTGTTAATCCAAGGGCTAAAAGTCAAGGCCCATCACCTCTGCAAATTATTCCTTAACTATTCCTAATTTACAAATAACATCTTACCCTTCCCTGAATTCTCATAGCACTATGATCTGCACTTCCTAGTCTAGTGTGGTGCTGTCTCATGGAATTTTCTACAATAATGGAAATATTCAGCATCTGTGCTTCCAATAAGGTAGAACCAGCCACATATGGCTATTGAGCACTTATTATGAGGCTATTTAAATTTAAATTAAAAATTCAGTTTCCTCAGTCATATTAGTCACACGGTGAGTGTTCAATAGCTATACCCTAAACACAACTCTACAACCTGAACCCTACTGATGCCTCCAATTGATTTGATCCTAGAAAAGCCTCATTTCCAATTAAACTCAGTGTTCAGTTGTCCACTCTGGACTCCCTGTTGCTTCTCAAACCATTTTGTATTATATTCCAAGCATTTTTCATGTCCTTTTCTCCACTGGTAGTACTTTATTAGTGGGCACCTACTTATTAGATGCCTATATGCCATCACTATGGTAAGTACTACTTTGTTGATGTTACAATTAAACCTAATAACTTAGAAGGTAGGGTTTATTTTCCTGGTGAAAATGAATCATAGGAAGATTTAACTCTAATAAGCTTATCTTTTTCCAAAATACTTTTCTAAACTCTGACTTTCAAGGCCCAACTGACCACCATTCCTGAAGCTATGCGGTGTTCCTAAAATCCCAACTCAATTTATCAATTTCAAACCTTAAATATTTGCATACATACTCAGAGGTGAGTTTATTCTGATACTAATGAAACAAGCTTTAGAAACCCTCACTGCATGGACCTCTTCCAAACTCTGAACCTAATTCTGATACATAAATATATAATTTCTAAAAAGAGGGCCCTGAAAACTGAATAAGCATCCAGGCCAAAAAATATAGATATATCTCGAATATGCACCTCAGAACTCCTGAAGCAAGTGCCTGTCTCCACTGGCCTCAGCTTGCTTTGCACTTCTATGTATACTCTATCCATCGAGATCTGTGTCCTCTGGCTCCCAGGACTGGCTACTAATAGGTCAGTCTCCCCAGTTCCTTACTTCCTAGTCACTCCTCAAAATATACACATAACCCATTTTTTTTCAGAGTTTCAGAGCTAATCACAATGGGAAAACAGTATAACAGGAATTAAAATAAATGCAGGAAAATTATGAAGAAATCTTATAGATGTCCCAAACTGATCTAGAGATTCAAAGCAATCACAATCAGAATTTCAGCTGCCTTGGGCCGGCCAAGTGGCGCAGTGGTTAAGTGCTGGCTTGGAGGCCAGCGGCCCCGGTTTGGGTCCCACATGTGAGGGCTAGTGACACTGCCCTCAAAAAAAAAAAAAAAAGAATTTCAGCTGCCTTATTTATAGAAATTGATAAACTGATCCTAAAATTCATATGGAAATGCAAGGGACACAGAATAGCCAAAACAATCTTAAAAAAGAACAAAGTTGGAGAACTCGCACTTCCTGATTTCAAAACTTACTGTAAAGCTACAATAATCAGGACAGTGTGTAAATGACATAAGGATGAAAACACTGTACAGGTCAATGGGATAGAATTAAGAAATCAGAAATAAACCCTTACATTTACAGACAATCAACAGGGTGCCAACCATTCAAAGGGGGAGAGAATGGTCTTCAACAAATTGTGCTGGGATAAATATCCACATGCAAAAGAATGAACTTGAACCTGTACCTCATACCATATAAAAAAATTAATTCCAAAATGATCATAGACCTAAATGCAACAGCTGGGCTGGCCGAGTGGCTCAGTTGGTTAAGAGCTCACTCAAGAGTGGAGCTCTGAGCAATAGGATTGCAGGTTGGATTCCGAGCCCGAGCTGAGCAGCCGCTGAGCTGCCAACAGGTGACAGGATGACTCAGCTGACAAAAACAAAAAACAAACAAACAAACAAAAAAATAAATAAATGCAAGAGCTAAAACTATAAAACTATTAGAAGAAAACGCAGGAGTAAATCTTAAGATATTGGATTAGGCAATGCTTTCTTAGATATAACACCAGGAGCAAAAGAGACAAAAGATAAATTGAACACCAAAACTAAAAACTTTTGTAACCACCACACATAAAAAGACAACCCAATTTAAAAATGAACCAGGGTGGGGGTGGGGGGCAGCTGGTTAGCTCAGTTAGTTAGAGCGCAGTGCTCATAACACCAAGGTTGCCGGCTCATTCCCCACATGGGCCACTGAGTTGCGCCCTCCACAACTAGATTGAAACAACCACTTGACTTGGAGCTGATGGGTCCTGTAAAACCACACTGTTCCCTAATTAAAAAAATTAAAAAATAAAAAGAACCAAGGATCTGAATAGACATTTCACCAAAGAAGCTATACAAATGACCAATAAGCACAAGAAAAGATGCTCAATGTCGTTACTCATTGGGGTATTACTACAAATCAAAACCACCATGAGATACCACTTCACATCTACAAGGATGGCTATAATTAAAAAGCAGTGTCAACAAGGATGGACAGATTGGAACCCTCATACACTACTGGTAGGAACGTAAAATGGTGTGGCTGCTGTGGAAAACTGGCAGTTCTTCCAGAGTTAAACACAGACGTACCATATGACCCAGTGATTCTACACTTAGGTATATACTCAGGGAGAACTGAAAATATGTTCACACCAAACACTGTACATATAACAGCATTATTCACAATAGCCAAAAAGAGGGAACAACCCAAATGTCCATCAAATGATGAATGGATAAACAAAATGTGATGTATCTATACAATATTATTTGCTACAGAGTTATCAAGTACTGAATGGAAGTACTACAATATGGGTGAGCCTTGAAAACATACGAAAGCCAGACACAAAGGCCATATGTTATGTGATTTATATAAAAAATGTCTGGAATAGTCAAGTTCATAGAGACAGAAAGTAGATTGGAGGTTGACAGGGGCTGGGGAAGGGGGAAATGGGGAATACCTGTCAAAGGTACAAGTGTCTGTTGGGGGGTGATGAAAACATCCTAAAACTGACTGTGGTGCTGGTTGCACAACTTTGAATATGCTAAAAACCACTGAATTGTACACTTACAAAATGGTAAATTTTGTATGTGAATTATCTCAAAAAAGACCTCGTTTTTAAAAAAAATATAACATGGTTTCTGGCCATACTTTCTATTAAAATAGTAAAATTAAAACGCCATTGGACTTCCATCCTCTATTTAATTTCTGAGAGCTGGGAGTCACCAACCTCTGCGCTTTTCTAACCCATGCTTTGGTAAAAGCCCCCAAAAGCCTTTCCTCTTTTTACTTAGGACAGGGTATTCTTGGAGAGAGATGTCTCAAGTGGGCAGCTGAATCCGAAGACTCTCCGTCTGGGTTAATACTCATTTCAAGAAGCACCTCACACAGAGGCTATCAGGAGGAGAGGCATGGAACGCTCTTCCTCGCAGCCCTGAGAAAGACCGACCCTGCTGACACCTTGATTGCGGACCTCTGGCCTCCAGAACGGAGACAATAATGACAGCGGCGAAAAGATGCTCCACATACACACTGACTCGGTATACCCACTTAAGAATTATAGATAGGCAGAAAACCTATTATAAGTGTAAATTATATAAATTGCACTACTTTAAGTGTTTACTTAAAAATTATATGTACATATATTCCCAGTTTTTCACATGGGTCATAAAATCTCCAGAAACGGCCCACGTGTAAAGTCTGTGCCCTAGCGCTGCCACAGCACCCGACACACTAGGTGCCCCATGTGGTCCTTTGTTTCAGAGGCTCCTGATACCTTATCACACCATAAGAGCAGGGCTTACATTCCAGTTCCACTCCTTACTTAGCTGTGCAGCTTTGGGCAAGTTGCTTCACCATCATTTTTTTTTTTTTACATCATTCTTAAAACGGAGCTAACAACACCTGCCCCTTTGGTGTCTAGCAAAACTATAATGCTGGTTACGCTCTGAACACAGCATCTGGCACCCAGAGCTGTGAGGCGGCTATTGTCCGTATATACTGCCTGGTGACACATCTTTTTGTTCCCACGTATTTGCATCTTGACTAATTGATACTAGCCCTCTTAAATCAGCTTCATTTGTTAAAAAAAAAAAAAAAAAGAACTACGTCAAAAGACCACTGAGAAGATACAAGGAAAAAACTCCTAGCACACACAGCAAGGGCTCGAAAAAGAAAAATGTCCCTTTCTTTGGGGGGGGGGTGTTTATTTTTTTTGAGGGCAGTGTCACTGGCCCTCCTATGTGGGACCCGAACCGGGGCCGCTGGCGTCCCAAGCCAGCGCTTAACCAGCGCGCCCCTCGGCCGGCCCAAAAATGTCCCTTTCTTTTCGGTCTCCACGGCTAAGGCCATTTTTGAGCATCACCCAATGTGCTCCCAGGCGAAGCTCCATAATAAGCACGGCCGAGCGGCCCCCGGACACGCCCGGGGACGAGGGAGCGATGCGTGTCTCCAGCAGCAACGCCGACCGCACCTCCACGTCCGGGAGCCATTTTTTTTCGGTCAAGAAAATGAAAAGGTGCACTAAGGTGCCATAAGGAAAACAGCCCTGCCTCCCACTCGCCCTTCCCCAGGACGGCCTGCAACCGGCACAGAGACAGCGTCCATCCCAGGCGGGCACCCCCCGACGCGCCCAGCAGGGCGAGGCCGGGGTGGGCGCGGGGCCCACGGCCGGGGGAGGGCCTCACCTTCGCCCGCTTGCGCCGGCTGGTCCGCCGCCCCTCCGGAGTCTCGGCGATGCCCGTTTCCATGGGGGTCGCAGCGCCGGGCACTGCCGGAGGCCCGGCTGGAGGCCCCGCGGCCCCCGGCGGCTCGGCCAGGCCCCCGGGAGGCGAGGCCCGCGGAGGCTCCTTCTTGCGGGGAGTGCGCTCCCCCGCCGCCCCCGCCCCGGCCTCCGCAGGGCCCGGCAGGCCCGCAGGCGGCGCGGCCCCCTCGGCGCCGTTCTCAGCGCCGGCCGCTGCCCCGGCGCCGCTCTCCGACCCGGCCGCCGCCGCCGCTGCCGCCGCCGCCGCCGCCGCCGCCGCCTTCTTCCCAGACAACATCTCGGACGGCCTGGCAGCTGACGGCCGTAGGGGTCGCTCCGTCTGGGGGGTCGGTGGGTTCCGAGCGCCTCGCCTCGCTGCACGCCGCCCGCGCGCCGCCAACCGCCCCGCGCACGCACGCGCTGAGCGCCCTCCCGCCGCGTCGGGACAATAAAGCCCCGGACTCCCACGGCCCCGCCCTCCCGTGATGCCATAGAGCTGCGTCCCTGCGGCTAGAGAGGCGCCACGGCGAGGAGCGCGATGCTGGCCTAGAGCGTCTCCTTGGCCTTTGGGGTTGGGCCCAGCATCTTCCTGGTCCTCGCGTTTCTGGGCCAGACTGCACCTCCGGCGGCGACCATTTCATCCAGGGACTTGCGTGCCTTTATAGATGCATTCATTCACTCGTTTATTCACCGACTCATTTGTCAAGTCAACCAATAGTTATTAATGCTTACCAGGTGACCAGGGTTTAACTATGAAGTTCTTGCTTTCAAAGAGCGTACAATCTAGGGACAGGAAAACACATGGAATTGGTAGATCATCTTATGTATTCATAATTATCCTGCTTGTACCAGGGAAATCTTGGAGAGCAAACGGGTTTCGTGGTAATAAGATGGACAGAAGTTAGGAAATCGAGGTTTGAGTCCAACTGGATTGCTTTCGTCCCAAGCCTTTGTTTTTGTTTTTTTTGAGGGCAGTGTCACTGGTCCTCATATGTGGGACCTGAACCAGGGCCACTGGCTTCCCAAGCCAGCGCTTAACCGCCTTGCCACTCGGCAGGCCCTCCAAGCCTTTGTTTTTGCCTTCTCCTCACAGCGGACCCTCACTCTCACCTCCCTCCCTTCTCTATGCCCCACCCCACATACCTAACACCTGTTTCTACAACAGGGTAATTCTTTCTAATACTGCTGATGGTAGTGGTAGTTCATTCTTTTCATTCTTCCAGGAATCCAGGCCTTGTGTTCTTCAAGCTTATTTCCACTTCTTACACAGAACTATAATTGCTAAGAACTATAAGAGACATGTCTCTCTTCATAGTGCAATTTTCAAAAAATGATTCCATTTATATAAAGTCTAAGAATTGGTAAATCTAATCTTTAATGATAGAATCCAATGTGGATGCCTGGGAGGAGGGCGGGGGATGAATGCAAAAGAGCGGGAGAAAACTTGCTGGGAGTGATGGTAATGTTTTATATTTTGATGGGGGGGCAGGGTAATATATATATATTAGTCAAAACTCATTGTACAAGTAAAATAGGTATATTTTTTTATATCGATTGTAATTCAGTGAAATAGAGTTTAAAAAAAAAATTAAGCAAACAAAAAAGAGGCAATTAAGTCCAGGAAAATTAGAAGCTGCACAAGAAAGTGTAATCATAGTACAATATATGGCTCAGCTGTGAGCTACACTGGCCTAATAACATAAGCAGTGAATATTGTTTTAACCAGAGTGATAGAATTATATTGAGAGAATGGAGAAAAGAGCAAATTTGTGGAGGAGAGGGATGAGGGAGGCTTATGGAAGGAAAGGTCCTGCAAGGGAGCTAAATCTTTATCTTTCATCATAAAAAGATAATATGTCAAAATTGAGAAATCAAGAAATCACAGTATAAATTTATTATTTAGATTTATCAAGAGAAATACCAGAAGAAACAGCTAAGAGTTGGAATTGTTTCTCTCAGTCATAGAACTCAAGGGTGGGAAAGGGTGAGAGGGGAGGCTGGAGTTTGTTTTACACCCTGTAGTTCCATTTGACTTCTTTGCACATGTAATCATTTGATAAAACTTTAAAATTATATTTTTAAAATATGTGTATCTTTTGACCCAACAAGTCCACTTTCAGGAACACATTCTCTGGAACTATTTAAGTATGTGCACAAAGATTTAACTTCAACGCTGTTTATCTCAGGTTGTGTATACAAACAATAAAGGAGAACTAACCTAAAGGCCCGAAGGTGGGGACTAATGGAATATATTAGAATATCAGAGCCATTAAAATTGACATTTGAACATAAGGAACAAAAGAGTGAACATGTATCAAAGATTTATTTAAGTCATTATTCAGAGAACCAGCAGGAGATAAAGCTGATTCAAAGGAGAATATCTATCATTTATATATATGATCATTCTGTTAGTGGAAAACAGAATGCTGGAATAAGATTGCAAAGTTAAATAAGAAAAAAATAGTTAATGTCTTACAAGGCCATAAAACTGTGAACTTTGGGGGTTATCTTTTCTATCAGAAAGAACTCATTTGAATCTATTTAACAAAAAAAATAATAATAATAATTTGCAATTTATCCATTTTTTCCCCCAGAAATACAGGCATACCTTGGAGATACTGCGGTTTCAGTCCCAGGCCACTATACTAAAGTGAGTATCACATAAGAAAGCCAGTCATAATCTTTTTGCTGGTGGAGGCTCTTGCCTTCAATTTTTAAAAAGCGCTACACCTGTGAAGCACAAAGCAAAGTGCAATAAAATGAATTAGGTTTGTAACTAATTGTCATTTAAATTGTGGTGAAATACATATAACATAAAATTTACCAACTTAACCATTTTAAAATGTACAGTTCACTAGTGTTAGGCACATTCACATGGTTGTGCAAATAATCTCCAGGACTTTTTATCTTATAAAACCCTGTACCCACTAAATAATAACTCCCCATTCCCCCCCGCCCCCAGCCCCTGGCAACCACCATTCTACTTCCTGTCTCTATAAATTTGACCACTCTAGATATCTCATATAAGTGGAATCAAATAGCTTTTGTCTTTTTGTGACTGGCTTATTATACTTACCATAATCTCCACAAAGTTCATCCATGTTGTATCATGTGTCAGAATTTCCTCCCTTTTTAAGGCTGAATATTATTCCAATGTGTATATATAACATTTTGCTTATCCTTTCATCTGTTCAGGCATTTTTGGTTGCTGCCACCTTTTGGCTATTGTGAATAATGCTGCTGTGAACATAGGTAAACATGTTTTCAGTTCTTTGGGATATATACTCAGAAATGGAATTTCTAGAGCAACTTATCCATTTTTTAGAAGTTACCATCTGACTATAGAGTGGGCCCCTAATCAAATAGCAAGTCAAACAAAGTTACCTTCCCTAAAACATCAGGTGGGCCAGTTAGACAATATTCTAGTATAACCGAAGTCCAGCTTGTAATAATCTTTTTGCCTTATTTCCAAATTCTAGATAATTTTTCTTTATAATCTCCCTCACTATAAGGGTTAAGGGCTCTGTATTGCTGGCTACTTCATTATCAGTGGCTAGGCCCAGACTATTGTTGAGTGAATGAGGTATCACTAAGGCCTACATCACCTGGCAGTTGTGAGGACATCATGAGATGATGCTTGCAAACTGCCTGTCAAAGTCTGACTCATAGTGGCTGCTTGAGACACAGGAACAGTTAATATTGTTATGCGACAGCTGGGGGTTGGGGGCTCATGACTCAGAGGAGGGGGCAGCCATGACTCCTGTTATGGAGGCAACTGTCCTAGAGGGGGACTGAGGCTGGATCTTGGGGCCTGGGTCCCATCAAGTCATAATGCTGGAGGACTCCGTGTCTCTTCTTAGGCGCCTCTACGACATACTTGATTCTTCGGGCGCCATAGGAGCACTGGTGGTTTGGATAATCAGCTATAAGCCAGCCCTGTTTGGGTTCCTATTCCTTCTGTTGATGCTTAGCAACTGGCTGGTCAAGCATGAACTCAAGCTCACCCCCTCAGAGCCCCAGCAGGTGAGCAGGGCCTTTAGCTTCAGCTGAGGGTGATGGGATATTTGCAGCTAGATTAGGGCTTGGGGGACAGGGACTGTGTCAGGATAATGGGGCAAGACTGAGGAACCCAGGGCTCTGGTCTAAGTTCCTGCTCTCTAGCTGCCTCTTGGTTGATGGAGGACAAAGCACGCTCTTCACAAGGCTTCAGTTGCCTCAGCTGTAAAATCCTGACCATCCTGACCTCTCCTACTTCATGTCTGATGTCAACATGCTTTGGCAACGGTAGCAACTACTTTTAAAGAGAAAAAAATGAAGATGGATGAACTAAAGATACATGTATGACATAGACATATCTCTAAAATATAATAATGAAAATAGGAGAGATGTACAAAGATTATGACATCTTTTATATAAAATTTAAAAAATGCAAAACAATATCCTATCTTGTTTATATGAGTACATGCATATAGTGAAAATACATTAAGGCAGGATTTCTCAACTTCCCCATGATTGACATTTTGGGCCGGATAATTCTCTGTTATGGGGGCTGTCCTGTGCATTGTTGGATGTTTAGCAGCATCCCTAGCCTCTACCCACAAGATGCCAATAGCACCCTTTTTGTAACAACCAAAAATGTCTGCAGACATTGCTGAATGTCCCTCCCCCCACCACCATAGAGCAAAATAGCCTCCCACTGAGAACCACTGGTATAAAGAAAAGCATGGAGGGGCCGGCCGAGTGGCTCAGTTGGTTAAGAGCGTGAGCTCTGAGCAACAGAGTAGCCAGTTCAATTCCCACATGGGCCAGTGAGCTGCACCAGAGCTGAGCTGCCGCTGTGCAGGATGGCTCAGTTGGTGAGAGAACCTAACAACAAGGTTGCCCTCACGTGGGATGGTGGGCTACATCCACCTGCAGCTACGATTGAACACGGCACCTTGAGTTTAGCTGCCCTGAGCTGCTGACAGGCAGCCGGATGGCCACTGGACTTGGAGCTGAGCTAGCTGCGCCCTCCACAACTAAGATTGAAGGACAACAACTTGGCTGCTCCCCTTCCCCAATTCCCCAATAAAATCTTTAAAAAAAAAAGAAAAAGCATGGAAAAAGTAAATACCAAATTCAAGATTGCAACAGAGATGAGGTTCAGGGAGCACTCTAGAAGAGGGATCCACAATTATATGAGTGATATTTTATTTCTTAAGCTGGTGTGGAAACATGGATATTTGTTGTAATATTTACTTTTTTGCAAACCAGGAATTTGTACATGAATCCAAAAAGAAAACATAAAGTATTATTATCAACTGGGTGAGGGGGCAGATGAGGATTATAAAGGTAAGAGCATGTCATGTGACACTGAGACTTGGCAGCTGGAGGTTTTACAGGGCCTGACAAAGCTCACAGGCACACTGGGAAAAGCACTAGCTCTAGAGACACAGATACATTTGGGGTACGGGTTTTATGTCCTCAGTAAGTACAGATTAGCGGACCATTTCATTTACTCCTTATGAACCCAAGGCAACTGCGGATCCTGAGTGTGGGGGCTCTCCCATAGGCTGAGCAATGCTGAGAAAGGGACCTTTCCTGTTCCGGGCCCCAATTCTCTCTCTCACACACAAGACTTGTGCAAGACGCTCTCCTGGCAGGCTGATCGTGAGAAGTGATGAAGATCACATTTATACATCACCCAGCATGGGGAGGGGTTGTCATTATTAACCAAACTTTCCTCTTTTCCTGGTGGTGAGCATGTAGGAAGAGGCCGAGAAACAAAAGACCCCTGAAACCAAACCCAATGGACGCGTCATGAACATGAAAGAAGTCGAGAAACTGCACGACTGTTTTGCCCTCCAGGACAAGATTCTTCAACGGCTTATGTTCTGCGAAATGAAGCTGAAGGTCTTGGAAAATCAGATGTTCATCGTGTGGAATAAAATGAGTCGCTACAAGGGACCGAGCCAACAGCGGACGTTTGCCACGGGGAAGCGCCGGCTGAGGAGGCATGAGTCCGTCTTGTCCATCTTCCCTGACTGCACCTCCAATTCCCCCTGAGGAGGTTAGAAGGACTCGGCTGGGCTGGCTGCTTCCGATGTTACCTTTCCTCAGTAAAACCCGGTCAGAGGCTATTGGATTTTCTTAATAAATTACACTGGGGGGCCTGCCGAGTGGCACAGTGGTTAAGCGCTGGCCTTGGAAGCCAGCGGCCCCGGTTCAGTCCCACATATGAGGGCCAATGACACTGCCCTCAAAAAAAAAAAAAAAAAGAAATTACACTGGGAAGGCTGAACGGTCACCTCTGGCAAAGAAATCTACTCAGCAGGCTAACCAGACAGCACCCTGTGACACAGCCTGATGCGGGGGAGGTGAAGGGGGCGGTTCTAGAGCTCAGCCCTTCCTCTCTTTCAGTTGGACCACCTCAATCAACCCTGGTCCAGGACATTGTGCCTGTACACTTTGAGTCTTACAGCAGCCTCCCCAATGCTGTCCCAGCCTCCAGTCTCCCCGCGACCCTGCTCTCAGAGGCCTGGGCAAGCCCTGCCAAGCACAGCACTGAGTGTGTTCATTGCCTGTTCTTGAGCCAATGTCTCGCCATGTTTGGCAGAATAAAACCCATAATCCTTACTGTGGTGTTCAGGCCCTCCATTGATCTGACTCCTATTCCAGCCTTTTTCCTCTGTTTCTCACCCTCGATCTGAAGTTAAGGCTCTTCCTCCAGCCTTGGTGGGGACTCCATGGCCAGATGGCTCAGGCCTCCATGGTGGGCTCTGTACTATTACCCCTGGCCTCCCTCCTACATTGTCTCTCCAGGATTGCTCACAACCAGTGGAATTCCCATTATAAGCCTGGTTGATTTCTTCCTCTGTTTTTTAATTCTACTCTTATCAAATGTTATTCCTACTGGGCAGGCTTGTTTTATGAGCCTCAAGGTCAGGGGATGGGCCTTGGAAGAACAATTTGGATTGTATTGGAAGACGCTGCAGATTCACTCCAGGTTCTAGCAATGAGATAACAAGTGAACTCCAGAGGTGGCTCCCTTCCCTAAAGCAGAAATAATTCTAAAAGGTCTCCACTTCCCAGGGGCTCCAGAGGGCCTCAGAGCTGCAAGCAATTCCCCTGGTGCCTGAGCTCAGGCCAGCTTTTCTGTACTTGCAAGACTGACCTTACACTTGCCTATAAAAAAAAGAATAGTGAGACAGTGTGCGTGGTTTCTCTTCGGAGTATACTCTGGGATGTTTCTAGCTATGCCCTGACCCCAACACCTGTCTCCACACCATGACTGATGAGGCTGGACGGCCACCCAGTGCCTCATTCACTGCTGCCCCTCAGCTTCTAACTTTCCCAGAGAAGCCCCATTTGCATCTACGTGGCATGACTCTGTGGTACTTGCCTTCACCCAGTACTCACATCCCTTGGACATCGGGGCTCAGTCCTCAGATCCCTTCTCTACTCCATCTCAGTTCCTTGGTGAGGACTTTAAATATCTACTATTACATGCCAATGATTTTCTAAAGCATATCTTTGCTACAGAACTCTAAGTTCCAGATTCCAATGTCTAACTGCCTCCTTCCACACCTTCTCTCTGACATCTCAGAATCAACATGACCCATCCTGAGTTCGATCCTCTGCTCCAACCCCCCTCCCACATGTCGGCTCACCCATGTCATAGTAAAAGTCAACTTCTGGTTGCTCAGCTTAAAACTTCGGTGCTGTTCCTGACTCCTCTCTCCTCTCCTATCCAGCTCTAATTACTCATGAGTCCTATCAGCTTTATATTTGAACATATCCAGGGGCTGCCTCTCCTGCTGCTCTAAGCCATGACCTCTCACCTGAATAAGCCCCTGGTCTCCCTGCCCCCACCCTTGCCCTCAGGTCTGCTCTCAACACAGAAGCCAGAGCAATCCTTTAAAAGTGCTAGTCGGGTGGGGCCAGCTCCCAACCCTCTCACAGTGAGAACCAAAGTCCTTCCAGTGGCCTATGAGCCTCCATGACCTGGCCCCCCCTTACCTTTCCAGCCTTGCCTCCTCCTCTGCCCCTCACTTATCTGCTCCAGCCACTGGCCTCCTTGCTTTTCCTTTAACACACCTGGCACTCTTACCTTGAGGCCCCTATTCCCCCCCACCATGGGCTCTCTTCCTCTGCTGTGTATCCCTAACTCCCTTACTTCCTTAAGCTGACTTGCTAAACGTTTCTTTCTCAATGAGACCATCCTGAGCACCCAGTTTAATACTATAATCTGCCCCTTCTTACCTGGCTCTAATTAGTTTTCCATTTTTCCAGGTGTCACTTTCTAATATGCCATTTAGCTAATTTATTATGCGGCCCCTGCTAGGATATAAGCTTGATGAGGTCAGGGATCTTTGTGTTGTTCACCAAGTTATCTCAAGCACCTAGAATGGTGCCCAGCACTTAGTAGGTGCTCAATAAATGTGTTGACAATGAGTTTGTGTTGCTATGTCTGCTTTGCCATTGTGTCCTTCCCCAAATATAAGATCTGGCATATGAGAGACCCTCAAAAAATGTCTGTCAAATCACTCAATGGGTAAAGGAGCAAATAGATGAATTAATGAATCAATCAGAGCCTGACTGGGAGAAATGCTATCTTCATAGATCCTAAAAAACATCTTCATAGATCCTTTAGAGACATTTTCCTATTTAAAGTTCAATTTGTTCTTGACATCTTTTTAGCTACATTCTTTCTAAACGGTCCTGATGCTGAGGGCAAGGACAGTCATTTTCTTTCTCTGGGAATGTTCTGGAATGAATTTGGGGATGAAAGTCACCTGAAAATAATCTGTGAAGCAGGATACTTTGAGAGGTAGGCCTTGGAAGAAAGAGTTTCAGGAGAGGCGCAAAGGGAGAAACCAGTTGTCTCTGAAGTCTAGTCCACTTGAACTTGGGAACTTTCTAACCCTCTGTGTA
The DNA here is from genome assembly GCA_033961575.1 of Aselliscus stoliczkanus. Taxonomy (NCBI): domain Eukaryota; kingdom Metazoa; phylum Chordata; class Mammalia; order Chiroptera; family Hipposideridae; genus Aselliscus; species Aselliscus stoliczkanus. The sequence goes on from CM066730.1 coordinate 167,105,297, forward strand.
ACAGTGTCGCAGTTCTAGCTCCTAGCTATAAAATCCTAGCTATAAAAAACCTGAACATGGTCCCCAGAGAAGAGAAATCAGAAAGTACCACAAGGAAGGGTTGGGACTATTGGAATGAGTTCTGAAAATGGAAGGAGGAAAGTTGAGAGAAGAAAAGGGAGTGGCAGTAAGGAGGCAAGAGGGGAATAGGAAAGGGAGCAGTGCGGGGGCGAAGGGGAGTGGAGAAGGGGAGAATCAGGTGGGAGAGGAGAAAGGGGAAGAGAGAAGCAGGAGAGATCCGTGGGATGGTGGGGGGAACCCTGGGAGGAGAGAGAAGTGAGACCAAATGGTATCAACAGTGGCTAACGTTTCTTGAGTACTTCCTGGTGCCTGCCAGGAGCCATGTGCTTTCTGTGCCTTATCTCATGGAATCCTCACTCCCAGCCCAAGGGCGTAGGTTCTATTTCATTACCCTATTTTGTGGATGAGCACACTGAGGTCCAGGTGATGCCAAGAAATTGACCAAAGTCACACAAAGTGGTGGAGCTGGGATCTGATTCAAGAGTCCCCTGGGTGGGGTTTAGGCTCTGCAGGTAAGGAATGTGATTTTTCCAAAGAGCAGTGGGCAGCCAGGCAAGGTTATTTAAACAAAGGATTTCTCTGCTATAAAGAGGATGAATAGCTCCTTCCTCCAGGGGCTGTTGTGGAGATTATTATCTTGGCTCATGGATGGAAAGTCCTTGCACAGATGCCTGCAGGAAGAGAAGCGAAAAACTCAAGGAATAGATTTTTCAGGGGAGGAGGCACAGGCTGGGCCAGATCTTATACGTGGGCATCTACTGCCACCTCGTGGCAACTTTGCAGTATGACATGCTATGGAATCGGGTTAGCTAAATTAGGGACGGGCAGAGCGGGTCCAGGCAGTGAGAAATGGCTGCAATGAGGCTGGGGCAAGGGGCACGGACAGGGCTCCTGGAGAGGAGATGGTGTCCCGGGGGTGAGGTTCTTTGTCAGCAGAGGTGCAGAACCCTGGAGTGGATTAACTGATTCAGACATTGAGCCCTGGTTTGGTGACACAAACCAGAATGAGATGTGGTCCTTGCCCTAGAGGACCTCATACATAGTCTGATGGGAGACACACTAGTGTCTGGGAATCAGCGAGGACTCCTGGGTCCATACCCCCATCCTGTCACTTCCTGGGACCTCAATTCTCAGAGCATCCGTTTCTTCCTATGTCAAACAGGGACAAAATAGAACCTGCCCCAGGAGGATTGCTGTGAAGACCAAAGGTGGTAACACTGAAAGCACTCAGCACCTATATCTGCCACATTGTCAGCACTCGATCTGTGACTGAGAGGCAGGCTGCCCAGCCTGCTCTGAGCCTCAGGAAAGATGAACTGAGCAGCCAGGTCAATGGGAAATACCTGGATCCCGGCTCCCTTGCTGTCACTAAACTTGCTATGTGACCTTGGCAAGTCACCTCCCTTTGCAGAGCCTGTTTCACTAGCCATACAACGTGGAGATGGGATAAAATCACTCGCATCTCTTCTCACTCTAATTTATCAATCCCCTTTCTGGTCCCACCCAGGTCTTTGGACACACAGAAGGCTTGCCTCCACCCATTCACATACCCGATCCTGAGCATCAGCAAATGGAGGTAATAATTCAAGCCTTGTCCAACGCTGCGGGGGTGGGGGGTGGGGGCGGGAGGCAACGGTGGGGATCTATGGAGATAATGATGTGGATGGAAGCTGGTGTGACCCATGAATTGCAGGGGAGCCTTGTTTCTCAAAGTGTGGTCCCCGGACCAGCACTGACATCACCTGGGAGCTTGTGAGAAATGTAGACAGACTCTCAGGTCCCACCCGACCCACTGGCTCAGAACCTGCAGTTTAACTCGATCCCCAGGCTATTCCCACACACATTTAAAATGAGTTGGAGACACAGTGGTCTGGGGGCAGTGGTTCTAACCTTGACCACATAATGGAACCACTGAATCTTCAAAAATCGTGCGATGCCCAGACTCACACTGAGATATCATCATCCCCATTTTATAGATGAAGAAACTAAGAGGGCATGCCACTTACCCAAGGCTACACAGGCAGTGACAGAACTGGGATTGGAACAGAGTTATCTGGATATTTAACAACTAGGCTGACCCCAGTGATCTTCAAACTGTGTTCCTTGGAGCCTCGGGTTCCTCAGAAGTAGCTGAGGAGCTGCAGTGGGGACTGGATGAAGCTGGGAGGCTGGGCGGGGGGGCTGTTTTCCTGGCGGCCCCCGTCATCTCTCTCACTTTGGGCTTGGCAGAGACTTCTTTTAGACAGAGCATTCTTTTGCCCACCAACCTGGGTCACGTGGTCCTGCCCAGTCTCTCTGACAGATGTGCCCCCCCCCCACTCTTGCTTGGGGACCCCAGGAACTAATCCTCATGGCAGAGGGCATGGAGGGATTAGCGCTGGGCAAATCAGTCACCACATCTGCCAGCCTCTGGGGAGCCTCAGAGCCCAGAAAGCCATTCCTGTCCCCTGGAACACTGCAGATTCCCAGGGGCACTGGCCAGCCATGGTGAGGCCTGAATTGCCCTGTGCTTCCTGAGCCTTCCAGAAGAGAGTGAGTTGGGGGCTCAATGCTCGGGGTAGGGATGGGGGTCTGACAGGGCTGTTTCTGAGGCTGGAAGTGGGAGGAGGAGGAGCTGGAAGTAGACGCAGTGGCAGGGAGGGTGACCAACTTTCCCGGTCGGGACAGAGGGATTTGGGGACGTTCAGTGCTAAGGTCAAGACAGACCCGGGCACTCCCAGACAGTTGGTTTCTGGGCTCTTTTCCCCGTGTGGAGCTTCATGAAGGGGAGGAGTTGCTTTGCCCCCCTCCATCCTCACCTCCCCCCTTACCCCCCCCCCCCCAGTCTTCTAGCACTTTTCTGTCTCCTTCCTCTCTTTTCCAGCCTCACAAGATCTGTCTTCACTCCTCTGACTGAATTTCCCACTCACGGGGGCTCCTGGCCTATAGACCAGAATCCTCAAGGAGCAGGAGTCTTCCACGCCTTGGAGAGAATGAAGACTCAGGTGAGACATACATAGCCCCACGAAGGCTTGCTTCAAAGATTGGCCTCGATCACCCACATCGCCTTCACCGTCATCACTAATATTTCTGGAGTGTGCACCATAGGCCAGAACCGTTTCAAGTGTTTTATGGCTATTAACTCACTGAATTCCCCAAACAAACCAGAAACTGCTCCCCTTCCTTTTCACATCTCTAAGCATCTCATTGGAGTGCCCCAACCCATCCCCAACTCTCTGGTCAATGAAGCTTTCCTCTCCGTTGCACCCCGAGGCTGAGCTCACAGGTACCTTGAAGCTCCTGGAGCCCTCTCACAGCTGCCTCCCAGAGAAATTATTGCAGCAACAGTAGCTGCTAACTAGCGAACAGATTTCTAGAGCCTTTGCACACATTATCTCATTTAACCTCACTTCAATTCCATTAGGCCATTCCCATTATGCAGACAAGGAAGCTGAGACTCAAAGAGGTGAAGACATTGGTCCAAAGCTAGTAGGGGCAGAGCTGGAATCAGGTCGTGCTTCACCTGGGCCCAGGGCCCTGTGTCCGACACTCCACCATCCTGCTGGCTCCCTGGGGGACTGCTGGCCACAGGCGCTGGACCTCAGGACATAGCACTGTGCCCAGCACACAGCTGGCTTGGGGACTGTTTCTGAATGTATGAATGGACAAGGAGGGCTACCCCAGAGCGGATAGTGGGGAGAAAGGGGGTGAAGGTCTGTGGGAAGGAGCTGGGGAGCTGTGTTGTGGGTGGGGTTTGGGAGAGCCTGGCTCTTCCTGAGCCCTCCCCCTGCCAGCATTTTCCAGCTGGGAAGGGACGGGGAGAGAGTCCTAGTAGCTATTGCAAGTCAAAATGTGAGCAGCTGGTGAGCAGCTTAGAGGTTAAACACTGACCCTACTAGAATAAATCCTGAGATTGGAGACAACATGAGATAAAACTAGGCCCCAGAGGAGGGCTACATGCAGAGGGTGGGGTGGTGCATAGCACAGAGCTAGATCCCAGCTCCATAATCCGCTGCCTTGGCAAGTCATTTAATGTCTCTGAATTTCATTCTTCACCTGCAAATGAGGCGACAACACCCTGGTCATACCATAGGTGCCTGTTAAGGGGGATTAGGCAGCTCTCCCATGAGGGTGCCCTCACTGGCCTGGCCCCAGCGGCCCTTTGCTCATGCTCAAAGGGGCAGCACCTTCCAACTTCCCTCTCATAACAAACACGCGACAATGCCAGCCAGAGAGCCCCTCACTCACTCCTTGTGACTTCACGAGGAATAGCTTTGCATCTGGTGTCAGTCCTCTGACACCTAGGTGGAAACATCCTAATGCTCTTGGGATCTGAAATGGCTTCATTTAAAAAAGAACTGGGCTATAGTTTACATGCAATAAAACCCACTCTTTCTGGTGTACAGCTCCATGGGTTTTGACAAATATATACGTCCCATAACCACCCTCACAGTCAAGATATAGGACAGTTCCCCTCCCCAGATCCTCGTCTGCCCTTTGTAGCCTGTCCCATTCGTACCCCAGGCAGCCACTGAGTTGTCTTCTGTCCCTCAGTTTTGCCTTTTCCAGAACTTGATGAAAACGGAATGATACAGTCTACAGTCTTTTGGGCCTGGCTTATTTCACCTAGTGTAATGCATTTGAGATTCAACCACATCACTGTGTGTATCAGTCGTTTGTTCCTTCACATTGCTGAGTAGTATTCCATTGTATGGATGTCCCACTCTTTGTCTATTCATTCACCAGCTGAAAGACAGTTAAGTTGTTTCCAGTCTTTGGAAATGGTGAATAAAGAATGGCTTCAGTGTGAGCCCCAGATTCTCGAGGTGGAAGATACTTTTGAAATCAAATGAGATTTCCAGATGCAAAAGAGAACTCTTTATAAATAGTCTAGTCCTCTCCAACAGCTGAAGAAATGGAGGCCCACAGCGGGAAGGGACTTTTCCAGTTATAACTGACTCAGGAGGTGGGGCTGAGATTTGAACCCAAGTCTTTCACCCTGCAGGGTAATATAAAGTTCATTTCCTGAGCACATTTCCTGAGAACTTGCCAGTGCCAGGTAGAGTGCCAGGTGTGGCGGGCCCAAAAGACAAGAAGAAACAATCCTGGTGCTGGAGACACTTGCCACCTAGTAGGGCACCAGACAAAGAAGCCCGTAGCAACCAGTGCAGGTTACCTTTCCTACACAGTAATGGGGTGTGCACAGAGAAGAGAGGGCCTCAGTTCTGCCTGGGGGCGGGTGAGAGGGCTTCACCGTTGCCCATGGGTTTTAAGGGAAGAACACAAGTTTGTTGGGTGGAAAAGGATAGAAAGGGCCTCACAGCCAGAGAGAATGGCAGGTGCAACGGCACAGAGGGGAACAATGCACGGTGTGGGAGCATAAAGATGCAAGGGGGAGGAGGAGAGGCAGGAAAGGGTCCATGGAGTTGGTTAGATCAGGTCACAGAAAGCCTCTCTGGCCGGACTGTTTCCTGTAGAACACAAGAGATCTTATGGAAGAGAGTGTAGGATTGGACAGAGAGGGACAGTGAGGCTCTCATGGAATGCAGCCTAGAAAACAGCTGTCAGTTGGTATGTTTCAGAGATGGCATACAAGTCAGTGGGGGACAGCTTGGAGTATTTAATAAGTGGCACGGAGATAATCGATTATCAATATGGAAAAAGTAAAATTAAATCCCTTCCTTACACCCTAACCAAAAAGATTTTTGTGTGTGAAAGTATAGAAACCTACATTGAAGACGTCTGTGAAAAGGATTTCTTAAGCACACTCAAAACACACACACACACACACACACACACACACACAGCAAACAAAAAAGACATTATTGATCACTTTCATTGGCAACAACCAGAACCAACACAACAATAGCTAAATAGGTCTTACAATGTATCAGACAATATGTACTTTCTAGATATTAACTCATTTAGTCCTCACAAACTTATGAGGCAAGTTTTATTATCACTTCCATTTTACAAATGAGGGAACAGAAGCACAGGGGGGTTAAGTGACTTTCTTAAGGTCACACACTCATCCAGGATGGTTGAACTGAAATTAAAAATCAGGCAGTCTGGCCACAGATTCACCAGGACACTATTCTGTCTTTTGACAAATGTTATCATAAACACGACGTGAAAAGACAAGCCACAAACGAGGGTATCCAGAACTTACAAAGAACCTTAATAAGTGAAGAAAATTGAAGAGAAAAACAAAACAAAACAGGTAAAGGATAAGAGCAGTTTCTTCACAGCAAAGTAAACCCAAATATACACAGTAAACGCATGAAAAGGTGTTCAGTCTCATTGGTCATCAAGACAATGCAAATTAGACTCAGCTGTGAGAATCACAGGCGGTGGGAACGTGAATTGGAACAATCCCGGAGAGCGACTGGTGAAGCTGCAGATGGCCAGGCCTGACCGCACGGAAGCTTCACTCCTGGGCACAGTGCTACCACCTCAAATGTATAACACAGTCACCGTGCTGTATTACACTATGAAGTATGTTCATACAACCGCACACTCTACAGGAGTTAAAATGAATAATCCAGAGCTGCATGTATCAAATGGGGGGAAAAAAGCGGCAGGAGGATAATACAGTTGGATATCATTTATCTATGTTTAACAATCCTACGTGCTGTTTATTGATGCTGAAACACAGAGCCAAAGAATAAAAGCATGTGCGAAAAGGATAAATACCAAGGCCAGAAAGGGTGTTAGATCAGGGGGGTGGGGCTGGGGAGGGGAGACCGAGGTCTGCGACGGGTACACAGAGGGCTTCGACTTCACCTAGAATGTTTTATTTTCATCCATTCATTCATTCATTTAACAAATATTTCCTAGGGCCTGCGACGTGGCAGGGACCATTCTTGGCACTGGGAATACCAGTGAACAAAACAAGCCAGGAGAAGCCAGAGGCCGTGGAGGAGAGACAGTGCAAAAGTGACCCCTTCCTTGGAGAACTCACACTCCGTTAGGCAGATCAGCTAATAGCAATGGAAAGATTGACTGTTGTGCTCAAGAGAGAGTTGGATTTGCACCATAACGAAGGCTTGTTCCAAGCGCCTTGGAGGGGAGGAGAGTTGTGGAAGGCTTCATGGAGGAGGTGGCATTTCAGCTGTCCTTAGATAGTTTACCAAGTACACAGGAGAGACACAGAGCATGGCCAGCAGAAGGAACCGGCCATGCAAAGGCACAGAGGGGCAGAGGTACAGGTATGGCAGAGCTGTTGAACGGGTCATACTGGGAAGGACCTTGGTTTTACAGGTGTGAAATTAATCCCGTGCTGTGGACTTGCATGGTGTCCGGGTGAACCTAAGGCGTAACAGGGGCCAGGGTAGGGGTCCCGTTCTCTCCTCCCTCTGCCTGGCCCCCATGGACTGGTGTCTTCCCCCTTCCAGGCTGGCTGCAGGCTCAGCCTGCTGCAAGTTAAAAAGAAGTGTCTCCTCTTGGCTTCCTGCTCTCTGCGCTCATGACTGGCTGCTTCCTGTGGCAGTACCACCTGCCCAAGCTGAAGACTGGTGAGAGCAGAAACATCCTCCATTTCTCCCCAACCCCGAGGGTCCTCATGGGCTTTGAGCTGCCACTCCTGATCCGAGGCTGTAGGGGGAAGATCATAAGATTTAGACATAGGGGCTGGCCGAGTGGCGCGGTGGTTAAGAGCTGGCTTGGAAAGCCAGTGGCCCCGGTTCGGTCCCACACATGAGGGACAGTGACACTGCCCTCAAAAAAAAAAAAAGAGGTACATTGAAGATTTAGACATAGAAGCTCTTGCCTCCACTCAGACTCCAGTTCTAACTGCATCTTTGGGCCAGTCATGTGACCTCTCCATGCCTTCATGCCCTTGTGTATAAAATGAGGATCCTCATGCCACTGGTGTTTCCTTAAGCCACTCAGTCTGGGGGTGAGACTCAGGGTTCCCCAGAAAGTGCAAACTGTTTCTCTTCCCCAGCCTTCAGTCCCCATGGTGGGACCTCCAGGCCCTGTCCCCCTTTGAAGACCTTCCCCCAGCTGTATCTAAGACCTTGAGAGGAACAATGCAGGTGGCCACAGACAGCAGCTGTCATTTCTTGGAGCCTCTCCATCCTGGGCTGGTCAAGGCTCAGCAAATGAGCCACCACTGCTGGTAATGTCTACCAGTCTCTCTGTTGCTACAGCAACCTCTGGGACCGCCCACCTGCTAGGATCCTGGATGGTCCAGAATCCCAGGTCTCCACTGAAGTTGGGGAGAACAGCTTGCTCCATTCCTTTCAGTCCTCCTGTGCTACAGATGCCAAAGGCTCAACAAAGGACCCTGGGCTCCAGAGTCCCACAGAGATTTTCGCAGAAATGGTTCCTTTTTGATTCTCACCAGCTTCTGCCTCTCCTACCACAATTCTTTCTTTCTAGAGTAAAATTCCTTTATCGGGGGCTTTTTAGTCCCTCAAGCAAATAGTCCCCAAGTGGGCAGGTCAGCCTGTCCAATCCATAGCAGACCAGTATTACTATACATATATAAAAATGAACTATTAGAGAAATTAAATGAAAAGAAAAAGACCTACAAATCAGAAGCCCAAGTTTGGAATAATTAGATTCAACAGACACAAAATTACCTCATCAAACTGCTATGAAAGTTTCTAAGTACTTTCTCTCAAATTTTGTAATTTGTCACAAATGGGAAACAAACAGTAAGGACTATCCCAGGGCCCATGGGCATCTCCTGAGAGGTTCGTGGGAATGGGGGACGCCCAGGACCCACCTCATAGCTACCAAAGCAAATCTGTATTTTAAGATTCCCAGGTGAGTGAGTGAGTGTGTGTGTGTGTGTGTGTGTGTGTGTGTGTGTACACACATTAAAGTTAGCTACAGACACCAGCCCTACCTGGATCCCAGGCTGAGCAAAGCTTAGGCTCTGGCTGAGCCCACTCCAGTTACTAAACCTATGTCGTGAGGTTGATGAGAGATCTTCCCTAAGGCTTGTAATTTTCCTGTTTGGGACAATATCAGTTATCCACTGCTGAGTAACAAACCACCCATACTTTCTCATTCTGTGGGCTGGCTGACAGTTCTGCAGCTGGTCTAACCTGGGCCCTCGCCAATGCAGCAGGCCAGTCGGCTCTCCCTCCAAGGGGACTCTGGCTCTCAGGGCAGCGATCCCAGGCTTGTCCGTGAGGGGCTGCATTCCCAGCCAGCAAAGGCCCATCAAGGCTTAGTTCCGGAAGGCCCACCTCAGTGATTCATTGGGCCTCATTCTATTGGTCATAGCAAGTCACAGAGCCAGTGGGAGGAGCTACAAGAGTTTATGGCCATGGTGAAGCTCCATCATCCTTCACTTCTGGGTGGTGTGGGGGAGCAGTGTAGCTCCTCAGTGTGCTGGTACCCTTACCACCCCACACCATCCTTAGAGAACGAGGGGAGGTCTGGGGGCCATTGTGATGGTCTCCCAATCTGAATCCTGCCCTGCCAAGACCCACACCTTCTCCCCTGAGGTCCCAAGGAAGCCATACAGCTAGACCAAGGCAGAACGAGATTTAAGCCCCCCACTCCCACCCCCACTTTGCCCAGATTCATGGTTCTGGTGAGAGAATGAGTTGTCCCTTGTGGTTTAGGTCTGAAGCCTAAGTGGGGCCCCAAATCCACTTCTCTACCCAAATATGTAATTGGAAGTAGGGAAAGAGAGACAGGGCTGAGCCTGCCCCAAGGAACTGGAACGTAGTTGAAAGTCTGCTGATCACATGAAGGGGGGAAGCTGGCTGAGCGAGACAGAAGAGCTGCCAATCAGGGACGGTGGCTTAACTGGTTTCTCCAAGGCCAAGCAGCAGGTGGTGAGTGTAAGACTGTCCCTTCTCCGCTGGGCATACTCTGCCCTTTGCCCCTTGCTGCCCATGGCTGGTCTCTGTATCCTGCTATCATCTCCTGGTGAGGCTGCTGCCAGCTGGCAGGGTTGGCCCTGAGGCACGGCTCTGGCCTTTGCTGCTACCTTCCCACCTCCTCCAGGATGATCCCTAGATTCCTCTCCTGATCTCTGCCCCCTTCTCACCATGCAATGTTCCCTGCAGGTTCCTTAGGACCAGAAGTGACTGCTGCCCCTGTGAGGATGTGTCCCCAGTACCCTGAACCTGTGCCCCTGGTGCACCCCCTCCCCGTGTTGAAGGAAGCCCTGGAAAAGGTCAGTGATGACCCAGAGGGAACTGGGTGTGTGCTAGGCCTGCATGATGAAGGGCAGGGTACACTCTCTGTGCTGGAAATAGCATTCATTCATTCATTCATTCATTCATTCATTCTGGAATTTTTGAGCACCTAGTCTGTGCTAGGTACCAAGGATATGGCAGGAAGAAGACACTATCCTGCTCTTAAGAAGCTACTAGTCTGGGAGTAAGGGAATAGTCATGACAATAAACATTTATAACACAGGGCTAAGAGTGAGGACAGGGAAAGTTTAGGGGGCTGTGGGGCACAGAGGAATTGGCCTTGGGGTCAAGGAAGGCTTCTGGAGGAAGTGGTATCTACACTGAGACGTGAACACGTAGGAGAGACCCAGATGATGGGCATCTGTGTAATAAGGGAGCTTGGAGGGAGAGAAGAGTGTGCTCTACATAGAGGGAACCGCATGTACAAAGACCCAGCGGCAGCAGCAGAGTGAGTACAAGGCACATACAGAGGACTTAGGGGAAATCCAGTCTGGTGGGGCCATAGGTGCGGGGAGGAGAAAGAGAGATGGGAGAGGATGACAGAGCCCGTAGCACAGAGGCCATTACAATAGAATTAAAAACACACCTCCCACAACACAAGTTTTACCTCTGCAGGATGGCTTAACGCTCGAGGGACTGTGAGCCAGCTCCAGTCTGTGCCAGTCAGACCTCACCCACTGCGGTCACTCACCTTAGGAGACACGCAGACAAATAAAACATGGTCGGAAGTGTGTGGGCAGCAACGTGGTGGGGGAATTTGAAACTGTAGTCTGAGGAACAGTGGAAGGGAAGGTAGGCGATGAGTCCATGTAAGAGAAGGTATGGGCCAGTGTAGAGAGACATGATCACTGTCTGCACATGCAGGAAGCACTGTGAAGGAAAGGGAACAGAAAGGTGCCATGTGGCTCCCAGGGGTCACAGTACGTGTAATTAAAGAAAAAAACCAACAATAACCATAGCTGCCTTCTAGTGCGTATGAATACCTTGTAGATGGAGGAGGAAACTGAGGCTCAGAGAGGCCAAGTTAGTGCAGGGGTGGAAACGGGTAGACACAGCTCAGCTCAGATTATTTAAAATTGCTCGGCAAGGTGCTCTGGCAGGTAATTAAAAACTGAGGTTGGAGTTAGCGCGGGGTTCTAACCCTGATTCCACTAACCATTAGCCACTTGGGCAAGTCACTTTGTATCTCATAGACTCAGTTTTCTCATCTGTAAAATGGGGAGAAATTAGCATTGAGTTATTGTGAGGATTAAATGAGACAATGTATGAAAATCAGTTTATACGGTGCCTGGCATATTCTAATGTCCAGTAAATGTTAGCTGTTCTCAGCATCATTATACTTCAGCGTTGAAGAGAATGAGATATTTTCAATAAGTGTTCCAAGAGCAGCTGGGCCTTCTATAAATAGTGAATTCTCCAACACTAGGGGGTCATACTAGGCCTGTTGAAGATTTTCTGGGGCGTTGGACAAGGGTTCAACTAGATTAGTAGTTTTAACCCTTCCTTCCTTTCATATTTTGCCAAGGAAATGGTTCTTTGAATGAAATCTTATGAGGAAGCCCCACATATAAAACAGATTCTAGGGGAGCTGCTCTGATTGCAGTGAGGGTGGGGGTCCCACCTCATGAGGCATGGTTTGAGAACCCAAGGTCTGGAGGCTCACTGGGCTCCCAGCTCCAGCACCTGGGGAGGGGGGGACAGGAATGGAGGGCGCCAGCCAGGGGCTGCTGTGTGCAGGGTGTGGTGTGGGAACAGGCAGGTGTGCACATGACAAGTGGGGTGTGTCTCTGCACCCACACTCTGAGCCTCCCACTCTTCTCCTCCAAGGTGGACAGGATCCTGTGCCAGGCACTCTCTGCCCCGGGGCTGGCTGCCATGTCTGCCGTTGTCATCCATAATGACACCGTGCTCTGGACTGGGAACTTCGGGAGGAAGAATGGCTCAGACCCAGTTTCTGGCCACCCCAATGAGTACACCATGTACCGGTCAGCGGACTGGGGTCCTAGGGAGGGGACAAGGGATGGGAGGACAAGGGGACCTAGGAGGTAGGGGGACTCAAGATAATCATGACTAGGGGTCCAAGCTGCCAGGGCCCTTTATTAAGTCCTGACAATTTTATAGAGGAGGAGACTGAGGTCCAGAGAGGACCAGTGAGCGCCCAACATCATACCACAGGAGTAGTAGACCAGGAAAGAATTCCTTCTGGAGAGCTCTTAGCCCCAAACCTAACTAGAAGAGGCTCCCTTGTGTCCCATTCTCCCATCTCTCATGTGCCATGATGGAACTGTAACCAGTTCCCGGGCTCTTGCCCAGGTCCCTGTCAGTTGGCAGCAAAGGCTCAGATGGAAGCCACTTGGGAAATCCTGCTGCACACCCAGGGTCTCCTCTCCTAGGTGCTGCCTGTAGGATCCTCAAAGCTCACAAGCAAAGCGGACATGTCCGCTCCCAGAGATACTGTGAGGGGTTCCATTCCCATTGCACCTGCTATGTGCCAGGCATGGGGACAATTATATTTGCTGTCCCTTATTGAGCACTTACTACCTGCCAGGCACTTTATACACACAATCTCATTCAATCCTTTCTACAACCTGTGAAATAGACAAGGAAGCTGAATCTCAGAAAGTTCAGCACTTGCTCAGGATCGTTCAGTGAGAGGCAGAGGTATAACCCAACCCAGGTCTGTCCCAGAACGGGATGGAGCTGGGGAGGGCCTGCCATGGGGTAGGTGGGGGCTCAAGCCTGTCTATCCCGCCCAGCCCCACTGCCTCTGGTAGATTCTCAAGCATCCCAAAGCCAGTTCTGCATAGGCTTGTGAATTTCCATCTCAGACGCTGGATAAGGTGGACTCAGTGCTTTCCCAGAATGCTAGAAAGCTGGAGGCCGGGGTGCAGGATAGAGGTGAGCTGTGGGGCTGACAAGAGGCCCTTCTGCGTCCTTGTGCCCCCAACATTGTTCAGGATCTCCAGCGTCCCCAAGGTCTTCCCAGTCCTCATGCTGTACCGCCTGTGGGAGGAGGGCGTCACAGCCTCCCTGGATGGCCCTCTGGCGCAATATGCCAGCAGCTTCCCATTAACAACCCGCTGGGCCTGGCATCAGCCCCCAAACAACAGAGCCTGATGGATGGGCTGGAGGAAGTGGGCCCAGCCCCAAGGGGGCTGTCACCCTCAGAAGGATGGCCAGCCAGCTCTCAGGTGAGTGGCTCTGAACTGATCTCGCTCAGCCCCAAACATCTCAAATGGGGGAACTGAATTTAAATCATGTAAATGAAACACTTATTAAAAATAAATTATGAGGGGGCCGGCCGAGTGGCGCGGTGGTTAGGCACTGGCTTGGGAAGCCGGTGGCCCCGGTTCAGGTCCCACATGTGAGGGCCAGTGACACTGCCCTCAAAAAAAAAAAAAAAAATGAGGGCTGGCCGAGTGGCACAGTTGGTTAAGAGCTCGCTCAAGAATGCAAGCTGAGCTCTGAGCAACAGCAGTTCAATGCCCAGCGCGAGCTGAGCTGCCACTGAGCTGCCAACAGGTGGCAGGATGGCTCAGCTAAAAAAAATAAAAAATAAAAATAAATTATGTAATAACAATGATGATGATGTGACAACAAGCCAAGATGAGGGTGATGTGATGGGAGGGCAGGAGTAGTACCAGATCAGAGTGGGCTGGATGCTGACCGATTGCTCTGGAAGCTACTGAAGGGCCCTCCATTGGCCATTTTGCCCATCTGCCCGCTGTGAATGAGGAGGGCTGGTTTAAAGAAGGTGTGTTGTGTGTGTGGGAGGGGGGCTGTGCTGTGTGGTGACTGACCCAGCCAAGGGGGAGAAGGCAGGCACTGGCTGCCCCACCCCAAAATAACTTCTATTGCTCATATCAGCAATCACCAACCCACCATCCCCCAAAGGTAGGAATCCCTCACAAGTGTCCACCATTTTATCATTTCACAAAGTGCGTTCAGGCCTGAAGTCTCCGTCAGTGGACATGGCTGTTATCACTCCCATTAGCAGAGGGTGAACCTGAGGCTCAGTGAAACGATGGAGTCTCCTGGGGTAATGCGGGCAGGACAGGATCGAGTCCTGTCCCGGGGTAGGGCAGCCAACTGGTTAAGGGCAAGAGCGCTGGAATTCCAGTTCTGTCTCCTCCAGCTGTGTGATCCTGGACAGGTCACTTGACTTCTCTGAGCCTTTTTTTTTTTCTCCTCTGTAAAATGACCATGGGTCAGACTATTATGGGGGATTGAATGAGCTAATAAGTGTGAAAGACTTAGCTGAGTACCTGACACAGAGTAGGTACTTAATGTAGCTCTGGTTTTTACAGCCAAGGGTAGACCTAGATTTAGTGGGGCCTGATGCAGATATAATTTTGGGGGTCCTCTTTAAGAACACAGTGTTATAAATTGAAAATTAGACACAGGCCTTGGAATGGGTTGTGTAGGTGAGGGACCCTGAGAATTAAACTCTGTGAGCCTCCTGTTAAATCCACCCCTGGTTATAATCTGACTCCAGGTCTCCCTCTAGGGGTGTGTTGTGGATTCTTCATCTATACCCATCTATAGCACAGGGCTCTCTAAATGTTTGGTCAGTTTAAAAACACCCTACAGGTCTCCTCTTAATCCCGAAGAGGCGGGTTGAGCAACTCTGCCTGAATAACTCTGATCTAGGCTCTCAATGTCTTTTATGATTGAGCCCCATCCTAGTCTAGAGCTTTCTCCAATTTCTGGAGCTTACCTTTCAGTTAAGTCTTGCAACACCTCACAGGGAAACCACTGCAGGTGCTGCAGCCCACTTAAAAATGAGCAAATAGAGGCCCAGAGAGGTAAAACACATGGTTTGGGGTCACACAGCAAGAAGTGCTAGCGTCAGAATTTAAACCCAGGACTTGGGACTCCCTCCCCCAGTCGCTCAGGCCAGAAGCCTTGGAGCCAATTCTGTTGGCTCCACTCTCAAAATATGTCCAGAATCCCCCCCGCCCCCACCTCCACTGCTAGCACTCTAGTCCAAGCCATCATCATTTAAACTTGGATTTTGCAAGTCTGCTTACAGGATTCCCTGCTACTGCCATTGCCCCCAAATGTCTGTATTTGCACAGAGCCAGAAAAACCTTGATAAAATATATGTCAGACTACATCACTCCTCTGTTCAAAACCCCTGCAGTGGCCCCATCCCACTTAGAGAAAAAGCCAAGTCCTGATGGTAGTCTATAGCGTGCTATAGGATCTCGTACCTGGACCTGCCAATATCTCTCACCTCCAAAGTCTCCCCCTTTCTCATGCTTCTCCAGCCGCGATAGCTGTTCCATGCAACTCATCAAACATGTCAAGACATTCCTGCCCCAGGGCCTTTGCATCTGCTGTTTCTTCTGCCTGAGACATTGTTTTCTCACAGAGCTGCATGGCTCTCTCCCTCACCTTCTCCAGGTCTCACTAGCTTGAGGGTCACCTCTGTGAGGTCTTCTTATGACCATCTTGTATAAAATAGCAAGCCCCTCTTCCTACATGGAATTATTTTGATCTGCAGCATGAATATGTATTTGCTTGTGGTCTGTCCATTCCACTAGAATGTAAACTCCACATGGGAAGGGACTTTGTTCACGACTGAATCCCCAGCACTCAGAACATTCCTTGGCATAAAACAGAGGCTCGAAATCTATCCTTCTAAAGTTGTCACATTCCTTACACAGAAAAGTTCAGGCAGCCAGAGGAAGCCAGTTCCACAAGCTGTTTGGCCACCAATCTCAAGAATTTTATGGAATCAAATTTTCAGAGTTGATAATGTGAACAATTACTTTTTGAGCCATTACTATGACCAGGTACCACGTTAAGCATTTTATCTCATCCAATCCTCACATCAGCCCTATGACATAGGAACTGTTTCCCTCATGTTACATACAGATGAGGGACTGGGGCTCAGAGAGGTTAAGTGGCTTGCCCAATGAAACACAGGCAGAAATGATTAGGGTCCATGCTAGACTATACTTGTATTGCTAGGTGGTTTTGTCATTGTAATCTTTCAAGCCATGGAAGATGGGGGAGGGAGTGCACCCAGGGCCCACCACCCCACCGTCCGCTGGCCCAGCAGATCTGACCGCTGCTCCTCCCCAGGGCTGCCCAGAAGGCTCCGCTCCACATCCCTGCTGTGGCAGCACCCAGGAGGCCCTGAGCCTGCTCAAGGATGATGTGCTCGTGGCAGACCCGGGAACCAGGTGAGGAGTGCGTCTTGATGCTCTGCCAACGTGAGGAACCTCCTCTCCTGAGGACACACAGCCCTTCTGGGAGAAAGTCTGCATCGCCACCTTCTAGGGGGTCAGAGCCAGGAGAGACCTTGGGGGTCACAGAACACAACCCCTGTACCACAGCTGGGAAGACTGAGGCCCAGAGAGGGGCGGCACAGCAAGGCAGGGGTGAGCTGGGCTCAGACTCAGTTCTGTTTGAATCCCGTGTTCTTCCCATTCATTCATCAACTCAGCACTTACTGAGCACCTACTCTGTGGCTGGACTGCGTTAAGTAGCGGTGAACAAATCCAACCAGGTCCCTCCTCATAGAGTTTGCATTCTAGTGAGTGAACAGATAAACAAGATAAATACTGATTTTGCCAAGTGCCACAATGGAAATAAACGGGATGCTGATGAGGTAGGGAGTGTCTAGCTGGGGATGGGGCGGTGAACTGGGAAGCCCAACTCCGGGAGCAGTGGGGCTGGAAAACGACAGCTGGCACTCCCCTGCCTCAGAGGCACCCTTCCAGGACTGTTGGCCTTTCTTAGGGAAAAGATGCCCTTTCTCCAAATTTGCCCCACTGCTTCTCCAAATGCTGATCCTCAGGCCCCACTTCCCTGAGAAAAAATGGATTCAGGTAATGCGTGGGCATCTACAGGCTGACATCCTCGTTCAAGCTCTGCCACTAACTTGCTGTGTGACCTCGGAGGAGGCACTTTGCCTCTCTGAACCTCGCCTTTCTCATCTGTAAAAAAGGAGGTCGGGCTAGAGTTCAGGCATGTCTAAATCGGTGTGTGGATTTTCATCCATTAATATGCTTTTTTGAGGCACTACTTTGGAAATGCTGAAACTGCACCTGGTCTGGGAAAAGAAAGAGGCTTCTTATTGATTACTGGTGTCAGCCACTAGTGTCAGCTATGGCTGGGAAGAAGGGAGGGGTGAAATCCTGCCTCCTGTTTTTTATCCTTGAGCTCTCATGATTGCTATCATTTCCCACCCAGGACAGTTTAAGACTCTAGTTTTCCATCTGCTAAAGTAAATCATACTAAAGTGTGAAGGACCAGTAAGGTTTGTTTTAGCACTTTCCCAGGTGCCTTGCCCAGCCCAGCTCTCCCCTTACCTGCTATGTGACCGTGGGCAATTTTCTGCCCCTTCCTTTTTCCAGAGGTATAGGAGTGCGCTCCGAAGTCTCTGCTGGGTCTGGTAATTTGGGATGCAATGGAGCAAGTTCCTTTCCTGTCCCACCCAGTCCAGTGAAACTCTGGTGGCATTTCTGACAGTCTCAGCAGGTGGGAAGGGGCTGTCTAGGGCCTGGAGATGTTCATCCTGGGCTGCATACCAGCTCTCACCCCTTCCCTTCCAGGTGCCATTACAGCACACTGGCCTTCTGGTTTCTGGCCCATGTCCTGGCAGCCCACACAGCCCAGGGGGACTACCAGCGCTGGGTCTCGGAGAACGTGCTGGAGCTTCTGGGGATGGGGAACACCGGCTTCGACTTCACCCCTCTTGTGCGTACCCTTTTGGCGGCTGGCTTCCACGGTAGCGGGAGGCTGGCGCCGCTCAACGCCCTGGGCTGGTACCTGCCGTCGGGCCAGATGTCCTCCACCCCCGCAGACCTGGCCAAGCTGGCTATGCTGCTTCTAGGCAGCGGACCCCGCAGGCTCCTGCGGCCCGACGTGGCCAAGACGTTGCTGGCGCCTCTGCTGGCCTGCTCCGGCGCCTACTTCGCCAACGAGACGGGCACACCTTGGGAATTCCACGCGCAACGGGGCTACCGCGCGATGCGCAAGGACGGCGACCTGGATGGTTACGCCGCCACCTTCTCTCTGGTGCCGCCGCTGCGCCTGGGCCTCGTGCTGCTGCCGGCCTTGGAGAGGGCGCTGCGGGAGGCTGAGCGCGGCCCGGCCCCGCCGCCCAGCGCGCGCCCCTTCGCGGCCTTCTTCACCGTCGCCAATCAGACCTTCCACGAGGTGCGCGCCAGGCCGGCGGGCGAGCTGCGCCTGCGCCAGTTCGGGCCCCGCGTGGAGGCGATGGTGCCGCCACCTGCGGGGCCGCGTTGTCCAGCTGCACGTGCCCCGCGAGTCCCCCTGCGCGCTGCCGCTCGGCGACGCCTGGCTCTCCCTGGAGGCTCAGCACGGGCAGCTCGGCAACTTCTACCCCCTGGATCTCCACGGGCTGTCCCCAGGCTTCGACGTCCCCGGACTCCACACAGACCAGGTGCTGCGGCTGCCGTACAAGCCCATATTCAAGAACCATTGACCCTGGGCTCTGACCGAGCCTCCCAGCTTTCCAACGTAGGCTTGGGAGGTAAGACTTCAGGGATGTCTATTAGAGTAGTTGACAAAGCGGGGTGGGGTAGTGCTACTCAAAGGGTGGTCCCTGGACCGCAGCCAGTTTGCGAACTGTCCGTTATCCACGGGAGAGGAAGAGCTAAGTACAGAAATGTAGAGTAAAGCATTTAGAAACTTTAATAACAGCACGCTGATAAAGTGCTTTTGTGTCTGTTGAAGTAAGAGAAAATATGGGCTTGTATTTTGTCTTTTTTTATTTTTTTTTTATTTTTTTTAAAAAAGATTTTATTGGGGAATTGGTGGAGGGGAACAGCGTTGGGGAATCGGGGAAGGGGAACAGACAAGTTGCCGTCTTCTTGTTCTTCAGTTTTAGTTGCGGAGG
The DNA here is from genome assembly GCA_033961575.1 of Aselliscus stoliczkanus. Classification (NCBI taxonomy): domain Eukaryota; kingdom Metazoa; phylum Chordata; class Mammalia; order Chiroptera; family Hipposideridae; genus Aselliscus; species Aselliscus stoliczkanus. Next base: position 167,124,374 of record CM066730.1, read on the forward strand.
ATGTTGCTTCACTGTTGGTATCGTCATTGCGCTCTTCCCCTGGATGTCGCTCACTGCGGCTATTGGCAGCTCACGCTGGCTGCCAGCCGCTCACGCTGGCTGCGGGCCACTCACTGTAGCCTATGGCAGCCCACTGCAGCAGGGGCTGCAGCTCACACCATCACCAGGGCTCGCACAGCCCAGCTCCAGGTGGAGCTGTTGTTAGCTGTAGAGGGCAGTGTCACTGGCCCTCATGTGGGATCCGAACCGGGGCTGCTGGCATCCCAAAACCAGCGCTTAACCAATGCGCCACTCGGCTGGCCCTATTTTGTCTTTTAAAATAATCAACCTTATTGAGTTATAATTTACATAAAATGAAATGCACACATTACCAGTTCGGTGATTTTGACATATATTTATACTCACCACCACAATCAAAATGTAGAAAATTTCCTCATCTTTAAAACTTCCTACTGCTTTGCAGTCACTCACCTCCCCTATACCCAGCCCCAGGCAATCACTGATGATGTACTTTCTGTCACTATAGATTAGTTTTATCTGGTCTAGAATTTCATATAATGGAATCATACAGTGCAGTCTTTTGTGTACTTTTTTTTTGGTTCTGCATGATGTTTTGAGGTTCATCCATGCCTTTGGGTGTATCAATAGTTTTTTCTTCTTGATTGCTGAATAGTATTCCATTGAATGGATATATCACAATTTATTTATCCATTCACCTGTTAATGGACATTTGGGTTGTTTCCAGCATTCCTAGTACCAGCCTCGCACCTGGCACACCGCAGGTGCCCAGTTCACATGTGGTGAAGTGGCCCAAATGTCCTGAGAAACCCTTGAGGGTAGGATGCACATGTGAGTCATTTGTGTTTCCCCCCATGGTGTCTAATGCAGCACCTTTCCTGTAATAGGAATGCACTAAGTGCTTTTTGAATGAATGAATGAATGAATGAATGAAAAGGCAGCCTCCTAGATCCCATTCCCCTGGGCTCCTACCCCATCATGTTTCCAGGCCCAACTTCAACCTCCGCCCTGCTCTACCTCTGACCCACACACGAGAGCACTGCCCAGGCACTGGTTAACTGCAAGTGTGCTCCCAGGGCACTGGGGCCATGAAATGCTCCCTCCAAAATGGGAAACCTGCAAACGATAACACTGTTAGAGATTCACATTTAGCATGCGCTTTGAGCATATTTAAGGTTCTGCAATGTCCTGAAGTAAAGCAATCTGATTAGCTTGCCCAAGTCTAGAATTTGCCTAATGCATTTGACCATGAACCACCCCTGAATGCCCCCTCCTTTTTTTTTTTTGGTGAGCAGAACTTCAAGTGACATTTATTTGACAAATGTTAATTGAGAACCTACTGTGGGTCAGGCATTGTCCTGCTTGCGGGAAACACAGCTGAGTATATGACAGCCCCAGGCCTTGCTTTCTGCACAGCAAAATACTGACAGCTAAGCACTTGACATGCTTCATTTCATTTAATCCTCACCTATTCTCTAGGGGTTAGCCACTATTGCCCCATTTCCCTGACATGAAAATGAGGCTTAGAGCAATTATGTAATTTTCCTAAGGACACATAGCTAACAAATGACAGAGTTGGTATTCAAATCCTAGGATTTCATAGCAGAGCTCAAACTGGTAAACACGAATGTGTATTCTTAGGAGTAACTGTTCCAATTCAACGGCCCTCCCCAGCCCAGGCTAAACCCCCAGCCCAGCCCTAGCCCTGGCTTCATCCTTAATCCTGAAAAACTGCTAGTCATACTTTACAAACCTGCGAAGGACCTCTAGGAGCTCCCATTTGTTTCCTGGGCAACCTTAGGCAAAAAACCCAAACAAACAAACAAACCCCTGAGAGTCCAAGTGATAATTTTTACAGTTCACATTTATTTTGGAAAAAAAGAAAGGTTCTGCTAAAAATACTCCTACAAAGGCATTGGAGTAACAGGGTCAGGGGCGCATGGACACAGCTGGTGAGATTTCCTTGGTCACAGCAGCAGGGGTCTGGTAGAGCCAAGTCTGACCCACAGCCATCGGAACCCCAGCTGCATTACATCCCGACCCAATGATGTCAGGAAAACCCATGTTTCTGACCAGAGGAAACAGGTTTCTGTGAAACCCCATCAGAACCCTCGACCCCTGATTGAGAGCTCTGGCCTAGGCTGGAGTGGACACCTTGGGCGGGGGAGACCAGGTGCTCACCCCCACCACCCGTGGCTTAGACAGTAGCTCCAGGAGGTTACAATCAAAGAGGGTGTCCCAGTGCCCCCAAATAGAGCATCCCACAGGGATCTGGGATTTGACTGGCAAAGGATGTGACAGTGGAGAGGGGCTGAGTGGGGACCACTGGTAGCAGCATAGCATAGTGATGGCAAGGGCAGATGCTGGGGTCAGAGACCACTGGCTGACCGTGTAACCTGGGAAAACCTCCATGCATGTCTCTGAGTTTCCTTGTCTGTGGAGCGGGAATGATAATTGTACCTGCCTGACAGAGCTGTGTAAGGGTTAAGTGAGACACTGTAAAAAAATCTTAAGCACGGCTCCTGGCACATTGTTGGCACTCAAAAAATAGCAGCTATAATTAGGATTTGGGGTTGAGCCCGACCAACCAGTAGTTGTTCTTCTCTGCAGTCCAAAGAGGGTGGCTGTGAGTGAATGTCCCTGCCAGGCCTACCAGAGGCCAGCCTCAGGGGCTCAACCTCAGGTTTCCTGCCCACCAGAGTGCCCATTCACAGAAGAGAAAGCAGCCAGACTGATTACTGGGCTGTGAGCAACCTAGAGGCACCTCCTCGGGCCGGTTTCCCAGATCCCATAGGCAGTGGCCTCAGCTGAAAAGGGTGAAGGGGTCCTTGGAATGGCGCAGGCACTGTGTGGCCATGACGCTGCACCCCGGGTGTCAGCAGGAAGGCACCTGGCTCTCGGGTTGCAGCAAGATCCTGTGGTTGCCCAGTGTTAAGACTCTGGCTCTGCCCAGGAAGGTGGTGTGTTCAGGGAAGAGTCCACAGCAAATCCTGGTCCTACAGCCTTCTGGGGGGAGGAGAGGAGATGCACTCCACCCCAGATCCACCCCTCCCCAAACCCAGACAGTAGGGCCCCCACTTGGCTCCTGAGCTGAGCTGTCTAGCTCACCAGCCAGGGGACACTGTGGCCTGCGTGGGGCTTCGCTAAGCTGGGCCAGCCAGGTGTGGGCAGTTCTGCCACTCTACCACGGGGAGAAATTCAGTATCACACTCAAAAGGTCCATCTCTCACTCAGACTCAGAAGATGGAGCTGTTGTTAACATCTGTTTTTTAGCTGTTGCCCTCGCTCTCTGTTTCTCTCTCTCATTCCTGCTCTCTTTGTACTTTGTCACTGTCAGGGCTCTCAGGGTTGGGGACCAGCAATGAACAATGAATGGGACTTGAAGTCTCAAGGATTACAGCATAGAATCATATGATGGAATCTTAGAAACATGGAAACCTTCCATAGGACTATTAGAATTATGGGCGTTTGCAATCTTAGCATCTTGGAATCTTTTACCCATGGAATGTTAGGACTCTGGACTCCTGTAGTCTCAGCAGGGCCACCAGAGCGCATGTGGTTCTCCTCCTGACCTCCTCCCCACCGCCTCTCCCATTCCCCTCTTCCAACAGGGGGAGACAAGGACCTCCACTCCCTCTCCCTCCTCCAGGGAAAGCCCCATATCTTAGCCTGGGTAGCAGGGTGTGGTGGTAGTGGTGGCGGTGGCACATCTGAAGCTCCAGGTCCCGCTGGAAGCCCCACCCTGCCTTTGCTTGGCCCACCTGGCCAGGTGTTGAGTGAACAGGCTTGGATCACAGCTTTGCGGTCCATAGGGTCTCCATGGGGTGGCCCTGGGTGGGCTGCCGGGCCCCTCTGAAGTATTAAGTTCCTACTGCTTCTTGCTATATCAGCTTTCCTGAGGCAGCCTTCATGCTGCAAAGCTAAACTCAGACAGACTCAGGGTCTGGGGGTCTTTCTAATTTTCCCGAAAGCTTAGCTCAGTCTGAACACATTCCTGAGGGTCAGCCCCCCACCCCCGACTTCATGAGTCCTAATCCATGTCTGAGTTTGGGCATCTTATCTGACAGGGTCCTGCTTTTCCCTAATCCCCGTCTACGCCAGCCCCTCTTTCTGCAGACATCAGGGCATAGGTCATCTTAGGGGAAGTGGAAAGAGGATTTCAGTCTGGAAGAATCTCCTGGAGGAGCTTGTGAAAGACACAGGCTGCTGGGCCTGATCTTGGAGGTTCTGATTTGGGGGGTTAGGGCAAAGCCTGTGAGTCTGCAAGTTGAACAATAGCCCAGGAGATTCTGATCCAGGTGGCAATGGCAGACATTTTGAGAAATCCTGGGAGGTGAGAAAGGGGGAGCACCGGAGGCAGATGGCCTCGTTGGAATCCTGTGGCATCACCTCTGGGAATCTTGTTGCACCTGTAGAGTGGAGCTGGTAGTACCTGTAAGGTCCCTACCCATGGGGCTTGGTATATGGTAAGTATTCAGTGATTAGTGCAATCCCTGTGGCCTCAACCTCCTGACCTTGGTTTCCCTGAAGGAGAAACTGGTCAGCTTCGAGGCCATTCTCAATGCTATTTTACGGCGGGAACCACTTCCTAGGAGGCTGGTGGTGTGTGCATGCACAGAGAGGCTCCCTAACTTTCCTCTGGGTTTCCCCAGCATAATACTGTTGTAAAGGGCAGGACCCCAACCCCTTCCAACATGTCTGGGTGATCTCACCAGGGCCAGGGCGACCAGGGCAGAGATGGACTTCCTGAGCAACCTGTTTGCCACCCACCCAACTCCTAGCCCCAGCTCACACCAGCGGTCCACTCTGTCCCCTCGGAGCTCTGCTAAGTTTGCCTGCCTGCCTGCCTGCCCAGGCCGTTACCACCACCCACGGTTACTCAGCTCTGGTCACGAGTGGCAGCTCTCTCGGTGCCTGGCAGCTCTCAGAGAGGCCTGGAGGAAATGGGGTGGGCATCAGTCACACACAGCGGAATTATGAATCAGGGAGCATAACATCCAACCCTGGTGTTCCAAGCAGCTGAAATGACTCTTTGGATGATCTATGCCAGCGAGTGAGGGTGGAAAGGAAAGCAGCGACAAATGAGGCTTCTGCAGGGGGCTCTTTCTTCTGCCCAGGGGAGGGGAGAGCTGTGAGGCATCCTGCCCCCACCTGATAGCTGAACTGACTTCTCTTCGAACCCGATGCTCTTTCTGCTACTCTTCTGCTCAAGAACCTGCTGTGGCTGGACTGTGAATCAAACTGCCTCACCCTCCTGGGACCCCCACCCTTATCTCCTCCACGCCTCTGGCCCATGCAGCAGGCACAACTCCTCACTGGTGGAGCATTCCAATCTCTGAATCTTTGGTTACACTGCGCCTCCCACCTGGAATGACCTTTCTCTCAACCTGTATCATTTTCAAGACAGCCTCCTCCAAGAAGCCTTCCGTGACAGCCCCAGCCTATTTGAGCTTTCCCTTCTCTTACCAGCCAGCATTGGACCCTGAGGGCTTCAGGTCCTCTAATTGAGTGTGTGGAGTGGGCATTTGAAGCAGATAAACACAGCCTTGCTCTGCCCCTTCCTGGCTATGTCACCCTGAGCAAGCAACTTCCCCTGTCTGAGCCTGTTTCCCCACTACCCATGGGAGGAAATAGTCCTGACAGGACTGCCGGTTATAAAGTGTTTTGCACGCCTGGCTCACCCAGTCCAATCCTCTCGTTTTACAGATGGGAGACTGAGGCCCAGTGAAGGGAAGTGGCTTGCCCAGATCCATGTCTCCAGTTAGTGATAGGAGTAAGGCTGCCACTCTGATGGCAGGATGCATTTTGCCTAGCAACGCATGGTATCCTATCTTTTGAATGTATTTACATAACTTTCTCTGGCAAGAGTCTTCCATCCTTTGGTACCGTCTGGGAACTACAGGGGCCCAGGAGAGAGCCAGGAGTAGCCAAGGGCATAGCACTAAGGGGTCGGGGGTGGGGGTTAGGGGGCAGGGTGGCCTGGGGCAGGAGCTCCCAGTCTTCTGGAGATAAGCCCCCAATCTGAGAGGGGTGCGAGGCTATGACTGAACACAAGGGGGTGGCAGAGAGCTCCCTGAGCCATGGCAGCCTGGGGACCAGCTAGAAATGTTGGGGAAAGTCCAGCTGATGCCATCTGAACAGCAGGCACCACTGGTTAGTAAACAGCCACCGCTCCGAATCCCTTAAGTGTCTCTGACTCTGCTGCCACCCTTGCCCCTACTCGGAGGCTTTTTGGTCTAGCACTAAAATCATCATCTAGTCTGATGGGTCTGCCCACGTCTTACCAGCTAAGATCTTTTGAATATCATTTCTCAAGAAGAGGCCTGCTGATCATCCACACTAACCCATTTGGGGGGCTTCTGGGGCAGTAGGAGTGGGGGGCGATGGCACAGCACTCTATTGCCCAGCCTAGCCCTCCTCAGATTTGCTTGTCACACCCTTGCAGAGCAGCTGGTGCCATTTCCACGGTGCCCTGGCCTGTGTTTACAAGGCAGCTTTCTTTCCTCAAGTACCAACTGTGTGCAGAGCAGCCGGAAACTCCTCTCACACTGCTGGGCAGGTGGGGCTGGCACTTGGGGAGATGGAGCCAGGAAAGGATTAGTAACCAGGCAGCGGGTGGGCGGCTCAGAGCTGTGTGCCTGCCACCGCCTGCCACTCCCCGCTGAGAAGCAAGCAAGAGGTGGTGGGGGACGCTGCTCCAGCAGTGGGGCGAGATGGTCATCCACCTGCACCCCAGGATGGCCACAATGCTGTCCGTCTGTTACCCCGAAGTGGATGGAGATACAGAGGGTTGGGGTAGCACCCTTACTCTTGAGAAGCAGGCATGTGGGAGCCCAAGACCTCTGAGGTCTTGGGCCCTGGAGGGTAGGTGGGCAGACGTGCTGGCTAGCAGACATCAGCCTAGCGGCTTAGGGCAGGAAGCCATCTGACAGGAAGCACAGAGTGCCAGGCCCCTGTGGGGGCCCCAGAACTGAGGGGTGGGGGGCAGGCTGGGGAGATGGAGTTAATCTGAAACGCGTCAGGGCAGCTCCCTCCAGAAGGTGACCTTGTGTGCTGGGACAGCTGCCACCCGTGCTGGGCATCTTTGGGGCACAAAGGATGGCTGGCTGGGCCAAGGCCGGCTAGTTCGCGGGAAACCAGCCAAGGTGTTCCCTGTGGCTCACTCTGCTGTTCCCTCTGGGGGCCCATGCTCCTCTCTAATCCCTTCCTTCCCTTTGCATCTCAGGCTCTGGAGAACAGGTGAGTGACAGACGACAGGCTGGTCCATGCTGGATGCTCTCTCCAACCAAGGGGCATTTAGCTGGCCACCTGCGGCCTGAATCTTTCCCACTGGTCAATCTCCCAGGGACGAAGGGAAAGGTCCTGAGATGAGGCATCCTTGCCCTCCCTCCTTTAGATTTCCTGCCTCCTCCTTCTACACAAAGAATTCTGATTGCATGTGAGGCGGAGTCCATCTGCACAGAGATTAGTCGACCAGGATACAGTGATCATTCCTGTGGCTTTGACTGGGGGGGGGGGGTCCATGTGTACTCCGGGACCCTAACATCCCCCCTATCACAGCTCACCTAATAATCAGACCCACTTCTTCTGGCCCAGGAGAGATGAGTGCACCCCTGTCAACTCCCTGCTCCGAATGCATCCTGCAGAAGCTCACCCTGATTGGCAAGGCATCAAACACCGTGTTCTGAGCCACTTCCAACACACCCCTTTCATTGCCTGTGCTTTTGACGAACCAGAGCCAGAAAGACACATGGATGCTTAGTGTCCTTCATGCGCTTTCTCAGCCCTGGGCCTCCTACATCCCTGAGGGTATGTAGAGACTCACGGGTCACTTGACATAGCCCAAGGGTGCCAGGGTCTCTCTTAGAACTTACAGAGAACAAGGGTCATTTTATAACTAAAGGATTTATTTCCATTCAATTCACTAGCCGATTGGTTCGTTCAGGTGCCTGCATTTGCTCACAGGCAGGGCGATTGCGGCCAGACCCCTTAGCTGATGGGTTTTCCCATGGCCAAGACCTTTCAGATCTGGGCAGAGGTCTGGAGAAGGGAGGGCGGTGGGACAGCAGCCGCACTGTCTCCCCAGGGAGGAAAGGAGCAAGCCTGCATACGTCTCTGAGGGTGAATGCTCTGGAGGCTGGGATATCACAGTGAATGATCTGGGTCCTGGCCTCTGATGCAGCCTGGTTTAGGCTCCCAGAGATGAAACTGGGTTCTGGCCATTGGAGGGCACTCAGGAACCTCAAAGGGACCCCTTTACCTGGAAAGTACTGGATAGATTGGGGCAGAAGCAGAGTGGACAAGTGGGCAGAGATGTCTGGCTCTGCAGCCTCAGAGCCTACTTCCTGGTCAATCTGTTGCTTTTAAAAAACAGTCCTGGGTAGGGGTGGGGGGGTGCCCCTCCACCTCGGCCCCCCACTTTCTGCCCAAATCTCACTCAGTTTCTGAAAGGCCCAGATGGCCCTGTGGCTGTTGGCTTTGGTAAGGCCTGGCAGCAGGTGGGGACTCTGTGCAGGGGAGGAGGGAAGGGTGTCAACGAAAAACCATATAAAAATCCAGAAATGTGCATATAAAATCTCGCCCTTGGTGTATTGCCTAAGTCAGTAAGCAGAAAGCACCTTCTTCCTGGAGAAGGATCAAGTCCTCAAAAGGTAGGAAATGTCAAAGTGTTACTTCATTGTCATTAAAAAAAAAAAACCCAACAAACAAACCCCCAAACCAAATCCACCCCTGACCAAAATACCCCCGGTCCATGTCCCGTCCGCTGTAAACAAACCCAGGTGCAGGATCAACCCTTCTCAGTGGCAGTCGTAGCTGATGGCAGTCCCGGCAGCATCAGTCCTCCAGGTGGGGGCTGGTGGGAGTGGGTGCCCAGCGGGGCTGGGGGCCTGCTGGCTGTGCACGAGATATGGAGGTGGAACTGCAGACCTGGGGCGGGGGGTGACCAGCCTCAGGAAGTCTTGCCTTCCTGGTGTCCCCGTGTTCTCCCTGACCCAGGAGGACAAAAAGCCACTTTTCAGCCCCATGAGCCCACAGGAGAAACAAGTCTCTTTCATTGGAGTTTCTAAAATATTCTCCAAAGGCAGAAAAATTATTCTGTTTGCCCAGAGGCAGTGGGATGTTCCCACAGTGGTTCCTGGTGGCTGCCCGCTGTCCGCCTGCCCCGTCCGCCTGGCGTGTGGCTGTTGAGCGGGGCCTGGAAGAGCAGCCCACGGACAGGAGAGGAGGGGGTGGCCGCGGTCTCTCCCCTTCACATTTGTTTTCCTGAAAGTGTTTCTTGGCTCTCGCCAGGTTGCCTTCCCAGAGGGAGGTTGGAGAGAAACTGCTTTTGGCTTCCGATTGGACAAATCGCACGGATCTCCCAAGCCCTTTTTTTTTTTTCCGCCCAAGAACAATGATAGCTTTCCTTACGAGAATCCTCTTTAAAAAATATGCCTTGTATTTCCCGCCCCCTCCCAGGATCTATTTTCTTTTGTTCCCATCCCCGTTTTTCCATCATCTGAGTTGCATGTGTTCTTGGTGATGTCTCATGGTGGAACGCTGCTTGTTTCTTCCTGTTGCCCGTGGCCGCCTGGCAGGTGGCTGACCCTGCAGTGGACAGAGAACTGGGGGCCAGCGTGTCGGGCAGAGGGGGCGGGGCCTGGAGGAAGAGGTGAGCCAAGGCAGGTGAACGTCAAACCTCCACAGATTGGATCTGGTTCATCTGTGCCCGCATCACCTGGATACTGTTCAGGATTTTTTTCTGGTGGCCAGCCAAGGTGACCCCAACCCGGAGAATGTCCCTTTGGGAGAGAAGCACGTGTGTTAGGGAAATGTGGGGGTGGAGGGGACTTTGGCCCAGGTAGAGAGCTGCCTGGGCCTCTCCGGGGTTTCCTGCTAAACAGAGCATGGGAAGGGGTGAAGGGCATGGGGGAGTGGGTGGGTGCCCAGAGGGGGAAGGGGAAAGGAACCTGCATTTACAAAGTAGGCACTCACTCTGTATCTCTCTTGATCTTCCTACCAACCCCCAGTTTACAGGAGGAAAAACCGGGACTGAGGGAGGTTCTGTGATTCGCCCAAGGTCACACAGCCAGGAGGCGGTAGGCAGACCTGGGTATCAATCCGGATGTGATTCCAGAGTTGGCCATCTCGCCCTTTGGTCCCCACATCCCTGCTGTGGACTGTCTGTTGCTCACTCTCCAGAGCCCCCTGCTTGGTGGGGTGGGGAGAGGTGGCTGGGCACTTACTCCATCATCATCTGGGACACGACATCGAAGGAGGTGAAGCCGGCACTGGCGAAGCTCTCCTTGTACTGCCCCATCTTGATGGCCTCCAGCCATTCGTCCACTGTGTTAAAGCTGGTGTAGTCGGGGATCGTGCGGTCCAGCAGTGGCAGGTTGATTCTGAGGGTCGGGTGGGTAAGAGACACAGTCAGGGCACATGCCGGCATGGGAGACGGGCACGGGCACCCCTGCGGGCTGTGGGTGTGCCTGCACGTGTGTATCCATCGGCGTGAATGCAGGTGAGTGTGTATGTATGTGGGTATTCAGTTTGAACCCACATAAGTGTGCACACGTGTATGTGTGAGTATGCGAGAGCGAGTGTGCAGGACTCAAAGCTGGGGCTACCTGGGAAGTCTGGGACACCTCTGCGGGGACTGCTGAGACTGGACCACGCTGTGAGGCGGGACACACTTCCCCGCACCTCTCCTGTGAGGAGGAGGGAGTTCCGCTGGACTAAGTGCTGGATTTGCAGTGCCCTCCCCAGTGCCATTCTGCACCCTTCTCCACCTTGGTTGTGCTATGGGATGCTGATCCTATGGACCACATCTCCAAAGTCCAGACAAGGCTGGTGCACCAATGGAAGCGACTTCCTGGCTGGCATGGAGTGAAATTACCCTAATGGGGCTAAAAGCTCAGGGTGATTGTATCTGGAGCATCTGACTCAGGGTCATGGGGAAGAGTGACAGGTAGATCTGTTGGCCACATGAAGATCTGCTGGCCACAAGAACTTGGCAGCTAAAGGACTCAGGCCCAAAGAGTCTCTAGACACAGCCAACCCGGGACCTGAGGTCAACTGACTGGACGCCTGCCCCTCAGAATCCCTGTGTGATTGAGGGTCCTGGAGAGTAGGAGTGTGCAGGGCCAGGGGTGGGGCCTGAGAAAACCACCCAAGCAAGGCAGTAGGGGCATGTGTGTGTGTGTGTGGGTGGGTGGGGGGGTAGGTATGTGCTGCTGAATGTGTCTGCTCACGTGCCTATGCGTGTGTAGGTGTGAGAGTCTGAGGATAGGTGTATCCATGTGTGAGATTTTGTGTGTGTGCCAGACAGAGAGAGAGAGAGAGAGAGAGAGAGAGAGAGAGAGAACACACATAAGCATCAGCATTTGTGTCTGTCTATGGATGGATGTAGGATGTGTGTGTGCGAGGGAGACTGTTGAGGAGGAGCAAATGCAAGTTACAGAGTACAGCTTTGTGTGAGGGTACTTAGGGAGAAAAGTTAATGATGAGTAAAATCTATTCACCAACCAAAATTCTGGTCATTTTTCTTAAACATTGTCCTCTCTGACCATGCTTTAAAAGTGCTTCTACCACCCAGAGTGCACCGTGTTCTGCGCTCCTCTGCACCCCAAGGCAGGGCAGATGCCCAACAAACACTAGTGCTATCCTGCCTCATCCCCACTTCAGGCAGCGCATCTGCCTGAAGCAGGGGGAGAGGGATGGGAAGATAGATGTTCAGAGAGAGTAAAGGCCTGCTGGGGCGGAGCCATGCTGGGAGGGGGCGGGGCTGGGGCGGAGCGGGGGTGGGGGGGTGGAGCCATACCCGGAGGAGAGGGGCGCCATGGCTTTGAGGCTGTTGGGGTTGCGGATCATCTTGTCCAGCGTGTTGACAATCTGGCCGAACTTGGGCCGGTGGTTGCGGTCCTTCTGCCAGCAGTCCAGCATGAGCTGGTGCAAGGCGCTTGGGCAGTCCATGGGAGGTGGCAGCCGATAGTCCTGCTCTATGGCATTAATTACCTGGGGACAACACAGGGGCTGAGTGGGGTTGGGTGGGTGGGTAAGAGCATCTGCCCACTGGCCTGGCCTATCTTGCCCCTAGTGTGTTGCAGAACAGAACTATTGGGTTGTCGGAAAAGTCATGAAGCATTTTTGCAACGAGAAACATAAAAAAATATGTCATGACTTTTCCAACAGCCCGATATTTGGTTGTCCTGGCAATCGCCTCCACCTCTTCCAGGCAGCCCCAAATGGGCCTCACCTGGGTTCCACCAGGTACAGCATCAGTATGCCCTGGCAGCTGGGTACCTCCCCCTGCACCCAGTCTTGGGAAATCCAGAACCCTGAGATAGCCTCTGTTTCAGGATCCATCCAGCCGACCCTCCTGGGGGCCACTCTGCCAGATCCTCCCTCCCTCCCTCCCATCTGTGAGCCTCCTCCTGGCTTCGATGGCCCTGAGGACTCCTCTTTCTGGCCCTTGACACCAGGGAGACCACACTCTTGATTTCAGTGCCATTTACAGCTCCAGGTGAGAGAGACCTCCCGTCAAGCCTCACAGCACATCCTTGTAGCCCCTTCCCATGGGCCCCATCTGGCTCCTCTATCAAAGAAAGGACCTCAAATGCTCCTCTCCAATCTGTCCTGCCACCAGGGCCAGGCTCATCTGCCCCAACTTGACAGGGGTGGGTCACCCTCCCTGCTTAAGAAGCTTCTTCAAGTCCTCCCTATTTTTTTTTTTTTTTAAGATTTTATTGGGGAATTGGTGGAGGGGAACAGCGTTGGGGAATCGGGGAAGGGGAACAGACAAGTTGCTGTCTTTTTGTTCTTCAGTCTAGTTGCGGAGGATGTTGCTTCACTGTTGGTATCGTCATTGCGCTCTTCCCGGATGAGGCAGATCGGTCGCCGGCCTCTGGATGTCGCTCACCGCGGCTATTGGCAGCTCGCGCTTGGCTGCCAGCCGCTCACGCTGGCTGCGGGCCACTCACTGTAGCCTATGGTAGCCCACTGCAGCAGGGGCTGCAGCCCACACCATCACAGGGGCTCGCACAGCCCAGCTCCAGGTGGAGCTGTTGTTAGCTGTAGAGGGCAGTGTCACTGGCCCTCATGTGGGATCCGAACCGGGGCTGCTGGCATCCCAAAACCAGCGCTTAACCAATGCGCCACTCGGCCGGCCCAAGTCCTCCCTATTTTGCATTGCTGCAAATCAAACTTCCTTGGGTTGACTTTTAAACACCCCATTATTGAACCTCACCAACCTTTCCAACCAGCTTTACTCTCCACTGCTCCCCAACATGACCCCTCATCATCCCACCTCTGGGCCTTTGCACGGGCTGTTCTTTCCACTGGAAGCCCTCACATCTCCAAGTTCCACTGCTGTGTGAGTCCCCCACATCCCGCGAAGACTTCCTGGCGATCTTGCCCACGCTGCCCTTGCCTCAGCACCTTGGGGGCCTGATGCCTGCCTTTTCCAATTTAGCGCCTGATCATAGGAGTTCCCGATAACCACATCTGCTTCCCAGGTACTCGTATTGTCCCCCAATTCGGTGGTAAACACCTGAGGGGCAGACATGGTCTCATTCAGGGTTGGCCACAAGGTGAATGGATCCTAAAGATTTACTGATTTGTAGATGGTAGACCTTTCCTACTCCTGACTGCCCCCGGAGTGTCCAGGGTCCTGTGTGGAGGTTTGAATCAGCCAGCATCGCTCTGGGAGCTGCCCTTACCCAGGAGCTCAGAGACCTTGCTCCCCCTCCCCAGGAGATCAGCAAATGGCCAGGAATTCTGGATCTCCCCCCCTCCATCTCCCCTCCCCAACCCCCCCCCCCCAGCCCCAACTGGCCAGAAAGGCCCTCCTGTGGAGACTTACATCCTGATTGGTCATGTCCCAGTAGGGCCGCTCCCCATAAGACATCACCTCCCACATGACGATACCATAGCTCCACACGTCGCTGGCCGAGGTGAACTTCCGGTACTGAATGGCTTCTGGGGCCGTCCAGCGGATGGGGATCTTCCCACCCTGTGGAAGAGAATGAAGAGGGTTGATGGGCGGGAGGCTGGCTGGTCTGGCCTCTGCCCTCAATACACCCCACCCTGTGTCCTGTGCTGTATCAATTGCATGACGCATCTTATCATCCCCAAACTCAGCATGCTACTTCAGACTTCTGGGCATTTGCACATGCTGTTCCTCTGTATGAAGTACCTTTTCCCACTCTGCCATCTGGAAACCCTCTTCCCATCCCTTAAGTCCTTCTGAAAGCCTTTCCTTAAGTCCCAGGGAGTTGCTCACTCTCCTTAATCCTACAACTGTGTCCCATATCTCTCCGTCCATCGGGGAGGCACTTCTCAAACAGAGCAGGGCTCAGATCATGTGTTCCGTGCCTGGCTCTACTTGTACTATCTCTGAGCTCTTTGAAGGCAGGGATTGCATCCTATTCCTTTCTGTTTAATCCCTTCGACAACCCTAACTGCTTCAGGAGACAGTCCTGAGCATGGGCATTCAGGCTCTCCAAGACCTGACCCTGCCTACCCTCCAGCATTCTTGCTCACGACCTTCCCCCTGGCAGCCTGTATTCCAGTCACACCTTGCTATGAGAACATGGCATCTGACCAACTTGTGCTGGCCCTTCTATCACCCCCTCTAGCAAGCCTCCCTCGGCCCTCTCACTCTGTGTTGCTCTGCACCTCTGTGTTCCTGCCAGCCTGTGAGCTCCCAGAGAGCAGAAGCCATGGTGTATGTCTCTGTCTCCAGGGCCTACCACAGTGCTTGGCACGAGCCGGTGTTGATGAAAACATATTGCAGGGAGAGATGGATGTTTATGCCCTCTGTCCCAGCACCATGACTCCAGGGTTCCCTGGCCCTGTCTTACCAGAGCGCTGGTGTAGGTGGGGTCTGAGGTATCATCCTCCAGAAAGCGTGAGAGCCCAAAGTCAGACACCTTGCAGACCAGGTTGCTGTTGACAAGGATGTTGCGGGCGGCCAGGTCACGGTGGACGTAGTTCATGTCTGCCAGGTACTTCATGCCGGCCGCGATGCCCCGTAGCATGCCCACCAGCTGGATGACTGTGAACTGCCCATCATTTTGCTTTGGGAGAAGTGGAGAAAACACAGAGTAAATGGGAGGGCATACAACTCAGGCTCTGGATGATCCTCTCATGGGAAACCAGAGCAGGGCCCTGCCACCCTGGCCTGGGCTCCCTGTGGGAAGGACTCAGATGCTGTGGGATGTGGGAGAGGCCAGTTTCGGGGTGGGGAAGGGAACACAGGCTTTGCGGCAGTTACAGCTGGCTAGACTCTGGCTCTGCCCCTTGCTGGCTGTGCAGTCTTGGACAAGTGACCTAATCTCTCCAAGTCTCGGTTTCCTCATCTGTGTGTCAAATGGGGATAAGTCACAGCCAATTCCCAGGGCTGTCTGAGTTACACAAGAAGGTGCATGAAAGGGGCCTGGCACATACTGGGTGCTTGAAAAATATTTGCCAAATGGCAGCTAGTCCAATGGCATACTTCTGACTCCTAGTCAGTGTTTTTGTCTGGTTGACTGATCTCCTAGGGGACCTAAAATTTTACTCTGTTCACCTGTGCTCTGAATTCCTCCCCTTGGCCTATAGAGCTTTGGAGGAATCTAAAATCTGGTGAAAAATCTGGACTAGGGGTCAAGACACCTGGTTCTGGTCCTGGCCCTCACTTTGACCCTCTGGGTGACCCTGGGCAAAGTCTACCTCATTTTGAGACTCAGTTTTCTCCTGTGCATAATGAGAAGGCTGGCTAAGAGCATGGATAGCAACCCATTTTGGGTTGTATGCCAACGCTGATCAACTGGTTGAGGTTCCCTGGATTGAGAAGGATTCTGAGATTGCTTCTGGGTGTGGTCAGAGACTTCTGGGATTGATTAGCAAAGCCTGCCATGGGAAAGGGAATGGAATGGAAAGTGACAGCATGCAAGCCATTCCTGACTGAGCTCTGTTCCAAGATCCCTTCAGGCTCTGACACTAAGAAACTAAGTCCGTCTCTCCTTCTCCTGCCCCACCCAGGGCCCCTGGTGCGCTCGGACCCCCTACCCGGAGGAAGGAGTCCAGGGAGCCGTTCTCCATGAACTCAGTGATGATCATCACGGGCGTGCTCTTGGTGACAACACCTTCCAGGTGGATGACGTTGGGGTGGTCAAACTGGCCCATGATGGAGGCCTCGCTCAGGAAGTCCCGGCGCTGCTTCTCAGTATAGCCTGACTTGAGCGTCTTGATGGCTACAAAGATCTCTCTCTTGCCTGGCAGTTTCAGGTGGCCACTGCACACTTCACCAAACTCTCCTGGGACACACACACCAAGAGAGGCAGGATGTCACTTGCCAAATGGAAGTGCCACCTCCCTGTTCCCTGGAATCTCTACACCTGGGGCCTGCAGGAGCTTTTTCTCCTCAATGGCCAACTCATCCTCTGGGACATAGAACTCCTTTGTAGAATGTGGGGGCCCCAAAATGTCCCAGCCCCCTTTGGGAGTAAGAGTAAACTCTTCATGGCTGTCCCGTGGTATTTGGCTGGGAGTGAGGTGAGGATGTAGGGGACCCTGGGGAGATGGAGGGAGGGACATGGGATGAATGGTGGGGAGGACAAAGCACTGGACTGAGTCCAGAGACCTAGGTTCCAGGCCTAGCTGAATCTCTGACATACGGTGTAAGCTCCTTTCCAGCCCCGTGCTTCCATTTCCTCGCCTGTTGATGAGGTGGTTTTACTAGATGACCTTTGAGGGCCCTTCTACCCTGGGCATGCTGAGACCTCAGGCCTTGGAGGGTCCTCTGAGGCTCCTGCCCCACATCCTACCCTCTGTCCCAGGAGTATATATTGGGGTAGCCTCCCCACCCCCCGTGGCTGAGGCCATGGTGCCTGGGAGGGCACCAGCCACCTACCTGCTCCGATCACCTGCTCAATTTTGACACAAGAGATGTCAATCTCCTTGGCAAACTCCCGCACTGCCTCATTGGGGTCCTCGTAGGTGAAAGGGTCGATGTAGATCTTCATGCCTGGGGTCACTGGGGGACAAGACCAGGCTTGGTCACATGCACACACTCAAGATGTGGACATATGGAGAGGCGAGAGCCAGTCCGTCCATGGGGGGCAATACACTCCCATGTGCCCCCCACCCCCACCAAGAAGTGGGCAACCCCCTGCAGGTCACTTGACCTCCCTGGGCCTTGGTGAGCAGATGGGCACTGAGCTCACTAGAAGGGTGAGGGGAACAGACAGCTGAGAAGGGATAGTAAATAGGTTCTAGCTCTTGTTCCAACTCTAATTGACTAATAATGGCTTCCTGAAGCAGCTATCAGGATTGATTTGCAATGTCTGTTATGAGTGTGGGCATAGAAGGATAAAAGGATAGATAGGTTTGTCACTCTTGTGATAGAGAATCAGGGCTCCAAAGTAAAGGAAGAGGAAGTCAAGAAAGAAGGGAAAGAACTGAAATAAAAATACAGAAAGAACAGGCAATAGACCATGTTCTTGGGCTTCTACTAAGGAGCTCTCCCTGTCTTTCAAGGCCTATTTCAAGCCTCCTCTCTCCCTAGGAGACTTTCTGGCTGCCTCAGCCCTGCCAGGCAAGCCCCAGAGCTCAGAGGACTATCTCGCCGGGATCGGAGTACCCATGGCTCCTGGGTCCACCTTCTAGGCCCCCCACTAGCCAAGTCTTAAACCTTTCTGGATCTCAAATTCCCTGGTGAGCAGCGTGAGGCTGGATATGGACATTAATTTGACTCCTTAGCGGATATGGGTTTTTATTTTTTTGAGGCAGAAAGGAAGGAGGTAACTTGGATGTCAAACACCCAGTTCCGACCCCAGCACTGAGTCGGCAAAAGCTTAAGGAAGGGTAAGATGATCCATCTCACATCGCTCCTCCCAGATACCTGGTCTTCCTCCATTCAGACCACCTGGCCCCCTCCCAGCCCAGGCCTCCCTCCAGCGTCCCCAGCTCCCTACCCACTTTCCCACTGCTCTGGGAGCCATGACTTTGGAGGAAGCAGCTCTCAGAGTTGGGCGCTGGAGTCCTTGGGCCACAGTAAGGCTTGGCTGGTTGATGAGTGGGGCCTCAACCCTGCTCGGCTGCAAAACCTTGGTCACGTTCATTGACTGACCACTCTCAGCCTCTATTGCAGACATTCCAGGAATCCAGGAGTTGGAACCTCCAAACAGGAGCTGGCTAAATGGGCCACTGCCTATTTTGTAGTAAAGTTGTGTAAATAAAGTTTTATTTGAACACAGCCACATGCATTCCTTTGCCTGTGACTGCCTTCACGCCGTTAAGTAGTTCCAACAGAAATCATACGGTCCACAAAACGTGAAGTACGTACTACCTGGCCCTTTGCAGAAACGTGTGCCAACTGTGGCTCTAACACATGAGCTTTATTTTGTATTATTTGTGTGGGTGTCCTTGTCTTTGAGGTCAGGGTTAATTTGAGCCTGTGAACCGCTTGGCAGTCCCAGGGTGGGTTTGGGGCGGGACAGGGATTGGAGTCTCATAATCTCCTGAAATAGAATGCATTTATTATTATCGCCTTTTTGAATTAAAAAAGTAATTCATGCTACTTATAGTCTGAAAATTCTGAAAATATAGTAAAACCTGGGATTGCGAGTAACTTGGTTTGCGAGTGTTCCGCAAGATGAGCAAACATTTCTTTTTTTATTTTTTATTTTAAGAGGGCAGTGTCACTGGCCCTCATATATGTGGGACCCGAACCGGGGCCGCTGGCGTCCCAAGCCAGCGCTTAACCACCGTGCCACTCGGCCAGCCCGAGCAAACATTTCTAATACATTTGAACGTGGTAAACAAGTGATGTCTTGCAATACGAGTAGTTTGTTTCTGGAACGAATTATGCTCGCAAACCAAGGTATCACTGTATTGTTGAAAGTAAAAGTTCTCCAAAACCTATCCCTGAGCATAACAGATTTTTCTATCCTATAATTTTATATACACACATAGGCATATTTTTGTTTCTCTGGCCATAGGATTCAGAACTTTTAGCAGTCTCAGAGGAGGCGAGACCCCAAGAGGTTAAGAACCACCATCCTATGCTAGATGGGAGGGGGTGGTGATGAGGGAGAAGGGGAAGGGATTAGACAACATAAATTGGTAACTATAATATTGCCACAGGGATACGAGACCATTTGGGGAATATAATCAATAAGATTATAAATACTTTTTAGGGTGTCAGATGGACACGTCTTGTTAGGGAGACCACTTCATGGACGATGTAGAGGCTTGATCACTGCACTGTACACCTGAAGCTGATGTATAATATTGAATGTCAACTATAATTTTTTTTTTTTAGCTGAGCCATCCTGCCACCTGTTGGCAGCTCAACGGCAGTGTCAATTATAATTTTATATATATATATACACACACACACACACACACACACACACACACACACACACACACACACAGACATATAGTCATGGGATGTGAAGTATAGTGCAGGGAGTGGAGTCAATGGAACTGTAACAGATATGTATGATTTGGGGGGGAAGTGGGGAGGTGGATTGGGGGAGGGGGTTGTCATTTTGTGAGAGGCGAAAAGTATAACTATTGCATTGTTTTGTACACCTGAAATTAATAAATAAATAAAAATAAAATAAATAAAATAAAAAATAGAACCATCATCCTAGACTGTGGAAGCCTGGGAGGAGGGGGTGGCCACATGACCTTTTCTCATTCCTCCCTCCCCTGGCACACTGCATAATGCTCTGCACACAGTAGACACTCAATGTCTGTAAAGCTGAACAGAATCCAGAAGACAGAGATAGAAGAATAGCAGCTGCCACTTACTGAGCCCTTTGTCTGTGCTCAACATGGTACCAGGCTCTTAATATGCATTATCTTATCTTCTCTGCCCGACAACTCTTGGAGGCAGGGATCATTATTCTCATTTCATGCATGAGAAAACTGCAGCTCAGAGAGGCAAGGCATCTGCCCAAGGCCACACAGCTAGCAAATGGCACTGGCAGGATTTGAGCCCAGGTCTGGCAGACTGGAGCCAAAGGCCAGTACTCTTAGTCATTATGCCCAGCCTCCTGGATGAAATCCAACCAGATCTGGCCCATGCGTCCTCCTCCTGGAGTATTCAGTCATGATTCCTTCCCCAAGTCAGCCCTCCTCAGATGGGGGGGTGCTACGGCTCCCGGGAGGCGCTTCCATTTTTGCTCAGCCTCAGTGCCTGGCATGCGGGACTTGGGGACTGGCTCTTAGCCTCCCTCTCAATAGAACCAGGGGAAGCCTTTCTGCCAGGCCAGCAGGGGAGGGGGGACAGGAGCACTTTAATATCCATTCATTTATTTAATCCTCGCAAGTCTGTGAAAGAAGTATCATTCCTGCAACTTCCCATAGAAAGATGCCAAGGCGCAGAGAGGTTTGATGACTTCCCCAAGGCCACCTAGCTGGCCAGTGGCAGAGTAGGAATGAGAAACCAGCTCATTCCCTCTGGCTCTATATCCAGGCACCACAGGCCTTGGTACTCATTCAGCACCTGCTGAATGACGGAAACCCTGAGCCCGTGAGGGTGACCTCGAGCCGGTCACACGCATCTCCGGGCCTCGGCTTCCTCCTCTGTCCTGACCACATTGGGTAGCTGGTCGATATGGGAATCACAGGGCTGGCAGTACTTAAAAAAAAAACGGACTCCTGCTCAGACGCAGGCATATGAGCTTGAGCTTTAGCATGTGTTGATCTATGAACAAATCCTGGGGTCTATTTTTAAAATAAGTCCCTGCTGTCACCTGTTTCCTTGTTACTGACTCGCGCTCTGAACAGTGATGCTCCCAAATGACTTCAGGTGACAGCGTGTGCCAGTCTTTCTTAGTCTAGCTCAGTTGGGTGCAGACAGCACCTCTGTGTGGCTAAGAATGTGTGCTCTGCAAACCGTGGGTTTGTACCCCAGCTCCAGTCCTGAGCAGCTGTGTAATCTCTGTATGTCTGTTTCCTCATACTCAAAGTGAGAAGTTATAAGGATTCAATGAATAAATACATGCGAGGCATTAAAATAATTCTGGGCATATAGAACACACTCAATATGTTCATCTACATCTGTGATTATGATTTTATTACTTGGGGACTAGGAGGGCGTGATGTAATTTATGACTTATTTTTAATGTACAGGTGATTTTTATTCCTGTGTTGTTATATTTGTCTGCCTTTTTCTTGTGATCTTTCATTGTTTTTTATTCTTAGCAAGTCCTTTCACACCCACAAATCAGTTAAACAGTTACCTAAATTGTCTTCTGGAAATTTTAATGGTTTAATCATTTTTACATTTATGTCTAAAATGATTGTAAAGCCCAGAAACTTTTACTTCAAATTGAGTTGTACCCAGAGGCTTACTATCTAGAATTCCTGGACTCAACCCATGCTTGCATACCCCACATCCGGTCCTACAACAAATCCTGCCCCCTTGCTCTGTTTGTCACACTGGCCTCTTGACTGTTCCTGAAACTTGCCAGGCACACTCCAGCCTCGGGGCCTTTGCACTAGCTGTTCCTTCTCCTGGGATGCTCTTCCCCTCAGGTAGTGCTACAGAAACCACGCCCCCAGCTCCTTTGTATCTTTGTTCAAATGCAACCCTCTCAATGAGGCCAACTCCAACTACCCTATTTAAAAATGCAACCATAGGGCTGGCTGAGTGGCTCAGTTGGTTAAGAGCTCGCTCAAGAGTGTGAGCTCTGGGCTGGTCGAGTGGCGCGGTGGTTAAGCGCTGGCTTGGGAAGCCAGCGGCCCCGGTTCGGGTCCCACATATGAGGGCCAGTGACATTGCCCTCAAAAAAAACAAAAACAAAAAAAAACTGAGAAAAAAAAGAGTGTGAGCTCTGAGCAACAGGGTTGCTGGTTGGATTCCTGGCCCGAGCTGAGCAGCCGCTGAGCTGACAACAGGTGGCAGGATGGCTCAGCTAAATACATACATACATATATACATACATAAATAAATAAACAAACAAACAAATAATGCAACCATGACACCCCCCTCCGCAACTCAGTCCACCACCTTGCTCTCCTCTGCCTTTTTTTCCATAGCATTCTATCTTCTAATATACCATATGCTTTACTCATTTATTACATGTATTTTTAAAAATGCTCTGTCCCTTTTACTAGGAGATAAGTGTCACAAGGGCAGGGATATTTGGTTTGTTTACTTGTGTGTCCCCACTACCTAAAACACACCTGACATAAATAGTAGGCCACAACAAATATATGACAAATGAAGGGATATGCTGATGGCCCCCCCTTACCCAGGGGCTACCTGCTCGGCTCTAGGGTACCCCACTGAGAACAGTTTGAGAACCTACATTGGACCCACTAGGAATTCCTGTTTGCTGAGTGAGCTGAGGTGAGGACTAAGGTCTCGCCGCCCGCCCCCCGCCCCTCCGTCCCCTTCCCCAGATTGTCAGTTCTGCCAGGGGCAGATGGAAAGAAATTGATGCTTTGCTTTTTCTCTGCTGGGCCCTTCAGGAGGGGACATCTGCTCTGAGTGTGGCAAATGTGCCTCCAGCCCTGGCTTAAGGTAGGGTGGGACAGTGGGGGAAACAGAGGCACTGGGTGGGGGAAAGTGACCACCAGAGGAGTCACCAAGAAGGAATGACAGGGGGCCCCCCCCACCTCCCTTCTCTTTCTGTCTCACCTCCCGGGCCAGAGCCTGGGGTCCTTGTCATCTCATGCAGCTCATATATTCATCCTACAAATACGATGCCTACGATGTGTGAGCAGTGCGCTGGGGGCGGGGCAGTGGCGAGTGTCAGGCACCAGTCCAGCTCCCCAGGCTCTTCCATTATAATGTTGGAGCAGCCAGGTAAGGGGGTGCTATGCAAGCACAGAGGGAGGCCCTAAATTCAGGGTAGGGTGGGGTTTAGCGAGGGTTTCTCGGAGGGGTTTGTATATGCTGAGGCCTGAGGGAGAATCAGTTACACAGGTAAACAGAAGCGGGGAGAGTGCTCCAGGCAGAGGGCATAGCACATGCGAAGGCCGAGAGTGAGAGTGAGCTGGGCACGTTCAGGGAACAGCTTGACATCCAGTCTCACTGAAGCCAAGTAGGAGGCAGTGAAAGAAGGCTAGAGAAGGTGCCAGGGAGCTGCCAGTGAAGGGCCCAAGGGTGCCAGCCCCACTGGGATATACATACTGTGGCCACTGGTGTAGTGCTGCAGCTTGTCCGTGTACTCCGAGTCAGCACGCTCAAACCCCCGTCTTCTGGAACAAGAGGAAAGGGCTGGAGCCACCTGGAGGCACCCGGGGAGCTGGGAGCCATAGTAGGTGATCGGGAGAGGGTGGGCAGGCTCTGGAAACCACACCCCCGCCAGGGACCTCCCTGCTGGCCCCTGGCCTAGCAGCCTCCCGCTTCTTTGCCCCACCAACCTCTTCCCACCTCTCCCACTTCAAGTCCAGGCTCACTATTTCCCCTGTCCCCTCTCCAGCCAAGCCCCTTTCAAAGAGCAAAGTCATCTCCTCTGGCCATGGCCCCTGGCCCTCAGAAGCCTCAGAAGCTTCCGTCCATCTGACCTTACAGCTCAGTCTGTTGTAAAGCGGGGAAGTCTTTAAGGAAGAGGAAAGTCTATTTTTTGCATTACGCCCAGCAGAAGTCAGGGAACCGGGGCCCACCTCCTGCCTTTGCACATGCTGTGCCGGCCACTTGGGGTGACTTTTCCCCCACTTCCTCCTGTCTCTCCATCTTGCCAGCCAACCTCAGCCAGGGGGCCTTACCTGAGCTCCTCAGCCTCCCATCTGACACTCTGCTCATAGCCCTGCTCGTGACGGGGCCTCAACTAGTGCAGGAGAAAGTAGGGCGACCTGTATTCCCTCCCCACCGCCCCCTTAGCACCTAGCAGCCTGCAGTCCTCTTGCCCACTGTTCTGAGACGTTCCTCATGCTGAAGTTATTAGTGTATCAGTGTGCCACCTCCCTGAATAGTGGACTGGTCAAGGGCAACACCTAACCCTCGTGGACTGCTAATGGTGGCCGTTTAGGTGGCGGGAGGCCACTGACGGTACCCAGGCCAATGCAAGCCTCTCCCCGCTCCTGGTACTGATGGGAAGGCCTCCTCTGTTGACTGTTCAGGAATGGCTGACTGGATGCACAGCCAGGCCCGGAGGGGCTGGGGACACCCACCCACCTGTTACACACGATGACGATGACAACCACGGCAATCAGGAAGACCAGGCCAGCTGCCGAGGAGCCGACGATGAGTGGCAGCTTCTCCTGGATGCTTGTCTGGTACTCGGCTGGGGAGAAAGACCGCACACAGTTCTCAGCTGGTTCCGCGAGTCCTAACATCTGGCCCCCGCAGGCTCTCCGGGGATCTCCAGGCTCTACTCCCACCCATGTCACATGCTCAGGTGGAGAACTGGCTGGCACTCACTCACAAGTAACCTTGGGCAAGCCCATGAACTGCTCTAGCCCTCAATTTCTCATCTATAAAATGGGCATAATATCTGCATCTCAATGTTGATATGAAAATCACAGACTCTGAGGCCAGACTCCTGGGGTTTGAGTCCCGACTGTGCCACTTACTATCTGTGTGATCTGTGGCCAAGTGACTTACCTCTCTGTGGCCCAGTTCCTCATCTGGGGAGAATCATAATTCCCATCTCCCAGAATTGTTGTGTAAAGCACGTAGAACAACATATGGCAGTAGGAAGCTACTTGGTAAATATTAACTATTATTGTTATTGAGCATTTTAAGTGTTGGTCCCTATGCTAAGGACGTTATGAACAGCCCTGGGATGCATTGCCCCATTTTACAGATGAGGAAACTGAGGCTTAGCAAGGTCTAGACTTGCTTCAGTTTAAACAGTTAGAAAGTGGCCAGCGCCAGCGCTTGAACCCAGGTCTGTTTGACCCAAGGTCATGGGCTTCAACGAGATAATGCATAAAATGCACTCCACATCGCCCTGGCTGTTAGTCACCACTCGGTACATTCTCAGTGCCATCAACATCATCATCATTTTAAATTTTATTATTAATTCTCATTTGCTTCCATGACCAGACAGGAGCTTGTCGAAGTCAGGGACTAGGTCAGGTTTTGGTCCTCAGAGCCAGCACACACTTGTTGAATTAATACAGAAAGGATCTTGGGAGACTGTCCCAGCCCCCATGGCAGTGACACTCATCCAACAGGCTAGAGGGCTTAGAGAGATGGAAACCACTGGCTGTGAGGAAGAGGGCGTTTACAGGGGAGGAAGTGCTGGAGGAGACAGTGAGGCCACGACGGAGGATTATTGTGATAAGACAAGAATTCATGGGTCCAGGAGCCTCTGAAATGTTCAGCCAGGTCAAGGCCAAGGCCTGGTAAGCAGACGCAGGAGCCTGGTCATAAGGTAAGCTGTTCTGGAGCTTGGCTGGTTGGTGAAAGGGCTCCCAGACTCACACAAATGACAGCTATGACCGTAACTGCTATTTGGCGAGCACTGACTGTGTGTCAGACCTGCTCCACCCCTGTGCTAGATCCTGTATGTTTATCCCCCGTCTTTACACAAATTTGATGATGATGATGATGGTTGGTGTCATCCCCATTTACAGATGAGAAAACTGAGGCTCAGAAAGGTAAGGCGAGTTGCTCAGGGCCCCACAGTCAGGGCTTCTTCCTGCTGAACTCAGGTGTGACTTCTTCTCAATCTTCCTGTAAGCCACTGGAGTAGTGCATGGATAAAACAGGCTTGCTCTCTCAGGAGGAGTACGGTGCTTTCATTTTATAGAGGAGAGGATTTTGAACCCGGGAATAGGAAGGACTTGCTCGGAGTGACTGCAAGTTAGGGCTGACTCCCAGGAGTCCTGGGAGAGGAAGTGACCTGGCTGAAAGGATAGTAATGGAGGAACCTACAGTCTTCCCAGGCCACAGGTACAGCGCCTCCATATGCGGCTGTGCAGTTTGTACAGCACACACAGGCTCTCAACCAGGAAGGGAGGGGGGTTCACATTTAGAAGAAGGGGTGCCTTTTCTCATTTGCACAAAGGCGCTTCGCAGGCATGGTGGCCCTTGAGTGCGTTCTGTTTGTGGAGTCAGTGCTTTCCTCCTGCCCTCTGGACACTGCTCACCTTCTGTCATGGTCTGGAAGTACATCTTGCCGCTGTAGCGCCCGTAGCCTGCCACGGTGCGTGCCCGCACCTGGAAGACATAGATGGCGCCGGCTTTGAGGCCCTGCACAGTGGCCGTGTTGGTGGGGCTTTTTATGGCTGTGGCGTTGTACTCACTGAGCTCCTGCCGAGGAACAGAGAAGGCAGTTAGAAAGGTTGTTGTCCACAGTGGGCCCAGGGCCCGCTGGCCACTCCTGCTGCTTGGGCGGGGCGGGCCACCCAGATGGACTTCTGTGGTTCCCAATTCTTCACTCCCCTCTCCCCACAACAGAATCATACACCTGCGCCTTTTGCAACACTTCCCTCAAAAGAAGGCAGAGCATATTTCTCTTCCTCATGCATGCTGACTTTGTCCATGTGACTTGATCTGGCCATTGGAATATTCTAGAGGACATGATGCAAGCAGGGGTTTTACACGAGCTTGTTGATTTGGCTTGACTTTTTGTGCTTCTGCCCTCTGTGATGAGGGGGGCACTTAACCTGGGTAAGAGCTAGCTAGTCCCAGAATAAGAAACATGTGGAAAAGACCTTGACCCAATTCCTCTGATGAAACAGGGTTACCTCAGTGGACCCACAGACACAAACAACCTGAGGAAGAGAAATGGCCACTTGTTGTAGATCATTGGATTTTGGGGACTGTTTGTTTCACATCTCCACGACAGATGATTGATACACATTTATACTGAGTGATCACTGTATGCAGACCCTGAGGTCTAGACTGTGAGTTCTTGGTGACAGCAGGGACAGGGCCCACCTTGTTCACTTCTGCATGTCCCTCCCTGCCCCATGCCTTGATGGGTTAAGTGGAAGGGTTCCCGTTTAGCCTTAGCACACTGGAGTCAGGGAAAAATTAAAGCCCAGAAAAGGAAAATGATGCTCAAGGTTACATGCTTTGGGACTCAAAATCATGCTGGAACCATCCCTCGTGTCCATGCCTTTGGGTACTCAGGACCTAATGTTCCCTCCTTTGAGAGATGCAGAATGCCAATTCTGACCCTCTGAGCACTGCCCAGGGTGACCCGAGGAGTCTGGGATGGACACAAAGCCAGCTGCTGCAGTGGGAGTGGAGACGTGGTTACGTTGGATGCAGATGTTCACCAGCCTGCTTGCTGCTTGTTGGGGCATCTGTCAGCTGCCCAGCAAACCTTCCCCAAATACACTCTTTGCACTAGGCCCTGGGCTGGGCACTGGGGACCCACAGAGTTTTTAAAGCACAGGCCCTGGCCTTAGAGAGCTCAGTTCAGAAAAGCAAACAGTGTAGAGATCTTGACCCTTTGAGGATCACGAATCCCCTGTGAATCTGATGAAAAGCTATGACTCTTAGAGAAATGCACCCCGATTGTACATGCCAATCATGTACATCAGGTAGGCATGGAGCCCTTGAAAACTCCTCCGAAACAATTAAATTTAGTATGAGCAATGTTATTACAGATAATTGTAACTACAATGTTATTATGTAATTAGACAACTATGTGGCAATAATGTAATCACAATGTTACTATAGTGCAGCAGGTAAGATCACCAACTGGAGCCAGACTTTCTGGGTTCAAATCCTCTACTACTTGTTAACTTGGTGATCTTGGGCAAGTTCCTTAACTTCTCTATACCTCCTTTTCTTCATCAGTAAAATGGAGATAATAATAACAGCTACCTTAAGAGATGTTTAGAGGATTAAAATGAATTGATATGTATAAAATGCTTACAGTGCCTGACCACTGTGCTGTACACCTGAAGCTGAATAATACTGAATGTCAACTATAATTTAATATATATATAGTCACAGGATGTGGAGTACAGCATAGGGAATAGAGTCAATGGAACTGTAACAGCTACATACGATGTCAGAGGAGTAATAGATTGGGGGAGGGGTTTATCATTTTGTGAGGGGCATAAATGTCTAATTATTACATTGTATTGTACACCAGAAACTAATAAAAATAAAATAAGGGCCGGCCGAATGGCCCAGTGGTTAAGCACTGGCTTGGGAAGCCAGGGGACCCGGTCGGGTCCCACATATGAGAGCCAGTGACACTGCCCTCAAAAAAAAAATATAAATAAATAAATAAAATACAATAAAATAAAATGCTTACAGGGGGTAGGGTAAGCACAGTGAGCTGAGGGGCATGTGACCTGGCCTGGGTAGGGGATATCAGATGAAGTCAAGGACAGAACCCTGGAGAGTGGTGGGAAATGGAGTGGAGTCTTAAAGAACAAATAGAAGTCACCCAGGCAAAGAAGGGGGTGGGGCATTCCTGGCAAGACTCAGCCACCCAAAGGCAAGGCTATGAGAAAGAGCTAGGCTCTGGGGGCCAGAGAAGGGGCTGAGCTGTGAGTGCCTCACCCACTCGCCTCATACCAGGAGGCAGCAGAGATGGGAAGTCTCTTCCTGAGCCCCATCTCTGCCTCCCGCTCCAGGAGGCCTCCAGCGTTCCCTCCTCTGAGGCCAGGAGCACTTGCTGTGGAAACCATAGGCTCCACCCCCTCGCCCTGGGGCCAGATTTGTCTCACTCCCTTGACTGTAAACCAAGCTACGGGGCTGCAGGGCTGCGCTTTGTTCCCCTGTACTGAGCACAGGGCCTAACAGCAGAGGCCTTCCCTCACGCCCACAGGGTGAAGGCTGTACTCCTCAGCCTGGCATCCCAGACCCTTGGAGACCCATCCTTTGTTGGTCTCTCCAGCCATATCCCTGATATCCTCTAGGCTCCAGCCATAGGCAACTGCTCCCCCTTTCCCTGGTAGGGCTGCCAGATTTAGCAAATAAAAGTATCGGATGCTCAGTTAAATTTACATTTCAGATAAATAATTTTTAGCATAAGCATTTCCCATGTAAGCTTTGATATATACTTATACTAGAAAATACTTTTAAAAATTCAAATGTAACCCTGGTGTCCTATATTGTAGTTGGCAACCTTACCTTCTGGAAACCCTCTGAGCCTTTGTAAGTGCTGTTGCCCATCTGAAATACCCTTTCCTGACAGTTCCCTACTCATCGTTCAAGACTCAGCACAATTCTCCCCCTCTGCTGGGGAGACTTCCCAGGTGTCCCAGCCAGCAGGCCCATTACTTCCTCTCCCATCGATTGTTCTGATATACATGCGTGTCTTCTCTAAGGACTGTGAGTTTCCTGATGGCAGGGACCTGGTTTCATTCATCTCTGGGACCACCCCCAGGCTCGGCACACAGTAGGTGCTCACTAACTACTGACATAAATGAATGAACGTTTGACTAGTCAAAAAAAATAAATAAATCTATGAACCCTGGATGCAGTACCAGGCCTGGCCACTAACTGTCGCTGTCCAACATGGGATCTGCTTTGCTGTGTGAGTGCCCACTTAGGCTAGAAGTTTTAAGTTCCTGATTATACCAGGGAGATGGGCGGTAACTGCCAATGTCGTAGGTGCATCAGGAGAATCAAGAACCAACCTGAGTGGATCCCTTTTCTAAAGTGGGGCACAGGACAGAGCAGGGGATTGGAAGCCATTTCAAATGCCACTTCTTCCACTTGCTTGCACCGTGACCTTGCAAAAGACCCATCATTTCCCTGAGTCCCATTTACTATTCCAGAAAATAGAACAATAAATGCCAACCACTCAGGGTTGTTGTGAAGATAAAATCTGACCAGGTAGTGCCCGGCCGGCACAAAGGAACTGCTCTAGAGTCATCAATTCCCTTTCCTCTAAACCCCCCTCCCCACCCTCCACCCCCCATGTCTAGAATACTCTTATCTGAATAAGGATTAAGCATCAATAGGTTAGGGCAAGACACTTGGTACAAAATCCACTAGTCCCTAGTTTGACTTCCTACCCAGAGACTAAGGGCCAATATAAGGTGCATTTCTTAAGTCCTATGAGCCTCAGTTTTCTCATCTCTAAAGTGGAATAATACCACTACGTACCACCCAGGGTGTTTGTGGAGATTCAGTAGGAAAAAAAATGGGTGAAGCCTTTACTATAGTCTCTAGCAGCACACACAAGGACTTAATACATGTCAGCTCTCACCATCATTGTTATCATCGCTAAAGTTCATTAAATGGATGAATGAGTGAAGAAACCTCTCCATGTAGATGCCCCTCCATGTACATTGGGCGACAACCAGAATGCAGCCTGGACTTTCACTCACCCCCACCCCCTCCTCCCCCAACCTTTGCTTTCTCTGCCTGGAATGTCCTTTCCTTCCACTTCTGCCAAGTAGAAATTTCTGTTGAATAAACACATAAATTGATGTGGCCTACCAGGGCCCATCGGCCATAGGTGGCCTTGCAAATGACTCTTCTCCTCAAGCTCTCAGGGAGCCAAAGGGAGCATGAACCCATGTGCTTTGGGGCAGCTGCCAAAGGAGGCCACCTCCCCCAGGACGCTGGGGCCGATGGAAAAGGCCTGCCCTGGTCTGGCTAATGCCATTTGTCAGCGGCCCCCAGAAGACTTCCAGCAAAGTGGTTGTCAGCTCTGGGCTCCGGGCAGGCTGGGAAATCCCAGTGAAGCTGGGGAGAGGCCAAACCGAGAACCGGCTCCAAAAGAGCCCTTTTAGAGGAGGTGGGGGCGGGGCGCACCCAGGCCTGCAGTGCTCAGTCTGTAACTTAACTACCTGGCAAGACCCGGAGCATTCGGTAAAGAAATCAATTGCAGGCACCAGGAGGATTCCCCAGTGTTAGGTAGGAGAGGGCTGTGGGATTATCAGAAATGACACTCACCACTCGCAGCCTCCCCAGGGGCAGGGCTGACCCGGGAAAGTAGAGGGGGTGCCTGGGATGGCACAGCCTTGCCTGAGAGCTCAGGGGCAGCAACGGCTCCTGGCTCTCGTCCTACCCCTCTGGGGGCGTCTCCTGCAACACTCACCAACTCCTTGTTCTTTCTCTCGGTAAATCTTGCCATTCTCCTGGGTTCTACCTTCCGCTTCTGTTTCCCCTGGGCACACAATCTCTGCTCTTGGCCACACCTCCCTGCCCCCGGCAAGCACCACACCTACACCTACACATCACAGGCCCACATCTGCCCCCCAGGAAAAGGCACCACCATCTACCGGGCAGGAGTCATCCATCACACTTCCCTGGTCTCCTGAATTTCAAAATATTGCCTGAATCTGCCAGATTCTCACCATCTCTGCTGCCAGCTCTCCAACTCTATGCCACCATCATTTCTCACTTGGTGTCCCATGAGAGCCCTGTACAGTTTCTGCCTGTGTCCCCCAGGACACTCCTCGTAGTCTCTTTTCCACATAGCAAGCTATAGGAATCTTTAATCTGAGTCAGATCACATGCTTCCAGAACCTTCCGATGGCTCTCATCATGTTTTAAATTGAATCCAGACTCCAAAGGCCTGGAAGACCCACCACAATTGGCCCTGCCTCCCTCTCCAAACTCCTCCCCTACTGATGTTGTTCCCCTTGTTCATGTTGCTCCTGCCAGACTCACCTTCTCTGTTTCCTGAGTGCAGCCAGCACATTCCTGCCCCAGGGCCTTTGCACATACTGTTCTTGTCACCTCGAATGACCCTGCTCTCGTTACTTCTCTGTCTGGTGAACTCCTAGCATCTTTCAAGGCTCAGTTCTAATGTCGCCTGATGACGACTTCCTCTCACCCATGCCAGGATTATGGGCCCCTCCTTGATGCCACTGTGGGACCTTTGCTGGCCCTTCTGTGGCTAGTATTACATCTTGTCTAATGGCTATTGTGTCTGAACCTGTCTTTTTTCCTGGACTGTGAAAGGAAGGCCTCCAGGCATGGCTGGTTACTCTCAGTATTCCTGGTTCCCGAGCTCAGGGCTCAGCCCAAAGTTAGTGACAGCAAATGTTGAACGAACCAGTGTCCATCTCCCCATTGGCAAAAGTCAAGCTGCCTCTCTCTGCACCCCAGGCCCTGGGAAGAGGGGCTGAGAGAAGCAGGGCCATGTCTCATCACAGCCATACCTCAGGCCTGCCCTTCTCTCACCATTTATGCCTAAAATCCTCCATCAGAGCCTGGCCCTGTCCACCTCTTAACGTTTATCCCCGAGGCACCCCTGGAAGAAAACAGGGAGGCAGGAGAGCCAGGTGAAGAATGAGAGTACAGGTCCAAATCCTTGCTCTGCCGCTTAGCAGCAGATTGCTCTTGGACAAGTTACACAACTTCTCTGTGCTTCAGTTTCCCCTCCTGTCCAATGGGGTGATGAGCAATGCTGTGAGGATGAATGAGACAATGGAAGTGGTGTGCTTAGCACATAGTGAGGGCTCATGAAACGTGAGCAGGTGGTAACTATGGCTGCTACAGGGCCTGCTGGTTCTGCCATCCCTGGCAGGGCCTGGGGATGCCCAGGCAGTGGCAGAAAGTAGGGCAGAGCAGTCTCCTGGTTCACACCTACGTCAGCTGCCACAACTCCTCCCTTCTCAGTAGGAAATGGGACGTGAGCAAGACACTCGCAGGGATTCCTCATTTCCGCTCCTGTCTTTGGGGACAAACACTTTCAGTTTCATTTAATCATAAAGCTTCTTAATTAGGTTTTTTTCCCCCTTTTTTGAATTCTGAGTTGTTAAGCTGTTCCCGCCAGAGGGGGTGGACATGTTGACTCCTGTAGGGCCTGGGGCTTCCTGGGCCTGGGAGCAGCTGGTCTGGCTTCCTGGGATGCCCAGAGTCATGTTCCTCACATCATCCCAGCTCGGGCTAGCCAACACCACCTCCTGAGCACCTACTGTGTGCCAGGCTGGGGACACAGCAAAGAGAAAGCAAGGTCTCCACCTTTGAAGAACAGGCCATGGGAAGGGATTTATCACTTATTCTTTCAACCAACACTTATCAAGTGTCTCCTTGATGGCAGTCACTGGGTGCTGGGGAGAGGTGGTGAAAGGGGTCTATGTGGTCCCTGGCCTCTTGGAATGCATTGCCAATGGGACAGGATGAACAAGGAAACACAGTCATAAACTAGCTGGGTGAGGCTGGAGAAGTATGTGATGAGACTCACCAGTTTGGCTGATCCAGCATTTAATAGAGTGGGAGGGCTGGGCTGGGCCTCTGAAGACGGGGCTCCAGCAGGGCTGGCTGGATCTGTCTCCATCTCTCTTCCTCTCAGTCTTTAGGGAGAGCCTTCCCATCCATTTCCAGGTCCCAGTGTGCTTGGCCTCAACTAAAGCACTTCTCATAGTCGTTTACACCTTAGTCTGAATGGGTGCCCAGCAAACCTTTTCCGGCAGCCTCTGTGGCTGTTTGGTGCCTCAAGGAGCAGGTAAGAAAGGTCACCAGTCAAAAGACAGAGTTTCCTAGGCCTCTGATGTCCAGCTACTCTGTCCACTCCAGGGTCCTGTACTTTCCAGGTCGCATATTCAGATGTGCTGAGCTCACCTGGCCATACATTGTGTAGCCCTTGCACATCACTCAGCAGGCAGGCAGAGGTGGGAGGAAGGAACGTACGTTCACCTCTGCTGAGGGCCAGGTCCCATTCTGGGCACTACACCTGCTCTTTCTCTTTGACCCACAAAGCCTTCCTTTGCCCTTGACACAGGAGGAAACTGAAGCTCAGAGACAGAAAGATGCCTGCCCAAGGTCACACAGCTGGTTGTGGATGGAGCTGGGGTTTCAACCTATGGTTTCTTGCTCCTAGTCCAATGCTCTTCCTACTATACCAGTGGCTTCCAACCCTGGGTCCCTGGCTCCTAGAGGTTCCTCAAGGGAGTCAGAAGGGTCTGATTTTAAAGCTCAAAGAGAAACCACTGTCTCCCCATATAAAGGGCACTCAGGCCAACGAAAACAAATGTTTTAGTTGGAATCAGAACACAGGAGGAAGCTCCACTCTCTCACCCTGTACTCAAGAAGCTCTCTTGAGCAGTTTCAAATCTCTATTTTAGAATGGGTGAATGACTAACTATTGCTTAATAAATGCTGCTTTTTGGAAAACCAGTTCTTTCAGAACATCAGGTCCATTGAAGTCGAGATGAAGGGGTCTTGGGCTGGCTGAGTGGTGCGTTGGTTAAGCCCTGGTTTGGGGGCCGGCCGAGTGGCGCATTGGTTAAGCGCTGGTTTGGGGATGCCAGCGGCCCCGGTTCGGATCCCACATGAGGGCCAGTGACACTGCCCTCTACAGCTAACAACAGCTCCACCTGGAGCTGGGCTGGCGAGCCCCAGCAGTGGTATAGGCTGCAGCCCCTGCTGCAGTGGGCTGCCATAGGCTACAGTGAGTGGCCCACAGCCAGCGTGAGCGGCTGGCAGCCAAGCGTGAGCTGCCAATAGCCGCGGTGAGCGACATCCAGAGGCCAGCAACCGATCTGCCTCATCTGGGAACAGCGCAATGACGATACCAACAGTGAAGCAACATCCTCCGCAACTAAACTGAAGAACAAAAAGACAGCAACTTGTCTGTTTCCCTTCCCCGATTCCCTAACGCTGTTCCCCTCCGCCAATTCCCCAATAAAATCTTTAAAAAAAAAAAGAGCTGGCTTGGGACACCAGCGGCACCAGTTTGGATCCCACATATGAGGGCCAGTGACACTGCCCTCAAAAAAAAAACCAAAAAACAGTTGGGCTGGCCGACTGGCGCGGTGGTTAAGCGCTGGCTTTGGAAGCCTGCGGCCCAGGTTCGGATCCTACATATGAGGGCCAGTGACACTGCCCTCTACAGCTAACAACGGCTCCACCTGGAGCTGGGCTGCTGTGAGTCCCCTGGGACGGCATAGCTGCAACCCCTGCTGCAGTGGGCTGCCATAGGCTACCGTGAGTGGCCAGCAGCCAGCATGAGTGGCCAAGAGCCGCTGTGAGTGGCCATCCAGAGGCCAGCGACTGATCTGCCTCATCCAGGAAGAGCGCAATGACGATACCAACATGGGCCAGTGAAGCAACGTCCTCCACAACTAGACGGAGAACAATAAGACAGCAACTTGTCTGTTCCCCTTCCTGATTCCCCAACGCTGTTCCCCTCCCCCAATTCCCCAATAAAATCTTAAAAAAAAAAAAATGATGTAGGGGTCTTGGTAGGGAAAGGGCTATGACCATTGCATTTTACTGACATTGCTGGCTGGATCCCTGGACCAGGAAAGTAAGGCTCCAAGAGGTCAAGGCACCCGGTGCCTGAGGTCTCATAGCCGGAGAGAAGTGAAGCTAGAACACGAGCCAGGTGGCCTGACTGAGGCCAGTGCTCTTTCAGTTTCACCAGCGTGACTCATCTTGGGACCACAGAACCCCAGACCCCAGCCTCGGAGGGGCCCTCAGGGGCATGGGGGTGGGGGTGGGAGAGTGCCAGGAGTACAGGTACCTTCTCATAGTACTGCAGCTCATAGTCCAGGATGACGCCGTTGGGCTGGTCGGGCTGGGACCATGACAGGGTGATGCCATCCACGGTGCGGCTCACCTGGTGCATGATGGACACAGCCGATGGAGCTGGAAGAGAGGTCAGAGGTCAGGGCAGGCATGAGAGGGGGCTGCTTCCGGCCCAACCTCAGAGGGGCGCAGAGAGAGCTGTGAGACCAGAGAGGGAAAGCATCTAGCCGAAGCCACACAGCATGGGGAGCCGACAGGGCGCAGAGGGACAAGTGCAGGGACACAGGTGCTGCTCTCATGGGGCACCTTCAGATTATAGATACCGACAACTGAGGCCATCCCTGCAGAAGCTCAAGCCTCATCAGTCAAGAGTGATGCACTGGGCCCCTTCTCTGGCCTGGTCCCAAGTGGGATGGATGACATGTCAATCATTCTCTCTTGCAGCTTACCGTCTACTAGACCAGGGGACATCCAGACCCTAGTCATGGAGACAGGGCTCTGGGAGAGGGAAGCAGAGAAGGTGGGAGATTCATTCCTTCAACCAGTTATCATTGAGTGCTTACTATGTGCCAGGGATACAGCAGTGAATAAAACTGACTCCCAGAATAAATATGTAAAAGTAAATCCACAGGTACTATGGAAAACAGTTTGGTGGTTCCTTAAAAAGTTAAACATAGAATTACCATATGACCCAGCACTTCCACTCCTAATTATATACCCCCAAAGAACTGAAAACGGGTACTCAAATACTTGTACGTGAATGTTGATAGCAGCATTATTCACAATAGCCAAAAAGGTGGGAACAACCCAAATGTCCATCTCAAAAATACGCTAAGTTAAAGGCACCGAAGATCACATATTGTATGATCCCATTTATATGAAATATTCAGAATAGATAAACTGATAGAGACAGTAAGCTGACTGGTGGGTACCAGGGGCTGGGGGTTAGCAGGGAATGGGGAGTGTCGGGTACGGGGTTTTCTCTGGGGTAATGAAAATGTTTTGGCACTAGATGGAGGTAGTAATTGCACAAGATTGTGAATGTACTAAATGCCACTGAATTATACATATTAAAATGGTTTAATTGGATGTTATGTGAATTTTACCTCAATAAAATCAATTAAATCCATCCCTCCCCTGGTGTCGCTCGTGCCCTCATGGAGGGTGGTTAGCTGAAGGAAACGGGAAGTCGGGGTGGCTGTGTTTAGAGCTGGAAGGATGCTTAGAAATCATTTGGTCCCACCCCCTCATTTTACAGATGTGGAAACTGAGGTCCACAGAGGGGCTGTGGGCCCCCTAAAATCACACAGTGAGTTCACGGCACTCATGATTCCTTATTTCACATTGTACCCCGGTCTGTTTTTTGCCTTCTTCTCAAATGAAACAAGCCTGCACAAATGACCTACTATGTGTCAGACACAGCCCTAGACCCTTTACACATGTATTTCCTGAGCTGACTGTCGGTGAGGAGGCAGCATTAGCCCCATCAGGTGAAGACCCCGAAACTCAGAGGGGGAATGGGCTTTCAGAGATCACAAAGCCCGTCAGTAGGGGAGGCAGGATTTGAACCCAGGTCTGACACTGTCCAGAGCAGTGTTCATCCCATGAGTTGGACTGGCCAGGGACGGACTCCTGACTCGGTCCCTCCCTATGGTGTGACTGGGGGCAGCCCACTTGCCTCTCTGGTCATGAGGTTTTCATGGTCACAGGAGGGGCCGAAGTCTCACCAGGGTGACGGGAGGGCCCCCTGCCATCTCCCTTGGCTCCTGGGCAGGCCTGTGACAAGCAGATGCCCTGCGCTGACCGGCACAGGTGCCCGCAGGCTGAGGCTGACCTTTCTCTCCACCAAATCCCACCCAAAACCGCTCCTTGCTGTATCTGTCCCTTCGTTCCGAGGGTGGAGGAGGGAACTGCCTGTTGGTCAGAAGACCCAGGTTCTGCTCTCTGGCCTGCGACTAACTGGCTGTGTGACCTTAGGCAAGTGCCACCCCCATTCCCCTTCATTGTTTGCCCCAGGTCTCTGAGGTCTTACAGCTCGAATGCCCCCTGCCTGTCTTTCCCACATAGCCCTTGGCCTGGAGTTGGATCAGCTGAGGGGCCAGCGTGGGCCTGAGCAGGTCCAGGCTTCCCTTTAGCCCTTCAAGGAGCTGTGGAAAATTGGCCGGAGACACCCCAGACAGGTTTGCAACCCCCTCCAGAAGGACTTGGACCTTGGTCCAGGTGTCCCTGACAAGTTCTGTTCCTTCTGCACCCCAAGGGAGGGCTGCCAGACCCTCAGCGCGGTTCCTTGCAGAAGATCAGGGACCTGGCTCTCTGCAGTCTCCTCCTTAGTCAAATCGGGAGCCTCTGTCTTCCTTGGTCCCTCACAGGGTATCAAGAGGACCCGAGCTGAAGGCGGCATCCCACTAACCACAGTTTACTGAGCACCTGCTACATGCTGGGCACCGTGTTCTGCCCTTGAGCTGCATTAACCCATTTAATCCTTACACTGACCCGTGTAGCAGACATCTTTGGGCCCCTTTTGCAGGCGGGGAAGCTGAGAAGCAGAGAGTAAAGTGCCTTGTCCGAGGCTGCCTCATGCTCCAGGAAGTCATTGGAATGGCTGTAAGGGCAGTGCGTACGCACGTAATCGTAACAGTGATAAAGCCACTCACCCAATTCATGGAGCCCTTACTTTCTGCCGACCATGGTTCCAGGCTCTCTTCACCTATTAACACAGGTGTAACAAAGAAGTCTCACAACTGCCCTGTGAACTGGGGGCTATTAACACCCCCAGTTTATAGATAGGGAAACTGAGGCTTCGTGCTGCTCAGCAACCTGCTCAAGGGTTCATGCAGCAAGGCAGAGGAGGGCTAGGCCTTGAACCCGGCACATTAGGCTCTTTGTCCGCACAGCACTGGTTCTAGGTAAATGTTCACCAGAAATGAATGAGGATAATTGCTAGAGCCCTATTGGTGCCTCAGTTTCCTTTCTATAAAATGGGCCCAAAAGGGTCCTGCTGTAAGGAGCAAATGAGTGAAATGGCATCAAGTCCTCAGCGTGGCACCTGGCATGTGGTCAGTGCTACGAGCGTCCATGGGTGTCACAGGGCACGTCTGCTGTGCACTGAGCAGCTGACCTGTGTCATCTCATTTGATCCTCTCAACAGCAGTGTGGGCTGGGGGTTCATAGCCACAATTTGCACAAGAGGAAACTGAGGCTCAGAGACGCATGGTGACTTCCCCAAGGTCACACAGCTAGTGAGCAGCTGAGCTGGGCCTGGAGCCAACTTATCCAGCCCCAGCTATGCTCCTTCCAGTTTTCTGTCCCCTTATCTCCAGCCCCAGCCCTACCTCCAGGGCTCCTTTTGTGTGGAGCTGAGCGCTCTGTTCTCCTGGGTGCCAGCGCCCCAGGTTCCTCTGTGAGGCCTGGGCTGTCTGACCCTCTCTCTGGCCTGTCCAAGTCAGCTCCTGGAGTTTCACAGACCTGGGCCAGTCTAGGAGATCCTGATGGGGGTTTCACCCTTCCTGCTGGCCCAGGAAGCACGGCTCCTGGCGCCCCCAGCAGCTTCTCAGCCTAGCCACAGGGCAGTGATCACTCAGGCCAGTGTGTGCGTGTGTGTGCATGGGTGCACTCTGAGAAGTTGATGAGGGTGTTTTAAACTCAGCTATCAGAGAACGGGGGTTCAGGGTGGGGACATACCCACTGCTTCTGCCTCCAAGTATCTGATTCAGGTTTGAGGGGCTGGGAGGAATGCTGGGATCCAAGGTGGGTGGGGCATGCTGCCATTGCCAGTCTGTTGTATCTGTGGAGCGTCAACATGCACTGAGCCCACAAGGACGGGCGGGGCGTATTCTTATTAAGCCCCTACTGTGTGCACTCATGCACCCAGTGCTTACAACTGCAGAACACTCAGGTGAGGACTACTCCAATCCAGCCCCCAGAAAGGGAGTCCAGCTTAGTGTTGGGAGCCCCGAGCATGGATTCACACAGATCTGCATGCAACTTGCCACCTCTCCACTCCCCAGAGTGTGACCTTGAGCAAGGTCTCTGAACCTCTTTGAGCCTCGTTTTCCACACCTGTCAAATGGGGCCCCTTACCTGGCAAGATGCCATTAGTATGAAAGGAGAAATGCATGTAAAGATTTGAGTATGGTGCCTGGCACCATCCGGAGGGAGGTATTATTAAGAATATTTCAAGGGGGTAGGATGGTGCCAGGGTCTGTGGGGAGGGGGAGACGGGGAGAGGTTGGTCAAAGGGTACAAACTCCAGCTACAAGATGACTAAATTCTGGAGGTCTCTCTAAGTTCTGCAGCATGGCGACTATAATTAATAATACTGCATTGTACATTCAAAAGTTAAGAGAGTAGATCTTAAATGTTATCACCACATAGAAAATGGTAATTATGTGAGGGCATGAAGGTGTTAACTAATCTTATTGTGGTGATTATTTTGCAATATATATGTATTCAAAGTCACATTGTACACTTTAAACTGACACATGTTATATGTTAACCCCATGAGGCTGGTATTATTATTATACCCATTTTATAGATGAGGAAACGGAGGCACTGAGGTCTGGAATAACCTGCCCCAAGTCACACAGTTAGCGGGCAGTGGAGCTGGGATGTGAGCCCAGGCCCACCTGGTCCCACACTTCCTTTCCCCTCCAGTGGCTGTGGCGGATGTAGGCTGACCAGGGAGGTCTGGAAACCAGCGGACCTTCAGAGGGCCTCTGAAGACATCCTGGTCCAGATCGCATCCTGTTGCTGCAAAGCTAACTGTACCCAGCTCTGGCTGACTCTGACCGCACCCACCACCCACCCGGGCCGCCCCTAGCTCAGCTGTTGGTGGGGGGAGGTCCCACACGGCCATGGGGGTCTGGGCCTGGGGGGCTTAGCTGGCAGGCTTGGGTTACAGGCAGCTAACCCGGCTCTGATCCTGTAAGCCCCGTATCCCTGGGTGTGGCGAGGAGGCAGCATTGCTGGGAAGATGATCAAGGCAGGCAGGGGGACCGAGCGGGGCTGGCCTTTCTCCTGGAATCCGGGGGGATTAACAGCAGAGAAAAAGAACAGCTGGCTGTTCTCCCACCCCTCCGGCAGCCTGCTGCCCACCCCGGGGTGTCAGGTTTCCCTGTCAGTTGGTCTTCAGGGGATTCTGGTATTTTCAATTACCAGCCCAGCACGCTGGCAGGGGGATGGGGTCAGTGGTGCCCCATGACCCCTACAAGGAGATGGAGCCCCAGGGAACAAGCACAAAAGAGGCTTGTGGCCGAGAGGGGAAGAAGGAAGCTGGTCAGGCGGGGCCTGCTTGGCTGGAGCAGGTGGTCAGGGGCCCTGCTGGCCCCTGTGAGCCCTGGGGGAGCTCACGCCCCTTCATTAGCCCGGACTTGGGGAAGTAGCCTTCCGCGTGTGCCTGACCCAGGTGGTCTCTAATGGCCGTCTGGGACGAGGATACTTTGACAGGCATGAAGCCAGAGGCCTGTGACCCTGGCTACTGCACGGGGGCCCTGCTCAGCTTCAGCTCCACAGCCCTGAGCTCTGAGGAAGGAGGGAGACCCCATACTTGGCCTTTCTTAGCCGTCAGAAGACCCCGAGTTTAGGAGTGGGAAGTCGCTGGGCACTGGGCAGTCTGAGACGCCGGCTCCAGACCCTGCGGCCTCACTCCCGCTGACAGCCCGCTGTGGCTTCCCACTGCACCTGGAATACAACGCGGATGCTCCACACGGCCTGCAAGGCCCACCTGCCCGGGGCCTGCCACCTCCTGCCACTCACCCCCGTGCTCCCAGGCACCGTCTGCCACTGGCCGCCTCTCTGTTCCCAGTCACACCAAGGTCATTACTTTCTCAGGGTCTGGGCCCCAGTGTTTCTGCCTAGTAACCTCTTCTCGCCAGATCTTCCATGGCCAGCTCGTCCTCTTCATTCGGGTCTCAGCTAACCTGCCGCCTCCTCGGAGAGGTCCCTCCCTGATCACCTTCTCCCCTCCTGTCACTTCCGGTCTCACGCCCTGTTTTTCTGTGTGGCAATAACATTACCTGAGGGCAGGGATCTTGTCTCTTTTATTCAGTCTTTTATCCTTACTGCCTGGAACAGTGTGTGGCTTGATTGATATTTATTGGAGGAAGGAAGGAATAGAGGAAGGGGGGGAGGAAGGGAGGAAGGAAGGAAGGAAGAAAGAAAGGAAGGAAAGGAGGGAGGGAAGAAGGGAGAAAGAAGAAAAAGAGGAAAGGAGGGAG
Source organism: Aselliscus stoliczkanus (assembly GCA_033961575.1). Taxonomy (NCBI): domain Eukaryota; kingdom Metazoa; phylum Chordata; class Mammalia; order Chiroptera; family Hipposideridae; genus Aselliscus; species Aselliscus stoliczkanus. The sequence continues at coordinate 167,165,888 of CM066730.1, forward strand.
GAAGGAAGAGAGGAAAGGGAGAAAGGAAGGAAAGGAAGGTGGGAGGAAGGGAGGGAGGAAGGGAGGAAGGGAGGAAGGAAGGAAGGAAGGGAGGAAGGGAGGAAGGAAGGGAGGGAGGAAGGGAGGAGGGAAGGAAGGAAGGAAGGGAGGAAGGAAGGGAGGAAGGAAAGAAGGGAGGAAGGGAGGAAGGGAAGGAGGAAGGAAGGGAGGAGGGAAGGAAGGAAGGAAGGGAGGAAGGAAGGGAGGAAGGGAGGAAGGAAAGAAGGGAGGAAGGGAGGAAGGGAGGAGGGAAGGAAGGAAGGAAGGGAGGAAGGGAGGAAGGAAGGGAGGAAGGGAGGAAGGAAAGAAGGGAGGAAGGGAGGAAGGGAGGGAGGAAGGAAGGGAGGAAGGAAGGAAGGAAGGAAGGGAGGAAGGGAGGAAGGAAAGAAGGGAGGAAGGGAGGAAGGGAGGGAGGAAGGGAGGAAGGGAGGAAGGGAGGGAGGAAGGGAGGAAAGAAGGAAGGAAGGTAGGAAGGGAGGAAGGGAGGGAGGAAGGAAGGGAGGAGGGAAGGAAGGAAGGAAGGGAGGAAGGAAGGGAGAAGGGAAGGAAGGGAGGAAGGGAGGAAGGAAGGAAGGAAGGGAGGAAGGGAGGAGGAGGGAAGGAAGGGAGGACGGGAGGAAGGAAGGAAGGAAGGTGAGAGGAAGGGAGGGAGGAAGGAAGGGAGGAAGGAAGGGAGGAGGGAAGGAAGGAAGGAAGGGCGGAAGGAAGGGCGAAGGGACGGACGGGAGGAAGGAAGGAAGGAAGGTGAGAGGACGGGAGGGAGGAAGGAAGGGAGGAGGGAAGGGAGGCAGGATGGCAGGATGGAAGGGTGGAGGGAAGGAAGGAAGGAAGGGAGGAAGGAAGGAAGGACGGTGCGAGGACGGGAGGGAGGAAGGAAGGGAGGAAGGAAGGGAGGAGGGAAGGAAGGAAGGAAGGGAGGAAGGAAGGGAGAAGGGAAGGAAGGGAGGAAGGAAGGAAGGAAGGTGAGAGGAAGGGAGGGAGGAAGGAAGGGAGGAGGGAAGGGAGGAAGGAAGGGAGGAAGGAAGGGAGGAGGGAAGGAAGGAAGGAAGGGAGGAAGGAAGGGAGGAAGGAAGGGAGGAGGGAAGGAAGGAAGGAAGGGAGGAAGGAAGGGAGAAGGGAAGGAAGGGAGGAAGGGAGGAAGGAAGGAAGGGAGGCCGGGAGGAGGGACGGAAGGGAGGAAGGGAGGAAGGAAGGAAGGAAGGTGAGAGGAAGGGAGGGCGGAAGGAAGGGAGGAAGGAAGGGAGGCGGGAAGGCAGGACGGAAGGGAGGACGGAAGGGAGACGGGACGGCAGGGGGGAAGGACGGTCGGAAGGGGAGAGGAAGTGAGGGAGGAAGGAAGGGAGGAGGGAAGGTAGGAAGGAAGGGAGGAAGGAAGGGAGGAGGGAAGGAAGGAAGGAAGGGAGGAAGGAAGGGAGAAGGGAAGGAAGGGAGGAAGGGAGGAAGGAAGGAAGGGAGGAAGGGAGGAGGGAAGGAAGGGAGGAAGGGAGGAAGGAAGGAAGGAAGGTGAGAGGAAGGGAGGGAGGAAGGAAGGGAGGAAGGAAGGGAGGAGGGAAGGGAGGAAGGAAGGGAGGAAGGGAGGAAGGAAAGAAGGGAGGACTCTCACCTTTTCTAGCCTCTTCAAGAACCTGGCTGAGTCCACGAACCTTGGGGACTGGACCCTGGAGCAATGGCCGCAGTCAGTAGCCTGGGTGGCTTGTGTGACAGTCACTAACAATTCGCTGTCCCTCAGACCCCTGCGATTTGACCTGCTGCAGCGACAAGGGGCCTCTTGCCGATCAGCTGACCTGCAATACTACAACTGTTTATTATTGTGTTTGCGTTCTTCAGAGCTTGCAGCAGGAATACTGTACCCCAGACAGGACTCCTAGAATTTCCGGCTGATAATGGAATAGCTGTTTCGAGCTTTCATCTCTTAAACTCATAGCAATGCAGTTAACTCCCGATAATCCGACTGCAATTCTGGGTGACCTCATCATAATTCTCACAAGCAGAATTTCCACAAATAAAACTCTTCCAGAAAATGGGCCTTTGTTTCTTTCTGATCGGACCAAGGTTCTTAGAGAGTTGTGTGGGACAGAAAAAAAAGGGAAAGCTGAGAACTGGTGCTAGGGTGGCACTTTTCTAATGAAGAAAAGGTAAAAGGTATTCTTTGGCCAGGAAAGTTTGAGATATACAGAGTTCTAGGCTCCTGCATGTGAGTCTCCGTTGTGAGACTCACACTTCTTTATTCAAGGCTCTGAGAAGTCCCGCAGTCCTGGGAGAAACCCAGTTAACCTGGTTTAACTTGGCAGCCTAGGTCTCATTTGACTGCAGAACGCTTTTTATTTTTCATTTAATAGTCATGAATGTCTTTTGGCACCAGTGACCAATGGAACATATTTTTGAAAAACAAAACAAAACAGAAAAAACAGCTCCAGGAGATATTATTTTTTTCCTTGAACCAGAGAAAAGCTCCTGTTTAAGGTGGCAGCTGGGCTGCTCATCTGCTCATTCGTTCTTCCCTTGATTCAGTATAGATTTAGCAGCACCTGCTGGCTGCTGCATAATCAGATGGAGTGCAGGTTAATCGCCTCTACTTTATAGATGAGGAAAGTAAGTCAGATCAGGTCTCTTGCCCAGGTGCCTCAGCTCACAGGCAGCAGGGCTGGCATCAGGGTCAGGTTGGGACCAGGTTGGTTTTCTCTCTCCCTGATTCCCTGGCTCTATCCACAAGTGGGATTGACGCAGGCAGAGGCCAGGCCTTGCTTGGGCTTGGTGCTGTGGAAACATCTAATTGCCCACCTCCCAAGACTGAACGGCCTTGATCCCAGCTGTGGCCGCCCTGATGGGACCCAGCACCTGGACTAGCAAGGTAATAGCCTGGGCCTCGAATCAGGTGGCCCAGACAACCTACTTCACTCCTCTGTGCCTCGGTTTCTCCTCTGTAGAACGGAGACAATGGCAGGAATGTTGGGAGGTTAAAGAAGACCTGCGTGCAAAGTGTTTAGCACAGGACCGTGGTTCAGAGTTAGGGGTCAGAGGGAGTCAGTGACGTGTAGCTGTCTGGGCCACTCAGACTGTCAAACAGCACTGTGAATGACTGAGTGCTCAGCAGAGGCTCTTGAATTTGGTGGTGATGGTGGTGCAGGGGAGAATAGGCAGCGGTCAGGGTTCTGATCTCAGCTCTCTTGGGCTCAAGTGACTGTGACCTCAGGCCAAGGGATGTCTGTCTCTGAGCCCAAGTTCCTCACCTATAAAATGATACGTGGCAGCTGTCTACCAAATACGCATTTTTTCTTTCTCAAATTAACAAAACCCTGGTTCTTAGTTCGGTACCTTGTGCCCAAATAAAAGACTACATTTTCCCAAACTCTCTGGCAGCTAGAAGTGGCCATATTACAATGTGACATAAACTAAAGTGTGGGACTTCAAGTAAGTCTCCTTAAAAGGGAGGAGTCCTACCCTTCTCACTCTCCTTCCATCCTGCCACCTGGGACATGGAAGTGATAGCTGGAGCTCTTGCAGCCATTTTGGCCCATAAGGACAAGAAGCTATGTGCTGAGGAGCATGGATCCCTGATGATTCCATGGAGTTGCCCTTACTCCTATCTTGAGACATCTTCTATGCATAAGAAAAACAAATCTCCATTTTGTCTAAGCCACTATGGTAGACGGGTTGTATTAATCACCTTCCTGTATCTACAGCCTTTGCCCCGTAACTTGTGTAGTCCCCTCTGTTTCTGACTCTGGGCTTGGCCATGTGAGTTGCTTTGGCCAATGGGATATCAGCAAACATGATATAAGCAAAAGCTTGAAAAAGCCCTTTGCATGTATCTGCTGGCTGTCTTGGTTCCCTGGGATTGATTGCCCGAGAACATGCCCAGGCCAACCTGCTGGAGGCCGAAACACATGCAACAGAGTTATTGCCCCAGCTGTCCCAGCCAGGGCCACTCCTAACCAGCTGACAGCAGTCAGCCCCAAACATTCAATAAAACACTGACAAAAGAGCTGCTGAGTGACCCGGAGGAGATGGAGCACAAACATGTGAATGCTCCCCACCAAGACCCGTCCAGCCCACCCTGAGACTCTTGAGCTAGATAAGTGCTTCTTGCTTTTACGCCATTGGTTTTGTGGTTGATTGTTAAACAGCGTTACTGTGGCAGCGGCTCTCTTATTATTTTTCTTCCTGTTACATGCAACCAAACCCAATCTTAACTGATACTTGAGGCCAGCAATGCCTGCCCTGCAGAATGCACGAGGATCAAAGAGGATGATGCATTCAGAGGGCTCGGCCCGGGGAGGGAAGTGCCCTCTCCCTCTCTCTTTCTTTCCTCAGGCTTGGGCCTCGCCAGGGGCTCTCTTGGCCGGGTTCTCTCTGATCCTCTCTGCCCCCAGGGACAGAAGTAAGTGAGTACATGCTCATGCCAGTTCTAGAGACTGAGCCACTGTGTGCCTGCCCCCAGGAGGGCGGGAGGATCACAGGAGAACAGTGTGGCAGAAAGGGCTTTGGAAAGTTTAAAGACTTTCCACGAGAAAGCCATGTGGAGTGGTGTCACCTGGCCAGGCTGCTGGAGACCAGCTCTGCCTGGGCAGCCACTTAGGAACCTCTTTGGGCGTCAGTTCTGCCCCCTCTGTAAAAGGAGGTGTTTGCACTGAGTGAACTCTTAGGCCCCTGCCAATGCTGATGGGGTTTAATTCGACTTATGTTCCTTTCTGTGATGGGCAGAACAATGACCCCCAAATATGTGCATGCCCTAATTCCGGAATCTGTGGATACGCCACCTTACATGGCAAAAGGCTCCTCAGATGGGGAGATTATCCTGGATTAATTCCAGGTAGACCCAATCTAATCACTTGAGTCCTTAAAAGAGGGGAACCTTTCCCAGCTGAGGGTCAGAGGCGGGAGAGCTGGAGTGTGAGGGGCACTCGATGCCCCGTGGCTGCATTTGAGAGGCAGGAGGCCATGTGCAAGGACAGAGAGAGGCCTCTGGGAGCTAAATGCAGCTCCCAGCTGACAGCCAGCCAGGAAACGGAGACTTCCCTCCTACAACCACATGGAGCTGAATTCTGCTGCCACCTGAATGAGTAAGGAAATGGGTCATCCCTTAGAGCCTCAGAGAGGAACACAGCCTAGATCTAGACCTGTGCAACTGTAAGACTGAGAACCGTGTGTCACTCTAAATTGCCAAGTTCGTGGTATTTTGTTATAGCAGCAACAGGAAATTAACACACCTTCTGGTTTCATGTTAACACATTGTTTGTGGGAAACGAGTAAACTCGTCATATCGCTCAAATGCCCGCTTACAATGTGAATGTGGGAAACGAGTAAACTCGTCATATCGCTCAAATGCCCGCATACAATGTGTTAAGCTCAGCTGCCATGTATTGTCCACCGACTAAGTCCACCGGCTATGTCCTAGGTGTTTTGTCTGCATTACTACTAGTCTGGCAACCATCTGGCAAAGCTAGAATGATAGATAAGTACCCATTTTGAAGGTGAGGACACTGAGGCTCAGAGAAGTGAGGTCCCCTTTTAGAGCCTGGTCACACAGCTTAGAAAGGGCCATGCTGGATGTGGGCCAACTTTGCCAACCCCATCATTGATGCCTCTTCTCCCACATGACTCACTAGGACATGATGATGGGGGAGCTTCCTAACTGGTCGATCTACTGTTCAGTACAGGTGGCCCCAAAGGCTGCATTGGCCCAGGCAGGCTTTGGTGTGGACGGACCCATGTGCACAGCCCACCTGATCTCTGCAGAGGCATGGGTCTGGCCAATACTGGGCTGTGAGTATGCAGTCACGTAATTATTTAGGCTCTGCCACTGACTGCCTGGTGACCACAGGCAAGCCCCTTAACTCTCCATGCCTCGCTTTCCTTACCCAAAAGACAGGCGAGTTAACAGGACATACCTCATAGTGTTGTGCAGATTCGCCATTAAGGGCTTGGAACGGTGTCTGGCACATAGTAAGCACCTGGTACATGTGAACTATTATTATGATGAGAGTGAATGTAGAATGATCTCTGCTTTTTGAGAGCCTGCCTGTATCCAGCAGTCTGTGAGGCACCTTGATAACATGAGCTCAAGGCCTCACAGCACTCGCGCAAGGAGTGGGTGATGAAACCACAGGGAAGAAGCAATCGGACGCGGGCTAAGTGACTTGTCCGGGGCTACGTGCCGGTGAGCAGCCAGGCTTGATTGCAATGCCTGATGCCAAATGCCAGACCCCTTCCACCCTTTTCCACCTGCTCTGGCACCGGGCAGAGGTGTGGCTGCTTAAAGCTTGCTCGGGGTGACATCGTGTCCCGTGCAGCCCTGGCTGGTGGCCAAAGACTGGATGTAGCCCTGAGGACGAGCCCCCCGTTACTGACATGCTGCACACACCCCAGATCTGCATGGCTGTCTCTGCCTTGTCAGTCAGATCTCAGCTTAAACGCCACCTCCTCAGAGGGGCTCTCCTCCGATGCCCACCCTGAGGCTTGTCCATCTCCTTCCTGTCCCTTTCTGGTCTTGTGTGTGTCCAGGGCCACAGACCCTGGACGGCCAGACGGAATCCTGGGTCTGCCCCTTCCCAGCTACATGAGCCTGGGCACCTGCTTGATCTCTCCCAAGGCCTGTTTCCTCAGCCTTTGAGTGAGGGTGCACAGCCCAGCCCGGCCGCCTGACTCTGGAGATCCTGAGAGGCCTCATGTATATGGGGCAGAAAGGCATTCTGGGATGGTGGAGCGTGGTTTGAAGGCGGCATGACGGCTTTATGGTCAGAAGGTAGCTCTGGCCTTGGTGAATGCCAGGCGATTGCAAGCAAGGCCCAGTCCAGTCACTTGCCCCAAAGAAAGAAATACTTTCTCCTTTTATGGCAGTGAGCTGGATATTTATATATTGAATTTTAGGGTCTGATTAAAACCGACCACTGAATGCATTTGTCTGGAAATCCAGTCTCCAGCCTCGTTTTCCAGTCTTATCATACTTCTCCACACCCCACTTCACTCCATGCTTCTCTGAGCCCTGCAGCAAATGTTCACTGACCATTCACTGTGGTGTGGCCCTGTCGAGGTGCCGGGGAAACCATGTCGAGGAAAAGCAGACCCCTCGTGTACCACTGAGTGGTGATGGTGGGGGAGCTGGAAGGGAAGGAAATGATCAAAGACATGAGGCAAAAACTCAGCCACAGGGCATGTGACCAAGTCAGGAGTTGTCAGTGAAGATGAGCTAAGGCCTGAAGGGAGTGAAGGAGTGTGGAGGGAAAGCATGCCAGGCAGAGGGAACAGCATGTGCAAAGACCCTGTGACAGAGGGGCCTGGTGCTTAGGAGGAGAACTCTCCTTCCAGCCTTCCTCCTGTACTTTCCTCCTCCCCTGGGACACCTCCCTCCCTGTAGGTTCCATCTCTGCTTGTTAAAAGCCTCTCTGTTCTTTAAAGCCAAGCTCAAATGCCTCCTCTTCCAGGAAGCCTTCCATGGCATGCCTTTCTCCCATTCAGCAGGAGGAATGATCTCTTCTCCCTGGGACCTTCCTCACTTCTCTGACCCCTCCTTGGGCCCTCACTCATGCCATTTTGTATGTACATTCTGCCCCTGTCTCATCTTCCCAACCAGGATGTAAATCTGCAAGGGCAGGAATTACATCTTGTCCAGTGTAGACTTAGAGTCACATGGTTCTGAGTTTAAATTCTAGTGAGGCCATTTAGTAGTGGGACTCAGCATAAAGGCCTCTCTGGGCCTCCATTTCCTCATCTGGAAAGTGGGGATAACGAGGTGAGGGTGTGGTGTGGTGGCACAGTCCCCAGCTGGGCTCTGGGCATCAACGAGTGAGTGGGACTTGTCGAGGGGCTTGGGGAAGACAGGAGGGGCAGGGGTGGTTATGACCCAGAAAGCCTTAGGGCTTGGACGGCCTACAGGGGCTTAGACTCACTTCAACCTGAATTTTCCAAATTTGTCCAATGAAAGGAAACACTGAAGCCACTTGATAAAAATGCAGATTCTCAAGGCCTACTCCTGGGGTTCTGATTCAGCAGGTCTGGGGCAGGGTCCAGAACCTGTGTTCTGAAAAGCTGCACAGTTTGGTGGGGAAATTGAGGCCCAGAGGCAGGAAGTGATTTTCATGAGTGTGATAGGCTGGATCGGTTATCTCAACTCTTCCTCTGTTACAGGCTTATGCACACATGCCCTTTGCCAAGTAACTGCAGGGCTCGTTTACTGTGGGTGAGTGTGCCACAAGCCGGGTCTGTGTTTGTGTGGCGTGGCTTGGCCCAGCCACCTGTGTTCCCAGCATGCACCACGAGAGAAATAAACCTGGGTGGCTGCTGGTCCAAGGAGCAGGAGGAGACATATGGAACAGACTGAATCCAGCCCACGCTCTGGAGTCCTGCCCGGCACAGCCAGCCTGTGCATATTAGCTGAAACCTCACTGACCTACAGACTAATTAGCGAGAAAATGTTTATGGTTGTCAAGTACCGACTTTTGGGGTGGTTTTGTTATGCAGCATTATGGCAGCAACCACTGACAAATACACTGAGGTCACCCAGCAAATGAATGGCAAAGCTGGAACTCAAACTCAGGTCCCTGGCTCTTACTCCAGTGCTTGTTTCTCACTGTTCTGTCTTTCCATTCTGAGGACTGCCCCAGCACCCTCCTTTCTGGAAGCCCCCCACTTCTACTCTACCCCATCTCTGTTCTCTGGGAACCCCCAGCTCCAGACAGGAGGGGTCCATTCCAGCAGCCCAGACTCCATCCTTGCTGCTAATACGCTGAGGTTTCTTGAGTAGGCAGTTCCACCCTCAGGGCTCCCAAATGGATGTAGGGGAGGCCCGCACGGCCAGGGAAAGAACTCCAGGGGCTCTGGAGGATTTCTACCTTCTCCCACTTGAGAAGGGTTCCCTCCCCTCCACTCCCGCTGGGAGCCTGGGCTTCCCTACCTCAGGGTTTGTCAAACTGGAGAGACTCGCAGCTGAGGTTTCACAGTCTGTTAGCTCTCTGCCAACAGCTGCCGGCTGGTGGGGCCCTCTCACGTTGCCCACCTTGAGTCAGCTGCATCCAGACCCCAATCTGAGTGGGGACTTAAATGCCCCCATGGCCCTGTAAAAACTGCAGGCACATGCTCAGACACATGCCCTCTGAGCCACAGTAACACCACAGACATTCACAAACAAAACCACACTCCTTCTCAGGCACAAACACACAGACAGGCAGACCGCATTCAGACATATAAACTCATGCTCAAACACACCCCCTCCATGCCCTCAGATTCAGACACACCCGCATGTATCAATAAGAAGCCACACACCACGGTCACATGCAGTCACAAACACACAGTCACCCAAATACATAGGACACACCTACGTAGTCTCACAAATACATTCACACGGCCAGTCAGACCCAACAGTCACACTCAAGGTTCCCTGGACATACCCTGGAATTTGCCCAAACGTGGAAGTCCGTTAGACCTAGTTAATTCCTGCCTCTTAATCCTTCCTGCTTTGTGATTCAACTTCTCTGAGCATCATCTGTAAAATGGAGACACAGATGCCTCCAACTTAAGGAGACCAGGGCGAGGCAGTGAGGTCATGTGCGGAAAGCACTCCTCAACCAGATGGAGCTGGTTGCCTCCTCGCCTTCCATGTCCTTGTGCACGCCCTTCCCCCCACTCGAATTCCACTTCTTTTACTTACATTGCTCCCTTCAAAATTCAACTGGGCCTTTAAACTTCAGGTCACACGCTGCCTCCTATATGAAGCCTTCCTGGGCCCCCACCTCTGGATCCCCTGAGCAGTCACTGTGTGGGCCCCACTTGGCATCAGAAAGATAAGCTGGAGCCTGGCCTCGCTTGGCTGTTCCTTGGGCAGGGCTCAGATCACACTCACAGCAGGGGCTTGGCAAGGGTTGTTGAGTGAATGACTGAGGGCACAGTCACAGTGCCAATCACAAAGCTTTCCATCCACACGTACCATACGGTCCTTAAAAATCTCACGTTGTCCTTGGTTGGAGGAGGAGGCTGGGAAGTGTCTCCTGGACCTGGCCACATGGAGGTTTCAGGTGACCCTGAGGACACTGGTCTTGGTGGGGATAAGGGGCCGGAAGCCTAAGTGAAGTGGGAACGGGGTGGTAGTGGTGAGCCTGCATTGTTTGGCAGCTGTTTTTGCCATGAAGGAAAGCTGGGCAGAAGATACAGAGTGACATGGGGGTCACAGAAAGGATTATTAAAGGTGAGCTTAGGGAGAAGAGTTTTGCTGGAGTTAGACTAGGGTGGAGGTTCAAAGAAAGCCCCTGTAAAAACTGCTAGATGCCCACTGAAGTCTGTCTCCCCACTGTCCATGTGATAGAGGTTTAAGTTAAGCCGGGAGAGATTACACCTCCCAAGCTCCTCTGTGGCTGGGTGAGGCCACACGACAAACCTCCTTCCAGTGGATTGTACACAGAAGTGAAGGGTGCCACTTCTGCCTACCTTGCTTAAAGGTAGGTCACTTCCCTGGGTATTCTCTCTGTCACCCTTCCTGCAGGCTAGAGCACAGACATGCGACACCACTTTGACCATGCCGACCAGGAGCATGGAGGGTGGTGAGACGAGACAGAAGGAGCCTCGGTTGGGTCCCTGAATCTCCAAGCAGATCAGAGCCACCCAGCTAATCTGAACTGCTCACTCCTGGACTCCTACAGGAGACAGAAATGCGCTTCTGTGTTCTTCAAGTGGCCCAACCCTGGGCCTTCTTGTTACAGAAGCTTCCCTTTCTCCTTCAATAACACACGTTCAGCAAAGTGACAGTGATTATCATAAATACCCCCGCAATGGGGAGAGGTAACACTCTCCGAGGTGGCTGGATCACCCCAACAGCCTTTGAAAAGAGGAAACCACTCCACCGATGGGAGGGCGTCTTTAAGGAGGGCTGGTAGGATACCCATTGGGCACAGCATCGCGCAGCGCTGCCCCCCTGGAGCCGGCGTTTGAAGCGCTTACCTGCTTGATTGGTGGTGATATTCACGGAGGCGAACTGAGGTGAGAAGGGGCTCTGGTCGGTGACGCCATTCACGGCTTGGATCTCGAAGGTGTACTGAGTGTGAGCCAGCAGGTCGCTGATGTAAATGCGCGGCTCAGTCAGGCCCAGCTGGCGGGGCGCGTACTGCACGTTGTCCCCACAGCGGGTGCAGGCACCCCGGCCTGAGCCGCAGCTCTTGCAGATGATGTTGTAGACGAGATCCTCACGGCCTCCGGAGTCGCGGGGCGGGGTCCATTCCAGCATGAGTGAGGTCTCATTGACACTGGAAATCACGGCCTGGGGTGCAGAGGGGATGGCTGGGGAGGAGGAAAGGGAGGGATGTCAGGCGGCATGGGCTGTGGGGTGTACATTCCTGCCCTGGCTACCACCCAGGCCTCCCGAAAGGCCTCCTCTAAATCCTTTCTCCTCTGCATCCCCCGGAGAGATGTTTCCAGAATACAATTCTCATCCTGCTGCACACCTGCTAAACCTTTCTCCCTGGACTCCAACCTCCTCAGCGTTTGTTACTAGGGACAGTCTTTTTGTGTTAGGGGTTATACCCACCCAATATCTATTTCCCGTTTTTTCCTTATAATAGAACCTAATTTTATTCATGGTGGCAACATGTCCTGCTAAAAGACTATAATTCCCAGCTTCCTGTGATTAAGTGCTGGCCACTGATTACAGCCGAAGTTGTTGATTAAGACTTTTTCTTAAAAGGAGACAGCTATAGAACATCCCTTTATCCCTTTCCTTTCCTTTCTGCCGCCTAGAATGTGTGTGATGGCTGGAGCTTCAGCAGCAATGTTGGACTATGAAGTGACTTGCAGGATAGGAACGACATGCTACTGATGGCATAGCGGAAAGAAAAAGCCACGGATTTACCGTTCTATCCCAGGACTGCCTACCTTTTGGCTTCTATTATGTGAGAGACTAAATCCTTCTGGGTTAAGCCCCTGGGGTCAGCTCTCTTTTACTTGCAGCTGAATGCCATTCCTGATATGGGAGTTGTGCCATTGCCCTTGTCGTCAAACCTTTCTCAGAGAACCTTGGCCTGTGACTCAGGTAGCCACTGCCAGGGTAGAACACAACCCTTTCTGCCACAGACAGCACCTGTGTTGGTTCTCCTGCTGCCAAGCCTCCCATTCTCTGTCCCTTTGTGACTCAAGACCTTGACTTTCTCTTCCATGTGGCTTAGCAGAAAGGGGTAAGGGGCCAGATGCCAGCCCTGTGGCATCTGCGTGTTGGTGACACATCTACCCCAGGACCACCTTTTCCAACCAGCTTTCCATTTCTCTTCCCACCAGGCAACTGGCTGCTCCCCACTCAGGAAAGGCTGGCTATAGCTGGGTAGCCACCCAGCCCTCATTCTGGGCTTTTCTGCAGGTGACTGGGGACTCAGGCAGGTGTCGCCCTCAAGAGACCCCGGACGTACTTGTGCAGGGCATGTCCAGGGGGTCCAGGTCTGCTCGGTAGTAGCCATTGCGACAGACGCAGTTGGTGGCCCCTTCTGAAGTGGTCCGGCTGTTGATGGGACAGTGGGTGCAGGCCTCATCCCCTTGGTTGGCCTTGAAGGTTCCGGATGGGCAACCTGGGAGAGAAGACAAGGAGAGTCACTGGGGAGACCAGAGGAGGATTCCGAGAGGACCGTGCAGTCTCATGGAAGGAACACGCAGCGTTGCGGGGGGCATGGAGCCTCACGGAGGGGCCATGCAGTATGTCAGAGGGACCACGCCGTATCACAGAGGGGCCGCGCAGTGTCACTGCTGAGAAACCCCATCTCCTGAGGTTCTTTGGGGTCTGCAGCCTCCAAAGAGACCGTCCTAACTATGCCAAGAAAGTCCCAGGCTACTTGGCGTCTTGTCTCTGAGGCTGTCTGTGTTCAGCTGGGGCCCCTGGCAAGCTTTCCTCACCTATTCCAGGTTGGCTGTGCCACAGCTTTGGCATCGGTCTTGACTGAGTCTGAAGAGGCCTGGGGCAGTGCCTAGGGCCCAGTCTTGCTTCCTAAGGGCTGGCTGGGCCCTGATTCCTGTAACTGCAGTCCTGGGTTCCAGGTGATTGAAATGATTATGTTACGGTAGCACAGTCCTCGCACAGCACGGAGCATATAGAGAGGTGGTGGGGTCGAGCAGGCAAGAATGCTGGCTCTGGAAGCAGACTCACTTGGGTTTGAGTCCCAGCTTGGCCTTTTACTAGCTGTGTGGCCTAGACAAGTGGCTTAACCATTCTGAGACTCAGTTTCCTTATTTGTAAAATTATGATTGTAAGACCCATTTCTGCAGGCCATGGTGAGCATTGGGCATAAGCATGTAAGGCAACGACATGAGGTCTTGCACAGTACAGGTGCCCAATGAATAATAGCTACTATAATAGTAGATGTTGGATCCATTTATTAAAATAAAGGGGGGGGGGGCTGAAGTACCAAGGACAGCCTGAGGAGGGCAGTGTTTGCACTCAGTGGGCATTCAGCCATCTGGGTTCTCCCAGGGGCTTTGGCCTTCTTCCCAGCTCTGGGCTATGCTCAGGATTTGGGTTCAAGGCCCTGCAGCTCAGGGCTTAGGTGCTACAAGAGGTAGCCACCCCTATGTGGGCCTGCGTGCCAATCCACCCTACCCTTCCTCCTGGCCCTGGGCAGGGAATCGGGAGGCCTAGGCTGTAGGCCCTGGCCCTTTGCTGGCCAGGAACCCCACTTACTGGGGTTCATAATCCCAGCTCTGCTGTGGTGCCTTGTGGGGGATCATGGGAGGCTTAAGTGAGAAGGTGGACAGGGAAGAGCTTTGAAGGAGCAAGTTCCTCGTCGGGATGAAAGGCGGCTAAACTGTCGCCAGGCCAGGGGCTCTCACCTGGATGGCATTCCATGCTAGAGTCCCATGTGACCTTTGGTAAGCAACTCCAACCCCTCAACCAGTCCAGCCACCCCACCCTCCTTGGCACTTACATTACTTGAGTTCACAGAGCTTTGCTCCCCTGCCATAATTATTCCTTAAGGGGTCTCCTGGCCACGCTCTCGGAAGGTGGCAACTGTCCTCATCAACAACCACCCCTGGCTTAAGAGCTGCCCAGTGAGGTGGAAGACAGGACACTGACACAACCAACCAGACTACAGTGAGGAGGGCAGCGAGTGCCACTGGGGAGTTACTAGGGTTTCCAGTGTCCTGATGGAGAAACGGCTCAGGGCATAAGTAGGAAACAGCAGACACTTACTGAGTACTTAAGAGCTGACGCTGTCTGAAGGATTTAACCTGCAGTTACTCACCAGCCCTATGATGGAGGTGATGTTACCGCCCCCGTTTTCAGATGGGGGAATGAAACACAGAGGTGAAGCACCTCTCCAAGGATGTGGCTTCCAGTGGCAGAGCTGGGACTCAGTCCCAGGGGATCTGACTCAAGGCCACTCCCCTAACCTCCATGCCACACCACCATTAAGTGACTTGCGTTGCATTAACGGTCCCTGAATGCTGGGCAGGGACTGGCAGCTCCTGCTGGGCGCCCGGCCAGGGCTCCCTCCACTTGACTTGGCTGGGCTTCCTTTTAGGCACCAACCTGGCCCTGCTGGCTGCATGAAGGGGAAGCCCCGCTCTCTTGGCACTGTCCAGTCAGGATAGGCTGGCTGCAGCCCTGCTTCTAGTTGAGCAATTGACCTGTCTGAGGCTCAGTTTCCTCTGCTGTAGAATGGGGGCACAAGGCTCCCGTGAGGGTCTAAGACCGTCCTGATAGATGCCAAAGGGTTTTGGCTCCAAGACCAGGGTCCTCCTGGTTCCTGTTTGGGTGAGAGCCTGCCCAGCTTAGCATGCCTCTTCCATCTGCTGGTGATTCCCAGGGCCTGGCTGGTGGGTAGCTGCCCACTCTCCCCTCCACACTGTGCCAGCCCCTCCATCTGGACCGCCTTCCCGACTGTCCTCTCTCATCGCCATGTCCTGGCCCCTCTCAGACTTCCCAGGCTGCCACGTCCAGAAGCCTTCCCCCATTAGGTGTGCTGCCCCGCCAACCCTCGGCCCTCCTGCTGGGGTGTTCTGTGGTTTCTGTATCTATTGGCTCTGTGCTTCATGACACCCTCTCTTCCGTCTTGCCTCCTTCCTCCCCTCACCCCTTCAGCCAATCAATTACCAGGTCTTCCCTCCTCAGCAGTGCCCTGTCCTGGCTCTCTGCTGCCCTCCCACCCCTGCGGGCATCCAGAAAGCTCCTCCCACCCACTGCATCGCCTCTCCTGGCCATCTGGTCTCCTCTTGCCCACTCTCCACAGCCAGCTTTCCAAAGTGCAAGCCTTTGTATGCCACTTAAAAACCCACAATGGTACACAATGGAATATTATTTGGCCATAAAAAGGAAGGAAGGACTGATACATGCTACAACACGGATGAACCTTGAAAACATTGTGCTTAGTGAAAGAAGCCAATCACAAAAGGCCACATAGTATATGCTTCCATTTATATGAACATGTCCAGAATAGGTGCATCCATAGAGACAGAGCATAGATTAAGTGGGTGGAAGCAGCTGGAGCGAGCAGACAATAGGAAGTGACGCTAATGGGGCTTCTTTTCGAGGTAATGCAAATGTTCTAAAATTGATTGTGGTGATGGTTGCACAAGTCTGTGAATAAAACTGAAAATCACTGCATTGTACAATGTAAATAGGTGAATTGTATAGTACGTGAATTATATCACAATTAAACTGCTATTTACAAAAAAATCCACATAGCTCTCCAAACTCCTCAGGGCCCCCAGGACCGCAGGGCTGGCACGTGCCCATCTCTCAGTGTCCACTACCCCAAGCCTTGTGCCTGACGGCCCACATAGTCATTTGCACCAGCAGACCCCCCTCCACACCTCTGGCCTTTGTCCATTCTGCCCTCCTTACCTGAATGCCCTTTGTCATCAGGTGAACTTCTCTACCCCTTTAAGACTCAGTGCAGGTATCACCTCTTCCAGGAAGTCTTCCCTAAGACCCCATGCAGGGTTGAGGTGCCTTTTAATTACTTACTGTAAATACTTGGCTGGATTGTAAGCTTCTAACACAATGTCGGGTATCTAGTAGGTGATGGAAGGATGAAATGAAGAGCTGGAAGAGCGATCAGCTCAACCACTTGACATTTGGGGAAACTGAGGCCCAGAGAGGAACCAGGCATACATGGCTCCTTTCTGACCTCAGCTGTACTATTATATATAACTGTAGAGTGTCCCATCAGCCACCTCCTCTCACACAGAGGTCTGGGGCAGCCACCATTCACAGTGCCCAGTGCCCTAGAGGCCACGCTGCTCCTAGCTTTTCAGCTGGGAAGGCACCTGTCCTGCTACCATCTGAGTCTCATGTGCAGAAGTGGGAAGCAAAAAAGGAGACCTGGAGACAGAGACTTGGGCAGCTGCACCTCTGACAGGTGTGTGACTCAGACAGGTCTCCTGCCTTCTCTGTGACTCAGTCTCCTCCTCCAGAAAGGGACTAAAGATACCCGCATGGCACAGACACAGCGAGAGCCTCTGATTGGGTCTCCCTGCCTGCCGATCCTCCGTGATCTGATGAGAATGAGTCAGACCCACGACACCCCGCTGAAACTCAGCAGTGGCTCCCCACTCGGCACTAGAATTAGCCCACACACTTATCCCCAGTCCACAAGGCCTGCAAGGTGGGCTCTGCTTTCTCCCTGTCACTTCCTGCCACTCCCCTCGCTCATCAAGAGTGTTCTCACCCAGGGCCTTGGGCCGCGCTGTGCCCTCGGCTTGGACGGCTGTCCTGCTCTTCCCATGGTTGATCCCTTTCATCCTTCGGGCCCCAGTTTCAGTGTCACCTTCTAGAGAGGCTCTCCCTGACCACCCTGGCTAAAGCAATGCTCTCCTACACTGTCTCAGTCTCTGTTTGTTCCCCTCAAATTGTAACTAAGTTGACCCTTGAACAACAGGGGTTTGAACTGCACAGGTCCTCTTACACGCAGATTTTTTTTCAATAAATACAGTCAGCCCTTCTTACCCATGGGTTTTGTATCTGTGGATTCAACCAACTTTGAATAGAAAACAGTATTTTTGAATTCCCTACAGTGGATCAAAAATACTGTTTTCCATCCAAGGTTGGTTGAATCCACAATGCCAAGGCCCGGTTGTAGAGTCAAAAGGTCTATGCAGATTTTTGACTACACGTGGTTGAGGGGTAGGAGCAGGGGGGTGGAGGGTGTTGGTGCCCCTAACCCCCTGTGCTGCCCAAAAGGCAACGGTGTATTAGAAAACAGTTTATAATCTTGTGTGCTGTGTTTTCCCTGCACTGGAAGGACCTGGGGAGGGGAAGAGGGATCAGGTTTGCCTAGTCAGGTTTGTCTAGTCTCATTGGTTCCCTAACTCATGGCAGAGTGGTGGGAACATAGTAGGTGCTCGATGTGTATTTCTTTTTCTTTTTTTTTTTAAGGGCAGTGTCACTGGCCTTCAGATGTGGGATCCGAACCCGAGGCGCTGGCGTCCCCAGCCATCTCTTAACCACCGCGCCACTCGGCCGGCCCTCAATGTGTATTTCTTGAATGAACAAATATGCCCCTTATAGAATGTTGTGAGAATCAGATGAGAAAGAGGGTGAGAAAATACTTAGCCGAGTAAATGCAAGGTTCGGTACCACCATTATCATCTCAATTTCATCAGGCCACACGCATGGATGCTCAGATCCCTCTCCCCAGGGGTCTTTCCAGATGTGTGTACTGGGGTGACCTACTCATCCTGGTTTTCAAACTGGAACCCCTGCATCCGGGAAACACCTTTAGTCTCAGGCAACCCTCCTGTATATTTCTCCAGCCCCATCTGTCACCACTCTCATCTGTTTGCAGTTCCCTAGATGCCCTGACTGCATACACACTGGCCCCTTTGCCTGAATGCCCTTTCCCCCATCATCCTGTCCCCTGGGGTTGGGGAACCTGACATGGGCTTTCTAGGTGCTGGGGTCAGTGCATGTAATTTACATGGATTTGTGTACCGAATCCACATGACCACCTGCTGCTGTAGGTACTGCTATCACCCCCATTTTACAGATGAGGAAACTGAGGCTCAGAGGAGGTGTTTGACTCCAAGTCTCTGGTTGCAGAGACCTTGTGCCCCGGTACTGCTGGACAATGAAACTGAGTGGCTGAATGGCAGGACTGGAGACCATCTTGTCAGGCCTCCTGAGGGGATGGGACTTGCTGGGGTCACTCAGCAAGAGAAAGGCAAAAAGCCGGGGGGCCTAAACACAGGGCTTGGGGCCAAAGTAGACACCCAGAGTGCTTGGCCAGGCAACCCAAGGCAGGGATGGCAGCCGGCCGGGGATGGCGAGGATTACAGGGAAACAGATTTTCTTCTCCCCACCTGCCCTCTGGGCTCCAGGGAGAGGTGATAATTGACCGAGTGAGCCCCGAGTCAGGCCGAGGCAGGGCTCCATCTGGGCCTGGCATGGCAGGGCCGCTAATTGGCACCGGGTGATACTTGAAGCCTCCTTGGCTGGCCTGCTGCTTTGCTCACCCCCGTCTCCTCCCAGAGACTCCGGTTTACTCCTCAACGCGACAGATGCCACAGTGGAGTCAAATGCTCGAGCCGGCCCCGTGTGCCAGGCCTCGGAGGAAAGGGGCTTCTCTGTCTTCTGGGGTCTGTCTGTGGTTCTGGGCAGACCCCACAGTTTAACTCCGGCTCCTGAGAACCTGAGCAGCAGGTCTGATGACACTGAACCTGGGCATGGACTGTGCAGCCAGCTGCCAGGGCTGAATCCCAGGCCTGCCTCTTGCTGTTATAACAGTGTGACCACGGGCAAGTTGCCTAACTCTGTGCCTCAGTTTCCTTGTGTGTATAATGGAGAGAATGACAATGCTGACACTTGTTGGGGAGATTCCATGAGGGAATACAGATAGAGCGCTTGGAACAGTTCCCGTCTGGTTCACGTTTAGTGCTTACACACAGGTTTGCTGTTGTTACCTTCATTCATTCTTGGCCCTCCGCTTGCTCTGTGCTAAGCCCTGGGGACACGGAGAGGACGATGCAGCCCGTCAGGGCTGCCGTCCAGCTGGGGAGAGTGGTCAGTTTATTCAATAGGCATTTATTATGCGCCTATTATGTATATTATGTAGATCAAGCCCCTGTTATGTGCCAGGTATGGGGTACACGGAGACACAAGGCCCAGGTTCTGCCTGTGAGAGGGGGATGGAACACCTTCCTTTACCTGGGCCTGAGTGCTGGCTGCTGTGGGCAGTGGGGACAGAGTGGGTTCTGGGCTCAGCAGTGCCAGGTTTGAAGGGCAGAAAGCTCATTTTCTTATTTGGGATCTCCAAGAAGTTCTGGGTTTGGGCTGGGAAGAGGGATTTGACTGGGCGGAGTAAAGAGCCCGGTACAGAGCACGGAGGCCTGGACTCGGCTGCCCCTGCCACCCCTTGCTCTCCGGGCTCTGTGAGCCCTCGCTGGGCCTGACTAGACACCGTTTCTACAGCTTCTTCCAGCTACAGCTCTCCGGCCTTGGACAGACTCAGGCACTCAGCCCTGGGCCCTACTTTCTCCTTGAACTGTGAAAAAACTGACTTGTGTATTTTCTGGGGCTTGTGCTGGGTATATACCAGGTCTGAGCTTGTGTTGTTCTTGTGGCTAAGGGAGTAGGGTTTGGAGGGTCTCCCTCATGCAAAGTGGCTTCTGCATTTTGTAACCCTTCTTGTTTTTGCTGCTGAGGTTGAGCCAGCAGTCAGTCACCCTGGGCTGTGCTGGGCAGGGTGCCCGATTCTTTGTGCCATGAGCAAAGCCACGCTGGAAGCAGGCGGCAAGCTCCCAGGATAAAAGGAGGGGTCGCTACCGTGCGCCTGCCCAGTGCTGGGCCAGGAGCTTCCCTAGCCCCTACCCTCATTCAGCCCTCATGGTCGCCCTGTGCAGGAGGTGTTACCCCATTTTAGAGATGAGGAAGCCGAGGCTCACAGAAAGGAAATGCCTTGTCCAAAGTCACTCAGAGGCTTAGGAACAGAGCTTGTGACCCTCAGTCTTGGTGATGGTGTTCCTCCCTATCCTCCCACCCCTCCCCCTTCCCTCTCTCCCCCTGAGAAGGGGGGCCCTGCCTGGCCAGGTTAAGTCCAGAGAGTGCCCCAGAGTCAGTCCCCTGCAGTGGTAGCTACTACTGGGACTGCCCAGGGGATATCCGTCATCTTGCCCCCACGCCCACCCCCACATGCTGCCCCTGCCAGGACCCAGGCTCTGTGGATCCCCGCCAGCAGCTGGCAGGAGTACAGGAGTCAGAAGACAGCGGCGGGAACCGTGTTAACACATCTCTTTGCCTAAGAGGGGAGCCCAGGGCCTCCCGGGCCAGCCCCCACACCGGCCACCTGCTGAGCCTGTCCTCTGCTCAAGGCCCTTCAGCGGCTCCCTTGTGCCTGTGGTGAGTCCATCCTGCTGCAGCCTCCATGGTCCACCTCGCCAGCTTCAGCCCCCATCGTCACCCCCCAGCACACCCTGAGCTCCTGTCACTGTTGGCAGCTGCCAGCTCCCTGACAAGCCGTGCTCCGTCTCACCTCTGGGCCTTTGCTCAGGCAGTTCCCTCTGCCTGGTGAGCTGTTGCAGCTCCAGCTCAGGACATTAAGATCTTAGCTCCAGCCCAAATCACCTTTTGGTCCTTCTCCCAGGACCTGCTCCCTCACAGGATGGGTTCGGGGCCTCTCTCCCGCGCTCCTAAAATGCCGGCACTTCGCATCTGCCACTGCACTCTCCAGCTGTAACTGTCTGCCTTCCACAGTCGGCTGTGAGCAGGTGACAGCAGGTACCCACAAGATCCGGCACCTCTCAGCCGCAGAGTTTGGCCGAGAGGTAATGGGCAGGGGGCCTCAGGAAGGGTGTATGACTGACTGAGACTCAGAAAGGTGGAATCTTGCGCTTAAGGTCACTCAGCTGGTGTGTGGACTGGAGATTTTGTTCTGGGCCTCTGGAGCCCCCCAGGAACGGGCTCTCAAGGCATCTTACCCTAGTCCATGGTATTTGGCTACCTCCCACGCTCCCACCCACCCGACTGTGAGCTCCACGGGGGCAGCTCCCACGCCTGCCCTGTTCACTCCCGGGCATGGAGCAGGGCACAGAGAAGGCCTGTAGGTCCCTGGGCCCTACGTCTAGAGTAATCCGAACTTCCATGACCACTGAATCTCTTGACATCCCCTTCCCAGTACTACGTGTGTGTCTGTGTGTGAGTGGGGGGATGGAGCTCATAGTCTCCTGGGGGAGCCAGACCCTGAACCCCACACCCTGGAAAGGTGGGTGAGGGTGTTTCATACCTGGATCCTACGTTAAGCCCCCAGTCCGGGCTCTGGTCTGCCTCCCTTCATGCCATCCCCACATAGGGGCTGAGAGCTCCCGCCCGCCCAGCAGGCAGCCCCATTCCTCCAATTTCCTCCCAATTAATCAAGCTCTGAACTTTTTAATTATCTGCCTGCAGGGTGACTCCCCACTCTGGTGAAGCAATTAAGGACATTTCCAAGTGCTGTATGGCTGCCGGCAGGCAGCTTTGACCAGGCCTTGGTGGAGGAGGTGAGCGGAGGGAGGGGCTGGTGACAGGGCGGGTGGACAAGAATCCCCCTGGGCCTTGGGGCAGCTGTCCTGGGGGCCTGTCCAGGGCCATTCCAGGGATCTGGGGCCACACTGTCTGGGGCGACCCCCCATGTTCACTCAATAGCCCTTTGTCTGCAGCCAGAGTCTGGCTTCATGGACCCCAGACAGTTACCACGAGCCAGGCACCAGGTTAGGTGCTTAATAATCTTTCTGTATCCTCACCTTGACCCTGGGAGTAAGAAATACAATTATTTCTATTCTCCAGATGAGGAAACACAGGCTCAAAAACATTAGGCAACTCCAGAGATGTGGCTGGGATTTGAAGCCAGCTCTGAGTCCACCTCTACTTCATTCCACTGTCCTTTAAAGATCAGTCGGGCCTGTCAAAGTGCCCAGGAGCACAGGGGAAGGGGGTGGGTTAGGGGGCGCCCCTGGAGGGGGTGCTTTACGATCTTACTGCAACCTCACCTTGACCCTGGGAGTAGGAAACACACAGGCTCTCCACTTGCAGGTTGGCTGGTGGAAGAGGGCATTTCGGGCAAAGGCATGGAGGCGTGAAACGGCACGGTGTGTGTGTGGGGAGCTACACAGAGTTCAGGGTCACTGAAGCATGAAGTTCAAGGCTGAGAAAGGCGGGAGATGGAGCTGGAGAGGCCAGTGGGGTCTGGGTCCTTGGAAGTCAGGGGAACATTCATGATCGTCTGGTTCAAGCTCCTCATTATGACTACAGAATACATGGCGGCCCAGACATTGGACAGTGACTTGCCTAAGGTCTCACAATTCCTTGGAATGGCAACATACCAGGAGGGACGGTAAGCTGTTGGTGACATCAGCAAGTGAGTGGCTGATGGAGCAGGGGCTGCAGCCCAGGAGTCCAGATGACCAGATTGGGGGACAAAGAGAGGCAGAGAAGTGGTAGCTGTCAGATTACCGCAGGAGCCTGCTGGCTTTCGCCCTAGCCCTCCCACCTGCCCCCTGTCCTATGGCTGCAGTATGCTCTCAACATATCAGCCAGAGGGGCTCCTCTGCTCAAAGCCCTTCAACGGCTCCCAACTCACTTGGAGTCAAAATTAATGGCTGACAAGGCCCCTTTCACCACTCTGGTTAAATCCATCCTTAAGGATTTTATTCTTTTTGATGTAAGTGTGTCCCCCTTACCTCTCTGAACTTACCTCCTACCACCCTCCCTCCTGTCCACTCCATTCCAGCCACGCTGGCCTCCCGGCCTCTTCAACCATGAGGGCCTTGGCACGGCTATTTCCTCTGCCTGGTTCAAGTCCTAGCTCAGCTGCTGCTTCTCTAGGTCCCTCTCTGAGCCTCACATCTTTCATCTATAATTGAGGTTAATGCTGCACACCCTACCTTCCTTCCCAGGCTAATGTGGGATCCTAGTGAGAAAAGAGGGTCCTCACTGGGTCCTTGAGAAAACAGGCCCTTTGGTGAGCAGCGGGCTCCAGGCTCTAAGACCTTAAGCTGGATCGACACGCCGGAGCCTCCCAGCCTATAATCCTTGGGCCTCACAGATGCTGGAAAAGCAAGTGTTAAATAATAATCACAAGGTGCCCGAGGGGAAGCCGGATGTGTTGGGAAAGCTTGACACATCTGGCAGGGCCAGGCCCAAGTCCCCCAGCACATCTGGCTGCTGTATTGACAGGTGGTATAGTGGGTCACCGAGGGAAGGCCTGGAGGGCCCAGTCCTGGTGCCATGAGGAGGGTGATGGCCGGATGGAGGTGGGGAGCATCTCCCAAGCTGCCCAAGGGCCATGTGCCCTCTGTGGGTCCCCCCATAGGCCATCCACTATACTTTGGTGTCTGTGTTCTGAGAGGCCCACTTAGGACACAGAACCTGACCCACCAGGTTCCCAAGTCCCTGCCTTATTTTGTTGGCGCCAGCTGCGCCTGCTGGGGTTGGGGGCCCTGGGAAAGCCCCCTCTCCTCTCCAGCTGGGATTGCATTTTTGGGGTCATTTCATGTAGCATTTCCCCTTCTATGGGATCCAGAAATGTGGTCATCAGCGCCACCTGAGAGAGGCCCCTGCTCTGAGACTGGCCTCCTCCCTCCTCCCACCTGCCCCAAGAAAGCCATGGTCATTAATAAAGGACACAATTAGCTGTCAGCGGAGAACATGTCTGGAATTTTTTTACCTGCCCGTGAGCTCGGTTAAGGCAACAAACCCCTGGACCCCCCGGGGAAGCAGCTGCCACACACCTTTTGGGGGCCCCTGCTCCCGGGCCCAGGGCAGGAGGGGGCGTGTGGCTTTTTCAGTGTGGGTTCCGCAGGCCTGGGCCTGCGCAGGGCAGTTTTTTTCCAGGCCAGTGGAGAAAGTGACAGAGTAAGAAAGATTTCCTGGCAGAAGTTGTTTTTCTCAACCCAACAGGCAAAACAATTCAATACAATTTTCTCCCCCTTCTTGTGCCGACTTAGAGTCTTTTAGAGCTAGATGGACTTGAGAGAAAAGAGTTCGTTCAATCTCTCACTTTACACCTTATTTTACAGCTGGGGACACTGAGAGCCAGGGCGGGGAAGTGGCCTTGTTTGTGGCAAATGGAAATAAATATGTTTTTCTTTTTGCTTCTCTATGGATCCCTAGCTCACCTAACACAATCAAAATTTGTAGCTAATGTCCAAAGGAATGTTTCAAAATCCTTGATAGTCATTCTGAACACACTACCGAGTCCCGACTGTGTGCTGGGGCCCTGGGGGTGGGAGGGTTGGTGTGGGGGGGATAGTGGCGAATGTGGAAGACATGGCCCCTGCCCTCACGGAGCTGAGGGTCTAGTGGGAGTGAGAGAGGAAAAGAAGCAATGGACAAACACAAATACTAAACACCATTTGTGATGGCCACGAAGCAGACAGCCAAGGGCTGAGGCCGGCCAGGCCTTTCTGAAAAGGTAGCATTTAAAAGGCAGTCCCTGGGGAGAAGTATGTTTGGCCAAGTGGGAACAATATTTGCAAAAGGTACAAGCTCAGTGTCTCGGTTCCTCCTTAGAGTAATGGGTCATTTCCAGGCATCTGATACCCACTTGCTTGGCCCCAGCTGCCTATGACTCTGGACAGGCACTACCATGCCCAGGAAGGTACTTCCTGCCTGGGCATCTTTGTCCTAACGATGCCATGAGGTGGGGATTTGTCACCTCTATTCTGCAGATGAGAAACATGCCTTCCCTGGGCACATGGACACCAAGCTCAGGAGCCCCAGCCTCTACTACCTGCCTGTCTCTCCTTGCCCATCCGGGTGCTTTCCAGAACCACTGCTTTCCCTAGTCACCCAAAAGGTCGGTGTGCTTGAGCCCTGGTATCCTGTGATTTGAATGCTAATGGAACTCCCACTCAAGAGGTCCAGGCATTTGGCACCTCAAGGAGAAGGGATTAGGAAACACAAACAGGGAGAGGGGGAGTTTGTCCACATTCACACTGAGGCTTCGGGGCCTGCAATCGCTCTCCCTCCTAGGGGTACAGAAACCGTTGCCCTCCTCCTGTTGGCTTCTGGGGAGCAGGCGTAGGCCTGAGCTAACCCAAGCCATAAATCAAATGCACAAGATGTGGCTTTGGCAGCCATCCCAGTGAAAAAGATCTGGGGGTTTGAGTTGACCACAAGCCAAAAGCTGCTGAAAAAGCCAATGTGGTCTTAGGCTGTCAAAGTAGAAGTAGAGTGACAGCCCAGCATCCATCCCTGCTGCTCAGGCAAGGTCAGTTCTGAGCTCCACAGTTAAAGGAGGTCCAATGAGTAACAGTGGACAGGACTCCTGAAGCCTCCAGCTTGTTTTCCATCTGCAGCCATCTCTGGGTGGTGCTGGAGGGGTTTGGCGTGGGGTCTCAGGTACAAACTGTTCTGGGCAGCATTTTCTAGGCACACAGCACTTGCCCCAGAACAGGGGTCGGCAAACTGCAGCTCGCAAGCCACATGCGGCTCTTTGGGTACGTTCTGTCTCAAAAGTTTGCCGACCCCTGGAAGAGCCAATCCTGTCTCTCATAGCAATTTAAAAATTATTCGAGAGCCATAAATATATTTTTACATCATCACCATCATGTGAATAATATCCTTTAAAAATTTTATAAATGAAACGATGATAGTTTTATTTTCATTTTCAATTTTACTTCCGAGCCTGGGGCTCGCGAGCTGCCGTTTGCGGGCCCCTGGCGGCTCTTCCATCTGAAAAGTTTGCGGGCCCCCGCCCTAGAACATTCTCTTTTCTGGATTCCTGGAAAGTATGGGTTCTCTCCAAAATCTCACTCAAGCTTCTGTCTCCACGTCCTAGCCCTCCTGCACACTGGGTATTTGAAATCATGTGTGTGGTCTCACTAGGACCTGCCCTTGATTTGAGGACTGACTTAACAGAAAAAGCCCAACAAGGTTTTTCCTAAGCAATGACTTTGTGCCCAGCTCTGTGTTGGGCACTGGGCATAAACCAGATTAAGACACAGGCTCTGGCCTTGAGGCCCGCTGCCAGAAGGGGAGAGTGAATGGGCACAGAGAGGGGTATCAAAGAAGGCTTACCAGGAGGGGCCAATTGAACTGGGTATTAAAGGATGAGGAGTAGGAGTTTGTCAGGGCCAGAAGAGATGCCAGACATTGCAGGCAGATGAATAGTGCGTGCAAAGGAAGGTGAAGGGCAGGGCAAGGAGCCTGGAGCATGAGATGTGTAGGGAGAGGGTAGGACACAAGTAAAGAAAGGCGATCTGACGTTATCACCATGGGCTGCGTGCTCAGTGATGGAGCTGGGGGTTTTATTCTCTAAAAGCAGGGATGCCAGCTGTGGTCCTGTGCTGGTGCTCAAATGGCCTCATCGCCCTGGTACCCTCAGCCCTTTCCTCCCAGCAGCCTGCCCAGACCCTCGCCTCCTCAAGCTGCAGCCCTCCTGCTCTGGCCTTGGCCAGCCCCCTCCCCAGTCTCAACTCTTTGCCTGTCTCCTCTCTGTTTTCACCAGATATCTTCCTCCTGTGTGTCACCAGTACCATCTCTTCCACCATTAAAACTGAATGGAGCTATTAACAACAGCAGCTACCATTTATTGTGAACCCACTGTGTGACAGGCAGAGGGCTTCATGTAAGCTATTGGGGGCCATGCATCACCATGGTTATGTCCACAGGCTCTGGAGTCCGGGTCCATCTAGTCTGGAACCCTGGCTCTGCCACTAACCTTGGGCAAGTTACTTAACTTCTCTTTGTGCCTTAGTTTCCTCATCTGGAAAATGGGTCTATCAATAGGACTTACCTTGTAGTGAAGATGCAGAGTTAATACCGTAGAATGTGTTAGCTTTTATCAATGATTCCTACAGCAATCCTTTAAGGTAGGAACTACTGATATTCTCATTTATAGAGGAGACAGTTAAGGTTTTGTGAGGATAAGTAACCCACCTGCAGCCAGTATCAGAGCTGGGAGGGGAGCCGTGGAGCCCCATACCTGAGAAGAAATGTGGACTATTAAGTATTCTATGCCTGGGCTGGGCCTAGGGACCCAAAGCTCAATGGGCTCCCAGGCTGGAGGGGAAGATGCCCAAGTAAACAGGCAGTTTCCAAAGACTGTGACCAGCACCTTGGGGTTTATGGGGTGGGGAGGTGCTAGGCCTGGAAGCCCAGAGGAGGGGGTCCTCACATTGCTGATCTCTGAAGGTGATAACACTTGAGCTGTCTTGAAAGACAAGCAAGAAGCACAAGACAAAAGAATGTTCCCTCTACGTGGGGTAGAGGGAACAGCCTGGACAAAGGCGTGGAGGTGTGAAACTGCACCGTGAAACTGAGCGCCTGCAGCTGGAGCCGTGAGTCTGTGAGCACTGGGCTTGCAGGACAGGCAGGCAGGTGGACAGCAACGAGCCTCCCTCCCAGCATTGGACAATGTGTCAATGCCTCTGTGCCTGCTGCCTGCAGATTAGACAACTCTGTCTACGGCATGACCGTTTGTGAACCCACAGAGAATCAGGAAGAAGTCCCTGGACTGCAACATTCTTGGGTCATAAAGCCACGCTTTGCAGAGGAAGGGTCTTCGGGATCCTCGGGGCTCCTTCTAGTCTCACTGGTCCCAAACTTTCCCCAGGGATAGACGGCTTCTTAAAAATACTCCTCTCGGGCTGGTCGCGTGGCACGTTGGTTAAGAGCTGGCTTGGGATGCCAGCGGCCCCAGTTCGGATCCCACATGTGAGGGCCAGTGCCACTGCCCTCTACAGCTAAGATGGTGAACAACAACCCCACCTGGAGCTGGGCTGCTGTGAGTCCCCAGGATGGCATAGCTGCAGCCCCTGCTGCAGTGGGCTGCCATGGGCTACATTGAGTGGCTGGCAGCCAGCGTGAGTGTCTGGCAGCTGATGTAAGCTGCCAAGAGCCGCTGTGAGCGGCGACCGATCTGCCTCACCCAAGAAGAGCGCAATGATGATACCAACATGGGCCAGTGAAGCAACGTCCTCCACAACTAGACTGAAGAACAAAAGGACAGAAACTTGTCTGTTCCCCTTTCCCGGTTCCCCAATGCTGTGCCCCTCCCCCAATTCCCCAATAAAATCTTTAAAACAAAACAAAACAAAACAAAAAAACACTCCTCTTCAAAAACTCCTATAAAAATCCTACACCTTGTCAGTTTTAAAGGGTCAAAAGTTGAAAATTATGAGCCAACAGCAAGATGTGGCAGAATAAGGGATCTTCGGCCAACAGCCAGGAGACTTCATGACAAATTGCCCAGACACGGTCATTTTAGAGCGATCACCTTTAAATGGCACTTCAACTTGCCCCTAAATGTCTCCTTTATTTGAACAGTGTGTTTATGGGGCCTGGGCTGCTGTTCCCAGCTTGTGCTTTGGCTTTGTAAAAGAGGAGGAAACTGAGAGAGAGACAGACATCAAAGTAGAGGATGATGACAAACCTCTAATCTCATAAACTCTTCCCTTATCTCAGTCCTTATAAAAGTGGGGAGGCCTGGTTGTTGCTAAAAGTGGCTCTGAAAGCTCATAAACTTGACAAGCACTTAGCTCCAGCACCCACAGGGAAGGACTGTAATCCTTGAGAAAACTGAAGATGAAGAGTGGGGAGGCAACTTCTGGTGAAGGGCTGGCTGCCTGCAGGGAAAGCCCATGCTGTCACCAAGTGAGGGTTTGAGAACACAGCTTCCGAGCTTACTTTAGGTGACCTCACGCCAACCCTGTTCAAGAGAGTCTCCTTGGTTACAGGAGAGGCCAGAGCCAATATTTTAACATTTGTAATCTTCTGATAAATAACAGCTCACACCTAGAGCTTACTCTGGGCCAGGCACTGTTTTAAGTGCCTTATGTGGATTAATTACTGTAATCTCAGATTATACTATAATTATCCTCATTTACAGGGGACACAGAGAGGTAAGTCACTTAGCCAACATCACTGATGTAGTAAGTGGCAGAGCAGACATTTAAGCTGAGATGGAAGCCATGTGCTTTCTGTCACTCACTGTCCGCTCATCATGCAAGGGATGGGGCTCCAGGCTGGGTGGGGGCCTTACTCAGCTCCATCCCCTCCCCTCCTCTCACTACAACATCCTGATGAACTCCTGACTGTTTCGCAGCCGAGGAAACCGAGGCTCAGAGCAGTCGAGTGGCCTGGCTGAGAGCACACAATGCAGGGGTGGCAGACCTGAGGTCCAAGCCAGCTGCCTGGCTCCAGGGCCTGAGCACCCTGTAGGGTATTGAGCTACCAAAGGCCTTTAGCTGTGGCAGGACCAAGCCTCCGGACCTGACCAGACTGACAGCCCTCAGGGGGCTGGGATCAATTAGGGTCCTGAGGATCAGAATCTGGTGGCCTGGGGCTGTACGCTTTGTTTACTCTGCTGCACTCAGAGTCCTTGCCTAAACCTGAGAGCTCTGGAGCCCTGCTGCTGTGTCTCCTCGGAGAGGCAGGACAGAGAAGTGGTTGGTGCTTGGGCTTAACCCAGCCTCACCACTTCCTAGCTAGGTGACCTTGGGTCAGTCACGTAACCTCTCTGTGCCTTAGTTTTGCCATCTGCAAAATGGGTATAATAATGCTATCTCCCTCCTAAGGTTGGCAAGATGGCTATGAAGCACTTAGAACACGGCCAAGTATGTAATAAGTACCCAGGAAATGTTAGATGTTATTATTACCGTGGTCTCCTCGCCCTGTGCCCTGGACTCTGCTGACAGACCGGACAGCCTCCTGCCCACTCCTAAAGCCCCTGGCATTACAGACAGTTGACTGGCTGGGCCAGCATCCTGGCTGCCTGGGCCTCCTGCCAGCCTGTCCCTGCCCAGAAAGAGCTGGTTACCCCAGCTCTGCCTGCTGAGGCCTTTAGGCCCAGGAATACACCTCTTTGAGTCTCCATTCTCTTGCCTATCAAATGATGATAACACCTGTTTTAATAAAACAGTGGTAAGAGCAGGGACTTGGACTCAGACAGACCTGGGTCTCTGCTTCTTGTTCTCTGCATGACCTTGGGACAGTTGCTTGAACCTTTGAGGCCTCAGTTTCCTCAGCTATAAAATGGGGACACTCCCTTGTAGGGTTTTATACTGTGAGGACAAAATCAAGTGATAGCTGGACAAGGCTATGTGCCTACAGGGGCTCATTAAGTGGCTGTCAGTATTACTCATTTCTCCTGGGAGGGATCATTCATTCAACAGACATGAAGCCCTACTATGTGCCAGGTACTGTTCTAGTGGCGACACAGCAGCAAATAAGACAAGTTAGTTCCCTAATTGTAGAGCTTGTAATCAAGTGAAGGAGATGGATAATAAACAGATATCAAATAAATACAGGGTGATGTGCTAGAGGGGGTTGAGGGTTGGGGGACTACTCTAGCTGGAGTGGTCGGGGAGGGCTTGTCTGAGGAGGCAACACGTGAGCTGAGACCTGAAGGACAGGAAAGAGCTGGTTGTGGGGAGAGGATGGGAGAAAGGATTCCAGCAGAGGGAACAGCTCACGCAAAGGCCCTTCCTCAGGAGGGAATAAATAAGCCCAGAGGGTTTGAGGAGTGGCGAAGAGGCCTGAGTGGCTGGAGAGGAGTGAACAGGGACAGGAGAGCAGGCACGGAAAGCCATGCCTCGCGGGCACAGAAAGGAGAGGCAGAGCAACCCTAAGTTAATGAGAAACCACTGGCGGGTTTTCGGCTGGGCTGTGACGCAACCTGTGATTTGAACAGGTGCCTCCATCTGCTAAGTGGGGCATGTGCCATGGTCCAGGCAGAGATGCCGGTTGACAGGGCAGTGACACTGAGGGTGGATTTAATGAGGACCTGTGAGGAGTTTCTTCTGCTCAGGTAACACCCTGTGCAGACACGAGGGGTGAGAAGTGAGATGCCATGTCCTGCCTCTGTGGAGGAATAAAAGGGTTTCCTTCAGCGTATTTCACGATCTCAGCAGTGCCTTCTCCCCAAGGACTCTGTCAACGAGCTGACTGCCCATCGAGAGCTGGTAATTAGGCTTCTGGGACAGGTGCCCGGGGGCTGGCAGAGCCTCCCCTCGGGGCTGCGTGGAGCCTGTGGCCACGCTGCTCCTTGGCAGAAAGTTCCAAGGGAAGGAAGCGGCTCCAGGCATCTCCCTGTTCCACTTTTAGGGTCCTCGTTGCTCCTCCCCCAACCCTAGGCATGTGGCTCCCTAAGCACCAGAGGCCCCAGAGGACCCCTGCTCAAGGTCCCAGCTCTTGCCCAGCTCCTGGTGTCTGCACTCTGCCCCAGCCGTGTCTCATTCCCTCTGATCTCAGCTCGTGCTGGAAGAGGCCAAGGACGTGTCTTCGTCAGGGCATCAAATGTTATACCGCCTGTACTCTGCATGCATTAAAACAGGATCCCTCCTGGAGACACCAGGCCTTCATCCAAGGAATTAATCAAATGTGGACATTTCAGGCATTGTGACAGGTAGGGGAGGAGTGGCTTTAGGGCTGACAGGGCTGCCATTCCTATCTCCTATGGCTTCCCATGGCTCCCACCTTCAAGACTAACCCATCTGTTCCTGAGACCAGCCTGTCAATCACAGCTTTCCAGAACAACCACACCTCTTGCCTCTGTTTCCTGAGCATGGCCACAGGTATGCCTCCCGACAACCTGTGTGTGTGTGGTGTTATTATTATTCCCCTTGTGATGATGAGGAAAGCAAGTTCAGAGAGGGAAGTCATTGCCTGAGGACACACGAATGTTGGTGGCAGGAATGGGCCAAGATCTCCACCCTGGCTTTGACTGAGTATGATTTCCTTGGCACCAGATCCTCTCTGCTACCCAGGTTCCCTCCTGCTCTACAAAGACTGAAATGACAGCAGGAGGCTCTGGTTAAGATCAGGGGACTAATCGACAAGGCCATTTACAGGTAGTGACAGACAGGAAAGGATAGCAAAGCACGTGTCCTAAGAGCTTTAAAACTGACCATGATAATCACTTAGGTATGACATTGCCATCTTAGATGATTTAGGCACGAAACCCCTGCCGTTTGTATACGAATACCATCATCAGAGCCTGTCACACTGCTCTCCAAGGGTTGGTGGTGTGCAGATTCACTCATTCGTTCGTTCATTCATTCATTCATTTCACAGACACTGATTGAGAGCCTGCTACGTGGCAGGTACCTTGCTGGGGACAGAGAGATAGCGGATACAATCCCTGCCCTTGGGAACCGCTATCCAGTAATAGGACTGTGAGCTTCTCAAGTGGGCAAGAGAATGGCCTTGGAAGTCAGGCCACATCCTGGCTGTATGACCTTGGACAACTTACTTCATTCACTGCTCTGTGCCTCAGTGTCTCCACATAGGGAAATGGAGAAAATAGCAATGCCTACCTACCATGTAAGGCCACCTGCGGGGATGAAATGAGTTAGGATGTGTAAAGTGCTCAGAACAGTGTGTCTGCACAGAGTCAGTGCTTGGCCCTGTTCTTCCATATTCTCAGGGACTTACAGGGTTTCCCAACCAAGGTCCCAACCAATGGTCACTGCTGGGTTTTCTTTCTAACAACCGTGTCCCAGGCTTCCTCTGCTTTTAAGCATCCTGGCAGAGAGAATACAAAATTCATTTGTCAAGAGCTATCTGTATTTGTACTTAAACAGTCATCGTTCTTCCTTCAATAAATATTATTTTAAATGCCAGGGACTATTCTAGGGCCTTGAGTCACATCATCTTATTTAATCCTTATAACACCCCTGGGAGGTTGGCACCATTCCCTGCCATTTTGCACAGGAACATGCAGGCTTAAAGAGGCTGCATGACCATCCATCCATCCAGAATTTACTAAGTTCCTATTACGAGCCAGGCAGCACTGTGCCAGGGCTAGTAACCAAGAGAGCCAGTCCCTGACCTATCAGGGCTTCTAGTCTAGCCAGGGGAGACCGACCTATGTTAATAACACCCCACAAGTGAAGCGGTGTGGGGTATGGTAGGTGAGTTCAGCGGAGGCCTGACAGTGTATGATGCTGGGCTTCAGCCCAACTACTTCTACTCCCAAGTCACTCCTCTCAAGTCCCACCTTTGCTCCTTGTCACACTGCAAACGCCTCTCCAGGGTTGGTGGTCCCTCCTATGACACCTCTTGTCATCTCCCAGGCCACAGATGTCATTCATCCCCAAGGACGCCCAGTGTATCTGGGTCCTATACAGGATCTCATATTTGTCATTTGTTTGCTGGCTGAGCAATATCCCTTCCTTTGAGACTTAACTATCACCTGGTCCCCCAATTCTGCCTATAAACAGTCAGGTTTTTCTCTTCTTTGAGTTCCCACAGGAACTTGTATATACCTCCCACTATCCCCCATATCATAATTATTTTCCCTTTGACTTTCTTTCCCACCACACTGTGAACCTGTAAGCAGATCTTATTCATCTTTGAGTCTAGCACAAAGCTGGACGCATGGTGGGTACTCAACAAAAGTTGGATTCACGAATAAGTAGAGAGGCAGAATGGGTGAGAAAATTTGGGTCTAAGTCCTATCACTGATAATTCTGACCGAATGGTCTTGGACAAGTCTAAGGTCAGGATTTTGGGTTGGTGTGCAAATAGTTTTGTCTTGCCCTCCAACTTCAATCAATGAGTTGGTAGCTGCCTACTAGGAGTGCTGCTGTGTTGAGAAGGATCCTGAAGCACCACCAGGGTTTGGTGGGAAGAGTCTTGTGATGGATTACTAATGTCAGCCTTGGAATCGGAGGGGGTGGCTATGGGTGCTCTTCATTTCTCACATCTCGGGGAAGTCAGTCAGTTTCCCCTTTCAGGCTTTGTTTTTCCCATTTGCCACACGAGGGGACTACACTCCATTATACGGCACTCCAGGGTTCTGAGCCCCACATCCTCCTCTAACAGGATTTTTCTTTGGGGACAGGAGCCACATGCCAGTCTAGCCAAGAGCCTGGTGCACAGCAAGCAGGTGCTCAGAAACTGCTGGTTGGATGAATGATCTTCCTTGGTCGTTATGAGACTCTGTAGGGAGAACAGGGTTTATTATCCCGGTTTAATATGAGGAAAGTGGGGCTACAGAGAAGGGAAGTGAAGATTCATGCCCAGAGGCACATAGAGCCTATGCTAATTCCTGGGTCTTCTGACTCTTTGGCCAGTGCTCCTATCTGAACAAATATTTCCCCTTACGTCAATCCAAAAATGTCCCAATCACCAGCAGTTTGCATTTTGACTCCACAAAGCATTTTTGCTTTCACTATTGCAGTTGAGCTTCACAAGGACTCTGGCGAGAGAGGGGTGACTGTTGCCCTCAATCAGCAATGCTCAGACACTGATGATCAGAGAGGGCATGTGATTTGCTAGGGTCACACAGAGTTGGGACTTCTGGGTCCAAACCCCATGCTCCATCCACCTGTCCTTACTAACCGGCTCCTATGTTCCAGGGCACTTCCTCATTCCTCACGGCCACCTCTGCTTTTTCAGGAAAGATGAAAGATGGGGGACATAAAGGAGGATGTAATGGGAGCCAAGCTCCCCTCTCCCAAGAGACCAAGTCCCACCTTGGGCCACCTCTTTAAGGGAGGAGTCTTGAAGGGGAGGGAAGGGGTCACAAGACCTGAGCAGTGGGGCGCCAGCTGGACGACAGGCCTCCCAGGTCTTCCCCAAGACCCCAGCCGGGGCCCACACCAGCTGCGTAAACAGGAGCCAGCCCCATCCAAGGGCAGGGGGCATTCCTGCCCTTCTCAGACTGCCTGTCTGTTGATAAGGATTCTGGGAAGGAGGCAGGGAAAGCCACGTTGAGAAGCTGTCTCGAGCAGCCACACACAGAAGGACTGGTCTAAGGCTGGCCTCAGGAAGACAGGGGTGACAGGGAAACAGATGGGAAATGGCTGGACCACTCTCTCCCCTCTCCCCAGCTCTATACAAGCCTGGTTTCATCTTATTCTAAACACTCTGCAACTCTGGGCATGTTACTTTGTCTCCTGTGTCTCAATTTTCCCACCTGTAAAATAGGTCTAGCAACAAATACTTCAGGACTCGAGAAACTCTTTTTCTCTCATCTGCACCCTCTTTCCAGAGACCCCATCCCTCCAGGAGGAGCAGTACCTAAACATGTGTGACTCTGTAAGTGTCATATCATCCCCACCCCACACTGCGGCCAACCAGAGCAGGGAAAGCAGGTGTGTGTGTGTGTGTGTGTGTGTGTGTGATCACACTAGTGAGTCTCTCATCCAACTGTGGAAATGGTCCTAGACAGGGATTTGGGGCCCCTGGCAGCCCCTGTGACAGTGAGGAATCCATTTCCTGTCTTTTGGCCTCTGTTGTTTTCCTTCTAACACCTGGGAGGTGAGGATAATTTACCCTTTCTGGCTGGGTCATCTTTTGCATGATTCTGTGCTGTCCTATGTCTGTGCCATTGCTTCCCAGTGTCCTCTATTTCCACATGTTCAAACCCAGCTCAGAGGCCCCCTCCTCTGGAATGCCTTCCCTGGTCTTGCCCCAGCCCTCCAGAATAACAAGGCCTCTCTTCCCAACAACCCTACACCCCCACGGGACTTTGCATCACTGAGAACATGAAAAGCTTTCTGCTTTTGTATCTATGTCCTGGTTGTCCATCTCCTGGGACTATTGGCTCTTAAAGGCAGGACTCGGCCTTGTCCCTCTTGGTCTCCCGAGTGGCTGGCACAGGGCCTACAGCTTAGTAGGTACCTAATATGGGTTTGTGCACTGGGCAGAAGACATGAGCAAGAGGCCCAGTGTTCACACCCTTTCCTGGCCCTGGGTGCAGGCTGCAGATAGCTAAGAGGCACCACAGCTCGGAAACCCACTCGTTTTCTTGATACATCCAGAAAAGGTAAGCCAAAACATGAGCCCAGGCAGAGAAGGCTCAGGTTTACAACCATCCTGTGGCATCTAAGGCTGCAGGGTGCATGATGGCCTCTAGAAGGTCAAGTTCAATTAATAGCTGGCTGTAAGACCTTGGCTGGTTGACCGCTGACCCAGCAGCAGCCATCATGCATTCCCTCTTGTTTGAAAGGATAGAAACTTCCAATGCAGAATATTCTACGGATCAATGTACCATTGAGGCACCTCTCACAAAACCACAATAGCGGTCTTCCTCCATGGTG
The DNA here is from genome assembly GCA_033961575.1 of Aselliscus stoliczkanus. Classification (NCBI taxonomy): domain Eukaryota; kingdom Metazoa; phylum Chordata; class Mammalia; order Chiroptera; family Hipposideridae; genus Aselliscus; species Aselliscus stoliczkanus. Next base: position 167,201,849 of record CM066730.1, read on the forward strand.
TTTTCAAATAATGAGAAAACGGCGACAAGCAAGGTGGCCTCAACTCCTTGGCTGGGTCATCTGCACCCAGGGCTCAGTTGCACCCTGAGTGCCTGGTATAGTTGAGCCTGAGGAGTGATGGCTGACTCCCCCTACACCGGCGTGCAAGCTGAGCCCTCCTCACACCTCCCCTCACACACACATGCTCTATGGAGTATAGACGATCAGAAGGCTGCGAGGAAATCAAAAGCAACTACTCAGGAAAGGCCGGAGCCCTGCTGGAGAGGCTGCTCTGCGGGGCCGCTGGGCCCCCGGGGCCGGTGATTCATGTCTCGCTTGCTCGGGGTGGGAGCATAGGCCGAGTATGAGCTGAATTCATAAGACCTTCTCTGTTTTATCTCACAGATGTTTCTGGGATGGATGTGTCAAGGGAAAAAAAAAGGCTGAAGTTGAAAAATTCCAACTCAACACATGTCCTCCAGCCCTAGGAGACGTGACAAGGGATTAAAACGTCTTTTCTCCTCATTTGCCTAGCATCTCAGGAGAAAGCTAAATCGCATCCCTGTCAGGGCTGTTCTGGGCACCTGCTGGCTATGAAGATGACCTCCTCATTAGCCCCGCTTGCTTTGGGAACAAGCTTGCAAAAGTTGCATTATGGATCCATGTGTGGTGTCATGTACCCCTTGCTGTGTCTCCAGAGCTTGTTTCCATGTGTAAGAGCAAACTTTTGAGTGCCTACTATGTGCCAGGCAGTGCACCAAGCATCACCTCGCTTTATCCGCATGACCCAATGAGGTCCATGCTCTTATTATCCCATTTTCCAGATGATTTGTCTACATGGATGAACACATGTGCATGTCTCCCTGTGTGCACAAAATGTGCTCATACATACGCCTCAGTCTTTCTCTATGTATCCATATGCACACAGATTGACACATCTGGGTGTCTTCATACATACATGTACATGTGTGTGTGTACATGGCTTCATGCTATGTTCTTATTCACAATAAGGACCATTTATCAAGCTCACTCTGTGTAAGAGGCTTTATTTCTATTACTATTCTTTTTTTTTTTTTTTTTTTTTTTGAGGACAGTGTCACTGGCCCTCACATGTGGGAACCGAACCGGGGCCGCTGGCTTCCCAAGTCAGCGCTTAACCACTGCGCCACTCGGCCAGCCCCAATATTACTATTCTTTAAGTGATCAATAATCCTGGCAAGGCAAATGGGGTTGCCTACATCCAGGTCGACCAACTACAGTCCATAAGCCAAATTCAGCCCATCACTTGTTTCTGAAAATAAAGTTTTATTGGAACACAGCCATGCCCGTTTGTTTATGTATTGTCTATTGATGCTTTTATGCTACAATGGCAGGGTTGAGCTGTATATTAACGCTCTGGACCTTTACAGTTTGCTGACTGCTAATCTCCATTTTTCACATGAGAAAACTGAGACTCAGGGTATGTTCCTGTCCAAGGCCATGCACCAGGTAGATGGTGAGTTAGCTAACTGATATCCCTATCTGCCTCCCAAACAATCTTAGCATGTTTTAATTCCAATCTTATTTTTCCTATCTTCCATTTTATGGCTATGTTTTTGTTCCACCTGTTATTTTTTTAAATCCCTAAATTTACAAAGACACATTTAAAAGAATGAAACCAGACCACTACCTTACACCATACACAAAAATTCAGTCACAATGGGCCAATTTTGGCATGCCACCTGTTTTTAAAAGAGACTGTTTTATACAAAGACTTGAGGGTAAGACCTGAAACCATAAACTCCTAGAAGAAAACCTAAGCAGTAAATTCCTTGACATTGGTGTTGGTGATGATGTTTTGGATTTGACACCAAAAACAAAGGCAACAAAAGCAAAATTAAACAAGTGGGACTTCATTAGACCAAAAAGCTTCTGCACAGCAAAGGAAATAAAAAACAAAATGAAAAGGAAATCCACTAAATGGGGGAAAATACTTGTAAATCATATATCTGATAAGGGGTTAATATCCAAAATATACAGAGAACTCATACAATTCAATAGCAAAAAATAAAAAATAAAAAAACAATCCAAATGAAAAATGGGCAGATGACCTGAATAGATATTTTTCCAAAGAAGACACACAGATGGCCAACAGGTACATGAAAAGACACTCAACCATCACTAATCATCAAGAAAATGCAAACCAAAACCACAATGAGACATCACCTCACACCAGTTAGAATGGCTATTATGAAGAGACAAGAAATAACAACTGTTGATGAGAATGTGGAGAAAAGGGAACCCTTGTGCACTCTTGGTGGGAATGTAAATTGGTGCAGCCACTGTGGAAGACAGTAGAGAGGTTCCTCAGAAAATAAAAAAAAATAAAACTACTATATGGGGCCGGCCGAGTGGCACAGTGGTTGGCAGTTGGCTTGGGATGCCAGCGGCCCCGGTTCAGATCCCACATGTGAGGGCCAGTGACACTGCCCTCTAAAAAAAAACAACAAAAAAAAACTCCAACAACAAAAAAAAACTACTATATGATCCAGCAATTCTACTTCTGGGTATTTATCCAAAGAAAATTAAAACATTAACTTGAAAAGATATATGCACCCCTATGCTCACTGCAGCATTATTTACAATAGCCAAGATAAGGAAGCAACCTAAGTGCCCATCGATGGATGGATGGATAAAGAAAATGTGGCACATACCTGCACACACACACAGACAAGCACTAAATGGAATATTACTCAATCATAAAAAAGAATGAACTCTTGCCATTAGTGACAATATGGATGGACTCCAAGAGCATTATGCTAAGTTAAAATAAGTCAGACAGATAAAGACAGATACCATATGATTTCACTTATATGTAGAATTAAAAAAAAAGGCAAAAACAAAAAGCCAAACTCATAGATATAGAGGAGATTGGTATTTGCCAGAGGCAGGGGTTGGGAGACATGGGTGAAGGGGGTCAAAAGATACAAACTTCCAGTTATAAAATAACAAGTCATGGGGATGTAATGGTGACTATAGTGAATAATACTGTAGTGTATATTTGAAATTTGCTAAAAGAGTAGATCTTAAAAGTGCTCATCATAAGAAAAAATAAATTATTTTGATAACCATGTAAGGTGATGAATGTTAACCAGACTTATTATGATGATCATTTTGCAAGGCATACAAATATAAAATCATTACGTCGTACACCTGAAATGAATGTTATATATTATTTATACCTCAATTTAAAAAAAAAGTCACCCCAATATTTTCCTGTTTTCTAAACTTGCATCAGTATCAGTGCTCGTATTTCCGTGTGTTTACATGGATGTGGGAGGCGGGTGATCCATATCGGCTCAGTCTACCAGGCCCTAGAAAGTCCGGCCTCCATCTGTACATGTGTCCTTGCTAACCCACATGTGCATAACTGTGCATCTACACGAATGTGGGGTCATGGGAGTCTATGCACATCTGCATACCGCACTGTGTGGTGGGAGAAGCGGCAGTAATTAACAAAACACTTATTGTGCCCCCTCCCCTTCTATAGAAAGCATGGGCTGGACACTCAGAGTCTTGGGTGGAGATACCCAACAATTGTGACAATTGTTAATTGTCACATCTGATAAATGCTCAGACAGAGGAAGTCTGGAAGGCTGTAGGAGAACAGGCGAATACTTCACTAGCTGTGTGGTCAAGGAAGTCTTGAAGTCTTCCTGGGGAAAGAGGTATCTGACAGAGGGACAGACAGAAGAGGACTGGCCTGGCTGGGGTAGCCCACTGTGACAACCCTGGGGCTGGGATTAGAAGCTGTGTGATTGAGTAAGTCTCTTAACTTCTCTGATTCAAATCCTCACATGCCTTAAAGAAGTATTGTGAGACTCCAACGAGAAAACGCCTGTGAAATGTGCCCGACAAGCTAAGACGAGCTCCATGGGGTCCAGATTTTACAATTTGTAACAACCACCATTTCTTGAGTACCTGCTGTATGTCAGGCACAGTATCACTAACCTGCCCAGGAACATGTAGAGGTGATATTGGTTTGCTCTTCCTACTGAGGAGGAACCCAAAGATCAGAGAGGTGAAGTGACTTACCCAAGGCCACACAGTAGGTGGGACAGGCATGGCAACTCAGGGCTCCGAGTTTTGACGGCCTGTACCCTGCTCCTGCTGCTGTACCCTAGCCTGGATTCTCTGGTCCCCACTTTCTGCCTCTCCATCCCTCTCCCCACTCCCTGCTCAAAGAGCCAGGGGCCTTGAAGGCCCTCCCAGGTTGCAAGAAAGGAAACTGACACCATTGGCTGTTCCATTCAGGGTCTAGGGAAGCCCGATTCTTCCTTCCCCAGCCCCCTCCCTCCCGGGGCTCCCTCTGCAGGTTTATGTGGGGCAGATAATCAGGTTAATGAATCCTGGCTGCCTCTGGCTAGGGGGGTGGATAGTTCCCCTCTGGAACCCGCTATGGTCAGCCCTCAGTTTCCAGCCCAGCCTAACAGAGCCCCTTCTGAGCCTGGGGCGGGTCAGGGGGTGGTGTCAATATTTTACACCTTCCCAAGAGAGCCCAGGCCAACATCTCCCACAATACTCACTATGGGGATTTGAGTTCAGTATTCATTTTGGACCTTCCCTTTTACACACCTCAGTTAGCACCGCTTGATATCGCTTGATATCTACGCCAGTGAAGTGTGGTGTAGAGTTAAGCCTCTGGATTCAGAAAGACCAGGACTCCTGCCCTGCCCTGTCTGACTGTAGGCAAAACACTTCCAGAGCCTCAGTTTCTTGATCTGTAAAATGGAAACAATGGTAGACTCACTTGGAAGGGTTGTTGGGTTTAAATGAGATCATTCATGAAAAGGGTCTAGCAAGTTGCCTGGCACATAATAGGAACTCAATAAATATTCGTTGCATTGATAAATGTTATTCTAAAGAGGGTGAAAGGTGCCTACAGCTGAGTTTTGGTGCAAAACGCTGTCACTTTGTGGGGGGTGGGTCAGCGGGGGCAGTCATTCCCATCCGGTTTGGGGTTTGTATCCAGTGCTCACTTATCTATCATAATCTCTCTCAGGGCCTGAACACCTACTATGTGCCAGACACACTTCAAGGAGCTTTACAGAAATGGCCTCACTTAATGCCCAGCCGCAGCCCCACAGCCGCCCCTCACCGCCAATGGAACCGTTGCTTTGCTGCTTGACAAGGTGGAGGAGAGGTTGCCAGTATGGACCTGTCCGGTTGGCATCCACTGAACTTATCTGGAGAGCCCTTGGGTTTACAGCCTGTCAGACTTGGGGCTTCACACATTACAGTCAACATTGAGCTCTACCCCTGTTTGCTCATCTAGTTCCCTACCTTCAGGCAACCGAACCACTGGCCATTATCCCTTTGAGATGCCTGTTGTCGTTTCCAGGCCTCCATTTGCCCCAGCTGTGACATGGGGTGGTTGGACTAAATGCTTCCTGTGGATTCTAGGACTGTTGGCATAAAGGGAACCAACATGACTCACAAGCCTCTTGGGGCAAAGCATCTATTCCCTCCTGGTAGCCCTTGCAAGGGAGCTTCTGTTATTAGCCCCATGTTCCAAATGGCGAAAGAGGCTTGGGGAGGTAGCGTCTCTCGCTCAACTAACTCAGGCCAGTCTAGGGCTGGAGAGCAGGGCTCGCCTGGCCCTTTTCCTGGTGTGCATGGCCTCCTGCTCTAAGACAGCTACAGAGACTGCACAGAACTGGAAGGAATGAGAGATTCCTGCTTGGGCACCTCCCCCGCCCCTCCCCTCAGGGCAAGGGGTCTGCTGCCAGCCTCCAAGGACAAAGGCTATGCAACCAGCAGCCCTCAGACCAGCCCTGGAATTCCCGCGAAAGCCCTTTCTTGGGAATTGGAGCTCAGCCCAGGGTTGGCCCTCCCATCCTGGGAAGGAATGAGCAGTTCCTCATTTCCAAAGGAAGGAGAAGCAAATTGTAAGCTCTAGCCTGCCCTTCCCATCAGTCAAACTCAAGCATTGTCATGAATTAGCACAGCCATTTACCATTCACAAACCCAGCCGCCTTAGCCTGGCACTCAAACCTGCTCCTATTGCCCCATTTCCATCATTTGGCACCTTTCTGTCGCCCAAGCAAATGCTCCCTGATGATTCTTGAACACATCTCACACGTGGCTGTCTCTGGGTCTTTGCTCCTTCTGTTTCCATTGCCTGGAATGCCCTCGCCACCATCCCTATATAATATATTCAAATTCTGCCTACATCTAAGATCCATCTCCTCTTCCAAGAAGGCCTCCGTGATGCCCTGGCCATTTCTGTCCCCTCTAACCTCATTGCATTTTCTTTATATCCCCAAATAGACCCAGCATTCTGTTCTTGGGGACAGGGAGCTGTCTTGCTTCATATTCATCTCTCCAGTGCCCAGAATAGGACCTGGCCCGTGGAGGGTGATCTGAAAATGAAGACTGATTGAATGGATGAATGACTGATGGAGGAAAGGTGTTTGGCAAAAATCGGGGTGGTCATCTGTGCACCAGACAGGCAGGTGAAGGTCAGGGCAGGTGGGGAAAGGCCTTTGGGAATCACACACCCATGGCCCATCACACCCTGGCTGGGAATCTGGGCGGGGCCTGCAGAGCTGACCCCTTGAGGTTGCAAGCTTCCAGCCTACACCCTGGAAGTTGATCCAGCAGGCCCCTAAGACACACGTTCATAAAAGGAGAAACACGGCCTTGTGCTTTTTCTCTCTGGGAATGTGTTGGGGGTGAGGAAGGTCCAAGTACAGACCCAGACATTTGCTCCCACCTTCCCTGCCAGGACTCCAGGGCCTGGGGGCTGGCCTCCCAACCGTCCCAGCCCTCCCAGCCCGTCCTGTGAAGAGTAATGAGTTAGTTGAGGACACAGGATCTGGCACAATGCATGTTGGATGTTCTTCCAGCTCTCACACTCTCCAACTCTTGGGTGCGACATTATAACACCTGAAGATTGAAATATCCTCCAATTCTTGACTATGACATTTGACTACTGAAGCATGCTAGAATTGCTGCCTCTGAGTCCACCAGTGAATGAATATTCTGTGTATGTGTGCGCGAACACGCGCGCGCACACACACACACACACACACACACACATTTACTGTAACAGACCACCATTCTAAGGCTGTAACATTCTAAATTTCTGCTTGGAAAACTAAAATTTTAATCTTCTATGATTGTAAAAGTCTATAATTCTATGATTACGACCTTTTCATGCCTGCGACATTCGAAAACTCTTGCTTCTTAGTCTTCTCCATGCTTAGTCTTCTTACTGCTTCTATGATTACATGATTGCAACATTGTATAATTCTATGATTATAACCTTTCTAGGCCTGTAACAGTTTAACATTCTTGCTTGACTGTGATTTTAACACTGCCCAATCCTGTGGCTGTAACAAGCAGTGACCGTAACATCTTGGGTTGTCTGACCTCATGACATTCCCCCACTGCCAGCCCCTGGCTGTTGGCTGTACTAGCCTGACTCACAGTTCCCTCAGAAAGGTCTCCTGCTTTCTTCCAGGGTCTGGACCCTCTGGCCTCTTCCTGCCCCAGCAGGGACTGGGTCAACTAAATGTCATCAGTACAGATGGAGAAGCGGCCCTAGGAGTTCCCGGGGGTAGGGATGAGTGGGCTTGGGGATTCTGGAGGAAGCCTGCATGCCTCGCTGCCTCCCTGCCCCCGTTTCTGGGAGGGTCAAGTGGCAGCCCAGGCCCTGCTGCCACCATGTCCCACCAGGGTCCATGGGTAGATACGTGCACTTCCCCGCCCCCCTCCTCTCCACCGTGAGCCCCAAATCAGGAATAACCGAACCACCATGTAGTCCTCCAAATCCCTGTGGAGCTGAGACCCTGGCGGTAACTCTGGTCCAGGTGCTGACTCAGACCTAAAACAGCCATGATCCCAGGGAGCTGGCTCAGCCTAGATGGAGCTGAACAGGTGTGGCTGAAACCCACCCAGGGAGTGGGGCTGGGGAAGCAGCCAACAGGAGTTCTCTGTCCCACCTGCTCCTGCTCTGAGTGGTTTGCCTTCGCCTGGGGGTCAGTCATTAAGAGTGGCCTCCTCTCCTTACTGAGCATGTGTGAACGTGTGGGTTCACGTGCCCATGCACATCAAGTCCCTGGTGTGTAGGTCTCATGGTAAAACCCCATGGGACAAGGCCGAGGGTCTGGTCAGTCACCTTTGGCTGGTTATCCTAGCAGTTGTCTGAGCCCTGGCCCAGTTGTTTCCTGATGCAGGTGACGGTGGTGCTGGTGGTGGGCAGGTCTCACAGAAGGCTGGCCCCTGAACTGAGAACCAGGCTTCTTTCAACTCCATGCTGGGTCTGCGTGAACCACTCTGCTCCCAGAAGCGGGTGTGCCAGGGCTCTGGCTTGGCGCTCTAGCATTTCATCACTGTCATTGGCTCGTTTCATTGAGCATTTACTATGTTCCAGATGCTTTACATGGGTTCCCTCAATTAAGTCCTCAGAGAGACCCTGTGAGGTAAGTGCTATCATTACCTGTTTACCAGGTGAGAAAACTGAGACTTCAAGAGATGCAGCCCAAAGTCACTAGCTGACTGGGATGGAGCTGCAGTTGAAACCCAGGCATGATGGACAGCAAAGCCACCACCATGGCTACAGGCCAGGCTGCTGGTCATGGGCCCCATGTCCATTCACCTGAGGGTGGGGGTAAGACATTCCCATCAGCTTCTGTAGGTCCCTGCTGTGAGCCAGGTGTGTGTGTGGGGGCGGGGGTGTGGTGGGGAGGGAGGAGTAGGGAACACTGAGATTCCAGCAATCCATCTCCTGGCTGGGAGTATGGACAACACAAATCAAGTGGCGACCCAGGCCCAGCAAGGGGCGCATGCTCCAGGGGTTCCAAGGTCCGAGGGACACATTCTCCTGGGGAAACCAGGGAGGGCTCTGGTCTCAATAGGCTGCCATGGGGTAGGGGACAGGAGGAGTAAGAAAGGTGAGGGTTTTTTTTCTCCTTTCATAGGAGTTTTGTGTGCACCAGTGTGTGGGGGTTTGGGGGCAGGGGAGACAAGAGCCCTGAATTCCACACTAATTTACTAAGAATTTCAGGAAAAACTGGTTTGGCTCCAATGAACTAAAAACAAAGATCAACTGGAGGTCAAAGGCAGGGGGAGGGGTCCTGTGGGGCATCTAGAGAGAGAATTCACCTCAGTTCCTAGACCCTCCCTAGGTTCGGGGCCGTGGGGACACTGAGATGAGCCAGAAATGGATTCAGTGTTGGACGAGCGCCGTCCTGGGGGAAGGCAGATCTGACAGCATTTCACAGAGCCGGACAAGGCTCAGGCCCTTCAGAAGGGGAGACATTCTTTGTGGACCTGTCTCTGCAGAGCCCGGGTGCCAGGCTGGAAAACCAGGATGCCTTCCCACGGTGAGAGACCACTGCGAAATGCAGGGTTGCTTTAGAAGTGGTCCAGACAATGTTGGTTTTTTTGTTTTGGATCGGCATTAAATCTCAACACAGGAATTGTAAATTCTCTGAGAATTCCTGGGCCCCTGAGAATACATCCGGAGGTCCCCATCCAGGGGTTCGCATGCCCAGTTGGAGAAAGTGTGAGGGACAGCCCCAGAGCTAGTGCCACAAAGAATCTTCAAATAGATGAAGTCCAAGGCTATGGGAGAGGGAGGTGCACCCTGGCTTTTCTAAAGAGCATTCGTTTTACATACATTAGCTCACTGCTTCTGGAAGTCTCACCGAGCCTGCTCCCCCTTTGCAAGACTGCACTGTGTTGAGTAAGACAGCAGCCCCGGCGCAGCCAGTTCTGCCTCCTGTCTCCTTACTCCACTTCATTTCCCCCTTGCCAGTGGCTGATCACCTGATCATGGCACACTCTTGCTAAAAGCCCTGCCATGGCTCCCCAGTGCCCTCAGGTTACAGCTAAACTCCTTAGCTGGCACACATGCCCTGGAGCCTCAGCCTTCATCCCTCGCCCTGTACTCTTAGCTCCCCGCTAAGATAAGGTGGACAAGGGGTCCTGACTCAGCTTCTGGGCTCTCCCTGCCTCTCCCCAGATTCTGCCACCAGCTAGCTTTCCCTCAGGCAATGCTCATTTGTCTAACTCTCCTGGCAGATGCTTCTCTGGCTCTTGCTATGGGGCAAACATGTAGATTTGTTCTCTATCTGCAGCAGGACCTTGTCATGGAGGCAGCCACATCCTCCCAGGTGGTGCCTGCTTTGCTTTGCAAAATGCAAAGACCTCACCTGACCTCCAGGGTGGCCCCCGTGCCCACTTAGACCTCCTTTCTAGATTTGGGGTTCTCTGAGCCAGCTGCACACCCATTCTCCAACCCCAGTCGGAGCATGAGGGGCTCAGAGAGCATCTTGTTCTCCGCTCCTCTGTCTCTTCTAACTTATGATGGGAGCCCACAGAGGTTGAGCAGGGCCTGGGACCGGACCTGGGCATCCAGTGTTCTTCTCAGCCTGATACAGGCTCCCTCCCAGTCCTCTCCACTCCTGACTGAAGGGTGACTGTCACAGTGTTTGCTTGCCTGGTCCGTGAGGGCGTGCAGATCACCCCTGAAAACTGCATCCTTGGTGGGAGCAGGGTGCCACACCTAGATTATCAGCCCCATTTCACAGGAGCTCAAAAAGGTCACAAGTTTTTCCTAAGGCCATGCTGCTAGAAAGGACCAGAACTAGCACATGAATCCAGGGCTTTCTGAACCCAGACCACAAGTCCAGAAAGGGTGGTCAGTTTACGGGTCCTGCTTGAGGCTGAGGCGCGGTCATAGGATGTGCTTCTGACATGAATGTTTTGAAAGCAACTGGTGAAGAACTCTCCCTTGAGAGCGGGAGGAAAGTGTCCCATTCCAGGGTCCTCTGCCCCCAGAGCCAGGGAGGGGCCAGGCTCTCTGTTACCAGCTCTGTCCAAAGCTGGGATGCCTGGCAATACCCCCAGGGACCAGGTTTTGGCCAGCCCACCCTGCCCTGGCCACAGGCTCCCTGGGACAGAATGCTCAGAGGACTGCCATCCTGGGCTGGAGCTGAAAATTAAATTAAAACCACGACAGGGACAGTTAATTAAAGCAGATTAGCGCGAGACTAATTAGGGACACTGACACTGGAGCCATCGCACTCCAAGATGTTAATTAGCTGTTCATTAATGTCAGCTCCCTGTTCAAGAGAGAAATATGAACAGCCCTTCTCCGGGGCTTCATTCCGGAGCTAAGTAAACAGGGGCGGCTGCCCAATGGCAGGCCGGCCCCCACCCATCTTCCCTCTTGCCCTCTGGCCTTGGTATCTGCCCACTCCCTTTGTCTCCCTCCTCCATCAGTTTCTGAGTACTGGCACTGCCAGAGACCCTGGACTCATGGGAAGGAAGAGCTCAGTGAGGACCCAGCACACAGAGGCTTTGAAAGGAAGGTGGCTTATCTGCTTTGCAAAGCAGCCTTGCACACAGGGAACCCCTGTCTCCGTCTCATCACTGGCCTGGCTTAGATGGAGGCTGTTTTTCTTGCCTCCCTGCCTTACTTTTAGTCATGCATCAGATGATAGATCTATCGGTCCATCACATGGATCCATCCACTCATCCACCCATCCATCATCCATCCACCCATCCATCCATCCATCCATCCATCCACCCATCCATCATCTATCATCCATCCACCCATCCATCCACCCATCATCCATCCACCCATCCATCCATCCATCCACCCATCCATCATCCATCCACCCATCCACCCATCCATCATCCATCCACCCATCCATCCATCCATCCATCCACCCATCCATCCACCCATCCATCCATCCATCCACCCACCCATCCATCATCTATCATCCATCCACCCATCCATCCATCCATCCATCCATCCATCCATCCATCCATCCATCCACTTATCCACCCATCCACACATCCATCACCCATCACCCATCATTCATTCATCCACCCATCCATCATCCATCCACCCATCCATCCATTCATCCACCCATCCATCCATCCACCCATCTACCCATCCATCATCCATCCACCCATCTATCCACCCCATCCATCCACCCATCCATCATCCATCCATCCACCCATCCATCCATCCATCATCCATCCATCCATCCATCCATCCATCCATCCATCCATCCTTAGTCCCTCCATTCTAACATTCTATATCTCCCATATGCACAAATGCACACACATATTTTCTATGTATCCATCCATTAGTCCATCTGATCTTCAGTCTATCCACTCACCTATCCATCAGTTCATCCATCCAAACATCTCATAATACCCTATATGCACACATGAAAATTCAATGTACAATTTCCATTCATCCATCCATCCATGTATCCATCCTTCCATCCATTCATCCATCCATCCAACCAACCATCCATCCATCTACTGGTCCATTCACAAATCCATCTATGATTCATCTAGTCATATATTCATCCTTTTTTATCCATTTACTAATCGTTTTATCAAAACCCCACCTACTTATTCACCCCCTCCCAAATATCTATCCTTCATATTCATCTAGTCATTCATCCAGACATTCATCTATCCATTCAGTCTGTTAACCCATTCATCAGCCAATCTTCCTATCCATGAATTTATCCATCTGTCCAATGAACCTACCGATACATCTACTGAAACTTCACATACAGCAGCCGCTCTCCCATTTGTTCACTCCCCCTCATTCATTCACCTAAACACTGACTGCTCTGTCTAGCTACCAACTCACCCATCCATCCATTCCTCTCATACACACCCTACTGGATATCTACTATGTGCCAGGCACTACTCTAAGTACTAGAGTAGAGGAGGAATGCAGAAGTGAGGAAAAGCTTAGACGGTGGGATCCCTACTCTCATCCCCACTTTACAGGCGAGAAAACCAAGATAGAAAGAGGTGAAGTTACTTGTAAGGTCATCCATCAAATGATCCATCCAACCTTCATTCAATTAATATTTACAGTATTGCCTGCCTATTACATGTCACGGGAGGATACAGTGACAGGCACAGTTCCTAACTATAACAGCATCAGAGTCTAGAGCAGTGAATCTCAAGAAAATCTAATGAAAGTTATTACTGCTGCTCCCTCGAATGCACATAGGCATGCACAGCAAACATTTTGTGGGCAATTTTAGCGAGTTTACAAACCTCCTTAAAGCCCATCCGTACTCCTCAGGTCAAGATCCATGGTGGTGGTTGGGGAGACACACAAGTACATAGACCACCAAGCCCATTGTTCTACACATTATAATATAGAAGTAGGAGGGGTCAGTGAAGCCTTCCTGGAGGAGGTGATACCCAAGTTGAGTAGTGAAGGATGGGCGGGATTAGCTGAATGGAGGTTAGCTAACCTGTTTGCATGTTCTGTTGCGTGCACAAATCTTAGAGGAGTGAGGCAGCTGAGGGTGCTTTCAGGGAATTGTGTATATGGGTGGCGGGGAGGAGGGTCTGTCTGGCTGGGGTATGAATGGATCCCACTGTGTGCAGAGCATGTGGCAGACTTAGGACTTGGATCCAGGTCTCCTGCCCAATTCTTCCTAGGAATCAATAAGGACCAGCCTCTGGTCCCCCTTCTGCCCTTGCTCTGGGACTGGCTGGCGTTACTTACAGACCTCGGTAGTTTTCACCTTGGGACGGGGCCCTACTTCCAGAATGTCCCCTGGAAGCCTTCGGGCCTGCTGTCTTCTGCCAGGTAGAGGGGGCTCCCTTCCAGTCATAAGCTCAGCCACGTGGCTCTGTGAGAAGTGGGAAGGCCTCACTCTAGCCTCCATATGAGGGTGGAAACTTGGGAGGAAGGAGGGGTGGGCAGTGGGGCTGGAACTGAGCTGGAACCAGCTGAGAGCGGGCCAGAGTACAGGGCAGGCACTCTGGGAGTCAGTCCAGGCCCTGGCCAAGAGGCTGGTGCATGCCCTGCCCAGTGCTATCTGTACAGCTTCCCTCTTACCCACTCCATCCTTGCTGTGGAATGGCAGGCACCTGGCTCTAAGCCAGTACCCCACCAGGTCAAGGTTACAGTATTGGCTGGCTTTACTGGAGGCAATGAGACGTTCCCAGGGGAGCTCAAATTTAGAAGCGAGAAAGACCTAGGCCTCAGGCTCTTCTGGGATACCAGGAAGCTGTGCTTGATGACTTACCAGATTGCACTGAAAAATTCTGTCTATACATCTAATGGAAGTCACTAATGATTGTCCCAATATCCAACCTCCTCTCATTTCTTAATAACAGCTTCTGATTCTTAGCTGGGCATCTGGCTTCCTTGACTCAAGTCTACCTTTCCTGCCTGTCTTGCAGGTGGATAGCATGTGATTTAGTTCTGGCCAATGAGATATTAGCAAACATGGTAGGTATCATTTCTGGGGCATGTTCTTAAAAGAAACGTGCATGTCTGTCTTTATCCTTTTCTCTTTCTTGCTGGTTGGAATGTGGATGTGACGGCTGGAGCTCTAGCAGCCAACTTAGATTGTGAGACTAAGACAGAAGGAGCCTGGGATCTTCACGATCATGAAGCCACCATACCAGCCTTGGATTATGTACCTCTGAACTTCGTTTAGTTGAGTGAGGAATAAACACCTATTTTGTTTACGTCACTATTATTTTGTTTTCTGTCACTCGCAATACAAACAAAAATGCATGCTTATGGATTCAGACATACTTAGTATGAATGAATCCTAGTCCTACCACTAACAATCTGAGTGATATGCAGATCACTGAACCTCTGAGTCTCAGTTTCCTGATCTGTGAAATGGTTACAATAATGCATAGTACTCAGCACAGTTCTAAGGAGGAAATGAAATATAGACGTAAAGCTACTGGCATAGCCTCTGACTCATAATTCAGGGCTCAGTAAATAAAAACGGCTATTGTTGCCTTTTTTATAACCATCCATTAATCTCTTCCCTGGAAGCTCCACGAAAGCTGTAACTCCTGTAGCTCTCTGGCTTTTAGGGGCATCATCATCACTTTATGTGAACACTTTGGGGAGGTACATGGAAGAATGAGGAGACCAAGGCTTTGATGTCGGAAAGAGCTTGGATTCAAATTTCAACTTGACCATTTACCAGCTGTGTGATTTTAGACAAGCCCTGCCACCTTTTTTTGAGCCTGCCTCACTGTTCCTCATTTTTGTCCTGAGGATGGTGATGTACGTGTACATCACATTAGGGTCGTTGTGAGGTTTCAACCTGGTAACCTTGGGCAAGGCCTGGGGTAGGGTTACTACTGGAGAAATGAGAGTTGTGTCTGTGGCTTCAGGAAGTAGGGGTTGAATGGAAGCGACATGAATGGTGTGGGTATGACCAGCCCTGGCCTCAGCTCTTACGGAGAGTCAAGTCATGCTATCACTCATCTTTTGGCCTAAATGCCCCTGAGGGGATGGTTAGGATGTAAGGAGGAAAACCAAAGCTCCATTTAAAAAAAAAACCTCAATCAATTTGCAGCAATCCAAATAAAAGTCATTAGATGTGGCTCCCCACTGGAGACAACCAGGGGCCTCCTCCCCAACCAGGATCCCAGGAAATTGATTGGCAATTACTGACACTAATGGGGGCCAGAGAGGCCTGGTGATTTACCCATCACTCTCTAGGGACAGTGATGACACGTCAAGATCTGTCAGCCTGAGTCCATCCTGGGGCAGTCGAGAGCCCAGGTCTGGCCAGAGACGGGGCAGCCAGCTGGGGTCGAGGCCCCTCGGGGCCCTCCCTCCTTTACTTATTTATAGCTTCATTTGACTCATGGTGAGTTAATGGCACTACTGGGGCTGTGCAGATGGTGGGTCCCATAACGGGGGACCAGGGAGGCTTCCAGGCCTGCCCTTCGACCTGGATCTGGAGTTGTATAAAGGAGGCCTCAGTCCTCACAGGAAGTCTAGGGGCATAAAGGGAGAGAGAGTGTAGCCAGAGAGGCCCAAACAGAGGTTGTGAGAAGCGGTGGCTGGAGATGAGGTTTCAGGACAGAATGAAAAGGCACAAAGACCAGCAGAGAGCGAGGCATCCACTGGGAGGTCAAGCCGTAGAACAGTAGAGCTAGCAGGGCCCTGAGAAGTCCCCTAGTTCAGCCTTGTGTTTTTATCGACCCTTGGAGCTAAGGCACAGAGAGGGGAAGGCACTTGCCTGAAGTTTCACAACACAGCCCTGGGGAAGCTGGGACTAGAATTTGACTAGCTGTCCAGGGTGCTGGGATGTCAGATTTATGCTAGCACCGCAGGGCCTGGGGTGGGGCTGGGGGGACATTTCTGAGCCTGGGAATGGGGACTCCATCTAGTGGGCAGGGAGACATAGAAATAGACCATGACAATTCAGAGGGACAGCTGCTATGACGATGTGGGAGCTCACGATGGCCAATATCCCAGTCTTGGAGAGTGGTGGTTAAGGAGGAAGTGAGGTCAAAACTGAAACCTGAAGGGTTAATGGGTATTAGACAAATGGTGAGGGGGAGGGCGAAGAAAGAAGGGAACTCTAGGTCGAGAGAAAAGCATGTGCAAAGGCTCAGAGGTAGGACCAAGCACAACCAAGGCATACAGTGTGGCTGGAGGCAGAGCAGTGCGAAGGGAAGAGGCAGCTGGGGCCCAATGGTGATGGGCCTGCCTTGTAAGTGGGGGAGGAGTTTGAGGTTTATCTTCTGTGCAATCAGGATGCGTCTTAGGTAGATATATAACATGACCAGATTTCCATTTTAGAAAGACGGTCTGGAGCTACCAGAAGGGAATGGATTGATGGGGAAGGGGGAAGATGGGGAACAGGTAGGGGGATGCTCCATTAACCCAGAATGATGACAAGGCCTGGACCAAGGCAAGGAGGTGGTGAGGCATGAAGGGGAGGCCTTCCAGCAATCTAGGAGGAAAATTAGACAGGACTGATGTCTGACTGCATGGCAGGTACAAGGGTGAGGGAGGGCTCGAGGATGACTTGGGGTAGAACTGAGGGAGGGGACAAGGGGGATCTGGCCAGGGGTACTGGACTCGAGGGATGGAAGGGCCGAGCAAAATGACCCTGAATGCGGATGGACCACCTGGTTCAGGGAAAGATGAAAGGGAGGTGCTAGGCTGAGGCTCAGAGAGGTTAAGTGTCTTATCGAAGGTCACACAGCCAGGAGAGGCCCAGCTGGGTTTAACCCCAAAGCCCCCACACACATTTCCTACCACTCGAGCTGCCCTTTAGAGAGGAGATCAAAGGGCTGGCCTCTTGTCACTCAGCAGCTCCACATCTTGTGCCCTGACCATCTGTCCCACCTCCCAGTCTAACCCCAGGAAGCTTGAGACTAGGTTTCTCCTGTGAGGTACAGAGCTGGCAAAACCTAAAGCTGGCCTATCATGGCTATAGATATGCCACCCTTTGGCAGAAGGGCAGAGAGAATGAGATCACTCCAGTCCAGGGTTTAGGTCCCTGAGAATTCATGCCAGCCAGGAGGAGGGGGTAGGTCTTCCATGCCCAGAGTGACTGTGGGGGAGCTCTAGCAGGATGAGGCTAACATGGGTACCCACTAGTGAGGTGCCTCCCCCATCCTGTCAAGGAGCACCTCCCAAGCCCTGATAATGTAGCTCAGGAATCAAAGCCCCACCGTCCGGAGCACAGAGAGGGCTGGGGGTGAGGCCCCGAGTGGGCATTCTGAGCAAGAGGGAGTCCGTGGTTTTATGGGGGGAGGGGGGTGGCCAGAGTCTCCTGTATGATTAGAAGAGCAGCAGAATATTCCAGAAGCAGCATGGGCTCTGAGCCAGGCAGGTATGGGTTCTGACCCTGGCTTGGATACTTTCTAGCTGCATGACCCTGGGTGAGTCACTAAACCTCTCTGTGTCACGTTTCATCTGGAAAATGGGGATAATATCAGTACCCGCCCCACAGGGTGGTGGTAAGGATCCAATGAGTTAACATATGTTAAAAACAAACCAACGACACACTTAGAAGTGTGCCTGTAGCACAACAATGTTGCTTAGTATGATGATGACAACGATGACGCCACAGATGGCCCCATCAAATCCACAGCGTTTCGGCCTGGCCTGGCCTGATCCTGTGGAAGGAGCAGGCCGGTTGTATTTGTTCTTGGCTCATTCTCACCCATGAGGGCTGGCTGTGGCATTGAGCAGAGCTGCCCATTCTCTGCGGTATCGAGCTTCCTGTCTCCCGGGAAGGCACGATGCATTTAGTGCATGCGCAGCTGCCCGTGGATCACTCCGCCTGGGAGCCAGCCCGCCCGTTTGCAGCACTGCAAGTGCCTCAGTGAGTTTCAGAAAAGTAAAACTTCTCAGACGGGCCGCCAGGATGGTCCAAGCGTCCGTGGACCTCATCAATGCCCTTGTAGGAACCTTGGACCGTGGTCCTGGTTTGGTGCCATCTCCCCAGGGTGACCTTAGGCAGATCACTCAGCCACCATCAACCCCATCACTTTGAAGTTTATTTACCTTGTTCCTATCATCATCTCATGGGCTCCTCACAACCCCCCTGGGAGTCAGGCAGAGCATGGCTTATCATTCCCACTTTATAGAGGGGAAAACTGGGGCTTGGGAAGGCTTAGCCTTGAGCCTGCCCAATGTCACACTGCAGGTAAGAGGCCTAGAGGCCTAGCTTCATCTGTCTGACTCCATACCCAGGTCCATCCCATACAGGTATGGTGGGGAGTCAGCGGGTATCAAGAGTGTTAGCCTGGAAGCTGACAGACCTGGAGAGTGGACTATTCCACTCCGGTCAGCGACACGACAGAGGCAGCGGGGGGCTAGAGTCTGAGAGGATTGAGGGCCACGGTGTGTGTGTGTGTGTGTGTGTGTGTGTGTGCGTGCATGTGCAAATGCATGTGTCAGAGTGGGAACAAGCATTCCAGGGAGAGGGAATGGCAAATTTGAGACATAAGGTACATGTGGCTGTGGATAGGGTAGTTGGGCCAATGACAAGGTTGGAGGAAGGAATACCAGGAATGGCAGTGGAGTATAAAGAAGGCAAAAGGCAGGACTGGGGCTGGGACCAGAAGGAACCTTCCATGGAGCATGGGCAGCTACAGGCCTTCTGGTCGACCAGGGCCTTCAACCCAGCCCATGGTTCCTCCCCCATGACAGGACAAGGCAAGGCTGGGCCTCAGAGTCAGGGAGGTCTGGTTTGAGGAGGGCTATTACTGTAAGTCAGGCTTCCACCCTGGATAGAGACCTCCAAATCCACACCCAGCAGCAGCCGGGAAAGTGTTAACCGGCCCTGGAGGGGGGTGTTCTCTGACTAATTCCACAAACGCCTGAGATGAGATGGGAGGATAATGGTCAGGTCTCCAGAGGAGGTGCTATTACCCCCATTTTACAGTTGGGGGAAAGGGGGCCCGGGGAGGTTAAGTAATTGGCCTCAGGTCACGCAGCCCAAGTGAGCAGTACAGCTGGGTTCCAAAGTCGGTCCGTTTCCTGCCAACACCCACACACCTTCTGCTCCTCAGAACAGCAAATGCTCTGATGGGCTTGGGGGCTTCGCAGGCTGAGTCCTGGGATAGACAGCAGCGGGCTCCCACTGCCCGGAGCGCCACCTCCAGTGCCACCCAGGGCTGTCAGCATGTTCTGGCCCCAGACTCCAACACCCCCTCGGGGATCTTTGCCTAGGACCTCAAACCACGCTGGAAACCATAACGGCCTTTGCGAACACAACAGATCCTGGAACTTTTAAATTGTTGTTGGAGCCTCCAAACAGCTTCCAGGATTGACAAATTGCTTACAAAATGTTCAAATGCCTTTGGAATCTTTGAATAGCCCCTGAGATTTGGACCAGAATGGAGAGCCAAGGAGGGCTGGGGGCCAACATGGGGTCCAGGCCGCCTTCCCAGCCAGCAGCCCTCCTCCAAATGTGGGCTGGCTACACTCCGGGCTTGGCCTGAAGTGGGGCCCAGCCACACCCCAAGTCTGGCTGAGCAGCTTCATGGTGGCCTGGGAAGAGCACTGGGCTCAAGAGTAGCAACAAGGCTTCATCCAGACTCTACCTTGATGGGCGATCTTGGGCAAGTCACCTCTCTCTGGGCCTCGGTAACCCCATTGACAAAATGGGATTTCTGGGTGAGAGTTTTAGGATGTGTAGATGTGCAGCCAATTTCCAGGGTTCAAATCTGGTGTCCCTCCCCTGCCCCACCCCCTACACACACACACAACCTGGCTTTAGCCTGTCCAGATGCCAAGGGCTGTGGGCTGGGGAAAGGCACTGCCTCACTGAGGGACAGCAGGCACATGGAGGCCGAGAGAGGGCTCTGCTGCCAATGAAGGGGACTTCACCTTTTCACTTTACAGGGGAGCTAGGTTTCACCCCCCATCTTCTTGCCCTCAACAAGTGTCTCAGGAAAGGCCTCTGTGGGTGCCCCACCCAGCGTGGCGCCGGCTCCAGCACCTGGCAGCCTTCACGCGTGGTCACGGAGGGCGGTCGGTTTCAGCCACCCAGAGCCGTCTCCATGGTGACGGGCATGGAGCCGAGCTGGGCTTTTGAAGAACACTCGTAAAGGCGCAAACTCACCCCAGATGAGCCGCCCTGCATTTGTGAAACAAAACATCTCAGGCCAGCCCTGGGCCTTGTAAACTGTGGCTGCCAGTGGCCTTGGCTGGCCTGGTGAGGACACGGCTTTTGGGACTGCTAGGCGTGAAGCTCCTGCTTCTTCCTACCATCCTTGGGCTCTACTTCAGCCCACCCACCCCACCTTGGTAGCTTTGGAAGTAGATGCACCTCAGCTGGAGTCAAACTTCTTGACTGTTACTTTGAGCAAGTTCATTCGCCAATCTGAGCCTCAGTGTCCTCATCTGTAAAGTGGACCTGAGGCTACAATGACGCACTGCGCTGCCCGGCTGAGAAATGTTTTAGAAAGGATGATAGCATGGTATAAGAGGTGCTGCTTCCTCCCCATGTACATTTCCTTTTCAGCATCACCCCTGCAGAGGCCCCTCCTCCTGCCCCCACCGCACCCTATAGGTCTATCAGAACTACAGCACTCAACACACTGAGTTTCAATAGTCTATTGAAGCTGAGTAGCCCTACTATGTTTGCTAAGCCAAGCTCAAGGTTAGCACTCAATAGGTTCTCAGTCACTAAATAAAAGCAAATTCATAAACTTGGTGGCTATTCTTTCTGACCCTCAGATCCAGGGAGTGCCGGGAGCACATTTCAGGGTGGGGGGTGGGGATGGTAGAAGTAGAAGAGAACGCTGGTAACTGGCACGAAGACCAGCCATGGTGCCCTGAGTGTTTCTATACAAAGTGCTCTGCAGGTGAAGGAATCCTGATTTCTCCCCTTGCAGCTTCCATTTTGTGGAGAAGGAAACCAAATTTTAGAGAGGTGAAGTCACTTGCTGAGGGCACATGGCCGGTGGACAGTGAAGCCAGCACCCATGCACTTCATCCAAGAAAACCTGGGTATGCCCACTCATCCCCTGAGGCCTGTGGTGCCCGCTGCTGACCCTGCCTCCCAGCTGGCCCTCCTGCCACCAGCACCCATCCCAAATGCCAGTATTGAGGTCAACCTCCTATAGCACAGACATGCCACCACAAGGAGCTAGACCACACCCTGGAACAGGCATTGAGCTGTCCCCACCCTCAGCCTCTGATCTCTGAGTTGTCCCACTTCACCCCATTTTTTCTTGATCCCAGCCCCAATATCTCCTTCCCCTCCTCTACACCTTCAGGTCAGGTTCTAAATGGCCTGAAATGTCCCACCGGAATGATTTGCTTCAGCAAGTAGTGCTGCACAAAGACAAAAGACACAGAGCTTGAGTTCCTGCCCTGCCACTTCTGAGCTGTGTGACCTTTGAAAAGTTACTAAACCTCTCTGAGCATGGATTTCCTCCTCTAGAAAATAGGAGAGGAGGAGCTGTCTGACAGGTTGTTGTGAGGATGAGGCAAGTTGATAAGTATGGATGTGCTTTGTAAACAGAAAAGTATTAGGCAGGTGGTGGACATTAATGAAAGAACTATACTGAATAATAATTCTGAACTATTATGTTAGTATATAATATGCCTAATTATAATAAATTACAATAATCAATTAAAAGGGTACTACTAGCTGTCACCTGCTGGCTAGCGGCTTGTGGATGATAGAAGAAAAACATACGCCCCAGATTTAAGCGCCTGTGCCCAGGCAGTTTGGTCTGCAGTCATTCATCCCTTTGTCTGTCCATCAGTCTGTCCATCCATCTAACAATCCATCAATCTGGCCATTCTACCAACACCCCCCGAACTCCTGCTGGGTGCAGGGTGCTGGCAGAGTCTCAGAGGGGGAGAGAGCAGCAACTCTTCACTCACATCCCTGATGAAGAAGACGCCACTGTTGGTGGGGCCCCAGCAACACCAGGCTGGGCTGCCGGCCTCCTCAATCCTCACAACCGTTAGCACTCCGTTTCACAGATGAGGACACTGAGGCTCAGAGAGGCTGAGGCCAGGAGCCAGTGACTTGGAAGGCTCTTCTTCCTTCGGTGCCACCTCCCTCCTGCCTGCTGGCTGGCCCTGGAGTCCCCTCCTGCCTTCACTGGCATCATCTCACTCCACAGTGCCCACTCCCAACGTCCTTCATTCTGAAAGACCCCCCTCTCCCCTGCAACTCAATGGGGTGGGTCTGGCACCTCTGAGTACCAACCCTGCACCCACCTTTGGGTTCCAAGGGCTCATAATTTCCATCTCCATCCATTCCTTATTAATTTTCTTACAAAATGTGTTCCATGATTCCACTGACATCACTGTTGCCCTCTAAGAGTGGAAACCTATCGGAAAATCCCCAGGTGGGCCTAGGCCCCCAAGAGGATCTGGGCACACCTCCTCCTCCCTACTCACCCCTGCCTCAGGACTGCAGCTTCATAATCTACTCTCCCCGGCCAGGCAGGACACCTGGAGCAAGGCGACACTGACTGATGGTGCCTATATTTGCTACTATTTCATATTCCTCCCAATACTCAGAGAGGCCCGTGCCACGCCTGCATGTGACAATAAATGTCTAGGGGTGCAGAGAAGTGAACCGACTTGCCCAGGGCCACATGGCTGAGCAGGGCTAGGGCTGAGGTTTAGGTCCAGCCTGACTCCTCAGGTTCATCCCCCTTGGCCTCCTGTACACGCTTTTTGCCCTCTACTCCCAGTGCCCAAGCAGGGTTATTTTTAGCCCTTTAACTCACCCAGGCCACCCACGAGAACAGACTGGCTCAGGGAAAGCCATGCTGTGAGTGAAAGTGAGGGGAAAAGGTGACATTCTGGACTGGACATCCCATGTGTGGAGGGTCTGACGCTGAGGGGCTCTGTGGCGCTGGTCATCAGATCACGAGAGGTCAAACCTGGGTCAAAGGAGAAGCCAAGTTCACGTGTTGGAGCAGACCCTGGCCCTCAGGGTCGCCTAGGTTGGCTTTGTTCAAAGCACAGGATGGCTGGGCTCTTCCTCAGATCAACAGCACTGGGGGCCTGGTGATGCTCTACACATGGGGCTAAGAACCATTCATTCAGCTATCCAGCCCCCGTCATTATAAGATGAGAAAATGGAGGCTCAGAGAAGGCAAGGAAGTCACCCAGAGTCACACAGAAAGTGGGGTGTCAAGCTGAGACCAGACCTTGTTTCTTCTGACAACCCAGTTTAGGCCCCCGTCATATCACCCCCAAAGGCAGGGAGTAGGGCATTTTAATAAAAGGCCACTTAGGGGCTGCCCGAGGGTTGGGTAGGATTGAGGAGGGGGAATTGCGGCTTCCAGGGCCCCTGCACAAATATAGACCCTATTTGGTGTATCAGGATGTTTGAAAGTCCCCCATTTGAGCTTTCCCAGCCTTGGGGGTAGGATGACAGGGACTAAGTGACACCTCAGGGGGAGGTTAGGTGGCAAGGAATAAGATGAGGCCTGGATGCGGGTAGGATGGAGAGGCAGAGAGTTTGGAAGATAAACTTCCTGCCTTGACAGCTCTGCTGGAGTTGGCTGTCACCGGAAGTCCCCAAATTCCCTGCCCCCATCCCCACCCACTGGGAAACTCCCAAGAGGCAGCGATTTTTCACTTGTTTTCTCAGAGCACTTTGGGAGGCAGAGGTTAAGGGGCAGTGAAGGCCTCTGGTTTAGTTTCTCCTTTGACCTCTGGCGAGACTGGGGGTCAGAGAGAAGGAACTTGCCCCAGGCCACAGAATGAGTTAGTAATGGCCCCATTTGGGATGTCGGGGTGGGGTGGGGGGAAGACAGGTACATCTGAAGCTCCTAGAAGATAGCAAGGAAAAGGTAACTCAACGGCCAAGCAACCAGCTTGTTCCCCTTCCTTTCCCCCTGGCCACCATGAGGCCCAGGGAACAGGAGAAAGGGCCAGAGAACTGGGGAACCCCTGCTGCGCAATACTGAGCTGGGTGGCTTCCTGCCATAGGATGGTGTTGGCAGCATCTGGGCTCCTGCTCCCATCTCCTATGCCTTTTCTCTTTGGCTAGTGCCCAGGTCTCTGGCACAAGCTGCTTAGCCAGACCTTCAAGGTCCTCTCCCATCTGTCCCAATTGTCCTCTCTGCTCCTCCTACCCCACCCCAACGTTCTCACCGAACACCATACTAAAATCTGGGCCACTTCTCCAGCACATAAAGCACTGTAGTGTCTATGCTGAATTCTCCCCCTGGAATGCCTATTGGCCCATCTTCACCTGGCAGACTCCTATTCAGCCTTCAAAGCCCCAAACAAGGTTTGATTTCCTCAGTGAAGCCCTGCCCCACCTTCAGAACTGGCTCAAACTGGCTAGACCTTCTTGGGCTCAATGTATCGCATAGCATACACCTCTAATATTATACTTCCCAGGGCAGGGAAGGGCTCTCATACACTTATTCTTCTCTGTGCCTGGCAAAGGTCTTCTCTTGCTACAAGCTCATTGTTGGTGCCCAACACAGTGCTATATAGGCTCAAAGGCCCGGAAGGAAACCTGTTCTATGGCAAGAAACAGAAGCTTGACGTCAGACAGACCTTCATTCAAATCCTGGCTCCCCTGTGTGATCTGGGAGATGTCTCTTAACCTTACTGGGCCTCAGTTTCCTCATCTATAAAATGGGGATAACTGTACTTTGCAGAGAAAAGGTGAGGATTCAAAGAGGTAACCCAGGTAAGGAAGGAGCCTGGCACACAGCAAATGCTAAGTAAATGAATTAATATATATATATATATATATATATATATATATATATATATACACACACACACACACACACACACACACACAGATATATATATATGTTATATGCATTAATATGTCATATACTAATAAGAATGAATAAAGACCCCAGTTCCCTGGAAACTTGTTCTCAGGCACTGATCCCTTGGAAAAACATCTTAGGAGGGTTTCTGTCTGATCTGTAGACATCTCTGCACCCCAGCCTAAGCTCCACTTAATTGTCTTGCTCTGAGGGTGCCGGGTAAATACTCCAGGCCAGCTGGTGCCTGGAAACTGCCAATTGCTGGGGAGCAGCTCGTTAATTTTCCCGTTTCTGCATACAGACCCCGCAGCTTCTGCAACTCATCTTGGGAAATTGAGTGGAGCGGGTCAGGTCGGGGCCAGGGGTCGCAGGAAGTGGGGCTGGGGGTGCCAGAGGACTTGAAAGGGCCTGCAGAGGCACCACTGGGAAGCTGTCCAGGCTGGAGGAAGTGGGCCCGGAGCTGCCGAAAGGCAGATGGATCCCAGGCCTGGCCTGGCCCTGCCGGCTCTAACTCAGCTTTCGGGCCTCTACTGGTGGGAAGGAAGCCAGGGCCTCATAGCGAGGCTGGAGGCATGTCGGACCTCAGGGTGGCCGGCTCTGGGGGCCAGGAGGTGCCACACCTATAGCGGAGAGGCAGTGTGGCATAATGGTGGAGAGAGTGACTCTGGAGCAAGACTCCTTGGGTTCAAATCCTGACCCTGCAAGTTAGTGATGTGCGTGCCTCAGCTTCCCTCTCTGTGAGATGAAGAATGCCCATGTCCTAAGGGTGAGGGGGGAATTAAACATATGTGAAGAGCTAGGAACTGTGCCTAGTATGTGGAAATCACTCAGTAAATGTTAAGTTATTATTATTCCTTCCTCCCCCTTTGGAAGCATCCTACTTGGAAGTGCTCATCTGCAAATTGTGAGCACTGTGAGCCTGGACTTGACTCTGCGGTGACATAAATTTCACCACATGCGCCAGCTCCAAGCAGTACGCCTGCAGCCCTTCTGGACTGGGTGGGAGAGTGCGGTGATGGATTTGCGATGTTTGTCTGGGCCCAGGATTTGCGATGTTTGTCTGGGCCCAGGAAGGGAGAGTGGCAGCCGGGAGGGCTCTCCCATGCCTTCACTGAAACATTTCATTTACTCAGCAGGTCTTTATGGGGCTCCTGCTCTGTGCCAGGATGGGGCTAGGTCTTGGGATACAAAAGGGAGCAAAAAACACACATGGTTTCCCCACTGGTGTTAAGAGTCCCTGGTGGGAAAGACCCTCATCGACTGAACACAAAAGTGATGTCAATTTAGAACTGTGCTGAGAAAGGGAGGTGGGTGCAGTACTGCTCTTAGAGGCTGGCCAAGCTCCCCTTCCAGCACCGTTTGCTGTGTGACCTTAGATAGTCACTCAGTCCACCTGGTCCTCTGGGACAGTCCCCGCATCCAAGATGGACACAATGACCCCTTTCCTGCCTAAACTGCTCACCTTTTCTTGGAATTTGCTTTTATGCCCCCGGCTTTTGCCTAGAATGCTCCTGCCCATTGTTTCTTTTTTGAGAATAATTATTCATCACTAAAACACCAACTCCAATGTTGCCTGCCTCTCCCCGCAGTCACTCCCGCCTCTGTGCCGCCCGAGGATTCTGCACAGCCCTCCACTATTGCAGGGCACTGCCACTGTGTTGAGCCTTTTTCCCTTTGACTAGGAACTCCTGGAGGGCACGTGCCCTCCTCAACACCCAGAGGGGCCAGAGATGGCCTGGCCCATGGCACAGGCTCAGTCCACAGGGGCTGAGGCAAGCAGGGAGCTAGATCAGATGGCCTTTTGAGCTCTAAGAGGTTGGGCTCCTAGGATGCTTAGATCCAACTAGTATGCTCAGGTCAGAAGGCCTGGCCTTGCAAGCTGGTGCTGCTACTTCCTGGTTGTGCTTGCCAAGTTCCTGAGCCATCCTGAGCCTTGGCATCTCTGTCTATAAAATGGGGATACCTCAGAATTATGGTGTGCAGTGTCAGAGTCCTAGCTTACAGCAGGTGGTCAATAAAAGCCACTTTCCCCTTTTTCCATCTTTCTTAAGGTGGCGCTCAGGGCCAGCATCTGTGCCCTGCAGTGCCCAGATCAGCACAAGGTCCTGGAAGAAAACACATGGGCAGCTCACATACTAAGCAGGGCCCCGAGAATCAAGACCGAGGGGGAGAAAGGAAAGTGGCAGGTCTCTTCCAGCTGCCCCAGCTGGACTTGGTGCCCACAGGCTATTCCATGAAGAGTGGGACCCACGGCTCACGTGTGCCAGGCTCCCCCAGGGTCCTCCGCCCTTCCCGCTCTCCTGCCTCTCTGGGAAGCGCTCCCATCCCTCCCTTTAGTGGAGGCGCCCACCTCTTGGTGCTGCAGCCTGAGTGCTGATAATAAAGGCACCTCTGTGTGTCTCTAGGGAAGCGGGGTTGGGGGCGGCGGTGAGGGGGGGGCCCACAAAGCTCCCACAGCTGTGTGTTTGCAAACAGGGGAGCTGAGCTGTGCAGAGGGGCTGAAAGCACTAATTGTCTTTAATTAAAGGAGGTTGGAGGCAGTGCAGGCTTTGACAAAAGAGATTTCCAGCCTGTTAGCAGCTTCAGCCTGCGCTGGGGCTGGGCCGCCCAGGCGCAGCCCGGGCTTTGTCCCAGTGGGGCCTGGCCCTGTGGAGGGCACGGCCAACACCTGCCTGGTGGGGGTGGGGATGGGGGCCGAGCACAAGCAGTAGGACCATGTTGAGAGAGCTGGACTCCTGGGGCCTGGGAAGATGTCCCCTGGAGAAGCCCCGCTCTCGTTCGTTCATTCATTCACTCACTTAGCAAGCATCGCTGAGCACTTGTTATGTGCCGGGCCAGTGCTCCGAACCAGGGGAACAGACTTCGATTTCTAAGCGTCTGTATGATACAGCGACTGAGCACAGACACACTCTAGTTGGCCTGGGTTTGAACCCTGGCTCTGCCTCTTCCTAGCTGTATGATCTTGAGCAAGTTACTTCAACTCTGTGCTTCATTGTTCGCATCTGTAAAAGGTGGGATGATAAAAATGGCACCTACTTGGTAGGTTGTGTGAGGATTACTGAGGTGTCATCAACTGTTTGCCCAGTGTATTTTATAGACATCAGCGGTCATTATTCATTCCTTCATTTACTTCACTCTGCGTCTGCTTGGAGTTCCCAGAGGTGCTCAGCTAATGGGAAGAATGCTGGTCTAGGGTTCCAGCAATGTGATTCCCTTGCCAGGTGGCTTCCCCAGCCTTGGTTTCCCCACCTGTACAATGAGGGCTGGACGGGGCGGTGTGTGAAAGGGGGCTCTGCAGGAGTGGACATCGCAGCACTCCCTCCAGTGCTCTGAGATTTGAGACTCTGAGGAGCTGCCTTGCTGGGCTCCTGCTGCTGCTGCATACAAATGGACTCAGCCTCCCACCCGGCAGCTTCTTCAGCTCACTCCATTCTTTTGTCTTCTCTCTCACCAGGCTCAGCCTCCCAGATCCTCTGACACGTCTGCAGCCCCCTAACAGGACATACGCACTGGCCATCTCTCTCTCTCTCTCTCTCTCTCTCTCACACACACACACACACACACACACACACACACACCTGTCTGATTCTCACCCTCATCCCCACCCCCATCTGACAGAATCTCAGTCTCTGCCCCCCTCCCACGCTCCAAGGCTTGCTGACCCCTGGGCCCAGGGTGGGCGGGAGGGAGGTTGCTGCTCACAGCTGGATGGACTGGGTGGTCGCAGGGAGGTGGAGGGAGGGGCAGAGGGTGCAAGCATCCTGGGGCCAGGCTTCTCAGGCAGTGGGAGGGGAGGTCAGCTCCTGAAAGGGAGGGCCCAAGTCGGCCACGAGGGGAGGGGCAGGTCTGGAATTTCCATCGTGGGGAGCCCTGAGGGAGGTTGGGAGAGAGTTACCCAGCACCCACTCTGAGCCCCAGCCCCTTGTTTAATCTACTCAAAGGCCCTGATGAGGAGACAGGCTCAGAGAGGATAGGTGTGGCCCAAGGACACAGAAATGGGGTCATGCCAAACCAGGGTACCACGCTAGTCCTTCGGAACCCATATGCTGAAGTCCCATCAGAATTCACAGGTCAGCCCCCCGTACCAGCATGAGACAGAGAGGACAAGCGGGTGATGTGGACTCTGGAGGCAGGGTGGCTCATCCCATACTTGCAGGGGGCACCAATCCAAACCTGTATGATTCTAGCCTTGGAGGAAAGGAGAACAACACAAGTGCTGGAGACCCCCTGGACTGACAGACGGACTCTAAACTTACCGGGCCTTGGGCTGAACCCCCAGCTATGGCTCCTGTTGAGGCCCCGCCTCAGCACCCCTGAAGGATTGAGGCCCCCCAAAGCCTCCCTAGGCTGACCTCTTCCCCATGACCCCTAATCCCCGGCCCCTCAGCCGGCCCTCGTGTACTGACCTCAGTGGCAAACAGGCTCTGATCATGTCTCTACCAGCTCCCCAGGGCCGGAGGAGGTGACTTCTCCCAGTCACCTGCCTTCCACTGGGCTGTGTGGGAGTCCTCTGAGGGCAAGGCCCACCTCTTCCGTCTTCCACAGCCACCCCTGAACACCTACTGTGCGCTCTGCCTGCTTTAGCTCATCTGAGCCTCACACAGCACTTCCAGGCCAACTCTCCTGTTCCCATTTCACAGATGAGAAAAGAGAGACTCAGAGGTGGAGGCCCTGCTCCGGGCACGGAGGGAATCAGAACCAGGGCTGTGTGGCCCCAGAGCTGTGCTGGCCTCAACCCAGGACTCACCTAGGCTTGGCGTGGGGAAGGGGCTGCTCAGTAAAAGTGAGTTACAGCAAATCAACTGGCGACTAAGGAGTGTCTCAGCCTGGAGGATGATTCCACTGGTTGGCAGCTGAGGAGACTGAGGCAGCACCCTGGTGGGGTGCGCACCCATGCCCCTCCATGAGGGGAAAGGTGGGGGGCGGCGCTGCTTTTGGACTCCAGCTTGACCCCTGAGTGTCTGGGTTGGGGAGCCCACAGCTCACCCAGGGCCTAAGGGAAGAAGGTGGGGAAGGGTGAGGGGAAGGGCTAAGGGGAGAGAGAGAAAGAGAGAGCTGAGACATACTGGGAGAGAGGAAGGAAGATGGAGACTGAGCGGGCAGACAGTCAGACGGTGCAGCATGGAGGGCAGACAGGTGGGGAGGAGACCAGAGGCCGGACTAAGGTAGAGACACCAAGAGACATGAAGAAGAAAGAGAACACAGAAGGAAAAGAGGAGGGAGAGACGAAAGGAGGGAGGAGGGAAGAAGAAGGTGGGAAGGGCAGGCAGAGTCAAGTTCAGAGGGAGCAGAGGGACGGGAAGGGGTGTGTGAGAAGGGGTATGTGGGAAAGGGTGTGCGTGCAGCAGTGCAAAGAGTCCGCAGGGCCAGGGCTGAGCCCAGAGGGGCCTCTGCCTGGAAGGTGTCCCAACTCAGACAGGGCTGAGGGAGGTGGGGGGTCAGAGAAGGGAGGTGGGGTATGAGGCTGGAAAGATGGGGCAGTCAGGGGGATGGTGACGATCCCTACAGCGGGCTGTCCTAGCCTGAGGCACCAGCTGTGAGGGCGAGTGGGTCTGTGCAATTATGCATGTGTGTCAGGGTGTGAGTGTGTGTTTTCAGGCCCAGGCAGGTGTGGGAAGCAGACCGGGTGTCTCTCCTTGCTCTCTTGGGTCCACACACCCTTCCCATTTGTATTCATAAGAACTGAGCGAAAAACATGAATTCATATTGAATGTGGCCTTCACTGGCAGGATGGAGGTTGGTGCTGATTTGTGATTTAAAAAAAAAGAAAGGCACCAGGTAAGAAAGAATTGGTCCATCCATCCATCCATCCACCCACCCACCCACCACTCACTCACTGAGCACCTACTATGTGCCAGGCACCATGCTGGGGCAGGAATACCAAAAACTCATATTGGCGCTGGCTGTGGCAGCCCGGAGTGGTGGGGCAGATCTATGGGACTTAAATGCTGGTTCCATAAATTAACATGCTCTGTGAGTCTGCGCAAGCCCTTGGCCTCTCTGGACCGTTTTCTCTTGTAAAATGGGGTGGGATTCTTGCTCGCAGGGCTTGGTGTGGGATTCAAGGCCACGGTGTATGTGCTAGAGAAATGCTGGGTCTCTAAGGCACTGTGAGTTGCTAACCACCTCGATGGGCCAGGGGCTGCCTTAGGAGTCCCACGGCTCTCCAATCCCACCCTGTGGTGGTGATTTTACTAAAGATGCTGAGCATCCAAAGGCTGTCAACTCCGCCAGGCCCAGGAGGTGGCCACAGCTGTGCAGCCCCCCTGGGGCACTGTGGTGAGACTGGGTCAGTCCTGCCCAGCCCAGGCAGCTGTAGAATGAAGATGGGATGGGGGTGGGCAGGTGACCCGGTCCCTGGAAGTCCCACCCCTGCCCTGCCTGAATATACTAGGCCTCCTCAAGCTATTCCTGCTGGTCCTCTCTAGGTCTCAGCTCAGGTGCCCTTTCCTCCAGGAAGTCCTCTAGGGCTCCCAGGCTGCATGGGGTTCCAGCCCCACCTCCCAGTCCCCCTTGGGGGTCCTCACAGCCCTTGTTTCCTCCCTTCACACACTCCACCCTCTGTGCACACTCCACCCTTGTCTCTCCACTGTGAGCTTCTGGAGGCAGAGGCCACTTCAGACCCTGCTCTGTGCTCAGGCCCAGCGTGAGGCCTGACACACTGTGGGCTCCAGCCATTTCCAGCGGGTCTCGAGTACTTGCTGGTCCATGGGCGGTGAGGCAGACCATATCCTGCTTGGTGCTCCTGGGGACAAGAAGAGGCTGCTGCTTTCCCTGAGGGCCCCAAATCTACTTCCTTAGATCCCATATCCCTCCTTGGGAAGGGGGCTCTGGGGACTCCCCTCACTCCAGAGGTGAGGGTGATCAAGGAGAGGGAATGAGATGTCCCAGCTCTGCTGGGGACTGGCCTTACATTTTGGGAAGCCTTGCTTTCCTTAGCTGTAAACCAGAAGGGTACATTTGTGATGGTGGCTGGGGAAGGGCACGGTCTTGATCTTAGCCAAGGGCTAGCTTGGGTGGGTAGTTCTTTAGACGCTATCTCTCAGGGGCTGCCCCTTCCCCATTCCTTAGGGTCCCCCCTGCCATATGTAAAGTGTTTTGCAAATGAAGCTTCAAGACAATCGCCCATCCCTGCAATCAAATCAACCAGGCGGAAATTCTGGCACTCCCCTCAGAGTGGGCAGATAAGAGTTTGGCTGCCACCTCTACTTCCGTCTACCTGTGGACCTTGACTCTCCAAGCCTCAAATAGGGAACCAAATAACCCAGCTAGGCCATCATTTCCCACGCACCTCCATATGCCAGGGGGAGCCCACTCCTTGCCAAGGCCAGCCTGCCTCCCACACCCCTCTCCCCGCTTCCCCAAGCTGGGTTCTGAGGTGGGGGTGGGGAGGGCTCTATTCTCCCCCCGGGATGTGACATTCACCAGCATCATTTCTGGTCCCATCTGCAGTGTGCCTCCCCACCCCCTACACCAGGCAGTTAATCCCCACAAAGCCCAGCGCAGGGCCCGGCATGACAAGCAGGCACCACACCGCCTGCAGCTCCACCAGGCGTGCTTGGAGGGGCCGAGGTGGGATTCGGAGCGCCTGTCACTCTCTCTGTCCGCGCCTCTAATTGGATTCCCAACACGCAGAGGTCAGCAGAAACGCTAGGGAAAGGAGAATCAAAGGGAAGGGGCGTCCAGCAGATAAAGAGAGGCATTCTTCCTGGGCCACAAAGACTGCAGCATGAGGGGTGGGAGGGGACCCCGGCGAGGGGCTGCCCATCTGGAGGGGGAAGGGGCAGGAAGAGCCCGAGCAGGCGGCAGAGGCTGCAGGCCTGCTTTCCTCTAGCCTGACGCTTCCCCATCTCTGCTCACATGCTGCCTTGGGCTTGTGCGCCATCCTATCCGCTGTGGGACAGGCCTCTTACTCCTCCTGTCTGCTCTAGGAAGTGTTCTTGGAATGTGGTGGGAAGGCTCCGGAGTCCGTTGGACCTGGGTCCCAACCCTGGCTTGCCACCTGCTACCTGCCCTCTGTGAGGTTCGGGTAAGTCCCTGCAGTACTCTGGCCTCAGTTTCCTCTTCTGCGCAACGAGGATAATGACACCAGCAGCCACAGAGGGCAGTGGCCAGGATGAAATGAGGTGATGTTAGCCAAGTGCTTGGAGCACAGGACCAGCGCCCAATAGGGGTGCAGCTCACGTGTGCCCCTTCCCTTCCCCCTAGAAGCACCGCAGCTCCTCGGCAGGCCTGTGTGTGGCGGGTCCTGCTCTGTGATATGGTGTAGACACAAGCCTCTCTCCCCAGGAAGAAGGCGAAAGTGCTGTGTAAACATAACACCGGGACAGATGTGAGAGGAATGACAATCCCCAGCCTAGGCGGGGCTTCACTATCAGGCCCACTTGGGCAGATGAGAAGCCAGAGGCTCCAGGGAGTGAAGGGAAATGCCCAAGGCCACAGGAATAGAAAACAGAGGAGCCTGGCTGAGGAACCTGACCCCAGTCCAGTGCTCCCACCACACCCCCCAGAACCCCCCCAATGCTTTCCTGTGAATGATCAGCAGATTCTGTGTATAAACACGCTGTGTATACAAGCAGCAGGGGAGGTGGGTGGGCCAGGGTCTGGCTGTAAACGGGGCCCTGTTTGCCTGAAGAATGTCGGGACCACTGACTTTGGTTCATACGAGAGACATGAAGAGGACCTCAAAGGGAATCTCTAAGAGACAGAAAATCAATGGCCCTGACATCTGCCCCCCAGGAAGTGTGCGTGCGTGTGTGCGTGTGTGTGGGATACACACTCCACTAGTTGATTCAGTGCATGCGTGCACACACATGCTCGCAAATACCCATTTTCGGGCCGGCCGAGTGGTGCGGTGGTTAAGCGCTGGCTTCGGAAGCCAGCGGCCCCAGTTCAGTCCCACATATGAGGGCCAGTGACACCGCCCTCAAAAAAAAAAAAAATATATATATATATATGTACCAAATACCCATTTTCAAGTGCACGTATGTCGGGTTCCATACGATATACATATGTACCCACAGATACACACACTCTGGCTTGGTCTTCCTGTGGTGGGTGTGCACATAAGCACACACACACACACCTACGTAACCCAGGACATGCATACCCAAGGTCAGAGACAGGGAGGCCCCCCACGTTCCTTTACACCTACCAGTCTGACTGATGCAACACACGCTGGAGTATGCTCCTCCTTGCACACACGTGTGCTGGGGCACGTCAGTCAAACACAGGGACACACGAATACAGGGACAGTAGTGGCTTGCAGCTGGCTCCAGGGTGACCTGCACAGGCACATGCACTCCCCACCCCACCTGAAATGTTTGCACATGCTCATGTATCCAGAGATCTCGCGACGCTGGGTCAGTGGGCACACTTGTGAACATCCAGGCATACAAACGCACTCTCACACTCCTAATGGGGCCAGCGCACGCGCGCGCACACGCATGCGTGCTGGGGGTGTTCTGCATTGACCCAGCACACGCGTGCATGCACATCCCTCCCGGGCCTCCAGGGAGCTCTCACAGACAGACAGCTCTGACAGCAGGGTGTGGGGGAGGGCGGCCCAGGGCCGGGGTTGCCAGGGATACGGATGTGGGGCTCCCAAAGCTGCACAGCCCGCCCAGGCAGCGCAAAAAGGCCAGCGACCACTCTTAGGTCTTTAAAATGTTGCTAATCAGATGGCGAGGGCTTTAAGGGCAGACACTTCAGTCTGGTTTCCTGGAAGGAGCCGGGGTAACATGAGGCCCTGGGCCCAGAATTTGCTGGGGACAGAGGTGGGAAATAGCTCTGACTGGACCCTTAAACCCCACCCAGCCCTCTGCTCATGCTCTGCCAGACAACATGGATTCTGGCGCCTTGCTCTGCGGCCTGGAGCAAGTCACTTGCTCTCTCTAAACCTCTGTTTCCTCACCTGCAAAAGGGGAGGGTAACAACCCTGAACATTTAGATAGCAATTTCCAGGCTATGTAGAGCACCGACCACAGGCCATGTGCTGGGTGCTGTGCCTAAGGCTTCACTTTCATGATCTCACTGAATCCTCACATTCCATTTATTATTATACCCATTTTAGAGATGAGGAGATCAAGGTTTCAGGAAGTCAGTCACCTATCCAGGGTCACGTAGGTAGTAAATGTTGGAACTTATATTTGAACTTAGGCAGCTGGCTCTTACCTCACTAAACCTTCCTGCCTGCGGGTGTCTGGAGTGTGACAGGCAACAGGGGGTCATTATCCTCATGCCAGAGGGTCATAGTCACCTACTCGCCTCACAAGACAGCACCATGAGGATGGGGCAGAACAGAAACAGAGGCTGTTAGTGCATGAGGGTCAATCTACAGATGGTGACACTGAGCTGCTCCAGGGGCAGGAGGGGAGGGGGAGGTCCTCTGCCAGGATCCTATGGCAAGGGGGTGCAGGGCCCAAATTTGGACCCCGGCGCCCTGATTCTGAGCGGCTCCTGTGCTGCTCAATAAAAGCGCCCTGTCTGGTTAAAACGATGCCATTCCACAAGCACACGTTAGGTATGGGCTGTGTGCCCAGGCCACGTGGCCCTGCTCTCCAGGAGCTCTGCTGGGCACTGAGCTAGTGCCCGCCCCCCAAAAAATATCCCTTCCTGGAGAAGGAGCACCCCCTCCCTGTACATCCTACTCTTCCTGTCTTCTGAGCTCTCTGAATTCCTTTGAGCCTCCCCAAAACACTCTAAAGCTGGGACTGCTGGCCCCATTTAACAATAAGGAAACTGATGCTCAGAGAAAGGACCTAACCAAGAAAGTCAGGCAGCAGGCTGAGGTCTGAACCTGAGACCAGGAGTCTCTATGTGCTGGGCATCTCCTTCCCTCTTTTCCAGCTCTGTGCCTGTACCGACCCAGGCACACAGTGGGCTCCCACAAGCTCCTGGTGAGAAAAACGGTCTAGGACCCGCTGTTCAGGGAGTTCAAACACTGTCAGGCCAGCGCAGGCAAGGGAACAGGGACTGAAACTCTGTTGGTTAATGTAAAAACATGAGTAAGATTGAATGATGCTCTCTGAGGCCCACAGCTCCAAGAAAGACTTGCGATCTTACAGGAAACCCTCAGTCTCAGCAATAAGGACCCTCCTTCCACTCCTTGAAACATCTGTCCTAACCACAGACAGACCCGCCGGGCACCCTGGCCATGTTGGTCCTTCTGGAGCCCACTAGAGGTGGCAGGAAGAACACCAGCCTCACCAAGGGACTTTGTTTAGTGCCACCACTCAGGGTTGGGAGGGTACAGTGTATTAGACTGGGGTGAGTGGGGCCCTGCAACAAATATATATTGAGCACCTTCTAGGCATTGAGCAATGCCCTAAAACTGGAAACGGTAGTGAACAAAAGGGACAGACACATCTGCCCTCATGGAACCTATGTTCCAGGTGAGGAAGACAGGCAGCAAAGGAACAAACGAGTGAATGCACAGTTTGTCAGATGGATATAAGGACAATGGAGAGAAATAAAGCAGGGAAGGGGGTAGGCATGCATGTGTGTGTGTGTGTACACACATGGGCACGCTTTTAGAAAATAGAGCAAAGGAGACATTTGGGCAGAGACCTGAAGAAGGTGAGAGAGCAATCGATGCAGATATCTGAGGGAAGAACATTCCAGGCAGAAGAAACCACCGAGGAGGCCAGTGAGTCTGGCGTGGGGGAGGCAAGGAGGAAACGGAAGATCAGTCAGGGAGTGAGGGGAGGGACAGACCGTGTAGGGCCCTTTGGGTCATCTTAGGACCTTGGCTTTGGCTCCATGTAAAATGAGGGGCCCCGGGAGATTCTGTGCAAAGAAGGGCATGATCTGACCACTTTTAGAGGATCCCCTGGCTGCAGGGTGGAGACTAGGCTGTACGTGGCAGGGCGGAAGCAGGGGGGGTTATGTCTGGAAGGCAGCTGCGTATGTGAGTCTGGACCTCAGAGGAGGGGTCTGGGCTAGGGATAAGCCAAGAGTGGGCATTTGAAGCCATGGGCCTGGACTGAATCACCCAGAGGAAGCGAAGGACTCAGCATCAGGCCTTCTGAGGTTGAGAGGAGGGAGATGAGAAGGAACCAGCCACAGGGCACCCCAAGAGGCAGCAGGGATACCAGGAGACTGTGTGGTCCCAGAAGATGCAGGGGTCACTCTGTCAAATGCCTGGGAACTGATCACTGGGTTGGTGACACGGACACCACTGGTGGTGTTGATTATGACCAGTTTTAGCGGAGCGATGGAGCAGAGGCCTGATAGGAATGCATTTAAGGTCTTGGAACAGGAATCAGCAGCCAGGGCTGCGGGATCAGAGCCTGGGCGTCAGAACCAAACCAACCCCGTGACAGTTCTAGTCCCAGCGCTGACCTCCTAGAGGTGAGCCCTGGGCAGCTCTCCTCACCTCACTGAGCCTTAACTTCCTCATCTGAAGGATGGGGCTAGAACCCCTTTTACTTCCTGGTGAGAATCAAGCGAGGTAAGGATTGTGAAGAAGTTTTATTAATGATGAAACTACAAATGTTCCAGTGGGAAGAGGACAGGCTTTGAATTTCATTACTGGCTCCACCATCCCTTAGCTGTGTGATCTTGGACTGGTTATTTAACCTCTCTGAGCCTCCACTTTCTCTTCTATAAAATGAGAATAACAACTGTACCCAACTTCTGGGGACTGTAAAGATTCAGGAAAGGGTTATACACCAAACCTAGAGCATAAGGCCTGGCAGCTAATGGGCACTCAGCCAAGGTGTGTCCCTTCCTCCCTGGCTCTTGTCTGTTATTTGCAATTGGAGATACAGGGGGCTGGGGTAGGACCCTGAGTGTTGGGTTCCCAGACAAGCCATTTCATGTAATGTCGTTGGGCCTCAGTTTTCATAACTGCAAAGTGGATGATAAGTCATCTCAGGCCCCTTCATTGGTCGGGGGCGGAGACCAAGACGACAAGAGACAAAGAGCATGTGTTATGTTTGGAAGCCTGTGAAATGGGAGTGATGTGATTTTGGCCCCTCTTCTTGGCCTACTGGTTGGTCGGACAGATGGGTTACCATGACAAGGAAACAAATCCTTGTGATTAAAACAACAGGGTCATCCAACCTCCACAGGGCTCCGTGGGAAGACTGGGAAGGCCTGGAGAAGGAGCAAAGGGCCTCCTTCTGGAGGGTAAGGGTCCCAAGGCCGGCCCTCTCTTCAGGGGGACCCCTGCCCCACCCCCACCCCAATCATTGGTTGGTTCATCCTTGTGGTTGTCAAGGGTTCATTCACATATCACCAAACACACCCACGTATTCCTCTTTACACAAACCATACATTCTCTGGGCGGTGAAGAACTCTTCCCTGAAGCAGCCAACCTCTTTCCACCCAGGATGGAGACTCAAGCGGACCCTGGGGTCTCATTTCTACAGAAGTGAAGGCTAAGGAGGGGGAGGCATCTAACTGGACATCTTTGAGATGATAAGGGGCTCCAGGGAGAGCCCGGGTCTTGGAGGTAGGAGCACCGGGTTCCAGTCACAGCTCTGCCCTTAAAGCCCATGTGACCCTGGGAAAATCAGGTCCTTTCTTGGCTTCAGTTTTCCTTGTCTCTAAAATGGTGACAATAACATTTGCATTGCTTCTCTCATGTGGGTATCCTTCAGATCAAAGTATCTCATAGGGTGAGACCAAATGCTACACAACTGCAGCCTCTAATCTTTTCTGGAACAAGCCAGGGTGTAAATAAATAAATACTGTCCATATGTAAGACATTATAATTACAAATGGCATTTCCCCCCCAAGCTATGGAAAACAAAACAAAACAAACCAGTTTGGTATAGTGTGAAGAATTCTCATTAAGACTTCTGGAGGCCTGAGTTCTGACAGTCAACTCTAGACCTGACCAGGTGAATGAACTTGGGCAAGTCACCTCACCCTTCCCTGCCCCAAAGCCTTGGTAGGGATCAGACGTTGGTTTTAGACTGGCTTTGTCAGTTTTGCCAATGAAGATAATGTCCTCCAGAGAAGGCAGTCTTCAAGCCTCTTACCTGCTGTGTGGCCTCGGGTAACTCCCTACCCCATTCCGGGGCCCCAGTTCCTCCTCTGAGGTTAAAGTTCATACCTGGAGTCTCAGAGTAGGGGGAACAGAGAGAAACAGCAGGGTGGGGATTGTGGACAAAGGGCCCCAGCGAAGGGGTGCCCCAACAGGGCGGGGCGGAGGCCAGAGTGGGGCCTGTGGGGACTGAGCCAGCTGCCACAGAGCAATGAAAATCTCTTAACCACACAGAATTGTTAACGGCTCCCAAATCCTGTTGTACCACAGGCTTAGAAAGGCTTAAACTGTTAAATGCATAAACTTCCTCAATAAACCGGGCCTCTCCCGCCAGATCCCCAAGCCCAACCAGATGAAAAGGCAGCAGCTGGAGGGAGGGGAACTTCCCCAGCTGTTTATGGTCCCGATGGAGTGTTCTGGAGGCAGCCTGCGTCCCTCAGCCTGGTACCTTCGGGGTCTGAGGCCAGTCTGGGGCTAAGAGAGGACAGCCTAGGGGCTCTAGGGCCATATGGCCTGGGTTCAAGTCCTACCCCTTTCTGTGTCAACATGGAGAAGCTGTTTACATTCTCTGAGCCTGTTTCTTCTTCTCTAAAATAATACCTGACCCCAAGCAGGACTGAGAGTCAAAGAGGACCTGGGTGAAGGGCTGCCTGGTCCACAAGTACGGGGCTCCTGCTGCAAAGCCTGTCTGACGCCTCCAACCAGCAGAAGAAATCCGAAAACAGTGGGAGGCATGAGTGTGCACACCTGCCTTTAACACCTACGAGGCGTGTGACCATATCTGACTGGGGATTCAGCTAGCTTACTGCGCAGGAAGGCAGCATGAGCTGAGCATAAATGCTGAGTGACAGGGAGGAGGACTGTTCTCTGGCCAGAGGTTAGTCAGGGTGGGTTGGCCTCCTTCCCAGGGGCCTGTGCCTCCTTGGCATGACGAGAGGAGGGACTCCCCATGCCTGAGCCTTTGCCCTGGGACCCTGCTTCATCCTGCCCAGCACCTCTTAATATGAAAGCAACTCCTCCTTCACGGCCCAGCCACGGGCCTCCCTCCTCTGCCCCACCCCTAAAGCCCTCTGGTTGCCCCACTAGCGCGGCTCCCTCCTTCCTCTGAAGTCCCACAGTCCTGCTAGCGAGCCCCTCAGCTGGTTGTCTGTCGCATTCTTTTCACTTCCATCATCTCAGGGGTGCCTGGGTAATCAGGAGGTGGGCAGGGCAGAGTATACTCAGGCATGGGCCCACTCCTGGTCAGTCAGTTGTCCTAGCAAGTAGGAGAAAGTCCGGCTCACATCCAGCCGCCCATACTGGCTGTGTGGCCTCAGGCAATTTGCTAACCATCTCTGGACCTCAGTTCCATCATTTGTAAAATGCAGTTAATCCTATCAGCAGAAGACTCAATGAGATAATGAAGCATGTAGCACATAACACCGCTATGTGAGGCACACAGAAGGGACCTTGCACCCCCAGTCCCTTTCTGCCTCTCCTTTCAGCTTCTGCCTCACCCAGCCTTTCGACAGCATGGCACTAAAGCCTCGGCGTCTCCCCACCCATCCACCCTTCTCCCTTGGCCAAGAATACCTTTCTTTCACCTCCTGCCCCCCCAACCCCCACCCCCAATGGCTGCATCTTGTCTGAGGATCAGCAAGACACAGGGTTTAAAAAAAAAAAAATCAGTATAATTTCTGACCATCTTTTTCCTGGACTAATTCTTTCCTTCAATTTCTCCCATTCTCCAAAGCCCTGGGAAAAGGGCTCCTCCTCCAGGAAGCCTCCTTGGCTCTCTCACAACTCCCTACGAAGGGCCCCAAGGCTGTCGTTAGGGATAGAGCTGTCTCCCTGATCCCTCTGGAAGCTCCTCTGGAAAGCTCTCCTCACCTCTGCAGTTCCCACACGCGGCCCAGGCTCTGGAGCACAGTAGGTGCCTGGGGAGTGTTGTCTGAGTGAAATAGGAAGGCTCTGTTATGAGGATCTAGAGCCCAAATGATCCCATATCTCCTACCTGGACCCCTGAGGGAATATGAAGACCAGAGAGGGAGAATCAATCACTCCCTGTCCTGATATCCAGATCCTTTCAATTAGGCGCCTCAGAGAAGAGAGAGGGCTGAGTAATCCCCCACCCTTCCCAGAGCACCCAAGCTGGCTGCCCCTGGGCCTCTACACCCCCCACCTGTTTATCACGCAGCCTCTGCTCGAACAGCTCGTCTTCCTGGAAGCCTGACCAGTGCGGCCCTGGCTGATACGCCCCTGGATGGGCTGGGTGCCTTCGATCACCTTGACTGTCCGCAGACACATCTGTCAACATCTCTAGACTGGGTGGCCCTTCAGGGCAGTGGCCATGACTGATCTTTCCAAGGACCCGATCACTGGGCACTGCCTGGCACATTACAGGCACTCAAGGAGTGTTAGCTTCCTACTCCTCTACAAAGAATCACCAATCCCTCCAAGGAGCAAAAAAATCAGAAGTTGGTGTTCAGTAACTGTCTGATGGCTGGCTGGCTGGACAGATGGGTGGTTGTGAACAAGAATAGATGCTTTGAGGCCGTGAGCCACTTTTTCTTGTGCTCAGCCAGCTCCTAATTCTTTGGAGTGTACTATTTCTTCTAATAAACTTTTTCACCACTTAAAAAAAAACAAAAAATGGGGCCGGCTGAGTGGCGCGGTGGCTAAGCGCTGGCTTGGGAAGCCAGCGACCCCGGTTGAGGCCAGTGGCACTGCCCTCAAAACAAACAAACAAAAAACAAAAAAAGAATAGGTGCTTTGAGATAATGTAGGAAAGGGGAAGTGGGGAGGGGATGCTTCTAATTTTTAAGAGCAAAGAATTAAATAACCTGAATATATTGGCCAGGGTCCCCATTAATCCCCTTCCCAAAAGGCTGGCCTATGTGGTCTCAGCCTTGGCCTCCTGGGGGTCTGGAGGGAGTGTCTACCACCCCTTCCCCTCCCCCAGTGGGGTGTCTCCACCCTGCCCTTGAAGAGAAGCTGTAGAGGTTTCTGTGTGGGGGTCTGGGCCTCTCCTCCCACCCAGAATTCCAACTCTCACACCCTTTCCCCAGTCAGTCAGTACAGGCTCTTCGAGCTGGTGGGCTCCCCCGTCTTGATCCCAAGACTGACTGCAACCCACCCCCACAGACGCACCAGACACATCTGGGCCACTGGTCCAGCCGCTGTGGGAAGGGCTGAAGCTGAAAGCAGGGTGGGGTGGAGGCTGCCCTCAGGGTGGCCCAGGATACAACTCTGGGGGTCCCCTGGCCCCTCCCTCCTTGGCTGGGAAAGCACAGGACTTGGAGAAAATCAGAAAATAAAGACACAGACAGGCCGGCCGAGTGGCACATTGGTTAAGAACTGGCTTGGGATGCCAGTGGCCCTGGTTCGGATCCCACATAGGAGGGCGAGTGACACTGCCCTCTTAAAAAATAAAAAAAGAAAGAAAGAAAATAAAGCCACTGGCATAATATTCCATGCTGGTGAGCTTGCAGGGAAACAGGCACTTTGGAAGTCTGCTGCCAGGAGGGTAACGCAGCCCAGCCTTTCTGGAGGCTAACCTGGCAATGTGTGTCAAAAGGTCTAAAAAAAGTATACATCCTTTGACCCCCCCCTTCCCCAACAATTCCATGCCTGGAGACGCATCCTACGCAAATACCAGCAGTAGTACAAAAAGACAGAGGGACAGTGAAGTCCGTCCTAGCTTAACTTTCCCAGTTAAGACAGTGAAAAATTGCAAGCAAGATACATGTCGATCATAGAGGATTGGTAAATAAATTACGGTGTATCTATATGATGGAATTCTAAGAGCCTACCAAAAGGAGATTGTAGATCTAATGTGACATTGACAAACGCCCATAAAAAATTAATGTCAAAAATCCTTTTGTACTTTTAGCAGGAATCCATTTTTTTTTTCTTTAAAAAAAGGTCAATATGCATAAATACACCTAGGAGGATCTATACCAGCCTGTTAACTTTCATGTTAATGTGATTTTAATTTTATCTGTTTTGCTTATCAGTAATATCTAAAGATTCTACAAATAATTTGCAATGCTTTTGTGATAAGGAAAAGTTAGTTTTTCCTCGAAATGAAAAGCTCATTGGGAAAGAAAAAAATATTACTCGCAGGCAAAAGACAGTGTTCATAAAAGTCATTCTTCTTATTTTTATAACACTTTTCTAGCTATTTTCTCATTTACTCTGCACAGCAGTCCTTCTGTTTATCCTGCTTTGCAGATGAGAAAACAAAGGCTGGGAGAAGATCAGTGTCTGCCCAAGGTCACACAGCTAGTGAAAGGCAGAGCTGAGGTTGGAAACCAGGTCTTCAAGGCCAAGGTCAAGGAGGGGCCATGAGAGAGTAGGGCTGGGGGCTACCAAGCAGGGCAGGGCAGAGGAGAGGGAAAGCCTGAGAGAAGCCCAGCAGCTGGGAACTGGGAAGACTGAGCAGGAGGCAGATCAGCATGTGTACGTGCCTCCCCTCCCAACCCGGCCCCCCCCCACACTCCTACTGGCTCGGCGCCCCTCGCCCCGTCCAAGCTAACCATTAAAAATCCTATTATGCCCCTATAATATCGCACCCATCATGCTCACTGCAGAACTGCCTCCAGATCCATTATAGATGTGGGCCTGCCATTGGCAGAAAGGAGGGCAGGGCCCCCACCAGCGGCCAGGCTGAGGCATCCCCACGGGCAGGGGCAAGTGGGGACTGAGGTAAGAAAGGAGAAATAAGGATATGGAGACAAACTTGGAGAAACTGAGGCAGGGGAACATTAACAATCAAACCTATAAACACGTGGGAAGAGCCAGGAAAACAGGCTCAAGGTGGGAGCAGCTGCTACAGAGGAATTCCAGAGCCACCCTCCTGCCATCCCTGGCAGGT
The DNA here is from genome assembly GCA_033961575.1 of Aselliscus stoliczkanus. Classification (NCBI taxonomy): domain Eukaryota; kingdom Metazoa; phylum Chordata; class Mammalia; order Chiroptera; family Hipposideridae; genus Aselliscus; species Aselliscus stoliczkanus. Next base: position 167,245,726 of record CM066730.1, read on the forward strand.
TTGTCGGGGGCAAGCCCCACTGGGGACTGTGATCCTGAGAAGATTGGGGACTTGGGTAAGGGAAGGGGGCAGGGTTCTTCTGAAGGAAGTCCTAGGAATCCCCCACCTGGCAGCTGTGTGGCCCGGACTGGTCACTCAATAATCAGTGACTAGATGAATGACTAGGGGAAAGTCATGCCCTAGCCCCTGCACCCAGTAGGGCACATGACACCCACCAAACATGTCTCACACTGTCACACCTTGGGGCCTTTATTCATATGGCTCCTCAGCCTACAGTGTCCCTCCTCCCTTCACCCATCTGATTCCTACTTATTCTTCAAGGCCCAATTCAAGCGCCACCTCCTCTGTGAAGCCTTCCAGGACGCTCCATCAGAAAAGATGCTTCCTCATATTCTCAAAGCACTTTACCTGGATGGGCCTCATTTCTAGAAGGACCATGGTCTGCCTTGGTCCCCCACGTGTCCAAGTCCTCTGCTCACCCAGAAGTCACTTGAGGCCAAACCCTGAGCCTCAGGCCCTCTCCGCCAGCTTTCCCAGGGTAGTTCCTGGCAGCTCAAATGACACTTCTTTCAGGAAGCCATCCTGCACTGCCTGGCTGAAGCAGATTCTTCCTTTGATCTCTATTGTTGCACCCTAGTTTTTCCTCTTTCATGCATCGCAGTCTGTAACGATTTTATTTCTCTCTTCATTAACTTTTGCCCCTCCATCTTCCCCCATCCACCCACCCAGACTAAAAGCTCAGGGAGGGCAACGAATGCGTCATCTTGTTCGCTTCTGTGCTCTGCAGGACTGGCCTGTAGCCTGGCTCATAGAAGGTACTCAATAAGCACTTGTTAGAGGACTAGAGGGCACACAGAGGGTACTCAATACGTGCTTGTTGAATGCTTGATTGGCTTCTCTGCCCCCCTCTCGTTCCCACCGTACCCTGTACACAGTAGGCACCAAGGAAGCTGGTCTGATTGAGTCAGTTTAGCTGTTAGTTTTGTGAACCACTCAGTCCATTGAGAACTCTCACCTTTCATTAGCTACCAGTGCCCACCCCTGGAATGGTGGGCACTCCCCACAAGGACTCACCTACTCCCCATTTGCCAAACAGGACTTTATCCAGCCTATTTTCTCTAATTCATATTAACAAAGCTATAGATTTTTGCCCCTATCAAATTATGTTTCAATATTACATAGATCTTTCTAAAACACACCCTCCCAGAAACCCTGCTAATGTCCCCTCACACCCCTTAGGATGCTTCCTGGGGTGGTGGTGGGCCGGACCTGTGGTCACCATCTATCCGGCCAAGGATGTGTTATCACATCATGTACCTGAGCTACTGGTCCTGTTACGGAAGCATCAGGGCTGCTTGTTTAAAAATGCTGATTCTTGGCCCCACCTCAGAGCCCCAGAACCAGACCTACGGGAGAGGTTTACACCAGACCCAGGAATCCGCATTTGTGAAAAACGTCTCGGGGGATTCTGAGGCATAGTTCCGGCTGAGAATCCCTGAGCTAGAGGATGAAAAAGGACTTTGCCAACATCTCAGATGTGAGCTGTAATCACCATTCCTACACGTCCCTGGGCTGGCGGGGCCCGTGCCTGTGGGGCTTGGACTAGAGCAGAGCATCACATCTGGGTGACTGCAGCACAGGCCACCGTGGCAGCTGGGGTCCTTCTAGCTCCCGGAGCTCATTCGTCACACCCTAAGTGGCTTCTACTCACACCCACAGGCTGGCTGGGCCTAGCTCTGGGCCTGGGCCTTGGATAGAACGTAGGTCCAGGGGTAGGGGGACGCAGGAGGGAGGCAGGGCTGCGCGCACACATCCTGCCCCAGCGCTACCTCGAAGCCCGACTACGTACAAGAAGCTTAGACTCAAAGAAGGCAAACTTGACAGCAACCCCCAGTGACCCCACCTCCTGGCGCTGACACCCAGTGTAATTCCTTCCTCTGGAGTGTGAGCTGAATTTGGTGACTCATTTTTAATGAAGTGTATATGGCAGAAGTGATGAGATGTCAGTTCTGGGACAAGGTCATGAAAAGATGATGGCTTCTGTCTTGGGTGTTCTTCTCGCACTCTGTCTTGGATCCCTAGCTCTGGGGGAAACCACTGCACGTGTGGAAGGCCCGTGTAGGGTGGGACTGAGGGCTGCACACAGCCATAGGAGTCAGTGTAGAAGCAGACCCTTCCCCAGCAGCCTGACTGAAGCAATTCAGCCAGAGACGCCCGCCTCAGTCATACCTGGATTCCTGACCCTTGGAAACGGAGGTAAGTGTTTGTCGTTTGCAGCTGCTAAGTGTCATGCAGCAACAGGTAACCAATACACCTCCTCCTCTGGCCGCCCTTCCAGCCACAGTTCTTCCTACATCCTTCCTTGAGCCCTTAGCCACAGCCATACCAGTTTACCATTCCCCCTAACGGGCCACTTTGATTTCTGTCCCCAGGTCTTTTGTCATGCAGCTCCATCTTCCAGAAGGCCTGGGCCACCGAGGCAACACATCCCTCTCCCAAATTCCCGGCTCCTGTGTCACCTCCTCTGTTAAGCCTTCCCTCTTTTTCTGTGCTCACTGCAGCCTGCAGCCTGAGCAGTTCCTGTGAAGGGAACTCTAACACGTTCCCTCCCCCTTGGTCATTTACAGTCTATCTCTTCTGCTAGACTGCAAGCTACTGGAGGACAGGGCCACAGTCAGATGCTTCTCAGTCTTACCTGATGCTCAACACAAGGTCTGACACAGAGCTGGCACAAACCAGGTTTGCTGAGTGAATAAACGAGCACTGAGTGGCTGATTCTGTCCCCATGGCCTGCCATTTCCCAAGGCTGGGCACTTTCACACTCATGTACGGAAACCCAGATCTGTTATCTCCCCCAAGAAACAAGCCTTTTCTCCCAGCTTCCCCATTTCTTTTCCAGAACCATCGGCTCCCTGCAAGCTGGAATTCCCTGTTCCCCTTGATTCTCCCCGCTTCTCCCTTTCCTGCCTGTCTTCATAGTTCATCTGATTCACACTCAAACATCCCTTGACTACTGCTCCCTTTCCCCACCACTGTGAATGCCCAGCCCAGGCAGCCACCATCTCTTGAAATCACTGCTTCCCCACAGGCCATGGCTCTGGTTTCTTGCAATGCCCCCATTCGTCCTCCCAGTGACCTTTAAAATGCTGCCCCGAGGGTTGGAGGGAGGAGTCATGGACATGGTAGATATGACAGCATTTATAAAGGTGAGGATCATGGCAATCACCCCAGGCTAAACTTTCACTGGCTCTTCAGGGCCCCTGGAATAGGGTCCAAACTCAGCCTGGCATTCAGAGCACCAGGGTCTGATTCCAATGGGGAAGTCAAGAGGAAGAGGCACAGGTAGGCTTCAAATCTCCTGTACCACCACCATCACCATCACAAATCACACAGCGGAGTACTTGCGCCAGGCTGGGCTTTATATACATCATCTCATTGAGTTAACATTTATTAAGCTCTTACTGTATACTAGAAGCCAGGATAAGCGCTTTCCAGATCTTAAGTCATTGAATCCTCACAACTACCCTATGAAAGAGGGTTTTGCACTCGGCCCAAGACAGACAGCTAATAACCGGCAGGGCTGGGCTTTGAACCCGTCTGTCTGCCTTCACAACCTTCTTACCACCATGCAATACCTCTTAAAAACTTCTTATATTTGCAACCCACCTTTGTGATTCTTTGCCATAATCAAACACCACCTGGACAACTGTTTACTTAATATTTGTCCTTAAATTAACTCAAGCGGCACAGTGGTTCGGGGAAAGGGAGGGTTTGGAATCCCACGACCTGGGTGTAAGACTCCTGGCTCCTCCACTAACTCTGTCAGAGTAAGTTTCTCTGAGCCTCAATTTCTTCAAATAAAATGGCACTTTCCCCTTATAGGGTTAGCATTAGGGTTAAATGTTAGACATGTCAGGTGCTCAGCACACAGTAAAGGTGATGGGCAGGAGGCCAGGCTCACAGTGGGACTGCACTTCCCCATCTCTTTGCATCGGAAGTAACCACATGACTTGTTTTATGGCCACTGAAATGTGCATCGGAGTGATGTGGGGGCCATTCCAGGCAGAAGCTTTGGAGCCCGTACACAAGCTGCCACACCTGCCCCTTCCTTCTGCCCGAGTGATTGTCACTTTCAAAACAGTGGTTCCTCCATCTGCTTGGCTCCCAGGAAGAATCCCAAGCTGACCTCGGATGGACAAATAGCACTGAGGGAGAAATAAACTTCTATTGTTTTGTCACTTCAGCACAGCCTGGCCTATATTGACTCATACAGCGAAAGCTCAATAAATGTTAATTTATAAATGTGATTCACTATGACGTACACATTTTCTTAAGAAGGAAACGATACCACTTTTGTCCATGAAGAAGTAAAGCACCACTTGACATCGATAATATTTGCATAATAATTGAAATGAGAAACACCTATCCTCATACGACTAAAATCATTTCATGACCCCTTGTAGGACCTTCATGTCCCACCATCAAGAAGTGCTATTCACGTGCCTCCTTCTAAGAAGCTGCGGATTGGGAAAGCCTGGCCACAGCGTGTCTCGTGGTCAGCTCCAGGCCACTGCGCTTGCCAGCCTGGCCTCCAAGCTGCCAGGCCCAAGTCTGCAGCCAATGCCCACTCCGTGCCCTTCCAGGGGCACCTGCCTTGCGGTGGCGCTTACCTCGGCAGACAGTGCCATTCTCCACGGCCTCGAAGCCCGCTTTGCACATGCAGCGCCCAATGGGCACCAGCCACTCGCCGTCCCCGTTACAGTAGAGCTTGATGGGCACGTCCACCTCCTCAGCATTGGCAATGCAGCTGCCCCGGGCAGCCACCAGCGAGGTGCTCTCAGCCCCTGACAGCGTCTCCTGGAAGATGGCGCCATTCTGGATGATGCGGGGGCACTTGCGGTAGAAGACGCGCACGGCGATGAGGGACATGCAGCCGCCATAGTCCTGGAAGGCCAGGTAGAAGCCGCTGCGGGACACGGGCCCGAAGCTCCGCACCTCGGTGTTGATCTTCATGACCCGGCCACCCAGGTCCACCTGGGAGAAGCTCTCATCGGCAGCGATGGTGTCCACCTTCACCCATGGATTCTCCATCCAGTTGGGGAAGGTCTTGGTGGCTGAGTCAAAGTCAGCCTCATAGTAATAGAGGTTGAAGGTCTCCTTGCAGGAGCCGGGCACACTGGGGATGCTGCTGCAGTCACGAACCGAGAACTTCATCTCCACGTGGATGCGGTGGGCACCACGGCGCCGGATGAACTTGGTCCGTAGCCAGTTGTTCTGGCTTGATTCAAACACATTGCATACCTGGTACGTTCGGATCGTGTTCATGTTCTCATCGTAGCCACTCACCTCTTCCCACTGTGGGAGAAATGCTAGTCAGGCGGGGGAGGCACGGGGATCAGCCCTGGGGAATGCCCTGTCTGAGAGTGGAGACACAGACCCCCCATCTTAGGGAATCCTCCAGTCTGATGGCATGGGCAGGGCTCCTAGCGTGGCGGGGGTACAGATTCTACCTTAGAGATATTCCACTCTGATGATGGAGACACGATCCCTACCATCAGAGAGAACTCCCAAGTTGAAGGGGAGAGATGGCCTTGGCCCTGAAGAATTCCCCAGTCTGTAAAGGAGGCATGCAATCTGATGGGAAGGGCAAACACCCTGCCCTTGGTATTCCCCTAGTCCATATGCAGGAGGCGACCTTTACCCCCAGGGGTTACTAATCTGATAAAGGAGCCATGGCCCTGCCCCAGTGAAGCTCTCACCTGGGAGAAGCTCACCCTGAGGGACCTCCCTCTGCAGACAGCAGACATAGATTTGTTCTTGGGAACCAGTCTGAGGGGCAAGACAGTACGTCTGCCTGCTGTGAGCTCCCTGCCTGACCAGGGAGACACAGTCCATGCCCTTGGGGACTCCCAGTCCGATGGAGGAGCCTTTACCCCTGTGACGGGGAAGACGGGGCTCTTTTCCGTGACCTAAGTGGCTAAGATGGTGCCTAGAGGGAGACCTCTGCCCTTTCTGCCTGGGGTACGTGCTTCGGCATCCCCTCTGGGCCCCAGCCTGGGCTCTCACACACCCAGCTGAGACTTCCCAAACCTCACTGCTGGAGGCGGCCGGGCCGGGCCAGCGGAAGTTGGGAACACAAGAACACAGCACACCTATTCTCTCCTCACAGACCCTCACAGGCCAAGCCCACTCGCACTGCTGTCTTTGTTCACACGTTTGCACCCTCCTTTAGCACCCTCTAGTCTTTTCTGTACATCCTTCTGGAACCTCTCAGTGGGCCCTCCCTCTGGCTGCCGTGTTTGCATTCATCGACTCTCCCTTGGGCCTCTGGGGACAATCTGCCTGGGTGAGTGCCATGCATTCCCGGCCTTCTTGGTCTGGTCTCCCCAGTGGGACTGAGGGCTTGCTGAGGTTAGCTACTGTCCCCTCCTTATCCTGTGTCCCCCTTGGGGGCGGGCTGGCTTCACCTGGAGTAGACCCAGAAGGGGCAGACCCAAAAGAACCCCAACAGCAGAGCACCCCTCCCACCGTGTTGGATCAGGGGCTGAGGGCTGTAATAGGAAGTCATCTCTTTGTCATGTTTCTCACACATGGGGTATATGATGGTCCCCATTTTACAGATGAGGGAGAAGAGACCAGAGAAATAGGGCCCCCGGCACTTAAGCCAGGTCACATAAGCCCAGACACATTCATGTGCTTGCCCAGGCTGCCTCGAAACATGAGGGCCCAACGGTGCCTCAGGAGTCCTGGGTTTTGTCCCAGCTCTGCCAACTCGATGTGTGGCCTTGGGCAAGTCACTTCCCCTTCCGGGGCCTCTATTTCTCCAACCGCCAAATATCACTGTGACGAGGGTGGGAGAGCTGTCACTCCCAAGCGGGCGTTCTTTGTCCTTCTGCTTCCCTCAGATTCTCTGGGCCAAGTCTGCACAGGGCAGAGCGGTAGCTGCTGGTGTGGGGAGGGACGCTGCTGTGAAGGGCGAGTGTGTCGGGGGGAAGGCCAAGCTGGAACCTGCCGGCCCAGCCTCTACTTCAATGGCAGCTCTGAAGCTAACATTGCATTTCATTTTTTTTTTTTTTTTGGTGGCACCATGTGACAAAGTCAGCCCCTTGTTACAACCACTGCTCTTCTTCAGAACTTAATTAGAGCACTTAATTAGAGCACTCTGCCTTTCTCCCCTCTCTCTAATTAACATGCGGAGGCCCTGCAGCCTAAACACCCCAAATAATTGCGTCCGGGGGCCCTGCAGCCCAGCCTGGCCTCATTACTGGCAGGGTGGGGCTGTGGGCCCTGCCGCCTTCGCAGATGGAAAATTGGTGACAAGAAAGAGCCACAGAAAGAGGCCTGACCCTGGGGCCCTGCCTATTGAGAACACAGGCCTTGCGGGGCTTTGGGGGGGAGGGCGGGCGGGATACGCAGCTCCACAGGGAGACAGCTGAGTCCCAGCAGAGGAGCTGGGATGCGGAGAAGGGACAGGATGGGCTGTGGGAGTCCAGAGTCCTCCCCAGAGACCAGGGTGATGAGGAGGGAATGATATTAAAACTGATGACGGGGATAGTTATTATAGCTACTTATTATTGGGAGCCCTCTCTCTACGGCAGACACTGTGCTAGACACGTTGCAGGAAAACCTCACAAGAGTCTTTTGAGGAAGGCGTTATTATTATTATAATTTCATAGATAAGGAAACTAAAGTTCAGAGATGTTAAGGATCTGGCCCTAAATCACACAGCTGGCGAGTGGCAGGATTGGGACAGAATTTCAGGTGTCTCATCCCAAAGCCTGTACAGAAGTACTGGGCTGGTTGGTGCAGGGTGAAAGAAGAATCTCAAATTGTGCCTGGTCTTGCCCTCGAGGAGCCCACAGACTACGTGGGCTCAGACCACAGGCCCCAAGGAAGTGTGAAGAGCTCAGGGAAGGGGAGCCTTGTGTTATGGGGACCTAGAAAGGGGGCCCAGAGGATTCAGTCACAGCCCTGGGTACAAACCTAAGGCCCATCACTTACTAGCTGTAGGGTCCCTGGCAGGTGGCTACAACTCTGAGCCTCAGATTCCTCACCTGTAAAATGGAGGTGATCCCTCCCCATAGGATTGGAGGTGATGTGTGGAAAGTTGCCTGATACAGTATCTGACACACACTGGGTGCTCAGGAAATGACAGTTCATTTTCCTCATCTGCAAAATGGGGTAGGTAGTAGAGTGCCCACTTGTGAGCCTCACCGGGAGGACTCCATGGGATAGCTGAATGCAGCCAGCATGTTGTCATGGTAACCAGTGCTTCATCAGTGGTAGGGGACCAGGTGGGTGGGGCAATGAGCAGCTTAGCCCTAGGCCCTGAGGGAGGGAAAAGGGCTGGAATGTGAGGGGGACATCCAGACCCTACAGCAGAACCCGAGGTATCCTGGGGGAGGAGGCGGGATTTGGGGACCACTGACTCACCCCTGACGAAGGATGCACAATCCAGCCCAGCTCTGCCGTCGCTGTGGTTGAGTCCATCAGTGTTTCTGTGGAAAGAGCAAAGGGTCAGACCCACTTGTATACCCAGCACTGTCAATCACCCCAAGAGCCCACCCCTCAAGGGCCTTCTTTACAGAGCCCCACCTACTTCCATTGCAAGAATGAAATCATTTGGCTCTAATCCTATAGGTTACCCTCCCTTTAGTCCCTGCCTCTCGCTCCATAATTCCACCTACTCTCAAGCTCCAGCCAATCATCTGATCCATTCCTCCAGGCTTCACCCCTTAAGGCCCAACTCCAATCATGTGCCACCAATCTAGGTACTGGCCCTTCAATCCTTTATAGGCAGGGAAGAGTGGTCCTAACCTAGGGTCTCCTGGATGGGCTTCAGAGAGTCCACTTGGAAACCTCCAAGTTTTACTTGAAACTTAGGGCTCTGTTTGCTTTACAGCTTGCATCAAATTCTCAAAAACTAGAACATGGGCCTTAGAGGAGCTATCCTTCCATCCCAGCTGAGCTCTATCTGTTACCCCACCTCAGCCCCCTGGCCCACACCTCCTGTCAGGAATATTCTCTCCCCTTCTCCAGGAACCTGGAGTCCTCCATTGTGTCCCCATACCTGGGCCCCCCTCCTTCAGAGCTTGGTCAACTCTGGCCCTAGGATAGGGTCCTGGGGGTAAAAGGGTATTCAGGGTGAGCACTGTGTCGAGTGGAGTCAGTTCATCACCTGCCCTCTGTGGGTTCAGGAGACTCAGATCAGCTTCTGAACCAGCCAGAACCCCACTTGCCTCCCCTCTTTCCAGCAGCTGGGGTGAAGACATCACAAAGCCTATGATGGAGACACACATGACTGGAGAGGTCTCCATTAATCCCTGATCAGACTCAGGATCCATCCCCTCTACCTCTTCCCTGTCACAGGGGTGTCAAAACATTTTGAATTGGGGGAGGGCAACAGTGTTGGGCAATCGGTGAAGGGTAACAGACAAGTTGCTGTCTTTTTGTTCTTCAGTCTAGTTGTGGAGGACATTGCTTCACTGGCCCATGTTGGTATGGTCATTGCGCTCTTCCCGGATGAGGCAGATTGGTTGCCGGACTCTGGATGGTCGCTCACCGCGGCTATTGGCAGCTCACACCAGCTGCCAGCCACTCACGCTGGCTGCTGGCCGCTCACTGTAGCCTATGGCAGCCCACTGCAGCAGGGGCTGCAGCCTACACCAGGGCTCGCACAGCCCAGCTCCAGGTGGAGCTGTTGTTAGCTGTAGAGGGAAGTGTCACTGGCCCTCATATATGGGATCCGAACCGGGGCCGCTGGGGTCCCAAAACCAGCTCTTAACCAATGCACCACTTGGCCGGCCCGGTGTCAAAACATTTTTCAAACTGCATTGCAATGCACTGAGCAGATTTAAAGCGGCCCCTTTCAGTCATTCATTCAACAAACATCGCCTGGTGCCTATTCTGTAACAGGGATGGTGCTGGGCACCCTGGAGAGAAACAATGACGAGGAAGACCCTGCTATGCAACCGATCATAGTCTGGTAGTGAAAAGGAGGTGTGAATACAACTAGCTATGAGAGAGCAGGTAGAGAGACCTAGAAGGTCACAACTGGACTTTTCATACCACCTGGCTCAGTGAGAGTAGGTGAGAGGCATGCTTGCTGCCATGCTCCCATTCTTTGCCCAGGGCAGACATCACCAATCAATCGTCACACTCTGTGGCTGCACGATGCTTCTCACCATTGTGCTCCAGGAAACGTACATCCACCACTGTCGATGCTATCCCTGCTCTAGCCCAGCCGCCTCATTTTGGACATAGGACAACTGAGGCACAGAGAAGGGGAAGAAGCTTCTAAGAATCACAGAGGAGTTGGTTGCAGAGTGGGAGTTGCAGGTCTCCTGCCTCTGACCCTATAAACTTCTAGACACTTAGTTTGATGGCCTGGATGAACTAGAGTGAGGAGAGTGGGGGCAGGGTGCTCAGTGTCCAGGCTGCTGTGAAGGTCGAATGGGCGTCACCTAGTCTTGAACTAGGTAGTGCTGGGGTGGTGGCGATAGAGGCCAGGGATGGGAGGAAGCATTTAGCCAGAGGTGACCCGTTCCCCTTCCCCCAAGTCAGACCAGCAAACTGACAAGAGAGGATGCAGCAGTATCCTCATGACAGCCTGTGGCTTGTGTTTTTGGTCACTGTGTCCCTTTGCATTGGGGGCTGGTGAAGGGGGGAGGGGTGCCAGGGACGGTGGAGTCCAGTGCCAAGGGCATCTTTTTGATGGCAAATTGGAGGGAAGTTCTATTGTGTTGCTGTGGAGCTGAAAAAAGCGTTCTTTTTCACACTCCGAATGCTACAGATTTTTCTTCCTGGAGAGAACAAGGGCTGAACTTTTAACCTGTTTTCTCTCATCGGCCTCAGCCAGAGACGCGCCAAGCCGGGCTCTCTGCCTGGGCCCGGGGAACAGCTGCTGGGAGCTGTGTGGAATAGGGAGAGCAGAGACTCTGCTTGGGAGGAGAAAGGCATGGGGTGCAAGCCCGCCAAGCAGGTGGCCCCACCCCTTAGCTGGATTCCAGGGCTGACCCAGAGGCCAAGCCCTGGAGGATTCCTCAGCCCAGAGGAGGGGCTGTGAACTGACATCCTCATTGTACGGGTGGAAACTCAGGCCCAGGGAGGGCAAATGACTTGCCAAAAGTCATACACTAAAAGCTGGTGCTCAAACCCTTGACTCCCAAGGAACGCAGGCCAGGGGCTCCCACTGCCTCCTACCACATCTGGAGCAAGCAAGGGGAGGGTCTGGAAGTCCAGAGCTGGCTGACTGACACTCAGGAGTGGGCTAAGGAGTGTGAAGTCTGCAGATCCCCTGGGAGGATGCCAGGGGCGGGTGCCTCTTTGCTCTCTTCTCACCTTGCCAGTCTGGGGCTTTGCCTGGAAGCCTGCCTCTGAGAAAGCCATTACCCCTTGGGGCCATGGCAGGAGGAAACACATGGGTGCACTCCCCACAACTTCCTCCTTGGCCTTGGCTTTTCAATGTCGACACCTCCCTCCACCCTCTGAAAAAAGGGCAGGTAAGCAGAGCAAATAAACTAGGGATTAGGGGGTTGAGAGAGGCTTTGATTCTAATACCCAGTCTTAGAATACCCACTTGTTTTGGAATCTTGGACCTATAACCTTTCTAAGCCTCAGTTTCCTCACCTGGAGAATAGCCATGATACCTTCAGAGTGAGGAAAAGTGATGGGAAGTGTATTAGCTTGGAGCCCAGCACAGAGCAGATCCTCAGTAAGTGGCAGCTATTCTTTCGGAGATTGAGTGTGGTGCTTTCTGGCTGACCCAGTGCCTGCATACACGCTATTTCCTTTGGGCTCATTAGCTGGCCCCTGAAAGTGAAGGTGGGTCCAAGAGGCTCTAGCTTGGGCTACCTGCTCCCTACACCCCCACTCCTGCCTCCCACCCCACCCCAGACCTCACTTGCCAACATCTGACAAACATCAGCCTCTCAGCCGATGGCCACAGCCCCTGAGGGGTCCCTCCCAGTCTGTCTGATGCTGCTTTCCTGGGATATCCTGAGTCTCCACAGTTCCTCTCAAACCAAGCACAAAAGTCAAACTCAGTTCCCCAGGGAATGGAGTTAGTAGTTCTTGCCTGAGGAACCTGGGTGGGGTCAGGAAGCCAAGTCCTATTTTCACCACCAGCACTTCTTCCCTGTTCACCATAACACCCCAGATATCTCCCCAGTAAAACCCGAAAATCAACAAAGGGAGAGAACTCATGTCCATTATTAGGAGCCAGAGACCCTCGGCCGCATTCTTATAACCATGCCAAGAGATCGTTGATGCTGTCCCCTTTCACAGATGGAAAAACCGAGGCATACAAAGGCTCAGGAACTTGCCCAAGGTCACACACCGATTCCATTCACAAGCTGCGCTCCAGTTGCAGACTGTGCGGTGCTCTCTCACCCCTGTACCTCACACCTCCCACGTACCGTTCCCTCTGATCGCCTCCTCCTCCCACCTTCTTTGCCCGCTGTAAACCTCCTCATCCGTGAAGTCTTAACTCAGGTCATCCTCCCCTGGGAAGTCCTCTGGAATCCACACTACCTCATAACTCTGTCCCAGCACTTGCAGATAATGTGGGTGGGAACCATCGCTGCGTGCCAGGTTCTCCCATGGTCTATCGTTCCCCGAAGGGGGGGTGCCAGGTCCTGGCTCTGAGCTAGTGCCCTGCTCCGTCAGGGCACCATTCATGACTTCAGCCATTTCCACGTATAACCTGTACTTATTTAGTTACAATGTTTCTTCCAGTTGACTCTTTTTTTTTTTCTTAAGTGCATTTTAAAGAGGAAAAAGTAATCATTATCATAAATGGAAAACTAGTATCACTTGCCATAAAAAAGAAGGAGAGTAGGGCCTTGGCGCGGTGGTTAAGTGCTGGCTTCGGAAGCCAGTGGCCCTGGTTCAGGTCCCACATGTGAGGGCCAGTGACACTGCCCTCAAAAAAAAAAAAAAGTTAAAAAGAAGGAGAGTAAACACAAGATTATTACAATTAAAAATGTCTGCAAACTACCTAACATCATTTCACTTCCCACGCTTTGGGGACCACGAGTCTCCAGCAAACTGCCTCTGAAATGCTGAGGAATGTCTGTCCCCAATCGCCATCCCCACGGTTACAATGACAATTCCTCATGCAGGGGAAGCTGTGTTCACTGTACACAGATTATTAATCACCACATGATGTGACAGAGACTGAGCTGTGGATGTGCCTGGGGTACTGGGGGTTAAAGGAACCAGGTGTGGAAGGTGAGGAAGAAAATGCCCCATTTAGGGACAGCTTCCTGGAGGAAGTGACACTGAATGGAGGCTTGAAGAATGAGTTAGAAGAAAGTCGGTCAGGAGAGGCTGAGTGGGAAAGGCATGGTAGGCAGAGGGAATGGCAGAGGCTGAGGCAAGGGGCGTGACAGATGGTTTGCAGGAGTTAAAGGTGGGGGGAAGGGTGGGGCAGGGAGTGGTGAGAGCTGAGGGTGGAGCAGGGCTGCCCAGTAAAGGTCAGCAGAGGTCAGCAGCTCTCCTAGGCCCCCTTGCTGGACCACGTCCACCTGCCCACACCCTTTCCAGCCTCCCTGGTCCCACTGGCCCCCTACCTCGCCTAACACTGCCCTTTCCCTTGCCTCTGGGCACTCTAACCCCAGCTAGTCCCATGGAAATGTCCAGTTCCCAAGCCCTGGATGCTCTAAGTGATTGTTTAAAAAAAAATCCCAGTGGGTAGATGAGGAAACTGAGGCTGTGTGGACAGATTTTTAGCATCCAGGTGAAAGCTGGAACCAGGGTGGGAAAACAGCGTTTGGGCCATGGGCGCAGCTTTGGCCCTGGTCCTACTGTACCCTCACCCCCTCTCCTTCCTGGAGACTGCACAGAAGAAAGCAATCAGGAGGCCCTGATTGCACAGGCTGGGGAGGCCCCGAGGCCCCTCCGGCTATGTGTGAACGAGCAGTGTGCATTTCAGAAATATTTGAGCTAAAAGGGGAGACACACTGAAGTCGTTAGCGTTGGGCCCAACGGGAGGGTGGCTGCGCGGGGCCCTGGCAGGCGCTACCACCACCGTTTTCAGGCTGGAGTGGCTGGTCTCCCTCTGCTGCATGATCTGTCCCTGGTCAGCTCTGTCTGACCCCCTCTTGGGCCACAATTCTCTAGGGCCACAGACACTGTTTGTCTGCACTACAGACAGTATGTGAGCGTTCCAAAGACGTGAGGGAGAGACCTTTCAGTAAGCACCTATTGTGTGCCAGGCATGGAGCTGGGAACACTACCATTTCACACGCATGACAACCTGGGGGGGTGGTGTGGAGAGGTACATATTATTAACCCCATTTTACAGGTGAGGAAACTGAGGTCAGAGAGGTGAAGCAACTTATTCACATAGGCCCACAGGCAGGGCTAGGATCGAAACCCACATCTGTCTCATTCTCCATCTGTGTTGTTTTTAAGATGCCACAGTTATAGCCTTAAAAAACAAATACAAAACAAAACCAAAAAAATTACTGGGGCTTTTTGTATGTTTATTCTCTCCCTCTGTGTGGGCCTGGGTGAGGACAGGAAAGGAAAGAGGGAAGCGCAGCAGGGGAGTAGGGTGCAGGCTGTCCAGGCTAGCACCTTGGCTCTGACACTTTCTAGCGTGTGAATGCAAGCAAGCCGGTGCACCTCTCTGGGCCTCAGTTTCGCTATCTGCAAAATGGGTCATGTGAAAATTAAGTTACATCTATATGTGAGTCCTGCTGATGTGACATCTCCCAGGGCCCTCATTTTTTTGGGGGGTGGGTGGGGCGGGCTCTGACTCGTTCACCGCTGTATCCCCAGCACTGAGCACCGCCTCTGGCACACAGTAGATATATTCACAGGATTAAGTCCTAGCTCCACAACAATGCATTCAAGGACCTGGTGACCGGGCCAGCTTCACCCTCCCAGGTCTTTAGTGTCCAGGCATCCTGAATTTCCTTCTGGTTGCAGGAGGCTCTTTGGGCCTCGGGGACTTGACTAGTCCAGAATTTTCTCCCTGGAATGCTTGGTCCTTCCAGCTTTGTTAGCCTGGCTAACTTCTCTTCCAAAACTTAGCTCAAAGGCTCTTTCCTCCTGGCAGCTGTCCCTGAATTCTCCTGGGCTAAGTAACAAGATCGTGGTCCTTCAGCGAATGTCTGCTCCAATGTGGGCCAGGCCCTATGCTGGGCACTGGGGAGGTAGAAACAGATCAGCAGGCCCTTCCCTCAAGGGGCTGCCAAACTAGCGCCTGACACATGAACTTTCTACTGGGAGAGGCAGAGTGAAACGGCTGGTCCACGCCGCCGGCAGCCAGGAAACCCTGGGGAAGACGGGATTGGCTCTGATCAGGGAATTAGCAAAGGCACCTCAGAGGTGGCATTTGAGCTGGGAGAAGAGGGGAAGGGTACACCACAGGGCACAGCAGAATCAAAGGCACAGAAGGATGAAACCCCAGTGGCAGTTTGGGTAACAGCACGTGATGACTGCTTCTCAATGGTGGGCTCTGGGCAAGGGTTTAGCATTCATTATCTGATTTCATTGAAACAATTTGTAAAGTAGGTACTTTATTACCCCCCTTTACAGATGGAAAGCTGAAGTTAGGAGAGGCTGTTCAAGGTTCCCACGTCTAGGAAGCGGTGGAGCTGCATCGGGCTCACAGCAAAGCCCATGTTTGTAAGCACTGCTGAAATTTTGGTCCCATGAGGTGGGAGCAAAATGCTTCCTGGTAGCTCAGGATGGGGCAAGAATATGGGGGGCCTTGGATGTGGGGCTAAGGATCTTGGATCTTGTCCCATAGGCCATGGGGAGCTATGCAGGATTCCTGAGGAGGGCAGTGATGTGGACAGACACCTAGTAGCTGTCCCCTGGGGCCTTTGCTCCAGACTGGCCAGCAGCCCACAGCAGAGGCAGCAAATCAGCCTGGCGTGTAACCCAAGCAGCAGATGCCACTCTGGACCCTTCCCAGCAGCTCCAATTGCTCCCTGTCTAGGGCTTAAGGGGCTGAGGTGACTCAAACACAGGCCTGTCTACCATGTCCCAGCCTGGTGAGATGCTAGCCACAGCCTGGAGGCCAGACCCAGGCTATCTATCGATGGCTGGGAAGTGGGGTATATTTTCTATGGTTCGAATTAGAAATCTCAAGAGGAGGCAACCGTCAGGAATCAGGAGATCAAGTTCAAGGCCATTAATAAGCTGGGTGACTTGGAAAAATCCCTTCGCCTTGCTGAGCCTCAGTTTCCTCATCTGTAAAATGGGGAACCACAAAGTCCTTGCTCTGTGTACCTCACACAGGGTTACTGTGAGGATCCAAGGGGCGTTGGGGGCAAAGGGTTTTTATAACATGCAAACTAACTACCACTCATGGGGCTAACGGTGGGCAGGCACTTCCTCAACATAGTCTCACTGACATCACTGAGTAACCTCCTGGGAACACTGAGGCTCGGAGAGATCAAGGACGCCCCCAAGGTCACACAGCTAGAAAGGGGCAGGGCAGGATCTAACTGCGTTGGTCTGACCCCAGAAACTGCCAGGCTATGCTGGCTCACAAAAGGGAGGGAAACTATCACAGGCTTTATGTCCCTTGGTGCCAGGCTGAGTTAATCACACAACCTGAAAGGCTGGCACTGCTCTCCCCATTGTACAGATGAGGAAACCGAGTCCAGGAAGCCTAAGAGGCCTGCCCCAAATCACACAACCAGAAAGCAGCAGGACTGATACTTGAACCCAGCTCAGCCTGCATGGGTTGAGGGAGGATTCTCCTCTGAAAACCAGATGAGGATCACTGCCTGAGAGGGCCCCAGGGTCACTGTCCCAAAGCAAGAGTGTGTGGGGGGGGGGGGCGGGAAAGAGGGGGGCGGCACTGCCAGAAAACCCCTGGGCAGCCCTGGGAAGGCTGCGGATGTTCTAAGGTGAAACCTGCCAACAGGCAGCACGTTGTTTTTCCAGCTCAGGCTCCCTGCTCCGCCCTCGGGCTCGCGGAAAGGGGATGCAACTAATGTGAAATCCTTCTGCCTGAGGACTCGCACACACATACCCCTCCTTGTCCTCCCGCCGCTCGGAGGTTTGGAGGCCCTTCCCTGCCTCGGTTGCCTGCCTGGAGCCTGCTCTTGTTTTCTCAGGCCCGGGCGGAGGAGTCCCCGCGACGCCGGCTCCTCCACTCTGTCCCCCGCCTGCCCGCCGCTGGCCTGGGCATCCGCCAGCGCCGGCCGCCCAGCTGAAACCCAATCCTCCGGGCCAGCCGGGCTGCTCGCTAACAGCGGGCTGCATTGTGCGGCCGGGGCTTCAGGAGAGTTTGGATTCGCTGCTTGGGGACCCACTTAACCTCCGCAAAGGACAGGATGATGGATGGGGGTCTGGGAAGGGGTTGCTGGGGGTGGGGTGGACGGTAAATGAACACCAGGGCTTGCTGCGGAAGGGAAAGTAGGGAGGCAGGGCAGGGAACAGCCCTCCACACATAAGAGCTCCGTTAGTCCTCATGACAACCCTGAGGGATGCCTGTTACTGGTCCCATTTTATACAGAAGGAAACGGAAGCTCCGAGAGGTTAAGCAACCTGTCCAGCATCACACAGCCAGTAAGCAGCAGATCCAGGAGTTTAACCAGGTACGCGTTTAACCCCTCGGCTATATGGCCTCTTGCTTTCTCGCTTTATTTTTAACTGTCCTGTTGCATGCAGGTTTAATACGACGTCACCTCAAATCCTTTTGGATGTATGTGGGTGTAAATTACAAATCAATAAGACACAGGCTGCTGTAAGTCCAAGCCAGGGTCTGTCAGGTTGGAGTCAATTAGCAAGCCTGCTGCAGGACCTGCTGGGATTGGATCTATTTGCCTAATTGGCACGGTTTCTCCCAGGGAAGGACAATTAACTCAAATCCCAGAATCCAGACCACCCCTCTGCTTCTGGGCAAGATGTCAGGCATTTAAGCCACGTGAGATTTTACTGTTCATTCATTCACCATTGATCCACACATCCACCCATCCATCTAGCTTTCCAATGATCCAATCCTTGCAAACATCCACAAACTACCCTGCCATCTATTTACCCACCCACCTGCCTATTTACATGCCTGCATACCTATCTATTCACTTAACCATCCACCATCCATCCATCCATCCTCTTACCCAACAATCCACCCACCCATCCATCTATCCACCTACCCATTCTCACACTCATCCATCCATTGAACCACCCAATCCAAGAAACTATTTATGAAATCATTTTGGCTTCTTGCCATCCACTCACTCATTTGCCCACCCACCCATCCATCTATCTGTCTATCCATCTACCTTCTCACCCCATCCATCTGTCTGTCGTTCCACTTGCCCAATAATGTACCACCTATTTGCCATCCTATGCATCTAGCATCCCACTTAGGCATCCACGCATCCATGCATCCATCCATCCATCTTCCTACTGAAACAACCTCCCTTCCTCTTCCTTTGTTTTCATTCTTCTATCAACCTGATCATTCATTTACCTGTCCATCCATTCACACCACTCACTTATACATCTAAAAATCTGCTTTCTTTCTTTCTTTCTTTCTTTCTTTCTTTCTTTCTTTCTTTCTTTCTTTCTTTCTTTCTTTCTTTTTTCTTTCTATCTATCTACCTACTCCCTTCCAGCCAGCCTGCATTTATCAAACACCTACTATGTGCTAGGCCCATGCTAGGTACCAGAGAATCAAAATTAGACAGTCATTGACCTAAAAATTGTGCTGATTTGGGACAAACTCTAAACCCTTAATGGCTCCCACCCCCAGTTCCCAAGGACTTTCCAGGCTCTACATTCTACCCTTGGATTTGGCCCCTCGCTCAGGCTGGCATCCCGGGGACCATCCTGCTGTCTCTGAATCTGGTTTCTCTCTGACTCCAGATAACTCATTTCCCCAGGGTCCCCCTTGGCCCACAGACCTGGCTTCCCCATCACATCAAGCACAGATATGGCTGAGGCACATCCTATCCCGCAGAGGACCCAGTGAATGAGAACTTGAGCCCAGATTCAGCCTCACCCCCACTGTGATCCCATTGCACAGTCTGGAAGGGGGATGCCAGGCATAAACAGACATAACTCCACAGCAAAGGATGGACCCAAACCCTGTCTGGGAGTCAAAGGAGGCTTCCCAAATGAGTGACACCTGGCCCGAACCCAAAACACTGAGTGGGAGACAGCCAGGCTGAAGGAAGGGAACAGGGAAGAAGTAGGAGACAGAGAAAGGGGTTCTAGGCAGAAGGAATAGCTGGTGCAAAGGCTGGCAGTAGAGAAGCACAGCCCCTGCAGGGAGCTGCCTACGGGAGGAAGGCCTAGGAGAAAGAGAATTCCAGACACTGCAAAGAACCTTGAATGCCAGACTGAAGGGCTAAGACCACCCCGAGGGCAGCAGGGAGCCATCGAAGTGGGGCTTGATTCAGTTGCCATTGCATTCTCTCGTGTAACTGATCCATTTTATAGATGAATAAATTGCAGCGTAGGGATCAGAGAAGTGCAGAGGGCTTCCCCAGGCCACACAGCTGTTTAGGAGCAAAGGATCGATTCTACCCCAGGTCTGTTGGCTCCAAAGCCCTAACTCATTTTGAGAGCAGCTGTTGCCTCAGAGGAGCTATTTCCAATTGCCTCCCTTCCAGCTCTGCCTCTGTGGCCCTTGGCGGTGTGGGTGCAGTGACAGAACCCCCAGGGCACATCTCTGCTCAGTGTGTCCCTGCCTGCTCCCTCTCACTCCCTGGGCTCCCTTGCCAACTACGCCTGGCATCTCAGGCAGTGAAGCAGACACAGCTCTGCTGGGGCATTTTCTCATGTGTCGATGTTTCACAGGAGAGTGGCCCAGCAATTTCCCATCATTGTCTCCATGATCAGAGCCTTCATGTCTTCATCATCAATGTCTGCTCATTCCCCACTGCCCCTGACACCCAGAGAGGCGACACAGACAGAGAGCTAGGCCTGAGAGCTTCCGGCATGAGCTGGGGCTCGTGACATAGAAGGGCACAGAAGGGTTACTGACAGCAGGAAGGGCCTGAGAAGGAACAGGACTCAAATGAGGGGACTTTTAGGGTGGAGAAGACACTGGGGAATGGGCCCCTTGAGCTAAATGCAAGGAGACTTGAGCTAAAGGCCAGGAGTTAAGGGAATATCACCCCCCACCCCAGCATCTCCATCATCATGGTGACCGTTTACTGAGCACCGCCTTTATGTCAGGCACTGTGCCAGGCAATGCAATCCAGGATTGCACCTGAGTTTATCTAAGCCTCCTCCAACCCTTGAAAGGATACATCACTGTCCCCATTTTGCAGATAAGCAAACTGGGGCTCGGCGAGGACAAGTTAGTGGGCCAAGGTCCCCTGCATGTTGGTGGGGAAGGCAGACTTTAATTTCTGGGCTCTGTGACCATCAAGGAGCCTTTTGGGAGTCCACCTTCTCAGGTGAGGGCTAGAGCAGGTGGTGGAGTCAAGAAGGGTACAGGGTGTGGGGGCTTCTAAGTCTGAGCGTGGCAGCATGGAATCAGGGAACAGGCACGATCTGATCCGAAGGTGGGAGGCTGGTGCCAGGGAGGCCACCTGACGCCCAGTCCGGTGCTCTTCCACCACAACTGGTGGGTGCCTTTGCACCCTGAGGAGTGTCAGCAAGATGGCACTGCCTGCTCCACGAGGTACACAAAGTAAGTCATGACAGTCACTTCACCTGCCGTGGGCTTTTCTGAGCTTCAGGTAGGGGACAGTGGCAGAGACTTCTTGCCTGTGCAACAGACCATTCTGTGAAGTCGTGGAAGGCTTCTGAGGGGAAGCTGGCACCATCCTGGGAGGGCAGGGCCTTTCTTCCTTATCTGTGACTTTACAGGCCTCCGGGCCAGGCAGAGATGCTTCCGTCACCTGCCCTGAGGGAACCATCCAGACCAGTGTGACATTCAAGGCCTCTGACCCAGCCTGACTGCACCTCCTTCCACCCACGGGGCCAGTCGGCTCACTGTCAGGCCACACTTTCTTGTCACCCAGTGCCAAGCCTTTGCTCTCGGCCATACCCGACTGGAACACCCTCTCTGAAAAGATGGGAGCATGGTAGGCAGGTAGACCAGCAGGAGTGAGGCCCAGGGCAGGAAAGAGGAGTTCCTTGAATGTGCTAGACTCTCCCTTTGCCTCCTTCACCTGCCCAAGCCGCTTTCTCTGCCCAGGATGCCCACCTTCTTTACCAGGACAATTCCTCTTTACCCTTTAAGCCTTAGCTCAGGTCCGTCTTCTTCAGGATGCCTTCCCTGGCCACCACCCTTCTTCCCCAGCTTGGGTTAGATGCCCCCTTCTCGGGGCCGCTCCTTTGCAGGGTACGTCTCATGCCCTTTCCTAGCCTGGTGTTTGGATGGGGGCATGGATCTTGCAATGCCAGCTGCTGAGTGGAACGTGGTGGCTCCTGGAATCCAATAAGACCAGGAGACAGTTTCCCTGGGCACAAGGAGAGGTCATGCCAGATGGAGCAGGTGGCCTCTGCCAGGCCCATGAACACACTGGGCCGGGCCTGCCTCAGAGCTGAGCCACGAGCAGCCTCCCCACACTGCTGGCCATGCCACTCAGCTTGTCCACCTGGGAGACCACAGGACCACTGGCCACAGTTAGGCGCAGCTCCCTGCCCTGCCAGATCAGCCTTCATCTCCCCAGCCCCACAGTGGAGCTCATCCTGACCAGGAATTTTGTGTGTGTGTGTGTGGGGGGGGGTGGCGGCAGCTGCCTGGGGTGGCCCCGGCAGACCCGCTGGGATCAGGCTCAGGAATTCCTGCCCTAATGGAGAAATTGGATCTGGAACCTCATGGTGGATCATCTCACCATGCTGGCACGCATCCTGCTGGGATGGGCTGCTTCCCTGGCAGGGTTAAGATGTGTGGTCCTGATCCTGTCCCTGCTGGCCCCCTCCAGGTGTGCAGCCTTAGTGACCTCATCTGGGACATGGGGGCACCAAACAAGCCTTACAGGGATGGATGCAGAGCTCTCAGCACAAGGCCTGGCACTGTCGGCTTAGCTAGGTGAGGTTAGCACCCCAGTTTTTAGCACTTCTCATTACCTGGAGACCAACGGGACTGAGAGCAGCTGTTAGAGAAACCTCTGGGGTGGGGTGGGAAGGGCAGCTGCATTTGAACAGGGGTTATAATTATAATCCTGAGTTCTAGCTCCTGAGTACCTATGTGCCAGGCTCTGCGCCAGCTACTTCTCATAGGTGATGCCATCTCTTCCCCATTTAACAGATGAGGAAACTGAGGCTCAGAGAAGGGCAGTGACGTGCCTGGGGTCACCAGGGAGTTGGTGGCAGCCCTGGGATTCTGAGCGCCATCTGGGGCTTTCCGCTGCTTCCCATCGAAGCTCAGAAAATCCCTCGTGCTGGGCCTGGCAGGGAGCATTAACTTGGCCTTATTTAAAGTTGCAATTATCTGTCCCATTTCCCGCTGGTTACGACTGAGCTCTCTGGGGAAGCACAAAGACCCTGATGGAGGCTGCCATGAACGGGGAGTTTTTAAGGACTCCTCCCTGAGCCTGTGAGGATGTGTGCTCTCTTTCCATACCTGAGCCTCTCACTCTTCTGTCTCTGCCCCAAGGAGCTGATGAAGTCAGCACAGGGGGGATTGGGAGGGGCTTCCCCAGGGTGGACAGACTGCTGTCAGTCCTGCAGAGGCTGTGAAGGGGTCATACCAGGGCCTGAGGCATGAATATAGCACCCAATGTGGCTATGGGAAGACGGAGGCAGCCTGGAGTTTGATCCAAGATTCATGGTGAGGTAGCAGTGTGTGGGGCTTAAAATTCAGCGACACAGACCTAGAGACGGGCCCCCAAAAGTTCTCTGAGATGGAAAGATGGAACTGGGGAAGGGAGGGCCCAGAGGATTGAGCAGAGAGTGACAGAGCCCACAGGAGTGCAACCCGAGTCCCGTTCTACAGACGAAAAGCCTCAGAAAGGAAGGTATGGACCCAGGCTGAGTGTCGGGCACTCAGTGGTGTGGCCAGAATCAGTGCCCAGAGTGTCTGGCCCCCAGTTTCCCCCTTCCCACCGGGACACAGAATTCTTCGGGCATACACCCACTCCCCTGTGCCCCACATAGTCCTCAACACCCTGCCCACCTCCCCTCCTCCAATTTCAACACACTCCCTAACTGAGCACCTACTGTGCGCCCGCCACGGCCGCAGCCCCTGCCTGGAGGAACCCACAGCCTGGCGAGAATGACACGGAGCAAGCACTTCTGGTTCTTGCTGTGACAGCAAGGAGCGTATGCTGGGTGGTGGGACGAGGGCGGGCAGGAGTGCAAGAGCCTGGCGGTGGAACCCGGGTGTGGGGTCCAAGTGCCAGGGAAGCAGCAGATCCATGGCGTACCCCAGGGAGCTGAGAGGGTGGGCTCAGCAGTCAGATCTACATTTGAAGTCCAGTTCCTAACCCAGTGACCTTAGGCAAGCCACTTCCTTCCCTTTCTGAGCCGCGGAATGGGAATTGCATTAGCACTCGCCTTGCAGGTGGCTGCGACAATGAGGCCATGCGTGGAAAGCACTCAGCCCAGTGCCTGGCTATAGTAAGTGCTCGGTCAAATATTGGCTGTCGTTGCTGCAACTCAGATTTCTACACAACTTGGCACACAGCAGTCGCTCAATAAATGGAAGTTATGGTAATGTTACTATCATAAACATTAGCTAGGCCCCTCTGGTCAAGGAGAAGACAGACTCAGGCTTTCTTGTTTGTTGGAAATAGAACTGTGTTTCCCCCACAAAAAACGTCTACCTCCCAATTCCCAGAACCCGGTACCTTACACAGCAAAAGGGACTTTGCAAATGAGATTAAGGATTTGGAGATGGCGGAGGTTATCCTGGATGATCAGTGGGCCCACGGTAACTGCGTGGGTCCTTATATGAGACAGGCAGAGTGGGTGCGAGTTAGAGAGAAGCAAGGCTGGGAGCAGGGGCTGCAGCGATGACTCTGAAGATGGAGGGAGAGGCTATAAGCCAAAGAGTGCAGGCAGCCTCTCGCAGCTGGAAAAAGGCAAGGAAATGGGTTCTCCCCTACGGCCTCTGGAGGGAAGGCAGTCCCACTGACAACCTCAGCCCAGTGAGACCTGTTTCCAACTCCTGACCTCCAGGACTATGAGAGGACATATTTGTGTTGATTTAAGCCACTGAGGTGTAGTAATTTGTTATAGCAGCAATAAGAAACTAATATATGCTCCTTAATCAAGTGGTTCCCCCCCCTGCCCACACCAGCCACTGCTCCACCCTCAAGAACCCACACTCACTCCCACCGCTGAGTAAAAGCCCAGCCCCTCCACTGAGAGGGGGCAGTGGTGTGGGGTGAGGGGCTGGGGGTTCACAGCTGTGGTTGAGGATGACCCTCCCCGCCAGCTTTTCTAGTCCTGTCTGCCTGTGTGCGTGTGTCTTGGAAAGGCTTGGGGCTGTGGCAGGGCAGGTGCTGAGCTCATGGACTGGGCATCGGTGGGCCCAGTAACAGTCTCTGCTCTGGATGGATGGGAGAGCCGAGTGCGAGTGGGCTATTCCTGGGGCTACTGTCTATCTAGTGCTTATCATGTGCCAAGGCGTGCCCAGGACCCAATCTCCCCAAAGCCGGGGAACTATTATCAGCCCCATTTTACAGAAGAAGAAACTGAGGCCCAGAGAAGTGACCTAATTTGTCCAAGGCCATCCAGCAGAATGTGCTCTGGCGTCTGCTTGCACAGGCCCAGGCACAGGCAGCTCTGGCCCTCCCTGGGTGCCCTGTCCACTCCCAGGCCACTCAATCTGACATGCTTACTAGGCAGTGGACCTCTACTGCACGCTGGGACACGGAACCTAGGACTACAACCTACCCCAGCACTCTCTGGGCCTCGGGGGTACGAGTGGTCCCCCCGTCTGCCTCACAGAGGTCTGCACGGGAGCTGAGATCATAGGTACAGAAGGATCCTGCAGAGAGCTGGACCCCTGGGGAAGGAAGAGACACTGAGAATCACAGCACTCCTAGATGGATGCCAGCCCTTCCTCATGGCAAGCAGCTGTGGCCTGTGCAAAGCAGTCTCCCATGTGACCTCATGCGGGCTTCCTACAGCTCGCCATCACATTCTCATTCCACAGAAAATAACCATAATGAGAACGATTATGAGAATGGCCATTCGTGGAGCCCCCACCCATGCCAGGCACCAAGCTAAGAGCTTACTGATGTCCTCTCAGTCCTTCCACACATCCCCAAGGAGGAAATGCCTAAATCAGCCCCTTTCCAAATAGCACACTGGGGCTCAGAAGCCCGCTCATGCCCCACTCCCGTGGCCTCTGCCAGTATCCTCGCTGCATGGAGGAGGAAATGGGCCCAGAGGCGGATGGGAACAGGCCCCAGGCCCCTAGATGAGTCTGCCTTCCTGTCGGCCACATGGCATCCCTCATGTGACATCCTTGGGAGGTGGGGGCTCCAGCTGAAGGCTCTGGGGATCTGGGGGTGGATGTGCCCAGAGTCTGCCCAGTGGGATGGCATATGGCTCTAAATCCATCTTCTCCTGCCACTGGTGGGACCCCAAGACCCTGGATATCAAGACCTGGGAGCTGGGAAGCCAGAATTAGGGGTCTCCAATGGCCCAGTTGGTGCTATCGGGGACCAACTGCCTATACCCTAGCCCCTCCTAGGAGACGTTTGCCTCAGATGACTTCCTGGTGGCTTCGGTGCCAGGCTTGGAGGAGGGAAGAGGCGGCAGGCTGGGCGTCTCTGCCACAGCAGGCTTCAGAGCCCCGCGCGGAATCCCAATTGAGCTATTTTTAATGTGCTTCAATTTTCATTTTCTTTTATTGGAAAACACAGATGGTGACTTGCTGCCCCTCACACACACTGAGCAAGGCGCTGACAGGGAGAGCAGTGTGCAGCTAACATATGTACGCCCCTCCCACGCCTGTGGAGCTGGAGCCAGCAACCAAATCCCGAGGCGGCTCCATACCTCAGTTTCCCCAGCTGTAAAATGGGGTTGGCTGAGGCGGCCCCCAAAGCCCCTGCCAGCTCCACAGTCTATGAGGGTCTGGGCTAGAGCAGGGGAGGAGGCTGCAACTGGACATTGGCAGCAAAAGGAGTCCTGTGTAAGGGGCACCGTTGCCAGGGCAAAAGAGGTACGGGGGTGAGTAGGGGAAGGGCAATTGTTGGCTGTGGGAAATTATCTTAGTGACACTTCCACCCACACTTTGAGGTTTTTCTCATTTAACAGATGAGGAAATTGAAGCTCCGAAATGAGGTGCCCTGCCCAAGAGCCCAGCGGCTGGGGCGAGGCAGAGTTGGGCGACAACACAGGTCTGTGAGAACACACCTCCAGTTCTCATTCTCACCCCTCTCCACATTGCTTCCATCCAGATGCTCTGTTCTTTATTTTTCTCATTATAAAAGCAATACATGCTCATTAAAGACAATTTGGAAAACGTAGAAAAGTCAAAAGGAACTATAAAGTATAAAATAATAATCACCTCCCCCCTTTCGTCCCCTCTACCCCTACAAAACCACTGCCAACATCTTGGCATGTTCTTTCCACTCTTGGTTTTTTTCTTTGCATAATTTGTGATGCTTTTAACATCGCTTGGTGGTGGCATAGGGTAGCAGCTGGCTGTGCATCACAATGGACTAGGGTGCCTTTTAAAAACACCACTGCTGGCTGTCCCTTACCCCATGAGACGGAAAGAATTAGAATCTTAGGAGCTGGCCGGCAGTTGGTGCCTGGGAATCTATATTTTCAACAAACTTCTCAGGTGATGCTGAGGCTTCTGGATTAGCCCATAGACCTGGGCTTGGCAAGACCACAGGCACCAGAAACAGCTGCAGCCAGCTGGCTCAACCATGTTCTGAGCTGTGTGGCCTTGGGTGAGTGAATTCACTTTTCTGAGCTGCAGTTTCCTCATCTGGAAAAGTAAGAACTTCCTTTGCAGGGTGGTGGCAAAGATGAGAGAAAATGGCCAAATAGGATCTAACACCCACCCCAGACATTCCACCCTCCCAAGGCTGTCATAACTGTCCCAAAGGCACCATCATAAGGGTCCTAAGGCCACTTTCCTAGGGTGCAGCTGGTACAGTGGTGAGACCCCGGGAGGAGAGAAAAATGGGTTGTAACAGGGAAGTGACCACCACAGACCCTGCGGTATGTCCGGCTGGCCTGACGTCCATCATTCTCATCCTCCCCAGTTATGTCAGCTCTCCTGATCATGGCGCATGTGTGAACCACAGACCCATGCCAGCCCCCCTGTGGCCAGGGAGACAGGAGGCAGGTTCTTGGGAACTCGGGCTTTGGGAAGGGTGGGAAGCCACTCCCGAAGACAGGGATGAAGCCACCTGGATCCAGGCAAGAGGGATACAAATGGGGCAGGAGGCGCTTTGAGAAGCAAAAGCAAAAGCACGACAGATGCTGATTAAGATCCTGCCTTTGCCTCCCCACGGTGTCCCTTTGTACATCACAACTCCGGCCCTGTCACTCCCGGATTGTCAGTGGCTCCCCACTACCCACAGGTGAGGGTCCAAAGGAGACTGGTGGTCATTTCCACCAACACTTACTGAGAACCTACTATGTGCCAGGCTTCTGGACTCAATCTCCTGACTTTCCCAACCCCTCTCCTACCTGCCCCTCCTACTCCATACACAGGCCACTTCTGTCCTTAAAAGCCAGGCCCCTCTCCGCCAAGCCCGGAATTGATCTTAGCCAGAAATCTCCCGCAGCCTACCCTACCTGCCAAAAGTCTGCTCAGCCCTCACGGTTTGGCTCAAAAGTCACCTCTTGGGCTCCTTCAGCCCCCTTTCTGTGTGTCCTCATCCCTCCACCCACCCTGAGACATAATTGTTTCTGAGTGCCCCAACCCCACCAAACTGTGGGGTCTAGGAGGGTCAGATTACGCTGTTTGCATAAACCAAGCATGAACTTCTCTAAGTCTCAAGTTTTCTTAGCTGTAAAATGGGTGGGCTGTGTTATTTGTCTCACCTGCCTCAGCAGTTTGGCATCTATAGCAAATTAGACATTGTGGATGCATTTTGACAACTGTAAAGTGCATAAGCCTTAGGTTGATGAGCAGAGAGTGTGTTGCATGTCGGATTTGGGGCAGACCCGTGAGGTCCCCCCAACACAGACACACAGACACACACACACACACACACACACACACACACACACACACACACACACACAAACATGTCTGCTGTCAGCTGGGCCCAAAGTCTGGCTTTGCAGGCTGTGGGCTCCAGGAGCAACCAGGCAAGTGTTGTGGTGGAGAACGGCCCCTCCATAAGATGCTACTGTCATCAAGAAAGGTATGCTGCCAATTGCCCGTGTGAGAACATTGCCCACACCTCTAAAGCGAGTCACAGAACACAATGGGGGCAGGGGTGGGGGTGGGAATCAAAGGCTCAGAAATACAGAAGGGTAGCCCAAGGCAGGGGCATGGAGGATATGGCTGGCATGGCCAGGGACCAAAACTCCTCAAGATGACAGTGCAATGCTTCTTAGGCAAGGCACTTTCCCCTTCATCTTCTACTGTATTTCTCACAACAATCCTGCCACATTCATTCATTCATTCATTCATCAGACCTTCACTGTGCAATATGCTGACCCTGGGCTGAAGGTCCAGCTCCGGGGCAATGCAGATAATGGGGACAGGGACATGAAGGGCTTGGGGCAGACAGACCACCATTAAGTGCAATAAAAGGTAACAGGTCCCACAGCTGAGGGGTGCATGGCACAAGAGGGCACACAGAAACAGGCAAGCCTCGGGATCGTCATCTTACAGGTGACATCACCGTGGTTCAAGGAGGCCAAGGGTTTTGCTGAAGGCCTGCAGTGACTGTGCGGTGCCTCTTTAAGACACCTCGTGGCAGGTGAGGACTCGAGGTGGGAAAATAATGGGAAAAACTTCCAAGCAGAAAAAAGAGCAAGTGCAAAGGCCCTGAGGAGAAAATGTTCATGATCTGATTCAATTTTCCGGTGTGTTCATTGGCTAACGATGGGATGGGCACCCCAATGTCCTACTCTGTGCATACCCCAGAGCCCCACTCAAGAGGAGGCACCCATCAAATGAGTGCTGGCCACCACTGGATGCCCAGGCCTTGATGCAAGGACGGCCTGGTGCCCTCATGAGGCGCTGCCAGTCTCCCCGCCCTCGTCCAGCTGCCTAGGAAGGCCCCTCCTAGGAGAAACTGCCTCCTCTATCGATTCACACGATCCTCCTTGGCCCTCTCAGCCTCTTCAAGATGGGATCCTAGATATCTGGTGGGGTGCTTTGCAGCTCTCCAGGGCCATCCCCCAACTTTTGGGATTCCACATACCTAAAAAACAATAGCTTACACACAGTGAGCGCAGTCTGGTTTTTTGTAACGTCAGGATCCCCATTACACAGATGAGAACACTGAAGCTCAGAGTAATGACAACATTTGTTCAGGGTCCCACAGCTGGGAAGTAAAAGAAAAAGGATTTGGATTCACATCTGACTGCAGTCTGCTCGTCGCTTCCCTTCTAGGATGCCTTCAGCTCTCTTTCCCATCTAGTCCAATCTTATCTTTTACGGGCTGCTGCTTTTGGGAGACCCTCTCTGCATGTGGGTCAGCAGGGTCTCCCCAGGGAGGCTGGGGTCTCCTGGGGGGCAGGGCTCTCAGCACAGAGAGAATGACCTGACCCCTGTGCACCTTCAGGCCCTGCCCCAGGCATCCACCTATCACCCCCAGCACGGAGAAGGTTCTCCCTTCACTCTCCAACCTCACCCCCTGCCATTATCCTGAATTCTAAAAACAGTTTTTAAGTGAAAAAAGTATATGTTATTATGAGACATTAGAGAAGAGCATAAAGCGAAAAGTCAAAGCTTTTTCCAGAAGCAGTCACAATTAGATATCATTTAGCCATTGCCCAGTGCATAAAATGTATATAGAGAGGCATGAATGCATATTTATCCCTTTGAAAGTCACAAATGGAATCATACTCGACGTGCTGTTTGTAACCTGCTCTTGACATATCATAGGTGTCTCTGACCCTGGGACAGAAGGTTCTGGTGCGTTCTTCCTGCAGGCAGCTTGGTAACCAAGCGTGGGACAGCTTCCTCATGTTTAAGATGCTTGCAGGTGGCCCCTCTCCACTCACCCCTCAGGGTGTCTGTGAGGAGAAACTGAGGCCGCAGGTGCTGGGTTCCCGGCCTCGTCTAGGGCAGGCTCTCAGGAACGGTGAATGGAGGGGCACGGAGTCGCTGGTCGGGGCCAGAGCGTGTCCGTGGACTAGAGAATATCCTGCTCTCGCCTCTTCCTACAGGCCTGTCTCCCAGGCCCTCCACTCCGGCTGCCAGACTTCTTCCCCACACCTCATAAATCTGCAGGCGGCCAGGTCTGTGCAGCCCCGCCGGACGCCCTCCAGAGACTCCCAGATAAAGCCGAGAACTGGAGAAGGCAGGGGGGCTTGGGTCTCTGGGACCCATTCAGCACCTCGGACCCCGGGCCCTGACCTGACTGGGCCTTGCCCTGGGGTCCTGGGGGGTCAGTCTGACTGAAGGCTCCCTGCGCCAGTCCAGCCGCCCAGCTGAGCTTCCTGCCTCCCCGCCGGACCTCTCCGCCGCCCATCCATCCCGAAACCACAGCCGCACAGACCTTCCCAAACACCCCTTTTATCATGTCACTCCCTGCTTGTGGCCTGCTGGTGGCTCCCCAGTGCCTGTGGGAGAAAGCACAAACTTCTTCCCCCGGAATTCCTCAGCTAGTCTCACAATCCCTTCCAGCCTGATGTCCCCCCAGTTCCAGCCCACTGTTGTGCTGGTTTGGCCCTTTTACCATGTCCCCACCTCCCCACTTCACCTGAGTTCACGTAGGGAACATCCATGTGTCACCCTGGGCACATCGCCTTATGCTCTTAACACACATAGTGCTTGTACCAGGCTCAGTTGGAAGCATTTACATGTATTACCTTATTTAACCTTCTTCACACTCCTTTGAGATAGGCACTGTATTATCCCCATTTTACAGATGAGAAAACTAAGGCACAGGGCAGTGAAGTAACTGTCCAAGATCATGTGACCAGCCAGGGGCAGAACTAATTGAACCCAATGCATCTAGCTTCTCCAGGAAGCCTTCTCAAAGCTAGTGAGATGGCTGTTCTGTCCGCCTTGTGTCATTCCTCTAACAACAAGGACTCAGAGATTCACCCTGAGGGCACTAGGCTGGGGCTTGGAGGGAGATGAGAGACCACTGGGACAGGTGGACCTTCCTGAGGCTCCGGTTCTTCCCACAGATGATAGCTTGGCTGCAGGTAGCCTCCTGCCCATTCAATGTGGGCGTCCCCTCTCCTGCAACCATCTAAAAGTATTTTTTAAAAACACTGTGAAAGTGACTGAACATGAATGTGGGGAAGGCAGATCAGTGCAGTGAAAGGAGAGCCGAGCTGTGTAGCTTCCACGTACCTTGGACAAGTCCTTTCCCCTCACTGGGCCTGTTTTCTCAAGGGGGTGGCGAGAATTGATGGGACTTGACACTGCATTCTATAATATCACACAGTGTGAAAGCTGCCCTTTCTCAATTCTCTTCAAGCTCCTGATCCTTCAAAGAGAAGTCTTCACCTCTCTGAAACACGCTGCAGGCAAGTGAGCCTCAGGCTCAGGGCCTCTGGAGCTCAGCTCCTCACCTCACCTGCAGGCCTCTCACTTCCACTTTAGCGCCTGCAGGGGCCTCTCTCCTCTCACACACAGCAAACAGGGCAGTGCGGGGGAAATCCCTCTCCATGAGCAACCTTGGCCAGTGAGGGCGGTGGCAATGCTGAGGCCAATCTCCATGGGGCCCCACACGAGGTCCCCAGGTGCCCACAGCAGGAAGCCGCTCCTGTAGCCTACCCTTACTCACCATGCTCCTCTGGTCCCCTAAACCCTGTCACAGGCTCCCCTCCATCCTGCAGGAGCCCAGGTGAGAGAGGATGCACCAGCCTTGAGCTGAGCCCTCATCAGCCTGTCCAGTTTCAGCTATATTTACAGTTACAGTTACCTTCTGTTTGTGTCAAGAGATGTTGGTGTTTTATTTATGGCAGGGGTATGGATTTTCCTTAATACTTCACTGTCATTCTCCCTCATCCGCAGTTTCGCTTTCTGCGGTTTTGGTTACCTGCGGTCAGCCACGGTCTGAAAGTACTAAATGGAAAATTCCAGAAATAAACGATAAGTAAGTTTTAAATTGAGCCACATTCAGAGTTGTGTGATGAAATCTCGCACCGTTCAGCTCCATCCTGCCCAGGATGTGAATCATCCCTTTTTACAGCACATATATGCGGTATAAGATACGCCCCCCCCCCCATTAATCACTTAAGTAGCCACATCGGTTATCAGGTCGACTATCTCTGTACGGCAGCGCTTGTGTTCAAGTCACCCTTATTTTACTTAATAATGACCCCAAAGCCATTCACATAACTTTTATTATAGCATGTTGTTACAACAGTTCTATTTTTATTATTAGTTACTGCTGTTAATCTCTTGCTGTGCCTAATTTATCAATTAAGCTTTATCATAGGTATGGCCATAGTATATAGAGGGTTTGGTACTATGCACGGTTTCGGGCTTCCACTGAGGGTCTTGGAACATGTCCCCCCGTGGATAAGGGAGGACCTATTGTACTCCAGTAAATAGAAAAGCGAGTCATTTCAAGAACAACAGAGAGAACACGCTCTAGACTGACAACTGGAACCACAGGACAAAAGGTTTCTGAGTCCCTTCAAAGCCCTGACATTCTAGTTTGGTTTGGGGACATTCTGGTTTGGTTTGGGGACATTCTTGCTATCTTTGTGGATTGAAAGTGCTTTCTGGCTGACCTGTCTTTCTCCTGGAGTGGCCATAGAAGGTCCAATACCATTGGGATGCCCCCTGAGGAGCCCACAGATGCCCTGGCATAGAGTGTGTCAGGCCCAGGATTAGGGTCTTGGAGTGGCCTGGAGCCTCTAGGGGCCCAGCGCCCGCCCTAAGCTGTGTCTTAGGCCCGTGTAAGGGCGAAGCCGGGGTTGGGGAGCGGGCTCTAAGTCTTTCCCCTCGCTCTCCCAATCCCAGCACCCTCTGGGCTCGAGGAAGAGGTTTTGGGAAGGCCCCTTCACCACATCTGGAGCTCATTACGCCGAGAAGCTGGAGAGGCTGAGGATATAAATGGGTCCAGCAAGGGTTTAGATAAATACAGGGATGATAGATCCGCACCAGGTTATTGAGGGGAAGTGAAAGGATGTTCGGGGAAGATCCTTAACCTTGTCAAGCTCCCCCAACAAACTGTCCCCGGGGGGCCTGTCTACTCAGCAGCCTCATCTCCTGCCTCTCCCCCACACGCAGCCCAAGTGTAGCCAAAGGCGGACACGGCTCCCTCTCAGGATGCCAAGCTTTTGCCTGTGCCGATCCTGCTGCCTGCTATGCCCTTTCCTTCCCCTTTCCCTCGGCTCAGGGAAACCTTCCCTGACCACCCAGGGAAGGGGTGGCACTGGAGCTCCCTTCACCAGGACTGGGACTGACTGATTTGTATGTCTGCCGAACCCGCTCGAATTGGCCACAAGAGCCTAGTGGAGGCCCGGGGTGTAGTAATTACATAACAAGAGTAGTGACCAGGATGTGTGCCAGGCATTTCCCATGTACTGACTCATTTAATCCCCACAACAATCCAGTGAGGCAGGTCCTCTGATCATCCCCATTTTAGAGACGAGGAACCTGAAGCTCAGAGAGGTGAAGGAACTTGCGCAGGGTCACACAGCCTGGAAGTAGGGAAGCTAGGATGCAAACGCAGGGCTGCCAGACTTTGGAGCACATGCCCTCTCTTCCATACCACGATGCCTCACCCAGTAGCGGGTGCAAAAAGACCGTTGACTGGAAGAATGAATGAAAACAAAATATCAGCCTAGATCCAACTCCATCAGGCCCTTTTCAGAAGCTCTTACTGGAACGGCGGGGGTGTGTATTTCCCTTGTACATTGTGTCTACCCGATAGGAGTGTTGCACAGTGATTTTTCTGTCTACACAAGCCATAAAGACAGCCATAAATAACATCTGTAGAGTGCCTCAGACATGACACGGAACATTCGTCATGCTTAAGCCTCCTAGTAACCCTGCATGGGGTTTCATTTGACAGACGAGGAAACTGAGGCCAAGAGACGAGAAACTCACCCACCCCAGGCCATGGAGCTAGTGGTCAGTCAGGTTCCAAAGCCTGTGGGTGGGGCCACTGCCCACAGGGTGGAATTCCAGACCAGTGCCGGATTTGGGGGAAAGCTGGCCTTGGCTTTCTCGTCTCTATGATGGGGACAATGACCCCAGTTCATTCTCCTCTTCACTGGAGCCTTGTCACTCTGTGACAAAGAAGTGGCCCTGACGCTCAGTGACTCAGAAAGGAGCTGAGCAGTGACAGCCACTCCTGCCTTTCTGTGTAGCAGGCACACACACCTTATCACATGCATCCTTCTAGGCAACTGTTCTTGATCTTGTTCTTCCTTCCTTTGTACATGGGGCTAAGCATCTGGCTGAAGGTGGGGACGTGGCAGAACCAGAATCTGAATCCAGGTCAACACGTGTCTCTGCACAGCAGAGGCGTGGAACCTTCTGGAAATGTATGAAGGTAAGGAAGGTGAGCACTGTCAGCAGGCTGAGGACAGCTCCCCGCTCAGGCTGCACCGAGACCTGGGAGAGACAGCAGAGAATGTGCCGGAAGTCGGCTCATGTGGCCAAAATGCTGATGTGGGCTTGGGCCTGGGTGAGGGCCTGTCTGTGCAGGGAACAGTGGAGATAACAGGGATCCTGTTACAGCATGGGGACACTTCCCGGCAGGTGAGCACACCTCAGTACTCCTCCCTCCAGGTGCCCCATCAGCCCTGAGTGCAGGAAGCAAATGGGGCGTGGCCCGCAGGTTAGATCTTGGCCCCATCTGGCCTGGCATCTTACTGGCTCACTTACTGTGTGACCCTGGGCAGACCCTGTCCACTCTCTGGGCTTCTGCTTCTCCACTAGCAAATGAAGGGCTTGGACTAGACCAGAGTTTCCTCAAACTTCAGTCATTCCTGAACTATTTTTAGAACTTTAACCGTGTAACAACCACGTGAACTATACTTTTTCATTGATGCACCTATTTTTTTCTGAAATAAATTCGTTAGTAAAGGAAAAATCAGGTGACTACTATAACTAGAAGAAAGCCAGCACTGATTCCTACAACCAGAAGCGGTTAAGAACATGGGCTGTGGAGCCAGCTGCCTGAATTCATAATCCTTGCTCTGACACTCACTGTGTGACCTCGGGCAAGTCACTTAACCTCTCTGTGCCTCAGCTTCCTCATCTGTAGGACGACAATAATCATAGTGCTTATATCATAAAGTTGTTATGAGGATGAAAGGAGTTAACACTGCAAAGCAGTGACACTTAGTAAGTGCTGGGTATGTGTTTGCTAAATAAAAATAAAAATACATAAACAACACACAATGAAAGCAAGATGGTGCCCTAGTATTCCAGCTCCCTCGTAGGGTCTGAGTCTGAGGCCTGCTTTTCCTTATTGAAAAGGGAGATTAGGGGCTGTCAGTGAGGTGTTAGAGACATGTTGGCAGGAAACAGAGACTTTCTCCGTGAGTAATCAGCAGGCGTGGAGGAGAAAGCAAGGGGAACTTCCTTACCGTGTGATTCAGTGTATTTAATGCCATTTCCGTGTTCTTCCCCGTGTCTGCTCTGTCAGACACCCTGGTAAACATAGGACTAAAGCACGTCTGAATTCTGGCTCTGATGATCTGGGACTCCAGGAAGAGAAAAGAGCAAACCTCTGATGCCACGGAAGGGTCTGGGCCACAGCCCCCGCTCTGCCCACGTCCCTTCTCCTGCCCCTGGCCTGCTGAAAATCCTGTACTGGCCTCCCCCTGCCCTGGATTTTCTTGGTCAACCCCAATTTAAACTATCCCACTCCATTTCTTCTCAGAGAGAGGTGGTACACGGTAGAAGTTAAGAGTAAGGATTCAGGACCTTAAATTCCATTTCTGATCTGCCCTGTGCAAGCCGCCTCCCTGCTCTGGTCCATTTCCTCATCTGCCAATGAAGGATACAACTACCCACCTCAAAGGGGGGTTGGAGGGGGGGCGGTTGTCAACACAATCATGCAGGTTAAGGGCTTAGCACAGCTCTGGGCACATAGCTAGCACTCAATAAACAGCAGTTGTTATAAATAAAATATAAAGTCGAGGAAAAAGTCTTTTGTCAAACCATGTGTCTTGGTGACAGTAATTGTAGCACTTCATGCAGTCTCTCCTCAGACCCATCCTTCTGTCTGTCTGTCTTTCTGAGTGTCCAATGAGGCAAGGACCAGCTGATTCATCTGAGCACCCTCAGCCTCTGGTGTAGGGCTGGAACCCAAAGGAGGCCCAGCTGAGTTCATTGGACGAATGAATGACGTAATAGCTCAAGTGGCCCTGAGCTACCGTGGGGTGGGGGCCTTGTCCTTCCCTTCTCCATGTTGGGCCCCATATGCCCTCAGCTTCTATTTCACTTTCCTCCAAGAGGAACTGGGAGGGAAAGCTTTCCTCGGTGGGAGCTGACGTCATGCCAGGATCTCTGACGTCAGACAACGAAAAAATACTCTGACGTCAGACAACGAAAAAATACCTGCAGAAATGAGCACCTTGGTCTAAACTGCTTGGTTCACTCCCAGGTCTCTGCTGGATGTTTATGTGTCCAGCCCTGGGCTAGGTAGTGTGAGGAGAGGACGCCACAGGAAATGCACATCCCAGTCCCGCCCTCCATTCCCCTTTTTCTAGAGCACCGATATGTGCTGGGACCCACCAAAGTCACAAGTACTAAGGGATGGGACAGGCCCTGAGGACACGGGGCTCATAGACGAGAGACCCCATGACATGTGTAGCCCACCCTATTGGTTTTCATAAAATACTATATACTCTGCTATTTCTAGAAAGAATTGGAGGGAAGTTTAAAATTTAAATATATATAAATTTATTTTTATATAAATAATAAATTTGAATTACATGTATATAAAAAGAGCACCCAGAAAGCCCTTAGAGGTAAGGGAAAGAGAACTGTTCCACGAATCTGGGAGGAGATCACAACTAATCAGGAAACAATGTTTGCTCTGAGCTTCCCAGTAGCCAAAGTGAGAACAGAAGTAGGTCGAGAGGAGGAAGATGAAGAGAAATAAGAACAACCGTCAAAACTTCCTGAGTGCTTACTCCGTGCCAGGCATTAAGAGCTTCATGTGTGGAAACATGTTGAATGTTCACAGTAACCCAGTGAAGTAGAGAAGATTTCTTTTCCTCATTTTACAGATAGGGAAACTGAGGCAAGAGATGATAAGTAATTTGCTCAAGCGGCTAGCAAACAGTAGAGCCGGGATTTGACCTGGGAAATCTGGCTCTAAGTCAGAGTCACACGTAACAATCCTGCTATTCTGCCAGCCCCTTTGCCTGTGCTTTCTCATTGGATTTGCATAACTCTCCCAGCTGGGCGTTACTCTCTTTATTTGCCAAATGATTTGCACAGAGAGGTGAAGCAACTTGCCCAAAGGTCCACAGTGCGCCAGCAGCAGACAGGGCCTGCCCTATTTTACTGTCCTTCCCCTTTAGCAGACTAGCTCAGCTCCAAAGCATCACAGGTTCTAGAGCTCACATCACTGACAAAAGGACACACAGAGGTCATTCCAGGTGGGGACAGGTCATGCCTGAGTGGCAGTGGAATTCCACAGGCTGCCCCTGCTGACGGGTCCCTGATGACGAGGGTCTGGCAATGCCAGCTCACAGGCCACAGGCCACTCCAAGGTGTTTGCTTTGCTCCCCGGGGTGGGTGGGTGAGTCATCTCAGAGCCCCACGCCTTGCCCAAGGCAGCTGGGATTTGGGGGCGGTCTCAATTTGAGCTACCAGGACAGCAAACGGCCCCTAGCACAGCCTGGTCAGTCCAGGGTTCACAGACCCTGACAGAGTCTGACCACAGTCAAGTCACCTCATCAGATGCAGGGAGGCAGGGGCAATACCAAGGACTAAATAACATCATTCAGTAAACGCACTTAGCACAGTGTCTGGCACATAGAAAGTACTTAATAAATTTTAGCAATTATTAATACAACTAATCTGGCCTGCGCCTGTGGTCCATAGCCGCTCCACCCAGGATGGATAGACACAAGGCTGCCTTACTAGGGCCCAGCCCAGTGACTGAGGTTGGAGTAAAAGACAGTCCTGTCCCAACCACCACTCTCTGCCTAGGTTTCTGATATGAAGCAGCTGGGGCAGAAACACAAGTTCTAATCCCAGCCCTGCCTCTGGCTGTGGGTCTGGGAACAGCCAATCCTCCTCCTGTCTGGGCCTCAGTTTCCCCTTGTACAAACTAAGAGGCTCGGACTGAGGGGCTTGCTTGCTCTGACCAGTGGTCACTTCATCCTTTATTTCATCTGACTTGGCAACACCCCCTAGGAGAGAGGGAGGGCCAGACAGAACCCCCTTCCAGAAATGAGAAAAATAGTGCTGAGAAAGGAAGGGATTTATACCCCAAGGCTGTTGTAGATCAGAAGGGTGCAGTGGGGAGTGTGTGGATGTGGCCTCAGGCTAAGCTGGGTTTGGATCCCAGCTCCTCCACTCCCTGGCTGAAGGTCATGATAACACCTGCCTGACCTGACTTCTCCATCCTCAAGGGTGGGAGTGAGACCCCCTTGCAGGAGGCAGTCAGGGTGAGGAGGAGCATGGCCGGAGGGGCTAGCTCAGTGCATGGTCCACGGTAGGAGGCTTTGTGATTCTTTACAAAAGGCCAATTTCACCACCTCTCCTGCAGAACACTCTGGAAAGGCTGACTTCCTGTTGCTCCAAATATGAAGACATACAGGGTAGGGCTTGACCAGAAGCCCACAGGCCTCTCTGGCTTCATCCCACCCCTCTCCCTCTACACCTCTCAGGTTCAGCCACTCCAGGTCCTTTCAGCCACTAGGAATCCACACTCCTGCTGGGTCTTTGCCTAAGCTGTTCCCACTCATTGTGCACCCACCCTTCCCTTTGAGCCAGGTCAGCTCCCAGCTCATCTTTCAGGCTATATTCTTATGTTGCTTCCTCCAGGAAGCCTTCCCTGGCCTCCCTATCAGATCCAATCCTTCCTGACGTCTTCTGAAGGAGTTGTCTAAGATGCAGTTGTCCCTTGTCTCTGAGGTTGTTTGATGACTGACCACTCTGCCACCAGGCTCTAAGTTCCTTGAGGGCAGACATCTTGCTGGTCTTCCCGCTGCCGCAGCCTGGCTCCTGGGTCCAGGGCCTGGCCCACAGCACGCAGTGGGTCATTATTTGATTTTGATCAGCACAGAGCTGATCGCTGTGTGGTTGGAGATCTTTCTCACCAAGCTTTAGTGGCATAAAGAGAAGTTAAACCGATCCCACTGTGTTCCCACTTTGCAGGCTAATTGTGGAATGTGGAAGTACGTGGGGAGACATGCTTTGAAAGGTAAGCTGGAGATGGTCACAGAAACCAGCTGAGCGAAAGCTAGACACACCAGTCACAGCCATGGGCCGACACCAGTCACAGCCATGGGCCGACGCCAGGCTCCTCCTCTGAGGCTGATCCATCTGAGGCCCAGCCTGGGACCCACTGGACAACATCCACATAGGCCCGCACTGCTGAGCACCCGCCGTGTGCCAGACCCCTGCACCGGCTGTAATTATCTCATTCAGTTCTCACAACCCCATCATGTAGAAATTGTCACATTCGTTTTCTAGATGAAGGAAACTGAGGCTCGGGGGCGGGGGGGATGACAGCACTGGCCCGAAGTCACACTGTTTGAAAGTAGACAGGGGCTGTAGTTTGGAGTCTTTACTTTTTAACTGAAGTATAATGTACACACAAAGACACAGATCTTGGCAGCGTTCAATAACTTTCCCAAATGTATATATGTCCCCATGTAACTACCAGCCAGAGAGCTCCCAGTGTCCCTCCTTCTCAATAGCCCTCTTCACCACGTGCAACCACCATCCTGACTTCCGTCCCCATTGGTTAGTTTTGCCTACTTCTGAAGTCCCTGGAAATGGAATCATTCCGTGATCTCTGGTGTCTGCCCTCTTGGGCTCGGCATAGTGATGCTGCGATTTCTCCATGATGCTTTGTGTTATCAGCGGTTTGTTGGTTTTTATTGTTGCCTGGTATTGCACTGTGTGAATCCACCACCATTTATTTACTCAGTCTTTACCGATGGGCATTTGGGTCTTTCCCAGTCTATCGACATCCTATTCTAGTCTAGTCCCTGCCTTGGTGAACGTGTGCACACATGTCCTGTAGGTGTATACTAAAGAGGGAGTGGAATTGCTGGGCCATGAGGTAGGCATAATGTTTAGCTTTATTAGAAACTGCAAAACTGTTTTCCAAAGGGGTTATCTCTCTGACTGATTTCATTCACATCATTGCCCTAACCTGTTTCTTAGGGAAATCATGATTAGGGGTGATTTTATTATTTTGGATCATGGTGATTTACTGTGTTAGTAATGAAATTTGATTTGACTCTTTTTAATACTACTGGGTGATTTCCATTAGAAACAAATTCACAAGTCAATGATAAACCCTTTGTCAGACCTCCCATGTGCGTTTGGGGGTTCAGATAAATGTGGCTCCGTGAATGGCTGACGTGGACACCAGGTCAGGCTTCCTGACTCAGAGTTTGGGGGCCCAGCACAGAAGCGGACGGAATCACCATCTGTAGATACGTGGGAAGAGCCTTGCTACATGCTGGGCACCGTGCTCAGAGCTTTTCTTCATCTCCTTTAATCCTCCCGAATGTATGTGCAGCAGTAGTCACGATCCCATTTCACAGAGGGGAAAGCTGAGGCTCTGGGATGTGAACTGCTGGGTCTCACAGGAGGCAAGTATATGGAAAGGGTGCCTCCTGGCATTGGAGGTCAGTAACATGGCAGGACATTAGGGATGGCCTGGGCATTGGTGAGCCCTGGGTTGACGTGACCATTCCTCGCCAATCATCCGCAAGAGCCTGATGCCTGGCAGAGTCTGTACTCAATAAAAACTTTTTGGCAACTGTCTGATCTAATGAGTGCAGCTCATGTCAAAGAGGGGATGGAACAAGGACCTCTAGGCAAAGCTGAGGGCTGAACTTCTCTGCCCAGAAAGACAACATCAAAGCACGTGGAATGGAGAGCTGATAAACCCAGTTCGCCTTGTGGTCTGTGTGAACCCCAGGAGCGGGGAACACTGTGCAGAAGCTCCAGCTCCAGGCTTCACCGCCAACCTGCCCACCGACATTCCCTCCATTGCTCCTGGCTAGTGCTATGCCCACCCCGTGTGCAGAGAGGGCTGCCTGTCTCCAGTCTGTCTCATCCTGGGCAACCTCCTATATCAGCCCAGCAGTCTTAATATCAGCGACAGTGACATGACCACACCATGAGCCGAGCTTTGCAAGGTCATTGTGGCCCCTGCCTCATACAGACCAGGAGGGTGATGCATTAATACATGTACAAGGGCCCCAAGAGCAGGGGTTCTGCCTGGCCCTGGCATGGCCCCCGCCCCCCACTCGCCCAGGGGCTTTGGGCAAGCCCTTCTCTCCGAGCTTCGGTTTTCCATCTATAATAGGTCAAGTTTGCAAGGAAAATGAAACGGTGCAGAGGTATGGGGCAGTGATGATGTGCACGGACCTTGGAGATTCACAGCAGGTTTAAATCTCAACCCTACCACTTCCCCACTGGAGGCAGGTATCTTATCCACACAGAGATTCAGCTTTCTCATCCCTGAACCAGGGAGAAAAAGAGAGACCCCTGCAGAGACGGGCACGGAAGGCAGGGCACGTGTTACGCTCTCATGCAGGTTAACTATTCTTGTTGCTTTTGTCGTGACTATTATTACACCGAGCTAGAGCCAACATGAGAAACTGATGGCGTTTTCTTGCTGGGAAGAAAACCAGGCTGTCAGAGAGAATCCATCTTGCCTTCCCTGAGGCGTTTCACTCCACATCTCCAAACGGGAGGCATCGATGGGCCACACAGTCCCTTCACTCACTCAACAAGTATTTAAGCACCTACTATGTGCCAGGAGTTGTTCTTCGTGTCAGGCCATGAACGCCTAACGTGTAACTACGGTATCTGTGGGGGAGAGGGATTTCCCCTTATCTCCCAAGGAGAGACAAGACGCCTTGGGATTTAGATAAGAGGGAGACTGGGGGACGGCAGGCTGGGGGGAGAGCAGCCAGGTGTCGGTAGGGGAGGGAAAACAGACGGCTCCAGGAACGCAGTTTTAAGGAGTTTTCCTTAGAAGGAGGATCAAGTGGAGGGGAAGGACCCTCGAGGTGTCAGGTTAGGGAGACAAGTCCCAGCAGCCCCGGGTAAGAGAGGAGATGTCTCCCAAGGCTGCTGCTGGAGGGAGACCCTCAGGAGGCGGTCAGATGGAAAAACAGGAGTGGGGGGAGATGGCAGGTCTCCAAAGCCAGCGGCAGCCCCACTGTCCACCTTTAGCCCGCACCCGCTGGTCCACACGGCACCCTCCTCTCCAACGCAGCCAGGCCATCATTGCCGGGTAGGAAGAGCCCAGTGACGGTGGCACTACTCCTGTCACCACTGCAGGGGAGGCCCAGGGCATGGGGGGCAGAGGTGGGCAGGAGGGAGCAGGGTGTGTCAGCTGGGGTGCCAATTTAACAAAGGAAGGCAGGGGTGGCTCACACTCACAGGGTGCTTACTCCACTGGTACCAAGCTAAGAGATTTACATGTACCGCCCCACAACCGGGGCAGGAAGGCTCTGTTCCGCTCCCCTTCTTACTGACGAGGAAAATGAGGCTCAGCGAGCTGAAGGAACAAGTCCAAGGCCATATGTCAGTAAAAGCAAAGGGGCGAGCAGAATGCTTCTATGCTCTAAAAGGGGGGCTTCTTGGGCTAAGGAGGGTGGGGCTCTG
Source organism: Aselliscus stoliczkanus (assembly GCA_033961575.1). Taxonomy (NCBI): domain Eukaryota; kingdom Metazoa; phylum Chordata; class Mammalia; order Chiroptera; family Hipposideridae; genus Aselliscus; species Aselliscus stoliczkanus. Next base: position 167,288,507 of record CM066730.1, read on the forward strand.
GAAGTGAATGAAGGAGTGGGGAAGGGCATTCCAGGCCAAGGGAACAGCAGGAGCAAAGGCAGGGTGGTATAAAAGGGTAGGGTGAGTGCAAGGAATGGCAAGACATTGAGGGTGGCATAAGGTTTTGGTGAGACCAGTGGGTTTCAATGGGGCACAGTGCCCCACTCCGTTGGCATTCAGGAATGTAGGGAGACAGTTTGGGTCCTTAAAATGACAACCCAAACTCATTGCCATGCTTGCTCACTGCTGACGCCACAGCAGTGCCATCTGCAACCTGCTAGACGCAGGACCCCAGGATCACAGGTCCCACCTTTGGAGGACTATCAGGGCATAACAACCACAAGGGTGGTTGGCGGGGGGGGGTACTACTGGACTTTCATAGGCTAGAGCCTGGCATGTTAAACACCCTGCAATGGGCAGGACATTGCCACAAAAGGAAGAGCTGTCCTGACCAAAATATGAATAGCAACCTTAATTAAAAATAAATAAATAGGGCCGGCCGAGGGGCGCGGTGGTTAAGTGCTGGCTTGGGGAGCCAGCGGCCCCGGTTCGGGTCCCACATGTGAGGGCCAGTGACACTGCCCTCAAAATAAATAAATAAATAAATAAATAAATAAATAAATAAAAGTATATTCGACTCCTCTTGACACCTACTCTCCCAAAGAAGAATACCCAGCGATCGTGGCTGAAGAGAATGCCAGCGAGGCTAAATGATGGGATGTCCCCCAGATGGAAGGAGCCTGGCAGCGCTGGTACCATTGAAAAAGATCTCAGAGTCGCTGGGGACCTCAAGCTGAGTACAAGGAAGCAACAAAAGGCTCAGGCAAATCGTTTGGGCCTGAAGCTTCAAAAAAAGGGGTTTATTTAGATAATCCCTCCCCAGGCCTCCCTGCCTCAGCGCCTGGTTTCTCTAAGGATTTATTTTGTGAAAATGTCTCTCTCAACAAGTAAGTTATCCTACCCTGAGCCGATGAGGGAATTCTTCTCTGCGTTCAAAACCACAAACCCTGGGCAGCCCTTCTGCGGCCCGGCACAGCTTTCTGCAGCGTCAGGTTATGAATCACTCATCGAATCCGAGTCTGATTCCAGGCCGGGCTGGGCGTGTGGGGGAGGGGAGCCTGCGTTCTGCTCCCAGCTCAGGGGCTGCTGGGCTGGGAGGGCTGGGGCTCAGACCAGTTTCTCCTGACTCCAACTCCCCAAGGGTCATCTCCATGTGACACCAGAAATGCCCAGGCTGAGTTAGGTCTGACTTACTACTCCAGGTCCTCCATAGGGATGAGCAACGTGAGGCCTCAGCATAACCAGGTGAGCTAAGGCTGGTGAGCCCATCTCATAAATGAGGTGGGGAGGGGAGGGGATGTGATGAAAAGGAAAGGGTGGAAGGACTAAGACTAGAAGCTATAGGGGTCCGACTCCAAAACCCTGGGCCTGCCTCAGTATGTCCACTGAGACTCCGGGACGTACTGCTCACTGCGGATGCCCCAGTGGTACCATCCCCAACCTGCCAGGCTGCTTCCTATTTAGGAATGTGGGGACACCTCAGCCCTAGGCTCATCATAGTTTGAGAACACCTGTCTTCCTCTCTGCCCAGTTCACATCTCATCTCCCCTGGAAACTTCTATAGCAGAGCCCTGGCACAGAGCAGGTCCTCGGTAGACATCTGTTGAATACAAGGAATGAATAAATGATCAAAATGACTAACAACAGAAAACGTGCTCCATAAATGGCTATTGAATGAATAAATGAATGGATCGATGGGTGTGGTGTGGTTCCAGAACAAGGAAAGTGCAAGGAACTCACATATAGATTTGAATCCTGGCTCTGTCACTTTCTAGCTGGGTGACTTCAGGGAAATTACTTGGCTGCTATGAGCCTTGGTTTTTTCATCTGCCATATGGGGATAACAGTAGCACCTACCACAAGTGTTGTTATAAAGATGCAACAGGACAAAGAACCAGCAGAGACTGGCACAGCACCTGCCATCCGGGCATGTTCAGAGGTGGAAGCTGTTACTCTCACGACCATCATTATTATTTACACTGATGCTTGAGGCCTTGGAACCAAGAACATTTGAGGGCCCTGGCTTTGAAAAGATCATCAACCCAGAAATGGACAGAGCAGGCATATTTAGGAACAAGAAAATGAAAAAGGAAGGGAAGCTAAGACCAGACTCCCAAGTGAATAAAGCCATCTGTGCATCTCTGTAAATCATTCCCAAAGTGGGGGTTGGGGCAGGCTGCGTCCCCAAGAATCCTTCCGGCCTCAAAGTGGGGATATCTCTCATCTCTGAGATGAGTTGGTGTTTTTCACTTTAAATGATTTCCTTAGGTCCTGCCTCAGGGAAGGCATGAACTCAAAGACCTCTTCCAGACCGGCTGGCAAAAGAGCCACCATGCTCAGGATCTGCCCCAGCCCTAATCTCAGTCGAAGGTCTACCTAGCTTTAGATGCATCAGAACAGCCTGCACATTATCATTACTTCCTCCCACTTTCAAGGTCTTGTGGGGGCGTCACGCTGAGTTGTAAAAGCTTCTAGGATAGAGGGGGAAGTTATTTTTACAGGCAGACAATGTATTCATTCATCCTTTCATTCATAAAACATTGGTTTGAGGGCCTGCTGGTAACAAAGCCTGTGCTAGGCACTGGTGGCCCAAAGATGACTAAGATAAGAAAGTTTCTCTTTTCTGGGGGAGGCCCGACGTGGACAAAATTAGCCCTATCTTGGTGTTGTAAAGTCATCTGTAAGAGAGTTGTGGATAACCATCTGAGGGTGGGTACAAAGCAGGATATACTAAGGAGGGAACATTTGAGTTGGGCCCCCAAGGATGACTAGGAGTTTGCTAGAAAGAGAAATAAGAGAAGGGCATTCATTCTAGGCACCAGGGAGGGCCTGAACAAAGGTCTAGGGCCACGGGAGTGTATGAAGTGTATGGAAGAAACCTAGAGCTTATGGATGACAAGGATAGGCGGGGGAAGTCAGCAGGGGCCAGGTCACCAAACAAGTAGGTTAGTAAACTAGGGGAAGGGGGTTGACTTTGATTTTTTTAGACAATAAGGAGCCCAAGGTCTGAGCAGGGGGATAATATGGTCTGAGCTGCAGTTTTGAGGACTCGGTGGTTATGCTCCGTGGGGTCCAGAGGAACTGAGGTGATCCAGGAGAGAAACGGAACGGTAAGGCCTTGAGGTCAGGTGGTGGCTGCTGGGATGGAGAAGCAAGGAGCAGTTGGAATGGGAGGCAGAGGTGAAATGAACGATGCTGCCTCAGGCCCAAGCACTCTCTCCTGAGATCCATACGGCAGCCAGGTTAGGAAGCTCCGGCACTGGATGGCTGTCCAAGATTCCTAGTTAGGCCAGTGGCTGGATTCGCAGATACCCAGAGGCCTCTGGTGGGAGTCCCAAGTTCTCGACTGTGCCTCCCCTTCCGAATCCACTCAGGGAGCCATTGCCAAGGTGGCAGCCACCATTTCTGAGCCACCCCCCTCCCCCAGCTCTGATGGGAGGTGGAGGGGGGCGGGCAGGCTGGTCCCTGTGTCTCCATCAATGAAGTTCCATTATCCTCTAAGACGGGGGTGACCCCCTGCTGCCACCCCACAGTGTGCTGGGAAGAAAAGCTCCTCTCTGACAAGAAAGCCCCATTCCAGGCTGGGCCCGGGGTCTGGGCAGTGCCTTTATCCACAGTGACCCTGCCACAGTGTCAGCGGCACAGACGTGTCGGGCTGCAGAGGCTGCCCCAACCCCCAAAGGGCCTTGTACTGAAGCTGTGAAGGGGCCTTCTCCTGAGGCCTATGGGAACCAGACTGAGGCCTGCAGGCCCCATTGATGCTCCCAGACCCCTTCCCACCCCCTGAGGACTCATGCTCTGGCCAGCATGGCGACCAAGGAGGGATTGTGGGGTGGGGGGCAGCTAAACAGGGCCCCTGCTCATGCACTGGGAAGCGGGGCCCAAGGAACTCTTTGTCCAGCCTCCAGAATTATTTGGGAGGAAAAGTGGTAGGGGAGAGGCTTTTGTGCCTCTGGGCCCAGCCGCTGGGCCTCATTACCCACCCCAACCAAGCAAGAGGGGCCTCCTTGTCCCCGGTCATCCCTGTTCACTCCTCACCCAATCCCCCAGCCAGGTACAGTCTTGCTAAGGAGGAAAGGGAGGCCAGGCCTAACCCTCACCAGCCTCCTGGCACCCATTGGCACACACTTTTAGAGGCTAGGCGGTGTGTTCCTTTCCATCCCCTGCTTATGGCAAGCGTAATGATGACCAGCTATTATTACCTTTATCAAGCACTTGCTCTGTGCCAAGCATGGCACTGTGTGCCTCTTTATATTATATGACTGTCCTTATTTTACTGAGAGAGAACGGAGGCTCAGAGATGGAAAGTGGCCTAGCTAAAGTCACAGAGCATGTAAATGATTGAGCCAGGATTTGAACTCAGGTCCATCAGACTTCAGAGCTCACACTCTTCACCACCACACGAGACTCCTGAGGCTGCTGATGAGGGGCGAAGAGGCAGATAGGTTCAATGACCTATCGCGCCTCCCCAGCTCTCGAGGCAGACTCATTTCCAAGGAGCTCTGAGTGTCCTACAAGAATTATGAGGCTGTCCTGAGATGGGAGGGGCAGCATGGGGGACGATAAACTCCCATAATTTAAGCCAAACAGTCCAGCTTAAATTATAGATTTTTCAGTCACACAGAACTGAGAGAGGGGCCCCCTGCCAGGCCCTCAAATCAGACCCCCAGGAAACGGAAGAAGATCCACCATCCTGGGGGCTCCCTGGGCACTAAACGAGCTGGTCCTTGGTCACTCTCTCTGTTCAGGCCCCGAGATAAGTCAGCACAGCACTCCTCTTCCAAAGGCAGAAACCAACACTGCACTTGAACTTCCGTAGAGCCCCTGGCCCTTCAACAGCCTCTGTAGGATGCTGCAGCACTGTGCCCCCCACTTCCACCCCCCACCCCCAGGCCAGGGGTGAAAGAGCACAACCTTGGAGTCAGGCAGAGCTGGTGCAAGTCCCTGCTGTGCAGCCTTAGTGAGTGAGTGTTCCCCTCTCTGAGCCGCAGTTTCCCCACTTGCAGGACTGCTATGAGGATTAAATGAAATAATGTAGGTAAAGCATCAAACAGGGACTCAATAAAATGATGCCATCGTCATTATCGTCGGCACCACAGAGCAAGACAATACAAGTGTTTGAATCTGTGAGTCCCACAAAAGCACGTGTGCCCGTGCCCCTTCTTTCTGGGAGGTGGGGAGCTCACAGTTTTGGTCAGCTTCTCATGCCTCAAAAGAAGAACCACAGCCAAAGAACAGTGACGTTCTTGTAGCACTCTTTGGGGTGTACACATCTCTGGGACTCAGTTTCACTATCTGAGGACTGGGGACGCCTGCCCTGCCTGTCTCACAAGAGTGTTGCAGAGCTCAGTGGGGACTGTGTTGGTGAAAGGACCCTGTAAGCTGCACCGGGTGGTATGTGAGGGGAGGGGTGCTTTATCCTACAGAACCAGCAGGGCCAGCTGCCTACAGGCCGAACCACAGCAGCGGCCGCTCCTCAGCCCCCAAACAGCGGGGCCCACAAGAGGCACCAGCCCTCAGCCCCACCCAAGGCTGCCCTCCGAGTGGGGGCCCAGGGCAGAGCTCCATCCTCCCCACTCAGGACCTCCCTATGGGGGCGGCCTCTTGCCTGTGCTTGTTTTACAAAGCCTAGAAGCCAAAAGTCGGAGTCCTCGGTTCAACTCCAGGCTCTGTCCCCACCAACTCCAGCCAGCCTGATGTACTAGCTACGAGCACAGGCTTTGGAGTCAGAAGGTTGTGGGTTCAAATCCCACCTCTGCCACTTACTGGCTGTGTGGCCTTGGGCAAGTTCCTGAACCTCTCAGAGATTCAGTTTTCTTATCTGGAGAACAGAGATACTACTAGTCCTGCAACAAGGCAATGTAATTGGAATAAGGTTGTGGTATGTGCTAAATACTGTTAATGGGAACCCACTTTGTAAAGTCAACACTAATAATTTTTTTTTTTTTTTTTGAGGGCAGTGTCACTGGCCCTCATATGTGGGACCAAATCAGGGCTGCTGGCTTCCCAAACCAGCGCTTAACCACCGCGCCACTCGGCCGGCCCAACACTAATAATTTTTGTTGTTCATATCATTACTCATCAGCCTGTGACCTTGCACAAGCCCTTTGTACTTTTTGGGTCTTGGTCTCCCCATTTGAATATGAAGGGGCAGACTAGAAAGCCAGCTGAGAAAGGGAGAGTCCTGGTTTGAATCCAAGGAAAAATCCACTTGGGCATATCGTTTTATACCTCTTAGCCTCAGTGTCCTCATCTGTATTATGGGCCTCATCCTTCATCTGTATTCAACTGACACTGACTGAATTTGAGTGTGTAACATGCCAGGTCCTGGGCCAGACGCTGCTGGAAGATGGAGTGGACCTACCTGCAGGTGGTGGATCATACAGACCCCGCCCCCTCCGGGACCGCAGGTGGGGTCACTGAGAACACACCTTGTGAAGCTGCAGTGTCAGCCATTATTATAAGGCCCCCAAAGGGCCTCCAATTGCAAGTCAGAAAACAAAGATAAGTCCCTAAATATTTACAAACTATGCAAAAGAACCCCCTAGCTGAGGCACAAAAAGCAGCTTTAAAATCTAAGATGTGTGTGTGTGTGTGTGTGTGTGTGTGTGTGTGTGTGTGTGTGTGTTGGGGTTGTTGAATGAAATGAGGTCATATGAAAAGGGACTATTTTTGTTTTAAAAAAACACTCATTATATGAACATGGGGAAAGTTTTTCTCAAAAATTAAAGAGAACTGTTCGAGATACCCTCTGCCCCTCTCCCAAACCCTCCCACAAACCCTCCTGCCTCCCACCTCCAGGCATCTTCTCACCGCCTTCTCCATGCCCCCTCACCTTTCCCAGGCCCCCTCAGCACTTCTCTTCCACTCCTGGGAGGCAGCTGGCACAAACACCTGGGCAGAAGGGACCCAGAATTCACTGAGCCCTGCCCTCCGAGCCCTTTCCAAATGGGTTCTTATTTCATCCTCACAGCAACCCTGGGAGGCAGGACTTCTATTATCCTCTCTGCTCAAATGGGCAAGCTCATCGCCCCTGGCGCTCAGAGGTTGTGGCCCCAGCCGGCGGTCATAGCCTGCAAATGGTCTATCCGGCCCTGGAGCAGAGCCCTTTCCTCTAGAGGGCGCTGTCCCCTGGGGCCGCTGCTGTGGAGCCCTAGGACCGCTGGAGTGAGGATCAGGAAAATTCCCCTTGGGTGTGAACTGGGGTCAGGGCCCAGCCTGGACAAAGGCATTCTCAGCTCTGGCTTCTGTGCTGTGTTCTCCCACAATGATGATGATCATTTATTGAGTACTTGCTACATGTGACAACCTAATAAGGGAAGAACTATTATTATCCCCATTTTACAGATAAGGAAACTGGGGCTCCAAGAGGTGAAGCAACTTGTCTGTGGTCCCACCTAGTATGAGCTGGCACACCTGAACTTGAACCCAGCTGGTGTGGTTGCAGAGCCCCTGGGTCCGCTGCCCCTGCACTGTGGCTCTAGCCTCGCTTTATCTAATTATCAAGGGTCCAATACATGTCTTTTGTTTAACCCAGTTTTCTTACTGAGACCCTGACTAAAAGGCTTCATTCTCTCCATATTACTCTAAGAATCCCAGCACACAGCAGACACTTAATGCATGCAGGTCCAAGGATGCATGAGGTTTTATGTAGGCCAGGGCAGAAGGTGCCGAGTCTCATTCTACAGATAAATGAACCCTGCCTCAAAGAGGCAAAGGGACTTGTGCAAAGTCACTTGGCGAGCTGACCGAGTTGGACGTGGACCCAGACCAGGCTCTTCCCTGCCCCTCTGCCTTCCAGCCTCCTAGGACAATCCAGCACATGTCGGAGTTGCCAACGCAGCTGCCAGGAGATTGAATTGCTAATAAATTATTAATTTATGTTAGAAACCAAAAGATAGGTGCTTCCACATGACAAATGCCAACAGAGCCTCCTGGGGTGAGTAGAGGGGTGAAGGGTCATGGCGGGAAGAAATGCCCCGTGCTTCCTCTCCTTCCTTCTTTCCCAACTGAATGAGATAGGAGATCAGGGAGCAACGCCAGCCCTGCCCCATCCCCACCCCACCTTATTCCTGCGGCGCCGCCACCAAGGCCCACCTGGACTCTGCACTCTGTGGAGGCTGCTCCCTGCCGCCTGCTTCACCCATGCCCCCCCACAGTCAGAGCAGGCTTTCTGAACACAAGTCAGGTCTTGCCACCTCCTCAAAACCCTCCACCGTGCCCATCTCACTCCAGGTGGAAGCCAATCCTGACCGTGGCCCCCTCCCCTCTGGGGTCACGGGCTCCCACTCTCTCCTTGCCTTCCTGCTCCAGCTGCACTGGCCACCTTGCACATTTCCTGCCTCAGGGCCTTTGCCTTGACTGTGTCCCCCGAGCCTGGAACGCGCTCCCCCACGGCTCCCTCTCTCTCTTCATTCAGGCCTCTGCTCAGACATGCCCTCCTGCTGAAATGCTGTTCCCGGCTGCTCTCCTCCATCGGGCCGTCCGAGGCCCCTTTCTCTACTCTAATTGGTTTCTTGGCACCATCACCACTTAACCTGCTTCCTAGATAGAATGTCTAGTCTTGTCCACTAGAAGGAAAGCTCCACGGGGCAGGACAGTCCATGTTGCACTTGTCCACAGTCACACAGGTAAGAGGCTTCCATTTCAAGGCACCAGGCTACAGACCCCAGAAACCAGAAACCCCCTTGCACCACACATCTGAGTGGCGGAGAAAAGCAGGGGAAGGGTCAGCAGACTTGACGTCCACCAGATCTGAGTGTAAATCCGCCCTACTTACCCACTATGTGACCCCACCAAGCCACTTCCCCTCTCTGCGTGTCAGAATCCTCATCCTTCCATTCATCAAGGAGAAGAGCAATCCAGGGGGACTGTGCACATCCAGTGCGCAAGCTCCGGAAAGCAAGGCCCGTGATGCCTGACTCACTTCAGATCCCCCACCCCCACCCTGGGGCCTGGCCCTGTGCCAAGCCCCTGAAGACTTCAATACCAGTCTGTTCAATTAAAGGGAGATGACGGATGTCACAGCACTCTGCCAACTGTCACCCAAAAGAACAAACAGATGTGTATCCTCCTTTCGCTCATCCCAAGTACTGTTCATATATTCATTCATTCTTTCTTTCAATCAGTACATACTTATTGAGCACCTACTATGGGCCAGGCACTAGGCTAGGCTCGGGAAATGTAGTGATACAGCGATTCAATCATGGTCCCTGCTCGTACAGAGTTTACAGTCTGGTAGGAGAGAGAGAGAGAGAGACGACCAAGGAAACACTAATTATTTTTAAATGATGACTTTGACAAATGCTACAAAAGATTGGCCTGTGGAGCTATCAGGGGCTCATTGGAAACTCCCCTGAAAAAGTGGAGAATGGGCGAGAGTTAACCAGGTAATGAGCGAGGGACCAGCCAGTGCCAAGTCCCTGTAGTGGGAGCAGGCCTAGGGAGCATGAGGGATTGAAAGGCCAGACTGCCTGGGACTTGGTAGGTGGTGACCAAGGTAGGTGGTGGAGATGAGCCACAGAATGGGCTGTAGCCAGACCACACAGGGCCTTTGGCTCAAGGGAAGAGTGGGTCTCTATCCTGAAAGAAATAGGAAATCATGGAAATGTTTTGGAAAAACAATATGATTGGATTCAAAATCCAATTCCAGATCAAGTTTTCCTAATACAGGTCCACGTGTCTCCGTGCCCCAGTGTGGCCAGGGTTGGGGAATGTCAGGCTCAAGTCGCCCAATGTGAAGATTTCAAAGCAAAAGGTCCTCTCCTTCCAGCATCTCCTGCCCAGGTGAGATCACCAACTACCCTCAGAACTCAGCATTTTCAAAGGTGCCTGCTGGCTGAGGCCTACTCAACAGCAGAGTTGTCACAGAGAATTCAAATCCACCGAGAAATTCAGGAAACTCAGTGTGGCTCCCCCTGTGATCCTAGCTGGGAGGCATTACCCCGAGTGAACAGATTATCAGGATGTGTAATTTCTGGAATAAACACAGCTGTGTTTGTTTCTCCAAGCAGTGCCACAGACAGAGCGGCAGCCCAGCCCGCCGCGTGCAGCTGGAGCCTCGCACCTTGGGACCGACGCCATCAGGGTGCAGAGAACACGCCCCACCCCCAAGGGCCACCGCGAGCTGTTATCCAAGCAGATCTGTCTGGAGACCAACTTGGAGCCCCAACTTGGCGAAGAGACCCCAGAGGTGCAGGTGCTACAGTCCCAGGAGGGGAAATGAATGTTGAGAAATCTCTAAGTCTTTCCCTTCAGGATGGGCTTGGTCACAATCGGCAGGATGATCTCGAGTTGTTAGCTGTGGAAGGGTCCTCTTAGTGGGAGAAGGACCCTGAGAAGGTCAGAGTCCAGAGCTTTCCAGATGGGAAAACTGGAGTCCAGGGGAGGGGAATGGGGAGGATAGGGAGCCTACAGGGTCCCACAGAGCAGGGTCTCAATCCCAGCTCCACCGCCCAGGAAACCTGGGCAAATCGCATGGAACCTCTCTGAGCCTCAGTTTCCTCATCTGTAAAATCAGGACAACCATACCTACTCCATAGGGTCGTTTTGAGGACTAAGCAGGATTTCACATGTAAAGGGCTTTGTGCAGTGCCTGGCACACCGTAAGGAGCCCTTAATTTGTATCTACCAGTAATGAACTGTCAGAATGAGAAATTAAGAAAATAATCCCATTTATAATTATACCAAAACAAAATAAAATACCTAGAAATAAATTTAACCAAGGAGATAAAAAACCTGTGCTCGAAAAACTGTAAGGCACTGAAGAAAGAAACTGAAGGAGATTCAAGTAAATGGAAGCATATACTGTGCTCATGGATAGGAAGAATTAACATTATTAAAATGTCCACACTACCCAAAACAATCTATAGCTTCAATGCAATCTCTATCAAAATATCAATGGCATTTTTCACAGAACTAGAATAAATCATCTTAAAATTTATACAGAATCCCAAAAGAGCCTGAAGAGCACAGCAATTTTAAGAAAGAACAAAATTGGAGGTATCACGCTACCTGATATCAAACTATACGACAAGGCCATAGTAATCAAAACAGTATGGTACTGGCATAAAAACAGACACATAGATCAGTGGAACAGAACAGAGAGCCCAGAAATAAACCCACGCCTATTTGGTCATTTAATCTATGACAAATGAGGCAAGAATATACAGTAGGGTAAAGACAGCCTATTCAATAAACGGTGTTGGGAAAATCAGATAGATATATGCAAAAACTGAAACTGGACCATCTTCTTACACCATATACAAGAAAAAACTCAAAAGGGATTAAAGACTTAAATATAAACCATAAAACTCCTAGAAGAAAACATAGGCAGTAAACTCTACAACATTGCTCTTAGAAATTTTTTTTTCTGATTTTTCTTCCTGGGCAAGGGAAACAAAAGAAAAAATAAACAAATGGGACTACATCAAACTAAAAAGTTTTTGCAAAAGAAACCACCACCAACAACAACAACAAAAAAACCCAGCCTATTGAATAGGAGAAGATATTTGCCAATGATACATCTGATAAGGGGTTAATATCCAAAATTTATGAAGAACTCATACAACTCAACACCCAAAAAAACAAAATCCAATTTAAAAATGGGCAGAGGAACTAAATACACATTACTCCAAAGAGGACATAAGATGGCAATAGACATAAGAAAAGATGCTCAATGTCACTAATCATCAGAGAAATGCAAATTGAAACCACAATAAGATGTCACCTCACACCTATCAGAATAGCCATCATCAATATATCAATAAACAACAAGTGTTGGTGAGGATGCGGAGAAAAGGGAACCCTTGTGCACTGTGCTGGGATTGCAAATTGGTGCAGCCACTATGGAAATCAGTTTGGAGGTTCCTGAAAAATTAATAATAGAACTCCCTTATGGCCCAGCAATTCCATTTCTGAGTATTTATCTAAAGAAATCCAAAACACTAATTTGAAAAGATATATGCACCCCTATGTTCACTGCAGCATTATTTACAATAGCCAAGATATGGAAACAAACCAAGTGTCCATCAATAGACAATTGGATAAAGAAGAGGTGGTACAAATATACATTGGAATATCACTTGGTCATAGAAAGAATGAAATCTTACCATTTGCAACAACACGAATGGACCGAGAGGATATTATGCTAAGTCATACCGTCAGACTGAGAAAGACAAACACCATACGATCTCATTTATGTGGAATCTAAAGAACAAAATAAATGAACAAACAAAACAGAAACAGACTCATAGATAACAGAGAAGAAGCTGATGGTTGCCAGGGGAGAGGGGGATTGGGTGAAAAAGGTGAAGGGATTAAGAAATACAAATTGGTAGTTACAAAATAGTCACAGTGATGTAAAGTACAGCATAGAAATATAGTTAATAATGCTGCAACGACTATGTGTAGTGCCAGGTGGGTGATGGACTGACCAGCGGGAGTCACTGCCAAGGTTGTATGAATGTCTGGCCACACTGCTGCACACCTGAAACTAATATAAAGTAGTGTCGAATGTCAACACCTAACTGAAAAAATTAAATTAAAAAAAAAAAAAGATGTTTTGACTTCAGCAATGGGGGGGAAAAAAAAAAAGCCCTTACATGATGGCTATTCCTCATTCATTCATTCACTGATTATTGAGCACCTACTATATCCCAGGCACTATGCTGAACAATTGTAAAAGAGACAAAAATTGCTGCCTACATTCTTTCAGGGAGAAAAACAATGATTAAATGATGTTTTGTTATTCCCATTTTACAGAAGGGTAAAACTGAAGTTCAGCATGGTTAAGTCGCTTTTAAAATGCCCATTATTTTTATCCCACGTCATTCTCAAAAGGACTAGAGGCAGAGGTTAAACACTTTACCCAGGTCTCTACAGCTAGAAAAGAGAGCCACAGGCTCTAAAGGTCTTGTTTTCCTCAGGAAGAGCTTTAGTCCCAGGTTCTAGGCCTGCAACTGGCTTTGTGTCACCACAGGCAGGCGCTGACCCTCTTTTGGGCCTCTGTGTCCCCACACATCCAGGTCTAGTATTTTGTATTCAGGGATGGCTCCGGGGTGCTGCTTGGGTTGGTTAGGCTCTATGGAGGAGCTGAGTCCCAGCAGGGGCGGGACAGGACCCCAAGGAGCTCTCTGGGAGCTGGAGGGGTTCAGCAAGGGGACAAGGGGGCCAGGCAGTTGCCTTCCCCAGACATGTTCACTCTGCCATGGTCTCCACGCCTCTGGCCCACCCTCCCAGTATATTTGCTACATCCTGGCCCCTCCCACCAGCAGAGTGGCTAGCTGGGCAGGAGGAGCCTGCACCCAGACAGAGCCCGGCTTAGTCAAGGCCAGACCCTCACAGCCCCTCCCAACCTCGAGCTTGCCTCCCCCTGCTCTGGGGCCTGCCCGACTACCTCCAGCATCAAGTCCAAACACCGTGGCTTGTCACTCAAGGCTTCTCTTATCTGGCTCAAACCTCTTCTGCCAACCTCCTCTCCCATTTCCCTCTTTCATTCACTGTGGCTCCCACCAACCTCCCCCTTTCCAGCCTCCAGGCTTTTGCTCAGGTTGGTTCCTCTGCTAAGAATGCCCTTCATTCTACCCACCGTATATCAAAGAGCTTACCTAGCCAAATATGCCCTTCCCCACCAGCCCTTTGCACTCAACGTATTCCATCGTGCACACAAGTATGTATTAATCACATCACCAAACATCTCTGAACCTGCTTTTTTATGCGCAAAGCGAGTGTTAATAACTATTATGCAGGGTTGTTGAGGGGAATAAATGAGAACATGTTAGAAAAGCAGCTAGTCTGGTGCCTAGCACTTAATAAGAGCTCAACGGTGGAAAGCTACTATGATGATGATGATGGTGGTGGAAGAGGGAGAGAAGAAAGAGAAAAGGAGAAGGAAAAGAAGAGATGGAAAAGGAGGAAGAGGAAAGAGAACTTGCCTATCCATCTACCGTAACATCTTCACATCAGAATGTCAATTCTGTTTAGTTCCTCCCTATGTCTCCCAGCATCCTGGAGGCTTTCATAAGTGATTATTGAATGGACCGACAGATGAATGAATGGATGGATGGGCGGATGCATGGGTGGATGGATAGAAGGAGGAGGGTGGGATTATGAGAAGGAAGGAAGGGTGAATGGACAGATGAACGGAAACAGATAAGTCTGCAGGAGACTGGGCGTGCTATCCTAGAAGGCTAGCAGCATAGCATCCCACTGGCAGCTGAGGCTTCTGGGACCAGATGCCAAACCTGTTCCCCTTGGCTCCAAGCTCCCACGCTCCTGGCCAGCATCAGCCTGCTCTCAAGGTTGAGTGCGTGGAAGCTCAGGGCGGCTGATGCCCAGGGGAGTTCCAGCTCTTCCCCCACCTGTCACCAGCCTCCAAGAGTACCAGCCCCTGACAGCAGGAACATATCTCCAAAAGTGCGAGCCAAGTCAATGGAAAATAGGATTTACTTTACAGAAATTCACATGGAGGGCCAACTTCTCTGGAACTCCCCAGTGCATACATAGACTTTGGCAAATCCACAGTCAACGGCTCAGAAAGTTTCTCCCAAACTGGGGAGTGTGTGGTTTGCTAGCTCTTTCCAAGTCCAGACTGGAGAATAAGGAAAATCACAGTTCACACACCAAAGGAAATCCAAGGGAGAAAAATAAACTCTGGTTTTTGGTGTTTATTCATTCTTCCATCCATTTTTCCACCCAGCTATCTAAAACATGCAACCATCCTGCCACTATCCATCCATGCATCCATGCATCCATGCATCCATGCATCCATCCAACCATCCAATCCATGTAATCTCTATGAAACCATTCCATCTATCCATCCATTCATCGATCCACCCATCCATCATTCAACCATTCAATCCATACAACTATCCATGCACTCATCCTCTATTCATCCAGTCACTCTTTCATCTAACCATCAATCACTCAAATCATCCAACTACTCAGCTGCTACCCACCCACCCAACTGTATACTATACAACCAGTAAGGTTGAGGATCTCCGGTATGGTTTGGGGGAAACCAGTCATGTCAAAACAGTGTACAGTATGGGGTAACTTGGGCAATATAAAAGAGGTAGATACAAGGTGCCACCAAGAACACAGAGGCCACCAAGGACAGAGGGTTCAACACTGCACTCATAAAGCGTGGGACCAGAGAGAGAGGCCAGTGCAGGCTTCAAACAGGAGGAAACACTTGAACTTGGTCTTAATAAGCAGCAGCAGGAATTAGCCAGAGAGAGAAAGTGGGAAGGGTCCCCAGGCAAAGGGGCAACAGGAATCAGCATGGTGGATTCTAGAAGCCCAAAGGCCTGAGTCCTCACAGCCACTTGGTTAACCGTGAGCCCTGGGCCAGCCCCCAGCTTTTCCGAGCCCACCACAGAGATGTACAGAGAGAAAGGGCTGTGTTCAACTACAACTGGGAGCAAAGTTGCAGTCTGCTGCTCTGGGTTTTCTGATAGCTACAAAAGGGGTATACCCCAAGGGAAGAAAAGTGGACCCCCACAGCTTTGTGGAACAGGTTTTGCTGTCAAGCTGACACAGGTGTAAATCCCAAGCTCACATTTTGCTGTAAGTTACTCAACCTCCGAGTCTTTTTTCCTGTTTTGAAAATGAAGAAGCCACTCATAGTTCCCTCGTAGGTCACAGCGAGGATTGAATGTGGTCACAGAGGGGGAGTTCTTGGTCAGCCATAGGTGATACCTGTTATTCTCCCCAGTTGCTGCCAATATTCAAGTCCTACTGTGTGCAAAGTGATCTAAAATGGTGCTTCAGAAAGTGGGCCTTAGACATACGTGGATTTCAATAAACATTCATTCTTTGTCTGTATCTGTAACTTATGTTCAAATGGTTCAGGAAAAAAAGGCATATACATACGCACACATCCACACACACACAGAAGTGGCAAAAATGTTCACAAGTATTGAATCTAGGTGAAGGATATATGGGTGTTTATCTTACTATATTTTCAACTTTTCTGTATGTTTGAAATATTAAAAAAGAATAAAAGACATCAGCTCTTTGCCAATCTATCTTGAAGTCAAGCTGCCTGAGTTTAGATTCCAACTCCACCATTATTGGCTGAATGACTGTAGGCAGCTCTCTAAGCCTTAATTTTTTAATCTAGAGGATGCACAGGTCATAACAACCCCTGAAGGTAGTGCCTGGTCTCCAGCAAGCCCTCAGGAAATGCTAGTTGCTGCTGTTGTTATTATTATTACTACTATTACTGTTCTCATTGAACAGCTTGGAAACTGAGGCTGGTAAGATTCTGTAAACACCGGTTTTTCATACATTAGTTCTCTTTCAGTTCCTCAAACAACAACTTAGGTGACATTATCCGCATTTTACAGATGAGCAATCAAGGCTAAGGAGGGTGAAATGATTTACCCAACGGGACACAACTGGCCAGTGTAGAAGCCAGGGTTTGAACACGGTCTGCCTGTCATGAAAATCTAGGGTCTATCCCAGGGTCTCCTGTTTTTTCTATGTCCCTGGACCCAGGCCCAGGGGACATTAAAACCCTTTCAACTCCAGAAGGGGTCAGTCAGAAGGGAGTCCCGAGCTTTGCTGGCATGGCTGGGCTTCCGGTCCGGCTCGGGGACACCCAGCGTCAGGGCCTCCTTGGCAGCTCGGGAGCTCTTTCGACTGTTCTCCAGAGAGCCGCGGGAGCTGCCATCTGAGGCCATGGGGAGTGACAGCTGACACTGATGGGGATAGGCAAGAAGATGTACGGGCCGGGGCCCTGACTCGAACAGACTCCCTGGGCCACAGTCTTTCGTGGGTTCCAGAAAGGCCCCGCGGGCTCTGGCTGAGGCTGTTCCCAGGCTCTGCCTCCTCGTGAGAGGCGGAGAAGCCCCATTCAGGCGGGACGCATCCCACTGTGCACTAAGCCGCTTTCTCCCCACTTACACGTTTCAGATGCTTTTTGTCCTTCCGGCTTCCCATGGACTCAGGCCAAGTGACAAGTTGGTGCTGTGGACATATGTCGTCGCCATAATGGGAATGTTGACCTCATGCTCTCTCCCTGCTGGGGCCAGGCAGCTTGCACCCCACCCCAGTGCTTGGCATGCCCCGTTCTCAGCCACACAGGGCTCTTTGCAGCGCCCCCAGTACACTGCACACTCACAGGCCTCCCATTTGGGCCTTTGCAGATGCTGTCTAGTTGCCTGGAATGCCTGCCTTGCCACTTCTTCTCTTGACAATTCCTTACCAATCACCTTAGACGTCGCCTCTTCTAGCAACCACCTTTCCTAACCCCATTTTACAGTGGGAGAAACTGAGGTATAAAGAGGTAAGTTAAAAGGGCCAAGGTTGGGCCAGCCGAGTGGCGCAGTGGTGAAGCGCTGGCTTGGGAAGCCAGCAGCCCTGGTTCGGGTTCCACATATACAGGCCAGTGACACTGCCCTCAAAAAAAAAAAAAAAAAAAAAAAAGGCCAAGGTTATGCTGTGTGTAAGTGTCACAACCAGAAGTCCTACCTGGCAGGGTTCTACTCTAGGACCCTGTGATTTCCATTCTACCAACTCTGCCCTCAAACATGGCCGATGCCTGCAGAAAGGAGCTTATGTTCCTGGATTGTTCTAGAAAGCAGGAAACAGAAAACATGGAGGGAAGTTACAAGGAAAGAGATTCTCCAATTCCAGTTTAGGAGGCATTTCTGACACCTTCGCTGCCTACCAGCTGTGTGACATTGGGTAACTCACTCCAGCTCTCCGAACAGCAACGTCATCTATAAAATGGAAGTGACAGTACCCTTGCTACCTCTCTTTTCCTAAACTAGAGCTTGTGAGCTGCCAACCCGTGAGCCAAATCCAGCCAGCAAATATGGTTTGGTTGGCCAGGCCTGTATTTTAGAATAAGTTGAATGAAAATGTAAGAACCAGTTTTCCCATAAATATCAGGATTTTGCAAATGAGAACACTGGGCAAAACTGAACCCTGATCCTAGTACGGCAACATAATCAGGAGTGGGGAGCACCTGCCTTCTTCCTCAGACAGGATGTGTTGCTCTTCTGGGGGCACCGCTGTCTAACCCCCAGCTCACCTCCCTCGTTCACCACCCAGGACAGCCTGCGAGTCTGGGGTCTCGGGCCAGGACTTGTGTGATTTCTTATTTGTCTTGCATCGGGCTCGGCAAAGAGAAGCCCCATTTCTTGCTCAATGGTTTAACATACAAAATCGGACTACGCATCGTGCATAGTCTTCACTACGTCTTTGGAGGTGATGTTCAGAGTTCGGCATGCCCCACTCACCCCCTTCACCATTTGCACACATTTCCACGTGCTCTGGGCCAATCTGTGGTCCAAATTTAGACATGACAGCAATTGGCCGATGCCTTGAGACTTTTTCGTTTCCTCCAATGCTTTCCTGCTCCTACGGTGGCCCCCAGCCAAGGTGGGAGTGACAAACCACAGTCACACCATTACAGGTTCTTTTATAGTTGAATGAAGAATACAGTTACTCCTTGGCACAGCCTTCTGAAATCATGATCTCTAATTCACTGATGAGAAAACTGAGGCTTGGAGGGGTGATGTGACCTGTCCCCTCCTCCAAATTCATTCCCCACCCAGCACAGGGCCTCCTCCCCTGGCCTCAAACCTCATGCCAGGTCTTCAATATCTGTGACTCCAGCCTGTTTTGAAATTAATTTGCAGGCTCCTTTATTGCACAAACATCTCTTTAGTGCCCATCATGAGCCAGGCCTTGTGCAGGGCATGGGGCATGGGAGATGGTGAAATGGAGGGTCCCTGCCGCCTCAGAGGAGGCAGATAACACTGGGAGCCAAGGCTGGGTGGGGTCAGGGGGAATCGAAGGTAGGGAATGAGGTTTCTGGCTTCGTGTTACCCCCAAATCTTCACTAGACCATAAACTCCCTGAGGCAGAATGTCTCTAAATATGGCCACCAACATCCCTCCCATCGGTGAAAACAAAGCCACCGCTCCCACTAAGGGGTGGGGGGGTCTAAATCGGAGTTTGAACCACAGGTTGACCCAGAGCACAGGGAGATGTGTGCGAATTGTGCAGGGAGGGGGTGGGCACACTGAGCTCTGGGCACCACCTCAAGGCTGTGGGCAATGCACAGTCAACTTTTGCATGAAACCTCTGAGTAAGAAATGGAGTTTTCCTGTAATGACTGAACAGAAAATCGTAGTGTATTTTCCTTCTGCCTGAACTGGATGAGGAAGCCTGGGATGAGTCTGAGAGGGCTCTGTGACTTACTTTGCTGCAGGGGTGATGTTTTGTGACATTACAGCCTAGGCCTCAAGAAGTCTTGCAGTTTCTGCTCTACCGTCTTGGGAGCTAGCCGCCATGGAAAAACAGCGCAGTCAAGACAACTGACAGGTGAGAGATCTGGAGGGAGAGAGGGGGCCCTGCCTTTCAGCCATCTCTGTCTCACAGATGTATGCAAGGCCATGGTGGACCTTCCAGCATAACCTAGCTGAGGGCAGTCTCATGAGTGACCCCCCCAAGCTGACACCACAT
Source organism: Aselliscus stoliczkanus (assembly GCA_033961575.1). Classification (NCBI taxonomy): domain Eukaryota; kingdom Metazoa; phylum Chordata; class Mammalia; order Chiroptera; family Hipposideridae; genus Aselliscus; species Aselliscus stoliczkanus. Next base: position 167,308,046 of record CM066730.1, read on the forward strand.
GGAGCAGAATAATAAACCCAGCCAACCCACTGAAGCAGGAGAACTAATAAATTATTGTTGTTTTAAGCCAATACGTTTTTGGGTCAGCTTGTTATGTAGCAATAGATAACTGATACACTTCCTAAGGGCAGGACCCTATTTTTTTTATAGCGCTCCCCTCCTTTGCCTGGAGCCTGGCACTCAGCCCTGAATCCTGGAGCTGGAAGGGGCGTCCAAAACCCGAGTCCCACCCCCTCATTTCATAGAAGAGGCAGCTGAGGTCCAAAGAGGAGAAGCAATTGACTCCAGATCACACAGAGAGACGGCGGGCAGATCTAGAAGGCAAACTTGAACCCTACAGGGGCCAGGTGAATAACACAAACATGTGACACAAGTTGATAGTGAGTTACCCCTCGAGCTCACGTGTTCTGTCTTCAGAGCCAGCCAGTGTTCAGTTCCATCCAGCTGTGGCCATGTGGGAATGTGAGCCCAGGGAAGCCAGACTGTCTGACTTTCAGAGAAGCCAGAAACAGGGTTTCTCTGCAAAATCTCCTGATTTTTAAATGTTGGCTAAGAATTCAAATCAGATTGATGATCTCTGGGCCATGGAGACTGACCTTGGGCTTCAAGCTTGGTCTTACCACTGACCTTGGGCAAATCACGTTCTCCCTCTGGCCTTAGTTTCCTCATCTCTAAAATGGGCCCCATGGCTCCCCACTTACCGGGTTGCTGTGAAAACCCAATGAGCTAATGAACTTGGAAGTACGAGCTACGGATGGCCCTGCGACTGCTCCATAGCCTCGGTTCTCTGTGGAGGCGCCCCTTACAATGAAATGAGTTAACACCCGATTTGTCTAAGTTAGAACAACATTATTCTGACCATTATGACAGAGATTGCATTTTTATGGCAGGTTTGTGAGTTCCAGAACCCTCCCGCTTGCATTATCTCAGGATGTTGATGGAGTCAGAGGCTGGATGGCTGCCGTGGAGACCCTCACCAGAGCCAAGCCCTTCCTCTGAGCCGGGAGGCACATTCCAGAAGCGGCTCACGTGGCAATAAAGAGAACTAGCTTTGGAGTAACCCAGACCTGGGTTCAAATCCCTGCCTCCTACTCCCTAGTTATGTGTCCTTGAGCTGCTCACTCTCTGAGCTTTGGCTTCCTCATCTGTAAAATGGGCATAATAAAATCACCCGGTGGAGCTGTTGGGACAATTACATGAGATGATACATACAATGCCCTTAGAGTGTCTGGCATAAGAATTGATGGCTGTTATCATTATCATGGCATGAAGATTGGCACTGGCAGGCATAGGGCCAAGAAACAAGGCACAGCCATAGAGGATCCTGCCCTTTTCCTGAGATTAGGGAGGCCAAATGGGGGTGAGGCTGGGATCTTTGAGGAAAACCTGGATGGAACCTAGACAGGCATTCGGAGGGACTTTTCAACCACCCATAAGAGTCAGATAAACTCAGAGCTCAACTCTGTATTTTCGGGTTTTCCCTGCAGTTGAGTGAAGAGGTAGCAGAGAGCTGGTCACAGAATCTCCCTAATGAAATGTCACCATGTTCCCAGACTCCAAATCCAGTGTCCCACTGGTATCAAGAGGTAACAGCAACAGTTAATATCTACTGCGTGCTCATCACACTTGAGGCACACACTCAACTTAGTCTTTACTGAGTTACCTTCATTCCTCATAATCATCTCAAGAGCTAGGGATGGTTGTTGAGCCCAGGGAATCAAAGCTCAGAAAGGGTAAGAAACTGGCTAGAGGACACACAGTAAGAGTCTGACTCCAAACACCCTTTTTTGTAACCCCCCAAGCTATACTGCTTATGGAACAAGAGTGAAAGTGGTCAGGGCTCTGCGGTCTCAGAGAAAGGAACAAGTACTCTGGCAAGGAGTGAGGGTGCTGACATTTCATAGTAATGATAACTAATGAATACTGGGCACAACCATGGGTCACGTTGTTCTGTCAATCCTCACCATGAGCCTCGATAGGGAGTATCTCCAGTTTACAGATGAGGAAACTGGGGCTCAGAGGACTCCTTACTTGTTTGAGGCCACAGAGCAGGCAAGGTCTCCTCCCTGAGGACACGCCCCTCCCTTAGGGGGCTACAGCAGGGCGACAGATGGCTCCAGGAAGTTCAGCTAGCATGACCCAGGCTAAGGTGGCCTAGGTAAATCCCCCAGGTGATATAGGGATGCCAGGGAGACAGGTGTCCCCTCTTCTACCCTTCAGAAGGCAGCTGCTTTAAAAGGCCCTAGAACACTTATCAGAGTGAGCAGATCCCAATTAGGTAACTTCCAGGTGCTGTCACGTCAACGGCCGCCCCACCCGGGAGCTGTACAAACAGTTCTTCCCGCCCTGCCCTCCCCCAGCCAAGCCTCTTTGTACCCCAGCCAGCAGGCGGCCCAGGCCAGTGGGCACGAACTCTGATTAATTTCACTTCATTTCAGTCTTTTCCAGTTTCCTGCTGAGGTTTCTCTTTCTCTTTCCCAGGAGTCCAGGGTTTTATCGTAGACCACTGGGGGGCAAATTTGCCTGCCCAATGGAAAGACCTGGGGAGTGTGTTAAAAGTACAACCTTACTACTCCCCCAACCCCAGCCTCCTTCCTGATCTACCAAATCTCCAAATCAGGCAAGCAGACCAGGCAGCTAGACAGGACAGGGCCTTGGTCAGAGGTGCCCGCCGGGCCCACCCGGGCCAGAAGGCCATGCTGATCTCACCCCTCCACCCTCAGAGGGAGCACAGCTCTCGTGTCATGCCCAGCCCAGGCCTCCTGGAACTAACCAGTTCTATCCACCCCTTATTGTAAGGGCATCTCCGTGTGCAGGGGTCTGACCTGCAGCTTAAACTAACAGGTGAGCTCTGGGCAGGCAGAGGTGCCCAGCACAGCTGCCCCGCCTTGGCTTTAAGGCTGATGCAAAACCTTGATGAAGGGCGTCCAAATGTACCAGGAAGGACGACTTCATGAGATGGGTTGGGACAGACACTGAGGGCTGATTTGTTGCCTGGACAAGCCAAATGCCGAAAAGGAGGCCAATTTAGGATGCTGCCGTCACTGACCACACCCATGGGGGCTCCAAAGAAGGCGACCTCAAGGGGCTAAGAACAGCTCTACTGTACATGGCCACGTGCTTGACACTTGACGTGGTCTCCACAGGAACCCCTGAGGAAACGGAAGTCCAGGCACTCTGAGCTCCTTGCCCTGAACACACAGCATTCAGTGCTGGGATTTGAACCCAGGTCTGATTGTCCCAAAGGGCTGTGTCTTTTCTATTCCACACTATCTGTGAAATCAGCTGGGCCTATTCCCTACCAAAGCCAGAAGCCCTTCTCCCAACCAGCACCTGACATGGAATAAGTGCCTGGTGAGTCTTTTAAAATGTATGGTTGGATGGAAGAATGAATAAGGAAGAATGAATTGCCTTTAAATTCTACAGCATTTGGGTTTTAAATCTAAGCCTTGATTTCCTGGCTAAGACAGATATATAAAAGCAGCCTCCTTTAAAAATGAGAGGCAGAAGAAACAAACATAAAAGGAAAACCAATTCCAAATTAATCCCACTGAAGGTAGCTGGGTTTTAGTGGTGGGCCCAGTAGAAGGGCAGAATGGAGGTGGGAAAGACAAGAAATGTAGGGGGTGGAGGCAGGCTCCTTCAACACCCATAAAAAAAGGGACTTGTCCAGTATATAGCTGCTGCTGGTCCATCTGAATCCTTAGCTCTGGCTGAACTGGTTTACCCATTATCCCCAAACACTTTCCTACAAGCCATTCCCTTGGCTTCTCCCTCCAGGGATATTTCCTTCATCTTCTTGGCCAGATGGACCCTCTCCTCCATCTCTGTATCAGTCCCCTGAAACGTATTGTATAACACAATATAATACATTGCATAACACAATGTAACATATTCACTCAAAATTCATTCATTTAATGTTCCTTAGCTGACTGTCGTTCAGATACTGGGCGCTCCTGTAACGGCACGGGTGTGGGCACTGGGGAATGCCATAGTAAACGTGGCAGGTAAAAACCTCTTCCCCCTGTACAGTCTAGTGGGCAAAGTGGACACAAAACAAGGAAACTAACAAGTTTCTGATGTATTTCACGGTAATGGGTGTTATGAAGCAAAACCAAGCAGGTGGGATAGAAAGTGGCAGAAGTGGGTATGTTTTAGACGAGGTAATCGGGCAAAGCCTCTGGGGAAATGGCATTTTACCACAACTATGGGCACAAAAATGGTCCAGATGAATTTCCTCAGGGAGCTCACAGCCTAGCAGGGAAGTCACAAGCTGGACTTTCCTCGATGGTGCAGGAGCAGGTCTGGCTCATCTGAACAACCCACACACTGGAAGTCAATGATCTTTCCAAACATAGGTCTGGCCAGGTCCCTCAACGACTCAAGAACCTTCAATGGCTCCCCACTACCCTCAGCATCAAGTCCAAACTCCTTAGCCTTCCAACCTAGCCCTTCAGGACCTGCCCTGCCCTCCATTCTCAACCCCATTCTCCACTACTGCCCTCAACACCTGTCCCCTCAGACATACCCAAGCAAGTATCCAATCACCATGTCTTTACACATGCCGTTTCTTTTTCCAGGCAAAATTCTCCTCCTCCTCTAAGTCCCAAAGCCAGCCTCCTTAACTTTTGAGAACACAGTGCGTTAGCATGACAGGTGGCTGAGAAAGTTTCATTCCAGGGAGAATGGGTAGTAAGAAAATGAGGCAAAAGATAAAGCCATAAAAGACAAAAATAACCCTTTTCCATACTAAACCGCCTCTGCTGCCCAGGTGGTTCACAACTTCCTCCTGGCAGCACCTGGGACACACTTATCACATTATACCTTGCCAACTGTTTTCCCATCAGCTTTTCCCCCACCCCCACTGCCCATCCCAGGGCCCAGCACCATACCAGCCAGAGAAAAAACTCCAGAAATCTTTGGAGATCAAAAGAACAAGTGCACAGAGGAGACCCGATTTTCTCTAAACTTCAACCTTTGGATTCCATCTAGTGGCTGGTCTGTCACGGGCCTCTTCTCTTACTGGATGTGTCCCCAGGGCACTTTCATCCCTCTCTAAGCCCCCACTTTAGATGCTCCAGACTTGTGTTTCCCATGGAGGGGTGGTTTCATGGTTTGGGGGAGACACTAAGCTTACCATCCTAACTCAGGAGTTTCCCCCGCATCCCCACCCCGCCACGCACACACCTATACACATACAGTCTGTCTCCTCTCACATTCCAAAGGCTGGGGATTTCCTAGGACCTTAACATTCTGAACAGCCTTGTTACTATAGGGTATGAGGAGGGGGAAGGGCAAGGAGTGGTGGCCACATGTTTCTGGGTTCCGGGAGCCCCAGGGGCTGCCCTCCTATCACCCCAAGCTCGGTCCTGTTTCCACAGGCTGTGCTGCTCACAGGAGGACCCTGGTCTCTTTGGGGATGTGCCATAAGCAGCACTCTCTATCCCCATCTTCCACCCCTGAAAGGCCTCACACAGTTTTTCAAGGTGGACTTTTCCCATCTAATACCTGGTCTGAATCTCACTAAGCACCCCTGTGAGACAGGCAGAACAGACATTATGATCACCCTTATTTGACAGATGAGGAAACTGAGGCTCAGAGTGGGAAAGTAGGGTGTATATGATGGAATCCCAAGAGATTAGCTAGGCCATCTTACACCCAGGGAAACTGATCCTCCTATAGGGAAGGGAGCTGGCATAGGGTCCCATAGGAAATTAGAAGCAGAGCCCCGACCTCCACTTCACACTATGTCCCATCCATTTGGCCAGCTCCTTGTTAACCCCTAATGGACTAGACTCCTTCGTGTCCAGGACACAAAGGAAGAGCCTGAAATGAGGTTCATTCAGAGTGCCCACTGCAGCCCTCTTCCCACCCTATTCCAAGTGGCGGCCCTAGCAACCATCCCTCCTGTGATGTCAGCAACCAATCAGCCCTGTGTCCAGGGCCCAGGGTCCATCCTGGCCACAGCCCACCAGCTTCCAACCACCCCTTGCCAGGGCCAGGGCTGGACAAACGTGGCCCTTCCATCTACCCCACGGTAATTAAAAACACGCCCAGGCCTCTTCCAACGCGAGAGGGGCCAATTTTCTTCCCCTCCAGCACCGCTGACTGCAACCTACATAGCAATATTTATGCCAAGCTCCCCATAATACTGTAAACATCCCAATGTATAGCGGGCCAACGCATGAGTCATTTCCCCAAAGCCAGAGTTAATAAGTGGTACCTCAGCCATATTCCAGGGAGCTCCCGCCAGCAGCCTGGACCAGGGCTGCCCTCCACACCCAGGACCCCGTGGCACCCTCGCAGCCCCAGTGGCCCCACTCCGGGAAACTGCAGGCAGCCTCCAAAACCTCCAGGAGTTAGAGGACAGCTGCCTTCATGCCAGAAACTGTGGCTGCCATCCAGGGACATCCCTCCACCAGCCCCCCAAACTACGGTCACTAAAACACTCATTATTGAGAGAGAAACTAAAGTTATGGCATGATCCCCATTGTGCCATTCCCAGAGGCTGCAGCCCCTGGGCCTCGTTTGATCAGTTTGGGTTTTTTGTTTTTGTTTTTGTTTTTGTTTAGCAGCAAGAGGGGTAGGGGGCTTCCCACCACCCCAAAGTGGCCCAAGATAAGTGTAAATATGTTCCACCCCTCAGTCCATGGTGGTAAAATCCTGGAAGGGGTCATCCTATTTAGGGACCAGTAGACCCAGACTTCAGAGACCTCAGATCTGGGTTCTACTTTTATCATCCACTGACTTCTGAGCCTTGGTTTCCTTCCCTATCTATTAAAAGGGAGTAAGAATCATACTCAGCTGGCTTCCTAGGAAGGCTTATTTTGGGGAATCCAACAAAATTGTGAGTAGGAAAGCATTCTAAATCTTAAAGTACTTTGTCAACTGTGCAGCGCGTTGTAAACCACAGAGAGCTGCATAGGGTGCAAAGTACTTCATAAACTGTAAAGCGGATCGAAAACTGTAAAGTGCAGTACACATGAGAACCATTATTCATATTCATTTCTTGTCCTACAAGCTCGGCCATTTCTGGTGGACACACCCAGACCCCACTAACTTTCCCTCCAGAGCAAGCTGGCCCAGGAGATCTGGTAGTCCCCTGTCTCCTTGGGGGTCGGGTGGTACCAACACACAAGGCCATAGGGAGAGGGCCCAGGGACCCTGGGCAAGGCCAACACATGGCAAGAGCATCTGGTCTGGCCCTGACGGCAGCTGGAGAGTTCCCGGGGCTCCAGCGGCCACGCTGAGCTCTGCCGCCAGCGGGGCGGTGGCCTGCAGGGGTGCCCAGAGACCCCGCGCAGCGGAGAGATGCCCACGGTTCCAAGCCCCCAGCAGTTCTCCTGGGGAGGGAACCCCATTGTACGCCGCGGGCGATGGGCAGGCACGAGCGCAGGGAGGGCGGGGGGCTGGCTCGCTCACTTCCACTCTGCCAGTCCCCTCTGTTCGGGGCGCCGAGCCCATCCCGGGGGCGCGGACCCGGAGCCCCCACCTAGGCCAGCCGCGGTGCCTCCCTCCTTCTGCTCCCTGCCAAACTTTCGAGCCCCGACTGCGCGCCGGGCCCACGGGCCGGCGCCCCTCCACCCCGTGCCGAGTAAGGCCAGGCCGGCGCGAAGTGGGGGCGCTCCGGCCGTCTGTGGCGAGCGCGCGTGGGCAGCCCCCGGCCCTGGGCGGCGCTCGCCCAGCTGGCTACAAAGCCTCGGCAAGATGGTCCCTTCGCCTCCTCCTGGCACAGTCAATCAGCGCCCGCCGCTCCCCGGGCGCCCGCGGGGCCCGCGCCTCCCGGCGCGGCCGGACACACCTCCCCGCGGCCACCTGCGCCCGGCGCCGGCCCCGGGGCAAACTTCGCGGGCCGCAGGGCGGAGGTGGGCGCCGGCGTCCACCCCTGCCCGGCCGCTCCCCGCCCCCATCGCCCGCCCGCTCACCTTCCACGGCGGCGAGCAGCGGCAGCAGCAGCAGCGCGGCCCCCAGCCTCCGCAGGGCCATGGCTGCGCGTCCCGGTGCCTCGGGCCGCGGCGCCGCGGGGCCCGGGCGGCCCGGGCGGGAGCGCGCGCCCCGGGCTCTGGGGGCCAGGGGGAGCGGCGAGGCGCGGCGCACACACAGCCGCCTCCACCGCGCCGCTAGCAGAATGAGCCATCCAGCCCGGGCAGAACGGGGACCCGGGCTCCGCCAGTGCTGGGCGCGGCCCACCTGCGCGGCTGGCGCGGGGGGACCCCGGCCGCCCCGCCGCCCCCCGCGCGCGCCCCAGGCCCCCGCTCGCCGCGCACGCCCCCCGAGCCCGGCTTGCCCGCGTCCCCCCGGGGCACTTGCGGGCAGCGCGGTGGCTGGAGCGCGGGAACCTTGCGCGCCCGGGCGACAGAGACACCGGGCTCCCCCCGCGCAACAGTGGTCTCTCCCGGCGCTGTGGCTCCTCCAGATAAAGCAGCGATTTCAGCCCAAATGTTTCTGAATTTTTATTGAATGCTGCAAAGCCGGAGAGCGTCTGGCGCGGCTGACAGGGGCAGGGAGAGGGGACCCGGGGGGGGAGGGCGAAAGAAGGGGCTGCCTAAAGTGGGGGCTGGCCCTACCTGTCAGGGCCTGGAGTGCCACCCCCTCTTCTCAGCCCTGCCACCCGGTCCTTGCGGCTACGAAAGGGACCGAACTGCAATGAATGAGAGAGAGAGAGAGAGAGAGGGAGAGAGAGAGAGAGAGAGAGAGAGAGAGAGAGAGAGAGAGAGAGAGAGAGAGAGAGAGAGAGAGAGAGAGAGAGAAGAGAGAGAGAAGGGAGAGAAGGGAGAGAGAGAGAATGGAGAGAGAGAGAGAGAAGGGGGGATAGAGATGGGAACAAAACAGGCGGCTTTCCCAGGCGCTGGGACTGTGCTGGGGCCTCCGCCTGGGAGAGTGGGCCTTGGCGCTAAAACGAGGGCCTGGGGTGGGGGTGGGAGTAAGTGTCACTCTGGCAGGGGTGAGTCGGACCCTGGCAGGTAGACCCCAAGGCCTACTCTCCCTGCCTTGTTTCGAGCCAGCGCAGGAGCCCCTCCCTGCAGTCCCTTCTATCGGTACATTGGATTTTTCCTCTGTTCATCTTTTCCCAATGTATTAAGGGGGTAAAAGAAGCCTATTTGGGGGCATCTGGGAAAGCCCCCTCCCCCACACTCTCCCGCATGGAATGGACTTGTCTGTGCAGCCATGGTTTTGTGCATGAATGTCCCTTTAGGGAGGACACAACCCCTTGTTCTATCCCTGTGGGTCCAGCCCTGCCCTGACAGCCTTCATCACCATCATCATTAACAGGCTTTGCTGAGGCCCGATAGTGGGCAGGCTGCAGGGGGCCTTCGGGAATCATCCAGGTAACGTCCCTGGCCCTGACAAACAAGACTTAACCATGAGCTTCAGCTCTGTGGAGTGGGCGTAAGAGCCCAGTGGAGGTACAGACAGTTTAAATTCAGACTATGCCACCCAGACCTTGCCTGTCCCTTTGTCCCACAAACTATCAAAATGCCCCAGTGAGGTAGGCGCTGACCTTTTCAGATGATAAAACTGAAGACCAGATAAGTCATTTATTTGTCCAAGGTCACAGAGAAAGTCAGAGCTAGGATTCAACCCCAGGCCTGTCCCACCCCAGTACTGATCCCCAGTACCTTTCATGAACACATAGGGCTTAAGGAGTCATTTCGTCCACTTCCCACGTCCCCATCTCACAGATAAGAAAACTGAGGCCTAAAGAGAAAAGTCACTCACTCTACGTTATATATTTAAATAGACATCAGTCTAGGGCCTTTAACTGGCTCAAAAGAAAAATGTGATCACAGTAGAATAAAACATGGTTTTCTCCCACCTTTTTCTCCCTAAACCTTATTTTATTCCCCATGGGGATCCTATAGGGTGGTTTGGCTTTGCAGCCTGGCCAGGCCCCTCCTCACTGGTCTCTGTGGCAACTGCCTTCAGCTGTGCCTTTGTCCCAGCTGTACACTCCACCTGGTTGCCCTCTCCACTCCAATGGTTTGGATTTGGCCCCACCCCACCCCCTACCGAGAGCTTTAATTGACATTGGCCTCACCCCCTCTCAGACCATTTTGCACTTATTATCTGTTTCCTGAAAGATGGTCCATTGTTTGTTTTGATTGCATCTTACCTCTACTACCCCTGCAGACAGTGAGCTACCTGCAGGCAGTGCCCAGACTCAGAACAATACACTCCCAGTGTGGGAGGCCCCAGCGAGCCTCTGACCCAATCCCCTCCTTAGCAGAGGAAGAGGCGGCCTAAGCTTCATTTGTCTAATGACAACAGCTACTCACATTTGCAATCACGCTTTAACAGTTTACAAAGCAGTGTTCACACCCATCAACCAGACTGATGCTAATTCAACCAGCCTACCCTGCCAGCCAGCCTGGCAGTAGTGGGAGCTCCATTTTTCAGAAGGGGAAATTGGGGCTCAGAGAGGGGAAAAAAAGTATTCGACCAAGGACACACGGCATATTCAGGGATAGAGAGTGCAGCTGGAACTGGGCTTCAGTGACCTGATTTGTCCATGCCTCTTTCAATCAAACTTGATTTAATAAACATTAATTGGGTACTTCCTACATGCCAGATACTGGGGAGGCAGGGACACAGCCATGAATCTGCCTGACAGGGCCCTGTTCTAGAACCTACATTTTGCTGCGGGAAGACCTATATACGGATGCGCTAATTAAGATGATAAATGCTAGGAAGACAAAACAGGGTGATGGGACAGTCAGTGACTGAGGGGAGGGGACTACTCTAGCCAGGGAGGGATCAGCAAAGGCCTTTTGGAAGAGGGAACATGGTGGATGGAACCTGGACAATTTGGAGTCCACTATGCAAAAGTGTGAAAAGAGAGTTCCAGATGGAAGAAACTGCAAATGCAAAGGCCCTGCGGTGGGAATATGCTGGGTACCGTCTAGAAATAGCAGCTGAAGTGTGGAGATTAGGTCATGGAGGAGGAATAGGATTGTATTTTCAGCACAGTGGGGAGTCATCAGGGATTATAAGTAGAGAATGACTTATCTGAGGTAGGGGAGGCAGCATGACTTGGTTTAGCAGGGTCTGGGGCAGCCTGGGTACGATCCCTGCCACTATCCTCCTTGACTATGGGACTGGCCTGCCCTATATAGCCCTAGACTGAGATTCCAGGGTATGTCCCAGCCCTCCCTTAACTTACTGTGTGGCCTTGGGCAGACTACTCACCCTCTGTGGGCCCCACTTGTCACAAATGCAAAATGAGGGTATTGGCTAAGATTCATCTGAGGCCACTCTCAGTGCGTTGTGAATTTAGTGGTGACAGTAGGACCTGTGTCTTTATCTCAGCCATACCAGGAGATGCTAATGAGCTCTGGGACCCTCTGTTTTCCTTGAGGCCTTCTTCCTGAAGGGAAGGTAGACAGCTTTCTGAAAGGGAAATGTGTTATGCTGACTGACAGAGCCTGGGGAAAGCATAGCGGTCACCTCTCAGTGTACCTAGGTCGCAGACTTCCATCCCAGTACCCTTTCCCTGCCCCGCTGCAGGACTGATAGGGGCACATGGCCAGTTGTGGGTCAGATCACACCTGGAGCCAGTGCCAGGCCAAGAGAAATTTCTTATAATAATAGAAACCTGGCTCAAGTTCTAGTTCTGCCACTAGTTTGCTGTGTGTCCTCACATAGGCCCCTTTCCCTCTCTGGGCCTAAGCTGGTGGAGTTACAAATCTACCCTCATGAAGCTCATGGACCAGCACCATATACAAGGCCCATATGTAATTTTTTTATTCTCTCATAGTACAAGCATCATATGTAATTTTTGACTTTCTAATAGCCACATAAAAAAGTAAAAAGAAACAGGTGAAGCTAATTTTAATATATTTATTTAACCCAATATATCCAAAATATTGTCATTTCAACATGTAATTAATACAGGATTTTACATTCTTTTTTTCATACTACATTTTTGAAATCTGATGTGTGTTTTCTATTTCCACATCCCTCAGTGCCCACTAGCCACATTTCAAGTACTCAACAGCCACACGTGGTTCGTGACTAGTGGTTACCACATTGAATAGCATAGAGGTAGACACTAACAGCAATAATTACTCTATGGAGTAAAAAGTGCCCTTTAATAGAGGCCGTCCAAACCCTCTAAGGTTACCTCTGCCCAGAGAAGGAGGGAAGGCTTCCTGGAGGAGGTGATGGTTGAAAAATTAAATAATCTCCTTCTTTTAAGAAAACAATTTTTTCCCTACCTCACGACAAAAGTAGTACACACCCATTGTTAAAAAATAAAGAAGACATGGGGCCGGCCGAGTGGTGCGGTGGTTAAGCGCTGGCTTGGGAAGCCAGCGGCCCTGGTTCGGTCCCACATGTGAGAGCCAGTGACACTGCCCTCAAAAAATAAATAAATAAATAAATAAGAATAAAGAAGATATAAAGGAGTTAAGAAGCAAAGCAAAAACAACCCATAATTTTCCCAGCCTGAGAGCCACTGTTAATGTTTTGATCCATCTCCTTCCAGGCATTTTTCTAGGTACATGCATGTTGCACATAGCTATACTCTTGCTGTATGCACAGCGCAATGTCCTATTTTTCTCCCCCTATCACTATGAACTGAGCAGTACCCTGGGTTGTTAAAAAAAAAAAAAAAGCAAACACAGGTAACAGTATTGCTATGGGCTATGTACTAGTCCAGGGAAGAGATGGCCATAAAACTGGCAACTCTTTCGTGCTTTCCTGCTTCACCTGAAGATACCTGCAAACACAGCTCCGCTCTGGATGCCCCTCTGAACACAGAGGCTGCGCGGATTGTGGAGGGGTGGGTCCCCTGAAAGCCACCCGGAGCCTCACTCCTCCCTGCCAGCCCTGGGTCTTTGTGACTTGGAGCTGGAGGAGGCTGGGCTGGGCTATGGGCTGAGCAGCCAATCTCCCCACTGCCACCTGGCGGCCATGGAAGTGGATGCACCCTGCAAGAGCATGAGCAGAGTGGAGGTTGCCCAAAGCGAGAGGTTCTGGGGTCCTGGGTTTCCATTTTTGATCCCTGGGTCTCTACTCCATTCCATGACCAGCCTTCGGGAGTAGAAGTCATCTGAGTTTTGGAGAATAAAAACTTCTGCTCTCATTCTGAAGGGTCATAGCTTTGGGAGAGAAAATGCCTGCAATCAAATCCAGCTCCCCCTCCTATGAGCCCTGTGAGCTTGGGGTAGCCACTCTACTTTTCTTTGCCTCTGTTTCCTCATCTGTAACATGGGCAGATAATAGTATCTATCTCCTAGAGTTGTGAGGCTGAGCTAAGATAACACATGAAATGCTTAACAATGAGCCTGGTACACCGTTAGTGCTTGATGTTTTTAATTATTTGATGTCAGAGGGAAACTAAATGCAAAGTATAGGGGATGGATCTTATTTAGTCTCATCCTCTTTCTCTAGTTCTCTGCTCTTAACCCTCCAGCCCCTAGAGAGTTCTCCTGACACTCTCCATCTCCAATTGAGCCACTTTCCTGCTCAAAAGTCTTCAATGGTTCCAATTGCTCCCTGCAATAAATACAAACTGCCTCACTTGGCAGTCAAGGCCCCTCAGGAACGGGACCCCGCCCACCTTCCCAGCCTTGTCTCTTGCTGTTCACCTCCAGGCACCCTGTGCTGCAGCCAGACTGTTGTCCTCAGCACTCTAGCAGCATCTTCCATTCCCACCTGTAAGCCCTTCTCATACTCAGCTTCACTCTGGACCATGTTTTCCCCATCCTGTTGTCCAGAACATTACTCATCTTCCAAAAACCTCATCATATACTGCCTCCTCCAGGAATCCTGCCACAGATCAGCTGCCCCTCTCCAAACTTCCCCAGCATGCTGATGGCACACACCTCAACTTCCTCCATCTTGTATTTTTGCCAAGCAGCCTCCCAAAGTGGAGAGTCTGTCTGAGCTTTGGAGCTATGGACGTATGTGTTCCAGCCTGTGTGACCTTGAGCAGGGAGGTTACCTCTCCCCTTTGAGCCTCAGTTTCTTTATTTGTAATATGGGCCTAATCCTTACAGGCTTGATATGAGTATAGAATAAAAGGACACATGCTAAGTACTTGCCACTAGCAGATACCTGTGAGACGTTAGTTTCCTGTCCTCACTAGTTCATGGCCCGCTCTAGACCGGACGCCCCTCAGGGAACACAGCATCCTGCTCACCTCTGAATCCCAGAAGGCCTGGCACATGGGTACTGAGCAATAGCTTGCTACTGTGAATCAAAACTTCTCTTCCACCAGCAAAAAGAACCTTCTCGGCATTGGAAACAGACAGTAAAGCGCTACCGAGTATCCATGAGCTATGGGAATTACCACTTAGAGTCAAAGAGTCACTTCCTCCTGGGACCTGGGAAGGCCTGGATTGTCCAGCTTGCACCCAAGGGTCCTGGTAGGGGTCGGAGGGGCTGTCTGGCTTGCAGCGGGCAGCCCGTCTCCACAGCCTGTTGCCACCTGTCATCTACGTTGATCCTCAGAACAATCTTGTGAGCCTGATAGCCCTCCCCACTTTACGGTGGAAACAGCAGCCAGGAGAGGAAGTGACTTACCTAAGATCACTCAACAGGCTCTGAATGCTGGGCTGGGAGCCAGGCCTCCCAACCCCCAGGTTAAAGCCATTTTGAAGCCTGTAGCTGTGATGTGATTGCAGAGGCACTGGATTAAATTTTAGGAGGCCTGAGTTCAAATCCCAATGCCGCCATTTACTCTTTGTATGGCTGTGGGTGGTTGTATCGCTTTGTGAGCCACCGTTTCCATGTGGCAGGTAGTTGTTGGGAGATGAAAGGAGCCAGGAGATGGGAAATGCCTCTGTAAACTGTTGAGTGCCAAATCCAGGTAAAAGGTTGTTACCGTGGCCCACGGAGGCTGATACAGGATGCTTTGATCTTTGAGCCACACAAGAGTACACAGAGTTTTTATGGCTGCTTACCTGGATGGCCGTTTCCAGTTTGCCTTTCTCCTGGAGTTTAAAAGACCTGTTTTTATGGGTGCTTGGCAACAGAGATGCAGAGTGGGGTTGCTGGGCTCCTGAGCTGGGTGTGGAGGCACTGAAGGCCAGGAGAGCTGCACCCATCCAGGCACAATCAGAAAAGACCCAGACTGGGTGGGCAATGGGACAGAGTAAGGCATTCTTTAAAGACCCTTGTACATGAAAGGAAAAAGCCATAGAACCAGGTTTCGGGATAAGAGTGGAGCTCCAATAGGGCAAAGATTACAGCTGGGTCATATTTTAAACAAGACCAGGTGCTAGGAGGTGTTCTAAAAGTAGCTATGAAATGGGCGAATGGATGGATGGATGGATGGATGGATGGATGGAGAGGAGGGAGGATGAGAAGCAGGCAGGCTTCCAGGAGGTGGTGACATGTAAGTTGTGATGATTCTCTGGATTGCAAGAAATTGACTCAGGCGTTTTTGGAAGGGCACATCTGGTAATCAAATACTAGGGATCTCTACTCTGTGATCAGGACTTAATGAAACCCAGCAAAAGCCTTGGGAGGCCTGACCATGATTTGTGATTTTTCAAAACCTAGGGTATCTCTAAGCATTGAGATAATGATAACGATTGCTGTCAGGGGCTGTGCTGAGCAGTTTACAGATGTTACATCATTCACCCCTCAAAATATTCGCAGGGTGCTTGCTTAAGGCTTCTGAGCCCTTTCTTCTCTGGGCAGGTTGTCCCCGTTCTCACCCACCGTGACTGCCTGACCTTGTGCCTCTCAGGGGAGACTGGGGTTGGCCCAGCCAGCACGTCAGCCCAGTGTGGGCAGAGCATTCATGGCACCACATGGGCCCCTGGCCAGACTAAAGTCCTGCTGCCCTTGGGCCTCCTGGGAGAGGGAACGGCCCTGCCCAGGGTCTCATGGTGGGTTGAGGCAGTGTCAGGACAACGACTCAGATCTCCTGGTGCTTTTCTATCTCTGCACCCAGCTGGGAACAGGGATCTATGCCCAAGAGGTTCTGAGGAGAGGGAAGAAGAGGCATTGAGGTGGTGGGCCCGGACTGCTCTTGGACAGTTCCGTTCTCCAGAAATGAGCCCCTAGATGTTGTGCCTCATACATGTGTTTGATAATGACGATGACAGAAAACTAGAATTTTTAATTTGGAAAAGCCTCCTATCAGCTTCTCCACCCCTCTCCTTTTATAAATGAAGAAACTGAGTCTCAGAAAAGGAAAGCAACTAACTCAAGGTCACAGAGGGTTAGTGGGTGACAATGGTGAGACGTTCCGGGGTTATCAAGCAGGATGGGCAATTGGCCTCAAACTTCTACCTACAGGGCTGGGACAGGGAGCTTAAGGGGAGCCCAAGGGGACTAAGCGGGTGGTTCTCTTCTTTCCAGGGCCATCTTGAAGGCTGGGCGGAGTTCAGCACTTTAACTGCCTGAGGTGGCGTTGGAAAGCAGCCAGCTTGTCAATGCCACCTATTAACTAATTGTCCGTTATTTTCCTCTGGGATTAATTTTTAAATGCAAACGGTACGTTTTATTACACATTTGAACATTAAACCTCCACCAATGGCTGATCTCTAAGCAAAGGCCAGGCTTCCTTCCTTCAGTGGTTCAAGGGGCCCCAGCAGCCCCAGGGGAATTTAGGAATGGGGGAACACATGGATGCAGGTTCAAACCTCTTGTTTCTGAATTCCAATCCTGCACCATACCCATTTTATATGTGGGAGGAGCGAGCAGTAGGGGTAGTGTGAGAGGACAATGACTGAACATCAGGAGCCTGTTTTCCTTCTCCAGGACATTTTCCTCCACTTAATTAATATCACAAAAGGAAGCTGAGCCTGCATTGGATTGTGGGGATTATGCAAATGAAGCTATGGAAAGGGCTATTTCTGAGCTCTTCATTGTTCTGGCTGCAGTAAAGGCCACAGCTGGGACTAGGACCATGGGGGAGGCACTTGTAGGGACCTTGACTTAACAAGGCCCAGCCTGGGGCCAGAATGTCTAGAGGGAATCTGGGGGTGGTTTTTCCTAGCAGAAAGGAGCTTGGACTGGCCACCCTTCCAGGAACTCAGCCATAGAACCCGGAGCTTAGTTCTCTAAGAAGACAGAAGCTTAGAAAGGATGAAGCCTTTGGAGTCAAAACTGAGTTCGAATCCCTGCTCTGCTGCCTGCTGGCTGTTATGACCCTGGGTGAGTCATTTCACCCCTCTAAGCCTCAGTGTCCTCATTTGTGAAATGGGGGCAATGATAGCACCCTCATAGATTTGATGTGGTGACTGAATGAGATAAAGTCCATTAAATACCTGGGATGCCTCAACAGTGCCAATTCTATCTCCTTTTCCACCTGCTTCATGTGGGATGAATTTTAAAATAATTCATGTAATATAATCGTATCAGTAGTATAAATGATATAATATAATAATATAACATCAACCTATATGTACACACACACACTTATATAACAGTGAAAATAATGTAACAGTGAATAGTTCAATAGTACCCTCAAGAGCTGGAGACTGTTCTGAGCTCTTTATGTGCATTAACTCATTTAGGGCTCATAACAACCCTCCGAGGTAAGTACTAATACACCCATTTTATGGATGAGGAAACTGAGTCAGCTTAAGAAACTTTCTAAAGGTCACACAGCTGGTGAGTGACTGAGCGGGGATGGCAAGCTGGTTCCTGAGTGTGAGCTGTGCATCCTGTTTCTCTCACCTTTCTCAGCAGAGGGAGGGGGATGTCAGATACCTCGGGGTCAGGAGACCTGGAGCCCAGGCCCGCTTTTCCTCTGAGTGCAGGGACTGGGTGTTCTAATTGGCCATCCCCGGGAGTGTATGTGTGAGGAGGGACACATCAGCTGTGCTCCCTCCTCTGAGCAGAGACTGGCTGGTCAGCTGTATGGGTGCTACAGAAGGGCCCTGACATTCATCAGGCTTGACCTGCTCATTTCCAATTGGGCAACGGAGGCCCAGAGAGGGAAAGTAACCCACCCAAAGCAGCAGATGGAGTTATCGGCAGGTATCTTCTCTCCTAGCCCACTGCTTCCTTCCCTACTGGCCCCCACTCACCACAAGGGGAACGGAACTGATTTCTGAACCAGCCGCCTCAAGGGCTGGAAAATGTTTGCTGAGTTTGAGTCATGAGCTCTGAGCTAGACACTGGGGTGGGGACAGGAACAAAAGCTGAGCAACCTTCACACCTGTCTGACTACAGACAGAGGCCCAGACAGAGTGGGGTGCTCTGGGTCAGGGGTGGGGCGGGTATGGGAGAGGGGGCAGGGACTCAGGGGAGTAGAGTATGGGGGAGGGGGACAGAGATGAATAGACCCTGGTCCCTACCCTCCAGGAACTCACAGTCTGGTGTGTCACCTGTGATACTAACAACCACACCACAACTGGCATTTATCAAGGGCTTACCGTATAGCATGCATTGTGCTACAGGCTTTATGCTCATTCTCTTCATTAATCTTTACAACAATTGCTGGCTGGTATAATAATAATAATAATATATAAGATAATATAATAATGTCACATATAGACTATCACAGCCATTTTACAGATAAGGGCGTTGAGGCTCAGAGAGACTAAATAACTTGCCCAAGGTCACACAGCACTATAGCAGGCGAAGGAGGTAGAATTCACACCCAGTTCTGTCCCCAGGCCTGTGCTCTACTGCCATTTTGTCCAACGTGGTAGCCACTGTCCAGCCAAGTGTGGCTATTGAGCACTGAAATGTGGCTAGTGAGAACTGAGATGTCCCATAAGTATAAAATACACACCAAATTTCAAAGGCTCGGTGAGAAAAAAAAGAATGTAAGATACCTCATTCACAGTTTTTAAAGACTGACTCTATCACCTCTAAGCTGTGTGACCTTGGGCATTCTCTAAATCTCTCTGAGTCACATTTCTATAACTATAATGGAGGCAGTCATGTTTACTGAACTCCCCTTTGTGCCCCCATAACCAGTATAAACACATTTATCAGGATGCTTGTAACATACTGTGCTGCCTATCTGTCTTCACGGGGCAGAAAAGGGTAATTGTCTCGAGCTGCACTATCCAATACAATAGCCACTCACTGCACGTGACTACTTAAATTCAATTACAAATTAATTAAAATGAAATATAATAAAAAACTCTCTCAATCACAGTAGTCATAGTTCAAGTTCTCAAGAGTTACATATAACTTAGTGGCTATCCTATTGGACCATGTAAAATGGAATGTTTTCATCATTGCAGAAAGTTCTGTTGGACAGTGCTGGTTTTGAGCAGTACTGTCCAATAGGAATAATGCAAGCCACCTGTGTAATTTTAAATTTTCTAATAGCCACATTAAAAAAAAAGTAAAAATAAATAGGTGAAATTAATTCTAATAACACATTTCATTTAGCCCTATATATCCCGAATACCATTTCAACACATCACCAATAGTGTGTGTGTGTATGTTATTTAAGTATAGTTGGTATACAATATTATATTAGCTGCATTAGTTTCAGGTATACTCACCAATGTGGGTCATGCATGGCCCTGGGCAGGTCCCTCGGCCAAACCCATCCAAACATTTGTGGGTCCAGGGCAAGATACAGATCGTGTCCCACATACCATAGATCTAAATATTTAAAAGTCATAAATCAAACTAATCCATAATAAATGAGTTACGACAAATATACTTCAATCAAACTATTCCATAATAAATGAGTTACGACAAATATACCTTCATTATAACAAATAATAAAATGTGTAAAGCTCTGGTTTTTATATGACTGAAAATCAGCAAAGTGTCCCAGTAACTGAATCTAATTATTCCTGCACATGCCTGGGTTGTCTCTAGATGGGCTGATAATGTCTGAGTGAGTGATACAATAAAAACACACATGATTCATAAATTATTATATATTTATTCTATCGTTTTGGTTTTCTTGCCTTTATTTCAGCAAAATCAGTCATTGTGTTGTTATAATCAAGATTTTTCCATAATTTGTGTTCTGTTCACAGTAATGTGAAATGAGACAGCCTTTCTCCAATCACTGTAGTTCTTAGGTAGTTTTTAATTAATTTCAATTGGGAAACACTTGCTCTGTGGAGGATGCAGCAACAAATTGTCAATAATATTCATAAAGCAATAGATTTAGATTAGGAAATGAGCCATGAATTTTGTATAGCAATTTTAAATGTTGTAATGGGGTGGTGTATGGATAAATTATGGTTATTGTGAAAAATATGACAAACGACTTAATTCTTCATATAAATCCCTATCACGTATATCTTGAGTTTTACTGTCTCTCAAAGCAATATCCAGATCCGGCACTCACGTAAGTGATGGGTGCCACTCTTGAGGCACGTTACATCTGGACCTACATACACGAGTGTACAAACTTAAGAGTGATATGAATTATTTAATATTGCAGAATGTTCCTCAGCTGCCCTGTGCAACTCTTGTAGATACCATGCCCTTTTTTGAGCATCTCTGGAACCACAAATTGGAACATGCAGAGAAGCAAGGAAATGGACGCTTGACACTTCTGGGAATTTATGCAGTCGTGCTATCTAAGAGGAAGGATTTAACAAGTTAACTAATTTGTTTTTTTCTCTACCGAAGAGCATAGGCTTTTCTTACACTGCTAAAAGCTTCTCTGTGCTCCAAAGCAGGGTCCATCTGCAATGTCAACAGCTGCACTGCCCTACAAGCCTTGGTGGCTTTGGACGCAGCCATCCTTTGTGTGGAGGACACAGAGCAAGAGACGAGTAGCAGGGTTTCCCGTCCGCTCCCTGGGGCCTGAACAGTGTCAGTCATGAGTGCAGATGGTGATGGCGATAGCATGTGCTGGCTAAGAGACCAGGGCTCCACGCGTTCCTTAATAAAGCGTTTGCGTGTGTGACATGTGGGGCTCTGTGCTACTCATGTGTGGTCTGGTGGGCTGTGGCGGGTGCATGAGCTGGGCGGAAACCGAGAGTACGTGTTTCAAAACTTTCCTAGCAATACAGCATTGCTCTGCATCCAGACTCATTTTTCCAGTAATTCATCTTTTTATAATTATTTTATAAAATGTCCTAAGACAAATATAATATGTTTCTCTCATTTCCTGCACAATTTTCCTACCATTGCTTTATGACTGTCATTTCAAAATAGCATTTTATATATTGGCATCTGTCTCATTGTGAGTTATAAAACTTCTTTGATTGTGGTAGAAAACACATTACATAAAATTTACCATCTTCACCCGTTTTAAGTGTACAGTTCAGTGGTGTTAAGTATAGTCACGGTGTTGTGCACACAGATCTCTGGCACTTTTCCATCTTGCAAAGGACACGACACCCTTTAAATAACAACTCCCCTTCCCCCTCCCCCCAGCCCCTGGCACCCATCATTCTCCCTTCTGTTTCTATGAATTTGACTACTTTAGATACCTTACTAGTCATTTATTTTTATTGTCTTTTGCAAAAGTATCAGTCTGCAACAGATTGGAAATTTAAAAAGCAAAATGCTTTGCAATAAGATAGTTTAAGAAGCACTGCTCCCAAAGTGGGACATCGGACAAGGCTGCTCCTTCTTGCCCAGGTAGGTCTAAAGGTATTCCTGATCCACTTCGCTGGACCTCTGTTTCCCCAAATGTAAAAAGGGGTGCAATGCTCTGAAGGCTTTGCAGACAAGACACCTAGGATGCTCTGGTCTTTGGAATTCCCTGAATCAGGACTAGCTGTCTGGCTGGTCCCCTCCCAGTGGGCCCTGTTCCAAGTTCCATTCCACACGCCAAGGACTCCTTTGTCTCCACTCCCACCTGGTTTTCAGTCCTTGTAGTCACAGAAGGGCTTTCTCCTGGATGGTACATGCGTGCGACTTCCACTGCTCACGTCCTGGCCCAAGGTTCCCCGCATTTCCCCACCGAATCCACATGCCTCTTTGGTTGACTGTCACTCCTGTTTTCCATGGCTCACACTAGGACTGAGGGGGCATGTTGATGTTAATGAGGACGCAACCCAAGTGGGGCCCCACATTTTGGAATTTCAGGGCTGAGAGGGACTTGATTCTAGTTTTCCTCTTATTTCATGAGAAATACACAAATACTGCAAAACGACCCCAATGTATATATTTTTTTTAAAAATCACCCATAATCCCAGCACCTGTAACATTTGGTGAGTATCCTGCCTGTTTTCTTACATACACGTTTAAACAATAACAATAATATTAATAGGAATGTTCTACTTGTACTGCTTATAACCTACTCTTTGCAGTCAACAATTTTTCTACTTCTATAAATTCACTGTTGCATCATTACTGTGAGCAGTTGCCAAGTGTTCCATTCTGTATGTTTGGCAATCGACAGGACCAATGTCCTTTTTTTTTTTTTTTTTTAGGACAGATGTCCTTTGATTGGGCACTTATTCTCTCTCTCTCTCTCTCTCTCTCTCTCTCCCCGCTTCGATATGATAAACAAGAAACAACATTCCTGTAGTCAGTTTTCTTCATTATTTCCTTGGAATAAAACCTCAGAAGTGGAGTTTCTGGGCCAAAGGCTATACATACCATATTTAAAAGACTTTGGGGCCGGCCAAGTGGCGCAGTGGTTGGGCGCTGGCTTGGGAAGCCAGCAGCCCCAGTTCGGGTCCCACATGTGAGGGCCGGTGACACTGCCCTCAAAAAAAAAAAAAAAAAAAAAAGACTTTGACAACAGGATTTGACACTGTTGACTAACACTGCCATCAATTTCAGCTCATGCCTGCCAACACTGGGTATTATCACTTTTTATTTCATTGTTGTTTTAATTTATATTTTTTTGTGGGATGGTGAACATGTTTTCTTTATGCTTATTGATCAATTATACTGAAACAGATTTTAGAACTAATCTATCCATCCTTTTATTTTGACAGCTGTGAAAACAGGCACAGAAGTAAGGAACTTCTTTCCCAAGCAAAGTAAGGACAGACCAGAATCAAAACCAAGTTTTCTGATGCCAGGTGAGGGGGTCTTCCCATGATTCAATGAGTAGACAGTGGGAGAGACAGGGTTATGGACGGAAAACAGAAAATGCCCCTCCTGTGTCCCATGTCACTGTGTGACATTAGATAAGTAACTCCTCCTCCTGTGCAAGCCTCAGTTTCTCACGGGTAAAATGAGGAGATTGGATGAGTCAGTTACTCAGGTCTTTGTCACTCTAACATTAAAGTTATCATGTCATCTTCAAGTTCCTTGCCAGTTCTAATAGTTATAATAAAAAATCTTACATGTACATAGTCCTTTGTGGTTTACAAAACATTTCTGTGAAGTAGACAGGAGAGGTGTTGTCATTCATACCATCTCACAAATAAGCAAACAGAGGCTGAGAGAGTTAAATGGATTAACCTGCATGAACACTATAATTTCAAGCAACGCCCCACACACACACACACACCGCCCCAGCCATCCTCCAAAACACCTTCCAACAAGAAAACTGCCTCGAAGCTCCTCCTGTATAGAAACTCTGGGCCTATCTATATCTATCTCCCTGGCATAGGCTATTCATTCAGCTATAAAATCACTGAGCACCTACTCTTTGCCAGGCTCTGTGCCAGGGGTGGGCAGAGATGAGCATGGAGCTTGCAATCTGGTGAGGGAGACACACCAAAGCAGACCATTTCAATAGAGGGTGTGATAGGTACTTGGAAAGAGGGCAGTGTGAGTGGGGGAAGCAAGGGGGGTGGCATCAGTCCAGATGAGAGGCATCCAGGGCAGGCTTCCTGGAGGAAGTGTTGTCCGAGTTTCATCTTGAAGAAGGAATAGGTGATAGCCAGGTGAAGAAGGACAAAGAAAGAGGGTATTTGGGGGCAGAGGGACTAGCGTGGGCAGAGATCTGGAGGCAAAAGAGGGAACAGCACACCTTCCGGGAACTTTAAAAAGGCTGCGGGGCTTGGACTCAACCCAGTAGATGGAGAAAACAAACATGTTTATTAAATAATTTCCAAGTAACAAATTACATGTTAAAATAAATAATATTTTTTATAAAAGATAACTGTATTCCAGAATGAAAGTATTTGCTGGTAGAGTGGCCTTGGTTTACATTTTTGCTGATCTCTTTTACGTCTGGCTTATTATCGTGAAAAAAACTGTGTCCTTGCAAACCCCCTGACAGGGTCTTGTGGATTTCCAGAGCACACTCTGAGGAGGGTGAACTGGGTGAGGGGATCGTGGAGGCAGAGAGGCCTGTGTAGAGGCAGCTTTCTCATCCCACCCCATCCTGGAGCTGAGGCAGAGGGGTGAGTGAGGGCCTGGAGAGGAGGGGCAGAGTTGAGAGGTGTTGATGGGGTGGGAGGCAGGGCCTGGGGCATGCTTTTGACTGTAGGATTGGGAAGCAGGCCCAGAGCTCTAGCTTACGTGCTGGGTGCTGGCTGCCCAGCCTGGGCTCTAGGTGAGGAACAGGTTTGAGGTGTCCATCGACCCCCAGGTGCAGTGCCTGGAGACTGGCTCCTGGGACATGGAGAGGATGAGTCTGTGCGGGAGGGAGAGTGTCACAGAGGACAGAGCTGCCGGGGTCAGGAGGAAGGTCCCCAAACTGGGGTGCACCCACTGCTGTTGTGAGATCAAGAGGGGGAAGGTAAGTGGTGCGTGGCCTGGATGGGGAGCCTCAGCTGGGCAGGGGGAGTGTGCGAGGGCCTGTCTCCTCCCACCCTTGCTGAACAAACACTGTGTAATCCAAGCCAGCTCCTAGGAGGAGCCTCCCAGGAGAGACTTAGCCAGGGCTCAGCCCAGAGGGGGAATTGGGCCTTAGGAAGAGCTGGGCTGGATCTTGGTGAGGGTTCTGCGGGGGTGCACCAGGTGCCCAGCTATGGGGTGGGGAAGATTTGGGGGATTCAATAAGAAAGATATCAGAGGGAACGCTCCTCATCTTTGAATCTCTGCTGTGTTTTGAGAATCTTGCCAGGTGGAGTTAGGTTCTGGGCCAGATGACCCCAACGTGGGCCCTTCCAGTATTAAGCCACAGCCCCGACCTTAGCCCTATGCTCTGATACTGTTCTGTGAGTCCTCTTATGGTTGATTTGGGCTATAAGAATGCCAGTGCCGATCCCAGGTTGTCCTAGGCCTTCCTTAGGCAACTGGGTGAGTTCTGCCCATGTTCTAGCCTCATGCTGGTATGGCTGGATCCAGGCCGTCAAATGGTATCATCAGTCACCCATCTCTTGCCTCTATTTTCTTCTCCAAGCGTTTTGTCCTGAAGCATTCTCTTCATGTGTTGGCAAGATGGCTTCCTGCATAGCAAGCCCACTAAAAAGAAGGTTCCCTTTTCTCAATGTTCACCCACAAAATTCCCAGATGGACTCCTGTTGGCCTGACATGATGCACATGACCATTTTGGAAATGGTCACCAAAGCCAGATGCTAACTGGCCAGGCATGGGATGTGTGCCCACTTTTGGAATTGGAAGTGGGGTGGGTGAGGGCAGCAGGATCAGCCTCCCCCCAAACTTGCATAGACATCAAGTGAGGAGGGAAGTTCCCCGAAGGAAAATCAGGAGGCTGCTGCCAGGAGAAGGGGCTGGATCTTAGGCAGGTGACAGTCCTTCCCTCCAGGCTGACACCCACGGGGCTTATTGACCTCCCTGCCTGGAAGTAATGAGGGTACAGCACCCCCTTACATGTAGCATAGTGTCAGATTACCCATATAGCACTTGGAGATCTCATCAGGCTTGGCTTCCCAATCCCCCAGGCCATGTGACTTTGAGTCATTTCTCCTCTCTGAGGCTCAGTTTCCTCCTCTGTAAAGTGGGTAAGTCCTGATAAGAAGAGGACTGGACACAGAGAAGAGGCCATGTGAAGATGGAGTTAGAGATAGGCGAGATGCTGCCACCAGGCAGGAAACTCCAGGAGCCACTCGAGACTGGAAAAGACAAGGACAGATTCTTCCCAGAGTCTTCAGGGGACCTGTGGTACGGCCACACTTTCATATCAGGGTTCTGGCCTCTAGAAGTGTGAGATGATAAATTTCTATTGTGTTAGTAGTCTTTTGTTGCAGTAGCCCTAGAAGGTGAATAGACCATTTGAAACGGTTTTATTCTGTGTTTATGCTCCATCCTTTCCCTCAAGGAATCAGCTACATGAGGCCAGGTACCGGCTGTCTTTGTCACTGCTGTGCCCCTAGTGTGGGGAACAGTGTCTGTTGTATAGTAGATGCTCATGAAATATTTGGTTCATCAAAGAACAGGTGAACACATGAACCCCTCAACCCAGCATTCTTGCACGACCTTTTTTCTCAGACTGACCCCGACCAGCCATCCCAGCCAGGACCTCCTCAGGCCCTTCCACTTCCCAGGCATTTAGCTTTTGACAAATTGCTCTGGTGACAGACCATGGTCCCATCCCCTCTTATCCTCAAACACATACACTATCCCAATAGGGGCAGTGCAGCCAGGTGGTGACAAGCTTAGAGGTGTGAGAACCCCAGACCTGATTTAAATTCTGGCCCTGGTGCATCCTATATCACTCAGACTGTCCCTTACCTCTTAGTTTTCTCTTATAAAATATGGGGGGCTAGGATAGGATCCTCATCCTTTCAGTGCCTGGAACACAGTAGGTGCTCAATAAACGGTGGCTGTAATCAACTTTCCTTGGACGTCCTATCTTCCCTGTGAGCTTGCCTGAATCCCTTCCTCCTGCAGGAAGCCCGCCCAGACTTCCTATGCCCTGGCCCTGTTTCCCTCAGCTCAGACTCACTGAATGGCTCCCTGGACGCTCAGCACAGTCTGCCCGAGATCATTAATTCTCTTTTTGTGTAGACGTGGCCCGTCTCCCAGGCTGCCTCAGCCGTTAGCCATGTTTTAATGAGGATTTCTCTTTGTGAATAAAGAAGCAGGCCTTTGATCTGCCTCCTGGAATTGGCTGTCTTTGATAGTCTGCACTGAGGAACTGCTGAGAGCCAGGCTGGGATTCAAGTCTGGGCGCTGCTGCACTCACTGTGGGACCTTTGGCAGGTGGCCTCCCTTCTCCCAGCCTCAGTTTCCCCATAAGGATAAAGGGTCCATGCAAAGCAGACATCCTGTTGTAGGTAAATTGACCAACCTATGAATTTGGCAAAATGTCACCTTAGCCCCAGTTTCTTTTGTAACTCCACCCCCTTCTTAAATTTCAACTACAAATCAGCAATTACCCCTAGCTCACTGATGAGCAGCAATGAGGCCAAGAGAGGAAAAGTCACTTGCCCAATGTGTGGGACAGAGGCAGGATTTGAATCCCTGGCTCCTGGTCTCCCTTATTCCCATGACTCCAAGGCCCATGTTAACTGGGAATGCTGTGGTCAGCTGGGGATACCTTGGGATGAATCAGAATCAGGACCCACAAGCCCAGTTTGCTCTGGGAGGGGGCAGTCAGAGTTTTGGGCAGGAGGTCAGGCTGACTGTTGAGCCGGGGATCCCTGGGGACACAGGGCATGGGAGCTTTGTCAGGGGAGGGGTGGAAGAGACACCAGGATTTGGAGGAGGGACCATTTTCAAAGGTGCATAAAGTTCTCATATAATTCCTCAAATCCCTCAGTGGCCCTGGCTCTTAGGGACGGGAACATTTGTGGGGCCATGTCCTTAGAGTGTCCTGGCCGTGTGCTCAGAGGAAAAGAGAGGCTCAGGCAGGAGAAAAGAGTTGTCTGGGGCTGATGACAGGGCTGGAACTGGCTCCAAACCATGACTTTGCACTGATCGCACCCTCTTCCCCATGCCCCAGAGGGACAGAGTCAGTGGGGGAAGTTCCCAGGGGAGCCCCTGGTACATGGAGAGGGACACACAGCCAGGTTCCCTGGGGAGAATGTGTCATGGTCAGGGGTGGGCGCAGGGAGACCAACAGAGAGGAGAGACAGTGCAGAGAGAAAAAGAGAATCAGTAAGAGCAGCGAAAAGATAGGCAGGAAGGAGGGGCAGAGCAGGAGAGAAGGGAGGGCATCATGGATTCCCTTTCATTTTCTGAGCAGAGCCCATCTAGGGGGAAGGCGCAGTGGGGTGGCTTACTCTGCCAGTTTTGACAGGAGCATAAAAACACTGGCCACCTTGTCCCCTGTGTGGCTCCTTGGTGCGCAAGGCATGGAGAGAGGCTGGTGGCATTCATGGCCAGGTCCCCTCAGGGCCAGGACGGGGGTGATTGGGCTCTGCCGGAGCTGGGTGATCTGCAGGGAGAAAGCCCCTCTCCTGAGCTTCAGTTTAGGCATCTGTAAAAAGGTCAGAGTTGGGCTGTGTGTGTGTGTGTGTGTGTGTGTGTGTGTGTGTGTACACGTGTGTGTGAGTGTGTGTGAGTGTGTGTGTGTATACACGTGTGTATGAGTGTGTATGAGTGTGAGTGTGAGTGTGTGTGTGTATACACGTGTGTATGAGTGTGTATGAGTGTGAGTGTGTGTGTGTGTGTGTAGGAGATAGCATCTGGGCTCTCATATTCTGGATTCCACTACTCCTGGGCTCTGGGGCTTTTGGGGGTGGGGACAGCTAGGCCTTAGTCCCCTCCCTGGAAGGGATTCAGCCTGGGCCCTAGTTGCTGCCTCCCCCTGCTCATCCCGGCACCTCCCTCCCCCTCAACCCGGCTCCTTTCTCACTCAGCCAGGCAAACCCCAACCACAGAAAAAAATGAGTGTTTGGGGCCAGTCATCAATGGGAGGAAATTCATTGTTTCTTTCTCTTTCTATTCAGGAATCCATCCTGCTCTGGGCCATTGAATACCAACAGTAGCTGCCATTATTGGGCGCCTACTGTGTGCCAGGCCCTGGAGCTAAAGTCTTTAATAGACCATGTCATCAGACCCTCAGAATTACCCTATTCACAGAGCCCCAATTTACATATGAGGAAAGTGAGGCTAGCCTGAGGATGTGAGCCTGAAGGTGGCAGGGCTGGGCCTGGGACCGGAGTCCGGCTGAGTCTAAACCCAGAGCACCTCCCCAGCACCACCCCAACTCCAGGACTACGGGGGTGCTGGACAAGCAGAAAGGTGAATTCATGTCCTGGTTCTGCTACAACCCATAAGTAAGTCAGCTCCCCGCTCTGAATCTCAGTTTCTTCATCAGCAAAATGGGATGGATAATATTATCTGTCCACTCCCCCAAATTGCTGTGAACACTTCCACAGCTAATACTAGCTAACATTTTGGGACACTTACACATGAACTGGACACTATTTTAAGTGACTGTAACTAATGATTTAATTAATTTAATGTTGGCAATAATCCCACGAGGCAGTGAATCTTATCCCCATTTCACAGGTGAGGTTCATAGATGCTAAGTGGCTCAGGTTTCCACATGGAGTTATGGGGGCTGGGACTAGAATCACCTTCTGTCTCTGGGCCTGTTTCCCCATCTGTCAAAAGTTGCAATAAGAAACATGGTTGTGGAGCCCTGGCTCAGCGAACCTGTTACATCAATGAATGAATTTAGATTCAGCCCTGAGTTGAGATCCCAGCTCTGCCACATAGTAGCTTGGGCAAGTGACTTAGCCTGGCTAAGCCCATTTGTAAAATGGGGTGCTGCTAGGAAAACCACTGAGGCACTTGAGGGAGGGCCTTGGATCCCAGCCTCTTCCCCTGCCCACCCCACTCATTGCCCCAGCCAGGCCCAGGGGTGTGGGAAGGGAAGGTTAATGGCAAGCTGGGATTAGCCCCAGGTCTCCCTCCTGGGGCGGCGCTTTTAACCGTGTTCTCCCTTGGATCAGCCCTGCCCCCTCCCAGGCCCTGGGCCAGGCCTGTGTTTGCGGTGGGGATCTGGGCCAGCCCGGCGGGCATTCATTCCCGGGGGCAGCTTTGCTTGCTTTCTGCCGTGAGGCCTGGCGACCACTCTGCTGGGCTCTCCAGGAGCAGATGGGCCGCAGTGGGAAAGCACAGCGGCTGGTCCTAAGAGGATTGGCGCCTTTCTTCCCACCCTTTGTGCCGCTCCCTGGGGCCGCCTGCGCCCAGACCACAAAGGCCGCTTGTTTGGCAGCCTCTGGGGGCACAGGGGTCACAGCTGACAGCGGCACCCTTGGAGACGGGGGCAGCACCCTGTGTGCTTGGGAGAGTACAGTGCACCCAGGTTCCGGGAAGGACCGGAAGTCCTGGGCTACCCCCCGGGAGGTTCAGTGGAAGCACTCTTGCATGTGGGAGCTTGGTGCAAAGATGGAGGGACACCTAGGGTAGTCTGTAAGAGGGGGCAGGCCCAGAGACGTTCTGTATCTCCTCCCATCACTTTGCTGAGAGCCTGAGGCCCAGAGAGGGGTAGGACATAGCTGAGTCACACAGCAGGTTAGTGGCCAACTAGACTTGATCCTAGGGCCCCTAACACCTAGCAAAGCTCCCTATGATCCTGGAAATGTGGCCTCGCTTTCCTGCCAGTTTATCCCTCATGACTGTGGGTATCAGGATAATCTGAAAAAAAGAAGGTTTGGTGCCAGCAGAAACCGGAGGGGCTTGGCAACTTGAAGCCTTGAGACCCAGGAATAGCCCCAGAAGAAGCATCTGACGACACCGTTGGAAGCCATGCTCCAAGTGAGAGGAGGCAGCGAGGGAGAGGAAAGGACAGGAATTGTCTCACCCATGAGTTTATTTTAAAAAATTGCTGATCGAGTGCCTGCTCTCCAGTGGGCGCTGAGAAAACAGAGGAGGGAGATTAGGTTCCACCCTCGAGGGTCCTCAGTGTGCTAGGGGCACAGATTTATATATAATAAGCTCTAGACTAGGGTTTCTCAGCCTCAGCACTGTTGACATTTCGGGCCAGATAATTCTTGTTGCGGGGGGTGGGGGGGTGGGCTGTCCTGTACATTGGAGGATGTCTAACAGCATCCTTGGCCCCTCCCCACGAGAGCTCAGTATCATACTCCCCACAGCTGTGACAAACAAAAATGTCTCCAGGCATTGCCAAATGTCTCAGGGGGTTGGGGAGGGCAAACTCACTCCACTGAGATCGCACGGATCTAGACTATAATTCTGGTCACTCGTCTGTTTATTCACTCAACACATATTTCTTGAGCACTGTGCTAGGGCCTGGGGGTATAGCTGCAGCGTTACAGGTGTTGAGTTCACGCCTATTGAGTTCACACCTGGAGGAGGGAGTGAAATACTCCATAGAGGGAAGAACTGGGGGCCAGGGTTACCAAAGGCTCCTGGAGGAGGTGCCACTAAGCCAGACCTGGAAGGATGAGTAGGAGGCACTGGACAGAGGAAGCGGGTAAAAGAAGACGCCAGGCTGAACAAAGCAGAGCGGTCACCCTGGATTTGTTCCCTAGAGGTTCTCAGGTCGCCTGCTGCGGGCAGAGGGCATTTCTGGGGCTACCAATAGACTAAGACAGGCCCCTGCAAACATATAGAGGGTTTGGGGCATGCAAAGAAGGGTCTCCACCCTCACCAGAGGTTGCAGAGCGATCAGGAAGCGCTTCTCAGAGAAGGGGAGACAGGAGCCAAATCTTGAGGCTGAGTAGGCAGGGGAGAAAGGGAGGAGGTACAGGCAGAGCGAACAACCCCTGCACTGGTCACAGGGCATAAGAGGGTCTGAGGGTTTGGGGGAGCTGCAAAGAGGTTGCTGGGTCAGGAGCACAGCATTCTGACAGCAGAGGGAGGAAGATGAGGCTGGAGTGGGAGGTGGGGGAGAGGGACTCAGCTAAAGAGACTGGACTTTATCCTGAAGGCGCAGGAGAGCCACGGAGGGCATTGGAGCAGGGGAGTTATTTTTATTTTAGAAAAATTACTGCGGCTGCCGTGAGGAGACTGGGTCTGAGGGGAGCAGGACAAGGGGCAGGGAGGAGTGGCTGAGGTTTAGGGGTGAGACCAGCGTGGCGGTGAGCCTGGAATGGAGGGGACAGACCCCACAGACACTTAGGAGGTGGAAGTGTGGGTCTGAGGAAGCTGGAGGCAGCTTCCAGACAGATGATGGGCGTCTGACTGTGCAGACTCGAAACTAATCACCAGATTAGAAACACCAGATAAAAGACCAAGTAGAGGAAGATAGGCCTGTGAATCTCAGAATACAAATTATTTTTGAAACTTTGCTTTCATGCATCATCTTTAAATATTAATAACCAACCATTTTTAAGAGCTTAGTATTGCCAGGCACTCGTCTAAGCATTTCATGCGCATGAACTCATTACGTCCTCATAACAACCCTTTGAGGGAGATCATTTGTATCATCTCCATTGTGCAGAGAAAGAAACAAAGGGACAGAGAGAGTAAGTATCTTGCCAAGTTTACTCAGCAAGCAAGAGGCTGAGTCAGGATTGGAACTCAGGCAGTCTGGTTCGGAGGCCGTGCTATCTATCATCTGTTGCTATCCTGCCAAAATACAGAGTTTGTTTAAAGCCTGTTTAACATCATCTATTTATAAAGTCCTGTGATAATATAAAAGTAAAAAAGTAATGGCATTTTATTTTATAAATTGTGGTGGAGGGATGTAAACTGAAAAATCACCGGGAATCTCAGGGAAACCCTACATGTCGGCAGTAACTACTGCCACCTGGTGGCAGTGTACCCCAAGTGGAGGAGCCACGACAAAGGCCAAGCCCAGTTTCTTTGGGCATTGAATTTATGAACCCCCCCCAGGCCGGGGTGGTGAGAGCTGGCTAATACAGGCATGGCTAGTATGAAAATATGTCTTCTGTTGGGCAGGAAAAAGGCGACGAGGCTCTCAATGCCTAGCCCGTATGTGCTCTGAGGGACTGTGATTGTGGGCACCTGGGAAGGAGTGGCCAGGCCCCATCCTTCTCCAGTTCCCTAGACGACCAGCTTTAGGCATTTCTGAAACAGCTGGTGGGAGCTAGGGGTGGGGTGGGGTGTTACTCTGCAAACATGGGCTGTACCCGTGACCCCGACCTTCTAATCTCAGGGTTTAACTGACTTCATTAACTGCGGGGGGCTGAAGAGAGACGCCTCCCCCCCAAATCATTCTCTGTCAAACCACATTCATGAAAGTCCCATTCCTGAAGGCCATGCAGGAAAACCTCTCATCTAAAGGCAGGGGACTGGAGGTGGTGACCTTTGGATGTGAACCCTCTGCAGGCTGGTGACAGGGTAGGATCAGCCCCACCCCCCTGCCTGCAGAAGGGCAGTGAGGGAGAAACTGGGTAAAAATAGAGCATGCTGGGTAGCCTGGCCAGGAGCTGAATGGTCCAGCCTCCCACCCCCCACTGTGGTTGCCATGACAACTGAGTGAGGGAGGGAGGAAGAGAGGAGAGCCCACTTACCCCTCAGACAATGGGAACCTATTCCGGGTCACCCTTGGCCTTGTCCTGAGAGACTTGGGGTGGTTACGAGTTCTGGGTCTCTCCATATCCTGCAGTACTGGGATTTGGGGAGCAGTCCTCAGCTCAGGCCAGGCTTGGGGACCCCAGAATGGGAGTCACAAACAGGATCTCCTCCCCTGGAAAATCCCAATTGTACCAAAGCCTCCTCCCTCCAGGGCTCCCTGATCCCCCAACGCAGGCTAATTCCAGATAAGTTCACTTCATATTCTGAGCTACCCCCTCCACTGAAGAACTTGACCTTGTATTGGGAGGTGAGTGGCGGGCGCAGGGAGGAGGTAGCAGCCGCTTTGGGGACAGGCCAAATATTTTATGAGTAATTTAATATCTGGAGCGCGAACCATTGAGCAGAGAACCCGTCAGCTGCCTGGAGCAAGAAGTTGGTCTGGTCCTCATAACGCAGGGGAGAGGATGGGGGCTGACAGGGATGACCAGGGCCCGCAGGGAAGTTAACCCTTCAGGGCCCTGGGAGGGGGCTAATAGGGACAGGGCAGGCTTCCACTTACAGTGTAACTGCTGCGTGCCAGACACCGTGCTGTGCACCTTAGATTGGTTGAGCACTTGAATTTGGGAGGAAAAGTGCGCCCCTTTGGAAAAGGCACTGTCCTGCTAAATGTATGACCCTGGACGAGTGGTTAAATGTATGACCCTGGACGAGTGGCTAAATGTATGACCCTGGACGAGTGGCTAAATGTATGACCCTGCACGAGTGGCTAAATGTATGACCCTGCACGAGTGGCCCCTTTGGAAAAGGCACTGTCCTGCTAAATGTATGATCCTGGAAACTGAGTCTCCGTTTCCTTATCCATAAAATGGGGATGATAATAATGGTACCTACGTCACAAATGAGAATCTGCTAACAATAAATACAAAGAATTCAATGTGATGCCTGGGATGCAGCAGCTACTCCATAAAGAAACCTGCCTTCATGCCTCCGATGTCATGCGAACTTCACAACAGCCCTTCCAAGCTCCCAAACACCCGCCACCTAGCTATGTCCTGCACCCTCCCTTCCCATTGCTGGAGGGGGACCTGAAGGGCTCTTGTCATATTCTACACCAGCCGCAGTTCTCTCTCTTTCTGACACCTACTTCAGCACTCTCCTCAAGGTTTCTAGAGGGAGGTTCTGTCCAGCCTGGTGCAATGAGGAGAGACACAGACCCTGGACTGAGACAGACTTGGGTCAGAACCCCAACTCAATGTGACTGGGGCAAGCATTTTATCCCTCTGCGCTTTCATTTCCTCATCTGCAAACTATGGTTAATGAAACGCCTTCCTCCTAAGGATGCTGCTACGATTAATGAAGATCATGCTGTAAAGAAGCCGGCACACAGTAGGTGCTCATTCAATGATTCTCCATCACTAGTACTTTAAGAGAGAGACTTAGGAGCCACACTGTCTTAGTCCATGTCCCAGCTCTGCCATGTACCAGCTGTGAGGGCTGGTACATCACTTCCCTGTACCTCAGTTTCCATATCTGTGAAATGGGCACCTTAACCATATCTGCCTCATGAGGATTAGATAAGTTAGGACATAAAAAGTATTTAGAGGGCAGCTGGGTGGCTCAGTTGGTTAGAGCGTGTGCTCTTAACAACAGGGTAGCCATTCGATTCCCACATGGGATGGTGGGCTGTGCCTTCCCGGAAATGGCAACTGGACTTGGAGCTGATGGGTTCTGGAAAAAACACATTGTTCCCCAATAAACTTTTTAAAAAAATGGTTAAGATGGTAAATTTTTAAAAAATATTTAGAACAGAGCCTGAAACAAAGGAGGAGCTCAGTCGATGTTAACTGCTATTATTTCCTTCTTCTGAGGTTAAAGAACAATTTGTGAAAAGGAATCTCACCTCTCTTCCCCTGTCTTCACCCCACTCTTCTTGGGTCTGGGAAGCGGGTCTCCTCATGACACCTTATCTGGGGCTAGGGGTTGTAGCATGGGAAGCTCACTTCTGTTCTGGGTTTATCTTTCAACCTGGCCGGGGACTCCAACAGCACCCAGAAGCTTCTCCCGCCACACGATTCTGACCCTTTATTAATCATTAAACCACCCCTTTGCCCACGGCCCAGCCATCGGTTCACTTCCTGGAAGAATTCAATCCAGAGATGATCTGGCCTAGCTTTCTCCTTTTGCAGATAGGGAAACTGAGGCTCAAGAGGGAAGAATGGTTCCCAAAGCCACCCAGTAAGTGGATGCTCAGGTCAGAACTCGAACCCAGGCCTTCTGGTTCCCAGCCCAGTGCTCCTTCTCTATACCAGGCTGTCTCTGGGGACCTGGCCATAACTAATGGCCATAGCTACTCCTACTGATGAGCACGTGGAGGCCCAGAAATAGGAGAGGACTGGTTCACAGTCCCATAGCCAATGGAGGAGGCCAGGATTCAAACCCAGGCCTAGGGAGTGCCAGAATCCGGGCCAACCCCATGCCCTGGCCACCAGGGCCAGCAAGGACATGGCAAGCCAGTCTTTGGCCTCATCACAATGCTCCACAAGGAAGAGCCTGACAGACCAGGGATAAATCCCCCATTTTACAGTAATTCATTAGCTTACCGTTAATGACTCTGGGACTAGTGCTCTTGCCCCTTCCTCTTTCCCATTACCTGTCTCTAATGTCCTTACACTGAGGATCTCCAAGTCCCTCTTAGCTTGGACCCAGTTAAAGGGGCAGCTCAATTCCCCCCACGATGTTGTTTTCCTAGAGGCAGTGAGGTACCCCTGGATACCTTATGAATGTTATCTTGATTTTCTTACTAGCCCACAGCACATCGATTATTGCCCGTATTTTATAGATGAGGAAACAGGCTCAAAGGGGATCGGGGGCTCCAGGTCCCACAATTACCTGTCAGGTTGGGGGCAGACGGCCCCCGCTCACCAACTCCTCACAGGCCCGATCCAGGCTCCCAGCACCGCGAACTCCCCCTGTACAAGCTGTTGATGGCCTGAGCCATAAAACAGAAGGAATGAAGACATTTTTCAGGTCTCCTTCCCCGGAAACCAGCTGGGGCAGTCCGGCAAGGCTGACATTTATGTACTGTCTTTAATCACATTAGCTGACGTGTTCCAAACAAGGTTTGCAGACAGCTTTTTAACGAGGTCCCAGCTGTCTGCCTTGTGATACCTGCGCCCGCAGGGAGAGCTGCCCCGAAAGGTGCTAACTCAGGAGGCTGAGCCTGCAGACAGGCCTGTGCCGGAGCGCAGCCGCAAATCCAGGCTGGAGGGAGAAAGGGGAATTTGTCCTAAGATGGGCACAGGGCTTTTCACTTTTGCAAAAACTCTTCTGCCTTATCAAATGAACCTCGCCACAACCAATAGCCTCGTTTCACAGCTGAGGATGCTAACATTTGTTGGGGACTCCCTATGTGTCAGGTGTGCTGTGTGGGTCTTTACAATAATCTTGATTGTGGGCCTACTATGCACCAGACAGTCACCTCTACACATGCTAGCTCATCTAGTGCTCGTACCAATATTAGCCAATAGTCGCTCCATTTCACAGCCGAGGAAACCACAGCTTAGAGTTGAGGTGACTTCCTTGCTCAAGGTCACTTAGCTGGAATTAAACCTGGTGTGGCTCTTGCGAGAAGCCAATTGTGAGAACGCACACCAAGCACCAG
This sequence comes from Aselliscus stoliczkanus, assembly GCA_033961575.1. Taxonomy (NCBI): domain Eukaryota; kingdom Metazoa; phylum Chordata; class Mammalia; order Chiroptera; family Hipposideridae; genus Aselliscus; species Aselliscus stoliczkanus. The sequence continues at coordinate 167,344,764 of CM066730.1, forward strand.
GCACTGGGCCTGATACATAGTAAGTGCTCTGTATACCATACTTTGCTTCTCTTGCCCTTTTTTTGCTGTCAGCTTGTTTACCTCCCTGCTCCCCAGATGCTGTAAGAGTTTATAGGGACAAGTACGTGATGAGATAGTGTAGATGCGAAGAATCTGCAAAAGACAATGGGAAAATGAGGTGGGGGAGGCAGGAAGATACAGAACAGAAGTGAGGAAGGAGGCTTTCAAGCAAGTATGTGCCATGCAGACCTACACACATGTGTCTCTGCAGATTCTGGGGCCTCGGTTCTCTATTGTGTCCTTGGGGAATAAGCCTCAGTCTCCTTGTCTCTGATTGGGGTGACCATGCCTGTGTGGGGGGCAGGGTTGTTGTCAGGGTTAAATGGATGAACGTCTGTATGACCAGCACAGCCATGACCTCAGGTTTCTCTCTGCCTGCCTGCCTTTGTTGCCCCTGGAAATGCCAAACCTTCCCATGGAAAGTATCCCAAGGCCCACGGAACTTTATTACCGTCCTTCTCTTTCTGGTCAGGGTATAATGTTGATATTTGTTCTATCTTGCCTTTCTTCCTTACATTCAACCACTATTTACTGAGTATATATATATATCTCCAGGCCCTGTATTTCTGGGGTAAGAAAGATTCGTCAGTCATATGAACAAACACATCGTGTTTTAATCTGCTGATTTGATGAGCACGAATCGTCTGGGCTCGGTGGGCTGTGAGATGTCCATGTCCGGCCTTCTTTGTTCCCTTCTGGGTCCTAGCTATGCTCTGTGTAGGCGAGGATGCTGGGTAAGTAAGGTGATGGGGGACCTGGCCATGGCTTCTTTCCTGGTCAGTGACTTGTAATAACCCTTCTCCCTTTTTCTATGGGTGTCACAGGCTCCCCCAGGTTCTTACCCAGCAGGCATGGAGCAGGCATGAGAATCTGTTTCATCACAAGTGAGTCTAATGTAGCAACTCCCTCCTTCTGTGGAGAAGTCTGAGACTCAGAGAGGGGTAGCAACTTCACTGAGGTCACATGGTAAATCAGGTTCCAAGATCAGCCCAGAGCTGGGAGCTCTTGACTTCCCATCCAGGGCGCTTCCTGCGCTCCTAGGCTCCCTCGCTGCTGTGGGTGTGCCTCCCTGGGTGGGCCCTGCTGGATTTCTTGAACAAACACCCCCTTTTCTTCTGCATCTGGCCCACAGTGTCTATGAGAATGCCTCCTGGCTACATGCAAAAATAAACGCAGCTCACAGCTTGCTTTGGAAGAAGGGCATGTGTTCATGTGTGTGCTGGGTAGGGGGGAGGGTAGCGTCCACCTGGTGCCCTGTCGTCAGCAGGAGACCAGAAAGGCAGGGACGTGGAGGAGAAACTAGAGCGGGACCTGCAGTGCTCAAAGCCAGGGGTGCTCTGTGTTGGGGAAATGTGCCATCTACCCTCTGTCCTTTTCTCTGCCGTGAACTCCCTCACTCTCACCTCAGAACCTAATCACAATGGCCACAATGGCAGCTATAACAGTAGAGGTTAATCACTGAGCACCCGCCATCACCAGTCGCTGTGCTAACACTGCCCACGGACCAGAGAATTCAAGTCCACAACATGCTGAACCAGTGCTCATAACCCCAGCCACTAAAAGTGTGGCCTCAGCTCCACATCACCAACTCCACCCCACCTCCCACCTCAGCTTGTTAGCAAAGCAACTTTTCAGGCCCCACCGGGGCTTATTGAATTAGAATACGCATTTCACCAAGACCCCAGGTGATTTTTGTACACATTAAAGTTTGAGGAGCCTTGCACCACCACAGCACCCCAATTCCAGTAACAGCCCACCACTGATAACTACAGCTAATACTTGTGGAGCCCTTTTTGTGTGCGTGGGGCTTTGCACATGGAATCCTATTTAGTCCTCATCAGCTGTCAGAGGTGGACACGATTATCACTTCCGTGTTACAGATGAGGAAACTGTAACCCAGAGAAGTTAAGTCATTAGCCTGAGAATACACAGCTTGTAAGGGGTAGAGGTGGGATTTGAATAATCTCTCTGGGACTATTGATTGTCCTTCCAGTTTTGGAGCCCCCTAGCTTTCCTCCCTTGCTGCATTTCTCATCTGGTGCAGGTTTCAACATACAAGAAATCTGTTCCCTTTCTTTCCTTGGCCCCATGTAGCCACGGGACTCCTGAGGATAGAGACCAGGCTAGTCACAGCTTTTATGTCCAGTAGCTCAGCCTTCTCACTGGGAGTGAGAGGGGGAGGGAGTGGCAGAGGACCACCTGCCTTGGAATCTCCTGGGGTATTTGAGAAAATGCAGATTCCTGGATCCCTCCTCGTCCTACAGAGCCTTAACCTCTGGGATGGAGCCTAGACACCAGCAGTGTTCCAGGGGTTTTTATTGCCCACTAAAATTGCAGACCCAGTGCCTCAGATCACTCGTTTTACCGTCAAGGGGAATGAGGCCCAGAGTTTTTCTGTCCTTATTCCAAGGTGGGAATGGCCGACTGGCCTGATGGATGGTACCCTGGCTTGGGAGTCAGGTAGTTCTGGCTTCAAGGTTCTGCTCCTCTCTTTCCAAGCCTGGAGCTATACCTGGGTCTAGAGAAGGTTGACAAATCCAGCCCACAGGGTGTGGGCCACTTGCAAGCTAAGAATGGTTTTTACACTTTTAAATGGTTGGGGGGGAAAAAAAATCAAAAGAAAAATATCTCGCGACACATGAAAATTCTGTAAAATTCAAACTCCAGTGTCCATAAAGATTTATTGGAACATAGTCACACTCATTTATATATTGTCTATGGCTGTTTCCCTGCTACAGAGACTGTATGGCCCACAAAGCCTAAACTATTATAGTTCCTATCTGGCTCTTTACATGAAAAATTTGGCAACCCCTGGTCCAGAGCAGCGAATCGCAAACTTTAGCTGCATGAAAATCACCTGGAGGGCTTGTTAAAACACAGATTGCAGGGCCTGGCCCTCAGATTTTCTGAATCAGTCAGTCTGGGTGGAGCTGGAGAACATGACAAGCTCCCAGGTGGTACTGATGCTGGCGCCACACCTTGAGGACCTTGGTTTAGAGGAACTTGGTTCTTCAAAGCTGACCCTCAGCTCCACCCTGAAGCTCACAGCCCACCCAGGAAGGGGGTCGGGCTTGGGGAGAAGATTGGGAGGAGGGAGGAGCTCTCATCCTCCAGGTCCCATCTCACCCACAAGTCCACCAGCCCCTCTTCCAGCCTGCCTTTCTTTTGGTGTCTGCTCCCCGCTGGTCCCAGCAAGCCTGGAGCTCACCTGGCAGTTCAGCCCTCTATTTGGAAACCCATTTCAAAGCCTTCAAAGTTTGTACGTTTTCCCCCTAGGGAGTCCACTTGCAGGAATTTCATCAAGAAAAAGGATCAAGGATGTGTACCAGGACGCTCACTGGTGCATTGTTTGTTTATAAGAGGGTAAAATAGGAGACCAGCGGCAGTCACTTGACATGGTCACATAGCTGGTAAAAAGCCCAGGCAGGATTTGAACTTGGGTCTGTCTGACTCAAGAGCCGGTACCTTAGAGGAGTGTAGGTCCTGCAGGAGAGCTAGCTGGCTTGAAGCAACACTAGACACAGGCTCTGATTTCTTGGCTATGGCCAGCTTGGCCTAGGTCCTTCCAGTGAGATGGAGTGCCCTGCATGTGCTCAACGCCTGCATGTAGATCTGCCCTTGGGGTGAAGTGTAGCCCCATATAGACAGACCCAGCTGCAGAGGCTTGAGAATATGGACTCTTGAGGTCAAGTGGGGTCAGGTGAGAGGCTGGGGCACTGTGGAAGGGAGCTGCAAAGGGGATTCCAACAGGTGAGGGTGGCAAGGAGGTGGTATGTCTACAGGTTTAGCAAGATCTTTGAGACAAAGAGAAGCAGGCTGCAATCCCAGTTGTGTACCTGTCGGCTGTGTGACTTGGGACAAATTGCTTGCCCTCTCGGAGGCTCAGATTCTTATCTATAAAATGGGAATAATACTATGTACCTTCTAGGATTTGTGGTGGGGACTGAATGAGCTAAAGTATGTAAAGCACTGGGTGCACAGCAACTCGAGTGTGGTGTGATTACTATTATTATACCAGGTATTACTAGTCTCAAAGACCAGGCAAACAGTTTGTACTGAAAGGGCTGAGCAGCCAAAGAAGCCCCAGCCCCTGGACAAAAGGCTCCAGGTCTCTCTTGGAGAGTCTGAGGTTGGGGCAGGTCATTAAGGCTTGGCCTGAGGCCCAGGAGATGGGCAGAAGTCATGCCCAATGAATGGAGCATTGAAAAACAGGCCAGCCAAACAGGAAGCTGGACTAGTGCCATGACCCTATATGATAGGCCAGAGTACCTTAAATCCCTCCTACCTCAGCTGAGGATTGGCTGGTGGTCAAGGCTAGTAGGAGGGGCTATAGAGAGCAGGTGCAGGGCTGGGACTCTGGGCAAGTCATAAGACTTGGCCAATCAGGCAGCAAGTCTTTATTCAATGGCTGCTGTGCATCTTGGGCTCTGTGGGGTTCAGAGATGGGCAGAGTCCAGTTAGGCTAGCCTAACTGGAGAGATGGAGTGGGCATGAGTGAAAAGCCAGATGTAGGCTGTGCATGCTCAGACCTGACCAAGTGGAAATGGGGTTAGAACAGGTCAAAGGAGTGAGAGCTGTGAGGCTGAAAGAGTTGGGTTTCAGAGAGGAGGTGTCACTTGAATGAGATTTTTAAAGATGCTTACTTAGATAAGCGGAGTGGAAGGCGAACAGTGAAAATGAGGGCAGCGAGGCAGGAAAGCATGGGGCTTGCATAGAAGACAGAAAGGGCCCAGTTGGTCTGGAGTGGAATATTCTTTGTCAAGCTGAGGAGGGAGTAAGACAAAAAAGCCAACCCATAGAGAGCCTTGAAGGGCAGGTTCATGGACTGAGACTAAATCCAGCTGGCAGTGGGGAGCCATTGAAAGTTATTGAGCAGAGGAGTGACATTTGTTCTAACTGGATGGCTGAGTTTATGCCAGGCTGGAAAGATATTGGAAGGGACAGCATGTGGAGAGAATCAAAAAGGGAAAGGGCTTGGCTCCAAGGTCAGTTAAGACTTTGGAGGAGGGTCCCTTGATCCTTTGGGTGGGTATACGTTGACGTTATAAGCAGATAACCCCTTTAAGGGCTGGCCTAGACGTGTTGCCTTGAAAGACATCTTGGGTCATCAGTAGGCAGACCTACCCCTTGAATCCCAGCTCTGCTGTGGGTTGGAGGACAATCCGTTCATCTCTCTGATCCTCAGTTTTTCCTCCGTAAACTGGGCACGATGCAACCTATCTCCAAGAATGAGTGTGAGGATTAATGAATAAGGAAAGAGTCTAGCCCAGTGCTTGGAGCATAGTAGGTACTTAATGGTGTGTCCTCCCCGTCTCCCACTATGTGGCTGTCACAGAGCTGGACACAGTATGGCCCTCCAGTCACTTTCAAATTAGATAGAATTTCTGTTTTCAGACGTCATTCATTCATTTATTCATTCACTGTTCAGCCATTCAACCAGCATTCAAACAGCACTTCTGAGCACCTACTATGTGCCGGTGCTGGGACACAAAGTTGAATTAAACTACTGTTCCTGTGTCTTGAAGAGTTTATTTACTCATTTATTCACTATCCATGGAGGCCTGCTGTGTGCTTTGGCCGGATGGGGGCGGTGTTGAGGGTAAAGTGGAGCATTACTGGCAGGCGAGGGGGTGCGGAGGGGGTGACTCAGCCCCACAGGTCACACCTCTGGGTCTGGAAAGAGCAGGAACCCAGAGAAGATGCTGTTGGCGCCCTCGATGCCCAGCAGGGAGTTCTTTTCCGTGGCCTGCAGGAAGACGCTTTCCTCTCGCTGCAGTTTGAGGACCATGCTGCCCGTGGTGACCTGGAAGGTGTTCTGGGTGTAGTCACAGAAGGTGGCCACCTTCTGCATGCGGTCCCGGCCTCGCATGAGGTTCACGCACAGGTTCCCTCGCGAGCTGGCGTGGTAGGTGAAGTAGTAGAGGCCGGGCACCTTGCAGGTGAACTTGCCGCTGCGAGGTTCATAATTATTGTTGGCGTTGGTGATCACGTGGTCGAAGCGGATGGCCTGGTCCTTCCGCAGGGCTATGTTGATGGTCCGCTTGGCAGAGAAGGCGATTTTCTGAGTGGCCTTGTAGTCTCCTGATTCACCCTTGGGACCAGGGGCTCCAGGGGGCCCTGGTGTGCCTTTGGGGCCCACAGGGCCCTTGGGGCCGACTTTTCCTGGCTTTCCAGGAATCCCTGGGTCCCCTTTTTCTCCAAACTCGCCATGGTCTCCAGCTAGCCCTGGCAGCCCTGGAAAAGCAGAGACAAGAGAAATGAGGCTGATATCACCGAACCAAAGGAAGGAGCCCTGGGCTGGGAGGCGGGGAGCCTGGCCGTATAGCCTTGGACAGGTCCCTGCTCCTCTCTGGGCCTCAGAGGGGTTCGTCAGAGAGGGCCTCCAAGTCCTCTTCCAGCCCAGCTTTCCGAGTCTATGATATGCTTGGCAGAAATGGGGACTGACGCCAGTGGGGTGGGAAGCAGTGTCTCCCTAAGGAAGGTGCGGGGCTCATACAGCACCCTTATTCAGGTGTAAGCCTGGAGCAGGGATAATGATTTCTTGGCACATGTGCTATCCCGCCCTCTCCCCCATGGCTGGCATCCCTAATCAATCGAGGCATTCTTTCTTGCTAAACTTGAAAATGGGCCTTAAAATCCTCCCACTCCGTCACTCCAAACAGCCGCTACCCCTCGGTTTGGCACAACACAAGATCAAACCTCTTTCCCATAGAGTGGCAGAGTTTAGTGGCTGAGACTGTGGGCTCAGGGGACAGACAAATGTGCTTCTCACATCACGTCTGCCATTGTCAGTTGTGCTACCTTGACTGAGTCAGAGTCTCTGAAGCTCAGCTTTCTCATCCGTAAAATGGGGATGATGAGATTTTGTAGGATTAAAATGAAACTATGTGGGGAGAGTGGGAGGCTATTGGTAAATGAGCAAATGAACTGGATTTCACAGGGGAGGTCTTTACAGCAGGAAGTCTCATTTGAACCCTGTGACAACCTGCAAAAGTATCATCGTTCTCATTTTACAGGGGAGGACATAGCAATTCCGAGAGGTGAAGCCATTCACCCTGGAGGTGACTCTAGACAGTGTGACTGTGGGGTGCTCTCTTTCTACCTCGGTTAGTGGTTAAGAGATACATGATCTGGTCTCAGCCGCAACATTTACCACGCTCCTTGGGGCAAGTTAGTAGCCTTTCTGGACATCAGTTTTCCTGTCTGTAAAATGGGAATCAGAATTCCCTCCTTGCAAAGTTATTGCAAGAGCTCAGCAAGCTAATGGATTTATAAGTGCTTTTGCCATCTCTAAAGTGAGCAACTGTGACTTGGGAGGCAGGAGGTGGGGCCTCGGTCAGTGACACTAGTGTGTCCCCATTGTCTGCAGTACCTTTCTCTCCCTTAATCCCTGGGGTCCCAGGTTTGCCGTCAGAGCCCGGTACCCCAGGAATCCCTGGGGTGCCAGGGATGGCCGGGTGCCCAGTGCAGGTGGTCTGGGCTTGGGAGACATCTAGTGAACCTAGGAGCAGCAGTGGCAGCAGCGCCAGGACACCGTCCCTTGGGTTCTTCATCATTGCACTGTCTCAGCTGCTTCCTGTGGGGGGATAAGAAGATGCGGTAGGTTACTACTGTGCTGACTTGTCCTGTTTTTTTTTATTCATTGATTGGTTGATTGATTGATTGATTGATTGATTCATTCATTCATTCATTCATTCATTCATTCATTCATGTGTTCATTCATTCTGTCATTCGGTCATTCGTTTGTTCGTTCAGTTGTCATGTGTTCTCTGAGCTTGTCCTTTCTACCAGACCTGTTCTGAGTGCTGATACAATGGTGAACAAAACAGATATGTCCTCTGCCTTCAAGGAGCTGACATCCTAGGGGAAGATTGATGATAAACAGATCAACATACAAGTGAACAGAAATAGTTAGAAACAGTGATGAGTGCTCTGACAGAAAGGAAAGGGTGTCCTCACGGAGAGTGCCTGGGCTGGGGTGGGAGGGGCTGGTTTTGTGAGAGATGTCCTCCCTTTCTAGTCAGGGGACGCATCTCTGAGCAGTGATGTTTAGGCCAAGACCTGCATGTTTAGAAAAAGCCTAGGTAAGAATGCCCCAGCGGGGGCCGGCCGAGTGGCGCGGTGGTTAAGCGCTGGCTTGGGAAGCCAGCTGCCCCAGTTCGGGTCCCACATATGAGGGCCAGTGACCCTGCCCTCAAAACAAAAACAAAAATAAACAAACTAACAAAAAAGAATGCCCCAGGGGTAAAGGACAGTGAGGGCAGAGGCCCAGAGGTAAGACAGAGCCTGGAAGGTGGAGGACCCGTAGAAGGGCCAGTGTGGCCAGAGGGGAGTGAGGGGTCAGAGTGACAGGAGGTGAGGACCTGATGGCTGCGGTGTGTGGGTTTGGGATTTTGTTCTAAGTGTTCTCACTCATTAGAGCTTCTGAATCAGGGTGCCCGTGCTGCTTGCACAGTGGGCCACTTTACCCCCTGAGAGCTGCCCTAGGATTTCGACACTGAAGAGGACCTGAAGCTCAGGGTGGCCATGCCACTTGCTTGGCATCACATAGGAAGAACTGCAGCCAGACTCAAACCCAGGCCTGGCTGGCACCGAAGCCAGTGTCCCTGCCAGCATCCCAGCCCTTCTCTTTCGGTGGAGTATTCCCAGACCCCTCCAAAGGGCTGTGGGCCACCGTGAGAGGGCGGTGCTGAGCCTTTCTTAATCCCAGAGACCCGGAAGCCTTCGGCCGTCTCAAGCTGCCCAGCCTGGCCGGTAACCCCTGGCATTAATTCTCAGGACGGAAGGAACCCTGAAATTCATCTAGTCCAACCCTTAGCCTATTCTTTTTTTAAAAAAATCGAGCTGACATTTACATAAATTTGATTATTTTAAAGCGAACATTTCAGTGGCATTTAACACATTCACAATATCGTGCAACCATCACCTCGATCAAATTCCAAAATATTTTATCACCCTAAAATAAAACTTCGTACTCATTAAGCATATTCCCCAATCTCACTTTCCCCTTCAGCCCCTGACAACCACTAATCTGCTTTCTGACTCTACTGATTTATCTGTTCTGGACATTTCATATAAATGGAATCATACAATATGTGATCCCTTTTAGCTGGTTTATTTCACTCAGCATAATGTTTTTTTGTTGTTTGTTTTTTTGTTTTTTTGTTTGTTTGTTTTTTGTTTTTTTGAGGGCAGTGTCACTGGCCCTCATATGTGGGACCCGAACCAGGGCCGCTGGCTTCCGAAGGCAGTGCTTAAACACTGCGCCACTTGGCCGGCCCTCAGCATAATGTTTTTTAAGGTTCATCTACATTGTACTATGTATCAGTACTTTGTACCCTTTTTATGGCTGAATAATATTCCATTGTATGGATACAGTACAGTTTATTTATCTATTCATTACTGATGGGCATTTGGGAAGTTTTCACTTTTTGACTATTGTGAATAGTGTTGCTATGAACATTCATGTACAAGGATTTGTTTGAAAATCTGTTTTTAATTCTTTTGGGATATATACCTAGGAGTGGGATTACTGTCCTGGATCCTATGGTAATTCGATGTTTAACTTTTCGAGGAACCCTCAGGCTACTATTAAGTCTCCTCAATAACATCTCTGCCGAGGCATCTTCCATCCTTGGCTTACATCATCTCAGTGATGGGCAGCTCATTGCCTACCGAGGCAGTTCATTTCACCTTTGCCCAGATCCAAATCCTCCCCATCCTTTAAGGCCCAGGGTCAAATCCTTCCTCCTGCAGGAAGACTTCACTTATTACCCTTCAACCCACAGAGGTTGAGCTGTTTCCTGCTCTGAAAATGAGAGAGCAGAGTGGTTCCTGCCCACCTCCCAGGATAACTGTGGGGATCTATGTGAGGCCGTGGCTGGGAAAGAATCATGGAGTTCTGAGCTCTTGCTCAGAGTTGTTGCTGCTGTTGTCTGATCTTCACCCTGGGGAAGTGGGTTGTGATTGTTTTCCCATACTGCAGATGAGGAAACTGAGGTTCAAATATCAGAGCAACCTGCCCGCAGCTACCTGGCAATTTGGTTAATGGCAGAGCTGTGGCCAAACTCCTGCTGCCTCTGCCTCGTGCTGGGGGGCTAACCCGGAATTTAGCACGTGGAAGCTTTCCTGGGATCAGAGAAACCTGCTGGTTTTTGGCTCACCTGCTCAGAAAATTAGCCTTGCCCCCTCAGCCTGGTCTTAATCACTTCAGTGCCCCAAACCCTGAGTTATGCCAGACCCTGTGCTGGGCACCCAGCAAAGGGAGGCCCCAAAGTGGGTGTGTAACCAGGGCTGCGAGTGACTGGTTTAGTCTCTGCCCTGCTGTAAAGAAAAGGTGACTCAGGAGGTAACTACTTATCTTTGAATGAGCTTCAGTTCCCACTCTTGTTGGAGGTTTTACAAAATGACAGCTTGATGACTTGAATAATCCATGCGCTGGGCACTTAGCAGGTACCCAGCTCTGTGCCAAACACTTTGCATGTCATTGTCTCATTGAATTTGGTCCTTACAGCAGCCCCCCTGAGAAAGCATCCCTGATTTTTCATTTTACAAGATGAGGGAACTGAGCATAGAGAGGGCGAGACCCTCTACTGAGGTCACACAGCCCCGTGTGGCTGGGATTCAAACCCACGCCCACTGGATCTTAAAACTCACAGGGTGTTACATTAAGAGGCTGCTGTACTTGGTGGTGAAAACACAGGCTTTGGAGCCAGACAGCCCATACAGAAGGAGCTAATGCATGGGCTGCATTTAGAGCAGTGCTGGGTTCAGAGCCGGTGTCTGGGGAAGGAAGCTTTTATTATCACTGTTATTGGTGCTGATAGGCAGCAAGTGTTCACCCGAGGTGAGGGGCCTGGAGTGTCATAAGGAAAGCAACCGCCGGGGTCCCAGTTAGACTTCTGTCACTTCTTCGCTCAGGGCCTCGAGGGGGCCATGTCTCTTCTCCCGTCAGTTTCCCTGTTTATAAAATGGGGATAATACTAATCTCTACCTCATAAGGTTGGTGGGAGGACAGGTGAGTTAGGGCTCACAACAGAGCCTGACATGTTGGAAATGCTTACTGAATATTAGCTATTTTTAAAATGATCATCATCATCCAAGAATCCCCAAGTTTGGGGACGTGACAGAAGATGGTTGGAAGAGTAAAGGAAGATCCGGTCCCCCTCAGGGAGAGGGGGTCTCTCAGGCAGAGGCAGCCCAGGGAGGGGGAGCTCTGACCATGGGGTGGGGGTGGGATAGGAGCTGGGAAGCAGGGTCCTGACCTTGGGGAAGTGGGAGGTGGGGTGCGGTGGGGGCATGGGAAGGTCTAGGTTCTGGCCCATTTTAGGGGCCACTGAGTCTCCAACTTGGGTTCAGAATTAAAACTCCTCTGGTGTGACTGACCCCCTGCCCTCACCGTGCATGACCTCCATCAGCCTTACCCCTCACGTCCGTCCCCACATCACTGACCTTTCATCTTCCAGCCTTCCAGCCCCAACAGTCCCTTTCCCTCTCATTTCGAGTCAGGCCAACTTGACCTTGAATTCCCACCCCACCATCTGCTACTATCTCACTGCATAACCTCAGGCAAGTGCCTAAACCTCTCTGAGCCCCTTTGGCAAAGTTAGTTGCTAGCTGACAGGACTGCCAGAGGATTAAATGGTCTCTGGTGTGGTGCCTGATCCCGTTCCCTCCTTTACAAACATTGAGCTCACTCAGTACTAACTAACCACAACTCCACCTGCGAGTCAAATTAGTTCCTTGAAAGAGTCAAGCTGAGCTTTCTCAGCAGACTGCAAGGAAATAAGAGAAGGCAGGTGTTGGAGCAATGCTGGGCTGGGCCGAGGAGGACCTGGTTCTGATTTTTCTGTCTGCCTCTTGACATATTGTGATGCAGGTAGCGTGCTAAGCACTGACTGGGTGAGCTTGATCTCCTTTAGGGCACACACAGCACCCCTGAAAGGTTCTGTCCTCCCCAGAGAGAGTCTCAGGCTGAGAGGTTGACTTGCCCGAGATCGCCAGCACCTAAGAGACAGAAGCAGGACTCAGCTCGAGTCTCGGTGACCCCATTTTTGCTGGTGTCTCCCCATTTTAGGTTGCCTCCCCCATCACCTGGAGACCTGGGTAGCAGCAGACCCCCAAGCTCACTTCCAGAGAGTCTGATTCCCAAGGTCTGGGATTGGGCCCGATTCCCAAGGTCTGGGATTGGGCCAGGCAGGAATTCAGACTGTTAAACACCCCAGGTGGCACTCAGGCAGGGCATGCCAGGCCTCTACTTGAGGAGTCAACACCCTCCGCCATATTGGTCCTGCTGGCCAGTACCCCCAGGCACCGAGCCCCATTCTCACCTGGGAACCTGGCGTCCTGTGATGCTGTTTGGCTGGGCAGCAGTGGGACCAGGAGCTGGGAACCTGCTACTCTCCGTCCAAAGCGGAAGTTCCATTCGCCAGAGACAGGAAGGACCTTTCCCTGACGGCCCCCTCCCATGGGCCCAGCAGGCCAGCCCCCTTCCCTGTCACTTCACTTTCACCCTGTCCTGCTGCTCTCAGGCAGTTTCAGGTCCGGTTTTTGCAATCTGGAGGGGCTTATTGTAAGTGGGTGGATGGGCGGTGAGTTTGGTTTCGCCAGCTCAGCAGCTGTGGGGGGAACAGGCTGTCCTAGGAAATGCCCACAACTGGTGGCTCAGTGCCAGGACCTCTGACCTCATGGTCTTCTACAGGGAACAGGGGTGTTCCTCAATGAAATGAAAAGGCAGCCGGCCTGGTGTCTGGGCACTGGATTTAGAGTCAGACACCTTGATTCATAAGCTGGCTCTGCCATTTACCAGCTAAACATTCTCAGCCAAGGAAGCCCAAGAGAGCTCCATTTCCTCTGTTATATGATGGGGCCATAATTACACCTGCTCTACAGAAAGCATGGAGCACGGGGACGGGGGAGGGGTTCAGATAGGACCGTGGAGGAGAAAGGGGCGTGTAAGCTGCAAAGTGCAGTGAGCATGTTAATTGTTAATATCACACCATGTCCCAGGGATCCCCTTTCTGGGCTCATCTCTTCTGCTTTCTTCCCAGTCTGCACTCCTGTTCTTTTCCTGTTCTCAGAAAATAATCTAGTAATGAAAAATGAATTTTAAATGTGGTCATTATTTATTTATACCCCTTCCTCTGCTTCCAGCAGGGCTTGAAGCTGATGACAATACTAGGCACTGGCAGGGGGGGATTTTGCTTGTTGATCCTGGAATCACACGAAGTTAGGGCTGGAGAGGGGCTTGGAGGTCACCCAGCCCACCGTCCTTGTCTCATATATGGGGAAACTGAGGCTCAGATGGGCGATATTTATCGTGAGCCACTATGTGCTTGACAACTGGAGATAGGGCCACAAGCAGACCAGCCCTGGTTCCTGCCCCCATGGAGTGTCCCTTCTACTGGGGGAGGCTGGTATGAAACATCAAATGACACAATGGTTTCATTGTTCCTCTGATAAATGTCACAAAAAAGAAGCGACTGCTGGGGCCCAGACCTCGTGCGAGTGGCAGATGCAGGACTCAGAGCCAGGCATCCTGGCACCAGATAGCAGCCCCTTTATGAGGCTGCGTCTGAGGCGATGGGACGCCCCTCTCGGGGATGGTTGCCCAGAAGCGCCAGGTCAGGAGGGCCCTTCTCGACATCTGTGCTTGGAGATAGAAAATTGTTAAGCTTGTGTATGCTGCTTGATGGAAATTGTTAACTGTAGTGGGTAAAAAGGCTAGTTGGATAAAACCAAAGGGTTTCTGGGCTCAGCCAACTATAGACCCAAAGGAACCCAAGCCTGAGTGAGGATGGGATGATGGTGGTTGCTGGGCAGGAAGAGAGGGGTTAGGAGGGTATAGGTCCAGGGGTCCGTCTGAGGGTTCCTGAGGCCTCTTGGACCTGGCCTCTAATTCTTTGGTGGCTGACGGCAATGGGAAAAGATGGGCTTTAACTTGGGGGTAGAAGCAACAGGGAGGGGGGTAAGGGCATGGCTTTGGAATCGACCCTTCCCAAGTTTGAATCCTGGCTCTGCCCCTTTCTGGTTATGTGGCCTCAGGCACATTTATGGACCTTGGTTTCCCCTCTGTGAATCAGGGGCATGGGCACCCACCTCCTGGGGTTGATGTGGGGGGCCTGCATGTCCGGGGCCCAGCTGAGCACCCAGCCCTCGGTGGGCACAATGCAAACCTGGGAACAGTATGATTTATATGAAGAGAAGACAGAATTCTTGGAGCCTGGGGCACAGGAGTCATGCCTGGATTAGGGGGAGGCCTGGACTAGGGGTCAGGTGACCTCTGTACCCATAAAATTGCTGACTTGCTTTCGTGATAGAGAAGGGGCGAGCCCTACAAAGTGTGGAAAAGGAAACCTAAATCCCCTCCACAACCTGTGGCGTGAGAGATCCCTTGCAGCTTGGGGTGTCTCCCTCTGGCTCCTGTCACTCCCACCCCCTCCTTTCCTGTTCCCCATAAAAACCCTCGCCTGGCTCCCCTCAGCCCAGCAGACAGGTGGCATTTTCAAAGGCTTGTCTCTCCTGGTGAGGATAGAATAACAGGAAAACAATTATGGAAAATAAAAATGGCACAAAAATGGTCGTTTCTAAAGTACAGTTTTCTGATCTGACACTGTGACCTACATACACGGTGTATTGATTTTTTAAACAAAAGAGAAATGAGAAGAGAGATGTATCACTTGGGGCATCGCTGGGCAGGCTGCTAAGTGGCTGAGGGAAGGAGCTGTGAACGGAGTGGCCCCGTGACCCTGGCCCTGGCAGGGGCGCCCCGGCTCTGTGAGCCAGGCCAGGCTCCTGAGCCCTTGCCTTGGCTCTCACTCTGTGTGTGTGTGTGTGTGTGTCTCTGTGTGTCTATCTCTCCCTCCTTCCTATCTGACACATTACCTGTGCCCCTACTATGTATCTGAGAGGCCTTGCCCTAAGGATGCTCATCGTCCCAGGAGGGAGGCAGACCTATAAGTAAGTACATGAAAGCCAGTCGGTGGACCACGAGCATTGGTTTCATGTGGCAAATCGCTCACTCACCCACAGCCCTGTCCGCCCCAAACCTTTATTAAAAAGCCTTGGGTCCAGAAATCTGTGTTTTGTTTTCTAAATAAATCTGTCGGTAATTTTGTTGCACGAGCAAGTTTGGGGCTCTAAAGAGTCATGAGTTTGTGGTCCAAATCTGTGCAGGGCATGACGGGGACACGAAAGGCACCAGGGAAGGCTTCATGGAGGAGATGACCTTCGCTGAGTCCTGATAGTTGAGTGTGAACAGAGGATTTGTGTGGGGTTGGGTGGGGGCTCTGCAGGATGAAGGACCATGACATGATGGCAAAGGCATGGAGGTATGAACAGTCCCTTTCAGAAACAAAGGTGTGCCAGTGGATGGAGGCAGTTGTAGAGCTGGGCTCACACTGCTTCCCTTCCAGCCCACCTCAGTTGTCTGGTGTCTCTGTGAACTCCATGGGGCTTTGTGGAACCAAGCTGAGATCCCAGCCAGGCCAGGGTAGGTTGTCCTAGGCCTCAGTGGGGCTCACTGGGCTCCAAGTTCGGACCTTCCATCTGCACAGGGAAGCTACACTTTTTATCTTTTCCATCCTGAACTGTCAACTCTTTCTCATGGTCACCACGATAAAAGTGCTGCAGCTGGTGGCCTCCTGGCCCCCCAACCAGGGCTGTGGTGGCTGGGTCCGACCCTCAGGAACCCCACAGTGAAGTCCTGACAGCTTGTGGGCAGCAGCGGCTTTAGACGGTCTTGTGGGGGCTCCCAGAGTGGATCAGGTGTCCCGGAGACAGATGCTTACTCCCTCTCTGACCACCTCAAAATGTGGTCATGAATATTAAATGATTTACTAGATGGTTCGGCATAATGCCTGGTACATAGTAAGTGGTCAGTAATGTTAGCTATGGTGATTTTTTTATTCACTCATTCATTTACCCAACTTATTCATGCATTCACTCCAATTCACTCATTAATTCGGCACAAATTCATTGCATATCTGGTCTTTGTCTATGCTGGGCTTACCTGAGCCCAAACTCCTCCTGTGGCAGGTGCTCCTGAAATACAACATAGGCTGACACAGGTCTGGGAATAAAAACACACTCCCATTTGGGCAGTGCCTCCCACCCAAACAAGTGACAACAGATGGTCCTTTGGGAATGGCTTATAGCCTCCAACCACTCATGAGCATCAATCTCCCAAATGGCGCTGAGTGTCTCAACATTGGCACCAACCTTACGGAGCCCCAACTAGATGCCTCATCTGAACCTAGAGCCCACAGACAGCTGTGGCACGTGCTAGGCTAAAGATGAAGAGACCTGCTTCTAGGAATTGGTGGAGAGGAATCAGAGCCATGCATATCTATTGATTTAATCATTCATTTATATATCTCCCTGCCTTTTCCAAAACTTATAAAAAAACAAACAAACTAATGACAGTAAGAGAGATGTTGGTTACGTGTCAAAGCAGTGACTCAGAAAAGGGAGAGAACTCATGAGGCATGGGGTACCAGGGTGGGCTTCCTGGAGAAGGAGTCCATCAGGTGAGGAGAATGGCCTGAGCAAGGATTCGGCACAGCAAGTCCACTATGGGAAGCTGAGGGAGGTGGGGTGGTCCGGGGCTAGAGCTGGCAAGCGCCCCTAGTCAGGGAAGAGCAGGAAGCCGGAGAAGACGCTGTCAGAGCCTTCGGTACCCACCATGCCGTTGTAGTCGTTGACCGCCAGCCACACCTGCTCGCCCAACTGAAGCCGCAGCAGCACACCACCTGAGCTGACCTGCTTGGTGTTGGACATGTGGTCACAGAAGGTGGTCACCTTGACTCCGCTGCGGTACAGCATCACGCACAGGTTGGCCGTCTGCGACGTGTGGTGGGCAAAATAGTAGAGGCCGGGGACTTTGCAGGTGAACTTGCCTGTGCTCGTGTTATAATCCCCCTGTGGGTTGGTGACGACCGTGTTGAACTTGACCAGGTTGTTAGCCGTTGGGTACTGGGCTGTCTGCCGTGTGACCGTGAACACTGACTGGTGCTTCTGCTTGTATCTGCCCTCCTCGCCTGGCTCCCCGGGGAGGCCAATGTCTCCAGGAATCCCTGGAAGCCCAGGAGATCCCATCGGGCCATTTTTCCCAGGAGCCCCAGGTGTGCCGGCTTCTCCCTTCTGACCTTTGGGTCCTCGTAACCCAGAGATAGCTGGGATTCCTGGGGAGAGAGCAGGTGGGAAGGAAGTGATGGGGCAGGAGACAGAGAGGAGGGACCCTGGATGGACCCTCCAGGGGACACACTACCAGCGTTTGGTCTTTAGAGCATCCTTCCCCCAGATGGACCATCCACCTGAGAGCAGTGTGTAGAGAGTAAGGAGGAGTGAATAGCTTATATGGTGGCCAGAGGGGAATAGCTTATATGCCTCCCCTCAGACTTGCCCTATGACCTTGGCTATGGCACCTGTGTCTTGGCCTTTGTGATGGCGAGGGTAGACTTAGCAAGCTCAGGAGGTATCAGAGCCGGATGAGCTCTCAGCATGTCAGAGGCCACAACTGTCCACCCATGGACGGCGTGTGGCCTCAGATACCTTCGGTTTGGCCTGCACAATGTTTTTAAACTATTTATTTGGAGCCCAACATGAACAAATTCAGACCTTGCCTAAAAGCCTAGGTCCTTACTTTTTCTTGAAAAAAATCAGAAGATTGGTCACAAGTGGATTTCCTGGAAAGCCCCATGAACTTGCACCGGCCCCTTCAAGATCTTTTGCCGAATTTTATATTTATAATTTTTTCCAACTTTTTATGTTGAAATAATTACAGAGTCACAGGAAGTTGCAGAAAAATAAAAAGGACAAGGAGGTCCCCTTGCCCTTCACCTAGTTTTCCCCAGTGGCACATTTTGTGTGACTAAAGTACAATATCCAAACCAGGGAATGGACCTTCGTATTCTCCACAGAGCTTCACTTTTATACACACTATTTGGGTGTGTACAGTTCTAATACAATTGTGTAGCATGTGTAGATGTGTGTAACACCACCCTCCCTATAATCAAATGTAGCCCTAATTTTGTATTGTTTTTCTTAAAGAGGGTCCTCAACATTTTTATAGGCTTCAGGGTCCCACAAAACGTGTATCTGTTCCCTGGCCAGCTCGGCACGTGTGGACAACCAGATAGAGCCAAAGAAAAGCTGCGCCCTTAACGGGGAGGCTCTCTTCCGCTCCGCCACCCCCACTCAGCCCACTTTAGCCCCTTATGACAATGGCTGGCCTGGTTCAACTTCCCTCCTGTGGAAGATGAGGAAATTGAGGCCAGAGACTTGCCCAAGGCCATATAAGGTGGTACAAGGTATAGTCAGGACTCCAAGCCAAGTCTGGCGGAGTCTTAGTCAAAATGTCTGATTCTTGTGACTGCCCTGATTATCTGAGCTTCTGTGAGATGTTTCTCTCCTCATCCAAACTATACTCGTCTTTTAGGGCCGGACTCCAGCCTCCTCTTTCAGGAAGCCTTCTCTGACCACCCCTTCCTGCCCTCGTGGCCGCTTCCTCCCCTGACTTCCTTAGGGGTGGGTGTCTGTGCAGACCTATTTGTGAGAGATCCTCTATATGGCTAGTGAATCATTTGGGTCCCAGGCTTAGGAATGGAGGACCAGGACCCCAGAACTCGGCTTCAAGCTGCCTGACCCTGGGCAGGTGACCTCCCCTTCCTGAGCCTCTGTTTGCCCAGCTGAGATCAGGGCATAATCCATAGAGCCATTGGAGGAGTGGGGTGGGAGAATGCATGTGCTGGCACCTCACAGGAAGTGCTCTGTAATGTCAGGTCCCTGCGATAGCTGTCAGATATGCTGAGCAGGGACCCTGTGTCATCCTTTGAAGTGTCTTCCAGCAACTGATTGGGAGGGGCAGGACACACCCTGGGGAGGGGCCCTGAGGGGCAGTGGAAGGTAATTTTAAAGGCGTGGACTTTGGAGTTGGACAGGATTCTACAGTGTGACTTCAGAAAAATTGCCCAACCTCTCTGAACCTTAGTTTTGACATTTATAAAATGGGAGTAAATTCAGTTCTTCAAAAGATTTTGGCCTATGTTTTCTCATTTGCAAAATAGAGTTAACAATTTTACCCATTCCATAAGATAAATATATGTAGAGCATTTGGACCTGTGCCTGGCATAAGGAGGAGCTCAAAAATTGGTGGCCCTCAGCCACACAGAGCAGTGAGATGGCCTGAGGCAGCTTGAAGTACAGGGTCTGGAAAAATGGCACACCTGAGGTCCTCATTCAGCTCACCCCAAACTGGAGAATTCCTTCTGGAATGTGGATAGAATTCCACAATATTGCCAGGAGGGAAGAAGACAGTGAGGAAATTCCCAAGGACATTCCCTTCCACTGGCCCCCCTATTCTCCTCCCCGCTGCCCAACCCCACCCCAGCCTCACGCATGCCACCTCTAGACACACTCCGCCTCCCAGTAGGTACCCACTCTCAAGCTAGGCCCCACAAACGCCAGCCCTGCTCATGTCCTCAGCCCCCTTCGCTCACTCTGAGGCTTGCCCTTGGATCTCCAACAGAAACTTCTGTGGCTGTGATCCTGACTTCTCACTCCCCGCCCCTCTACCTACCCAGGTGATTGGGAGGGAGGGGAGCACAGATTTCTGGAAAAAAAACCACCTACTGGGTACCTACTATGTGCTCGAAACCATTTTAGTTTTTTTGTTTTTTTGTTTTTTTTTGAGGGTAGTGTCACTGACCCTCATATGTGGGACTGAACCGGGGCCGCTGGCTTCCCAAGTCAGCGCTTAACCACTGCACCACTCGGCCGGCCCTCGAAACCATTTTATATTTAAACTTATTTAATCATCACAGCACCCTTGTGCAGTAGGGTCCACCATTTCCCCATTTTACAGGTGAGGAAACAGAGGCACTCCAGGGTTATGTCACTTTAACAAGTTCATAGGATGAGAGGTGGTGGGGCTGGGTTTTGAACCCTGGTGGCCTGTGGAAGGTGGAACCCACCTTCCCCCAGGGGTCCATGTTGTTGGGCAGGTAGTAAAAGGGTTGTAATAAAACAGTAGCCTAGCATTTTAGAGTTTGCCAAAGGTTTCACGTGGGTCATGTCCTGCCTGCCTGCTGCCTTCTGGGAGGTACCCGTGTTCCCTCCTTGCTATCAGATGAGGAAACTGGGGAGGCCTGAGGCCTGGGCTCTGAGGACAGAGGGGCTCCCCCTGCCATGAGAGTTGAACTCGGCCCTAGGAGCGGGTGTGGCAGGAGGAACAGCACTCCTTGCTCTCAAGTTGCTGTCCCTCTTCCCCCAGGTCAGCCCCAGACCCGCACACCCACCTCTGCCCCAGGCCCTCTCCCACCCCCGCGTGCCTCCCCCCGCCAGGCCAGCAGACTCACCTGGTTCACCTTTGGGCCCCTGTAGTCCGTCATGCCCATCCTTCCCTGGGGCCCCAGGCAGGCCTGGCATCCCGGGGATCCCGTAGCATTCTGCGCTGGCCTGGCCCCCAAATAGCAGTACCAGCAGGAGCAGCAGCAGGGTTAGTCCAAGGGGGGGCCCAGAGCTGCAGCGCCTGTCCATCCTGGGGCAGGAGCCTGATGGGGGGAGAGCTGAGTTGGCCCACCCAGCCCTTTACCATCTCATTCCCCTGGGCTCTCTCCTCTCCGCCTCCCTCCCTTCCCCAGGCCCCTCAGCCCTTGGGACCACATGATGGGTGGAGAGTGGGGTCTCTTCCTTGAGCGCAGGGATGGGACCCTCCTTCCTCTCACATATCACGCTGTCCCTGGGGCCATGATTCAGGAAGCCGGTGGTGGAAAACTGCCATTGCTCTTGCCTGGGCAGGGGTCCTGGCCTCACCTGGGGATGGGAGGTTTCTGGTCTGGTGGCAGAGATGTCCTCAGATCTGCGTCCCCTCTCCAGGCAGGCGGACACCATGTCAGAATAGACACAGCAAGGAGGGCCCAGAGCAGGCTGGGCGGCCCCCTCTTCTCCCCTCCCGCCGAATCCCACATCCCCTTTCCCATAATTTTTCCTGACTCAGGACTTCCTTTTGCGTGCTGAGCGAGGCTGACCACAGTGATGCCCCTGTGTCCCCACACCCCTGGGTCATGAGTGCCTAAAATGAGGAAATGTCCACTGCCCTGGATTTGGTGAAGGGTAGAGTGTGTATGTAAACATAGCCTCCTGGGCAGACTTCCCCTAGAGTCAAGTTCAGCCCATCTGATATCCATCCCCATTTGTTGGCACTTATTCTGCCCAAGACTCAGTTGTTTCACAACATCCCTAGAAGGAAGTGATAACCCCCTTTACAGATAAGGAAACTGAGGTTCAGGGAGGTGAAAGCCTTTGCCCAAATTCACAAAATGAGTGGTTTCTTGGGGGTCCAAAGCCTTGCTCTGACCTATCTGCTTAGCTGCCCCCAGAAACAGGTCTCGTGTGCACTTGTCAAGTGGCAGGCCTTATTCTAGAAATGTCCATATGCCCCCTCCCATTTGCCATAGGTGGGGGCAGGCACCCAGGATGGGCAGGCTTTGATGACAGGAGCCTGTTGTGGTGGGCTGACTCCCTTGGCTAGAGTCAGCAGCCTCGGGGCCTCCTTCCAGACCTGCCGCCCCCTTGTCCTGAGGCCTTCAGCAAACCACTGACCCCTCCAGGCCTCAGTCTTCCCATCTGTATACTGGTTGTTGCGGGGCAGGCTTTGCCTGTTGGCACCACTTCCTTTGCCAGGGCCCCTGAAGACCTCACTTTCCCTGCCAGCACTGCCTCCCTCACCTCCAGTACCCCTGCCTCTGGTCTTGAAGTCTACTGTGGCCTGTGAGAGGTTGCTAGTCAGGGCTGGGCTGGCAGGGCTGAGAGAGGCCCTTTTCTCTTTCCCTCATATGAGATTCCTGGGAGGAAGGAGGTGTTAGATTGTAGAGAAGTCCAACCCTGACCCCACACCTGCCGCCCATGTCACTTGGGGAGAGTGGTTTGACCTCCCTGAGTGAAGATCCTCCTCTGTAAATGAGGGGTTCCAATAGCTCCCTTGCAGGGCAGTGGCGAGGATTCTGTGATGCATACGATGCTTAGCCCCATGCAGAGCGGGCAGAGGCCTGCCCCTGCCCTGCGAGTGACCCTCAGAGCCTCAGTCTCCCCATCGATCCCTCTACTCTCCGGCACGGGGCTGCAGAGTGTGGGAGGAGAGCAAGGACATAAGCGCACTTGGCCCTGGGAGTCCCCAGGGGTGGGAGTCGGGGCAGGGGAGCTGACTGGCTGGATGGCACCTGAGCTCCTAGCTTCTTCACCTCCTTTGCGCCTGGGTCTAGTTTGTCCAGCAGATGGCAGCCTCGGCCTGTGCTCAGCGCTTCCCTGTCCGGCCTGCCTGGTCCGGCTAGGTCCCTTCCTACCAGAGTGGCCAGTGATTTGTTTCCACAGAAGTGGGTAGGTGTGGGTGGAATTTAGGGTAAGGAGCAGCCCCCACCCACCATTTCTATAGCCTGGTCTCTCTTGCCACTTGTGGGCCTCCACCCCTGACATTTCCTTTGCGTCCCATTGCAGTGCAAGAGGCCCCCCACTTTGGGGTCAGGTTGAGCTGGTTCAAATCTAGACCCTGCCACTTTCTAGCAGCGTGACCTTGGGTAGATGTTGCCTTTCTCTGAGCCTCAGTGTGCTCATGGATTTTGCTGGGATTAAATGCATCAATGGTTATGAAATGTCCAGCACATAGTAGGTGCTCAAAGATCTGTTTCTTTTCCCAGCCCATAGGTGTGTGTGTTCTGTGGAACAGAGGGAGACCTGTGACAGATTGGAAACCCAATGGGGGCTGAGGGGCCTGCATAGTCCAGCATGGCCCCAGGGCTACAGAGGGGTCACTCTCTTCTTCCTGACCCCCAAAGGCTGTCGGTGGGGCAGCCCCAGGAGAGGGTCTTGGGTGTATGTTGGGGGCTGGGTATAGGGAGCTGTTAGGACCTTAAGACTGCTCGTGTGTCAGTTATGGATGGGAGAGACAGTCCCCGTGGGAGTGTCAGGGTACGTGGAGAGAGCCTGGGTGTTTCTACGGCGTGCGCGTGCTGGAAGGAGAGGGCGATGTGTACACCTGTGTGTCGGTGGAGTGTCTCGGGCACGTGTCTCAAGATGTGTATGTAAGAGCTTCTGATGGTTTACAGATGGCGCTTAGGTGTCTGAGGCAGGGGTATGTGTGTACGATGGCACGTATATCCCCAGGTGTGTCTTGTGGGATTGAAGGCATGAGTCCTGTGGCTGCGTCCAGGGGGCATCTAAGGGAGGGGGTGTGTGCCGAGGGCGGAGACCACTGTGCCCACGTGTCGGTGAGGGGCGGATGAGCTTTGGTCCAGTAATATGGGTCCACATGCATCTTGAAGGAGGTACGTCCCACCATCCCAGTCCCCAGCTCAGGCAGGATGCCTAGCAGGCAGCAGCTCCATGCCTGCCAGAGTGGAAGCCCAGGGCTGGGCTCAGGAAATTGCCTTTGGGGAGGACTGCTGGGTGACCTTTGGCCAATTGCTCACCCTCTCTGAGCCCTGCCCTCGCCTTTCTGGCTCTGGGCTGGAAACCATATGTGTCACTTGTCAGGCATATGGCTGTGGAGGCTGGGAAGGGTAACAGTGAAACACGGTTTGGGCATTCATAAGGCTTAGAGTCAAATCCTAGCTCCTCCCCTTAAACACTAACCTGGGCTTTATGTCAACCTCAACCCCCAGCCTCAGTTTCATTATCTGTAAAATAATGGGTCATAAATACCAACCTCAGAGCTCCATTGTAAAGTTTATACAAAATATAATAATAGCTAAAATGTATGTAGCCCTTACGATAAACCAGGCACTACTCCGCAATTTTCATATATTGAATTCTTTAACCCTCCCAACAACCCTTTGAGGTAAGTGCCATTGTTATTCCCATTTCACAGACTAGGAAACTGAGGTTCACTGAAGTTATATAACATGCACATAATTGCACGACCAGTAAATGGTGGCCCCAGGATTTGAACCCAGATCGATGAGGCCCCCAGGACCTGCCAAACACATATTGTAAAATACTGAATACAGGCCCACCTTGTAAGCATTCAATAATTGTCATTCTTATGCCTCCTTCCCAATGCCCAGGAGAGGAACTGAACCTCAAGCCAGCAGAGATGGACTCAGGTGTTTATTCCAGGAAGGGTTCTAAGAAATGATCTCCCTTCAGCTAAAACAACAGCATCCCCACTTGACAGAGCAGAGCACGGACACAGAGAGGTGGGGTGAGAAGGGCCGTGTCACACACACACAGCAGGAAGCAGAGGAGGCCGCGATTGGGAGGGGTCCTTCCCTGGTTTAGAAGGATGGGAAGATGAGGAATCCATTGAAGACACTGTCCGCCTCTGAACCCTGGTAAATGCGGCCCTTCACAGGGTCTTTTTCGATCCACACCTGGTCTCCTTCCTGGAGCTGGACTACCGTGCTCCCAGAAACCACCTGGAAATTTCCCTTGCTGTTGGTGTCACAGAAGCCCAAGGAGTGCGGGGCCTGGCCCTTCCTGGTGGACATGATGGACAGACAGATGTCCCACTTGGACACCACCTGGAAGGAGAAGTAGTAGTAGCCCGGCACAGCGCAGACGAATCGGCCTGAGTTGCTGTGGTACCGGCCTTCCTCGTTGGTGATGACCATGTCGAAGATGACCACATTGCCGCCCGTGGGCGGGTTCCGCCTCACCGCTGAGAAGGCTGGTCGCGGCTGGTCATTGATGTCTCCCGGGTTGCCCTTGGTGCCCTTCAATCCTGGGGCTCCTGGGGCACCCAAGGGGCCACTGGGCCCTGGGTAGCCCATTTTACCAGGGCTTCCAGAGAGCCCAGGGTCCCCCTCGTCTCCTTTAAGGCCTCGGATGCCTGTCCGGATGCCGGGAGCCCCTGTGGGGAGAAAGGTCAGGTTAGGGGTGAGAGTCTAGTGTCTGCCTGTCCTCAGGGAGATGGCGGGGACCCTGAAACACTGTGGGATAGAGCCTGGGCCTTCAAAACATTGATTCTGGCTGACTGTATGACCTTGGGCAAGTGTCTCAACCTCTCTGAGTCTCCACTTCTCTATATAATGGAGAGAAGCGTGAACAGGCACTTATGAACATGTCAGATTCTGTGAAAAGCAGGACACTGGCTCCTCCACTGTGCTCCTGCCCACGGCTGTGCACTCCACACCACCAGGCCACTGACCCTGACCTCGTCACTTTTGGGAACTGCACGTAGGATGCCCGAATGCAAATTGTTGCAAAGGTCTCTGCAGATCTTTCTGGTCTGCTGTGGACTGGGACGCTTGGGGGGGATTCCATGAGACATTCCTTTCCCACTCTGCTTATGTCCTCCTCTCTTTTCCTTCACCCCCAAGCTTTTTTCTTGAATGGGAGAGTTTCTGAAGCCTGAAGCGACTGGGGAGAGGGAAGCAGGGACAGAGTTGGGGGTGGTGGAAAGAAGCAAAAAGGATAGTTGCCGTTAATCGATCCCTCTCTGTGTGCCGGCTGGGGTTATTTCTCTATTTTACAGATGAGGAAACTGAGTCTCAGAGAGAGTCAATAACTTACTCAAGGTCACAGAGCAAGACAAGGGCTCCTGAGTCTAAAGTCTAGAGCATTAATTGTTCTGACAGCTGAACAATGACCAAGGACTGGGCACCACTTCAGGACCATTATTATTCATTGCTTGCAGCAACCTATTCTCCAGAGGAGGAAGGTGACCAAAGAAAGAGGACCCAGGCAGTAAAGGGGATACGGAGAAGCCTGGGCACCTGGGAACACGGCCCAGGGAGAAGAAGTCTAGGCTCCCCTCAACCTCTGGGACCAGGTGAGACTGCGGGGTCTTTATGTGGGGGTCCAGGTGGACTCTTGCGTCTCAGTGCCACCCTCGAGCTTCTACCCTGGAAGCCAGGCCAGGCCAGGCCAGGCCAAGGGATGAGGGGCTGGGCTCCAGGGGGAGGCGCTTACCTGGGTCCCCTGGCTCCCCCTTGAGGCCTGGCCTCCCAGGCCGGCCAGGTGGTCCTGTAGCCCCATCTCTCCCATCCGGCGCTCGGCACACATCCTGGGTCACCGTAGAGGTCAGGGACATGGCCAGCACACAGAACACCAGCCACCACAGGGGAGTCATGATGCCACTGTGGAGACATGGCAGCGCCTGGGCAGGCTGGACATCACACAGTCATGCACACTCAACTCACACACCGGAGTCCTATGCACACAGTGATGTATACACATCCCCACCACCGCCAGCACCGTGCACCCCTCCCTTCTCCAGGGACTTCGATGTCCATGCTCCATCCAGCTCCAGGGAACCCACATGTATATAGAGAACCACAAACTCACACAGATACATACTTGCAACCGAAAGCACCCACACAGTCACACACTCAGACACACAAACAGCCTCTCGCCCACACACTCCTGGACAAACTAACTGACACCCAGATAGACTATCCCTTACTCACCTGAGCACACTACACTGGTCATATGCTCCCACAGAGGATCAATTCCATTGAACAAATATTTATTGAGCTAGCTCCTTATTTGATTAACACTCTCACCCAGACGGCAGAACTATGCATACACACAGATACAACACATCTACTCACCCCATTACACACTTGGCTCCCTTCAGACTGTCTGCCACCTACTGTCCCTTCTGTTGGGCTCTGAGCCTCCCAGTCTTTTCCCAGCTTCTTGTGTTTTGGGAGGCCAGGACCCAGGAACTCTGGAACTCTGGTTAGAGCTGATGGGTTTGTGTCACCACCTCCTACCTTCCCCCAAAGTCCAAGGAGTTAAGGTCCCCCAACTCCTTGATTCTGGGTCGTGGGTCAGTGCCCCACCTAACTCCGTTCTGGCGCAGACTAGCTGGCAGTGCCCTCCCTCCCTCCCTGCCTCAGTCGTCCAGCCTGCTAGGGTCTGCTCCCTGGTTCTCTGAACTTCACAGCCTCCTCCCACTCAGGCGCTAGCCTCACCTGGCTCCCGTGGTCAACTCGACTGGATGCTCCTGCCGTCCACCCGCGGACCCCTGTGGGACACTCAGCAGGGCGGTGCCGGCCAGTGGCCAAGTTTCACATCCCTTCCCACTTCCCCTTTGCCTTCTCTGGACCTGACCCTGGCATTGCCCTAGGGGCCAGAGGCCCGCCAGGGACATTTTGAGCAGACCTCAGCAAGACTGAGACATTGGACATCCTACCCCAAGCCACAGCTGATGTGGGGGCAGGGACAGCAAGGCGGGAGTTTTTCAGGATTGTGAAAACAACATGCATTCACTGTGAAAAACTTATAAATACGGAAAAGAAAGAAGAAGAGTGAAGTAGTTATGAGAAGCTCAGTAATCGGCTTTCTAGACCTGCCACTTTCTAGCATGTCCTTAAAAAGACACAACCTCCGGGGGCCTTGGTTTTCTTTCTTTCTCTCTTTCTTTCTTTCTTTCTTTCTTTCTTTCTTTCTTTCTTTCTTTCTTTCTTTCTTTCTTTCTTTCTTTCTCTTTCTTTCTTTCTTTTTTTTCTTTTTTACAATTAAAGACATATAATTAAGGATGGATTGTCTAGCACTTGTTTACCTTTGTTCATGTTATTTGATTAACATCATGGCTTAGAAAAATGTAATCAACCTAAAGAACTGAATAAATGAGCAAAATAAACAGAAATAGTCTTAGAGACACAAAGGAAAAACTGATCAGGGCTAGATGGGATGGGGGTGGGCATGAGGGAGAAGGGGAAGGGACGAGGCAACATAAACTGGTAACTACAATATTACTGCAGAGACAGAAGAGACAGTTTAGGGAATATAATCAACGATGTTGTAAATTTTTTTTAGGGGACCAGATGGACTCATGTCTTGTCAGGGAGACCACTTCATTGACGGTGTGACCACTGCACTGTACATCTGAAGCTGCCGGTGATTAATATTAGATGTTGACTATAACTTAACACATATATAGTCATGGGATGTGGAATATAGTGTGGGGATGGAGTCAATGGAATTGTAATAGATATGTGTGATATCGGAGATAGGAGGTCAGGGGAGGGGGGAGGAGGGAGGAACTTTGTAAGGGGTGAAAAAGATAATTATTGCATAGTTTTGTACATCTGTAACTATTAATAAAAATAATAATTAAAAATAAAAATATAAATAAATGAAAAAAATGTAATCAAGTAACAAGTAACCATTTTTGAAATTCATTCATTCAATGAACATTTCCAGGTTATCTAGGGCCAGGACCTTAGTTTTCTTATTCATGAACTGAGAACAATAGATTCTATCTCATCAGGTTACTGTAAAGTTTTAATGACATAATACATACACAAAACAAGGGGCTCATGGCAAACGCTTAATAATCAGCTTTTATCGACATTTAAAAATCCGACCAAAGTGCACAAATTCTACTATCTGGAGACGTGCTGTTAACACTTGGATGGAGCATCTAGCCTTACTCCCGCTCGCTGACAGGGTGCCCACTCCCTGCCGGCACGGCTCCTTTCGTCCTGCCTGCTTTGCCTCCGAGAACACTTTTCTTTAGACTGAGCGACTCTGTCTCTTCCAGACTGGAGACCAGCATGTTCATGCTTGGGCTGACCATGTCTTTCTGCTTCTTCCCATGACTATGGGTTTTGTTTTGTTTTTCTGAGATTTTCACAGGAGGGAGGAAAAAAAGAAGGAGAAAAGGGAGGGCTGCTGTACATGAGCAGATGAAGATAGCCGAGGGCAGGGGTTTTCAAGCTTTTGGGACTCCTTTTTCATGTGCAATCTTATGTGGCACCCAACAGATATCCAACAGATACAAATGAGGATGCTTTGGTTTAAGAAAGGGGAAGCCAGGGGCCGGCCGAGTGGCGCATTGGTTAAGCGCTGGTGTTGGGATGCCAGTGGCCCCGGTTCGGATCCCACATGAGGGCCAGTGACACTGCCCTCTACAGCTAACAACAGCTCCACCTGGAGCTGGGCTGTGCGAGCCCCGGTGATGGTGTGGGCTGCGCGAGCCCCGGTGATGGTGTGGGCTGCAGCCCCTGCTGCAGTGGGCTGCCATAGGCTACAGTGAGTGGCCCGCAGCCAGCGTGAGCGGCTGGCAGCCAAGCGTGAGCTGCCAATAGCCGCGGTGAGCGACATCCAGAGGCCAGCGACCGATCTGCCTCATCCGGGAAGAGCGCAATGACGATACCAACAGTGAAGCAACATCCTCCGCAACTAAACTGAGGAACAAAAGGACAGCAACTTGTCTGTTCCCCTTCCCCGATTCCCCAACGCTGTTCCCCTCCGCCAATTCCCCAATAAAATCTTTAAAAAAAAAAAAAAGAAAAGAAAGGGGAAGCCAGAGGTATTCCTGCCAGCCTCTCTCTTGCTCCCTGGGATTCAGGAAGTTAGGAGAAAATCAGTGTGACCTTGGGCAAGCCACATCATTTCTCTGGTCCTCAGTTTCTTTATCTGTAAAATGGGACAAAGAGCCCCCTGACTGGGCTGCTGAGGGATTATGTGAATATATGAGGAAGTTTATACTATTCAACACCACACTAAAATAAGTCATCTTTATGAATAATATCTGTGTGACCTTGGGCATATTACCTAACCTCTCAGAGCCTCATTTTCTCCATCTATCAAGATGAAGGAGTGGGTGGGAGGCAATAAGTTTTGCCCCACGTGGTCTGTAACATCCCTTCCAACATCCATCATCTTTGACTGCATCGTGTAGTCTTGTGTCGCTGTGAGAGAAGTTAGAAATGTCATGTCAGAGTCAGACCACTCCCATTTTACAGATGAAGAAACTAACAACCAAATACAGAAGAACTTGCCCCCACAGAAAATGGCAGAGTTGGCAGGGGGTAAGCCAAACACTGTGAAAGGCTTCTCACAGTATGGTTTTCAAAATTTAAATACGCAATTCTCCTAGGAACATATAGTGAGCACACGTTAATGTTATTTGTAGCTTATTAATAAAGGAGCCAGCAGGATGACAAAGGTGGTTAGTTTAATGAAGAATCAGAAAAAAAATATTTATATATACCTACATGTGGAGAGAAAAAAAGAAAGAGTTTCAGTAGAAACAAAACCAACAATAACAACCAAAAAAAAGAACCTTGGAATCTTCAGAAGGTTGCTAAGTTAGACACAAAACTGGTTAATATTCTATAGGGCAATAAATCCTAACTGTTGAGGTTATCTTCTCTATTGAAAAAACATTTGCAGGCCGGCCAAGTGGCTCAGTTGGTTAAGAGTTAGCTTAAGAGCACAAGCTCTGAGTGACAGAGCCACCAGATCAATTCCCATATCGGCCAGTTAGACTGCGCCCGAGCTGAGCTGCCAACAGGTGGCAGGATGGCTCAGCTGGTATAACAACAAGATTGCCTGTTTGAGGGTGGGCTACGCCCACCGGCAACTAAGACTGAATTCAGCACCTTGAGCTGAGCTGCCACCCAGATGGCTCAGTGGATAGAGCATGCGCTCTTAATAACAAGGCTGCTGGTTTGACTCCCACATGGGATGGTGGCTACGCCCACCCGCAACTAAGATTGAACACAGCACCTTCAGCTTAGAGGCGACGAGCTTCCGATGGGCAGCCAGATGGTGACTGGCACCCTGCACAACTAAGACTGAAGAACAACAACTTGGCTGGTTCCCAATTCCCCAACACTGTTCCCCTCCCCCAATTCCCCAATTAAAAAAAGAAAAATCATTTGCATCTCTACCAGACAAAAATAATTTACAACTTATCAGTTTTCTACCAGCTAACAGCTATCTTTACACAGCTTAGGTCCCAATCAATAGTGAACAATAAGTCAGACCAAGTGACATTCCTCTAGAGTGTCCGGTGACCCTTAGGAGGGCTTGTCAGACACTGCTCTAATTTGACTTTGAAAGGACAACAGTTATCTCTTTGCCTTATTTCCAAGTGTTGGATGATTTTACTTATCAGGTTGTTGCAAGAGTGTAAACACTGCCCAAGAAAGAAAAGGCATCGATAGTAATGAAGGTATCATTAGTGCGAAAGTAAATGGGTCAGCGAGGGCCTGTGAATGTCACAAAAAGGACATCTTCAGTCAGAGGGGATGAGTGTGTTCTTCCATTTCTCTAGAGTTAGGCTATGGAGGGGAGGCAGGAGATGGAGGGGTGCACAGAGACCTACAAAGTCAGGATCCATGAGACCCATCTCAGGGTAGAGTTAGGGGTCTAAGAAATAACCCAAACCAAACAACAGCAACAAACCCCAAACCTCTAAATCATTCAAATGCTTTATGGTAGAGTCACATGTCACTTAAAGGTTCAGTTCCAAAATTAGCATATTAGCCAAAAATTGTAAATTGTCCCCATTAGGAAAGCACCATGTTGAAGACCCTATTATACGGCCCTATTACTATTTCGCAATAGTTTTATGCTGTTACTTGGTTGGCTTTGACATTAGATTTCCTATTCTTGAGTATCAGCTGGCTAATGTGTACCCCCTTTTGCGGGGAGGGGAAAGAAATTGAATCTGTAAAGACTGGAGTCATACTCACGGGTGAAATGGTTAGACCACAAGAAGCTCCCAGGATCTGAGACACACTTGAGGAGGTCTGGTCAGGTCTCCCTGTCCATACTCACCCCAGAAATAGGCTCCTTGAGGGTCTGGAGTGATGGCAGCATCCCCTACCTTATTTAAATAGGTATCTTTAGCTCTTTTTCTTTCTGAGTCTTATTAGGGCAAAATGCAGGTAGTCAAATGTGTAGATAATGTAACTCTGAAGTTCTTGCATTTCTTTTTTTAATTTAAGAAATTGAGGTCTAAGTTACGTATTTGCACGAATCTTACGTGTGCAATATCTTTTCAGGCCCACGAATACACCCTGTGCCAACACCCAAATCAGAATGCAGAACATTTCCATCATCCTCATGCCCCCCACACCCCCTAAGAGACCAGTGTGTTCCGACTTCTGCCGCCATTGGTCGCTTCTGCCGGTTCTTGAACTTCATGTGAAGAGAATCATTCAATATGTGTCTTTTGTGTCTGGCTTCACATGCTTGTGAGATCCATCCTGCGTGGATTCAGTTTTTATTGCTGAGCAGGTGTCCATTGTATGCGTGTATGGCCCTTTCCTTAGCCTTTCTCCTATTTGTGGAGATGTCTGGGACTGGTGAACAGGGCTGCTGAGAACATTTCGAGCAAGCCCTCCCTGCACCGCCCCATGAACAGACGTGCTCAGTCCCCTGCTGTACTGTCTGAGCCCCAAGAGGGGGCGCAGGCTTTGCACTGATACCCCTTCCTCTCCCGTCCACTGCCCCATGCCTCCCTCTTCAGCAACCTCTTTCTTTCTTTTTTTTTGAGGGCAGTGTCACTGGCCCTCACATGTGGGACCCGAACCGGGGCCGCTAGCCGCCCAAGCCAGCGCTGGCCGGCCCAGCAACCTCTTTCTTAAAAAACAAAACAAAACCAAAAAATCCCTCTGGACCCTCGGCAGATAAAAGCGCTCTTGGGAACTATTTTATGAAAACCAGAGAGGATTATAAACAATGAATAACTGGGAACTATTTTATGAAAACCAGAGAGGATTATAAACAACAAATAACTTGTTGAGGAGATGGAGGCAGCGTGGACTCGAATTCAATGGCTGCCACCCTTTTGCCATGTGCTCTTGCATGAGAGAACTTCCGTGTCTGAGGATGATGATGACTCTTCATACTGTGACCAGGCTTCAGATCAGTGTGGCTTTTCCCTGGCACATGGCAGGCACGTAGCATAAGTCCCGTCTCCTTCTTTCCCCTCCTGCCACTCTGTGGGCCAGGGTAAGGTGACCAGCTGAGAAGACTGAGAAGACTCCCCCCACTCCAACCCTCGGTCCCAGCTGGAGACCAGCATACTGGCTCCCCAGAGGGAAGTGGTGAAGCTGCCATAGGCCAGGAGGATTTGTTCTAGAAGTTCCCAACACGCAGCTCTATCTGGAAAGCCACTAGGGGTGCAGGCAGATAAGATGATGTAAAAAGATTAAGGAGAAAGTTTGGAAAACAAACAGCCTTGTGGGGGCCACCCCAGGTCCTGGGGGCTGTCAGACCCCACAGTCAGGGACTGTGGCATCCAGAGTCCAGGAGAATGCTAGCTCACACAGGTGAGAGGCTCGTAGGTGAGTGGCCAGGGGAAAGCTCCCCATGCAGAAATGATCTTCCTCATTTGCCTATCACCACCTGCCTGAAATCCCACCTTTACCCATTGTTTCCGTGGGGTAAGCATTGCCTTCTCTGGGGTGTTTTAAAATTGAAGATGTGTCTTGTGGCATTTGTAAGATATTACTAGGCACTACTTAGTGAGACCTACTGCTAGGCTCAGTACCAGTGCTTAACAGACTTTCTCATTTCATCATCACAACTCCAGGGAGTGAGTACTATGACTGATGAGGCAACCGAGGCTCAGAGAGGGTAAGCAACTCTCACGAGGTCACACAGCCAGTAAGTGGTCATTATTTCCACCACATCAGGTATCTTTCTGAAGATGTTCCATTGGCACCCTACACATCAGGGGGCCTAAAACAGAAACTGAAAGGGAGAGGAGAATAGAGGAGATAAACGTATTGGGTACAGGGACCCTGAAGGCAAGACTTGCCAGCTTCACAAATGTACTGCCCCTGTGCCAGGTATTTTACAGATATCATCTCAATTTACACAGTATTCTTTACAGGTTCATTTTCAACGATGATGAAACTAAGGTTCAGAGAAGTGAAGAGACTTGCTCATGGGTCGAGGATTGCCAGATCTAACAAATATAAATATAGAATGCCCAGTTCGATGTGAATTTCAGATAAAGAACAGTATGTATGGGATATATTTACCCTAAAAAGAATGATTCCTTCTACATTTTATCTGGCAACCTACAGAGGCCACACAGCCAGTAAATGGCTGTCCCCATCTCTCTGGCTCACTGGAAAGCCTATCTTGGTAGGGAAGGGTGGGCTGAGGGGCTGCTCCCCTCTGCCTCCCAGGGGAATATGAGCCTTAATCTCCACATAGAGGCCAAGGTCGTTGCTCCTGTGGACTCGCCACCAACCCCAGGTGGGTTCCCTCACCATGACTTCCACATCATTGCTATGGCAGGCTGCCCTCTAGGTATCTCTTCCTGCCCCAGACTTCCATCAGGAGAGGCCACTATGGGCTGGGGGCAGGGGACTTGGATTCTATTCCCAGCTCTGTGGAGTGTCCTTGGACATCATCCCTCTGGGCCTTGGTTTCCCCATCTTTAAAAAAAGGGGGAAGTTGAAGCAAAACAGTGATTCCCTTGAGTCAGAATCACTTGGGGGAGCTGGGTAAGAATACCACAGCCTGGGGCAGCCGGTTAGCTCAGGTGGTTAGAACGCAGTGCTCATAATACCAAAGTTGCCGGTTCGGTCCCCACATGGGCCACTGGGTTGCGCCCTTCACAACTGAATTGAAACAACTACTTGCCTTGGAGCTGATGGGTCCTAGAAAAACACACTGTTTCCCAATAAAATTTAAAAAAAAACAAAAAACCACAGCCTGACCTGCACGCCTACCTACTGCATCAGAAACTCTGGGGCAGGACTTCCACACTTATCACAGCTGCCCTGGGTCATCTGAGGCAGGCAGCCTAGTATCTTTCTGAAGCTCTGACAGCAACTGAGGGGCTTTCCAACCTTGACATGTTGACTGGGCCCACCCCAAACCTTTGGAAGTCACCTTGTAGCATCTGACAAGTCAGCAATCCCTGAAGGGTTTATATGCCTTGATGGAGGGAGACAGAGGGCGAGTCTAGTTTTGTTGGGCAAGGATGGGAGGGAGGGAAGATCACTAAATCTCCCCTGGGGCTGTGACCATTTCCAATTAGAAATATTTCTTACATCTGAGTAGAGATTAATGTTTTTCACAGCCCCTGCCTGGCTCACGTGAGTCTCCATGAGGGGACTGGTGAGACTTCTGTTGTCATTCCCAATGCACTGATGGGAAGACCAAGGCTCAGAGAGGGCAGTCAGTTCCCAGTGTCACACAGCAGAGCTGGTCCAGTCTGCAGGCTATGGAGCCAGGACTCCGCCCACGAGCCCCACCCACCAGCCCCACCCTAGGGTAGTCCTGGTCAATGTCCCGGAAAGACTGTGTCCTGTCCCAGCCCTTTCTCTTCCCAGGCTCCTTGGCTCTGGGAGCTCTTCTCTTTATTGGGATGCTCTAAGTCTCCATCTCTGTCCTGTCCTGCCAGCAGCTCACTGCGGGCAATCACCCCACACTCCCCCAACCTCAGGTCTAATCACCCCTCTGCTTTCCCTGAGAGGGCATGCCCAGGGTCACACAGTGTACCAGGCTAGGGCTGGGATTTGGGCTGGGCCTGTGGTGCTCCAGCCTGCACTCATTTTCCACCCACAGCGCTGCTCGGAATTTGGGCTCATGACAGCTGCTCTGCCCTGTTTCCTTTCCCTCCTCCCAGCCTTGTGCTGATTACAAATAAACACCCAGTCTACGCAGGAGAGTAATTAACTCTCCAATGTGGGGAGAACTAATCAGCCAGGAGTTTGCTGCAGGTGGGAAAAGCAAAGGCTTTCCTAAGTAGTATGCAAATGATACCGTAGTATGCAAATCATCCCCCTTCAGCCTCCTGGGAAAGGCTGTCAGAGCCACAAGCACTGGCTGCTGAGGAGGGACAGGCTCTGGGAATGGTGGCCCTGACTGCAGGGGCCTGGTCCCTCAGGTTTAGGGGGCTGGAGGTGTCAGAGTAGGAGTGGGGTGCTAACAAACCTTCAGAGTTCCTCAGAACATGAGGGAGGGAGTGGGAGAAACAGGCTGGGGGTTCAGAGAGGACTGGCTTTGAATCTGAACACCATGGGTCCCTTACTTCTGTGACCTTGGCAAGCCATATCCTGAGCCGCAGGTTTCTCACTGAAGGATGGAGATAATGCATACTTTTCAGGTGTCCTGAGAGTTGGCCAGTACAGTGTCTAACATGGCCTGGCACCGAGTAGGTGTTCAGTACCTGGGGACTGCTATCAGAAAGCATCAAGATATGTCCGTAGCACCCTCTGTGACCCATGCGTTGCCCAGTCAAAGCCCAGCCCCCTCGAGGCTCATCCTTACCTGGTCTGCCTTCCAGGGGTGCTGTCAGCCTTGTGATTCCTGATTGGAAAGGTTTCAGGAATGGCCCTCCTGCTCCCAGGCACATTCGCTCTCCTGCCTGGCCAGAAATTCTGGACCTGGACTAGGGTAAGGAGAGTGAGGCTCCCAGGGACCAACATTTAAGGAGGCACTCATTCTCAGGATTGTGCAGGTGCAGAATTGACCCCGAGAGTGCATACCTCCTTAAAATTTTTGCGCTCCCTGGGCACCTCACTCACCTCATTCTTGCCCAGGCCCTACTCACAAAATACCAGATATTATTTATTCAAGAACTATATAGTGCTTGCTCAGGAAATCTTGGCCAAATTAATGGGAAGGATGAGCCTGAAGAGGGAGCATGGATTCAGGGTCAGCAGGTGCCTCTGGGAGCTTGGAGTGAAGGCATGGGAGTGGGCGGGGACTAGGGCAAGCAGCCCTTGGCTCAGCTGTTTCTTCCCCTGGGAAAGGGACTTTCGGGCAGCCCTCTCTGGGGCCCCCCATTCGATTTTTCCAGCCTCTTGGCTCCAGGCAGACAGGCAGTTGCTGGGACCCCCGGGGGGGAGTTGGCATATATTGGGATAAGTACACCTCTCTCTATTTTCACCATCTCCTGCAGGAACCGAGGCTGCTGAGGGTTTTCTGGAGGCTGGCTTGACCTGGCAGGGAGGAGAGGAAGCAAAGGTTCATGGGTTGGCCTCTGGTGCCAGCCTGCGGTGTGGTTCCAAGGTGCTGTTCGGACAGGGCGAGGGCACTGGTTCTGCCCAGGCACCTGGGAAGGGCCCTGGCTTGGGAGCCTGGAGACAGTGCTCAGCCCAGCTCTGTCTGCACTGCTTTGGCCTCCTTGCTTCCTTCTAAGGTGTTAGCGTCTTCATCTTTAACATGCCTTATCCTGCCTTCCTCATGAGGCTGTGGGCAGACTCTACAGATGATGTTCATGAAGGAGTGGTCCCAAAGCCAGGCAGATCTAAGGACATCAAAGGCCCTGCCAGTGGGTGACCCTCTCAGGGTTTCCCACAGACATCCAGCAAGAGGCGGACCTGGGTCTGAACTTAGAGATGTTTATGGAACAGAAAGAAGGCTGGCTGGGAACCCTCTGCTCCCCCTGTACCTTACATGCTGGCCCTGTCAGTGACCCCCATCTCGGAGCCTCAGTTTCCCTACTATGGATGGCAAGGCAGTTACCATGCTGCAGGGCAGGCAAGTTTTTTTTTTTTCTTTTTAAAAAATTAAATGTTCACAACTTCCCTCAGGGTAGAAATATCATTCCCAGTTTACAAATAAGGAAAGTGGTTCTGGGAGGTAATGTCACTCACCCCAGGCTAAGTCACTCACTAAGAGACTAAGAGAGCAGAGCTTCAACTGGGCCTTAGCATACAGCTGTGTGGCCTTGAGCAAGCCCCTTTGCCTCTCTGAGCTTCAGTTTTCACATCTGTAAAACAGGAATAGCAGTCTCTCCCACGCAGGTGCTAAACAATGGTCGGCAGGACTGATCCCAGGAGGCCTGGCTGAGCTTTGACCCAGGGGCTGTATGACCCTTTGGCCTTGCTTGCACACCTGGCAGCCTCTGTCACCCAAGAGGTGGGACTAGGTGATCTCCAAGAGCCTTTGCAGCTTGCTTTGGACATGTCCAGGCCTTCATTTAACCCTCTAGATTCCTTGAAGGCCTCTGCCTGATTCCATTTGATCTGCTGCCTGATTTTACTCAGCACACCAGACTTAGACTCCAGGGCTGGTTTTGATGACATGGGGGTCCCCACTCTCCCGGTTCTATATCCCAGAGCTCAGGTGTGTGAGTCTTCTGTGGCCAGGAGGTGGCTGTGATTTCCTAGGGCTTTCGGCATCTGGGAAGGGCTAACTGGGGTGCCACTCCAGAGTACTTCCCCTTTGCTTCTCAGCAGGAGGGGGCAGCCAGGTTATTTTTGTGATAAAAGTTTAATAAATTGAAAGGCACGGTTTTCATTCTGTGGGTAATTAGCGGCTGCCTCTGCGCTCCCTACTAATTGTCTCTCTCACACCAGACGGGCGGAGATCAATAGGAAGCGGCCGCTGTGCGGTGAAAGTCACAATTAATTAATTGTCGGGCTTGTGTGCGTCTCCATTTCTGTCACATCAAAGGCCCGAGGGCGCCAGCTGTCCACGTTCTGGCTCTGCTGGGCCGGTCCTCCCCAGAGCTCTCAGGAGCATGTGACCACCAGCCACTACGCATGCCTGCTGCCTCTCCCCAGGCAGCCAGAGGCTCCTGGAGGTGTTCCTGGAGACCCCAGGCTCAGGGGCCGTTTCTGAGAGCCAGAATTGTCCTGCCTCCTCACCCCAAACACAATCTCAACCATATTTCTGCCCAGATACCGGCACGCTGACCCCCCTGCCTCACGCTTGCTTGTCCAATCCATTCTCCTCCCTGCAGTCTAGGCTAAAACTTTGGCTGTATCTCAAACAGTGGTTACCCCTGGTGGGGGGCAGGCATTGAACTGAGAGATGCCGGAAAGGCTCTACATTTTTATTTGGGTGGTGGTTTCACGGATGTGTATCTAGGTACTAAGCTAGTTTGTTGTACACTGAGGATCAGTGCAAACAGTTAAGCACGCACCCAGAAACCAATGTCCCTCCCCCACTCAGTAATAACAACTTACGTTTATGTGCCAGGCATTGAGACATTAGGATGACGTGGAACATGGCCCTGCCTTAACATAGCTTGCCTAATCCTCCCCCACCAGCCTTTGAGTTAGGTAACATTACCCCCCATTTTACAGATGTGGAAACAGAGACACAGAGAAGGGTTGGGAAGGAGCTAAGGAGAGGAGAGCGGAGAAGAGGATGGAGTGTGGAGGGGAAAGTGGGTAAGGGAGTGACCTATATACATCGGGGGCTTGTGTGTGCCAGGCACAGGCTTCACACACCTCCACCTGCCCATGTAGGTAAAGCAACATGTCTCTTTTTATAGACAGGGAAGCTGAGGCTCGGCGAGGTGGGGGGTCTCTTGTCTGAGGTCCCATGGCCTGGGAGTGATGGGCCGGGTCTGGAACCTGGGTTGTCTCATTCTAACATCTCTCTGACGGGGAGATGCAGAGGAAAGAGAAGGACAGAGAGAGGTGAGGGTGAGGGGGCCTAAGGTGGGGTGGGTGAATCGGGGAGTACTCCCAGCGAGCATGAAAGAGGGGTGCTGAAGACACACGTGTGGGTGCGCATACACACAAGCACACAGAGGCACGCATGCACCTGCACACCCCCACT
Organism: Aselliscus stoliczkanus; assembly: GCA_033961575.1. NCBI lineage: Eukaryota > Metazoa > Chordata > Mammalia > Chiroptera > Hipposideridae > Aselliscus > Aselliscus stoliczkanus. The sequence continues at coordinate 167,384,046 of CM066730.1, forward strand.
GCTTTTGCTCCACCCCACCCTCTCTGGCGGGGCTTCCTGCTGCCTCTCTGCCCGTGAATGCAGCTTGCCCTCATCTGTACAGGGGGAGAGGAACTGTGTGGCCCTAAGGTTTGCTGTGGCCTGCACACTGCCTGGCACACAGAGGGGCTTGGTGAGGGCCTGGGCTTTTCTTCCTCCTCCATCTCAGCTGGCCAGGGGCATGCTGGGTTCCTGGTCACCCAGCCCTCTGCCCTCTGCCTGCAGCTCTGCAGGTGAAGCTTGGCTTTGGGGGAGAGTCAGGCCCAGCTGCCCCAGCCCATGGGTCAGTGCTTTGTTCTCCCTCTACCCGCCCACCTGAGTGGGCTCACGGGCCCCCTGGAGCTCAGGGGTTGACAAATATTGTAAGAGCTTCCTCGCTGCGGGGGTAGGGGAAAGGCGGCGCCTGTCCTTCTGTCAGCTGTTTCTCAGCAAGAACGCAGCAGCGTGTCCAGCCTCCCGCTCAGGGCTGGTCGTCAGGGGAGGCCACCTCCATGCTCCCACCACCGTTACCGCCTGTCACTGAGCCTTTGAAGTGGAGCCTGATTTTCCAGTCTGTCTGAAGTCGCATGCTGTTTATGCAGCAGCTGGTCCGGCAAGTCCCCCCGCTGGGCCTTTCCATGACGGCGCCAGCCACCAGGGACTCGAGGAGACAGCCACTGGGTCTCTGGGGGGGTTAGCAAGAGGAAGCTGAGATGCCACTTCTGTCTTCAGGGTCTTCTAGATTGCCTTTGCTTATTTTTTGTTTAAAAGGGGGAAAAAAGTTTCCAAGAACCCCGATGTGCTATTTTCTTCAAAGAAAAAGGAATAAAGATTAAAAAAGAAAAACAAGGGCCAAAGGTAATGCTTTTAAATGTCTTTGAACATTTTTTTACTGCTATGGCAGCTGCGTGGGGGAAGGTGCTATGCTGCGAATCCTTTCATGGATGCCAATGTGCTGTGTGACCTTGGGCAAGTCACTTCTCTCTGGTCCTCAGATCCCTAATGAGGCTCTGATGGGCTCTGTCCCACTCCACATTTGGGGACCTTCTTGTGCTGTTTGTTTTTCCTGAGAGTCCCTGCCACAGGCCACATCCTCCCTTTGAATATGAAAATATTCCTCAGTCCCGGAAATCAGAGAAAGAGAGGCAGACGGGCCTCCAGGCATCAGAAGAGCAGACAAACCCTTTCAGACATAGGTGTATAAAATCTCCATTTTGAGGATGTCACAGCCGGGGATCAGAGGGGTTAAGTGACTTGCCCAAGGTCACACAGCAAGGGAGACCCTAGTAGAAGCAGGATTAAATCTGTGTCTTTAGCTTCCCAGCCAGAGGCTTTTTATTGCTTCCTCATTAAGCTGCAGGAGAATGTTCCCAGTGAGCAGGGACCATATTTATGTGATGTACGTTTTTCAACTGAGGCTCCTCAAGTGCAGTTTAAGGGTGAGGGCCATGGAGTCAAGCAGAACTTGGTCCCGCATCTGCTGTGTCATTCATGTGACCCTAGGCAGCCAATTTCATATCTCTGAGTCTCAACTTTCCTAACTGTAAAATGGGTCTGTTCCTTGTGCCTCCTTCATGCATAGCTGTGAGGGCAATAGATAGGATGCAGGTGAAGCCCTCAGCCTGGTGGCTGGCATGGGTGAGCCCTCCTGAAATTCTGGCAGCTACTCTTGCAAGCCTTTAGTGTGGAGCTGGAGCAGCACTGTTTTCTTCATCAAGAGAAGGAGGGCACCCTAGGCCAGTCCCTTGGGCCTGGCTGTCACGTCTGCCTTTCATGCCACACCCCCCTCCCACCAGACCCCCTTCCTGGCAGTCCATCGCAGGCTGTGCAGGAAATGTCAACCTCATCTCGCCGAGAGGCCTCTGCTGACACTGATGAGACCCCCAGCTAGTGGAGTGGGCAGGGAGCAGGCCAGGGTCTGGCCGCACTCCCTCTGGGCCTGGACTTCCTTGGTCTCCATGTCACAACTCTGGCTCCAGCCCCAGGAGGTGACCCCGAAGGTGACCTGGAACCGGGGAGCTGTCTGTTGAGATTCTGGCCTTAAATGGAGCTGGTGGATGGGCAGCTGGGTGTGCCCGGCTTTAAACAGGGCGGCAAAGGGTGGGGGTGCAGTAGCTGTCGGCTCAGGGCTTGGGCACAGAATGACCTGGATTGGAATACTGACCCCGACTTCACCACTTACTAGCTGTGCAACCTGGGGCAAGTCAAGTTGCCTCTCTAAACTCAGGTTCTCCAACTGAAAACTTTACAAGGTGAAATAAGGCCTTATTGCATACTTGCTCTCATTTGCCAGCCCAGTTCCATGCACTGGGGAGACATCAGTGAACACAGAAAAGATCCTTATGGAGGATCCTCACAGAGGCGACATTCTGGTGGGAGAGAGGTGGAAAACCGGAGGCTCAGAGAGAACAAAGGATGGGACTGGGCAGCAGGAGGAAGTAAAGGAAAAACACCGAAGGCCTGTGTTCAAATCCTGGCTCAGCCACTAACTTGCTGTGTGACCTTGGACAGAGCACTTCCCTCTCCGGGCTTTAATTTCCACATTTGCAAAATGGGACTAGTCATCCAGCCTTGCATCACCAAGAGATGATCAGGGCTGGGCAACTAGCAGAGGACAAGTGGGTGCCACCTGGGGCACTTCTATTCAGCCTGGTGGCCCCAGTCTAGCATATCCCAAAGCTACAAACCTGGAAATGGCTGCTCTATCTTTTGAAGTCTGGCCCTAATATGCAGGTGGGAACACTGTATGCCTCCTCCAGCCCTAGAACCTCCAGACTAGGATCCCCGCTGCTTACAATCCTGCTTTATCTAGTCACCCTTGGGGTGAGCTTCTGGGAATCTAGATAGCCTTGCTGCTGGAGAAAACCAGTGATGTTCGTTCATTCATTCATTCATTCATTCATTATCAATCATTTGGTCAGTCAACAAACAATCATCCACCATATTTACTATGCAGCAACCCCATGTTAGGCACAGGAAATCAGGGTATGTCAATTTCTTTAGCAAATATTAAGCACTTCCCCTGTTCCAGGCTCTGTGCCTGGCACTGGATTAATTGGTTTATTCAGTATTTAGAGGCACCTGCCATGTGCCCTGTGCTGAGTGCCATGCAAATATTGAGGCCCTACTCTATGCCAAGCACTATGACAGCTACAGGGAGCACGCACCCACCAGCTCCCTGAGTACCAGCCCTGAGCCAGGCACCACATGCTGGCGTTTTGTATGCGGACGTGAAACCCAGCGTCTCCCTGTGGCTAATGAATCACCGGGCTTCACAAGAGAAGCATGAACAGACCTCCTTGTCCATGAATTTGCTAATTGAGCTCCTCGAACCCAGACATTAACCCATATTACCATAAATACTGCAGAGAACAGCCATTTTCAATTGATGCTCAGTAGTAATGGGGAAAATTAGTTGAGAATAAAACTGAAATGGAATCATAAAACCTTATTTTCACCATTAATTTGAACCTAGTTTCCACTAAATACCATTTGCTGAATGTTCCTATAACTCTCCAGGGCTGGAGAGAGGATGGTGGGGCTGAAAGAAGGAAGATGCTGTGCCATGGAGGCGGGGGTCGGGGGAGGTGAACGGGGGCTGGAAGGTGGGAGGGGGCTCCTGGGCTTGCTGCCCGTCTGCTCTGCTTCACTGGGGAGCAGCCAGGAAGGTGGTCCTGAGGGATGAGTGAACCCAGCTCCACACATGGAGAGAAATGAGGGCAGGGAATAGAAAGGTAGATGGACAGGCAGACAGATAGGAAGGCAGGACTGACTAACTGCCAGGTAGACAGAGGAAAACACACAGACAAACTGAAAGACAGATGGGCAGCCAGCCTGATCCATAAGAGGATAAGCAGAGAGACTGACAGAAGATGGTGAAGACACGCTATAGGTGGTCTGACAATTGGAAGGACAGACAGACTTAATGGGAAAACACAGGGGAAGACCAACAGATCGACAGACTGACAGGCAGATGAACATCCAGTCTGACCCACAAGAAGCCTGACAACCAACAGGCAGACAGACAGACACAGTTCAGGCAGCAGATCAAGGGAGAGGTGGCAGCCAGTGTGCCCATTGAGAGGACAGATGGACGGATGGACTGATGAGCAGCAGGGAGGGGATGCTGGAGTTGGGGCGGAGGCTGGGGCTGCTGAGCCTCTGTAGATGTGATGGAGGGAGTTAGGGAGAAGGGCGGGTGTGGGAGGAGGAGGCCTGGTGATGCCTTCACATCGCGTGTCAAACCTCTTGCCTGAGGGAGACTGCCATGTGTGCAGGGTGCTCCCTTGGGCCCGGGGCTCCCTGACCTCTTCCCCTCCTCCTCACAGCCACATGCATTGTCTGGCAGGCAAGGCAAGGAGGCTCAAAGCTGCCTCTGAGGTCTGCTCCATGGTGGCGGGTATGGACAGTGCCTGCACTTCTCTTTGGGTCACCTGAGTCCAGGTGTCTGTGGGGGGCTGAGATCTAGTGAAGGGTCCTAGCCCTGGGAACATAAGAGGTTGGGAAACCCTGGAGGGAGCTTTCTGGCTGGCTGCCCCACCACCTCATTTGCACCCTCTGACCTTGACCACAGCTCTATATTGTAGGTACTACCCCCACTTATAGAATAGCAAACTGGGGCTCATAGAGGGGAAGCATTCAGGCCAAGGACCCTCAGCATGAGGTTAGTGGGGTCTTTTCTTCTGGGAGCCAGGCTGCCCACAGGAAGCCTATGTGTGTTCTGCCCCTCCGCGGTTGGTGGGCTGTCAGGTCCAGTGCCCTTGGGGCTGGGCAGTGAGTCTGTCGGACCCTGGGGTTCGTCCCCACATATAGGCCACATCATCCAGCATCAGCTTTTCTAATGATCAAGATCCCTTTCTCTCCATCTGAGGGACTCCTGTCTGTCTTTCAGTTAGTTGCGAAGTCAGGGGGGTAAATCCCAACAGCTGGGACCCTCGTCAGCCTGACTCCCTGTTCCTTGTTCCCCCTGGCTGTGCACATGTCTGGTTTCCTAAGGAGTGCCCTGCTCCCCCATGAATGGGGCCTAAACTCCCACCACCTTGATTTTTATCCATTTCTCTTTTTGGTCATCAAGAAATGCTTCCATTCATTAATATGATAGTGATCATAGTAGTGGTAGTATTACTACTAGAGTAGCAATAGCAACAGCAGCAGTATAAGTACTAGCAGTAGTATCAGCAGCAGCAATAGTAATAGTAGTAGTAATAGTAGCAGCAGCTATAATAATAATAGTAGTAGCAGCAGCAGTAATAGTAGCAGTAATGTCCATTAATTGAGTATTGACCAAGAGAAGATAAACTATGTTCCAAGCCCTAGATAGGTTAACTCACACCTTACAGTGACTCTGAGGAGGGTATCTTCCCCATTTTACTGGAACGAAAGCCAAAGCTCGCCTGGCTTCTCCGAGTCTCATAGTAAGAGGCAGAGCCAGGATCTAGATTCCTGTCTGATTCAAAGCCTGGGCTCATTCTGCTGCCCCAGCTGTCTGGGAGGTGCAGCTGGAGCTTGGTGGGGCTTCTGAGAGCTGAGCCTGGGCCACGGGGAGCACGGGGAGAGGGCAAAGTGCTGGCAGATGGTGGAGCAGCGCAAGCCGGAGAGCCCGCAAAGCCAGGAGGCAGGTGGCCTCATGACGTACAGGCAGCTTCCTCCACTGCCCTGGGCTTCTGCAGATGAGAAACACTGTGCCACCCCTCATGAAAGAAATATCAGTGTTAATCAGATCAGGCCTCACACCCTGGGCTGGATGCCTCTTCCATTTTAAATTTAAATTTTCTCTAAATTTATTTAAACTCAGCCCATGGGGAGCTGAGAGAAGGCCGTTGCAGGGGGCAAGGGGAGGTGGGATGGGGAGAAGGCAGGAATTATACAGCTCTTGGATTGGCCCAGGAGCCTTTATAATAAAGGGGTTTATAAAGCTCAGGTTTGGAATCACACACCTGGGTGTGATTTCAGCCCAATTTCTTACTAGCCACATGACCTTGAACAAGTCACCTCACCCTCTCCGAACCTAAGTTTCCTCCTCTGTAACATGAGGCTAATGATCTAGACACCCATGGGTTGTGGCAGGCACATAATATGTGTTCAATAAATGGCAGTCATTGTGCCAAGGGCTGGTCTGCTCTCATGAGTACCCTAGAAAAATGGTATATTTTGTCTTTCTCACTGTCAGAAAACTCATCTCTTCCTGAGGCAAAATGATCCCTCACTGGGGGAGACACTGTAATCAGGGTTTCTGAAGTAGAGTTGAAATCTGTCTTCCTGAAACCTCCACTCTCTGGTTCTGGGAAGAAACAGCCTGAGTCCCTTTCCCAGAATGAACCCTTCAGGTTCTAAAGACAATGATTGGTGATGCTCTCATGTCTTCAGCAGGGTCTTGCCACAGTCTCCCCTTGCCCTGGCTCCCAGACCCTTCCCCCACCATGGTATTCTCCCCTGGACATACCCAAGGGCCTGCTTTTCTCCTGCTCAGTCCAGCAAATATTACTGAAATAGGACCTAAGCTGCACCAGCCTAACCAGCACCCGAGAAGCTCCATAAAAAGTGTTCAGGCAAAGAGAGAGGCAAGATTCTAGACATGCCAGGCCAGTATGGAGCAGGGCAGGAAAATCACCTCCCTTGACCATGACTCTGTGTTTCCAGGTTCTCCCAAAGTCCAAGAGATGGCCCCAGCCCAGGCCCTGGAGGCAAGCTCCTGCAGGTACAGCTTCAGCACCACGGACAGCTCCAAAGCCTTGTGGGTTTCAGGCTCAGGAGGTCTGGGGAAGATGATTGCCAGCATCCTTGGAGTTCACTACAGGCTGGCAGACCAGGTCCTCTGGTCACAGGATAGAAATGGTGAATAATGGCTGAATGGATGATTGACTGTCTTGGTTTCAGCCAGAACGCGGGGAAATTATGGAGCAAAAGCTCAGAAAATTAGGACAGCTTGGGGGAAAGCAACTTGGACTTGAAGTTGGAGTCAAGAGTCTTAACTTGTCTGAACCTCAGTTTCCCCAGTTGTGAAAGGGTGGGAAGAAGGATGGAGATTATGTATATACTATATGAAGGGCCTTTTGAGAGTTGGCATTTCTTGAGGATAGAGCCAGGGGTATCTGCCTGGCCTGGGAGGGATGCTAAGAGGATCACAGAGGTGATCCAAATGCTTGCGTTAAGGATTCTGGGGCTCTGCTGTGCATCTGCAATTGGACATTTCATGTTCAGATGTGCCCCTGAAGATCCTTACACTAAGGCAGAATGATTCCTATTCTGAGCATCTCAACAGACATGCAATTCTGTCATGGGGGAGAGACAGGGGGATGGAGGGAGTCAGAGGTGACCATCCGGGCTTGGCATGCACATACACACACACTCCTACTTCCCTCTATGCACAGGCACACCACTCATATACTCAGTCACACACTGGCACATGTCACAGTCATGGAAATGCATATACACCACATACACTTAGTATTTTAGTAATTGTGTTCTATGTACAAAGACATATTTATTAACCTCAACCACCCTCACCTTCATGGCATGTACTTTTCCATCACAGTCATACTCACACAGACATATGCACACACAGTCATATGGCAACAGTCACACACACACTTGGAGATAATGTCACACGTATCCTTTTGCACACTCACATGCCATCACATGCACAAAAATTTCTACACAACTCCTCATAGTCCCCCACTTACATTGAAGCACAAATCCATAACAATGCTCCCCCCACCATCTCATCACTCACCCTCTTTGGCTCATGAGCCTTGAAGTTTTCCCCCATCCAAACTGTCTGTAAAGTGGATTTAGCTGTGACCTGCTGGCTGGCCGGGTGATTCCTGAGCTTAGGACAGGTCCCACACCCTTAACCACTCTCTCTAGACACCTCACCATTGCCTCTCCCCAGGGAGTCAGGCTGACCTTGGTTCCAATACTGGTTCACCATTCATCAGCTATGTAACAAGCAGCAAGTTATATCACCTCCTGGCGCCTTGGTTTCCTTACTGGTGAAGGGGATAGTAACAGTCACACTCGCAAAGCTCTGTGAAAACTTGAAAGCATAATGCATGGAAAGCATTTGTCATGACTAGCACATGCTAAAAGTGCAGTAAATAGTGACTCATTAGTAGTAACAGGAAGCCACCTACATACATTCCCATTAGATGCCGTACTCACAGTCTTCTCTTCACAGCCCCTTCGCATGAGTGTGTAGGTGTGGGGGGGTGGTAATTACTTTTAGTATCCAAAGAGGATGTCAGCATTGGGAAGAAGGGGACTGCATCGGACTCCCCTCCCTTCCCTGCCCTGGCACAAGCCCTTGGGTCACCTTGGCCATGTCTTCACTTGAACTTCTCTCTTGATGCTTCCTGGTTTCCTTCACCTGAGTCTGCATCACCTCTACCCCTGCCCCTTTCCCAGCCAAGGCCCCCAGGCCCTTTGATTCCCTGGGGTTCTTCCCACCTCAAGGCAGGCAGGTGGTTTTCTGGTTTATTTTGGTTTATTTTACATTTGATGCTGGACCCCTCATTTTTGGTATTCAGAGAGAAGCTGTTATGCTAGCCTACTCACTCTGAATGCTCATCACATTTCTCTTAAAGTCATAGGCTCTCCCCAGCCCCATCTTTTATTCATCACCTACCTCCAGCCCCAACACAGGAGACATGGAAATACAAACCCTCCAAGGACTGCAAACGTCACACCAGCAGATGACCCTTCCCCAGCCACCCAGGGTAGGAGAGATGGAGGTGTCCTAATGAGGTGCCTGGTTCTCAGGGATGGAGTGTGAGAGGCACTTCCCAGGTAGAGTGAGAGATAAAGGACAACTCTGAGGGGGCTACCCTGGGAGATCGGACCCTAGACTAGCTGGGTTGCCCAAATATTTGTCCTAAGCCTCACCCACAGTCATTCTTCCAGGGTGTTTCTGTGTTTTCTCAGGGGAGTCCAAAGAAAACAAGACTCACTGCAAAGAGATGAATTTCTACTGAAGGTATGTGTCTGGTTAAAGGCTAAGGAACCCTTCTGCCTTAGGTTTTCCTTTTGCTCCTCTGGGAAATTTTCTTGCCTTCTGCAGGTAGTGCCTAGAATGGCACCCAATAGCCAGGAGATGGAGGAGGGTCCAAAGCTGCTTTAGCGGACTTTCCTTTAAATGTGAACCTCTAGATATTAGGTGGTCTGGATTCAGATCCAGGTTATGCCTTGGATGGATGCTGCGTAAGCTTGGGTGAGTCCTCTTCCGCCTCTGGGTAAGGCTGGATTTCTTTATTTAAGAAACAACAAAGGCATGGAAAGTGAAAAATCTCTGTCCCTTAAAGTCCTCTAATTCTACAATAAGAGCAAAGGGACAAATTCCAACATTCTATGATCCTGTGGGTTGGCTTCTCTGGTATCGCCAGCCTGTGAGTATCTTAGGGCAGTAATTATCTTATTTATTCATTTATTCTAGAATTCACAGAGCCAGGAACAGAGCTCGTCACAGAAGAGGTGCTCAGTAAATACACAGTCATTCATTCAACAAATATCTGTTGTCTGCAAATGAGGGCCATCAGTGTGCTGTGTGTTAGAGTTAAAGCACTGAGTAAATTAAATGGGGTACCTGATTTATTTTTAGACCGTACTGAATGATGGGGGCATAAAATAAACAATCAATGAGATAACTGCAACGGGTGCTAAGTGCTATGAATACCACAACATTGGGTAACAGGGTAGAAAACGACTCAGGTAGGAGGCGGTCACACTCAGGCTGGACTTTTGCAGACATGGAAGGGCATCCCAGGGAAGAGTGTGAGTGAATGAGTGAGTGAGTGAGTGAGTGAGTGAGTGAAAGCAGGTTGGAGGGGCCAGCAAGAGCGGATCATGCAGGGCGTTTTAGGTCCCGTGAGGATTTCAGGTATCATTATAAACTTGATTAGAACCTTTCGGAGGGTTGAAACTAGGAAGTGGCACCATCCGGTTTATGTTTTAAAAGATCCCTCCAGCTGCTTGTGGAGAATAGATTACCTGGGAAGAGAGTAGAAGGGAGACCAGAGAGGAGGCTCCTGCAGACGTCCAGGGGAGAGGTGGCAGCGGGCGGCTTGGATAAGGGGGCAGTGGGAGATACATTGTTAGATTTAGGATACAGTTTGAAGGGAGAGCTGACACGACCTGCTGATTTGTTGCAACACAAACCAGCCGCTGCCATTAGGGGCCAGCACCCTGGACAGCGCACCTGCGTGTTACCCTGAGGGGCCGGCCAGTTACCGCTTCTTAGGAGACACCGGGATTCCTGAGAGCAGACTTCAGAACCCCTCCCTGTGGTTTTTAAACATTTTTATTTTTAATTATAAAATAGTTCAACATGTACAAAAATCAGAAAATAATGTAACAGACACATATGTGCCCACCGAGATTAAATGGATGTTAACATTTTTGCCGTGTTTGCTTGAGAGCCCGCTTAAAAAAAAAAAAAAAGGCAACACTGTAGATACATCTCAACACCCCTTCCCTCATTACCCTTCTTCCCCAGAGGTACCCGAGTTGAAGCTGGTGTTTGTCTGTCCCAGGCATGTACTATCATTATCTAGTTTTGCATTCAAAACCTATAATTCTATTGTTACATATATTTGCAAAGTTTACATAAATGGTACAATATTGTACCTATTCCTTTGTCGGTTTTTTTTTCCACCCCCTATTATGTTCTGGAGACTTATCCATAAGGGTCCATGGTTGATCTAGTTCATTCATTTGAACCGTGATAGACAAGTTCATTGTACTTACAATGCAGCTTATTTTCCTGTTCTCCTGCTGAGAGGCAGTTAGGCAGCATCTCATTTTTCTATTGCGTACTAAGGTATCATGACCATCTTTGGGCATGGATCCTTTTGCATATGAGTGCGAAATAAGGTGCATAGGAAACACTGTAGGTGTTGGCCCCCCGCATTCCTTTGACCTGTAGGTGCAGTCACCCCCCCTCCCCCTGCTGCCAGTGTGTTGGCTGCTAAGGACTCAGCTGCTTTCTTCTTGGGAAAACTCCTCACCCAGGAAGTTAGTTATACGACCTCCCCTTCATCACAGGGCAGCACCCAGGCAATGACTGATGAATGGGGTGAGTACCAAAGACTGGCCCCCCCCTTGCCTTGAGGCCGATCAACTCTGCGGTTTTATTAATACTTCAGACCTCCCTGTGGCATCAGATTGAAACTCATCTCCAGCTGAGAACACATCATTGCTTAGCATTTCCGCCCGCCCTATCAGCCTTCTCTCTCACCTGATAGCGCTCCTTTAATAAATCACCTGTACAAGAATCTCAGGCACTGCTTAGCAGCCTAGCCAAAGACAGGCACACGCTAAAGTGGAGCTGCTGGGTCTTAGATTTGCTCATCTTAAAATTTACCAAGCGTTTCCTTTGCTCTCCGAAGTAGTTGTTCCATTTTACATTCCCACCGTAAGTTTATAAATGCTGCTCTTCCCCCCATACTTTCATCAATACTAGCATTATAGACTAATTTTACCAATCAGATTGGCACGATATCCTATCTGGTTGTTTTAATCTGCCTTTCCATGTTTCCTAGTGATGTTGAGAATCTTTTTGTATCTTTATTGGCCATTCAGATTTCTTCTTCTGTTATTCGTCTGTTCTCATCTTTTGCCCATTTTCCTACTGTTTTGGTAAATTGATTCTTTGACATTTTAAAGGAATTTTATTTTGGAAACTAATGCTCCCTTGGTTGGCTATGCAGATTGCAAATATCTTCTTCCAGCCATGGCTTTAACAAATTTGTTTATTTTCTGTCACGTAGAAGATTTTGATTTTAATGAAATAAGGTTTGTCATGGTTTTCCCTTATCATTTGTGCTTATTTTCTACTGTAAGGTCATCAAGTTCTTTTCCTGTTTTATAAGTTTTATAGTCTGCCTTTTACCTTTAGGGCTTTGATCACGTGGAACTTATTCTGTGAGTGGTCTGAGCAGGGATCCAATTTTATCCTTTTCCAGGGGGGTATTTGTCCTAACATCATTCATTAACTAGACCATCCCTTACCCTTTGTCATGTTTCAAACTCTCATATGTATTTAGATCTTTTCCTGGGCATTATTATCCATTTTTTTTTACCTGTTTCTTTATTCTTGGGACCAAACTATTTTACCTACTAGAGCTTTAATAGTAATTATTGACATCTGGCAAGGTGAGGTTCCCTTCCTCTTCCTTCTCTTTCTTCTTCAAAATTGTCTTGACTATTTTAGGTTATTATTCCATATACATTTTAGGGCAACCTTGTCAAGTTGCAAGAAAAAAAAACCATTGCAAATTTTATTGGAACTAAAACGTACAGATTACATTGGAGGGGATTAACTAACTTTATGACAGTGAGGCTTCCCACCCATAAACATGGTTTGTTTTTCCTCTGGCTGTATTCTTCCTCCTCTCTGTATTTCATCTCAAATAGGGGGCTGCCTAGGAAGTAAACCTCCAAACCCTTCTCATCCTTCAGTGCCCTTCTCCTTGAATGCCTCCTCCTCCAGGATGTCCTTGGAGACAGACCTGGCCCTCCAGGCTCGCTCTCTCTCCCCTCCGACCACCTCTAACCCTTCTGTATGCTCCATGTCCTAGACACTTAGAACACTGGATCTGACTGAGGGAGCCATGTTTGTGCACTCTGTACCTCCACCTCATCTCAGCTTCTGAAGAGAAAGGACTGCATCACCTTTATCTTTGTATCCCCAGTGGCACCCAGCACACAGTAGGCGCTCAATAGGCTCTGATAGTTGGTCTTTAGGGAAGTGTTCGTAACAGGCTCTTCTTCAGAGGAAACCGTTGGTCCCGTGTGGAGGGGGCCTGGAATGGAGTTTGGGGTTTTGGGGGACACACACCTAGCTTGGTATCACAGATCTAGCTTTGTCGTGCTTGTGCTGCATGGGAGGAGGTCCTCTCTGAGCATGCTTGTGCTCAGCTGTAGGATGGAGACAGCATTACCAATCTCATAGGGCTGTTGAGGTTATTAGTGAGATTTTAGGAAACACACTAAAGGTGTTTTCTCCCTGATCCCACTTTCCCAATTTGAGGGAGGTGCAGGGATGAAGTCCCTTCTCTCAGCCAGAAAGCCTGCTGGAGATCACTTTCTTGTTCATTAGTAGTAAGACCCCTGGGGCATCTTGCCCAAATGTCTGAGCCATTGCCTCAAATGGATGCAGTGGGCTCTGCTCTGCCCGTCTCCTGCCCAGCCTCTGACGTCACCCCTATGGCTCGTGCTACTGCCCCCTGTCCTGGAGTAGAGGTGGGTCCTTGGCCCCCTAATGTCACTATGGGAGATGCTTGCACTCCGTCTTCCCTCTCCTGCTCCAGAGCACCCATATTCCTCAAAGGACCCTTTGGTCCCCAGGAATCGTTCCCATGAAATGCTCCTTCCTCATGGGTTCTGCCTCCAGGGGGCGTCTTTCTTCCCCAAGAGAACTGGAGGCAAGGGTAGTGGTCAGCTGCAAGGGATTGTATTCCACTGTTAAGCGCCATCTGCACATCTTGGAAGAGAGAACACTGGGCCGATGAAGGTGCTTCCTGTGGTAGCATGGACTCTGGAGTTGGACAAAATCTGCGTTCTGACTCAGCTCCCTACAAACTCGATGTCAGGCAAGGTGACCTCTGTAAAACTCAGCCTCCCCATATATAAAACGGGTACATGAATCCCACCTCCTGGGAGAGGGGAAGAAATGCATGAGGTGTACATAGTAGGCGTATAGCATCACGTAGCTCCTTCCTGACCAGAAGTCAAGGTTGTAGGAATGGGAAAAAATGGGGGACACAGGCAAAGATGAGGCAGACTTTATTCTCATTGTGGGCAAGTTCGAGACTCACCATGGAGACCATAGAGGCAGGTCCCGGGGCCTGAGGGCACCTCGTGCCAGGAGCACAGGCCACACTTTTGCAAGTGCCAGCCCTACTGTGTGCTCCCGACTGTGAGGATCCAGAGCCCAGGGTTGGGTGAGAGTGGGGTTGGGGGTGGAAGGAAGACAGGGTCCTCCCCGGATCGTGTCCTGACCATGTTTCCGACTTCCATAGGAAGGAAGAACGGCTCGGCTATATAGTAATATAGTATACTGAGGTGTAGAGAGCCGGCCGCAGCACCTGGGCGGGGCTGAGACTCCCCGAATTATTGCAGGAGGGAGACGGGGCTCTCAGTGCTGGTGTCTCCCTGGAACAGCTGTACTGGCCATGGGAGGGCTGGGCAGGGGCTGCCCCTCCCTCAGGACCAGCAGGGGCACCCAGCATGTTGCCCGGTAGGGCTCCCTGGGCCCTGCGGCTTCCAGGTTCCTGGAGCTTTCTCACCCTGGGTGCTTTTTATGTGCTTTGAAGACCATTTTTGCATTGTCAGGAGTGAGAAAAAAATATTCTGACATGGTAGAAAAAAGATATTTACATACCCTGGTGGGCCGTAAGGGAGAGGGTCTGAGTGTGTGTGGGGGGCTTCCCAAGGCCCCTCCCACTCACAGCTGTCTGTGTGGGGTGATGTGGGAGGAAAGAGCCCCGGGAGGAGGCTCAGCTCAGAAACTTGGCTGCTGTGTGACCTTGGACAGGCACACGCCCTTGGTTTGCCCAGATGGCACAGGAGCGGTGGACTTGGGGCTGAAAAGCTAGGATCTTCCAGTCTCTGATCCCAGGCATGGGGCTGGCGGGGCAGTGAGGTTGGTGGAGCGACTTCCAAGTGAGGAGACCCTGGGCTGTGGATGGGCATCAGAGACTCGAGGGAACTTGGTGGCTCCTGGCCAGGCAGTCAAGTCCAGCTGAGAGCAGCCTATGTACCCTGTGGTGATACCTACGCAGAGGTGGGCAGCCAGATGGGCTGCCCGGGAACCCTGTTTTCCTGTTGAAGCAGCGCAGAGCCACGTAGAGGCCACAGGTGGCCCCCCACCAGCTAGAAGGAGGGCCCAGTCCTGAGATAGAGCCAGGGATGGGCTCGGCAGGGCGGAGACAAGGGTGGGCCTGGTGCTGGTGGGGATCAGAAACGGCCCCTGGCTCCGGCTTCCAGACGTGGGGGGAGGCGGCCATGAGCCCCCCTCCAGGCCCTGTGGGTGCTGGGACCTGGGCCCACTTTCCATGGGCAGTGTCACAACGAGTTCCCTGCTCACAGGCTTGTGACACTAATCATCAGTCGTCACATGTCACCCACACTTGTGTACATGTGCTCCCCGCCTTAATGAATAAGCACGTGTACGTAACTGGCACACAACTTTGCTGGGACCTGGCGGGTAGACATACACACACGTGGTCCCACGACCTTGTGAGAACACACCCCATACAAGACAGGAATGCATGGGCAGGTGAGCGACATCTCTGCTGTTGGGCTCAGTGGCATCGAGTCCCTAGCCTCCAGGAAAGGGAAGGCCCTCTGCCCTGGGGTCCCTTCCCAGGTGGCCTGACCCCTGAAAACTCCAGGTCCTCCAGTGGAGTCCTTGGCCTCACTGGCACCTGATAGAAAGGTAGCCAAGGAGGAAGGGCAGAAGCCTGGGGCTGCCCTGACTGCCAGCCAACCCTGCAAATCCTCCTGAAAGCTGGCATGACCTGGGGCTGGCTTGGTTTGGTCAGAGGTGCCGGCGGGGCCCCTGGGTACTGGTTAGCTGGGCCCTCATGTTCTGGATACTGCTCAGGATCTTCTTCTGGTGGCCCATGAGGGTGATGCCCAGGGCACGCACGTCCCTATGAAGGAAGGGTAGCATTGACCAGGTTTGGCCTGGGAGGCTGGAAGCCATGTAGACAGGGACACACTCATCCCCCGGAGCCGCCAACCTCCTCAGCATCTCTGCACCCCACCCCTATCCTCTCCCCTGCCCCCACTCCCACAGGACCAAAACTTACTGGGCGTTCATTCGCAGCACCATGCCCAGAGAGGAGTAACCACCAGCGGCGAAGTGGTCCCGGTAGCGGCCCATGCGGATGGAGTCCAGCCAGTCTCCCACCGTGAGGTCTCCGCTGCCATTGCCGCCCCCGCGGAGGTCAAAGCAGCTCTGGGCAAAGGCAGGGGCCGGGCACCTGAGGCACAGGGGCCCTTGGTAAGAGGCATGCCAGGGCCTCCGCCTTCCTCAGAGACGCTGGCACTAGCCACCCTCAGCCTCCTTCCAGGCTCAGCAGTGGGCAAGCGGCGAGACCCCAGGTTTGGAAGGAGAGGACTGAGGAAGGCCCAGGCAGAATGGGGGTCAGGGTCCAGGCTGGGTCTGATCCAGGGGTCAGGGCAGGGCTGTCCTAGGACCAGGACTGAGTTCAGGCAACACTGGGAGGACAGCCAGGCTGGGCTGGGCTGGGAGCCAGGCACCTGCTGACAGTGGCCGTGGCTCTGAGACTCTCAGGGTTGCAGATCAGCATGTCAAGGACACTGACAATCTGGGAAAAGCGAGGCCGCTGGGCCCGGTCCTTGTGCCAACAGTCAAGCATGAGCTGGTGCAGGGCGCGGGGGCAGCCCATGGGCGCCGGCAGGCGGTACCCCTCCTCCACAGAGCTGATGACCTGGGGAGGGGGAGCACAGAGCTGGGCTTGAGGCTGTCCCGCCCTCCAAGGGCCTATACCGCTCTTGCCCAGCCAGGGCCCAGGACTCACGTCACGGTTGGTCATGTTCCAGTAAGGCCGCTCCCCATAGGCCAGCACCTCCCACATGACCACGCCAAAGCTCCACACATCACTGGCCGAGGAGAAGGTCCGGAAGGCGATGGCCTCGGGGGCTGTCCAGCGGATGGGGATCTTCCCTCCCTGTGATGGACACGGGGTGTTGAGGGAGCTGAACACTGGGGTCCTGTTTCCCAGGCTGGGGACGTGTCAGTCCAGCGGGGAGGACATGGCCTCCGCCTTCCGAGAGCACCTGTTCTGATGGGGGAGGCATGCACATAGGGCTGTCGTGAAGACTGAGCGAAGACAGTACACGAGTGCCTGGCACGTAGATGCTCAGGAAAAACCAGCCAAGGGCTTGATGCCTGAACAAAGGACAAAGCTCAGGGAACACTGTACTCCTCTCTCTCCTCCCCTCTTCTTCCTGTCTTTTTGTTTTTGTTTTGGTCACAAATTCTTTCTCTAAGTGACACCTTATTCAGAGGCTCAGTGGGTAAGATGCAAACCCTTTTGCATCTTATTCTGATTGAGGCAGGGGTGGGGGGCCAGGGCCCCCACCACTCAGGCTCCTGCCTTTAAGGCAGCCCCTAAGGCACCTGTAGGGAAGCCCAAATCTCCATGAAATACATTTTGAAAATGCTGGTTTTTAGCCAAACTTCAAAGAGAGAGATGGAGTGGATGTGTGTTTCAAAGATACACCAACTTTCCCAAAATCTCCCAGTGAGTGACGGGGGGAAGAGCCCTGGGGTCCAGGGCACCCAGAGATAGAAGAAAGGGGAGCAAGGTTGTTTCTGTTTCCCAGAGGAGGCAACCGAGGTGCAGAGAAGAGGCAGGGCTTGCCCCAGGTGGAAAGCAACCCAGAATGGCCACCTCAGCCCTCCCCGGACCTACTGGAGAGGGGAGCGGGCTACGCACCGTGGTGGTGTAGGCGGCCTCGGGGTCAGCCTCCAGCACCCGGGAGAGCCCGAAGTCAGACACCTTGCAGACCAGGTTGCAGTCAACCAGGACGTTGCGTGCGGCCAGGTCGCGGTGGACGTAGCCCATGTCTGAGAGGTACTTCATGCCAGCGCCCACCCCTCTGAGCATGCCCACCAGCTGCGTGATGGTGAACTGCCCGTCGTGAGTCTGCAGGGGACACGGCGTAGGCTGCAGGAAGGCTCTTTGCAGATGGCAAAGGGCTTCACTGCTTAGGAAGCATGTGACGGGCTACGGTTTGTTCCCAGGGTGTCCTCTATACTCACAGCAACCCTGAGAGGTAGGTGGGGCGGCAAGGGCTGTTCGTCCATTTTGCAGAGGAAATGGAGGCCCAGAGAGGTTACGCCCTGTGCCTAAGAGCACCCAGCAAACAAATGGCAGGGCAGGGGCTGGGAATCGAGCGATTTCCACCACACTCACCATGCCTCCCAGCTGGGTGGGTTCCTGGGTTCCTACAGAAGCATCCCTTTTAAGCTGTGGCAGGGCAGCAGGACCCGTGCAGCACAGGCATTTTTACATGCTGGGGCTGAGAGGCAGTTTGACTGGCTGACCCTTAAGACCCTGTCCCTGGCTCCCCCTTCCCTAGGGCTGTTGGGTCCAAGCTCCTGTGGGTGTTTGGAGGCATCACATTAACAACCAGACTGAACTTCCCTCCCCCAGCCCACGGGATAGGCAGGGTGGGGCACACACCCTCAGGAAGGCATCCAGAGAGCCATTCTCCATGTACTCAGTCACGATCATTGCCAGGCGGCCTGGGGAGGAGAATGGGGAGGTGGTGGCTCTTGGTGGAGGGATCAGGGCTGTCGATCAGAGACCCTAGAAACATGTCCCCCACCATGAGCCAACCAGAAACTGGGCCAGCAGCAAAGGCTCCAGGGGCCTAGGGTTCCAGGCTCTGGGTCCCCTCCTCAACCAGGTCATCCAGGAACCTGAACCAGGGGGCAGGGGCAGAGCAGGGGCAGAGCGGGATAGTGGGGGGATAGACCCAGAGCCCTCCCCCCCGGGAACAGGGGCCCTGCAGGGTAAGGCATCACCTACCACGGGTGATGACACCCTCAAGGCGGATGATATTGGGGTGGTCGAACTGACCCATGATGGACGCCTCACTCAGAAAGTCTCGCCGCTGTCTCTCCGTGTAGCCGGCTTTGAGGGCTTTGATGGCCACAGGCACGTCCTGCTGCCCTGGTACCCGCAGCCGCCCATAGCAGACTTCCCCTGACTCTCCTGTGGACCCCGAGGGGGCAGGCAGGAGGAGGATGGTGGGACCCTCCTTCCCTGACCCCTGCATCCCCCAGCTTCACACATCCGAGTGCCCCCGTGGTTATACCAGGCTCCTCCATGCCCCTCTCCCTCTGCCCTGGCTGCCTCCTCCCCTGGACGTCTGCCCACGCTGTCCCCACCCTCACAGCCCTGCGAGGCTCACCGGAGCCGATGATTTTCTCGATGTGGATCCTGGAAGCCTCAATCTCTCGGGTGAAACTGCGGCCTGCGTGGCCTGGCTCCTCGTAGGTGTGGGGTTCTGCATAGAACTGGGGCTCCGGGATCTTCCCCAGGGGGTGGTGCAGGGGCAGGAAGACAGGTGGGGGTGCTAAGGCCAGGGCAGAAGGGCCTTCAGGGGGGTCCAGGAGGACTTTCCCTCCCAGTATTCCCTGGACCTGGGGCGGGTCTGGGGTGGGGTGAGGAGTGTCTCTGGGAGTCTCAGGATATGATGGCAAACAGTAGGCACCCAATAAGAGCTTGCCAAGCTGAAGCATGGTCTCTATGGAGCAGCTCTGGAATCTCTATGGGGCTTTGGGGTCTCTAGTGAGTTTGGAGCATGTCTGTCTTTTCCTGGGGTCCCTTCTAGAGCCCTTAAGATCTTTCTAAATTGTTCTGGGGTAGGAATGTGGCAAAA
Organism: Aselliscus stoliczkanus; assembly: GCA_033961575.1. Lineage (NCBI taxonomy): Eukaryota > Metazoa > Chordata > Mammalia > Chiroptera > Hipposideridae > Aselliscus > Aselliscus stoliczkanus. Next base: position 167,403,459 of record CM066730.1, read on the forward strand.
AAAGATTTCATTGTAAATACCAGCTTAGACTGAAAGTAGTTCTCTAGATGGCTGTGTTAAGAAGGATTCTGAGGCTGCATTCAGGCTCAATGGGAATCAGCACCATGACTGATACAAATGTCAAAACGAGCCTAGAAATGGGGTGTGAATGTGGGCATCCCCATTTTTGCCTTGTTTTCTGGGGTCTGTACAGGGTCCTCAAAAAGCTCTCTGTAGCAGGGGTTCTTGTCCAAGAGTATATAACCCCTCCCTGAAACTGTATGCGAAATTGTGAGTGCACACCTCTGTGCATTTCCCTAGGGGTTGGGTCTTCAGCAACCTCAGTGAGTCTGTGACCCAAGAAAGGTGAACAGCACTGTGACTCTGGGTGGCTAAGGTCTCTGACACCCTGCTGTCTCTCTCTGGGGCTCCTTACTCCTTCCCACTTGTGCTTCCCCCAGACCAGCACTGGTTCCCGCCATGACCTCCTCCTTGCCCTCCGATCCCTGGGCCCCTGCGCTCACCCTGCCCGTTCTGATAGTGCATCTTCTCCTCGTCGGAGTTCTGGAAGGCCTTGCTGTAGCCACAGTGCCTGGGGAAGATGGGCACAGCTCTGCCAGAGGCCAGATCTCCCTCCTCCAGCTCGGACCCCTTTCAGGGACAAGTGAGGGCTCCTCCCCTGGACTCTCCTCCTCCTTTGAGGCCAGCGCCAGCCACCCCAGCCCCTGCCCAAGCCAGCGGGAGGGAGTTCCTGCCCTCAGGCTCTCCACCCAGCTGAACCGTGACATCCTCGACATTTAGAAATACTTCACAATTTACAAATCTGAGTCACTTGGCCCTCACAGCAAAGTCTGTGAGTTACTCGCTCCATTTCGTATGAAACTGCCCCTGGTGGAGGGGTTGATGTGAGGCTTTTGATGCCAGCTCTGCTGTGTCACCTTGGTAACTCCCTTCCCTTCCCTGGGCCTCAGTTTCTCCATCTAGTGGATGATCCTTCTGGTACTTGCTAAGCCCACATAAGCACATCTCTACCTCCTCTAGAATGGAGTGGAAGAGGGGAGAGTGACCAAGAGTATGGTGTTTTGTTTTGACAGATCTGGGTTCAAGTCCTGATTCTGGCATCTATTTAGCAAGTGGCCTAGCCTCTCTGATCTCCAATTTACTCACCTGCAAAATGAGGTCAGAATCTCTACATTACTGGAGCGTCATTAGGATTAAATGGGATGGACACGGTTGTGTTGAAGAGAGACCCAGAGGGAGTGGCTGGTGCATAGATGTGGCATGAGAGGGTCAAAGGTGACAACTTGGGTTTGAGGCTTCAGCAACCCCATGAATGGTGGTGCCATGTCCTAAGATGGGGGGCCTGCGAGAGGTGCAGGTTTGGGGGTGTTGTTTGTGTAAAACACATCTGAGTGGAGATGGGAGTGGGCAGCTAGACATCAGGGGAGACGTCTGTACTGGTGATATAAACCTGGAGCTGTCAGCAAGAAAGTGGAATTCAAAGCCATGGACCCTGAGAAGGTCACTCAAAAAGATGGAGCTGGGTAAACAGGAAAGAGAGGAGGGTGCAGGATAAGCCCGTGGTCTTCCAGACTTTAGAGGTTGTTTGGAGGGGAGGCGCTGGCAGAGATGGAGGACAGGCCAGACAGGTAGGTGGAAAATGGGGGGCAGGCCAGGGCATGGAAATCAAAAGAAAAGTGTCCCTTCCAAGGAGCAAAGAAGAACAGGTGTATCTGTAAGTGATCCCAGCCCCAAGCACAGGTCTGGGCCAGGCAGGAGGCACAGCACTCCGGGGGGCGGGGGGCAGGACCACCCACCTCTTCTTGCAGATGAGCAGAAGCAGCAGCATGACCAGGCCGGTGATGAGTGTCAGGCAGATCCAAACGATGGTCCGAGTGTCATAGCGGGGCCCTGCAGGGGGAAACCAGGGACTACGCTGTAAGAACCACTGCTCTGAGGCCAGGGGGAGGATGATACTGGGGAAGGGGCACAGAATGGCTCCTGCTTTCCTGGGTGACCTTGGGCCATTCACTTTACTGCTCTGACTCTCATGGTCCTTGTTTGTCAAGTGGGACGTGGGTAATGCTGATGCACGAGAGGGTCTCTGGGATGGTGATAAGGTTATCCTGCTAGCAAATGGCATCGTGACGCCTGCAAATCACACTGATGCTCAGGAAAAGTCAGCATTTACATTTATGGGCTGTTACGAGCTCAGTCTTCTTGGGCAGGTAAGTCACTTTCCTTCTCTGGGCCTCGGTTTTGGTCAGCTGTAGAAATAGCGACCCAGCACAGGCACCAGCTCAGCACGCGCCAGTTCCCTTCCTCTGAGCACCAGGGCCTGGCCCGGCTCCCTTGCCCTCCCCGCTCCCTGCACTCACGGGGTTTCCCAGTCTCCACCTCCATGGCCTGGCTGAATCGGCCGCAGCCTGCCGAGGTGCGGGCTCGGACCTGGAACACGTAGCGGGTGCCCGGCTTGAGGCCCGAGACGGTGGCCCTGGTGGTGATGGCCTTGAGGGTGGAATAGCTCTGCATCTCCTTGTCCTGTCCACAGGAGGGGTGATCAGCCAGGAGCACCCCTGCCTGGCTCCCTGCCCCTTCCTCCCTGCCTGAGGGGTGGTACCTTCTCGTAGTATTTGATCTCGTATTCCAGGATGATGCCGTTGGGCTGTTCAGGCTCCTGCCACAGCAGCGAGACGCTGGTCTGCCCGGCCCACTCCTGGCGGATCACCACCACCTGGGATGGGGCTGGGGAGGGAGGCGGGCCTCTGTCAGATGGGTGGATGGGTGGTAATGTGGGCTCGCCTCGGTCCCACCCCTTCCCAGGCCCTGCTTGGGCCATGCTCAGCTTGGAGACATCCTCTCTCTCTCTGGCTTGCCTGGGAGACCCCTGTCCTGCCTCTGCCTCAGGAGAGCCAGCCCCTCTGATCCGCCTGACAATTCATAGGCTGCAGCCTTGGTCAGTCATCCGGGGTCTGCATAGCCTGCCACTGGTCTGGGATGCTGGGGTTGGCTTAACCCAGGCAAGGCCTGATGGCCCCAGGTTTCACTGCCGCCTCCTCCTCCTGTCTGGCCAGGCCCCTCCACTGTGAGTGCAGGACCCCACCAGTCCCAGCGAACAGCCACTCTTGTCCACCCTGGTGCCCCATCACCCGATGTCTCTATCGCCATGTCTTCCACCCCCAGCCTGCTATGGAGCAGCTCTCAAGAGTGCCAGAGGAAGGAGGAAAGGAAAGAAGGGGATGAATGGAAGGAACCCGCACCCTCCCTGCCGGGTTTGGAGGTGTAACTGGGGTAGCTCTGAAGCCTTTAGGAAGGGACATGAGCTGAGCCCAGCTCATTCAGCTTACGTATTCTCAGTCATCCGAGGTCACCATCTGCCCCTCACTCATGGACAGATTCACTCATCCCTTCATCCATACATTCCTCCCGCCCTCCCCGCTCCTGTGTTCAGCGCAATTATCCCAGAGATGAGTCTGCTGGGAAGTATCAGAGACTGAGCCACAGCCAAACAGCAGTGCCCGCAGGGCTGCAACCCTCCCCTCCCTGCCCCTCCAGCCTGAAGGGCTCCACTTTCCCCTCTGCTTACCCCCGACCCCGCACCTCCCCTGTCCCCCACCTGCCCCACATGGCCAGCTCTTGCCTCATATCTGGACATCCTGTCTCCCTAGCTCTCCTGGGAGTCCCACAAAAGCAGGGGGACCACACACATAGTAGGTGCCCAAAACATGTTGTGGATGACTTTGACATAAAACATTAAGAAGCAATTCCAGAGTCAAGTTGGAGGGTGTGGTACAGGGGAGGTCCCACAGCCTGGGACTCAGGTCTGGGTTCAGAGGCCGACCCCTCTCTTGCTGGCTGGGACCATTACTGCCTCGTGGCTGCAGCTTCCCCACTCAGAGGGCATCCCCTGCCAGGAGGAGGTGAGGATCAGCTGAGACCACTGGGTGCAAGGGCCACACACGGAGGCAGGACCAGAGTTAGAGTGGGGCGGGCACAGAGGGAGACCAAGGTTCCAAGGTGGGAGGCAGAGGGGCTGGGGAACCAGAGGGGGTTCCAGGGAAAGATGGGGTTGTGGAGAAGAGAAGGGAGGGGGAGGAGCAAAGAGTCTCTGAGGACAAACCTCGACCATTTGCTTGGGGCTGTTGTCGGTCCAAGGCCCCCACCCCAGAGCTGTGGGTGTCCACTCAATCACGCCCCTAGGGTTTCCTGAGTGCCTACCACATGGCAGGCACTGAGCTAGGACCGGGGGACACTGCAGTGACCAAGAGAGCCCTCACGGAGCTTATAGTTCAGGAAGGGAGACAGAAAGTAAATAAGAAAACAAATCAACATGTAATTCCAGGTTGGTGAAGTACCATGAAAGACCTGAAGAGGGCGCTGTGCTGGAGAGGACCTGCCACAGGGGCAGGGAGGGAACTGGGCCGTTTTAGTTGAGGTGGCCACGGTGGGCCTTCCTGAGGCAGGGATGCCGTCTGAGCCGGGAATGGAAGGAACCAGCCATGGGAACATCACAGAGGGGAACGTGTCACTGTGATGTTGAAGCAAGGCCCAGGCCCAGGCCCAGGGAGGGGACCAGCGTGGTGTGTTCAAGGATGGGGATCGGAGGCCAGTGTGGCTAGAAGGAGTGTTCCAGGCGAGAGTGGATGGGGCGAAGCTGGCGAGGCAGCCATGGGGAGGACATGTGGGTCCCTGTGGTTCCTGGGAGGGTTTGAATTGTATGTGAGCTCAGGCTGAAGTTGTTAATGGGCTCCCGTATGATCTGATCTCACCTATGTTGTTTTGTGGGGTTTTTTTAAAGTTAAAATTATTGGGGTAGCATTGGTTAATAATATTACATAAATTCAGGCAACCAACTGAATGGGAGAAGATATTTGCAAACAATACCTCCGATAAGGAGCCAAAATCCAAAGTATATAAAGAACTCGTACAACTCAACAACAACAAAAATACAATCTGATTAAAAAATGGGCAGAGGATCTGAATAGACAGTTCTCCAAGGCAGGCATACAGATGATCAACAGATATAAGAAAAGACGCTCGACATCACTAGTTACAAGGGAAATGCAAATCAAAACCATAATGAGATACCATTTCACACCTGCTGATATGGCTATTATTAATAAGACAAGAAATAAGTGTTGGAGAGGTTGTGGAGAAAAGGGACCCCTCAATTACTCTTTTAAAGCTCATTCAGGATGTGATGTGAGAACTAATTACGGGGCAAGGTAAGAGGGGGCTCCTATGGTTGTCCAGGCAACACATGGATGGTGCTGTGGATGTAACTGTATCCTCCGATCCCCACTCCACCAAATTCATATATTGAAGCCCTAACCCCCAACATGAGAGTAACTGTAGCTGGGAGGTAGGTTTAGATGAGGTCAGGAAGGAGGGGCCCTCATGGTGGGATTAGAATCTTTATAGGAAAAGACACCAGAACGCTCTCTCTCTCTCTCTCTCCCCTCCACCCCCCAGCCCCACCCAACAACGTGAGGACACACTGAGAAGGCAGCTATCTACAAGCCAGGAAGAGGGCTCTCAACAGGTATAAAACAAATCAGTCAGCACCTTGATCTTGGACTTCCAGCCTCTAGAGCTTGAGCAATAAATTTCTGTGGTTCAAGACCCCTTAGTCTATGGTAATTTCTTATGGCCGCCTGAGCGGGCTAAGGTAGATGGTGGGGAGACAGAGTGGGAAATGGCCGTGTTGAAGGGAGACCCAATGGGACTGGCTGGTGGGTGATGGATGTGGCATGAGAGAGTCAAGGGTTTGGGGCTTGAGTAACCCCGTGAATGGTGGTGTCAAGTCCTAAAATGGGGGGGGCCTGTGGGAAGTGCAGGTTTGGGGGGGTTGTCTAATACACATCTGTGTGGAGATGGGAGTGGGCAGTTGGACTTGAAGGGAGAGGTCTGCGCTAGTGACATAAATTTGGGGGTGTCAGCATGAAAGTAGAATCAAAGCTGTGGGCCTTGATAAGGTCACTCAGACAAGGTGGATCTGGGTCAACAGGACAGAGAGGAGGGTCTGGAAAGAGCCCAGAGTCTCCAGCCTTGGGGTGGTTGTTAATAGAGATGAGGGGCCGGCAGAGATGAAGACAGAGAGTGGAGGGCGGGCCAGGGCATGGAAGGCAAGAGAAAAGTGTGCCTTCCAAGAAGCAGGGAAGAATAACAGACAGAGAAGTGCCCATGCCACCTGGGGGTGTTGAGTTTCTGTGGACAGGTGGGGCAAGATGCCTGACTAGAGAAGAGGCCCACAGAGGAAAGGGCACAGAAGTGGCCTCACAGAAGCCCTTCCAGGAAATTCTCTTGTGAAGAGACATGGTCCAGGGGCTGGAAGGCAGCGTGGGGTCAGCGGAGGGTTTTTCTTTTTAACGATGGAGTGTATTGAACGGTGTCAGAATGCTGCTGGTTCTCTGCTTCACTGTCCACCCTGGCCAGCGAAGCCCCTGTGTCAGTAGCCCTAGCAACAAGTGGTTGGGTCAGGGCCCCAAGCACCGGGCACAGAAGTCTATTCCTCACTGTGTCACCGGCACTGCGCACAGAGCCTGACACTTAGTGGTGCCCCATAAATACACCTCGCGAATGAGAGTCTCTTGAATAGAGGAAGCTGTGGCCTCAGGGTGGGGGCACCCTGGGCTCAGAGAAGGGAGGCCTGTTTCACTTGGAAGTGAGACAGACGTGAGTTCGAAATCTGGCTCGGCCACTTCCTGTGGTGACACTGGGTGGCACTCTGCACCCTGCGTTTCCTTCTCTGTGACATGGTGGGAGTAGTGTCTGCTGGACACACGTGGTGTGGGGAGGGGACAGGGTGAGGGGCTGAAGGGGTCCAGGGCATGTGCCAGGGTGGCTTTTAACAGGGGAGCTGCCTTGGAGGGCTCTCGGGTCAGGCCGCCGCTTGACAGGCAGGACCCACCAGAATTTGCAAAGGAGAAGGTGCCAGGGCTAAATTTAGCCCAACAACTGGCTAGAAACAGAGAGATAAATGGCTGGCTGTCATCCAAACCAGTGAGACCAAATCCATCTCGGGCAGCAGTGGCAGCTGCTCTGGAAAATGAAAATCAGAGTGATTTCATTTTTTTAATGACATTTATTGAGCATGTACCATGGGCCAGGTGCTGGGCTAAGCACTTTTGTTTCCTTCCTTTAAGCTTCACAACAGTACCTGAGGCAGGTGCTATTAATTCCAGGGCACCAGGGAGGAGGCAGAGGCGGAGAGGGAAGGTTCTGCGACCCGGGCCTGCGATGGCCGCAATGGCCTGCCTCTTTGCTTCCTGGATCAGGGGGCGTGTTGTACTTTCCTAAGGGAGCCGGGAACTCCAGGTCCTGGTGGAGTGGGCAAGGCCAGAAGAGGCAGGCACCAGCCTGAAAGGCCACAGCGAGCCCGTGGCAGTGCTCTGGGGCCTGGGAGGGCGAGGGGCCGGGGAAGCCGGGCGACGGAGCGTCTCCGCCTACCTGCCTGGTTCGTGGTGATGTTGACGACTGCGGCCCGGCGGGGCTCGGGGCTCAGGTCCGACACACCGTTGATGGCCTCGATCCGGAAGGAGTAGTTCATGTGGGCCAGCAGGTTGGCCACCAGCAGGCTGGCCTGCACCAGGCTTGTCTGCTGGGGCACAAAGCGGGTGCCACTCCCACAAGTCTCGCAGTGGCCCAATGCCCAAGGACAGCGGCGGCACACGGCATTGTAGGTGATGTCGCTGCGGCCACCGGGGTCCAGGGGAGGGGTCCACTCCAGGGTCACAGAGGTTCCATTCACGCTGGAGATCAGATTTACTGGTGCTGATGGTGGCCCTGGGGAGTAGAGAATGACAGGTGGGGTGCAGGGTATTTATTTGGGCTGGTCAGTCTCCCTTCACCAGACCAGGGCTCCTCCATGACATTTGGGGCTCCCTACAGGTAAGGTCACACCTACTCTGTCCTCTGGAAGCTTCTCAAGGGCAGAGGCAGTATCTCTCCCACTGGACTAGGACCCAAGTGACAGAATCTGGGCACAGAAATCTAAGCCCCCTTTCCACCTGCAGGACCTCAGAGATCCTGGGGTTTATGCCTCCCGAAGTTTCCATCCAGAGCCAGAGAGAGACAGCACAGCCCTGGGAGGTGCCCACAACAGCCCCCCTGGGTGTGAAACGCCGCACTCATGTACGTCCCGCACTCCACTCCTTAACTCTCTGTGCTGGATTCCATGTAAATGTCACTGAGCACTTGGCTGGAGTAGAATAAAGGTACCAGGAAGCCCAGCAGGGTGTCCCCAGCCCTCTCCACCCAAATGTGAGCCCCAGTCTGGGGAGCAAAGGACTTTGGAGAGAGTGGTGGGGCTGACCCCTGGGGGTGGGGATCTGAGCCAGGAGGGCCTGGGACGGGGGCTGTGGAGACGCCTGGGCCTCGGAATTACAACTCTCAGAATCCCAGGGAGGCAATCTTCCATCTTAAAAGACAACAGAATTGTAGAATCTCAGAATCACAGTGAATCTTAGAATCTTGCAGGTGTGGAATACTAAAAGCCTAGTCTTTACAGCCTTAAGATTTCTAGAAGCTGAATTATGAATTTGGAGAGAAACCGGAGTCCAGCCGGCTGAGTGCAAGTGTCGAGGAGCCCACAGTTGTCACCATGCCACTCAGCTATCCTTTCTGCCCTGGCAAGTCAGTCCCACATGGGGAAATGCACAGGTCTGGGTGGAACAGCAGAGGGAGAGAGGGAGTGTGAGTGTGGTGGGAATACACTTGTACCCTCACTTGCCATGTGCATGTGCAGGGAACCTGGGGCAGGGTGGTGATGGCACTGGGGAAGGGCAGAGGGGGAGCAGGCTGGGTAAATTCTGGGGCAAAATCAGCCAGAACTATGTGAAGTACCCCTCGCCCCACCATAAGAGCCCGGGGATGGCAAATGGGGTGGCTGGGCTGGCTGCAGCCCCTCCCCAGCTGGGGTGGGAGGGTGAGAGGCCCCTTCAGGCCAGGGGACAGGAGGCAATGGGGGACCTGTCAGCAGAAAGCCAGTCACGCAGCCCTGCAGGCTCAGTGCCAGGCTCTTTTGGAGTCCCCTCAGGTAACCAGGGCATAAACACACAAAACCACACCTGCTCGAGGCACATGCCTCCCTTGCAGGGCCAGGTGTACACAGGTTGAGCTCACAAGGCATCTATCTGCATTCAAGCTCCACGGGGACTTAGGAGTCCACTACAGGCACTCAGATGCACACACACACACACACGTGTGCACCTGCTCCGAGAATCCTTACATATGTGGACGCAAGTACTTGCACACTCACACTCAGGCATACTGACACCATGCAGGCCTCTTTTGGAGCAGCTGCTGACATGAACACACCAGCACACAATTGCTGTAAGCATCCTAGGGTACACACAGACTCAGGCACGTATGCCATCATCCAAGCAGGCAGCCGCGCACACTCCATATCCACTCATACACGCACATGGCACACACTAAGGCAGTTCCTGGCATTCAGCAGCTCCAACCCCCAACCAGTTCACCAAGGGGGATGGTGATGGGGGAGCTCCTCTGACACTCCCAAGGACAAACCTCCTGGCTTGTCCATCCCAGCACCAGGACATGAGGTGACCAAAGCCACCCAGTGCTGAGAAGGGCATGAGTCCAGTTCTTGTCTGCCCTCCAGAGAGGCAAGACCAAGGGAGGAAGAGAGACTTCCCTGGACAGATGGCAGGTGACATATGACAAGAGGTGGGAGATCAAGGCCACCACTGAGGGGTCAGAGTCAGTTCCTTCCCAAGACTGCCCCTGCTCCAAGAGAGCCGCCTGTTCCTCCCTTACCCACAGAGAACTGTGGAACCAAGCACAGGATCTTGGCCTAGTCCTGGTCTCAAAGGCTCTGGGGTCCAGGGATGGTACTCACGGGTGCAGGCTGCAGAAGGTGGGTCCAGGGCTGCACGGTAATAGCTGAGGTCACAGCGGCAGGTCTGGGCTGCAGGGGCTGCAGAGTGGCTGTGGGAAGGGCAGCGGGCACAGAGCTGGTCCCCGGGGGCCGACTTGTAAAAGCCCAGCTCACAAGCTGTGGAAGAGAAGGTGGCTATAGGTAAGCCAGCTGGGCCATCGTGGTGGGCCTTGGGGACAGCTCTCACTCTGACCCAGGGCTTCCTGGTGTATGTGTGTGTGTGTGGGGGGGGTTCCCCAAGGGACAGAGGTGCAGACCTTCAGCATCACCTGGTCCTACCTTCATTTGCAGAGGGAGGGACTGAAGCACAGAGAGGACCTGTTATTTACTCAGGGTTGCACAGCAATTTGAGGGCAGAGCTAAGGCTGGAACGCTGATACCTGAGTCTGGGCCTCAGAATTGAAGAGCCTCTCCTCCAATAGCCCCTCCTGCCAAGGCCCTGTCTCCAGCCTAATTCTGTCCTTCACAGGACATTGGTCTTGAGTAAGACACCAGCCTTGGGAACAGGGGCCAAGAAGCTAAGAATCAAAGGAGAGCCAAACTCCCAGAGATACCACTTGAGTGGGGCCTGAAAGCTGGACAAGGAATGAGAGTGAATGGAAATGTGACTGGAAAAGAGACTTGTGTGAAAGTTAGAACAGTATGTGTGTCAGGGGGAAGGAGGCTGGGAGTGTGTGTTATAAGCTCCCCATGCGATACTGACCATCCAGGACCTGCGGGCGTCCCCCCTCCCAGACCCCACATCACAGTCACCGTGGCTGGGACTGACTTGCCTCCCATCGGGCGCTCTCTCCAGCCTCTGCCTCCTCTCTCCCGGGATGACTGCAGCGGCCTCCATCCCGGCCTCCGACCCTTCCTCTGGAAGCCCAGCGGACTGCGTGATCACCATTCATTCCGCCTGTATCTATGGCTGCCTGCCTGCTCTGTGCCAGGCACTCATCTGGGTGCCAGAGACACAGCCAGAGACACAACAAGACCCACATGGTCTCTGCCCTCAAGGAGTGGCATTTTAGAGGCGGAGGAGGGACACACGGTCAACAGGCTATAATCATTTCCAAGAAGGAAATAAAGAGGCTGATTTGGCAAAGGGTAAATGGAGGGAGTAGCTACCTCCCCCTCGAGCAGGACAGGATATTTGAGTTGTGGCCTAAGGGACAAGGAGTCAGCTGTGCAGGGAGTGGGGAATACTCAAGGTTGAGGAGCTTCCTAAAATGACACCTTCGTTACTGCCAGTTCAAATCCCCATGAGCTCCCCTTGGCCTAAACAATAAAGCCTGGCATTCACAGGCCTCCCTGCAGCCTCGCTCCGAGCCACCGCACCCGCCATCAGGCTGGGTCACTCCCCACACCCAGCAGGCTGATCCTCAGGGCCTCTCCACGTGCTGTGCCTTCTTCCTGGGGTGCCTTTTCTCCTTGGCCAACCTGTTGAATTCTTTTTAAGATTCATTTTAACCATCCTTTCAAGGAAGCTTCTCTAGATCTCTCTATGTGTACACACACACACACCCCAGAAGTGACCACTCCCTTCCCTAATTCCACAGTGCCTGCTCAGTCTCACCACCTGTGACACTATGTACTTATTTACCTGTGTGTCTGATCCCCTCCTCGGCCTGAAGGTCCCTGTGGGCAGACCCTTGCTAATAAAGCCCCAGGGCTGTGGCATTCATCTCAAAGTTCCTAGTGTCTGGCCCAGAAGTTGCCAATGCAGGTGGAAGTTTTCCAAGGGAGCTAATCCCACCATCATCTGTTCTGAGCAGAGGCCTTAGACGCTCAGGGCGACCAAACGCCACCAGGCTGGGCCACTCCCAGCTCCACTCATGGAACTGAACTCCTCTGTAACGGGGACCATCACTGGCTCTCTCTCCGCTGAGTCCTCTTCTGGAAAATTCAGTGCTTCGGCGAAGCTTCATTGGAAAAGACATTATGTCACATTTTTTTCAAAAATTGTATCTCTTTATTATACTAGCTAAAATCAGGTTAAATTTGTGAAGTTCTAACTTGAGAGAAAACCTGAAATTGGGAGACATCCTTAAATTGCTTCAGAGACTCAGAGGCTGTGGAACCAGAAGGGGCTTCTAGGTTGGGGAGTCGAGGAAAACGTGCCTCGGTTTGAAACACTCCCCCCACCCCACTTGGGGAGACCCCAAGAGGTCTCAGGCCTGATGCGGGGCTAGGGACTGCGAGTTTGTGGGGGTTCCTAATAGACACATTGTGATCTCATCTCCTCTTCCCAGAAGCCCCCCCAGGAAGTCCAGTCCTGGGCACAGCCTAGGAGCTTCCTTCTGAGCCCAGAAAGCGGGCTTGGCATTTTATCAGCAAATATTTGTGAATCTGCACTTGAACTGAGTGACAGTAATCCTCACTATAATTATCGATCAGCTTCTCAGGAACTGTTTGCTTATTCCGTCCCTCATTTATTCCTTCACCCAAATTTATTGAGCTTCTAATAGACCTGAGCTAAACAGGAGCTGCTCCTACTCTCAGGAGCTTTCGGGGCTGTGAGGGGCAGACAAGGACCGGGGAGGTGACACCTGGCGTGATGCGAGGCACGAGGAAGGGAAGCACAGCCTGACAGTCCTCATTCACCCGGTCCCCTGCTGCAAGGAGTGCATCTCGTCCCTGTCGGTTAAGAGCAGAGCCGTGGGAGAAGGCTGCACGGGCGCCTCTTCTGGTCTAACCTCTTCGCCTAGGCTAAGTGAAACTGGGCCTCAAGTTGCTGGGCCTCAGCTTCCTCATCTGGAAAACGGGGGGCTCTACGGCTGTTGTGAGGATGACATGAGTGAATACACATGACTTCATGCCGGCATGGTGCCTGGCGCTTATTACAATTCTGTGTAGTCTTCATTAATACATCTGTTTGGAAGAAAGGAAACAGAGGCTCAGGGAGCTTGAGTACCTTGTCCTAGGTACCCCCTGAGCCAGAATGCAAACCCAGGTTGGGGGGCCTCTGAACACTTATGTGGGCCTTCGAGATGGCCCTGCCATTCTGCCACTCACTGCTGGGCGTTTCTCATATGCTCCACTAATACCCATATGGCTCTAACGTGTCAAGGCCAGATTAATCCATGCAGTGAAATAAAATAATCTTTAATAAGAATACTAATCATCAGGCCTCGGAGAGCTGGGAGACCTGGAGAAAGCGCCGGGAATTAATGGCCGAGACAGATGGAACAGCTCTGGGCTGGGGCCCGGCCCTGCCCGTTGACCCGGGGCATTTCTGGAGCCTGCGTGGGCCCCGTGTCGGGCGGTGGGCCAGGAGGGGCCCCTGCCCCTGCTGAGGGCACCTTGCCCAGGCCGTCTGTCAGGCCAGCAGCTGCCTGCGGCCCCAGCTACCTCTCTCCACTCCAACGTGAAGAGCTTGAGATTTGACAAATAAGGTGTCTGCCGGTGGAGGACCGAAGGAAATTAATTCTAAATCAGATTTTAAACACAGTCAGGAGGCAAAAGAGTTTGCCATTCACGCACCCCCTCCTCCGAAATGAGACTCTGATATTTACAGAAAGATGATTAGGGCCGTGGGGGGTGATTTATGTTCTGTGTCCAGGTGACAGGAAGAATGGCAACTGGGGCCTCGGACTCGGCTGCTGCTCCATGGGGTGATGCTCTGAGGTCCTCACCCTCTCTGGAGTGGGGGAAAGGGGTATGCTCCCAGGAGGTCACTGGGTCAGGAACTGTGAGGCCTGGGGAGCTTTCTGGTCGGGGAGTTGGGCGATTTGGGATTCAATCAACCACTCCTAGCTGTGTGCCCTTGGGCTAGTCACTTCACCTCTCTGGGCCTCCATTTCCTCCTGGTAAACTGGACTATCTCTACATGGCTCTGATATTCTTCTGTGGGTTTCTGAGGTCTGTGGGCAGTCTCAGTAAAGCCTCTAAAGAAGCCTGTGACCAGGCAAGTCCCTTTTCCTGGGCTCTATGATCTTCTCCGTAAAATCGGGGACTGCCCAGCCACTTCTGAGAGGCGCTGTGAGGGCAGAAACAGCAAGACGGAACCGCGAGCCTGGGAGGTGGCTGTCACTGTGGGCCTGGCCCCCGCGGCGGGCCCCAAGCTCTGGATCCCTTCTATCACCCGAAGGAGGGGTGGGGTTGTTCAGGTCTAAGCAAGTCAGGACCCCTGTCCCAGCTCTTTCTCTTCTCAACCATTTGCTCAGAGAGAATGGCCCAATGAAGAGAGGTAGGGGCGCCATGAACTCAGGAGGTCCCATTCAGGTTGGGTGGGAGGGCTGCAGCTTTGAGAGGATCCCCCTCAAGTAGCTCAAGAAAGGCACCCCCATCTGTCCCCGCTCCTGGTTGGCTCCCACCCTCCCCACGCTCAGGCTACCCAAAGAGTGGGTGGGGATGGGGACACTGGACTGGGCCTCCTGTTTGTGGACCTCAGTGTTGGATTTGTGTTGCTTTATCAAAGGAGGTTACCCAGATAAGCACGGAAGCCCACTGACAGGGCAGAGAAAAGCCTCCTCAGGCGACAGAAAACTAGCATTCTGTCCTTGAACCTCACTAACTACAGTGTACTACGAATTAATACTTTTTATAAAACCTGTAATTATCTTGCAACTGGCAAAATTATGTTGTATTGTGATTTAAATGTAACATTCAAAATATGCTGCAATTCCCTAATCCTGCTTTGGCATTTCTTTATTATTTTTTATTACTATGCCAGCAGTGCCAGGAAGTGGGAGTAGCTTTGGTCTCTCCCAGCCCCAGAAGATCCCATTGTCCAGGCCTTGGGGTTTCCACCAAGAACCTGGCTCTTGGCATGCTGTGGGACCTTGGGCGAGACAAAATCCCTCTCTGGGCTCCACGTCCCACCTCTGCCAAACAAGGAGGCTGGAACAGTTCCTAAGACCGCTGAATGAAGCCCCAACCCCAAAGTCAGGAGGACCAGTCTCCCTCCTACGGGCCAGTGTCTCAGTGCACACTGGGTAAGCAAGCGACTTACTTGTGCTCACTGGCTAAACCCAGAGTTGGGGGCAGCAGCTGACCTTGAGCAGGTGTCCACCTGCCTGTGTGCCAGTTACTGTCTGTTACCCAGGGAGGACAGAAGTGGGGCTCTGCAGAGGGCTTTGTGGACAGAGGAAGCAGTTCAGGGCTCTGGAGTGAGACAGCCTGGGATCAGACCCCTACTCTGCGACTTCAGTTGAGGGGGCTCCGTTTCTTGCATCTGTAAGATGGGGATATGATACCTAGCTTAGAGGACTGTAAGTATGAGAAACTCCATGAACTCCCCCAAAGCAGGGCCTCCCGGTGCTTACATCCCCAGTGCCTGGGACACAGAACGAATAACTAACGTGGTACATAAGGAGCACTTATTAAAGTGCCTGGCACATGGAAAACACTTGAAAAGCTGTCGCTACGGGACTTTATTATCCCCATCAGAATGAAGGGATGTTGGGAGCCAGCACTGGCAGGGAAAGCAGTAGGGGTGGGCCAAGGATAGGTTAAAAGTCTATGTCTGGCTCAAAGCAAAACAGACCTGACTTAGGTCCCAGCTTCACCTCTCACCAGCTATGAGAGCTCAGCAGGCAACACTACCTCCCGAGCCTCAGTTTTCCCTATCTGTAAAATGGAATGATAACCTGCCTTGCTACAATGAGCAAATGAATTGATGTGTGAGGAATCCCTTTGCAAGCTGTAAAGGCAATAAGGATGTCCGCTCTTATTATTACCCAGCACGGAGTTGAGAAATACAGGGATGTCTGTGATAGGAACCAGGAGAGGCTGAAGACCGGGGGAGCCTGGCACACCAGGCCACAGAGGGTAGAACAAATCCAGAAACAGGCAAATGTCACGGAAGGTGCTTTGGGGTTTAGGGTCCAGGAGACGTAAAGAATGTGAAGAAAGATTTCTTAAGAAAACCAGGGAACCCCAGAGAGGGGCCAGAAGGGGCCTGGTGGCCAGATGAAGATCCTGTCCCAGAGAATGACCTTGTGCATCACCTGAAATTGTCAGCCTGTGCGCTGCTCTATCCTGTAAACACCGAGGGTCCTTTCCGCCTGCTAGGAGCAGGGGCATGGTGCTGAGGGGGCCTGAAGTTCCCACTAACGGTGGCTTTGGGGCCTAGGTGGTAGCAGCAAAGGGCTAGAAGGATATTCCTCATGGCTGATAGGCCCCCGTCCCTGTTTTCACTACGGCTGTCTGGGGACAGGCTCTCGTCTCTCTCATCCCTGCCTGGGAACATCCTCCTCCCACAGTCCTAACAGCAGGCTTCCCTGTGCTGAGTGGCTGAGCTGCCGTGTGTCCAGCCCCCAGGGAGGCCGCGGAAGGGCAGAGGGCAAGCAGGCCAAGACCAGAAACAGCTGGGGCACCAGCTGTCAGTCACACCAGCTCTGCCAGCGTTCCCAGGCTCTCAGGATGCTCAGCTGTACTGTCCCCACAGGGGGGTCTGCTGACCACACACATGTGCACACAGCCTGGGGTCTGGGCCCTGCTTCCCAGAAGTACACCCATGGGAACAGGTGCAGTGCTATTTCATGACCCAGGTGCTCTCAGCTGCTCTCCTCCACAAGGACCTCAGCTGTCCTCTCCCACAGGTCCCTAGATAAGTTCCCCCTGAACTCAGGCAGGCTGTTGCAGGTGCTCTGCCTGCATACCTTCACAATGGCCCGTGCTGCCCTCACTCACCCATAGCCTGGTGCCACTTCCCTCCACACACAGATTAGAGGCTTAGTGGTTTTGAGCATGGCCTCTGGAGCCAGACTTCTGGGTTCACATCTTAGCTCTGCTACTTCCTAGCTGTGTGACCTTGGGCAAGTTGCTGTGCCTCTCTGTGCCTCAGTCTCCTCATCTATAAAACCAGAATAATATAGTAGTTTCTATTTCATAGGGTAGTTGTGGGGATTAAATGAGTTATCATGTGAAAAGTGCTTAGAACAATGCCGACCTAAATCAGCTCACAGTATTGTTCCCTAACACAGGTATGTACTCAGTCACACAGGTGCCCCGTAGGCACACCTCTCCACAATGCCCCTGGAGGGTACCACCTAGCCGTAGTGTGTTTCCCTCCTGGCACCCCAGCACACACACAGGTGACCTGGTGTGTTTGCTGACACAGGAACAGTGGAGGTTCCCAGGTGCTGTGTGCACCCCCTCAGACACCTGCTGACTATGGCACCGCCCCCCCACACCCTGGCAGCTCCGCCCAGACCGAGCCCACGTGCCAGCCCGCCCCGTGCGGCGTGCTCACCCACACAGGCATCCTGCCGCTCCTCATAGCCGGCGCTGCACACACACTTGCCAATGGGCACCAGCCACTCGCCCTCAGCGCTGCAGTACATCTTGGGCGTGTCCCGCTCCTCCGAGTGCCGCACGCACTGGCCGCGCACCTCCACCAGCGAGGACGAATCTGCTCCCGTCACCGCTTCCGAGAAGGCAGCCAGGTTGCGCACCATGGTGGGGCACTTCTTGTAGTAGATGCGGAGGGACAGGATGGCGAGGCAGGCCCCGATGTCCTGGAAAGCCAGGTAGAAGCCGCGCTTGCTCAGGGGGCCCACGCCACGCACTTCGGTGTTGAGCTTCAGGCGCCGTACGCCCAGGTCAGCGCCCGTGAAGCTCTCGTCGGCGGCAATCGTATCGATTTTGAGGAACTGGCTTTCCTGTGTGCTGGCGCCCAGGTCGCGGTCCGACTCCAGGTAGTAGAGGTTGAAGGTCTCCTTGCAGGTGCCCAGTACGCCGGGCATGCTGTTGCAGTCACGCAGCGTGAACTTGATCTCGGCGTAGACGCGCCGGGCGCCGTCGCGGGGCACCCAGCTGGTGCGCAGCCAGTTGTTCTGGTTGGGGCTCATGACGTTGCACACCTGGTACGTGTGGATGGGCCGGAAGGACTCGTCCACCTCGTTGATGGAGTCCCACTGCGGCAGAGAGAGCACACACAGGCAGCTGAAATGAGAGTCAGCACCAAGCCCTCTCTGCCAGATGCCACATGCCACAGACACTGTTCTGGGGGCCTCCTGGGGAAGAAGGTGGAACATTCCCCAGCCCGGAGGAGCTGATCTTCTAGTGGACTGTCACAGCTGCCAGATGCCAGGCACCCTAGAGATGTGCTCTCACAGAGTGCCACATCCTCCTGGGGAAGGGTTACTTGTTTGCCTGTTTATGGGTGAGCAAATAGAGGCTCAGATATATGAGCCGCATGCCTGAAGTCACATAACCGGTGAGTGATGGAGCCAGGACTGCAACTGGCGCCAAAGCTGCAAAGCTCTGACGTCGTTTCTACGTGGCTACTCCGATCCCTCCCGGAGCGGAGGGACTGGCTGGGGGAAGTCAGCGAGCCCACTGGTCCCGTTTCCACATCAGCTGTCAGAGGAACCTTTCTACTGCATGAGCCTGACCATGTTGCATCCCGCCTCTCACCCTTCAGCAGCCCCCCTTGAGTTGGAGCTAGTTCAGCGGTGGATGGATGGACTCTCTCTGCCCTGCTGTGCGTGATGGTCCCTCTGGCCGCACCCACCTAGCGCTGGGGGCTCACAGGCTGGCCTGGGTCCCATTTAAGAGAGTACCAGGATGTGGGAAATTTGAATGTGATGGCTTCTGTGCCAGGTTCTGGCCAGGTATCACCGATTCAGAAATAAACCGGCCACTAGCAACAGAGGAAGTGGCCACAAATGGAATGGAAGGGAACATGCAGATCATATATCTGAGAAGGGCCTGATAGCAAGAATATATAAAGAACTCCTACAACTCAACAACAAAAATGCAAACGACCTTATTTAAACATGGGCAAAGGGCTGAAGATACACAGATGGCTAAATAGCACATGGAAAGATACTCAACGTCACTAATCACTGGGGAAATAAAAAGCACAATAAGATACCACTTTACACCATTAGCTATGATCAAAACGACAGAAAAAAACCAGCGTTGGTGAGCATATAGAGAAACTGGGGCCCTCATGCACTGCTGGCGGGGCTGTAAACTGGTGCAGCCACTGTGGAAAACAGTATGGCAGCTCCTCAAAACATTAAACATAGAATTACCATATGGTTCAGCAATTCCACTTATGGGTGTATACCCAGAAAAGAAATGAAAGCAGGGACTCAAACAGATATTTGCACACCCACATTCATAGCAGCCAAAAGATGGAAACATAAGTGTCCATCAACAGATGAATGGATAAAGAAAATGTGCTCTATCCACATAATGGGATAATATTCAGCCTTAAAAAGGAATGGAATTCTGATACCTGCTACAACATGGATGAACCCTAAGGACAGTACACAAAGTGAAATAAACCAGACACAAAAGAACAAAGACTGCATGACTCTACTCATATGAGGTACTTAAGAGTAGCCAGATTCATAGAAAGTAGAATGGTGGTTGCCAGGGGTTGAGGGGAGAGGGAATTGGGGAATTATAGTTTAATGGGTATGGAAGTTTCAGTCTGGGAAGATGAAAAAGGTTCTGGAGATGGCTGGTGGTGATGGTCACACAAGAACGTGAATGTACTTACTACCACTAAACTGCACACTTAAAAGAACAGTTAAGATGGTAAATTCTATGTTATGTATATTGTACCACAACTTAAAGACAGAAATATATCCTGCCCTCAAATGCTTCACAGCCCGCCTCACAAACATGGTGGTACAGAGTGACACGCCAGAGGGAGCGAGCATCCAGGGGGCAGGCAAAACTTCCTGTGAAACTGAAGCAGGAAGGAACCCCTTGCAGGGATGGGAGGCAAGAGCCCCAGCGAGACTGGAAAGCTTAAGCAATGTTCAGCGAGCAGCAAGCAGCTCAGTTTGGACACAGAAGAGTCACGTTGAAGATGCAGTGTTGAGAAATGAGCTACCAGGAATGAGCTGGCTCGGTCTCTAACCTGCTGTGTGACCTTGGGCAAATCTCTGCTCCTCTCTGGGCCCTAGCTTCCTCAGCTGCAGAATACTGACTGGCCAGGAGCAGTCGTTGTTGGGCTGAATTCAGTGGACTCCTGAGGGCCCTGAGGAGGGGCTGGGGGCTGGACAGGCTCTGGGTCCCTGTCCTGGCTCTATCAGAGACACAGTGCCTTGATCTTCTCTCTTTGCAATTGTCCTTGAACTGGATCCTATCACTTAAGCAGGGGTGGGAGAGAGGTGAAGACCGCTCCTCGTGATGCCCTGAGAATCCGTGGGGTTCTGAGCTAGCACCACAAGTGCTAGTGCAGGGACCACAGGCATCTCAAGACTTTCCTGCCTGACCAAAGCCCCTGTCTCATCTCATCTTGGCCAGCGAGACCCTCATCATCCTCATCTATAAAATGGGGTTCAGACAGGCGCACTCCAGCAAGGCTTCAGAGTACGAAGGGAGAAGAAGTCTGCGAAGTGCTTAGCTTGGGCCTGGCACAGGAAGGCACCTGAGGAACGGGACAGATATGATGCTGAGCTGGCAGCATCTTCCCAGCTCATCTGTGCCTGCTTCTGGGACCGCTAGGGGAAGAAGTCCAGGGCGTGCCAGCTTCACCTGAAAGAGATCACACCTCCTGCAACCCCACCCCAAGAGGAACCCCGCCCTGCACTCCCACACTGCAGCCAGGGCCTCTGGGCAGGCCTGTGTCACATCTGGGGTTAAAGTCATTGTCACTATTAATGCAGCACTGAAGAGCCAGCCAGCTGCTGCCAGTCTGTTTCCTGCCAGGGACTGAGATAAATTAATCAGCTCTATCTGAGTTTGCTCCAGCTGCCCCACCAACGCCAATGGCCTGACCTAACCTTGCCAGCCCCAGGGCTACTGTGGACGCCCACGGTGGCGCAAATTCCAGGAGGCTGGTGCAAAAGTGGAATCGGCCCTGTTCTCTACCTGGGGTACCCCACCTGGTGCTGGTACCACTCCCACCACAGCTGCCTCTCTAGCCCCTGGCGCACTCCTCCCTCAACCCCCACCATCGCTCTGAAACTCTGCCTTCTTCCTGGAGCAGGGTGCAGTGAACCAGCTGTGCAGCCCTGGGTCTGTCATGTGCCCTCTTGGAGCCTTGGGCTTCTCACATGTAAACCTGTATAGCTAAAGCTCCAGGGGCTGGTGAGGGTCAAGTGAAACAATGGAAAGCAATGTGTCCTCTCATGTAAGGCAGCTGTGAATTCACCAGAGGGGGCGCATATACCCGTGTGTGGAGGGAGGGATGCCAAGGGAGGGGCACAGCCTGGTTAAAAGCATGGGTTCTGGTCCAGACTTCCCCAGAGCTTAGCAGAATCTCGCAGAACTTCCGGTCTCTCACTGGTGAACTGTCCTTTTCATGCATCATCTCACAGGTGAAAACTGCACGGAGCAGGGTGTGACCGTCCCCGGGTTGTAAATGAGGAGGGCGAGGAAAGGGACTTGCCTGAGGTACACTGATCAGAGCCGGCACAGCACCGGTGCATCCAGACCCAGCACTTGGGCCTGTGGGCTGTTAGCCTGCCTGACAATCTGATAATTTTACTGATGTGGGAGTCAGCCCTGGATGACCCTTGAACCCAGGGTGTTTAACAGATTCCAGGACCAGAGGGGTGGAAAGACCCTCAGGGACCTTCTCCAAAGGCTCCCCACTCAGTAGGGCAAGAGAATCACCTGGAAAGCTTATTTAACCAAAGACCCCTAGGCCCCTCCCCAGGAACCCTGCATAGGAGCACCTGCATGTTTCAGCTGCTAGCCTGACACAGGTTCAAGGTCTAGAGTGTGGGAACCAGGGGTCTCATCCAGCCTTCTTCCCTCTCTAGGTAAGCCTCATCTCCAGGCATCATACAGACAGGAGGTGGTTCCTGGCTCAGCGGGATGATGGAGGGCCGCCTCCCACCCCCTCACAATGAGGACAGAGACCAAAGGGGGCAGAAGGGACTTCACACCGGCTCACGCTCAGATGGATCTGAGTTCCAGTCCATCACATGGAACCTGCCTGGCGGTGGGCAGTTATCCCCTCCTGCTCTGAGCCTCAGCTTCCTCACCTGTGAAACGGGGTGCCTGTACCTACTTGCAGGATTGCTAGTGAGGTTAAATGAGATAACGTCTATGAATTGTTAAGAGCTATGTGAATAAGTTTTTATTTGTTCTAACTCCCAAATGAAATGAGATAACTCTGAGCCATGCTTTACAGCGCCCTGCAAACTGGAGTGATCGTCCAAAACACGAGGTGGGTCATGTTCCTTGCTGGCTTAAAATCCTTACCACTCCTTGTTACTCTAAAAATCAAGTCCTAAGATCTGAGTGGAACAGAGGGACAAAGACACTCAGAGCCAAGCTGGGGCCAGGTCCACTCCTTCCTAGCTGCTAGGTCTCAGGGGAAATGCTGACCCAGACACAGCCAGCCAGTCACCTTCTCATGGGCCAGCCCCCTTCCACTGGCAGAGCGGGCTCGCTTTCCCAAAGCCCTTTCTCACCTATGCTCACCCCCTGGGAGGTAGCAATCTGGGGTACACACAGGAAGAGACTGAGGCCCAGGGAGGTAAAGGGACGCCCCAAGGACCCAGCCTTTGTCCTCAGGCAGAGAAGGGGTTCCGTTATGGCTCTCAGGCCCCCAGAGCTTGCCCCTCCAGCTCCCTGAAGCCTGGTGCGTGGGGGCTGATGACAGTGGACTCGGCTTACTGCTACCTGGGGATGAGCCTTCCAGAGAGGAGCAGGGCTCTGACCTCAGCCACGGCCATAAACAGTGGGAATGAAAACCGCAAAGTACAGAAATAATCCCTTCACAAATATTAACTCTCGGTGTCATTATCACCATTATTATTAATATCATTATCCCTCTGTCTCCAGAGCCATGGAAGCTGAAGAAGGATTCATGGAAGAAGTCGTGTGTACATGGCGTGCTCGTGCCTATGGGGGGGGTGTGTTTCTGAGCACATTTGTGGGAGAAATTTTATGTGAGATATAACCACAATACACACTAGTAACAACAATAATGAAAATAATACATTTAGTGAGGCTCACCGTGTGCCAGGCCCCTCCCCTTCCCCTCGTCTCTTTCTACAGACAGGGACACTGAGACTCAGGGAGGTGAAGGGGTGACCCAGGGCCACCCAGCTTGGCGATGGCAGAGCCAGGACCCCACTAGGCTCACGGGCTTGCTTTGGCTTTACTGCCTCACCCCTGGGATTTGGATAAGAGAAGTGGAGGGACCAGGCAGTGCAGCCTTGTCCCTGCGGTTGCCATGCCCACTCGCCAGGTGGGGGTGGGGGGCGGAGTCGTTGCCCATGAGCACATGACCCCCAGGGACCTGATGCGCTGAGCCCAAGGTCACCGTGGAGGCCAGATGGGCCTGGGGGCTTGGCCACAGGCTGGCAACACCACCCAGGTGGTTCTGATGGAGAAGGGAAGCAAGTGGGGGCTGTGGGCTCTTGGCCTTCCCTGGTGAGGGCAGGGCAGCTGTGAGGGAGGGAACCAATCCTGAAGCGGTGAAAGGCTGGATGGGGCCCTTCCTGGCCCTGTTCCTTGACACCGATGAGTCTTAGGCTGCCCTGGGCCTGGCTGTGGCACATCGTGGATCTGTGGGCCCAGGACGCAGACATGAGGATCCCACGTCTAGGGCCTCTGATGTGACAACTCGGGAGCCCAGCTCCAGGGCTGTTTCTGTAATCCCAAGGCTCCACATGCACTAAGCTATTAAGAAATCAGCAGCTGTGTCTCTAACTGCTGTGTGTCCTTGGGTAGGTCCCTTCACCTCTCTGGGCCTCTGCTTCCTCTGTGAGTTGCAGCCTCTCTCTGCTCACAGAGGGATAATGCTGGCCCCACTGCCCATCACTTACCCCGTGAGCTGGATACGTGAGCCAGCCCCAGTCCCCGTGGATGGTTGATGTGTCCAGCAAGTTCACTGCAAAACAGAAGACAAGAGCACATCAGACCCCTGAGACCGCCTTCCCTAGTTGCTCAAGAGCAGCCCGAACCAGCCGCACTGGTCAGTTCTCAGGCCCCAACAGGTGGGCTCCATATCTTTGTGTCCTTTCTCATGTCCCTTGTCCATCAAGGCTCAGTTCAAGTTCTCTCTCTTCCCTGACAACTTCCTCTACCATCTTGGGCGAGACACCATCTCAACTCCCAGCACACAAGTTGCTCCGGCTGCCAGGTTGCTCCAGCTGGAGGTGCAGTGGGATAGCTGAGATGGGCTCAGGAGTCTGGGAGGCCTGCATCCCAACCCACTTAGGAGCTGCGCGTCGATCTCACTGATTTCCTCCTCTGTAAAATAAGTGGTGGGGGGGGCGGGGGGGTGGGGCGGACAGTGGTTCCGTCTCACAGGGGATTATGAGGATGACCTGACTGTTGTCCCACTCATGGGACATGATGGCATTCAAAAGCCCCACCAACATTCACACCGTGAGGTCATACCTTCCCCCAGAGGACTGGCAACAGCTTTAGAGGCATCAGTGTCCCCAGGAGATGCCTGGCACCTAGTAGGTCCTCTGTGCCCATTTGGCATGGAGGGATTTAGAAGCGTAAGATCTGCCTCTTGATGAGCACCTACTATGCACTGAGCTCTGCAGGGGGAGCTTGAGCTGCCTCATCTGTGACCTGCACAACAAACCCAAAAGGTGTTCCTTCTTATCTCCACTTGACGGATGAAAACACTGAGCCTTGGGGAAGTCCAGGAATGGCCCCGGAGTCCCACAGCTGTAGCCGGCAGGGCTGGCACCCAGAGCACCTGCTGCTAGACAATGCCAGCAGCCCTGGCAGACTGGGTCTGGGTGGGGAAGGAGGTCTGGTCAGAAAGTAAGTCTATTCTAAGCCAGACCCTCACAGTAGAAAAAAGAGCCCCTCCTTGGAGTCAGACACCTCTGGGCTCATATCTCAATACAGCTACTTAGTAGAGAAGTGACCTTCACTTCTCTGAACCTCAATTTCCTCATCTGTGAAACAGGGATAATAATATTTAAGGGTGGGTGAGGGTAATCTGCAAAGCCTGGAGTCAATGCCTTACCAAAGCTAGTTCCCTTTCCCTAAGTCCTGCCCCTCCTGCCTCTCACTCACTGTACAGTGGCAGAGGTGCCCTAAACTGTTAAGAAATCAGGGCTTC
This sequence comes from Aselliscus stoliczkanus, assembly GCA_033961575.1. Classification (NCBI taxonomy): domain Eukaryota; kingdom Metazoa; phylum Chordata; class Mammalia; order Chiroptera; family Hipposideridae; genus Aselliscus; species Aselliscus stoliczkanus. The sequence goes on from CM066730.1 coordinate 167,428,280, forward strand.
ATCCCTACTCTGTCTCTAACTGCTGTGTGTCCTTGGGTACGTCCCTTCACCTCTCTGGTCCCCTGCTTCCTCTGCTCTATCTGATGATAGCTGTGTGAGAGGGCTTTTGGCTCCATAGTCCCATAGCTTTCCATTTCACCCTCTCTTCCATGTACCTCCTTCTCCCAGCCAGCAATCACCGGCTTCCAACTAACCCAATCGGCAGGTCACGGAGGGTTAAAGGCTGGGCCCTCCTGGAACTTGCTGGCAGGAAGGCTGCTATTCTTCTGCCTGAGATTTGCATAGCTCTGTGCCTGCCCCTCAAAGATGGAGACAAGTGTCCTCAGGAAATGTTGGAATTGAGGATGCTCTTATTTGCTGATTTTCTTCCTCCTCTCACCCTCCCCAGCCCACTGTCAGGGCGGAGGAGGCCAGCTACAGAGAGGGCCTGCAGAACCAGGGAGGGGCCTCGGTGCTGCTCCCTGCATCCCCAGGGGCCAGGTAGGGTCAGGGGATGGGGCCAATGTCCGCAAAGGGACCTCCCCTCCCAGAGCCAGCCCCCTGCCAGGCAGAGAAGCCTTCCCGCCTCCCTCCCTCCCTCTCAGGCGCTGGAGAGAAAACTGGGTCAGGCAGCGCCCTCCTGCTGCCTGGTGGGAGGGGGAGGGGGCCGCACTGCGGTGTCCCCCAGACCGGTTGGGGGACAGGGTGGGGACCTGTGGGCTCCCCCACGCCACCCCACCTCCCAGACAGGGTCTCAGAGCACAAGGCCGCCTTCTCCATGCAGCTCCGACCTGCCCCTATGCCAGGGGCATCTGGCTCAATGGCCACGCTTGGACTCCTCCCCCTGAAATACCCAAACTCTAGGGGCAGCTGCCTGCAGACCCCACTTTCCAGGCCCGCCCCTCCCCTGGGAAGCCCCCCACACACACACACACACATTTGCAGCAGATTCTTGATCAGTGAGCCAGGGGGCTCAGAGAAACCAAAGATAAGTCAAAAGTCAATTTTATCGGATTCAGGAAGAGCTATAGGATTTCGGGGCTGCTTGTTCCAGTTCCTTCCAGACCCCTCTCTGTCCCTCCCTTCCTCTCCTCCCTCTGCCCCCCTCTTCCCTCCCTCATGTCTCCTCCTGTGTGTGTGTGTGTGGAGGGGGGGACACAGAGTGTCTCTCGGGGGAAGCTTCAGGCCCACAGGAGGTCTGGTCAGGGCTGGAGCGCATTCCGGCGTTAGGCCCATCCTGCCCGGGCCTGAGTCCTCGTGCAGATTCAGACCCGCCTGGTCACCAGGACTGGGCTCTCTCCTGCCTCTTGCACTGCTGGACTGTGGGTCTGTGTGAGATCTGTGACGTCAATTCCCCTCTCTGGGCCTGTCGCACCACTTGCAAATGTAAGGGTTGGACTAGATGATCTCTCAGGGCCTTCAATGAAGACCCCTCTGTGCCTCAGTTTCCTCATCTGCGAGATGTCCATAGGCATCCCTCTCCCAGCTTTTCTAGGAAATCAAACCGGTCCCTCTTCTGCTCTGAGAAGCCCAGATAATTCCTAAGCCTTTCCTGTTCGACTGTGGAAGTCATTGTGCAATTTCTTTTTTTCTCCAGCACCATCACCTTCCCCCATTCCATTTTGCTGAGACTAATACTTAAATTGATTTACATTCCCCGAGGACACAGCACATGATGGTGAGGATGGAGAATTCAGGGTGGCCAGGGGATGTCGGCCAGGACATGAATGCCTCTGAGATCACCCCAAAGAGTGATAAAGGGCTGCGAGTCTGGTGGGGCTGCCACAGGGGGGAAAGAGGGTGGGGGTGGGAAATCTCTGCAGGTGCAGGGCCCTCCCCGCGGGAGGGACCTGGCTTAGGGGCATTTGGCCAGCGGGGGGTGCTGTCATCTTTGCAGGACCCCAGCTATAAACAGAGCACCCTCCTTGAGTTCCACAAGTCTTCCCTGGCTGGTCCTGGCTCTGTGCCAGCCCAGGAACAATGCTGAAAGGGACTCCTGGCTGTCCCACATGGAACCCATGCCCCAGGTCTCCGCCGATGGCTGTCCCACTTGCGTGGGTAACCCATGCTGGGCTCTGGGTACCCTGCTGCATTGACCGGGGAGGTGCAGACCGGCCCTTGGACAATCCCTCCCTCTACCCTGCACAGACGTCCCCACCTGCCTCTATGGATCTTGCCTCTTTCCCAACTGTTGCCCATCCCAGTAAGGTAAGTTCTCTTTCCCAGGCCAATGGTCTGTTCTCCCCAAATTCCCCTCCCCAGGAGGCTCTGGCATTTGCCAGCTTGTGATTCCAGGGGGTGCTGGCTCCTCTCTGAGAACAGAGTTGAATCAAGGGGTTGAGGGTGCGCTGCTGGTAGGCCACAGCCTTGATGTGGGTTCTCTCAGAATCCTTCTGGGTGAAAAAGCGGCCCCTTCCTTCTAACCCTGAGAAATCTATCTTCTCAGGCTACAGCTCCAAGAGCCCTCAGGCCCCTTGTGCCCTTTTCCATGCTCTCCCTCCCCACATCTCTTCTGGTGTCATCATTGCGTGCCACCTCACCTCTCAGGTCCCCTGCTATGGTCCCTGCTCCCTGAGGAGCCCCTGTTTCACTGGAGACTATGAGTTTATCTATGTCTACATGCATTTATTCTGGGCATACCGATTTCTGTGGGCATTAATGCAAGTTTGAGGGTCTCCTTATATACATGGTGTCTGCCTGCCCAAGGATGTGCATATTTTCAAGTGCATGCATCTGCACACATCTGTATGTACGCATGTGTACTATCTGCACATCCAAGCATGAGACAGTGGGTGGAAGAGGGGCTGTCCATGCATGTGAGTCTCTACAGGCCTGGGCCTATGTGTGCGAATCCCACTGTGTGTCCGTGTGTGCGTGCGTGCTTGAGGGTGCGGCTGTATCTCCATGAGCCGTTCGTGTGTGTGGAGTGGATCTGTGGTGTGTCTGAGCGTGCATGAGGAACGCCAGCTCTGGAACGCCCTCAGATCTGGAAGTTCCTTCGGCCAGGGTGAGACCAGCTCTGCACCCAGGACGTCAGCCTGGGATCCTGCACAGGGCACCAGGTCAGCTTCCTCTGGGCAGCAAGGAGGTCCAGGGTCGGGGTTGGGGCATGGAGGAGAACACAGTGCAGCATCCTGTGTGTAGGTGTGAGGCCCTGGGTGTTGGGAGAGCCTGATGGGTGCCCCTTCCCAGCTTTCCTTGTCCCCTTCCACCACCAGGAGGTCACCTCCCAGACCCTTTTGGTCCTGACTGGTCAGTTCACAGCCCCTGCTCCTGCCTCGTTCCCCTGGACAAGACCCTGCTCTTCAGGGCCTTGCTTGCCTCAGTTCCTCTGCCAGCCCTCAGCCGTCTCCTGACTGGCCCTTGCTCCCAAGGCTGCCCCTCCCTGCCCACCAAAGCTGGCTCCCACCAGCTGTTACTCCCTGACTGCTGCCCCTCCTTCTCCCCCAGATCTCCAGCCCTGCAGCCCAGCCACTTCCAAGACCCTCACTCCCTGCCCCTCATTCCTGTCGTCCCCCAAACCCTGTCCTGTTCCCTCTGGTCCTCATTTCTCAGTTCTTGGTCCTTATCTCTCGACGCCATCCCCTGCCCTTCCTTCTTCAGCTCTTTGAATGTCATCCTGTAGCGTTGTGTCCCTCTGTCACTCTGTTCTCTGTCCCCACCCCTATCCCCTGCCCTGTGTCTCCTCTCTCCTCTATACCTCTTCTCTTGTCTTCTGTCCCTTATCCTGTCGGCTCATCCCCAGGGTACGATCTTCACCTCTCTGTCCCCAGCTCCCAAGCCCTCAGCCCTTTTCCCCGGTCCACCGGCCGCCCGGGCCTCTGTCCCTCATCTTCGGGGCTCTGTCTCCAGTCCTGTGCCCATCTCCATTGCTCTGTCCCTTGACCCCGGGTCTCTCCCGCGGTGCCATCCCTGTCCCCCCCCCCCCCGCCCCCAGGCCCGAAGATTCCAGACACTTTGGCGCTCAGGGTCCAGGGGAAGGAAGCTGAGCCTCGAGCAGCGCGCCCCGCGCCCCCGGCCGCCCCCGCCCCGCCCCCCACCAGCCGCCGCTCACCTTCGCCGCGCGCCGCGGACACGCAGGTGGCAGCCGCCGCCGCCGCGGCCGTGACGACCCAAAGCGCGGGGGTCAGGTGGCCCCGGGCGGGGGCCATGGCCGGCCGGGCGGGCGGCGGCCCGCGCGTCAGCGCGCTCCCTGGCTCTCCCGCACACCCGGAGGCCGGGCGCACACCCCGGCGCACACGCCGGCTCGCAGCGCACACGCGGGCACCCGCGCCCGCCGCCGCCGCCGCCCCGGGCGGGGGCCGGCCCGTCACGGCGCCGAGCCAATCAGCACCGAGGCGGGGTGGGGGTGGGGGCGCGGGGCCCGCGCCACGGACGCCGGGTCCGCGGACACCGCACGTGCGCACGCTCGCACTCACCCGCCCGCACCTGCCGGGGAGTCCGCACGTGGAGCCCCCGTCAGGACGAGCCCGTGACACCGTGACACGCAGACGCACCGGGGGGAGGGGTCCGCCCGCACACTCCCTCGTACACTCATGACCCTCAGACGCACGCGCGCACACCAAATGCCTCGCTGAGAGACAAACTTAGAAGCACTTTTAGGTCGCCAGGGGATGGGGATGGGGTGGTGAGGAAGCTTTAGAGTGGGTGGTCGTAAGTGATTAAATCCTGGCTGTGTGGCCTTGGGCAAGTTTCTTAGCCTCTCTGAGCCTCAATTTCCCTGTCTGTAAAACAGGGTTAATAGTATCTATGTCCCAGGGCTGTTGTGAGAATTGCATTCCTGGAGACAGGTAACGCGCCCAGCATATTGCCAGGCACACAGCCAGGTGGCTGGTAACGGCAGCTGTTCTTGGTTGATGGTGGTTAACACTCGCTGTTTTTCCCTCTGCTGACTTTCCCAGCCTGCAGTCTCATTCCCAGGAGTGGGGATCTCATCCTGAGCAAGCTGCAGGGTGAGGGCAGGGATGTGGGGGTCCCTCCAGGGGTCGACCTACCGCTCAAGCCCCAAGAGCACCTGATAAGTCATGTTGTGGGGGAAGCAGATAAATGATCTGCAGCTTTCGGGGGCTGGCATTCAAGTGTGGGTGCCCTCTGGGGACAGCCCTGACTCTGCCTCTGACTTCTAACAGGCACAGACCATTGCTCAGGGCCCCCGACAGTACTCCCTGTTCCTGTGCTCGCTGGCGAAGAATTGGACCCATAGCTGGAGGTTCATAGTGTGATAAAGGCTATTTGGGGAGTGAGTGCCGTGTGCGCTTTATAAACTTGCTCTGCTTTAAGCCTCACATAGCCCTGTGGGGAGGTTGCAGCTAAGGAAACTGAAGCTCAGAAAGGCCATCATTTGCCTTAGATCACACAGCTGGTTAAATACAGAGAGGTGCTCAGATCCAGAGCCATTGGACTCAAAAGCTCACTCTCTCCTGTGAATCTTTGTTACACAAGGGGAAAGACAGCTCAAATTAGGAGCCCTTTCCCAACAGCTCAGATCAACTGCCTCAAAGATGTAGTAAGCCCCCTGTTACCGGAGGCATTCAAGCAGACACTAGCTAGAGACTGTTCAAAGATGCTGTGAAGGGGGCGGGGGATAAGGGAAGCAGACTGGACCAGACCCAGAGAGGCAGATGCAAATACACACAGGTGACAGGCAAGCACCCTGATGAGACCTGCTAAGGGGGTGTTCCCAGCCCCAGCCAACATTGCCGTGAGGATGTAAGCCCAATATTCTGTGTTTTCAAGAGAAGTTGAATATCTGGAATTTTTATGTGGTGTCTCCAAATATTTAACGTTGGCAGCTAATGCAGACATTTTAATAACACCATAGTGTGGGCAAACCTGTGGGTGGAGTAGTCACAGCCCACGGACACCAGACCATCCTTCGGGGCTCCTCAAGAGTCCATGGCGGGCACCTCACTTCTGGGACGTTAGGGGCATGGCCAAGTCAGAGCAGAAAAACACTAACAAAGGGCAGGATGCAGTCATGAACACTCATGGGCGTCCCCTGCCCCAGCCAGGGCTCCCAGAAATATGTGTTGGTGAGGGAGGCTTTGCGGGGGGGCGGGGAGGGGGCGGGGGGAGGGTGAGGAGGGGGCTGGCTGGGGTTCTGCAACCCCAGGTTGAGGTGGAGCCAACCAAATCTGAGTTTTGCCCATTGTGCAGGTGAGGAAGCTGAAGACAGCTAGTCTTCCGGAGCAGGGGATCCTTGAAGAATTTGATGAGCATCGGGTGGTTCTCCGTCAGGGGTCTGCTCTGTATTCAGAATCCCCTTTAGCAAAACAAGAACTTCTTTCCACCAAACATCCCATGAGATAAGGCAGCTTGCTTTCAGGTGGCTCCCTGCACCCTCTGAAATTCCCAAGATGCCCCAGCCCAGGCCCCTCTTCTCACTCCTTCTCTTCTGCCTGTTCTGTGTTTTAAAGCAGCAACTTGCCAATCTGCCAGTGGGAAGGAAGACTCTCTTAGACCCCAGCTCCTGGAGCAACGGGCGAGTCACCAGGACCTTTGGGAGATGGTGCCTCCCCTCGTGTCCTGAGTGGTCAAGCAGCAGCAGGGCAGCGGGGGAGGGTCTTGGAGGGGCGGAGGCGAGGCTTGCCCAGCTTCACCATCAGTGCTGGACCTTCCATCCCTTCTCTCATGGATCCCTGCAATGTAGGGCTTTCACCCCATTTTAAAGACATGGAGAGTGGGATGTATAAGGACCGACTGATGGAATGGGAATCTCTGTGGGGTGCAGCAACGGGACCAGTGATGGCTGTGGTTAGTTTGTCTCTTCAACTGGATTTGGAGCCTCTGGGGGGCCAAGCCCATGGCAGAGTGCCAGCTGGATCATGCTGGGTCCTCCTGGAGCTTAGTAGGTGCCTGAGAACGTCTGCTGAATGACAGAGCTGACTCCAAGAGGCCCACATCCGGCTGGCTAAGTGCTTGGGGTCATCATCCCGGAAGGCCTTTCCTGGGTTACAGGACAGCTTGATGTCTGGATTGCCACACAGGTGTGTTCCCTGAATCGGCTAAGTGGCCTTGACCTCCACCCTCCCAGGGCTGAATCTAAATAGCGCTCACCCTGTCCTATCAGCACGTTGGCATATTGGGACTTCATTGTATGGAACAGGCGACATAGGGGTGGGGTGGGCAGAGCTGGACTTGACCAAGCAGGCCAGCCTCTGAGCCAGTCCTTCCCCCACTTAGGGCCCCTCCATGACCCTCATCTTTGTCTCCTGGGAGTGGGAAGGGGAGTTGCAGGGAATATCAATCAGATGAGCCGCCATTACACGTGGGCCCTCCCAGGAGTATTTCTTCTCACCTGACCTCAGTTTCCCCAACTATAAAAATGAGGTTATGCCACCAACTCAGAGTTGCTGTGAGGCTCATGTGAGTTCACGGAGGCAAACATGCCTGGGAAACTGGGAAGAGATGGAAGAGTGGGAGGCACCTGCTGTATTTGAACGGAGCTGTGCACTGCAAGGGACGAACTGTGCAGGGCCCCATTTCCGGCACAGGTAGAAGAGATGTTTTGGCAGGAGATGGGTGTGTGTGCGAGTGTACAGGGTGGGGGCAGCAGTTAATGCTGAAATCCTCTCATCCTTGAACCACCCTAACCCCTGCCCTGGACACTGCATTGCCCCAAGAGTCCCACTCAGCAGAGCCTAGATTCCTGCAGAGACACCCTCACCCCCTGGCCCCTTTCCACTCACTTAGTTCACTCTTTGAAGGGACTGGAAGAGGTGGGCATTCCTCACATTTGTATAGAAACCTCTCCTTCTCCCCAGGCTGGAGCACAGAGCCATTTGGAGATCTTACGGAGAACCAGGTTCTTACCATGAGGCTCATGTAGCTTCCTCCCTTTGGGCCTCAGTTTTCCTATCTGTGTTGGGCCGGCTCCACCCATTTTCCCACGTTGTCATGGGCATGAAGGGAGTGTGGTACTGGCACTCCACGGGCTGGTGCTGGGGTTCCCAGGTAATAAGATATAACCCTGCCTGTGAAGTATTCCTAGACTTGGGGGAGGCAGCCCCCTGAAACAAGTAAGGAGCTTATGTTAAAGAGACTCTTGGATCGTGGGGATTGTGTTAGTACTGTGCACTTCACCTCTAGAGCCAGGACAGGTGTATCTAAGGCAGCTTCGCCAGATAGAAATACAGTGCACGCCATACATGAAATTTAATTTTTTTTCTGGTAGCCACATTAAAAAAGTAAAAAGAAATAGGTGGAATGAAATGTAGTGATACATTTGTTGAGTGAATGTTGCCTGGTATGTAATATTAATTTATTAATCAATTCAGTAATTCAACAACCCTGCACTGAGCCCTCCTGTGGCGTGGTGCCAGGTGCCGGGACGAGACAGTGGGTCACACAGGTGAGGGTCCTGATCTCACAGAACTCTGGCTGAACAGGGAAGCAGATCACTAAATATACAATGACAAACCTCCCTTCCACATAAGGGACTCTTTCAGAAGCTTTAAGCACCAAAACTTAATATAAAATTTACAATTTAAAAACATGTATTTTAAAAGTCCTCTTTAAGCAGAAAATACCGAATGTAATTTAGCTCTCTCTCAGTGGCTCAGCGTCATCACTGTGAATAAAGAATCGTTGAGCCTTGGTGTGGAAAGGGCCCTAGAGACAAGTTAGTTCAAGCCACTGCTTGTGGGACAGTGTGAGACAGAGGTGACTTCAGGGCCATAGAAATGGGTGGACCTACTCACCTTTGTTGACTAAAGGACCCCGGGCTTCTCTGCTGTAATGGTGTCTTGTGTCTCTCTCCCCTCTCTCTCAGGCTGCCAGATGCTTCCTCTCTACTGCAGGGCTCCTGCCTCTGACAGTTCCCAACTGCCTCCTAAGGTGCTGCTTCTAATATATTGCAGACTAAAAAAAGAAAAGAAAGAAGCCTGCTTATTAGAGTTGTATGTAAAGTAAGAGTCAATGGGTTCTAAGCGAGGGACTTCCCCAGGAGTAAGGAATGTGTGTAGTGTCAGTGAGTGCGGCTGCTCAGAAGTGTCTTGTGCTTATTCCTGGCTGGTCTCAGGATATTTATTCTCAGGTTGGAGGGTAAGTGAGGCATTGTTATAAATACATAAGAGGCTTATTAATGGCCGGGCATGCACGGACTAATTGCTTCCTCCTGTTTACATATAATCAATCACTTCCACCGTTTGGAGCCACTGGCAAGCAGCAGGGTGAAATGGAAACATGATGAGATGGGACGGGCCTCAAAGCTCTGGCTGCCCTGTCATCCTTCATGCTCAAGTCTTTCCTGCCCTGAAAAAACCAAACCAAACCATCCCCTTCTCCCTGTCTCCCCTTGCCTACTGCCTTCTCCCTTTCTCCTCCCCTTCTCAGCAGGCTTCTTGAAGGAATCCATTTCTTTCTCTTTTGGTCTCTCCTTGTCCATTATCACCTCCACTGACCCCCAAACACCACCATCCCCAGACCCCACCTCATGACTCTCTGTCCCATGCCGGGTCCTCTTTCAACACCACCATCCCCTCAGCTCTACGAGTTAGGGACCTGAATGAACTTGGTCTCTGTTCCCCCTTCTCCATCAGCTGTGTGTCTGGGACATCCCAAGTCCTTTGATTTTTACCACCAAAATAGACCTTGAATCCCTCCACCCCTCACCGCTGCCACCAGCCTGGTCTGAGTTCCCGTCACCTCTCACCAGGGCAGCGGCGCGGGCCATTCACCGGCCTCCGTGTGCATAGTTTTGTGCTCCTCCGTCACGCACAGCACTGTGGCCAGAAAGGCTGTTCAGTCCAAAAGATCGTGGTCGGCCCCTGCCCCGTGCCCTCCCCTCCCCTGATTCCCAGAGCCTCCCTCTGCTCTCCCTCTGGATAAAGATCCAAATCCTTACCACGTTGCCCTGTCCAGGTGGCATGGACGCTGCTGCCTCTCCATTCACTACCCCCTCCCTCCCTGCACGCTTGCGAGCCCCACCTTCACCCCGTGATTCCTTGCCTCACACCTGGGTCACGCCTTCCTATGAGAGCAGGGACGGCCTCTGCTTTTGCTGGGCTTCCTCAACATCTGCCTGCGGGCGGCACCCCCATGAGGACTTTGGCCTTGGTCCTGGCTCCCTTGGAGGCCTGGCCCAGACTTACAACCAGGGCTGGATCCCCTTTGCCATGACCTGCCTGTGAGACTCTAGGCAAACCTCGTTCCCTTCGGAGGCGCTGCCCAGTGCGGGGGAAGGCCTCTGGGGCTCTCAGCATCTAGGATACCAGGGCAGAATAGCCACTGTTTTTATTAACCTTAATAACAGCCCCTCTGACGGAGCTTCTGTTATCTACACTCTATACATGAGGAGAATCGGGTTGGGGTGGGTGACACGATTTGTTCAAGGTGTCACAGCTACTAAAGTGGCTGGCTCCGCATTCAAACTCAGATCCCTGGTTCCAGAGCCCATGAGCATGGTCAGGGGGCAGCTGGGAGCAGGGAGAGCGCTGAGTGCTCAGATGAGCGGAATGCCTGGGACTCCAGGTTGCTCAGCGGCGAGGGCGGGAAGGAAGGAGCAGGCGCCACAGTGGGCTGTGATTGGCAAGTTAGCCGGAGCAGGTGCCACAGTGGGCTGTGATTGGCAGGTTAGCCGGAGCAGGTGCCACAGTGGGCTGTGATTGGCAGGTTAGCCGGTGGCGGTGCTGACCTTCCCTGAGCCCTCAGACTCGTGGTGTGATTGTGGGGGAGGTGAAGGAGCTCCTGTCCCCGAGAAGAGACCACAGCTGGGCAACCACAGGGGACGGGCAGGGAGGTTTTGCCAAGTCTGGGGGCTCCGGGGACTCACTTGCCCCTGGCTGGATTCTAGGGCGTGGACGTGACCTCTCAGCTTGGCCGTGGGATAGAGCAGGGCCCTCCCTCTGCAGTGTCAGGGTGCCTGTGCTTCCGGGCAGCAGTTGGTGGAAAACCTCTAGATTTTGGGGGGAGGCAGCAAAGAGCTTGGGCTCCGGAATCAGACCTGGTTCAAATCCCAGGCCTGACCCTCCCTGTGTGCTGTGTGTCTTTGGGAGGTCACTTCACTTTATTGAGCCTCAGGTCCTGATCTGTAAAACGGGGACACCACCAGCTGCTCTTGAGGGTCATGACAATTAAAAGGGTGTTTGGCACACTGTCGGTCCTCGTGCCTCACAGCCCTGTGCCCACTTCTCCTGGCCCGGCCCCCAAGACCTTCCTCAAGGGGCAGGAGGAATCAGGCTGTGACGTGTTATCACAAAGAAGAGCATTAATATCCCTGATATTAAAAATACCCTTATCATCTTTCTGTCTCGTTGGGAGGAGATGAGCCCGTGTCAGCATTCTGACAGATGGGGGAGCAGCTCTCTGTGTTTGCCAGGGAGAGACAGACAGACAGAAAAAGAGGGAGGGAGGGAGACACAGAGTGTGTGTGTGTGTGTGTGTGTGTGTGTATAAGAGAGGGAGTGCCTGGGGGACAGTGATTTGCTGGAGGGCTGGGGCTGAGTGGGTGTGAGTGTACGGGTGGGTGTGTGGGTGGTGATGGCACCTCTCAGAGCAGGGGAATAGTTTGAGGAGGGTGACTTGGTAATACCTAATATCGAATGTATTGAAATGCTAAGCAGATCTACAGATCTGTGTCTGATTTTCATTAGAACTGCAGAGGCAGAGGGTGTGATAGGAGAGGCAGCGGCTTCATCACTGTGTGGAAGGTCTGATTGCAGGAGCCCGAGTAACACCGAGGCCACCCCCACTTGAACCACTGCTGCCACCTTCCCAGCAGCCACCACCACGGCCATCATCATTGGGCTGTGCTGGGTGCTGGGTATGGAGGATATGTCCACCTCCCTTTAGGAACTGCTAGTTTGATGGTATAGACAGACCTGGAATAGATCATTTCGTGGCAGTGGGGTGGGAACACCCACAAACTACTAAAGGGTCAAAAGGAAAGAGAGCTAAACAGGGTGGTGATGGTGTGCATGGGGAGGGGGAGGAGAGTAGCCATGAGCCCAGAGAAGGCAGGTGATTTTCCCCAAGGTCACACAGCCAGCAGCAAATCTGGGACCAGAACCCAATCTCCTGTCCCCTCATCCATTGCTGTGGTCCCTACATGAGACCATCTCACCACAGAGCAGCCAGAACATGGAGAGGGTGACAGGTTCTGGGCTTGTTCACATGTCAGCCTTGGGGAGAGGTGGGTGGGTGGGGGTGTCTGTGTCTTGCTCCCCAGCAGGGCAGGGGGGAATAAGGAGCTGGAAGGGGCAGTCATTTTTGAGGTGCCCCCTGTGGGCTGGATGCTTCGCGATTCCCCTCTCCAGAAACCCTCAGGGGTATCATACCACTTACATGAGGCTCCCGAGAGACTCAGATGGGCAAGCCGTCCAAGGTCACCGACCAAGAAGCAGCCAAACTGAGAAGTGAACCCAAGGATACCTGACTCTCAAACTGTGCATGTCTCCTTCAGCCAGACAACTCCCTGAGGTGGGTTTCTTGGAGAGGAGATAAGTGCAGCCCGGAAGCTGGCGACCCATCAGTGGCTCAGGGTCACCTAGAAGGAGCTCCCAAGAGTCCAGTTTAATATAGAATTGTTCCAAATGCAGATTTATTTCCTGGGATTCCAGTGGAAGAGGAACTGAGAGCCCAGGGCTGCTGGGCAGGGCTGTTTGAATTCCGGCCAAGCTGTTCCAGCCTGGGCCAAGGTCATTTGTTGGGGAAAGACAGGCAGCTGCTCAGCCCTGCACGCCCCGCCCTCCTTGCTCTGAGCTGGGAGCTGAAGGACAGTATTCCTGGTGAAAGCAGATTACCAGCCAGCCCCCTGGGTGGGACAGCACCGTGGTGACAGGTCCATCAGGCCCTCGCCTCTGCCTCTCCGAGGGGATGTGTTCCTGGGGCTGCTGGTGACAGGCCCAGGGCTGTGGAGGGAGTGCTGATGAGGTGGAGACAGCCTGGCCCCAGCCTGAAGGTAGCAGTGGGCGGGGGCTCAGCCTCTTAGCTGCCTCCCTTGAGAAGCCCAAGGAATCGCCCAGTCACCGCCCTGATCCAGCTCTGGACCACCCACTGAATCTACCCCCTCTTTAACTCCATCACTTCCCTTTTTCCTGGCCACAGCCTCCTTGGGGTGGGGGTGGGGGTCTCTCTGCCTCCAGTGGCCCACCTCCAATCCTGTGTCTACCCACAGCCAGGGTAATCTTTCTAGAGCGTGGCAATCCCCTGTTTATCTCCTGCAGCCACCCCACTGTGCAAAGAGAAAGTCCAGCTCCTTGGCCTGAGAAGCGAAGCCCTTCATCGCCTAGCTTCTGCTTCTCCCTGTGGTTACATCTTGTGCTCCGGGCCTTTGCACGTGCTATTCCTTCCTCCTGGAACCCTCCCCTCACCCTGCCACTTCCCCACAGTGGGGACCTAACTTCTATGTCTCCCACGGGTCTCAGCTTGGACATCACCTCCTCCTTGAAGCCCTGCAGTCTGGGCTGGGTGCCCCCCAAGGCCCCCAGCACTTACCTTTGCTCATCTTCCTCTTCCTCACAGCTCCCTGTGATAGGCTCTCAAGGTACGTGGGGCGTGTGCTGAGCGTTGGGCCCACGTTGCCTCATTCCATGCAGGCGAGGACCCGTGTGGTAAATGCCTGTTTGTCCATCTCACCCACCAAACTGGGGATGCTTCACGGTTACTCACTTTATAAAGGAGGAGTGATGTGCTCAGGGCATCGGCAGGTAAGTGGCTGGTGTGAGCCCAGACTTCAGGGATCTCACCACCCACACTCCATCCTACACCCCACCTTCGATATCTCGGCTTCTGGGGGCTGCTCTGGGTTCTGGCTGGATGCCAGCCCTGGTCAGTCAGACGGTAGCTGGGGCCAGCCCTCCCTGCAGCCCTGGGCCTCAGGGCCCCTGACGGTTCTGAGCAGCTTCCCAATGGGGGCACAGAGGGGCTGCTCCTCCCAGTGGGGCCATGAATTCACTGCCCTCTCTGACTCTTCCAGCCCCCTTTCTGCAGCCCCTGGGCTGACTCCTGGAGTTCCTGACTTACCCCAGTCATGACTTCCTGGCTTCTCGATCTCACCTCCTGCTTGTCCCCAGGTCCCCATCTCCGTACTGCAGATCAGCCTCTTGGCCCCACCACTGTCTCCAGCTTGCTGGCTCCATATGGTGCTTGGGGACCCTGGACCCCGCCCGAGGCGGTGCCCCAGCCCTCAGTCTGGGCTTGGGCTTCTTCTATCAGCCTGTCCCCTTACCAGAGCTTTGAACCCCAACGTAGGAGCTCAGGACTCTGGCCCCACATCCTCTCGCCACCACCACCCGAGGGGCTGGGGGCTGGGGATGATGAAGTTGTCTCCAAAGAAGGAAGCTAAAGATGTAAACGAGCCCGTGAAATCTCCGATGACAGGCGTGACCACTGTGGCTCCAGCCATTAAACACGGAGCTTTAACGGCCCCTGAAATACACCTGGGGCGCTTGTCAGCAGCTTCTGCTCATCACACGTTCACATGCGAGCCATGCACACGCCTGCCAACGCGTGCACGCACACCCAGGCTCAGCGAGCAGCGCAGAGGGGAGAATGGGGACCCCAGGAGATGGTTTCAGCAGTCCCCTTGGCCTAAGGACAGGGAGGCTGGGGTCCGGTGGTGGGGGCTAGGCATCCTTCGAGTCTGCATCCCTCGTGGCATTTCATATTTGCAGAGCACCCACTCATCCCCTACATCCTTCTGAAACAGCTTTGATGTGGGTCAGATGCTATTAAATATCCGCCCCTCCCCTTGTCCGCCAGCACAGCCTCAAATATGCAGCTCTGTACCTGGCACACAGCAGGCACTGGGAGATACGTGCTCACTGAATGCATTCAGCTGCATCAGCCATCAAGCAAAATTCCTGAGAACCTCGTGCTTTGTCTGAAGCCCATTTGGTCTGATTGAAAGCCCTGGCTGGGGAGTCTGGGCTCTGAGTTCCTGTGTGACCTTGGCCTCCTGCGTGGCCAAGGACTGCCCTGCTTTGGCATCAGTTTCTGTATCTGAAAGGGCTGTGGCCTACCCTGGTCACTGGAGCATCCCATGATGGTTGTCTGAATCACATGGTGAACGTTGTCAGGCCTGTGGTCCCAGCAGCCCGGCCGGGGATGGTGGCCTGGCAGCTGAGCTGGCAGCTGGGGGAGCTCAGCCTGCTGGGCACTCAGGGCTGAGCGGTTCTGTTAGGGGTGCTTCCTTTGTGGGCGTTTTTGTTCACACAGCACAAGGCACAAGGCACATAGGAGGTGCTCAGGGAAGGTTGGCTAGTCTGAACTTAACCACCAACTCCTGTAAGAGTGAATGTTCCGGAAACATTTGGGAATCTCTTCTTCTGTGTCAATTCCCCATCACGAGAGTTCTGAGTCCTGGCTCTTGCTTACCTCTCCAGCCGTGGGTCTCACCACTCCTACTTCCCTACTCCAAGCTGTAACCACGCTCTGCTTTCAGTTTCCCCAGTCTACTGTGGTCTCTCTGGCTCCCCTCTGCCAGTCCCTTGGCTGGCACACTCCTCTTCCCCTTGCCCTATCCCTTTGCCCGGTGAACTCAACTTCAAATACTTAAACTTCAGGTCTTCAAAAAAGCCTTCCCTGGTTCCCCAAGTCAGCGTTGGGTAGGGCCTCAGACTGTTTGGCCTGCTGAACTTCTGCTACCACAAGACTTATCATGGTGACACGTCCCTGCTGGGCCATGTCTCTCTTCTCCAGGCACCTGGGGCTTGAGAGGGCTGGCATGGTGTCCGGTCCAAGGCTGGGTCCCACACACTGTGAGCGTCGACAGACTTGCTGAATGAACACTGATCCAAGGGCAGCTCAGGGTTGGCAGCTTCTGGAATACGCTCCCGTGGCTTCCACTGGTTTCCACCTCACGATTTCAGCACCCACATGGCTGTGCAGGTACCTGGGGGACTGCCACATGTGGCCATTTCTGGGGCCAACACCCTCCACTGGGCTGCCTATCCCAAAGAGCCCAGGGCGAGCTGCTCTCATGCAGGGGGCTCCGCCCATTGTGCCACAGGCATGTCAGCTGGGACCATTCTTCTAAAATGTCAGGCACAGGGCCAGCCCGACAAATGCCAGCCATCCCCTCCAGGGCACCTTTTCCAGACACAGCAAGCCCCTCTCTCACATTCCCAGGGGCCTCAGAGCTCAATCTTCCCATCTCACTCTCAGTTGCTTTTGCCCTTTTCAGGGGTCATCTGTCACAGACAAGAAGAAACAGGGTGCCAAGCAAGGACTTTTAAAGTTCCTGAGCAGAAAACTGCCTGTGCTCACCTGGTGGGAGCTAGCTTGTAACGAGACCAAACCTCAAAGAATTACAGTGGAAAAGGTCAGAGGGGACCTCTGTGGGGAGAGGACAGGTAGCGGTGGAACACAGGTAGGCCCGGCTGGAAGGGGTGGTGACTCCAGGCAGGCAGAGGGAATGGTGATGGGCCCTCGTCTGGCAAGCCACCTCCGTCACAAAGGACTGACAGTAGGGCAGGCAGAGGGTTGGCTGGCAGATGGCCAAGGGCAGGCTCAGGACACACTCTAGACCCTGGGTTTGGGGGCCCTGTGGAGTGCTGGGAGAGAAGGACGCGGGGGACAGCCGGCGACGCGGAACTGTTAGCAAGCTGCTCGGCTTCTCTGGCCCCATTTCCTTATCTGTAAAGGGGGGTGGGGAATGCTAGTAGCTTCCCCATGGGGCTGTTCAGAGGGTGAAATGAACTGAGATAGGTACAGCTCTTAGAGCAATGCCTGATGCGTATTGGCTATAGTGACAATGATGATGGACTACACGGGTTTTTGCTATTGCTCTTGATATAGTAATGGTGATTGTTTATTGAGCAGCGCCAGTGTGCTGGCATCACTCATGCAATGACATGTACTCCTCCCACACCGTAATCCTGGCTCACAGAGGTCTCCAGGACTGAGGGCAGGGTCCCTGGTCGCACGGCTAGGGGCAGCAGAGGGTCAGCACCCCGCAGCGGAGTCCATGGAGAGCCCACAGGCAGACTGTCCCCAGGGCCTCAGGCTGTCCGCCCATCCAGACCTCCCTCCCCTGCTTCTTAGCTTGCGGTTCCCCACAGGTTCAGTTATCCTCTGGGGAGATGTGGGGAGCCCCTGGGGGCAGCTGATATGGGCCTGGTGAGGCTGGTGCTGCCCCTGTGAGCGTGCTCTGAGGGAGCCATTGGTGACAGCTGGGGGCTGGACATGTCAGAGGGAGGGGAGTGTGAGGGAGGGCCCCCCAATGCCTGCCCGAACCCTCTCTGCTCACCATCGCATTTCCAACAGGGACTTCTTTGAGAGTGATGACCAGCATGCTAGGGAACTTCAAAGATAATATTTGATGAGTTTTAGCAGCTCCAGCTAAACTCTAATTTGAATTTCAGGCGCTGGTGTGTGATTTCCTCAGTGACAGCTCCGAGGAATGCTTGGACTCGGCCGTTCTCCAGCGGGGCCTCTCTCACTGGCTGCCGCCACAGCCGCCTGCCTTCCCGAGGAGTGAAGGGAGGCTGAGGCGCTGAGGTTCCGCTGCAGCTCCGGGAGGGGAGGCATAAACAAGTGACAGGGAGAGAAGAGAGAGAGAGAGAGAGAGAGAGAGAGAGAGAGAGGAGGGGAAGGTGGCTGGAGAGAATAGGGGTGAGGTTAGGGGGCGGGGGTGGGCAGGGAGCCACAGAGACAACAGGGAAAGATAAGAAGACCCAGAGGGGAAAAGGCGAGACAGAAAGAGACAGAGACAGGATGACAGGCCAAGAGCCAGGCTGAGGGAGGGAACAAGAGAGACCAGTCAGAGAGACCACCAACAGCCAAAGACAGAGGTGGAGATAGAGACACGAGGAAGACAGTGGTAAGCAGGAAAAGACAGGTGTGTGGAGGTGGGAGGACAAAGAGAGACGGACTGGGAAAGATGGGAGAGTGAAGATACCCTGAGAAAGATGGTCATTCAGCCAACCCACATTTACTAAACACCGGCTCAGTGCCAGGCCTGGTGGGCGTGGGGCCAGGGGGTCCCAGCCAGGAGCAAGACAGGCAAGTTCCCGGGGGGTGAGGAGGGGGCCTGGGCTCAGGGCACAGGGTGGGATGCGAGTTCTGTCTCCGTCCCCATCCCCTTCCCATAGCCCGCTCCCACCTTAGCTGCTATGGCTGTCCCGGAGGTAAGGGTGGGGAGCGGTGAAGTCCTGTGTCTCCTGATCCCAGAGTCCTGCTCTGATGGTCCACCCGCTGCCCCAACCCCCAGCAACGGGGCAGTTTGCAAGCAGGAACTCTCATGCTCAACTCCAAGGCTGTGTGTGGACAGGGGGCTCATTCCCCGTGTAGCCCTCTACCACATGCACACACGCACATGCACACGCGTGCACACACACATGCACAATGGCTGGGAACAAGAGAAGAGACGGGGAGACAGAATAAAAGGGGGACCTAGGAGCAAGGAAAAGGCATTTCACCTGTCTGAGCCTCAGTTTCCTCCTCTGTAAAAACTCAGGAGCAGAATGTCATACATCTCACAGGGCTTTTGGGAGGTAAAAAGATGATTTACGTAAAGGGTTTAGCCCAGCACCTGCTACAGTTGAATCTGAGCTGAAGGGAAACACAGCCAATAAAATGGACCTGGGTTCTGGGATCTGCCCCCTCCACCCCCGCGTTTCCCTTCCTGGGGGCAGAGGAAGGCGGTGCCTTCTCCCCTCCCTCTCCTCCTTCAGCTGGCAGGGAGCAAAGCCTTACCCCGGGCTGTGTGCATCTTCAGGGCCACACAGGACTCCACCAGCCTCGGAGCAGACTCTTGATAGGCCCTGTAACTGCCATCCAGACTGGCACTCAGCCAGGTGGGCAGGGACTGGGAGAGAGAGGGTGGCCCAGGGCTCCGGGTGGGATGGGTGAGGGTAACAGGCTGGGGGCAGGACAAGAATCCCAGCCCAGCCCAGCGCATGGCTACTGAACACGTGAAATATAGATCATTTGCATTCAGATGACTTAGTGTAGAAAAATGTGAAATATCTCATTAATTTTATATTGATTGCACGTTAAGGTGAAAACAGTTTGGATGTATTGGATTAAATACAACACGTTATTACATTAATTTCACCTGTTTTTTCTTATCCTTTAAATGTCGACATTAGAACATTTAGCGTTACACATTGGCTCATATTATATTTTTATTGGACTGCACTGTTCTAGAACATCTGAGCTGGAAGCGCCGTCAGACATCCGGGAAGCTCTGTGTACAGGTGAGGAGACTGAGGCCCAGCGGGAAGGGACTGGCTTCAGGTCACACAGCCGGGAAGGAGTGTCTGGGACATGAAACCTTAGGTGTCAGGGACAGAGTTGGGAGGACAAACGCTGTCTCCTCTGGCGTTGCCTGGGTGCCTGGGCCACGAGTTCATTAGGATGGATGAGAAGGCATAATTTCTGAGAGTTCCCACAACTGTGAGGTGGGTTAGGAGTGCCAAAGGCTCCTCCCAGGGCTGTCGGAGGGTCCTGACCTCGGGCCTGAATCCCTCACCAGGGATGGAGCCGGAGAATTAATGACACCACAGCCACTGAAGGAATGTGCTCATTGAAAAAAAGCAAAAAAAAAAAAAAAAAAAAAAGCAGAGCTGAACTATGGACAGTAATGAGCAATCCTTACGCGCTTAATGAAGGGCAGAATGGAATTCTGAAACTATGACCTGCTCGGCGCCTACAGCCCTCAGGGGACCCTCGGAGAGTGCTGTGGAAGAACAAAGCCAGTATCTGAGTGACCTCGGGCCGGTCCGTGGCCTCTCTGGGTCCCAGCTTCGCCGTCTGTGGCCCAGCTGTCTGAATACAGGCTTTGGGATCAGACGAACCTGGCCACCGGCTCTGCCACTTATCAATGACCCTGAGCCAATTACTTAGCCTCTCTGGGGCCCACTTCCTCATCTGAAAAATGTACCTAACTCCTACTCAAAGGATTGTGGGGAGAATGGGTGGATGACAGGTGTGGAGGGCTTGGCTTCTGCCAGGTGCTGGAGTATCCATGCGTTCAACAAACCTTTACTGGATACCTGCACAGTCCTAGGCGCTGGGGCTCCAGCAGTGAACTCGGCAGGCCAGGTGCCCACCCTGCAGCGCTTATGGTGCAGGTGAGGAGACCACACTCGTGACGAGTGCTATGAAAAGAATTAAAGGATGGAGAGTGACCTGGGGTGATTTAGGCAGTGTGGACAGGGAAGGCTCTTGGAGACTGTGACACCTGAGCTATTATTAATAGTGGGAGAATCCGAGAATCCTAGTGTTGGGAAGTTCTACAAAGGCCACTGATCTCACAGCCCGCCACCTCCCTCCGGCCCCACCGGTGTGCCCTTGGGAGCACAGCTGGGGCTCTGACGGGGGTCCTCCCGGTGTCAGTCCCAGTCCCTCCTCCTAGCAGTTGTGTGACCTCAGTAAGTGCCTTTACTCCACAACATTTCTTCATTTGTATAATGGGCGTAACATAATGAGGCTGCGCTGGCCTCCCCGTGAGGGCCAGTAGGGCGGTCAGTCTGCCGACAGCCGACTCTGCCCCGGCTCTGTGCTGGCGAGGCTCACACACAGTCAGCTGCAGCAGCACCTAAGGTCCAAGAATGGGGAAAGGATGAGGTGCAGGAGGCACAAAGGAGGACTGCCTGAAAAAGGTGGCTTCTGAGTTGAAGCTCAAAATGGCCTCAAGCGTAAGCAGGCATTCTGGCCTGAGGGATAGCACGATCGGAGGCTCAGGGAGCAGGCAGTGCTCATCCTTCTTGGCCCAGCAGTGGGGCCAGGCAGTGTTGGGGGGCGGGGTATCAGTTTGATAACCTGTAGAGTGAAGTATGAGGCGCAGATGGCGAGCAGTGAGGCTGGGGAGGCTGGCAGAGGTCAGATCTTAGAGGGCTCCATGGGGCCCACTAAGCCATTGGGACTTCATTGCTGGGGCTGTGGGGGGTTGGAGCCAGGGCGTGACGTGGTTGGATCTTGTCCAGGGAAGATCCCTCTGACAGTTGGAAAGTCTGTGAAGACGGCCCTAACGCCCCTTGGGCCTCCCTTTCTCGGCTTGGGGCTTCCAGGGCCTCCAGCTGCCCCTGAGTCCATCCCCGCAGCATGTGCTTTGCTTGTAAATGGCACCCACAAGAGTGAGAGACGGTGGCAGCTTTCTGGACTGGGAGACGTTTGGGCTGGGCCGTGAGGATGGCCGGGGCCAAGGCCTGCAGGCAGGTTAAGTCTGGCCCTGAGTATGTGTGCTTGCTGGGGTACACATGGCCCCACGCTGGGAACCTTGACACCCTGTCACGTCCCCCTGGCAGCCTGAGCCCCCAGGAAGGTTTGTGAAACTTCTGACCAGAAAACAGGGGGCAGCCAATGGTATCAGGGGATCCTGTGTCCTCAGGCCTCCTGAGGGGTGCGTTTGATGAAATGCAACCCCCCTTCCCAAACCTGGGGTTCTAGCCTTGATCACCCAGCCCACCAGGTCTACCCTGGAAGACTCGGGGCACAGAAGTCTTCCAGGCCTTAACTCTCCCCATCAGTTCTGAGGCCACAGCCTCAACAAGGTCAGGGGTGGAGCTTCCACAGACTGCTCCTCTGATTGCTCTGTGGGCGCCAGAGTCCAGGCTCGAAGCACAGCCTTCGCCTGCAACAGCTGGAGGCCCAGGGAAGCTAACAACTCTTACTGAGTCCCTTCTCCGCCTGGCACCACATAAGGAGCTTCACGGGTATAATTTTATAATCCTAAGAGGCAAGCAAGTCCTATTATCCTCCCCATTTCATAGATAAGGAAAGTAGGGCTCAGAGAGGCTAAGCAGCTCGCCCAAAGCCAGAGCACTGGGCAGTAGAAAGGTTGACATTAGACCGTGTGCCCCTAGAGCCCTCTCAGGGCTCCAGGCTTGCTTCAGACCAGGGCCCACAGGGATGGCAGAGCCACTGTCCCCAAGCCCACTCTCCTCCTCGGGCAGCCCCTCCCCACCAGCTCTGGGAAGTTCCCCTCTTCCAGGCTTAGATGTTTTTTGTCCCCTGTCCCTGCCAGCTCCTCCCAGCTGTGCCAGTGGTGGGCACAGCCCTGCGGGCCCCAACCCCCTGCTAAGGTGAGGGGGAGGCAAGGCTGCCCCAGACAGAAATGGCCACAGGAGGCTCTCAGTGGTGCCATTCTCAGCACCTGTGCATCTTGGCCCAAAGCGGACGTTTCCGCTCCCACTTGAGGATAGGGAGTTCTCCCGACATCTCTTTCCTGAGAATGGGTGAGGAGGTATCCCTGGGGCACCCGCCTATTACTGCCTTCACTGCACACTCGCCAGCTGGCAGCCCTGTGCTGGGATCAGTCCTTACAACGCACTGTGGGGGCGGCGCCATTACAGGTGAGGAACCGAGGCTCAGGGGTAAGTCGCACAACGTGCAAGTGGAGTCAACCCAGACCCTGACTTCTCCACTCCCCGTGCCATATAAGGAATCATAGAATATTGAAGAAGGGCCCTTAGAGGTCATCTAATCCACTTTCTGGGGTGTCGCTGAAGAGACTTGTCCAAGGTCACACAGCACATGAGCCACAATGCATTTAGTTTTCCATGACTTCCATTATAAATGTGCTGGCATAGTGCCACAAATCTTGTTAGTTCTGAGATACACATTGCATTTAAGATTATGGTATGCTTTTAGAAAACTGTGTTTAATTGCTGTAAGTACTTTCTAGTCCAATAGTTGTTAGAAAGCCACATCCACAAGAAGGGGAGCCTGCCCCGCCTGCCACCAACTCTACGTGGATCGCAGCTGGCGCCCCGCGTAGCATCTTCTCAAAGACGGGGGGAGGGAGGGGGCTGCCTGGCCGCCTCCATGGCACCTTCTAATCGTAGTTTAGCTCTGGTCAGGAGCCGGAGAGACACGGGAGCAAGACATCGGCATTTTGTAGTTACCCTTCCAGCAAAAGCTGACGATCTTGGACAAACTTGTCAAGATCTGGGAGAAATTTCTCAAGGCCTTAGAGCTTCAAAGTACTCACCTGCAAAATGGGAGAACAGTAAGGTCACTGTAGGGTTAGTATCGACAGGGGGTAGAGCCCCTGGCGCAATGAATGGCATTGACAATGAGGAGGATGAGGGAGGAGGGCACAGAGCACTGATGGTACAGACCGCACGAGCATGAAGCAAGGGGTGGCCTTCATGAATGAAACCAAGAATTCTGAACCTGGCGGTGATGTGTTCCCACTCAAGTGCACTTCTCTCCTGACCCTGGGCACCAGAGGAAATGTCACAGGCTATGGAGTCTGAGAGACCTGGTTTGCATTTGGGCGCAGCCTCTTCCTATATGACCCTCATCCAAAACGATACACTTGTCCAATACGATAGGCACATGTGACTATTTAAATTAAAATTTTTAATTCTCAGTCACGTTAGCTACACTGTAAGTGCTCAAAGCCACATTTGACTAGCGGCTCCCATGTGGGCGGCTGGCACAGAATAGGCCATTTCCCTTATCACAGAGAGTCCTATTGGACGGTCGGTGCTCGACAGGTGACCTGAACGTGGAGGCGGGGCCTGCGTTGGGATGATGCCCGCGGCCTGGTCCAGGGCGGGGAGCACCTGGCCGTGCTCAGCCATCTCGGCCGTGAGGACCCTGGCTGACCCCAGGCCTTCGCTCACCCGGCCTAAGTTGTATTTTCCCCTGCAAAGTGGATGTGATGGTGGGCCAGCTACTGACTTACCGTGTGACCCAGCGATGTGGCCTCCTGGAACCTCGGTTTCTTCATTTGCAAAATAATTCATGCTCCTCCAGCCTCAGAGTGTTGCTGCCAGAGTCAAGCAAGTAAATGACTGGAAGTGCATTGAAATACAGGGACCACAGAGACACGAGGGACAACAGGCGAGGTGGGAGGGGCCTGCCTCTGGTGGTGGATGGCTGGACTGCAATGCCACTGCTCACTAGCTGAGGACCCTTAATTCCACAGAGGAGGCCGCGTCTGAATTCCTTCACTCTAAAAGGGGTAACAATGAAGAACCGACTAAACTGGCACGTTATTGTGAGGATCAATAATGTATATGAAAGTGATCTGAAAATAGCAGAGTGCCACTCAAGAGTAAGACATTCTGGGACTACCGCTCGCTATTCCAGAAGAGGGGGGCCAAGTCGGGCCAAGCATTTGCCACCTCCTCTCCGTTCTGTGCTCCCCCTGGCTCACGGGGGAGGCCTCTCTGCTCCAATGGACCAGGTCAGGGCAGAAACGGGGACACCAAATGGACGGAAACAACCTGTTCCATATTGCAGGATGGAACAGGTCACTGATTCCACTGGGGCTACATGGCCACACCTTTGGGGCACCGTCAGATCCAGGAAGTCTGCTTGCATTTGTGACCCCCTTGGGCTGGAGGATCTTCTCCCAGGCGGCTCAGAGATGCAGCAGAGAACACTTTAAGAAGCAGGGTCCCGGGCACCCACAGACCCCCGCTACTCCTGCTTTTGCTGCTCACCTTGTCATGTGCCAGACACCAGGGAAATGGGGGACAGAGATGGTCAGACCAGGCTTTGGGTTCCCTGATAACATGACCGGTATCATTTTGATTGAACACCTGCTACATGTTATTACTTATACAAGAGTCTTGGGGCCGGCCGAGTGGCGCGGCGGTTAAGCGCTGGCTTGGGAAGCCAGCGGCCCCGGTTCGGGTCCCACTTATGAGGGCCAGTGACACTGCCCTCAAAAAAATAAAATAAAATGGGATTTCCCTGCGGAATGCGGGGAAAGGCCCGCATGTTTAAAAAAAAAAAAAAAAGAGTCTTATATGCGTCACTTTTAACCTCCACCATTGCCCTAAGAGTTTTTATAACCTCCATTTTACAGACCAAAAAAAAAAAAAAAATCAAGGTAAAGAAAAGCTAACATTCCGAAAGTCACACATCTAATAAGATAGAACAGGGATCCGAACCCAGATCTCAATATAAAGTGTGCTCTGAACCACCGCATTTTATATTGTCTTCAGTTCCAATATTCTCCAATAAGACGGTTGCTGTTCCAGACATTTTTCCTTTGAGCCCAGGATTAGGGGAGAGATGGGGAGCCAGATCTTCCCAGATGCTTCTCAGAGCTGCCTGCACTGGGAAACCACCCTCGCAAACTGTGCCAGGCCCTGTGCCGGCTCCGCTGCCCCCGCGGAGCTCGGGCAGGACCAGTGGTCTCCACTCCAGGAAGATCCATGACTGAGCCGTCAAGTGCTGGCTGCGGACTGGAGAAACTGCGAGGGGCGGCCTGAGGCCACCAATAGTCTGGTCCCAAGCCAGGCAAAGGATGTGACTTGTTGCTGCCAGACACATTTCCAGCGGATAAAAGCAGAGTTTTAGGCCTGGCTGCTGTCTCAGGCAGGATGGACAGAGGGGAAGAGAAAGGCGAGAGCGGGTAGGGAGACCTGGTAGGTCCAATGACAACAGTCCAGGTGCGACAGGCCAGGCTGCTTAAGGACTGGGAAGTGTGACTCAGGAGTAAGAAAGAGATGCTTGAATATAGCGTGGTGTTTAAGAGCAAGCTCTGGATTCAGGGGGCCCGGGGTTCAAATCCCGGCTGTGATGCTCACTAGCTATATAACTCAAGTGGCTTCCTCACCTGTGACACGGGGTAGTAACCGCACAGATATTGTGGTGTTGGTGAAGTAAGAATTACATAAATTTCTTGTCCAGTGTCCTCCACGTGGTAAACACTTAATAATAGTAACTATTCGCTAGGAGAAAATTTCTAAAAATTTTAATCCCCCAATCTCATTCAAAAACAAAAAAAGAGAAACATTATTCAAAGGTACTTTCGGTCTTGCGTCTAGACTGGCATGGGTGTTTGGTACTTGCTTCTCACATATGATCCTTGCCTGGCCAACGGGTCAAAAGCCCCCTGGGAGCAGGAACCATGCACCATGTTAGCCTGATATGGCCCCAACCTCTGTCTACAGCATCTGGCATGGGACTGAGCACTTAGGCTCTCAGCGACTCTGGAACCTCAGGGCTAAAAGACACCTGATGTGCAGGCTACTTGCACGCCGGTGTGTGTGTGTGTTAACAAAAAGGATAATGCAGTTCTTGCCCTTGAAGGGGTCACAGTTTAGCGAGGGGGGATCTGAAGTCACCCTGTGACAATCTAATAATCCCATGCTCCCAAACCCACTCGCTCCGACCTGACATCGCCCTCACCCGTCATGTGTGCGTGCCCAGCTGCCCTCCCCCTCATCTTGCTTCGGTTCCCTGGGCTCACAGGCAGCTCTAGGCTGGCCTTTCTGGAAATGCCGGCTTTGGGCTGGACCCTGTGTGGGGCACAGAGGTTTCAACCTTAAATGGGATGAAAAGCTGTTCAGTCCTATGCCAGCCCCACGGGCTCTTTCCCACCCCCTGCCCATTCTTGTCAGACCCTCCTGATGGCATGTTTATGAAATCTCCCCTGGAGGGGACTGTGGGTCCCTGGACTGACCTTGTCCTGATGTGTTTGATCAGCTGTTCCTGGCATGCGCTGGGGGAACCAGTGCAAGAAGTGCTGGCAGGAGCGGTGTTTTATTGCAGCAGCTGGGAGCTCCGGCCAGGCCGGCTGCTATAGCATTCTGCTTATCTCTCCTTGGAGGACAAAGAAAGGATGATGCTCTGATAGACCAGCCCACAGGTAACTTGGGGAACAGCCTTGCTGACAGGGGTGACATGCAGAAGTTGGGTTCTCCCTGGGCGGTCATGAGGGCGAGTGAGAGGAACTCTGCTTGGTCCCGGCCGAGCAGCGACATCTACTAAGCATCAGACCCTGCTGTCTGGTGCCAAATAAGCAGAGGTGCAGATGTCTTAGTGGACACAAGCCCTGTGATCTCGTAGCACTAGGTGACAGGGCAGGAGACGGAACAGACGCCCAAGGAGAAAATGAGCTGCTTTCTATGCCCATGTCCCAGAGCCTCTCTTTTCAGTGAAGCCTTGAGTTGTTTCCCAACGAAGGGTGATGACGCTTGGTCTAGGGCAGGGGTCGGCAAACTGTGGCTCGCGAGCCACATGTGGCTCTTTGGGTACGTTTCATCTCAAAACTTTGCCGACCCCTGGAAGGGCCAATCCTCTCTCTCACAATTTAAAAATTATTCGAGAGCCATATTTTTACAAATAAGGAAAATTTAAAGTAATATTATAAATGAAACTATGATAGCTTTATTTTCATTTTCCATTTTACTTCAGAGCCACATGTATGTACCCAAAGAGCCGCATGTGGCTTGCGAGCCGCAGTTTGCCAACCCCTGGAGGATCTTCTGTCTCAAAAGTTTGCCGACCCCTGCTCTAGGGCAAGCTCTTTTCCCCCACCAAACGTATCCCTGAGCACAAGCTCATGGAAGGTTAAGATGAACAATGAGTACAAAAGCTCAAGAGGCAAGGCGTGACGGCCAGAAGTCACTACAGGGTCCCACTGGCTGTGTTCCCACCTGACAGTCTGTGTCTTTACTCAGACATGGCCCCTTGGCTCTGGTGCTATGGGGCTCCCCTGCTCCAACCCCTTCCGATCCCCACTCGCTATGGTCTGGGACAGAGGCTCGGGGTTCCTGTGGTGCAGCCCAGAGGGAAATCTTGCCTTGTTCCTGGACACCCCTGCACTCCATGCCAGGCTATTAGATCTTAGAAATACGTTAGGCGCCGTCCTTGCCTGCCCTTCTCTGCCCTCTTCTCCCAGCCTCTTGTATTTGAAACATTAACAGACATCCTTTAAGGAGCACCCATACTCTGCTAGGCATTGCACACGTTACCTTTCCTCCTCACAATCACTGTTAGGGACAGATAGCCCAAGGTCACCGTCCCGTCAGGGAAGCGAGTCCGTGTCCTTTGCTGTGGCTGCTTGGCCTCTTCCAGCCAGGCCCCGGCCCAGGCCTGAGGTACCTGCATCACCAGGGGATGGCTCGGCCCACTGCCTCCCTGCTCAGTCACACCTGGCCCACAGCAGCACTCCGCCTCTGTGCAGGTCCACCTTCATGGCGGGAGCCCAGCTGTGCTGCAGGCACCCCCAGAGGCCCGGACGCTCTCAGGACGACTGTTCTACATGCAACAGCTCAGCCCTCTCACCCAAGACGCTGTGCAGCAGACGGCCATCCTTCATGAGGTTCTGTGGGCACTGGGCAAGGGTCTATTCAGGGGACTCCAGGACTGTCCCGGGAGAAGTTGGCCCAGAGCGCCCTCTCGGCCGCCTGCCTCCCCCGGCCTCAGCGCTGACCTGAGCGGAGCTGGCTATAGGAGCTGACGCCTCCCCTCGCCTTACCCGCTGGCTTCTTACTGCAGAAATTAGGTGCCGCCGATCTATGTGTCGGCCTCGTTTCCTTGTTGGCTGCCAGCAGCACTGACATTTTCAGCTGCTCATCACAAAAAGTTTCTGCTTATTTTATAGTTATCTGCTCAGCACTTGATGCTCTGGGGGCAGCTGAGGTTTAGGAGATAATGAAAAGTGGTGGTTGTTATAGGGTTCCCTAAGGATTCAGAGAGATCAGAAGAGGGACACGCACAGGTGCAGGAACAGACCTGCCCCTCAGTGCTGGAAATCGCAGGGCTCACCTGTGTGTGAAGGACTATTAACAACAACTAAAAGTTGCACCACTAAATTCACTAAATCCAGGCTTTGAATTCGTACTATAATTCTGTGGGGTAAATACAGTAATTTCCCCCGTTTACAGATGGGAGCCGGAGGAGGGAGCTCAGAGAGGATAAGTATGTCACCCAAGGTCAGTCAGCAAATGGCATCGCTGGGGTATGCTCAGGTCCCACACCAAAACCTGTCTCTGAAACACCGCACCACACTTGCACTCTGGGAAAGGGGGTTTAGGGAGCAGACGCCAACGACAGGAGATGCCCCCCATCTAACATAGCCTGAAGGTACACAATAACCCCCAGGAAACCAGGCCTATCAAGCCTGTTTGACAGCTGCCCAGAACCAGAGAAAGCTGGTCTATATCATCATAGCCATTTGAAACTCACGCAGCATCATTTTTTTCAAAGTATGTATTTTATTTATATAGAATAGTGCAAGGTGAACACAAATAATGGTTTGTAATCCAATTTATACAGCATCGTGTGCTGGCTGCTGTCCTGACCATAGGTGGTACCAGGTGGGGATGGCCTTGGTACCGGCAACGATGAACACTGGTGTGAGTTGGAAGTGATCTAAATTAAACTAGCCCAGGAGATACGTTTTCTCCATAGCATAATCCCCAAAGCACAGACAGCCTCTCTTCGTTATAGGCCAAGTCACAGGTATAGCAAGTTTCTGAGTTCTGGCTGTGCTTCTGGGCTTCCGGTCCAAGTCCTACCGGCACCAAGGTTTTCCATGGCAACAAACAGATCAGCTCACCCACACTCCCTTCAGCACCATGTCTTCCTTTCCTCCCATATTCTCCCTACCTCCCCGTGTCCCTGGAATACCCTGGGCCAAGCGGGGCAGGGCTGGGCTGCTGAATTCTTCCTTTGGGAGGACTAAGACATGCCAGCACTTTTTCCATCACTGTCCAACTTGGCAGCTTCCATTTAATGGCAATATTGCTAGTAAGAACCATTCAATGTAAGGTGAGCAGTTTCTTCCATCCCTTAGTCAATCCATAGATCTCAGGCACGAGAGATTTAAAGGCACATCCCTCCCATCTCAATAATATGTCATCAGCCTCTGATGACTGCAACATTCACCAGGGTGAGAAACTCTTAGGCCCCGTTTCAGCTCCTCGAGGCTGTGAGTATTCCTGGTTTAGACACAAGTAGGCAGGGACCTCGTCCCCCAATCACCCCTGACAGACTGGACCTCATTTCAACCACCAGCTGACTCAGAGCTCCTCCTGGGGGAGGAGGACAATGTGTGTTCTGGGGTCAGTGGGAGGGGAGTCACAACGCTTCCTCGGAGAGGACTGGAGTCACCAGGGAACCCAGGAGACACCCTGAGACCGTGGTACACATGTGGTACGTTTTCCAAACATAAAACTTCTGAGACAGGACACGGGCTTTATAAGCCAACAAGTCAAGACCTCTGTCTCTGCCCCGTTGCTGCCCTCTGGCCCCAGGTTCTGGGACAGTCCCATCTTTCTTCAGCAATGCTGACTCTTGAATCACCTATCTGCTGTCTCCCTTACCTGGGGTGGGGAAGTCCTGTTCCATAAGTGACCCCCCATTATTCCCACAGAACTAGACCCCAGCCTGGCATCTGCCTGCCTTTCCCTCCTCAGCAGCTGTTTCATGAGCTCTGCGAGCAAAGGAGGTTTGGGGTCCCACTGAAAGGAGTCAAGAATCCCAAGAAGCCCACAGGCCCTTCCATTCCCTGGCAACGCCCGGGTCTCAGCCTGGAGGCCAGGGGAACAGCACTGCCCTAAATAAGCACGTGATATGGGCGAAGGAGGCCATGTCCCGTGGCAGCAAGGCAGAGGGTCTCCTGGGCAGAAGTGAGAGAAAAGACTAACATGGCCATGTAGAGCTAGAGAAAGTCTTCCTACAGTAAAACGCACATCTGGCCGTCTCTGGGGAGGGATGCTGTCAAATCACTGCGAAGGCAGCATCTTGCAAAGGTCTACTCCGAGTAAAGGCTGAACTCGGGATGGACCTTTCCTCATTCCTGACTAGCACGGGCCGAGTCTGCGCCTCCCGATGTGTGTGTCAGGGGGTAAGAACCACCTCGCAGAAAGTCCAGCTTCTGCAGAGCTGCTCGTCTGGTGATTCTGAAGAAAAAGTGAGTCCTGTCACAATCTAGATCAGTCAGAAACCTCAGAAAGGGTTTCTCAGTACTTGAAAGGATCTGAAACTTGGGTTTAAAGAGCTTTCTTTATTCGGAAGACTTTTTTTAAAAAGAAAAATCACTTTCCCCTACAGACCCTCGGCAATTAATTTGTTATTTCTTTTGTTTTTAGGCTGGAAGAAGTTCTGAGGACACTGCAGTTCCCGACCACGGCCCATGGCTGGTGAGGCGCTGCCTCCGTATCCGCTGGGCTTGGCCTCCAGGCCCGGTAAGCACAGGCCACGCAGCTCTTTCAGTGGGTTTTATCTGGTGTCAAGGGGAGATGCAGGCCATTTTACCACTTGCAGATCAAGAGCTTTCCTGGTCTGACATCACAGGGCCAAAAACCTTCAGGCTTAGACAGCCTTGGCAAAGCCCTGAGGGCTTCACGTGGAGGCAAAGTCTTTAAGGTTTGAGCACCATCTTCTGGTCAGTTTTTGGCTTTTGATGCCCGACTTGCCTTTGAAAACTTCATTTACTTCAGAATGAAGATCCCAGAGCTAACTGGCTCAAGCGATTTGCATATTAAAATGAGGACACACGGAAGGTGGAAGCAGCCGCCTGGGTGAGCTGGCCCAAACCAGAACTCATTGCCTGCACAAAACTGGAGGGCCAGCCATACTGGTCAGTGTTAAGGGTCCACCTTCTGCCCTTCCAGCAGTGCATGGTGGCAATAAAAGTTCCAACCATGACCAAAATCAACCCTTCTCTCCTGCTTGTACCTGCGGATGTGAAATGTGCTTGGAAAGAACGGGTGAGCTAGTCTTCTGGTAGCTGATAGCTTGAGACCCAGGGATCTAATTGGAGACCACCCTCCACAGGGGGTTAGGCCACACAGGGTGGCAGGGAGCCCTGCCTGTGTGTAAACACGGCACTTGCAGACCTCAATCTTCTGGCTTCGAAGAGGGGAAGATAAATGCTAGTCATTCCCTCCAGACGGTGGGAACCTACATCCATCTAATTGCACTTCATAATGGCTTCCATAAACCATTAATTATCAGATTACATGTTAGGAATTGAAGATAAAAAAAAGCTCTGTGAAATTCAGACTCCAAAGGATCACTAACCTGCAGTAGCAGTGACGGCCTGGGAGAGCTCTCCCACTCACAGGGCAGAGACCGTGGCAGGGGGCAGAGCCAGGGGGTGTGGTGGGCACCCCTCCAGCTGGCGCAGGTTCCTTAGCTGTATTACATGCTCTGGAGGGAGGGGCAAGGCCTCCAGGTCAGGTAGATGCTGCAGCCTTCGACGCAGGTGAGGTGAAGGGGTGAGGATACCGTGGATGGGCTGCAGGAGTCAGTTTCAGGTACGACCACCAGGAAGAATGTCCTGGAACGGCAGAGGCTGTGTCTACAGCTGGATGGCCTCACGCTGAACACTCCGGCAGAAACTCTGCAAAGAATTCATTTTCGGAAGGGCTGACTGTACTGATGGGGGACTCTGCATGGAAATGAGGCCTTCCTTCCTGGTTAACGCGCTGCTCCCTGTCCTATTGCCACCACGAGGAGGCTGGTGACCGATGTAGCTGGGAGGATCATAGAAGTGGGGAAGGGGCCCAGTGCGCTCAAGGCTGGGGGTCCTTAGGTGGTCTGCAGATGCTTTTCTCTCATTTTTAAATGGCCAGAAGGCACTGGCAGTGTTTGCAGCCCCACTCTGTGGGCCACGGGTCCCACTTCTGCCATTCTGCACACTGAGGGCTGCTGGCACATCGCACCTCTGGTTACCCTGGTCATCAGCTTCTATCCACTGTCTTTCAGACTTTCTAGAAGCTATCCTCCACTTGAGGATGGACAGTGTCATGGAGGCCACAGCAGCAGGCCTGAGGGGCAAGAGGCCTGCCTGCTATGGAGGGCAGTGGTGTCGGTGTCGATGATTCTGACATTGTTGGTTCTGTGACAACGATGACACCACTTTTGTTTTCCAGGTGAGACCATGTTGGCTGGTGCCAGGTGATGATGCTCACCACGAGGAAGAGCCAGGGTGGGGGGCAAAGGGCAAGCTGTGCAGCGTTCCCTCTGCAAACACAGGACCCTCCAAGGACGGGCACTCCTCATTTGGCCTCGCCACAGATCAGGGTCACGGTGCCGTCCAGCAGGTCCTCCACGGTCACCGCCACTAGCTCAGAGCTGGTCTGAGTTGTCTGCGAATCGGGCAACGTCACGAACACCTGTGAACCCGCGAGCTGAGTCTCCTCCAAAGTGATCACCTGCTCGGTCGGGACTGCCGGCTCCGGGCTTTGGATTACCTGAAAGGGAAAGGCCGGGGGCTGCTCGCAGTGCCCACAGTTAGCGCCCCCAAGTTTACATGCTTTTCATCTCATGCTGTAATGACGATATTTATGTTTTCACCTGAGGAGAGCAATTACATGTGCCTAATGGGAAGAGGCAAAGCTAACGCACCGGTGATGCAAAAGGGAAGGCAGGCAAACCATGTAAATAATTCTGTGTGTGAAATTGCTATAATTTAGCTCAGTATGCCATCTCGGGGTGCCTGGGCTCTATGATTACACACACCAGTGAACGCTGGTTCTGTTTCTCACACTGGCTTCTCCTGTCTCAACGATTACACTGCCGAGGTAAGTGCCATGTGAAAGGAGTGCCACTGAGGGCAGTGATTCTCCGGCATGAACCATGGAAACTGGAATGATTTACCAGAAGCCTCACCTTGCCCAAGGTGGTGTCTCTGGGCCTCCATCAGACTAAGAGCCTTCCTCGGCGGTCACATGGCTGCAGAGCCAGAGACTACAGGAGGGCGAGCAGGTGGACGAAATGTGACTTCTGTCAAATCACTCATCTGGCTCACCAGGCTGGCAAGGCAGGCACCTCCACCCTCCTCCATGGGCCACACATACCCCTCCAAACCTGCACCATCTCCCATCTCAGGGAGAATTAATCTATGGTTAAATACACCCCGTTTCTGCCTGACCCTCAAGGTTGATGCTTCTGACCTATGGAGCTCAGGACAGCTTGACATCCCCTATGATTTTCAAACCAGGCTGCTTGCGGGGGGCACAGGCCTCCTACCGTGTTTCCCCGAAAATAAGACTAAACTGGAACATAAGCCCTAGCATGATTTTTCAGGATGCTCGTAATATTAGCCCGACCCCAAACATATGCCCCAGTTAAGATTGCCATCTAGACATGACTGTTTGAATAATGTAGATTTTTGTACATGAATAAATGAATAAATGTAGATTGTTGGAGCAAAAATTAATATAAGACCCGGTCTTATTTTCGGAGAAACACGGTAGCTCTTGAGAGCTGACCAGGAATGGGGAGCAGGGCACTCAACACGAGTGGGCAAAAGCAGGGAGGCCATCTCTACTACCGCTCTGTGCTGGGAGTGAAAAGACCCGCTGAGACATTCAATCAAAACTCATCTACGACAGCCGTTTTCAAAGTGTTTTCTCTTTCTTTTTCCTTTTAGCAATGGAATCTTCTTCCTCCCAAAGGACGTCTTACGAAGAATCCTAGTGTATGAAAAAGCTAAAAACAGAGCTTTGGTTCTGGTTGATATGGTGGTGGGAGAATCACAGAGGCTGCCCGCCTGACTTGCCCTCTGCTCCCCAGAGGCCAGAGAACGTGGCTTATGAATGACCAACTGCTCCAGGAGGCTGGACAGGAGGACGTGCAAGCAGTTTGCAGTTCCTCTTCATCCACCCACAAATTCCTGCCAATCAATAGAAGGGAGTCGCTTTCCCTGTTCTGTCCCCGTCTGCAGTAAAACAGAACCAGGGCCTGGAGCAAGCTGAGCCTTGAAACATCAGGAGAGGTGGCTTTCCGCCCCAGTAAAGGCGAGAGGCCCGACATGTCCACTGTGTCCTGCACCCAGCCCGGGGGAACAATCACAGTGTTTCCATGAAAGTGTTCCCCCTTCTCTGAGGTGTCCCACAACTCTGAGCACACCCCATGGAGTTTCACAGAAGGCGGGCGAGTGTGTGCACTGGGAAGAGAAGCCAAGGTCATTTAGCTTCTAGCAATTCCTGATCTAGGCCCCCACGACCTAGGGGCCGTCTCACGCGAACAATTTTCTGTTGTTTGGTAAGAGGTCTGGGGACTCTCACAGGTCCTCTTGGTGGCGAATCATTGCTTACAGACCCTCTGAGAGCCCCGGTCAGGGAGGCTGGGTGTTGTGACAGAGTCGCCTCAGAGAAGCCTTAGGAACCCCATGTTAGCACCCTCCTGGCTGCCAGCCCCGGAGTCACCTGTACCACCTGCGAGGCTGCTGCTTGGGTTTCGGTGCCCGTCACCTTTGGGTGTTCAGATTCCAAGTGACACTCAAGCTGAGCCTGGGAGGTGAAGAGCTCCCCACAGAGCTCACAGGGGAAGGTGGTCTCCGACTGCTTGAAGTGCTCTGTGGTGACGTGATGCTGCAGGGCGCCAGGGAAGCGGAAAGTAGCTGCACAGTACAGGCATCTGAAGGGCTGCGACCCTGGAGGGTGGGAGACAGAAGGGATGGGATGAGGGTGGAATAACTGGGGGAGAGGAGGGGAAGGGGAGGAGGAGAGGAAGGGAAGGGGAGAAGGAGAGGAAGAAGCAGCGAGGACCGAGGCGCAAAGGCAGATCCAGGTTCTGCAGGACCTGAAGCTTCCCTGCAGCCATAGTGTCAGGGGCCCTGGATTCAGGCCGAACCTGCCTCTGCTGAAGCCGTGATTCACGCAACTGTAGATACTGATGCTGACGACACTGCACTGCATCAATTCTAAGAAGCACACTTTAACATCTATGGACTCAGTGGCATCTTCCGACTGCTATGGTCTAGGTGGCACCCGGCTGTCACTGTCAATGACTGTGCATGTATGAGCATTGAAACCTGATGAAGTCCTACAGATCAAGACCTGCGCAGTGTGTGTCCATGACTTGGAAGGAAAGCCCTAAGACAGGAGGGGCGCATGTCTTTAATTCACAGAAACCCAAAGGCTGAGGAGAGAGGAGGCGTGGGGGTGGATGTTCAGAATGTTTGGACATTCCCACAGCAGGAACCTTAAGTAGACCAGTTTCCCATGGTGCTCAGGAGACCCAAACCAGTGGCTTCACTATGTGCCCCATTGCCAGTACTCCTGAGGGCAGAGTACAACAGCATGGGGAATAACACGCACGTCCACAATCCGAATCAAAAGCTACTCTGAGGAGGAGCAGAAACAATGACAATCGCAGGTAATGATTTAGGGGTGCTCAGGGGTGCCAGGCGCTATGTATTTTCTATTGACATATTCAATTCTCACAGTTACCTGATGAGGTAAAACTACAACTGTCCCCACTTTATAGATGAGGAAACTGAGGCACAAGTTAGTTAAGTGGCTTAGCCTGGGTTGCACAGCTGTGAACAAGGGCGATGAGACCCGCCCCCCTCCCGCCCCTCGCCCCCCAGCAGAGCAGCTCCGGGCACTGACCTGAATGCTGGCACTTGATGTGAACCTGTAGCAAAGCTGGCGTGGGGAAGAGCTCCTTACACTGGTCACATTCATGGAACTTCATATCTGCAAAGCACATGAGGAAAGAACAAAAGGATGGCTCTTTAAGGCTGGAGTGTGACAGGGTTGGGGGCAGGGTGAAGGCTACCGCTTAGCAAGCATCTACCATGTGCCAGGAACTGTACACCTCTGACACAGAAGTGCAACCTAGTGGGAGAGCCCAGAGCTGGATCCAGACGGCCTGAATGCACACAGCGTTGCTGGGAGAATTAAACGACAGAACACAGAGTGCTCAGCGTGGCGCCCTACACACAGGAAATGCTTCCTAACTGCTGGCTGTTGTGATTATCCCCAAACTTACCTGGAGGGTAGGTATTAAGACCAGCCATTCTGAAGAGAAGGAAACAGGCTGAGAAAAGATAAGTCACTTGCCAGGGTGATGCAACTCATCAGTTGGGATTTCCGCCCAGGCCTGTCTGCCACCAAAGCTGCCACCCTTCCCAGGAGTTGTGACTGATCATCACTCAGGGGCTGACAGGACCTTACAGTGCCCTAGAACCACTGTCACTCAAGCTCCTGGTACTGGACCGGTGTGGCATCCTTCAGGTGTGCTGGGGCAGAACAAAGGGAATAACCAGAGCACGCCGCCCTCTGGCACTGGAAGCTGGGATTTGGAGACAGGACCCAGGATGCGGTGTCACCACGCCACTGCATCAGCTCACACTCCCTGCTTGTGGCACCCCAACTTTACCTGCGTGCTCCGCTTTTATGTGCTTCTTGTGTTCAATGGTGTTAGAAAAGGTTTTATCGCAGGAGCTGCACTGGAGTGACGAAAACTTAGAAGATCGATGGTTCTGAGCAGCGAACACATCAGGGTGGTGGGTCCGATTATGGTACCACAAACCAGACAATTGCTGCAAGGAATTTGGCAAGTGTTAGGTCTTAGAATGTTCCAGCAAGCTTGAGAGCTCACAAGGCCCTCGTACGAGAGAGAAACATTCTCCAGTGAGCTTGTGGATCTAGACTCACACTCTTACTATCACAGCGAGTGCTGACGCGAGAGAGGGAATAAGGTACCTGAGTATTTCCTGAGAGGCCAAGCAGGGCTCAGCAGGAAAACTCACTCCTCACAGGGAGCCTGGAGGGAGGAGTCAAGAGTCCTTCCAGTGAGGCGGAAGGTGAGACACAGAGGGCTGAAATGATCTGCTCAGGATCACCTGACTAGTTAGCTCTAGGACCAGGATTCCAAGCCTGGCCTTCTGACTGGAGCACGTGTCCCTCACCATTGAGCTGTATCTCAGGGCTTCCCGAGGCCAGGGTTGCCCACTGTCCCTACTCCACCAGCAAGGGTCCCCCTCCCTCCTGGGTTCAGAGCAGAATCAGGACACTCTTCCTATGATTCCATGGTTTCCCAGAGACCAAGCCCGGGGCTGACTCAGCTCTGTCATACTAATGTCACATCACAAGGCTTGGCACAAAGTTACCTCCCAATTTTTGTTGAACCAAAATTAGCTGCTGTGCTTCTCTCTATAACCCAAATCTTACAGGTGCCAGCAAGGACCATTCTTGGTTTTTTTTTTTAGTTCTATATGGGGTTCGCTTTAATTATACACCAAATTCTATGGTAACAACAAGCAGAGCCCTTCCCTGGGAGTCAAAATAAAAAACAGTAATTGCACTAAACAAGATAATTCCAAGCAATGCTCCACACCCTATTGTCATCCTCATGTCCCTTGGCACATGGGCTCAGTCGGTTCTCCAGAATGTGCGTGCCCGAGGGGGGAAGCAGCGATCAGTTCAGGGGTGTGAGAACTCTGCTCCGAGGAAGGCTCCCCCACGGCATCACTCTGACCAGATCACCTTGGAGAGTCTGAATTATTACAAGCCTGCATTCTTCACGCGAGCCAGCCATATGGTCACACCCTGGAGACGAGGCATGCTCCGCAAGCCCCAGAATGGGAATCAGGGGAGACGGAAGGGAGCGCAGGTCAGGGACGGGGGGGCACCCCCGGGGCACCGGGGTCACCTGGTAGGCCTTGTTGCAGATCCCGCAGCTGAAGGGCTTCCCTCCGACGTGGGTCACCATGTGCCGCTCCAGCATGGAAGGGGCGCTGAAGATCTTGCCGCACGTGGGGCAGGGGTGGTACTCCTTGGAGTGAACC
Source organism: Aselliscus stoliczkanus (assembly GCA_033961575.1). Lineage (NCBI taxonomy): Eukaryota > Metazoa > Chordata > Mammalia > Chiroptera > Hipposideridae > Aselliscus > Aselliscus stoliczkanus. The sequence continues at coordinate 167,466,429 of CM066730.1, forward strand.
TCATGGATGTGCTTGCGGTGGTCCTGCAGCGTGGGGAAGCTCATCCGGCATTTCTTGCAGTCATAGGGGTCTTCTATGTCTGGGTCCACGAGAGGACAGGGCGCAGAGAAAAAAACACCACAGGCAGCAGTGAGGAGTGGGTGGCTGTGTTAAAGGTCATGTTCAGAGGTCATGTGCGGTCACAGACTCCAAAACCAGAAGCCGGTGCCGAGGCCACCTGACTATTCCTCCCAGCAGGCGGGGTTCCTCCAGGCTTCTGCCTTCACTGACTCTGCAGCATCAATCAGTTCACCTTAAGTCCTCGTTTTACACCTTACAAGTTAAATTCCATTTTACGGCTTTCCAGGGTGTATCTCTTGCTCTCCCCCTGCTCGCAGGGGGCTTTTCTGTTTTCTAATTCTCTGTAGAGATTTCCAGCCTCCTCCCCAGGGCACCACCGTTTCCCTTTTTGCCAGTCATATGAATGACAGGAGGAATGCCGCCTTGCTCCACTTCAGACTCAATAACAAAAATGCTTTCATCCATAGGTAATGTTTAATGAGTGCCATGTGACAGGCACGCTCTAAGCGCCTGATACAGATTAACCCACTTAATCCTTCCAATAACCCTGTGACTAGGTGCTCTTATCAGTCCTATTTTATAGATGAGGAAAATCAAGGCTTAGAGAGTGCCCAGTGGCACAAGGAGCAAATGGCTGAGCGAGGTAACAAGGCAGCTTGCACTCCCCAGGCCATGCTCCGAGCTACATGCTTAATTGGACATGCCAGCTCTTCAGTGGGATCTTAAAAATAAGAACTAGCACTGATGAAGAATACATTTTCCATCCCTAGGGCAGGAAACTTCAGTCTTTTTCTGAAAATAACAGAAAGTGAAATGTTTTAATAATAAAATCCTTTGCCCACAAGCCAATCTTATATGTGCACTGATTCAGATTAATTCAGGAATTCTGACATGCAGCAGCACTCGGTATCATTAACGCGTTTCCCTGTGGACATGAGCTCTTGCTAGCCTGGTTTTACACTGCCTTTTAAGACATTTTGAAGCAGTCCCCTATAAGCGCCAGCGTGGCCCTATGAAACAGGTAAGGAACGGCCAAAGAGAGGAGCCTGGACGCTGGGCCTGCTCCCAGTGATCTACTCTGACGCATGGCAAAGTATTTTGGCCATTCTGAAAATTGATAACGTCTTCCCCTACTTCCCTGACTCCCATAGAATGCTACCGGGAAAGGGAGACCAAGGCAGGATGTCACTTAAGGAGATCAGGGACATCAAAATTGTGGCACTGGATGCAAGCCAGTCTCACGCATCCGGAAGTCTATTGCTACTGGATTTTTTGGACAGTCCTATAAAGTCCTTGGGGGGAGAAGGGCAGCATTTTCTCTTCCTCCTGCATTGCCCAGTGTCCAGCCACATACTGGGCACCGAGGAGCTCTGGCCAAGTCCTTGGCTGGCTGGCTGACGACACACTTGAACGTGCTGACATAAAACACAGGTTTGGGAGACGCTGTACTTGCCAACAGCTAGAAGCTGGCGTGTGTGTGTGTGGGGGGTAGGCATGGGAAGGAGGAAGGGGAAGAGGGCATGCAAGGTGCATGGCATGTGAAAGACACAAGCTTTGATGGTGACAGATGGCACTGGAGAGGGTTGCTCTTGTCACCAATAGTACTTTCTGGCATTTATGGAGCATTTTTGTGTGTGTCCGCTATGGAGTTTCATGCTTACATGTGATAACTTCCTTCATCCTCACCACAATCCAAAGTGCTGGCGTTACTATTTTCTTTAGCTTATAGAAGGAGACTACGAGGCTCAGGAAGGTAAAGAAATTTGTTTAAGATCCCCAAGGGAGTAAATGGCAGGGTCAATATTCACGTCCAGGCCTGTGTGATTTCAGAGACCAAACTGTGCGCCCCCTGCTGTGCTGTGCTGATCACACTCCTGCTGCACTGAGCAGCTGTGGGAGTGGGTGGTGGCCACCAGGCGCCACGTGGCGATTTCTTGACGCTGTGACGGGGAGTCACAGAGGAGCCCCTCATTTCCTGTGCGTGTGTGTTCAGCAGGGGTGTGTTTGTGTCTGTATCAGTCTGGGAGAAGGGGAGAAAGATGGGCGCAGAGCCCTCATTGAGGGAATCCAATGGCATTTGGAAGAGAATCTGGGCAGGAGGCTTATAAGGGAGTGTGACCAGGGACCACAATAACTTAGAAAGTGTCCGGTTGCTGCTCTGGGGAAAGGCGGGATGACCATCAGATGAGAGTGAGGGGAGAAAATAGAAGCTGTGGAAATGAGAGTATTCCAGTGCTCTGTTAACCTGTTTCTCACTGAGGGTCTTTCCTTCAAATGTAATTTGCCTCTGTCAGCCTCACAGGGCCAGGCTAAAAAAAAAAAAGACAAGGAAAGAGCCTGGCAGAGAAATAGGCATCACACCGCGACATGTTAAGATGGGATTCCTCTTGAAATAGAATGAGAGGCTCTAGGTTTTGCAGGAGAACAGGGAGAGGAAGGCACTCAACGGGGCCCAGGTTAGGGCTGTTCTAGGCCTTCTCAGGGCCGCGCTTGGTGCTGAGGGCCTGACATCGACAATCTGAGTACCTACTGTGGAAGGTGTGCAGGTGAATGGAGAGGCCATTGGCCTGCCGGAAGCCCTTGCCGCAGTCCCTGCAGACATATGGCTTGTCCCCTGTGTGGGTCCTCACGTGGCGGGACAGCTCGATGGACTGGGCAAATACAGCATCGCAGTACTGGCACGCATACATTTTTCCTGGAAATATACATGAGTTTATAAGAGCCAGCGAGACATCAGGCAATTTGTAATATACTGGGTGAGAGGTCTGATGACACCTCATAAACACAACTCATTGAACAGAGAGGGCGTCGGTGTGGTCTCCCGACCCTGAGGGATAAGGACAGAGTTCTCATCACACAAGAGTGCCCATCCATTAACCAGGCCATCCCAGTACGGAAGAGCTCATTCTTCTCCCAGGAAGCAGATACACCCTCGTGCTCAGAAACACCCAAGTTGGGCCCCCTGAAACACAGATTCAGTGCAGAATTGCAACTGCCCATAAAGACGAGAGGCATGGATTCAGGGAAGAATGAAAACCTTCCCCCAGTGACTGGCCAGAGTAGTTACAGATCACTTGGCTTCTCTATTTTCTCATTCATATGATGAGAATATAATGACCAGGCTGCCAAAGACTTTTAGAAAATATAGGTAAAGAGTAAGTCTGGAAAACTGGCATTTGTAAAAAAAGCAAGACCAACTGTACCTCCCAGCTCCCTTACGGGCCAACAGAGAAGTTGGGAAATCAGTAAGGCGAGGATCCAGACCCCCCCAAGTCCAAGGGCCTACTTCCACTACAGCAATCAACCTCATTTTCATTTTTACATATTGGGCATTGAAATAAGATTCTGTTAGAAAAAGGGGCTCTTTAAGTCAAGAGTTAGTTACTGAGAAGCCCCAGACTTAGTCCTTGGCCTGGTCTCTACCCCCCCACCTTCTAGAAGATCTTATCTCAGAGCCTTCTATCCCATCTGTACACTGATAACTCCCACATGTCTCTCTCTCATTCCCAGCTTTTCTGAGAACTCCAGATTTTTATATCCAACTGCCTATTCCTCACCTTCTCTACTTGGAGGTCTAACAGGCACCTCAAATGTATCACCTCCAAACCAGAGCTCCTGATTCTCTATACCCACCACACTCCAATTTCCCCCACTTCGTAAATGGCAGCAGCATTTACTCAGTCACTCGTGCCCCAAAACTTCACAGCCATCCTTAAATCCTCTCCTTCCCTCAAATCCTTCATCCAATCCATCATTAGTCCTGTTCCTTCCACTTTCGGCAATATTTCCCCAAGCTTGATCAATTTTTACAGCCCCGCTCCTCCGCCTGCCCCAACAACTCTAGTTGACATCTCTGTCACCTCTCCTCTGGGCTGCTGCAGGGCCTCCTGTCTCCCTGTTTTTATTATACTCCTGCCCTATTATAGTCTAGTGTCCAGAGTGGCCAGAATTAACTTTAAAACATGTAAATGAGATCCTTTCACTCCTTGGCTCAAAACTCTCCTGTGGCTTCCTGCGGTCTTCAGAATAATGGCCCCAAAGATGTCCACATCCCAAGACCTGAAACTTGTGACTATTGCTATGTTACACGACAAAGGGACTTTGGTGATGAGATTAAGTTAGGGATCTTGAGATGGGAGGATTACCTTGGATTATACAAGCAAACCCAATGTAATCACAGAGGTGCTTATAAGAAGGAGAAAGAAGGGCCGGCCGAGTGGCGCATTGGTTAAGTGCTGGTTTTGGGATGCCAGCGGCCCTGGTTCGGATCCCACATGAGGGCCCGTGACACTGCCCTCTACAGCTAACAACAGCTCCACCTGGAGCTGGGCTGTGCGAGCCCCGGTGATGGTGTGGGCTGCAGCCCCTGCTGCAGTGGGCTGCCATAGGCTACAGTGAGTGGCCCGCAGCCAGCGTGAGCGGCTGGCAGCCAAGCGTGAGCTGCCAATAGCCGTGGTGAGTGACATCCAGAGGCCAGCGACCGATCTGCCTCATCCGGGAAGAGCGCAATGACGATACCAACAGTGAAGCAACATCTTCCGCAACTAAACTGAAGAACAAAAAGACAGCAACTTGTCTGTTCCCCTTCCCCGATTCCCCAACGCTGTTCCCCTCCGCCAATTCCCCAATAAAATCTTTAAAAAAAAAAAAAAAAAAGAAGAAGAAGAAGAGGGCCGGCCGAGTGGCGCGTTGGTTAACAGCTGGCTTGGGACGCCAACAGCCCCGGTTCGGATCCCTCATGAGGGCCAGTGACACTGCCCTCTACAGCTAAGATGGTGAACAACAGCTCCACCTGGAGCTGGGCTGCTGTGAGTTGCTGGGGATGGCATAGCTGCAGCCCCTGCTGCAGTGGGCTGCCATGGGCTGTAGTGAGTGGCCGGCAGCCAGCGTGAGTGGCTGACTGGCAGCCGGTATGAGCTACCAAGAGCCACTGTGAGTGGCCCTCCAGAGTCCGGTGACCGATGTGCCTCACCCGAGAAGAGAGCAATGATGATATCAACATGGGCCAGTGAAGCAACGTCCTCCACAACTAGACTGAAGAACAAAAAGACAGCAACTTGTCTGTTCTCCTTCCCCAATTCCCCAACGCTGTTTCCCTCCCCCAATTCCCCAATAAAATCTTTAAAAGAAGAAAAAAAAAAAGGAGAAATAAGAGTCAGAGAAGGCAAGATGATGGAAGCAGAGGTACTCAACCAAGGTTCTTCTCATGCTTGAACTCCACCTCAAAGCCCAAGGAATTCCTGGCTTTATGTAAATTCTATAACTATAAAGTCCTAATACTGTGTTAGCCAGCCTCTCTTCATAAGCATTCTCACCATAAGCATTTTATACGCCTGTGCCCATATGTATTCCTAGTCATCTGTGTGCCTAGAGATTTTATGTTCTGTTTTGTTTTGAATCCTCTTGAGAGAAATATATCTCATGCCTAATTCCAAGTAGGTGTTTAGGCAGCTCGCCCAGTCCAAGTCTGCAGGGGAACTGCAGGAAGCCTCCAGGCCTTACCTTCCGAGTGCTTCTTCTTGGTGTGGTAGGCCAGGGCAGAGGCCTGGGTGAAGGTCATGAGACAGTGCTTGCACATGAACGGGCGGTCCCCCGTGTGGAGGCGAAGGTGGTTCTTCAGGGTGGAATTGGCTGCAAACTTTGCCCCACACTCTTCACAGGAGAAGGGCTTCTCATCAAAGTGCTCTGTCAGCTTGTGGTACTGCATGCCTAGGGAAGCCATGCCAGGGACCAGAGGGAGACTAGTATCAGTGCCATGAAGCCGGCATGAGGATACGTCACAGCAGCCCCGTCTCAGGCCAGGCCTCAAGGGGAAGCACAGCATCAACCACGGGACTCCAGGTCAGCTCGCTTTGACCTCACACTGCCATGCTGCCCACGTGCCCACCACCCAGCACTCCAAGGTCACCTCGGTCCACTCATGGTCTAATCAGGCATGAAATATCCTGGGTTTCTCTCTCTCTCTCTCTCTCTCTCTCTCTCTCTCTCTCTCTCTCTCTCATAGGACCCAGTCATCCAGAAAGAGTGAAACAAAACTTGCTTTTGTGTTTCATAAGGTTTATCCAACATCTGGGGCAGGGGAAAGTAATTCTGACTATACAGCCCATAGTTTCCATGATTCTTATTTTTTTTTTTTTTTATTTTTTGAGGGCAGTGTCACTGGCCCTCATATGTGGGACCGAACCGGGGCCGCTGGCATCCCAGGCCAGCGCTTAACCACCGCGCCACTCGGCCGGCCCTTTGATTCTTGTTTATTATCAAGAAACAAGTGATGCATGGAAGCCTCAGAGTCCGATGTGAAATAGCTGGTTATCGTTACGCATAATAACAGCCACGAATTCACCGAGTACTAACTCTACTGTAGGCACTATACTAGGTGTTTAGCTCAATTTTCTTGGATCTTCATATTAATCTGAAAAAGTAGGTGGTATTGGGGTGCCTATTTAACAGACGAGGAAAGTAAAGCTCAGAGAACTGATTCCAAAGCTCGTGCTCTTCTCAAAACCCCACCCCACCTCTGCAGGAACCTGCTCTAGTTTCTAAACCCATCCACGGCCCTTACCGCATTCAGCCGGAGGCCAGGCCTGGGACCCAAACCATGGTACCCGGAATTATCACCCGCGGTCACTGTGCCTTCTGGAAAGTACCTGAGGCGTGAGCAAATTCCCTTCCACAGAGGTCGCAGGTCACCGGAAGCCTCTTCTTCTTCTTTTTGGGGGCGTCAGGCTCTCCGCCGGCACCATGGGCCTCCAGCTGATGTTTCTCCAGCTCCTTCTTGGAATCCTTGGTCTCGTTACACTCCTTACACTGCAGCTGTTTGCTCCTGGCCACCCGGCAGCGCTTCATGTGCACCTTGAGGCGGCAGTAGAAATGGAAGCTTTTGTCACAGGCCTTACAGATGAAGCTTTTCTTGGCAGAGTCTGGGGAGGCAGGGGTGTCTTTCTCTTGTTGTTTTGCCAAAGAACTAGTCTCTCCTTGATGGTTTTGTTTCCCGGGCTGGCACGCGTCTTCGGCTGGCTCAGCTGCCTTTTCATCTGCTTTGTCGTTGGCTTCAAGGTGAAATTTCTCACTCACCTCCCACCTTTCCTTGTCTCCATTTTCCTGAGTAAGGAAACCTGCAGAGGACAGAAATCTCACGGCTCTGGGAATTCTCTAGGTTTCTACTTTGCTTTCTAATTTTTCTTCTTAGAGGAGAAAATAGACTACTTGAGACCCTCAGTGTATTCTTCACTTTCTGAGTAACACAAAGAGCATCATTTTACATCTATGTCTATGACTTTTCTAAGTATTCAGAGCATATAAAATAAATAAATAAGGTAGCGATGGATGAACACTCATATAACTGCTGCCTCTTCTCTCCATCAAGGAAATAACCTGGGGCCTGACAGGACTCCCACCCCACCGTTTCTTACCAGCACATGCCAACTCCTGCATGACAGGCTGCAGGCCTGGGAAACATCTGTGGACGCTGCACAGGAGGTGACATATTTCCATGGCCGAGATGGCTTTTTCCGTGGCTCTGCTCAGCACTGCTCTCAGAGATGCTTCAGGGCCGGCTGTCTCAGAGGAAATGCTCAGAATCTAAATGAATACCATGAGACAAAGGTTTGTGGTTAATTATCAGCAGATTTTCTACATGGTTTTGAACTTAAAAGAAAAACAACACAGCTAATTTCAGGAAGGCATTGCTCCATCTATAACAAGTTTACATAGCTTGTGGTAAATGTAGTGGAGAGCCCTCTTTTCCAAGGAACAGGGAAATTAACAAAATTAAAAAAAAAAAGGAGGCACATGTGAAGACAAATGTGCAAATATAAAGACAGTGCAAGAGGGGCCGGCAGAGTGACTCAGTTGGTTAAGAGCGTGAGCTCTGAGCAACAGGGTCGCTGGTTCAATTCCCACATGGGCCAGTGAGCTGCGCCCAAGCTGAGCTGCCATTGAGCTGGCAACAGGTGGAAGGATGGCTCAGCTGGTGATAGCACGTGCTCCTAACAACAAGATTGCCAGTTCCAACTCCTGCATGGGATGGTGGGCTACGCCCACCCGCAACTAAGGTTAAACACAGCACCTTGAGCTGAGCTGTCCCGAGCTGCCAACAGGTGACCAGATTGCTATGTTTAGAGTGTGCACTCTTAGCAACAGGGTTTCTGGTTCAATTCCTGCATGGGATTGTGGGCTGTGCCCATCTGCAACTAAGACTGAACACAGCACCTTGAGCTGAGTGGCTGCGAGCTGCCGACAGGAAGCCGGATGGTGACTGGACTTGGAGCTGAGCTTGCTGCGCCCTCCACAACTAAGACTGAAGGACAACAACTTGGCTGTTCCCCTTCCCCAATAAAAAAGAAAAAGAGGATAAAAAGAAGTGCAAGAAAGCATTAAGCATTTTCTGTGAGGAAATATCTTCTCAGAGACGTGGAGTCTCCCAAAGAACTTTCTACATCTTAATATTCAAAGCTTGGAAACCTGTAGGATTTGGGTGTTGGTGTTTCTGTCTTGAAGATCAAAATCATTTTTCATAATATATAACTGCCTCAATGTCTGGAAGTAATTCTACATGATCAGTGGCCTCACATTTTTAGATACTTAGCTGTACCCTTTTAAACATCATTTTCTTTTAGAAAGAAACTCTGCTTTTTAGAAAAGGTTCAAATAGGGCTTTAAAGAGGCCAAGAATATGATTTCAAAGCTGTCCTCTTTCAGAATGTTCAAGCTATCAGCAGAGTCGGCACACGGGGAAAATAAAGCTTAACCACCTGCAGATGGCCAAATGGAATTTTCATTTTGGAAGATATTTTATTTCTGCTCTTTTCAAGTCTATCTAAATAAGCCTGATGTCCCTGGAGGCAGGCATGAGACTAATTAGCAAGGCTAAAGCTGATCAACTGCAGGAGCCCCATCTCTGAACTATGTGGCGAGCTGGACGGAGTCGAGCAGATGAATCTCTCCTCTGAAGCCCACGGAAGTGTGCCCCCTTCTTCACCTCTGAGAGTCAGCTGTGTGAACAGGTAGAAACCAGCCCTTCCATGCCTCCTTGGATCAAAAGGCGCTACAGGTGAAATCTTCTTCATAATTCTTCCCCACTCAAGAGGCACGTGATCCTGGGCTGGACCTTCATGGATTCTCACCCACTCCCCACCTGGTTTTTCTGGGATGCTGGCCACCCTGTGAGAAGCCTCACAGAAAATGAGTTGGCACTATTTGCTACCCCATATGGGCAAAAGCTTTGCTCTAGCTATGTTTATCTTGGTTCTTTCTAGAAGCCAGAATGGAGCATGTAATAAGACCATTTTACTTTCCTTCCTCTGAAAGAAGCTGCTTCTTAAACATGTTAGAGAACAGTATCATGGCTCCCTTTGAGTTTATCAAGGTTTAGACAAATGGAATACGTCCAGGTTTGAGTCACAAGGACCTGAGGTCAGAGTCAGGCTTCCCTTCCTCTCTGACCAGCTGGAGCTCCCACACATGTTCCTGGGCCCCTCTGAGCCTAAGCTCTCTTAGCTGGAAAATGAAGACGACATCGGCTGCTGCTTTGAGTTGGGGGGATTATACAAGGGCCAGAGCGTTATGAACTATGGCGCGCTCGGCACACAGCAGACGCTCCACAGAAGGTGGTGCCTCCCTTAGGGATGGGGCCGTCGCAGGCATTCACTGTCAAGCTCTCTGAAACGGAGCGGTTTTTATGCCCACCATACCTCTTTCACAGTCTCTGCCAGGTGCCCTTCCTCTGAGGCAAGGCCCTTGAGTTCAAGCCTGTGTTGGATGGCCTCTAGGATCAGTGTGCGATGCCTCAGGATGGTCTCCAAGGCAGCACTTTCCGGGGCCGTCACTGAAAAAAAAGGGGGATTGGAAACTCATCAGTGAACCTAGGAGCACCATTTCTTCCCTTCACCTCCTCTCAGCTCAGCTCTTCAAAACGAGGATATGCTTCACCTGTCTCCTACCTGGCAACGGGAGTGAGGAAAGTGGCAAAGAGCACTGCACTCGGAGTGCTCGCATAATTATTAATACACACTTCGAATACTTACTGCATATTTTCTTTTAAAAGGTTTACATTCTTGAACAAAGCTTTCCAGGCCTGGCTTCCAATGGAAGGGCTGTGGAAGACTGCCACGGAGGGCTCTGTGATCTGGCTGGGCTGGCAACAGCCCCCAGCGGGGGCAAAGCTATGACCGCGGGCGGGTAACCAACCTGTAGGTTACCTGCACGGAAGAGCGCATCGGCACGGGGCTCCCTTCGTATTTCCTCCATCAGCACATTCAGTGGGCAGGTCTTGGCCTCCTGAGCCACCAGCAGCAATTGCCAAAGGGCTGCTGCAGAGAGAGTCTGCTTTTCTAGAACAGCTGACATCAAAGAACTGAAAGCACCCGAACCAGAGTCGCATTTCACAAGCTTCTCCATGACCTTCAAGATACAACACAGCACAAACATACACGTGAGGGGCTTTCTAGCCACTGGCCCAGCTGCAGAGCTGCAAGTCTGAGTACTGGGTCACAGCAAACGTATTTCTGGGGAGTTTTTCAACATCCGACACCTCTCTCCACCTGAGAGGTTTGTATATTTAACAAAGCTCTTCATTCCTCCCTTTGAATGCCTTTCCTTATTACTGCAGAAATTACAGCTATCCTACTTGTCATTCTGCCTTAAAAATTGAATCACCTTCTATTTCTCCTTCTCTATTCACCCCTTAGCATTCCTCAACATGGCTGTGTGTATATATTTATATAAAATACAAATATATTAGAAAAAATATATATTCATCTTTCCCCTTCTGTCTCATTTTACCCTCCCTGCTCTCTCTGTGTCCCTCTCTTACCTCTCTTTCTCCAGGGGCTACCCTCTTCATGTGTGGAATCATTTTTAGTAACATCTGGTTATCTGTGAAAATCTCACAGAGGTTTTCGTGATACCGTCGCAATAGCTCAGTCCCATAATCCTCAGGGCTTGCCTGGACTGTAAGGATATTAGCAAAACAATAACATTAAATAGAACAAAGCCTCCTAAAGGGCTTCTCCTACAGAAGACCAGGGAGTTACAAATGAGAGAGGAAGAGCTATCAGCAAAAGAGCTCTGCCTTCTCTGGGGAAAAGTTCGGCTCCTGGCTTGGGGCCGCATACACATGTGTGCAGATCTCCTTCGGTCTCCAGTTAATCGCTTGGTGCTTCAGGGTCACAGAACCAATAAGCCTTTGAAAGTTGGCACCCGGTGGCAAAAGCTAGCAACTGCTCGACAGGGGGGTAATTAGAAGGCTGTGCTTGTAAGGGGTTCAGATGTACAGATCCGAGGGGTGTTATCCATCCAGCCTGAGGTAAAGGATCCACGTGGTGGTCCAAAATACAGCGGGCACGAGGCAAGCCTGGTAGTGAAGCTGACCCATCACTCTCCTGTTTACATGCCCTTTGAGCCAATCTGCTGGGTGCTCTCTTTTAAGGGGCTGTATTTATTTTAAAGTAAAGAAAAATCAACACCATCAGACATTTCCCTTAGCTTTGCAGGTATTTAAAAATTTATTCTCCTCTTTGGCCCAGTAACTCCACTAATAGGACTCTAACCTTAAGAAATGTTCTGAAGGCAAAAAAGATCTATGTACCAAGATACCTATCACTGAATAATTTGTGGTGGTTGTTGATGATGAAGATGATGAGGATGATGAAGATAGTAACAACTTATTTTTCCTGAGTGCCTAGTATATGCTGGGCACTATGCTAAATGTTTTGCATGTGTTATGTCACAGTAGCCACAAAAACGAACATGACAAGTATCATTCTTATCCTCATGTCACAGAGGAGAGAATGAGGTCCAGAAAATTTTAAGTCACACAGCTACAAAAAGAGTCTTGACAGTCTTAACCATTCTGCTACATGTGCCCCCAACCAAGCACATCAGTCACATACATCCTTCAAAAACTAGGGCCACACGGAGGTTTCTGTAACATGGCGAGATGTTTATGTTAATCTCTTCAATGGGAAAAATGATAAAATTATAAAGTATGGTAGAATATCTCAACCTTGTAAAAACAATGTGACAGATAAAATACGTCAATGTGTGACTACTGCTGTAATCAAGTGGTAGGCTTTTGGGTTGTTTTCTTCTTTATTTTTTAAATTGTTTAGGTTTGCATAAGTATAGGAAAAAAGTTCTTCCATTTCTCAAATATGCTTTTTCTGAAAACCATCTAGTCTCAAGTGCTCAAGAGTAGGGGAGAACTGGCTAGAATTGGTGTTTTTCTACCAAATGGGATACGGACTCATTGCTCCAAACTGAACAGACACGAGGGGTAGTTAATTGTGGGGGGCTACTGTGGGAACGAGGAAATCAAGATTTGAGTTTTTGTTGCTCACATTTGTCAATGTAATTGGTCAAAATTGTGAGCCTTGTGAGCCTGTCTGCTCCTTAGGCATTCACAGGTGACATGTGACAGGCCTGGGAAAGCCACGCTTTAAAAAACCCTGCACCACTGGAACATCAGGACGGAGCTTAATGGAAGAGAGTAATTCTCAGATTTCAGATCTTAACTCCAGAAATACTGAGAATCACATATTTGTGACAGCTAGTTTTTGTTTTGCAATAGCATTTCTTAACATTATCTTATACCCCTAGCATGGAACGAAAAGGGTGTTTTAAGCTATAATTTTCTGTAGGAGTGGTTCCAGTCCAGAGAGTCAACAATTAATGAATACCTGTGGTGCTTGGCAAAGCAGCTAGTTTCTGCAAATTCTCTAGCAGAAGGCCCAAGCTCGGGAACGTCATCTTCACAGCCTGAAGGAGTTTTACCAAACTCTCAGCAGTCAGGGTCTTCTCTTCAGACACTCTGTGCAACAAATTTTCTATTGTCTCCTTAGGTGTTCCACCCTCACAGCAATTCAGAATCACCTGCAGTGGCGAGCAATCAACCAGACGCCAGTTATTGGCAATTCTCAGTGCATCTGACACACCACTGGAGAACCCAGCAAGATGGCATTACAACATGCCTTATCTCCAGGTACTTCTCAGCTTGTCTCTACTGTTACTTTTTTCATAGTCTCTTCCTTACTCTGTTTCAATAAAAGCCTAAAACAGTCTCCCAGCAAATAGCTCTATGAAAATCCATCTTTCTCAATTGCAGGTCTGTGTGTATCCTTTGCCTCCAACAGCTTGCATTTTGTGAAAATATTCTTACCCTTAGGCCTACATGGCAGAGCAAGTAGCTTACATCTAACCTGATTCTTAAGATTTAGTTGGTTCAGACACTAAGGTTGAGAAACACACTGGCAATTAAGTAATACAGTTACAGTGTTTTTCGATCTTTGCTCAGTTAAGTACTCCACAGTGGTACAGGTGGCAATTTCAGAGCAATTCTATTATTTTACTTCCTTTTACTTTATTTGCATAGCAATTTGAATACCCAGATAATTTATACATTAGTCTGTCGCCTCCAAAATATTAGATTTAAAGTCTATTTATGGATTCTTTTTCTTATGGATTCTTTATTATCTAGCCTTCTCATTCTCAATGGCCACAAACATCAGCTCCAGTCATCATCTCACAATTCTACTCTCTGTTCTTCCTTGATGTGCTTAGAAGATTTTCTAAGTCAAGAGGGCAGGAGCTCCAGGAAAAGGTTGAAAAGTAAAACATGGGACAACTAGTTTACACATATTTTCCTATTACAATAGAACTGCTTCTTGATGGATTGTGACTCAATATGCACAGCATGGTTCTATGGAACTGTTAATACAGGGAATTATTTCAATACATGTAATCTACAGATTCATAGTAACTGACTTTTGAGCTTTCCTTTGGAAAAGTACCAGCTCTCAGAAGAAATAGTCAAGCAGCTCAGTCACGGTTGCATGCCAGAGGACACCGCGGTCACATTAACTTCCATTTTTTTTTTTTTTTTTTTGAGGGCAGTGTCACTGGCCCTCACTTGTGGGACCCGAATCGGGGCCACCGGCCTCCCAAGCCAGCACTCAACCACCGTGCCACTCGGCCGGCCCACATTAACTCCCATTTTAAAATAATTAATTTTGCTACAAAGCCAATTTGGTTTTATGTATATGAAAGGAATATCTACATCATCTTTATGAAAGGAATGTATATACTATAAATCAAAGGTCTGTAGAGAACGGAGTTGCTCTTTTGGTTTAAGGTTTAATATGCATTAGATTTCTACTAAATGAATCACCATTTAAAATTTCAAAGCTTGTTTCTAAAAACTATACTGATTTCAGTGCTACCTCTTAGTTCCTAAGCAATAACCTGATATGTAATGAGGCAGCGAGATGCTGTTAAGAGTAGGAATGGGTTTGAAAGCCAGGGAGGCCTAGTTTGAACCCCAGTTCTAAAATGGATTGCCTGTGTGAGCTTGGGTGAGTTACTTCATTCTATGATAAACTTCCTCATCTGTAAAAGAAGGTAACTATACCACCTCTTGCATGGTTCTTTTTTTTTTTTGAGGGCAGTGTCACTGGCCCTCATATGTGGGACCCAAACTGGGGCCGCTGGCTTCCCAAGCCAGCGCTTAACCACCGTGCCACTTGGCTGGCCCCTCTTGCATGGTTCTTATGAGGATTCTGTAAAATGAAGCTGCTATTTGCAGAGCCTATGATAACTCTACGATACATGTGATCATTAATAAATGACAGTGGTTACTGATATTATTAGGGAGCAGTATGCACAGCGGTGAAGAGTATGTGCTTTGTTTAGAAGCCTGGGTTCCAGTACTGGCCACAAACAGCTGGATCTTTGGGTGAGCTGCTTAACTTCCTTAGGTGTCTGTTTCTTCAACTATAAAGTTAGGGTGATACCCATGACTTCATAAGGCTGTTGTGAGGGTAGAATTTATGGGCTTAAAAGGTCCTCAGCAGGGCTGGCCGAGTGGCGCATTGGTTAAGAGCTGGTTTGGGACGCCAGCAGCCCCGGTTTGGATCCCACATATGGGGCCAGTGACACTGCCCTCTACAGCTAACAACAGCTCCACCTGGAGCTGGGCTGTGCGAGCCCGGCAATGGTGTAGGCTGCAGCCCCTGCTGCAGTGGGCTGCCATAGGCTACAGTGAGTGGCTGGCAGCCAGGATGAGTGGCTGGCAGCTGGTGTGAGCTGCCAATAGCAGTGGTGAGCGACCATCCAGAGGCTGGCGACCAATCTGCCTAATCCGGGAAGAGTGCAATGACGATACCAACATGGGCCAGTGAAGCAACATCCTCTGCAACTAGACTGTAGAACAAAAAGACAGCAACTTGTCTGTTTCCCTCCCCCAATTCCCCAATAAAAATCTTTTTTTTTTAAAAAAAAGGTCCTCAGCATACTTCTTGGCACATGGTGAGCAGTGAATAAATGGCAGCTGTAGTAATTACTGTTTTTGTATGTTTCCACCCCCGAAGACATTCCTGTTTACCATTTCATATAGAATCCAAATATGTATAGATCAGGGCCATGATGCCTATGATTAGCATCATCCCACAATTGAAAGAAGTTTAAAAAGGGCTGAATGCGTGTTCCACATGACGTCAAAACACTGCAGCATTCAATCAACAGTCACTTCTAGACTCCTGCTTTATTATTTTGCTTCAATTTTCGTGAAAGGAGTAGCTTAATGAAGCTCTGGCAGAACCCCAATCCTAAGAAGTGTTTTTCTGACTTGAAACTAATTTAAGTTCTTCTGCGTTAGCCCTTTCTGTCAGGTAAACTGAAAGTGGCAGAAGAAAATGACAGTGTGGTCTGTCCTCGTGCAGAGAATGAGGCTGAGTTTGGGCTCTACATATAAATGCTGTTTCACCAAGATAATAAAACAGTTCAAAGGACACATTCAATCCAGCTAATCAGGAAGAGGTCTGAATGAGTAATTGAATAAAATCACTAAGGGAATTAGGTACCTTTAGAGCTATAAGCAACTTACTTTAACTGAGAGCCTGGAATTACACTTCATCTGAAGTCTAAAGAGAAAAAGGGTTTAATCTTAATCTTATTTTGTGTATTATCTTTCTTTAAGAAGCTCAAAGGAGTTAACATTTAAAAAATATAATTCATTTGCAAAACATAATTTTGAGATGAAAGATTATTCCCATTTTATATGTAAAAACAAAACAAAACACAAAAAAAACACCAGCATTACAAGATTCCTGAGAAAAAGGAAACTCAAACCCAGTCTCAGTATCAATCCAGTGCTCAGCCATGACACCAATGGTTTCCAAACGTTTTCCCTCCTGAACTTTTAAGCCATTTCCTACAGTTTTAAGAATTGATGCCACTAAAGTTCTCTGTGCCTATTCCTTCCTTCCAGATATAAAAATATTTTGAGCACAGAGTCGAAATCAATAACACCAGCAAACACAGTTATCTAGTTGACTTGAGAAGTCATGCCAGCAGTTTTATGAGGATTTTAGTAGCTGGCTGGTGGGAGAGTAAATTGGTATAATCTTCTTGAAGGGCAATTTGGCAATATATGAGTCTATCAAGCACTCGAAAAACTGTATACTCTCTATTTCAAAATCCCACTTCTCAGAAATTACTCTAAGGAAATAATTTCAGAAATATGCAAAAATTTGTGTGCAAGGATGTTCTCTGCAACATTTATGACAGCAAAATACTTGGGACAAATAAATGCCCAACAACAGAGAATTAATGAATTATGGTATGTCCATTAGACAGAATACAATATAGCTACCAAAATCCATATTGTAGGCATGGAAATGTATTCACAATATAGTAAATAAAAAAGATACAGTTATAAAACTGTAAGATAACCCCATGCCAGGATGATTCACGTGAGAAAAAGTGGGAGTACATGCTCAAAAAAAAAAAAAAGGGCGGGGAGTGACCGATTAGCTTAGTTGGTTAGAGTGTGGTGCTGATAATACCAAGGTTCCTGATTCGATCCCTGCACGGGCCACTGTGAGTTGTGCCCTTCTTAAAAGAGTCAACTATGTCATGATAGCATGAAAGCAATGTGTAACCAATGACCATGGCTTTTTCCCCCAAATTTAAAAACAAAAAAAACAAAAACATGTTAGCAGTGATTGTCTCTGAGTGATGAGGTGCTGGAAGATTTGAACTTTTTGCTTTCTGCTCGTTTTCCCAATTTTATACAGATGAAGAGTGTATCATTTCTGTAAAGAGGAAAAGAGTCATAATAATTACACATGTGCCTAGACACTTGGGACAACTGTTTTATAACAAGAACTCACTGAGTCAGAGCAGGAATACCCCCCATCCATGAACCTAACTTTTTAATGTACAACTACAGTATGCAAGAGACAGATGCCTGAATCAAGAATCTGAACTTCCAGGTGCTTACTATGTCGTGTGTATAAAATACTGCAAGGTAAAGCGTGCTATGCGACACAAAAGAGGTTAAAAAAAAAAAAGTGCTATAGGAACCCAGAAGATGATGAAGAGACACTTGACACAGCTACCCTTTTCTCAGCGCCAGTCAGGAATCCCTCCTTGGCTGTTTCCAGGAACTGCGTAATAGGTCTCAGCTGGGTTACACACTGGATCAGGTCCTCTTTGTGTGCCAGTAACAGAACAGACAAGGTCTTCCCCTCCTCTGTGCTCCCTGGGGGAGAAAGAGTTAGAGATGCACTGAGAAGCTAGTCAATTTGAAGAAAATGACAGCATGGTTTGTCAAGAGAGATCTAACGGAATAGTAAAGTGATTCTCTCGGCCTATTCTGAGGATTCACATGCAGAATCTCTTTTAAAAACGAGAGAAAAATACTTTATTATTCTGTTTAAACTCTATGAAAGGAAAAATGTTTCATTTATCTGTCGAAACACAAAGCTGCAGAACCAGCCAGAGGTTAACTTCTGGTTGGCGAGGCCACTGCTTTATGCCCAACCCAAAGAGAGAGACTTCAGCCTTTCAAAGTGCTGCCAGGGCACTTGCAACATTTGGACATGTGGCTTTGTGAAGGACAGAAGAGCATTACGGTATTCTCCAACTTCAAGGTGTCAGACTAGTTAACTAAGGCATAGATATGGAGACTCAGATTTGGCTTGTATGTATTCAACATGCAGCCTCTGGAATTACATGTAGAGTTGATGTGAAAATCGCTTCACAGTATCTAAGCCACTAAAGAAATGTATCAATGGGGCAAACGTTACAGCATCTGCCCAGAACAACACTTGGTGGCCCAGGTGGGCAGGACTTCCTCCTACCTTTCGGCTGCGCTGCTTCCACATCTTCAGGGTTTCTGCCCAACAGCGCTGTCTTTACTGCGGGGTTAGAATCCTGGGACAGCCTCAGCAGGGACACCACAGCCTGAATGTCCAGGCTCTCCTCTCTTACTTTCTCCAGGATTCTCTGGAATGCTGACTGTCCTCCTTCACCCTCAAGACATTCCATTATGGTCTGTGGAACACAGATGCCCCGAAAGAGAGATCAGCCAGACACAAGAACCCCACACTCCTTAGATTTGCCAAGTAAGGCCCTCAATAATTTGTCCCCGCCTTTCTGTGACACTGGCGTTCCCCTTGCCTCTGCATGACAGTTCTCCTTGGACTCCATCCTGCTGAAGCATTCTGGGTAAGAGCCACTCCTTTTCAGCGATCCTCATTGTGTCTTCTCCCAAATCCATAACCATTAAGCAGACCGAAGGCTGGTCTCAACTATTTCTTCTCTCTTTATTATCTCCCTTTGGAAAAGCTCTCACGTGTCTAGCTTTCACTATCACCTTTATGCAGATAACTCTGAAAAACAGCTCTCTAATCCTGAGCCTTGGCATTTATATCTAGAGCCACACAACTTCTGCTAGACATATGCCTTATCCTCCAGAGGTCTCGGTACCACAAGTCTGAAACCAAACTTACCATCTTGACTCTTCTAAATCTGGAGTACAAAAAGACATCAACAACTCCAGTGGTAAAAGAAACAAAATTAGCATTCTTGTCTTTGGTCTAATAGAGCATCTCTCAGACACTGGGAAGAAAGCCAATTGGAAGGCAGTATTAATACTTCCATTTTAGCTCTGATGAATTTATTTGGAAAAAAATCTGGTAACCAAAACTTAATTTCATGTGTATAATCTTATTTATAGTCTTTACATTAATACTTGGCAAAACTACAACCTACCTTTGAGGTTTTTTTACTGTTGATACTATAAAATAAGTTTTCTCACTAAATCTTTAGAAAGCAAAAAGTTAAGGTTTCTCTCTCTCTCTCTCTCTCTCTCTCTCTCTCTCTCTCTCTTTCTCTCTCTCTCTCCCCATGAAATGACTGCATCAATATCAACACTTGCAAAGTTCAGCTGGATAGTTATTATAAATTCTGGTAGTAATTATATGTTTAAAATTTTAAGAGATTTTGTCTTTCTCCCCTCCTCCCAAATAAATAGGAATTATGAGTTAGACTTTGTATTTCCTGGTTTTGCGTTAGCTTGTTTCCTCATTACAGAATGACTGTATAAAGCCAAATTAAACTTTTTTTTAAAAGGTCCCTGTGTTTTTTAAAAAGGTCCCAGAGTAAACTTAGATTAAACACAGTTTATTTTTATTTTTTTAATTTTTTTTAATTTTTTTTTTTTTTTTTTTTCTTGAGAGCAGTGTCACTGGCCCTCACATGTGGGACCCAAACCGGGGCCACTGGCTTCCCAGGCCAGCGCTTAACCACCGTGCCACTTGGCCGGCCCAAAACACAGTTTAGTAATCCACATTAAGATTTTACTGGAATAAGTTACTGCGAACTTATCTCAGCTCTATTTTAAAAATAATAAATGAGATAAAAACATCAGTTGAATGCTTAATCCCCTTCCGTCACATTGATTCAACCCTTCACGCTTTTGTTAGCTGGCCAGAATCTCTTTAGAATGCCTTTCCGTGCGAGCAGCAGGGATCTGCAGTGGGCAGCCTCTAACACCGCTCTTCGTGTCCCTGCCTCAGGGGCCCATGCCCCGGGCTGAACCTAATGACCGAGGAGGATAATATGGCAAAAAAGTCATGGGACGCCACCTCTGAGGTTAGCTTACTAGACCTCCATCTTCCGCATGCGCCCTCTCTTTGCTTTGGATGCAAGCTGCCTTGCTGTGAGCTGCCCTACAGAGGCCCACATGGCCAGAAACGGATGTCTCTCGCCACCACTGAGTGAGTGAGATTGGAAGAGGGTTTTCTGCAGCCTGCCAACAGTCACGCCAGGGAGCTTAGAAAGAGCACTCCCCCAGGTGAGTCTTGCGATGTCGGCTGCCCTGTGAGAGACCCTGGGCCAGGCACTCAGCTAAGCTATGCCTGGATTCCTGACCCACAGAAACCGTGAGGTCAGACATGTTTGTTCTTTTAGGCTGCTCAACTTTACAGTAATTTGTTACACAGCAATAGAAAACTAACACAGACTCATTCGTTGCTAATACCCTTAGCACGTCTTCCCCCTCTTTACTTTCCCTTTCCTTCCTTCCTTTCCTTAGAGCACATAACTGACACAGCATATGGCTAGCTCATTCTGTGCTTGGCCAGTTCTGTTCACCCGAAGCTCTGCGAATATCCCAAATCCCCCTTTCTCAGCATCCAATTTGTCAGGCATTATTGTTTGAGCCACTGGGGAAGAGAAGCTTTTATCAATGGTGGCATCTGATGGGCTTCTCATTATCCTCTCTGTTGTCTCCTCCTCTGCAGATCTACTCAGCAGTGAAATTAAAACATTTGTTAACTTCGTTGCTCAGCAGTGATGCTAGGGTGACCATCTGGGAAGCGAAGCCAGGCTGGGCTGATGAAGGGGCCAGCAGGGAGCAGCCTATTGCCTGGATGGTCCTGCTCTCTGCTCTTTCTTCCAGAACCTACTGGGGATCTGTCTCAGAGCCAGTATTCATAACGGTTACTCCATCAGCCCCCTAAGCTGCCTGGGGCTCCCCAGTGGAGTGAGTGAGCCCTTTTCTCAAATAGTGAATCTGCCTCAACAGAAGGGTGTCACATATTGCTACAGGCTGGGGCTCACTAATTGCTATCAAGGAACAGAACTCTAAGAGATGAACCAAAGTAGAGTTTTGTTCTTTATCCATACATTTGGAGCGCCTTTGACTCTTAAAGGTACTTCAACAAATTCATATCAATTCAGTCACATGTGAAATGAAAGCACTTTTATCTCTGAGCAAAAAATAGGTCAATATATTTAAAGATGGGATGGGTTCCTTTGCCTCTATTATATGTGGAAAATCATTTAATCTTTTCCTTACACTCAGGTCTTTTAATTGAATTTACTTATTTTCCCAACTTTTGCCTACTGCCTTCAGATTTGTTTGGGTTACACTGTATTCTTGCTCAGTCATGCCTCCCCTAAATGCCGGGGGCTGGGCTATGGCAATAATGACACAGCCCACCGGCCCAGCACCATCCCAGCACTGTGCACACGTGCCCTCTTACTGGACCCCTCGCATCAGTCCTGGGAGGCATCACTACGACTAGGGAAATAGAGTCGGAGAGCTGGGGAGCCCGCCCAAGGTCACATGGCGAGGAAGCAGAGTAGCCTGGGCGAACACTGAGCTCATACCACTGGCACCTGCTTCACCCAGTTCCATCTCCCAGGTTTTGAGTGTAACCGAATCCATTTACACTGGATTCTATTGGACTTACTAGACTCAACATCACTTTGAACACCTGTATACCTTGTTTCCCTGAAAATCAGACCTAGCTGGAAAATAAGCAGTAGCAAAATGTGGCACCTTGGCATACTGAGTAGTTTAAGCTGAAGGAATTTGTGGAAAAGGCACCTTTCTCCTTCAAACAGGTCATAAAACCCTCATGTGAGGGGTGCGTGCCCTCCGTATCTTGGAGGGATCATGCTGCGGCTTCTCCACCAGCTGGGTCTTATTTTCAGGGAAACACGGTAGTAGTATCTAGACCATCTGTGACATTCCTCTTGGTCTCAATGATTAGTACAGAGACTGATACACAGTAGACACTTAATATATGTTTAACTGAATGAAATTCTCTTGCCATAAAACCACTGTCTATGGCAGTGTATCGTAGACTTAATTAGCACAGAGGAGATTTAGAAACACAACCACTCGTTTTCATCTCTCACAGACGTGCAAGATGGATCCTATTCACTCACTTCTCAAAAGCGTTAGCCTACCCTGCCCGTGAACACAGCCCACAAAACACAGACCTCCCCTTCTTCATAAACCTCCAAAGCAGTGACACAGTTGAAAACATTCGATTTACACAGGAGAGGAGACTTATGTGCCTTTGAAACAAAGTTGCAAGAGAAAAAAATGCTATGACATCTTCATTTTCTAGAACTTTTGGTGCAAGTGGAAAACAGCAAGGAAATCAATAGCAGAAAGAGTTATTTCCTCATTTTAGTGAAAGACTCACTTTGCTATTCACACAATGAATTAAAAGCAGGGACATGGCTGGGCATAAAGAAAACAATTAAAACTTCTAGTGTAAAAGCTGAAAAAAAGCCTGAGTCTGCCTTTAAATCAAGACTGCACTCAGCTCGGCCGGAAAACCTCTTAGGTGGGCACCTGCTTTTCCTAATGGGTAGAGGATTTTCCACTGAGAAAACGGCAGAAGACACATCCCCATCCCAGCACCCAAGAGGCTTCTCCTTAATCAGTTTTGGCTTTGGTTTCACATAATTCAAGCAGCCCAGCCTCTTCTCATGCTGCTGCAATCTTTGCTCAGGCGATGGCTTTGCCACCTTTCATCATTTAACTCAGGAAATAAAACAATCAGGACACTGGTTCATGGTACCCGCCCCTAAACTCAATCCAGGCTAGCTGCACACCCTATATTAGTTTTTCAGAAAAGGAAGAGGCTGGTCCATCTTAACCAGAACATCACTCACAAGCCTTGAAAGTAGTCTCAAAACTACACATTTAAGAGTAGATTATTTTTAATGTTAAAGCTATCTCAAGTTATGTTATGATTGATTAACCAAATAACAAAAGACAACAGAAAAAAATATTCAAAGCTCTTCGGGAGCTAAAAATCTATAAACAGAAAAACAACAAACTAACAAAACCCTCCAAACAACCTTTACAACTGTAGTGGAACTGATGTTCCCAGTGAACAGTCCTTAAATATACTGAACGCTGAAGTCTTTTGGTGATTCTGGTAGTTTGGTGACTTCTGTGTACACCCCCCGCCCCCCCACACACAAATGACACATGTGGCAGGATTTCTTTGCTGCCAAGACGTTCTATAAAGGTAGGGATCCAGTCTTATTTACGTTTGTTTTCTTAGCAACCAGCTCAATGCCTGGCACATACCTGGCACATTCAGTAAATATTTGCTGAATTAAGGGGTAAGCAAAGAGTCACACTTGGGGAAAATGGGTTCAGTGACCCCTCAAAACTTTGAGAGATGTCAGCACAGACACTGTGACATCTGCTGTCATACACTAGGGATTTTGTAAGCCATTCATTTTCCCACAGTGCCTCTCAAAATGTGGTTTAGACATACCAAAACAGCAGCCCATGGAGAAGCTGTTAAAGATGGTGATTTCCAAGTTCTACACAACCTAAGAATCAGGTTCTCTGGGAATGTGGTCTGGGGGTGCACAGCTTCACAAGCACACCTGGGGTTTTTATATCCACTGAACCACTGTTCTAGAGGCCGATGGCTTTGTACGCGACACTACATCTGCAGTCAGGAAGCTACGTTCAAGAGGGAAATGGTACTTGTTTGAGAACATGACTTGTAAATGATGCCTGAAGTAAGAACAAACCATCTCATGTGTCAGAGTAAATGACCACAGTACTGGAATATTAAAAGGCATTAGGTGAAAAAGAGGGCTTCAAGATCAACTAAGTCTGAAAACCCTGTGCTAATGTATCACAAGCAACAGTGAGTGGTTGCCACCTACTGAGCTCCTTTTATGTGCCTGGTGGTTTAGTGTGAGTTTTATATAAATAATCTTAATTTCACCGTGATTCTATAATAGGATGATAACATTCCCATTTTACAAATTAGGAAATTAATGCTAGTGGGTGGCAGAGTCGATGAAACTGTATCTCCAATAAAAAAAAAATGAACATGCAGCAACATGGATGAACCTCAAAATAATTATGCTGAAAAAAGCCAGACCGAAGACCAAAAAAAATACAGAGTATATATAACTCCATTTGTATAATATTCTGGAAAATGTAAATTAATCTACAGAGACAAAAAGCTGATCTGTGTTACCTGGGGATAGACGACTGGAAGGGGCAGGAGAGGGGGTGATTACAAAGGGATATGACGAAACTTTTAAGTGATGGACTGTTCACTATCTTGATGTAGGTTTCAAAACTTATCAAACTGTACACTTTAAATACGTACAGCTTACTATGTGTCAATCACACCTCAATAAAGCTGTCTAAAAGAAAGTAAAAAGAGAAAGTGGTGCAAGGTCTAAGTACAAAGCTGTACCTCCCTAAGTCTGTATTTTATTTAATTTAATCTTATGTTCTTCAAGTGCCTTTTTTCCCTTTTCTTTCTGCAGTGGAAAGATTTATTATGTACTATAACAGAAATCAGTTTTAAATACAGCCGCCAAATGATTTGTAGAGCTCTTACTCTGACCTCTAAAACTGAGAAAGAAATAACATAAGTCTATAATGATCACCAACAGTGATTCAGTGTTCTTTCAAAGTGCTATTAATGTTACTGCCATCAAAAGATTAGGACAAGAATTGGTAGGGAAAATAATGTTAAATGAATCCATGTACAATAAATAGTTTTGAGCACCTGTAATGTGCCAGACACTTTTAGGTACCAGTGTTAGGAAAAAAATGCATGAGACATAGTTGAAGTAAGTACAGGGGTGTCACTAATAATTTCAGTGTTGCTGATCTAAGGACTGATGTCGCTCCTCTGTATCCACAGTTAAGTGGAGACGAAGTCTTAACAGAGACACTAAAGAGGTGTGCCTAGAGCTATCAAGGTAACAAGCTAGTGACAAAAAGCGTGGACTGAATAGTTAAGAGAACACCCAAGTGCAAAAATATAAAACCTTAACGTCCTTCAGCATAACCGGTACAAAGAGCGCCAATGATCGACAACTTGGAACCTTCCTAAGGGAGGTATTAGGGTTAGCCCAGATTCTAAATAGCTTATCTCTCAAGAAAACAATTCATAGCCAACTGTCCATTAACCATGGTTAAAATCAACACTCGGCCTTGAATTTGCTTTTTAAAAATGTAACTTGCTATGCATTGGGGATATATTTAAATATTAGAAGGCATTTATTTCTTGAATTAATAGTAACTAACAAAAACTAAATTGCCTGCAGCGACATGGGAGACCTCCCAACACTACCTCGCCTATCAGATGAGCAAGCCTGAGGAGGCAGTGCCCTCTCATTCTGCCAGCACCTCTCAGATCGGAGGCAGCGCTGGGAGGAAGAGGAAGCGAGGAGAATTCTAGAGTGGCTGTGGAGTTAGTCCTGCAAGGTCATGAGGAATGAGGTAGCCCGAGAGCCCACAGGTGGACATGCAGCTCTCTGAGATATTGAAGGAAAAAAAAAAAAAAAAACAACATCAGCTAAGAAATAGAGCGTGATAACCATTTGGCAGTTTTCTGCCAGTCAGTTCCTAAACGTTTATTCTTACATGGTATACACACATCATTTTGACCCTATTGGGAGGCAGTGTTAACTCAATGTGTAAGAGAACAGCTCCAAGTCAGGATGCATAGGTTTGAATTCTTGCTCAGAGCCTTACAAGCTCGGCGACCTTGGCCAAGATACATCACCTCTTTGAGACAGTTTTCTTATCCATAAATCAGAGCTAAAAAATAGTACAACAGTATTTACTGTGACGATTTTTGTAAGGATTAAATGAGGTAACATAGGCACCAAACACGGCACAGTAAGTGTTCAATAAATGCTCGCCACTATTGTTTTGATGTGTGGAAACGGCCACGCTGTATTCCCAAACACTGGATGCAATTTACTATGTAAGTTTCTATTACATCTTTTTTGTACCATGTTTTAAGTATTTCTTTTTGTTTTGTTTAATCCTTGATTAAATCAGAGGGGATGGTATGATCCATATAGTATCCTCCATCAAAACTAGTTGTAAGCTGGGAATCACCTGGTAATCAAAATACAATTTCATTTTGAAAAGATCTTGGGGCCAGCCGAGTGGCGCATTGGTTAAGCGCTGGTTTTGGGATGCCAGCGGCCCCGGTTCGGATCCCACATGAGGGCCAGTGACACTGCCCTCTACAGCTAACAACAGCTCCACCTGGAGCTGGGCTGTGCGAGCCCTGGTGATGGTGTGGGCTGCAACCCCTGCTGCAGTGGGCTGCCATAGGCTACAGTGAGTGGCCCGCAGCCAGCGTGAGCGGCTGGCAGCCAAGCGTGAGCTGCCAATAGCCGCGGTAAGCGACATCCAGAGGCCAGAGACCGATCTGCCTCATCTGGGAAGAGCGCAATGACGATACCAACAGTGAAGCAACATCCTCCGCAACTAAACTGAAGAACAAAAAGACAGCAACTTGTCTGTTCCCCTTCCCCGATTCCCCAACGCTGTTCCCCTCCACCAATTCCCCAATAAAATCTTTAAAAAAAAAAAAAAAAGAAAAGATCTTGCCTAGTACTCTTGCAAGGCCACCCTTTAGGGAATAAATGTCAAAAAAAAAAATTAAAGTTAGAAACAATTGAGACTCTGGGGTATTTTGCATTTTCATATTTCTGCCCCATATGGGAAGTGTGTCTGGTACCGAGTACACTGACCTAGCAATCAAAACTCATGGTACTTACCTTCTTCTGTGAACCTTTAATTTCTGAACATTCTTCTAGTTTTTTCAAAATATCCTGGGTAACCAAGAGAGCGTCTGAAAAGATATTTTCATTTTCCAGAAGAAAATTCAGCTGGTAGTGTTTCCTCTCATACTCTGAATGTAAAACATAACAAAATAAAAAAAATCAGTGATTCACTACTAGAAAAGATTTTAAAAAGTTGAAGCTAAACTTTAGGTCACAGGCTACTTTTATAATTGCTATCTAGCACATCAGTCATGATTAATGGGAAACGGTGTCTCTGACAGCTTCCTCTTCTGTGCCATCCTCCTGCTGGTGAAAGTAATGGGTGCCATATCAAAAATGGTACACTGGTATGTCAATACTGCTTTTTTGCTCTGTTGTTCTGCTTCGGACTTCCAACACTCAAAAACAGACACTTAAAAAAAAAAAGTGTCTGGGAGTAATGCATTGGATTTTGATATCCTATCTACCAGTGGTCTTTGGTAAATTTGTCAATGAAACAAAAAAATTCATAAAGGTAACTGAATCTAGGAATCGACGGCAGATGACCCAACAACCATTACAGGCATGTTACCTGGCTCTGTGCTTGCCTCCTTTGCCCCACTATAGGCCTGTACGATTGGGGAGGGAGAAGCACCTTCAGCTGTGCGCCGAGTCCCCACTGGGACCGCTGTGTCCCCCTGAGTCTCCTGGGAGGCGCAGGGGTCCACACTAATCTCCTGTGTGCCCATGTGGACTGCTTCCTGGGTCTCGGCTCTCACAGGAGCCCCCGCAGGGGCAGAGCCCTCCGGGGCAGAAGGAAGCTCTCCTGCACCCTCTGAGGACATGGTTTCCACGTCAGGCTTCTCTGATTCCTTTCTGGGTGCATCTTCGGGTGGCACAGAGCCATCCCTCACCACCTGGCCCTGAACAGAGCAGCTTACAAGGCTGGTCAGGAGGTTTTTACAGCTAATGGCCACATCGAACATCTGCAGGCTGTCGGCTAAGGAGATGATTTTGGAGAAGTTGTGCTTGCCCACGGGGAGCTTGCCAGTGTACATCATCTCCAACAAGAGGGCGAACTCCTCCGGGCTCACCACAGACGCATCGATGGAGATGGTGTCTGTGTTGTCCAGCAGGGTTTTAAACAGCAGGCTGGCAGCAGCCAGGACAAGCTTGTGGGCCCGGAAGTAAATGGAGCCGATGGAAATGGTGCAGTCACAGAACTGCTGCTCCTTGCACAGCGTGTAGAGCTGCTGCAGCAGCTGCCGGCTGTAGTTGGGGAGCTCCATCGCGCCAGCCCTGCGCCGAGGACTTCTCTTCCTCCCTTATTCCAGGACCCACTTGGTGAGGATCAGCACTGGGCCCTAGAGAAACCCGAAAAATGCCATGTGAATACATCACAACACACACGGAAATGCCTTGAACGAAACATTAATACAAACCAACCAACCAAAAGGCAATTCACTCACTCGGCGCACGTTGCTCAATGGGGAGGGGCCCTGTTGCAGGTGCACGAAATTAATGATTACAACCGTCATGTGTTCATTGTATATGAGCAGGACTGTGCTTAGTGCTTCATCCAGATGGTTTCATTTGCTCCTCACGATGACTCAATGAAAAAGATACTATATCCTCCCCATTTTACAGATGAGGCTGAAACGCAAAGGGACTAAGAGAGCCAGCCTAAGGGAAAACAGCTAGTAAACGGGCACACCGTATCTCACGGATTTCAAAGCTGTAAGTAGCTACACTGCTATATGCGTTCCTGCTCCCAGCAAGCTCTCAGCCAACTGAAGGAGACAGATAGACTTAACAGCATAACGTCCTCCTCTTAATTGACCTACCTGCAACACTGGACACAGGTCATCATTCCCTCCCCTTCAAATGTGTTCTTCACTTGCCCCTGCTCTCTGGTTCCCTGGCTGCCTCACCAGCCTTCTCAGTTTCCTTTGCTCAGATATCCTCTGCCTCACTTTGGCCTCTGAAGTCTCAAGAGCCCCAAGTCCCAGTCATCTCACCCCTTCTCTCTCATCTGATTCTATACCTTTGAAATCTAAATGCTGATGGATCTCAGGTTTGTATCTCCAGCTCAGACCTTTCCTCTGAACTCCAGGCACATAACTCTCTGACTATTTACTCAGTATCTCCAATTGGAGGCCTGAGAGGTTTCTTAAACTTATATCCAAAACTCTCCAGCCATCTTCCCTACTATATAGCAATCCCATCCTGGCAGTTGTTCAGACTGAAAACCTGGAAGTCACCCTTGTCTCCCGTTTTTTGTTTTTCTCTTATACCCCTTATCCAATCCTTTATAAATCCTGTTGGTTCTTCCCTCAAAATATATCCAAAATCCAATCACTTACCACCAACTCCACTCTGGTCAATCTGAGACTCTTATCACCTTTTATCTGGATTGTTCCAACCATCTCCTAACTGGTCTCCAGGCCTCTGCCCCTTCTTAGAAGTACCCCTGTCCCATCCTATCTTCACTCCTAATCACAGTGATCTTTTTAGCACACAACCATATCCTGTCATTACTTTGCAAAAAGCCTCCCTAGTTTTGAGTCTCATAGTAAAAGCCAAAGTTTTTATAATAGCCTACAATTGCTCCATGATCCAGTTGTCATGAGATGGCTCACGTCATCACCACTCTCCCCGTCTTCGCCAGCTCTGCTCTGAGCACAGGGCCTTCCTGACTGATCCTAGGGACACACTGCCCATGCTCCTCCTCGAGGCTTCCTCACAGGTGTGCATGGCTCCCCCCTCATGTCCACCAGCTCTCTGCCCAAAGCACATTATCAGGAAGGCCTTCCCTGACCACGGTTTTTCTCCCTCTAGTTTTACTTGTTTATTATGTATTTCCCTTCATTAGAATGTACGCTCCATTAGGGAAGGGATTTTTTTTATTTCTTATTATCTGCTATATCCTAGTACTTAAAATTCTGCCTAACGCAAATATTGTTGCTTAGTTGATGGAATGCATGAATGAATGGATGAATGAATGGGAGGAAATGCAGTGACAGAGATTTGCACCTAGAAACCCAGTTTGGGGAATAGGGGAGTCCAGGAGTTACAGTAAGGTTTTGACGGGGCGCTAACTGCTGACCTGTCAATAAATGAGTAGGCACTGATGAGGCAGAAAGAGTGGGAGAACTTGGAAGTGCTGAAAAGGCTGCGTGAAAAAGTTAGACAAAAACGACTTGAACTTTTCACCAACAATTCATGGCTCTTGCATCACGACAATGCACCAGCTCACACGGCACTGTCTGTGAGGGAGTTTTTAGCCAGTAAACAAATAACTCCCTCCCTACTCACTTGATCTGGCCCCCAATGACTTCTTTCTTTACCCAAAGATAAAGGAATTATTGAAAGGAAGACATTTTGAGGACATTCAGGACATCAAGGGTAATACAATGACAGCTCTGAAGGCCATTCCAGAAAAAGGGTTCTAAAATTGCTTTGAAGGGTGGGCTATGGCACTGGCATCGGTACATAGCCTCCCAAGGGAAGTACTTCGAAGGTGACCATAGTGATATTCAACAATGAGGTATGTAACATTTTTCTAGGATGAGGTCGTGAACCTAATTGTCTGACCTTGTGTACAAAGAACTCTTAAGACTCAACAAGAAAACAGACAACCAAGTTAAAAAATGGGCAAAAGACTTTAATACACACCTCACCAAAGAAGACATACAGACTGTAAATAAGCATATGAAAAGATGTTCAAATCGTATCTCATAAGGGAATTGCAAATTAAAGCAAGAATGTGATACTACTACACACTTATTAGACGGGCCCAAATCCAGACACAGGCCTTATGGATTACAGTAAATGAAAAGACTTACCTGGATATATATTAAATATTTTTAAACCTTCTTATTAATAAGAAACCATCATTGAAATTATGTGTTCTGAACAAACAGAAACTTATTTAAAATTTATTTTGGTAATTTTTCTGGGGAGAGTATCCATAGCTTTCATTAGATTAAAAATAAGAAAATACATCAATGATCCAGACGGGGGTATTTTCAGCATTAACTATAGGACCCTGTGGTCAGAGCTAGTTCATATTTTTGCTAACAACTAAATTATATGAGAAAATAATAGAATAACCTTAGCAGAACAAGCAACTGTGCAAGGTTAAAAAAAAATGGAACAGAACTATGTGGCTTACCAATACATAGATACTAAAATCAGCATTATATATTTGACCAATAAAAGGAGAATGGGGACAGTTAAGGCAGAAAACATTCAAAGGTGATCAAGGGCTACTTAATGAATGTAAGTTGGCAATGTTGAAAGTTGAAATTGTACTGAGATTAATAGGGCTATTAATTAAAGAAGAGACTTTTGGCAAAACGGTACACTGAGTTGATGTAAATTGATCTTTTCTCCCAATGCACACACACAGAGATGCTGGATAAAACAAATCAAAAATGCTTTAAAAATATATAGTCAAGCTAAAAAAAAGAAGAAGAAAAAAAAAAGAAATCCCCAGGCACGGGAAATGAAAGAGACATCAAAATCAAAGCCAGAACAGTAAGTGAGAGTTGAGACTATGGTGGTCCAAAGGGGTTTCAAACTCCAACACAGGCCCTAGGCTTGGAGGAGGAAGCGTTAATGCTCACACGAAGACTGGAAATATAGCTTTAGGCAGGTAAGAAGGTGGGGGATTTGAAACTGAAAGCCTTGCACAAAGAGCCTCAAACACCTATCCCTCTTTGATATGCAGTCTGAAAAACCTCTGCTCACAGGGCTCAGCCAACAGCAATAAAAGTGGCCTACTGGGCTGGCCGAGTGGCGAGGTGGTTAAGCGCTGGCTTGGGAAGCCAGCGGCCCTGGTTTGGGTCCCACATATGAGGGCCAGTGACACGGCCCTCAAAAAAAAAAAAAAAAAAAAAGACCCTGAGTAAGGGGAAAGACACTGGCAAGAAATCAAAACTGCAGGCCTGTGCCCCAGAGGTGTAGAATCCAAATTTACACTCTGCATTATACAGGAATCCTGAGCTGAGAAATTAGCATGAAAACTGGTCTTTGACATGCAGCAGGAAAAAAACAGGGTATTTTCATAACCCAAGACTCAGAGATTCACACGTGCAGAAAAAGAAAAAACACAGAGAAGAGCTCACTATTACAAACCATATAAGGAAGACACGAATGTGAAAGGTAAATCTATAAACGCTAATGGTAGAAAGCCTCACAGGTATCTTTGAAGCAGGGGTAGGGAAACTTCTTAAACAATGCCCCAAAAGCCAAAACTGAAGGGAAAAGGGTAAATTTGATTGTATTGATATTACCGCTTTCCATCAAAGAATTCTGTAGATGTGATTAATAGACAAATGGTAGAATTAGGAGATAACATCTTCAAAGTTTAAAGGCAACAAGGATTTATTGGGTTGTCAGAAAAATCTGGGCCGGCCGAGTGGTGTGTTGGTTAGGAGCTGGCTTGGGATGCCAGCGGCCCTGGTTCGGATCCCACATGAGGGCCAGTGACACTGCCCTCTACAGCTAACGTGGTGAACAACAGCTCCACCTAGTTGCCTCTATAGCTAAGATGGCCAGCGACAGTGTGGGCTGCAGCCTCTGCTGCAGTGGGCTGCCATGGGCTACAATGAATGGCCGGTAGCCAGCATGAGCGGCCAGCAGCCGGTGTGAGCTGCCAAGAGCTGCTGTGAACAGCCGTCCAGAGGCCGGTCACCGATCTGCCTTACCCCAGAAGAGTGCAATGATGATACCAACATGGGCCAGTGAAGGAACGTCCTCCACAACTAGACTGAAGAACAAAAAGACAGCAACTTGTCTGTTCCCTTTCCTGTATTCCCCAACACTGTTCCCCTCCCCCAACTCCCCAATAAAATCTTTTTTTAAAAAAAAGAAATTCCTGTCAATCTTAGGGAAAAAATAGAAATCCAAGGGGTGAGGACGATGGGCAAATCATATAAAGGCAATTCAGAGAAGTTCCTCATTTAATTGGTGACAACCATAGTAACAGTAATTGTTATAATATAAGCTAACTTTTATTTCAATGTCTATTATATTCAGGAAGTGTTCTATATACTTTATATATATCAACTCATTTTATCCTCTTAACAACCTGATGGAGTAGTTGCTATTATTATCCCTTTTTATAGATGGGGAGATTGTGGCCCAGAGAGGTTGAGTAATTTCTCCAGTCTCACAGTAATTGGTAGAACATGGATTTACAACTAGGGCACCATTGGTGGGTCCATAAATCGATATAGCTGTTCTGAAAAAGCATTCTAGTAACATTTAGTGAAATGTTCTGTGCATATATGCCTTATGACCCAGGAATCAGACTCTTGGGTGTATAGCCTAGAAAAATTCTCACATAGGTCCATAAGGAAACATAGTTAGAAAGATCATTGGGGCATTTTTTGTGATAGCAGGGAGATGAGAGGTAATTTAGATGATCATCACTAAAAAAATTTAAGTGTGCAGGATGTATACTATAGAATATTGTGCATTAGAAATAAGCAACAACTAACTATGCAGACAGAAACATGGACAGATCTAAAATACCCAGTGTTGAATGAAAAAATAAGAACTAGAATGAGATCTAGAACATAATACCATTTATATAAGTTTAAAAAAAAATCAAAACAATACTATACAGTACATAAAGCTACATATGCAGCCAAAGACATTTTATCAAATACATAAGAGTGAGTGCCTATGAGGGGAGGAAAATGGGAGGAGGGGTTGGAGGTGAAGAAAAAAAATAAAAATCAAACAAGACAGGCCTTTCCCAGATAGATAAATGCTAGAGCGTTACAGATGAGGAGGCTCTCTGTACCACCCCAACTGTCAAAAAATAAAATCACGTAAGGAAATGAATCACCAAGAAGGAAAGTCATTAAGTGCAGGAAACCACAAATAGCATTCCCAAGAATTGAAAACCATAAAAATTACAGAATACTATGAAAAATGCTATAAATTAATTTTCATTTTAATAAACAGGCAAAATGAAATGAAGCCACAGGAAAGGACAAGATAATACAAAAAAAGAATAGGCAAATATGAAAAAGCATTTCTAGGAATAAAACAGGAAGTCATTGAAATTTATCCATTGATAAATTAAACAGATTAGATATAGCTAAAGAGAAAATTAATGATTAAGGAGAGAAGCCTGAGAAACTTACTCAGAAGGTAGCAGAGTTAAAATAAAAAAAGTAATATGAAAGAGAAGTTAAAAGACATGGAAAATAAAATGAGAAGGTTGCACATGCATCTAATAGGTATTCCAGATGTAGACAAAGGAGAACATATGGGAAAAGCAATTTGAAGGTATACTTTCTGAGAATTTTCAAGAATTAAAGACAGGTATGAATCTTCAGAATGGAAACTTCAAAATAACAAAGAGAAAAAGAATTGTAAGCAACCCAAGAGAAAAGATTACTTACAAGAGAATGACAATTGGACATTCTCATTAATAACAGATGTCAGAAAAAAATGGAGTAAATTTTCAATATTAAGGAATACAACAATCAACCATGTATCTATATCCAGACTGAAATAAAATCATCTTCAAACAAAGATAGGAAACTCACAGACTA
The DNA here is from genome assembly GCA_033961575.1 of Aselliscus stoliczkanus. NCBI lineage: Eukaryota > Metazoa > Chordata > Mammalia > Chiroptera > Hipposideridae > Aselliscus > Aselliscus stoliczkanus. Next base: position 167,500,703 of record CM066730.1, read on the forward strand.
TCACTGAAAGAATTACTGTAAGAAGGAAACTGAACCAGGAAGAAAGGACAGGATGTAAGGGAGCAAAAAATGCAAGTAGCAAGCAAAAGAACTGCTAAACACATCCACTAGAAAAGTTAAAATCACAAAGCCTGATAATACTAGTGTTGGTGAGGCTATGGAGTGACTTGAACTCTCACACATTGCCAATGGAAGAGTAAAATGGTACAGCTACTTGGGGAACTGTGTGGTGGTTTCCTACAGTCAAGGATGAACTACTGATACAGGCAACAGCATGGATAAGTCTTAAAAATGTTACGTTAAGTCAAAGTCAGGCACAAAAGAGTACATGCTATGTCTCAATTTATAGAAATAGAAATACAGGCAAAGCTAATCTAGGACGATAAAATTCAGATAGTGGTTGTGGAAGTTGTCGGGTGGTGAGGGGAAGGGAACTGAATGGAAAGAGACACATGGGAACTTGCTGGGGGGATAGAAATGTTCTATATCTTATTTTGAGTGGCCATGAGAGTAGGTATTTGTCAAAACTCTTAAAATAGAAAACCGAAGCTCACTGTACCGCATGTTAATTATATCTCAATAAAAAAAGAAATTAAGAAATATGTTGATATACCTAAAATGCACTGATTGTTTAAAAATGGGTGTGGGAGGGCCCAGCAGAGTGGCTCAGTTGAATAAGAGCTCACTCAAGAGCTCTGAGCAACAGCAGTTCGATGCCCAGCCTGAGCTTAGCTACCGCTGAGCTGCCAACAGGTGGTAGGATGGCTCAGCTAAAAAAAATAAAAATAGAAATAAAAATGGGTGTGAGAAGGGGAGGTTAAAAACAAAGTAGAATTAGGCCGGCCGAGTGGCGTGATGGTTAAGCGCTGGCTTGGGAAGCCAGCGGCCCCAGTTCGGTCCCACATATGAGGGCCAGTGACACTGCCCTCAAAAACAAAACAAACAAAAAAAAACCAAGGTAGAATAATGATAACCATAGTAGCTACCACTTATTAAATGTTTACTATGTGCCACTCACTGTTCTAAATGTTTTACATATACGTATTAGCTTAATTAATCCTTTCAGAACTCTATGAAGTAGGTACTCTTATTATCCCCATTTTACAGATAAGAAAATTGTGGCATAGTGAGGTTACACACTTACCCAGGGCTACACAACTAGTGTGTGGCAGAGTTGGGTCCCAACTCAGGCAGTGTGGCTCTGAGGTCTGTATTTTCAAAAATCAACTCTGAAATCACAAATCCACAACATGGAAGATGAGAGAAGGGAGGCTAGAGTTGGAGTGTTCCAAGAGTCAAGGGGATGATAAAAATAATGATTAACTTGAGCCTTTGTTAAGTGAAGTATGTCTGTTAACAGGTACAGATATAAGGGGGAAAGCTTAATAAATATTTATACACAAAAGGGATAAATGGAAATAATGAAAATGAGATTGATCCAATAGCAAGAGGGAAAAGGGAAAAAGGAATGCCAAGAAAGTGTAGTAAATAGAAAATAACTTATGATGGTAGAAGTAAGTCCAAATGTATTAGAAATGACAATAAAGAAGCAGATTAAACTTTGTTAAAAGGCAGAAAGGTTCTCTGATTGGATATTTTACAAACCAGCTATGTGTTGCTTGTAAGAGAATTTATGTGGGTGTGTTTACATGTGAAACAGTGCTTGGCAAGTAGTAAACACAACATGTTAGCTGTTATTATTACCAAAAGAAGGTGTGAATCATTCTCATTTAATAATTTTGAAACTAGCTTATCTGACAGGACAGCTGAAGTATCTATCTGTAAATAAACAATTAAACTGTATAATCTTTGTAGACCACTTTCAGGTACAGAATACTGCTATTAAATAAATCTAATATATAATCATGAGGGATACACTAGTGATTTGGGGGCTGCTGAAATATACTACAGAGAGAGGCTAACTGATATTTTGCTCATCTCACAAGTAAAGTGTAAAAGCCTCTAACATGTATTTTACTGAGTTTAGCCCTACCTCTCTTTGCAAGGAAGTTAAATGGAGGAGAGAGAATATAGCGCTAGATGATACAAAGTCACGAAAGTGTGTTTTCAGAGTTAAGAAACTATAGTATAAATACTGCATGTTGGAATCTCTAAGTGAGTCCTATAAGGGAGATGGCCGAGTGGCTCAGTTGGGTTCAGAGCTCACTCAAGAGTGTGAGCTCTGATCATCAGGGTCGCCGGTTTGATTCCCAGCCTGAGCTGAGCAGCCGCTGAGCTGCCAACAGGTGGGAGGATGGCTCAGCTAAACAAAGAAACAAACGAACAAACAAACAAATAAATGAGTCCTATAGATTCTGGTATAAAGGCAATCTAAATTATGTTATTAAGTACTTACTGAAATTGCCAGGCTTGGGAAAACTGTCAAAGGTCCCAAGGGAAGACCATTTAAGCAACTAAAGGACACCAGACAGATCAATGTTCCTCAAAGGAACAATATTAGAGCCTCAAGAAAAGACAATTCTGATATGGAATAAAGATACTTAGAAAAAACTTAAATTGGTTGAACCAAGTGCTGCATAATGACCCAAAACACAAATGGGAATTCAACACAAAGTGAAACTAGGCCAGCTTTCTAAAGGGAGCACAAAGAATATACTGTATATATTTAAAATTTTATTCTGTCTGCTTCCAAAAAGGAATTGAAAGTTTGGGGATTCTTTACATTACAAAGAAATAACAGTCAGACACAGGAGAAAACCCAGAAAATGCAAAAGTGAGAACTAAGTCATAATTGGCAGAAAATATGGAATCCTTTTAATGCACAAAGAGGAATATAAAGACTTACAGCTTTAGTATGCATTGCTTAATTAAATAGACACCCTGAAATCCACAATTGCTGAAAATGTCCTTAGCAAAGCACTCACACAAAGTCCTTTCCTGCCACTACCAGGGAGTGAGAGGCTTTTATCTGTGACTCAGAGTTGGACCTGCTATTCCCCAATTTACTACATTTATTTCCCCAGAAGTCTTCAGCCAGCAATACACATGTCAACCAATAACTATTCATGGGTCAATTGTCTACTGTTTATTCGGCACATTGCTAGGTGTTGTGGGAGCCAACTGAAATGTAAAACAAGATCCTGGTGTCCACAGGGAGTTTGTAATAAAGTTGACCCGGCATTGGAATGATAAAAAACAGAACTCTTAAAAAGACTCAATCCACAAGAGACAAGAAGAGGGAAGGGAAGAGAAGAAGAGGGGAAAAAAACAGATTGATACAGGGGAGTGGCAAGGGAGGGAAGGGTTGGAGCAGGTAAATGCAAGTTAGGTACGATTTCAACAGGCAGGGGTGAAAAGGTGAACTGCAGACAGAGGGGGACCCAGGAGCCCAGTTCCAGAAGAGGTGCACTTGGCACACATGCTGGAAATAATGTCCGTGCATAGGCAACTGGCACTGCACCTGGCATGGGAAAGGCACCCAGGAAGTATTGCCATCACTTTCTGGGCAGTGGGCTGGCCAGGGTGGGTCTCCAAACCACCCATGTACAGGAGGTGTGCAGCACAAGGCCACCTAGGGTAGGGAGGCCAGAAAATGAGCAGAGGAGCTTACACTCGTTTGGAGGGCAGAGCTTCTGAAATAGAAACAGAGCTTTACCAGTCAAAGGTCCCGGGGGAAGAATAAGTGAATAAGGTGGATGAAGACACATGTAATGTTATCTGACAGAAATTGCTTTATAACAGAAGTGATGTGTGACACGGAGCGTTGTTATGATGGAGGATGATTTACAGCACACTTTAAAACACACCTTCTCTCAACCGTAGCTCACACCCAACTGACTGCACTGAACAAGTTGAAACTTGTCACACACGGTTACTAAGATTCAACACACTGCTTCCCGTATTGAAGACCCCTGCCTTTCCGATGGATGGCACCTGGCAGCAGCGTATTTTGTGATCACAACAGAAAGTCTCCCTGTTACACATCACTTCCGGTACAGCAATTTCTGTCAAATAAAAACATTACAGTGTGTCCTCATCCACCATAGTCACGAGATCTGGCTCTTCCCCAAAGTCAAACGACCATGAAAGGTACACGTTTTGAATTGATTCAGGAAATCGAGGCAGCCATGAGAGCGTAACTAAATACACTCATGAAAGAGGACTTCCAGAACTGCTTCAGAAAGTGGCAAGAACAATGGGATGAGTGTGTTCAAAGTGAGTGAGGAGTATTTTGAGGGGGATTAATAGCAATGTGTCTTTTACTATAATACATTTTTTTTTTAATTTAAACATTCACTGTATTGTTTGATCACACCTTGTATATTGTCTCCCACTCACGGAGCAGAAGCTGGACCCCCCTCTGTCTGTATTTCTGTATTTCTGTATCCTAACAACTTTGCACTCTCCTTGGGGCACATCTATTTCACAGTGTGAGACATCTCTCTTACGGTCTAGCTCGATGCAACCTTACTGCTTTAAGTATTTTTTTACTGTTGCTATTGATAATTCCTATCTCCTGAATAACTTTTACTTCTATCTTGATGCCTGGGCTCTGCTAGAACCAGAAAGCTGGACGGGACCTTACTGAGCCCTCAAACAGTTCATTACTTTATCACGTACTCTTGTCGCATGACCAAATGACCTTAATCCAATCTCTTCCTTTTTTAAGGGAGGAAACTGAGGTCCTCAGAGGCTGAGTTGCGTGCGCTTTGATCTCAGTCAGCTTTAACCCCATGGCTATTTAGTATCTCACAAACAACCAGAATCAGGTTGAAATAACAGGAGCTCTCAACATAATTAGAGCAAAGATCACACATTCAGAGACAAGAAATGGGGCATTTGCTACACACACATGTAAAATGTAAGGTATCTAAGGAATCGGCTAAGTTAAAAGAGAACGACTAGCAATTATTTCTGAGAATGCAAGGAGGATTGGTGAGGTTAGAAAAGGGTGACTGTAGCTTTTAGCGGGCCCAGATTTCTCAAGTTCAAAAGCAGCTGTCATTTGGTCTCTTACACTGAGAGTCTGAAAGGCAGCAATGCATAGTGTCAGGGATGAGATTTTTGTATTTGACGCTCCTGGGTTTATGGAGGTATCTTTTCATATGTATCATTATTGTTATTTCTAATGTTATCATCACTATCATCATTCCATCCCAAATGCTAATCTACTACTGGTCCAATCCCTGAATGGCCTGTGTGCTTTCCTAAGGTGCATTCTGGTCATTAGTGTATCCAGGGAGTCAGAACGGCTCTGAAGAACTCTTAGTACCGAGCGGCTGAATCAGGCATAAAATTCACCTTTGGGGATTTGGGGGGCTGGCTAGTGAGCTCTATGGTAGATCGCAGGGATGATGCTGAGATAATAACACCTTGCTTATATGCTGGGATTTGCAACTCATCATCCCATTTGTCCTCATTTTACAGATGAAGACTAAAGTTCAGAGATGTCAAATGCCTTGTTCAAGGCCACAGAGCTAACAAGGGGCAAAACTAAGCCCAGGTCTCAATTCTCAAGCCATGGTTCTTTCCTTGATAATGTGCAGGCCACACTGAATGCCCAGACTTAGCTACCATTTGTGCAGATAATTCTCCCTTCCGAGAGCTCAGCAGCCATTAAGAAGTATAGCTGTCAACTCTTGGTTACTTAACAAGTACACTTACGGTCTCACCCTAAGGGAACTGGTTAGTGAGCCAACCCTATTGGCTCAGGAGACCATATTTTTCTCAATTACCAATTCATGTCTCACAACACAGTCCTAATGATATCCTGCTCTCTTCATATTCTACCAAATTATACTAGGATATTATTCATCAAATAACCACTAATAAGAGCTACTAATAATTAAGTACCTTATTGTGTTTCTAAGAACTTTTTATACATTACTTCCTTTAATTAAACAACCCAGCAAGAGAGTTAAACCTGATTTATAAATAAGTCCTGAGTGAAGAGGTTAAGGAAGAAGCCCAAGGTCACAGGGCAAATCAGCAAAGGAAATGAGACTTGAATCCAGTGGGCCTGATTCTAAAGCTCCCGCCCTTCTAGCCACTAGAACAGTTTCTCAAACATTAATATGCGTAAGAATCAAACGGGAATCTTGTCAAAGAAAAGATTCCGACGGAGAAGTTCTGGGGTGGGGCCTGAACTCTGCGTTTCTAATAGGCTCCAGGTCCTATGAATGATGGTGGTCAGGAACCCTCTCAAGAGTCACAAAGGGCTCAAAGACGTTGCCTGTTCTCAAATCACATTTTTTTCATATCGAATTATTATATATTTTAAGCAGTGCTTCACCTCTTAAAGGTCACAAGTCATCCTCAAATCCTTTCCTTTTGTACCCCTTGGCTCCAGCCAGAAAAACAAACTCCAAACAACTCTGGGAATAAAAACCTACAAAATGTGGAGTCCAATAACCAGGCCTTAGGTGAATAGCTCTATGGCCTGGCACCCACCCAACCTCCTTTGAAATGCATTGCAGCAACCTGGTCTTCCAGGGCTAGCTGGCTTCCCAGGCTGCTGCCAAAACAGCTAGAGGTCAAACTGCTCCTGATCTACAGTCAAGGATCAACTGAACCTAGTTAAGCCTTGAAGGGCCTAGGATGGTGCAGCTAGTCAATAAATGCATGCTGAACTGAATATAATGAAGAGATCTTATTAGAGCTCATGACACTATATATGACGGACTATGACGTACCCTTTCTAGCCACTGTCATCGGTATTCCCTTACAGAGTCAGACAGCTAGCTCTACCTCCTCCTACCCAGGTCCCCTGGAAACCGTGTAGCGTTTCAAAGCCTGGGTTCTCTTCCTTAGCACAAAGTCTAAAATTAAGGCTCAATACTATGTGCTGCGTTAGCATCTGGTAAAATCAGCAGAGTCTCAACAGGTTTAATCATAATTTCACTACCCACTCTGCTCCCATGGGCAGGGTCCCCTAGCCAAACAATCTTCCTTATCAAAGGGACCAGGGACAGTTCCTGCTTATCCCTGAGTAGTGGGATTCAGTTTTCCACAGCCCCTCAATTATTCAAATAAGCCAATCACATCCTCTGGCAGGAACCAGGGGGTACCCATCCTCTAATACTACGAAGCCTGCGTCCCAAAAGCCCTGAGCGCAGCAGCATGGGGTCTGGCATGGCAGGCTGTGTCCTTCTCTGGGGCTGGGTGTATATGTGACTAATAAACTGTTGTCCATCTCATCTGCCCAGTGTCCTGTGTTGTGTTCAGCCACAACCCTAGGGTGGGAATCCCTCCCTTCTCAGTGGGGTGAGCAGGAGGTGATTAAAACTTCTTTTTTGCCCAATCCAAGGTCTCTGCTCTTTTTCATATCCTTGAATCTCTTGAATGCCTTTGGCAAGGTCATCAACTGCTCTGTGATGGTAATAACACCCAGCATGGTGCTAAGCATTGTCCATACACTTCCCATTTAATTTCCCTACCATCTCTATGAGGTAGATGTCATTATTATCCCTAATTGACAGATGAGGAAACTAATGTCCAACAAGGTTATGCAACTTGCCCAAGACACACAGCTAATAAGTTTCAGCAGGGCACAAATGCAGATATGCCTGGTTCCCTGTTCTTAATTACTACCTTTGTCTTCACAGCATTTCCAGGCTCATTGCTTTCATTCCTCAACCCCTCTCGCAGACAGAGACGGGCTGCTGGATGGCCTCACAGGAGGCACCTTGTTTCTTCTGCTGGTCTCTGCTGAAAGATGGATGGGGATGTGAATCTGGGCAAGCGCTGTTGCAACAGGCCAGCTGACTGGCTTGGCTTCCAACGGGCTTTCCTCCATGACTCGAACTTAAGGTCTGGTTTTGTTGTCAACCTTGCAGGTACAAAAACCCTCTCTTATACAATTCTCACAGTTAATTGGACTTGGAGAGGTTAGACAACACTAACTCAAGGTCTAAACTAATAAGAGAAGAAACAGAAATCAGAAAGTCAATTTATTAGTTCATTGACGTGAAATATGCCTCCTTTTTGCAGTTATCCATAAAAAAAATTTAAGCAGCGAGGTCAAGTATCATCAGAAAGCCTTTTAGGAATCACAGAGGAGTGTATGCTACATTCACTGAAAGCCTGTGCATCTGTTGTTGCCATGGAAGTAAATTCCTGGCCCCCAGACTGGGCTGGTAGTGTCTGAGGTCAACATACACTGCAAGGGCAGCGCCAGCTGCCATTGTCTTGTCACCTCTATCACGGAGTTCCTAGACAATTCCGTGGCTCCAGTCTCTCCGTTGATATAGCTGGATTCAGCTCTGTCCTTGAGGTAACCTTGTGCAGGAACCTAACAACACTGACCGGGTCCTAAGTTTTCAGTCTCTCTAGGCATGTAAGGAGTGCCCTTCTGTGTCCCCGCCCACAGGCTTTTCTGTCTGGGCTGCAAACACCCATCTAGAGCTGATCAGAGCCCCCCCCTCCTTCCAGGGCCTAAGCCCAGTGAAGCTTTCAACCCACTTCCAACTTAGCTGCCTTCTAAGCTCTGCCTGGGACACCTGCCTTACACGGGCTATGCCAGACTCAGGCCTCATCCCCTTCCCCTCTGTGCCCTCACCCCCTCTGCCACACATCACTGACTAAAACTTAAAAAATGATGCATCAATACCAAACATACATGGAACGATTCCTGATCAGAAGAATAATAAAAATCAGAGAAGTTTGCAACTATTGGGTTGTCGGGAAAGTCATGACGCATTTTTGCATTGAAAAACATAGAAAAAATACGTCATGACTTTTCCAACAACCCAATAAATTATCCTTAGAGACTGTAATTCAGCCCTATCATTTTACAGATGAAGAAATTGATAGAAATTTAAGTGACTGCCAAGTCATGTATCTTGGTAATAGCAGGGCCAGACCCAGAACCTAGTAATTGAGCTAAGTTACCAAACTCCTAAGTATATACACAATGTGATCTCACGGGGAGGGCTTCCTATGAATCTCACAGGCTGGCAGCCACTTGTACTAGGTAAATACAGCACATTTAATTGTTTGTTTTATTTGAATGTTGATTCAATATCAACCATTGATAGCTCTTTCAATGAGAAAATAATCATCCTTAAGTCATAAAACTGCCCAAAAGTGTCTCAGGGAATACACGATTGCAAATTTCCCAATCAATTATCATTAGTAGAACTCTATGCAGATTTGTGATTTAACAAAAACAAAACAAAAATTGTAAGTGACTATTTAAGGTATTTAAAAAATATATTAATGAATATTTTAATGAGGTCAGGATGAAGGATAAATTTAAAAATGAGAAGCCCAGGATAGAAGAAAAAAAATTTAAATATTTGTGCCTTTAGACCCACTTCTAGGAATCTATACAGAAATAATTAGTGATAGAATGAAATATTCATGTACACTGTATTCAGAGCAATAATAGCATTGATGGTTAAAAACTGGAAACAGGGCCAGCCGAGTGGTGCATTGTTTAAGAGCTGATTTTGGGCCTGGTTCGATCCCATATATGAGGGCCAGTGACACTGCCCTCTACAGCTAACAACAGCCCAGACAGCTCCACCTGGAGCTGGGCTGCAAGCCCCGGTGACGGTGTGGGCTGCAAGCCCCGGTGATGGTGTAGGCTGCAGCCCCTACTGCAGTGGGCTGCCATAGGCTACAGTGAATGGCTGGCAGCCAGCATGAGCTGCCAATAGCTGCGGTGAGCGACCATCTAGAGGCCGGCAACCGATCTGCCTCATCCAGGAAGTACGGAATGACGATACCAACATGGGCCAGTGAAGCAATGTCCTCCGCAACTAGACTGACGAACAAAAAGACAGCAACTTGTTTGTTCCCCTTCCCCAATTCCTCAATGCTGTTCCCCTCCCCCAATTCCCCAATAAAATCTTTAAAAAACAACAACAAAAAAAACCCCTGGAAACTTAGATGTATGAGATTTTAAAGTAAATATGGTATACAGTCATGTTATGGAATATTACTGTCTAGGATAGCTATAGCACAAGTAACCCTCCCCCCAAATAAATAAATAAATTGGGACTTCATCAAATTTAAAAGCTTTTGTGTCTCAAAGGACACCATCATGAAAGTAAAAAGACAACCCACAGATAAGAGTCTGATAAGAGTCTAGTATCCAGAATATATAAATATAGTCTATCAGAATATAGTATCCAGAATACTTACAACTCAACAATAAAAAGACAAGTAAGCCAACTTAAAAGTGGGCAAAGGATATGAACAGACATCTCTCCAAAGAAAATAAACAATATGCCCAGAAAGCTCAGGAAAAGAGGCTCAAAAATCAGTAGTCATTAGGGAAATGCACATCAAAACCACAATGAGCTACCCACTCCACACCCGCCAGGATGTTATAATAATAAAACAAACAAACACAGAAAACACAAGTGTTGTGGAGGATATGAGGAAACTGGAACCCTCACACACTGCTGCTGGTGGGAATGTAAAATGGTGTGGCTGCTGTGGAAAACAGTTTGTCAGTTCCTCAAAAACTTAAACACAGAGCTACCATATGACCCAGCAATTCCACTCCTACGTATACACCCAAGAGAACTGGAAAGATATGTCTACACAAAAACGTGCATACTAATGTTGATTTGGCTGTTACTTAGCCAAAAATATGGAAGCAACCCAAATGTCCATCAACGGATCAATGGACAAATAAAATGTGGTCTATCCTATACAATGGAATATTAGTCAGCAACAAAAAGGAATGGAGTACTGATATGTGCTACAACAAGGATGACCTTGAAAACGCTATGTTAAGTGAGAACAGCCAGACACAAAAGACCACGTAGTGTATGAGTCCATTTATATGACGTGTCCAGAATAGGCAAATCCACAGAAACAGAAAGTGGATTAGCAGTTGCCAGGGGCTGGGAGGAGGGGAGATCTAGGAGTGAATGCTAATGGGTTGGTTATGGTATATGAATTTATATCTAAAATTTTAAAATTAGGCTCTTGAACATTTTTAATAATGTGGGGAGATGCTTCCAATATACTAACAGAAAAAAAAACTCCGCATGTAATTATATTTATAATTCCAATTTGGTTTAAAAATATATGTACATGCATACACACATTTGCATTAAAAAAGACAAACTATTTCAAAATACTAACAGTGGTTATTCCGAGGTGTTGTCATTGTGAGGAACTTATTTTCTTCTTCATACACTTTAAAATTTTCTATAGTAAACATGCATTATTTTTAGTCAGGAAATTTAAAAACAGAAACCCAGGTAGGTCTGACTGGGTGCAAAGCTAATGTCATTTCCAACATACAATTCATTCATTAAGGTTTATTTTCCTTCTACTAGGTACCAAGCAAAGTTAATAAGATTCAATCTCTGCCAGCAAGGAAATTACATAAGCCTAGGGAGGGGTTTTAAGGAGAGGAAGAAGAGTGCGTATGCTCTTTAAATCACATGCAGTGTTGTCCATTTGCACACTGTCTGGGGGACAGGTCCCATGTCTGTCACAAGCAGCAGTGTAGCTTAGTGGTTAAAGGCTGGAGATGGAACCAGACCACCTGGGTGTGAAGCTTGAATGTCTAGTTATAAACTGTGTGACCTTGGGAAAATTACCTAACCTGCGTGGGGCAGTTTCCTCATTTACAAAACATGAATAATAATAGTTCCTCTCTCACTGGGTTGTTAGAAGAAGATTAAATGAGTTAACATTCCTAAAGCACCAGCACTATATGCTGAGGACACACTAAGTGCTCAATAAATGAATTAGCTGTTGGCTGCTGTCATTGTCGTCATTGTCACCATCACCACACCATCATCTCACCACCAGATTCTCAAGGAGGTAGAGACAGAGCAGATTAAGGATCAATCACCAGCTGGGCTGCCACATCTCAAAACTGTCAGCTAGCATCTGATTCTTTTTTTTTTTTTTGAGGGCAGTGTCACTGGACCTTACATGTGGGAACCGAACCGGGGCCGCTGGCTTGCTTAACCACCGCACCACTCGACCGGCCCCTAGCATCTGATTTTTGATAAGCCTTAATAACCATTACGTTCAACTAATTTTTTTTTTTTCAAATTCTCTCAATTTCTAATGAAACTCTTCTTTTGAGGCATTCTATAAAACACAATGAGGCAAAACATCAAAATGCTTGGCATAACAAACTGCTTGTGTCTTCTTATCTTCTAATTCATTGAAACAAATGAGTTTTCAAGGCTTTTAAAATGGAAGGAGGCTTTGAGAGACTTATCTGCCTTTCTGGGCCATGCTGCTCTGATCCAGTAGTTCATCCAAGATGACTCTTGACAGGCCAGACTGCACGATCTCCTAAGCAACACATTCATCTCATGAGTGACTGGGGACAGTGACTGCATTACACCTAACGTGACTCGCATCCTGCAGCAGGAGTTGCAACAAGCCATCATCGCTTCCAATGCTTCCACATCCAACCTCTTCGGTGTCACAAAGGCCCTTGGCTTTGTCATGGCCCTGACAGACATTTTGCCCTGACCTGAACATGTGGGTGAGTTCTGAGTTTTCACCAATTTGATTAGGAGAATACACTTTTCTTCAGCAGGGAATAAATCTGGACCACACAGTAACTACCAAATTCCAACTTCAAAGATACTAGTCTAATATAAAAATCAAAGCACTCAGACAACTAAAGAATACCAAATCAGGCCTTGGGACTCCAGAGGCTGTGTGCTTACAGTAAAGGTTTGGAGCACAGGCTCTGGAAACAGAGGGCCCTGCGGGAGAACTGCAGTTGTGTCATTCTTACAAGCTGTACGACTTCAGGCAGGTTTCTTAACTCTCTAGGCCTCAGTTTTCTGATATGTAAAATGGCGGTAATATTTGTCTTTATCTCATGGGGTAGTTATAAGCAATAATAAGCCACTACATTTAAATGAGTCAACAATATACATAAAGGACATTTCCTGGAATATTTTAAACATGCATTAAATATTAAAAGGAAGCATAAAAATACACTTGCCAAAATGTCGGCAACCTTGGTGTTATGAGCACCGCGCTCTAACCAACTGAGCTAACTGGCCATCCCCACAGAAGTACTTTTTAAAAATCACTTTGGGGGCCGGCCAAATGGCTCAGTTGGTGAAGAGCGTGAGCTCTGAGCAACGGGGTCGCCGGTTCAATTCCTGCAGTGAGCTGCGCCTGAGCTGAGTTGCCAGCTGAGCTGCCAACAGGTGGCAGGATAGCTCGTCTGGTGAGAGCACATGCTCCTAACAACAAGGTTTCCAGTTCAACCCCCACTTGGGATGGTGAGCTACACCCCCCGCAACTAAGACTGAACACGGCACCTTGAGCTGTCCATAGGCAGCTGGATGGCAACTGGACTTGGAGCTGAGCTAGCTACGCCCTCCACAACTAAGATTGAAGGACAACAACTTGGCTGTTCCCCTTCCCCAATTCCTCAATAAAATCTTAAAAAAAAAAAAAAATCACTCTGCCTCATCATTTTATATATTACATATGCATCTTCTATATATGTCAAATATTGCGATTTTTTTTTCTTTTAAGGGCAGTGTCACTGGTCCTCATATGTGGGACCCGAACCAGGGCCGCTGGCTAGGATCCTAAGCCAGCGCTTAACCACCGCACCATTCGGCTGGCCCTGCAATTTTTTTAAATAAAAGAATTAAAAAAAAAACCACATTATACTAGTTTCATACAGCTGGTCTGAGATGGGAGTCAGCTAGAAAAGGAAGAGAGAATGGGGGAGGGTTAGGCCTGTCACAGATATATGGGCTGTAATTAGAGATTTCATACAAAGCCTTACACTGACGGAAAATTAGAAGATATAAAGAACTTTTGAAACCACGTAGTCCATTTCCCACATTTTGCAGATGACAAAACTGAAGTGTTAAGAAGCGAAGTGTTTTTAAGATCTTCCAGTTCACTGGTGACAGAAATGAGAATCTTACTGTCGCCTATGTCTGAACTATATATTCTAAGTGGAAAGCAACAAGTAAGACATTTGGGAAAGGGGAAAAAGCCAGACAGAGTTGGAAAGGGTTAAGGGAGTGGCCTAGCAATATGCAGCTAACATTCACTAAGATTTATTACATCCCAGGCACTGAGCCAAGCACTTTGCATGGGCGGCCTTAAGTAATTTTTGCAAAACCTGTGAGGCAGTTACTATTATTAACTCCACTTTCAACTGGGAAAGTGGACGCCTACAGAGATTAAATGACTCTCCCAAATCACAAAGCCAGTGTGAGTGGTACGTAGTCAGTAAATGGACCCACGCTGTCTGGCTGCGAACTGGACCTGTACCACTCACTGTACCTCGCCCGAGCTTGAGAATTTACAAAGCAGTGCAGCTCTGATCCTCAAGTCTTTTTCCCGCTTTTCTGGTAATTTCTCTATTTAGAGACACTGCAAAGATACACAGTAAATAAAGTGATTTTTAAGTGACAGCAGACGACATTAGTTAGAATCAACTTATTCTGTGCTAATGAGGCACCACCATACACACATTCCTCAAGTCCCCACCCCCCACCCCAACTTGTCCCAGGTCACACAGCTGGCTCTAGTGCCGCTGGGGTATGCGGGGTCCTGGCAGCTCCAGCGTGACTCCAAGGCCCCACTTCCCAGCCTCATCCCTGGGCAGTGTGTCCAGCCAAATGCCCTAAACTGAGGCTTGACACTGCACAGAGAAGAAATTCAGCATACTCCTGGCTCTTGAAATGCTTACGGCACAGGTGGGAAGTGTAAAATCCTTCTTTTCTTATACCTCTGTAGTTAAGCAGCAGAAGTACTGCCGAGACTGAACCCTCAGCTTCCTGCAACACTGTCCTGACGACACTGCTCAGATCACCCAACCTTCAATCCGCCTCGGTGGTCAGTTCATGGATGAACTTCACCCTGCTCTCCTCCTAGTGCTGTAAAGGGGTTTTGGTCTTTGGAGAAATGGGGATTATTTTCATCTCTTACCTTTCTCTCATCCCTCACCAGGAGTATGAAAAGGGGGTTAACTTAAGGAGCTAACAAAAAAAAAATTGCAAAAGGGCATCACTTCCCTATTGTCTTTAACTTTGAGAAACAGCCTGTAGGAGTCTATAGTCATTTGCTCAAAAGCGACATGGATAATTTCACCCTCAACATTGTGCTGCCCGGGGTAAAAAATCCAGAACTCGAGGGGCCCATTAGTCTGCTGTCTTGGACTTTGACCTTAGAAAGTCTCCCTCTGGTGTGAATCTGACTGGAAGTGAGGGCAGCTGACAGCAGAGTGCCAGCTCTGGGCAACTGGTGTCTAGGGTGGCCAAAATTAATGAGTGCCAAGGCTTCAGAGCAACATTCAGAAGTTATAAACCACAACAACCTATGGGCTGAATGTGTAAGAGCAGCACATTTCACTGTTATTTAAACTTACAGCCTCCTACTAGGTTCCTGACATCATGCTAGGTAGGAGCTGGGCACGCAAAACAGTGGCAGGCCTTTAAAAATCAACTAATACTAGATTGCACTAAGAAAACTGGACTCAAAAAAAGGCAAAGTGTGAGCAGAGCACATAAGAGAAGGAATAATGATGGGGGCGCTTACTGTGTGCAAACGGCAGAAGTGCGGCAGTGTCTGGGATGGGAATGGGAAGGGAAGGCTAATAAAATCCGACCCGTCTGAGCGGAGCAAAGTGGCTCTGGACGTCTCCCTTGCCTGGGCTTTTCCCCAGCCAGCTGGAGTTTCAAATTTGAAAAACAATCTCAATAAGGAGCTAAAAAAAAAACAGTTAGGTTCTAAAGCTAACTTTAGCTTTGTAAACTTGAGTTACTTAACCTTTCAAAAATCTGTTTTCTCAAGGGTAAAACGGAGTTAACATGTATATAGGAGCTCATAATGCTATTCTCACACTTGTATGTTTGAAATTTCCATAATAATTTTGTAAATGGGGATGACAGTACCTATTGCTTAGCTGTTGTAAGGATTACAAGAAATAATTATATAAAACACCCAGTATAGTGCCTGACACTTTGTAGGCGTTCAGGAAATGGTAACTATTATTACCAACACAGTATTTTTTTAAATTCTGGGACAGGGATAAGGAGGAGATAAAATACTATGACCCAGTGAATTGATGGCTGCAGAGTGCAGATTTGTAGGTCTTACAAGCTTCTTACTCTTTCTTCCACTTTCATTGTCCCCTTACTGCTTTATTTATCCATTCAACAACTGTGTATTGACTGCCTACTATATGTAGGGCAGAGTGAGGTAGTGAGAATGGGAAAGACAGGCAGACAGACAACAGAAACGATTTTGAGGGGACAATATAACAAGATGGGCTGTTGGGGGTGTATCTCAGAGTGAAATGAATGATATGCAAAAAAGTCTGGAATATGTGGGTATATGCAACTTCTCTGAGAAGTTCTGTGTGGGGGGGATTCTCCAAGAAACTGTTTATTTATTTATTTTTTTATTTTTATTTTTTTTGAGGACAGTGTCACTGGCCCTCACATGTGGGACCCAAACCGGGACCGCTGGCCTCCCAAGCCAGCACTCAACCACCGCGCCACTCGGCCGGCCCAAAACTGTTTATTTTTTTAAAGTTAAGAATGAAGGTCTAAAGAACTGAACAAGAAGCATAAAAATTTTATATAAGAAAAAAACAAAGCACTCCTGAAAAATTATAAAAGTAGCCTTGAGCAAATGGAAATATAGAGCGTGATCTTGGATAGAAGACTCACTATCATAAAGATGTCAGTTCTCCCTAAGCTAACTGATAGATTTAACATGACTTCAGTAAAAATACCATCAAATTGTTTCCTCCTGAAATTAGACAAACTGATTATAAAGTTCATATGGCAGAATAAACAAGCAAAAGCAGCCAAGGAAATGCTGAAAAAGGGCAGAATGAAAAAATTGTCCCTTCCAAATAGTAAAACAAATGATAAAACCTCCAAAAGTATGATGCTTTTGCAATGGCATATGAACCGACAAACCAATGGAACAAAACAGAAAATCCAGTAATAAATCCAAATGCATACAAGAGGTTAGTATCCAAGAAAGGCAGCATCTAAAATCAGAGGAGAAAAGGTAAGAACTTTTAGTGTTGGGACACCTGGCTGGCCAATGGGAAAAATATAAAACTGGATCCAAATGGATCAGTCTTAGATGTTTTTAAAAACAGTGAAACCACATATGTACTAGAAGAAAACAATGAATTTCTCCTAAACTGAGAGTAGGGCAAACTTCCTTCTCTGATTCAAAATCTAAAGCAATACACACAGTGTAAGACTGATAAATATAACTAAATAAGGGTGTAACACTTTTGTACAACAATAAAACATAAGCAAAGTCAGGCATATGACAAACCGGAAAAAATATTTTTGCAACTGATACCACAGACATTGGGGCAGATATCCTGTATCTCACAAAAGGAGAAAACAAATTTAAACATACTGATATACTGTTTCTCACTTAACACACTGGCAAAAGCCCAAAACTCTGACAGCAAGACTTGAGAGAAAAAAAAAAGGCAGGGTCAGGTATGAAATAAAAGCTTTTGTGAATTTACCTTGTTATATAGTTTTGATTTTGAAACAATGTAAATGGTTTACATCACTAAAAAAAAAAACAAATTAGGGCCGGCCGAATGGCTCAGTTGGTTAAGAGCTCGCTCAAGAGTGCGAGCTGAGCTCTGAGCAACAGTGGTTCGAGGCCAGCCCGAGCTGAGTTGCTGTTGAGCTGCCAACAGGTGGCAGGATGGCTCATCTAAAAAAAAAAAAAAAGACTTTGGAAAGCAATTTTTTTTTTTTTTTTTTTTTGAGAGCAGTGTTATTGGCCTTCATATGTGGGACATGAACCGGGGCCGCTGGCTTCCAAGGCCAGCGCTTAACCAACACACCATTCAGCCGGCCCTGAAAAGCAATTCTTAAAGTTTAAAACAAATGAATCTGTTTATCAAGTTGGTGGCATAACCACACAGAGGAAATAATTACAAGTGACTTCAGGACAGTATTTGACTATATATCTCAAGTAGCGTGTAGTGTAAGGACAAAGGAACCACACAGAGAACTAAAATATGCAGTAATCTAATGACGCCTGTGGATAACAGCGTTGCTGGTTATTGGCTCGGCCAGGGGCCTCCAGCAGCCTCAAAGCCCCAGAGTGTGGCGTGGAAAGGATGAAGTTCCATGACCTACTGAATGTTCACTAGTGCTCAAGTAGAAGGGTGAGGGGGCGCGGGCAGAATGCTGAGATGAGGCTTGAGACTGGCACAGCCAGAGAGCTTGAGGGGCAGGCAGTCTTCATGGGGTTTACACATGGGAATGACATGTTCAGGTCTGGGCTTTAGAAAGTTCACTGGCAACCGTGTACAAAACAGATCGAAGAGGAACAAAGCTGGAAGCCAGCTGACCAGGTAGAAGGGTTTTGCAGTCATCCAGGACAAGAGATTCTGGTAGCTTTAACCAAAAGAGAAAGGGGACATCCAACAGGCTTATAGCCTATATAACTGTGTGCTCTTTGTGGGTGTGGAGTGGAATGGGGGTGACAGGTTCAGAGAAGGGAAAGATCATGCGGGGACTCCCAGGTTTTTCGGCCTTTGACAATCCTGTGGTTATCATTCACTGAGACTAGGGACCAAAGAGAAGTACCAGGTGGAAGGAAAATGGCAAATTCACTGCTGCCAGAGCCCCTGACAGCATCTTTCAGAGCCAGTGGGGACATGAAGCTGAAGGGGTCAAGAAGGAAAGCCCAATGGTCAGTCTTGAAAGCTGAGAAAGAGGAAATCAATGGGTTACAGTAACTCTTCCAATATCTTCTCAAAGTCAGAAATAGAATCACATACTGTTCACTTTTGTTTTTATATTAAAAACATTCAAGTAACCAGTATTTGGAGCCTCAACAGCTATTATTTACCTTTGTAATCCTTTGTTTCTAATGTCCCTCATCCTCCTTGGGCCCTTTCCTTCATAAAATAGTCTCTATTATTTGTCCCAGAGCCAGATTCTAGGGCCTGTAGCAGACAGAGGCCATTCATGCAAATACCTCCAAAGGTCATACAGCTGTAAAACCTCTGAGGTTTATTATTATTATTATTATTTTTTTTTTTTTTTGAGGGCAGTGTCACTGGCCCTCATATGTGGGACCTAACTGGGGCCGCTGGCTTCCCAAGCCAGCACTTAACCAAAAACCTCTGAGGTTTAAATGTAAGCAACTAACAACTCTGGCCTACAGAAGTTTTCTATTGAGGTACCATTTTTACAACACGGCCTAAGAGAAAGATTTAAAAGGTATTTCCTTCCTCTTATTTCCATTTGAGTACTAATAAACCAGAAATTACAACTATGAATTGACTTTCTCAGAGGTCCTAGCATTAGAGAAATTCTCAGATGAGTCTGGCCTCAAAATAGCAGCTCTTTCCTTTCACAGATGCAGAGGGACTTCGGGCCAAATGCTGGGAAGCACCCTCCCCTCCTTCCTTTCTCTAAGGAATCTATCCCTTTTTCTTCCTCTTTCCTTCTTAACTCTCCTCTCCTAACTGAGGGACTGACACCATCTATAAGAAGCTGATGTCTAGAACCAAAGTATTATTAGGCTTCTACTTCTCTTCCTTTCACCTGTTAGAAATAAAAACAAATATGGTACCTGCTAACACGGTTTCCAAGACAATATGCCCCATTTCAGCAGCCTCTTGTGAAATAAGGACAATAAGGATGAACAAGGGTCTCTAAGAGACTCCTGAAGCACCTTACTGGGTAAATATCTCTATTAAAAAGGAACATTTGGGCCGGCCAAGTGGCGCAGTGGTTAAGCGCTTGTTTGGGAAGCCAGCAGCCCTGGTTCGGGTGCAACATATGAAGGCCAGTGACACTGCCCTCAAAAAAAAAAAAAAAAAAAAAAAAAAAAAAAAGCAACATTCAACTATGCTTGACCACAACTTTAGGCAGGCAACAAGGTCTGAAAACATATTTTTAAAACTCAGAGGTCAAGGCCAGAGAACAGTAGGAACCACCTGGTTTCAGGGGGATTTTCATTACTACTTTGATTCAGTGATGTGACATTTCATTGTTGGCTCTGCACCCTTTGACAGGTCAAGGGTCCCCTCTGAGATCTGATTAAAGTAATGGACCCTCTTCCCAGAAAAATGAATTCACACAAAATTTGCAGGCAAATTCAAAGGATTTGTGGACCCCTTGCAACTCCACTGTTCACTCCAGATGATCAATCCCTGCTTTATGTGGATCAGCTATAGCGCCTTTACTTCATCTAAGGAAATGAAATACCTGGTGTCATGATTTTAGAGATCTGACAGCAGGGTATGGAGGATAACATCAGGGAAATGTAAGGTAAGCCAGCTCTCTTTCCTTATCCTTCTCTCCCTCAAGGCCTGAAGGCGTCTCAAAACTGCATGCTCTCTGCAAATGAGATACCAGACCCTCTGCATGACTTAAAAAAAAAAAAATGACAATCTCATCTCTGAATTTAAATGCCCTCAATACTTAATTTTTCTTCTATGTGGTGATAGCTTGCTTTCTCCACATTATCAAGATGATGACTTTAGAAGGCAGGCTATTGGAGATCCAGAAAACCAAATAGCCCAATTCAATCAATGTCCTTGTAAAAATCAAGGAGCTCACTCTCTTGAAGAGCTCAAAGAGGCTGAGAGGTCACTGCCTTCCCTCAAGGCGCTGGTACACCAGAACTCCAGAAGGGTAATGTAAATACTCAGCATGAGGCAACAGCGCATACCAATTTGCTTTTCACTCTATTTTATTTCATTCAGTTCAAAGCATCTTTTCTTTTTAAAAATTTTATTGGGGAACAGTGTGTTTTTCCAGGACCCATCAGCTCCAAGTCCAGTAGTTTCAATCTAGTTGTGGAGGGCACAGCTCAATGGCCCATGTGGGGACCCATCCAGCAACCTTGGTGTTATGAGCACTGTGCTCTAACCAACTGAGCTAACCGCCCACCCCCAAAGCATCTTTACAGACAGTCCAAGAAAATAAGCCACACTTTGGTTATACTCCGTCTTTCTCAATCTCCAAAAGCAGCTGAGTATTGCCAAAGCATGGCTCTTTTTTCTGCGCTGCCTGTCTGCCATGATGCTTTGAACTGAAATAGACTGAAAAACAAATCAGTATGCCCTGGCTCTTCCTGCAGTTTTATATTATCCTTCAAAGCTAATGTTACCACCTACTCTTTACTGGAACCCCAAAGACCCAAATCACAGAGTAAAATTGAAATACTTTAAATTTGAAGGTCCCACCCAAACCTAAAATAGCCATTTAATTCAAGGCTTGTTGTTTAGCATTGCATTAACATGCCATTCTGGCCGGTTCCTCGCTCCATTTGCTGGGCTGGATTACATCTTCTGATGACATGTGCCATCTGGTTACTGGATACAGTTTAAAGCAAAACTTGACATTGCTGATCTTTATAGCTTGCTCAATTTATTGTGGCCTCTAATTTTTCATGTTCATGAGCCCAAACATCATATTATTTTTACTTACTCAAAAAATCTGACACGTGCTTTAAAGTATTCAATTCCCTGCTTAAGTATGCAACATTACTTTGAAAACTTTCAGAGGTAACCCCAAATCATTTGTAAACAAATTTTGAAATGATCACCAACTAGAAGAGAAAGCCTTTCATTTTCTTAGAATGCCTTAAGAAAATGCACACACACACGATGGAGGAGCACAAATGGTTTTGAGCTTAAAACACTAAAATGATGAAAAATGCTCTGAATAGACAGTTGCATAATTTGGCTGGAAAAAAAAATTACATCCTGGTTGAAAAAATTACATCCCAGTTGGAAAAGTTCATCTCTTAACAGAAACAGTAAAGAAAAATCAGATCTGTTCCCCTATTTCCAAAAGACAGAAACACGCACACCCTCCAATTTTGTGTGTAATACACTTCTAGATTTTTGTTATTATTTAGCATTTTAAATAATTTTTCACTGGGGCTAGTTTTCCCTGATTAGAATTCAGTAACGTGTGTAACAACAAGAAAATTCAGAACCTATTATTATTTTCTTTTATTTAATCCACACAGTAACCCTTTGAGGAGGTACCATTATCCACATTTGACAGATTAGACAACACATGTGTAACTGGGCTAGCAGCACGCAGCTCTATCGGAGCAAAGCTGAGTTCAGGGACAGAGATCGGAGCACAGGGCTGTGAACCACAGCACACTCACTCCTTTCAGTCCTCCAGCACCCCTTCACCGTCTCTGAACCTACTGAAAAATTCTGCCTCCCCACTTCTCTCCCTTTTACCTTCTTGCTGGACTGGTTCCTTGTCACTCAACAAGTTTCAGCTTAAACTACCTTTCTCAAGAGAGGCCTGCCAGGGCCACCCTGGTAAAAGGGGTCTCTCAGGTTAGCACTGTTTTGTTTCCTTAATAGTAGTTGCCACAATTTGGAATAACTTTGTTATTCCTTTACTGTCCTGGACACTACGTTTTAGGTCTATCTTGCTCACCCTGGCCTAGCACAGTGGTACCTGGTACTTAGCAGGCACACAAATATTTGCTCAACAAATGGCCTGGATTTGTTGATTTAATATTTACCAGATGGCTGGTTGTGGGCACTGGGTAGCTCCTGACACAAAAACAGATAAGGTGTGGTCCCTGCCTTTGAAGACCTCCCAAGCTGGTAGAAAAGATGAACAGATGGGATAATACAGGTGGTGAGTGTGATCAGTTTAGGTTCAGGCCCAGCTGCCTTATGCATTCATTAGCTATGTAACCCTAACATCTCTTCTCTCTGAGTCTCAGTGTCCTCATCTTTAAAATGGGGATATTAATAGTACCTATGTCATAGTGTTGGTGTGAGGAATAAATGATAATCCATGTAAATCAAGTGCATCTTGCAGTCCTTGGCACAGAGGAATACATATTAACTACTAATTTTATTATTATGATGATATGACAGCTGTATTCGAAATTATCTTTATTTATTTGTATTCCATCTGTCCAAGCCCCTAGAGAATCTAAATTCTGTGGAAGGACAAAGATTATGTTGATCTTGTTCGCCACTCTATTTCCAGGGATTCAAATCATCTCTAGCACAAAGCAGGTGCCAAACAAATGTTGAACAATTCACGAATGCATGCGTGGAATCATGGGGTGTTCTAACCATTTGTTAAACTAGTAATGAATAGCTAGGTTTGGGAACTGCTGCCATCTAAGAAAGGCATCTAAATTAGAAAATGGGGTGTGGCAGAAGTTTGATGATTTAGCCAAGTAGAAATTTCACTTAGGAGGTGTAATTAAATCTCTATAAACCACACAAAGATTTGGATACAATTCCAAGGAAGAACCAATAACTCCAGGTTGAGAGGCCTGAAAGAAGCAACTTTTGGAGTGGTAAGACCGGGGTCATCAGGCAGGAGACTTCCAGGGGTGAGCTCAGTTTGCAGAACTATAATCTAGCACACCCTTAAATAGTGTAACCACTCAGAATCTAAGCTTCCTTTTCTTAAGTAGAAACAGGGACACTTGCTTATAAAGTGTTGTTAGCACAAAAAAACGCTGGGTAAGAATATAAACAGAGCACCTGGCTTATCCTAACAATTCCCACTTTGAATCATAAATCAGTAGGACCAGCAGAGGTCATGGAAGGCAGTATTTTGTCAAAGAGCTCTAGGTGCACGGACCGTTGTAACTGGAGTTTCCCATTCCGGGAGAAGTGGCCAGAGGAATCGCTGGGCAGCACTGGCCCAGTCTACTTTGTGTCTACGGCATACCTACGCTTTTTATGTAAAAGGCCAGACAGACATAGTTTCGGCTTTGTGATCCAAGTCATGCGACATCTGTGTCAACTGCCCAACTTTGCTCTTGCAGCAGGAAAGCAGCCATAAACAAGGCATAAACAATGACCATGGCTGTGTGCCATTGATAGACTCTGAAAATTTGATTTCATGTCATTGTCACAATTCATATGAAATCCTTCCCCCCCCCCCACAACCATTAACAAATGTAAAAACCATTCTTAGGTCCCGGCAGACAAAAAACAGGACAGATCTGGCCCGAGGCCCGTTCGCCTGCTCCGGGGGGAGGGCCGCGGCGGGGGAGGGGCGAGATTAGGCGCATCCACAGCGAGGCCAGCGACCGCGGGCACAGGAGGCGGTGCGGGGCGCGGCCAGGCCCCCGGCGGAGACAAGGCCCCAGGAGGAGCAGCGCCCCGGCCGCACCCCGCAGCCTTTCCCCGGGGGAAGCAGGGGCCGAGCCTGCGTCTGGGGAGTGGGCAGCCCCTGGGGGTCCGCGTCCCAGGCCGGGAGGGGAGCCTGGGCCTTGGCCCCGCCGAAGGGTCTCTGCCTGTCCCTCGTTTGGGGCTCCTCTCTCCGGCATCAGCTACAAAAGGGGTCTCCACGCTGAGTCCCAGCCCCGTTTCTATGGTTACCTGTTCAGCACCGATTCAAACTGCCGTTCTTTATTGACAGCGCCATAAAGGACACGAACACTCCTGCCCGAAGGGAACAATAAAGATTTCTTCATTCAACAGCGCCGCAGACGCCAGAAGACGGCCATCTTGAGGCCTGCGCGGAAAGGATACCAGTGGCAAGGGGGAGATCCGACCTGCACCGCGCTGCAGTCACGTGCTGGGGGCGGGCCTCGCGGGGGCGGGGCCTGCGTCATGGGCGCGCTCTTCTCCAATGCTAGGGCGCTGGAGGAAGCTGGGTTGCTGACCTTGTCTCTGACCTCTGACCCCGGTCTACCCCCTCCCTGGCCCACACTCCCTTAGGAACGTTCTAATCGAGGTATACTGCCCCTTCCTGGGGCAGCACTAGGAGTTAGGATCTTATTTCAAAACTGTAAAGAAAGTAGACACGAAAGATGTCTATTTTTCCAAAACAACTTGTTCACGTGCAAGACAGAGACCTGACGTGAGCCTTGTCCCCAGACGTGTATTCTCATTGGTGGAGAGGCTTGGCGCTGCTCGGGCATGATAGGCTAACATACCCCAATCAACCAATCGTGATGTAAAGGCATTTTGATCCCGCCTCTCCCTTCTCCCAATGTCAGTATTTAGGGATTTGGGGTGGGGGGAAGTGTTCACAGACGTTCTTTTGCTCACTTTCCCACAGGGTTTGTCGCACACTAGACGTTCCACGTTGAGTCTCCCCTTGCCACCCTCACACAGCCAAACAGATGAAGTCAGATCCAGACAATGTCAGACTAATTAAGTCACATCAGTGCTGGCCCACTGAACCTCACGCTGTCACTCAGTCACTGTCGTGCAGCCAATTTTCCTGTCACTGCCAGTCATGCTGCCCAAATCCAGTTGTCTCAGTACAATGCCGAGTTCCCTCTGTGGTTCCAGCTATTACATCTACAGTGTCAGTATTCAGTCATTCTGAGAACTGTCATTGTCAGACCGACTCCTACTCCATCACCGTTTTTAATCACAAATTCAATCTGCAGGGCAGAACTGTCACTCATATTGTTGCTGTCACCTGGGCCATCATCTTTTATTGTCGCTGTCTGATATGCAAACACTGCCAATGACCACAAACTTCAAACAGTTCTGTACAACATAGCACTTGGAGTATGTGTCCAGCTGTCACCTTTTCAGTTGTCATCACTGTCATTGTCACTCACCTACTTTCACTGCCACATAGTTAAGCCAATAGTTAGCAGGCCACTACTGAGTACACAGCTGTTCTTGTTACTTCCCAATTAGTCACTTTCACTATTATACTCACACACCACTGTCACATTCAGGGCTAGATTTACTGTAGCTGACATGCAGTCACTTTTGTAGTCACTAGAGCCACAACACAGCTGTTGTGCCTCCTAATCATTCATTCCACTATCTCCACATTCTCCTTTCCTGAATGTTCCCAATGCAGGGTTGCCAGATTTAGCAATAAATAAATAGCTAGAATGGTGCTTGGCACGTAGTAGGTGCTCAAGAACCATTTGTCCAATTAATGGAGTAAAAAAACTCAGTATTATTTCAATGTACTTCATGTGAAGGTGGATGACTTAAGGCTTATGAATCTCAAACAATAGGAATGTTTGCAGGCACAATCTGTCCTTCGTCTTTTACTTAACAAAACTCTACATCCTATAGGGAGTAGAAGCAGAAAGCACTAGAAGTGTGGCTTATTGTGCCTACACTGAATTCCTGGGACCATGGTTACAAAGAATTTTTTTTATTTTGTTTTTATTTCTTATTTTATTTCATGTTTTAAAACAAAAACATGTTTGCTGTAGAGCAGTTAGAAAATATAGGAAGGACTCTTTTCTTCTGAAGGATTGTTTTATTTATTTTTATTTTTTTTGAGGACAGTGTAACTGGCTGGCTTCCCAAGCCAGCGCTTAACCACCGCGCCACTTGGCCGGCCCAAGGATTGTTTTAGATATAACAAAGAATGTCACCCCCACAGAGTCAAGGATCAATGGCTGCAGTTCCTCCATCATTGGTTACTTGAGATTTGCATTATTAGAAATTCCTATGGGGCCACCTTGCCTACGTTCATGAAGAACAGCATAAGGTCATGGAAAGCAATGGCCCTGGCTTCTAGGCCATTTATTCTCAGAGAATAAATAGTGGCTGGACCTTCTAAGGACCTCATCTCTTGGGGGACCCTTAAGGGTTTTGGAGAAATGACTTGTGTTTCCCTATCTCCAGTAGGTCCCAATCCTTGATCTTTGAGTGGGAATGTACTTGTAGACTTTTCACCCTTTTTTCTGCCTTGACAGAGAATGTTCTCAGGCCAATGGCTGAGGTGGCTCCAGCTAAACTACCAACTATTTCCGGAGTGACTATTACACACCAAGAACACCAGGGTGAAAAGAACATTGTCCTTGTCCTGGTAGGAAACAACACAGCCGCCACCACACCCACAGCTAATAACAGTCATCATTTATGTCGCTCTCACTCTCTGCCAGGTACCATGCCAGGCTCTTTACCTAGATTATCTCATTAATTCTCATAACCACCCAATGAGGTAGGTAACATTATTACCCCATTTTATGCAGGAGAAAACAGATTGAGAGAAGGTAAATGATTTGTTCTAGGCCACACAGCTGCTAAGCAGGGGAATTGGGATTTAAACCTAGGAAGTTCGATTCCAGAGCCTCGACTGCCTCTCCAACCCAGACTAATGACTCATGATACGTATCCATTATAAACAATTCAAGGGTTACAGAAAAATACAAATAAGAGTTAAAAACAGAATCACTTTAAATCCTATCAATTAACAGTAACATATTATTATATTAATAGATGAGCACTTTTCCATTTCAGGGCATGTATATATGTAGGTAGGTAGACGAAGAAATAATAATGATAATAATGAACGTTTCCCTCTAGTAAGCACTGTTCTGAGTGCTTTCCATGAATTCACATATTTAATTTACTCAGAGAGAGATAGATAGACATAACTTTATAAAAATGAGCTCATTTAACATAGTCAGGATTCACATCAGCAGCCAACCACCTGGTGATGTTTTTTCCCCCAAATCTGGTTCTTTTCTCAGCCTTTGCTATCGTCTCTCTGTCTTCCAATCAAATCTTAAGCCCAGAATCCTTGGGCTGCAAAACATGAGTCTTTAAATAGCACCCTCTGAACAGCTGCTGCCCAGTCAAATGTCTCTGCTGTTCCCCAAGGCAGTGGTGTTATTTGTAGAAATGAATTTTGCTAGAGGCTCGACATATGCTTTTTATTTCTTAGAGTAGGTATCTGGGCATTGTTTTTCCTGGCTTTCTAAGTGTTAGAAGTTTACTACCCTTTTCTTCAATCCAACTGAAGCTTGGTCTTCAGAGCTTGCCCAGTGGAGACCAGAGTCTCAGATGAGGATGCTATTGGAATTTGCCGAGTGACTCAGAAAGGTCAGCTACCTGTTCATCCACCTGGGATGACAAAAGATGAGAAGGGGAAGATTGCCTGGCTCCAACGGGGCTGCCTAGCCAAATGGGAGTCTGAAGCTCTTCTGTGGGTCTGGCTCTACCAATATCTTATATTGTGAATAAATCCCTTGCCTCAGTTTCCCCAAGACAAAAGTCACTCTTGCATTTAAAATGATGGGATCAACATCTCCATGAGAAGGGGAAGGGATTAGACAGCAAAAATAGGCAACTACAATATTGCCACAGGAATATGAAAGACAGTTGGGGGAATATAATTAATAATGTTGTAAATATTTTGTGGGGTGTCAGATGGTCACATGTCATGTTGGGGAGACCATTTCATGGATGGAGTAGAGGCTTGATCACGGCACTGTGCACCTGAAGCGGAGGTTGTATACCAACTGTAATTGAATATATATAGATAGTCATGGGATGTGGATTATACTGTGGAAGGGAGTCAGAGGAAGTGTAATAGATATATATGATATGGGGGGAGGAGTGGGGTGGCGAATTGGGGGAGGGGGGTTGTCACTTTGAGGGGTAAAAAGTATAACTATTGCACTGTGTTGTACACCTGAAACTAATTAAAAATAAATAAATTAAAAAACCAAAAAACATCTCCATGGAGGATGGCGACTCCACTGAAGCTTTGGTTTTCTGGCCAAACCTGCCTCTCCTCTCTAGCTCCCCAGTCTACCCACCATTCTCTGAGGGATTGCTCAGATCAGACACCTGGAAGTTGTCCTTGACACTTCTGTCACTCACCTTCAACCAGTAACCAAGTCTTTTTGGTTTCACCTCTAAATATACTCTGTTTCCACAGACAAAGCCCAAATGACCTTTACCTCTTACCTACTGTACTATCCTTCTCATGCAGCCTCTTATGGTATCCTTTACATTGCTCTGTAGATAGCATGCCAGTGTAATATTTCATTTCTATTAGAATCAACTTGATTAAGGTATAACAAAGTTACATACAAGAAAAGGTACTCATTTAAAGTGGAGCTTTATCCGATATATACACCTGTGTAACCAATACCATATCGAGACATAGAACATTTTTATATTTAGAGCAGTTGTAGGTTCACAGACAAACTGAGAGAAAGGTACACGGATTTTCCAGAGCCCTCGGCCCCTACACACATATAGCCTCCCCTACCATGAACATCCCCCAAATGACACATTTGTTACAATTGCTGTACCTACACTCATAGACCGTTATCACCCAAAGTCCATAGTTTACATTAGAGTTTACTCTTGGTGGTGTACAGTCTATAGGTTTGGACAAAATATAATAATAACATGTACCCACTACGATAGTATCATACAAAATAGTTGCACTGTCCTAAAATCTTCTGTGCTCTGCCTATTCATCCCTCTTTCACCCCAACCACTGGCAACCACTGACCTCTTAACTGTCTCCATTGTTTTGCCTTTTCCAGATGTCATATAGTTGGAATTGTATGTAGCCTTCTTAGATTGGCTTCTTATACTTAGTAATATACATTTAAGTTTCCTCCATGTCTTTTCATGGCTAGATAGCTTATTTCTTTTTAGTGCTGAATAATATTCCTTTGTCTGGATATACCACACTTCATCCATTTACCTATGGAAACATATTTTGTTTGCTTCCAGGTTTTGGCAATTATGCTGCTATCAAAATCTGTGTGCAGGTTTTTGTATGGGCATGTTTTTAGTTCATTTGGGTAAATAACAAGGAGCACAATTGCTGGATCCGATGGGAAGGGTATGTTTAGTTTTACAAGAAACTGCTTTCTGTCTTCCAAAGTGGTTTTACCATTTTGAGTTCTAACCAGCAATGAATAGGAGTTCCCATTGCTGCACTTTTCCATCTACAATTGGTGTTGTCAGAGTTAGGGATTTTGGCCATTCACATAGGTGTATTGTGGTACCTTGTTTTAATTTGCATTTCCCTGATGACATATTATGTGGAGCATCTTTTCATATGCTTACATGCTACCTTGAATCTTCTTTGGTAAAGCGTTAAAGTCGTTGGCCCATTTTTAAAATCAGATTGTTTGCTTTCTTATTGTGGGATTTTAAGAGTTTTGGATTTATATTGGATAATTGTCCTTTATCAGATGTTTTGCCAATATTTTCTCCCATGTGGCTGGGCTTCTCACTCTCTTGACAGTGTTCTTCACAGAGCAGAAAACTTTAATTTTAGTGAGTCTAGGTGTTCAATTATTTCTTTCATAGACCATGCCTTTGGTATAATATCTAAAAAGTCATCGCCATAGCCAAGCTCATCTATATTTTCTTCTATATTAGTTTCTAGGGGTTATATAATTTTGCTTTTTACATTTAGGTCTGTCACCCATTTTGAGCTAATTTTGTGAAGGCTGTGAGGTCTGTGTCTAGATTAATTTTTTTTGTATGTATATGTCCAGTTGCTCTAGGACCATTTGTTGAAAAGCTATCTTTGCTCCATTGTATTGCGTTTGCTCCTTTTGTCAAAAACCAGTTCATTTTATTTGTGTGGGTGTACTTCTGGGCTCCCTATTCTGTCTATTGATCTGCTCTTTTGCCAATACCACAGTCTTGACTACTGTGGCTTTATAATAAGTCTTGAAGTTGAGTAATGTCAGTCCTCCAACTTTGTTCTTCTCCTTCAATATTGTGTTGGCCATCCTGGGTCTTTTGCCTCTCCCTAGAAACTTTAGAATTGGTTTGTCAAACTTCACAAAACAACTTGCTGGGGTATTCATTGGGATTGCATCGAATCTATAGATCATGTTTGGGAAGAAGTGACATCTTGACAATATTGAGTCTTCCTATCCATGAACATAGAATATCCCTCCTTTTAGCTAGTTCTATAATTTATTTCATCAGAGTCTTATAGTTTTCCTCCTATAGATCTTGTACATATTCTTTTAGGTTTATACATAAATATTTTATTTTAGGGGTTGCTAATGTACATGGCATTGTGTTTTTAATTTCAAGTTCCACTTGTCACTGATGGTGTAGAAAAGTGATTGACTTTTGTAATATTAACAGTGTATCCTGTAACCTTACTGTAATCACTTACTAGTTCAAATTTTTTTGTTGTTGATTCTTTCAAAATTTCTAAATATATAATCATGTCATCTGTAAACAAAGACAGTTTAATGTCTTTCTCCCCAATCAGTATATCTTTTATTTCCCCTTCTTATCATATTGCATTACCCAGGTATTGCATTATGATGTTGAAAAGCATTGGTGATGGGTTGATATCTTGGCTGATCCTAGTGGGAAAGCTTCTAGTTTCTCACCATTAAGTATATAATGTTAGCTCTAAGTTTATTGTAGATGTTCTTTATCAATTTGAGGGAGTTCCCCTCTGTTCCTAATTTGCTTAGAGTTTTTATCATGAATAGGTGTTCTATTTTTTTTTTTTTTTTTAGAGGGCAGTGTCACTGGCCCTCATATGTGGGACCGAACTGGGGCCGCTCACATCCCAAGCCAGCTCTTAACCACTGCGCCACTCGGCCGGCCCAAGGTGTTCTATTTTGCCAAATGCTTTTTCTACATCTATTTATATAATCATGTGATTTTTTTTCTTCATTAGCTTGTTGATGTAATAGATTACATTTACTGATTTTTGAATATTGAACCAGGCCCGCATGTCATGATGTATAATTATTTTTATGCATTGTTGGATTCGACTTGCTAATATTTCATTAGAGATTTTTGCATCTGTATTCATGAGAGGTATTAGTTTGTAGTTTTCTTGTAATGTCTTTGTTCTTGGTAGCATAATACTGGCTTCAAAGACCAAGTTTAGAAGCACTTCCTCTGCTTCTAGCTTCTGGAAGAGATTGTAGATAATTAGTATAATTTCTTTCTTAAATATTTGGTAGAATTCATCAGTGAAACCATCTGGGCCTAGTGCTTTCTGTTTCAGAAGGTTATTAATTATTGATTTAATTGATTTAATAGGTATAGGCCTATTCAGATTGCCTATTTCTTCTTGTGTGAGTCTTGGCAGATTGGGTCTTTCAAGGAATTGGCCATTTCATCTAAGTTATTGAATTTCTAGGCATAAAGTTGTTCATAGTATTCCTTTATTATCCTTGGGATCTATAGCAATGTCCCCTTTTTTGTTTCTGATATTAGTATATCGTGTCCTCTCTTTTTTTTTCTTGGCTGGCTAGAGGCTTATTGATTTTATTGATTTCTTAAAAAGAACCAGCTTTTGAATTTGTTGATTTTTCTCTATTGACTTATTCCTTTCAAGTTCAGTGATTCCTGCTCTAATTTTTTTCTGTTCTAATTTTTATTATTTCATTTCTTCTCCTTACTTTGCAATTAATTTTCTCTTTTTTTTTCTAGTTTCCTAGAGTGGAAGCTCAGATTAGTGATTTTAGATCTTTCTTATTTTCTAATATCTTTTTTCTTTTCTATAATAATGTTATAATGTTATATAGTAGATCCTTGAACAATGTGGAGGTTTGAAGTGCCAATCCACTGCACAGTCGAAAGTTCATGTATAAATTTTGACTCCCAAAAACTTAACTACACTCAGCCCTTTGCATCCATGGATTCAACCAATTGTGGATTGAAAACTATTTTGGGTCCACAGTTGGGAATGAGAAAATACCATCCATGGTTGGTTGAATCCATGGATGCAAAAGCCACAGATACGAAGGACCACCTGTATTTACTGAAAAAAGAAAAATCTACTTATAAGTGGACCCACACAGTTCAATCCCATATTGTTCAAGGGTCAACTATCATTTATATTGTAAACTTCCCCCTAAGGACTGCTTTTGTTGCATCCCTCATATTTTGATAAGGAGTGTTTTCTTTTCATTAGTCCAAAATATTTATAAATTTCTCTTGAGATTTCTTTCTTGACACATGTGTTATTTATTAGCATGTTGCTTAAATCTCCAAGTATTTTGAGATGTTCCTGCTATCTTTCTGATGTTGATTTGTAGTTTAATTTCATTTTGGTCTGAGAGCAGAGATTGTATGGTTTCTATTCTTTTCAATTTGTTAAGGTTTTGTTTTATGGCCCAGAATGTGGTCCATCTGGGTGAATGTTCCATGCCAGCTTGAGAAGAATGTGTAATCTGCTATTGGATGAAGTAGTCTATAGATGCCCTTTATATCCAGTTGATTGATGGTGTAACAATGTCCTTACTGATTTCCTGCCTGCTGGATCTGTCCATGTCTGATAGTCTCCAACTAGAATAGTGGATTCATCTTCGCAGATCTTGCAGTTTGACTTACATACTTTGATGCTCTGTTCTTAGGCACATGCACATTAACAATTATTATGTCTTGTTGGAGTATTGGCCCTTTTTTCATTATGTAGTGCCTCTATGTATCCCTGATAACTTTCCTTGCTTTGAAGTCTGCTCTGTCTGAAATTAATAAAGCGGTTTCTGTTTCTTTTTGATTAGCATGGTATGTCTTTTTCCATCCTTTGTTTTTAATTTATATGTCTCTCTATATTTAAAGTGGGGGTTTTGTAGACAACATATAGTTGGGCCTTGTCTTTTGATTCGCCCTGAGAATTTTTTTTCAAAAAACTACTTTATTGAGGTATGATTGACATAAAAAAACTACATATTTGAAGTATACAACTTGATAAGTTTGGAGAGAAGTGTATACATGTACGTAATAAGTTCCCTTGCCTATTTAAAATCGGGTTATTTATTTTTTCTTTACTATTGAGATGTAGGAGTTTCTTATATATTTTAGGTATCAAGACCTTATCAGGTATATATGGTTTGCAAGTATTTTTTCCCATTCCATAGGTTGCCTTTACATTTTATTGTTGCCCTTGCCGTGCAGAAGTTTTTTAGTTTGATGCAACCCTACTTGTCTGTTTTTGCTGTTGTTGCCTGTGCTTTTGGTATCAGATCCAAGAAATCATTGCCAAAGCCAATGTCAGGAAGACTTTTATCCTAAAAGTTTTAGGGGGTCAGGTCTTAAACTTAAGTTTTTAATTCATTTTGAGTTGATTTTTGTGTATGGTGTAAGATAAGAGCTCAATTTTATTCTTTTGGATGTGGAGATCCAATTTCCCCAATATCATTTATTGAACAGACTATCATTTCCCTATTGTGTATTCTTGGCATCCTTATTGAGGAACAGTTGACTGTATGTATGGGTTTATTACTGGGCTCTCTATTCTGTTTCATTGGTTTATATGTCTGTTTTTATGCCAGTACCATATTGTTTGATTACTGTAGCTTTGTAATATATTTTGAAATCAGGAAATTTGATGCCTCCAGTTGTTCCTGCTCAAAATTCTTTTGGCTCTTTGGGAAGTTTTATGGTTCTGTATGAATTTTAGAATTGTTTTTCTATTTCTGTTATAAAAAAAAAAAATGCCATTGGGATTTTGATAGAGATTTCATTGAATCTGTAGATCATTTTGACTGGAATGGACATTTTAACAATATTAATTCTTCCAATCCATGAACATGAAATGTCTTTCCATTTATTTGTGTATGCTCTAATTTCTTGTATAGTTTTGTATAGGCTTACAAGTCTTTCACCTCTTCTATTGAGTTTATCCCTCAGTAGTTTATTCTTTTTGATGCTATTGTAAATGAGATTGCTTTCTTAATTTCCTTTTCAGGTAGTTTGTTGTTAGCATA
This sequence comes from Aselliscus stoliczkanus, assembly GCA_033961575.1. Lineage (NCBI taxonomy): Eukaryota > Metazoa > Chordata > Mammalia > Chiroptera > Hipposideridae > Aselliscus > Aselliscus stoliczkanus. Next base: position 167,535,053 of record CM066730.1, read on the forward strand.
TAGAAATGCAACTGATTTTTGTAAGTTGTGACAATCTCTTTTAATTGGTACATTTAGACCATTGATATTCAAAGTGATTATTGATAAATTTGGATGAATATCTTTCATATATATTACTGTTTTCTATGTGTTGTCCTTTGTTCCTAATCTTGTTTTCCATACTTTTTTCATTCTTTTGTGGATTTAATTGAGCATATCACATGATTCCATTTTCTCTCCTTTCTTAGAATATTAGTTATACTTCTTATTTTATCTTTCTTTTTAGCAATTGCCTTAGGTTTTGCAATATGCATTTAAAACTAATCCAAGTCTACTTTCAGATAACACTACACCACTTCACAGGTAGAGTGAGTGCCTTACAACAACAAAATAACCCTAATTCCTCTATGTTGTCCCCTTGTGTTATTGCGCTCACTTTTTTCATTTATATATAAAAATACATAAGAATATATAATCTTATATATATATGCATATATAAACAATACATTAGTATTTTGAACAAACTATGTTATATCAATGAAGAATAAGGAAAAGAAAAATTTTTATTTTATTTTCACTTATTCTTTCCCCAGTGCTCTTCCTTTCATTATGTAGATCAATGTAGGTCAGAAGACCTACATAATTTTTCTTTTCTCTACAAAACTTCTTTTAATATTTCTTGTAAGGCAGGTTTACTGGTAACCACCAGTTCCTTAAATTTTTGCTTGTCTGAGAAAGTCTTTATTTTCCCTTCACTTTCAAAGGATAATTTCGTAGGGTAAGTACTTCTAGCTTGGTGGGTTTTTCTTTTTTTCTGTAAACATTTTAAATATTTCACTCCACTTTTTTGTTGCTTGTGTAGTTTCTGAGGTAAAGTCAGAATGTAATTCTTATTTTTGCTCCTCTATAAGTAATGTGCTTTTTTTCTCCACTTCTTTCAAAATTTTTTCTCTACCTTTGATTTCTGAAGTTCAAATATGATGAATCTAGGAGTAGTTCTGTTTTGTTTTTATTTTTGCTTTTTTTCTCTCTCTTTGGGGGAAATATTGGAGGTTTCTATTGAGATATCCTCAAGTTCAGAAATTCTTTCCTCAGTCATATCCAGTCTACTAAGATGCCCATCGAAGGTATTTTTCATTTCTGTTACAGTGCCTTTGATCTGCATCATTTCTTTCTGGTTCTTTCATATAATTTCCATTTCTGTTGACATTGCCCATCTGTTGTTGCATGCTGCCTACTTTATCCATTGGCATATTATTCATAGTTGTTTTAGATTCCCGGTCTGATGATTCCAACATCCCTGCGCTATCTGAGACTGGTTCTTATGTTTGCTTTTCTCTTCACACTGTGGTTGTTTTTTTTTTTGTTTTGTTTTGTTTTTTGCCTTTTAGTATGCCGTGTAATTTTTTTGTTGAAAGGTGGACAAGATATACTGGGTAAAAGCAACTGCTGCAAATCGCCTTTAGCGATGGATGGGAAAGTGTAGGGGGAGGGGAGTTTTTAGAGTCCTATGATTCATTCACAGTTTTTAGTGAGCCTGTGCCTCTGGACTGTGAACTTCACAAGTGCCTCTCATCCTCTCAGCCCCCTTAGATGGCTAGAGTGGGCTGGAGTTGGGTATTTTCCAACCCCCAGTTAGGCTCTGATAAAACTAACTGTACCTGGTTAGACTCTGATTCAATAGTTTATCATGAGGGTAGGCCTTATTCTTAAGAAGAACAGAATGCTCTGGTGTATTTCAAAATGGTTTCTTTCCCCCTCCCTCTACCAGAAGCACTCTGATATTCACTGTGGGAACCTGATAGAACCCTGAGCCTGCAGCAATCCATCAATTACAGTTCCAGTTTCTTTATCCCCGGGCTGGTTCCTGCGGAGGTTCTGCTCCTGGGTTTCTGCCCAGGTAACTTGTGATTCTCTGTATCTGTGTGCCTCTTCAAAATGGGGACAGCAGTTTGCCCTGTGACCTCACTTCTTTGATAGATCTAAGAAGAGGTTGACTTTTCAGTTTAGCTTTTGACTTGTGAGGGTGGAGCGTGACTTCTAATCTTCTTACATGCTGGACTGGAAGCCAGAAGTTCTATCCTAGAACATTTTCATCCCCTCAAAAAGCTTTCTCATTCCCCTCCCCTATGCATGTCACCCCACCCCACACATACCCAGTCCTGCATCAATCACCAATCTACTTCATATCAGTATAGATGACTTTCGTCCTAGAATTTCATAAATTAAAATTATATAATATAATATATATAATATGGAGCTACAGTACAAATAGAAATTTTAATTTCAATTTCAAGATATTAAAATAAAACTAAAAAACTATAAAAGAATTTTGCTGTATCAGGATGCTTTGGGCTGAAAACAATAAAAAAGAAATCTGTCTAAATCAATTTTAAGAATAAAAAATTTGTTATCTTCTATAACAAGAAGCCCCAAAGTTGGATAATTCAGGAACTGGTTAACTGCACCACCATGAAGTCATCAAAGTCCAGTTTCTTTCCATCTTTCCATTTTTCCATCCTTAGTGCCTCAGACTTACCCACAGGCTAGCGCTCCTCCTGGACACGAAGTAGGTGTAGCAGCCCCAGGCTTCACACTGTCACAACTACTAGCATAGACAGCATGTTTCTTTCTGTATGTCCCATTTTGATGGAGAAAAAAAAAGAAATCTTTCCTCAAATCCCCTCATCTTCTACTATATACTCATCTGCCTCACTGCATCATAGAGTCACATCTAAGGTAATCAGTGACAAGGAAAAGGAGACCACTGTTTGGCATAGGTCAAAACTGGGTCACTCTCCAGCTCATGCTTTCAGGCTGGGATGGGCTAAAGTATATGACCAAGTGGAGAAAAATGGAGGAATAGGGAAGCCATTCACAGAAGAGGAAACCAAAAACCAGAATGACTAATAAACAGATGAAGAGATGTTTAACATATTTACAATCACAGAAATGCAAATAAAGTGAGAAATAGATACGACTTCACATCCTAAGATAAAATATGGGATAATATCCAACTGCAAAGATGTGGGGAAAATGCAACTCTTATGTGCTGCCAGGGAAGTGAAAATTAGTGCAGTCATTTTGGAGAGCAATTTGAAGGTCTTTCGTGATAGACAAAATGCATATGACTTTATACTACAAATCCCATCTTGTGTATAAACCTCAGAGAAATTCTTCTTTAAGTACACAAAGAGGGATGTTCATTGCAACCTTGTTTATAATAATAGAGCTGGAAATAACTGTTCTTCAATAAGGAATTACTAAATAAAATAGAATATTGTATAAGTAATGGAATATAATGCAACAGTCAGAGGACTAGACCTGCATTAAGCAATCTGAATAGATCTCAAAGAAGGAGGAGATATGCAGCAATGTATCACTTAGGTACATTAAATGTACACACCTAACGACACCATATGTTGTTGACATAAATGCACATAGATGCATTTACAATGTAAAATATATTCGTAAGTATACATAAAATGGACAGAGAACCTGAGAAGAGTGCCTATATGAATGGAAGACAACCAGAAAAAAATCAAATTAAAAAAATAAAATGATAGTAAATAAAATAGAAATAAACAATATGTGCCAACCTGGGGCAAGACTGAAGCTCCCTACGCATGGATCTGGGCTGGATTCATCTTTCAAGCCACAAAACACCAGTTATACAAATAATCGGGAGCGCCTTGCTGTTTCTTGACTGATTTCCCCAAACAGAAAATTGCTGAGTGTGATGTGCTGTGAAGTGGGATCTGTGCAGCGATTCATATGAATATTTTCCTCTTTGGGGCTCGCATCATTTGCTTCCAACTGTTTAATCTCATCAAGCCGTGTGCTCACAATTTCAAGTTATTTCTTGGGAGGCCATTATCATCGCTGGGTTTTTTGTTTGTTTGTTTCTCATTTGGCATTGTGATTCTAACGCATCACTTTCCCTCCAGGTTTTGAGCCATCTGCGATAAAGAAGGTACTTAAGATTTCAATAACAACAAAAACAGATTAACTAAAGGTTTGCCTTTCATGTTGAGTATAGTTCTGTTCAACTTGCAGGTGATGCACTACAAAGAGCCTTTATTTTGTTTCCGTCAATCAAAAATGAGGCCGAGATACTGGATGAAATGAACTGGTTCTCTTTTCATCTGTTTCCAAGTGTGGAAATCTCTTCCCTCAGAGATCTGCATGGCTTCACTCATGGGTCTGCTCAAATGTCATTTTTTCTGAGAAGCTTTCACTATTTATACCAGCATCTCCATTACTCCCTAGCTCTTCTATTCTGCTTTATTTTTCTTCATGACACTATTATATCATAGTCTATGTTTATTTATTATCTGTCCCCCCACACTAGAATGTGAGCTCCATGAGAACAGAAACCTGGTCCCCCTTGTTCACTGCCTTATCCCCATGCTGGGAAAAGTGCCTGGAACAGAGAAAGTGCTCACTAACTGTGCACCAACTGCTTGTAGGAAGAATTTTCTGGTGAATTTTGTTATTTGTTATACTTCTATTCGGTTCAGTATATTTCTTATAATTAACGCTTTAAGCATCTCTCCCTTTTGCTGTGGAAAGATTAAATATCCACTTCGATATTTATTAAGCTCCTACTATGTGCCAGGCACTGTACTAGGTGCTGGGGGATTCCATGGCAAATGAGACAGGCCTTGCCTCATAATTTTTGTTTCTGCTTTCAACCACGACAGTCAGTAACCTCAATTTTCTAAAATTGAAATACACTTATTAAAAGTACACTCCATGCCAAGCACAATGAATCTCATTATTTCCATTATCTTTTTCAAGCCTCACAGTAAACCTATGAAGTTGATATTATTAGGATGTCTCAAAATTTCTTTCCCATAAGCATTCAGTTTATGGATAGTACATAAAACAACAGAATTATTGGGCTGGCCAAGTGGCTCAGTTGATTAAGAGTGTGAGCTCTGAGCAACTGTCGCTGGTTCAATTACCACATGGGCCAGTGAGCTGCGCCGGAGCTGAGCTGCTGCTGAGCTGTCACAAATGGCAGGATGGCTCAGCTGGTGAGAGCACGTGCTCCTAACAACAAGGTTTTCGGTTTGACTCCCGCATGGGATGGCGGGCTATGCCCACCCGCAATTAAGATTGAACACAGCACCTTGAGCTGAGTGGCCACAAGCTACTGATGGATGGCCAGATGGCGACTGGACTTGGAGCTGAGCTAGCTGCACCCTCCACAACTAAGATTGAAGGACAACAACTTGGCTGTTCCCCTTCCCCAATTCTCCAACACTGTGCCTTTTCCCCAATTCCCCAATAAAATCTTAAACAAACAAACAAACAAACAAACAAACAAAAAACCAGAATTATTTTGCCAAAGCCAGACAGAGGCTTCCAGAGAGCAGCATGCAGGGCACAATACGTGCCACAGGCACAGAGCTCCTGCAGAGACACCCCACTCCTCGACCTTCTCCCCAGGGCCTCTGATGCTCTTTCCCCGTTAAGCACACCTTTCACTTCAACTTAACTGATTTGTTTAGCACCAGTCTTATCCCTCAAGGTTTTTTATCTAGAAGAAATGCAAACTTAAGAATCACAGTGCTTTAAGATGTATTTGAATAGGATGCCAAACAGGTTGATATACAATTGCCTTTTCCATTCCACACCCAGTGCTGCCCCTTCAAGAGAACAGACTTTTGGGTCACCTTAGTATTTTTTCTATCACCTTAGAGACAAGGAAATTGACAGAGAGGCTAAGAAACTTACTCAAGGTGAGTAAGTGGTCAAGTCAGGATTCAGACCCATGTTCTCACCCACTGAGCTATGCCCACTCCATTGGGACCATTTTTACCCATTGAGGCTTCTGCGAATTTCCATTTCATGTGTCTCTTCAAGAGCAGGGAGACACTAACCTGGGAGATAGGAGATCTGGATTTCAGTCCTGACTCTGTCCTGAATTTACTGTGTGACGTTGGGCTGTGTGTCTTCCCCTTTCTGACTTTCAGTTTCCTCATATGCAAAGTGAGAAGGGAAAGATGAGCATTTTTCATATTTTTAAAAATAACGCCTTTTTAAAAAATGACATCACATTAGAAATATAATATGCAAAGACATGAAACAGGTGAACATGGAGCTACTCTAGTTGAACTCAGAGTTGGGGGTTCTGAGCTCTTCCCTTATGGACCTCCCCCACCACTGGGGAGAGTCATGGATGGGCTTCAGGGAATCTGTGAACCTCCAAAACTGTGTGCTGAATTGTGTGTGTGTGTGTGTGTGTACATTTTTCATCAGTCTCAGAGGGGCCATGGTCCCCATTAAAAAGCTATAATGAGGGCCGGCTGAGTGGTTCAGTTGGTTAAGAACTGGTTTGGGAGCACGAGCTCTGAGCAACAGGGCCACCGGTTTGGTTCCCACATGAGCCAGTGATGCTGCGCCCTCTACAGCTAAGATTGTGAACAACAGCTCGACCTGGAGCTGGGCTGCCATGAGTAGCAGGCAGCAACATAGGCTGCAGTGGGGCTGCAGTAAGCTACCATGAGTGGCTGGCAGCCAGTGTAAGCTGCTGTGAGCCTCCGTGAGTGGCCATCCAATGGCCGGCTGCTGAATGCCTCAGCCGGGAAGAGCACAATGATCATAATACCAACATGGGCCAGGGAAGGGACGTCCTCCACAACTAGACTGAAGAACAAAAGGACAGCAACTTGTCTGTTCCCCTCCCCCAATTCCCCAATGCTGTTCCCCTCCCCCAACTCCCCAATTTTAAAAAAAAAGCTATAATGATGACGATGGTGATGATGATGACATCAGTCATAGCTGACATACACCAGGGGCCACGCCAAACATTTTATACGCATTAACTCATTTCAACCTGATGAGCAGGGAGTAATGATAGAATCTCCATTTTATAGATGAGAAGACAGAGGTACAGAGTGGTTAAGGCAAGTTGCACAAGGATGTATGGCTAACACATGCTTTTCTAAACATCTCCTAGCTTTTTATAAGGACAATCAACCTACTGTCTTTGGTTAACTTTTATATACTTAGAAAATGTTATACTGTCTCCTATGGGATATCATTTTTTTAAAAAATTTTTTAGAGGGCAGTGTCACTGGCTCTCATATGTGTGATCTAAACCGGGGCCGCTGGTGTCCCAAGTCAGCTTTTAACTACTGTGCCACTCAGCCAGTCCTGGGATATCATTTTTAAATAACAATATGTTTTGCACTCAAGTCATTGTACTTTTTAAACAGGCCTTGCCCAGGCCACACCTTATATAGCTTCGATTTCCTTTGGGCTGCCAAGCTTGATCTCTGCTTGAGTTGTTCTCCAGGCTCTAGAACAGTGTTTTGCAAAAATTGGTCTAGGGACCTTACCTTGGAATCATCTGGTTAGCTACAGATCACTCTGATCTGAATCAGGGTCTCTGGGGTGTGTCTCTGTGTGTGCATTTTTCACAAACTTGAGCGTATAGAGGTTGGGAAGTTCTGATTATGAAACCCTGCTGGCTGACTTCCCTGCCCCAAGAAAGTCTTTGTAGGGAGGGTGTGGGTATGAAAGGTGGGGCACGGCACGAGTAACAGGAAGCGAGGCAGGTAATGTTATCCAGCTCTTCATCGAGCTTTGTGCCAAACGCCATAGCTGCTATCTGAGGGCAGGGACTTGGTCTTAAATCAGTAATCCTACTGATTTAATAAATAATCTTTGGTACATGGTAGGCCAAACACTATTTATTGAGGAAGCGACTGACTGACTGACGGACAGGCTGGGAGGGTTTTAAGCCGGGAGACCATAATCAAATTTTAGAACGATCACTCTAGTTGTAGAATTGCAAATAGAGCACAAGGGGATAAGATGCCAGGCTGTTGGGCAGACTGCTAGGAGGCTAATATGGTGTCCAGGCTTCAGATGATGGTGGCTTTGACCAGGGTGGTCCTGAGGGGTGATGGAGAAAGTGGACAGAGAGAGGCTTGGGAGGACAATAGCTCCAGGACTTGATGATCAGGGGGCCTGAGGGACAGGCAGGAATCAAAGGAGGTCTCCGTAGTCTAGACTTGGACAACTGGCTGGTGGTGGTGCCATTTAGAGCTTGTGGCTGTAATCTGATTGTGGCTGTAGCCAGAGGTGAAATCTCAAGTCCATGAGAATGATGTTGGGGTTACCTGGTTGACTACAGAAGACACTGACTAAAGACCTGTGTCCCCTTCAAATCCACCTCCATCTTCTCCTAGGGAACAGAGCAGGGTGGGGGTGGGGATGGTTCCCAGCAGGAGAGGGGAGAGCGCCTGCAGTGGAGGGGGCGCTGGACATAGATTATGTCAGAAATATTAGCATGCAGGCATTTCAGGCTCCCTGGCATTCACATCATCGAGGCTCCCTTAGGGCACTGGAAGAAATATCATCCAATAACCAGCAAATACACCTGGCCTTCCAGAGATGCAGTGTTACCCATGACCTTGGTAGTAATGACCTTCAGAGAAGATTCAAGTGAGCACAAAGCCAGTCGGACGAAACTCTCTAACCCAGGAGCTATAGCCACACAGCTCAAAGTGCATGGCTGCCCGCCTGCCTCTCTGGCCTGGTAGCAATTAGAATTCTTCTCTGCACTGAGCGCATCCAGATGAAACAGGTGGAGATCTGCTGAAGCTCTGCCTTCAGCCGGCACCCCTGCCTTTATTCTGGTGACTCTTGGGTCACAATAAGAACTTGGCCTCCACTCCAGGTTCAGTTACCCAATGGCAGATTAATTCATATTCATAGCAGCACAAAGGCCTAACCCAAGCCGGTCTCTCCAAGGCAGTCTCTCTTTAAGTGCCATTGATTTGGGTCCTGCTTGGCCGTTAGGGTAAGCAGTAGTTTCTTTATGACACGAGAACCTCTTTGGCTTGGCTGCTCTTAACCATGGGGACAGCCATGCCACTGGAGAGGGCTTGCTACCCTGCACAGGCCCGGGTCACGGTGGGGAGCATTGGGTACATGGTCTCCTTGTTGTGTGCCCTGTGGAGGATGGCATGGTTTTTTCTGGCCCCTTTGGCACACACTGTTCCTTCAGCCTGGAGGGCCTTCCCTGTCCCTTCTGGACTGGGCCAACTGTCTTTGTCTTGAAGGGCTCGGGTCAATTGTCACTTCCTACAGCAGAGCCTCTCTGTCACTCCCACCTGCTCGTCAGGTGGCCCTCCTCGGGCTCCCATAGACCCTGGCTCCCCACTGCGGATGCTAATCAAACTGGGTCTCTTGGTATCCACTTGGTTTTCTATCCTGTGTGCCTACCACAGTATTTGGCATGGGGCAGGACCCCGGTAAGTATTTGTGGAGGGAATGAAATAAAATTACAGTATTGCCTTGATAAGCAAGAACCAGAAGATTTAAATTCTGTAAATGATCTTGGAAGTAGTAGGTTTCCTTTGTACCAACTGCCACATGAGAAATCAGGAATGGAGACCAGGAACTGGGCTCTCACCTGCCGATCTCTCGCTCTCCTTTTTTTGGCACTGGAATCACAAACTTCAGTTTGAAGACCTGATATTGAGACTCTGCTTAGCCACTCATCTGCCGTTAGCAAGGCAGCTCCCCCTCTGGGCTTCGGTGTCCTCCTTCGTGAAGTTAAATGGTTGGACTGCATACACAGAGCTAATATAAATATAATTTTAAGTGCTTACAAGTGCCAGGCACAGTTCTAGGTGCTGTGCTTGTATTATCTCATTTAATCCTTATAACAACCCTACGACCTGGGAAGTATTTTCCTATATTCGTAATGGGGAAACCGAAGCACAGAAAGGTCAGTTAACTTGCCCAACATCTCACAGCCAGTAACAGATGGAGCTGGGGCTTTTACCCAACAATCCGTTTCCAGAACCCACCTCTTAACCCCAAACTGAATTGCCTCTCAGCTGGATGATGTATAAGACCCATGCCTGCTTTTCAATGGAAACTCTATTATTCTCCTATTGAGGACACTTACATTTGGTGCCTTCAGAACCCATTGTTAACTGGCTGTTCCCTCAAGAGAAAAAAAGGAATTCAGCCTTTTTTCTCCGCCCCTCGTTTTGATTACGGAGGAAGCCCGTGAGGGCGCAGACTCAGGAGTTGGGCAGACCTGGGTTGGAACTGCAGCCCCCGCTGCTCACTTGCTGCTCACTGTGGGTAGTTCCTTTACCTCTTGGGACCCCGGTGATGGCACCTATGAAAGTGGTTCCAGAATCTTCCTCCTCGGTGTGTACAAGGATGAAATAATGCAGATAGGGCTGCCAGGTTTAGCGAATAGAAATACAGGATGTTCGGTTACATTTGAATTCCAGATCAGCAAGGAATAATTATTTTTAGTATCAGTAAGTCCCGTGCGATATTTTGGGATATATTTATGCTAATAAATTATTATTCCTTGTTTATCTGGAATTCAAATTCAACTGGGTGTCCTATATTTTACCCTACAACCTCATGGGTAGAGGAAACCCTTAACATAGTGCCTGTCCCATCGGAAGTGCTTCATAAACTTTGCAAAGATCTCTGCTGAAACCCACCACTTTGCATTTCCTCGGGACTCACTTAGGAGGCCGGGACTGAAGGCCCTGATTAACCTTGTGGCTCGATTGTCAGGAATTGAAAGGACTGACCTAGGATTTCAGTAGAGGAGGCTTGAGGTGGCCTCACCAGAGGCAGGGCAGAAACTGCATGTCCCTGGTCACCAGTCCCAGCAGTCGGTCCCCGGCTTGGCCGCTCACTCCAGTCCGTTCCCTAGCCAAGGGCGCCATCTAGTGTCAGAATCTGGTTTGGCAGCCGGTGTATGGCTCTGAGCAAAGGCTGGAACAGGAGTGGGGATGAGTGAGATGGGGGTGCAGAGAGGCCTGAATTGTCTCCTGTTCTCTGCCCCAAACAGAGCCTTCCTTCCTCGTTTCCCAGTCGTCCTGCTTCTCTTCTTCCGTCCACCTCTGCCATCTCTATCTCTCTGTCGACTCTCATTTCAACCTGCTGAACAGCACCTGCCCTACACCATAGATTCTCAGAGGCTGCAGGTGCGCGAGAAACACCACCAATCAGGAGGCAGAAAAACCGAGGTCAGGACCCAGAGAAACCATGCACTGGCTATATGACCTTGAGGGGATTCATGAAACTCCTCTGAAGCTACTTGCTTTGAAAGGTGGTGATAACCATCCCTGCTTTGCATGTATTGAAGGGCTTGAGTGAGGAACAAAATATCTGTGCACGCAAAAAAAGTGCTCTGAAAGCCCTAGAGGGCCATGACAATGTAATTTTATAGTATCTTATTCCAGAGCATCTATAATAACAGACCCTGTTATTAATAACAGTGATAAGAGCGACATTTCCTGGGCACCCCAGCTTTGAATGACTGGAGTCACCTACTTACCTCTGTTTGCCTCCGACTTTCAGACCCAGAATGTGCCCCTCTAGGTAGGCCCTTCTGTGCTGCATTAGGTCCCACCAGCACCTGGGCGGAAGCTGGCTCCTGTGGCAGCAGAGAGGCCTGCATCTGCTGGCTGTTACCCAAACTGCCCAGGCCTCAGTTTCCTCGCCTATATAATGGGGGTAATAGGCAGCACCTTCCCTTGTGAGGATTAAGGGAGAGGTAAGGTGAAGCACCTGACAACTTTAGCAAACTTTGAATAAATGCTAGTTAGTGTTTCCTACACATGCTGGCTCTTAGCCTGACTTTCTCTCTTTGAAGAAGAGGTATGGAGAAATGGAAGCTGCACGGGGTTTGTAGCCACAGAGAAGTGACTTTGAATATTGGCTCTGTCACCAACATCATCACGGTGGGACTCCTGCAGGTGTCTTTACCTCTCGGAGCCAGTTTTCTCTCCCACGAAGTAGGGATAGAAATAGAATCGATCTCTGTGATCCGGGTGAGCATTTCATGACATCACTTTGTAATGTGGTCTACATGTTTCTGTCACTGCCTAATTACCAGATAAATGGAAGCCTTTACGGATTTCTTTCACCTCTTTCAGCCACATCCATTCATCCACCCATTAAAAAACATCTATTAGGACCAGCAGAGTGGAGCGGTGGTTAAGAGCTGGCTTGGGACGCCAGTGCCCCCGTTCGGATCCCACATAAGGGCCAGTGACACTGCCCTCTACAGCTAAGATGGTGAACAACAGCTCCACCTGGAGCTGGGCTGCTGTGAGTCCCCAGGACGGCATAGCTGCAGCCCCTGCTGCATAGGCTACAGTGAGTGGCTGGCAGCCGGTGTGAGCTGCCAAGAGCCGCTGTGAGCGGCCATCCAGAGACCAGTGACCGATCTGTCTCACCCGGGAAGAGCGCAATGATGATACCAACATGGACCAGTGAAGCAATGTCCTCCGCAACTAGACTGAAGAACAAAAGGACAGCAACATGTTTGTTCCCCTTCCCCGATTCCCCAATAAAATCTTAAAAAACAAAACAAAACATCTATTAAACCTCCTTGATGAGTCCAATCCCATGCTATTTGCTGGGGATACAAAGATAAATAATACACGAGTCTTACCCTCCAGGAATATGCAGTCTTGTGGCGGAATAGTAATAAAAAGAACCACTTTTGGGTCGGCCAAGTGGCGCATTGGTTAAGAGCTGGTTTTGGGATGCCAGCGGCCCCGGTTCGGATCCCACATATGAGGGCCAGTGATGCTGCCCTCTACAGCTAACAACAGCTCCACCTGGAGCTGGGCTGTGAGAAACCTGGTGATGGTGTAGGCTGCAGCCTCTGCTGCAGTGGGCTGCCATAGGCTACAGTGAGTGGCCAGCAGCCAGCGTGAGCGGCTGGCAGCCAGTGTGAGCTGCCAATAGCCGTGGTGAGTGACCATCCAGAGGCCGGCAGCTGATCTGCCTCATCCGGGAAGAGCACAATGCGATACCAACATGGGCCAGTGAAGCAACACCCTCCGCAACTAGACTGAAGAACAAAAAGACAGCAACTTGTCTGTTTCCCTTCCCTGATGCCCCAACGATGTTCCCCTCCCCCAATTCCCCAATTTAAAAAAAATCTTAAAAAAAACCCCACCACTTTTATTTATTGAGCACCTACTATGCAGCAGACACTGTGTCAGGGCTTTCCACCCAGGCTCTCAGTAACTCCTCATGAAGACCCAGGACTTAAGCCCAATGACAAGACCCCAGAGGCCTTGATCTCAAGCCATGCTTTCTCCTGTCTTCCAAGATTAATTTGGTCAGGTAAGTGTGCCAAATGCAGGTGAGAAGGGCCATCATGGAGGTCTGAGGGAGGCAGTGGGGCCCAGAGGAGGGCGCCACTTACGCTCAGCTCCATGAAGGGAGAGTTGGAGAGGTAGGGGCAGCTGGAGGGCTTGCAGAGGAGAGTTTAGAGAATGATGCTCTGGGGGGGGGGGGTTGGGGCAGTGGGCAGAGGCTTGGAGGCACCAGCAGGAGTGTATCTTCAGGGGACCTGAGTGCTTTGGGATGGTTGGAGCTGGGAAAGAGGGTGGGATAGATGGTGCTGGGAAGGTGGGTGGGGAAGGTGGGTGGAGAAAGTCCTGGGATCATGGAGGGCTCTGGACATCCTGGCTTTGCTGGAGACTCCACGCGGTAAGGGAGTGTGTGTGTGAATGAGGAGTGTGAATGCAGAAGGGGTGATATGACCACCACGGCAGCCATGTGCAGGGTGGAAGGAGGCAACCCCCAAGGAGGAATTTGCTGTAACCTAGTTCTGGAACAAGAGCAGTGGCCAAAGAGGGTGGAGAGGGTCAGCTGAGCAAGGACGGTGTGACGGGATTGAGCTCCTCACTCACTGAACTGTCACAAGGTGAGGGAATGTGGGCCACTCCTCATCAGATGGCTGCGTGGATACCGCCACCTACCTGGACAGGAAATCCAAGAGGAAGAGAAGAATTTAAGGGGAAGAGATGGTGAATTGAATTTGAATTGCTGTTTAATAAGTGAGTCAAAGCAACGCGTTCCAGGTACTGCACTGTGCATCAATTCCAAATTCAGCAGCTCCGTACAATCCTATTCTCATCCCCACTTTGCAGATGAGGAAGCTGAGGTTCAGAGATACCAAATCTCTTTCCAAGATCACACAGCTTGGAGTGGCAGGGCCAGGGTTTGAACCCACGTGTTCCTGTGTCCACATCTGGTGACAAGGAAAATAGGAGGGGGGATTTTCAACTTTCATCATGAAACTTGAGCTTGGTGGTGTCCAGTTGTTAGAGCTGGGCCCTCAGAGTCATTCCAGAAGCCCAGGAAGGCATTGACTGTGTCCGTCCACCTGTTCTCCCCTTGGGCCCAGAGAAACCCTCTGGGGTTTTAGCCCTTTTCTGAGACTCAGCCTTGGCCAAGCTCACCCTGGGCCAAAGAAGCCTGCTGACCTGCAAGGGGGCAGTGCCCATGGTGCCCACGTTCCACCCCTGACCAGGCCATCTTTTTATGTAGCACCTCACACAGGAGTGATGTGAGATACAGGTGTTGGGGGTTAATTTGCCACTTTGGGGTTTGGTGAAAAGAAATAGAATGACAGAAGGGGAGGACGAGAGATGTATGCTCCCCCAAAATGAGCCAGTGAATTAGCAGCATCAAACAAATAATAATAAAAATTGTAGCAGATGTTACCATGTTTGGGGGCTAGTTATTACCTACCAGGTATTGTGCTACCAGCCTTTTCTACTTTACACCATATTTAGTCCTCATAGCAACCCTGTGGCATAGGGTTATTTCCTTCATTTCAAAGAAGAGGAAACTGGGGCACAGAGAGGTTAAATAACCTGCAGAAGCTCACACAGTCATCAAGAGTTTGAGTGCCTTTCCCTGACCCTCTTTTTCTTCAACCTGTCCCACTCTGCCTGGTGTGTCTGACCGCCCTGGGGGCAGAGGGGAAAAATGGAAGCAGGATGGGTCAGGTGCAGACTCGGTGGATCCAGCCTCCCTGAACTTCCTGCTGGGCTGAAGGGGAAGATAGGCTATCCAGGGTCCGGTCTCCACTCTGCCCTGACTCCCTGTGTGACCTTGGATGTGGTGTCTTCACTCTGAGTTTAGCAATTTTCTCCGTACAAACAGAGTTTGTTTAGGTGGTGTTTAAGTTTCTTCCAAAATTAAAATGGTACAATTCCAAGAGCCTTGGGACAGATGGAACACTGGGGTATCGAGCACCCAGTGACCCTGGCACTCAGCTGGAGTGGCAAGGGCAGGAGCGGGCCTGTGCACCGTCTCCTCTGGGCCGCAGCCCTGGTGACATCGTGAGATCGGTTCCCTGACTTCTGCTCCCTTACCACTGCACAGAAGCCACTGGAGGGCACTGTGTCCTCACAATTCCAGCTGAGTTTCCCTTATATGGCCTAGAATATCCACTTGAAGCTTGCGAGAACTTGCAAAGCCAGGGGCCTGTACCTGGGAGGCCTCTGGACACAGCGAAGCCCACTCAGGCCATATGGGGGCCGGCAGGACCTGAGCCTGTGAAAGGATGTTCGAGAGCCCTGACCAGAGTCACAGCCTTAACTCTCGGTGGGCTGCTGACCCATAGTGAGCTCTGGGCAAATTGCTCCCCTTCTTTGAGCTTCAGTTTCATTCAGCAGCTCTAAAGTGGGGACAACGATGTCTGCCTTATGAGCCTGTTGTAAGAAATGCTCTTAATGGGAGAGCACGTGTGAGTGCGTCCAAGAACTTGGGTGTTCCTTATGCCAGGGTATCTATTGCGATGACCCTCAAAGGATCGCTCAATAACCCTTTCCAAGGGAGGAGAGTAACATTGGTGAGGCCTCCTGCGAATTCAGACCTGGCTTCGGCACTTTCCCTAGATGTGCTCACAGCGGCTCCATAAGGTGAATTATTATCGTCTTCATTTCACAGCTGGCAAAGCCCAGGCCCAGCGAGGGGACATGGCTTGCCCAGGGTCATCCAGCGACTGGTGGCCTTAGTGGAACTCAAATCCATCTGACTCCACAGACCTGCCTTCAAAACCAACATGGCCCCAACACTGCCTCACACCAAGGCAGGCGGGGTTCAGTACATCCCACTAACCCCGTCTCTCAGGCTGGGGGTGTGGGCACCCCTCCCAAATGGCTCTCCCATGAACCAATATGTCCTTGACATAGAAACACATCTCAGTAGGGTCAGGGACTCCCTGATTTTGTCATTTCCTCTTCCCTTGGATTTGAGCCTGATTCCTCCTCCTGACTGCAAAGCCGAGCTGGCCCTGGGATGTAGGTGGTTTCGCCTGCCACTCGACCAAGCTCTCCCTATGAGTAAGTGGCAGGTGGGTGGAAAAAGCTTGAGTTATGGTCCATCCCTAGGTTCCCCGAGGTGTTTGGGGTACAGGGCAGTTTGCTGTGGTGGAGGAACACACCTCCATGAGATGGTCTAATTGAAGGGCTTGTCGTTTTTCTCCATTTGTGTTTTTTCTATCTTGATGAGAGAAAGATGGTGCTATCTGCATGGTGGTAGATAGACTATGGCTTAATTTTCACAATTTCCATTCTCTTTTTTCCTTATCCTTCCCTCAGCTTGAGAAGGGTGGATGGAATAGCCAGGTGAATTCTGGAATCTGCCAACTTGGGAAGGTTCTTGGAGTCCCAGAGTCATGGAATCGTGGTGCTGGCAGGAGCCCTAGGGACCAGGTAAGCCAGACCTTTCAGGGTAGAGACGAGGCAACTGAGGCCCAGGGAGAGAATCAGACCTGCTCAAGGGTAGCCCAAGGTCAGTGACAAGCTGGGACCAGGAACTGCCTGCTTTCCTGGTCTCACGCCAACCGGTTTTGCGAAGTCATTTGCTGCTTGAAGTGTGGTTAGCTTAGAAAACTCAGACAAGGAGAGAACGGATGGGACAATGGAGGGGGGACCGGGAGATGCTGACCTTGCTCTTTGAAAGCTCTAGTGGGGAGTAGATTGTCTTCCTCTGACGTCAACCCCTGGGCAAATAATGGCCATAGAAAGCAAATATTATGAGAGTAAATGTGTAAACATGGAGCTGGCGACAGTTTCAGTGTCAGAAATAGGCTGAGGACTCCAGCCCCCTGACGCTGCCTCTTACCAAATGCTGGGGAAGCAGGACCTGTCTGCAAAGATAGGGTGTGGGGAGTGGGTCCCCCTGAGAAGCTGTGAGAACTGGGGAGCAGCTTGCCCAGGGGATAAAGGAGAATGCCCAGCGATGCAGGAAGGAAAACACACGGTCAGTTGCTAAGCTCCAAGCCCAACTGAGTACTTTATAGAGATTTTCATTTAATCTTCCCAGCAACCCTGGGAGGATTTGCTGTCCCTATTTTATAGATGAAGACAGTGAGGCTCAGAGAGGTTAAGTAGCTTTCCCACAGTCACGCAGGTTGGAAGTAATAGAGCAGGGATTTGATCCCAGGTCTGTCTATCCTGGGTGTTTCAAAATCTGGACCAGGGAACTTCCTTTATCAGAAGTACCAGGAATAGTCATTAAAAAACGGATACCCAGGCTTTGCTCCAGACCTACTGAATTGGAACCAGTGAGCCAGTACTTTCAACAAGCTCCCAAAGAAGAGGTGTGTGGCAGGGGAGGGTGGGCTATGCTGCTAAGACCTGAGAATAACTGCTTAATAGCAGGAGTTGGCCAACTTTTTCTGTAAATGGATAGATAGTAAATATTTCAGATTTTGCAGGTCTTACAGTCTCTGTTGCAACTATTCAACTTTGATACTATAATGTGAAGGAAGTCACAGATAATATCCACATGAATGAACATGGCTATATTCCAATAAAACTTTATTTACAAAAACAAATGGTGGGCCAGATTTGGCCCATGATAGGTTGCTACCTCTTGCTTAGTCTACAGCATGCAAAGTACCCCCACGTACTGTTTCTCTTGTTTTCCCAGCAGCTTCGTGACTAGGGTATGGCTGTCTCTATTTTGCAGATGGGAAAACTGAGGCCCAAGGAGCTTAGACATCCAAGGTCACAGAGTGGGTGCTTGGCAGAGGTGGAATTAGAGCCAGACCTCCTGATACCCAGTCCAATGCCACTGAAAATATGAAGGCTGCAAAGAATGCCTGGACCAAGGGGATTGTCATACTTTAATGAAAGTGGTTCCCATTCATTGAGTACTTATCACGTGCCAGGCAGAGTCATTACCTCATTTATATGCTACCCAGATGTTGAATGTCATTGTCTCTGTCACATGGGGCTGTCACAACCTCTCTGGGAGGTAGGAAGGCATCTGCAGTGTGTCAAAACCAGCTTATCTTGAGTGCCCCATACACCTGATATGCCACAGCTGGACACGGAAAGATGGAAGCTGCTGACAACACGTACTTGTCTTTCTGTTCTTGAGTATGTGTGCACATCCCCCTCCACCCTCAAACAAACATCACACAGACGTGTGGTCAGTTCAGTGACCTCCTTGTCATAGGTAGGAGAACACAAAATTCAAGACCTACGAATGACTCGTGAGGTTTACATGAGATGTCCCCCAATGAGATTGGGAACCAGGACACTGCTTGGTGTGAGAGACAATGCTGGACCTCCAGCTGGCCTAGATTCCACACCACGCTCAGCCCCTGGCCTGCTGGGTGAACTTAGGTGTCACTTTCTTCATTTGTCAATGAGCGTCACCCTCCTGATTTGTGAAATGTATGGGAAATAGGTTTCCTCCATTGTTTCAGCCATCCAGTCATTCATCTAGTCACTCACAAGTACCTGCTACGTGCCAAGCACAACTAGATCATTTTGATTTGAAATTCCAAAGATTTGAGATGCAACCTTTCCTACTGCTGAATAGGAGTTAGTAGATAAATGATAGGTCCTTTGATTCAAGGATGCCTTGGGCTAGGATTGCTCACTAGGTAAAAAATATCTCTCTCCCCTGCATAAAAGGAGGTCTTGGCAAGAATGTGGAGCCAGTTCCACCCACTAATCCATTCATGAATCCAACCTTCCATCCATCCATCTTTCCTCTATTCACCTACCTTTGCATCCCTCCATCCAATCATCCATATATCTCTATCCACCCATTCATTTATCCATGTGACTTATTTAGGATTGTGTCTGCTCCTTCTCCACCTCCAGGAAGTCCCCACTCGTGCCCACACCCGTCTAGGGTTTGATGCAGAGGTAATGGAAAGTCTGGAACCTAAGTAGCAATAATTCTCCATTCTCAGAGTCCAGGGAATTTCTGGAATGCCTTTTGGCACCTTGAGAATGGACAGGGCCAGAGACTGACCTGCTCAGGCTGCACATGCCTCCCATCCAAACACGGCCCCTCCTCCTGGTTCTGCTGTGGCCTCCCTCCCTCTGAGAACACTCGAGGCCCCCAGCCCTGGGCCTGTGTGAACTAAAAGTAATCCTATGTGACTAGGTAAACAAAAGGTGGTACATCCATTCAATGGAACATTATTCGGCCACGAAAAAGAATGAAGCACTGACACAGACCGACAATGTAGATGAACTTGGAAACACCAGGCTAAGTAAAAGAAGCCAGACACGTAAGACCACGTCTTGCCCGATTCCATTTACATGAAATTCCCAGAAAGGCAAATCCATAGAGACAGAAAGTGTATTAGTAGTTGCCAGGAGCTGAGGGGAAGGAGGAATGAGGAATGACTGCTAATCAGTACAGGGCTTCTTTGGGGGATGATGGAATGTTCTGGAATTATATAGTAATGATGGTTGCACAACCTTGTGAATATAATAAAAAACCATTGGAATGCATAGTTTAACAGGGTGACCTTTATGGGATATGAGTTATTTAAAAGGATTTAAAAGTTATTAGGAAACAGTAAAAAATTTAAGAAATATTCCCATGTGTCATCATCACCTAGGCTCCTCTCAACTTCTGGTGACACATCCAGGGCAGGTAGCACTGATGCTGTTTTTCAGCTGAGAAACTACGTACTCAAAGGGTGTGAAGGACCTGCCTTGCTAATTAGTGGCAGGTGTGGGGGGCGAGATGCAGACTTAGACTCCTGGTCAAGTGCTCTTTCCTTCATGTCAGGCTGCTTGATGAGTAGATGGTACCTCTTGAGCCAACTCCCCAGCAATGTCTATTTGCCACTTAGTTCGAGGGGTCTCTGCAGGGAACTATATTAGAAGAGGCTCCAAAATAGCTAATGGCTGCCACGCAAGAGCTTTACTCGGTGCCAGGCTTAGGGGCTTGATGGTGTTGTCTTATTTCCTTCTCAAAGACCCCTGTCCCGGACCTTCCTTATTAGCTCGAAACGCCTCCCTAGGAGCACCCTGCTGATTCCTCGGGAGTCCCCAGTGAACATGGACTGGTAGGAGGTCACACTGCCCCCACTATGACACCAAAGAAATGGGCAGAGGACAGGCCTATAACTTACATTGGGCCATAAACATTGAGCAAGTGACATAAAAGTTCAGGGACCACTGGACTGGTCATCACAGGTGATGCAGCAGCCTGCACCTGGGCTGTTCCCACCTGCTCTGACTTCTGCTTCTCTACCCTCTATCATTCCTTGTTTTCTACCCACTTTCTAGGCGTGGGCTTCCAGCTTCCTGTTGATTCTGTGGGCTCCCAATATCCTTTCAATATGTTCCATTTTGCACTCATGGGAGACAGAGTCTGGCTCTGTTACTAGCAACCATTCACCCTGACCAATGTACCCAGTGAGATAGGTACTCTTATTTGCCCATTTTACAGATGAGGAAACTGAGGCTCAGAAAAGTGAAGTAACTTGCTCTGAGTCCCCCAGATAATGAGTGGCAAATCCATGATTTAAACCCAGGTCTGAGTCCACAGCCCAATCTCTCAACCACTACGAGAAAGAAGGGAAGATGGCAAATCTTCCCTAGAAGCCAAACACTGAGTGGGAATAGTCTCTGAACAGCTCTGTGAGGGACAAGTTATCTATATTTTAGAAATATGGAAGCTGAGGCTCGGGAGAGGAGGCTACTTGATTTGCAGGTCCCAGGGCTGATCCAAATCCTGTGCTATTTGCAGAGGTGGGAATTGAGACTCCAATGGTGGGTGTCCTCTCTAACCAGTTGGCAGACTTTCAGTCTTGGCTTCATTAGCACCTCCCTGCCTAGGCCTGAGGGGGTGGAAATGGACTCATGCCGTTAATACGTGAGCTCAGGGGTTGGGGCAGCCCCTGGGAGGAATCCTACCCCACAGCCCACGTCCCCTTTAAATCAGGGGCTCAGGAATCCACCACACTGATAAATACTTACTGTTGCCTCAAAAAAGTCTCACTTGATATATTGTATTTGTGAAAAGGCAGTAAATGGCAGGGCCCAGTTGCTTTTGGGCACCCAGCAGAGGTGTAAGGGTGCTCTGTCCCAGCTGGTACCCCTGGGGCACCCCCACGTCTCTGCATCTCAGACCTCTGCACCGGGTCAGAATGTGGCCTTTTGCTTGGGCTCCAGTGGGCAGGACTCTGGGAAGGACCCAGTGGGTCATCTCGGTGGAGAGAGGCATGGGAACAGGGCGATGCAAGGAAGGAGGCCCTGGGCTCTGCTACTCTAAGAGGCCCAGGACCCGCCTTAGCCCAAGTCCCAAGGCCGTTCCCAAAGCAGCTTCAGTTCAGGCTGGACATTACTACCCACCTGAAAACCCCTTTCAGCCCTCATCCCAGCCAGACCTCGGCACCAGCTCCAGCTTTAAGCACCGCCCGCCACTGCCCTAGCCCCAACCCCATGCACAGTTCAACCAGGCATCAGCTCTGTCCTAAGTTCAACTCAAGCACATTCAACTCCAGGCCTAACCTCAGACCCACTGCAGCTACAGCCCAGTTGGAAAACTCAACCCTAACCCAGGCTTGAGTCCCTCGCCCAGCTCTGCCACACCCTGGTGCTAACCTCAGCCCCAACTCGCCGGGGAGCCCCAAGGCCAACCAGTGGTATGCTCTGGTCAAGGGCAGAGGGGTCACCAGATGGTTTTCCTCTGCCTCCGGGTCTGACACAAATTACTTTTAAATACCAGGCCTTCTTCTAGGTGCTGGGGATGTATCTATGAACACAAACATCGCCTTGGGCAGAGGGGAGAGCCTCCTTCCTCCCCCACCTTTACTTCCTCCTTACCCCCCCTTCTACCCTCCCCTTCATCCTTTCCCCCTAACCTCCATCCTCCCAAACACAGCCCCCCTCCAATCTTCAGTCTCCATCCTTTCCCCAGTCTCCCAGCTTTGAGACATCTACTCCCTCTCTACCCCACCCATTCCTGCGCTTCTTCTCTAGAGCCAGGGGGTTCCCGCTGTGCTTTGAAACAGCCACTATCTCCCTTTGTGATTTGGGCAGGTCTCTTCCTTCTGGGCCTTGAATTAGCTTTATAATGGAAGTGAGAAAGGGAGAGATGGGACAACTTGGCCTTTGAGGTTCCACCAGTTTGTGACCTTGAAATCACTCATCTATGCACCAAGGTCAATATCTGAGTGGTAAATCGATGCTAGGTTTTCTGGACTGGACTTCAGGGGGCGCTGGCATCAGGGACCAAACAGATAATCTTCTCTCTGGTGGGGTCTGGAAAGCACCTCTACCTAAACCCAGGGCAGTGCTGCTAAAGGGGTCATGCAGCGCTGGACCCATGGCCACTCGCCCTCTGACTCTTCCCCATCACTTTAGGATGATGTTTCAGAGCCCCCAGGGCCAGGCCCTGGTAGGGTTCTGACTCCCTCCCTTGGCCCCGCCTTCCCCTGGCTTCTGCCTCTTCTGGTTCAGCCTCCGCCTCTCTTGTCCTCACTACTGGTCTCACTACTGCTCACTTTCTCTCCTTTTGTTCTTCTATGCATTATCTTTCAATCCTTCTAATTGTCTTAGGCCCACCTCCCTCCCGTCTTGTCATTTTCTCTGCAGCATTTTTCTTTTTCTCTGTTTGTGTGTCCCTGTCTCTTCCTTTCGAGTCTCGTTGTCTGTCACTTATAACCAAAAGAATGCAAAGGACTGGAGCTTCAGATCCATAGCAGTTGAGGAAACAAGAGGAATTTTAGCCTTCAGTCCTAAGAAATTCTTGTGACTTGTCTATTCGGAGCAGACACCTGCACTGTCTGTGGTTAGCATAACTCTAGAGATGGCTCGATGACCTTTGGCACGCTGTTCCTTGAGGTTTTACAATAAGTTGTGTAATCTCCCCTGGTCATCCCAGCTCTCCTATGAGGAAGATGGGACACATGTTAATATCCCCATTTTCCAGATGGGAAAACTGAGCGGACAAGCGACCTCTCATGCAGGTCAGGAGCTGACCCCCGAGTCCAGTACTCCCCTTTGTCGCCTTCCTTACACTGTGGACTGTAGCACCCACCTCACACACTGGGGGGAATATTTCCAGTTGCTTCTGGGATACACCGAGGCCTCCAAAGCTGGGTGGTAGGTGATGTTTTGCATCCAGTGCCACGATCTACAGGTCACTGCAGCCTCTGCGGGAACACAAGGTGGCTCTGTGGAGAATTTGAAGGAGAGGCTGCTGCTCTTGGAAGCCTAGAGAAGAGGGAACTTCCTTATGGAGAGAAGACTCATGGGGGAGGAGAGCTGGTAAGGTGGATCGGACCCTGCCAACTCCTACCCAAGACCTTGGCATTCAGCCCAGAAAAGTGGCCCCATGAGAGAGCACACCCTGGCTCAGGGCACAGGCCTTAGGTTCGAGCGCTGGCTGCCGTGTGGTGGCTCCAAGCCTCCATCTCCTTAATGCAGTGGGGATGCTGCCCACTCCCAAGGGTCACAGATATAACAGCCCTTTGTTAAATGTATGGGAGGCAGATGCTCATTGTCAATAACATGGACCATTTATATCGAGTGTCGAGGGCCCAGCATTTAGCAGAGGTCTCTCTGTTGACCTAAGAACTCCACATTAACTTTAAGGGGTTTGTGATTCTCAGCCAGTTGAGAAAGCTGTGGACTTGAACTTGATTTATTCTACCATCTTGACAAAGAAGCCTAGCAGCCGGTGAACTATGCATTTGAATAGCCTTGTGCTCATATGTCATTGAGTTCAAATTTGGATGTGAATGCGGAGTTTACAAAGATACTGGTAGTATTGAATAAGCACTAATCATTGCCAATATTTTTATTTTATTGGGCACTTATCATCTGCCACGAACTAGTAGGCCCTTTACATGCATTCTTCATCCTTACAACATAATGGGGTTAATGTCCCCGTTTTAGAGACAAGGAAACTGAGGCTCAGAAAGGTGAGATAACTTGCCCGCTCTTGAGTGATGGATCCAAAATAGAAAGCCCATCAGTCTGGCTCCAGAACTCAAGTTCTTAATAACTGTGCTCTATTCTGATGTGCTGAGAGCATTGCCTATGTGATCTCATTTCATCTCATAATAATTCTGCTAGATCAGAATAATAATAACACTTAGTGTAGCTAGCATATGGGGAGCTGCTGTTACGTGGCAGACCCTGTGTGAAGCACAATACCTGTATCATTTTATTTCATCCTAACAGCTCCATGAGACGTCCCAGTTTTATAAACAAGGAAGCAGAAGCTCGAAAACAAGGCTCAAACCAACCTCAGAACAGTGTCGAAGCTCCTTAGCCCAGCATTTGAGGTAGAGGAGTTCCCTCATGTCCCAGCCCCTGCCTCCCTCCACAGCCTCACAGCTGCCTTGTCCCTCCCCTCATACTCAACTTCCCAGCACTGTTTGCAGTTCTCTGAAAATATCCTTGCGTTTTATGCCTCTGAGCCTTTGTAAACCCTGTTTCTTCTGTTTGGGATACCTGGTCCTTCTATATTGCCTAATACCTACTTGTACTTCAAGCCTTAACTGGGATGTCACCTCCTCCAGGAAGCCTTCTCTGATTGCTTACAACTGCCCAGGTGCCTTTGTTATGTTCTCCCATAGATCTCGGCCCCCTGGCTCCCAGTACACTGTATTGTAGTCACCTCTTTGCTGGCCTGCCTTCCCTGCTGGACCAGAAGCACCACAAAGACAGGAACTTTTCTGTCACTTTAAAGATCATCTCCTTAGTTCCCAGACCAGCACCTGACTCTATAAAATTCTCAGTTTACACGTGAGTAAACAAATAAGTAAAATACATCAAAGTAGACAAAGCTAAGTTCATTGAGTGCTTACCCAGTGCCAAGTGTTTCACGTGTATCATCTTACACCAACCTTAATTCTTACACTAACCTTAAAAGGTAGAGACTATCATTATCTCCATTTTAAAGATGGGAAACAGGCACAGCAAGGTTAATTCTTTGCCCAAGATCACAGCTACTACTGGTGATGCTGGGATTCATATCTAGGTCTCCCTACACCATCCTGCTTCGAAGACACCCGAAAGGAAGTCAAAATACTTGGAAAGGAGTAAACTCACGTAAAAAACACACATGAGCAAGCGCTTTTAGAAAAGATGAACTAAAGGGAAAAATCTTTCACATGCTCAAAAGTAGGCAACATAGAGGGAAAGCTCTCTAAAAGTTCAGCAGGGTTTGCGTCCCCACATCTGAAATGCTGGTTGAAGTGGGGAACGGGTGGAGCTGAAGCTAAGCTGGCCTCGGTGATGGTCAGGATCAGTCCCTGGCATGGAGGCAGCAGGACAACTCCCCAGACCAGGTGGATCTATATTCTCGGACCATTTCAGGCTCCCCCACCGCCCCTCTCCACCCTCGCTGGACTCAGTCAGGCTGCTGCATGGATGGATAGCATGGTGGGGGGACTCGCACACCCAGCCTTGCTTCGAGGGCACATTCTCAGTGCTGGGTGTTCCGGGGCCGTTATCTGTCTGGTTTGAATTAGATGCTGGGCTCTGCAGAACCTCGGGCTCATTAGTGGTTTCATCGCCCAGCCTGGCGCCTGCAAGATGGTAACATTTTATTGTTTCCTTGCTTTCTCTTTCTTTTTTGTTTCTGTCTCTTTTTCCCCTTTGTTTAGTGTTTCAAATTTCCACCTCATGCCACAAAAATGCAAAAGCTGCCACAGTCCCCTTGGGACACACTCACGACAACGGCACGTCTGGTGCCCGCACCCTGAGCTCAGCACTCTCAAGGAGGCCCCAAGCTACAGGCCCATGGATCCCACCTCAGGGCTGGACTCGCATGGAAGTGGGGCAGTGTGCTTCCCGGCTCCCCTACCCAACACACAGCACACCCCCATGCTGGCAATTCTCTGGGGACTCAGAGTGGCGCAATGGTTAGCAGGCATTTCTGGGGTCTCTCTGCCTCTGCTTTTCTGGTTTTTGTTTTTTGCCCTGACCCAGTTTTGAATTCCAATCCACAATTTATTATTTTACTTAACAGCTCAACTTCTTGTCACCTGCAAAATGGATGTTATAAGAATATTTGTCTCCTACCATTGATATGAAGCTGAAAGGATACAGGGAGCAGAAGGCATTTATCCCAAATCCAGCACATGGCAAGTGCTTAATGAACAGTAGGCATTGCTATTATCCTGCCGATGCCGGGGACAGCTGCTACCACTTGGAGAGCAACTACCTCCAGGCTGAGGGGGAGAATAGACAAGAAGTCTCACCGGGTCAGGTGTGGAGAAGTGCTCAATAAGGTGTATTGGTGTTCACCATCATCACCACCATCACCACCATCACCATCATCACCACCATCACCACCATCATCACCACCACCATCATCAGCACCACCACCATCATCACCATCATCATCACCATCATCATCACCATCATCACCACCATCATCATCACCACCATCACCACCATCATCATCACCATTATTATCATCATCACCACCATCACCACCACCATTATCACCATCACCACCACCATTATTATCACTATCATCACCATACCATCATCATCACCATTGTAATCATCACCACCATCTTCATCATCATCATCACATCTAGTTCTACTTCTGTTATTCTTTCCCTGTTTTCTTCCCAGCAGAGAGTGGGAGAGGATGTGATACGGAGAAAGGGAGGAGGGCTGAGCTGATTAGGAAGAACTGTGAATTGCAGGACCAAAGAGACTCCTGAAAAAAAGAGATGGGCTAAGTTAGGTGGGGCAGGGGGAGCTGAGGGGGCTGGTGCATTGGGTCCAGCCCAGGAGAGGTGGGAAGGAGGGGGCAGGCAGTTGCAGGGAGGAGTTAATTTCTGATCAGAGCTTACATTACACAACGTACGTTATGTTACCTTTGAGTTGACAAGGATTCCTCTCAGGCTCTCTAACTCTCACAGCAATCTTTGGAGGAGGTGGCGGTTAGTCCCAGGTCTAGTGTTGCTTTCTCAGGCATCAGGATTGGGAGGATGTGGAGGGGGCAGATATTGCCGGGCAGGGCTTCTGGGAAGTTGCATCGTGTGTGTCAGCTCATCCTGGGTAGGATGGCCTGTGCCTGGTGGGGTCTGTGAGGGCCATGCCAGGACACCGGCTGACATTTTCTTGGGACCCTTTGCCAGACACCTGAGCAGAGGAGAGGTCATCGTTGGTCTGCCAGTACATCTGTGGCTGGACCTAGGAATTGGGAACTCTGGGTCTCTGGATGTCAGAAAGGAGATGCCCCTGCGTAGCAGATGACCAGCTGCCAAAGTGGGCAGTCTCAGCCCTCATCTTCACCCTCTCAGCAGCCTTGGTCAAAGCTGATTTCTCCCTCCTGCCTTATGCCCTGGCTTCCAAAACGCCACACTCTCTTGGTTTTTCTCTTTCTCCCTGGCCACTGCTTCTCTGGCTCCATTCTGGGTTTCATCTCCTTTTCTAAATCCATAAATGCTGGAGTCCCCCAGGGGTCCTCCTCCCCACCCCCACGTGGTACCATCCAATCTGAGATTGTGGATAGAGTCTTTCTATTCACAGACATCTCCCAAATGTCTATCTCCAGGCCAGAACTTTCCCTTGAGCTCGACTCTTATGTCCAACTTCCCATTTGGAGAAGTCCCCACCACATCTCAAACCAGATTTGAGGGGTGTTCCTGAAACCCCCTCTCCCTTTTGTCTTCTGTTGTTAAGTAAATGACACCACTGGTTGCTCATGCCCACCCCCTGGAGCCATCCTGCCTCCCTTCTTTCTCTCATATCCTGCATCCAATCCATCCCCAGGTCTGGTCAGTGCAATTTAATAATGAATCTTGACTCCTACGAGCACCCCACTGCCACCATTACCTTGTATCCCTATTGTTGAACTAGCCTTATAGTTTCTCCTTGCTCCCCCGCCCCCCACTTCCTTGCTGTCTTCCAGTCCAGTGACCTTTTTAAAAGTGGACATCCAAGCTTGTTACTTCTTTGCTTAAAACTCTCAAATGCTTTCCGGCAGAGATAGAATAAAGACCTATGTGACAGCCGGATCCCACGTGCATCGTGGACTGCCGGCTACCTCTCAGTCTGCATCTCCTCCAATTCTGCCCTGCTCCCTCTGATCCAGACACTTGTCTCCGTCATGTTTCTGGCCTCTCCAAGCCGGTTCATGCCTCAGGGACTTTGCAGTTACCATTTCTCATGATTGTACCAGATTGCACTGCTCCGCCCCCCACCCCATGTTCCCGAGACTTGCTCCCTCTCTTTGTTCAGATCACTTTACCAAAGCTACCTTATCAGAACAGCCTTCTCTGACGGCCTTTTCTGAACGACCTTCATTGGTTCTCCTGCTCAGACTCCCGCTCCAATCTATTCCAGCCCTCACCTTCCTTCCTTCTTCTTCATAGAACTAACTTCCACCTTCCATTAGATCATGTCCCTGTTTGCTTGTTTGATGTTTCTATCTCCCACTTGATTGTAAACTGAACTGTGGGGACTTTGTCTAGTTCACCACTGTTTCCATTTTCCACTATGCCTGGCACATAGTGGGTGCTTAATAACACTGTGTCTGATGACCGAGTGAATGAAGATCCACTTTGGCTGTGCTGAGACAATGTATCCAGGAACTCCTTCCTCACACAGTGAATGTGTGTTGAATGAATTAATGTGAGATTGCTGCAGTTGCGTTTTTGACTGTCATCTCCTTATGGGTAGACCCATAACTTACTCCTCTCAGCATTTCTCATGAGGCTTTGCATAAGCTGAGTGGTCTTGCTCAAGTTATGTAACCTCTCTGGGCTTCAGTTTCTTCCTCTACAAATGAGAATGATAATGGGACCCATGTCATAGGATCGTTGGGAGGATTAGATGAGTTAGTAGACGTGAAGCTCTTGGAACAGTGCCTAGCACAGAGTAAATGCTCATTAAACATTTGCTGTTAGGACCATCCTCGTTTCACATGTAGCAGATGATTCAAAAACTGTAAGAAAGGGGACTGAGTAGACACTGAGCTACCTTGAACTGAGCCCCAGGAAGCCTGTTCATATTGTCCTTTGCTTTTCCCATACTAGAAGCTGGAGAATTGTCTGATAACATGAACTGAACTGAAATTAGAAACCACATTATGCCGTCAACTCA
The DNA here is from genome assembly GCA_033961575.1 of Aselliscus stoliczkanus. Lineage (NCBI taxonomy): Eukaryota > Metazoa > Chordata > Mammalia > Chiroptera > Hipposideridae > Aselliscus > Aselliscus stoliczkanus. The sequence goes on from CM066730.1 coordinate 167,564,197, forward strand.
TGCTGCGTTTGTGGTCAGCTAAACCCCAAAGCCTTTCTTCACAGCCTTATTGCTCAGCCAGTGAGCCCTCATCCTGTATTTGTGGGTTTCGCTTTATTTTTTTGTGGTCTTTTGCTTTTTTTTGTGTTCCGGATTATAAAAGTAATATATGCCCACTGTGGAAAGTTTACAATGAGCATAAAATTACAAAGGGCAGGAAAAAAGCAGGTTACAAATCAGCATGAATGGTTTGAATCCACTTGCATAAAATGTTTTTATATATTTATAAAGAGAGGCAGGGAGAGAGAGAGAGAGAGTGGAGAGAGAGAGAGAGAGAGAGAGAGAGAGAGAGAGAGAGAGATGAGAGATGCTTTAGAAGATGTTCACTGTAATGTTTGCGGTAGCTGAACTCATGTGATTTTTATACTCTTCCTTATATTTTTATTCTTCATGCTGTTTGAATTTTTACAAGAACAAACATGTATTATCTCTTCAAAACTAAGTTTTTTATAATAATTTTTAAAAAAAATCAGACAATTTAGCCCCCCTACTGAAAATCCTTTATAGGTTCCTTGTTCATTCGAGAAATATTCAAGTGGGCACTAAGTACCAGGCTGGTTCTGTCTCCTCCCCGTCACTTTATGGTCCTCACAGCTCCCATCGCTATCTCAGAGTATTATTATTCATAGGTTCTGGGTTTAATGTCTATCTCCTCATAGAATTGACCTATGTGAAAACAGAGCTTTGTGGAATGCCTGTGTCTGTCTTGTGCACAGCCTGTCCCCAGCGTCCCAAATGATGCCTGACATATGGTAGGCAGGCACTCAATAAATACCTAACGAGTGAGTGAGTGAATGTTGAAAAGCAAAAGTGAAGAAGTGAAAAAAAAAAAATCTTTTATAATTCTACCACCCAGAGATTATTGTTAGCATCTTGGTAAGTTTCCTTCCAAACCTTTTTCTATTTTATATATATATATGAATATAGTTGAAAACACATTTTGCATATTCTTCTTTTTAACGCAGCCTAATAGCATAAGTATTTCCCATGGTGTTAAGAAATATTATTTTTCTTGAATATACAGCATGGTTCTCAACAGAGGGGGATTTGCCCTCTAGGGGACATTTGGCAATGTCTGGAGTCATTTTTGGTTGTCACCACTACTGGCGTGCATGGGGGCATTGCTACTGGCTGCTAAGCATCCTACAATGCACAGGATGGCCCCCCACGACAAAGAATTATCCAGTCCCAAATGCTGACTGTGCTGAGGCTGAGAATCCTGCTGTCTAGTGGTCCATCACATGGCTTTCTAAGACCTGACTTATTCACCCCTTCTTGTTGGAGATAAAGTTGTTTCTGGTTTTTCACTGATACAAATGAGGTCATGATAAAGAGTTTCAGACATAAATTCTACATTTCCTTAGGATAAGTTGCCATGCTTAATTTTTAGGAACTTAAGGGAAGGACAGTGTTGACCTTGCTTGAACTTCATTTCGTCAATTTCAACTGGGTAGTCCAGCCGCCCTGGGGATTCTGTCCTCTGCCACATTTGTGGTTTCTCCCAGCTGTGAGTCATGTCAAAGAAAAGATCCAGGCTTTCATGGTCAGGGTGCTTTCTGTGATGAGGGCTACCCCAGCAGCCCCCCACCTGTCTTAGCTGTTCAGGCTGCTATCACTAGGTGGCTTAACAATAAACATTATATCTCACAGTTCTGGAAGCTGGAAGTCCAAGATCAAGATGCAGATACGTCCGGTAACTGGTGAGGACCCTCTTCCTGGTTTGCAGATGGCTGCCTCCTTGTTGTGTCCTGACATGGTGGAGAGAGAGGGTTCTAATCTCTTTCTCTTCTTATAAAGGCACTAAGCCTGTCATGGGGCCCCACCATCAGGACCTCATCTAAACTGATCACCTTCCACAGGCTCCACCTTTTAATACCATCTCATTGGGAGTTAGGGTTTCCACATATGAAAGGGTGGGGGTGGGGGGCTCAACAACGTGGTCCATAACATCACCTACCTGTCCAAGATGTCAAATCCTCATTTGGGAAGAGCCTGGTTAACCATGGCCTATGAATAATGTTTGTCATGGGAGCGGAGGGGCAGAACCCAACAAGGTTGCCATCCTTGAGTTATGCCAACAAAACCACTAGGAATGTTTGGACAACTCTTTGGGCATTTCTTTGGGGTACACAATGCCTTCTCCCCAATAAGAACATTATTTAGGTGGGAAGTGTTGCTCTGTGTTCAAATGCAGCCTATGTGAAATGGAATATTCGTTTATTTTATTTTAAGATTTTTATTGGGGAATTGGGGAAGGGGACCAACCAAGTTGCTGTCCTTTTGTTCTTCAGTCTAGTTGTGGAGGACATCGCTTCACTGGCCCATGTTGGTATTATCATTGTGCTCTTCCCCGGGTGAGGCAGTTGCTCGCCGGCCATTGGACAGCCACTCATGGCAGCTCATGACAGCTGCCAAAAGCACACACCAGCTGCCAGCCAGCCCCATTGCAGCCTATGCCATCGCCAGAGACTCATGGCAGCCCAGCTCCAGGTCAAGCTGTTGTTCACCATCTTAGCTGTAGAGGGTGCAGCGTCACTGGCCCTCATGTGGGATCCGAACCAGGGCCCTGATGCTCAGAGCTCATGCTCCCAAGGCAACTCTTAACCAACTGAGCCACTCGGCTGGCCCCAAAGAATGCTATTTTAGATGAGATAGAGATGGGCTCTCTGAGGAGGGGTTATTTTAAAGTGATCTGAATTAAGAGAATGAATAAGCTGATGGAATAGCAAGTGCAAAGGCCCTGAGGTGGGCATGTGTCGGGCAAGTATGAGAAGCAGCAAAGAGGCTGGTGTGGCTGGTGTGAAATGAATGAGGAGGAGAGCCATCAGAGATGAGGTTAAAGTGACAGGTGGTGGCCACGTTGAGTAGGGACTTGTAGGCCATTGTGAGGACTTGAAGTTGTACTCCATCGGAAGGTTTAATCCGAGTAGGAAAAAGATCAGACGTCCATTTTAAGTGATCCCTCTGGCTGCCGTATGAAAGATGGACCATAAGGAGAGAAGAGAGGCTGGTGTAATAATGCAAGTGAGAAATGATGGTGGCCTGGGCCAGGAAGGCAATGGTATATATAGATGGTAAGAAGTGGCCAGAGTCCAGATATATGTTGAAGGTAGAGCTGGTGGGTTTGCTGCTGGATTGCGTGTTGGGAGGCATGAAAGAAAGAGGAATTAAAAATTATTAAGAGCCGAGAGGGAGCTCTTAGAGCTATGAGAGCTCTCTGCTGAGATCCGGGCTTTGGGGCATGCCCACATAGGATGGATCCCCAAGACAGTCAGCCAAGCCCTGGACAGTTGGATGCTGATCAGCTGGCAGGATCAAGCATGCTCTAAGGTCTGTTTTTCTAACCATGGACTTTTTTCACTCTTAATTTGGTGCCTCGGGGCAGGCCCCCTAGCCCAGCCCCATGGAGAAGTCTTGCCTTCCAGCCAGAGGACTGTCAAGACAGGGCCCGCTGGCTGTGCCCAGACAGGAAAGTGGTCCTGCCCCCTTGGCTGGACAGAGCGCGGCACTGCTGATGAAAGCTAAGACACCTCGGTCCCCAGGCTCTCAGGAAAGCTGCTGCCCACCTGGCCTTCCACGCTCAGCTTGGCTGTATTATCTCAGTGAAGCTGGCCTGCATGATAAAGAATAAATTAGCACTTCCATTAAGGAAAAAAAAAAGTCTGCTTTTATTGTTTGGTGATGAAATGAAGTATGGGAAAATATTTGGTTTGGTTACAGGGCTGAGAGGAGAGGGGTGTGGGGGCTGGGCATCCAGGGGAGCAGCTCACAGGAGCTGTCCTCCACCCAACCCGGTCCTGGAGGAGGCATCTGCACTGGAGGTCGCTGAAAGTCTCCCAGTGCTTCCAGAGACTTGACTTGAGCAAGTGGCACTGGGGTTAGACAAAGCTGGGTTCTAGCCCCCGCAGATGTGACTGCATGACTTGGGGCAAATCCCTGACCTTTGCTGGGCCTTTGTTTCCTCATCTGTTAAAGAGGAAGTTGGTCTCAATGGCGTCTCAAGGTCTTCCTCATTGCTATTGTCTGGGATCTGTGGGAAATAGACTGAGGGTGTTTCTGACACCATCACCAGTGCACAGGGCAAGGGGGGGATTGAAGGGGGTGAAGCAATGTCGCTGATATTTCAAGAAAGGGCAGTGCCTAACTCTAAATATTATAATTGCTAACAACGGAAGTCCACGCCATAAGCACCACCTCTTCAACCTCAGAGAAGGTTGGGGAGTATTTAACTATGTCAGAGCCAGATTGTTGGGAACTCCTGGAGAGCGAGGAGACTGGGGCAGAGTAGGGGGAGTGGCGGCTTGCATGGGGGAGGCTGGGGGGACCCCAGAAAGGGCAGGGCTGACCCTGAGAGTATATGTGTGCATGTGTGTCTGTGTGTAAGTGTGTAAGTGATGGGGTGGGGGGGGTTCACTGACTTCTGTTACGGGTTGCATTTAAAGGTTCTGATCCAAGGGGGGATTTTAGGAGGTTTTAGTGTCAGACATCGTGGCCGAGCCATGGATCAGTGCAGACAGCCACCACCAATGCCAGAGTCCAGACCCAGGCCAAGAATGGGCAGCCAGGAGGAGAGGGTTGGACTCCATCTCTAGTGGGTGGGAGCATGGCACTGGGATTCTGTGCTTGGGCCCCACAATCGGAACAGCAGGTTCGCAGCCGGCCAGACAACTTCTGAGCTAGCCTGCTTCCACTTCTCTGGGCCCCATTTCCTCCTCTGCAAAAAGGGAAAGGAACTGTACCACCTCATAGAGCTGAGGCAAGGGTTCAGCGGGACGAGGTGACCCATGTCGGGGTTCCTGGGCACAGCTCACTATCGGTTGGTGTCATTTTCAGGAGGACAGGAGGCCCATCCAGCCGTCTCCCCCACCCCTGAGCCGAGCCAGGTGAATCTGAGAAGGTCCACCCCTGCCAGCTGACCCTGTGCCTCGGGCCTGGGACAAAGCTATAGAGGCAGACTCTGAGAGTGCCTCTGGAGATGTAGATTCCTGCTCCTGTCCCAGACCCTCCACGAGCCCCTCCTCAGGCTTTGGCCAGCTCAGAGAAGACACACCAGGCCCAGTCCAGGCACAAGACTGGGGCTGCTGGCAGCCTCCCCCTGCGATGGCTTGGAGGGCCAGGCCCTCGCCCTGCTCCCACAGACCCAGCCTTGTCTCCAAGGATGTAGCGATCTGCAGAGTGGGCGTGCTCGTTTGCTTCCCCATCAGGTTCCAATGTGACCAGCCAGTGACTCACAGCCCCAAGCAAAGTGCTTGGCACCTCCTAGCAGACCATGCCTGCCCTATTCCCAAGCGCTTAGAGGAGGCGCAATGATCGAGTGTGCTTGGGGCCACCCACCCACCAAATTATCTCTTTGTGGATGCCTGAAATTCCACCATTAATACTTCATTCTTTTGGAGGATATTGTTGCCTTATCTCAGTTCCACTCTTTCAGTATAAGCCCCTTGGGATATATAACATACCTGAATATGGATGAGCATGTCAAAACATTTTCCTTCCCTGCGGGAGGAATCCACATTCTCAGGCTCTAAGTTCAACACTCTATTACCCAGAACTTTTAGTCACCCACCACACATGATCAAGCCCCTACTATGTGTTGTGCCCTATGCGCAGAGCAGAGGTGAGGGAGGGAGATATGGTACTGTCCTTGAGGCACACAGTAGGTCCTCCCTAAATGCTAGTGGAGGGCGTTACTCTCTGCACCCCTAGCATCTCACTCAATGCCTGGTGCATAGTAGGAGCTCACTAGATAACTGTAGAATGAATGAATGAATGAATGAATGAAGCTCTACAGCTACAGAAATAAGGCAGCCCAGCCTTGGGAGTGTGAGCACAGATCTGAAGCCCGCTGTCTGATTTTGTCTCCTGGCTCTGCCACTCACCAGCTGTGTGACCCCCAGCGAGTTTCTGCAGCTTCCTCTGCCTCAGTCTCCTCATTGGTAAAATGGGAACAATAATGGCTTTCATGAGGATGAACTGAGCTAATCTTTGTAAAGTACTTAGAACATTTCCTGGCACGCGGTACGCACTATGTAAGTGTTTGTTAAATAACTAAACCTCAACAAACATTATTGACTACACATGGAAGGTATTCAGTACTGTTTGCTGGCTGGTCCGAGGACGACACACATGACAGGAATGATGTTTTACTATTCTCCATAGCCTCGGAGGCTGGCACGGTACAGATATCAGTAAATGTTGGTTTACTGGGTTGATGCTGTCCTTCTAGGCTCATCCTTGCTCCTCCAACCGGGAGCTATGTGTCTGCGAGTGCTGGGAGCCACAGCAGGGCTGGTGTGTTTTGGCAGCCTGCATTCTTAGAGATGAGGTCGTAAATCCAGTTGTCGTCGGGTCCCTCCAGCAGGGCTGTGTTTTCTGCCTGTTTGGGTGCAGACAGATACTGTCAATACAGAATCGATCTTTACAAGGCAGAGACTAATGTGTGGGGCAGTGAAATGTGGTGTGGAGACAAGCAGGAACAGTCTGTACTTCTCACAGCTTCCCCCAAGGTTCTGGGCGTGTGATCCGCACTTGGTAAACGCTCCTTAATGGCTCTGAGCAAGCTGTGGTGCAGCCTGTCTCCTCTTGACTCCCCCACACGCTATGATATGTCCACTGCGAGCCTTTGCTTGGGCTGGTCTCTTACAATACAGAGCCTCTTTTCCCATCCCCTTCTCTTTCCTGAATTCCTTCTGCCCTTCAGGGTCCAGCCTGGTTCACATGGCCTTTCCCTAGATCTCTGCTCAGTTTTTGTTCAGTATCTTCCCTTCTACGCAAACAACACTCCAGCCCCACCAAACTACTCCTTGCTCGTTTGTTCGTTCATTCACCCGACATTCACTGAGAGCCTGAACAGCTACTCAGCAAAACATTCTCTGAGCTAGACACAGTGCTGGGACCCGGGGACACTAAACTTACAGTCTCGTGTGAAAAGTAGAAAGTAAACAGACAGTAAAACTATCATAGTATGCAAAGGAGATGTGGAAATGGCTACCAGCATAAAGATCTAACCCAGCCTCGGGGTGTCAGGTAGAGCCTGGGTTAGGGGATGAGGTTTATGCTGAGTGTCCAAGAATAAATTTGAAAATGAGCCGGTGAAGGAACTGACAGAGCAGGACAGATTTTAAACTTGATACCAAGGGCAGTGGGAAGTTTGCAATGGAGAATCAGACGATGGGATGTCAATGTTAGATACGAAATGAGGTTGATGTTTTAAAACATAAAACTGGTGTTTCTAGGGCCAGCCGAGAGGCGCAGTGGTTAAGAGCTGGCTTGGGACACCAGCGGCCCCGGTTCAGGTCCCACATATGAGGGCCAGTGACACTGCCTTAAAAAAAAACTAAAAAAAAACAACTGGTGTTTTTAAAGTAGTTTCTTTTTTTAAAAAAGATTTTATTGGGGAATTGGGGGAGGGGAACAGTGTTGGGGAACAGACAAGTTGCTATCTTTTTGTTCTTCAGTCTAGTTGCGGAGGAACTAGTTGCTTCACTGGCCCATGTTGGTATCGTCATTGCACTCTTCCCGGATGAGGCAGATCAGTCGTCGGCCTCTGAATGGTCACTCACCGCAGCTATTGGCAGATCACACCGGCTGCCAGCTGCTCACGCTGGCTGCCGGCCACTCACTGTAGCCTATGGCAGCCCACTGCAGCAGGGGCTGCAGCCTACACCGTCGCCATGGCTCGCACAGCCCAGCTCCAGGTGGAGCTGTTGTTAGCTGTAGAGGGCAGTGTCACTGGCCCTCTTATGTGGGATCCAAACTGGGGCCGCTGGCGTCCCAAGCCAGCTCTTAACCAATGTGCCATTCGGCTGGCCCAAAGTATTTTTATTTTTAATCAGCTCTATTAAAGTATGATAAAATCCACCAATTGGAAGTGTACAAGTCACTCATTTTTGACCAGGGTGGACAGTTGTGTAATGATCACTATAATCAAAACATGGAGCATTTCCATCAGCCTCCAATCAGTCCATGTCACCAGACCCAGGCAGCCACTTACCTGTTTTCAAATCCATAGATTTGCCTTGTCTAGGCTTTCTTATAAATGGAATCACATAGTAAGTAGCCTTCTGTGTCTGGCTTTGTTCACCTGGCCACCATGCTTTTGAGATTCCCCATGTTGCCTATCAGGGGAGTCTTTTTTACTGCAAAGTAATATTCTCTTGTATGGCTGTGCTAAAGTGTGGTTATCCTTTCACCGGCTGGTAGACATTTAGGTTTCGAGAAGGCTGCTTCAGATTCTCCCCTCCTCTACCTTGCAGCTTTTCTACCTGGGAGGAAAGTCCAGGAGGCTCACTGACTGGGAAGGAGAGAGCAAGTCTTCTTTAGAACAGTGAGGCCAGACCACCTTTCTTAAGCTTTCAGCGAGGTAATTGTCTTGAAAGCCAGCCTTGTGAAGAAAGTTTTCTTTAGAATGCCCAAAGCTCCCTTTGTATTCACCAGCCAGGCCTGACGAACTTGGGCCAGTGGGCTTTACTGAGAGCCTTAGATAGAGGGAATGTACATAGGATTCGAGAGAAGCACCCAGCCTAGAGAGAGTGGAACTGGGAGTGGTTCCTGTGAGGAGGGATGGGAAGGAGGAGGGACCACCCTGGGGTGGACACCCAGCTGGTTGGTTGGGGGAGAGGAGAAAACAGAAGCTCCCTGGGGCACCTCAGGGAAATAAAGGAGGTAATTGAGAGCATCAGGCTGGTACCCTGCCCCCTGCCAGCTCTTCTGGCTTAGGCAGCCACTAAGGGACCTGTCCAGACCAGCAAATCTGAGAGAGCCCTGCAGGTGATGGACACGAGTCCCAGAAATCCACGTATGCCTCCCAAAGTGGGGTTCAGAGGCCCAAGAGGAACAGGGCAAGGAGGCCACCCAGAGGCAATGGCAAGGTCCACCATTAGCATCAGGGGATGTGGGCACACGCCTGCACCCCAGAGGGACCAAGGACAGCAGTGAAGACAGAGCCTGAAGCTCTGAGATACGAGGGTCAGAACACCTGAGGCCAAGGAAGGGGCCCACAGGACACAGGTGGACTGGCAACTCCCCTGCCACTCTGAGAACCATCTCAGGAAGGAAAGATGGGATGGGAGGTTGAAAAGACCCTTGAACGACAACACATCCCCCACAAGAGAACAAAGTAACCCAAAAGAGATGGAGCCACCTTTAATTGGTAAAATCAAGTTTATTTGCTAGTGTGTTTTCCTTGATGTCAGCAAGATGAAGAGACTTATGAGGAAGTTGGGGTCAGTTAGAGAAAATAAGTTTCATTTCTACCCATCTCGATTTTAGTGGGTGTGATTTTTTTTTCCTGCTATGGAGGGTCACCGTGGCTGGAGTGTGGGAGATGGACTGAGGTGGTGGTGGTGGTGGTGGTGGTACCCTAGGGACTAGCCTGAGGACTGCCACAGTTGTCCTTGTAGGAGACTGGAAGGGGATGGGGCTTGGGGAGGCCGAGAGGGACAGGGGTCTCAACCCTGGGCAGTGGGTCTCAACCCTGGGCACACGTTAGAAGTGCCATATCTTGATGCTCAGGCCACACCCTGGACCAATTCAATCAGAATCTCTGGAGGTGGGACCCATGCACCAGGGTTTTTAAAGACCCTCAGATGATATCAATGTGCAGCCTTGACTGAGAAAAATTAGAAGGTGGAGAGCAGGGCTTCTCAAGCTTTAATATTCATATGAATTATCTGGGAATGTTGTTAAAATGCAGATTGTACCTTGTCGATCTGGAATGAGAGTCCGATGCTAATATTGCTGGTCCACAGACCACACTTTGAGTAGCAAGTATCTGGAGATAATATTGAGGAATTAGCATCAACAGGATTTGGTGATGCCTAAATGTGGAAGAGGGCAGGGGATTCCAGGAAGATTTCTAAGTTTCTGGCATGAGAGGATGTGGAGCCTGTAACCAAGTTTTAGCAGCGGATGCTAAGTGGGCGTGAGGATTCGGATGGAGGCCAGGCCAGCCTAGACCTCATCGAGCACAGCTGTCTGTTGCTTGGAGCTCAGCAGACAGCATGAGGTATAGATTTGGGACTTCCTGGTACATCACTAATGTCAGCTCGCATTTACCGAGCACTATGCGTTGAACTCTAGAGCAATCATTTTGCAGTTAAGAACTCACTTAAGGCCACAGCGACCCTCTGAGATAAGTAGTATGATTATCCCATTTCTCAGATGAGGAAAACCAAGGCTTAGAGAGAGTAAGGAACTTGCCCATGGTTGCACGTCTAATCACTGGCTGAACTTGGATTTGAACCCAGATGTCTGGTCCCAGATCATGCCTGCTAACCACAGTGCCCTATGCCCTGGGAATAGAGGTGCTCACTCAGGGAGTCAGCGCTGAGAGAAGAAAGGATGTTCTAGGTGTTCTGAGGAATTCCAATCCCTAAAACGTACTTGGCATCAGACTCTTAAGAGGTCCTGAGGATGTAACGCAGCCTTCGGATTCTTTTGGTCACAGGTGATAGAAACCCAGCTCAAACTCTGTTACATAGAAAACTGGATTTATTGGCTCAAGTAACCAAAAACTCAAAGGACAGCTTTGGATCCAGGAGCTCAAATGATGTCAAGAGCTTGTTCCATCTGTTGTCTCGTCTTCCATGTGTCAGTCATTCTCAGGCAGCCCCTCCTCCAGTGTGACAATGATGGCCCAGCAGCTCCAGCTCCTGTCTTACCAGGTCAGCAATCCCCGTTAGACAGAGGGAGGGTCTGTTTCCTAATTGTTCCTGCAAAAGTCCTGGCACTGCTGCTCACTGGCTCTGATTGCCCAGCACGGGTCATTTGCCAACCCTTAAGCCAATCGCTGTGGTCAGGAGACTGAGAAGTCTCACAGTCTGCCATCTGCAAGCCGGAGACCCAAGAAGGTTGGAGGTGTCGTTTCAGCCTGAGTCCAAGGCCTGAGAACTAGGAGCGCTGACGGTGTAAGTTCCAGTCCACGGGCAGGAGATGACCAGTGTCTCAACTCGAGCAGTCAGGTAAAGAGAGAGAAAATTCAACTTTTGTTGCCTTTTAGTTCTACGCAGACCCTCAATGGATTGGAGAATGCCCACCCACATTGGGAGAGCCATCTGCTTTACTCAGCCCACCAATTCAAATGCTCGTGTCTTCCGGAAAGACCTTCACAGATACACCCAGAAATTATGTTTAACCAGATAGCTGGGCATCCTGTCACCCAGTCGTGTGGCCATCACACTGGGATTCCATCCCTAATCAAGTGATAACACATGAGCTCCCTGTCTTAGGCTCTGCTTTCAAAGGAACCTGGGCTAGGAGACAGTTAGTCCCCCCTCAGCACTCCTATAACCCTTAGGTTTTACTTCTCTTATATTTTAAATGAATTTCACAGCAGCATTGTATTTCATGCTTTATGTCTGCTGTCTGCTTCCTCCGCCTCACCAGGCTGCTGGATGTTGTAGGTCATACGAACTGGGCACGTTAAAGTACAGGCACACCTTGTTTGATTGCACTCCGTTTTATCGCGTTTCACAGATGTTGCATATTTTACAAACGGAAGGCATCTCTTTCCACCAGCAAAAAGATTATGACTTGCTTTATTGTGGTGGTCTGCAATGGAACCTGCAATATCTCTGAGGTCTGCCTGTATTTAAGGTGCTTCCTAAAATGAGAGGCCTGGATGGCCCAGGGGGTGATTTGGGGTGCTATGTGAATGGGCATTTATATCAGTATAGGAAGAAAGCTATTCCTTTTTGATTTGATTGAGTTATATTTGAAGTACAATAAGCTGCACATATTTCAACTGTACAATTTTGGTCCGTTTTGACATGTGTATACAACCATCACCATAACTGGGATAAGAAATTTTTTGCTCTATCCCAAAAACACCAATCTGTATCCATCCTTACAAATTGTTTGCATTTCCTAGAGTTTTATATACATAGAGTCACATAGCTGTATATTCTTTTTTGTCTGGCTTCTTTCACTCAGCTTGACTGTTTTTGATTCATCCGCATTGTTGCATATATCAATATCAGTAGTTTATTCCTTGTAATTATCAGCTGAGGTGTAGCCCCTTGTATGAATATACAACAATTTGTTTACTCATTTGTCTGTTGGTCCCAGCTTTTATTACCAATAAAGGTGCTATGAACATTCTCATACAAGTTTTTGTGAACACATATATATTTCCTTTTCTCTTAAGTAAGTACCTAGGAATGAAATGGCTGGGTTGCATGGTAGGTATAAGTTTGAGAGTTTCATCTTCATCAATACTTGGTGTGGTCAGTCTTTTTAATTTTAGCCATTCTAATTGGTGTAAGTGGTATCTCATTGTGGTTTGAATTATCTGTTCTCAGGTGATTCATTATTTGGAACATCTTTCATGTGCTTATTTGCCACTCATATGTCTTCTTTGGTGAAATGCCTGTTCAAACCTTTGGCCCATTTTTTTGTTGTTGTGGTTGGGCTGTTTGCTTTCTTGTTATTTTTGAAAGTTCTTTATATAGTCCAGATGCAAGTCCTTCAGCAGATATGTGATTTGCAAATGGCTTCTCTCAGTCTGTGCCTTATCTTTCCATGTTTTTACCAGTCTTTCAAAGAGCATACATTCATAATTTTGATGCAGTCCAATTTGTCCGTTTGTTCTTTTATGGGTAGTGTTTTTGTGCTGAATCCAAGAAATCTTTGCATACCCCAAGAATACAAAGATTTCTTCCTATGTTTTCTTCTAGAACTTTTATATCTTTACATTTTATATTTAGGTATGTGACCCATGTTTATTTCATTTTTAAGTGTGAAAATGCAAGTTACAGCTCACAGGACAAAGCATTCACGCGTTCACTGTGAAGTATGCTGTTCACTCTAGATTTTTCATAGAGGCTTATTATCAGGTTCAAGGTCTTCACAGTTTCATGGTTCTTTGTATGTTGATTTTTGGATTGCACCCTGGACATTGTGAATGTTATGGTGTGTAGCTCCCAAATTGTTATTGTCTTTGAAGAACGTTGAGGATTTTCTTTGAGCAGTCAAACAACCTGTCTAGTTTCAGAGTCTAAGTTCTGCCTGGCTTCTGTGGTCGGTGGGTCGACTCCCAGGTCAGTTCTGAGTCTTTGCCATGTTGGCTGGGATCTGCCTAGTGTTTGCTACATTCTGGGTTCGGCTAAGAGTTGTCTGGGTCATTCAGATCTCTGAGTCCTGTCCTGACTTTAGCTGTACAACAACCCTTTGAGATGCACAAGGCACAAATCAACCTCCTCATCTGGCAGAGGAAGCATGCAGGGCCCAGAGCCACATAGGTGCTCAGAGACAAAGGCACAGTTATGTGGCCCTTCCCCACCAGCTGTGAGGCCTGAGGGAGTCCTGGATCCGTGTCGCTGGAGGTGGGAGGCTGCTCTGGCATCTTTGCGTCGCACAGCAGAGACACGGGGCCAAGGGCTGACCTCCCAGCCACACCCTGGCTCAGGCTGAGGTCTCCTAGCTCCAGGCCCACCCCCCACTCCCCCCACCCAGATGACAAGCACTCTGACTCAGATTGTCCTCATCCTTCCATTCCATGGCCCAAGAGCATGTGTTGGGGGTGGAGGAAGGGAAGGAGAAGTGTGAGGAAGGGGTGATTCCATCTCTCTGGGCGTCTCGGGATTCACCATGAAGTCAGCAGAATCCCAGCTGCTGATGTCAAGGAATAATAGTAATTAAAAGCCATGCTTATTGAATGCTTGCTGTGTGTCAGGTACTGCGCAAAGCACATGTATATACATACATGTGCTCCTGGACTCCTGGTAACAACCCCATGAGACAGGGGCTGAGATGACACCCAATTCACAGATGAGGTCCTCAAAGCAAACCCTCTTGCCCAAGGTCACACAGTTGGTAAATGGTAGGACCCTGGGAGGCGGGCCTCAGAATTGAATCCCTCTCTCTGGAACTTGGGCTTTTCCAGCAATTGAACCAGCTCCCCAATTCCTTGTCGTCCCTGGAATCCTCGTACCCTCCTAATACCACTAGAGGTGCCAGAGCCCTTTCTTGGGATGCCTAGAGGAATAAACTAACCTCAGCCCTGGATCCGAAAGAGAAGGGGCAGAGTCCCAGGAGCCCTCAGACTGAGCATATCCCTGCCTCCAACTGGAAATTAACTCAAAGGGCAGAGGGTGCCGTGTCTAGATGCAGAGAGATGGGGCTGATTGTTTTCTGTTCTTCATTAAGTAACAAAGAGGAAAACCAACTGGGCATGGTGTATGAACTTCCCCACCAGCACCACCCTGGACTCCTGGAACATCTTTATCCACTTACCCAGAGATTCAGGAAATTCTCCTCCAAGCCAGTTTTATTGGAGATTTTGGAAGCAAAGCTCACAGCCTCCCAATCAATAACAGATGAACAATGCTTGCATCGCATTTTTTCAGGAGGACATTTGGCCCAGGCTTGTCCCAAGGCCTAGCCTTGGACATTCCCATTTGATCGGACATTGCTGGGAAATGAGGTTCAGGACAGTTCTAGAAACCAGAGTCATCGGTATGTGGGTGTGGCGGGAAGGGGTGTCCTGGTCTGGGCCAGGCCTGGGGAAGCCCTATGTTTTGCAAGGGTTGGGGTCTGGCCCGCACAGCTCCCCCTTGCCTCTCCTCTCCCCACCTCCTCCCTGGCTCGTCTTCCACATGTGCTCAGCACGGGCATCGAATCCACAGGCCATAAAGAATCAATCATATCCAGTCCTGGCTGGGCCAGGGAATGCGGTGCCAAAACGCTGATGGAGGAAGCGTAGGCAGTGGGGGTGAAGGCACGCCCAGCTGTGCAGAAGCGATTCCGACAGAGACCTTCTCCTCACCCCACCCTCCATCCCACAGATACATGATGCTGGAGAAAATGGCCGAATGGAGACCAGGACCACCTCTTGGGCCCCCATGTCCCCCAGCCCCATAGCTGGAAGGGTGGAATGGGGGGAGCAGTGAGGGGGACAGGAAATGGTGATAACATTTTGTTACCATCAGACCATTCATAGTACAAGAAATGAACTTCTTGTAATGAGAAGCAGGTTCCACAGTTCTTACTCTCGCTCATCAACACTTATTGAGCACCTACAGTATGCCAGGCAGGGAGAGTGTGAAATACGAGTGAGAAAACGCAGGCCCTGCCTGCCAGAGTTTACGATCTGGTTGGTAGGTTTGTAGCAGCTCTGTCAATATCACAATTCTCTCCTCAAGAGAGAAGGAAAAAAAAAAACCAGCAAGAAAAACTATCCACATTTTTGGGTCCCTCAAGGGATGATGGGGTGTTCCTTGCACCATTTTGGAGATTCTGTCACTCGTATGGCCCTTCTACATTTAAATATTTTGACCCTTCTACAGCCATGCCCATGCTCTGGCAGATATTTGTTGAGTACCAGCTAGGTTCAGGGCCCTGAGCAGAAATTCTCTCTGAAGGCAGGAGGCTGGCCAGTGATCAGAGAATCTGATGGTGGAAAACCCAGGCAAGTTTCAGTCCACAGACAGGAAGTCCCATGCAACAGGCTGGACTAGCCCAGATCCACCAGGCACCAACGAGTTCTGGTTCAAGCCTGGCTCTGATAGTGACTTTGGGCGAATCTATGTCCTGCCCCCTGACCTCAGTTTCCCTGCCTATAAAATGGGGTGGTGGATAGGTGTTTCTCCAAGTGTAGCCTGTGGACCACTTACTTCAGAATCATGTTGGGTTGAGAGGACTTGGTAAAATGCAGATCCCTGGGCCCCATGGTGGGCCTCTGGCACAAGTCCTCAGGTGGGGAGCCTGAGAATATGCATTTGTACACTTCCCTCAGGGATTCTGATGTCCTGAAGTTTGAGCAAGACCCCTGGAGTAGACAATGTCTCAGTGCGAGACAAGCTTGCCAACTTGGATTCTACTCTAAAGGAAATTGGCTGATGAGGGACTCAGGTGTTCAGGGGAAACTTCATGAAGGTGGACTCGAACTGAGCTTGGAGGCATTATAACAGTAATGGTCACCATTGTTGTTGCTTACCAACCAAATGACTTTACCAGGCTTCAGGCACATCCACCGGTTTCTTCTGGGTGGGCTAAGTGCTTTATGTGCAGTATCTCATTTAACAGTTGTGACAGCCCTATGAGACGAGACCTCTTATCCCCATTTTGTGGTGAGGAATCTCGGGCTTTTCCAAAGGTTAAGTGTCTCGCCTACCTAAACTGTTTGGACTCCCTCTGAGACAGACTGAAAATTCTCCCAAACAAAGTACCAGATGCTGGGTGCTTCTGAAACCTGGAGCAATAGAGGAAGCCTTTTAGGAATAAAAGGTGTTGGTATCCGAGGCTCAGAGAACTAGAATGTATTGTTTCCTAGAATGCTTCATTTCACTCACGCATTCATTCATTCACTCACTCAGTCCCTAACTCAGTCATTTGTTCACTCCTTTGTTTTCTCCATCCCTCATTAATGAATTCATGTACTTACGTATTAATTCATCTGTTTAATCACACAATCTTACTGTTTGTAGCAGACTTTATTTCTGAACTGTGTTAGTCAGAATTCTTTCATTACAAGTGGCAGGCACACAACTCAAATTCACTCAACAGAGAAAGGAATGTATTGATATGCGTATCTGAAATGTCCAAAAGTGAGGATATATACAGGTTCAGTCATGACTGGATCCAGGTGCTCAGATGTTGTCAGGAGCTCTCCCTATACCCTTTGGCTCTCCCTATACTCTTTTCTCTCTGTTGGCTTCACTCTCAGGCAGGCTGGATTTTTTTTCTCTCTGCTTGTAAAGTTGACCGCCAGCAGCTGCAGATTTATGTCCTATCAGTTTAACCACTCCAGCTGAAAGAAGATCCTCTTTCCCAAGAGCTCAGCAAAAATCCAAGAGATACCTCTTATTGGCCTAGCCTGGGTCACATGCTCACCCCAAACCAATCACTGTGGCTGGAGGAGTCAGTGTTCTGATTGGCTAGGCCTGATGATAGCATCAACCTCAGCAAGTTGCTTAGATGGAGCATGGAGAAGGGGCAGTTTCCCCAAGGAAACTTGGGGTACTCTTACTAGAAAATGGATTTTGGGTAGACAAAAATTAAGAGGTGTCTTCTACATAGGGGTAAGGAGTTTGTATTGTACTGGGCTCCTGCTGCCTAGTTCCAATTTGACTCTAGGCATATCTACTGATTTCTTCTTGGTTTATGATGGAGTTGGGGAAATAGCCTTCTGGTTTGGAAATTCCAAGCCGTATGTCCTTCTCTGGCTGGGAGTATGATGTCCTGGGCATTCATTACCTTGTTGGCTACACACTTTACAGGCAAGTCCCTTTATCCCCATCAGCAACTTCTGACTGAGGTGGGCAGAAGTTGCTCTGTTCCCCTTTTCAGGTGCTCTGTTCCCTTTTCACACTTGAGAAACCTGGGGATCTGAGAAGTTCAGAACTTGATGCTAATGTGATGGCTAATTTTATGTGTCAACTTGAGTGGGCTAAGGGGTACCCAGATAACTGGTAAAACATTAGATCTGGGTGTGTCTGTGAGGGTGTTTCTGAAAGAGACCAGCATTTGAATCAGTAGACTGAGGAATGAAGGTCACTACTGTCAAAGAGGATGGGCATCATCAAATCCTTAGAGGCCTGAATAGGACAAAAAGTTAGAGGAAGGCAAAGTTACTCTCTCTTTTTGATTTGGGACATTCATCTTCTGTCATCGGACATCAGTGCCCCTGGTCCTCGGATCTTTTGGACCAGGACCTGGATTCACACCATTGGCCACTCCAACTCAAAGACCTTCAGACTCAGGCTGAATAATATCACCAGCTTTCCTTTTCCTGGGTCTCCAGCTTATGGAAGACTGATTGTGGGGCTTCTCAGCCTCCATAATCCCATGAGCCAATTCAATAATAAATCTTCTCTTACATATCTCCATATATCTTATTGGTTCTGATTTCTGGGGAACCTTGACTAAGATAGCTACAGTCACAGCTGCCAAGCGACAGAGCTCGGGTTTCGACCCAAGTCTACCTCACACGAGAGTCCACATGGTCCACCTGTGTGCAGGGTGAAGGTGAATTCTTGCCCTCAGGAGAAGTTTGGTTCTGTTTGGGGTGAGAGAATGGGAAGAGGGCAGCGTTGCCAATTTGGAACTGGTCAGAGAGAAGCTTCCACAGTTACTGGAGGCTTTCTCAGACCTACCCCGGCTGAAGAAGGCCCTGATTTCTGTTGCACTGGCCACACGAAGGCAGGCCGCATGGGGATAGGGCTTAGGCAAGGCACACCCTGCAGGATGCATTTCAAGCCTCCGGGGGTGTAGGGTAACTGAGGTCACCAGGCAGCCAGGGAGGGGTGGGAACCAAATGTTTGCAGAGCGTGCATTGTGTTCCCAGAACTGTGCCGTGCTAAGTGGGATACCAGGAAAGCTATCATCATCATCACAGGCAGAGATTCTTAGGATATTTGCACAACGAGTGGCCCCCAGAGGCCATCTCATTCAAGGCTGGCAAACTCAGATGGCTATCAGAGCTGCGCAAGTGACATTGGTGAGTATGGAAGGAAGGACATGAGGCCTGGGATGGGTAAGGTGTCATAAGGAAACAGACCCCTCTCTGAGGGGGACAGCCACCACTCAGCATTTGCCACATGGCGGTGTGAGCCCTGGGCTACTACACCTTCTGGTTTTTCACACAGAACCTAGAAATCGATTTGTCTGGGAACCTATCCAGTCTTTAAAAAATAGGTTTGAATTTTTAAAGGACACCACATAGGCTAAAGCAATATGTCTACAGATTTTTTGACCTCGCCTCACTTTACCGTTGGGGATACTGAGGCCCTAAGAGGGGAAGGAATGTGCCCAAGGTCGCACAGCCAGAGCGAGAACCAGCTCTTCCACCTTCTAGGCCTGTGGTCTGACCCTGGGCCACTGAGTTCCTTCCAAGGACATGTTCAGCACGCAGCAGTTTACACAGCACTTTTGAAGTATCTTCATTGATCTTCACCTTGCCCCAAGAGTAGGCAGAGCGGGGACAGTCACCTCCTACTTTACTGATGAGGAAGCAGAGGCTCAGAGGAGCTAAGCACCCTGCCCAGATCCCACAGCCAGCGAAAGGAATGCAGACATCTGGCTTCCAGTGCAATGTCTGCTCTCCCAGTGGGTGCTAAATTCTGTGGTCTGAGTTTCAGCCAGAGTCAGGCCTTCCAGAAGCCTGAAGCCTATCAGGAGAGAGAGTTACATTGGGGGAGACAAGACTCACATTAGATATGCTCAATGGAGCACAAACGTGTGAGACAGAAAATGAGCAGCAGCTGAGTGGGTCGGCACAGGGCTAAACATTACGCATGAATTATCTCATTAAGTCTGCACAGCTAATCCCATGAGAGAGATACTCTTATGACAAGGAAATGAAGGCACAGAGTGGTGAAGAGACTCAGCCAACGTCACATCTAGGAGATGATAGAGCTGGAAATTGCACCCAAGCGGTCTGGATCCGAACAACCCAGGCTCTGGAAATATCACTGGGAATGGGCAATGGGTTGGCGCCATCAGGGAGGATGCATGAAGGGACACTCCAGTGACTCCAGGGTGGGCCAGCATGAGCAAAGGTTTGGAAGCAGAAATGTGCAAATCAATTAAAGATCACCCAGGAACCCAGCCAGCCAAGGATGGCAGGGGACCCAAGCTCTTCGATGTCAAGAGAGATTTAGGCCCAAAGCCACAGATCGCTGTGGTGGAAGAACCGAGGCCAGAACCCAAGTATCTCGCCTCCGACTGCTTTCCTGCTGCCCCTCGGCCTTTCTCACATCGTTCCCTGGTGTTTAAATTTCCATTTATAGGACTGTCCCAAGGTGGGCCCCACAAGTGTCAGAATCCTACTTACCTCACTCCTCTATGTCTTCATGACAAACTTAGTGGCTGAAAACAACAGTTTTCTGATCTCTCATATGCCTGTGGATTGACTGGGCTAAGCTGGTGGCTCAGATGCTGGCAGGGGCTGCAGTCATCTAGGGGTTCTGCTGGGCTGGGATATCCAAGATGGTGCCTTCACATGGCTGATGGTGGACGCTGGTGGTAGGCTGGGGCTAAGCCAAAGCTGTGGAACAGAGAGCCTACCTGTGCCCGCCCCCCCGCCCCATGGAATGAGCTTCTCATAGCATACCTGTTGGGTTCTGTGATGTTGTGATATAATAAGATATATGTTTTGCTCTTCACTCCTGGCTCCTAGCCAGAGCTCCTAAAACACTTGTAATTTCCTAAGTGATAAGAGCAATAGGAACATTGTTTGTTGTCATATTTGGTTTTTGTCTGGAGCTCCTGAAATAGCACCTGAAACATCTTTCCTTATGCATGATAAGCCCTTTGCAATCACACCTGAGTTTATGTTCATGCGGTGACTTTTGGAAAGCCCCTAAGGATGGGAGCTGGTTGCCAGGGGAACCAACCGAGTGATTAGAGCCTGTTGCAACTTTCAGCCCCGCTTCCCATCTCCTAAGAGGGGAGAGGGGCTGGAGGCTGACTTGAATCACCAATGGTCATTTAATCCACCATGCCTATGTAGAAACGCCTCCATAAAAACCCTCACTGAAGGCGCTTGGAGAGCTCCCAGGTCCTGGGATGGTGGCACACCTGGAGAAGGCATGGGAGCTCCACACCGCTTCCCCACACCTCTTCCTCTGGCTGTTCATCTGTGTCCTTTGTGACGGCCTTTATAATAAATTGGTAAATGCAAGCAAATGTTTCCCTGAGTCTGTGCTAACTCTGGGCAGTTAGTGTCAGGATTGAGTTCAGTTGTGGGACACTCAGTCGGCGTCCACCAGGAATGGGAGAATTGCTTCGTATGGAAAGAAACTCGCACATCTGGTGTCAGAAGTGCTGTGAGTAGAGGAAACAGCAGGAGTTTTTTCTTTTAGGTTCCAAGAAAGGGTGTGTCCCTAGAGTGAGCATCCTGGGACCCAGGTGAGAGCTGCCAAGCTTCTGATCCAGGCTCAGGTGGTACAGGCAGCACTTTGGCAGCTCTCTGTTGGTCAAAAACGAGTCACAAGCCAACCAGGATCAAGGGGAGGGGACTACCCAGGGTGTGACTGTTGGGAGGGGTAGTTCCTCTTTGGATGACCCGTTATGGCACTGTCATTCCCACACCCCATCCAGTTCTCCCCATCCCAGCTGCCCGGATTCTCTGCTCCTCAGCGTCCTCTGTTGACCTTCAGTCCACCTTATGCAGGTGCTTTGCAGGGCCTGATGTCCAGTACAGTGCTGGCATCTAGTAGGTACTTAGTAAATATCTGTTGAAGGAAGGAAGGGAGAAGAGAGGGAGAGAGGAAGAGAGGGAGGCAGGGAGGGATGGAGGGTGTCCTACAATAGCCAGGGTCATAATCTAGCCTTCTCCCTGAACTCCCGATGCACCAAGCTCCTGCCCACTTTAGGTCTTTGCATTCGCTGTTCCCTTTGCCTGGAACCTTCTCCCCAAATTTTCCATGACCAGGTCCCTTTCATAGTCTAGGTTTTAGCTAAAAAGTCACCTTCTCAGGCCAGCTGAGTGGCACAGTGGTTAAGCACTGGCTTGGGAAGCCAGCGGCCCCGGTTCAGGTCCCACATATGAGTGTCAGTGACACTGCCCTCAAAATAAATAAATAAAAATAGACCTTTAAAAAAAAAAAGTCACCTTCTCACAGAGGCACCCTCTGGTCACCCAGTGTCACCACCACTCTCTTATCACCCTGAGTTACCTTCTTCAGAGTACTTATCACCATCCAAAACGATCGTATTTATTTATGTTTGTTACCTGTGTCTCTGTCCCCCTCCCTCTAGACCAGGGTTTCTCAACCGTGGCACAATTGACATTTTGGGCCAGATAACTCTTTGTCATTGGGCGGGGTATGTGTGTGCGTGTGTGTGTGTGTGTGTGTGTGTATGGGGGGGGGAGTGTATCCTCTATATTGTAGAATGGTCTCTCTCCACTAGGTGCCAACAGCATCTTTTGCACACTGTGATAACCCAGAATATCTTAGACATTGCTAAATGTCTTAGGCAGCTGTGTGTGTGTGTGTGTGTGTGTGTGTGTGTGTGTCCAAAGGTGTGCAAGGGTGTGCCTGGTTGAAAACCACTATTCCAGGCCCTTGGCATGCATTAGAATCACCCGGGAGACTTGACACAGATTGCTGGGCCCCCTCCCCAGACTTTCTAACTCAACAGGTCTGAGCAGGGGCCTAGAATTTGCATTTCTCACCAGTTCCCTGACGATGCTGATCCTGCTGTTCTAGGGACGACACTTTGAGAACCACTGGTCTGAAAGCTCCATAACAGGAAGGAGATTGTCTGTCTTGTATCCTAAGTGTCTGCAACACTGGCTGCACGTAGTCGGCACTCATAAATATTTCTTAAATAAACCATCTTAAAATTTCAGCAGTATGGAGACAACTCCTGGGGGTTTACAATGAAAAATTATCTGGCAAAGGAAGGGGAAATTTTATGTGTTGGGGAGAGGGCAGGAGAGATTATTTGAAATTGGTTGGTTGACTCTGACCTGGGTGGGCTTTATGACTTGGCCATTCATCTTGGATTTCTCCTGCGGTTCACTCTGATCCATTTCTCCTTATCATTGGGGGATTATTTGCTGGTGGAGCAGCAGGCAGTGGGATTCCCGTGACTGACACATGCTCCCTCCCTCAGGGTCCCCGGACTCTCTGAGAACTGATGCTGCCTTGCTGCCTTGACGCTGGAGGGTAGAGAAGGTGATGGGCCTACCAGGGGTGAGATGATGCCTCGTGCAGCCACAATATTAATAACAACAACCAGAGCTGACATTTATGGGGGCTCACCATGGGCCAGGCAGAGTGAAGGCACATGCGTGCATGACCATTTGCCCTTCGCAGAGGCTCTGTGAGGTAGGTGTGTGGTATTACACCTGTTTTAGAGACGAGGAAACTGGGACTTTGAGAGGTGACATCATTTGCCTAAATTTGCATAGACTAGTAGAAGAGATGAAGCTGGGATGAAAGCCTAGGTCTTTCTGGCTAAAGCTTTGTTCTTAAACTCTACATCAGTTTCTCAAAGTGCTTTGGTAGATGCTAAACTCTGTCCTGTACTGGTGGGTGGTGGTGAAGGGTTTGGTGGCCTCCCTGCTGCTTCTACAATAGATCTCACCAGGCAAGCTCACGCCCCAGGCCCTTCGCACTTGGAATGCATTTCCCCCAGGTGTCTGCAAGGCAGGCTTCCTGGCCTTTTGTAGGTCTCAGATCAAATATCACCTTCTTAATTAGGGCTCCCTCACCTTTATACTTAAAATTGCAAGTCTCCCCCCATTCCAGCGCTACCCATCCTTGCCTACTTTATTCTCCTCCGTAGCACTTGCCTCCATCTGACATACTTTATGTTTTACTTATTACACATATTGTCTGTCTCCTCCCTCTAGCATGTCAGCCCCATGGGGGGAGGGAGCTTTGGTCTGTTTTGTTCACTGCTGTACCTGGTGGATATTAGGAACTCACTGAGCATTTGTTGAAGGAAGGAGGAGCAGGGGGAGGAAGAGAGAGAAGGAAGGAAGGAAGAAAAGCATGGAAATTCTGTTAAAAGTCAACACATTTTCCTTATTGCAGTACTTCTCAGAGCCTTTGTTACACTAATGTGTAGATTGCACATTTAAAGAAAGATATAACTTTGGCATTTCTCAGACTTACTTAATTAATGGCAGAGAACTTTTTGGTAGAACTGCATTAATGTTCGCCGTCCCAAGGCACAGCCTTCCATCCCCCACCCTCTGCCCTCCCTCCTGCACAAAGTGTACACCTAGGTAGCAGGGTACATGGACACCTACCTGCACACTGTTTGCTGGCTGTAGGGGAGATCTGCCTGTGTGGCAACATTGGCCTGCCTGTGGAGATGCTGCCACCTTTGAATAGACCAATTGTCAAAGGCATACAAAGGGCATCTCACCTTTGAAAGAGGCCACTCACTAGGCAAAAGCAACGTGGCTTGAACTTGAGACAACACAACAAGGCAGACAATGAATCTATTAGAAGCAGTTGGGAACCGCAGGGACTGTGTGAACTTGGCTTTCCTGCAGTAGAAGGACAACAGGAAGCCAGGTCACACTGGGACAGCAGTTTCCATGTCTTTTTATCTGCAATCAGAGCCAACAGCCCCGGGGGCCCAAAGGACTCAGAAATCAAGGACTCTCACCCACTCGACCTCTGAATTCCTGCTACCCAGCTGGACCTTCAAAGCAGCCTGACCCAACTTAGCGACTTTGTACTTTTCTTTGTCGGCAAAGCCACCTTTCCATGGGACTCCATCATTTAAAGAGAAATGATGTCGACAGTGTTCACGTTGGAATCAACAGGCCTTGGTTCAAATCCAGGCTCAGGCAATGACAGCTGAGTAACTTCAGGCCAGTGGCTTCATCACTCAGAGCCTCCATTTCCTGCTCTGTAAAATGGAGCAATCCTACCTGATTTACTTTCTCGCTCCTTGTTCTCCATGTAGTCAGTTGGATTCATTCATTCATTTAACCATTCTACACACAACATTCTGGGCTCTTCTGACCCACAGCGATCGTCCTTGGGCTCCAACATCCCTCAGGACCCACATGTGGTCCAGAGGAAGGACCCCTGAGCTAGGCATATGGGGGCTGGGTTCCAGTCCTGGTTCTCCTGTGCTGCCAGGGTCCTGCTGTGTCACATGCAGTCGTGATGGGGACATCATTTTCCTTTCTTGTTCAATAACCTTTTGTTTCCCCTGAGGAACTCTCAAGAGAGGTGCTTCTAATATTTCATGTATATCCCACCAGTGTGTGTGTGTGTGTGTGTGTGTGTGTGTGTATGTGTGTATGTAAGTATATATAAGATAGATAGATAGATAGATAGATAGATAGATGATAGATAGATGCTCCTTGACATACCATGTGGTTATGTTCCAATAAACCCATAGGAAGTAAGTTGAAAATGCATTTAATATACCTAACCTACTGAACATTGTAGCTTAGCCTAACCTACCTTAAATGTGCTCAGAACACAATATCCAAACAATGCTGACCACACAGGACACTGTAGAGGAGGGCTGTTTACTCGTGATCGCGTGGCTTTCTGGGAGCTATGGCTTGCTGCCGCCACCCAGCCTCACAAGAGAGTATGAGACTGCATATCACTAGCCCAGGAAAAGACCAAAATTCAAAGTACAGTTTTTACTGTATGTGCCTCACTGTTGCACCATCATGAAGTCAAAACATCATAAATTGAGCCATCGTCAAGGACGGTCTATATATATATGTAGTGTATCTGTGTGTATGTGTGCATATACATAGATACATGTATATGTCATGATTTTCCAAATGCTTGCGATGTGCCCGGCTTTGCACTAGGCAAATGAAATCCCTCATATTCTTTAATCCTTATGATGACCTGCTGATGTATGTATTGTATTCTGACCATTCCTCTCTTCTAGATGGGGAAGCTGTGACGCAGATTAAAAGCTCACCTGAGGTCACACAGCTGCTAAGTGGTAGAGGCTCCCACAGGCAGGCATGGGCACGTGGGGCAGAGCTACCTGGGTGGGCAGAGTGGGTAGGAAAGATTTGCATGGGCCAGGTGACTTGGGTCTGGAGTCTATTTAAAGCATGCAGCAAGGTGGGTGGTTAAGTACTATCTTATATAAGTGATGCATGCTCTCTGTACAAAACGAAGAAAAGCAAAGAAAAACAACGAAGGAGGTAAAAATAAACTCCACATCCACCTACCATGCAGAAATAATCAGAGTGGAAACGGTGGATTTTTTTTCACTGCACTTCCTTTTAATTCTAGGATCTATGCCTTTCACTGCCATGCTATGGCACCTGTTCTGAAAGTGCTTGATAGCAGGCTCTTTTCACTTAATAA
Organism: Aselliscus stoliczkanus; assembly: GCA_033961575.1. Taxonomy (NCBI): domain Eukaryota; kingdom Metazoa; phylum Chordata; class Mammalia; order Chiroptera; family Hipposideridae; genus Aselliscus; species Aselliscus stoliczkanus. The sequence continues at coordinate 167,589,996 of CM066730.1, forward strand.
GATACCATGGTCATTTCCACATGCAATCAAGTATTCTTTGGCGGGGGGGAAATTATTACAAAAAAAAATTCATGTTATTCTGACTATGGGATAATATATCCCCAACAGATAGCTTTATCTCAAGTTTGGCATATTTAAATCGTATCTATGTTTTAATTGTTATAGATGACACTGGGATGAACATTCTTGTAGGTAAATCTTTTCCAACATATTTAATTATTTCCCCCAAAATTCCTAAGACAGGAATTGTTCCTCTGAGTTCTTTACACAAAGTGTGTGCAAAGCACTAAGCATTTGACACCCTTGCCAGGTTAGAAGGGCGGCTGTTTGTTCAGGCATCCAAACCTCTTAGCTTCCACCTGCCTCAGTGGGAGTGGCAGCCCATTATTTGGACTAACCACAGAAATCAGCAACATTTGGCTCATGCAACAGCGCTGAGGTATGTGTCTCCACAGCTCCAGCCAAAAGTGGATATTTGGTCAATAGTGTTGAATTCATTTTAAAGCAAAAGGACAGATACAGTATTGAGAGATGTAAGGAACCTATTAATATATACATTCCATCACTCCCTAAACTCTGTAGTAAATCAGATAAAGTCCTGCCTAGGTTGGGAGACCTGGATTCTAGCTCTGATCTGCGTGAACTCTCCGTAGGACCTTGTAAAAGTCACGTCGCCTCAGTAACCTGTCTTTTCATAAAGAGGGGATTGGATAGGACCACTGTGATACCTTCCAGATCTAGAGTGCTATGGTTTACTCAGCCCCTTTATCTGCAGATGCTCTCTTATTTAGGTCCCTGGAATGACCATGTTTTAAAATTATGGAACATGAGGTCCAGCGTGGAAAGTGTCTTGCCTAAGGTCACCTTGGAAAGTAGCAGCAACATCAGGGCCACAACCCAGGTGTCAGGGTCCACAGGTCCTTGTAATTTTCTCTCTGCTACATGGCTTCTGATGAGCGTGTGCATACATCTCACTGGAGGGATTTGTTTGTGCATGTGCACATGTCTGTGTGTGTACACTTAGGTGTGGGCATGCATATCTGTGAGTGTCCACAGTTCTGTGCATGCACACGTGTCTTTGTGTGTGCATGTATGTGTTTGGATATATGTGTGTACACGTTTTCTGTGTGGCACAATCTGTGTGCACACATTGTCTATGTGTACACATGTCTGTGTATACACATATCTCCAAGTGTGTATACTTCCATCTGTGAGTGTGTGTCCCTATCTCAGAGGCCATGTGTATTTGTGAGAGTCATGTACATGGTAGGACGCTAACAGCAAGGCAGAGCTCTGTGTTCTGCTGTTGTCTCTGTGTGGGGATCATCCTGTCTGGGGTGGCAGGAGGGGGTGGTGGGAAGTGCTCCCTTTGAGCACATGGGATATCAGGTCACCCTTCAGTGGCAGCCGAATCAGAGGTTTCCATTTGGACAGGGTGCCACCTGCTCTGGGAATGCTGCTTGGGCAGCCCTTAGGAGAGAATGGAGACTCGCACTTGGAATTGGCCTTGGAGCCACCCACTCCCTCATCCTTCAGCCAGGCAGTCACCCTGTAAGGCACCTCTCAAACACATGTGGGATGCTTACCATGGACCAAGCCTCACACTGGGTGCTAGAGAGACGGAGATGGGTGAGGCAAGCATGGGGGAGGGGTGCCTTTGCCAGAGGCCTGAGTCCAATGCCAGGGAGATGTGATAATAGCCCCTAAAACATTGAGGGGATCTGATGGAAGAGGGAACATAGATTGTGTAGGGTGCACAGGTGGGTGCAGGCACACAGAGCAGAGCTACCTGAGTGGGCAGAGAGGGCAACAAGGGTTGCCTAGGGTTCCCTTTTTGGGGCCTGGAAACTGTTTAGAGCGTGTAGTGAGGTGGGTGGGTAAGAATTATCTTTTACAAGTGGTGCATACTCACTGTACAAAACGAAGAAAAGCAGAGAAACAGACGGAAGTGACTAAAAATGAACTCCAAACCCACCCACCATGCAGAAATAAACAGAGATAAAGTGTTGGTGGTTATTTTTCTGTGCATATAGACATGTAGTCTCTTTTTAAAATTAGTTTCAGGTGTACAAAGCAACATATTAGATATTTACACCCCTCACAAAGTGATAACCCCCCCCAAGCTACTACCCCTCTGACATCTTATCTAACTTCATAGATTGTATAGACATGTAGTTTTGCTAATTAAATTGGGATCACAACATCTATATTAATTGGCAACTTGGCTTTGTCATCTGTGCAATACAATGTTCATGAACGTTTTCTAAGCCATAAGCATGGCATAGAAGTTTCGAGTACGAGCAGTGGAGACTTGGACCAAAACCTGGCCCCATCGCTTATGTGAGGTCCCTGGGCCCCACTTTCTGCATCCGCACAAGGAAAGAAAAGTGGGGCATCCCTCACAGGGCAGTTTCGAAGATTAAACAGGGTGATATATATTGTATATAGATATATATTATATGTGTAGCTATAGCCCCAATACCATGTCTGACACATCCTAGGGGCCTGCTGTTCTACGGGAGCTTTGTCCCTGCTGCAGACTGTTCTAATGTATAGATTTGCCCCCACTGGTTCAAATCCATCCCTTACGGCTGAGCGTGCGTTTCAGTAGTTCCCAGTTTTGGCTGCTATGAAAGCACAACTGCTTGCTCTGATCATCGAAAGAAGAGTGGGTGTTCTCCATGTGGGTGGAGTAGGGCGTTCCAGGCTGAGGGGACAGCAAGAAGCAGCCAGGTGCAGCAGGGAAATGGCCAGAAATTCTGCTGGGTGGGGAGGGGGAGGGGGCTGACACACATCTGAGCTGCAGGGCCAGGCCCTGCTTCGGTGCTTGGATACTGGCATCTGGGTGACAGCCAGGCAGGGGATTAATGATGTAGTGTGAAACTGCCACTCTTTGCAGGCCTGGGGACAGACCAAGGAGGGAAAGGAAGATGAGGAGGGACACGTGAGAACATTTCAGGGATAAAGAGGAAGGGGAGGGGAGGATGCAACCCTGGCACTACTCTGACAGACTATCCCAGCTCCTCTACCTAGTAGCTCTGTGACCCTGGGCAAATTACTTAACCTCTCTGTGCCTTAGTTTCCTCATCTAGATGGAGATAATGACACTACGCACTCCTGAGGGCTGTTGCGAGGGGTAAATGAGTTAATATGTATTGTTCTTGGAGTTATGCCTGACAAATAGTAAGCGTTATATGTGTTAGTGATGGTTATTATTATTATTATTATTATTATTATTATTATCTGTCCATTATTGTAGAAGACCAAGTGAGAGGGGCTGTTACAGGATGGGCTTGCTGGCACCAGACTGAGCCTACTTGGGTTCAGGTGGCCTGAGCCCCCCAGCAGTGGAGGTGTGCGAGCTGCTTCCCCACTGGGCTCCGTGTCCCCAGGCTCGGATCATAGCAGCTGTCCCTGGAGTGTAGCCCTGCTGGGCGCTCTCCCTCCTGACTTCCTTCCCCTCTCCACGCTTTCCCGTGGACTCTGAACCTGAGTGCATGTGTGTGCGTGGCGGGCAGGGAGAGACTTTCACAGCGGTCTGAGGTTCAACTGGAGTATGCCAGACAGACAGACACAGACAGACAGACAGACAGGTGCGATAGGATCTTTAGCCCTCTGAAAATTAGCCTCCTGCCATCGTGCCTCCTCCATCGTACCATATTAGAGGAGCATCTGTCTGCTTCCTGCCCTGAGTTATGCTGACAAACTCCTTCTATTGCCTTAGCTTCAGGAAACACCCAGCTTCTAGAAGGACCTGACAAAGACACCTCCTGTTGACCTAGTACGTTCTGCCCCCCATCCTGCTAATTCCTCTCAAGGGCCCTGTGAGGGGAGAGCTGTCTTCTCCATTCACAGAGTGGGGCGATGACCCACCTCAGGCACCCACTGCCAGCAAACCCTGTGTGCTCTGCACCCTGTGCCCGAGTTAGAGACAACTCTGGCCTCATGAGCTGCAGACACAGGGACCCGGCCCCCTGCCCATCCCCTCCCAGGCCCTGCTGGGCGTGGGGAGCTGAGATAGTGGGAGGGATGCTGCCCAGGGCTCAGCTGATAGGGCCCAGAGTGAGGTCAGAGCTGGGAGGCCCCATGGAAGAAGTGAGTACTCAGGAGGCACTGGCAGGAGGGGAACGGAGTTCACTGCTGATGTGGGAAGCTAGGGTTGATGATATGAATGTCCTGAACAGGGAGAAACCACCTTGGATGTGGGAAGAAAGAAAGGCCTGTGTTTTGGGGCTGGATGGCCACATATGTGCAGTAACAATAGCATTGGTGACAATCACAACTTCCTGAGAGCCTGCTCCTACCAGGCACTGTACATAGTTCTCATTTAGTTCCCTCCTTTTTCATATAGGCAGGTATCCTTGTCTCTATTGTTCAGATGAGAAAACAGGCTCAGAGAGGCAAATGACTTTCCCAAGGTCACACAGCTAGTGCCCAGCAGAGCCAGGTTCACTCCCAGGACTGCTGAGCTCCAAACAAACTACTCACTGCAGGGTGGATTCAGGATCCAGGAGAAAGAAGGTGCATGTTCCTAGCGGTTTCCAAGTCTGTCTGCCTGTAGAGTCATCTTTAAAATATTGGGTTGTCGGAAAAGTCATGACTCATTTTTGCAACGGAAAACATAGAAAAATATGTCATGACTTTTCTGATAACCCAAGACTATAAAATAATATTCCCAGGTCCTCTATAAAATTACTGTCAGCTGACACTTGCAGTGAGCTTCCTGTCACAGAATGGACATGCCCAGAAGTAGGCTGTACCACCTGTGAGGTGCCTAGAGGAGAACAAAGATTGAAGAGAGGGTCACGTGGCACAGAGGAAGCGCTTATGCTGTGGACCTCGGCAATCATGGGTTTTAATCTCACTCACTGCCCCCCTTGCTTACTTCCTTCTCTGCAAGCAGGAGAAAATGATCTGCCTTACCACATGCAGGACAGAGAGAAGACCTGGGAAGCTCCTGGCTCCCACTGGGGGCTCAACGAGGCCTCTCGTGTTTGAGTTCCAGGATTGAGGGCAAGGGCTTTATCTTCCTTCTCTTTGAATCTTCCATAACATCACCTGGCATAAGTCTTAAACCCTTGACTGGTGCTCAGTATAGAGTTATTGAACAAGTTCCAGGTGTGTGTTTAAATATAAGCCCACTTTTTATTAGTCATTAACACTTTAGTGTGAATTAGTGTGTAGAAGCACTAACTCGGGCAGTCAGCTGAAAGCCCAGGCCAAACTGTTTGGGAACCAGGTCAGGACTTGCGGGGAAAGGATCCTTAAGGAGAAAATGGATCCAGGGAAAGATGTCAGAGCTAGAAGAATCCCTCCAATTCTCCCCAGGTAAAAAAACTGAGGCTTAGAGGCAGAAAATGAATTGTACAAGTAGCCAGCAGGTTGTGCCAAGGGAATAATTTTCTCCCGTGGTCACCAAGCACGTGCCCTGTTCCGTGGTTCACCAAGCTCCTACCCAATCCAAGCTCCCCATCCCCTGTCACCCACCCTCTGCTGTATACCATCTTTTCAGTGATGATACCACAGGGTCAGAACTTACATTAAATGGAGAATTCTCACTTTCCCATTCCAAATAGCTTCTTGACATCTTTTAGCAAGCCTTTCAAAATCAACATGTCTAGAATCAAACTCTTTATTTTCTAGACTCACCTCTCTTCTACCCTAATCACCCCCATTTCAAATGGCATCACCAACTACCCAGGTGCTCAGGCTGCACGCAGGATTGCTGCCTGGTGTGGGTTCTCTAGAAGCAGGGTGCGAGCCTGGAGTCCTCGTGCAGTGACTTATTGAGGAAGAGCTCTCAGGAGGAGGCAGAGGAGGGCAGCTAAGCAAGGCAGTGGTTTCCGCTGGACACTAGCTTTGACCAGATCCCACAGGAGCCCTGCAGGATACATGGTGACCCAGAGTTTGTTTCACCTTGAAATGTCAAGGAGGCCTGCCTTTTGTAATCTCCTGTCAGTCAGCCACTGGCAGGGATGTATGGATTCCTGGTGAGCCAGGTCCCTCTGGTTAAAGGCAATTCTCCAGGGAAGGCGGTGGCCCACTCATACAGGAGCCAGGGGATGGTGCTGCAGGAGCGCTGGCGATCTGGGTGGGGCACCAGCAGCCGCCACACAAGTCATCCCTCCCCCTCCCTTCATCACATCTCACATCCAGTCTATCAGCGCCCCAGGATATCCCATTATGACCAGTTGTCACCACCTGCATTCCTTTCATCTTAGTCGTTGTCCCCATGACCTATCACCTAGACCAACCCCACAGCCCCCTTCCCAGCTGGTCTCCTGGTTTCCACTTTTGCCTCCACCAGCCACTCTGCACCCAAGCATCAGAATAATCTTTTAAAAACATAAACCGCATGAGTTCATTGTCCTGCTTCTGAAACCCTCCAGAAGCTGCCCGTTGCATTTGGAATAACACCCAAAACCCTGACTTGGTCTAGAGTGTTCAGAGTGCTCTGACCTCTTCCTACCTCGTTGGTCTAAATTCTTATCATCCTCCTCCTCACTTACTACTCTCCTACTCACACCCCACCTCACCTCAGCTAAGTCCACACTTATTAGTTGTTGCTAATTAGTAGAAACACAGCCCCAGTGAGCTTAAGAAAAAGGAGAATGCGTTGATTCATATCATTGCGAATCCTGGGCATGGGACTGTCAGACACAGCTGGACCCAGGGATGTCTTCTCTGTCCCTCTCTCTCTAGTTTTCAGCTTTGCTTCCTTCTGTGGGTTGGTTTAGATTGAGAAGCTTTTCTGCACGGGGTGAGAAAGATGGCTCTGCCGAGCTGATGTCCACAAAACTTATGATCTAATTGGTTGTTTTCCTCCAGAGTCCATATATCCACCCTCTTGGTAGGAATCGGATTGGTTGTATTTGGGTCAACTACCCACCCGTTGTGCCAATTACTATGTCCCGAGAGGGTAGATACCATGATTGGCAAGGCAGTAGGCACAGCAGGAGGCACTGTAACTGATATTTCCACAGGAACCACCTGAGGTGCGAACCTGTGAAAAACATAGCAAGAAATGTCCCTTGTACCTTTCCCCCCGAAAGTTATCCTTGGTTCCAGTTGAACCGGAAACAGAAATGACTATTCAAGTCACAATCCATAAGCACTATAACTGTTTCCACACAGGTCAGGATATTGCTAAGGCACAGAGAGGCTATGAGTCTTGGACAATTGCCAGGGCAAATGCTGCAACTCCGCACCATTCTCTTTCACTCCAGAAACTGTCCGAACGTGAGTGAGTGAGAACCATGATCATTTTGAATCGCCCCTGCATCTCAGTGGCTTTGCTATTTATACCGTGGAGAGTGCAAGGGTAGTGGAGACACACCTCTCACAGATCGTCAAGCACCAGTGCAAATACTGGGAAGCTGTTGTTGTAATGAATGAACATTATAGCTGGAGGTACAACGCAGCAATTCCTATAGGACGCCGCACAAGGTACAGTTATCATGGAAAGGAAAAAAGAGTTACGTGGTGAAATAAATTCAGGTAAAAACGAGATGACACAGAATCAATCCAGTTTCTTTCATGCGGGACTTCTCAGAGCCTTTAGTAGGCTAAGGAATTTATGACTTTCCAAGGAGAAATAGTTTGCAACATTTCCCAGAATACTTTGCTCCCGAAAGTTCGTTTTGGCATACCATCTGGCGATTCTTACGTCCCCCAGGAAAACACGGGTGATTGGAAAGATGACAGGATTTGGTGTCAGAGTACGTGGGTTTGGAGCCCAGCCCTACCATTTGGTAACTGTGTGAAGTCTCTATTTTGAGGCTCAGTTTCCTCATCTGTAAAGTGGGATCATTATAATTATTGCCTTATTTTTGCCTTATTATAAGAGTTACGTATATGAAGTCATGCAACTGAGTGCCTGGCACAATGACTTCTCAGAACTAAATTCACTTCTTGCAGCAGAATTATCAAGGGACACGAATACTGCCCCTGGCGGTGACAGCCTAAGAGTGCCACCCACATACTGAATTCCCCAGGTTCAGAAATCTGATAACTTTGGCAACTTGATGGCTTGCTTGCATCAGATATCTTAAGGCTGTCATCCAGATAACTGATGCCTCCCGCCTACGTCATTGGAAGCTTCAGGAATGGTAAATGTCAATGTCAGATGGCTCTAGCCAGCAGGTTGGGGTGCATGTTTAACGGGTGGGAGAGATCTCACGTCAGCCAAGAACAGAAGCCTTCAGAGCACTTCTTTGTCTGGTAGCCATTGCTGTCTAATTACCCTGGAGACCCTCTGACTTTCAACGTTAGAGCCCTTTAAATTAGTAAAACTTTAAGCATCACCAGCTTTGTAAATCCTACCCTGTGAATATAGCGTGTGCAAAAAAAACTTTTTTAAGGGAAGCTGGATTTGGCTGCTCTGAAGTTTTGCATTACACAGAGCTGCCAAGAGGGAAAGTGAGATTACAGGGAGCCTGTACCCAGAATCTGTTTTTTTGGGGATCAAGTGGAGCTGGGAGGAGGTGGTTCAGGAGCTGTGAGTGGCCATCGTCCCTGCGGAAACCAGGAGAGCCAAGGAGAAGTGAGAGAAGAATGCAGAAAGCTCCGATCCCCAAAACTGGTCCTTCAAAGAGGGGAGCTTCACCTGTGAGTCAACACATTTCCATTTCCCCTTAAACTTAGTTTGTTTCTGTCTCTCAACCAAAAGAGCCTTGATCAATAAAAGGAGTGTTTGAATTTCTTAGTCATAAGCAGTTATTCAACAAATGTTTATTGAGTACCTACTATGCGTCAGGCCCTGCTATGAGCACTGGGAATGTAACATAAAGCAAAGCAAGCATAGCCCCTGTTCTCCTAGGCCTGTCTGATGTATGCACTCACTGAATGAATTAACTTGAAAACATTCTTTTTATAGGCCAATTATGTCTTAATAGAAGAAAGAAAATATTTTTCAAATTCCTGATTATAAAACGAATACAAAGCCGCTGGAAATATTTAAAACAGAAAGAAGACAAAGCAGAAGGAAGAAAAAAAATCACTCATAATTCAATCATCCTGGGACTACCACTATTAACATTTTCATGTATTTCATTTTTTCCAAAACAAATATGTTTTTTTAAAAAAATGAAATGGCATGGAATATATGGTTCTCATCGTGCGTTTTTACCAAAGGCATCTTGACTATTTTCCCATGTCATTAAATATTCTTCAGAAATGTTATTTTGAAAACACATGATTCGAAACAGCTGCCTTACATTTTATCACATGGATAAACAGACTTTTTAGTAATGAATCTCCTATTGTTGGGCAGTCAGGTTATTTCCAACATTATGGTGTTATAAATAACACGGAGATGAACATCCTCGTAAAAAGAAAAAAACTTCGTGGAGCTCTCGATTTCTTGAGACATATCTCCAGAGGTGGAATTTTGGTAGGACAAAAGTAAGAAACGTTTCAGTGTTTTCTGAGGTAGTTTGCCAGGCAGAGAGGCTGTCTCTGTTTGTGTCTCTGCCGGCAGGATAGGAGCAGGCCTCTTTCTCCTCACCCTTCTTCCTTGGGGATTTAGCAGGGTCAGGGTTGGGTGAGATCAATGAGGCACTTGTCTCGGGCACAGAATTTAAAGGGGCCCCAAAAGAAACTCAGTACTTAGGATAAATAGTACTTTAATGCAATATTTTAAAAAATCAAAATGAATGCAGAAAAAACTTCCATGATGAACAAAATATCAAATTTTTATATAAAAACACAGTGCCAAAAGCCTGAAGAAAAATATGTGCCCCTATTTATATGATATAATGTGTTTAAAAAGATACATCTTTTCCAGGGTGTTAAAGTAGTTGAAAAATATGAAAAAAATTGAGAAGTAGATGTCTTAAAACTCAAGATATTAAGTTTAAATGTTTGGGCAGTATATTCACATCTTTTGATAAAGCTTTATTATATTCATCAAATATATTTTCAAAGTTTTGTCTTATTTGTGCTAACTGAAAATTCTGCATGGAAAATGAAATAAGCCAAGAAGTAGATTTTGAATTTTGATTTGTATTGATGAGTTTGTTTTCATTCAAGCCAGGCAAGCAATAACATAGTAAATTCTGGTTTGGGTATAAATAAAATATCCAAACTTAAAATCCCCAAGTGAGTTCTAATAACCTGCTTTTCATTTTTTAATATTCTTTAACTAATGTTCTAGAAAAAATTAACTATTAAAAACTATTTCAAATATGTATATAGGGGTGCACATTTTTCCTTTTGGTTCCGGCTCCAATATGGCTTGGCACAGCGCTGGACTTAACCCACTGGTTGTTGATTTGAAAAATCAAAACAAATGTCCTCTTATCAACAAAAGGACAGTAGTTTCAGATTCATTCATTCTGTCATTCAGTTTTGTGCACGCATAATGCTGGGTCCTGGAGGGGAGGAGGGGCGAGCATCTAGAGGTGAGTACAACACAGCCCCTGCCCTGAAAGAGACTGTAGCTTAGGAGGAATAACTAATGAGGGTGTACTAGGTCATCAGACGGACCGGGGTCCTACCACTTACCGGCTCTTTGACCTTGAACAAGTGCCTTCAACCTTTCCAGGCTCCATTTTTCCTCTTGTAAAACAGTGATTATAAAACTTCCCTTGCGGGCCGGCCGAGTGGCACATTGGTTAAGAGCTGGTTTTGGGATGCCAGCAGCCCCGGTTTGGATCCCACGTATGAGGGCCAGTCACACTGCCCTCTACAGCTAAGATGGTGAACAACAGCTCCACCTGGAGCTGGGCTGCTGTGAGTCCCTGGGGACGGCATAGCTGCAGTCCCTGCTGCAGTGGGGCTGCCATAGGCTACAGTGAGTGGCCAGCAGCCAGCGTGAGCAGCTGGCAGCCAGCGTGAGCTGCCAATAGCCGCAGTGAGCGACCATCCAGAGGCCGGTGACCAATTTGCCTCATCCGGGAAGAACGCAGTGACGATACCAACATGGGCCAGTGAAACAACTTCCTCCGCAACTAGACTGAAGAACAAAAAGACAGCAACTTGTCTGTTCCCCTTCCCCGACTCCCCAATGCTGTTCCCCTCCCCCAATTCCCTAATAAAATCTTAAAAAAAAAAAAAAAAAAAAAACTTCCCTTGCAGGGTTGTGGTAGATGAGGGCCTTAGCACCCAGCCAGCGTTCAGCACTCAGTAACTACGACCATGAGATCACGGAGATTTATACATCCAATTATTTTAGACTATTCATCCTGCAAACAATTATGGAGCAGCACCTATGTGCCAGGCATAGTGCTCGGCTCTAGGAACTGTGCCAGTAAAACTTAATCCTTGCCCTCAAAAAGTTTATAATACAGTGGGGACAGCAGACACACAAATGGCTAAATCACAACATAATGCAATAAGTCCTTGCTAACAGTTGGGTCTTGCAGGATGAGTAGGAGTTTGCTAGGTTGAGAGGATGGGGAGGGCCTTATGGTAAAGGAGACAGCAGAGATGTGGGGGCAGGAAGGGCCTGGGAAAGCGTGTAAAGTTCATGTGGCTCCGAATGGTGGGTGGAGGGAAAGCAGCAGGCTTCTCCTCACCCTTGGAAAAGATTCCTCAGTGATCCCAGTGGCCAGAGCGTGAGCTCATCATTCTTGTTTGCCTGTGGTCAATGGCACTTGAGGTGCTGAGTGGCTGAGTGATTCCATCCAGGTCACAGAGCAAAGGACTCTGGGGCTATTAGTTAAGTGAAGGCCAAACTGGAAAGCTGGAGAAACCGTGGAATTTGTATTTACTCTTTGTTTTTAAAAATCCCATCTTTTATTAATTCGCCCTTCCTTCTGCCATGGTGCACGTGGACTGTCCCTGACATTTGGCAGTAGACGTGCTCAGAAATGGCTGCCTGTAAATAGCATCTAGTCGACTTGGAACCAGGGTGAATCTGATCACTGCTAATCTCCCCTCCCCACCCCCACCCCATGAACTCCGTGAAGGTCCAGGGAGTCCTGTCTGGTGGCCTCCCAATGACGGGGCTGTACCTGGCTGATAGTAGGTGCTGGGCAAACATTTGATGAATCAACACAATCAGATGACTCTGATGACCTTTCAGGGGTGTTTCATCCCCAGGCTGGCTAAGGAGGGGGCCTCTCCCTTTAGCTCCGCATCTTTCCAGTGTCCCTGGCCCTTGTGGGGCCTCCCAGCCTGGGTCTGGAAGTTACTGAGCTATAAACAGACACTTAAATGAACTGAGGGCAGCCTTTAAAGAATCCTTTGAAGAAAGGTTGCAACGTGACTAATCATGCCTTAATTTATTGGTCTGTAAATTTGCATTTTCCTACAATACATTTTTCGCCATACTGTGGACAAAGGCAATTTCAGCTGCCCATTTGGAAGCTACAGATGCTTTTCCAGCATTAAAGTCATTATTGTTTTAATGTCTTTGACAAGATCTTATGCAAGCAGAGGCCAGGAGGGGGTGAGGTGTGTGGGGGTAGGGGAGGGGGCTAGGCTGGGGCTGGGGCAAGGAGGGTGAGCAAGGCAGGCACTGGAGGGGGCAGGCGCTTGGGACCCATCTTTGCCCCACCCCCTCCCTTGCCCCCTGTCAGCTGCAGTCATTCAGTACCTGGAACCGCTCCCCACTCCTTGCCTCTCCGCCCTTCTCGCTTCCCCTCCCCCATCCCTTGGCCTGGGGACAGGCTCGGGCAGGATTTATGGGGCTGGCCCCTGCGGAGAGGATCCGGGGATAAATCTCAGCTTATTTAGGAGCGTGATCTACATTTATTGCACTTAATGTGATCTTTAACGTGTCCAAGAGGGACCCATAAATCCCAGCCTGGCCGGCTCCACCAGCAGGGCCTCTGGGCCAGCCCTGCCCCTTGCTGGGGTGAGCTAGTGGGAGTTCCTGGGTCTGCTGATGCCTTTTGCTTGGGGCTCTCGCCCTGGCTCAGCAACCAAGGGCTGTGCCCTCCCTGAACTGTCTGAAGCCACAGGGCCAAAGACATGTGTCCATAGGTGGGCTCTGCCGCGTGCACCCTGCTTTGCGGAGGGGTGCCCCTCTCTGGGAGAGAAACCATTCATGCCTCTTTAACTAGATAACTTCTAGGATCCTTTCCCAAGCTAGGATTTTGCAATTAGCATGATGCAAACACAGAGAGAGGTGAATGGAGCAGAAAGTCTGTTGAATAACATCCCAGGGCATTAGGCAGGAGTAGAGGAGAGGCAGATTCTATGACTATTACGACTTAGTCTTGTTTTTTATAAATATGAGCATGTGTATGTATAATAATAATAAGCCTTTCGATGTGGACAGCATTTTACATTTTATAAATCATATCCACACCCGTCCTTCCCACTTCCCAGGAGAAACAATGGCTTGGAGAGCCCACAACTTGCCCATATTCTCAAGATTAATTCACAGCTAAGCTGGCTTGGGAGCTGGACGCCTGTCTCTTTTCATAGTAACTCACTGCCCATGTGTGTGGGTACCTGCGTATAGGTACATGTGTGTCCCACCAAGAGCACATATGTATGGCACACCCAGGTGCAGTGAACTTGGGACCACACCCTGTGTAAAAACACCTGTTGGAACACACCCACAGGGGACTCTGCAGACACACAAGGTCACCCCAGGTGGCTTCTAATCCTTTTGTCTCTGGTTTTCTCCCAGCAAAGAGAAGTCATGCCTTGCTTACGTTAAGGGTGTGGGTGTGCATGTGTGTCTCTTGGGTGTGTGAATGTGCGTTTGGGGTGGGAAGGGGAAAGGATGGGGAGGGAGTCTCAATGACCCGTTCTCCTAGAGATGATAAAGGCAGCTTTAAGAACCGAATCCAATCGTCAAAGATTTCTGTTCTCTGGGTATGAGACGACTGTCCTAGTCCCTGTTTTGCCATCTGCTGGCAGCATGCCCAGCCCCCATAAACACATCTGTGTACACATCTGTCTGCATACATGTGTGCATGTGTATGTAAAGCACAAGGGTATGAAGCCCCAGACCCAGCAGGGCTAATGTGATGTTCAGGAATCAGGGCTGCCACTTGGGGTTGAGGGTTATATGTTTTCCTTGGGCGAATTTCTAGAAACTGTGTCGTGTCTGTAATAGCGGCTTGCAGCTGAGTGTTGTAGAAGAAATACCAGGGGAAGGATTAATAACTGCTGTTCCATTGAATTTGAGGGAAATGTTACACTCTGTGTATTATTTTCTAATTAGAATAGTAATCCATATTCATTGCAAAAAAAAAGTTTTAAAAAGTCAAGAAAGCATAATTAAGAAAAAGTTTTGTCAATCGTTTGTAATTCTCCTGTACAGGGATAACTAATTTTTAACATTTGTAGAGTATCAGACTTTTTTTCTATGTGTACATATGTGTACATATGTCTTAAAAACTAGGATCATGCAATGAATCCTATCTCAAAAACCTTTTTTCTCCCGATATATTGGGAACTGTCTTGCCTGACATTTCACATTCTCCTCCCCGTTCTTGTCACAGGACACCTTGCTTGTGGGGCACCAATGAGCCATGATTTTCCTCCCAAGCAGTCATTCAGGTTGGTTTCTGTTTTCCACTCTTATAAACAGTCTTCCAGGCATGACCTCGGACGCCTCCCATGATGGGTTCCTTAGCTTACATTCCTAGAAGTGGAATCGCTGGCTTGGACGTTGTGCACCTTTGAGAGATTTCTAATAACTTGCTGAACGGGAGAGTCCACCCAATTGTGCAAAGTGTTTATTTATAAAGGAGGAGTTTGGGAGGAAGGAGCCGGGCCATGCCGTCCTTTCTGCAGTGGTTGGGGTGGCAGAGGCAGGGGGAGGGAGGCCGTGAGGAAGTACATCTACCACCCCGAGTCCTTTGCAGAGGACTGGCCTGGCACTCTGTCCTTAACACCATGTCGGCAGTCCCCTCCCAGCAGTAGGCACAGGGCAGGAACTGAGTCAACACTGGCGAGCGAACAAATATTTGTTGAATGGACCGATGTTTGTTGAATGTTCAAAAATTTGCTGATAGAACAAATGTTTGTTAAAAGAACACTATTGTTCTTGGAAAAGGTCCTGCTGATTCACAGGCTATTTTCCCTTCTCTGGGGTCCCTGGACTAGAATCTAAGTAAGCTCAGAGCCCACCTCAGCAGAGCCGCACAGGGGACCAGAGACTCATCTGTGCTCCGCCAGACAGCTCTGGGAAGGTGCGCTGGGCATTTGTCACCCCTGTGACGCCAGGGTTCAGCACACCCCCAACTCACTGCCGTGTCTGAGAAATGTCGGTTGAATGAATAAATGATTTAGTTTCAGACTAAATTTGACTGCCCGCTACTCCCAGTGTGGCATGGAGAGGTCTGCTTAACCTCTCTGAATCTTCCATTCTCAAATGTAAAAAGGGGGCCGGCCGAGTGGCGCATTGGTTAAGAGCTGGCTTGGGACGCCAGCGGCTCCGGTTCGGATCCCACATATGAGGGCCAGTGACACTGCCCTCTACAGCTAACAACAGCTCTACCTAGAGCTGGGCTGTGCGAGCCCCGGCGATGGTGTGCCTGCAGCCCCTGCTGCAGTGGGCTGCCATAGGCTACAGTGAGTGGCCCGCAGCCAGCGTGAGCTGCCAATAGCCACGGTGAGCCACCATCCAGGGGCCGGCGACCAATCCGCCTCATCCGGGAAGAATGCAATGACGATACCAACATGAACCAGTGAAGCAACGTCCTCTGCATCTAGACTGAAGAACAAAAAGACAGCAACTTGTCTGTTTCCCTTCCCCAATTCCCCAATGCTGTTCCCTTCCCACAATTCCCCAATACAATCTTTAAAAAAAAATGTAAAAAGGAAGAGACTGGCCTCTGGGTGGTCATCCACCTCTTTCTTTAAAGTAGAATTTTTTTTGTTTTTGGTTTCTTCAAACAAATCCACTCAAAAGTGCTGCCTTCTCTCCCTTCATGGAACCCCCAAGGTTCCATGGTACATGATTTGAGAACCCTCAACATGGTTTGTGTCTGAAGTTCTAACTAACCCAAGGGAGCCATGACTGGGACTCACACGGCTCAGCACCAGGAATTTACCCCCAAACACAGCCAATCCATCCAAGAAACTATAAGAAAAGTGACATAAATCCTGAAGGAAAACTATGGGTTAGAGTAAAGCATTGTATCAGTGATAAATTTCCTGGATTATAAACTGTGTGCTCTGTGGTTATGTAAGATATCTTTATTCTTAGAAAACAGACACTGAAACATGAAGGCAAAGAACAGCATTACATAGCTATTTCCAAATGATTCAGGAAAAAATATGAATATGAATACATCTATGTATGAGAGGATGATAAAGCAAATATGGGAAAAAGTTACAAATGACGACTATGGGTAAGGGACAGACAGGAGCTCTTTGCACTCTTTTTGCCACTTTTCTGTAAGCTCAAATGATCTCAAAATTAAAAAAAAAATTTGAATCAATCTTTTTCAGAGTGCTTGGCAAAAAACATTTAAAATTTAAAAATATCTCCTGAGAAAAATAATAGAAAGCAAAGACTGCAAGGGACAGAGAGAGCCTGGGCATCTATAGCCCCGATCAGATCCATCCTCTCCTGAGGGGGCAGGCAGCAGGGAGCGTCCAATGTCAAGTACACCCACTGGCCACAAGTAGGGATGCAGGAAGTTGGAGCTCAGGCTCCTCTTTCAGAGCTGGAAGTGGCTGAAGTTCACATGCTAGCAGTTCCCACTGAGGAATGAGAGCCATAGGGCTGCTCCATCCTGAGGAGGAGGAGGAGGGTAAAGTTCCAGAGGGTATAGGAGGGGGCGTGGCAGAGAGAAATGACAGGGTCAGGAGCTGGGTGACCACTTGGTGGGGACTTTGTCAGAGGGTTCAAGAGATGCCTCTGAGGCCCCTCAAGGATTCAGAGGGGCAGACATATCGCTGGTATGTGCATGTGTGTGCATTGCATGTGCATGTGTGTACATGTGTGTGCGTGTGCGTGCGTGCACGGGCCCCTGTCCCACCTGCTCCCAGGAGAAGAACAGGGCTCCAATATGCATCATGAATGAACGAATGTCCACGTCGTGGGGACTGAGCAGGGCACCGGCTGGGGGCCTCCTGAGAGGTCCTCTGTCACAGACCCGCCACTCTGAAATCCAAGAAGCTCCGAAAGCCAAGTTTTCACTTAACTTGTGAGTCTGTAAAACACAGCTTGAACAACTGTCAGGAGGCTATTTATGGTCTTTATTTTGCCCACTTACTGTGAATTTCATACAACTCACTGCAGAAATATTAATGTGTTTGCGTGCAGAGTGCTGCTTAGGCCACACAGGTGTTATTATAAACGCTGTGGAATGTGGACCGAATTACCTTTCTAAAATCTGAACCGTTCTGAAGTCTGAAACATGTGGCCCCAAGGGTTTCAGATAAAGGGCTGTGGACTTGTTCTAGGGTGAAGTCGTAGTTTCCAGAAGAGGGATGTGGAAGAAAATGGCAATGTGACCGTGTGTGTGTGTGTGTGTGTAAAGGCTTGATTTGAGTGCCTGTGACTGGCTATGAGCAAACCTGATCTCTGCAACCAGACATCAGGATGCTGCAGGTTTCACTCCTTAAATAGCAGAAGAAGATTCATTCATTTTTATTTTGGTGACATGAACATGGTTGGTTGAAAACAGTAAAGCTCACCTATACATCAGGCAAATTATAGGTAATTCACAGAGGAGGAAAAGCTGAGGTAACCACCAATCCCCACTCACCAGGACACTGTGAGGTCTGGAGGGCTGTGTCAGCCACAGCCTGGCCCGGTCTCCGGCTTGACCCCTCCTGGCTCTGAATCTCTACCTGGCACCACATCTCTGAGCTGGTGGTGTACCAGGGCGGACAGAGCTGGTGTTCTGGTGTAGAACGCTTTTAGTCTCTCTTTCTGGGTTTGTTCCCAGCCCAGCCCTTTCCGGCTTGCCCTCTGGAATACCCAGATCACACCATCTATGATGGACAGACAGACTGACAGTTCTGAATAGGGACCCATGAGCAGGAGTTCTGGCTCCATTACTGACACCATGTGGCCTCAGGGAATTCCTTGTGCTTTCTGGACCCCTCTCCTCAGCCACCCTACATGCCTCTGGGGCTGTTTTTCTCTTGGGGGGAGAGGTTCCTAAATGAAATGGTGTGGAGAGACAGGCGAGGGCAGGGAGCATCAGTCACATGTGAGTGATGGTGCCTATGTTTTTGGGTGGCCTCCGTATGGCGCAGGGAAGGTCAGCAACCAGGAGCACCCTTGGGGTCCTGGGGCCCCCGTGCCCTTGCGCCCGTTTGAGGACATCGCTTCAGCATTCATCCCTGCTCACTCACCTTCATCACCAGTTCCTTCCCCTTTACTGGACCATTTCCATCGGCATACACAGCAAGTCCCCATATTTAAAGCAATAAAACATAAAAACAACCTTGTCTCCTAAATGCAATGTGGTACCCTGGGCTGGACTGGATCCCAGACCAGAAAAAGAATATTTGTAGAAATCCTGGTGAAATCTGAATGAAGATTTCTGAATCTGTAGGTTGGTTGATAGTATTGTGCATATGTCAATGTCTTGGTTTTGATCAATGAACTGTGGTTATAGAGGATGTTAGCATCCGAGGGAAGCTGTGTGAAAGGTATATGGGAACGCTCTGTAGTATCTTTGCAACTTTTCTGTAAGTATAAAATCATTCCAAAATAAAAAGAGTTATTTTTATAAAAGCTCTCCCTTAATTTCCACATCTCCCATATTTTGCTTCCTGTTTATCCAAACTCCCCAAAAGAAACCATCTGTGGTTCCTTTCCTCTCATTCTCTTGTGTGCCCCCTCCGGTCAGGTTTTCATCCGAGCACTGTTCTGTCTAATCCTCCAGCGGCCTCCAGGTGGCCTCCCACTGGAGATTCTCAGCCCTCACCTTCCCTGATCTCTCCACAGGACAGCTGCCCAACACTCCCTCATGAAATGCCCCTGACCCGGCTTTGAGACTACAGGTTCTTGCTTCTCCTGTTACCTCCTGGTCCTTCCTTCACCAACTCCTTTGCTTCATTTCCCTTCTTTCCCAAGCCCCTAACTAAATGTGGCCTGCAGCCCCAGACTCTGTTTTGGACTATCTTCACTTGCCCCCAGGTGACTTCATCCACCTCCATGGCTGTAAATACCACCCACCTGCCGACAGCTCCCCCAACTATGTCCTCAGCTCGGACCGCCCATGGCCTCCACTCAGATGTGCGATAGGCCCCTTACTCTAAACAGCTCCAAAACCCAACCCTCAAATACCTGCTCCACCCACCCCCAGACTTGTTCCACACACACCTTTGCCATCGTAGTAAATGCCAACTCCATCCTTCCAGTTGCTCTGGCCCTAAACCTTGAATTTGTCCGCGACATCTCTTTCTCATGCATCCAGTCTATCAGTAAATCCTATCATCGCTCCACAGTACATGCAAAACTCTCTTCACCTCCACTGCTACCCTCTATCCGAGCCTCATTATCTTGTGCCTGAATGAATTCAGTAACCTCCTCACAGGTCTCCCTGCTTCTGCCCTGCCCCATCTTTGGTCTATTCTCAAAACAGCAGCCAGAGGACCCTTTGAAAAGATGTCAGATCATGCCATTCTCCATTCCAAACCCTCTCATGACTTTCTGTTTCACTCACATGAAGAGTCAAAGTCCTTACAACAGCAATCAAGGTCTTGCACAACCTGGTTCCCCATTCCTCTGACCTCATTCTTCCTCAGTCCCACTGGGCTCCAGCCACACTGGCCTTCTTCCTGTCCTTCGAATGTTCCTGCCTCAGGGCCTTTGCACCTGCCGTTCTCTCTGCCTGGGATGCTCTACCTCCTCACTTTCTTCAAATTTCTACTCAAAAGTCCCCTTCTCAATGAGGCCTTCACTGATCCCCTTTCATAAAATAGCAAATCCTCCACTCTCCCCCCACCATTTAGGCTTCTCATGATTATGAGCTATGAGATAATAAGCTGCTTGCTTATTGCTAATTGTTTGTCTCCCTGATTAGAAGACAGAAATTTGATTTTGTTTTCTGCTAGATCCCTACAGTACCTGGTAGATGAGGGGTTTGTTTTGTTTGTTTTCTTTTAAATCAACTTTCAGGGCTTAAGCCAGAAAAAAGAATCCTTTGCTGGGCTGAATGCTGCCTGAACCATTCTCTGCCAGCTCTGGAAGGCCTTTCCCGTAGCCCCCAGGGCTAGGGTAGCCTGGCCAACTGGGCTTTGAGAGCCAGCCTCCTCCTGTCCGCCCATGTGAGTCCCCCTACAGGTGGGCACAGGCACTCACTCATGTGCATGGGTGTGTATGTGGCCTGCGTGTGTGTGTGTGTGTGTGTGCACTGGGTGGCAGAGGAGTGTGGAGCACGCCGGCAGCTGCAAGGTCCACATGTCCCCGTGGCTGCTGGGTGAGTCAGATCCCTGTGATGTCCCAAGGCGAAAGCGGGTCTGGAATGGAGGCTCATGGACTGGGGAGTCCGGGAGGCTGCACCCTCCTCATTCCTCTTCTCTCCTGACCTTCCCATCCCTGCTTCTGGCTGGCTGCAAAATCTGCTGGGTCAAGTGTGGAGGAAGAAGGGCCTGAGTGTTGGTAGGGGCGCAGCCTGGCCCGGGGAAGCTGGGGGTCCCTGTAGAGGTTGGGTGGGGGCAGCTCCCTTGGTGCCCCCTCCAGCTAATGGTCTGGACCAACGGCCCAGCGCTTGGAGCCCTGCTTTGGTTCCCAACCTGCTTCCCTGGTTCTCTTTGTGTTTCTCCCCTCCCTTTCCTCCATCTTTTCCATTCTACTTCTCTCCCTGCTAGTTCCTTACTTTTCTTCTAGTCTCTGTTTCTGTCTTGCTCTCTGCCTCCATCTCACTCTGTCTCTGTCCCTCTTTCTCTCTCTCTTCTCTTTATGTGGCCCCTCTTCATGAGTCTCTCTTTTCTGTTTTCTTCCTCCTTTCTTGCACATCTGTCAGGCCCTCCTGACTGTCTTTCTCATTCCCTCTCTCCCTTTTCTTTCCTTCTGTCAGCCATTCCCCTGGCCTGTCTATCTGTCCCTCCTCCATACCTACTCTCCCTGTCTCCCCGCCTGTCGCTGTCGTCTTCCTCGCCCGGCCTCGTCCGTCTCCCCGTCACCCTGTCTGTCTCTCCCTCTGCTTTCCGGGAAGGCAGCTGTGATTTACGAGCTGCGGACAGGGCCAGCTGCGGGTGCGGGAGGCCCTGATTACAGTTTCCCGGAGGAAGCTGCCTGCTCAGGGATGGCAGGGTGACAGCGTTTATACAGAGCAGCCCCGGGCTCGGAGCACAGCTGTCAGCCCTAGACGGATGGAGTGCCGGAGAAGGCCCATTACTTCATTCACACCTCTTCGGGCAAACAATAAAACACTTACACACGGCCTTGACTCGGGTGGGCCTCCCCCGGAACATTCCCAGCCTGGCCCAGGGCCTGGGCCCCTGTGATGGGGAGGAGAATGGCAGGGGGGGCAGGGGGGTCTCTGGGGAGGCTCACCAGGCCCAAGCTCCAGAGAAAGCTCCAGCCCTGGCTCCCATCCAGGGCTTTGGTACTGCCCCCAACCAACCTCTTCTCACTGGGCCTCAGTTTTCTCATCTGTGAGATGGGGTGTCATGCTCACTCAGGATAAATGAGGTGAAAAGCATGTATAAACTGTAGAGCGATGTTAGCAATATTAATTAAAAATAATATTCATATTATCCTGGGTGGAGGGAAAATACCCATGGCGCTGCAAAAAAGGGGTTTTCAAGCAAGACTTGAGATGGAATACTAAGGCTGACATCAGATGGGAAGAAATTAGAAGGTTGGCAAAGTTACCCCCTTTCTGCCTGTTTCCTGGGGAACCCCTTCATGACACACCCAATTCTGGAACCTTTGTTCACATAGAGGTGACAGTGACTACAAACAGCTACTACTGTGTAGACGCCCTACCCCCAATCCCACCTGTGGGAAGTTCCATTTTTCCCCAGGAACAAAGCTTTCAGTTAAAGGAATGTTGCCCGCCTGATGGGACTTCAGGCACCATCCAGGGTGTGGAGAAAGGATTAGAGACTGAGGTGGGCCGGTTTCACTGACTTATAACTGACCCTGTGTTTCTAGAGCATGAAACTGGAGTGGAAATACCAGTTATGGCACACGCTGTACAAGCCAGGCACGTGAACCACAACTGCCACCACCATTTGTCCCACCCTTCCATGTGCCAGGCTCATCAGGCCACATTCTCTGTGCCCACTGCTTCCTTGAGTGGCCCCAGCACCCCTGCCAGGTAGGTATAATAGTCCATATCTCACAGTCGAAGGAGCGAGGCTCAGGGAGATTCAGCAGCTAGCCCAAGATCACACAGTGTGTCTGTGGTGGAACTGGGGTTGGAACCCAGCTAAAGCCAATGTTCATCCCCCAGGTCCCCCAGGTGCAGACGAGTCGTTGGGAGGTGGGCTCTGGGGCCAGGGTACCCAGGGACCCATTCTGGCTTCACCACTTTCCAGCTGTGTGGCTTGGAGCAAGTGGCTCAGCCTCTCTTGGGCTCGGTTTCCTCACCCATTCGCTGGAGAGGATGATAACAAGTACCCGCTAGGATGGCTGTGAGGGTTAGAGGAGCAATGCTTGGAAAGGGCTGAGAGTAGCACCTGCTACACACAGTAGGCATCCAACGAATGCGAGGCCATGATTAAGGCACAAAGTGTCCAGCCTCTGCGCCCTGCCTCTCCCTGCTCTTCGGCCCTGACTATTGGTCTCTGGTGTCAATTTAACAGCAGTCCTTTTAAGAGGAAGGCAGGAGGCCGAGGCTGTAACATAAAGGGTTGACCTGCAAATAGACTTAACTCGGGAATAAAATTGTTCACCAGGCAGCAGGAGCCAATGAACCGGAGTGTTAATCTGTTTCTTTTCTTCTATTGAACAACCAGCTGATGTCATCACACACCTTGCCAGGCCTGTGATTCAGAGCCTGAGAGATCTGGGCTGGAATCAGACTCTACCAGTTACCGGGTAAGTTGACTGATTCCCTTCGCATCTTGGAGCCTGTTTTCCCCGTCTACGAAGTGAGACTAATCACACCTACTGTGAAGGGTAAAGATTGAAAGAGATGATGTAGTAGTGTGGCCATTAATCCAACGAATGTTTCTTGAGCACCTACTATGTGCCAGGCAGTGTTCTAAACATGAGGGATACAGTGATGAACTAGACAAAGCTTCCTCCCGGAGCTTACGTTCTGGTAGGGGGATTTCACATTGTGGGAGCGCCCATGCAGAAGATAAAATGAAGAAGCATGAATGGGGGTGAGAGAGGGGTGTTTATGACAGGGGTGTTCAGGCTCTCTGCATGCTCACTTCTGTTTTCCTACCTAAATTATGAAAGCCCCATCCCACAGGGGTTGTTCCTTCTACATCAGCCAGCGAGGCTGTGATGGGCACAGACCCCTGCCTGGCGCTACTCTCCAGGGCTCCTCTGTGTCCATGATCGTACATGACCTGACCAGGCTTCCAGGCAGAGGTCACAAGAGAAGCACCGGGTCTTCAGGAGACCAGCCTTTCTCTGTTCCCCAGAGCACTTGGCTAAGCCTCTGGTGGCCCCTGGTTCCTGCCCCTGTCCCCACACCTGAAGTATCAACCAGGATCCCTGGCCCACTCAGGCCACTGAGGGGAGGCTCTTGGAGAGGACATTCCCCACTTTGACCAGGGTCACCAAGGGTGCAGCAGATAGAATTGCCTCCGGCCTGAGGGCAGTGAGTGCCATGGCCTCTGTTTTCATGGGCAAGCCAGCCTCGTGTCCTACATGTGGACGATGGACACAGCCAGAGCCAGAGTCAAGGACCCCCCTGTGGCCCAGCTAACCACTAATGCATCCCACACCCCAAGGGGCCTTCTGAGAGTCCCTGAGGTGAATTCATACAATATGGTCCCCATCTCCTGAGGTACCCCATCTTCATGGAGTCCACTGGAGCCCAGAAATGACCCTCCAACTATAGGAATTCAATGGTACAAGCCAGAACTCTCTGGACCCCAGGGCAGTTTTGCTGTTCTGTCCTGAACTGAGGGATTAAAGACCATGAGCTGGAGGCTGCTGAACAGAGGGGAAAGTGGGAACTACCTCCCTTAGGCTCAGCCAGAGGAGGCTTCCGAGGAGCGGGTATTTTTAAGATAATAGAAGATGGTCGTAATAAGTTACATTTATTGAGAGTGTACTATGCTTGGGCACTGCAGGGCCTGATGCACACTGAGTCTCATCTAGTCCACAGAACAAGTTCACGAGACAAATGCTTCCAGAGTCTCTGACTACAGATGGGAACACTGAAGCTCATTCACAGTGGGTGAGAGTCAGGGCTGGGAGTCAAGGCTTGTCAGACAACTCTCAGAATCCCTGCACTTAACCACCATGCCACGGGGAGTCTCAGGTCTTAGAAGCACAGGAGACAGAATACAGGAGACTCCAAGGCCGCCAAGCTGGGAGGGACCCTCATTACCCACATCACCAGTGGGAAAGCAGAGAGATCTGGGTTCCCCCACCACCACCCACCTCTGTCCCTTGTTGAGCTCTGGGGGTGGGCTGGGCCGTAAGAACTCACACAGACGTGAGGGGAGGGAGTGCGGTGGTCTGAACCACCACTTCCTGAGCACCTTCTAAGCTCTGGTCATTCTTCATCCCTGACCTCCTCTTATCCTCACACCTACAGAGACACCATCAACCCATCAGCAACATCAACAGTCATAACGGATCTTTACTGAACATCTCTTATGTATTCACACTGTGCTAAACACAGGGCCAAGGGTGGGCAGCTGGAGAACAGTAAATGTGGGGAAATAGAAGGCACAACCCCTGCCTTCAAGGGACCTGTGATCCTTGGCTGGAGGCAACACGTGCTCAGAAAGGTATAGCAGAAGGTGAATTTTGTTGTCTTATAAGTATGATTTGCAAATACTATAGAAGGCTGGAAAGGGTCAAGGGCCCAGTGACCAGAAGGCTTCTGGAAAGGGGGGTGCTCAAGAAAGGCCTTATGGGAAGGAATCCCACCTGTGGAGTGCAGCCTCAGCTCCTGCCAGAGTCCCAGCCTGCCCTGCCTGCCTGCCTGACCTCTGGGTTTGCCTCCGCAATCACGTAAGCCAATTCCTTACAGTAATATTGGGTTTTTGGAAAAGCCATGACGTAGTTTGTCTATGTTTTTCAAAGGTCGTTTATTTATATAAAGAACAAAGATCAATCAATGATATATTACCCGTTTTGTTCGATAACCTTTTGCCATCTTTCAGTGAGCTTCATAATTCCTTGTTCATAGAAGGACCTGTCTTTATTTGTGAAAAACTGAACAAGGTGCTGATTTACAGCCTCATCTGAATGGAACGTTATACCATGCAAGGAGTTTTGAAGAGAGAGAAACAAGTGGAAGTCTGACGGCGCAAGGTCAGGCAAGTATGGTGGGTGTGGTAACACATCCCATCCAAACTCCAATCATTTTTTTTTTTAATTAGGGAATTGGAGGAGGGGTACAGCATTGGGGAATTGGGAAAGGGGGACAGACAATTTGCTGCCTTTTTGTTCTTCAGTTTAGTTGTGGAGGATGTCACTTCACTGGCCTATGTTGGTATTATCATTGCATTTTTCTGGCAGTCACTCGCCGGCCATTGGATGGCCGCTTATGGCAGCTCACAAAAGTGCACGCCAGCTGCCGGCCAGCCCCACTGCAGCCTATGCTGTTGCTGGCGACTCACAGCAGCCCAGCTCTAGGTCAAGCTGTTGTTCACCATCTTAGCTGTAGAGGGCGCAGCACCACTGGTCCTCTATGTGGGATCAGAACCGGGGCCCTGCTTCTCAGAGCTGGCAGCCCAAGCCGACTCTTAACCAATGTGCCTTCGGCCAGCCCAAAGCTCCAAAAATTTTTGATGGGTGATCAAATTTGTGTGTGGTCTCGCGTTGTTGTGATGGAACACAACTCCTTACAATTAACAAGCTCTGGACATTTCTGGATGATGGATTCATTCAAACTGTCCATTTGCCGGCAGTACACATTTGAACTGATTGTTTCCTTGGTAGGAACTCAAAAAACATGACACCTTTTTAAAATCCCACCACCCTGAGAGCATAACCTTCCTCTGATGAATGTCTGCTTTCGATGTTGTTGAGGCGAATCATCACGTCAGGACCAAGACTATTTGCACACCACATTGTTGTAAACAATCCATTTCTCATCATCAGTTATCAGTCACCTCAAAAAAGGATCATTCTCCTCACATTTAATGAGCATATTGCAGATGTTTATACATGCTATCAAATGAATTTCTTTGAGTTCATGCGGAACCCAAATATCGAACTTGCTTACGTATCCCAGCTTCTTCAGGTGGTCATGAACACTTGAATGACGGATGTTCAATGTTTCTGCAATCTCTCGTGTCGTGTAAAGTGGGTTTGACTCAATCAATGCCTTTATTTTGTTGTCATCAACCTCGGTGGGCCTCCCTGACTGAGGAGTGTCATTGAGATCAAAATCACCAGCACAGAATTTCGTGAACCATCATTGGCACTGACATTCTTGTAGAGCATTGTCACCGTAAACTTTATGCAACTTTTCACAAGCTTGATGCGCATTCTTCCCTTTATGGAAGTAAAACAGTAAAATATGGCAAAAATACACTGTTTGGTCTTCCATCTTCAACTTGTGAAATCTCCAAAACTCAATCAAATCGCTCAATTTATTTTAAGAATGAAGCTAGAACTGTCAGCTGTCAAATGACATAGCAATAACATAGATGTGAATGACTCTAGTACTTCCAAAAATGAACTAGTGCCATCTGTTGCAAACATGCGTCATGACTTTTCCAAAGACCCAATATATACGTGTATAAAGAAAGGCCTTATGAAAACTTCTCGTCTCTTTCCACCTACAGACACCCCGGCTGCTCCTGATTGCATATCCTTTTTGTGGGGAGCTCATCTGAGTGTGTACACAGTCCGCTGGTCTACCTGCAATGCCGCCCTCTCCTTCAAGGACTCAGAAATGGGCCCCTTTTCCTAGCTTCTCCATCCCTCCTGACTTCCACTGGCAGAATTCATGGCTCCACTATCAGCTATGTGAACACCCCACCTCAATGATTGGGCAGAAATGTGATGCCCTCTCTCATTTTGTGGACACTGTGTGGTGAGGAGTCAAGATATAATGGGTGTAAAGTGTTTACTTACTTAGCACTGGGCCCATACACAACAGGACTACAATAACTATTATTACTGTTGATGTTATTCATGGGTACTCAGTGTATTTTTTAATTAAGTGGAATCCAATGGGTGGTTGAGAACAGGAGGAAGAAAATATACGGGGGAGGGGAGAAGACAGCTTGGGTGAGTGGGGCAGGGGCTGGCCAGGAAGGAGCAGGGTGTGCAGAGGTGGCATCTAAGGGGACTGAAGTGGTGTGAAGATGCCTGAGGGGGGACCTGAGGGGGAAGAAGAGGGAGGGAAGCTGTGTGATCCTTCACCCAGATGGATGGTTCCAGCAACAGCCCAGACAGGTAAACAGTGGGACTGAGGCCAGACAGGCCCCCCACCCCCTGCTGGATCTGTGCTGGTGACAACTCTTGTCAAGGCTTGATGGGAGGCTGCTGGCTGCTTCTGCACCTTTGGCCCTGCTAGGGGGTGGGGTTTTTCCTAAAGTTGGGGGGCCAGGGGCTACTCCAGTGACCCAGCTGCACAAGAAAGCTCAGGGAGAGAGAGCAGACGGGCCTTTGCTTTCTTTTCACCTCTATGGGAATTTTGGAGGACACTGGGTCTGCCAAATCCTCTGTGTTGGCCAATGCCCCCTTCTCGAGGAAGGCCTCCTTGAGGAGTCTCCTTTATCTCCCCTTCTAGTCACCACCCCCACCTCCACAGGAGTTGATCCCCGAGTGGAGACCCTGGCCTCCACTCTCTGTCCCATTCACTGAAAATGTCAGTGACATTAGCGTTTATACAGCTGAAGCACAGCTCTGTCCTCTCTGGCTCTGCAGCCTGGACAGAGGTTGCTTCATCTGCTTTGTGGGGATATGAGCTAGATATTCCTCAAGGCAGATTTTGATCTCGCATCTGCCACTTCCTGGCTTTGAACTTCAGTGTTTGCACCTGGAAATGGGCATCACCACAATGCTCACCCTACAGTGTTTGTGGGGATGAAGTGAGATGCTGGTGTGATGGGCTTGGCCCAGAGGGGCGCTTCATGAGTGCTAGGAATTACGTTTCCATGGACAGGTAAGCACAGGGGCTCACGGAGGCAACCCCCAACACAGCCCCTGGGCAGGGACTTGGGATACGGGACTTGCTCGCATCTCTCTGAGCCACGTAAGGGGTTCGGGAGGGAAAGAGTGGTGGGGTCTGGTACATTTCCCTAAAGTCCTGTTGACACATGACTTGTTCACCTACATTTCTATCCCCCATCAGTGTATCTTAGTTTGTTAGCTCCATTTTGTTTTTTTGTATATTGGTGATTGCGTAACTAATTAGTCTAAAGACACTCAGGCTGAACAAGTATCTCTTAACTATGCAGTGTTTTAGTTGGGGTGGGTGTCCTTTCAAAATTTATTTAAATTACTTTGGAATGCTTCAAGATAATGTTTCCAGTGAAGTTTATGATCTAGTCATCATCATGTAATCTTAGTTAATTAAATTTAAATAGCAGGCCGGCCATTTGTGTTGGTTAAGAGTTAGCTTGGGGGGCCGGCCGAGTGGCGCGGTGGTTAAGCGCTGGCTTGGGAAGCCAGCGGCCCCGGTTCAGGTCCCACATCTGAGGGCCAGTGACACTGCTCTCAAAAAAAACAAACAAACAAAAAAGAGTTAGCTTGGGAGTGGGAGCTCTGAGCAGCAGGGCCCCGGTTCAGATCCCACATGAGGGCCATTGATGCTACGCCCTCTACAGCTAAGATGGTGAACAACAGCTCCACCTAGAGCTGGGCTGACGTGAGCTGCCATGAATGGCCGTCCAATGGCTGGCGAGTGACTGCCTCACCCGGGAAGGGTGCTATCATAATACCAACATGGGCCAGTGAATCAACGTCCTCCGCAACTAGACTGAAGAACAAAAGGACAGCAACTTGTCTGTTCCCCTTCCCTGATTCCCCAATGCTGTTCCCCTCCCCCAATTCCCCAATAAAATCTTTTTTAAAAAAAAATTTAAATGGCAGTGTTATCTGAGATAAATTCTTGGCTTTGTTTTGAGTTTCAGGACAACTGAAAAGATATAACCCCCTCACCCAAAGCAGGAGGTGCTGTGACAGGTGAGCTGGAGCTGTTCAGGCATTTGGGCAGAGGACAGAGGCTGACCCCGACCTCCAGACCCTGCTCTGGAGTTCCTGTTACATTCCTGAAGGGAGCTGTCAGGACACCCAAGGAAAATCAAGTCTGGGACCAAAGGGAAGGGCTGATGCAATCTCACAGTTGTCCCCCATCCTCATGGGGGAGGGAAAATTGGTAATAGGGGTGAAAACTATAGGTCCAGGTCACTTCGGTGGCACAGAGAGGGCCAAATCTCAGCAGAGCTGAAGCAGCATCTCGTCCCTCCATCCTGTCTGTCTGTCCATACATTCACCTGCCCACCAATCAGATCCATCCACCCACCCATCCTTCCATCCATCCAAACCCATCATCCACCCACACTACCCCTACCCATTCATCCTTCCATCCCTTCATTCGATCACCTATCCATTCCCCCACCCAACTATTCATCCATTCAATCACCTACCCGTTGACCCACCTACCTAACCATCCATTAATCTCTCCAACCTCTCTCCATCCATCTGTCCATTCATCGACTCATCCATACACCCATCTAATGAACCACCCTTCTATCTAGATGGATAGAATCACCACCTATCCAGTGAATACATTTTTTAAAAGAGGAAAATAAAAGTAACAGTAAGATCCCCTGGGGCAGGAAAGAACAGGAATTTGAGGATATGAAAGAAGAACTCTGTGGCCGAAGGTAACGAATAAATAAAAGGGCAAAGAGAAACAGAGACACGTGAGGAGCTAGGCAGGGCCAGACCATACTGGTCCCTGTGGGCCACAATAAGCTTCTGGGGCCAGAAGCTAAGTTGGTAGTGGGATGGAGGTGAAGAGGAAGGCAGAGGCCAACAGGAACCCCAGCCCTTGGAGTGCCTCTGTCACAGCCCTGGGGCCGTCACCACCAGCAGCCTCAGCAGAGGCAGGAGCTAGCACTGGAAGAAAAGAACTGGACTTGGAAGCAGCAGACCTGGGTCTGGGTTGGGCTCAGCATCTCACTGTCTGTGTGACCTTCCTGGGCCTCAGTTTCCTCACTGGCAAAATTGACATAACCTTTCTATCTCCTGAAGTGCTGGAAGAAGCAAATGAATCAATGGTCATGAAAAGCTGTCTGTGCACAGGTGAGGTTCCTGGAAGCTAAAGAAATCCAGGTGGGCCGAAGCAGCTGCAGCTGGGAGCGGGGGGCACAGAGTGTTGATGGCTTGCCCAAATGGGTACAGCAGGGGTGAGTGGCTCAGGGCCCAGGTCCTGTTCTGCTGGTTGGGGTGGGAGGTGGCAGGGTGGTTCCAGCCAAGGGATTGGAGGTTTATGACAACAAGAGGTGAGCAGGGGATTATGTTCAGAAGGGAAATATTCAGCCCACTTGCCCATGGATTGAATGGGGAATTTCATAATAGGATGTTTAGAAAAAGGTTTCCATCTGCCACCACCCTGGCATTCTCTCCACTTGCATGCATGGTTGAGGAGGGTGATGGCAGGTGGTCCCAGAAAGAGCACAAGCTTCGGATCAGTCGGAGCTGCCTCTGGCCATGGGACTTAGAAAGCAAACTGAGATGGTTGGGTGGTTGGGAATAAATGAGGAAACATCCCCTTCTCTCCCCTCTGTCTTCACTTTGTTCCAGAAAAGTATTTAAGTCTGATGTTAAATACCTGGCGCAGGGGGAAGGCTCATTCATCCAAAACCACAATCGGGACAGCCGCTCAGTGGCTGGCCTTGTGCCTTCTGCTCCTCTGGCCTGGCCAGAGACCGTGTCCCACCTCTCCTCTGGGACCTGGTGAGCTTTGGGCAAAGCAGGAGCTGTGGCTCCAGGGAAGGCTGGGGGCGTGTGGGCCCTGGCAGCTGCCCGAGGGTAATCTCTGAGATACAAGCTGGGCTGGGAAGCCTGGTTGGATTAGGGAGCATCCTGGAATCTGTAATGACTGTTTCTTTCCATAAACTCATTCATTTACCAAACTTCTGCTGAGCATAATTTCTGGCTTCCCTATGTGTTGGGGGGGGGGCGGGCAGCTGGGGGCCCTCGGGCCTCCCACTGGCCTGGACACATGTTTCACTGAGCCCAGGGTTGGGGAGCGAGAGGTGGGATGGGGGTGGGAGGTGTTGTCCCAGAGAGACAGACAGACAGAGCTGAGACAGCCCTCAAGCTTAGTCACTACTTCAACTTTTCACATTTGAACCTAAGACAGTGGATGTCAAATTCAGGCCCCTGCCCAGACTCCCACACCCTCCCTCCCTGCTCTGGGCCCCTCTCCCTCCTCCTACCCGCCCCCCACCTCCGCCTGGAGTTTATGGATGGTTCCCAACCTCGCCCTGACACTGTGGGATCCTTACTTCCTGTGTTTATCTTGGAGAGGGTTGGGGCTCTCTCCTCTCACCCACCCAGTTGTCTGACAGGCCACCCCACGCAGGTTGCAGCGCGTGTGCTCACAGACACACCGTGTGTGTGTGTGTGTGTGTGTGTGTGTGTGTGTGTGTGTGTGTGTGTGCAGGCGCACGTGCATGCACAGGCATGAGGGCTATCGCGTACTGGGGTCAGGAAGCCTGGCTGTCCTTCTGGGGTCTGTGTGTCCCTTGAGCAGGCCTGCAGGTGTGTGCAGCCTTAAATGAGTCTGTCTCTGGGGGCCTGAGTGTGGGTGTTGGGTGGGGACAAGCACACAGGGACTGGGCACGGCCAGGTGCACCCTTAGCACCAGCCTCCTCTGGCCTCACCACGTCCCATATCACTCCCAGTTTGCCAGGAGAGAGGAGGCTCAGCACCGTGAAGTGATTGGAGCCGGGTCAGAGTCGCTGAGTGGGCGAGGCCATTCTAGAACCCAAGGCATTCCTTCTTTTTTCTTTCTTTCCATAATAGCTGTGTGGTTTTTTTTCACCAATTAGAACCATAAAAAATATAACGAAGTAAAGTAAAATAATCCATAACTCCATTAGAGAGAACCATTGTTAACATTTTGGTGTGTGTGTGTATATATATATATATATATATATATATATATATATATATAATTTGTTTAATTAAAAAGTGGAATTGTATTATGCATACTGTTTCCTTCCCTCCTTCCCCTTCCTTCCTTTCTGTCTTTTTTACTGAAAATATACAAAAGTAGACAGAACAGCGTAAAGAACCCCAGCACAGGCACAGGTTTGGGTGGTGAGTCTGGGTGAAGAGCTTGTCTGGAACTCTCTGTCTGCATCCCTGGTTATTTTCTCAGGATGCGTCCCTCAGAGAACGATCTAGACCAAGGGAACACAGAGGGCTGGAAAGTCCTGCTCCTACTTACTGCTCAGCTGCCCCTTCCCAGAGCCCCGGTTAACCGGTTACACCCACCGCCCTCCTTCTACCTGCAGCCCAGGAGAGGGCTGATTCTCTCCCCTGGAAACACCTGAGGTCCTGCTGTGCAGACCAGGAGAGGGTCGGCAGGCTCTCTAAGGAGTGGGGCCTGTGCAGAGAGAGCTCAGACTCCCATCTTCCCTTGAAGCATCCCTTCCCCCAGAGTTGCTCACACCGACCCCACAGCCAGCTGTGGCTTCTCTCGCTCAGGGACCCCTCTCTCCCCACTCCAGAGGGAACTCTGCTTGGGAGTGAGCAGACGTCACCCGACGGCACTACGGCCTGAGGACCAGTTTGATTTCCTCCCCCCAGATCTCACATGTGAGGCGCCCAAGAGTTGTGGGGGCTTGGGCTGCAGTAGGAGGAGCTGTGTATACAGCTAACTGTGCTGGGGGTTGTAACCAAGGCACAACATGAGTCTCGCTCAGCCTCAGTCTCCTTGTCTGTGAAATGGGGGTAATACTTGCACCTGCCTCGCTGGGTTTCTGTGAGAACTAATTAAGGTCCGCTATGGGAAGTGCTTTCCATGTGATGAAAGCTAAACACTTTGCTGCTGTTTGCAAGGGAGCTGATGCCTAAACCCAAAGCAGCGAGTTGGTGGCAGAGCTGGCGCCCTTTCCCCAGAGGAATAACATAAAGGGCACGTCCTCATGGGGCTTACAGACAAATCGTTGAAACAAATGATTCTAGGTTGTTCCAAGTACCACTTGGAAAACAGTAATGTGCTGGAGAGCAGATTGGGATACTAGTCAGAGTCCTCCTGGAGGAGGTGACATTTAATCAGAGACCTGAAAGATGAGACATCTCATGAAGGATGGAAGAACCCTGGTCCCGACAGCAGGAGCAGTATGTGCAAAGGCCCTGAGGTGGGAGATGAGCTTGCTGAATTTCAAAGCACAGGAAGGAGGCCAGAGTGGTTAGGGCAGAATGAGTGAGCAGAGTGGCTGACAGTGCTGGGAGCGACACCTGGGGGTCATTCATCCTCATCTTACTGACTTCAGGCTCTGCCAAATCTCTGGACAGGGTGTGGGTCTCCATTTCCTTTTGCATCCCACAGCACCTCATCCAAGGCTTAGCACGCCAGGTCCCTCGAAGCCGCAGACCCTTGGGTAGGCAGGCGCTCCCCCTGGTCTTCTCCAGGCTTTGCAGCCTTGACTTGGCCTTGACCAGAATGTGCAGTGGGCCCAGGGCCAGGCAGGGCCGTGGGAGGCCGGTTTCCCTCCCGCTGTCATCTGCCAGTGAGATCTCTTTCATCGGATCTGTTGTTTTTAGACCATATGCTGGGCTGTGGACAGTGCATGAAAGTTCAGGAACGCATCCCTATAAATCTGGGCAGAATAAAAGAAGGGTCCAAGAGTCGGGGTGTCTGACACCCCACAGGCCCTCCCTTCCCCTGTCCCACTGAGCACTCCTTGGGGGCCTGCTGTCAGGGGGACAAGCTAAGAAAAGCGAGGAACCCGGGTGGGTGGCAGATAGATTGGAGCTGGAAGAGAACCAGACATGTCTAAGCCCAGTACCAGAGGGTGGAGACTTGTTCAGCATCACATGGAGCCAGAGTGGGATAGAATCCAAGCTGTTTCTGTGGAGGACCTGAGCACCTCCCGAGTGCTGGCCACTGTAAGGACGATGAACAATTGCTGTGAGAGATGCCTGAGTGTGGGATGGCACCCCAGGCCAGAGCTGGGAACTCGGGGCCAACTGGGTGCCCTTGGGCCAGTCTGTACCTCTCTGAGCCTCTTGCTTTTCTCCTCTGTAAAATGTTTCCCTAATGTTGGGAGGCTCTGAAATCACACAAACCAGGTACTCCAAGAGGTTCTACAGGCTGCAAAGTACTATATCTGTGCAAGGCTCTTCATTTTTGTTTTATAATTATCTGTTATTTTTAAACCAGTCCTTGCAGGTACATTCTTTTATGGTCCAGCTTGGATTAAAGGGAGGGGGGCAGGCGTGGGAATCAGACTAACTCACATGAGATATTTTCAGCAAACAGCTCAGTGTTACTCCAGCATCTGGCATCGGCTTGCATGCCTCCACTGATGGGCAGCTTACTACCAAATGAGGCCACCGTGTTCCATGATGGAATAGCTCTGATTGGTTATAAAGAGCCTCTTACATTTAGCTGACGTCTGCTCCTCAGGCTGATGCCACTGGACCTGGAATAATCCCAATTACCCATTTCTGCAGCGATCCTTCCAGAATCCCATGGGTCTGACTGTGCCTTTCTGCCAGCTCCAAGAGGCCAGGCTGACTCTGATTTCTGGAGCCTTTCTCATCTCTCTTCTGAGTTTTCTAGAATGAATCTTTTTCTATTTTAAAATTTGTTTTTAATTATTATTCGTGCTAACCAAACAACACATACTATAAGAAGAGGGAATGAAAGCCTCCCCTTAACTCTTCCAGACTCCACTCTAACTCAAGGCCCAAAAGAAAGTCCTTCCCAATGTTTCTGTCTTTGGTTATGAATGTACATAAACCCAGACTACTGTGGGGAACACGGAGCAGGCTGCCACAATAGAGGGGTTGACATTGCCTGCAGCTTGCACTCAAATCCCGCCTCTTAACCTCAGTTGGCTCATCTGTAAAATGGGACACATTTGGTGACAACTGCCCGGATTGTTATGAGGACTGAGTGAGTCAATGCACACAGAGCGCTTAGACCAGTGCCGGGCCCACGTGAGTCGTCACAGGTGTTGTGGGTTTTGTTTTTTTTTTAATTAAAAACAGATGGGACCATATGGCCATTTCTCTTTTGCATTTTGCATCATGGACAGCTGTCCATGGGAGCACAGGTAGATGGATCTCAT
Source organism: Aselliscus stoliczkanus (assembly GCA_033961575.1). NCBI lineage: Eukaryota > Metazoa > Chordata > Mammalia > Chiroptera > Hipposideridae > Aselliscus > Aselliscus stoliczkanus. Next base: position 167,625,234 of record CM066730.1, read on the forward strand.
CTTGTGAACAGCTGTAGGGTGGCATGTTGTGGGGCTGCACTCGTGATTTATCTACTTTTAATATCAGGAGAAGTCACTTTGTAAGAAAAGCCTCAGGGTGAGGCCCTTAGGCAGCCTGTTGTCACTGTTGGTTATCATTTTTTTTCCCCCAAGGGAGCTCTTTGGTTCTCTCCTTGATGGTCCATCATGGCCCTGAGCAGGCCAGGCCAGCAGCTATGGGGAGTGAGAGCCTGGCTTTGACCAAAAAGGCAGCTGGACCCCAGTGGTGGCTATGGTTGGGAGAGGGTGGGTATAGATGAAAAGTGACCTGACAATGCTGTAGTGTGGCTAGGGCCCCTCAGAGAGGGACATCCTATGGGCAGGGGTAGTCGAAGGCTTCCTGGAGGAGGCAGGATCTGAGAGGGGTCTTGGGGAGTAAAAGGAAGTTGGACGAATAGAGATGGAGTTGGAGGAGGTGAACTCATGGCAGAGATGAGCCTGTTTGAGGGTGAGGAATTCAGGGTGATTAGAACCAAAGCGCTACACAAGGGAAGAAGTCTCGAATACCAGGTTGCATGAGGGCCTGCCCTGCCAGCAATGGGGAGCCACTGAAAGTTCTAGAGAAGGGGAGGCCCCACTGTGTGACCCTGAGAAAAGCTCTAAGTCTCTCTAGGCCTAAGCTGCCTGTGGGTTCTGGAATTGACTTGGGGGAGGTGTAGGGAGCTCCCTAGAAGCTGAAATTTGGGATGGGGCCCTGCTTTCTTCAATCAAGGGGACCCAGAAGAGAGGGGCAATCCCAGAGGTCAGGTCCGGGCCTTCAGATCCCTGCTTCACAGAATTCAAACCGTTTCCTTTTCTTTTAACCTGCCGGCAATCCGGAGAAATCTGATTTTGCAAACATGTTTTCTTAGCCAAGGGAAATGAGTGCTATGCAAACAATAAAGGTAGCTGTGTGTGACAAGGGCCTCTGGGCCAGTTTTGGCAGTAGGGCCTGAATAGACTGGGGTCAGGGTGGCCCTGGCTGCACTGCCTGAGAAGATCCCAGGCCTCAGAATGTTTGCATTAGATGGGGCCTTGGGGAAATAGATGGGGAAATGGAGGCCCAGAGAGAGAAGGGGCTTGCTTAGGGACACACAGCATGGAGGGCCTATCCCTTGGCAGGGCTGTTTCCCAACACCCCAGCTGGAGGGCTGGGCCTGGCTCCTTTCTGTGGTGTGGGCTGTGCTGGTTGAGCCACACTTGGATTTGGGGTCTGGCTGATGGTTGCCCTGGTGGGAGAGATTCATGGAGGGGGAGGAATGGTGTACGGGGGCGTTAAGGAATGGGGGAGATGAGGGCAGTGGGTTGAAGGTGTGTCTTCTGCCCCAACACTGGTGTTGAGCTTTGATGGAGGAAAGAGTGGGGGAAGAAGCTGCCCAAGCCACTGCCCTGGAGACCACGAAAGACCCAGGGCCCAGGTAGGGCTGCTGTATGGCCCAGACGACAAATCCCAAACTGGAGTTGGCCTAAGCCCACCCTGTGCCCAACTCACCATGAGCCCCATGGCAACTGTGGGCCAGGTAAAGCTCAGGGTGGCCCAGGTAAAGGGCGGGCACCCCTCGTGAGGCTTTTTTGCGGGGGCGCCTTTGGCTGAGGCCGTGGTAAGGCCCCTCACCGAGACACTAAGGCTTGTTCCTGGCGTGGGTAGGGCACCCCCTTGGGAGATAACTGGAAGTAAGTGGCCTGCCAGCTGAGGGTGGGGAGGGGGTTTGCGGGGGGACGAGACCTAAGAGCCTTCTCCATCTGGGTATTAATTAATGTCAGCATGGCCTCATGGACACCTGAGGCCCGTGAGCCCTGGAGACAGTTGGGTTCCAGTGAATTATCGCCATCCTTCATTCTACAGCAGGTCCAGGCGCTCAGGGTCTGCTGGGCGGACCCTCAGTTCAGAATAAACAGGCCTCTTTTGCCCTCCGGGGTGGCTGGCACTGTGCCAGGGGCTCTCACAACCTGATGGGGTTGGTGTTTCTTCCATTTTCCGGAGAAGGAAACCGAAGCTCCGAAACTGCCCAGAAAGTGCCCTGACGAGTGATGTTCCTGCCCTCTCAGCAGCTGGTGCTTTTTCTAGGAGAAGCTGTGAATGGTGAAATTTCTGGCACTGCAACAACTAAAGGGGAAGGATGCTGCTGGGCTATTTGCACGCCTGGGGGTGCCCACAGCTTCACCCGAGGAGCACGAAGGAAACCTAGCAGCTTCCTCAGCAGCGCCTCCCTCATCAGTGCCTCCTCGTTCCCCTACGGAGCCAGGGATCCTGAGGACACTCCACTCAGAACCGCTGGCCCGCAGGGAGGCACAGCCACATCCTTTCCACTGTCTTGGTTGGACAACAAGATGCCAAAGTCAGTTCAGCCAACATCTCACACACAAGACCAGCAAAGTCTCACATCTTGGCCTGACTTAACCCTGGACAATGAGTCAGGCAGAGGAGCAGAGGATCCCAAAGTCCACACCTTCCTTTTCCCGGTCACTGTCCTTTCCTGGAGCCAATCCCCTTTGTGCAACCTCTCTGAGCCTCAGTCTTCCCTCCTGTAAAATAGGGATCATAGAAACAACACCTCACAGGCCTGTTATCTCTCTCCAATGCCTAACACTGGCACTGAGCAAACTTAGCGACCAAGAGTCACTGCTTCCTCTCCTATACAGGGCTAGGTTTCCTGTTGGCTTCCCACCCAAGCCAGGGACACCTGTAGCCACGGGAGGCCATACTGGGTCTACATCCTGGCACCTCTACTTACCAGCTTACTTCCCAGTGGCTTTAGACAAGTCCTTGTGCCTCTCTGTGCCTCTGTTTCCTCTTATCTAGAATGGGGACAAGAGCAGCACCGCACTTCTTGAGTTGTTCTAAGGATCAGATGAAATGGAACCCAGGGCCTAGTATTTAGTTGGTGCTCAATAAACATCAGCCTTGAGTGGAGCTGAGAAGGGCAGTGAATGAGAGTAATGGAAAGTGTTTCATCCCCAGGGAGGCCACATCCATCTCACTTTATTAGATCAGAAGTGCTTTTAACAAGGCAAACAGCAGACGGCAGGCAGCTGGCCAGCCAGGGCCAAGAACCCAAGTCCAGTTCTCCAGGCCCCTGGACATCAAACACAGCAACAGAAAAGGCCAAACATCAAAGAACGAACGGCAAGTCCAAACATTGCTCTGTGCTCTTATCTTAATTAAAGCAAGTCTTATGTAGGGTTTCTGATGACACAAGTTAAAAAGCCAGGTTTTTATTAGCTTTTGCTGACACACCCACAGAGAAATTTGTGACTAGTCCAAGGTCACCTAGCACCCTGGGGCCAGAGTCAGGGCCCAAACCCAGGCCTCAGATGCTGGATCCAGGGCTCCTTCCGTAACCCCTGTCCCCCAACCCCTGCCTAAGCAACCAGGATCCAGGGCTGGAGTGTCAGGGGAGAGGCATTAGTTCTTTCAATCATCCATAGATTTAATACTATTTGTTGAAGGCCTTCTATCTTCCAGGCACTGTCCTAGGCTCTGGGGATCCAGCAATGAACAGGCACTCTAGTGGGGGGAGGGGAAGGGAAGCAGATGTCAATAAAGAATGACATAAATAACTATTTTAATTGCAATTGTGGTGAATGCTATTACCTATGTCCCTTCTCTTTGAACTTGGGTTCTGTGGCTGCTTGGTCACTAGAACACAATGGAACTGTTACTGTTACACTTTCCAGGCCCAAACCAACTTCCTGTCTCTTGGCACCCCACCACCATGTGAAGAAACCCAGGCTGCTCCATGGAGAGGTTTACATGGGAAGAAACTAACTACCAATCATGTGAGTGCTCCGTCTTGGAAGGCGATCCCCGAGGCCCAGTCAACCAGCCCCAGTTCACACAGTGTGGAGCAGAGATCAGCTATCCCTGTTGAGCCCTGCCCAAGTTGCAATTCATGAGCAAAACAAAGGATTACTGCATTTTAAGCCATTAAGTTTCAGGGAGGCTTGTTATGCAGCAATAGGCAATTAGAACATTATATTTCACCTTCATGGGGTGGAGCAGAGCCAATTACAACCCCCATTTTACTGGTGAAGAAACTGAGGCTTAGAAAGGTAAAATGAGTCACCCAGGGTCACACAGGTAATGAGTGGCAAAGCCAGATTTAATGACTTCAAATCGTGTGTTTTCTACTCTACCCCATTACTGTCAGCTCAACAGCATGGCAACCAGGAGTGTTTCCATGAACAGTTTCCTACTCAAAAGTAGTAAGCGCCAGAGGTGGATTTGCAGGCATGGTAGAATGTGATTGAGGAGACAATTTTTGAGCAAAGGAGCTTCCAGCATTCTTAGAGCCCTCAAGGGTGGATGGATGTGGATGGATGTCTGCCTGTTGTTTGGTATACCATGGTGGTATTTGAGATGAGGAAACCAAGGCTCATTTCCCTATTCTGGGCCTCTCTTTCCCTATCTGCTAAAGGGGAATCAGAAAACCGGCCCTGTTCTGCTCAAGCTGGGGCTGGAGATGAGCTTACAGATAATATATGCCATCTTCCCCAAAGGCTCCTTGTCAAAATGCTAACATTCCATTTGGGAAGAAATGAATAATAGCTGAGACTCCCATGATGAGAATTTTAATGCAAGGAAGTCCATGGTAGACAGGCGGGGAGAGGGCAAAACTCACTTCTGAAAGCTTTGTAAGTAAAACCTTCCCCAAAATGTGTTGCTTCTGACATTGGAAGCAGCCTGGAAAGCTCCAGACTGAGAGGCAAGAGTCCTGGGTTCTGGTCCCAGTTCTGCCTCTGACCTGCTGTGTTACCTTGGGCAAGTCACTGTCCCTCTCTGGATCCTCATATGAGGATGGATCAGCTGACCTGGAGATCCTGACAGTGTCCATCAGGCAGGGATGACCAATCAAAAAAAAAGAAAAAAAAACAAACTGTGAGAAGCTTCTCTATCCCCCACCCCCAAGAGCTCACATAATTTAGCTGTCAGCGAAGAACCAATGCATTGGGCTGTCTCCAGAAACAAGATATAGGTGAGCTCCACTATGCAAATTCTTCTCCCCCTCTTCCTTTTCTCCTCCATTACCATAGTTATTATTTATTTCGTTTCAAATGGGCCACCCAGAGCTCTTTATACAGATAAAACTATCATAACTCAAAGCCTCGGTATGATGGAGGGTTGCACACAATGCCTTTGTTCCTTCCAGCTCTGACCCTTCTAAGGTCCTATAACGTGGACGAGCGCACTTGAAATGTTAAACTGAAGATAAAACGCCAGTGCTGACGCTGTCCCTTGCCAGCACTTACTCTGTGTGCCAGGCACTGTGTGAGGTGCTTTATATGCAGCGTCCCATTAACTTCACCATAACCCTACAAAGCGATTAATTATCATTATTGCTTTTGCACAGATGAAGCAACTGAGGCCTGGAGAGGGAAAGGAATTGTCCAGGGTTGCCATTAGCAGTTGGATTCAGATCCAGGCAGTCTGCTTCCAGAGCCTCAATTCTGAATAATTTGGCTATTTTGCTCCCCCAAAAACAACCACTACCCTTCACTGAGCACTTCTTCTGTACTAGGGATGGGGCCAGGGCTGTACATTTTGTCCTTAAAAAAAAAAAAAAAAAAAAAAAATCTAAGTTGAAGAACAAAGCATCCCAAAACTTAGTGCAACTACAGTTACTTATTTTGCTCATGAACCTGCAATTTGGGCCAGGCTGGGCAGGAACAGCTCACCTCTGTCTCCTCTGGGATGATTCCTGGGGCAGAAAGAGCTGGGGGGCCAGCCGGGCATCTCTGTCTTTCTTCATGAAGGCTCAGGGCCTCTCCGTGCGGTCACCATGGCCTGCTCTGGGTCATCAGATGCGTACAGGGTGGCTGGTGGCTCCATGAGACCAAAGCGGAAGTAGCAGGGCGCCTTCTGACCTTCCTGGGAAGGCCGGGAGCATCATTCCTGCCACATGGGTATGCGTGGCAGTAAGGTCAGTTCAGATTCCAGGGGAGGGGAATTGAACCCCCATATCCCAATGGGAGGACTGTGGCCCTCTTTAATCCACCACACTTATGCTCTTGATTAAGAATCTTTACAACAGTCTTTGAGAGTCATTTATTCACTCCCATTTATGGAACACATACCGTCGGACACTGTTGCAAGCTCTGGGAGATAGCAGTGAGGGGATGTAATTATACCCATTTTACAGATGAGTCGATGGAGACATGAATGATTTAAGTGCCAATGAAAGGGCCAGCTTTCCGGGTAGACTCGCTGATTCTTGACAATAAGCACCTGAGGTAGGTCCTGTGCTTGCCATCCTTGAAGTGGAGGTGCAGGATTCGAACCCTGGTCTGCGGGATTCTGAGGCCAGGCAGTCACTCAGCACACCACGCTGCCCCATCTTAGCATGTTTTACATCTGTGCTTCACTGTGACACCCATGGATGGGCTGCACTGGGCATGGGGCACCACGAGGCGGGGGCCAGCCTGGGCCCTCGGAGGAAAAGCCCGGTTGGCCCTGTTAAAAAGCCAGCCCTGATGAGAGCATGAGGGAGGGAGGAAAAGAGAGAGGGGCAGGAGCAAGGATAATGGCCCAGCCTGAACCGGTCGCCACGGCAACCGCAGGGGCTGTCTGGAGCCAGCAGCCTGCCAGGCCTTGGCCCCACAAAGCCCAGGAGGGAGGCAGAGGGGGCAGCCCAGCGAGGCATAAATCAGGGAGTTCTATGCCCCTGACTCCGGGCAGACGATTTATGGGGCTGCTCAGAGCCCACTGGTTGCACTGGGGAGAGAGGAGAGGATCTCCCTGTTCCCACCGCCCCTGGGGCCCCTGCTTGGTGTGGGTTGGGCAGGAAGAGGCGCCTGAGCCTAAGAGCCCCTCCAGGCCACCCTCAGTGCCGCTGAAGACCCCTGCCCCCACCAGGCCTGCACCGACCCTCTGTGCCCACCACACCAGCGTGCTGCCCCCATGCTGTCAGCAAAGCTTTCCAGAAATAAGCCTTACCCTTAACTGGTTGAGATGCATGCAAATATTTTCTGTCCTGTTCTATCCCTTTTGTAAAATGCTGCTCACAATCTACTGAATGAATGTCATGGCTCACTAATAGTTTATGACCTGCAGTTAGATAAACACAGAGCCAAAGGAAGCCAGAAGGGGAAACTGAGGCTCACACAGCCCTCCACCTCTCACACACACCTGGAACAGACTTTACTTTCATCATCTCTTCCATCCTCCCATTGGCACCTGGGTCTGGCTCCAAGGTCCAGGCTGATTCCAGCATCCAGCCAACAATGGTAGCTGTCCAAGATGGACCCAGCTGCCTTGGAAGGTAAGAGCTGCCCGTCTTAGGAGTCAACTGAGTAAAAGGTGAATGATTACCTTCTGCAGTGCTTCAGGGGATCCCAGCACCCACTGGGGAGGGGGCAGATCTGACGCCGCTGACCTTACACAGGATGGCAGGCAGGCAAATGCTGACCACTGTGCCCATGTGTGTACTGAGCCAAGGATAAGATGAGAGAGAATCTGTATGCCAGCGAGCACCAGCTGGGGAGGACTCAGCGCTCCAGGCTAGCTCAGACAGACAGGGAAGCAAGGATGTCATCAAGAATGTGAGTGTGCCTGGTGGGAGCCTGGCGGAGACCTGAAGGTGGCCTGTGCTTCCCTGGCTGGGGTGCCCCTTCCTGAACTAGTCTACAGTCTCTGCCCTGGAAGGTCTGTTCCTCTCGGTTGCCTTCTCAGCGATGTTCAGGAAGGAAGATCCTGCTGATAAGCTAAGAATGGCCAGTGACAGTAGTTCAGCCCAGCTGAGAGTCCTGGTTCTCCTGATTCATACAGACTTGGGTTCCAGTCCAGGCTCTGCCACTCAGCGGTGCGAGGCCTTGAACAATCTACTTCACTTCCCCAAGCCTGGTACTTGCATCAATAAAACAGGTCATTTCTACCTCAGGGTTATTGATAAGGGAAGCTATCCACAGTGCATTAAGTGGAAAGGGCAAATATGTTCCCAAATTTGTTAAAGACGGAAAACCCAAACCTGCATTTCCGTGTGTGTTGTGTATGGAAAAGTTCGGGAGGAAATGCCCAAATAGGTAGCGAAAAGGGGATGGGCAGGGGGAGAGGTGGATGGTTTTCATTTCACACTCTATACACCCCTCAATTATTGGAAAACGTTTAAACCAATAAGCATGTATTAAATGTGCAACAGAATATTGACATTAAAAATATCTGCTCCTCCTGCCCCATTGTTGTGAAGATGAAAAGAGAGCAGACTCAGCCAGTGCCCGTCCATCCCTCACCTCCCATGTCTACTCCCCTTCCCAGCGTGGTTTTTCAACTGATGAATGAAAGATGTATAATGACATATAAAAATACTATTCCAATTCATTGGACACCTGATGACACTCCTTCACGACAAAGAATGCTTGCTGACTGCTCTGTGGCCATTCGAAGGAACGGATGTGGCATTTCAGGCAGTGACACAGGTGTGAGGAATCCCCCTTTCTCTGCCTGGGAAAATGTAGTCTTTGAATTTCGCACCAGCCTGATGAGGTGGGCGCTGTTGGCATTGCCGTTCTACAGAGAAGATACATAAGGCTCAGAGCCGAAGGCCTTGTCCACGGTCAAAGGGCTTGTGAGCGGTAGGGACACGGGGAGCTCAGGTCCATCCACCTGACCCCTGAGCCCAGAGCCTCTCCAGGGCTTTCCTTGGAGCAGGGGTACATTTGCCACTCGGAATGATCAGTGGGCAGAACTAGGAGCAAAGGCAAGGGATGGAGGAGGAGAAACCGGTTATTGCCGGCCTGCCCTGCGCTAGGTCTGTGCTGAGCCCTTCAGCTCACCTAATCTTCACAGCAGCCCTCCTTCTCCTCAGGGCCTCCACACTGGCTGTTCCCTCTGCCTGGAATGCTATTCCACCAGCTGTCTGAATTTTGGATTTTCTCCACATTCAGGTCTCCTCAGGGAGGCCTGTTCTGAGCACCCAGGTCATCTAGGACCATCGTCATGACCCACATGGACCCCGGCCAACCACCTATCGCTGTGTTCCCCTTGTTCTTTGGGGGCACAGTGCTGCCCACTGGCTTACCAGGTTATCATATGTCTCCCTCTAGGAGTGTCGGTCCTACAAGGGCCAGGCCTGGCCCGTCCCCAGGGAGCTGCATTCCATGTACTTAGAATGGCGCCTCGTGCACACAATAGGCACCCAATAAAGATCTGGTGCCCCACCCACATCCCCTCAGCATCCCTTCCTGTGCGTCAACCCCAAATACTTCCCACTGCCAGCACCTGCAGTTCTCATCTAGGGCTTTTCTGGCCACCTGAGCTGCCCTGTCCACACACTGGTCAGGCCACGGTGTCTGGGGTCAGTGTCCTCAGCAGCATCTTTCAGGCAAGGACACATGGCAGCTGGTGGACAAATGCCCCGCCCCTTGCCCTCGGCTGGGGAACTCTGAGGCAAGGGATCTGCGGTCCCCCTGAGCTCCCCAGGGGACCCAGCCTCAGTTTCCCACTGTGGCAATCTGCTGAACACCCACACTGCCTTTTGATCTATTGCTTTGTTACCTGCTGGATTCGTTTCTTAGGGCTGCCATAACAAAATGCCACAAACTGGGGGCTTAAGGTAACGGAAACGTGTTCTTCACAGTTCAGGAGGCTAAAAGTCTGAAATCAAGATATCGGCAGGGATGGTTCCTTCTGGGAGGCTCAGAGGGACAGTCTGCTCCATGCCTCTCTCCTAGCTTCTGGGGGCTGCTGGGGGCCCTTGGCATTCCGTGGCTTGTGGCAGCGTCACACCCATCTCTGCCTCCATCATCACATGGTGTTCTCCCTGTGTGTGTCCTAGTTCCCTCTGCTTGTGTGTCCATGTGCCCAAATTTCCCTCATCTTCTAAGGACACCAGTCATTGAATTAGGGTCTACCTTAATCTAACATAGCTGCATCTTAACTTGATTATATCTGTAAAGACCCAATTTCCAAATACAGTCACTCACAGGTACCACTAGTTAGGACTGGAACGTCTTTTGTTGGGGGAGGGGACACAGTTCTGTCCACACCTTCCCTGTCCCAGTCTCCTTTTTCTCCATGGTTCTTCCTGGGATCATCTCCCAAATACTTGCACTCAAATCTTTGTCTTGAGCCTGCTTCTGGGAGGAAGCCCATGCTAAGATGAAATAGATTTTTGAGTGAATGAATGATATTTGAACGAAGAGGAAACTCAGAGGAGTGAGAGCGTGTGCTCAGGGACTGATGTTGACACTGGTGAGCATTAGAACTGGGACTTTACCCCAGATCTGCCTGTTTCCACAGCCCCAAGAAGAGAGACTGTGGAGAGCTGTCTATCAATAGCATGGCTGCTTTAAAGGTAGTGAGCTCCCCATCCTTGGAAGGCTGCAAATGTGCCAGCAGGGATCACTGCACAAGCATGAGTGTTGGTTTGGGTGACCTCAAAGGCCCGACTAGCCCTGACATCTGAGTCTGTACATTTTAAAAACATGTGGTAAAAACTCCAGGCCTCAGTGTCGGAGAGCAAAATGACCTTCCCCTGACCTCCCCAGAGCCTCACAGCAAAGCCAAGTTTCTCCAGCATTCGCTTTAATTTGATGTCTCTTCTTCTCGCTTATTAAAGGGACACAAAAGAGAGAAAACCACTTGAATTGTCCCCCAGACGGGCTGGCTATAAATGTCTCCATAAAGGGCCCAGCCTGGGCTCTGCTGCCCAACAATTACAGCTGCCGTGAGACCCGCCCAGACAACCAGCCCCAGGCACCTCTTTGGTCTCCTCCCTGCCCGGGCAGGTCATTGCCAGCAAGAGTCCCTCTTGGGGGACAGGCTATGGACCCCAAGGCTTATCCAGGAACTCAGCTGACTCTTGTCCAAGCATAGGGTCAGCCTGGCTCTGAGGGGCTTGTTCCCCAATTTCCTTCAAGGCTACAGCAAGCCCAGCTGGGAGCACATGGAGGAGGAAGCGTCTGCAGTGAGCTCTCTGGCACACATGCCCTCCTTGCCCCCTGGGTTTCCACATGTGTGCCTCCGGCCTTAGACAAAAGGCAGGGCCAGTCAAGTCCCCTTGTTTCTCCCCATGCATTGTAATAGCTCCCTATTGCCCAGTGAACAAAGCCCCCATCCTCAGTCTGGTTAGAGGAAGAAGGGGAGAGACCTAATACAACAGTGGTTATAAGGTTGGACTCTGGCTCGAATCCCAGCTTCCTACTGTACTAGCTGTGTGACTTCAGGCAAGTTGTTAAACCTCTCTGAGCTTCCGTATCCTCATCCGTTAGGTGGGTTGAGAATATTGGTACCTACTTCATAGGGTTGGTATAGTGGTTAAATTTAGAGTTAACCCATGAGGGCTGGCCGAGTGGCGTGGTGGTTAAGCGCTGGCTTGGGAGGCCAGCGGCCCCGGTTCGGGTCCCACATATGCGGGCCAGTGACATTGCCCTCAAAAAAAAAAAAAGAAAGTAGAGTTAACCCATGAAAAGCCCTTGGCCCAGTGCCTGCCATCTGTAGTATTCAATAAAAACCAAGCTTATTACCTATTGAGTACTCTCTCTGTGGCTGGCACTTTGAGGTTATCTCACTTGGTCTTCATAAGTGCCTCGTGAAGCAGATATTATCATCGTCCCCATTTTGCTAAGGACAGAACTGAGAGTTTGAGCAGTCAAGTGGCTTCCTACAGTCTCACCGACAGTGGTGGAGACAGCATTTGCATCCTGGTTCCTCTGACTCTGGGACCTCAGGTCCTGCAGGGTTGTGGGTAGTCCCTGGATAGAAAAAGAGGGTCTGTGTCTTGCCCCAGGAAATGCCACTGTTTGGTCCCTCTGTTCCTTCCTTCAATCATGTATTCATCTAACATGTACTGAGTCCCCGCTGCAAGCCAGATGCTGCGTCAGGCCCAGGGGACACGAGGCACAGGGTCTATGTCTTCAGGGGACCCACAGCCTACTGTTGCCTGTGGCTTCTCAGGAAACAATGATTTTCAACTGTGGAGTTTTGGAGTACTCCTTCCAGCCCCTCTCAAATGCTTGCTTCTCTTTAGGAAGCCTGTCCCAATGTATTCTCTTCATCGGATAATCAGTTAACATCTCATAATGTCAGCTGTGTGCCAGGCCTGGGGCTGGAAGCCAGGGGATGGGGCAGGTAGATCTTTCTGACCTCTGAGGCAGGAGATGCATGCACTGTACATCCACAGAAAATGCTAATTGGTTTCCTGTCCCTTCTCTTAGAGGCAGGATCCATGGCATGTGTGTCAAAGCCAAAGTGCTTTTCCAATGGCCGAATTTGACCTGCCCCACCCATGACCTCATCTCCTCTCTCACTCTGCTCCAGATACGGCAGAATCCTTGCTATTTTTCAATTCACCAAGCACATTCCCACCTCAGGACCTTTGCACATACCCTTCCTTCTCTCAAATGCCAACACGCCTTGCGTATCTCCTTCAGGTGTCTGCTCAAATGTCACATTATCACTTAGGCCTTCTCTGACCACGGTTTAAAATTGCAGCCCTACCCTCGCCCCACACTCCCTATCTCCTAACCTTGCTTATTTTTCCTTCATAGTACGTATCATCATCTGACATATTAAATATTTAAATTATTTGCTAGCATTTTTCTCCCCACCTACTACTCCCGTCCACCAAGAGCTCAAAAAGGTTAGAAATGTTTCTGTCTGTTTTGTGGACTCAAGTATTCCCAGATCTTACAAGAGTATAATAGAGTATATGAAAGTGTAGTGGGTACTAAAAAAAATGTTTGTTGAGTAAATAAATGAATGTATCTCTGTAGCTCATAAAATGCTTTGTAAGCACTTTGTAAAAATGCTAGGTAGGTAATAAGTGTATGTGGCTGTACAAACCAGCTCTATTGAGCTACTTTGAGCTGTGAGTATTTACAGTGTATGGTTTCATAAGTTTTGACATATGTAGGCACCCATGAAACCAACTCTATAAACAAGACAGTCCGATTCTAATTCCTCCTTCCCCAACAACTCAGGCAACCACTAACCTTCTTCCTGTCACTAAAGATTAAGTTTGCATTTTCTAGAATTTTGTATAAATGGAATCATATCATAGGCACTGCTTTTTCACTCCCTGTAATTATATTGAGATGTATGCATGTTGTCTCCTAGATCCGCGTTTGTACCTTTTTATTACATATATATGGCTGCCTCATAATTTGTTTATCCATTCACCTATTGGCAGACATTTAGTTGTTTCCAGTCTTTGGCTCTTACAGATAAGGCTACTATGAACATTTATGTACGAGTCTTCGTATGGATACAGGGACATATGCTTTCTTTTCTCCTGAGTAAATACCTGAAGAGGAATGACTGGATTATATAGTAGGTGTATGTTAACTTCATAAAACCTGCCAAACAATTTTCCAAAGTGTACTATTTTGCAATCCCACCAGCAGTGTGTGAGAGATCCAGGTGTCCACGTCTGCCCAACACCTGATATGGTCCGTCTTTCAGGTTTTAGCCATCCTACATAGTAAGTGTGTAGCGGTATCTCATTGGGCATTAATTTGCATTTCCTTAATGGCTAATAATATTGAGCAGCTTTTTGCTTGCTCGTCTGCCATTCATATGTCTTCTTTGGTGAAGTAAAATTGTTCAAATCTCTTGCTCATTTAAAAAACTGGGTTGTGCATTCTCTTATTCATGGTTTTGAAAGCTCTTTACATATTCTGGGTTTAAATCCTTTATCAGATACATGATGTGAAAAAAATTCCTCCCAGTCTGTGGCTTGTCTTTTCATTCTCATAACAGTGCTTTTTTGGACACTGGAAGGTTTTTGCTTGTTTTTTTACCGAAGTACAATTTGTCCATTTCTTCTTTTATGGATTGTGCTTTTAGTGTCTCATCTAATTTTTGCCTAACCCAAGGCCACAAAGATTTTCCCCTATGTTCTCTTCTAGGAATTTTATAGCTTTAGATTTTTATACTTAGAACTATGATCTTTTTGAAGTAATTTAAAAATATGATCTGAGGTACAGATGAAAGTCCTTTGCTTTCATCTTTTTTCTTTCTTTTCCTTTCTTCCTTTGTTTGTTTGCATGGAGCTATTCCATTGTTCCAGCACCTTTGATAAAAAAAGACAATTCTTTCTCCACTGAGAAAATCTAGAAATAGACCCAGAAATATGTGTGGGTCTATTTCTAGATTTTTCTTTCCTAATTCACAGATCTATTTATCTTTATGATAATTCCACTGTGTTGATTACTGTAACTTTATAGTAAGTCTTCAAGTCAGGCAGTACAAGTCCTCTCACTTTGTTCTTCCTGAAAATGCTCCGTCAACCTTATGTCATTTGCATTTCCAGGTGAATCTTGGAATTCACTTGTCAATTTTTACACAAAAGCCTGCTGAGAATTTGATGAAGATTATACTGACTGTAGACCAATTTGAGGAGAATCAACATCTTAACAATACTTAGTCTTCTCAACCATGAACTTAGTATATTTCTCCATTTAGTCAGGTTTTCTTAATTTCTCTCAGCAATGTTTTGTAATTTTCAGTGTACAAGTCTTGCACATCATTTTTCAGTATTTTATGTTTTTTGATGCTAGTGTAAATGGTATTTTTTTAATCTCAAATTCTCATTGTTCACTGCTAATATATAAAAATACAATTAATTTTTGTATATTGATCTTGCATCCTGCAATCTTGCTAAACTTAATGATTAATTCTAGCATGCGTTGGATTTTCTACATACAAAATCATGTCATCTGCAACAGTTTTGCTTCTCCCATTCCAATCTGGATGCTTTTTTTAATTTATTTCTTTATCTTCCTTTATTGCACAAGCTAGAATTTCCAGTACAGTGCTGAATAGAAGTGTGACAGCAAGCATCCTCACCTTGTTCCTGATCTTAGGGGGGCAGCATTCAGCTTTTCATCATTAAGTATGATGTTAACTGTAATTTTGTTTTGTCTTGTTTTGTTTTGTTTTGGTAAGTGCCCTTCATCAAGCTGAGGAAGTTCCCCTCTATTCCTACTTTGCTAAGAATTTTTATAAGGACTTGACATTGAATTTTGTCAAATGCCTTTTCTGAATCTATTGGGATGATCATAGAGTTCTTTTTAGTTTTCTAATAAGGTGAATTACATTGATTAAAATTCAATAGTTAGGGCCGGCTGAGTGGCGCAGTGGTTAAGCGCTGCCTTGGGAAGCCAGCGGCCCTGGTTTGGGTCCCACATATGAGGACCAGTGACACTGCCCTCAAAAAAAAAAAAAAAATTCAATACTTAAACCAACTTTGCATTCTTAGGATGAACCCCATTTAGTTATAAAATATTATCCTTTTTATATATTGTTGAATCCAGTTTGATAGAATTTTGTTAAGACCTTTTGCATCTTTGTTCATGAAGAATATTAGTTGCAGTTTTCTTGTCTTGTAATGTCGTTTCCTGGTTTCAGTAGAGTCATGCTAGCCTCATAGCATGAGTAGGGGAGTGTTCCCTCCTGTTCAATTTTCTGAAAGATTTCATGTAGAATTGATATTATTCTTCCTTTAATGTTTGGTAGAATTCACCAGTGAAGGCTGAGGTTTCCTTTGTGGGAAGGTTTCTAACTATACTACAATTTTCAAAATACATCTTCTTATCTATTTCTTTTCCTTTGGTAGCTTGTGTCTTTCAAGAAATTTGTACATTTTTTTTTTAAAGATTTTATTGGGAAATTGGTGGAGGGGAACAGCGTTGGGGAATCGGGGAAGGGGAACAGACAAGTTGCTGTCTTTTTGTTCTTCAGTTTTTTAGTTGCGGAGGATGTTGCTTCACTGTTGGTATCGTCATTGCGCTCTTCCCGGATGAGGCAGATCGGTCGCTGGCCTCTGGATGTCGCTCACCGCGGCTATTGGCAGCTCACTATTGGCTGCCAGCCGCTCACGCTGGCTGCGGGCCACTCACTGCAGCCTATGGCAGCCCACTGCAGCAGGGGCTGCAGCCCACACCATCACTGGGGCTCGCACAGCCCAGCTCCAGGTGGAGCTGTTGTTAGCTGTAGAGGGCAGTGTCACTGGCCCTCATGTGGGATCCGAACCGGGGCCGCTGGCATCCCAAAACCAGCGCTTAACCAATGCGCCACTCGGCCGGCCCAAGAAATTTGTACATTTTATCTAAGTCATAGAATTTATTACCACAAAGTCATTAATAATATTTCTTAACCTTTTAATATCTGTAGAATTTGTAGTGAGGTTACCTCTCTCATCCTTGATATTGGTCATTTGTGTCTTCTCTCTTTCCTGACCAGTATGACTAGACATTTATTAATTGTATTGATCTCAATAGCCAGTCTTTGGTTTTATTAATGTTTCTCTTGCTTTTCTGTTTTCTATTTCATTTATTTCCTCTCTTATTTTTATTATTTCCTTTCTTCTGCTTACTTTGGTTTTATTTAATTTGATCTGCTTTTTCTAGTTTCTTTAGGTGATAGCTGGCAGAGACTTCAGACCTTTCTCCTTTTCTAGTACAGATATTTAGTGCTACAAATTTCTACCTAAGTACCTTTTTAGTAGCATTCCACAAATTTTGTAATGTAGTGGTTTCACTCTCATCCATTTAAAAATATTTTGTAATTTCTCTTTCAATTTCTTCTTTGCTCTTTGGGTTATTTAGAACTATATTATTTAGTTTCCAAATATTGGAGGGATTTTCCAGGCATCTTTCTATATTGATTTCCAATTTAATTCCATTGTGGTCAGCAAGGATGCTTTGTTTATGACTTAAAAACTTTTAAATTTATTGAGACTTGTTTTATGGCCCAGAATATACTCTATCTTGCAGCCATTCCATGTACACTTGAAAAGAATGTTTATTCTGCTGTCTTAAGGGGAATATTCTACCAGTGTCACCTAAGGCAAGTTGGCTGATGATGTCCAATATGTTTATTAATTTTTCTGTTTACTTGTTCTATCCATTATTGAAAGAGGGATATTGAAATCTCTGATTGTAATTGTGGATTTGTCTATTTCTCATTGCAGTTCTATCAGTTTTCGTTGTCTGGATTTTGAAACTCTTTGATTAGGTGTACAAACACGGAAGATTTTATGTCCTTCAAATGCATTGACCCTTATAATTGTGAAATTACCTTCTTTATCCCTGGTCAAATTCTTTGCTTTGAAATCTACTTAGTCTGATGTTAATATAGGCTTTCCAGATTCCTTTTGATTAATGTTACAAGGTATGTATTTTTTTTCCTATAATTTTACTTTTAACCTATTTGTCTTCATATTTAAAGTAGGTTTCTTATAGGCAGCATATAGTTGGGTCTTGCTTTACCTAACAACTCTGCCTTTTAATGGAGGTATTCAGGTCATTTGTATTTAATGTGGTTATTGACATGGTTAGGTTTAAATCTACCATTTTAGTATTTGTTTTCTAATAGTCCCATCTGTTCTTTGTTCTCTTTTCTCCTTTATTCCTGCCTCTTTTTAGACTAATTGATTTCATTTTATCTTCTTTATTTGCTTATTAGCCATAACTCTTTATTTTGTTATTTTCATGGTTGTTTTAGAGTTTATAGTATACATATTTAACTTCTCCTTCCATCTTTACACAATATTATACCACTTCATGAATAGTATAAGAGCCCTAAAATCGTATACTTCCATTTCTCCTCTCTCAGCTTTTGTACTATTGTTTTCATATCTTTTTCATCTATATATGCTATAAATTCTACATTACTTTGTTATTGTTTTTGTTTAGTTATCTTTTAAAGAAATTTAAATAATAAAAAGATCATGTATCTTTATCTTTAAAATAGTTATTTCCAATGCTCTTTATTCCATATTCCGTCTGATATATTTTTTTCTTCTGCCTAATGGATTTTTTTAGAAAACATTTCCTACTGTGTGGATCGGTCGGTAATGAATTATTTTGGCTTTTGTATATCTTTAAAAATATCTTACCTTCGTTTTCAAAAGATGTTTTTTCCCTTGGGATAGAATTCTAGATAAACAGTTTTGTTTATGTTTTGTCTTTTATTACTTTACAGATATTGTTCCACTGTCTTTTCACTTACATTTTCTCCAACAAGAAATCTGCTGTAATCTTTGTCTTTGTTCCTTTGTACATTATGTGTCTGTTTCCCTTGGTTACTTTTAAGATTTTTCTCTACCACTGTTTTTGAGCAACTTGATTATGGTATTTGATTTGGTGTTACCTTCCTCATGTTTCTTAAGCTTGAGGTTTATCAAGATTCTTGGCTCAAATTTGGAAAATGTCAGTCATTATTCTTTCTATTATTTTTCTTTCTAATATTTTGTTTTCTTTTCCTGGTAGCTTTTCTCTCTTCTCCTGTGAGGAATCCATTACTCACATATTAGGCTGCTTGAAGTCGTCCTGCAGATCATTATGGGCTCTTCATTTTTATTTTTGTGACTTGTTTCTCTCTGGTTTCATTTAAAATATTTTTTGTTGATATGTTCAAGTTCACTAATCTTTTTTTCTGTGATGTCTCCTCCGTTAGTCCTATCCAGTACATTTTTCAGCTCAGACATTGTAATTTTAATATCTTGATGTTTGAGTCCCTTTATCTCGTCTGTCACTCAACATGTTCAACCTTTCTTCTAGTTTTTTAAACATATGTGATACAATTTTAATAACTATTTTAATGTCTTTATCTGCTAACTCTAACATCTGTATCAGTTCTGGGTTTCTTTTGATTGATTTTTCTCTTCATTATGGGTTGTATTTTCTTGCTTCTTTGTATGACTGGTAATTTTTGATTAGATGCCAGACATTGTGAATATTGCCTCATTGGGTGCTGGATATTTTTATATTTCTGTTTTTAAAAGCTTCATCTTTGTTCTGGGACACAATTAAATAATTTGGAAACAGTTTTTTATCTTTTTGAGTCTTGCTTTGGAGATTTTTTTTTTTTTCAGAGAGACCAGAGCAGCATTCAGTGCAAGGATAACTATTCCCACTACTGAGGCAAGACCCTTCTGAGTACTCTACCCAGTGCCCTGGGAATGATGAGGATTGTCAGTCTACCAGGTGGGATAGGCCCTGTTCCACACTCTACTGAGTTCTGAGTTCTGTTCCCTCTAATGCTTTGGGGTGGGTCTTCTCTAGTCCTGGGTAATTCCCTCACATGCACATGCTCATGAAACTTAGAGGACCTTGAAAAGCCATAAATTACACACGGAAAGACCACTGCATGTGCACTTGTCATGCAGGGCCTCCATCCTATTTTCCATAGCTGTTCCATCCTGCAAAAATCACAGCAACAAAGGACAAGAACCCACTCTCTAACCCAACATCTGCTCAGTTTTAAGAGCAAATCCAAAGACAATGATGTGAATCGGGACCACTATAGAACAGCCCTGTGTTATCCTTGGTCACTCGCCTCACTCTTATATTTCTCTCTTGTTATTCTATTCATACCATGATCAAACTTAACAGAAAGTCATTGATTAAGATGAGGAGCCCATGTAGCGTAACAAAGATTTGGTTCCTGTCAACCAAAAATGGAATATGAATCTCCCCTGAGATGTCAGGAAAGAAGCAATTTACTTGCCATCCACACCCCAAGCTGAAATTCTTTTTAAACTACACTCTGTACCCCAAACAAAATTATATCAACCTTTTCTTCATTTATCCAGTGTTACACTCTTTATGTACTATATCAGGATTGACAGCACTCAGATCTATTCAATATTTTCATGTGTATAGTGCTTCAAAGCATTGCCACCTTAAACCGTACTAACTTTAATCTTGAAGGAGTCAGCAACCAAAAAGCAAGTTAAGAGTCGCCATCAGAAGAAAGAATGTTTAACATTCAAAGCTTTCCCCTCCCCGTTTCCCCTGTCCTTATTTCTCTTCTCCCTCTACTCTCTCTGCTCTCCTTTCCTCCTCCCTGCCTTTTTCTCCCTGCTTCTCCCACTCCCACCTCAGGTAGGATTCAGACAGACCTGGGCTCAAATCCCAGCTCCACATCTTCTTGTTGGGTAACCTTGGTTAAAGTGATTTTTTAACCTCTCTGAACCTCAGTTTCTTCACACATAAAAACAGGGATAATGCTATTTACCTAAGAGAGTGTCATGAGGTTCAGATGAAATCGTAAGTATGAAACACCTGGTACCTGTATGTGCTTAGTAATGGAAGACATTATTTCTGCATTTGATAAACATTTATTGAACACCCATTCTCTGTATGGCTCTGTGCTAGGTGTTGGTGATACAGAAAGAAAGGTGTTTGATAAGGGAGGCAGGTGAACAAAAAATTACACTGAAGCATAACAAGAGATGTTATACAAATAAAGTTATCAAAGGACAGGGATGCTTCGTGCTGGTGAGCTCTCTATCACTGGAGGGTATGAACGGAGAATGTGGGTACCATTTTGTTGGGATGAGAACATATGTATGGTTTTGCTGCGTGGTGTTTGGGGATGAGGGTTGGGTGGGAGTGGTACCTCTGAAATTCAGGCAGAGTTGGTTCCTCTTCCAGTTCAGTGTGTATGTATGTGGCGGGGGGAGGGACCAGAAGGGAATGGGGGGTGATACATGTGACTGAGCCTGGGCAGTTGGAACTTTGCATCCTAGGATCTTCTGCAGGACTTGAAGATGATGGTCTGGAGCTACTGGCACTATCTTGCCTCCTTGGAATGCCAAGAATGAGACCACCATGGAGGCGGCAGAGCAGAGGGATGTTCAGAGACCAGACCTCAATGATATGGTTGGAACTGCTGGGTCCAGCCATACCTGAAGCTCAGTTCTCCATGGACTTTGAAGTCAACTGAGCCAATAAAATCCCCTTTATTTTTCATCTAGATCAGCTTGGGTGCTTTTTTCTATTTCCTGTAGCCAAAAAAAAAAAAAAAGGCCTATAATTGACATGATGAAGATGCTGAGATGCTCAGTAAATGTTTGATGAGGAGCGGGGAGAAAGGAGGAACAGGATGACCTTTAAGAGCCCTTCCGGCCAGAGCGGCTCTGACTTGGGCATTGAAGGGGCTGAATTGGTGGTTGTTTAAGGGACAGAAGACCAGAACAGCAACGCAGTGCCCCAGCATTCCTCCGACTCCAGTTTCCATTCCGGGGGCACTTCCTGGTGCATTAAATGCGCCCCTGTGTGTGAGTGCCTTCAGGGGGTTTCAAAATAGCCTGAAATATAAACAGACTGGAAACCCACTCCTTCTCTTCCTCTCACTGCCTTTCCTCCCTCCCTGGGGTGGAGGTGGGGGCTGCAGAACCTCTACTTGGAGGATTTCGAAAACATTTCAAATGAGGTCTCCCTCTTTCTGGGTTTGGCAAGCCCACCCTGCCTGGGGGGCTCTCCCTCCTGAGAGCCAGGCCCAGGTGTGTGGGCAGGGAAAAGCAGGCTGTTGTGTTCCACCTTTGTGTCCTTCAGTTCCCAGGACCTGGCCTCCACCAGCCTCCAGTTCCCAAGGAAAGGGGCCTGCAGGGGGACAAGGAGTCAACTGGGAAGAGGCTGGTTCCTGTCACTTTCTTGCTGACTGAGCAGACCCCTTCACAATATAATTCAATGCAACAGTAATTTATTAAGTAACTCCGCTGTGCCAAACCCTGTGCATTACTCCACGTAGACAAAAACAACGAATGGAAAATACTTTCATCAGGGGTTCAGGAGAAATGTGCGCTTGCCATGTAACTGGGGTAGTTTCCAAAAATGGCTCCCAGCCTATCCCATTGGTATTCACCCCCTTGCGTGGTCCCCTCCCCTGAATCTGTGCTGGCTCTGTGACTCGCTTTTGACAAGCACAATACAGTAGAAGTGACACTGTATGATTTCGGAGAATTGATCAGAAAAAGCCTTGCAGCTTCTACCTGTCTCTCTGAACAGGTTTTCCACCTTAGAGCTCAGCTGCCATGCTGTGAGAAGCCCAAGCCACAGGGAGAGGTCCCAGATAGTGTTAGGGGTTGAATTGTGCCCCCCACCAAATTCCTCTGTTGAAGTCCTAACCCCCAGAACCTCAGAATTTCTTTACAGTAAAACCTTGGATTGCAAGTAACTCCGCAAGACAAGCAAACATGTCTACCACATTTTAAGGTGGTAAACAAGCGATGTCTTGCAATATCAGTAGTTTGTTTCCAGAACGAGTTATGCTGGCAAACCAAGATATTATTGTATTTGGAAATAGGGTCATTGCAGGGTAGTTGGTTAAGATGAGGTCCTACTGAAGTAGGGCGAGCCCTGATCCAGTATGATGGGTGCCTTTATAAAAAGGGGAAATTTGGACACAGAGACATGCACACAGGGAGAATGACATGTGAAGATACCGGCAGAGATCATGGAGATGTTCCACAAGCCAAGGAACACCCAGGATGACCAGCAAACCACCAGAAGCCAGGAGAGAGGCCTGGAACTGATCCTCTCTCATGGCTGTCAGAAGGAACCAACGGACACTTTGATCTTGGACTTCTAGCCTCCAGGACAGTGAGACAATAAATTCCTGCTGTTGAAGCCACCTAGTTTGTGGTACTTTGTTATGGAAGCCCCCCACAACTAACACAGGGCTCTTCTTAGACTCCATAACAACCCAGGAGACATCGTCCAGAGTGGCTGGTGGTTTTCCCAGGGCTACACAGCAGAATAGAATCTTCTGCCGTGCAGCCGGAAATTTGGGCACCAGAGAAAAACTATTTGAGGATGATGCCAAGGCCCAAATGGTTCAGACCAAAGTATTCTTTACTACTGTGGAGGCCCTTTCCTTGGTCAGGAGAAAGGCAAGCGCACCCTTAACTCAACGATGCCAGAGTCATTATTTTACAAGGAGTAAGGGCAAGGCGTGGCAGTAGGAGTCTGTGGACTCCTCGTGCAAGACCAGGCTGTGTAGGGTTTGGGGAAGAAAACTCCATGCTTGCCAAATGCAGTTTGGGGCCCTGGATTCGACCCTGGAACACTAAAAGGGCATTAGTGGAAAAACTAGGGTGAAACCTGAATAATCTGCAGTTTACTTAATAATAATAATGTATATTGATGTTAAATGCCTCAGTTTTGAGAAACGTACCATGTCCTGTGTGACATTAATATTAGAGGAAATGGGGTGAAAGGTATGGTATGTAAGATCTGTCTGTCCGATCACTGCAACTTCTCTGTAAATCTAATTATTTTAAATAAAAAATACACTACATGAAAAATCAGCACTTGCAATGGTGAGGTCAAAGGGAAGTGGGCCGAATCCCTCGCTGATGAAGAGGTCCTATCAAAACCAATGCACTCTTACCTCCCACTTCCAAGCGATCAGGGATCCTCCCAGTCTACACCCAGAGCTCAATCAATGTCTGCTGACCCCTGACAGGGCAGAGTCTGCAGTGCAGAAGAAAGGATTTGGTGCTAGGGTGCCAATATCATGTAGGGGAGGGTGGAATGTGGTGGGTGGGATGAGGTTAGAGAGGGGGCTGTGAGGGAGGGCTAATTCGGTTTGGAGAAATGGAGGGAGTTGGGGAGATGGGGGAATGCCACATAAAGCCCCCCTGAAGGCCTGACCTCAGTGGCCTTGCCCCCTCCCCACTCCCTGTGCCGTGAAGGCCAAGCCACTGCTTATCCACCACTCTGGGGTAAGGCTCAAACATTCAGGAAAACTGCTGCTGCTTAAAATCCTCATTACTCATTATTGTTAATGAAACTACCTTGCTGTGTCTCCATGCTGCCACACCAGCTGTTTTAAAGAAGTTCTAATTCTGCCAGCCCACAATGGCTTTGCCCTAATGCACCTTCAGAAGCTGTATTCATTATCAGTTGCTGCATAACAATATTGCCACAAGTTTAGCGCCCTTAAAACAACACTCAGGGCCGGCCCGAGTGGCTCAGCTGGTTAAGCGTTAGCTTAAGAGTGCGAGCTCTGAGCAACAGGGCCGCCGGTTCCATTCCCACATGGGCCAGTGACGCTGAGCCCGAGCTGAGCTGCCTCTGAGCTGCCAACAGGCAGGATGGCTCAGCTGGTATAACAACAAGATTGCCTGTTCAATGGTGGGCTATGCCCACTGCAACTAAGACTGAACTTGGCACCTTGAGCTGAGCTGCCACCCGGATGGCTCAGTGGATAGAGCGTGTGCTCTTAACAACAAGGCTGCTGGGTTTGACTCCCGCATCGGATGGTGGCTACGCCCACCTGCAACTAAGATTGAACACAGCACCTTGAGCTTAGGGGCCATGAGCTGCCGACAGGAAGCCAGATGGCAACTGGCGCCCTCCACAACGAAGACTGAAGAACAACAACTTCGCTGGCCCCCCTCCCCAATTCCCCAACACTGTTCCCCTGCCCCAATCCCCCTATTAAAAAAAAAAAATCACAAAAAAAAACCCCACACAGTTATTCCCTCACAGTTTTGGTGTGTCAGGAGTCAGGGGGCACAGCTTAGCTGGATCCTCTGCAAGGCTGTAAGCAAGGGTTGGCTCATTTGAAGGATTCATGGGCAAAAGACCCACTTCCAGTTCACGTGATGGTTGGCAATATTCAGTTCCTCCCAGGCTGTCTTGCTGGTGTGGAGACCACCCTCAGTTCCTGGCCTCATGGGCCTCTCCTTGGATAGCTTACAACACAGCAGTTTGCTTCTTCTTCCAGGCTAGTAAGGGAGAGAGTCTAGCAAGAAAGAAGTTATAATCTTATATAAAGTGATCATGGAGGTGACCTTCGATTACCTGTGCTGGATGTACTCTCGTGGTTAGAAACAAGTCACATTTGAAGGGAAGGGATTACACAGCATGACAGCAGGAGGCAAGGGTCACTGGGGCCATCTCAGCGTCTCCCCACCCAGAAGTGTTTAATCAAGGTCATGGCAAGTTGCGAGTGTACAGCTGCCTGGTACCATGGTGTCAAAGGAAGCTGAAGCAATAATGAGGTGGTCAGAGACACAAAAAATAATAGCTATCATTTATTAAGCATTTACTACATGCCAGGCACTGTCCTAGTGCTTCATAAATATTTGCTCATTTAATTGTTATAACAACCTTTTGAGAAAGGGTTTCTGAGTACCTATTTAGAGAAGAAGCCCAATGAGACTCAGAGAGATCAAGTGACTTGCCCAGGGCCACAGAGCAGAGTGGCGGCAGAGCTGGGATTCAAACTCAGCCTGCCTCACATCAGAGTCCTGGCTCCAAACCCTTGTGGGGCCTTGTCTGTGTCAGCCAGATGAAAAAAGATTTGAATCAATGACTGCTGAATCTGGACATTTCTCTAAAAATAAAAATAAAGGTCAGTCCCTGTCACATGAGGAAAAGATGAAAGAATTGTGTATGTTTGATTAGAGAAGAAAAGGAAAAAGAGTCATGGTCACTGACTTCAGACCTCAGAGGGCTTGCTCGGGGAGAACAGACACTTTTTCTGGATGGCTCAAAGGCAGAAATGAGGGGGCAGAAAACTCTGGAGGGCGGAGGGAGACCTAAGCTGGAACCCCACCCCAGGCCAGTGTCTTTGCCCTGTATGTGGAAGGGAAGACTCATGAGCTTGTCTTTGCAGCTGAGCAAATATTTCTGCTTCCCCTATCCAGGCTGGGGTCGGCCTCTTCTCTCGCTGGCTCTGCAGGCCTTCGGAGCAATGGCCTTGAGCTGTGGGGTAGGGGTCAGTGTGGCCACCCTCACCAGATGGGACCAGTGAAGACTGCTGCGCCCAGGTCAGAGGGCACTGCGGATGTTCTGTCTCCCTCTTCTGGGCCTCATCACCCGGATGACTGCATGGGCTCCAGAGACTCGCCTCCTGCCCATTCTCCATGTGGCAGCTAAGCTGTCTTTCTAAGACTTAAAGCTGACCGGGTCACTCCTTGGCTCAAATCCTTCCTTGGCTCCCCACTGCCCTGAGGCTCAAGGCTCCACATGCTGAGGCCCTGCCCTCCTTTCAGGGCTTGCTTCCAGCTGCTGTGCCACCAGGTCCCGTCTCACCTGTCAGGGTTGACGAACAATATGCTCATCCCAACCCACCAGGTAATTCTAAGCCTCCGTACTCACTCTGCCTGAACTGCCCTTCCACCTAGAGCACTCCTATGCATCCTTCAAGAACCTACTCAAGCACTACCTCCTCTGAGAAGCCTTCCCTCAGGTGGCATTGCTTCTCCTCCCCTGTGCCACACTGAACCCAGGCCTAATCGAAGCAGACATCTATTGAGTTCTCACCCCGTGCTAGGCCCTGTGCTCAAGGAAGTGCATGCATGAGCTCTCTAAGTCCTCCTCACTCTCACCTGCTTTAATCATTTTATTTTCCAAACCAAGAAACAGACACAGAGAGATTAAGTGCTTTCTTCTAGGACACAAAGCTAGTAAGTAGCAAAACCAGAGCAGGAACCATCTCTGACTCCAAAATCAGTTCTCTGTGTTGTTTACTTGTATATGTGGTTTAACAAAGTAATCATACAAGTGATAACAAATGTTTTAATAGCAAAGACTGAAGAAAGAAAAGAAACGGACTCTCCCCTTCCCGTCCCAGCTGCATCACCCAAACTTTTTTTTTTTTTTTTGAGGGCAGTGTTACTGGCCCTCATATGTGGGACCGAACCGGGGCCATTGGCTTCCTAAACCAGCGCTTATCCACCGCACCACTCGGCCAGCCCCATCCAAACTTTTTTGAAGTTTTGAGAACATCAATATTTGATGGTTAAGAGCAGGCCTTTGGGGGCCGGCCGAGTGGCGCATTGGTTAAGAGCTGGCTTGGGATGCCAGCAGCCCCGGTTCGGATCCCACATGAGGGCCAGTGACACTGCCCTCTGCAGCTAACAACAGTTCCACCTGGAGCTGGGCTGTGAGCCCCGGCGATGGTGTAAGCTGCAGCCCCTGCTGCAGTGGGCTGCCATAGGCTACAGTGAGTGGCCGGCAGCCAGCGTAAGCTGCTGGCAGCCAGCGTGAGCTGCCAATAGCTGCGGTGAGCGACATCCAGAGGCCGGCGACTGATCTGCCTCAGACGGGAAGAGCACAATGATGACACCAACATTGGCCAGTGAAGCAACATCCTCCGCAACTAGACTGAAGAACAAAAGGACAGTTACTTGTCTGTTCCTCTTCCCCGATTCCCCAACGCTGTTCCCCTCCCCCAATTCCCCAATAAAATCTTTAAAAAAAAAGCAGGCCTTTGGGAGTCAGACACCCCAGGGTCCACATGCAGTCTCCACTTACCAGCTGTGTGCCTTGAGCCAGTGAATTAACATCCCTGTGCCTCAGTCTCCTCACCCATAGAATGGGGATGATAATAATAGCATCTACCATGTAAGCCTGCTGTAAGGATTCCGTGAATTGATGCACACTTAGAACCACACGTGGTACATGCTGAACCCTCAGTAGAATTGACTCTCATTATTTCCTGCTTTAGTTCTTCTGGCCGTTTCCTCCATATCATGTGTAACACACTCCTACTTATTCATGTGTCAACTTAGTCAGAATCTCTGGACTCATTGTTAGAAGCAAGAATTTCTCTTACATGTCCCTGTCTTCTCCCCGAGCTTCATGATATTTGACAGCTACATAATTTTCTTTCTTCTATCAGTGCTTACATTTTCCACTCCGCGTCACTGTCCTTGGCAGGGACATGTTTCCACATCAGATCGTCCACTCGACTTGACTCCTTGAGGCTGGAAACCTAAGTGAGGACCTAGGTGGGGCACGTTTGTGTCCCCTAGGCACAGAACGTGGCAGGTGCCAAGGGGTCAGCTGTGTTTCCTGAATGCATCAGTATTTCAGATGAGGGAATGGAAGCCCAGCAAGGGAAAGCGCCTGGAACAGGATCCTCAGGCTTCAGACTTTCCCACTCATTTCATGGAACAAATTAGGCTGTGGCCTCCTGATTGTCCTAAAGTCTCAGTTATGTCAGTATAAATGGCTCAGCCTGAGTGGACACCGGCAGGAACAGTCCTAACCCACCACTAGGACGCCCCTGGCCACAATTTCTGGCCAAAGAGTGGGAAAAGGGGAGTTTTGAGAAAAACAGGGGCTGGGTTGCTGGGAGCTGGCACCCCAAATCTCCCTCCCCGAGACCAAGTGGGGAGGAGGCGGGCTTCCCCTGGCAGGGGCCAGTGATAGCCTCTTTCTCCCCTCTAAGGTTCGGGGGAGGGGCCCAGGCTTAACAAGGCCCCAACCTGCCCAAACCCCTGCGCTGAAGGGCTGTCTTCCAAGGAAGATCAGAGCCTTGCTGTCCGGGAGTTCAGCCCCCGAGCAGGAGAGCTGCCACATGCTTCTACACACCGGCCACATGGCCAGGCACCCTGAAATGGCCCAGGATGAGAACATCAGCAACTCCTCACACAACCCAGAGTGGATTTTTGAGAGCTGGAAAGTTCCACGGAGGAGAACTCTGCTGGAGGAAGACATTAGAGCCAGGCACATGTAGGGCATCATGCCCGAGCATGTGGGGCAGATATTTTCCACCATTTCATAAGTAACAAAAAGAGCCCTGTTGTCCCCTATGGAATATTCCATTGAAACTCAACATGCAAAGTAGGTAGTAACAGCAGCTAATGTGTGGTGAAGGCTCACCATAGGCCAGTGCTTTTCTGAGCATTTTGCAGCAAACATTCCTTCAGTCCTCACAGCAACTCTCTGCAGTATATCGTTCTTACTTTACAGATGGGGAAGCTGAGGCAGAGGGTATAAAGGACTTTTTCAAGGTCATACAGCTCACAGGTGGTAGATATAGGACTCAAACCCAGGCAGTGCTGTACCAGAGCCCATGCTTCTTAAATATTATGCTAAATAAAGCCACTCAGGTTACAATAGGCCTGCTAGCAGGGAGGGGAGGTGAACTCTTGCACTCAACTGCCTCCTCAACCACTCCCAAATCCCAATCACCCTTGAGGCACCTCTGCAGAACTTCACAGCTCTAAGGGATGAAGTTCAAAAACCATGTTGTCAGACAATTTTGTGGTATCTCAAAGTCTTGGCTGTACCTTGCTGTTCTCAGATGAATCCTGTGAGCTGGTTGATCCTACCCAGGTCACTTAATATCCCCAGGGCTCAGACTTGAGACAACTCTGGGTACCAGGAAACAGGGTGATGCCAGGGGAGGAGCCCAGGCTTGGGGGACAGGGAAGTTTGAGGGGCAATCCCACCACTGCCCAGAGTCAGCCAGGCTCTGGCTGATCGGCTCTGGCTGACAGAAGCAGCGGGGAAAACTAGAAGGAAGACGGGGCCCCCTGAACGGACAGCAAGCTGGAGAAGCGAGCTCAAGAGTGGCAGGTGCCACAAGGTTCAGGAAACCTGGGAATGAGGGAGCAGGGGCTCCACCTGTAATGTGTGTCTCTGTGTCCCAGGCCCCCAGCCCAGTGCCTCACCTAGATTGGCGCTCCCAGGATAATCACTGGATGAATAAATAATGAGCATCTGGTAGCAGAAAAAGGCTGATCAGCACATTGCTACAACTGTGATACAAAAAAAGGAAGTCCCCAACTTACTCAAGACTCAAAGACTCAGCAGAGCACAATCAACTGGGGTGGGGAGGACGGTAGTGGATCCCTCTAGTCTGTGGAGGGAGGGGAACACCTAGAATTAGCCCCCACTGCCACCATCACTGTCAAGATGACACAAAGGGCAGAGGACATTCACCCCCGTGGAATCCAGAGGTTGGACTCTGGCAGCCAACCCAACAAATATCTGCTATAGCTGCCTCATAATCTTGACCGTGACAATCATACCGACACTGGCACTATTCATTGAACATAAATCTATCCCACGCATATCCTAACCACCTCCTGTGCATTCTCCTAGTAAATCTTCATAACAGTTTAGGGGCATGACCCCCATTTTACAGATGAGGAAACTGAGTCTCCAAGGGACAAAGTATCTTGGCTAAGGTCACATAGCCAGTGGGTGGTGGTAACAGAATCGAGGTCTGTTGGACTCCGGAGGCCAGACTCCTAGCTATAATACCACGACAAATGGCTTTCTCCCTCACCATGGGGCAGCGTGGCCTTCAAATGATTCAGGCTCTCTGGTCCTCAGTTTTCTTATCCGTAAAGCATGGATAGTAACTCTGTCTCCACGGGAAGGTGGGGAGCTGTTGAGGGAACAGTCCAGCACAATGTAGGCTGATGGTTACAAGAGCCAAGCTGAGCAGCCACACTGTCGCAGCTCTCGGCCCCCGACATGATGCCCCGAGCACTTAGCATGCACTCAGTGCCTTCCCTGCCAGTGCCTGGGATTTCTCGCTCAGCTGGAAGGGCTTCGGCAAGCCCTTAGGCCCATCCTGGGCCTCAGTTTCCTCATCTGTCAAAGGAGGGGTTGGTGGAGGCAATCTCCAAGGGCACCAAGTGCTGACATCGATTTTCAGCAGTAAAATACCCAAAGTGCTCATCTCCAGAGAGCATTCCACGCTGGCTTCACGATGTCCTCAGAACTGGCCAAACGAATGCTGTAAATTTCCTCTCCTCCGAGGACCCCTCTCCTTCCACACCCTCCTTCTCGAAGGCTCACACTTTCTCTGCTTTCAGAGCGATGTTTTTCAAGCATCCTGTGTGGGGGCTCAGGCGACAGCAGTGTGCAGAAGCCCAACTCCAGTGGTAATCCCGGGTGGAAAGCAAGCGGGAAGAAACGTGCAGGATGGAGGCGCCAAGGAGGAGGCCTCAGCCCTGATTTTCCAGCAACAAGCGTGGGGTGGAGGCCAAGGACGGGACCTTGGGGTTGTCCAGCAGGTCCTCTGAGAGAGCCTCACTGGGTCTATTCATAGTCCAAGGTCTTCACCGGAACCTGGCAGGCGGGGGAAGGCTCCAGACGCGATCTTGCTTGTTTATGGCACAAACACAGGCTGAGCTGTTAACTCTGCTCTTCCTCCCACCCCCTCACTTAGCCTCAGACCAAATGCCATCTGTCCTGGAGACTGGATGGGTGTCCAAGACCCAGAATGTGGCCTGTGAGTTGCGTGCAGTAAAGTGGGCACTGGATTGAAAGTGGAGGATACAACCGTGGGATTTGGCAAGACGCTGAACAGGGCAGCTGTGTGTGGTTGTTGTTTGTGCACTGAACAAGGACAATGAGGTGACTCCATCTGCTTATCAAGCCATGATAACTCAGAGTGGCACATTTTTCAAATATACACCAAGGTGCTCTAGGGGCTAACAGAGGTCCCGACCCTGAACCTGAGTTTCTGCCTTCCTAATGACCTGCCCACTTTCTTCAACAGGGATATGGTGAGGACATAGTTATAAAACCTATATGAATGCACCTAATAATCA
The DNA here is from genome assembly GCA_033961575.1 of Aselliscus stoliczkanus. NCBI lineage: Eukaryota > Metazoa > Chordata > Mammalia > Chiroptera > Hipposideridae > Aselliscus > Aselliscus stoliczkanus. The sequence continues at coordinate 167,656,289 of CM066730.1, forward strand.
TTTGTAATGAACTATCATTATTTATTTATGCAAAACCTTTATCCAAAGGTTTAAAGGCAGATTACAAAATTGCATATGCTTAAATAAAAAAAATAAATACACACAATGTTATACATTGAATGAACGAGTTCAAGGCAAATATGAGGTATCTGCACTATACTTTCATTCCTGTGCCCTAGGGCAGACATCACTAATTGATACAATCCATGATACACATTGTCCACGTTCTGAAAGTCAGGTTCCGCCTTGGTGCAAAGCAAATGAGGAAATTGGTTTACGGTTGTACCTGCTACACAGTAGGTGCTCAACAAATGGTAGTTATTATAATCGGAGCTGGTGGAGGCAGGACAGGGGCAGTAAGCTGGATCAGAAAGTCCTGCACTGTTGTGTGTCACAGTTTTAGCCCTGAACTTCATGGGGGCAAAACAAAGAAGTAAACACTCAGGCATGCACGTGTGTGCAGGTGCACACATGCACACACCAGTGTCCATGATATAATATTATACCATTTTCTCAGACCTCACACAAATTGCCTACACTCAGTTCTGAGTGAATTTTTTCTGTGATTCCTTAGTGGGGTCATGTGATGACTTCGACAGCATCCCCAACAGCAGCCTAGAATAAGCACATTAGCGGATTTTGATTGGTGACTCCACATAGAGGAAGGCCAGGGTATGACAGCCAAGCACGGCTCAGTGAAAGCACACACAAGCCCTCTACCCACCCACACCCAGCTCATGGAAAGACTGTGGAGAATAACAGGAACCAAACCTCCTCCTCACTTTCTGGTATTGGGGACTAGACCTTCAAATGGCCCCTGAGCCCTTCTCTAGATGAGGAGTCCTCTGAGAGACATGGAGGAGCCCCAGGTCCTGACCTCCAAGCCCAGGAGTGTTTCTCCTCCCCCACTGCCTTCCCAGAGGTTGCCGACAACTCAGCAGGATTTCCTGGTGCAGCTTGACCCATCAGCAGGCTGGGGAGTCGCCACCAAGTCCCAAGGCCCAGGCCCCCAAGCAATATCCACCTAGAGTCCCACCACTAAAGGGCAAGGCTTTGGGCTAGGCTGCCCCCAAGGAACCCCTTTGCAAATGCAAGTACCCATGGGAACACGGATGCAGAATGTGTTCCTAGGGCGTGGTGGGGGTGGAGAGGTAACATCTGAGCAGACTTTCAAGGATGGGCCACTTCTTCTCCGTAGCTTGTTGGGACAGAGAAAGCATGAGTTTGGGGATCAGAAAAACCTCAGTTCAAATGCCCACCCTGCTGCTTGCTAGCTGTTTCCTTGGGAAAATTATCTCACCTCCTCTGAGCCTGATGTAAAGTCAGATTAATAGCTGATCCCCTCACAGGGTTGTTCTGAGGACTGAGTGAGATTAGTACTTCTCAAAGTTGGTGGTTTATCATTCACACTACTGTCATTACCAAAGATAAACTGATTCACGGGTGGTGGCCAGAGTGCTGGCCCGGAGTCAGACAGATCTTTTAATCCTGGCTCTGATATGACTGGTCGAGTAACTTTCTGAGCCTCAGTTTCCCCATCTGTTAGATGGGAGGGAGGACTCTTTCAAAGGCCAGCAGCCTGTGAGGGTGCAGTCCCAGTTTGGCCCCACAGAAGCCGGGAAGCCCAGGGGAACCTGTACCGCGTCTGGAGGGAGGCAGGCCCAAGAGGATCTGAGGCTGCCTAGCTCCCAGCAGCTTCCAGGCCTGGGCCCGGGAATGTGTAGGAGGGAGGTCTGGGGAGGGGGCCTGGAGCTAGGAGGAACAGCCCTGGCAGGCGGGCAGCGGAGGTGACCCAGGAGGGAGGGAGAGCTTGGCTCTGAGCTCATCACTCAGCGAGCTGTCTCCCCCAGGCCCGGAACCCCAGCGGCCTGTCCTCCCCACTTCCTGCGTGCTGGGTCAATATTGTGATTCCCACCATGCCGCCTGCCTGGGACGGCCTGGCCCTGTGCCGCCCAGGGTCATGGGGCTGGGGGGAGACAGGGGTATGGAGAGGTCACTTGCTGCCTGGAAGATGACTCAGGACCTGAAGGCTGCAGGCAGTGCGGCCGAGAGCCAGGAGCCCCAGAGCAACCTCACCTCCACCATCCCCACCCAGTCCACAAAGAAAGGGCCGCCCTCCCAGGAACCCCAACATGTCAGAACTGGACTGGTGCCTTATCAAGGCCTATGCACTCCACCCATCTAAATGGAGGAATCGACTGAAGCCCGAAGAGGGGAGGGGTTTGCCCAAGGTCACAGGTGAGTTTCTGGCGGAAGGAAGACCTAAAATCCATCTCCTGACTTCAAATCCAGACCAAACCCCCATCTCTTATCCTCCCTGCCCCAGTTGTCTACTTACTGTCCTTTTCATCAGCATTCAAGACTGACCTTGGCCAAGGACCATTGGTGTGTGGCTTCTCCAGTGAGAGGCTATTAAGAGGATGCTGTTCGGGACACCCACACACTGGTAGTTATGGAGACAGTGGTTAGAAGGACCAGCTCTGAGAACAGGGGGTCTGTGTCTCCATTTCCACCTAGCGAGCTCATCACATCAAGACTCGATGCAGACTGAACCTGCTCCTGGAGCCCTCTCTGCCCCTGGCACTCACTTGGCACCTGCTAAGTGAGGGAAGGAACAGATGAATGAATGGGTTCATGTCCTGTCTTCACATCACATGAACTCCATGGGAGCAGAAACTCTACTCCTCCCAGCACCACTTCTCCTGGAACCTCTTCCCCTAGCTACCTCCTACTGTTTCTTTAGGTCTCCACTTAGCTGTTACTTCCTCCAGGAAGCCCACCCTGACCACCTTGCCAAAGCTACATTAGCTGGCCCTGCTCTGAGTGCCTTATATTCCCCTGTCAATGCTCTTCTCCCAGGGAAATGGAATGGCTTGTTTAGTGTTCTTCTCCTCTAGGCTGAAGTAGGACTTGAGTCTCCATCTGTGAGTGAGACAAGAGGTGCTTGTTTCATCATTGTGTCTCTAGCTCAGGACCTGGTGCATGATGAATGCATGCATGAATGAATGAATGAATGAATTCCTCAGGCACTCTGGCCCATACTAAGGATTCAGTAAATGTTAGTGGGTGGCGATGGTGGCCGTGGTATTGGTGACTGAGGGACAGCTCTTCCTCTTTTCTTGCTCTTTTCTGTCTAGCATCCTCCATATTCCATCCTTTGTCTAATATCAGCCACCCCATCTCCTTTGGGAAATTGCTGTTCTTTCCCCATATGACCCTGTCAATCACTAAACCTCAGTGCCCTCCCCACATGACCCAGACTTGGGATTATACCCATTTCCCTGGCATCAACGACTGGTCCAAAAGTGGGCATATGACCCAAACAAGGCCGAATTCCTCCCTTGGGACTGACATGGATTCCAGGAGAGGACAGCCGAGTTTTAGACTGGGGTTGCCAAACTGGACTGATAATGGCCAAGATCCTTACCCCGTAGCAGAGAGAGAATGAGGCCGACCCCAAAGGGAAGGAGAGACAAACAGAGGTAAGTGATGGAGAGAGAACCCCGGTGACCCTGAGCCCTGCTCCTGCCCCAACGCCCTTCTCAAGCCACTTTCAGGCTATCAAGTTCCCTCATGTTGCTCAAGCTGACATGATGTGGGCTTCTCTCATTTGTAACAGAAGGAATTCCGAATAACATTGAACCAAGGAGAAAACAGCGAGAGGAACAGAGTAAGTTCAAATAGAGACACAGACATTAAATAGTGATTGAGTTGCAGGCTCAGTGGGATGAAGGACGCTCCAGCCGAGGGCAGAGCAGAGACCCTCCAGCCCACTGTGGGCCGGGCCGAAGGACAGGGCTTCGCAGCAGGAGGAAGGATGCAGGGCGTCCTTTCACTGCTAATGACAGAAACCCAACTCAAACCAGCTTATTTTGCAGGACGCGGAATTCATTAGTTCACATGACTTAGATATCCATGGGGCTCCTAGATCCATGGCTGGATCCAGGTACTCAACTGTTGTTGTTGGGAATCAAAAAACCTGGAATTTAATCTGATTGGCCTTGTTTCAGTCTCATGCCCATCCCCAAACCAATCAAGACGAGGGGAACACGGTGCTCTCATTGGCCAGGCCTGTGCCACAGGTCCACACTTGCAGCAAGCCCCACCCAAACCGCTGACCTGAAAGTGGGGGCAGGGAGGTTCTCAAGGGTGTTGCTATGGGAATGGGGAGTGTATGCTAGGCAGGCAGAATTAAAGATGTCTCCAATTCTTGGGAAGAGGTCTTTGGCTGGAAGCTGCTCCCCACAGGAATGAAGGCCTGAGGGAGAGAGGAGCTCTTTAGGGGAAAGATATCATTCCCCTTGGCTGGGCTGATCTTGGGAGGAAAGAGGATGTCCCCGCCTCATACCCTCCCACCCCTGCCCCTGAAGGCAAGAGGATGGATGGGGGGACCTCTCTGTTACTCCCAGCCCTGGAAGTCTCCGGTTTGCAGCCGTGACGCCAATTGTCTGCAGCCAGACACATTCCTGGACTTGACTGAGAGGGCGGAGATGAGATTCAAGCCTCTAGAAGCACCTCTGATTCCCACATCTGCAGGCTCCAAACATGTGAGTGGGCCAATCCTGTGGATGCTCAGAGAAACTCGCAGCCTTCTCTGCCCAGCCCACCCGAGTTTGGCAGTTTGTGGGAGAGAAAGCCAATGGCTTCTGGGGTGTCAGGAGAAGGCAACGTCCCAGGGCCATGGCTCTGGGTGGTCTCCAAGCCCCCCTTAAGAGGAGGCTGCAGATGGGAGCTCAGAAACCTCTGCCTTATGCTTGGAGCAAGACAGGAAAATGCTCTCCTGGCACTTCAAGGCTGCCAGTGTCCCCTGTGCTTTACAGTGACAGCCCTGCCTCGCCCGCACATAACAAAGGACCTCCAGTCTGGCTTCCCCCAGCAGAAACCTCCCCAGAACTCCCTGCTTCCACTCTTTAAAACCCAGAATAAACCTACCATCAAGGGAGCGGCACACCTCTTCATGAGAGGCACAATGCTTCTCGGAGACTCAGTTTCCCCCGCTGTATGATGGAGGAGAACCTTCCCTGCCAGCCCTTTGGGATGCTGAGATGGTCAAATAGACTGGGGCTGTGACCAGGCTTTGGAAATGATAAAGCCTCTAACTGGGGTGCAGTATACTGATCCCCCACATGGACACCTGGGGGAGGCGGTTGGAATCCCCAGTGTGCATTCTCTCTTGGAGATGGGGTTTGGGGACAGGTGTGAGTCCTGTCTGATTTGGAGGCAGGAAGATGGACAAAATGATGTCTTGAAATCCTTTTAAGCCTTGAGTTGACTGGCCCAACCTGGAGATGACATGACCAGACTTTAAATCCCCACTGGACTGGTCCCCCAGTCCTTTTGTTGAAAATTTGTGCAGGGGGAGCCAAATGTGACACGCGACACTTCCTCTTGCCTTCCCATCCAACCCTGGTCCTGTTGACGCTCCTTCGCTATCCTTCTTGGATACACTCACTTCTCACCACATCCACAACTACTGGCCTGGTCCAAGCTACGCTCTCTCTCCTGGAGGACTGTCCAGCCTCCTCACTGGCCTGCGTGCATCCATTCCTGCAGTCCTAGCTTTCTTTCTCCACACAGCAGCCAAGGGATTAAACAAAACAAACAAACAAGCCATATATATATATAATGGGATGCCCAAAAAATGTATACACATTTTAAGAAAATGTTAACACTTTGGTCAACATTGCTCAAGCAGTAGTTCACCATAATCAGAAGTGCCTGGGTGCTGATGGTAACCACTTTGAGCACCTCTTGCCTCTTGTAATTGCAGAAGCCCAACATGACTTGTATTCAACTTTTGTTATCAATATATATTAATATAGTTTTTTCCTTTCTTAAAATGTATATACATTTTTTGTAACCCTGTGTGTGTGTGTGTGTGTGTGTGTGTGTGTGTGTGTGTGTGTATTGGTCCCTTCCAATGGCTTCCATTACTCTTAGAAATATATCCAAACTGTTGACCAAGGAGAAAAGATAATCTGATGTTTCTTTTTTTTTTTTTCTTTCAAATTGTGGTAAAATACACATAACATAAAATTTACCAGCTTGGCTATTTTTAAGTGTGTAGCTCAGTTGTGTAAATTACATTCAGGTTGTTATGCATCTAACCGTCAGAACTTTTTCATCTTCTGCAGCTGAAACTCTGTACTCATTAGGTGACACCTCCTTGTGTCCCCCTCCCCCAGTCTCTGGCAACCACCTTTCTACTGTCTCTGTGAATCCAACCGCTCAAGGTACCGCATATGGAATCCTACAGTATTTTTTTTTAAAGATTTTATTGGGGAATTGGGGGAGGGGAACAGCATTGGGGAACCAGGGAAGGGGAACAGACAAGTTGCTGTCCTTTTGTTCTTCAGTCTAGTTGTGGAGGACATTGCTTTATTTGCCCATGTTGGTATCATCATTGTGCTCTTCTCAGGTGAGGCCTCTGGACGGCCGCTCACCGCAGCTATTGGCAGCTCACGCTGGCTGCCAGCCACTCACTGTAGCCTATGGCAGCCCACCGCAGCAGGGGCTGCAGCCTACACTGTCACCGGGGCTCGCACAGCCCAGCTCCAGGTGGAGCTGTTGTTAGCTGTAGAGGGCAGTGATACTGGCCCTCATATGTGGGATCCGAACTGGGGCCGCTGGCATCCCAAGCCAGCTCTAAACCAATGCGCCACTCGGCCGGCCCTACAGTATTTTTTTTTTAAACTGGTTTATTTCACGTAGCATAATGTCGTCAAGGGTCATCCATGTTGCAGCCTGTGTCAGAATTTCCTGCCTTTTTAAGGCTGAATAACATCCCATTGCATGGACACACCACATTTTGCTTATCCATTCATCCAATGATAGACAATTGGGTTGCTTCTACCTTTTGGCTATTGTGAATAATGGTGCTATGAACATGAATGTACAAACATCTCTTCAAGACTTTGCTTTCAATTCTTTTGGATATATAACAGAAGTGGAATTGCTGGATCATATGGTAATTCTATTTTTAATCCTTTGAGGAACCACCATACTATTTTCTACAGAAGCTGTACCATGTTCCTTTTCCACCCACAGGGCACAAAGGTTCTAAGTTTTCTACACCCTCACTAACACTTGTTTTCTGGATTTATTTTTTTTATAGTAGCTATCCTGATGGGTGTGAAGTGAGATCTGAAGTATGTTGATAGGAGAAATATCAGTATTGTGTGGAGCTCTTGTGTGTTATAGTACATTTATTATCCACCCTCCCGCCCAAGACTAAAATCCAGTGGCATGTCCCCCAATCCTTGGGACAACTACAAAACATTTGTTGGGGAGAGTGGCTGAGAACCATCAGCCCTACGTACCTCCCCTGTCTTCTCTCATACAATGCTCCCCCTTGCTCACCATGTCAGCCACTCTAGCCTTCCTTCTGCTCCCATCATGCCAGCCTGTCTCACCTCAAGGCCTGTGCACTTGTCATCGCTCTGCCTTGCATTCTCTTCTGCCAGATCTCATGTGAAAAATCTCATCCTTCAGGTCTCAGCTCAAACATCACCTCCTCAGAGAGTCCTTCTCTGATTACCCCCTCTAACGCAGCCCCCTTGCTCTCTCTCTCCCACGACCCTGCCATACTGTCACATCACCATCTGAAGTTACCTTCTTTATTATTGGCATATTCACTGTCCCTCCCTCAAGAATACAAGCTCCTAGAAAGCAGGCCTTGTCTTTCTCCTCCTCGGGTGTAACCCCAGCCAACACCTAGAGCAGCGCCTGGCACATAACAGGCGCTTGATAGTTGTCTGTGGCCTGACTGAGCGACTGTGTCCAATGCCAGGCCTGGAAGGGAGATCACCTACTCTTGCCCCCACTCCATTCACAGATGGGGATCACCAGGCTCAGAAAAGAGAAGGGGCTTGGTCAAGGTTACACAAAATCCAAGTTTGGGTCAGCCTCTGGGTTCACGACCCCAGCCTGCTGTGCTTTCCTTTGCATCTCACACCTGGAGGCCTTCCGGGCTGGGGTTGGCACCCAGACACTGAGCGTCACAGTCACTGAGAGTCTCTTCATCTCCAGCCAGTAGGGTTTGTCCTTTCCATGTGGTGTGTTCTTTCTTTGGCGACCAGGTGAAGTTTGGTGGCTGGGTAGTATGACAAGTCAGTCTTTACACTGCAGAACCACTTCTACTCAGTGAGAGGCTCAAGAAGGCCCTGTAGAGGGTGACCAGTTAGCTCAGTTGGTTAGAGCGTGATGCTGCTAACACTAAGGTTGCCAGTTCGATCCCCGCATGGGCCACTGTGAGCTGTGCCAACTAAAGGAGCCAACTATGCCATTGTAGCATGAAAGCAATGTGTAACCAATGACCATGGCTGTTTCCCAATTAAAATAAAGAAGGCCCTGTAGAACCAAGGCTGCTTGTGGATACACTAAGACTCATATGCCAACTCCACAAAAAGCTGATTGTAGAACAGTGGGCAGTGGTCCTCCATGTGGAATTACCCTCCATCCATCTCGATAGCTCTCTCTCTCTCTCTCTCTCTCTCTCTCTCTCTCTCTCTCTCTCTCTCTCTCTCTCATTCATCTTTTGATCCTAAAGGGTATAGCTGAATTTAGACACATGAACTGTACAATCGATTGTGCCTCTTTCCCCACACATGGCCTGCCTCAGGTCCGCTCCAACTCCAATCCATTGACAAAACCTTTAGCCTCCTGGTTGAATGGAGCTCTCAAACAGTGTTAACCTAAGGTGGCCGGAAGCTTTTTCTCCAGTGAGGCAGTTCAGTGTAGTCAGGCTGACCTTGGGAGCCAGGCCCAGGCTGGTGGTTCCTGAGTCGGGTGTTTTCCCATCCGCAGGAGGGGGCTCCTGTGGAAGGCTGTGTGTATTATTACATACGTAACGAGGCACGAAAGAGACTTAGCGCCATCCTGGCACATAGCTGAGGACTTGGCTAGTCCCCATTCGTGTCCAATAGTTGGAAAGACTGCCGGGCACTGTCCTCATTCCCAAGTCTTGCCCAAGCTTCCTTGGGAATTTCCTCCCATTTCCATGTCCAGAGGACTGGACAAGACACAAAGAGCAGTGCATCTATAGAACAGAGAAATAAAAACGGGAGAAATACAATAATGCTGGTAATTAATACCACCCCGTTTCTGGAGCATTGATGATATGTAAGGTGCTGTCTCAGCCCTCTGCAAATGGTAACAGATGAAATGCCCACAGCCACCCTGGAAGCGGGTACTGTTTGATCCCCATTTGACTGAGGTGGAAACTGAGGTAAAGAAAGGCAAATCAAATCGTCTAAGGTCACATGGCTAAAAAGTGGCTGGGCCAAGCAGCCTGGAGCCTGGAAGAAGGCCACACACAGGGCAGCAGGGAGATGCCCAGCCCGGGGCTCAGGCAGGCTGAAGGCGGAGTTGGCACTGGGTTCTGGTGTCACCTTCCCAGGGGGCCCCCTCGCTGACCACACCACCTAAAACAGCAGCCCCTCCCCTCCAGCCTCCCCACTGGCCCCTCCCTGCTGTATTTTCCTCAGAGTACATAGTATCATCTAAATAAGACAGAATATAGTGTTTGGACTCTATCCTTGGTCCCTGGGAAGTGAGGGGAAGATAATGGGAAGGCAGCCCCCCCACCACACTCACACACACACACACACACACACTCCTTACCCTAAACAAGGATTTTAAGAGTCATCCAAAGGCACAGACATTAATTAATCCATCTGAGCATGGAATCCAGGCCTGGTCCTCTGGGCCAGGGCGTGGCAGGGCCATAGGGACAGGACAGTAAGGCAGTGGGAGTCTACCCTTGGGGCGCCCACAATCCCCCAGGGACACAGACAGGTGAGCTCACAGGGACAATGGCCTTTCGTAGACCAAGTGGTTCATCCACCAGTGATGGCAGACCCAGGCATGCGTCCGCTCCTCTGCTTATGTTATCCCTGCCTCCTGGAATGCCACCCACCCATCCAGCAAATATTTACTGAGCTCCTATTATATACCATGCACTGGGAAAACAGAGAGAATTCAAGGCAGATACGGTTCCTGCCTTCACAGAGCCCTAGGAAGCGTAGGAAACTCTTGCTCATTCTTCAAAACCCTACTCCAATGCCCTCTCTCAATGTGAAGCTTTCCCTGACTCCCCCAAGGAGCAAGCTGCTTCTTCTCCTGTGCTCTCCTACCATCCTCTGATTTTAGCTGTAGAGGAAAGAGAAGGAGAACGGGCCACTGAATACTCACTGTGCACCGGGTTTGGGGGTTGGGGACCTCCCTGGCAAGATCCCACTTGAGGCTCTCAACAACTCTGCAAGGAAGGGAATAGTCCCCCTTATCCCAGATGAAACAATGAGCTCAGAGAGGTTAAGTCTCTCCCCTGAGGTCACACTGTCAGCTGGGAAGTGAGAAAGCAGGGACAGGAAACCATAACTGTCCCACTCCAGAGTCATCTTTGTCCATGCTGTGAATGCTGTGAAGGCAGGGGTGGTGGGCCATGTTGGCATTGTGCTCTGTCCCCAAGGCCCCAGCACAAGCAGGGCACACACTGGGTGCTCCTGGTGTGGAGGCAGTGGACAGGAGCTGCCCTTGAGTCCAGCTGGGGCTGCGTTTCCCCTCCTCGGGGCCTAGGTGGCGATGTGCACACTCCATCGCCCCAGCCCCTGCAGGCCTCCACCTTCAGCTCCCAATCCGATCCATGGCCTTGAAAGATGCTTCTCTCCTTTTCCCAGCTTCCTTTACCCGGCAGCCTCTTGGACCATTTCAGCCTCTATCCATGCTGATTGGGGTACTCTCTCATGAGGCTTATCACCATGGTGGGACCCCAGAAGGCCCAACTTTCCTTCCCCAAAATGCTGTGGAGGTGAAGGAGGGACTCACTGGTGTCCATGGTCAGACCCAGGAAACCCACTGGCTCAGGTGCCTAGGGGGCAGAGGAGGTGCCAGGGACCCATCTCTTCCTGCTATCACCGTCCCTGTTGCTCTAGGGCACCCTCCCCACACCCCCACAAACCCAGGAGTTTGCCACTTCCGAAGCTCCAGAGACCAAGACAAAACATCTCAGCCTCTCTGCATCACCCAGACAGGAGGCCGAGACCAAGAGAGTGACAGGGACAGGACCTCATCCAAAGCGCCCCACAAGCCAGGTGGGAGCTGGGGTAGAACCTAGATTTCCTGATTTATATCCTCAACAATTTCCAGCACAGTCTGAAGCAGTTTCTACAGGGCCCTGGGGGCAACTGGAGAAAAATGCAGTCCAACCAGTTATCTAATGCAGTAATAATAAAAATAACAACAACTCCCATTTCTGTCTAGTTTTCAGCCTTTCACCTGCATTATCTCATGTGTCCTTGCACCTGCCAGGGGAGGTGGGTGCCACTGTCCCTCCTTTTACCAATGCCCAGAGAGGAAGGGGCTTAGCCCAGTTCCCAGAGTGTTAGGACCAGGTCCCAGGCTCCCAGCCTAAAGTCGCACCAAAGGGAAGGATGGAGGTTAGCATGGGGAGGCATGAACGGGGGTGTGAGGCAGAGAAGGCTGAGTTCTGCTGAGGGGTGAGGCAGCCAAGTTGGGAAGCGCAGATGTCCTCCTCCTCCACACTGTTCCCCTCACTCCCCCTCCCCCGACCTCCTAGGCAAAGCAGCAGCCAGGCTCTGTCTGCCCTGGGCCAGGCTACCTCTCTTCCCCCCTCCCCTCCCAGACTGCAGCCCCCCCGCCCCCCAGAGAGCCATCTGGGCCTCCACTGACAGTTGGATCTGGTTTTCTCTGCCTGTAGGCAAGTCCCTTCCCCCATGGTGGACAAGGTTTCCCCATTTGGATAACATGTGAGTCGTGCTTTGAGTCTGGTCTTTCAGCTCCCATGACCTGACGTCTCTGGGGAAAAGGGTGAAGGCAAGATCTAGGTGAGCCTAGATGATGGCTGTGTATGGGGCATCTACCAAGTGCCAGGCACCATGCCCTGACTTCCTTGCTGGCAGCGCAGGGCGGCCAAAGGCAAATGCTGCTCAGAAGGCTCGGGGTCAGTGGACACCACTTCCTCCCCTTCCTGTGCCTCCATTTCCTTATCTGTCTAGTAGAAACGATAAACCTACCTTATAGAGTTGTAGGAAGAGCCCGACATGGTCAAGTGCACAATGTGCTTCACACAGAACCCACCACATGAGCACTAAAAAGTGTTGCCATCATCATCATCCTCGTCTATCTCCTCTCCTGGTCTGGTCCAGCCCATTCAGGGCTCAACCGTAAAATCTCCTTACTTGGCATCAAAATACCTAGGCTCTACTCCCAGCTCGGCCATGAACCTGCTGAGTCACCCAGGCCTCAGTTTCTTCATGTGTCAAATGGGGCCAGTAAGATTTGTGTGAATGAGTATTATGGGCATGCAGCGAGATCACTCAGGAAAGAGAGCCAAGTACGGGGCATGGTCAATAAAGTGTCCGATGCACACTTGTCCCTTCTTTTTTTGTTGATCAAAATAAAATTTTATGACTGAGCGGAGCACATACAGAATAATATTACAGCAGACATTTAATGAGCACTTTCTGCCTGCCTGACACTGGCCTCAGGATTTTGCTTATTTCACTCACTTAATCCTCATAAACTACACTATGAGGGGAGCAGAGACTATGCCCATTTTACAGAGTGAGAAAGTGAGCCACAGAGAAGCAAAATGCTATCTTCTCAGAGCCCCCAAGGCTGCTTAGAGCCCATCAGCAGTCAACACTCGTGTTCACTTAGTAGCCACTGTGTCCCAGGCAGAGTCCTAACTGTATCCCTGTGTTAGCTCCTTCAAGCCTCCTGACAACGCTATGAGGTAGCTGCTATCATCATCCCCATTGCCCCCATTTGACAGATGAGAAACTGAGGCACAAAGAGCTGAAGTCATTTATCCAATCAGCAAATGGAAATGGCTGAGTCAGGACTCCAGCTCAGGTCTGGTAATTCCTCTACCTGGCTCTCGTCACCACTACACCAGACCTCACCTAGAGTCTGGCACTCCCATGAGGCCTCAGCAGCACCCATGGGTGCGGGTCAGACCCGCAGGGCTCTAGGCAGTTATGGGGAGGCAAGTCTTCATATTTTGTCCCATCAGGCAGCCAGGGGTCTCAGGTGGGGCAAAGCCACACTCTCTCAAGAAAGCAAACATACTCCCCCAACCCCACCGGTGTCCCAGACGGGCAGGGAACAGGTGCACAGATCCCAGCCCCGGGCTAGGTGAGGGGGGAACTCGTTTGGCAGCCGGAGCCCTGCCGTGAACAAGAAGAAACCCAGCCTGCAGCCCCTTGGCCCTGGCAGGAGATTAACAAAACAAATACCCGAGCAATCTCGATTTCAACACTTGGGGAGGGGGGCCAAGTGTCAGGGCGCAGGGGGCGGGAGGGAAACCTGGAGACATTTTACCACCTAAATAACTTTCCCTCTCTTTAGTTTCACACGAATGTACACCCAAGTGCTCACTCTCTCTCTTTTTTTACATTTTTATTTTATTTTTACAAATGCTCAAACTTTCCTGCCACAAATTATTCTTGGCCAAGTGACAAGTAGAAAGGCTGTGTGTATCCTTTACTTGACAAAAAGGGGGTGGGGGGTGGGAAGGGAGGGTTCTTATGAAATATTTTGGTTGTGGGTTTGAGGTGGGACTTCTTTCTTAATTTTCCTTTGCCTGGGAGTCCAGGAGTCCTTGCCTCCTCGTGCACGAGCAGTTTCCGCGTGGTCTAAATCCTCCCACCCCCTGTGCTCACCTCCTGCTGCCCTAACGGGATTGTTTGGTTCTGGTTCCACTGAGCCGATTTGTAATGGCATTTGGAAAGGGTGGATTGGAGCTGGCACTGGAGCATCTCACCTCACCCAGGCCTTGCAGGGTCCCCCACCCAGGCCAGTCTGGAGTCCTAGGGCCTGGAGCAGAGATGCCCAAATTCCAAGGTGGACCTGGCCTTTTCTACCCAGGACCCAAGGAAGGGACTGCTCTGGGGCTCCTCAGTTGTGCAGGAAAGGGGGAGCTGTCCAGTTCACCTCAACCCTCCAGCCGCCCCACTCCTGCAGTACGGCCCAGGACCACTCCCCGGCCTCATCGCACCACTCTGCCCTCCACCGCTTTACTCCAGCCATGTCATTTCTCAAACATATCAACCTTTTCCTACCTCAGGGCCTTGTCCAGTGCTCTTTCCTCTTCCCAGAATTGCTGCCCCTCCACTCTTCTGTGGCACCCTCCTGTCTATCGTCCGGTCTCAGCTGGATTGTCACCTCCTCAGAAAGACTTTCCTGACCTCATCCAAAGTAAGGACCCTGGAAATGATAGATAGATAGATAGATAGATAGATAGATAGATAGATAGATAGATAGATAGATAGATAGATAGATATGGCCCGAGGTGTAAAGTACAGCATAGGGAATAGTCAATGGTATTGTAACAGCTATATAGGAGGGCAGAGGGGTAGTAGATTGGGGGGTTATCACTTTGTGATGGGTGGAAATGTCTAACTATTAAGTTGCTTTGTACACCTGGAACTAATAAAAAAAGAAAGACAAACACAGTAGGGACCCTGTTATGTGACATCTCAGCCCCTTGTTGGTTTTCTTCATAACACTTAGGCAATTTATTCTAGTTTTATTTGTCTATGTTCTTGTTTTTCACTGGTCCTACTGAACTAGGCTGAAGGGGTGAAGCAATGAGTGAGTGAATAAATGAATGAATGAGTTCCTCAGGTTGATATTAACCCTAGGCCATCCATGGCTGCCCTTTGTCAGGGCCACTCCCTCCTAGTCTGGTGCTAGTCTAAAGGCATCTGATGGTGTTCATCCGTCTAGTGGGGGGTCTCTGTCACCAGCAGAAGGTTCTAGGCCCTTTTGGGATCTGGCTGAATCACCAAGAACGTTTCATAGCCGTTTCTTACAAAAGCAAAATCACACAGCTACAGCCACACAAACCGGTGCCCAGTGCCTCAGGGTCAGGCCACACTAATTCAATGTAAGTCCGACAGAATTCATTAACGTCATGCACCTTAACTTGACGGTGAGGTTTTCGATGCACGTTCACACTCTCAGAGGTGCCGTCAAGGCAGCGATGCCGAAACCCACTTGACAGACAACAAAACTGAGGCTCAGCGAGGTGACAGGATTTGCATAAACCCACCCAGCATATCTCATCGGGGCCTCTACATTGGGTGGGGGAGGCGCAGTCTCCTGCCTTAATGTGTGATCACCATCGCTGTCCACCCCCGCCCCAGAAGTACAGGCCGGACACTTGGGCAGCATCCTGGAGACCTCCCTCCCCCTCCAAACCACTTCCCAACTGTCCCTGAGTCCTATGGGGTTGGCCTCCCAGGCGCCACACCTCTACCAATCCCATTGCGCCTGGCACTGAACACACGTGTCCTGGGATTATGGTTGTCAGCCTCAACTTGCACAGCCGCAGAACAACGGGCAGACTGATTCCTGGAGCTGCTCAGGAGCTGTGTCATTTCATTAGTGCGATGAGTGAGTTCTGGGATATATAATTATGCATTCATTTTATTGATGAGCAGCTTAAGGCTGAAGCTTTCTTATCCCTTCATAGATACCTTGCTGCTTCTCTCCAGCCATCATAATATAATAGAAATGAATAGCGACTTAATGTGATTGAGCATCTGGTTATCTCTTCCGGAGGGGTGTCCAGCCAGCAGCCTGGTCAGCATGCACTTGCCCTTGTTATGGTCTTCAGTGGTAATGGGGGTAATTATTGAGGAGGGAGAGTGGAATATGTTAGCCTTCTAGTTCCCTCATCTCTTCACCCCAGGTCTGAGCATCACCAGTGCCCAACAAGACTTTGTTAATGGGTTCCATCAGCATTCTTTCATTCATCCGTAGTTAGGAGCCAGATAAGTGGAGAGCTAAGGGGGTGTGTGGGCTGTAAGAGGTGGGAGAAGACTCCAGGCAGGAGGTGGACAGCCACCTGGAGCAGAGGCCTCCTGGACAGGTGGGAAAGGTGCGGGGAGGGTGCAGGAGATGGAGCTGGGGACAGAGCCGGTGAAGAGTTTCTCTGCCAAACACCCTCTCAGCCTTGGAGTGCTGGGTACATGTCCCATTGCCACCTTCGATATAGGTGTAGTGCACACCTCCCATGCACCAGGCACCTGCTAGGGGTTGGGGACATGGTGTGGGACTAAACAGACAAGAATCCCTGTCCTCACAAAGCTTCTATGCTTATGGGCAGTGATGAACAACGAGCAAACATGTAATCACCGTGGGGTATTGGTCAGGAACAGACAAAGCAGATCACTGGGACAGACGGAAGAGGAGCTGGAGCCAGGGAAGAGCCCTGTAAGCACCAGGAGGAGACAGGAAGGGAAGCCCTTCCTCGGCAAGTTACAAAACTCCAAAGCCAGAAAGGGGAAAATGGAAGGGTTTTAACAGGCAAACAGTAAACAGGAAGGAGCCAAGGACATGGGGGTATGGAAGCTATGGCCATCAGGACCACAGGTGATGCACCTGGCCTGGGGGCCCCCTGAGCTAGGGGTGGATAGCCAGGGCTCCCTGCACACAGCCACACCCCACCCACCCCCTGCTCGCTCCACTCCTGCCCCTGCCTCTCCTGCCTCCCCTTCCTGACCTGTCCTGTTCCCACCCTTGCCCAGGCCTGAGAATGTCCCAGGGCAGCAGCTGAGACCTGCCCGTCCCTACTTTCTCAGCCCCACTGCCCCAGTCATAGCCTCTGGGATCTGGTTGCCCCAGGCTGCTTAGCCCCCCTACTCAGTCCCCCACTGAGAGAGCGAAGAAAGCTTGTCACTTGGGCCCTGAGGGAGGCACGTGTCCCTGGCCTGACCCAGGTCTGCCTGGGGCCTCCCTGACTGTGCTGAGGGCTCCAGCCCTGCCTTTCCCTGGCCTCATTCCCAGTCTCCCAGCCCCACCTGGACTTCCTGAGGGCTGCCCCTCCCTCGCCCCAGAGCAGCCCGCCTCCTCACAGACATGCCCAGGCGTCATGGCTTGGGTGTTCTTCCAGGACCTGCCAACAGGCCTTGCCTGGCCTCAGCAGCTAGCTCACGGGCAGACACACCGCTGGGAGGTGGCAGAGCCAGGACTCGAACTCAGCTCTGGCTGGCTCTGCCCTCCTTTGACCTCTGCACCTGACCCCTGGTGACTAGCCTGCAAGCCATGCCTAGACCCTGCCTGAACACTGGGCTTCTTCAGCCCTTGGAACCAGAGAAAAAGTTAAAATCGTTGGGGCTTCCAGGTCCTTACAACACCTGGGGTGGGGTCGAGACATGTGAGGTGGGAAGGAAGGAGGAAGAAGCCTGTGGGTTGAAACAGAAAGAGAAGGACAGAAACACAGAGATTGATTGACCCAGGAGAGTGGAGACGGAACCAGAGACAGGGAGGTGAGTGTGCCCTGGGCCCCGTCCAATAGGACCGGAGGCTCTCCCAGCACCTGTGACAGGGCAGAGTCAGGTCACTCAGTGACATGGTCAGGGAAACAGGGGCCAGCGCGGCCAATGCTGGAGGAAGAAGCTTCCTGGGTCCCAGGCCAGTGGGGAGCCCCTCGCCAGGCCCCCTGCTGCAGACCCAGGTGTGGAGGAGGGAGTCTCTCCAGGGAAGCAAGGAGATCAAAAGGAGGAGAAGCAGATAAATCACAGCCTGCGCCTCCCTCTCTGTTCTCCACGCACCAGGGAGCCTTCCCATAGCAGCTCCGATGTGGTTCAAGGACCCCGGGAGATCCCACCCCAGTGTGGCCCCCTCTGCCAGCCCAGCCCCCTCTGCCAGACTCTGGCTTTCATCCTCCCAGGGCTGACGCCCACCTCCCACCCCCAAAATACGCACACGCATGACGGTCCTACACAGGTGACACACACGCACTGAACAGCAAGGGGCCACTCACACCCACCGTGGGGTGGGAGTCCAGCTTTGACCAGCTCCAGCACCCCTGCCAAACCAAGGCCATCTCAGAGGACCTGTGCCAGGGTCCATGGATTTTCTCCCCCAAAGTCAGCATTTGTTCTAGAGAAATCAGATTGAAATGAGTGCCCATGGCACTGCTGAAGGGGAAATGGGGAGATGTCATGAGGCTCCACCAGCTGCAGTCTACACGCCCCTGAGCAGAGCTTCAGACCTTCACCCCTTCTACCGGCCTGAAGCTTCCTGTGCAATGGCAGCCTGAAGCCACTGGGGTGGGGGTCGGGGGTGGGGGACACAGCATGGAGGCAGTTGCAATGCCAGCTTCATCATTTCCCTGTGGCCTTGGGCAAGTCATTTAATCTGTCTGAGCCTCTGATTCCTCACTTACCAAGAGAAGCCAGGCCCAGGAAATTCCACCTTCTTCAATTCCACCCAGAGGAAGAAAACAAATCATCCAAAGTCTCCCACGTCTGCTTGGGGCTGATCAGAATAATAACATCGGGCAGGTGCCTGGCCTAAGTTCTGTATATGCATCATCTTATTTGGTTCTCACAGCTCACCTGTGAGGGAGGCACTGTCATTATCTCCACTTTGCAGATAAGATGGTGCAGCTCAGAGCAGTTGAGGTTGACATTGGTTGTCCAAGGTCACATGAGGATGCCAACCCAGGTCTGTCTGACACTAACACCCAGGTGCCTTTCATCAACCCCCAGAACTGCCCCCTTAGCTCATCTCTGCCTGCTTTCACCTCACCCCTCAGACTTCTCCTGGGACTGGGGCTCCTTGACTTCAGTCCTTCAGCCACATCAGGGACACACCTGAGCAAATGCACGGCATGGCTCCCAGGTGAGTTCAGCTCAATGCTCTCTGAATGCTAATTGTTCCTACTTTTGCATCTTCAGCTCCAGGCTTGGGTCATCAATCCCCTGAGGCCCAGTAATTACACCAAACTCAACATCTCTGAAATGGGGCTTCCTCACCTCCCCTGCTCTCCTCTCACCAAGCCACTGTCACCTCTCAATGGATTCATGCAACAGCCTCCTCGCTGGTTTTCCTTTACTCCCAAGGGATCCTGCTCAAAGTCCTGCAATGGCGCCCATGTCACTGAGAGCAAAAGCCAAAGTCCCTGCCATATGATCCTGTGGCTGCCCCCTGGCTTCGCTGACTCTTCTCCTCCTACTATCCCCCCATTCACTCCACTCTAGCCACACTGGCCTCTGCCGTTCTTAGAAGACCCCAAGCATGCTCCCATCCCAGGGCCTTTGCACTTGCTGCGACACCTTCCCCCCAGATAGTCGCGTTATCTGCCAGCTTCTGTCTCTCAGGTCTCTGCTCAAACATCCTATCAGCCATGTAAAATAGCCCTCCCAGCCTCACAGCTCCTTGCCCTGCACCCAGTTTAACTTTTTCTCTTGCGCTAAGCACCGTCTGGCATGGTACCAGTTTGCTTATTTGTCTAATGTCTGTCTCATCCCAGGAGAATATGCACTCCTGTGAGACCAGGAATCTTTTCTGTCTTAATCATGCTCGGAGCCTAGAACAGTGCCTCGCACAGCATAGACCCTCAATAAATACTTTTAGAATGGATGAAGGAATGAATGCTAACATGGTAGAGTGGAAGATTGGGAAATTAGGGCAGGGAGAGGAAAGGATAAGAGGAAGAAAGAGTTATGCATAAGAATAGACATGAACTAGATGCACAAACATGTCTGTGCACACAGAGATGGATGTATGAGACCACACACACAAATGCAAACCTAATCTTCCTGTACATGCACACACACTCTTGCACACATGCACGTGCACACAGAGCCCCTTACCAGCCCTGTATTGTGCCCTGCTCCCCCGACTCTACACCCCTCTTCAGGCACGGAGGGAAGCCTTCCCAGGCGACCTCACTGAGTGGGCAGTGAAACTCCGCCAGCTCTGTTTCAAAGTTGATTTGGCTCCCGTCTCGCTTGTAATCTGCTCCCGGATCAGTGCTCACAGGGGCACTGGCCCTGGCCTGAGGTCAGGACCTCTCACATTCTCCCAGGAAGTCCCACTGAGTCCCAACCCCCAGTGCAGCACTCAGCGGTGGCTCCTTTCCCTGACCAGTATAACCTGCTGAGCTGAATTCTTGCTGGGCACTTTCAAACAATTCCAGTTATTTGAGGGAGGAGTGATACTGCGGCTCTCAGGAGGGGCTGGTGGGGCAGGGTGGGTAAGCAGCACAGGGGATGCCCTTCAGGGTGACAGAGTCTCTAAGATGCTTGTTCTACATCCCAGAGCCTGGCCCTGGCCGCCGCCCCACCCCCAGCCTCAGCTCAGAGAACACTGCACTGCCTCAAACCTCCTGGCCTTTGCACACAGAGTGCCTTGTGCCTAGAGTGCCCTCCCCTCACTTCCCCAACTAGTGAACTCCTCTACATCCTTCAAGGCCTCAGGCAGGTGTCCCTGACACCTCCTGGCACGGGTTCCCACCACCCTCTGCCTGTCCTCTCCTCTCCGCTACCCTTGCCTCTTTAGGTGCCTGCCTCCCCCACCGGGTGCTGATCTTTGAGGCTGGAAGCACGGTGACACCTCCGGACCCACTGCGATCCAGCACAGGGTCTGGCACAGAGCACAGGCCCAGGCCTGGGAAATGCTTGTGGGATGTTAGAATGGGGTGGGGAGGGCATGGAGAGGCCCGAAGCAGGTGCCAGAGGTCCTGGTTCAGCCACTACCTTGCTTGCGATCTTGAGCCAGCCACCCTTCCTCTCTGGTCTGCCATCCTCAAGAGCCTGGGCTCACTGTGGCCTGTGAAGGGCTGTGAGGTGACACTGCCCCCAAAGGGAAGGGGTGGTAGTGCCTTGAGGGAGCTGCCATGGACAAGTGCAAGCCAGGGTTGAGGGAGTAGCCACACAGGAGCGGAAGAGAGAAAGAGAGGGCTGGTGCTGCCTTTCACACGTCTTTAGTCTGTACTGTCACCAGCACCACTGTCACCAGCAGCACCTCTAAGACCATCGTCATTCCCTCCAAGATCACCATGCTCACAAATGCCACTGTCTCCGCCATGACTGCACCACCAGCACCATCACGGTCATCAAAGCTACTGTCTTCCCCAACACCTAACACCCACACAACTTCCCATCACCCTGCCTGCATGAGCGCACTCACACGCACACGGGGTTTTGTTCTCCTCCAAAGCAGAACTGTATCTTATTCCTCTCTGGACCCCCATCACCCAGCAAAGAACCTGGCACATTCTAGAAGCTCCATGTTGTGGACTAAAGAAAGGAAGGGCTGAGCAGAGGAGGGTTTGGCACCATGGTTTCGGCCCCACTCACTCGAGCTCACCTAGCCAACAGAAAAAGCTGGAACACGGCAGGACCCAAGGTCTACGATGGTCTCAATGACCCTCCTATGTCACTGCCCCTGCCCTGGATACCAGGGCCAATGGGGCCCCCCAGTGAATGATTTCTCTCTGAGTCCCCAAGTTGTTCTATAGAAGCCTCTAGCCAGAACTCCCAGGATTCACAGAGCATGTCAGGAAGCCCAAGACCCAGTGAGAACCCAGAGAGCAAAGACCCCAGCCTCAGTTTCCCTGTCTATAAAATGGGAATCAAGTTCCTGCCTTTCGGGGCTGTTGGAAAGACTAAGTGAGTGACAGCAAGGCAGACAGTCAGCTCAGGGCCTGGCATCTGGCAGGGGGCACCCCTTCAAGCCTACTGGCCCTTTTTCCCCAGCACTGCAGGGCTGCTGGAGGTGGGTGTGCTGGTGTTTCTCTAGGATTGGGGCTCTGGAGGTGGAGACGCTAAACCTTAAATTGTCTTACTCTTGACCTAGACACGTGCCCTAGGTGATCTCACTGGCCCTGTACACCCGCCCTGCAGATAAGGAAATGGTGACTCGCTCAAGGTTACCCAGCCAAGTGCAAAGACCCCAAGACCATTGGCTCCCATGACCCCTTCAGCAGGGCAGGGTGCTCGAAGGGGTGTTGTCAAGCTCTGAGCACCAGGTCATACCAGGTGCCTGGACCCAATGCCGCTACTTTCCTGGGAAGCAGGGGACCAGGGCCTGGAAGTATCCAGCTTGGAGGCCTCCTAAGAAAGGAGTCTGCACAGCTCCTTGGACTGGTGAGCCCAGGCTGCCTGGGAAGTTCTTCCTTCCATCTACCCTTAATTAGCACTGTGGTCACTGTGTGGTTTGGGGGTCATGCCCCACCCTCATGGGGAGACAGGAGGTTGGTGGCCCAAGCCAGAACCCACCCTGGACCAGTTCCTGTAGAAGATTAAAGGGGCCAGGTCTCCCTCACTCCTGCCTATCCCACCATCAGTGTAGGAGCAGCTTCCTGTTTACAGGGATGGGTGCCCATTGCTATGGTGACAGCAGGAGGTGCCCCTCCAGGTGGCTGCTATCAGGCCCAGCCCCTCCCTGGGCCTGCCCCTAATCACTGCAGCTGCCTCTCCAGCAGCTAGACTGGCAAAACCATCTGGTCTATGATCAAAGGGGCCGCAGACAGGCACTGCCCAGGGACCTGGGCAAGGCACCCCTTATCTCTCCCAAGCCCAGGAACTTCCCAGACTCAGGACACCAGGAACCCAGTGGGGCAGAAGGGGCAGGCCGAAGGGCGTGGGAACAGACACTTCCTGGGAGTGGCCGGAGGGGCTTGAAACTTACCGGAAAAGAGGCCTGAGACTCAGCACAGGCAGGAGGGGTCCTTATGGTTCTCTGTCTCCACTTGCACCTCATCCTGCCTGGGCCCCAGCCAGCTGTGTGACCTGAGCCGCAGCACTCCACTTCTCTGAGCTTTGGTCTCCTGGGATGCCCAGTGGGAATCAAAGAGATGGCTGTGGAAATCCAAACATGGAAGGCCCCCTGGTAGGTACTCGGTTGTAATAACGGAGATGTTAGTTACCACTTATTGAAGACAAGCTCTTAAAGTGTATTGTTCTCATTTAATCCACACTGCAACCTGCAATGTGGGCTCTACTATTCATATTTTACAGAAGAAAACACTGAAGTTCAGAGAGGTGAGGAAATTGCCCCAAATAGCACAGTTTACAAGTGACTAGTAGATGTTCACTGCTACTACTGCTATTTTCCTCCTATTATATTTTGGCTGAGCTCATAACAGCCCTGACTGGTCCCTGATTCCATCCTCTCCCCACAGTCCATCCTGCCGGGCCACCAGCATGATCCTCATCCATTAGTTCATTTTTTTCACCGAATAATTATTATCCATAACAAGTATTTATTAGCCCGTGATAATCGCTAGCAAGTACTGAGCACAAGTACTGAGCACAAGTTGTGAGCCAAGGGCTCTATAATCTTTGGGACAGAACCATATAATCTGAGATCAGACTCATGGTAGGAATGAGGAAATGGAGGCTGGGAAAGAGGCAAGCACATGCATGCTCCCACCGGACTGAGCTTCCATTTCCAGAACATACCTCATTCTGTCTTACCTCTTGGTCATTGCCATGCTATTGTCCCCACCTGAAACAACTCGTCCATTTTCAGTTGGTGTCTAGGCTGGGACATGGGGTCCTGCAAGACAAGCATGGTATCTTTGCTGTTGAGTTCCTTGCACAGAACCTCGAATAAAGGAGGCTTTGAGTCCGGAAACAAGGCAGGACTTGATTAATAAAGGAATAACTGCTCAGAACCTGATTCATGTAAACTTGACAGAGCCTAAAAGACAATGTCAAGCCCCTGTGTTTTTCCCAGATAAAACAATCTCGGTTCCTTTAGCATTCCCGCATGATAATTTTTAGAACCCTGAGCTTCTAGGAGAGGAATAAATGAATGAGTGAATGAAAAAGTGACCGGATGAATTCTTCAGCGAGTGTGTGAGTGAGCAAACAAGTTAGTGAACTGGAACGTGAATTAGAATTTGTTGAAACAATGAAGCAAATGGGTGAATAGATGGATAAGTCAAGGGAAGGGAAAGAAGGGAGGAAGAGGAAATGAAAGAACAAACCCATCCAGGTGGAGTGGCACCTCCAGCAGGGTCAAGTTCACGAGAGCAGGTCAGTCGCCTCCAATCCGCCAGCTTCCCAGAGGGATGCCCCAACCCCCACACACAAGCCCCAGAACCATAGGCTCTATGGCATTGGCAAATTATGGCTCACAGGCCAAATCAGAATCACTGCCTGTCTTTGTAAATAAAGTTTTATTGGAACACAACCACGCTCATTCAATGATGTGTTGTCTACACCAGCAGAGTTGAGTAGATGCAACTGACCCTGTATAAAGCCTAAAATATTTTCTACCTGACCCTTTACAGGGAAAGGTGGTCCCTCTCTCCAGCAGAGCCTCTTGCTGGAGGAATCTGAGCTGGCATCCTGCCTGGGACCCTCCCAATGCTGGCTGGAATCCTCCCCTCCTTCCGAGGGTCCACAGGACCCCACTGGCACTCCTCTGTGACCGGGCCCTCACCACCTCTCCAGGCAGCCTTGCCTGCCCTAGAGCAGCTCGGGCCTTTGAGAGCTCTTCCTTTTGCTGAGTGGAAATGTTCTGTCCTCGTTCTTGTCCCCACCCTGATCCCGACCTCCCGCCTTGACCGCGGGTGTTTACCCTGACCTCTGCCCTGTGTCTTGTTCCCCACCAGCCAGGACAGCTCAGGCCCGGCTGGATCCCTTTCTCAACCAGGGAGGCAAGTGAGTCACCAAGCCTGGAGAGCGGACATCTGCTGGGCCCGGGCCCTCAGCTAATCTCGCTAATTCTGCGAGAGAGGCCCAAGCAACCCCTGCTGCCTCTTGTTTGTGCTTGGGCCTGGTGTGGAAGTGAGGCAGCTTGAGACGGGAGAGTCACACACCCAGATTTGTAGGGTATTTGGACCCCAAGTGTTTAATTCAAGTTTGGTTTTGCCTTCAGCCCCTGGGATGATTTCGCAAACGAGCTGGAGAAATCTGGCCTTGACTGGGCCCGTGTACTGAGAGGCAGCACTGTTCTTGTTGACCCCGCCCCACCCCCCACAAATTCCTGTGCCCACTTTACAGAAACAGCCAAGTTGTCCGGTTACCAGTTCAGGGCACCTGCTTTCCTGTTGCATCTCTCATTCTGAAATCTTCTAGACTCATTGGAGAACCACCTAAGCTTCAGTGAGTTGGTTTGGACCCATTTCCACCATGCTCCATGGATGCCTTCGCCCCCTTTCACAGATGGGAAGACTGACACACCTCCGATGTGCTGGGCCTCAGGATTTGCATTTCAGTGAACAAGTCACTGAGCAGTGGGCATCTGGAAGAGCAGGGTACGGAGAGGCAAGCTGAGGGTTACGAAGTGCAAGGCCCGAGTTCCTAAGCCCGGTGTGGGGGAGGAAAGGCATGCCAGGGAGGAACAGCATGGGCAAAAGTGTGGCATCTAGAAGGCTTCTTCCCCACAGGTGCTAAGGGATTTTTTTTTCACCTCTGTTCAGTGTGCCCATTGCCTCTCTAACTACGACTGCATGGAAAGAGCCCACAGATTTGGAGGGAAGGAGAGAAATAAGTGAGGAAAGCATAGCAGTTATGAACACAGGCTCTGGAATCAGACTGACTGGGTGCAGGCCTACTGCCCCTTTTTAGCAGAGCCCCACTTTTCTCATCTGTCCAATGGGGCTCATAATGCTGAGCTCACGGCTTTTTGAGGATGAAATGAGGTAATGTATGTCAAATGCCGGGCCCATGGTCTGGCACAGGCCAGGTGCTTGGCCAGGAGACCCCCTTTCTTTCTGCATGGACACAGCATGCTTATCACTTGCTATTTGAATCTAGAGCTTAGCCTGAGCCCCAGAGTGAGGTTATGTCTGATCGCCGTGGTGTGAACCCTCCACCATCACCAGTCCAACCCAGTGAGGTCCAGGAGGGGCTCCACCACTGTGGAAGCCTACCTGGCCTGCGTCTGCCCCCGTGGCGTCACCTGCGCACTTTAATGAAAAATTCACGGCGCGGAGCAGGGCCAGGCCAGACCAGGAAATTGCAAAGTCGCGGGCGCCTTACCTCAGCCCCACTGCACACTCTCTGCTTTTATAGCTCCACGTGAAATAACATAAAAGCATAATTTATTAAAGTATCACTTTAAGTGGAGATGGCAGAAGGGGGTCCGTGCCCAGGGGGCTATGAGTGCCATATTGACCAGAGATGCCAAGAGAGAGCGAGGGCAGTCTCAGTGTGGCTCACGGTGCAGTGGGGCCAGGGCAGTGTCCATGAAGCAGGAGACAAAGGAGCATAACCTGGAGACGAAAGCCAGGCTGCCTGGGTATGAATTCTGGCTGTGTGACTTTGGATGGGTCAGTTGCCCTCTCTGAGAGGCAGTTTCGTCTGTAAATGGGAGGAATTGCCAAGAGGTCCGTTTTTCCCAGATTGAAAGAGACTTCCAGGCAGTGAGCAGTGCCAGGAAATGGCCTGGAATCACCTCATTAAACACGGAGGGGTATTTACACTGGGAGAAACAAATATTTATCTCTGGACCAAGAAGGAGAAAGGTCTTTGGAACCCCAGTCTCATAGCTGGCTCAGCCTTGCTTGGAGGGAAGGGAAGGGAAAGAGGAAGGCGGCGGAAGGAAGGGTACGGGGACAGAGGCAGGGCTGGGAGTCAGGCAAGCCTGGGTTCAAGTCCCAGCTCTGCCACCACCCAGCGTTGTGACTTTGAGCATGGATCCTCCCGCTTCTGTGCCTCTGCATCCTTCCAGGAAAAAAGCAGCAGGTATTTTTATTAGGAGAAAGAGAATGGGGGGAGAATGATCTCACCTGATGACCTACAAGATATTAAGGGGCTGGCATGAGGGAGGACGGGACCACTCAGCACACAGCCTGCACAGAATTAGAGAAAAGCAGTCATATGCACCAAATGACCAGACACATAGCAGGTGTCTTCTGGCTTTTATTGGCCCACCTGCCCTCACCTATTCCCCAAGGGAATGATGGATGGGCTGCCTCCCGGGACAGGATGCAAAGTTTCAGAACCCAATTCAAGGCCTTTGTCGGACCAAAGAATTATATTTTTGGTGTTTCCTGCATGGGGTCTGGTTGCTGAAATGGGAGATATCCTGGAATCCACCTGGTTCTCTTCACCTGTACGGCTGCCACCCTGGTCCAGGCCATCATCCTCTCCTGCCTGGTCTATTTTGGTAACTTGGCTGATCCCCTTGCCTCTGGCAGTCATTTCACAACCACCAGTCTGTCCTTGGACCTTGGACATGGTTGGGGGAGGCTGAGGCTGGCTAAGAAGAAGCTTGTGAAAGGACTGAACTAGGAGAAATTCACACAAAGCAGGGGAGGAAGTGGTCAGATGTGGGAAGAACTTCCTGACTGCCGGAAAGAAGCATCTTCAATGCACCCTCGGGAGAAGCTGCATAGGGTTTGGGCTTCTGGTCCTGCTATGAGGGGCGGGTTAGCTTCTTGAAGGGGCTGAGGGGCAGGGTGGGCCCTGAAGACCCCAGAACATTGGCAAGCTGATAATGTGACCAGAGTAGGCTGGTGGGACAGGAGCAAAGCCTCCCCCAAAGCACGTGGGGCGAGCAGCTGCCTTCCTGCCAGACCTTATTTATTTAAAGTTGTGGTTGTTGCATTTGGTGTTTGTTGAAATGATTCTGGGGCTCTCCTCCCATGAGTTTGAGCTCCAGGACTCACTGAGAACTTGAAAGTGACATTCCTCCGTCCAGCTAAGAGGAGGGCAGGAGCCCAGGCCAGGGGACAGAGTGAAGGGAAGGGCAGCTGGGGACAGGGTGGGGGAGACACACAGTCAGGGTCCCAGCAGGAAACAGACTCATACAAAACTGAGTAAGAAGGGCCGGCCGAGTGGCGCGGTGGTTAAGTGCTGGCTTGGGAAGCCAGCGGCCCAGGTTCGGTCCCACATATGAGGGCCAGTGACACTGCCCTCAAAAAAAACAAAAACAAAAACAAAAAAATCTGAGTAAGAGAAAAGGGGTTTTCAGAGGAGTGGGTGGAGTTAAGGGAAACCAACAAGGGCTGGGACTGCCCCTGGGCCTGGCAAAGTGGGGAGCGGTTAGCACCCTCTCCCAGAGGGCAAGGGAAGGAGCAGTTAGAGGAATGAAGCCAGCCTGTGGCCACTCAGCAGAGAGCGAGTGAGCAGCTCCTGCCTTCCCATTGGCCGCAGCGAGGTGAGGCAGCGTGAGTGGTCAGGTCCCAGAGGCCGAGGCAGGTGCGGAAGGCAGAGTGACTAGGGGCAGCAGCTCTCACAGGCCCTGGGCTTCTCCTTCTGTCTGGCAAAACCTGAGCAACCCAGGGTTTGAAATTTCCACTCAGCCTTGACCCACAGTTCAGGCCTCTCCCAATGAGCTCTGGCTGCACAGAGCTCTGCTCCCCGGGAGAATAAGTAAAAGGCCCCAAGCACCTCCCTTGCAGCAGATAAAAAGCACAGGTGCTGAGGGAAGAAGACCCTTCCCCGCCTCCCTGCTTTTGCTCAACCCGTGTCCTCACAGGACTTCTCTGCTCCCCACAGAAACCCTGTTCCTCTTCTAAGACCCAGCTCAGATGCCAGTCACTACTTGTTGAACTTAACAGCTATTTACTCATAATAAATATGTGCCAGAATCAAGCTTAATGGCTAAGATCACCTGAAGTCAATCCAGGCTCTGCTCTTCCAAACTGTGTGTGTTCAGGCAAGTGGCCTTCCCTCCTGAGCCTCCATTTCTTTGTCTAAGTGGTGGAGATGAGAATTCAATAAGGCCCTGAGCACTGGCCTCGTGTTGGAAGTATAGTGGTCCTCAGGTCTCCTTGATGCTTGTCATTGCACTTACCTTCCTCACAGGGAAGAAACTGAGGCTCTGAGAGGGGCCATGACCCACCCAGGGCACACAGGACAAGGGACCAAGCTGGGATCCCAACCCTAGTCTTACCCCAAAGCCAGTCTTCTCGTCATTGCACCAGGCTGCCTCCTTCTGCAGGAAGCCTTCCTAGGTTGCTCAAGTGAGAAGAAATCTCTTCATCTTGGCTGTGAGTCCTACAATTTGAATAACAGCTATCACACATATGCCTTGCTATGCTGGGCATCAGTGCTTGAATTCATTTAGTCCTCATAATACATCTCCAAGGTCATTCATTGATGAGGAATCTGAGGCCTGGAGCGGTTAAGTAACATAGCCACTTGATCAGCATTTGAACCCAGCCCTGCCTCCTTTTCAGGCTTGCTCTGATGCATCCATCTCCCCACTAGACAGAAAGGAAACTGCCTAAAGTCAGGCCGGCTGAGCGTCACCTCTCTTCCTCCAAGATCAGGTGCAGGGCCTCTGTGAGATATGGTTGGGTGAAGACCTGCTGTTTTAGAGGAAAGCTGATGGGAAAGGGAGGTGAGTGATGAGAAAGTTCAGAGCTGGGGTCGCCTCCATCTTGCAACCCTGTCTCCCAGCCCCTCAGACCCACTATTCTTTTCTAGATAAGCACCAGCCTCCTTGGTGGTCGGTCTCCCACTTCCACCCCACACAAGCCAGGTTCTTCTTCTGCAACACAAATTGCACCTGCTCACTCCACCAATCTGATCCCACTAATTTGTTCAGACACATGCCTTCCCTGCCCCTGAGCCTCAGTTTCTCCATTTGTACAGGAAGGATGTGAACATCATGCTCTTTGGGGGACCTGGATACTCTCTCTCTGTCTCCCTCTCTCTCCCCTTCTCTCTCTCTCTCTCTGCCTCGCACACACACACGCAGGGTCCATGCCAGCCTCTCCCCAGGACACTGAGCTTCTCCATGGATTAAATTACCAACATTTCATCGGTGGGAGGAAGGGAGGTGGGGCAGGGGAAGGAGTTGTGAATTCCTCGCACCAAGCCTGTCCCCGCAAGGCCTGGACCGAATGCCACAGCGTGTCTGTGCCCATCTGCCTCTGGGGTGGGGTATGGGTGGGGGTGGAAGTACAGGCAGGGAGGGGTTCCCCAAAACCGGAATGCCAAAGAAAAGACACCCAAGGAATTTCACACAGACTCACACACACACACGCTCTTCTCACATGCTCATGTATTCATAGGTGCACACAGACGCTTAAGCACGCACGCGTGACCTACGCACACGTACACCCATATGCGATACTCTCTTTTATTCAGTCAACAAACACTCATTAAGCCAGTTTGCTAAGAAAGACTCGCCCTCCATTCCTCACACTTTTGTGACACGCAGCCCCACATTTGGTCACATACACACACACACACACACCCCAGTCGCCCACACAAACTCTCACATCCCGGGGCTTGAGCTTGCAGGGTCCTTCCAAGACCGTGGGAGGGCCTAGCAACATGTGCACATGATGGTCAAAGCCAAGAAAGGTAGGGAAACCAGCAGCGGAGAAGCGTGCCAGGAAGTTAATTAATAAAAATATTAGGATATTTTTCTGGATTTGGTAACGTTTGTGGTATTTCTCAGTTTTAAAATTGTGCAATTTGTTTTGGTTTCTTTTCTCCTTTTTAAAGCCTTTTTCGTATTTGTACTTTCGTGTTCTTTTTCATAAAGAAGGACCCCAAAATTGAATGCGTTTTCAGCCTCACCAAGCCTGAACCTGCCCCTGCAAACACTCAGATGTTCAAACAATCACTCTTATACTCACGCCATTGCACACGCATTCACATCCCCACATAGCGCTATGAGGCAAAGACAGTGTCACACACGCCCTGGACAGTGTCTGTCTCACTCCTACCCTCCCATTCTCATTTCCAACAGGTGGGCAACCCAGGCACCTCCAGCTCCCTGGGCCTCAGGACAAGACCCCGTCACTCCATCCCTCACAGGCTCCTGATTCTGACTGTGGACACTTGGCACTGCCTGGCCCACCCCCAGCACTCGTAGGGCCATCCATGAACCCTGCCTCTGCCCCACAGTGCTGCACCCATTGCCACCTCAGCACGAAAGCACAAAAACCCACAGGACAACCTGGGATTTCCTTGGAGACCTCCTCATTGCCCAACAGCAGCTGGCATTGATAAGAGGACATGAGAATTGGAACAATACAGTCCTTTCTGGGTTCCAATCCTAACTTGGTTCCCCATCTGTAAAATGGGGGGCTAATCCTACTTCACAGGCATGTTGTCAGGATTAACTGTGTGAACACAAGCAAAGCACAGAGTGAGACCCCAGTCAGTACACGGGAGGGGTCATTCTGTTTTCCTCTGGGTGACTGCAGGGAGGGGGGCTGGGAGCCCGGCCCCTCTGGACTGGCCCCTCCTCCAGCCTCAGCCACATCACCCTCTCGGCCACCCGAGTGCTGGGATCACCAGCGCACCTGCTTCCCAGGGCTCTAATTTCCTGTAAGTGTAAGAATTCAGGTCAGACACCGCCCGCGGCCCACAGCCCCCCTCCCGACGGAAACCCATAAATACCCTGGCTCAGGCTGCCTGGCCCAGGCACGAGACTTTCTCTCCTCACTTACCGTCACGCTGCGCCTCAGCACAGCCGTGCAAGGCAGGTATGGCGATTTCTGCTTACACACGGGAAACTGAGGCAGCAGGGGGGAGCCTGAGTTGGAGATCCTGACCTATGCACTAGAAAGAACTTCCTTGAAGATATACCCTTCCTATTCCCCCTCCCCCAAATAAATACCCTTCCGTCAGTCCCCAGGTGGCCAATGACTTACACCTGAAATCCATTCATTAACACAGACTTTTTCTGTAAAGGGCCAGATAGAAAATATTTTCGGAATTGAGGGCCAGGCAATGTCGCAACTACTCAACTCTGTCGAGGTAGCCACAGACAACATGTAAATGAATGGACTGGGTGTGTGCCAATGACACTTTTTTACAAAAACAGGCAGCAGGCCAGATTGGCCGTGGAAAGCCCTCCCCTGCGTTGGTCCCCTCTCCAGCGCTGTGCCGGAATTGAGTCGAGAATCCTAGCTGGTGAGAGCGCCAGGAGCCCTGGTTAGAGATTTCAGCTCAGCATTGGCCAGAGGATGAAACTGAGGTCTGGAGAGAGGCACAGCCTGTCCAAGCCCCTGGCTGTGCAGGTGCCTTATCCAGCGCAGCATCGTGGACCTGTCCTCCAAAGCTCAGGACTCATGGCCTCTGGCATGCTCCCTTGTCGATTCCCTTGCTCTGAAGGTTGGGATGGAGTTGGGTCCTTGTCTGTCTCCCATGCTGAACTGGAGAATCTGCCCTAAGCCAAGCTGAGGGCAAGAGCACATGCTACGTGATAAAGTTCTCTTCCTTCCCTTACTCTGCCATGGCCCGGCTGGAAACCTGCACCCACCTCTCGGGCGGCCTCAGTCTCCATAGCCTGGGATGGGTCCATTCCATTAGCTGCAGCCCGGGCCAGCGGGGGGAGGGAAGGAGGAATGCGACCACAGCTGCAAGGTCCAAAAGTGCTGAGGAGACACCAAGACGTTTCCCTGTGAGTCAGGAGCCAGGAATGTGTCGCCCAGAGTGGCCACGAGCCAGAGCCCCCCCCCACGCCACCCCCCATTCACCCCCCAGAGCATCCGCCTTTTATTAGAACAGAAAAAGCGGCAGGTGCCAGGTCTCTGAGAGCCTGTTAAGGACCCAATAAACTCCTTGAGCCCCGAGTGCCCGGGAGGGGGCCGCTGGACTGGACACTGCCCTGAGAAGCAGCTCCTGGTCCTGGCCGGCCTGGGAGAGCGAGCAGGGCCAGAGAGCGGAACCACGGGACTTCAGCTCCAGCTGGTCCAGCCCTGGTCCTGGCTGTGTCACCTCAGGCTGCTCACTTCAGCTGTCTGGACTGCATTTCCATCTTTTTAAAATTATTGCTTTTTATCTTTATTTGATTGGGATTTTTTTTATTTCAGTGTTTGCTTGTAATGAAGCCCAACACACCACAAGCTAAAACTGTGTAAAGTGAAGTGACTCCCATCCATCATCTTCCCCTCTGTGAGTGACAACAGCTGCCTTACAGCCCTCCATGGGCCTCAGTTTTCACGTCTATAAAAGTGGGGCTCACCCATGTGTCTTCCTTACAGGGTGTGGGGGGATTGATAGAATGTGGGTGCTCTAAGACTGCACGTTCCCTTCCTCTTCTCCTTTCCCCTGCATCCTGTTCCCCAGTTTGGACAGACCCAGCAAGCCCATCCTCGCCACTGCCCCCACATCACTTCCCTGCCTATCGTCCTCAGGGCTCTGCCAGCAACTCCTTGAGCTTCCCAGGAGCCCCAGCCTCACCCCAGAGACCCACCAGCCTTGTCTCCCCGTCCTTGTCCTGTTTCCACAGACTCCCCGACCTGGACTCTAACTTAGAATAGCTTCAAAGGCCACACCTCCTCCAGGAAGCCCACCTGGATGGTACATTTCCAACACAAATCAAGCAGGAATTGCAAGAAGCATCTCCATAGGCCCTTGCTGTCAGCTGGGACATCATCCACCTGCCACATGCCAGGCCAGCCCCTCTGCAAACACTGTGTCCTTTAATCCCCATATCACGGCCACGAGGCAGGGACAGTGACTCCTCATCTCCCAGCTCATGCATTTCCCCACAGTGCCAGGAGACCCCACCCAGATGTGTCAAAAGTTCATAAGCACTATAGAAGCTTCTGATTATTTTTATATGATTCTTTTGAATTATAAACGTTTCTTACAGCTGCATCAAACCCTTTGTGAAGCAAAGTAAAGACACTACAAATAGATGATAAATAGGATAGGATTGGCGCACACACACGCACACACAGCCCTGAAACACTGTCGCTCGCCAGCTCTCTGCGTTACCTCCACTTCCCGGGGTCTCAGTATCGCTCACAGAAAGGTGAGTTCTTCCCCTGATACTGTGTTCCCCACACCTTTAGACTTAGAATTACATCTTTAGTCTCCTTCTTATACCTGGTCCCAGAGCCAGCTTTTCACTGACTGGTAAGTGGGGATTTTTTGCTTTTAAAAACTCTGGGGCAGAGATAAAGGCAATTGTGAGGGCTCTGGACCAAGTCCTGGATGATACGTCAGGGGGGACCTAAGACCCGGACTGCCACTGTGGGGGGGCCTGGGGTCTCAGTTCTAAGGCGCCTACTCCGGGAAGGGTCTTCCTCCCACTGAGCACGTGTCCTCCCTTTTAGCTGCCTCCATCTCTATCCTGCAGGCCTCTATGTCCATTGGGTTTGCAAAGCATTGTCCACTGTTTATGTCCCTTAATGCAGGAATATCGTTGTCCCCATTTCACAGATGAAGGAGCAGGGGCTCCAGAAGCGTTAAAGCCATGTGTCTGGGTCTTCTCCCACCAGCCCTCACCCCAGACCTGGCCCAGGCTGGATCCAGTCTCGCCTTCTTCCCAGAAGCCCTGGCTCAGCAGGGCTCAGTGAGAGTGTGTGGCCAAAGAAGCTTTTCCCCAGGGCCCAGGCCATGCCAGGAAGGCGCCAGCACCAGTCCCAGAGGCTCCATGGGAGGGGCAGGCTCCCAGCCATTCTCAGGGGCTCCCATGTACATGTGAACCCTCTCACTCTGTGCCTCTGGCAGGCACTACCCAAAAACAGCAGCCCAACAGCAGCTGTGTGAGCCCTGGCAGAAAAGCCAGGGCAAGCAGGACGATCAGCTGCTCTCCTGGCCTCCGCTCGGGACCAGGACAGGCCAGCCCTCAGGGCCCACCTGTGCCAGCGTGACTTCCAGGCACCAACCGGCCCCTGCTGACCCTCCTATCCCCACTTCCCCTCTCCACTCCCGTGGGCTGTGCTCTGGGAGCAAATACGCCTTTGGGACCACTCTAGGAATAACTAGTAGTGACCCCAACACTGCTACTGCCAGAAACCCAGGGAACTCCTTTTCTCAAATCTTAGCTCCCGAATCATCCCTCCCTAAAAACCCCAAATGTTTTAATCATTTTTTTATTCTCAGAGTTCCAGAAAGTTAAATTCTTCCTTTAATTTTAGAACATTTAAACCATTCCCTTTGTCCCTAGAACCTTAAAGAATAAAGCAGGGGTTTTGGGGTGGGCTTTTTTTGTGTTTTTTTTTTCTGCCAAGATGATGCAAGTTCAGAGGTGGAGAGACCTGAGGTCTCCAAGTGATACATACGAGGACTGAAGCCCAGAGGAGAGTGACTTGCCCAAGGTGGCCCAGTTGGGACAAGGACCCAAGTGTGTGGTTCCTCTGTTTATGCCTGTGGCCCTGGAGCCTCCAGGGTCCCCTCTGAGATCCTGACCCTTCCTGCTGTGGCTGCCCACCCAGTCCCGGGAGGAAGTTCCTCGCCGCCCGGCCTGCCCAGCCCTCTGGAATGGCCCACAGGTCAGGGCCTATGTCCTCAGCCTGCAGCAGGGGCAGGAGACACCCCTTCCCCCAGTCAGGGTGCCTGGGCCTCCGGTGCCACCCCAAAATAGCCCAGCTCTCCGGCCCACAGATCGGATTGCAGCCTCCCTGTCCAGATGGGGCGCCTGGCAGGGCGGGAAGTGCTTCTCCCTCGCACTGCCTCCACCTGCTCCCCGCTCACACGTCAGCGCTTGGGCTGAGCCTTAAATCACAGCCTCCCTCTGGAGGACACAGCCTTTTCTGGAGGCTGTGCAGATGGGCACGATAGGAGCAGTGCCTGGGGCTGGGGAGGGCTGGGAAGGGAGCGTCCGACTATTAGAAATTGAGAAGACATTGAAGGGGGGCTCCCAGAGAGAAGCGTATTTAAGAGTTCTTTTACTGACATGGATTTGCTGTGTGGTTTTGGGAGAGTCAGTTGCCCTCTCTGAACCTCAGTTTCCCTGTCTGTAAAATGCAGAAAGTACTTGGGCCCATCCAGGGGCTGTTATACAGCAGTGAATCGGCAAAAATCCCTGTCTTCAAGGAGCCCACAGTCCAAGGGTCAGCAAACCCTGGCCCAGGCAGTCAGGTTCCATTCCAGACCTTATTTCTGTAGCCCACATGCTATATGTCAGAGACAAGGGACAGTCAGAAGAAGGGGTTGCGCTATTTTATTTAGAGCGGTCCAGGAAGACCTCTCTGAGGATTTGAGCAGAGATGCCCACCCCAACCCTGGACACCAGACAGGTGGTCGGTGGGACCAGAGGAACCTCCCCCTCTCCCCCAAACCCGGACTCTAGGAGTGGAACTGAGCTGTCTGTTGCAAGCCCCCCTGGACTCAGCCTGATGGCCCCCATCCCCTGAGACTCAGCAGTGTCTGGGCCCTGCCACACAGAAGAACCCAGCTAGAAGAGGGGTTGGAGAGGCTCCGGTCCAAGGGCCTAGATGGCCCAGGAGTCCCAACTCCAGCCCAAAGGCAATGGGAAGTAGCTAGAGTGCCAGGTGGCTTCACCTGGAGCCTGGGGAGTGAGTGAGAGGCTGTGGTGTGAAGGCCACCAGCCTCAGGGCCACCCCTGTATTATAGAGCTAGGACCCTGGAACTTCAGGGGTGTAGGTGTTTGTATTGGGTGGGGGCTGTGAAAGTCCCAGGGTGAAGGGCTCCTTCCTACTATAGGCCATGGCCCCCACTCCTCCAGGGGCCTCAGCTTCAGGAAGAATACTCCAGAACTTCATGGTCATTATCCTGTTCAACCCTCTCAGCAACCCTGCGAGGTTAAAGACAGGGACACTCAGACGTGGGAAGACGAAGTGACTTGCCCAAGGTCAAAATCCTGGGAAACAGTAGAGGGACCCAATGGAGTCCACAATTTACATGCTTTGTTTCTTAGAGGAAAATAAAGATGAATTCAATTTTTAAATCTTTTTTTTTTTTTAAAGATTTTATTGGGGAATTGGGGAAGGGGAACAGACAAGTTGCTGTCTTTTTGTTCTTCAGTCTAGTTGCGGAGGACGTTGCTTCACTGGCCCATGTTGGTATCATCATTGCGCTCTTCCCGGATGAGACAGATCGGTCGCTGGCCTCTGGATGGTCGCTAACCGCGGCTATTGGCAGCTCACGCTG
Organism: Aselliscus stoliczkanus; assembly: GCA_033961575.1. Taxonomy (NCBI): domain Eukaryota; kingdom Metazoa; phylum Chordata; class Mammalia; order Chiroptera; family Hipposideridae; genus Aselliscus; species Aselliscus stoliczkanus. The sequence goes on from CM066730.1 coordinate 167,692,822, forward strand.
GCTGCCGGCCACTCACTGTAGCCTATGGCAGCCCACTGCAGCAGGGGCTGCAGCCTACACCGTCGCTGGGGCTCGCAGCCCAGCTCCAGGTGGAGCTGTTGTTAGCTGTAGAGGGCAGTGTCACTGGCCTTCATATGTGGGATCCGAACCGGGGCCGCTGGCATCCCAAAACCAGCTCTTAACCAATGCGCCACTCGACCGGCCCCAATTTTTAAATCTTAAATGTGGGGTTTGTTGTTGTTGACATAGTTGCTTATTTAATCTTTTGGATTTGACGATTTTCTTATGTGCTCTTTCAAAACACAAAATCAGAGGCGCATTTTGGGAACAAGTATCATTCAAGATGCATGATGGCAAGTTAGTCGCCTCCTCCCCACCTTGCTGCTAGCACCCACCTTCCGTACCTTTCTCCCGTCCAGGTATCCTCCTCATTCTTAGGCTCCCCCTGCCTTCCAGATGGTTCCTTGCTTCCTCAGTAAGGAAACATTTCCTAGGGGCCTACTGTGTGCCAAGCTTTGTAGTGAGCCCTGGGAAGGCACACAGCAAAATCCCGCCTACCTGGAGACCATGAGGACAAGCGCATAAAAAAATAAGCGCTAGCCAGTCAGCATTAAGCTCCACAAAGACAGGAAATTTGGGTCGCTTTGTCCACTGATGTACCCAAGCACCTAGAGTGAGATTTGCCATCAAGTAGGTGCTCAATAAATATTAATTGAATGAATGAATTCGCTGAGATGAAGAACCCAGAGTAGGGAGCCAGTTTAGGCAAGCTGATGTTGAAGTACCCAAGAGCCACCCCTAGGGAGGAGGGTGGTCAGGTATCCCCAGTGTTGCATGTCAGAATCTGGAGCTTGGCAAAGAATTAGAACAGAGAGAAGTGTCTGCTTGGCTCACACTCAGCTGCCCCACCACCCCCAAGCTGTCCCCTCCCTTATGCCCCTGCACCTCCCTTCCCAGAGCACCGAAAGGGGCTGCCCCTCCCCATGGAGCCCCTCCAGCCCCAGACTGGCCGGCCCTGCCTCCCTCTCTCTTCTAAGCTGCCCCAACAAAAGCTGCCCTTGTAGGAGCCAGGACCATCGTAATTAAAAAGGAAACATAATAAAGCCTTGCTCTCAAGCCAAATCCCCATCCCTACAGCGGACGCCCGCCCCACACTCCCCATGGAGGACACACGGCCCCTTTGTGAGCCCCGGGCGAGGGCCACTCCTGCCCTGCCCCGCCCAGCCACTGGCCTCCCTCCTCTCCCCTCCCTGATGGCCCTCGCATCCTGGCCAAGGCCTCTTCTTTTCAAAGGTAGGAAACTGAGGCATGAAGAGGCAGAGCCTGAAACCAAGCCTCTAGCCAGGCTGCTCCCTCAGCCCAGGCTCATTCCAGCGAGTGTCCTCTCTCCTGGGCTCCCTGCACCCAGATCAGCGGACCCAGATGGACAGTAAAGAGCTTGGATCATGGAGCGTTTCTCACCCAGCCGAGCTGAAGGGGACCTCAGCAGTTAAGAGCCAGCCACTTAGTGAGCCTCAGGGAGGTTTGGTTTACCTGAGGTCAAACAGCAAGGAGAAGACCAGGGACCAAATTCCAGGCCCCCTGGCTCCCTCGGCACCAAACCCTCAGCAGAGACGGTGCTCAGCACAGTGCAGGGTGGTCTGGGTTCCAGGCGTCGGCGGCAGGTCTCCGCACTGTAGAAAGTGGTAAGGTTGGAGTGCCTCCAGCTCTCCTCCTGTGGTTGGAGTCAAGCCCCCTGCAAGGGGGTACGGTACTGCAGGGGCAGCGTGCTTCCAGAGCTACAGGACAGGCCCCCACACACCAGCAGCAGCGGAAGGCCGACCGTGAGCCTTCAGTGAGGACATTTCTGTGTCATCCCTTCTGAGCTTCCAGAAACTAAGGAGTCCTCCCCACCCGCCAAGGCCCAATCTAGCACCTTCTCCCAAACCTGCCTACTCCAGCCACTTGGCCATCTGAGTGGCCTCAGACTCTGAACCCATCATCCCAGGACCTCGGTGGGGAACAGCCTATGGCAAAACGGTGACACTGGCTGAGGTCATCTGGGTCCCTGCCCAGTCCCTCCATCCCCATCTGCCTCACCCTCCTAACAACCACCTCCAACACCAACACTCGCATTCTCCCCAGGCTGTCAGGGACTCCCACAGATGTGATCACAGCTAGCAAAGGCTGAGACGGAGGCAGGAGGCTGCCATGAGCTCCCCCTCCAATGGTGCGATGTTGGGGGATCTTAGGGGGCCATGTACATGTGAAGACATCCAAATGGGTGTTTGCTTGAGATGTGGGCACTGGTGTGTCTGCAGGGAGGTAGGCCTATGTATGGGATCATTGTTTAATTAATAAAAACAAACCACCACCATTTATTGATGATTGATCCCAAGAGCCCTCTGCCTGTTTTGCATGTAAGCCTCCCTCCCATTTGGGGGAATACTCTCATTATTTCCATTTCCCATTTTACAGAAAAGGTAACTGCCTAAGGTCACGTGGCCGATGAGTGATGGGGTTTGGATTCAAAGTCAAGTCTGTCTGACCCCCCTTTCTGCAAGGGGTGTACAACACGTTTAACAACCCACTCATCTGATCCTTGCTGGTGTCATCAACCCTGCCCTTTGCACTCTTACCCCTCAGAACTAAGTATGAGCGAGTACAGAGGTACCAGTCACCACCCATCCAAGTCAGGTCAACCAACTCTGAGAACCCCAAGGAGTGAATGCACATGGAAGAGTGAGTGTGAGTGTGTGTACACGTGCATGTGTGTCCAGGGAGAGGCTGGCCAGGCCTGCACATCGGGCCCACCCATGGTCTGCCATTTCTACCTGTCCCCATGGTTCAGCCCCCTTGGCCAGACGGATTAAGGAGGGGACACTCCTGGGCACTCGTGGCAGGGAGCAGTGGCCCCCTCTCACTCCTGCCCCCAGGAGCCAGCCGGAGCAGGCAGGGATTAGATAGATAATGCCTCTTGTAAGAACAAGGGATTGCTGCAAAGGGGAAATGAGAGTGGGGGGTCGGGGGGGACACAGTTCAGATTTCTCCTGGGGTGAAAACTGAGCCCCCCGGGAGGAGGAGCCCCGCCTGCCAGGCCCTAATCCCCATCGTTCTCACCGAAACCCCAATGAAGAGGCTGTTCACAGGCAGTGGATTCCTGGGATTCATTAATTTGGGATTTACAGAAGGGACTTCTCGGGGTTCCTCCTGCAGGCGGCAGCCTGTGCAGGGCCGGTGGGTGCTGGTGGCAGGGGACACACTGGGAGCCACGAGAAAGGGTGACCCAGCCTTAAGCTTCAGGCCTTTCTGGCTGACCAGGGGGCTTCCTGGGCTACAGGGACCGAGGGGTATACACAGAGCTGCCCAAGAGAGCAGAGCCCACCCCCACCTTTGCCTCACCCCAGAACTGTTTCTCTTTGGCCAGTTCTCAGCTACTAAATTTTATTTTCTTCTCTTTATGAGCTGTAATTTACACACACTAAAATACACAGGTCTTAAATGTATAGTGCGACGAGTTTTGACAAGTGTCTACACCCAGGTAACCACCATGATGAAGATCTGGACTATTTTCATCCCCCCAGAAGGTTCCCTCATACCCCATTCTGGCCAATCCCCCCACTCAGGCAACCACTGACCTGCTATCTTCTCCACAGATGGACTTCATCTTTCCAGATCCCAATGTCTGTGTTCTGCTGTTTGTGCTCAGCAGAATGTCTGTAGATTCACCTACATGGTCATGGAAGATATTGGGTTTCTGTGGACCATTTCACCTGAACAAAGCATTTCCTGTCTAAAGTCAGTTTGCAAACCCCAGGGTCTTTTGAGGCCTAAGGAATCTGGGCTCCTCTGTGTCCAATCCTATGGATTCACCTCCTGGATTGTTTTCAAATCTTCAACACCCTTCCTGTCCCAACCCCAGGCTCGCGTCAATCCGTCCTCCTGCCAGAGTCACCTCTGACCTACCACTCCCCCATCAGAATCCCCCGACTGCTCTTTCAGCCCCTGCCTCAGTCTTCTCCCCTCTCTCCAGAGCAGCTCTTCAAATGCAAAAGCCACTCTAATTCTAGACTCCTCGACGTCTCCCCTTTGCCCATAGGAGAATGTTCTAGCTTCTCTGTCTGGCATCCTAGGCCTTCAGGGTCCAGCCCCTCTCCATCCGTAAATCTCATCCACCAGCATCTCCCACCCACAGAACCTCTCCAGGTGGCAAAGTTCCTGTGTTCTGTCTCCCTCTCTCTTTTCCTTGCTTCTGCTTCTGCTGCTCCCTCTGCCACAAACGCTCCACTCGGGAGCTGTCTGGATCGAGCTAATGGCCTGCCAGGAAGCCTGCCTTGAACTCCCTCGCCCTGACTGGGTCACGTTGCCCCTCCATCCCTGCTCTGTCCCCTAGCCTTCCAACCCTGCCTTGGTCTGCACCCTTGAGTTCCAGCTTCCAGGGACAGTGTCTTGTTCTGATTTGGATCCTGGGGCCCAAGCCAGGATTGGCACATAATAAATTTCAAAAAGGTCCTACCCCCACATCTCTCCTTACCCTCCTCAGCTCTGGCCTGGCACGTACCTGGGCACAGATAAATTGGATTGAATTGGATTGAATCAGCAATGTGGCATTGGGGCAGAACTGAGACCCAATGGGGATGGGAGGGGCAGGAAGGGGAGGGTCATGTCTAGTCCTCCACAGAGCAGGTGGATCTGGTTTCAAATCCTGCCCCAGCCGTTGCAAAGTCACTTCTACTCCACTAGCCTCAGTTTTTTCATCCGTTAAGTGGACAGGCACATAATGTCCACTTTGTTGTTTGGCGTTTGTGTGTGTGTTTGTTTGTTTGTTTGTTTTAGGATCCATTGACATTCTATGTGTAACATGATGTTGTCTCTGACAACCACTATCAAGTGTGTGGAGGGAGAGAAAACGGAGGGAGGGCCGGTAAATATCCACATGGTAACAGGTGGGGAAGGGAGGTGGTCCCCACCCCGCTAGGGCAGACAATCTCTTCCCACCAGCTTCCAGAATCCATCCGATATGGAGTCCCCTGCTTGTCCAACTGTCCTCCAACACTGGCCCTCCAGCCTCCCAACTTAGTGGAGAAGTCAGGGGCTAAAATGATCAAGTCAGGCAGACTCAAGTGGAAAGAAGGCAAGGTGTGAGTGTTCATAGCAGCACTACTCACTGAGACAGACAAAACATGGAAGCAGCCCAAATGTCCATCAACAGATGAACAGATCAGCAAAATGTGGTGTAGTCCTGTAACAGCCACGAAAAGGCAAGAAGCACTGCCACCGGCTACAGCATGGATGAACCTAGGAAACATTATGCTAAGTGACAGAAGCCAGTCACATTAGACCACACATTACATAATTCCATGGATACAAAATGGCCACAATAGGCAAATGCATATTAATAGTTGCTCAGGGGATGGAGGAAGATAGAGGAATGGTAGCTAAAAGGCACAGGGTTTCTCCTTGTGGTGATGAAAATGTTCCAAGGTTGACTATAGTGATGGTTGCACTATCTGTGGATATACTAAAAGCCACTAAATTATATATTTTAAACAGGTGCATTGTATGGAAAGTAAATTATAGCTCAATCCAGCTGTTTTTTAAAAGACCAGGAGAGGGCAGGTGAAGGAGTAGGTGCCCAGCTCAGGCAGAAAAGGGCATGGTGGGGGGCTCAGCAGGAAAGCCAAGCCCTGGATTTCACAAGACTTTACTTTGTTCTCCCACCAAATCATACAGGGAAAGTTGTCGTCCTACCCATTGTACAGAGGGGAAAGCTGAGGTTCAGAACAGGCTGCCTGCGATCACACAGCTAGGAAACTGGGATCTGAAATGAGAGACACAGGCCCAGCCTGGGCCTGCCTGCCTTGCCCCTCCTTGGGCTTCCCCGACACTCCAGGAATGTAAGGCTGGCATCCCCAGCCTGGCATGGGCTGCCCCCGATAAGCTGGAGGGTAGAGGGTGCGGCCACCGTGCTGGCACCAGCCCCAGGCAGATTGGCACAGGTGTGCGCATCCCGGCTCAGCTCACACAGCTGCTGCCCAGCCCTGCACCCCAGGCCAGGGCCCTGTCTCCACCCTGGGCCAGCCCAAGCAGCTGGAAACACCTGCCCCGACTGATGGGAACCAGCCTGGGTACCCGAGGAGCCTAGGGTCCTTTGGGTGGCATCTGAGGCTAGGGCTCTGGACATCAGTCAGAGGAGTCTTGGGTAGGTGACTCAAGAGGGGACACAGGCCATGTGTGAGCACTGGGAGTGCGTTTGTGGAAGAGTTTCTCCATGTCAGTCACAGTGTGGGCGTGAGAGTGTGTGTAAACATGTGTGGGAGAAAACATAGGCAGGGGTGAGGCTAGGTGTGCCAGCTTGAGCGTGGGAGTATACCTGGATGTGTCCTGGGCCTTGGGAAAAGGAATGGAGGAAAAAGAAGTGTGACTGCGGGGACATTGAGTGTGAGACAGTGGTGTGCCTGGGAGACCCAAGGGTGCCCCACGCATGAGGGGTGAAAGTGAACCAATGAAGAATGAGTGAGAGTGGGTGTGAGTGTGACCACATGTTGTGTTGAAGATATGTGAGTGGGGTGTGCCCTCATGAATGCCTTGGGGCCTACACAGTCATGAGTGTCCCCTACTCCTCAAGTTGCCATCCCCCTCTAGGGACTGCCCAGCACCTCCTCCATTTGTTTTCCTCTCCCTCTTGACAGCCCCTCAGGTGGTAAGCATTCAGAGGACAGAGAAGCACCCCCAAGAGCACCTACTACCTCTTACTGACTGGGAGAGCCCATGCCCTCTGAGCATCAGTTTACACATCTGTACAATGGGGATAAAATAGCATCCACTCCAGGAGACTGCTAGGAGGCATCAACAAACATAAGGAGCAAAATTCAGATAAAGAAGTCAGCAGCCAAATGAATGAACAAATAAATAGCCGAACAGAGGGGCTGGGCGGGAACCCTCTTTCTTTCCCGACTTTACCCTGGCCACCCCCTTCCAGCCAAAGCCCCAGAAAGTTCAGGGCCCAGCCCTCTCCAGGCTTAGGCAGCTCAGGAAGGCAGGAGACATCTGGGGTCAAGACCCACCCTCCTGGGCGGGCAAGGGCAGGCCCCATGGAGCCAGGGATCCTGGGGCGGTGACGCCCAGTACCCTAGGTCTCTGCCCTAACGGGGACAGGTGGAGATTGGAGGATAGGGTGTGGGCTCATTACCAACGTGTATTCACTCAGCAAACACCTCCTAGGCACCAACTCTGTGCCAGGGTCTGTGCCAGGCACTAGGGATGCCAAAACCAACTGGCCCCCCACCCAGGCCCTTGAGGGGTATGGAGAGGGGGGATCTGTGTAAATGGAGGTTTTCATCCAGTGCAGTGAGTGATGGAATCTCAGAAGCCCAGGGGAGGGAGCCCAGCCCTAGGCTGGGGTGATCAAGGGAGGAGTCTTGGAGGAGCCAAGACTCCTGAGTAGCAGGGAGCCAGATGTTTCTGGCTGAGGGAAAGGCCTAAACAAAGTCCTGGTGCCACCTGAGCATCCATCATGGGGAGAGGAATGACAGGAGACAAGACTTCAGATTTGGCATATGGAGTGAAGGCCTGAGGTTGGGTCCCAGCTATGAAATGAGGCACTGCTAATAGTTGTCATTCTTACTCCATTTTAACAGAGGTCTCATGATTTGCAAAGTGCTTTCGTCTCTAAGATCTTGCTTGGTATTTGGTCCTTCCTATCCTACGATGGAAGTGGAATGAAAAACCCACTCATCCCCTTTTTACTTTGGCCACTAGGAAACTCAAAGGTTAAATTGAGCAATTGTTTGCAATACAAAGACACCCCAGAAGCCTTTTCTCTTTCTACATCTTCTCTCAGGCCTCCTTTCTCTCTTTTACTTTGTTTCCCTGGAAATCTCTTGGGAAGTAAGGGGGTGAAGAGGTGGCAAATCAACTGTTAATTGGTGGTATATTTTGCTGGAGTCAGGGAAGGGTGTGTGTATGTCCAGGTACATGTACGATCTTTCACATGAGCATGTGTGTGCAGGGGTCCACATGGAACGGATCCTGTGTGTGTGTGTATGTGTGTGCACTCAAGCATGCCATGTGCAGGAGGGTCTGCCGTGAGCTGCACGACCGTGACTGTCGTGGGTGCAACAGTGTCTGTGGGCCCCACCCGGGCACCCCACCAGGCCCCGATTCCCTCACCATCTCTCCCACCATCCCCTCTAGCAGTCACTCTTTCTAATCTGCCTGACACACTGCCAGCTCCAAGGACACCAAGGCCAGAGAGAGGGGATGTCACATGCCCCATATCGCTCCGCAGGGCCAGAATCTGGGCATCTGGAGCCCTGGTTTGGGGCTGTACCATCCTTCACTTACAGGACTGTGTGACCAAGGCCATGTCGCTTAACATCTCTGAGCCCCTGCTCTAAGCTGGCTTCCCCATGGACTGGAAGCCATTTACAGACCTTACAGAAGGAGCTTGTTAAATGCTGATTGATTTCAAACCATGAAGACACCGCCCCTCCATCTCTCCTCTGAAACACTTTCCAACCCCATGGCTATGAAAAAGGTATCTAAAATCTAGCATGGAAAGAGCCCTGCCTAAGGGGCTGCATGACCTTGGGCAGTGGTTTCCCCTCTCTATGCCTCAGTTTCCTCATCTGCAAAATGGGAAGGACAGTACTTTCTATGTGCACGCACTTCCTTCCTGAACTTTGTACAGATGGTGCTCATTCCATCCTCCATGAAACAACAGAGCACGCTGTTGCTGTGCCCTTTTTTTTACAGATGAGGAAGCTGAAGCTCAGAGAGGTGAAGTCACTCGGCCAGGCCACACAGCTCCTGGTCTGAGGGAACTCACAGACCACCACTCTATACCACCTCTCAGAGGGGAAATTCTCCAGCACACAGCAGGGGCTTCCTAAGGATCAGAGATCTCTGCGTCCCCACCTCCCAGAACCTCAAGAAGGAGGACACTAGCCTCAAAGGGACTCAGGCCCCACCCTGGGAGCCTCTGGGCTGGGCGCTGCATCGGCAGGGCCCCATTAGGGCCATGTCTGCCGCGTGTGGCAAAGTAATTACACAGCCTAATAGGGAGAAGGTGCCAAAAACACATGTATTTACAAACCGGCTGCCACCCAGCCAAACTGCAGCCCGGGATGATTGCGAAATGCAGCCTGGCAGGCAGGCAGGCCTCGGAGATGGCTCCTGGGCTGGTGCTGGAGCCCAGACTGGCACCATCTGAGCCATGGAGGCCAAGAGACGAGCAGGGCTGCTACAGGCAGGCAGGTGACACTCAGAGGACCGTCCCATAGGGAGGGCTGGGCAGAGCCATCCCCAAATCCTCAGGGTCCTTGGCCCTTTAGTTTCCCAGCTGGGAGGCCAGCGGCAGAGCTGGGACCGGGAGAAATCTTTAGGCCACCTTTGAGGCTCCTTCTGCCTCCAGCTCTTCAACAATCAAGTCCAGCCTTCTTTGTGGGGAGAAGGACAAGAAAAAGGTCAGGACTTAGACTATCCCTAACCAGCCTCTCCGGACACTCCTTACACCAGGAGCACTTCTGATTCTGCCGCTTGTTATACGACAGAACACTCGGCTTCACCTCCCTCCTGCCTCAGTTTTCACAACTATAAAATGAAATAATAACAATGCCAACTTCATAGAGTTGTTGTGAGGATGAGATGCCATAATGAGTGTATGGCCTGACCATAGTATAGCCCTGCATACAGTAAGGTCCTGCTAAATGTCAGCTAGTGGGCTGCCAGTAATTGTCTAACCACAGGCCCGGGGCAAGAGGAGGCCTGGTGTGTAGCACTGGCCGATTTCCACAGTGTAAATACTCTTACTGCGACCAAGTCCAAGCTACCAACATGACACCCTGGACACAAAGCCGGGATGAGATGCAAAGTAGCACACCATCATGAAGTATTTCCACCATTCAGATAGAATCAAAGTAAATAACAGTATAATGGATAATTCAGATAATAGTGAAATGATTAGGACGTAATGAGCTTTGAATATTACTTTTCTTCATAATATGATTTGTTTAATTGTAAATTTATAGAATTTAATTTTTAGTGATTGCTGTGCCTCGCAATCAGTTTGCAAAGCCCTGAGGATTCGACAATCCGTTTTTGTGAGCTGCTACAAGCCACCTCCGGCTCACCACTGATTTTACTCTTCACGTTGTGTCACACCTCCTTTCCTTTGCACAAGCCATTTCCTCAGCTTGGAATGCCCTTCCCAGCGTCCCTTTCCTCTTGGCTAACTCTTACTCTTTCCTCAATAGTCTAGATAATATAATTATAATACAATATCGTTTTTCCATTCCTTTTCTGTGAAGATGCCATATAGGTTTCATTAGGCTCTCAGTGAATTCTCATGACTCTGTGAGGTAGACGTTTGTAGTCCCATTCTTCGGATGAGGAAACCGAGGACTGGCAAGTCTGTCGGTTGAATGGTGACCTTCCTGGGTGAGGACAGACTGTGCCCAGGAACTGCCCTCCACAGAGACCAGGTAGGTAGATGCCTTCCTGGCATGGTTTGAAAAACATTCCACCTGCCCACTTGCATTGTCCCCGCTTACGCCCTTGACTCGAGCATTGGACCTCTGGGTTGAGCATTGCCCCGTGGGAGCAAAGACCTCCGTGGGACACTTTGGTACAGGAAGCTGGGGGCGGCCCATGGGCTGGACCAGGGGAGCCAGCAGACGCTGAAGGGGACTGGAGTAGCCAGTGGAACCCTGGGACCTACTGCCAAGACCTGGGAACAGGGCGGGAGGGGCGGGCTGAGCACAGGGAGGTGCTGACCCACCCGCCAGCCTAGGGGAGAAGCTTCTGGAGGAATGTGAGCTATGAGGGAGGAGGGGACAGGCAGGCCCAGGCAGTCGCAGCGTGGCCCCCTGGGGAAAGTGGTGGGGGAGGGGGGACAAAAGCCAGAGAGAAGACCCTGGCAGGGCCCTTGGCCTTCGCAGTCACCCTGGAAGAAAACATCCCCAGACCCATCCATCATGGGGGCTGGGAACCCTGGCGGGCCCTGAGGAGAGAGATACACCCAGTGGGCCCAGCGCTGCCCAGTCAGGGTAGATCTGCCCTCCCTAGGCTCTACTGAGGTGGGAGGTGGCACCACCGGGGAGCCAGTGCGGTGTGGCAGATGGAATTGGGTTCAAACTCAGCTCAATCACTTCCTGGATCTCAAGCGTAGCACCTCCCAGCCTCAGTTTCCCTTTTGTAACTCTATCTCTCGGAGTCGTGGTAAAACATGTAGGTAATATCCAAAGTGTCTGACACATAACAGGCGATAATCATAATTACAAAAATAATCATAGCAGCCAGCATCGATAGAGAGCTTATCGTGTGGGGAGCTTCACCTGGGTGCACAGCCTCACGGTGACCCTAGGAGGCCAGATACCGACAACTGCGTGGGATAGGAGAGGAAATCGAAGCACTGAGGTTAAGTGGTGTTCTCAGAGTCACACAGCCCAGGAGCTGGATAGCCAGAAGTCCGGCCCCCACCCATGCTCTGTGCCCTCTCTGGACAGCAGGCTCCCCAAGGATAGAGACATGCCCCATTTCTGAGGCCTCCACCCTGAGTACAGGGGCTGGCAGACAGCAGGGCTCAGTGACTGTGGAAAGAACAGAAGTGTCCCTAAATGTGATCCCTGGTGCCCCTGACCTGATGATCCCCAAGACTTGGGACCAACTTAATTTGGGACCCCCAACCCAGCAGCCAGGCTTCCCTTTGCCAACCTGGACACAGCCTTTTGTCCCCAAACCCAGCCCGGGTACTGAGATGCTATGCAACCTCAGGCAGGTCTCATCCCTCTCTGGGCCTTGCCAGTGAGTGACGGGGTGGAGATTTCAGACAGACTAGGAGTTCCAGGAGGCTGCAATTGGAGAAGGAGCCAGAGGTGGATAAAGGGACCTCCTGTCTGGCAGAGACTTGGGCCTGATCATTGCATCACTCCCCACCACAGCCTGGCAGTTTCTAAATCATCTTTACAAAACCCAGAGATGACCAACGAGTGCTCTGCCTCAGCCCTTAGGGGGCAGGGAGAAGCTGACTGAGTAAAGACAGCCCATGGGAAGGGGAGGAAAAGATTGCAGGGAGCAAGAATGAACAGGGAGTGACAGGGCTGCCCCCCTTGCCACCAGGCCTCAGCCCTACATGCATCTCTCTCTCTCTCTCTCTCTCTCTCTCTCTCTCTCTCTCTCTCTCTCTCAGAAGGGCCTGAGGAGGCCCTTCTAATGTCCACCAAGCCAACCCCTCTTTTTATACTTCCTTCTAAGGTCTGGGGCCCCAGGAGTGCTCACACTGTGCTTCTTGGGGCCTTGGGGGTCCTCACAAATGCCTTAAGGGCTGCCAAAGGTGGGGGGTCCAAGAGACAGAACAACCTCCCTGCTTTGATGGGACCAAAGTCACTTACCTGCTTTCTATGTTGAAATTTGAGGGGTGGATTCATTTAGAGGAAGAAATCTGTGCCCCATCATCTGTGAAAGGTACCAGGCCAGGCTAATAGGTGTCTCCGTGGGCAGGAAAGAGGCCACTTTATTTATTTTTTTTTTTTTTAAAGATTTTATTGGGGAATTGGTGGAGGGGAACAGCGTTGGGGAATCGGGGAAGGGGAACAGACAAGTTGCCGTCTTCTTGTTCTTCAGTTTAGTTGCGGAGGATGTTGCTTCACTGTTGGTATCGTCATTGCGCTCTTCCCGGATGAGGCAGATCGGTCGCTGGCCTCTGGATGTCGCTCATCGCGGCTATTGGCAGCTCACGCTGGCTGCCAGCCGCTCACGCTGGCTGTGGGCCACTCACTGCAGCCTATGGCAGCCCACTGCAGCAGGGGCTGCAGCCCACACCATCACCGGGGCTCGCACAGCCCAGCTCCAGGTGGAGCTGTTGTTAGCTGTAGAGGGCAGTGTCACTGGCCCTCATGTGGGATCCGAACCGGGGCCGCTGGCATCCCAAAACCAGCGCTTAACCAATGCGCCACTCGGCCGGCCCAAGAGGCCACTTTAATGATTAAATAATACTGGCTTATCGTTAGCACTTCCAGGCCTCAAAATGCACACACAGAATTTTAATCTTTTTATTCCTCTCCGTGTATTCATGGAGCATCTATGAGCTTGGCACAAGGCACATAGCACTCAGCACATTTTGTCCCATTTCCAGCTTTTGTCCCAATCTCCCTGCAGGACAGGTGTGTATTTCTCCCCATTTACTGATGAGGAAACTGAACAGCTCAGAAAGCTGTGGTAACTTACCCAGGGTCATACAGCAAAGAAGGAACAAAGTCAAGACCAGAACCCAGGTCTACGCGACTCCAAACTTGTGTCCCACTTACCAGGCGACAGTCTGTGTGTCTGTGCCCTTTGTCAGGTTACACATGCTCCCTGCAGCCTCTGCCATGTGCATATGGCATGGGCTCTAGAACGGTTACCCCTTGGGAGGGAAAGAGCCGTTCAGCCCATCTAGGTCGGTGTGTTGGTAATAGTGGTGATGACAGAGGGCAATTTTTCAGTAAAGCCAGGGCCTGCAACAGCTAGGCCAGGTATGCAATAACTGGGAAAGAAACTGGGACTCAAGTCCAGAGGAGCTAGACTTATTCCTGCTGACGTTCCCTGGCTGTGTGGCCTCAGATAGAACATTTCCCTTCTCTGAGACTCAATTTCCTCAAGTGTGCAGGAGGAGCGGTTAATAATTTCCACCTCTTGGGCCGGCTGAGTGGCGCGTTGGTTAAGAGCTGGCTTGGGACGCTAGCTCTGAGCAGCAGGGCCCCAGTTCGGATCCCACATGAGGGCCAATGATGCTGCGCCCTCTACAGCTAAGATGGTGAACAACAGCTCGACCTGGAGCTGGGCTGCTGTGAGGCAGCGGCAACCGCATAAGCTGCAGTGGGGCAGCAGTGGGCTGCCGTAAGTTACTGTGAGTGGCTGGCAGCCAGCCTGAGCTGCCAAGAGCTGCCGCAGTAAGTGGCCGTCCAGAGGCTAGCAAGCGACTGCCTCACCCGGGAAGAGTGCAATGATAATACCAACATGGGCCAGTGAAGCGACATCCTCCACAGGACTAGAACTGAAGAACAAAAGGACAGCAACTTGTCTGTTTCCCTTCCCCGATTCCTCAACACTGTTCCCCACCCACAATTCCCCAATAAAAAATCTTTAAAAAAAAATAATTTCCACCTCTTAGCATTGACACAAGAGTTCAGGGGGACCCACCATGCAGAGGGCCTGGCACCCGGTAGGTATTCAATGATGGCTTTCTGGCCCCACTTCCTCTTCAGGACGTGAGCCCAGGGCAACCTTTGTCTAATCAAGTGGCCTCTGTAGGCACCAAGGTAACACAGCAGGAACCTGGTGCCAGTAGCATCCATGGCACTGCTCAGCTTCTCAAGGCTGCCCAGAAAGGCCCACTGAGTGTTCTCAGCCTGGACCAGGCCCATGTTTCCACCAGCTGGCCTGGTGAGGAGCCAGCCTGCCCACTCCCACTCGGTCTGGTCACCTCACAGCAACTACCAGAAATGCAGCCCATCTGGAGAAAGGTAGTGAGTGGAATGAGTCTGGTTAGTCATCTTTGGACCCCCAGGGCCTGGGACTGTGCCAAGCACCCAGGACAACTCAGGGGATGGGGGATGGAAAAATGGTTGGATGGATGGATGGATGGATGGACCGACAGACAGAGAGATGGATTTAGATTCTGAAAAGCCAAGTTGTGAACACTTCTGCAGCAGAGGCTGCCAGTGCCCTACCTGAGCTCCCCCGGCATTCACCATCCCATGAGCTCCTCATACAAACACCTGTAACTCTGCCTCCCTAGCGGCAGGAAAGTGCTGGGCCAGAGGGGCCTGGGACAGCCTTCGGTCAGACAGACGGGAGCGGGAAGACCAACCCCCAGCCCCCACACACCTTCATCCCTCAGAGGGATAACTCAGCCTGTTCTACACTCTCCCAGAGTCCCCAGCGGGACTGAGACCCAATTGCCCACAGTACCCACCTGCTTTTTGACACACCCTCTATCGGCTTTTTTCCCTTCCTCTTTCACTTCCCGGCTCACCTACCTGTACATCGAGAAATCACCTCCCAGGTAAACGGCACTCAAATCCTTGACTCAGGGTCAGCCTTTGGGGGACTTGCCACATGCCTGTTTTAAGATCTTCGATAAGTCATTCAATTTCCTGTGCCTCCATTTCCTCATCTGTAAAATGGAGATAATTATTTTCATTTATGACAGAACCATGTGGTTGGCACTGGGTGGGGTCTACCATGTGCCCCACCTTATCCTGGGTGCTGAAGGCACAGAGAGAAGAGCAGCCACAATGCTCCCCCCTGGAGGAACTTATCAGAGATGATGGAGACGGTGGGTACAAGTCCAGGCCATGGGGTTGGAAGATCCAACTCCATCCCAGCTCTCTATATCCTCACTGAATGCTCCTGGGCATTCATTTAAAAAATGAATACATTTTTTAAAAAAATCTCTGTGCCTCAGTTCACGTTTCTGTCTGATGGCAACAATAACAGAACCCATCTCATGGGGCTCTTGTGGAAAGAAAGTGAGATCATGCAACAGGGTCTGGCATGCAGTGCTCAACATAGGGAAGGCAGGGCATTGTCATTGTCACAAGAGAAGTGCCTAAAGCAATGCAAAACGTAAGATTGTGAAACTGACAGTTTGGCTGTGAAACAGAGATGGAGTTGATGCCCTGAGAGTTCAAAGAAGAATCAGGTGGTCTGAGAATGAGGCTGAGATGACAACAGCCTCTCAGACCTTGCGTTGGCCCACCAAGGGGGCTCCATGAGCCCGGAGGGGACTGGGTAAGGCCCTTCATCATTAGCCCCCGCGCACACCTGTCCTGCCTCCCTTCCCACCAGCCTTACCCCACAACCCATGCTCCCTTCACTTTCCAAAGTCCGCTTGGGTTCCCTGACCTTGCCCATGCTGTTCCCTCTGCAAGTGTGTCCTTCCCTCTACCTAGAGCTGAAAGAAGCCTCCGTGAGTTTTGCCCATGAACAGGCAGAGGGCGTTGGGCTGGCTGCATCAGGCTCCCCACAGGGCTTAGTAAAAATGCACATTCCTGGGCCCTGACCCCTCAGATTCTGCTTCAATAGGTCCTAGGTGAGGAACAGCCAGGTTGGGGAACCACTTATTTAGTCCATCGCACATTCTCCATTATATAATGGGGGAAACTGAGGCCCAAAAAGCTGAAACATGGGGCTCAAGGTGATGCAGCAAAGTGCCCAGACTTCCTAATTCCCAGTCCTGTGCTCACTAAGCCTCCCTCCGCTTCCTGACAACACCTGCCTCGGGGGGAGGGGAGGCATCGTGGCAGCCCCTCTGGGGTCCTGCCTCGGGAGGTGCATCTGTCAGCCCCCTGCCCCAGCCAAGGGGGTCACAGAGCTCTGTGAGGGTCCACCAGGTGTGCAGCCCAAGACACCTCCCAGGGGCTCTGCCAGCTTTGGCAGGTGGCAAGGCCAGGGTGTGGGGGCAAAGAGAGCCCAGCCTTGAGTATTTAAATATTTGCTTTCTTACAGAATGGCATTCTTTGGAATATCAATTTGTATAGAATTAGTCAGTGACTGCCCCCCACCCCAGCTGCTGCAGGAGGATTCCAGGGAGGAGGAGTGTACCTGCAGCCTGCTTGGTGCAGAGGCACCGGCAAGTCCCAGCACAGGATCCACCCGCCTGCCTGGGCAGGAAGGGGAGTGGCACCTGGGTGGGCAGGGATCCCAGACACACCTCAGGCAGCCTATGCCCCACACAAATCATCAGCTGCAGCCACCAGAAACCCTCTCCGGGGCAGTGGGGTGAGGCTACCTCCTTTTCCTTCGTGTATGTGCACGTATACCCTGTCTGAACAAACTCAGGGCCAGCCCTGGCCCCTGGGTCCATGTCCCCAGGGACCAGCCCAGGGACTACTGGGGAGGGGCATAGGGAAAGCTGTCAAACCCTCCGCCAAAGTCCCAGAAAAAGTTGCAGAGGTTATATATGAGTCAAATTCAAATCCCAACACTGACTCTTAACTTGCTGTGTGGCCTTGGACAAGACGCTTCATCTCTCTGGGCCTTACTTTCCTCACTTGTAAAACGGAAATAATGAAAATGCCTACCTGCCATCATGTAAGTGAATGGGCTTTGGGACACCCTGAAGTGGTGTGCACATGCTGGGAGTCAAAGCAGTATTACCTGGAATTTGGCAAACAAGCCATGCTCCCTCTGTCTAGAATATATGTGTTTATGTTGAATTAACAAGCATTTAGTGAGCACCTGCTGGGTAACTTTGAAGAAGTTATTCTTGCTTCCCAGACCTCAGTAACTCCATTTGTAAAATGGGCAGGTTAAAACACAGCCTCTGACATTCCTTCCATAGCTACCCATGCTGTGCAGCCACCACAATCATTCATGCAAAATTCTCTCACTACTAAGAGAAAAGATGAAAAGAAAGGAGTTCGTGAGAGGGCAACATTTAAGCAAAAGGAATGCATGTCTAAGAGTGAAAGTTCAGGTGCTAAGAATTTCAGTGTATGACTAACAGTGAAAATCAAAGCCAGCAAAGGTTCTTTTTCTATATGCCTGGCTTTCCTCATAGAAGCCATCATCACCAGATGGGGTAAACTACCACTTACAAGCTGCATGGCCTTCGTCAAGATATTAAACTCTATATCTCTGGTCTCCTCATTTGTAGAATTCAGAAATCAGAAATACTGATTTTATGGGGTAGCTTTAAGTGTTAAGGGAGATAGATATATAGATATAGATCTCAATTTGGATCACCCCCCTTCCCAGGTTTTTTCCCTCTAGTAACTCTGACCTTTCACATCCATTCATTCACTCAGCACATATGCTCTACAGCCACCTGTGCACTGAGCATTACTCTGGGAGGGGAGCTGGCTAAGACGGCAGCAGCAGATGAGGGCCCTGCTCTCAAGGATCCCACATTCCAGTGCAAGGAGGCAAACCAAGGAAAGGCAAGAAATAAGACCAAGACTGCGTAATACGACGACAGAGTGTGACTATGGGACCTCTGGGAAGGTCCCTTGGGGGAGGTGACATTTGAGCTGAACCCTGAGTCACAACTAAGAGCAGCCATGCGAGGATCCAGGAAGAAACATTCCTCACAGAGGGAAAGTCTGTGCAAAGGTCCTGAGGCAGAGCTCAGCTTGCTGAGCTTTAGGAACAGAAAGGCCCAGGTGGCTGGAGCTTGTTGAGTGAGCGATAAAGTTAAAGAGGAAGCTCACATCTGGCCTCGGAGGCCATGAAACCCCACAGGCAGGTCTCCATTCCTGCCAGTATCCCTTCACCCATTTCCTTGATGGCACAAGGAGGCCCAGGACCCAGCGGGCAGAGACCACAGTCTTCTTCAAGGAAGCTGGCCAGACACTACAAATTCTCGCATGGACATTTAAATTTTTCCTGAACTTTAAAAAGCTATCGAGTCTTTTATTTTCCGCAAGGATGAGGCGCATCATCCAGGGAGGGGTGAGATACTGATGAGCTCCCTCCTAGGAGCAAGTATGCTGTGGGCAGGAATGCTGCCCCCTGGGTGCCTTTCAGGCCAAAGTCAGGTCTTGAAAAGGCTCAGCCCTATGGGTGGGGATTAGACAGGCTACAGGGAAGGGCTGGGATTATGGCAAATCCTTCAGACACAAAGCCAACCAGGGCTGCCCCTGCCCTCACTGCTGCTCCGGAAAGCCCCCTCAGCTGACCCCAACTCCAGTTGAGGGCTGAGACTTTGTCCCTTCCTGTCCATCATCATAAAGGTCTGTGGAGGTGAGCCCGAAGGCCAAAGTCCTGGGGAGTGGGAGGCCCCAACACAGCCACAACAACCATTTTTCTTCCCACCCCACAACCCGAATGCTGGCCCTCCCCTATCCAGCCGGCTGGGATGTTTCCGGGTTTGTAGCCTCCAAACCAAGCGCACATCCTACAACCAGATATAATCCCCAATGTGCCCAGTTTACCCACACGTGTCCCATTCCAAACTGGCAGCATTTTTGTTTTACTTTTTTTTGAGGTCTAATATATAAAAATGCATACAAGTCGTAAAGGTACAGGTCAGTGAGGTATCACAAACTGAATACATAGCTGACGGAGGACTCTAAGCAGCACCAGGAAACACCCCTCTCCCCCTCCAGGTCATTCCACCACCCCTGCCCAAGGGTAACCATTCTCTTGACTTCTGTCACTGTAGATTAGTGTCTCTGGGTTTTGTACATTACAGGAATAGGGTCACACAGTCTGTGCTCTGGCTTTGGTCTGGCTTCTCTCACTCAACATGACAGCTTCATCCACATTGATGCCTAAGGTGACAGGTGATTCCTTCTCATTGCTCTATTACATTCCACCATGTAAATACCCATAATCCACTGTCAATGGGCACAGGTGCAATTTCCACAAAAATGAATGGATTAGTTCTCTATTGCTGCATCCCAGATGATCCCAAATCTAGCAGCTTAAAACCACAACAATCATGAGTCCTCTCCCAGTTTCTGTGGGTCAGGAATGCGAAAGCCACTGAGCTGAGTGGTCCTGGTTCAGGATCTGGATGTCAAGCTGGGCTGCACTCATCCGAAGGCTTGACTGGAGTTGGTATCTGCGTCCAAGATGGCGCACTCATAGGGCTGTTGGAGGGAAACCTCAGTTCCTCACCAGGTGCCAGGCCTCAGTCCCCACAGGATGGCTTGAGGGTCCTCACAGCATGGCAGCTGGCTTCCTCTAGAGCAAGTGATGCAAAAGAGATCCAAAGGGAAGCTGCAATGCCTTTGATCTGATCTTGGAAGTCACATGCTTCTGCCATATTCTGTTCATTAGAAGTCAGTATTATGCCCACGCACAAGGAGAGGAGAATTAAACCACCTCTTGAAGGGAGAAATATCAAAGAACTCATGAGCATATCTTAAAACCACCAAAACAAGCAGCAGATTCCTTCTTGATCAAGTGCAATCTCTTGAGTCCTGGGGAATGAGGCTGGCACTCCCTGCCACCCCAATCCTCACTCTCTTCCTACCTCCCCCTATTCAGTCAGCACTGAGGAGATGCAGTCAGATCCAGGTTCTGGTCTCAGCTTTGTCAAGAGCCCAAGTCCCAAGTTCCTTCTATGAAACTAAGGATAACAATAGTGCCCACTTTGGGGCTGTTCTGAGGATTGAATTCCATCCAGAAAAGTCCCTTATCCCTGAATTCCATTCCCTCGTGGCACTTATTTTATAATTCTTGGTGTGAAATCAAGCCAAAGTCTTTTAGAAGGTTCAAAATAAGGCAAGCAAATCTTATAGAAACCCTGTCGTTTCCCTTCCTCGCAGGCATCAGGGGTGCAAACGGAGATACTCAATGGGCCCACCCATTATCATGCTTCCTATCAACTTGCCTGCTGTGGATCTGAGACTGCAGGGACTTGGGGCCCAAACTCCCCTTAGGATCTTGCTTGTGTTCAGATGCCAGCCTGGCCATCTGTCTGCCATTCAGTTCATCCTGTCAACTTTCACAGTGCCATCCCAACCAGGTGCTGTGCAGACGCTACCAATGAGTAGCAGAAACATGAATTCAGCAAAACCATGTCCTCATGGACAGGAAGACAGACCGTAAACAACTCAATTATCACTTTATGTTGTGAGAATTGCTGTGAGAAGGGTTGTGACAGCGTAAGCCTGGGCACCTGGTCTTGCCAAGGGAAGGCAGTGGGATGGTGGAAAGGGGAAGACTCCATGGGCCTGGGCTCTGAGGGGTGACACCCAGGGCGGGGACAGGGCACCTGGCACTGAGCAGAGGTCTGGAGGCTGGAATTCAGACAGCGACAGTCATTGAAGAGCCAGCTGGGGTTGGAGCGGCAGCAGGGCACAGACCCCACAGCTGTCAGGCCAGGCCCTTGGACTGTATCCTGAGAGCAACGGAGGCTGCTGATGAGTTAAATATGTGAGGGACACATTCTTCTGTGTGTGCCTGCTTGTCCTCAGAATCCCGGCCATTCCCGTCCAGCCGAGGAGCTGTCCACGCCAAAGGAACCTGTTTCTTGACCATTCCATGGTTATGTGACCTGAACCAGATAGCTTACTGCTCTGTGCCTCAGTTTCCCAGACAAGTATGGTCAACCTTCCAGGGTTTCTGGATGAAACTGATAAGGGAAGGATGGAGAGCCCCTGCCTTGGTGCCTGGCATCACGGATGACAGGGCTCAACAGCACCCCACCCCAGCTGGACTCCCCTGCCCATCCTCAGGGGCTCCCAGGCATCCTAATGGGTTACTTCTCCCCCACCCTGCCAGAGGCTCACCCCCACCCCCCATCCTATTTGTTCCTCCTCTATCATCTACCCTCTTCACCCAACTCTCGGGGACTGACTAGGAGAGGGTGAATGTGAATTTCAACCACATCTGCCATGCAGTGGAGGGAGGTCATTCCTGGCCCACTCTCTGGCCCACTTACTAACACAATCAGTGCTGGCCATGGAGCTGGGCCCTTTATATATGTACATATATGATCACCTTTAATCCTCACAATAACCCAGAGATGGATATTCTTTAACTCCACCTTTCAGGTAAAGAAACTGAGGCTCAAGGAAACAAATAATTTGCTCAAGGTCACATAATGGGACTCAAGCCCAGCGTCATCTGCTTCAAAACATCAGTCTACCACACACACATGCTCATTCATGCAGACATATACATCACTGTCACCAATGCTTGGTAGGCTGCAATATTATCGAGAACTTACTAGGTACCTGATCTCATTTAAGCCTCACCACAACCCTTGAAGGAGGATCCTACATCATTGCCATTTTGCAGACGGCGAAAATGAGGCCCCAAGAGGTAGAGTCACATGCCCCAGGTCCCTCGGCAGAGCCGGGGTTTGGATCCAGGTTCTTCCGACTCTGCTGGGAGACTGAGGGATCGGTTGCCCCAGCCAATGCCACACAGTCAAGAGTCTTTGCACACACCCACATCTATGCCACCTGGAGCTCAGAGGCTGCATGTGGGGTCCAGCATCACCTCCCCTCAGAGTCGTGGGGTGATTTGGCTGGGACCCCCAAGGCCCTGGACCTGGTTGACCCAGCCTTACCCTACCTGGCCTCTGGGGCTCTCTCTGCCCCATGAGTCCCCCACCCTCAGGTTCCTGGGCCCCAGGCTCTTCTTTTCTTCTTTCACTCTGAGCCAAGCAGGTTAAAAACACGCCAAAAATGAGCCCCCTCTCGCTTTAGTGCACTCACATAATGTGTGGCAAAGAAGGCTGCATTAATCGCTCGGGACCCACATTTTTCAGTGACATTAATCTCTAGCCGGAAAAGCCTCTCTGGACGGTTCTTTTCAGTCTGAAGGCACTTAACGTTGGCCAGGGGAGCAGAAGGGGCCCGCCTGGAATTCCTCTCTCACTCCCAAACACCACACCCACCAACCCAGCCCGGCAGCTTCCCTGGTTATGACGGGGTGGGTGAGATGCCTGCAGGGGATGTGGGGGGACAGGGAGGGCGGGTGGTGAGTGAGCCGTGGGTGTGCCATGGTGCGGATGCATGAAGGTGAGAAAGGCTGAGTTTCAGCCATTGCTTGTTCTGAGCGGAGCATCTACATTTCGCAGCCCCATGTCTGCTGGCTCCGAGAAAAGCATGTGCTTGTGTGTGCCAGGACAGGCACACCAGTGACTGAGACACCTGTGTGTGTATGTGTGTGTGTGTGTGTTTGTGATTGAAAGTGTGCACCTGTGTGGGCATGAGCATGAGTCAAGGGTGAGCATGGGTGCAATACATACCCATTAAAGAATGTATGTGTAGGAAAAATTGCAACCCTGCCCATAAGTAGAGCTGGGTGTGCCACACACTTCAGGTATATGTGTGATTTCTGGGCGCACACATTGTTGTGAGCAAGGTTGCAAGCGTGTGTTTGCTGGAGCATAGCAGTGAGTGTGGGCTGGCGAGGATACGTCTGACTGTGAGTGTGCATAGTGTGACCACGGTAGTGGTCAGGTCTGGGGAAAGTTGGCAGGGGTTGGTGCCCCTCACAGATGCACACAGTGCATTTCAACAGACACAGCTTGAGCACTAAATATGTACTTGCCACTGTGTCAGGCACTAGGGGACAGTCATGGATAAGGGTGTGGTGTCCCCCGAGCCCACGTGAAGCCATTCACAGGCACTGATCACACATCTCTTCCCAACTCCACATTCAGCAATGTACATTGATAGCCTGAAATTGACCGTGGTGGCAGTATTTACACCATGGAAATTGGCAAGTGCCAAATCAAGCCTTTCTTTATCCAGAGAGCCTGTTGTTAAACTGTACTACGTGGCACACCACTAAATAAGACACAATCCATCCCAATCTGATAGGATCCCACGTGTGCTGGCATTCCTGTATGCGAATGAGCATGTTTGTGTGTGTGTGCCTAGCACCCCAAAGTAGCTCTGAAATTGTGTGGGACCTACACACAAGATTAACAAATAGATTCAGAGAAGAGGGAGAAAGAGGCAGATTGAGGAAGGACATGGGTTTTGCAACGTTTTCAGGGGACAGAGCCCTTTCTATCCCAAAGGCTGTTTGTGAAATTCTCCAAAAGTGAAAACCATTGCCGAGGGAAAAAATCATTAGCCCCTAAGCATGGAAACGGCCATGATCCTCCCTCAACACTGAGCACTGTCAAACCAAGCTGGCAGGAGCACTTGGCTGTAAATGGTGGTACGAGGCCCTGACCCCAGTGGTCAGCTCCAGAGCCCACACTCATAGCTATGCTGGCTAGAAGTGAGTACAGACCACTGAGAAGGCATGGCCAGAGGGGTAGGAGGGAAAAGGGCATGTGCTGGGTTGCCCAAACCAAGGGGTGGGGTTTTAGGAAGTAAATAATCTTCAAGACCTGCAAAACAGAGCTCCCTTCCCCCCATTTTACACAGACAGATCCAGAGACTCTGGAAGGGCAGTGTCACTGGCTAGTCTGTACTCAAACCCAAGACGGTCTGATGTCAGGACACCCAGAAAAGGCCTGGGCAAGAAGGAAGGCTCCAGACCTATCCTCTTAACTTCCGAAAGCCCCAAAACCACTGGCCCACATCCTCTGGCCTCCTCTGACCTTGGTTACCAGCTCAGCTGTCCAGTCACACTGACCATGACCCACATCCAGGCAGGACCCAGCCTCAGGGGCCCTCTTTATGAGGATCGGCCCCAGCCAGCTCCCAGGAAGCCAGGCACCAAAGGAGGCAGATGGCACTGGGGAGAGGCCACTGAGACCCCATCTCCTGGCAGCCCCAGGGCCCTTTGGCTACCATTGATTTCCCTGGTGGGATGACATCAAGAGGGATGTTTTTAATAAGAGAGCAGGAGGCCTTGGGAGCTGACCGGGCCAACCCAGTGCCGGGCAATTAATCACCGGGTTGAGAAGCCACAGCCATGGGTAACCGGATCCTGGAAAGCTGTTAGGCACACCCTGCCTTTCATCTCTGCCCGTGGCCACTCTGCGTGGGCTCTCCGTGAATGTCCATTAACTCCGGGCCCCAGGGAACAAGGCAGGCTTTGGGGGTGCCTGTGTATCTGTGCAAGAACCCCTCAGAGTGTGCACAGCGTACAGGTGTATCAATGCATACACATATATTCAGGTATAGGGGTGTGTGTGTGTGTGTGTGTGTGTGTGTGTGTGTGTGTGTGTCGCTGCCTGTGTGAGCATGGTCCCCTGTCCACATGTGTGTGAGACAGACCATAACACTGGCTTCAGAATCAGACAGATCTGGGTTCAAGTTTAGGCGCCACCTCTTTCTAGCTGGGTCACCCTGGGCAAGTTACTTAACCTCTATGAGCCTCCATTTCTTCCTCTGTAAACTGGGGGTCATAATAGTATAGTAACTACTACACATTCTTGTGGGGATCAAGTAACACTATTCATACAGAAGTGTTTGGAATTGAGTACTTGTTCAATAAACATAAGTTCTTATGCCTATTACACACGGATGGGTGTTTACATCTGAGGGGTAGGCAGAATTCTAAGAATAATCCCCCCAATAACCTCATGTAATCTACCCGTCTTTGACTGCGGGCAGAGCCTGTGGATATGAGAGACGTTCCATCATATGGCAAAAGGGAGATTATCCAAGTGGCCAAATCTAATCAATCATGTGAGCCCTTTAAAAGCAGAGCTTTCTCCAGCTGCCGGGCAGAAGTCAGAGCAATTTGAAGCATAAGGGGTTTGACACAAAGGAGCAAATTTCTCTTTGCTGAGTTGGAGGGGGCCACACATAAGTAGCTGCTAGGAGCTAAGAGTGCCCCCCGGCCAATAGCCAGCAAGAAGATGGGGATCTCCGTCCTATTGCTGCAAGAAACTGAATTCAACCAACAGCCTGACAAGCATGGAAGTGGGTGCTCCAAGAGCCTCTAGATAGAATCCCAGCCCAGCTGACACTTTGATTTCAGCCTTATGAGACTTGATCAGAGAAACCAGCCAAGCCTGTCCCAACCTCTGAATGCTCAGGTCAAGGTGCCATTAGTAAGATTTTGCCAGCTCTGGGAGCACCCAGGGAGACTCCCGGGGGCCCTGGTAACTCACAGTGACACACACATGTCTGTTTTGGGCTCAGAGGGATACCTACTCTAGTCTGCAGTCCAAAGCTGTCATGATCAGAGGGGACAAAAAGTGAGGTCTAGAGCAGGCTCAGATGTACCCTGGGAAAGTCTGGCTGAGATCTACTGGGAGGACTCTAGCAAGTTATTTACCTGCTCTCTGAGTCTCAGTTTCCTCGTCTAAACAATGGGACACCATTGTTCCATTGTTTATCACAAGGATTGTTTGATTGAATAAAGTGCCAATACACTTCTGTGGGTTGGAAGAGCTGTCCAGCAGGAGAGATGGTGGCCTGTCCCCTGAGTAAACACCAGTCTGAGGCCTGCTAGCTCACCTCAGCCTACACAGGGCACCCAGGGGGGAGGTCTGAGCTTCACCCTGGCCATCTCCCCTTCCACAACCCCCCGCATCCACTCAGTTCCATGGCTGTCATTCCACCTCCCAAAGGAGGTGGTTTTTCAGTCACTTCCTCCTCTCTAACCCCAATGCCACCTGCCTGGGGTCCAGCGCCTGAGTCTTACCTGGATGACCACACAGCCTCCTCCTTGTATCCCTGACTCTCCTCACTCCCCTGCTCACAGCCCACGCAGGGCTCCTATTGTTCTGGAGGTAAAATCTAAACTCTGCTCTGAAGATTAAGGATCATTTTCACTTTTGCCAAACCCCCCAAAAAATATTTTCATTTTTATTTCCCTGATATTAGAAAATGTGAGCTGTTTTGCATATGTTTATCTCCCTATTCCCTTCATACCCAGACTATTCCTACTCATCTTTAAATGTCTTCATTATTCCAGTTTTTAAAAGGTACCACGTGCACCTCGTACAAAATTCAAAAGCGAGAAAAAGGCAGCCATGTCCCTAGCCATCCACTTGCTGCTACTCCAAAGAAAGGCCCCACATTAATTCTAGGCAAATATTAGTAAATATGTATTCATGTTTTTTTTCATACAGGTAACAGCACATCACATTCCATTTTTTTTCCCAGCTAACAATATATCTTGGCAATTGTCTGTCTTGGTATATACGAGTTGCTTCCTCTCATGTTAATGCCTGCGTTCCACTGGAACAGAATATCTGAGCCCTCTCCTCCTGATAGATTCAGGCTGTTTCCCATCTCTTGCTATCACAAACAATATGTCACTGAAATGTCATTTCACACACATGTGAGTTTATTTCTGGGACGAGCTCCTTGAACTAAGATTGTTGGGTCAAAGGCAAAGATATTGCCCAGTTGCTTTTCATGGAGTTTGCAAAACTTTGCATTTCTCTCAGCATTTTACCAGCATTCCTGTTTCCCTATATACTCACTAAGTCAGTGATTTACCCAGTTTCATAACTGTTATCTGATGGGTGAAAAATGGTGTCACACTGTAGTTTTACTATGCAGTTTTTTATTTTGAGTTGGGTTGGTCATCTTGTCATAGTCTTCTCAAAAGAGTCATGTTTTCCTTCTCTGGGAGTGTTTTTTCATAAACTTCATCTATTTCTCTACTGAATTGTCAGCCCTTTATCATTGATTCATAAGAGCTCTTTATATATGAAGGAAATTAGCCCTGGACCAATTTAAACAATTTAAATCATTTAAATAATTCTTTAAATGTTTGGTAGAATCCCTTTGTGAAATCATCTACATCTAGTGATTTTTTTTTCCTTAGGAATAATTATTTCCATTTCCTCTATGGTTATTGATCTGTTTAGATTTTAATACCTCTCTGTACTGCTAGGTACACTTTTATAAGTTACATTTTCTTTAAAAACTATTCATTTTGTCTAGTTTTCAAGTATATTCTTTTGATTTCCTCTGAGAGTGAGGTTATTTCCTTAATACCATTTCTTATTTCATGAATATGTGCTATTTCCACTTTTTGTCTGGATTAGATTACTTACCATCTATTTTACTTGTTTTTTAAAAAACAATAATCTATTAGTTCTAGTAGTTTTCTGATTTCTAATTCAGTAACATCCACTTTTATCTTTATAAATTTTTCCTTGTGATTTCTTCGGGTTTAATTTATTGCTGTGTTTCTAACTTCTTGGATTGGATACCTAATTTATGAATTCTCGATCTTTATTATTTATGAATAAAAGTATTTAGAACTTTTCTCTGAGCTCTGCTTTAGTTAGTATTCCATAGTTCTGATGGATTACTATTACCATCTCAGGTCTCTGGATTTTTGCAATCTGTTTTGATTTCCTTTTCAATGTAAGAGATAAATATTTAAGAGAGAGTGGTAAGTTTTATCTTTTGTTGTTAATTTTTTGTTATATTGAATTGTGAACAGTAGTTCACAATCAGGAATAATGATAGAACTAGTTTATTTCCTCTTTCTCCCTTTTCCTCCTCCATGATTCAAATTTATTATGTTGTATTTCTTAATGTTTACCTTCATCTCTATAATATAATTACATTGATTACCTTATTTTTCATATTTAAATTATATCTTTTATCCCCTGGCTATAAAAGTTAAGGAAATCTGTGTATTTACATTACTTTGTATGAGACTTTATTCCCTGAGTTCTTATGTATTTAAAAGCTAGGATAGGGCCGGCCGAGTGGCACGGTGGTTAAGCACTGGCTTGGGAAGCCAGCAGCCCCGGTTCGGGTCCCACATATGAGGGCCAGTGACACTGCCCTCTTAAAAAAAAAAAAAACTAGGATAGTTTCTACAGAGCCCAGGTTGGGAAAGGCTGCCTTACCTTAAAGGTGAGGAAACTGAGGCTGAAATAACGATGGCCCAGCTCACCCAGGACGGTGCCAGGGACCGAGCCAGGACAAGAACCCACACGGCCTGCCGCCCTGGCAGGGCTTTGTCCTGCCGCTGGCTCTCGCCCTCTGTCTTCCTGCTCTCCTGAACAGAGGTGGGAAGGTAGCATGACGGCCTGAGATGGATTGGGGAGATCCGCTGATCCCTGGAATCTCACCTGGAACTCGGTGGAAAGTGACTGGCAGGAGAATCCTCTCCCCTCCCCAGAGGATTGGCAGCCATGGCTGGGAGGCCCCTGGTGGCACATCCTCTCCAGCGAGGGGGAAAGTGTGAGCTCATCCCCGCAGCCTGCCCGCCCCGCTGCCTGCCCACCGGCAGAGGTTCAGAACGGGTGGGGCGAGGGGCTCCACCTGTTCCCGATAATCTCTCTAATCCAGCCCCATAATTATTCTTTATTAACAGAGGTCGCTGCCTTCGTTACATGCTGAAAGGAGGGCGTCAGGAGTGAAGACACGGGGATCAAAACCTGGTCACATTTTCCAAAGGGGTTTATTTGCCACAACCAAAATAACCTCACCAGGGGACGGCTGAGTTTCGCCCTCATCTCATCCCAGCGCCCAGCATGGGAGCTCTAGGACCCCGTATCCTCCAGTCAGGCCCAGCAACCCCTGCCAGACTCCCATAGCCCACTGGTCATCAGTCACTCAAACATGTCCTAAGGGCACAGTTTACACAAGGCCTTGTACTAGGCTTTGCAGATATACAAGTAAATAACACATGGCCCTGCCCTCCGGAGGCTCAGCATCTAAAAGGGAAGAAGCTTACCAATGATTACTATGCAGACTACTAAATACCACACTTGGGGGAATAGGTGGCTGTGTGGGGGAGCAGAGGGTGGTCCCCAGGCCAGCCTCAGGAATGGGGGTCGTGGGAGGAGCCTTCTTAAAGGTAGAGACATTAGAACCCTGTCTGGAAGTATAGCTAGAAGTTCCCCGGGGGACAAGACAAGTAAAGGACGTTCTGAAAAAGGAATGACAATGGCGTGCTAGAACTAAGTTGAACTCTGATTCGGTGTGGCCTGAGCAAAGGGTTCAGATGGGAAGGGGTTCGATTGGGGGTGGGGGGGTGAGCAGGGCCAAGCCACACAGGACCTGTGGGTTCTAAGGAGTCACTGAAGATGTAGGCAGGGAGGTGACATGGTCAGATTGTGCTTTTGGAAGATCCTTCTGGCTGCAGAGAAGAGAGTGGCTTAAGGGCAGCTGCTGGGTGCAGGGAGTCCCTGGGGACACGTAAGGGGCCAGGTGAGCAGTGGGGAGTTTGGAACCTGAGCAGTAACAACAGGGGTAGAGAGAAGAGGCAGAGCAGGGCATCAGGCAGTGGTGACAGAATCAACTCTGACATTAGTGACCACGTTGTCCATCAGGGCATATGGTCAGACAAGAACTCAGAATGATCCCCAGGCCATTTGTGACGCTGATCCCATCACCATCACGCCACGTCCAGCCTGCCACTAGATCTATGGGTAACCAGAGGACCTTGGGCCACACTCCTCACCCAGAGCCCTCACAACCCAGGGACATGAGGCATAGGGACATGAAACCTAAGCTCAGGGCTCTCTGGCCTTCCAGCCCACCCACCTACACCATTCTTTCCCCTCCTCCCACATCCCCCTCCGCCATAAACAAGCCCTGTTCATTGCTTCCCCAGTGTTCTTTCTCGCCAGCCCATCCTGGGCCATTTCCTGTCCATACCCGGGTCCTACTAAAAAGCCTCACTTGCAAGCCCCCACTGCCAGGAAGCCCAATCGCCTGCCACCAATGGCCCCATGTCTGCTTCCTCAGTCCCCCTCCCTCTCTGCAGGACTCTGTGTCCTCTGTCCCTTTCCGCCTCCCTTGGCAGCTGAGCTGTACTCCACATTCCCTCTCTCTCAATGTGAGTCTCAGCTTCAGCTTGCAGTCCCTCTCTTTGGTCTTCTCTACCTGTTTCTCTCCCCGTCTCATTTCTCACTCTGCACCTAATCCTCTTCCCAGAACTCATATACTTCATGATCCCTTCATCTGAGCCAACACTGGACACAGAGCCTGCACCAGGCCCCGGGCTTGGCGCTGGGGGTCACAGAGATGGAAATGAGAGTCCAGCTGGCCCTCTGGTCCTTCCCCACTGCTCACGCCCCAGCAGACAAGGTGGGCATCACGAGCCAGTGTTAGAAGGGGGATCAGAGAGGTGGGAACAGTGCACGCTGGGCTCTGAGAGGTGCCAACCATATCTGAGCCCCAACACTCCATTCCCACATCCAACAAAAGGGCTGGCCCTGGGGACCAGGGTCAGTGATGAGGGCGGTTGTCTCCCTGCCCTAAGGAGTTCACAGCCCAGATGGGGAAGTGAGCAGAGACACTGTGGCATGCCCTGCAGCAGTCCCCACGAGCTCTGAATGGCCATCTCACCTGGGGGATTACAGGAGCCTGAATGCTATAGGAGGTGCTCTGCAATCAGGCGGGCAGGGCTCGCCCCACCCAGCTGGCCTTGGCAAGTCCCTCCTTTCTCTGGTCCTCAGTTTCAGCATCTGTGTAATGGGCATATCATAACACAATTGCCTAGAAATTCATACATGTAAAATATACAGCATATGAGCCAATGTCTGTAAAAGTGGCTTAGCAAAGAGTCTTCTGTGGAGTATGTGTTCTGTAAATTGTACTTGTTATAGTTTTGTATTGTTATTATTCCATTCTGTCTGTGGAGTAGTAGCAAGACCAACGGGCTAGACATTAAGAGACCCATTTCTGGTCCCAGTCTTGCCACTACCCGGATTGGTAACCTTGGCACTGATTCCGGAACTATGAAATGGGGAGATAAAAGAAAGCCCCCTCTTGTCCTGACCCCTGAGATTTGAAGGGAAGGCAGCCCCCCACCCATGACCTTCTCTCCTCCTCTTCCTCCTCTCCCCCTCTCACCTTTCACTCCAGCCTCTTTGGCCTCCTGCCCTTCCTCCAACTCCCCAGCCATGCTCTGGTCTTGAAGCTTTTGCATTTGCAGTTCCCTCTGGCCGGAATCTATTCCTGCTTCCCTCCCATAACTACGCGCTCCCTTTCTCACTTCATTCAGGCCTCTGTGCAAATGTCCTCTCCTCAGAGAGGCCTTTCCTGACCACCCTCGTCTCTGACTTTCACCTTCACCTGCTTTATTTTTTTCTTTGTAGCGCTTATCAAAACCGGGACGTTGTGTAGGATTTGTTGATTTGTTAACCTTCCATCCCAACTCACTAGAATGCCAACTTCATGAGGCAGGGCAGTGCCTGTCTGGTTTACAGCTGCACCCCTAGACCCTACACAGCACGCTGCCACAGTCAATACACACACCAGTCAATATGCACAGTCAGTGAATACACACAATACACACAGAGAACGAGGGTGCGCCTGAAGCCCTGGAGAACAATGTAAGGGGGCGGGGGGAGGAGAAGGTTCCAGAACCCCCTCAATGCCAGCTCTCTGGGACCCACTCGCTGAGACGTCTCATCATCTGGAAAAGCGCAAAGCTCTCCTCCATCCCTGCCAGGCACAGGCTCCCTGCCCTTGGGATCATGGACCTGATGTGACCACCCCCAGCCCCAAAGCCCTCAGATGTTTCCAGGTCAAGGCAGCAGAGGGGGTGGTAGCCTCTGGGCTCCATCCTTTGTCCCAGGCCCCAGCAGAATTTAATTCCAAGGTTCAAAGCGCCTTTGCCCCTTCCCAGATAAAAGGCCGCTCAGCCGGAGAGATGAGCTGGTTAATAAAGGACAGGAGGGGGGCTCTGGACGGGCAGGCCCACCGCCACTCTCTGCCCACACCCTCTGCCAGTGAATGCTCTCAGCCCTCTGCCGCCCCGTTCCAGCCCGCTGCTCCACAAGAAAAGCCCATTAATTTAACACTAATAGGATTTTCAATTTGTCACAATCCTTGGAGATCCTGGGGAGACGAGGAGGGGGAGGTTGGGATTCATAACGAGTTTGTGGTAAAGGAAATTTTTGCAGACTGGCCTGGACCCTCGACAGTGCCTTGTCACTCAAGGGCCTCAGGCAAGTCACAGCCCCTCCTGTCCTCAGTTTCCTCAATGAAAAGAAAATCAAGAAGACCTATTTCAAAAGGAGGCTGGCTGCACAGATCAAATGAGGTTAGGAAGGAATGACATCCCACAAATGCTGCCTGGCCTGTAGTTGGCGCTCTGTTAACTATTGCCCTTCCCGAGTCAGCCTCTCTCCCAAATCTGCCCCCAGGTAGCACTGGCTACACAGGCTGGATATCTGGCCCCTTATCCCATAGCCTCTGTGTCTCCAGATCTGATTGTTTCAGCCAAACTCTCCGGGGGGGCGGGGGGGGGAGGCAGAGAGTAGGGGAGGGGGTGTCTGGGAGCCCCGTGGCCTTTTCATCCTCAGTGGGATCAGCGTCCTGAATTCCTCCTTGTTCAAGGAGAGCTGAGGATTTGGAGCTTCCAAACACAGCAGCCCAATGGGAAGGCCCCAGCCCGTGCCAACCAGCTGCGTCTCGGTTACAGCTAAGAACACAGCACACCAGCTGCCCGAGCCCGTTCTCCAGGCGAATTCCTCCCGGATCAGGAGATGCCAGACTGGCGACCACGTCTGTGCGGGCCCCTGGCCATGGGCTCAGCTCAGCACTTCTCCACCGTCTGAAAGTGAGGGACACCGTGGGTCAGGAGCAGGGGGAGTGGGGGAGACATGTCTGTGGGGGCAGTTGATGAGAAACTGAGACAGACATGGCAGAAGTACTGCCTCCCAGGTGCCCAAAGCCAGCGGACAAGCACACCTGGCCGGGCCCCATGCCTGGCCCAGAGCCATGTACCCTGAGTTTGCTGCTGCTGCTGCTGCTGCTGCCACCCAGGAGAGGGAGATGGGAAAGGAGGGCGCAGAGGTCCCGCCCACCCCCACCCCTAGGCCAAGTCTGGCTCTGGGCAGCTGCTTCCTTTGCAAAAAGCCCTCATTACCAGACTGGACAGGCTGGGGGCGGGGGTGCTTCATCCAGCTCTGCCTGTGGTCCCTGTTAGCTTTTGCCCCATCCAGGCCCCAACCATAATTTACAACATCTCGATTCCTCAGCATCACGTGGTTCCAAGCCAGACAGAGGTGGAAGGAGACAGCAGGGAGACAAAATTGAGGGTGGTTTCAATTACTCTATATTTCAGTTGCCACAGACCTACTCAGGTGCAGAGAGAAACATATATCTTGTGAATAGAAGAAATAGAAGAAGCAAATTAGTATTCACTGTCAATGTAATGGGCACAGGAGAAGGCTTGATGGGGGTCCCCAACATGGAATGGTAGTGAGCCTTCACGGAACCAGCGTCGATGAACCCAAAGATGCTGGAATAAAAGTCTGTGGGTTCTCAGGCCCAGAATGCTGGGTGGGTGCCAGGGATAAGATTCTAGAAGGAAACTGTTTGGGTGCCACAGTGTAGACTAGAGGATGCTGAGAAAGAGGGGCAGCCTGCCTGAGACAGGAAGGGTGCAACAGACGAGCGAAGCGGGGGAAGAACCCTTCACCCATGGACCCAGTTGGTCCCACAGACTTTTCAGAACATGTTTGCTTGGACCTGAGTCACAGCCTTTGCTCGAGCATCGAGTGTCCAGCTCTGCTCACAAGCAGGAAGTGGGGCCCCAGGGAGTTAGTGGCAGCAAGTGACCAGGCAGGAAAGGGACCATGTCACCATATCCAAGAGTCCTCCAAGGCTGCTTTTAGAGTGCCCACCACCCCTCTGCTGGGGCTCCCTAACTTGCCAGCTCTCACATCAAATATGAAACTCAGGGCTCCACCCAGCTCCCAGCTGCACTCCAGCCTGCCTGTGTGCTCCTAGATGAGTTGCTCACTCCCTCTAGGCTATTTGTTTGCCAGGTGAAAAATGTGAAGGAGGAGGAGACGTAAGAAGGGCTCTCTTGCAATATGAAGGGTGCATGCCCTCTAGAAAAGAGCTGGGTGAGCCATATTCAAGGTAAAGAGAACAGTCTATCCATGTAATGAAGAAACAGCGGCATTTATTTCATTAGAAAAGGTTTTAAGAAGGGATGAAAGTTATGAACTGGGAATGTGAAATCTGTCATTCATTCATTTATTCATTCATTCATTCATATAGCCGCTACTTACTGAGCTCCTATCTTAAGTCAGACCCCACTCCAGCACAGTGGAGCATCAGAACCAGGCCCTTTCCCCAAGGAGCCAGACAAGCAAACAGGAAGCTACCATGGTAATGGAGGCTCTTTCAGAGGCCATACAGGGGGCTGGGAGGCACGGAGAAGAGAACCAGCCTGGGGGGTCAAGGATCCTTCTCATAGAAGTGAACTCTAAGCTACAGCTTGAAACGTAAGGAAGAGGCAGCCAACGAAAGGGGAGGGGGTGGTCAGAGGGATGAACGGGGCCTGACACCTGCAAAAGCATCAGGCATCTTCTTCCTCGCCTCCCTCTTTTCTTAACCACCATGCAATATCTCTGCCAAAAGGAAAGAATGAATGACTAAACAAGTCAATGAACAAAAAGAGGAGGGGATACAGACATACATATTACAGAAAAAGTACCCAAATACCTTAAAAAAAATCCTTGCGGATGGTGAGCACTTTCCAGAAGGCAGTGCTAACCACTGGTGATCTCAGCACCAAATGGAATGACTTCAGATTTCTTCAGCAAACCCCACGAAGGAGACAGTGGTTTTGTCCCCTCATGTACTGATGTGACCTCTGCTCTCACACCCAGTTCCCTTCCACTCAAATGCTGGGCACCATCCCATTCATTCGCTCCTTTCACAACATCTCTTGCCTGTCAACCATGTGTGAGGCACATGGAGCGATCGCTGGCTGTAAAAGCCACACTTGGTACTGTCCCAGTGATATGGCCTCCCACCTCTGCTGGTCTCCATCATCACAGCAGGGACTGGGAAGTGCCTGGGTGGGTGCCGGGCTCTCAGAGCCCTCCCAGTAAGTCACAGGTCCAGGGCAGGACCGGGCCTGTGGCGGAACATTCCTCCTCTGCTCTCCCGCCCAAACTCCGTGGCCAAAGGCAAGGCACACGCACGGCTGAAATCCCATCGGTGGCACCTGGCCAACGGGCTGCCACTTGCTTATTTGGCTTGGAACAGGAAATACATTTTTCTACTATTTATACTGCTGACCTCAGGAATAAACTAATTACGGCTGCAAAGCTGCATTCCCACAGTGTCAGGCTCACATCTGTAACCCCTGGTTGAGACCAAAGCAGAAGGTGCCAGATGCCTGGGAGGTCCAGTGTCTCTGGCCCAGTGGAGACTCCTACCCTGCTCCTGAGGTCTTCGGGGGAGAAGGAATTGAGACCACAAGTCACCCCGACTGGATCTGCCGCTCTGACCAAGAAGAGGTCTGCCTGCGTCTTCCCTTGGCCTTGAGCTAATCATTTTTCTAGGTCTCGGTTTCTTGATCTGCAGTGTGAAGGTGTGGTCATGTTGAAGGGACTGTCAGCCTTAGCGTAAATGACACCACGTCTGAGAAGAGCTTCATGTAAATGTGATTGCCCGAGAAGACCCATCAGCCTGAATGGCCCAGGCCCAGAGGCCAGGTTAGCTCAGGCAGGCCCCACATCTGGGCCAGCGGCGGCACCATCCAGATATGCTGCACATCCCACCACAGCCTTCGTATCTTGGTGTGTGAAGGCAAGCATCTGCCTCTGAGACTGCTGCCCATAGCAACCACACCAACCGCGCAAACCAGGCCGAGTACCAGGAAGTAGAGGCTGAGTGAATAGACGGATGGATGAAAACTTATGCCTAAATCATACTATTTTAACTGATTTTTTTAAAATTTTACTGAAATGAGCAACTGTTTGGCTCAGGGGTCAGCAAAC
The DNA here is from genome assembly GCA_033961575.1 of Aselliscus stoliczkanus. Classification (NCBI taxonomy): domain Eukaryota; kingdom Metazoa; phylum Chordata; class Mammalia; order Chiroptera; family Hipposideridae; genus Aselliscus; species Aselliscus stoliczkanus. The sequence continues at coordinate 167,728,838 of CM066730.1, forward strand.
GTATCTGTAAAGGAATGAATAATAAATAGTTTAGACTTTGAGGGGCATACAGTTTCTGTCACAACTACTCAATTGCTATTGTAGTATATAAAACCAGCCACAGACAATACATAAATGAACAAGCATGGCTGCGTTCCAATAAAACTTTACAAAACAGGCAGTGAGCCAAATTTGGCCAACTCTGCTGGTTGAACAAGCCAAATAACTGATCCTGCTTCGTCACCCCTTTATCTGATGGATCACCAGGTCCTGTTGATTGTTTCTGAATAGCACCCCCTCCTTTGCACACCACGGCCACTGCCCTGGCTCAGCCCTGTAGCCCCCACATGGACATGCCAACTGTTCCCCGCCTTCAGCCTCTTGCCCTTCTAGTCCATCTCCTACCCAGGAGCAAGACAGATCTATCTACATCACCAGTCTGACCATGTCATCCCCATTGTCCTGACCACAGTCATTCATGCTCTGGGTCCGTCTCTCCAGCCTCCCCAACTCTTGTTCTCAGCTTTCGCCGACTGCCTATCTTTCAGTTCTCCAAACACACCATGTTCAATATTTCCCTATCCAAGGAAAACTTTTCTCCCACCTCTTCCCGTAGCCAAATCCTATTCAGCCTCCAGGTCTCAGGTCAGGTGTCACCTACCCTGAGAAGCCTTCCTGAGGTGCTCCAGCTTACCCCTAACATAAAAGTGGTCACACTCTTGGCACAGACTACCATGTGTTCAATAAACCCATGTCCCTTTCTTCCTAGGCACACAGCTAGAGTATATTTCCCAGCCTCCTTTGGGATTAGGTTGGCCCATGTATCTGAGTTCTGGCCAATAAAAGGAAGGCAGAAGTGATGGAGGCCACCCCAGGTCTGCTCATGACCTTCCACATGATCCTGTTTGCATGCGCTCCTTCTCCATCTTCCAACTGAATGGAGAGGATGCTGAGGACCTACAGGAAGGCAGAGCCACAAGCTGAGGCTCCTAAGTTGCTGCTTAGAAAAGTGCAACTGAAGAGAGTCACCTGACCAGAAATCACATCTCGTATTAAGTTGTTGACATTTTAGGGTTGTTTGTTACAACAGTTAGCCTACCCTGACAACACCCATACTCAAATGTCATTTGTCTGCCTTCCCTATTAGACGGTAAGATGCTTGAAGGCAGGAACTTATCTCACCCAACACCGTATTCCCAGAACTTAGCACTATGCCTTGTGTGCCATAAGAACTCAATAACTATTTGTTATTTGGATGAAAAATAAATGAACATAATTTTAGTGGATGGGATAGGCTACTCTCATCATGATGAGGACACTGGAGAAACCCAAGCTCACCCAGGTCCAGGGTGGGAGGCTTGGTTTAAAGCTTTGGCCTTTCCAGATTCCACTCCAGGGAGCTGAGCTCAAGCAAAGCCAGAGGTAATGTCATCAAACAACGTGGGAGCTGAGGGGTAGAGCGCCCATCAGAGGCTGGGAGTGGCAGTAACAGGAAGTGTCAGGAGGATGGGATACAGCGAGCACTGGACTAGGAGTCAGGAATCCCAGATTCTGGGACCAGTTCTTCCCTCTGACTAGCTGCATGACCTTCGTAAATAACTACCTCTTTAGGAGCCTCAGTTTTTCCCTGCTGCAAAAAAAATGGGGAGAGTGCACTATAAGGCTTTCAAATGATTCCTAGTAGCGGGATCCCCATTTCTCCTCACCCCACCAGAAAAAAAATAATCATCTCTGGAGTCTCAAAATGTAAAACAGATACAAGTGGAATGACTCTAAAGTTAAAAAAAGTTGTCAGAGCAGACCCCAACCAATATCCTCAGGGACTTTCTCAGAATCTTGAGCTCTATCCTCTCAGCCAAACTAAGATTTCCCAGACTCTTGGCCTAGATGGAAACTTCCAGATGATCCAGCCAAACCCCCAAACCCTGTTTTAACACCTTCAGTAACGGAGAACTCACTACCTCCTGGGCAGCCCCTAAGGCAACCCTAATGGTTAGATCACTCACCAGCTGCAGTCTGCATCCTCATTGATTTACTCCTTAAGCCACTCTATAAAGGAGACACTGTTATCATCCCTAGTTTACAGATGAGGAAACTGAGGCACAGAGAGGTTAAATAACTTACTCAAGGTCACACAGCTTGTAAGTGGTAGAATTAGGATTTGAACCTAGACAATTTGGCTGTGGTGTCTGTTGAAAATCTCAAAGAATCAACAATAACAACAAAAACTCCTGGAACTATTATATCAAGGGATTATAGCAAAGATATACTTGTGGTACATCCATGATTCTAAAGTTCACATGAAAAGGCAAAAAATCCAGAATAGCAAACACAATACTGAATAAGAAAAACAAAGTCAAAGGACTGACACTACCTGACTTCAAGACTTACTTTAAAGCTGTAGTAATCAAGGCAGTGTGTTATTGGTAAAATAATAAGCAAATAGATCAGAGGAACAGAATAGAGAACCAAAAAAATGGTTCCACGTAAGTATAGTCAACTGCTCTTTGACAAAGGAACAAAGGCAATTCAATGGAGAAAGGATAATTTCCAACAAATGGCTCTGGAACAACTGTATATCCACATGCCAAAAAAAAAAAAAAAGAGAGAGAGAGAGAGAATCTAGACATAGATCTTACACTTTCAAAAAAATTACCTCAAAATGGATCATAGACCTAAACATAAAATGGATCATAGGCCTAACCGTAAAATGCGAAACTAATATACGTCTAGAAGATAACATAGAAGAAAATCTAGGTGATGTTGGATTTGACAATGAGTTTTTAGATACAAAACTAAAAGCATGATACCTTAATAAGTTGGACTTCATTAAAACTAAAAACTTCTGCTCTGTGAAAGACACTATTAGGAGAATAAAAAGACAAGCCACAGACAGGGAGAAGATATTTGCAAACACATATCTGATAAAGGACTTGTATCCAAAACATACAAAGAACTCTTAAAGCTCAATAATAAGAAAACAAAAAATCCAATTTAAAATATGGGCAAAAGATCTGGCAGACTCCTCACCAAAGATATACAGATGCCAAATACGCATATGAAAAGATGTTCAACATCATATATATCATTAAGGAATTGCAAATTAAAACAACAATTTACCACTACACACCAATTAGAATGTCTAAAATCCAAAAAATTGACACCACCAAATTCTGGTAAGGATGTGGAGCCATGGGAACGCTCATTCTTTGCTGGTGGGAATGTAAAATGATACAGCGACTTTGGAAGATAACGTGACAGTTTCTTACTAAGCTAAACATAGTCTCTTATAGGATCCACCAATCACACTCATAGGTATTTCCCCAAACGAGCTGTAAACTTTTGTCCATACGAAAATCTGCACACAGGCATATATAGCAGCTGTATTCATAATTGCTGAAAACTGGAAGCAAGAAAGAAGTCCTTTAAAAGGTGAATGGATAAACAAGCTGTGGTCTATCCATATAATGGAGTGTTATTCAACAATAATAAGAAAAGAGCATCAAGCCATGAAAAGATATGGAAGAACCTTCAATGTATATTACTAAGTGAAAGAAGTCAGTCTGAAAAGGCAACATGCTTCATGGTTCCAACTGTATGACTATCTGGAAAAAAGCAAAATTATGGAGACGGTAAAAAATGATCGGTGGTTGCCAGGGGTTCTTGTGGCCAGGGAAGAGTGGGGGGAGGAAGGGTGATGAATAGGTGAAGCACAGGGGAATTTTAGGGCAGTGAAAGTATTCTGTGTAATACTGTAATGGTGGACACGTGACATCATGCATTTGTCAAAACCCATAGAACTGTCAACACAAAGAGTGAACCCTAATGTACATTATACACGTTAGTTAATAATGGCATATCAATAATATATCAATCAAAGCACAGATACCCCACTAAGGCAAGATGTTAATAAAAAAGGGAATTTGTGTGTATCTGTGTGTGTTGGGGGGGCGGGGAGCTGGAGGGCACTGTGTAAGGGAACTCGGTACTATTGCTCAATGTTTCTGGAAACCTCAAACTGTTCTAAAATATAAAGTCTATAAATTTAATAGAAAAGCCTTATATGGACAAATTATTATTACTACTATTTTATAGAGATTATATCACCCTCATTTTAAGGAGGGATATTATATCGACCCTGTTTTATAGATGAGGACGTTAAAGCTGCAGAAAGTTGTATGCTTCATTCAAGGTCTCACAGGCGGCAAGGGGCAGGGTCAAGCTTTGATTAGTGGACAGGTGGCCAGAAACCCCTCCGGGCGTGGTGCCCAGAATGTACCAGGATTTGGAACAGACACACAGACATTTGTGTTCCTGCCCAGCTACCTCCCACCCACACCCCTGCATCATGGCCCTTTCTAGTGGCTCAGAGCAGGGAACTGCAGCCCCCACATTGAACCCACTATGTGTGCAGTCATCTCTGGGCTCTCCCTGCTCACCATTCCTCAGCTTCTACGTGCCGGAAACCCAGCCAGTGTCTGTGACAGTCTATGCTTGTCAGCCTGGTTCAGTACTAAGAGGTGAGTTGATGTGCAGAACAGAAAGGGAGCTTAGGGTGGAGATTTGACCTTCACCTCAATTGCCAAATAGACCTGAAATCCAGGGTATGGGTATAAGCTTCTGCTGATATCACATCTTCCAACACAGGAAGTCCATGTTGAATGGGACCCCCAATGACATCAGGTCCAACCATCATCTCTCATCATGACCACGACCAAAGGGGTCCCAGGTCATGGAGAGGTGACATCTGCCATGAGAATTGCCAAGATCACACTTGGACGGGAATGAGGAGTGGAGCAGGGCGCAGTTTTCCTGAGTGCTGGCTGGGAAGCTGATCTCGGAGAAGTGGAAAATGACTAGGACAGCTGGCAACTCCACGAGCTGCTGACCTGGGGCCCTGCTATGGACCGAATGTTTGTGCCCCCACCTCCCACAGAATTTATATGTTGAAGCCCAATCCCAATGTGATGGTATTTGGAGGTGAGGCCTTTGGGAGATAATAATGTCATGAGGGTGGAACCCTCCCAAGTGGGGTTAGTGCCCTGATAAGAAAAGACACAGAAAGAGGATTTCTCTCTCCTCCACATGAAGAAAGAGCAAGATGACCATCTACAAACCAGGAAGTGGGCCCTCACCAGAACTCGGCCATGATCTTGGCCTTCTCATCCTCCAGAACTGTAAAAAATAAATTTCTGTTGTTTATTTAATATATTACTATATTTCTGTTAGCCATCCAGTCTGATATTTTTGTTACAGCATCCTGAACTGACGAAGACAGGCCCTGTGATTCTTGCCACAGGTCTGAGGGCCATCAGGGATGGAGAACAGGTGTCTATCTGTTGCTGGTCAGAGACCCACAGGGCAGCCATGACCACAGACCCTTGGGCCCAGCCCAGGAAGAGCATTCTGGCTGGGAAGGAAAAAACAGGGAAGACTTTGAGAACATGATGAAAGACTCTTCTTTGGCTATAAGAAGGTTTTCCACTCCAAATAACTGGCTTCAGCTCCTGAGCCATTTAAGGCCTTTCTTGCACATAATCTTGTTTAAACTTTCAACAGCCCTGGGAGGTGGGTGTATATTTGTCCCCATTTGACAGATGAGGCAACCAAGGCTCAGAGAAGTAAAACTACCTTGGGCTCACATAGGAACTGACAACCAGAACTCCTCCTGAGACCTTCTGACCCCAAATCATACCTCTCCTATTACCCTGACACTGTCCGGAACAATAGGACGTGTACAGGAAACCTTGGCAGAGTTCCACCTAAAGGAATGTTTTCCTTCAGCCCCACTCCCTCAGAGGCCTAGCAAAGGGCTGTCTTTTCCCAACATGACCCTGATGGGTGAAGGAGGGCGGCTCCATCCACCACCCTGAGTCACGATTACCCTCAGCAGAACAGCCTGGGCAAGCCTGGGGTGGGGCCACTGAGAATGACCCCAGGCCAGAAGGAAGGAGGCTGCTTCTCCTTCACTGCCTGGAGGCCCTAAGGCCAATGGACTTGGTCTTTGAAGAAGACTGAGTGAGGTTGGGGCTGTGGTTTACCGTCCCAGCTCTGCCACTGGCTGGCTCCATGATAAGGGTCAAGAGCCTTAAAATGTTCGGTCATACCTTTGAGCCCATCATTCCATTTCTGGATGGTGGATTCGACAGTTTGGTTTTAGAATATCAACTCATAAATGACTTTCTAGTCATTGAAACTTACATCTATAAAGATTTTTAAATAACATGAAAACTTATGTGCTAATGTTAAGTATTAAGTGGAATATATAATTGTCCACTAAGTATAACCCCAAGTCTGTAAAATCAAATGTATAGAAAACAACACCAGAAAGAGACACTCCATGGAGCTAGTACCGATGGGTACGGGCATGATGGGCATGACATAAATATAAAAGAAAATGACTTCTGTTGACATGTCCGCATTTCCAACTTTTCTACCTTATCACTTGTATAAAGGAAAATATAAAATCAACTTTATTTTTAAAACAAAATAGGAAGGGTCAGAAGATTCAATATCACGAAGATGTCAATTCTTCTCAAAGTAGTGCGGAAATTCAAAGAAATCACAATAAAAGTCCCATCAGGTTATTTCTGTGTGTGCATATGTGAAAGGTGACAAGCTGATTCTAAAATTTGTTTGGAAATGCAAAGAACCAAGAATAGCCAAGTCAAATGTGTAGACGAACAAGCTAGAAGACTTACACTACTTGCTATAGACTGAATATCTGTGTCCCACCCCCCAAAATTCACATGCTGAAATCCTAACCCTCAATGTGATGGTATTGGAGGTGGTACCTTTGGGAGATGATGAGGTCAAGAGAGTGGAGACTTCATGATTGGGGTTATTGCTTCTATAAAGGAGACCCCTAACCCTTTCCACCACGTGAGGACACAGTGAGAAGACAGGTATCCATGAAGCAGGAAGCAGGCCCTCGATAGACACCAAATCTACCAGCACCTTGATCTTGGACTTTGCAGCTTCCATAGTTGTGAGAAATAAATGTCTGCTTTATGAGCCATCTAGTTTATGGTATTTTTGTTAAAGTTGCCTGACAGAACTAAGGCACTCCCACATACCACAACTGCTGTAAAGCTATAGCAATTAAGACAGGGTGGTATTGGTACCAGGATAGACCAATAGAATGGACCAGACATTCCAGGAAAAGACCCACGCATGTGGTACTTGATGTAGGACAAAGATGACCCTGCAGTGTGGTGGGGAAAATAAGGTCTTTTCAAGAAATGGATCACCTGCAACTCCATAAGATGAAAACATCTTGACTTCTACTGACACACCATGCACAAAATTATTCCAGATAAAGTATAGCTCGAAATGTGAAAGATAAAAAGACAAAACTTCTAAATATAAGAGAATATCTTCATGACCTTCAGGATGGCAAAAATTTCTTAAAATAGGACACAGAAAGCACTAACCATAAAGGAAAATAATTGATCAATCTGGGGACATTAATATTAAGAACTTCTGTTCATTGAAAGATACCATTAAGAGAGTGGAAAGATAAGCTAAAGAGTGGGAAAAAATATTTGCAATACATGTATCTGACAAAGAACTTACATCCATGGCATACAAATAACTCTACAAATCAAAAAAAAAAAAAAAAGGACAACAACCCAATATTAAAATGGGCAGAAGAAATGGACAAATCCTTCACCACAGAGGCTATCCAGAGGCCATATTAAAATCACAATGGGATATTGTTTCAAGCCCATATGAATAGCTATTGGTAAGGATGCAGAGCAACTGGAACTCTCATTCAGTGCTGGTAGAGTGTAAAAGTGTACGACCACTTTGTTCAACTGTTTGGCAAACACATACGTGCTCCACGACCCAGTAATCCTATCCATATAAGCCCAACAGAAATGAGTGGCCATGTGCGCCCAAAAGCATATACAACAATGTTCTTAGCAGTATTAGTAGCCCCAAACTGGAAACAACTCACATCTCCACCAACAGTAGATGAAATAAATAACCTGTGGTATAGTCATATAATGAATTCTACTCATCAATGAGAATGAGCAAGCTACAAATGCTTGTAGCAATATGGATGGCTCTCATGGACGGGAAGTTGAAAGAAAGAAGCCAGACACAAAAAGAATGCAAGCTGTGTGATTGCATTTAATAAAGTACAAAAGTAGGCAAAACTGATCTATGTTGAGAAAAGTCAGGACAGAAATTTCCTCTGAGGTATGTATGGCTAAAGAAGAGAATGGGACACAGATGGGCTCATGGGGGTGCAAGTGCTATCCTTGACCTGGATGCTTGGAGTTCAGGAAAGAACTCACTCTCACCTGGTCGCCCTCCACATACTCCACCCCACCACTGGGCCACAGCCCTCTCCCTGGGCCCCCTTTCTTTCTGGAAGATTCCAACCCCTGCCTCCAGCTGAAGGCCACCTCAAACACTCCTGTGACCCTCAACATTGCTTTCACCTTGCTTCCCTTTCACTTCCCCTTGCCCCTCCACTCTTCTCCCCCAGCCCCCTCCCTGTTGCCCAGCATGGCCTCACTGCTCTCCTCTGACACCATCTTCTTGTTAAAGATCCCCTCCCAATCGTCTCCTAGCCCCACTTTGCCTCCCTCCCTCCCACCCACTGTCCCCACTGCAGATGGGGAGAGGCATTTCCTCTCTTCCAGTCCTTTCGACACTTCAGCCCATCTTCTGGACACACCCTCCCCCCCAGACAACTCTTCCCCTCCTTCAGGCTCAGCTTAAATATCATTTCATCAGAAAACCTTTCTCGATCCCATTACACCCACTCAGAGAGCTACCTGCCTTCTCCCCCAGTGTCACTCAGGGCACTGGTTATCACTTCATGTTCGTGCATCTTCCCACTAAGCTCCTTGAGGACAGGGGTGATGTCATGCCTACTCTCTGGCACACAGTAGGTTCTCACTAAAGCCTTTAAAATGATCAAATGAATGGATGAACAAATTCCATGGATATGTTCAGGGCTATTCCTACCTTCTCTGTCATGTAACCCTCGTGAAGCCTTCCCTTTGCCAAACCACATTCTAGGGAGCATTTTTTTTTTTTTTTTTGGCTCATCTATTGACTAAGTCCATTCCACTCCTCCAAAACCAGGCATTTCAAAACAAAATCTACCAGGCTTGTCATGGCCTTGAATTGACCTTCATTACTCAGGACCATGTTGATTATAAGGGACATAAACAAACGTTACAAAGGAAAGATTATTGATTCACGCATATGAGTCTGCTTTGGCTTCAGACGAGACTGGCTGCATCACATTAAGCCATTACGTCACACTTCAGTCTCCGTCTCTCCCACTCCAGACCAGCCTGGACCTCAGGTGGACAGTCTCTCTCCTCGTGGAGACATGATGGCCACCAGCAACTATAGCTGCTCTCCCACCTTTTGGTCAATCCCAGCAGAAAGAGGGCTTCTCGTTCCCAGTGGTTCCAACAAAAGTCCCAGAACTTGGTTTCATTGGCCAAGCTCGGGTCTCATGTCTATTCCTGAATCAATCTCTGTGGTCCAAGGATGGAACACAGGCCTAGTCATGTGCCCACTTCTTGGAGATGTAGCAACAGCATGTTAGCTCAGCTGGTAAGAACCCCTGGTATGAATTATAAGAACAGCAGCCACAGTTTATTCCAGGCTTTGAATGGTTGACCTTTTGCTCAGTCCTACATCTGGTCCCATTTCCTCTTCACAAGAATCCTGCAAAGACATGATTATAATCGCCATCTTAGAAACAAAGAGGTCTGGGTGGGGAAGTGATTTTCCCAAGGTCAATGGCAGAAGCAGGATAAGAATGTGATGCTAAGTCCACAGCTGTGACCACAGCCTCCTCCTGCCTCCCTAGTCCCACCCTCCACTCTCCCAACCCCTGCGCCATCCCACTAGCATCTCCCAGACACCAGGAGAGCCCCACAGGGGACTCTAACCAGATGTATCATGTCTCCATTCAAATGAGCAGGTAGACACTGACAGGAACAGAGCCACCCTGGCTCTGTCTTGACCCAGCACCATTCTAGCGCTGCTGCCCCTCCCCTGTCCCAGGGCCAGCTGCCAAGTCTGAATGGGCCAGCCTCCTTGGAAGGGCAGGTCCTCACTGCCCTGGGCAGTGGGCTGTTTGACAACACTCCCACAGAAGAGTGGAGAAGAGAAGGTGAGCCCAACGCCAATCAAAGGACAAGACAGGACTAAACACCACCTTTGGATGAGGTTCATGTCTTAAATATATTTGCCCTTCACCAATCCTTGGTCTAGCTAAAATATTCCCCATGCCCCTGCTGACACCCTTCCTTGACTCAAGTCCCAGAAATGAACTTCTAGCTCTAACTATACATAATAACAGTAATAATAATGACAGCAGCAGCTTTCTCTTAAACTGCATCAGCTCCATGCCAGACACTGTTTTAAGCTTACATATGATAATTCAGTTAATCCTCTCGATAAATCTATAAAGTAAATATTGTTATATCCCCATTTTATACAGAAAGGAATTCAGACACATGAGTGAAAACAGCGAAACTACTCTGACTTCCCTAGGTGATCACTGATAGTTCAGCATCTGACCTCCCAGACTCCTGTGTGACACTGCCTGACACACTGGGCCTCTGCCGACCTCAGCATGTTTTGCTGCATTTTCACTTTTAATTGTCTACTGCCCCTATGTTCCGTTTTGCAAACAATCCCAAAATCTTTTAGAAGTAGGTGTGTTATAAACCCTAAATGATTTCTGAAACTAATTTCTTCAAATCATTTGTACACTTAATTAATTCATTCATTCAACAAATAGCCTTGATAGCAAGGCTCGTAGTGATGGTACAGGGAGCAGACCTGAGCGGCCCAATATACACAGCACCCATGGGCACAGTAAGGAAGTTAGATTGTATCCCATGGCAATGGGAAGGCAACGAAAAAGGCCACATAGGCTAGTGGTTAGGAGCATGAAGCCAGATGGCCTGGGTTTGAACCCCGGCTCTATCACTCACCAGCTGCAGGAACTTCAGTGAGCTACTTAACCTCTCTGGTCCTCAACTTCCTCATCTGTAAAATGGGGCTGAAATAGCACCAGCTTCAAAGGGTAGTGGTGAGAACATGGGAAGCGTTAGAGCAGGGAGTAACACACAGTACGTGCTCAATCAGTGCTCACCCATAAGGTCTTTAAGCCATACCCACTGGACAGAGCAGGAACCCCCAGGTTGCCACTAGGAGACTGAGATCCAAGTAACGTGGCCACCTCCAAGATCACACAGGTAGTAGAAGCCACTCAGCCTCCACGCTCGATAGCCTCCTGAGTGCCAAGGCCTGTACTGGGTTCCGGGGCACCTTGCTGCAGGAGACCCCATCCTGGACATGTTCACCCAGGTGGGACTCAGGACAAGAACCCAGGTCTCTGGGCCCTTGCTGAAGCTGGGGCCACCAGTCCAGCTGGGCCTGGCAGTGGAGGAAGCTGTGAGCTGATCACTCAAGGGCTTTTGGTATTCTAATTACTCCCTCCAATTACCCAGCTCTGCACCCTCGTGGGGATCTAATTACTCTCTAACCAAGCTCAGCACTCTGGGGTCCAACTATCATATCCACCATACAGCAAACCTCGACAAGCACCCGCTCTGCGCCAAGCACTCAGGGGAGTGGCCAAGGTGCCACCCATGTGAGAAAACCCTTTGGCCCCCACATCTCCCCTGGCTCCTTCCCCAAAACAATAGAAGCTAGAAAATGTGTGAAAGCACCAGGCCAAGCGCTTGGCCCTTTGTGAACATTCGTCTATTTGCTGAGAGGAATACCTCACTGGACAAGTGTGAAGAACTGACTGTATCTCCCAGAGGAAATTAAGCCCCAACTATGATAGGGTCACAGGATAATTCAGTGTGCCCCGGGACTGTTTCATCAGGGGCCTCTCACCATCCTGGCCTTGTGCTCTGATGGGACAGACTCTGAAATGGGATCCAGGCATTTGGGGCTAATTCCATTTGAGACTTTAGGCCTCCATGTCCCCGATAGTACACAAAGAGGTTTGGATTAGGGGTTTGTGAGCTCGTACAACTGCTCAACCTTTATTCAAGGTACATTCAGTGGTGCCTTACTCTGTGCCAGGCCCTGGGCCCCATGATCCTGCAATGCTGGCGGGGATCCTCTAGAATTGTGTGCTGTGGGCACACACAGCAGTCACTTGATCAATCCTGGAGGACTTCCTGGAGGAGGTGATGCCTGGGCTGAGTCTCACAGGATGAGTAGGAGTTAGGCAGGTAAAAAAATTAAAGATTCCAACTGAGCAGTTACAGTTGGACTAGTGTAATTTAGAGAAAGCATCATGGCAACTCCATGGAGGAGGGACTAGAGGGGATGCCTGGAGTTCAGAGAACAGTTAGGGGCAGGCAGTGGGATCCAGGTGGTCTGTGGACATCCCAGGTGGAACTCATTACAGAATGTCCTGGGCTGGGGTCTGGGGACTCCTCAGGCCGTGGCTGGGGGCTGAGGCCATGGGAGCAGACAAGATTGTCAAGAAAGCCTGTGCAGAGAGGAGTAACCGGCAGAAGAGTGAGGTGGGAGTTACAGGCATCCCCAGCCAAGAGCAGGAGAGAAGGTGCAGCCAGGGACAGCCCACTGTGCTCCCTGCTCATCTGTTCCCCGTGCATCCCCTCCACCCCACTCAGCAGAGCAGACACATGGCAGGTACTCAACAAATGTTTGGGTTTTTAAAAAGCCCTTAAATTAAGAGATTAAGGAACCCAGGAAGGGAGGGGGGCGGAGTAAAGCCCAGGAAGAGAATGTATTGCCAGGAGGAGGGGGCAACCTCCAGCATCAACAGTGTCCAGAGGTCAAGGCCATTGGGTTTTGCCCCAGGAAGGTCTTTGGTAAACTTGGTGGGTCTGGGGGGTCTGAAAAACAGGCTGCAGGGGGTAAAGAGTGAAGACATGAAAACAAGTACAGAAAAGTCTCTCTGGACCTTTTGATGGGAAATAGATGAGGAAGAGAGAGAAGGGGAGAGTTCCGGGGGGTGAAGGAGGGGGTGGGGAGAGGCAGAAGGAGAACAGTAGCTGGGGGGGGGGTGGAGAGGGGGGTAGCCAAGGGAGGGTTTAAATTCCAAATTGATGACTCGCTGAGTGACCTCAAATGAGCCAATTCACCACTCGGAGCCTCAGTTTCCTCAGTTGTAAGATGGAGGGAAGCAGCCCCAGCTTAAAAGCTGTTGGGAGCATTCAGTGAGTTAACCATGTAAAACAACTAGCACAGTGCCCAGCATGTCCCTGGAGAAGGTGTCTTTGTCATCCTCTCACCTGAGCCCCCCACCAGCTCAGGAGTGGCAGGACACTCTCATTATCAAATCATTTTTATACATGAAGAAACTGAGTCTCAGAGAGACAGTGGCTTGTCAGTCTCTACCTCCTCAGTCCCGCCCCCCGTCCCCCTCCCCAAACACACAGAACACACGCCAGTTCTTCACTGGTGTGGAAAAGTAAACATCTGGCATAGGGTCTGGCACAAGAAACATCTGTTGATTCAATGAATGGGAGTGACAGATAGAAAACAGAGGAGGGCTGCCCTGGCCTGGTGGCAACAGTGCTACAGAATAAAAAGACGGACCCCAGAAGGTATTAAATCAAGCCAAGCATTTGGGTCTTGGGGGCCCATCAGAGCCAGGCATAGGAACCATCTAGTCCAAGGATTCTCACGTTGGGGTATCCCTCAGGTTCAACTGGAGAGCCTGTTAATTCTCGGATTCCTGGATCTCAACCCAGACCCATTGAATCAAAATATCAAGGGAGAGGTCCAGGACCTGCACTTTTCACCTGGCGCCCAGGTGATGCTCACTGATGCAGATGCCTGTGGGCCACGCTTTGAGATGGGTAGGTCATCCCCTCATTTTATAGCAGAGAGGGCCCAGGTCCAAGGAAGGGAAAGCCTAAGAATGCAATCACACGGCAAAGCCATACAGGGGCTGAGATAACCTGGGTGTCCGGGCTTCAGGCCACGGTCCCTCCTGGAGCCTGTAGGTAACGTTAGGGTAGAAAGCAGGGAAAAGAACACAGAGGGGAAGAAAGAAGGTTCAGGATAATAGGTCACATCTAAGGTAAGGAAGGTTCGAGAAGTAAAGCCGATTGCCCAAGACCCCACAGCTGCTCTGTGTCAGGACACGAACACAGATCTGTGTGATGTTAGAGTCAACTCCCTAACCAGCTGGGCACACTGCCTCCCAGCGAAGCAAGAAGAGGAAGAAGAGGTGAGAAGCAGGCAGCAGCAGAGGGTCTTGCAGATGCCCCAGGAGAGGGAGCAGTTGCCCTCTGTGTCGGCCCAGGTGGCTAAGCCAGGCTGGCTGCTGTGAGCGCGGGGAGCGCCTGCCCGTCCTGGTGCCCTGTGGTTGCCATGCCGACCCCCAGGCTATGTTTGCGGATGTTGTATTTGATTTCACACGTTTGGAACTCCAATTACGTCATTTCGCAACACAGGGTTGCCATGACAGCCGGCCCCATGTTCCCTGGGTGGCTCACACCTTGGGGGAGGGGGAGGGGCCGGCTGGCACCCCCACCAAACGTCAACCCAGAAGCCCCTTGAGTAGGGAGGCCAGAAATGTGGGTTTGGGACACCCCTTAGGAATCAGTTAACATCTATATTTCATGATGGGGAAACCAAGGTCTGGGTGGTCAGCAGGGACCTCCTGACCCCCAGCCAGCCAGCACACTCCCCACACGCCCTTTAGTGGAGTCTGCACACCTGGCTGCCCACAGACTGAGGGCCTGGCAGCTGGCACCCAGCAACCAGCCTGGCCATCTGCCCTAACCCAGCTCCCTGGGGTTTCAAAGCCCCTGGTCAATATGCTACGTTTACAGACCCATGCACACATGAGCAAGCAAGGAGGTGGGGCACAGTGGCTCAGAAAACCAGCGTGGGTGTCAGACCTGAGCTCCGGACTAGCAGGACCACCTTGCTGAGCTTCCATTACTACATCTGAAAATTATCACAGAGGTACTTACCCCTTTAGGCTGCTAGGAGGATTAACTGCATTAGTCCATGCAGAGCTCCTATTACTGAGTAGATGCAATAAATAGTGTTAGTTGAAATTTCTTTTTTTGTTTTTGGTCATTGCCCTGTAATTGTAGCTAAGCTCTGAACTCAGCTCTGCCATCAATCTGCTCTGTGACTTTGGGCAACAGACTGTCCCTCTCTGGTCCTCTAAACTAGTAATTCATTGATCTTTCCCCAGTGCTCACTTCCTCACCATTAAACTCCATCCCCTAACCCTCAGTTCCAATTACTTAGCCTCTTATCTGGTGGCTTCCATCTATTGGCTCAAGTCAAATAGAAAGTCTGCTATGAGAAGGCAACAAATTCATCCATGGCCAGAGTCTCCGTCTTTCTTATCTGTAATCTGGGACTAGTGACCTTTCCCCCACCTCTATGCCACGGGGTTCTTGAGAAGACGCAACGCCTCTCCAAAGGGCACAGGACTTCTTTGTCATCAAGGCACTATCACTGCCATCCTTGCAAAGGATCTGTCCTCTGAGAGAAAACTATGTAAATTCCCATTTTTTTAGATGAGGAAAATGAAAGCCAAAAAGGTGACAGGAATTGCCCTAACACTTAAAAAAAAAAAAATCTCAAAATACATGAGTTGTTACTACAGAGGAAGGTCACACCCTTGGGGCAGCTGGCACAGCCCTGGGCTTCCTGGGACGACTGGGGATGCTCGCCTACTGCCCCAGTGCAGCCCAGCTCTCCACCCAGCCTGCATAGCCCTGGACGCTTCCCCAGACCTGGAGCCAGGACCGACACGAGCCGTTTCCCTTCGTTGCCACCTCCAACTTGTGTGTACTCGAGTTTGCTGGAAAAATCAAACATCGCCATATGTAAGGGAGACACGCTCTGGGCGTGTGCCTTTTCAGCCCAGTCCAACCCACCACATCTTTCTGGGGCCCAGCCTTTGGCCAGAAGCTTGGGTTTTGACTGGCCTGAGTTCAAACCCTCACTCCCCCAATGCTGTCCTGCATGACCCCAACCCCTTGACCTCTGAGCTGCAACCTCCTCATCTACAAAATTGGAATAACGCACGTTTCAGAGTTACCAGGAGGATGAAAGGACACTGCACGTGTGAGGAGGCCTGGCACCAAGCTGTTCACTAAACGTCCACTTCTGCCTTTCTTCCAGGTCATCAGTCCCAGAGTGGAGGCTGGGGGCACAGGAGAACTGAGGCCATGGCCTCTGCAACCAAGGAGCTTTTTTTACCAGCTCACAAATGAGGAAGGACTCATCCTCACAAGACAATTGAAGGCAAGAGAGGGTCCAATCAAATGCTGAAATAGTGCATCCAAATGAGTTTTGAAAGATTGTAAGCTCAGAGAAGGTAAATGTCGCTGTGGGCTGGAGAAGTCAGGAAGGTCCTGGAGGAAGAGGAAGGAAGTTGAAGGATTGTCTGAAGACAGAAATGCAAGTGAATAATCACAGCGCAACATCATGTGCCTATTAATAGATGTAGATGGCAAAGGAGTGGTATGGGGGCCAGAAGAGACATGTAGTGATGGCGTCACGGAGGAAGAGCTGGAGAGCAGCGTTTTGAAGGATGAATGGGCTGTGGGAAGGAGAGAGGGTGGAGATGTCATTGTGAGTATGAAACAGCCCAGAGCACTTAAGGAATTACTGAGCCAAAAAGAGGGAGGTGTGGGCCAGAAAGATAGATGGGACAAAGCTGGGAAAGCCTTGAAGGTCAGGCTTAGCATGTCACAGAGGCAACTGGGAGCCCTGGCGGGTTCTGTAGGAGGAATTGACATGAACACTTGGAGGTTTATCAAAAACACTGATCAAGAGGGGGTTGGGCTGTGGATGCTGAAAGCAAAATTGAAGGCAGAGACATCAAAGAGATGGCCCCTCTGAGAATCAAAAGCTATCAAGGAGGCAAGGAATGGATTTGAGATAGCTTACAAAGTAAAATTGTAGGTCTTATCTTTTTTTAAATTGTGGTAAGATATGTATAACAGGAAATTTACGTTTTAACCGTTTTAAGTGTACTGTTTTGTGGCATTAAAAATACAGTAATCCCTTGGTTTGTGAGCACAATTCGTTCTGGAAACCAACTACTCATATTGCAAGACTTCGCTCATTTACCACGTTAAAATGTATTAGAAATGTTTGCTTATTTTGCGGAACACTTGCAAACCAAGTTGCTCACCATCCAAGGTTTTATTGTATTCATATTGTTGTACAACCATCACCACCACCCATCTCCAGAACTGTTTCATTTTCCACAGCTGAAACTCTGTCCCCGTGAAATGCTTACTGCCTGCTCCCTTTCCCCAGCCCCTCCACAGCCACCATTCTACTTGCTGTCTCTATGATTCTGACTCCTTCAGCTACAGCGGGTCCTTGAATAACATCCTTTTGTTCAACGTCATTTCATTATGAGGTTGATAAAAAAAAAAAAAAAAAGAAAGAAAAGATCGATTCCCAGTCAAGGCCACTGTCTGTGTGGAGTTTGCATGTTCTCCCCATGTCTGTGTGGGTTTCCTCCGCGGACTCTGAGTTCCTCCCACATCCCAAAGATGTGCATGTGAAGTGACTTGGTGTGTCTAAATTGTTCCAGTCTGAGGGAGTGCGCTGGGTGTGCGCGGCCTGGCAATAGCAGGGCGTCTTGTCTAGAGCTGGTTGCCACCTTGTGCCCTGAGCTGCAGACAGGCTCCAGCCACCCACAAACCTGAACTGGAATAAGGCAGTTGGAAAATAATGATCTTACTTGTTTTTATTGATCTTTCTTAAATGTAGTCTCACATTTATTTCACGGTTTAATACTGGAAGTGTTTTGGGTCTTTCTTTAGAAGTGTGGTGGTGTTTCTGTGACCAGAACTATGGTGTAGGAACTTAACCCTTGTTTGTATCCATTAGGCTATGGTCAATTGGTTTTGTTATACTCAATTTGCATAAAGTCACAGTTTCTAAGAAACTATCGATGATGTTAAGTGAGGACTTAACCCTAACCCCTCTTCATTTAAGAATCCCACTTGTCCTTTCATGACTGGCTTATTTCATTTAGCATGTCTGTAAGGTTCATCCCTGTTGCAGCATGTGTCAGAATTTCCTTCCCCTTAAGGCTGAATAATATTCCATTGCATGTGCGTACCACATTTTGTTCATCCGTGCGTCTGTCAATGGACATTTGGGTGGCTCTTGGCTATTGTGGGGACTGCTGCGGTGAACGTGGGTGTACAAACAGCTCATTGAGACTCTGCTTTCAATTCCTCGGGGTCTGTACTTAGAAGTGGAAATTCTGGATCACATGGAAATTCTGTGCTTAACTTTCGGAGGAACCGCCATACTGTTTTCCATGGCGGCTGCACCATTTCACACTCCCCCCAGCAGTGCACAAGGGTCCCAGGTTCTCTACATCCCGGCCAACACTTGTCATTTCTGGGTTTCGGTAGCAATCATCATCTTATTGAGTGTGAAATGGTAAACTGCTAGATTTTATTGAATGGTTGCATATGAAGGGTTGAGGGGTTCAAAGTGGGTGAGAAAAAGAGGAAAGTGGCTCCTGGGTTTGCAATTTGGCCAACTAAGTGGATGAGGATTCATTGGCTGAGCTGAGGAAACTGGGGGTGGTTTTTCATGAGGAAAAACTTGCAGGCCACTGAGCTTAAGGGTTCTGTGGGACATTACAGTTTAACATTAGAATCTGTGTATCTGGGAGAGTCTGTGCTGCAGATTGGAAGTCACCAGCATAGGATGTGAAGTCACGAGCAAGAACAAAATTACTTAGGAAGTACAAGATACAGAAAAAAAAAAGGGGGAGGCCCAGAACGGAAGCCTGGGGGTCCCTATGTGTTAGGAGCATGAAAATGCAGATACACGGAGACAGAGGAGGAGCAGCCTGAGAGCTGGGAGGAAAGCCAGGAAACCATTCTGAAATGCGTAGGCTAGAGCTGGATTCTGCTCTAGGCAACAGAAAACCAAAATCAGTGGCTTAACCAAAATAGAGTTTCTGTCTTCTCCTATATAAAAGAAGTAGGGAGCGATGAAGCCCATCATCATCATCAGAGACTTGGGCTTTTTATTCTCTCGCTCTGCTATTCTTAACCCTGATTTCCACAGTCCACTTCATGGTCACAAGATTGCTGCTGTAGCTCTCGCCATCACATTCATATTCCAACAGCAAGAAGAAGAAAGAAGCAAAAACAGAGTTGCCACCTAGCTGAGATTGCCCAGACTCTTTTAAAGAGCTTCCCTGGAAGCTCTTGCCCACCCTTCCCCATAGCTTTCATTTACACCTTATTGGTTACCCCCAGGTGCAAGGAAAATTGGGAAATGTGGCCTTACCAGGGAACACTGCTTTCCTGAAGATCTGGGTTCTCTTAATAACAAACCAGGGGAGAATGGCTGTAGGGGAGGCCACAGCAAGGCAATATATAACACAGAAGGGACAAGAACTTTCCAGGAGGAAGAAAATTGTATTGGGGTGTTGAAAAAGTCATGACGTATTTTTTCTATGTTTTTCATTGCAAAAATGCGTCATGACTTTTCCGACTGCCCAATAGGAGGCATTAGCTGCCCAATAGGAGGCATTAGCTAAGGCGTAAAGGGTTAACCATTGAACTTGGCAATCAGGTCATTGGTATCCTTCTGCAGGATGATGGGAAGGGGAGATGGCAGTGAAGTGGAGAAATGAAGGCATGTTAGCTGATCATGACTGGGAGGTTCCTGGCCAAGAAATGAGCTTGGTACCCAGAGAAAAGACCCCGGTTCAAGGGAGGTTTAGCATCCTTTATTTTGAGATGTAAAGACAGACACAATAGGCTGTGAGGGCTTATCCAGAGAAGAGATGCAAAGGGCTCAGAGGGAACAGGGATTACTGAAGGTGCAAGGCTCCAGGAAAGATGGGAGAGAAGAGGGTCCCGAAGGGAGTTGAGGGAGCAGCTGTGCTCCAGTCAGGAGGTCTCAACCTGGAGACCAAAGGACAGAAGGTCAAGATGGTGCGGGGCTGGCAAACAAGGGTGTCCCACCAAGGCCTGGGGGTCTTGATGAGGTAACAGGCAAGGTCACCTTGTCTGTGTGAAGGGGTGGGAAGCAGGTAGGGGCCCTGAGGAGGGCAGTGAAGGCCAGGCCAGGGGATGAGGGCCTGGAGAGGGGACGACCTGCGACAAGAAAGAACTTAAAGGAAGGTGCTAGGAGCCTGGCTGAGAGTGGAAACTGGTCTGCAGTGGCCATGTCCCACTGGGCAACGATTTTCTTCAATGACGCTCAAGTGATCAAGCTGCAGAGAGAAGGTGGGGTGATCAGGACTGGGGCTTTGGGGCAGACAGGACCCAAGGGGAGAGAAAGGGAGTGTTCAGGAAAACTACATGGGGGTTCAGGGGGTCTCGGTGCAGATGTGGAAGGTCCGGGAAGGCAGGAGGCAGTCACCATTGGGGCGGAGGGCCAGGAGTTAGGGTTTCAAAAGGGGCAGCCCTGGGGGTGACAAGGCCCAGAGGGCTATGGCGGAGGTCAGTTGAAGGGAGTAGAGTCACCGGAGATGTGACGTTCTAGGAACTGAGTGACCCGTTCATCCATGCTAGACGTGTCATACACAAGGTCACAAAAGTCACCCTGGGTGATGGTGGGGGCAGGTGGAGGGAAGGATGTGAGCCAAGTCTTCAAGGAATGTGGAGGGTGGCAGGAAGGTTGGTGGGGGACAGCACCAAGGAGGACCCCAGCCTGGTGGAGCACGGCAGTGTTAGGATGGAGCGTCCCCAAGGGAAGCAGGGTCTTAGGAGGGCTGGGAAGCCGGTTCAGGAAGAGGAGGTGGCAGGGCATCTGTGAGCTGTAAAACATCCAGGACCTGTACATGTTACCAAAGCGCTGGGCAAGGGTGGCCTCTATGGTACGAGGAAGGAAAGCCAGGAAGTGAGAGGCTGGGAGAAAATGAGTTTTTGGTGCAGACTTAGTTATCCCCCTTCTGCAGATGAGAAAACAGAGGCCCAGAGAGAGGAGACTCACCCAGGATCACATAGAGTGACTGAATATGAACTGAACCCAGGCCTTTGCTCCAGCCACTCAAGCCTACACCAGTCCCTTCCCCTCTCTAGGCCCAGTTTCAGCTGGTGTGGTGGCTGGACCTTAGCTGTGACCCACGTAGATTTGGGGAACTACACTTGGGATGAGAGGTACCCTCCCATGGCCCTGCCCTGGTAACTGAGTCACCTCTGAAATGACAGGCTTTAAAAATTCCCCCAACTCTGTGTGAAGTCCTCAGAGGGGCTGAGTCACAGGAAAGGTGGGGACTGGGAGGAAGCTGGTGATCGATGCAGGTGAGATCAGGCCGCCTCCAGGACCGTGACACTGGTGGCCTTTTTCACAAGAGGCTGCCTCACAGCCACCCTTGGGAACCTGTCTGTGTTGATCCGGCCACGGCAAGCCTTCTAGAGTTAATTGTCCTCAACACCAAATGCTCATCCCCACCTTCGTGCCTGTCTCCATCCCGCTCCGGTCCATCCACTACAAGCCACTGCTTCTTGTCTTTCTCCTGCTCTGAAGTCTTCCACGGCTCCCCACTGTTTGTAGAAAAAGTCAAGTTCTTGCCTAGCATGCCAGGCCCTTTGTGACCTAAACCCATTGCCCTCTGCAACGACACCATCCACAAGTCCTCCACATGCTTCTCAGCTCCAGGCCTGGGTCATACCAGCCCCCGACCCCACCGCCATCCAACGGGGAATGCCCTTCCTCAATGCTGAGCCACATTGTCAAACAGAAAGCCAGAACCCAAATATTTCCATGTCTTCTAGGTCCACTGTGCCCTTCATTCCAAAATCATTTAGGGTCGGCTGAGTGGCGCATTGGTTAAGAGCTGGTTTTGGGATGCCAGCGGCCCCGGTTCTGTCCCACATATGAGGGCCAGTGGCACTGCCCTTTACAGCTAACAACAGCTCCACCTGGAGCTGGGCTGTGCAAGCCCCGGCAATGGTGTAGGCTGCAGCCCCTGCTGCAGTGGGCTGCCATAGGCTACAGTGAGTGGCCAGCAGCCAGCGTGAGCTGCCAAGAACCGCGGTGAGCGGCCATCCAGAGGCCAGCGACCCATCTGCCTCATCCGGGAAGAACGCAATGACGATACCAACATGGGCCAGTGAAGCAACATCCTCCACAACTAGACTGAAGAACAAAAAGACAGCAACTTGTCTGTTCCCCTTCCCTGATTCCCCAACACTGTTCCCCTCCCGCAATTCCCCAATTTAAAAAAAAAAAATCATTTAAAACCCCATGCCCCATATAGTGGGAAGTTCAATGCCCTCTTGACACCTCTGAGACCTCCTATGGAGGCTTGCAGCTCCAATCTCTTTTCACGCCTAGTTCTGATCATGGCCTGAGCATCCTGCTGTCTGCCAGCCCCTCTCTGCTCCTGTGTGAAGACTTCTGCTCTTTCTGCCTCATCCTCAAAGCCCAAGACACAAGGCTGTGTGCCCAATAGACCTCATTGAAGACTTGGGGAGAGGAGAGAGATTTGGACCTATCAGCAATCTCAAAAGTGAACATTTCACTTACTGTTCAGAAGGCCCCAGGCCCTCTCTGCCAGCCGCTCCCTGGCTCTGGCTGTCCCCATGTTCCCGATCACTTCTCTACTGAGGAATCCGCTGCTCGTCTCCACTCTGCTCGAAGTCCTGGGCCTTCCAAAGGCTCTCTCCAGCAGCCAAGAGATAAGTCCCAAACTTCAGCTCCTCATTACACAGAGCCATGCCCTTCACTTGGCGATGACCTTCTCCTTCCAATGAGTCCCGATGGGGATGGGGGAGACCCTGCGCTTTCAAACCAAAAAGGGCCTTGCAAGGGGTTTTTTGAAGCAAAAGCACAGCCTCCTCCTTTTACAGCCCCATCCCAAACAAGGAGCAGCTGCCTTCAGTCCTTTATTTAAATAGCCATGTTTTTGTTTCCACAGAATGGAATTTGAGAATCAGAAGTGGGACCCTCAAGTCCAAGGCCATCATTTAACAAATGAGCGGTCGATTGAGACCCAGAGGTCAGGAACCCACCCAAGAAAGCCCAGCAATTTACTGCCAAGCCTGGGACAGAGCCTAATTCTCTGACTCC
This sequence comes from Aselliscus stoliczkanus, assembly GCA_033961575.1. Taxonomy (NCBI): domain Eukaryota; kingdom Metazoa; phylum Chordata; class Mammalia; order Chiroptera; family Hipposideridae; genus Aselliscus; species Aselliscus stoliczkanus. The sequence continues at coordinate 167,751,845 of CM066730.1, forward strand.
AGGTCTGGGCTTCTCTACTCTCCACACCTGACCTGCTCTTCCCCATCCAATAGAAAGACGGGAGGCAGGAAGGATGGAGCCAACATTCACAGAGCACCCAGCTATATGCCAGGCATGGTATGAAGCGCTTTCTGTGAATTATGTCATTTAGTCCTCATGTCTACACTTGAACTAGGAGCTGCTATTATGCCCATTTTACAGATGAGCAAACTGACACCCAGTGGGGAAGCCCAGAGTCAGCCCAAGGCCCATCAGCTCAGAACTGGAATTACAACCTAGGCTGACCCTTTAAGGAATTCACCCAGCTTGGTCTGCAGTGAGGCTCGTCATCTTCGTCTAACAATAAAAGCAAACATTGGCAGACTCTTTGCTTGTGCCAGGCACCAGTGTAGGAGCATTTAGCATGATTCACCCTTGTTTGATCTTTACAATTACTCAAGGAAACATGTAGGATTATTCCTATTTTACAGGCAGGAACTGAGGCTCTGAGAGGTGAGGTGATCTGCCTAAACTCTTACAGCTGATTCATGGCAGAGGTAGATCCATTGGGCTCCAAGCCAATGTTCTCTCCACTCCCCTTCCCCCAAGACCCCTCACCCCTCTCTGCTGGGGAAGGACAGGTATGGGCACCGAGGCCTGTGCCTTTCTCTCTCCTCTACCTCCTACCACCATTTTTCCCCCGACTCTTGGATTCACCTCTGGGCACCTGGAGTGTGGTCCTGGCAATGGGGTCAGCCCAGAAGGGCCAGTTCCTCCTTCCCCTCCCCTACACCCTGCCATCCCCACTCTCAGGTCTCAACAAAAAGGATTAGATTTGGGGCAAGGAAAGACCTCTGGGCAAAGTCTGACTGCCAGGCCCAGGCAGCTCTTCCCTGGCAGCTCACTCAGGGACTGACTAGCTGACTCCTGTGGCCCCATCCAGGACCAAGGTGGGGCATCCCTCTTCCCCAGGCACCTTCACCACAACCCTTTCCTCTCCGGGGCCCTGGCTCTCGGCTCTACTCAGCTGCAGCTGAAGAGGTAATGGGCTCCTCTATCCCAGGAATTAGAGGTGGACACTTGTAGATTTGAGGGATACCCTCCCTAGAGCTCCCTGATTGCCAGCAACAGAATCCAATTTGGCTTCCTTATGCTTAAGGGGCATTTATTGGGAGGTTCTGGAGAACTTCCAGAGAGGGGGGCTGGCTGGGGAACCAAGTCCAGACTCAAGTCCAGGAAAAGGAGGGCTGGGGTCTGTCCAGCAGCCCCAGCAATATCTCAGCATGTCCCACTGGCTCTGACTGAACCAATCCCTGTGGCTGAAGGAACACAACGACCAGATTGGCTTAGGCAGGTCACATGATCCACTTCTAAGAGGGAGGAGCCTCACACAAAACAGTGGACTAAGTGAGAGTGGGCAGGGGAGAATCTCCAGGAGCCCTGGGTGCTGGACAGTCAAAACCCAACCAGCTGCCTCTACAATGGGCCTCAGACATTGTTTCTTCCATGCGTGCAGACTAGAGACTCCTCTGGCTTGGTATTGTGCCTCTTCCATCAGCTAAGGATTCCCCCACAGCAGGAAGGGCAAAGCTTCCATATACAGAGGGAGGGAGGGAGCAAGGAAGGAAGGAAGGTGTGCTTTTTAACCCAGCACTGGGCTCTTTCACACAGGTTACCCCTGCAAGTAAGGAAAGGTGATCCTACAAGAGCAAATGGCCCGTGCAAAGATATGGACGTGAGACGGCTGAGTGGCGCAGGTCCGTCAGCAAGGGAAGCCAGGCAGAGGAGGAGACTGAGGCGTGGACCAGGCTGGACCTGAATGAGAAAGGCCTGGAACACCAAGCCAAAGAGCTGACCTCCTGCTAACAACTGGGTGGCCACTTCCTACCTCCCAGGTTCCAGCCACCTACTACCCAGCCCACCCCACAACACGGGACCCTCCTGAGAAGCACTCCTGCCTGGGCCCCCAGCGCTCTTGCAGGGGACTCCCCAGCACCCAAGTTCAGACCCTCCATTTGGTGAGGCCTGCACCTGGGTGCAGCCTATGCCCATCCCAGCTGAGCCGAACAGACAAGTAAAGAGAGCCAAGCAACAAAAACACAGGCCCAGGTGCCACCTGGCCAGCCTATCTGCAGAGGTCTCAGCAGATGAAAAACAACAAGGTTGATTTTTAAACTATTAGGAAGCTAAAAATAAGCTGGAAAACAAAATAATCACTGCTTTTATAACTAGATAAAAACCATATAACTTTGTTCTTATTTTTAATTCAATTAAAATGATTCTTGTCCTAGTAGCCACGGATTCATGATATGATTTGATCGATGTGCTACCAACTGCCAGCCCAAAATCTCTCTGTAATTGATCCGTACACACACCCTCATATCGGCACAGACTTCATCACCTCTTGGTTGGGTCTGTTTGAGATGCCTGTGATCTGTAAATGTGCTACTACTGAGCCTGATACAGCCTTCACCTGGTAGGGCAGTGCTGCCCTGGTGTCCAGAGTGAGTGGAATTTGGATGGGTTTTAAGGAGGGGCCTTAGGACATATCTAGAGAAGATAAACGTCCAGAGAACAATCCAGACTCATATCACAGTCCCATTTACAAGCCTTGAAACCTTGGCCAAGGATCTTCTCTAAGCCCCAACTTCCTCATCTATAGAATGGAGATAATACGAACCCCTCCAGTTGTGAAAATGAAGAAATCGGAGGCAAAGGCACCTAGCACAGGGAAGCATATATAGGAGGCCCATAAAAAAGTGACCACTTTCCTCTTCTTCATCAGTCCCACCAGTGGACTGAATCGTTTTGTTTGTTTGTTTGTTTTTTGGCCTTACCCAGAAGGACCCCAGCCCCATCTTCAAAGCCTGCAGGAAGATGACATTCCCTTATAAGGTGACTACAGGAGCAGCGCTAACTGGGTGGGTCCCGCCAGCCTCAGACAGAGATGCCTCTCAGGACCCAGCCTGGTGTGCACACAGCATAACGTGTGACGGCTGCAGCCAGGTGATGACCTGCCCTGAGTTATGGCAATACACTAAGTCTGCAGCATCCCCCAGCAATGGCCCTAGCACCAGGTGAGCCCATTTATCTGTAGCACGTTGGCCCAGCCAACGCCATCTTGATGGAGACCCAAGCCTGGGCTCCACTCCCTGGCAGGGCCACATGGGGCTTTAGAGATAGATGCTGGAGGCCATTACAGATGGCCAAGGGCTCCGTTCTTCCATTCATTCAAAGAGTATGATGGCGGCGGCCCTGTAGCTCAGAGGGCCCTACCCTCTGCCCATTCCTTCCTTCTTTCTCATCAGGGCCAGGACTCTGTCCCAGCCCTATTTTGCTGTTACTCACCTTCCAAAGGTCACAAACTGCTGGGCCATGGGCCAGATCTAGGCTGCAGATGGGTTCTGTGCAGAAAAGCATGGGTTCTGGAGCCAGAATATACCTGGGTATGTACTTTGATCTTACACTTTCCTTGGGTGAATTCCACAGCCTCTCTGTGCCTCTGTTGCCTCATCTGCAAAATAGACATAAATACCTCATAGAGTTTTTGTGAGGAAAAGAGCTTAGAACAGCCCATAGTAAGTACTCTCCAATTTTGCGGGGGTTTTTTGTTTTGTTTTGTTTTTTAACTGAGCCAACATTTGAAAATAAGATGGTTTCACGGGGGACCGGGGGGGATTCAGATCTCTGGCTTTCCTTGAAGAACTAAGATTTGGGAAGATATAGTTCTACAAGGCATTCCTTTTGGACCGTGGTTCTCAGCCTCAGCTGTACCTTAGAATCAAATTAGAATTACCTGGGCAGCTATTAAAATATTTTGCTGCCTGGGCCTCACCTGGACTAATTAAGCCAGAGTCTCCAGGCATGGGGTCCAAGGATTCTATGCTGTACACGTACCCCTTGGCGACTTAGACAGACTGTGGACTTTCCAGTTGGACATGGTGACAGCTGTTCGTCATCATCTTATTGTGGTTTATTTGAATTGGAAAACAACCTTTGGATCCCTGCCCTTTCAAAAGTAAGAAATAGAAGCCAGCCCCAGAAGGCCACAGGCTCTCTCTTACACCTGACCAACTTAGCTCATTCATGTGCCCATCTGGCCCTCCAAAGCTGCAACCTGTGACCCTGGTTTCTCCCCTCTTCTTGGCCAGCCTCATCCACATGTCACCTCAAGATAGTCAATTTCCAAGTCTTCATCTCTAATCCAACCTGCTCTCTTCCTGAACACGTCAGGAACTCTTGCTTCTCGGTGCCATCACCGCCAGTGCCTTTCCTGCCATCTTCCCCAGCAAGCTTCTACTCATCCTCCACGGCCCTGCTGAAGAAGCCCTCCTCAGCACACCAGGCAGAGCTGGTCTTGTCCTCCTCTGTGACCCAGGAGCGTATTGTGCATCTCCCTATCCTCACATTGAGACACAGCATTCATTCTTTAGGGGTCTGCTCCCCATGAGACTGAGAGCTTCTCAAGAGTGGTGTCACCTCTGGAAATCCAAGACCTAGTTTAGTGTCTTGATCTCACAGCCTCTGTATTGACACAGCTTCCCTCCCCTTTGCACAGCTGCTCTCCATATCTCCATTGGGCTTCCGTTCCCACTGGCAGCTGCCTTGGCCTCTCCTCACCTCTAAGCTCAGGCATGGGATCTGACCAGGCCACTTCAACTCTTCTCATTGAGTCACAGTGAAAGTTTGGCCCTGGTTTGGCTGCCCTTGGGTAAGCCCATCCTTGTCCAGTCATCTATAGCTGGTGGGTTATTAATTGCAACATGGAATCTTCGAATGGAGAGAAGATGAGAGAGCTTCCTCTGCTAGGCGGTGTGACCACTGCAGGCACTGTGATTGCCATGCAGAGCATACTTCCCCTGCTTGGCTCAGGGTCCCCATTTGGTGACACCCTCAGTGTTCCCTCTCCTGTTCTTCAGCTCCTCCCCAGATCCCTCTCACATCTCCAGGCTCCCACTCCATCCAGGGTCAGCTCACACACACCGTTCCTGCCTCCTCCTCCTCCTCATCTGGGAAGCAAACCTGTCCAGGGTGACTTCTGAGGAGCTCTAGGGTAGATTGGTCAGATAAAATACAGGTGCTCAATTAAATTTGAAGTTCAGATACACAATGAATAATTACTTAGCATAAGTATATCCCAAATATTGAATGAGATATACTTACACTAAAACACTAGTCATTGTTTATTTGAACTTCAAATTTAACTAGATGTCCTGTGTTTTTATGTGCTATCTGGCAACTCCAAAACGAGTGCACTCCGTGAGGTGGGTCCCAGTGGAATTCACACCCTGCAAGGAAAACGGGTCCCTTGATAGATCTTGATTGAATTATGCTGAATGTGTCTTTCCCGATGCAGGTCCCTCTGGGGTGATAACAACGGTATGGAGTATCCCAGGATCACTTCTCCCATGTGTCTGTTAGGACCCATGAGTGGCTTAAGAAAAAGGGGATCCTTTGGTTCCTGTCACTGGGGAGTCCAAGGGGTGGGAAGGCTCTGTGAGGCCTGAGCAGAGGCCCAAACCCTCCTTATCTTCAGAACCCTGTTCCTCTCTCTCCAACTCTGCTCCCCCTCCTCTGCGCTGGCTCCATTCACAGACAAGTTTTTCCTCCGAGTGTGTCACCTTCAGCCACTCCAGACTTTTAGGCCTCTGAAGGTTTAAATCCTATAAGCCTCGGTAGGCGACCCCTTCCCAACAACCCCAGCAAAACTCTCATTGCAACTCATTGGCTCTGACTGGGTCATTTCCCAATCCCTGAGCCAATCACTGTGGTCAGGGAAATCCAATGCTCTGATTGGCCAGATCTGAGTCACCTGCAGCCTCTGGAGCCAGTGGGAGGAGCCAGTCCCCAGAGCTCTATCAGGATACAGTCCTGGAGGAAAAGTGCATTCTGGGAAGAAAGAAAGACAGATGACCACAATACCCTCTGCCCATCACACCCCCACAGCTGTGATTCTTACATTTTCAAGAATGTAAGCACCCCATCTCCATGTGAACACTTTCCCAGATTTTACATTTAGTGTTGGTTAGATGATAAACTACCTAATGATATTTTTCAAAATGTGAATTTGAGAATTCCTTAAAACGGATTTATATTCTATTCATTAGCCTATAGACAATGCTTGATGCCTGACAATGCACTATGACTTTGAGGGCCCTTCACAATTACCCAGTCTACCTTCCCAAGAATGGGCCCATTGAGTGCATAGCCAGAACCCAGTGGAAAATACCCAGCCTGTGTTTGACCAACTCTCAATAAATGACAGACCGCTTTCCCACCTTGTCACAGCCTCTTCAGCAAGTTTATCCCTGAGGACTCTTTGGTTGCAAGCAACAGAAATGACCCTTGCTAGCTTCAGCTACTGGGGGCTCAAAGGATCCATAAGGGGCTAGAGCAGCAGGCTGGGGAACCAAGGACACTGCAGAGGTCAGACAGCAGAAGGTACAATACTGGGTTCACAACTAGAATAGTATCGTAAGGATCCCAACTCAGGGGTGGATGGATCAGCCCCTTTGGCTCCAGATTCAATTCCAGGAAAGGGGCTTCTGTTTGCCCACCTTTTGCTGAGGAAGGTGGGACCCCTGAGGTAATTCCAGGGAAGGGAATCAGAGCCCTGGCCTGCAGGGGGAGAAGATGCTGGCAGCCAGGAGCAATGCGCACTTCCTGCAGATGATACACCCTTCAGGTGCTTTAGATCGAGGCACACCCTCCTCAATCAGAGGGTGGTGGTCAATTATGTGGCTATTAGAGTTGCCACCACTTTTTTTTCTTTTTGGTTACTCTGGAAGCATTCACTTGGATTTTTCCCTTCTCTGGTTTTCTTTATGTTTCCATAATCTTTCGGCTCCTGGGTGGTCTGGTTTCCGACAGGCAGCAGCGTCAGCTGGTTCTCACAGAGTCCGTGTGCTCATGGAGGAAATGTGGCCTGAGCCGATGTCACCCCACCCATGGAAAGGAAGTGACAGCTACACAAGGTGGAGAAATGTATGGGTTGTGTCCATAAGAATGATTTCGGTTACTAGGAACAGAAAACCTAATTCAAACAGCCATAAATTATAAAGTCAATTTATTGGCTCACAGTTTTTGAAAAGTCCTTCAGGAAAGGCTTGATCCAGCAACTTAACAGTACCAGCCAGGACCCAGTTTCTTTCTCTCATTCCACTTGCCTTTTTCAAGACTGCCCCCCACCCCCCCCCACCCCCATAGTACCAAGATACCTGCCAGCAATTCCTAAAACAAAGATCACCTCATTCATGCTCAGTAGGGTCTCAGAGAAGCATCTCTGTCCCAGAATTCCCAGCAAAAGTCCTGAGGTTCATTCTGCTGTGACCGGTCGGTCTGGGTCACATGCCCAACTCTAACCCAATCACTGAGTCAGGGAGTTGAAATGCACTTACGGACTTAGCCTCTCTCCTGCCTGGCACCAGAAATAGAGTCAGTCCCTGGAACTACATGGCTTCCCAAACCAAAACCAAGGCTATCTGGGAGGGCAGGGGGATGCTGGGAAAGCCACCCACACAAGCAGCCACATACATGGGAGTTCATTGACTAATCATCATAGTTGCAGCTCCCATCATGAACTGCATTAAGCATTTCACACGTATGCGTTAATATGATTTAACAAATCATCACAGAACCCTGCAAAGTGGCCTAATTTTATTTCACAGAGAAGGAAGCAAGTTAAGTGAAGCATTCTCCTAACTCACCTCTACCTCATCCTGCCTCTCAGTCATGTGCAAGGCACTGCTGGGGACACCAAAAAAGGGAGCACATTGATTCAACAGGCCTTAACTGAGCTCCTACTATGTGTCAGCCTCCAATCAGGCTCAGAGTATTCAGAGGTCACTAAGGTATAATTTCTACTTTCTGTGAGGCCCATGGCCCTAGAAAGAGAGACAGTCACAAACCTATAATAACAACCCAATGGCAAGTACTATAAATATTTATTGCTGAGTTGAGCACTTCACATACTCATACATCATCTGGTTGAATTCTTAAATGCTGGGGAAAATGGTCTTATCTCTTCCCAATTCCTGAAACAGTGAGTTTAAGTCATTCCAGGTCATTCAGCTGTTTGGGCAACCCTACCTGGTCTCACCTTCTGGGAGCTCAGGGGCCATTCCTGAAGGTGAGACCAGCAACAAGGCATCAATGTAAGGAACAGGTCCACTAAGAATTCAAGGCCTGGAGGACTGGGGGTGCACTGTGGATTGGGGTGGGCTAAGCGGCTTCCTGGGGAAGAACAAATTTTGCTAAACCACGGAGATTAAGGGTACAAATTTAAGGTGCCGGGAATTTGTCTTTGCAAGATCCCCACCTCTGGGAATTCTCATCCCAGAATCTCCAACAGGGAACCTGCTTGACGTTTTCAGTATTACTCAAAACCCCAGGTTAGCATAAGAGGATTTTAATCACTACAATTTACAGGTCCCTCCTCAGCGTCAAGCTTCATCTCAGCCTTGCAATCACCCTGCAAGGTAGGAATTGTAGATCTCATTTTACAAGCAAAGAAACTGAGTCTTAGGGACAGAGCTCAGAGGTCATGGGGCCAGGGTTCAATCTCCAGGCCTAACTCCAGAGTCCTTGCTTATTCAGAGGCACAGAAATACCCCAGGCTACACACACACTTTCTGTGTCACCCTCTTCTAGGCATCTCTCTGACCAGCCCTCTGGCTTGAGCTTCTAGCTATGGATTTTCTAGAACCCTCAGGCAACTCGCTGGGGGTGTTCCCTCAGCAGGGAGCTGGGTTCCCTGAGCCCCTCTAGACCTGCCACTCATTTCTTAAGGCCTTAATGGGGAGATGAAGGCAGGGAACCATGGAGAAGAAGGGCATAGGTTTTGAAGACAGACAGGCCTGAGTTTGAATCTGAGCTCAGCCACTCACATTCTGTGTGACCTTGGGCAAGTCACCTCCTGTCTCTGAGCCTCAGTTCAATGACAGCCAGTAATTCCCATTCCACAGGTCACTGTGTAAGCCAAGAAACCTATGAGCCGTCCTTCAAGTGTTTCTCTCCTCCTACCCCTCCCCCATCGGGTCAGGTACCAAATTCTGTTAATTTTACCTCCAAAATGTATTTCAAATTCATCCACCTCTCTCTGTTTCCTGCCTCATTCAAACCACCGTCATCTCCTGCCTGGACTAGTACTGTAGCCAACCACCGATCTCTGGGTGCCTACTTGCCCCTTCAATCCATTCTCTGTAGTGCAGCCAGAAAGATCTTTATAGAACATATATTTGACAGTGCCACCCCCAGTTACAGCTCTCCAATGGCTTCCTGTTGTTCTCAAGGAAACTCCAAAATGCCTTCTGTCACCTCCACAGAGAGGTCCATGTGGGCTGCCCCTGTCACCCTGCCGGCTCATCTCTTGCCTTCTGCCTGGGGTTCTCTGCACCCATCCTTCTAGCTACTCTGTTCCCTCTGCCAGTAAAACTGTTTCCCTTCCTAGGCCAGTTAACTCCCACATATGCATCAACTCCCTATTCAAAGGCCACTACTTCAGGGAAGCCTTCCTTGATTTCTCAGATGAGATCAGATTCCCCCATTTATTGATCTCACCTTGTCCTTCTCCTTTGTAGCACCAATCACAATTGCAGTTACATAAGTATTGGTTGAATTGATCCTTGGATATCTGTCTTCTCAGGCATGGACACATGGTTTTTGCCTCTTCTTCAGGAGAATGATAACACACACGCGCGCACACGCACACACACATACACACACACACACACACACACACCCCTAATGGTCCCAGAATTGGGTCTGAATTAAGATTAGATATCTGGATGTTGATCAAGGAGGGGGCGTTGTGGGGACATTGGTTGGGGCAGGCAGCCTCAGTGCCCCATGGAGAGTGACCAGATGAGAATAGAGCCCCCGGACAGAGAACATAGAACCAAGAGACAGAGCGAGCAGCTGAGCCTGCAATGTCTGCAAGTCTTGCCCATTACATCATGCTCTCCACCCCATGTTTTGTTTTGCTTTGCTTTGCTTATGCTGTTTTCATCCTTGTAAACTACAGAGAATAGGAGGCCGATACAACCTTTCTGGACTGAAGCCCCACAGAGATGACTATGAGATTGTCCTCTTTGGACCAGTCCCCCAGGCCTAGCCCAGAGCCTGCTCCATTACTACCTGTTGGATGCATAGATGAGGTGGAAAGTAGACAACCCAGTAAGGGATCAGAAAGGATTATTAAGAAATGTGATGCCCTCTTTCTCTCCTGTCACCCAGGCGCTGCCAGCTTGACCAGAGCAGAAGCCTCCCTGATGTCCCGACTCCAGGACCGCCTCCCTAGGAAAGGGACAGTCCCAGCTGCCCAGCTGGGCCCAGCTGCTGTGACAGCGAGCTCCTCTTGGGCCTTTCTCCAGCTCGTGCCTTCCACCTCACACTCAGAATCTAAGGTCTCTGGTTCCCCCTCTTCACTTCCCAGAATGTTCCAGAGCTGACCCATCACCCCAGGTGCACACCCAAGTAGCCAAAGCGACTGTTTACCTTCTGCCCTTAGAAACCATCTCCGGTTTGTGGCAGTGGACACCCCACACAGCTGCCCTCTGCCCACAGCCTGGCCGAGCAAGCAAAGGTGTTTCCTGCTCGGGGTTGGCAATGCCAGGCTGGGTTTCCTACTCCTCCTAGGGGAGCACCCCGCACACACTGCTCCCTGTTCACCCCAGCTCCGCACAGCCCCAGGGTGCCACACACTCACCTTCTGGTCTGTCTGGGGGCCAAGGGCAGCAGGAGTCAGAGCTCACCTCTTCCTGCTTCTCCGGCCCCACTGCCCGAGGCTTCAGCCAACACCGGGCGGGCGGAAGGTGGAAGAGGAGCCCTTGGGCTCCGGAGTCAGAGACGTGGGTCCAACTCCCATCTCCACTTGCAGCTCTGCGACCTCAAGCAAGGCACCCTTTATCTCTCTGAGCGACAGTTCCTCCGTGTGTAACATGGCATAATAACTCTAAGCACCTCACAGGCTGTTATGTTAATGAAATGAGCATGGTGCCTGGCACGTGATTAAACACTGACTGACATGAGGGGCTCTGGCCAGGGGCTGAGCCTTCCTGCAGGGACACTGAGGGTTTCTGCCTCACCCAGTGGAGTCCTGCTTTTAGGGACTATCTGCTCTTAGCCACCTGGTTGGAAGGGGGCTGCATTTGATGCTGCATTTGCATAGCCAGTACCCTGCATGAATTTGACTGGTGGTTATTTGGGGAGGCTGAGATGTCCGATGATGGCTTTACGGTCTAAAGAGCTCTCATATTGTAACCTTGACACTGCTGACACCCTGGTGGCCCCCGTCCACCTATGTGACTGGGACCTGTCCTTGACCTCTTTGGGACACTTTGGAGCTATCCCCACCTTTTCTCCTATCACCCATCACCACCATCAACACAGGCCTCCGTCACACGGGCACCCACCCAATTTCCCAGAGTTCTCCTAAAAACGGGTTCCCCCAGCCTGTGGGCACTGGCTCTGGAGTCGGTGATCGAGGCTATTCTACTGGCTGTGTGGCCTTGGATGAGTCGCCTCACCTCTTTGAGCATCATAGGACTGGGAAAACATTACCTAACCTCTGGCCACCATGAGGATTAAACATGGAAACTTGAGGAAGCTCTGGACACGCCAGCAGGCCCTAAATAAATGATGACCATACATGGCAAGGAAATGACACATTTACATTCTTCCCACCCTCTCCCTTGCTTGCTTTCTAAGGAGGCTACAGGCTTAGAGCGGGGGAAACCAGGGGAGAAGTAAGGAGAGGGCGGAGCCAGGCCCCAGACCCTAAGCGGCCCTGGAAATATAACTAGGAACCAGACTACATTTTGCAACTCCCCAGCAAGAGGGCGTATGAAGACCCAGCCATGGCCTGTCTCCTCCCATCCCCACCCTGGGCTCAGTGTATGGATACCCCAGCCCACACACCCAAACTGGGTCCATGCCCCCCAAACATCTGCTCTGTGGCCATCTCAGCCTATCACTGCTCACACCTAGAGTATAGTCCACCCTTGAGAGAATGGGCCCAGGGGAGAGGCCCATGCAGACCCGGGAAGTGGGGTCAGGCCTCTGGGGCAGAGCGTTCTAGCATCTGCAGGGTGGTGTAAGAGGAGGTATGATATGGGCTGTAGGTGGGCACATCTTTTTGGTCCCCTCATCCTGTGAGATGGAATGCAGGCAAAGGAGGACCGGGACAGGATCCAAGGTCAAGGTCAGGGCCTCGATTGCCCAGGTCCAAGGGTGATTAGGGGCTGACTAAATCCCTGCCCTCCAAACACTTATAGTCTAGCGGAGAGATTAGACATTAAACAAAGAACTATAAGAAAGTGAAATCCGTGATACAAATGCCTGAGAGCCTGGCTTCACCTAGGAAGGGGTCCACTTTCTGGTACCCCCAGCTGAGGCCCTAAGGCCCTCCTATTGCACAGCCCTTCCCAAGCCTTCTAAGACAGGATGTTTAGGGAGCCGCACTCACGGCTTAGCACCAGCTCTCCCATGCTCTGGGCCCCCCTGAGGCCCAGGGTCCCTGGGCCAATGTTTCCCAAGGGGTGACCCCAGACCAGCTGCAGTTTCCTGCCCACCTCAGACCCACTGAATCAGATCCTCTGGGGCGAGGCTCCAAGTCAGCATAGTTAACAAACACCCCGGTATTCTGATGTGCCTTAAAGTTTGAACCATTGTTGGAGGGAACACTCCCCATTTGGGCATTTATTCAGCAACCTTTTATTGAGCACCTACTGTGTGCCTGACACAGTTCTAGGCACAGAGGACACATCTGTAAACAGACACAGCTCGTGACTTCAGAGTTGACATCCTACTGGGGGAGACAGTAAGACAAATCTATGACGAGATGCTTCAGGCAGTGGCAAATACCGTGAGGAGAACAAAACAGGGCAACGCGATCAGGGAGGCCTCTTGGAGGAGGTGACATTTAAACTGAGACTTACAGGACTCAGAGCCAGGTCTAGCTGTGTCCTCATCTTAACCACGGTAGCACTGCCCCCCTTAGTCCAGTCAGCCTTCCAATTCTGAGGGGCCAGGAAAAGCAAAGGTGATGGTGGAAAGAAGGCCACGCTTCCTCCCCCTAGAGAAAAATCTTCACAAACTCAGAGTGAAGGGAAGTGGTGATATAATGCCCACCACATATAAATAGGCCCGTCCTCTCCAGAGTCACCCTGGAAACCTGCGGTCAATTTGGACTTTGCTTAAGGCAGAGCTCCCTGCCACCAGGAGCCCAAAACGGCTGAACAAACTTCAAGCTTCACATGGGGCCGGCCCTCGATGAGTTCAAGGCCGGAGCATTTCTCCAAAGTCAAAACCGCAACAGGAAGGCAGAGAAACAGTCTTCTGAGGAGGCCTGGCCTGGCGCAAGGGCTCTGGTCAGCCTTCCCGAAGGCCGTCATGGAGGAGGAAGGAGGGAAGCCAGTAATGTCCCCTGGCTCCAAAACCTCTCCATGGCCCCAGGTGCCACTGCACCTGAAATTGCACGAGGAGAATGGAGATGTGGGGTAAGCAACACCCTGCATCCTCACTCCTGGAAAAAGCAACGTGTTTAGTCCCCAACACAGGGAGTGAAGGAGGAGGGTTTAGTTGTGTGGTTTAGTTGTGCTGACTGTGTGTCCCAAATTTTCTTTGACAGTTCTGAATTCAGATCATCTGTTCCCATTTCCCACGGAACCAACCAGGGTCTTGTTGGGAAATTGGATCATTCTAGTGGTTATTTATGCAGAGGAAGTGGCCCTGGGCAAGGGTTCTGGAGCCCAGGTTCTTGGTGCTGGCTCTGCCACTTGGCAAGTCTCCCTTTCTGTCCCTGGGCCTTTCTTTACCATGGGGACTGTGACCTAAATTGAGTGCAGGGCTGATGCTCTCCCTGACAAGAGTGGGGGAGGTGGGCTCCAGGATGGAGGTGCTGGTGGACCTGGTGAGGGGCTGGAAGGGGAGGAAAGGGCCCTGGGAGGGAGGATGTGGTGTTGGGAAGCAACCTGCTGACTCCCCAGTGTCACCACCACCTGCTGCCCACTACGCACCCCCTGCCTCCCTCTTTTGGCCCTTGGGCCCCCAGGAAGATTGGCCCAGTTGCCCCCAAGCAGATCTGAGCCCACACTCCAGCAGGATGACAGCCAAAGCCAAGCCCCAGGGTAAGGCCAGTCTCCTGTGGGATTGAGGAGAGACTTTCAAAGCTGCTCGGGCGGTTACATGACCTTAGCTGGCAGTGGAGAGAGTGAGCAGCCCAGAAGCCTGAGCACTGTTTATGCAAGAAAGAACATAGCAGTTGGGGCAATCAGGGACCTGGGCTGGAATCTTCATCCCATCTTTCTTCCCTGTATGACCTTGACCAGTCCCTTGGCTTCTCTGAGCCTCAGTTGCACCATCTGTAGAATGGGGCTAATGGTCCCTCTTAGAGCCCAGGTGAGGCTCCCAAGAAATCATGGACCTGCTCTGTCCACCTCAGTGCCTGACAGGCATTTTAGAAAAGAATAATTCCCTTCCCCTGATAAATGTAAATTGAATTGTGCTCTTAATCCTGGTCCCAACATTTAACCCAGGGGCTAAGCTTCCTCTACAAGAGGAACTGGACTTACTCAGTTCAAAAATACAATCACCACCATCGCCCCCACTCCTGCCACCAAATCTCTGCACATGTGTTACTGAATGAGGCCCTGTCCAGGGCATGGTGTGACCACCACTGACAGTAACCACAATTTAGTGCACACCTCCTATGTACCAGGCACTTCAGACTTTCACTATCCCATCGCATTCTCACAACAACCCTTTAAGCTGAGGAAACCCCCATTTTATAGATGTGAAAGCGTAGGTTCATAGCTGTGAAGTGCCTGTCAGGGACTACACAGAGGTGAAAAGCAATTCAAGCCCAGGGTTTACCACTAGACTACCCTGCCCCCCGAGGCTGAGGGAAGTCTCTGCCCTCTCCGTACTTCAGCAATGGCTCCTGGGGAGGCCCCAGAGGAAACAGCAGAGGCCCGAGGGGCTCCCCTAACCACCCAGCATTTGACAATTTCACTAAAACTCAATTTCCCTTACATTAAGTCTCCTCCTCCTTTTTTTGCAAATAAGACCTGGGTTTCAAGGCAGGCCCCACGGCTGCTCCAAACTCTGGAATTGACAAGAGTGGTGTTGGGATGCTGGGAGCACATTTCTAGGGCGATCATATCTGCCAAGCCCAAAATGGACACATGGGGCCTGCCAAAGACGAGGGTCCCAGATAAGTGAATTTGGGGCTGCTTTGGGCAATCAAGGTCCTGGCCCCACTGCTGGCAAGTTGCCAGGGTGTCTCATCTCTCTCTCTCTCTGGAAAAGTGCAGTGTGCCTCCAAGCTGTGATTCAGTCAACATATTTTGGGGCCAGCCATGGTAATCAGGGCTCTGTGGGCCTCTCTAGCCCTCTGGACACCCTGGCTGGGGCTGAGAGCTGGTCACGGAAGGCTTCCTGGAGGAGGGAGGGTTGAGTAGGCCCTATAGACAGAGAGGATTCAGGCAGGCAGAGAGAAGGGTGTGTCTTCTCCAAGGAGGCATAGTGGCACAACAGAGAAGGTTGGTCTACATGGTCAAGCTGACTTGTGTTTGGGAGGGAGGGAGGGAGGGAAGGAGAGAGGAAGGGAGGAAGGGATGGAGGGAGGAAGGGATGGAGGGATGGAGAGATGGAGGGATATATGAAAAAATAAAAGAAGGAAGGAAAATTCAATTAGTCAATCCCAAGGCTGCTGTCCCTCTTGCTGCCCCTTTGGCCCCTCCCCCAGAACCTATCAGTCACGATACACTGGGTTATGCCACAGTAACAAACTACTCCAAAACCTCAATAGCTCTAAAAAGCAAAGGTTTAGTTCCTACTCGCACTACATGCTTGTGGGTTGTCAGGGGCTCTGCTCCATGCTGTCCTCACTCAGGATCCAAGCCACCACCATCCAGCTAGCTGCTGTTGGCTGTCACATTTCATTAGCCAAAGCCAGTCACATGCATACCCCTAACTTCAAGTGAGTGAGCAGTGCATTCCTATCACAGACCTGGTACTGGGAGAACCTGGGTATTTGTGAATAGCCCTAAATCTGCCACACAGGTTGTGCCTACTCCAGCTGCCTGGGGGCTCTGTGCCCAGATTCAGCAGGATGGGGACTGGGTTGGGAAGGAAACAGAGAAGAAAGGCCCTAGCCCCAGCAACTCAGTCCAGGGATCCCAGAGGCTATAGGAGACATGTTCACTCCTCCGCTGCTCAGCCCCAGGTGCTGTGGGTGGGGACTTCAGCATGAGCCACGAGCCCAGGTCTCCCTGGGGGCTGAAGCATAAACTCTGTCCTGGTCCTGTCTCAGACAGAACCTGGCTCCCAGCTGTGCCCTCCTGGGCCCAAGGACAGGCCACGGGGTACCCTGGAGGAGAAATATGGGGCATCCACACTGAAATGTTCCTTGGAGGTTATTATTTACAGAGAGAAGCTGAGGCTCAGAGAGGGGGAGCGGTTCCCGTGGCCCAGCTTGTAAAGGACAGAGCTGAGTCTCCGGAAACTCTTCAAACTACAGGCAGGCACCCTCATACTGGGACACAAGGAGGCAAGAGTCCAATGCCTACCTTTCCCATAGCCAGGGCTTGACTGATGAGGTTGATATGCAAGCACAGGCCTCAGAGGGCAGCTAGGGGCCCTTAGGGCCTCTCCCAATAGCCCAAGGCCCCTTCCCATCTACAAGGGAAGCACTGGATTTGAAATCAGGCATGTTCTAGGCCCAGCCCCACCACATCCCCGCTGAGTGCCCTTGGGCAAGTCACTTCACCTCACTGAACCTGCTTCCTAATCTATAAAATGTGGACAACCACAGCTGCCCTGCATATTCGCTGGGCTCTTGGTGGGTATGGGATGTCTCTTCCACCAAGACACATCATATACATGCGTACAAAAAGGTGGTTTCACCCGTTCTCCCCCAGCAACCCAATCAGCCCTAGATCCCCAGAAGCCAGCACAAGTCCTGCACGGACTAGTGTTCAGGCAATGTTTTGATGAACTGAATTGATTTGTTCTTGATTCGTCTCAGCAGATACCTGCCGACTGTGGGTGTCTGGATGACAAGATCCCCCAGTCGTAGGAGGGGCCCAAACACATCCACTAAAAATACAAGAGAACAGAAGGTGCCAGGCCATGCAAGATGCTAGAAGCCTGTCTGTATGTTCCCCCCTGCACTGATTTGTAACCTGTTTCCCCACCGGGCCGTGAACTCCATGGACACAGGGACCCGCTACATCCCCAACGACTGGCTCAGGGCCTGCCTCATGGCTGACCTTCACTGAATATTCATTGACCGGATGAATGGTCTTCTGATTCCAGATATGTTCCTTCAGGTAGTTCCTTGTCTCTGAGCCTCCGGTTCTTTATAAGTTGGGGGGCGTTGAGAAAATCATCTGAAATAACACCGAATTTAGATCATTTCATTTCAAAAATCCCTGGGTTATCACAGGCCAGCAGCGGGCATGGATGTTATCATCACCATTATCATTATTGCTAAAGTGTTATAATATTACAGAGATGAGGGAGATTCCTCAGGCATCCCTGAGGGATCTAGACTTCTCCCCCATATTTTTCACTAGGAAATTGAGACTCGGAGAAACGAGAGAACTCACTCAGGTCACACAGAACCTAAGAAGTTTGACCAGGGGAGGGAGCATTTCCTGAGTGTCCACAGTGTGCCCATCGCTGTGCCAGGGGCGACGCTTCCTTTGTCTTATTTTATCATCCCCACCTTACGCATGAAGAAACTGAGGCTCCCAGAGGCCATGGAACTTGCCTGAGATCCACAGCCAGTTATAGTGAAGGAGTGCCTCCCACCCCTGCCGGGGCCTCAGCCTCAGACCTCAGTGCCCACTCCGCCCACCGGGCAGGCCAGAATCTGAGCAGTGCCCTGGCCACCCTTGGCTGCTCCCGGAAGTGCCCTGTGTCTGCACCTTGATCTCCACACCCACGATGCCAGGAAACCCCAGCAGGGCCTGCCGAGCTGCTGGGTATTTATAGCGGACATGCAGAAAAACTGCCACCCCCATCTGTTTACCCAACAACTCTCTTCTAGCTGGACACTTTGAGCCCCGCCAGCCACAGACAGACCCTCACCGCCGCCTCATCTATTTTTTCCTCCCCACTTAATTTTGCATCATCCCAGCTTCCAAAATAAACTTCTCCAAACCAGCCGGGCTCATGCTGGCCCAGAATCCCTAAAGGAGAGCCCCCTTCAGCCCCTGCCCCCACATCGGCCCATATGGCAGAGCCACCAAACCCAACCCGGCCCCTCGCCTGCCTTTGGCCTTGATTTAGAAGCAGCTGCTCTGCTCCCGGCGGGCTTCTGACACTCCAGTGCCGGGGTGTCTGCATCTGTGGGGATGCCAGCTGCGCATCTGTGTGCATGGTTCCTGGCTGGAGGCCGAGGGTGTTGCCCACGGCTCACTCCCCGCAACTGCCCCCTCATGCACACATGCACGCACGCACGCAGGCATCCAGCGTCCCACAGGCTTCGGTCTCTCCCAGGGCCTTCCTCACACGTTGGGTGGGTTCCTCCTCTCTGGTTTTGCCCTGGCCCCTGCTGACCTCTCCCAGCTTCTTCCTAGGACCCACCTACTCCTCCATCTCTGCCCACCCACCACTCGAACTTCTTTCCTTCCTCAGACACGCTGTGCCATCTCCCCTCCAGGCCTTTGCACATGCTGTTCTCTAAGCCTAGAATACATACCTTTCCTCCCAAACCATTTGCCTGGCTAATCTTATTAACCCTTCACGCCTGAACTGAAAAGTCACTTCTGCCGGCTTCTCCAGCTTGGTCCACCTCAATGGCCAGGGCAAGCTTGGCAGCCACCCACAGGGCAAAATAGAGTCCCCACAATTCTCCGTGGATTCCTCAGCCCAGCCCTGGCCCCTGCACACACAATACATCCCCAGGAGAAAGTACTCATTCACCTCAGGATCTGAGAGAGTCATTTAGTCCATCCTCCTGGGGCAGAAACCAGCGACACCTCAATCATTCCAGAATTACAATCCCAGCTTTATGTTTGCTCCCTTGAGTTGTGGGTTTTTCAGGCTAACAATTTAAAAGACCACTTACATCTTTTCAGCTTTTTGGGAAGAGCGAGTATAGGAAAGAAATGAATGCTTGTCAGGTATATCTATTCCCATTTAAAGGAAGGATATTCATAAGCCTGTTTGTTTTTTTTATAAAGAAGCTGAGGCTTAGAGAATTGAACTTCATTTATTCATCCAGCATTATGTGCCGGGCACACAGTGGCACCAGTGAGTAAGACCCTCACCCTCTTAGAAATCATAATCCACAGTTAGAGACACATTACACAGGTAATTTTACAAATAGCTATTTAATAACCATTTTAATTAGGTTGATAGTTCTTCAAAGGAAAAGTCCAGGGTCCGGAGGGAATATGTAATCAGGAGCCCAAGGAAGCCTCAGGGGATATGACATATAGGCTGAGGCCTGATGGGAATTATCTCAGTAAAGGGCAGATTCAGGGAAATAGCAAGGGTCTGGAAAGGAGATAGAGGGGAGATGAAAGAGAGATGGAGAGGAGGTGGAGGAGAGATAGAGGGGAGATGGAGGGGAGATGGATGGGAGATGGAAGAGAAATGGAGGAGGGAGATGGAAGAAAGATGGAGGGGCGATGGAGGGGAGATGGAGAGGAGATGGAGGGGAGATGAAGGGGAGATAGAGGGGAGATGGAGAGGAGATGGAGGGGAAATGGAGGGGAGATGGAGGGGAGATGGAGGGGAGATGGAAGAGAAATGGAGGGGAGATGGAGGGGAGATGGAGGGGAGATGGAGAGGAGATGGAGGGGAGATGAAGGGGAGATAGAGGGGAGATGGAGAGGAGATGGAGGGGACATGGAGGGGAGAGGGAAGAGAAATGGAGGGGAGTTGACGGAGAGATAGAGGGGAGATGGAGGGGAAATGGAGGGGAGATGGAGGGGAGATGGAGGGGACATGGAGGGGAGATGGAGGGGAGATGGAGGGGAGATGGAAGAGAAATGGAGGGGAGATGGAGGGGAGATGGAGGGGAGATGGAAGAGAAATGGAGGGGAGATGGAGGGGAGATGGAGGGGAGATGGAAGAGAAATGGAGGGGAGATGGAGGGGAGATGGAGGGGAGATGGAAGAGAAATGGAGGGGAGATGGAGGGGCAATGGAGGGGAGATGGAGAGGAGATGGAGGGGAGATGAAGGGGAGATAGAAGGGAGATGGAGAGGAGATGGAGGGGAAATGGAGGGGAGATGGAAGAGAAATGGAGGGGAGATGAAGGAGAGATAGAGGGGAGATGGAGGGGAAATTGAGGGGAAATGGAGGGGAGATGGAGGGGAGATGGAGGGGAGATGGAGGGGAGATGGAAGAGAAATGGAAGAGAAATGGAGGAGAGAGAAGGGAGATGGAAGAAAGATGGAGTGGAGATGGCGGGGAGTTGGAATGGAGATGGAGAGACACAATAGATGATTTGCTGAAAGCCACACAGCTAGTGAGGGACAGGCCTTGGCTAGCTCACCCCAAAACCTCTGCTTGTGCCTTTCCAACATGAGGGCCAACTGCTGCTAATGAAAACAGCCTGTGAGCTGCTTCTATTATTACCTCTTGTCCAGAAAGTTGGATTTCAGATATAAGCATGACAAACAAATTAACACCACTCATTCAATGGGGAATGTTTAAGAAAATTAAGTCCTCTACTAAAACATTTTAGCAATCCATTTGTTTCAAGGTTCTAACAAAAACAAGTCAAGAAAATAAACATTCAAGAGCAAAATGGCGCCTTACGCAATAATCCTTAGCTTTCGATTAAATACCTTGTCCCATTAACTTAACAGAATCCCTGTTCTAACTTACCTTGAATATTTCTTTACAAGTCTGACCTTTTTTTCTGAGGCTGCAGGATTACAGGTGCCTGAGGCCTTCTAGGTGATGTGAATTACCTTTGAGAAAAAGTCAAGTTCGCACTGCCCACCCCCAAGTTCCCTTCAGGCCAATGAGCTTCCTTAGAGTTCTGCCATGCGCACGGGATGGGTCTCACAGGCCTTCCACACCTGAAGAATTTTTTTTTTCTCCTTTACAATCCTTTTTTTAAAAAATTATTATTAGTTTCAGGTGTACAAAACAATGCAATAGTTATCCTTTTCACCCCTTACAAAGTGACAAGCCCCCCTCCCCCTCCACTGCCCCCCAACCCCTGATATGATACATATCTATTACAATTCCATTGACTCCATCCCCACACTATACTCCACATCCCATGACTATATATGTATTAAATTATAGTTGACATCTAGTATTATTCAGCGGCAGCTTCAGGTGTACAGTGCAGAGGTCAGGCCTCTACACCATCCATGAAGTGGTCTCCCTAACAAGACATGAGTCCATCTGGTCCCCTAAAAAATATTTACAACATTATTGATTATATTCCCCAAACTGTCTTTTCTATGCCTGCAGCAATATTGTAGTTACCAATTTATGTTGTCTCGTCCTTTCCCCTTCGCCCTCATGCCCACCCCCATCCCATCTAACAATCATCAGATTTTCCTCTGCTGCACCTGAAGAATTTGTTACCTAGATTGGGACCTAAGAGCAGCCTCAACACAGGCTGAGATTCAAACTTCTGGCTCAAGACATAGCATTAACGAAACTGTCACGCTAGCTCAAGCCGTTTTCAAGATTCAAGCAGACTGTTCAGCCACAAAAATTGTTTTCACCATAGTTCCCTGTTTCTGGAAGGACGAACAATCTCCCAGCTGACACAGTGAGGTGGGGTATGAGACCAAAGGAGCAGACAAGAAGGATGTAGGTGGAGAGGAATCAGTATTCAGGATTCTATCCAGATGGGAAGAGAGGGCACTGTCAGAAGCCCAGTTGGGGACCAGAAGCAAGACGTGAGGTTGGGTTGGTGGACAAGACCCTAAATCTGCCAGCCAGGGGCACAGGGGATTCCAGGACAGTAAGGAAAGGCGAATACCCTCTGCCCGACCCATGAGGAACCCCCCCCCCATCCTTCAGGCAAGTGGAGAAGGTATGCACAACACCTTCTGGGGGCACAAGGTTAGAACCACTACTGGGTGACATGATTACCACTTCACCTACAGGACTTAGAACCCCAGAATCACAGAATGTTTGGGGCTGCCTTTCTCCTCAGCTCTAGAAGAGACTTGAGAGAGGAAAAGTTAGATTCCAGGGTTCCAAGTAGAGAAAATGGGCTGCAACTAAAGCAGGAAAAACTACAGTTAGACATAAGGTAGAAATATCTGACTATTCGAGTGACAGCATCCTGGAATGAAGTCCCGAAGGCAGTTCTTCATCCTTGAGACCGGAATGTAGAAAGACCTGCCCAGACTGGTGAGGCCCAATCAGAGGGGCCCAGCCTTCCTGATTCTGACCACCCCTCCTTTATAGCACAAGATTCCATCGTGGGTGTACTTGTAGTATATATGCTGATAGTGAAAGAACAAAACCACCATAAATTTAAAAACGCTTTTCAATAGCTTGGCATTTCATTCATCCCAAATCATCTACAAGCACTGAAAAATGAATGGTACAACCTAGCACCATCTATGAAGTCTCCTGGTACACTCCAAAAAAAAGAAAAAAGAATCTAAAACAAAGAGTTGAGCTGAATTTATTCAGACTTTAAAGACAGGAAATATGGGGGTAGAGGAACACATTAACTGACAGCACAAATAGCCAACGCAGAACGAGAACCCTCTACAGATCAACCCACCTGATGTCTGCAATGATCAAGAGCATAAGAAAAGCCACAGGTGAGGGACGGAGTAGGGCATGCCCTAGATTTAAAAAAATTAAGAGACGTAATAACCAAATGTCATAGATGGACCTTGTTTGAGTCCTGATTAGGCAAACCACCTGTAAATAGACACTTTTGAAACTACTGGGGACATTTGATTAGAATGTTAGCATTAATCTCACTAGGTGAGATAATAGCTGGGTGGTTATGTAAGAAAATGTCTGTGTGTTTTAGACGGTGGTGTAAATGTATAACAACCAGTTCTCTGGGGTGGGGCTTAGAAGGGAGCCCCGGTGTGTCGCATTTGCTGATTTCTGTGGTATAAATACTCCCCTCATAGCTGATTTCAGACTATCAACATGGCATCATTGAACTCTGAATTAAAAAGAAATGAGCACAATCAGCTCTTAGCAGCCACAACCAGCTGATTTTAGAAATCTACACTGAAGTACATACACGGGGGGACATGATGAGATTATCTGGAATGTGTTTTGAAATGATCCAGTAAAGAAAAAGAGAAACACACAAAAAAAGAGTAGATGAAGCAGATGACAAAATATTGATAATTGCTGAATCTGGGTGATGCCTATATGGGGGTTTATTATACTACTACTTTCTTCTTTTGTGTATGTTTGAACATTGTCATAATAAAAAAATGTAAAACTATAATCATCATATATATAGACAGGAGGGTTTTATTCCAAGAATTCTGGGAGTGCACATTGATTCCTGAACCCCCAACCTTAACTCCTGGGGGGTCTGAAGCTTAAGGATGGGATAGAGGCATTGACATCACATGCCTAAATCCATCTATCAACCCATCGACCGGTTGTAACCAGGGTTCCTCCATGGACCCTGTGCTAGGCTGAGTGTGGAAAGAGAGCCCAAAAAGAGAAAAGTGACACGGGTCCTGATTAGAAGTCCTGGCCGTACCATCTGCTAACACTGTGAGCTTGGGCAAACTTATCACAGATCTCTGAGCCTCTCTTTCCTCATTGGCAAAATAAGGGTATCAATCATTTATGGTGAGGGTTAAATGCAATATGTGGGCACAGCTACTGATATGGTCCCTGACACACAGTAAGATGCTCAGGAAATACTTGCTTCCTTCCTTCCCAGAGGGCTTTGTCGGGGTTACAGGGACATGAATGAGCTGTTAAAGATGTGTGAAGGTCGATGTCGGTGCCCTGATGCCAAAAATATTTTCAGTTTTCAAGTGGAACTAGCTTCTTATGTGAATCTCCTAATCTTTTAATGTTGTCAACAAATTCATATATTTAAAAACTCTGGGAGGGCCAAGCAAAACACACCTGCAGATCACTGGTTTGTGACTTAATCCATAGACCAAGAGGAAGCACTAACATGCCCTGAAGTTGGGGCAGTGCTCAGAAGGCTTTACACACATTATCGCATTCCTCACAATATCACTTATCATCTCCATTGCACAGATGAGGAAACTGAGATTCAGAGAGGCAAAAAGCTCTGACAGAGCTGGGAACAAACAGAGGTCTTCCCGAGAACTTGACATTCCACTTTATGCCCTCTCTAGATTCCTAGAAGGGCCTTTAGGGAGCAAAGCCAGGCCCAGAGAGGGCAGGGAGCTGCCGGGGCCACACAATCACGCATGGCTGGCTGAGACTGATCAAGTTCCTGTTCCTTTCTTGGTCAGGGCCCCAGAGAGGAGAGACAGAGGACCATGCAGACAGATCTGTCCAGACAAGCCTGAGACCATGGTGACAGGAGAGGAACCCTCTACATTTATTTCCTTGAACAATGCATGTATAGACTTAAGAATGTTCTAGGGTGGCTGGGTGGTTCAGTTGGTTAGAGCGCGAGCTCTGACTAACAGCATTGCCGGTTCAGTTCCCACAGGGGCCAGTGACACTGCACCCTCTACTGCTAAGATGATGAACAACAGCTCGACCTGGAGCTGGGCTGCTGTGAGTCGCCGGTGGCGGTGTAGGCTACAGTGGGGCTGCCATGAGCTACCATGAGTGGCTGACAGCTGGTGTGAGCTGCCAGCAGCTGGCATGAGCTTCCATGAGCTGCCGTGAGCTGCTGTCCAATGGCCAACTACCGATCTGCCTCACCCGGGAAGAGTGCAATGATCATAATACCAACATGGGCCAGTGAAGTGATGTCCTCCACAACTAGACTGGAGAACAAAAGGACAGCAACTTGTCTGTTCCCCTCCCCCAATTCCCCAATAAAATCTTTTTTTAAAAAAAGAATGTTCTAGACCCCAAGCCTGGCCATCAGTTTGTTCACCTCCAAAATCTGGGATGTTGGACTAGGAATCCCAGTCACCTGCTTCCCAGACACTCCATTATTGGGAGCTTGTAAGATTGCCCTGGACTCATTCACAGAGAGCTGGCGATAATTTGGACCCGCTGTATGTGATTCTTCCTGATTCAAAACTTGGCCAAGTTTCCCTTCCTTGGTGAATGTTGAGAGTTCTACTAGGAAGAAAGGGAACTCATCACTCCAAAAGTGGGCCACTCAGAAAGTTAAGGAATTGTTTCCTTCAACCAAGGAATGGGAAATAACCAAGCTACGTTCAGATTCCATTATGTGTGAGGCACTCAGTATTCTGGGCACAGAGAGGGGATACAGGGAGGAGAGGCCCCACCTCAGGCCTTGAGGATTTACAGTAACTTCCAGGAGGAGCTTAGAGAAACCCCATGACCTTCCCCTTACACGCGGAAAACTCTTGGCTATTGAAGAGTATGGTGGGTGATTGACACCCAGACCTCCTCCATCCCAACCCTAGCAATGCAGCTTACTAGCTGTGTGACTCTGGGCAATCCATCTGTGCCTCAGTTTCTCCATATGTAAAATGGAGATAATAATAGTAGTGCCAGTGTCATAGGGTTGTTGGTATATCTTAAAGCATTTTAGAGCGGCAAGTGGGCTTCAGCACCTGTAAACGGGATTAATAACAGAATCCACCTCCCAGGGCTATGGCCTGGATTAAATGAGTTGGTATAAGCAAAGCATCTGGAACAGTGGCTGGCACATCGGAAGCACTCGAAACATGTTGGCTATTATGATATATGATTCCAGATGAAAGAGTTATTGACAACCAAACTTTAATTCATTTGCGTTTATATCTTCACAACTGAACTGTTCTTGAAAGTTAGACAAGCACTTCCTCAAAGAGACTTTCACATTAAGACTTTCCACTGACTCAGACCAAAGAACTCCTCCTCGTCCTTATCACGATCAGGGCGGGTCTTTCTGGCCATGGGCCTCACTTCCCTCTCTCCCTCCCTCCCTGGCTCGGCTCATTCCAGCTCACAGGACTCACACCCACCGCTTCATGTGTTTCTCCCAGCAGCTCATGGAGAAGGTGAGTCAGGTAACTTCCCCACCTGATGGATATGACACTGGAGATCCAACAGGTCCCCAAAGGTCAGGGGGACATGTGCTGTGGGGACAGGGGCTCAGGCTCAGGGCAGCACGGAGGCCGAGGACATGGCTGTGGAGTCCCACGTCCACCACTGTCTTTTGGCGAGTCACTCATTTCTCTAACCTTCATTGCCTCATCTTTACAAGGTGGAACATAATAGTACCTACTTCCAGGATTTGTTGTGAGGACTGAATGAGTGACAGCATGTAAAGTACTTAGAGCACCACCTGGCAGATGAGGGCTCAATACTTCAGCAGAACAAAACATCCTACTTGGCTGGCACCCTCCTGCCTCATGCCTGATAGCCCAGCAAACCCTCCAGCCAGAGTCCCCAATCACGCTCAAAAATATCCTGGTTTGGAAAAAAAATTATATGGCCACTCTAACATAATCACCTGTTGCCTTTAAAATTATTGTTACTTATTATTATTTTCCATCATACCACACTGAGATTCCAGGAAGCAAATACACTGGCTCAAAATAGTTCCCTAATTCAGTACCATGCTTAGGTGAGAATGGCCCCTGCCCGGGGTCTCTACACTCTGGTCTTCCTCCACTTAAGCTCTCCTCACAGGGAGAGCAGACCATGGGGCCAAGGGGATGTGCCCACCTGGAGCCTGTGCCCCCTCCTCTACATCACACTCTGGGTACCCAGGACCCTAGGATTCCCTGTCCAGATGACCCTAAGCCTCCTTCTGGACTTTAGTTGGTCTCTTCTGAGATCCATCCCGAGGACCCAGCCACGGGCACCTCTGCAGGGGGAGGAGCGGTGTGGTCCGAGCTTGTACGCAGGCTGAGACATTCACTTGTGTGTGCACAAGGCCCCTTGCAGGGCAGGCCGGAGGCAGAGGCGGGGAAGGAGGGGGCCTCCTCTCCCTGTGCCACCATGCTCCGAGGCAGGGTCCAAGGAGTCTGAGAAATCCTACATTCAAAGCTGGCTTTCCAGGTTGTTATGAAAGTGTGCTTGTCAAGGGAGGAGAATAGAACATATTTTATTTCACATTTTGTTAGCTTGATTTATAACTTGCAAATATTTAGACATATGGTATGTGAGCCTCCATCTGTACTCTTGCTGGGCCCCACAAATCCCTGCCACCTTCTGCCCACTCTCAACACCAAATGTTTACTGAGCCTCTCTTCTGTGCTGCGTCCACGGCACTCCAGGAGGGCACTATCCCAGCATCCAAACATGACCATCTACATGGGATCAAATCTCGCGCTCCTAAAACAGGGAAGAGCACCAGGGTCAGGAGTGAGGGCACAGGCCTGGTCTATGGCTCTGTCCCCAAGCCCTAGTGAGCTGGGGCACCTCCCTGCCCCCTCCCTGGGCCTTAGTTTCTCCATTCAGAGAAGAAATCCCTTCAGCTCTGAGGAGGTATGGGACACAGGCTGAGGCAGGGTGAGGAGAGACACAGAATCAGATCAGGGACCTGGGCAAATAACTTACCAGTTACTTCGGTGAGGAACTGAGCACTCTGCACCAGGGAGGCACAGGCGGCAGCCCATCCCATTTCATTCATTCATTCCACAAACATTGCAGCCAACTACTCTGTGCCAGGCACTGAGAGATCGGGCCTGAAACAAGTATCCCAAAAACCAAAACACAAAGCAAGACTTGGTGGGTGTGCTAGAAAGAGACCTTCCCTAAGCTCCTTCCATCCCCACAACTCCTGGGGCTTAGGTCCATTTTCCGGATGAGAAAACGGAGGCCTAGAGAGGTGTAAGGGACTTGATCATGAAGATCCTGCTGCTTAGGACGCGCACAGATCCTGTGGCTAGCCAGAAGCAAGGTTTCAGATTCCCGCAGTCTCGGGCCACTGTCCCAAGCTACCCGAAGCTGGGGAGGCCCCGTCCAGCTCCCGGAAGGCTGAGGGAGGTGAGCGCCAGGGAGGGGCTGGGCCAGAGGACGCGCTGGCCGAGAGGCGGGGAGGGGCCTGGCGGGGGACAGCCGGTGGCCCCCAAGTCCCCGGCGCGCAGCCCCGAGCGCCCGGAGCGCAAGCGGCTGGGCGCGCGCGCGTGGCAGCGGCGCTTGGGTCGGTCCGCCGCTGTCCGGCCGGGGCCGAGCTCCGAGGCGCCGGCGGGGGGCGAGGCGGGGCAGCCAGGGCGGCGGTGCAGTGCCCACAGCGGCGGGCTGGGGGAGCTGTGCCCGCTTGTCCCCAAGGCCCGGGCAGGGACCCGGCAGCTGGGTCGCCGAGCCTCTAACCGGGCCGGGCCAGGCGGCGCGCAGCCGGGCGAGCGCGGAGCGGGCTCGGGCCCCAAGTCCTGCCGGGCGCCCGGCCGGGGAGGCCCCCGGCGCAGCCCCGTCCCGCGGGCCAGAGCGTCCGCTACCGCCGCCACTCCGGCCCGCCCCCGGGGGGGTGTCCCGGGCCGCTGGGCCCGCCCAGGTAACCCCATCCTCGGCCCGCCCCCGGCCCGCCCCCCCGGCCGCCCGCCCGCCTCCGCCGCCGCCGCCGCCGCCGCCGCATCCCGGCTCTGGGGCGGCGCTGACAGTCTGGTCCGCGCCGGGCAGCGGGCGCAGCAGCGGGCAGGGCTGCCGGCAGGCACGGAGGCAGAGCCCCGCCGCGCGCGCCCCGGCCCGCGCCCGGCGCCGCGCCCCCGCCCGCCGGTGGGACGCCCACCTGCCGCCCCGACGGGAGGCCCCCAGCCGCCGCAGCCGCTGCCCGGGTCCGGGCGCCCGCGGCGGCACCATGAGTCCCCGCTCGTGCCTGCGTTCGCTGCGCCTCCTCGTCTTCGCTGTCTTCTCGGCCGCCGCGAGCAACTGGCTGTAAGTCGGGCTGGGACCCGACTGCGTCGGGCGGGGGCCGGGCGGGGCGGGGCGGGGCAGGCCCCGGGGGCAGCGACCGGTGCCAGGCGGCGCGGGGCAGCGGGCGCGGGGGCTCCCGGCAGGTGTCTCGGCTGCGGGACGCAAGGCTCGCTCGCGCTCTCCGCTGCCTGGGCCTCCTTCTGGACACCCCTCCGGTCCGGGTCCGGCTTCCAACCCAGGGGCGGCAGGGGTGGCGGCGGCGTCCGCACCCACAGGCTGCCTGGGGCTCTCGAGAGCGCAAGGGGTGCGAGCGCGCGGCGACCGCCAGGGGTGGGGTGCCCGGCGCGGGGCGCAGCCCGGGCCAGGCTGACAGGTCACCGAGGAAGTCCGTTACGGGGACTCTGGGTCATAGTAGCAGGTTAATCCCGAGAAGTCCAGGCGTGGAGCTCCCCGCGCCGAGATGTGCGGAGCTGCGCGGCTCTGCGGGCTGGGCTGGAGGCGTGCAGGGACCTGTTTCTGCTGGGGGAGGCGGGAGCCAGGGATGGAAGGAGGGAAGGCACCGGGACGCGCGGGGCCTCCAACAGTCCGCGGCTGGCGTTGGTCGGCCGTGGTTCTCCCTGGGGCAGGAAGAAACTGTGTCTAGCCCTTAAAGAGGACAACAGCCCCCACACACACACACACACCTCTGCGTGTCTCGCCTAAGGAGGGAGGGGTAGTGACCGCTCGTAACCTGTCTGTTTCTCCTTGAGGAGGGCCTGACTCAGGGTACTCCCTATGAAGGGACAGAAGGTTCGCTAAGGGGTGTGTGTGTGTGGGGGGGGGGGGGGTTCTAAAGGGATGCGCTTGGCTGAGTGAGTCAACAAGGAAGCGAAAGGACCCTGGACCCCACCATCCTCCCTACCCCCGCCCCCCCCCCCACACACACACACAGTGACCACTCTCTAGGCCTCAGGCTTAACCCTGGCCCAGAAAGCTGCCCCCATCCGCTGTGGGCAGCCAGTGGGGAGCTAAGCTCCAATATTGATCTGAAAAGCATGAGGTGGGAAGGGGGGATAGCCAACAGTGTAGCTGGGGTTTCCATGGAGACAGCGGGAGAGGAAAAAATTCTCTCTGCATCAAGACCAAAGAACAAATATCTCCCATGAAATTGCCCCGAGTGTCCAATGGCTGTTGCTATGAGGTCATTGCAGCCAGTCAGGGCCCTGCGGGATTGAAGGAGAGTGTTCTTTGGGGTCCCAGCCACCCAGGGCTTGGGGGACAGAGGTGATGTGGAATTCTCCCAGCTGTTCTGAGCGAGGACTCCGAGGCCTCCCGAAGTGGCTGTGGAGCTTTTGTTTTTCTTGGAGCCTTAATTTGATTAACACTTCAGGGGCAATGGCACAGTGTACAGAAACCAGGGCACCACCACCTCCTCCCACTGCCCCCCTGCAGACCAGCCCCCTGAGTGGGGTTTGGGGCACAAAGCTAAGGAAGGCCACTGATTTGGACTTGGAGGAGTCTGGGGTCACTGGAGCTGACTCTTGAAAGCACTGGTTCCGAGCCAGGGTCTCCTCGGTGAGCTTGGGCTTCAAGAAGAGCAAGGACTGGGTCTGACCCGTCGAGCACTGAAGGCAAAGAGAGAAGTGGCAATTCAAGGGACCGACCCAGGCCTTCAGGAAAAAGAACGACAGCCACAGTGGCAAGTCCTTCTAGAGCATCTAGTGTTTTGGGTCAGTTTATAGATGAGGAAACTGAGCCCCGAGGGAGGGGGAGCTACTTGCCCAAACTCAGAGCTAAGAACTGAACCCGGGTACTCTGACTCCCAGACAGTGACATACCCCCTTCCCTGGAGTCGTCCCAAAATTGAGCCAGTGTGGCCCCGGGGGTGTCACCACCCACCCTCAGCCTCGTCCAAACCCAAAATCCCGGCCAGGGAGGCAGCCCCAGCTTTGGGTCACACAAACCATGGGGAATTCCAACAGCTCAGTTCTCCTGCTGGCGCCGTGGGGGGTGGGGTGAGGAGGGCAGCCTAGAGGGAGAAGCAAGGTTGGCAAACCTGTTCTCTGCAACGGTGATGGTTCAGGTTGCCACGGAGCAGTCTCTGGATGACCCTGCTCACTTCTGCTCCACCCCGGGCTTTGAGCCAACGGTCTCTACGTAGCCCAAAGCAGAAGGCACAGGGGCTCCCCAGGACCCTCCCCAACCAGAGAGGCTGTGATGGAGAAGAGATCTCTGGGCACATCCAAGACTGGATCATTTGCCTTATATTTATCACCCTCCATCCCCAGGCCAGGGGCTGAGCCCGCTGTGGGGGTAATCAGTGTCCCAGCCTGGCCTTCAAGCAGCTTGGGGTCTAGGGGGAAAGATCAGATAAAAGCAAAACCACAAATGGGTGCGGAGATGCACATGCTATTGCTGTCAGGGGAACGAGTTAAGTGTGAGCTAGAGCAGTTGCAGAAGAGGGATTTGGCCTGGACGATGTAGTCATGACAATGAGAATAATAATTATAATAGGTCCCACTGTCCTATCTAAACCCTGACAACATATGAATCCCATTTCACAGATGAGAAAATTGGGGATCACAGCGGCAATTGCCCCAAGTCACCTAGCTAGTAAATGGCAGAAGGATCTGACCCAAAAGCTGCCTGGAGAAGGAAATGCTTCCGGCAGGCAGGCATGGTGGCTGGCACTGTGTCTTTTCAAGCGTGAGCCACGCTGGAGGTCTGGCTGCAGGAGGATGGCTGGCAGCACTCTCTGAGGGTCAAGGCCTGGCTGTCCACTCCCCTTCTAGTACCTGGAGTCAGGCGTCAGTCCAGGGGTGGCTGGCTGGCCTGTTGCAAGAGCCGGTGCTGTCTGTTGTCTCAGAAGGGCGGGTGGCCTGGCAGGCAGGCCAGGTGTCCCGCTGCGTGCAGCTGTTGGACAGGACGGAGCCTGGAGCTGGGAGGGCTCCGCAGCCTGAGGCCTGGGCAAGCCCAGAGAAGCTGGAAGCTGTTGATTAGACTTGTGTCTGGCACCCAGAGTGAGTTGACAGCTTGTGGCAGCTCCCACCACTGAGGGAGGGAGGGATGGATGGATGAAAACAGTCCATCGGTAAAAGGCCTAGACTCTGCCATAGACTTGGGCTCAGAAATGTCTCTGAACTCCACACACACACACACACACACACACACACACACACACTGGGGCTTGCTGGGAGTCAGCAGATGGGGGGTTCTAGTCCCAGCTCTGCCCCACATGTTGAGTGGCCTTGGATGGACCTCTTTCAACCTCTGGGCCACAGTCCCCAGCAGATCGCTCTGAACCCCAAATGGAAGTACTGGGAAGACTTAGGGACTAGATAAGCACAGATTTCATACTGTCGATTTCCTGGAGGAAGGCGGTGGTGCACTAAGCTGGGTTCTCAGCAGAGGCCCACTGGGCAAGGGCAGGGGTCATCCAGAAGAGTGGCTCAGAACTAGATCTTCGGGATGACAGATAGCCGACCGTTGTATCCCGGTTCTGCCACTGGCCAGATGAGTGGCCTTGGATAGGTCAATCAACCTCCCTGAGCCTCAGGTTCCTCATCTGTAAAGTGGTACCCATCCTTGGAGGGCTGTGAGGTAAGAGAAAGGCCATGTGTGCAGCATCTGAGCACAGTGCCAGGCACATGGAAGGAAATGGCAGCCACGCCTGCTGCTGGAAGCTGAGGGCAGCTGTGAATGAGATGGGGGAGTCATATCGCTGTTTATAGGGATGATGGAAAGAGCAGGCCTTTGGGCTGCTGCTCCCAAGCCCTACCTACCCCAAACAATGCTGTCTGGATCCTGTGAACTTACACAGGCCACACAGGTAGGATTCCAGGCTGCCACCTCCCTGTCCTTCAACCACGGCCCCTACGAGTGCCTCCTTAGAGCCAGGGAGGCCCAGCCTGGCTCACAGGCAAATCCTGCTGGCCTGAGGAGTTATTGCTGGGAGAGCCCTTCCACGCCACTGAGGGAGGCATCACATTCCTCACTAGATCT
Organism: Aselliscus stoliczkanus; assembly: GCA_033961575.1. NCBI lineage: Eukaryota > Metazoa > Chordata > Mammalia > Chiroptera > Hipposideridae > Aselliscus > Aselliscus stoliczkanus. Next base: position 167,784,706 of record CM066730.1, read on the forward strand.
GACTTCCCACGGGTATGCGTCTCCCAGCCAAGCTCCCGCACGCGTGCTCGCCAAGTGGGATATGTACCTCCCTTGGCCATGGGCGGAATGAGGCCTGGAAATCTGGGCACAACTCACTGCGCCAGGAGTATGCAGAGCCAGCCCCACAGGTAAAGGTGTGTCCTGGCTCCCCAGGAAGTCCCCCTTCTCCCCAGCTAAAAAAGCTCCCTCCCTCCCTTCTAAATAGTAAAACCCCATCCCCTTGAAGCTCTTCCCTTGGCTCTGGGCATTAAATCACAACCACTAACATACCCACAGCTCTTTACGTTTACGTCAGGATTTCTCAAATCACCCCATTGAAATCGGGGGCCTGTCCTGGGCATGGCAGGATATTCAGCGGCATCCCTGGCCTCTACTCACTAGATCAGGACCACCACCACCCCCTCCAGGGGACAACCAAAAATGTCTCCTGACAATGCCAAATGTCCCCAAGGGGGGAAAAATGCCCCGTTTCAGAATCAGTGGTTTACAAGCACTTTCACACCCATTACGCTATTAGAACCACGTGACCTCCTCCCATCCCATGTTCAGAGGGATTAGATATTCTTTTCAGCCCCAATTCCTAGGCCGAGGGGTGCAGTGACTTTCCCAAGGGCATTCTGCAAATCAGAAGCAGGACTTGAACTTAACTTGTTCTCACATGTCCAGATCTCATGGTTTTCATCCCTGCCCATAGAACTGTTTTGTATTATATATATATAAAACTGTAGTCCAGTGGTGTGGCTCCTTCTTCTACAAGATTAGAAACACCTGAGGGTTGAGGCTGGGGCATAAACCTCTCAGCATCCTCAGAGTGCCTGGCACATGTCTGAACTGCAGTTGGTGCTCAGTCAATATTTGATGGATGAAGAAAGGAAGGGCTTATTCACTCCAGAGGGTTTGAAGTTGTGCTCAAAAGAGTACCCCATCTTCAGAGACCTCCGGTAGGAGGGATGTCTCCCTCCACTGCCCTGAGTCTCGGATGATGCTAAGATATGGTAAAGTGGGTGTCAGGAAGTATGGCTGTTACCCAGTAGACCTGCTGCTCTGGCCTCAGCTCCCCGGCTAGGGCACACCCCTCAGAGCCAGGCTAAGTGCTTTTTCCCCCCCTCACCCTCTATTGCAGGGCCCCGGGGCCTGGCTCTGCCCGAGGGGTTTGCTCAGTCACGACCCAGCTGTCTGCTATGGCTTGACTTTCTTCCCTCAACCCTGGATTAGCAATTGAGCAACTCAGCAAGCATCTGACAAGACAGTGCTCCCCAAACCTGTTGAAACTCGCCCACCTCGGGCCCTGTGGGTGCATTTGGAAAGCTGAGCATTTGCACCAAGCCTCCTCTCCTTGTTCCTCCCTCTGGGAAGAAGGGCTTGTCCTGAGCCAACCAGTCGCAGAGTTGGCCAGGGGAGCCACTGACGGCGTGGCAGCTGCCCGCCGTTGGCCCCTCCGGCCACCCCAACTCCAGACAAGCCTGCGAGAGCCAATGCTGGTTCGCTCGGTAAACAGCTGGAAGGCCAAGCTGCGCCCCCGTGGTTGCTGTCCAGACTTCCACAGGAGTTGCCAGGTTTTATCTCTGAGTCCCGAACTGCTTCTTCTGTGATTCAGCCAAACCCAGGAGAAGGATCGGCCCCTGCCATGACCCCACCAGCTCCTCTTCCCCATCCAAACCCCTCTCCGCCTCCCCCATCTCCTGGCAAACTTGAAACCGAACTTTGTTTTAAAAGTTCCCTGGCTACGTCAGAACCCCCGCAGCGGAGGGGACCTGGTCTGGGAAGAGAGGGGGAGGGAGGGAGGGAGGGGTGTGTTGGGGAGGGCAGGAGCCTCCCGCAGCCCACAGCTCAGGAGGAGCCCTGGAGAGGCCCGTTGGAAGCAGCAGGGAGTTGCTGATGGGACTAGAGGGACCTCCTTCCTGCTGTGGCTCTGAATGGTCCTTTCAGACCCTATTTTTCACTCTGTTCACATGCAAGTCCTATCCTGCCGGGCTGGGTCCCAGGAACTCTTCCCCAAGGGCTGGACACAGCAAGGTAGTCCTCACCAGTCAGTGGAGGATGCCCAGCTGTCCTAGCACCTGAGGCGTAGTGGACTGAATCACAGCCAGCAGAGCGAGGGGGGCTCTGAGATGATCAGGTCAGCCCCCTCTGAGGACCCCCTTCGGTCAGATCAAACACTTGTCAAGACCTCCTCCGTCAGGCCCTGGGGTCACACAGCATATTATGGTAGAGCTGGAACTCAACCTCAGGCCTCCTATCTCCCCAGAACTCTCCCTGCAGACCTTCACCCCATACCCCTAATCAGTCATTCTCTGCTTGAGGTGATGAGCAACTGAAGCAAGAAAAGAACCACAGTTTCCCCGGGTGCCCTGTGGGGGTGGGGGTATGGGTTGGGCCATAGGCTCTCCCAGGATTGGGCCTTTAGAAAGGATCCACCAAGGCCAAGGAACTCACTAGAAACCCGGAGCCACTAGCCTCGCTCCCGGAAGCCAGCTCCCTGGCTAGCCAGCAGTCGGGGTTTCACCCATCCCTCTCCTCACTCCCTACCCCCAGGGCTTCCTCAGTGGAACTAGGGAGGACAGTTCAAAGGTTCGATGGTGGCAAAAGCAAGAACATCACTCTGGGGACAAGAGTTGGGTAGGTCTTTTTGAGGGAGAAGCTCTCTGCTGGCAAATTAGGGGACACGGCAAGGTCAGGGAGTGTCCTAAACTTGACACCCACCAGGAGAAAAGGAAAATTCTTACCTTTGGGACAGCTCTGGGCCATCCAGGCTCAGGTCTGGGTGGCCACTTTCTGCCCCTGAGTCAGCCACCAGCTCCCCTGAGAACAAATACTAACTACAATATAGGAAATGGGGAGGATCCCAAACAGGAAGTGGGGGGCATAGGGTCCCCAGGAGTAAAATGTAGGGTGCTAGGAAACCAGGATACTGAAAGTACTGGAAACTAGAAAGCCAAGAGACAGGAAATGGGGGTGCTGAATCTTCTGAGGATGGTGAGTAAAGGAAACTATGGACCCCAGGAGACAGGAAGAGGGGGTACAGGAGTAGAGGGGACTTGGGCTCCAGAGAAGGCCATCATTTCCCCCCAACTGAGGAAATGCACTTGGGGCAGAGAGAACTGGATGTGGGTACTGAGAGCTCTAGAGTTCTGCTAAAATTGGGAAGCAGATAGAATAGAGTCAGCTCCCACTACCCCCAACCACTGTGAGTGTCTCCAAGGTCAGCAGCTCCTCACTGGCTGCCCCTTCAGGGGTTCCGGGCCAGTGGCAGCAATGCTTTCCATGGCCCCAGAAGCTGCAGAGACCACAGGGCCAGGCAGCCATATAACCACTGAGACGTCTCCCTCCCCAGGACCCCTCACTCCTGAAAGCAGCCCAGAGCCCTTGGCTGTAGCTCAGAAAAGACACAGGGCTCTGGAAAGACTCATCGGTGGAAGAATGAAGCCACCTCCCTTGCATCATTGTCCCCCAGTGCCAAACTATCATGCCCTTGGGACGCTGGGCCATATTTGAAGCCTGATCAGCCAGCCCAGGCTTAGGAGCCAGAAGGACCTGTTTTCAAATCCTGGCCACCCCTGAATGGCTACATGGCCTTGCACATAGGTCTCTGTGCCTCAGTTTCCTCATCTGTAAAATGGAGGGGATGATACCCACTTCTGCCTGGCTAACCCTACCTGGTTGCAGTAAGGATAAATGAAAGTGACTATTGTTTCAAGAGCACAAGTGACAGGGGACATAAGGTCCCTCTCTTCCAGTCATCTAGCCCCACAAATGGTCTCCAAGTCCCCCCAGCACACTGAGCTGGTCCTGGGCGCCCGCTGTCCCTGTTCCACTCACGCCAGTGTCCCCAGCGCCTGCTCTCCGGACAGCACCATCCCCTGCGTCCCATCTTTCGCACTGCGGGTCCTGGGAGGAGCCATCTGACGGGCCAGCACCGGGAAATGCATTCTCTAACTCTCCCTCCTCCATCTGGAGAGGCTGTCAAAAGCCTGCAGTTGGAATCGAGGCTGAAGCAACCCACTGTTCCCTGTGGGCGTGTGTCCTTCCCTAGGTGTGCTCAGCTGAAGCCAAAGGGCTGGGAACCCAGGTCTAGGAAAGCTGACGGAGCCAAGCAAAGAAGGCAAATGAGTAGAACCAGTCTGGGGTCCAGCAAGGGGTCCAGCTCAAGAGGCTATGAAGAGGCATGGAGATGGTGGGGATGATGATTACAATGATGGTAAACATCTTAGTAATGATAATAGAATAATGTTGCCAACAGGGGAAGAGTGCCTACTATGTGAGCATTTATTGGGTTGTCAGAAAAGTCCTGACGCAAAACAGAAAACATACGTCATGATTTTTCCGACAGCCCAGTAATTCATTTAAGCCTCCTGAAGTAAGAACTACAATTCTCCCCATTCTGTAGAGGAAGACATTGGGGCTCAGCCATGTTCACTGACTTGCCTCAAGTTAACACAGAGATGGGATTCTGACCCATTCTGTCCATCTCCCTGGTACAGCGGGCCGCACCACCTACCATGTCTTGGAGACACAGGGGAAGAGACAGCAGGATACTAAAACCATGGGTACAGAAACGTTCGAAGGTCTGAACAACCGGGGTCTGATCTTGGGGAGCCGGGTGCTCCCCAGTCCTCATGAGAACACAGCTCGGTGTGACTCTTGCTTTCATCCAGCCCCGTGGCTCCCAAGGCGGCTCACTGTTCAGCAGGCACTCCTTCCGGCTCCTCCTCCCAGCCGCTTGGCCTTCCTCCTCCCTGATGTCACAGGCAGGACCGCTCCTGAGGAGGCTCTAAATGCGGCCCAAGCAGGCAGGGAGGCCAGAGGGAGGGGGCAGTGAGGACTGGGCCAGCGTCCCAGCCCCCGCCCGGACACCCGCGGGGCCAGGACCCATGACACTGATCTGCTTGGCCTCCCAAACGCCCCAGCTATTTCCCGTCCCCTCTTCTCTGGACTCACAGAGTAAGAGCCCGGGAGGAGTTAGAGAGGTGCGGATTTTCCTCTAGGAATTTGTATATTTTTTTAAAAAAGCAAGCAAACCTGGAAAAGCTTGGGACAAGCCCAGCTAATTTTAGTTTCTAATGAAAACAGCAGGTGGCCGAGAGGATCTGATCTCCCAGGCAGGGCCAGGGCCCTCCGGCCTTGCAGGCTGCAGGCACGGGCCGGGCATGGGGAGGGCCTCCTGGGAGGAGCCTGAAGGACCTGCAGCCCCCGTTTGAAAAGATGGGGCACGAGCTGGCTGGCAGCAGCAGCCGGGGCGGCCTGGGCTGGTGGGGTAACCTGATCGATGGCACGGCTGTGGCTAGAGTCCTGGGTGGCCGAGGCAGCAGGTGGCAAATTGCTAAGCCTGTACTCAGCAGTGGCAGGAAGAAGGCTAAATTAGGGCAATGCAACCAGAACAGGAGAAGCAGCAGGGATGGTCGAGGCCTTCGACAGGCCAGGCCAGCCCAGCCCAGCGGCAGCCAACACTGACCATGCCCAGGCTCTCTGTCTCCCCCAGACTGGCTTGTGCAGTCGTCATTGGAGCCCAGCCCAGTTCCAGGGTCAGCGAGTGGCACACATGTCTCTGGGGGAAAGGTTGAGTCACCTTAGGGTGCTGAGAGGGGCCCCAGGACCAGCTGGACCTAACCCCCAAGGCTCTCCAAGCCCTCGGCAGAATGAAAGGCAAAGGCAGCCCCCATTTTCCCCCTCACCCCCCACCACCATTCTCCCCTACCCTGAGTACCCCGCCAGGAGGTGAGCAGAGGGGGCCTAGGCAAGCTTTTATTAAACACTGTCTACGTGCCGCACCCTGTGCTAGGCACTGAGGAGGCCCCAGGCTGGACGTGACACTGAGGGTGGCATCAGCCCCCCTGCAGCTGTCAAACAGGGCAGATCCACAACCAGGGTACAGGGAAAGACAGTTCCTAGTCAGAGCCGAGTTTGCATTCCAGCCTTACCGCTCGGTAGCTGTATGACTTCGGACAAATCACTCCACCTCTCCAGGACTCAGTGTGCTCATCTGTAAAGTGAGACCAGACACCCTAAGGATACCAGAACAAGCAAGCAATGCGGGGGAACAGGCTGGGGTCCTAACTCTCTCCACCTCGTTTCCAGCTCCCTCTCCAGCCTGGGCACCCAGCCCTTCTCAGGCAAGACCCTGGGCTCTGGGAGAACTGGGGTGGGGGTAGGGCTGTGCCTCCTGTGGCGTGGAACAGGACAGCTGCTGGGCCAGGTGAAGGCAGGGGTTGGGGGTGGTGGGCATTGGTGCCAGGCGTGGGGGCAGGGCCACTCCTCAGCGGAAGAAGTTTCTCAGCTTCTTCCTGGAAGCTGTCCCAGTGACTCACGGCCATGGCAGCCCATCAGCTCACCCCTAAATCCCTACTACTGTTATTTCAGCCCATCTTCCCTCGTTGAGCTCTGAGCCTAGGGGAAAGGGGTTGGGAGGCCCCTTCAGTTCATCTCATTCCTCGTTCAAAGGCAAGAGCTCCACCTATCAGGAGGCCTTCAAAGCTTGGACCCCCATCCCACTCTGGAGAAGGAGCACTACCGCCTCCGACAGTGGGAAAGGCCACACAGACCCACCGGTTTATTGTACCCCTGAGGAGACAGGCTCTAAGAAGGGCAGGGACTTGCCCAAGGTCACACAGTGGGTAGGCAGCTCTGCCAGACCTCCCCCTCCTGCTTCCCCTCCCCCGAGATCCCCTGCCCTTGAACATCTATCTTCATTGGAAGCCAGGACTCAGCACAACCCTATGTGGACCCTTGGCTGGACACACAGGGAGCATAGGCTGACATGGGGACAGGCCAGCTCTGTGCCCCCATGTCACAGAGGACATAGGGCCCCCACCCTTCTCCAAGAGGCCAACCTTGGGTCTACGCAGGAAAGGATCCAAGAACTTGATGCCTAACTTCTTGTCCCCTCACCCCAGGCCTCCCAAACATGGACCTGGCTCACAGCCAGTAGCTGGGCTCTTGGCGCCCCCTGCAGGCCAACAGCACCAGGTGGACTAGCTCCACAGGGGACCGGCTCCCTCAGCGGGCAGAGGCAGGGAGCTCCCAGGTAGGACTGAGGAGCCAAGTGGACCCTTCAGCTTCCGGATGCACCCTCCCCCTGCCCCTCAGCCATCTAATTGCCCTCTGTGAGGCACAGGCGTCTGCCTGGACATGACCAGATCCCCTAGGCAGAGCCTGATAAAGAAGACAGGGAGGCCTCCAGGAGGCAAGGCACACAGGGAGAGTGAGGGGAGGTTGGACTGCTTCAGCCCGAGACCACCCACCTCCCACCTGCCTGTGCTGTCAGGGAAGGGAAAGATGCGCACACGTACGGCTCGCCCACCACGTGCGCAGCTCCGAGCCAGGTGCACCAGCCACATCAAATCACATTAATTCCTCACAGCAGCCCTGCAGGATAGGAGCCATTATCTCCATTTCTAGATGCAGACAGCCAGACTCAGGCCCCACAGCCGGGGGGGCGGGGGGATGATGCTGCAGTGAGGAAAGTGGGTCCCCGGATCGGATCTCCCTTGGGCTTAGAAGGAAAACACCCCCAGTGGTTACCCAAGAGCTTCCTCAAAAGTGCTCTCCAGGCGGGTGCCAGGCTGGCTTCACAGCTGCTCCTGGGAACGCGTTAAAAGCCCAGATGCCCACCTGGAGTAGGGCCCAGGCACCTGTGCTTTCAACAAACCCACAAATGTTTCAATGCACAGCCAGATTTGAGAACCATCACTCTGGTCCAACCCACATGCCTGACAAATAGAATCCAGCTGCTGCTCGCACACCTCCGGAGATAGAGAGCTTGGCGACCAGCGGGCAGCCCCCTGGCTGCACCTTGGCTGTCCTCCTTAGGCTGAATGAACCCAGCTCTCAGCAGCTTCTGCCCACGGGTATCAACTCTAGTCCTTGAGCCGCATAAGAGAACATCATCTCTACCAAAGGCTTTGAAGTCAGGCGAAGCCAGGTTCAAGCCCTGGCTCCACCTCTTTAGCTGGGCAACCTTGCGCACAAGGCAAATTAACTTGTCTGTGCCTCAGTTTCCTCCTCTATGAAATGAGGGTCCACTGGCTTGCTGAGACTAAATGCAGCAATGTAAGTAAAGTACTTAACCCAGTCCTCACTAAGTTCCTTAAGAGTTTGTTATTTTTATTATCATCATAAAATGTTCCCAGATTTTAATAGGGTTTTCTGTGTACTTTTCTAGTTGGTCACCATTCATTCATTCACTCCTTCAAACAAATGTTGAGTTCCTGCCCCATTGCCTCAAGCTCATGTCAGACCATCTTTCACACACAACATCCCTTTTGCCTCTGATAACAGTTCTTGACTTAGCCAGAACACAATACAGATGAGAAAACTGAGTCCCAGAGACTGTGACCTTCCCCTGTGATCCTTCGTAGGGCAAGAAATCTGTGGGGCTTCCCTTATAGGATGCAACAGCATCTTCGCCTCCACCCCGCAAAAAACTCCCCCGCACTAGGTTTGCTGATGACGCTCCTTGGTGGGGAAGGAGGGAGGGTCGTGGTTCGCTGTAGAGTCAGGGGCAGCAGGACGCCGGCTGTCTTGTTCACAGCCCCTGATCTGAGCACTCTCTGAGCCTACAGCCAGGGTCTGAGTTTCCTCCTGGGAGGCGGTAGGAAGGCCCCTTTTCCTCTCTCTGCTCACCTGCAAAATGAGGGATCTGGACCAGACCACCTGTCAGGGAACATTCCTTAAGCCTGTGGTTCTCTGCGCTCTGCTGGTCCCCTAAGAACCTGGAAGGCAGCCCCAGGCAGCCCGGCCCAGGGAGGTAAGCAGATGCACCTCCTACTTAGCAGGTGGGAAAGGGAGGCAGGGGAAGAAGAGGCCTTCCAGAATCACCATTCAGCTCTCCTCCCACCATTAGGCTGCCACCTGTGCACCTACTATGTGTCAGGGACATGGCAGGGGGGCGGGGCAGCTGACAGGCTGAGACAGCAGTTACAGCACAAGTCATGGGACATCTGGATCTGGTCTCCAATCCAGGTCCACACTTACAAGCTGGGTAACTTTGAACAGGTCATTTCACCTCTCTGAAAAATACCTGGCACTTAGTAGGTGATCAGTTAATGCATGCCTCCTTCCCTTGAGAGAGGGACTTCTTCACAGGATCTCCTTCCCTAGGGATCACTTTTGTATCCTGCTCCTGGCCCCCTTGCTCCTCCCAAATCATAAGCTGTCTGTGGTGAAATGGAGTCAAGCCTTCCTGGGCCCCGCACCTGCTGTGGAGAATGACAGGCAGGAGGAGGGGCCTCGGGGTTTGAAGGGGTTTGAGGCTCGGCTCTGGCACTTGCTAGCTGTGTCACCTTGGGCACGGCACCCTCTTAGTCTTTGTTTTGGAACCCATATAATGGGCATAATTATCACCTCATAGATTTGGGGTGAGGATGCACTGGGATGAAGTGCCTGCCACTGCGCATAGCACATAGTAGGTGTTCAAGGAACAGTAGTGCTCTCCCTGTCCTCCACTGAAATGGTCTCATTAAAGCCCTTTCTCCCTACATGTGCCTGGTTCCCAGAGCTGCCATGACCCTAAGAGGTGGAGCCAGCATTGTCACCCCATCTTCAGGCTGTAAAAACTCAAAGGACTGAGGAGAGAGCATGGCACACATGCCACTGCCCATGTGCTGACCATCCCCAACCCACCAGCCCTGACTGCCCTCACTGTCCCACCCCCAAGCACTGCAACCCTGATGCTAGTCTCCATCTGGTGGCCCTGGGACGTGGCTGGCAGTGAGGATCCTGGCTTTGCAGCCAGAAGTCAGGCTTGGGTCACTGGGGACCCTACCTGGGCTTGGGGAAAGAGAGACACCAGGGCAGGCAGTGACTCCCCGCTAGAAAGCATCACAACATGAAGGGGTCAAAGCCCAGGGGCTGAGGCTGGGGTAACATCAGGGCACAGACACTGGTGCAGGGGTCACCAGGGCAGGGAGGGATCCCATGGGGGCTCTGCCTGCTTTGGCAGAAGCCTCCTTTGCAAGCCAGCACTTCCCCCCTCTGGCTCCTAGAGCTGGGCAAGAGGACTTATCACTGGATGCAGACAGCAGCTGACAGGCAGGACCCACTGGGACAAGTCGGTTCCCAGAGACATGGCTGGGCATGGCCTCCTCCTGGGACTGGAAAGAGGAGGCGAGGGGCTCTGCGTCTCATTCCACCCCCACCATCCTCTCCCAGGTACCTGGCCAAGCTGTCCTCGGTGGGGAGCATCTCAGAGGAGGAGACGTGCGAGAAGCTCAAGGGCCTGATCCAGAGGCAGGTGCAGATGTGCAAGCGGAACCTGGAGGTGATGGACTCAGTGCGCCGCGGCGCCCAGCTGGCCATAGAGGAGTGCCAGTACCAGTTCCGGAACCGGCGCTGGAACTGCTCCACGCTGGACTCCCTGCCTGTGTTCGGCAAAGTGGTGACGCAAGGTGAGGGCTGGGCTCCCGGGGATGCTGGGGGCGGGGTCCAGTGGTGCCAGGGTGTGGGCCCTCGGCCAGGGGACCCCAGAAGAGACCACCGTGTCCTTGAGTGGGGAATCCGTGCCCGTGAGTGACCAGACTATTCTGTCATTTATCAAGCAAAAACGGCACCCAGTCCAGCGAGGGCATAAGGCTGCAGGTGGAGACGCTGTGAGACAGGCGTGATCCAGGCCCGGGGGAGTTCGGAGTGGGGGGGGTTTCGGGGAGGGGTAGGACCATCAGAGGAGGCTGCTGTTCTTTGTGCTGTGCAGCACTCTACAGTGCACAGCGTCTTCAGTCCTGGAGCTACCATCCCGTGTTAGAGAGGAAGAAAGCCAGGCTCAGCCAGGGGAAAGCATGGAGATACCCAGGCTCCTCCGAGGGGGTACAGCATGCTCAGAATTCAGACTTGGGCTCCCACCCCTGGACTGTTTGACCTCAGCACCCAGCCTCGCATATGAACCCATCTCATTCGTGTGTACCTTGGATGAATCCTCCTGACAGCTTCACCAGGCCCAGTCCTGAGACCCAGGGACGAACAGCACCAGCTCCTGTCCTCCCGGGCTCTCAGTCACGAACCACAACTCAGTGGGGACAGTGGCTTGCACACCGATAGGACTAGCTAGGGACCAGACACTGTTCAGAGGGTTGGAATTCATCTGGCCCTTTGGGATGGGCTTCCATGTTACAAAAGAAGAAACTGAGGCACACCAAGATTAAGTCACTTGCCCAAGGTCACAGAACTAAAGAGTTGCAGGGCCAGGCAATCCAGCTCCGGGGTCTTGCTCTGACCCACGATGAGAAAACACTGTGATAGAGGGGACAGAGGAGTCTTGGGAGCACAAGGGAGGACCCCTTCCCTGGCCACGGCTCGGGCTCAGAGAAAGCTTTCTCAAGAAGGTAAGCCCTCCGCTGAGACCAGAAATCTGAGAAGGCATTAAGCCAAAGGAAGGTGGGCTGGGGCATAGAGAACGTTCCATGCAACTCGGAGGTTCCTTGAGAGGTCACCGGGTCAAGCCCCTGCCCTCGAGGAAGTGCTCTAAACCAGCTGCCTCATTTTCTACTTCCTGGGCATGAAATTGACACTCCCGAGCCACCAACAGTCGACGGGGCCCTTTGACTTGCTCAGGCAGCAGGAAGGCATTGCCTGGGCCAACCTTTGTCTTGGCACCTGTGATCCTGGACGGCTGGGGCTGCTGGGCTTGTGGCAAACCATTTGGATGTTGTTGGAAACCAACTGTGATAGAAATTTGGAAGCCATTCTCCTGGGAGCTGGCAGAGGCCAAAAAGGCACGATCATGCTTCGCATGACTGAACACTGCTGCTCCAGGGAAGAAGCAGAGACCCAGCGAGGGGCCTGCTAGTGGAGGCTCTCCCAAGATAATGGTGCCACTGCCGTGGGCCAGGGCTGCCTGTCGGAGGAGGCCCAGGTACGAGGCTCAAACAACAGCCCCTGAGCACGGGACCTCCTCCCGCACAGTAGGTGCTTGGTGTTTTGGATGGACAGGGGTAGATCAGCAGACTCCATGGGAAGCCCTGTCATACCCCCATGCCTGTGCACACGCTGCGCCCTCTACCCCAAATGCCCAACCATCTTCCTCCGCCAGCTCAGCAGGTCCCTCCCCCACAGTCTTCCCAGCTCCCACAAGAAGCTGGTTTGCTTTTTCCTCTGGGCTCGAAAGCTCTTTGTTCATGCTGGGGTTTTTCCCTCTTTTTTCGTTTTGAAATCATTCCAGACTTAACAGAAAAGTTGCAAAAATAGTACAAGGAATTGCCATATACTCTTTACCTAGATTCACATTTTAACCCATTTGTCTTATCGATTTCCCTGTCTCAATACATATACACACGTTTATCTAAACCGTTGGTGTTCACATGGCTTTCATGACACCTGTTAGACTGAGATGTGATGCCTGTGTCCCCCACCCCTCTCCGCTATCCCTAAACCTTAACCTCTTCCAAGGTGGGGGTGACATCGCATTTACCTGTTTCTCAGCATGTGGCAGAGCCTGGCATGGAAGAGACGGTCCATGGATGTCTTCCAATGATAGGAAGCAAGTCAGGGCCAGGACTGAAAGGGGCGAAGAAAGGCAGGCCTGGGAGACCCCATCACAAAGTCCCTCCCTCACCAGTGTGTGTGGCAGGAAGTAAGAAGGGGGCGCCCAACCTTGACTAGGGAAATTTGGGAAGACACTGCGAGTCTTACCAGGCTTGGCTGGAACCTGCTCGAGGCTGCAGTTGGAGTGACAGGGTCAACTGTCCAGTTCCCCTCGGAGCTGGGTCAAGGTCCCCTCCCCCAGGCCCGTGACATCCGGCAGTCGTGTTTGGAGGAGTCTGAGATTTCCCATCCATCCCTCTCTTCACTTCTGGAGTTTTCATTTTCTTCCCTAGTAAAATTCCTCTTAGAAAAGTCTGAATTTGTCTCCTCTGAACAAGAAGGGAAGGGATTTGTCCATCCCGAGGCCAAAGTGCTGCTCTCAGAAGGTGCAGGGGCGCCTGAGGCCACTGGAGGGGGAGCAGGGGCAAGCATGGCCTTGTGTGAGTGACGTCACTCCTCCAAGCTGCGGTGCCCTCACCTGTCAGTGAGACGGGCAGGTGCGCTTACCTCATGGGGTTGTCATGAAGATGCAGTGACATCATTTGTGGCAGCACTTAGTGTAAACCCTGAAGAGCTGTCCATCACCACCAGCTGCTGTCATTTGGGGCAGTGGCCGTGGCAGCAGCCAGCCTGGGCAGGCTTCTCTCACAGCCCCTCACTTTGGGGGGCGGGGGCTTGGCCAGTACCCACATTCATGAGCTGCCTGGCTGGGGTCATGACCTCAGACACAGAAGAGGCCAAAGCTAACGGATCTCCCCCAGAGCCAGGAGCCTCGTTGGTCGCCTGTTTCACAGCTGAGAAAGGGGCCCAGCAAGCACAGGGTGGCATTAGTTACCACCAGCCCAGACCTTGGCTGTGAGGTCTTGGGCAAGGTTCTTCCCTCTCCTACCCCAGCATTCTGCTCCCTTTGAAGTGGGGACAATCCCAGGGACTCCCCTCCGGATTTGATGCCTCTGAAGGGCTTAACTGACTCCCACAGAGCCCCCCCCAGGAGGGGGGCAGCTCTCTTACCTCCCACCCCTGCCAGTTAGTAGAGGCCACCTGTTTCTGGCCTACAGAGGCATTGAGGCGGGACCCAGAAGACACACACTGAAATAGTGGTGACCGATGAGGACAGTGCGTAAGTTAGGGCCAAACCATGTGCTCTAGGCTGAAAATCGACCAGAAAGTCAGTGAAATTGGTGTCTGGGGCAGCGAGGAATGGGGACAGGGGGCAGCTCTTGGCTGAGCAAGTGTTAAGAGCCAGATGTGATGACATCTGCATTTCAGTCACTGCTTGATCCCAGTGCCTAGAGTAGCACCGACACATAGTAGGTAACTGGTAAGTATTTGTTGAATGAATGAACGAATAGGGTCTGAGGACAGAACGGAGAGGCCGTAGAGTCTGGCAAAGGTCAAAGGGTGCCGTGACAGGAAGTGCATGCAGGGGCCTCAGAGGGGGCTGGCCTGAGCAGGACGGAGAGAGGCTGGAAAGGCAGCACACACGCCTCTCAGTCCTGTTTCCCTCCATCCATAGATAGCACCGGGCCTCCCGCTGCCTCTCAGCAACTTTGATCAAGTTCCTGTCCTGGGAAAGGGGACCCCATGAGCCTTGAGGCCCCTTCAGGCTCTGTCTGCCAGGGTTGGGAGGGGATGTGGTGCACTGGCCGTAGCAAAGTGAGGCTTCAAAACTGGGCCCATCTCTCCACTCCCCACGTGTCTAACATCATCTAGGTGTCTAACAGACACCTTACTGACTGTCACATCGGGCTGGATTTAAGTAAATGACCCACTGAAAACTGTGTTCTCATCTTTGTCCTCAATATTGGCATCATGTTGGACCTGACGAGGGTGAGAACATGGCTTCCTTCTGAGGACCTCTTAGGCCAGCCTTTTGGTACCATCAGATAACTTATGGGGGGGGAGGGGAGGAGGGGAGGGTGCCCCAGAGACACTCTGCCACTGGGAGTTCCCTGGGGACCAGCTCCCTGGGTATCCCTAGTATGTTAGCATAGGTCCTAGCTCACAGCAGGTGATCAGTACACGTTTGGTGAGGCAGCAAAAGGGAGAAAGAGTCTCTGCCCTAAGGATGCTTTTAGTCCAAACGGCAAAGACATGGTCAGCTCACTGGACCGGTATTTGTTAACAAATGGATAACATGGCATTCATCACCAGGCAATACCTCAAAATAGCTACTATGTTTCAATTGCCTACTGTGTGCCAGGGACTAGACTAAACACGTTCCACATTTGACCTCATTAGATTTCCAGAACCACCGAATGAGGTCAGTACTATCACCAGCCCCGTCCTATGGACAAGAAGGCTGAAATCACACATCTAGGAAGTGGCAGATCTCAGACCTGCCTGGTGAGCGTCCGCGCCCTTTCTCAACAGCCACCCGTCTCCATGTAGCTGTGAGGGCCCGCTCTGTGCTCAGCCCTGTGCTGGGGGCCAGGAGAGAAGTATGAGGGACAGCCTGGCCCCGGGTACCTCCAGTCTGACTGCAGAGGCCAGACAAACACACAAGACACTTAGAAGATAAAACAGTCTGTGGCCCGATTCTGACTGTAAGGGGCAGGTAGGCCAGTGAAAGCAAAGCCGTAATTGCGGGGTAGAGGGGTTGGGGGGATGCGTGAAAAGAGCTAGGGTCCGGCCCACTGGGCAGCCGCCTTTTCCCCATGTTCAACTTGGGAAATTAAAGCTCAGAGAGGAAGGCCATGCCTAGTTAAGACTAGTAAGAGTTTTCACACGGCTTTATCCAGCTCCAAAGCCTTCACTCCTCCCCCTGTCCTATTCTACATCCTCTCTTAAATCCGAGGAGGCTTCCTGGAGGTGGTTTCAAGAAAAGGTGAGCTTTTGCAAATGAGAGAGCAAAGAAAACTGGCAAGGCAGGCTGGGGGCAGGTCTGGGGAGAGGATGGGCAATAATGTCTTTCTCAGAGACCGGTGCCTATCCTGCCCCACCTTGCTGGGACTCCTGCTGAGTCTGCTTTGGAAACATGTGAGTTACGCTGGGAATGGCACTTCCACCAGGACACCCACCTGGTGCCCAGCGGATCACCATCCCGTGGCTTCCTTTCCAATCAACTCAGCCTCAGCTAGCTCTCCTCCAAACACTCCTTCCTGCTCGAATGTCCTTCCTTCCAGCGTCTGGGAGACACTTCACACGTGACGTGCTTCAGAAGAGCACAGGCCTTGTCCCAGTTCCCTGGCCGAAGGACCCCAGACGAGCCACCGAGCCTCCTTTTTTCCTTCGTAGAGCAGAGCTGGAGAGAGCTGGTTGCTGAGGTTGTCATGAACCTCAGGCGGCCCCGGCACTCTCAGAAAGGGCCGCTATTGCTGGACCCATAGGACAACTCTGAATTCCCAGCCCCAGGCATCCATAGCACCTGGAAAAGATGCCATTGAGGCAGGATCCAGAGGATACACAGGAGCAAGACCAGTGTAGCTGGGGAAGGAGGTGCCCTGAGAAGGAGAAAAAGCAAGAAGAGAGGAGTTGGGTGTGGGATGGGCAGATGGCTTTATGGAAAAGGCAGAAGGTTGCAGGGCGGCTGCTGGCACCTTAGAGAGAGTCCTGCCTTACTCTCGGCCGGCTCTGCTGTCCCAGGAAGACAAAGCCAGGACTGTCTTCCTCCTGCAGCTGGGGCAGGCAAACCCTGACCAGGGAGCAGTTATCTACCATGTCGCTGGGGAACTTCCTTCTGCTACACTTACAGGCACACAATCCTTTTTCTGTCTTAGCAGTCTCTGCCAGGTACCCCACTAGTGAGCACGGCTCCAGCCTGGGCACCCGGGCAGAAGGGAGGAGCCTGGAGGGGCCACAGCACTGGAGTCAAAGGGTTGGGACCCAGGGCCAGTGAGAAACGGCTGAAGGCGCCGCTGCCATCAGCTTTAGGGGCCTGGCAGCTTGGCCATCTTCTCCAGGCCTTCTGGGGCCCCCTGTGCTGAGCACAGAGGCCAACTACTCACCACCTCCCAGTAAAGATCCCACAAAAGGAAATAGGCTTCTCCTACAGCATGTGAGATTTAGGATAGAGCTGAGGAAGTCCTTCTTGGCTTCACATGCGTGGTCTGCATGTATATTCCTGGGGGCCCCTGGCTCCGTGAGGCAGGATGACGTCAAGGACGAAAGCTCCGGAGCCAGGCTGCCTGAGTTCAAAGTTTGGCTCTCCCACTTCCCGGCTGGGGATTGTTGGATAAGTTGCTTCACCACTCGGTGCCTCAGTTTCCTCATCTGTAAAATGAGGGTTAAAAGTCTACTTCACAGGGTTGTTGTGAAGAGTATATAAATGATGTTAAGTGTTTAGACAGTGCCCAGCACAGAGTAAGTGCTCTATAAGCTTTAGCTCTTTTTATTATTATATTCCTTTCTTCAGGCCCAGTCCCAAGCTGAGAAAACCAAAGCATCCTTATTCCTGAGGCCAGGGCAAGGGGGACCTGGAGTCCTGGCAGATGAATGTTGGTTTTGGGAAAACGAGGCAGGGGTCTCCCTGAGCAAATTCACAGGACACCCTGCACCCCAAAGCCACGAGCACTCAAGGGGGAGATGAGGCCAGAGCCCAGGGCTGCCTGAGAGCCTGGAGAGGCAGAGGAGAAAGGACCATGCCAAGCCAAGAGCTGGGGCCCATGGCCCTATCTCCTGCTTTCCCTTCCCCCTTGGTCTTTGGGGCAAAGAATTGTGCTGGTTCAGGCCTGGAAATACCAGAAATACCAGAAACTAAAGTCGTCTCTCTTTGGGCGGCCACAGCACAAAACCAACCAACATGATCCTGCTATTAACCTCGATTAACTTGGAGAAGATTCCATCTCAGGCTGTCAGGGCCCCCGTGGCCCCAGCCAAGCCCCCTGAAGCTGGCCCGGAACGGCCAGGCCAGGGCAGATGGTGGGCAGCAGAGAGCGGGTGGTGGGCAGTATCGCCAGCTCCAGGGCCGAACCCAGAACAGGGCGTCCTGAGCCATCAGGGGCCTGAGCTGCCCCCACCCCAGAGCTCAGCTTTTTCTGCTGCCTGTCCACAGACACGGGCACAGAGGAGGTGATTGTTTCTGTCTGACCACGGAGACTGCTCCCCAGGGCAGCCGAGAGCACAGGCCTGGGTGTCGCAGAGGTAATTGCCAACCACGGGGCCAAAACCTGCCCCCTCCACTCCTGCGGACACCGACACTCCGGCAAGAGACAGAAGGACAGTCACGGGCACACAGAGGCCCTCACAGGGCCTAGCAGAGGAGCAGGGCCTGTCTGGTCCCACTCCCAGCCAGCCATGCACACATGCACCCCCCACACGCGCGCACACACACGCACACACACACACTGTACTCCCTCCTCCGACCCACACCCCCAGAAAGAGGCTCCACAGAAGCTACACCCCCTGAGGCACAGTTCCTAGGAGGATAAAAACACCCATTCAGGAAGGGGACGAGGGCAGGCACCAAAATAGAACCGCTGAGAAGCCATGGGGAGAGGGAAAGAGCCGGCAGAGACCCACAAACCTGTTTGGAGACCGGGTTCTATCACTTCCTAGCTGGCTAACTGGAACCCAATCACTTCCCCCCGGCAAAGCTGCTCTGCGCCATCTGTGAAATGGGCCCAGATAAAGGCTCCCGGTGGCAGAGGGCATGCCCTCCTCAGCAGTGGTTGTGGCAAACAGTAGGGGCCATTGTGATTACAATTTACTCAAAAAGGGATAAGGAAATAAGCTGCTCTCAGGACCAAGCCCAGCCTTGGCAGGAAGGGCTGGGGCAGGATCCTAAGGTGGGGGGACCCCTCAAAGCCCAGGGGGCCTAGCTGGGGAATGAACACACACAAAACACTGGTGTTCAGAGGAAGCCAGACCTGGGCTGGCAGCCCAGCCCGGCCCCTTCACCGCTCTGGAGTCGTGGGGAGTCAGTTCACCTCTCCGAGCCTGTCGTGTCTCTGAAAATGGCGTGAACATCACTAAGCCCCTGGAGGGGTTGTGAGAACAGTCCCCAACAGTAGCTAAGAGCGCTGAAGCTCAACTGCCCACCTGCTCAGCCATGTGCTCTGTGACCGGGGACAAGTGGCCTCTCTGTAAAATGAGGATAACATACTGACCTCACAGGCGCTGTCAGGATGAAATGCTCAGCACATGTGCAGACGGTAGAGCAGTGGCTGGCATGTGGTCAGTGTGTTTAGCGTCCGTGTGGTGACAATAAGTGCCAGCACGGTGTCGCTCGTGGCCCACAGGAGTTCGCTTGCCCTGCTCTCTCCATGGTCCTCCATCATTCAGGTCCCACAGAGCCCTCCCCCTCTGAAAGGAGGTCGGGCAGGAGCGCTGGGACCCAGCCCTGCCCTCCCTCTGCCTCCCACAGGGACTCGGGAGGCGGCCTTCGTGTACGCCATCTCTTCAGCAGGTGTGGCCTTTGCGGTGACACGAGCGTGCAGCAGTGGGGAACTAGAAAAGTGTGGCTGTGACCGGACGGTACACGGGGTCAGCCCACAGGGTAAGTGCAGGAGGAGGGGAGGGGTGCGTGGGAGGGCGGAGGCCTGGGCCCCACTCACCCGTGGCCCCCTCTGCTCCCCACGCTCCAGGCTTCCAGTGGTCAGGATGCTCAGACAACATCGCCTATGGCGTGGCCTTCTCACAGTCGTTCGTGGACGTGCGGGAGAGAAGCAAGGGGGCCTCATCCAGCCGGGCTCTCATGAACCTCCACAACAATGAGGCCGGCAGGAAGGTAGTGTGGCACTTCTGCTACCGTCCCCACCAGGGCAGGGGCGGGCTCGGCAAGGGCCCCCAAACACTCTCTCATCCACATGCTACTCGGAAAACACAGTCCAGGCTCTCACCAGCACCAGGCACCTGTGGGGTACGGGGCGGCAGGATGGAGCAGACGAGAGCAGGTGTCACAGAAGTGAGTGGGCCCCGCAGGGCACACATGCCCCCAACACCTCACCCACGCATGGTTATGTACATGTGTCCCCATCCCTCTTTCTCTCACACACACCCCTGATAAGTAGCAGAGCCAGCATTTGAACGCTTCTCTGTGTCACCACCAAAATCATGTGCTTAACTAGGAAACCATCAGCTTTCTAACACCTACTTACTCTTCAAGGTTCCTGCGCGCCTTCAGTGCAGCCGCGTTCTTCCCCATCGTGTCATGTGTCATTCATATGTCACTGCCCTTTAAAATGTCTCTCCGCCATCAACTCCAAGTGCCCCAAGGGCGGGGACAACACCTTCAACCGTCCCCAACACAGCTTACCAGCCTACTATGATATACAGTGGGTGCTCAGTACAGAGGAAGCCTGGTAGCAGCACATCCTTCTCCAGTTCTGTGGTTTCCCCCCGCCCACCCAGGCCCCTCCCCAGCCTCCCCTGACATCTCCTGTTGTTCCCTGTCCCCTGCAGGCCATCCTGACACACATGCGGGTGGAGTGCAAGTGCCACGGGGTGTCAGGCTCCTGCGAGGTAAAGACATGCTGGCGAGCGGTGCCGCCCTTCCGCCAGGTGGGCCACGCACTGAAGGAGAAGTTTGACGGTGCCACCGAGGTGGAGCCTCGCCGTGTGGGCTCCTCCAGGGCGCTGGTGCCCCGCAATGCGCAGTTCAAGCCACACACAGATGAGGACCTGGTGTACTTGGAGCCCAGCCCAGACTTCTGCGAGCAGGACATGCGCAGCGGCGTGCTGGGCACAAGGGGCCGCACGTGCAACAAGACGTCCAAGGCCATCGACGGCTGCGAGCTGCTGTGCTGTGGCCGCGGCTTCCACACGGCACAGGTGGAGCTGGCTGAGCGCTGCAGCTGCAAATTCCACTGGTGCTGCTTCGTCAAGTGCCGGCAGTGCCAGCGGCTGGTGGAGCTACACACGTGCCGGTGACTGCCGCCCCGCCTGCGCCCAGCAACCACCCAGTGGCCCGGGGAAGGCCGATAATTTAAACAGTCCCCCACCACCTACCCCAAAAGATACTGGTTATATTTTTTGTTTTGGTTTGGTTTTTGGGTCCTCATGTTATTTATTACTGAAACCAGGCAGGTGACCCCCAAGGGCACCAACTGGGGCCTCGCTGAAGCCTGGGCCTTCGTGGCTGCCACTGACCAAAGGGGCTTTGCCCGTGCTTCTGGCGGTCCACATGTGGCTGCTGTGACCACTCAGTTGCTATCTGTATCCGTTTTTCTACTGGTAGACTTAAAGTGGGCATGGGGAGTGATACAGCACCACGCCTACTGACCCTGCCATCTAGAGAAAGAGGTGGGGGAGAATCGCTGCCACTTGGATGGAAGTTGCACCCCCACATACACACATACACACGAACCTCTGGCAGCTTCAGCCTGGTAGCTTTGTCTTCTCACGCCCCTCTGGGAAGGGAATGGGTGGATATCAGGTCAAGGGCAAAGTGTGCATGTCAGCCCTCCATGAGCAGCTGGGGCTTCGATTTCTGTGGGGCCCTTCCAGGCAAAAAGAGCAGGTGAGATGAGGACAAGAGAAGGCTATCGTTCCAGCCCAGAGCCCAGTCTGCCTGGCCGCCCCTTCATAGAGGGAACCCCCATGCCCTGGTCCCGCCTGGGCGGGAGTATAGGCTGTCATCCTGGATCAGAGATGGCAGCCAGGCCTCTGCAGTGAAGGCCCCGTGGGAGTCTCCTCCTCTCAGTGCTGCTCCTGTAACTAGGGATGGAAATGTCATACACACACACACAGAGGAAAGGGCTGTGTGAGAAAGTCCTCTCCCAACCGTTACTTCACACAACCAAATTTACTGAGCAAATACTATGCTCTAGGCCCCACGTGGGGCCATCTCACTGGGTGATGGACAAGACAGGGATGCTTTTGTGCCCATTTTACAGCAGAGGGGGCCACGCCAGCCGGGTCCCAGAGCGAGCTAGATGTAGAGGCACAACCACAGGAGCCCCGCACCCAAAAGCCCAGAAACTGCAGGTCTCCTTGTCTGAGCCTTGGGGAGGAGGCTCTGAGTAGAGGGGGAGGGACCGTGAGGCAGCCGGAGGCACAGACCGCAGGCTGGGCTGCAGCCCACATGGTTCCTGAGGGCAGAGCAGCTCTGAGGGACAAGGGGGACAGCTGGAAGGCTGATGAAGAGCGGCCTCGGCAGCTGAGGCACCCCTGCCGCCGGTACCATGGGTGCTGGAATCAGCACCAGCATCTGGGGCCTGGCCCGTGTACCAGCCAAACTGTCGGGAGTCTAGCCTAAACTTCTGTGAGCCAGACAAGCACACATCAAGGCCTGGCCCGGCCGGGCCCAACGGCTTCTAGGGTGGGCTCCCAACCACCAGAGGAACTTACTGTCAGCCCAGTCTCCAGCTGCCCCCACACTGGGACTCTAGGCTCCTGGTTTGAGGTCTTAAGCTCTGGGCTCCCCAGTGGAGGTTCTCAGACCCCGAGCTCTTAGCTCCAGAGCTCACGTCTGAATTCAAAGCCCCAGATTCAGAATCCAGGCGCCGGCCTGGAGAAGCTCTCCTCCTCGCCTTGTGGTGCCTCCTGGTGTTGGCTCCCTCACGAAGAGAAGGTCGACACCCTTGGCCTCCAGCCAAGCTCTCTCTGCTCAATGTCCACCCAAGAAGGCCAAAACCAAGTGAGATGCTGGAGCCACATTCGAATGTGGGGATAATCTTGGGGCAGGCAGGCTCTGATGTGGATGAACGCTGAGCTGAGTGTCCCTGCAGCTGCCCAGCTGGGCTCACTGCTCCTCTGGCAAGCTCTGCTCAGCGCCAGGGGGAGCATGATCCCTCCCTGGCAGAGGCCAGACCCAGACAAAGGAAGCAGTGGAGACCCCTCTCCCTCCAGAGACAGGGCTGAGCCACTCTCCCCCACCCACCCTTGAGTCCTGTCCCGAGCCAGGGAACAGCAGATCCAGGCTGGATGCTGGTGTGAAGGACGCCGCCTTCAGTAAGAAGTGAGAGGGTCTGTGCTCGTTCATAGGCTTCGCCTTGCTGCCTGCCAGGGGATCCTCCAAGCTGATTCTCCTGGGGTTCTCAAGGGCATAACCTCGGTGAAGCAAACTAGGTTCTAGGAACCTCTGTCCAGCCCTACCACCACCACCAGCACCCCAAAGGCCAAAGGGACCCACAGCCGCAGGAAAATGGAGCTCCCTTGAACACGTTCTTCTCCACACTGTCCCAAAGAAAGAGGAAGAACCAGTAAGGCCCGACTTAGCCCGCCCCCTCTGGAAGCTGGCCAGGGGGTCCAAGTTCTGCCCCAAACCTTCTCCACTAGTCTTGCCACAGGCAAAGGTGATGTCCTCTGAGGCCTCAGGCTGGGGAAGCCCCAGCTCTCGATGCTGCTGCCCCCTCTGCTGCCTCACCCCATCCTCCAATTTTTATACTAGGCTCCTTGCCGTCGTGACATCCCCATGAAATAGTCTGATGCACAATAAAATGATTATTTCTTTATCTTGCAATTGTGGCAGTGACTGCTTTGTAGAAGAGAGAGAGAGAGAGACATAGGGAAGGATATGAGAAAAGCAAAAAAATCATAGCAAACTCTAGATATAGGGACTTGCTATGTCCTCTTTCCTTCTGAACAACTGGCCTGATGGCCGCGAGGAAAGGACCCACCTGTCCAGCATGCTGTCTGGAATTCACCTGTAACACGCAGAGGTCATATCTGCATTTCACTGAGCCGTCATCAGCTATGTGAACCTTGGCCTGAGCCAAGGTCTCAGAACCCTTCTTGAGGGTTGAGGTGGCGAGGAGGGACAAATGCAATGACAGAGGAGGGTTTGGTGAAGTAGGTGACAACTGAGGAGGTAGGAGACAACTGGAAAAGACCTTAGTGCCGAAGGACACAGGGACTCAAGGCCTGTGGCTAGAAGTCAACTCCAGGATTGAAGCCTCGTCAGAATGAGGTGTCTGGATGGAACACTCCATATAATTCAAGTCCCATCAGATGGGGAGACCCAAGGTGGCTTCTCTGAAACCTCAATCTAGTGGGGTACAGTCCTTATTCTCCCCAAGGAGGCCATGGCCTGTCTCCCCACCCTCCTCCCCTACTGCAGCGAATCCACACCAGCCTGCAAACAGGCTGCTATGCGCCAGGCTTTCCAAAAGTTTAGTGGGATATAAAAGGGTGATGCAAAGTGCTTTCAGGACACAGATTTGAAGAGCTGGGGAGGGGAATTAGAGAGAGAGGGGATGGGGTCTAGACTATGGGCAGATAGAAAAGGACACCTCGTCCTCAAGTCAGGGTCAAAGGCAGAGAAGAGACTGGCAACAGAGTCCAAGATGGCTGAGCGAAGGGGAAAGGTGTCCATTTCCAACCTTTTTCTACAACTGCGAAAGGGACCCAGACTTTGCAACCAGACAGACCTGGGCTGGAATCCCTTCACCCTGTGGAACCTTGGACAACTCACTGTCCGCTCTCTGGGACTCATTTTCTTCATTCATAATAAGATGCTGGTCCTCTCACCCCAACTTCAAATGGGGCTAAATACTAATAGAACCTATTTCTTGGGGGACATTAAACAACAAATGTAAAGCTCAACAAATGGCAGCTCTTATTATAAATATTAGTACTATTCCCTTTTCAGGAGTGTTGGAAGCAGTTAAAGTAGTTGGAAGAGTGACTGAAAGGGGGCTAGAACAAGGAGGGAAGCAGAGACAGCGTGGGATAGGTTAGGGGCTGAAGGCAGGCACCCCGAGACTGTGGTCCTCCTTTGGCCTCATCCCAGAGATGAGAAGCAGGCAGATGTCTCGGGGCAGAGATCCCCAGGCAGGAGACAGAGACAGTGAATCCCGGGCAGCAGCAAACAAGGCGGCGACAAAGCTGTCCCTAGGGACCAGCAGAAGCTGCAGCAAGGTCCAATGTGGGCGAGCAGCAGAGCCAGGACAGGGAGGCACAGTCAGGAGTGGAGCTGGGAGTGTCAGCTCTAGGAAGCGTGTGCAGTGGGGCCCAGGGGCTCTGCCTGTGACGATGGAAGGCTGGGTGGGTCAGCTCCCGCTCACAGAGAGGCTGTGTCCAGATCCATCCTTGACAGCCCTGAGAGCTCAGGCCTGAGGTCTCCGCAGGGTGTGAAAACGCGTGATAAAGCAGACCTCCTCAGCCCCTTCCTGACTGCCAGTGGTCCAAGGGGAGTCTGAGGAGACCAGGGGGCAAGGTTCCAGGTGGGGCTTGGGCCAAGGAAGGGCCGGAGAACACATGGGGGGGGGGAGTATGTAAAATGAGGTTTAGGGTCTGGGCAACTGAGAGAAGCTAAGACAGGCTGAGAAACAGAGTGAGGAGAAAGCAGAGGGTGGGGGGACAGACACAGGGAGAGAGAGAAAGGCACTGAGGACCCGGCGGGCATCTGGGCAGAGGAGCCCTGCAGCTTCCTAGTAAGAGGAGAAAGTGCCGAGCTTCAGGAGAAGGGGGTGTGAGGGGATGTCTAAGGGTTGGGGGAGGAGTGCAGTGTGGCCTGGCCTGGCCCAGGCAATGACTTCATAGGCATCTACCCCCACTCCTTCCTGAGCCGCCAGCCCTAGTGACCCCCTGCCCGCATCTCAAGGGTCTAGGCCAAGCAGGCGCTGACAGGGGAGAGAAGGGGCCCTTCTGGGCCAGGCCCCCTAGCCTGGCATAGTGCCTGCTGGGAAGGAGGGGCCTAGAGGCCCAGCCCTTGTCAGCATCCCGGCCGGCACTTCGGAGGCAATTAGCAGCCCAGCTGAGCTAATCCCCCGCCTGGCGAGGCCAACACAAACAGGCCCAGGCCGGGTGCACACTCGCCTCCCTGTTTGCTGAGGGGCCCGGTGGTCCGCCAAGAACAACACCAATAACCCGGGGCCTTCTCTAGGTTAAGAGGAGGACCGAGGCTTGCTGAAGAGCTGACCATGCCCGACAGAACGAACTCTGGCCAGGCGCCCTGGCTGCCCCAGAAAGGCAGCCACTGTTCCCAAGCCTCGGGCCAGCCAGGAAGAGGAAGCTGGGCACAAGGAGCCATATACTCTGATTCAGCACCGACCCCCACCCTCCCATGCCACCTGTGAGGGAGAAGGGCCAACTCAGGCTTGTGCTGCTTCAGCCAGCCCAGTGATCAAGGCCAGGAGGGGCTGGGCCCGCCGGTCAGGACCCAAGGACTACAGGCTCCGTGGTGGACACCAGAGCCTGGAGGGATTCAGACCCTGCCCTCAAGGGGCTCACAGTCCAGCGAGGGAATAGACCATGCCTGACCTTGGGGGCAGGGCCAGACTCGAGTTCCATCAGCAGCCACCTGCCCCGGACTTGGAAAGACTGTGTGGTAGGTCCCCACAACTGAGAAGGCAAAAGGGGGAGCCCAGGAGAAGAAACCAACTCAGGCCCAGAGATTGATACATGGGGGACATGGCGCCAAGGCAGAAGGGAGTCAGAACAAACTTGGGCACAGACGCCCCTGGACAACGCGGCCACCACTGGGGAGCCCAGGCCCCGAACACGGCCCGACTCCTGCACCCCCACCTCCTGAGTCCATTCCAACTCCACCTTCCTCAGCCCTCGACTGGGGGCGCCTCCTTGATGAGCCAAATCCCCTACCGTCAGGGTGGTTCCTCACCTACCCAAGTACCCATGGACTTTGCAGCAATGTCAGGAACCACCGCCACCTTGAAGCTTCTACTTGGGAAAGTGGCCAGGCCTCTCAGGAAACTGCTGCTCGTCAATATGCAACACCATTGCCGTTTACCGAGCACCTACCAACTGTGGGGTCGGGCCGCACGACGTACCACCTACTGGCATTCTACGTCATGGTCACAGGCAAATAACAGAACGTAACTATTTCCTGTTGGATAAAACAGCTGAAAAGACAGGTGTATGATGTATCCCCCTTTACAGATAAGGAGACCAAGGCTTCCAGTGGAGACTTGCCTATGGTGGCAAGTGTGTGCATGTCACCTGGCCCCTGGGTCACACACGCCTCTATTTTCTCTCACTACACCTACCTGTCTTTAATGTTTCGTGGGCCAAAGGGCCTTGGGGCCTTGAGCCCACCTCCATCCCACAAAGCCGCATTATCTGTCTCTGGCTGGGCTAAGCCCAGCTCTGTCCCTCTGCTGGGGACGTATACACTACTCTAGACAGCTTTCTCTAGGGCACAGGGTGCTAGAGCTGACAACGCCATAGCTGGAAACAGCAGCCCTGCCCCCCAACCCCTGCCCTGGCTGGGGTGGCGGACTTCAGGTCCAGTTCCAAGCCTGCCCGAGTCCTGCCTACAGAACGGATGGGCTGACAATCCAGACTAAGTGCTCTCTGGGATGCTCCCACCATCGGCTCTAGAATGCCCAGCCTGGACCAAGGCACAGACGAGCAGAGGAGTCCTTTTCCCCTGCAGTTCAGCCAGCAAAGGAGGTATTTTTCCAAAAAGATCTTTGACTAGGAAACTGAAGGAAAACCACCAGACCATGAGAACAGAAAGCAGCAGACGCCTGAGCAGGATTTGCCGGCGCCTCATCAGAGCCCTGGACATGGCCTTGTCCTGTACCTCCTCCTAGACACCAGGAGACCTGGGGTCTCAGTCTAGCTCCCTTGCTGGCAGCCTGTGCAATCTGAATTTAGTGCCCTCTAAACCTCACCTGTGAAAGACAGATGAAGATAACGGCAGAGCCAGGACCACACCCGGTTCTAATTTGAAAGTGTCTATTCTATTGGGTTGTCGGAAACGTCATGACGCATTTTTGCAGCGAAAAACATAGGAAAATTACGACATGACTTTTCCGACAATATACAGCCTCCCCACGCCCGGCATTATGGCTATTGGAGGACCACGCGAACCACTGAATGGGGAAGTGCTCTGTGGACTGGGAAGGGCTGTAAGGAATGTTGATGGTCAGCAGCCAGCAGTCTGGCTCTTTGTGCGTCAGGACAAGTGTGTGCAGGGGGCGTGGGGATGGCACTGTAGGCTCCTGGTCCCATCAGGTGCAGGTGACACCGCATTTGCTGGTCTCTCTTCTCCTGGGAGTCTACCCACTCCTCCTCATCCTCCTCCTCCCAAAATCTCCTGCAGCCTGGGCCGCCTCCTCATCCCCTCCTTGGAGAGCGGCTGGAACCACCTGGGAGGCTTCAGGCCGATGGTTATCACAGCCAGGACAGGGCGAGCTGCTGCCCTTTGATTCATCGTGGAGCTAGAATGGATCCAGAGAAGTGACCAAGAGGACGCAGGGCTGCTGCTAGGAATTCAGACCGCTTCAGCTGGGAAACTGGGAGGCCGAGAGAGCGGGCAGCTCCATCACTCAAACCAGAGCGGGATGAAGAGGGGGACTTCAGACGCGTTCCTCAAAAGAACAGGCAAACGGCATGCCGGCAGGAGCCTGCGAGCTTAAGTCACACAGACCTGGGATCAAACCTCTTCTAGGCCTCTCTTAACTAGCTGGGTGACCTCAGCTAAGTTAGCTCCTAGGTCAGCTTCCCCATCCGCGCCCTGTCAAAGGCTGCGACTGGGAACTGACCCATAATGCAGGCAGGTGTCCAGTAAGTAGTTCCCTGCCCCATCTCCTTCACTTCTGACCTGGGACATACATGCTCCCCTTCCTACCTGGCCAGTTAGCATTGCCATACGTTTGGTGCTGGTACCCCATACATGCTACCCCCAACCCTCTCAACCCTAGGGCACATTCGGTATGGCACGATTCCTGGTCCCCAAGCTGCTCAGGTGGCCCTTTTCATCCACAGCAAGCTTCAGTTCGCTAAGAGGAGCCCGGCGTGGTGCAGGGAAGACAGGTCAGTCCCCTCCAGCTTACCCTCAAGGGTCAGAGCTCTGTCCAGCTCACCCAGCACAGGCATCAGCTCGTTAGCTAAAAAGGGGTTCTCAACCTTTAACCTATGCCCCTGCCTCTGAGAGATAAAACCCTTGCTTTGTTAGTTCTACCATTTCAAAATAAATCTTGTGACTAAAATAAGCATTTCAAATTACATACACCGTTCATCCACTGCCTAGTCTAATATGTCCCCCGAAGGGGAGTCTGGTAGTTAAACGCTCTGTAGTCAAATGCCCCAGTCCCACCACGTCCTAGCTGTGTATCTTGCGTAAGTTCTTTAGCCCTGTTTCCTCAGTTATAAGTTGAGCTATTGTAAAGATAAAGCACGGAGAGCACTTAGCATGTTGCCTGTCATACAGCTGGTGCTCAGCCATTAGCAGTTATGGCTGCGGCCGTTAACATCAGCGAGTGTGTCGGCCGCCACCCCCTCACCTCTGATCCGGGGACTCGCTGAGCCAGATGTTCCAGGGTGGGTTTCCCACACTTCAGCTGGGCACAGGACACTCTTTACAGAAAGATGGGCGGGCGCCCCTTTTTAAACACCTGTGCCTCCCCTGAGGTCCAGGCCACAATGTGCCACACACGCTATTGCTTCCAGTTCGCAGCCTCCCCTTCGGACTGCGAGCTCTTTCGGGGTGGGGTCTGGATCTTCTACTTATGGGGGGGGGGGGAGTCAGGAAGCATTGGAAAAATGTCAAATGAACCTAGGCATGCACCCAAAAAATAAAAAGGCCGTGCTGAGTACTGGATAGGCACAAGGTAGACTGCCAAGCTGACAAAGCGCAGCCCAGGAGGGGGCTCGAACCCTGGAAAGCTCTAAAATGCTACACCTCTCGGGCTGGTCATTCTTCAGAATAAAGGAGTCAGGGGAGAGGATTAAACCATCTCCATCTACTGCTGTCCCTGGATTGCAGGACCCCACTTCCCTTTCCAGGCCCCAGAGAAAAGCCTCAGTGTGGGACCACCACGCCTCACCCCCGTGCAAGGCCTCCCTGGAGGCCACATGGCTGTTATAAATGACGTCCTGGACAGCCATCTGACCCACTGTCTCCTGGTCTCCTCTTCTCCGAGTTCCTGAAACCTCGGCCAAACACAACAGTGTGGACTCGTTTCTTCGGGGCCCAGAGTGGAAGGCTCCCCAGCACCTGGGAGCAGCTGGAAGCTGGAGCCCAAGGCCTCGTCGCTGCCGGTCTCCCGGGCCAAGTGCATCTGTAAACAAGCTTTCTCAGCGGATCCCTGCAGCTGCGCCCAAAGGGTCAAACGGGAGAGACACGGGCTAGAATCAGGGCAGCCCATGGCTTACAAGTGAGGGCCGAGCCCGGCAGGGCCTGGTCTGAAAGATGGCCCCTGGGCATGTCCCAGCCTATGCTGCTGGCTGGCCCTGTGTCCAGAGCCCTGGATGAGTTCGCCATTGCCTAGGATCACTGCCCTGTGCCAGGCTGTTGGGACCCCAAGAGGCATGGGCCTGTGTCACACTGCTGTAGGTCCCACTGTTTTACAAGTTGGCGGAGAAGAAAGAGCTTGCTGGGGTGGAGATGCCTGATGCTGTGCGTGATTCTGTTTGCTATAAAACAGCCAGACATTCCTAGGACCTGGAATCGCGCCGAGGCCATGGAGCTAGCCTTCCCGGCCATATATCTCCAGGCGGGGGACAGGCCTAAGACATCTGAGATAATAAAGACATGATTGTCTCAGCCCCGGGGCTTGTCTCCCCTTTGTCCCAGGGCCCAGCAGCCAGCAAGAAGTTTAAAGACATCCCCCCCCTTCTCCTGGGAAAGTACAAACGCATCAGATTCTAAAGCCCCTGGGGTGAGCTTCCCAAGAACCCGGTCTGGGATTCCTGCTCTTGGCTCAGCAGAGCAGAAGGCAATCGAGGGTCCATCGGTGGCAGCGCACAGAGGGTGGGACCCTCACTCGGGGGGCAGGCCCTTCTCTGGGCACACAGCATCTCTAACTCTCACCAGCCCTACAACAGAGGAGCTAGTCGGTTTTAGGGATGAAACTGAAGCTGAGCGGTCAGTGGACTTGTCCAAAGTCACAGCTATTCAATGGCACAGACGGTTGGAAACCTACATCTGCTTTACTCCAGGCCTGCAACTTTTCACAGTACCCCTATAATCCCCCCCCTTTCATGCTTCGTCTTTCCTAATGCCCAGCTTCTCACCTCCAAAAGTAAGTGGTTTCCCCTATCTAAAGGGGGAGATTCACATGAGGAAAGCACACCCAGACTCCTTCCTCTGGACGCTGTAGCAGCGGTTGCCAGCTTGGTCCCCCATGAGTCACTCCCGCCTCAGTCTGACCACGGGCATGTGGCTTCGTGGAGAGAAAAAGGACACGAGAGGTCCCGAGAATGCACCTTACCCACTCTGTGCATCAGCGGAACGCCAGTCCTAGCTTCCCTAACCACAGAACCTCCTGGGTGGGAAAGGGGCCTGTCCACACAGAAGCAAGCTGCTCAAGTACCGGCGTGCCCCAGTAGAGGCAGCAACGGACTCAGAACCCAAAGACTCGGGTTCAACCTGCGCAACTCGAAGTCAGTTTTCTCATTTGTGAAACAATCACCTGCTCTTCTTGCCTCGCAGGCTTTCCTAGGGATGACCGTGAAAGCATTTTATCAGCAGCTTTATAAATCCGTGGAATTATGACCCCCGGGTGGTTTTTCCCATTGGCTTCTCTTGCAGTCCGACTCCCCACTTCTCCCTGCTTTCCTCTGTTCCAACACCTGAACTCACTGTGTGCTCGATACCATGCTGGATACAAGGAGAGGCTCACAGACAGGTTAAGAGGACACAAACGGAAGAACATCAGACCGTGTGAGATCACAGCCAAGTGGCTACAAACCGAAGGGCCAGGCCTGCTGAGCAATGGCCAGGGTCTGTCTAAGCCTCAGACCTGCCCAAGGCCCTCTCAGCTGGGTGATGGGGCCTGAGGCCTAGAGGTGTAGCTGCGCCCTAATTCAGACATTCACCCGCCCATGGGCAAGGATATGACCCACATGATCTTTCAAGGCCACTTCCAGCCCCAGGAGCCCATCAATCTGCCCCTACCTCCCCACTTTTTCCATTCTCTACTCGTGGCTTTGGCAAGTTGGGAGCCTCAACGTTATTATATATACAACTTCCCTCCTTGGGAGGAAAAAGGGGCTGGGAGAAACCAAGGAAATCTGTCTCAATGACCAGGAGAAAGCTAAAACTTGCCCATACTTACCCATTCTGGCCACCTGGGCCCAGGGCTGTAAGGGAATGGGGAGGTCACCTGGTGTAACAGGCCCAGCATACACCCTTAAGAGTTGTTCTCTGCTTGCACACATTCCACCCAGCCCAAACCTTCTCTACAGCCCTGAAATAAACCAGTGCCCTCCAACTCCCATCCCCACATGGACATTCCACTCTTCCCTGGCAACCCAAATTTAATGCTGCTGCTTACAGGGACAGAACGTATCTGTCTGTAACAGAGGATGTCTTATTAGTCTGCAAGCTCCCCAAAGACAGAGTCTGCACCAAGGCTCGGTTCATGATCCAATTAAAAAAAACCATAAAGAATGAAGACTGATGCTTGGCTGAAGGTTAACTGAAAGATATTATTACTTGAGAAATGGGAAGCAGTATCATTGGCTCTGGAGGGTAGTAAGGGTTCTCAGAATAGCAAGCACAGGCTGCAGGGATGGGTGACAAGACATTGTGGGCGTGGGCTCTTTACCCAGCAATGTGAGAGTCTGTACTCTCCCCCCAGGCGCAATGAGAAAGACAGAAACTCAAAAACCCTTGCTAAGTCCCAGGTGCACAACCAACCGGACTTTTCTTGCTGTTTCTCTGCCATCTAGTGGCTCCTCTGGAGCATTACAGGTCCACTGCATGGCCATCTTCCTCAGCCCCTCCAGTACCTTTCTAAATAATGGTACCACTGACACAGCCAGGCATTACGCTGGGTGCTTTACCTACATTATTGCTAGTCTTCATATCACAAGGTGGGTATTAATTCCATTTTTCAAATAGGAAAACCAAAGAAAGCTTAGAGTAATGTCACTTGACCAGGTTTGCACTCGAGGTCAGTGGAAAATGTGATACCCAAGTCTGTCCTTGTGCCATTTTATCTCCTGGAAGTACAGAAGGCCCCAAAACTAAAGATCGCCTCAATTCTTAGATAGAGCCCTACATATTCCTAGCTCTTCATTGTTAGTTAACATCCTGGTCAAGTAGGTGGAACCACAGCCTCCTCCAGGCCCAAGATACACCAGGCACAGCACTGGGAATTGCGCCAACACGCCCACTGAATTTCTCCAGCAGAAAATTGAGAGGCCACACAAAACATATACATAAATATTCATAGAAACACTATGCCTAACAGTCAAAGGTGGAAGCAACTCAAGAGTCCATCAACTGATGAATGAATCAGACAAAACGTGGTATAGCCATAAAAAGGAATGAAGTTCCGATACATGCTCAGATATGGATGAAACTTGAAAACAGTATGTTAAGTGAAAGAAGACAAACACAAAAGAGCACACATTATGATTCCATTTATATGAAATATCCTGAATAGGCAAATCTGTATAAAAACAGAAAATAGATTAGTGGTTGCTTAAGGGTGGAGAGGAGAGTACAGGGTTTCTTCCTCAGGTAAAGAAACTGTTCTAATTTCATGGTCATCATTGCACAACTCAGTGAACATACAAAAACCACTAAATGGAACCCTATGGCATGTGAATTATATCTCAGTAAAACTTGTATACTCCCCACCAAAAAGGTGAGAGAACTGGTCTAAATAACCTCTAAAGGCCCTTCCTTCAAGTTGTCTTTTTAGCAGATGAAGTCATCTATTATTGTGAGGGCCAGCACTGAAACGAACTCAAACTGGTTTTAAGATCAGTCCCTCAGAGGCCACCTGAGTAACTGTGCGCCGTGGCCTGGGCACCCTCTTGCTCCTTAAGGAACCCAGACATCTACACACCCACTGGCTCTAGGAAAGAAACACAGGGCAGGTGCAGCCTGCCTCCATCCGTGTCCCCTTTCCCCTAACGTGCAGCTCTCAGCTCCAGCTTGAGCTCCACCCTTCTGAGGAGGTTCGTTCATACTTTTGCGGGGTAGCCCATACTGCGGGAAATAGGCTGGTTTTGGCATCAGACTGATCTGGAGCTGAATTGTGGTTTCATCACTTTGAAGCTTCATCCTGGGCAAGTTACTTAGCTGCTCTGAGGCAACTTTGTGTAAAATGGTTAGGAATAAGCTTTCACTACTGCTATGGAAATGGCATGTGTATCATCTGGGGTAACATTCCAAAAGCCAGGTCCAGAGGACAGAACATCAGGAACACACCCCCTCCTAGAGCCCCGGCTCAAAAACACTAGTCTTTGAGAAGTCTTACCTGACAGCCCCACCTCACTGATTATTCCCCTTTCAGCCTTCCAAGCACTTAGGTAGAGTCTGATGGCCCACACCTCTGGAAAGCACTCCCCCATGTCTGTAGATTTCCTGTGTGCCTATACTTTACTAAATACTAAGTTTTGCTACTCTTCACTAGCAAGAATTACTCAGCCAGTCTTTTGAAAAAGTGAGTATCCTATGTTACATAACAGGGACAAGTCCTGGACCACACATAGGATCCAGGTTGGTTCTGCCATTAAACGTGCTGTGTGCCCTCCTTCTCCATGTGTAAAAGGGCAGACTAACAACAACCTTAGATCTCTTCTAGGTATGTAAGACCCTCCCTGGAAAACTTGTGATTCCTAATACTGAATTGTTTAAAACACAAACAGCACACTTAAATGAGGCAGAAAAGACGTCTACAACCAGAAAGTATTAATATGCTACTGGGGTCTGACTAGCCACTTGCTAAATTTTTAGCTGCATCACTGGTACCATACTACCAAACCCTCTCTCCAACTGTGTGCCCTAACTTTTCTCTTTCTATAGGACTGAACAGGTATTTGTCACCTAGTTAAAAAAACAAACAACAACAAAAAAAACCTACTATGGAGGTAGGTATTATTATTATTATTGTCCCAAGGAAAGAAACATCAGGGCCAGCCGAGTGGCGTGTTGGTTAAGAGTTGGCTTGGGACGCCAGCTGAGCAGCAGGGCCACCAGTTCAGATCCCACATGGGCAAGTGACACTGCGGCCTCTACAGCTAAGATGGTGAACAACAGCTCGACCTGGAGCTGGGCCGACATGAGCGGACGTCCGATGGCCAGTGAGTGACGCCTTCAGTGGGGAAGAGCGCAATGAAAATACCAACATGGGCCAGCGAAGCCATGTCCTCCACTAGATTGAATAACAAAAGGACAGCAACTTGTTGGTTCCCCTTCCCCGATTTTCCAATAAAATATTAAAAAAAAAAAAAAAAAAAGAAACATCAAAGTTAAGTAACTTGCCCCAAACCATCCAGCAGGTAAACATTGGAGCCAAGATTCAAACCCAGGTAGTATGGCTCTAGAGACCATGTTCTTTATCATTACTCTGTACTGCCTTTTGCAAAACAGACAAGACATTGGGTTGTTGTAAAAGTCATGACACATTTTTGCAATGAAAAACAGAAAAAATATGTCATGACTCTTCCAACAACCCAATATAAACAAGTGTTCCCTGAAATGAGTAAACGCCTCAGCCAGAGTAAATCACACTGGGTGATGCACTGTTTTGAACCCAGTAGCATTATAAAATTGGATGCCCTTCTATGAGATCTGCTAGATCCCTAGCAGATCAATCTTTGTCCTTTTGTCTGAATGTTCCCTGAGGGTTGAAGAGCCATTATCCCTAATCCTTATGACAATTCTGCAAAAGGTTAACAGGTATTATTGGCTCAATTTACAGATGTGCAAATCAAGACTGAAAAAACTAAAGCAGTTTGCTCAAACAGAGCTAGTTACTGACAAGAGTCTAATTCAAATGTAGGCACCTCTGCTCCAAAATACGTGAGCTTCTCCTATTATTCAATACTGTTTTTCCTTTAAAAAGTTCTATATGGAACTGACACTAGAATGATTCCTGAAATACACATGACCACAGCAAATGTTCTATTTTATATAAATTGTAATGGAGAATGCCAAGATATTTATGAGAGAGACAGCTGTAAGGGGATAGTTTCACTATTGAATTATATTAATGCTTGGGCTCCTACTGGTATTCCCAGAAAAGTGGTCCATTAGATAGGAAATACAGTGTCTGCCACTGTTAAGAAACCACATTTATCCTACAAGCAAAAACCATATCAGTCTTTGCTGGACACTGCAGACTGAACCAAACTTTAGAACCTCTCAAATATATCAATGAAAACCTAATTCTTCTTGAAGACTCAATAGTCTACTTGTATATTTAACACATAGGTTTTATAGATTCTTATTACCTGTGGATAGCAAAACATTCTTAAAGCTGAAGAGATGAGCCTGTACCCATGGTGTGCGGGTCTCTTGGCAGAGGTCCCACAGGGGTGGACAGTGTCCATGTTTGGGACAAGGAAGGAGTGGGGGAGCAAAGCGGCTGGGCTTGTTTCAATCACAGCAGTTGTTTCATGATACCTTTTCTTTCTATAATAAGGCCCTATGTTTTATTTGAAGGAGAGAAAAGGTCTACTGCTAAAAAGACACAAACCAAAAAGGACCACAAAACTATTTTATCTACCCATGGGGAAGCTGAGACCTGAAGATGTACAGCAATTTGTCCAAGGAAATTCTGGTGCTCCAACTAATAGAACCTGGGTCTCCAACTCCCAATCTGGAGGAGGAATGAAGGGATAACATCAAACACCAGAATGCAAACAATAGGATGCCACTGAGTCACACTACATTTACCAGGGTTCAAGGTCCCTATGGACTAAGGAAAGGCTGGTCGTAGAATGGACTGGCATCTAAGACAGGAGTTTTATACATTAGTCTCCCCTTTAACTTCAGTTTTGCTTTCTGCAGTTTCAGCTACCCGTGGTCAACCACAGTCTGAAAATAGTAAATGGAAAATTCCAGAAATAAACAATTCATAAGTCTTAAATTGCGTACGGTTCTGAGTAGCATGATGAAATCTCGCACTGTCCCACCCTGGACCTAAATCATACCTTTGTCCAGTGTACCCGCACTGCATCCACTCCCTGCTTGTCAATCACTCTCTAGCCGTTTGGGGGTTATGAGATCAACTGTCGTGGTACCGCAGTGCTTGTGTTCACATAACCCTTATTTTACTTAACATGGCCCCAAAGTGCAAGAGTAATGATGCTGACAGTTTAGATACGCCAAAGGGAAGCTAACTGTGAAGTGTCTCCGTTTAGTGAAAAGGTTGAAGTTCATGACTTTAATAAGGGGAAAAAAACAATCACATGCTGAGGTTGCTAAGAGCTACATTAAAACATCTTCCATCCGTGGAATTGTGAAGAAGGAGAAAGAAATTCATGCTAGTTTCTGCTGTCGCACTTCAAACTGCAATAGTCACAAAGCGTGTATGATACCTGTTCAGTTAAGATGAAACCGGCATTAAATTTGTGGGTCGAAGACATGAACGGAAAACGTGCTGATGGATGGCAACATGTTACACCAGAGAGCATGGAGCCTGTATTGAGACTTCAGCAAGGGATCCTGACACCAAGTCATTTACTGCTTTGGAGTGAAAAACTACTGGAGGCTGCACCTGCCAATGAAGAAGCTGCTGGCACATTTCCGACAGAATTGAAGGAGCTGATTAGGGTTTGGTATTATCTATGGTTTCAGGCATCCACTGGAGGTCTTGGAACATACCCCCCACTGATAAGGGGGGACTACTGCAGTAGCAGATGAGGTAACTGCAAACTCAGCATCTTGGGGTGAAGTCATTCTCACATGACGCAAGTGAAGAATTCGCAGATGCCTGCCCACCCTTCACAAGCTGCCAAGGGATGCAGCAAACTCCTTAACACCAATAAAACCGTGACGTCTTCAAGTTATGGAGAAAAGGGGGCAGTTCTTTAGGGAGTAAGAGATTCAGAAGGAAGCCAAAAATCTCTCTCCCATCAGACCGGCACAGATCTTGCAGAGCTTTACAAAGGAGGTCCGGGAAGCTGGCACTAGGGCTCCACTATGGGTCTGGGGCTCCAGACAAATTGCCCAGCCCTGTCACCGAGTTGGTTAGAGATGAGATTTAAGGAGGGTATGATCTTAAGCCCCCCAAAAGTCTTATCCTATTCCTGGCAATGGGGCGGAGGGTCGCTCACTCACACAGCTGCCGAAGACCCTGAAGTGAGTCGACAATCATAGTGACGAGAGCGCCAATCCATCCTGTTTACTGCTGAGAACCTACTACTTGCCAAGCACGATGCTAAGTGCTTTACATAGTGCATCTCATTTAACCCTCACAGCCGTCAGGTATAGCTATTTCCATTTCACAGAGGAGAATGCAAGGCTCAGAAGGTTTAAGTTATTTGCTGGTGGTCAAAGATCAAGTTAGTGACAGGGCCAACTCAAATCTGCAACCTATGCATACACTTCCCATCACAATGCCATGTTGGTTAACCTCAGTCTTGCCATCTGACAAATGACACCATCTATCCTGCCTCCCTTATAGGATTGTATTGAGGATAATCCGTCAATCTCCCCAGTCCAGTGTACTGACTCATCATCTTCTGCATCATCATCTTCTCCTTGCCCTTCTGCCATCTATCAAGACCCCATAAGAAGTGGTGCGCAGACAGAAGGTACGGTGCACCCTTGATTCAACTGCCAGTTTTAACTTAAATTCACCACTAGGTGGAGCTAATATCAACAATCCAAGAAGCTCATTGGCTAGCTCATTAAGAAAGAGAACACGGAGGGACCAGAGTTAAAGGTAGCTCAATAAACTGTTTAAAAGAAACATGAAAGACAGCATGGCACTGGCAAAAGCTTTCCCACCTTCGTGAAGCTATGCCCCAATAGCCCATGATCAGGGAGTTAAGAAAGAAATGCTTTCAGTCCAAAGCTTAGGGCTCAAAAACACTAAATATCTGCAAACTCACACAGGTACCTCTCCAGTTCCCCAGTTCCCACCTCTGAGAAGACTGGCCACATGACTTGGTATCAATTTACAGCTAAACCACAAACCAAGATAGAGAAACCAAGACCCTATCCAATCAAATAT
This sequence comes from Aselliscus stoliczkanus, assembly GCA_033961575.1. Taxonomy (NCBI): domain Eukaryota; kingdom Metazoa; phylum Chordata; class Mammalia; order Chiroptera; family Hipposideridae; genus Aselliscus; species Aselliscus stoliczkanus. The sequence continues at coordinate 167,822,946 of CM066730.1, forward strand.
TAACTCATCAGTATCAAGCTGATACACAGAAGCTGCTATTTAATCACTCACACTTAAAAAAATCAATCCACCTGGAAATACATGCTAACAAAGGGGGGGGAGCCACATAACACTGGCCCACACCCTGCCCAAAGGCTGACAAATAACTTGGGGTGGGGGAGGGGGGCGTCACAGCTAAAGGAGAGGAACAAAGTGACTTTGTTTTTAGGTTAGCAAGAGACTTCATCTCCTAGAAGTCCAATTGAGCCTGTTGGAATAACTTCAATTTCATACTCATTTCAAGCACTAATTTACACTGTTTGGAATTTGGTCCTGTGTACCTGCAGATGAATTGGAATATTCCTGAGACGAGTGGAAAGGATATCCATCTCCAGGGAAACTTACAGAGCACACTTGTCTTGAAGTAATCAGGGAAACACAGCCTCCTTCTCCATTCTAGTTTCGACTTAGAAAACCTTAACTGATCTCTACAACTCAAATACCTGCCCTCTCTCAAATTGCTGCCTAAGTAATTTAATTACTTAGGAGCCTGCCCAAACTATCTCAGTGCCAGTTTACCAGTAAGATGACATGACTATGAACTCTGTAAACCCTCTGATTAAGGAGTCAAGAATTGAGACTGGTCCGGGACCACAAGTTTGGAAAACCTCTTTCCTCCAAGAACAGATAAAGCTATAGACTTGTAAACCAAATGTACTCTAAAATTCATGTCAGTTATAAATGAAACCTTAAGAGATCATCTAGTGCCATGGTTTTCAAACCTGTCGGCATATTAAAATAATCTGGTGAGTTTTAAAACGAGATGCCCACGGCTGAGTGGCTCAGTTGGGTAAGAGCTCACTCAAGAGTGCGAGCTGAGCTCTGAGCAACAGCTGTTCGAGGCCAGCCTGAGCTGAGTTGCCGTTGAGCTGCCAATAGGTGGCAGGATGGCTCAGCTAAAAAAAAAAAAAAAAAGAAAAAAGAAAAAGAGATGCCCCTCAAAAAATAATGTGATACAACTTGTACATGATATCTAGGCTCTCTCTCTAGAGATTGCCTAAAATGGTCCCAAGTACGTTTTCCTCTTATGAGCTCCCGAGGTGACATCCATGCAGCCAGAGGTAAGAGCCACAGAGGTGTCCACTGGTCCCCAGACACAGCTCATCTAAGTTCTACCTGGGGACCTTTTAAAAATTAGATTGATTCCCAGGTCCCACCCTCAGAGGAATTTTTTTTTAAAGCTTCCCATTAACTGTTGACCAACCAGGCACCTGACTTGCACCTGAGACCTCAACAATGACAAAGTACAAAATTATTTTACAGATAAAGAGGCCAGGAGAGTGGCAGTTACCTGCCAAAGGGCACGCCGACTTAGAGCTGTCCTTCTCCAGTGTCTCCAGTGCCCAGTATGGAGCAAGTGCTCTGACAAATGAATGTGTGCCACGCGCATGCACACACAGACAAGATTTTTACTCTCGCTCAGGAGTCACTATAAGTGGGATGAGACCACACAGTTATTCAAGAGGAGGCAGTTATCAAAATTATAAGGGAAAGAAAATTCCAACTAGAAGTCAGGGGCCCACATCTATTTTATTGTCATATTCTCAGGTCCTTATTAAGTGCTTAAAAAAGATCTGTTTTTGAATTTACTAAATATTAATGAATGAATAATACAGACTTTGGGCTGGGTTATACAGAATCCCCTGGGCAATGGAACATGAGAAATTTTAAATGTGCTTGACCTCATACCCTCTTTAACTCCCAGGCTCACAAAGAGAAAGCCAACTCTCAGAAGTCTGTTCTATGGAGCCAGGCTCCAGAATAAAAAACATGGAGCCAACCCGAGCCTAATCTGAAGCCTGGAGGCAAAGCCCAACTGACCCACACATGAGCAAAATACACGCTTATTGTAGTAAGCCACTGAGTGTTAGGGGGTTTTAAAGCAACATTATTTTAACAACAGCTAATAAAATAGGGGAACTTCGGGAAAAATCTCAAAGTAATATATAAAGTATTTAAACAACCCTGGAAAGAAAATAGTAAGGTTAGGTCTTCTGTTGTTCTATGTAGTTCAATCTCTAAGTTGGGGGGACTCGGGGTAAGGCTTACAGAAAACAAGGAAAGCTAAATTAGGAACGTGCTTTAAAGATATTTCCCTCATGTATCAATCAGAGATACCCAAATCATAAAGAGCTCAGCCCTTCCAGAAAGATAGTGGAGTTGTGACTTCCTGGTAAAATGCTGTCCTTTCCCCACACTGTTCAATTTCCAACATGTGTTAGCTGTACCCAGCAGGGACCAAGTTCCCGATCCTTCTCAACAAGCAGGATCCTTGTAGCCCAGAGTTCCTTAGCATTCAGCACCCAAATAATCACTAACAACATCAAAACGGGAGAAAAAATGGGCCGGCCGAGTGGCGCGGTGGTTAAGCGCTGGCTTGGGAAGCCAGCAGCCCCGGTTTGGGTCCTATATATGAGGGCCAGTGACACTGCCCTCAAAAAAAAAAAAAGGGGGGGGGGGGAAATAGTCTAAACCTAACAGTGATGAAAAAGAAATACCTTTATCCATTTATGAAGATAACAATTATAAGACACTATTGATTTAATGACAGCTTTTCAGAACCAAAAAAACAGTATATTAAATATACACACAAATTTTAAGAGGTATTTAGATAATATGAAAATGTGAGGAAAAGTATACCTCAGAATAAAGGAAATACTGCAAACGTTCCTTTCTTCCCTTTAGAATATACTCCCCTACTGGCATAAAATCCACCTCTAAAGATGCAACTTGAACAAACTACAGAACCAATTTCTAAGATCTTCAGTAAAGCACTAGTATTTTAGAAAACCAGTGACGCATTAGCCTAAATACTATAAATTTTGCCACAAGCTAAGTCTGCTAAGGCCTGTTTAAAATAACCCTTTCCCAACTTCTCAGTCACACTCAGTGGGCATTATCACTCACCAGGCCAAGATGACAGGCAAGATTCTTAAGTCAGATAGAAAACAATATTTAAATAGAAAATGATGTTAGCTTCACTCGTTTGCCACCCATGTTCTTCTGACTGTGGAAGTCAAATTGAAAATATTTAATTAGAACAGTGTTAGGTTCAATCCCCTTATGACCACTGTTCTTCTGATGTGTGGATAATTCCAATACAACCACATGACCTGCCTTATTCCATTTATTCATTCTTGAAATCATGTACCAATCATGTACCAATCCAACAGCTATTTTTAGAGCCTCTTCTTATGTATCAAACACTGCTCCAGGCCAGGAACAGCAAGAATCAGGACGGACCTATGTGCCACTGCACTAGGCACCACGGATCCACAGCCCCTGCTCCACAGGCTCTCACAGCACAATCCAGGGACCTCTCCCTAACGTGGTCAACTAGAATAAGACACATTGGTTAAAAGAGTAAGGCTTCGAGCTGCCTCCCTCCTAACCCCTTCCCAACTGGCTTAGTTCTAGCACAGTACGGATCAAGCCAAGCCATGACTCCACGTAGAAAACTAGCAAAATGAGGCTATCCTGTATCAACTTTATTACCTGGGTTAACAGTTCTAAGTTTCTGAGATTCTCACACACATCAGCATAATGCCCTTAAGGTAAATGAATCACTCTTGCCACCTACAGAAAAAAAAATGTGTCTCACATTCAGAGTCACAGCACAGAATCTAGAATCTGACAGAAGCAGTTTAACAACCCAGGAGCAGCAGTTCTCAAAGTTGGCCACATTTTGAAATAACTGGAAAGATTTTAAAAACCTCATTGCTCAAGCTGCACTCCAGTGAGCAGCATAGTTTGAAAAGCACTGACACAAAAATTTGGGAGGAAATGGCTGCTTTCCAGCTAATCGATGGATTAGAGGTGTGCTGCCTTCCAACAACATGAGCAGTGAGCTTTTCTAAGAACTCTTACGAGCCCACTGGGTATTAAAGTTTGAGACTACCTGCCAAACTTAGGGGGGAAGACACAAACTTGAATATATGGAGGGAAAATAGTATCTCAAACTGAATGCCAGAAAAAAAAATGCAAGCACATAAAAATAATAAAGCTTTAAAATCTTATCCCAAAATTTGTTAGAAGTTGATGTTCCCACTGCTAAATATCTGAAACGTTAAGAGTCGGAGGGAAAATAACAACCCTCAGGCTGGCTTGTGAAGGGTTTTTGTCTGTTTAATACATCTGAAAAGAATGCATATACAAAGAATTGAGACATGAGAAAGCATTGGTTCAACACTAATGAATCTACAAGAATTAGGATTTGGGGAAGGTGGAGAAGATTACCTAAACATTTTTAAAAACTGGAACCTGCAACCAAAATAAGCTGATAAAATCCCTATTAACACTTACGAAGAGTCTTCATAAGACTCTCCCCATGACTTTTATTAAACTAGAGAGCCCCAATTGACTGCTCTAGAGTTCCTCATGCAAAACAGAAATAAGGGGATTCCCCTGACTGGTCCCCATGTTGTTAAATGTTCTCCCCACCCCCACCCCACCCCAGCTTCTTAATGAAGCAGGTCTACATCCTCATAACTTGAAGGAGGATGTGAATCATTCCACAGACATCTGTATTCTAGCACCACCCCTCATATACCAGGTCTTCAGCTGTGTTCTAGGAACACCATATCATACACTATTAAGCTGCACATCTATGCTGAGCATATAAGACAATGACTGACAGGGAAAAAAACTGTTTTTTTTAAAATTATGTACTCAATCCATTTGGTGCATTTCAAAAGGTGCAATACTTTTCTTCATTTTATCAGTAAAAGAAGTTAAAAATTAACTTCAAAAAAAATCAGCACGTGGCTAACAAATTTCCTTGAAAGTCACAGTCACATATATATAGTGCATCCTAGAAAAGAGGAGGGCAAGACAGGTTCCACCCACTTTCATGAGTTTCATCAAATACTGGACCTACTCAAGGGTGGAGAGAAAAGGCAACTTTCAAAAAGGAGTATGTTATTAAATGAGGCATTTCCTATACTCCTTCCTAAGAGCACCAGGTGGGGAACATGTTTTCTAAACGAGATCAAGGAAGTGGAATGTGAATCACTCCATCCTCCTCCCCCTCAGGGCTGTCTAATGGTTAATGAATTTTTAAAAAATGACTAAATAAAAACAAACCCCACACACACACACACCCCCCCCAAAAAAAAAACACAACAACCACTAGATGTCCTAGATTACTCTCCAGAGTGGAACCCAGGAGCAGTTTCAACAACCCAAATTAGTTTGTTACAGAGTCATCACAAGCATGCCTTGCTTTTTAACAAAAAAAAAAAAAACACAAAAACAAAAAAATTGAAACGACAAAACAAAAACTAGTACTGATCACTTTTCTGACAATACACAATTACTCAAAATTAACTAGTACTGAGAGGGGGCAAGGGGCCATTCCTATGGGCCTTGTCTCACAAGAGTGCATGAGGGTAGGTGCAGGGCATTTGTCATTATTGCAAAAACAAATTTTAATTTTTAATCTTTAGTTTGATTTAAACATTGCTTTTAGTATGATGCCGACACCAGATGTGCAGAAAGGACTCTGGAGAGATGTTCATAGCAGCACACACCTGCGGCTCTTCTTCGGTTCTGGAGGCTCCAGGGCAGCCAATATTGCTTCGTCAAATACATTCTTTAGGCCTTTCTGAAAAGGGGTAGAAAGAAAAAAATGGGCAGTCTGATTTTCAGCATAACAAAGTTGAAGATCAAATTAAAAACATTTAAACCCCAAGAGTTGGCAAAGAACGAAACATGAAAAACCACCCTGAATCTCAACAAATCATCTCACTTCACCGCATTTTGTCCAGGCAGAGCCCTGGAAGGATCCAGCAAGTCAGGACAGAGGAGGAGGTATTCAGGAGAGAGACAGTGGTCCTCAGAGAAAGCGTTTTGCAGACCAATGTATGTCACAAGAAGCAAACAAGCACATGTGTCATTTGCTCATTCACTATGAGTCTTGTAACGTGCTGCTGAAACATTTTACATAAAAACAAATGAGCAGCTCTGTGTTCAAATGAAACAGCTGGATATGGAACAGAGCTGAGAGATGGGCACCGGGCAGGGGCATCAGCGGCATCCGTATTATATGGAAGGCGCAGGCAAAGATGGAAAGAGCAATTACAGTGGCTGCATCAAAGATATTCACTCTGAACTCCCTTTATCCCACCAGAGCCAAGGGGGTTCAAGGAAGCAAAAATGTGAGTACCTGATACACACATAAAACTAGAGCCCGTCAGTGCAACAGGAATAAAGCTTCACCAGGCATTTATACAAACAATTGTATATTTTTAATTCCAAAATTTGAAGGTAACCACAATTGTATGTTTCCCTCACAACAATAAAATCAGAAGCAGGAAAATATAAAGGTGGCGGCTTTACATCTCAACATTAATAAACCTTAAGTCAACTGTTAAAATGGATGCTATTCTTAAAAGATAATGTAACAAATAATCTCATAAAGCAGTAGCAGATACATCAATATCTTTCCCACCCCAGACTGACAAATACTCCACTACAGAACAGACAGCCAAAGCAATAGCAACACAAAGTTTCACTGCACAAAGGAAAACCGGAAAAGAATCCTCCCTTCCCCATTATAGTCTACTAGCAGGTCACCCTTTTTCCATAAAGTTTATCATGCAATTACAATTAACAATTGATCATAAGAGTTAAATGATGTTTGTATTCTTTTCTCCATCTAGAACTAAGATCTAGAAGTGTTAAAACTCTTCTTATTTTCTCCAAGAGGACATTCTTAATGCCAGACCAAGTTCCCTTTTGCCATAGTAATCCAAACCAAAAAGCTCTGAGCATCAGGCAACTCAAGCAGCAGAAAGTAAACAAATCCAACTTGACTATTGATCACAAAAAATAGTCTATGAGATATTGCATTCTTGATCAAGAACTAATACAGAGGTTGCTCTAAGGTGGTGAGTAAAAAGACGCAGAGGCTTTCAAACAGGATGGTTTTATTCCTTTGTTTTTAAACGATCTTTCTACAGTAGTGGGACAGGAAGCAGCAGCAAAGAGGGGGAGGAGAAAACAGTTTAGAATATACAGCACTTCCTTTTGGGTTGAGTTTCCGGAGGCTCGAGGGCAGCTAGGATAGCCTCATCAAACACATTCTTCAGACCTCTCTACAAGACAGAGGGGAGGAGAGAGAATAGCAGCCAGGTTAGAGGATTAGAAAGACTAGCAGATACAATAGCAATCTGGATTAAATGAGCTGAGTTCACAGAAGCATAACAGCCAGAAAAAATAGTAGGCCTTAAGGTGATCATTGGGAGAGTAGATAACTGAACAGACCTTCTTACCTCAAAAAAGATAACTGAGCAAGAAAGCAGTTTTCATGAAATGCCGTATGTTGACTTCTAAAACAATCACACTTTGAATCTAATAGCACAACAATTTAATAAAAATAAGGCCAAGAGAGAAAAATGGATATGTGAAGAATAGATGCATTTGTATAATTAAGCCTTGTAAATTTCCCAGTATTTCTAATAAGAATGGCTCGCACATTTTGGAATCTATTACGATTTCAGGCTTCTGTGGATTCAGCCCCTGAATAACTGAAGGACACAAACAGCAGACTAACAGGCATGCTACATGTTTCTAGATTCAATATCATATCTGGATGGGATTAATCAGGATTTCAGAGTAAACCAGGTTCCCAACAAAAAGGTTCAGACATTTAGAACGAGTGTTAATTGTTCAGCAGTAACAACTGGGAGTAGTTTAAAGAGCAGACTCTAGAAACAGTATACACTTCAGTTATTCAGTAATGTTATCAGAGCACGTAACTACCACCCGAGTCATAGGAAAACAAAGAATGGGGTCTTAGAATGAGTTTTAGCAAGCAGTCCAGTGCTTTAAGGCGTCTGCATGGGCATCAGAGCATAAAAGCATGGAATGAAAACAAAGAATATTCTCAGATCCACAGGGATTACGATGCAGAGATACATTTACACCTCAGCCAACACTCCCAACGTTGACAGTGTGACTCAGTAGTACTGGTACGCTGGGCCCAGGTCTACCGACTCACCTAAACTCACCGAAATCTGAAGCCACAGGTTTACCACCCAAAGGAATTGCACATGTTCTTTAGTTCAGTTTGATCCCAAATAAAAATTTTCCCAAAGTCCCAGAACACAGCTCCAGTAACAACTGCCAGCCCCAAACGACCCCCTGGTGCCCCCACCCCCATTTTACCCCCACCGTAGCATCCCAGAGGACTGGCACCTACACATTCTTTTAGGTACAAAATAAATGAGAAATAACAAGTATTTAAAAAGCAAAGAGGTTAAAAAGTTTTCTTCTTTCCACATCTTTTACAAAGTAGAAATGCTAGACAAAAATTAATGTTCTCTGAAATTCTTTCTACATATCTAGGAGCAAATTCTGTTGTCAAATATAAAAGGAAGAAAGGGGGGGCCGACCGAGTGGCGCGGTGGTTGGGCACTGGCTTGGGAGGCCGGCGGCCCCGTTTCGGGTCCCACATGTGAGGGCCAGTGACACTGCCCTAAAAAAAAAAAAAAAAAAAAAAAGAAGAAGAAGAAAGGGGGATGGAAAGGGAAATATATTTTATAAGGAAAAGAAGTGGAGGACCACTATTAGAAACTGGGGCATCCCTTAATGAGACACAAATCCCTTCTTGCTTATTGACAGAGATCAACTAATCCCCTTCAAAACAAAACTACTCTTTGCTTTACCCAATCTGATTTAGAGGGGACAACAACCAACCTGGAGTCCTAAATGTTCTAGCGCCTAAACATAACCAGAGACCCCACTTCCTATCTTCTTCTCTTTGGACTTCTCCAAACTTTGAAATATAGTAACAAAAATGTAGTTGCTAAGACCTTCTCAAATTCTTATTCTCTGCAAAGTAACTTACTACATAAACCTGGTTCATACTGCAAAAAAATTTAATATGGAAGCATCCAACTCTCTAAAATAAGCTTCATCAGTGACCTAAAATTGGGACATAGGGCCTGCTTGCCTCCACTTCCCCCTAAAGCAACCCATATTTAGAGAAAAGGGGTGTGCAACATATGCACATATTAGTTATAATCTGACACGCATGTTCCACACACATCCTTCCCCAGCACACACACAATTTTTTGAGGATTGTAGCAAAACACAGAAGAATCGGGCATTTTTTAAAAAATCTCAGCCAGTATTATGTGTGAGAAGATGTAAAATCTTTTTAATTTTAAATATCTGCTTTTACAATAGAACTAAACTGCTAAGGAAAACTGGTTTGGGAGAATGTTAGGCCTGGAAGTTATCTTGCAGAATATCCAGATAGGCATGAAAATTTTACCTTTAAATATCCAGCCTAGCACTAAACTGGCTATTATGAAATTATGTCTAGGCCCTACATACTAAATACATAGTACACACATAATATGTAACTGAATGTGCCATTTACCTTATTATACATATGAGTATAATCAAGATTAATGGAATTATTTTTTTAAAAACCCTCTTCCCTTCCAACTTGCCCTGTTTTAATTAGGCATGTTTGCTCATTGTCAAAACATCATTGAAACACCAGTACCTGCAAAATAAAAGGGTTCTGTGCTATTTCCATAATTATTTCCTTTGCCTCCAGAATGGAGAACCAGGCAAGAGAACCAGTCAGCAATAACCATGAAGGTGGAGAAGATGAAACCATGCTGGTCAGTTACAACTCTCCCTCTAAATACTCTCACATTGCTACCTGTCCTCAGAATCTGATGTTTCCCATCAAGCTATGAGAAGAGTTCCAATGAATCATTCAGAAAGCGACAGAGGAAACAGAGGACCACAGGATGAAGGAGTGCCTCCAAAAACATAAGAATAAGGACGTTACATAAGCATGCTTGAAAACAGCCAAGGCAACTTCCTCTGACATGAAAGTCTATTATGATTAATTTCCTATCGCAGCTGAATTACCCCAGAAACAGTACAGAATCAACTGTCAGAACTGACAAGAAAAGATCAGATCTATTCAGATGAAAATTTAAGTCTCTGGGGGTAGGGGGAAGTCATTCACATACTCTCTAGTAAATTAGTGCTAACCTAGACCTTCCTGTAATTTTTTTTTTTAAACACAATCCCTGACCTCTACAAATGAGTCATTACAACATGAGCACTCACCAACACAAGAGCTTTACCTAGAGACTAATAATTTTCTCCATAAACACAGACCTCTGGACAAAGAGTCTATGCTATGAAGCTGATTACAGTTTTCCCAGGCAGCTTTCTTGCTCACTGCAGTGTTAGAAAGAACCCCCGAATCCTAACGCTCTGAGAAACCGTTCAGCTGTCACTAGGCATGGGGCTCCGCCCAGTCCTCACCTGTGTGAGTGCAGAACACTCCACGTATTTGACAGCCTTCAGGTCCCGGGCCAGCTTTTCAGCAGTCTCTGGAGTGATAGGCTTCTGTTTGTTCTTGGCAAGTTTCTCAATAGTAGAGGGGTCATCTCTGAGATCAATTTGGGTCCCAACAAGCAAGAAAGGAGTCTTTGGACAGTGGTGAGTTATCTCAGGCACCCACTAGAGAAAAGGCATTTTTTAAAATAGACCTTTGTTAATCCACAAGCCTCTAAAGCTATTTACAACAAGTCAGTACAAGTTCTAAGACAACCTTTTTTAGGACGAGAACATCTGACCAACTCACCTTTTCTTTCACATTTTCAAAAGAGGATGGAGAGACCACTGAAAAACAGACTAGAAAAACATCTGTTTGTGGGTAACTCAGCGGTCGTAATCTGTCATAATCCTCTTGCCCTAAGGGGAAAAATTTGGAGAAATCAGCAACTAAATCTTGATGTCCTCATAGCATTAAAATCACCAGTCAGTCCACAGATGAAGCATACAGCTAACAGCACAGCGATCATTAACGAGAAAGCAGCTTATTTATCTAACAAAATGTATGATTTTATAATATATTATTTGAGAATATTCTCACTCGGCTAATTCTATTTAATATTTCAAGCCCTTAGAACAACAATCAGTTTGTTAAGTATTCATTATTTGCTTTATTGCTAGTCTGTAGTTTTCAGTCTTTGTGTCATTAGCCACCCAACTATAACATAATACACACAACAGGGCCGGCCGAGTGGCGCGGTGGTTGAGCGCTGTCTTGGGAAGCCAGCGGCCCCAGTTCGGGTCCCACATGTGAGGGGCCAGTGACACTGCCTTCAAAAAATAAAAAATAAAAAAATACACACAATAAACTGTTGCTACAGAAATGGTTAAAAAAAAGTCGATCCTGCTCAGATGTGGTTAAGAAACAATCACAGTGCAGCCATCTAAGGAAACAAAAATCTCAGTGAAATCCAGTTGACAAAATCCACTGCTCATTCATGACTACAAAGCAGGTTTGTGTATTTAGTTAACGTGTGCATATAAGCCCAGATTCTGAAATTAAGAACACCTAAGAAAAAATTCAGCAAGAATCAATTCAGCTAAATCTATGGGGAGAAATTCTGGTGAAAAGGAGAATATCTGTATGGTCTAGATTTCTTTATAAACCGCAAGGGGGAAAATATAACTACTTTGTGAAGAAACCAGGTATCACCTTGACTGAGTTATCAAAATTACCATCACCAATGAGTGGCAGATGAATATCATGTCCTTTAGATTTACATCCTAAGAAAGATATATCACTATTATAGGTATTCCAAATAAATGGTATAACCTGAATCTTGAGGAACACAGACCAAACCCAAAATAAGCAACATTTTATGAGGGGAGGAGGGAGAGAAGATGGACCCATATTCTATAAAAATGTCATGAAAGACAAAAAAAAAAAAAAAAAAAAAAAGGCTGATGAACTGAGTCAATTAAAAGAGACTAGAAACATGACAACTAAATACAATACATGGGCCTATACTGAAAGGAGAAAAATTGGACCTGGATCAACTGACAAAACTGGAATGTAGATGTTAAAGTATTGTTATCAATGTTCAATTTCCTGACTGTAGTTACATAAGAACATCTCTATTCTTAAGAAATACATATTTATTAAAGGCTAAATAGCTATGATGTATGCAACTTACTCTCAATTCAGGGGAAAAAAATAATGTGCATGTATGTTTAAAGAGAGTTAATAAAGCAAATAGGGCAAAACGTCAACAACTGGTAAATTCGGTTAAAGTATATCTATGGTGGCTCCCAGTACTATTCTTTCAACTGTCCTGCAGGCCTGAAATTATTTTCACATAAAAAGTTATTTTAAATAGCCATACACATTTCCAAAATGTGTATAGAGGGGAAGGGCGGGCAACGGGAGGGGAGGAGTCGCAGGAGAAGGATTTAACACTCCAACTTCAAAACAGGTATAGCAATCCTATGTATTTAAAAAATGTTAAGTATTTAATGCCAATGTACTCTGTACACTTAAAAAATGGTTAAAATGGTAAATTTTAATACGTATATTTTACCACAAAAAAAATTTTTAAAGAGGGGGGGAAAAGGAAAATTAAATATTTTGTATGCTAATGAAATTTTTTTTTTTTTGGCCTCCACTGAGAGAGAATACAATGATTTAGGATAGCTATCAAAATGTGATAAATATAACTGTTACTAAATATATCTGTAGAGTTGCAGCCAGAAGTGAGATAGGAAGAATTCTATAAAAAGAATTCAGAACAAAATAACACAAGTCAACAGCATAAATACAACCAAACAGTTAAAGGAAGTTGGAGGCCATCTAAGTGGGGATGAAGGCTTCAGCAGAAAAAAAACTAAGTTAATAGTATAACTTGAACCAGGGACAGGGACTGAGATTAAGGGCTTTGAAGAAAGAAATGGAGTGTCCTCAAGTATGTCAAAGATACGAGGTTCATTCTGGATACGTACAGCCCCAGGTCTCCAGTACCTGTCAAAAAAGATCTCTGGCTTATAGTGACCTCAACCAGTTGAGATGGAAACCCCTCAACTTGCCTGGGATGGTAAAATTATTTAATGAATGTCTTTTAACTCCCCAAAAGGTTCAGAATCTTATATAGAGATGAAATAAATCAAATACTATTATTGTCAATTTTAAATTACATTTAGGAATAACCTATCTTTATTTAATAATTGGTGTCTATAATATTTAAAATGTCATATTAAAGAACATGACAGATCAGTTTTCGGACTCCAACTTAAAATGTGTAACTGAGTAACTGATCTTAAACTATGGGGTTTTTTTATTGAAAATGTTAAGAATTTAATGAAGGATATAAATAATACTGTTTAAAATAAATTAAAACAAATACAAGAAATCATAAGTTATCAGGTTTATTAAAGTTATGAATGTAGAAACTTGGGTATGTATCACCTGCCAGGTCAAGCAAACTGAACTATTTAAAATAGAAAACTTGAGGGCTAGCCAAGTGGCGTGGTAGTTGGGAGCTGGCTTGGAACACTGGCGGCCCCGGTTCGGATCCCACATATGAGGGCCAGTGATACTGCCCTCAAAAAATAAAAAAAGAAAACTGAATATATTAAATTTATACATGCAGTTTAAAGTGCTGGAAGACATTTAACACAGTTGTAAATGAGACTGATTAGGTTTAAATAAAGTCTTGTCAACCTAAGTTAAATAAATCAATATTAATAAAAGGGCCCTTGGCGACCTTGAGAATGACTTCTTAAAACTGACTATTTTAATAAAAAATTTGGTTAAGTTGTGCAACTAAATTTAAGGGCTTACCTACTTTAAGCTATTTACTGAAGAGAAATAAAATACATCCACACAAAGATTTGTATACAAATGTTCACAGCACCATTATTCATAGTAGCTTAAAACTGGAACTCAAATATCCATCAACTCATAAATGGATAATCAAATTCTGCTATATTCATAGAATACTAATTACTCAACAATTAAAACTATTGATACACACAACATAGATAAATCTCAGAAACATTGTTAAGTGAAAGAAATCAAACACAAAAAGACTACACATTGTATGATGTCATTTACATGCAATTCTAGAAAAGCAAAACTAGAATGACAGAAAGCAGATCTGTGGTTGCCTGCGGCCAGTTCAAGAGAAGGGACCCCAGGCCGGCCGAGTGGCACGGTGGATAAGCGCAGGTTTAGGAGGCCAGTGACCCCGGTTCGGGTCCCACATATGAGGGCCAGTGACACTACCCTCAAAAAAAAAAGAGAGAGAGAAGGGACCCCACTGTAAAGGGCACAGAAATTTTCTAGGGTCATGTTATGATGGAAGTTACATGACTATATAGTCAGCAAAATTAATCAAAATGAACACTTAAAATGAGTGAATTTTATTGCATTATACTTCAATAAAGCTAAAAATAATATACTGATTAAAACTTACAGGCTTATAAAAATAAGCTCTGACATCTGGAAACAAAATTTTAAATTAATTTGCAACCCAAGTAGCCAAAAATTGTCTTTTCTGTACATATAGATGGTCTCCAAGGGCACACATAAAACAGGAAAGTCCTTCACCTATCATGAGATACAGGCCATTATTTAGTTTTCTCTATTTTCCAAGTTTCCTCTAATAATCATTACTCTTATAATTTTTAATTCATAAAAACTTTAAAGGCCTAAGACACCATTAGAAAGCCACTGATCTCTAAACTTAATTGTTTGCTATTGTCTCTCCATTTTACCCTTCCAACTGCATCTACACAGTTCCTCAAAGTAGGCAGTGTAATATACTCCACAAAAGCAATGTCAGCTGGCAGACAGTGTGAGGGTAACTCAAAAAAGTGAAAAATTTAGAATTCCTACATACTAAAAAGATAACTTTCTGAAATTTTCCTTTGGCCAAATGGCTCAAAATAATTTCTGATAGAAAGAGAAGTCAGAAATTAAGGTGTACAGCCATTGTTAAAACAAGGAAGAACTAACACTGAGGAATTGGGTATACTTAAGTTATTGCTTTAATTTGAAAAGTTGACTACAAAGGTCAATGTGAGCTAGTCAATGTGAGCAAAATACTTCCAAATATAATATAAAATAACAAGCTATGAGATATCCTAAGAAGCCATCTGTACATTTATTACATAGACCTACTAAAGAGCCTTCAAATTTCAGGGAGTGATAATACAGCTTGCCTAAGGTGCTCTGTCTCACCCTACTTTATCTCCTTCCACACCATCCACCCAGGGTAATCCAAACTCCTATTTGACATTCCCGGTCTGGGATGGTCTCTTGGCCAAGCATCAACCATCATGACATTCAATCCTGCTATTAACAACAGGAAAGAGGTTGGCTAATGTGCTAGTTTCCCAAAAAAAAGACAAACAACCAGCAGTTACAGACCAAAACATAAAAGACATCAAGTTTTCACCTGCAGTATCAAAAAGTCCAAGAGTATATGGCTCTCCACCAATCATAACTGTGACTGCATAGTTGTCAAAAACCTAAAAACACAAAAACATGACATTGTTAGTGGGCAAGAGGGTGGGCAAAATGGTGTGGGACAACTCTTTGGCTAAGGCGGTGTTTCCTGCCTAAGGCTTAGCCCTCTTTCAGTCCATCTTCCTCATACAACCAACCCTGCATGAGCTAAATGGTTCCTGGAAAAAGTGACCGGCGGCGTGTTCTGGAGTATCTGCTCGGCCCCCAACAGGCTGGATAAAAAACCCTCTGAAGGATTAGAGGTGTCACAGGAGCTGAGTCCCTAGCTATACAAAACGATCCTGTTCAAGTGTGAAACTTTTGAAATAGTTTAAAGTTTACCTCAATGTTCAATCTGATTTCGGAGAAATTATTTCTTCATAGACCATTTCCTTTTAATCTAGAATTAAAATCGCCTAGATCCATGATAATCTTTTTCCCTTTAGGGTTCAAGACAAGACGAGCCTTGTTAACAACAAGCCCATTAGAGAGAAACAAAGGTTCCCTCAAGGTACTCAAGCAAAGTGTCCAAGAAAAGGCTGGCAGGCTATTGGGATTTCATGAATAAAACTCCTGAGTACAAACCACATGACCTAAGATACCTGCTTTAACTAGTTGCTTTATTTGTAAGTAGACTATAAAACCCACAACAAACTCAATATAGACTAAAATTGGTTGTATTTATCTGTGAAAATGGGAGATAACGGTGCTAAATGGAAAATAACCCAATACTAATTCACAGATGCCTCTGAATTTACAATTTAAAAGCAATACTTTCCAACTAGGAGAAGGATGTTACCTTTTAAGATCAGCCCTGCTTAACCTTTCAGCTATTTAACACTAATTTTTTGGTTCGTGTTTTATGGGCTAAGACGTTGTTTAACGTGCACAAGAATGGAAGCTAGGGTATGGGGAAAGTGGCAGTTTAAAAAAAGCCAGTTCTTGGGCCGGCTAAGTGGCGCGTTGGTTAAGAGCTGGCTTGGGACGCCAGCGGCCCCGGTTCAGATCCCACATATGAGGGCCAGTGACACTGCCCTCTACAGATAAGATGGTGAACAACAGCTCCACCTGGAGCTGGGCTGCCATGAGTCACCGGCGATGGCATAGCTGCAGCCCCTGATGCAGTGGGCTGCCATAGGCTACAGTGAGCGGCCGGCAGCCAGCGTGAGCAGCTCGCAGCCCATGTTGAGCTGCCAAGAGCTGCTGTGAGCAGCCATCCAGAGGCTGGTGACCAATCTGCCTCACCCGGGAAGAGCACAATGAGGATACCAACATGGGCCAGTGAAGCAATGTCCTCCACAACTAGACTGAAGAACAAAGGGACAGCAACCTGTCTGTTCCCCTTTCCCGTTCCCCAGCGCTGTTCCCCGACCCCAAATTCCCCAATAAAATCTTTAAAAAAAAAAAAAAAAAAAAGTCAGTTCTTGATAATAAGAACAAGGAAATGTAAAGAATGTGACTAAGCTCTCAAACAGGTTAATTTTCTTAACTCATACCTAACCCTTTCCAGACATACAAACACATACATAAAACACCCATGAGGCCACCTTAAACAGAAGCCCACTTAATGACAAAAGTCATTTAAAAAGACTCAGAAATGTTCACAAGAAAATAGTTCTGATAGACACCAAAACACAAAAACTCTACAGTTGTCCTCACTCTGAAACAGATCCATGTATCTAAAACTCCCTTAAAAAAGTCCCTTTCGATCTCAGTATTTCTTTCACTTACAATGTCCCCTAATGCGCCAACACAAAAAATACGATTTTATATTTAATTATACCTTCAAATTCTCCCCCGACAAGAAACCCAATCTTTCTTCCTCTAGCCCTGGCCTACCTGCCTGGGGACATTATAGACTATCAGTTGCAAGGAAACTACCAACCTTTAACAAGTCACCCTCTTAACAATGCCCTTCTATCTGAAGATTAACCTAAAGTACTCATACATTTTCTTCCTTTTCACTTACAAACAACAGTAATCGTTTATTAATCTACCCAAGTGCTACATAACCAATAGCTCACTAACAGGTGGTCATTGCCAGGCCAACCCTCCTCCTCTCTCACCACTGAATGGACCTCTCCATTCACCATAAGTACACCACTGGGTTGGTCCAACAACCTGGGAGGGACACTGGATCCCCAAATGCGTTCCTTCACAAGTGAGTGTTACTCTAAACACTCTCTCTCCACTGTCTTTGTTATTCCCATTTTCCCTCTGCTTCCAAGGAGCTGATAAAAATATTCGTGGGAGAGGACCCCCAAAGGCTTCTGTTGGTGTTCTCTTAACAAAAGTAGGTCTTTTCTGTCCCTAAAAAGCAGTTTGGAATTCCACTACTGCTAAGATAACAGCTCCATAAGATTCTCTTCCACTCCCTGAGGAGAATAAGTGGAGCCATACTACTTTCTGTGAAGTTGTAAGACCCCCAAAAAGCTTCCCAGAAGACCTCCAAGCACTGATTAATCACTGGCCAGGATATCAAAAAAAAAAGTCACCTTATTTCAAGCTATCGGGCATACTCCTCCAAACTGAGACCACCACTATTTAGAATAGCTTGTCTATTGGAGTTTTGCCTCCCAGCACTTCTTGCAAACCCTTATGTCACCCCTTCTGACTTTCCACTGATTTTTCAGCTGTTTAATTTTAAAGTGTATATAATTTACCCATGAGAAGTCAAGATCTTTAAAAACGGGAAACGAAGGCAGACAACAGGAAAATTTCAGTGCACACAAGAGTTTTCAAAAGGACATCAAGTTATAATACATTTCACTAACAGATGAAGGTTTTATACTTACAGTCGGTACATACTCAGATGGAAATTTGTTTGTTGTATAGGATATCAGGAGACATGTTTTACCAACGGCACCATCACCCACCACAACACACTTAATTGTCTGCATTGCTGAAACAGTTTTCTATCCACTTTAAATAGTTCAATCCGATGATGACCTAAAAAAGATTCAAGATATTTGCTTTATTTATTTGTACTTATATATGTACATTTTTTCTTCACTTAACAACAGGTTCACTCACTCAGAGCAAGAACAGAACCAGCATCCCAACTACCATGACTGAAAGAACTTAAAAAGAGAAACAGTGACTTGCTCAAAGTCACAATAATAAGTAAGTCTATTTTCTGATCCCTTTAGACTTCAGTGGTTTTTTTTTTAACAGTCCAAAGTGGTGCAAAAAGCAGCACATCTCTTTTTATAATGAAAAAGAGGCTATTTCAGAATGAATCCCATGTAGCATGCCAAGTACCACTGTGAAACTTTTCCTTCCGTTAAATGTGCACACATGCGTGTGCATGTATACACGTATGTGTACCAGGCTGCAATAAAGGCTGCTGCTCTCAAGAATGGTCCAAACATCCAACCTTAAGGACCGTAGTTATTCATGGGCCAGCCAGGTGGCGCACTGGTTAGGAGCTGGCTTGTGGCGCCAGCTCTGAGCAGCAGAGCCTGGGTTCAGATCCCACCTGAGGGCCAGTGACACTGCGCTCTACAGCTAAGATGGTGAACAACAGATCCACCTGGAGCTGGGCTGCCGTGAGTCGCTGGTGACCCTGCAGGCTGCAGCCCCTGCTGCTGTGGGCTGCCATAGGCTACAGTGAGTGGCCGGCAGCCAGCATGAGCAGCTAAAGGCCACTGTGAGCAGCCATCAGAGGCCGGCGACTGATCTGCCTCACCAGGAAGAGCGCAATGATAATACCAACATGGGCCAGTGAAGCGACGTCCTCCACAACTAGAATGAAGAACAAAAAGACAGCAACTTGTCTATTCCTCTCCCCCAATTCCCCAATAAAATCTTTAAAAAAAAAAAAAAATGAGCTGTAGTTACTCAGACTATAACCAACAAGCACCTCCCACCCCTGAAACAGATGAGCAACAAGAGGAACTGGGCAAGATCAGGGTGATCCCTCCTCTCAGCAGCTGTTTTAGCACCAGGATGCCTAGTTACTAATTCAATACTCGTGGCATGAAGGGGCCAAAACCTATATTTTTGTAATTAAAAAAGATCACTCTAAAGCATGACTTATAAAGATATAAAGTAGTCCTCTATTCTAAGATATCAATTACAACAAATGCACCAAAGAGATAACATTTCGTCAATTCTGAGATGCTTGTTTTCACATTTAAACATCTCTACAATCAAAACGTGTCCTTACTGAAGGTTCCTTACAATCATTACCAGCCATTTCCTCCCCACCACACACACATTTTGACATCTACAAAATTGAGATAAATGGCATCTTAGAGTCAATGGAAATTTTTAAGTTTTTCTAGAAGAATAAAAGAAACACCACATCCTGTACCTATATTTTATGAGCAAGTCCTATTTCATTATAATCCTGAAACGGTTACAATTTCTTGTTGGCTACAGCTGCCACCTTTTATTTATTTATTTATTTATTTATTTATTTATTTATTTATTTTTGAGGGCAGTGTCACTGACCCTCATATGTGGGACCCGAACCGGGGCTGCTGGCTTCCCAAGCCAGCGCTTAACCACCGCGCCACTCGGCTGGCCCCAGCTGCCACCTTTTTAAACATAAAAATGTCATAACACCATCTAATTCTGAGTTGGATGCCATGTCTCTGTGCTCCTACAGTACCCTTCACAACTCCTAACTATGACTTCTAAATGCCAGTTAACAATCTTTACATATATACATTAGGAATAACTTACAGGAAACATACCCTCTTCCCATTCCTCATCAAAGCCATCTTGATTATATTTCTCTTTATTCAACCTTTTACCCTTTTCCTTTCCTTTTCCCTATAATGCACTAGAGAAGCACTCATACTACTATAGCATTAAAGGTTAAAGATCTTGATCCCGTAAACTAAATAACCAAACACACTGAGTACTAAATTAATTCTACAGAATTATTCTAGAAGAATGTCTTTCACTTAATAATAAATGCAAAAAGAGAAAGTAGGAATAGTTGTCTTCTCATGGTTCCTCAGTCCACCTCTGAACAGCAGGATAATGTTCTGCCCAAAAAACCAAGGTATTCTATAGAATTTCTTTTCAATTCAGAGTGAAGAAAAGAAAGGTAAGCAGAGACAGTTCTGATTGTACTACAGAGTATTTTCCAGGTGCCTACAAATCTATTTCAAGTACAGTTCTTGTACCTTCTATTTCTCCTAACCATTATTACAAGGTAAATTTTTTTTTATGTAAAGTTTACTCATAAACACTGGGCAGAAAGTAATGTTTGATCACTATGGCAGAGGCTGCTAGCTGTCTGCCATTTCTTCCTCTCTTTTTTAATAATAGGATTTTTACCTAAATATATGGCACCTAGTAAAGACTACACTTCCTGTGGGCCCGCCAAGTGGCGCATTGGTTAAGAGCTGGTTTTGGGATGTCAGCGGCCCCGGTTTGGATGCCATATGAGGGACAGCTCCACCTAGAGCTGGGCTGCTGTGAGTACCCGGGACAGCATAGCTGCAGCTTCTGCTGCAGTGGGCTGCCATAGGCTACAGTGAGTGACCGGCAGCCAGCGTGAGCTGCCAATAGCTGCGGTGAGCGACCATCCAGAGGCCGGCGACCGATCTGCCTCATCCAGGAAGAGCGCAATGACAATACCAACACGGGCCAGTGAAGCAACGACCTCCGCAACTAGACTGAAGAACAAATAGACAGCAACTTGTCTGTTCCCCTTCCCCGATTCCCCAATGCTGTTCCCCTCCCACAATTCCCCAATAAAATCTTTAAAAAAAATAAAAAGACTACACTTCCTGCGCAGCTAAACATGACCACTGTGACTAAACTTTGGCAAGTGGGAGTAGGAACGATGGATTTAACTTAAACCTAACCTTGAAAACAAGGGGCAGGGTTCCCCTGTTCCTTTGCAGACATGATGGTGGGAGCTGAAGCAGTCCTCCTGAACCACAGACAGAAATTACATGATACCAACAGGCAACAGTAACACAACAGTAGAAGCTGGCCCTGGGTTGCCTTCCAGGACTTTTACATGAGAAAGAAACTTTTCTCTCATTAAGCTGCTAGTATTTTGGATTTCTCTGTTACAGCAGCAGAACTGAAATCCTAATTACTATACTATAGTTCACACACTCTAAGAAGACAATGAATGATTTTAAAACACATCCT
Organism: Aselliscus stoliczkanus; assembly: GCA_033961575.1. Classification (NCBI taxonomy): domain Eukaryota; kingdom Metazoa; phylum Chordata; class Mammalia; order Chiroptera; family Hipposideridae; genus Aselliscus; species Aselliscus stoliczkanus. The sequence continues at coordinate 167,844,415 of CM066730.1, forward strand.
AAATTCAGAGGTATGAAATGTGGGAGAAAATGCCTTAGATCTAATAAAATTATAGTAATATTTGGATTTACCAAGTAACTTGACAGTAAACTTGACTACTTTTGAGACTTTGTCTCGAAAACATCTAAGATAAACGTTTTTGTTTTTTTTTTAAAAGATTTTATTGGGGAATTGGTGGAGGGGAACAGCGTTGGGGAATCGGGGAAGGGGAACAGACAAATTGCTGTCTTTTTGTTCTTCAGTTTAGTTGCGGAGGATGTTGCTTCACTGTTGGTATCATCATTGCGCTCTTCCCAGATGAGGCAGATCGGTCGCTGGCCTCTGGATGTCGCTCATCGCGGCTATTGGCAGCTCACTCTTGGCTGCCAGCCGCTCACGCTGGCTGCGGGCCACTCACTGTAGCCTATGGCAGCCCACTGCAGCAGGGGCTGCAGCCCACACCATCACCGGGGCTCGCACAGCCCAGCTCCAGGTAGAGCTGTTGTTAGCTGTAGAGGGCAGTGTCACTGGCCCTCATGTGGGATCCAAACCGGGGCCGCTGGCATCCCAAAACCAGCGCTTAACCAATGAGCCACTCAGCCGGCCCGATAAACGTTATTTTTAATTGTGGTTGAAGAAATTAATTGTCATACCTAAATATAAAGCTCCTTATCTTTGGGCCAGCCAAGTGGCTCAGTTGGTTAAGAGTTAGCTTAAGAGCGCAAGCTCTGAGCAACAGGGCCATTGGTTCGATTCCTGTATGAGCCAGTGACGCTGCGCCTGAGCTGAGCTGCCACTGAGCTGCCAACAGGTGGCAGGATGGCTCAGCTGCTGAGAGGCTGCCTGTTTGATGGTGAGCTATGCCCACCAGCAACTAAGACTAAACTCGGCACCTTGAGTTGAGCTGCCGCCTGGATTGCTCAGTGGATAGAGCGTGCACTCTTAACAACAAGGCTGCCAGTTCAACTCCCACATGGGATGGTGGCTATGCCCACCCGCAACTAAGACTGAATACAGCACCTTGAGCTTAGAGGCCACGAGCTGCCAACAGGCAGCCGGATGGCGACTGGCGCCCTCCACAACAAAGACTGAAGAACAACAACTCGGCTGGTCCCCCTCCCCAATTGCCCAACACTGTTCCTCTCCCCCAATTCCAATTTTTTTTTTAAAGAATTATATCAAAATCTTGCACAGTTGTTATAAAAATTAAATAATACAGAAAGCCCTAGTTCATAGCACATACCCAATATACATGAAGACCTCTACCAAGTATGACAATTAAATCAATCCCACCACATCTATTTTCATTCAGTGGGCCAGAATTTACACTGTACTGCCTTGTCTCTTTTCACATTTTGCACAAAGCAAGCACACCAAAAAATATGTCAAAATGAACTGAGTATATTTGCTATTTAGCTAATGACAAAAAAACTAAGAAATCCACCCAAATGTTTCTTCTCACTTGAAGATTCCTGTATTATTTCTTTCTGTATTTACAGTACAGTCCCTAAAACTAAGTTTTCTAGCAGATGTTAACAAAATAATTTAGGTATGAGACGTGACCCATCCATCACTCACTCTTTAAACACCAAATTAAATGCTTTTTCAGTTTACAAATCATCACTGCCTACATGCAAACTACCACAAATCTGACAGTTGTTACCTTTTATGATCTTTTTCCCGTTATGCTTGAATTCAACCTTTAATCAGCAATTTCAAAATTATCACCTCAGACCAGAGTCAGAATTACCTTGGAATGAGTGTAACAATTCAGATTCCTGAGCCTCACCCCAAATCTAATAAATCAGGACTCGACTCCCTATGTAAATTCTAATGCACAATGAAGTTTGAGAACCACTGTCCTATATGACAGCAAGACAAGGAATACCAGTGACACAAGGATCCAAACTAAGCATTACTGACATTTTAGGTCACCTAGAAGTATGTTTCTTAAAGTAGAATCCAAATTATCAATAAGAATTAGCTGTATCAACCGGGCATTTTACATATTTAGTAATGAAAAACTCATGTGTGATACTGAGAGATCATGAACTAAGATACTTCAGAGGTGCTTCAATCTAAAAGTATTTTCAAATAATAGTTACAGTAGCAAACTTATTTAGCACTTACTATGTGCCACATACTGTTCTAAACATATTACATATAGTCAAACATTTCATCCTTCCAACAACCCTATGAGGTGTATACTATATTATTCCCATTTTACAGGTAAGAAAAGTGAGGCTCAGTGAGGTTAAGTAACTAAGCCAAGGTTAATGAGCCAGTAAATGGCAAACCTGGAATTCAAACCCAAGCAATCTGTCAAGGCCCTGCTCTGAAACACTATACTATACTACCTCGCCTGATAATTGACATTAATAATAACCAACAGGATAACTGCAAATGGACTGACAAGTATACACCCATGCATGATAAGTGCCAGCACTGCAAAGAGGAAGGCAGAAGAGGAAGCAAGAAATAGGAGTTAAATTCATTTCCTGTTTCTTTACCCTGTAGACAACTACTTAATTTTACTGGGACGAAGGGACAGGAGAGAATTAGTGAGAAGAGTCTGCTCTTCCCCTCTCTAAACACCCACAAATCTTCCATTTCTTAGCCTTCCTGACTTGACAGCTCACACACAACCTGTCTGAAACTGGTGGGTCCCGTTAAGAGCAGTGGTTCAGGAGTCAGACTGACTCAACCACTCTAGCCAGGTGAGCTTAGGCAAGTTATTTAACTTCTCTGCGGCTCAGTATTCCCTTATCTAAAAATAAAAATAGTAACACTTTCCTTCTAGGATAAGTTGACTGAATAAGATAATACACGTAAAGAATTTAAAACAGTGCCTGGTATACAGTAAATGCTTAGTAAATGTTAGCTATTACTCTTGAATGATTAAAGGCACTTTTAAGTCAGTGTAAGTTTTAAAACATCAACAATTCCAACTCAATTAGAAAGGAGCACATAATTCTTTTTATTTCCAAAATAATTAAAGTACTCATTGTTCCTACTAAAAATGTGGTCAAGTATAGAGCTATCATTACAAAAGTGGTTATTCGGGCATCAAGTTCCAATTTAACTATTCTACAAAGCATTTGGCATGTATTATTAATTAGTAATTTCATATATTAAAATGTTACCAGATGACTCATACATAGATGGGGAGGAAGCAGGTGACCAGGGAAGAGACCTTGGTTCACAATGTATACAATGGCAGCTTCAACAACATGGAGGAAACTAGGCCAGACATGCCTGTATATCCTATGTTAATTTTCTGTTAAAACAATGTCAAATCACTATGGCAGCTAAGAGGCTACTAGTACCAATGACCGCTCCACTAAACCAAGTGTCTAGAAAAGTTATTTTGCATCAATAACTAAACACTATCCCTCTTTAAGAATGTTCATTTGTACCAGAACTTAGAATTAGGGTTAAGCAATTTAAAGCATGAAAAATGATTCTGCCAATCATAAGGAAAATAAATTGTGAAATAATATGTATCTTTTACACTCCTTCTCAGTACCTATCACTCGGCCATACAGCCACAAAACCCCTATTTCCTAGGTTAAGTGCTTTGGGACTCCAATTACCCCTTGAGAACCTCAGAACTAAACCCCTTTAGTTTTCTGGGGTCTCTGAGCTCTACATTTAAAGAGGCTACAGAACCCTCTCTTTAGTATCATTATTATTGGGTGGTGGCCAGCTAAACTCCAAAAATCCTATTACACCTCCACCATAGTCACTTTTCTCCCCAAAACAAACAATACATTGTGAAAGGAATTTTTTAATCTTAAAATGAATGTTTAGCTTCAAACAAAATTTAAGAGAATTTAATGGTATTAGTTCATCCAATATTACTTTTAAAAACCAAAATAAAAATTGAGAATTGTTTAAAGAGCAATATCACTTAATGAACTAACTTAACCCCATCATTTTGCAAATATTCTAGCCTCAATACTCCTACAAATGACTTGCCCCAAAGCCGGAAAGTTAACGCCCATGCATCCTAACATTCTTTTCCAACTCTTCAGGCTTTAGGCAAATACAGAACAAGCCACATAAAGACAGTTCGTTTTGAACTTTATGATTTGTTTACAGTCCTCAATAAACAGGAAATAATCTTCGAAAACTTTGGCACTCATACAAAAAGTCAAAGCATACTGCTCAGCTATTTGCCCTAATAAAAATCCAGAAGAAGCTTAATGTAATCAGCAGTTTGCCTCAGTTTTCAATAATAAATGCACCTATTCCAATTTGAAAAAACTGTAGTTCTGTAAAATATCTTTCAATTAGTAAAAAGTAAACAACCTGTGTAGGGAGAGACAGCCCCCCATGAGTGGGTCTCCCGTGCTCCTCTATCCTCTACCTCTTGCTGGGTACGCTAAGAATGCAAGGCCCTGACCACTGGCCTCCGCCGGCCATGCCAGAGGGTTGGGCCTCAGCGAACAACCTTGAAGAACACAGTAATGTCTCCCTCTGGGACAAAGAAGCAGCCTGTTTCTTGCTTGTTGTTAAATACTGGGTTCCCTCAGCCCAGTGTTCCTCAGCTGTGACACAAACCCACTGCATCTCCTCCATGGAAGTCTTAGGGGTGAGAGGAAGCCGCATACACACTCATCTCCTGCTGCCTACTGGGCCTTAATTAAATTCTTAGTCTCTGACCCAGGAATCTCGCATCTTCTGCCAGCATCCACAAAACAATACCAGGCTAACATATTAGCTTGTAAGGAGAATAAAATAAAATCCCAGACCCTGTTTATCAGACTGAGCTTTGTAAGAAAGTCATTTTGTTGTGAATTTAAGTTTTATAGGTAAATAATATGGCAATTAGATAGTTTCTTAGAATAATTATGATAATAGAGGCAAGAAACATCTAGTACTAAATATTTCGTTATCAAAAATTTTTATAGGAGGCCGGCCGAGCGGCTCAGTTGGTTAAGAGCTCGCTCAAGAGTGCAAGCTGAGCTCTGAGCAAAAGCAGTTCGATGCCCAGCCCAAGCAAAAACTTTATAGGAAAATCTTCCTGAAATAAGTTTAGGATTTCTTCCCCTTTCTCCTTCTCACTCCCAAGCCAGCCAGCACATCTTATCTAGGAGCCGATTAGTTGTTTTAATTTGTTTATGTTCCATCTTCTAGGTGTCTATTCTAACAATAAGAAATTAGTGAAGGATCTTACTTTCCCACAAAATTCTACTTATTCACCTCTGGAATTAAGTCATTATAGAAATTTGAAGGACAAGGTCTCCATGGTACATGTCCAGAAGCCCTGTTGTCACTTTTTGGTTGTTAATTTCAGACAAGACTGGCGAATATATACAAAATTGGTAGATAGTTCACGAAAAAATATTAAGAGACTCCGGCAGAATGCAAGTGATAACAGCACTACTACTTTTCATTGTTGGAAAAAACAGTGGGTCCCCCACACACACTCCCCAAATGTACTTTTCAAATGCTGCATAAAACAGAAGTTTCTTTGGGTTTTTGACAAATGCATACCATCCTGAATTCTTCATGCACATCTCTCCCAAAAATGGTTGCAAAACTTTTAATATCTCCAGTAGCTTATTAAATGCATTAACACATGCAAAGTATAGGATGGCATGGCAAATATTAAGCACTTATTAAAGCAATTATTCAAATTGCTCCATTTTGTGCCACTTGTGAAAGAAATTGATATATGTTGTGAAATCATAACCTACATGAGAAAGCTGACAGGCAAATCTCAAATTAAGGCTCTATGGGTCCTTGAGATGACAAAAAATGAAGCAACTGTCAGGGGGACTAGTGCTGACAGGAGCACTCACAAAATGAAAGATTATGATTCTATGTGGTAAAAGATGTTTTCATCAGAGCTAGACAAGTTTGTTGTGTCAGCTTCATTTCTGAAAATGATGTCATCCCAAAATGTCTGCTGCAATCAGAATGTTAAGTTCTTATTTTCACTATAATGGTGAGTTTCTTCCTCAAATTGTCAAAAAAATAAGGGATGCCAGTCATCATTTGATATTTGTGAAAATAATTTAAAATCCAATTAGCACATACTTAAATAAGCTATACAATTTTTTAAATTTAATATTTCAAAACAATTGGCAAAAACTCAAGAGTATGCAATAATGTATGAGTACTAAGTGTTTGATTAGAAGAGAATGGAAATTACAATAAGATTTCCCTCGGGCCAACCGAGTGGCGCGGTGGTTAAGCGCTGACTTGGGAAGCCAGCGGCCCCGGTTTGGGTCCCACATGTGAGAGCCGGTGACACTGCCCTCAAAAAAAAAAAAAAAAAAAAAAAAAAAGATTTCCCTCAAAATATTCAAGACTTGTAGATTTATTCACTCATTCAACAAACCTTTATTAATCACCTATATGTGCCAAGCAGTGTCTTACACCATAGCCATATTCCCTTACGCCTGCAACAAAGTTCATGTTCTCTTGGGACAACAACCCTTGTGGGGATATACAGAAAATAAACTAGGGCTGGCCCAGTGGCTCCGTTGGTTAAGGGCTCACTCAAAAGTGCGAGCTGAGCTCTGAGCAACAGCAGTTCGAAGCCCAGCCCGAGCTGAGCTGCCAACAGGTAGCAGGATGGCTCAGCTAAAAAAAAAAAAGAAAAAAAAAAAGAAACCAATAAGTATCATCTCCCCATCCCCCCAACATATTCTTCCTGCATCACATTACTGATACTGACACCTTTATATGCAATGTTTTTGTTCTGGTTTCTTAAATTAAGGCCAATATAATTCTATTCTATTAAGAAAGGGCAAGGAGACGGGCCTGCCAAGTGGCGCGTTGGTTAAGAGCTGGCTTGGGATGCCGGCAGCCCCGGTTCGGATCCCTCATGAGGGCCAGTGACACTACCCTTACAGCTAAGATGGTGAACAACAGTTCCACCTAGAGCTGGGCGGAAAAAAAAAAAAAAAAAAGGGCAAGGAGATAAATAATACACACTCAGACCTCCCTCGGTTTCATGCAAAAGACCAGATACTGAAAGGTAAGAGCATTCCACTCACCCCAAATCTCAAATCTGAATTCACCACAGCTCTGCGATCTGGACAACTTGGGGGAAAACAGGATTGAAATTGTTCAACCAGTTTCTTTGCATCTTACTCTGCCCATCAAATTAATTGCTAATTGCATGATACTATTTAAATTATCCAATATGGTTGGTGCTTATTTCAAAATTTTTGCCTTTATTCACATCCTCTCTCCAAACCATGGATGTCTGGACTTACAACTCATTCTATTTCTGTCCTAACTTTCCAACCCTAAACCCCACCTTATCTGAGACTCCTTCCCTAACTATTCCAGCTGTCAAAAACTGCCCTAGGGGCCGGCCGAGTGGCGCGGTGGTTAGGAGTTGGCTTGGGACGCTGGCGGCCCGGGGTTCGGATCCCACATATGAGGGCAAGTGACACTGCCCTTAAAATAAAATAAAAAAATTTAAAAAACTGCCCTAATTCCCTGAACTCCCATTGCAAGGCCTTTCTTAGCTCTTAAATTTCGTATGTTGTACTCATCTCCCGGACTTCACTCGCTATGCTCTAGCTACAAAGGTCTCTTTATATTCTTCAACTACGCTAGGCCCTACCCTGCGCCTCAGGTCTTGATACTTGCCAAGAGTACTTTCCCCTGCTCTTAAAGCTGTTGATTTCTCATCCTTTACATCTCAGCTCAAATCTCCTCAGAAAATCCTCCCCTAAGCACACTATCCAGCATAATAGCCAACCCCCTCCCCCTCCTTACTTCTATCACATTACCCTTTTTATTCCCTTTATAGTATGGTCATAAGCTATAATTATCTTGTTTATTTGTTATGTTGCAGTAAGGGAGACATAAAAAAATAAGAAAATTCTGTAAACACAGGAGGGACTCTGCTGTATTCCCAGAAAATGGCTCAATACTGGGAACACAGTAAGTACTCACTGAATAAGTGAATCACACAATTGACTAGTTAACCACTCTGTTTTTATTCACATATGCTGGTGCTTATTCTAATAAATTTAGGCTCTCTGAAAAAAACTAGGCTTGTACTTCTTTATCTCCCTCCCAAGGCACCTATACAATACTGAGCATATATTAAGGGCAAGAAAAAAATTTAAATGTTTTTTAAAAGCCTTGTTGGCTATAAAGTAACAACATGAAAAAAAGCATAGGATTTTTAAAGCAAATATGGGTTCCAATCTTAGCTCCCTTTCAATATGTGGGATCCTGGCAAGTTACTTCACTTCTATACCTTAATTTTCTCACCTGTACCATAACAGCTAACTCAAAAAAACTGATATAAAGAGAAATGAGGTAATGTACACAGCACCTAATATATCACCTGGTAAAGAGTAAACACTTAATATGGAATCTTTTTCTTACCCCCAATTAAAATTTGCAAAAAACAAAATGGCACTGATAAAGATTAGAATTACTACTGTTCAATGAAAGCACCTGAACACTGTAAGAGAAAACTCAGAAAAATCCTGCTTCTATTTGAAGAGTTATCTCCTAACTTGATCAATCCGTTATGAAAACCTTTCTCTAATAATCTCAAAGAACAGTTTAAATTAAATTTCACATTTGTAGCCAAAGGATTAGGGATGTTACAAAAGGGGCTGTAGTCCATCTCTATTTTTAAGAGACGAAATAACATTACTTAATCATACAACAAAAATTTATCAAGTCTTTAATATGCCCAAGGAAGACAATCTAGTTAGCAGTCAAGTGCAGAAGCTGAGTCAAGCATATCCTTTCAGCTCATATCACCTACCTTGGGTGACTTAGGGCAAGCTACTTAACCTTTCTCTCAGACTTTGTTTCTTCTTTAGCAGTAACATCATGGGTTGTAAGAATTATTTAGCTACTCCTTTGTAAGCATTTGACACTCAAATATGAGCTCTTTTTTCACTGTGAAGTAACGCAGGTAAGCAATCAATTCAGAATGATTATCTAGGCCAGGGGTGGGCAAACTTTTGAGACAGAAGAGCCACCAAGGGTCGGCAAACTGCGGCTCGCAAGCCACATGTGACTCTTTGGGTACATACATATGGCTCTAAAGTAAAATTGAAAATGAAAATAAAACTACCATAGTTTCGTTTATAATATTACTTTAAATTTTCCTTATTTGTAAAAATATTTTTATGGCGCTCAAATAATTTTTAAATTTTTGTGAGGGACAGGACTGGCTCTTCCAGGGGGCGGCAAACTTCTGAGATGGAACGTAAGTAACCAAAGAGCTGCATATGGCTCGTGAGCCACAGTTTGCCAATCCCTGATCTAGGCAATCTTGTATAGGATACTGCATTTATAGTCCATCGAAGTGCTAAGCGAAAGCCAATTGTGTACACTAAAAATAAAATGTGGTTTTTAGATTAGAACATAATAAACATGGCAAATTTTCGCTTTCAAAAAAAATACGAGAAACAAGAAACAAGACTTCTATGTCTAAGCCAATACCTACCAAAATTTAACATGTACTTTCTTTGACCTGGAAATTCCATTTCTAAGACTTTCTCCAAGAATGCAAAGAGGTAGGCACAAGGGTATTTACCGCAGCTTTGCTTGTAGGAGCAAGACTAGAGACTACCTACATATGTACCAACAGGAGACAGATAAAATAAGTTATAATACAAAGGAATATTATTCAACTATTAAAAAGAATGAGCCTGTTACAGACTGAATTGTGTCCTTCACACCCCCAAAATAGGTATTTTGAAGTCCTAACCCCCAATACCTCAGAATATGACTGACTGTATTTGCAGATAGGGATTTTAAAAGAATTAAGGTAAGATGAGGTCACATTGGTGGGCCCTAATCCAATATAACTGGTGTTCTTATAAGGCGATTAGGATACAGAAAAAGAAGGAAGATCAAGTGAAGATCCCAAGAGTGGGCCATTTATAAACCAGAGAGAAGCCCTCAGAGGAAACTAACCCCTGCCAACACCTTGATCTTGGAATTCTAGCCTCCAGAACTGTCAGGAAATAAATCTCTGTTGTTTAAATCACCCAGTACGGTACTTTGTTATGGTAGCCCTAGCAAACTAATACAGGGCCAAAATGAAGAGTTCCAAAATACATTGTTTTTAAAAAGGTGCAGAACAATGTGTACAACATGCCAATTTATGTGTGTGTTTTTTTAAATGGAGAGTAGATACATATATACTTACGTGCAGAGACTATCTACAAAGACACATATCTGCTAGGTAACAGTGACTGTTTCTGGGTGTGTGTGATGCCGAGTTATTTTGCATCGTATTCTCTTTTGTACTTAAGTTTTCACCATATGCATGTAGTATTTACTTTCATTTTAAAAACGAAACTATCTACTGAAATGAAAAGATCTCCAAGACATATTCAACAATTAAGAAAAACAGTCAGGGGCCGGCCGAGTGGCGCGGTGGTTAAGCGCTGGCTTGGGAAGCCAGCGGCCCCGGTTCGGTCCCACATGTGAGGGCCAGTGATACTGCCCTCAAAAAAAAAAAAAAAAAAAAAGAAAAACAGGCAGCAAACCCAGTCTAACAGCTACCAAGTCCTTATAAACCAAACTCACCAAAATCCTTGATCTATGTGTATTCTATAAGCATAAGCAGTTTAATACCCTACACATGTATTTTAAGAGCCATAAAAATATCCATATCACTTGTCTCAATAATTCCACTTCATTCAGTAATGCAATGTAAATCACTCAACTTACCAATGTATTTTAACAATTGAAACATTTGTATCGCTCTTTAAAAAAAAAAAAAACCACTTCAGATAACTTATCCAAAATGTAGAAAATAATTCATCAGGAAACAATGGCATGCTGTAACATTAAAACAGTTCATGCAACATAAAAAACGAATAAGTAACAATATACCACAGGATAAAATGCTATACATATTAAAAAGTTGTGAAAAACACCAATACAGCTAACACAAAGTTATTAAAAACATATACTACCACTAACTGTTAAAATTGTGTGGTCTAAATGTATACAAAGCAAATGCAAAGTAAGTTTAACAGTAGAGTACGTGTGTGTGTTAAAGAACAAGACCAAGCACCTAACAGATCTTATCCAGTCTTCACTGCATTGGGACACAAGACCTAGAGATGTTACAATAGGCTCCTGTTATTCCAAGAAACAGCTGTTAACTATAAAAGTCAGCAAGATATTTAAATGCCAGGAGGCTACCCCTTCTTTCTCATCCATGAACAGGTTTTTTAGGAATATCAATCTTGTGCCTGTATTCCCAGGCGACCTGCAAAGGTAACCAGATATAGTAAAGGAACTCAGCTAAGAAACTACTTTAATAATCCAAGACTTAAATAAAGGACCTGCACTAGGGAAGTAGCATGGAAATAGAGAACAAATAGTTGACCAGTTTGAAAGTGGAGGGGTGGGTTTGTTTAAGTTATGAGGAAGTTTTTTAGTTTGGGAAATTAGAGAATAGGTTTGTATCACAGACAAATGCAGAAGTTAAAAAGAAATCTTAAGTCATGCTATGTTCTAAAAGTTTTCTTGTAAGAAAACAGAATCAGTACACAAATTCTGTCCTAAGTCTATCAAGGATGAAATCATGGGCCAGCCTGTATCAGAAATCCTACATACAAGCATACACTGCAGCAAAAAACAAGTCACTATGCTACCTCGGCAACACACATTGTAAAATGAGTGACAGGCTAAGAACCTTTCTTTGAAAGGTTACCAGGTGAGATGCCAACTACAAAACTAACCATAATCATTTAGATTTTGTTATATCTAATGAGGCAGAGGTACCTACATTCAGATTCTCAGTCTGTTTTGTAAACTACAAACATTTTTTAAAGAACAACACTAGATTACCCAGATTCTGAATCATGGCAGTCTACCAATTTTGCTGTAAAATCTGTTATTTTGGGGGTAAACGTCTACAGAAGCATTCAAGCATGTACTTGAAGAAACAGTTGAACAAAGAATGATAAGAGATGCTGTAACAGTTGCACCAAAGTCTATGTCAATACAGCTGATATGACTACAGATGTTTCAGCTTGGTTGCACAGCAGTGAGTAACTGTATAGTTCTATCCACTAAAAGAGACTGAGAGAAACAAAAACAATAAAGACTGAAAAATAACAAACATGCATTGGCAACAAATCTGCCTTTTCAAGCACAATTTGAAATCAAGGACAGCACCATCAGAGCACAAACTTCTGTCTTGACTATCAACTGTTTCTATGGAAATTATACACATACACTGTATTTTGGGAAACTAAGCTCCGGCATTGGTACTCCAGATGCACTATGGAATCGACTGGCTTAATGTCTATTTTTAAAGATCGCATATAAGTTAGCATAACAGTACTTGTTACTGATAAAAAAGTGATCAGTTGTCCTCTCTACCTAGAATTGAATTCTCTTGCCTGGACGGCTCATTCGCATCTCCTATCAGGTCTTCACTCAAATGTCATTTTAGGGGCTAGAGCTCCTGTGACTGCCTTTCTTTTTAAAATGCAACCCAACTTCTATCAAACCCTGAAGCACTCCACCCTACCCCACGACCAGCCCTCCTTCATCTTCTTCCTGTTCTTCATTTTTCTCCAAACACTAATCTCCAACTCACAGCCCAGTATGTAAACTTCATGGGCACAGAGACTTGTTTTGGTCTGTTTTATTCACTGCTATGTCCCCAATACCTAGAAGAGCGACTGTCACACAACATGCAAAGGGTTGTTGAATTCATAAATAAGACAGTACGGGTTAGAAATGCGACAAGTGAAAAAACAAGTTTTTGGACTCAATATACCTTTCAATGGGTCCTTTAGGCTCCTAAACCCTCTATTACTATCTGGATAAAGAACAGTAGCAAAACGAAATTTCATACTCTTACTGAAAACCAAAAGTCCTATTCCAAAAGTATAAGTCCACAGCCTGAACTAGCTAGCTAAGTTAATACCAAGTATTTAAAGACACCCAGTATCATTTTCAGGAATAAATATCATCATGAGCAACTCTATTCTGTTCTGGGAATGCACAAGTCTACCAACTTTTAAACTATCAAAAAAGACACTCTCCTAGAAAAAGCAGGATCCCCAAAAACTATGTGTACCAATTACATTGTGTTTGCAAATGTATCAGAGTGAAATAGTTAATGTACCCAATCTTACACTCAGTATAATTAAATTACACATTTAATTATAATTAAAATGTGCCTCTAATTTTGAAACAACTCACTCGGATTTAAATCAATTAAGAGTGCATAATGGTGGAGTATACTGTGGAAGGGAGGTCAAGGGAATTGTAATAGATATGTATGATATGGCAGGGGGAGTGGGGAGGCGAATGGGGGGAGAAGGGTTGCCACTTTGAGGGGTAAAAAGTATAACTATTGTACTGCGTTGTACACCTGAAACTAATTTATTTTTAATGTTTATTTCACAATAAAAGAATTAAAAATATATATTAAAAAATATAAAAATAAAACAAAATAAAGTAGTGCATAATGAATTTAAACATCACATAATTACCAAAAAATTATCTCCAGAATCTAGGTCTTCACAACAACCTTTGCCATTGATTAGCTCGATTTTAAAAGCTGCTTCTTTGTCACACATTTCTTATTCTGTTCAGCTGGGTTTTTGTTTTTTGTTTTTTTTTTGGGGGGGGTTAAAATGTTTGTAAAGAATAATCTTCATATTTAAAAAGGAGAGAGTAAGAGCCAGAGAGGTGGATTTATATTTTATAAGGCCAGATATAATACCAATTTCTCCAACAGAAAGTAGAAGAAATTTGGTGTCAGCAGAAAAACTTTTGGATCATCAACACATGTCACATCCAGGACATGAATTAACCTTGATCCTGAAGAAAAACTACTCAATTACCAAACTGAGAACTAATAAAACAGCTCAACCTAAACCCCTAACAGCAACCCTGATAAACAAAATTATGTCTTTCCTCACCCTCCCATTTCTCTCGGATAACTAGTAACACAGATATAAATAATTTTTCTGTTCCTGACTGTGATTTAACTAGAACCAAGGACAAGTTTTTAGGAGAACATATCTTCATTTCCATGTAATACATGCAACTAGAAAAAAAAATTAATCTAAAAGGTGGCATTGGGGTGGGAGGATTGAGTAGTATGTGTGACACAGGAAGAAAAAGCAAAAGAAATACATCAAATTATACAAAGAATGTATAGATTACTGCCACCACCTCCTAAAAAACTTCTTGTGTACGTGAACAGTTATTTTCAAAAAAAAAAAAAAAACAAATTACTTGGAAAGCAAATAAAACAGTTAAGGATTATATGACTTTCAGAGCATTAAAATCCTGGCTTTGAAATTAGTTCAAGCTTTCCAGAATACTGGAAAACAATAAAACCCTAGAATCACTGATCTAAGGACAGAGGAAACTGGAGACAGTAACTCCATTTCAGAAGTCTTCCTGCAGCCACCGGACAATCACTCTCCTAGTCCCTAATACTGGTCAGCTTCTCCCTTCCAATACCTTGCCCCAATTTTAAGTTGAGAGAGAGCTATTCCCCCCCCAGATACCACAAAGATGTATTTTATATAGAATATGCTCAGCTCCATCCCAAGAATTGCAAATTAGCAATTTCTATATAACAGCTGTTGAATGGGGCTTAGGTCACAGCCAGAATAGATAATCCACAGCCTCTGCTGAAGTCTCTACTACTCATTCACCTGCCTCAGGAACCTGAAAAAATGTTTCATTTTTCTACCCACAGTAAACACTGTTTGGCCACACCAACAGCCCTTGAACCTAATGGAGATTAATAAACCACCACACATCAGTGTCTCCCAGTCCATCTTCTCAAATTTCAAAGGGTTTCCCAACTTTAAAAGGGGGAGGAGGGAGGTCCATCAAACAAGTTTAAGAAATACTGAATTAAACAGATTTTCTGATGACTAACTTCTCTGAGCTTTTAATAAATACATTACGAATTTCCAAGGTGGAGGTATAATAAGTAGGGTTCCCAACTTGACATCCACCTTCCATGGAAATATCTTTCAGGTATTCTGCAACACACTCAAGAAACAATATAGGCATTACTCTTAAAAATTATTCACTGCCTCATCTCTTAGAATGATCTAACACTCCCTTCGATCCTATGGTGAGTAGAACAAATAAATAATATAACCTAAAATAATTCAAACATTTCCATAGCTTATATCTCGTACTATTTAAACTACTTGTACACCTTCTGAAACAAATGAGGGTTATTTTAGTAATTTAAACCCTAGCACTCTAATACTTATAGGAACAACCCATTTTTTCCTAGTTATCTGATACAATGAAAATTTACATTTTAAAATCAGTTACTGTTAATCTTAAACTCCACAATAAAAATATGGTTTTCTGGGAAAATAAATGATAAAGATAATTTAATTCCACTTCTAAAATTGAGCTCCTCTCAAATAGCATTCAGTTGATGAAACAAGGACTAGTAGCTCTAGTGAAGTTGTATTAGCAATGAAAATCCCTGAAACTACAGGTAACAATAATTCTGTCAAGAAACTTTACTCTTGGGCAGGCAGAGTGGCGCAGTGGTTAAGAGCTGGCTTGGGACGCCAGTGGCCCCAGTTCAGATACCACATATGAGGGCCAGTGACACTGCCCTCTTTAAAAAAAAAGAAAAAGACTAAGATTTTATTGGGGAATTGGGGGAGGGGAACGGCATTGGGGAATCAGGGAAGGGGAGCAGACAAGTTGCTGTCTTTTTCTTCTTCAGTCTAGTTGCGGAGGATGTTGCTTCACTGGCCCATGTTGGTATCATTGCGCTCTTCCCGGATGAGGCAGATCGGTCGCCGGCCTCTGGATGGTCGCTCACCGCGGCTATTAGCAGCTCATGCCGGCTGCCAGCCGCTCACGCTGGCTGCCGGCCACTCACTGTAGCCTATGGCAGCCCACTGCAGCAGGGACTGCAGCCTACACCGTCGCCGGGGCTCGCAGCCCAGCTCCAGGTGGAACTACTGTTACCTGTAGAGGGCAGTGTCACTGGCCCTCATATGTGGGATCTGAACCGGGGCCACTGGAGTCCCAAGCCAGCTCTTAACCAATGCGCCACTCGGCTGGCCCGAAACTTTATCTTTTATGGCCTACTCCTCTTCATCTTAAAGATTTAAAAGCAAACCAAAAAAATTACCAAGTATTCTTAAACTGCCAACCCACAAAACAAATGGATTGCAGGTGAAATCTTGTTTATGCTTTCTTCTACAAAATTTATCCTCTTCTCATACTTCTTAACACAGTATTCTTTTATTCCACCTCCATCTCGCCCTCTCATTTAATGTGTTCCTCATTTGATCTGTTCTGAATCTCTTTTGTTCCCACAGGATAATCTTTTCAGCTGAAAAGGATGGCTGTGGTGTAATATCCAACAGTAGATGGCTTCATACTGCCACCTGGGACACAGGGAATGGACACAGGTGTGCCTGACACATTGATCCTCCAGCTCTCCTGGGGTCTGCAGCACCTCCAGTCAGCCAAGAGCAGCCTCATCTGTTTGCTCCCATGTGGCATTCAGTTTTCTGTCTGCCTTTATTTCAAAAGGGCTAAGAAACACTCTCTAGAGTATACACTGCACAAGGATAGCACTGGTGAATTTCTCCTACACCAAATACCAGGGGTGCCAAAAAATGTATACACATGACTTGTATTCGTCTTCTGTTAACTTTATACATACATTGAGTATTACAATTTCAATAGCTTTTTCCTTTCTTAAAACGTTTATACATTTTTTGGCACCCTCTGTAGTTTAAGAAGAAAAGGGAAAAAATATTAAAACTTCAGTCTAGTCCATAAAACCAGCAATAATTTTTCAATATGGCAGCTAAGAGTTTTATTGTTAATACTTTCCCTTAATATAGTCAATAATATTGAAAATGTATGGTTTCACATGGGTACTAGACTTATCAGGGTGATCACTTCATAAGTTATATAAATGGCTAATCACTATGTTGCAAATCTGAAACTAATAATATATGTCAAACATAAATGAAAAACTAAAAAAATTTTTTTTAAAACATTTTCTGGGGCATTCCAGTGAAGACCCCCCGTTCTCATTTCAAGAGCTGTAACTTTCTGCTCTAATAAAACTATCCTCCACTATAAACTTTAAAAAAATAAAATAAAAATTTCCTTGAGATTGGATATGGTTCATTTTAGTAAAGAAAACACTTTTTACATTTGTCCAGCTAAATGCCAATTGTGTATTTCACCTGTTTTCATAACCACTGGTTATATGAACAATCCTGATCATATGCTCTTCATATAAATTAGTTTCCAATGAGATGTCATTTGAGTTCAAATGTGTAACTGAAATACTAAACTAGAATTGAAGATTATCTAGTTTTTACTAAGGGGCTAATGGCATTTTAATAACTAAACAACACATTTTTTTCCGGATAATGAGCACAGGAATGAGGCGATTCTGCACAATGGACAAGAAACTATTGTACAATTCCTTTAAAAAGCAAATAGGTTTTACGTTCACTTTAAGATTACGATCCTTGCAATAAACTCAGTTACACTGCCTAAAAGAAACCAGGTTATACTTAAGTAGGGGGAAAAGCAAGAATAAAATACTCGGCCCGGACAAGTGGCCCATTAGTTAAGAGCTGGCTTGGGACGCCAGCGGCCCCGGTTCGGATCCCACATATGAGGGCCAGTGACACTGCCCTCTACAGCTAACAACGGATCCATCTGGAGCTGGGCTGTGCGAGTCCCGGCAACAGTGTAGGCTGCAGCCCCTGCTGCAGTGGGCTGACATAGGCTGCAGTGAGTGGCTGGCAGTCAGAGTGAGGTGCCAATAGCCACGGTGAGCGGCCATCCCGAGGCCGGCAACCGATCTGCCTCATCCAAGAAAAGCGCAATGATAATACCAACATGAGCCAGTGAAGCAATGTCCTCTGCAGCTAGACTGAAGAACAAAAGGACAGCAACTTGTCTGTTCCCCTTCCCCAATAACCACCAAAATAAAAATAAAAAATCACCCTAAAGAGATTCTTTAAAAAAAAAAAAAAAAAGGAATATTCAACATTGTTTCTGAAATTCCTTAAGACGTCAGTCTGGCAAACTTTAATGTGCATAAAAGTCACATGGGGATCTTGTTAAAACACAGATTCTGATTCAGTAGGACTGGGATAGAGCCTGCGATTTCTAATGAGCTCCAAGGTAATGCTTATACTGCTGGTCCATAGGCCATACACTGCGGTACTTCAGACCTTACACCCTTACTTCTAGGACTCCGGTTAAGACAACGCATAAAAATTTAAAGCAGGCAACAATTTCCACTTTGTTTAATAATTTAAATGATTTCATGAGATTAACCTGGGGTAGGGGTGGTTATTAACATGTTGATGTTTGGGGGAAACGCAGACAGCTTCTCAAAGGTGAGGACCTAAGAGACAGTATAATAATAAGAGCAAACACCTACACAGCACTTACTATGTGCCAGTGCTTCATAAAGCTTAACTGATCTGATTCTCAGAACACTGGGAGATAGGGACTAGTGCTAGCCATCTTATACAGAGGTAAACCTGAGTCACAAAGATTGCACACAGCTAATAAATGGCAGAGCCAGGATTTGAACTTAGACAGTCAGGTTCCAGAGTCTACACTTTTAATCACTATACTAGGAGTATCTCTCTCAAGTCCACATGGCAGAATTAAAATGGCAGATCATAGGGCCGGCTGAGTGGCGTATTGGTTAAGCGCTGGCTTGGGAAGCCAGCGGCCCTGGTTCAGGTCCCACATGTGAGGGCCAGTGACATTGCCCTCAAAAAAAAAAAAAAAAAAGAAAAAAAAAATTTTTAAATGGCAGATCATAATGGCTTACTCTTAGAGAAAGCGAAGAATTGTTAAAGCGTAGTGTGATGCTTGGTGAACACCATGACTTAACAATATGTTGTTTCTGCAATATGAGAAATTGTACTGGGCTTCAGCATAATAGCTAAATATTTGAGAAAAATACTATAATGGGACATCATTTTGGTGGCAAAACCCGGTTTCACTTCATGAGATAAGCGGCTTAGGACCAATGTCCCAGAGGCAACTAGTGAAGAGGAGAGTAGACATAGCTGAAATGACAAGTAATAAAAATTGCTTTAGCAAAAATATTTTGGACTGAAGGAATGAGTAACTAAAAGTAGAAACTGGGAAGGGACAAAACATAACATGACCAGGAATTTGATACTGCTCAGTAGAGGGGAAAGAGTGGCAAAAATAAGCTGCTCTTTGCAAACAAAGATATAGAGGAAGGAAACAAACATTAAAATCTGAATATTTTCTAGGAGTATAAGAACTGATCATCAGAAAAGATTTTCTAAGCAATAGTAAACTGCCCAGATAGTACAATTGCAGAAGACACTAGATTAAACAGATGGATATGGTCAAATAAAAGTAAATTAGTAATCATTACTTCAACGAACCCAAATATATGGATATGGCTGAGCAAGCACAAAAGAAGTTTCCAGAAAAACAGTACACAGGCATACAGAATATGCAGAAAGAGAAAGTTAAGCCTCAGACATCATCAAATTCATTCAACAACTATTTCTTTTTTTTTGAGGGCAGTGTCACTGGCCCTCACTTGTGGGACCCGAACCGGGATCGCTGGCTTCCCAAGCCAACGCTTAACCACCGTGCCACCCGGCCGGCCCTAACAACCATTTCTTGAGACCTACTATGTGTATGACATATTCTAGGTGTTAGGGATACATGGATGATCATGCCAGGTGAAAGCCTGCCCTCATAAAACTTACATTCTGGTGGGTGAAACTAATAGATTTTGAAGAGAATATTGAATATTGAAGGCCTAGAATGAAGCCTTGTAATATAAGGATTATAGATTCATAGGAAATAAGTTAAAATATTAACCTTTCTTCTCCTGAAGAGGCCCTGTAGCCTGACAGCTCTTGGATCAAAACATTTTATTAGTATAACCATTTTAAAAATAAGTAGAAATACTTTTCTAATAAACCATAACACTATAAGTGGAAAAAAGTATCCAAATAAAAATATCGTGATGTTACAAAAAAAGTGAAGATTTGGTCTTAGTGGGCTTTAAAAATCTCATTGATGTTTAAGTCCTGACTACCCTGGGCTGTAACACCTGTCTTAGATTCCAAAAAAATTAAGTTTAACTGAGTACAGTTGTTGGTTATTATGTGAAAACATTTTAAGAGGATGCGATACCTTCACCTGTCTTAGGTTCCCAAAAAATTAAGTTTAACTGAGTACAGTTGTTGGTTATTATGTGAAATCATTTTAAGAGGATGCAATACCTTTCAGGTCTTGAAGAAATTACTGGAAAAGAGCTCACTTTTAATATTCAATTGATTACCAATCTCTTAACACCTTGCTTCAGTCTAAACACTGTAAACTCAGACTATTCTGCTATATTTTAAAAGGAAGGATACAAATTGATATATGTATAATTAAACTTAAATATGGAAGACTCAAGAAATACGGTAGCAGATAAGCGTTCCATTTTTACATTCTTCAAACAGGATCATGGCCAATATATTCCAGAAGATCCAAACTCCACACCTATCCCGTTTATAATACACCACCTACATACTACAGAAAGCTGATTGAGGGCCGGCCGAGTGGCGCAGTGGTTAAGCCCCGGTTCGGTCCCACATATGAGGGCCAGTGACACTGCCCTCAAAAAAACAAAACAAAACAAAAAAAGAAAGCTGACTGAAACCTACCATTTCTTTTAAGTGTTCCTTAACAAGCAACCTGTTCTTTCTAGACAAATGAGAAACCAACTAAAAGTGCTTGTTCCAACAAGAACTTATAACAATGCATTGCACAACTGATCTCCTTTGCTTTGCAACGCTAACATTTTTCTGGGCTGCTGCGCCCTGGAGTCGATGAAGGGTGCACTGACGTTCTGGGGAACACATCCTGGGATCCCACAAGTCTGAAAACGTCACCCAAGTGTTTTTTAGTTACAAAATCCACACAACTTGTTTTGAATCACAAAACTGGAAGTGTGCAGCAGAGACGAGGCATAAAATGAACGGATTCTCTTTTCACCACACCCTCGTCACAAAAAGCACCCGTAACTGAGGCTCAGTCTGCATCGACGTCAGAGGGGGGAAGTTACACCGTCTGGAGAAGTCATTTTGGACCAGAGATGCTCTTCCACCAATAAATTCACTTCATTTGAGCACAAAGCGATCTCTGAAGTTACTGCCTAGGCAAGTAGCTGTCGAAGGGGTGGTATGCTTTATTCCCTGGCACAGCCTAATCTGGAGGTTTTATACCTTTCCTGGCTTTTAGGTGCATTTGAGACGGCCAGGATTTGCAAAGATCGCCTCTCCGTATGAGGCAGGAAGCAGGCAGGATATTCAACTAAGGCTGAAAAGCGCTGTCTTCACTTGGTGAGTCCCTGACTTGCAGGAGTTAAAAACTCTCACCCCCTTATATTGCAATGACGTCATCTTCCACACCGCCTGTCTGCTGGATTTAAAGGGGAGGGGAAAAAAAAAAACGAACAAAGAAAAGATCTCCCTAACGAGGGGAATTCAGCGAGTGGCCCCAACGACAGTTTCGAGCGGGGGTTGGGTGACTCCCCGGAAAGGAAGCTTCAGCTCAACAGGCAGGGCGAGGGGGCTGGGGAAGCGCACGGACGCGGCACGGGCAACCCAAGCCCAGGCAGCAACGCAGGCGACCGAGAGGCCGCGCGGGCCGCCGCCGCCCCGCCGCGCCCCTCCCCCCGCCGCCGCAACACGTCCGCGGCCGCGCCGCGCGAAGCAGGAAGTGCACGGCCCGGAGCAGCGGGGAGGCCCGGGCCCGCGGCGCCCTCGGAGCCGGCCTGGGGGAGGGGAGCCCGGGCTGCCGAGATGGGTGTGACCCCTTCCTTCCGCCGCGGCCCGCTGACAGCCCGGCCCCGCCCGCGCCCCGCGCCCCGCGTCCACACCGCGCTCCTCGCCGGGCAGCAGGCGCCCCCCGCCGCCCCTCCGCGACCCCCTTCCTGCCCCTCGCCGAAGGCGCCCAGGCTCGCGCTCTCCTGGAGAGCCGCGCGAGCTGGCCACCCCACCCCCCACCCCGCGCGCCCCGCGCTCTCAGGCTTCCCGGGGGTCCCAGAGGCGGGTGACCCCCGCGGACGCGAGAGGACGGGGGCGGCGGGGCCAGGACTGTGGGAACGCCGCTCCCGCGGGGAGCCTCGGGCCCCGCACTCACCTCAGCTTCTCGCCGGGGCGTTGGCAGCACTGCGCGGGGTCTCCTCGGCTGCCGGACAGGGGCGTGCGCGTGACGTCAGCGCGCCGAGGACGCACGGTTGGGTGCCCGCGGAAGTGGGAGGGAGGCCAGCCGAGAGCGGGGCGCGGCTTGAATTCTTCCTCCGCCCCGGCTCGGGCCGCCTTTCGCGCACGCGCCACTCGGCGGGGCTCTGTTCGTGCATGGCCGTACGTCTTTCTCTCCTGGTTATAGCTGTAATAATACTGTAAGCAGTCGTTTGCAGAGCGCTTTTGGTCCTTGCAACCTTGTGAAGCAAGGTGTCATTATCCCTATTGTGCAGAGAAGACGGAGGATACTCGAAGGATGACAGACACTTGCCCGAAACCACACTGCAGGTGGATGGTGCAGACTCCCCAGACCTGTGTTCTGTGGGTCCACCATGGCATGACAGCTGTTCTCATCTCTGCCTCCACCCCAGGGTCTCTCGCTCCAGCCGCATCGTCTTCTTTCGGTTTAGAGACTTCCTCCCCACACAGCAAGGCCTTGCACTCACAGTTGCCCCTGCCTGCACCTCTTCACCAGCCCTTTCGTTGGCTCTCAGCCTTTCCTGATCAACCTATCAACCCATCCTCACAGCACCTGTTTATCATCTGTCTTCCCTGCGAGTATGCAAGCTTCGGGAGAATGGCAGCCTTCGCTGTCATAGTCTCACGAGTTTCCCAGTGCTAGAAGAAAGCAGCCTATCTTAATAATAGTTCATTTATTGACTACCAAACATATTTGGGTAACAAAAACATTTTTCCAATAGATTTGATTTTTTTTCCTTTTTTTTTTTTTCCTTCAACACAGGATGCTATATTCATCCACGCTGCTCTGGAGAAGGCAGAATTCTCCATCCGTTTCAACTCATCCTGCTTCTTTTTCTCCTCCGCCGCTGTCCTCCTCTCCTCTTCTGCCCGAGGTTTCAGGTAATTGTAGCGCTTGGCTCCGGAGGCCACGCTGAGGAACAGGGCGGAGCAGCCGCCCCCTACACCCTAGCTTGATGAGCTGGGAGACCTGCACAGGCAGCACCATCTTGTCCGTGACCCAATATATTTGATTTAATAGTCAGTCACATTTTCTTTGGGACTTATTAATTACACAAGAAGAATAACTACATTTTTGAGTGTTTAGGCATGGTGCTAACAACTTTGGATGTACTAGTAGCTAATTTAATACTCAACAACCATTTTATGAGTGAAGAACTAGCACCCCCATTTATTGATATGTGAACTGAGGCTCAGAGGTGTTAAGGGAGTTGGCCAAAGTTGCCAAGGCAGGCAGTGACAGAGCTGGGACTTGAACCCAGAAGGCTGGCTCTTGTTGACCATTACCTATCATACTACCCAGCAGGTTTATTATAGACAAACCAAACAATAAGCGTCAGCTGTAGTCCTACCCCTAATAATACCAACTATTAACATTTTGGTATACACTTCAGATATTTATTTTCGCTCGTATATATGTGTATGTGTATACACACACATATCTATTGGACAAAAAACAGATTGTAATCTGCTTTTCTCTCTCAAAACTACATTGTGAACATGTCTTCCCATGTCAAAGCATTATTTGTAAAGGCTGTATTCTAACGTATGGGCATTACAATATTTACCCAATCTCCAACTATTGGAATTTAGGTTGTTTGGGGCTATTATAACTTTTTCACTATTGTAAAAATGCAAAGCTTAGTTTCTTAAACTTGAGGGGAAAGTGGTTGTGTTTTCTCCTACTGCAAGGCCGGTTGGCAGTGACCTTTCCTTCATCCCTTCTCACAATCCTATTAATGTCCCCAGACAATGTCTGCCCTTTCCATCAGCAGCAATATCTTGATGGGGTGTCACCCAACTGCTTGGCTTTTCCTGCCTTTACTCTGAGGACAAAGACTCAATTAGCACTTTGTCTATTATGTTGTCAGGTTTTTGTCAGAAGGGCGCTCCCCCACCTCTTTACAGCCCCAAAGAGCAGAAGCATTACTACTTAACCCCAGTCTACCTCTTCCCTTGCTGCTGGCCCTTCCAGACACCAGCCTCCCAGTGCCCCCTCCCCACTGCCCCAGTTGCTACAGCTGCCTCATATTAACACTTTGTAATCAGGCATTTGAGCTATATGACGAGTTTACTCGTTTCCCGCAAAAAATGTGTTAACAGGCAGAACAGCCTGTGGGGCTCCAGCTCCCCTTCCCCTGTGGTTACCAACCCAGTATCCATTCCTCGTTCTGGTAACAGCATTTCCATTGCTTCTGGAGCAGCCCCACCCCTTTTCTCAATCCAAGTGGCTCTAAAGGAAATGATTTAACCCCTTCCACCTCCCCCGCCAGCCTTAGGCCAATCACAGCATTTTAGAGAGCCCTCTTGCCACAGCATTTCAGCAATGGGCATATGACCCCATAAACACCAACAAGATTCAATTCTGGGACTATGGTCAGAAGTGTCCAGTTGAATGAATCTACCTGCCGAGGGCAATGTGTAATCATGGCACTGCTGGCAGCCATCTTCCCATTGCAAGGAAAGAGACTGCCTGAGAATGAGATGAAGACCGAGGGGGAAAACAGAGCTGAGAGATAAACTAGTAAAACCAAGTTCCAGTGGCATTGTTTGAGCCCTTGGATTCTGTTTCGCTTCAACTTCCAGTCACACTAGCCAATAAATTCCCTATACTGCCTGAGCCAGGCTGAGTGGGCTTCCCTCATAACTGCAAGACTCTTGATGAATCACTCTGCCACCCCTGCCCCCATGTCTGCCTTTGTGTGGTACTTGCCACCACCCTCTATGTAAATGATTCCCAAATCTCTACCTCCTCTAGCCCTTATTCCCACCCCCATTTCCAAATTTTCAGCTACTAAGAAGTCCCATCAGCACCACTGAAATCATCTTCCAGTTCCCACCCGCTCCAAGTTCTATGGTGCCTCTATCTGCTTGGGGTCCCTGCACCCTTATACATCTGGGGACTCCCAACCTTTTTCTGCATCATAGATCCTATACCTACAAAGTTATCCAATTTCTAGAGGTTTCCTTTGAGAATCTTTTAATTCATTTTATATAGCACAACTTTCATCTTCCCAGATCTCAGCTCTTATTAAGTCATTTCCTCGCTCAGGAACCCCCAGTGTTTTCTCCTTCATCCTCAAAATAAAATTCAAAGTCCTTTAGCCAGGGATTCTATGTTTTCCATGATCTAGCACCAACTTGCCTCTCCAAAGTTATTCATTTTCTTTTCTGTATTAAGGTTCTCCAGAGGAACAGAACCAATAGGAAAGATCTGTATATCTATCTACCTTTCTATCTATTTACCCATATATATATGACTCACACAACTATAGAGGCTGATAATCCCAAGATCTGGTAGGTGAATTGCCAAGTTAGCGACCCATAAGAGCAGATGGTGTCGTTCCAGTCCAAGTCCTAGGGCCTGCGAACCAGAAGAGCCAATGTCTCAGTGGCAGTACAATGGCCATCAGGCTCAAAACCCAGGAAAAACCAATGTTTCAGTTTTAGTCCAAGGCCAGGAAAACATTTCCCTAACTCGAAGGAGTTTGTTCTATTCAGGCCTTCAACTGATTGGATGAGGCCCACCACATTAGGGAGAACAGTCTGCAGTACTCAGTCTACCAGTCCCAATGTTAATCTCATCCTAAAACACCTATGCAGACACCCCAGAATAATGTTTGACCAAATAGCTGGGCACCCCATGGCCCAGTCAAATTGACATAAAATTAACCATCACACAACTTATGCTGCAGCTAGACTGAATTACTTGGTTTGGTGCATGCAGGTACAATTGATTTCTTGCCACTATGTCCCTGCTCATGCTGTTCCCTGTGACTAGAACACCTTTCCTGCTCACCGATCCTAGCTGTCAAGTCCCTCTCTCCTTGCCACCAGGAACTGTCCTTTTTGCCAACACTGTCCTGTGTCCTTTCTCACCTGTTCGTCTGCAGGTTCCATGGTTCCCTTCTCTGTCTGCCAAACCCCTATTCTTCTCTCCTTCAAGTACCAGCCTAGACCTCAGCTCGAAAGCCTTCCCTGACAACCCCAGGCACCAATCATTCCTATTACACTTTGTATTTCAAGCATACCTTATTGGAATCATTTATACCTGTGCTAACACAACCATGAGGCCATGAGCAGGCAGGGATCTTATCTTATTCATTTTTGTATCCTTTGCCCTCATTTCCTGGCACACTGCCAACCCTCAAAAATGTTTGATAAATAATGCATGAATGGATGCAATGCCAACTCTTCCACAAAGCCCACTCGGCTCTCAGCTGCCAAAAGTAGTGATCTCTGCCTCTTGGAAGCTCCCATAGCACTTCTATGGGGACTGCCTGAGGCCATCGCCCTACTCTGTCATGTGTCTCCATGCTGTCTCTGCCCTACTGCAAACTCCCAGGAGCAGGCGCGGTTGCAGATGCATGTCCATGCCCTTCACCAAATTCTTCAGGTGCTTTAAAAATGGTGAGCACTGAAACCGGCTGAATGAGAGAAACCTCCAAAGTGCATTCGCTGACAAACGCCAAAGCACAAATCCATCACCGTCACCCCAGGCCATGCCAAGATTTATGAAAGAAGAGGAGGGTCCACATTGAAGAGGCTCTCTTTTGAGATCTTCAGTCTTAGGATTCATTTGAGAAAATCCTAATTTAAGACTTTCCATGTGATTCATAAGCAATTATAAAGAAAAGCCAGGAAGTGATTATTATAAAAAATCTGGCTACTGGCTGCCTCTAAGGGAGGTTGTCATCTAGGAGGGATGAGGGTGGGCGGTGTTGGCAATGCTCTATTTCATGACCTGAGTGAGGATGACACAGATGTTTGCTTTGTATTTATTCGCTGTGCTTATACATTTATCTTAATGGGCTTCTTCTCATGAGTAATATTTCATAGAAATAAAGATTAAACATAGTTTGATAAAACAAAAATAAAGTCTCACTGTTGTTACTAGAAGGTTGATATGTCAATTCCTATCACTTAAGAATCAAGTCTCCCCTTCCATTCAGATCTACTGGCCGATAGGGCCGGCTGAGTGGCGCAGTGGTTAAGCGCTGGCTTCAGAAGCCAGCGGCCCCGGTTCGGGTCCCACATATGAGGGCCGGTGACACTACCCTCAAGAAAATAAATAAATAAATAAAGTATACAGATCTACTGGCCGGTCTTTCCCCTCCTCTGGCTGATGATGGCCCAGACCTTGTCAGCAGCCCCACTCTGCTGGTAGGACTCCAGATGTGCTCCTGGTTTGGCCTGTCACACCATCAGGGGCTAGAGCAGCTGCAGCTGCTGCCGTCTGCCTGCTCCACTGCTCTGACCCCAGCTCCACCCCTTCTGCAGCCCCTCCTGCTGCTCAGCCTCCCTCCTCCCTTTGTGCCACATCAGTACACTTGTCCAGCGACCTTGACCCTTCTAGGTGTCAGGGAAAGGAGAAGAACTGACAGAACCTGTTTCCTACTTGCCTTTTCTCCAACTGGCCCAGGCTTGCCTCCTTCATCTCTGTTACACATCTCTGGTGGAGATAATCTGGGTCACTGTCACTGAAGAAGGGTGGATGACATGGGATAGGGGAGAGAAAAGTCTAGAAATAACTGAGCAACTCCATCCCCTTCTGGCAGGGTTTAGTAAGAACCCAGAGGCACACAGCACAATGATGAAGTTTTAACTTCCAAACTAACACTCATGTGAACTAATTGGTCATGGGCAGTTGTGACTAATATTCAAGTTAGTGAGGGCTCAGCTAAAATAAAAAATCTTAAAAAAAAAGAGTATCACAATAACTATGCCTAACACTTATTAAATATTTCCTATATTCCAGCTATTGTTCTAAATATTTAATATGTCTTATCTCACTTGAAATTCACAAGAACTCTGGAATATAGAAACAATGATCTCCAATCAAAATGAGCCACGAAGAGGTCATACAGCTGGTAGGTGGAGGAGCTGGGATTCAAACCCAGAGCTGATCAGGGAAGGTTTCCCAAGGGAGCCATGTTTGATCTGAGTCTAGAGGACTTACAGACTGGCCAGGCCAGGGTGGGGCACGCGGTAAGAACAGAAAACTTCCTGGCAGAAAGGTGTGCCTAGGTACACAGGCATAGAAAAGCAGGGTGTTCAGGAGACCGGTGTATATCTCGGACATAACATTGAACACAAGAAGCCAGACACAAAAGGGTATATTCTGTATGATTCCATTTGGTGCAGAAACAGGCATCACTACGCTAGGGCAATAGATATAATAGCTGTTCCTTTCGGAGGGGTAATGACTAGGAAAGGGCATGGGACTTCTGGAGTGCTGGTTGTAGTCTGTATCTTCATCTTGAAGCTGGTTATAGGGGTACACCCACTTTGTAAAATGAAGATGTGTGCACTTGACAGGATGCATGTTTATGAGTGTATATATATATATATATTAATATATATATATTATATATATATATAATTTTAGCTGAGCCATCCCGCCACCTGTTGGCAGCTCAGCAGCATCTCAGCTCAGGCTGGGCATCGAACTGCTGTTGCTCAGAGCTCAATTCGCACTCTTGAGCGAGCTCTTAACCAACTGAGCCACTTGGCCGGCCCACAAATGTATTTTTAAAAAGTAAAGGTCACTACAGCAGTAGTATTGACCTAAAAAACGAAAACACCTGTGATTTTTTTTTTTAGAAGTGTAGAAATGTTTTGTTTGGTTTTTTTTGTTTGTTTGTTTGGTTTTTTGAGGGCAGTGTCACTGGCCCTCATGTGTGGGACCGAACCGGGCCCGCTGGCTTCCCAAGCCAGCGCTTAACCACCGCGCCACTCGGCCAGCCCTGTAGAAATGTTTTGATGATAAGGTTTTAATGCCTGTGAATAAGCTAAGCACCAAGGAGATGGGTGGAAGGAGTGGGGAGAAGGAAACGACAGGATTCTATGTGTAGAAATTAGGGATGAGAAGATGGGGCTGTTTGAGAAGGGGTAAGAAGCAAAGAACAAAATCAAAGGGGCAGCTGAGAATCACTATCTGGATCTTCCCCTAACTAAGCAGATTCAGGTACAACAGCATTTACTGAATGTTCCTGTGCTTCTGAGGCTGTGCTGGGGTGACTCTAGCACGGAATAAGACAGGTGTGGGAGCCGGGTGGCTCAGTTGGTTAGAGTGCGAGCTCTGAGCAACAGGGTTTGATCCTCACACGGGCCAGTGAGCTGCGCCCCCCGCAACTAGAATGAACACAGCACCTTGAGCTGAGCTCCGATGGGCAGCCGAATGGCTCAGTTGTCAGTCGGTTAGAGCACATGCTCTTAACAACAAGATTGCTGGCTCGACTCCTGCATGGGATGGTGGGCTGTGCCCCCCCAACTAGATTGAAACCGGCGACTGGACTAGCTGAGCTGCACCTTCCACAACGAAGATTGAACAATGACTTGACTTGGAGTTGATGAGTCCTGGGAAAAACACACTGTTCCCCAATAAAGTTAAAAAAAATTAGAAAATGTAGATGAGAATAAAGCAAAAGATTAAAAAAAACACACACAAAAAGACAGGTGTGGGAACTGAAGCACACCTCGTACGTGCTGGAGCTATTTCTGCCAGAAACATCCCATTTGTGCTCCGAAGACAAGGCTTCCAATCACTAAGCATTGGCCCCCGCTGCAGAAAGAGTTTGGCCCAAGAGGAAGTGAAGGGGAGGCCCTGGCTGCTTTGGTGGTGTTGGTGGCTTCCTGCCCAGGAGACACACCCAGCTCCAAAAGCACCATTCTGGGTAGTCAAGTTGTTGCTAAGCACCAAGGAGGCCCTTGGGCTTTCAAGCAAAGCCAGCGCAGAGCAGTTAACCTCACCTCGTTGCAAAGTCAAGTGCACAACGGAGAGGGAAGCCAGACGCCCAACTAAAGCCTAAGCAAAGGTTTCCCTTTCTGTTTTGGTTCTATTATGTTTTCACTGCCATCCCAGTCCTTACATAGGAATGAGTAATCTCACTCCCTGCCCCTCCCCAATGTAACACTTAACGGTCTCTCATGAACTAGTTATTTGTGTTCACTAGAAGGAAACACCTGAAAATGGGGAGCAACTGTGTGTCTCCTACAAAAATCAAATTGTTCCTTGAGGATCAGCCACATGCAGGCCGTGTTGGAGATCAGGAATGTAAGAGATTGTGTTCATGGAGCTCACAATCTGCCTGGGGACACATTCGACAATGTATTATAGTGTGATGCTTAGAATAGAGCACAGTACATTTGGTCCACAAGATACCAGGGGTGCCAAAAAAATGGGAAACAATGTATACAAGTGGACACTTTGGTCTACGTTGCTCAAGCAGTAGTTCACCGTCATCAGAAGTGTCTGGACGTTGATGGGAGCCACTTTGAGCACCTCTTGTAATTGCAGAAGTCCAACGTAACTTGTATTCATCTTTTGTTATTGATATATATTGAGTATTACAATTTTAATACAGTTTTTTCCGTTCTAAAAATGTGTAGACATTTTTTTGGCACCCTCTGTATATTTGCTGAATGAACAGGGACTGAGAGGGAACTAAAGCTGAGGTGCTATGAGCACTCCCAGGAGAGCTCAGTTGCCGGTCCAGGAAGACATCAAAGAAGGCTTCATGAAGGTGGTGACCCTGCTTATAGGCGTCGTAAAGAATCAATAGGAGGGGCCGGCCGAGTGGTGCGGTGGTTAAGCGCTGGCTTGGGAAGCCAGCAGCCTCGGTTCGGTCCCACATATGAGGGCCAGTGACACTGCCTTCAAAAAAAAAAAAAAAAAAGAATGAATAGGAGTAGGCTGGCAGAGATTGGGGGAGGGGCATTCCAGGCCAAGGAAAAATGTCCAATAAATGCATGAAAGTGGGTGGAAAATGTTTAGCAAAATAGTCAAGTCATTGTCAAGTGCATCATACGAGTACTGAGCTGCCTGTGGAAATGAACCTCACATGATGCTCCCGGGAAGGCCAGCTACGCTTGAATTCTCCAGCCACTGTCACCATCATGGGGGACTCCTCAGGGTCCCCACCCCTCCTGGAGTTGGCCCCCTCTCCAGCAGCCAGGGCCTGGCACCCTCTCACTGCTCGGGGAGTAGCTGCCCAACAGATGACATATTTTTCCATGGCACCAGCCAGTTGCCAGCAATCTCATATTACCTTGTGGTCCCAACACTGATTTCCACCAGCAGCCATCTGGCAGGAACATTTTCCAGTAACTAGAGGAAATTATTCTTCTGCAGAAGTTGGGAGTCAATATAAACACAAAGGGAAAATTAGACATGAGGCATTTTAGAAGTAATTCCCTCCGGTTCCTCCACAGCGTCCTCCTTCCCTCTCACTCAGAACTAAAAGTTGCCGGGTTCTTTAGAATTGGGATCTCTATTGACTCAAGAAATGACGATGACAGACACTGGTGGTAACAGGGTAGTGCTGACCAAGTAGAGAAAGCACAGGAATAATCTCAGGGAGTGGCAACAGACAGGGGATGACTGTACTGCTCCCAAATCCCCACAAAGTCCTTGAAACAATGAAACAATGGCGTTGGTTTACTCTCTGATATCCAGGCAGCGTGACCTTGCAGCAAGGGCATGGGGCGAGAGCCAGATGAAATGGAGATGAACTCCAGCTTCTCCTCTTACTGGGTTTGTTTGGGGCAAGGAATCTCATTTGTAAATTCACTTCCATGAGAAAGAGCTGGTACCGCAGGATTTCTGGAACTGTGCTGGGCAATTGTGAATTACAGCAGTCCTGGTTTTAGAAAGTGAGACTTGATGTTGGGAGCCGACAGCCTCCCAGTGTCTAACAAGGTCACATTGCCACGCTCAGCACTGGATGTTTGGGGTGCTACCTTATGGTTGGTCATGTAATATCTCCTGCTTCTATGAACCCTATAGGAGACAATACACTCACTGCATTTGTGACAAGTTCCTGTGGTACCCAGATGATAACTGGCTGTGTAAGTCAACGATGGGGCAAGATGTCCTAAAAATATTGGGGACTCAAGCCCCTTGGAAAAAGAAACTCCCTAAGACAGGTTACCGCCCGAGGGGACCCCTGAACTGAGATATTGGGGACTCAAGCCCCTTGAAAACTGAGGCACAGACCTCTGGCAATTTAGGCCAAAAAGCCTGGCTGTGAGAAACTGACAGCCTGCCTGTGAGAAACTGATGATAACATCGGTCCTTGAGCTCACTTGCCTAAGGGACCTGCTGTGAAAAGTCTCTGAAGACAAAAAGTCTTCAGGCCATGAGAGTTCCAGGCAGCTTGCTGACCATGGGGTATGTTAATTAACAGCTTTATTTGAATTCTTTGCCTAGTGCATTGTTGTAGCAACAGATACTGAAGCTTTGACTGAGAAACAGATGCTACCCTCTATTGTAAATATGTAGCCCTCCGAAGGATAAAAGATGTTTAAGACTCCCTTTAGCTAGTAAGTATTGTAATCACATAAGAACAGACTAGATAATCTTTACCCTAAACTCAGCCACTGCTAGTCTTTTAGTTAATAGCTCAAGTATACGGCCTGTGAGTCTCACTGCTGGAATTTGGGATAATGACTAGTCATGGTAACCACTCTTTATGCAATATGTAGAGATAGATGAATCCTTAACATAGAATAGGCAGTGTACCCTGGAGAGAACAATTACAAGGAAGTAAAGACTGCAAAAGTCCTAAGAGATGGAACTTGTGATTGAGGTAATGGTCAAAAATCCCTATAAAAGGGACATGCTGTGGCAATAAAGTGTGACACTTCCTCTCTGAAACTCCCCCGGTGTCTCCACTCTCTCCCTTCTTCCTTCTTTTCTTCCCTCGCCGACGCTGTCTCCACCGGAGGGAATCCCTGGACTCGCGGAGGCTGGTCCCCCGCACCTTGAGTCCTGGCTCTGTCACTTACTTCTCTAAACCTCTCTTACGCTTTGGAGGTTTGACTCCATACTTCAGTACTCTACCATGCATTTTTTACTGAACGGTGTTAGGCTAGGTATTAGCCACACAAGGAACTACTGCTAAAAAAAAAAGTTTTAAAGTAAAAAAAAAAAGTTTACAGGGCCGGCCAAGTGGCGCATTGGTTAAGAGCTGGCTTGGGATGCCAGTGGCCCCAGTTCGGATCCCACATATGAGGGCCAGTGACACTGCCCTCTACAGCTAACAACAGCTCCACCTGGAGCTGGGCTGTGCGAGCCCCGGCAACGGTGTAGGCTGCAGCCCCTGCTGCAGTGGGCTGCCATGGGCTACAGTGAGTGGCCCGCAGCCAGCGTGAGCGGCTGGCAGCCAGCGTGAGCTGCCAATAGCCGCAGTGAGTGACCATCCAGAGGCCGGTGACCGATCTGCCTCATCCGGGAAGAGCACAATGACGATACCAACATGGGCCAGTGAAGCAATGTCCTCCACAACTAGACTGAAGAACAAAAAGACAGCAACTTGTTTGTTCCCCTCCCCCAATTCCCCAATAAAATATTAAAAAAAAAAAAAGTTTACAGCAAAAGACCTCTAAGGCTTATTGGGCAAGAAAAAAATATATACACTAAACATGCATAATATATAGTTTGTGTAAATAAGAATGGGATGTGCGCACATACATGGGTGTATGTATCTACTTAAATCGATATAATTCAAGTTTTTCTGGGAGATATATAAGAAACTGTTCATGGGAAGAGAGCCTTTAAATTTCCTTTTTTCATACCCTTCTTTTCAGACTTTTGTTGGCCTTTTCTGTCCACATGCAAATACATATTTTACTTTAAAAATTGTCAGTGGGAGTTGCCTAGGAAGTGAGTTTATGCACCATTTTTGCTTTTTTCATACTTTTTCTGTATCAAATGAACCTAAGAAATGTTATTTTAAATTGTAAGATAGGGTCGGCCGAGTAGCGTGGTGGTTAAGCACTGGTTTGGGATGCCAGAGGCCCTGGTTCGGTCCCACATGAGGGCCAGTGACATTGCCCTCAAAAAAAAAAAAAAATTGATTAAAAAAAAAAAGATAACGATTAAAATAGCAAAGGAAGAAACGTTTTGCACAGATTCTCAAGAGACACTTGTTAAACTAACGTTTCCAAACATGATGGGAAAAGCCCAAGACCAGGGGGACAGAAACCCCAGGCTCGGGTTCTGGCTCCACAACTGTTGGTCATGCTGCTTATCTGAGGGTTGTCTGTGGCACATTTGTGATAGATTCGACTAGATCAGTGGTTCTCAACCAGGGGGCAGATTTGCCCAGAGGGCAATCAATGTCTGGAGCCATTTTTGGTTGACACACCTAGGGTGGTGCTACTGGCATCCAGTCCGTAGTGGCTAGGGGTGCTGCTAATGTTCCTGGAATGCATAGGACAACCCCCCACAAAAAATTCTCTGGCCCCGAAGTGCCATGGTTGAAAAAAATCTGCACTGAATTCACTCCTCAGCTGTCTTGCGATGAAGTCCCTAAGGTGGAGACTTTTTGGTCTTTTATTTGCATGCAAAATTCTAGATCATTGCAGCAGCTAAGAAACTGGTGCAGGCAGAGAAATCCCTGCCCACCAGGAGTTCCTGATCCCTGCAGACCAAAGGAAATACCTTCAGAGTGTTCTGGAGATACCAGGGCCCTATCAGGGTTACGAATTCATTTGCCAACATTAAATGTACTCCTACAGTTAAGAATAGAAAAGCTTAGCCTGTCAATAAGCACAGTTCACTTGTCTGTATGTTCACTATTCCCCACACATTATATAGGCCTTTGCATGCTTTGCCCAAGATGAGCCTTCTGTCCAGTGATCTCTGCTCCTCAAGTTCAATTAACATGTCACTTCCCTAACATGGCTATTTCCTCTTCTTTGCTGTTAACATACTTAAAAAAAAAAAAAAAAGGAAATGTATCTTCTGCTATTTCAAAACCAGATGCCAAAAGACCAGTTTTACTTTAACATTTCTAACAATATATTTTGGTGGCTTTTTCCTCTCTCCCCAGAAGCTATACATTTCCTTAAAACTAGGTTTTATATTTGTATTCTAGCATCTAGAACAGTCCCAAATGCACAGGAAGTACTAAACAAACACCAGCAGCATGGAGCTAGTCAGCCCCTAACCCAAAAGATTAGTTGCAAATTGGCACCAAGTTTGTTACGGTAGCAGATGTACAAATCCAAAAGCCACGCCACAGAAGCAGAGAGGTTCCTGGGACTGGACCATGCTGGGGAACCAGCTGCTGTTTAATCTCTGTCACAACCACAGCTACTGCTCTGTCTCAACTGTCACCCTAAGTACAGGTCTCCATCCACAGGAAGCCAGGATCCCTTGTTACAGGAAGAGAACAGAACTGTCAGACAGCTCTAGAGTTAGTTCTCTGGAAAGAACACACGCTGTAGAACAAAGGTGGTGGAAACGGAGAAAAAGCAAATCATACAGCTGTGTGAGTTACTCACCTCTTATGAATCCGTTTTGTCCAATTTAAATTCGGACTTTGAAAACAAATTCGGACTTTTGAAAACAAAAGCCAGGCCTATTCCTATTTCCCAGCTTGGCCAATGCCAGTCATAGCTCACATCCACCCCTGATCACTCTCTCACCTTTCTCAAATACTGACGACGAAGAGCTTGGTAAATTATCACAGGATGTTTTTATTAAGTACCAAACTTTAATGTTTCAAAGACATCCCAAATGTGTTACTGGTAGGTTACAGACGCTCCCACTTATGCCACCACAGAAAGAATCAAGAATTCTGAAAGTTAAAGCAATTATCTCTTTGGATACATAAAAACAATATATTAAAGCATGTCCAAAGTGCAAAAAAGGAGGCATTCAGCAGAGCAAAAACAAGTAGCGGGCTGATTGTCCTAACGGGAGGGCAGAGAAACTCCTGGAGTTCACAGTCCCAGGAAACAGAGCTGCCTCAGGCAAAAAGAGGTCCAGACATGGGTTTTGACGGATTCTTATTACAAGCAGTCAAAGGCAAGCTCAAAGAAAACCCAGGCTCAGATTTCCCATGATTGCAGTTGGATCTGGCAACAATGAGAACCTTTGGTTGCATCTCACACGTAGGTTGAGCAAGCCAACAGTGACTCTCAGCCAGTGATTCTGACCCCTGGCTGACATCTCTGAGCCCGAGCTCGGAGCTCCTCGGGCAGGACAGCCTGGAATTGCTCCTGCACCAGCATTTCCACGATCTGCTCCTTTGTGTGAATATCTGGTCTCAGCCACTGCCTAGCAAGCTCCTGGAGATGTCTGAGGACATCCCTGGGCCCAGCAGCATCCTCAAAGCGGAACTTTCGGAACCTCTGCCTGAAAGCTGCAGGGTTGGGAGGATTCCTTTGGGGCATGGCCTCAGCATCTTCAACACCATCTTCATCCAGGCTCTCTGGTGGGTGCCTAGAAGGCTCTTGTAGAACCTGGACCTGTGGAGCCACTATCAGGACA
The DNA here is from genome assembly GCA_033961575.1 of Aselliscus stoliczkanus. Classification (NCBI taxonomy): domain Eukaryota; kingdom Metazoa; phylum Chordata; class Mammalia; order Chiroptera; family Hipposideridae; genus Aselliscus; species Aselliscus stoliczkanus. The sequence goes on from CM066730.1 coordinate 167,880,922, forward strand.
TCTTCTGGCTTCTCGGCCATCATGTTATTTGGTGGTAACATTATTTGATCATTCTGGGCTACTCTGTTTCTTTGTGTCTCTGGGTATCCTTTAGTTTCCATTCTGGAACTCTGGAAGGGTGATACAGACTCCTAGGCACAAAGAGAAAAGTCAGGGTCAGCAAAAACAAACCACAGACTGTTAAAACCACCCTGATCTCCTGGATCTGGTCCAGACCCAGGTTCCATCAGCTTTCTGTTAACAGAGTTTCTTAATAAAGCTACTAAAAATTCTATTTTTTTTAAAAAAAGGCTTTATTGGGGAATTGGGGGAGGGGAACAGCGTTGGGGAATAGGGGAAGGGGAACAGACAAGTTGCTGTCCTTTGTTCTTCAGTCTAGTTGTAGCAGACGTTGCTTCACTGGCCCATGTTGGCATTATTATTGTGCTCTTCCCGGGTGAGGCAGTTGCTCACCGGCCATTGGAGAGGCTGCTTATGGAGGCTCACGCCCCCTGTAGGCCAGTCCCACTGCAGCCTATGCCGTTGCCAGCAATTCGCAGCAGCCCAGCTCCAGGTGGAGCTGTTGTTCACCATCTTAGCTGTAGAGGGCGCAGCATCACTGGCCCTCATATGTGGGATCCGAACTGGGGCCCTGCTGCTCAGAACTAGTGTCCCAAGCCAACTCCTAAACCAACGCACCACTCAGCCCTAAAAATTCCATTTTTGTTTCCTCGCTGGATTGACACAACTGAGAAAATGTGTCAATGGCTTACCAAGATGAAAAATGTAGATTCTCAAAGCAGAAAGAATGAACACTGGCCTTGTTGGCGGAAGAATCTTTCATCCATTTCCCCACTACAAAGTATTTCACAGTATGCTAAAACATAATACTATATATGCACATGATTTATAGGAGGGAAAATCTTTAAAAGCAGGAGTATTGGCTTCCTCCAACCACTTTTGTACAGCATTTGCAATGTCCAAAAGCAATTTACGAAGAGGTGCTAAGACAGGAGCAGTCTGTTCATTTACATCTCCTCTGCTCTTTTCCACCTTCCCCCATCTCTTTTAGGATGATGAAAGAATAGCAAATGTTAAGTAATGGGCCGGCCGAGTGGCGCAGTGGTTAAGAGCTGGCTTGGAACGTCAGCAGCCCCAGTTCGGATCCCACATATGAGGGCCAGTGACACTGCCCTCTAAAAAAAAAATGTTAAGTACTGTAGGAGCTAACATCAGGGTAGAGCCTATGGCTCAAACAAAAGGAGAAAGAAAAATAAAAAGTCTCTATGCTAAAATCAAGATCCTAAGCTCCACCAATCAGTGTATGGGGAACTGAATGTGTCAGAATCTCTTTGGATGCTTGCTAGCTCCAGAATTAGCAGACAAAAGGTAGTGGGAGGAAAGAGGTGGGAAAATCAAATACCCGTAAAATATTTGTTTTGCTTCATTTGGGTTAGGACCCCAATCCAAAAGAGGGGTTTATTTACAGGAAAACCACATCCTATGTTCATTTATTTTAAAAAAGGAGGGCGGGGGTAGGCTCAAATGACACTAATGACTAAATTAATTTTCATATCAGAGTATGTCCAATCAAAGAGAATAATCCGGGCCGGCCGAGTGGCGCATTGGTTAAGCGCTGGTTTTGGGATGCCAGCGGCCCTGGTTCGGGTCCCACATGAGGGCCAGTGACACTGCCCTCTACAGCTAACAACAGCTCCACCTGGAGCTGGGGTATGCGAGCCCCGGTGATGGTGTAGGCTGCAGCCCCTGCTGCGGTGGGCTGCCATAGGCTACAGTAAGTGGCCCGCAGCCAGCGTGAGCGGCTGGCAGCCAAGCGTGAGCTGCCAATAGCCGCGATGAGCGACATCCAGAGGCCAGCGACCGATCTGCCTCATCCGGGAAGAGCGCAATGACGATACCAACAGTGAAGCAACATCCTCCGCAACTAAACTGAAGAACAAGAAGACAGCAACTTATCTGTTCCCCTTCCCCGATTCCCCAACGCTGTTCCCCTCCACCAATTCCCCAATAAAATCTTTAAAAAAAAAAAAAAAAAAAGAGAATAATCCCTATGATGAAGTCAGTTTTCAGAGATCTCTTTTTCATTAACATGAACTAATTCCTCCTTAGTCTACACAGCAGAAATGTTAACATTTAAAATCACTCCCACCTTAGAGACTCTCAAATCTCTTTCCTGGGTGACAACTGACAGAGGCTTCTCAGCTCCTAGTCACCTCTTCTCTAAAGCTTCCCTGACCCATTTACTAGGAGAAATGAATTGACTCTAGACCACGTTGCTTGAATATTCTTGGGAGTGCAGCAGTTCTCATATTACCTGGGTTTTTGCTCAATTAAAAGGGCGTGTTCATCCCCAAAAGTAAGTTACTAAACTAGCGTGATGAGGACAAAAGCAAAATATCACCATAGCTCAGGGGTAGCTTTGAATTAAAAGGAAGTATTTAGTCAAAGAGAGGTTGGATGAAACATTGTGGGAAAGCAAAATTTGGGAACCAAAGTGACCATCCACAGGGAAACGATTAAATAAAGTAATGTCAGTCATTTAATGGGATACTGTGCAGCCTTAAGAATGAAGGAGGCCTGCGTGTTGATATGTTATGTCCGTAACTCATTACCCCATGACCAAGGTGCATATCAATATGTATAGTATTGAGGATGGGTCGTTTAAATTGTTTAAATGCATGTTCCTAGGGTTTCAACCATTGAAATCAACTTTTATACTGTTTCCTTAAAACTTATAATAAATTCGCTATTTTTGTGAACTAAAATTTTCAGGAAATACTCACCAAAGACCCTAGTAGTGCTTGAGAGTGTGATACCTCTGGAAACATTCCCCCTTGTGGAGTGGCCCTAAGCAGAACTTGCAGATGTACCGAGTTTCACTTCTTCTTTTGTGGGCAGCACAAACATGGCACCTCCTAGCAGGACATTTTCTTTTACCCCGTTCACTTCCAACAATTTTCTCTAGCACGTCTGTGCATATCACCCGAAAGTCTCCCAGGGGGGGTCCGCATGAGGCACCCAAGGGGTTTGGGTTGATGTCCATGGACGTGCTGCAGCTGTGTCTGAGTCTGTCTCCACCTTATCTGTAGCCCAGTTTTTTGCCACTTGTAGCAAAAATTCTTCGTATCTCATTTTTGATGTAAGGTTTAGTTTTTGATAGATTCAAAAAGAATTGAAAAGTGCACAATTTATAAGCCAAAATGCAATTTTCTTAGGCTACTTCACTGTTTTTCTCAAGAGAGAATAATAAGACAAGTACTGATCTGCCCTATCAACACCCTTCATGAACACATTATACTGAAAAATACAAATACGTTTTTTTCTTTACTTCTTCATTTCTCTGTGGAACATCAACCATTGTTGAATCACGAATTATGGAAATCATGTTGACAACATGAGTATCCCTCCAGGATTGAAGAATTTCACCCTTTCTCCTGAATGTGGTTTCACCACGTTTCAGAGACTGTGATTCGTTTTTCATTTCTGGAGGAAGACTCCTGTTCACTGATTGTTTCACATACTCTAACCTGTCTAGAAAGGAGATTTTTCAGCAACTGTTACATGATTGTAATAGTTGCCTTGGTAGACATGGTAATTTTGATCAAGATAAGGTTCCAAAAGTGTGAAAATAGTTTCCTGTATTTTTTTTCCTTCACCAGCATAAATTTCTAAATTCCAAATATAACCTGAGGTGCTTTCAGTGACCATATGAACAGGAACAAGTAAGCCGTACTTTATAAGTTTCCCCGGGTTATATGTTCATATAAGAAGTCTACCCCTCCAAGGAATCATTGCTTCATCTAAGGAAAGTTGTTGATTTGGCTTATAAATAGCCTGAAATCTTTCAAGAAAAAAATCCAATAATGGTTGAATTTTGAAAAGCCTGTTTGTTGATTGTTGCAGAAGTTCATTGTTGAAATGTAAACACCACCAAATTTGTTCAAATCTATTATGGCTCATAACTTTCCTGATAATAGGAGTATCTAAAAATGGATCTGTAGAAAAATAATCCCTTAGTTTACCTTTCCTGACTTGCCTCATTAGAATTATGGAAAAAATTTTTCCATTTCTGCTACAGTGACATCTGACCATTTCAACCCCTTAGAACCAGTAGCATACTTTTCCTGATTTTGTAAGTAATATAGATTCGTTTCCTCACACAACATAACAAAGAATCTGTCTCCAAGAAAGAGTCCTCTTACTTGTGATACTTTCGTCGGGTCAGAGGGAATTTGTTTCACCCCTGGGTTCCCGGTAAATGGCCCTAAATTTTGATGTTTTATCTGTTTTTACCCATGTGGAATCCGCCGAATCTAGTGTGTGATTGTCATTGTCACTTTCGTTTGCGCTTTGTTCACTGCCATTGTAACTCGGTAAAGGCTGCACAATTTTGTTTTGCCTATTTCCAATAATAGAAGAGTCACTGCCATTTTCACTGTCACTATCAGCGCTATCAGGAACATTAAGATAATGTGTCCACCAACAATTCTGCTGAAATTTCATCTTCTGTAAGATATTTTTTCCCATCAGAACTACGTCTTCCCATCATGAATGTAAAGTGATTGAAATCTGAATGCGGACTAAATGCAGAGCAGAGCAACAGAGGAAAAAAGCAACAGAGCTATTTGTTCTCTACATTTATCACAGATCATTAACTTGGAGTGAGGTCACGTTTCTATAAACGTTTGTCAGCAGGACCGTTCGGAGAAAGGCTCCATGTATTGCGTAGTTAAGTGTACAGTGCGTGGAAACCAAGCGCGTGTTAAAAACGCAGATTTGCGTCATCCGTCTTGCACAGCTGTAATGCACAGACGCAAATCTGCGTCACCGGTCCACAATATGACCCCATCTGAGGAAATTAAAAAATACATATACATAAGCTTTTAATCCCTGCTCTATCCATAAGCAATACCTGGAAGATGACCCAGGAATTTAGTTGTATTTACTTCCGAGGGGCAGGACTCAGAAGAGGGGAAACATTTTTCATTTCAGTATCTTGCGGTATGGCTTTCTTTTTAACCCCAACTACGGTTACTGTCGTAACAACTCAAGAGAGAGAAAACTTTTCCGGCTTTCCCCTCCTGCCCCAAACCTGAGTGAAAAACCCCTACCCCCTTAGGAAAACACCTTTTTAGGCATTCTAGTCTCCAGCATCAAGAACTTTACAACCCAAGCTTCTAGGAATAGTTTGACTTGTCAATAGGCTGGTTCTCCAGGTTGGCTCGGAAAGGTGGGCCCGGCTTATAAATCCCATGTTTTAGACGGCGGCCTGGCAGACACAGGGCTCGCCCTCCCCAGTTACTGACTCCAGTTTACTGAGCCCTTCCTTCCTGGCTCTGTGCAGAGCATGTTACATCCTCTTACACGTGCTCCTCAGGCTCCACTCTCCAAGCGACTCTCGACCGCCCCAGGCGTCTCTATTCACAATAGCAACAGCCACTACTCTCGAATTGTACAGGCCCCCAGTCCGCAGCTTTCCCTCCTCCAATCCTCCCGCGAACCCGGCAGGACAACTCCTGTCGTTCCCATTCGCAGAGAAGAAACCTGCGGCTTGGAGGGAGGGGACCGGCCCAAGGTCCCAGGGCTCGGAGGCGGCGGGACCCCTCCGTGGGCGTCGCGGCGGGGAGCTCAGCCCGGCTCCTCCCACCACTATGGGCGCGGCTCCGAGGGCCCGGGTCGAACCGGAAAAAGCGCGTCTGGGGACCCAGACCCGGAACCGTCCCCTCCTGCGCTGAAGCGAGACCCGAGGCGACGCCAGGCCAAGCAGCCCGCAGACCCAGGGCAGGGCCTCCCCGCTCCTAGGGGCCGGCCGACGCGAGGGGTCCCCGCTCCCCACAGGCCGTGCGCGGGGGAAGGGAGCAGAGGGCCGGCAACGGCAGGGGTGTTCACCTGCGCAGGTGTCACCGCGAAAGGCCGGGGAGGCAGGAGCAGCTCACGACGAACCCCGAAGCCCCACGACCGACTCCAGGAAAAGCCAGCCACTTCGGCGCAGTTTTGTAGCCCACCGCCGGAACCGGAAGTCACTCCCCGCCCGGAAGTTGGAAGCGGAGGGAGACTCGGATCAAGGGGGCCGGGTCGCTCTAGGCCTTGGCGGTACTGCGTAGCTTTATGGTTTTAACCCGTGGTGGTCTTGTGGCTTCCTCCGTTTGCAATCGTTCCTTCCGGGCGGAGCCTGGGGTACAAGCCTAGGCGGCTTTTCCGCCTAGGGGACGTTCTTTGTTTTTCTGAGCAGTAGTTTCCCCAACTGCAAAGTGGAAAGAGGATGAAGCGGGAATTGAGACATCTAGGCGCCCGCCCTCAGCTGAATCAGCGCCTCACCCAGAAGTTCCAGTCTTGAGTCTTTGCACCACCTGGAAGACAGAAACTAAAAGGGGACTAGGTGGCTGCTGCTTGGAGACAGTGGTCCTGTGTGGCGCCCCGTGGGGTCACTCCACATGAGGCAGTGGGCACCGTCTGCTTCAGTGTCCCCAGACAGAAGTGGGCATATGCCGTGGGGGTTTGACAGTCTGTCCAGGGAGAGACCCCCATGCAGATAAGAGGCTCAATCTTAGCCTTTGTACCCCTTCCCCAAGACTCCAGTTGCTGATGGTTAAGAACTGAAGTTTTAAAGTCATACTGAGCTGGTGTGAGTCTGGGTTTAGTCTGGATTTGAGTCTGGGCACACAGGGTATATAGCACAGCCTGTAAGAGGAAATACAGAGATGCTAACCAAGGCAGCCCTTCCACCTCGCTCTTAACCCTGAAGGAGAGGGGACTTGGCTGTTAGAGGTACTCAGCTGGCTCATCCCACTCTCCTTTTACTGGCCTATCCAACTTGGACAAAGAGAATTCAGAGGGGCACCCCCAACGCCCCCTGCTGGGTTATCACCCCCCCCAAAAGCCATGTTCCTGGGGAAGGGAAGATGGTGTTTTTTGTATACACTGCCACTGCTGGTCAGTAAACGAGATGGCCAAGTACTCCAGCTAGTGATTGGAGAGCCAAAGCTGTTTGCTATGGCCCCACTCCGACCTCCCCTAGTGACTGTGCACCCTTTTCCCACTCACTCCCACAATGCAGTTTCCACCTTTCACCTCTTCTCAGCCTTCATTCCCCTATCTGTAAAAAGAGAGGGTTGGACTAAATTAAGGACTTCCAAATGTAATCCTGTCACCATGTCTCCAGCACCTAAAACTGAGCATAGCTGGGGCAAACATTTGTTGAATGACTAAATGAGTGAATGAATGAATGAACAGAGAAGGCTTGAATTTTATGATAAAGCCAACCTGAAAAAGATCACCAGGGATACCGGTGTAGTTTAACAAAGTTAGATTTGTTAACTTGATGCAACAAGCACCCAGAGAAACCATGGGGTGTCTCAGGGGTATCATAGGATTTGGGAGAAGAGTAGAATGTAGGTGAAATTGAAATGAAGCAGCATTGATAGTCTCAAAGCAAACCTGGTTGTGTGGAAAGGGGTTAACATCTGGCCGGGACTGGAAGTGGACTCATAGGTTTGTTTCCCTGGACACCATAAAGTTAAGATAAATATAGACTGTCGTGTCTAAACACCCTTTATCTGAGCTGGTAGGCTCAGGCTGCTTCTCTGTATCAAAGCTGTCTCCAACCCACTAGATAAGAGGAGGATGTTCCATTCTCACTGACATGATTTCAAACAGTGAAGTTCTCAGCACTGTGTCTTTGGTGTGAATTGACAAAAGAAGGTTTGACAGATTCACATTTGACAGAAATCGCTTGATGCCTCAATCACCCGGGTGTGAAGGCCATCGAGAGTCTCAATCTTCCAATCCAATGTGACTCCAGCTCCTGAGACCCCACATCACTCGGCCTCCATTGGAATGCTGAATCAAGCCTCCAACCCTGCTTAGGTGGACCTGTCAGCTTTCCAGCCAGACTGTGGGCTCAGTGAGAGCTTGCCCCAAGTTTGGGTCACTTTCCTCTGCCCATGCCTGGCATAGGATACCAGTAGGTATTCAGTTCATGTCTTTTGAATCTAACTGTTGATAGCTTTTCTAAATGCCAAGAAAAAGATGTGGAAGGAAGCGTATCAAAATGACAGTAGTGGCTGTATAAGAGAGGTGGGAATGTGAGTGATTTTTAAAAATCTTTCCCAGCAGCAGCCAGTTAGCTCAGTTGGTTAGAGCGCAGTGCTCATAACACCAGGGTTGCGAGTTCGATCCCCACATGGGCCACTGAGCTGCACCTTCCTCTACTAGATTGAAACATCTACTTGACTTGGAGCTGTTTAAAAAAAAAAAAAAAGTTTAAATAAATAAATAAATAAAATGTGGCCAACTTTAACATTCTGAAAAAGGCAAAAAAAATGGAATTGTTGATTCTTTTAAGATTAAAAATATGAATTATTGACACTTCAATAATTTAAAAATGAGAACTAAATTGTTGACATCGTATGATTAAGAAGAGCATTGCGGGCGGGCCGAGTGGCGCATTGGTTAAGAGCTGGCTTGGGATGCCAGTGGCCCCGGTTTGGATCCCACATATGAGGGTCAGTGACACTGCCCTCTACAGCTAACAACAGCTCCACCTGGAGCTGGGCTGTGTGAGCCCCAGCAACAGTGTAGGCTGCAGCCCCTACTTCAGTGGGCTGCCATAGGCTACAGTGAGTGGCCAGCAGCCAGTGTGAGCAGCTGGCAACCAGCGTGAGCTGCCGATAGCCGTGGTGAGCGACCATCCAGAGGCTGGCGACCTATCTGCCTCATCCGGGAAGAGCGCAATGACGATACCAACATGGGCCAGTGAAGCAACATCCTCCGCAACTAGACTGAAGAACAAAAAGACTGCAACTTGTCTGTTCCCCTCCCCCAATTCCCCAATAAAAAATCTTAAAAAAAAAAAAAAAAGAGCATTGCAACACTGATCCCTTCTCACTTTTAAAGACTACTTTATTTTTATTTATTTTTTGGCTGAGTCATCCTGCCACATGTTGGCAGCTCAGCTCGGGCAGGGCATCGAACTGCTGTTGCTCAGAGCTCAGCTTGCTCTCTTGAGCGAGCTCTTAACCAACTGAGCCACTCCTCTGGCCCCCCTTCTCACTTTTAAAAGGGCATTGAAGTACTGATATTGTGCTTTTTCAAAAATTGCATTGATCTTCATGATTTGGAAAACAAAACCAAAAAATTGTTGGCATTAACACTCTAATCATTACTCAAAAATTAAACTGTTGACTATATGGTTTTTAAAGGATTTGAATTGTTGAGACTTGGAGATTAAACGAAAGGAAATCGAATTATTGATAAAATTGTTGGCACTTTTAGCCTCAGTGTCTGCTGCCCCTGAGTATGAGAAGAGTCTCATAGCAGTTCTCAGCCTCCCCCTGAGGCTGGGCGGAGGATCTCTGAGGGTCCACTGCCCAGCTACAGGGTGGAATTTTACACACCTGACTGCCCTTTATCCTAAAACTATTTTGGAAAATTGCCCAAGGGCCCTTCCCTGATCCATTAGGAAGAAGTAGATACTCAGCTTTTGCAACCCTGCTGTACCTCGGGAACACCTGACAGTTATGTATGTCACATGGCATTGTGTGTCTCAGCATAGATGATGAATATATGCTGGTTCCAGAATTTCTCCCATCCTCCTCACCCTCCCATAATGCAGAGGTCTCTGCTCTGCTTGACGCACTTCCTTCCTTGCCTTCACTCAGGCCTTGCCATACCAGTTCTTGGACTTTTGTAGGAGCAGAAGTGGGGTAAGAATAGGAGGAAAGTTCTGTGGGGAAGACTTGACATTCCAAGAGTGGTTTTAGGAGAAAATTGTGGGGCAGCTGTAATGTGTGGAGACAGTGGATGGGAAAAAGGGGGAAAAAGGAAATTTTAAGAAGTATTGTTGATAAAATCACTTTGGAGGGCAATTTGGCAATCGGTAAAGTTAAAAATGAGTACACCCTTCCACTCAGCAATTCTGTTTCTTGAAATATACCCTAGAGAAACTCTCACACACGTGCACCTGGAGATATGTCCAAGGACGCTCATTGAAGCACAATTTGTAATCACACACACACAAAAAAAATTGGTGTAAATGTCCATCAGGAGGGGGAAAAGGATAAATAACTAGTACTGTTGTGCAATGGGATGCTCTACAATGAACCATAGGTATATAAATCAACCTGGAGAGACTCCAAAAATATAACATTGGGTGAAAAAAGCAAGTTGCAAAATCATCCATACAGCATAAAGCCATGCATGTATTTTTAAAAACCAAAACAGTGCAATATATTATTTATGGATATGTATATGTGTGATAAAAATATAACATATATGTATAACACATGGAGTAGAAGGATAAACACCAAAGTCACTTTATCAGTCAGGACAGGTTAGGGCCATGCCTCCATAACAAACACCCATTCCCAAATCGCAGTGGCTTATAACAAGAGTTTATTTCTTGTTTGTTCTATGTGTCCCTCAGGGGTTGGCAGAGGCTCTGTTCCATGTCTCCTTACCCTGGGCCCAGGCTAACCTGTAGCCACCAGTTGCCAGGGAAAAGGGAAAGACAGCTTGGCAAATCGTCCTGTCTTTCAAATCTTCACCATAGCTAGAGCAAACCATAGCCATACCCAACTTAAAGGGGGTAGGCAAGAGTTATCCTATAATGTGCCCCAAAGGAAAAGCAGTAATAGGGTTGACAACCCCATGAGCATGAAGATGGTGACCTTTGGGAAGAGTGTAAAGGAGCCTTCATGTTGACAGTAGTAATTATTTTAGACACTATGAAGCAAAAATGTGAAATGTGTTAATTCTGGAGGGAAGCTACATGGGCATGTCCTTTATTTGCCATGTTGTATCTTTTAAACTTTTCAAAACTTGAAATATATATATATATATATATATATTTTATTGGGGAACAGTGTGTTTTCCCTGGACTCATCAGCTCCAAGTAGTTTCAATCTAATTGTGGAGGACGCAGCTCAGTGGCCCATGTGGGGATCGACCCGGGAAACTTGGTGTTATGAGCCTGAAGTATATATTTTTTTTAAAAGGAGGGGGTAATGGAACAACATTCATATTAAAAATTATACATCTGTGTCCTCACTGGGACCGTATTTCCTTTCTTGGTACTCAGGAGAAGCATGAGTAAAGGAATTCAGTTGTTTTTATATTGCTTTTGACGCAGCAGTCTTGGACCTCAACAACAGCTCACTGGACTCTGACCTTGTTCTCAGCGTTGTGTGCACATCTGTGTGTGTGTGTGTGTGTGTGTGTGTGTGTGTGTGTGTGTCTGTTCCCCCTGCAAGGGCTCTCCCCAGGTTGTCCTACTCACCTCTGTACTCCCAGCCCTGAACTTGCCATAAAGAAGGTGCTAGTAAATGTTTAATGATGATTGTGATATGCTCATTTCTATCTAAATAATGAGGGCAGGAACCACATCACCTTCCCGCTCTGAGCCCTCTTCTGGAACAAGGAATGAATGCTTGTTGAGTGAATGAATGAATGAATGAATGAATGTGGTCCTCCTTCCTCAGTCAACCAATGGAAGCAGAAAACACATGGCCCTTCCCTCTCCACCATGAGCCTCCCAAGGAGCTGGCAAAGTCAGTTTTTCTGCAGATTCTATCATGTTTTTCTGCCTGCATTGAAAGCCATTGATTGTGTGTGGTAACATAGGGTGACCGGCTTCCTGGGACCCTCCTAGTTTTAGCACTCTAAGTCCTGTGTCCTGGGAACCCCCTCAGTCCCAGGCAAACTAGAATTTTTGGTCACCCTGTAGCAACTCCCTTCTTCTCTCTGGGCCTCATTTTTTTCCTCATCTTTATATGAGAAGATTGGTTCCAGTCTTGTCTCTACGTATCAGGTCTAAGATTTTAGGAACAGGCCAGAGGAAAAGAGGTAAGTCAAAGAAGGAAGCCAGACTCAAGTTGGGATTTTCTGAGAGATCTTTATTTGTTTTGCAGAATGTGAATGGGTACCGCCACCCAGGCTGTGGTTCTAGTGGCTTGCCATGGTCTGGAAAAGAGAATGTGGGGGAAACCCAGAATAGTCTAGTTAGGATCACAGGTTCTGAAGCCAGATGGAACTGGGTTCAACTCCCAGCCATGCCAATCATTAGCTGTGTGACCCTCGGAGAGTGTGACTCGATCTCTCTGAGCCTCAGTTTCCTCATCTATATCATGAGGGTAATCATAGTAGTTACCTCATGGGGGGTTTTAATTAAACTTTTAACTAAGGTGCTGATCACAGTGCCTGGCACATATTTAATTAGCCTATAAAGAGTGACGGGTTACTATTATAGGCATTATTAATCCTCCCTGACCATTCATCTCCAGATGAGACATGCACTCTCCCTGGGGCCTGAGCTTCCCCTATCACAGCTCTCATATTTCATCATTATGGCTCATTTAATTATCTGTTCTCCATGAGGCCGCCTTTTAACACATTGCTCTGTCCTCCATGGCAAGGAAAGACCTGGACCAGAGGAGGCACTTGTTGAAATAAGGAAGGTCAGCAATAATTCAAAGCTCCACCCAGAGCCATTGAAGTCCTTGGGGCCACAATGTAGCAGAAAACATCCTCAAACCCTCTGGAAACGGCCCCAAGGGCTCCTCCACGACTGACCTTCTAGGATCCGTGGAGCCCCTCCTCAGGGGTCTATTGCTCTCGCCTGCCCCCCTCAGAAGAGCAGCACCCAGAGCCCTCCCAGTTCGCCTGCCTGCTCACCTCCTCGATCCAGTCATTGAAGGCTGAGACGCGCGTGAACACAGTGGGCTTCTTGCGGGCGTTGCAGCCAAAGGCAGAAACGAAGCTAGCCACACCGTGGACCTGCCAGGAGCCGTCGGCGGAGGGGCAGTTGAGGGGTCCTCCAGAGTCACCCTGGAATATTCAGAGAGTGGTGGGAGCTGAGCCATGTCTGGGCTTTAAGGAATTGGTTCTAACTTTGGGGATTCTGAGAAACCCATATTATTTGACCTCTCTGAGCCTCAGTTTGTTTATTCGTGATGGGGACAGTATCTTTCTTATGGGATCTTGTGAGAATTAAATGAGATGATAGATATACAATCTTAGCACAAAGCCTGGTAGAAAGGAAACAATCAATAAATGGTAGTTCTTGTTATTAGTACCATAGTTAACCATTAATATTGGTGTTCATACTCTGTTCATACTCAGTTATAATGCAATGATAGTTTGGATTAATTATAACTTCAAGACGACAGAGTTGAAGGTGACTTTAGAGGTCATAGAGTCAATATCCTTTGCTGGGCTAATGGGGAAAGCCTGAGGACCAGGGAAGGACAGCGATTTGCCCGGGACAAGTGAGTGTGCGAGCTGGGACTCGAATCCAGAGGTCTTGACTCCCAGGTCAGGGCTCTGTGTCTGAACTCTGCTGACCTCCTCTCAGTCCTGCCTGGCCTGGAGGCTGAAGGGAGCAAGCAGACAAGATTCCTCCCCCGCCCTCCTGGCAGATGGCAGCAGTATGCCAGGGCCCTGCCAGCCCAGCTGAGTGACTAGCCCAGCACCACCTAGGGCAGGTGAGAGCTGACTCACGTTACATCCAGAGCGGACGTCTCCGCCAGCGCACACCATGGTCCTCTTCAAGGAGCTGCCCCACCAGTCCCACTTGGAGCAGCGCTCATAGTCCACTACGGGCAGCAGGGCCTGCTGCAGCTTGTCTGGGAGTGGCCCACCGGCTGTGGGGATAGAGAGCACTGAGCAGGGGGAGACGGGGGAGAGGATCACGGGGCACAAGGCTCAGGGGTCTGGGAATCAGAGCTGGGAGCCACGGGGTAGTGGGGAGGGGTTGAGGCAGGCAGCTCTTCTGGTGGGGAAGATGGGGACTCCCCTCCCACCAAGTTATATGGTCCTGCCTGCTTTAGAGGTCTGCACCTGGCACACAGGAGACACTAGAAAATGTTCAGTTGAACATATTCATGTGTGAGAGGACGTGGGGGGAGAAGGCTGCTGTGGGAGGAGGAACGTGAAAAAAATACAAGGACCGGTTCTAGTATTGCCTGCAGCCCTGGCCCCCAGGCCCTGGCCCTCTGTCCCTGTGGCTGGCTGGAAAAATCAGCACGTACTAATGAGACGGCCCCAGCCGCTGATGTAGCAGGGAGCCTCGTTTGGCAGGATTTCACCGGCAGGAGGGAGGCAGGCGAGCTGGACTGAGTCTCCCAGCTGGGCAGGGCGAGACAGCTTGATGAGGGCGATGTCATTGCTGGGGAGAAAGGAATAGTCACCGGGAGCCTGGTTCTCTGGCCAGACCAAGCCCACCTCCCATCTTTGCTCCAGATATTTCACCTCTGGGCCGGCCTTCACTGCTCCTTTTCCTTCCAAATGCCATGCGTTTTTAAGGCTGAGTAACTTTAGAAAGTCCTCCCGGCCCTGTCAGCACAGGCTGATCCTGGGCCTTCACAACTGTCCCCAGCTTATACACCAGCGGTTCTCACTCTCCAGCTGCATCAGGATCACCAAGAAGGCTTGTTAAAACCCAGGTTGCTGAGTCCCATCTCAGAGTTTCTGATGCAGTGGGTCTGGACGGGGCCTGAGAATTCACATGTCTAACAAGTTCCCAGGGGATGCTGCTGCTGCTGGCCTGGGGGCCATACTTTGAGAATCCCGGCTCTCAGTCTTCATCCTTTCGCTTGCCACTCATTTCACCTGGGTCCAATTATTCTCTCCACTTACCCCAGGAGCCCCGTGAGGACAGGTCAAAGCCTGATGATCGTGGCCCCTCGCTCCCGTACTGCACTTTCAGGGGCTCTGCACTCTTTTACCCTCTCACCAGAAAACAGCTAAGCCACCCAGACACACAACTTTGCATATGCTTGAGGGGCTTAAGAGGCCCAGCTTTATGTCCTCATCCAGTGATTGCCTCCTTGACCTTCATAACCACCCTGGAAGCTCAGAAGCTCGCCCTTGACAAGTGGTAAAACTGAGGCCCAGAGAAGGACAGTGCCTTGCCCAGGCCACACAGCAACTAAGTGTTGGAGCCTAACTCTCAGCCCAGTGCTCCTCCTTCTGCCCATGGTGCCAGGAACCCAGGATGCACTGGACGAATGTCTGTTGAATGGAGGAACTCTTGGATTTGAGATGGGGGGTGGTGGTGGTGCCGGAGGAGTCCTGGTTCTGAAGCCAACTAGCCATTGGGGAGTCCCTGCCCTTGGGTCCTGCTGTCCACTCCATAAACAGAGAGGTTTGGCATGACAGTCCTTAAAGTCTCTGCTGGCTCCGCCCCTCAGTGTGTGAGACCTGGGCACAAACTGTTGGACCCAGCCCCACCGACCCTGGGAGTCTGCTTAGAATCGGCTTTGGGTCACGGAAGGATGAGCAAAGGATCTCCCAGGTCTCCGGTCTGCAAGTTCACTCACCCACAGGCCACGCAGTTCGGGTTCCAGAGTGGGTGCACGAAGAGGTCCTCAGAGTTGATAGGGATCACCTGCTCAGGGCCCTCATTCTCAGCCCGGTCATACTCTCCCAACACCACCTGGTAGGTGAGGGAGCTCCTGCAGATGGGCGTAAGGTCAGTCCAGGCCTGACTGGCCTCCCTCGCTGCCTCCCAGAGTCACCCACCCCTCTGGCCTGCCCGGGTCTCATGCAGGGACAGGGGCAAGAGAGACAACTCACGAGATGCAATGGCCTGCAGTCATGACCCATTCGGGGGCAATGAGGCTGCCGCCACAGGTGTGATGGAAGGCTCCGTTCTTCTCATACTGCAGGGAAACCTGGTGGCCGGGGACGGGGAAGCCTGAGTGGTTTGGACCCCACAGTGAGGGTCACTACCCATGGCTGTATGGGTTATGCCCTGTACAACACCTCTAGAGGGCATCATGCATGTAGAAAAGAATGACGTCCCCTAGAAATATATACAGCTATATATATATATATATATATATATATATAACCTATGCAGCTGTTCATAGTAGCCTTGTCCCTTTTCGACCAGAATCATATTCTGACTCTCCAAAGCCCTCCCACCCCAACCCTAGAACCTCCCTGGGGACCTCAACATTCTCTGTCCTCTAGGATAGCTCCAAACCTTCTGTCTCTTGAGAGCCCCAAGGCCCTCTGTTCTATTAAGCTCCCCATTCTTTTGAACCTCAGTTCTTTCATGACCTCTTGGGCCCTCGGAAGCATAACTCCCCAAGTCCTTTGCCTCTCCTCATGTCCTACATTCCAATTTTCAAAAACTCCCTCTTAACCAAGCATTGGCAAACAAGCCCATGGGCCAAATCTGGCCCTTGGCCTGTGTTTTATACATAAGATTATTGGAAAATACTCATTTATTTATGTGTTATCTATGGCTGCTTTCATGCTACAAGGGCAGGGTTAAGTTATTGCAATAAAATTATATGGCTGACGAAGACTAAAATATTCACTCTCTGGTCTTTTATAGAACAATTTAGCTGATGCCTGCTGTAGAGCAGTGTCATCCCGTACAACTTTCTGT
This sequence comes from Aselliscus stoliczkanus, assembly GCA_033961575.1. Taxonomy (NCBI): domain Eukaryota; kingdom Metazoa; phylum Chordata; class Mammalia; order Chiroptera; family Hipposideridae; genus Aselliscus; species Aselliscus stoliczkanus. The sequence continues at coordinate 167,897,315 of CM066730.1, forward strand.
GATGATGGAAATGTTCTCTAACTTGGCTGTCCAATATGATAGCCACTAGTGTAGCGCTCTGTGCCTCCCCGCATCTACCTTCATCCTTTTATTGCTCTTACACCATAAGCCCTTTTCTATAAATTGAGGAATCTAGAAATGAGTCCCCCCAAATCTCCCTCACTAAACATAGAGCCTGAGATTCCACTTCAAGCATAACCCTTGGGTTAAACATTGCTCTCTCCCCAGATTCCACTTTTAACTTGCAAACACCCCAGCAAGGGTTACGGATTGAATGGGCAAAACTTCCACGTGGAGTAGATTGTCCAAGGGTTTCCCGGCCTTTGGAAGCTGAAGTGAATACTGGAAGCAAAGCAATGGGGGTCCAGGCTGGATGCCTAGCAGTCAGGGCATGGGATGCAGAGCTCATGGTGGGAAACAGTGCCACTGGCATTGCTCTTACCTGCCAGGGCCAGCTGTAGGGGACCGCATCCTCACCATTGACCACTCGGGTGGAGGGATTGTAGGAAGGTCGGCCACAGCCTGAGGCTGGAAGGGAGAATAGAAGTGTCAATCATCCAGAGGGTCCCCCAAAGTAAAGAAGTGGCCCAGGTCCCAGTCCCAGCTGTGCCACAAACTGGCTACATGACTCCTTGCGAGCCCCTTCCTCTCTCTGGGCCTCTGTAGACACATAAACAGCGAGCATCTGGACTTGAGCAGGGGTTTCCGGAGTCCCAGGAGTCCAGGGTGGAGGTGAACGTGTGGAGTCCTCCCATGGCAGGACTGAAGGGATTGGTGCACTTAGGGCAGTGCCTGGAGCCCAAGAACCGTCAAGAAGTGATAGCTATCATCATGAAGTGAGGTGGTTTTGGAAGCAGACTGCCTGAGTTCAAAGTGCAGCTCTGCCCCTCATTCTAAGATGAGCTATGTTACTTCTCTGAGGATCAGTTTCACTGTCTGTAAAATGGGGATGATAATAGGACTGACCTCATGGGGCTGTTGTGAGGATTACATGAGAAGAAAATAGAAGGAAAATCCCTAGCACTCTGCCTGTCATATAGTAAGCATGAGCTCGGTAAATGTTATCTGTTGCCATTACTGTCAGTCAAGGGAGGCTGTTTGGAGGAGGTGGCCCTGAGCTGGAATGGAACATGGCAGAGGGGCCAGGAAAAGTCTAGACCACAGGCTGTGGAGCGGGGGTTGGGGGAGTGTGAGAGGAGAGTTGGAGGCTTAAGCAGAGGAGCAGAAATTCCAACACAAGCAGTCTAACCACAGAGCCCAAGCTCTTCACTTTGTTTACTGCCCCCATCCAGGACTCCCACCATAGCCCTTCGGGTTCTCCAGACTTTCTCCTGAGCAGGTCCATCCATGGCTTGCTCTTCCTTCTCCTGCTCCAGCGCCAAGCTGAAAACCCCCATAATCGTGTCCTAGGTACAAGCTGAGGTCCCCTCCTATCGATCTGGGTGTTGGGTTCATGAAACCCAGGGCAGATGGCAGATTTCAAGGGCTCCCACCCAGTGCAAAACAGACACAGGCTGAGGTCTTACCAAGGGCCACAAATAGGAGGGAAGTCAGTAGTCCAAGCATCGTGAGTCTTGAGATGACAAGGAAGACAGGCAGAGCCTGGGACTTTATATACAGGGCAGAAGGCAGGTAGGTGGTGGTGGGCTGGACTGGGCCCCATTCCTGGAACAGGTGGTAAAAGGCCAGGTTTCCCATGGTCCAAGGCCATGCCCCGCCCCCCTGCAGATGGGGCTATGACAGCTAACGGGAGGACCCAGAGTTCCAACACATGGTATTGAATAGCCAGCTGATAACAGGGGAGGGGGAAGGAAAATCACGTCAGAACAAGCAGAAAATCACATCAGAACAAGCCAGCCTCTTCCAGGAAAGAACATGGGCTCTAGTCAGACCTGGGTTCAAATCCTGCCACCTCCAAGCTCTGCGACCTTGGGCATCGGCACATGGCTTAACCTCTCTAAGCCTCAGATTTCTCATCTCTAGCATGGGATTAGTATCCACCTCAATAAAAAAATTTTTTTGTTCAGTACTTTCTCTATATCCTGCTATTCCAGGGGATGCAGCCATGAACAAGACATGGTCCCATCTCTCTTGGAGTTTGAGTCTAGTGGAGGAGATGATGACAAATCAATAATAAAAATAAGTAAAGCCTTTTTCTGAATATGGTGGTAGGTGCTCTGAAGAGAATGACACATGAGTAACTAGGGTGGGAGTGGAAGTAACCCATTTAGATGGGGGACAAAGGAGAGTGACATTTGGGCTGAGGATGTCGTGTCTGAGGATAAGCAAAAGGCCAGCTTGGGAAGCCCTGAAGCAATAGCGCTCCTGGTGGAGAGGACAGCAAGCGCAGTGGTCTGGGCGCTGGGCTGGGCTGGGCTTGTTCAAGGAGAGGGTGGTGAGTGTGGCTGGAGCATAGCAGTCAAGATGGAGCAAGATGGAGAACGAGGTCAAAGAACAGACGTCCCCTAAAGCTGAATTCACTCATGAGCCAGCAGTTCCACTCCTAATATAGGCCCTCAGGAAAATCTTGCACATGTGCCCCAGGAGGCATGCACAAGAATGGTCCCGACAGCCTTGTCCTCAACCCTCAATTACAAAAACCTTAGAAAGAACTCAAATGTCCCTCAAGGAGAATAGATGAATGTGTGCAGTATAGTCACAGGATGGAGTAAGAATCAGCAGTCAAAAAGAGTGAATCACAGTGACATGCCTCAATGTAGATAATCCCTAGGAATATAAATTAAAAGGAAAAAAAAGTGATCCTGGAAAATCAAATGCAGCCTAATACCTTTTTTTGCAGAGTTAAAAAAAAATTTTAAATTTTAAATATACTTTTATTTTTTTATTTTTTTATTATTTTGTTAAATTTTATTGGGGAACAGTGTGTTTTTCCAGGACCCATCAGTTCCAAGTCAAGTAGTTGTTTCAATCTAGTTGTGGAGGGCGCTGCTCAGTGGCCCATGTGGGGATCAAACCAGCAACCTTGGCATTATGAGTGCTGCGCTCTAACCAGCTGAGCTAACCGGCTGTCCCTAAAAAATACTTTTAAAGGAATATAAATAGCACAGCTTTATCCTTTAAAATACTTTTAAAGGATAAAACTGTATGAAAAGGCAAGCAGAGGCATGATGGACATATGATGCTAGAAGATGGTTGGCTCCAGCCTGCGGTGAGGACGAGGTGGACAGAGCAGATGCTGCGAGAAGGTCTAGCTTTACTTTCGTAGTCTTTGTTTTGTTTTGGTTTTAATGAAGATTAATTCACATGCAACAAAGTTCATCAGTTTTAACTATAAAACTGTTTGAACAAATATATACAGTCATGTAACCACCCCTACAATCATGATGCAGAATAATTTCATGACCCCAAAATTTCCCTCCTGCCTAGTCTCCTTCTATCTCACCCCCAACACCTTGCCCCTGGCAATCAGTGAGCTGCTTTCTGTCACTACAGTCTTGCCTTTTCTAGAATCTTTACTACAAGAGGAAGACACAGCATATATCTTTTGTTTCTGGGTGTCTCTTAGCATAATGCTTTGGAGAGTCATTCTGTGTCATTATGTTAGATGTGATTTTGAAGGTGCTAACTACATAATTTTAAATAACTATATGTCTAACTAAATAGAAGTGGCCCACAAGTGAACTAATCATACCAAATACAATGATGAAGGTATGGAAACCCTCAAGTCCAAAAACATGGCCTGAGGATTATGATTTATCCAATTCTATTACCTGAAGGAGAGAGAGAATGAGAAAAAGAGGTGGGTGAAGGGCTGACCCTGTAGGGTTTCTTTGCAAGTCAGGTCATAAGGAGTTGGGTCTTTATTCAAAGCATAAGGAGAAAGCCCTGGGGGAGAGGGGGGAGGGTGGTGATTATGTAGGGAGAGGACCTGGGATCTCAATTATACTTGAGAAAAATCTCTTCCTGGGTGCTGCATGAAGGATTGTGGGTGAGAGAGAGGGGGACCAGCTGAAGCTACTTCAGGGGTGGGGCAAAGCGGGGCTGGGGGTGGGGTGGGCTTGGCCTTGGGCAGTGGAGGTGGCAATGGGGAGACAGGAGTGGGACCAGGGTATATTTTGGAGATAGAGCAGTCCCTGAGATGACCTCTGTGAAGTGTGAAGCAGTGCCTGGCACGAAGTCAGTGAACTTGGTTCACATTGCTTCGTAGGAAAGACTTGGTTCATCCTTGCTGGCTGTTGGAAATGGCCTCCCAGGCCAGACCTGCATGGTGTCGGTGTTCAATAAATGTTTGCTAAATGAGGCAAACTGGTGCTGCAGGCTTTCCTGAGTAATCCTTGTCACTTCTCAACACCCAGGGCTCTGAGAATGACAGACTCTTTCCTGCTGGTGTTACTGACTCAGTGTAGAGTCCCCCTTTGGGGCTCCCGTGTTCTGGAAGCACGGGAGGAGGACCATGCTTAGCTGCTTTGGATGGATCCTTAATGGTGGAATGTCAGGCATCAGCTGGGCAGGTTTTCTTTCAGGAGTTCTCCCCCTCCCATCACACCCTCAAGTGATGTCAGCCTGGGCGGGAGGAAAGTGTGTGGACACAACAGCAGCAGCTGTGAAAATCCTTCAAACTGTGATAAAAATAGCCACGCGCTCCCTTACCACCTGTTCCCTTTGGGCCTGGACACGTTTATTTGCTCAGCTTTAAAGCACAGAGTCATTTCTCAGCCCCTGAGCTGAGGGAGAAAGAAGGAGGGGCGGGAGGTGGGGGTGGGGTGGGGCGGGAGGAACAGGTGAGTTCCTCCCAGATTCCACTGAAGAATGACACGGACAGAGCCTGAAATGATCTAATGATCTAATCCAGCTCTTCTAATAGATGGGGAAATGGAGACGGAGGGAACAGTGAGGCTGGGTCAAGACCCCCTGGTTAGTTACTGCCTGGTCTGGCAGGGGGTGACCCAGGGTAAAGGGAAGCCCCCACCACAACTTCACATGATAAGCCACCCCAGCCTTTCTGCAGGTCCCACTTTCTCTGCCGGCTCTGCAGACCTGTGGCTACCCTGGCCCTCTGCCCTCTAGGAGGACTGTCCCATAGCAATCCATCAGGTCATCTCAATTTCAGGCCTTGTGGACACACTGTCAGCTGCACTGTTGATTAACCCCCTGGGAGTTTTCTGGCTTAGAAAAAGATGAAGCGAAATCACTAAAGATGAACCTCTTCCCAGCCCCAGGGAGGAGAGAGCTGACCAGGGGAGCTGGAAGGGATGCCTCTAGGGTAGGCCTCAGGCTGGAGCAAAGCAAACCAGGTCCTTGGAGGTAGAAGTCCGGGCCTGCAGGAGAGTATGGGGCATCAGGAGGTAGGTCTGGGGAGAGGGAGGGGGCAGGGCTACTGGTTCCCACCTAATGGGAAGCTCCATGAGGACAAAGCTTGCTCTTGCTCACCTTTGAATTCCCAGTATTGAGAAGGGGCCTGTTGTATCGTAGGTGCTCAGCAATATACACATTACATTAAAAGAGGCAATGAATGAATGAATGAAGCTAAAGGACGCTTCAAATGCCTGACTCTTCCTACCCTGAAAAGACAGTTGACCCTGACTTTCACAAAGGGCACATCTGGAGGCCGACCTCTCTGTGGGTCTGGGAGGAGCTCAGTGGCAGCATTGGGGTGATGGTTCTGAAGAGCATCATTTTAAAGGATAGTAACAGATGTTCTATGACAAGTGGACCCACAGGAATGGAGCCCCAAAAAGCAAGGGTTTTCATCTGCTTTGTTCATGGCTGTGGCTTCAGCTCTCAGAACAGAACCCAGCGGGCACTCAATAAAGAATCAAAAGTCAAACGGGATTGGAAAATACGAGGTTAAACAAAGTTCAAATGGTTCTTTCCTGCAGGACTTCTCAGAACCTTTAAGGTGCCAATGTTCCTTGTGAATCCCACACAGTGATCATAAATCCAGGACTCTCTGGTGCCTCATTGCCCTGAAGTTCCCCACTACTAGCCCCCTCCCTCTCAGATGGAACAGCCCAGCCTCAGGGATGGGGAAGGGGGCCCAGGATCAAGCAAGTGCCCCACTTTCCCTGTAATGGCACTGGAAAGTCACTGAGGAGACACAGGGATAGGACTCCAAGCAGGTGGCTCTTCTCCCAAGGAATATCCCACTGCCTTAGCTGGGACCCAGGAGGATCGTTGGGCCATGGTGCTGGTGAGGAATGGGGAGCGGAGACAGCCTTCTTCTCAAAGCCAATGCCATACCTTTCTGGGCCTGAGCAGATGTAGGGTGGGAGGAACCCCCCAAGCCGTGAAGTAGTGAAAGAGAGACTGGAGGTGTGAAGGCCCACCCCTCTTTTCCCTACTCTTATTCCACTGCCCTTCTGGCACTTCACTTTCCACAAATATTTGTCCAACACCTGCTGGACTCTAGGCATTGTCCTGATCAGCAGGGATCCTTCTGAGAAGATGACAAAGTCCTCCTGAGCTCACAGCCAGCAGGGGGAATGTCTCCACAGCAGGAATTCAGTGTCAGTCTGCTGGACATTCTCCATCTGCTCTCCACCTAACTCCACCTAACTCCACCAGCTCCACCCTGCCCCATTGGCTGACCTGATGGATACCATCAGTGGGCTCCTTTGTCCTCTGGGTTTGGTTCAGCCAATGGAAGGTGCCAGCAGCAGATGGGAGGACAGGAAGAGAGAGTGGTTGCATTGTCTCTTCCCCAGTGCCCTCCCTGCTGGGCCTCAGGTTTGCAATGGCTGCATCTCTCCACCAAAGGCCCTGGCTCCATTAACTGCCTCCTCCCTCAGCCCCTTCAGGCCTCAGGGTGGTATCATCTCCTCGTTGTTGCTAGCCATGGATGCTTCACCATCCCTTGTTAGTTTCTCCAAATTTGTCTGCACTTTTATTAAATAGTCCTCAATTTCTCCTTGGGGTTGACATCTGTTCTACTCTGGGACCTTGACTGATGACACATGTTGGATAAACATAACACAGACTCCAAATAACAGTGCATAGAACAAGATGGAAATTTATTCCCCTCTAACTTCAAGGTCTAAGCTGGAATTGCAGCTTTGCTCTGTGAAGTCCATTTCTAGGATATGCCCTCACCTGCAAGCCATATGTTACGGGTTGAGTTGTGTCCCCCCACCCCCCTGCCACCAATTCCTGTGTTGAAGCCCTAACCCCCAGTACCTTAGAATGGGATCTTATTTGGACATAGAGCCAATGCAGATGTAATTAGTTAAGATGAGGTCATTAGGGTGGACCCTAATCCCATAGGACCAGTGTCCTTCTAAAAAGGGGGAATGGGGACACAGAGAGACACACAGAGAGGGAAGATGACTATGGACAAGCCAAGGAGAAAGGCCTGGAATGGAGTCTCCCTCACAACCCTCAGAAGGAACCAACCCTGCTGACACCTAGATTTCAGACTTCTGTGAAAGAATATATTTCTGTTGTTTAAATGACCTAGTTTATGGCCCTAGGAAACGCATGCAGCATGCAATGGCTCCTACACCACACCCGCATTCCAGACAGAGAATGGGAAAGGACAAGCATGTGCTTTATCTTTAAGCACCCAACCTGGAATTTGCATTCATCTCTTGTGACAATGGTCAGAAATCAGGGGGGCTCTCCTGGCTACCTGGATGCCTGAGAAAGGCCCTGTGCAGGAGGGTGACTCCACTTGCAATAGAAGAAAGGAAGAATGGATATTGGGGGCAGCTACAGGGCTCTGGCACGAAATGCCACAGATGTTTTCAGATGCAAGCAGCAGGAAGTCTTGTCTCGGGTAAACAGCTAAAAAATTAATCATCTCAGAGGACTTGACTTCAAGTCCAGAGGCAGGGGTAAGACAGGGGAGGGACATCAAGGTTCGGGTTCTGTTCTCTGCCATTCTATGGCTTTGCCCTGTATAAGCTGCTGGCTTCCTCCTCAGGCTGGGAGTCAGATGGCTGCTGGTGTCAGTCAGGGTCAACCAGAAAAGTGAAATCTCAAGTATTTGAAATGGAAGGAACCTTGGTTACCCAGGTGGAAGAAGTGCCGAGAAGACCCCAGAGAAAGTGGAAGATCCCAGAGATTACCCACATCTACTTCCTGGTTAGAGGGTCAAGGGGCTGTTAGCTGGAACCCAGGAGCCAGGGTCACCCTGCAGACGCTGGGCCCAGGCCAGGCCTGTTAAGTGGGAGCCATGGAAGAGGTGTGAGGAGAGAAATACGCTGGATTCTGTCTTCCTCCCGCCCTCCAATCTCCCACCAGTGCTTCCCTTGGCTGAATCCAACTAGAAACCAGCTCTCACTGGTTTCTGGGAAATACAGCCTGCAAGAACCAGTTCCCCTATCCCCCTACCCAACCAGGGTACAGTGAGGAGAAAGCCTAAGGCTGGAGCTTCCGGGGGAGGTGAGGAGGTGATGAGACTGGAGGCCTCTGCAGGGTAGGCGCCTCAGAGCAACAGGGGGCCTTTGAAGGGCTTTCAAAGAGAAAGATGATCCATCGTTTGTTTGCAAACCATACCTCTGACGGCTGAGTGGAAAATAGTTGAAAGAGAAGCATGAATACCATTGAGGAGACTAGCTGAGAGTCTACAGGGGTTGTCCAGGTAACCAGGGTGGGGGCAGGACGAGGGAGGTGCTCAAGAAAGACGAAGCCTGGAACTGACAAGGAGAACCACACGGGACATGCATGAACAAGCCAGGATGACCCAATTCTGTGTCCCAGATACACAGCCACTACACGTGGGCTTGCACACAGCAGACACTCAGTGGATATGGTGTGCATACACAGCCACTGTACACACCACACGCACGCGCGCGCGCGCACACACACACTCAGCAGTGCCCTACCCACTAGGGCTCATCTTCAGTTGGCCACCGATCCGCCCTTCGCGTGGAATCCACCCTGTAAAGTGCCTATTCCTGAAAGGCTTTCAATCCCAAGAAACCAATGACTCCAGTTGAAGAGATGTAAATAAATGGTTCAGGTTTACCAGAAGGTAGGGATGGGACTGTTGCCAATTGGTTAACTCAAGAGGGGTAGATGCTACAATGGACCCAGGTTCATTTTTTTTTTTTTAAGATTTTATTGGGGCATTGGGGGAGGGGAACAGCGTTGGGGAATGGGGGAAGGGGAACAGACAAGTTGCTGTCTTTTTGTTCTTCAGTCTAGTTGCGGAGGACGTTGCTTCACTGGACCATGTTGGTATCGTCATTGCGCTCTTCCTGGATGAGGCAGATCAGTCACTAGCCTCTGGATGGTGGCTCACCGTGGCTATTGGCAGCTCACGCTGGCTGCGGGCCACTCACTGTAGCCTATGGCAGCCCACTGCAGCAGGGGCTGCAGCCTACACCGTCACTGGGGCTCGCACAGCCCAGCTCCAGGTGGAGCTGTTATTAGCTGTAGAGGGCAATGTCACTGGCCCTCATATGTGGGATCCGAACGGGGCTGCTCGGGTCCCAAGCTACCTCTTAACCAATGTGCCACCTGGCTGGCCCGGACCCAGGTTCTTGCCATCTTTGTGCTCTGCCAGCCTCGGAGAGCTGGCCTCTCCTAGTGGGCTGCCTCCCTCATTGTCCAAGGAGCATACCTGGAGACAAGGATTTGAGTGCAGCTAGTTTATTTGGGAGGTGACCCCAAGAAGCACATGTCAGGGAGCAGGAAAGTGAAATGGCAAAGAGGAGGAAGTGAAGATAGGGCGCAATTAGTGAGACCACTGAGACCCAATCCTACTAGGAAACCCTGGGAGGTGACTCCTCAGAATTGTCCCACACACATTCCCAGAGAACCTGGTGTGCACAGGTTAGGATTATTCACGTTCACATCTCCATCATGCCTGCGGCATGGTATGTGAGCACGTGCTCAGAATTTGTACCTGGCTCTCCCATGTATATGCACCCCCCACACAGCCAAGGCACAAACCCACCACAAAAAGAAAAAAATGTCTGTCTTAGTCAGTTTGGGATGCTGTAACAAAATACCATAGACTCAGTGGCTTAAACAACAGATACTTATTTCTCACTGGTCTGCAGGCTAGGAAGTCCAAGATTAAGGTGCTGCTAACAGATCCTGTGTCCTGGTTCACAGATGGCCATGTAACCTCACATAGCAGAGAGCAAGGAAGCAAGCTCTAACCTCATGATCTCATTACCACTCAAAGGCCCCACCTCCTAATATCATCACATTGGAGGTTAAGATTTCAACATATGAATTTCAGGAGACACAAACATTTAATCCATAATCATCTCTCCCACTGCTGCTTACTCTGGCCTAGGACTTGGGCCTGGCAAAGGCTAGGGCATTAAACGTTTCTGACAAGAACTCCACTCTTAGGAGCTCCTAAAGTGGAACTGCTGGCAGGAAATGCAGGGCAGGTGGAGTGCAGTGGGGGAACCTAGCAGCCCCTTCCGGGAGACAGGGGAAATCTCTGACCCAGGATGTAATCTTTAAAATTACCAGCAGGGGGTGTCTGAGAGCCATGGCTGTGGCTGTCTTCAGGGGTTTTTTTTTGGTTTATTTTTTGTGTTTCTTTTTCTTTTTTTTGTTTTTTGTTTTGTTTTGTTTTGCTTTCAGCCTTTTTTTTTCTAGTAGGTTGCCTGATTTGTGTAAGAGTTTGTTTGCCTCTGGGTGTGTTCGAGGGAGAGGACAGGTCTCAGAGTTTCCTCATGGAAATTTAGCTGAGTATGATGGATGCACTCACCACCAATTCTAGGCACTGCATCACCTAGGCTCCAATGCCTTGGCACAGCATTGGTGCTCACTTCATGTTAGATGAATGGGTGAATAAATGAATGGATAGATGAATAAATGGATGGATGGATGGATGGATGGATGACTGGGGGAATAAAGAGAGAGAAGATGACCCAAAAGAAAAAAGGTAAAAAATATGATCTCACTTATATGTGGAATATGAAAAACTGTATGAATGAGCAAAGTAAACAGAAACTGTCTCATAGATATAGAGGAAAAATCAGGGTTGCTAATTTGGAGAGGAATGGGAATGAGGGAGAAGGGGAAGGGATTAGACAGCAAAAATAGGCAACTACAATATTGCTACTGGGATAGGAAAAACAGTTTGGGGAATATAATTTAAATGTTGTAAATATTCTGTGGAATGTCAGATGATCATAGGTCTTGTTAGGTAGACCATTTCATGGATGGAGTAGTGGTTTGATCACTGCACTGTATTACTAAAGTGGAGGTGGTATACCTACTGTAATTGAATATATATAGATAGTCACGGGATGTGGATTATACTGTGGAAGAGAGTCAGAGGAAGAGTAATAGATATGTATGATATGGGGGGGGTGGGGGGTGTATTGGGGGTGGGCGGTGTGTCACTTTGGGGGGTAAAATGTATAACTATTGCACTGTGTTGTACACCTGAAACTCTTGGGGGTGGGGGGGTTGTCACTTTGAGGGGTAAAATGTATAACTATTGCACTGTGTTGTACACCTGAAACTAATTAAAAATAAAATAAAATTTAAAAAAAAAAAAAAAAAGAAAAAAGGTAAAAAGAGAAAACTGAGAAGAAAGATTAACAGCAGATAGATCAGGAAGAATCAGGGGAAAGAGAGAGAAATGCAAGGAAGGCATGTGGTAGGGAGGAGTCAAGGGGTGGTGACCAAAAGGGCTCGGTGCTACATCGGCCAGCCTCAGTGCCTTGGCCCTAAATGTCTCTTCTCCCAGATGCCTCCCACTGCTGCCCATTGCAGTACTCCCTATCTTTCCAGGCCAGTTGGACTGGCAACTTCTCAGGAAGGCATCCCTGAGCCCGCAGTTGGAATCAGTCCCTCTTGCTTTTATGCTCCCATAGTTCTGGGGGTTGCTATTGGGGCTCCTCTAATATGATTAAAATATGGGCAGTGGAAGCAGATTGATCCAGGTTTGGTTTGAATTCAAGCTCAACCATTGTTGTGTGACCTTGGCCAAGACACCTGATTTGTGTGACCGTGGTCTTCTCAGCTGGGGTAATACCAGTAGCCAGCCCCCTCACAGGGCTTTTGTGAATAGGTAAAATACTGAACATGGGGGTTGGCCGAAAGAAAGCATGGAACATAGGGTAGCAATTATTGCACTTGCATTCCAGAAAGTCCCAACCTCAAATGGTCTGTTCCATTGTCAAGTTGTTTGCCTCACTTTGGGTTCAGAAAATATTGTCATCAAAATGAATAGTTTAATACCACTGGCCAATGCATGTAAGCTGCCTGAAAATGTTCATCTTTACTTAATTCATTTTGTGACATGTACAAGAATATTTATTTCAGTGTTGCTTGAAATAACAACATAATTGGAAACAACCTAAATGCATATTGACAGGAAAGTGGATAAATTGTGGCATATTTGTAGAACGCAATTATAGAGTGAAAACGATTGGACTAGAGTTATGTGTATCGATATGGATAGAGCTCAAAAGCATTTCAGAGTAAAAAAGCAAATTACATAATAATGCATTCAATATAATACCATTATATAGATAGCATTGAAAACATGCAAATCAATGATAGGCTGTACAGCAATGTGTAGGAATATGATAAACATGATTGCAAAGATCAATAAAGATAAGGACAGTGACACCCTCCTAGAAGGGAAGGAGTGGGGTTGGCGAGGGCTTCAGGTGGCTTCAGCTGTATCTATAAGCTTAACCTATTTTTTAGGTGTTTTTTTTTAAGATTTTATTGGGGAATTGGGGGAGGGGACCAGCATTGGGGAACCAGGGAAGGGGAACAAACAAGTTGCTGTCCTTTTGTTCTTCATTCAGTCCAGTTGTGGAGGAAATTGCTTCATTGGCCCATGTTGGTATCATCATTGTGCTCTTCTCAGGTGAGGCAGATCGGTCGCTGGCCTCTGGACGGCCGCTCACAGCGGCTCTTGGCAGCTCACACCGGCTGCCAGCCACTCACTCTGGCTGCTGGCCACTCACTGTAGCCTATGGCAGCCCATTGCAGCAGGGGCTGCAGCTATGCCATCCTGGGGACTCACAGCAGCCCAGCTCCAGGTGGAGCTGTTGTTCACCATCTTATCTGTAGAGGGCAGTGTCACTGGCCCTCATATGTGGGATCCGAACCGGGGCCGCTGGCGTCCCAAGCCAGCTCTTAACCAATGCACCACTTGGCCAGACCTATTTTTGAGTTTTTTGAATGTGGTACGAGACCTTCTCTGTTTCAATCACCACAACAACCCTAAGCATGAAATATGATGAAGAAACCGAGGCTGGGGCAGGCAAGGTAAAGTGCCCATGCTTACTCAGCCTCTGAGAGATGGGAATTGAACTCAGGTGTCCTGGCCCTTCTTTGCCCCTGAGACCACTGAACTGCTGGCAGTGGTCTCAGGGACAAAGAAGGTGCCGAGGAGCTGGGGCAGAGCAACTGAGCTCCTCCAGGCTGGGCAAGGAGGGTGAACTCTGACTCATCAGGCTCCCAGCTCAGCTCAGGCCTCATAGGGACTTAGGCCCAGGCCAACCCAGGGGAGTTTTCCTGCCTTCCAGTCTGTTTCCTGGAACTGCCCTAGTGGGGTCAGAGGTCCAGGCTGGAGCCAGGTTGGGCAGGGTCTCCACAGCAGGAAGAGGAGGCCTCCAAGCTTCCAAACTGGCTCTCCTTCCTGCAGCCTCCCTCACCTCGCACTTGAGCACAGGCCTCCCAGAGGCACAGGCAGAGGGAATGGACATCAAATGAGCTCCGGTCTGGAGGAGGCCCCAGGCTCCGCACAGGGACCTCGACACAAACTCTAAACCCTTCAGGGGTAGGGTTCCAGCTCTTCTACGATGTGGCCTGGTAGTTCTTCCTTCCTTCCTTCCTTCCTTCCTTCCTTCCTTCCTTCCTTCCTTCCTTCCTTCCTTCCTTCCTTTCTTCCTTCCTGTACCAGGCACTAAAAGACAGCCTCTACCTTCCAGAGGCTCCGTGTCTGCTTGGGAGATCAGATGTATAAACAGATACGCATCTAATAGACAGTCAATACATGTTTGGATTGAAGAAAATGAAAGCTATCCAATAAAATATCAGCACTGGAGTGGCCGATTAGTTCAGTTGGTTAGAGCACAGGCTCATAACACCAAGGTTGCCAGTTTGATCCCCACATGGGCCACTGAGATGCGCCTTCCACAACTAGATTGAAAACAACTACTTGACTTGGAGCTGATGGGTCCTGGAAAAACACACTGTCGCCGCCCTCACAAAAAAATACCAGCACTGGAAGAGTGCTAGAGGCTGGCCTGTGTGATTTGAGCAGTGACTTGCTCAAGTCACAGAGTGGTATAACAGTATAACTGAAACTAGGACCCAGAAACCCAGACTCAATCAGGACTCTTCCTACTGCATCTCACCCTCTCTTCCCCGCTTTTTTTTTTTAAGTTGGTTATTGTGAGCTATTTCAAGCATACATAAAAGTTGAAAGAATATAGTACATGCCCCTTGGGAATCCACCAGCAAGTTTTGTCACATCTTTAAGGTGGACACTTGTGCCTCTCTTCCCAGCCTGAACCAGATACTCTCCTTGCTTCCTGGGAGATTTTCTTTCGTGGGCTCCATGCATGTAAGAGTTTCTTTAAAAAGAGGGTATGAAGTGTCTTCTGACACCAACCAGTTCTGCCATTGTCCAGCGCCCAGTGGGTATCCAACAGTTCAATTCATCTTTGGTGCTGGTCTTAGCACCAGATCCCACAAGTTAAAGGGCTTCATTCCATAAGACTGCCTGTACTTCAGATGCCAATCACATGTCCCAGGGGCCACCCTCTCCCCTCCATATTTCTGACCTAATGCCTATAAATTGGGGTTTCCCAGGACTCCCTCCTCAGGTTTGATAATTTGCTAGAATGGCTCATGAGTAAACTTTACTCATGTTTACGTTTATTCTAAAGGATTCAAGTTAACAGCCAGATGAAGAAATACAAGGGGTGAGGTCCAGAAGGGTCCAGAGCGCACAGTGTAAAGACTTGTGATGTCATTATGAAAACGACAGGCCTGGAACAGGCTTTAGAGACCGTTCAGTCACACCTTCTCCTTTCCAGTTGGTCAAACTCAGACCCAGGTCATTCAACAAGTTAATAATGCAACTGGGCCTAGATCCCAATTTCCTCATCTGTCAAATAACCAACAGCCATTACTTACAGAGAGTTTTACAGCCTGCCGAGGGATCAACTTTGTGAGGCAGGAATTCTTATCCTTTTTATAGATGAGGAATTTGAGGCTGGATAAGAGAAGTAACTTGCCCAAGGTCTTACAGCTGGCAGAACCAGTACGAAGCAGGACCTCACTACTAAATTCCTCTCTGGGGAGACAAAGGCATTTACTGCACAATGTAACTGAAAGGATCCAGTCACCTAAAGCACAGTTACAGGAAGGGGAAAATGGTCAGCAGCTGGTTCCACAGCTTAGTGGGGGCACAGCAGGAGGAAAACACCTTCATATGAAAGGTACCCTCGCCCCATCCCACCCCAGGTGAGAGTCAAGGGAGCAACTTTCAGGGGCACAGAGAAGAATGGGAAATGTCAACTTGGGCATCAGCATCCTGAAGGTAGCAGGCCTATGGGGGTGGGAGGCCCAGAATGGGTGCCCAGGGGAGGCGGTGGGATGGAGAAGGGTCCCCCATGAGCTTCATGGTGGGAAGCCTGGGCCTGAGGAGAGAGGAGGCCAAAAAACCTGAAGAACTGAGTGACTGCCATTTGTCCCTTGTTGGGCTGTTTTCTGTCCTGTGTGGTGGTGTCACCCCTCTCTCACTCTGTGCCTTCAGTAAAGTCATACACAACAATAGCTCCATGTCTGTGGTGGTTTGGATGAGTAAAGGAGTACTGGTCACAATGGTGGGGATTGAAGGTGCAACTTTGCTGAGAGAATACGACAGTCAGAGAAGATGGGGCAGCAAGAGGAGGCTGAGAATTGGTCCAAGCAGGAATTCAGAGTGAGGGGTGACTAGAGGCCATAACCGCCCGCTGGGCTTCTCAGAAAAAGTGGAGAAGGCTCTGAACTTCCTACGTCACATGGAATGAAGGTTTGAGCTTTTTTACTTGATAAATGAAGGAAGAGGTAACCTCAGAAGGCTAGAAGGCTTTGGGGAACTCCTGTAATATGATGAGAACTCTTAGCATATTGTCTCCAGTCAATAAATGCTTAATAAATGGCAGTGCGATGATGACCCTGGAGACAGTGGATGCAGTGGTTAGCGGGCAGACCTGAGCCAGGCTGCTTGGGTTCATGTCTCGGCCATGTTCCTTCAGGTGAGTTATTTCACCTCTGCCCTTCAGTTTCTTATCAGAAAAAAATAGGGATGCTATTAACGCCTACAATACCTCATAAGGTTGCAATGGAGAATAAATGAGTGAATGCATAGAAAGCACTTAGCACAGTGTAGTAGTCAGGGTTCTCCAGACAAACAGAACCAAAAGGAAATGTGTATATATTCTTAACCCATGTTCAGACTGCTATAACAAAAATGCCATAGACTGGATGGCTTAAATAACAAACATATACTTCTCACAGCTCTGGTGACCGGGAAGTCCAAGATCAAGGTGCTGGCTGATTCAGTGTCTGGTGAAAGCTCTCTTCCTGGTTCACGGATGCCTGTCTTCTCTCTGTCCTCACATGGCGGCAAGGGTGAGGCATTAATAAAGGCATTAATCTCATTCATGAGGGCTCCACCCTTATGACCTACTCACCTCCCAAAGGCCCCACCTCCAATACTTTCTCATTGGGCATTAGATCTCAACATACGAATTTTGCGAGCACACAAACTTTCAGCCATATGCTAAGTCCTTACTTAATGTCATTGATAGGTTCTGTGGCTTTAAATGAAATGACGTGTAATGAAACCAATTTTACCATAGGCTAATTGATAATTGATATGAACAAGAGTTAAGTTCCCGTGGCATCTTCTCAATGTTATAACAAAACGAGATTGAACGAAACGATGTTAATCAAGGACCTGCTGTGTGTATGTATATATGTATATATATATATATATATATATATATATATATATATATATACACACACACACATACACATCTATCTGGAGAAAGAGAGATTTATTATTAGGTACCAATTCATGTGATGATGGAGACTGAAAAGTCACATGATCCGCCGTCTGCAGGCTGGAGACCCAGGAAGCTGGTGCAGTAGTCGCAAGGCCTGAGAGCCAGACCAGTGATAGTACAGATTCCAATCCAAGTCTAAAGGTCTGAGAACCAAGAGTACCAAGGGCAGGAGAAGACAGATGTTTCAACTCAGGCAACCGGGCAGAGAACAAATTCAACCTTCCTTGCCTTCTTATGGGGAGGGGCCTATTCAGGCTCTCCACAGATTGGATAATGTCCACCCCAATTGAGGAGGGATGTCTACTTTACCCAGTCCACCAGTCCACCAGTAATCTCATCCAAAAACACCATCCCAGATACACCAAGAAATTAGGTTTAACCCAGACATCTGAGCATCTCGTTGTCCAGTCAAGTTGACATATAAAATTACACCCAGCAACACACACAGCAGCTGGGACACAGCAAGCAATCAATACATACAGGCCATTATTATTATCTTCGATGTAAGAAACATCCAGGGCCGGCCGAGTGGCGCATTGGTTAAGCGCTGGTTTTGGGATGCCAGCGGCCCCGGTTCGGATCCCACATGAGGGCCAGTGACACTGCCCTCTACAGCTAACAACAGCTCCACCTGGAGCTGGGCTGTGCGAGCCCCGGTGATGGTGTGGGCTGCAGCCCCTGCTGCAGTGGGCTGCCATAGGCTACAGTGAGTGGCCCGCAGCCAGCGTGAGCGGCTGGCAGCCAAGCGTGAGCTGCCAATAGCCGCGGTGAGCGACATCCAGAGGCCAGCGACCGATCTGCCTCGTCCGGGAAGAGCACAATGATGATACCAACAGTGAAGCAACATCCTCAGTGAAGCAACATCCTCCGCAACTAAACTGAAGTACAAAAAGACAGCAACTTGTCTGTTCCCCTTCCCCGATTCCCCAACGCTGTTCCCCTCCGCCAATTCCCCAATAAAAAATCTTTAAAAAAAAAAAAAAGAAAGAAACATCCAAACATGTAGGGAATTTGTATAAGAGTTTATTTGAGCCAAACTGATGACATATGACAGGGAGGATGATCTCAAATGCTCTGGAGAATGACAGTTTTGCAGGGTTTTTTTTAAAAGATTTTATTGAGGAATTGGGGGTGGGGAACAGTGTTGGGGAACCGGGGAAGGGAAACAGACAAGTTGCTGTCCTTTTGTTCTTCAGTCTCGTTATAGAGGACATTGGTTCACAGGCTCATGCTGGTATCATCATTGAGCTCTTCTTGGGTGAGGCAGATTGATTGCCGGCCTCTGGACAGCCGCTCACAGCGCTCTTGGCAGCTCACGCTGGCTGCCAGCCACTCACTGTAGCCTATGGCAGCCCACTGCAGCAGGGGCTGCAGCTATGCCATCCTGGGGACTCACAGCAGCCCAGCTCCAGGTGGAGCTGTTGTTCACCATCTTATCTGTAGAGGGCAGTGTCACTGGCCCTCATATGTGGGATCTGAACCGCGGCACTGGTGTCCCAGGCCAGCTCTTTTTTTTTTTTTTTTAAAGATTTTTTTTTATTGGTGAATTGGTGGAGGGGAACAGCGCTGGGGAATCGGGGAAGGGGAACAGACAAGTTGCCGTCTTCTTGTTCTTCAGTTTAGTTACGGAGGACGTTGCTTCACTGTTGGTATCGTCATTGCACTCCTCCCGGATGAGGCAGATCGGTCGCCGGCCCCCGGGTGGTCGCTCATCGCGGCCATTGGCAGCTCACGCTTGGCTGCCAGCCGCTCACGCTGGCTGCGGGCCACTCACTGCAGCCCGTGGCAGCCCACCGCAGCAGGGGCTGCAGCCCACACCATCACCGGGGCTTGACAGCCCAGCTCCAGGTGGAGCCGTTGCTAGCTGTAGAGGGCAATGTCACTGGCCCTCACGTGGGATCCGAACCGGGGCCGCTGGCATCCCAAAACCAGCGCTTAACCAATGCGCCACTCGGCCGGCCCCCAGGCCAGCTCTTAACCAACGCGCCACTAGGCCGGCCCTTGCAGGGTTTTTTTAAAAATGCATTTACAATTAAGGGGGAAAGGTAAGGAAGATGACATAAAGGTGGAAGAAAGCAAGGCAGGGACTGGATTACAGGAGAGTTAAGATTATGTGCTCTCCTGAGGGTGGTCACCCATTAGAAAGAAGGGTCTAAAAGGGTAGTCAGGTATTAGAAAGTGGGGGTCTGAAAGGGGACATTGTAAAGCTGTGTTAACCTAGGTGCACAGAAACAATGGACAGGGCTTTGCTTAGGGCAAAGATAAGCCTTTTTTTTGTTTTTTTTTTTTTTTTTTTTTTTGAGGGCAGTGTTACTGGCCCTCATATGTGGGACCGAACCGGGGCCGCTGGCTTCCAAGGCCAGCGCTTAACCACCGCGCCACTCAGCCGGCCCAAAGATAAGCCTTTTAATAAATAGGTTTTATGCCTGGGGCATGACTACCACTAAGATCCACCCAACTAGGAATTTATGATCAGGTCACCCTGTGAGGTGACTTTCCATGGAAGCCCTTTGCATCCACGGTATGGTTTTATGGATAAGAAAACAAGAGTTCAAACAGGTTAAGTCATTTGGCATAGACACACAGCTTCAATGGTATGCTGGTGAACCAGGTCTCAAAAAAAAATAAAACAAAAAAACCAGGGTGGCCGGTTGGCTCAGTTGGTTTGAGTGCAGTGCTCATAACACCAAGGTTTCCGGTTCAATTCCCACATGGGCCAGTGAGTTGCACCCTCTACAACTAGATTGACAACAACAAACAAACAAACAAACAAACCCTAATTTGTCACATTTGCCAATTCCTGTGGTGTAAATATTCCCACCATGACTGATTTCAAGCTACCAATGGTTTAACAACCAATTCACCCAATTCCAGAACATTTAACAATTGGCTCTTATAAGGTACTCCAGCACAGGGCTGTTACTCCACTGTGCTTTAATGGTGTGTGTAGAGGGATTCATAAACATTAAATATTACTGCAGGTCCATCAGGTCTGTCAGGCCAGTGTTCACTGGGCACCCTCCTTACCCCCATTTTACACACAGCAGATTGAGGTTTGAAGAAGTTGAGCTACCCAAGGTCGCAGCACAAGCCAGCTACTTGCTCGCCTATTTTCCATATCTTCTCTCAACAAGGTTGTATACATATGACCGTCATCCCCACCCTCCTTGGAGGGAATTTCCAGGCCCCATAAGGATGGGAGCCCTGTTTCCACCCAGGCTGGATGCTCTACCCCAAAAGCCCTGAGGGAAGCTCGTACTGGCTGGGGCTCCTGCCAAGCCACACCTGCCCCACTGCTACTGAGCTCAGATCTGCCCTGGCTTGTACCTGCCACATGTGGGCTTGGGGAAGTGCTATTTTGGCAGCTGGTGAGCAGAGCCCTTATCTTGAGAATGTTAGGGGATGAGGATATGTGACTCATTCATTGTGCTTGGGTGGGTAGCAGGCTGCAGCCAGGGGAGGGCCAGAACCAAGCCCAAGAGACATTTTTCAGCCCTATGGGCAGCCTGGCCCCACTCCAGGTAAGGGCTCAGGTGAGTCATACTGCCAATAGTCACCTGAGGCTGGGCACAGATGTCCTTTAACTAGGGTGGGACGGCCAAAAGTTTCATTGCTCTTGGCTCTAGCTGTCCCCTGTGCAGAGCTGGGCTTGCTCCTTATCTGTGATGCTTCTAAGAGCCATGTGGCTGAAAGGACAAGGGAACACTCCCCCCACCATATCCCAGGGGAGGGGAGAAACTGCTGAGTGGCAGGTTGGGGATTATAAGCAGAGTATGCACTATTGGGGCAGGGTCCTAAGGTTTCTGGAGAAGGGGGTTGTTCCCTCCATTTTGAGGAGCCCAGGGGAGTGAGAGACCCTTGAACTCTTTGAGCCTGGGGTGGGGAAAGGGCCCCTGATGGTCTTGGTGGGGCACAGGAGGGGACAAGGATGTGGGAAGGACTGCAGGGAGGGGGAGTAAAGTGAAAGGGAGAGAGTGGGCAGGGCAAAGGCTAATGAAAAGGCCATGATTTGCAGCTGGTTTGGCAATAGAGCTAAGGAGCCAAGGTTGGAGGTTGCCCCATTGGGGCAAGGGTGGGGGCCATCGTGGCCGGAGGCTGTACAGGGAGGGGCTTCTCCACCCACTCAGGACATTCTGAGACCCTGGCATCCATCCCTGCAGTGCTAGGGAGGGAGAGGCAGCTGGGCTTGGCTGGATGGTGGAGGATGGGGGCTTGGTGAGGGGCAGGGTCACAGCAGTCTCCAGGCTGGACCCCTCCCAAAGCTGCTCAGTTCACAGGGTTACTTACTGAGTCCTCACTGAGTGAGGGGTGGCCCACCCTCTGCTTTGCTTAGTGCTTAAGCCTGTAGAACCCAGAACACCCAGGTTCTAATTCTGACCACTGGGAGAGCTTGGGTAAGTCTCTTACCCTCTCTGAATCTTAATTACCTTACCTGGAAAACAAAATACGTACCTCTTAGGGGTGCTGTGCAAATTAAATGGGAGGGTAGACATGAAGTTCTTGGCACTGACTACGTCACGTTCTCTGGCACATAGAAGGGGTGCTTCACCAAAGTCAATTTCGCGGGATGGACCTAGGCAAGAGGTGGGGCAGGCAGCTTCCCCATATCCTCTCCTTCATGTGTCCCCCCCCACCCCATACTTGGAGTCAGCTGGACCCCAGCCGGCTGGCCTGACTCCAAGCTGGGCCCTGAGAGCCCAGTATCTAGGGACAGAACCACCCCTCCCACTCCTGGCTCCCAGCCTCTCTGGCTCTGGAGGCCTTTGTGGCCCCCAGAAGTCCCAGAGACCCCCCAGGAGTGGAGAGGCCAGAGAGGGAGTCTACTGATTTCATGGGACATAGTCTGGCTTTCTGGGAGGATGGAGAAATAGCACATTCCTCCTGAAATAATCGTCCTGGAGCTATTTCCAGAGGCTCTTAGTGCCCAGGCCAGAAATGGCCAGTGATCTGGATGTCTGGGTACCTTCAGGACAAAGGGCGCAGAGGTCCAGCCCTCTCTCTGGCCGCCTGCCCGGCCCCCAACCCAGAGCAAAACCAGACTTAGCTGAGGCCCCACAAAGGAACTGTTGACACGGCTTCCCTGGTCCACTGAGATCTCCAAGGTTCCTCTTTCTCTCTGGGGTGGGGGTGTTCTGACCCCTCCTCTCGGCTCTAGGTTTCAGAGACTATAACCTCACCACCCCAAGCAAAATGCCCTTCACTCTCAGTGACTGTGCGCTGGGAGGATGTATCTTGGGTCTTATCATTAGGAAATATCGGATAAACCCAAATTTGAGAACATTCTCTGAAATGGCCTGCCTGCACTCTTCAAAACGACCGTCAGAAATGACAAAGACTGAGGAATTTCCAGGTTGGGGGAAACCAGAGGCCTGAGAACTAAAAGCAATGCCTGATCTTGAATTGGATCCTGGATTGGAGAAAGAGTTGCCATGAAGAACATCTGAGGGATAATCGGTGAAATCTGAATACGGACTGTATATTAGACAATAGTACTGTATCAATGTTAAATATCCTATATTTGGTAATTGTAGTGTGGATATATAAGAAAATGTCCTTGTTCTCCCAGCATATAGGGGATACATGTTGAAGTATTAAGAAGTAAAAGTTTCTGTTGTCTGCAGCTTACTCTTAATAATAATAATAATAATAATAATAATAATAATAGGTGTGTGTTTGTGTGTGTGTGTGTGTAATGACAGATGTGTTAATAAATGTGGCAAAAGTGTTAATAATTAGTGAATTTGTATGAAGACTATACAGAAGTTCATTGTCCTGTAAGTTTTCAATAAGTTGAAAAAATGTCAAAATAAAAAGACCTGTATTTCCAATATTTAGGGAAGGAAATGATGGAGGGAAACTTTTCCTGGCAAATGAAGCACCATGAGAACTCACAAGGGGGGTTTTGTTAATTTATTCAACAAATGTGCACTGGGTGCCCCTATGGACCAGGCCTTGGCAAGGGGCATGGGGGTTCGGAAAGGAGCTGAGATTTGTTCCCTGAAGAACCCTCAGACTCTAGCTGGAGGCCCCTACATAGTAGGGGCTCAACACCAAATTGTTGAGTACATGAGGCAGCGGTGAGGAGGGAGGAAAGAAGATGCCTAGGAATGGGTCCCTCAAAGGGACAATACTTTGCGGGGGCTGGATAAATGTTTGCTGAGCCAATGAGAAAAGAGAACTGATGCTGACCACAGCCAGTGGGAATTATATTAGGCCCAGCACAGAACTTCCTGACCCTTAGCATAATTAAACACTCAGAGAAAACAACAAGGAATGCTGGAAATCACCCGCCCCAGCCTCGTTTTAAAAATAGGGCCCATCTGTCCTGAAAAGCTTAGTGTGGTGCTGGCCCCCAGGCAGGGCCCTGACCAGGATGACCCTGGAAGGCCCCTCCCAGCTCTAGGATTCCATGATTCTATGACATGGCCAGCAGTCTGGAGTGGTGACACGAGGGTATGCCTAGTGGAGAGCAAGAGGAGGGCTAAGTGATCTGCCTCTGAAAGACAGGGTGGGAGTGGGAGAGGTCCCTTACGGCAGACGGGGCCCAGCCAGCCAGGAAGGGAAGGGAAGGGGCCCTGTGACGGTCAGTTACGGCCTACGTTTCCGGAAGAAGCGATGGGGTGGGTTGGACCAGGGAGGGAAGAGGCAAGGGTCTGGACATTCCACGCGATTCAGACCCAAAGGACAAGGGCAGCTGAGGGGCCATGGGCCGGGAGAGGAGCCGGCAGCTGCTTTCTGGGTAGGACAGGCTCAAATAGCGCTCTGTTTTCAGTAGGCAGAAGTGGAAAATTTGCATCAAGCTAGCATTACGGGGGTGAGGAGGGGAGAGATCAGAGCCTTCCTTCTGGTGGTGTGTATGGGTGGTGGGGGCGCATATTGGGAAACTCAGGGACAATGTGTACAGGGAAGGGACAACCACACTGCCCTTGGCTAGGCCCAGGCAGGCCCTGGGGACAGAAGGCAGGGTGCGCATCTCTTTGACCTGGTCAGGGCTTAGCCCCTGTGAAGTGTCCACTTTTGGACCAAGAGGAGTAGGAATCCCAATACCCACTCCCTTCCTGTGGGGTGGATGAGGAGACCCCCTACTATTTGAGAAGATCAAGGCCCAATATCCCAAAGGTTCTAATCTCACAAGTCTAGCCGCATTAGTAAACTTGTGATATCACCTGCCTCCTATTTGGGGTTCCTAAAGTCAGTATCAACTTAGTTACAGGGTTAGCAAGCACCTCCTCCATCTGCTTCTACCCATTGTGCCCCCATCCATACAGGCAGAGCAGGTGTGGTGAGAATTCTTCCTTAGTAGACTGTAAGGGGAGTCAAAGTCACCCCAACAGCATAGCATTGTCTTTCAGGGGTCATCTGACACACCCAAGGTAGTACTTGGTCCCCACCACGAACAAGCTGTGTGATTTGAGACAAACCACGTCATCTCTCTGAGTCTCAGTTTCATCGCCTGTCAACTAGGAATAGAATAGTAACCAGTACCTTGATTTCTGTTGAGAATTACATGTGAGACACAAGCTAAAGGCTGGGCTCAGAGAGAGGGCACATAGCATTGCATTGCTTTTAAGACATGTTTTTTAGTATCAGGGTACATTGTGTAATTGATGATTAGCTATTTGATATTACCTCAAAAGAAAGGCTGCCTCAGTGCTTGGAATTCACCATTAGAGACTCAGTCCTTGGCCTCTGCGGCCCTCTGGAGTTCCTGCTTAAAGGGCAAATGGGAATAGCAGAATGTGGGGCTGGAGCTAAAGGAAAAGAGAGACTGCCCCAGTTTTACTAGGGGGTCTTCAGCCTCTGTCATTCTCAGAGTCTTGCCTTTCTTCCCATCTTCTGCCCTTCTCTGTGTTTTCTGAAGAACAGAGTGTCTGTTTTCCAGTTTGAAAATCCCTGGGCCTAGGAGGAAGATGGGGAGAGGTAGAAGGGAGGTGTTGACTCTCTGGAGGCAGAGGGAACACCTGGAGAGAAATCCTGGAGGGAGGTGGCAGGGAGCCAAGGAAAGCTGACCCAACTCTCTCCTTACCAGGCCCAGGTACCCAGTCTCCAGGTGAACTCACAGCAGCTCAGTGCCACGAAACTTTATCCGCCCAGCCTGGACCATGTCTAGACGCCAGGTGAACTGTTCCAACCCTTCCAGCCACTTGAACCATCCCAACCATGTGTCCTTTTCAGCCCAAACTCCAGGCTGGTCCCAGGGCCCCAATGTGACTGGAGCTAACAGCCTTAAGCGCCCCCACACCCTGAGTGACTCGGAGTTCAGTCACTACAGCTGCCCTTTGGAGCAGTCCAACAACCCCGACTCCCCCAAACATCCAGTGAGGAGAATCTGCATGGGCAGGCCATATAACGCCAAGTGCGTAGAGACAAGCCATCTGGCCAACCACCCCAAGGTGGCCAAAAAAGCCCACTTTCCATGGCAGCCCCCACTGCCTGCTGTGCACAGATCGTCCTTTAGACCCCTCGAGCCCCACCTTCCTGGACCAACTCATCAAAGGCATCAACTACCTTGACAGATCCACCAGTGCCTTCTACACCAACTGCCCCAAATCACTAAGCCTGCCAAGGCTTGCAGCCAACTGCCTAGAATGCGCTGCTAGCTCCATCCACCTGGAGCACCCAGACCTCTCCTCCCCCGACAGGTACTCCAACACCGGCACCAGCATGGAGCCATGTCCCAGGAGAGTCAATGCTTTGCAGTGTGTGGGTAATTCTGTTAACACGAGTTGCCCACACCGACTTCATAGCCGAAACCTCACTCCGATGCCGCCGCAGAGGCCGGGGATAAAGTTGCCTGAGCTCGCTTTGTTTGACAACGGGATCTTTTCTCTAGGCCACCTGCCCAAGTTCTGGGAAGCAATCCGCTCGGGCTGGAGAGCCCCCGAACCCATCTCCACCACTCATGGTGGTGACATCGACACCGACCATGAAATGGACACATGTCCATCAGGCTGCAGTTGTGGAAAATAAATTGTTTGTGGCAAAATGCACCTTTCGGAGCTCCATTGAGGGGAAATGGCTGTTTAGATTAGGGGTTATAAAACCTATGGGGCTAGACAGTTAAAAAGGAATGGGCGATGGGCTTAGGATGGTCATAGGGAATGGTGGAGACCGTGTCTGAGTGGTGATGGAATACCTGGTCTAAACCCAGCTCTCAAGGGCCGGCTGAGTGGCGTGGTAGTTAAGCGCTGGCTTCGGAAGCCAGCGGCCCCGGTTCAGGTCCCACATATGAGGACCAGTGACACTGCCCTCAAAATAAATAAATAAATAAATAAATAAATAAATAAATAAATAAATAAATAAATAAACCAGCTCTCAAATGGGTTGTTGCCTTTGCAAGAAAAGCCAAGAATCTGACATTTTGTATGTTAGCATCAAATTCAAAAATGTCATAATGCTCTGTGGGTTGAACAAAAATACTTGCTAGCTGAATGTGAAGCCAACAGGTCTCAGTTTGGAATCTCTGGGTTTTATGGGTCAGAATGGATCACTGCGGAGGTTCCTAGCACCCTTTGTCTCAGTTTCCCCATGTGAAGAATTAGGCTGGCTGTCTATCTCCAGTCCCCATCCATACTCCTCTTTATTCAGAATTGTGGTTGATTTTAGCACAACCTCATATGAGCGTAAATGTAGATGTAATAATGATGATGAAGACAATAGCAAACCCTCATAGAGCACTTCCTATGTGGCAGGCACTGTTTCAAGTGGTTTATACATATTTATTCTTTTAAATATGTGGTTTATGATGGCCAGTGTGAGATGTGTTGGAATGAGCAACCAGGGATAATGGCAGGTGGAAGGATGGTCCTTCCTGGGAAATCTCTGAAAAGGATGGTTCTGTCCAACCCAGGTGAGAGCTGGAGGGTCAAAATGAGGCGTTCCCACATTTCTTGCTGGAAATGTCTGGGAAAATGTTTACGGGCCACCATGGGTTCCAAACCTTCAGACTCAATTGATTTGAGTACCGAGAAATGAAGCAGCACAAGGCACCCAGGTATCTACCATCCTGCTGGCGAGTGATTCTGGCCTAGTTCGGCCACTTTCCTCCCCTGAGACCCTGGGTACATCATTTCCCCTCTCTAGGCCTGTTTCCTCTTCTGTAACATGGTGGGATAGCTTTGCTGATCTCTAAGGGCCCCTAGACTCTGATATTTTGGAGTTTCTCCTTCTGATCCCAAGCCTCGCCTGGAGCCTCCTGAGCTGACGACTGAGAGTGCCCCTGTCTCCCCAAGAACTCAGGTCTCCTGAGTCCTGAATCATCTTCCTCGGCTGCCCAGAGGCCATTTCACGCCTCAGGGTCCATTTTTGTGTGGCTCTGAACTTGAAGCCTAGTCCCTTCTTGCTGGAGCTCTCCTGTCTCCTTGGAGATAGGAGGACCAATAGCAGCTCAGAATGAGGAATGTGGCTGACCCTGAAATAATGCAGAACCTGGAGGTCTACAAGGTTCCATGGTTCTTGGAGCGGCCTGCTGTGGCCTAGCCGAGAAGACTGCAGACCTGAATATTCCTACCATGAGACCATGAGATCACCATCATGGTCCTAGGGTAGGAAGAAGAAAGGGGGCACTGAACCTCCAGCCCATAGAATTCACCCCCACTTCTATTCCATCTCTTGAAGACCAGGGAGAGCCTCCTTGGGTCCAAACCTCAGCCGTTCAGCACCTTCCTTTCCCTGTCTCTGGCATCCTTTCCCTCCCCAGGGAGAAAGCTTTGGCCTTTGTCTGAGGGGTCCTCAGCCCCTCCCAGTGACCCATTCCCACGGTGAAAATTCACAGGAATACAGCTTATTAGAACCAGTTGGGCCCAACTCAAGCGGTACTTGAAGAGGGTCCTTGGGGGCCAGCAGAGTGGCTCATTGGTTAAGAGCTGGTTTTGGGATGCCAGCAGCCCCGGTTCGGATCCCACATATGAGGGCCAGTGACACTGCCCTCTACAGCTAACAGCTCCACCTGGAGCTGGGCTGTGCAAGCCCTGGTGATGATGTGGGCTGCAGCCCCTGCTGCAGTGGGCTGCCATAGGCTACAGTGAGTGGCTGGCAGCCAGCGTGAGTGTCTGGCAGCCAGCGTGAGCTGCCAATAGCCGCAGTAAGCGACCATCCAGAGGCCGACGACCTATCTGTCTCATCCGGGAAGAACGCAATGACATACCAACATGGGCCAGTGAAACAACGTCCTCCGCAACTAGACTGAAGAACAAAAAGACAGCAACTTGTCTGTTCCCCTTCCCCAATTCCCCAATGCTGTTCCCCTCCCCAATGAAAAAAAAAAAAGTGTCCTGGTTCCCAAACCCTCTATCTGGCTACTCAAAGCCATCTGCTTCCAGTTCTAAGTCCATATTTGCATAAGAGTTGTCCCTGACTCTCCTGGAGATGCCTACCTCAAAAGGGGCCCAATCCCCCCTAATCAGAGTGTAAGATCCTTGCCTAGGACACTGCTCTTGCGGTCTCCAATATCTAGCCCTGGCTCACAACAACAGGGGCTCAATTATTGTATTGATATGGATGACTGTGCCTTGTGCCCAGTAGGTGCTCAGAAATGGTAACTACTATTATCTTAAGAGTAATTACAGTATCTTGCATGCAATGCATTTTCAATAGCTAATAATAATGATGACAGCAGCATTTATTAACCTTTTACTATACCTCAGGCATTAAGTGCTTTGTATGTATTAAGTCATTTAGTCCTCGTACCAGTCTTTAAAGGAAGGCACTCTTGTCCCTATTGTACAGATGAGGGAACTGAGGCATAGAGATATTAGGTATAAGTGATAAGATAAAGATGGTTACAGTGTATAAAACCCAGCAGCTTTTCAAAAAGTGGTTGGCATTGTCATTATAGAGTACTATGTGCATAGTAGGTGCTCAATAATAATAATAATAACCTTTATGATTACATCTTGGAAGTAGAAGGTGCTCCACGAATGCACACTGTGAGTGCCCAGTGAATGGTAGATGTCATTATAGAGCTCACAGTACATAGTAGGTACTCAAATCAAGTTTGACCATTGGTGAGGGATTAGATTGTCCCTAAAGGGACAGGATCTCTAAGCTTGGCCCACCTGCTACTCAGGATAAATACTCACTGCTCACGAATCCCATCTACCAATCACCCAGTCCAAGTCCAGAGAAATTAAGGCTGTTTGTTAGGGAAGGCCCTTTGCTCTGTGTGACCAAGTGGGGGCCACAGGAAGTCCCAATATCCACTGTTTAAGCCATGCATCTGCAGGGTCCATGTAAACAGGAAGCAGCGTGCTGGCTGCAGAACAATGCCACGGCCTGCTGTGCTGTCCCTCTCATGTACAGAAGCTGCCTAGGTGTCCCCGCTGCTGGGGATGGCTGGGGAAAGTCCTTCACACTTGCAGAATTACATCATTTATTGAGCATCCACACCATGTGCCAGGCATGCTGCCAAGGCCTGAAACATAGCTTCTCAGCCCTGTGCTCCTTGTGAGGCTAAGTTTTAGTAACCCTTTTTGTAGAGAGGCAAACTGAGGCTTAGAGAGAGAAAGTGACAGGCCCAAGCTCCGGCAGCTGGTAACTAGCTGAGCTGGGATTCTAACCCCTAGACAATGCCCTTTCCACCCAAAGTGCACGTTCTTTCTTAGCATTTATTGAATGGATTTTAAGAGAAAAAGGGGGTAAATATTGGCCTCCAAAATATGCAGTAAATTAGATAAAGCAAAGATTGTATTTAAGCCTGGGGGTTTGGGCTGCCCCCAACACCAGTCTTCTGAACAGAGCAGTGTGAACCTGCAACATGCCCTTTCTAGAAAATAATAAACAGAGGGAGAAAATTCCTCAAAGGTCACCTGTAGTCTCAACTGCCCAATCCGCTGGTCCCTGCATCATTTGGAAATATTTGGCATATAGGTCCATGATATTAGAATTATTTTTGTATATTTAAAAAAATGTGATGTGGTCCTTTTCAAACAGATAATTTGATATCACTATTCTCTGATCCTAAAAAATAAAAGCAGCTTTTTGTATGGCCAAGGTGCATGTTTGAGAAACACACTCATCCTATTCCCGACCCTTCCTCCATCACTAACTTTCCTTATCCTGAACCAAACCCTCTAAGCCTTAGCCCATCCCGCCCCTTGCCCCATCCCTAACTCTCTTTTCTCTCTACACATGACTGGTCCTGCTTGCTCTATATAAAAGCATAAGACTAGGAGTGGGGGATGCCCTTCTTCCCAATTTCATCCACGCTGCCCTCTTCTAAGTTGAAATCTCAGGAGTGGGAAAGAGCCTCCTACTTGTCCTGTGCCTGACTGAGTTGGTACCATCATTTTTGGCAAAAGTCTCTTTACAGCCTCCTGGGCCCCTCCCAACAGGGCAGGAATTTCTCCTGAACAATTGAACAAAGCCGGGAACTCGGAGGGAGAAGGCACAGGACATTCCAAAAGGATTTCTCGCAAGCTCTAAAAGACATGTGAGAACACTGTAGAAGGCTTGTAGTATAGCAAAGAAAAGCATGAAAGCGACGGAAAATCTGCACAGTAGGAAGGGCAGTGCAGGCTGGAGGAAGGAACAAGGGGCCGGGGGTCAGGAGGCTCTGGGTAGGAGGCCTGTCCCTGCCACTCGTGACCCTGCCGAGGCCACACCACCTCACAGCCCTCAGATGAGGTCCTTAAAAACTGAGTTACTGCAAAAGTAAACACATGGGTGCACACATGTTTGATCATAGCAATGCTTTATGAATCACAATGACCTGGAAATAGCCCAAATATCCAACAAATAAGATAGGGACAATGAGCGATGGTGTGTTGAGAAGACACAATACCAAATAAGTATAAGAAATATGATGTGCAAAGTCAATATGAGTGTTATTCAAAGTAGCTGGCGTGTAAATTGCTAATGGTTACCATCTGTAATAAAGAGTTTGTATCAAAATGTAAATCTGTGTGTTGCTTCCAAAATGGACCAAGCACTGCAAAAAAAAAAAAAAAAAAGTGTCAGCTAAACTAAACAGAGTG
Organism: Aselliscus stoliczkanus; assembly: GCA_033961575.1. NCBI lineage: Eukaryota > Metazoa > Chordata > Mammalia > Chiroptera > Hipposideridae > Aselliscus > Aselliscus stoliczkanus. Next base: position 167,928,249 of record CM066730.1, read on the forward strand.
CTTACGGATACAGTTGGTTTCCACTCTGAGCAAGCCTCTTATCTCATCTCAGACGGGTAGTAAACAGTTTGGGGACTGGCACTGACCCACAGAGCCATTTTTAAGTAGCCCTGATCTTAGAACTGCGTTTAATAGAACTGCGTTTAATGAAAAGAACATTAAGCGAGAAAAGCAAGACATGAAATCATACGCATACACTGATCACATGAGGTAAAATGCCCATGTGTACAGTGACAAAGGAAGGGAAATGAACATTTACAGAGCTCCAGCTACAGGTCCTGCACGGAAGTCTTCTATAGCTGAAGAAGGAGTGCGTGGGCAAGAATGTGAGGGGGTATGTGGAGATCATAAGAATTCCAGCCTGGCTCGAGGGGAGCAGTGGGGGTCAGGGAACATGAGAGATAAATGCAATTTATAGAAACCATTTACAGTCAGCTCAGTAGCTATGCTCTGGAGCAGTATTTGCAACGTGTGTTATGAGAAACACCAGTTATGGAAATGTTAAAAGATTTTTTTCTGTATCTTGAATATATTGAGGAATGCCAGGTTAAACAGAGCCGGACTGGAGACTGGGGGTCTGCTCGGAAAGTTTCCTGTGTTGGTGTCTCTTGAGATGGCCAAATTGTGGGAAAGAGTGCAAAATTCCCAAACTTCTTGACCAGGGAACCCCATTTTCAAGGAGCATCTCAGAGGGCAGGTAATCCATGAGGCATAGTGTGGGAACCCTGCCCTGGGCCTGGGACCCAAGGAGGGGCTCAGCAAGAAAGTAATTGATTAGGGCTGGCCGAGTGGCGCAGTGGTTGAGCGCTGGCTTAGGAAGCCAGCGACCCCGGTTCGGGTCCCACATATGAGGGCCGGTGACACTGCCCTCAAAAAATAAATAAATAAAAGGGCTAACATTTAAAAAAAAAAAAAAAAGAAAGAAAGTAATTGATTAAAAAAAAAAAGTGATTGATAATGAGGGGTGGTGGGGAGATATTGGGAGGGGGCAGAGGGCCAAATCCCAGGCCATTTTCAGAGGAGCCACACTTCTGCCTGGGCAAAGTTGAGAACAACCCAGAGAGGGGCAGAATTGGGAGTGGTTAAGAAGGTGGGTTCTAGAGTCAGCCAGACATGGATGTGAACCCTGGCTCTACCACTGACTGAGTGACTGTGTCATCTTGGCAGGCCACTTCATCTTCTGGGCCTCACTTTCCTTGTCTGGAACAGGGCAGTAATAACACACACTCACTTGTCTACAACCCCAAGACTGTGGTGGTGATCAAATGAGATGCAATGTTGATCAAATGGTGAGGGGAGTTTATCTTTGCCCCAGTACAAACCAGAAAAGGGACACTTATGCCTTATGACATGCCTGAATCAACTTGCTCTTTCATTCAAGTAAAATTATTCAAGTGCCAACTCCATGCCAGGCACTGTGTTCTTCATAGGGGATATGGTTGGGAACAAGGCAGAAACCAGAGAGCTGTGCTCCCTGCCTTCACTATGCTTCCTAATGTTAAGTGAGGCAATTGCCAAATGATTGCAATTGTCAAAAACGTTAAGAGAGAGAAGCATGGAGGAGGCGGGTTGTAGGAAAGTATAACAGGAGACATGATCTAACCTGGGAGGTCAGGGAAGGCTTCTATGGAGATATGATGTTTGAGCTCAATCCTAAAAGAGAGCAGTGTGAAGAGGGGTGGGTGTTGGGTGAAAAAAGTGACCATGCTGGGAGAGGGATGTGGCTGGAGAAATGGGCCAGACTACATCCTGCCAGGCCTGCAGGGTCTTTTACCTCTCCAAGGGAAGTTTTACTGCCTGCTTAGAACTGTGTCCTTCCTCTTCACCCTCCTCTTCTCCACATCTTCTCCTTGTTTTGTTTCCCATCCTCACTCCCTCTCAATACCGAGGACATTCTCACCCCATGACAGATCCTTACCCTGCCACCATCTATTTTCCCCACATAGGCATTGGAAGTGTTGTGCAAAATAGGTGTTTCATTATTGAATAAATGCAGAGCCACAGCTAGTCCATGCAGTACCTCTGCTCTATTAGCAAAAGGTACCCCGCCCCCTCTGGGTCCACTTGGCTGCATACCCTTGCTGAGTGAACAGCCTGTGCAACTGTCCACTGTCGCAATGAATGAATGAATTAATGAATGAAGAAATATGAAATGAGTGAGAAGTTCAAAGACAGAAAAGATTTGGACTCGGAGTCGAAGCCACGAGAAGTTGAGTCCTGTCAATTGTGGAGCAACAAACAAGTGCCCCACAAACTCTGGCTACGGGTTCCAGAAGGCCCCCAACTCCTGTTTCTCAGGCGTAAGAATGTTTGGCTGTTCTTGCCTATCCAAACTCTTGTAGCCTCTCCTTATCTAAGGAACCTTGTGCAAGACTTGAGTTGTTTCTTTCCCAAAGAATGTGACCAGCATCCTGAGCTAAGAGTACGTACAATGCGATTATAGGCGCCTCCCAGACTCAGTGAAACCCAGAAACCCTGCCTCTGCTCCTCTTCTGAGCCATATGAGGAGATAGCCAGGCCCTAGACAAAGCAACTTGAGAACATTTACTAAAGATACCAAGGACTGCAAAATAAACCAGAGCCGGCCAAATCCTTTCGTGGGAGAAGATGCAGAATAAATAGGTGCATGACCAATTCTCAGGGTGGGTGGAGTTACTCTGGAAGACTTTCTAGATGGGCCACATTTTCCTGCCTTCTGCGTCAGCCCAGTTCCTTCCAGTTTCCAGTCAGCGTTACCATCTCTTTCCCCAACCTCTTTTCGGAAGCACGACGTATAGCTTGGGTTTAGTCTTGACCAAAAATCTACAAAGGGTTACTTGTTTTCCTTTTCCCTTTGCTCATGAGCAAATCATCCAAGAAGCCAAAGTTCTGGGACTTAAAGGGCCAGAGGTAAGGAACAGAACTGAGGCAGCTCACAAAATGCAATTTGTCATGGATGCTGACCCTCAAGGCCTTGGAAAAAAAAATCCTGCCACCAGAGCTGGCCCCTTGCCAACTCTGAAGTCAGCTGAGTGTTTTAGCCTTCATCATCAGACAGGGAGTTCTCAAGTACAAGGCTATATTCCTCCATCAGATGGAGGGGGTGGCATCTGGCCTTCAGAGGGGAGCAGCAGCACAGTGGGTGCAGAAGCTGTTCCTCCACCAGACTGGCAAAGTGTGTTTCCCTCTTCAGATTGGGAGCTCACCCCAAAAGAGCAGTAAGAGAAATAGCTACCACTTATTCAGTGATTACCCTGTACCTGAAACGGGTCTTTTTAAACAATATATTAATTCATTTTAATCCTCTTAACACCACTATGAGGGAGGTCTTAGCCTTATCCCCCTTTTCTAGATGATAAGACTGAGGCCTAGACAGACTGAATAATTTGTTAAAGATTGCACAGCGTGGTGGTGGAAGCAGGATGGATTCTCTATCAGACTGAAAACAACATGAGGACAGGGACAATATTCTCCCACTTCCCTCCATCAGATTAGGGGTTCACAGAAGGCCAAGATCTGGCGTCTGTCCTCTGTCACCCCATCTCCCTGTCTGGAGCAGAAACAGACCTTATTCAGTGCTGCGCCTGGCATCTGGGTTGGGGTCACGGAGGTGGCTGAACCACTGCGGATATAATTTCTGCCCTTTACAGCTCTGAGCTGGTCCCCTAGTAACATGCCCCACAAGGTGGAGAACCCCATCTTTTGGAGATAGGCATCTATCTGGGAGGGGGGTCAGGATGTCAGTGCTTTCCCTAAACCTCAGATGCCTGGATGGGAGGCACCAGTGTGCCTGGGAGACTGCAGGCCGCTATCACAGGGAACACACCTTCCGGAGCCAGGCCTGATGCCGCCCAGTGAGCTGGGCATTTCCTTCTGTCCACAGCTCACCTCACTCCTGACTGAAAACCTAGCCATGTGTCTCTGGAACCTAGCAACTCTTGAGGAAACAATGGAAACTTCAGTTTTTTTTTATTCACCTCCTTCTATCATTACTCAAAAGGTTTTCCTCTAAGACACACACGTTTTTTTCTCCACCCATCTGCCTAGGCTGCCCTGGAAATTTTCAGGCAGAAAGGAGCCGTAAGTGTAGGCGGTAGGGAGGTCTGGTAGTGTGGCTATGTGTGCTGTATGTGGGTCTGTGTCAGACGTGGATCACCGGGGACTGTGATTTACTGCCCAAGCATCTGTGATTGGGGCTGTGGCAGGGGCTGTGGGTGTCTGGGTCTGGGTGGGTGTGTCTCCAGCACTGGGGCTGCGATTTATGTGAATCAAAGTCAGTCTGTGAGTGATGTATGTGGAAAATGGTGTGTGTAGGGGGCAATTCGGTTCAGTATGGTGTGCCCATTGTAAGTCATTGTGGTTAGTGTGCAAGAAAATGTAAAAAAAAAAATACAGGCCCGTGTGCATGTGAGAAAATTACTTTGGCCTGTGTGTGAACTGTGAACGTCTGTGAGGAATTTGTGTGTGAAAACTTGTCCGTACTCTTCGTGTCTTGGGATTCACATATGTGAGTCTGTGTAAAAATGTGAATATGAATGTGAGCAGTTGTGTGTGTGTGCGTCAGTTGTGTCTGCTGTGTCACGTGCAGAGGTGAACGTTTTGAAGAGATAAAGTGTTCTTTTGCGTCTGTGAAGACCATTAGTGTATGAACGTTGGGAACCAGCGTGTGGAAGTGGGCTGAATGTTCACACATAGCGGAGTGTTAGGGAGTGCAAGTTCTGAGTGCGAAAGTGTCCTGTGAGCCAAAGTTGGCGTGAGTGCGTGCACGTGTTCAGGCGCCTCTGTGAAAGGTGCCTACGTATGCGATCGCTTGGAATCCTGGAGGATCCTTGAGAGTTGCCCGTGGGGACAGTCACGTGGGCGGAATGTGACAGAGTGTGAAGCTGTTCTACGGGTCTGAGAGTCGGTGGTAACCCGCGGGAGCGGCGTGCGCGTGGAGGGAAGGCGAGCCCTGCACGCAGGGCCCCGGCCCCCGTCCCATCCCAGACTCCAGGCCGGGTTTGGCGGGGAGCCGTGTTGGGCCGCGGCCCGCGCGGAGGGGGCTGTGGGGCCCAGACAAAGGCCCAGTTGGCTGCACGGCCAGCTCGGGCGAGCGGCGCCCGCGGTCCGTGGGCGGGGCCTGGCGCCCAGGGACGGGGCGGTCCGGGGGCGGGGCCTGGCGCCCGGGGGCGGGGCGGGCGGCCGCGGGGGCGGGGCGGCGGCGGGAGGGGTGGGGGTGGTGGGAGCGGGCGGTGCTGTCCCGAGGACTCCGCAGGCTGGCGAGCGGGCGGCTGCGGGCGGGCGCCGAGCGAGCGAGCGAGGGAGCGGAGCGGACCGGGCAATGGGGCTGCGGGCGGCGGGCGCTCTGCTGCCGGCGCTGCTCCTGCTGCACGGGCTGCTGCTCGCGGTGAGTGTGCGGGGTGGAGGGGCGGGGGCCGCCCCGAGCCCTGCTCGCTGCGCCCGCCAACTTGGCGGAGCCGCCGAGGCTGCGCGGTTGGGACTCTGGTTCGGGACGGCGGCGCCTGCCTGGGGGGACCCTGGGCCGGCACAGGCCGGCACCACCCTCCGCCGTAGGGCTGTCCGGTGGAGCGCCCAGGGAGCCCCGTGTGGGGCCAGGGGCGGGGCCGGCCCGCGTGGGAGCCTGTGGGTCGCCCGGCCACGTTGCCGAGTCTCCGAGTCGCGCTAGGCATGGCTCGGCCTGCCATTCCTGGGGACCAGGCAGAGAAACTTCGAGCAGGGTGGGCACTTGGCAGGGCGAGGAAGGGCACCCCTTTCTATGCCACCTTAGGAAAGGGGCACTCAGTGGTGATGGAGACCCTATCAGTCCTCGCTGGAACTTGACCACGCCGTCTGCCCCCTTGGGGACCTAGGAACCAGGCAGGCACAAGTAAAGAGCCGTTCAGCACACAACTGAGGCTTGGAATCGGACCCTGGAGTCCCACAGCCCAGGACTTGAATCAATCCCTCCTCTTCCCTGAGTAGCTGTCTGACCTGGAGCAAGCTAGTTAACTCTCTGAGACCAGCCCACATGCCTAAAGGCATCTCAAAATACGGGCCTCCAAATGCATAGCCGAAGGGTGGTAGTTAGGACTGGCTGGAATGCGCTGGAAAGTGCCTGGTGCAGGGCCTGCTAGATGGTGGATACCAGGTGAATCTGCTGCCCGAGCTTTCCCCCTCTCAGGTCTTCAAGGTGCAGGGGAGGCCTGCCCCTACAGCCCAGTCTGCTGCTCTGAGCTTGGATGGGCCCCTGCAGAGAAAAAAAGAATACTTGTTGGGAGAGGCTCTGAGGACCTGAGTGAACTCCAGGAGGGTGGGGCTGGGTCAGTGGGCAGGGATCTGGTGGCAGATGTGGGTGGGGGCACATCTGGGGAGCTGGGTCTGCCATGGTGAACCACACAACCACCCCCACCCTCTTTGAGGTGGTGTGAGGCTGTCTCTGTCCCTGCCTCCCTGTTCTGAGCCACGAGAGGGACATTTCTAAGCAGGCCAGTATTTACCCAGTGACTGATGCCCTGTCCTTACCTTGCTGGTTCCCTCTCACCTCTGCCCTCCTGAGTTACTGGGTAACCCCCACCCCAGACCTGACCTCTCACCTCTCTTACCCCACCCACCGGGCACCTCTCCTACCACCCCCTCCCCATCTGGGCAGCTTCCTTAATCCTCTGTCTCAATCTCTCACCCCAACACATCTAGCAGAGTCCATCCAGTTGCTCCCCAGTCTTGATCTGAACTTGCAGCTCCCAACACTGATCTTCTCTTTTTCAAAAAGTAGGCACCGACCTAGCAAATAGGCTGACCGTCCCCTTAGCTCTGTCCCCTGAAGAGGGTGTCCTGGGTGCCTGGATTCTCAGTGCAGGAGTAGGGAGTTGGTGGAGCTGTTTGCTATGTGCAGGAGGAGTTTCTCCAGTCATCTCATTCACTTGTTCATTCAACATATCTTCATTGAGCAGCATTCCATGACAGTCAGTGGGAGTTCAGGGTTCATTCATTCTCATTGGACAGATATTTGCTAAGCACCTACTATGCAACAGTGCACCCAACATGGTGCTAAGGAGGGTGGGGGGTTTATGGGTGAGCGAGATCAGGCCCTACTATGCTTTCACAGAGCTGAGATCAGTCAATAGGCAGCTCTGATCCTGTGAGATTATAGTTTCCTCAGCAACCTCACTGAGGTCTTCACTGTCCCACCCCAGGCTAATGGTGGAGGGCTGGAAAGAACTTGGCCCCTGGAGGCCGCCAGACCCAAGTTTGAATCCCAGCTCTGCCATTTTTCAGTTCTGTGATCTGGAGCAAGTTCCTGTCTCTGAGTCTCAGTTTTCAAATCTGTAAAATGGGGGTAAGAAATTTGTTATACGTTTTAAATGACATCAGGTTCCTAACCAGCGCCCCAGCAAGCCTTGGGCTCCTCCTTGTCTTCTGCCCTTTATCTCTTCCGCTTTTTGGTTCATATTCATAAGCCAATATTGAGTAGGTAAGGGTAGGATACGAGGGGAGGGAGGGTAAGATAGTCCTTAAGGAGCTCAAGGAGGTAGGAGACAGGAAACAGTGATCTGTGATTAAGTGTAGGAGTAATTTCAGTTCAGAGGAGGTGGGGAGGCTTGCAGGGGGAGGGGACCAGGCCTGAGTGACTCAGGGCCCGCCTTGGCCTGCTGACCCCTTTTCTTCCTGCTGGGGACTTAGCCCTTCCTTTCTTGGGGCCAGCCCTGCCATGAGACAGGGGAGGTCATGGTGATTACAGTGTTTTCCAGAGCTGAGGAGGGAAGCCACTGAGACACTTGTTTCCTACCTCAATGGGGCTGCCTCACTGGGGAGCTGTGGGCTGGGGGGAAACGGAGCCTCTCCTCCCCTCAGGGGTAGTGTTACCTCAGCCCTCCCCTTGACATAACTGACTACCCTGCCTGCCCCCCACTGCTCCCCTTGTTCCAGACCTGCTGCTGGAAGTGGGTTGTGAGCGTACCCTGGGGATTTCCGGAGGGAGGGCTGCAGGTCCATCCACAGAGGAAGGTGGAGGCTGGAAGGATCAGAGATGGACCCCTTCCCCCATGCCCTAGGCCAAGCTCCCTGTGTGTGGGGAGTTGTGGCCCCCGCCAGGCTCGGCCCAGGCCTGTTCTCAGGCTAAGCACAGGCAAGTTGGGATCTGTGGGCCTGAGGCCCTGCCTGGAAGATGGGTGGAAGGAAGGTGGCAGAAGGTGACTGGGTTCAGGGCTTGGAGTGGTGGGGAGGGAGGTCTTGGGGTGCAGACCAGATTATGGCAAAGTAATATGGATAGCTCATATTTATGGAGAGCCCGCTGTCTGCCAGGCGCCAAGTTTCTCAACAGATGCTCACATGTTCCCCTGTTTAGAACCTCTCCACACTCTGCATGTTCTCCACAGTCAGACCCAAGCCCCTGACTTAATATAGCCCACAAGGCCCTTCAAGACCTGGCCTCCCCGACTCCCTCTCTAATTTCCCCTGCTGCCAACTTTCCCCTCGCTCACTCAGCCAGTTACACTGGTCTTTGTTTCTTGAACATGCCATACACACTCCCACGTTAGAGCCTTTGCATCTGCTGTTCCTTTTGCCTAGAACACTTGTCCTGCAAATATCTGTGTGACCCTCTGACTTCCTTCAGGTCCCCAACTACCCTGTCCAACCCTTCGCTGTCCCCTGACACTGCTTTATTTTTTTCTTGCCACCGTCTGACATGTGTTGACTTGTTTGTCTCTCTCCTCCCCCTCAATTTAAGGAACAGGACCTTCCATGTTTTGTACACTGCTGCTGTATCTTTAGCTCCTGCAGGTAGTAAGTGCTCAGTAAATTTAGCTGTTGAATGCATTAAGCTGGAGCTCCTAGTCCAGTCCGCTTTCCCTGAGCAGAGGAAATTGAGGCACCGAGAGGTTACTTGGCTAGCGACCTACACACATACTCAGTGGTACCGTGAGCCTGGGTTTTGAAGCTCTCCTCGCCGCTCCCACTTGCGCATAGCAGCAGACTACATGGCACTCAGGTTGAGAAAAGAAAGAACTCAGGTTCTAGGTAGTGCAGGGGCTGCCTTGGGTGTGGGTAGCAGGATCTGGCTTCGGGATAAGAGGCACTGAGGATGGGTGTGTCTCCTGGGGCCTCCTGGGGACACCTGCCTGGGCAGGAGCCTAGAAAGATTAAACCAGGGTGGCCATTTGTGGGATTACCTGTTTGTTTGTCTGTTAATGAATGAATTTCTTCATTCAATGTTCCCTGGGATCCTAAAGACTGTTGAATTAATCCAGGCATTTTAAGGCCCGCGTAGACCAGGCCGGTTCCTACCCTGTGTGGAAAGCGAGGGGAGACAGCGGCTAGCCGCCCTGCATGTAGTCCTCTCTGGGTTCTGCAGGCCATTCCCTGGGTACTCAAGGTTTAGCGTGAGTCTGCAGAGGCTTTAGGGCTGCCTGGCTTTGGGGTGAGAGTCTCAGAAAGAAGGGTGGGAGGAGCCACTGAAGATGTGGAAAGATCTGGAATGATGATTCAGAGGCTACTTGGAGGCCAGACATGTGGGCTCTGGACCCTCAGACCATTTGGGGCATGCGGGAAGGACTCCCAGCCCTGGCCTGTTGCCTCCCTCCTCAGCCCATCCCAGATGTGAGGGTCAGGCTGGAGGAGGAGGGGGCGCACATGACCCCAGCAGTTCCCAAAGACCTGGTGAGCCCATTGCGCCCTCCTCCCAGGGCCCACCCTGGCCTTTCCTCCATCTGGCTCTTGCTAAGAAGGCAGAGGTTGGGCCCAGGGTCTTGGCCCTGCTGGAACGTTGCCCCAATCCAGGCCTTGGCCTCTTTGGCCCTGCAGTCCCCTCCTGCCCCCAGTGCCTGGCTGGGGCCTGCTGGCTGACTGAAACCCAGAAGAATGTGTGGAACTTGTTTCGCGGGGAGCCGCCAACTTTACTGCCCAGTCTAGTGGTGGTGTCCTCATCGATGTCAATAGCTGCCTTGAGAGGGGAGTGGCCTCGTGGCTGCTGGGGGTGGCCGGGCCAGGGCCACCATCATGAAAGCCTGGGAACAAGGCGGCCCTTTGAGGCAAGAGAATGTGGGGACTTCAAGTCTCAGCCACCCCCAGAACTTACTGTCCCTCCTTTCCCCATGCCCTCCCATCGCCAGGGCTGTAGGGACCTCAGAGCATCCCCGAGGGCATCTGTGGCGTCCCTGAGATGTCTTTAGGACTAGCTCCCAGCTACCTACCAGAGCCCTTTCCCTGAGCATGAGGAGGGTGCCCTACTTCTCTGTTGCTCTGGATTTTAGGGGGGCGCCTGGAGCACCAAGGCTTATAGCGTGCATTGAATGACTGAATGGACCCATGATGTGTGTGACTAAATATTCTATAAACTGAAGACCCCTACAGGTGTGTGTTAGACTTAAATTCATTTGACAAATATTGATTGAGCACCTTCTAACTATCTGACCTTGTTGTAGGTGCTGAGGTTACAGCAGAGAACAACAAAATTCCCTCCCCTCATGTAACTTGCATTATAGCCAGTGCAGGAAGGCAGGCAATAAATATAGTATGTCAGTGGGTGTTAAATGCCAGAAAAAATAAAGCATGGGCAAGGAGAGTGATGAGGTGGGGTAGTCAGGAAAAGCCTCTGATAAGATGACATTTGAACAGAGGGCATCTGACGGAAGTGAGGGTGTGTGCCCTGCAGATATCTAGGGAAAGGGCACTCCGGGCTCAGGCAAAGGCCCAGAGGTGTGCTTGTCACGTTTGCAGAAAGCAAGGAAGCCCATGTGTTTGGAGAAGAATGCGTGAGGGTGAGTGCGGTTGATGCGGCCAGAGGGTTGGTAACGGAGATCGTCAGCGCCTTGGTCATGGGAAAGGCTTTGGATTTGCTTCTGAGTGAGATGAGAGATCACTTGAGTTGCTGTGTGAACAAGAGAAGATGGCGGGTCAAGGGCAAAAGCGAGAAGGCTGTGACTCAGGCCAGAGACGATGGAAGCTTGTATCAGGGTGATGGAGGTGGGAAGAAGTGGTTGAAGCTTGAATGTATTTTGAAGGTAGCCAACAGGATTTGCTGAGAGACTGGGTGTGGGTGGGACAGAAAGAGAGGAGTCAGGGGTGTCTCCACAGTCCTTGGCTCGAGCATCCAGAAGGATGGAGCTGCCACTGAGACAGGGACACTCCAGGGAGTGCCAGCTTGAGAGGAAAATGGAGAATGGCAGGTGAGGCAGGGGACTCACAGCTAGGGCAGTCAGCCCTCTCCCTGCTCCCACACCTTCAGCAAGGGGGTCTTGCTGAGTGTACATTTGTGGAGCTGCCAACACTGATCCCTTAGAACCCATAGCCTGAGGTCATGGTCCATAGATCTGTGAGTGTAATTGGAATACACCGTCTGCCACCCATCTAGAACCAAAGCTCCTTGAGAGCAGGGACTCAGTTTTGTTCATTGCAGTTTGCCCCGTGCTAGGCAATATAGTAGGTGAATGTTTATTGAGTGAATAAATGAATGACCTTGAAGCTAGCAGGCCAAAAAGGCCCAGGCTCCTTGCTGAGGATTGGGAAGAGGCTGCTTCTGGCCCCTGGATGCAGGGAAGCTGTTCTTTCAAGCCACAGCTGTCTGCTGAGACTTGGAGCACATGGGACAAGCCAGGGTGCCCACCCCTGCTGTCCTCCACCTGTTTGTGCCCTTATTGGCTCAGAGCTCCTTTCCCTGGGCAGTGCGGTTGAGGGAAAGGCATGGGCTCAGAGCGCCCTGACTTCAAGCTTTGGCTTGGCCCCAACTGGCTGTGTGACCTTGGGCAAGTTGCTTCCTCTCTCTGAGCCTCTCAGGTCAGAAATGGGGATCATGATGCCTGTTTCCTGGATGGGTATGAGACCAGGTGGATGCACCTCGCTTGGTGTCTGAAATGTCATAGGTGCTTGACAATTGGTGGCTGCTCTATGAGTCTTGTTCCTGCACAGGGCAAGACCAGAGCAATATTTGACTGAGGATTCCCATTACCCAGTGTGGCACACCTGCTCAAAACTGCTGCTCTCGATTGATCCAGCCCCTGCTCTGGGTTTATTGAATGAATGACTGAGGAAAGAGATCACTCCTGCTTCCTCTGCTTCTCTTTGCAGTCTGAGAGCCCCGGATGTGACTGCATCTGATCTGTCTGTCACTGCCCCCTCCCCCCACTGAGGCCCCAGCTGCAGGACAGAGTTCACCCTTCCACCCGTATTGCTCCTTCCTGGAGGGGGAGAGGGTGGGGGCACACCCAGGGCGTGGCCTGGGAAAGGCTGGGGCCTGTGGGCCCGTTGTCCCCTTCCCAGATGTGTGCAGTTGGTGGGCTCTGAGCAACAAGAGGTGTGGCCAAGTGGCTCCCATGGGTGCAGAAAGGATGTTCATGCATCTTAAGGGGAGCGGCGGAAGAGGGGCTTCCTGGAGCTCCATCCCAGCCCCATCCTCCCTCACGCCCACGCTGGAGGAGGCAGGACCTTGCCCAGGGACCCCTGGGAAAACCTGCAGCAGGCCCTCATTTGCCAGGGTTGGTGAGGTTGCACAGCTCTGAGCTTGGCCTCTGTGGGCTCTCAGAGAAACAGCAGGACTGAAGAGAAGGAGACACATGTGCATGGCGACCTTTCCCCCAATGCTGTGCTTTGGGCTTGAGTTGCTGGGTGGGTCATGTCCAGGTGTTTCATTTTTTAACATTTGGCGTCTTTCCCCACCTTGTCCCCAGTCTCAGTTTATGAGGATGGGGAGGCAGCCTGGGGCTGGGCAGGGAAAGGACTTCAGAGGTGGCCTCGGGTGACCCCACAGATGCTTCTCCTAGGGTGGGGCTGGGAATTCCCAGCTGCCTCTGGCCCCTTCCCAGTCCACCTCCGGGTCCCTGCCCCCACTTCTTCCTTCCCTGCCTCTCCATGCTCACCCCCAGGGAGCCAGCTCTGGCCCCCACCTCCTGGTTTTGGCCTCCCCTCCTCACCCCAGCTGACTCATCCTTCTTTTTGTTTGGCGTTACCAGTTTTCACATAGTTGGGAACTGGGATCATGCCTCTTGGATGCTTTGCTGGGCTGGATGGATTGAAATTCTGGCCTCATAAATCCCAGCCCCAGTGCCCTCTATCACTTACTTAACAGCTCCTCTCCCTCTCCTGCTGTCTGCTTCTGCCTTCCTGTGACCCTTGGGCCAGAGAAGAGACCTAGGCATTTCCTGAGGATAGACCAGTGTCTTCTGTCCCCTGGGAACTCCAGGGTCTCCTCCCCAGTGACCTCAGTCACCCAAATCTTTGGCCAATGCTCAGTGAATAGTCACCCTTCTCTTGATTAAAACAGCCCCCTTTCTTTTTTTTTTTTTTTTTTTTTTTTTGAGGGCAGCGTCACTGGCCCTCATACGTGGGACCCGAACCGAGGCCTCTGGCTTCCCAAGCCAGCACTTAACCACAGCGCCACTCGGCCGGCCCAAGCCCCCTTTCTTGAGCCAAGCCTTGCATGAGGCTGCCTGGGCATTACTGCATATAATCCTCCCAGCAATCTTTCAAGGTTGGCATTGTAGTCTCCATTTTGCAGAGGGTGAAACTGAGGCACAGAGAGGGGGAATGGCTGGCCCAAGTCATCCATCTAGTAGATGGCATAGCTGGGAGTGGAGCTCAGGTAGTCTGACTCCAAAGTTATCATCTCTTCCTGAGTGGGTCCAGCCTGTTGGGTGCAGAGAGAAGATGATCTGGGAGGACTGGCATAGTCAGGACAGACTGCCTGGAGGAGGCTACTGTAAACTGTATATTGGCCTTGTGGGCTTATCCAGCTCCTACTTCTCAGGCTTGGGTGCCTTTCTCTCCTGGGCCTCCATCTCAATTTAGTGACATCATTCCACTGGGGAGATGGGTTTGGCTTGCCCTGGGATTGAGGATCCTTGGGAACCTGGATCCTCCTCAGTCAGGTCCCAGGCTCCCTGTGGAGCCTGTAGGTTTTGTCATGGGGAGTTCACCGAATTTTTGCTTAGAAGGGCCTGCCCTGAGCCAGCCCTGTGCCCCGTCCGTCTGTACTAGGGAATTGGCTGAAATAGAAGCTGAAGGGCGGAATCCACATACAAACCCCAAACTGTGTCATTTGGACATCCCTGTGCAGTGGAGGAGTCAAGAAGTCATCCATGTATTTGTTTATTCACTTGTTCATTGCCTGAGGACCTACTGTGTGCTAGCCATCATGCTAAGTGGTTTACCTGCATTATCAGCTTTACCATGTAGTTGGGATTATACCTCCACCTCCCAGATGAGAAACAGCTCAGTAGAAAGCCGTGACTTGCCCAAGATCACACAGCCAGGCTTACAGGGAGGTGGGACTGAATCCAGCTCTATCAATCCTCCTGGAAGACATGAGAGGCACGGCCCCTCCTCTCCAGAAGTGCTGGTTCTTGGAGAGTCAGGACCACGAACCCTGAGTACCCAGCACAGCTCCAAGTCCAGACAATAGCAGATAGACAGGGAAGGAAAAGATCAATTTGGCATGAGTTCTCTGGAAAGGCTTTCTGAAGGAAGTGGGGCTTACAGGATTTGGCTGGTGGAGGAGGAAGATATCCCCATTGTCCCTAGATTTGCATTGTTGTCAAGCGTGTGGGCAGGAAAGCCATGGCCTGCTGCTGGAGTAGTTAACAATGGGGAAAGAATGAGAGGAAGTCACCAAGATAGCTAAGGTGACATCCATCTCAGTCCCCTGCCCTGTACCTGGCCAGACCAGGAGGTAAGAGGTCAAGACCTGGGCCTCCACTTGGTTTCCAAGCCAACTACTGACCCTCTTCCACAGGCCTTGCTTTTCCTACCCACAAAATGGGCTTCTTTCTTGCTCCTTGGCCACCTGCTCGCTCAGAGGAAAGGGACCTGAGTTCTTGGAGAAAATTGCTAGTTTCCCTTCAGGAGCTGGTGGTATTCCATTCTCTGGGGCTGGGGGAGGCAGCCATACTGCGGTGCCCACCCTCTTACCAATCCCACATCTTCCTTCATTGACGCGACAAGTGCCAGGACCTGGGCTGGAGAAACATGAAGGAGATTACTCCCTGCTCCCTTAGACCCCCTGCAAGCCTTGCCTGTCCTCCCATGAGGACCCCTGCCGTGATCTACCCGCCGGGTTCACCTCTGTGGCCTTAGGGTGCCTGCCGCTGAGCTAACCTCCACGGGCCCTGTCCATGTCTGTTTAGCGAGTGAGCTTAAACTAGGAGGCTAATCTCCTCCTGGCCTTACCTGTGTGATCCAGGTCAAGTCATGTAACTTCTCTGAGGTGAATGTTCCCTGGGTGCCAGAAGGGACCATTCATTCATTCATTCAGCAGACATTTATGGAGTCCCAGCTCTACGCCAGGCCTTGTGTTAGGTACAAACACCAAGCGTGGACTGAAGGAGCTTCTAGTCTGATAGAGGATACAAGCTAGGTGGTGGACTAGTCAAGAAAACGTTGGGGGCAAGACGATTGCATTCAAGGAAGAGTTTTCGAAGAGCTTTAGAGCAGGTTTTCAGGGCCACACAACCTCTGGGAGATATCTGGGGTCTTTGTGACTCTGTCTCAGCCTCCACTTGTTGTTCTAGTTACTGCAAAGTCTGATTCCCTCGAAATCAGCTCTAGGGAGAGAGCACCTGGGGAGACAACTGCCCTGGGCTAGGGCAGGGGTAGAGAGGAGGGCTGGCCGGTTTTGTTGTGAGTCTCAGATGAGCTCATGGATGCAGAAAATAGTGGGGCTATTTATACCGAGTCTGGTCATTTTAATTTAGGAGAAGTGGAAGCTGCCCGCAGAGCTCAGGGTTGGGGCTCTGTGGCACTGAGTGAGTTAAATGAGCGGAATAGGCCTGAAGCTTCTGCTTTCCATTTTCCTTCCTCCTTTCTCTTCCCACTCCACTGGGGGGTGGGGATGGACTTTGGGAGGGAGGCCAAGATCAGCTGAAGCCTGGATTTGACTTGGGGAAATGGGAGGAAAGGGTTAAGATCCGCCAGTTTTTCCACCTCCTGGGGTGGGAGGAGGTGGGGAGAGGGGACGGGATGGCTGGGGCAGGGGCAGGAATGTGTGATAAGATCAAAGCTTTCTGCCTGCCTGGGCCTCACCTTGGTTTCACCTGAGCAATTGAAGGGAATTCTCTAAGCTGGAGGAGGATGGAGAATGGTGACATCCTAGGGGGGTTTGCGGGGTGGGGGTGGGGGGGTGTTTCAGGTCCTACTCTCCTCCCTTTAACACTCCAAGAGGCCCCACCACCTGCAGGCCTCAGGTACACCTTCCCAGCTACCCCCAATCTCCCAGAAGGCCCAGCTCTTGCCCTGGCCAGCACTGGTCATGCTAGGGGCCATCTTTACTTGGCACATCCAGACTGGGCAGGGAGCACTCTCCTTACCATGCCTACCCCCACCAGCTTTCTCACCCCTGGGGCTTGTGGCCTGGACTCAGAGGCTCCTTTATGTGGCCTGTTAGTCCCCCACCAGTTAATTCTGCTCTAGTTAATTCTGCAGGTTGTGCTTTGGCTTGGTGTCCTGGGCAGGAGGCACAGCCCTGAGTCCTGTCCTAGTTCCATCACCTTTGCTGGGTGATCCTGGGCTGGTGACGTAACCTCTCTGAGCCTCTTGTGTCAGCTGGGAATGGTAAAACCTTTGCAGAGTTTTGGTGAAGATTAGAGATCATGTAAATCTATAGCCAGAAGAGGCAGTTGATAAATAACAGCAACTATTATTTTGTGATTTTCTTTTTCCCACGTCAAGACTGCTCCTGGTACTTGGTCTTAGGAAAATTTGGGGACTCAGTTTTATTCTGCCTCCTCATCTCTTTTGAGACGGTCCCAAGCTGCAGGGTGCACCTCCTGTCTAACACTCTTCACTTACAGGTCTTCTTCATGTTAGCAGGGGAGCTGGACAAGAAGGGTTGTGAGTGAAAAGGGCTGAGACCTCTGTAAGTGCCCTCTAGGCACTTCCTGGGCCACCTGCCCTGGTGGTACCTGCGTCTGCCAGGTGGTCCAAGCCACCCCTTCCAGTGCCAGGGGCCTCAGGGCCCCAGCTGAATGGAAGGAGACTCTAGAATGCCCCAGCTGGGCAGGGCCTGGAGCAGGGCCTGGGGGTGCTGCTGCCCAGGCTTCGGCTTAGGGCTCTGTCCTGGCTCTGCACCAGTTAATGATTATTCTGGGCTATCGGAGAGCAGGGGAAGCGGGGAGACCCACCCTCCTAGCTCCTTAACCACTGGTTGCACCCGAGGTATGTCAGCAGCCTGGGTGTTCCCTACTTTAATGTGGCAACCCTGCTCTAGGGCACATGGGATGGGGGAGCAGGGAGCAGAGGCTTAGGAGTCACCAACTGACAGACAACCTGTGCCCCTGGGGTCCTGAGGACAGACACAGGGCCTACCACGTATAGGTGAAATGTGAGCTAGGGTATAATAGTCCCCCCATGATGTGGCGCCAGCCCTGTGAGCAGACCCTACAGTAATAACCGGGTGAGCAAGTCCCTTCTAGCCCACAAAGACCCCTGAGCTCCTCCTCTCCTGGGCTCAGACCCTGCAGAGAAGTCTGAGCTAGAAGGTGGTGTGATGGTGAGGGCTTTGGAGCAGGCTGGGCTTGGCCTGCAATCCCAACTCTGCCCCTTCCAGGCTGTGTGAGCCTGGGCAAGTCACTTCACCTTTCTGAACACCTGTTTGTTGAAACTGGAGAATACTATTTCTCTACTTTGCGGGTGTCAATGAGTCAAAGTGTGGGAAGTGTTTAGCTCATAATTAATACCTGGGGAATGGTAGCAATGATTACTAGCATAGCTTTTGTTATTAGGGGAAAGTGAAAGTTGAATCCTAGCCTTAGGTAACCAGGGCAACAGTGGTCCCTGGGAGGATTTGGGGGAGGCAGGGGCATGGGGAGATCCCAGGAATGTGTGTGCGTGGAGAGGGCTGGAAGGATGGAGAAGACGGGATCTCTCCGTCTCCCCCAGGCCCACCTCAGTCCTCCCAGCTCTGGCTGCCCCCTGGGCTGGGTCCTGAGGCTGGTACAGGCCAAGAGTGGGGGAGGAGGGAGAATTGTTTATTTCGATACCATTAGGGCATTTTCCCCCACTGGCAGCTGCTATTTTGGGATCCCCGGAGAGCAGGGGTATGGTTAAATTAGGTAATGTTGCTCCAAAAGGAATGTGTGAAGCAGTCGGGCCCAGGCTGCAGGGAGAGGACAGTTGGTTCACTCCATATAAAATTAAACTGCAACTTGGAAAAGAGCAGCTCTGGTCACTTTATAAGGCGATGGAGGGGGAGGCTGCTGGAAGCGGTTGCTGAGGGACTGGCCCAAGGCCTCCTCTGTGGGAGCCGGGCCTGGCCTGTGTGAAAGGCAGGGCTAGTGTGTCCTCTGCTCCAGGCCTCTGGCTGCCACCAAGGCGGGTGGGGCCTGGGGTGGTGTGAGGCACAGAGAGGATGGATCAGCAGACTTGGCCTGGAATCCCAGCCCTGTGCGTGGGGAAGTCACCCAACCTCCCTGAACCTCCGTGTTACCAGTGGTGAAATACCGGTTCCAATCCCCAACGGACGTTTCTTAAGGATTAAATCTCTAGGAGAAAAAAACAACAACGTAGCTACCTTTGATTGAGGTCTACTGTGTGCAAGGTGCTGTTCTAACTCAGCAGCACACTCTGTGCTGCTCGGGTCTCACCTGGGAGCTTATCAGAAATGCAGAGTCTCAGGCCCCACCCAGATCTCCAGAATCAGAATTGGTCCGCTAACAAGATCCCCAGACCCCTCAGGAGATCCCTGTGCATGTTAATCCTGGGGGAGCTCTGCTTTACCTTCATTTTCTCATTTTATCTTGAAAACCACCTGCATCCCCTACCTTCATGATATAGAAATTCTCCTTGGACAGTTGTGGAAGGTGACGCGTGGGGAGAGAGGCAACATAGAAACTCCTTCAAGGTTTATTCTCTCCCAAATTCTGCCCCTTCTTCTCCTCTTTTGGCCTGGGCTGAGGTTGGGGAGAGGAATGGGATGTCAAAGCCCCTGGTGGGACTGGAAAAAGTCAAGAGTGTCCTCTGCCATTGAGACTTAATCACACTCTGTTTTCCTTTGTTCATCCATGGGATCGGCACAGCCGGACAGGGACCTTCTCCCCAAAGTTATTCTGCACTTCCCATCCTCTTCTGAGAAAGAAGGGGGTAGGAAAGGGGTTCACTACTGCTGTGACCTGTGGTACAGACACTGGCCACTGCCTGGCAGGTCAGAGGGGAGAGGGAGGGTCAGCAGGGGCTGCCTTGGGCTTAGGGTCACCCCACTTGTCACTGGAATGTTTGGGACTGAGTCAATCTATTAGTAAATATTTTGAGGAACACCTACCACATGCCCAGCCCTGGGAAAGTTTCCTAAGTTTCCTACAATTCCATAAATTCTTCATTATACAGAAAAAAAAATGTTACCACAATTTATGTAGCACTTACTACGTGCCACGCAGTGTACTAAGCATTTGGCTTGCATTATCTCTTTCATCTGTTTAGTTTTACTGTCAAGGTTCCCTTTCTATAAAATGGTGATAGTGATAATAGTACCTATCTCATGGGATTGTTTTAAGATACCTGTTAAGTGCCTGGCACTTCGTGTTAAATAAATATAAGAAGTACATGGGCCGGCTGAGGGCATGGTGGTTAAGTGCTGGCTTCAGAAGCCAGCGGCCCAGGTTCAGGTCCCACATATGAGGGTCAGTGACACTGCCCTCAAAAAAAAAAAAAAAAAAGTACAAATGATTTTCAAACAAGGAGGGTACTATCACTGCCCCTGTTTTACAGATGGACAAATTGAGGCCCAGAGCAGGGAAGGGACTCACCTGTAGGGGTCAGAGGAGATTGGCAACAGCCATATGACATTGAGTCCCCAAACTTCTAAGCCACTATTATAATTCAACTCAACTTAGTAAATATTTATTATCCACTAACTGCTGCTCAGCATTGGGAAGTATCTAAAGGTTTAATATATAAATGTATGTGTGTATGATGAAAAACACCCAACCTGGTGTTTATCTCCAAGGAGCTTTGGTTTTCCAGCAGGAAAGTAGAGACATTTACTCAAGTGACTATAATTAAGACCAAATCACTAAGAGGTAAGAAATTAAGTCTATGGTTGTGTGGGGGAGAAAGATGTCTTTGTGGGGTGTCCAGGGAGACCAGAGTAGAGGTCGGAATTGAGCCAGACCTTGAAGGATAGATGAGTAGATTAGATTGGGAGGAATAGGAACAGCATTCAGGAGGAGGGAACAGCACACACAAAAGCCTAGAGGCAGGAAAATGTGCCCTGTGAGAGGGTCATCCAGTTCTCAGGAGCCTTGGGGGCTTTGTGGGGCCTGGGGTGGAGGGGTGAGGCGGGAAGGTCAAGCCCAGCTTTCTTGTCATTGAAGATTCCCAGTCTTCTTAAAGACTTGGCTCCTTAACCAGCTGGGATTATTCAGTCTTCATTCTGCCCTTCCTTCATGTCAAGAAATCAAAAACTTTTATAAATGGACTGTCTGAGCTTCTGGTCAACGTGTGGTAATTCAGGCCAAAAGCAAGAAGACTTGATGTCTTGATTAACTGCCTAGCCTTCTTGCCCACACATGTATGATTTCCTTTATTCTTTCCAGTGTTGACAATAACCCTGGGTGGGGAGCACAGTGGAGCGGGGGGGACAGGCCTGGGTTCTGATTTTGCCCCTGTGGCTTACCGGCTGCGTGCCTTAGATAAGAGGCTTCAGCTTCCTACTTTGTCAAACGGAGATGGACCTCCCTCCAAGCTTGGTTTAAGGGTGGTGTAATCTGTGCTGTCCAATATAGTAGCTGCTAGCCATGCGTGACGATGTCATGTTAAGATTTCATGAAAAAAATTAAATAAGACATTTTAAAAATACAAATTCAGTTGCTCAGTTGTACTAGCCACTTTGCAAATACTCAATAGCCACAGGTGGCGAATGGCTACCTTGCTGGACAATGTGGATCTAGAACATTTCCATCACTGCACAAAGTTCTCTTGGGTGATACTGGCGCATGGAAAGGGCCATGTGCACTCAGTAAGGAGTGGCTATTATTCCTGGTCCCCTGTCCCAGTTTGGGACCCCTGGGCTATGGAGTCCTGAGAGACCCCTGGGCCTCGGTAGAGGTGGACAGAGCTGCCCCTCTGGTGGTCCTGTACCATCCCTGCTTTCTCCTCCGCAGCTGGGGAGGTCTCACTCTCCCCTCCCCTGACTCCACCTATAATGTTAAAAAGGCCCTGACTAGGCTCCACCCAGCCCACCTTCTCCCCTTAATGTCCCACCTCCTCCCCTCTGCCTGTCTGCTCATCTGCCCGCTCAGCTGCTGGCATCTGGAATCTCTATGTCCAGCCTCTGAGATTCCCACTGTCCATTCACAGGGAGCGGGCATGGGGGCGGAGGCCTTCCCTGGCTGTCCCCAGTGGAGGTGCCGGCCGCCTGGGCCCCTCTCAGCAGGGCGGAGATGATGGTTTGTTGTGACGGGGGCAGTGGGCAGCCTGCCCGCTCTAACACTCCGGTATCTGGGCGCCAAGCATGCTGTTTGCACTTGGCTGGGCCTCAGGGCCTGGCCTGGTGCCTGTGAGGGTTGGCCTGCTTTGGCACCCCTGGTTATAAAGGCCAATCATGGGTCTCTGCCTTGTCAGGACACCAGGAGCTGTTGCTGGGCTGGGTCCTGGGGGCAAGGGGCATGTCTGACACCTGAAATTGGAGTGCAGGACAGGTTCCCAGCTGCGGCTGAGCCCTGGGTGCTGAGTGGGGACCAGGCCCAGGCAGGCGGTCACCCTGGGTGGTTCAAGCTGGTAGGGTCTGTGCACAGCATTCACACTTGTCTAAGGTGGAGCTTTAGGTCTGAGATGCCAGAGAAGCTCAAGGTCATGTCCTAGCATCGTACTCTCCCCTCCCCCCCGCTTTTGGCTTCCTCCCTCACCCACTGGGAAGTGAACCACGAACAGGCATTGCTGGCCCACGGGTGCTGAGGCTATGCAGGCCCAGCAAAGAATGCAGCATCTGAGAACACGCAGTCAGCCTGGCGGCATCAGAACTCTGACTCTGAACACCTTACATGCTTTCCCCCCATCCTGTCTCTCCCCGTGGGGGAGCTCTGAGGACAGTAGCCCCTGGTCACTTTGCTGAGAAGGAGGGTTAGAATCCTGGCCTTGACACGCACTCCTTCTGTAACCTTGGACAAGCCTCTCTGGGTCTCAGGTGCCTCATCTGGGGAATGGGGATAATTATAACCTACCTCTCAGGGCAGTTGTGACATTTAGATAACTGACCTCTTGGCTATTTCCAGAACATTCCAAGGATACTTTTGCCATGGGGCCTTTACAGCTGCTGTTCCCTGTATCTGGAATGCTCTTCCTCTGTGCATGCATCAGCTTTCTCAACACCTCTGTGTCACTTTCCCTAACCCGCCTGTGTAAACTCGCAACCCCCACTGAGGGACTCCCTGGCCCCCTCACCTTGCTATATTTTTCTTTTTAGCACTCTCACCATTTGACAAATAGTAATTTATGATCTAGCTGGTTCTGAGGAGAATGTCAGCTCCGTGAGGGCTGAAAACATGCATGACTCATGAAACCTGCTCATATAACAATGATTGGTTATTTTCCTTCTTCTTCCCAACACTTCCCAAGACCTGGTGGCCACTGTTTATTGGGCCCTTACTATATGCCAGGCCCTGAGCTAAGCGGCTCACATCTCAGCTCCATGAGTTTCCCAGAGTCCCCGTCTCGACATTGTCACTTCCACATCAGAGATGAGGGCCAGGAGAGGCTGCGGTGACTTGCCCAAAGACACCAAGCTGGGAACTTGGCAGAGCCAGGCTTCCAACTGGGTGAGTCCTACCCCAGACCTCACTGTGTTGCCTCCTAAGCTGGGTTAATAACATCAGCATCTTCACCCAAATTTGGATTTCAGAATCCATGTTTGACAGGATTGAACAGATCAGATTTAGGGGTGGCTTTCAATCTTCTTGGGGTGCCCCTTCCAGCCCTCTCATCTCCTGGATTGGTTAGTTAAAACCTCTCCCACTGCCCCAGAATGACAGGTGCCCTTTGGTTGGGGAGCCCCAGAGGCCAACCCGAGGCCCCAGGGGTGGGGCAGGGAACACAGGGTGGGCCCAGGTCTGGGCTGTCCCCAGGCTGTCTGGGGGCAGGTGGACAGGATGTTCCTCAGGCAGCAGACATTCCTAGTCAGAGGTGGCAGGCAGCGGGAGATTTCCCATTTCCTTTCCGGTAACCTGAATCTCTGGGAGGTGACAATTCTCCCTGCCAAGGACACGCACCTCTCATTTGCCAGCCCTTCCTGCCATTTCCTCTGCTGGGTCTGTTTGTCTGGGGCTTAGGAGAGGCCATAGGGACCACCTCTAAGTCCCAGAGGTTGAGATTGGGGTCTCTGGTGCTGATCAATCCCCGACAAAGACCCAGCTTAATACACCCTCCCAGAGTCTTCAGCTGTGTGGCCCCAGACCCCAGCCTTGGGGAAGGAGGTGACGTCGTGCAAGGAGAAGGACCCAGTGTTAGAAGCCAAGAGACCTGGGTCCCTGGTCTGGCCCTGCATTGACTTGCTGCGAGACTTCTTCCTTTCTTCTTGGAGCTGCTATTTCCTCTCCAAGTACCCAGCACTGTTCTAAGCACTCTGTATATGTGATCCTGCTTATCCTTATACCAACACTTCCAGTGGTCAGTGGTGGTGGGAACTAAAATGAAGCTCAAAGAGGTAAAATCACCCAGCAGGCAGTCCATGTCACAGATGGGATTTGAACTCAGGCTCTCCCACACTGGTTGGTCCTCTTTGATGCCCTACTTCCCTTCTCTGGGCTTCAGTTTCCCCTTCTGAGAAGTGAGGGTGTTGGGCTAGGTGATCCCTCCCAGCCCTGACAGCCCAGGATCCAGGAATTCATTGGGAGTCTTTGCAGGCAGGTTTCTCTTGAGCCTTACCTAGTCTGTAGGGGGCAGAGCAAGAATTGTTCTCCCCTGGGAGTCCTGAAAAGGTCACTTTCTTGGCTGTGAGCTCTTGGATGGCTGGGGTGGGAGGGGAGGAAAGGGAAGAAGTGACACTTAAACCTGGTAAGTGCCAGACACTGAACTAAGCTCTTAGGTTATCCTGTTGAATCTTCACAGCAGCCTGTGAGGTGGCCATTTTTATTCCCCTTCACAAATAAGGAAACAGGCTCGGAGAGGTCAAGTGATTTGCTCAAGGCTACCCTGCTAGGAAGTTGCCAGGTTAGGGTATCCAGTCAGCTCCAAGTGGTATGGGGTGGCATGTGGCCAACACACACTTTAATTTATTGATAAAAATAGTCTTTCCAAAAGACTATGAACACACCCCAGAACTGGAATACCTGTGCATCCAAACTACATCTCCCAGGCTACCTCTAACACCCGACAGTAGCCGAGGAATCCTTTGTTAGACTGCTTCTCCACTGCTTTGGAAAATATGGTCAGTCGTAATTATGGGTATGCAAGAGTTCAGAGAGCGAGAGCTGCGTGGGCTGGAGCGAACTGAAGAGGATTGGCACTGAGCTAGGAGTGGAGCTGGGGGCTGAGAGGGGCCTCGGGTGGGGCCGGCCAAGGGCAAGTTCACAGGCTCCAAGAAGCCTCCCTAAAGGGCCTGAAACCCCGTCTATTTGCCAGGAAAACCACAAGGCCTCTCCTCGGATCCCCTTCACGCCCAGCTCTGCCTGCCCATCCGCCTCCTCTAGAGTCTCTGGGGCAGCCGAGGCTCCAGGCAAGGCATGTTCAACCCACAGACCTTTGCTGTAGCCGGTCCACCCTCACCCCAGACTTCCCTAGGAATTGGGTAAAGGACCGCGGGGGGTGGAGCAACGAGGCCTGTGTCCTGGCCAGTGGGCTCTGTGGAGCCAGCCACCCCGGGGTTTGAGCAGTTGGCAGCATAAGGACTGAGATGACCCCAGCCAGCCTGCTCCCACCCCCTCCTGCTGTGGGGCCCTTGGCCTTGAGGCCCCGGCGGCTGTCAGCAGGAAAGGGTAACAGAGAGCCAGCCGTGACTTCTCCCCATGCTTGGGCCAGGCCCAGAGCTCTTACCAGCTGTTGTCAGCAGCTGCTGAGCTTTTGTTCCAGAGCCAGCACTGGGCATCCCCTGGGGAGGGGTTGTGGCTAATATAGGGACTTGGTCACATCCCATAGTTCCTTCAATCCCACTAACAACACAAAGAAATGGTAATTAATGTCCCTGTTTTTATGGAAGAGAAAAACAGATCCAGAGAGGCCAAGTGACTTGCTTGAAGTCACACAGCTGGGTGGCTGAGTTGAGGCTCCTGGTTCCCAGCTCATCCTGCCACGTTTCTTTGGGCTGTGCCAGTGCTGGATGATGGAGATTTCCGGGTTCCTGGGTTTGATGCTCAGCTTGGCCACTTAGTGGTTTGGGGACTCCCATTTTCTTGCTTGTAATTGTTGAGCAAATTAAGTGAGATAATCAATGCAAAGTACTTAGCATAAGCCTGGCACATTCTAAGTGCCCCAAAGGAGATCTTGCAATCTTACCATCAAATAGTATTAGCCACCTGTGCACCCAGCACTTCGAGTGGTTCTATGGGGGTACAGACACATTCCACAAATATTTATATCAGTCAATAAGTATGTCTTTGGCACCTACTGTGTACCAGGTGCTAGAAAAAAAATGGACAAAACAGACAAAATTCTTGTCCCTACTTACATTCTACCCCACACTGGCTGGGGAGACATGACTTCATCTTAACCATAGAAGCTTCCAGGCGTTTTTACACACATTAATATCATTATCCACATTTTGCAGATGAGAAGCAGGGGCCAGGACCCATTTGTTCTGATGGTCTTGGGCCGTGGCCCTGAGGGCTTCCTGGAGGAGGAGGAGGCACTTGTGCTGCATCCCACAGAGCCTCAGGACCTGATGAGAAGTTGGGCCACCGAGAGTGTGGGATGCAGCCATCACAGTCTGGGCAGCAATAATTTCAGGAAGGTTTTGCTGAGTTCAAGGCCTCTTGCTCCCCAGGGAGGGAGGCCCAGCCAGAGTTTTAAATACTCCACGCAGCCTAGAATAGCCCCCATTGTCTTGGCCAGCAGCTGGGGGACCCAGGAGGATCCTAAGGGAGGCTGGTCCTGGAAGTCTTTGGGCACTTCCCTACATGGTATTGGTGGTGTTTCTGCGGAGACTTTTCCATTTGGCTCCTGCAGGAAGGCCCGCCTTGTGGGAAGGGTGGAGCAGCTGCCTGGGTTCTGCTGGAGCAGCGTGCGGCTAAGGGGAGAGACTGGTGGGTGGGGGACTTCCAGGGAGGACTGTATTCCCTCGTGAAGGTGCTCTTTTGTGCACCAGGCATGTGTGTTCATTGGCCCACTGGGCCCTCCACTGTGGGCGGGCCTAGCCAAGTCCCCCTGCCTGGGGCCTCCTGGCACCTTCTCTTGCTATTTTGGGCACTGGCTGTGTTCAGGCTTGGGGAGGGATGGGTAATTCTGCCAGACCAAGGATGCTGGGGGTGCTGCCTGGACCGCCATTTCTAGCCTCCCGGACCTTTGCTCACTGCAGACTCTGCCCCTGCCTCAAAGGGTCATGGTCAGTGGATTCCAAGGGGAAGCTGGCCCCACGGGCAAGGGCAAAGAAGGGCGCCACGCAAACCTTCCCTCGGGACATTCCCTGCTCTCAGTCTCAGGAATAGTTGTGCTTCTTCTAAGCAACGAGTTTGTTTTTACCTCACGGGCCATGGAATCCAGGGACCGGTCATGTTTCCTTCTTCCCATTGGCTACCGGAAAGCTCAGAGCCAAATGAGTTGGTGCTTTCCCAGAAATCCCGAACCCGGCACATGCTTTCTTGTCTACTCACCTCACTCCAGGCTCTGTCTGTCTGCCCTGCCCGAGTTTTTCTAACGTATGTTTAGTTAATTTTCTCTTGCTATTATGCGTACATCTGCGTAAGCTGCTTTGAGTCTTTTTGGAACCGGATGGTGGGGGAGGTATGAAAATAAA
This sequence comes from Aselliscus stoliczkanus, assembly GCA_033961575.1. Taxonomy (NCBI): domain Eukaryota; kingdom Metazoa; phylum Chordata; class Mammalia; order Chiroptera; family Hipposideridae; genus Aselliscus; species Aselliscus stoliczkanus. The sequence goes on from CM066730.1 coordinate 167,955,067, forward strand.
TGATGATGGTGGTGGTGGTGGTGGTGGTGGTGGTGGTGACAATCCTTTGCTGGCCAGTTTCCCACAGTCTGCTCCTTATGCTTGGTTCCTACTTTGTAATTCCCTCTGCTTAGCCCCGCCCCCTCTGCTGGTCCAAGTCACAGCCTAGAACTTTAGAATCCTATAGTTTCAGAATTTCCATGTCCTAAAATGTCAAAGCCAGAAGGAGCCTTTGGGATCACCTAAGTGGAGAGCTTTCAAACTTACGATTACTATTAGAGTGAAACCAGTATTTTTATCAAAATAATAGTATTTTGATTAAATACTATAATATTTTAATAAATAACAGCAAACACAGAGCATTTACCGTGTGCTAGTGCTAATAGTAGCATTTTACATTACTATTGAATTCTCACAACCCTATGACATAGACACTATGAATATAAATGACCACACCCATTTTACAGATGAGGGAAGTGGAGGCACAGACTTGTTCATGGCCTCACAGCTAACCAGGGGCTGAACCAGACATATTACATAGAAAGTCAGAATATAACATGGAAAAGGTGGATGTGTTTTTATAGAAGTGAATATTTGGGGGAAGGGGCCCAAACTCTACCTGTCCATCCCCCCCCCACCCCCCACTTTCTAAAATGGCCCCTTGAGGCTGCTGAGGACAGGACTGGAAACCAGGGCTCTCTACTTCCTTTGACAGAGGGAGCCTGAGGCCCAGTGAGGGGTAGAGACTTGCCCAATGGAGCAGCTGTTAGTCCTGTGGCCCACCCTGCAGCCTGGAGGCGCATCAGCCCCTTTCTACCCCGCCCATGCAACCCCCACTCCCAGTCTCTGCACTCAGCTGAACTTCCCCTCAGAACACTCAGCTCCTTCCCCTTCTGGGGCGCAGGTGTCTCGGGCACTAGGAGTGACCAGGCCCTGGGCCCCCTCTCTGTCTCCTCCAACGGACTCATCACCTGAGAGGGCAGGATAATCATGGCCAGTGAGGGAAGGCGCAGCTCCACTGGGTTTTCTCAGACTCGGACAGGCGCCTTCCCTGAGGAGAGAACATACCCCTCCTACCACCAACTAGCCCCTCACCTGACCTACTTTTCCTCTGTCAGCACTACACGGGCTTTTCTGGTTTTCAGACCCCCATGGGTGGCGGTGAGGGTCATAGCTTACATCTAAAGCCTTGCTGAGGGAGAGCTAGTGGGCAGCTTGCTGAAGGAAAGGCATACGTTCGGGGTGGGTATTCCCAAAATGTGTTCTTGGAACCCTAGTCCCATGAGGGTTCCAAGTTAAACAAGTTCAGAGAACACCAGTCACCCCATTCCCTCATCATGTATTAGAGACATTAGCACTTAGGGAACCAGCTCAGCTTTGTGTAACCAGCCTTTCCCGGATGCGTTTGTCTGCAGGACCCTCCCCAATTCCTATTCCTGTCCAGAGTTACTCTGCCCTGGAAATGGACATTAGTCATGAGGAAAGGGGACAGGGGGCACCCCGAAAGGAAGGGGCCCTTCCTCTTATTTCCAGCTCTGTGTTTTCACAAGTCTGTCTACAGCCATGGGCTCCGTCTTGCCGGCCCCTTCCTCCTCCTCCAGGAAGCAGATGGAGAAAGCTTTGGGACGGCAGGGGGAGCTGGCCTCCTTGGCCACAGCTGTTGGGTTTATCGTTCCAGGCTGTTTTTTCCTGTTGCCGATCCCATGGGAGCAAGCAGGAGTGTAGCCACGGAGGCTTGGCTGCCTGGCTGCCTTGCTGGAGGCCCTGGGACCAGAGTTGCGTCCCTGCTCACCCCCGAGACCCCTGCTCACTCTCGGGGATGCTGGTCTTGGCAGTGGGCAGGTCTCTCCTTAGTGACCGTGGGCAGCTTCTTGTCCCCTCAGAGATGGGGCTCCTGGCTGGAAAGCCCCAGCTGTCAGAAATGGCAGGAGGAGGCCTAAGATAGTATAGAGTTTCCAGTTTGGAACCAGGGGTTTGGCTTCCAGCCTTGACTCCTCCAGCTCTGGGCACATCACCTTTCTGAGCCACAGTCTCCTCATTTGTAAACACCATCCATTAATTAATTTAACAAATATTATTGAGTATCTACTGGGTGCCAGGTACTTTTAGGTGCTGGGGATACACCAGTGAGCAAAATGGACAAAATCCTTGCCTTTGTGGAGCTGATGTTCTTGTGGGGGAGATAGAAGATAAACAGATAAACATGTAAATACAGGGTTGAATGTCGGTGGTGAGGCACTCTGAAACAGTATAAGGAAAGTGATGGAAAGTAAACTGTAATAGATTCTGGACCTGGGATGTGGTCAGGGTGTGTCTCTGTAAAGGTGACATTTGAGCAGAAACTAGAGGAAGAAGAGTGAACGTCTCTAGGGGCAGTGCCCCCGGCAGGGGATACAGTAAGTGCAAAGGCCCTGAGGTAGGAGGGGCTTGGTGTGTTTGAGGCCTGTTGAGATCAGTGTGGCAGGGAGTGGGGAGAGCACAGTGGGAGAGGAGGTTGGAGAGATGTGTGTAGGTGTATGCGTGTGTGTCGGCAGACCACACCGGACGTGGTTGGCCATAATAAGGGCTTTTTTTCTAATCTGTTGGTGAATCGAGAGCAATGAAAAGGCCTAACCTAGTAGGTTCAGGAAATGGCCATTGTCGTAGTGGTGTTTGATTTCAACAGAAATTTGTGGAACGATCCTCCCATAGGCCTGGCACTGTGCTAGGGGCTTCATTCACGAAATCTGTGGGCAGTGACCATGGAGGTACATGGGCAAGCCTGACCAGGTTGGCATGGCCTTGAAGGCCCGTAGACATAACAGCGCTCTACGGCAGGGCCACCTGGGAGCCAGAGAATCTGAGAACCAAGCCGGGCCGCGGGCATGAGGCAGGCACGTGAACGCCGCAGGCGCTGTTGGCACCAACAGCGCTTGGCAGATAATATTCAACCCCTGGGGATCTTCTTGCTGGGCGGCCCAGCCCGGAAGCTGTTTCCGCTTGGCCACCTCCACCGCCTTAGCGGCACCTGGCAAACCGGTGAGGCAGGGACATTTCCTGGTGGTTTCCGGCTTCCTCTCTGTAAGCTGGCAGGCAGCTCACTCAGCACCAGGGGAGGCCCATTCTTAGGGTGTCTGTGAGGACAGGAGCTGAATATGGGGACTCTGGAGAGACTGGGAGAATTGAGCTGTGTGACTAGCAGCATGACAATAGCACAACCAAGGGGCACCACTCTTTAAGTAGAAAATACCATTCAGAGCTGGTCCTCTTTGATCCTGTGCCACCTGGTAGCCATGTCACACTGCACCAAGCTTCTTCTAGTCCCAACTGTGTCATATACTGTCCTACCTCTGGGCCTCCATGTGTGCCCTTCCTCTGCCTTGTATATACTCTCTTACCCTTCTCCACGCTATGTAGACGAAATCATCTTTCAGACCCAGCTGAATTGTCATTTCCTCTGGGAAACCTTGCCCAAACTCCCACCCTGTGTCAGAGTGAGGGGGACCCTCCTCGGGGCTCTCCCAGCCCCCTCCGTCCTCTGCTCTCCATACACTGTGTGGTCATCTCTCGGTTTCATGGTCTGCCTCTCCTAGGAAGACCTAGAGTGTCTGTCTACTTCCCAGTTTTATCCCCAGGGCCCAGCACATAGTAGGTGCTCTATAAGTAAAGATCAAAGTGACTTGAATTGAACCTTATAGGACAGGTCTGATTGATGAACCCCTTTTTACAGATGAGAAAGCTGAGTTCGCCCAGCTAGAAAGTGGCCGGGGCAGCCTGGAGTCAGGGCCTCTGAGCAGAGTCCGCCCTCTACCCCGCCGGCTCCATCTCTCTGAGACTTGGAGACGAAGTGGCCTTGCTGGACTGTGGCAGTGGCAGGCCCGTTCAAGTGCACACCCCAGCTGCATAGATGGACCTCAAAGCAGAGACCGTGTCAGGTCCACATGGGAAAGGGTTAGACAGATTTGAAGTTCTTTGGCCTCACTTCCCAAAGCAGTTCCCCTCTCCTCCCAAGTTCGTTTCTTCAATCATTCAGTCTGCCATTGTGTCAGCAGATATTAACGGAATACCTGGTATGTGTTTTCTGTTCCAAAGATGTAGCAATGATCAAAGCACATGAAAATCACTGCCCTCCTGGTGCTTTTGTTGACATCGACAGGGATAGCTGGTGTGAAAGCCTAGCGCATATCGAAGGGGCTCAGTGCAGTTGCTAAATGGGAAAGGTATCAAGGAGCTTGTCCAAGGCCACATGATGAGTTCGGGGCAGAGCTGGGACGAGGAACCCCAGGCCTCTGCTTCCCGCTCCCGTGGTCTCTGTTGAAGGCCCTGAAGGGCCCTCCAATGTTCCCCTAGGCCCTGGCTGGAACCCAGCCTTTCCAGGCCCCAGGCCTTGGTACGAATTGATAGAGGGCAGGATCAGAACCTTGGCGCTAGCAGAGTACAGGAGAGCGGGCCCTCCTTTCAAACTGGATTCCTGTTGCCTTAGATGCATAGCCTTGGGCAGGCGACTTCACTTCTCTGAGCCGTGGGTTCTTATCTGTAAAATCCGGAGTGCCAGTATCTGCCTCATGAGGTTGTAGATTTACGTGAGCTAAACCTTGCAAAGACCTGCACTCATGAGCACTTGAGGAGCTAGGCCCTTCTCTTTATTTGGGGGATCGTTGTTCTTTCTGGCCAACTGGCTGGCGAAGGTCCTGCTGCCTCGGGAGCCTGAGTGTGGGGAGTTGGCAGGCCTCCTGAGTGGCACGGGCAGTGCAGGCATGCCAGAGGAGGCTGTGGCCACCTCCTTTGCAGCCTGCGCTCCTCTCAGCCTGCCAGGGGATTAAAGGCCTTTTGGCTCTCCCTCGCCTGGCATTTTGCACAACGAAGTGCTGCCCCATCAGATTCCTTCTTCTTTGCTGTCTGCTGCCCATGGACAAGGCACTGACAGCCTGGGGGGTAGGGTGGGGCAGGGCTCCTTGACCCCTGTCTGGGGCCTGAGTCGTAGCAGAGTGGGAAGAGCCCTTGTGGGATTGATTACCTGGGAGCCTACAGCAGAGCAGAGGGGGAGAGGGAACTTGCCTGGCTCTGTGTCCCTCCCTGGAGAACTGGGGCCTGTGGGTCACCACATCTCCTGGCTTTTCCACCATGCCCAGCGCAGGGGGCACCCAGGCAGGGTCTGTGCCATCAGGAGGCAGGTGGGCAGGTGGGCAGGCAGGAGCTCGTTTGTCCCCCACGCCCACACTGTATCTGGATTTCAATGGGGTGAGCTCACTGCAGCCCAGATGCCTGGAGCCTTGCCCTGGGCAGCTGCAGTCACCCTGGGGATTGCGGTGCTCAGACCTTCCTGCCCAGCTGTGGGGGTGGTGGGGGGCTCAGCCCCAGTTCTGGGCCGTGGTGGGCTGGCTGCCCAAGGCATGTGAAGAATGTCTCTGGAGAAGCCCGAAGTCCCTGGTTCCAAGTTCCAGCGTCAGCCTCAGAGCAGGCAGACAACTTGAGTCTTGGAACTAAGCTTTGTTGTCACCCCCAGCCAATGCTCCGCCCATTCCGCCAGTCCAGAGCCTGGGCAGCAGAGCCAGACCCCTCCCCTCATTCCACACCTGGAGGCTGACCCTAGGCCGAAGCCCACACCCCATGCTCCCCTGCATCCCCTTAGCACCTCTCATCCCCTCACCTCTACCTTATATCCCCTGCATGGTACTACTTCTAATGCTTATTGGGATCTTACTGTATACGGGCACCATGCTGTGCTTTATAAGCTTTAACCCCATTTACACAGAGGACCCCCTTTGAGCCCCTTTCCTCATCTGCAAAATGGAAATAACAATACAAGCTCAGTCTTTTAATGGAAACCTTGGGAGTCAGACATGTGGAATGCAGAAGTTTCCCAACTTGAGAAGAATGACATAGAGCACGTGCCAGCTGTGATATGACATCCTCAGTCGAGTCTGGGGCAACACCCCGTAATCAAACACATTAATATTGCTGCAGCAAAACGTATGACTGTTTACCCAAAGTGAAGTGAATAAGCTATTAATGGCTTCATGTCAGTTCAGGTCAGGACCTGGCACTAAATGAGCGTGTTATAAGCTTATTTTAAAAAAAACTCTTGGTTTTCAGAGTGCCTTCAATTTCCCTTATTGCAAATGAGGGATAGTGACCCTGTAGTCTCAATCCTTCCTGGTTGCTGTGAGAATTAACTGAGGGTGTCCACGTAGTGTTTAGGACAGGGGCTGGCATGGAGGAAGCCCTCTGTGGACTCTGACCATTCTTATTGTCATCTCTTTACTGTGCCACTTGCTGTCTTCCTACAGCTCCGATTTTGGCAGCTCCAGAAACTTACCTACATATATAACCTTTGCAAAGCCCACAATCCTCACTTATAAACTCGGTTATTTTTTATTTTTAAAGATTTTTATTGGGGAATTGGGGGAGGGAACAGTGTTACAGTGTTGGGGTATCGGGGAAGGGGAACAGACAAGTTGTTGTCCTTTTGTTCTTCAGTCTAGTTGTGGAGGACGTCGCTTCACTGGCCCATGTTGGTATTGTGATCATTGCGCTCTTCCTGACTGAGGCAGATCGGTCGCTGGCCATTGGACGGCCGCTCACGGTGGCTCACGCCGGCTGCTGGCCACTCACACTGGCTGCCGGCCACTCATGGCAGCTTAAGGCAGCCCACTGCGGCCCCACTGCAGCCCATGCCATCGCTGGTGACTCATAGCAGCCCAGCTCCAGGTAGAGCTGTTGTTCACTATCTTAGCTGTAGAGGGCGCAGCGTCACTGGCCCGTGTGGGATCCGAACTGGCTGCCCTGCTGCTCAGAGCTGGCGTCCCAAGCCAACTCTTAACCAACAAGCCACTCGGTCGGCCCACACACTCATTTTAAAACCTTATATCCTATGTCCATATCTGTATATCTCCCTGCACCCCAGACCTCTCCACCTTCTATACCCTTCTCTAATAGCTTAACCTTTCATCTCCATGCTTCTCCACAGCTAGCTTTGCCTTCTGTATCCTCACCCAGGCCAGGAGAGGAGGGCCCAGGCTCTGTCCTTTGTCCCCAAGGGCCTCTGCAGGACTTGGACCTGGAGCTCCATGTGTGCCCTCGTCCTCACCACGAGGATCTGGACACGATTCAGCCTCAGGGAGCGGGTGCCTCCCAGAAGTCCCCTGCCTATCTGGTACCCCCCTAACCCCGCCTGTGTTCAGGGAGTGCCTGCCCATTGGGGAGCCAGCCTGCCCACGCTCCTGCCCCAAGCAATTGTTTTCGGCACACTAGAACAGTCCTCTGACCTTGGCCTGTGTGAGTCAGCTGCGCCTACTTCCCCCACCAGGAACCAGCACAGTCTGGAAAATCCTCTCTGCCTGGCTTTTTCCTCTCTGGCCCAGGTCTCCCCTCTGGACCCCTCCTCTCTGGCCCACCGTCCATCTGACTCCAGTGCCTGCCCCAAGTACCGGGTTCCCCTTGGAGGAAGCAGGGCTCCCTCACAGCCGAGACAGGCTGGAAGGGAGGAGACCCGGGTTCTAATCTCCTTTGACCTTAAAGTCACAGACGGCCTCCTTGGGATGTTGGGCACCTGCTGCATCGGGCCAGGCCACTGCCAGCTCACGCCTCCCATGATCCATCCTGGCATCTGGTTGGGTTGGGGATGGGACCAACTAGCCCTGGGCTTCCTGGCCCAGCTCAGCCATACCTCCTTTCCTGGTGAGCAGGGGGGTTGGGGTATGAACCTGCAGGTCCTGGGTCAGTTGTCGCTCTGCCAGCTGCTCACCTGTGATCTTGGGCAAGTTTCCTCCTCTATGAAAGGGGGCCATTCACATCTGCTCAGCCACCTCAGGGGTCACTGTGGAGATCAAATGACACCGAGGCTGAGGAAATGCTCTGTAAATCCTGAAATACAATGTGGTTGAGAAGGTTTTGCCGGAGTGACTCTCCAGTGACCTCGCGAGTTCTGGCTCATTCTGCAGCCCTGGTTACAGAGGCAGTGTGGTATAGTGGTCAGCGCTTAGCCACTGGAGCCAGACCACCAGGGTTCCAATCCCGCCTCTACCCCCTGCTAAATCTTAAAGCAGGTGACCTGACTCTGCTCGGTTTCCCCATCTTTACCGTGGGGCTATTTAACACCAATAATCTGGGTTAGCACACCGAAGTCCTTAAAGGTATGCCTGGTGCCCAGTAAATTAGTTCTTATTATTCTGCAAGTAGACCCTGGCCTTTCCAGGTCTGACTCCAAGTTCCCTTCTATGGTCAAGTCTCAGGCTCCTTGGGCTCTTCCTGAGTCCTCTTTCCGGTCTGGCTCACTCTTGCCTCCCAGATGTGAAATACAGCTGCTAGAACCTTTTGATCTCCAGCTTTTCACAAGTAAAGCCTGTGCTGGTCCCCTCGCTGCAGGCTCTGACCTGACCCTGGAGCCTTGGGTCCTGGGGTGGGAGCTGCAAGCCAGGGCAGACTGGCACGTAGAGGACCCATTCCCTGGGGTCCTTGGGGTAGGGAGGGGCTTCTGTCCAGGCCCGACATGCTCTGGATTCTCTTCTTGTCTCACTGCAGATGTGTGTTCTGAGCAGTTTTTTCCAGGCTGAATCTCACTTTGCTATTTATTTCCTGTCCGGTCCCAACCCCCCGGCTTCTCCCTCCTGGGAGAAACTCTGAACCTTCCTCACCATCAGTGTTCTCCTTTCCAGACAGTGGTCTGGAGTCTAGGGCGTGGGGAAGAGGACCATATGGCAATAACACACAGAGAGAGCCCTCCCCAGGTGGGGAGCTGCCAAGCCTGGCTTTAACCTCCTCTGCCCAGTGTCAGTGCCCCTGCACCAGCCTAGCCTCACACTTCCCTTAGGTCAGCCAGCACCTGCTCAGGCCCCACTCCCCACCCAATGGAAGCATTGCCCTCTACCCCTAGCCAGGGGAAGAGAGAGAAACCCCTGGTGGGCACTGATCTTGTGAGTGTCACAATCCCCTGAGCTTACATAACGCTAAACCTCCCGCCCTGGGTGGGGAGAACCTGACTCAGTGGCTCTGAGAAGTGGTCCAGGAATCTATTTCTCACCATCTCCTGGGGATTCTAAAGCTTGCTCTTGGATGTGAGTTTCATGGCACAGCCCAGAAGTCCACCGATTATCCAGGACAGGGACGGGCACTTGTCCAGAGGGAGAGGGTGGGGAGAAGAGAAGGTCTAGGAGGAGGGATTTGCCCATGCATTGTGCGGGGAGGGGTGTTAGGCCATAGCAAAGGATAAAGTGGGCAATGGAGACCTTACACAAGTTTTGGTAGCACTATAAACACAAAGGTGACCAAGTGGCACCCAACCCTGCCCCCAGGGGCTCCCAGCCTAGAAAGGGAAATACATATAGACTTGTAGGAGTGAGTGGGACCTTCAAAGCAAGTCCTCTTCAGGAAGCAGCTAGAATTAATAGGTGATGACATTTTTGTCCATCCATCCATCCATCCATCCAAGTATTTATTGAACATGGTTGCTGAGAAGATAGAGATGAATTAATCACAGTACCTGCCCTCAAGGTGCTTCTATTCCAGTAGAGGTACAGGCGATCACAGTATGAGCCCAGAGGGCCCAGAGCCCAGCCTAGGGGTGCAGGTGCCTGGGAAAGGCAAGAAATCAGGACAAAGTCTCCCAGAAATTTTCCTTTTAGTCATCTTCATTGAGGTATAAATTAGATATCATAAAATGCACCCATTTCAAGTGTATAGATAGCTCAGTAGTGAGAAGGAGATGCATATACCGAGGGAACCATCGCTCCAAAAGGCTCCCTTGTGCCTTTCCTGGTCAGCCCCACACCACCCCTGGTCCCAGGCAACTACGGATCTTTCTGTCATTATAGATTAGACATTTTCCCTCTAGAGTTTCAGACAGAGTTTGTGTCTGGCTTCTTTCACTCAGCATAATGTGTTCAAGGGTCATCCATGTTGCTGTGCATATCTGTAATTTGTTCCTTTTTATGACTGAGCAGTTAGAGGGGGTGATGTTGAGCTGAATTTTGGAGGACAAAGCGAAGTTAGCCAGATAAACAAAGGGAGGAAGGGCACTCAGGCAGAGGGACCAGCGTGAGAAAAGGCCAGAGGCACCAGGACATAGACTGTCTGACGTTGGGGGGCGAGGAGGGGGAGGGACAGGCTGTTTCTTCAGTTTTTCTTCTCCCTGGGCCTTTCTGCTGCTGCCACCACCTTGTCTAGCCAGTGAGGGCTGGGTTTGGTTTTCACAAGTGAAGCCATTTCCTTCTGGCCAGGCTGGGCTCCCCAGATAGGGCTGAGGCCAGGGCAGGGCGTGAGACGCTCCTCCCAGGCCATCTGGCGCTGGATGTGTGTTATGGGGCCCTAGTTAATCTGCGCACACTTGTGTGTGCGGGGTGGGGGTTGGGGGTGTATATGGGGAGGGGCTCTGGGGCTCCCCCGGGTTTGTTTTCCTCTTAGTGATCTGGTAAAACTCCTTCGGAAAAATCTCGATCTTGTCTAAGGAAAAGAGGCATTCACTGCCCATCACATACCTGAGAAAGGCAGGTATGCTGGCTGCAGCGGGTGGGGGGCGGCTTCTGCCCAAGCCTTCAGGGTGCAGGGTCTGAGCAGCCCCTGGTGGAGCTTGTGCTGGGCTCAGCAGCAGCCTGAGGTCACGTGCAGTTGACACCATGCCTGTTCTGCTTCCATTCAGCCCCACGGCTGGGCTCCACCCCGGCCTCTGCACAGATGAGCCTGTCAGTGCAGCTGAAAGTGCCAGAACTAATTTTCCAGCATGGCTGGAATATGTTCCCTGTGGCCTGGAGATTTGGGGGCCAGGCTGAGGCAGAAAGAGGTGGCGAAGATGGCCTAGGGGGGAGCTGCTGTCGGAGGCAACAGCTTCGATGGACTCGCCCTCAGTTCCTGCTGCTGTCCCGCAGCCATGCTGACCTTCTCTACCCTTCCAACTGCCCATGTCCCCATCTTTGCTGGCCCAGGTCACCCTTTAGCTGCCTGTGCCCCCATGTCCATTAACTTCTGTCCTGGATAGCTCTTGCTTTCTCCAAAGAAAGAAGAGTCATCGCTTACCAAAGTGATTTTAATCTTGCCCATTTATTTGAGGGTTCATTCAGACTTGGTGATTTTGTAGGTTTGGGCTCAGAGGTCTCCAGGGGCTAATGGGATTTGGGGAAACTGAGTCAGCCCCAGCCTGACTGTCTTAGCTAAACCAAGTCTGACTTAACCACTGGGGGGATTCAGGGTGGGACCCTGGGGCCCACTTGAAGGGAGGGGAGGAGTCCTGGGCTTGACGGGAGCTGGAGAATGTGACGCAGTTGGCTGTATGATCCCCACAGGTGACCCACGGATTGAGGGCGTACGATGGCTTGTCTCTGCCCGAGGATGCAGAAACGGTCACGGCGGGCCGGGCTGGCTGGAGCTATTTAGACCTTTCTGACGATGAGGACCTGCTGGCCGATGAAGCCTCTGGAGGTGGGCAGAAGGTTCCGGTGGCCGGGAGTGGAGGTGGGGAGGGGCAGAGTTGGGGCTGGCCCAAGGCGACCCCTCAGGAGATGGGCTAAGAGCTGTGTGTATCCTGAGCTTTGGTCCCAGTGACCCCAGGATTCTCCACTTAAAGCTTGTGTGACCCTGGGCTGGTGGCGATTCCTCTGCTGGGGCAGGCCCCTCATAGCACAGGATGATCAGGACCGCAGGGGAAGGTGGTGGGCAGTGCACAGCCCATGATTCCACCTCCTCCCGCTCTCACCTGGCCTGGCCCCTCCCACCCAGCCGCCCTTGGTCCACGCGCCCTCTCTGATGGAGGCTTCCAGACCTACCTACCCAGGCCAGCCTCCCCTAGGCATGGGGAGGAGTAACAGTAGTGTTTTTATGACCATCCCCATTATGTGCCCAGAACAGTGTCTGACACCCAGTAGGTGCTCACCAAATGTTTGTTGTTGGTGAATAAGTCTCTCTTTTGCTTGCAGACGGACTGGGCAGCGGGGATGTGGGAAGCGGGGACTTCCAGATGGGTAAGTTCTGCCCCAGATCAGGTCTTCCAGTCATAGAGGTGGGGTGGAGGGCTACGTGGGGGTGGCTTGTACCCGCTGAATGACACTTGTGTGATCTGGCTAGCCTGGGCCTCTCCAGGGGTCGGATGGCCTCCCTTTTGTTAACTCCTCACGGGCATCCAAACACCAGAGGGTGGCGTCCTAGCTGGGCCAGTGTAGATAGGAGGGTTTGCCCCCGGGTGGAGTGGTCCTGACTGTGACCTCCCAGCACCTGCGACTCAGACACTGCCTGAAGCTTTTCCACGTGTAGGTCTCAGCAGGGCTACAGGATCCCTGGGAGGTGGATGGGGCCTGGGAATGGGTGTCAGGTGGGCCCTACACACACAGCTCACACCCCAGAATGGCCTGTGCTGATGTGTCCCTGGGAGCTGCCTCCTGCCAAGCCAGGCCTGCCTGTGGAGGCCCTTGTCCGGTCCCCCTGTCCATTTGGAAATATCTGTGGCCCCTCCCGCGGGGCTGCCCACTCTGAATCGTCCTCCCCAGTCCATCTCCCCCTGTAAGAAGCAGCTGTGAGGGCAGGAGAGGCCAGGGGTGGGGGAAAGGCGAAGATGGGAGTAGCTGCTGGGGAAGGCCTGAGAGCAGGCCAGGAGCCTTTCCTTGTGGTTGGAGCCGATCTGTGGGAAGATGTGGGGCTATAGAACCTTCGGACCCAAGCCCTGGCGCCAACCTGCTGCCCTTCGGGCAGGTCCACACAGCTGGGCTGAATCTCAGCCTGGAAGGCAACAAGTGTGTCTCTGATTCCCAGCATGCCCGCTTCAGCCTTGCCCAAGGGCAGTGCCCTCCCTGTGCTGCGAAGCAAGGGTCATCCTGACCGTGATGGGGCCATCCCTCTCTGTGCTCCCTGTCTGAACCCTGGCCCAAGCCCAGAGCCTGGAATGTAGCCCTTGAGATGGTGCCTCCCCGCTCCTCTTCCCTCTGCAGGGCTGTGGCTCTCCCATGCTCAGCCCCAGCCCTGTCCACCTCCTCGCCCCCATCCCGTGTGCCCCTCCTTGGCAGCTCCTGCCCGCCCGCCCTCACCCAGTTTCTTTCCATCTTCTGACTTGTCCTTGTCTTTCCCACTTTTGTCTGTCCTGCTTTGATCCTGTCCCCATGTCTCTCCCACTCCCCTCTTCCACCGCCTGGGCTGTCTCTTTCCTGTTCTCTGTGTCTCTCTTGTCTGTGCCTCATCCTCTTTGTCATTCTGTTTCTTCCCGTCTGTTTGTCTCCTCATCTCTGCCCCCATCTCTGAGTTTCCCTCACTTCTGCCTTGGTCTCGCCCTCTCTCCTTCTCCCCCCACTTTCTCTGTGTCTCTGTCTCCGTCTCTCTGTCGTTTCCCGCCTCTCTGTCTCATTCTCTGTCTTCATGTCTCTGTCTCTCCCTTTGGTTTTCTTCACCTCCCTTGCTATCTTTGTCCCTCCTTTCTTCCCTCTCTGCTGCTCCACTCTGCAGGCCCTGGGCCACCCCTGGGCCGCCTTTCCGTGGCTGGCATGATGGTCTTGGAGCCTGATGAGGAGTCTCCTCTTAGTAAGTGACCTGCCGGCCAGGTGGGGACTCATTCTCCTTCCCTCCTTCCCTCCCCTCTCTCCCAGCTTTCTCTTCTCACCCCTTTTCCTTCCTCTTCTCTTCCTTCCCAGCCTGTACTTTGTCACACTGGAGACTCAGAAGCACCCCCCAGCAGGGTCTGGGGGCCAGGCCAGCCACTGCCCCACCCCAGCCGGCCCACCTTCTCCCCTGCCTCACCCAGGACAGCCAGGCCCCATCTGGTCACCCAGCCTGAACGCAGTGGGCTAGGCCTGGTGTTTTCCCCACAGGGTACTGGTGGCAGGGATGGGTGCAGCAGCCCACAGGGAACAAGGCCCTAGTATCTGGAGGCAACTACATCCACCTCAGGACTGGCCGATCCTGGGCCCACCCAAGGGACCCAGAGGAACCCAAGGCCAGGGTTTGGGGAGCCTGGGAGTGTGTGGGAGTTCTGGTGAGCAGGGACTGAGCATGGGGAGTAGGTGAGGTAGCCTGCATTCCCCACCCCAATGTGGGTGCAGGACAGCTCTGGGCCTTTTATCGCTCTAGCTTCTGACTCCAAGTGAGCTCTCCAGATGAGGTCCAGATGAGGTCAGCATGCAGGCCAGGAGGCAGGGCCCGGCGGCCGGGGCAGGCACCCAGCAAACACTGCCACCCCCAGGCAGCAGCACTCCCTTCCAGCAACCTCCGCTCTGGGGGCTGGTTCCTGAAACAGACAGGCCTCACCTTCTGCTCCAACCCTCAGGCCCCGGCTGCGGGGACACAGCTCAGAGTGGAAGATGGAGGGGGCTCGCCCTGACCTGCCCCTGATCTGGGAGAGGGCCAGCAGTGGGGTCAGGCTGGAGGGTCCATGCCCTTCCCAGGCCCTAGGAGAAAGAGGCTTTGTGGAGCCCCGGCCCCTCCCCTGGGATTGGGCACATTCCTGGGCAGAGGCCTGGCCTCCTCGCCCGCGCCGTGCCGTGGGGCTGAGGCCAGGGCCCAGGGTGGGGGGACTCTCAATGGGCCTCTGTGCCTGCTCACAAGGGGCCTCTGTGGCCAAGCTCATGGCCCCCGCCCACTCCAGCCCCCAGAACCCCGCCCACCTGGTACCCAGGAGCCCAGCTCAGCACCATCCCTGCGGCTCAGAGCAGGCCTTGCTGCCCTCACAAGCACCCTCTCTTGGGGTAGGAGTCCACTCGTATACCTTGCTTGATCCCCGTGGGGCTTGCTCAGCCGGAGCCACAGAGGGAAAGGGTCCTGGCTCTTGGGGGCGTGTACACCTGTGGGCTTGACAAGAGTGAAGAGGGAGGACAGGCCTTATGGTGTGGCCCAGCTGATGCCACTTCCCGCTCTGCCACCTACGCGCTGGGCATCTGTCATCTCTCTGAGCCCACTTCTGCCTCAGGGACTTCGCAGCTGTTGTTCCCTCCGCCTGGAGTGCGGTTCTCCCAGGTGGCTTCCCGCGGCTCACGCTCTTCCTCCTAGTGTCCCGTTTGAGGAGAGGCCTGCCCTGGCCATCCTGGGAAAGCAGCAGCCTACCTCCATCTAGTCCTTGCTCATGTGTTTCATTTCCTCTCTCCTCTCACGAGACAGCGATCGCCGCAGGGACAGGAATTGTCATTTGTGGAGTTCACTGCTAGCTGCACTGCCTGGCATACAGTAGACCCTCAATATGGATTTGTTAAAACAACGAATGCCTCCCTGAGATGGGAAGAAATAAAAGCAAATCCATTCCTCAGGTTCATTGTAAAGACCAGAGAGAGTAATTACAGCTGAACTGTGCAGCCCCTAGTACGTGCCAGACCCTGTTGTAAGCATCTTACATTTGTTAACTTATTTAATCCTCACACTAGCCCTCTGGGGTGGCTACTACTATTATCCCCATTTTATAGATGAGGAAACTGAGTCTCAGAGAGGTTAAGTAACGCTCAAGGTCACAGGGCTGTAAGTGGCAATTTTGCTCCAGAGGCTGAGCTGTTTACTACTTAAACACTGCCTCTCATATGGTAATAGTTCATATTATATTGCACGTACTGTGTGCCAGGCTCTGTGCTAAGCACTTTGTACATATTTTAAACTCATTTGTAACTCATATCCACTCAGTATTTATAATGTACACCTTAATTCATGCACATGATGAGAATTAATGCATAAACAATCTTGTACATAATAGGAGCTCCAGAAATGATTTTGTGTGTGTGTGTGTGTGTGTGTGTGTGTGTGTACACACACCAGTCTAGTTAAACCATAGGTATATGGTATGGATTGATTCAGCACCTACTATCAGTGCCAGGCTTATTTCTAAGCACTATGTGTGTGTATATATGTATACACACATATATTTGATTTATTTGCAACTCCTATTTGTAACTTCTATATGAATTCAGTGAACGTTATGAGATTTAATGTGTATAGAATGTACATAGTAGGTGCTAAAGAAACAATAGTTGTGTGTATTAATATATGCTCACACCAATCTGATAGGAATTGATTCAGCCATCACTTATTAGGCACCTACTATGGGCCGGGTGCTGTGCGAACACTGGTAATACAGAAGTGACAGAGCTCCATGGTTCTGCCCATCAAGTTTGTAGTCTAGAGTGGAGAGTCTCTAGTGATTGCTCCATGCCAGGTGCTGTATCTAAGTGTATAGGGAGATGGTGCATGTAAGCATGAGATCATTTATTCCCTATGCAGTCCAGTGCGATCAATGTAACTAATGTTCCCATTTGACCGAGAAAGAAACAGAAGCTCAGAAAGATGAGGTCAGTGCCTAAGGTGTGGCTGACCTCAGACCCATGATGATGCCCTGTGGTCCCTGTGTATCCAGGCAGGATCTTTGTGATGTCGGGGAGAAGCAGAGGGGCTGGGGGAGCTGAGAGGAGGAGTCTGTAACCCAGCGGAGGTTGGGGGAGGAGGCCAGTTCAGACAGTCTTCTCAGAGGAGGTGATGGCTGAGCTGAGCCCTGAGGGACGAGTAGGAACTGGCTAGGGAAGAGTGGGAAAACATGTCACAGTCACTCGTGAGTAATTTCTATGCCAGGCCAGCCTCCCCTTGAAGCCCTTTCTTGTCCAGCCTTCCTCTGAGCCGGTGGAGGTCTCCCTTTCTACACCATTGCTTGGTTTCTGGATTAGGCCATTTTCCCTGTTCGTGGAAGCCCCTCACTCAAGGGTGAGCCTCGGCTTTGACGCCTCGGCAGGCTAGCCAGGGCCACTGCGGCATGTGCTAACAGTGGCAGTTCTGAGCCTAGCTACAGGCACGTACGTGTCAGCCTCAGCAAGAGGCCTCTGGGAACCATCCCCCCATGTCCACCCACTGGTCCAGGTGCCTGAGATCACCAAATGCCATCACTTCACAGTCATACCCCCTCTCCTTTCTGCAGTTTATTTCCGAGCCCTGGTAAATTTCACTCACTCCATTGACTACAGCCCTCAGCTGGAGGATGCAAGCTCCGAGGCGTTCCGAGAGGTGTCCGAGGCTGTGGTAGACACGGTGAGGGAAGGGGCTTGGGGGAGCTCCCCGGGTGTGGCAGGGCAGGACTGAGGGTGAGGTGAAGGTGTCTGGAGGCTGATGGTGCTGTGTCCTTCCCTAGCTGGAGTCAGAGTACTTGAAGATTCCCGGAGACCAGATTGTCAGTGTGGTGTTTATCAAGTGAGAAGGGTCCCCGGGGGCTGCTGAGGGACTGAGGGGTAACCCGGAGGGAGCGGGCAAGGATGGGGGAAAGCCTGGGTGCCAAGAGGGAAGACAGGACAGGCCTAATTGGGTGAATCTCTACTGGTGGAACTTTAGGAATTGGTGGGGGGACGGGGGATGGTTTGGGCCTTAACTTGCCCTGCTTGGGGTATAGGCTGTCCGGGAGCAGGGCAGGGGTCAAGCGATCAGGCCTAAGCATCAAACAGGCAGGGGGCTGAGGGAGAAGCTGAGGCCTCAGCTGTCTTCCGCACCCTGCTCCCCTGCCCCCTGCCCATCCCTAGGGAGCTGGACGGCTGGGTCTTTGTGGAGCTGGATGTGGGCTCCGAAGGGAATGCGGATGGGGCTCAGATTCAGGAGGTGCTGCACTCGGTCATCTCCAGCGGCTCCATCGCCTCCTACATCACGTCTCCCCAAGGATTCCAGTTTCGACGCCTGGGCACAGGTAAGCCCATCCTGGAGCCTGGGGTCACCTCCTCCAGTTTCTCAGACTTGGGTGGGTCCCCTTTGAGTGTCCCCACCATGGGCTCTCTTTGTTTGGGCTGGCACACCACTAGGGACAGGGAGCTCACCACCTGATGAGTCTGACCCATCAATCTGTGCAATCTTGGCTTGGGGTGAGCGTCATCTGTTTCTTCTAGCCATTAGGCCCAATTTCTGCTCTCTATCGACCTCTATACATTGACAATAAGTTAATAATTCCTTTCCTCATATAGTGCTTTCAGGTGCAAAACACTTTGGGTTTAATACTAACCAACAATTATTTACTGAGCTCTGATTATATGCACTCTGTAAGACCCTTATATCCAGCCTCCCATTCAGTCTTCGCAAGAATTCCTGTGAAGTAGGTATATTATTCCTCCTCTTTCAGAGATATGAGGGTAATGAGGCCCAGACAGGAAAAATGGCTTGTCCAAATCCACATACACAGATAATGGAAAAGCCAGAGTTTAAACCAACCCCTGTGTCCATGCCAGCCTTGCCAGAATCTGTAACAGGATGGGATGAGAAACTGAGGCTCAGAGAGAATAGGAAATTGGCCGTGAGTCACGCAGCTGTTAGATGCAAAGCCCTGGCTTCCTTGCTTTCAGTCGGCTCAGGGTTCTTTTCACTGCACCCTGTCTCCTGTTTGACTCCCTGAGTCTTTTCTTCTCTAGGCCAAACAGTCCCAGTTTATTCCTCAGAAGTTACAGTTCTCAGCCCTGTCTCCATCTCAGTCCCCTCTCCTGAGAAGGCTCCAACACATTACCATCTCTGACTCAGTGGAACCCAGAACTAAACAGACTCCACCCTTACCCTGGTGTAGCCCAATCTGCAAAAAAAAAAAAAAATAATGAAACCATTGCCTCCTTCATTCTGCGCTTAAAACCCAGCAATCGGACCGGCCGAGTGGCGCGGTGGTTGAGCGCTGGCTTGGGATGCCAGCGGCCCCGGTTCGGTCCCACATATGAGGGCCAGTAACATTGCCCTCAAAAAAAAAACAAACCCAGTGATCAAGTTCACTCTTTTAGTATCCCCACGCCCAAGTCTGAAGATGGCTGGGGGTCCAGCTCACTTTTCAGTCAAACTTCCTGGCTAGGGATGGTAGGATGGGCCTGGCTCAGCCCTGCAGCCCACAGCTCCCAGGACCCAGGTGGGGATGGCTGCTAATCACACCTTCCTTTCCAGCACAGACACCCCCGCCCCCCTTGGCCGCCGTGGCGGCCGCAGTGACACCAGGTGAGAGTGTAAGCCAGACCCAGGTCCAGCCGGGTAACTAAAGTTAGTGGATGGAGGGGAAGGAAGGGTGAGGGCAGGATGGCTGGGCATAGCCCGCCAGCCACCCCTTCTCCCCTTCCTCTTTGTCCTTGCTGGACCAGGTTGTGGCTTGCTTGTGTGTGTGATGTGGTGGTTGCATGTATGTGGCATGTTAACTCTGTGGGGTCTGTGTGAGGGCTGGATGAGGCTACTGCCACATATCCCACGTACCATGTATGCTATGGATGTGCCCACCATGTGCTCCTTGCCCTCCCGGAGTCTGCCAGAAATCACATGCCTGATGCAGGGCACCAGCCCACTCCCAGCCCCGCAGTGCCTGTGCCGGCCATGCCGCCTTCCACCAACCTTCCACCTGCCTCTCTGACTCCCTCCAACCCCACAGTGGCCCACATCCCGAGAGTCTGCACCGAGAACGAGTTTGCCTGCCACAGCCACAATGAGTGTGTGGCCCTGGAGTATCGCTGTGATCGGAGGCCTGACTGCAGGGACATGTCTGATGAGCTCAATTGTGGTGAGGGGCTATCTGGGGACACAGTGGCCTGCAGACGCCAGGGGAAGGTCAGGGTATGCCTGGGGCTCCAAGTCAATCCAGGCTGTGAATTTTGGTGCAGGCAGAGCGGTCTGAGAGAGGTGGGCAGGGACATGAAAGGGTGATAACACGGTCAAGGCCAGGGGCATTGGATGTGGCAGGGAGGGCCGGGGGAGTTGGGGGCAAGCGGGCAGGAGCCACCTCTTTGTGCCAATGTCAAATGGGCTCTGTCCACAAAGGAGCCAGTCCCAGTGTTGAGCTCCATCCCACCCCTTCTGACAGAGACATCAACTATACTGCCCCAGCCAGAGACAGCCACCACGCGGCAGCTACCAGTCACCCCCGCTCCCCAGCCTCTGTTCCCTGAAGCACACAGGCCCGTGCCCTGTGGGCCCCATGAGGCCACGTGCCACAGCGGGCACTGCATCCCCAAAGACTATGTCTGTGATGGGCAGGAGGACTGCAAGGACGGCAGCGATGAGCTGAACTGTGGTGAGGACTGTGCAGGGGTGGAGGTGGGGGGCACAGTAGGTATGCGGGAGCTGGCCACGGGACGGTCTCTGGCTGAACCCTGCCTGGTCCACCCAGAACCCACTCCGCCTTGTGAGCCCAACGAGTTCGTCTGTGGAAGCGGGCACTGTGTCCTCAAGCTGTGGCGCTGTGATGGCGAACCTGATTGTGAGGACCGCACTGACGAGGTCAACTGCCGTAAGTGTCCCAGGCTCCACTTGGAGCCCTCGCCCCGCCCAGGCCTAGCTCTCCCTGCCCCGTTCCGTCTTGGGCAGGTTTGTTTGCTCTTCCTGGCTGAGTGATGCGGACCCTGGGGACAAACTTTAAAGTTTATCTCTCTCTGACCCCAACAATGGCTTTGGCAGGGAGGGCCTGGGGAGTGTTGGGGGCAAGCGGGGAGGAGCCACCCCTTCGTGCCAATGTCACGTGGGCTAAGTCCACAGAGGAGATAGTCCCAGAGTTCAGCTCCATCCCACCCCTTCTGACAGAGACATCAACGGAGCTGGCCTTTGTAGCACGCAGTACGGCCAGGCTGCCCGTGATTAATGTCTCTTTATTTCTTTTCTCTATTTTGTTACCATGAACCTTGTCTTTGTTATTTGTACTTGTGTGTTGTTCAGATAAGTGGTTAAGAGTGCTTGATACACCAGAGCCCCTTGATGATGGGGTCCTTGATGTGTATGTGAGTCAAAGCCTTCCCTGTATGGACCTAGAGGGTTTTCACCCAGAGCTGGTCCATAGTTACTTGTCCTTCCATCATCTCAGCTCTTATCCATCTATCCATTCAACCGTCCATTGTCTACCTGTCATCCATCCATCTGTCCAACAGTCTTCTTTTCTCCCATCCATCTATCCACCCACCCTTTTATCTAACTATCCACCTGTTGTCTCTCTATCCACACAGCTCTTCATCTGTCCACCCACGCATCTCTCCAACATCTTACCCCTGTCTGTCTCACCATCTATTCATCATCCATCCATTCACTGTCCATTTTCCAGCTCTCCATCCATTGTCCCTACATCCATTGTCCATCTATCCATTTGTTCAACATCCTTCCTCCCATCCATCTCTCCATCCATTTATCATCCATCCACCGTGCTTCTTTCCTGCTCTCTATCCATCCGTCCATCTATCCATATAGCCAACATCTTTCCTCCCTCCTGCCCATCTATCCAACCATCCATCTATCCCAGGGGTCTGCAAACTGCGGCTCACGAACATACGTTCCATCTCAAAAGTTTGCTGACCCCTGCAAGAGCCAATCTTGTCCCTGACAACAATTTAAAAATTATTCGAGAGCCATAAATATATTTTTACATAATCACCATTATGTGAATAATATCCTTTAAAATTTTTACAAATGAAACTATGATAGTTTTATTTTCATTTTCAATTTTACCTCAGAGCCACATGTACGTACCCAAAGAGCCGCATGTGGCTCGCAAGCCACAGTTTGCTGACCCTAGGCGGCTTTTCCATCTCAAAAGTTTGCCAACCCCTGATCTAGCCATTGCCCTTCTAGCCATCTGACATCCATCCGTTTAGTCAATGTTATAGGCATTATGACTGTTACATGGGTGAGGTTGGAGAATCAGTGACCATAATGGATAGCATCTCATGTGGCCTGTCCTTTGAGGTGAAGCCTGGGGCTTGTCAGTCTGAGATTGAGGATAATCTTCAAGCCATTTCTCTATGATCGTGGGCCACATGTCTAAGCGCATGTTGACATTTCTACTGTCTGCTGGTCCAGCTTACTCTCCTTACTTTTCCACACCTGCCCTACTCCAAAGTAAACACTGCAGAGAGGCAGCATCGTGCCTCAGGCTGGCAGCGTTTTATGATGACCTTCCTGTGGCTGTAAGCTTGCCCAACAACATGGCCCCTGGGGAGAGAGAAAGTAATTGAGGGATTTAGTTGAAAAGCCCTTCTCAGAGGCCTCTGCTGGGAAACAGTCAAAGGAAGCCCTTTGTTGATAAAGCTCAAGGCAGAGAACGTGAAAGCTGGTGGCTTTGGGGGCTTGGGAGTGTTGAGATAGAGGCCTCTGAGGCAGCGTCGGTAGACAGCTGCCTCCTGGCCTCCTCTCGGTTACTTCTCTGTGGAAGTGTGGCCTCCACTCCTGAACCCCTCTCCCCTCTCCTTTCCTGTCTGTGTGTCTGTCCCAAGCTCAGTCTCCCTGAGGAAGAACCTCAGTCACTGTCTACTAGAAATGCCTAGTTGGGGCCCAGGCCTGGCGCCAGGCCAACTCTAGGCCTCTGGCCAGTCCACAGGTGGCTGCCTCCCCTGGGCCAGGGAGAAGGGTACAGAGCAGCAAGGTCTGGGCTGTGGCAGGCCCCATGCAAGGCCTTTCCAGTAGAGAGCTGCCCTGGGCAGCACCCAGAATCCAGAGATACCGGCCATTTGGCTGTGCCTTTGGCTTCTGAGGGTGGCCAAATATGGGAGGAGCTGACTGACTGTGACATGCCAGTATAACTCTGTTTTGGGGCATGCAGGTGGAGTGAGTGTGTGGGGGCGGGGGTGTGGGGGGAGAACGGGCTCAGGGTCATGTGAGGAGCCGTTTGATGGAAGCCTGGTGACCCTGACATCGTGAGCAGTGTTGTGGCAGCAGTGTCTGGGTCCGGTCGGGGCAGCTGTGTGTCATGTAGGCGAGATGAGAGAGAGAGATCCCGGGAACACCAGGGGAAGGTGGTCAGGGTGGGCTGTGGGCGTAGGTCAGCCATGGAGGTGGTCCTTCCTAAGGGCAGTGCCCGCTGCCCACACCACCTGCCTCTGTCCCCAGCTGCCAAGCGCCCCGAGGACGTGTGCGAGCCCAGGCAGTTCCGCTGTGTCTCCACGAACAAGTGCATCTCGGCCAGCTTCCATTGTGATGAGGAGAACGACTGTCTGGACCACAGTGACGAGTTTGGCTGCAGTGAGCAGGGAGCTGGGGGGCATGCGGGGGCCCCTGGGCTGGGTTCCAGGTGCCCCTCTCCACAGTCTCAGCCTTGACTCTGTCCTGTGTGACTCCTCTGAGCCATTCCCCCTACTCCTCCTCTCTTTGCCCCTCACACCGCTCACTCGTACTCCCCTCTCCCAGTGCCCCCCCAGGTGGTGACCCCTCCCCAGGAGTTAATCCAGGCTTCCCGGGGCCAGACAGTGGCCTTCACCTGTGTGGCCATCGGCGTCCCCACCCCCATCATCAACTGGCGGCTCAACTGGGGCCACATCCCCTCTCATCCCAGGTGCAGCTCTGGGCCTGGGTGGAAGCTGGGACTACAGAGGAGGCTGAGTCAGTGGCCCGGGCCTGACCCCGCCTCTGTTTTGGGGCCCCCCAGGGTGACAGTGACCAGCGAGGGGGGCCGTAGCACACTAACCATCCGAGACGTGAAGGAGGCAGATCAGGGCGCCTACACCTGTGAGGCCATTAACGCTCGAGGCATGGTGTTCGGCATTCCGGACGGCGTCCTGGAGATCATTCCTCAGCGAGGTACCGCCAGCAGGCCGGAGGGCCCCGGGCATGGGGGAGGTGCCAAGGCTGCCTGCCGGGGAGCCGGTGGCAGCCCATTCCCATGCGCCCCAGCAGGGCCCTGCCCCGATGGACACTTCTACCTGGAGAGCAGCGCCTCCTGCCTGCCCTGCTTCTGCTTTGGCGTCACCAACGTGTGCCAGAGTAGCCGCCGCTTCCGAGACCAGATCCGGCTGCGCTTTGACCAGCCCAACAACTTCAGGGGTGCGTTGGTGGGCGGGCAGGCGCCGTGGCGGGTGGAGTGCGGGCGCCGTGGCGGGCGGGGTACAGGCACCAGGTTCCAGCGGCTTAGAGGGAAGGTAGGCACAGGAGAGCAGATGTGCTGGACACCTGGGGCCAGGTTCAGGGAGGGACACAGGGTGGCTGGAGAAATGCTGAGCCCTGTAAGAAGAGCGTTTCACAGGAAAAACAAAAACATTTTTTAGGTAAAGTCAAAATCCACACTTGATATTTGCCCGCTTCAGGTTATGAAGAAAATGGGCTCTGGAGCCAGATTCCTGGTTCAGATCCTGACTCTGACCTTTACTGCCTGTGTGCCCTTGGTCAAGTTCCTATCTTGTGTCTCAGTTTTCTCATCTACAAAATGGGGAGAAAATAATCACTACCTCCCAGGTGGTTGTAAGGACTTAATGGATTAATATACGTTATCCTCTCAGAATAGTGCTTGGTCCATGGTAAGTGCCCAGTATTTCCTAATGTCATCCTCATTATCCCCATCCTGACAGACTGACAGGTGCCATTGTCCCTAGTGCATTGGGGCCCAGGCTTTGGCATCTTCTTAGCCTGAGGCTAACCTCCAGCTGCATCAATTACTGTCTGTGTGACTTTGGGCAAGTCTCTTGGCCTCTCTGGGCCTTTTTTTCTCCAACATATTATAAAAGCAGGCAGCAGGACTCAGTTCTCTCTGGCTCTGAGAAACAGAATGGCATGGGCCCAGATATCAGATACTCCAGGGTTCAAGTCCCATCTCTGTCATTCACCACCTGATGGCAGGGAGCCCCTCAGCTCATTTCCGTCCTCACAGCGGAGTAAATGCAGGGGGAGGGTTTGGCACCGACACAGGGAGCACTCCACACAAGTTGCTTGTCATGGTCCCTTCATTAGCTGAGGAACCTCAGAGTGACTTGTAAAACATAATTACCTCCCAAAGTTGTCCCTAGTGTGTTTAGAATAATAATGGCCGTGGCCACCACACTCAGTTGGCACAGTGGCTTGACTCCCACAGTCAATAGTCCTGGCAAAGTTGGGGTTGTTTTTATTGTTTTCCTGTGAAGGCCCCGAGGCTCTGACAGGGGGTGGGGCTTCTCTGGGGTCACACAGCTCTTTAGAGGCAGAACTGGAACCCAGGCGTGTCTGATTGGAATCAGGATGGTCAGGGTGGGAGGGGATTCCAGGGCTAATAGGTGGTCTGTACGTGGAAGGTGACAAGGATAGAGGTAACAAGGAAAATTCCCAGAACCTTCCATCTTTCTCGTTTCCATCCCCCGAGGCGGGTGTCTTGGGCAGACACGTGCTGTGGTCCTCACCCTCCCTCTTGCCACCCGCAGGCGTGAACGTGACAATGCCCTCGCAGCCTGGCATGCCACCCCTCTCCTCCACCCAGCTGCAGATCGACCCCGCTCTGGAAGAGTTCCAGCTGGTGGACCTGTCCCGACGCTTCCTGGTCCACGACTCTTTCTGGGCTCTGCCTGAGCAGTTCCTAGGCAACAAGGTGAGGGGCCGGGCCACCCCCCTGGCTAGGGAAAGGGCCAAGCCCCTTCCCACATGCTCAGAACCTGCCTGGGCTCTGCTCCGTCTGAAGCTGCTGGGCAGCAGGGTGGACTCAGCAGTGCAGCCCCCTGTGGGCAGCGGCCCGTTCATCCTGCCTGCCGCTGCTGAGCTGGGAGGAATGCCGACTCAGCCTTCACAAAGGCCTCCTGCACCACTCCCACCCTTGGGCTGGGTTCAGGGCCCCTCTTCTGGCCTCCCTGGGCCCCTTTTGCACAGCATTTCTGTGCTCCCCCGACACATCAGACTGAGCACCCCAAAGGCAGAGCCTGAGTCCCGCCGTCTCTGTTCCCCTGTGCCCGGCTCCGTGTCAGGCACACAGTGAGCACCAGGTCTTCGGAGTGAGGGAGGAGGGGGACGGCTGGACACACGGTGGGCATCAAGGATACCCACGGCTGCCCTGCCCTGCCCTCTCTTGGCAGGTGGACTCCTACGGTGGCTCACTGCGCTACAAGGTGCGCTATGAGGTGGCGCGTGGCACGCTGGAGCCGGTGCCGCGGCCAGACGTGGTCCTTGTGGGTGCCGGGTACCGCCTGCTCTCCCGAGGCCACACGCCCACTCAGCCTGGTGTCCTGAACCAGCGCCAGGTCCAGTTCTCTGAGGTGGGTAGTGCCTCAGTCCTCAGGGCTGGGCGTGAAGAGGGCGCAGTACCGGCAGGTGCTGACGCATGACCTCCTCTCCCCCCACCCCCAAACCTTTGTCTACACCCAGGAGTACTGGGTCCAGGAGTCTGGCCAGCCCGTGCAGCGGGCAGAGATGATGCAGGTGCTGCAAAGCCTGGAGGCCGTGCTCATCCAAACCGTGTACAACGCCAAGATGGCCAGCGTGGGGCTGAGCGACGTCGCCATGGATACCACTGTCACCCACACCACCAGCCATGGCCGCGCCCACAGCGTAGAGGAGTGCAGGTGCCTGACTCAGCAGGGACCCTGGCGAGGATAGGGGAGAAGCAGCAGGGCCTCACAGTTCCTGCAGCCACTGTCTTGGTCCTGTCCCCATAGATGCCCTATTGGCTATTCTGGCTTGTCCTGTGAGAGCTGCGATGCCCACTTCACCCGAGTGCCTGGGGGGCCCTACCTGGGTACCTGCTCTGGCTGCAACTGCAATGGCCACGCCAACTATTGTGACCCTATCTATGGCCACTGCCTGGTGAGTAGTGCCAGCTGGCCCTGGGACACTGGCTAGGGGCAGGGGGTAGGAGGCCCAGGCTGAGGCTTCCTTGTGCCCACGAGCTTAGCACAGCCTCCAGGATGACTGCCTTGGCTGCCAAATAAGCTATCATAGCCTCTGGGTGCATTAACAGAGATACAACGTCCAGATAAGGGAAGTGAAAGTCCTATTCTCTTCCACCCTGGTCAGACCAATCCTGAAAAAGACCTTTTAAAGTGTGGCCCTTCGAAGGGCAGCCCTAAGAGGAAGGAGCCTATAAATCATATGGTAATTCTTAGGAATAGTGGAGAGAGGGCCGGCCGAGTGGCTCAGTTGGTTAAGAACACCCGCTCTGAGCAACAGGGTGGCCAGTTCGATTCCTACATGGGCCAGTGAGCTGTGCCCAAGCTGATAAAAATCTTTAAAAAAAAGAAAAGAAAAGAAAAGAAAGAAATAGTGGCTAGAGCTGGGATTATGGAGCTGACAGAAAAGAAGGCTCAAGCCGGGGAAACTATTGTCTCCAAATCTCTGAAGAGCTGTCAGGGGTAGAGGGAATGAAGGGCAGATCTGCTCAGTGGGTGCAGGTTAGAGGAAGAAGGGAGGTTTAGATCAGTATAAATCAGGCCTTCGGAACCTTCCGTGGGATAGGCTGCCCTGTGAGGTGATGAGCTCCTCATCAGGATGCAGCTGGAACCTCCCTTGTCTGCAAAGCTGTGGAGCCAGACAGCCTCAAAGGAGCCCACCTGGTCCAGCGTGGCCCCACAGTGGGGGCGGAGGGCTGCTCTACAGAAACTGAGCCCTCTTTCTCCCTTCCCCCCAGAATTGCCAGCACAACACCGAGGGGCCACAGTGCAACAAATGCAAGGCCGGCTTCTTTGGGGATGCCACCAAGGCCACAGCCACTGCCTGCCGGCCCTGCCCTTGCCCATACATCGACGCCTCCCGCAGGTAGGACCCAGCTCAGGTCAGGGCAGATATGTCTGGGGGAGTGGACCGTGCAGTAGGCTAGGGGCAGACTCAGGGCAGGGAGGTGGGAGACCTGGCCTGGCTCATCATTGCAGCCCTGCCCCATGTCCTATCCACTTGGTTCCCACAGATTCTCAGATACCTGCTTCCTGGACACGGATGGCCAAGCCACGTGTGACGCATGTGCCCCAGGCTACACAGGCCGCCGCTGTGAGAGGTGAGAGAGGCCAGTGAGGCCTGGGGGTACGGGGGGTGCCAGGTAGGGATGTGGAAGTGCCACTGACAACCTGCTCTCTCCCCAGCTGTGCCCCCGGATATGAGGGTAACCCCATCCAGCCAAGTGGGAAGTGCAGGCCCACCAGTGAGTATCACAGCCACCATCCCCCGGCACCTCCCTGGGCTGCCCACCAAGCCCCACACCTAGAACCCAGCACAAACCCCATGATCCTTGGGAGTATTCTGTCCCATTCTGTCCCTGTCTGCCTGGACTATGTCTGTTCCATCCCCACCTACCTGCCAACACCCACTTTGTGCCTCCAGACCAGGAGATTGTGCGCTGTGATGAGCGAGGCAGCGTGGGGACCCCTGGGAAGGCCTGCCGCTGTAAGGTACACATGCGTCCCCTACCCCACTTCAGGGACCCTGGCTCCCAGCACACAGTTGGGAGAAGAGAGGGAAGGAGGCTCCATTCTCTCCACAGCTCCTTGGCCAGTGGGTGGTGGCCTAGCCAGAGGCCAATGGGCCTGGTTGGCTAGTCTTCCCCCTCAGGAGGTGGCCTGGCATCAGGAAGGAGCATTTGTTAGGAGTCAGCTGACCCAGGTTCGAATCTCAGCTCCTTTGCTAGTCATTCTTTGTGCGACCATTGTATCTGCACTGTACCTTTGCTTTTACCTGACTTGAATTCTCACGTGGACACATGGACACAGCGATGTAGGTATTAGCATCACCAATTTACAGGTGAGGAAATGGAGGCTCAGAGGAGGGAAATCATTTGCATGAAGAGTGTCAATGGAAAGATGAACTGGACAGATTTTGGAGTCAAGCACCCCGACCTTAAATCCCAGAGTGGATTAGCAAGCCGAGTGACCTTGTATAAATCATTTTTCATCCCTGAGCCTCAGTTTCCTCATGTGAAGCATGGAGATATCAGATACCTCTTAAGATACTTAGAGGAGTTAAAGGAGATAGTGGTTGAGCAGAAACTAGCAGTGCATGAAACACTCCATAAACAGTAGCAGTAATTATTTTCACCAGGTCGCTATATTTCAAATCTAAATTTATTTGTGAGCCCCCTGGCAAACAAAGAGAAAAGGGAAAAATGATTGGTTGCATAAGCTCCCATTAACTGGGACTTATTCACATGGTGGTAACCCTTCATACATGAGCTTTTTCCATGGCTCCCCACTGGCTTTGGGTCCCCATCGAAAATGTGGGCGGATTAGGCCGGAAGCTCCAGGCAGCCCCTCCCGTGGGCCATCCTGCAGCTCCCAGCTCTGTGCCTGCAGAACAACGTGGTGGGGCGCCTATGCAATGAGTGTGTCGCTGGCTCTTTCCACCTGAGTTCCCACAACCCCGATGGCTGCCTCAAGTGCTTCTGCATGGGCGTCAGTCGTCAGTGCACCAGCTCCTCTTGGAGTCGAGCCCAGGTACCTATACGAGGCAGGTGGGCGGGCAGACAGGCAGGACTGCCAAGCCCACGGCCGGGTGGACCCAGCGCCAGTTCCAGTCCACAGCTCCATCCTGGCCTCTTCTCCCCTCTCAGGTGCAAGGGACCTCCGAAGAGCCTTCTAAGTTCAATCTGATCAACGCCGCGGGCACCCATACCACCAGCATGGGCATCTCATCTCCCGGGCCTGGGGAACTGGTCTTCTCCGCCTTCCACAGCCTCCCATCTGAACCCTACTTCTGGAGCCTCCCTGAGCACTTCCGGGGGGACAAGGTGGGCAGGGGCTGGGAAGAGAAAGGGAATTCAGGGCAGCAGGAACAGCAAAGGCTCGGAGTCAGGAGAGTCGTGGTGACTTTGGAGAGGAGGTGGCTGAAGCAGTGGGAGGGCCCCCGCTGAGCGCCGTCCATCCTATATCCCAGGTGACCTCCTATGGAGGAGAGCTGCGCTTCACGGTGACCCAAACGCCCCAACCTGGTTCCCTGCCCCTGCACGGGCAGCCACTGGTGGTCCTGCAGGGCAATGGCATCGTCTTGGAACATCACCCCTCCCGGGACCCCATCCCTGGCCAGCCCAGCACCTACACCGTGCCCTTCCGGGAGGTGAGCAACACTGTCCCTGGAGCCTTCAGGGGAGGGGGTGAGCCCCCTGCTGCTCCTACTCAGGAGTGTCACTATCCCAGGACATCAGGGGGTATAGCACATGTGTGTCCTTTCCTTGGCAGCAAGCATGGCAGCGGCCTGATAGGCAGCTGGCCACCCGGGAGCACCTACTGATGGCACTGGCGGGCATCGACACCCTCCTGATCCAGGCATCCTACAGCCAGCGGCCAGCTGAGAGCAGGTGTCCGAGGCGGGCGCAGGAGGCCAGAAGGGGGCTTGGGCAGGCAGCTCCAGGCTAAGCGGTGTGATGCATGCAGCCTACTGCCAGCTCCACCTCTTACAGGCTGTGTGGCTGTTTCGTGCCTCCTTTTCCCTATCTGTAACATGGAGATTATAACAGTACCTCCCTCACAGGGCTTGTCTCAGGTCAGGTTCCCTAGAAGCATAGCCTGAAATGGGGACTGGGGTGCACGTGATTGACAAGGGGAACCTGGGAGAGAGGGAGGGGTGCAGGAGGGAGAAGTGGCCAGGCAAGGAAGTGGTTTCAGGTAATGCCTCAGTCTCATCCCTGTGCGGCTCTGCAGAGCCATCCTCTTTTGAGGCAAAGGGGCTTTTGTACCCTGGGCCAGTCTGTCATTGATCGCCCCAGGGAAGGAGGGTGGTGTGACCTTTCCAGGAGAGAAAGGCACGCATTCTCTGGAGAAAGTTAGCAGGTATAAGCCATTCGCCACAGCCATCACAGCAACTGGGGGCTGGTTGCCCAGTAGCGTCACAATAGGGTTGTTGGGAGGATGAATGAGATAATCGCCTGTAGGACTCCAGGGTTGCCTGGCATAGACCAAGGGCTCACTCATAGCGTTTTGTCACGCCCAGGATCTCTGGCATCAGCATGGATGTGGCTGTGCCAGAGGACACTGGCCAGGACCCTGCGCTGGAAGTAGAACAGTGTGCCTGCCCACCTGGGTACCGTGGCCCATCCTGCCAGGTGAGCCCTGGGCCCCACGTGCTGTCCAGCCAGCTCCCTCCATGGTGCTCCTTGGCTCCTCCTCCTTTAGTTTTCCTCACCTTCCCAGGCCC
Organism: Aselliscus stoliczkanus; assembly: GCA_033961575.1. Lineage (NCBI taxonomy): Eukaryota > Metazoa > Chordata > Mammalia > Chiroptera > Hipposideridae > Aselliscus > Aselliscus stoliczkanus. Next base: position 167,985,709 of record CM066730.1, read on the forward strand.
ATGCCAGCCCTGCCACCCAGTGGTCCCTGCCAGAACCCAGCCGGGCCAAGGAAGCCCTTCCCACTGTCATCTTCCTGCCCCCAGGACTGTGACACAGGCTACACACGCACGCCCAGCGGCCTCTACCTGGGCACTTGTGAACGCTGCAGCTGCCATGGCCACACGGAAGTCTGTGAGCCTGAAACGGGTGCCTGCCAGGTGAGTCGCACCCTCCATCCTCCTACCCCAGGGATCTGTGACTTCCAGGGGCCTAACCTCAACCCATGCTCTGCCTCTCCAGGGCTGCCAGCACCACACTGAGGGCCCTCGGTGTGAGCAATGCCAGCCGGGATACTACGGGGACGCCCAGCAGGGGACACCGCAGGACTGCCAGCCATGCCCATGCTATGGACACCCTGCTACTGGCCAGTGCGTCCAGTCCCTACTTGCACCTGCCCTTTCCCGAAATGTCCACTGCCTCCACCCATACTCCCTTCCTCTCAGGCCCTTCTGAGAGGCAGTAGTTAAATCCTGGCTTTACCACTTCCTCAATGTGTCATTTTTGTATGTAATACACTTCCCTCTCTGGCCTCAACTTCCTCATCTGTGAAATGGGGATAATGATATACTCCACATTGGCCTTGGCACAGGGCCTGGCACAAGGCTGGCCTTCAGAACACATTAGTTCACATGCCCACTCCTCTCATCTTGAAGGAATTGCTGCTGACCTTCTAACTGGAAATTTGTCCCCACACTCTCAGGGCCACCCACACTTGCTTTTTGGACACCGATGGCCACCCTACCTGTGACGCGTGCTCCCCAGGCCACAGTGGGCGTCATTGTGAGAGGTAAGGTGGGTGGTGGACAGGACGTGGAGTGTGCAGGTGTGGCTGCCCCTGGAGTCAGGCTGGGCCCAACCTTCCCGACCAGGAGGGACCAGAAGCCTCCTACTCACCTCACACAGGCCTCCAGAAGACAGCCAACTCCCCATCCCGCCCCACCCCCATCCCGAACCTAAACCTTGAGCCTGGCGTTTGAGATCCCTGGAGATCCAGACCTGCAGTTTACCTCCAACGCCCAGCATCAGTCTTCCCAGAAAACCCCTCATTCTTGTGAAGGTGGTAGGTTCAAGGCCTGATCATGCTAGGAACTCACTGGCCCTGTGGCCTAGGGCATGTCCCTGCTCTTCTCGCCACTATTTCCCCATCTGTAAAATGAGTGACTTAGGCTAATTGGTTCCTTCTAGTCCTTGAGGTCATTAGGTCCAATACCGGGTCCCCAGTGCAGTCCCAGGCTCACAGATTTGCCAGGATTCTGTCATTCTACCTTCCATTCATCCAGTGCTTTCTCTCTCCATAGGTGTGCCCCAGGTTACTATGGTAACCCCAGCCAGGGCCAGCCATGCCGAAGTGAGTAGGGCTGGGGATGGATGCCTTTGGGGTCAAGGTACCAGTCTCCCGCAGGGGTGGGGCTAGGACAGAACCTTTGTTCTCCTATGACCTGGGGCAAGTAACTTGACCTTTCTAAGCCTCAGCTTCTTTATCTGTAAAATGGGGCTGGTAAAAGCCCCAGCCCCACCCCAGAGAGCTGCTGTGAATCTGTAGAATGCCTGCCTACATATAGTAGGTTTAGAAAGAAATACTTCCTTTCTTGGTAGTGAGTTAGATGCCCATGGGGTGGTGGAAATGGGGGTGCTTGGTGGTAGGTTTGGGGTTCCAGCTGTGGCTTTCCTCTACCTCAGGAGATGGACAAATGCCAGAGCCGATCGGCTGTGGTTGTGACCCCCAGGGCAGCGTCAGCAGCCAGTGTGATGCTGCTGGCCAGTGCCAGTGCAAGGTAAATCCAAACCCCTGCCCTCCGCAAGGCTCTGAACCACAGCCACAGCGGCTACCAGGCCTGTCCTCTCACCATACCCTTGGGGCTGTCCCTGTGCCCCCACCATCCTTCCCCAGAAGGCCCCTCTCTGCCCCACTGCTTGAGGTGAAGTGGGAATTCAAGCAACAGGTGATGGGAGCTGAGGCCGAGGCATAGGGGCCTGGGCAAAGGGGCAGCAGGGGCTCCCTTAACTGCCACACGTGGCTAGGAAGGCCAGCCTCACAGGCGGCTGGAGGTGCAAGAGACCCAGCCAAGCTCCCTGCACCCACCTTTCCATCCATCCTCCCAGGCCCAGGTGGAAGGCCTCACCTGCAGCCACTGCCGGCCCCACCACTTCCACCTGAGTGCCAGCAACCCTGATGGCTGCCTGCCCTGCTTCTGCATGGGCATCACCCAGCAGTGTGCCAGCTCCTCCTACACCCGCCACCAGGTAAAAACCTGTACACCCAGCACTGGGGCCTGCTTCCTACCTCTCCCTGGGTCACCAGTGGGACAAGTCAGAAGCCTGACCCAATGGCATCCCCATTGCCTATGAGGACACCTGTCCCCATGCCCCTATTTTTGCTCATGTAAGCACAGATCCCAGCAACCCTCACCCCTACCCTATTACTCTCCCACGACCCCATTATTGCTTATATTAGCTCTCAGCCCAGCCCTCCCTTTATCCCCCAAATGGCTTCCCCATTCCCTCATTATTTTGGGTTCCGCCCTTATCTCAGCAACCCCCATTATCCACCCTAATGCCCCCCAGACCCCTCCCCCACAAAGGTGCTGGCCACAGCGCCCAGGCTGACACCCATCCTCCTTCTGCTGCCAGATCTCCACCCGCTTTGCCCCGGGGGATTCCCAAGGCTTTGTCCTGGTGAACCCACAGCGGAACAGCCGCCTGACAGGAGGCTTCACCGTGGAACCTGTGCCCGAAGGTGCCCAACTCTCTTTCGGCAACTTTGCCAACCTTGGTCACGAATCCTTCTACTGGCAGCTACCCGAGATGTACCAGGGAGACAAGGTATGATGCACAGTGGGGCTGGCAGCCCCTTTCTGATAGTCTGCTCTGAGCCACGCCCCTGCCGAGCCCCGAGGCCAGTGGGGACTCAGACACAAGTTGACTCAGAGCAGTCTGGGCTGGCAGGCAGGTGTCGGCCGCATTGTGGTTAAGTGTATGGCCTTCAGGGTCAATCTAAACCCAGCTCTGTCACTTACCAGCTGGCTGCCTTTTGATAAGGCTCAGCTCCAGGGTGGCTGAGAGGACTGGAGATCGTGCTTGGCACGTAGTGCGTGCTTACCTGTTAATGATTATTAGTTAGCTTCCGTGCAGTTAGGTCCTGGGCAAGGCCCTCGAAACACAAGGACAAATGAGATGCAGTTTCAGTTTGGTTCATTGGCTCACTCAAAATTCACCTGTGCCGTTGGCTCTGTGCTTGGTGTTGGGCATAACAATAGTTCTTGTTACCGGTCGTATTTATTGAGCTCTTACTCTGTGCTCGGCACTGTTTCAAGCTCCATTCTATTGGGTTGTCGGAAAAGTCATGATGTATTTTTTTTTTTATGGTTTTCATTGCAAAAATACTCATAACTTTTCCGACAACCCAATACTACTACCCTATCTCATCAGTGAGGTGACCCCGAAGGCGAGAGATTAGGTAGCTTGGCTGAGCTCCCACAGCCAGAAGATGGCAAGGCTGGGATCCAGGTCCGGATCAGAGGCTGCCCTTGAAAAGCTACATCGGTCAGAGATGGTGTCTTTGCTATTCTAGAGTCATGGTCTGGCGGGGAGGGAACGGTGGTGGTGTGGGGTGCAGGTCTTAGCAATGGACTCCAGGGCAGCCTGTCCAAATGTGATCCTCAAGCAGTCAGGGCCACTGGGTGGCACCCAGGGGAAGTGGGTCTTGGTCCAGGAGTGCCCTACTGGCTGAGGCTGGTGCTCAAGCAGATGTGTCCCCATGCCCAGGTCCTGGGGAGGTCAGGGACATTTAGGAGGGGAAGTCCCAAGGCTGCTCCGTCTGTCCCTGTTCCTTAGACAGACTCAAGTATCCCAGCCTCCTCCCAGGGCTGGCTGCCTGCTAGTCCTTTCTCCCTTCTCGGGGTCCTCCCGGCCTCCCTGTCTGCCTCCCTATTACCCTATCCTGCAGTTCCAAACTCCTCTCTCTCTGACTCCCACACCTGGTGTTTCTCTGCACCCCCCAGAGGGAGGCATATTTTGCGCGAATGCGTCGGGCTCACCAGGTAGGCCTGTGATCTGAGTGGTGTGAAGTTGATGTGACATAGGCATGGTGTGTTCTTGGATGCCCCCAACCCCTCATGGGGAGATGCCCAGTGCCCGAAACAATGTAGGTCTGCACGAACCCAGGTGGTGCCCGATGGCCCCACAGTCAGGGCACTGCTATACCCAAGCCCTGTGATGTCAGGAGTTAGAGCCTATTAGAGGGGTATGTGCCTCATCTGCTGTGTGTTCTGGTACTGGTGCCAACTGTTTGTGGCTAGAGTGGTGGCTGAGGTGGCAGGGAAGCTAATTGATGCTAGACCACATAACTATACCTGGCCCGCAGGTTATCCTAGCATTGCCTCCTAAGCTTCTGTGTACGTATGCCCCTCCAGTGGCCTGGAGTTAACCCCTGTGTGCCAGCGTGGAGAGGGGAGCATGCATCTTTTTCCCCAATCAATGTGGGCCTTTCTGGCCACCATATCCACGGGGAGAGGACAATCCCCAAGGCTTCAGCTCTGGGACCCTGGGAGGTCTGAGCTGGCCTATGCCCTCTGCCCATCAGAACCGCACGTCCCTCTCAGAGGAGCAGTTGCGGGTAGCTATGACAGCTGGAAGGATCCCGGGGCCCCCAGAAGTCAGGGGCCGGGCACAGCGGCTATCACAGGTAATTCAGGGACTAGCCGGGATAGGCTATGGCAGGGTTCCCAGGGAGGAGACCACAGAGCTCAGTCCAAACAGGAGCCTTGAGCCAAGGCCCAGGCCTTCCTGGGCCATTTTCCCCCATGCCAGGCCAGGCCCAAGCCTGATGCTCCAACCACTCCAGGGTTGCCCTTGGGAAACATGCCAGAGCCCTGAATGGCTTAGGTGGACACCCCGGGCATACATGGAGAGTAAGGCCCAAGGAATGTCCCCCACCCCCCCACCACAAATGCCCTTAGGGCTCCCTCCAGCCCCTCTAGTCTGAGCTGAACAGAGCTGCCTGCCCCTTTCTTACTGGGGGCACTCTATGTATGGGCTTCTCCCCATAGTCATCTGGGCCCATCTCTTATCAGGTCATGAGCAAGAGGGTTATGGGTATAAGGGCCAGAGCCTCAGGCATCAGCGCTTGTGAATAAATAGCACAGAGGCAGGCGGCTGGCTGGGCCTGGCGTGTCCTGGGGGACGCAAAGCCTCATGGCGTCCTTTCTGCCCCTCTGTGCTCCTTTGCTCCGCCCTCCCTCTCCCGGTCCCCCAGGTGGACGAGGCCCAGAGGCGGATCGACGCCGAGATCTGGCAGCTCCTTTCCAGCTTTGCTGCCCACCCCCCACCCCCTCCCCAACCTGTAGCTGCTCTGCGAGCAGTCCCACCTTTCTCCCCTTCCTCCTCCTCCTCCTCTTCCTCCTCCTCAGTTTTTCTGTCTTCAGCAGGCTCTCAGGTATGTGCCAAGGCACCCACCAAGGGACCCCCATCCACCATGTTTTCTAGATGTGAGTTGTCTCTGGACCAACTTTGCATATTACCTGCACCATTATTTACTTCAGCTTTTCCTTTAAGTTAATCATATACCAACTCAATTATGCTACTTATATACTTTTAAATATATGTTAAAATCACGACTAAATTTTTTTTTTTTTTTTGAGGGCAGTGTCACTGGCCCTCACATGTGGGACCCGAACCGGGGCCGCTGGCTTTCCAAGCCAGCGCTTAACCACCGCGCCACTCAGCCGGCCCCGCAACTAAATTTTAAAATGGTTTCCGGTGTGCCTCATCAGTCATTGTGGGGTCCACAAGAGGCACGCACCAGATGTGAGGTGACACTGACCCAAACCACACCCAGCGTAAGCAGTTGGGTTGTCCAGGCCCAGACATGGGGGCAAGTTGTCCGAGAGTAGGGCCAGGCCCTGGGCTGTAGGGGTGGGGCTTCTACCCTCTGCCCTGTGGGCCTCCTCCCACCTGCCCCCTCAGCTCTCACCGCCTCCCTTCTGTCCTAGTTCGCTCTCCTTTACGAAGGCTTCTCTCTGCTTCCTGAAAGTCTCTATTATTGGCAGCTGCCCCAAGCCTTCCTGGGGAACAAGGTAACAAGGAGTTGGTGGGTAACAGGGGTGTCATCAAATCCTAAAATATCAGAGGACCCTTTGTCGAAGCCCTTTTATGATCAAAGGGGTAGACTGAGTCCCAGAGAGGGGAGGGGTCTTCCCTGGGGTGCCACGTTGAGATCAGAGAAAAGGCTGAGATTGAACCCAGGTTAGCCCTTTCTCCTCAGTGGCCTCAGGCCTCTGGCAGAGGGGCTTTCTTACCTGGGAGATAGACACCCTTTCTTTGGGCTTCCTTTACCCTGTTTCCAGATCACTGAACTAGCTCCTGGCACTCCATTCATTCAAAAAGCATTAATTAAGTACTTACTGTGCACTGTATTGTGTATGGGGAGAAGAAGACTCTGGCCTCCGAGAGCTCACTATTAGTCTAAATGTTATGCCTAGCATCATCCACATTATTATTACTATTATTAGCGTTCATGTTAGAATTGACATCATCTCCATCTTGTTCCAAAAACGAGTTAGAGTCCTCTTAACAACAGATATAATATGCAATAAAATAGCATGCAGAGCAGGGGGAAATGAGGACAGGGCAGTTCAGCCGAAGCCCGAAGGGTGGAGCTGGGCGCGACGCGGGTTTGGTAGCACTGATGCTGTGAGTTCGCAGGCACTGTGCCTGTGTTACTTAATCCTTCCAGGTAGGTATTATGTTTACTCCCATTTTCATATGAGGAAAGTAGGGCCCAGAGAGGTTAAGTGACGTGTCCAAGGCTGTCCAGCCAGTAGAGCTGGACTTGAACCCTGGTGTCAGACTGCAGTTTGCTACCTTAGCCACCCTGGTGCACTTGCCTGCAGCTTAGTGCTGGGCATGGTGATGAACTTGCTGGCATTCAAAGCGAAGAGGAAACCAGTTGTTTCGCGGCCCTGAACTCCTTTCCTTACCCTGAGCTTGTGGAGGACCTCCTCAGGGTCCTGGTGGCCCAGGGTCTGGCATGTAGTCAGTAGGCATTTCACAAATGCTCACAACTGAATGAACAAATGGGATAAGCCTGACATACTGTGGTATTGATTTGAGCACCTGCCCTCGTGGAAAGTCCTATGAGACAGAGCTGAGGCCTGGGCTGCTCACGTGAAAGCCTCTGCGACAAACGAAACGGCGCTTCCCTTGTGAGCACTAGACAACCCAAGTCCAGCTGGCTTGTCTGGAACAAAGAACCTATTGGCTCACGTAACTGTAAAGTCCAAGGATATCGGGTGTCAGGCCTGGCCGGATCCAGGTGTTCATTAGGACTTTATCTCAGTTGGCGTCCTTCTCCGTGTTCCAATCTGATTCGTAAAAGGAGTTGCCCTGTTCCAGTAGAAAGAGCAGTCGTGCCAGGTTCATAGGTCTGTCCCTGATGGAGTGGAGACGGGGTGAGGTGGAATGTGCAGGTTGGCCAGGGCTGGCCCACATCTCCACTCAAACCCCATGGCCTGCACGGTGGACAAGCCCCTTTAAGGGAAACCAGGGCTGCAGTTTGCAAAAAGCAGGGAAATGAATCCCGAGCCAACAAAACCCACCTGCCTAGGCAGCAAGACCTCTGAGGGGTCACCCTGAGTCCTACCCCCATGGCTGAGAACTTTTGAACCTTCTGCAACCTCCCTGTGGTGGTTGCAATAGCCCGCAATGCAGAAGGGTCACCCCTGGAAAGCTGGGGAGTTATGGAGGGTACTTCCTTACCCCTGTCTGCTTTATGAGAAATTTTTTCCAGTGGAAAGGGACCAGGAACTTGCTGGCTGGGATTGTCAGGCAATGGGACGTGGGTAACCTCGTAAAACAGGCCCTGGGGCTGTGATGGAACTGAGAGATGTCCTGTCTCCTAGGCAAACAGTGGCCTCTGGTTCAGTGTGGGGATAGCACTGGGGCAAAAGCACCCCTAGAGGCTCCTCCCCTCACCTGTATGGCCCTATCCACCCAGAGGAGGGCAGAGTCAGGCTGTGACTGCAGGGATTGCCTTTTTGCAGGTGGCAGCTTATGGTGGGAAGCTGCGATACACCCTGTCCTACAGAGGAGGGGCGCAGGGCAGCCCACTCTCTGACCCTGACATCCAGATCACGGTGAGTACATGGATTTCACACTGAGTGGGCAACAGGGGAAGCCAGGGACACCCTCAGTGTTTCTGTCCTTTCAGTTCAGCACTTAGCTGGCCTGGCACAGACTGGGAGGTAAGGCCCGTACCTCCACCTCAGCATCTGGTTGGACACCACCCCGGCAGAGGCCCAGCTGCTGAGAGAAGGGGGCAGTGGGCATGGACCAGATTCCTTTGGGCACATGAGTCTGAGAGATTGGAGAGACGGGAGGCTGGTGTTATAAAGCGGCTGGAATTGATGGAGGACCCCACTGTCCCCGAGAGCCCCTAATTCCCCTCCCAATCCCGCTGGTGTCTCCCCAGGGCAACAACATCATGCTGGTGGCCTCCCAGCCATCACTGCAGGGCCCTGAGAGGAAGAGCTATGAGATTGTTCTCCGAGAGGTAAGGCTCCCTTGGCCACTCTGTGTCTGACCCTCCCCAACCCTTGCTTTGGAACCTGGCTTTAATGCCAGCTACCCTGCTTCTCACTCCCCCATCCTTACCTTAAAGTCTTCTGCCAGCTTGTGGAAGACAGGACTTGGGGGGCAGGGGGCTGCAGAAACAGCACACAAAGCCTAACACCCCTCACCCACACTTGCCGTCATTCCCCCACCCAGGAATTCTGGCGTCGGTCTGACGGGCAGCCGGCCACACGGGAGCACCTCCTGATGGCGCTGGCTGACCTGGACGAGCTCCTGGTCCGGGCCACATTCTCCTCAATGCCACTGGCAGCCAGCATCAGCGCGGTCAGCCTGGAGGTCGCCCAGCCCGGGTCCTCACACGGACCCCGGGCCCTTGAGGTGGAGGAATGCCGCTGTCCCCCGGGCTATGTCGGCTTGTCCTGCCAGGTGAGTGTGGCCAGTCCAGACATCTCTGCTCTGGGACAGTTGGATCAGCAATCTAGTCAATTGGCATGTCCCTGGCCTGTAACTACTGTCCTAACTTTAATGTATTCTGCAATATCGCATTTATTCTTCCCAACAACCCTGAGAGATATGTAATTATCCCCTTTGAGCAGATTTTTTAAAAACTAGAGGCAGATTTTTTAAAAACTAGGGAGAGTGAGTGACTTACCAAGGGCACACAGCTACCCTCTCTGGCAGTGATGCCCCAGCTGTCAGGGTAGCCACCACAGACAGGGAGGCCATACAGAGACACAAAGTACTCTAGCGTAAAGCAAAGCTTGGAAGTGCCTCAGAGAGGGGAACTGCATGGAACAGGGTAGGATTCTAGGCAGGAGGCAGCATAAGCAGAAGGTCAGAAGGAGGAACATGTGGGGAAATAGCCTGTGATGCAAAAGGGTCACCTCTGGAAAGCCAGGAGGCCACTTCCTTAGGCCTGGAACAAGGTGATCGGTGCTGGGCCCCAGGAGAACTCCTCTGCCAGTGGTGAATGAGATGGATGGGGCAGGGGGAGAGACAGGGAGTTCTCCTGGGAGGGAGAACAGAGGCTGTCAGTGGGAGGGAATCCAAGAGTGCCTGTAGGGTTCAACTGGAGACTGACCTTCTTGAGGGCAGGGCCTGAGCTGACTGCTGACCACTGAATCCCCAGGCACAGAGCAGGTGACCAGTTATCAACTGAAGAGGGAATGTGGGGCTGGGGGGAGGGGACAGGGCTGCAATGCCAGGTGGGCAACAGGGAGGTCCAATGGAGCAGCCAGCTCCGACTCAGGAACCCTGCAGTGGGAAATCTACACCTCTGCAGTTTTATATCTGTGCACCTTTGCTGTGGCCACAAGAACTTTCAAATCCAAATATACGGACTTTATAGCCCTTGAAATGATAAAATTTAACACATTGTGAAGGAGAACCCCTGGGGAAAGCAGAATCCTTGGTGCACATTTTCTGTTGTGAAACAAAACAGATTTATAATTAACATGCCTTTGAAATGGTCAGGAAGAGAGGGAGGGCCTGGAAAGATTTCAAAGAAGGGGTAGCAAATAGAAATACACTGTTTTCCAAAAACAATAAATACATAAAACTAATGAAGAAAAAAAAAGAATTCACTGTTTTGAGAACTCAGGATCACTCATGACAAAAATGGGTAAAAACAGAAGGGAGAGGCAAGAAATATTCAAATGACACAAAATAGAGGCCTACAACCAAGATTGCTCTACCCAGCACGGCTATCACTTAAAATTGAAGGAGCGATAAAGAGCTTCTCAGAAAAGAATAAGCTTAAGGAATTCATTACCATCAAGCCAGCATTGCAGGAAATGTTAAAAGGGCTTTTTTAAACAGAAGAAAAGAGAAAACAAGCTAACCCAGGAAGACCAGAAATACAAATAACAAAATGGCAATAAATATGCACCTATTGATAATCACTTTAAATGGGAATGGGCTAAATGCTCCAATCAAAAGACATAGGGCCGGCCGAGTGGCTCAGTTGGCTAAGAGCTTGCTCAAGAGTGAGAGCTGAGCTCTGAGCAATAGCAGTTCGATGCCCAGCCCAAGCTGAGCTGCCGCTGAGCTGCCAACAGGTAGCAGGATGGCTCAGCTGAAAAAAAAAAAAAGATATAGAGTGGCTGAGTGGATAAGAAAACAGGACCCATGCATATGCTGTTCACAAGAGACTCATCTCAGATCAAAAGACACACACATACTGAAAGTAAAGGGATGGAATAAGGTATTTCCACAAATGGAAATGAGAAAAAAGCTGGAGTAGCAATACTGATTTTGGACAAAATAGACTTTAAAATGAAGACTACAATAAAAGGCAAAGAAGGGCACTACATAATATAAAGGGATCTATTCAACAAGAGGACATAACCCTAGTATATATCTATGCACCCAACATAGGAGCTCCTAAATATATAAAACAGATTTTGACAGACATAAAGGCAGAGATCAACAGTAACACTATCATAGTAGGGGACTTCAACACCCCGTTGTCACCAATGGATAGATCCTCCAGACAGAAAATCAACACGGACACAGTGGCCTTAAATGACACTTTAGACCAGCTGGATTTAATCGATATCTTTAGAGCATTTTACCCCAAAACAACAGAATATACATTCTTCTCAAGTGCACATGGAACATTTTCCAAGATAGACCACCTGTTAGGCCACAAACCAAGTCAGTAAATTTAAGAAGACTGAAATCATATCAAGCATCTTCTCTGACCACAGTGCTATGAAACTAGAAATCAATTATAAGAAAAAATCTGGAAAGCCTACAAATACATGGAGGCTAAATAACATGCTAATAAATAGCGAGTGGGTCAAAAACGAGATCAAGGAGGAAATCAAAAGATACCTCGAGACAAACGAAAATGAAAACACCACAACCCAAAAATCTATGAGATGCAGCCAAAGCAGTCCTAAGAGGGAAATTCATAGCAATACAGGCCTACCTAAAGAAACAAGAACAATCTCAAATCAACAGACTATCTTTACACCTACGGGAACTGGAAAAAGAACAGCAAAACAAGCCCAAAGGGAGTACAAGGAAGGAAATAATAAAGACCAGAGCAGAAATAAATGAAATAGAGACCAAAAAAAGATAAACAAAATCGACAAACCCTTAGCCAGACTCACCAAGAAAAAGAGGGGACCCAAATTAATAAAATCAGAAATGAAAGAGGAGAAGTGACAACAGATACCACAGAAATACAGAAAATTTTAAGAAAATATTACGAGCAACTATATGCCAACAAATTCCACAACCTGAAAGAAATGGATAAATTTCTAGAAGCATACAATCTATCAAGTCTGAACCAAGAAGAAACAGAAACTCTGAACAGACTGATTGCTACCAAAGAAATTGAATCAGTAATCAACAAACTTCCAACAAACAAAAGTCCTAGACCAGATGGCTTCACAGGTGAATTTTACAAAACATTCAAAAAAGAATACCTGGGCCTGCCGAGTGGCAAGGTGGTTAAGAGCTGGCTTGGGAAGCCAGCAGCCTGGGTTCGGATCCCACATATAAGGCCAGTGACACTGCCCTCTTAAAAAAAAAAAAAAAGAAAGAAAGAATGCCTATTCTCCTCAAACTATTCAAAAAAATACAGGAGGAGGGAAGGCTCCCAAGCACATTTTATGAGGCCACTATTACTCTGACCCCAAAATCAGACAAAAAAATGGGTAAAAACAAGGCTGGCTGAGTTGCTCAGTTGGTTAAGAGCTCACTCAAGAGTGCAAGCTCTGAGCAACAAGGTCGCTGGTTTGATTCCCACATGGGCCCGAGCTGAGCTGTCACAGAGCTGCTAACAGGTGGCAGGATGGCCCAGGTTAAAAAAAAAAAAAAATGGGTAAAAACATTCTTGGTTGTATGTGTGCAGCCTCTTTCACTTTATTTAGTGAGTGTAGAAATAATTGTAAAGATCTTCAAGGGCTCATTCCAAATCTAGGTGTCCTGAACCCTCTTTTTCCATCTAGGGGTTCATTTTTTTCAATAAAGGCCTTGCCAGATCAATTTTCAGGAACAAAGTCCTGGGGTTGGAGATGGGTTCTCCAATTCAGTGTGGACTATTAGTTTAGTAAATTCAGGTGGCTAAAGATACCAAGATGGGGTTGGACAATATCCCCGGCTTTAGAGTGCTGAGAAAGTGAAGATGAAGACTGAGCGGGTGGAAGGCTGGGCTTGGGACTTCGCCTCCACGACTCAAGGGGAGGCTAGATGGTAGAAAGGAATGGAGGGAAAGGGGTTCTGGGTCTGCTGGCTCCGGATGGGACTGCTCTGGAGATGGAGACCAACCTTCCTCTCTCCCCACCCAGGACTGCGCCCCAGGCTACACACGCACTGGGAGTGGGCTCTACCTCGGGCACTGTGAGATGTGTGAATGCAATGGCCACTCAGACCTGTGCCACCCAGAGACCGGGGCCTGTTCGGTAAGATGCACGCTGGGCCTGGGCAGGGTACCAGGGCTGTGGGGTAGGGCGGGTGGGCTTGCTAAGGGAGGCCTAGGTTCAGGGGCAAGGTCGTTGTACATGGCCTTTGGGACAAAGCACCTAGACCACCAGCAGGTCTGGTCACCAAGGGGCTGCAGGCATGGTGGCGTGGCCAGAACTAGGGAACAACGCCCTCCTTTATAAAGAAAACTTCGTTCCTGTAGTATTTTATCACCAAAGCGACGTATGTTCTCTGTAGCAGTCAGGCTACTGCGATAACCCGAAGAGAAAGTAAAACTCCCCTGTCATCACTGCTGACATTAGTATGGAGCTCTTTTGCTCTTTGTGGGACTAAGTATGTGCCCATATTAATATACCTTTTGTTTTACAAATAAACATAGAATCACTGTGTGTAGCGATCGACTTTTTTCACTGACAGGTTCATGAGTATCTTTCCATATCATTAAATACCTTTTTATACCTGAACTTTTCAGAATGGGAGTGTACAGTCCTCCACGGTGTATGGCCCAGTGTTGGGTCGTTGACAGAGTAAGGAACATGCTATGTTAATAAAACAAACATGGACCTGGGCCGGCCGAGTGGCGCCGTGGTTGAGAGCTGGATTGGGAAGCCAGCGGCTCAGGTTCAGATCCCACATGTGAGGGCCAGTGACACTGCCCTCTTAAAAAACAAAAAAACAAACATGGACCTCTTAGGAGGAGAATATAACACCCACACATGTTTATATAATAAAGCATCGGTTTTCAAAGCCCTTGCCCTACCTACCTAGGTGTATTCCTTTACTTTTCTATGATATTATAGGTATTTAGGTAGAAACATGTAAGAAATGCAATGAACATTATCCTTTTTGATGTACACTTGGCTAGATGTTCTTTTTAGTTTATCCAATTCCCTATCCATGGATGTTTAGGTTTGTTTTCAGCATTTTGCTTTTCTAAACACCGCTGAGAACACCCTGTAGTGACGTCTTTGTGCCCTTCCACCATTAGTTCTTTAAGCTAAGCTCTTAGGCATGAATTTCCAGAGGAAGGGAAGGCTTTCAAAAAACTCTACCAAGCGGTGGGTGGCTGACGTCCTTGTGCTTTGCAGCTATGTCAGCACAACGCTGCTGGGGAGTTCTGTGAGATGTGTGCACCTGGCTACTATGGCGATGCCACGGCTGGGACACCTGAGGACTGCCAGCCCTGTGCCTGCCCACTGACCAACCCGGAGAACATGTGAGTGCTTTAGCTCAAGGCCCAAGGAGGAGTGAAGGGCACCACACCGGCTTTGGGGGCAGAATGAAGAGAGCAGGGTGGGGCATGGGTGTCCCATGGCTTGACCTTTGCCTCCTCTATCCCAGGTTCTCCCGCACCTGTGAGAGCCTAGGAGCTGGTGGGTACCACTGCACGGCCTGTGAACCTGGCTACACTGGCCAGTACTGTGAGCAGTAAGTTTGCAAATAGGAGGAGTAAAGGGTGGGGCATATGGTAAATTCCTAGGCGAGAGCCCTGGGTGGCGTTGCTCAGAAAGGTCTCTCCCAGGATCATGTCCCTCCCCTGTCCAAAGCCCTTCCAAGATTCTCCATTGCCCTCTGGACAAGCTCACGCCCCTTAGGTATTAACACTCTTCAGTTTCATCCCAGTTCCCACACCCAACTCTACTCCAGCTGGACTTAACTTCCTGACTCCTGGATGTTCAGGTCTTCGCATGTGCTCTTGCCTTTACGTGGAACATTCTTCACCCTTATACCTCCCTTTCCTGGCTAAATCCAGTTTAGCCTTCAAGGCTCAGCTTCATTCATTCATTCAGCACATTTTTATTGGGCATCTCCTGTGTGCCCTGCGGTGTGCCAAGGTATTGGAGATAAAGTGCTGAACAAAACAGATTCACTCCCAGCCCGTATGGAATCTATAGGGGGAGACACCCGTAACAGTGAAAAAAGTGATCATACAAATACAAAACGACAAACAGTGACAAGTTCTCTGAAGAGTACAATCTGCTCCAAGGGAATAGGACCAGCTCAGAAGCCCCATTCCCAGAGGCCTCTCGTTCCCAGGGCTGGAGTCGTGCACTCACAGCCCCAAGCATTCATTTTACACAGTTTTCATTTGCGTTTCACATGAGTGAGTTCCCCTAAGAGCACGGACTTCACGTTCACTGTTGTATTTCTATAACCTAGCATAATAAATGGCTGATAGACGTTTGTTGAATGAACGTTGTCCTGGGTAAGGAAGGCTTTACCATGCCCATGACCCAACCTGCTGGGCCTCAGAGCTCTGAGCCTCTTCTCCCCACACTGGGCAGTCGGCTGGGCTTCTCCCCAGTCCACCATGAGGTACCGGGTGGGGGCTGACAGAGCTTGTCCTTGTTTCTCCTTACAGATGCGCCCCAGGTTACGTGGGGAACCCCAATGTGCGGGGTGGCCGGTGCCTGCCACAGAGTAAGTGGAACCATGGCCCCGGGTCGGGGTGATGAGCAAATCAGGGGGCCAAGGGAGTTTGATAGATACTAGGTCTGGGGGACAAGGCTGGGGGTGGGGCACACGGGTCTTTGGGAAGGCAGAGATATCTGAGACAGTGCCGGGAGTTTCCTGTCTGAATGACCTCTCCTGTTCCTCCGCCAGCCAACCAAGCCCCACTGGTGGTCCAGGTACAACCAGCTCGGAGCGTCGTACCCCAAGGTGGCCCCCACTCCCTGCGGTGCCAGGTCAGTGGAAGCCCACCCCACTACTTCTACTGGTCTCGTGAGGATGGGCGGCCCTTGCCCAGTAGCACCCAGCAGCGCCATCAAGGTACTGTGGCCCCCGATCCCATAGCCCCTTGAGTCACCAGTAGGAGAGGAGCCACAGACCTGTCCCTGCCCTGCTGGGGTCCTGTCCTTACATGCAGGGCTGGGTGACGAGCTCCTATCTGTTCCCCATCAGGCTCTGAGCTCCACTTCCCCAGCATCCAGCCTTCGGATGCTGGAGTCTACATTTGTACCTGTCGTAATCTCCATCATGCCAATACCAGTCGGGCAGAGTTGCTGGTCACTGGTGAGTCCCTCCTTCCCCATCCCCAAGGCTGCCTTCCTGGGCTGAGCTGCAGGCCACAGACCCAGACAGCTGGTTCGTTCATCTCCCAGAGGGGATGGTGGCTGCCTGGATCAGGGCACTGGCCGTGGAGATGGAGAGAGATGATGGAATCAAGACTGGTTTTAGAGCAGAATTGGTGGGAGTTGATTGTTGCCACTGAGAGAAGTCTAGGATTATGCCAGGATGGGAATGCCATTTACTGAGAAGAGAGAGGCTCGATAGGAGGGTGTCTTCATTTGGATTTCCCCAAAAGCAGAGTCTCAGGCAAGGATTTGTGTGTAAGTAGTTTGTTTGGGAGGTGAAATGAGACAGGGAAGAGAAGACATCCAGTAAAGGGTATGTTGTTGAGCAAGTTACTACTGCGAACTGTTGCTTAATGCAGCCAAGGGAACTCTGGGCAACTCCAGAGTAAAACGTGTTCTTTGGAGTCATCCTGCCCCGGGCTTAAGGGCGCCTGGGGTATATGTACCCCATCTCCTATCAGTCATTGATTGGGGCCTATTCTAGGAGCATCAGTTCCCCTGCATCGTGTCCCACCTCATGGGCCGGCATAATGGTCTCTGGTGACCTGAGAAAGTCCTTGTGCAGAGAAGTGCAGCAGCTAGCAGAAGTCAGGCAGAGTGGCACTGAAGTGACAGGGCGAGGGGACTGGATGCGGGTCAGCAGCACCTGCTTCAAACAGATCAGAGGGAATCACAAGTTTGGTTTTGGATTTGTTCAAAAGTGTGAGATATTTGGGGAGCCATCTAAGCAGGCATTGGATAGGGGAGTCTGGAACTCAGAAAGAAGACCCTGGCCGGAGAAATGAATTTGGCAGCTATTGGCATAGGAATGGTGTTTACAGCCATGAGGCAGGATGAAATTACTCAGGGAGCATGTGGCTCAAGGACAGGGCCAAGACAAAGCCCCAAAGAGCTCCAACTTGAACATGTCAAGTTGAAGAGTCTCTCTTACAACAGAAGAAACTGAGCGAGTGGGGCCAGTGAGCTGGGAGACAGGGAGAGGTGTGTGTTGGAAGCCAAGAGGGGAAAAGGCTTCCAGGAGGGGAGAGGTTGGCCTCCCCAGATGCCCCAGGGAGGTGAGACGGTGGAGGAGTCAGCCTTGAAGATCATGCTTTGACAAGAGCACTTTTCGGTGGAGAGAAGGGGTAGAAATCATATTGGAGTGAGACAAAAAATGGACGGGAAGGCAGCAAGTGGAGACAACTCTTTCAAGAGTCTTGGCTCCGAGGGGAGGCCAAGAAATGGGGCAGTAGCTGGAGAGAGTATGGGGTCAAGGGGGCCTTTTCAGAGATGGGAAATTCTAGAACACATTTATCTGTGGGGAGGGACGATCTGGTGGAGAGGAAGAGGAAAAAGTCCTTGGGAGGGGCTCTGGTACTCAGAAGGTGGGTTGGGGTTGGAGGGAAAGTCTCATTCTTCAGGGACCAGAAAGGAGGGGTTTGAGAAGATGGGAAAATTCCTGACTAATAGTTTCAATTTTCTCAACAAGTGTAAATTGAAGCCATTAGCTCTGAAAGTGGAAGGGGGTGGTTCTGGTGGGTGGCGAAGATGGGAGGGGGTGTGAAATGTTTGGGGGAAGATAGAAACTCGAACCAGACAGAGAAACCCAGTTAGAGTGAAGTGTGAAGTGTTAAGAGCTTGTTTGTGGTCTGTGGTCATGAATTGGAGCCAAGTGGACTCCTGGTATGATGTTCCCTGATCACAGCCCTGGCTGCTCAGTGGCAGCAGAATAAAGGTAGGTAACGGGGTTAGGATGGATGAAGGAGGGAAGCACCGAGGAGTGGAACAGAATCTAGGCTACGCTGGGAAGGAAGTGACACCCGGATGGGATGGTGGAGAGAGAGAACGTGGCTATAGGACAGGGGCCTGGCTGGCACCTCACTCACCGTGGGGCCTCCCATTCCTGCAGAGGCTCCGAGCAAGCCCATCACGGTGACAGTGGAGGAGCAGCGGAGCCAGAGCGTGCGCCCCGGAGCTGACGTCACCTTCATCTGTACAGCCAAGAGCAAGGTGGGCAGGGCAGGGAGTGGTCATCAGAGGAGCTGTCTTCTGGGGTCTCCGAGCACCACCCTCAACCCCCATGCCATCCCCTTTCCCCGCCTGCAGTCTCCAGCTTACACCCTGGTGTGGACCCGCCTGCACAATGGGAAACTACCAGCCCGAGCCATGGATTTCAATGGCATCCTGACCATTCGCAATGTCCAGCTGAGTGACGCAGGCACCTATGTGTGCACCGGCTCCAACATGTTTGCTATGGACCAGGGCACAGCCACACTGCATGTGCAAGGTACACTCTTCATGTCCATCTCCTACCCACCCATCCCCGGCCTTCTCCCATGCCCACCAGGACTAGCAACCTTCTTCATTCAACTGACAGTTCCTGAGCATCCACGGTCTGCCAGGGTCTGGCCTAGACTCTGAAGAAACGGGAGGGAAGGTCAAATAGGAGCTCTGTGCTCCTGCACCATACTTTCTAGTTAGGGTGGCAATAAGCCTGGGAACAAATGCAATTCCACACAGCGATGCATGCTGGGATAGGAAAAAACAGTGATGAGAAAGTGAGGAATGAGGTGGGAGAACGGTGAACTACGCTCCATGGGGTGGTCAGGGAGAGCCTCTCTGAGGAGGTGACTTCGGAGCTGAGACCTGAAGGAAGGGAAGAGGTTCAGCCATGTAAAGAGCTGGCAGAGCGTGCTCTTGGCAGAGGAAGCAGCATGTGCACAAGCCCTAAAACAGGAGCATGTTGATGTGTTTGAAGAATAACAAGGCCAGCGTGGCTGGAGCTATGGGAGGGCGGAGGGGTGAGGAACTTGAAGAGGTAGGCAGAGGTGAGTGCACCCAGCATGTGGGGGATCACAACAGGGAGTTCGGGTTATATTATAAAAGCAATAGGGAGCCACAGACAGGTCTTAAATGAGGAAGTAACAAGATCCCATTGATGTTTCAGAAGCTCCCTCTGGCTGCTCTGTGGACAAATGGCCCTGAGGGGCTTGAGTGGAAGCAAAGAGCAGCAAGGGGGCTGTTGCCATGGGTCACATGGCGCTCCTTTCCGACCACGTGTTCTTTCTCCTCCCCTATCAGCCTCGGGTACCCCATCTGCCCCCGTGGTCTCTATCCACCCACCACAGCTCACAGTGCAGCCTGGGCAGCTGGCTGAGTTCCGCTGCAGTGCCACAGGGCACCCCACACCCACCATCGAGTGGACAGGTGAGGCCGTGACAGGAGTGATATTCAGGGCCTGCCCCTCCTGGATGTGGGAAGCCAGAGGCAGGACTCTAGGCTGTGGGGCCTACAACTTTGGGGGACGAGTCCCAGTAGGCGCTGACCTCATTTCTCCATGTCAGGGGGCCCCAATGGCCAGCTCCCTCAGAAGGCACAAATCCATGGCGGTATCCTGCGCCTGCCAGCGGTCGAGCCCTCGGATGAAGCCCAATACCTGTGCCGAGCCCACAGCAGCTCAGGGCAGCACGTGGCCAGGGCCATGCTCCATGTACACGGTGAGGACAGGGCTTAGGTCGGGGTTGGGAGCGCATGGGAAGCCCAAAGAGGTGTTCTCACGGGGTTCCATCTGCAGGGGGCAACGGGCCCAGGGTCCAGGTGAGTCCAGAGAGAACCCAGGTACACGAAGGCAGCACTGTCAGGCTGTACTGCCGGGTCGCAGGTGTCCCCAGTGCCACCATCACCTGGAAGAAGGAAGGGGGCAGCCTCCCCCCACAGGTGAGCAGATCCATTTGAGCTGGGCCCACAGGCTCAGCAGAGTCCCAGCACTTGCCACCTGCCCCTCCCACCTGCACATCCTACCTCATCTCCCCTTTTGGTTCCCTTAGCTTCCAAGATGGTAGCCTGCTCAGACATCTTGGCAGGTCGCAGCTATCGGCCTCTTGCTTTGCTGCCTCGTTCCACCCTTCTTGGTACCCTACTGGGCCCTAATATTGGCTCTGTGCTTGCCTCTCAGCCTTGTATGCCCCCTCTGCCCAGCCTCGCTGGCTAGCCCTCGCCAGGCTACCTAAGCCCGTCCGGTGGTGGCTGACCCTTCTCATTGTGTGGCAGGCCTGGCCTGAGCACACAGACATTGCTACGCTGCACATCCCAGCAATCACAGCCGCCGATGAAGGCTTCTACCTCTGCGTGGCCACCAGCCCCGCGGGCACTGCACAGGCCCGGATCCAAGTGACCGTCCTTGCAGGTGCAGAGCGTCTGGGGGCTGAAGGAGCGGGGAGGGCAAGCCTGGGTTCCCGTGAGGCCTGCTCATTCCCCCTTTGTCCTCAGCTTCAGGTGCCAGCTCCCTACCAGTCAGAATTGAGTCCTCATCACCTTCTGTGACAGAAGGGCAGACACTAGACCTCAACTGTGTGGTGGCAGGGATGGCCCAAGCCCAGGTCACGTGGTACAGGCGAGGGGGCACTCTGCCCCCCCACACGCAGGTATGAGGATCCCTAATCCTGTGGCAGGGTGGTCCTAGACACAGGTGGGGGCTTCACACAATCTCCACGAGCTGGGGCCAGCCCTTATTTCCTTCCCTCTCCAGCTTCTAGTATGGGGTAAGTCAGTGCGGCCAGCGAGAGCTTGAATGACTCACTGAGGCTCCGAGGGAGCGGTGACCATGCCCCCGCCCCATCCTCACATACCTCTGTCCCCATGTGGCTCAGGTGCATGGCTCCCGGCTGCGGCTGCCCTCGGTTTCCTCAGCTGATTCTGGAGAATACGTGTGCCGAGTGGAGAATGGGTCAGGCTCCAAGGAGGCATCCATCACCATCACTGTCCTCCGCAGAACCCACGCAGGTCCCAGCCGCCCCTCCGGTGAGGAGTCAGGTGGAGCTGGGCAGGGGCCCACCCTGGGATCTCCCCAGGATCCCCAGGAAAGGTGCCTGTGGCCTCTGTGGGAACATCAGGACAAGAAAGGTGCTAGGCAGGCTTTGCTTGGGGAGGTGAGGGGACTGAGATTGGGGATAAGGGTGATCTGGCCTACCTGGGACCCCATGATGGGGGTACTGTTTTCTGGTTTCATGAGGAAGCAGCAGAACCTGGCTTGAATACTGATTTGGGAATCAGGTGGACCTGGGTTCAAAAGCTGGACCTACCCCCTTATCAGCCTTGAAAGGGTTCTTTTACCTTTGAGGACCTCAGTTTCCTCATCTGTAAAATGAGGACAGTGCCACCACCAGATGGAGTGAAGACATAGCAAACACTCTATAGAAAAGAGTTATAGCATTATTTGCATCCTTTGGCCTAGCCTGGGCGCCAAAGGACCCTGGTTCCCTTCAGGCCAGGGCAACTCATCACAGATCAAGGTGTGGACAAATGGATCTTGAACGCTGAGCTAGAGTAGAGGTAGGGGAGGGAAAGAGGGGCCTGGCCGGCTCTACTGAGGCAGAAGAGCATGGTCCCAGCCCCAGAAAGGCTTCCCATCTGATCAGCCCCTCTGTGCCCCAGCTTCTGGTGGTGCCCCAGCCCCAGGCAATACCCAGCCCATCCGAATCGAGTCGTCCTCTTCCCACGTGGCTGAAGGGCAGACACTGGATCTGAGCTGCATCGTGCCTGGGCAGGCTCATGCCCAGGTCACGTGGCACAGGCGCGGGGGCAGCCTCCCTGCCCGGCACCAGGTACAGCGGCCCCACCCCACCCCACTCCCCAGGCCAGCTCGCTGGGTTGGATAGGGATGCTCCAGCCTCCTCCCAACGCTCCCTGTTTGCATGCAGACCCACGGCTCCCTGCTGCGGCTGCACCAGGTGTCCCCAGCTGACTCGGGCGAGTATGTGTGCCGCGTGGTCCTTGGCTCTGGGCCCCTAGAGACCTCCGTCCTGGTCACCATCGAGGCCTCCGGCTCCAGCGCTGGCTCCATCCCTGGTGAGTGGCTGCCAGTGACAAGGCGAGACTGCGGAGGCTAAGAGCCTTCCAAGGTGCTGACATCCTAGGGATTCCTGTTGCGACACGGGGCAGGAGGCCTCCATGAAGCTGCCACAGGGCCAGGCCCAGGCGGACTCCACGTCTCTGAGAAGTCTGCCATCTTCCCGTCACCCTCCTTCCTGGCCACATCACTCCTCATGTTTCTGCTGCTGCCTCCTTCTCCTCTCTCCCATCTCAACTACCCTCTTCTCTCCCACTTCCTCACCCTCCTCTGCAAGGCTTCACCCGTCCCCCCTTGACCCTCCCTTCAGGGTTGCTCAGCTGGGGACATCAAGTCTAGGTCACCAAACGCCCAAACACAGAGACCCGACCTAAGAAGACAAGGCTGAGCTGGCTCCAGGTGGGCGGTTCTTGCCATCTCTCTGGCAGAGCATCTACTACCCTCTCTCCCTGCTGTCCCCACAGCACCAGGACCCATCCCACCTGTCAGGATCGAGTCCTCCTCCTCCACAGTGGCTGAGGGACAGACACTGGATCTGAGCTGTGTGGTGGCAGGGCAGGCCCATGCCCAGGTCACATGGTACAAGCGCGGGGGCAGCCTCCCTGCCCGGCACCAGGTACGTGTTGTCAGAAAGGTGGGAGGGGTCAGCCAGGCTGAGCCGTGGACAGTGGATTGCAAAGGTCCTGGCTCCTGAGCTAAGGAGCTGGCAGTTCCCAGCCCAGACGAGCGGGGGAAAGGGAAGGGCATGTGCTGGGCTCCGGGAAACGCCTTTCACACACCTGCCTTGCTGCCTAGGTCCGCGGTTCCCGCCTCTACATATTCCAGGCATCGCCAGCTGACGCAGGCGAGTACGTTTGCCGGGCCAGCAACGGTGTAGAGGCCTCCATTACAGTCACAGTTACCGGGACCCAGGGAGCCAACTTCGCCTACCGTGAGTAGGGCCACCAGGCTGGACTGGGCTGGAGAAAGGGGACAGGCACGGGCAACTGCAGAGAACTGGAGTGACCCAGTGACCATCTTCTCACCCAGCGCCTGGTGGCACCCAGCCCATCCACATCGAGTCCTCCTCCTCCCATGTGGCTGAAGGGCAGACCCTGGACCTGAACTGCGTGGTGCCCGGGCAGGCCCACGCCCAGGTCACGTGGCACAAGCGCGGGGGCAGCCTCCCTGCGCGGCACCAGGTACAGGACCAGAGGATGGATGGGCCAAGGAGTGGGGACAGGAGGGAAGCCCCTGGGTGGGGAGGTCAGGGATACGCATGGCGGGAGGCTCCTCTGAGACGGGAAGCCTTAGACCCCTTGACCAGGTGTGCAGTGGCAATGGTTAGAACCTGGACTCTTAGACTGGCCAGTGCTGCTTCCGCCACTTACTAGCTTATGACCTTGGGCAAGTTACATAACCTCTCTGGGTTCAGCCCTTGTTAGGTAGTAATAATAGCACCTACCTTACAGAATTGTCTTAAAGATGAAGTGAATTAATATATATATGCAAAGTGCTCAGAGTTCTGGCTCACAGAAAGTGCTAGGAGCTGCCTGATATTACCATTACCATTAGCTATTATTTTTACTGTATTTTATAGAATTTAGGATGCCATCAATTGCAAGATGCATCATTATTTTATGTGCCCCTAAGGAAAAAAAAAAAAGCTGCCACTTGGAACTGTAACATTATTCACTGTGAGATGCATCTGGACTTCACAGACTTTAAAAAGTGTGTCTTAGAAATGATGGAATGTGGCATTAGTGTCTGCCCCGATCACGCAGCTCCCCTGCCCATCCCCCACTCCTGGAAAGAGACCCTTCTTCTCCACCTTAAGCAGGACAAAGCTGATGGCCAGGCCTCGGGGGTCAGGGAATGAGGCAGGGTTGCAGGTTATAGGTGCAGGGGTTCCATAGGGTCCCCTCTGACTGCACCTCCTTTCTGGCCAGACCCACGGCTCACTGCTGAGACTACATCAGGTGTCCCCCGTCGACTCGGGAGAGTATGTGTGCCGCGTGGTGGGCGGCTCGGTGCCCCTGGAGACCTCGGTCCTCGTCACCATTGAGCCTGTCGGTTCTGTGCCTGGTGAGTGGCACTGGGGGGAGGGCAGGCCTAGGGTCCCCGCTGGGGGAGGCTCCCCACTCCAGCAGTGGCAGGACCCCGTGAGACCATTGCCTCTACCTTCACTCATCCGCTCCTCCTGCTCTCCTCCCAGCTGGGGACTGACCCTCTGCCCTCTGTCCCCAGCTCTGGGGGTTACCCTCCCAATCCGGATCGAGTCGTCCTCTTCCCACGTGTCTGAAGGGCAGACCCTGGACCTGAACTGCCTGGTTACTGGGCAGGCCCACGCCCAGGTCACATGGCACAAGCGTGGGGGCAGCCTTCCCGCCCGGCATCAGGTAGGTGGGGAGCTACGGGGGCTCCTGAAGGACCCTTGTGACTACAGAATAAGGAACATAAGCCTTGCATTCAGGCATATTTGAGTTCAGATGCTGCTCTGCCTCTGGACGGCTGTATGACTTTAGACAAGTCATTTGACTTGCCTGAACCTCAGCATCCTCATCTATCAAATGGGCTCACGATGCCTAGTTCACCTGCCCTGTAGCACATCGACAAATAGCGGTCCCCCACTTCTTCCCACTGAACCCAGTCCTGACCCTGGGATGGGGGAGTTGAAGGGTCACAAATGGCAATTCTCCGTGGAACAGCTTCCCTCAAGTTCTAGCTGGGAGACCAGGCTGGGAGGGGCCGGGAAAGGGAGCAGGAGCCTGGAGCCCAGAGCCCAGCTCTGAGCCTGCCTCCCTGCTGCGCCTCCCAGGTGCATGGCTCGAGGCTGCGGCTGCCCCAGGTGACTCCGGCCGACTCTGGAGAGTACATGTGCCGTGTGGTCAGCAGCTCGGGCACCCAGGAAGCCTCAGTCCTTGTCACCATCCAGCAGCGTCTTAGCCCCCTCCACAGTGAGTGTCTCGGGGGTCATAACAAACAGTCGGGGGGGGCTATTAGGGCCACTGCACCCTCAGTGGCTCCCACATCCTGCCCCCCGTCTCGCCCCCCCAGCCCAGAGTGTGGTATACCCGGTCCGCATCGAGTCTTCCTCTGCCTCCCTGGCCAATGGACATACCCTGGACCTCAACTGCCTGGTGGCCAGCCAAGCCCCCCATACCATCACCTGGTATAAGCGTGGAGGCAGCCTACCCAGCCGGCACCAGGTACCAGCCCATGGGCGGGGCAGCGGGGGAGTGCAAAAGCTGGGTGCACTGGCCCTGACAGGAATTAGGAGAAGTTCTCAGCACCTACCTTTTCTGTGCTCATTCAGTCATTCAACAAACACTGAATAGTCTTGTTAGATGGGCCCTGGACCAGTATTGAAGATGAACAGATAAGTTCCTCTGGCCTCAGCTGGGTCCCGTATTTTAACAGAACATTCTATGATTCACTCACTCCATCTCCCTGAGAACCTGGTCTAGGCCAAGTCCTGTACTTGGCACTAAGGATTCAAAATGAAACGAGACGGGTACCTCTGCCCTCAAGGAGCTCTGGCTGGAGGGTGAGGCAGACGGGCCACCTGACCACAGTATAATAGGAGCCACAGCAGGGTACTGCAGTCACTGGGGAGGACCTCAGCAGGCTTTCTGCTTCCTGCAGGGACGACGGGTGAGAATAGTGCTAGATAGAGGCACTGTCCACCCAGCCCAAAGCCTCAGAAGGCCGCTGAGGAAGCCCTGAAGGAGGCCAGGGGAGCGGGGGCGGGCTGGCGCCAGGCAAGACAGGGCGGTTCCTGGAGTCCAGACAGTGGCGGCAGTGCCTGAGACGTGGAGGTGCTGCCCCCACCCACTGATACCTGCTCCCCCTCAGATTGTGGGCTCCCGGCTACGGATCCCCCAGGTGACGCCAGCGGACTCAGGCGAGTACGTGTGTCATGTTAGTAATGGTGCTGGCTCCCAGGAGACCTCGCTCATTGTCACCATCCAAGGCAGCGGCTCCTCCCAAGGTAAGCGTGCATAAGGCAGGGGGCAGGTGCAGGGGGAGGCACAGAGGTCCCTGGCACCGTCACTGTTGCCTGACTCGAGCTACATCCAGCCCTCTCTGTCGCAGTGCCCAGTGTCTCCCCACCAATCCGGATCGAGTCCTTATCCCCCACAATGATTGAAGGGCAGACCTTGGATCTAAACTGCGTGGTTGCTGGGCAGCCCCAGGCCACCATCACGTGGTACAAGCGAGGGGGCAGACTTCCTGCCCGACACCAGGTACAGAGTGGAGCGCGGCAGTGGGGGCAGAACTTTTGCCTCCAGGGGTGGGCAGTGCAGGGCCAGCCCCAAGGGCAAAGAACCCCAAGCATTAACTGGCAAATCCTGGGGTGGCCCTCCCTCCTGCCCTGGGTAGACAGAGATAGCCTCAGTAGGTCTGACAAGGGAGACCTGGGAAGAGGCCTGACCCAGCTGCTGACCCCTTGACCCCTCAACTCCCCCTTCCCCTCCTTCCCCATTCCCCGGCCCCCAGACCCATGGCTCCCGCCTGCGGCTGCACCAGCTGTCCATGGCTGACTCAGGAGAATATGTGTGCCGAGCGAACAACAACATCGATGCTCGGGAGGCTTCTTTCATGGTCTCAGTCTCCCCGAACTCCGGCAACCCCTCTGGTGAGTCTGATGAAGGCCCTGGAAGGGACCGGGAGGTGCAGGTAGCAGTGTTCCCCGGGGAGTAGGAGCTGTCCAGTCAGAGCCCTCAGATGACAGTGGTAGTGCCCGGGCAAGGGCTCTGCAGGAAGAGGCCTGGGTTCGAATCCTTCCTGTGCCACTACGGGATGTGTAAGTTATTCTTTTTTTTTTTTTTTTTTTTTTTTACTGAGCCATCCTGCCACCTGTTGGCAGCTCAACGGCAACTCAGCTCGGGCTGGCCTCGAACAGCTGTTGCTTAGAGCTCAGCTTGCACTCTTGAGCGAGCTCTTAACCAACTGAGCCACTCGGCCGGCCCTCTGTGTAAGTTATTCTTGATCAGCTTCAGTTTCCTCGTCAGTGAAATGGGGATCTGGTTATGCCAACCTTACAGAGCTGTCCAATACAGTGGCCACAAGCCACAGGTGGCGATTAAATTAGTTAACATTTAAAATTCACATCCTCACATTTTGAGCGCTTAGTCAGTGGCCACATGTAGCTGGTAGCCGCTGTATTGGGCAGTGCAGATGACAGAACATTTCCATCATCACAGCAAGTTTGTGACTTTTGTGAAGACTGAGTGAGTTAACATACATCAGGTGCTTAGAACAATGGAAGAACAATGAGAATTAGAACATATGTGCTTAATAAATGTAACTACTATTATCTCAGGGGGTGGGGGCTTCTATGACCGAGGCGTCCATCAACCCAGTTGTTCCCAAATCTGACCTGTGGCCAAAGCCCCAGCTTGGTGTTTCTGTGCCCCCAGTCCCTGGCAATACCATGCCCATCAGAATTGAGTCCTCATCTTCACACGTGGCCGAAGGGCAGACCCTGGATCTGAACTGCGTGGTGCCCGGACAGGCCCACGCCCAAGTCACGTGGCACAAGCGCGGGGGCAGCCTCCCTGCTCACCACCAGGTATGGGAGTTTGGGGGCAGGAAGTAGTGGGAGGGCTGCTGGATGTGGAAGCCCTGGCTGGGGAATCTGCCCTCCAAGCCCTACCTAGGATGAAGGCCTAGCAGCCCCTGTCGAGTGCAGTGCATGCCTGGGCGGGAGTTTAGACCCTGGCCCCAGGCCTTCAAGGATTCCAATGCCACAGTTCCTCTGTTTATTTCCCTGTCTCTGTCTTGTCCCCGCTCAGACCCACGGCTCCCTGCTACGGCTGCACCAGGTGTCCCCAGCTGACTCGGGCGAATATGTGTGCCGCGTGGTGGGCAGCTCTGGCCCCCTGGAGGCCTCTGTCCTGGTCACCATCGAGGCCTCTGGCTCCAGCGCTGTTTCTGTCCCTGGTGAGGGCCCCTGCAATGGGGCTAGGGGACTGGAGGAGGGAGGAGGGGAGGGGACCAGCAGACAGGTCAGGAGCTAGGTCAAGATGGGGGTCAGCTCTGGGGCCCAAGAGCGCAGACTCGGGAGCCTGGCATATGCGGGCTTGAGTCCCAGCTCCCCTGTCCACACTCCGAGACATTGCACAAAGCACTTCTCTCTGCGTTTCCCTTTCCTCATCTGTAAAGTGGGGCCAGTCGAGCTCTGGCAATGATTGTCTGAGTTCCCGAAAAGCTGAAACTGCACCTCTAGGAGCATGTGAAGGGGATTTTTAGCTGGTGCCCTGAAAAACGTCTTATATTAATATTGGTATATTAGGGAAAACACAGCAACGCGTCAAACCTCTCATGATTTCATGGAAATCATTACCTTTAATGGGTCTAAGTCTTTCAAGGGTTTTTTAAATCAGTCAATTGAAAGGAAAATAATAAATAGCACAGGGAACACATGGCTATGGCAGACGTGGTGAGTTGGACATGAAGTACTAAGTAATAAACATGCTGTAGCAATTACTAGGTGCTGGACCCCGTTATATGTACATAGTAAGTAGCTCATTTCATCCTCACAATAATGCTTGGAGGTAGGTATGATTGCTCTCTCCATTTTACAGATGGGGACAGGGAGACAGACAGGTGAAGTAGTTTTCCGAAGGTCACACAGCTAATAAATGGCAGAGCTGGGTTTTGAACCCAGGCGGTCCTGGCCCCAGAGTCTGGGTGCTTAGCCACACACGGCTCGAGTTTGGGAAACATCAGTAATCTGTGTGGAAGTGTCTGGGAGCACAGGAGGAGATGGTGGGGCCAGCATCTGGGGCGAGGCCGCGAGGATGATGGGCCTCTGCCCCCCAGGCTAGCCCAGCTGCTCCAGGCCTCAGGGGTATGGGAAGGGGGGAATTGAAGCCACCTGCTCGTGGTCTCTGGTCTGAACATCTGGGCACACGGGCAGGGGCTGAGGGCACAGGAGTGGGGGTCCCAGCTCACTGACCTCTTCCTGTGTCCAGCCCCAGGAAGAATCCCACCCATTCGCATCGAGACCTCCTCCTCCCACGTGGCTGAAGGGCAGACCCTGGATCTGAACTGCGTTGTGCCCGGGCAGGCCCACGCCCAGGTCACATGGCACAGGCGCGGGGGCAGCCTCCCTGCGCGGCACCAGGTATTTGCCCGGTATTGGAACTAGAGAAAGCAAGGTGTGGGCACCCCCCTACCCCACCCCCTGCTCGGGGAGTCCTGTAGGAATCCAGCCCTGGAGGGAAGGTGGCCCCAACATGCGGGCTTGGGGGCAATTGCAGCAGGAGATCATTGGGAATTAGAGGTCAAGAACAGGCTGGGCATGGCAGGGCTCCGACTGCACCCCCAGCACCTTGGTGCAAATTCAAAAAAGACACCTCTAGGGCCGGCCCAGTGGCTCAGTTGGTTAAGAGCTCGCTCAAGAGTGCAAGCTGAGCTCTGAGCAACCACGGTTCGATGCCCAGCCCAAGCTGAGTTGCCGTTGAGCTGCCAACAGGGGGCAGGATGGCTCAGCTAAAAAAAAAAAAAAAAAAAGACACCTCTTACTTATGACACTGGGTTTCCTCCAGAAAAAAATGTCATAATAAACATACTCCACAATATCTGGTGTCAAAGGGGATTGCCTTTGACAGGCTACAGCCTGTGTAACTGCACATTAACAGTCCTGGGGTGCAGCTACCAGAGAACTTGGGCATCTTAAGGCCTTGGCCCCCAGCTCACTCTCCCCACTCTCGCTCTCACCTTGGCCAGGTCCACGGCACCCTGTTGAGGCTGAACCAGGTGTCCCCAGCTGACTCTGGCGAGTACACATGTCAAGTGACCGGCAGCTCAGGCGTCCTGGAGGCCTCTGTCCTGGTCACAATTGAGGCTGCTAGCCCAGGCCCTATTCCTGGTGAGTGATGGGAGCAATGGGCAGTGTTGGGGCACAAAGCTTGGGGGGTCCTTTCTGGCCTGGCTCCTCCCTGCTCTCCCAGCAGGCCTCTGGCTCTCAGTTCCCTGAAGGTCCTCCAGCCCCTCACCCAACCACAAGGAACCAGTGCTGGGTCTTATCATGGCATCTTGGCCCCCAGGGAATAGAGAGCCTTCTTAGGTCAATGGCACTCAGCCATGTCAGTCACTCTCAAGCCACTGCACCTCCAGAAAAAGCAGTTGGCATTCACTGCCACCACCCCCTTAGATCCCTGCCTTCCCCCCCGGGAACTTGGCCTTTCTCACCCGCCCATTGTGCCCACAGCCCCAGGACTCGTCCAGCCTGTCTACATCGAGGCCTCCTCTTCCCACGTGGCTGAAGGGCAGACTCTGGACCTGAACTGCGTGGTGCCTGGACAGGCCCATGCCCAGGTCACATGGCACAAGCGCGGGGGCAGCCTCCCCGCCCGGCACCAGGTACAGCGGCCAGAGTGGGGCAATTCCAGGGCAAGCAAGGTTTGACCTGCAGTTGCCTTCTGCACCCCAAACCTCATGCAAACCCCAGCCTGTTTGGGGGCCTCAGGGGAGAAAATACTTTTAGAGGGGAAGAGTTCACCAGCCTGGGACTTGAGACCCTCAGGTTTTTCAGATTCTGCTGCCGAATCATTTCCTGAGCCAGTTTCATCCTCTGTAAAGTGAGTGGGTGGTTTGTGTAGGATTCTGTGAATGAAGGTCATTTGCACAGCTGGAGCCCTGAGCTCCTGAGACCTGAGACAGCCGGGCTTGGGGACTTGCCCTGTCCCAGTGCTTTGGCCTGATGGCTGCCCCCGCCTCACTCCAACAGACCCACGGCTCTCGGCTACGGCTCCACCACGTGTCCCCCGCCGACTCTGGCGAGTACGTGTGCCGCGTGGCGGGCAGTGCAGGCCCGGAGCAGGAAGCCTCCTTCACAGTCACTGTCCCACCCAGCGCGGGGTCATCCTACCGTGAGTGTGGCAGATGCCATGAGCAGGGGGAGAAAAAAGGTGGCGCTCTGAGACTGAGCAGGGGGAGCTCAAGCCAGCCCCGCCCTGCTGAGCCCAGCCCTCTGACCCCCCATGCCCCAGGCCTTAGGAGCCCCGTCATCTCCATTGACCCGCCCAGCAGCACCGTGCAGCAGGGCCAGGATGCCAGCTTCAAGTGCCTCATCCACGATGGGGCAGCCCCCATAAGCCTTGAGTGGAAGACTCGGAACCAAGAGCTGGAGGGTGAGCCAGGGGGTAGGTGGGGCTGGAGGCAGGTGAGTGCCTGGTGATCCCTGTGGGCCGGCGGGCAGAGGCCAAGGACGGCCCCAATTCATGGTGTGGCCCTGTAAGACCCTTTCCCTCTGGGGCCCCAGTGTCCCCATCTGGATGGCAAGGGGATTTGACCCAGGAGTCTTCAGGGACTCTTGTTATCTGCCATCTGTGACCCTGTGAGCTGGAAACACCCAAGCTTGAGAGTTTGGGGACGTGGGGCAGAGGTGCACCTACTGGCAGCACCAAGGCAGCACCATGAGGATGCCCTCGCTGACCACACTTTCCTCCATGCCAACCCCACAGACAATGTCCATATCAGCCCCAACGGCTCCATCATCACCATCGTGGGCACTCGGCCCAGCAACCACGGTGCCTACCGCTGCGTAGCCTCCAATGCCTACGGCGTGGCCCAGAGTGTCGTGAACCTCAGTGTACACGGTGAGGGGGCGTCAACCCCAGGGGCTCTGCCCTTCTGTCTTCATCCCCGATTCCAAGCTCAGAGCCTCCAGGCTTCAATCCTGCCTCTGAGCCTGCCTCCCTCTTGGGCGTTCTCCCTCTCTGAGCCTCGGTTCCCACATCGGTGTAGTAGTGCCCACCTGGCAGTTACTGAGAAGGGGGCTGTGGCAGTGAGCTTGCCCAACCGAGCCTTATATATGCATCAGCAAGGTCATTTCTCTGGGCAGGGCCCCCTACGGTGTCTGTGCTCCCTGAGGGCCCTGTGCGGGTGAAAGTGGGAAAGGCCGTCACCCTGGAGTGTGTCAGTGCTGGGGAGCCCCGCTCTTCTGCTCGCTGGACCCGGATCGGTGCCCCCGCCCACTTGGAGCAGCAGACGTTTGGGGTCGTGGACAGCCACACGATGCTGCAGGTCAGGCGTGGCTTCCCCCAGCCATAGGCTCAGTCAGGGCCCATCCTGGAGCACATGCTTGGAGGAAAGAGTGTGGGTGGGCAGATGGGTGACGAATGGCTGGAGAGAGAAAGGGAGGGGTGTGATAGGTGGATGGTAGGTAGATTGGTAAGATGGGCAGGAAAGAATGGGAAGATGGATGGGTGGGGAGGTGGATGAATAAGTGGGTGGTTTGATGGACAAGTGGGTGGGTGGACTAATGGGATATCTATAGTGTTAGCCCTCAAGCAGTGAGTCAAATAGGAAGGCTTCAAAACAAAAGGGTGAGAGAAAGGTAAAACCAAGCCAGAGCTGGGGGCCGCTGCCAAGGTCCCCCCTCAGTGACCACATGAATAGCCTCCTTGCCTCCTTCCAGATTTCATCAGCTAAACCATCAGATGCAGGTACTTACGTATGCCTAGCTCAGAATGCACTCGGCACAGCACAGAAGCGAGTGGAGGTGATTGTGGACACGGGCACTGTGGCCCCGGGGGCCCCCCAGGTCCAGGTTGAAGAAGTCGAGTTGACTGTGGAAGCTGGACACACAGCCACCCTACGCTGCTCAGCCACAGGTGTGGACAGGGGCTGGCACATAGGGCAGGCAGAGCAGGGGTGCCCTGGGGCCTGAACTTTACACACAAGAAATCTGAAGATGGTGTCCTGCCTGGGGAGGGGGGCTTTGCTGCTGGCCTCTCCCAGTGATCGCCCACTTAGTGCCCCCCCCCATGAAGTGGCAAGACCACCCAGGTCCCTTCCTCACCATCCCTACCCCCAGCTCGTCCCTGGGACAGTCCAGTGATCTCTGCCGTCTTCTGCTCCACTCCACAGGCAGCCCCACACCCACCATCCACTGGTCCAAGCTGCGTTCCCCACTACCCTGGCAGCACCAGCTGGAAGGTGACACACTGGTCATCCCCCGGGTAGCCCAGCAGGACTCCGGCCAGTACATCTGCAACGCCACTAGCCCTGCCGGACATGCTGAGGCCACCATCGTGCTGCATGTGGAGAGTAAGGCGCTCATCCGGCCTTCTTGGGCCGCCCTGTATGTACTGCGTGGAGGTCTGAGACCCTAGCAGGCTATACCCTGGACAGAACCCCAGGAACCTCATCCAGAGGGCCCCATGCACCTCAGCCCTCCACAGCCTGCCCTGGTCTAAAACCCACATCGTCTCCTGGGACCTTTGCTTCCCTCATCCCCCGTCTTCGGGGCTCACCGTTCAGTTTCCCTGGTGCTTTGGCAAGTTGCCTGCTCCCATCCTGACTTCTGTTCTTTCCTGCCGACCCACCCCGCACCCCCTTCTGTGTTCCCCTACCCCAGGCCCACCATATGCCACCACAGTCCCGGAGCACGCTTCGGTGCGGGCCGGAGAGACAGTGCAGCTCCAATGTCTGGCACATGGAACCCCCCCGCTCACCTTCCAGTGGAGCCGCGTGGGTGGCAGCCTCCCTGGGAGGGTGACCGCCCGGAATGAGATCCTGCACTTTGAACTTGTGGCCCCTGAGGACTCAGGCCGCTACCGCTGCCAGGTCACCAACAAGGTGGGCTCAGCTGAGGCCTTCGCACAGGTGCTGGTCCAAGGTGAGCAACCAGCTCAGGCTGGGCAGCAAGGGGTCAGCTTTCCTCCAGGGCCTTCACTTACCCAACGGCTGGCACCTGGGTCCCCTGCTCAGGGCACAGAGGCCTCCTTCCATGCCCCACCTGGAAGGCCTTACATTTTGCCCTGTTCTCCAAGGTTCGAGGCCAGCCTGCCTCCTCCAGGAAGACCCCCGTCACTGTTCTCAGCACGCTAGCTCACAGGGTTGCGCCCCTCCCCTGGCATTGACCTCACACTGCCAAAGCCTTTTACATAAGCACCCTAGCTTCTTCACCAGCCAGACTAAGGACTAAGGATGCTCAGGCCTGTACCCAGTCATTTCAGCAGCCCCAGGCCTGTCCACCACACACAATGCCCAGAACGGGCTGGGTAAACGCTCGAGAGTGATGATGTGGCGTGTGTGACAAGGCAGCACCCACCCCCAGCTTGCCCCGGATTTCAGTGGATCTCCAGAGAATTCAGCGTCTCCACGGTTTCTTCTGCCGGTGACACAAGGCCAAACAAGTGCCCCAAATTCTAGAAGCAGAAAAGCAGGTGGCGCATTGGTCAAAAGCCTGGACCACAATGAGCCTGAGTTCATGGTCCACAGCTCAGTCACTTGATAGTTGTGTGACCATGGCTAAGTCAGTTAACCTCAAGCCTCAGTTTCTTCATCTGTAAAGTAGAGAGAACAATGCCAGCACATAGGCTGCCTTAGAAAAATACACGTATGTAAAGCCCGTGGCACACAGTAAGCACTTAGTAAATGGTGATAATATGCATCCGCACCCACCCTCCCATCAATCCCTTGCATGAGGACTTGTAGGTGCCTTCGCCATAACTATGGATCCTCTTATAGACAAGAATCAGCATCGTCTTGCTGCTTTTCTTGAAATGTCTACATCTCTCTAAGGTTGACCCCTTCCACTCTTGCCTTGGGCTGCCCTCCCCTCCCAAAGGCCAGGAGCCCTGCGCTCCAAGGCTCTTACGTGTTGATTGAATGACCGCAGGAGTGAGCAAATGAGTGAATCTGCCAATGAAAGGCCCTTTTTCCCTGATCAGAGAGCTACCAGGAGAAGACCATCCCTTGAATGTTAGTTAGAATGGACGTTTTGAGTCCTGGGAAGGCATCAGGGATCACACACACACACACCCTCGTGCATGTCTCCACAGGCCCCTCCGGCCCTGTCCCTGCCACTCCCATCCCGGGAGGATCCACACCCACCGTTCAGGTCACACCTCAGCTGGAGACCAGGAGCATAGGGGCCAGCGTGGAGTTCCACTGTGCGGTGCCCAGTGACCAGGACACGCAGCTCCGCTGGTTCAAGGAAGGGGGTCAGCTGCCCCCTGGCCACAGCGTGCAGGATGGCGTGCTTCGGTGAGTGGGGGTGGGGGCACCCCAGCCCAAGGTGCACAGTGAGGCTGTTCGAATACCTGCCCTCTGGGGCTCAGAATGGAACAATGGGCAAGCCACGGTGTTCTCACTGTGCAGTGGCTTATATGAAAACAATGAGATTCTCTAAAGCATTTAGCATAGTGCTTAGCATATGGAAGGCCTTCGGGAAACCATGGACCATATTCGGATTATTATTAGAGGAAAGAGAATAGACTCTGAGGCCAGATATATGCACGGCCCAGGTCTTGGCTCTGCTACTTGATAACTGTGATCTTGAACTCTAGACCAAAGGGTCTTGGTGTAAAATGGGTGTGGTGGCACCCACCCTGCCTGCCTGGCTGCCTACCTGGCATGGTTACTGGGAGACTAGAAGTCAACACCACATGCTGATCTTGGCTTTGAGCTCCTGTGCAATTGCAAAGCATTCTCATCAATTGTTTTTATTCACGAATGGCTTTTTTTTTTTTTCTTTACAGAATCCAGAACTTGGACCAGAGCTGCCAAGGGACATATGTGTGCCAGGCCCATGGACCATGGGGACAGGCCCAGGCCAGTGCCCAGCTGGTTGTCCAAGGTAAGAGGGTGGCTTCAGGCCTCTGCTAAGAGTTGGGGACAGAGATGAGGGGCACGTGTTATGTGTATTATACCCCTTAAATGTGTATGAGTAATGATTCAATTGTATCTTGCTTGTGTCTAGCATAGAGTAAGAGGGCTTGACAAATACTGCACAGGAAAAAGGGAGCTGGGTGGAGTCAGTGGGTGGTCATACAAACCAATGAAGAATAACAGTGGATACACAAGTGAGTAAAGGAATAAACAGAAAAAGCAAATGAGCGCATCCACGAATGTAGGCAAAAAACAAAGCGAATGAAGAAATAAATGAATGCCTGGGATTCCCATGCTCACCTTTTCCTGGACCCTCCGGGCAGCCTGCAGCAGGCTGGCCTCACACTGCCCTTGCATCCCTCCATCCCCAGCCCTGCCCTCCGTGCTTATCAACATCCGGACCTCCGTGCAGACCGTGGTGGTCGGCCATGCCGTGGAGTTCGAGTGCCTGGCCCTGGGTGACCCCAAGCCTCAGGTGACATGGAGCAAAGTCGGAGGACGCATGCGGCCTGGCATCGTACAGAGCGGAAGCATCATCAGGATTGCCCACGTGGAGATGACCGACGCTGGACAGTACCGCTGCACCGCCACCAACGCGGCTGGCACCACCCAGTCCCACGTGCTGCTGCTCGTGCAAGGTGAAGCCAGCAGGGACCTCTGCGGAGGTTGGGGAGTGTGACAGGGCCTTCTTATGTGGTCATCTCCTACCTTACCTGCTTCACTCTGCCTTTCCACTCTCTTGGGAGTTTTCGATGTTGTGTATTTAAGGGGCAAGTTTCCTAACAAGTGTGGGGGCAGCAGGAGATAAAAATGAGTTCCTCTGGGGCAGGCTGGAACTTGCAGGAAAATGCCACATCAAGGGGCAGCAAGAGGAAAACGGATATGATCCTCACCCTACTAGAGCACCTGCTCTGATGAGGGAGACCTACAGCCCAGTTTGATGGTAGAGGCAATGTAAACACAAACCAGAGTAAAACAGGGGCCGTGGATGCACGACAGGCACCAATCTGTGTTTATTCAAAGGCAATTCCTTTTCACCCCAAACCCTGTGACTTGCCCCTGAACTTCCTGACCCATACTGCTTTACTACCCTCTTCTCAGGTCCCCAAAGGGCTGCACAGTTCCCCCCCACCGGGGTGTGTTGAAGAGTCTTGGGCTGTAGAGTCAAATGGACTTGTCCCTGAGCCCTGATTCCACCCAGTTCCACCTGTGCAACCAGGAGTGAGCAGCTACTTTTCCTCTAAGTCACAGTTTCGTCATCTTTGAAATAGGGACATAGTACCTCCCCCTTCCAGGGATAAGATTAGGATTAAACGAGTGAGGGCACAGGCTGTGCTCACAAATGGTGTCAGGCTGATGGTCTCTGTCTCCTTTCTCCTCCTTAGCCTTGCCCCAGATCTCAACACCCCCAGAGGTCCGTGTGCCTGCTGGCTCTGCAGCTACCTTCCCCTGCATGGCCTCTGGCTACCCCACTCCTGACATCACCTGGAGCAAGGTAAGTGCCTGGCAGGGGACCAGCCGGCTTGCCTAAGGGGCAGGGACCGGGTTCACCATCTCAGTGTCCCCAGGACCTGGCCCAGGCTTGGGACAGTGCTCAGCGTTTGAGGGTGGCCTTGTGGAGACACAGGCCAAGGCCAGGGTCCACAGTGTGGGTATGTTTGCAGCTGGATGGTAACCTGCCACCCGACAGCCGCCTGGAGAACAACATGCTGCTGCTGCCCTCAGTCCGACCCCAGGATGCAGGCACCTACGTCTGCACCGCCACTAACCGCCAGGGCAAGGTCAAGGCCTTTGCCCATCTGCAGGTGCCAGGTAAGACAACACTCCCACCCCCGGGATTGGCAGTGCCCTGCCCACAGCCCTGGGCGCATCGTCTGTAACTGTGCTCTCTGCCGGCAGAGCGGGTGGTGCCCTACTTCACACAGACCCCCCACTCCTTCCTGCCGCTGCCCACCATCAAGGACGCCTACAGGAAATTTGAGATTAAGATCACCTTCCGGCCTGACTCAGCTGATGGTGAGCAGGAGAGAAGCTGATTGGGGGGCCTGGGGCAAGGGATCTCCTGGTGTCACTGCCATGGTGGAATGAGCCCTGGCAATCCAGTCCTCCCCACCCTGTCAGCCCTCTCTGTCCTGGAGCCCCCAGGGCTGCCAGGCCTTCCCTCTGGGCCCTCTCTCCTGCCTCCTCTCGGCTCCATCCCTCCTCTGTGACAAGGCCCCCTGAGGCCCAGCCCTCCCCTACTGTCTTCCTATTCCTGCCTCTGCTCCTTTTTCCCTCCTTTTTCTCCCATCTCTCACCCTTTCTCTCTCTCATCTGTCTCCTCCCATCTCTTGCGGGTCTCTGACTTTCACTCTCCAGGCCTCCTTCTCTACTCGGGTGAGTCTCTGCCTCCATCACCTCCTTCAGGTAGACCCTGCAGTGTGAGTGAAGCAAACCGAGTTTCCCTCTAGGGGCTGCTCGCAAAGCCTTCTGTTTAAGGCACCATCCTGAGATGGTGGGAAGGCCCTAGCGGTGTGTGGTGTGCCAGAGGGGCGCGGGGCTTAGAGAGTGGAAGGCTCGCGAGCCTGGGTCGGTCATTGCTGGGCTGGGCAGAGAGGGAGCCCATGGCTGGCCGAGAGGCCCTCACACGGCTGTGCCCGCCCAGGAATGCTGCTGTACAACGGGCAGAAGCGGATCCCAGGCAGCCCCACCAGCCTGGCCAACAGGCAGCCCGACTTCATCTCCTTCGGCCTCGTGGGCGGAAGGCCCGAGTTCCGGTGAGACCCTCACCCTACCTCTTTCCAGGGGTGGGGGGTTGGGGGGCTGGACTACAGGGCTTCAATCAGGCACACACCGCCCTGGGCTGAGTCATACAAAGGGGGTTCTGAAGAAAGGAGGAGATGTGGCCGTTACCCTTGGTGACCATCTGGTCTGCTGGAGTCAGCACAGTGTGCCAACCAGGTGCAGCAGGCAGCAGCCTCCGACTGTCACAGAAGGGCGGCAGAAATCCTCAGTGATGCTGAGTGCGTCCTTGGGAGGTGGGACTGCTGCAGTCCAGGATTCATTTGTTCGTTCGTTCATTCATTCAGTAGTTATTTACTGAATACCTACTGTGTGCCAGGCACTGATGCAGGGATCAACAAAACAGATCAAATTCTGACCATTGTGGGAATGTATATTCTAGTTGGGGGTGACCAGCCATAAATAAACAAGGAAAGAAACAAGGTGATCTCAGATGGAGCAGTGCTCAGAGGAACATTGAGGCCAGGTGCTCAGCTGCAGGGCCCTGGAACCAAGGGCAATTGGAACTCCAGGGTCTGCCCTGGACAAGCTCCCAGGGAAGGGGCTGGGGATGGGGCAGAAATGGGGCCACCTGGGGGTGGATGATGGGTGGAAGGACGAAGCAGAGCAGGACTGTAGGCAATGGTGACGTCAACTTTGCCTGAGCTGGGCCCCCTGCCCAGCCCTTCTTACAAACCCCACATCCACTCTCTCCTGTCCTGGTCCACCCTGCGGGGCAGGTTTGACGCAGGCTCAGGCATGGCCACCATCCGCCACCCTACCCCACTGGCCCTGGGCCAGTTCCACACCGTGACCCTGCTGCGCAGCCTCACCCAGGGCTCCCTGATCGTGGGCAGCCTGGCCCCAGTCAACGGGACCTCCCAGGTGAGACCCCACCCATCCGCCTCGATGGCCCCCAACCCCCTCCCCGCCTCCGCCCAGCCCATGCCGTTCCTGACCTTCCCACCCCCCAGGGCAAGTTCCAGGGCCTGGACCTGAACGAGGAGCTCTACCTGGGTGGCTACCCCGACTACAGCGCCATCCCCAAGGCGGGGCTGAGCAGCGGCTTTGTAGGTGAGTGCCCCGCTCACCTCTAGCCCTGGCCAAACCTCAGCTGGCTGGCTGGCAGAGCCCATGGGAGCCTGGGAGGCCCCGCAGGCCACCCAGCACCCACCCTCCTCTGCTCCCGCCTGCCCACCCGCAGGCTGCGTCCGGGAGCTGCGCATCCAAGGCGAGGAGATCGTCTTCCATGACGTCAACCTCACGGTGCATGGCATCTCTCACTGCCCCACCTGTCGGGACCGACCTTGCCAGGTAACCACAGTACACGCACCGCCTGGCTGCCCCTGGCCACCGCCCTCCACTGTGGCCAGGCCCTTTGGGGAAGGAGGGAGGGCCAGCGCAGGCTCAGCCTGACTCGGGGTGCTGCCTTACAGAACGGGGGGCTCTGCCAGGACTCGGAGAGCAGCAGCTACGTGTGCACCTGCCCAGCTGGCTTTACCGGGAGCCGCTGTGAGCACTCGCAGGCTCTGCACTGTCACCCAGGTATGTACGCACCCCTCCTAATCACCGTTACCCCAGGGTACTTGCTTCTGCCCCTTGCTGCCCCTTCAGATCCACCTGTACCCAAACTACTCACTACTTACCACACTGTCACTCTTGCCCGAGTACTTGCTTACTCCTCCTAGACACTGACTTCTAGCACTGCCACCCTAATACTCAGTCTGCCTCCCATCTCTGTTACCCAACTACTCAACACCCCATCACTGATGCCCAGTGCTCACCCCTCCCATCACTGCAACCTAGGAAACTACCACCTTCCCATCTATTACCAAGGCACTCACCCCATTACCTGCCACCCAGGTACTCATCACCCCCACGCTGTTGTCCAGTCTTTCAGGAACACCACAATCACTCGTTCACTTCTCCCATGCTGTCCCCCTCCCAGCCTCCTCTGCCCACCCCTGCTTTAATCCATTCGCCCTCCTCAGTCTGGCCAAGCCCTAAATAGCCAAGGCTCCTGGTGGGGGCAACGGTAGGGCCTTGGCATCAAGACCCCACCCTCCCTTGGGTCACCTCAATGTCCTCCTCGTGTCCTGTGTGTCTCCCCCAGAAGCCTGTGGTCCTGACGCCACCTGTGTGAACCGGCCCGACGGCCGAGGCTACACTTGTCGCTGCCACCTGGGCCGTTCGGGGATGAGGTGTGAGGAAGGTGAGTGGAGCCAGGCCTGAGACCCCCCCAGGGATCCCAGAATGGGGGGCTCTGGGCAAGGGCCCTCTGACGCCTTGATGGGCCCTAAAATGATAAAACTATGCTAGATCCAGAGGACCTCAAAGTCATTGGCCAAGCCCCTGCTCAGTCTGAGCCCTTACATGAGAGCCCCCAAAGGGGGCGCCCTCTTATTGGAGATCCTTCTAGCCTGGTCTGCAGGGCCAGGGGGCAGGAGGTCCTGTGCTACTACAGCTGTTGCCCAGCTGGTCCTGAGCCTCTGGGACAAGAGAGTGAGGTGGGCAGAGGTTCCGGGGTAAGTCTGAGGAGGTGGACCCCTCCCGGGACTCTGGTACCTGCACCGTCCCTGACGGAGCTGTGGCTGCTGCAGGTGTGACCGTCACCACCCCCTCCATGTCGGGCATTGAATCCTACCTGGTGCTGCCCGCCCTCACCAACACACACCATGAGCTACGCCTGGACGTCGAGTTCAAGCCACTGGCGCCCGATGGAATCCTTCTGTTCAGTGGGGGGAAGAGAGGGCCTGTGGAGGACTTCGTGTCCCTGGCGATGGTTGGCGGCCACCTGGAGTTCCGCTACGAGCTGGGGTCAGGTGAGCACTGGGTAACAAACGCAGATGGGCTCTAGATGTCCAGCCCCATGCCCCCTTGGCTCTCTGTGCCCTGAGGAGGCTCAGAGGAATCAATTTGGAAGTCGAACCAACTGAAGTCCCCTCCCTGCCCCTTCACGTTGCTTCTTTCTGTGTGTGACCTAAGGCAGGTCCCTAGACCTCTCCCCGGTTCCTCATGGAACTGCAGGAGGCTGAAGGAAATTCCGTCTGAAGTCCCTGTGTGTGGTAGGGCAGGGCAGGGGGCCATCATGCGCCAACCCTGCCTGGTGACCCCCCCCCCCCCAGGGCTGGCTGTTCTGCGGAGCACAGAGCCGCTGGCCCTCGGCCGCTGGCATCATGTGTCTGCCGAGCGCCTCAACAAGGACGGCAGCCTGCGGGTGAACGGCGGGCGCCCTGTGCTGCGCTCCTCGCCAGGCAAGAGCCAAGGCCTCAACCTGCACACCCTCCTCTACCTCGGTGGCGTGGAGCCCTCAGTGCAGCTGTCCCCGGCCACCAACATCAGCACTCCTTTCCATGGCTGCGTGGGTGAGGTAAGGAGCGGCTTCCAGAGGACGTGGGCGGGGGATGGGAGGGGTACAAACCAAGCCCCTCTACCTGCAGCTAATCCCAAGGCCCTTGGCACCAGACACTTCACCTCTGAGCCTCAGTTTTCTCTTCTGTAAAACGGGGATAATGGCACCTACTTTCAAGAGTTGTACTGAGGACTGGCTGCACTGATGGATGTTCCCTGTGGGCAGTGGGCACTCCTGTTCCTCCCTCCCCATGTCACCATGTTACCATTCAAGCACCAGCTTGGGTTCCCAGCTACCCTTTACGACATTCTTCTCTCTACTGGCACAGCCATGCCCCTGCCGCCTACGTCCCTTGAGCCCTTGAGTGTCCCTCTGCCCACAGGTGTCAGTGAATGGGAAGCGGCTGGACCTCACCTACAGTTTCCTGGGCAGCCAGGGCGTCGGGCAGTGCCACGACAGCTCCCCGTGTGAACGCCAGCCTTGCCAGAATGGTGCCACGTGCTTGCCTGCTGGCGAGTATGAGTTCCAGTGCCTGTGTCGAGATGGCTTTAAAGGTGTGTGAGCCTGCCCAGGCGCTGGGCGGGAGGGGCACAGGGTGGGCAGCGCCAGCCCATGCCCACTCACCTCTGCCACGGCCCATAGGAGACCTCTGCGAGCATGAAGAGAACCCCTGCCAGCTCCGTGAACCCTGTCTGCATGGGGGCACCTGCCAGGGCCCCCGCTGCATCTGTCCCCCCGGCTTTTCTGGCCCACGCTGCCAACAAGGTAACTGCCCTGGCGTCTCCCCACCTCCCTTCTGGGGCCCTGGGGCTGGAAAGAATACTCCTGGGTGTCTGGACTCACTGACTGAACCCTCCCTGCCTTTCTCCAC
Source organism: Aselliscus stoliczkanus (assembly GCA_033961575.1). Taxonomy (NCBI): domain Eukaryota; kingdom Metazoa; phylum Chordata; class Mammalia; order Chiroptera; family Hipposideridae; genus Aselliscus; species Aselliscus stoliczkanus. The sequence goes on from CM066730.1 coordinate 168,028,249, forward strand.
AGGCTCTGGACATGGCACAGCGGAGTCCGATTGGCATCTTGAAGGCAGCGGGGGCAACGGTACATATTTGTAGCCACCAGCCAGAGAAGCTGAGCAGACTTATCCTCTCAGCCCCATCTTCCAATTACCCCACACCCTCGATTCTGGCCTCTAAGCAGGACAGGTCTGTGTGAGAGGCTCCGTGGGCACAGAGAGACTAAGGAAGAGCACAGCCACACAGAGCTGGGTCCCGCCCGATGCTTACCTTGGCTAGGCCCCTGTACCACTCTGACCTCACTTTCCTCGTCTATGTTCATGCATTCTGTCAACAAACATCTAGTGTGTGCCCGTCCTTGTCCTGGGAGCAGTACATATAAGATAAATAAGGTGGGACCCTCGTTCTCAAGGGTTTCACAGTTCGTTTCAAAGCAACGATAATTTACAAAATGAACATTTATCGAACATTTACAGGAACTGTACTAACGGCTTTATAGATATTTATCTTCTTACGTATCATTAATGTAATATGAGAGGTAGTGGTGTAGTGGGTAAGAGCATGGACTCGGAAGCTAACCTGCCTAGCTTCAAATCCTAGCCCTGCCACTTAATACCTGTGTGACTTTGGGTGAGTCACTTAACCTCTCTGTGCCTCAGTTTCCTCATGTATAAAATGGAGAGAAGTTAACATCCTTCCACAAGACTTTAGGTAAATTTTTGTATGAGAGTAAAATTACTTAATGCATTTAAAATGCTTAAAGCAATACCTGGTCCAGAGTGGGTACAGAATGGTAGCTTTTGTTTTTATATCTAAGTCATAGGATTATCGTAAGAATCCAGTTAAATGAAATGATGTCTATAGCTGGATGTGAAGCTCCCTGCACAGTTACTGGCACATAGTAGGTGCTTGGTAAATGGTAGCTATTCTCATCATTTGGTGGCAGGTGGCAAAGTGTCCCCTACCTTTGTAGCTGCCAGGCCTGCAGGGGCTGGCGCTGGCCTGTGGGATGTTGGAGCCGAAAGGTCCAGGTTGCCATCATCTAGGCTTCCCACTCCCCAGGCAAGTAATTCACCCCACCCCCCACCCCCAAGCCTGTCTTCCCATCTGGAAGATGGAGAGGACACAAAGGTTCTGAGCCTTTCAGGTACCGCGGACCTAAGTGTCCTGGTTTGCTCAAGGCTGAGGGGTTTCTCAAGATGTGGGACTTTCAGGGGCTGGCCTAGTGGCGCGGTGGTTAAGCGCCGGCTTGGGACGCCAGCGGCCCCGGTTCGGGTCCCACATATGAGGGCCGGCGACACTGCCCTCAAAAAAAAGATGTGGGCCTTTCAGAGCCAAAACCAGGACTAGGACTTGGCGGATAACTATGGTTGGTCACCCTACCTGACCCTACTGACTTCATAAAATAAAATGCATAGGATTTCAAAGGAAACCAGTTACACTGAAATAAGATTATCAAAACATTTTAAATTTTCTCATGTGTAACCTATGTGCTTCTTTATGAACAGATTACAGAACAAAATCTAATTAATAGCTAGCACAATTTCAGTAAGCATGAATGATGTTTTGGGATATTTGTACCTACTGTAATTTGATAACGAAATCTTCTATTAGTGACAAAGTCGCAGGTCCTACTGCCACTCCTTGGGTTTCTTGCCTAGATGCATAACTGAAGGAACTGCTAAATTTCAGGGAGAAGTGAGTGAACATAGAGCTGTCATGTCTTCCCATCTAAGTTCACAGGCCCCTGAATTCTGTGCACAGCCCTCTGTGTCTCCAGGGACCAGATTCACAGCCCTGTAGTCGTACATGTTGGGGTGGAGGTGGGGGGCAGGAACCGATGCCAGATGGATACACCGCGCAGGTAAGCAGATGTCTGACATCCTCCTTCCCCCGGCAGATGCCCCCGGACAGTACGGAGCCTATTTCTACAATGATGGCTTCCTAGCCCTCCCCAGCCACACCTTTGCCCGGAGGTGAGACAGGTGTTGGGAGAGCCTGCAGGCCCAGGGAGGGGACAGGTTGCAGAGAGTGGGATGGGAATCTGGGGCTTTTGCCCTCTCACCAGCTTCTCCCCTTCCCTCCCCCTCCCCACCATAGCCTGCCCGAGGTCCCTGAGACCATCGAGCTGGAGGTCCGGACCAGCACGGCCAGTGGACTCCTGCTCTGGCAGGGCATGGTGAGCGTGGGTATCTGCCCTGGAGTCTTAGGGTTCCCATCCCCTGGTGACCTGGGCAGTGGGAGAGAGGAAGGCGGTGGCCACAGCCATCAGAAGCCTGGGCTTTCCAGGCTGGGGACCCCTGAGACCCTGTGCTTCCCCGGCAGGAGGTTGGAGAGGCTGGCCAAAGCAAGGACTTCATCAGCCTTGGGCTTCAGGACGGGCACCTTGTCTTCAGGTGGGTCTCCCCCTTCCCTGGTCCCCTTCACCCCCTCTGTTGAGGCTTCCCCTCTGGCCCCATGGCTCCTCCCTTAAGAAGCTGCAGCTCCCAGTGCCCCAGCGACACCCCCACCCTCCCATACCCCCCTCCTGTCCTGCCCCACTTCATACCTTCTTGTGCCTGTGTGGCTGCAGCTACCAGCTCGGCAGTGGGGAGGCCCGCCTTGTCTCTGAGGACCCCATCAATGATGGCGAGTGGCATCGGGTGACGGCACTACGGTAAGGGAGCCCACCTAGGCACCAAGGCGAGGGGCCCCGAGTTGTGGAGTGGGACAGGACACCCCCCACCATGTGTGGGGAAGCACGCATTGGGCTCTGGGGAGACAACTTGAAGGCAGGGTGGGGGGAAAGCCCACCAGCCACTCCCAGACTTGCAGGGCAGGACAGAACTCCATGGGGATGGGCGGGCAGCATCCTAGGGGGTCAGTGAAATCTGGGTGTGTGCTAGGAAGCTGTGTTATGGGGGGTGGAGGCCAGATCTGTCATCCAGTGGGGAAGGAAAGAACTCGGGGAGCAGACTTCTCCGTCTGCAGTCTCATGGAAAAGGGAAGGGACCCTTGGGTCAGGGAGCCTGGGGATCTGGTGGCGAAGGGCCTCACCCGGTTCCACCCACCACAGACAGGGCCGCAGAGGCTCCATCCAGGTGGACGGCGAGGAGCTGGTCAGCGGCCAGTCCCCAGGCCGGAACGTGGCAGTGAACACCAAGGGCAGCATCTACATCGGTAAGTCCCCTCCTCAGGACAAGAGGGAGTGGGGTTCCTGTGGCACTCCAGCACACGCTTTCCTCCCCTCCCGGGCCCCTGGAGCTCACAGGCCATCCTCTCCCCTTCCCACAGGTGGAGCCCCCAATGTGGCCTTGCTGACTGGCGGCAGGTTCTCCTCAGGCGTCACGGGCTGTGTCAGGAACCTGGTGCTGCACTGTGCCCGGCCTGGCACCCCACCCCCACAGCCACTGGACCTGCAGCACGGCGCCCACGCGGGGGCCAACACACGCCCCTGCCCCTCATAGGCAGCTGCCTGTCCCACATGGACTCCTGGGCAGTGCCCCAGTCCCACAACGTCAAGTCTATTATTATTAATATTATTATTAATGAATATTTTCTAAGAAACTGAGGCGATGCCACGCTTTGCTGCTACTGCCCTGGGCTTGACTGGAGGGTGGGCACGCCACCCCCCACACAAACACACCTGGGCTAAGCCACAGGCTGGGGTCAGGGCCGGCAGGATAGGAGCAGGCGCCTCAGAGGGCCACCAGGACTTGGGGGCAGGCATGGTGGCTGAGTGGGCTTAGAAGTGCCCCCACCAGCAGAGACCCCCAAGGCAGAGCTGGGCCGCCCATTTCTGCAGCCCTTTTCCCTGCAAGAGCCAACCTCGGCGTATAGCCTCACCAGCCACAGGGAGCAGAGGGCATTGTAATGGGCTTTGTCACCCTCCTCTCGGTGGCAAAAGCTCTGTGGTGCCAACTGTGGAGCAAAAGGCAGCTCATCCCGGGCAGGTAGCCCATGTCCAAGTCCCCTTCCACCTCCACCTCCACCTGGCCAGCTGGGCCACCTGCCCCTGGCAGCCTCCACCTCCCGCCAAGCTTTCCTGGTCTGCATCCCCCACCCAACACCTAGCCCAGGGCTCCTGCCCTCAGGGGCTGCGCGGGAAACTCCACCCCAACTCTTACCAGGAGCTGCTCCAGGCAGAGCCCAGCACTGAGAGGGTCTCCCTCACCAGGCCACATCCCCCCACTGATCTGGAAGTGAAGGCCCAGGGGATATGGGGGGGGGAGAAGGACTCGGTGGTTGGAAAGAGCGCGTACCTTGGGTGGGGGAAGCAAGGACTCATGACTGGGAGGGACAGGAAGGGGCCATGACAGCCCTGCCCCATCAGTGGGAGCCTGAGGGCCCAACGGGACAAGCATTTTCCCCACCAGCAGCCCTCGGATGTGGGGTCTGGGTGCCTGGCCTCTGTGTCCTCGAAGGGACCTTCCTATGGTCTTTGTCTTGATCTTTCTTAATAAACGGTGCTATCCCCGCGAGGGCGGTCCCCTGTGTCTTCGACTGGGGCAGAGCAGGGCAGGTGCGGTCTGAGAGTGCAACCAGGCAGCTTCAGGTGAGCAAGGCCCTGCTCCCTGCCCTGGGCATGGAGGTCCTGCCCTCACTGATCCAGCCGAGTGCCAGCCCCCACACGAGCTACATGGCCAGTTACCTTCTGTGGTCCTCACAACCCCGTGAGGCAGGAATTATCCCATTTTCCAGCAGAGCAGACTGAGTCGCAGAGGGTTAACATAACCTTCCCAAAGTCAGACAGCCCTCTGGAGCGTGGGAGCAGAACCCAGGGTCTCTCTGACCCCAAAGCCCACTCTCCTTCCTCTGAAATCCCAGCCTCTCTAGGGATGACCACCCTGACCCTGGAAGGCTGGCCAGCTTGGTTGCAGCCCCCCAGGGACCCCCTGGCCAGGACACGTGTGACAGATAGTGCAGCCAAGGCAGAGGCCATGGGCACCAGCCCACCAGATCAGCCGGCTGGAGGAGCAGTGAGGAGGCCAGCGCCCGCCTCTGTAGCCAGGGACCTGCAGAAGGAAAGCGGGAGTCCACTCAGGCCTCGGCCTGGCCTGCTGCCCCCATCCCCATCACCTGGAGAAGGACTGTGTGATCTTGATGGGAGGAGTGGGGCAGGTGGTAACCAAGAGCCACCTATCTTCCAGAACTGCATCCTGTTGTACAGGGCCCCCGCCTGCGAGGGGCTGCTCTCAGCTGTAATCTGGAGAGGGCCTGCCGACCCGAGAGCTGGGTAGCCAGTGGGAAGCTTGGAAGTATCGTCCTCCGCACTGCCTGCTTGGCTGGATACCAGAGAGGGACCTGCAGTGGGAAATAACAGAGCTGACCCTGAGAACTGCCCCTTCTAGGGCGTGATTATCTCATTGGATCGTCCCAAAACCTCTCTGAGTTTGTTCCTATTAGTATTTCCATTTTTTAGATAAGGAAAGTGAGGTCCAGAGAGGTTAAGGCACTTGCCTGGGTCACACAGCTGGAAGTGATAGGGGAGGACTTGAACTCATGCAGCCTCACTCCAGGGCCTGGGGTTTATGAACGGAGCCACTTCTCAGAAAGGAGGTTATGCAGGTACTGAGTGTTTTCTGTGCACCAAGCACGGTGCTCGGTGCTGGGCCCTTTCCCTACAATATCTCACCTGAAGTTTCTAACATCGCTGAAAGGTTAGGTGTATCATCCCCATTTACAGATAAGGAAGCCGAGGCATAATGATTCTTTCTTCCACTCATTTGACTCGTATTTCTCAAGAATCTACTGTCCCCCAGGCATTGCTCTAGGGACTGGGGGCTATGACAATGAGCAAAATAGAAATGTCTTCATGGAACTGGCATTTTAGTGTGAAGGGACACAAAACAAATGACATCGTATGTCAAATGGAGATAGGTGCTATGGAGAAAAATTAAGCAGGGAAAAAGGGACAGGGCCATGTTGGCTAGGGGCAGGATTGCTACTTTGTGTGTGTGTGTGTGTGTGTGTGTGTGTGTGTGTGTGTGTGAAATAAATCACAATAAGCCATTAACTTTTTTTTTTTTTTTTGAGGGCAGTGTCACTGGCCCTCATATGTGGGATCCGAACCGGGACCTCTGGCTTCCCAAGACAGCGCTTAACCACTGCGCCACTCGGCCAGCCTGCCATTAACTATTTTTAAGTGGACAGTTCAGTGGCTTTTAAGCACATTCACACTGTTGTGCAACCATCACCGCCATCCATCTCCGACTGTGTTCATGTTGCAAAACTGAAACTCCATACCCATGAGACTAACTCCCCATTCTCTCTTCCCCCGGCCCCTGGCAACCACCATTCTACTTTCCGACTCCATGACCTTGACTACTCTCGTGTCTCATAGAAGTGGGATCATACAGTGTTTAACCTTTTCTAGTCAGTTTATTTCACTTAGCCGAACGCCTTCGAAGTTTCATCCACGGAGCATGTGGCTGAATTTCCTTCCTTTCTAGGGGTGAATAATATTCCTTTGCATGGACATGTCACATTTTGTCTATCCTTTCATCCATCCAGAGACACAGGGTTGCTATTTTTTTTTTAAAGATTTTATTGGGGAATTGGGGGAGGGGAACAGCATGGAGGAATTGGGGAAGGGGAACAGAAAAGTTGCTGTCTTTTTGTTTTCTTCAGTCTAGTTGCGGAGGACATTGCTTCACTGGCACGTTGGTATCGTCATTGCGTTCTTCCCGGATGAGGCAGATCGGTCGCCAGCCTCTAGATGTCACTCACCGCGGCTATTGGCAGCTCACGCTGGCTGCGGGCCACTCACTGTAGCCTATGGCAGCCCACTACAGCAGGGGCTGCAGCCTACACCGTCGCCGGGACTTGCACAGCCCAGTTCCAGGTGGAGCTGTTGTTAGCTGTGGAGGGCAGTGTCACTGGCCCTCATATGTGGGATCCGAACCAGGGCCGCTGGCATCCCAAAACCAGCTCCTAAACAATGCACCACTCAGCCGGCCCAGGATTGCTATTTTTAAATAAAGGGGTCAGGAGAGAACTTACTGAGAGGGTTAAGCAGAGATCCACAGGAAGCAAAGGAATGAGCATGAAAATCTCTGGGGAAACGAACAGCTTCCAGGCAGAGGAGAGACCAGAGGCAGGACAAGATGAGCACGGAAGGGGCTCCTGGGGACCAGTGTGCAGTTGCTGAGGGAGCGAGAGGGCAGGTGGGCCCCTGGGAGGCTGCTTTGGCTGAGTGAGGAGCATGGAGGGTTCTGAGCCCAGGAATGACATGACCTGACTTCATGTTTTAAAAGGCTCCTTTGACTGGGAAGCTTAACTCCCCACTCCTAACACGTGGGCTGTGCATCATAACTTCCTTCCAAAGAGGACAGTATGGAAAGCCGAGACAGAAAGAGTACAGTGGAGGTGGGCAGCCGGATGGCTCAGCTGGTTACAGCGCGTGCTCTGAACAACAAGATTGCCCGTTCAACTCCCGCATGGGATGGTGAGCTGTGCCCCCACCTCAACTAGACTGAAAATGGCGACTGGACTGGGAGCTGAGCTGCGCCCTCCACAACTAGATTGAAGGACAGTGACTTGACTTGGAGCTGATGAGTCCTGGAAGAAAAATACTGTGAAAGAGAGAGAGAGGGAGAGAGAGAGAGAGGAGGGAGGGAGGGAAAGGGTAACAGTGGGAGAAACCTGACAAACACGACCTCAGCCAAGTGATCAAAGCCAACATCAACAGTCATGAATCAGGTTGGTGGTATGCACCTTTGACATGATGTGATGAAAATGACATTCTACCTCTGTAGTCTTTCTCATAACCCACAACTCCAGTCTTATCATGAGAAAAACATCAGCTGCATTGGTATTGATGGTGTGGTTATGGGCTGGAAAAAGGAGTGAAGGGTGACTCAACAGTTTGGGTGAGAAGAAGAAACCAGTGAGGACCAGGACCTGGGGAGGCCTGTGGATCGGGAGTTCAATTTGGGGCCAAGTTAAATGTGAGATGCTGTCCTGCACATCCATGTGGAGATGAGTAGGGAAGTGGTTATGTAACCAGACTTCAAAGACGAGTCCAGCCGGCGATACATTATAAAGGAGCCGCTGAGGGAGTGGGTGTGGAGGACAGAGGAGAAGCAGATACAGGAACGGGGCCTCATGGCACAAAGCACAGTGTCAGGGAGATTACGAGGAACCTGCAAAGGAGACCAAGGAGTGGCTTGGGGGGCGGGTTTCACCCCCCCAGCCAGGTGCTTTTTTGCAGTAAACAACCTGTTCTACAGTATGTGCCAGCCCTGTTTGGGAGAAGGAGCATATTTAGATTCCCAAGGATATTCCTAGGTGACCTACTCGGGTGTCCCTGTCCACAGAGGTCATTCCTGATTATGTCACTACTGGTTCTGACCTTGGGCTGTAGAGTCATTTCGCTTCCCTAGGCCTCAGTTTCCCCATCTGTAAAATGTGGGAGTCAGCCTGGATCAATGGATTTCAAAGTAAGTCTGAGAGTCAAAGTTAGGTCACTCAGTAGGACATCAGTTGGCCAGGGCCCTGGGTCCCCCATGTCCACTTAAATAGGACATTTCTCCTTTTGATGTTTTGGGACTCGGTGCAAGGTTCCATTTAGGAAAAGCTTTCAGCACTAAAATGCCATTTGGAAGCAGCTGGATTAGATCATCTCTAGTGTTATTCTGGCTCTAACTTGCTCTGATCCTCAGGTTGTCTGGTCTGAACCAATTCCCCACCACTGTGCTGTGCTTCACCTTATTCTCTCCTCCTGGGCCCCTGCCTCTGGCCTCCCCCCATATCCCCCATGAGGCTCTCCCCTGGGGAAGGGAGCCTAGGCCTGGCTTCCCGCCTAGCTGCTTAGCAGGGCCAAGGTCACATCCATCACTGACCTCTGCAGTTGGCTGGTGGCCAGGAAGCCTGGTTACTGCTGTCACCACAGTTGTCCATGCTCCAGAGATCACATTCCAAGCTCGGGGGTGGGGGAGCACCTCCCATTCTGACAAGGGAAATAGACACCACAGGATCCTGGAGCCAAAAAGGGAGGCACGTTAAAAGGACCCCGGGCTAGCCCATGACGCAACGCGATGTGTGGTTTTATAGTGAGGGAATGTGAGAGATGTCAGCAGGAGAAGTGCATGCAGACGAGTATGAATGAGCGTTGCATGGGAGACAGGTGGATGATGATGATGATGATGGCAAACATTTATTGAGTTCCTATTCTGTGCCAGGCATGGCTCTAGACAACACTTTGTTCACATCCAAGCTCTTTACGTTCTCACCATAGCCCTATGGGGTAAATACTGTTGTTAACCCCATTTTAGGGATGAGAACACTGAGGCACAGGAAGGTTAGGTCACTTGACAAGGCCGCACTGCTCATATCTGAGTGGCAGAGTAGGAATTCGGTCCCACCCTCATAAACACTGGCACACAGTGGCTGTGGCTGTCTACATGAGTGCATGCATGCAGCCCAGGGGATCCCCACGAACCTCACCACCCAAGCAAATCCTCACCCGTGGCATTGCGCCTGCCATTAGTTCTGCCTGGCATTCTCCTCCCCAAGGAACAACATGGCTCGCTCGCTTCAGGTCTCCACTCATTTTATCAGTAGACCTTCCCTGACCTCCGTGTAAGAACAGCACACCACCCCTCCCCCAATACTCCCACCCTCCTTTCCCTGTTTTGGGTTCCTCTGCAGCCTCCCACCTCGACAGAATAAGGATTTACTTGATTATTTGGTTTTGGTCTGTCTCCCCCACCAGAATGTCAGCTCAAAGAGGGCAGGGACATCTCTTATCTTTATTGCTGTATCCCTAGAGCCTAGAACAGTACCTGGTACATTACGGATGCTCAATTTATATTTGTTAAATGAATGAAGATACACACAGATGAAAGAATTGTATGACTCAGTGCAAGGGTGTAGCAGATAGGTTGTCTCACCCAGCTTTCTATTCTGTGGAGAAAAACTGGTTCAGATGGGACTGCCCAGCACCATGGCTCAGAGGTGGCCATGGGCATCAGAGCATTCCATTTCCTGGCCATGACTAACCAGATTTGACCCCAGGGTTTTTGCTAAAACCATATAAAAAGATGCTTGCTCTCTGTTTCATTGAGGTTAGAGCTGTAAGGGTCCCCTTGGACTTGAAGCTGCAGGATCACCTTGCTACCAAGTAGCAAGAGGAGCTGCCTAAGATGGAAGCCAAACAGACTCACACAATGCAAGGAGAGAGGACGAGAACAGAGACTAAACCCAGGTGACATTCCTTGAAGCCCCAGATCCAGCAATACCTGAACCAACACCTTAATATTCCAGTTATAGGAGTCCGCCCAAAATTGTCCTTTGGCATAAGCCAACTTGAGTTGGGATTCCTTTGTTTGCAAATGAAAGTGAATAATCTAATATAAAGAAAGCGTGTAGGTGTAAGAATGAATGTCTATGAGGGAGAAATGGTAGTATGGTCATGTGTGGAGAAGCATATGTGACTGTCAATGTCAGATTGCGTGCAGGAGCCAGGGAGGGTAGGCTCGCAGGTGTGAGCGACTGAGACCGTGTGACCCAAGCAGGTGAAATGAAACTTCCTCGTTCATGTGACAAAACTGATCCAAGGAAGCCAGAGCTGTGATATGGCTTCACCACTGCCACCTTTTTTGGGAGCCCAATCCTGCTAAACACAGAGCAGGGGCACCATCCGTGGCCTCTCTGGCTAACACGTACCCCTCAAAAGAGGGCAAGGCCATGGGGGGAAAGGGAAGGAAGGGTTGATTTCCAATCAGCCAGTGAAAGCTGTATCAAAACAACATAATAGGAACCTACAGGAGTCAGGGTACCATTTCATATAGTTCCTCCGGAGCCAGAGACTAATGGAGAAGAGAGAGGGAATCCAAAATCCAAAATTCAGACCATGCACAATTTCAGAGAAGAACGGTGGGACTTGGCTACAAAGACAAATGAGACATGGGGGTGTCTTCCCACAACTCAGTGTTCAAGGGCTGTGCAGGGCCTGGCATGCCAAGGTTTAGTTCTCAGTGAATCTATGTTGGCCCCCATGTTTAATTCTCCAGTCTGGATATGTAGCCAGAGAAGGCAGTCAGCTTCTGTGCAGTTTTGGAATCTTCTACACTTTAGCAGCTCATCTGCTCACATCATAGCCTCCGCTGTGACACTGGCTGGGACATCGGTGAGTTGTGTCTCCCGTCCTGGGGGAACCTGCTGGGGCTAAAGCCTTGACTTAAATTGGAGCCAGAGGTCATACTCCAGCAGTGAAGGCCCCACTGCTTCTCTCCTGAGCAGGGAGACCTGGGGCCATAAACCTCCCCCAACCCACTTCCCATCTATAAATATGAGGATAAGAACATTGGCACAGCAGAGTTGCTGTGAGAAATAGATGAGATCCAGCATGAAAGGGCCAAAGGCAATGCTTAATAAGTGACCGTCATATCAGTTCCCTTTCCTTGCTTGAGTGGGTTTCTGTCACAGTCCTAACTCGGCCCCTCTGTAATCATTTGAAGGGCTGACCTGGGACAGAGGAGCCAATGTGTGAACATGAGCATGTGAGTTGTGTGGAAGTGTGCAAGGTGGTACTATGGGTGTGTGATGTGAATTGTGAGTGAAGGTGCAGTGTGTGAGGTGTCTGGGTTGTGTATGGCAGTGTGGGTGTGCAAGGTGTGCAGTTGTGTGTATGAGTGTATGAGGTGTGAGTTGTGTACATGCACAGTGTGAGTGTTAGAATGTGAGGTTGTAAGTATGTGGGAATGGGAGATGTGTGTGATGCATGAGTGAGTGTGGGAGCGCGTGTGTCAGGGACTGGTAGGGCGGTCTCGCATACTCAGCCATGGAAACCAGATTTAAGGTGCCTTACTATGACCCTCCCAACCCTGCCATCAGTCACCTCTGAGGACCCAGCCCCCTCCACCTTCTAGTGCTCCCAAGAGCCCCATTGGTGGCCCAGGCCAGCAGTGCCCCCAGCTTGGAGGCCCCGGTCCTGGCCAAAAGACCCAACAGGAAAGAGGTGACTTCGCCCACGAAGACCCCTGGTGACCAGGTGCAGGCCCAGGAAGTCCCCCGAGGACGCCACCGGGACAGGGATGGTAAGTCCGCAGGGTCGGACCCCCAGGGCCCGGGCGCCCCCGGCGGGCCCTGTAGAACCGCAGGTAGGAGCCGCGGACGCACGCGACAGCAGACACCGGAGAGGAGGCGTTAGGCGCCGGGGTCGCCCGAGACGCCGAGGTCAGGGTGTAGACCAGGAAGGAGCGGAACTGGAAACGGATCCTGTCTCTGGGGGCCGCCGCCCGCACCCAGAGCTCTCAGTCAGTGTCCGGAACCACGGAGTGGAACCCGCACCACGCGGAGTGCGAGCGCAGCAGCTGCCCGTCCCCCTGCCGTGTCTGCGCGCAAAGGTCCGCCAGGTCGGCTGCAGCGAAAAGCACAGACCCTGGAACACTGGCCCTGGTGCCACGCCGGCTCTGCCCGCTGCTTGCTGTGCGACCCCAAGGAGGTCACTCATCCTCTCTGAGCCTCAGTTTCCTCATCGGTAAAATGGGGATGATTAAGCAATCTCAGAATTTGTGTGAGGATTATATAATTTTTCATGTAATTCAAATCTTCAGTCTCTTATTAAAAAACCCTAGGATGTATTTTAGAATGTTTCAGATTTTAGAAAGATAATATAATGTATGTACACTATATTATGTTGCAGTGTGTTATGTTATGATTACTTTTTCTAGAGCAATTGTAGGATAAGAACATTTACCCCAAGCAGGACAAATAAAGACAATAAACAGCCTCCTCTTAGTTCAGGTCAGGTGTTACCAATCAATTAGTTCGGAGCAAGTTTTGGTTTTCACAGCTTTTTCTATGTTGGAGCTGAAACTAAAGGATTGTGGGCATGCACAACGAGTGAAGTGCTTAAAGACAGTGCCTGGCATTTAGTGAGTGTTATAGATGTGTTAGCTATTATTACTGCCTTATTTACAGATGGAGTAGACACAGCCCAGCACCAGACCACCCAACAGCCTTTCCCTGGTCCTTTTTGCTAGAAGAACCCTGATTTCCCTCAGCTATCATGGAGCAGCATGCTAACAGGATGGAGTGAGGTGTAGACAGTGAGTGAATTGAGCACCTTCTGTGTGCCAGGCTGTGACTTGCATGGTTTATCTCATCTTATATGAGCAATAATAAATTATCTTAAGGGACGGCCAGTTGGCTCAGGTGGTTAAGAGCATGGGCCCATAACACCAGGGTTGCCGGTTCAGTTTCTGCATGGGCCAGGGAGCTGCGCCCTCCACAACTAGATTGAAGACAACTAACCTGACTTGGGGCTGATGGCTCCTGGAAAAACATGCGGTTTCCCAATAAAATTTCTTTTAAAAAAAGTTGTCTTAAGGGCTAACGGCCTATTCTCATTTTACTACTGAAGAAACTGAGACTTAGAGAGTTGAAACGATGATCTCAATAGTAGAAATGCAGGCAGAGGCAGAGTATGTGTGAATGCAGGATTGTCTAATTCCAAAGCCCACAGTGTTTCCACTGACAGAACTAGGGCTGTCCCCCTCACCCCCAGACCTCTGCTTCTGGGTGACTTGGAGCTCCAGAGGGGTTTAAGGTAGACTTGGGCATGCCAGGCAAGACCAGGCACAGGGTTTCCCAGCCTCCCCCAATTCAAGGGCTCCTAGCCCATCAGAGTGAGTGTTGATTGGGGAAACACAGTCTCTAAGGGTGGTGAGGCCAGAATCTCCTGCCACCATAGCCAGGTCCTTTCAGACTCACCAGTCTCCAGTGCAGACACAGCCAGGGCCGCTGCCCCCAGCAGGAGCAGCCTTTGGGGCAGCTGCAGAAGACAGGCCTCCATCCAGGCCCTGATGTGCCCAGCAACAGGGCAGACCTGCAGAATTTTCAGTCTGGGGTCTTTGGGGAGACCGGGATATGAGGGTCTGGCCAGGCCGACTAGGAGGCTGACAAGATACAAGGAACCAGGGGAGGCAAGTCAGCCAGCTCCACTGGTCTCTTCACAGTGATGTTTGTTCGAGATCCTCCTTCAAATCAGGATTGTCTCTAGATTTGTCATGGAGATTTGAGGCTGGGGCTGAAGGCGTGGGGTGGGGGACAATGTCTGCTCACCCCAATAGACAGGAATCAGGAAACTCAGATCTGGTTTAGTCAGAGTACTTCTGGGAGATCAACAGCCCCAGACTACTGCTGCCTTCCTGGATAAGTTGGTATTGTAGTGATTGAGCTTAAGGCAGGCCTGGGACACCAAAGGGACCTCTTTGAGTGCCTAGAGAGGCAGCAAGTGGTAAAGGAGCACCAGACCAGGAGTTGGCTCTATTACAAAGTATTCCTGCCCCAGGACCTTTGCACTCACAGTTCCCTCCACCTGGAGTGCTCTTTCCCCACAGTGTTCCATGGCTGGCTTCTTCATGTCATTCAGGTCTCGGAGCACATGTCACCTCTTCAGACCACACTTCCCTGAGCACCTCTCTATCCGAATTTGGATTCCTCCTGTCACTCGATCACATCTTCCCAGATTGATTATGTCAGCACTCACTGGAATTATTTTTGCTTATTTATATCTATATTGGCTATTGGCCCCCGCTAAAATTGCATTCTATGAGTGTCTTGTTGATCTCTGAACCCCTAGGTCATAGCACAGTGCCTGGCACAGAGCAGGCATCCAGAAAATAAGAATAGGGCCGGCCGAGTGGCTCAGTTGGTTAAGAGCTCGCTCAAGAGTGCGAGCTGAGCTCTGAGCAACAGCTGTTCGAGGCCAGCCCGAGCTGAGTTGCCGTTGAGCTGCCAACAGGTGGCAGGATGGCTCAGCTAAAAAAAAAAAAAAAAAAAAAGAACAAAAACAAAACAAAACAAAACAGAAAATAAGAATAAATGTATGGTCGCCAGCGGCCCCGGTTCGGGTCCCACATATGAGGGCCAGTGACACTGCCCTCAAAAAAAAAAAAAAAAGAATACATGTATGGCATTGAGCAAATGACCTTCCTTTTGTAGGTTTAACTTCCCCATGTATAAGAAAAGGGGCTTGAACCATTTCAGGCTTTTTCAAAACTTGTTATTCACAGAGCAATTTTTTCAAAAAGGTATTTTACGTGGAACCTTAATATATAAAACTGAAACTTTTCAAGTCTCAGTTTCCTCATCTGAAAAGTGGGATAATGATAGTTCCAACTTCATAGGTATGTTGTAAGGGTTAAGTAACTTGTTACTAGCTGGGTACGTAGAATAGTGCCTGTCACATAGTCAAGCCCAATGCTTGTTAGGTTGGATGATGACTCTTAGTGTCATCATTATTATTTAAATAGAGGTGCTCTGTTTCAAGAAGTCCCCAGTAGTAGCCTTTGAGACCCCAACCCAGAGTCCCAGGACTCTCTGGGAAGGTTAAAACCCCTGGTCCCGGTGCTTTCTAATGGCTCTGCCCTCTAGAGCCGACTTTCATGCAACCTTGATATCCTATTGTGTATGATGTCCAAAGCTACACCTTGGGGAACTTTGACAAGACTCAACTTCGGCAGAAATGGATTTACCATGATGCTCATAATGCTTAAACTTTAGGATACATTATTTGCTTGGGATTATATATTTTTATAAAATTTGCAAGCATGAGATTTTTTAACTACAGTCAATTCAGACCACTGTCTCTTTCCGCCCGATCTCCTCC
This sequence comes from Aselliscus stoliczkanus, assembly GCA_033961575.1. NCBI lineage: Eukaryota > Metazoa > Chordata > Mammalia > Chiroptera > Hipposideridae > Aselliscus > Aselliscus stoliczkanus. The sequence goes on from CM066730.1 coordinate 168,043,821, forward strand.
ATCACACCTTTCTTCATGTCATACAGCCACAGGCATTTATGGAATCTCGCTAAGGGGGGTTGGTTTGAGTTTGAGGGGTATACACCTATGTTGTCCTAACTCCTTACAGGTTTTATTATTTCTGGATGCCCCAGAGTAGCTTCAGGAATACTAGTGCCCACTGTGCTGTCTTGCCCAGTGTTGTGATATGAAGGTTGGCGATATTTAAAAAAAAGAGTTTACATCCGTGTTTTAATCTTTCCCATAACTCAATAAGATACTTTAGTATTGTCCCCATTTTATAGATGAGAAAACTGGGGCACACAGAGGTTGCGCATGGATCACACAGCTAGGAAAAGGGACCTGGGGGAATACTCTACTCTACCTCTTACCTTACTAACCTTATTTATTTTCATTACTTGTTTTCAGATTTCTCCTCATTTAAATGAAGCTCATAAGAATACCGTTTGTAGAGTCATGTGATGACGAGATGTGATAAAGCATGTGACAAGCTTACACTCAGTGACTAGAATGTTGCAAACACTTAAGAAGTGGTCGCTAGAAATATGAAAGGGTCTACAAGGAGTTTGATCCTGGTTCATGAAAGGTAGAAACATTTAAGGTACAGAGGCCAGTCAAGGGTTTGGGAAGTTACTATTATTATTAATATTGTTTTCATTTCCCTCTGCTTTTTTGTGTAGCATGTCTTAGCCATACCATCCTGTACCCAGAATGAGTTTCCCTGTGACTGTGACATGTACTGGGTACTCAGCTTGGGATGCATTTAGCACAGTTTCTGAATGGAAACTCCTATGCATCCTTCAGGGCCCAACTCAGAAGTGCCCTTCTCATGAATCCTTGTGACCATGTGATCACATGGGCCCTAGAAGTCATTATAAGGACTTTGGCTTTTTTCCTGACTGAAATAAGAACTACCGGGCAAGGCCAGATGCTGTAGGACGAGATAGGAGGCTATTAATAAGTCTAGAAATGATGGTAGCCTGAACCAGGATAGCAAAAAGTAAACATAGTTTGGGCCAGCCGAGTGGTGCATTGGTTAAGAACTGGCTTGGGATGCCAGCTCTGAGCAGCAGGGCCCTGTTTCAGATCCCACATGAGGACCAGTGACACTGCCCTCTACAGCTAAGATGGTGAACAACAGCTAGACCTGGAGCTGGGCTGCCATGAGTTGCCGGGGATGGTGTGGGCTGCAGCCCCTGCTGCAGTGGGCTGCCATAGGCTACAGTGAGTGGCCGGCAGCCAGCGTGAGCTGCCAAGTGCCGTTGAGAGCGGCCATCCAGTGACCAGCGACCAATCTGCCTCACCCGGGAAGACAGCAATGATAATACCAACATGGGCCAGTGAAGCGATGTCCTCCACAACTAGACTGAAGAACAATAGAACAGCAACTTGTCTGTTCCCCTTCCCCGATTTCCCAATGCTGTCCCCCTCCCCCAATTCCCCAATAAAACCTTTAAAAAAAAAAAGTAAACAAAGTTTGAAGGTACAACCAATAGGATTTGCTGACATATTGGACTTGGGGTATAAAGGGAAAAGATGAGCCAGGGTTGGCACCCTGGTTTCAGCCTGTGCATCTGGAAGGACGGAGTTGCCAAACTGGGCTGGGGAGACCTGTGGAGCAGGATTGGGGGACAATGAGGAGCCTAGTTTTAGAGACATTCAGATTGAGATGCCTACTGGACATTCCAGTGGAGATGACAAGCGGTGATTGGATCTCCAAGTCTGGAGTTCAGGGGGAAGTGTGGACTGGGGATATAATGTTGGAAAGAGTTACCACATGGATGGTATGTAAAGCCACAAGATGGTGTGATACTGCCATGGAAGTGAACATAGAAGAGAAGACCAAGGGGCTTGGAGAGTGCCCTAACTCTTCCTCTTGGGGAATTCAGCTGGTACCCATGGTTCTGCAGGAAAAAACATCCCCTAGAGGGCAGTCAAAGCTAATAAGGAGCCGTGCGAGCATCCTAGAAACAGCTGCTGGGAGGCTGCTGGATGTCCCCCAGCTTAGAGGCCTGAGAAAGTAGCAGCTCACCAGGCAGCCAAGTTATCAGTCTCAGTATCTCGGGACTGAGGTTTTGGTCTCTTTGTTACATGTTCAGGTAACTCGAGAAGGACACTTGCCCCGCCCAACCAATGCACCCTTATTATTCTGTACAATGAGCCAACACGACTGGATCATCTCTAAGGACTCCTTCCCCTCACACTCTCTGTGAGTCTTGGATATGGGCTGATGCTTCAGCATCCAGGATGTCACATCTCCTCTGTCACATTCTTTCACGTAGCTTATGATTTGCTAAGCTACTAGAAATAACTATTCACTGAGGCCAATTCCAAGCCTGGTGGTTTGAATTTCGTGACTCCATGAAAGCCCTGAGGCAGGTCTCAAAACCTCCTTTTATGGAGAGAAAGCCAAAGTCTAGGGAGATTTGGGGCCTTGTTCAAAGCAGCCCCAGAACTGGGAGGCAGAGCTAGGACTGCTTGTTTCCATACGGGTCTGGACCCCATTCTCTGTTTCCCAAACAAATGGACCTTTGGGCACAAACTTAGCAATGACATGATCAAGGGAGAGAGGAATTCCTACAACAGCACATGCTGAAATGTTGTCCAGTCTGCCAACCTTTTCTATGTCACCTGATGTAGAAAAGGGGCATCAGCCCAAAGAGCCAGCACAGGATGAATCTAGTAGACAGACTGTGTTGAAGCCATGATTGAGTCACACGGAAAGAAGAATTGCCTGTGGTGGATACTTCTTCAGGATTGGGATTTGCACAGATGCTAAATCCACAATACCAGACATACAGACAACCTATTAGTACTTATGGAACATCCCCCTCCCAAACCTCCCCCAGATAACAGAATCAAACCAGGGAACAAACTATAGTAAAGAGATGGCTCTAGGCCAGGGGTCAGCAAACTTGAGACAGAAGAGCACCCAGGGGTCAGCAAACTGTGGCTCGCAAGCCACATGCGGCTCTTTGGGTCCATACGTGTCTCTCTGAAGTAAAATTGAAAATGAAAATAAAACTATCATAGTTTCATTGATAAAATTTTTAAAGCATATTATTCACATAATGGTGATTATGTAAAAATATATCTATGGCTCTCGAATAATTTTTAAATTGTTGTGAGGGACAGGATTGGCTCTTCCAGGGGTCGGCAAACTTTTGAAATGGAACATACCAAAAGGGCCGCATGTGGCTTGCTAACTGCAGTTTGCTGACCCCTGCTCTAGGCCAATAAGAAGGAAATCTTACAGAATTTTCACGTCTTATAACCTTACAGCAGCAGGAATAGTAAAAAGTTTAACGGGCTATTATGGAGTGAAATCCTTAATACCTAAATCCAGACAGGGATGAAATAAACAGGAAATGGAACAGTTTCCGACAGCATAATTTTAAGAATAAACAACTATTCTGACACCCTAGAGCTATTCAAACAGCTAAAATATAGACCTGTAATCAAGTTTAAAGACATTAAACTTGGAATTGGGACCATTAATAGGACTTGACTATAGAGAACCATGAACCTTAAAGAAACACCTGGAAAGAGAAAAGAATTATATTAATGCTTCATTAGGAAATGCTATCTTTGGGATAGTATTTCAGTTGGAAGATATCCACTTAGCTTTTATCTTTAAACTTGTGTCACTTGAAAGATGACATTCAGATTTTTTTGATAAAAGTGCATTATATTTCGTCCTGACAGTTGTAACATTAATTTTTCAATGAATGTTTTTCAACTATTGATCAGGTTTCAGTGGAAGTGAAGTCTGGTTTCACATATATCCACATTTTTATAGACATTATAATTTCTATTTTGTATTTTCAGTTGTTTGTAGCAATTTATTTTCAAAACTTTGAAGACCTAACAGATTTTGTCTTTATGTTTTCCATTTCTTGTTGTACCAAACATTCTAGAAAATTTTAATAAAAGACAAATATTTCATTAAAAAAAAGACATTAAAGATTATTGGAGAATGAGAATACAAACACAAGATTCTTATCTCTTTCAGAATAAGAAAGCATTTACATTGACAACCCTTGATGGCTTTAATATTGGGTTGTTGAAAAAGTCATGATGCTATATATATACATGTAATATATGTAATATATATTATATATATATCTTAAAGACACCATAAAAATGGCAAACTAAAAAATAAAGAGTTGTGACATATGAAACAAACCAACAAAGTCATGACACATTTTTGCAACAAAAACCAGAAAAAAATACGTCATGACATTTCCAACAACCCAATATTACGACCCTAATTATCTGACACTGTGTGCCTAGTTTTCCTGTAAGTAGACTAACCATCATAACCTAACAGGTTGACTTGACAACGTGATTGTCAAGGTGATGAGCACTCCGTTTCGATCAAATCATGATCAGATACAGACCCATGGACATTTTGCAATAACTAAAATACATCCTATAACCCAACTATAACTGGGCCAGGAGAAAGCAAGCAGTGCTTCACGTGGAAGGAAAGAAAGCCACGTGACCCCCCAAGTGGCCTGAATGATGTCCATATAATCTCTAGGGATCTCAAATGGGGAAACTCACCCCATCAGAGGAAGAGTCATAAGAACAGAATACCGGATATGGACCTTGTGGGCCTGAACCTGTACTCGGGAGTGGTAATGCCTTCCTCAATGGAGACAGATGAACTAACAGCTGGGGAAGATTTATAACGATCTCATCAAATGATTCTTGGGCCATTAGGAGAAAGACAAAATAGGACAGACATAAGAATGTCTGTGGGAGAGCAGAGGGGGCACGCATCTCTCTGAGTCCGCTAGAGCACTAAGGAGCACGTGAACCAGCCGTGGGGACAGGAACAGGCAAGGGGCTGTCCTATTCCGGCAGCACTGACCTGGTGCTGACACTCTCTCCTCACCCTGAGTTGGGGGCTGGTCACAAATGCTCATAGACACTGGGCGTGGCAAGCTGGAGAGAAACATGGACTAATTACAACAAAAATAACAATGGATGGAGCTATGTCTCTTCCTGGGTTGGTGAGACTATGTGCCATGGACATTTATGGACTTTTGATAAGACCTCGGTGATTGAACACATCGCAACATCATCAAATAAAGAATATTTTGTAGGCCAGCTGAGTGGCGCGGTGGTTAAGAGCTGGCTTGGGATGCCAGCGGCCCCGGTTCGGTCCCACATATGAGGGTCAGTGACACTGCCCTCAACAAAAAAAGCAATATTTCGTGTTTGCTATGATTCTGATAATATTGAGTCAGGTTTGTGGTAAAGCATGAGTGTAACAGAGTCAGGTGGATTGTAGAGCACACGTATTTATGAATTATGTCCCAGTTCTGGCCACAGCATCTTATTGATTCCAGCTGTTGAAAATTGCCTTCAACATCTCAGTGATGGCCAGTTCCCATCATAACAGTGTCAAAATACTAAGGTTGTCTCATTTGCATTTCTGTAAAACCTACAGTCCAATAGGTGAGGTGGCAAGAGCCAGTGTATGCAGTAGTTGTATCAAGGATCAGCATATACGGGCTTGCTAAATTGTCTATAGCCGATCAGAGCAAGAGTGTGAACAGCAAGCAACACATGGAGAGCGCTCATGCAGTGTGGTGGGTTACCTAGTGTCCATCCAAAATTCACGCCCAACCAGAATCTCAGAATGTAACTGTATTTGGAAACAAGGTCTTTCCAGATATACTTAGTTAAGATGTGGTCATACTGGATCAGGGTGGGCCTCAACGCCAATGACTGGCGTTTTCATACGAGGAGAGGACACACAGACGTCCACAGAGGAAAGGAAACCCTGTGCAATGGAGGTGGAGAAGGGAGTTATGCTGACACACGCCAGGGAACATCAGAAGCTGAAAAGGGCAAGGTAGAATCCTTCCTGAAAACTTTCAGGGGAGCCTGACCCCGCGGAAACCTGGATTTTGGGCTTCTAGGCTCCAGGACTGTGAAAGAATAAATTTCTGTTGTTGTAAGCCACCCAGTTTGTAGTAATGTATTATGGCATCCCTAGGAAACTAATACACACAGAAAAGGAGGTCTCCATAAATATGAATCCTAATCCTGATGAAACTTGCTCCACCAGCAGGAGTGCATACTGTCCTTCACTCTCCTACTACTTGAGGGTCAGTCTCTAGCCAGAGGGTCATTCCAGATCCAATCTACAGTGACCACCTAGGTAATGGCTGAGGAGAAGGAGAAGGAACATTCAGATTGAGAAGGTGACTAATGGACCATCAAAGTGACCACCTAGAAGTTAAGGCACTGTGGCCTTTTACCCCATCCAAAAGGAATGTGTGTGTGTGTGTGTGTGTGGTTGATTATTAATAGAAATGTTTATTCTAAGTGGATAAGATACTATTATATTGGGTAGTCCATTATTATGGTGAATAATTCTATAATAAATATAAGTAATTGTCAAAAGGATACCTCTGGTCAGTTCCCACATCGTTACATTAAAGCCAGGGGAATGAATATAACATGGTTCACTATAGGTCTTGTTTCTTCCCACGACCATCCTGGTCAATGAGTTCCTGCTGTACCAATTCATAATTTAGACGGAAGACATAATGATCAAGTAAATAAGACCAAAATGGGGCACTGGCCGAGTGGTTCAGTTGGTTAAGATTTAGCTTAAGAGTGCAAGCTCTGAGCAACAGGGCCGCTGGTTCGATTCCCACATGGGCCAGTGACGCTGCACCCGAGCATCAGGATGGCTCAGGATGGCTCAGCTGATGAGAGCACGTGCTCCTACAAGATTGCCTGTTCGATGGTGGGCTACGCCTGCCCGCAACTAAGACTGAGCTGGGCACCTTGAGCTGAGCTGCCACCTGGATGGCTCAGTGCATAGGGCTTGTGCTCTTAACAACAAGGCTGCTGGGTTCGACTCCTGCATGGGATGGTGGCTATGCCCACCCCCAACTAAGATTGAACACAGCACCTTGAGCTTAGAGGCCATGAGCTGCCGACTGGCAACCAGATGGCAACTGGTGCCCTCCACAACGAAGATTAAAGAACAACTCGGCTGGTGTCCCTCCCCAATTCCCCAATTAAAAAAAAAAAATGAATGTGATCACTTCAGATGTGGTGTTAGAAGAGAAATAAACAGGGATGTGATAGTGGGGGTGTGAGAATGCTATCCATCCCTGACAGGCTGATCACAGAGGCCTTCTCTGTGGAGGTGACATTTGAGCTGAGATCTGAAGGAGTCAGATATCCTAAGAGCTGGGAAAGTGCATTACTAGCAGAGGGATTAACAATTGCAAAGGCCCTAAGACAGTGAAGTACATGGATGCAGTGGCTGAAACACAGTGAATGAGGGGACAATAATAATATGAAGTTGGAATTGGGAGTGGCCAGATCATGAAGGGCCTTTGTACTAGTTTCCGGTTACTGCTGAGACAAATTACAAAATTTAGTGGCTTGAAACAATGGATAATTCTGGGAGGTCAAGTCTGAAATGGGCGTCAGGGAGCAAAAAATCAAGGTGTTGGCAGGGCTGCATTCTTTTGGAGGCTCTAAGGGAGTGCCCAGTTTTCTTGCCCTTTTCCAGCCTCTAGAGGCTGCCTGCATTCCGTGGCTTGGGGCTCCATCACCTTCAAAGTCAGCAGTGCAGCACCTTCTGTGACCCTGACCTTCTTGCCTCCCTCTTATAAAGACCCTTGTAATTAAGTTGGGCCTGTTTAGGTAATCCTGGATAATCTCCCCATTTCAAGATCTTTAACCTAATCTCAACTGCAAAGTCCCTTTTGCCACATAAGGTAGCATATTCACAGGTTTTGGGAATTAAGACATGGACATCTATGCCTTATTCCATTTGGGCTGCTGTAACAAACCACAGAAATGTATTTCTCACAGCTCTGGAGGCTGGGAAGTTCAAGATCAAGGTGCTGGCAGATTCAGCGTCTGGTGAGAGCTCCCTTCCTGGTTCACAGATGCCTGTCTTCTCCCTGTGTCCTCATATCGTAGGTGATGGAAGGGACTAGGGAGCTCTCTGGCGTCAATTTATAAAAGCACTAATCCCATTCATGAGGGCTCCACCTGATGACCTAATCACCTCCCAGAGGCCCCACCTCCAAACACCACCACATTGAGCATTAGGATTTAACATAAGACCTTTAAGGGGATGAAATCTTATCTATAGCAGGGGTCAGCAAATTGCAGCTTGAGAGCCACATGCAGCTTTTTGGGTATATACATGTGGCTCTGAAGTAAAATTGAAAATGAAAATAAAACTGTCATAGCTTCATTTATAAATTTTTTTTTTTGAGGGCAGTGTCACTGGTCCTCATATATGAGACCCGAACTGGGGCCGCTGGCTTCCCAAGCCAGCGCTTAACCACCGCGCCACTTGGCCGGCTCTAAAATTTTTAAAGGATATTATTCACATAATGGTGATTTCATTTGTTTTATGGTTCTCGAATAATTTTTAAATTGTTGTGAGGGACAGGATTGGCTCTTCCGTCTCAAAAGTTTGCCAACCCCTGGTCTATAGCAACTCTTTGTGGGGGGTGGGGGGAGTGCGGGGCAGTATTCTGCTTACTATAGCCCTGTAGGTCACAAAAAGGAATTGAGATGTTATTTCAAGTGCAAAAAGATGCCAAAATGGAGCAACAAGATCTGATGTATGTTTATATTTATTTTTTTATTGACTGGTATAGAAGAGGGCCAGGACAAAGGCTAGAAGAACTCCAGGTGTGATCTTGTGATTTATAATAAGAAACATATAGGGCTGGCCGAGTGGCTCAGTTGGTTAAGAGCTCGCTCAAGAATGCGAGCTGAGCTCTGAACAACAGCAGTTTGATGCCAGCCCAAGCTGAGCTGCCAACAGGTAGCAGGATGGTTCAGCTGACAAACAAACAAACAAACAAACAAACAAACAAACATATATTTGGTCTTCTGACCCCAGAGCTCCTAAAAACCCTTGGAATTTCCAAAGTGATTAGAGTGATAAAGGTCTTTTGCTATTCATAACAAGCCCCCTTCAATGACACCTGGGTTTATGTTAATGAGGTGACTTGAGGGGGCTGGTTGCCAGGGAAACAAACCGTCAGAGGGCTGGAACTTTCAGCTCTAGCCCCACCTCTGGTGAGGGGAGGTTGAGGAGCGGGATTTTGAGTTCAAACACCAATGGCCAATGATTTAATCAATTATGCCTAGGTAATGAAGTCTCCATAAACCCCCAAAAGAATGGGGTTCAGAGAGCTTCCAGGTTGGTAAGCAGTGGAGGTGCTGGGTGGGTGATGCACCCAGAGAGGGTATGGAAGCTTTGTAGCCCTTCTCACATGCCTTCCCAGTGCATCTCTTCCATGTGGCTATTCCTGACTGACATCCTTTTATAATAAACTGATAATTAGTAGTTAAAATGTTTACTTGAGGGCCGGCGGAGTGGCTCATTGGTTAAGAGTTGGCTTGGGAGTGTGAGCTCTGAGCAGCAGGGCTGCCAGTTCCGAGGTTGCTGGGGTAGTTATGGGACAAGAGGAAGGCAGTGTTGGAGAGCAAGTTCAGGGGAGGGTCTTAGGACAGGATGTGGGGCATGGGGGGGGGGCGCATAAGGTGGTGTAGAGGGGAGGCCCCTTGTCATTTATTGTGAGTGAGATGGGGAAGTTTTCGGAGATTTTCAAGGAATGTTCATCTATGTAACACCTAATAAAGGATGCTGAAAAACAAAATTCAACTGAGTACATTTGAAGATCTAGTTGGCTCTATGAAGCAATTCATGAATCAGGTAGCATCTAATCTAGCAAGTAGAATGGGAGCACCCAGGGGTTGTACAAAACGGAAGAAGGGTGGGTCTAGGGAGGTATTAAGAAAAGAAGGGATTCGTTTTCCTCTGAGACATCTTTTTTTTGGGCAGATGGAGAACAGGGAGGGTTTTTATTATGCAGATTGCCTCTTCTTTTTATTGTGTGTTGGGGGGAAATGGAGAGGGCCTACTGCCGACAGATTATCTCATTGGTGTAGACCAAAAAATTCCAGACTAATTGACTGAGATTATGTTTCTGGGAAAGGTTGCAACTGCAATTAGATCAAGTATTAAATCTAGGTTTGGTAGCATGGGCTTTTAGCATGAGTGACACCATTTTGGGCCTGTGGTTTTTCTCTTTACGAGGCAAGGGTGAAAACAGACCAGTTAGGAAGCTTCTGCAGTAATCCAGGTGAGAGACCAGGCTGGTAACAGGAACAGTATAGTGGTTGCATTCTGTATATATTCTGAAGCTACTGTTGTCAGGCTTTGTGGAAGGTTTGGGTGGGATATAAAAGAAAGAGAGGTTAAAGCTGCCCCTTAGATTTCTGTAAGGATGGAGTTGCCATCTGCTGAGGTGGGAAAGATTACAGAAGGATATCTGGTTGGGGGTGGGGGTGGTTGGAAGGATTAAGGATATGTTTTGGACCTGTCAAGTGTGAAACAGCTATTGCACATTGGCATTGGCGATGCTAGGTAAGCAGTCAGATACACAAGGGTCGCATTTTAGGAGTGAGGTCCGGTATGGAGATAGGAATTTAGGAGTCATCAACACACAACTAGTTTTTAAAGCCATGGGAGATCAGATCGCCTAGGAAGTAAGCGTAGTTAGAGAAGAGGTCCAAGGACCCCCTCAGCCACTCAGGTTAGAGGGATGAGAAAGAACAGCAAAGGAACCAAAAAGGAATGGCCAGTGAGTGAGGGGAAAACCAGGAGAGCGCGGTGCCGTGCAAGTTAAAAGAAGAAAGTGTCTCCAAGAGGAAAGTGAATAACTGGGTCAAATCCTGTGGATAGGTCAACTAAATTACTGTCGGGTTACTACTGGACTTAATGATGTGGAGGACATCGGTAACCTTCGTATGAGTGGTTTTGGGGGTGACAGAGATAAGAGCTTGATTTGGGATGGGTTTAAGGGGGACTGGAAGAAAGGGATCTGGAGAAAAGTATAGACAATTCCAGTTTTGCTATAAAGGGGAGCAGAGAAATGGGACAACAGCTAGAGGGGGATGTGGGAGTCAAGAGAGGGGTTGTTAAACTTGGGAGAAATTACAGCATATGTGAATGCTGATGAGAATGATCCAGTGGAGATTGAAAAATTCATGGTGCAGAAACAATATACAGTAAGTCCCCAACTTACGAACATTTGAGTTGCGAACTTTCACAGATACGAGCGGACCTCGCATTACGAACATTTGTAGATGCAAACAAATCGTGGAAGTAGCTCCCGTGTCTGCGGGACATGGTCCCAGTGGTGCTGCCGTGTGCTCACTGTGCAGCGCGATAGTGGACAGGAGTCCAGTGCTCAGTCAGAGCCCAGGATGTCCGGAGCAAGAGGAAAAGCAGTGATGATGTGGCGGGGACTGCTAGGAAGCACAAAGCAATCACCATGGAAACAAAAGTGAAAATAATTGGGAGATTGAACCGAGGCAAAAAGATGGTAGACGTCATTCATTCTTATAACATGAATCTTTCGACCATTGGCTTTACATTGTATATTTGTCAAAGGTGTATAAGACTCACTTTGTCGGACTTATGAACGAATCCGACTTACGAAAGTTCTCCCAGAACAAAACTTGTTCGTAAGTCGGGGACTTACTGTATCCAAGATTCAGACTCAATGTCTGCTGTCCTGACATGGATGTCCCTGATGCAATGGAAATGGAATGTATTAAAAATTGAAATAATCTCCCTTCTAAACCTGCACATTCTTCTGTACGTTTTATCTCACTTGGTATTATTAAAATATTCAATTGATCACATTTGAAGATCTCACTGGTATTATTAAACGATTCATAAATTGGGCAGCATCCCATCTAGCAAACAGAAGAGAGCTCTGAGTAGTTGTACAAAATGGAAGGTTTTACAGTGTGGACAAAAAAAGGTGCCACATACTAAACCCAACAAGCTCAGGGGAGGCAAGAATGGCGGGCCCTACAAACTCAGAGACTGACATTAGCAGGCTGGCCGAGTGGCGCAATGGTTAAGTGCTGGCTTGGGAAGCCAGCGGCCCCGGTTCGGGTCCCACATATGAGGGCCAATGGCACTGTCCTCAAAAAAACAAAACAAAACCATACTTGGCAGACATTAGCCACACAGGATGGTCTGAACATCAAAATTCCTAACTAAAAGCAGGTCATGGTGGGTAATCACACCCTGGCCTGTAACTTTCTTGGCAAAGGTCAATCTTTACCTTAAATGAGCCTCTCTATTATCTTTTTGCATCTATGATAATGTGCTCTTGGAAAGTCAGAGTAATCCCTTTTTCCAGACCACTCAGGGCACACCCACCACACCAGAGCATTATACCACAGAGCCCCTCATTGTTATCTTGTTTCCCTGAATATCATCTGTGTGTGCTGTAAATGTTACTTGCTATCCTGTACCCACCAATGTAAAAGAACTCTCTTTGTTTTACTTTCTACCCAATCCCAGAGATATCCCTGCTTTGCTTTCTCGCTCCCCCTTAATCTACCACCAATGGATTTCATGTAACCCTCCTTTGATTCTAATGTATAAATAAGCTACAAATTGCCATTCTTTGGAGCATTTTCTCAATCCATTGACATTTTACTTCCTGGCAATTGTCGTCAGTTGGGCTCAAATAAACTCATTAAAATTCTCTACAGGTTTGGACATTTCTTACTTCAACAACAGGCATAACTCAGAGGTAGTGCAGTTATGATTCCAGATCACCGCAATCAAGTGAGTATTACAATAAAGTGAGCTGTAATCTTTTTGCTAGTGGAGAGTCTTGCCTTCAATTTGTAAGAAAACATAATATCTGTGAAGCACAATAAAATGAGGTGTGCCTGTATAAGCAGAAAGAGGGTGGGTCAAGGAAATTAACAGTACCTTACTTCAGGCAATATTACCTTCCCTTATGGAAAGGCAGGGAGTCTTAACAGGTAGATTACCTCACTAGGGTCAACCAGGGTATTCCAGACTGATTGGTTTAAATTTTCCTTCCTGGGAGAGGCTGAAAGTGCAATTAGGTTAGGTATAGGCATATTTTGGAGATATTGAAGGTCTGGTTCCAGACCACTGCAATGAAGTGAGTTGTAATCTTTTTACCGGTAAAAGAGTCTTGCTGCCAATCTATAAAAAAAAACACACATCTGTGAAGCGCAATAAAGCAAAACCCAATACAATGAAATATGTCTGTATTAAGTGGGGCTTACTAAAAGTGAGTTCGTTATGGGTTGTTGCTTTTTCAAGTAGACATCTCTTCATTTATTTTTCCACTTTTGAAAACTGGCCTTATAGCACAGACAGCACCCAGTTAATAATATTCATTCATTATGTGCTAAGCGAGGAAATGGATGACACATGAAGATGTTAAGCATTCAAGGAAAGAGCCACAACACAACTTGAAGGTCAAGTAACAGAAAAAGTGAACAGATGTTTATTAGACCAACATCTCATTTGCAGCAAGTCTATGTCCTAAATATCTTTCAAAGTTGTCTCTTTGCTCCATAGCTACTGCAGTGCCCTAGTTCAGGCTTTCATCATTTCTGGACTGTATTACTACCATAGTCTGACCTCCACCCAAAGGGAAGGAAGCCACATAAAATGCAAATCTCCATTATTTCATTCACCATCTTTAAACCTTCCAGTCTCTCGGATAAAGGCAGTTTTAGACTGCCTCTCAACCCTTTTGCCTCTCCCAATCTCAGAATTTGTGGCCTCACACCAAGAAGCTCCTCTTCTGTGCCTTTGCTTCTTGCTGTTCCTTGTCTGGAATGGGGCCTTTCTTCTACTTTGTCTAATTCTGCTCAACTTCTAAGGGTGGGCTTAAGAGTTCTCCCAAGTACTCCAAATCTTTCACGGCTGGGAAGGGGTCTTACTTTGTGTTTCTATGGCTCTCACCTCACCCACCCCCAATGGCAGGGGCCACATCTTTTCATCAGGCCTTCAGGATGTCTAATGAATAGCACACGTTAGCATCCAGTCCAGCGTTACCCCGCTGGCAAACTGCTGAGTCAGAAATCAGTGCTTAGACCCAGCCGGCCTCATTCAAATGTCAAGCCCTCAAATCCTCCCTCTAGCAAAGCCCTTCACAGTTTTCAAAACATTCCAAGACTACGCTTTATAGCCTGGGGCTGAAGTTGCAAAAAGGATCTGTTTTTAAACCCGGGAGCTAGAGAAGAGCTTCAAGAAATTAACTAGAAAAGCATCATATAGAGATTACAGTAGCAAGGTGGGTCAGCCGGCTGCAAAAACGACCCACGGGGCCAGAGAAATCCCGCCCCGGCGTGGACCCGCATGCGCCTCCGCACAACCCGCGGCACATCAAGGCCCCGCCTCGAAGACTACAAATCCCAGCATGCCCCGAATCCAGTGCGTGGAGGCACGCAATGCATGCCGGGACACGTAGTACAATTCGATAGTACAATTCGCGTTCAGGAAAGGCCAGAACGTCCCCTGACGTCAGAAGGGCTCGAGAAAGTCGGAACCGGTCCAGGCTCAAGTTAAATCTTCCTCTAGAGCGCCGCGCCTGGCTTTGGTGTCTCGGTTTCACGTCCCACCCCGGAGTCCAGCGGACCGATGGTGTGCGTTGGGTAGCCTCTCGCGTGACTCCATGGTGAAAGGGGAACTAGCAGAGGACAAGACCAGGCAGCCTTCTGCGCTTGAGGCGCCGGCTTGTTAGAGGAGCGGTACGCTGGACGCCACCCAGGACCGGGGCTGAGACGCTGCTGCCCCAGAAGCGCCGGTGAGGACGTGGCAAGACTGCGCCCGACGACCGCTTCCCTTTCCTCCGGGCGTCTGCCCAGGGGCGCGGGAGGCGCAGAGGCTGCCGGGAGCGCGCATGCGCCCGCCGAGGCGGGGAGGCCTCTAACGTCTGCGGGAGTTAGGCTGCCGTGGGGGGGAGGGGGCGGTGTCGGGTGTCCGCGGCGGCGCTTTGCGGCCGGTCGTGCGGGGCGGGCGGGCGCGGGCGGGCGGGCGCGGCGGCAGTGGCGCGCACAGGTGACTGACTGGCCAGCTGGCGGAGGGAGCGCCTGGTCCTCATCGCTGGCAGGTGGCGGAGTCCATTTGGGCGGCGGCGGCGGCGGCGGCTCCCCGACCTGGGAGGAGTTCCTCCAGCCAAGGCCATGGCCCCGCGGCTGCAGCTGGAGAAAGCGGCCTGGCGTTGGGCGGAGACGGTGCGGCCCGAGGAGGTGTCGCAGGAGCACATCGAGACCGCCTACCGCATCTGGCTGGAACCGTGCATCCGCGGCGTGTGCAGGTGAGGCCCGCGCACCGGGCTTCGCGCCCGCCTCGCTTCGGACCTGGGGAGACGGGGCTGGGCGTCGGAGCGGGGGGAGGACGACGGGGCCAGATGTGTGCAGGCGCGGCGCGCGGTGGAGGCTCCTTCCCTTCCGCCGCCTGGGCAGCCTGGGAAACGCGCCCTCCCCGGTTCTTGTGCATGGAGCGGATGCTGCTGAAAGCCCTTTAGAAAGGGTTCTGGGTTCTTATCTAGAAGATGGCGGTGGACCTGGTTCAAGGCAGGAGCTGAGAGCTCAGCAGACGTTTGGCGGTGTGGCTGTGTTGGCCACGGCTCGGCTTTTTCGTGGGCGAGAAGGGAACTCCCACGAAGTGAGCTTCATCACAGTCCATCGTGTATTAGCGTTGATGTTGAAGGCCGATCGTCTTCGTGTTTTTGGATAAGGTTGCTTAGGAAAACGTGCGGTTAGCCGACGTCATCGGCGCCCTTCATCCTCCTGTTGACCTCCCTTCTGTCGTTAATCGAGTATTTTTTAGTCTTGATTATTCTTATTGTCTTTTTTTTTTTTTGGTCGTTCTGACTCTGCCCCTCTCTACCAAGTGCGAAGTTTGAGCGGTGTGAGTGCTGCCCTTCACTTCTGCTTAGCCCTTGAGCCATGCCTTCGTTCCTTGTAGATCGAATCCTTAGGCATTGTATGCCTGTCTCTTCTGGTTTTCCACCTTTTAACGCGGGAACTATAGTTTTTGTTCCGGAATGTTGTTGAATTGACTTGGCCAAGCCGGGCATGCTCAGTAGCCGCCTTTCAGGCTCTGGAGCCGCCTTTCCGCAGGCATTTAGTGAAGGCTTTCTGGAGTTTTTAATCCTGCGGCGGGATCCAGAAGCCATGGAAGTCAAGGTCTCCGCTTTGGAGCTTAAAGTCTGGTTTGGGAAGTGAAACAAGTGAGGGAGTTCCATAAAGCAAACCCATCATTCCAAGGTCTGGGCGTCAGACTCATCAGGAGGGCAAATCTGACTTCAACAGTAAGTGCCGGAGGGACAGAAGTCCGTGTGTAATCGAATTTATTTATTTAAGCTTCAGTCAGTGTCTCAACATGATATATAGATTACAGACTAAACAAAAAAATAGAAACTCTTTCACTGTAATAATTCTGGTTTTAACGGAAGTAAAGGAGTAGAAATTGACTGAGGTCACCATAAGGGGGGAGGTGTCATAGAGAAAGTGTGTTTTAAGCTGCAATTGCAAGGTTTATACCTAAGCAGTTGTTTTTTTTTTCTTTTTAAAACAGCATTGAGAGATAATCCACATATCATATGATTTACCGATTGAAAATCCAGTGTTTTTGTCTGTATGTTCACAAAGCTGTTCACAGACATCACCACAGTAGAGCATTTTGGTTCCCCTGAAAGAAGCCCTGTACCCATTGGATTGGAACTCAGTCCTCCCCTGTACCCCTTGTGCCCCAAACTCCAGGCAGTCACTGATCTACTTTCTGCCCGTAAATTCGCCTATTCTGGACATTTCATGTCAGTGGGATCATACAATAGGTGGACTTATTTTTTTTTTTTTTTTTTTTTGAGGGCAGTGTCACTGGCCCTCATATGTGGGACCCGAACCGGGGCCATTGGCTTCCTAAGCCAGCGCTTAACCACCACGCCACTCGGCTGGCCCATTATGTGGACTTTTGTGATTGGCTTTTTTCACTTTGTATGATATTTTCAAGGATCCTCGATGTTGAAGCATGTATCAGTATGTCTGAAAAATTGTGATGTAAAATATACAACAAAATGTAACATTTTAAAGTATCCAATTGAGTAGTGTTAAGTACCTTTAGAGTGTTGTACAAACATCACCATTGTCTATTTCAGAATTTCCCCCCCCCCCATCATCCTAAAAGGAAACTCCATATCCATTAAGCAGTAACTTCCCATTTCCTCCTCCCCCCACCCGTCCTGGAACCACTAATCTCTCATCTCTCTGTCTCTGGTTTTCTCTATTCTGGATATTTCATATAAGTGAACGTATATAATCTGTGGCCTTTTTTTGCCTGGCTTTCACTGAGCATGTTTTCAAGAGTCATCCATGTTGTCGCATGTATCAGTACTTTATTCCTTCTTTTTTATTTTTAAAGATTTTATTGGGGAATTGGGGGAGGGGAACAGTTAAGTTTCTGTCCTTTTGTTCTTCAGTCTAGTTGTGGAGGACATTGCTTCAGTGGCCCATGTTGGCATCTTCATTGCGCTCTTCCCGGGTGAGGCAGATCTGTCGCCGGCCTCTGGACGGCCGCTCACAGTGGTTCTTGGCAACTTATGCTGGCTGCCGGCCACTCACTGTAGCCTATGGCAGCCCACTGTAGCAGGGGCTGCAGCTATGCCTGCCCCTCATATGTAGGATCCGAACCAGGGCCGCTGGCGTCCCAAGCCACCTTTTAACCAACGTGCCACTCTGCTGGCCCACTTTATTCCTTCGTATGGCTGAAGAATATTCCATTGTTTGGATATACCACATTTTGTTTATTCATCAGTTGGTGAGCTTAAAAAACCCCTCCCCCAACTTTATTGAGGAATAATTGGCAAATACAACTGCATATATTAAAAGTGTACTCAGCCGGCTGAGTTGTGCGGTGGTTAAGCGCTGGCTTGGGAAGCCAGCAGCCCCAGTTCGGATCACACATATGAGAGCCAGTGACACTGCCCTCGAGGAAAAAAAAAAAAAAAAAGTGCACAACGCGCTGATGTGTTATACATTATGGAATGATTATCATGATCAAGGTAATTAACACATCCGTCACCTCACACGATTAACTTGATATGGACATAATGGTAATTTCCATTTTTTGAACATTTGTGTACAAGCTTTGGTTAGAACATCTGTTTTTGGTTCTTTTGGGTATATACCTAGGAGTGGAATTATTGTGTCATGTGGTAATGATGTTTTAACTTACTGAGGAACTGCTACATTGTTTCTCATAGCTTGCTGTGTCATTTTACATTCCCACCAACAATGTATGAAGGCTCCAATTTCTCTTCAACATTGCCAACACTTGTTACTTTCTGTTATTTTTTTAATTACTACACTGGTGGGTTTGAAGTGGCATCTCAGTGTGATTTTGATTTACATTTTCCCAATGACTAATGAGCATCTTTTCATGTGCTCATTGGTCATTTTCATTTCTTTTTATTGCTGAATATTCCATTTTATGTATGCACCTACCACATTTTATGTATCTGTTCATCAGTTGATGGACATTTGAGTTATTCCACTTTTTCGTTTCTGTGAATAATGCTGCTGTGAACATTTGTGTACAGGTTTTTTGTGTGGACATTTTGGGCAAATTATTTTCCAAAGTGGCTGCACTATTTTACATTCAAAGAATGAGGATTTCAGTTTCTCCACATCTTTACACTTGTTTTTGTCTCTAACTCCATCTTAGTGGGGGTGAAGTGCTATTTCGTTGTTTTGATTTGCATTTCCCTGATGACTAATAATGTTGAGTATCTTCTCATGAGCTTATTGGTCGGTCATATATCTTTTGGAGAAATGTCTAAGTCCTTTGCCCATTTTAAAATTGAGTTACTTGTCTTTTTATTATTGAGTGGTAAGAGTTCTTTATGTATTCTGGATACAAGTCCCTGATAGTTATAAATATTTTCTCTCATTCTGTGGGTTGTTTTTCACTTTCTTGATGGTATCATTTGCAATACAAAAGCATTTAATTTTGATGTGATCCAGTTTATCTCTTTCTGGTTGCTTGTGCTTTTGAAACCACCTAATATGAGGTACAAGCAAAAAGAATTTTTCCCTACTCACTTTTTCCTTTCAATTAAGCATTTCTGTGGACTCTTAGCAAGAAGAGATTAAAGAATTAAATTAATCTTATCTTTTTTTTTTTTTAAAGCTTATGACTATCTTCTGCCTGAGTTTTTTTTTTTTGTAAGATTTTATTGGGGAATTGGCAGAGGGGAACAGCGTTGGGGAATCGGGGAAGGGGAACAGACAAGTTGCTGTCTTTTTGTTCTTCAGTTTAGTTGCAGAGGATGTTGCTTCACTGTTGGTATCGTCATTGCGCTCTTCCCGGATGAGGCAGATCGGTCGCTGGCCTCTGGATGTCGCTCACCTTGGCTATTGGCAGCTCACGCTTGGCTGCCAGCCGCTCACGCTGGCTGCGGACCACTCACTGTAGCCTATGGCAGCCCACTGCAGCAGGGGCTGCAGCCCACACCATCACCGGGGCTCGCATAGCCCAGCTCCAGGTGGAGCTGTTGTTAGCTGTAGAGGGCAGTGTCACTGGCCCTCATGTGGGATCCGAACCGGGGCCGCTGGCATCCCAAAACCAGCGCTTAACCAATGCGCCACTCGGCTGGCCCTAATCTTATCTTCAATGTCTTTTTTTTATACTTGACACTATTTGTTATGAGATGCCAGAGCTGAAGAGGTTTTTAACCATATTCAAAAACTGGATGAATCTGGACCTTTATTTATATTTCTGAAATTGCTTAGTACAATCACAGGATGAAAGCAATGTACTAAATTCTGTATCCACAGAATTTTGCAAGTATTGTCTTAATTCTTAAAACTAGACTTGTTTTCTAATAGTGAGGAGACTAGTCAAGTAAGTTCCTTGCAGTAAAATTGGTGGGTAAGGGTTGTACATTTTTCATTTTGATCCATATTGTTAAATTGCCCATCAGAATGATTCTACTTTAGGGCCGGCCGAGTGGCGCGGTGGTTAAGCGTTGGCCTGGGAAGCCAGCGGTCCCGGTTCAGTCCCACATATGAGGGCCAGTGACATTGCCCTCAAAAAAAAAAAAAAAAAAAGAATGATTCTACTTTACATCCCTTCTGTCAATGTGTAAGAATGTCTTGTTTCCTCATAATGTCACCAACACAATGTGTTAACCACACTTTTTGATATGATAGGTGGGAAGTGGTGTCCTGTTAATTTCTTTCTGTAACAGTTAAATTTTTGATATGAATTTTCAAAGTCCACACTCACAAGGTCTATTTTGATTTCGAGAAACAGTATATGACTATTATAAAATTAAAACTTTACAGGAATGTAATACATTCTAGAAATTCAGTGTCATGCCAGTTTAAAGCACCCCTGAGGACTGCTATGCCTCTTCCACCTCTTTCATCAAGCTTTTCCACATTGATGAGGTTCCAGTGACACCTTTCTATCAGCTGGTTCACATCTTCTGTCACTTTGACAGTATTGGTCCCTTTTGCCTTGCTGACGTTACTGGGCAAGTCAGGAGACCTGGTTTTTGTTTTATTTTTGTTTTTTTAAAATATGGCAAATTTTAAACATACACAGAAGTAGAGAGGATGGTAAAGTGAACCTCCATTGTACCTAATTACCCAGCATTAGCAGTTATTTTCTTTTTCAGTTACATTTGGTATTCAATATTATTTTATATTCGTTTCAGGTGTATAGCATAGGGGTTAGACATTTATGTGATTTACAAAGTGGTCTCTGATTAGTCTAGCACCCACCTGGCATTATACATAATTATTACAATATTATTGCCTATGTTCCTTATGCTGTACTTTACATCCCCATGACAATTTTGTTACTAAGTAGTTCTTTTTTTTTTTTTTTTTTTTAAAGATTTTATTGGGGAATTGGCAGAGGGGAACAGCGTTGGGGAATCGGGGAAGGGGAACAGACAAGTTGCTGTCTTTTTGTTCTTCAGTTTAGTTGCAGAGGATGTTTCTTCACTGTTGGTATCGTCATTGCGCTCTTCCCGGATGAGGCAGATCGGTCACTGGCCTCTGGATGTCGCTCATCGCGGCTATTGGCAGCTCACGCTTGGCTGCCAGCCACTCACGCTGGCTGCGGGCCACTCACTGTAGCCTATGGCAGCCCACTGCAGCAGGGGCTGCAGCCCATACCATCACCGGGGCTCGCACAGCCTAAGTAGTTCTTTTTTTAAAAAAAAGATTGAATTGGGGAAGGGGAACAGTGTTGGGGAATTGGGAGAGGGGACCAGCCAAGTTGTTCTTCAGTCTTGGTTGTGGAGGGCGCCAGTTGCCATCTGGCTTCCCGTCAGCAGCTCGTGGCCTCCAAGCTCAAGGTGCTGTGTTCAATCTTAGTTGCGGGTGGGCGTAGCCACCATCCGATGCGGGAGTCAAACCAGCCTTGTTTTTAAGAGTGCATATTCTATCCACTGAGCCATCCGGGCAGCAGCTCAGCTCAGGGTGCTGAGTTCAGTCTTAGTTGCCAGTGGGCGTACCCCACCATCAAACAGGCAATCTTGTTGTTACTTCAGTTGAGCCATCCTGCCACCTGTTGGCAGCTCAGCTTGGGCACAGTGTTCACTGACCCATGTGGGAATCAAACTGGTAGCCCTATTGCTCAGAGCTCATGCTCTTAATCCAACTCTTAACCAACTGAGCCACTTGGCCGGCCCCCCAATTTGTACTACTTAATCCCCTCACCTTTTTCATCCAGCACTCAACCCCCTTCCTATCTGGCAACTCTCAGTTTGTTCTCTGTATCTGTTGAGTTCGTTTCTGTTTTGTTTGCTTGTTTTGTTCTTTAGATTCCATGTATAAGTGAGATCATATGGTATTTGTCTTTCTCTGTCTGACTTATTTCACTTAGCATAATACCCTCTATCTAGTGAACAGTTATTTACACAAGATGTTTACTTGTTTTATTCTCATTGCATGCTATACTTTTATTACTTAACAAGTTAATCTAAAAATTACCAATTTAATGCATGTTACTGGTTTAATAGATGTTTTGTGTTCCATGAAGCCTGTATCCTTACCTGTTCTTGTTCTTTGTGTACCTTTCTGTTATCTAGCACACTAACACGGAGAGAATATTTAGTCCTTAACCAATTTTGAATGCAAATGAAAGCCCCTCCTTAGTCTCATAGCTAACCATTGTTAAGATAGGATAGCTGTTCTTTGATTTTTTTTCTTTCTTTCTGTGTATTTGTTAAATTCAACAAATATGTATTGAGTGCCTGTTGTAAGCCTTACCGGGGTAAATATTCATTCTTTCATTCAACAAATATTTTTGGTCCCTACTGTGGGTCTGGTAGTATTCTAGGATGGCTGGATAAAACCCCAGAAGTTCAAGTTCCTTTCTTCATGTGCCATATCTTATATTTTAGAAGTATTCTGTTAGAGCAGGCTCTCGGCTCCCAAATAGTTACTATGTAGCATTCCACAACAGTCTCAGCTCCCATTTTCTGCCTCCTGTTGATCAGTAGTACCACCTCCCACTTCGTGGAAAGTAACTACTACCCTGATTTTGTTTTTGTTTGTTTGTTTGTTTTGGTTTTTTGTTTTGTTTTGTTTTGTTTCTTTTGAGGGCAGTGTCACTGGCCCTCACATGTGGGACCCGAACCAGGGCCGCTGGCTTCCCAAGCCAGAGCTTAACCACCGGGCCACTTGGCAAGCCCACTACTACTCTGATTTTGGATACAATAGGTTATTTTGAACTTTGTATACAATTAACTATACATTGTAGTTCTTTCTGTGTTTGGCTCGGGATCCCACATTGTGGTAGCGGTGGTGTGTTCATTTTTAGGGCTGTGCATGATTCCATCATGTGTGTGTGTATACACATACACACACACACACACACACACACACACACACTTTCTACTGCTGATGGCAATTAGAAATTTTCCAGTGTTTGGCTGTTATGAATAAAGCTGCAATGAACATTCTTTTATGTATCTTTTAGTGCAAATAAGACCCTTTATCTTTTGCAAATTCTCTACACCTCATTTAGTTTCCTCAGCTTTCAAGGTTTTGGTGTAATTATTAAGACAAAATTAGCCTTGTATTTGAAAGTCTTACAAAGAAGCGGAATAGAAGAAATGTCTCATATAATTTAAAAATTGCTGTTTTCTGCATAATGTTTAAAGAAATTCCTATAATATTTTTTAGTAATACTAATTGAAGTTCAGGTTCCTGGATGGCACAGTGTGTTTTTCTTGTGGCTTTATGTATCTTGTATATTCACCAGTGTGCACTATACTTTGAGAAGCGTGGATCAGCTAAAATGAAATAAAGTTACACCAAGTTTTTAAGGAGTATGTTCTCACTGCCAGCTTAATGAACTCATTTGAAATAAAAGTCACCACTGAAGAACAAGTTTATAATATTTTAATATAATTTCTTTTGATTTTTTTTCTATATGTACAGAAAAAATATGTTTTTGGGTGTTTTTTTTTTTTGAGGGCAGTGTCACTGGCCCTCATATGTGGGACCTGCCATGCCACTCGGCCGGCCCCCAGAAAAAATACGTTATATCTGCATTTTGTATAGGTGCTTTTTACTTAATATTAAGAATGTTTCGGGGGCCGGATGAGTGGCGCATTGGTTAAGCACTGGTTTTGGGATGCCAGCGGCCCCGGTTCGGATCCCACATGAGGGCCAGTGACACTGCCCTCTACAGCTAACAACAGCTCCACCTGGAGCTGGGCTGTGCGAGCCCCGGCAATGGTATGGGCTGCAGCCCCTGCTGCAGTGGGCTGCCATAGGCTACAGTGAGTGGCCTGCAGCCAGTGTGAGCGGCTGGCAGCCAAGCATGAGCTGCCAATAGCTGCAGTGAGCGACATCCAGAGGCCAGCGACCGATCTGCCTCATCCGGGAAGAGCGCAATGACGATACCAACAGTGAAGCAACATCCTCCGCAACTAAACTGAAGAACAAAAAGACAGCAACTTGTCTGTTCCCCTTCCCCGATTCCCCAACGCTGTTCCCTTCCACCAATTCCCCAATAAAATCTTTAAAAAAAAAAAAAAAAAAAAGAATGTTTCGGACTTCCGGTAAAATGGCGCAATAGACAGACGCTGTGCTAACTACCTCCCAGGATCACACCAAAATTACAAACAAATTATACAGCATTCAACCCTGGAGGTCCCCAGAACACAAGATGAACAGAACCACTAAACGAAGAACTTAAAGAGGAGGCCACGTGGGGTCTGGTAGGACGGGCAGAGACGAGAGCGGGCGAGCCCGTGAGGGAAGCCCCAGCCGTGGGAAGCTTCTCCGGTTGGGGGGAGACCCTCCGGCCGCACACCAAGCTCACCAGCCCAGAGTTCCTTTGCCGGGAAGAGGAGTTCTAATATAGCCAGCAGTAAATTAGTGAGGACTCTCTTTGCTCAGCTCGGTGAGGCTAAGAGCGGCTGGAGAATCACTGGGGCCGGCGCCCGGGCTTGCTCACCTTGAGCACTTACTGGTTCCTGGTGGAGGGAGTGGCTGTGTGACCTGGGAGCCTGCGGGGACAGACTGAACTGAGCACCTTTGGTGCAAAGGCTGAAGGTGTTTCGACTGTTGTTCCCATGGTGTGGAGCCTGCACGCGAGTGGTGTAGGGAGGGCGCCATTTTGTCGGGCTTGGGCCCTCCCACAGAGGGTCAGGTCCGGGACCTCATTGGTCTGGTGGAATTGGCGCAGAAGTGCGTGTGTGCGTGCACGCGCTCGCTCCTGCGGCCTTAGATCCCCACCCTCTGCCCGGCTTATACTGCGTTGCCAGGGAAACGCTGGGCGGGTGCCCTCCGGCTCCAACAGGCTGCTAACAGACTCGGGAGTGCGCAAGCCGCCTCGGGTCCCTGCTCTCCGCACTCCGCTTGCAGAGTTTCCAGGCTGGTGATTGGTTGTCGGGCTGCTCGGCCTGATCTGCGAGCGGCTGATTGGGACAGGCTGAGACTGGGAGTTTTCCTGGGAGTGTTGGGCCGTGAGCTGTGTGCCTGTGTGATCCAGCCAGGGCTCTCCTGGTGATCTATCTAATACATCAAAGCAATCCCAGAGCGACAGCCAGAATGGGGAAACAAAGAAACATGTCACAAGTAAAAGATCAGAAGAAACCTCTAGAAATGGAACTAAATGAAACAGAGGGAGCCAATCTTTCAGAGACAGAGTTTAGAACACTGATGATAAGAATGTTATTTTTTTTTTTTTGAGGGCAGTGCCTCTGACCCTCATATGCAGGACCCGAACTGGGGCCACTGGTGTCCCAAGCCAGCGCTTAAAAGAATGTTTAAGGAACTTAGCGAGGACATAAAGAAGGATAGGGAAACCATAAAAAACAACCTGTTAGATCTAAAGAATACAATAACTGAAATGAAGAACACACTCGAAGGAATCACCAGTAGAGTAGATGAAGCAGAGGAGCGGATCAGCGATTTGGAAGATAAAATAGCAGAACTCACCCAGTTGGCACAGCAAAAAGACCAAAGAATAAAAAACAATGAAAATAGTTTAAGAGCCCTATGGGACAAGGTGAAATGCAACCACCCTCGACTCATAGGAATACCAGAAGGAGAAGAGAAGAAGCAAGGGGTCGAGAATGTATTTGAAAAAATAATGACTGAAAACTTCCCTACCCTGGTGAAGGAACTCAACATACATGCCCAGGAAGTGTAGAGGGTTCCAAACAAGCTGAACGCAAACAGGTCCACACCAAGACACACCATAGTTAAAATGGCAAAGGTTAAAGACAGAGACAGAATCCTAGAGGCTGCAAGAGAAAGACAGCAGGTTACATACAAAGGAACTCCTGTTAGACTAACAGCTGACTTGTCTACAGAAACTCTGCAGGCCAGAAGGGAGTGGCAGGAGATATTCGAAGTGACACAAAATAAAGGCCTACAACCAAGATTGCTCTACCCAGCACTTAAAATTAAAGGAGAAATAAAGAGCTTCTCAGAAAAGAATAAGCTTAAGGAATTCATTACCACCAAGCCAGCATTGCAAGAAATGTTAAAAGGGCTTTTTTAAACAAAAGAAAGGGGTAAACAAGCTAATCCAGGGAGACCAGGAATACAAATAACAAAATGGCAATACATATGCACCTATCAATAATCATTTTAAATGTGAATGGGCTAAATGCTGCAACCAAAAGAGAGTGGCTGAGTGGATAAGAAAATAGGACACATGTGTATTCTGTTTTACAGATGGAATAAGATATTTCATGCAAATGGAAATGAGAAAAAAAAAGCTGGAGTACCAATACTTATTTTGGACAAAATAGACTTTAAAATGACTACAATAAAAGACAAGGGCACTATAACCCTAATAAACATCCATGCACCCAACATAGGAACTCCTAATTACATATAACAGATTTTGACAGACATAAAGACAGAGATCAACAGTAACACTACCATAGTAGGGGACTTCATTCAACACCCCATTGTCCCCAATGGACAGACCCTTTAGACAGAAAATCAACACAGAAAGAGGGGCCTTAAATGATACTTTAGACCAGCTGGACTTCATTGATATTTTTAGAGCATTTCACCCTGAAAAAACAGAATACACATTCTTCTCAAGTACACATGGGACATTTTCCAGGATAGACCATGTTAGGCCACAAAACAAGTCTCAGTAAATTTAATAAGATTGAAGTCATATCAAGCGGATATAAAGGAAAAACTGATGGTTGCTGGCTGGGAGGGAGTGGGGAAGAGGGAGAGGGGAAAGGTTTTGGACAGTGTAGATGGGACTACAATGTTGTTGCAGGGATATGGGGGCAGTTCTGGGAATGTAATTGGTAATGTTGTGAAGAGACTATTATGTTGTGTGAAATAAGTCAGTCGGAGAAGGACAGGTACCATGTAATCCCACTTGTGTGTGGAGTCTGAAGAGCTGCGTGAACGATCAAAGTAAACAGACTTGGGCCAGCCGAGTGGCGCATTGGTTAAGAACTGGTTTGGGGATGCTAGCGGCCCTGGTTCGGATCCCACATGAGGGCCAGTGACACTGCCCTCTACAGCTAACAACAGCTCCACCTGGAGCTGGGCGGTGAGCCTCCGTGATGGTGTAGGCTGCAGCCCCTGCTGCAGTGGGCTGCCATAGGCTACAGTGAGTGGCCGGCAGCCAGCGTGAACGGCTGACCAGCATGAGCTGCCAATAGCTGCGGTGAGCGACATCCAGAGGCCGTGGACCGATCTAACTCATCTGGGAAGAGCGCAATGACGATACAAACATGGGCCAGTGAAGCAACATCCTCTGCAACTAGACTGAAGAACAAAAGGAGAGCAACTTGTCTGTTCCCCTTCCCCCATTCCCCAATGCTGTTCCCCTCCCCCAATTCCCCAATAAAATCTTAAAAAAAAAAAAAAGTAAACAGACTCGTAGATACAGAGGAAAAACCGAGGGTTGCTAGTTGTGAGGGGGATTGGGATGGGGGGAAGGGGAAGGGATAAGACAACATAAATAGACGACTACAATATTGCCACAGGGATATGAAACACAGTTCGGGGAATATAATAATGTAAAAATTTTGTGGCGTGTCAGATAGTCACATGTCTTGTTAGGGAGACCACTTCATGGATGGAGTAGAGGCTTGATCACTGCACCGTACACCTGAAGCTGATGTTGTATAGTATTGTATGCCAACTGCAACTGAATATGTGGATGGTCACGGGATGTGGAGTATACTGTGGAGGGGAGTCAGGGGAGTTGTGATAAATATGTATGATATGGTGGGGGGAGTGGGGTGGCGAACTGGGGGAGGGGGGTTTTCACTTTGGGGGGTAAAGAGTATAACTATTGCAATTGTGTTGTACACCTGAAACTAATAAAATAAATTTAAAAAAAAAAATTTTTCCCCAGGACATTATATAGTTTACAAAAGTAATTTCTAATCATTGCGTAATATTCCATTTTACATATCCCAGAGTATGTAACTGTTTTCCTATTGGGCATTTGTCTACCTGCCTGCCTTCCCCAGCCCTCCCCTCCTTTCCCTTCCCTCTTTTATTATTCTCTACTTCTGATTATTTTCTTAGAAAAAATTATAAAAGTGGCATGAATATTTTAAGGCTTTGGATATCCATTACTATTGCAAGCGATGCTCCCACCAGCTCTCTGCAATTATCTGAGCACCCCTGTTTCTCTGAGTCCTTGCTATCATGGAGTGCTATATTAAATTTTTGGGGGTCAATTTCATAAGTGAACCATGGTATCTTTTGATTATTAGTGAAGTTGGAAGGTATTCTATTTTCAAGTGTTAGACCATTATTTCCTGGATGGTATAAAGCTTGAAACATTTGAAATCATCCTCCTTGGAGAACTAAGACTCCCTGTAAAGGGAAAAACTTTTTAACTTTTAATCGTTAAATAAATCTAAATGACAGGGAAAGACTCTTTTTTTTTTTTTTTTTTTAAAGATTTTATTGGGGAATTGGTGGAGAGGAACAGCGTTGGGGAATCGGGGAAGGGGAACAGACAAGTTGCTGTCCTTTTGTTCTTCAGTTTAGTTGCGGAGGATGTTGCTTCACTGTTGGTATCGTCATTGCACTCTTCCCGGATGAGGCAGATCGGTCGCTGGCCTCTGGATGTTGCTCACCTCGGCTATTGGCAGCTCACGCTTGGCTGCCAGCCGCTCACGCTGGCTGCGGGCCACTCACTGTAGCCTATGGCAGCCCACTGCAGCAGGGGCTGCAGCCCACACCATCACCGGGGCTCGCACAACCCAGCTCCAGGTAGAGCTGTTGTTAGCTGTAGAGGGCAGTGTCACTGGCCCTCATGTGGGATCCGAACCGGGGCCGCTGGCATCCCAAAACCAGCGCTTAACCAATGCGCCACTCGGCCGGCCCGGGAAAGACTCTTTGACTTGCCAGTTAGCTCTCACCCCCAACATTTTTTCTCTAATAGCAGTTTGAGAAAAAGCATACTAGAAAATAGATTCATAGTATATATTTCCAAGTAGGATCACTTTTAAAATCCTTTTTGCTTGGCTGACCCCCCTTTTCCTAATAGAAGCCTGAATCTCTGGCCAACTGATTTAATATGCTAATTACAAGAGTTTGGATATACTGATTATTGTTATAAGCTGCAGTTTTTGAATTCTAATTTAGTGGGACCTAACTTTTGAGGTTTGGAAAACAGATATTCCAATTCTGTTAGGTGGCAGAGCTTCAAAGGTTGATTGTCCTATTCTTAACCTTAAAAAAATATATATTTAGGGCCAGCCGAGTGGCGCGTCGGTTAAGAGCTGGCTTGGGATGCCAGCTCTGAGCAGCGGGGCCCCAGTTCGTATCCCACACATGAGGGCCAGTGACACTGCCCTCTACAGCTAAGATGGTGAACAACAGCTCCACCTGGAGCTGGGCTGCTGTGAGTCCCCTGGATGGCATAGCTGCAGCCCCTGCTGCAGTGGGCTGCCATAGGCTGCAGTGAGTGGCTGGCAGCCAGCATGAGCGGTCGGCAGCTGGTGTGAGCTGCCAAGAGCCGCTGTGAGCGGCCGTCCAGAGGCAGGTGGACCCATCTGCCTCACCCGAGAAGAGCTCAATGACGATACCAACATGGGCCAGTGAAGCAATGTCCTCCACTACTAGACTGAAGAACAAAAGGACAGCAACTTGTCTGTTCCCCTTCTGCAGTTCCCCAACACTGTTCCTCTCCCCCAATTCCCTAATAAAATCTTAAAAAATATATATAATTTTTACATCCAATACAATATTTAAAGGATTGTCAACACTTTAGGAAGGCTTTCATCTGTGACGTTTAATGTTGAAATTTATTGACTTTGCTTTGTCAGGAGCTTGTCAAACATTTTTTGCCCAAGACATCTTTCTATTTGGTGGAAGAATCCTAGGAGAGCAGGGGAATGGACATAAGTGCTAAGGGGCCTGTTTGTGGTTGTTTTTTATTTATTTATTAAACTTTATTGGGGAACTGTGTTTTTTTCGGGGAACAATGTGGTTTTTCTCAGGACCCATCAGCTCCAAGTCAAGCTGTTATCCTTCACTCTTCGTTGTGGAGGATGCAGCTCAGCTCCAAGTCCAATCGCCATTTTCAATCTAGTTTCGAGGGGCATAGCTCACCATCCCATGTGGGACTGCAAACGGCAACTTTGTTGTTAAGAACACACACTGGCACCAACTGAGCCATCCAGCTGGCCACTGACAGCTCTGCAGCCGCTAAGCTCAAGTCATTGTCTCCAATCTCGTGGCAGAGGGCGCAGCTCACTGGGCCATGTGGGAATCGAACTAACGCTCGCGCACTAACCAACTGAGCTGGCCGGCCCGCTCATTTCTTTTTAGCATCAAATAATAGTCCATTGTCTTGATGTGCAACAATTTGTTTATCCATTCACCTACTTAAGGACATCTTGGTTGCTTCCAACTTTGGGCAATTATGTGTGGAGCTGCTTTATAAGCTTCTGTGTGCAGGTTTTTGTGTGGACAGAAGTTTTCAATGCCTTTGGATAATTACCTAAGAGTACAGTTGTTGGATTGTATGATACGAGTATGTTTAGTTTTGTACAAAAAAACAAAACAGAACAGAAAAGGGCTAGGTTATGCTATGGGAACAAATAACTCCCCATCTCAGTGGTTTAAAACAACAAAAGTTTATATCTGGCCTAAACAACATGAAGATAATAATAAGTTAGGTGTAGGGTTGAGTGCAGATGGAGGAGGCTGGCTCATCCTAGTTCCTTGGATACCCAGTGTCGCAGCCACCATTTGAAACATTGTCAGTTCCTCTGGAGGGTTTCAGTGGCAGCAGTTAAATGCTTGCCTTGGAATTACATGCATCATTTCTGCTCACAGCTCATTGGCCACACAAAAACACAACACGCCAGACTGTCTTTGAAAGTGGCTGTACCATTTTGTATTTCCACCAGCGATGAATACGAGTTCCTGTTGTTCCACATCCTTGTCAGCATTTGGTGTGGTCAGTTTTCCCAATTTTGGTGATAGGTGTGTAGTAGGTATCTTGTTTTAATTTGAAATTCCCTGATTACATATATGTATCTTTGGTGAGGTGACTGTTAAGGTCTTTGGACCATTTTTTAAAAATTGGTGTGTTTTTTTTGTTTTGTTTTAGTTTTAAGAGTTCTTGGTATATTTTGAATAACAGTCCTTTATTAGCTATGTCTTTTGAAAATATTTTCTCCCGGTTTGTGGCTGACCTTTCATTCTCTTGACAGTTTGTTTGTTTGTTTGTTTGTTTGTTTTTAGCTGAGCCATCCTGCCACCTGTTGGCAGCTCATTGGCTGCTCAGCTTGGGCCAGGAATCCAACTAGCGACCCTGTTGCTCAGAGCTCACATTCTTTGAGCGAACTCTTAACCAACTGAGCAACTTGGCCAGCCCTCCTGACAGTGTTTTTTTGCATAGCAGAAAATTTTAATTTTAATGAACCCAGCTTATCAATTCTTTCATGGGTTATGCCTTTGGTATTGGATCTAAGGTATCTAACGGAGCATTTGAGATCTTGATCGCCAGCCTACACTGTCCTACATACACTATCAGTTTGTCATAAAAATTTTTTTTTTTTTTTTTTTTTTTTTTTTTTTTAAGATTTTATTGGGGAATTGGCGGAGGGGAACAGCGTTGGGAAATCGGGGAAGGGGAACAGACAAGTTGCTGTCTTTTTGTTCTTCAGTTTAGTTGCGGAGGATGTTGCTTCACTGTTGGTATCGTCATTGCGCTCTTCCCGGATGAGGCAGATCGGTCGCCGGCCTCTGGATGTCGCTCACCGCGGCTATTGGCAGCTCACTCTTGGCTGCCAGCCGCTCACGCTGGCTGCGGGCCACTCACTGTAGCCTATGGCAGCCCACTGCAGCCGTGTATACTGTAGCTGGGGCTCACACAGCCCAGCTCCAGGTGGAGCTGTTGTTAGCTGTAGAGGGCAGTGTCACTGGCCCTCATGTGGGATCCGAACCGGGGCCGCTGGCATCCCAAAACCAGCGCTTAACCAATGCGCCACTCGGCCGGCCCTGTCATAAAAATTTTAAAAGGCATCACCATTCCCAAGGTCATTTAGATTTTCTCCTATGCCCTCTTCTAAGAGTTTTATGTTTTACAGTTAGGTATGATCCATTTTGAGTTAAATATTGTGAGGGAGTTAATCGAGTTTGATGTATGTAACCACCACCCCAATCAAGAAAAAGAACATTTCCATCATGTCAGAAAGTTCCTTCATACCCTTTCCTCTTAGCTCCCTTCTCCCTATGGGCAACCAACCACTGTTCTAATTTCTTTCTACATAGATTAGCTTTGCCAGTTCTTAAACTTCATAATTAATGGACTCTTACAGCAGTCACTCTTTTGTATTTGGATTCTTTTGCTTAACATCATGTTTTTGAGAATCATTGTGTAGCCTGTGTCGGGTTTTGAGGGGATGGGCTGAGTAGTCTTGTATGGTATGAATATGTCATAATTTGTTTAATCTTTTGATGGATACTTGGATCATTTACAGTTTTTGACTTGTAAATAAGAGCTGCTATAAACGTACATGTACAGTCGATGGATATTTGCATCTTTTTTTCTTCGGTCCTCATTATATATAGTCACATTGTGTAGTGTTGTATGAATTTACCATAGTTTATTTAGCCAGTTCCCTGTAAATGGACCCTGGGCTTCTTTTCAGTCTTTTGCTGTTACTAACAATGTTTCAATAAATAACTTTCATTTTTAATTGTTTTGCATGTGTACAGATATATCCGTAGAATAAATACTTAAGTGGGATTGCAGGTGTCAAGAGTTTGCATGAGTAATTTTTTTTTTTTTTAAGTTTTATTGGGGAATTGGGGGAGGGGAATAGCGTTGGGGAATCAAGGAAGGGGAACAGACAAGTTGCTGTCTTTTTGTTCTTCAGTCTAGTTGCAGAGGACGTTGTTTCACTGGCCCATGTTGGTGTTGTCATTGCGCTCTTCCCAGATGAGGCAGATCAGTCACCGGCCTCTGGATGGTCTCTCACCGTGGCTATTGGCAGCTCACACTGGCTGCTGGCCACTCACTATAGCCTATGGCAGCCCACTGCAACAGAGGCTGCAGCCTACACCGTCGCTGGGGCTCGCACAGCCGAGCTCCAGATGGAGCTGTTGTTCACCATCTTAGCTGTAGAGGACAGTGTCACTGGCTCTCATATGTGGGATCCGAACCGGGGCCGCTGTCATTCCAAACCAGCTCTTAACCAATGCGCCACTTGGCCGGCCCTGCATGAGTAATTTTGACAGATATTGGAAATTGTCCTCCACAGATATCATTGCATTTTTTAGCCTTGCTAGCAGAGTATGAGCGATTTCCTGTTTTCTCATGGCCTTGTCAGACTTTCTGCCAATCTGATAGGCGGCACAAGATGTATCAGTCAGGATGGGGCTAAGTTATGCTATAGGAACAAATAACTCCCCATCTCATTGGTTTAAAACAACAAAGGTTTATATCTGGCCTAAACCACATGAAGATAATAATAAACTAGGTGTAGGGTGAGTGCAGATGGAGGAGGCTGGCTCATCCTAGTCCCTTGGATACCCAGTGTCGCAGCCACCATTTGAAACATTGTCAGTTCCTCTGGAGGGTTTCAGTGGCAGCAGTTAAATGCTTGCCTTGGAATTACATGCATCATTTCTGCTCACAGCTCATTGGCCAGAGCTTGTTTCCTGGTCCCACCCACCCAGAATGTATCTAGATGGAGGAGAGAGGGGTACTTGGTAACCTGCACTATTGATTACAATACAAGCTGTCTCTGAACTTTCGTTTGGCATCCCTCTTATGACAGATTGAGCATCTTTTCATGCTGAGGGCCATTCATATTTCTCTTTGAACTGCCTGTCATGTCCTTTGCCCGTTTTTATACTGGGTTATTAATTTTTCTTATCAATTTGTAGGACTTTTTTACATATTAAGAGGTTGTTTCTGTGACATGAGCTGAAAAAAGTTTTTTTAGTTATATCATTTTCTTGATTTTCCTTATGGATTTGGCCATGCAGGAAGTTTTTATGAGATTGAATTAATGGAACTTTCCTTTTATTGCTTCTGAATTTTGAATCATAGGAAGGCCTTTCTTATACCAGTGTTATGAAGAAATTTGCTGGTGTTTTCTTAAGTTATTTTCATGGCTTCAGTTAATGTTTATATCTTTGACCCATTTCGAATTTCCACTGAAGTATACTGTGAAGTGAGTCCCACTTGATCTTTTTTCCAGATAGCTGCCTGGTTGTCTTGGAAGCCCTATATTTACTCCACTGATTTTTTTTTTTTTTAAAGATTTTATTGGGGAATCGGGGAATGGGAACAGACAAATTGCTATGCTTTTCTGTTTTTCAGTCTAGTTGTGGAGGACTTCGCTTCACTGGCCCATGTTGGTATTGTGATCATTGTGCTCTTCCCTGGTGAGGCAGATCGGTCGCCGGTCATTGAATGGCCACTCACGGCGGCTCACGGCAGCTCTTGCTGCCTGCCTGCCACTCAGGGTAATTTACTGCAGCCCACTACAGCCCCACTGCAGCCTACGCAGTCTCTGGCAACTCATGGCAGCCCAGCTCCAGGTTGAGTTGTTGTTCACCATCTTAGCTGTAGAGGGCGCAGCATCACTGGTCCTAATGTGGGATCTGAACTGGTGGCCCTGCTGCTCAGAGCTTGTGTCCCAAGCCAACTCCCAACCAATGCACCACTTGGCTGGCTGAAGAAAGGAGAAAAAAAAAATTATTTTAGATCCTTCACCCTTCAGTGGATCAGTCCTAGTTTTCTTTCTTTTTCTTTTCTTTCTTTCTTTCTTTCTTTCTTTCTTTCTTTCTTTCTTTCTTTCTTTCTTTCTTTCTTTCTTTCTTTCTTTCTTTCTTTCTTTTTAAAGATTTTATGGGGAATTGGGGAAGGGGAACAGTTTTGGGGAATTGGGGAAGGGAAACAGCCAAGTTGTCCTTCAGTCTTAGTTGTGGAGGGCAGAGCTAGGCAGCTTGTGGCCTCTTAGCTCAAGGTGCCATGTTCAATCTTAACTGCAGGAGGGGGCACAGCCACCATCCCATGCGGGAGTTGAACAGGCAAACTTGTTGTTAGGAGCACGTGCTCTTACCAGCTGAGCCATCCTGCCACCTGTTGGCCACTCAGCTTGGGCCCAGCTCACTGGCCTATGTGGGAATCGAACTGGCAACCCTGTTGCTCAGAGCTTGCACTCTTAACCAACTGAGCTACTTGGCCTGGCCCCTACTTTTATTTCTTTAGTAAGTTATTCCAGCCTGGCTTTGACCTAAACCTGACAAAACTGCCCTTAAATTGGCCAAGCTTGTTTTTCATTTTTATCTTTTTATTTTTTATTTTTTTGAGGGCAGTGTCACTGCCCCTCATATGTGGGACCCGAGCCCTGGCCACTGGCCTCCCAAGCCAGCGCTTAACCACCACGCCACTCAGCTGCCCCATCATTTTTATTTTTTAAAGCCAAGAAGACAGTACGTTTAAGTGGAACATTTAAAACAATTATTTACGTGTTTTTGGACTATGTAGCACACTCCATAGTTCTAAGTTTGAAAGGTATAAAAGGTGACGAAGCATAGAAAGGCTTTTTACTCTTAATTTTCAGCTAGCAAGTATAGAGGTGAGCATCCTTACAGATGGTTTACAGTTTATAGTATGTCCTTTTATCTAAGCAAACAGACCTATCACACCCATTTTTATTTATTTATTTATTTTTTTAAAGATTTTATTGGGGAATTGGCGGAGGGGAACAGCGTTGGGGAATCGGGGAAGGGGAACAGACAAGTTGCTGTCTTTTTGTTCTTCAGTTTAGTTGCGGAGGATGTTGCTTCACTGTTGGTATCGTCATTGCACTCTTCCCGGATGAGGCAGATCGGTCGCTGGCCTCTGGATGTCGCTCACTGCAGCCCCACACCCATTTTTAAACAGTTTTGTACCTTGCTTTTTTCAACTAATGATACTGTTACATATCTCAACATTAAAAAGTTTCTTCCCCCCTCCTTCCCCTGGCTACAGTAGTTTCTACTGTGTATTTTTATCAGTTTCCTGTTGGTGACCATTTATCATGTTTCCAGTCTTTTAACTGCTATCAGTAAAGCTTTAGTGGGTAACCTTCTGAAATATTCAGAACATTTTGACCTAATAACATCTTTTATAAAAGAAGAAAATCCAGGCTTATATGTTGCAGTCAGTTGTTGTGTCTCTTCATCTCCCACAATCTGGAATGATTACTCAGTCTTTGTTCGTATTTTGTGACATTGACATTTTTTGAAAAGTACAGGACACTTACTTTGCAGAAAGTTCCTCAGTTTGGGTTTGGCTGATGTTGCTCTTCAGGTACATGCGTGAGTTAGACCATTGCTGGCCTCCTTAACTTGGATCACTTGATTCAACTGTCAGGTTTCTCCACTCAAAGTTACTATTTTTCCTTTGGTAATTAA
Organism: Aselliscus stoliczkanus; assembly: GCA_033961575.1. Classification (NCBI taxonomy): domain Eukaryota; kingdom Metazoa; phylum Chordata; class Mammalia; order Chiroptera; family Hipposideridae; genus Aselliscus; species Aselliscus stoliczkanus. The sequence continues at coordinate 168,080,100 of CM066730.1, forward strand.
TAAACAACTTGTGCTGAGATACTTTGAGACTATGTAAACATTCTTTCATTTCTCATACCATCTGTTGATGATTCTTGCCTGATTCGTCCCTTTTTTTTTTTTTTTTGGCCGGCCCAAAAATCATAAGTGATTGTTTTTTGCTTTTTGTTTAGCTGAGCCATCCTGCCACCTGTTGGCAGCTCAGCAGCAGCTCAGCTCGGGCTGGGCATTGAACTGCTGTTGCTTAGAGCTCAACTCGCACTCTTGAGTGAGCTCTTAATGATTCTTTCCTTTTGATGGATGACAAATGGTACATTTCTAATTCTGTTTTTCCTTTTACTTTGATACTTGTTTTTATTCCGTAAGGAAGAGATTTCCCATCCATCCATCCATCCATCCATCCATCCATCCATCCATCCATCCATCCGATTGTTATTTATTTTGCTGTGCAAATTGTTCCAGATTTGGCCATTGGGAGCCCCCTTCAAGCTGTCCTTTTAACACGTCCCCATCATTCTTTGAGCACTACCTTGCTTTTGGGGCACTGTTTATCTGGTGCTTTCCCTGCCCAGCCTTGGCAACAGCCATTTCTCCAAGGAGCCTTGGGTTCTTTGGGGAATAGTATTTAGAAATCAAGACCTGGTTGCTAGGTATGCTTATGTTATTGTTTCAGGCCCTCAGCTGAAAAAAGCTGTCGTGCTTAGGCTGTGCAATTAAATTTAAATTTCAGATAGACAGCACATACTTTTTTTTTTCTTTAAAGATTTTATTGGGGAATTGGGAGAGGGGAACAGCGTTGGGGAATCGGAGAAGGGGAACAGACAAGTTGCTGTCTTTTTGTTCTTCAGTCTAATTGTGGAGGACGTTGCTTCACTGTTGCTATCATCATTGCGCTCTTCCCGGATGAGGCAGATCCGTCGCCAGACTCTGGATGGTTGCTCACCGTGGCTATTGGCTGCTTGCGCTGGCTGCCAGCCGCTCACGCTGGCTGCCGACCACTCACTGTAGACTATGGTAGCCCTCTGCAGTAGGGGCTGCAGCCTACACTGTTGCCGGGGCTCGCAGCCCAGTTCCAGGTGGAGCTGTTATTCACTATCTTAGCTGTAGAGGACGCAGTGTCTCTGGCCCTCATATGTGGGATCCGAACCAGGGCCCTGCTGCTCAGAGCTGGCATCCCAAGCCAACTCCTAACCAACGCGCCATTTGGCCAGCCCAGCACATACATTTTTAGTATAAATATGTCAGCCATTTGAAATTCAAATAACTACTGCCCTGTATTTTATATGGTAATTCTAATCTACCTATCTCTATATATTAAGGCTTTTGGGTTTAGACTTATACCTCTTATTCCTAATCAGTACTGTGGGGTTCATTTTATTGTCCTTCCCTTTCTTATTTGTAATTTTCCTCTCCAAAACTTGATTCCCTTTGTCCCCAATGTATTTACTTGTTCCTTCAGTTGTAGAACCAAAGAAAGTTGTGGAAGCTATTAGAGTTTGGCATTTGTTCTTTTGTCTCTAGCCTAGGGACACTACCAAACAAGCTGGCTAATGACTGTTCAAGTTGTCTGAGTTAGGCCCCTCCCCGCTTCTTTCAATGTGGGTATGTTACTCAATTGAAATATGTTTCTGTTTGTGTTCAATTTAGGGTACCCCCATCCTTACTGATATTGTGTGTGTGTGTGTGCGCACGTGTGTGTGTGAGAGTGATTCACATGGTCCCAGAATTTAATAGTGTATTGAACACTATATTCAGAAAAGTGTCACACACCCCTCCTTTTTTTTTTTTTTATCTTTATCCCAGTAGGTAACCAATTTCATTAGTTTCTATTTTATCCTTTTTGTGTTTCTTATTGTTCAAATGAGCAGATACATGGCTATATATTTTATTTCCCCATCTTTCTTACATACAAAAATGGCATACTGCAGATAACCCTTGCACTTTCCTTTTTTACTCACTAATATATCTGGAAATTACTCCACATCAGTTCATACAGAATTGTGTGTGTGTTTCATTTTACAACTGCATAGTACTTCATTATGGGTGCCTACCACTGTATCCCCTGTGTTTGGTCATTTGGGTTATTTCCAGTACTTTGCAATTACAAACAATGCTGTAATGAATAACTTAGTGTATTTTTGCACTGTTGGAAATATATCTTCAGGATGAATTCTTAAAAATGAAATGGCTAGCTATATATGTGTAGATTTGTTAGAGATTGCAAAATTCCTCTCCATAAGAGTCTTACCAGTTTGCATTCTGATCAGCAGTAAATGAGTTGTTTTTCCACAGCCTCACAAACTGAGTGTGGTGGTATACTTTCACCGTTTTGCTAATCTTATAGATGAGAAACAGATTTAAAATGGTGTATCATTGTAGTTTTATTTATTTTATTATTATTATTACTTTTTTTTTTTTTTTTTTGAGGGCAGTGTCACTGGCCCTCATATGTGGGACCAAACCGGGGCCGCTGGCTTCCCAAGCCAGCGCTTAACCACTGCGCCACTCGGCTGGCCCCTATTATTTTTTAATAAGTTTTTTTTTTTTAAAGATTTTATTGGGGAATTGTGTGAGGGGAACAGCGTTGGGGAGCTGGGCAAGGGGAACAGACAAGTTGCTGTCCTTTTGTTCTTCAGTCTAGTTGTGGAGGATGTTGCTTCACTGGCCCATGTTGGTATCGTGATTGAGCTCTTCCCGGATGAGGCAGATCAGTCGCCAGCCTCTGGATGGTCGCTCACGCTGGCTGCCGGCCACTCACTGTAGCCTATGGGAGCCCACTGCAGCAGGGGCTGCAGCCTACACCATCGCCGAGGCTCGCACAGCCCAGCTCCAGGTGGAGCTTTTGTTCACTATCTTAGCTGTAGAGGGCAGTGTCACTGGCCCTCATATGTGGGATCTGAACCGGGGCCGCTGGCATCCCCAAACCAGCTCTTAACCAATGCGCCACTCATGGGCCAGCCCTCATTGTAGGTTTTTTTTTGTTTTGTTTTTTTTTTTGTTTTTTTTTTTGTTTTTTGTTTGTTTTTGTTTTGTTTTTTGAGGGTAGTGTCACTGGCCCTCATATGTGGGACCCGAACCGGTGCCGCTGGCTTCCCAAACCAGCGCTTAACCACCACGTCACTCGGCCAGCCCTTATTATAGTTTTAATTTGCATGTTTCTTACCGAACTATGGTATCTTTAAAGTAAACTATATATTTTTTCCTAGACGAAACTGCAAAGGAAATCCAAATTGCTTGGTTGGGATTGGTGAGCATATTTGGTTAGGAGAAATAGATGAAAATAGTTTTCATAATATTGATGATCCCAACTGTGAAAGGAGAAAAAAGGTAAGTCATCATTTTTTGAGTTTTATATGATATTCCAATGTTTGCTTATTTATTTTTTTTTTATTTTGTGCTTATGATCAGAAACCTTTACTGATTTCGGGTAATCTACATAGTTTAAGATACGGAGTGGAACTGGAGACTCTAAACTGATTGAATTGGAACGGTTCTTAAAATGGTCCACTTTAGAATAGGTAGCTGTGTAATCCAGTAAGCTTTTAAATATTAGTTTAGTTTAAATACTGATTCTATTTTTGCTTTAATGTTACGTGTTTTATTTTGAGCTCTTTCTTTAAGTCTCTTTAAAGGAGATAGTAAATCAAGGGAACAAGCTCCCATAATGATATACTTTGCTTTCTTTGAGCTTTTGTTTTTGTATATTTATACGTATAACAGATAGTTTTACTTTTTTTTAGTACTTATTAATATTTCTTAATCATAAAGCCTGGCATTCATAAAATCATCAGCCATATAGGTATTTTCTCTATTAAAAAGAATGATTCTTTGTAAGTTCAGGATTTCTCAATCTTATCTTTGGGAAAAGTTGCAACCAACTCCCCTTGTCCGCCATCTCCTAGGACTATAGGATAAAAAGGGACTTTTCTGAAAGTTATACTTTGTCATTCTTCTGAATGTTGGCAATTCAGGAATATAGCAAATGAAAAACCTGTGTACCCGTGTTCTAAACTGATCTTTCCTTGAGCCCACTGTTCTAATTTTATTTTATTATTTATTAAGATTTTTATTGGGGAAGGGGAACAGCCAAGTTGTTGTCCTAAGTTATTGTCCTTCAATCTTAGTTGTGGAGGGTGCAGCTAGCTCAGCTCCAAGTCCAGTCGCCATCCAGCCGCCCGTCGGCAAGTTGTGGCTGCTCAGCTCAAGATGCCGTGTTCACTCTTAGTTGAGGGTGGGCATAGCCCACCATCCTCTGCAGGAGTTGAACCAGCAACCTTGTTGTTAGGAGCACATGCTCTCACCCGCTGAGCCATCCTGCCACCTGTTGGCAGCTCAGCTCAGCTCAACTCAGGCCCAGCTCACTGGCCCATGTAGGAATCGAACTGGTGACCCTGTTGCTCAGAGCTTGCACTATTTTTTTTTGTTTTTTTTTTTTGAGGGGCAGTGTCACTGGCCCTCACATGTGGGACCCGAACCGGGGCCGCTTGCTTCCCAAGCCAGCACCCAGCCACTGTGCCACTGGGCTGGCCAGAGCTCGCACTCTTAAGCCAACTGAGCCACTCGGCCGGCCCCCCAGTGTTCTAATTTTAGATGTCAGTGGCTGGAGAAGACTGGAGCTGAGCTGTGGTGCTGTCCTAAACTTCCACTCCTGTAGTCAATCCAGTGTGGCTTTCATGAAAGTGATGCCCCACCCCTGGCCAGCAGAGGCTTAAAGGTGGTTATACCATGTTGGCTGAGACATTTGAACAAAGTTTTAATCCGAAGTTATTAAAAAAATTATGCAGTTTACATTATGGAAGAAGCATTTTTTTTTTTCTTTAAAGAAAAATTGGTTTTATAATTGTAAATTTTACATTTTTGTAGAACTCATTTGTGGGCCTCACTAACCTTGGAGCTACTTGTTATGTCAACACGTTTCTTCAAGTGTGGTTTCTCAACTTGGAGCTTCGGCAGGCGCTGTACTTATGTCCAAGTACTTGCAGTGACTACCCTGCGATTGGAGATGGTATCCAAGAAGAGAAAGGTCAGTGGTGATGGTGTGGGAGGGCCCACTTCTGAGTCCAGTGCCAGCGAGATCGCTTCGGAACCAACCAAACAGAGGAAACTTACTTTCGAGTGCTCCTTCTGTGTTGAGTGCGCCTTATGTGTCCGGCATGGTGCTAGGTCCTTTACAAACATTATTAGGATTCAAAATTGTTTTCTTTTTTTTCTACATGTTTATTATTTATGCTCAAGATGGCTAATATTCATGTGAAGGAAATACATTTGATTATTCCTATGTAGTTTACAGCTACAATTTCTCTATGTAATGTGCTGTGATTATAGTCCATGAATTTCTAGTGATTGATAAAAATCAGTCAGTAAAGCAGACAAGGTTACTCTTTTGTCTAGTTTGAGAGACTTTTGTTGTTGTTGTTGTTGTTTTATTTTTTTAATTTTTTTTTGAGGGCAGTGTCACTGGCCCTCATATGTGGGACCGAACTGGGGCCGCTGGCTTCCCAAGCCAGCGCTTAACCATCGCACCACTTAGCCACCCCCCACTTTTTTTTTTAAGAGGGCCGTGTCACTGGCTCTCATATATAGGATCCGAACTGGGGCCACTGGCGTCCCAAACCAGCTCTTAACCATCGCGCCACTCGGCTGGCCCAAGAGACTTAATAAATACTTCAGTGTAACCCCAAACACTCTTTTGTCTTGATTCCTGAATAAGCTGACTTAGATGATAATCTTTCAAATTAAGATTAAACTCACTTACCTTGTGGCAGAATTCACCACTATTGTGTGACTGTTGCTCATTGCACATTTACACAGAATCAGTTTCAAACTGTTCCTACTAGAATTACTTAGTTTTTTTCATGCACAGTATATGGATTGTTATTCCTAATTGACATTAATTTGTATTTAGAGATTATTTTCTTTGAGATGGAACTTTCATGGAATGAAGCAGATTTTTCTCCTTCTCAAAGTTGGTGGGGTATAGGTGGGTGGAGGGAAGTGAGATTACACAGATTTGGGAGCTTTTGACTCCTGTTAATCCTGTGCTGTCTTTTATATGGTCTGATTTGGGCAGCGTGCTAATATCTTGGCTCAGATAGAGAAAAGATAGGATTTGAAAACCCCCATCTTCATACAGCCTTCTAGATAGTGCTGATACTTTAGAGTCTTGGGCCTTGTTAATGGGAATCTTTGCTTCAAAACACAGTGCTTAAAAATTCCTGTTTCCCGAAAACTCTATTTCTATAGTTCTGAATATTTAAATCTAGATTAATAGTGTATTAAGTATTTAAGGTAATTCTGTATGTAACAGATGAGTCATATTAAATGGATCGTTTTTTTAATTTTTAGCATTGTTTTGCTAAGGCATAAATTTACCAATGAGAAGACAGTTAAATAACAAGTGAAAACTAAATTTCTATTTCATAAAATGATGTACTGTGACCTTCTTTGGGTATTGTGGCTTTAATGTATATCTTCAAGAAGTTTTAAAAACATTTCTATGGGCCGGCTGAGTGGCGCGGTGGTTAAGTGCTGGCTTGGGAAGCCAGCGACCCCGGTTCGGGTCCCACATATGAGGGCCAGTGACACTGTCCTCAAAAAAAAAAACCTCTAAACACGTGAATTTTAATACATCACCAAAGTTCTTCACCTTGTTCTCTGATAAGAGTGTACAGTTTTGTTGTTATAATAATTTGCAGGCACAGTGCAGTGGATAGGGTTTATGTTGGAAATGATGGGACCTGAGTTCTGTTCCCAGCTCCGCTGCTCCCTTATTTTACAGATAGGAAAACCAGAAGAGTATGAGTTAAAGATCTTAAGGAGTATCTAACCTGTAAAATGAAAGAGTTGGAGTAGATACAAAATCACTTGAATAGCTTTTAACAGCCTTCAAAGCCCTTGCATCCCAGGAAGTAAGATTTTTATCTTGATTTTACAAATGAAAGATTGATTTCCTGAAAGTCCCAATTGACAGTAAAGAGATAAGCCATCCGAGTTCAATCAGGAGACAGAAACTATGCAATAATTTGAACAGAGAAAGCATAGGGAATCATTAACAGGAAATTAAGAGTAATGAGGGAATTGGTTAGTAAGAATTAAAGAGGACTTGAAAAAACACAGGAGTAGCAGACATGGAGAGCAGCCACTACCCCGTACCCCGGAGGCTGAAAGAGAACCTATCCTGCCGACGCCTGAGATCCAGGCCTTTCTGGAGAGAGCAGTGTTGGGGCTCACCAGATGGCCAAAACGGTGCCTCACGGGAGGTCTCTGCTGGAAGCTGTCTGTCTGCAGGAAGGTGCTGGGCCTCGGAACCCCTGTGAAGTCACCTGAGAGGGTGCCCAGGAGGTCATTCACAGGGTGGTCATTCTAGAGGAAGTACCCCACATTCCACTGTGAAGCTACCAGAGGAGGCGCTGAGTCGCCGCCGCTGCGGCTTGTTGGCTGCAGGAACCTGGAGTCCTGAGAAGGCCGTACCCCAGGAGCCTGGTGAGAGAAGCACCACTGAGCCCCCCAGCACCCTCTACCCCCAAGACTGAACCGCACACTAGCTGGCAAAGGAGAAACATTTGCAGGGCTCGTCTCTGTTATCACAGAGCAGGCATAGAAATCAGTAACTGGCACAGAAGATAATACTCAAGTCTTTTAGGGCCCTTGAGAGTCATGTTTCCTGTTTGCATACCTTCCCTCAACCCGGAAACTCCAGGATTTTTAACAGGGAGTCTTCATTCAAGTTTGAATCTCTATGCTTGAGTCTCCTGTCGCTTGTTCTATTTGTGGCAAGTCCACATTAATGAGATTATATTGAAGTGTTTGGCCATCTTATGCGAATGGTAACTATAGTTTTTATTATTGGAATGGATGTCTCGGCGATTTGACCCTCCAGAAGCTGTAGTCATGATAGTCATTGTCAGTGTCGTCATGTTCACATAGCCTCTTGCCTTTAGGGGATGTACCTCGACCACCATGGCTGTCTCATTACTTCCAAAAGACGCGATTACTAGTTTGTTTCTTTTAAAGTTATAAAACACTGTAGAGTTTGGATGTAAGGGTGTTTAATTATGTTCTCATGTGAAGAGGAAATACACTAAAAAAAAATAGCAGTTCTGAAAAAACCAACATGTGTTTTTGATAGATTATGAGCCTCAAACAATCTGTGAGCATCTCCAGTACTTGTTTGCCTTGTTGCAAAACAGTAATAGACGATACATTGACCCGTCGGGATTCGTTAAAGCCCTGGGCTTGGACACAGGGCAACAGCAGGTAAGAAGCTTTGCTTTTTCAAATGTAAAAAGGAACCCAGGCATTCCTTCATGTTTATAGAAGGAAATGAAGGGAAATGCTTTTTAAATTTTTCTTTCTGTTTTGAATTAGAGCATTTATTTACTGTTCAGTGTATTACACATTTTCCTTGGTCCCATTTCTGAACACTCATGTGTGGGCACAACACGGATCCAACAGAGCTCTCTAATCTGTGTTCGAAAATGCTCCGTTCAAAGTACAGATAGTTTCTGGAATACCTAATTTATTACTATTTGTATCAGACGTTGAAAAGCAAGATATGATTTTTCCTTTTGTAAACCCAAACTTGTGTTGTAGGATGCCCAAGAATTTTCAAAGCTCTTTATGTCTCTTTTGGAAGATACTTTGTCTAAACAAAAGAACCCAGATGTGCAGAATATTGTCCAGCAGCAGTTCTGTGGGGAATACGCTTATGTAACTGTGTAAGTGTGTTTCAGCTTTTTCATGATACGTTTTATTGTAAGATGGTTGCTCATATGTTACCTAATTTTCAGTTCGCTTCCAAGTTATGGCTTTAGTGGGTTATCACAGGGACCTGAAATATTTATAGCAATATGTTGCCATGGGAACATGTAAACAACGGACCTGATAATTGAGTTGAACCCATCCAGGTGTTGGGAACTGTCTGGTGGAGCTCTTGCCATGTATTTTATGGCTTTGGTGTGAGCTGAAAGAATAAGATCGGAATCAGCTAGAATACTAAGAGTAAATGTAAAATAACTCTTAATTTTCCTAAGCATAAGATACTTGGCCTCCCTAATCATTTCCTGGTTTTATTTATTTTTTAAGTATACATAGTGTAAACAATTTCTGTGAAAGAGAACTAAGGTAAAAAATGCTTCTTTCCATATTTCTAGGGTGTAATGCAATAGAATGTTATTGTTTTTTCCACTCTGATCTGAATTTTGTCACTCTGTTTTATTATAGTTGCAATCAGTGTGGCAGAGAGTCTAAACTTTTATCAAAGTTTTATGAACTGGAATTAAACATCCAAGGCCACAAACAGTTAACAGATTGTATCTCGGAATTTTTGAAGGTATTCAAATTTTGGTGTATATGTTGTTTCTGCTCATTAACAATTAAATACTATTCTATTCTGAACATGTTTTTTATTTAATGGATAAATTCATTATTTCAACCTTTTCTGCATATGAAGTGTCTGTTTATGTAATGATCTAGAAGAAACTTTATAAGTTATAAAATATTGAAGCAGGCTGCATTTTAAAATAATTTTTGCCTATTTTGAGTTATTTTATATGTAAAATTATGTATGTGTAAAAACTTACTGTGTGATTGGGGATAGGGTATTTAAGGAGATCTAAGTTCTGTTACCAGAAGGTTAATTCACTTTTTAATTTAATGAGAACTAGAATGTGTTGAATGTAAATATTTTTTTACATCAAAATGGTTGTTTTTCAACCCTGGCACTCAGTATTTCTACTTTCTGTATATTTAGATTAAATAGTGATATGGAAGTGGTTCTCTTTTGTTCTGAGTAGAAAAGCTCCTAAGAGGAAACCTTCGTTATCAAGGAGGAACAGGAACAGACACAGCATAATAGATGAGCTTATTATAAAGCTTTCTTAAAATATTTTTGTGCTTGCCCTACTCAGCTCAGCCATTCGTGTGCCTGAAGCACTCACTTACTGGATTCATTCAGCTAAGTAGTGATTGGGTGCTTCCTGTTTAGGCACTGTTTCAGCTGTTGGGGATAACCATAGCGAGCCAAACAGACAAACCAGTTTTGCCTTTAAGCAACTTACAGTGTAGCGGTGTTGGGACTAGAAAGGGACAATAAATACAAGTAAAATATATATAGTGTATCAATTATAATAAATGTTGTGGAGAAAAGTAAAGGAGGAGTGGGGGATGGAGACTGAGGTAGTGATAAGGGGGAGGTGGGTTGCAATTAGAAATGAAATGGTAGAAGGTGACAAGAGTGCCATGCAAGCATCATGGAGAAGAGTGCTGGGTTAGATGGAGTCCAGTGTGGCTGAAGTGAATAAACAAGAGAATGACGGAAATGAAGTTGTAGGGGTCACTAAGGACCATTTCAGATAGGGCCTGGTAGACCTTTGTCAGAAGCTTGACTTGGACTCTGAGTGAGATGAGATGCCATTGAGGGATGTGAGCGTAGGACTGTAACCTGTTATTTATTTATTTTTTAAAGATTTTATTGGGGAATTGGGGAAGGAGAACAGTGTTGGGGAACTGGGGAAGGGGACCTGCCAAGTTGTTGTTCTTCAGTCTTCGTTGTGGAGGGCAACAGTCACCATCTGGTTGCCAGTCGGCAGCTTGTAGCCTCCAAGCTCAAGGTGCTATGTTCAGTCTTACCTGTGGGTGGGCATAGCCCACTATTGAACAGGCAATCTTGTTGTTACACCAGCTGAGCCATCTTGTCACCTGTTGGCAGCTCTGGCGCAGCATTCACTGTCCCATGTGGGAATTGAACCGGCGGCTCAGTTGCTTAGAGCTTGTGCTCTAAGGCAACTCTTAACCAACAGAGCCACTCAGCTGGCCTGATGTAACCTGTTTTAACAGGGTAATTTTGGGCGCTATCTTTTTTTTTTTTTTTTTTTTTTAAGATTTTATTGGGGAATTGGGGGAGGGGAACAACGTTGGGGAATCCGGGAGGGGGAACAGACAAGTTGCTATCCTTTTGTTCTTCAGTCTAGTTGTGGAGAATGTTGCTTCACTGGCCCATGTTGGTATCATCATTGCTCTCTTCTTGGGTGAGGCAGATTGGTTGCTGGCCTCTGGACAGCCGCTCACAGTGGCTCTTGGCAGCTCATACCAGCTGCCAGCCTCTCACTGTAGCCTATGGCAGCCCGCTGCAGCAGGGGCTGCAGCTATGCCGTCCCAGGGACTCACAGCAGCCCAGCTCCAGGTGAAGCTGTTGTTCACCATCTTAGCTGTAGAGGGCAGTGTCACTGGCCCTCATATGTGGGATCCAAACTGGGGCCACTGGTGTCCCAAGCCAGCTCTTAACCAATGTGCCACTCGGTTGGCCCAACGTTCTAATTTTTTTAAATAAATACGTCTTATTCCTTATCAGGAAGAAAGATTAGAAGGAGACAATCGATACTTTTGTGAAAACTGTCAAAGCAAACAGAACGCAACAAGGAAAATCCGACTCCTCAGCCTGCCCTGCACTCTGAACCTGCAGCTGATGCGTTTTGTCTTTGACAGGTCAGTGTGTACAGGTGGTGGCCGATGCTCATGGTGGACTAATATCTCCAGATTTTACTATACATAAGATAATAAAATGCTTATAATTTGTTTTTGATTTTTTTTTGAACAAGAATAAATGTTTATAATTTGAAACTTTCGATTTGAAGATGAAAATTATAAATGGAGCCCGTGATCTTTTTTTTTATTTTTATTTTTTATTTGAGGGCAGTGTCACTGGCCCTCATACGTGGGACTGAACTGGGGCTGCTGGCTTCCTAAGCCAGCGCTTAACCACCATGCCACTCGGCTGGCCCTGGAGCCCGTCATCTTGAAATGCCATAATTTATCATGATTTTATCACAAAATTCTTAAGGAAGCAGCCATATAAAGCTTAGAACTAGAAAAGTAGAGAATCTTTATTTTTTTAATTCTAAAAAAGTATTTTACACTTCCCTTTTTTTTTTTTTGAGGGCAGTGTCACTGGCCTTCATATGTGGGACCCAAACTGGGGCCACTGGCATCCCAAGCCAGCTCTTAACCAATGGGCCACTCGACCAGCCCTCTAAAAAAGTATTTTAAAATGCAAAGGAAATGCAAACATTTGGGTAGAAGCTAAATTACCATGACATTTTGTATTGTGTAAGAACTAGGGTAAATTTTCTGCTCATTACAATATACCCCCCACCCCCCATCCCCACCCCCTGCACTCTCATGGGAATATATCTTTTATTTTATAATTGAAATCAGGCAGTGTTCGCATATGTGCATTTCTTGTATAAAAAGGCAGGAGCATCTGTGGTTTTCTTTTGTGATTAAATTAAAACGCCTGGAAATAAGTGTTGTGTTTGGAATTAGCACATTAAATTCATATTTTAAACCTATTATTTTTGCCCTATTCTAAGACAGTATTATATTTACTTACAATTGTGTAGGTTTTTGAGTAAGATTGCTAAATGAAATCTACCTAGCTATGACTGAGCTTATTAGACTATAACTGATAGAGCTTATCCATTGTGTTATGATTGTTTTAAATAGAAATATAATTGGCTTTCCTCTTGGCTAGGCAAACTGGACATAAGAAGAAGCTGAATACCTACATTGGCTTCTCAGAGATTTTGGACATGGAGCCTTATGTGGAACATAAAGGTAATGTATTTATCGAGCAGTGGTAATTATGATACTCAGAAACTGTAACTTGTGATCTTGTGTGCTGAATACAGAATAATACTAAATTTTATTGGCTAATCTCTGGGAACAAAGGGTTTTTATTAGTTGAGCCGAGATGTTACTTTTCCATTTTCTGATTAAGTACATAACAAAGATTAGCTGTTCATCAATATCTGCATAATTAAGGGTATAAAAAAACTAGAAAGATAATTTCATTGTTCCTGAATCCACACTTTTTATCTTAGTGTCAATACCGTATCTGTAATTCATCATAAAATTAAGTCTCCGAGCGGTCTGCATTCAGGTTTTTTTCTTTTTAATATTCTATCAAAAATATTAGGCAGCATAATTCTAATATGTATGTTGTCATTCTTCATATCCTTGGCCATTGATAAGTTCTAGGATGCTAAGAGATAGTTTCAAAAGAAATAATTTACTACTTTTTCCTTTGGGTAGTCTTTTACTTTTCCAAACAGGGCGATTCTTGTCAGAGAAAACAAACATCTTGTCCTTCATGGATGGACTGTTCGGCTTCCCTTTTAAGATTGATATTATTGCTTATGAATTTTTTTTTTTTTTGATTGGGGATTTGTGGGAGGGGAACAGACAAGTTGCTGTCTTTTTGTTCTTCAGTCTAGTTGCGGAGGACGTTGCTTCACTGGCTCATGTTGGTATCGTCATTGTGCTCTTCCCGGATGAGGCAGATCGGTTTCCGGTCTCTGGATGGTCACTCACCGCAGCTACTGGCAGCTCACTCCAGTTGCCGAACGCTCACGCTGGCTGCCAGCTACTTACTGTAGCCTATGGCAGCCCACTACATGCTGCAGCCTACACCGTCGCCGGGGCTCGCACAGCCCAGCTCCAGGTGGAGCTGTTGTTAGCTATAGAAGGCAGTGTCATTGGCCCTCATACGTGGGATCCGAACCATGGCCACTGGCGTCCCAAGCCAGCTCTTAACCAATGTGCCACTCGGCCCGCCCATGTTTTAATGTAGAAATTATGTATTAAACGCTGTCTCTTTCCATATGAGGGTTCTGGAAGCAGCTTACAATAGAAACAAGCCATAGAACAAATCCTTCAAAAGAAATGATTGGGGAGGTTGGGGAGCGCGATGCGTTAAATATTTAAGCTTTAAAAAGTATGATGCTCTTCTCAGTAGTTTAAAATTTGCACCTCCCTGGAAGCAGGAAACAGCCAGAGACTTTGGCTGCTGGACTTTGTTACTGTTAAATTTGGCTGGGCAAATAAGCTCAGCTGTATTTCATTTTATGTAGTAATTTGCTTCCTGCCTCCTTTGTTCAGATAATTGTTTGAAATTAGAGAAGTCTGATAAATTAGGGGTTTCTCAGGGGCTGGAAATTGAAGAGATGTTAAATCAGCACTTTCCCTGACTCCACTGTATGGTTTTGAATAGTTGTTATAATATTATTAGTGTTATTAAATTTATTATATATTTGTACAATTCATGCTATAAAGAGAACAAGGAAGATATTTACAAATAGACTTGATAGGTAAATACTGTAGAAATATTTTATTTTGGCATGTTGGTTTATTAAATGTAATAAACTCTTAATTTATAAATAGAGAAATAAAAATTGGCTTATTTTGGAACTGTTAGCTAGAACTGGTAATATTAATCCAGTAGTTTGTAGTTATCAGCCTGTTTTTCATAGGCTGTTGTAATGTTTGCTATACAGATGTACTACCTTATATGGGTAGAATACTAAAAAATTATCTTTTGCTGTAATTATATAGGGTTCATTCTAGATCATTTGGAAATTTCAGAAAGCATAAAGAGGAGAAATAAAAACCTCCTGTAATAACCCAGATAACCAGCATTTATATTTTCTTATATTCTTCCCCCTCTTACCCCCACACCTCAAGCCAAGCCGTTGTTCTCAGTCTAGTTGTGGAGGTTGCAGCTCACTGGCCGATGCTGGTGTTCTTTTTTTTTTTTTTTTTTAAGATTTTCTTTTTTTTTTTAAATTGGGGAATTGGGAGAGGGGAACAGCATTGGGGAACCGGGGAAGGGGAACAGACAAATTGCTCTCCTTTTGTTCTTCAGTCTAGTTGTGTAGGACATTGCTTCACTGGCCCATGTTGCTATCATTGCGCTCTTCTCAGGGTGAGGCAGATTGGTCACTGGCCTCTGGATGGCCGCTCACAGCGGCTCTTGGCAGCTCACAGCGGCTGCCAGCCACTCATGCTGGTTGCTGGCCATTCACTGTAGCCTATGGCAGCCCACTGCAGCAGGGGCTGCAGCTATGCTGTCCCGGGGACTCACAGCAGCCCAGCTCCGGATGGAGCTGTTGTTCACCATTTTGCCTGTAAGAGCAATGTCACTGGCCCTCACATGCGGGATCCAAACCGAGGCTACTGGCATCCCAAGCCAGCTCTTAACCAACGCACCACTCGGCCGGCCCCCATGTGGGTTTTCTGATCAGTTGTTTCCAGCTGAGGTAGTTGGTCGCCGACCGCTGATGGCAGCTCACAGCAGCCCAGCTTGAGGTTGGGCTGTTGTTCACATTCTTAGCTGTAGAGGGCGCAGCTTATTGGCCTATGTGGGAATCGAACCGGCAGCCCTGTTGTTCTGAGCTCTCGCTCTAACCAACTGAGCTATCCAGCTGCCCCTTATGTTCTTATTTGCGTGTGTCTGCACACACATATCCACATAAAGTTGAAAAGATATACCTAAAAGGTAATCTGTTTGTAAAAGAATTGATTAGTTTCTTTAAATAGTAAGCCTGCAGATATACCAAGATCTGTAGACTGAGGATCCTCATTCCTGAACAGTTAGCACCTGATTCTAACTCAACTCCTGCAATATTACTTAGGGATATTAATATCCTGTAGACCACTTTGAGAGTCTGGTGACTGAATAAAATTCATAGAATTTCAGAAAATACCAATTATATTTAAATATAAAGAACTGGAACTTGTTATCAAAATGTGAAGACAGATTGGTGATGTAATAATAGAAGGGCACCTTGAAGAATGGGTTCCAGTGGCCGATCAAAACTGCCATCGTTCTTAAGTTATGGAGTCTAAAATCTGGTTACCTGCAACAGCAGTAACGTGATAGGAGATTTTTTGTGGTGTCCATGGGTAATAGGATCACTGTTACTGCTAATACTGCTATGGTTTATTGTCATTAGTAATTTAGGAAATACTATTAAGAACTGTTGTAGATGAGTTAATGAGTGCATTTAATAATATTTTAAAGATATATATATTTTTTTCTTTTCTTTTTTTTTTTAAAGATTTTATTAGGGAATTGGGCGAGGGGAACAGTGTTTGGGATTTGGGGGAGGGGACCAGACAAGTTGTTGTTTTTCAGTCTTCGTTGCGGAGGGCGCCAGTTGCCATCTGGCTTCCCATCGGCAGTTCGTGGCCTCTAAGCTCAAGGCGCTGTGTTCAGTCGTAGTTGCAGGTGAGCATAGCCTCCATTCCATGCGGGAGTTGAACCAGCAGCCTTGTTGTTAAGAGCGCATACTCTGTCTTCTGAACCATCCGGGCAGCAGCTCAGCTCAAGGTTCTGAGTTCAGTCTTAGTTGTGGGTGCCCACTATTGAACAGGCAATCTTGTTGTTATACAAGCTGTGCCATCCTGCCACCTGTTGGCAGCTCAGTGACAGCTCAGCTAGGACTCAGCTTTCACTGGCTCATGTGAGAATCAAACTGGCAGATCCGTTGTGCAGAGTATTTGCTCTAAGGCAACTCTTTTTTAAGGGCAGTGTCACTGGCCCTCATATGTGGGATCAGAACCCTGGCCGCTGGCGTCCCAAGCCAGTTCTTAACCACCGCACCACTTGGCCGGTCGCTCTAAGCCAACTCTTAACCAACTGGGCCACTCAGCTGGCCAAAATATTTTTATCTTACCTAATATTTTAAATTATTTTCAGCTGGGATGGGTTAGGTAGGTTTTGGTTCAGGTGTAATCTGTATCCCCCCACTGAGCTACAGCAATGCAGGGACTTGGTCCTTTCAACCAATCCTGTGTCTTCTATTCTTAAAACAGTGGCCAGCATGTTTATTATTTGTTGAATGAGTGATTGATTGGCTCTGTCTTGTGACTCCCTGCTTGCAGCTCTTAGGAAATTATAGTGATGAAATCATCAAAGATGTATACAAAGATTTTTAATTACAAAGATAATTATTGTTTATAATGGCCCCCAAGTGCTGCCAGTTTAAATGGTCAACCATATGGGAGTGGTCCAATATATTGTGATACTTGTACATAATCATTATAAATAATTTTTAGAAGAATAGTTAACGATGTGGAAAGATGTTGATATATTTGTTAGAAAAATACTGCAGGCTACAGTATTAATAATGGTTATGTCTGTTGTGGGATTGCTAATGCATTTTTTATTTCTTTTGTAATTTTTTAATAAGATATGTAGAAGTGATCTTTCCCAACATGTATATAATTTCCTCCCTATTTCCTCGTGGCCTCTAAGTTTAAGTTTAGAATCGTTAAAAGATACTTTTTAAACTTAAAATATTTTGGTTTATCTTAAAATGTAAGTGTTCATTTCCAGATATTTTGATGTATGGATGAAGCCTTTTTTTGCATATACCACTTAAATAATACACAGGGTATGATTTGTAGGTTTTGTTTATTTAAAGTGGAATTGCAACTTAAAAAATACTATGAAGACATCTGAGTGCAGAATCGTTCTAGATTTTTTTTTTTAACACATTGTATGTGGGAAACAAGTAAACTCGTCATATAGCTTTTTATGCCCGCTTACAAAGTGTTAAGAGGGCAGTGTCACTGGCCCTCATGTGGGATCCGAATCAGGGCCGCTGGCGTCCCAAGCCAGCTCTTAACTACTGTGCCACTTCGCCTGCCCTGACGTTTTTTTTGTTGTTGTTTTTTTTAAAGATTTTATTGGGGAATTGGGGGAGGGTAACAGCGTTGGGGAATGGGGAAGGGGAACAAACAAGTTGCTGTCTCTTTTTTTTTTTCATTCTTCAGTCTAATTGTGGAGGATGTTGCTTCACTGGCCCATGTAGGTATCGTCATTGCACTCTTCCCGGATGAGGCAGATCAGTCGCCGGCCTCTGGATGGTCGCTCACTGCAGCTATTGGCAGCTCACGCTGGCTGCCAGCCGCTCACACTGCCTGCCGGCTACTCACTGTAGCCTATGGCAGCCCACTGCAACCGGGGCTACAGCCTACACCATTGCCGGGGCTCGCAGCCCAGCTCCAGGTGGAGCTGTTAGCTGTAGAGGGCAGTGCCACTGGCCCTCATGTGTGGGATCCAAACCGGGGCCACTGGCATCCCAAAATCAGCTCTTAACCAATGTGCCACTCGATGGGCCCTCGTTCTAGATTTTTAATGTTTTCTTTTTTGTCGTTTTCAATTGTCTTGCCTATACCTATTTTGAAGGCACTTTTTCTTAATGACTTACCTCCAATTTTTTCTAAAACATTTTTCGCCCGTTTCTACAGTTTTTTTCGTTTTGCACTCGTCTTATTATAGTTTGTGTCATTAATTTTTTATAAGAAGTTGGAGAATATGAATAAATGTTTTGTAAGTATATGTATGGCCCACCCAGTTTTTGCAGAAGAGCAAAGGAGGGCAGAGTAGTTTTGTAGCTCCAAATGCCCAGAATGCCGCAGCTTTCCATCTGTGTATGTTGCAGAGTTGATAACAGTGAGCTGCTTAAGACAGGTCCACTACAGTAAGATTTAATTTTTTTTTTTTTAAATCTTAGGTGACATGTTGTTTTTTTGTTTTGTTTTGTTTTTTGTTTTGTTTTGTTTTGTTTTTTTGAGGGCAGTGTCACTGGCCCTCACATGTGGGACCCGAACCGGGACCGCTGGCGTCCCAAGCCAGCGCCCAAAACCGTGCCATTCGGCCGGCCCTTAGGTGACATGTTTTGAATTCCGTCCGGTGCATAGTGTGTTCATTACAATTCAGGCTTAGGATACAAGAGGAAATATTGTTATCCAAAATTTCTTTCACCTTCTCCCTTTCCTTCTCTAGGTGGGTCCTATGTGTATGAACTCAGTGCGGTCCTCATACACAGAGGAGTGAGTGCTTATTCTGGCCACTACATTGCGCATGTGAAAGATCCACAGTCCGGTGAATGGTACAAGTTCAATGACGAAGACATAGAAAAGATGGAGGGGAAGAAATTACAACTAGGGATTGAGGAAGATCTAGGTAAAACCTTTAAGTTGTGAGTGCCCTTTTAAAATATAAATTTTTTTTTTTTACCGGAAATATTCGTGATAAGTTACTATGGCCCAAGATTGTTATGGACAATCAAGGATATTTGCATTTCTTAAATACATAAAGTCTCTGAACATCTTTTATTAATAGTGTTTGATTTTTTTTTTTTCTTTAATGTTTTTGCTCTGGGGGTAGTTTTCATTATTCATGTTTTCAGTACTGTTTGAAGGCAAAGGTTTATTTTCAATTACCAGGTTAATTGATTGGGGAGGGGAAAAGGATGGTGAGTATTAAGTTACAAATGATGAATAGTAGATTTAATATAGTAAGACTTGTAGTCCTTTCCTCTGAGTCAGGAAATTTATTTTTGAGAAATAACTGTGAGGTCAGACAATTAAGTTCACAAACTCATCCTAGAAAAAGTGCTTCATACCTCATTGCTGAATATCACTATGGTCACCTTCGAAGTCTTCACCTGGGAAGCTATGCACTTTGAAGCTCACGCTTCAAAGCAGTTTTGGAACTCTTTTCCTGGATGACCATCAGAACTGTTGTCGTATTTCCCTTGACGTCCTGAATGTCATAAAAATGTCTTCCTTTCAGTATTTCCTTTCTCTTCGGGTAAAGAAAGAAGTCATTGGGGGCCAGATCAGGTGAGTAGCGAGGGTGTTCCAATACAGTGATTTGTTTACTGGCTAAAAACTCCCTCACAGACAGTGCTGTGTGAGCTGGTGCATTGTCGTGATGCAAGAGCCATGAGTTGTTGGTGAAAAGTTCAGGTCGTCTAACTTTTTCACAAAGCCTTTTGGCACTTCCAAATAGTACACTTGATTAACTGTTTGTCCAGTTGGTACAAATGCTTAATGAATAATCCCTCTGATACCAAAAAAGGTTAGCAACATCGTTGCAACAATTGCACAGACTTAATTGTTAGACCTTCGTATAGCAAGGAAACTGCTCCAAGAACCGGGTCTGCTCCTCCCTATGAAATATCTTACCCACATCTCTGAAGTTGGAGCTGTGCCGCTCCGGGGAGGAAGCCGTTTGCTGTTTTGCAATGCTGAGATCTGCCATAAAAAGTACTTATTGAGGGCCGGTCGAGGGGAGCAGTGGTTGGGAGCTGGCTTGGGATGCCAGCGGCCCGGGTTCAGACCCCACATATGAGGGCCAGTGATACTGCCCTCAAAAAAAAAAAAAAACCAGTACTTATTGAAATAGTATCCCAGTATGGAGCTCTCATCGCCTGTTTTCTTAGGCCAAAATACCCATTTGTTTCCTAAAGTGAACAATTCTTCCAGTAGGAGTCCTCTTGGCTGAGGTTTTCATCCCTTTCTTACCATATCTGTCATTTTGGGGTGAGGTTCTGACTACAGGATCTAAATAAGAGAAAAGGAAGGGGAATAGTGTGCCTCCTGCCACTGTCAGACAGGGAGGAGCATGGCAGTTGGGGCTGGTTGTCAAGGCATATGGGTAATCTTTCTGCAGGTATCCATGTGGTGAGTATATTCTTGTGATACAATATTTTCTATTTAAAAATCACATTTAGGTGTTTATAGACATTCAGCAACCTTGCTTCCACTTCACCTAAGTAATACTCAAGTTTGTTTGTTTTTTTATTTTTTTTATTGGGGAATTGAGGGAGGGGAACAATGTTTGGGAAGTGGGGAAGGGGAACAGTGTTGGGGAATTGGGGGACGGGACCTGCCAAGTTGTTGTTCTTCAATCTTTGTTGTGGAGGGCGCCAGTCGCCATCTGGCTTCCTGTTGGCAGCTCATGGCCTCTAAGCTTAAGGTGCTGTGTTCAATCTTAGTTGCAGGTGGGCGTAGCCACCATCCCATGTGGGAATCGAGCCCAGCAGCCTTGTTAAGAGCACATGCTCTATCCATTAAGCCAAACAGGTGGCAGCTCAGCTCAAGGTGCTGAGTTCAGTCTTAGTTGTGGGTGGGCGTAGCCACCATCCTATGCGGGTGTGGAACCCAGCAGCCTTGTTGTTAAGAGTGCATGCCCTATCCACTGAGCCATCCGGGTGGCAGGTCAGCTCAAGGTGCTGAGTTCAGTCTTAGTTGCGTGTGGGCGTAGCCTACCATTGAACAGGCAATCTTGTTACACCAGCTGAGCCACTCATCGACAGCTCAGCTTGGGCACAGAGTTCAGTGGCCCATGTGGGAATCCAACCGGCTGCCCTGTTGCTCAGAGCTTGCGCTCTCAGCCAACTCTTAACCAACTGAGCCACTTGGCCAGCCCAGTACTCAAATTCTTAACATTTGCTTGTTGTGATATTCTTTGCTAGGAATGAAATTGATGTGTAGCGTTATATTGTGAATAGTTTAATTTTGGTTTTATTTGACTGTTCCTTATTGAGGTTTATTTGATCTATCTTATTTTCAGTCGAGAATTGTAAGATGAAAAGCATTGTTAAGGCTGTCCTATCTCTTCCACATATGGGTAGTCCTAAACTTTAAAAGAGTTAAAGAGACTCCACACCTATCAGGATCCCATTCCAATGTTTTTAATGCCTCTCATTGTTATATGCAACCAACATTTTAGCTTTCATTTGTTGTTTTCTTTTTATCAAAAATAGAAAATACTTGTTCATTAAAACAGTTAGTCACTCTTTACCATTAACAGTTAGTCAGACTTTTCCAAGTCTATCATGGACTTGAACGAATCATTCTGTCTTCCATCTTATACAGAGTAATGAACTTCGTAAGTCTTAATGATTTTCAGTTTTAAATGCCTGACCTTCTCATCACTGTACATGATCCTGAGATTTTTCATCCCCTGTGACAATGGTCTTCAAACTTTTTTGGTCCTGTATTCTCTATAGGAATGTGGAGCAAATTTGTATTCCTTTGCACATTTTAAAGTCCAACATTTTTTATCATGAATATAAGTAGTTCCAAAAAATGTAATTTCTGACATATAAAGAGTAAAACTGCAACCTCAGTCTTTTAAGAGTATCTATCTGAATGAAATTAAGGAACACAGAGATTTGATACCCTCATCATTTTTGTCAAAAATAAATGAACTGGTGTTTTTTTATAGCAGGACATTTTTAATGCTTTTTTCTTGTACTAGTATTTCCATTACTCTGACCCTACAGAATTTTGTTGTAATGGAATATACTAAGTTTTCTATAACTGTAAAGCTCTAAATAGTTAAAAAGTTCTTCTGGGTTGAGCTTTTTTAAAATTATAAATAATCACTACATATTTAATCAAACCAATGTAAGTAAATTTTAGAAATTAAACACAAAGAGAAGATTTACTTTAATTCATCTCTTAATGATCTGGATGATACTTTTTTTGTCATTGGGTGAGAGGTTCTTTCTTTTATAAAGTAGGCGGTAGATGGCTGAGAAAGGAAAGGTGGAAACCATTAACAAAACCTCAACTTTGAGGCAGATCAATTTTTAGAAAAGTACTTAGTAAAAAAAAAAAAAAAAAGAAAATTACTTAGTGAATTGAAGAATTGAAGATCTGGTAATTGATTCCTTCAGAATAATCCATGACCTCTACCCCTTGGAGTGGTACCCTGACACCCCATTTGAAGATCATTTCCATGTGATATACTTACCACATAGAACACTTAATGTTTCTATTTGCTAGTCAATCCATAGATATTAGTGGCTAATCTTTCTGCTCATTAGCATTTCATTCCACTTTTGGAACATGTCATTTTATTTCTTTGGGCAATTAAGTTTGGATTTATGTCTATAATTGAAGGCCAACATTACAGTAAAACTCATAGCTGGCAGCATTCCTTTTTTTTGTTGTTCCAGGTTTGTCCTCATGAGAAACACTGCTTTCTTATCCTCTTTGAAAAGGGGAATGTGGCAGGCAAAGGGGGCAGGGTAGTAAATTTGTTTATAGATTCAAACATCTGTAGAGCCTGCAAAATTTGTGTTGCCTTTTAATGTTCCAGGTCCATGTTAGAGTATCTTAAGTGTATGCGTTAGGAATTGTTTTCTGTGACACCCCCATACACAAGAATAAATGGATTAGGCATTCTAATTTAGTTATCTTTTGATTTCCCTACTTCAGCAGAACCTTCTAAGTCCCAGACACGTAAACCCAAGTGTGGCAAAGGAACTCACTGCTCTCGAAATGCGTACATGTTGGTTTATAGACTACAAACTCAAGAAAAACCCAACACAACTGTTCAAGTACCAGGTAAGCAATTTTCCAGGATTATGTAAGACAAATATTGGGTTGTCAGAAAAGTCATGACTTATTTTTCTGTGTTTTTCATTGCAAAAATGCGTCATGACATTTCTGACAACCCAATATTTTAGAATACTGTGCTCAAAGATCAATGACAAGAACACATTGTTTTCATTCATTAATATAGACTGTTTGCATGTGGTAAATATGGTGGAAGTAGATATACTTACAAATTTGCTTTAATGTAGTGAATTTTTACAATAAAGAAGCTTTTTTTTTTTTTTTTTTTTTGAGGGCAGTGTCACTGGCCCTCACATGTGGGACCCAAACCGGGGCCACTGGCTTTCCAAGCCAGTGCTTAACACTGCGCCACTCGGCTGGCCTGAGGAGCTTTTGATAGAACTGTTTCATTGACCTCCACCCCACCTCACCCTACCCCCTGGTAAAGAAAAGCAAAAGGAATTTTTTTTAAAAATCCTATACGTAGGGCCGGCCGAATGGCTCAGTTGGTTAAGAGCTCGCTCAAGAGTATGAGCTGAGCTCTGTGCAATAGCAGTTTGATGCCCAGCCTGAGCTGAGCAGCCACTGAGCTGCCAACAGGTAGCAGGATGGCTCAGCTATTTAAAAAAAAAAAAAAAATCCTATACATAATCAAGACATGTTTTTAAAGAGCAGTTTGGTTAGAATACTGCCACCTGTTGGCAGCTCAGCAGCAGCTTGGCTTGGGCCAGGAATCGAACCGGTGATCCTGTTGCTCAGAGCTCATGCTCTTGAGCAAGCTCTTAACCAACTGAGCCGCTCAGCCGGCCCCAGGCACCATCTGTTGTTTTTTTTTTTCTTTTTTAGGATTTTTATTGGGTAATTGGGGAGGGGAACAGCGTTGGGGAATAGACAAGTTGCTGTCCTTTTGTTCTTTAGTCTAGTTGTGGAGGACATTGCTTCACTGGCCCATGTTGTTATCATCATTGCGCTCTTCCCGGTGAGGCAGATTGGTCACCAGTCCCTGAACGGCCGCTCACAGCGGCTCTTGGCAGCTCACACCAGCTGCTGGCTGCTCATGCTGGCTGCCGGGCACTCACTGTAGCCTATGGCAGCCCACTGCAGCAGGGGCTGCAGGTATGCTGTCCCCGGGGACTCAAAGCATCCCAGCT
The DNA here is from genome assembly GCA_033961575.1 of Aselliscus stoliczkanus. Lineage (NCBI taxonomy): Eukaryota > Metazoa > Chordata > Mammalia > Chiroptera > Hipposideridae > Aselliscus > Aselliscus stoliczkanus. The sequence continues at coordinate 168,104,210 of CM066730.1, forward strand.
CCAGGTGGAGCTGTTGTTCACCATCTTAGCTGTAGAGGTCAGTGTCACTGGCCCTCACATGTGGGATCCGAACCGGGGCCGCTGGCGTCCCAAACCAGCTCTTAACCAACATGCTATTCGGCCGGTCCAGGCACTATCTATTTTGATGTTGCATGTCTGAGCCCATTGATGGTCCCCTTTGGCTGATGCCGTGCGGGAAGACCAGGTGGGGCGAGCTGCACTCTGATGTCCGTCTTTAGTTTTCCTTTGTCTTAGGTTGTGGGTCTCTGGCAGAAAGGGACGCCGCAGGAGGGAGCTGCCACCAGAATCTTAGCTAATACGGTTGTGTGTCTGGAAACATGATACAGTTCTTTGTCTTGCCTTTCTGTTTGGAACAGCCTTTCTTCAAGAGCTGGTTGATCGGGACAATTCCAAGTTCGAGGAGTGGTGCATTGAAATGGCCGAGATGCGTAAGCAAAGTGTGGATAAAGGCAAAGCAAAGCATGAAGAAGTTAAGGAGCTGTACCAAAGGTTACCTGCTGGAGCTGGTCTGTAAGATATTCTGGGACCGCACTGTTGCCATTGATGCCTTGTTTCTTTTACATTCACAAATGTATATGACAAGCTTTTCTCTACCCTTCCTTATAACCCGCTCGTGCCAGCTCATACACTCTAAAAGTGCTTTGTAAACCAGTAATAACTTGATGCATAGCATCAAGCATATAATGTGTAGCATAGAATTTTCATTACCATGTACTTTTCAAAATGGGAAGCTCTTAATAAATTATAAGGCTAAGGTCAGCACTCTGCATATATGACTCTTCGAGATATTTCTATTTTGTGAGAGATTACTTTGTTTTTAAAGAAAAATCTGATGGGGTTACTATGGAAGCAGCTCACCTGTTTCCTTGAATACTTGGTACCCTCACTGTATGAACAGGCATTCTTTTAATGAATGTTGTTTTTTATGATACTATTGGATTAATTTGAAATTTAATATCAAATATTATGCTAAGAGTAGGGAAGCGTTCTGCTGACCTCTGATTTCTTAAGAATTGTCCCACATAATCCAGCTCATCCCTTTACTGTATATGTTTATGCAAGTTTACCTAGTGTCTCAAAAAGGAAACCTCAACTTTTTCAGGCTGGTACGCCATTTGTAATAATATGTTGTCTTTGTCATTTCATAGACATGATCCCCCATACCCAATTCCTACTTAAAGGAGAGGCAATTTAATCCTAATTTTAGAAAATAAATACTCAAGCAGAAGCAGAATTGTACTTGTGGTTTTTGTCTTTTTGATAATCTTTATCTTAATGCTGTAACTTGAAACAAAAGATGAGTATAAATTGCTAAATCTGAAGGAATAGCTCTTAAAAGTTCCTTCTGAATGACATCTTAATTGGAGTCTGACCTTTCTTTGTAACCTGTTACTCTCACACTGTCCCAATGGTTAAGATTGTCCTAAGGAATTGGACTGACCTTAATTTTGCTGGAAATGAACATATGATTCAAAGCTCTAAATTTAGTCATAGGAATTGTAACCTAGAAATCTATTTTTTAGCTTTATTCACTATTTCCATTATTCACTGGACAAGAGAAAGGAATTTACTGGGTCTAAAGTAAAATGCTTTTTGAAATTGCTCTTTCATACAACTGCATGGTCCAAAGACACCATGTGTCAAGTTAACACATACTTGTGCTTTTCTTGGCTGTTTTCAGTCTTAAGAACTTGTGCTTTGTTTTTAGAATATAGCTCTGTTATCAGTCCTTTTACCAGTTAGGAGCTTTACAGGCTTTTCTTAAGTTTTTGCAGTAAATTTACATAGTAGAAGGTCCATGTCCCAAAATGTTGTAAAATCTCACTGCTAATGAGCATGGTTTTGTGCTGCCATTTGATGTCTTCTGTTTTGCATTTTGTAAATCTTTGTGAATATATTTAAAGAAGAGTCACTTGTCCTAAAATATAAGTCTCGCTGGGAACACGAACCGTTTTGGCCCTTTTAATTTAAATGGAAATAACTTACCTCTAAATAATCTTAACTTATTTCTAGGTAAAGTGTTTGAAATATTTTTGATGACTTAAATCTTTTTAGACTTTATATTTCCAAAAGAAAAATCCTTGTGTTCAAAATCCAGGCATTAAAAAAAAGTTATAAATAACCTTGAACCAAAAGGTGCATTTCCCTTTGGTAAATATTTTAACAGTTGCTTTCCTGATTTGTCAAATGCTGAGATTTTATACAGTTCGTTATTTCCAACTTGATCATTAGAGTGCTCATCCCCATTTGGTAATTGACTTTGGAAAGTGATGCTTAGTAGTTTCCTGAATCACAAATAATAGAGAACACCTTTGAGAACCAGCCTGGAGTCTTTTCCTCAAGCACGAAGCATCTGTACTGTAAAAACTGCCCACTAGCAGAATCTGCCTTAAGGACTGAGATTTGTGCTAGACCTTGATTCTCAGGGAAGCTCTGGGCAGAAATCAATACAGCTCTGTATAGAGAAGGAGATTGAAAATGGAAAGAAAGAAAGACCCGTGACTACAGTCACTGTTCCTTCCAGGGATCCTCCAGCACGCTAACGCTGGCGCCATAAATCGGGAAAACTGGCTGAGTCCATAAGTACGGTATCACATCAGAGTTAGAGACCCAGTGTCTGCTCTCTTCCTTCCCCGTCCTACTATAAAACCATACATGATTTTGCTAATCTTCATATCGTACATTGAATTCCTGTGAAACTACTCCAAACCAAAATAGTGAGCCTCACTTGAAATGAATTCCTCTGTGGGACTCTAGGAGGGGATTGGAAAGGGCTGTCTTGGCCTAGCCGCCTTTTGATTCTCATTGTTGTCGTGGTCACCCTGGGCTTTGAATCCAGCAGGCGCTTCCTTGGCAAAGAGGACCTTGGGCACTTTTACTTTTCCTAGATTTCTTTCCTGGTACGAGTCAGGATGCTCACGGCTTGTTTTCTCAGCTAACAATAGCTCCACCCTTCCCCAGCTGCTGGGGAAGCAAGAACACCTTGTCAATTATTCTTGAGTGTTGCTCTGTGCCACAGTCCTGCTGCCCCTCCTTTGATAGCCGTCCGATTACTAAAAATGTTCATCTGTGTGACTATATTTGGGAAAACATTACATATGCTAAGACTTTGATTTTGCTTTCTTAGAGAGGGATCATTTATTTGTCTTTGCAATCTTAAGATCAGTGAGTGTACTCTATCGCTGCTGGATTAAACTGGATAAGTGGCAAATAAAATTGAGAGGTATTTTAAATTTAACCATATCATTATATATTGTGAAATGCCACAGGCATGTTACCAATACTGAATCTTAAGGTTCTCCTCTTTTATATATTGTGTTAATGTATAATTAACTTTTCTATATCTCTTTTCTTCCAAAAAGCTCAAAAATGCTTCACATAGCTTATCTTTTACATTCAGCAACGTCCCTGTGAGGTAGGTAGAAGGCAGGTATTATTACCTTCATTTTACAGATTAAAGACCTAAAGCATAGAGTTTAAGTGACTTGCTCAAGTTCAGTGTCTTGGTGGCAGAACTTGGATTAGACCTTGGTTTCAACTTGCAGCCATGAGCTCTTCCTCCACAGCTGCATTAGAGCTAATCAGTCAGAAGGCTCTTGGTTGAGGATGCATTTACAGTTTTAGCACAACTAAGGATCCAACAATTCTGAATTTTGTTTTTGTAAACATTAAAATGTTTTATGCTAAACTTAAGATGAGAGTTTTGTAGATTTGCAACTCTCAGGGAAATACAAAATTGGTCAAAATAGGCTTTGAGTTGAATTGTCTATCCCTCAGATCTCATCAGAATATATAAATTCAACCTCTGTATGTTTTCTTCTATGTTTTATGCTGGGACTCACTGGAGATCTTTGTAAGTAATCAAAGCTGGCCCTTTATTTTTAATTTTGGCTTTTAGGGAACTCAGGGACTCTGTTTTCCCATGCTAAAACTCATGTTGAGGCGTTTGGTTTTGTCTTAATTTTTTCAACTTCAAAATTGATAATAATTCAATTCTAGTGTATTTCTTCCTGGAATTTGTTTAAAATAGCTTACTTTCTTGAAGTACAAAATGATGTAATGAATAGATCATGATATGGATTTGGGTGTGCAAATCAAATACCTTTTAATCAACATCCGTATCATCCTGAATGAAGAAAAGTTTAGTGGTGGAAATTAGCTTCTAAATGTGCGGTTATCGCTGATGAGCGCTCAGTCAGGCTTTTCCTTTTAATTTTCAGACGTGTATGACATGGATGAAAAGTGTTTATGAAAATCATTTATGGAACAAACATAGTAGGGGATGAGGTTATGTGATCTGCAAGCCAGCGTGTAGTTTGGTTTGTCGTCACCAACCCCGGTGTCCTGATCAAAGCTCTGCTGTGCTATCAAGCAAGACACTTCTCTCTGTGGATACCTCTTTTGTAGAATGTGGTTAATAATACCAGCCGATCTCATAGGGTCTCTGCAGGCTTGTCACTATTGGGCACAGCTCTTTGAACTCAGAATTGGGGTCGTTAAATGGAGCTTTGTATCGTACTCACCAGACATCTCCCCTGAACAGCGATTCTTCTGATTCTGCTAACTTTGGACAGAGTTTGCCTTGTCTTTTGAGGAAAATGAATGTGTCACTTAGTCAAAAAGCTGTAAAAATACATAGGCTCTTTCCCTTGCTTTCTCCCTCAGAACCCTATGAATTTGTCTCTCTGGAGTGGCTGCAAAAGTGGTTGGATGAATCGACACCTACCAAGCCCATTGATAATCATGCCTGCCTGTGTTCCCATGACAAGTTGCATCCCGATAAAATATCAATCATGAAGAGAATATCTGAATATGCGGCCGACATATTCTACAGTAGATATGGAGGAGGACCAAGGCTAACTGGTAATTTGAGATGTCTTTCCACTTAAAAAAACAGAGTAATGCTTTAAGTCCTCATCATATGGACTTGATGGTCATCTGACCAAGCTATGCTAAACCAAATCTTCTTTACACTTTGCAAAAAGGGTTTGCTGAATAAAGTAGAAGTTAAGCAGCATTATCCATGTTGTGTTTATAACGTTAAAAAAGAAACGTTAGAAAAGAAACGGATACTGCTCATTGAGTTTTTTTGTTGTTTCCCTCTCAAGGTAGACATCATTGGATACTTTTGATAAAATCATCTGGTAGTATTTTGTTACTTTATACACTACTCTTCAAAGTACTTGAACCCTGATCTAGTCGATTGCAAGTCTTATGCCTCCCTACTATGGTGACTTTCTAACCGTGTGAAGCCTGCAGGTTGTTACCTAGCTTATGAATGGAAGCTGCGTGATTCTACCCTGAAGTACCCATAGTCTTATTTGGTTCTGGTTGCCTCCTCATAACATTTTTCTTTTTAACAAGCAACTGGCAACATACCCCCTCCAATCTATAGACAAGTCTAATAAACGAAATTGTACAACCTCCACCAGCACCACCCTTTTCCCTACATTAAATGGTATTTTCTGATTGTGTACAACTTACTGTATAAAAACTGGCATTTAACTACATGATTCATGCCTTGTACATACTCAGAGTTTTGCTTTCTAAATTTCTGTTTTTGATTCATAATCAATAAATCGTGATGAAAAGATCTTTCAAAGAATCACATTTCATGTGATCTCTGGACTGTGTATTTTGAATTGGGCCCTGATTTTTCTTTTTCCTTTTGTGTTCTGTGCTTTGAAGTGTTCCAATAGTTAACACCCACATGAAGCTCTTAAACAATTAACAGATACTCTGACTCTCCCAGCCCCCTGAGAGCTTCAATGATTTGATTGCGGTCTTGTAAAATTTGCCTAAACCTTGTAAAATATTGTGCTTCATGGTATAGTTTTAGCATATATGTTTTTTTACTTGGGGAACAGCCATGGTCATTGGTTACACATTGCTTTCATGCTACAATGGCATAGTTGACTCTTCTAAGGAGGGCGCAGCTCACAGTGCCCCATGCGGGGATCGAACCGGCAACCTTGGTGTTAGCAGCACCACGCTCTAACCAGCTGAGCTAACTGATCTTCCCCATGACTTCTGCATTTTGCGAAGTGCCAAAAAAAGTTTTGTAACACGAAATCTGTACACAAATATACTACATTTCCTTTTCATTCTCTTTGGCCTCTAGTGAAAGCCCTGTGTAAGGAATGTGTAGTAGAACGTTGTCGTGTGTTGCGTCTGAAAAACCAACTAAATGAAGATTATAAAACTGTTAATAACCTGCTAAAAGCAACAGTAAAAGGGTATGTATGCTCTACAATATATATTGTTTATGGTAAACTAAAATAAATTGTAAGAGGCAACCATACATAGCTGATTATTTACAAATAATAGGGAGATTTTTTTTGAGAAAAGGGTGATGAAGTGGATAGCAGAGCCAGATTAAATTTTGCAGTGATTGCCACTGTAGCAAAGATAAAGAAAGCGGAGTCACACAAGCTTCGTGACTGTATTCCATCCATTAGAAAGAGAGAAACAGAGATGTGGGTCTGAGGCCTGACCAAACCAAGGCAAGGTATATAAAGACATTGTATATAGACTCGGATTCATATACCTGAGTGTCGCTGTGTACATGAAGGCACAGCTGTATGTATCTGTGAATAGCAATGAAGTGAAAGAAAGCAGCCAGTCAATTGGTGTGATTGGCATGAATGTAAATGGTAAGATTTAGGTTGGAAACAAAATATGAGATAACTTGCGATTCAATAGTGAGAAGTAAAAATAGCCAAAATGAGCAAGTGGGTTAAAGAAATTGCGTAACAACAGCAGATTTTGAGTGTTTATAATTCATTGTCGTTGTGGGCTTTATAAGCAAAGAAGGGGAGGAGGACATTAGGAAATGTTACTCTCATGGTTTCCCTTTCTGTCCTCAGCAGTGATGGGTTTTGGGTGGGAAAATCATCCTTGCGCAGCTGGCGCCAGCTAGCTCTTGAACAGCTAGATGAGCAAGATGGTGACGCAGACCAAAGCAATGGAAAAATGAACGGCAACACCTTGAATAAAGGTAACTAACGTCTAAAACCCATGTGTAGATGGTTGCGATTTATGCCACAAAATTATAAACATTCATTTTTAGTAAAATTTAATTCGCATCCATGTAATTTTAAAGACAATTTTTAATGGAAAATCCTAATGCTCTCAAGAATGTGTCACGACAAATGAAGGATTTTTCAGCCATTGATATTGAGCAAGGGTTCAGCAACTCCCATGAGCAATTCTTTATAACCTGCATGCTTGGGGCTCAGGGTCTCTGGTTAATCCTGTGCAAAGTTGATTTTAATTCTGCTCTAGACTAAAATTTTTAAGAAAGGCAAGTCTGCTGTAAATTGCATCATATATTGTAAGCTCAGTACATTTAGTAATAGATTACCTGTCACATTTATAGACTGCTTTCGTCAAGTAAAGGGCCTTATACTTCTGCGTTTTTCATCTAAGAGAGAAGGCAGTTTTTGAATAGCTTTTTGCTTATAATGTTTTCTGAGTTTCCTGAAGCTATGCTTTTAAATAGGAAATTATGATAGTATAAGTCAACTGCTAAATTTAATATTATAAGAGTATTTTTAATGAAATTCAAAGGCACTTAAGGCATAGAAACTATTTTTAGATTTAAAATGGAAACTAATGGCTTGATCAGTTTACTAATTCAGAGATATCATGATCATAAGCAATATTTCACTTGATTTTCTTATCTCCAAATATTAGTATTTACATAAATTTTAAAAATCTTTTTAATATTCTTAACCATTTTACTGAAATATTTTGGATTTTCATGTTACATCATTTAATTTTAGTTGATGTGGATCTTCTCATATTATCACTACCTTACTCTCTGAGAAAATCAAAACACCAAAGCCACTATTAGTTTTAAGTTGTGATTTTTAACATTTTTTAAATTTGAAGAGTTTAAATAAATTCTTAGAAGTTGCTGGATCTGAGAATTATACCCCTATATAATTGTCATATATTGACACATAATGGTAAATTTCCCCCAGTGAGCATGCTGATGGCTTGTTTCTGCATGCTTTTTCATATAAAGAGTACATCAGCCACATCAATTTTTATCAGTCTGATATATGAAAATGACTTAGCAGTGTCAAGGCTTACATCTTTTAAAATTATCATTGAGCCTGGCCATCGTGATACATTTGAGAAGTTACTTACTTTTATGTATGTGTGTGTGTGTGAGAGAGAGTTCTGTGGCTATGTCCTTCTTTGCCCATTTCTCTACTTGAACTTCTTAATGTTTTGTAAATATTCTTGATATATATTGTATATTAATAATATGTTGTGTATTTAACCTGGAAAACTCATGGATAAGCTAACTATTCTAATCTCCTAATACTTATGACTTCTTTTATTTGATCATGTTCCCTGTATGCACAGCCACACATTGGCAGTGATACAGTGTAGTCAATAGGAAAGGAAGATATTGGAAGAGAAATTTAACAAGAAAAGAAAAGCTCTTATTATATGTGTTTGACATTAAAGGTTAAGTCCTTATTTCAGTACCCTCTAAAGCTTTCTGTTCAGCTCCTAAAAGAGTAGGTAGGTGAGAATGACATGACATGTAGATGATTAATTTGGTTTATGACACAGTATCCTGAATACCTTGACTAGAATTAATGGAAGGATATGTAAATTATTTTTCAATTTGAAAAAAGGCACATTTTCTTACATAACGCAAATCTTTAAAAAGTAAAACTGCCATTCAGATAGTCTTCTTTCCTTTTAAGGAAAAGAAGTATAGCACTTAGCAAAACTGTGTAGGAATCACTTTTTAACTTTTCTTTGTTCAAAATTGTGCAGAGTAGCTACTCCGCTACTTTGAACTTCAAATGCAAAAGCCAGAGCAGTTTTTTATTATCTGTATTTCTTTTGATTAGACGAATCAAAGGAAGAAAGAAAAGAAGAGGAGGAGGAATTAAATTTTAATGAAGACATTCTGTGTCCACATGGTAAGCTAGAAGTGTAAATCTTGCGTTGTTAGTCAGACTTCAGCATATCGTAAATGTTTTGTTAAATGTTTTGCACTTTCTCTTAGGGATTAGGCCCTAATAGGGCAGCCATGGTGGGGTAAACTGGTTTTCTAAACTGCGCTTGTTTCTAATGTTTCTGTCCTTGTACCCTTTTTATCTGTTAGTTTCTACTGCCTGATTTCATGCCAGTGCCTGTCACACCTTCTCTCCTTGGAAAAAAAAAAATTTAATAATAACATAGGATTTTCCCATATTTAGAGAAGAAACTTTTAGTTTCTTTACACATTGAAGGGCTTTGTGAATTGAAGTGAAGAATTTCCCTTGATTGTCTTTGTCCGGTTTGAATAGTTTGAGAACAGTGTTCATATATTTATTATTAGGGTCACTTCTGGTTTGGTTTCTGAGACATTTATTGACAAGCAACTGTGTACTATGTACACTTAATAATTTCTTTATGTATTTGTTTATGTAGTTCTTATTCGGTCTTAGTGAGTGTTCACTTCTAAAAAGTCACTTTTTGCAGGGGCTTCATTATATATGAGCCATGATTTTCCATTCTGTTAGCACTGTGAAAGCCAAGCAGGTGTCTACTTCTCAGAGCCTTCTACTGTCTGTATAAGTCCCCTTGTTCCCACCCTTTGTAAAAACTCGATCCTGGGAAAAATTGGACCCAGAGAAGTTGGGATGTCTGTGGTTAGCACTATTAACCCACGTCTGTGCATTTCTTTTTTTTTTTTTTTTTTTTTTTTAGCTGAGCCATCCTGCCACCTGTTGGCAGCTCAACGGCAACTCAGCTCGGGCTGGCCTCGAACAGCTGTTGCTCAGAGCTCAGCTCGCACTCTTGAGCGAGCTCTTAACCAACTGAGCCACTCGGCCGGCCCTTGTGCATTTCTTGATGTGTGCTAATATACTGCCAATACTCAGAATTCTTGTTGATCCTAGTAAATTCTAATTCTAGCTCTTAACTCCCTTGGTTCATTATGAACCAGTACCTGATGTCTCACACTTACCCTCGTGCACACTAGCGCTTTTATATCAAGGGTCCTTCATGACTCTGGTCCTAATAATTGTCACTTAGGTGGTACTTGCATGCTGATTTTTTTGGACGCTGTCTCACTGTGCTTTAGCTTACTAGCTAAGTAGCATTCTCATTTACTGGCCACACAGCTAGGAAGTGGGGAAGAGGTCGTCCTGGGATGTGGATTTGGGATTCTGGATCCCAAGCCCATTTGTCCTTCCCATCTCATCACCTGCCTCCCGCTGTGTCCCCCTTACACTAGTAGGAGCACAAATGTGAGAGAAGTGACTTCCTGAGTGGTAGACAGATTGAATAAGTAAGTAGAGGGAGGCAAAGTGAATAGCCAAACGTAGATTAGTTTTTCTCATAATGTTTTCATATGAACTCTTTCATTTTCTCTTCACAGCATAGATGTGGACGTAGAAAAAGTGCCTCCATTTTGAGCGTTGAGGAATCTGTGGTAAAATAATCAAGTTTCATGCTTATTGCTGCCCTGCTGATTGAAACACTGCCAGAACTCATATTGTCATCTTATTCCTCAGCTCCCTGACTTGCTCTGTCTTCCCACTTCCCATCTTGTCATTTCAGTGTCACAGTTTTGATTAGAGAGCATGGCAGAGCTGACTGTGACTTCAGGACATGTGCTGAACTCCTCAGCAAAAATTTTACGCAGAGCAGTTTTTGAGATCTTTAGTTTGATATGCAGTGCAACTCGGTGGCATTTTGGTCTGTACTTTGTTACCCAGTATTTCAAAAGGATAGTTCTCAACTATTATTTTGGCGGACATCACCTGTTGGTGTGCCACGTCTGTGAGGTCAGGTTGCTCAGGTGCAGGATACCGGACTTAGAAACCCACTTCACTCGGTTTATACTGAAACTGGTTCCCGAAATGTGGTGCTGGTGATACCACAGTATTAATAGTAATAAGATGATCGTAGATATTTATTGAATGTTTACACACATCTTCATGTGCCTGGTATTTGGTGGTTGTTTTTTTTTAAAGATTTTATTGGGGAATCGGGAAAGGGGAACAGACAAGTTGCTATCCTTTTGTTCTTCAGTCTAGTTGTGGAGGACATTGCTTCACTGGCCCATGTTGGTATTATGATCATTGTGCTCTTCCCAGCTGAGGCAAATTGGTCGCCAGCCATTAGCTGGCCACTCACACTGACTGCCTGCCATTCACGGTAGCTCACGGCAGCCCACGGCAGCCCCACTGGAGCCTACGTCATCACCGGCGACTCATGCAGCCCAGCTCCAGGTCGAGCTGTTGTTCACCATCTTACTTGTAGACAGCGCAGCGTCACTGGCCCATGTGGGATCCGAACCGGTGGCCCTGCTGCTCAGAGCTCGCGCTCCCAAGCCAACTCTTTATTTATTTATTTATTTATTTTTTAAGAGCATTGTCACTGGCCCTCGTATGTGGGATCCGAACCCGGGCCCCTGGCTTCCCAAACTAGCGCTTAACCACCATGCCACTCGGCCGGTCCCCAAGCCAGCTCTTAACCACCGCACCACTTGGCTGGCCCGCCAAGCCAACTCTTAACCAATAAGTCACTTGGCTAGCCCCCTGGTAGTTTTTGTTTTGTTTTGTTTTGGTTTTGGGGTTTTTTGTTTGTTCGTTTGTTTGTTTGTTTTTTTGAGGGCAGTGTCACTGGCCTTCACATGTGGGACCGAACCGGGGCCGCTGGCCTTCCAAGCCAGCGCTTAACCACCGTGCCACTTGGCCGGCCCTTTGGTTTTTTTTTTTTAAACAAGAAGTTTATTTAAACAACAAGACGCTTGACTTGAAGGGAAAACTATCTAGGATTCATTTCTTTTAGAGTGATTTATCCCTACTTAACGACAGATTGCCCTACATGTAACAGCTGTGTACAAAGAAGTTATAAACTTGTCCTTGGTTTTACAATGATAAGTGAAAAACATTAAAATTCTCCAATCAAACAAGGTATGCAAAGATTTTTATGTTGCTCTCTTTTGTTAAACAGGGAGAGCAAAATAACTTACTGGAATATAAAGATAAGAGCTGAATGAGCATGCCACTAATGGAGAAAGGGGTATTTTCACAGAACCAGTATTTTTCCCCATCCCATCTCCATTTGATGTCAACCAAAACATACCATTGGCCATTTAATTTAAAAAAAAAAAAAGAAAAAAAAGCAAATGCTTGTGCACATACATCCGTTACTTTATGTACAATGAAGGAATGGTGAAGAGGAAAATGAAAGAATAGAGAAAACTATACTGTAGTAGTCAGGATGTGGTGGAACCAAACTGCGGTTTTCTCATGGAGACTCTTGGTCTGCAGGAACAGGGTTCTGGAGTCAAGTAGCAAGTTCCTTTAGTAGACACCTCCTGTCTGCTGCTGAAACACATCAATGGTATCTTCATCCTCCATTTCCAACTGTGCAGGTGTGTCTGTTTCATTGATTGGCTGTCTGTCAAACTGGAATCTGATCTGCCTCATTGACAAACCCTGTCGTTCACAATAGGCTTTCATTAGTTTACTAAGTGGTGTATGCCTCTTAATCTTAAACTGCACCACAGAACCATCCTGCCCCGTCACCTTCAAATTAATGTGATCGTTGTTCTCAGTCTTGACTCCTTCCTTGGGCTTTTCGTCGGCCATGGCGAGCACCGGAGTCTCCTCAGCTGCCGCTTCACCCCCCTGGTAGTTTTTTTTTTTTCTTCCTTTTTTTTTGAGGGCAGTGTCACTGGCCCTCATATGTGGGACCCGAACCGGGGCCGCTGGCTTCCCAAGCCAGCGTTTAACCACCGTGCCACTCGGCCGGCCCTCCCCCCTGGTAGTTTTTTAAGTGTGTAGATATTAACTCATTTATACAACGGCCCTGAGAGGTCAGAATTAGTGTCATAGCCAATGAACCGATAAATAAATAAACTGAGGCATACAGAGATGAGAGTCACTTACTTAAGGTCACCACATTTAATGGATAGTTTTGCCTAGGTATATAACTGTTTGAAATTATTTTTCTTAGAAAATTCGAAGGATTTGCCCTGTTTCATTGTACCATTTGTCCAAAGCCATTACTCTTAGGTAATTTTTTCCTTCCATTTCTGGCAGCTTGTGAGATCTGTGTCCCCAGCATTCAGTGACATCAGGGCCTGCCCTGCCCGGTGCAGGCCCTGTCTCTTTGATTGTGCCAGACACTGTGTGCAGGCCGTGTATTTGAGGAGGTCTGGTGACTGCGCTTTGCTGTTAGGGTGCTTGGGCCGAGCCGTTCACTGGGGAATTCCCAGTGTTGGCATATGCTCTGGGCCGCTCAGATTCCTCCATACCTTTCCCATCCTCCTGCCTGGAAAATGCAGGCATGGCTGTTGTGAGGTAGTAAAAAGAAAAGAGGGCTTGGGGTCTCTACATTCTGTGTGAAAAAGTTAATCCCCACCCCAGCTCATGAGGTCATTTCTGTGTCTCCTGGTGCAATGACCTTAGGTTTTATGTCGTCAGAGAAGCTTATGGTCTTTTTTTTGCGGGGGCGGGGGGTAAAGGGGTCAGTTATCTGTAGGATATAGAGGATGGGGACTTAAAAATGTTAACCACTTGTCAAATAGACTTTTAATCCATTCTCCTAGTTTTTAAACCCCACTGTACTTCCCAATGCCCACAATTTCTGGGTCTGTGGGGGCAGTTCTGCAGTATAGTAAATCTGGTTGCTTTTTTCTTTTCTTTTTCATTTTATAAGTGCTTTTATTTTTCATCCATTAACATTTATTTGGCACCTAGTAACTGTAAGGTGATAAATATTGGTGAACTAAAATCGACATAGTCCCTGATCTCAGGATTCTTAGTCTTGTGGAGGACAAATGTCAAGGAATTAATCACATAAAAATTACACTAAAAATTAAAATATGTGCTTTGACTGCAGTTCTCAAAAAGCACATTACAAAACAACCTAACTGCACTGGGGTTCAAGAAAGAATTGTCTCTCATCCAATCACTAGGAAAACCCACAGGTCAAAGGGTTTGATTTTAATAGTCTAGTTAAGACAGGTTAGTTAGTGTAACAATTAGGCAGTTAGAAATTTCCTGGTAGAATGAACAAAAGATAATTAATTCCTTACAACCTGAGACATCAATCACACACTAAGACAAGTGGACTTACAAGACCTCTGCCCCTTAGCCCTGACTAAATGGTCATAGCCTTAAAGATAAAATTAACCTCTGCCCTCAGGCCTGACTAGATTCTTTTTTGATTCTGTTTTTTTTTTCTTTTTTTATTAGTTTCAGGTGTACAACACAATGCAATAGTTATACTTTTTACCCCCCAAAGTGAAAAACCCCCTCCCCCAGTTCGCCACCCCACTTCCCCCGACATATCACACATATCCATCACAACTCCCCTGACTCCCCTCCACAGTATACTCCACATCCCGTGACCATCCACATATTCAGTTGCAGTTGGCATGCAATACTATACAACATCAGCTTCAGGTGTACGGTGCAGTGATCAAGCCTCTACTCCATCCATGAAGTGGTCTCCCTTACAAGACATGTGACTATCTGACATGCCACAAAATTTTTACAACATTATTATATTCCCCGAACTGTGTTTCATATCACTGTGGCAATATTGTACTTGTCTATTTATGCTGTCTAATCCCTTTGCCTTCCCCCCCATCCCCACCCCCCTCCCAACTAGCAACCCTCAGTTTTTCCTCTACATCTACGAGTCTGTTTACTTTGATCTTTCACTCAGCTCTTCAGACTCCACACACAAGTGAGATCACATGGTACCTGTCCTTTTCCGACTGACTTATTTCTCGCAACATAATAGTCTCTTCACAACAGTATCAATTACATTCCCAGAACTGCCCCCATATCCCTGCGGCAACATTGTAGTCCCACATACACTGTCCAAAACCTTCCCTCTCTCCCTCTTCCCCACTCCCTCCCAGCCAGCAACCACCAGTTTTTCCTTTATATCTGCTTGATATGACTTCAATCTTCTTAAATTGTCTCTCTGGGTTAGCTTGTTTATCCCTTTCTTTTGTTTAAAAAAGCCCTTTTAACATTTCTTGCAATGCTGGCTTGGTGGTAATGAATTCCTTAAGCTTATTCTTTTCTGAGAAGCTCTTTATTTCTCCTTCAATTTTAAGTGATAGCCGTGCTGGGTAGAGCAATCTTGGTTGTAGGCCTTTATTTTGTGTCATTTTGAATATCTCCTGCCATTCCCTTCTTGCCTGCAGAGTTTCTGTAGACAAGTCAGCTGTTAGTCTAACAGGAGTTCCTTTGTATGTAACCTGCTGTCTTTCTCTTGCAGCCTCTAGGATTCTGTCTCTGTCTTTAACCTTTGCCATTTTGACTATCTCTGGTTGCTTCTTGACTTTTGCCAAATTAGAGTTTATTTTTCATGTGTCTTATCCATCTGCTTTTAAGCTTCTAAAATTCTTGTTGCCTTGGTTTCCTCTCTTCACTTTTTATCCATCATTATGATTTTATCTTTTTTGAAAACCCTTTTACTGTGGTTTAATGGTGTTTCAAGAGGCAACTGAAAGTAAATGCAGTTTTAAAACGTTTTTTTATCTGGAGGCTTTATTTTTTTTTTAAGTTTCCTATTTTTATAACAAAATCCTCATGTATTTCTAAAGCCATGTGTATATTTAACATATCACAGGTTTTATGTGAATTAATCACCAGATTATATTCCATTAGAAGATTTACTACTACCGTAGAGTTCGACATTTATTACAGATATTACGTATGCATCAGGCTTTCTTAGCCACTTCATTTTATATCCATTTAGTGGATAACCTTTCTATAACGTTGCTTATTACACCTCATTTGCTTGGGAGGTGGGCAGTGTTTTGTTTTGTTTTGTTTTGTTTTGGAACACATCCTTCTGATGCTCTGTGGCTCAAATTATTATAGTTTGAACTAGATTTTGAAGAGGAGGGTATTTATCCAAAATCTAAGTTCATTGTTAACTAGATTTCTATTTTTACCAGAAGACTCTTTGGGGATTAGGTTATCCAATTATGTTTGGTGAATTAAATCTCTCATGACTGGTTTGCTCTCCTATTAAGAGATGTTGCTCACAGGATGGATTAAGTTGATTGGCTTTCCCTTTTTAAATTTAAGAAGCAATGTTATTTATTGCAGGATACAATTCTGATTCCTAAAAACTCATGTCTCAAGTAAAAGTTAATTGTGAGGTCATAAGCAACATTCAGACATAATTAAATTGTGGTGTTATTGAAATGATGTGAAGCTAATTTAGAAGCACGGCTAAGAAGTTAAAGTGGAGGAGCTGGTAGTTAGCACCAATTAGACTGCAGTAAAATGACTTATTAAAATACTTCTCTGGTTTTAGAAGTGAATTTGAATTGTTCTTTTTTAATCATATGAGTAATAGTCAGGCAACATGGAAGTCAGTCCATAAGGGAAAGTGCCCCCACATCGGAGCGTTGAAAATTGTGTGTCTGTCTGGTTTCATGTATTCCTTCTCCTTTTTGTAACCAGATTGGGTTACACCACTTACATAGAGAGGAAGAGTTGTTGTTTTAAGCGGGGGAGGGGGGAGGGAAACTACTTTAAAATTTTAATTGCCTTCGAGTTCTTTCTTTTTTTTTTTTTTCTTTTTTTTTTTTTTTTTTAAGATTTTATTGGGGAATTGGCAGAGGGGAACAGCGTTGGGGAATCGGGGAAGGGGAACAGACAAGTTGCTGTCTTTTTGTTCTTCAGTTTTTTAGTTGCGGAGGATGTTGCTTCACTGTTGGTATCATCATTGCGCTCTTCCCGGATGAGGCAGATCGGTCGCTGGCCTCTGGATGTCGCTCACCGTGGCTATTGGCAGCTCACGCTGGCTGCCAACCGCCCACGCTGGCTGCGGGCCACTCACTGTAGCCTATGGCAGCCCACTGCAGCAGGGGCTGCAGCCTACACCATCACCGGGGCTCGCACAGCCCAGCTCCAGGTGGAGCTGTTGTTAGCTGTAGAGGGCAGTGTCACTGGCCCTCATGTGGGATCCGAACCGGGGCCACTGGCATCCCAAAACCAGCGCTTAACCAATGCGCCACTCAGCCGGCCCTCGAGTTCTTTCTTAAAAAGAAAAAAAAAAGCAGGTCATGGAAATCGACCTTAATCCTTTTTATGGCTGCATTATATTTCACCATAAAGATGTACTATATTAGAGTTGGATAATCCAAATAATTTTTTAAAAATTCTTCTTAATTTTATCTGGGGATAGATATGTTGGAGTAAGTTTTCATAGCCTCAGAGGAAATTTAAGTTAAGAGCCTACTCAGAAAGAAGGTTAATTTTTACATTGTGACCTATTTTTTCTGGTAATAATTTCATTAAAGCAAAATAATCTTTTCTTGGGATTATTCAAAGCTCAGTAAGAGGTGAAGGGCGGAAGTTAAGAGTGGCTTAGGTCGGCCGAGTGGCTCAGTTGGTTAAGAACTCGCTCAAGAGTGTGAGTTGAGCTCTGAGCAACGGCAGTTCGATGCCCAGCCCAAGCTGAGCTGCCAACAGGTGGCAGGATGGCTCAGCTAAAATAAATAAATAAATAAAAAGAAAAAGAAATCATGGGGTTTGGATGAGACAGACCCGGGTTCATATCCCAGTTTCATTATTCACCCGCTGTGATGACTCTGGGTATATTAATTTATTGCATTCTCAGTTTATTTTAAAGCAAAGAATGATGATACTGTATTTAGAAAGCCCCTGGGCGTATTACTCTTAATAGAGGTATCGAGCCAGTAGGGAAAAGAAACAAACGTGTGGATTTGGAAACTTCCAGATGGTTTTCAGGGTAATGACCCATCTAGGTACACGAATTAATCAGTTGGGAACAGCTGAAACAATAAAAAACTAGACCCACAGATGGGGGGAGAGGTAGAGTGGGGAGAAAGAGCTTGGAAGGCAGGTGTAAGAATGTTAACAGTAAACCGAGGCACGGTTGCTGAGACCAGGTCGCGGCCATCTGGGTGTTCCCCTGACCTGAGAAGTGAGCCAGGGTGGTGGTGACTAGTAGTAAGTAGTCTCCTGTTTGGGGACCTTTCAAGATCCACCGGCATTGAGGTGGTGGCAGTAACAAAGCAATTGGTTCTTGTCTGGAGATGGTTTTCCACTTGTACAGTAGATTGCTTTGTTACTTGACTTTGAATTTGATGACTTACGAGAATGGATTGAAGAGGATTGGGCACCACCTTGACAGTACCATTTTGATTCAGGATGATTTCTGTAAAGTAGTGCAGTAAAATGGGAGAAAATAAAGTCTGCAGGAAATGGTGCCATTTGAGTGTGGCTGGAGATGAAATGCTGTTAAGTAGCCCCTGCCAAGGAGCAGAGACACCAGGATCCCTGGAGGCCCCTTTTACTGGCAGGAAGAAAGATAGGCAACGCATGACTTCAATCTCGCACATTTGTTCTTATCTCATTTTTCAACTACAGACCTAGATCAAGAACATAAAGGAATGGGTCCTTTAGAATTAGATGAAATAAAAAAAATTAAGAGATTTTTGAAACTAAGAGAGAGAATTACAACACTTTAGAAAAGAAGGAAGTCTGTACCTACCAATTTTCCTTAAGTTTAAGAAATCAGAATTAGATTTTTGGAGGCTACATATTGACTTTGTTCAGCCCTTTTGTTCAAATGTATATTTAAAAAAAATTTTTTTTAAACTCAGGGGAGTTATGCATATCTGAAAACGAAAGAAGGCTGGTTTCTAAAGAGGCTTGGAGCAAACTCCAACAGTACTTCCCAAAGGCTCCTGAGTTTCCAAGTTACAAAGAATGCTGTTCCCAGTGCAAGGTATGGAACCACCCTGTGCAGGAAACCTCAAAAATTGCGTGCCATCTCCCTGCACTGACTTCCCCGCAGAATTATAATATTGTTCTTCTGATGGGGGTGTAGGGAGAAGGCAAGCCCTATGCCGTCAGCAGGAGATGGTTGATTGCTTGATTCTCTTTCAGATTTTAGAAAGAGAAGGGGAAGAAAATGAAGCCTTACATAAGATGATTGCAAACGAACAAAAGACATCCCTCCCGAATTTGTTCCAGGACAAAAACAGACCTTGTCTCAGTAACTGGCCAGAGGTATCATGATCTCTAGCAAGGAGGAATTCATCTTACCTTTCTAAGGCTCTTGCCAAATTCCCCACACACACACACATTCCTGATGAACTGTTCCAGATCTCAGTTCCGGAGTTTCTAATTCTCACTTGTTTACTTTTATTTAAGCAGGGAAATTTACCCTAGCTTGCAATTTCTTGGTTGAGGACTATGTTTCCATTTTATTTACAAAACTTGACAAAGGAAAACCACAGTGCATGAAAAACATTTTCCCTAAAGGATTTAGGTTAAGACTGCAGTTAATTAATGATACTTTTATGTGCTTTTTCTATTTTAGGATACGGATGTCCTTTACATTGTGTCACAGTTCTTTGTAGAAGAATGGCGGAAATTTGTTAGGTAGAATCTAAAATTTTTCTATTGCCTTTTTTTTTATTTTAGTGTGTCTAAGAATTCATGGATTCTGATTGTGGTACCCTGTTAGTTACTTTTACTAGCATATAAAAAGCTTTATTTTAAGTTAAATGAATAATCCTAAGAAACATATTTCATTACTAATATCCTTTTAACTGTATCTCTAATGTTAAAATCATTATATTTAAAACCTTACTTTTGTCATGCAGCAGTCAAGTGTATTAATCCTTTTTGTCTCATTTGAGCAGGAAACCTACAAGGTGTAGTCCTGTGTCATCAGTCGGAAACAGTGCACTTCTGTGCCCCCATGGGGGACTCATGTTTACATTTGCTTCCATGACCAAAGAAGATTCTAAACTGTGAGTTTCTCTTCATGTGATTTCTCTGTTTCTAATGATTAGGAAATGTCTCATCTGATGAACAGTTATTTTAAGAACCTAGTCCTTTGCTGCATTGTGGGTTTTTTTTCTTTTTCCTTTTATATGCTGTACTACAGTGAGCACTTTTTTATTTTTTTTTTTTGAGGGCAGTGTCACTGGCCCTCATATGTGGGACCCAAACCGGGGCCGCTGGCTTCCCAAGCCAGCGCTTAACCACTGCGCCACTCGGCCGGCTCAGTGAGCACTTTTTTATAAGGAAGAAAGACCGCTTCTCCGTCAAAGGCAAGAGGCTGCCCACTGGCACTTGCTCTTTGTTTCTTCCTTCCCCTCCCTGGAGCCCTGCTTTCTCCTTCCAGCTACTGATGTCTCCAAGTGGAATTCTCTTCCAAAATCACATAATCAGCAGGGTTTTGGTTGGATTTTTTTTTTTTATTTATCTGTAGCCACCAGGCTTCATAAAATAGAGGAGGAGGAAGGCAGCATGGCACTGAACAGGTCATCTGGAATCCTAGGGCCTTAAAATTGAAATTTAGTGCCACTCAAGTGCTTCCAAAAGGGCTCGTCTATGAAATTCACTCCTGATGTTACCATTTTGTCATTGGAAATAATATTTTTTATTAGTCCAGGTGTACAAAACAACGTAATGATTAGATATTTACACCCCTCACAAAGTGATGACCCTGCCAAGCTTATTACCCCTCTGACACTGTACATATAGCTATTGTAATACCATTGACTGTATTCCCTATGCTGTGCTTTCCATCTCGGGACTATATATATGAAATAATTTTTAAATATAACTATATAAGAGAAGGTAGAATGCCTCTGACCTTGCCGGTAAACCATGAAAAGAAAATTGAAACATGTAAATAAAAATTCCTTTGGGGCCGGCCGAGTGGCGCGGTGGTTAAGCACTGGCTTGTGAAGCCAGCGGCCCCGGTTCGGTCCCACATGTGAGGGCCAGTAACACTGCCCTAAAAAAAATTAAAAAATTCCTTTGGAATGAAGCTAGAGTTGGGGAGTTTATTATTCATGTGTCAATACTTTAATATCAGTTAATATATATTTTCTTCTAAGTTCTCCCCCCACCCCCAGCTTTTTTCCCCCCTCTCTTTCTTTCTCTCTCTTTCTTTTCTTTTCTTTTCTTTTCTTTTCTTTTCTTTTCTTTTCTTTTCTTTTCTTTTCTTGCTTGCTTGCTTGCTTGCTTGCTTTCTTGCTTTCTTGCTTTCTTTCTTGCTTTTTTGCTTTTTTATTGTTTAAATGCCCAACATCCAGGAATATATCTATAATAAAACAAATAAATGTGTACTACCAATCAGTTTAAAAGTTGAACAGTTCAAATATAACTGAAGGTCCTTCAGTACTTATCCTTTCTTCCATTCTTCCTTCCTCTCTCAATAATCACTGTCCTGAATTTGAGGGTTATCAGTTTCGAAGTGTTTCTGTAAAAAAACAAAAAGAAACACACACATACACATAGTAATATTTTGTTTTTGTTTTTGTTTTTGAGGGCAGTGTCACTGGCCTTCATATGTGGGACCTGAACCGGGGCTGCTGGCTTCCCAAGCCAGTGCTTACCACTGCACCACTCGGCCGGCCCACATAGTAATATTTTGCATATTAAATTTTCTTGGTTTTGGTATAAATGACATACTATAAATATCCTTCTGCAACTAACTTCTTTTTCTCGGTGTAGGTTTTTGAGCTTTAACCACGTTGATTCATGTCACTGCAGTCCATTTATTGGGTCGTTGGGAAAGTCATGATGTATTTTCCTATGTTTTTCAATGCAGAAATGCGTCATGACTTTCCCGACTACCCAATAGTTTTACTGTTATAGCATTCTTATGTATGAAAAATACCACTGGTCCTTGTTGACGATGATGTGTTTTCCCCTCTAATTCCTTTGTATTAAATATTGGTTTTGATGATTTGGGGTTAGGGGACTGATGGATTATGTTAGGTCTTGTCATTTCCATGTGTCTTAAGGCGTGTTGTGTTTTTTTGCACAGTATAGCTCTCATATGGCCCAGTGAGTGGCAAATGATACAAAAGCTCTTTGTTGTGGATCATGTCATTAAAATCATAAGAACTGAAGTGGAAGGCGGAAATCCTTCAGAAGCACAGTATATTTCTGAGCCTAGTAAGTTTTCATACAGTGCTTGGTTTGTGTAGTAAAATGTTGACATTTTAAGGGGGACGGGAAAAAGTAGGTCAGTATGGTATTCTCTACTTAATGATCATGTGACAGTCCAAACTAATACTCCCCAAGTGGAAACTATCGTAACATCATGTCATTTGTTGATTTGTTGGTGGTGAATGGGTTCTCTTATTTGCATATAACAGAATACCAGAATTCACAGACAACATGAGGAATAGTTTAATGAATACTCACTGGTAACTTTGATACATGTCTTTAGATCTTTGGTTCTTTGGCAGTAATTTCTCAGCCACTTCCGTTTCTCTTTCTTTTAGAACTCTGTCCAGAATGCCGGGAGGGCTTATTGTGTCAACAGCAGAGGGACCTGCGTGAATACACTCAAGCCACCATCTACGTCCATAAAGTTGTGGATAATAAAAAGGTACCTGCCTCTGTTGTGGCCATGGCGAGGAGTGATGAGGCTTTTTTTTAATTTTGACTTGCTGTTGGATTTTCATTGAGGACTGCCAAGGATCACATTTTTGTTTCCTTGGCACTATTTGGCATAAGAATTAAAATTAGACAAGAATTGAAAATGAATAGTTATGTGATTGTATGTATGTGGATTTAGTCAGTTACTAATTTGATACACAAATACTTATTGACTGTCACCTGTGTGTCAGGAATGGCTTTGCTGCTGGGGATATAGTGGTGAAGAGGACAGACCAGGTACCGGCCCCCAAGAATATTTGTGCCGAGTGAGGTAGATCCAGGATAAACCCATAAATTCATGCACCCAGAATCCATAAATTAATTTGACTCCACAGAGGGAAGACGAACTTGAGCAGGGTAATGTGAGAGATAGAGGTGGCGATGACAGCTGGTTAGACAGGAAAGGCGACTTGGAAGAGGGATGGTTTTAGCTGAGCATTAACTAGCAGGGATCCAGCCTGGGAAGAGAATTCCAAGCAAAGGGAAGAAGGGCCAAAGGGATAAGCCTCATGTGCTCAAATCATAGAGTGAAAATCATTGTATCTAGAGCAGCCCTGTCCAATTGAACTTTCTGCAGTGATAGAAATGTTCTGTATCTACGCTGTACACTACGGCACCACTAGACACACGTGACTGTGGAGCACTTTTGTGATTAGGGTAGCTGAGGGACTGCACTTTTAATCCATTTAAATTTAAACAGCCACATGTGGCCACTGAATCCCATAGTGAACAGCACTGGTCTAGAGTGAAGTTTCTTCCAAGGAAGGATAGTGATAGGATGAGGGGCCAAATTCTATCAGATTTTACACATCATAATCAAGGATTGAGATTTTATTCTAAGTTTAGATAAAAGCCAATGGAGAGTTTGAAGCAAGGTCACGGTGTGATCTGATGGATGCTTTGTAAAGGTCACCCTGGCCATTGTGTTCGGGATTGGTGAGGACATAATGGGAAAAAGGAAGGCCAGTTTAGAGCCTCTTCACTGATCAACAGGGGAGGTGAAGTAGACAGATTTGGCTGTATTTTCGGAGCAGGGGCATTAAAACTTGCTATGGACTAGTTTTGGAGCATTTTTATTATTATTTTATTATTAGAGATGTCTCTTACATATATCCTGATCCAGAGCTCTGAACACCTCATTAATTTGATTCCAGGGTTTTTGGAATTCAAGACAAAATAAAATACATTTTATTTGATAGTTACCAAACACGTTGTTATAGAAGGGCAACTTACAAATTAGGCTCTAAAGGTCTAGGGTTTTGCTTTACAAATTGAACTAAATCTTCACTTCCTAATGAGAAAATAAAGCTCACGAGCATAGATGTCTCAATTTTCCCCCTTGAAATGTCCTTAAATCCTTCGTACATCTTGCTACCTAGTATAAAATAGTCTCTAATTTAGCTAGAGTTTTATTATTTGAGCTTAATAACAGTATTTAATAGGACAAAAGACCGCTTCATTTTCATCCTTCATCTTCTCAGTCTTAGGGAGTATTGTGACTCCTGCTGTCTGAACAGCTTGAGAACTTGAAAAGGTCTGACAATCAGGATACCAGGGAAGACATAGACCATCTTTGAACTTCTGCAAAATAACCCCATTGTAAAAGCCCGATAATAACCGTTCTGTAGAGATGGCTTACATTTATGGTGAACACCTTAAATATAAGAATAAATCATCAGAGAGAAGCGCACATGTTAAAAGAGCACAGAAGGCAGAGAGCCCCTGAGTCTGTTTCCCTCCCACCATTGATAAGGTGGCCACTCAAATCCCCCACACCCTCGAAATATTGTCTTTCTCGGGTCTGACCTGCCGCTCTCTGTTCTGGCGCATTCAGGTGATGAAGGATTCTGCTCCCGAGCTGAATGTGAGTAGTTCCGAAACAGAGGAGGATAAGGAAGAAGCTAAACCAGATGGAGAAAAAGATCCAGATTTTAATCAAGTACGTGTTGAAGCCGCTTTTCGTTGTCCTATCTCCCGCTGTGCAGCCTGGCCGCGACTCTTCTCTGAACCCCATGTGGGATGTTGGTTCTCTGCTCCCTTCCTCGTTTTCCCTCTTTCCTGAGTTCTGGTCGCACGCAATAGCTGTCCTGATTTCTCATGAAAAGCCATGGACTACATTATTCCAGAATTAATATGCTTCTTGCTATTAAATAGCAAGAAAGGCTAAATTTTAACTGGAAAAGAAGACTAAAACAAGACCGCATCTTCGTTTGTTGTGTAATCTTGAAATCTTTAAGTATGAAAAATTATTTAACTCCTATTCCCTCATTATAAAAAAAATCAACCATAGCATTTTTTTTGGTTTTTTGGTGTTTTTTTTTTTTGAGGACAGTGTCACTGGCCCTCATATGTGGGACCCGAACCGGGGCCGCCAGCATCCCAAGCCAGCGTTTAACCACCGCGCCACTCGGCTGGTCCAAACCAACTATAGCTTTTAATAAGTTTATAGGTGAGGTTTTGGATCTCTAATGAACGTGTTAGTCAGATGCCCAGATCAGCATTAGTCTTTCATGTTTCATTGTGCTGGACTTGCAATTCTATTAAAATTGCCTATTTTCTCTGTATTCTGTTATGGTTTTCTCTCCCCCACCCCCAGTTTGGTTGCTTGATTGTATTCTGCATGTTTATAGTGATATAGGAAAAAATTGTCTTAAGAACCAGGAAAGGGCCGGCCGAGTGGCGCAGTGGTTAAGCGCTGGCTTGGGAAGCCGGCGGCCCCGGTTCGATCCCACATGTGAGGGCCAGTGACACTGCCCTCAAAAAAAAAAAAAAAAAAAAAAAAAAGGAAAAAAAAAAAAAAAAAGAACCAGGAAATAATGTGGAATATATTTGGATGATGTATGATGTAGATAAGTGTAAGCTTCTCAAAAACTCAGGCGACTGTATTCCAGGGTATTCTATGGAATACCTAAATTCATGGAATTTCTACTCTAACTAGAGTTTTTACAGAGAAGACATTTCTTTCTTTACTGTAAAATATAGTATGCCCAAGTTATGGTTAGCGTTCTCCCTGAAGAAATTAAAGTGTTACAGCGACTGTCTGCTCTGTCTATTAGAGAGCAGGGGGTATCTGGGCTTGTTGGCCTGTCTGTACACACTGATACCGTTACTTCCTTTTCCACATTGATTAAGCAAGTCTGAAAAGCCCTCTTGACTTGAATCTTGGTCTCCCTGAGGTAAATGTCACTTGTAGTTTTCCATCTGGCATAGAGTTCTGTCAGCATTTGTTTTCCATGGCTTGTCGGATCTCATTAAATATTAACTTGAAAACACCTATGAAAGAACAAAATCGTGCACCTTTGTGCAGCACCCTGCTGATGGCGATCAGCCAGTCTTGTTAAAGTTGTCTGACCAATTTTCATTTTGGTCGGTCAGCATTGGGGGGTTCCCTTGGCTTCAGTGCCAATCAAATCTATACGTTGTATAGGAATGCAGGCTTCCAGGTTTGGTTTTCTTTTTGTTTCTTTTTTCCTGGAGGGTAGTGTCACTGGCCCTCATATGTGGGACCCGAACGGGGGCCGCTGGCATCCCAAGCCAGCTCTTAACCACTGCACCACTCGGCCAGCCCAGGCTTCCAGTTTTGAGGGGTGTTTTCCTATAATAAATAATGCTCTGATTAAAATCTATGTACATGTATCCTTTCTGTTTCTTGGGATTATTTTTGAAATTACCGAATCAAATAATATGTCTCTTGATAGGAGTTTGCAAACTTCTCTTTCTGCCTTCTAACCTGTTTGTTGTCAATTTTTTCGTGCCCTGTCTCCTCATACAATCTATCTTCCAAGTCACAGATCTAAAAGCTAGTCTGTTTGCTTTTTTAGTTAAGATATTAAAAGTTTGTGTGTGTGTGTGTGTGTGTGTGAGAGAGAGAGAGAGAGAGAGAGAGAGAGAGAGAGAGAGAGAAAGAGGAGAGAGATCCTGATTTAGGACTTCATTCATTTTCATTTGCTGAACTGGTGGTACCATACTGTTTTAATTATTATCTCTTGGGAGTATGGTTTAACAATCAGTTGGAAATCTCATCTTTTCAATTTTTAATCACCTGTTGTCACCAACTCATTTTCTATTCTATTGGTAAACATAAATTAGTTTGTAAAGCTTGACATGTATATCAGAGAGATTATTCATTATGAATTTGTACCAACTGGACAAACAGTTAACCAAGTTTATATTTAGAAGCGCTGAAAAGGCTGCGTGAAAAGTTCGACGACCTGAACTTTTCGCCAACATTCATGTCTCTCACATCACTACATGCACCAGCTCACACGGCGCTGTCTGTGAGGGAGTTTTTAGCCAGTAAACAAATCACTGTATTGGAACACAATACAGTGTTCCTCCCTACTCGCCTGATCTGGCTCCCAGTGACTACTTTCTTTACCTGAAGATAAAGGAAATATTGAAAGGAAGACATTTTGATGACATTCAGGACATCAAGGGTAATACAACGACAGCTCTGATAGCCATTCCAGAAAAAGAGTTCCAAAATTGCTTTGAAGGGTGGACTGGGCACTGGTGTCAGGGCATAGCTTCCCAAGGGGTGTGCTTCGAAGGTGACCGTAGTGAGACTCAGCCATGAGGTGTGTGGCACTTCGTGTAGGATGGGTTTGCGAACTTCATTGTCAGACCTCGTATTATTGTCCTTAGTTTCTGTTATTTCAAGCTTGCTTTTCAGCTAAGAGGTAATTAGAAAAGTCTTTATATTTTCAAGTGACTTAGATTTTTGGGAAGCTAACGTTTTGACTATGTAGCTGTATTCATTATGGTCATAACCACAGCAATTTTTTAAAAGTACATGTTGAATTATTCTCCTCAGTTGTGGATGACAACAGATTTCACATTTACAAACATGATAGAGAATGTTGGGTAACATTGCTTTTTATGCTGTAATTACTTTCTATACTTTATAATTTTCTTCTGTCTTCTCCTTGTTTGGATGTTGTAATACTCTAGAATGTTTTAAATAGTTCTTGGTCCACAAAAGCATCTCAAGTGTAACCTTCCTACTTTAGAAAACAGTAGAGTCCCAGAATGTCAGCTTACTCAGACCTTTTCTTTGTAATTAAGTTGACCCTTGAACAATGCTGGTATGTTAGGGGCTCTGAACCCCTTCCCCCACCAATACATACATACACCGTACACCTGAAAATCCATGTATAACTTTTGACTCCCCCAAAACTTTACTAACAGCCTGCTGTTGACCGGAAGCCTTACCAATAACATAAACAGTCAATTAACACATTTTTTATGTAATACGTATTATATATTGTATTCTTAACACTAAAGTAAGGTCAAGAAAATGAAATGTTATTAAGAAAATCATCAGGAGGAGAAAATACATTTACTATACTTATTGGGGGGGAAAAAATCAATGTTTAACTGGACCCACACAGTTCAAGCCCATGTTATTCAAGAGTCAACTGTACTTTATAATGTGTCAATACATAGATAGACAGCCCCTATAATTGCTGCTTTAAATCCCTGTAATTGAAAATGATGCATTTCTACTCGTCCGTAATGGAGATGAACAAATCCCCTTTCCTCTTTTCTCTAAGCTAGATCAACCCACTTCCTTTGACTTTGACCTTCTCCACCATTTGAGTTAATAATGCACCAGTATTAGATATCACTTAGGTAATTGAAAGCTTTCTAAAACCAGTGAGCTGGTTTTTGTCAGATAAGTTGGATTTAAATTGTATGGGTTTGGTTTTTTTTTTTTGAAACAATAATTCTGGGAAAAGCTTTTAAACCCATTTAAAAACTGAGTCATTAAAAATATATGTTGCTTAATGCTCAGAGCTTTGTTATTTGGTTGTGTTTTATATTTCTAAGGTAACATTTTATGTTGTCAATAGATATTTTTCCTCATATTCCTAATTGTGGAATATAGGTCCAGTTTTGCCTTTTCTTTCAGCAGTGGAGGTCGAGAAAAATGTTTCATCAGCTTTGATTTTTCTTTTTTTAACCTTTTTATCCTCCCATGTTCTTACCACTTTTCCTTATCACTGTTAGAATCATCTATGTATCTTCAGACTCAGTGTTAGGATTGAACCTAGCCTTGCGCAGTGCCTAGCCAGGATGTCGCCCGAAGCAAATGCTCTTCTGTGTTTGTGACCTGATCCTCTTCTGCTTCGTAAATCTCTGAAGCTCCAGTAATGAATATGTAACATCTGTGTCCACAATGACCCTAAACCACTCGGCTTAAGCACAGCTGACATTCAGTGACAACTCTGGAAACCAGAGCCAGGGCCTTGCAGTTACTTCGTTCAGACTGAATTCAACCAGGGAAAAGGAGTCTTTTAAAAATACCCTGTTTCTTTCATTGCCTGGCCCAATGAGCAGAAGCATCTTGATTCTTTGTGAACCTCCTGATGAGGCAGGCATTCAGGGAAGTAAGACATTTGGTTCTTATCTATTATTTTTTTCCTAAGACTAGTATAATGTGTATTGTGTACCTATGTGTATGAGGTATGATCATAAAATATGGTGAATGTTTTTTTTAAAAAATATTACTGTGAAAGACACATTGCTATTAATCCCCCTCAAAATATTCCCCCTTACTTTGACCACAATTATCCCATCGTTCTTAGCACTTTCTGAAGCATTCCTGGAAGTCCTCTTTCGTGGGTGTCTTTAGTTGTACTATCATGGCTGCCTCGATGTCCTGAATTGATTCAAAACTTTTACCTTTCATGTCACTTTGACTTTGGGGAAGAGCCAGAAGTTGCATGCTGCCAGATCCGGTTAATAAGGGAGATGAGGACACGTCCCATAATATTTTTATTTGACAAATTGTCAGGAGCCAGAATTTGCATGGTGCCAGGTCCAGTGAATAAGGTGGATGAGGACATACCATAATATTTTTATTTGACAGAAATTGCTGTACCAGAAACGATGTGTGACATGGATCCTTTCTGTTGTAATCACAAAATACAGTGAATGCTGCTGCCGAGTGCAACCCAATGGAAAGGCAGGGATCTTCAATACAGGAAGCGGCTTGTTGATCCTTAGTAACAGTGTGTGACAAATTTCAACTTGTTCGGTGCTGTCAGTTGGGTGTGAGCTACGGTTGAGAGATGGTGTGTTTTAAAGTGTGTGCGGTAGGTAAATCATCCTCCATCATGACAACACTTCGCGTCACACATTGCTTCTGGTATGGCAATTTCTGTCAAATAAAAACATTACGGTGTGTCCTCATGCATTTTATTCACCAGATCTGGCACTGTGTGACTTCTGGCCAAAATAATTCAGTGCAACTGAAGACACTCATGAAAGAGGACTTCAGAAAGTGGCAAGAACAATGGGATGTGTGTTTGATGCGAGGGGGAGTATTTTGAGGGGAATTAATGGCAATTTGTCTTTTACTGTAATATTTTTTATTTAAATATTCACTGTATTTTTCAATCACACCTTGTATGCCTCTACTTTCTTGCTAAACTGTCTTTGAGAAATTCATGTTCAGCATGACATTGTACCTCTAAATCTTAAACCAGCATATAAGTAAAGACAGTGTCCTGTTACCCATACTCAAGTTTCTGCAGCCATCCCAAATATAGCTTAAATAGTTTTTCCCCCTCAAACCAGCATACAATCAGGGTATGCATTGTTCTGTATCATTTTCAACTGTCAACCGTCTAGAACAGTTACCCTACCTACTTACCCACCCACCCACTTTTTTTTCCTTTCTTTGACATTAACTAGAGACCAGTCTGATTTCTTGTAGATTGTCTCACATTCTGGGTTTGCCTGAATTTCTTCTTATGTTACTGATTTTAATTTCTCCATTCCCCACATTTTTTTAAATTGAAAGTTGGGTCTAAATGTTTGATTAGATTCAGGTTTACCAGTTTTTGCAGGAATATGTCATAGGCAAAGTTGCAAATATTGTGATCATGTTGAGTCACAGTGTTTCGTCCTGTTTTTAGATAAACTAAGTTTGATGTGTTGATCAAGGCATGTCTTTCATTTTAAAGTTCTCAGCAGTTTATACTTAACTTTCATGTCATTCTCAAAGAGAAGAAAATGTTTACTACAAACAAATTCAGATTATGAATTAAATTTAGTCGTCTTTAAAAGTTTTTCAGTGTACCACATGTGTGTTGTTCTGATTTAAGGTCAGACTTATTATTTTGCTTTTAAATGTCCTTTTTATAATCATTTTTTTTCTTTAATCCTGGAGCTTCCATGTAGTGAGAGGTATATCTCATTTACTCTTTTTTTTTTCAATTTTATATGAGCCTGCTACAAACCTGATGAGTTTCTACTCATTTTTGACATTAAATTTCAAATGGTTAAGGGATAAATAAATAGACTGCTTTTGCTTTCCTGGTGAACTTTATCAGCATGGGTCACCTTGGATAATTTCAGTGATTTTCTTTGTTTTGGATCTTTATTATAGAGTAACGGAGGAACAAAGAGGCAAAAGATATCCCATCAAAATTATATTGCTTATCAAAAGCAAGTTATTCGGCGAAGTATGCGACATAGAAAAGTTCGTGGTGAGAAAGCACTTCTTGTTTCTGCCAATCAAACATTAAAAGAATTGAAAATTCAGGTGAGGACAACATAACATTTGTTTAAATGTGCTGTGACCTTGGAGACCTTCATGAATTGCCACTTTCCATCTATGTTTATATATGTTACTGGTTTTTTTTCCCCTTCAGTGATGACCTCCATCTCCTTACAATATTAAGCCATTGAAAGAGGCTTTGTTGATTTCAGAATAATGCCTGCAGGGCCCCCAAATTAAAACAACTCTTTCTTTGAAAAGACTTAAAGTTTTCAGAATAGCCAAGAATCTTTCTATGAACATGAAAGTGTTTTTTGGATTCCGTTGAGCAAGTCCTGAATAGCTTTCCCCTGAGAAACGTTGAGGGTCAATTTTTTTAACACGTCAGCGTTGTCCCAGGATAATTGTTCTCTCGCTTCCTTGTGCTGTATGTTTTTCTTTGACCACTTACTAGGCATTTGAGCCGATTACCAGGATCTTCTGTGAAATTTAAGGGGAGATAAAAGGCAGCTACTTAATTATTTATTCACTTGTATGAATCAGAAATTCTTTTTATCACAATATTTTTGGTACCAGCTAAGCCTGTTTGCTAGAATTTTAAAGTGACCTTCATCTCTTTTTATAGAGAGGGATTTTTCCAAATTTTTTTTGAAGGTCCATTTTGGATCATTCTCCCTCCATCCTCCAAAAAGCATGCATTGCATTGTAAATCAATTCAATGAACGCATGTAGGCATTGTGAAAATGTTTTGTGAGAGTGTTGTTTCTGGATAACAGTACCGAAGGACTGTGAATGAGCATGCCAATGGTATAGCTCAAAACCCAGGCAGAGGGCTGATAAATTCAAGATGTCCATGAAAAAAGCCTGGCCCCTAATCTGTTTCAGTCACTGATATATATCCAAAAAGTTGACCAAATTTCCCTCATTGCTACTTTCATGTGGCATAGTAAACTGGTTACGCATTTTTTCTTGTTGCTGATATTTATCATTGTAATTGAGGCAAAAGTACAGGCTTCCTTGAGGGCGTCGTGTGTTCCAGATTGTCCTGAGAACAGTATTTCCCTCAGTTGAACCCAGGGCTCTGAAAATAAACGTGTTGGCATAATATCTTTTCCTCTGTTATTGTACCTTTTACATCTGAGAAAGCTTGTTTTTGTCACCAGCTTTGTGCCTGTCAGTGGTAAACCTCGAACATTGAAAGCCTTTAAATTACAAAAAGAGCCCCTGTGGATAAAGGCATTTGAAAAGCCTGTACTGCTTTTATTATGGACTATCACATTTGAAGAATAAATCAAAAAAGTCAGCAGAAATAACCTCTATCTGGGAGCATATTACCTGCACAAATGAGTTGTTGGAAGGCAGCAGCTGTTACATGAAAGCCCCCAAATGTGCTCTTCTCTGATGGTTCCTTTGCAGTATTCTTCCTCTCATCTCCCACCTCTACTTCAAGGATGCTGCGATCCAAACAGTCAAAAAAAAAAAAAGGGCAATGAAATGTAATTGCCCCTCACTGCTCAGTGGTGGTAGCTTTGAAACCTTCAGCTACATGTGACCCTTTTGCCCAGCAGCCTGGGCAGTGTTGGCGTTTGTGGTGGGCACACGTGGAATCCTCAGTTATTGGTGGTGGGTGATTTTTTTAAAAAGCATGTAGTGTGTGTATGTTTGATGGAGCCTTTCCTCTAGGGAATATGACAATCCCAAGTTACTCGGATGACAGCTTTGTGAAACTGTCAGTGTTTGATTCTGGGACATACCCACTTACAGTTGCCTACAACTCGAAGAAACTTGATTTGCCTAATAATTCATCTACCTATGATGCCATAAAGGAAATGATATACAGTGTGTTCATCTCCTTTCTCAGAGGATGTTCAGTGTTTAGTTGTATTATTTCATTTTCCCATAGATAGGTTTTGATGGGTGATGTTGCCTGCCTTAGAAAGGAGGACATTTTGGCACAGAGGTTCGATGGCTGGCAGCTAAAGCCATTGCTCCTGTATTTCCTTATTTCAGACACTCCCCGCCCCCCGCCAGACACACACATGCAGCATGGAGCCGCTCACCTTTAGAATTAGGGGGTTTCATTGTTCCTGTTCTGCTCCATAGGTCAAGAATGCTGTACCATTTGTTAAACAGACCTATATGATGTTAATTATACTGAAGCATTCTCCTAGCACTTCATGGTTTATGAACTATTGTAGCAAAGGCCTCCATGCCTTTGATGGGCCCGTTCCCTCATCCTGCAGTATTTCCTCCTCACTAGTAAACGCCTGCTCACTCTTAATAGCACCTCACCTACAAAACCTGTCTTGGCCTCCAGTTGTCGAGCTGACTATTCCCTCCTCTGTGCTGCCCCTACGTCCTGCCGCCGTCTTCACACTGCTCTGCGTTCACTCCTGTGAACCCCGCCCGGATGGGATCAGTCACTTTTATATTTCTTGCACCTAGCAGAGCATTTGACACATGGTAGCTTCTTAATGGATGTTTCCTTAGTTGAATGAATGTGAACGTCCTTGTCTGTGTGCTCAAAGTAAAGTATGAGCATCAGCCCCGCACTGGGGGTCCTTGTGTGTAGAAGTATTTGCTACTTTGTCTCATCTCACGAGATGGTGCAGAGACCATTAGCGTTCAGGGGTGTGAACAAGCATTCCTACAGTCAAGCAGCTATACTATTGCCTACAATAAGTCGGTATCAGACGCCTCTCCTTTACCTGCTTTTTTCTTCACCAGGTCCCATTGACGAACCTGGGGCTGAACCTGGGGCTGGCTGCCTCTGCCTGGGGCCTGCGTACAGGGCTGGCTTTGGTAGAACTGTCCTGTCAGTACTTACCAGAAACAGGCAGGTCATTGATGATGTCAGTGCAGTGTCGCCACAAATCCCTATTGAATCCATCCCGGCTTGTTTCTCAGGGGCTGATGACCTTTTGAGAAGTCCAGTTAAGATTCTTATTTGTCTGTGTGCTGTTATTAAAACCACTGCCCTGGTTCCGGTCTGCCCTGCTGCCTACACACACTGATGGCTCAGGGCTGCTTTGCTGGGCTTGCTTTGTCTTTCCAGATTCAAAGAGTCGGGGAGTCAAGTGGTTTTCCTATAGCGTCATGGACATAGGTGTAATGATCACATGCCATAGAGTGCTTTCAACGAGTATGTCGCTGACTTATGAATATGCGTAAATAAGTAAATATAATACATACTCTTGAACTTCACGTCCAAGTTAAGAGTTAGAACACATCAGTGAAGATATCTTTGTATGCCTCTCTGAGCTCAGTTCCTTCTTGCCACAAGTGGTAATTACTACTGGGAAATAATAAAAATAAACATTTTTATGCATTTCAGAAAATGTTTAAATATTATGTCCAACAGCCTTTCTGAATGTGTTTAATTTTTAACGTTTGGCCAGAACTGGGGAGCGGTGGGGTACATGGTCCCTACTCTTTTTAAGAAATTCCTATTTTGGTTCCTAGAGGCAGGATTCAGTCTGAGAATATATGGCTCCCAAGGGCTGAATTATGTAATCTAGGCTGCTTGCTGAAGGAATCAAAACCGAAGGAAGAAGAGTCCAGATCAACTGCTGGTTAATGTAAAGGCGGTTTTCCGAAAGAATCTGGACTTGGTTTGATTATTAAAAGGTTGTGGAGGGCCGGCCGAGTGGCGCATTGGTTAAGCGCTGGTTTTGGGATGCCAGCGGCCCCGGTTCGGATCCCACATGAGGGCCAGTGACACTGCCCTCTACAGCTAACAACAGCTCCACCTGGAGCTGGGCTGTGCGAGCCCCGGTCATGGTGTGGGCTGCAGCCCCTGCTGCAGTGGGCTGCCATAGGCTACAGTGAGTGACCCGCAGCCAGCGTGAGCAGCTGGCAGCCAAGCATGAGCTGCCAAGAGCCACGGTGAGCGACATCCAGAGGCCAGCGACCGATCTGCCTCATCCGGGAAGAGCGCAATGACGATACCAACAGTGAAGCAACATCCTCCGCAACTAAACTGAAGAACAAAAAGACAGCAACTTCTCTGTTCCCCTTCCCCAATTCCCCAACTCTGTTCCCCTCCGCCAATTCCCCAATAAAATCTTTAAAAAAAAAAAAAAAAAAAAAGGTTGTGGGGCTTGGGCATGATGGGAATGACCGTGATGGCGAAGGCTTGTGACCAGAGGACTGTCAGCCCAGCCCCACCTTCTGCTCCTTTGATTTCCCCACACACCCTACCCTTGGAGAGGCCAGAAGGTGCAGAACGAAAGGGTCTGTGGGTGTACTTGTTTCCCAGTTCTCCACCAGACCTTCTAGGCCTGTTCCTGATTTGTTGGGATTCTAGCCTCGGTAGGAATGCAGCAAGGGAGCTTAGCTGGCTGCAAACTGTAGTATCTTTTGTATTCTGACTTATTTTTTTAAAAATGTATGCATTATTTATTCAAATAGGGTAGAAGTCTCAGTATTTTGCTTCATACAAACTTTTTTTTTTTTATTGGCACAGATCATGCATGCATTTTCAGTTGCTCCTTTTGACCAGAATCTGTCCATTGATGGAAAGATTTTAAATGATGACTGCGCCACCCTTGGCACCCTTGGCGTCATTCCTGAGTCCGTCATTTTGTTAAAGGTAGGTGATGGTTCCTTACCTGAGGAATTCCGGACGTCTTTACTGGCACCCAGCCCACGTGTAAGCCGCATGGGGCAGTGGCGGTTCTGGTGGCCTCGGGGCCTCAGCAGGGCGTGGGAAGCGACTGCTGAGTGTTTGGGGGCCTCTGGACTCTCCATCTCTGGCTAAGCCACAGAGACTCAGAGGAGGTCACGACATCATTGGATCTTATGGGATTTTCATAATTTGTATTAAAAAAAATAATAGATCTAGATGTATCCTCCCTAATTTCTGGGTCAGCAGACTTACTTTACTGTACTTTTATTAAAGCATCCCCTGATTTCCTCTTGGCTCAAAAGTACATGCCAGCCAGTCAGCCTAGGAAACAGACACGAGGCTTGGCCACAACTGTCAAAACACTTTTGGTTGGCTTTATGGGATTCTTGTCCAGGATATGGAAACTAGCCTTGGGTAGAATGGATTTTGGAGAGGTGGAAGGTATTTTATAGAAAGTAGCGTTGCTGAGAAGTTGTCAAAGAAAATGAATTATTGAACCAGCCTCATTAGCCCAATCCTACATCACCTGAGGGCCTAAGCTCATCACTTCCCTTTGCTTCTCTAGTTTCTTTGTGGCCAGTAGCATCCCCACTGTGCCGCACACCACTGCATCTTGTGGTAGAATATTTGTTGGGTTTTTGAACTGTGAAATAAATGCTTTTCATACCCTAGAGCCTCAATTCTGGTGAGATCAAATTTGGCCCTGGAAATGATGAAGACCTATGTCTACCCCACACACATACCCCTCACCCTCCCACCTAGCCCTTCCCCCTGTTTACTTTTTGCTTTTCTTGAACTGTAGGTTCTATGGAATTATTCTGAAAACCTGTTGAGTTGCTGAACCCTAAGGGCCCTGTCTGAAATCCTATTATAGAAGCAGCCTGTGTTATGAAAGGGTTTGTGCGTCACATAGGCAGCTAGACCCTATACTAGTCATTTGCCTGTTTGTCCTCACGGCCCATCCCACCATGAGCTCGGACTCGGTGCTGGCTTCTGCCCTAAAGGATATGGGTATTTTGTTCTTGGTGGTGAGGAGGGACAAAAATGTGTTTTTAACCTGGTTGGTATTTTTAGAAGACTGGTCTGCCTTTTTATTTGTACCTGACACACTGTCAGCACTAGCATTTTAACTAACATTAATTAAATCAGAGTTTCGTAACCTCAGGACATCTAAACATTTCTACAGCGAAAGGGGTTTTTAGGAGGAGGAAAACAATGTCACATACTCGGTGCAGTGGTTTTGGGGTGGCACTTATAGACCCATCGCTGGTAAAGAGACCCCGACGTCGCTGGCTGTGGTTTGAACCCGGCTCTCTACTGGTCAGCGTTTGGATTTGTGTCTTGTGGCAAATCCAGTATTCGCCTCATGGCCAGACTCACGTGGTGGGGGGCCCAGCCTGCTGCTCCCCCTGGCTCCCTCGCCCTGTGGTTTTGAATTCTCTTCGTTTGTTTTCTAGGCTGATGAACCAATTGCAGATTATGCTGCAATGGATGATGTCATGCAAGGTAAAGGCAAATTTATTTTAGGAATTTATTGATTAACTTGTTAGAGGGAGGAGAAATTATAGATACTGAAGTTTTAGTCTACAATACTTTTAATCTTAAAAGTTTCTACCGTACTTATTGTATAAGATCATAGACAGGGGCCAGCCAAGTGGCTCAGTTGGTTAAGAGTTGGCTTAGAGCAAGTGCTCTGAGCAACAGGGCTGCCGGTTCAATTCCCACATGGGCCAGTGAACTCTGCGCCCAAGCTGAGCTGTCGCTGAGCTGCCAACAGGTGGCAGGATGGCTCATCTGATGTAACAACAAAATTGCCTGTTCGATGGTGGGCTATGCCTACCCACAACTAAGACTGAACTTGGCATCTTGAGCTGAGCTGCTACGTGGATGGCTCAGCGGATAGAGCATGCGCTCTTAAAAACAAAGCTGCTGGTTCGACTCCTCATGGGATGGTGGCTACGCCCACCTGCAACTAAGATTGAACACAGCACCTTGAACTTAGAGGCCACAAGCTGCCAACGGGAAGCCAGATGGTGACTGGCGCCCTCCACAATGAAGACTGAAGAACAAGTTGCTTGTCCCCTTCCCCAATTCCCCAATTAAATCTTTTTAAAAAATAGAAAAAGAGATCCAGGAATCTGTAAAGATTTTAAAAAAAAGATCATAGACAGAGAAAGGTGTCTACAAAAATTTGGAAAATAGAAAACAGAAGAGTAGCAATTATTGAGCTGATCTGAAGAAACAGAAATAAGTGTACGCCTGCCAATGAAAGAGGTCAACAAGAAGCAAAGTAATACAAATTGCTGAGCCTCAGACACACACATGAAATGGAGGCCCCAGGTCCCCCTGAAGTGGGAGTGAGGTATGAGCCTCAAAACAGGAAATTTGGTTAGAAAACTGCCACGATTGCACCAAGGGCCCAATACAGGAAGTGAAAGTCTAAGGATGAGAGGATCCTCAAAGCATCTAGAGATGGAAGGAAAACTGAAAAACAGTCGTAGGGTGAAGAGTTGGAAAGACAGACTAATAATGGAGAGGTGCCCAAAGATGCTGAGGAAAAGCAAATCCTAATCTAGAATTCTGGGACTAGGCAGACGGTATTCTGCCCTCACACTTGATGGCTCTTGGAACACATGTAAGGCCTCTAAAAATTTCTCTCATGCACCCTTTGCCAAGATACTGCGGGAGGATGTGCTCTTAAACAGAGTAAATCAAGAAAGAAGTCAACAGTGGAACCAAAGAACAGCGATCTGACTCAGGAAAAGACACCCTAGAAGATGGTGAAGGGAAATTCCAGAGCCGATCAGAAGCCCTGCAGCAGGCCTGCAGCTCATGGGTCCCGGCTGGGGCAGTGGGGCGCGGGCGTTGGCAGAAAACATCCACAGGGAAGAGTCTTTAAGAATCACTGTGTCAGAGGGCCGGCCAAGTGGCGCGGTGGTTAAGAGCTGGCTTGGGATGCCAGCGGCCCCGGTTCCGTCCCATATGTGAGGGCCAGTGACACTGCCCTCAAAAAAAAAAAGAATCACTGTGTCAGGAGGATGGCTGAGGGCCAGCTGATATGTAAGAGGTGCTAGAAGAACTAAATTTTTATCTTGCATTGAGGAAGGTATTAGATATTATCTATAATTATGAAATACCAACATAAGCGTGTTATTTAGAGATAACGAGGTGAAATAGCAGAAGAAATGGCTAACCGAGTCAAAAGTGGTTCCTTCCAGAGTATGGGGATGGGAGGAGG
This sequence comes from Aselliscus stoliczkanus, assembly GCA_033961575.1. Classification (NCBI taxonomy): domain Eukaryota; kingdom Metazoa; phylum Chordata; class Mammalia; order Chiroptera; family Hipposideridae; genus Aselliscus; species Aselliscus stoliczkanus. Next base: position 168,143,050 of record CM066730.1, read on the forward strand.
CGGAGGGGCGGAGACACAGCCTCCAGAGGGCGTCAGTCACGGGCCTATCCGGAGGCCTGCCCTGGAGTCCTGCAGACCTTTGGCTTCAATTATTACCGCCCTCATTTACCACTACTTGACTCTTTTAATGTTGCATATGGATTACTTGGATAAAAATAAAAACAGAAAGAATGTCATCCGATTATTATTCCATAACTTCAAAAGTAATCATTATGGGTGAGTAAGGTAATTAAAAGTTATTTTAAACTTCTCATTTTTAGGCATCGAAGTGATCTTATTACTCTCTGTCACGACAGTCTTTTCAATTTGGAATTCTTTTTTTTTTTTCTTCCAGTGTGTATGCCAGAAGAAGGGTTTAAAGGTAAGTTGGATTTGTCATGTTCCGTTCATGAATGTCAGTCATACTATAATTTTCTATTACAGTGAAGGCTATAATTTGATTTTAAAATTTAATTCAATCTCAGTCTCATGACTGAAATTAATTTTAGTTAAATGCATTTTTTATTCAAGCTTCTTCATTATCTTTTTCAGCACTCAGGCCTCAGATGGGGCCTGCGTGTTAGAAGCATCTCCTGCCAGATGCCCACACTGCTTTCTCTTATTTCGGGGTGAGGCGGAGGAATTCGCCAGTAGCATTTCGAGATATATATTTAACCTTTCTCCAGTTCATCCTGTCAGTCCCATCTTAAAGCAAAAACAGTTTATGTGCAACTGATAAGAATTAGAGGAGAAGAATTTGCTGAGTTATCTGAGGTTCAGTGAAAAGGTTTTATTAACCTATCTAGAATTAAGGCATTTCTTGGATTATTACTTTAGATGGAGACACGGCAGTGGCTTGTGCCACATCTTGGCTACCGTAGTTGTATATGCCAGTAATACTCATTAATCCATCAAATACGGACCTTTGACATTTACAGCTGTAACCGTTGCCATTTTGATCCTTTGCGGCCTTCTCCAGAGGGTCCATGGCATGATTTTGCCGAGGAATGAGTTTGAATCAAATATCAGGGCTTCTTTGCTAATGCAAATGAGTGAGCAAAGCTACTGGCCTAAATAAAGCCTTCTTCTCAATGCGGCTTTGTTGTCTACACGTTACCACTACAAAAGAAACTCCTGATGTGGCTAAAGCCAAACAAAACAGCAAAACATTTCTTTATGAAAAATGGCTATCCAATGAAAGCACCACTAAAATCCAGTTAACTCGTGAGAAGACAGCACGTAGGAAACCCATGGCTTTCAACAGAGATGACTGCTGTTTTCTCTTACCCTTCATCGCCAGAGGGCTGCTGTGCCCATTTATTAGGTTGGATATCCCCTGTTGAGGATGCGTTCTTGACACATGGAATGCATGAACTCGTAGCTCTTGGCTCACAACTGTACCTCCACGTGTGTTTCTTTTCTCAGGCACTGGTCTACTTGGACATTAGTCTTTTGAACACTTGCGGACTCTACTCAGAAATGACCAGAAGGGAGGAGGAGTTTGGCATGTTAGGGCATTAAAGAAAAGCTGGATCTCAGAAATAAATCATGACTCTTCCAGAAGGCAGAAAATCATTCAAAAGTGACTGTCCCAAACGCCTTATGTCAAATAAAGCAGATTGCACTGAAAGGCATCAGACTTGAAGGAACTGTTTCAAATTTTATATTTAAGGGGGTGGGGGGAGAGGGAAAATAAAGATTGAACCAGGTTAGTAGCAGTAACAGGAAATCATGTTTACATATGAGATTTATAGTCACGGGAGGGAATAATTCTGTTATATTTCCATGCTCGAGTTTCATACCAGATGCATCGGTCCATAAGGGATTTGTATCAAAGTGGATGATGGGACAACATTCTGCTCTGAACTCAAAGTAATCTTTAGAGACATAACCTGCTTACCAGTACCTGTCTTTGATTCATATTTTACTTTCAATAAAGCATGAAAGTGAAGAACTTGCCATAATTGTGGAAAACTTGTCTTCAGATTAGACTCCTCTCCGCGTCGGCCGCAGCACCCCGCCTCATGCCCCCCCGGCGGTCTGTCTCTTAGTGTTGGGCACAGGAGGGGGCGCCTGCGTGCCACCTGCCGGGAGCAAGGGACTCGGCCTCGTTTTGGGGCATCCAAGGCTTTTGCCTTCAAGCATTTCGGAAAGGATGGTGAATGTGTATGACACGGGCTAGCATCTCCCTCCAGTTTTCCTATGATTCAGAAGTGGGGAATCAAATACACCTTGCACTTTTGAACAATCCAGCCACCTCATCAGAAGAGTCAAGTAGTCTGAAGTACATGTGAACAGCCCAAGGCTTTTCTAAAATGTTTTCCGGCCTTCCAAGTCCGTCGTGCTTGCATCTCACTTCTCCTTTTGAACGCATTCTTCCGAAATGGCCAGAAAGGATCTTTTACATCACTTTGTTTAAAAAGGGGGCGGGGGGGAATGTATGGACAGGGTGTGCCGTTTTATCCAATTTAGGATTATTATTGTTATTAGCAACATATAACTGAAGCAGTAGTCTTCAGAATATTGGAGGACTTTGAAATGAAATTTAAGACGGGAGTTTGGTGCGCTGTTTTCTCTGAGAAGGTATGTACATCTTTGGGGCAGAGATGCCGACCCAGGCCTCTCTCTGGCTGACCTTTGCTTTTAGCCTTGGGTTTGAGCTAGGCTCGCCCAACCCCTGTGCCCACCCACCACTTTTCTGAAAAATTCAATTCAATTAATGGACGGGGCGGCAGATCTCAATCAGAGAACCAGTAACCTTGCCAGCAACACTTTTGAATAATTCTTTTTATCAGAATAATTATGGCTGTTCAGTAAAATTATAACGTCTTGCTTGTGTTTCCCCTCTGTGTTTGCAATGTCTTCAGTCTGTGCACCCTGAGGATACAGGGGTTGTTTAAATACCTGTGTAGGAGAGAGAGCTTCACTCAGGACTCCCGAAAACCATCCTAGGAACCAGCTGTGCCCACCTTGAGGTCGGCACGGGGAAGGACTCAAAAGTCGAGATCACGGATACTGGTGTTTAGATCTCAGTCTTTTATTTTGCTCCAAAGAAGTGAAGCGGGAGCTTACAAGTAATAACACACCGAGCAACTTATTCTTTCCCAGGGTAAAGACCTGTGTGTCGGTGGACTTAGAGCTGGGGGCTTCCCTTGCCCTGCGGAGCAGCTGTTTGCCGAGAGGATGTCCTTCTGGGGTTGTCATCAACATGTCAGTAGCTCCCAGAAATCTGATAGACTTCTCCCAATTTGCTGTTAATAACAGTTTTAAAATTTGTTACTTGAGTCTTTTTCTTTTTTTCTTATGCAACGGCACACAATAACAGCCTTTTGTAAGTCTTCCAGGCTAAGAACCCAGACTCAGCACTGGCTCCTTTACTAACACTCCCCAGGGAGCAGGGTGGGCTTAGGGTGAGCAGGTGAGTCTCCACGCCCCTGTCCTCAGAGCCCCAGCCATTGTCTTCCTCCTGCCCTGGCAACTTGTCCTGCCAGCGCGCTCAGAATGACCGCCGCGCGCCACAGGCAGCAGCAGCACGGCGAGGCTTGTCTGGGCGCAGGAGCTCGGGCCCTAGACCCATTGAATCAGGACATGCACCCACAGGCTGCTTTTCGAAGAGGAGGGGCCTTGGGCTGCGACCTCTTTCCACCCACAGTATTTGGTGGCCTTGCACTGCCACCCTCACCGCCTTGTACAGGTATAAGGTGTAACCTGAACCCGCGTCTTGCTTTGTCTATATTTACAAACAGGTGGAGACCAATAGGCTGTGACCACACTGAAATGCAGAGACTCTTTCCATCGGGGTTTTTATGTCGTGCATGTGACTCTTTTATATTAGGTCAGTCTTCTGTAGACGGTACAAAGCTTAAAGGTCCCCCCTTATATTTTTTACCATTCCTTAATCCCAAACATGTACAATGTATGCTGGTACCGATTGTTGCCACTGCCTGAAATATAGGTTTTCATTTGGACGTCTTTATTCCTTGGGGGCATAAGTATCTTTCTGTGTATTAATGAATGTTGTTTAGAATTCCTGTTATCTTTCTGCCAAATTAAAAAGAAACGAGTGTCCCTTTATTTCTATGGAATCATAACCCAGAGTGGATTTTTTGTTACTTTAAATGTCGATTAGTCTGTGTTCATGGACTTGATCAGACCCTGGTTAATATTTGAACCTAATGCTGGGATTGAATAACCTGTTTTAAATGCCCAAGGGATGATGTATCGCTGTCTAAACAAAGTGCTGGAGTGAAATGAGCATTAAAGCCTGCCTTTCCTGTTACAGAGTCATGGTAGAGTATCACATCCTTTCTCTCTGGCATTTTAACGTTCAGCTTGTTTGTGCTATAGGGGACTGTGAACAGAGTTCAGTCCACTAAAAAGCCAGTGTTTTGATTTTAAGAAAATTCTCACCCCTTTTCCAGAGCCCCGCACACCTCTTACTCCCCCATGTCCCCCAAGGTGCAGATTTTTTTGTCATCAGCTGCATTTCTGATTGCGAAGGCTAGGAGTTCACCACCCCCTAGCACTAGACATTGTGTGGACACTAACCTTAGCTGGGGATATGATTGTCAACGTTGGAATACCAATGAGAAACATTTGTAAAATGGTACCACTTGGACAGGTATTTCACTGAGCGAACAGCTTTGTGCCAAGTCCTGTGTGCCAGGGAAAGAGTCCAGTAGGGAGACAGGAAACAACTTCCTCAAACATCCCAAACCTTTGTGGTTTTTGCAAGTCTGGCTGTTGCGTTAATTAGGCTAAGTGTGTTGGCGAGCGTTGAAAGGGTAGGTTTGAGAAGTTGGGCTCACCTGTGTTCCAGATAATTCCCCCATTTACCTTGTAACTATGACAAGTGACTTTGCTTTGTCTCAGTTTGCTGATCTTGTAGAACAAGGCTGTATTTTGCTGCCTTGTTTCCCGTCCCACATGAGGCAATGGTATCGTTGAGGTAAAATGCTTTGTGTCACTCATCGTAATGAGAAAAGAGTCTAGCCTTTGTGAGGAAATGCCATGGAATCTTTTTGTTGTTTTGCAAGTCTTCAAAAAGAGGTTTGGAACTACAAAGCCAAGCTACCTGGAACCCTTCTCTGAGAACTTTAGAACAGACGTTAGGCCAGAAGCCCTTGGAGCTAAAATGATGATTGGAAGGTTGTTCGATCGACCTGTTCCATAGATCTTTCCTCTTGGCCCATGAGGAAAGTGAAGCAAGAGGCCCGTCGCTAAGCTGCCTTGATTCCGTGTTTATTTGCAGGATCCTGCTGGAAGGTATTCGAAACATGTTTAGAATGCATGCTGAAGACTTAGGTCCTTGCGATGGGCAGGTCCTGCCCCAAAGGGGCAGCTTCCCATGTTTTGACTGTCATTGCCAAGAACATTCAGAGCAGGTGCCAGGCGCCTCGGAGGCAGGGCTGTGCAGGCACCTGGCAGCACGAAGGACGCAGGAGACTGGCCGGTGCTTACAGGCTGCTGCCATCCGAGAATTGTGCTTCTCGTTCTGTTCTTTATTTACCCCTTGAGACTTAGTGGAGAACATTGTTCAAGAGAAGAGTACACAGAACAGGTATTTCTTGTGCTTTCTCTTTTCCAACAGATAAACCACAGGATCAGTTTTGTCATATTAATTCGGCATACTGCGAACCATATCACATTCAGCACTTTTTTTAAAAAAAATTGCATGTTTCAGACAAGTTGGTGCCATTTTTCATATGGTGAGATTGAAGTATCTTTTCTGAGCCTCACTAGATTTTGGGAAGGAGGTTGCAGAATTCATCCCGGGACTTACCAAGGAGTTGTATGACCTCTTGGGCGGCTCTGGTCTGCTCCGAGAAATCGGGAACTGCACCAGCTCATTGCCGGTTCCAGCCTTTGTATGGCCCGCCCAACAGGGGAAAGACCATGATCCCCGAAGAAATGGGTCCTACTGCCAGATGGCTCCCGTCCCACAAGCACAGTGACATGTTGGCCCTCACACTGTTTTCACACTTTCTCATTCATGAGGCTATCTGAGGCCCCTGTGAAGTTAGTCCTAAGACCTTGTCCAACATAATTACTGTATTGATCTCAGATAGAAGGCATATCTGTTTTCCCCCAATGTGCTGGAAAAAAAAAAAAAAGGCAAAAAGCACCCTGCTTTCAAGGACTTGGCTCAGACCGCAGAGGCCAGGCCCTTTGAAGTGAAATCGCTCTTGGTCAGGAAGGGAGCCAGCCCTGGAACAGCAGCTGGAATGGCAGCCTGAGTTCCAGCTCTGTTACTGCTGCCAAGCAGGGCCGGCCCTGGCCCACAGGAAGTGGGGGACACACCCCAGGGAAGGCAGAAGGCCTAGGCAACCGCTGCCGGACTTGAATCGTTGCCTGCTGTCACTTGGATCTGCACACTTGGATCTTGGTCCCTCCCTTCTCCCCCCGCCATTGTTCTCTGCTGTGTTTGTATTTGTAACCCAGGGAACACTCAACTGCTACCAGCTCTTTCGGATCCTAGACAAGGGTGTCCCCCTCGGGGCCTCAGCGTTCTGTCGACAAGGAAGTTGATGGTGTAGAAGTTGTCAAACATGAACTAGGTGGAAGGAGACAGTGGGGCCTCATCTCTGCAGCTCCACCTCCACACCCACCCACTCCCTCCAGGGAGCTCCCGGGACTGCACTTGGAAAATCGCCCAGCTGGACCGCCTCTGAGGCCTTCTCTCGTATTAGTCTGTGAGTCGCCTTTGTGGTTGGTTTGTGTCTGGTGGGTTTTTTTGCTGCATCCTTTCCATGTGTAGCATGCGCTGGTTCTCTAGATGAAAGAGGCTCCGAGCTGTGCTAGACTGTCTAGAATTCTGGAACAAGAGAGAATTGTTTAGTTTTGTCTTACTGGGAGCCAGAGTTAGGGCTGGGCTGGATCTTACGTCTACACCTAAACCCACTGCAACCCCAGAAATGAATCAATCAGATGAGCATTAGACTGTTCAAGCTCCCTGAGGGCAGGCTCTGGCCGTCTTATCCCACATCCCACAGCGTGCTGTCACGTGTCTTCTCAGCAAGGAAAAAATGAATGAACACTTGAGGTTCCACTGGAAGCTCTTCTCCTGTGACAGCAAGACTCCTGGGAAAGCTTTCAGTTTTTTTGGTCCCCACCTTTAGGCTTGTCTCTTGGTCCTCAAAATGGGGATTTCTAGCGATGTTCACATTCGTGACCCCAAGACTTATGTAACCCATGAGTGGGTTCCCCAGGCTTGTATCCTCTGTCGTGTCTCCAGCATCAGCGTGGAAGCCCCCAGCCCAGACACTGGCCTCAGGTCCTTCCCTGAGGATGCGCCCTGGCCGCTGACTCCCACTCCTAATCCTGGCTTATGCTCACTGCAGGGGCACTGTCTCCCAGCCACCTCTGCAGCTCATCCTCTCCCGTATCAGTCCCTCCCAGACCTTACTCGGGGCTCGGCAGACAGCACCTGGCTTACCCACCGCTTTTGAGTTTTCGCCTCCTGCTTTTCCTGCTGGACATCTCTCTATCCCCATCTTTCTCTTCTCTTTAATCCAGCAGGGAGGGGAGGATAGAGAGGAGACTTTATTTCCAAGAGGCATCATTCCAAGTTTACTGTTGTGCCACCCACATTTTCATTCTCCAGCCTTCTTAGATGTCAGGGTTTTTGAAGCCAGCTTTCATTTTTCAGCAGTCGGGAGGGCAGGGGTAGTGGCTAGGTCGCAGAGTATTAAGTGTTTGAAAAAGAAAAGGCTTGTGCCCAGAGGCAGCCATGCGTGAGTGGTCATCCCTGAGTGGTTTGGATTGAAATAGGGCAGGGAAAGCAAAGCTGCAGGCCTTTGTCCAACCTTCCCTTCAGTACCCAGGCTGTGTGCTCAGCCCCCTACGGCACAACACACGTTGCCTTCTCCCCAGGGGCCTTGGCAGTCTCAGAATGGTGCCCCCCCCCCGCCCCGCAGGACATGCTAGAGATTATAAGGCTCTTGCACTGAGGTTTTCTGTCAAGAGGAAAATGCTGTAATTGAAAAGCTTCTTGATTATAAAGAAGAAATCGAGAGGCCTGGCATAGAAGAGGTTTCTTGGTCCTTTGGCGTACTCAGTCAGGGTCAGGCACATTTAGTCCCCAGTGCCAGGAGGCCCTTAGACCCTTGGGGACCTTGGAGTCAGCCTGTCAAACCATGAAAGGTCACAGCTGCAGCTCCTGAGTGCGTTGGCACATCACCACTGCCTCCGTCTGCCCCCTTGCTCCAGCCCAGGTGGGGCACCTTTGTTTCTGCTCGCAGTCTGGAATGGAACCACCATCAGCAGTGCCTTCCTGGCCAGACCTGGGAGCCCCCATGGTCTCTGTCACACAGCACGGAGGGGAAGAGGGCTCTTGGTGGGAGTAGTTGGAGAAGCAGGAAGAGACACTGGGATAGTGATTGGAATTCAAGGATCCATCCAGCCCAGCATACAAAAAAGGCAAAAGATGGGAAGAGGTGTGTCTCTGGGGACCTTGGCATTTGTGTGCCTTCCTGAGATGTGTGAGTCCAGCTCTGCTGTGGGCATGTCAGCCCAGTGCATGCTGCCCTGGAAGGTCTTTAGGCTTTCAGCTGACCCTTCCCAAACAGGCTCTGATTTCAACAAGCATTTCCCAGGACCAGTGTCCTGCAGAACATAGCAGGCTGGAGCAATTGCTACACCACCACCTGCACTGTCCCCAGAAGTGCCTGGGCCAAGCTCACTTAACTTCTTCCCTCACTGCCACTTTATACTAACTCTGTAGCCCTGGTGCATCCTGAGAAGGATCTAGGCCAAGGCCTGTTGGTAGCAGGACATCAAAGGCCCCCAGGGGTGGAGTGGGCCCAGGGTGAGCAGGTGATGCTGCAGGAGTCTGTCCTCAGAGCCCCAGCAGTTGTCATCTCCCTGCCCTGAACTTAATCGTGTTCTGCTGGCCTTACTCAACGTGTCTGAGGCCCCATAGTACCAGCAACACTGAAGCTTTATTAGACATGAAGAAGCTCAGACCCACTGAATCGTTACCAGTGCGGGGATCGGGCTACTCGTGCTCTTAGAAGTTGGAGGGCCGGCTGAGTGGCGCAGTGGTTAAGCGCTGGCTTGGGAAGCCAGTGGCCCCGGTTCGGTCCCACATATGAGGGCCAGTGACACTGCCCTCAAAAAAAAAAAAAAAGTTCTAGAAGGCCAGGGCTGGGGCCTCTTTCCCACCCACGGCTGGAGGGAGCTTGCAGGAGGGAGAACTTGATGGAGAAGGACTGTACAGAAGCAGTGCCCTGTCCTGTTTCCCCTCTGCCTTTTCACATAAGCAGAGCAGGGAATGGGGGTGAGGCTAGTCCCCCTTAATTCTAATCTCTTGGTTGGGGTGAGATTCTTGGCAGGTCCACATGGCCATGGTCCCAGCCCCCACGGGACTGAACACTCAGGGGCCTGCACGTCTCAGGTCTTCCAGAGGCTGATGTAAGGCGTTCTGAAAGCCCAGAGCTTTTCCTTAATGAAATGCAGTCCCTGTGGCTGGGAAAATAAGAGGGGGAGGTGGAACTGACAGTCACTTGTTAAGCACACAGCAGGTGCTCAATAAATATGTTGAATAAGTGAATACAACACTTGAGTCCTCCCTAAATCCTGTATAAGCGGGCCTCCTGTACCGGCTGCCTTTGGAGGGGCCTGTGGCCTTGACTCACTAATTCTAAATGGTTGATGAAATGGAGGGTTGTTTCTCCCCCTCTTTGGCCTTAGCTTCCCCAGTTCTTAGAGCGAGGGGGTGAGATCCAGAGGTCTCAAAGATCCCCTGTAACAACATTCTGTGGAACTCGGCATGATCTTGGGGCCACCAAGCATATCCTCACCCGTTGCACCCCCGGCTGTGACCCTGTGTCCTCCATTCATTGAACGCTGCCCTTGGAGGGGATCTTAGTGGAAAACAAAGCAGGTTTCCCCTCGGTGGGGAGTGGGGCCCAGGAGCCACAAGTGTCAGCAACGCCGCTCCTGCTGCCTTCTTGCGTGCGACTGCTCGTCTCCCCACTGTGGGCCTCCGAGGTCAGACTAAGGTGATCCCTGCGCCCCCTTCCTGCCTGGGTTTCAACGTTTGTCCCAACTTCTGCCTTCCCTCCGCTTCTTGAGAGCGTTGCCTCGCCTCTCCCCACGCCCTTTTCTCCCCGGTCAGGTCGGAAGTGGGAAGCGAGCGGCTCAGTCTAGGGAGGAGGTGCCATGGCCGCTAGCCCTCCGGGGAATGTGAGGGCGCTGGGTCCGCCCATCAGCCGCCCCTGTGCGGTGCACGCGCTGCGGGGGCACAGCCGCCGTGCGCTCGCGCCTCGCCCCTGCAGACACGCGGAGCCCGTGAGGGCCTAGGGCGTGCCCCGCGTTTGCCCCTCTCCCCTTGGAGCGCGGGCTGCATCGCTGGCCGCTCGCCCAGGCCGTGCCACAGCCGAGCCGCGTAACCTGGAGCCAGCCCTTGTGCTCCTCGGCTCTCAGTTTCCCCACCTGTCAGCCGGGGGCACCGAGCGGCGCTGCAGGGTGGGGGCCGCCTCGCGCTCCGCAGTGAGGGGGGAGCGGCGCCGGGAGGGAGGGCTCGGCGGTCACGTGACGCCCCCCTCCCCGAACTGCGGCGGCGGCGGCGGCGGCGGCGGGCGCAGAGCCGCGCGTCTGAGCAGAGCTGCGGCGGCTGCCGAGGGCACCGGACGGCCAAGCCCAGGACGCCCCCAGCCCGGGCCCGCGGGTGAGTCCGCGCTTTCGGCGGTGCGGTCCTGGGAGACGGAGGGCGCGGCGGTGCCCGGCCCCGCTTGGCCGGCAGCCACGGCCCGGCGCGGGCGCGTGCGGTGAACGGGCGCGGGGCCGGGGCGCGAGGGTCGGCGGAGGCCGCGGCCGGAGGCGGGGAGTGTGGGCCCGGCCTGCGCCGGGCCGGCGGGGCGCCCTGCCTGCGGGGTGGGGCCTGGCCGCGCCGAGGGGCCCGCGGCCCACCCGTGGCGTGGGTGGGGGTCCCGCCTTCCGCTCCGCCCGGAGCAGGGGGCGCGTTCCCTCCATCCTTGGGGAGGGGCCTTCGCACTGCCCGGGAGGAGGCGCTCGGGTCCTCAGAGCAGGAACGGGGTCCGCAGGTCCGGCGCGCCAGAGCCGAGACGGCAGCGACGTCCTTGCTTCCTCGGGGACAGAGCGTGTGCCCCGCGCTTCCTGGCCCTGGACCCGGAGCGGAGCAGGGAGCACGCGTCGCGAAGTCAGGCGCCCCCTCGTCGCTTCCCCGGGCTCCGCAGGATCTGAGGACTCAGTGGGAATCCACAGGGTGGTGCTTGCGCCCCACAGGCGCTCTGGTGCCAGTTGTGGGGCGCCTGGGCTTGGAGAAGATACCCTGTGTGTGCACGCACACACACGCATGCACGGACACACATACACACGCGCACGCATGCACACATACACGCACACACATGCACACGCACACACACACGCATGCACGCGCGCGCACACACACACACACACACTAGCTCAGGAGATGGCGTTCTCCTTCCAGTCTTTAGACCCCGACCTATGTGTGACCCCTGAGCCCTTGGGGTCATACCACAGGCCTGGGGGTGGAATGAAGGAGGACACTCCACCCCTCGCACATGGCACATTGGCATCTGACCCTGTGCTTCATTCCCCGCCCTCAGCAAAGTCAGGGGCACTGAGACAAGCTGGGTCAGTAGAAGCGAAAGCCAGAGGGGAAGTGGAGAAAGGACGCATCATTTCCTCCCAGAAGGGAGCTGGGTCCCAGGCTCCTAGCCCACACTGCCCCAGGACAGTAGTCCCTCCTTCCCCAGGGTGACAGAGGGAAGAAAGGGGATGGAGGGCAGCCCTGAGTTTCCTAACCAATGAGAAGGCACGTCAATCAAAGGTGCCCCTGCAAGGGCGTCTAGACCTGGCACAGCAGCTGAGGGCGGCAGCTGAGTGTGGAGGTGGTGGCCATGCCCAGCTGGACCCAGGGATTCCCGCCCCCCCCCACTTCTCTACCCCAACCTTAGCCTTGCTCTGAGCCCCCCTGGCAGTTGGAGGGTTTGGGGGAAAGGGAGGGATGCCTAATGGCCTTGGAAAGAATTCCAGGGTAATGATTAATCCTTAAGTGACGGGAGCGCCTTCCGCATTCACAGCAATGTTTCAAGGCAGGGGCTGACCCCATTGCACAGAGGAGGCAACGGAGGCTCAGAGACACGAAATAAATTGCCAAGGTCACAGAGTTCCTTCTGGCTGCGGTAGCGTTGGCTCTCTACTCCTGCTCCAGGTGGATCTCCCCAGCAGCGGAGTGAGGGAAGGCTCAGCGATGGGGTGGAGTGAGCCACAGTGGACCTGCCCCCTGTGCTTCCTGGGGTGGGGGTGCATCTGAATGGAGGTGGGGAAGCTGGGTCAGGTTCAGGAGAACCCCTCCACCTTTCCTCAGGGCCTGGACCTCAGACCGTCTCCCCCTCTGGGAGCCCCATGCTTGTTTTGCCATCCCCTCCCCACAGCCATGATGGTGTTTCCACCCTGGAACTCTCTTAGCTCACAACCTTCCTTGGGCAAAGCCCTGTCTGCCCCAGGATGTCTGCCTGGCAAGGGTTTCCGGGGGTCCTTCTCCTGCCTCTATCTACCCACCCCCAGGAGACAAGAAGAATTCTTCCTTCAGCCTCTTGAAATGCAGAGGGTCTCCTTTTGGCTTGGGGGGTCTCCTGCTTGGGCCTCAGCCCCCCAGCAAGATCTGCAAGCCTGCTCTGTACCTCCCTCTCACCTGGCCCTGCCCCCTGCCCAGCTGTCATATTCCGAGCCAAGGACTCCTGGGGCAGGTCTGTCTTCCATGCCACCTGTCTGTCTATGGAGGCCTTTGTCCTGGCTGTCACAGGCTGCTAAGCAGCCACACGTGTGCAAACACCGAAGCCCTCACACAGACAGGCACAGACGCAAACACGGTTAGACTGACAAATACCCCAAGACCCAGACACAGGAACCCCTGGGCACACCCAGGCCAAGGCCACCACCTCTGACTCTTGAGTGATAATTACAAACCTCATGAGACACCATTCAGATGTGTGCACAGATTGGAGGTGGCCGTCAGCAAGAAGGGCTTCCTCTGAAGCTCTTATCTGGCTGATATCTGCTTCCATTATCTTCTCCAGGGCACACACCTGATACATACACAAGCAGGAAGGTGCACAAGAAAGCCCTATGCCCTTAACAATGAACTTGGCAGATGTTCACATGCACCCACCCACACCCAGGCCACCATGGGTACACACACGCATGAGTGCATTACATCTGCTTCCCGAGCGTGTGGGATGTGAACTCATCACCCCAGGAGGAGGTGGCAGAGTCCCTTCTGACCACCCCCAACACCTCCCTTCCCTTCTTTTCTGCCTCACGTGAACCCGGCTTGGGTAAGAATACTGGAAAACTGCCTGGCGCTTTCCCCTCCATGGACGCTCCTTCCTCCCCTCCGCCCCACACGCACCTGCCAGGTTGCCAGAGGAGCCTCTCCCCGGGTCCCCCTTTGATGCCCCTGATGGTGTCACTCCACAGGCCCCTCCCAAGCCAGGACACCCCCAACTCAAGCTCAAAAGCAGCCCTGGGGTTCCATTTCCTTTGCCACAAGGCCTTGCCAAGTCCTGGTTTCTGCTTGCCCTCCAGCGGGTGTGAAGGGAAGGCGAACCCCGAGCTCTCTCCTGTTTACCTCCTGGCTGGGCAGAACCTCTGTAGGCTGGGCCCTGACCCTTTGGGGGCCTCTGGCATCACTGGGGAGCAGCTGCTGAGAGATGCTTCTGTGGGCGCAGATAAGTCTGCAGGGCAGACTGATGCTAGGTGGGGGGCAGTGAGGGGCTCTGGGCTTTGACGTTCTCACCTGGGCACTCACCCTAGGCTTGCTAGAGCATTGGCTTCAAGTCCAGGCCTGGCCCTGTCTCTTGCTGGCTGTGTGACCCGGGCAAATTATTTCCCCTCTCTGGACCCATCTCTAGCTCTGGGAGGCAGCTCAGCCGGCCTAGAGAGTGAGGTGGGAGGTGACAGCCCTGTGCCAATGAGGAAAGGAAGTTTGGGTCTGCTTGGCAGCATGGGGCAAGAGGGGACCCTTGGCTAAGGACTTCCAACAGATTGAAAACTCTAGGTCCAAGCTAGGTCAAGCAGGGATTGCCAGTCTGGGATTTCCTGGGGCGGCCACCCTGGGGTCAACAGAGGGGGACCTAAGAGCAAGGGGCTGCAGTTGTATAATAGTTTACATCTATGAGCATTTTTAGGCCCCCAGATCTGCTCTATTTTTAGGGCTGAAGACTAGTTGCTTTCAGGATGTGACTCAGAGAGCAGAAAGGGAGAAGCAGAGGGGTGCTGGTGGGGAGACATTCCAGACAGGGGTGTCTTACTGAGATCCAGCCTTCCGGATTGGAAGAAAGGAGCCAAACCTATGATGCTCGTGCTATGTGCTGGCACAATGGTGGGGACCTCATTGCACACTTGCTAAGCGATTATTGAGCATGTAATGTGTGTCCCAGGGGCACAGATGAGCTGGGTGTGGCATCCTTTGGTCCCCACCACAGTCCACTGTGGTCATATCTCAGATGAGGAGGAAAAACTCAAAAGAGGTGAAGCAATCTGCCCACTTAGTCACTGCCCCTCCCAGTATAGGGGCACCCTCCCTTGGGCCTCCTTTTGGAAGAAGAAGACTTGAGTTCAAATTCTGACTTTACCCCTGACTAGCTGCACAACTTGGGGCAAGTTACGCCATCTCTCTGGGGTTTTGTTTCTTTATCTGTAAAGTGGGGATCCCCCACTTCATGCACCTGACGGGGTTGTTTCAAGGGTTAAGAAGACTAATGTAGGCAAATACCCAGAGCCGTGCCCAGCTCCTTGTGGGCATTTGTTGGGGACTAAGAGGAGATGGGCTCAGAGTTGTCAGAGTGTCCAAGTCCGGTCTCTGCTGTGTGACTTTGAACAAGTCACTTGCTCTCTCTGTGCCTCATTTCCTTCTCCACAGAACAGGGGTGATGAGCCCTGTTTGCCCACCTGGGAGTGTTTGTGCATATCAGTCATGATGGTTGGGAGCTGCTATGAAAAGCACAGAGCTGCACTCAGAGATATGAATGCACAGAAGGAAAAACAAATACCAGAAAAATATTTTTTTTAAAAACTTCAAATATTTTATTATAGCAAGAAAAAATAAGCCTTTTCTTCAATGTTTTGGGGTTGTAGGCAATTTTTCTGTGACTTCACATTTCTAAGGCACTGGGCATTGCTATCATCACGTTAGTTGGGTAGTTTTACCCCTAAGGAGTCAGTGCCTAGCACACAGTAGGTGGTCAATAAATGGTAATGTGTGGCTATTAGTGGACTATGAGTTGCATAGGGAAAGGAGGAATGAAGGTGTTTCTGGGGGTGTGACCGGCTGCAGCATGAGAGGTGGGGATCAGGACACCAGTTTGGCTTCAATGGAAGGTGTGTGTAGGGTTGAATTGGGGTCAGTTTATTAAGGGCCTTGAATGTCAGGCTAAGCATTTGCATTTCCCTGAAAGCCAATGGGGAAACGGTTGGAGGAACTGGATGAGCTTTTTGTGGACAGGCCTTGGGTACATGGCAGGCTCATTCACATCTAGGAATGAGCAAGTAGCCTGGCACAGTTCTCTGCCTCCCTCTGCTGTGTCCGTGTGGCTCCATTGGCTGTTTCCATGGGTCTCATTTCCCCCGGGAATGCAGAGGAGATGGCTCCAGCATCTTCCATCCTAGGGGCCGGCGACAGGACCTGGCACCCACCCGTCAGGGATCGGTGGGGCTGGAAATCAGGAGACCCATGTCCCCCCCACCTCACTAGCTGAGTGATCTCGGGGAAGTACTGACATCCCTTTCCATCTGCACAATGGCTGGGTGCAGCTTCTGCCTCCGCACAATGGCTCCGGTAAAACCAAGCTGGTGACCGCGCTGTATGATCCTCAGGTGTGTTGTGTCTTTGGTGGAATCATGCTGTTTCTTGCAATTACCTGTTCCCCAGGATCCCCTGAGAATCTGGGCTGCTGGGGTTTGGGGGGACAGCCGGTGAGGATAGATTCTCGAGCCACCATAGAGGCCATGACCTTCTCAAGGCCATAGGAGCCACATGCCTGCTGCAGTCAGGCTGTTGGGGGGAGTGGAGGGGGAGGCATGTGGGTCTAGCCCTCTGTCCGGCTTCTGAGTTCTCAGCCCCAATTCTGCGAGGGAAAGACACCCCCATCCCCAGCTCAGAGGACAGCCCTCGCTAAGGTTCCCTTCTTCTGAGTTAGGGCTTTGGAGGTGGGATGGAGGTGGCTGATGGAGGTGACCTTGGGAAGGCCTCTCGGCTTGCAAGTTCAGTGTCAGAACTGCTGGGGCAGCCCTGATTCCTCCATTCTCAAAATCAGGGCATGTCATTGACCTGTGAGGGGCTGCCAGGACGAGGCCCAGGCTAATGGATGGTGGGCAAGCCTCCCATCCTGCTGCCTCTTCCCAACCTCAGAAGTCCTGAGAGAGGCCACCCATCCCTGGCAAATGGCCACAGGCCCTCATGCTGGCCCGAGCAGCAGGCAGCAGATGCCACTGGGCTGAGGGCCCCGGGTAGGTGGGCCCGAGCCTTGCATAACCTGTCTCCCCAAGATGTGGGAGCTTTTCCAGCAGCAAAGTGGTGCCCTTACCATCCCTCCCTCAGGACTTCAAGCCCCCAGAAACAGGACCAGAAAGAGCCCCTGGGGCAGAGCCCTCATCTGTGTCACTCAGCAGGCAGGCCCCCAGACCTCCCTGGCTGGAGACATGTGGCCCTCTGTGGTCCTCTGAGTGGCAGAGGACCTGACCCGTGCCCTTGCTCCGCATGCTACACTGTTGCAATGTGCCCTGTGTCAGCCAGGCTGGGAATTGGCTGGTTGAGGGGTTCCAGAAAGGTTCTGGCAGGGGAGAAGCAGAATGGAGGCTGAAAAAACACGGAGCGGGGCGCATTAACTGAGTACTTACAGTATGCCGGGCCCTATGCTAAGCACTTTTCACGGATCTATCTCATTTAATCCACAGAGCAACTGTTATTAGCCTGCCCAAGGCCACCCAGCTGGTATGTGGCTGGAGCTGAGATTGAATTAAAGGCTGTCTGACTCCACTTTCAATCATTTCGTGTGCTGCATGCGGAATTAGATGGGCAGGGGAGGGCACAGTAGAGAGAAATGGGCTGTGCCCTAGGGAAGGGGGGCAGCTCTGGGCAGGGGCAGGGACAGCTCAAACTCTGGAGCTGTCCCCACACCTTCAGGACATGGCCCGGGACCCCTAGCTTCTCCACCCTCCCTTTCCCCTTCCCTGTGGCCTGTGCCTGGGGCTCAGCGCCCTGGACTGGGTTGAGGGAACAGGATGAATGGGGAGATTTGTTTGTAGAGGTTCCCAGGGGTGGGGGTGGGGGGGTAGTACAGTCCCTGGCTCCTCCCAGCGCTCTCTGCTCAGGAAACCAGAAATCCTCAGCATCAGAGCTGGAGAGTAGCCCATGGAGATCAGCTGGTCCAACCCCCTCGTTTTACAGCTAATAATTATTATGATTACGCCTGATGGTAGCAATTCACAAAGGGCTTTCACATCTGGGTTGCCTCTGATGCACACCAGAGCCCTTGGGGCTGGCATAACTCGCATAGCAGTTATTTTCCTTTTCACGTTGAGGCTGAGGAAACTGAGGCTCAGAGAGACAAAGAAATGGGCCTCGGGCACACTCTGGCCTTGGTCCTCGGCTTCAAACCCAGATCTCTCTTCCCTCTGAGCTCACCCCACTATCCTGGGCCCCCTGAGGACCAGAGCCCAGATGTGTGGCTCAGGACTGCATCCTGCATTATTGGGGGGGGGGGGCTGGTTGTGAGAGGTCAGCCTGGGAACGGAAGGTATCAGGTGACACTCTGGGACTCCCAGTGATGCCTGCCTTTCTCCCTGTTGTTGGAACACAGTCCCCTTCTCCATGATGAGAGTGATAGGCTGAGGGGCAGACCTGTTCCCTGGAGACCTCCCCACCCGATATGCCCGTGGGAGCCAGGCTGCCCCAGAAAAATCAGACCGAGGAGGCACATTGGAGAGCCCTCATTATACAGAGAAGCAAACTGGGGCCCAGAGGGGTAGGGACCTGCCCACAGTCACAGTGAGCCATAGGAAGGGCGGTGCCTAGACTAGAGCCTGGGTCCCCTGACTCGCCATGGCTGTGCTAACACATGTCAGGACCAGGAGTAAAGACACTGCCCACTTATTGGGTGCCTACTCTGTGCCAGCGATGAGCACTTTACACTGAATCCTAAGGACAACCCTGTGAGGCAAGTACAATTATGACCATCCCCTTTTACAGATGAAGAAACTGAGGCTTTGAGAGGTGATGAAAATGGCCCAAAGTCACAAGCCAGGAAGTGACAGGGGCGAGGATTTAAACACACGTCCATATAACCCTAAACCCATGCTAATGTCAACCCCTGTATGTATGATCATAGCAATAAAATGGATTTTATTTTTCTTTTTGTTTGTAGCAAACCTAAGACATCATTCATTCATTGAACATTTATGGTATATGCGGAGGAGATCAGGGAGCTGATGTGGAATCAGAGGCCGGGGCTGGAGGGTCAGATTGGGCAGGAGGTAGAAGGCCCCCAGACACCCCTACACTCTGCTCCCACCCAAAATGGCTGCCTTTCCCCCTCTTTCTGTCCCCAACAGAGCCCCAGACAGCGTTCGCAGCCTCTTTCTCTGCCCCTCATGCTTGCCCGTGGTGTACTTTGTGTCCTGATTTATCCTTGTGGGAAATGGCACGTGACTCTGCAGGGGCTTCTGGATTTTGTACACCCCAAAGAAGATCCTACTGACAACAGCCTTACCAACCAACTCCACACAAGCCCTTTGTGGAAACAAGGCACCGTGCTAAGTCCTGGTGTGCATCACCTCATTAATACTCTCTATCACTCTGTGAGCTAAGAGCCAGCATAGCGCCATTTTCCAGATGTGGGAACAGAGGCTCAGGACTGGGCTGGAACCCCACACTGTCTGGCCCTCACACCTGTGCCCTCACCCCATGGCTGACTCTGCCCTGCTCTGTGTCCAGGCTGTGTGGTATGCATTTAGAATCCTGGTTCCTGGAAGGTAGAGCTTCAGCGAAACAACACGTATTTAGTAAGCACCTACTATGTGCCTTGGGGGAAAGTGCTTTGTGGAGCTAAAGCTTGTGAGGAAGGGGAGAGAGGGGCTTCTCTGTAAGGGATATGGAGCCTCATGCAACCACCCCACCTGAACCCTGAAGTGGAAGAGGCTTTCGGGCCTCCAAGGATGTCAGGGCAGGGCAGCTTGTGCTACTTAAAGGGCTTTCTCCTCGGCAGGAATGTCCCTGAGAGTGACTCAGAGCAGAGTGAAGACCTCAGAGGGCTTTTACAGTCACTTCTACGTCCCTGACATAGCCCATCAGGGCCTCCGTTTCCCGGTCTGAACTGGGGATAACAGCACCTAAGTTACAGGGTGGTCACGAGGACTAAGCCAACAAGAGTGCTTGGCACAGTGCCTGAGGAACTAATAGCTTCTCTTACTGAGCCGGGGTGCACGTCTGATGAGAGAGGAGGTCTTCAGGGGGCCTCAGAAGAGCTGGATCTGCTGTTTGCAAGCTTCAGTTTCCCCATCTGCCATGGCTGACATATAACTCTTCGCATGATCTGCCTCACGGGGCTGTTGTGGGGATCACAGAGGTCCCAGGGCGCGTAGGTGCGGCTCCGTGATCTGCACACGGAGCGAACCGGTCCCGGGAGAGGGGGCGGCGGGAACACGGTGGGCGGCGGCACAGGTGCTGCCACTGTGGCAGGCAGGTGTGTGCCATTGTGTCCAGGGAGAGGTGCGGCAGTTCGCACCAGGGAGAAGGGAGAGGGCAGGCTTTGGGGACCGCCTCCGCACAGAGGAGGAGTGAGGAGTGCAGGGGGCAGGGGAGGCGAGCGCGCAGCCGGGAAACACAGAGCGCTTCCTTGGGGCGCCCTCGGGCTCCCCACCCTCCCCAGGAAAGACGCCCTGGCGCTGTCCCTGGTCCTGGAGCACGCCCGCCCCTCGCGCTGCAGTCCCTGTGGTGGCCGTTTGAGGGCGCCCGGGACCGCGGCGGACTCCCTTTTCAAAACAAGTATTTATTTAATTATTTTCAGGAAATCACAGGGAGTTTATTGAAATGAAAGTACACACTTGACAGGGAAGTGCAGGCCAACCCAAAGATTGAGTCCCAGAACAAGTTTTTAAAGGGCATTCATTTTCCCGGTGATAATAAGACTACTTACCCACCTAACTCCCAAAACCAAACAATAGACTGCCCTAAGATAAGTAAAAGCCCTCTACTCCCATAGATTAATACTCTGGCATAGTCACACCACAGGACCTAATGAAGTAACCAAGTGTTAGAATCTGTGTGTGGGGGTAGATGGGTGTGTGGTATGTGTATGCATGTGTGTCTCTGTGTGTGTTGTGTGTGAGCATAATGTGATAAGGGCATGTGGGCCCTTGATGTCTGTGCATGAATCTGTTGTCATTGGCGTGTGTTCACATGTGTGTACAAACCCAACTATAGTCAGTGAGCACACGCTGATTTGGGATCTGTGGGTGTGAACTTGATTTGACCTTTTGCATGTGGGCTTGCAATGCAGGGGCTGATGGTTATGTGAGCATGTCTGCATGCGTTTGATTTGATAGCATCTCTGTAGGCACGAGTTAGATGTCTCTGTGCACAGTCTAAGGGCAAGTGCATGTTGGACCTGGTGAAGTTCCTGTGCAGGTGTGCACACAGGTCCACCACAGACCTTGCCTGACTTGTTCATCCTCTATTGCTAGTGCCTGAACAGTGTCAGGCACACAGTAGGTTCTCAGTACATGAATGACTGAACGAAGAAAGACATGCTCTCATGTGTATCTGTTTCCAGAAAGGTTTGGCAGTCAAGGACCCTAGAGGCACATGGTCCGTATGGTGACCAGAGTCACATCCTTAGGGGAGGGGGCCTCAGAGGAGGCATTTTTCTGGCCATTTTGGCCGGGCCAGATTATCCTCATCCCTGATGGGGACACTCTGAGTAGGCAGGGGTCTCAGGAAACCATTGAATGGGATAAGGGGCTTAGAGCCAGGACAGGGGGTGGCTGGGTTGGTAACCTCACTGGACAGCTGCTTGGGGAGAGAGTGTGAGCCAAGCCACAGCCACTCCTCTCTCCCTTCCCAGGGCCTGGGGACCCTTCAGGAGATTCCTTCTCCAGGAGCTCAGGTTTTGCAGCATCTTGGTTTGGGTCGGTGCGGCTTGGCTAGAAAGGCAATGAGTTAAGAATAATGATGCTTCAAGCCTATGGAATTCTCTGAAGGCAAATGCATTTTTCCATTATTTGGTCTCTAACTCAGCAAGGTGAGAGTGGATATTTAACAGACGAGTAAACTGAGGCCCAAGGAGGAAAACTGATTAATGCAGAGCCACACAGGAGGCTGCTGGCCAGGCAGGAAGCCCAGGACCAGCCTGTCTCCTGCCCAGGAGGCCCCAGGCAGATATCCTGAGTGGGAATGACTGGGCGTGGGGTTGGAAGATTGCTGGGGACCCCAGCAAAAATGGACCCCACCAGCCCCACCTGGAGCCTAGGCCTGAGATCTTCCCAGGAGCCTGCCCCCTGTTGTGCCCTTACATTTCCCTGGGCTGGGAAAGGGGGGCTGGAGGCTGGCGGTGGGTGGAACTCACAGAGCTCAACCCAGGGTGAACTTGGAAAGGGAACTCGGAAACACTCCACCCCTGCACCCTTCCCTCCTCCTCAACACAGCCTGGCACCTGTTTGAACAACTTGGGTGCAAGTCTAGGCGGCCCAGAAGAGGATGCTTCTTCCTTCTGGAAGGAAGTCCTGACCCCTGGAGGGCAGCCTGTCTCTGGGTTCTAGGCGAGAAGCTGGAGGGAAAGGAAGAAGGGAGCTCTGTCCCCACCTCCAAGCCGGCAATGAGCTTCCAGTGCCAGTCGGCAAGCAGGACTCTGTGCTGCTTCAGAGTAGTTAGTTCCTGGGACGGGGCCAGTGAAGGCTGGCTGGCTGGGGGTACACACCGTGTTTGAGGACACACGGCTAAGAAATGTCAGCGCCTGGTCAGCACCCACGCCTTTACTAAACTGCCTCTGTTTGTGTGTCTGTCTGTCTTGTAGGTTGTTCCACATCCCACACGTAGATCTGCCCCATTCTTTCCAACAGCAGCATGGCATCAATGGACCTTAAGTTATTTGTCCGATTCCCTCTGGCTGGCCATTAGTTTGTTTTGGAACTCATACTATAAATAAAAATCGTGATTTCATATAGTCCAGTCTAATGCAAAGGATGCTGCCGCAAATGTTTTAACGAACACATCTATTCAAACACTAGTCTCAATGCTTTACAAATATTAACTTAGTTAATCCTTGGCAAAACCCTTTGCACCCTTCATCAACCCCACTTTGCAGATGAAGAAACTGAGGCACTGAATGATTAAGTGACTTGCCCAAGGTCACACAACTGACAAGGGGGAAAGGGGATTTGAACCCTGGAGGGTCACAAGGATGAGGGTATAAGCATGTACTTTCCTGTCCTTTGTCCTTGGTCATCCATCTTCAGGCTCACATGCCATGATGTGGAGGCTAAATTCTTGGAAGTGGCCTTGCTGGTTAAGAAGGTGCATTTAAATTCCGCTGTTGCCCAGGGGACCAGGGGCTGGTCAAGGAGTGTCCTGTGCATCCCTAGCTGAGGGAACGTGACCCCCACCCCCACCCCACCCCCAGCTCTTGCCAGTGAGGCAGCTGCAGCTGGTCCGAGCCCAAGAAGCAGGAGCCTACACTGGGTTCTTTGTCTTCAGTGGGAACCCGGCAGCCCCCCATGGCCCTTCTTAAGGGCCCACTGTCCCAACAGCAACATGGTCATCCCAGGGGCCAGACCAGGCTGGGAAACTGGGCACATTGGATGCCTGTTGGCCACCCTGCCAAGTGGACATGCACAGCCGACTTAGGAATCATTTTCACTGAAAAGACAGACTGGCAAGGCTGAGGGCCATGTTCAAGGGAATGCAGCTGCCTGGGTGTGGCTGGAGTCCTGGGTCCCAGCCCTGGCATTATGCACGCGCCCCCATGGCCCAGGCTCAGCTCCTGGTCCTCCCCTCCCTCCAGCTCTCTGGGCCCCCCTGCTGCTGCTACCACTCAGGAAGCAAAGACTTCCTCCGTCTTTTCGGCCAAACTCAATGCTCCCAGGGCTTGCCCCTTAGAGTCCTATTGGACTGCCCTGTGAGGACCAGGCTTCCCACACTGCCCTGGGGTGGTCCCTCCACCCAGGAATCCACCCTGGCCAGAGCACTCTGCCAAGAGGAAGCGAGATCCTTCTCTGAGAACCAAACCAAGGGGGTGGTTCCAGGGGTAAGGAGATCACACTTGCCCTGCCTGGACTCTGAATTCTGCAACGGGCTCTCTCGTGTGTGCCTCCGCCCACCAGAGTATGCAGAGAAGAGAAGGGGTCCAGGGTGGGGGGCAGAGAGGGGGTTGGGGGTGGAACCCTCCCCCCCAAGAGAGAGGTGATTGCTGTGAGCCAGGGCCTCAGTGTCTTCATCTGAAATGGGGAAACCACTGCCCCACTTACCCATGACTGCTTGAAGCAACTGTGGAGCCCTGTACCCAGCCCAGTTATTTCCCAGGGGAAGATGGCACTAACTGAGCCCTGGCCCAGGGCCCAGGCAGAAGAGTTCCTGAAAGGCTTCTGAAGGATCCCTGCCACCCTGTTGTTGTGCCCTTGGTCATCCTTCCTCCCTCGTTTGTTCCCTGCAGTCATTTTAAAACTTCAAGTTTCTGGGCGCTTCTCTGGGTGCAGGGCAGTGGGGAATAATCCCTCCCTCTTTGAGGGGCAGAATGGGCATTTAGGGAGGGGCGGGTGAGTCCTGGGGGCAGGGCTGGTGTCCCCCATTTCCTGACACATCTCTACTTGGGGCAGGAACGACAACTTCCGGGGGGGATGGCCTGGGTTGTGAGCTCTGGATGAGTTGGGTGCAGGGGATGAGGCTCACAGTGTTTGTTGAGTGAATATGTGACCCACTCTAGGACTCAGAGCCCAGTGTTCCCGAGTGAGGGAACCCAGGGGATGAATTTTCAGGAAGAGAGTGGGGCATCTCCCTTCCTGCCCCTTTGCTCCTCCTCCTTACTGGGGAATGTGTTTGGGGGAGGTGGGGGGAGCTCCTGGGAGAGGGGGATAAGAGCGGGCAGTAGGTAGGCTATTGGAGACTCTATTCCTTCTTTTGCTCACTCATTTGCCTGAAGAGCAGAGCTTTTGACCTGTAGTGCGGGACTCTGTAGCTGGTCTTGAGCATTTACTGTGCCAGGCCTGAGCTGAGTGAGTCCTTTGCGTGCCTTAACTTATTCCATTACCATAGGGCCCTGGGGTAGAGGGAGCTAGTCCCATTTTACAGATAAGAAATTCGAGGTACCTACAGGGTGGGAAGGGACCTGCCCACAGTGCAGACCATTTGACCTTGGATTCCCAATTCGTGACCCGACCTGCTGTGAACTCCCACCTCGTGATGACGGTGACAGAGCCACTGACAGCTATGGCTCTAGGGAGACGGAAGAGGATGCTGCCCCTAGAAGAGGGTCTGCAGCCCGGTGCGCCGCTCGTCTTACCCCGGCCCCGCCTCCCCCCGCACCCCATTTCGCCTCCGCAGAGGTCACGCCCAGCCCTGAAAGCCCAGCTGGGAGAGTCCAGCGTAGCCCGCCCCCCAGCGCGGAGGGCGGCGCGAACAAGCGGCCCTTTCTGCGCGCGGCTGCCCGCGGCAGCTGGACTGCGGCCTGCGGGGGCGCGGACAATCCCGGGGCTTGTGGTCGGGGGCGGGGCAGCCCTAGTTGCCAAGGTGACCCGGGCACGGGGAAGGCGGCTCCGGCGCGGCTCCGGCCAGATGGGCAGGCGGGCGGCGGCGGCGGCACCATGAGCTGCCGGAAACGCAGCTTCACCTTCGGGGCCTACGGCGGGTAGGTGCGCCGGGCGGGGGCGCCCGCGGGCGCGCACGCGAGGGGGCGCCGTGGGAGCGTGCGCGCGCGCGCGCGCCCGTCTGTGTCCCGGCTTGGGTCCGGGTGGTTCTGTACGTCGTCGTGAATTGGCGCTTGTGGGTGACACGCGCGGTTTGACGCCAGTAGCGTGCAGTGTTGATCCGCCTGTGCGTGTGTGCCCGTGTAGTGCTGTGGGGTGTCCAGGTAGACGGATGGGGTGGTGAACACAAGGGTGGGCATTTCTGTGTGTCCCAAGTGCGTGGCAGTGCCTATGCGCGACCACTGCATGACCACTGTGTGGACAGGAAGCTGGCCTGTGTGTGTGTGTGTGTGTGCGCGTGCCCGCGCTCCTGGGTGCATGTATGGTGGGGGTGGGAAGAGGTATGTCAGGGGAGGCCCTGAAGGAGCCCCCACTTGGCCTCTGAAACTACTGGGACCCGCACTGAAGCTTTGGAAGAAGGGACCCAAGAAGCTATTTCAGGTGGCAGATCCCGCCAACCTTCCGCTCTGGGCACCCGGGCTGCCCCTATCTCAGGCTCCCTGGCGGTCAGGGCCCCTTTTCTTCCAGGACTGCTGGCTGCTTGGGCTTGGAGACTGAGGGGAAATAGATTGGTGGCTGGCCCATCTTTGGGTCACTATCCTTCTTTACCCCAAGTGTCCACCTCAGAGGGGTGCAGAGAGATACTGGGGGGATTCTTGCCTTAGGCAGGAATTTGGTAAATGAGAAGGAAGGCTGGGTAGACAGACCGGCCAGAGCCTCTTCCCTGACCAGCCAACGAGTTGGCATAAACTTCACCAGGCCCTACCTTCCTGTAGTAAGAGGGACACACACCTTAGGGGTGTAGAGCAGCTGGGGCTCACACAGGTAATGCTGCTCCTGTAGACCAGGTGCCCTTTGAGCTGAGGGGATTGTCTCCTCTGTAGACGCCCAACCTCCAAGGGGACCCCATCAGAGGGGTTGGGCAGGCTGCCTTCTCTGTCCAGGGCCCTGCTAGCCATCAGGTGAAGAGAGGAGCTTGGGCTGAGCCGGAAGATCCCTGGTCAGCTGGCGCTAGCGGAGGCCCAGGGAGTGGCCTGGGTTCTGTTATGTGACCTTGGGCAAGTCCTGGCCTCTCTGGCCTCACTTTCTCCATGTGCAGAGTCCACATTAGCAGATCCCTGGGAACCCCCAGCCCTGCCCCCCCCAGATGATGCCCCAGAGCTGGCAGAGTCTGGTTTGGGGCCCCTTCCACATTTTCCTTTGGCTTCTGTGCAGGAGCAAAGAGCTGTTTGTTGTCCCAACAGCTGCTGAGCCCCTTGGCCCCTTTTGGGCAAGATGGTGGAGCCCTCTCCAGCCCTCCCCAACCCCAAGGTGCCTTCCAAGGGGGTTTGGGGGGAATCTGGGAGGGGACACTGCCCACACACTCTCTCTGAGACAGGTCCTGAATGAAGGGATTGGGGGGATATAAAGCCTAGGGTGGCCCCTGAACTCTGGGGGCTTGAGGTGTTCTCTGGCTCTGCTTTGGGGGCAGGGTGTGTGTGTGTTGTGAGGGACAGGAGGGGAAACTCCTCCTGAATCCCCTGCTCCCAGGTTCCCAGGCTTTTGTTCCCTGGTGGCTGTGGGTGAACTCCAGCTCCAGGATCAAGGCAGGCTGCCTGGAAGTCGGGGAGATGTTCTTCCTAAATGCCCACACCCTTCAGCCCTGTCTGGAAACATGCTAAGCAGGCCCCAGCCACACCCCACATCCTTGCTCTGACCCCAAACTGTTGTGGCCACTGTCCCACCACCTGTTCTGGGATCTTCCACACTGACCCCCACCCCTGCTGCCACCTCATCTCCTGGTCCCAGGCCCCTGTTCCCCTAGCCCTGTGTCCCCAATCTTACCTCTTTTCCTTACTCCTTCACACCACACCTTGTCCCTGTCCCTAATCTGACATTAGGGCCCAGGTAGCCTATGGACGTTGGTGACAATGCATCTGGCACCTCCTCCAGGCCCCTCTGGGAGGGCAGGGGTGAGTGGGGTTGGCCTGATGTGCTGGGCAAGGTTGGGTAAGAAGGGGCTGCCCCCCAACCTGCTACCCCTCTTGCTGTGTTTCAGGGTGGACAAATCCTTCACCCCTCGCCTGAGTGTGTGGTAAGTACCGGGGGCCCTCAGGAGGGTCTGAGCTGCTTGGCCAAACCCTGGCGACAGTCTCAAACCATTACCACACCTTATAATGCCAGACCAGACCCCACCAACCCACCAACCATCCTCTCCAGGCGATGGGGTGGGCAGGCCCTCTACCAGCCCCCCCCCCAGAGTGTCCCCCACAGTTCTTTCTAGAGCTCCACCTGGGAATCAGTCAAATCTAATTAAATGTCAGCTCTGCCACTGCCTGTGTGACCTTCAGCAATTAATTAACCTCTCTGAAACTCAGTGTTTTCATCTGTGAAACGGAGATTAAAAGGCCTGTTTAACAGAGTGTAAAGTTGTAAAAAAAAAAGAAAAAAAAACAAGCCTAAAACAGGGCCTGGCATATGATATGATAGGCCCTCACTGAAAGTGTTTCCTTCCTTTTTCTCTTCTCTATTCCCTTCCACCTCATGGTGGTCCCTGGCTGGACTGGGGGTGCCCTTAGCCATTATGCTGACCCCAAACCCTCTAGTCCTACTCCACACATAGCCTTCAGAACCCTCTCCTCAAGCCCATTTCCTAAGTGTGAGGCTGTCCTTTCTTTGGAGGAGGAGAGAAGGAGGCAGCTGTGTCTGCAGCTTCTCCAACACGGAGAGTGGTGGGTGGAGGTGCTGCCTCACCCCGGGATTCACAGCCCCCCTGGGTCCCAGCAGGCGGGCACCTCCCCGCTTCCCTGGCACCAGCATCACATGGGCCGGGCTGGCTGCTCTTGCTATCACTTCAACTCCAGGAGGACAGTCCCCAGTGCTCTGGCTCCTGCTTCCTGCCCCTGCTGAGGGCTTCCTGGGGTCCCCCGGCCCTGCAGTGCCCCCCAGCTGTTGGATAACTCTTATCTGGTACCATTGCCCTACCGGCTGCCAGAGTCCCCTGGAAGCCACACATGGGGTGGGAGGCACATGGGGTGCCCAGGCTGAGCTCCAGGGCCTGCCCTTTTATTTTCCTTTGATGCTCTCTGTGTAACTTGGGGCCAGTTACTCTCCCTCTCTGGGCTTATGGCCTGCTGCTGTGCCCAGTCAGTTTGAGCCTTAACTATGTGCAAGACTGTGTGCTAAGCTCAGAGCAGGGGTGGGGTGAGGGGAGATAGAGATGGAGGTGAGGAAGCCTCCATCCTTTCCTTCAAGGAGTTCAATAACAGTATCCCAACAACTGCCATTTATTCAGCACCTGCCGTGTACCAGGTACTGTTGGGTGGTTAGACTGTATCATCTCACATAATCTTTACCACATCCCCTAGTTAGGGACTGTTATCTCTAATTATAGATGAAAGCAATGATGTACAGAGGGGGGAAGTGACCTGCCCAAGGTCACACAGCTAGTCAGTGGCAGAGCTGGGATTTGACTTTTAGTCTTCCAGGCTCTGCAGAGCCCAGAGTCTTCCCCACCCTGTCCCAGGGCCTCCAGGCCACAGTATGGGGCTGAGGGAATGCACTTAGGGAAGACTTGAAGATGGAGGGGTGACCCAGAAAGCCCACTCTAGAGAGCCCTGAAAGAAGAGTCAGAGATGAGGGTCCAGGACTGATAGTGACTAATCTGCTGTGTGATGTTGAACAAGTCCCTTCCCCTCTCTGGGCCTCAGTTGACATACCTATAAAGTAAGATTATGGAATCCCCAGGACTTGCCTATTACCCACAATGCCTTGCCCCACACTGTCCTTGTTAGAGTTGCTAACCCCAAGATGCTGACCCCTATGCCCTCCCTTCCTTCCCGACCCCTGAAAGCCAACTGCTTAGCCTCCAGCCTGTGCCTGGCATAGAATTCGTGTAAAATGAGGGTCATATTGACTACTAATTATGATTTCCTGGCATTCAAGGCCTGCCTCCATCTCCCTTTCTAGCCTGGGACTAACTTCTCCTGTGCCCCTCATTTCTGGTCAATGGGAACATGGCCCCATGAGCATCATGCTTTGGCTCACATTGTCCCCTCCCCGTGATATGCCCTCCCTTTCCATTTCCACAAGCCCTTGCCACACCTCCAGCCCACCTTTGTCACTTGTGAGTGTGTTCTTTCCTGACCCTCCACACACACCCTTCTTTCTCTCCTTAGCATACCTCCCCTCCTGCTTATCATGCCTGTAGAGCACACCTTAGCGCTCTTTTCCGGGATGGTGGGGACAGCATGGCCTTCGGAGCCTGACAGATAGGTATTTGAATTTGCCTCTGCCGCATACTGTGGTGTGACCTTGGGCAGGTCACTTGCTCTCTCTGTGCCCCATTGGATGCTCAGTGAGTATTTGTGGAATTGGACCTTCCAGTGAGTTAATCTCAGTTGAGATGAATGCGTCCACATAACACTGCAGGGCGAGGCAGGCTTGGAGGTCCTTGAAAGCAGGAATCAGGGCTGGATTCCCCTGCTCGCTGCCCTTGTCAGCAAGTTACCTGCAGTGGAGGAGCTTAGAACAAGTGTGCAAGTGGCAGAGGAGTGAGGCCCTGTGGGACAGTGGATGACTCTGGTTCTGCAGCCCTAATGGGGGATGGACATTTAAGGTGGCTTCAGATGGTGGGGAGAGGAAGGAGGTGGAGCAGTGCCAGGGTGGGCGAATGGCAAGGTGCAGTTGTGCAGGGAAGGGGCGTTCTGGAAATACCCTGGGACGAGGCGACTCAACTTTGACCTTACAGCTAGGATCCTGGAGGGGGAGGCTGGACCCAGCAAGGATTGAGTGCCAGCAGTGTGCTGGGCATCTTGCTACGGCCATCTCATTAAGTTGTGATGGCAGTCCTGCCAAGTTGGCCTCAGTGTCCCCATTTTAGAGGCCCAATCCAGGACTGAGAGCAGTGACGGCTCTGGCCCAAAGTCACAGAGCTGGCAAGGGCTGGATTTGAAACCAGAGTTTTTTCCTGCCAAGTAAGGGAACTTGGCCTGAGACGGGGAAGCCATGGGACTGAGGGAAGTCCTGGTTATGGGGTGGTGGGTGAGAGTGAGATGACCTCAAATACCTCCAAAGCAGGGGTCACAGCCCAGGGCCATTTGCCCCACCAGGAGTGCCCACCTGGTTGCTGAGACATCTACCCTTGACAGCAATGGTGCCAGTTGCTCCTATCTTTGAAGCATTTCCTGGGTTTCAGGCGCTGGGCCAGACACTCAATCTGAATTATTTCATTCCATCCTTATATCAGCTTTACAAAGGAGAGAGTATTGCCACCTCTTTCCCCGCATTTTACAGATGAGGACATGGAGGCTCAGGGGTACACAGGCTATGAGTGACGAACCCAGATGGCAGAATAGTCAACCTGAGCTGGCGCCTTTAACCCTCGCTCCCCTGGATGCTGCCCGTGCCAAGTCGGGGGCTTGGGTGGGCCGCCCCTGTCCTCAGGTGTTTTCTCTCTGTCATCACCGAGCCGGAGGCTCTGGGGTCTGTGTGCCGCTGCAGGAAGCCCAAGCTGGCCTCATTAGTGGCTCTGAAATGCCAGGCAGGCACAGCCCGCTGGGCCTCCTCATCTATTATGGATCTAGTGGGCAGGCAGCTGGCAGAGCACAGGTGGCGGAGCTAGCAGCCGCTTCTTGAGCCCATACCTGCCACCATAGCCCTGGGCAGGAATCCCCCAAGGTAAATGCTAAGGCAGCTCCTGCCTCATCCCCCTGGCCCAGCTGGGGTAAAAGGGTCCCACTGGGGACCGAAGCATGGATGCCGGTCCTCAGCTCATTAGCCCACTTGTCCTAGCGGCCATTTCTGAGAGATGCTGGGACCTTGGTTGAGCGGGGGTCATCTGGGACTAGGGTGGGTAGAATCTTAAGTGCACAGGCTTCTGGCTGTACAGAACCTCAGGGTGACAGAGTCATGCTCATTGATTCATCATTCTTTCATTCATTCAGCCACAGTAGCTACTGAGCACCTACTGAAAGCTTGGCACTGTTAGTTCTAGGGACTGTAGACTCAGCAGAAAATGAGACAGGCCCAGTCCCTATCTTCAGAGAGCTTGGTTTGGCCAGCACGTCACCTCTTTGAGCCTCAATTTCTTCATCTCCAAAATGGAGAGTAGGGAAGATGGTAGGTAAATAGGCAAGAAAACAAACTAGGATGGTGTGCTGAGTTTAAAAGCAAGAGCTGATCGCACACTGGGCTGTGTTCCAGGGCACTTTCCATATATTGATGGATTCAATCCTCCAACCACCTCATGCGGCAGGTCCTGTTATTATCCCTGGTTTAGGGCTGCGGATACTGAGGCATAGAAGGGTTAAGTAACCTGTTCAAGATCTCTCGGCAAGGCTGAGATTTGAACGTAAGTAGCCGGGCTCCAGTTTGCACAACAGCCATCACCCTGTGCTATATGGCTGGAGGATGATGGAGGGATTCATGGAAGGCCTTTCTGAGGAGGTGGCATTTGAACCAAATGTGTGGGAACAGTTAGCAGGGGAAGGGGGCAGTCCTGACCGAGGGAACAGTAAGTGCAAAGGCCCTGAGGCAGGAACAAGCTTAATATGTTCTGGTAACAGGGAGGAGGCCAGTGTGGCCGGAGGGATAAGGAAGAGTAAAGTCGGGGGTCAATTTGGAGACAGGAGAAGGGCCAGATTGAGGCAGGATAGGCGTTCGGATATAATGTCAGTGACTGACATGGGGAGCCACTGAGTCTTAGACTCCTGGCTTTGTAAAATCTTAGCATCAGAGAACTTGGGCCTCCTAGAATTTTTAGAAATGGAAGAGACCTTTGAGGCACCCTCCTGTGGCTCCTACTTAGCAAGGAACCTCTCCTTGGGTTCACGACCCCTGTAAGTATTGAAAGAAGCCTTTGGAGGTCTCCTGAGAAATATGTACCTTTTTTTGCAGCAACTTCATGGACCTCTTGAAGCCCACCCTCCCTGGTTTAAGACCATCATGATCTCTTAGCAGCTTCTTGACCAGCCCATTCTTGCTTACTCCTCATGATAGGAGGCTCACTACCTTTAGAGTAACCTATTCCATCGCTGGGCAGCTCAGATGCACATCAGAAGTTCTTCCTTACTTGGAACCAGCTGCCTGAGCCTAGATGCACCCTCTGGGTCTCCGCCCCCCCGCCCCCCAGTGGCCCTTCAATGAGATGATGGGAATTACATAGTATCTCCCTAAGCCTGCTCTTTCTGCTCTAAACAGTTGCTGGTCCTAGCCCGCCCTCCTCTTTGTCTTCTATTCAGCTCAGCTCTTGCAGGCCTTGAAGCCCCTTTGTCCCTCTCTACCTTCTTATGGGGCTAGGAGACACCCCCTTCTGGGGAAGGCTGCGTCCTTAGGGAGGACTCCTGGGAGAGACCCAGGGAGACCCCCCTCTTCTAGGAAAGCACTCCTCTAGCTTAAGGAGACAAGAGAAGATCCCGCTCCCTTCCAGCTGGGACTGCTGCTCCTTTCCTGTGTGATCTCGGGAAGTGAGTCTCCATCTCTGGGCAGTTTCCCCATGCCCGTCTTCGGCACAGTGAGGAGGCACAGATGGTCCTTCAGGTCTCTTGCAGCTCTAGGGTTCCCAGGCTGGTGGGCCCCGCTGGCCTCCATCCTGGCAGTGCTCAGGCTCAGGTCCCTGCGTTTGGGTGGTGCCTGGAAAGATTTGGGTTCTATTTTCAGGCAGACCTGAGTTCAAATACCAACTTGCTGTTAGCCCAGTGCTGTGTCCAGTACAGGTTAACTTCTCTGGGGCTCGGTCTCTTCACCTGTAGAATGAGGACAATAAGAGCACCAACCTCGCAGATGGTTGTGGGGATTAAATGTGGTCATTTGTACCAACATCTACAACCAGAGCCTGGCACAGAGTGATGCCAGCGATCCCAGTTATTGCTGAGCCCTGCGGAGGGGACAGAGTTGCCATGTGTTGACTCTACCCTCTGGAATCTCACCACCTGCCAAGAGGTGAGACCTGCTTCCACGTGAGCATGCTTCCCGGCCTTGGGCACTGACCTTGACACTGGCCCTGAGAATGCCAGCTTTGCAGCCAGACAGGCTTGTGCTGAGTCCTGGCTGGGTGACCTTGGGCAGTCCCTCCCCTGGCTGGGTGGTGGCGATGGTTTCTTCCTTGCAGCAGGGGTATTAGTAGTGTCTACCTCCGGGCAAGGGAGAGGAGTGAGTACTTATAAAGGGCCAGCCCAGCACAACGGCGTGGCGGTTTCAGACCATGTGCTGCAAGAGGGAGGCTCATATTCCTGCCTATCAAATGGGAAAATTGGCTACAAAACACCCTGATGTATTAAGGTTCTAGTGGAGTCAGTCTCTAAACTTGACCTGGTCTGAGACTTAACCTCTCTGAACCTCAGTTTCCACACCTGTAAACGGGGACAATATTCACCTTACAGGATTCCTTCAAGGCTTCCATTAGCCATTTGTTCATTCAACAAATGTTTATCGAGTCCCTGCCATATGCCAGGTAGAGTCTAAGAACTGAGGAAACAGCAGTGAATCTGATGGACGCGGTCTGAGTGGGAAGGAGCTGTGGGGAGGGTGGTCAGGATAGAGGGCAGATTAAGTGTAAAGGCCTCGAGTCAGGAATCTGAAATCTGGAACATTCCAGACCATCGCTTGGCAGCTGGTGGAAGGTGGCTAAGCAGGCAGGGAGGCTGGAGGCCCACCTTCTCTCAGAGTAAGAACTGCTGCTCAGGAGGCAGGCCTGGGGGCTGGGGGCACTGTGGCCAGGCAAGCAGGCCGGGCTTGGGTTGGGCCTCTGGTGACATGGGATGTGCAGATGGGAGACTGGACCTCAGCCTGTGGGCCGGCCATAGGCAGGGGCCAGCCTGGCATCCACCTAGCTGGCCCCACTGCCCAGAGGCATTCTGGCATCTGGCACAAAGTCCCTGGGCCTATTTTAGGGAGGGGGGCTTGGAGGAAAGAGTCAAAGGCACTTATGTCTGCTCTCCCTCTCAGCCCAGTCAGCCTCAGTACTGGCCACAGAATGCGTCGGGTTTTCCCAGACCCGCCCTCCCACAAGGTCAGGGGTTCTTGAGGTGACCCTCTACACAAATACACACACACACACACACACACACACACACACACACAATTTCCCTATTCGCACTCCTAGACTTGACTCGCGTCCAGACAGCTTTGTCATGAACACAGAGTTACATACATACACAGTCACTTGTGTAGCAGATCATGACTGGGCATCGACGTATGCCAGGCCCCCTAACAGATCCTGTCCTCACCTGAGGAAGTGCCATTTCTAGTAGGAAAGCCTGATAATGATTTGATAATCACACTGGGACATGTGCAAGCCAAACTGATCAATCTGTGATGGCCCACGACAGGCTTCTGGGAAAGCTGGTCATGGTGGGCGCAGCCTGACCCTGCCTGGGGGGAGGGAGGCTCCCGAAAGACTGAAGGAGAGCATAGCACGTGAAGTGTGATGGGGGCAGACAGGAGAGACTGTACCGGGTGGAGGGTATAGTGTGTGCGGAGGCCTCGAGGTGGGGTGGACACGCAGGGCCACGTGAGGCTGTTGAGTCTCGATCCTGCATGCAGTGGGAAGCCACTAGAGACTTTTAGGCAGGCGGATGACGTGACAGATACAAACATGCTCACATGTAAACCCACACAGGCCCCAGACACGAGCGCTTTCTCTCCCACCCACATTTCACGTTCCTGCCATCTACATCCTCACCCACAGAGTCACAACACCCTCTCGCTCCACCGGGCAGAGCTGCAGAAAACCCGGTGCTGGCTGCCAGCCCGAGTGTCATACATTTGTTTGCCCCATCTGCTTGCTGATTTTGTGGGGCAGGGCCCTCTGATACAGCCAGAAATGACCTTTGTTCACCCCACATTTGCACAGACATGCACACGCCCCATGCATACACATGTAGGATCCTAACCCTCCCATGCACGTGGAAGGTGGTTTCTAGGGAGTACTTTCACATGCTTTATCTCATTGAGTTCTCCCAGCAACGCTGCAGGGAAGAATTATCAACATCATTTTACAGCTGAGGAAATGGAGGCTCAGAGAGGTGAAGTGACTTGCCCCAGGCCACAGAGCTAGAGCTTGACATAGCTGAGATTTGAACTCAGGTGCATCTGACTTCTAGATCGGTTCCATCTGGACTCAGGCACACACTGCTGTGCTCATCATCTTTCTAGGCTCTCACTGAGAAGGTGGAAAGCGACCTTCAACACCAAACTCTCCCTGAAACAGGTTCATCAACATCGACTGTTATTTAGAGCCCCAGTGCGTGCCCACCTGCCTAGTAACCCTGCAGCCTCAGGGGGCAATGCCAGGGATGGAGCCGGGCACCTGCCAGCCTGGGGCATCTCAGGGCATGGAGCTGGAGCTTGGAGCAGAGGCTGTATTTGCATTTGCAAATGAGGCAGACAGCCCTGTCCACGTGCACACACTAACCTCAGCTGGCCTGGCTCCCAGGATCTGACAGCTGAGGTCCCAGGTCGCAGCCCTCTGCCCAGCTGCCTGGGCCACTTCTCTCCTGTCTTCCCTCTTCCCTGACCCTCAGAGCGGGTTGCCTAATGCCTAATGTAGGGGAAAGAGTATGGGCTTCAGAGTGAGCCGGAGCTGGGATTACAGTCACCTCTGTCACTCCTGGCTGGGGCACTTTGGCCATGGTAATTTAACCTCCCTCTGTGTCTGTCAGCTTCTCCTCCTGGGAATAAAGAGTGAAGAATATTTCCTTCTCAAGATGCTTGAGAAAGGTAAAGGAATCAGGGACTCAGAGAGCTGACTGTAGTAAGTGCTCACTTTAAGAAATCTTTCATTCTTTTCTCTGATTATAAAAATAATAAGTGCTCATTGCAAAAATCTAAACAATGCAGAAAAAATATATCCTGTGAAAGGCAGAAGTTCCTCGCGGTTCTGTTTCCCAGGGATAACCTGTGTGAATTTTTACATGTAATCTTAAATGTTTACAAGTAAGATTTTTGTTGTGCAACTGGATTTTTTCATTTAACCATTACACTTCAAACCCCTTTTTCTGTCAGGACTGGAGACCCCTTTGTCATCGCTGCGTGGTATTCTGTGGTTTGCAGGTGCCTGGATGTATTTAATCAGCCTCCTTTGAATGGATGTTTGGGAGGCCTCCAGATTTTAGCTATTGCAAACTCTGCTGCAGTGAATGTCCTTTGTATACACATATATTTTTGCATTTGTGTTAAGTATTTCTGGAGGATAAATGCCTAGAAGTAGAGTTGCTGAGCCAATGAGGATGCACATTTTCATCTTTAATAGGAGTGGCCAAACAACCCTGCAGAGCAGTAGTCACAATTTACGTGCCCCCAGCCAACTCGGGAAAGTTCATTTCCTCAAAATAATGGGAATTCTTCACTGCCTCTGTCCTCAAACGCAGGGACCCTAGTGTCCTCGAGAGGCATAGATTCCAGGTATGGGAAGTGCCTCGGAGGTCATCTAGTCACGCCCATGCTCCTTTTACTCCTCCTGTTCCCATGCTTGTATCTCTCCCCCAACCCCCCGCATCCCTGAGAGGCTCTGCCCACCTTTGCGTGACAGGGAGCTCAGTATCTTACGCAGCTGGTGGTTTTATTCGTCAGCAGCTTTATTTATCACATTGTTTTCTACCTTCTCACGACTTTCACCTGGGAGTACTGCCTCATTCCTCAGCAGCCTGCAACGGCAGAAAGAAGGAAGGAAGGGAGAAGGAAAGGCCAGGAAATGTTCATGGTTAATTGTTTACATATTTACCTGTAAGAACTCATTTAATCCTCATGCCAACTCTTGGAGGCAGGTACTGTTATCCCATCTCGTAGATGAGGACTCTAAGGCACAGAGAGGTTGAGTAACTTGCCCCAAGTCACACAGCTGTTAGGTGGCAGAGCTAGGATACAGACTCAGGCAGTCTGGCTCCAGAGCCTACACCTCTGATGTTACACCTCTCCAGGCAGGAGCCTATACTTTGTTGAATAACTACTACATAGAGTCACGTGCCACTTAACAATGGGGATACGTTCTGAGAATTGCATCGTTAGGTGATTTTGTGATTTTGCAAACATCCCAGAGTGCACTTACACAAACCTAGATGCTACAGCCTACCACATGCCTAGGTGACAGTATAGCCTATCGCTCCTAGGCTACAAGCCTGTACAGCATGTTACTGTAATGAATACTGTAGGCAGCTGTAACACAATGGTAAATATTTGTGTCTAAACATATCTAAGCATAGAAAAGGTACAGTAAAAATGCAGTATAAAAGATAAACAGGGCCGGCTGAGTGGCTCAGTTGGTTAAGAGCTCATTCAAGAGTGCAAGCTGAGCTCTGAGCAACAGCAGTTCGATGCCCAGCCCAAGCTGAGCTGCTGCTGAGCTGCCAACAGGTGGCAGGATGGCTCAGCTAAAAAAAAAAAAAAAGATAAACATTGGGGGGGTGACCGGTTAACTCAGTTGGTTAGAGCATGGTGCTGATAATACCAAGGTTGCCGGTTCAATCTCCGCATGGACCACTGTGAGCTGCACCCTTTTTTTTTTTTTTTTTTTTTTTTTTTGCTGAGCCATCCTGCCACCTGTTGGTGGCTCAACGGCAACTCAGCTCGGGCTGGCCTCGAACAGCTGTTGCTCAGAGCTCAGCTCGCACTCTTGAGCGAGCTCTTAACCAACTGAGCCACTCGGCCGGCCCTGCACCCTTTTTAAAAGAGTCAACTGTGCCATTGTAGCATGAAAACAATGTGTAACCAGTGACCATGGCTGTTCCCCAATAAAATGGAAAAAAAAAAAAAAAAGGTAAACAGTGGTCCACCTGTATAGGGCACTCTCCGTGAATGGAGCCTGCAGGCCCGGAGTCAGTGAGTGAGTGGGGAGTGACTATGACGGCCTCCGACATTCCTGTCCACTGCTGATGGCTTTATAAACACTGCACACTTAGGCTACACTAAATGTATGGGACAACAGGAGATTAAAGCAAGCACAAAAGAAAATGACGCAATCAAAAGGTGTAAACACGAGGCACATGAGGCTGCTGCTCATATAACACGGCATACTGTTTTACAGCAAGCTCTGTTCGTATACAAATAGAACACCCTAAAACAGTGATAAAAAGTATAGTAAATACATAAACCAGTAACATAGTCGTTTATTATCATTATCAAGTATGATGTACATAATTATCACTAATTGTATGTGCTGTTCTTTTATACGACTGGCAGGGCAGTAGGCTTGTTTACACCAGCATCCCCACAGACTCCTGAGGAATGCATTGTGCTACAATGTTAAGATGGCTATGCTGTCATTAGGCGATGGGAATTTTTCAGCTCCATTATCATCTTATGGGGCCACCATCATCTATGAGATCCGCCACTGACCGAAACATCATTGTGCAATGCATGACTGTACTCAGCTGTCACCTAGTCAGACTGTACATTGTAATATCTAATGTATTCTGCAGAACAACCCTGCAAAGTAGGTATTACTATCCCATTTTGCAGATGGGGAAGCTGAGACTCAGAGAAGAGAAGCATCATGGAGGAGTCTGAGGTGCCCTCCACAGCCCCTGCCGAGGAGAGTAGGTCCTCCAGGGTTCCAGTTTCAGCCATCCTCAGCGGACTTGGCTCCCAGTCTCTCATCCTCCCATTCTCCCTGCTGCAGAACGTCCAAGGCCACCTTAGCATCATCTAGTCCAGGGGTCGGCAAACTGCAGCTCGCGAGCCACATGCGGCTCTTTGAGTATGGTCCGTCTCAAAAGTTTGCCGACCCCTGATCTAGCCTAAGTCCCAGTTGCCAGTGCAAACTGCTTGGGGAGGTTATGGTGACTTAGCCTTGAACACACGGCAATTTAGAGGCAGAGCCAGGGCTTTTCCTTGTCACCTTTGATTAGGAGATGGGGACCTTGTCCCTCTCCAGAGGGGTTTCACCTTGGCCTGGCTGGAACTTCCGCTCACCAGCCTGGCCTGGGGTCCATGAGGCGGCAAACCCACTGACCAGGGAGGGAGATGGGTGGATTAAACAAGGCCTCAGCACCGGAGGGTTCAGTGCCTGCGTGGTGAGGCCCAGGGAGTGCCGGAAACAGCTAGAGAACAGCCTGGGCTGGTGTCACTGAGGCTTTCCTTTGAGGTGTGGGAGGCCTGGCTCCCCCAGCGCTGATGCCAACATCCAGCCCCATTGTCTGGCCCAGAACAGGCGTCAGAATGTGTGCCCTGAATGCATGACTGAGCATAGGCATGAAGGGCAAGTGTGGGGAGAGTGGGGGGATGATGGTGAAGTGAGTGAAGGAATGCATGGAGTTCGGAGAAGGGAGACCCCTAGGCTGCAGAGGTGGGGTGGGGGCAGAACAATCGGTTAATGAGGGAGGTGAGGGGTAGGTGGTTGTAAGGCCCTGGGGGCATCGGGCCCCAGCCTATGGGTGCTGCAAAGGTCCTCCCTCTGGCCCACCCTTCCCTTGGGCGCTAAGGGTGGGCAGCATGTGCCAGGCCCGTCAGCGCAAGTTGTCCTGCGCCAACACGGGCAAGGGGGAGAGTAGCTGGGTTCGAGGTTTGGGTGCGGTACCCTGGGCGAGTCACCGACTGCGGTTTTCTTCTGTGGAGAATGGAGATAACATTCCCTGCCTTAGGTGCCTTGTGAGGCTGTTGAAAAGGTCTAGAGTGAAGGCGGTTTGTAAGCTGCCAAGTGCCAGGCTGGGTGAGCAGGTGTTATTACCTGAGAGCAGAGGCCCCATGGCTAGGTCATCTCAGTGTCACCCCTCCCCCCCGTGGAGTGGGGGCGCCAGACAGGCCACCTGGGCAGGGAGGCGCTGGCAGGCAGCAGGTGGACGGGAGGCCCGGTCCCCGGTGCTGCACCCTGGCTGGGGGCCAGTCCCATGACCTCCTCTGGGGCTGCCAACCTGTTGTTTGCTCAGGAGGCCGCTGCCTGGCCCAGCTCCGGGATCCGGGTGTCTCGGCGCTCAGCCAATGCAGGGTGAGGCTGGGGGCCTCATGTGCCACCGTCCAGCTCACCTGGAGCCCGAGGCCCTCTCCTGTCACCCCCAGGGGACCTTGCCAGCTCTACCCTTTGGTGGCTGTGAGACCCCAGGGCCTGTCTGGCAACTTCCCTGAGCCTCCACTTCCTTATCTCTGAAATGGTGTGAAGATAACAGCAGCCCTCAATCAGTGTTGTTGTTGTTAGGATTACATGATATCACAGCGCTTGGCCACCCCCACACTCCCTCTTGAACCCTGGTGGAGGTCAAAGGTACCTGGGAAAAGAGAGCCAGGAGCAGCCATGGCCTGGGCTCCCGTTCCACACCCCTCCCCATGGGCCTGAGCAGGCCCGGCTCCCTGGGCCTAGCTTCAGAAACTTGCTCGCTGGGTTGCCCCTGGCCACCTTCCCTGGCACCTTGGCAGTGCCAGGGGCAAGCAGGGTGGTCAATGCCAGATGGTTCCACTCTGGAGACAATGGGCCACTGTTGCCCCTGGGGAAAGAGGCGGTTCCAGGGCCACCTGTATCTCTGGTTTTAGGAGATGATAGAGTCCCCTCAGGCCTGATAGCACGGGTGGGAGACACAGGCAGCCCCCAGGCCCCATCCAGAGGGGCACCTCTCCAGGGATGAGGGTCCACGGGAGTAGCCCTCTTACCCCCTCCCCCACATGAATCACCAGGTTGGTAGAACCAGCTGGCCTCATGGACCTCTGGTGACCAGCACTTGGCCGACTTGGACCCCTCAGGCCCTTGTCCTGGGCTAGTCCCCCCAAATCCTTCTCGGCCCTGTGTTCCCTGGTGGCTGAGAGCCTCCTCTGCCCTCCCAACCACCAAGCCTGTTTTCCCAACTTGTGTGTGTGCTGTCCAGCTACCCTGCTCCCCGTCACAGGCTTCCTGCCTTACTGGTCATATGTCACCTGCTCTGGCCACCAGAGTTTCACCTGTTTAAATTGAATATTAGGGCCGGCCAAGTTGCTCGGTGGTTGAGTGCTGGCTTGGGAAGCCAGCAGCCCCGGTTCGGTCCCACATGTGAGGGCCAATGACACTGCCCTCAAAAAAAAAAAAAATTGAATTTTACAGCATGAATAGTTCACTAGGCAGTAAAGAAGGAAAGAGGAACCCCCTGTAGAGGGAACAGCCTGTTGGCTTGTTTGGAAAACTGCCTGCAGCCTGGCCAGCTAGGACAAGGCGACAGGGGCAGGACAGGAAGGGGCTGTGGACGTGTGGAGATGAGGCTGGGAGAGTCAGCAGGAGCCAGGCCCACCTGGGGACCTCCGGGCAGGGCAGCTATCTCTGGGTGGCCAAAGGACCAAGTCCTACCCCCAAGACAGCCCCGTTTCCCCTCTGGTGCCCCGAAAGGGGGGGGGTTCTCCAGGAGAGGGATCATCATTATCATCATCATCATCATCATCATCATCATCATCATCATCATCATAGCAGCAGCAAACACTTCTACGATGCTTATTCTACTCCATGGCTCACAGCCATGTTACGGATAGGTACATTATCTCTCATTTTGCTGATGAGAGAAAAAGACACAAGCCTCCCCCCAACTCTCCAGCTGGGTGACAGGTGTGACACAACCCACGGAGGCATCTGGCCACCTGTCCTCGGCCTTCCCTGTCTCCCCCACCCTGCCGAGATCTGACCTGAGTTTTGCAGAGGACGGGACCTCCCTGAGATGCCCCCCACCCCAGGGTGACATCTGGAACCCTGGACTGATGGAAGTTCTAGTCCCCAGTCTGCCCCCTACTTGCTGGGTGACCGCGAGGTGGTAGGTTCACCTTTCCCAGCCTCAGTTTATTCTTCTGGGAATTGGGGATTCTAGCAACTGTTTATCTCCTGATCCAGTTCCGGTGTGTCTCCC
The DNA here is from genome assembly GCA_033961575.1 of Aselliscus stoliczkanus. Lineage (NCBI taxonomy): Eukaryota > Metazoa > Chordata > Mammalia > Chiroptera > Hipposideridae > Aselliscus > Aselliscus stoliczkanus. The sequence goes on from CM066730.1 coordinate 168,184,737, forward strand.
AGGGGTGAGCAGATAAAAAGGCTTTTGAAAGATACAAAGAGCTGTAGTGCCAGCTCGATTATTGTTACCTCGATGTGGAGATAAGGAGCTGGGAGGAGGCGCAGCGACAGTTGCCAAGAAACCTGGGAGCTGTCAGCAGCGGCTTCCGGCCTGGCCCATCCCACTCAGGAGCTGGGCCATGAGGCTCTCTCCCCACACCCCGACCTCGCCCTTTTCCTAGGAAAAATGGGTGCTCTGAGAGGGAGGGGAGCTGGGCCAGCTGGCTGGTGGCCCCACAGCTGCAGGGCCTGAAGGTGACCCAGGAATGTGCCCAGCCCAGGTTGGCCCTGGTTTTCTCTGTGACCTTGAGCAAGTCACCTCCTTTCTGGCTGCCACCTTTTTCTATGTCCAGGTGTCTTGTACCTGTAGACAGGTGTCCAGGCCGGACAGGGCAGGATTGGCACCGGGCCTAGGGAAGATGCTTGGCACTGGCTACCGGAGCCAGGAGCTGCCATGGGAAGGCCATGGAGTGCCAAGGCTAGGCCGCAGGGCTGAGGGTCTGGGTTGGGAGCAGCTGTGACATGTGCAGCACAAGAACCCTGGGCTGGAGTCAAACCTCAGAACTGCCCTTTCTTTCCCTGGTGTGACCTGGGCCTTGTCGCTGAACCTCTCTGCCCATCAGCTTTCTTATTTGGAAAAGGATGGATAATAGTTCAACCTCACAAAGCTCCTGTGATGATCAAATGCGACAGTGTCTGTGTAAACTGTAGGATGCTGTGTAGATCCATGACTGTGGTCATGGCAGTGGGAAGGCATGTCCCTGGCACCTCCCAGCATGTCCCGGGAAACATGAAAACCTTCTAAGCCGGGCCAGGCCATAAGGTCAGGAAGGTTGTCAGAGAAGTGTGGAGGGTCGAAGGGAGACCCCATGTGAAATGAATGGTGGAGGCCAGGAGGAGATAAGGGTGGTATAGGAGAGAGAGGGGATTGCAGAGAGGTTCAAGTTCATGAATAAGGAAAATGACCAAGTTGGGGGAAGTCTGCAGAGGCCAGAGGCAGCAGGGGAGGGAGGAGCGGGCTAGAAAGGTTGGGGAGAGATGGCGAGAGATGAGGAAGGCTGAGAGGAGGAAGAAGAGGAGGAGGAGGTGAGGGGCTGAGTTGATTCATGCCTTCAAAAGTATTTATTGAGCAACTAACTACTACTTACTAAGAGGCAGTATAGTATATAGCCTTAGGGCACAGAACCTAGACCTGGATGGTCAGGGGTTAAAATCCTCCTTATTTCACTTACATTTACTGTCAGCATGACCTTGGACAAATTGCTTAACTTCTCTGTTTCTTAACGTAATCCTCTGAAAGATGAGGATTACATTAAGTTACAAGCAAGGACGCAGTGGAAGCAAAGCCACGCAGGGTACGTCCAGTTGGCTGCTGTCGCTGTTGTGACTATGATTATTACCTCTTGGATGTGCCATGCTGGGTCCCCAGGGCGGGCTGCCCATGTTATGATGCTCAGATCTTGGTCTCTGGAGTAGCCAACTTGGGGTCCAGTGCCTGCTCTGCCTCATTAACGGCGTGACCTTAGGCCAGCTAACATACCTGTCTGAACCTCAGCTTCCTCCTGTGTAAAGCGGGCAGTTTTTGAGCACCTGTCTCATGGGGGAGCTGTGAGGACTGAATAAGGTCATGCAAGGCACAGGGAGGCTGTGGCTTTTGTTATAACTGCCCTTCTATCCCCCGAGGCTGGGATGATGAGGGCAGGCAGGGCCCAGAACTTCCGGTCTCCTGCTCTGTCCACATCCTGGATGCCGTTCCTTCCTCTGCCCTTTAGGACCTCAGCAATGGCCTTTTAGGTGGAGTTGCCTGGGGGGAACGGGGACAGGGCTGGGCATTGCCTGTGAGGAGCAGGCCTGTGGCCAGCCAGGAACTAGCGAGCAGAGGGCTCAAGGCTGCTCCTGGATAGAAGCCGGGCTTCCTTGTCTTCAGGGACCCCCCTTGTCCGGTGCTGACACGAGCAGTGCTGAGTGAGATGGGCGTCTGGGCATGGGGGGAACTGAAGTGGAGAGGGTTCTGGGGGAACATTTTAGGGAGCTGCTGCTGGCCTGGCCTGCAGTGGCCAATGTCTGAGTCTGGGGGCATGACGGGGCAGAAAGAAGGACATCACCCCAGTAGCTCTATCATTGGCAATAGCCTCCACTCAGCAGCCAGGGCCATGCCAGGACAGCAGTCCCCTCCACCATGGGGCCCAGCCTCACCGGGGCTTCAACCCCAGAACCCCTAGCCCCTGGGCAGCCCCTGCTCTCTATCCCACTGACACTGGTGCTGCTTGGTCAAGGGCATGAATTTTAAATTCTGAGTCTGTCACCCACTTGCTGGGGGAAGTGGCTTCCCCTCCCTGAGCCTCATTTTTTCCCATCTGTAAAAATGGGGATAAATACCAACCTTCCGGCACTGTAATGTGGATGTAATATGCTTGACACAGTTCCAGGCACACAGTAGGTCTCATGGCAGCCACAATGGAATGTGCCTGGACCATTTGTTTGGGCCTCTCCCTAGTCCCCCATCTCCAGTCTCTCCCCACATCAGCACGCCTTGCAATCTACAGGAACCTGTGTTTAGGCTGTTCCCTTGCTCACAAACCTTCAATACCTCCCAACTGCCAACCTTCATTCAGTTATTCTTCATTCAGTCGTTTGACAAATACTTAATGAGACACTAACTTGGGGAGGCAGAGTTTATCATGAATGAATATCAAAGAATTTATTGGGTGAATACCTAGTAGCTGCCCAGGCTCTGGGATGAACTTTTTTGGAAACTGAGGCTGAGAGGAGTGTATCACTTATGTAAGGTCACACAGCAGGTAAGGGTCTGGGAATACCTCCCCCACACTGGTGCCACCGGCCAGAAATGCCACTGTCACCCTAGCCATCCTTCTGGGTTAAGACCTCACTTTTTAAGATGCACTCCTGGGAGGTGGAGAGGCATCTGCTCCCTCTGGGCCTTTCTCCTGCTGGAGTAGTTGGGTGCTCAGGGCTCCCTCAGGGTCTCTTTTCCTGGACCAGGTTCCCACAGGCCCTTCCCCTCTTGGGGCGTGGCAGTCCCAGCCCCACCTGACTCAAACAGCTGTGTGCTGTCGGCCCGCATGACTCACCCTCTGGGGATCTGCCTGGGTTGATGGGACCTGGGCGGGGGTACAGCCACGTCAGAGTGGCCCCAGGCAGCGAGTGGAAGCTAGGTGTGCTCCCCCAGCCCTAGGCACCCTGGGTCCCAGGAACCACTTCCTCTCCCTGACCTCCTCCCCCCCAGGTGGCCGCCTCAGCAGGCTTGCTGGGGTGACAGGAGCTGACCTCACTCTTGCCAGACCTGTTTCCTTTCCTTAGGGAGAGGTGTGGGTGTGGCCAAAAGGTCGGGCGTGGAGTCCGTCAGGCCCTACACAGATGCTGGCTGCTCTGCTGACCAGCTGTGTGACCTCTGCCTGGCTCTGGGTCCTCATCTGTCAAGTGGGAATACCAGTGTGGTGAGGAGTCTGTGCCCTCAGGCCTGGAAAGGCGCTCAGCACTGGGACTGGCACATAGTAGGCCCAATGAGTGTCAGGCATTGTTACTGGCAATGATAGCAGTAGCCTAAGGCTGAAGGCTGCTGTCTCCCTAAAGGCTCAGGGAGGGGTCCGTAGAGGCTGGGGCACCCTGCTTAGTTCAGAGGTCAGGGCTCAGCTCTCTGCAGCAGCCCTCACTGCCCCCTGCCTCAGTGTACCCATCTTCAGAATGGGTTGTGGACATCGTCTTGGCTGGAGTATGAATGAGGGAAGCCTACTGGAGAGCTTGGGGAGGGACCCTGTCTGCATCTCTGATCTCTGGGGAAGGAGAGGCTGTTCAGCAGCCCTGCTCAGAAAGCCCCACCTCCCCCTCTCCCTGCAGAACCCAGTACCCACTCCTCCATGAAATCTGTCCCCCAACTCACATCCCCCAACTCTGAGGGTGACTCTTCCTTCCAAACCTCACAAATCTCCCAGCTTGGGGCTCTCCCTGACCTCAGACTCTTTCTCTTCCAGGAGGAGTGATGGGCAGAACCAGCGCTTCCCTCAGGCACTAGACCTGCCACGAGTGGACTTAGTTTCCCACAACACTGCTTCACTCTACCCAAAGGCAAGTGTCCTCCCCACTGTCCCTGGTCCAGAGACCCCAGAGATAACCTAAGAATGACTACTGGGCAGAGGTAAAAAGTTTGGGGCAACCGCCCTGACCCCTGGGTGGGCCTGGTCCAGTCTCAGAGGTTGAACGGGGGTCTCTAGCACTGCTGGGGAGAGGGAAGAAGAGCTGGGAATAAACTGGCCAACCAGCTATTCTTCATTATATTCATCATCAATGTCACCATCAGTTTTCTCATCTGGAAATTGGGTATATTGACAGTACCCACTTCACAGGGCTATTGGGAGGATTAAATGGAAAAGTGCCAATAAAGCATCCTGTGCACACAGTATCTGGCACAGAGTCAGAGCCTTATAAATATGGCCATTGTTCTTACCATCAAAATCAAATGTTCGCCCAGCACCTAATTTGTGTCCAACTGCACTGGGCTAGCCGAGGGTCCAGAAATCAATCAGACGCAGACCCTGCCCTCACAGAGCCATAGTCCAATTTAGAAATAACTAAGCAACTTATGCAGAGTGTCAAATAGTAGTGATAACCACTAGTACTGATTGAAATTTACTGTGGACCATGTGGGTACTTAATGCTTTACATGCAATATCTCATTTCATCCTCAAACTGTAAGTACTATGTGCTGGCCACTATTGTTAGTTGCATTTTGCAGAGGAGAAAATTGAGGCTCAGAGAGGTTAAGTTATTTGCTCAAAGACACACAGCTAGGATGCGATGGGGCCAGGGCCAGAACTCAGGCAGTCTGACCAGAGTCCTTGGTCTTGTGGCCTCTCTAATGCAGAGGGTTCATAACCTGTATGTTTGCAGTACACGTCACAGTTTCTAAAGCATGTCCACAGACATCGTCCTTCCTGGTCCTTTCATCAAACCCTGGGTCCTAGGCATTCTCCACATGAGGACCTAGATGCTCAGAGAGGTGAAGTAGTTTTCCCAGGGTCACAACCAGGAAACAGAGGCAGGATCTGCCAGGCGCCAGTCCCAGTACCGTGGCCTGGAGCAAAGGGCCATGTGCCTCTCTTTGGCCGGGAGGGCAGATGACCAAGGAATGGTGTCCCTGTGGGGAACCACCACCTCCAAAGGGGGTCCGGTCCCAAGGGGGCATCCTCGAACCTCTCCAGCTCGCTATGCCTGGGCAGTAGCCCAAGACAGGCCATGTAGATGCTGGGTCTTGGCAGGAAGGGCATGACTCAGTGGTAACTGGGTTCATGAATGAGCATCCGAGAGGAGGCCTGAGTTCTTACCAAGGGCTGTGTGCTCTTGGACTACAGCGACCCCTTCCCCAGGCCTCAGTCTGCTCATCAGAGTTGGAACAGCCCACCGCCCTGAGTCCTGCGGGCTCAGTCAGCCTGAGGCTGGACTTCTTGGATTAGCTCTGAGCAACCTCCCCTCAGGCTTCCTGGCCTCCACCCAGTCTATCTAGAAGCCTGTTTGTGCCAACACAGCCCAGACAGCAGGCTCCCGACAGCCCACTCCACCCCAGAATCAAAACACAGTCTGTGGATCATCCTCCTTCGACAGGGGAGGAAACCAGGGTCCAGAGGGCTTGAGTGATCCGTCTGGATCCCTAGCAAACCAGTGGTGGGGTTGAGGGAACCAGGTGCGTGACACATTTTCCATGCCCCTCTCCAGCACCCCCAACTCTGCACACATTTATAATGTTGATGGAGCCAGTCTGAGGGGCAGGAGACCTCCCCCCCGTACTACTGGGCAAATCCCTGCCCCTCTCTGGGCCTCAGTTTCCTCATCTGTAAAATAGAGCTGATAATTCCTTCTCTACCCACCTTGCCAGTTTGCAATTGAGTGATGACTGTGACAGTAACTTTGGAAAGCGGAAATTAGGAAGCTGAACTATTATCAGCATCATATATTCCCAGAGTAAGACAGAACACCCTGAAGGGACGTCCCCCTCTTCACTGGGAAGCCACACTTGTACAGACACCGAGCGCCCCAGGATCCTCCTACCCTGCTCCCCTATAGGGATTTCTCCACTTGGGGATTCAGAGATCTACATACATGTATATACACAGCCTACCCACACCTATGTACATGGACACAATCACGTCTGCACATGGATTCAGAGGCTTGTACATGTACACCCGCAAGCATGTACAGACACACATGTACAAACATACAAATACATACCCAGGATGCCCAGGCACACAGAACCACATCTAGTCTGAGTCACACCCACGTACAGGTGCATACACACACATGTCCACCCCCTCCACTCCACCTGTCCCACAGGCATCTCAGGTGATAGGAGCAGGTCTTACCTCCTCCCAGTGTGGGAATGGATGTTTCTCTGGGTGCATTTCGATGGGTGCCCGGAAGCGCTCAGGCCTGGAAGTGCCTGCATAAATCAATATTTGCTGCTGTTAATTATTAAAAACAAAGCTACACCGTGTCTGGAACACACATCTCTGGGATTCCTTCCTGCTGGCTCCCCGGATGCTAGCCTGACTCAGTGCCAAGTCTGGGGGGAAGGAAGGTGCAGTCCTTCCTTCCAGGAGCCCTTGAACCTGGAAATGGAGGGTGGTGGGCAGCTGCAGCAGCTCCCTCAAGAAGCTGAAGAGAGGCTGGGCACCCACCTGGTGGGCAGCCTTGCCCTTGCAGGGTCCAAAACAGCTGGTGTTGACTTGGCCCCAGCTCAGGAAGCAATTGCCGCTTTCCCAGCATCTGTCTGGGGAGGGGGTGTAGAGGCCCCAGCCCTACCCCCACTGTACATTGGCAGACACAATGCAGGGTCAGCTGGAAGGGCCTGCAGAGACCATATATTTTACAGATGGGGAAACTGAGGTCTACAGAGGTGGCAGGGATTCATTCAATACCGTGGGGCCTTTGCAGACCCTCCTCAGGCACTGTAATTGTCTCCCCCAGGGTCAGGGACAATTAGGATGGGGGTGGGGGAGCAGTTAGGGGCCAGGTAGGTCATGGGGTCTGGGGAAGGGAGGGAACAGGCCAGTCCCTGTCAGGCAAGAGGAGAAGATGAGGAGGGAGGGGCCTTTCTCAGGATTCCTAGTTCTTTCTGCCTTTTCCTAGCTGTGTGATCCTGAGCATGATATTTCACCTCTTGGAATCAGCTTTCTCTTCTGTAAATTAGGGATGACACTTGTACCTCCTGGGTTGTGTGGAGAGGATGAGACTTGCTAAGGGATCCACCATTAAGTAGGTGCACAAGAAAAGTCCTCTGTCTCCCAGGTAACCCCGGTCCTCTTCCTGCCGGGCTTCACAGCCCATCCCAACAACCCCGTCCTGGAGGCCCTGAGGCGGAGTACTCAGAGTCGGGGAAGACAGAGAAGGCTGGAGGGGGGCGCGCTGGGGCGAGCCCGGAGGAACCAGAGGGACCGGCGCGCTTAAGTTGATATAGCGCGCTGACAAGAGCACGCAGGCGCAGTGTCCGGGCCCCGCAGGTCAGGCCCCTCCTGGGGGCGGGGCCTCCCGTGTCTCCGCCCCGGACCTCCGCAGCCCCGCCCCCGCGCGGCCGGTACCTGGCGCCCCGCCCCCTCCAGGCCCCGCCAGCACTCCAGTGCGGGCGGCGCGCCGCTGGGGAGCCGGAGCGCGGAGGTCGGCGCTGCGGGGCCCGGGCTGGGGCGCGCGCGGGTCAGAGCCGCCGCACCAGCTGAAGCGCCGCCGGGGCGGGGGCTGGGGCACGGCAGCGCTCGGGATGGCGCAGCCGCGGCCCCTGGCGCCCCTCGGCGGTCCGCGGAGGGGCTCGCTGCCCTCCGGAGCCGGCTGGCAGGTGAGGGCTCTGGCGGGGGTGGCCTGGCCGAAGGGGTCCGCAGGAGCCGCCGGCGCGACCCGGCTTCCTCGGAGCCCGGGAAACTCCGACCCAGCCAGGGCGTCATCATGGAGGGTGTGTTAGCTTCTGGGATGACACCCGGCCACGGCGGCCACAGGGCACAGCCCTGCCCCGGGGTCCCGGGCCTTGGGTTCTTTTTTTGGCCGCTGCCCACGAAACAGAGTGCCCGTGGTGACACTGTGGCTCTGGGCTACAGTGGCCCTGTGTGTATGTGTGTACTAGCCTTGGGACCATTTCGTCTGTCCCTGCCTCCTTTAGGGTGGTCTGAGTGTCACAGTGTAACTTTGCATGGTGCCGTGGGCCACCTGGATCTCAGCCTTCCATGTGTCAGGGCGTCTGCTGCTCCTGTGAGGCTGGAACTGTGAGTGTCACTTGTTGCTGTGTGTGCACTCTGGGTGACAGTACCATGTGTCAGTATTTATGTGGCTGTGACTCCCTCCCTGTGCCTTGCTCCTGGTCATGTTAGGCCACCCTGAGTGGGGTGCTCCGGGGGACATGAATGTGCCCCCATCACTGTCATGCTGGCACTGTGTTGGGCTGAGGTGTTGTGGGCATAGATGCCGATGCTGCTGTTGCAGAGTGTTGGGTTGACAAGTATATTTACCTACCTGGGCTGTAGGTGTGTGTCTGTGGTTTGTGCACAGGCTGTAACTGCCTGTGGAATTGTCTTGTCCAAGCTCAGAAGTGTTGGCGTAGGTGACCATGGGTCAGCGTCTCCCATGGACTTCTGTGTTGCATTTCATGGGGTGGGTTTTGCCCCTGTGGTCAGGCCTGAGTGTGCACATGGGGTTTTTGTGCCTTTAATAGAGCCCCGTGTGTGTGTGTGTGTGTGTGTGTGTGTGTGTGTGTGTGTAGATGGGTGGTGTGTACTCAAACGGGTATGAGAGGTGTGTGAGGTTCACACCTGTATCCCTCATCCTTGGTGATTAACCACTCCCGCAGTTGCTTTTTCTTTTTCCCAAAACTCATTTAACATCATGGGATCAAGGCTGTCACGTCTGTTACACAGGGTGTGTGACTCGGATGGGGAGGGTACGTGGGAGTGGGGTGTAGCTAAGTTTCCGTGAACATGCCCGCCCGTGTCTGTGAGTGCATGTTATTGTGTCTCTCCTCACGTGGACTGGAGACTAGTTTTGTGGTGTACGTGTAGCTTCGCGTGCAATTACTGGTGTACAGATCTGCAAAGGGGTGCGTTTGCATGTGTGCGTGTGGCTCTTGTGTACATGGACCTGTGTGTGTGTGAGTGGGTGTGCTGTTGTGTAATTTAGGACACCAACACGTGTATTTACGTGTCAGCATATAGCTCTAAGAATTGGTGTGCATGCTCCCTGTGGGTTTGTGTGTTTGTGTTTCTTTGGTACAGTGAGACTGTTTAAATATTGGTGTGTAGGCCTGTGTGTGTTTGAGCAAGAGAAAGAGTATGTGTTTCCTGGTGCACAATCCCATAGCACACGTGTGTGAGCACAGGCGGTGCCCACACTGGGCAGCAGGAGCTCAGAAGGGTTGGGGGAGGGGCACCGTCCTAGAGACTCTGGGGGCTTCCCAGGCCCAGCCCCCAGCCCCGCCAGCCGTCAGGGATGCCGCCTTCCAGGAAGGCTCACAGGGAGTTGGCACTGGAGAGGCCGGAGCTGCCAAGGCAGCTGGCAGATGCCCGATTAACCCTGCATGTGCCCTAGCTAGCCTCTGGAGAGGTTGTCTGGAGCTTGAGGGGTCGGGGGGTTGTGGACTCACACACACATGTTGAGCCAATGGAACATCCCAGTGTCCTCTCCCCCAACAGCCCCCTAGCCCACACTGCTTACGGGGATGCTGGGGCCCATACCCTGGAAGGGTTGGTGGAATCACAGACCCTTCTGAGGGTCCCTGTTGGGCTCCTCTGGGGCTGGGACCTGGCGCCCTTCCGAGGTGTCCATGGGTTGATGTTGGCACTGCCAACCTTGTAGTGACATGGGAGAGGTGTCTCTGTCCCCAAGGGTCACATCTTTATCTCAGGCACCAGCCTTCTTTTTTGGGGAAGGGGACCGAGTGGGGGTGGGCTGTCCCTCAGGGGCCCATGCTCTGGGCTGGCAGTCCAAGGTGGTTGGTCAGAACTGGGGGGACCAGGATGGCTGGGTTGAGTGCACACTCCTGGGGTGCTCAGCAGAATCAGCTGGGCCACCCTGAGGACTGACCTGTGGTCTCCCCCTTCTCTGTTGCAGAACACAGATCTGTTTGAGATGATTGAAAAGATGCAGGTGAGGTTGGCTCTGTAGCCTGTTCTGAGAGGGCACAGAGGGGGCTGCACTGGGAAGAGGGGCTTTCTATATCTTCAGCCCTACCCCTCTCTGAGGACAGGCCAAGAGCCCTCGGCAGACTGCGCAGGAAGGAGATGGTGACAGGGTGTTCTCCAGAGCCCTCTGTCTGGGGTCACAGGAGAGGGTAGAGACTGGTAGTGGCCAACTCCCAATCTGACCCTGGGGCCCAGGCCCCACTTGCGTCTCCCCAGCTTCCAACCCTCTGTAGGTCCCCAGCAGGGCTGGGGTCCCTGCCTCAACCCACCCCCACATACATACACACTCCACCCCCCACCCACCAAGAGGCATCACAGATTCCGTAGGATCCCCATGTGGAATGCGAGGAGGGACAGATGCCAGGGCTCAGGGTAGCCAGAGGCTGTGCTGCAGGTAGCAGGCGGCAACCTGGGAGTGCAGCCCCCGCCCCTCTCCTGACTCCTGCCTACCCTCCACTCCCCAGCTTGGGCTTCCTCACCCCTGTCTGCTTTCTGCATGGGTATGTGTCGGGAGGTGGGCAGGGGGCTGGCGTGACTTGAACAAACCTTAGGAGCTTCACCTGATGTCAATCCACCCTCTAAACCCTCTCTTCCGCCCCTTCCTCTTTCTCTGCCTCTTACTTAGTCTAGCCGTCTCCACCTTTCCCCTCCTCCTCTGTCTCCCCGCGCCTCTCTCTCTCTCTCTCTCTCTCTCTCTCTCTCTCTCTCTCTCTCTCTCTCTCTCTCTCTCTCTCTCTCTCAACAACACATATCTGTGTAGATGCAATAGCCTCCCTCCCTCCCTCCCTCCCCACACTCAGGCACGTGTACACCACCCCTGCCCCCATTCCCAGCGGCAGGCATTCCCGCACAGAGCCCCCAGCCCCTCCCTGCTGCTGCTGGGCTCCTGCAGCCCAGGTTACCAGCAGGACAACCCACCCTGCAGAGAGGCCGAGTAACCGAGCACCCTACCCTGGGAGTACCCCACACCGGTAGGCTTTCCCCTTCTACACAGGAAGGGCTGCAAGCCCAGCGGGAGGCACCGCTGCAGGCAGGGGAGGGGTGTAACAGAGGTGTCGCCCTCTCTTTGCAGGGGAGCAGGATGGATGAACAACGATGCTCCTTCCCACCACCCCTCAAAGTAGGTCTGAACCAGACCACCCCACCCTGCCGTGGGCTTCGGGAGCAGTGTCTCCAAAGGGCTTGGGGGCTGGAGGAGGACAGGAAGGGGGGCAGGCTCCCTCCCTCGGGTGGGGGTGGGGCCTGGGAGCCACTGCCGCAGCTGCCCACCGGAGCAGCCAGCCCAGCAGAACCCATCACTCTTTCATGAAGTGGTGCTACTGTGGGGGTACCCAGCCCTGGGCCTCGAGGAGTTCCGACCTGTGGAGGACCCCTCCCCTGCTCTGGACCTTCATTCCAGCCCCTCCCCACCCTGTCATCACCACCTCTACACCCTGCCTCTCCAGGCTCGCCCATCCCAGAACTGAAGCCCCATCCCTCCCTCATAAGGCTGTAAAAGGCTTTCCCTGGAAGCCAGCTGTGATGTGCGGTCTTGGGAAGACTCGAACCCAGGACCCAGGAGGCTTATGCTCTGCTGCTCCTGTAGCTCCTGCCTGGAAGGCTGAGGGGGAAGAGGGAAGGGGGTGACCTGGTTGCCCCCCAGCCTCTCATGAGGTGACTGAAAGGAGGCTGGGTGAAGGAGATGCTAGGAGGCTCTTGTTTGGACCCAAAATTTTTTGGGGTGGGAGCTGCAGCAGGTAGGCATATGACTCTGTGGTTGGTGATTTGGGAGGGACCCCAAGCATCCAAGAAGACTGGCACCTGGGTCCTGGGGGAGTGGGCCCGGGGCTGCAGGGGTAAGGGTTGAAGGGGGTTCCTGGGCTTAAGCCTGCTGCTTTGTCCAGGGCAGGGGTTTTCAAAGTGGGGTCCTCAGACCAGCCCTATCAGCACCATCTGGGAGCTTGTGAGAATGTAAATTCTCAGGTCCCCTGAGGCCCAGGACCTCAGACACTCTAGGCGTGGGGTGCAGCCATCTATGTTTAACGAGCCCTCCAGGCCCGTTCTGATGCTCTGAGAACCACTGGTCCAGAGATTCCTCCTGGGGAGGCAGGACGAGGCCCAGAGAGGCTGCCAGCACTCAGCGAGCTAGGTCTGCCTCAGCCCCTGCCTCATGGGTCACCCCAAGGCGAGCCCGGCCCCACCTGTGAGATGGGGAGATGAGGACATGGCCCCATCCACACTCCCAGCCCTGGTGGCTGGCCAAACAAAGGAGCATTCTGAGGAGGCTGGAGGCAAAGGGCGTGGACCCCATCCCAGCGGGACCTCTGCCCTGCTTGTGTTTTGCAGACAGAGGAAGATTACATTCCCTACCCAAGCGTCCATGAGGTAAGCAGCTGGGGCACTCTGAGCGCATCCTCACCCCAAGCCCTGGAGGCACTCACGCAGGGGATCAGGGCACCCTGGTCCTCCTCCTGGAGACTCGATTTATAGCCTCGAGACTTCGGAGCCCGTCTGAACCCAAGGCCAGACATTGTAGCCCCTCTGCCAAGATCATGCTCCTTGCTCTATCTGCCCCCACCCCATCTTTTGAGAATGGGACTCTGGGCTCCTTATGGTCTGGGACGGACGTTAGGCTCTGGGTTGTTCCCTAGTACTCCTTAGGTCTGAATTGGGGAGGTGTCCTGGGGCCTTCAGTGGGGTGCAGCGTGGCTGGCTCTCAGCTGAGTCACCCTTCAGGTCCTGGGGCGAGAAGGGCCCTTCCCCCTCATCCTGCTGCCTCAGTTCGGCGGCTACTGGATTGAAGGCACCAACCACGAAATCACCAGCATCCCCGAGACAGAGCCGCTGCAGTCGCCCTCCACCAGGGTGAAGCTGGAGTGCCACCCCACAGCCCGCATCTATAGGAAGCACTTTCTCGGCAAGGTGGGTGGCCTGCTGATGTTGGGGGGCTGGGCCTGGGAGGGAGCACAAGCCTTGGGCTGGGGCTGGGTGACAGTCCCGGAGCCCTGAATCTCAGGGAGCACTGTACTCATTTATTCAACAAATACTTACTGCAAAAGGCAGTGTTATGGCATAGTGGTAAACAGCAGCGACGGTACTAGGGTTTGAATCCTGGCTCTGCCACTTGCTTCATGGGACATAGGGCAAGTCACTTACCCTCCCTGGGCCTCTGTTTCCTCAACTGTAAAAATGGAGATGGTGCCGATATATCCACCTGCTAAGGTTGTTATGCGCCTTTAATGACAGGATGCTTATAAAGTGTTTAGAATGGCATCTAGCACAGAGTAAGACTCAATCAGGGTTAGCAAATAATGAGCACCAACTGTGTGCCTGGCCCTATTCAAGGCACCAGGTATGTAGCAGCAAACAAAACATACCTAGGGCCGGCCGAGTGGCGCGGCGGTTAAGCGCTGGCTTGGGAAGCCAGCGACCCTGGTTCGGTCCCACATATGAGGGCCAGTGACAACTGCCCTCAAAAAAAAAACAAAAACAAAAAAACATACCCAGACCTTGCCTGCCCTCCAGCTTGAGGTGAGGGCTGAGAAGACACAGTTATGTCAAAGTCATGGCATGACCTGGACCCTACCCCACCCCCAGCCCAGACCCTGCCTGGTCACAACTTGTCAGAGTGTCCCCCAGCGGTGTTCAGACAAGAGTTATTGGGCAAGGCTGTCAGGGTTGGAGGGCACGCCCCATGCCGGGGCCCGGTATGCGTCAGATTCCACCAGGCACTGTCTCTGCGTCAATCCCCTCTGAGGTGGTGGAGTGGAGTGTGGGCTCTGGGGTCTTGAGGCCTCAGTGCAGATCTCGCCTCTTCCATTTATTGACGGTGTGACCTTGGGCAAGTTATTTGACCTTCCTGAGCCTGTTTCCTCATCTGTAAAAATGGGGATAATAAAAATACGTTAAAGCATAGAGAACCATGCCTGGCACATAGTAAGGACTCAATAACTGTTAGCTGTTATGATCACATCTTCATAATCACCCTGTGAGATCAGGATTGTCCTAGTTTTTCAGAAGGGGAAACTGAGGCTCAGAGAGTTAAAGTGACCTGGTCAAGTTACTGAGCTAAGAATTGGACCTAGCTCTGGCTGACCCCCACCCTTAAGACACGCTATGGGAATAGACAACAACATTGTACTATAATTATGGAATGTGATAAATAGCACTACAATGGCAATCATATTACAATATATGAATGTATCAGAGTAACAGTATACCTTAAAGTTACACAATGTTATGTGTCAAATACATAGTTTAAAAATACATGCTATGGGAGGGTTCCTATTCCTAGGTAGGTGTGTGTGTGTGTGTGTGTGTGTGTGTGTGTTGGTAGGAGGGGGTGACTCTTTGGAGAGTTGCGGGACTGTGACCTCAGTCTGAGCCCAGGGCGTTGGCCTGGCCCTGGGGGAGTATTGGTGCTAAGGTTGGGGGAATAGGGGTGGCACCCATTGTGACTGAGACTAAAGCAGCTGGTCTAGGCTCAGGAGCCATTGCCTGGGGACAAACCCAGAACAGGGCACTGGATTCCACCTGCACCCTGGCACCCACTGTTCAGAAACTGGATCCGCAGGTCGTGGGATCTGGGGGACTGTTTGGGCCTAGCACATAGTTGGCACTCAGTAAAGCTTTGTGAGGAGTGACGGGTGACAGAATGAAGGTGGTGCCTTGAGCACAGAAGGCTCTGACGGGATGCAGGTTGGGGGATCAGAAGATGCACGATGACCAGGGTCAGCTTAGCAGAACAGAGGGGTGCGTGCCCTGGGGGCTGGCAGCGAGCCAGGGCCATCTCCTGACTCCAGGTGGGGTGACTGGGGCAGCAGTGGGGCCGGTTGTGGCTGAGGGAGGAGGTTAGGGGGCTAGACTCCCTGGGACCCCGAGTCCACTCTCATGTTCTCTCTTGGGCTCCCCTGGTTCTGGGCAGGGGTGTCTGGGGCAACTCCCCACCCTGAGGACTTCAGTGCAGCCCTTCTTGCCAAGTGCCTGCCACTCCCTCTCCACAGGTGGTACCTAGCATTTGGGGGTTTCTGTCACTCTGAGCCCAGGCAGGGCTGAGGGGGCCTCTCTGCCCCAGGTGCCCTCAGACCATCCCTGCCTGAACTGCGGATTTGTGGGCACATATGCCCAGCCCTTGCCTCTTTCGCTTCCTGCCCTCTGAGCACAGGTGTTCGTGTTTAAACAGGACTTACTTCCAGGATGACTCCTGGGGTGGGTGTGGCTGGGAGCCAGCCCCACTCTCAGGGCCAGGCTGGGGTGTAATCTCCCAGCACTCCTGGCCCTTGGCTTTGGGGCTTTCCTACCTGGAGGTGCTGGCCCTGGGCTCCTCTCTGGAGGGACCGTCCCTGCTGCGACCCCTGCTGCAGTTTCCCCTTGGGTCCTTTCAGGTATTTCTTCCCAACCTGCAGCTTCTCCCAGTGAGGCAGGAGGGTGGGAACCTGCCAGGTGAGCCCAGTGTATTCATAAGATGTTTCACTTCCTGTTCTCATGGGGCCCTGGCTTCAGGGGCCACACAGGTTGAGCAATTAGTCTGTTGACATATTTGTATTGAACCCCCTACTGTGTGCCCAGCCCTGAGAAGTTAGAAATGTAGTCCTGACTTTGATGAGGACTAAGTTTTCTATAAACTTCATTGACAACCTACTGTGTGCCACGCACTTCATCTCTTTCAGTCCCTGCCACCATCCCACAAGGTAGGTGGCATCCCTCTTATGTTATAGACTAGGAAACTGAGGCACAGAGAGGCGAGGCAACCTTCTCAGGCCCCCCAGCTGGCAAGTGGCAGAGCGGGATTTGAATGAGGGTCTATCTGGTGCTATTAGCCGTGATACCTGCTGTTTGATGAAGGACCCCCATTGGGGAATGAGTTGGCTTTTTGATCTAGTTTCTGGAAGCCACATACTCAGCCTCACCCACTGCCCTGGGCCCCACCTCCCACCACAGGAGCATTTCAATTACTACTCACTGGACACTGCTCTGGGCCACCTTGTCTTCTCACTCAAGTATGATGTCATCGGGGACCAGGAGCACCTGCGACTGCTGCTCAGGTGAGGGGCCCTGTGACAGTAGTCAGGGCTAAGGTCTAACAATCTGAAAACCCATCCCATTTTACCCACTTTTCTAATCGAGGCCCAGAGAGGGGCAGGGATTTGCCTGAGGTTGCACAGCCTGGTAGTGCCTGAGCCAGGACTGGCCCCCATCATCCTTCCGGTCCTCTCTGGTGTCTTACTTTGTGCAGAGGGGCTCCCATCTCTCTTTCCCACTACCTAGCCTCTCACCGTGGCTTTCTCCTCCCAGGACCAAGTGCCGGACATACCATGATGTCATCCCCATCTCCTGCCTCACTGAGTTCCCCAACGTGGTCCAGATGGCAAAGGTGAGGCTGCTGCCCCTTCATGCTGGGCCCGCTCCAGGTGCACCAGATGGGCACACAGCTGGGCTGCAGCTTGGCCTCAGCACAGCCTCATCTTGCGCTCCAGGGCCTAGCCCTGTGTGCCATAGCCCCGGAGGTATCTGAGGTCTTGCCTCTCACGTGTTCCCATGAAGTCCGCGTGCTGCTATGTGTTCTGGGGCCCTGTCCCCTGTCTGTGTGCTTTTGGCACTCTATAGAGCACCTGTAGATACAGGGAACCCCAGTTCTGTGCACCCCATTCTGAGCAACCCTGAGCCCACAGTCCTGCTTCAGCCTTGGTGGTTCCCTCTCCTTCCTGCTGCTGTCCTCCCCAGAACTTGGCCTGGGAGGCCCAGAGGCCCCACCCCCTGCCTGACCCTTAGGCACCCCCTTATCTCCTCCTGCAGCTGGTGTGTGAAGATGTGAATGTGGATCGATTCTATCCTGTGCTCTACCCCAAGGTATGGCTGGATCTGGGCCCTGCTCATTGAGAGTGGGCGGGTAACTAGGGGACTGAGCATTTACTGGGCAGCTGCTGTGTGCAGGATACTTTTCCCGAGTTCTCTCATTTAATCCTTGCAATAACCCTGCAAAGTCCACCATTTGCAGAAGAGGAACTAGAGGCCCAGAAAAGTTCTGTGTCTTACCCAGAGATGCACAGCATATAAGAAGGCTTGCATTTCAGCCTAGTGTTGTCCGCCTTGGAGGCATGCCTTACTTACCTCTGAAAACTCTCCGTGTCATTTGGGAACCCTTCCAAAGGCAACCTGTGCTCCTGAGCCAGGTGGCTCCACTGGCCTTGCACTCTGACCCCAGAGGGGACCTGGGGAGAGTCTAACACAGGCACCTCCATAAATGCTGCCCTATAGACAGCAGCTGCACTTCCAGCTCTGGTGCAGGGTGCTGGATTCAAGGCGCTGTGACAATGTGGGAAACGAGGTGGGGTCCTCTGTCTTCAGTAAGCCGGGGGGCTTCCTGAAAGAGGTGCACCTTGACAGACATGTAAACCCTTGGAGCTCTGACTGAATTCTAGAGCGAGATGCAGGTTCCTGAGGGGTGACATGGTCCAGAAAAGGTCCCTGAAGGAAGGGGCCTCAGAAATTAGATCCCATTTCTGTTACAGCAGTGGAAACCTAGGCCCAAGGTGTGCGGGGGAACTTGCTTAAGGTCCCACAGCACGTTGGTGGGACTTGGCCGGCTCTAGAATGATGAGGTGGGTTTACAGCGCAGCCAAGGAGGCGGTTACAGGGTGGAGTAGGGGCAGGAGCTCACAGGCAAGACTCAGGAGCAGTGAGTGTGAGCTTTGCGATCCAACAGACCCGAGTTCCAGTCCCAGCTCCGCCACCTGCCAGCTGTTGACCTTAGCCGAGTCACTTAAGCCCTGAACCTTGGTTTCTTCATCTGAAAAATGGGGACAGCAGGAGTGTCTCCCTCACGGGCTTGTTCTGAGGATTAAATGAGATGATGCCCGTGGAGTGCCGAGCACGGTGCCAGCTCAGAGTAAGAGCAACCAGCCGCATCCTGAGCAAGCACCTGTTCACCGCTGTCCTCTCCCCACAGGCTTCCCGGCTCATCGTCACCTTCGACGAGCACGTTATCAGCAATAACTTCAAGTTTGGAGTCATATATCAGAAGCTTGGACAGGTGCGCTCACCTCCTCCCTGCTCCTCCACCCCCTGGCTGTGTATCTGGGGACCCTCCGACCTTTGTCAGGGAGAGCACCTCCCCACGGACTCAGTTTCCCAGGAGTTCGGGCTGCCAGAGGTCCTCCTTCCAGCCTTCCCTGCCGGGGGGGGGGGGCTGCGCAGGAGCCCCAGCTCTGTGACCTCTACCCTCCGTGTGTCCCCAGACCTCCGAGGAGGAACTCTTCAGCACCAACGAGGAAAGTCCTGCCTTCGTGGAGTTTCTCGAATTTCTTGGCCAGAAGGTCAAACTGCAGGACTTTAAGGGGTGAGCATTGGGGAGGGATAAGCAGAGTACAATCTGACCCATGTTCTTGGGCAGGGAGGGAGCCCCCGTCCTGGCCCCATGGAGGCCTGGCCGGGGATGGAGACTGAGCCGTGGCCTGGGGGGCCTGGGGCAGGTTCCGAGGAGGCCTGGACGTGACCCACGGGCAGACGGGGACCGAGTCTGTGTACTGCAACTTCCGCAACAAGGAGATCATGTTTCACGTGTCCACCAAGCTGCCCTACACAGAAGGGGACGCCCAGCAGGTAGCCTGGGCACTCACCCACCCACCTGGCCTCCTGTACCCCATCTACCTGTCTGTTCAGTGTCCACCACACCAGGCCCATTGGGCCCCGGGACATAGAAGACAGCAGTTATTCAATCCCCCAATTTGTGGGCTCTAGTTTTGGCAGGGGAGACAAACTGTTAAAATGTGGTGAAAACCTCAGTTTCCACATCTGTGAAAATGGGGATAATAATGGCTCCCACCTCACAGGTGAGCATAATCGGGGGATGACCATCAGGTGGCTCAAAGAGTGTGTAGTACTCGCAAGAGCTCAATAAATGTGAGTTCCTATTTTCATAGGGAGTGAAGGGCATTGTGGGATCACGTGGGGACCTTAGACTTGGCAGAGGTGGGAGTCAGGAAAAGCTTCCAAGATAGAGTGCCTTTTAGGCTGTGAAGGAGCTGGGGGGAAGGGCGGGGGTGGGAGGGGTGTTCCAGGTGGAGAGACCAGCTTCCACAAAGGCCTGGAGCGGAGGACGTGTAGGGCCACGGTCAGCCCTGAACTCGGAAATTTGTCACCCTGTCCTCAGCTTCCTGCGGGCCTATCTACCTTATCCCACATCCCCACCCCAGGGGGTTGGAACGGCAATGTGAGAAGAAGGGCAGTATTCATTCCTTACTTTTAGAGTCATTTTATTTTCTTTCAATAAGATTCTGTGTTCATTTTCGCAACATGAATATATATATATTGAGTGGAACTGTTGTTCAAGAAGGGGCCACGTTTGGGGTATTTAGACAGGAGAAGGGCTGAGAGGTAGGGCCTAGGGACCAGGAGCCCCGGGTTCGAGTCCCCCCAACTCACAATAGGGCCCTGAGTCACTTCTCTCTTGGCCTTGGTTTCCTCATCTGTCACAGGATTCCAAGAAAACAAAAGTAATTTTAAGTCAAGTTTCTCACCACAGTTTTTTGGGGGGAGAAGCAAATCTGTAGACTGCCCTCTGCCTCCCCCAGGCCCCCCCCACACCCCATGGGCACCCTCCCCTGCTCCCAGTGGCCCCCTTTGGCCGGGGTGTGAAGGCCTGTGGCCCTGTGCTCAGTTGCAGCGAAAGCGGCATATTGGGAATGACATCGTCGCCGTGGTCTTCCAGGATGAGAACACGCCCTTCGTGCCCGACATGATCGCATCCAACTTCCTGCACGCCTATGTGGTGGTGCAGGCCGAGGGCGGGGGCCCCGATGGCCCCCTCTACAAGGTGGGTGATCTCAGAGCTCCCCAGGGCAGCAGCCCCAGCCCCAGCCCCGCCTCACTCACTGTGAGGCCTCTCTGAGCCTCAGGTTTCCCAACTGTAAATAGGGGGGCTGTCCTGAGGGCCCTAAGCTCCCCTCTTGCTCTGATGACAGAGGATTCCCATCCTGCCCTCTCTGCTCCCCAAAGTTGCCCCCCCCACCCTGTCAAAGAGGCCAGTTAGCCTCCTCTGCCATCATCCCTGATCACTCCTGAGATCCTGCACCCTTCCCACCACTCAAATGCAGGACCAAGGATGGAGGAGCTGAAATCCTGGGGTTCAGTCATCCAAGCTGCAGTCACTGAACCTCCCCCACCGAGGGGCAGGCTAGGGAGGTGAATTAGGAGTTTCGGGCTGGCGTGGGGACTCCACAGGGACTGCTGCCCTCACTTCCAGGTCTCCGTCACCGCCAGAGATGACGTACCCTTCTTTGGGCCCCCGCTCCCGGACCCCGCTGTGTTCAGGAAGGTGAGGGGGAATCCCAGGCCTGGTCGTGGGCAGAGCAGGACTAAATGGGTGCGGGCTGGGTGGTGGCACACATTCTACCATACAAGGTCCTGAAGCCCCATTGTGTGTCCATAGGGCGGCTGGGCTTCCCTCACTGCACCTGGGGCCTCATTCCCCTTCATCTTGATAAAAACTGTGACTTTCATATACAAAGTCATGTCACAGGTTTACATTTTCCATAGCAGACTCTGTGGCCTTCCCTTCTTTCTGTTATCTTTTTGACAATTAGTCTTCTTTCTTCCAAAGTATTTGGGGAGGGGGTGCACTTCTCTCCCACCTCTCAGAAGCCACACTTGGAGCCTTGGCTTCAGCACCCTCCAGACGGAGGCAGTAGGAGACCCCGACTCAGCCCCTTACATCTATGGGGTTTGTTCTCCAGAGGGTGGGCAGCCAGGAAGGCCATAGGGGACCCTCACAGTTGCTGGGGAGCTGAGCCCAAAGAGGTGCCCTGGGGGTGAGGAGGGCAACCCCCTGGGTCCCTGACACACTGGGGCTCATAGCCCCTTGTCTCTGTGTTCTCTTGACCCCCCCTTTCTTTCTCCTCTCCTTCACACTGGGGGCTCCCAGGGGCCTGAGTTCCAGGAATTCTTGCTGACAAAGCTGATCAATGCTGAATATGCCTGCTACAAGGCAGAGAAGTTTGCCAAACTGGAGGTGAGGATGGGCTGTTGAATTTCAGCTTAGAATTTCAGCTCTGCCCTTTGGGAAGGGAAAGCCACATTCAGACCTTGGCCTTAGGGAGGGCTGCTTGGGGGAGTGCGGATTTACGGATCAGTAGGGCTACTGGCAAGGGAGAGGACGCGAGACATTTCTGGGGCTGTGTGACCAGGGCCAGGGAGGGGCTGGGAGGTGGACAGGCAAGCACAGAGGATTGCGTGGGAGAGGGGACATGAGGCCCGATCCTGGAGGGGCCTGAGGGTAGCCTGCGTAGGCTTCCGGGGGCCCAGGCGCTCTCCCCACTTGCTCAGAAGGTGGCCTGGTTTCTAACGGTGGGACCAAGGGCTCATCACTGGGGTCTCTCCCGACGGCCTGGGCCCGGCCCACAGGAACGGACTCGGGCCGCCCTCCTGGAGACGCTCTATGAAGAACTACACATCCACAGCCAGTCCATGATGGGCCTGGGCGGTGACGAGGACAAGATGGAGAACGGCGGTGGTGGTGGCGGCTTCTTCGAGTCTTTTAAGGTGAAGGGTTGGGTCTACCTGGGCAGAGGAGCAAGGACAAGGCTGGGGTGGCGTCAGGGGTGGAGTTACGACTTGGCTGTGGGGGCGTGGCTAGAGGCGGGCTCCCGGAGGTGCAGCGGGATGGGAGTGTGGTCTGTGGCTGGGGAGGAGCTCAGGATTGGAGGCGGGGCCTGGGCTTGGGGGCGGAGTCTACCTGGAAGTTCTGCTGGAGGTAGGAGCCCTCTGGGTGGCAACAGGGTGCCTCTGATGCCAAGGGTGGTGGCTGCCAGGTCAGCAGGTGGAGAAGAGAGGAGTCAGCCTCTCTCCTGATGGAGGTAAAGAAACAGGTCCTGGAGGGGGTGTGTGAACCGAGTGCTCCAGGTGGGGGAGCTGGCCTGCGTGACCTTCAGCCAGGCTGAGCCACCCTGGCTGCTTCAGGGTTAGCTTACTGTTAAGAGCAGAGACGCCCTGGGTCCAACTCCCAGCTCTGTCACTTACTAGCTTGATCATTCTCTGAGCCTCAGTTTCTTTATCGGTCAGGTAGGGTAATGGCAATTTACATCATACAATTGTTGAGAATTATTTGTAAAGCAGCTAGATTAACACAATATAAGTTAAACAGCAAAATGCAAAACCCAGTTGCATTTTGTTGTCCCACGCGAGAGGCAGAGGAGGGCTTCCTTTTCTCCTGAGATAGTCTCCCAGGCAGCAGGGTCCCCTGTGGTGGCTTCTTTGCCACTGTCTTCTCCACCCACAAGAGGACTGCCCATCCTCCAGGTGTCCAGCCAGGCCGGCTGGGCCGCACCCTCACCCCCGGCAGGCCACAGAGCTGGAGACGTGGGTCACATAAGGGGATCAGCCCATCTGCCCAGTCCTGTGCTGGACCGAGGCAAACAGACCGTCTTTGAGAAAGAGGCCTGAGGAGAGCCCTGCCTCTGCCCACTGGAGACGGGGATGGGTGGGGCGAGCATGGGTCTGGGGTATCTTCTGTGAGTGGTTCTGCATCTGGTGGGTGCTGGACGGTGGACCCGGCTTAGATCACAGAATTTCTCAGGCAGCAGAGCCCACAGTTCCGGGTTTGGGTTTGGCACAGGGGATGGAGACTCAGCTGCCATTCAGTTTCAGCACATGTGAAATGGGCCCGGTAACCGTGCCTCCCACTGGGGCGGATTGAATGAGAGGGTGGATGTAAAAAGCACCTGGTCCCGTAGTTTCAGAATAGCATTCAGTATAGGCTGGCTGAAAAAAGCAAGGGAGGGAGGGAAGACAAGAAAGAAGGAGAAAAAGCTTTAAGAAGTTTTCCTCAGAGGAAGAAGTTGAGGTTTCTGGGGGCTCTCTGGGCACACCTGTGGCCCTGACCCAGTATTTTGTGCAGTCCTCACAGCAACCATATGAGAGGCTCAGAGGCGCAGACCCAAGGTCCCCCAGCAAGTTGGTGGCAGAGCCAAGGCCCAAATTATCCTTAGCACCACGTGGCCTCATGGGTGGGGACTTCCTGGGGTCACCTAGGAGAGTGGCAGTGATGGGAAGTGACCTGGGCTCAAGGTGGGGGGCTTATGAAGCCTGTGCCTCCCCCACCCCCACCTTCACAGAGGGTCATCCGGAGCCGCAGCCAGTCCATGGATGCCATGGGACTAAGCAACAAGAAGCCCAATACCGTGTCCACCAGCCACAGTGGGAGCTTCGCGCCCAACAACCCTGACCTGGCCAAGGCGGCTGGAATAGTGAGTGCCCTCCACCGGGGGCCCTCAGCTCTCCCCTGCCTGCGAGGCCTAGTCCCCCCTCCCCCCCTGCCCTGCTGTCCAAGGGTTGCGCATTCTGGGCTCTAGACTTGGTCTAGCCACTGCTGTCCATGGGGTCAAGTGCCCAGGCCATGACACTGGGGTGCTGAGAGCCTGCAGCCTCCCTCCCAACTCCTCAGCCCTCCTCTCCTCCTGGCCCCTTATTCAGGTGTGACTTTCTGTAAGGCAGCCTCTATATCACATTCCTTACTGAGCACCTACTGTCTGCTGTGTATTGGGAATTGCGCTGCTGTGTGGGCACTTACTGTCAAGCCTTGAGTTTCTGGGAGCACCTACTGTGTGTCAGGCTGTGGGCACGTACTATGTATCAGGACCTGGATTTCTGTGTGCGCACCTGTGTGTGCCTGGCTCTGAGATGCTGGTGGGGACCTACTGTGTGTTAGGACCCGGGTTATTGTATGGACATGTACTGTGTAAGCGTCTAACTGTGGGCCTGGCCCTGAGTTTCTGTGAGTGCCTACTGTGTGTCAGGTCCTGGGCTGCTGTGTGGGCATAAAGTCTGTAAGCACTTACTGTGTGCCCAGTCCTGGGCTGTTGTGTGAGAGCCTTCCATATGTCAGGAAATGGACTGCTGAATGAGCACGTAATGTGTGCTAAGCCTGGATATCAGTGAATGCTCACTGTGTGTCAGGAAGTGAGATGTTGTGTGAGCATTTACTCTATGAGCACCTACTTCTGTGTGCTGGGCCCTAGGCTGCTTGCTGTGTGAGTACCCACTGTGTGCTAGGGCCTCTGTGGTTATGGCTACCTATTGTGTGTCAGGAATTGGGCTTCTGTGTGAGCATCTCCTGAGTGAGGACCTACTGTGTGACTATTTACTGTCTGCCAGGCTCTGTGGGATTCTGCTACTAATACTGGGGGTGGGGTGGGCCGTGAGTGCTGGGCACACAGGATGGTAAGACCTTCCATTGTGGGCCTATCTGCTTTCTGCCGCCTAGTGGTCACCCGTGGCACTGCATCCACTGCTCTGCTGCCCGCTCCCCATCTATCCCTCCTTCCCTCCCTCTCCTAATCATTTATTGACTGCTGCATGCCAAGCCCTGTGCTCAGTACTGTGAGGCTGTGTCACTTGTGGCAGGAGGGACCCCCCGCCCCCCATCCCTGCCCCATGATCTGGCCTGGCCAGGGGAGCACAGCTGGTCCTCTGCTGTCCAGCAGCATCAAGTCCACTGTCATTGGAGAAACAGGCCCACCTTGCCCTCAACCCAGATTTGTAAGCCACTCCCTTCCGTGCCTGGAGTGGCCCAGCCTCCTGTGGGTGGCTGTAGAGGGGCCCCAGGGACAGGGCCGGGCCAGCAGTACCCACCATGGCAGTAACCAGACCCATTTCTGTTTTTGTTTTTGCACAACTCTCTCCTCTCTTCGTGTTGCTTCCTTTCCTTCTACTCGCTCCTTCTTTTTCCTTCCCTCCCCCTCTCCCTTCTCCTCTTCCCCTTGGCCTCTCTCCACCTGCTTACACTTTTACATTTTTCTCTCCTCTGGCACCTTTCTTTTTACTCCGTCTCCTCCTCCGCTCTCCCACTATTTTCTCTCTTGCTTGTTCCTTTTTGCGTCCCCTTCCCTCCTATTTCTGTCTGTGTCTTATTCCCTGGGCCCACCTCTGTGTCTGTCTGTCTGTCTATATTTCACTCTGTGCTGGTCTCCTGTGCCCCACCCCCACCCTGTATAACCGTGTCTCCTTCTACCTCTTCTCTCCTTCCCTTCCTCGGCCTCATCCTTTCTCTCTCCCAACCGCCTGCCCCACTCTCTTCTTTGTTTCTCTCTGTCTGTCTTTCCCTCCTCTCCCTGATCACCTCTCTGTGTCTCCCGCCATCTCTCTGACTGTCTCTACGTCTGTCTGTCTGTCTTTGCCCTGCCCTCTGCTGCTGGCCAGTCATTGCTTATTCCTGGGAAAAATTCGAGTAGATTCGGACGCCGGGGCAGTGCCATAGGCATAGGAACCGTGGAAGAGGTTGTCGCCCGCGGGGCTGCCGGCTCTGGAGGCTGCCTGCACGCGCTCTTCTCTGCTCGCTCTCAGGACGGAGGCCATATTGGGGACGTTGGCTTCCTTTCCCCGGGACAGGCCCAAGGGTGTGCAGGATGGAGTGCCGGCAGCTCAGATGGCGCTCAGCAC
The DNA here is from genome assembly GCA_033961575.1 of Aselliscus stoliczkanus. Classification (NCBI taxonomy): domain Eukaryota; kingdom Metazoa; phylum Chordata; class Mammalia; order Chiroptera; family Hipposideridae; genus Aselliscus; species Aselliscus stoliczkanus. The sequence continues at coordinate 168,210,355 of CM066730.1, forward strand.
CTGCTTTGGGGCCTGGTACCTGTGCCAGAGCCGGTGCCCCCTGCCCGGGGCTTCTGGCCCTGCCCTGGCCCCTGGAACCCTGGCCCAGTCCCTGCAAGAATCTGGTACCCAAAGACCCTATGCCCAGCCGCACGTCCCCCAATATCGCTGGTTCTGCACAAAGCGCCATCCCTTTCCTCTGCCCTGACTCCCTCTCCCCACCATGAACCGGTCTGGGGGTTCCTGCCCCTCCATACCCCGCTGGGGCCCATTTTCCTGCCTGCCCAGAGAAGCTGGGGGCAGGCTTCTGGTGCCTGTGGCATTCCCCCGTAGTGTGTATGGAAACTGGGGGATATCTGCCAATTGCTGACCCAGAACCTCTCCCAGCCAGTTTGGAGATTCTGAGACAGGGCAGAGCTGGCACGGGGCAGGGGCTTGGGTTGCTACGCCCACTCTCTCCCCACTGCCCTCAGACTGCAGGTCCCTGAAGCCCTGGGGTGGGGGCGGAGGCAGGGAGCCATCCTGAGGACTTGGCCTCCTCCCATCCCAGCTGAGTGGCTGCCAGCGCCCTCAGGCCCAGCCCTGCTCTGTGATCTGGGCCCTCACTGGACCTGTTGCTTCCCGCTCTGTAAACTGGGAGGATTGTCTCTGGAGATGGACATTTTCTCTCCTTTCTTGCTCATTGCCTCTGCTTCAGGGCCTGGGGCAACAGGGCGCATGGTGGTATGTGGGGGGGGCACGAGGGCTCCCGGGATAGGTGGGCACTGAGTTGGGGCCTCTCCCCGCAGTCACTGATTGTCCCTGGGAAGAGCCCCACGAGGAAGAAGTCAGGCCCGTTCGGCTCACGCCGCAGCAGTGCCATCGGCATCGAGAACATACAGGAGGTGCAGGAGAAAAGGTGGGTGGGGGGGCGGCTGGGTCTGTGTCTCCTCCGGCCCCTTCCCTGAGCCCCCGTTCAGCCGCAAAGCAAAGCAGGTAGGAGGGAGCACCCGCCCTTCTGCCTGTCCGCCCTCCTCCGGTGACAGCTGGACAGTCACGCACCAGGCACCAGGGCCAGCTCCTGAACCGTTTTTATCCACCCAGCAGCTCTGCCGGCTCCCTGGGGTCCACGTCTTGCACAGCAGGATGCTGTAGGTCAGGGGGTTCAGGGGCCAGCCCAGGTCACACAGCCGGTGAGGGGGCGGAGCTGCGATTTTCGGCCTGGTCTGTGGGGGTCTGTGAGTGCATCTGTGGAGGCAGGAGCAGGCAGCAGGCTGCATTAGCAACAGGGCAGCCCCTGGGTATGAGTCCTGTCTTTATTACACAGGGACTGTGTGACCTTAGGAAAGTCACTGTACCTCTCTGAGCCTCACTGTTCCAATCTGAAAAATGAGGATAAGAACATAACCAACAGCATGGGGCTGCTGCGGGGGTGTGGTGCAGTGCATGTGAAGCAAGGTGGTGGGCAACACAGACTGAGGAAGGGTGCTGGCACTGTCCCCATGGCCAAGATAGCCCAGAATCCTGCAAATCCTGGGTTTGAGTCTTGGCTTTGCTATGTCCTGGCTGTGCATACCTGGACAGGTTCCTCCCATCCCTGGACTCCTGTTTCCTGATGCATAACAGGGGATAATGATACCTGCTCCTGTGGAGAGGAGGATTTGGGGGTGTCCTGTCTTATGTGGGGGCTCCGCAGGGCCTGCCCAGGCCTGGCCAGGGAACCACAGAGACTGCTCAGCACCTCTCAGCACCCGAGCCTCATTCTCCCCTTGATGCCAGGCCTGGTGCTGAATCCCCCCGCTGCCCCTGTGTGCCCCGCAGGGAGAGCCCCCCGGCTGGCCAGAAGACCCCAGACAGCGGGCACGTCTCACAGGAGCCCAAGTCAGAGAACTCCTCTACTCAGAGCACCCCAGAGATGCCCACGACCAAGAACAGGTTGGGGCTTGGGGCGCACCAGGCTGAGAGCTTGGGGGTGGCGGGCTCATCCTTTTTATCCCCTTCTGGGCCTGGGCTGCCAGTACCATTGACACTGCCACACCAGGGCGTTGGCAAGACCTGGACACCTCTCAGGTCTTCCTTTAACACACACCTGCTGCCAAGCTCTGGAATACAGTGGTGACCTGGGCATACATGGCCCCTGCTTCATAGAGTGATGGCCCAGTGTAACATAACCTAATGAGCTATTTCTGGATAGAGATGGCCAGGCAAAAACAAAGCTGGGGACGCGATGAAGAATGGCCGGGTGGTCATGGGGTTTGATGGGTGCTCGGGATAGTCATCAACCAAGGAGTGAGGTTGGAATTGAGAGCTGAGTGAGGAGTCAGCCCTGCAGGACTGGCGTGGCAGAGGGAAGGGGGTTCCAGGTGAGAAGCACAGCCTGTGCAAAGGCCCTGAGGCAATCTTGAAGGATAGAAAGAAGGGTAGTACATTAGAGCCAAGTGAGTGAGGGGCCAGGCCCACATGAAGGGTCAGGGACAAGCATGGAAGCAGGGACACCAGCAATCAGGCTGCCCCTCCGTTCAGCACTTGTTGGGAGAGTCCCCTCTCTGCTGGCTCTGGGGGGGTCAAGAAGACTCAGCCTGGGCTGAAGAGTCAGACAGGCAAACAGAGAAGCAGGAAAGGGCGACAGGGATGATGAGAGATAAGGCACGCAGCACCCAGAGCGGGGAGCGTCACCTGCCACGGGAGGAGGAAACACGGAGAGCCTCCCTGTGGAGGAGGCTGTTGGCTGATTTTTGAAACTGAATTTGCTCCTTTTGGGATTTGAGCAAGAGACACAAAGGGCCTGAGCAGGGGACAAAATTGTGAGAGGGCCAAGAGAGCGGCCTGTGAGTTGGAAGGCCTGGTCCTGCCTGTTCTCCCGCCTATGACTGGGTGATTTGGGGCTGTGTGCCCACCTTCTCTGTGCCTCGGTGTCCTCTCATTTGAAAGATGGGTCTAATAAGGATAGCAATGAGGTAACTCAGGTAAAAGCTCTTAGAACAGTGCCTGGCACAGAGCAGACATGCGCTAGAGGACAGTATCATTCATAGTCATTACTATTGAGCACCAAGCCAAGGAAATTAGACATAACCGAGGGCCACGGGGATCCATGAGAGGGTTTTGAGCAGGGAAGGGACACGATCTGATTCACATTTAGCAATGACAGTGGCAGGAGGCGGCTCAGAGGCCTAGGGAGCTGTAAAGCGACCACCAAGGTGCCAGGCTGGCTGCAGGCGGGCCTCTCTGGTTGAGAGGGCAGGGCACTGGGGTCCTGGGCCAGCAGGGGCCCTGAGTGGGTGCTGGCTGATGGGATGCTGTCTGTGGCAGAATGGAGACAGCAGCCCCGAGAGCAGAAGCGCTGAAGGACTTCTCCCGTTCCTCGTCCAGTGCCAGCAGCTTCGCCAGCGTGGTGGAGGAGACGGAGGGTGTGGACGGAGACGATACCGGCCTGGTGAGAGGCCCAGGAGTAGGGCTTCTGCATAGCGGCCTGCAAGCGGGGCTCTTTGGTTCCTGGCGACCTTTGGGTAGAAGCATGAGCCTGGGTGTGGCTGAGGTGGGATCAGGGGACCCAGCCCAAAGGAATAATGCAGCATAACCCTCCCCTAAAGCCTTTCATGGTTCCCCAGTGCATCCCCAAGAGACCCCAATCTCTGAGACCATTGACAATCTCGTGGCTCGCTCCCTCCCTCCCTCCCCAGCCTCGTCTCTGACCACTAAAGTCATCCTGCACTCCTTCGCAGGCTCCTGAACGTACCAGACTTACTCGGCTGGGCCTTGGCACGCACCGTTTTCTGCCTGAAATTCTCTACTGCCTCCTCCTTCCCCTTTGTCTAACTGCCTCCTACTCATCCTTCTTGGCTCAGCCTCACATCACCCCTTCTTGAAAGCCTTCCTCCCTGATTTTCTAATCCCAGGCTAGGTTAGGAACACCTCTTTATGCTCTCATAGACTCCTGGGCTTTGCCCTTAGCACCCTTTGTCATTCTTCATTTGACACACATTTAGTGGGCACCTGGTCCTGGCCAGGTCCTGCTCCAGGTGCTGCATGGACAGCAGGGACGGTGCCGACCCAGGCCCTGCCCGATGGGGTGTAGAATCTAGAATTATCGTAGTCTCTTCACAGTCCGTCTTGCTTCCCAGACTTCGAGCTGTCTGAGGGCGGGGACCGTGCTCAGCGTCTCTCCATAGCTTGGCTCGGGAAAATACCAGTGAATGTTTGTTGAATGAACAAATGGGACTGCATAGTACCTGTTTCCACTCTGCCCTGTGGTCTCCCTGGGGCAGACATTGCTGGGCCCCATCCTCTTTGCAGGGGGACAAGGGTGGGGGATTACAGAGTGAAGCGGGGGACAGGGGACCTGGAGGGGGAGGGGAGCCAAGCTGTGCCGTGGGTGAGAGCTGATCTCCCTTCTCTCCTCCCTCCATCCTCAGGAGAGCATCTCGTCCTCAGGGACACCCCACAAGCGGGACTCCTTCATCTATAGCACGTGGCTGGAGGACAGTGTCAGCACCACGAGTGGGGGCAGCTCCCCAGGTACCAGGCCAAGGCGGCTTCCCCCTCCAAGCAGGGCCACTCTCATGGTAGGAGGGGGACGGGGCAGGGCACAGAGGGTAGAAGCCACTTCTCATGCCCCAAGGGGTGGGGATGTGACATAGGGGATAGTGGGTGGGTCATTATCCAGCCTAAGATGATTAGGTCGCTTGGAGGGCTGGTGGCCTTTGGAAGGGTCTTGGAGGATGACTGGGGGGTCAAGAAGGGAGTTAGGGTGGGGCGCCCCGAGGGAAGGACTTGGTGGGATTGGGGAGCACCAGTGCCGACCGCCCATCCATGCCCATCTCCCTGGTGCCTCCCCGCGGCCAGTGAGGTGGCTCCCTCCTGCCCCCCTCCCCAGGGCCCTCGCGGTCATCCCATCCAGACGCTGGCAAGTCGGGGGACCCTGCATGTCCAGAGATCAAGATCCAGCTGGAAGCGGCTGAGCAGCACACGTCCCAGCTGGTACGTGCAGCTGCGGGGCTGGGGGGAGCCGGAGGTGGCGACCGGACCGAGAGCTTCCCCTAGGCCAGGAGGGGTTGGGCTCGTCTGGCCTGGGCACAGCCAGTGACTTCTGCTTACCTGTGTCTCCTGCTCCCCGCTGTCATCTGTCCTGTCCCCTGCCTCGCCGCCATTCTCTGTCTGTGCAGGGCTGTTAGCCAGGCTCCCCTCGGAAGGTGACTGAGCAGGTCAGACCGAGCCCTCAGCTCCTGTGTGGGGGGGAGAGGGCGGGAGGGGGCGTCGGGATGGGCCAACTCCTCCCTGTTCCTCTGTCCCCTCTCTGGGCTAAGAGCTATGTGTCTGGGTTCACATCCTCTGTCACTCGGATGCTGGGTGACTTGGGCAGGTCATTGACCCCTTTCTGGGCCTTGATTTCCTTATCTGTGCAATGGGGCTAACCAATGCTGCCTCACCTCTGTCTTGAGAGTTGCTGGGAGGATTTGATGGGAGCCTGAAAGGGACTTGGAATTCGCTGGGAGGGAGGAGTCCCGGGGATTCCCAGTGGGATGGAAAGACCCAGAGCCTGGAACTCCAAGGGTGGCCCCTTCCTGCATCTGCCTCTCTGCTTCGCGGTGCCTCCATCTCCCTTTACCCTGCAGGTGAGGCCACAGAAGCACAAGGTGAAGATGCTGTGTCAAATCCAGGCAGACAGGACCTCTGCCCCCAAGACCTCCACCAGCCTGTGGACTGCCCCCTGTCTCCCTATCCCTCCCCTTGGCCCACTGTCTGGGCTGTCTCTGCAGGGTGGAGCCATTCAGACCTGGGAGCAGGGACGCTGCTGGCACTACCCCCACACCCCGGGCTGGGGGGCCACGCCGGGGCAGGGAGTGATCAGTTAAAGCAGGACTCCAGGCCTGGCTTGCCCCCACCTGAGCCCTCCATCACACCTTGGTACCCCTCTGGACTCAGGAGGAGCAAGATGGGAGGGGGAGAGTGCGCTATCTCAGTGAATGCAGAGCCTGCAGGCAGTGGGATGTGAGACGTAATGGAGTGAGCACTGGAAGTCCTGAGTTCTGGCTTCCAATTTGGGTTCTGCTGTGTGACTCTGGGCAAGCCCCTTTCCCTCTCTGGGTGCCTCTGCTATAAATGGACAAGATGATGTCAGAGGTCACTAAAGACTGTGATTCCATGCACCTGCCCCAGGATGGGGGATTGTCCTCTCAGGGGCCTCCTATCACCCTACCCTGCTTCATGGGTCCCAGGGGCCCCAGGTGGGCTGAGGGGCTGGCTATTCCCACTGTCCCTCCTGGACCCTCCAGCTCTACCTAGATCAGCCAATGCCCTGTCCACTGCCTCCATATGACAGACAAGTGACCCCCTTGTGGGGGAAAGGGGAACCTACCTGGCTTCTCAGCCAGCACCCAGCTCCACCTCTGCCATCCCATGTTCTGGGCACTCCAGGCTGAGGGGTCCGGCCTAGAGTAACAGGTCTTGCCTTTGTGCACCCCTCCCCCACTCACTCCCATGGAGGGGCAGCTGGGCACAGCTGCTGTGAGCCCACATCCTTGTGTGTGTCTGTCCACACTTTGTAGGCACCACACCAGCCTTCCAGCCCCAACACCCATTTTGGAAGCCCCCGTGGCCCTGTGTATGTTGGTAACAGTTGTACAAAATAAATTCTATTTATCTCTATTGTACCCTGAGTTGGACCTGGCTTTGCATGAACCCTGCCCAGATTGACCCCAGACAGGTCTCAGTGGTACCAAGGGGGAGGGGAAGCCTGTCTCTGCTTCCCCGTCAGAACTACTGGGTCTGGGGGCACCTCCAAGGCCAAACCACGGGCTCTCTGACCACCAGCCTTCTTCCCCATGGCGCTGCCCTTTCCTCCACCCTGTCCTCTTCTCCACATGGAGAAGTACGTGGCAGTGAATCGCAGACCCAGGTTTGAGTCCTGGCACCATCAGCTAGTTGGATGCCATTAGGAAACTTCCTAGCTTCTCTGAGCCGCAGTTTCCACTTTTGTAAAATGAGAGATCAAGAGGAATAGCGCCGCCCCCGAGGGCTTGTTAGGAGGATTCATTGAGCTGGTGCACATCAAGCCCCTACTGCACACACTGGGCGCTCAACGATCAACTTCCTTTTCGCTCATGCTCCGAAGCCAAGACTTTCCCTTATGTGGCCACCAGGGGGCGACGAGGGATCACTTACCGAGACAGGTGCAGCGCAGTTACAGTAAAGGGTGACGAGTGACATGGGTGCACAGGAGCAGGGAGCCCAGCTTGGATTAGGGAGGCACGGGGGACGACTGGAGCAGTGGTACCCGAGCATCCTGGAAAGGCTTAGCAAAGTGTCCCTGGGGAAGGGCACTATAGATGCAAAAGTATGAAGGGGAGACAGGGCCTGGAATTGGGAAGGTAGCAAACAGCTCTGGATGATGGAAAGGTGACGATGGAGGGGACAGGGAGGTGGATAGAGATGAAGCTAGAGGCCACGTGGCCTTGAATGTCAGACCAAGAGGCTAAGACTTGATGCTGAGGGCAACGGGGAGCCGTGGAGGATTTGAAACAGGGAGCCCCCTAAGTAGGGAAGCAGCGTCTGCTGGTGGAGACTAGCTGACGGCATCAGGGCAGGGAGGCGAAGGTTACGGAGACGGCTGGGGACAGAGCGTGGCCGGAAAGGTGGCTTGGATGAAGGTCCTGAGGATGTGGGGTGGAGGGAGGAGTTGAGGTTCTCAGGGATCCAGCCTGGGTATGGGGTGAATGGGGGTTGTCTTTCCTAAAGTAGGAGAATGGGAGAAAGAACAGGTTTGGGGTGAGTTGGGGGATATTGGGCTTCGGGGTGGGCACAGAATTGGGTTCCAGTGGGATCAACCATACTCTGGCCTTCCTGACAGCTTTGCAGCCACCCTACCCCATCCCCACCAGCAGCCCCACACCCTCCCCAGGACAATGCTGAGTGTCCCCAGGGGCTGCCATGCTTTTCCTGACAGGGCCCTTCTGTGACCCTCAGATGTCTGGGGCCACGCAGGGGCTATGACTCACAACCAAACCCCTGCTCCACCCACCTCAGGGCTCTAGACTGCCCTGGGCTCAGTGGGTCCCCTCAGAACCCTAACCCTCTCCCCTGCTCAGCCTCACCCCTGTTCTCTAACCCTTTTGCCCCCTCTTGGGTCCTGGTTGTACAGAACTCTTCTGCCTAAGTCTTGCCTATCCCCTCCCAGCCCACCCCAAAGGGCCAGTAGCCACAGTTCAGCACTAAGGTCAGGAGCTTGGCTCTGAGGACATTCTCCTAGCTCACTGGACCTCAGTTTCCTCATCTGTACAGTGGGGATGCTAATAGTCCTGACCTTGGTACCCAATGTGAGGATTCAGTGAGGTGATATTTCATAAAGTTCTTGGTGAAGCCCTGGCCCATGGTGAGCACCAAAAATAGTGTGTATGGGGGTGGGGGGTGATGAACCATGAATAGGACCACATCCATAACCCACATCAAAAGGAGTGGGGTCAGCACTCAGGGTGGAGGATACAGTCACTGGTGCTGGCCCGGCCCAGACGTCTGACCTGAGGCTTCGGGATGGATGATTGTCAGTTGCTTCCCTGAGCTTCAGTTTCCTGCTTTTACTGGGGTTGATGATCCTTTTATAAAAGAGCTCGGGCACCCCCACTTGTATCCCTTTATGATCTGCCCCAGCCCACGGCTCTGACCTGCAGCTGAGCAAGAGCTCAGGGGTTTGTTGTGGAAGCTTGGTGAGCAGTACCTGCCTTTGCCCCAGCTCGTGCCAGGCCCCATCTGTGGGAAGGGCAGGCCTCCGGGCTGGGTTCAGCCGAGCCCCCACCCTTCCCAACCCTCCTCTAGACTCCAAGGTGGGGCTGGGGGTTAGGGGTGGGGGGTGAGGACAAGTCTGGCCTCTGGGATCAAAGCATCCAGCGCTGTTTCTCTTGTGCCCTCGCCAGCTCCATGCTCGCCCTGGGTTCTGAGGTGGGAAGGGCGAGCCAGGACACTGCCCCAAGGCTGGAATTAGGGCTTGGGTGGGGGGCACCAGGTTCCGGAAAGTGCTGGACTCTGCTTAGAAATAACTCTGGTGGTGGAAACAGCAGCCAGAGGTTTCTCCAGACGCAGGAGGCATGAGGCCTCCCGTGAAGGGACTTGGGTGCCTGGTTGACCCGGCATCTCCATCTCCCAGCCTCAGAGCTAAGACCTGTCCCTCTAGGCCTCAGTTTCCTCTCCTGTAAAATGGGGGCAAAGCCCTACCTATTGCTATGAGGAGGGTGTCATGGTCTTTAAAGTACCTGGCATAGAACCCATGCCCAATAGGAGGGGTCCTTCCCTGTCCCCCACCCCCACCCCAGCTGGGTTGTTCCTGTACATCCATGGTTTACCCTGGGGCCACTTTGCCAAAGAGACAGCCACAGGCGCAGGCCCACCCAGTGCCAAGGGACCGGGTCCTGAAAGTGCTCCTCTGCTCAGGCCACAGGGGTGCTTAACCAGGGACCCTGGAATGTGGAGGTCCCTCCCTGCACCCGCCCTGCCAAGGGGACAGCCGGGGACGGAGCCTCCTGAAATAACCAGATCTGGTTAGCGAAGCTAATTTTAAAAGCCACTCTGGCTGCCCCATGGGGCCTTCTGGGAAGCCGTGAATGTCCCTGTGTTTGCCCCGGGGAGGCAGGGAGAGGGGAGAGCAGCAGGGGTTGGGGAGGACTCCCACCCCTCACCACCAGCGCAGCAGACCCCGAGCTGACTCCCAGGGCCTATTTGTCCAGGGCCCAGAGCCCCAGGGCCCAGCCTCTGCTCTGATCCACTCAGGGCAAACCCTGGTGGGCTCTTGGGACCTTAGCCCCTGCACTGGTCTCCCTGGAGCAGTTCTGGGCAGGGGGCCTGAAGCTGTCTGTCTCTCCATATCTTGGCTCTCTCCTAATGTCTCTGTCAGCTCATTCTCTATGTCCCTTTATCTCTGTGTGTGTCTCTCTCAGTCTCTGACACACACAGTCCTCTACAGCTGTGGCTCTGTCCCCCTCTCTCTGGGTCCATCATGCAGGAGGCCCAGCGGCATTCCTGATGGTCTATAGGCTAACCTGTGTACGCCAGGTGGGGGAGAGTGTCCACCTGGGAGCTAGGGTTGCAGGTAGGGCATGCTGGGGGAGGACAGCAGTCCTGGGGGCCAACAGGAGCTGCGACTGGGCAGGCAGGGGCCATGTCCAGGCACGACCTGGGCCATCTGGCCAGGCCAGGTGACAGAAAGAATGAGCTCTGGGGTAGAGTTGCCAGATTTAGTAAGCAGAAACACACGGAGCGTAGTTAAACTTGAATTTCAGATAAACAAGGAATAATTTTTAGTTTAAGTATACCTCATGCAATATTTGGGACACAGGTAAACTAAAAATTATTTGTTTATCTGAAATTCAAATTTAACTGGGCATCCTATATTTTACCTGGCAACCCTGTCCCGGGTGGCTCTGGTTGAGAGGAGAGATTTCTCAAGAATGTCAGGTTTTCTAGCCGTGGGGCCTAGAGGGGATGTCACCGACATGCCCTGGGGAATTACAACTCTGAAGGGGGAGGCACAGCTTCTGGAACTTTCCAGGGAGGGCCAGGGGTGGGGAGTCCTCGGAGGCATGGAGGGGCATGTGACACACAGACAGCAGTCACCTCCTCAGTGAAACCATAGATACCAGGAAAGAGGGTCTCTGTGTGTGTTCTCTGCTGAGCCCCAGTGCCTAACTCAGGGCCTGGCACATAGTAGGAGCTTCATCAATATTTGTTAAATGAATGAAGAACCTTCCCTCCCCCTCCCCATGGGGTAGAGGCCACCTGGCCAGCAGGGGGCTCCAGCACCCTACCTCCCAAAGCTCTTTGGAGCCAACTGAAGTGTGCACTGCCCCACCCCAGGGGCTCCCCAAAGTGAGCTGCAGAGGGGGAGGGGCAGAGAGGAATGAAGAGGGGAGACTAGCTTTTTACCTATCCCACCCCCACCCAGACCCCAATCCCAACTTGGAGTTCTGCCTGGGCAAGGGTGCAGTTAGGGTGCAGTGAGGACTAGGCCAGGGTGACCTCTGGCTTCTGGTTGGGACTAAGAGGGTGGGGGCAGGCCAAAGAGATGTCCTCAGTGTTCCTTGCCGGGGGGTGGCGGTACAGGTAGCGGGGCACTTGGACAGCCAGGGGGATTCCTGGGACCCAGAAACTTGGGGACTGTTATTTTGGGGGCAGGTAGGATGGGCTTTTTCCTGCAGGCCATTGATCTCAGGAGTCTCCCTGAAGGGAGCAACTGTGGAAAGGCCCGTGTCCCTCCCACGCCTCCCCAAGGGCAGAATCCCTTAAGCAGCCTTTGCATTCATTCATTCATTCATTCACTCACTTGCTGACTCCCTCACTAAACTGTCACCACTCACTGAGATGACCCCTGTGCCAAAGGGCCTCAGCAGCTCGTGCAGACCCCAGTTCCAGGACTGCCGCTGGCTCCCTGTGTGACCTTGGGCAAGTCACTGACCACCCATCTCAGTTTCCCCTTCTCCACGGGGTAGGCGTTGCCAGATTTAGCAAGTAGAAACACACGGAGCCCAGGTAAGCTGGTACAGTGTGTGTTTGTGTGTGGGGAGGTGGGGGTGGGGCCAAAGGCAGCTCGCTCACAGGCTTACTGGGAGAAGGAGAGATTAAGGCTGCCCACAGCGAACGCTTCAGAGGAGCGAGCCGTCATAATATTATTATTACTATCAGTATCATTTCAAGGCCCCTGTGGGTTGGGCAGGGAGAGGCCAGCTGGCCCCAAGGCCCTGGCTCCATGGCCAGTGTCACACTGAGGCCATTCGGGCAGGTCCCACTTCCTCTTGGGGCTTCAGCCATGTCAGCCTCCATCCTTCCTTTTCAAGGAATGTCGGCTCCTTCAAGGTGGCTCTAGCTTCTAGATGAAGCAATAAATCCTTCAGAGAAAAGCAAGGAGTGGGGCCAGGGCTCAGAGTGGTCATCGGGAGGCAGGGCCTGGCCCCACCTGCAGTGTGAGCCGGCGCTTGTGCCGCCTGCTCGGGGCCTCCGTTTCCCGGTTGTACAGCAAGGGAGCGAGGCTGGACCTCCTGCCATGCCCGGGAAGGGGCTTCTCACTGTGTCATCCTGTTAGTAACGGTTTAGCTCTGAGCCTATAATCACATGGGCCCTGGGAAGAACTAACACAGCGTTTCTTTAAATTGGGCTCTAATTGCGGCTTTTAGTGGAGTCTGATGCTCCCCCATCTCCCAGCTGGTCTGAATCAGCGAGGTTGTCCCGGCCTGCCCTGCCGGGCCCAGGAATCCCCTGACATTGTTCTGGCCCCTATGAAGCCGATGATGGGTCAGGGACTGTTGCCCCTTGAGGGTCTACTGTGTGCCATACCCTGAGCCAGGCACGTTCCATCCAAGGGACAGGTCATCTCATCACAGGGAGGCAGGGACTTCTGGGGCCGTGTTTCAGAAAGGGAAACTGAGGCACAAAAGAGTGAAGTCACTTGCCCAAGGCCCCTCAGCTAGGATATGGCAGAATCCACATCTGTGCGATTCCAGGGCTTTGTTCCCTACCTGAGGCTGAAAGGCGTGCCCACCTCGGCTCAGTCAGGTCTCCCCACTTGAGGGGCTCTGAGGGGGTGCCTAGGATCCCTTGAGCCTCCCAGTCCCAGCCTTCTTCGTCCACATGTGACCACAGCTCATTCTGCTCCTTCTCCACTGGTCAAGTCTGGAGAATGGGAGGTGGTGTCGGTGGAGGAGGTCAGAGGCAGCGCCCCTCCTGGGGTGCAGCCAGGGGGGTGTTGGGGTGTTGGGGGAGGCTGCGGTTTGTTCTGTTTGTTCTGGAGATCCCAGCCGCTTCCCTGAGGAGACAGCTAGTGGTTCCCAGGCCACAGCCCCTCGGGCGGAGCCAGACCACGGCTGGCCAGCCTGGGAGCACTGCCCGCCGGCCCCGCCAGGCTCCACCAGGCCCTGGCGCTGGGTGGTCTGGGCAGAGGCCAGGGGTGGGGGGGCCTCGATCCTGGCTATAGGGCAGGAGCCACGACTGGAACCACACTCAAGGCTGCCTAGCCAGGGACCTAGAGGGGCCCTGAAGGCCGAGGATTGGCCGGATAGCGGCGGGGGCAGGCCTGAGGCAAACATTGCCTTGCGGGGAGCCCTGGAAGGCAGACCCCAGACCCCAGTTCCATCTGAGGGCCTTAAGAGAAACACCCCCGCCTTCAGGAGTGTCACTGTTGGATTGTTTCAACTCAACCACTGAGTTGGTTCAGATAGGAGCCCACCTTAGAGGCTGGGGGAGAAGTCAGACAGGGTACCTAGATCCCAGCCCTGCCCTCCTCTGAACCTCAGTTTCTCCATCGGTACAATGGACAGTGGACAGGAATCCATGCTCGACAAGGGCTCCTCCAGCTGGACAGGCTATAGTTGGGAGGTGGGCAGCCCATGCTGGAAGGGTCTTAGTTGTTCCCAAATTCATTTTCAGGGGCTTCTCCCTGCCCCCGAGTCTTGTAGCCACACCTCCCCCATACTTCAGGCAAAGCCCCCTTTGTTCCCAGCTCCCAGAGCTAAACACCTGCTGGAGTGGAAAAATGTCCTGTGGGTTTGGGAGTCTGACAGACTCCCATTCAAAACATGGCCGCTGGCTCTCTTGAGCATGCCACATCTTTCTGCCCTGTAGCTTCAAATCCCATCATGACCCTCATCTTTCTATCGCCAGCCTGGGCTTCTCTCCTGAACTCCAGATGCCTTTTCTTCCTGACTCCCTACCAGCATGTCCTCCTTGAAATCCAGTGGGCATCTCCTTTGGAGCTAACGTGATCCAAATCAACTCCATTTTCTCCCCGAATCTGCTGCCCCACACCCATGAACTGCACTTCCATCCACCTAGGCCAAACACTCGGGGACACCACTGATTCTGCTCTATCCCCTGCTCCCCACATTCAGTCCATCAGCAAGCCCTGCTGGCTTCAACTCCCAAACATATGCCTGGGATCCAGCTCTCTCCCACCACCAGTGCCCTGAGCTGGTCCTGGCCACCCCCAGCGACAGAAAGGCCTCCAGGCTGCCTCCGGCAGAGTGGTATTTCCAAAGCATACGCTCGATCCCTTCTCTCCCTGCGTCTAATCTTCCAGTAGCTTCCCCTGACCGAAGATGCGGGTTCCTGGTGTGCTTGCTGCACACGACACAGTTCCTGTTCACCCCTCACCCCCTTCTCTGGGCTCCAGACAAATCACCTTATGTCTGTCCTTCAAACGTATGAAGCTCATCCCCACCTCAGGGGGCACTTGCTTTATTCCTGCTTGGGACAATCTTGCCTCCAGCTCTTTGCAAGGCCACCATCTTACTGTCTGGTCTCAATGCAAATGTCACCACCTTAGTCAGGTATTCCCCAGCCACCAGCTACAGCAGAGCCCTCCTGGTTTTTTTATCAGTAAAGTGGGGCCAGCTCCAGTGCCCTACCACCAGTGTTACCAAGAGGGTAGAAAAGACAGCTGGGGGGTGGGGGCCAAAATGCCAGCATGAGGCAGGCACTGGGTCCCTGTGAGTCCTCCTTTCTCATTGGTACCCACAGTCCCAAGGCATGGCTGACCCAAAGTTAGCTGGACCCAGGGTCAGGAGGCTGTGAAATTCTTTTTGCCGGAGGAAGAAGCTAGGCTCCTCTGCCCATTTTACTGTGTGACTTCAATTTGGTGTCTGACCCTCTCTGAGTTGCCTTCTTCCTCTGGCTTGCAGAGGCCCACTCCAGCCTGAGCTTTGTCTGGGGGGCTGTGGAAAGAGGGCTGTGGCCCAGAAGAGTCCTCAGGAGTGGAGGGCTCAGGATAGACAAACGGCTCAGCCAGTACCGAGTCTGGCCGCATGCGAAGGTTCCAGCGTGTCAGGACAGCAGCTTCTCATGCCCTGAGAACAAGCAGCAGCCATTCACGTCTTAGCCCAGGGTTCTGGGAGGTGAGGGGTGAATGATTACATCTCAAACCCCTTCAGATCCTGCCCCAGGGCTCTCCATTTGCCCTGACCCAGCCAACTGTCCTCAGGACACAGCCTTGCAGCTGCCATTGTTCCCCAACCAGGTGGCCTGAGGGGGCTGCAGGCTGATTACAGGACCCTCAGCCAGAGTGGGCAAGTCCAGGCTGATCCCAGAGCCCTGGGGGGAGCCTGCCTGCCCTGGTTTGAGCAGGTGGAGGCCACTGGGCGTTCCCACCAAGACAAGGGCTCAGGCCCAAGCCAGCAGGATCTCAGCTCCCGAAGCCCCACCCCAGCTACCTGAACCTTTGTGGAGTTACATTCCTGACTCTGTTTTGCTCCTCTCCATGCCCCAAAGGATACAACGCAGGATTAAATCCTGCTCTCAGGAGCTGCGCTGCTTGGCTTCAGGTCCTGCCTCCTTCCCCTGTTAGTCATGTGACTTCACATAAGTTACCAAATTTCTCTCTGCTTCCTTGTCTTCACCTGTAAAATGGGGACAGTAACAGCTCCTGCTTTCTGCAACGGTTGGGAGGCTAAATGAGTTCAGTGTGCTGTGAGTCACTAGAAACAGTGTCTGGCGCTCGGGGAACCCTGAGAAATGCTTGTTGTCGTACCCGCAGCCAGGGTTCCCTCTGCCCCAATGATTCTAAGCCGCATTCCAGTGGGCAGGACAGAGAAGTGGCGCTGGCCGATGACAAACCCCACCCAACCTGCCCCACATGGGGCTGGGGGGGGCACGTGTGTGCACCCCATCCTGAGGTTCTGAGGTTCCAGTAAAGATGGCTGAGGAACCAGTAAATGGCCTGGGCTGGCACTGTGATCAAGGCAGCATCACAAGGAGGCCGCAGGAAGCCACACAGGAACTTGGGAGCCCAAATCCTCTTCTGAGAACTTGATCCTCACCCCCATGGGCCGGTGCTAGATCTCAGTGGGAGGTCCTGGGTTAGCCACCATGACTAATTATAAACGCAGTGTGGGGCTCTCACTACTCCATCAAGGGCTTCTGTGGCTGACGGGTCTGGGTTGTTTTACTTGGAAAGGTTAGCACACCAGAGGCAAGGTTGGTGAGGGCAGGGACATGGATCAGGAGTCAGGCCGACCTGGGTTCAACTTGCAGGCCATGGGCCCTGGGGCAGGTCACTGTGCCCTGCTAAGCCTCAACTTTCTCATCTATAAAATGGGGATGATATGGCCCCCTCACAGGACAGTGTAGGAGTGTGTGTGGAAAATGTACCCTCAGGCCCGCCGAGTGGCTCAGCTGGTTAAGTGCACGAGCTCTGAGCAACAGGTTGCCGGTTCAATTCCCACATCGACCAGTGAGCTGTGCTCCAGCTGAGCTGCTGCTGAGCTGCTAACAGGTGGCAGGATGGCTCAGCTGGTGAGAGTATGTGCTCCTAACAACAAGGTTGCTGGCTTGACTCCTGCATGGGATGGTGCGCTACCCCACCCCACCCTCCCCAACTAAGATAGAACATGGCACTTTGAGCTGAGCTGTTGTGAGCGGGCAGGTGGATAGTGACTGGATTTAGAGCTGAGCTAGCTGCATCCTCCACAACTAAGATTGAAGGACAACAACACAACTTGGCTGTTCCTCTTCCCCAATAAAATCTTTTAAAAAATAAAATAAAATAAAGTAAAATAAAATAAAATATACTTTCATGGGCCGGCCGAGTGGCGCACTGGTTGGGAGCTGGTTTTGGGATGCCAGCGGCCCTGGTTCGGATCCCGCGTGTGGGGGCCAGTGACACTGCCCTCTGCAGCTAACAACAGCTCCACCTAGAGCTGGGCTGTGTGAGCCCCCCTGCAGTGGTGTGGCTGCAGCCCCTGCTGCAGTGGGCTGCCGTGGGCTGCAGTGAGTGGCCGGGAGCCAGCGTGAGTGGCTGGCAGCCGGCGTGAGCTGCCGATGGCCGCGGTGAGCGACCATCCAGAGGCCGGCGACCAATCTGCCTCATCCGGGAGGAGCGCGGTGACGGTGGCAACGTGGGCCAGTGAAGCGGCGTCCTCCGCAGCTGGACTGAAGAACGAAAGGACGGCATCTTGTCTGTTCCCCTCCCCCAATTCCCCAATAAAATCTTTAAAAAAAAAATACTTTCATGGTGGCAACATCACTGCCTTGCCTCAGGTGCTTAGTAGGGTGAGTGGTGCATAGCAGGTGGTGCATAGCAGGTGTACTACTCCCTCCTGCCCTCAATCTCAGAGCAGTCAGTTTGCTGATGATCTATCCAGTCACATGCTGGTCCAGCTTCCTTCTTGACAAACAGGAGCCGGGACTCTCAGGCACATATTTGGGGCTTGTTCCCCATCCTTGTGTACATGGCTCCAGCTTCTCCTGTCTTGTCTATTGGAGCAACCTCCTTACTAGTCTCCCAGTCTCTAGTTCTTCTTGAAGCTGTCCTTGAAACTGGCTGCCAAGATGATCTTTCAGAAATGATGCTCATGCCCCAGCTCCAGAACCTTCCATGGCTCCCCAGCTCCAGAACCTTCCAACTCCCAGCTTCTTGGAATGGCATTCCTGCCCATCTCTCCCCACGATGTTTCCTCTGGATTCCTTTCTGTATCCTCACACCCGGCCCCAGTCCTCCTCACCTTGTCAAGCCCCAGCTCACTCTGACATCTCTGCCTCGGCGCCCACTCCATTGGGCCCCCAGCTGGTTAGATGCCCTGTTCTTGCTCCCATGGCTCCTTGTTTTCCCGCCCACTGGAATTGCCTCTGGCCAGCTCAGCCACGAGATACGGGCTTCCTGAGGACACACCCTCAGGACTGTTCAGTGTTGTTTCCCGCATATGGCACAGAGTAAAGCAGGGGCCACAAGCTCCGTCTCCACCAGGACCAGACAGGTAACATCTGTTCGAAGGGGCTTAGTGTAAGAGTCCAGGGAATGCTGGGACTGGGGCAAACAGGAGAGCTATACACCAGATGGGCAGCCATCTCTCAGTTCCGGCTGACCATTGCCCTGCAGAAATATGTGGCAATGCCAGTCACACCTTCCAATTTTTTGAAAAATCCAGAAATCCAAATCGTATGTGAAAGTTCCCAATATTTTAAAAGACTGTGAGGATGCTCCGTAATGTCCGGGGAGCATGTGAGTTGGAAAGTGCCCTGAGTATGAGCGAAGCCGAGACAGGACAGCCTGTTGACCTCTCAAGCTTCCCACGCCCCTTTCTTACTATACAGCAGAAGGGGCGTGACTTTTGCCCCCTAGAAATCTAGTGAGTAGAGGCCAGGGATGCTCCCAAACATCCTACAATACACAGGCCAATCTTCACAATAGAAAAGTATCCAGTCCCAAGCATCAGTAGTGCCCAGGCTGAGAACCTGCTACAGAGCTGTTGGTGGCAAGGAGCTGCTTGATCGAAAACTACATTTCCCAGCCTCCTTTGCCTCCAAGTAGGATCATATGATTAGCACTCACCAATGACTATCAGTGGAAGTGATGTGTGTCACTTCTAGGAAGAACTGGTTAAAAAGTGTCTCCTTCATTTGTGTCCCTCCATGAATGTTTTGGTCATATAGAACTCAGTCGGTAGAACATCTGGAGGGAAGAGCCACAAAGTGGAAAGAGCCTTAGTCCCAGTCACCTGGCTAAAGGCACCACCGGAGGTTTGAAATAGAAATAAACTTGCATTGTGTTAAGTTCTGGATTTATCTTTACCACAAGGCAGGGTTGCTTGAATAAACTGAAGAGGATGTGTCAGCTCATCTTTGTGTCTCCTCCCTGAGAAAGCATCTGAGGGCTGTGGAAACCTTTGTGCTGTGGATAATGTCACCTTTAGCTTCTAGTTCCCTGGATGCTGATGCCTGGAGCTGGGACCTCTGCCTCGATCCTTGGCTTTGATTAGAACTCAGAGCCCACCGACAGTTACAATAAAGGGTGTTGAGTGACCTGAGGGTGCATGAGCCCAGCCTGGGGGAGGGAGGCCTGGGGAAGCCTGGAGCAGTGGGTGCCTGAGCATCATTGGTTCTTCTTGAAGGACCCATCAGCCCACAGCCTGGACTCAGGGTGGCAAGAGTCCCTTGCTCCTAGTAGGATCCTAAGTGCTCTCTCTACATTCAGGTGTAGGAATGGAACATCAGTGAAGTTAGAGAACTTGCCCGAATTCCTAGTGATGGAGCAGGGATGTGAATCCTCATCTCTCTGACTCACTGCCCATGCTTTTTAACCCCGTCAGTGTATCCAGAGTTTAAGATGCTGAGGGTGCCCTATTTTTTATCCTTTGAGCATTTAATATTCCAGCACATGCCTGGGGCGCTTTCTCTCCACCCTTCCAAGGGCAGGTTGGAAGGGCCAGGGTATTAACCTTCCTGGGACATCCCTTAGCCAATGAGGGATGAGAGTGGGAGAATAAATAGTCCAGCTCCCTTGCCCCGTGGTGGGATAGCTCTGAGGTGCATCTCCCACCCTGTCCCCTGAAGGCCTATGGTGGGATTGAGCCCTAGTTGCCCATAATGGCAACCTGTTTGATGGCACCCCTTTATCGCCCTCCTTCCCTTTCCTGTCTCACTTCCCCACTCTCTGCCTTCTACTTTCTGGGTGCCTTTTACAAACCACTTGTACACAAATCCTTGTCTCAGGTCTGCCTCTGGGAAAGACACAAGGTATGTTTTACACCCCTGAGACATGTCAGTTGATTTCAGGTGGAGCTGGTGAACTTTAAAAAATGGACTTCTCAAATGTGAATTGGAAGAAGGGGTTAGAAAATGATAGTTCAGAGATATGACAAAAATTGTGTATGAGAATATAACACCTGAAAACACTGTACTGTATAGCTCAAGAGGACATATCTCTGTCCTGGCAAGAAGGTAGGCATGAAGTTTCATTTTTTATTCCAGCATCAGCTTGGCTGTACTTACCTTTTTGCCAGGATGGCTAGGAAACTTGGAGAGAAATCTGCTCAGTTGCATTTTCATTCCCGAAAGATGCCCCACTTCTGACTTATGATTTCTCACCTTTCTGAGTTCATATTTAACTGGGAGTGTGTTATGCGTCATTAGTATTGGCTGCCTGAGAATCTGGTTGACAGGAGATTGGAAACACATTATAGATAGAGTGTTATTAAGTGTAGGAGCTTTTAAATCGTATGGACCTGGATTCAGATCCCAGCTCCACAACTTGGAGGACCTTGCGCGATCATGTCACCTCCAGCACCCTTGGTTTGCTCGTCTATAAATGTGGATGACAGAGGCCTACTTCCTGGTGAGGATTAAATGCGCTGAATCCATATGAAGCCCCAGCACAGAGCTTGGCAGATGGCAGATGATCAACACTGTCATTGTCATTATAGGGGCTTTCATTCCAATGAGGCAAGAGGAACAAACTGGGGGAAATCTATATATCCCCAATGTCAGGTGCAACCCTGGGCCCAGTACCCAGGCTTAACAATCAGCAATGGAAAGAGGCCACAATCACCAAGCTAGGCTGAAGCTAGGCAGACAGCCTGTCATTCACCATCTAATTCTTCAGACCTAGTACAGGGCCTATCACATACTCCATATTTGTGAACGAATGAATGAGTGAACGAATGGGCAGCTACAATGGGCCAGGGTATGTAGCTCTGTGTGTGGGCTCCATGCAGCAAGGGTGTCATGGGGCTCTTGAGGCCTCCCTGCTGTGCATTTCAGGGCACACAGGCATTTTTCATTAACCCTCAGAGCAACCCAGGAGTGGGCTGCCTACCATTTTACAGATGAGGAAACGGAGACGCAGAGACACAAAGCAATGGGTCCAAAGTCACCTAGGTAATGAGTGTGAAAGCCCCCAGGCTAGGAGGAGACCCTTCCTCACCCCCAACCTCACCTCTACTGCTGGATCCTGGGTCCAGTTCTTCCCAGAGAAATGAGCTTATTTCAGTCTCTTCCTCAGTGACCACAAAGACTCAGCTCTGTCCTCGGAAATATTTGGAAAGTTTTATTTAAATGTTTTGTGTTTCCTTTTAACCAACACCAAAAAGAGAAAAAAAAAAATTTTTTTTTTTTTTTTTTGGCTGTTCCAAACAGGAGAGTCGCTTCAGAGAGGAGCTGGCATGTGTGTTGGGAGCTGGGAAGTGTCTGCCCTGCCAGGATGCTCCTCCCAGCCCAGGCCACCCTGGGGTTGGACAGGCAGGCCCAGGAGCTGACTTCCTGGGAGCCCTGGGCAGCCTTGGAATGTGAAGGAGCGAACCTTGTCCTGAGGAGAAGGATTTGGTCTCCCCTACGGGTTGGGACATGAGCATGGTGAGACCCGGTGGGTTCCATATGGAAGGAGAGGGGAGTGGGAAGGTCAGTTGTGGAATGTTCCATGGGAGCTCCAGGGCCTCCAGGTGTGGAGAAATATGTTTGCTAGAAAAATAAGATGCTTTGAGAATTTCTGCAGTCTGTGCTCTCTGCCTGCCCAAGAGAAATCTACCCTATTGGCCAAAGGGGCATCGGGGTGGGGGCGGAGGCAGCCGGCCAGGAACTGGTCTGGCCCCAGTGGAGAGTTCCAGGGGGAAGCGAGGCGGGCAGCAGACTTTGGTTTCCTGGGTCCCCTTTCTGGCAGCTGCAGAGGCTGCGGAGGCCCCCACCTCCTTGCCCCTTGAGGTGTGGGCTGCCAGGGCGGTGTGCAGCGCTGGGAGAGGGGGGCTGGCCATCTGTCACGGGCTGGTGGGTGCTGGGGTCCTGGGCCCTCAGAACAGGATGCCCAGGGGAAACAGGGCCAGCAGGAGCAGCAGGAGGCCTGGGGAGGGGCTGCTCGATGAGCTGGCTGAGGCACAATGGTCGCGGTTGGCGCCGATGCAGGCTGCATAAGCCATCACATGAGGGATGTAGTTCTGCTCGTGGACGCCATGCAGCAGGTGTGCCATGGGGCCCTTGGCAAACACCGCCACGTCCTCCCCGCCGTGGGTCTCGTGACGCAGGGGCACGGCAGACTGGGCCTGGTAGTTGTTATGAGCTGTGGGCCAGAAGAAACATTTGCTGAGAGCCAACCAGGGGCCTGGCGCTACATGGCAGCTTTCTCCTGCCCCTTCCAGGCTGGCTCAAATGCCCCCATTTTATAGAAGAGGAAACTGAGGCTTGACGCATGGAAGTTATTGTGCGTAAGGCCACAGGATTCGGGCCTGAGTCTGTTCTGACACGGAAGCCTGCACCCCCAGCCCCCAGAAGAGAAAATCGGCCTTGTTCGGGCTATTTGGATTAGAAGGAAAGAGTCAACCCCAGAGAACCTCTTGCCATTGGCTGCACCACTAGATGCCCCCAGGAGCCTCTGTGGATATCGAGAACAAATGAACTCAACAATGTGGAATTGGATGAACACACTGGGAGGGCTCATATATTGGAATATTATGCAGCCAGTAAAAATGACACTGTAATATAGCAAGCACCTACCTTAGCATGGTGCCAGGCTCCATGCTAAGCTCATCAGACCTATTTAGTCTTTCAGACAACCTTGGGAGGTAGGACCCTTTTGTGAAGGAAACTGAAGCTGAGAAGGGTGATGTTATGTGCGCCAAGTCCCAGAGCGACGAAATTGTAGGAGATTCAAATTGAGATTGTTCTGACTCAGTCCTGGCTATTCTGAGACCCCTGCCCTTGACCACAAGCCTACATTCTGTTCTCAGGCCCATCCCCGAGGGGTGCCCTGTCCCCTCCCAGTCCTGGGTCTTGGCAGTCTCACCGTAGTCCACCATGGAGACATTCTCTCGCTCACCGCCCACCACCTTGTAGCCAGGCCCATTGCCATACAGGATGGCAGTGAAGGGCTTCTTGTCTGTGTCGCTTAACATGGGGGCGAGACCTGCACAGGAAGACATTGGTCCAGGGGTCATGTTGGAGCATCAGCGTACAGTCCCTTTGAAGGGCTCCAACCCACTTCCATGAAGCCACCTTCCAAACCCGATTTACTTCCATCCAACCACCCCCCTCAGTTTTCCCTGTGCCCACATGCCTTCCAACTGTCATCCACTCACCCATCCACTCACCCATCCATCCATCCATCCACCCACCCACCCACCCACCCACCCACCTACCCACCCTCATTCTTCTATCCATCCATTGTCCAGGCAGCCACCCATCCACCCATCCACTCACCCATCCACTCACCCACCCACCCACCCACCCACCTACCCACCCTCATTCTTCTCTCCATCCATTGTCCAGGCAGCCACCCATCCACCCGTGCACTCACCGCGCTCTGTCCCTTCATCCTGCATTCCCCCACCAGTCAGTAAATTTTCCTCCCTACCCACTTTCTCATTGAGTCCCATCCGTGCCAGGCGCTGGCCTTGCGGGCTCTCCCACCCCGTTCCTGCTCCCAGACAGGCAGACCCTGGGAGTGCCCGGTGCCCACCCCAATGGAGGCTCACCTACCAAAGATAGAGTTGCCACGGGGGGTGTACCCCCCAAAAGTGAAGACGTGGGAGTGGTCAGCAGTGACGACGGTCATCGTGTCTTCCAGGGAGGTCATGTTGCCTGCCTGCCCAATTGCCAGGTCCATCTCCACTGCCTCATGCAGCGCCTGCTTGGCCTTGCCCTCATGGTGCCCATGGTCAATCCTGCCTCCTTGAGACACCAAGGCAAAGGCCTCAGGTGAGGGGGGAGGGAGGAAGATCGGTACCCCTGAGCCCTCCATAGTACTGCTGGGTTCACGTTCCGTTGATGGGAAACTACCACGTGCCAGGTACCACACCAGGCTTTTATACAGCCATTCAGCCTATCCAGCAGCTCAGAGGGGGCGAGTTGCTGGACCCAAGGCCCATGTATGGAGAGTGCAAAGCCAGGATATATAAAGCCGATCCAGCTGCCTGAAAAGCTTGTGCGCCTTCCACCATGCCAAGCTGCTCGTAGGAGTCCTTGAGGCCTTGGAGGGGCACAGGGAAGGAACCCACATGCCTGAGTGCCCCCTAGTGCCAGGTATGACAAATTGATGTCCTGTTTCCCCTTCACAATAGTCCTGGGCAGAGACAGATACAATCAGCCCATGTCCAGATGGAGCAACGGAAGTCTATCCTGGGGAAGTAACAAGCCCAAGGTGGCATTTGCTGGGATTTGAATTCAAGTGTGATTCACTCTAAAGCCCTATTTTTCTATCTCCACTTTGAATAGCCCCCTCTGAGTGTCAAGCACCGTCCAGAAGAGTGGTAAAAGTCCTTAGTGCCTGGGCAGGACCCACAGCAGGCTTCCAAAAAGGCCTGTGGAAGCCTGCATCTCATGCCTCCTCCTCCAGGTGAGCGCAAGGGGCTTGGCATGGAGCCTGGCTTAAAGGTTACAGTTCACGGCTGTGTGACCTGACGGAAAGCCTTCCTGTCTCTAACAGAAAAATGCTGCCTCAGTGGACACTCCCAACTCGGAGGGTCCTGAGCCTGGGCGCCTGGCCGCCCTCCCTTCCCACGAGCCTGGCCTCACCACTCTGGCCTGGCAAGCTGGCAGGGTGGGTCCTTCCTTTGTTGTGGCTCTGGGAGCAGCTGGCCTGGCGGGCCAGTCCTGGCCCTGCTCACAAAGAGGACTGCTCCCGGGGGAGCCGGTGCTCACCACCGCTGGTCCCTGGCTGGTTCCTCGGCGTCAGAGGCCTGTTCAGGGCCAGGCCGAGACCGAGACCGCCGTGCTTGAATGGGAACCCCAGGGTTTGGCAAGAAAGCAGTCAAGCCGGGCCGGCGGCCACTGGCCTCTGGAGGACGGGGGGGGCCTGAGCGTGTATGTATGTGTGGTGAGAGTATGTGTACAGACGTGTGTGTGTGTGTGCGTGTGTACATACAGAACATGGAAGACAATGGCTGTCAGAACTTTGGGGATTCTGGAAACTTTATCACGCCCTCAAACTTACTATTGTTACTGACTTAGCTATTGGATAATCACAATAATGATAATAATAGAAACACTGAGGATGTATTCTCTGTTGGGCCCTGTTCCGAGTACTTTATGTTTCTGAACACAATGGATGCTAATAACCCTTCCATGAGAGGGGCACTATTTGGAGCCTCAGTGTACAGGTAGAGTGCGCACAGCCAGTGGACAAGAGCCTCACAATGGTCCTCGGAAACCCCATGAACATCAGCATACAGCACTGTTGATTCCCAAAGGGTCTGGCTCCCCCAATCCGGGGGACCCCAGGAGATCCCAGGCCCTTCCGTGGACCTTCTCTCAGGGATAGGACTCATGAACCTGACCTTGGTCCCATGCATGCCTAGTAACAGCAGATGTCCGTTGTCCAGCTGCAAGGGCTCTAGCAGCCTGATGGGCCTCTGCAGAGGTCTCTCGGCCTGCGCCCTTGAGCCCCACCAGGGAGCCGTTCAGAGTGCAGATGTCTGCTGGCGCCTGTTCACTTGTCTTTCGGGAGGAATGAAGCGAAGGGGCTTCATGCTCCTTGGGAGCCAGACCTCAGGGAGAAACTCCCAGCAGGAAGAGGCCGGACTCCTCTGTCAGGAAGCCTTCCTGAGCTAGTTAGTAAGCCTGGCGTGCCGTCTCCTCGCTCAAAGAACAGCTTGTTGGGCTGGCAGCTTCAGCACCGCCCCCTTCTCCCCCAATCCACAACCTATCCCCCACAAAGGAATTTCCCCCAGCATCCCCAAGCTGGACAGCTCTCTGAGAGCTGGGTCTCCCCCTCCCCGACCCCAGGGCTGTTATCCAGAAACCCTCAGGGAAGTGGCCCTGTAGCCAGTCCGGGGGCCCTACCTTCCACCAGCAGGAAGAAGCCTTTGGGGTTTTTGCTCAGGACCTTGATGGCCACCTCCACCATCTCGGAGAGGGAAGGGTCAGTCACGTTGTTCCTGTTCAGCTCATACTGCATGTCCCCCGGCTCAAAGAGACCTGAGGAAGAGGTGGATGGGCAGAGCTCGTGACCTGTGAGAAGGATCCCCAAGGAGCCTGCACTGTCTCAGGGAGCACAGGTTCCCCACACACAACTTGGGGGGACAGAGGGAGGAAGGAAGCTCATCTGGATGGCTCTTGGGGCCCATGGTGTGCCAGGTGCTTTGGGAGCACTGCCTCCTTTCACCCTCATAATCACACCATGGAGAGGGGTCACCATGGCCATTGGCAGAGGAGACTGATGGTCAGGGGGTCAGTTTTAGCTATTTTCAGCTGCTAAGTGGGAGATCTGGGGTTCAAGTTCACAGCCTACCCCTAAGCTTGCAGGGCCCTGGACATGGCACCATGGCCCACAGGCAGACGACTGTCCTGGACTTGACAGGGTAGCTTGGGTGTGTGTTTACGTGTCATTTACAGGTCAGGTTTGAAAGGCACAGAGCCCTGGGCAGTGAGACAGCAGAAGACTTAGGGCCACTGTTCCTTCTATTTCACTGAGCTGGATTTTCTGACTTATGAAATAAGGAGGGTGATCCATTCCTTGCCCTTAAGATTCCACATGTACCAGGCTGGTGTTTTCGGTCTTGGACATCCTTCCAGATCACCTTGGCCTTTCGTCAGTGTGTATGCAGCCAAACAAGAGTTCCAATTAACAGAGTGCTCACGCTGTGCCACGTGCCATTCTAAGTGCTTTGGAAACATGTAGCTGCCTCCAAGATGGCACCCAGTAAGCCCTGCCTCTTGGAATTCATGCCCTTGTGTGTGTCTCCTCCCACGCTGACTAGGGCTTGCCTGTGTATCCAATAGGATGCTGCAGAAATCCAGGCCAAGACATAAGGCACTGAAGTTACTGCCTTGCACACTCTTGGATTTCTGGGGGAAGCTGGCGGCCATGTTGCGAGGACACTCAGGCAGCTCCAAGAAGAGACCCATGTGGCAAGGAACTGAGGCCTGCCATCCACAGCCTGCACCAACTCATTAGCCATATGAGGGAGCCATCTTGGAAGCGCCAGCCCTAGTCAAGCCTTCAGAGAACCACGACCTCATGAGAAACCCAGCTAAGCTGCTCCCAAATTCCTGGCCCAAAGAAAGTGTGTGGAGTAATAAAGGTTTACTCTTATTTTATTTATTTATTTATTTATTTATTTATTTATTTATTTATTTATTTATTTGAGGGCAGTGTCACTGGCCCTCATATGTGGGACCTGAACTGGGGCTGTTGGCTTCCGAAGCCAGCACTTAACCACCACGCCACTCGGCCGGCCCTACTCTTATTTTAAACTTTTAAGTTTTGGGATAATCTGTTATGCAGATAACCTATACAATACATTAGCTCATTTAATCCTCGTGATAACTCTTAGGTAGGCCCTATCATTATGCCCATTTTATAGAAGAATCATTATTCCTACTTAATAGGAGAGGAAAGTGAGTCACAGAGAGGAGAAATCCCTTGCCCAAGGTTGCACAGCTCACAGGTGGTTGGAGCTGGATTTGAACTCAGTACTGTGGTGTTAAGAGGCATGTGTGGCGCTGTCACGCTCCCTGGGTGCATGCACAGCTCTATACAGCCTGTGTGTGGTATGGGGTCTGTGCCATGTGACCCAGGTGAGCAAAGGGCTGTGTCAGTATATCTGGGGGAATCCTCCAGACGCCCAGCTCTGAGCCCATAATCTCTAGTGACACATTTAGGACTCGGGAGCTGAGTTTCTTGGGAAATGTTTGCAGGAGATTTGTCCACCACTTGCTGGGCACAACAGTCACGTGGGAAAGAGGACCCAGACGTCTGCATGATGGTGCTCAGGTCTCATTCCACCTAGCCCAGAGCTGCCCCTGGGCCTCACTCCCTGGGAGGTGGGGGAAACCCCCAGTCAAGACCACCTGGCTGGCTTCTGCCCTGGCCACACAGCAGGGTGGGCTCCAGGTCCCCCTGCCCTTAGCCTGAGATCTGTTGAAGTTCCTGTTCCAGCCAGCGCTGACTCACCGGGGCATGCCTCAGGCTGCTTCCCTTCTCTGCGCTTCAGTTTCCCTTTGTGCTCAATGGGGCTATTCACCCTGCACAGCCAGCAGATTTCAGGACGAAATTCTATGAACCAGAACCCCTTCCTCCCCCTCTCAGATCCTGGATCCCGAGAGCAAAGGTCCCCAAGTATGGGGACAGGCTGGGCCTAGCCCCCAGGTGCTGGATCACACAGCCCCGGCCCCAGGGCACCCAGCCTGGCATCCTTCACTCCAACCTCCCAACCCCCTTACCTAAGAGGTAGTCCACGGTGTGGGGGTTGAGGGCCAGGAGTTCGGTGCGGTTCCAGACGTAGTGAGAGTGCTAGGAGAAAGAGCCTGTGTCAGCCATGTGGGACAGCGGGGGTCGGAAGGACCGAGCCCAGACTCTGGTTTCAGAGTCTGGGGCACATACACGCTTCCTTCAGTCCTTTCACAATCTCTCCCTGAGGATCTACCATCCCTGACCTCAAGCAATGCAGGGGGGTGAGAATTCCACGAGACCAAGGGGTGCCTGTGAGCCCACAGGCAGGATTACGGAGGGCTTCCTGGTGGAGGTGATGTCCTAATGAGGTCCTGGAGGACAAGTAGGAATGATCAGCCTGGGTTCAGGAAGTAGATTTCCAACCAAGTAGGGGAACATGGGACATAGAAGGGGCAGGCACAGGTCACAAGGGGCCTTGAGTGCTCATTGCGGGGTATGGGCTGTGTGTTCTGGGGGCCGTGGAGAGCCAGGGAGGAAAAGAAGCCCTGGCTCTGTCCTGGAGACCCCATATAATGGGGCAATAAAGGAAGGGCTGCTCTCCCAGGGCATAGAGGCCACAGGAAGAGGCCGGTTGGCTTGTCTGGAGATGGCGCCATTCAGGGCCTGGACTGGGGGTCCTAGCACAGCCAGCAATCAGCTGTGTGTCCTCAGGAGTCCTTTGCCTTCTCTGGGCAATGGCATTAGGATCAGTGGTTTCCAAACCTTAGGGGCTGCTATGGGAAGGAGGGTTGCGAAGGCTGAGAAAGTGGGGCTCTGTTCCCCCACTGACCCCCGCCTTTGCTTCCCTGAGGTGTTATCTCATTTAATCCTCACATCAGCCTTATAAGGTAGGTGTTATTATCCCCACTTTATAGATGAGGACACTGACATACACAGATGATCTAGCTACTCAGTGGTAAAGGTAAGACATTCTAGAACCTACTCGTAAGGCATGGTTTTCAAGGAATGGGTAGCCTCTCTGGGACCTCACAGGGATACCTTGTCTAGTCCAGTGCCGCGGGCCCTCTCCCTCCCTCTTGGGGTCTAGACTGAGCTCCAGGGCAAGCACTCTGATGGGCAAGAAAGATTAAGCTCTGGTCCCATGTTCCAGGTAGAGAAACTGAGGCTGGGAGGGGTGCTGTCTCTCTGGCTGGGTGGGGGAGGGGCTCTGGCCCAGCCTGAGCTGACTCAGAAGGAATGGAAAAGATTCAAAGCAGCTCAGTCTCACCCCCACCAACCCTGTGGGGGCCATTCCCCAGCCCCTGCCCCAACCTCACCCTTGGCCCAGCCCCATCCCACAAGGCCTCCCCCAGGGCCAGTCCTGGAACCCTCAGAAACCAAACCCCAGAGTGACATCAAAGTGGCTGCCAGGCTGCTCCCCACTGTCTTCAGCCCTAACCACAGTCATTTCCAGACCCCAGCTGCCCCAGGCCCAGTGGCCAGCAGCGCAGATTTAAAAGGCCAGAGTTTGGGTCCTTCCCACGCTCCAGCCTCTCTTCCCCAACACGTGTCCCCACCGTGACCAAAGCCAATTCCTTGTGGAGGGGTTATACCTCACACCATGCCACCTCTGCCTGCAAGGTCCCCCAGTACTGCCTCCTCTACCTTCCCTCCTACCCCCCACCCCCCAGTCAGGCCTTCTTAGCTCCTCCCTGTTGTCTGTCCCCTCTGGGCCATAGGTCCTGGGCATCCGGCCATCCAAGCACACAGCGTTGCATGTTTCCTTGCCCACTGAATTCATCCTTTGTGCCTCACGTCCATCCAGGAGCCCTGCACACAGTAGGGGCTCAGGTGGACTGAATGTCTGTGCAGGCTGTTCCTTGGCCCACCCTTCTCCTTACTGCTTAGCTCTTTCTGTTGCCCTCCCCTAAAGGAAGGAATTGACTGATCACCTACTGTGTGCTATTCATGTATCTGCTAGACCATTTGAGCCCTTTGAGGTAAGGACCGTGACCCCATTTCAGAGGAGAAAACAGATTCAGAGAGGGCTCGCCAGCGCCACCCCCACTGCCGGCCACCGTGCAGCCATCTGGCCCCTGAACGGGCTACCTTGTGTCTTGGTTTGAAGCTCTTCCAGATGTCGATGAGGTTCAGCCCATCCAGCCTCGTGCCCCTGGCCTTCTCGTCTATGTCATACTCCACGTCTGTTCTATTCTTGGGGAACATGTACTTCCGGCCGCCCCCCATGATCACCTTTTAAAGGGAACAAGCGCCATCAGTAAGCACCCTGCGGTTCCAAGACACTCTGAAGCCCCATGGTGCCCACCTGGGGAAGGTGTGGATGCTTTTCCAGCCTGACGAGTCCTGGGTTCAGTCCACCCTGCCCTCCCGGAACCTCCACCTTTCCAGCTTGCGGGGATGACATCATGAGTCTACTAGGACTGTGGTTGGGCTTCTGGGTGAAATATTGGAGCTACTGATAACACCCTTACTTGGCTTTCTAGAAGCCTGATACATAATTTCCACTTTGTCAAAATAATACCTCCTATAGAGCGCTGTGTGTCAGGCACCAAGCACTTCAGACACATTATCTTACTCAACTTCACACCAAGGCCACAGGGAACCAGTGTCCCCGTCTCCAAACAAAGAAATGGGTGCAGAAATGTGATTTCTTTCTCCCAAGGCCACACAGCCAGTAAGAGGCAGGGTCAGGATTCGAACTCCATGCCTGGTGGTACTGGGGCCCTGCTATGTCTGCACAGCCAAGAATGAAGACTCCAAGAGCCTCCTCTGCCCACAGTGAATGCCTCCGCCAGGGAGGTCTTGGGGCAGCCCAGCTGGGAGCCTGGGCAAACAGCAGGCCAGGGCTCACGTCTGTGTAGTCACCGCCAGGCTAATTTTACCCACCGCGTTGCCTGAGCGGGAGGAGGGACGCGGGACTGTTTGTTTTCCTTGGGAGTCCATGTTTGAAGTCCTGACTATTTTTAAAACGGGGCCAAGAGCATAACAGCTGCCGCCCACAGTTACCACCACACCGGTGTCCTCCTGTCACCACAGGCGTCAGCCCAGGCCACCGCCCCTGGCTGACACCTTGGGAGAGCAGAGCCCAGCTGTGGTAGGCCCCCGGACCCACTGTCCCCGGCCCTGGCATTTCAAGACCTCTTTTCTACTTTCCACTCCATTTGCCTCCTGGGAACCCAGGTTCTGGGGAGAGTCCAGGCTGGGAGTCGAGGTGGAGAAGGCGCCCCAGAACCAGCCTAGATCGTGGGGAACTGGAGAGGACATGGTTATGAATCCTGACTATCATTTCTTGACCAAGGGCCTGTCACTTAATCTCTCTGAGCCTCAGTTTCCTTACCTATAAGATGGAAAGAACACCCACCCACAGGATTGTCACAGCCATAGGACTGTCACAAGAAGAAATGCAGTTATGCAGTACAGTGCTGGCACCCAGGGGTAGCCTCCACGGAGGGTACTCTCACTGGCATGAGGAACTGGAGATCAAAGTGTTTCCATAGGGGCCAGTTCCTCACTGGCAGCTGCAGCCAGGAGCCCTCGGGGCGGGGCAGGCCTTGAGAGGCAAGGGGACAAGGGGCCCTGGGTCACTGGCCCTTTGCCCCCCTAGATTGTTCCCACAGAACCTGACCCCTTGGCATTTTCCGAGTGGAAACGAAGCCCCCAATCTTCTTGCCTGGAGCCTCCTTCATTTCCAGACCCAGTAGAGACTTCACACGGGCTCATTAAACTCCCAAATAACAGACTTGCTGTTTGGCTTTGGGGTTTGGGTTTGTGTCTTTCTTTCTTTCTTTCTTTTATTTATTTATTTTTGTTTTTTTAGCAAAAGATATTTATTTTCAGGGCAGACACCAGGATTTTTGTTTCATGTACAGCCTGGGGGCTGAGGGGCTGGGGGCTTTGGGGTGGCAGAGACACAGGGTAGATGGGAGAGAAAAGGATGAGGAGAAAGACAGTTGAGGGTGCAGGGGCGGTGCTCGCCAGGGCCCCACTGTCTCACTTGGAGCCCCGCTCATCCCCCAGCAGCCCCTGCGTCCGTCCCCAATCCACCCCTCACTCCTCACCAGAGAAATCTTCCCTTAAGCTCCTGTCCCCCTCTCAGGCTGTTCCTGCCAAAACTCTCTGAAGGGCAGCTCCATAATTATACCCTATGCTTGTACAACAAATGTTCTCACATCATGACCTCATCCTGGCCTCCAGCGGCCCTGCGAGGGGGCAGGCGGGGCATCTGTTCTTGTACAGGTGGGGAAACTGAGGCTCAGGGAGGCAAAGCAACTGGTCTCAGGACACGAGTCAAGTGGAAGCAAAGTCAGGACGCTCACTAGGAGTGGTCAACAGGACTCTTTGTCCTCAAAGGGGTGTTCAGTCCGCTGCTCCCTCAGAAAAGGGAAGTCAGGGTTGGTGGGGGGGCAGGTGACACTTGGAAACTGGGCGGAAAGCATGTGGGGCCGCGGGTAGGTCTGGGAGTGGGTGGGTCTAGAGTTCGTCTAGTGGGGTTAGAAAGAGAGGCAAGAGGTAGGCAGGACCTGGGGGCTTCCTCTGAGCCTCAACGAACACCCATTCTAGACTCAGGGGGCCCAAGTTCCCCTGCTCCCTCACCAGACCCTGCAGTGGGTTACAAAAGCCTGAAAAGGAACAAGCCAGAGGTTCTCATTTAAGAAGGGGGAGTGGGGATCCATCTGAACATCTGGTAAACAATGCCTGAGCTGCGTGTGCTCACCTATATACCTGAACCTGCTCAGTATTCAAAGCTTGTGTTTCGGAGCTGGGACAAGTGGCTCATGCATAAATGCTACCACTTTCTGAGCACTCATTAGGTGTCAGGCCCTAGGCTAGACTCTACAGGGATTATTGTATTTAGATACTACAGTAGGCGTATGAGGTAGGTACACTTCATAAAGGGGCTGTAAAAGGGAAAGCTCAGAGAGGTTAAGTAACTGATGCAAGGTAACACAGCTAGCAAACAGTAGGGCAAAGATTTGAACCCAGGAAGTTTAAAATGGAGAGCTTGTGTGGATCACCGTCTGCACCACCTTTTCTCTGGGCATGCTGGTTGGGTACACGAGACAGGTGCCTGCCTGTGCATGTACCTGGGATTGTACAGGGCAGGTACTCCCCTCAGATGGCCACTCTGCCACCCCCACCTCCCTGTGTTGTGAGGGTGTAGCACCAGGTTCCAATTATGGAGTGATCCCTGGGCGCCTGGTTCTTAAGGTGTGGTGGAGGCCACATCAGGGTTTATCCCTCAGCCACACCACAGAGAAATCCTACAGAGCCTCCTGCCCCAACCACAAATCCCCTAATGGGCTGGGAGCCCTCCCAGGTGCGTGGGGAGCCAGACCAAGCTGCTTCTCTCGTGCCAGCCCGGACCTGAGGCCCTGCCTCCCACGCCTGCCGGTCCCTGTTCTGGCCACATCCCCCGAACTTGCCTCGATATCCCTGATGTTGTGCATGAGCTGGTAGGCGATGTCCTTGCAGCCCTGGGTCAGGGCCTCCGGGGGCATCTCATTGTCCGAGTACCAGTCCCGGTCCGCAGAGTGGGCGTAGGCAGCACTGGGGGTGGCGTGGTTCACTCGTGTGGTGGTCACGATGCCCACAGATTTCCCTGGGGTGTGGGAGAGGAGGGGTTGGCTTTATCCGGAGGTGGGGTGTCCAAGCTGCCTTCTCCCTCCTTCCCCTAGCTAAAGACTGGCCTCCCATCAGTTCCACTGACTGCCTGGGCCTCAGTCTCCATGTCAGTCCTAACGTGGGCGATGGTCGCTCTTCCTCTGTGACCCGCCCCACTCCAGTGGGCCCTTGAGCTGTGGGCTGGGGTCTTCTCCTCCATGAAGAACCCCAAAGAACACCACTCCTACAAGAGGCACCCTCACCCCCAACCAGGTGCCCTGTAGGGGCCCCTCTTAAGAGGTCACAGGTGGTGTGATTCTGTCACCTGTGTCAGCCGGTCTCATACCCTGACTCTAAAGTTTCTCGGGGCAGGGCCAAGACATCCCAATTCCAGGAGAAAGGGAGGACGAGACATCTACTGAACTCCCATGAGGCTGGTGCTGGGCTAGGCCCCTTGCCTTCCTCACACCAAGCTTATGAGGGGCCTATGTTCTCATGCCCATTTTTATAGTCAAATGAACAGGCTTAGGGAACTGCGCCAGGACCCAAACCCACATCGGAGTGTGTTCCTAAACCACTAGCCTGCCCTGTCCTAGACGGGGTCCCCTGAATATCTCACCGGCTCCTAGAACACTGGAGCTGGAAGAGCCCTGGAGAGCATCTTTTTCTACCTTCTCCCCATTGTACAGTTGGTAAGACTGAGGTCCAGACAGGTCACAGAGCTGGGCCCCCTTCCCCCCGCTAGCCCCACTCACCAGCATCCTTGGCCCAGCGCAGGATGGAGGTGACCTCGTTCCCCCGAGTGGTGTTGCAGTAGGAGCGCTGGGTGGCTGCGCTCACCCCCACGGTGCCTTCATTGGCCTTCACCCCACACAAGTAGGCAGTGGCCGTGCCTGCGCTGTCAGGGACCTGAGCATTGGTATTGTATGTCTGCAGATGGGGAAGGAGGGTCAGGCGATGGCCAGGCCTTGGTTTACGCGCTGCTGCCCACCCCAACTCCCGCTCACACCATGGGGCCTGGGGTATGGGCGAGACAGAGAGGCCTTCTGCAGCCTTGGCTGAGCCCTGCTACCCACGTGGTCCCCCCAGAGCCACGGGATCACCTAGCTGCCTGCTTTCTGCTCTCATGCCCCTGCCAGGAAGGGGCCGGGAGGCAACTCTCCAATACATGGAAAGATTTGCAAAAGGGTGGGGGCTTTCTCTGGGTCTGGGGAGGCAGCAAAGGGGAAGGGGAGGCAGGTGAGTCCTGGCGAGGAGAGAGAGGGGATTCTTAAAGGAGGAGGACAGGTGGGCTGGGGGAAGGGGAGGAAAGGGATGGGGAGGCAGGATCTAGGATGGGGAAAAGGGCATGAGGCCCTCCCCTCCCCTGCCCTGCAGACCTCTAGTAGAGCCCCTGAAACTGCCTCGCTCCCCCGCCCCACTCCAGCCTGAGAGCTCCTTGAAGGCACAGAAAACACTGCAGTCCCTTCTGTTCCCCCGGAGTGTCCAGAGGGTCTTTATTACAGAACACAGTCACCACCACCACCGGTAACAACAGCTACCACTTTACATCAATAATCTAACTCCCCGAACCACCTCAAGAGAGAGAGAACACAACAGAACCTCCAGGAGAAACATATAGACTGACGATCCCGCAATTTATAGCAAGTACAAAAGGAGGTACATCTAATCTATGGTATTAGAAGTCAGGATGGGCAGGCAGGGGGCTGGGACCAGAGGGGCGCCCGGGAGGACCTCCGGCTTCTGTCCTGTGCCGTTTCTCCACCTGGATGCTGATTATGCCAACATGGGCAGTTTGTGAAAATTCGAACTGTGCCCCTATGCACTTTTCTCCTGTGCACATTATTCTTCAAAAGATTTTTGTAAATCAATGAGCTAAAACTCTCCAAGTCTTGGGACGTAGCCGCAGCTGTCCTCATTTCACAGTGAGGCCACAGAGACCCCAGGAGGGCTGACCGCCTTGCCAGGGCCTGCAGCAGCTGGAGAGGTCTAGCAGACCCCAGGCCCCTGCCCTTGCCTGCATGCTGTCAAACTGAGGAGTGGGAGGCTTGGGGTCGGTGGGCACAGAGGCTGGAGCTCACCTTGGAGAGGGCCACGTAGGGGAACTTGTCCATCTCCAGCCTGGTCTCCTCCCCGGGGCTGTGGTGCAGCTGACCCTTGAGGATGCGGGCAGCCGTCACGGTGGAGACGCCCATCCCTGTGACGGGGAGAGGGAGGTCTCAGTCTCTCGGGTTTCCTGCCTTTCAATCAGCCTTCTTGGGCACCAGACCTCTCAAGTTTGATGCCAAGGCAGGCTGAGCAGTGGGCACTAGAACATGTCTCTGTAAATGTGACTGCAGTCCCTCTCTCCCTCCCTTCCCAGGACCTTTGCCTGGCACAGCAGACCTCTTGGGATGACAGCCGGCCCCCTCATCCTCTTAAACATGCTCCCCAAGCTCTTCAACATGGCCCCCTTCAGCTCGGCCTGGCTCCATGGGCCCCTTTCTTCGTGCCCTGGCCTGCCCACTCCCAGGCCTCACCGTCTCCCAGGAACATGATGACGTTCTTAGCCACGTTGGTGTTGAGATCCTGCAGCCTGAGTGCGTATTTCAGGGTCTGCTGAGCTTGGTCTCTCCAGTACTTGGGATCTTTCTCTTTCTCTGTATATACAGCGAGGCAAAGTTATTTGGCAGGTAGCAAGGATAGCGTCTCATCCCCAAACTTACAGATACCCCAACCTCTCATGTCTAAGGGCAGGCAGGGCACCAGGGCTTGGGGAGGGAACAGTAGTTACCCAGCTGAGAGCCATTGTGTGGTTTGTAAACATACACCAATCTGATCCTCCAAACAAGCCTATGTGGACTGGGTCTTTTCCCCATATTTCAGAATGAAGAAACCCAGGCTCAGAGACACGAAGCCACTCTCCCAAAGCCACACCGCACTGGCAGACACTGGCAGAGCTGGGCTTCACGCCAAAGCCCAGGCTCTTTCAGAGACATTCTGCTAAGGGAGCAAATGAATTGTGCTAGCACACTTAGAAGGGTAATGTTTAAGCCGTTCAAGGGAACAAACTATTTCCAACTGCAGGGTCCCCAGATGTATCCAGTCATCAATTATAAACTCTGCTTGGCTTACTCATTAAAGTAGGTTCAGTAGGAACCTGACTTAGTGACAATGTTAACAGCAGTGCTGCAGAGCAAGACTTGTCTGTTGTTTGAAGGCTTGTCTTTTGTTTAATGTACCAAATTTAAAGTAGCCACAGAGAATCCTGTTAGGATACATTAGCACGTTCTGTATTTCTAACCTTGAGATAAAATGGGAACCAGGAATGCTCTGCCCTTTCGCTTCCCTCTGTCTCACCCTCATGTATCCAGTAGTCAGTCCTCCAAAAGGAAGCACACCGTCCAGCCGTAGTGCCTGACAGACCTCAATTAAACCCCCCGGTGTGCCAAGTGTGGACAAGTCACCTCCCTAAGGAGACCTCAGTTTCCTCTCCTTCAAATACGGTTGTTTGTACCTTCCTCTCAGGGTCTTATGAGGACTGGATTAGATAAGGCAAGTGACACACCTGGCCCTCAGCAGGGGATCAAAATCCCACCCTCTCTTCCCCTAGTACTTCCATCGCCAGCCCTGGACCCCCTTGTTCATCTAAGCAGAGGCCCAAGGCTCCTGTCCACTGGGGTCAGCATCCTTCCCACTGTCTGCTGGGCTCTCCTCTGTACTTAGGCCCCATCAGACCTGCCCATCAAAGTACAGAAGCCTGGAGATGGCAGCTCCTTGGGGAGTCTCTTTTCATGGCCTCCCACTGCATCCAAGTGAGGCTGAGGCCAGGAGGGCTGCGAGGGTCTTGTCCGAGGCCGTGTTGCATGCTCATGGGCTGAGGACATGATCCTCAGCCTTTGGCCCGACTCAGGCCCACGTTGCCTTCCAGGACAGCTGTGGATGAAGAGCAGAGAGCTCCTTTCTCACAAGCACGGTTCCCAGGCAAGTGTCAGGTGTTTCGCGCACAGCAGCAGTTCCTTCAACTCCCATGGCCCTATGGGCTGGCTGCCATGACTTCCTCCACGTTACAAAATGACACGGAGGGTACAGAGATCAGAGCCACAGAAGAAAAACAGGAAACCCACACATCTCTGGGGCTGTGCCTCTGCCTCAGATGGGCAAAGAGAAGAGGGAAGCAGCTCTCACCCTCAAGCCTTGAACCCACCCACCCTCCGCACCCCTCTCCCAAGAGGCCTCCCTTTTTGTCACCCCACCCCCAATTCCTTAGCTCACTGCCTTCACCGTGGCAGCCCCCAGCAGCACTGCTCTCTTCTGAAGGTATCTGCTGAGCTCACCAATTTCAGACCCGGCTGGCGGAGCCCCCAGCTGGAGTCTGGACAGCCTTGGCCCTTCCAGCCAGCTGTGCGTCTACAGACAAGTTTCATTCACCAGAGCTTCTGCCTGGGAAAATGGGAGAACATGGCTACCTACAGGCAGCTTTAGGATGAAAGGAGATAAAGCCTGGGAAAGCGCCCAGGCCAGTGGTTTTGATCAGGGATCCCACTGGCTCAGGGCTGGTGCCTGTCGCCTTCCTCCACACACACCACAGTGCTTTGGCCATTTGGGTGTCATCTGGGTGGTGGCGAACTTCTACCCATCCTGACTACCTACAACCAGCCCTCCCCCCAGCACTAGGCAGACGCCCCTCCCCCCACATCAGCCTGCCCTGTGTCTGTGGCTCCTTCTTCACAAAAACTCTGTGACCAGTTTGCCGAGTTCCCGGCTGTGTTTGCTGCCCGCAGAGCTGGTCTTTTCCACCACAGTCATTCCAGGGCCTGCCCCCAGAATAGCTCAGAGGCTATCAAATTGACTTCATGGTCAGAGTGCTGAGTTAAACAATGATGGTTTTGGACAATTGAGTGTCTGGAGGCCACTGTTGTCAACGGCCATGAAATGACACGCACAAATGCTCATGATATAATGCTATGTAAAGAGTACGTTGTCAGTATGTACTGTGTGATTCCATTTATATGAAGTTCAAAACAGACAAGACTCATCTATGGTGGCTGGAGTCAGCCTAGTTACTTCCTTTGGCTTGGGGTTGGGGGGCGGGGGGGACACAGGAAGCCTTTGGTACTCCATGACTGGAAATGTTCTTTCTTGATCTGGGTGGAGGGTACATAGATATAAAAATAAGTGGGCTGGCCAAGTGGCGTGGTGGTTAAGCGCTGGCTTGGGAAGCCAGCGGTTGGGTCCCACATATGAGGGCCAGTGACACTGCCCTCAAAAAAATAAATAAATAAATAAATAAAAAGAAAAAATAAATAAATAATAAATAAAAAGAAAAATAAGTAAAAACTCATCAAGTGATATCTATAAGATTTGTATATTTCAGTGTAAGTTATACCTAATTTAAAAACAAAACAAAAAAAAACCGCAATGTACTATCACCTATCAGAATGGTTACAATGAAAGAGGTACAAAAACATCGAGTTGCTGACTATTTGAAGATTTTTCATTTTGTCACTTTTTCATTCTTTCGCTTTTCATCCATCTATTCTCCTTGCACCCAGGTGGGTTGTGAGTGCTAAGAAAGCAGGGACTTGGTTCCAGAGTGACCTTGGGCCCCCAAGGATACACACCAAAAGGCATCATGGGATCGCAAAGGGAGGAATGGCCTGGGAATCCAGGAGTTCAGGCTCTGTTCCCAGCTCTGCTACTGACTTGCTGGTGACCTGGAAGGGCTAGTCCTTCTCTGTACCCCAATTTCATAAACTGTTGAAATATATTCTTCCTAAGAGCCCCACTCCCTGCCAGACAGGATGACTGTCCCATGTCATCCCCACAGCAGCCTTACGGAGGAGGAATTATTATCTCCACTGAACAGATGGAGACATGAAGACTCAGGGAAGGCAAGTGGGGGCTTCCAGCCACATAATGGACGATGCCAGGAAGGGCTCCCCTCTCCAACTACAGGTACCAAAATGCTAAAAACAAACAAAAAAACATAACTAACAGCCCACAGCTTGAAAAAAGGAAGAAAAGGGGGAAGAGATATCCCCAAGACACAGACATTAAGAGGGACTTCAAAACCAGAGAGGTAAACAAGAGCTAATGCTGAGGAACCCGTGGGGTGTCAGACCAGATACAGGTCTTGGTTGAAGCCGATTTGATGGCCACATTTGACCTTGGAGCCGTGGAAGGGATGGGGAAAGGAAGGCAATCATGAGAGATGTGAGCTCCACTCCAAATCTGAGCCAGGTCTAAGTGGGGTCTGAATTTATAATGTAAGAACCTCAAACTGAGAAATTAACATAAAAACATATCATCTAGAATTAGCTGAAAAATAAAATACAATAATACAGTACTGTAGAAACACTTCCATGTGAGCCTCCAATAGAAAACAAACAAACAAAAAATCCCGAAACAAACTCCTGTTGAAGAAGAGTTCGCAAGCAGGAATTACAGGCCACAAGGAAATGTACTACTCCATGAGTTCAGCAGACAAAACCAACAGAAGAGTTAGCATACCAAGACTTGGAAGAGTTTAGAGAATAAGTTATATTTATTGGAGAGAAGAGAACCCCTAATTAAAGAACAGGGAACTATAAAAGGAAAAAGAGGGACCTACAACATTAGCACATTAGTACAGCTGGGGTTTTCCACCCTGAACATTTGTTTCCAGCTCTTAAAAACTCGGGGTGGTTCCATGACCCTGAACATAGACATGACCCTCATTCTATCCCACCTGCACCAGGTCTCCCCATCCCTCCTCCTGTGAACCCCAATCCTACCTGGCACGAAGGAGGTGGTAAGACAGGTGCCAATGGCCAGTACTAAGAATGGTGAAATCATGGTTCACTCCAAGACCTGCTCTCTCTCCCTCTTTCTCTCTCTCTAGAGCCCAGAGATGCAATCAACGTGAGTGGGACGGGGTGGGCTGTCTGTGGTCAGCTGTTAGCTGATGTTAGCTGATGTTCCAATCCTAGAAATGAGAAAAAAGAAAAAAAAGGAAAAGAAAAAAGACATGTGGGGCACAACTCCAAAGTTCATTTGTTCATTCACTTATTTGTTTGTTAATTCATTCATTAAGTATTAGTTGAGCACCCATTATAGACCAGGTGTGAAGCTAGGCATTGGGATACAAACCTAGGCGGCCCTCCCTTAGGAAGTGTCATCACAGCAAACAGATGTAGAAGTATAAAGGAGCACCAGGCTGCAAAGTGGTTCCTTCCCATTTCCCAAGTGAACTCCCACTTTCAATCATCTGAAGCCCAGAACCCACCGGACAGCAGATTTCGGTCTCTGTGAAGTGCTTCTCATTGTAGCGGGTGTCAGAATCTCTTTATTAAGAGGGCTCATGAAAACAGAGTCTGTCCCACTCCCACTCTCGCCCAGAGGCTCTGATTTCATTGCCAACAAGCACCCAGTCAAGTCCCTGATGCTGGTTCCTGGGCTGCACCTTGAAAAACACTGTTCTGGAACATTAGTCTTCAGCCTTTTAATTACCCATGTCCTGAGCACATCAGAGACAAACAAAGAGTCCCCCCTTTCTTAGAGGGATACCTACATTTGCTATATTCTCTTCCAGAGCTTATTATTTATGGTGAGAGATATAAAAACGATAAGAGTGACATACACGAAAAGGTTAGCTGGTAAGGGTGGCCATTTCTGAACATTACAGATGGCTCCGATTGTTTTTTTCTGCAATTCCCAAATTCTCTTCTGTGTTGAGATGTTACCTTTATAATTTTTGGAAAATATTATTTAAAAAAAAAAAAAAAGACTGGAAGGAAATACACCAAAATGTTAACTGTGGCTTTTTCTGGGCAGCAGGACTATGAATGATTATTTCTTCTTTTTTATTTTGATTTTTTTGAATTTTCCAAATTGACTAAAATGAGCATGTATTAATGGCATAAGGATGTTTTTAAAATGTGGTCATCCTGTTTGGTTTACAAGGCGTAACGTAATCCCATTGGCAGCTGAGAAATGTCCTGCCACTGTTGTGTATAAATGCTACTGGACGATGACGAATTTCAAATGGCAAAAGTTTCACTGGGAAATAATGTTATTATTTCCACCAAAACCAAGATAAAAATGATTATTCCACTTGTTGTGAGTGTTAACCGAAAGGTGAGAGGCAACAAGCATTTATTTGGGATCCAAAAAGGACTGCAATTCTGGGAAGCACTGATTCAGGCGGAAACCCAAACAGTGTGAAGGAGTTGAAGGCAAGGGGTATCCATGAGACAGGGAATAGAAGGAAGGAGTTTCTATGGGCGCAGATAAGCTAAGGTAGAAGGGTAAGCTATAGGTGCAGCTAAACTAACATAGTGATGCTAAAGCTAAAGAATATCGCTAAGGTTCAGTCATAATGTCATTGTCATAACATTTGCTTTCCCGTTATCTTTGCAAACAGTTGTTTGGATACAAGGCTGTTTTGGGTCCAGTCCAACGACTATTTTGCCCAGTTTTAACATCCCAGGGGTTTGAGAAGTAAGACGCGCAAGGCAGTTCCTCTGGGATGGCAGCTCCAACTCCATTTTGAAGTGGCTCCGTTTATGTGATTTTTTACATAAACAGCAGTGATGAACAACATTCTACTGTTAAGAGTGTCGTGGTAGATAGGAAACCACTCTACCCCTGGAAATCGTGATCTTGATTCAGTCTTAAAAACATACATGCTGCACTCCAGTGCCCAGAGGTGAGGGTTCGCCTGTACATTCCACAAAACACCAGCGTTCACCAGCCATGCCACCCAACTGCACAGCTCTGTGCTTTTCCACCCTCTTCTTCATCCCCCTGGCTCCTTAAAAACCCAGCTTGGCAGTGGAGGAGGGGAGGGAAGGAATGGAAAGGAAATACCCTACACCTAACATCAGCAGCACTTAACTCTGCTGGGATTTCAGATGATTTCTTTTTTTTTTTTAATTCTACTGTACTTTCCAAACATTTCTAGAGTAAATCCTAACATTATAAAAAGGTTACTAAAAAAAAAAGGTTACTAAATTGATATGTAATATCAATACACTAAAATATTCTTCAAAACAGTTTAAAAACAGAAGTCACCTCTTTCAGGAAGCCTCTAGGATGATCACTCATGACCCTCTACTACCTCTGAACTTCATACCATTTCAACCATTGCACATACCTCCCTATTTTGAAAGTAATAATTCTTTCCTGATCTGTTGCACTCATCACATTGAGAGCTTCTAAGAGCAGGGACTTTGCCTTGTTTTTCTGTACTCCAGTGCTTGGCACAGTAAATATTTACACCAGCTGAAAGCTCGTGCTCTAAGTGGGGAGGTGGGAAAAGGGAAGAATCACCCCAAATCCTTTCTTTGTGTGTGCAGAAAAGTCCCGCGTTGGCAACAATGTGGAACGACCAGAGTAACTGTTCGCTGCTGGTGGAGTGTTGGTTGGTACAACCACTTTGGAAAACAGGCAGCGTGGACCAGAGCTGACACCACACACATGCCCTCCAACCCATTTATCTCCAAGAGAAATGTGCACGTGTTCACCAAAAAACGTGTACAGGTACGTTTATATCAGCCCTGTTCATGGTGGCCTCAGGATGTCCGTCTTCAGCAGGATAGATGAACACATTGTGTGGGTTCACAAGATGGAAATCTATACAACAATGAGGACGAATGGTCAACAGCTCCACACAGCAGCGTGGATGAATCTTGTGAGGGTAAGGTTGCGTGGAGGAAGCGGACCCAAGAATACATATAGTGCGATTCCAATGATACAAAGTATAAAAACTGGCCAAGGGTGTTAGAAGATAAGGTAAAGTCTATGGGGGAGGGGGGGAGTGGAGACTAAAGGGGACACAGGGAACTCGGTGAGGTGCTGATTAAGTTCTGTGGATTGCTTTGGGTGCTGGTTAATTGTGTGGGGGGGTGTTCAGTCTGAAAACCCAACAAGTTGTCAGACACTTTTCTATACTTCAATAAAATACAAACATCACTTTCTGGGAGATTATATAAACAATCTATGAAGCACACAGACAACATAAAAAAAGGCCTGTGGACCACGCTTCAGTTTAGAAAGACTTTCATCATGATTTCTCACTTATAACCTATGAAGTTGACAGAGAGAGATTTACGTAGATGAAAAAACCAAGGCGTTGAAAGGAGATGTGACTTGCCCAAAATTAGAAGCAAGAAAGTGGCAGAGCAGAACTCCGACTACAGGGCTGCTGCTTCCAGAATTAGCAAGGGGGTTACCACCGGTGACCTGCCCAAGGGTGGGCTCCTGATTCCCCAGCTTTAGAATGAAGATTTCGAAGTTTGACAGGTGTATAGATTCGTGTAACCTCCATAACATCAGGATACAGATGGTTCTACCTCTCCAAAAGTCTCTTGTGCTGTCTCTTTGTAGCCACAGAAGCCCCCACCTTTAAACCCGGCAACCCCAGCTCTGTTCTCCATTACTACAGTTTGATTGGTATTGTGTTTACATATTTGTGACTACCTATTTGCAATGTTCAGTCTTCCAATCATGACCCCAGTATATCTCTCTATGCATGTAGTCCTTTGTAGTCTTCAGCATACAGATCCTCTGTTTAGATTTATATGACTGTATTTCACTTTTGGGGGCACTATTATAATATCATTATTTTAAATTGTTCATTGCTATTAC
This sequence comes from Aselliscus stoliczkanus, assembly GCA_033961575.1. NCBI lineage: Eukaryota > Metazoa > Chordata > Mammalia > Chiroptera > Hipposideridae > Aselliscus > Aselliscus stoliczkanus. The sequence continues at coordinate 168,254,360 of CM066730.1, forward strand.
ATAGAAATACAATTGATTTTTATGTTTTGACCTTGTATCCTGTGACCTTGCTAAACTCACTTATTAGTTCTAGGAGCTTTGTGTTTATGTATGTGGATTCCTCACCATCTTCTTTGTAAACCATCACGTCATTGACAAATAGGGACAGTTTTAGTTCTTCTGAATCAGTGTGCCTTTCGTTTCTTTTTCTTGCCCTGTTGCACTGGCTAGGACTTCAGCACCATATTGAATTGGAGAAGCAAGAGTGGACATCCTTGTCTCCGTCCTGATCTTAGAGTAAAAGTATTCAGTCCTTCAGCATTTGGGGTGGTATTTTGAGGTGTGAGGTAGAGTAGATTTGGTGGGGAAAATAAGAAATGTGGTTTTGCACATGTTGAGTTTGAGATGTCTTTTAGAAATGGAGATGTCAATTGGACAGTTGGATATATGCATCTGGCCTTTGGGACAGAGGTCTTGGCTCGCAGTATACACTCACTTGGGAACCCTGGGCATATAGGTAGCATTTAAAGCCTTGATGAAACTTGATGAAATCTTCTAGAAAGAGGAAATGGGGATGCAGACAACTATAAGATAAAAAGGCCCTCAGAAAAACAGGAATTGAAAAGAATTTCCTAAACTTAATGAAGACTTTGTACCAAAAACATACAGAAACCATCATGCTTACTGGAAAAACTTTTGGCATATTCCCCCTAACGCTGGCTTATAAGAATTTGGGGCAACTTCTCTGTCCATAACTAGGGGAATGAATTCATAAAGGGTGGTGGTGGCAGTATCTATGTGGCAGAGGTATTAAAACCAGAAGTCAAAACAGTAGCGTGGGGGAAGGAGGTTGTCATTTTGTGAGGGGTGAAAAGTATTGCATTGTTTTGCATACCTGAAACTAATAAAAAAATTAAAGTAACAAAAAACAGTAAAGTGCAATTGAGTGAAGAATGCAAAGAATAAAATAAAATGCAGTCCTCTGTATGTAAATGTAAGCCATGCCCACATACAGAACCCAGCATGATTTACAAGGACACATATAAATTCAAGGACCTATTAAACACATTAACTTGAGGACCTTTGGGGAGTGATGGGATTGGTCATGGGGGGTGGGGAGCAGGGATGAAGGGGAAAACAAATAAATAAAACAAGAACTGAGCTCATGATATTACACCATTCACTGAGAAATATGACTCTTTGCACCTAGGGTCCAAAACAAATAAGTAATAAGGAAAAATAAAAGTGAAGTGTGCCCCAGGGAATTTAAAGGACTCATCCAGCCCTACATGATTATGCTTATTTATCTATTCTCAGTTAGAAGGATGCTTTGTGAGAGTAAAGACCATCTTTGAATCTCTAACCCCAGTGCACATGGAAGCAGCTCTGTAAATACTGGCTTAATGAAAGACCCCATGATAATGGCTGGAATGTTCTGGATTCTGGCCCTAGGGATGTGGCATTGAGATGGGCTTGTCCTGGAGACTGACAGGTACCTTCTCCCATTGCCTCTTCTTGGAAAAGGACAGGGAGGGGTGCGGGGGGGGGGGAGAACCCAGGAAACCCTTCAGAAGCCATCGTCTCCCTTCTCAGCGTGCCCCCACCCCACTGCACTCAAAGGCTCCAAGCCTGTTCTCTGGCAGCCCTGGGTGATGGGCTCCGTGGGGCCCAGTCTGGGGCTGCGGGGCCCCAGCTGCCCAATACCCTCTGCCAATGCTCTACCAGCTCAGAATGGAGCATCCGGGTGTGTGCCAACCCCATCGCCCCCACCTACCAGTCGGATCGTCTCTGCCAGGCTCCCAGCTACGTGCCCTGATTATTCATAACAAGTGTGCAGAAGCCCTGGCTGGCTCTAGCTCTGGGAGAAGGAGCAGCGATTGGCAGGTCAGGGGAGGGAGCTGAGAGGCTGGGCCTTGGTCCTGAGAACTGAGTCAGCATCCAAGGGCAGAGAGCACTGGAGCTCAGGGAGTTTGACAGAAAGCCAGCCCTGGGCAGGGTCTCAAAAGGTCCTGGACAAATGACAGAATAATAGAGCTAATAAAATCACTACCATTTCTTGGGTACTCTTGTACCAGTCCTGTGCTGTTTACATCTGCGAGCTCACTTAATCCTCATGAACGTTGTGAGCCCCGTTTTACAGTTTAGAAACTGAGCAAAAGCTCTCAGCTTGTCCATGGCCAAGTGCAATTCAATCCCAGGCTGACTCAGCCTCTCTGGGCCTCAGTTTCCCCACCACAGAGAGGGAGAGAGGCTGGTACCTACCCTTTCACTATCTCACAAGAGCAAACAGAAGCCAAAGGAGTTTAGGGCGGGAGAGTTGGCAGAGGAAGGAGTCAGGCCACGGTGAGCTCTCCTACCTGAGCGGCCTGGCCAGGCGGCAGGTGAAAAAGCACAGCAGGCCCAAAGCCAGTGCCAGGAAGAGAAGGCTGAGCACTGCTGTGAGGGCCATGTCCAGGGTGGGAGACAGGAGGGCCATCTTGGGGCAAAGAAGGCTATTAGGAATGGCCTCCACACCCTGTACACACCCAGTCACACTAGCCTTGCACACTCGTTCCAAAGCCGTGGGTCAGTCAGTGGCCAGTGACATGGCTTTGTCCCTAGGTTAATCTTTGAGGGATTAGCCCAATAAGCTCCCCTCCCCCAGCCCAGTCCTTTCCCACTTGATGTTTGTTCGCTCACCTTTGTTTATTCATTCTTCATTCAACAAACATTTACTGAGCGCCTGGTGTGTACGTGGTTCTGTTCCAAGTACTAAGGATTCAGAGGGAAGAGGACAGACACAGTCTCTGTCCTCCTGGAAGTTCCTGACCGGCCAGGGTAGAAAAAGTGCCTACTGTGTACCAGCGCTGTGCTGGCACCTCATGGGATAAAAGAACCGCTGGAAAGGAGCCCCTGGCCTGGGCCACAGTCAGTTTTTCCGCAGCAGCAGCAGCAGCAGCAGCAGCAGCGGCTCTACCCCATTTACAAGCCCAGGAGTCTGAGCCTGCACTGACCCAGCCAGACGAGTGAACTCATGTCCAAGAATACGAGGAACTGTCCTTACTGGACATCAGCTGTGTGCCAGGCCCCATATAAGCTAGGACTAGTGTCCCCATTCACAGATGAAGGAAACAAGCTCAGAGGTGCCATGGTGGTGTAGGAGTTTGAACCTAGCTCTGCCGGCCTCCACAGCTGTAACCCCAGCGCCATTCTGCATCACCTGGGAACTGGGGTGGCACCAGCCTTGCAGAGGAGCAAGGGGGCTTCAGTCAAGTCTCCACCTGGTGTTGGCCCAAAGCCAGTAGTCACCCAAGAGTCAGAAACAGGCTGGAGGTAGCTGAGCTACCGCCTGCCTGGAGTGGCCCTTTCTGCTTCCAAAGTTCCCCGCCTCCCCAGTCTCTCTTGGGTTCCGACAACATCTCATGAAGTCAGGATGGTGAGTATGATTCCCATCTTACAGACCCAGAAGCTGAGGCTCAGAGAGGTGAAGCTGCTTGATGCACACAGAGCCTGGAAGCAATGCTAGCTGTGTGTCTGAGAGGCCAGGCCTTTCCAGATCACACTTCCTGCCTCCTGGGACCCCTCAGATCTTTTGGTACAAAGTACCCAAGATCGGAGAAGATGCTTTTCTCCTCTCGGTGCCCAGGGAGGTCCCCAGAAAGGCCACAATGGGTCACCACGAAAACAGGGAAACCAGCCACATTACTCTAGTACCGTTTTCTTTCTCAGTAATCTCTTCACTTGAATTGCATCAGATCCTCACAACATCTTAGTGACATAAGGCAGGGTAGGGCTGGTTAGCCCCATTGACATATGGAGAAACTGGGGCTTATCAGTGAAGTCACTCAGTCAGCGGTCACACAGCCAGCAAACCTGGTCCAAGCCCCAGCTCTTCCCAGCTGTGTGATGTTGGGTCAGTCCCTGCACCTCTGAGCCTGCTGTTTTATCCATGCAGCATCCATCTCCCATTCAGGGGAGCACCTATGGTGTGCTATGGCCTAGTTGACCTTATTTTAATCCTCATGAGCCACCTGAGAGCTAGATACAATTGTCCCTCTTCCCAGGTGAGGGAATAGAGGCTCAGGGGTCTGTGATGGAGATGACCCAGGGTCACACAGATAGGTGGAAGGTGCTGAGCCAAGCCCTGCACAGGGATCTACCCAGGGGTCACCCTTGCTCCAGGCTCTCTCTACCACAGGGGTGCTCCCCGCCCCACCCAGCCCGAGCCTAGACACCCTCTGAAGCTCCACCCCCACCCAGCCTAATAAATTGATATGAGACCCAAGGAGTGTCACGTTGTGCTGCTTCCCAGCCATACCTGGCAGGGTCAGAGGGGCAGTTATTTGTCATTAGGGAACCGCAGGTCTAGGGGTCACAATCCTAGAATGTCTGGGCAGGGGAGGGTCCCCAAATGTACCAGACCACAGAAATCACTTGGGGCAATTGTGGACATAGTCCTATTCCCAAGTGGTTAGCTGGGGAGGGGTATAGACTGGGAAACGCATGAGGGAACTTTCTGGGGTGATAAAAATCTTCTTTACAATGACTTGGGAGGTCGTTAAAAAGGACATATACTACATGTAAAATTCATCCAGGGGCCAATAACCCCACCCCACCTGTATCTTTAGGTGGCGTGAAGATCTGATAAGAGTTGAGTTAAGGGAGAGTTGGCGTGGGGAGAATCTAGTTTAATGGAGTGACGGTATTCAAATTAAAAAAAAAAAGAAATTAAAGAGATATAACAACCCCCAAAATGAATTCCTGTTCCCCCCACCCCAGATCTATTCAGTCAGAATCTCCCAGATGGAGACTGGCGAGTCACACTGTGAGCAGATTCACTTGGGAGAGTTCGCCTTAGAGATTATCCCACTGCCCATATGGGAAGACTGAGGCCCAAGAAAAGGAAAGACTTACCCTGGGTCTCCCAGCTCCTACTCCCCATAGACACACACAGGGAACAGTGAGAATCGGCCCAGAGCCAGCTGAGAACCAGTCCTCTGGGCTTTGGGCTGGGCCTTCTTGGCTCTCCCAAGGAGCTGAGGCTGTAGAGAAGTGTGGAGCACTCCCTGTGCTCTCCATGGGTGAGGGGAGTGGGGTGGGGAGGCCTCCTGCAAGACCAAATGGGCTGCAGCAGCTGCCCATGGAGGGAGGACTACCAAAGACCAGCCCAAGAACCTTTCAGCTACAGGGTCAGAGACAAGGGACATGGAATCTCTCTCTCAGCCAAGCCCAGTGTCCCTGGCAAGCCTTGCTGGCTGGGACTTTATTCATTTACTGTAGGAAGTTATTTATGGCTGCCATGAAGCAGCCTCTAGGTGCAGGGCTCAGGAAGGAATGGGTGGTGCTCAGAGTGGGCTGCAGGTCAGACCCAAGGAGGGACTTTCCCAGGGGGCAGTGGGCCAGTGCTGGTGATAAAGCACAGCTCAGACCTCTAGCCACTGACAGCACCCCTGGCAGAAAACAGACGTGGGGGTGTCCAAGGAGGCCTGGTGTCAGCCTGCTTGTTGCCAAGCCATTGCATCTTTAGGGCTCTGATGAGAAGCCAGCTGTCCCCTGAGCACCTTCAGTCTCAATACCTCCGCACACTGTGTTCCCGGGTGTGGAATGTTTCCTGTTGTCCACTCAATGAAGTCCTCCCACCATCCTTCCACCTCAACTTCAGTTCTGTTGGACTGCCCTGCACCCCACCCCAGCCAGGGAGACAGTTACAGCTCCTCCTCAAGCTCACAGAACTGCCCGCCCCCCCGGCAGGTGCTCAAGTCCCTGTTGCATTTATCTGTCTTAGTGTCACCTCCTCACCATAGCACAAGCTCCCAGAGGGCAGGGATCTTAATCTGCTGATGGTGGCAGCCCCTCGGCTGGCAGAGCCTGGCGCACTGCAGGTTGGGTAGGGAATGGCCGTAGGTGGGTGGAAAGGTGGTGAGTGGCTGCAGAGGCTGCTTAGCAGTAGTCAGAGCAAGCTCTGGAGCCAGGCCTCCAGGTTCAAATCCTGCCTCTGCCCATCTCAAGGTGAGCAGTTCGGGGCCACTGACCCACATCTCTGTGCCTCAGGCTTCTCACCTGCAAAGAGAGACTAATAGACGCCATAAGGCGTCGTAAGGATTCTATGAGTTAATACATGGGAAGGCATAACACAGAGCCCAAGACACGGTCAATGACTGGCAGGCAGCAGCTATGATTATGGGGCAGGGGAGGATGGACTGGTGAGCAAGGCGGGCAGATGAGGGGCTGCAGCTGAAAATGGACAGACCCTTCTCTGACCACGTGTCAGGCAGCCATTCACCTCTGGACTCCCCAACAAACGTGCTCACCTGAAAGGCTCCATGAGGTCTTTCTAGCTCTAAGACTCTAGAAACCAAAAGCTCACCTGCCTACTGTGCGCCTCCACTTGGTGGAGGGTACTTAATTAAGGGGTAGAGGTCCTAGTTCTTAAAGTCAAGGAGGTCTGTTTCCTGAGAGGATCAGATCTGTATGTCTGTCTCTATGTCACGCACACACTTGCGTGGGATGAAACAACCCACAGGGCAGGCTCACAATTTCTTTTCCTCTTGAAGGAGAGAGAGAGGAACATCCAGGGTCTGCCTGGAAGGTTCCATGGAGAGGGTGGGAGGCGAGCCAGGCTGGAAGGGTTGAGGTGATGAGAGAGAAAGGCCTCTCCAGACAGGAGGACCTGAATGTGCAAAGGCCAGGAGGTGGGAATGCAGGATTTCGAGGTCAGGGAGAAAGGCAGGAGCTGACAGCTGGTGACAAGGGACAGAGAGGCAGCCTGGACTGACCATGAAGAGCTTTGCTCCCTGAGCTTGGCATGGTCAAGAGCAGACCCTTTGCAAGCATACCCTGTCTCACTTACATGCCTCATCGCCAGCCCATTTTACAGGTGAGGATGTTGAAATTCAGGTGGTCTGCCACTTGCCCGAGGCCACACAGCAGAGCTGGTATTGGAAGCTCCAACAGGCTGGGTTCTGGAGCCAAAAGTTTTCTGGGGCTCCCTGGGGTGCCCGGACAGTCTTGATGCCACAAACTGGCTTTGAGGCCAGAGGACTAAAGCCAGTCAGGATTCAACTGGTAGGAGGAGAGCTGGCAACTGGGAGGCGGGGGCGGGAGGTGGCACCAGAGACACCACGCCTGAGGCCTGCTGTGGCGGGAGCACCCAGGCAGAGGAGGGTTAGGGATGGCTGTTCTTTGGGCACACAGGCTTCCACCATCCCATGGAGAGGACATGTTCTGTCCCAGGCTACCTCACTCTGGGTCAAGCCTGGAAGCTAAGTGAAGTGGAGGTGGGGCATGCCCTGTGTTTCTCTGAGAATTTGGCCACCCAGCCCCTGTACTCTGGTACATCACTCAGCACCCCTGCAGCAGGACCCCATCTGGTACCCGAAGATGTGACTGTCCCATTCTTGCTCTCACAATCCACCATAAGGAAGGCACAGAGAGGGTGCATGACCTCCCCAGGGTCACACAGCACCTCAGTGGCAGGGATAGGTCTCCCAGTAACCAGGATTTGGGAATCTTTTACTGGAAGCACAAGGCTGTTGGTGAGGCATAGTCTGGATGCTAGTGTTTTGGCATTCTAGACATTAATGATTTGGGTCAGTTGAAGAGAACATTTCAAACAGAGACTATTCTAGAAAAATCCTTATTTACACACTCTATTATTTTATTCTCAATAGCAAAATTTTTCATACCCCTTGCTATGTGCCAGGCATTGGTCTAAACAGTTTACCTATATTAACTCATTTAATCCCCACAACCATCTATGAAGTAGGCACTATTATTCCCATTTTACAAAAACAGAGAGGTTAAGTAGCTTGCCCAAGGTCACGCAGCCAGTAAGCAAATGAGCCAGAATTCACCATTACTTGTGGATATTTCTGTCTCCCAGAGGCAAGTATAAACTCCTCAAGCAGCAGGCACGCCTGGAAATGAACCACATTTGTTCTCTCTGCAATGTGTATATTGTTTTTGTAGATGAATGGATTACATTATTTGACTCATACTTGCTACACACTCTTCGCCAATGTCATTTCATTGTACATGTATCACAGTCCCCTCAGGGAGAGCTTCCCCTTTTCCCCACTTTATAGAAGAGAGGTGAGGTGGACTGCCAAGGCTACAGTGTGAGAGCGGCCAAGAGTCCCATCTAAGAATGACGGAGTTCAAACCCCTGAGCTGTGCCTCACCGCTGTGGCCTGCCCTGCAGCAGAACCACCTGCGACTTGAAGTGGGGAGAGGGGAGGACCTTAGACTCAAGACCTGGCTCACCACTGGCCAGACCAGTGACCCTGGGCACAACCCCTCGTCCCCTACAATCCCCTACTTGAGGCTTGTCCTCGCACAGGACACTGGGCCACCAAAGCTCTCCCCACCCTCCGCCCCCGATGCCCCCCATGCCCTGGCAGCCTTCCCCTAGAAGAAGCCTCCGTTCCATAGCCCCACACGGGCACTGCAAGAGGAGGGTGAGGCGGCTCTGGATTGTGGGGAAATGGGCCATGAACTTGTAACCCGCTGGGTGGTTGGCCAGCAGAAGGAGCATCCCTGGGTGGCGTACGCAGGGGGCTTGCAAACACCCTGCTCACGTCAGATCAGGGAGGACACTGATGTCCCCAGAGACAGCGCTCACTGCGGCTGGGTCCATGGACCAAGCGTTCTTCACATTCTCAGAGAAACTTCCAGCCAGCAGAGGCTCCTGGCCACTATTGTATCTGATGTTCTCAGTGACCCTGGAAGGTAGCAGGGCAGGAGCTATGCCCCGACCCCACGACAAGAAACCAAGGGCACATGGCTTGGCAGAGCCCCCACGGCTTCCTGGCTTCTTCACCTTGGGCACATCGCTTCACCTTTCTGGGCCTCAGTTTCCTCACATGTCCCACGGGGATAATCACAGCGAGTGCCTATATCACTGTGCTACTGTAAGAATGAGAATTCAACAATAAACAATGAGATAAAGGCCCAGGGTTTGGCACGTATTAAACACTCAATACATGTTCGTTCATAGTGATAATGAGTGTGTCAAGCACTGTTATAAATGTTTTACATGCCTTAATTAGTCTAATCCTCACAACAACGCTATTATTACTCCTACTTTACAGTTAAGTAAATTGGCCAAGGAGACATGGCTATTAACAGGACACCATGAAGGAGGAAGAGAAGAAACTCTTTTTTTTTTTGAGGGCAGTGTCACTGGCCCTCATATGTGGGACCCGAACTGGGGCCACTGGCTTCCCAAGCAAGCGCTCAACCACCGCCCCACTCAGCCGGCCCAGAGAAGAAACTCTTAATGGATCACCTAGTATGTGCTGGGAGCTTTTTGTTCAGCCTTCCAAGAACTGAGTGAGGTGGGAATTATCAGCCTCAGGTCAGAAGTGAAATCTGAAGCTCAGAAAATGGGAGGGAGGTGCAGGGTCACACAGAAGCAGTGTGGGAGGGCTGGCATCTAGGCCATACCTGTCTGGCTCCACATCCGGTGTGCTGGTTACCTGAATCCCAGTCACACACCAACTTCCGTCACGGATGGCAGACCTGATGCCTCGGCCTCCTCAGGTACAGGGCTCCCCTGGGTCAGCGTGCGGGGTCACCTCACTCCTTGTGCGCACGCGCTAGGGTCCCGGCAGTGAGTGCTGCTGGGCTCCCCTTGTGTGTGTGCCGGGCTGCTGCCTCCTGCCCGGTCTTCATATCAGGCTGCTCCCTCCACCCCGGGACCAGCTCCTCCTGGGCTTTCATGTAATTGTAGCCTCTTCGGGACCTCTTATATTCTAATATCTGGATGGAGCAGTTCCTCCATAAAGGGAGGGGTTTAAGTCACATTGGTCCTCACCCTCCCCGGTCAGCCCCTCTGGGTTTCTAATTCTGCCGAGAGGCTGAACCCTCAAGGGCTGTGTCCTTGTCTGTAGATCAGAGATAATTAACACCATTCTGCCTCCAATATCAGCTTCTTGGGGGACTTTGCACACTGTAATATGCTCTGCAGATGTTTCTATGCTTTCCACTGCTCCCCCTCTGATGGCTGTATTGGGTATTTGTTGTAAATTTTGGCCACTCAGAATCCATTCCCCCTTCCTAATAAATACCACAAAGTTTCCTTTGGGAAGCCACCCTCTCCCTTTCAGCCATGTGCTTTGGGTGGGATTGGTCCCACCCCAGCAGCTCCAGGTGGGCCCTGATTGGCTTACGCTGGAAGAGTCTCTCCACCGGGATGGTGTGTTGTGAGGGTATTACATGGAGCCTGGAGATGAAGCACCCCCTCAGAAGGTGGAAGACAGATGAGGAGAATCTGAGTCTTTGGTGACATCGTTTGAGCCCCTTGATGCAGCCATTCCTGAAAACCTCTCTCTGAACATCAGTTACATGAGTCAATTAATGCCCCTCATTGTTTGCCTTGGACTTTGTTACTTGGAACACAGAGTTGGACCTCAGGACTCCAACTCCGCTAGTTTTTCTCAGCCCCTTACATTGTAAGCAAACACAGCCAGCTGTCGCTACCAAAGAACAAATCCTGCAAACAAGTTAAAGATAGGTCCATCAGTTTCAAGTGCATGGTCAAGTAAGAGTCAACTGAATACAAGTTAGATTTTCTTCTTGGAATCTTGTAGAACTGTAGGAGGTCCTTGGGTGGGATTTGCCTAACAGCCCTACTCTGTGTGGGACTCAGACCCTCCCCTTCCATCAGGCATTGTCAGTTGAGCTTAACAACTGTTTGACCACTAGGTTCTAATTGCCTACTGTGTGCCTGTGGCTATAGGTACAAGCTTTGCCTTCTTCAGTCTAGAGACGATTGGTCTTGCCACACATTTTTATTGCATTTTACACAAAAGCCCTAGGAGGTTGGTGTGCAGGGATAATACTTCTGCACCCATTTCAGAGGAGGAAACAGAGCTCAGAGAGGTGAAGTGACTTGCCCAAAGTTCCTCTGCTAAAGAGGAGGAGGCCAGGCCATGCCCACGGATCTATCTGGTTTCAAACCCAGTACTTTTTCTCCTAGCACTTGGGGTAGCCCCGGTCATTTCTCTGAGATGGTTTCTTCCACTTAGGAGCAGTCAGAGTGACTTATAAAGCTGAAGAAAAGAGGAAAGCCAAATATCATGGGCTTCCTGCTTGCCCATAGGTCTTGGCTCCTTGAGAAACCCCAGGTTTCAGACCCATCCAACTTTACTCTCCTACAGGGCTCACCTTCTGCAGGCTGTGGGATCAGGCACTACTCTGAAATCCAGGCCCCAAATGCTTTCATGGGCAGCCCTTGGCCTCTCTCGGGCTTCTGCCTCCATCTCGAAGATCCAGCTGACACTGCCTCAACATCCCCCAGGCACTAGGGCCTCCCCTATACATTATTCAAGCAACATTTGTTCGACCACTGTTTATTGAGCGCCTAGAATATGCCAGGGGCTGTTCTCAGTGCTGAGAAAAGTAGGCCCTTTCCTGCTGGTGGGGAGAGCAGACAACAAGAAGTAAAATCAATAAGCTGTCAGGTAGAGTACGTGTAATGGAGAAAAAGAAGGCAGGAAGGGGCATGGGGAAGAGAGACAGTTTATACAGATTTAAACAGACAAGTCAGAGAAGATCTCACCAAATATTATCCCCGTAGCCTTGCAATAATCCCACTCAGGTGGGAATGTGATTCCCAAATTGCAGACAAGGAAGTTCAAGTTTCAGGATTACATCTCAAGTCCATGCATGCCAATCTAGCCAGCTCTGGGACTGGCACAGGGCTGCCCAGCTCCCAGGTCCCCTCTCCCCTAACTAAAAAATGGTACTAGGAGCCCTTTGGCAGATGAGGAAACTGAGGCTCTGAGAGGCATTGTCACATGCCCAGACCCGCAGGAGGACATGGTGGGGTGGCCTTCAGCCCCAGTGCCGCTTGCTGGTACTCCCTCTTGGCAGGGCCCACATCAATCTCCAGCTTCAGCTAGGAGCGTGTTGAAACTCGATCCCCCTCTTTGCTGACTCCGTGTCCTCCTCCCTTTCCCAGAGTCCCTTTGGCTCTCAATCCCAGGTCATGTGAGCCCCTAATTTCCAACCCACCCTTGTTCTGCCTCTTCAATTAACTTCTGGCCCATCCCTAAACCCACATTTGCATGAAACCTACAAAAGCCATACACATCTTGTGTATGGCCAAAGGCAGACAGATTGCGGGAGTATGCGTAGGAGGGGGTGAGATAGCTTCTCGCTGAGCTTTCCCATCAGAATTTGTTCAGCAATCCCCAAACCCCAGTCTAATCTTTCTACACACTGCAGTGCAGTGGAAAGACCTTGGTCATGGAGGAGGTGGTCATGGGTTAAGTCCTGCCCATGCAGCTTTGGAAACGACCTTATGCCTGGGGCTACGGGTTCCTTATTTGTAAAACAAGACTAGTCATCCTTATCTTACAAGGTTGTTATAAAGATAAAAGGTGAAGGAGAGCTATCCATATGTAATAGACGGATGTATTGAGAAAACACTTAGCAGAGCTTGGCAGACAAACATCAAGAATTTGTTGAACTGAATGGAGAAATCTGTATAATGGTGAACAACCACCACTAACTAGTGCTCTTACACTCTGTGGTAGGCATTCTTAGTATCAACCCCATTTTACAGAAGGGGGGTGTCGCACAGAGAGCTTAAGTCACTTGCCAAGAATCACACAGCAGGCAAGTGGCAGAGCTGAGATTATGAACTCAAACTGTCCAACTCCAAAGTACAAGCTCTTAGGCTAGTAAATTGAGGCTTTGCGAGTTGAAATAATGGCTCACTGGAACACAGTGGTTAAGTGTAGACCCAGGAGGGGATCTTAGCCAGTCCCATTTCAGAACCTTTGTTCTTAACACGTTGCGTACGGATCATGAGAATCTTGCAACTGGAGGTATGAGGGATTTAAACCCCCCGTACGCAACGTGTTAACCACCCTAGCAGCTTGTCAGAGCTAACAGGGACTCCAGTAGTAATCTAGCCCTACCCAACACTCTCATTTTTTTCCCAGCAGGAGCCTGAGGTCCAAAGAGAGAGCATGACCCGCCTAAAGTCACACAGCCAGTTAGCTGAAGACTCAGGACAAGCACCCTGGCTTCCTAACTCTAGAACCCCATGCCATCACTGAGTATCCCACTGACCATGAAGGGCCATCAGAGAAGGAGTCTTGAGGATGCACAAGAATTTTTCCAGCAGAGGTGGGGGGAAGGCAGTCTAAGCAGAGGGACAGCCCATGCCAAGGCCCGGAGGCCATGAAGGTCTCTTTTTAGAGACTAGTGAGCTGTAAGGTATGTGCAAAGGTTGGGGCAGGGGCAGATGAGGAGGCTGGTTTTTTCATGTTGAATATTTCCACTTGGTTCTTTTTTTTAAAAAAACAAACACTTTATTGTCTTATGTTGCTGATATCTTTCCTTATTTCTTTTGCATGTTTCTAATGCTTATTTAAAATTCTTGGTCCATTTGCTCTATCACTGACTCCAGTGGTATCTTGAATCAGTTTGCTGTTTTTCTGGTGAAGCCAATTGTACTCTGGCTGATAATGCCATGCAGGGGTGTGTGTGTGTGTGTGTGTGTGTGTGTGTGTGTGTGTGTGTGTGTGTGTGTGTGTGTTGGGTGGGGCGTGCACACAGCTCTGCCCTAAAACTAACAGTGAGATGAAGGTATATGGCTCCTGGGCCCTCTTCCTCAAATCAACCCCAAAGTAATAATAGAGCAAAGTATCATTGAACCTAGGAAATTACGGAGAAAACACAATCTCCTGGGAAGACAGAAGGAGGTTTTAAATTGGTATGCATAGGGTGTGAAGGATGCTGCAGCCAGGAGAAGGGGCAGGGTGCTCTCTTTAGGGTGGTGGAGAACATTGTAGGAAAGAATATCAGGATTGATTTCTGCTCTTGCCGCCTCTTTGCATCAAGCCTTCCTCAGCAAACCCCCGCCACGTGCACGCGCCAGCTGCCCTAGAACAACCGGTGCCAGCGCTCTCACTTGGACATCGGCAGCCCAGGCAGATGTCACAGTGTGTGCTGGAATAAATTCAGGGCAGTGGAGCAGGCAACATGGAAATGCACGAATCAAGAGGGAACCAAAGGCCCCACAGTCACTCTGCGACCCCTTGCCTTCCAGGTCTTCAGGCTGGTGGATTCTGACCTTGCAGACAGCCCCCTTCCTGGGGTGCTGAAAGTGAGGCCCAATTCTGTGGAGTTAGTGACCTTGGGAGTGGGACAGTGGCGATGCCAAACCCGGTGAGGGGCTGTGTATTTCTGGTGCCTATAGGTCTCCACTCTGGGACTGTCATCCCCTTGGACTCATTGGTGCTGACAGAGACTAGGGTCAGGCTTAGATTCTCACCCCAATATACAGCACCAGACAGAATAGCTGAAGTCCCCCAAGAAATGAGCTCCTGGGTTAAACAAGCATTAGAAACACTCAAAAGAAATAAGGAAAGATATTAGCGATACAAAACAGAACAAGAGGGCTGGCCGAGTGATGCGTTGGTGAAGAGCTGGCTGGGTACGCCAGCGGCCCCGGTTTGGATCCCACATATGAGGGCCAGTGACACCGTCCTCTACAGCTAACAACAGCTCCACCTGGAGCTGGGCTGCTGTGAGTCCCCGGGACGGCATAGCTGCAGCCCCTGCTGCAGTGGGCTGCCATAGGCTACAGTGAGCGGCCGGCAGCCAGCGTGAGCTGCCAATAGCCACGGTGAGCGGCTGTCCAGAGGCCGGCGACCGATCTGTCTCACCCGAGAAGAGTGCAATGATGATACCAACATGGGCCAGTGAAGCAACGTCCTCCACAACTTGACTGAAGAACAAAAGGACAGCAACTTGTCTGTTCCCCTTCCCCGGTTCCCCAATGCTGTTCCCCTCCCCCAATTCCCCAATAAAATCTTTAAAAAAAAAAACAAAACAGAACAAGAAAATATTCAAGGACCCAAGTGGAACTATTCTATATATATATTTTTAAAAACCAGTTGACATAACAAACATAATACGTAGAATGGACAAGGCAGCTGAAGAATGAAATAGGGAACTGGGATATCAGATAGAGGAGTACTTCCAGAGGCAGCCGGAGGGTGTGGTGGGGGCGGGGGAGGGGTGGGGATGGGGGTGGCATGGCAGGAAGGATTAAGAAACAGATAACATGAAAGAAATGGTAAAACATCAGTTAAAAGTTAAAACATCAACCCCAATCTTACTCCATTAATTTGAAATGGATTATAAACCTAATTATAAAACTGGAATCATACAGCTTCTAGAAGAAAACATAACAGGATATTTTCATGACTTTGGGGCAGGCAAGGAGTTCTAGCTTCATAAAAGAAAAAAATTGATAAATTGGATTTCATCAAAATTTAAAATTTCTGCTCATTAAAAGATACCATTAAGAAATTAAATAGAGGGCCGCCCGAGTGGCACGGTGGTTAAGCGCTGGCTTGGGAAGCCAGCAGCCGTGGTTCAGGTCCCACATGTGAGGGACAGTGACAGTGCCCTCAAAAAAAAAGAAATTAAATAGACAAGACACGTAATGGAAAAGAATATGCACAGCACATATAGCTGACAAAGGACTTGTATCCAGTAAATAAAGCACTCCCAAGTTGACAATAAAATAATTAACCACCACCACCACCCCACACATACACACAATGGACAAAACACTTAGCCACTTCAAGAAGAAAACATACAAATGACCAATAGTTCATGGAAAGGTGCTCCACATCATCAGGTAAATGAAAATTAAACAAATTTCACACCCACCGAAGTGACTAAAACCAAATCAAAATTACTTGCAAAATCAAACATTGCCAAGAATATAGAAAAAATCTATTAGCCATATATATTGCTCATGGGAGTGCAATATACAGTACAGTAACTTTGGAAAAGAGTTTGGCAGTTTCTTATAAAATTAAACACACACTTATCACATGATACAGCAATTCTACTCCTAAGTATTTGCTCAAAAGAAATGAAAATATTGCTACACAAAGATTCATACATAAGTGTTTATAGGAGCTTTATTTATAATACTCTCAAAGTGGAAACAGTTTAAATGTTCGTTGACAGATTAATGAAAACACAATGGTGGTAAAACTACTCAGCAAAAAAAAAAAAGTGAATTACTGATACAACAAACATAGGTAAATTTCAAAAACATGATGTTAAATGAAAGAAGCTAGACATAAAAGAGTATATGCTATATGATTCCATTTATATGAAACTCTAGAAAAGACCAAATGGTGAAAGAAACCAGAATAATGATTGCATTTGGAAGGCAAAATGGACTAGGAAGGGGTGTGAACGAACTTGCTGGAATGATAGAAATGATTTTTAAAATCTTGTTTTAAGGTCATGGTTGTAACTTAACATACATAAACTGAACACTTAAGATTTGTGCATTTTATTGTGTGAAATTATACATCAACCAAAAAAAGAAAGCAATGGAAGTATAAATGCTAACATTTAGATAAAATGAATCCCAGCAGAGGAAAATAAATCAAAGGAGGGCATATTTGAAGAAATAATGAAGATAACCTTGGAACTAAAGAAAAATAAAAAAATCTCAATTTAAAAGGGGCCCAAATATATCAAACAGGACAGATAAGGAAAAATGTACACTTAAAAATATTATAGGGCTGGCCGAGTGGCACGGTGGTTAAGCGCTGGCTTGGGCCAGCGTCTCCGGTTCAGTCCCACATATGAGGACCAGTGATGCTGCCCTCAAAAATAAATAAATAAATAAATAAATAAATAAATAAATAAATAAAACTAAAAAATGTAGACAATTTTAATGTGATGTCAAGGGGTTTGAAGGGCAGGTTGATGAAGAATAAGGGCTGAAGGGGAAGAGGGAGACCAAGGGATCTGAGAAAATGGTAATCTTATCTTTGCAGGGAAAAGCTATAGTTAACAATTTCTAAAAAGTAATAAACATGAAAAGTAAAACAGAAAAATCAAGATCAATTAAAATGAAAATGTAGGATAGGAACAAATTCACACACATTCTTTCCAGAAGCATGTGAACGTTTTAAAAATTGGTCACATATCAGGCCATAAAGCAAGTCTCACATTTTACACAAAAGGTCTTCACATAGTCCACATTCTCTGACCATGGTACAATTAAGTTAGAAGTTATGTTTTTAAAAGGACTATTTGCCATACATTTAGAGATTAAAAATATACCTAAATAACTCAGGAATCAAAGAAAAGTCATAGTAGAAAATTAAAATTACTTGGAACTGAATGATAATAAAAACATTATATATCAAAAATTGTGGAATGTAGCAAAGAAAAGCTAAAAATTAATGAGCTAAGTGTCCAGCTTAGGAAGTTAGAAAAAACAGAAACCTCCTCCAAATAGAAGGAGAGTCTACAGAGAGTCTACAGTACAGAAAACAAAGATTCAATTGAGAAGATCAAAGCTACAAGTTGGTCCTTTAAAAAGGTCAATAAACTTGAAGCAAGATTAATCAAAGAGAGAGAGAAAGAGAGAGAGAGAGAGAAGACACAATTAATTATTATGGAGATAAGGACTACAATAAGAACATGCTATAAGCAACCTTATGCCAATAAATTTGAAAAAGTAGATTAAATGCACACATTCCTAAAAATATAACTTACCAAAACTGACTCAAGAAGAAACAGAACACTGGAATAAAAAAATTTTTTCAAAAGTTAAAAATCCACAAAAACAACAGGCTGAGTGATGTTACAGGTAAGTTGTACCAGACTTCAAGAAACACATTGTCTCAAGTTTACCTAAATGTTTCCTGTTGAGAACAGTAAGAGAAAATATTACCATCTAATTCCATAAGGCCATTATAACTGCAATACCGAAGCAGAAAAGTACAATATAAAAAGAGAAAATTAGAGGCATATTTTATTCATGAAAATTGATCATTCCAAACAAGATATTTTCAGACCATGACCAAATATATACATAATGAACAAGTTAGGTTTATCCTAAGAATACAAGTATGGTTTAATATTAGAAAATCTATATATATGTAATTACTAAATTAACAGATTAAAAGTGAAAAACCATATAATCATTTCAAGATGCTTTTTGAAAGCATTTAGTACAATTCAACACAAGTTATTACTTAAAAAAAAAAACCTCTCAATAAGTTATGAATAGAAAAGAGCTCCCTTAACCCAAATAAGCAATTTATTAAAAAATCTGAAACATATGCATTCTAAGTGGGAAAACTTTAGAATATTCTCACTACAATAAAAAACAAGGCAAAGAGGGCCAGCCCAGTGGCTCAGTTGGATAAGAGCTTGCTTAAGAGTGCGAGCTCTGAGCAACAGGATCGCTAGTTCAATTCTCACGTGAGCCAGTGAGCTGTGCCAGAGCTGAGCTGCCACTGAGCTGTCAACAGGTGGCAGGATGGCTCAGCTGGTGAGAGCACATCCTCCTAACAACAAGGCTGCCGGTTTGACTACTGCGTGGGATGCTCAGCACCTTGAGCTGAGCTGCCGCCCACATGGCTCAGTGGATAGAGTGTGCACTCTTAACAACAAGGCTGCTGGTTCAACTCTCGCATGGGATGGTGGCTACCTGCAACTAAGATTGAATATAGCACCTTGAGCTGAGAGGCCGCGAGCTGCCAAGAGGCGGCCAGATGGCGACTGGACTTGGAGCTGAGCTTGCTTGTGTTCAAACAACCCTTATTTTACTTAATAAGGGCCCCAACGTGCAAGATTGGTGATGCTAGCAAATTCGGATATGCCAAAGCGAAGCCATCAGGTGCTTCCTTTAAGTAAAAAGATGAATACAGTACAATAAGATATTTTGGGAGAGAGATCACATTCCCTTAACTTTTATTACAGTATTTTGTTATAATTGTTCCATTTTTTTTATTAGTTATTGTTGTTAATTGCTTACTGTACCTAATTTATACATTAAACTTCATCATAGGTTTTTGGTACTATCCACAGTTTCAGACATTCACTGGGGGTCTTGGAATGTGTCCCCCATGGGTAAGGGGGTACTACTATAATACTAGCCTCATTTTATGAGTAAATTGAGGTTCAGTCTTTGGCCAGGGTCAGTCATAAGAAACCCAGGTCTGAATGACCCTTAACCAGGCTCTTGTATCTCTCCGAGCTTTCTCTCTCTCCTGTCAAATTAGGCAACGTATGTAACTTTCTTGGCAATCAGTAAGTGATTAATTAATGTCCGCCTTAATTCAGAAGAGCTATCTCTGTAAACATATTGGAGAGACACTGGTTGGTTTCTAGATCCAGTCCCACTACCTCCGTTTGTGATCTTGGGAGGGTCACTTTCCATCTCTGGGCCTCCACCAACCCATCCATACCTGGAGAGAGCTAGGGGCAAGCCCCAAGGCCATTTCTGCTCAAACTGTTTTGAAGGGGCCATCCAACAAACAGGAGGTCACCCTCCCCACTCCTTCTTCCGGCAGGTCTCTGCTCTTCCTTCCAGAGCCGATCAAATGTCTACAAGCTCAGGGTGCTGCCCACTTTTCTGACATCATCTCTTGGCCCTCGCCCCTCACCACTCAGACCTTCCGGGGCTCTTTTCCCTCAGGGTTTGTGCACTGCCTGTTCTTTTGCCAGGAACACTTGCTTGGCTCACTCCTCATGTTTCAGCTCAAAGGCCACGTTCTCTGACCCCTTCCCTGCACACCGGATAAAGCAGCCTCCCCGGCCCCCAACACCCTGGTCCCTCACTAGGTCTCAACGCTGTTTATTTTCTTCACAGTGCTTATCACCGTCTGGAATTAACTTAATGACTTTGTGGTCTGTCTCTCCCAGGACAATGCAGCTCCAGGAGGAAAGGCTGTGTGGTGTTCGCTGCTGTATCCCCAGCATCTGGAACACACCCTGCTATAGGAGATGCTCAGAAAATATTTGTTGGAGGAAAAAAAAAAAAGCAAAATGATCAAATACCATCTCCTATAGCAATGCTTTGCAGTCACTCTGCTCAAGGCGTGGATAGGTGGCCTCCTTTGTTCCCACAGATCTTGCACTTTGCTTCGCCCTACATCACCTGGGACTCTCAATGGGTCTGTTTACACAACCATCTCCCCACACACTGGATGCTCTCTGAAAGCAAAAACTAGACCAGATTCATCTGTGAATTCCACCCAGCCCTGGGCCTAGCAGGCAGTTGGGCTCAGGAAACATTTGTGGGAGGAATGAATAATGAATGAATGTGCTCCTGCACCCATCTCTCCCCCTTCCTGACTTTCTCCTTTCTCCACCCTGACAGGTGCTGAGAAACAAGCACCCAAGTGAGCTGACCAGAAAGGCCACTCCAGGCAGGAACTTCCTAGAGTAGGGGCAGCCCCTTTCTTCTCCTAGCAGGAGCCACTTCCTGGCAGTGAGGGGACAAAGCCATGGCTGCCTCTGTTACAGGATCATCTGGGTCCTGGCCTGGCAAAGCTAACAGGACAGGCGGCTTCCCCATATTTCACCCTCGCTGATTGGACGAGGAGTTTGGCAGGCCTGCCTCAGAGCCCCAGCTAGAGGCCTTGTGTGGCTGAGCTCTCCCTGGCCAGGAGCCAGTCAAGAAACACTCGATTATGCAGCTCGTGTAGCTACAGCAGAAAGGATCCACTCCCACGAAAAGGGGAAGTGAGGCAGGCAGGCCAACCCAGGGACTTGGGTGCTGAAGGAGGAAATGTCAGAGCAAAGTTCTCACACAAGCCAGCGTGCTGAGATTGCCCACCCCTGGAAGACACTGGAAGCCTGAGATAGGACCCCTGGAGGGTCAGGCCCGAGGCCAGAGCCCTGGACTGAGGTTTCTGAGTTAGCAGCAGCTTTGGCCAGGCTAACTGCTCTAGCCTCCCCCCGACCTTGGTCCTGGAGACACCGGGACTGCCTTGCTGTGCTCCCCCGCACACACACACACACCTCTATCTCTCCCTTACCCCAGGAATAGCACAGGAATTCCCCAGATAAACTCTGCACTCTTCCGCTCACGGGACCAGAGAATGTCACGTCAATTCCTGCCTCACATCCCCTCCTTGAGTTGGGCTCTGGAAAACCATCGGATTCAAGAAAAGTGTATACATCTGGCCTGCAGAGATTTATCTAATATTAAGTGATTATGGGCCCACACACTGGAGCCAGGTTGCCCAGGTTCAAATTCCAGTTTAACCACTTAGTTGCTGCATGACCTTGGGCAAGTCCCTTCCCTTCATGCTTTTATTCACTTGTAAAAAGAAGGATTCAGTACTTACCCTGTGGGAGGATAAGAGGACCCAATGAAAAAGGGTATAGAAAACACTCACTCAGCAGGCCATACATAGGGATTCAGTAACGACAACTCTTACTATTATTATGAAACAAATTTAGGTTGTTTGGAGGTAGGCCCAGATCTCTGGACCAGCCATCCCCAAGGCAGACACATCCTCCCTCACCAGAGCCCAGACCAGTCTGCTTAGCAGATTGGGAGGCAGACAGGAAAGATACCAGGCTCTGGATTCAAATCCCAGCTCTACCATGCCCACCAGCTCTGTGACCCCAGGCAAGTTACTTAACCACACTGAGCCCCACTTCTGCCTCCTATTTTCTATATCTCACAGCAGTACCTCCTTCAGAGCTGCCATGGACTTTCCCATATAGAGGGATGCTAGTTCTGTTTGCTGTTGGCCACGGGCAGTGCCAGAGAATTAGAGAACTAGCACATGTCAGGGCCTTCCCCAGAAAGGGACAAGGTGACGGGTTCGTTTCCCTTGCTAGAAACCTCTGTCTGGGTCCAGCCTCAGGGTGCAATGTTCAGGTTTACCAAATACGTACTAAGTGCAGACTACACACCAGGAAGCATGATACATATATGTTTGTTACTCTACGGACAGCCATTACTATCATTATTATCAAAAAAAAAAATTCAGGTTTGGCACTGAGGGGACATCTGTGAATAAAACAGACAAAAAGACTGGTCCAAGGTACGATGTTGGGGAAACTCATACCTGATGAAGGGCTTGAGCTGTCAATAGGGAAAGTGGCTTGTCCTGCTGCCAATCACCAACAAAGCAGTCAGGAGATGGCATCATCAGGGGGGAGATGAAGACATCATTGGAGATGGTGTCATCAGTGGAGCGATCTGGGAAGGGCAGCTGGGCTCAGCTTGGGGAGGCTCAGCTGTCAAAGCCAGCAGGATAGAGAGCCTTCACAGGTTTCCCCATGGTAACCAAGCCTGAAGAGGCTGTGGAAACCCCTGCCAGGTGTGGCAGCATTTCACTCCCTCAAGGATATTAAACACTTGCTGAATGCAGGTACTCAGTTAGACACCGGAATTCACAAATGATTCAGGGAGCTTCTTTTCCTTCTGGAACTCATACCTAGAGCCAGGCACTTAAGTGGATAATCAGATTACAAAGGGCTCAAGGTTTCTGAGCAGGATCTACAAAAGCAGCCATGTTGCCAACTGGCATCACAGGCAGGGACAACCCTGCCAGGGATGGGTCAGCAGGCGTAACGGCAAAGGGGCAAAAGGCTAGGGACACACTGGGGGAAAAACTTAGCATGAGATCCCAACCTGAGGTGTTTTTTTTGTTTTTTTTTTGTTTTTTTTAGGGCAGTGTCACTGGCACTCATATGTGGGACCGAACCCGGGACTGCTGGTTTCCAAGGCCAGCGCTTAACCACCGTGCCACTCGGCCGGCAACCGACCTGAGTTTGACGGCTGGTTTTGCCATCGATTTGACCTGAGTCTCACATCCCCTTTCGCAAAATGAAGATAATACTTTATCGGGCTATTTTAAGAAGTCAGTGAGTCATGCATAAGAAAGGGCTTTAAAAACTGAAAAGTATGACAGAAGCCTGGCCACTGAAGTTGGGAGTATTCAAGTGACTTATCCAGGGTCGCATGGCTGATTCAAACAGCAGCTAGGATCTGTCCATTCGGGATGGAGGTGCAAACCCAACCCCACCTCAGCTGCAAAACTCGCGGGTTCCCCTGCGCCATCTGCTCAGCAAGGCCCAGGGACAGGGAGGATACTGAATTCTCTGGTACAGGCATCACCATTTCTTCACTGTGTGATCTCAGGCCCAATTTTCTAACCTGTAACAATGGAAATGCTATTTGCCGTGCTACTTGGCAGGCTCTGCATGGAAGAGCTCTTTCCACAGGCAAAGGAGCGTCACGGTCACAAATGAGAAATGATGATGGTGAGCTGAGGAAGAGTAAGGCTAGAGTCTGGCAGTTGCCACACTGAGCAGGGGATGGGAAGCGGGTTCGGGGCTGGACAGACATGAATTCAAATCTCAGTGGCTCCACCAGTTCCCCAGCTGGGGCGACTCAGGCAAGGGACTTCGCCTCTCTCTCAGTCATTTCCTCACCTGAAAAATGGTCTGGTATAGGGATTGAAAGTATGAATGTATAGAAACATTTAGCAGTGTGGCCCTGGTGTGTAATAAATATTCAGTATATGTCATTAACTCTTATTACTATTATTACTACTATTGATACTATTACAGAGGGTGAGGGATCTGAAATCAGCCTCCTCCTTTTCAATCTTCCGTTAAGCCTGGATTGTGACCAGCCCGAGAAACCAGAGCCTCCCTTGAGGACTGAACATGGGCACAGCAGAGGTGAGATCTGGCACAATCTAGCTCCTACTTTCCCAGACAAGGAAA
The DNA here is from genome assembly GCA_033961575.1 of Aselliscus stoliczkanus. Taxonomy (NCBI): domain Eukaryota; kingdom Metazoa; phylum Chordata; class Mammalia; order Chiroptera; family Hipposideridae; genus Aselliscus; species Aselliscus stoliczkanus. The sequence goes on from CM066730.1 coordinate 168,277,862, forward strand.
AGAAGACTGAGAAGCACAGTGACACTGACCTTGGTGCCGCCCTGGGTTAGCAGGGGCTAACTGTTCTCCACCCCTGCCCACACAATAATTAAATCTAATTTGGTTCTGGGATGTCCTTCCATCTGTGTGCCAACTCTAAGTAGTTGATAATGGCTGCCTGGAGGACTGCATTTAGAAGGAATTTGAGGTCGAGGAGGAAAAACAGCAGTGGTTGATTAGTGATGTCTGACATGAGTATAGGACAGGGAAGTGGCAGCACGCATGCCAAATATTTTCCATCCATGAACTAGAAAAGTCCTAAGGCCTTGCCTCATTCACTGTAAGCCACGATTGTCAGGCAGGGTAACTGAAAGCCAAAAGAGGGAAAGGGACTTACCCAAGGTCACACAGCTTGAAATGGCAGGCTGGGATTCAAACCCTGGCCCCTCTGGGTTTCTGAGGATGCTTTCTGCTAGGACTATCCTCTTTTTTCTTGACTAGAAGAGGAGGTATCTAGGCTAAGACCCATTGTCTGGAAGAGTAGAGGCTGCTGCCTAACCAGGAGTGCCTACGCTTGGTCCCCTACCACACATCACTTTGCAAACCCCAGAGGCAGTCCCACTGAAAACAAATGTATGGATACAGCGAGATCCCCTGAGGGTTTTTATCCACACATAAAAATTTGAATCCAGATGCCAATCTGGTCGGGCCAGAGAGCATGAGACCTGGATTTGGGTCTCATCTCCCTTTTCCGGCCGTGTGACCTTAAGTTACTCAGCATCCCTGAGTTTCCCTTTCCTCTTCTATAAAATAGAGAGGATAATAAGTTAAATACGAAAACGTCATTCAAAGTGATTAGCTCAGTTCCTGACACAGAGTAAGCCCTTAAATGTTAACTATAAGGATCATGTCAAGACGGAAAATTCAAACACAACATTTTCACAAAAAATACCTAGGTGATTCATGCAAAGGGCTTGAACGCAGTATTAAGAACCCTGTTTATCTCTGATATCTTGATAGACTAACTGAAGCTGAAATATAAATGACTATATGTGATGACTTCAAAATAAAGAACTGATTCTTCTAGGAAATTGGATTGTGTCATTCAGTCACAGAGAAGGAAGCAGGCTTGAGTGGGTGAATTGGCAATGGTAGGGGACAAATGGGTATGTTTCTCACTTCCCAGCTGGGTGACTTTGTGCCCATTTCCTCATCTGTAACACGGGGATAACAGCACTTGGCACATAGAGCTACTGTAAAACTAAGCAATTCCAGGTGAGGCACTGAACACCACACCTGGCATAGCAATGCTAGCAGTGGTATACATAGGTGAGAAGGGGCAGCAGAGAAAACAGAGCAGTTATAGAAGTGCTAAGAAGGAGCAAGGGAGGGAGGGGCACTCAGAATCAGCTGAGACACTTTCTACCCAGAATGGTGGCAGATGAATAAGTTATTCCCCCTTATATTTTAAGAGGCCTGCAAGTCAAAGTGGGGACAGGTGGAGGGAAAGAGACACAAACAATCCTGAGAAAAGCCAAGCCTGATGCAGTCCAGTGACAGTCAACAAAGAGGCCTGGGGGATGACAGGACAGAGACCTGAGAGCCTCACCCTGAGATCTAAGAGGGTACCCACCCTGTTGCTTTGTAGACAAAGTAAAAGGCAGATCAGACAAGGCAACAGCCTGACTTTACCAAAAGTCACATGGTAGATCCTTTTAAAGGTTGGATTCATGGTTTTTTCAAATAAAAGCCACCTCAACACTTTTTCAAAGAACATACAATGCTTGCTGAGCGTTTTCCGGCTGCTTGCAGACCTGGTCAGGTGAGGTTCACCTACCTGAATCATGAACTGAGATCTGGGAGGAGGAAGACGCTTCTCCGCATCAAACAGGGGCCAGAACCTCACTCCAGGGCTGCCAAGGACTACTCCCAGAAATAATTGCCAGCATTCCCTCCCCTCGCTTCCCTTCCCTGGGTCAACAGAGAGTAAGAGAGGGCAGGAATTTGAACCCAAGGCGTCTGCCCTCAGAGCCTCAGTCTCCTCAAATGCAAAATGGCAGGGGGTGAAGCAGAGGATGAACAAACGGCTCGAGGCGCCTGGGGCCCGTAGGGCGCTCGCAAAATGCTACTTCCCGCTGGCCCATTTCTGAACGCCCCTGCCAGCACCAGAGCCAAGGGACCTGTGGTTACTCTCAGGAGCACTTTGTGAACACCTCGAATCTCCCGCCTTGGGATCTGCCTCCAGAGCCCCCATATATAACCATGAGGGTTCGCGGCCTCCCATGGGGCCCTCTAGCTTGGTCATGGCGATTCAGGGATCTGTGCTACAGCTGTGAGCCTGCTGTCCTCGCCAGGCCTTAGCTCCTGGCAAACAGGGTGGGACAGAGAGGTGTAGGTTTCGAGAGCAAGGTGGCGTTTCTTGTCTGTGAAGTGGGCGAACACCAATGCACAGGGCTTTGGGAAGTGCTAGGCGAGGTGGGAGATGTCAAGGCAGTATCTTCCCTGAGGGGGTGGCATAATCTCTAGACTGAAGCACCCAGGGCTGCCTGTCCCCAAGCGGGTAGGCCCCAGGCCCAGCTCTCTGAGCTCCGATAGGCTGATGTCACCCCAAAACCTCTAGAGCCCATAGACTCTTGCTGGGGACCACCAAAGCAGGAAGAAAGCTCCCTCCACCTTGCTGACATGTTTCAGAGACACTGCCAGGCCACAGAAGAGGGACTGATGCCCATGGGTCCCTCCCTGAGCCCCCTGAGGGCTGGCCCAAGCCTCAGTCATTCACATGAGATTTGAGCCCCCCTTCAGTGGCCTCCCAGCACCAAGCCCTAGTGGACGGGCAGCCTGCTATTCAGCTCCAGTCTTGGTGGCCAGGCTGGGATATGGCTCACTGTGGCCACGCCTTCTGATCTTCCAAGAGAAGTAAAATAAAATTCCCTAGCTTAACAACACCAACAACGAAATCAACGTTTTAAAATCATAGCAGGAGTCAATAATCCATCACGCCTGCCCCCTACGGCCATAAGAAAGCAGTTTGTCACAGACCTGCCATAACCTAGGTCATAAGTAATTGGTTGAATTAGATCCATTCCAAGTCTTAGAGAAGCCTCACCCCCTACTCCTGCTCCTTACAGATGAGGAAGCTGAGGCTCAGAAAGGGGAAATGGCTTGCCCAAGGACACACCAGTAGTGTCTCAACAGGTGAAGGACTTAAACTCGGCTCTCCTGAGTTGAAGATCTTTTTCTACCAACCCCTTGAACGATTCTTTCTTTTCAAAAAATAGAGATACTAGGGCTGGCCGAGTGGCGCGGAGGTTAAGTGCTGGCTTGGGAAGCCAACGGCCCCGGTTCAGGTCCCACATATGAGGGCCAGTAACACAGCCCTCAAAAAAAATAAAAAAAATAGAGATACTAAGGATGTACCATGGAAAGGATACACACTCAATTTAAGACAGGGGTTACTTTTGGGAAGGTCATGGAGCTCAGAGCCGGAAGACTGAATTCCCAGTCCAACTCTGCCCTAAGCAGCGGGGTGGCCGTGAGCAAGCCCCTTCCCTGGAGCCTGGGTCTCCCAGGTCTGCAAGGCAAGCCAGTTGACAGAGCCAGCCCCTAAATGCCTTCCAGCTCTGAAATTCTAGGCATTTATGAGGTCTCCTCTCCGGCCAGTCCTTTGTGGCCTCAGATGAACACAAAATAGTAATAATAATAATAATGGGGAGGGCGAGTCCACACTAGCCAGGAAGGAACATTACAATTTTTAGTGAAACCTGACTCCTGGTTACTGGAATTCAGAAGGAACGATGGTAATACTGGGGCAGTTTAACCACCATCCTGCAGTTAAACAAAAACACATCTGGTTTAACTTCGCTTTCCTCATCTCCTCCCCCCACCCCCTACCCTCATCTCAAATTTTACCCCTTAATTTGAGAAGTCAAATTAAATGCAAACAATTGATTTCATGCCCCAGTGAGGTTGAGAATTTCAGCATGGAAAACTTGAAGCATGAAATTTTTCCGGGAGCAATTATGAAATGTTGGGGGGTGGTATGCGGAGGTAGAAAAACATGGAGATTATTTTTGAATGTTCTTTAGACACTGAGCGTCATATTCAAGTTGCGGAGGTCTACTAGGAACCTAAACACTCAGCGAGGTGAAGTGGCTTGCCTCAGGTGACACAGCTAGGATTGGAACCCAAGATGCTGACCCCAAAGCCAGCATTTTCCCTGCTGTCTCTAGGTCTTTGTAGGCTAAACAGGGCCTTCCCCTTGGTCCTTACGGGTCACCTGGTAGTGGTGAAGGACAATGCTGATGAAACTAGGACTATTACTAATTTCTCAATAACAATCACCAACACTGGTTCAGCCCAGCGTTGAAAAACTGCTTATGATCTTGCTGGCTACAGAGTACATATAGCAAAGCTGCAAAGTACATATTATTAACCCATACCACAGATGATTTCCTCATCTGAGGCTCAGAACAGGGAAATGACTTGCCCAGGGTCATACAGCAGGGCTAGGAATGAGCCTCCAATCTACTGCCCCCAGTTGCCCTCTAAAAGTGAGGACATCTCTAGAAGGAAAAAATAAAAAAAATTAAAATACCACACAGCCTAGCTCCAGCCTGTGCTAGGGAGCTGAGTCAGCATTCCTGCGGTCACGCAGAGATTTCTGAGCACTGGTTCTCAGCCCAGCTTTCTCACTCTCCCTGCAATGTTCTCTTTGAGAATTTGCATTATTATTGTACTAATAATTCCAGTTTCTATTTCAAGGTGAGAACTCCAGATTATGCCATGCCATTGGATCCCACCCCTGGATTAAGAGGGCTCATCCCCAGAGATGGGAACCAACACGGAGATCACTAGACCTGGAATTCTAGCCACTCAGGCTCCATCCAAACCCAGCTCCCAGGTAGCATGTGTGTTCTTGGACAAGTTTCTTCTCCTCTCCAAGACCTATTTCTTCACTTGTACAGTTAGGACTACATCTAGCTTGCCGGGGATGTCAGGTATGTAAACCACAGGACAGACCAGGGCTTGGGTTTGGGTTCGCCCCGTATCCAAGCTGGGACACATCGAGACACAAGAATAGGCAGACAGCAGAGGCACCAAGGAGAAAGGTGCTGCCGGTTTGTTCCCAGCATGGAGCTCTAGGCTCCTGGCCATGGCTTGGTCTAGGATGGTAGGCATCTGAGTGTAGGCAAAGGGGACACCAGGACTACACAGCCGTCAGGGAATGAGAAGAGCCGAGACGAAGCTGGGTGACGGCTTTCCAGGGTTTAGGGGCAGGTGACATAACCCTACACTTAGTCTCAGTGCTGCATTTTCTGCTGAGATTCGAGCTGATGATGGTCAATATTTTCTTAGGCAAATGTCTAAATGCTTTGCATGCATTAATCTAGACCTCACCACAGGTAGGTACCATTTATTGATCTCCTCAGCCTAAAAGCACGACAGAGGACACAACTCATCCCAGGTTAGACAGCTAGGTTGCCTTCTCTATTAGTGAGGACCCAATGTTGGCGGATCCATTTTACATGTGTTATTGCATTTCAACCTCCTTCCTTGTGAATTGCTTGATTCTGATTCTAAAATGTAAATTTCAGAGCTGAAAAAAGTTTATTATGCAAATGACCAAATCTGGCTCCGCAAAGAGGGCTTTTGTCTGCTGAATTTACTGCTGAATTCCCAGCACCAAGAACAGGGACACTGCTGGCGCTGTTAAATGAAGATAGCATTTCGCTTCTGGCCTCAGTTCAGTTTTATTCCTCACTACACAGCCTTATGGGAGAGGCATACTCCCCATTTTACACATGGGGCCACAGACACAGACACCCAAGCCTGTCTCACTCCAGGAGCTGAGAAACTGGGACGCGGTGTCCAGGAGCCTCTTCTGCTTCGGGAATTCAGAGGCTTAGAGTTCAGGAAGGAAAACGGAGACAGAAGGGCCCTCCGGGCCAGCGGCAGGGAGTGGAGTGGGTAGGGTGGGGACAACACAGGTGGGGACAACACAGGTGGGGACAACACAGGTGGGAAGGTCTAAAGATTTGAAGAGGGCAAATCTGGAGTGTAGGGGGAGACAAGACTGAGCCTGGGAAGGGCGAGAAGGAGGAACGGAGCCTCAGCCCCTTATCTCTTGGGCAGTTGGGTGGAAGTAGGAGGCTAAGGTGGCAGGGTTTAGAGTCTGGGTTCAAATCCTGGTCCCTACTTTGCTTAACTTCTTAACTACTTGCTTAACTTCTCTAAGCCTCACTTTCCCCATTTGTAAACAATATGATGCACGTGTAGTATTGGAGAAAGTCTGCACACAGTTGGCACTCAAAAAACAGTTGCTGTCGTCTTCACTGGGGTGGGAACTAACCCCTGCCTCCCTGGGAAGTCCCACCCGCCTGCAGAGTCGGAGCTTTTCTCAAGACCCAAAAGCCCCCTTTCCCCACCTGAGAATCTCCGGGTTTCCCTCCTCCCCCCAGCTCCATTATGTGTTGAAAACGGATCAGAAAGAGACAATGTTAGGGAATGATGGTGCTTTCCTCAGCTTTCCACCCCACCTTTGTTGACCATGCATTTAACCCTTTCTTATCAAGACTGGACACAGAACCAACACTGGACAACCCTGTCCACACCCAGAGGTGAGGTGCATGCTCCCTGGGCTTCAAGGGCTCCAGAGCGTTGCCCCATGGTTCCTGTGCCCACCGCGACTCCCAAACAGACACAGACAGGCCAGATGTCGCCTTTCTCCTGCCCTATTGGTTGCAGGACCCGAGAGCTTCCCTCCCTCTACTGCTCCCAGCTCTGGCCCAAACTACTTTAGACCTCCACAGAGACAGACCTGCCTCCTCCACTGGCAGCTGTAGTGATATCTAGAGGTTACTAGGCGGGAGGCTTTGGGAGGGGGCCAGGGAGGGGGATGGGGTTGGCACCATAGGGGCTGTTAAGTTAGGGGGCCCTGGGGGTGGGGGGGAGGAGGTGCTTGGACCGAGGGTGGGGGACCCAGGCAGCCATTCGGGAAGCAGGAGACCCCAGGACTGCATCTGCAGTCCCTCACCTCACGGGCTCCCCTGGAGCCACGTCCAACCTGCAGCCGCGAGTCTCGGATGCGCGCGAGTACCAGAGGGACAAGTGGCTGGAGTCCGGGATGGGTACTATGCGCGCTGTAGGGGCGCGGAGGTCCCTGCCCTGCCCTTTATACCCAACCTCGCCGCCATCCCGGGGCAAACGGGGGATGGAGGTGGGACTGAGGATCAACCACTTTCCTGGGGGTCCCGAGGAAACGGAGGCGGAGTCGAGCCCTTACCTGCACAGAGTTCACGGGCGAGGGTCTGTCCTGGCACAAGCGGCGTGGGGTCGGTCCGCCGGGACCAAGGGCGCGGGGTGGCGGGAGCGCGACGCTGCCGGGGCCACCTCCCACGCGGGCTTATAAAGGCGGCCGCTGGGCCAGAGCGCGGCCGGCCGGGCCTCCCCCACCCCGCCCCCGGCCCCGGCCCGGGCCCCGGCCTCCCCGCCCCCGCTCCGCCCCCGGCCCGGGCCCGCTCGGCGGGGCTGGCCACGCGGCCAGGGCGCCCCCTGCCGGGCATCGGGGCGCACCCCCCCGCAGCGGTCCCGCGTGGGCTGCGGCGGGCCTGGCTGTCTCTGCTTTTGCGTTCGGTTCGCTGCTGGAGCTCGGGTCCCCTTCACCTCCGGCTTCCCCGGGGCAGCCAGCCACCTCTCATTCCCGGTCTCTGCGGGTGTTGCCTTTATCTTTGGCTCCAACTTCGTTCTCTGTCTGTGCCTTTCTGGCACCTTCTGACCCTTTTGCTCCTCTCTGTGTATCTGTCTCTGTATCTGTCTACATGTCTTTTTTTTTTTTTCTGTCTCTATCCATCTCTGCCCACCTCTGTCTCTGACTCTCTTGGCCTTTCTCCTTTCCACTCCAGACCAGACCGCTAGTGTCTTCCTCTCTTCCCTACCCCTGCACTGTCTCCCTGGCTAGGGCTGGAGGAAACCAAGGAAGATGGGGGGGGGGCGCTTCAGGAGGGGCGCCTCCCCTGAACAGGGGCCATTCCCTCTTTTCCCCTTAGAGGGGAAGGGGTGCCCCAGCCAGAGCCTCAGTGCATGACTCCTGGGTGACCTAGGAAGGGAACTCACAGTTCCCAGGCAGTAGAGTCAGCCCAAGTTCAAGATTCCACCCTGGTGTCCTTGGGCAAGTCGCTTGACCCCTGTGAACTTGCCTGTCCCTTAACAGGCAGATAATATCCCCTGGCTTCCCACACCACGTGGTAAGAGAGTCATATGAGACAGTGGTTGAAAAGTGCATGGGAAACTAAGATTCTAAATAAATCTTAGGGGAGGGAGGAAGAAGAAGAGAGGACTGAGGCCAGAGCAGAGGGGTGAAGTCCAGGTGTCAGTGCCAGCAGAACCAATACCAGCCCAGAGTTCTCTCTTTTATCTACTCCAAGCCAGCTCAGGGCCAAGCATCTGGCATCCATTATCTCCCAACAACTCCATTTTACAGAGGAGAAAACAGAGGCCCAGAGAAAGTACGCAGGTGACTTTTCAGTATGATTGGAACCAGAACTGAGGACTGGCACCAGAAACCAAAATGTCTTTGTATTTATTTTTCTTCCTTTGTGTATTTTTAGCAATTGATCCTATTTCTTTTTTTTACAGGAGTGATCTAAAGTTTCCTTTTTGGCATACGTTTATATTTTTAAAAAGCAAATCAAAACATTGAATAAATATTTATGTGTTTAATGGATCAGGTTATTACGGCAAAAATCATGGAGGTGGTAAATGGATGAAGTTTAGGAAAGACAACACTTTTGCATATGAAATTGTGGGTGGAAGCATCCAGAACTGAGCCCCCAACCTGGGAGGGGCTCTATAATTGCTCACAAGCTCCAAGGAAGGGTTTAAGAATACCGGGAGGCTTGAGATGATGTCATCATCAGTGAGCCAGGCGCAAATCCCCAGGAATAGAAAGCCTGCCTGTCTCAGCCGGGGCCCACCAATCATGCGCCCCCGGTCCATGCTCCTGATTTCTCATCTCCCCAAAGCTATGAGGAATGGGCACTTCAAGTCATGCCACATGGTCAGTATTGAACCCCCTGTGTCTGGGTGATTTTCCTCTAAGTAACCCCCCACCACTACCTTGGGAGTCCAGGGCTTGGTTGTCAGCAAGAGGGACTGCCACCTGGTCAGCCCTGCCACCTTCCTTCCTCACTCCTGGGCTCAGCCTTCAAGGAGAATTCAACTAAGGCAGGGGCACCCAGCAGCCATTGCCACCCCTGCTCCCAGAGTGCCACTCCTCCTGGTGATGCCAATACATCAGGAAGGAAGCCTGGAACAGAAACTAGGAGCCCCAGCTTCCAGCTCTGCCCTAGCTTCCTGGGTGAGCTGAGCAAGCCACTTTCCCTGTCTAGGCTCAGATTCCCTCTGGCTTGTTGGACTGGACAACCTCTAAGTCCAGCTCAGATTCCAGGATTCCAGGACCACTCAGCTGGTAGAAAACAGTTCATTACAGTAAGTTTTTCTGTGTCTATACTTACTGTACGTACCTTGTTTCTGGGGCTCCATCTCCTTATTTTAAAAAATAAGCAAATTGGACTACTTGACTCCATGCTCCCTTTGCGCTAAGAGCTGATGATCTTATTTGATTCTCATAAGAGTTTTGTAAGGTGAACAGAGCAGGCATCCCCACTGGAGATGAGGAAACCAAGGCCAGAGCCATTAATTACCTAAATGCCAGGGTCAGAGCTTGGGATTTTTCTACTCATTCATTTATTCCATGTTTATTAAGTGTCCCCTGCCTTGATCAAGACCTGAAGTTCACATTCGAAGCTAAGTTCGAGGTGAGAAGGCCAGGAGCCCTGGAGTTTTAATTCTAACTTCCACTGACCCCTGGGGAGTCTCCTGCAGTGAGAAATGCTGAAATGCCAAGCACAGGGGTGTCAGACCCTCAGTGGAGAGGGATGGAGGAGAAAGGTTCAAGAAAAAATAAAACTCTAAGGCCTGTAGACATGGGGTGGAGTCAACTTTGGCCTGCCAGGGAGGCAGGGGGAATATAGCCTGAAATCAAGGTGGAAACTTAAAGAGGAGGAACCTGGAAACCCTTTGCCTGTTTTGACCCCTGGACTGGAAGGACCATTATCTCAAGCCCAGGCTGAACCAAAGGTTCAGCTGTTTGACTCCTAGAGTCACTTTCAGCCTCACCTTCATCTCAGTGAAACAATGGAAAGGACTAAGAAAACTGAGGTAGTATCTTTAAACCAACAATGACACTGTCCAACATTATTATTATTATTTTTTAAGATTTTATTGGGGAATTGGGGGAGGGGAACAGACAAGTTGCTGTCCTTTGGTTCTTCAGTCTATTTGTGGAGGACGTTGCTTCACTGGCCTATGTTGGTATTGTGATCATTGTGCTCTTCCCAGATGAGGCAGTCAGTCGTCGGCCATTGGATGGCCACTCCGGGTGGCTCACGGCAGCTCACGCTGGCTGCCAGCCACTCACGGCAGCCCCACTGCAACCCCACTGCAGCCTACACCATCGCCGGCCACTCATGGCAGCCCAGCACCAGGTGGAGCTGTTGTTCACCATCTTAGCTGTAGAAAGCACAGCATCACTGGCCTATGTGGGATCTGAACTGGTGGCCCTGCTGCTCAGAGCTTGCACTCCCAAGCCAACTTTTTTTTTTTTTAAAGATTTTATCAGGGAATGGGGGAGGGGACCAGCCAAGTTGTTGTTCTTCAGTCTTCATTGTGGAGGGCGCCAGTTGCCATCTGGCTTCCTGTCAGTAGCTTGTGGCCTCTAAGCTCAAGGTGCTGTGTTCAATCTTAGTTGCAGGTGGGCGTAGCCACCATTCCATGCGGGAGTTGAACCAGCAGCCTTCTTGTTAAGAGCACATGCCCTATCCATTGAGCCATCCGGGTGGCAGCTCAGCTCAAGGTGCCAAGTTCAATCTTTAGTTGTAGGTGGGCATAGCCCACCATGGAACAGGCAATCTTGTTGTTACACCAGCTGAGCCATCCTGCCACCTCAGCGACAGCTCAGCAACAGCTCAACTAGGACGCAGCGTTCACTGGCCCATGTGGGAATTGAACCGGCGGCCCTGTTGCTCAGAGCATGCGCTCTAAGCCAACTCTTAACCAATGCGCCACTCGGCTGGCCTACTGCCCAACATTATTGAACACTGACGTGGTGTGAGGCCCTGGTCTAAGTGCTTTGTACATATTGACCCATCTAATCCTCACAACAGCCCTACAGAGGAGGGACTTTCATTTCCACTCTACAGATGAGGTAGCTGAGGCATATCCAAGCTGTGATTTGAAGTGCCCACCAGCCTGGTGCAAAGCTTTCTACAGGTGAGATTGCATTCACTTCTCTCTGCAACACCGAGGCAGCATCATTGATGGCATCCTCACTCTTCAAATGAGGACTCTCTCATCTCTGAGAGTCTTAACAACTTTATTCATTCAACGGCATTTGTTGGATGCCTGCTCTGTGCCAGGAAGTGTTCTAGGAACTGGGAACACAAGTAAAAAAACAAAGATTTCTGTCCTCATGGAGCTGACATAGTAGTTAAGGCAGACAGATAACAAACAATAAACATTATAAATACGTAAATTATATAGTAAGTTAGAAGGGAAAGGATAAAGAGTTGCAGCAGATACTAAGGGGGAACAGAAGTGCCAAGGAGGGGCAGCTACGACATTAAATCGGGTATTCAGGTGAGAAGATGAGAGTGGAGTGAAGATTGATGGTGAGAGAGAGCCTGCCTGAGACCACCCAGAGAGCCAGGGAGGAACCCAGGTTGCTGTGTCTAATGCCTGGGCTTTTGAGCAGTGCACACGTACCCTCCCAGGAGCAGCTCTAACCCTAAGCCTCATTGCAGCCCTGGCTTCAGCCCCAGTCCTAGGTTCACCCCTCTAATCCTGCCCCAGCCCCTGTCCTAATCCCATCTGGAGCCTCTGCTGCAGGCCTCATCTTCTTTATATTAGTCCTCTCTCTTAGATAGACTGACCCAAGGTGCCCCTTTTATACCTACAGCTCCATCCTCAGTCACAGGCTCTGCCTAGCAGTCAGCAGTGTGCCCAGTACCCTAAGAGCTGGCCAGGCCCTGACCCAGAGGGTGTCCTCCAGCGCCAGCTGCCATTAAAGGAAGCCCTTCTGACAAAGGCCTGGGGAGGCCACGCTGTGAGAAAACCCCATTGTCCAGGGAACAATGTCCCCATTTTGTCCTTTACTTCTAAAGGGACTTGTGAACAGGCTCCAAGCTCAGAGAGGGAGCATGTTACTTCTTATTCTGTGCCCTGGAGAAGGCTGCAAGCTAAGTGGGAGGGTCAAGGCCATCTGCTGGGGGCTAGATTCCAGAGGCCAGAGCAGATTCAGGCAGGCCCGTCTTAGCAGCCGGTGGCATTTCCAGAATGGAGGCAGGAAAGAAGCCATCCCTAACAAGTAGGAAGAGAATTTAGCTGTACCCAGGATGTCAGAGAGAAGATCCTTCCAACTCCCCCTCATCCAACACACACGCAGGGCTTTCATTATTTCTGATAAAGTCTCTCTGAGGATTCATCCACCCTCCTGCCTGTACATCAGCCTGTCCATCCATCTCCCTGTCTTCGATGGATACATCTGAGATGAGCCTTGAAGATGATCCCCCTGGGGGCTGCACCATTTTAGGATCCCACTCTTTATTGGATACAAATTTAGGGACCTGAGGATGCTTTAGGGCTTGGGCCATGGTAGGTTGATATTGCTCAGATTAGAGAATACTTTAGCAACATTCTTTTAAAAAAAAAAAAGATTTTATTGGGGACTTGGGGGAGGGAAACAGCGTTGGGGAATCGGGGAAGGGGAACAGACAGGCTGCTGTCCTCCTGTTCGTCAGTCTAGTTGCAGAGGACGCCGCCCCACCTGCCCACGTTGACATCGTCACTGCACTCCTCCCGGATGAGGCAGATCGGTCGCCGGCCTCTGGTTGGTCGCTCATTGTGGCTATTGGCAGCTCACGCTGGCTGTGGGCCACTCACTGTAGCCTATGGCAGCCCACTGCAGCAGGGGCTGCAGCCTACACCATTGCGGGGGTTCGCAGCCCAGCTCCAGGTGGAGCTGTTGTTAGCTGTAGAGAACAGTGTCACTGGCCCTCATATGTGGGATCTGAACCGGGGCTGCTGACATCCCAAGCCAGCTCTTAACCACCGCGTCACTCGGCCGGCCATAGCAACATTCTTAACGGCTTAGTAGGTGTCTAATCTACTTGCTTCCAGTAAAATACATGAAGAGCTTGCCACATATTTGTGTTCAGCACATGACTTGGGGATATCTATCTCCTGACAACTGGCCTTGGGCGTCCTGCCCTTGGTTTAATGGGTGACCGTGACTTTGGCATATCAAAGCCATGGCAGGGGTGAAAAGATATTGCTAATTGGCCTCTTGTCTACATCCTGCGTCCCTGTGGAAGCCTAAGAGTGGAGTTGGGTCTCCTTGTCAGATAACAAATGCTTAATGAGATATGCTGGGGAGGGACGTGAGGGGTCTTCTGTTTTATGTCCTGCTTTGTCGCCCACCTCATAGTCTCTGCTTACACTAAATATAACTTGGCATAGAGAATTCAGCTTTTTGGCTGGACTCCTGGACTCACCATCAACTTGAATCGCAGACCTCAGGTCTGAAGGGCCTCCCTTAGCAAAGCCCCAGTTCTTCTCTTTCAAAGAGGCCCATTTCAAAGGAATCATGTCTCCTTCTTGTACGACTTTACTAATGACTAAAAGAAATAGCTAACTATTCCACAATCCTAAAAATTTCCCACAGGTCTAAAAAGCAGCTTTGCAGGCACCTGGTTTGAATTCCAAGATTCAACAGACTATGTCATAACCGACTCCTTCACCAGCGGCTCTTTCAGAATTGTCACCTTCCTAGCCAGGAGCCCGAGGTCCACCCATGTTCCACCTTCCTCCTCAGCCTCACCAGTTCTGCATTATAGGGTCTGTTCCGTGCAACATCCCAATTCTGGTCCAAGGTTCTTTATCAGTTAGCATCTTGTAAGTAACAGAAAATCCAACTTTGCAAACTGTTTTTAAAAATGATGGAAATTTAAAAGAAATAGAAAGATCTACCTTCAGGAGAGGCTTTTCCCTGTGGCTCAGTGATGTAATCAGGACTTGGCTTCTCTCTCTTTCCATTTCTCAGCTTCTCTTCCTCCCTCTTGGCCCAGGTAGAGGTTCCCAGGTGACGTATGGAAGTCTATTTCCTCAGATAAACACAAGTATTGGAATTGAGTGTCATGGACTAAACCTCCATCATGGGCTCCCTAATCCAGCCACCACAATGATTAGACTTAAGCCAATCCAGGCTTACCGGTGGAGACCAGGTGGAATCCAACCTACCCAGTCTGCTCTGGAAGAAGAGGGGAGTGGATGCTGTGGAGTCAACTCAAAAGTATCCCCCTCCTATTGGCTTTAGGATTTGGCCAAGTACCCACACTCTTACATTTCTGAGCTTCATGCTGGCCAAAGCACTTTGAAATAAATTATACATAATAAAAATATTTTATATGGGTAAAGTATAATATGTTTTTAAATATATAAATCATTGATGTTCATACTAGAAAGTTTAAAATGAATAAATACAATGTAAATTAAAATACCTTGGAATCTCATTACACAGAGATATCCTACTGAACACCCTCGGTATTTATCTTTCCAGATTTCAAAAACAAACAAAAACACTAAAAAGAATGGTGTTGTAGGATACATATTGAGGGCCCCTGCTTTTCTCAATACATAAACATTTTCCCCAATCATGTCCAGGTTTTTAAGCCCTCTGGATGCATTATCTCGTTTTCTCTTCTGGGTAGGTGTTATTACAATTCCCATTCTACAGATAATGAAACAGAGGCTTGGAGATCAAATTAAGAGCAGGCAGCCTGCAGGCGGCCCTCAGCCCAGGCCCTAACCATGGTACCTCAGTCTCCGTGTGGGAGAGAGCTTGTGTCGCTGCTCATTCATGATATACCCGGCAAGCGCTTCTGGAAGGTGAGAGTGGCACCTCCAGCACAGTCTAGTCCCCTTTCCAGCCTCCTCCTAGGTGGTTCCAGAGGTCTCTGCACACTCAAGAGGAAGGAACACTCGTGGGTTTAATATTTACCACCCCAAAGTGCAATGTCATGGAAATCCAGGGACTCAGGACTCTCCCTCGACCTCCATCCAGGGTTGCTCAGGGCAGGGCGGGAAGAGGGCAAACACTCTACC
This sequence comes from Aselliscus stoliczkanus, assembly GCA_033961575.1. Lineage (NCBI taxonomy): Eukaryota > Metazoa > Chordata > Mammalia > Chiroptera > Hipposideridae > Aselliscus > Aselliscus stoliczkanus. The sequence continues at coordinate 168,293,057 of CM066730.1, forward strand.
TCAACTGCCAGCTTCTCTAGTTTTCTGTGTGGGTGCAGGACCCGAGTGAACATGTGACGGGTGGGCTCAGAAGGCCTGAGTCCCCACTTCGCAGCAGTGCCAACCAAAAAAACTGTAGTAATGGACAGTGGCCCAGACTCTGAAGTCAGACTGCCGAGGTTCAAATCTGGCTCCACCAGCTGTGTGACCTTGAGCAAGTGAGCCTATCTATGCCTTGATTGCTTTAGCTGTGAAATGAGAATAACAATTCCTACCACATGGAGTTGTTGAAAAGTTTCAATAAAATTATCCATATAAACCCCTTGGAAGAGTGTATGGCACAGAATAAGCATTCAATAAATATCAGCTATTGCTATTATTATTTTATTATATATCTGGATTAATACAAATTCTAGTTGCAGGTAATAGAAAACACGCCTGCTGGACTAACAGGAACAAGGAATTTATTAAAAGGAAGTTCGTCCATGACAACCCAGGCCAGGGAGGCAGCCAGGCTCCAGAGAGACTGGAAGCAGAGATTTGATCAGTCACTAATCCAGACCATTTTCTGTCTCTAAATTTCTACTCTATGCTCCTGCTTTCTTTTCCTCTCCCTGCAGACCCACTTTCTCCTCCTCCCAGTCTTTGCAGTAGGACCTGGCCTCCCCAGAGCTGCCTAGCAAGTACATCAAGGCATTGCTGTACCAGTGCCTAGGAGAGGGAATTGGGTTTGCCCAGCTGGGTTCCATGTCTACTCCTTGACCAATCAACTATGGATGGGGGCGGAGTCATGCAGTGCCAACATGGCAGCTCCTGAAGAAGAGATTGGCCTATGTAGACTGGAAGCCCAGATGATGAGATTCCATCATTCCCTTTCCTGTTGTTGCAAACCACTTTTATGCCTTGATTCTCAATGCGAGAGGACTCATTCTCATCTTTACCACACTTACTTGGAGGGCCTGCTGCTGCTGTACCCAACACTCTAGGTAGCCATCGCAGGATTCCCTTTCACACCCACCCCTCTTGACACAGCTGATTGGATCAGGTTCAACCGACCCCTAGACTTGTCTCCTGACTCCACAATCAGAATCTGTAAACTCCACAAACTCTAAGGGGAGGGCAATTGTTGACCAAGAGAGATTAAAGTTGATATTCTCCTGGGTGCTGGGGCCATGTGGAACCATGTGGAATCTGAGGAAATGGAGCATGCCAGGCGAGAGAGAGGAGAAGAGAGCAGTTGCTCAGAGGAACTGAGGTGAGAGTGACCTGCAGCCCAAGACACTGAGCAAGTAGGTAGTTCCAGTCTCTGACTTCCCAGTTCCCACTTCCAGCACCAGAGGGCCCTGGCCCGTTCCTGCACCCGAGGAGATACCTGGAATTTCTAGTTACAGCTTTACAGCCCCTCTCCACTCAAGTTTTTGTTTCGTGTTACAAAAATACCCTACCCAGGAAAATTCACTTCCTTATTTCTCTCTAAAATGAGCCACAAATAATCCAACTTCCTCATTTCTTTAGGAAGAGAAGGCACAACCAACTCACCCTCTCGTTTCTCCTGCTTAAAGCCCATGGAGTGTATACAAGTGTGTGCCTTGAGCAATCACCAGAATCACACCCATTTAAGGACACTTTCAAAGCTGGTTGACACCACAATACCTTCCTTGTCCCAATATCATCTGACTTCCCTCAGGAGGGAGGGGACAGAAAGTAACTTGTTCAAAATGTCTTGTTGAAACAATCACTATGGCCATGAACCCCATAGTATGGGCACTAGATCCCTGAGGGCAGTAGGGGATGGTCCCCGGAGTTGGGGGAGGGCTTCTCCAGGCCTCAGAGCTGGGCTGGTTGTGGCATGTCAAAGCTGGCCTGAAGTAGTACTTTCAGGAAAATATTTGCTTCAAAGCACCTGTCTCAGTGCTTCTGCGCTTAGATACAGAAGCTGTTCAAAGACCAGGCAACCATTCACTGAGAGGGAGGAGGGTCAGAATCTGCCATGGATGCCACCTGCCAAGCTCTCTCCCATGCCATCTCCCCACCACACCTAAGGTCAACCAAGATCTGGCTCCACCCTCTTCTCTCCTCTAGCAAATCTTCAAAAAATTAAATTAAATTACATAAGCACTAACTTCCTCCCTCCTCCTTTGCAGGAACCACTGGTAACACTGAAATTTTATTTCCTTATTTGTAAAATGTCAAGGTTGGACAAGGTATCGTCTCGGACCCCCCACCCTGCTCTGATGGACTAGAAATGAGATGTATCATAGCTACTATGAGTTATGATAATGGATGGTAGACTATTTTATTCCTTATTCTTGTGCTGTTTATACACCTGTGTTTCCTGATCTCTCCATAACCTCAACAGAGAGGGTCTGTGTGGAGTAAACTCTGACAATTACTTGCTAAGAATCTAGCTAATGCTGGGGAGATGGGAACAGGTTCCTGATTGGCTGGCTAAAAAGCTGATGTCAGGCTGACAGCACACCTGACGGGTGACATGTCAACATTCCGAGCATGGGCTTCACAGCAGTCCCTGGGCTAGGCCTGGTCATCGGTCATCCCTTTACCTCACCTCCACCCTCCCTTAGCAACCAGTAGTTAGGCTAAAAAATGTGCCCAGGGCACCACGAAAGTAGAAGAACTCCCCAAATTCAAACAAAACCCAAGAACAAAAATTCATTTTGAACAACCTTATCCAGAATTTTGCAATCAGTAAATTTAAAATCCAGAAGTATAGGGCCGGCCGAGTGGCGCATTGGTTAAGCGCTGGTTTTGGGATGCCAGCGGCCCCGGTTCGGATCCCACATGAGGGCCAGTGACACTGCCCTCTACAGCTAACAACAGCTCCACCTGGAGCTGGGCTGTGCGAGCCCCGGTGATGGTGTGGGCAGTGGGCTGCCATAGGCTACAGTGAGTGGCCCGCAGCCAGCGTGAGTGGCTGGCAGCCAAGCGTGAGCTGCCAATAGCCGCGATGAGCGACATCCAGAGGCCAGCGACAGATCTGCCTCATCCGGGAAGAGCGCAATGACGATACCAACAGTGAAGCAACATCCTCCGCAACTAAACTGAAGAACAAGAAGACGGCAACTTGTCTGTTCCCCTTCCCCGATTCCCCAACGCTGTTCCCCTCCACCAATTCCCCAATAAAATCTTTAAAAAAAAAAATTAAAAAATAAAATAAAATAAAATAAAATAAAATCCAGAAGTATAAACTAGTTTTAATTTTGGCAGACCTGTTAGGTATGTAGTTATGGTTCGATGTTATTTGTATTTCAGAGTACATGGGAAGAGACTGGTAAGAGGCACCACAGGGCTCAGGCATCTGCAGTTCTACAGTGGGCCCTGGTGCTCGGAGGTACGTCCCCAACCTTGGAACTGGTGGCCCCAAGTCATCATCATCATCTCTCTCTCTCTCTCTCTCTCTCTGGGTGGAAGGCCTTGCTGTTTTATCAGTGTCCCTTAAAATATCCTAAGACCTTAGTTGCAAAACAACACAACTCATCCAATGTCAATGGAATCCAACTGGTTTGGTTTATTTTAATTTTTTTCCCAGGGGTTGGGGTGGGAGGGAAGAAAACAGTTTCGGCAGAAAACAATATCAAGGTTGTTAATTGCTCTTTGATCCTAAATAGGTCCTTTGCCAGCTGACCCCAGGCCAAAAGGAAAATCTTCTGGTCTCTAGGGCATTTTGGAAATAGGTGGCATGGGGATTCCACAGACAGTTGCAAGTCTGTGGCACCCGGTGGGGGGTAGTGTTCCCTCTTACTTAACTCTAGATAGTAGTTGTTGGCATGTCCGCATGTCACCATCTGTACTTTTACTTGGTTGATATGCTTCTTCAAGTGGATGCACTTTTTCCTCTTTTTAAAAAAACTCCAAAAGATTTATTTTGGAGTGAAATCTCTGTTGTAATTGGAAAACCAATCTCATTTGCCATAAATAGAAGGTAACCATGACTATAGAGTCAGTGAATTCTAGCTTGGATCTGTTGCCTGCCAAAGGCTTTTAGCAAGTGGTAGGGAGGTACTGAAGATATACTGGCCCAGGTAGATTGAAATAAGATTGAAAAAAGAAAGCCTTTTCCATATGTGATTCAAGGTTAAGACCACATCTGGCACCACCCAAAATAGTTTCCTACTCTGGGTTCTGTGAGGCTATGAACTCCCTGGGGGGAGAGAGATGGGTCGATGTCCTTTGTTACCTAGTCAAGTGTCTTACATATACTGAGTGCTCAGTAAATACTTCATGTTGGATCCCCTGTGTGCCACAGCAGCCTGCCAGGGCTGAGACAGGCCCAGCCAGGGGCCAGCTTCGCCCACAGACCTCTAACTGGGTGAGAGGTGAGGGGAGAGCCTGTGGATAAGAGTGGGAGCAGAGCTTTACTGTCTTGAACTGCTGCCGGATCCTGGGATCTTCACAAGCAAGGTAGGACTAGGGTGAAAGTGCTCCACTTACCTCCCCCAAGTCTGACACAGAGAGCTCAGGCTGAGGGGTTGGATAGCCACATTGGAACCTTGCCCCTGCCGCTTGCTGTCTGTGTGTCTTTGAGGAAAAGTGCTCCCCTCTCTGAACCTCAAATGGGAATTCATTTACTCTTCAAATCAATCTAATAATTAAATCCTCACAATAGACTTAAAGGCCTAACACAGTCCCTGGCACATAGTGGATACTCATAAAAGTTCACCTTCCCTTTCCTTTTTGTCCCAGCACCTGGAATTTCCCAGTGGTGGAAGGGACCGCTATTCCTAATTTGACACCTGAATCTGAGGCAGCTGAGATGTGGACAAGAGTAAGTGGGTAAAGTATCACCTCCACAGCCCCCAACCTGCAGGCGCAGGGCCAGCCTCAGCAGAGGGTCACTGGTTACCAAGCACCTACTGTGTGCCAGGCAGCACCCACTGTCAGCAGGGTGGATGCCACCCAGGATATCTTTATACTCTCAGGAAACTGTTTCTTGGCTTCATTCTCGCTGGCTCTCTCTTCCATCTGAGGTGCTAAATTGCTTCCAGAATGCCCAGACATGGATGCTCCCAGATCCTAAGCAATGGAACATTTCTAGCCACCACCCCCAAATCCCACCACCTGGAAGTTTCCTCAGGAACAGTAGGTGTTTAGCACCCCCACACACACACCTCATCAGCTGTTTGGCCATAACCAGTCCTTTTATCTCACAGAACCTTGGCTTTTTCAACGCAAAATAGAGATGACAGTACCCAACTCCTCCCCAACCCCTAGCCCCAGTTCCCTCTGGAGTTCCTATCTCACCAGCACTACCTTTCATCCATGGCTCACACCAGAAATCTGAGAGTCCTTCTTATCCCTTCCTCCCCGTGTCCAGACCATCTCCACATCCTGCCTGTTTTACCTGAAAAATCCCTAAATATTTCTAAATTCTCATCACTCCCCTCCATCTCCACCACCACCATCATGCACCATCCAGTTCCTGACCAAGAGGATGGCAAGGCCTCCCTGTGTTCTCAGGACATAACACTGCTGTCTCTTCTAAGGGCCAATCTGACCACATCATGCTGCTGCCCCCACCCCTGCTGAAGAGCCATCCATGGGTCCTCCTTGCTCTTGTGCTAAAGGCCAGATTTCTAACCATGGCTGACTGAGCCTTGAGAGGTCTAGTCCTCACCATCTTCAGCTCCATCTGGCCCCTTCCTATAGCTACCTGGGCCTTCCTTTGGTTCCACGCTCTCTCCTGCGACAGAGCATTTTCATGTCCTGTCTCTTCTCTCTGGAAAGCCTTCCTCTGCTCCCTAACCTTGCCTCATTCTGTCCTGTTTACTCAGTTCTCAACCAGAGGGTCACCTCCTTTCAGATGCCCTCCTCTTCAGAAGCCCCAGGAGAGTCAGGGCCTTCATTATACCCTCTCAGAGCACTGGGTATATCTTCTTTTTTATTTATTTATTTATTTTTTTGAGGGCAGTGTCACTGGCCCTCGCATGTGGGACCGAACCGGGGCCGCTGGCCTCCCAAGCCAGCGCTCAACCACCGCGCCACTCGGCTGGCCCTGGGTATATCTTCTTACCCTTACTCTAGTATTTGATTAACACCCATCTTCCGTTTCCCCTTCTTTTTTATTTTTTTTATTTTTTATTGGGGAATTGGTGGAGGGGAACAGCGTTGGGGAATCGGGGGAAGGGGAACAGACAAGTTGCTGTCTTTTTGTTCTTCAGTTTAGTTGCGGAGGATGTTGCTTCACTGTTGGTATCGTCATTGCGCTCTTCCCGGATGAGGCAGATCGGTCACTGGCCTCTGGATGTCGCTCACCACGGCTATTGGCAGCTCACGCTTGGCTGCCAGCCGCTCACGCTGGCTGCGGGCCACTCACTGTAGCCTATGGCAGCCCACTGCAGCAGGGGCTGCAGCTATGCCGTCCTGGGGACTCACGGCAGCCCAGCTCCAGGTGGAACTGTTGTTAACTGTAGAGGGCAGTGTCTCTGGTCCTCATGTGGGATCCGAACCGGGGCCGCTGGCATCCCAAAACCAGCGCTTAACCAATGCGCCACTCGGCCGGCCCCCATTTCCCCTTCTTGACCATGACCTTCATGCAGGGACAGTGGCTGTTTCAGTTCACATTGTTTCTCCAGAGCATAGCACCTGACACACAGTAGGTGCTCACTAAGCATTTGTTGAGTGAATACATGATTGAATGAAGGTGGTTCTGAGAATCAAATAAGGCAGAGAGAGGGGGAGATAGGGAGGGAATTAATGTTTAGTAGGTGCCCACATGGTGCTAGGTGCTTCAGATATATTGCTCTAAAAATTTTCACAAATAACTTGTTTTACATTTGAGAAAACGGAGACTCATAGATATTAGGTAACTTGTCCACAGTACACATGGTAGTTAAAATAAGAGCAGGGTTTATTTGGCTCCAATGCTCATAATCTCCCCACTTCCCCCGTTTGCCTCCAGGTTAAAAAAAGGGAAGGGAATGTGTTTTGTAAATTCTTGACATAAATATTAGTCCTTTATGACCATCCCCAGAGCTGCTGTTACTGCAGTAAAAATAGATACAGAGGGAGGTAGGGGAATGGCAGGAAAGAGAAACTCTTAGGGGCGATGAATATGTTCTATATCTTGGGTGGGGTGGTAGTAACAGAGATATATATATATATATATATATATATATATATATATATATTCATTGTAATTCATTGAAGTGTACACCTAAGATTTGTGAATCTCACCTCCAGTTCAAAAACAGCTATAAAGGGCATTATTGGTACAATTGGAGAAATATGAATATGTCTGTGTCAGATAAGTCAGACACTGTAATATGATTGTATCAGTGCTTACTGGTAAATTCTCAGATGTCAGATGTTAACCATAGAGTTATCATGTGACCCAGCAATTGACTCCAAAGTATATACCCAAGAGATCTGAAAGCATATGTCCACACAAAAACTTATACATAAATGTTCATAGCAACATATTCAGAATAGCCCAAAATAACACAAATGTCCATCAACTAATGAATGGATGAATAAAATGTGGTTTTTAAAAATGTATAAAGAACATTAATAAATAATTTTCAAAGAAATAAAATCTCAACCTGAAAAACAATAAAATGTGGTATATCCATCTAATGGGATATTATTTGGCAATAAAAAGATATAAAGAGATGCAGACCCCTACATTAAAAAATAAGAGAGATCTCAACTCAATAATTGAAACTTTCACCTTAAAGAACTAAAAACAGAGGAGCAAACTAACCACAAAGTGATCACGAGGAAGGAAATAATAAAGACTAAAGTGGAGATAAATGAAATGGAGAGTACAACAACATGAGAGAGTCCATGAAACCAAAAGTTGGTCCTTTGGAAAGATCAACCTTTTTGACAAAAATGTTGGTAAGCTTTTAGCTAGACTTACCAAGAAAAAAAGAGAGAAGACTCAAATTACCAAATCAGAAAAAAAAAAAAGGATTATAGAATACTGTGAACAATCGTATGTAGATAAAATGGACAAATTCCAAGAAAGACACACACTGCCAAAACTGAACAAAAAAGAAGGAGGAAATCTGAATAGACATGTAACTAGTAAAGAGATTGAATCAGTAAGCAAAATATTCCCAACAAAGCAAAGCCTAGGGCGAGATGGCTTTACTGGTGAATTCTATCAACAGTTTAGGAAGAACTGACACCAATCCTTTCCAAAACTCTTCCAAAAAATAGAGGAGGAGAGAACACTTCCCAATTCATTCTATGAGGCCAGCATTACCCTGATATCAAAACCAGACAAAGACATTATACGAAAACTACAGACCAACATCCCTTATGAATATACATGCAAAAACTTTTGACAAAATACTAGCAAACCAAATACAAACCAAATATACCATGACCCAGTGGGATTTATAAGAGGAATACAGAGTTGGTTTAATATACAAAAAGCAATCAACGTAATACACCATATTAATACAATAAAGGAACGAAACCACATGATCATCTAAACTGATGGAAAAAAACCCACAACATTTGAAAAGACCCAACATCTTTTCATGATAAAAACACCCAACAAACTAGGAAAGTTTCCTCAAGCTGACAAAAGGCATCTGTGAGAAACCCACAGATAGCATCATATTGGTGATACTTTCCCCCTAAAATCAGTCTATTCCAACATTTTACTGGGGATTCTAGTCATAGCAGTTCAGCAAGAAAAAGAAATAAAAGACATCCATACTGGAAAGGAGGAAGTAAAACTATCTCTATTCTCAAGTAACATGAACTTGCATATAGAAATTCCTAAGGAATCCATTAGGAAACTACTAGAACTAATAAATTCAGCAAGGTTGAAGAATATAAAATCAGTAATATATTGTATTTCTCTTCCTAAAGCAATAAACAATCCAAAACTGAAATGAATAAAATAATTCCACTTACATTATCATCAAAGCGACCAAAATACTTGGGAACAAATTTAACCAAGGAGATAACTTGGAAAACTTAAACACTAAAAACTACAAAACTTTGTTGAAAGAAATTAAAGAACCCCTAAATAACTAGAAAGATATCCTATTTTCATGTCCCATGTTCATGGATTGAAAGACTTAATATTTATAAGATGGCAATACTCTTCAGGTTGACCTACAGATTCAGTGCATTCCTTATCAAAATTCCAACTGCGGGCCAGCTGAGTGGCGTGTTGGTTGGTAGCTGGCTTGAGATGCCAGCTCTGAGCAGCAGAGCCCCGGTTCAGATCCCACATATGAGGGCCAGTGACACTGCCTAAGCTAAGATGGTGAACAACAGCTCCACCTGGAGCTGGGCTGCTGTGAGTCCCTGGGGACGGCATAGCTGCAGCCCTTGCTGCAGTGGGCTGCCATAGGCTACAGTGAGTGGCCGGCAGCCAGCGTGAGCAGCTGGCAGCTGGCAGCTGGCGTGAGGCCAAGAACCGCCGTGAGCGGCCATCCAGAGGCTGGTGACCAATCTGCCTCACCCAGGAAGAGCGCAATGATAATACCAACATGGGCCAGTGAAGCAATGTCCTCCACAACTAGACTGAAAAACAAAAAAAAAGACCGCAACTTGTCTGTTCCCCTTCCCTGAGTCCCCAACGCTGTTCCCCTCCCCCAAATCCCCAATAAAATCTTTAAATATAAATAAATAAATAATATTCCAACTGCTATTCTGCAGAAATGGACAAGCAGATCCTAATATTCTTAGGAAAACTAAGGAGACCCCAAATAGCCCAAACAATTTTGAAATAGAAGGACAAATTTTGAGGACCCACAATTCCTGATTTTTAAACTTACTACAAAGTTACAGTACTCAAGACAATGTGGTACGGCATAGGGATAGATAGGGAGATCAATGGAAGAGAATTGGGAGTCCGGGAATAAACACATAAATCTATGGTCAATTGATTTTCTACTAGAGTGCCAATACCATTCTATGGGGAAAGTAGAGTCTTTTCAACAAATGGTGCCTGGATACCTGAATATCCACAGGCAAAAGAATGACCCTTATCACACAACATATGTAAAATTAAGTGAAAATGGATCAAAGACCAAAATGTAAGAGCTAAAACTATAAAATTCCTAGAAGAAAGCATAAGGGTAAATCTTCATGACCTTGGACTTGGCAATAAGTTCTTAGGTATGACACCAAAAGCACAATCAACATAAGAAAAGACAGATACATTGGGCTTTATTAACAAACACTTAAATGCATCAAAGAACACAATCCAAAAAGTGAAAAGATAGCCCACAGAATAGGAGAAAAAATTTGCAGTCATAGATCTCATAAAAATCTAGTATCTAGATTGTAGAAAGAGCTCTTACAACAACGAAAAGACAAACAAACCAATTTTAAAATGGGCAAAAGACTCGAATAGACATTTCTCCAAAAAAGATATATATACAAAAAGATATATATACCAATAAGCACATGAAATGATGCCTGACATCATTAGTCACTAGGAAAGCGCAAATTAAAACCACGACATACTACTTTATACCCACCAGGATGGTGTTGTACCCAGCAAATAAATACAAACTGAACAGTTGTTTTGGAGTCTTCATTTACGGCCGGTAAACAAACTCACAGCCCCCAACAAGCAGGGAGAAGAGTTTATAAAGGTAAAAACCGCAAGCTGCTTTTCTTAACTTGTAGGTGGTTTCTATAGATTTCAGACAGTTCCTTGTAAGCAAAGCATTTTTACAGAAGCTGAAAGCGGGTATTAATCATTAGGTGTCAGACCAGTGAGAGCCAAGTAAACCGCAGGCCATATCCTGAGTTATCTAAGTAAATCAGCTAAAATGGGGTTTTTCTATATGCAGAGACTCAGAGAAAGTGGGGGCTAGAGGCTAGAAAGGGGGTCCTGTCAACTCAGTTATTTCATTCCCCACTCTGGTTGTGAATAATGGAAATCAAATAATTGACTTCTGTTTGTCCACCAGGAGGGGGTGATATTGACCTCTGGACTGAGTTGATTGGATTCTGAATAAGGAAACAAGACAGTTCAGGCGGTATGGGCCAACCAGGAGAGTGAGAAGAAGAATGAGAAGGGGTTGATTTTATATATTAAAATCAGCAGAATGTCTTTTTTCACCTTAAATGATCGATGGCCCCGGTGTAGGTACTCTGGACCTCCCAATAATATTCATTGTTAAGGGTCTGTACAGGTAAGAACAGGAGACAGAGTAAAATCAAAGGGGGTATGAAGGTTTTTTCCAGTCTTAGCTTTAGCGGGTCGCCGGTGGGCTGAGATGTCCATCCTGTGTCCACTGGCTTGAGTCGAGTGTGGTGGATCCAAGTTGGGACCTGGTCGACTTTCACCGCAGTTGGAGTGGTCAGGATCACCAGGTGAGGTCCTTTCCAAGCCAGTTGTAGTCTGTTCTTGACGTGGGCCTTTATCCAGACTGAGTCACCGAGTTGGATCTAGTGGACAGGCTCAGAGGAAAAGGGGAGGAACTTCCCAGACCTATCAGTGTATCCCAGCTGAGTGGACTGTAGGGCCTGGAGAAACTCGAACAATGACAGGCCATGTTTAGCCAGGGGTTCGGCTCTAAACGGGGAAAGGGGGTGATGGCCTTCTAAACATAATTTTAAAAGGGGTAAATCTAGCTTTGTAGGGGGTACATCGGGTGGAGAATGGCTAGGGGGAGAAGATTGACCTAATTCTCACCGTTTCTAGGATAAGTTTAGGATGTGTAAGAATGTAGAGATCTAATGTCTGTCTAGTTGTTTTTTTGTTGTTTTTTTCTTGAGAGATGTGATCCCTACAAATTTTCTATAGGAAGCTGAGGGACAGGAAGTCTCTTCTTCTGTATCTGCTTCCTGCTGGGCATGGGCGTAAAGCTGTCCCTGCCTATTGGAGGCTTATGGGACTCTTACCCTAGTTGATCTTAGATGAGAGTACGATTTTTTTGAATTAGTAGAGCAGGATTCCCAAGCCTTATTTAATTGTTGGTAGATCCTGTAAGCTCTGTCTTTTAACTTTTTTTTTTTTTTTTTTTTTTTAGCTGAGCCATCCTGCCACCTGTTGGCAGTTCAACGGCAACTCAGCTCGGGCTGGCCTCGAACCGCTGTTGCTCAGAGCTCAGCTCGCACTCTTGTATCTTTTAACTTTTGAGCAGTGTTTTTATCTATGTCAGACTGATTCACACAGAAACAACAGATTCCTAAAATAAGTATAGCTTCCCTTTTTGACACTGATTATTGGGGGCTATGCTGATCTTTGGAGTCAAGTAGACTAAGGTGTAGGTCCCTATCTAATTAACTGGAAGGCACAGATACGACCTAGTTCTACAGAAGAAATCCAGGATTGTAGGACAACAGTAGTAATGAGCAGTTCCAGTAGTTCTATTTAAAGAGGAGCTTAAGGTCTTTAATTGACTCACAGGAACAAGAGTGACAGTCTTTCTTTTGGGGGAGTGCTGTGGAGACTTAAATGAAATTAAGCTTAATCTGAGGGAAGTGGACCCAGTCGCTGACCTTCTGAAGCCCAACCAACCTTTAGGGTGTAAAGGGTTCTTTCCATATAGGAACTAACTGGTTTGTTAGAGACTTTTTTCTTTAGGATTTCTAATAGTACTTGTTGATTGCTGAAACTTTTTTTTTTTTAAGTTAATAACATAGGAGATAACAGAATTGAGGTTAAAACCTAAGGTAATGGACAGCGATTAGAGCTGTGTTTAGATGTCTTTCAACAAAACTTTTCTAGAGTTCTTTTAAGTCTAATTTGTTTATTTTATATTTCCTCTAAGATATAGACCAAATCTGGGGGCTCTTTGTATCTTTACAACCAAATAGTTTTCAGAAAGTAAGGTCCAGAGTGAGCAGTGGAGACAGAATAAACAATTTTTATATTAATCTGGAAATTAACACGCTTATATCACGTCAGGGTCATCCGTAGTTTTTTCCTTGTGGTGAAAACAGCTTGGGAGCCACTGGGAGCCTCAGGCATATTAGTCAATTACAGCTACTTGTGGGGAAGGACTTAGTCGCTGCTCCCTTTGGAACAGGGGGTAATCCCTCCTTTAGTTCCCTTTCTTAGGGAACACTGCTGTTTAGTAGGATCAGGACCCAGTGGTCTGGGCTTTTACATCCAAAAAGCAGGCTCCTTTTACCTGGTGTTTCTTCTTCTGGGGCTTGCAGTGTGACCTGAGGTGGCTTTAGCCCTGGGATATCTATAACTGTGGCCAAAAGTCTGGCCTGTCTTTGGTCTCACTGTTTCTCTGTTCCTTGTCTCTCAGTCTCGGTTGTTAAAGACATTGAAACAAATTCCTGGCCTTCTCTAGGTTCTGGGCCTGTTTTAGTGGGTCAGAACCATTAAAATACCCTGCCAGTTGGGGAATTATTAAGGAAGCTTCCTTATATTGGCCTACATCTGATACCGAGGAATGTACCTGAACTCTACTGGCCTTAAAATATATAAGTTTATAAAACAGATAATTATTTTGATGATACAATTTTTGTTCTTTTGGTAAAATTAAGACAGGCTAGTGAGTGTAACAATTAGGCAGTTATGAATTCCCTGGTAGAATGAATATAATTAACTCCTTCTAACCAGAGATATCAATTACATACTGAGGCAACTGGACTTACCAGACTTCTGCCTCTCAGCCCTGACTAAATTTTTTTTTGGAAAAACTTTCTCCAGGCTGAAACTGCCAATGAAATAAATCTAACCTGTTGGAGCAGGCACCAGTTTTTCCCCAGGTAGGCTAGGAAAAACATATAAACAGAAGCTTTTCCCCCTTAATCAGTGGGTACTCTAGTTTCAGAAGCTTCCTCTAGGTTAGAGAGCTGTATCTCCTAGTTTTAATAAACTTGGTTTTTTTTTTTTTCAGCAACCAGGATCCTGATTGCGAGACAATATGAAACATAGCTAAGAAATTTGTCCTGTTTTAGCAGAGAGAAAGAGAAAGAAAACACTTAACTCTATCAGCTTACTTTTGATATTCAAATCTATCTGAGTGGTTGTATTTAGCTTAACTATACATAAAAATCTTAAGACCTTTTGTAAACCTTTTATAACTTTCCCAGTCCCTCCCAGTCCTTCTCTTCTTATTCTTTCAGAAATAACCATCTTTACTTTCTCTCAGTTTCTTAAAAAAAATATTTCCATACCTTATATCTTTCTTGAAACTATATATTATTTTTTTATATTAGAATTTATGACCTCTAAATCCTTAATTTTTACTGACAACCAGAAGCAAGCAATTAGTATTTTTACTGGCAAATTCAGGAAGATATTTGGTAACCTCAAAAAGCACAGGCTTGCAATAAAACTAAGATACACGTACCAATGGATCTAGATCTATCTTTAACCATTCCGGTAACAAGAAGCTAGAAATAGATGAACTTAGTAAAACTAAAATCTTAAGTTGTTAATAGATGTTGAGAAACCTAGTCTAAGCATCTACACTACATGCAGTACCATCAGGAGGCAACAACACTGTATCACATAACACAGAATTATTAACAATTGTAGAGAAGTTCCAAAATCCCACAAGTGTCCCTGTTGGCCAAGGTGTTGGGGTCCCACCTGGGTTTCTTAGAGGGAAAAGATTGTTCTATCAGATCCTGATTTTCCTCCAGTGACCTTTCCATAGGCCCAATAACAGCTTTTTTAGCCTTAGATTTGATCTTTTCTCTTTCCTCAGAGGTGAACAGAATAACTAATAATTGTTGACAATCATCCCAGGTGGTATGGTGGGTATGAAAGACAGATTCAAGAAGACTGGTTAGGGCTTGGGGCTTTTCCGAGAAAGGAGGATTTTGAGTTTTCTAATTATATCTGTCACTGGAGGAAAAAGGGATATATACAAGAAATGGAGCCCTGTCTTCAGAGTCCCTGTCAGCTGGTGGTGCCTCTCGCAGTGGGAGAATGGGGTTGTCTGCAGTGTCTCCTGGAGAGCTCGGAGGGAAGAGCTAAGGGTCTGAGGCAGGGAGAAGGCAGTTGGACCTGGCTCAGGGGCCTGTAGAACAGAGCTAGGCTTTCTGGGTGTTTCCTTAGGAAGGGGAGAGGAACAAGTCACCAAAACTTTAATGCCTATTTGTTTGGCGCATTCCTTAACCCAAAGGAGTGGATTCTGGGCAAGTTTGTTCCACAGATTTATATATAGGAATTGGTCCGGGTGGTCAGAGTCGTTAGTGACAATATTCTACACCCGCTGAGTGGCATGAGGGTCAAAGGAGCCGATGTCAGGCCATCCGACACTAAAGAGAGGCCAAACGGTCTGACACAGAGTACGGAGGGTTTCTTTTGAGAGGCTGGGCCTATACTCAGTTGTGAAACAGCCTCCTTCCAGTGGTCAAACATGCACTGGAAGGGAGTGGGGACCTTAGAGAAGGTTCCCCCCATTTCAAGAGGAAAAAGGAGTGTGACAGTAAAGACAGTAATTAAAGACAAAAGTGTGAGGTAAGGGGGTGAAGTCCAGAGGGAGACAGGGTCCGGAGCCTGCCGACCTGTCAGGAGAAGGGGAAGTAAATGAGACTAGACAGTGAGGCAGAGACAGAGCAGGAAATTTAGGAGGAGGATCTCGTCTGGAGAGAAGTCTGTGAGATCCCCCTGTAACCAACAATCTTCAATATAGCCAATTAAGGATCCTACTGAATTAATTTCAAACCAAAAAAGATCTCAGCCCAACTCAAACACAAATTGACTAAAGCGACTGGACAAGGGCCCAAGACTCATACAGAATACAGAATAGACTCAAACACAACTTCTTGTCCACTGGCCCTGACAAACAGGTTCAGCTTTACGGACTGAACAGGATCTCCCACTGGCGTCCCAGTTCCAGGGAGAGGGTCCGGACGTCGATGGCCGCGTCTGACGTTAAGTCTCCGACTACCAGAAAGGACTAGTCCTACCCAGACCAGGACAAACTCCAGTAAAAACACAAAACAGATAAACCCAAACTCAATCAAACATCTCTCATACATTCATACTCATTCATACAAGAAGTCAGTGTAACACAAAACATCAAGACAGACACTCACCTCCGGAGGCCGACAGAGAGACTCCAAACGGGTGAATGGCCACTGGGGTGTCTGCAACTGGTTCTTAGGAAAAAGGAAGGCTGCCATGGAGCCTTGGAACATCTTCAGGGGCTACCCACCCCCTACGACGGGACCATCCCCAGGGGGCCAGGCGTGGAGGCCGGGACCAGGCAAGTGGCCCTGCTGGTTTGTAAATCTTCCTGGGGCCTCCAAATGTTGTACCCAGTAAATAAATACAAACCGAACAGTTGTTTTGGAGTCTTCATTTAAGGCCGGTGACTGTGAGTGGGCTCATGCCCTGAACAAACTCACAGCCCCGAACAAGCAAGCTGAAGAGTTTATAAAGGTAAAAACCGCAAGCTGCTTTTCTTAGTTTGTAGGTGGTTTCCATAGATTTCAGACAGTTCCTTGTAAGCAAAGCATTTTTACAGAAGCTGAAAGCAGGCATTAATCATTAGGTGTCAGACCAGTGTGAGCCAGTAAACCGCAGGTCATATCCTGAGTTATCTAAGTAAGTCAGCTAAAAAGGGGTTTTCCTATATGCAAAGACTCAGAGAAAGTGGGGGCTAGAGGCTAGAAAGGGGGTCCTGTCGACTCAGTTATTTCAATGGCTCTAATAAAAAAGAAAATAACACTCACATAGGGCTTGTGGACATGTACAACGGTGCAGGTGCTGTGTTAAACAGTTTGGCAGTTCCTCAAAAAGTTAAATGTAGGATCACTCTATGACCCAGCAATTCCACTCCTAGGTATATAACCAAGAGAATTGAAAATAAGTATTCAATCAAAAACTGTACATCAGTGTTCATAGCAGCATTATTCACAATAACCAGAATGTGAAAAGAACCCAAATGTCCATTAACTCATGCATGGGTAAACAAATGTGGTATATCCATACAATGGAATATTATTCAACCATAAAAGAATGAGGTACTGATACATGCAACAGCATGGATGAACCATGAAAACATTATATTAAGTGAAAGGAGCCAGACATAGAAAACCATGTATTATATGATTCCATTTATGTGAAATGCCCAGGTCAACAAATCTGTAGGAACAGAAAGCAGATTAGTGTTTGCCTGGGGCTGGGGGAATGGGGAAGGGGGTGTGACTGCTTAATGGGTACATGATGGGCCTGAAAAACATTTTGTTAAGTGAAAGAAGACAGTCACAAAGCACTACATATTATATGATACCATTTTATATGGCACATCCAGAATAGGCAAATCCATAGAGACAGAAATTAGATTGGTAATTGCCTAGAGCTGGGTTGAAGGTGGGGGGAAGTGGGGAATGACTACTAATGAATATGGGTTTCTTTGTAGGGTGACAAAAATATTCTAAAATTGATTGTGGCGATGCTTCCACAGTCCTGTGAATACATTAAACATGTAATTATGCACTTTAAATGGGATTATATGTGGTATGTGAAATATATAGCTCAATAAATGCATTATGAAAGAATTCTTGGATATGACACTGGTACCCTGGTCATGCAGGAAAATGTCCTTGTTCTGAAGAAATATAAATGGAAATACTTAGAGGTAAAGCGTCCTGATGTCTGCAACTTACTTTCAAGTGGTTCGGCAAAATAAAAGAATGTATTTACATGAAGTTGTGCTGTCTGGTACAGTAACCGCTAGCTCATGTAGCTCTTTATGCTTACATTTAAATTAATTAAAAAGAAATAAATTAAAAACCCAATTTCTCAGTCACACTCGCCACATTTTAAGTGCTCAGTAACCACATGTGGCTATTGGCTACAGGATTGGACAGTGCAGGTATAAAACATTTCCTTCCTCACAGAAATGTCTGTTGGCCGATGCTGATATATATAGAGAGAGAGAAAGAGAGAAAGCAAATATGATACCATGTTAGCAAATGGTAAATCTTGGTGAAACGTATATGTTTCTTGTATTATTCTTTCAACAGAGGAATAGTAACGTGGTAAAGAATTCCCAATGTGCATTCCAGGGGCCTGAGTACCACGTGAACCCAGGTTCTTTGGAAACTTCCAGATCCTTGCCCCAACAATCTGTTCTGCTTGTTAACACGTTGTTCCCAGGATCCCTTCCCTAAAGTAAGATACTTGCATAGTATGTAGTGCTCTTCGTAACCCTGTTCTTCCACATTTCTTGGAAAGGTATTGCAGGGTCATGGTTTGGAGCTAGATAGACTCAAGTTCCTATTCGGTCACTTAATTAGATGTATGACCTTGGCAACACTTCTTAACCTCTGAGCCATGAGTCTCTCACCTGTAAAATGAGGTTGTGAACAGTGATCACCTCCTGCATTATGGAAGGCACTTTGATCCTAGCGAAAAAAGTGTTTATTACAGGCAGCTAAGATTGTTCTAGGGTGAAGGAGAGATGGATTGGCTGAGGCTACAGATTAAGCCTGTGCGGCTTCTTACCTTGAGGAGTTTCCAGTCTAAAACAGAGGTCAGACAACTGCTTGGGGAACAGGATAACTGTGCTGGCGGTGAAGGGCTGAATTTTGCCAACAGCAAAAAAAGAACAAATATCGTGACTATTTAATAAAGTTGAGTGTTGCCTCTATGCTGGCATTAAAATGCCCTTAATTTCTGGAAAGATGGAGCTAGGTTGCTGAGAGTTGTGGTTTTTTAATTCTGCATCAGTCCCTGTGTCACTTCTTTTGAAGCTGCAAGTCTGGGAACCACAGACTCAAAAGACACTTGAAGACAGGGTGATAGGCAGAGAGAGCCACGCCCAGGAGTCAATAAATTGAATCCCCCGGGCATGTGCATGTTTATACCCACTGAGTGAAGCAATAGACATTTGTCTGTGGGAGTGAGTTCCTGAAAAGGCATTTGCATTGTCTTTTGCTCAGTTGCTTGAGCAATTGTTTCTCTAGGGCTAGAATTTTTTTCCTGTGCTTGCTTGCTCCTTGTAACCCAGATTTGGGACAGAGAAGAGCAAGGATAAGCTGTGGCTCCACATCGCAGGAGAGAGGCAGGGCTGGGCTGGGCTGGTCCAGAGGCACTGGATTGCCTTCCTCAAAGGGAGATTGAAGGATGGCTCAGAATCCTATCCGGCTGCTTTCTTGCTTTGTGACCCAGGGCAAGTCACTTCACCTCTCTGAGCCTCCATTTTCTCATCTATTCAAACAACATGCCTTCCCAGTGTCAGATAGTTTCTGTCCTTATGAGATCTGACATTAAGTTCATAAACTCATCCTAGAAAAAGTGCTGCATACCTCATTGCTGAATATCCCTACAGTCACCTTCGAAGCACTCCCCTTGGTACTATGCACTGATGCCAGTGCCTAGTCCACCCTTCAAAGCAATTTTGGAACTCTTTTTCTGGAATGGCCATCGTATTACCCTTGATGTCCTGAATGTCATCAAAATGCCTTCCTTCAATATTTCTTTTATCTTGGGGTAAAGAAAGATGTCATTGGGGGCCAGATCAAGTGAGTAGAGAGTTATTTGTTTACTGGCTAAAAACTCCCTCACAGACAGTGCCATGTGAACTCGTGCATTATCTTAATGCAAGAGCCATTAATTGTTGGTGAAAATTGTTGGTTAAAATAACATTTTCACTCAGTCTTTTCAGCACTTCCAAATAGTATACTTGGTTAACTGTTTGTCCAGTTGGTACAAATTCAATGTAATGAATGTAATGTAATGAATAATCCCTGTGATATCAAAAAAGGTTAGCAACATTGTTGCAACAAGTTCGCAAACTTGATTGTCAGACTTCGTATGTTCACATTTCAGATTCAGTTTTCTCAGCTGTGACATGGGCATAAAAACCATACCTAACTCATGGCATGGAGGTGAGCATTAACATTTAGCACAGTTCCTGTTACATAGTAAGTACTCAAAAGCTAGCTAATATTGGCCATTAGCTTTTATCACAGATCTACAATCCCTTATCTGCAACCTAAAATTCATAAAGCTCTGAAAACTCAATGTGTTCTATAAGTTTATCACCAAAACTCACGGGATGGCAAAACCTGATCTGAACTGATGCCAATATATTTATGGTCTTAAAGGGATAGCTCACTGATTGTGAACATATGAATGTAGCTGATTACTGAGCATGGCCCCAGAATATGCACCAAATCTGAAAAATTCTGAATTAGGAATCACCTCTGGTCCTGAGAGTTTTAGATGGAGAACTCTGAGCTTGTAGTAGGGGAGACATGATAGAGGCATAAAATTATATGACTGTGGTTAAAGCCAGAGCTTGCTGGATACAGGGAGTTGGGGAGACCCTTGGTGCTGCAGGAGCCTTTGAGGTAAGAGAGAAGGAGGACGTCCTAGAGCGGGTCTTAGCTACAACAGAAACCAACTCTGGCTGATTTAAGCAGCAAGGGAACTTGTTGGAAGGGTACTGGGTTCATGCCAGAGTATTGGGAGGTGGGAGAACCAGGCTTAAAGGCCTCAGGGCCAAGGAGCCACCAAAATCACCCACAGAACTGCTCGGGTAAGAACAGCTGAGCCCCCAAACCACAGCTTGCAGTGCCAATCCTGACCCACAACTGACATCAGACAAAGGAAGCCACTTCCAGCCCAGCTGCTGCCGCTCGCATTGAGAGCAACCTCTTCGCCCTTGCCTCAGGTAGAAAGTCTGTTGTAGGAATGTCTGATTGGCAGAACCAAGGTCACATGACCATGTCCAGGCTGCAAGGAAAACAAACACATGGAGATTTTTGCTTTTAAAGTGGGAGGCAGTTCTGCCTTCATCATAACTCCTAAAGAAAGGGATTTCTCTAGAATAGAAATAAGAGTCTAGTTGCCAGGCAGCCCAAACAAACAAGAACAGGCAAAGGCTCAGTAGCAACTGCTTGCCAGAGGAGGGGTCGATCCTACCTGGACCTTAAAGGATGATCAGATTTAGGCTGGAAGGGGTGGTCGAATGAACTGAAAAAAAGTCTGGAGGCTTTGGCTAGAAATATATGGTAAAGATTTATTCAAGGGTCTTAGGGTTTGCAAACCAGAAACACAACGAGGCAATACTCAGAGTGTTCCAAAGAAGAAAGAAAAGCTAAGAATTTTTATAGTAAAAAGTATATTCTTGAGAAGAATCAGTCCTGCCTTTTTTAGCCTCTGGATTAGTCCAAAATGGTAATACTCCAGATGACCAGTGGTCTGGATAATGGATATCAGGAGATCTGGATTTGTGAACATTCTTTCCTTAGTCCTTCAAGGAGTAATCAGATGTATATCTAGAGATTTGATGTATATTGAGGCATTGAGGCAGGACTAGAAAGTTCAAAAGTTTAAGTTTCCAGGCTAGTTCAAATAAGAATAGTTTCCTCATACCTCAACATATTGATTTTAGTCATTTAGCCTCTTGATTAAAGTGGTTCCATTTTATTTCTTCAACTCTGTTCCTTGGGGTGATGAAAGGTGGAGGAATTCAGCCCAAGACAAGGGACTCCATGTCTGGCTAGAGGGTACTTACTAGATGACCATCACTGAGCTAAACACTCATTTAATTCTCATTTAATCCTCACAACTATAGGCAGCAGGAGAGCTATTATTAGCAGCATTTTTCAGACAAGGAACCTGAGGATCAAAGAAGTTAGGTCCACTTGCCCAAGATCATACAGCTAGAAGGTGGCAGAGCTGAGATCTGAATACAGGCAATTTAACACCCAGCCCATAACCCCTACACCAAACAGGAAATAAATATTGCCTGCTCCTATCAATTGATAGTGGCTGCTTGGAGCCCTGTTTGAGAAGGAGTCTGAGGTTGTCTCTGATATATAATGTAAGAAGGGTTATGATCAACTGGAGGTGCCTTCTTAACAAATTTGATCTGCTCGAAACTCACGTTTTCAAGTGAACATGCGACATTTATCAAAATTGACCACAGGGCCGGTCAAGTGGCGCAGTGGTTAAGCGCTGGCGTTGGAAGCCAGCGGCCCCGGTTCGGTCCCACATATGAGGACCAGTGACACTGCCCTCAAAAAAAAAAAACAAGATTACCTCAAAATTGACCACATACTGGCTCATAAAAAAAAAGATTCAACACACTTCAAAAGATTGAAATTATTCAGACTATATTCTCTAACCACAAAGGAACTAAACTATAAAGCAAAGCCAAAAATAAAGCTAGAAAATCCACAGCTGCCTGGAAACTAAACATTACAGTGGTCAAAGAAAAAATCAAAATAGAAATCAGAAAACATTTGAACTGAATGGTAATGAAGATACAACATGTCAAAACTTGTGGGATTCAGCTAATGGCCGTTCTTTGAGGAAAACCTGAAGCCTTAAAATGCATACATTAGAAAAGCAGAAAGGCTAATTAATGATGGAAGTGTCCATTTGAAGAAACTGAAAAAAGAACAGCAGTGGCGCGGTGGTTTAGCGCTGGCTTGGGACGCCAGCAGCCCCGGTTTGGTCCCACATGTGAGGGCCAGTGATACTGCCATCAAAAAAAAAAACGAACAATGGCCGCAAGAACTGCAAAGCATTCAAAGACTTTTTAAAAGCAAGGGTATCAGAAATATGGCAAAAATCTGCTCAGCCTCTCTAGGAAGAAGCCACGTGGACAGTCTGAGCTTGGCACCCTGACGCCGGTCGTTAGAGTCTTCAAGCAGCAAGGAGACGATGTGGCACAAGGTTATATTCAGCTTGCACAGACTCTAAGAGGCCAGGAAGATAGAAGAATTCAGGGAAAAGCAAAACCTACAACGGTAGAAGACAGAGCTTATCATGGACATCCATACACACAAGTGCTTACAGTTCAAGAAAATCATGGCTGTAAAGAGCTGTGAGCAGAAATGCCGAGACAAAGGATGCAGAACAGGCTGTCCACCCAAGCGCCAACCTGGTAAACCTGAAGCAACAAGAAAAGCTTTTTGTGAAATTGGCAACTTCCAAGGCAGCAGCAGAGGACTCGGACAAGACATCCGTGCTGCATGTCAATATGCTGGATAAAGTCAGAGAACAGGGGCAGAGCCAGCACAGCACATCAGGCCTGCGAGGAGGTGTTGGAGGAAATAAACTTTCCGGAACGCATTGTGGTTACATGAGTATCAGCTGTTGAAACAA
This sequence comes from Aselliscus stoliczkanus, assembly GCA_033961575.1. Classification (NCBI taxonomy): domain Eukaryota; kingdom Metazoa; phylum Chordata; class Mammalia; order Chiroptera; family Hipposideridae; genus Aselliscus; species Aselliscus stoliczkanus. Next base: position 168,316,023 of record CM066730.1, read on the forward strand.
TGTGTCACAAGTGATGAGGTATATAAACAAGTCCGTGAGAGTTTAGAAATGCACAGCATTGAGGACGTTGAGTACTTTGTGAAGCAATGAAAAACCGGACAGACTCCATTAGCACCCGTCATGTCCAAGAATTTCTGCTGCCCCCCAGAAGAATGCAGCCCCACCAGGAACGGCTACAGGGCCTAACTTGGCAAGGAAGGGACCTCTCCCAGGTCCTAAAAGTTTACCAGATAACCCGGATTATTCTTTGATTGATAACTACAGTTTGATCTACCAGTACCATCAATGAAAACAGATCTTTTTCTGGCTGGTGCTTCAATGGCATGGAAGGTGGCACTCAGGGCAGCAGGATCCGTAGAAACTATATCAACCATGAAGTCTTTGAAGTGAACACTTACTGTCATTTTTTGATATTTTAAATTTATGGTAGACATGTAGTTTAATTTAAGGTCATTGAGTTTTGCAGTTTCTAAAACAAGTGTACAAATTGCCCGAGACCAAAGAATGATCCTTTCCTAATCGGTTACTAACGTTGTGAATGAACTGTGTTTTTTACTTGATCTAGGACAGTCTTTGGGTTTGGAGCCCTGACTCTGGTTTTTTGTTTGTTTGTTTGTTTTTTAATTTTATTAGGGAACAGCCATGGTCATTGACACGTTGCTTTCATGCTACAATGGTAGAGTTGACTCTTTTAAGGAGGGCGCAGCTCACAGTGGCCTATGAGGGGATCGAACAGGCAATCTTGGTGTTAGTAGCACCATGCTCTAGCCAACTGAGCCAACTGGTCTCCCCGTGGAGCCTTGACTCTTGGGGCATGGGGGGCAGGGATAGCTACAAAGGTGTCTGAGCCATCATTCTGCACAAGAAGCTCCTTTGGCTTTGGGGCAGCATGCTATGGAATTTTCACAGCAACACACACTCTCAGAGGGATAAGATTTAAAATTCCCGCCCGTTTTGGCTGGAAGACTAAGAGGCATGAGATCATACTTTCTCATTTTACAAATGAGGAAATGAGGTCCAGAGGTATGAAATCAATTTCCTCACTATTGTCCCAGCTGACTGAGTACAGAACCAGAACTAGAGTGTGAACTTATCCCACATCACCATTCTTCTAGTGATGCTGAGGCCGTGATGCTCATGTTGAAATTTCAGATGCCAAATGTTTTTCTGCTGGCATCTACGCAATTAGGCAAATTACCAGGGTTGAAATGTCAGATTTATTTTTCTATGGCTCGCTGTGTGTACTGAAATACAGAGCACCATATTTAATTTAATCTAAGAAGCATTAATTGTAAAAGACACCATTATTTTCTAAACCACTAAGAAAGCTGCGTGGGGGGAAGTTGATAATTATCTTGTGACAGTTAATGGCTATGCCCATTTGAATTTGAGATGCTAATGTACACCAAAAAAAAAAAAAAGTACATCCTAGGATCAATGAAATACAGTATTTTAACTCTATTTCTGAAGAGAAATTTAGAGTCACAAAGCTAGTCCTCAGTCCTCAGTCTCGGTCTCAGAGAATCCTGCCCTTGCTAGATCCTGGAATCTTTAAAGCGCTGATCTCACCCTTCCACAAAAATTGGGGTCTTCCTTTTGCCATCCACACAGAGCAGGGAGATTATGTACCTTTTTTCTTCTTTTTTTTTTTGAGGGCAGTGTCACTGGCCCTCACATGTGGGACCGAACCGGGGCCGCTGGCTTCCCAAGCCAGCGCTTAACCACTGTGTGACTCGGCCGGCTCAAGATTATGTACCTTTTGTACAACATTCGCACACTGTGCAAAAACGGCACTGTCACAAAAATAAAGCGAAATAAAATAGCACTGGCACTTATGTTGTAAAATTCTATTACTGCAAAGAGCAAATATTTTTCTCTCTTGGTCTGTGCAATAGTTTCCCCAGAACTACAGACAAATTGATTGAAAGAAGATTATTTCCCCTCTTGTAATGTCAGGCGCTACAGAAAGGGGCAGCTTCTTGTCACAACAGGAAACTTGCATCAGTTGAATAGCCTTCTGAGAAGCTGAAGTTTGCAAAGGGCCATTGACTTCCCCCAAACTGAACAGGCTCAGGAAATTCTCCTTCAAACCCAGAACATTCTATTTTTAAGTACTCTATTCCTTATCAGTAATTCCTCTGAGATGTCATTTTTCTCTCTGTTAGTGTGATTGACGGAAAAGTGTTTTTTTTTGTGTTTTTCTTTTTGTTTGTTTTTGTGGGGTTTTTTTTGAGGTCAGTGTCACTGGCCCTCATATGTGGGACCCGAACCAGGGCCGCTGGCCTCCCAAGCCAGCTCTTAACCACCGCGACACTCAGCCAGCCCAGACGGACAAGTGTTTTATGAGTTGAAAATATTTTTATTTTATTGCTCTCTCAGTTTGCTACGAAATAAAATAAAGGTTCTTGGTGATTTGGGATTTAAAAAAAAAAAGAAAGGATTAATAAAACTGAGTAAATTGACTAACACAGGCAAGATGTTGGGTCCTATTCTTGGAGCCCTCTATCTTTCAGATGGTATATGCTCATAAAAGTATAGTTAAATTGAATTTGAGCAAGGGCAAAGAGACACTGAATGTTTAAGGGATGGTGAGTAATTCAGTTAGGTTGGAATTAAAATACTATAAGGAGGATGAATTAGTCTGGACTCTGTTGTAAGTGACAGGAGCCCAAATCCAACTGGCTTACACAAATAAAACACTTTGTTTGCATAACTTGAAAGTCCAGGGGAAATTCTGGCTTTAGGCATAGGTGGCTCTAGGTGTTCAAATGGTACTGCAAGAATAGTTCTTTGTGTGTTTTTTTCCTCTTCTTTCTGTATTCACGCAATGCTCAGGCAGGTCCCCTAGGCTGCAAGGGCAGTGGGCTCCTTGGGTGGTTTCATGGTGATGGCAGAAAGGCAAGAGGGCAAGCTGAACAGCACAAGCACAGTTCGCGGGCATCAACACATCTCACTTGTTAACACACTGTTGGTCAAAGCAAGTCACATGGCCAAGCCCAGAGTCTAGGGGTGGGGAAATGCTCTCTGCCCATTCCGAGGTTGTGACAAGGATAGAGTGAAAAACCGGGATCATTACTCAGTCTACACAGATACTAACTCCATCAGTATTGGGCTTTCTGGGTCATAGGGTATATGTGTGCTTAATTGCACTTACGTACTGCCAGATTGTTCTCCAGAGTGGCTGCACTACCCACCAGCAATTCATAATGGGGGCTATTTCCCTAAATCCTCACCATGCTCAGAAGTGCCCAGCTCTGATTTCTGCCAGCCTGATGGATGAGAAATGGCATCTCTGATGTCTTCCTTTGGGTTCTCTGATGACCTATGCATTTCAGCATCTCTGCACATCTGTTAGCCACTTGGATTTGTCTTCTGTGAGTTGCCCATTCATATCCCTTGCTCATTTCCCCTCATGGTTTGCTTCCTTTTCTAGTTAATTTTCAGGAGTTCCCTGTGTAGTCTAGATATTAATTCCTTGTCAGCTTTAGACATTGCAAACATATTTTATAATTCAGTTTTCTGTCTGTTCATTTTGTTTATAAGGTCCTTTACTGAACAGAAATGTTTGATGTAATCAAACCCAGCATTTCTTGCCTTGTGACTTGTGCTTTTGGGGTCTAGTGTAAGAGGTGCTTTTCCCATCTCTAGATCACAAAGTTATTTTACCCCTTTCTGTTTCACACACCTGGAGTCCACTTTTGTGGTGGTTAAGGTAGGGGAGCCTGTTTTGTTTTGTTTCCTGTATAAGGAGCCCATTTTCCCAACAGCATCCACTAAAAAGTCTGTTTCCTCCTTCTTTGATTTCTGGTGCCACCCCTGTTACATATAAAATCGATCAACCTATGTTTATATTTATTTATCTATCTATCTATATTTTTAGATCTGATAAAACAACTCCCATTTAGTTCTCCTTTTACAACTTGACTTAATTCTGTGTGGACTTCATTCTTCCACATATAATTTAGAACAAGCTTGCTGAGTTTCTCTCAAACAAAATCTATTTAGAATTTTGTTTGGAGTTGTACTGAATTTGTCGATCAATTTGAGAAGAGCCACCAACTTTATGATGCTAAGTCACCCCAACTCCAAGTATGGAATCAGTACCTATTTATGTCTTCTAATAGCATGTTTAAAATTTCACCTTAGGGATCTTTTGCATTCCTTAAATTGATTTCCAAATACTTTAATGTAAACTTCAGGTTTTTAAAAATTTTGAAACAATCTCAAACATACAAGAGAGTTGCAAAAACAATATAAAGAGGTTTTTTTCCTGAACCATTTGAGTGAAGGTTGCCTACCGGATGCCACAATCACCCCCACATACTTTGTGATAACTACACACAAGGATAGTCTCATATGTAGCCACAATGTAACCATCAGAGTTGGGAAATTAATACTGATACATTACTACCATCTCAACTCAGTCAGACCTCATTCAAGTTTCAGCCTGTCCCAATAACATTTTTTAAAGCAAAAGGAATCAAGTGTTCAGACCACATCTTGCATTTGGTTATCATGTCTCTTTAATCTCCTTTGGTCTGAAACATTTCCTCAGTCTTTCTTTGACTTACATGACCCTGACACATTTGAAGATCACAGGCAAGTTATTCTACCGAATGTCCCTCCATTTAGGTTTGTCTGATATTTCCTCATAATTAGATTCAAATTATGCATCTGAGTGGCAGGAACATCACAAAAGTGCTTCTGCATTCTTCTCATAGCATCCTATCAGATGGAACACAATTTCAATTTGTCGCGTTGCTCATGGAGGTTACTTTGATCGTTCAATTAAGGTGGTATCTGCCAGCTTTTACCATTGTAAAGTTACTCTTTTTCCCTTTGTAATTAAAAGTATTTTGTGGCATCATTCTTTAAAATTATGTAAATATTCTATTTTCATCAAACTTTCAACTTATTTCAATTATTTAGTATTCATGCATTTACTTATAGCAATATGGACTCATTTTTAAAATTTCATTCAATCTGTTACTAATATTATTTACTTTGCTCTCAAACTGTCCCATTTTGACTAGTAGGAGCGCTTCCAAGTTGGACATGACCTGTTAACACATCCCCATCATTCTTTCAGCACTTATAACAATATAATCTAGGTTCAATTTCTACTTTCTCTGCCTCAATCGTGGAATCAGCCATTCATCAAAGAAGACCTGGCTCCTTTCAGTGGAGAATGGTATTTAGAAGCCAGGCTCTGAGTACTAGGTGTGCTGATTGCTGCTGGAATATCACTGCCCCACCCCAGGCCCTCTCAGTGGACAGAACCAGAGAATATACATCATTCTTTTTACCCCACTTGGGCTCCAACATCTTATGCCAGGCTCCCCCTATACTGGGCGCCCTTCTCACCTCACGTGGACCCCAACACTCCACAGAGGCTGCCCCTCTGCACAGATGTTATCTTGTGTCCCATCTAATGGCTTTAGGACTAAATTTTGGTGGGAAGGTAAAGAAGGAAAAGGAAGAGAAAGCTAATTTCCTAGTTACTATTTTCCTTTGTATTTTCCCGTGGGCTATTGCCAATATGGAAAAATGCTATTAATTTTTATAGGTAGGTCTTTTATCTGGCAAGTATTGCATAGGTTTTTCTGTGTAGGTGACTCTATAGTCAGCAAGCAAAGACAGTTTTACTTCTTATCTTCCAATCCTTACACTTTTGCTTTTCTTTGTAATGTCAGCGAGAAGGAGGAGGAGGAAGAGGCTGACTTACCACATACTGGCAGGAGAGTCGAGCCTGGTGGGGCACTGGCCTTAGCCAGGATGCCCTACTCCTTCAGAGGCCTCAACTCTACAGAGGAGGATTTGAAGCCAAGTGATGCCAGCTCAGCCCAGCTCCAGCTGCTGAGCCCAGGACTCTACCAGACGGCTGTAGGTGAGGCCCTGAATCTCCTAGGGGCCTGGCTGGTTCTCCCCAGCCTCCCTCCCTTAGGCCTCTTCCCTGCCCAGCTTCCAGCTGCCAAGCCTGCTTTCTAGCTCCCAGTTTGCAAAGCCCTACCAGCCCATTTCCCTAACTCCCAGCCCCAAATCCCAGCCCAAACGCTGTCCCTTCAGTCCAATTCCTCCTCCCTTCCCCAGACTTACCTAAGCAAGTTCATTCTGAAGCTGCACCAGGTTCTTCATCTCGTTCTCCCCAGAATTCCCTGGTTACCCAGCACAGGGCAATAGCTAGTGTTGGTTTATTTTCCTCTTGACGCACCGAGGCTGCTCTGTCCGCTGCCCACAGCTGTCCTGTTTATTCCCAGAGATACTCCAGGCGTCTTCACCAGCTTGCTTCCTGCATCACCTGAGCTGGAGCACCACCCCGCCCACTGCCCTCCAGCCCACCTCATTACTCCTTTGGGTGCCACAGTCTGAAGGCTTACACCAAGGCCCTCCCTGCATGGGCATGCTGCCCCCTGCTGGTCAGTCTGTTAAAAACCCGAATGGCTTTCCAAGCCCAGGGATGCCAAAAGGACTACTACAACACTTGTTGTGCTCTGACCACAAGTAGTAAGCATTTAACACGCCATCTAATTGAGTCTTCACAGTCGCCTTATGAGGTAGGTTCTGTTATTATCTCCATTTTACAGATTGCAAACAAAGACACTGAGGTGGTAAGCCACTTCACTAAGGGGTAGAGCCAGTTTTGAACCGAATACAATTAGTAACGAGAATGAAATCAGTTTATTAACCCATCTCTTCCTTAATGCAGAACCTCACTAGGCTCGTTGAAGTGTCATATTCTTAAACCTTCTCTCCCACGCTCCACAACCTGGTATCAAAGCTCTCCATTAGCCCCCACACCTCCAACACCCTTTCCACACCAGTGCAGGTTTCATAGCACCCCCCTCAGCTGGGGACACTCAAACTGCCCAGGAATTGTGCAAAACTCCCCACATCTGCAGCCTTCCTCAGATTCTCTCTAGTACCCAGCACAGACCAGTCTGCCCCTGGCCTCCGGGTCCTATTCCTTCCTGTCTCCAACTAATTATCCTCTCTCTCTCCAGCACATTCCAGTCCACCCTCTTAACCAGGCCTTTCCCAGAGACATTTAATATGCTTCAGTCTTCCTCATCTTAAAACTATAAGCAAACAACCCCCCTTCAGCTCAAACCACCCTCCTATTTCTCCTCACAGCAAAAATCCTGTCTACACTCAACTCACTTCCTCCTTCGTCAGCCCAGGCCCTTTTTGCTTTGGGCCCATGGCTCCCCGCAAGCATCCCAAGGTCACCTCTCGCTCCATGTTACCAAAACCCTTATTCAGGCCCAGAACACATTATTTCTCTCTCAACAGCACTTGACACTGTTGGCCACCCTCTCCTTCTGGAAACACTCCCTTTAGTGGTTTTCAGCTCCTGGTTCTCCTCCTGCTTCTTGGGCCTTTCCTTCCGGGCCTCGCGGGCTGGCCCGTTGCAATTTATCTGGCCCAGATTCTCTTCTCCCTCCATCCCATTCTCTCTCCCTGGGTGATCACATAGATGCTGATGACTTCCAAATGTATCCTTCTAGCCCAGGGTATTGCAACTGAGGGCAGTTTGGGACATTCAGTTTTGTCTGGGGACATTTGTGCTTGTCACTACTAGAGAGGGATGCTACTGACATCTAGTGGGCAGAGGCCATGGATGCTGCTAAACAGCCTACGATGCATAGGGACAGTCCCCACGACACAGAATGGCCCAGCCTCAAACGTCAAGGCCATGGGTAAGGACCTCGTTGTAGCCTATTTCTCCTCTGGACCTCAGGTCAGTACATCCAACTGCTTTTTCCACCTCTCCACTTGCGTCTCTGAAACATACCTTAAAGTGAACCTGCCCGAGTTGAACTCATGATGTCAACCTGATCCTCTAACAATCTTCCCCACCTCAGTCACACTCTATTGCATGAGTCACAAACCTGGGAGTCATCCTTGGAAACCACCCTCTCCCTCATCTCAATATCCAGCCATTTTCTCTCCTCAGCATTTCTCCAACACTCTACCATCATCTCTGGCCCCGGCTTTCATAAAAGCATCCTGTCTGGTCTCCTGGCATGGTCTCAGGGCTCCCTCTCCCATCTTTTCACCTCATGGCAGTCAGAGTGGTCCACATCAAAATGCAGATCTGACTAGGACATCTCATTGTTTGAAACAATGGTGGCTTTCCAGTGCTCTCCGGATCAAGACCCAAAACGTTATACAGCCTGCCAAGACCCTACTGGCGCCCCCACCCCCACCCCGTACTCCAGTTACCGCGGCCCTATTTTCCGGCTCTTCAAATACATCGGCTCCCTCCCACTCCTCTGCATATGCTGCTCTGTCCCCTTCCTGCCTCAGCCCCCTTCACCCAGTTAACTTCTACTTATCCTGTAGGCCTCAGAGGTCACCTCCTCAGGGAGACCCTACACAATCCTAGAGTCTAGGTCAAGTCCGATGATAAACCGTCTCAGAGAGCCATGTCTCTTTCCTACAGGTAGCTAATTCAGCCTGCAATTCCTCTGCTCATCGGGACGATGACTTCATCAATGCCTGCCTCTCCACTCAGTGCCCACCAGGGCGGGACCCCATCTGTGCTTGTTCACCAGTCCCTAGCGCAGGCCAGGCATGTAGAGGGGGTCAGTACAACCTTTGAAGGACAGAGTGAGCGAGATCTGACCTTTCTACCTGGCCACGCCATGAGCGCCGTCACCTTTTCTTCTCCCCAGGAAGGGCATTGCTTCCATTCCTTCCTTATTAGCAAAATAATCCATGCTTGTGGGAAAAAAAATAAATAAATAAACCAAAGGAGGACCATGGAATCCTACTGCACATACTATTCTGCAAACTCCTTTTTACCCTGAACAACACAACATGAGCAAGAGGCCTACAGGCACGTCAGTTGCAGCATTTCCGGAATACTGTTTTTCCTGCACAGCATGCCATCGTGTATGCAAAGAGTGTGGAGTCTTTCCCAATGGGCCTGCTGCATCAGAAAGCCCAGGAAGCTTTGGAAAGTACACATTTCAAGCTCCACATCACGGAGGTTCTAACGTGGGAAGATTTAGATGGGTCCCAGGTATTGCCAATTCTTTAACTTCCCCTGGAGATTCTGAAGGGCCTGCCAGGAACCACAATGGGAGCATCCAACATTTCGTTACTTCTAGTTGTGCAACAATGCAAATCCTCATGCCTGCCCTAGCAAACATCCCCAGTTATTTCGGAAAGTGGATTCCTGAGGTGGCCTTACACATTGGTGAGGCTGACTGGGCCAGACTGCCAAATCGCTTGGCGTGTGCAACCCCAAATCAGAGTTCTTCTCCTGACTTAAGTCAATATTGATTTGATCTGGAAGGGGAGGATATGGGGGAGACATGATTTTCATTTCTCTATTTTACACCCTTTTGAAGAGTTTGATTTGAGGACGACTAGCATGTATTACTTTGCTAATTAAAAAAACAAAAGCTAATAGGATTTTTTTTTTTTTAATGTCAGATGGGCTTCTAGCTCAGACCTTATTTTCTGAGCTTCCAGCCCTGCTCTTTAGCTGCTTGATATTCCCCTTTGGTTGTTGAACAGACATCCCAAAATTAACACACGTGAAAATTCACAGAGCCAGACCCTCCTTCTCCCCTCTCAGAGCTGCCTCCCCCACCTTGTCCAGTTCAGTCAATGGCACCTCCGTTCACCCGGCTGCTTAAGATGAAAGCAGGGAGCCCTCGACGCCCTGCCCTCTCCCTCATCACCACGTCCATCCTTCCCAAGCCCAGCAGATTCCATCTCTAAATTTCAGCTCAGATTGCTCACTTCTTCCCATCCTGGTCTGAGCGGCCTTCATCACTCACCTGGGCTTGTGTATCTCACCCCCAAACAAGCCATTCTCCCTGCAGCAGCCACCATGGTCTTTCAAATCCTAAATTACATCAAGACTCAACCCACCTTAGGACACTCTGATAACTTCCTGTCATACTTTGGATGAAATCCAAATCTTAGGGATAGCCCACCAGGCCTCCCACTGTCTGCCCCACTCACCTCTCCCGCCTCACCTCTCTGGGCCCTGACAGCCCTGGCCTCCATGTGACTCCATGAGCACAGCTTCCCGCCTGAGTGCCTTCACCCGTCTCTGGAACATTCTTCTCACCAAACCTCACTACACCTTGGCTCTCAACTTGAATGCCTTTTTCCAGAGGCGGTTTCCTTGACCTAACCTAGGGTAGAGTTCCTCTCCATCCTCTCTCACGGCTGCCTGTGCTTCTTATTTATAAAATTTTAAAAATTAGCTTCAGGTGTACAAAACAATGTGCTAGTTATACATTTCACCCCTTACAAAGTGATACCCCCAATCTATTGCCCCTCTGACATTGTCTATTTCTATTACAATGCCCTTGACTCTATTCCCTACACTATATACTCCATATCCCATGAATATATATATATATATATATATATATATATATATATATATATATATATATTAAATTATAGCTTCAGCTTCAGGTGTACAGTGCAGTGGTCAGGGATCCACACTATCCATAAGGTGGTCTCCCTAACAAGATATGTGCCCATCTGACACCCTACAAAATATTTACAACATTATTGATTATATTCTCCAAACTGTCTTTCACATCCTATGGCAATGTTGTAGTTACCCATTGATGCTGTGCTATGTTTCTTTATAGCCCTCTGCCACCCTGTGGGACCATGTTTCAGTGTGGAGTAACTGGCTGGTGTTGGCTTCATTCACTGGAACGTAAGCTCCCTGAGAGTAGAGACAGACATGGCTGTTTGTTCCCTGTGAACCCAACACTAGCCCAGCGCCTGACACAGTAGGTTCTCAGGACACAGTCATTATAGGGGTCAAAGGAGCAGAGATAAAGGTATGACTCTCCCTGTTTTAAAGGGAAAACCACAGAGGCCTGAAACATAAAGCGACTGGCCTGATGTCACCCAGCAAGTGAGTGGAGCTTAGGGATGTCCTCCTGGGTCTGCAAACCCCAGATACAGTACTCCCTTATCATCCCAGGCTGCTAATCCCTTAAACTCACCATAACTCTGATTTCACAGATGGCCCACCAAGGTCACGTGACTTAACCCAAAGTCACCGGGTTGACAAAGCACACCATGGATTCACATCTGACTTCCTTCATCTGTTCTTTCTACAACAAACTACAGTCCATACATTTTTATTAAGTGCCTAGTAAGCGCCAGGCACTGTGCTGGGAGCTGGGGAAGTGGAGTGAACCAGCGGATAAAACCCTGCCCATCATTGTGGGGGGACATAGAGAAAAGCCCAGTCATGATTATGAATTCTGATATCAGCTTCAGACACTTGGCAAAGTGTCCTAGGTGTCATCCCCGGCAGTTCGCTGTCTCCAGGCATCTAGTAGTGTCCTCTGCTCCCAACCCTTCCCCAGGGCCTCCCTAGCTCGTGCCTAATGCCCCCCCCCTCTGCCCCCGTTTCTCAAGGACGTCCCTTCGACCACAGTCACAAGTGCTCACTTCCGATCACCACCAGGAGGCAGTCGTGCTCCATCTCAGATGCTTTTCCCTCCAGCCCAGCAGGGACCTGTTTCCACCAGAATCTCAGGCTGGGAGTGGAATGGAGGGGAGAGAAAGACTAAAAGGCACCCCAGACTCCCTAGCTCAGATGTCTTAGGGAATCAGCTCTGTCCAGACCTTCGAAAGGTTTTCTCAATTGTTTTTCCTCCCTTGTCTTGTTCCTGCTTTATCATCTCCTGATTCATTCCATAAACTTTTTTTTTCTTCTTTCGATTTTTTTTTTATTAGTTTCAGGTATACAAAGTAACATAATAGTTAGACATTTAAACCCCTCATAAAGCGATGACCCACCCCCCAAGCTACTACCCCTCTGACATCTTATCTAGCTGTTACAATAGTATTGACTATATTCCCTATGCTGTGCTCCACATCCTGTGACTATATACCTATATATTTAGTCATAGTTGACATTCAATATTATTCTACTTCAGCTTCAGGTATAGAGTGCATTGGACACAGTCTATGAAGTGGTCCCCCTGACATAAACTTTTAAAATAGTTTTATGGAGATATAATTTATATATCATAAAGTCCATCCACTTAGAGTGTACAGTTATTTCTAGCATATTTACAGAGTTGTGCAAACATGACTATAATTTAACTTCAGACTATTTCCATCCCCAAAGCAGCTTTGTACCCATGAGCAATCACTCCCCAGCCCTTTATCCACTGTTCCTTTCTCTCCCCAACCATCGGCAGCTACTAATCTACCTTCTATCTCTGTAGATTTACCTATTCTGGACATTTTATATAAGTGGAATCATAGAATTTGCGGTCTCTTGTGACTGACTGGCTTCTTTCACTTAGTTATGTTTTCAGGACTCATGCATGTTGTCGCATGTGGCAGTCCTTACTCTCTTTTTGTTGCTGAATAATATTCCATTGTATGGATAAACCACACTTTATTAATTAATTGATGGACATTTGTTAGTTTTCTACCTTTTGGCTGCTATAAATAATGGTGCTATGAACATTTGTGTACTTTTTTTAAATTGAGATATAATTTACGTATCATAAAATTCACCCTTTTAAAGAATACACTTCAGGGCCGGCCGAGTGGCGCATTGGTTAAGTGCTGGTTTTGGGATGCCAGCAGCCCCGGTTCGGATCCCACATGAGGGCCAGTGACACTGCCCTCTACAGCTAACAACAGCTCCACCTGGAGCTGGGCTGTGCGAGCCCCGGTGATGGTGTGGGCTGCAGCCCCTGCTGCAGTGAGTGGCCCGCAGCCAGCGTGAGCGGCTGGCAGCCAAGCGTGAGCTGCCAATAGCCGCGGTGAGCGACATCCAGAGGCCAGCGACCGATCTGCCTCATCCGGGAAGAGCGCAATGACGATATCAACAGTGAAGCAACATCCTCCGCAACTAAACTGAAGAACAAAAAGACAGCAACTTGTCTGTTCCCCTTCCCTGATTCCCCAACACTGTTCCCCTCTGCCAATTCCCCCCCAAAAAAAAAAATACACTTCAGTGGTTCTCAGTATATTCACAAAGTTGTGCAACCATCAGCACTAATTCTAGAACATTTCGTCACCCCCCCCCCCGAAAAACCTGGTGCTCGTTAGTGGTCACTGCCCATTCCCCCCTCCCTCTAGCCCCTGGAAACCACTAATCTACTGCTGTCTCTATGTAACTATCCTGGGCATTTCATATAAATAAAATCATACAATATGTGTCCTTCTGTGTCTGGCTTCTTTTATTTAGTATGTGTTTTTGAGGTTTGTCCATGTTATAATGTGTATCATTACTTTATTCATTTTTTTTTCTGAATAATAGTGCATTGCAATGATATACCACATTTTAGTTATATATTTGTCAGCTGGTAGACATTTGGGTGATTTCCACTTTTTGGCAATTGTGAATCATGTTGCTATGAGCAGGCTTTTGTGTGGGCATGTTTTCATTTTTCTTGTGTATAGACCTAGGAGTGGAGTTGCTGGGTCAGATATTTAATCTTTTGAGAATCTGACAAACACAAAGTGCCTACACCATTTTATACTTCCACTAGCAATGAAAAAAAAGTTCGAATTTCTCCACATCGTCACCTTTTTAATTATAGCCATTGTAGTAGGTGTCAATGTGATCACACCGTTCACTCGATAAATGTTTACTGAGCACCTACTATGTGCCCAGCCCTGTTCTAGGTACTGGAGATTGAGCAGCGAACAGAACAGAGGTGGCCCTGCTCTCATGGTGGGGGCGGTCAAGACCATCATGAACACATGGACAAGAAAAGTTCAGGCAAGTCCTGTGGAGACTTACAGCCATGTAATGGATGCGAGAGGGGCCGTGGTGGTGTTGCTGCCTCATCCAGGGGCTCAGGGGAAAAGGGCCCTCGGAGAAGGTGAGAAGGTGACTTTTTTGTTTGTTTGTTTGAGGGCAGCGTCACTGGCCCTCATAAGTGGGACCTGAACCGGGGCCGCTGGTGTCCCAAGCCAGCGCTTAACCACCATGCCACTTGGCCGGCCCAAGAAGGTGACATTTTGTGATGAGACTTAACAAGTCAGAAGGAGCCACCCTGCTCCACCCTGCAGGATAAGCATCCTAAGTAGAGGGAGTGTGGCTGGAGCTAAGTGAGTAAAGTGGGAGGGGAGGGGAGGAAGCAGCAGAGGTGGGAGATCACGCAGGCCTCCCAAGGGTCTGGATTTAACCCTGGGCTTGGCAAGGAGCCACTAAAGTTGTGAGAGCAGAGTGTTCACGCTCTAAATACTGGAAGCCTGGTGAGGACACTCCTGACACAGTCCAGGGGGAGGATGGTGGAGGCTGGGAGGGGTGGGACTGGGCTGGATTTGCTTTGGAGGTAGAACAAAACGACTTACTGGTGGGTTGGATGAGAGATGGAGAAAGGAGAGGCTTCTTTTTCCTTCTGCCTCCTTTTATTCAGCAAACATGCAGTGAGGTCTGAATGCACTCATTCAACCCAGCAGACCCACTGGGACCAGGACAGATGTATCTTCTGCCTTCAGCCTGGAGACCCAGGACTCTCCCCCCACAGGAAATGGCCGGGTAATGGTCAGCCTCCTACAGGCTCCTGTGGCACCCTAGGTCCTACCTTTGGCACTGTGGGGGCTCAAAAGAAGACCCTCACTCCTGTCCCTCGGAGTTCAAGCTCATGCCAGCCCCGCTCTGCCTACTTCTGGTCACCCAGAGCACACTGCCCAATTCCTCCCCCTGAAACCGTGCTCCCACCAGCTCACCCCCTCTCAGAGCCCTTCCGTAGGTCCCTGTGCCCCAAGCAGTTCACCCCAAACTTGAGTACTATATAAACAGGCCCCCAAAAAGAAGGAGACCCTCCCGGCCAGACGGTGTTGATTTGAATTGTTTTTATTATGTTCTTCCATAAAACATAAAGCTGGGGACAGACTCCTTGGGCTCCTATACAACCATAAAACCAAGTTCCAGATGAAATACAAACACAGCTACCACCCTGACAGCATTCAGATGAGACGCCATTCTTGTAATGTGTTGATGACGTCACTGTGGGGAATGAAAATCACCCCTTGCAATTACGAGGGTTTTACTGGCTGGGTCAGTGTGTTGTTTTTGGTTTTACTCGGAGCTCCTACACTACTGTGAGCGCTGACTCAATTTGCCCACTCATTTTCCCATTTGGGCCAGGGCAGACCTCTCATAATGGGAGCACACAGGCTCGTCGCTGGGCCTCGCGTATGTGGGCATGTCCATCTTCTGTGTGAAGGACCTTCACGGGCCCCAGCATCCTTCCCTTGGGAGGCTCCACCTCATCCCTTGCCAAACATATTAAAATGTACCCACACTCCATGTCCAATATAATTTTTTTTGCAATAAAAACGAATCTAGTTTTATAATTCTGCAATTGAAATTATTTCAATTAACAGGATTTGTGTGTGTTGTTTTGACAGTTGTTATTGCTTTTGAGTCAGAAAAATTCTTTTTTTGGTGTGAAACCTCTCCTAGGCCCTTGGAACTCTCCCAGGCCCAAGGGCTGAGCTCATGGCACCAGAAAATAAACCAGCCAAGCTGAGGCCTGCTTCTTTCTTTCCTCATCGGCCCGAGACAATTAAAGTGGGGCAGTTGGCGCCAACCTGACCCCAAGCACAGGCCAACATGGGCACTAAAATAGGGTTGGCGGCTCTGGGTTATGAAGCCTGGGTCATTTGCGGGAGTCAGAATACACTCACACCCATTGTTCCAGATTATCACTGAAATGAAAGTCCCAAGTTATGCAAAGCCCAGGGCAGCCAGATTACTGGGGACACACCTGAGGCTCCCGAGAGGCCAGAGACCCAGTCTGAGGCCCATGGCCTTCAAGGTCAAGGTGCAGCTCCCTGGCCTGGTACACAAGTCCTGCATATTGTGTGGCCAGCTCCCCTTTCCAGAGGTTTTTCTTCCCATCACTCCCCTATCCGGCACTGAAATGCACTAGAACCTTCTCTACAGCCAGTCTTTGATCCTATCTAGAATGCCTTCCCTACAGTTTTTTTAGACTCTTTTCATTGTTTTTAAATGTTTTTAATACTGTACAAGTAATATACGTTCATTATAGGAAAATCAGAAAATGCAGATACAGGAAAACAAAAATAATCAGTAAACTTGTCCCAAAGAAATAATCATGACTAATATTTGATACATACACATATATACATATATATTCTTCAAATTTCAGTTTTCCTCATGCATGTGTTTATAGTAACAAAATGTAGTGAATATTGTTTTCAAATGAAGTATTGTAAGCAAACAAAATATAGAGAATGCTACTGTAACATACACTCATACAACCGAGTTTAGACAGGCCTTAACATTTTTAGCATGTTTACTTCAGGTTTTTTTGTTTTTTTGGGTTTTTTTTGAGGGCAATGTTCCTGGCCCTCATGTGAGATCCAAACCAGGGCCGCTGGAGTATAAGCCAGCTCTTAACCACTGCGCCATTCGGCCAGCCCTACTTCAGCTTTAAAAAAAAAACCACAACAAAACCCTAACAGACATGGTTGGAACTCCCTGCATCACCCCGACCACCAGAGTCACGCTCTCATAAATTTTGGATTTATCATTTCCCTTTGTGCTTTGGATATTGTTAAACTTCAAACAAATGGCATGGTTCTGCATGTGTTCATGTGGATCCATGCCATCTGAGTTTGCTTGTCCATATCGCCATTCACGACACCATGGAATGGACAGACCATAGTTTCTTTACCCATTCCACTGATGATTGCTTTTGCAAACCGTGCCACAGAACCTTCTGGTACAAGTCTTCTTGTATATGGGAACATGAATTTCTCTAGGTAAATACCCAAGATGGACCTGTTAACTGATGGGGCACATACCTTCTTCCTTTGGCTTATTTTAATCACAAGTCACGAACATTTTTCCATGTCAATAAATAGCTTACTTCCATATATATATATATATATATATATATATATATATATATATATTTTTTTTTTTTTTTTTTAGCTGAGCCATCCTGCCACCTGTTGGCAGCCCAGCGGCTGTTCAGCTCAGGCTGGGCATCCAACCGGCAACCCTGTTGCTCAGAGCTCGCACTCTTGAGCGACCTCTTAACCAACTGAGCCACTCGGCCAGCCCTTACTTCCATATATTTTTAATGGCTATGAAAATTCTGCCCAAAATTTCTCATCATAATTATGATAAGCATAATTAGTTTTTATTAAAACCTATTCTGTGAGGGAATATCTTTGTAGCTATATTTTTGTGTACATCTTTAATTACATCGGTTGGAGAAATTCCTAAAGGTACAATTTCTGGATCAAAAGAGATATATGTTTTTAATTCCACCTTCCCCGAGAATTTTTGAACCAACCGGCTTCCACCCGCTACCAGGGGGGAAATTTCCCCCCACCTGGCCCACCTGCCTCCTTACAAGTATTTGTCTCTAGAAACCTTACCTGTCCTCCCACCCTCACCTCTCCTGGCCCGTCTCCTGCTCCTTCAGCCAAACTCTGGGCTTTGGACTCCCTTAACAACTCTCGCATGGCATTCATCACTTTCTCATTTTTTCTCCAGCTATTTTTGTGTGTGATTTATTGAACCCTCCAGAAGTAAATGCATTAAATTCAGAAACGCTATTTTCTTCATTGTTATTCTATCATAATTTATACACCACCCAAGTAATAGTTATAACAGCCACAGTCAACTACACATACCGACTGTTTAAAAATACATGTGGAGCCCTGGAAAATAGTTTATACAAATATTCTGAGTCCATGAAGTCACTGCGTTTCCATTTCATTCCACCCTTCTGACATTTGCTGAGAAAGCTCGCAGGGACAGGAGCTGTGCTAGGCCCTGGGAAACCAGAGGTCCTTGAGGAGATCATGGACAACCAAACGCTGCTCTGAGCATCCCCTTAGACAACGCACAAAGGGACACGCGATGTATTGTTTCTGACTCACAATGAAAGAATAAAGGCCATTTCAGCTGGGAAAGACCCTTTACCCTGGTGATAAAGTATAAAAAAGATTTGTCACATAGGTGCTGCTGCCATGTGAACCTATGTTTTGGACAACCTCTTTAGCAGCCTTTTACGGGCAGTGCAGAAATGCCCTACTATGTGTGGAGTTAATCCCTTCATTACCTTCCAGGAAAGCATGCTATTGAGGCCATACTATTAAGACATCGTCCAATAAGGGTGCCTCTGGGGAGGGTATTACCAACGTAGCCTGGGTAGAAAGTCTACTGCTGGCTTTATGTCAAGAGGAGGGCAGCCCCTGGATACCTCATGCAGGCTCCCGAGCACCGTGATTAGCACAATATGAGGCTCCTAGTAGGGGCTTCACCACTTACCAATTCAGCAAGCATTCATTTACTCATTCATTTTGTTGAGTACTTACCCTGTGCCAGGAATTCAGGCTAAATCCTGGCTCTATTTTGGTCAATAAAAGACATGGTGCCACCTCATCTATTGCTGGTGGAAATGTAAAATGAGGCAGCCACTTTGGAAAACAGTTTCTTAAGAAATTGGACACTGGGGCCGGCCGAGTGGCGCATTGGTTAAGCGCTGGTTTGGGGATGCCGGCGGCCCCGGTTCGGATCCCACATGGGGGCCAGTGACACTGCCTTCTACAGCTAACAACAGCTCCTCAGCATTTGGGTCAATTCTTATCATTGTAATAAACAATAAAAAAAAAAAAAAAAAAAAAAAAAAAAAAAAAGAAATTGGACACATACTTAGCATACAACCCAGCAATTCCACTCATGGGTACTCTACCTTAGCGAAATGAAAATGTATGTCCACACAAAATGTGTAGGCAAATGTTGATAGCAGCAGGCTTCTATAGACAAAACCTGGAAGCAATCAAAACATTGAAACGGTGAATGGATAAAGAAAATGTAGGCCATGCACACCATGGAACACTAGTCAGCAATAACAGGGACAAACCATTGATAATGTGCGACATGGATGAAGCTCCAAGACTTGACGTTAAGTGAAAGAAGCCAGATACAGAAGACCATGTATTGTGTGATTCCATTCATGTGACATTTTCAGCAAAGGCAAAACTAGAGAGACAGGGGCTGGCCAAGTGGCTCAGAGTTGCCCTGTTGCTCAGAGTCACCAGTTCGATTCCCACATGGGCCAGTGAGCTGTGCCCGAGCTGAGCTGCCGTGAGCTGGTGAGAGGGCGAGCTCTTAACAGCAAGGTTGCCAGTTCGACACCCATATGGGATGGTGGGCTGCACCCCCTGCAACTAAGATTGAACATGGCACCTTGAGCTGAGCAGCCACAAGCTGCCGACGGGCAGCCAGATGGCTCAGTGTGCAACAAGGTTGCTGGTTCGACTCCCACATGGGATGGTGGACTACGCTCCCCTCCCCCACTGCCACAACTAGATTGAAATCGGCAACTGGACTTAGAGCTTATGGGTCCTGGAAAAACACAATGTTCCCTTCCCCAATTCCCCAATAAAAATCTTAAAAACAAACAAAAAACACTAGACAGACAGGAAGTAGATCAGTGATTACCTGGGGATGTGGGTGAAATCCCATGGGTACAAGGGATCTTTGGGGAGTGATGCAAGTTCCAAAACTGGATTGTGGCAATGGCCATGCAACTCTGAATTTGCACTCAAAATGAGTGTTTTTTTGTGGCATGTAAGCTACACCTCAATTAAGAGATGTGACAAAACCAAAAAGATGTGGTCCCTACAGGTATGGGCTTTATAATCTAATGGGGGAGAGAGACACTAGATAAGTAACCAAGAAATGAAATATAGAATTATAAATTCTGACAAATAGAATGAAGGAAATACAGTGGGTACAGTGATAGGAGATAAATAGAAAGCGGAACTTTCTTAGAGATGGTGGCTAGGGACCACCCATCTGAAGAGGCGACATTTGGACTGAGGAAGAAAGAGGGGGAGGGCATGCCAGGTGAGAGCTGTGCTTTTACACACATTTTGTAGGGTTTCAAAGAGGTGCAGTGACCTGCCAAGACCACATGGCACATGAGTGATCGGGCAGGTGTTTCAAACAAGGTGTGCTTGTGCCTTAAGTTGGCATCAGCCTTCCTGCAAATGCATTCTTGCTGCTGATGCCGACACCCGTCACACACAAGCTGCCTGGCGTGTCCACACTGGCCTGCCTCCACCCAGGGTTTGAGGCACGAGGCACAGCAGGCAGTGGAGGTGCCGGGGCATGTGCTAGGCAAGAGGGTGGCTGGGGTGTGGGTGACCTCATGCTGCCCCAATACCCACCCCACCCAGGCTCAGGTGGTCCAGGGTACCAGGGGAGCCACAAGTTCCAAGTGGACCTGCCTGACCATGCCTCCTCCTCTCCCTGTCCACGGCCCCACAATGCCACTTCCTAGCTGTGTGACCTTGGACTTCACTGAGCCTTCTTCTCACCTGCTGGATGAGGATGCTGGTGTATAGGAAAGAGTGGTTCTGGGATTAGAACCTGCATCCACTTGGCTCAGAAGCCCTCGTCTTTCCACCACGCCAGGTTGAGTGGCTTCTCGCAATGGGCCTCGCTGAGGTGCTAGTTTAGTATTCTCAGTCCTGTCCTTTCACCCAAATGACCTGGGAGCTTTATATACTTTGGAATCCACCCGTAGAGATTCGGGTTTAACTGAACTCAAGTAGGGCCTAGGCACCAGTGAATTTTCAAAGCTCCCCAGATGATTGGAATAGGCTGCCAGGGTAGAGCATCATTGATCAAACCTCTTCATTTTATAGATGAGGCCCAGAGATTCTGAGTGACTGTCCCCAACCCCAAGTTCCTCTAGCCATTGCAGCTGCACCTGGAGTCTCTAAATTCTCCCTCTGAGTAAAGAGCTCTAGTGAGGACATATAAAGCCACACTCAACAGCAGGAGCTTTGAAATCAGAGAGAGGTGGGTTCAAGCCCAGATTGCCCCTTATAGCCTGTGTGACCTGGGGCAAGTCACTTCACCTCTATGACCCTTAGATTCTTCATCTATGAAAACAGGAGTTAAGTGAAGTCTAAATGAGATAGTATATGCAGAGAGGAGGTGCTCATTAAACAGGTCGCATCCCCTAGAAGAGACCTGCAGTGTAGTTTGAGAGACATTTATTGTGCACCAAGTCCAGGCTGGTCCCTGTTTCTGGGGCTTCAGAGCTGGGGTCAGAGTTGGGCTACACAGAGGGGCAGGTGCCACATTAGCAGTAATTCAAGGGGCTGGGGCTGTGGGAGCACAGATGCGGCAGTCCTAATCAGAATTCAGACGTGGCGAGGTGTGGGGGATGGGGTGGCTGCATCAAGCGCCTCTTTCCTGCTCCCTGGGTTTGGGGAATGAACATTTTCTGAAAAACTACCTTATGCTAAATCTTTTGCATTTGTAAACTCACCCACTCTTCAAAATGCCCCATTCAGGGAGGATCCTATCACTCCCATTTTAGAGATGAAGTTTCAGGAAAGCAAGGAGCCTTGTCCAGGCTTACTCAGCTGAGGCCAGAATCCACTCAAGGAATCTGGCTCCAGAGTGGAAGCTCATCCCTTGGTTCCCAAGCCCGAGTTACATGGGGTCTTTTTTGGGGAGAGGGGATGGACCATCCACTGGCCTGGTTGAAGCCCTGAGTTTTATCCTTGGCTCTGGCTATCTGGGCAGCGCCTGGTGAGCTCCCATTTGAGTCCGTGGAGCTGAGCAGCCTGGTTCTGACCATGGCTCAATGCCTTTCTCCTGCCTTCACCTGCACCCCCAGCCCAAAGAGTGTAGCTGTGTCAGTCCAGGATGCCCAGGAATGGGGAAGAGCCACCAACCTGGGTCTGCTAGGCCCAGCCTTCTCCCTGAGGCCAGCTCCCCAGGAAAGCTCCTGAGAACATGAATGTTCAGGCCTCAGGATAAAAGCCACTTCCCTGAGTGGCCAGGCCAGACCTGGTTCTCCCACCTTCCAGCCCAGCTCACCCGCTGCTCTCACTGCCCTAGGCGTCGAAGCCACTGGAAATTTCCTCCTGCCCTTCTGCTCCTCTCCCATGTCTGGGGCTTTGCCGGTGCCCACAACACTCTCCCCTTCTCTTGGCCCATGCAGTTCCATCTTTCACATTCAACTACTCCCTCTTTAGCACCCCTGACCTCCCTACCAAGTCGAATATCTCCAGTACCAAGCATCTCTTTCCCCATGGGACCTTTCACCTTTGCCAGGTAGGTCTTAACATTCTCTCTCTCCTACCTGACCCACTTCCCTACCATGGCCTGGTCCTATGTCCTATACCATTCCTCTACCACCTGATTCTTTCTAGCTGTGAACCGACAAATTTCACATTACAAAACGTTTTTGTTTCTAATCAACATCTCCATTGACAAAGATGCAGTGAGGTAGCTGCTCAGTGTCAAAACAAACAGAAGACATCAATTTGAAAAGAGATGGAAAGCATTAAAAATAGATAGGATGAACTCTATCAGGCATCTGGACTGAATTAGTTACTGAGGTTGAATATCTAACTTATCAAAGAGCTTCCTGGCAGCCCAGACAAAAGGGGAAATATACTGGGTCAGAGTAATTGGGTTCTAGGGTGACTTCGTCCCTTGGAAAAACACCATCCTTATTGCTTCAATTAAGAAGAGCTGTATATAAAAGAGCCACTATTGGCAGGGAAGGCCCTTTTCACTCTCAGGACTCCTATCCCCGCTGGCTGTCTCTCTGTGCTCATCCCAGCTAATTCTCAGGCAATTTTCTGCTTCACTGCTGCAGCCTGGCCTACTTTCTCAGCTGTGTTTGTTTCCCTGGCCCTGGGCTCTGCAGAAGTAGCTGGTCTCCCATCAGCAGAGGTGATCAGGCTGGGGCCAGTTGACTCCTGAGGAGGAAACTGCAAAGGGGATTCATAAACCGAAAGATAATTGTTCACATCTCACTGAGGTCCAGACTTCAGGGTTTATCTGTGTCTGGGTAACGGAGATGCTATCTGGATCCCCACCACAACTCCAGCTCTTATATGGTCCTTCAGAAAAAACACAGCAGAGTTCGCATCCCACAACACAGCTTAAAACCCAGGCATTACCAGGGATTAGTGCCCAGATCCCACTCAGTTTTGAGTTCTTAATGTAGAAAAAGGCAGCAATACTGACAAGGAATTGCAGGGTGGGTTCAATGACTTTTATTTATGTCACTACCCTTCAGTTATATCCCTACCTGATCATAAGCAGGAAGGGATTTGAAGCTGCTTACAAACAAACAACAACAACAAGCAAATAAAACTAAACAACCACATTTACCAGATTAAAATAATAGATGTTATCCCAGCTTCCCCACTTGCTGGCTGTGTGATCTTGGGAAAATTGCTTCACTACTCTGAACCTCAGTTTCTGCATTTGCAAAATGGGATAATAGTAGTACCCACCCCCTTGGGCTACTGAAGAAGTAAATAAATTAATAGGAAATAGGAAAGGTACTTAGCACAGTGCCTGGCATAGAGTAACTAGGCAATGCATTTCAGTAGTTATTACTATAATGTAATCTCATTTTTTGTTTATAGAAAAGTAATCTGGGTAAAGCTGAGCCACCCTGAGGCCAGTCTCAGGTCCCTATTGAATTAGAAAGAAACACTAGTTCCTCCTCCCCTCCAAAGTACATTGAAAAGCAATTTAAATGTTTAGTCAATTCCTTTGAAAATGGTAAAGCAGATTTCATTTATAATCTCAATCAAATATCCTAACATCCCTTTTCTTCTGATTCTTTTTCTTACCGCCCCCCCCACCCCCACCCCCACACACAGCATAGCAGCCCCCAGTCTGGGTTCTGAGTCCCTCAAACGCCTCCTCAAAGCTCGGCCTACCCTGGCTCTTACCTCCTTGGCCCTCTTCCGTAGCCACTCCCATTTTTTTCCACCCAGCAACCTCTGCCCTTTTCTCTCCTGGCTTGTTTTTCCCCTTCCCTCCACCCATTACCCAGATCCACAGGAAAAGGCCAAGGCAAGGCTGCCTGAACTGTGGTTTCCTCCCTCAGGGAAGGCAGGGAGGAAGGGAGGCTCTGAACAGGTTAATGTTTTTCCTCTCACAAAACAGACCCACACCTGTTAATACCATTTATTTAATGCAGAATACATCAAGGAGTTAGCTGTGGTTAATATGAGAGGAGTGGGATTATGGGACCTTTTTTCTGTTGTATTCATTTCTGTATTGTTGACATTGTTTTATAGTGAGCATGTATTCATTACATTTGAAATTAGGAAATAGATTTATTTTATTTTTAAGTATGGCAATCAGGGCAAAGGGAGAGAAAATAGTAGAAAAAAATAAAGCAAAAGCAGGAATAATGTGAGTATCCAAAATATATTCCCTCGATCCTATATTTAAATCAGGTAAAGTGCCCAGCATGGGGCCCACCACACACTTGATAAATAGCAACTATTGTCCTTCAGGACTTAATAAACGTCCATCCCTCACACACTCAAAACTGCCCAATTGAATCAGAGTAGCTGGTAGCCCAACGGGAAGGAGGGCAGGCTAGGGCATTCTGGTGCCCAGCCTTACCCCAGGCGAGCTCTGCAGGGTTAGATGAGTCAAGAAATAGTCTAATTGGGTCTGACAAGCTCTGCCTGTCCCCTCCCCCACCAGCCTCCTAATGGGCTCCTTCTGATGCCTTCCTGACCATAAGGCTGGTGTGTGTGTGTGTGTGTCTGTGTGTGTGTGTGTGTGTGTGTGTGTGTGTGTGTGTCTCTCGGAGGAGTTTGTTTCTAGAGAGTTTGGAGATTCCTCCCCAGAAACTCTAGATTGTAGTTTCAGTTCAGTTATGGAAGAGGAAACAATATTTAAAAATTAAATAGCTCTTCTAACGCCTCTCATTCCGCCTGCATGCCTGTGGGCTGCTCAGTTTGTCTAGACTCTATTTGACTTTGTATGTGGCACCAGTCTAAAAAAAAAAAAAAATGTTATCAGTCAACCACTAAGGGTTCTTTGGGCACCTACTGTATACTCAACATTACTGAACATCTCTTCTGGACAAGATGGTGACGCAGGCAAAGCACAGGGAGAATACCAATAATAACCCCTGCTATGTATTGAAGCCCTGTGAAATGGAAGCCACTCCACAAATCTGGAGGATTCTTCTTGGACCCTGGTGAATGCTGAGGCTGGATGGCTAGAAACCAAACTTAAACTCAAATGTCAGCTCTCTCTGAGGACGTCACTGTCTGTAGCGGGGCCAGTCAGAATCGTTGGCCACAGCAATCGGCTGAGGAACAGCTGCATGTCTCAATAAGAGTCAATGAGGCTCAATTTGGGAAATGCAAGTTATTGGAACTGTTGAGAAAAATGAGTCTCTCTTTCTGTTAGGAGCTGCTGAGAGACTAGGATGCATGGCTGGTGCTGCTGGCAGCTATCTTGTGATCAGGAGGAGAGAGCCTGGCAGAGAAAAGAGGCCAGCAGAGAGGTAAACAAAGAGCATGACCTTGAATCCTGAAGACATCAGCCAGGCCTGAAGCTAGCCCTAGCTCTGGACTTTCCCATTTTAAGTTGTGTTTTCTGCCAGTTTGAGCCCTGATGCTCCAACTGAGCAATGACTGTGCCCAGAGACCTGAGTATTTGGAGGAAGCACCCCTCAGCACCCCAACTACGAGGATCTGACAAGGGAAACATGTTCTCTTGCCACACAACCACCATGCCTCTATCAGAGTGCACAGCAAGCCCACAAATGCCATCAGAAGCAGCATGAGGCCAGCATAGGAGTGAATCCCTTTAGATGAACCATGCTTTTTTTAGGGAAGTCACTTTCCCTCTCTGAATATTATTTTTTCTCAACTAGCCATAGGAAGTGAGCATCATAGCATCTACTGCACAGAACTGTTCCCAGAAGGCTGTTTGGAGGAGGTTAGCTCTGAGGATCCCCAAGGCATTGGGGGTTAGGGTCAGAGTTGGCAGCAAACCTCACTTGTTTTCCCCTGGACAGCACAAGACCAGGGACTGCCTCTTGGGGGCAGCCTGGTGGAATGGAAAAGACTCAGCGGTAACATCGGGAGGCTTCAGTTCTAGTCCTGGTGCTGTTGTCAATCCCAGGGAGAGGCTTTGAGCAAGCTCCTCCCCCCACCAACAGGCCCCTCTCAGATGTGGGAAAGCCACGTGTCTCTCCCGTTTCCTTCAGAGCCAGAATCACATCTTGTTCACTGCTGTGTCCCCAATACTTGGTCCAGCTCCTGCCTCACTGATAGAGCGTTCCAGAATGCCTCTTAAGTGAGTGAATAAAATGTCAGGATACTTAACTTTTTTTTTTTTCTTTTTGGAACATGTTGAAGTGTAACATAAAAACACTCAGAGGTCCTAAGGAGGCTTCACAAACTAAGCACAGCCCTCCCTGTATCCAGCCCTCCATCCTGAAACAATCTTACCAGCACCCAGAAGTGCCCCTGGCGCCCACCTTCCCAGCCATTCCCTCCTCAAAGTTAACGCCAGCCTGATTTCTGACAGCATAGGTTAGTTTTGCTTATTTCCGAACTACATAAATGGATCCATGCTTAACATTTTCCTGTGCTTTGTAGCTTACCAAGGGCCCACACGTACACTAACTCATTAAATCTTCACATCGGTACAGGGAGGTGAGCTTACAATTTCCATTTTACAGAGGAGAAAACCTCAGAGAAGAGCAGGGAATCCCCCACAATCGCATTGGTGGCAAGTGGAGAGCAAGGATAACTGGGCTCCCTTTTCGTGTCTCCCTGGATCCCAGAATGTCCCTCCAGGCATCAGGCTGTGATTCCCAGAAAGACATTTGAAGAGTGGTCACGAATCTGAACCTAGACCAGGCCTGGGCAGCTGATGGTATAAGTTACCCATTCTCCAGCATGGAGAGAGTGTCTGGGCCAGTGAAGATCTGGTCACCTTCAGGGCATGGCCCCCTGCCTTCTCCACCACGCCTCCCATGTGCTGCACTCAACATGCTTTGTGAAGTTCAGCAGGTGACCCTCCTCCCTGTGTGCTTTCCTCCAATTGAAGAATTCAGAGTGCTACTGGATGGAAGGGTAAGAGTTGTTTCCACAGAGCCCCTTCCCTGCTCCCCCGCTCCCTCAGGGTTGCCACACACACTGCCCAGGAGCAGATGGTCCCTTTTGGAACCTGGTGCTGTGTGCGTAGATCTTCTCTCCTCTGCAGAACCAGTCACCCCGGGGCCAGCTCCTGAGCAACTCCCCCTCCTGGCAGTAGGTACCTTCTCTCCCCAAATCTACCAATTCAACTCCCTCTTACCCCTCACCCCTTGGCTGGTAGGCAAGATTCCCAACTCTTTCCTTTTGGCTTTATGAACTCTTATACATCCTTCAAGGCCCAAACCCCACCTCCTCCAAGATGCCTGTCCCTCCCTTACACATTAGTTTCAGCCCTTACACATTAGTTTCTCTTTCTCAGCGTCACATGAATAAAGGTGACCACAAAGTCACACCAACAGAACAAACACACGTTCACCACAATGGTTTTCTCTCCCTTGCAAACTGCGCTGTATACGCAGTGTATGGAATCACCGCCATGCCCCTCTCCTATGTGCACACACTGTAACATGCAACCACAGGGATTTGGCCTCTACCTTGTTTAGAACAGGGACACAAAGTCTTCCTCTACCACATCAAGAGGAATGTACAACAGGCCCCAAATGTTCAGACCACACATCATACAAATACATCGACATACACCTTTTCTACACCACCGACAC
This sequence comes from Aselliscus stoliczkanus, assembly GCA_033961575.1. Classification (NCBI taxonomy): domain Eukaryota; kingdom Metazoa; phylum Chordata; class Mammalia; order Chiroptera; family Hipposideridae; genus Aselliscus; species Aselliscus stoliczkanus. The sequence goes on from CM066730.1 coordinate 168,343,613, forward strand.
ACGGGTAGAGACAATTTGTCCCCTGGGTATACAAACGCACAGGCATGGAGGGCATGGATCCTTCTCTCTGCTTCCACCCCACCCCCTTCTTCGTGTGTGTGTGTGTGTGTGTGTGTGTGTGTCTCACACACACGGAAGCACCCAGTAACAAATCCCAAATATAGTCAATCTCTGTTTTTCCATCACACATAAACACACAGGCACGCGGGTTCCATCCCTCCCCCGCTGTTTCTGTCTCCTCCTCTCCTCCCTCCTCTCCTCTCCTCTTACACACACACACACACACACACACACACACACACACACACACACACACACACACACACACACGCAGCTGCAGCGCCTCGGGCCACAGTCCCGTGCAGACGTCGGGCAAGAGACAAAGGTCGTGGAGGCTCCGGGCGCTGCGCACCAAACACAGCCGAGCCTCTCCCCGAGCTCCGCCAATCCCCAAAGCCAGTCTCCGCGAGGTCGGAACCCCACACCCTGAAGCCTGAGACCACGCCCGCGCCAGCGCCCCAGGGTGCGCACGCCGCCTGCGCTCCGGTGCCGCCGCGCCAAGGGTTAAGGAGCGGGAGGCCGGGAGGGGCTCGGGGGAGGAGGCAGGCCTGCGGCTGTGATTGGCTGCGCCGCCGGGCCCCGCGCCCCGCCATTGGCCCCGCGGCGGGCCCGCCCCCCCGGGACTCGGCGCCGAAGCCGCGCTCGCCCGCGGGGAGCCGAGCGCGCCGCCGGGGCTGGACAGCCGCGCAGTCGGAGGAGCGCGGCGCGGAGCCGAGAGCGGGACAGGCGGCGCGCGTGAGCTATGGTGAGTGGCGCGCCGGCCCAGCCTTGACGGCCCCGGCAGGAGCGCCGGGGTGGGACCCGCGGCTGGCTGGCTCGCGGGGGGCTGGGCGCCGGCTGCAGGTCTCAGAAGGCGTGGAGTCGGGGGGCGAGCAGGCTGGGCTGGGCTCGCCCGGCGGCGCCGCGCTCTGCTCTGTCGGGGTTGGCGGCACCGAACTTGGTTTTGGGCAGCTGGACCCAGAACTGGGTGGGATGAGGAGAGCCCGGGGTGGCCGAGTCGGTTTGGGGGCAGTTGGTGCGGTTCTGGTCTGGGGCTTCCCGACTGGGCTTGGAGACCCTGGTTATCCGGGCTGGGTCTGGGGCGGGTGTCGGGGACAATTCCACAGCTACTGGATCCAGCTGGACCTGAGCGACCCGGGATGCTGGGTCGGTGCCGAACTGCGGCTGGGCTTGGGGCATCGTGGGTGGCCGCGCTTAGCGCTTCGGAGGGCTTAGGTCGGGACACTGTGTCTGGGTAGTCACTACCGATCCCGCTGTGGCCTAAGGTGGGGAGAGTAGGGGAGGCTGGGCAGCCAAGTTGGTTGCTGTCAGAGACCAGGGGACACTTGAGGACCCTGTGCCCAGCGATCTGGTCTCCCCAGCGTCACCCAGTCATGGGTCCTCAGAGGAGATGCTAGGCAGTGGCATCAAGGAAAAGGGAGCTGGGGAGGGAGATTTCATGGGGGTTTCTGAAGCCCCAGGGGAGAAACCCACTTGGTCCAGGCTGGGCTTGTTGGGGGCTGTTTTAGGGAGGGGGCTTATCTCTGGAAGGAAAGCAAAGACTTTTCAATCACCTCTCTAGGGCCTGATGATCGCCTCTCCCTCATGGAGGCCAAGGCCACCTGCTTCTCTTTAGCATCTCTCCTAGTCCTGCTCTGTGCCCTCTTAAGTGGTTGCAAGTTACTATGCAGAGCCAGAGGAGGGCATGTATGTGCCAGTGATGGTGGCTGCCAGTCCCAGGGATACAGCCACCACCATTTCTCTGTGACAGTGCTGCCAAGCCTGCGGGGACTCAGTTGGGGACAGGATTGGACCCCGTGTAGACATGAAGAGTCTCCCAGTGACCCCACAGGACCGACTTCTGCTCTGCCCAGAGCTAGGGTCCCCTTACAACATCCTTTTCCTTTTTCCTCATACCATTAGTACCTGCCTCCCCTTGCACCACCACTCACCTCTCCAGAACCAGTAATAACAAAATTATGGCTTGACTACCCACCTAGAGGTGCTTAGAAACCATCTTGGATCCAACCTACCTCCTTGGTCAGGAACCTCTCTGGAATGTGCTGCTTGGACAGTTTCAGAGAGAAAGCTTCCTCCCTGTGGACCTGCACTTGATTGAAGGTCTCAGAATATGGGCAATAAAAAGGGATGAGACTTTGAGGTCGTATTGTCCACTCTGCCCCCAAGCCCACCCTGACATGTTACTCAGAAAGAGAACTTTTTCCTCCTTAAAAACCACCAAAGAGAGATCATCTTGCCTTGGTGACACTTTTCAGAGCCTTACAACCAGAGAAGCCACCCAGCTTGTCGGGAAGACCTCAGGCTTTCAAACAGAGTCAGGTTAGAATTCCAGTTTATTTCCCCACAGGGACTTTAGTCAAATTGCATCCTCACCTCTAAGTATTAGTTTCCTCATCTGTGAAATGAGATAAGTGTTATCTTACAGGGATGATGTAGCATTGGGCGAGATAACCCAGTGAGAGTGCTTTGTCCAAATACAGCTCAGGTCCTTTCCTGTACAGCCTTCAGCTCAGGTTGAGAAGTTCGGCCTGACATCTTGATCCCTATTTGTTGGTCTGGAAGAAGGATTAAAGTGTATCATGTTGTGGGGAGAGGACGGAGACAGTGATACGTACAGAATCATTCATTTGTTCATCATTCAACGAAGGTTTATGGAACACTAACAATATGCCAAGCCCTGTACTAGGGAGGAAAAAAAAAACTGTCATAAACGTGTTCAGGATGCTTCTACCAGTCCATAGATGTCCACGTGGACCCTCAGGCCAGGTGGCATATCTCTGAGAGGGCAGAGATATCATGCCAGGCCAGGGCTCCCTGCTGGCTGGAGAGATGGGAGAGAGCGTCACTGAGCAGGTGGCATCCGAATTGGAAAGAACATGGAGGTGGGGAGACCTATGTGAGCAGAGGACCAGAGGTGTGAGGGCTCCGGAAATGCTCTTGTTAAGGCCAGAATGGGGCATGCCTGGCATCTGGGCATGAGAGAGTCAGGAAAGAGGAGAGAAAGTGGACAAGGGGCGTCGCTGGGGCCAGAGGCTTAGTCTGGCTGCAGGGTAGGAGCTGCGCTGTGGATTGGTGACCCACCTTGTGTGCGTGGGGTAGGGGCGGACAGCAGGCCTCGCTCCCTCCCTCTCCCCCCACCCCCATTTTGGTTTCTCCTAAACATTAGTGCCTGTGCTCATTCCTGAGGTGGGGGTGACTCAGGGCTGCTAAAGTGTTTATGCCTTGGATCTCCTGCTCTATGGGTTTTAAACAAATCTAGGTTCCCTCCCCTCTGGTGTGGCCAAGTTTCCCCTGGCCCCGGGGTTCCTAACAGGGGCTCCGTTGGAGAGCTTGTGTGTGCTGTTTCCTGTTGTCCTGGCTGAATCTCCCTAAGGGTCCCCAGCTCCCTACCCAGGTCTCTAACCCCTTGGCAGGGAGTCAGCGCTGTTCTGAAAGGCCTCATATGGACCCTCCAGTGCAGGCTTGGGGTGAGGGTTCTGAGGAGGCTTTTTGTATCTTCTATCTCCAGTTGTCCTCATACTACCCAACAGAAGGCACAGGGAGGTGAAAGAGATTGCCCACAGTCACACAGCAAGATAACATCAGAGCAGCCACAGCTCTCTTGTATGTTTTGGAGGGTTACCAGGCAGACAGGTTGAGGGGAAGGAGGGCCAACCCAGTGTTCCCAGCCTGCTGTTGTGGCACCTTGCGAATGTTCCTAAACATTCCAAGCTAGGGACTGAGCTTAGAGCCATGGCTGAGGGATGGGGAACCATCTTTACTGCAAGTGGTCAAGTCCAGGACAGAGTCCAGTGCCGCAATTTGAATACTGGATGTACCACCTGCATCTGTGTGACCTTGGGTTAGCTGTTCCTCCTCTTGGCACTTCCTTTCTTCCTAAGTGAGGCAGCTTTGCTCCCTTCTCAGGATATCATGAGGATACACTCTAGGATACAGTGCAGAAACACAGACTCTTAAGAACGTGAGGGAAAGTGTTATTTGAGGTCGTGAGGCCAGCCACATGCCCTCTGAACCTGTCTGTGCGGGTTTCCCAGAGCACTGGGGTGCCTTTCCTTCCCGAGCCAGCCAGCCAGCTAGCGTAGCCAGCATCTGTTCTAGTAACTGGGTTACTGGTGTTTCCTTGCATTGCTGTGATTTTTGGTAAACAGACATATTGTTACTTTTGTTAAAGAGTCAATACATTGTTTCCCAGAAAGAATTGAAGAGACCAGGCCCTGTCAGGGGAGGAACAGGATTTGAAGGGTAAGAAAATAGCAGGGTGGGTTCAGCAGAAAGTTTCAGGTACTAGCCAATATAACCAGCTTAACTCAAGTCCATACTTCCATGTCTACAGCGAGGGAGGAGAGGACCATCAGCAACCTTTAGGAATTTTAGTGTTTCCTCTCAATTTTTTCTTTTTAGTTAAGTAGGTAAGCACCCCTGCCATAGTCAAAGTGCTTCATTCATTCATTCACCAAATAAGTCTGCCTGTCACAATATAAAGCTTTGGGGCTGCCATCAGTATGAACCACACTGATAGGTCTCTCTTCCACGGTCTGGTGGACAGGCAGATACGGAGCAGGAAATTATAAGCGCAATTGCTGTTACCAAGGAAACGTGCAGGGTGCTGTGGAGCTGATAGGGGAACCTGGCCTCAGGATCAGAAAAGGCTCCCTGAGGACATGACATTAAAGCTGTGGCCTAAAGAATGAAGGGACCAGAAAGAACATGGTAGGCATAGGGACCACTTCTGTGTAAGACGGCACAAAACATGGTGCGTTCGGGAATTAATTTGTCTGGAGGCTCAGAAGACTGCTTGGAGGTGACCAGGGGCAGGCATACGCAGCGAAGGTAGTGTTAAAGATTTGGGGCTCCCTCCTCAAGGCAGTGGAGTTCAGAGTGTTGGGGGGTGACATAGCAGTTTTGCATTTTGAGGCGATTGCACTGGCTGCTTTATGGAGAATGGCGGGGGCGGGGAAACTGGAGGTTGAGACACCAGTTAGGAGGCTGCCAGAGTAGCCCCTGGGAGAGACCATGATGGTCGGGACACCAGTCACTGCACCTTCTATCCCACACCACACGCCCATTATGCTGCCCAGAACCGACAGTGAAGAGAGGAGGAGGCTGACTTTCCTTCCCACATACTTGCAGCATCCTTTTATGCAAATAACCAGCAGGGCTCTGGGCCTCAAGGAACTTCCATTTGATAAGAGGAGAAAAGCCAAGTTTCCAAATGCCTCTGAAACAGGATAGAAAATGGTAAATGCCAACCTGGGAAGGCAACTCCAGAGGCACCATGGACATGGGTGTATATCAGGGAAGGCTTCCCAGAAGAGGTGACATTTGAGCTTCCTAAGGCAACAGTTTGTGGAATGAAATGCTTCCTAGGAGCCAAGCTTTGGAGAGATTAAAAGAAGGAGATACTCTTCTGTCATTTAAAGAGTCGTAGTCTGGGGGGCAAAGTTTAATGCACAACCAGTGCTGATTGTCAGGGAGTGGCACTGGGAATCTAGGACCTGGGGGTTCTGCCTTTTGAGCGGAGGTGCCCTGAGGACAGGGGTGGCTGGGACACCCACAGGCCTGTCTTGGCTCACTGACAAGCCTTGAACTGGCCCCTTCCTCCCCACAAGTCTCCTGGGGGCTTCCAAAGGGGGAGATATAAACAAAGGAGCAGGTTTCTGGAAGACATGCAGGAAATTAGCTGAGGGAGGGTCTAACTTCAGGGCCCAGAGACAGGCAGGTGGGCCTGGCTGCTAGATCTTAAAACCATGGAGTATTTGTGTAAAAAGGGGATTCATAACCATCTAATTCAAATCCCCCATTTTACAGGTGGGAAGACTGAGGGGCAAAATGAGCATCTAGCAATTGCCTGGCACTTAAATAGAACCTCTTTGATCTTCACACCAACCCTAGGAAGTATCCCCATTATAGAATTGTGAAAGCTGAGGCTCAAAAAATTCAGAGAATTATGGACTAGAACGAGGCAGTGGCCCCCCGATTCTTTAATATGCTGGCTTCAGTCCCAGGCTGCCACTCAATTGAGCAGAAACTCTGCCTTCCTGGGAAAGGCCCCTGGGGACTGGGGATGAAACTATTAGGCAGTGGCTAGAGGCCTTGGTTGCTGTTTGGAGCTGGAGGTTGGCCAGGCTGAAATATTGATTTTTTTTTTTTTGATTTTTTTTGGTCTTCACCTTTGCATAGCACTTGACAGTTAGTAAAGCCCTTTTCTTCCCTTTCACCAACTGTTCTTAGGTCCCAGTGCCGGTTAGTAGCAGAGCTAAGACTTAAGCCCAGGCCTGGGACTCTCAGCCCAGACTCGCAGCTCCCCAGCTCCCAGCACTGCGTGCAGGCCCTGGCCCACGTCTCCAAACGGCCTCCTGACTGACCATGCCCCTGTGAGCAGGCGGAGCAGCCCCGGGCCCAGAAGCCTCCTCTCCCCATCCTCCTCCCCACATGCTCCTCCGCTCCTTGGAGGGGAAGGCAGGAGGGCAGGCCTGGGGCATCAGCCAGGAGGAATAGAATTACAGTGTAAACACCGACATGTCAATATTTACCTCTGCCCGGAACCGGAGCCTCCTCCTCCTTGCTTGCCTGCCTCCCACACTGCTGCCCATCCAGGTGCATGTAGCCTGCTCTGGTGGTCATTGAAAGCAAGGCCAAGGGTGGGGATCTAGTGTCCAGCCTGAGTCCTGCCATTAACGTGTCGTGTGGATCTGAGGAAGACCTTCTTCCTTCCTGGGCCTCAGTTGTCCCATCTGTAAAATGACATGGCTGGGAACAGACTGACTCAAGGGGCCTTTTCTGCAATGACATGTAGGATGACAGGCATCATTCTCAGTCTCAGACCTGGGACTGGAAGTTGGGCAGACCTGTGTTTTGAAGCTCAGCTGTACCACTTTCTCAGTAGGACTGTGGGCAAGTCATTTAACCCTTTTGAGCTTTGGTTTTCTCATCTATAAAATGAGATCCTAATGGTTCCTGTTTTGGAGGGTCTTTGGTGAGGAGTAACCAGATAACTCTTGACAAAGCCCTTGGCACAGGATAAGAACTGAATAAATGGTGGTGGTGGTGGTGCTGATTCCAAATAAACATTTTATGATTCCGTGAATCCAGAGCCTGGGTTGCGTCACTTGGGGAATGGAGCCAAGGGTGGGGACTGTAACCTCAAGCCCTCCTGATACTTGGGGGCCACAGACTGGGCTGGGGGAGTCCAGGGCTTGAGAAAACCCCTCGGTCAACAACAGCAACAACAACAACACACACACACACAGAGCTGCCCAGCCTCTGGGGCTCCTTCTTACTGGGCAGAGATCCAGGGCTGAAATGACCTCACAGATGTGTGGCAATGGAGGGGTAAGGGCGGGTGGAGGCAGCAGCCAGGGGAGGAAGGACGCATTTCCTAAGCAGCTCTTTCACAGAAGCACGGGAGGACAGGTCATGAGCTGTTCCCTCTAGCTGGCAGAGGAGGGGGCATGGGGCGGGGACTGGCAGAGGTCTGGGAAGGGCAGGGCAAGGAGGTAGGGCTGCCCATGCAGCACAGGTGGTCCTGAGAGACCAGTGGGCCCGGGTTCAAACCTGGCTTCATCGTGTTTTGCTGTGTCACTTTGGACAGTATCTCACCACCCCTCCGAGCCTTGTTTTCCTCATATCTAATCTGCAGCTATTAGGACCTATTTTGTACAGTAGCTGGAAGAATTTAACCAGGGGCTATTTCAGAAGAACCCAGCTCCATCCTGCCGGACCCAGGGGGCTCCACGGATATCAGCCTCTCTTTATCAGCATGACAGTAAGAACCGCACATGCCCATCCCGGTTCTACTAGTCTCTGGGCTTCTTCAGAGTAAGACTGAGTATTTTTAAAAATTGTGATGTGGGGCCGGCCGAGTGGCGCAGTGGTTAAGCGCTGGCTTGGGAAGTCAGTGGCCCAGGTTCGGTCCCACATATGAGGGCCAGTGACACTGCCCTCGAAGAAAAAAAAAAAAAATTGTGATGTGGTTTACTTACTTAAGACACACATATTTTGTGCAGCTCGGTTTTTGTACACCTGTGTAACCACCACCTCAGTCAATCAAACAAAATAGGGCATTTGCACCTCCCCAGAGTTCCACGTGCCTGCTTCCTGCAACCCCCCTCCCAGGCGGCCGCTGACCTTTTTTCCGTCACTCTAGTTTTGCCTGGTTTTGAACTTGATCTGCATGGATTCATGTACTCTTGGCTTGGTTTCCTTTAGCTTCAGTCAACACTGATATTTTTTAGTTCATCCATGTTGCCGCCTGGACCAGTACCTACCTGTCTGCTCCTTTCTTAGGCCGCCGTGTCTCCCACTGGGTAGAGATATGTGTCAGTGTCCATGGATGGCATTTGGGTGACTTCCTGTCTGGGCTGTAGTGACGCTCCCGTGTCTCTGTGGACGTAAGCATCCATTTCTCTCTGGCAGGTGCCTAGTGTGAAGCTGCTGTGTCAGAGGGTCCACATGTGTTTTAACTTACATAGAAGCTGCCACAAGGTTCTACACGGAGAGTGCTCCATTTTCAGGGTGTGCTGTGCCCCTCATTGCCCACTGGCCCAAGCCTAGAGCAGGCTCTTGAGTGGGAGTCCTTTCTTTGTCTTAATGCTTTGGCTCCATTCTGTTAGGCCCTGCCCCTGCCCTCAGGGCCTGACAGCTACACCCTGGGCTTTGGGTCTCCCCTGGCATCTGTCCTGGCCCTGGAGACCCCAGGGTACGAGGCTGTGTGGCCACTGATGTGTTGTGTGACCTTGGCAAGTCCTTCCCTGCCTGATCCTCAGTTTCCCCTTCCGCAGAACGTTGGGTGGATTGATGGTTTCCCTTGTTTCTGGTAGTCTCCCCTCATTTGGGAGCCATTTGCTCTGTGCGTTTCTATCTCCAGGGTGACGCCTGCCTCACTGGTGAATCCCAGCTGTCCCATATCTCTGAGGAAGGACCATATGGGAAAGCGAGGAGAGGCTCTTCATTCTTGGTACCTTCCCCAAGAGGCTCATTGCGAATCAGTCTTCCCTGGTGGGGGCCCTCCATGCAGCGTGGATCCCTGGCTGTGGGTGCCCCACCCAGGGAGGAGGCCTCGCAGAGCTGGCCCTGACATCAGGCAGACCTGGGTGCGTGTTCTGCCACTTCCTGGCTCTGTGACCTTGGGCAAGTCACTCCACCTCTGTGAACTCCGGCATCCTCATCTGCAGGGTTGGAAGGATGAAATGCGGTCCTGCCTCATTGTCGGGACTGAAGTGAATCGGGCAGCAAAATCCCTGCCCTTGAGGAGATACATTCTAGGGGAGGAAACCAGAGACCACACAGGCAAACCAACCAACCGGAACCATCACTTCAGAGAAAGGAAAGAAAATAAAAGGGTGATGTGGTGGAGAGAGTAGCCGCAAGGTGGGGAGGGAGCTACAAGATGGGCGGGCAAGGAAGGAGGTGACATCTGAGCTGAGACTGAAGGCTGAGGAGGTGGCAGTCGGGCAAAGATGTGGGAAGGGAGCGTTCTGAGCAGAGGACTAGCAAGTGCAAAGGGCCTGAGACAGGGGCGAGGGGTTTGGCATATAATGGGTGGCAAGAAGGCCAGTGTGGCCGGGCAGAGGGACCAAGGGGAAAAGGGGCTGGAAAAAGTGGGCATGGAGGGGCCAGGTCAAGCAGGGCCTTGTTAGGCATGGGGAAAGCTGGCATTTCATGTTATTCCCTTGTGATGGGAAGCCCCTTCTGGCCTCTAAGGAGGGGGACTACTGGGATTGGTTTCTGTTTTAGAAAGGCCCTGGCTGCTGTGTGGAAGATGGACTGTAGGGGGCAGGAGTGAGGCAGGGAGGCCAGTGTAGGGGTGAGAGGAGAGAGTGGGCTCAATATATTGACCTGTCCAGGGCAAGGAGGCTTATATTATTCCAGGATCTGGGATTTCAGCAGCTACTTCAGAGGATGGAAGAGCGGGGGACAGGGGACCCCAGATGCCACAAGATGTTCTGGCAGCAGGGCACGGAGACACAAGTTGCCTTTGGAGCCGGTCAGACTTGTCTCAAAACTTCCGCTTGAACTCAGCCTTCCAGGGTGAGCTCATGAATTTCCCAAAGTGACCACATTCCTACCACCCCAGGCCCTGCAACCCAGAGAAATGGGGCCATTTCCCTGACTGCTCCGCTGGCACAGAGCCTGCCTCCCCAACTTCCGCATACCCCGTGAGAAGTGAGGGCAGAGGAAGTATATCTGAAAGGGGATGCCCAGCCCCTGTGGGCTCTGGGCTGCTGATCCCACCGCCCTGCTCAAGTGACGCCTGTGGTTTTGTGGTTCCTGGGTGCCCGGGCTGATCTGGGCCAGGAGGGGCCACGATAAGCAGGGATTTCATCTTTCTGTGCCCGAGTGTCCTGTCACTCAGCATGCTGCCGGGCCTCCGGGCATGGTGGGCAGGGGATGGGGGAGGGCATGGGAGTTCACCGGGGCCACAGAGAGTCTGAGTGGAAGTGAGTCTTAGATATCATCAAGGCAGACTTCCTCTTGTGGGGACAAAGGCACAGAAAGGGAAGGAGAGTTGCCTAAGGCCACACAGGGGGTTACTAGCAGGACTGAGACCCTGATCTCCAGGACTCCTAATCCAGTGCTCCTTCTGGTTAAAGTATGGGTTTTGGATCCAGACAGACCTGGGTTCTGGTACCAGCTCTTCCCCTTAGTCCCAGATGGGTGACCTTGAGCCAAGGACCATCTCTGAGCCTCGGTTTTCTTCCCTGTGGAATGGGATGATAGCAACACCTTTCTTATGTAGCTTTGTTATGAAGAGTGGTTGAAATGATTTACATATATCTGTAAAGCTCATAGGATGCTGCACATAGTAGGTCCTCAGTAAATGGGAACTGTTACTGTTATTACTAGTGCAGTTCTGTCCTTTTGAGCCTTGTGAAGACCTGGAAAGAACGGCTGTGTGCCAACCTTCACTTAACACAGTTTTCTAGTTCTGGTGAGTTCAGTTAGGCCCGTCCCACTGCTGCTTGTTTATTTTACTTCCCCATGATAGTTGGGAGACCCTTTAACAAGTCCCTTAATAAGCACCACCACCCCAACACACACATACATTCATACTTGTGCAAAGCTTAGATGGGCTGGAGATGTCCTGCCAGCCTCCAGCCTGAATGCGGGGGATAGGCAGTAAATGTGGGGGACAGACACTACATGCAGGCCCAGAATGGAGAACTGGGTGGCTCCCCACCTTTGGCATCGGGTACCTACCATCCACTCACTGATTCCTCTTTGTGCCTCCGGGATAAGAGCAGGGGCGGTGGAATCAACTTGAACCCTGGATCCACCCCTTATTTATTGTAAAGGCCTTTTTTAGCAGGTAAGCTTCCCTCTCTGAGCCTTAAGTTGCCCATCTGTGAAGTGGGGATAACAACCTCCTTCCCGGGGAGGTGGCAGACATTAAATGAGATAAGATGTGTTCAGAGCACGTGTGGTGCCTAGTCAGTGTCCCACTCAAAGAGGTAGGTGTCACTAATAACAACATTGACCTATGTCCCAAACCCTGTTAGGTCTGTTCCTCTTTCTCTAGCGGTTCTCAGGAACTATCTTGACCACTCCTAGCCCATGCATTGTGCGTCTCCACCCCAGAATCCCTTCTATCGGGCACAGGGCACCTTGGAGGAACTTTCCCTGTTGTGCCGCCTCCCTGCGTTGACACAGATCAGGAGCTTGAGCTCAGGGCCCAGCCTGCCTGGGTTTGAATTCCAGCTCTGCCGTTTCCCTGAGCAACTTCAGGCACATTCCTAAATTCTTAGCCTGTTTCTGCATAAGTAAAATAGAAATAATAATAATAGTACCACACTCATAGAGTGGTTTAAACAAGCAATATAATTCGTGTGAAGTGCTGGGATTTTGTGCCTCTCACACAGTAACTGCCTAGTGCTAGATTTTACTACAAGGTAGAGCCCTGCTGGAGCAGAGCTCCTGACTTTTCATCTCTGTATTCCCAGGGCCCAGCAAGGATGAACTTGGAAGCAATGTGGGGTCTCTAGGAATTAGCACTGAGGACAGGTTGTTCATCAGGTAACAGGACAAAGAGAAAAAGATTCTAGGCCTAGGGAATAGCATGTACCAAGGCCCTGAGGTGGGTGACCTATATAGCATGTTTCGTGTAGCTGAAGTAGAAAGCAAGGGCAAGAGTGACCCAAGGTGAGTCTGAGGGGTCACCAGAGGCTGGGCCCCATGGGGCCATGTATAATAGACCAGGGGAGAGATTTGGACTTCATCCCAAGAACAGTGGAAAGCCGTGTGTGTGTGTGTGTGTGTGTGTGTGTGTGTGTGTGTGTGTGTGTGTGGTCAATTAGGCTTTATTTTCTTCTGCATGCAGAGGCCCCATTTAAGCCCGCAAAGAAAGAAAAGGCAAACATTTATAAAACCGGCAGGGTGAAGGGCTCCCCTGAGCTTAGAAGGGGTGCCAGCAGGGAGATGACATGGTCTGACCTGTGGTTTATTAAACTCACTCTGGCTGCTGAGTAGAGACGGACATGGGGAGGGGGCGGGAATAGAGGTGACAGATGGTGATTCAGCCCAGGCTGGTGGTTGTGATGAGGGAGAGGCAGACAGAGATACTGAAGGGGTAGAATTGACAGGGCTTGGTGACTGGGGTGGGGCATGGGGTCCAGCCTATCACTTTGACAGGTGAGAACAGAGCCCAGAAAGGTGTGTGAGCTGTTCTGGGGCAGGGTCATGGCCTCTGATCCTGGAGCCTTTAAGCAAAGCTCTGACTTAGGCCCAGATTCCTGGTAACTGATCCTGTAGAGCCCTTCCAGGACTTTTGGTGGCTGCACCCTGTGCCTCCCCACCCCCACGCCCCCATCCTCAGTCCCCCATCCCTTGGCAGAGTCTGGCGGCTTCAGGGGAGGAGAGGCTTTACAGGCACAGATTCTGTCTTTGAAGCATCTAACGAGGGAGGGCTGCGCTCTGACTTCCAGATTCTTTCCCTTTGACCCCTGGGCCTCCCCAGGCTTTGAAGGAGTCCACAGGAGTGGGGCTGGGGGGTGAGGGCTGGAGCCACTGTGCACAGACAGCCCCTCACTGGGCAGGGGGTGGAAGAGGTCCAAGGATCTGAAGAGGTGTCCTGCTGCAGAAAGAAAGGACACATGGGGCAAAGCCTGGGGGCGACCCCCAGACGTAGGGAGACTCCCCGCTCCTCCAAACCTCTTGAGCTGGAAGCTGAGGGCTACCATTTAAGATTGTCTTTTTCTTCCCCCAGTTAACCCTGTCTGGCAAATAAGCCCTCTGAGGTAGATGTTCAGTTAAATGAACTCCTGGCTCTGTAGGCCTCTCCCCACTTGCCACCCTCATCTAAGCCATCCCCTCCTGGGATCCAAGATAGCCATAACTCCCTGTCATGAACCTCACCCCCTCTGTATCTGAGCCCACATTTTCCTCTTTAGGGTTCAGGCCCCCCTTTCTCGCCGGGTTCCAGAGCCTGCTCTCCCCTCAGGACCCTTCTCCCTGGAAATTGCCCCTGGACCTTGGATCCTGGCCTGACCTCTTTCTGGGGTTGGTCCCCTGCTGTCCTGGAGACCAAGCACCTTCTCCCCCACCGACACACCAGGCTCCTGGGGTTCTGTATTCCCCCAGGGACTGAGCCCTTCTCACCCGAACACATAGTAGGCACTCAAGAAATCTCTTCCTCTTGCCACACCCATCTCTCAGTCGTTCGTGGCCCCTCCTGAGCCTCCTGCCATCCCCCTGGGTGAGTATTTTTGCTTAGGGAGCCACGTGCTTTGTGGCAACCAAGCCTGGGAAGCAGTTATTGTTGGCCGAGAATGTTGGGTGGCAGAAAGATGAGGCCTGAGAAGGGGCGGGAAAAACACTCAGCGTTAGTATCTGGAAATCGCTGCACTGGTGGGAAATGGGCATGAGGTTGGAAATGAGACAGGCTGGTGAAAGAGCCACTAACGGCTTCACAGAACAGCCTGGGTCTCCTCGAGCCTCTGGCTGACAACGGGAGGACAGTACCAGGAGCCCTTGTATTTGTGCAGCTCTTTTTAACACCTGTCCTCACTTTCTCTTACCTGCATGCGCCATGGAGTGGAGGTAGGAACCACAATTGAGAGAGCATTAACTTGGAGCCAGGCCCTGTGGTAAGCAATGCAAGCATTGACTCATTTCATTAGAGTCAACTCAAAAGAGATGGGTCCTGTTGTGTCCCCATTTAACAGATGAGGAAGCTTTAGCTGAGGCAAGATGACTCGGCCAAGACCACACAGCTCGGGCTGACTCAGAGTCTGTGTTTTGCAGGGTCCCCTGGAGGGAGCGTCTGACTTCAGGGTTGAGGGTCGCTGTGCTTGTGGCTCAGAAAGGCTCTGGAGCCCCTCTTGGGGACTCCCTGGAGGAGAGCAGGTGGTTCCCTATGGGGAGGGGCCAGGCAGCTGGATGCAAGTTTTGAGCTGGATGAGGAGCTGGCACTGTTTTGTCCTCCGGGCGCTCACGCCCTTTGGTTGTGACTGTTACTTCTCTCTCCCAGAGGGGAAGTCCTGGAGGGTGGCCCCTGGCTGTGTGGGCACATCTGTCCTTAGCAGATGCCCAATGAAGGATGAGTGGAGGGAGGGCTCACCCTCCAGGGCAAAAATCAGGAAGGGCTTGGGATTGAGAACAAACTTTCCTGTGCCGGGTGTGTCGTCCTGGAGAACTGGTTTATTGTTCATATTGTCACTAGGGACACATCTCTAAGGGCTTAGTGCCAGCTAATGGAGATGTAGAATTTAACATAGAAAACTGCACATTGCAACCAATTCTGACCCCTCTTTATTGTGCAATGTATTTCTGTAAAGAATAAAGCGCTGAACAAAATATAAGGGAGCTTTTCTGCTGAACCCTCCCCATGAAAGAGATTGCCTCATAGGCCCCGTTTTTTCCTTCTATGGTGACTCGTGAGTTTTCTTGCTGTCCCCAGGTGGCAGTGAGTCAGCCGTGAAGACCGTTCACGAAAGTCCAGAGGAATTTTTCTCCGTCAGGTTCCATTTGAGCAGTGCTGGGTGACACCCAGTGACACACTCCAGGTTAGGGAAGGCAAGCCACTTGCCACCTCTACCACCATTTGTCCCCTGCCTTCCTGGGGCCCAGAGCCATCTCAGCCAGCACAGGCAGGCGGAGGAGTGACCCACAGGCTCCTCCAGCCTGACTCAGCGCAGCCCTGGCCCTCTCTAGGGAAAATGAGTCATTTCTTCAACCCTGAATGTTTCTCTTTATGTGGAAAGAAGAGGGAATGGAATGGGGGTGGGAGAGCCCCTTTTGGGCCCCTCCAAACTTATGTCTCAGCTCTGAGGAGCACTCTGGCCATGGAGGGAAGGGTTCCAGGGTAACGGTTGGATGGAGCAGCCAGACCTGGTTAAATCATTAGCCGTAAATCTGACAGCAGTCAGGGTCACCCTGAACAGAGCTGTGCTGGGTCCCTTTAACTGGTGCAGATACCCTGCCCTCTTCCTCAGGGGGCGTGTGCAAGTCCGTTCTAGCCTTTGACCTTTCTTAAACCTGATCAAGGTTCAAGAAGGTATATGGCGGGTGTGTGTGTGTGGGGGGGCAGTGACAAAGTGCTCCTTATTCCCTGGAAGATGTACCCCCTCCCCCAAGTCCTCTTCTCCCAAGTCCCCCATGGCCTTATTTTATTTTTATTTTTGTAAATTTTTTTTAAGTCTTTTATTGTGAAATATACATTTTTTTAAAAAAAATTAGTTTCAGGTGTACAACACATGCAATAGTTATACTTTTTACCCCTCAAAGTGACAACCCCCTCCCCCAATTCTCCCTCCCCACTCCCCCCACCCATATCATACGTATCTATTACAATTCCTTTGACTCCCTTCCACCGTATAATCCACATCCCGTGACTATCTATATATTCAGTTACAGTTGGCATACAATATTATACAGCTTCAGGTATACAGTGCGGTGATCAAGCCTCTACTCCATCCATGAAGTGGTCTCCCTAATAAGCCATGTGACCATCTGACACCCCACAAAATATTTACAACATTATTGTATTCCCTGAACTGTCTTTCATATCCCTGTGGCAGTATTGTAGTTATCCATCTATGCTGTCTAATCCCATCCCCTTCTCCCTCATCCCCACCCCTCTCCCAACTAGACACCCTATTTTTCCTCTATATCTGTGAGTCTGTTTCTGTTTACTTTGCTCATTCATTCAGTTTTTCAGATTCCACATATAAGTGAGATCATATGGTATTTGTCTTTCTCCAACTGACTTATTTCACTTAACATAATAGTCTCTAGGTCCATCCATATCGTTGCAAGTGGTAGGATTTCATTCTTCTTTATAGCGGAGTAACACTCCATTGTATAAAATACACCACAGTTTCTTAATCCAGTCGTCT
The DNA here is from genome assembly GCA_033961575.1 of Aselliscus stoliczkanus. Lineage (NCBI taxonomy): Eukaryota > Metazoa > Chordata > Mammalia > Chiroptera > Hipposideridae > Aselliscus > Aselliscus stoliczkanus. The sequence goes on from CM066730.1 coordinate 168,360,004, forward strand.
ACCGATGGGCATTTCAGTTGTTTCCAAGTCTTGGCTATTGTAAATAGCGCTGCAGTCAACATAGGGGTGCATATATTTTTTTCGAATTAGTGTCTTGGATTCTTCTGGGTAGATACCCAAGAGTGGAATTGCTCATGCCAGCCCTCTTGACTGGCTATTCCAAGGATGTGGAAATCCAGCTTTTCGGCAAGGAAGAGAGGTGCAATGGATTCTGTTAATTAGTGATGTCTGCCAGGGCCTGGGGACAGGTGTAGGGGGCAGAGGCACTCCTAAGCACCTTCCCTAGAGAGGAACTGATGGCCTGGGTTCAGTCTTATGTGCTCCCCCAGTGTCCCCGTTATTTTCTAGGTGATCTTAAGTAAATTGGTTTACCTCTTTCAGACTCACTTTTCCCATCCGTAAAACAAGGCAAATGATTACCACCTATAGCTGTGAAAAATGAATCAGGAAACAGTCAGTAAAACAGCTTCATTTCCTTTATGTCTTTACACCTATGTCACCTTCTCAAAGAGGCCTCTGGCCATCCTACTGAAAACTGCCCCCTGCACCCGACTTGAGTTTTCTCCATAGCACTTAAACACAATCTAACATACTACCCGTTTTACTTGTTTCTTTCTTTCTTTCTTTTTTTTTGAGGGCAGTGTCACTGGCCCTCATATGTGGGACCCGAACCGGGGCCGCTGGCTTCCCAAGCCAGCGCTTAACCACCGCGCCACTCGGCCGGCCCTTTCTTGTTTCTTTATGCGGGCTCCTCCCACAAACATAGAAGGATATCTGCCTGTCTGGTTTCTGGTGTTACCACCTAGAACAGTGCTGGCACAATAGTAGGCACATAAATGTTTATAAAAAGCATGAATAAGTGAAAAATAAAATGAATGACCAAGTGTGGGCTCCTGGCCCGGAGCCTGGCCCATGGTGGGGGCCAGGTATGTTTGGGTTCCCCTCTCTCCTCCTTCCCTCCAGCTGTTATTCTGGGATTCAGTCCTTCCTCCTCCCTGCTCCTGTGAGGTCATCTTATCCTTGAGGTTTCATGCTTACATTTTATATTTGGCTATTTCCTACCCGTGTACAAGACTGCCCTGGGGAATGTAGTGGGGGTACTTGATTGCAAAATTAAAAGGTACTGTTTTTGAGTAGAATGCAGAATTGGCATGACTTTTTAAAGATGAAAACAAACGAGGCTTCAGCAAAGGCTTTGAGCTGTCTCTTCAGACATCCCTGGGTTATTGGTTCACTGTCTTGGATCCTTTGGGAAAGTGGGAGGAACCTTGGTTTTGGAAATGACCCCAACCTCTCGGTGCCCCAAGGCCTGCCATCCCTCCTGTGCTCCCATCGGGGATTTCAGCAAACATGCACGTTTCCATCAGGGTACAGATCCAAGCACATCTCATCCTGGGACCGGCCCGCTCCCCTTCTTGACCCCCCCCCACCATTTCTTTTAATTTTTCTTTTTCTTTTTTTTTTTTTTTGAGGGCAGTGTCACTAGCCCTCATATGTGGGACCCGAACCAGGGCGCTGGCTTCCCAAGCCAGCGCTTAACCACCGTGCCACTCGGCCAGCCCTACCATTTCTTTTTCTTAGGAGAGTGAGTCGTGGGACCAGGAATCCTGCAACCTTTTTTATATTTTTTTAGCTGAGCCATCCTGCCACCTGTTGGCAGCTTAGCAGCAGCTCAACTCGAGCTAGGAATCAAACTGCTGTTGCTCAGAGCTCAGCTCGCACTCTTGAGCGAGCTCTTAACCAACTGAGCCACTCGGCCGGCCCTTTTTTTTAAAAAAAACATTTTATTTTAGAGTAATTTTAGGTTTACAGAAAAGTTGCACAGATGACCCAGAGTTCCTGTATACCCCTCACCCAGTTTTCCCTAATGGTGATGTCTTACAAGACTGTGGTACATTTGTACATTACAGGTAATCAAACTCCACACTCTATTCAGAGTTCACTAGTTTTTGCACCAATGTCCTTTTCTTGTTCCACAGTCCCACCCGGGACACCGCATTGCATTGAGTCATCATGTCTCCTTGGCCCCCTCTGGTCTGTGACGGTTTCTCAGGGCAGGTGTTTTGCAGAATGTCTTTCAGTTTGGCTTTGTCCTGAAGCCTGTTTGTGATGCCTTTCTGTCTCAGCTGCATGTTGGCGTAGTCCCCAAGGCCATTGCCTTTTCCTCTGCCTGTCCTCTCTTTTCGCTGATTGCTGCCCTTCCCTGGTGAAGGCCACCTCTGCACCCACCCTTCTACCTCCCAAATCTGCGCTTCACCTGCCCTGCTTACCTCAGTCAGCAGCACTCCTGTGCCTTTGTCTGAATGGAATTTGAGGTAGCACCCCAACTCCTTCTTGACCAAGTTCTATAAATATTCTGCTTCTTCATCCACTTCTTTCCACCCCTCGCCGTCGCTGGCTGGCCTCTGTCAGCTCCCCTGTCTCCTGGAGTGAGGCGTAGCCTCCTGTCTGCCCTCCCTGCCTCCAGCCTCGTCCTCCTTGCAGCAGCCTCAGCCACCGTCCAGAAACACATTGTTGGCTGTGGAGGGCAGTGTCACTGGCCCTCATATGTGGGATCTGAACCGGGGCCGCTGGCATCCCCAAACCAGCTCTTAACGAATGCGCCACTCGGCCGGCCCAAGCAACCAATATTTCTTAATGCAGGTGCAATTGGTATTTTGAGAGAGGCATTTTTAAAAATTGTGCAGGATTGTCCCACACATTGCAGGAAGGTAACAGCTGTGGCCCCCAGGAGTACATGCTAGTACCTCCCAGTCATTTGGCCACCGAAAAGGCTCCCACCTATATACAAAAACTCCTTAGGGCTAGAACCATCCCTGATTGAGACCTGCTAATAATCCAATAAAAAGTGTGCTAATGTGAATACCAGCTAATAATATCGAGGGCCGGGTATGTGCTAAGTGCTTAATTCATATACTTTTATTTATTCTTATCCATTATAGGTAGCATTAATAGACCTATTTTACGGATGAGAAAATAGAGGGTCAGAGAGGTTAAGTGATTTGTCCAAGATCACACAGCTAGTTAATGGTAGAGCCAGGATTTGAACTCATGCTTCTATTTTTTTTTTTTTTTTAAAGATTTTACTGGGGAACTGGTGGAGGGGAACAGCGTTGGGGAATCGGGGAAGGGGAACAGACAAGCCGCTGTCCCCCTGTTCCTCAGTCCAGTTGCGGAGGATGTCGCTTCACTGTTGGTATCGTCATTGCGCTCCTCCCGGATGAGGCAGATCGGTCACTGGCCTCTGGATGTCGCTCACCGCGGCTATTGGCAGCTCACGCTGGCTGCCAGCCGCTCACGCTGGCTGCGGGCCACTCACTGCAGCCTACGGCAGCCCACTGCAGCAGGGGCTGCAGCCTACACCATCACCGGGGCTCGCACAGCCCAGCTCCAGGTGGAGCTGTTGTTAGCTGTAGAGGGCAGTGTCACTGGCCCTCATGTGGGATCCGAACCGGGGCCGCTGGCATCCCAAAACCAGCGCTTAACCAATGCGCCACTCGGCCGGCCCTCATGCTTCTATTTTAAAGAGAAGGCCTAGAAAAGGCAGATGATTTGTCCAAGGCCACAGACCAGGTGAACATCAGGGATGCGATGTGAACTTACAGCAGTGCCTTTTCCATTCTACATGTTGCTTAGAAGGACAGAGACGGATCCCTGTTGGTTAGCAGCTGGCAAGAGGAGCCACTGGCCTGCAGTTGAGAAAGGATTTCTGCTTCCATAACCCTGGGGCCCTGGGAGCCTTGAAACGTCTCTTCCACCCAGAAACCTTAATTATGTTTGCCTGCATGCTCTTTCCCTTACCTCTTTTCTCTCCCTCCATCACCCTAACCTTGTGCCCTTGGACTGGTCCCATCCCAGCCTCAATTTCAGGGATTATTTTTATCTTTTGTGGGGTGGAACAATTTAGAGGATCAGGTGACAAAACCAGGGTGAAGAGAATGCTAGCTGGAGCCAAGGCATGTCCTACAGGCCCAGGAAATGTTTGCTAACTCTGAACCCCCTTATCCTTTCCACCTCCATTCTCTGATTGTCCCTCTGTCTGTCCTTCCTCTATTCTCTGCCTCTGGGATTTTCTGTCCTTGCTTGACTAAGCATTTAGGCCAACTTCTGACGCTGGGGGCCAAAAAGGTACCACCTCATTTGTCTCCTGTGCCACAGCTGGCACTGCCATTTTCGTCACAAGACCTGGGGCCCTTTAGGGTGGGGCACACGGGAGGAGCAGCCCTGGCACAGCCCCCGCTCGTGCCCTCAGCTTGCCCTTTGCACTAGCCAGGTGAGAAAAGCTGACTGGTCTCTTGCCCTCAGCGCATCCTCTGGTGTTTCCATGGCAACCATGCAGCCAGAACCCCTTGGCTTCTGCTAGGCAGAGGGCTACCAAATTCTCCACAGGGTATCTACAGTCATGGGAAGGAAAGCATCTGTTAGGAGGCCAGAGGTGGGCAGCACTGAGCTGTCCCCAATCCTTAAAGAGAGGAGCAGTATTCTCAGCTTCGGTGGGATGTAGGGTTTTCTATTTCATCCACACACACTCCTGTCCCCCGTCCATCTCACTGGGAAGCCACCTGTGACTTCTCTCTGAGACTCGGTTTCCTCATCCGTAAAATGGGGATACAATGCTGACCTCAGGAGTTGTCCCAGATGTGTGCATGAGCCACATGGGGACAGGGGTCAGGGAGCCTGAAGAAGCCATCCTAGGAACCTCAGAGAGAGGAGGGGGGAGGCAGGACCAGACCAGTGAGAGGTGGCCAGGGATATAACTGTTTCATTAGGACTTGGGAATTGAGCAGACCTGCCCCTTTCAAGCAGCATGGTTTAAGGAAACACCCACCCTCTCCTCTCTGAGCCTCAGCATTTCCTTCTATAACATGAAATAATTCTTCCTGTGTGACAGGATTGCTAGGAAAATGGAATACCATGTCTGTGGCATGCCAAGCCTGGTGCGCCTGGCCCAGAACACGGCAGGTGCCCATGAAGTATTGATTCCCTGTGAAAGCATTGACTTACCACAGCTGCCCTGGGAATGGTATTTCCTGAGCTCAGCCCTGCCAGCCTGGGTCCCCAACAGACCTCCCTTCCTGGGCATGGCTGCTGGGCATCCCCAGGCCATGCTCCTTTCCGTGGGGAATTCCTCATGTGTTACTCACACACAGATTTCCCTGCAAAGGCCCAGCCCCCCTCCGTAAATGTCCTAGCTTGTTATCTGGCCTTCCTCCGAAGGCCCTTATCGATTTCTGGTTTGTGTTAGGCTGTTTGTGTTGTTGTCTTATCTCCCCCAGGAGTCAGTGCCGGCATTGTGGCTTTGAGTCCGAGTGACCTGAGTTTGAGTCCCCAGCTCAGACACTCACTGGCTGTGGGCCCTTCACCTCTTGGGACCTCCGTTTCCTCCCCTAGAAAAATGGGACAATAATTCCTGCAGCACAGGGTGGTCATGAAGATGACAGGAGAAAATGGCCTGCAGTGCCTGGCACAGGGTAGATAAGGAGTTGATGGTCGCTCCTTCCCCTTTTTCTAAACCCGGAGGCCCAGGAACAGCAGGCTCAGACCCAGGATGAGGGAAGACCTCACAGATGATCAAGTCACCACCCAGGCAGTGGACAAGGGCAGCCACACAGCTGAGCCCCACGTGGCCTAGAAAAGGCTGGGACCTCAAGCTCCCCAGAATGAAGGGAAGCTGAGAGGAAAGACAGGATTGCTAGGAAAATGGAATAAAATGTCTGTGTTTTATCATACGTGTCTGCTATGGGGACATGGGCGAGTGTGGAGGTTAAGAACATGGACTCTGGATTAAGTACACACTTCCTTCACCTTGCAGAGGCTGTGTGACCCCATATAAGTGACTCAACCTCTCTGAGCCTCAGTTTTCCACCTGTGAAATGGGGAATGATGATGCATCACATCTCCTGGGGATGCTGAGATAATACTTGAAAAGTGCCTGACACAGTCTGGTCACGGATTCCCTATCATTTATTTGTAGGATGTGCTCTCAGGGCCCACCGACTTCTTGGCCAAATTGCTCAATTACCCCTGAAACTAATAACAATTTTTAAGAACTTATTTCCCCAGCGCCTTGCATGAGTCAGGCACTGTGCTTAGTGCTTTCATCACATTACCCCATTTAACTGTCACAGTCGCCTGTGGAAGGGCCCTGTTGTTATCCCCATTCTGTAGATGAGGAAGCCGAGCTTCCCGGAAGCTGTCCGAGCCCACGTAGCTGTACTGCCAGAGCCTGGCCCTCTCTCACTTCGTCCCTGCCCTGGAGATGGTCATAAACTGGGTTAGAGGGTCTTGGCAGGTATCAGCTAGACACAGCAAACCCCAATTTAATCTGTGGGGAGAATCTGTAAACAGAGGATCTGGGGTGGGGTGGAGGCGCCCGTGGAAGACCAGCCTGGGAGGCAAATGGTCTGTGGGAAGCTGGAAGCAGGAGCCATGCAACTGTGTGTTTATTCAGCCTGTCCCAGGCAGGCAGGAGGCCCTGACCAGCCAGTGTAAACATCCGGCTGCTTGTTGGCCTGGTGGGAGGCTGAGGCAGGCTGGGAACCAGCAGCCAGGGCTTCTTGGTGTCAGAGGTGCCCCAGTAGACAGGCAGGGAGGTGGCATGGACCCAGCGTTTATTGAGCATCTAGTATTTGCCAAGTCATTTATACACAACATCTTAACACATCTTTACAACAAATAGACCCGTTTGGTCTCTTTTATTGTTTTTACTTACCTGATGAGGAAACAGCCCTGGGAATTATACAGACCCCGCTCCATCAAAAGCCTATAGAAGTTGATTTGCCGAGAGAGAGTTTGTGCAAGTATAACTTACACAATATTCCTCTGCATCGGTCTCTGCTGATCCCACACTTTCCATGCAAACTCTGTTTGGAGCCTAATTCACTTTCCCTCCTGCTGTTAGCTGGAGTTGTTGCTGTAACTTGCTTACCTGGTTACCTTTTTAGCATATCACCATTTGTGGAACCGGCAGGTTGACCCAGCTCAGGGGTTCTGCCTTTGTCATGAGGTGAAGGGAATTTGGCCGGCTCTGGTTATACAGGTTTGTGGGGTGGGTCTGAGAGATGGATAAGATCTTAGATATGATCCTACCCATTTTACAGATGGAGAAACTGAGCCCAGAGAGGGGCTATTTCTGCCCCCAAAGACTCACAGTGGGTGGCTGAGACAGAATTGGGGCCCCAGTCTCTGGGAAGGACACCCTACAGTCCAGGCTGACCTTCGGTAACGGGGGGGTGGGACAGGGTTAGGAAAGGGCAGAGATGAAGTAAGTATGTTCCCCAGATGCATCATGATATGAAGTCAGATGTTACAGCCAAGCCCATCTCTTCTGATGCCCTCTTGGAGCTGTGCCCCAGAGTGCCCTTGGGCCCTCAGGAATGCTGACAAATTCCTGTGCTGGTGCCAACAGGGTGGTTTCACTAGGTTTGGGTGGCTGAGAGCTTGTGCAGGGCGCTCCCTGCTCCCACTTTCAGCCACTTGCTGCCCCCAGGTCTTGCTTGCCCTGCTCTGTCCCACACATTTCTCCCCACCCTGGGTCATCTCTGAGTTCAACGAACTGCTACTTGGGTTGTACCAGAGCTGGGAGGAATTGTTTAACTGTAACAGCAGCCAGTGCCGGGGCACCTGGACTGTGCCACCTGATGCCCCCGAGGGGCACCATTGAGGTGCAGGCCCCATCTGCAGGTCTTCCTCACCACTCTGGGAGGGAGGTGGCGGCGGCCCCGGTCGAAGGTTGAGAATATTGAGGTCACGCTCTGAGCCTGGATGTGAATCGGGAGACAGACGACTGGCCTCCACACGCTCGGCCACACCTGCTGAAGCTTGGGACTTGCTAAAGTCACTGCAGAGGATTTATTTATTTGAGCACAAGCTGGCTGGCTAAGTCTCCACCTTGAGAATGAGAAGCAGGGTCTCAGGAGAAGCCGCGGAGAATTGGGCAGGGAGGGAGCCCAGCTTTCCTGCCCAGCTCACAGTAGGGAGGGGTCCCGGGAAGGCCAGGAGCAGCCTGAGAAGGGGCGGAGGCCGTGAAGGGAGTCCAGCCAGCCCAGGCCCGTGACTTTATGTAGCCCGGTCAGAGGACCCAGATTGCCCAATCCCCAGAACCCCAGATGTGTCCCCAGTTTCACTGAAGGCCAGCCTGGCCTTGGAAGGAGCAAGCCCCCCCCCCCAATCTGAGGCCTGTGGACTGGCCCTTCTCCTCCATCTGCTCTCTTTGAGAGATTCCCCCAGTACGAACAAGAACAATATTGGCTGAGGTGCTCCAGGCTGCCCTATAGTGTACCAGCCCCGCTTCCATGCTCCAGGCCCTACTGTATGCTGGGCCCTTTACAAATACAACCTTATTTGATTCTCAGAAGAGCCCTGGGAGCTAGCAGTGGGTATTTTGACCCCCACTTCACTGAGGGGAAAACTGAGCTCACATAGTAGAAAGCGCAGCTCTGGCTTTAACCCCAAACCTGTCTGCCTCCAAAGCCCATGCCTTTTTTGGTGTGTGGCAGAATATTTCAGACATATAAAAAGCATAGAGTTCCGTAAAAGCAAACACCAGTGAACCAACCATCCAGCTTAAAAAAGAAAACATTCCGAATGCAGTTCAGTCTCGCAGGCACCCCTTTCCGATCCCGTTCCCTACCTCTCCCTCCTCCAGAAAAAAATTACTTTCCTGAATGATCACCTTGCTACTTTTACTAGATGTTTCTGGCTTCGCAAATGATACATAGTATTGCTCATAAGTTTTAAAACGTGAAGTAATTGGTTGGAGGCTCTTATGGTTACCTTTGGAGCTTGTTTTTCTCTCTTGTATCTGAGCTGCATGCAGTTCATTTTCAGTGCTGTGTAATATTCCACCCCATGAGTCTACCAGTTTATCCAGACTGCTAGAGATGGCCATTTAGGTTGTTTCTCATTCACTATCTAAATGATGCTGTCGGGCTTCCTTGTCCACAGCTCAGGGTGATCGCAGGAGAGCTTCCAAGGTGTATATATGTTATTTATGTTAAGGAGTAAAATCCGATAAGCCCGCTGTATCCTAAGACTCTCCCGAGATGATTGACTAACAATTTTAGGGTTTCCTTCTCTGAGTTAAAAACCTCTTAAGGGTAGGAATGTTATTCTGTTTGGCTTGCTGCTGTGAACAGCACCAAAAACTGTTGAGCACATAGTAGGTGCACAGCAAATAGCTGTTGGCTGAATGAGTGGACGTGTGCTGGGAGCTGTTGAAAGCACTTGACATTCAAGATCGTAATCCACTGTGAGGAGGGTTCTTCTCATTTCACAGCTGAGCTGACTAGTTCTTCAGAGAGGTCAAGTCATGTCCCAAAGCCCCACAGCCAGTCCCCAAGTGGGCCGAGTCCAGAGCCTGAGCTGTTTCTCAAGCCCAGGCCCCTCTAGTGTTGCCTGTGTAGACAGGTTGCGGATTCACAGAGGTCTAGAATCCCGGGAAATGGGAGCTGCTTTTAATGCCTGGTTGCCTGGATACAAGTGCTTAGGGCTTTTGAGGTTGTCCTAGGGGCTGCTAGAGGAAGGTGGGGCCAGCTGGTTGGTCATCTTTGGCCTGGAGCCACCATGGGGTTGGGAATGAGTGACATCTCACCTCTGGGGCTGATCTGTAAGGAAGCTACAAAGCTTGGGACCATGCTAGGCTCAGGATTCAGATGCAGTCAGTGGGAGAGACCCACCAGGGGGCAGGCAGCCTAACCCAACTGAAAAATCATTTTGCTTGGGGTATGAGCTAACCTGGGTTCAAATCCCACACCTGCTCCTTATTAGCTGTGTGACTTCAGGTAAGTCTCTCAACCTCTCTGAGCCTTGTCAATCTTAGCACAGTGCCTGGATAGTAGTTATTAATTACAGTGCAGGGAGGGAGGGTATTCTACTAGAGATACATACAAATCACTACAGGCACACACAGATGGGACAGCTTAGGACACAGAGGAGGACATCATGGAGGAGATGACATTTGCTTTTGGTTCTGAAGGATGAATAGAAGTTCTCCAAGCCAAGGAGTAGACTGTGGGTCAAGCAATTTCTGTGTGCCCTGTACTAGACTTGGTGTTGAGAGGGACATCATAGTGTTACTTGCAACAACAAAACAAGCAAATGCAAGTTCTTATAGTATGATACAGATACAGGATCCTGTGAAGATGGTGCTGCCTAAATAGACAAAGATCAAGAATTGTTGGTATGGGGGGGTGGGGGTCAGAGGAACATGTGAAAACTGTGGACTGAGGCAGTCTGGAAGTCTTCCTGATGGGAAGGGGTGGGTGGTAGGATTTAAATGAGAAAGAAAAAGGGCTGGCCGAGTGGCTCAGTTGGTTAAGAGCTCGCTCAAGAGTGCGAGCTGAGCTCTGAGCAACAGCTGTTCGAGGCCAGCCTGAGCTGAGTTGCCGTTGAGCTGCCAACAGGTGGCAGGATGGCTCAGCTAAAAAAAAAAAAAAAAAAAAAAAAAGAGTGCAAGCTGAGCTCTGAGCAACAGCAGTTTGATGCCCAGCCCCGAGCTGAGCTGCTGCTAAGCTGCCAACAGGTGGCAGGATGGCTCAGCTAAGAAACATCTTAAAAATAAATAAATAAATAAAAACAAAATAAATGAAAAAGAAAGACAAGATAGAGAGGGGCTGCTGCCTGATTCTTGATTTCCTGGCTCGGCTGCACTGGGCCAGAAAAGGATCCTCCCCAGCCTGGCAAGGAATGGGGACAGACCTCATGGGTTCTGGCAGAAGTCCTTCAGTACCCCTGTCACCCTCCCCCTTGGAAGAGAAGAAAAGTTGTTCCTAATTGTTAATTGTGCAATTGCAAATTGGCTCCTGAGCTGGGCTGAGTAGGAGCCAAGCCCCAAAGAAGGAAGAAGGAGTCCAGACTGGATGGCTACAGGGGCCTAGGAGAGGGTTTGGGTATGCTGCGTGTGAGTGTCCCGAGCAGAGACACTCCATTCTGTAGGATCCTATGGTATTTAGGGGTTGGGTAGACCTGGATTTAAATCATATCCTCTCACCAGCTGTGTGACCTTGGACTGGTTACTTAACCTCTCTGAGCCTGTATTTCCACATCTCTCACATGGGGATGTTATGATGGTCACATCAGAAAGTGCTTAGCACAGCGCCTGGAATGAAGTCATTGCTCAAGAGATGGTTTTTGTTACTGCTGCTGTTGTTGCTGTTATTTAGCAGCAGCAGCACCATCATTGCCACCGGCTCCGTGTCCACACTGTTTGCTCAGGTTGAAGCCCAGGGTCATTCCAGCTGCCCATGTCATCTCTCCATGAGCCAGGACATTTCCGGTGCCATCACAGAGCGTCCAGTTTCACCATATAGACCCTCGGCAGTACCCCTCTTAGGAGGAGGCGGAACTTGAATTCCTATGTGTCTTTTCTTGGATTACCTCCTTAACTCTCACCACAGCTCTGTGAAGTACGTTCACATGTCCCCATTTTATAGACATTCACATGTCCCCATTTTATAGAAGAGGAGACATGTTCAGAGAGGTGAGGCAACTTACCCATAGTCACACAGCAATAGGATACAGGGATTCAAGCCTAGGTGTGTCTGCTCTAAGATCCTTGCTCTTCCCAAAGATGGGTGTGGCTTGTTCCCAGAAAATCGGAGCCTGGCACTCTCCTCCCCTTTAGTCACCTCTCCACTCCCTTTTTATTGTCATGTCCCCCTGTCCCTGGGTCTCCACCCTCTCTGGCTCTGTTCTGCGCCTGGGGACCACTCTGGGCCAAGACTGCAAATGGGGCAGCTTCAGCTTGTGTCCTCTTTAGCCATCACTCCCCCACTGTCAGCATGAATCAAGCCTCTTCTCCTCGGCAGGCATTTCTTCCTGCCCCCCTCCCCACCTCTCAGACACGCATGACACTTGTGGTGAGGGGGGTAATGGGGACCAGATGGGAAGCTGAGCCTGGGCTGGGCTTTGTTAGGCGAACATTCCTGGTCACTTAGGCAACGGCCAGCCCGGTAGCATCTGGTTTGGCCGAGGGTCCACCCTGATTGCCTGGGGCCGGAAGTGGGGAGTTGTGGCAGGTGGGGATGGGCACTTCATGCTGAGACAGGATTACAGACCCCTGGAGAGTATAATGGTGGCAGGGGGGCAGAGTGAAAACAACAGGGGGTTCAGAGTCAGACAGCCCTGGTGTCTAGCCCTGGCTCTGTCACTCGCTGGCACTGTAACCTGAGCAAGTCACTGTCCCCTCTGCAGAAGGGGCAGCCATAATGCTACTTACCTCTCAGATGCATGAGCAAATCAAAAAAACAGCAGTGCCAGTGTTCAAAATGCTTTACATATTTTTTAACTCAATGAGTTCTCATAGCCACCGGTGAGAATGGTGCTATTATAATACTGTATCTGTCTTACCAATAAACTGAGACACAGCGTAGTCATGTCACTTGCCAAGTCAGACAGGGAGTAGGAGGTGGAGCTGGGATTTGAACCCAGGCTGCCTGGGTCCCAGGTCCACCCTGCTCCTACTGCTACATCGTCCTGCCTGTCAGTGTCGTGTGTGATGATAGCTGAGACAAGCCCTGTGTCAGATGGTGATGCACATGTTTTTTTTCCTGCTTGCCCCAGAAGTCTGTGCTGTTGGTGGCGTGTGGGACGGACCTGCTGGGCTTATAAGTGGGTGAACGGAGGAGTGGACGGACGTTGTAAACATTCCTGCACGTTGGGCAAGTGGAGGCGCTGGGGTTGTGACCCTCCGGACCCTGAGGTCTGGGCAGCGCGCCAGACCCGGCTGTTGCCCTGAGAGGGCTAGGGAGCCCAACTCTGCAAACAGTAGCTCCCACTCTTCAGGTCCCTACTGTGTGCCACACACTTTGTCTACATGCTTTTGGCTGCCAGGCTGTAAGTCGGGCCCAGTTTGCCAGGCGTGAAGGGCATCTAAACCCAGGAGATGAGAACAATGGTAGCACTCAGGGAAGTAAGTGATGGGATCAGAGGAGGGGAGAGGACCCCACAGCAGCATCAGAACTCCTCCTCTCCTCCTGCCTGAGGCCTGATCCGCCCTCCCTTTCCGGCAACGCAAGTCCGGGGCATTGGCTTTGCTACAAAACCCAGTCAGGTCCGGCCGAGTGGCGCATTGGTTAAGCGCTGGTTTTGGGATGCCAGTGGCCCCGGTTCGGATCCCACATGAGGGTCAGTGACACTGCCCTCTACAGCTAACAACAGCTCCACCTGGAGCTGGGCTGTGCGAGCCCCGGTGATTGTGTAGGCTGCAGCCCCTGCTGCAGTGGGCTGCCATAGGCTACAGTGAGTGGCCCGCAGCCAGCGTGAGCGGCTGGCAGCCAAGCGTGAGCTGCCAATAGCCGCGATGAGCGACATCCAGAGGCCAGCGACCAATCTGCCTCATCCGGGAAGAGCGCAATGACGATACCAACAGTGAAGCAACATCCTCCGCAACTAGACTGAAGAACAAAAAAAAGCCAGCAACTTGTCTGTTCCCCTTCCCCGATTCCCCAACGCTGTTCCCCTCCACCAATTCCCCAATAAAATCTTTAAAAAACAACAACAACAACAACAACAACAACAACAAAAAAACAGTCAGAGCTGGGTTTCTGTCACTTGCCACCTGAGGGTCCTGACTGAGGAGGCTTCACAGAGGTGGTGGCATTTGAACAGCAGTAGTGAGATTGTGCCAGGCAGAGGGGGCTGGTGGGAAGGTCATGACCTTGACCTGCCTTGGGGATGGCAGGTGGTGGTGGCTGGGAAGATCTTTAAGGGTCTCATGTGCAGAGCTTGGAAGCATCCGTCCGTCCGTCCGTCCATCCATCCATCCATCCATCCATCCATCCATCCATCCATCCATCCAACTATCCAACTGATCACTCCAGCACTCGCTGTACCAGGCACTGTTGTAAGCACTTTACAAGGAACTAATTCTGTCCTCCTAATAACCCAGTGAGGTAGGCACTATGATTTCACCACTTCACAGGTGAGAAAAATGGAGGCACGGAGAGGTTAAGTAACTAGCTCAAGGTCACATAGCTGCTAAATGACAGAGCTAGGATTGGAACCCAAGCAGGCTGGCTCTAGAGGTTTATTTTCTTAGCGCTAGTGGTTTATTTTCTTAGCCACAGAGTGGGAGTGACTACCCCCTGACCCCAGCCCAGTTCTTTCCATGTTAAGCCATGTCTCATGGCCCAGTGGAGATGAGGCTGCAGTGCCCATGCCTAGGATGTGACCCCAGAACCATAGTGTGGCCTGGGGATGGGGAGTCCCTCAGAGGAAGTGGGGGGTGCTCTGCTGGCCCAGTTCCAGCCACAGCTTGCATGCCTGCGGGTTCTAGCCAGGCTCCCTGCTGTTTCTGTGAGCTATGATAATCTCCAGAAACAGTGAATGATGGGCTCTCGCTGGGTCCGCTAAGCCCTCGGCAGGAGGTAAGTACCTTTAAGAAGCTCTGGCTTCTAGCCGAGATGCTGGGGAGTTTTAAAATCCTTCTCCTGGCAGGGGAGGCCTGGAAGGGGAGAGGTGCTCTGAGCCTGGGCTTTTGCGAAGGAGCCCTGGGGATGTCAGCATCAGTCCACAGCTCCAGCTTGTCCCAGGCTCACGCGCCTCCCTTGTGCCAAGGGCTTTCCCCTTCTCCTTACAGGGGTAGGGAGTATCAGTCCCAGTTTACCAGTGATGAGTTTGAGGCTCGGCTAAGGGTAAGTCACGTGCCCAAGGTCACAGTCAGATGTCCTAGACTGATGTCCCTGGCTCAAGACACCCTCACCCCTGCTTCTTGGGTCTCGTCCCTGATCTGAGGGATTTGGGGAGCTCCCTCAGGCCTCCTGGCCCTTCCCACAAGACACCGTTTCTGTTTTTACCCCCAGTTCCACCAACGAGATTTTTCCCTCATGAAAGGGCTTTTCCGTTCCTCTAATGGAGGAACCCAGCAGCCCCTGGATGTCCTATACAAGTGGCCTCTTGGGCAGGGGCTGGAAGCCAAGCTTTGGAATGTGACCCCATGCCTGAGCCCAGGCAGGATCTATGAGAGAAGAGGCCAGCCAGCCCTAAAAGTCTGGTAAATGCTTGTGGAGCTCAAGTTCTGAAGGAACTCCTTCAGCCTGGGCCAAAGGAAGCCCCATGAGGGCTGTGCTTCAAAAGGTTGGCCCCTGGAGAGCAGAGAGGAGAGCAAGGCTCTCCAGGTGGAGGGAACAGCAGAAGCCAAGGCCTGGAGATAGAGAAGCAGAGGCATGCTCCAGGGGATGGGTGGACTGTTCACATGAGGCGGGCCGAGCTGGATTATAGTTCCGTGCACGAGGGGGGCAGGCATGTTTCTAGAAGCAACCCATCTGTACCCTCTGGGCGTTGGGTGGGGGGTATCCAGAAAGGATGTGACCCACTGGGCTAATAGGAAAGCAGTAAGCCAGGCTCTCCTCTCCTACCTATCCTGCCCCAGGTCCCTTTCCTACAGGGATGCTCCAGGTGGGCTCAGGCCTTACCCCCCGGGCCTAGCCACCTTCCACAAAGGCTTGTTCTGTCCCCTCCCGGCTCCCTTCTGAAGCCCAGTGCCCAGGAGCAGCAGCCCCCAATGTGGGCACAGCCACCGCAACAGGTGTGGTCTCTGTCTAGCGAGAGCTTCCACTTCTAGCCCTTGGCTGTTTTCCTCAGTGGTACGAAGGACCCCCCCTCCGCCCCGTCTCCAGCTCTTTGCTCTAGAACCAGAGCCCCAGACCTGGCAGGGAGAGTGACCAGCAGGGCCCCTGGGGTGCCAGGAAAGGTCTCCTGGTTCCCCATGCTCCTGACATCCTCACATCCGTGACTGCAATCTGCCTTACCCTGTGCCAGCCCCTGCACATGGCACTTTCCACAGTGTCTCATTTGACCCTCCTGACAACCCTCCAGGAAACCACTGCTGTCCTCAGTGTTTTTTTTTTTTGTTTGTTTGTTTTTTTGAGGGCAGTGTCACTGACCCTCATATGTGGGACCCAAACTGGAGCCGCTGGCTTCCCAAGCCAGCGCTTAACCACCGCGCCACTCGGCCGGCCCGCTGTCGTCATTGTAGAGAGGGGGTAACAGAGGCTCTAAGAGGTGACGTGACTCACTCAGTGTCACAGTTACTAAACAGCACGTGTCCGACTTCAAAATCTACCTTCCCATCCATGGTGTGGAGAGCATCACTCCAACCCCTCAGAGTTGCTGTGAAGAGCGAAAGTGAGTTAAGGGGAGTGAGGCAGCGTTGGGAGTGGTAAGGTGGGGTGGCCAGTATTACGTGGCCCTAGCTGGGGAAACATGGCCAGGAGCCCTGAGCAGCGTGCAATCCAGGAGCAGACATCCTGGACCTGGAAGGAAGGTGGCAGGGAGACACGGCCCATCAGCTGCCCTGAGTCCTCCTAGCCCAGGTTGGCTCAGTCCTCACCACTGAGCCCTTAGCATTCGTGGCACGGGCATGCCAGGCTCTGGAAAGAGCACTGGACCGAGAGTCCGGAGGCCTGGCTTCTGGTCTTGGCTGGGCCCCTGGTTCAGCTTACTTAGGGGACTTCCGGTCTCTGGGCTTCAGTTAGTTCATCTATAAAATGGGAGGCGGGAAGGGAGGACTCCCGCCCCTCCAACCACACTGCTCTTCTTCCAGCTCCTTGAACACTGCCTGGTCCCACCTCTGCCGCTTTGCTCTTGCTGTACCCTCTGCCTGAAGTGCCCTTGTAAGCTGACACCTTGTCATTCTGGTTCCACTGTACATGTCACCTGCTCACAGAGGCCTTCCTCAGCTCCTGCCCCGGCATTCTCTACCACTCCGCCCTGCTCTATGTACTTTCTTATAACACAGATCCCTCTACCAGAAGGCAGGCAGCGTCCTGGGGAGGTTAGGGACTCCAGAGTCAAGTTGCCTGAGTTCAAATCCAAAGCTCTACCACTTAGAGCCGGATGGTCTTGGCTGTCACCTTCTCTGTGCCTTTTTCCTCACCTATGAAGTGGGGTCAATAATAATACATATTATTTGTGTAAGGATTAAATGGGAAATGTGTTACAAAGCATTTAGTGTAGTGCTCGGCACACAGTAAGCACTCAATAAATGTTAGATGCTATTAGTATTATAACATTTAGCAACATTATTTATAGCCTGTCTCTATTAAAATTCAAGCTCCTGGGGGCAGCTGATTAGCTCAGTTGGTTAGAGCGCAGCGTTCCTAACACCAAGGTTGCCGGGTTGATCCCCACATGGGCCACTGAGCTGCTCCCTCCACAACTAGGTTAAACAACTACTTGACTTGGAGCTGATGGGTCCTGGTGGGGGAAAGAATTCAAGCTCCTAGAAGCAAGGACTTTGTCTTCTTCAAGGATATATATCAATCATGGAACTCATTTCCTGGCACATAGTAGGTACCTAACATAGATTTGCTGAATGAATGAATGGACAGATGAGCAATGACATTCCTGGCCTCTAAGAGGCTCCATATGTCTGGGTGTGGAGGCTACGAGATGCTGGGAAAATGAACCTCAGGACCCAGCCCGCCCTCTGGGCTCCCAGCAGCCCTCCATGACCAATCTGGCCTGCCCTGATGGGGGTCCACACCCTGCAGGATAGAGGAGTCTCTCTGGGGATCAAGGTGGCTCCCTGCCCCAGCCACTCTGACCACAGCATTGTCTGATGCTGTTTCCCAGATCAGATTGCAGCAGCCAGGCATGGGGGCTAACGTAGATTTTTCCCTGTGCTCAGCAGCCCTGCCTCCCAAGCCCGCAGAGTTGGGCCCGGCCTGCTTTATTTTTACCACTGCCCAACCTGCCCCCCATTTTCAAAAGCCGCTCTCACAAACAAATGTCCCCCCACAACTGCCTCTCCCACCGCTGCCATGCCTCCCTCCTGTTCTAGAAGAATTCAGGTGGGACTGCTGGCACATCAGGTCTCCTGCAGTCCTTTCCTTGGCCCCTGGGACTCTACGCACCCCTGAGGACATAAGTGTATGGGCCCAGTTCTGAGAGGGAGGGAAGGAATAATAAGCTCAGGGGAGGGCCGGCTGAGTGGCTCAGTTGGTTAAGAGTCCAAGGTCTGAGCAACAGGGTCACTGGTTCAATTCCCACATGAGCCAGCTACACTGCACCCAAATTGAGTTGCCACTGAGCTGCCAACAGGTAGCAGGATGGCTCAGCTGGCGAGAGCACATGCCCCTAACAAGGTTGCTGGTTTGACTCCTGCATGGGATGGTGGGTTGCACTCACCCGCAACTAAGATTGAACATGGCACCTTGAGCTGAGCCACGAGCTGCCGATGGGTGGCCGGATGGCGACTGGACTTGGGAGCTGAGCTAGCTGCGCCCCCTACAACTAAGATTGAAGGACAACAAATTGGCTGTTCCCCTTCCCCAATTCCCCAACACTGTTCCCCTTCCCCAATTCCCTAATAAAATCTTTAAAAAAAAAGCTCAGAGGAGATTTGGTGGAGGCCCCACAGTTGGCGAGGGCCAGAGTCGGGATTCACACCAGATTTTACTGTTTGCTGCTTCTACCTTCTTTCATTCACCCTGTTCATGTTGACTGAGCACCCACTCTGTGTCAGGTGCTGCGCTGGCGGGGGACCCAGAAGTTAGCCCAGCTTTGTAGCCAGCCTGTTCACCAGTGCTGTCCAGTAGAACTCTCTGGGATAGTGGGAGTGCTCTGGATCTGTAGGCCATACTGTTCATTAACCATGTATGGCTGTTGAGCCCTTGGAATGTGGCTGGGGCAAATGAGGAATTTAATTATTAATTTTATTTTAATTAATTTTCATTTGAACAGCCACAGGTAGCTAGCTAATGGCTACTGTGTCGGACATCATGGACCTGTACAGTTCTTTGAAGATGAATCATTCCTGGCCTTAGACTTTAGGTCTCAAATTCAAATGTGAGCAGGGGGATGGGTTGATTTCCCAGGGGCACCTTATTAGGCTGTGTCTTCTTTCGCTATTGTCAGTGTATTAAACTTATAGTCATTTCCTTCACGCCCACAAAAAGAGTCACTGTTTTCATTGAAATGTAAGACCATTCTGACCTATTTTTTTTTTTGTTTTCCACGTTGTTGTTTTTTTTCCTATCGAGGTGTAAATTTACATAGAATAAAATGCACAGGCCAGAAACCAACAGTTCAGTGAGTTTTGACAAACAGAGACACTGTGTAACCACAGTGGAATCAAGATATAGGACATTTCCAGAACATTTCCATTCCCCCCAGAAAGTTCCCTCAGGCACCTTTCCAGGAAGTCTTGTCCTCAGAGCCAACTGCTGTGCTGATGTTTGTCACCTACATTAGTTTTGCCTATTTGTAAGCCTCACATGAATCATGCTCCCACTTTTGACGGAGACAAGGGTACAAGAAATAGTTCTCTTTTCTCTTTGTTATGAGAAGCAGCACCAGCATGATGAAAAGTGGCAGCTGAGGGGGGGGGGCACCGGGGAGGAGACAAGAAGGAGTGGGGGTGGGGTGGGGTGGCTGTGGTGCCCTGGGGACTCAAGGCCTGTTCAGAGAGGGCAGCCACCCCTTAGCTCCCACTAGCTATTGCCACTTGAGAATATGGGCCCAGCAAGGCCAAGTCTCTTTATTTTGAAGGGAAGCTGAAAATACTGATTTTTGTGTAACATTTCCTAAATGTTAGCATTTCAAAACCTTTTCCGGCACTGCAGGCCAGATAAGTCCCACCTGGGAGCCAGACCTGACCTGTGGGCCGCCAGCTTGTGAGATCTGCCCTGGGCTAATCAGAGTATTACTAATCGTAATTGCTAATGTTTGTTGAGTAGTTCCTTTGTTTCAGGTCCTATTCTAAGTGCCCCTGTTATTAAGTCATGTAATCCTCCTAACAGTTTTATTAATAATCCACTTTACAGGTGAGTAAACTGAGCCATTGAGAGGGATTAAGGGACTTGCCCAAGGTTATAGAGTGAGTTCTTGGCTAGGATTTGAACCCTGACTGTCTATGCACCTAACCACTGTACACACTCCCCGTGGGGAGAGGCAGTAAGGCTGCCAGGGATGGTTATGCCATTTGGGGTGCAGCTTTGCCAGCTACCACCCTGAGCAAGCAGTGAGAGAGTGCCTGGGCCCCACCCGCTTGGACTGCCCTGGCACGGGCAGTTTTCATGTCCAGGCACCTTGGCTGTTGGTTGATAGAGCCCCAAGTTTAGGATGTACTGGGAAAGCAGCCAAGGCTGGGGTGCGGTAGAGGGGAGAAGGAAGCCTGGCTGATGCTTGATGAGGGTGTCAGGGAACATTGGGCAAGTGGGGGCAGAAGTAGCAGGAATCTGGCAGGGGGAGAGCCCAGGCCCAGGAGGATGGCATGGGAGAGGGGAAGAATCAGCCAGCAGGGCCCAGGGCCAGCTGGGGCATCCACACCCCCGTGGTGCTTCGTCCGGACAGGCCTATCACTTGGGGACTGTTGGGAAGGAAGAGATATAGATCGCTTGGCAAAACAAGACTGCCTTTCCATCATCCCCTCCCACCTTGGGGAAGAGCGGGGCATGCGAGGAAACCAAGTCCCAGAGAGAGCACAGACAGGACCCAAACCTGAATACCTGGCTTCCACTGCAGTGCTCTTACTGCTTCATTTGATTGCATTCCAGGAGTTGTAGGGAAAGAGGGTTTGTGGTCACTGGCAGGGAAATGTTCCAGAGCCTGGCAGGGAGAGGCCAGACCCTCCCCTCGGACCCTCATCTGACCTGTGTCACCCAGCCAGGGTCCGGGAGGAAGTAAGTACTAAATAAGCATTTGCCATTTTTATTGCTTTTTCCCCACTTTGATCTTCGCACCCACTTTTGAGATATGTACATTTATTATCACACATTTTACCCACGAGGAAGCCTAGCCTCAGAGAGGCAGACATCATCACCAGGAAGTTATTGGCAGGAATAAATGAGTGATGTATGTAGAGTGCTTAGCCGTGTTCTGGTGCACAGCAAAGGGCTGTCTGGGGGCCAGAGGAGGGATGAGGTGGTAGGTCAAAGAGAGCTTCCTGGAGGAGGAAACATGAGGCTTGGCTTTGGGGGGCTCAGCCATTCAGGCCGCTGGTTCCCCCAGGGTCAAGGTTGTTTCCTGAGTAAGACCTAATGCCGGTCGGGTCTCCCCACTCTGAGGATGCCACCTCCTGTCAGAACACCAAATAACGTGGGCTGATACCCTAGGGCTCTCACAAGCCTTCCAGTAGGTTCTACCCCCGGGGAGCCCGCCTGGCCTTGGGCTGATCATGTCACCTCTTTGAGCTTCAGCTTCCTCATCTGTCAAATGGGGACAGTGCTACCTGTGGTGAGGGCCTGGCATATGCTAGGTGCTCAGTAAACAGGCATCCCAGAGCCTCTAGGAAATAGCTATTGCATTAAATTGGCCTCTTCACAACAGAGGTCAGACATATCCCCAATCTAGCCCAGGGGAGCTTGAGTCATACTTTAGCACAGAACCAAAAAAATCCCAGCTGCTATGTTTGAATCCGCATGCGTTGGAGGGTCAGGAGGAGCCAGCCACTCACCCCTCTTCAGCTACGCCTACACGGGACAAGGGCATCAGGGAGCAAGTGTGCTTTTAGTTATTGTTCCCCCAAACCCAAGAGCAGCAAACACTTAATTGAGCACTTACTGTGTGCCAGGCACTGTCTAAGCCTTGTATGTCATCCCTTTACACAGGAGCAAACAGACTTGACAACTGAACCCTGAGCGCTCAGCCAGTACGCAGTGGAGTTGATACTTGAACCTATAGAGCCTGGTTCCAAACTCTGTGCTCTGGTGAAGGGAAAATAATCGACCAGAAATAGTCGAAAATATTAGTGTCACAGTTGCAAAGCCTGTACATGCATGTGACTCCATTTTGTCCTGATGTCACCAGATGAGAATGGTGTGATCATCCATCCGCATCTTACAGTTGAGGACAGTGAGGCCTGGAGAGGTGACACAGAGGCGACATGACCTGCCTGAGACCATGTGGCTGGGCTGGGACGTGGGACCATCTGCCTGAATCCAAGCCCAGTGCTGTTCCTTCTGCTGCCTCTTGGGGAGACAATTGTTTGGCTTGAATGGTGACAGCCAGCCCCCAGTGAACTTGGCCATGGGCGTGGCCCAGCCCCCCATGGGTCTGCCTTGCTGGGCGAGCACCATCCCAGCCAGCCCCAGGCCCCCAGGTCCTGCATCAACGTCACCTTTGGGTCTCAGAGCTTTAGAACCATTAGTTCTGAGAGAAATGTAGATGAGTGACTTTCAAATTCTGTTCTGTAGAACCCCTTAAAGGAGCCAGGTTCGGGGTCATTGAATGCATAAATGGCAGCCCCACTTACATCTCTTTTGTATTTGGGTTTCCATGTTAAGTTTTTTTTGTTTTGTTTTTTTAAGATTTTATTGGGGAATTGGGGGAGGGGAATAGACAAGTTGCCGTCCCCTTGCTCTTCAGTCCAGTTGCAGAGGATGTCGCTTCACTGGCCCATGTTGGTATGGTCATTGCGCTCTTCCTGGGCGAGGCAGATCGGTCGCTGGCCTGTGGACAGCTGCTCACCTCGGCTATTGGCAGCTCACGGCCACTCACTGTAGCCTATGGCAGCCCACCGCAGCAGGGGCTGCAGTCCACACCGTTGCCAGGGCTCGTGCAGCCCAGCTCCAGGTGAAGTTGTTGTTAGCTGTAGAGGGATCACATGTGGGATCTGAACTGGCACCGCTGGCATCCCAACCCAGCTCTTAACCAGTGCGTCACTCTGCCGGCCCCATGTTAAGTTTTTAAAATAAAGGGCTATATGGGATTAAAGATATACATGCTTGTGAACTATTATCTAATCCAGCAACCACCTCTCCATTTTACAGATGGAAAAACTGACTTCAAAGCCCATGCTTTCCCCAATAATGATAATAATATTCAGACATTGTTCTAAGTTTTTAAATTTATTTAACCCTCACAACTCTATGAGGGCAACAACACTTGTTTCCATTTTATAAAAGAAGACGCTGAGGTTCAGGTGGGAAAGTGGCTTGCCCAAAGATTAGAATCCAAGGATCCTAGCTCCCAAGTCCTATTGCCAGCCACTCTTAACAGCCACACTTTCTCTTTGTGTTCTGGAAAGGGGAAGTCACTCGCAGAGGGGTAGGGTAAGGCAGTGTCAGAACTGGGACCAGAATATAGATCCTCTGCCTTCCAGCCCAAGCCTTATTTACCTCCTACTGTCCAGGAGATGGCCTGGGCTGGAGGGGAAGATGGGTAGGCTTATTTGAATCCTGGCTGTATGACCTTGGACAAGTGAATGGACCTCTCTGAGCCTGCTTCCTCACCTTAGAAAGCGGAATAGAGGGTCCACATCATGGGGTTATTGTGAAAGTTAAATAGGATTGTCCACATGAGTTGGTTGGCGAGGGGCCCAGCATAAACGGTGAGGGCCTCAGATACCGTCAGTTCTTGGATCCAAGGACTCCCCAAATCTTCCTGGCCTACCTGCTGCCTCCTCCCTCTTCTCAGCCTTCACCTCACCCTGCGTAACACAAATACTAATTATAGCCATTTTCACGAGCTGCTTCCTGGCTGAGCCTAATTACTGGGCAGCTCTGTCATCATCGTCATAAATGTCATTAAGTGAGACAGATTAACTTTGTCCTAAGCTTTATGTGATTAGATCAGCAAATTGTTTGGCACACTTGGTCTCCGCTGAGGACTTACCCAGCCTGGTCATCCTGTGCAGTTTACGGCCAGCTGCAAGTTTCTGGTCTGTCTCAAAGAAGATCAGAGTAGATAACTCAGGTTTTTTAACCAGGCTGGAAGGCAGTGCCTGAAGTGATAAGGATGGAGCAGGCGGGGGCTGCCATCTTATTTTTGTAATAGCAAAACCACAAGTTTGGGGGTTAGATATACCTGGGTTCCCATCCAGGCTTTGTTATTTACCCGATGTACAACTTTGGACAAGTTACTAACCCTCCTGTGTTACAGTTGTTTTACACTGCAATGGGGAGGAGCCAAGGAGATGAACATGCCAACAAGTGCCTGGCCTGGCACCTGGCATGTGATAGGAGGACCTATTGGTCCTCCTCGGTTTTCCTTTCCTTCCTTCCCTTCCATCATTCTTAGTATGACTTGAAGAATCAGCCCCTTCTGAACCCACCGCCACACACGCTAACACTTACTCAGTGCTGCTTCTCTGTGAGGCCATCAGCTGAGGACTTTGTGTCTTATGTAATACGGAGTCGGTACCATTATCATCTTCATTTGATAGACAAGAAAACCGGAGCACAGAAAGGAAGTGAAATGATTTTGTCCAGGTCACACAGCTGCACGTGGCTGCAATCACTCTGTTGGGGTGAGATGCTGGAAGGCCATGCAAGGTGCTGCTGGGGGAGCAAGGAGGAAGGGTCACAGCGAAGGCCCGGAAGGCTGCTTGGAGGAAGGTGCATCTCAGCTGAAGGGTTAGCCCGGGGAAGGAGGAGAAGAAAGGCCTCACAGGCAGAGGGCAGTGCATATGCAAAGGCCTGGGAGCAGGGAGCATGTTCAGAATTTACTGAGGTTTGAGCAGGTGAGAGAGGAGTGGTGAGAGAGAGGCTGGAGAGGGGCCAGGAGCCGGGTTCCGGGGGTGGAAGGAGGGAGTTGGAAACCAGGCCAAGACTCATGCTTTCTTCTGCCAGTTCCAAGGAGCCAGCATGTGAAGGAAGAAAGTGACTGGATCATATCAAGTAGTCTAGAAGGTTCTGCTTGGAGCCAGCCCGGAGATGAGGGACTGGGAGGAGGGCTAGTTGGAGATCAAGGGGGTCAGCAGGCTAATCAGGAAAGGCTTCCTGGGGAAGGGGACAGAGTCAAGTGGGCCTGGACAGAAGCATAGGGATGACGGATGGAGGCTGTTAGGTGGGTGTGGTAGGAGCTGTGCATGGAGCTGGATGGTCAGCAGGGTGATAAGTGGCCTGTGTCAGGGAGTAAGGAAGAGTGCCGGCCAGGTTTGGGGCTTGGGTGTGGGATGGTCTGCTGAGGCTGTCGGTTGGCAGCACTAGGTAAGACTTTCAACAGTGATAAGTCCTCAGGCAAGTGAGTCAACAGCAGTCCAAGTGGGTGAGTGTTTTACAGCTCGCTGCTTGTGTGGGCGAGTCTCCCACTGCCCGCACATTGAGGGAGCCCAGCCTGGGACTCTGGTCCAGACCAGGGTGATTGACTCATTGGCTGGCTGGGCTGATACCTTCTCTGATGAGCTTAGCAGCCTTGACCTTCCATGTATGCTCTGTACCCTTGGCCTTGCAATTTCTTCTTGAGTCTCACCTGTAGGCTTCCCCTCCCCCTAATTCCTGCCCACCTTCCCCCTTTCCATGTTCAGGCATCCAGCTCCATCTGACCGCTCGGTGACACAAAGAGGAGTCTCCCTCCCCACCCCTCCCCATCCCCAGCCCCAGTCATATTCCTCCCAATATCCCACATCCCGAATAGGGCAACCTATTGTCTCCAAAGGAGGTCAGCCTAGAGAGTCAGGCCCCAAGGTGGCACAAGAAAAGAGGAAGGGCCCTGAGAGGGTCCGGGAGATATGGGGTTGAACCCCACTCTGCCACTAACTGGCATGCAGCCTCCTTTCTTTCTTTTTTTTTTTAAAGGTTTTATTGGGGAATTGGGGAAGGGGAACAGACAAGTTGCTGTCCTTTTGTTCTTCAATCTAGTTGTGGAGGACGTTGCTTCACTGGCCCATGTTGGTATCGTCATTGCGCTCTTCCCGGGTAAGGCAGTCACTCGCTGGCCATTGAACAGCCACTCATGGTGGCTCATGAAAGCTTGCAAAAGCTCACGCCAGCTGCTAGCCAGTCCCACTGCAGCCTATGCCGTTGCCGGCAACTCAGGGCAACCCAGCTCCAGATCGAGCTGTTGTTCACCATCTTAGCTGTAGAGGGCAGTGTCACTGGCCCGCATGTGGGATCCAAACCAGGGCCCTGCTGCTCAGAGTTGGCGTCCCAAGCCAACTCTTAACCAACACGCTACTTGGCCGGCCCACTGCCTCCTTTCTTTGGCCTCAGCCTCTGCATCTGTAAAACAGGGATCCCAGGGCTTATTCTACTGGGTGATTGGGAGACACAAATAAGATAAGGGTATAAAAGAACCTTGAGAACTGGCAAGTGCTAGGCTTGAGTTGGGGTTGACGACTCTGTTTTCTGTTTTAGGGGGCAGCTAGATTTTTTTTTTAAATAAACATTTAATTTTAGAACAGTTTTAGGTTTATATTATTATCGGGAAGATAATACAGAGAATTCCTTTATACCCCACACCCAATTTCCTTTGGTATTGACATATGGTACATTTATCCCAATAAATGAACAGGACCCACGTTCTAGGCCCAGCTCTGTCACCTACTATTGATATATTATTACTAACTAAAGTCCGTATTCAGATTTCTGCAGTTTGTAACTAATACCCTCTTCTGTTTTAGGATCCCATACAGGATCCCCCATTACATTTAGTCATCATGTCTCCTTCAGCTCCTCGTGGCTGTGGTGACAGTTTCTCAGATTTATTGTTTTCAATGACCCTGACAAGTTTGAGGAGTACTAGGCAGGTATTTTGTAGATTGTCCCTCAGTTGGGATTTGTCTGATGTTTTTCTCATGATTAGATTGGAGCAATGTGCTTGTAGGGGGAAGGCCACAGAGCTAAAGTACCATTTACATCACATAGTATCATGAGTGCATACTCACTATTGGTAAGTCATATTGGACTTATCACTGTTGATATTAACATTGATCGCCTAGGAAGTTGGCTGTTTTTGCCCTGAGTACAGCAGCAAGGCTAGATTAATGCCAAACGTTGGCTGAACTAAGGCCAAGATTAGGAAATACGGACAAGGGCAGAGTAAATGGAAAAGTATAAAGGGAAATTTTAAAAAGCAAGTGTGAGGTGGGTGTTGCAGCATGTCCATCATATGCCAGGAAGTTCACGTTTCAGCTCATTGAATCCTCAGCAACCCTTTTTACAGATGAGGAAACTGAGGCCTGAAAGGGGAAATGACATGGTCGCATAAGCCAGGGAACCTGGGGTCAGGTCCAGGTCTGTCTTTACTGCCTCTGTCTCTCAGTGTTAAATACCTTGAAGCCGTGTTCCCAGGAGACAGATCAGGGAAAGGGTTGTTCCTAATTCACTTTATTCATGATGGGTGATGACTGAAACATATTGAATAAAATGATATGCAGTAGAAATGGAAAATAGGATCAGAGAAAATACGAGGTCTGACAATTAAGTACAGTGGAAAATGTGGACAAGGAAAATGTGTACAATTCCTCATATAGTGGAGAATGTGGACAAGGAAAAAGCTGGACAAAGAAAATGCTCATAGGTGAGTTTCTGATTTGGCTATGAGCTTCCTGGCAGCCAAGGAAAAAAGGGATATGGGCTGATTCCTATGATTCCTGTTATCAAAAAGCAAAGAAGCATTTCACTCAGCAACTTTGTGGTAAATTTAAAAAGAAATTAATCACATGGAAATTTCACATGTAAAAGACACTGAGCAACGTAATGGATAATGTAATACTAATAGATGTCACGTGGTGGCATCTTCAGGTGTGGTGGCCATATTTTTACTATCTTGCCCATTGGCCACAGTTGTCCTATTTGGATTTTACTTGATTGTCATTTCCTTGTGGAAGTCACAGATGCCTAATGCCCTGGTGAAAATCTGGGATACAAATTAACCAGTTACCAGGTCTGTGCTGGATGCAGGGATGGAGGCCAGTAAGATGACTGTTGACACCCCACTCCCTCCATCCCAGGGATAAAGATGCCTAGATGAAGGCCTGAATGTAATATAGGTGCTACACCAAGGGCCCACCAGCAGGAAGGGCATAATTCCTTCTGACTGGGGAGGAGAGGAGGGCTTCATGGAGGAGGAGATAGGTCAGAGATGGAAAGCAATAGCTGAGGTACAGGGCACTCAGTCTTGAGAGAGGGGATATCAGGTGCAGGTTCCTTGAGAGTAGGGAACGAATCCTATGTAGGGCGGTCCTCTCAGTTGGCAGCACAGGGCCTGACAAGCATCAAGAACTCGGTGAACTCCTGTTGCATGCTTGACACCTACAGAGATAGATCTGGGATCAGGGTGATGGCCACATGCCTGGATTTTGTTCTTTAGGCAGTGAGGATCATTCGGAAGCTTTTGAGCCTGTGCTTTATAAGAAACAATTGCACAAATAATAACTACTAACACTCGCTTTGTGCCCAGCAGTTTTAAACACTTTATATTAACTCAGTTAAGTATCACACAGTTCTGTGAAGGAGGTACTGTTAATATCATCCATTTTATAGATGGGACAACTGAGAGGCACAGAGAGGCTGAGTCACTCACCCAAGGTCACACAGTTGGGAAGTGGCAACTAGAGCTTTAACCTACTATATCATTGTGTCTGTTAAATGTAAGTATTTAACATATAACATGTGTGGGTATTAGATAACATATAAAAATGTAACAGCTAATTAATGGCACTGGAGAGGCAGGAATTGACAGGGCCATCAGCCACAAAGTGCTGTAAACCTAAGGAGCTGAGGCTTAGAAATCAACCAGGAAAACAGATTGGAGGGTGTGGCCAAGGAGTCCCAGGCCTGTGAATTTCACTCAGGGCTGCTCTTTCCTGCCTCTGATGATGCTCCAGAACTCTTTGAAGATCCCCCTGCCTTGGGCAAACCAACCACAAGAGACACCTGAGTGACTAACTCAAGACAAATAGGATCATGCCCAGGTGCCACTGGCCAGAGGCCTTCATTTTCAGAGCCACGTGCGCGTTTATATTTCTCAGCTCCGTGCACCTCAGGCCTTTGATTTCCACAGGTGGTGTTTGCAGAGCTGGCACCATCACGCCCTCATCTGACTTTCACCACTTCTGTGCAGCTTGGGGGATGAGCTGTGGTTCCTCCAGTCCTGGTCTCCACTAAGCTCTTCTCATAAACTGCAGGCCCAGATTTCTCCTCCACGGCTCTGTGGGGCGGGGCGGAGAGGAATGAGGAGATCAAGGTAGAGGCTCCCCACAAAGCAGGGGTTGTTCCCCTTTCCTTGAAGCTGGTGGCTGGCCCCCACTGCTGCGGATGAAGCAATTAGGGAGATCGATCACTGGCCACCCTGCCGGCTCAGTGCCCCCATACTCCATGAGGTCCCCACCTGAAGAAGCAGCTCCCCCTTCCTCAGTGATCATGGGACCAGGAGACAGGACCCAGGTTCTAGGCCCAGCCCTGTCACTTACTAGCTGTATTGCTGGGATTCTCCGGTGGCAGCATCATGAGGTCATTATGCAAGGAGTCACCTCTCAGCTCCCTTGCTTTCTAGCCAGGTCACTTAGGGGAGCAAACGAGGCAAGTGGTCCCTCCTCCCTAATCCTCAGTCTTCTCATCTGTAAAGTGAAAGGGCTAATTCCCGCCTTGCAGGGCATCGTGGGATCAGGAGAGATACATTTGGTCAAGCAGCACATAGTAGGTGTTGGGTCTCCCCCTCCAGCCCCCTCCAATTCTAGAAACTGGAAGTGATAACCTGTTGAGGCTGAGGCTGTCGGTGGGTGTGGGGATCCAAGGAGACAGTGAATGGAAAACAAGGCCCCGCCCTAGCTGTGGGCGGGTACAAAGATAGGGCTGCCTTGTTGTTGTTGGAATGTCACTCACCTGCTGGGCCTACCATGCTTCGGTGCTTGGTGAACAGAGCCGGCTAAGCCATTCCCACACCTGAGCTGGGTTCAGTTTCACTTCAGCCGGCGGCAGGCGTTTCGGGAAGGGCCCCTCATCTTGTGTGTACTGAAAAATAAAAGCTCTCCATTTCAGCGGATTTCTGCTTGGCAGGTATGTGAGTTTCTCTCCTCATCCGCCCACAGATAGGCTGCAGTGGGCCTGAGCCCCTCCCTACCCCCCGCTATGGGCATCCAGCCTGCGGAGACCCAGCCCCTCTCTGGTTTCAGGGTTCTCCCGTCTAGAGTGCTGTGTGCCTCCTTAGAAGGAAGCTTGGGGCTGGGGGCTGTGTGGGGGGAGTACAGAGCAGGGGACCAGATGCTGCCTAGGGTCAGGGGAAGGTGGTCAGGAGAGGGGTGACCTCTGAAATGAGAGAAGGAGGAAGAGCCGTTGCATCCCTGCACCTGGGCTAGTTACTTCCCTGAGCCTCAGTTTCAGGCTCTGTGAAAGGGGCCAGTAATACCTGCTTCAGAGGGAAGGGCTTCAAGGAGCTGATGGGTTGTAAAAGAACTTACCAATACCTCGCACTCCTAGGGGCCTAGGAAATAGTGCCTGCTGTGCCAGCCTGGGAAGACGCTCATTACTCAAGTGTCTTTTCCTTGGGTGGTTGACACCTTTTAATGTGACCAAGTGTCTTGGTTTCAGAAAAAGCCCAGCTGTAACCCAGCACGACGTGAAGAAGCCTGGGGGCCCTTTCTCTCTCGGGTGGGTAATGGGAGCTCCTCCACCCAGCGGGAGGGAGGCGGAAGACTCCCGAATGGAAATTCTTGCCATAGTTCTCTGCCTCCCCCGCCCCCCACCTGTGCCGCTTACACCTTTATCCCTGCGCATTACAAAGTTAGATGCACAAGGATTTAAAGGGACTGCCCAGAGTAATGGTCACTTCCCCTCTACTTGTTCCACCATTCATTTCAACTGTCTGTCGAGCACCTACAGTATGCCAGGTGATGGGAATTTTCTGTGCTGGACAGGGTCCCAGCCCTGAAAAAGCTCACAGTTCGGGGTGGGAGGGAGTAGATAAATGGAAAACCCAAAAACTATATAACAGTCTGTAATAAATACTATAAAGGGGAAAATAGAGTGCTGTAATAGAGAATTTGAGGGGCTGCTAGGGTGGTCCGGACATTTGAAGAGGTGACATTTAAGCTGAGATCAGAAGCAGGAGCTGGCCTTGGGAAGAACAGAGATGAGGAAAGTATGTCTCACATCGAGGGAACAGCGCTCCCAAGGCCTGGGTGGTGGGGAGGAGAAACCGTATAGGATCTGAGGAACAGAGTGAAGGCCACACAAGTCAGGGCTTAAGTGAGGGGGCGTGGATGGGCACAAGAAGAGGGTCGGGATGGGCAGGGGCAGTGGGGGACTGTAAAGGGACTGTCCCTGTGGAGTTTTTAAGCCAGGGGGCAACAAGATCAGAATTTCCTTTATCAAGTCTCACTGCCGCTGCTGAGAAGGCTGTTAAGAGGGCAGAAGTGGAAGCCAGGAGCTGTCACTGTGGCTGTGACTCTGGAAAGGCACCTCACCTCTCTGAGCCTGTGGCTTCACACACATGTGTGTTGTGAGAATCAAATATGGGAATGAATGGATGTGCACTTTGGAAAGGTGAAAAAAAAAAGGATGAATTGCAGGGGATTTCAGGTCTCACTAGAAACGGAGGGGTCCTTTGGGGAAACTGTTGAGTTAGGGGCTTGGGCGGAAGAGAGAGTGCTGGGTGTCCAGAGTCCCTACCTGAGCACTCCACATTGTGAGAGAGCCCCCTTTCCAGCCTAGGTCACAGGGCCCCCTGGGAGGTCTCAGGGACCGGGGAAGGGATTGCTGGAGGCTGTGGACTCCCGAGGGAAGGGTTACCTCGTTTTTGACTGCTCCGACGCTGAAGCCAGAGTTCTTAACGTTTTGGGGAGAGAGCCACACCTTTGAGCCTGGAGGCAAGCATGGGGTTCCCCTCCAGCCACCCAAATGCACACACACCATTTTTTCATTCTAGGTTAGAGGAGTGCTCTGGAATTTTCTGAAATCATTCATGAACTCTGCCTTAAAGACCGCTGAGCTAGAGGAAGGGGAAAACGAGGGAGATGAGACACCTGCCTTTTTTATTCTACCTTCCCCCCGCTCCGCCCCCAGACACACAATCTTTGTAGCTCAAATGGAGGAGACCTCCCCGGACACACCTAAGGGCCAATGGTGGGAGGATCCTCTCAGCTGTTGTGGACCGAACTAAGGGGCGCCTTCCTAACACCTGACGCTTGGTATCTGCTCTTGGGGTTTATTGAAGGGGAGCTTAAGGATTCCTAGGCGAGGTTGCTGCGAGGCCCCTTCCTGCTTGCTAGGGGCTGGCCGGGGGGTGGGGGGTGTCTCCCGGTGCGGCCAGGGAGGGAACGGGGGACGTGAGCTGATCAGGCCCTGCCCGCAGAGGTGGTGTGATGCCCGCAGTCGGCCGTCCCAGATCAGCCCGGTGCGCAGGCAGCACGGACTGTAGGGAATCAGGCGTCGGGACCCCTGGCGACGCGGGGCGCAGCATGCGGAGCGTGTGGTCGCAGTGTTGTCGGCGCTGGGGGTGAGGCAGGGTTGCACAAGCTCAGAGGGGGTGGGGGAGGCGGGACCCCCCCCCTCGCGGCGGGCTGGTCGGTGGGCCGGGCCGGTCTCGGTGTCCCGGGCGGGGCGCCGCCGCGGCGGTGGTGGTGGTGGCTGCGCCGGGCCGCTCCCCCATTCGGGCACGAGAGCCATGGAGACGCTGAGGGAGTCCGTGCTGTCCTTGGCTTTGCAGATGTCCACCTACAAGCGGGCCACGCTGGACGAGGAAGACCTGGTGGACTCGCTCTCCGAGGGCGACGGGTACCCAAACGGCCTGCAGGTAGGAGCCCTGGCCCTCGGCGAGACCCCAGCCAGGGGTTGGAGGGTGGGGGAGTGCTGAGCATGCGCGCTGGAGCTGCCCCCGCCCCTGCCTCCGCCTCCATCCTGCCCGCCCGGGAGGGGTCGGTGCAGCCCGCAGCTCTGGACTGCACTGGGCTGTACAGGGAAGAAGCCTTTCTGGGGTACAAGTGCCCCTGAGGCGCTGAGCTCCCCGACTGGCCTCTCCTCGCCAGCTCTGCCTGTACCTACTCCGCAAATCCTCACAACCACCTGTTCGTGGGGCTACAACCTAGGGGGCAGAGTCACCCCTCCAGAGCTGAGCTGGTCCAAATTCCCTTTTCACAGAATAGGCTGTCCCTAAGCATTGAGGGACTTGCCCTACGTTGCACAGCCCATCACTGGCAGAGTCTAAAACTGCCCATTTTTAGCGCAAAAGCCCGGCTTCCCTGGAACCCCTTTAGTCCTGGGCTCACTGGGTGGTTGGTTGGTCACCTTATCTAGAAGGCATTACCCTAGTCTTCCTCTTTCTCCCCGCAAATACCTGCATTTCCTGGAGGCAGGAAGTCATCCTCTCTGCCCCCTTTCCCTGCTACTTTTCTCCCCTCCAGTTCCTCCTCTCCCAGGGTCTGCCCCTGGGGGAAGCCAGTAAGCCCACCACCTTCCTGCCTGTGCTACCACAGTGAGCATGGCTGCTTTCTGCTCCTATCTCCCTGCGGAACGGAGCTGGGAAAGTTCTGACCAGGACCTCAGCCCTAGTGGAGTTGGAACTCCGCAGATGGGTGGGAGCGCGTTGGAAGCGTCAAGGACACCCAAGGGGGCCCCATGATCTGGCTCCTGAGAAACCAGTGCTGGGAGATGACCCAGGGTGTCTCAGCTCAGGAGGACTTCTGCCAGGCTGACCAAGGGAGGCACTGGGGAGCGCTGGGGCCACCCAGTGAACTGACAGCAAACCGCAGCTCATCTGGAGGGCAAGCTTATGGTGTGTGGAAACTCAGACTGCCTGATCCAGCACTACTCAGGCATAACTCTTTGAAGCTGGAAGAAGCATACTAATAAAGGGAAATTGCATTGATTGAGTCCTTCTTCCAGGCTAGTTAAATAGGCCCAAGGAGATCAGAATTCAGGACCCCAAGTAGTCTGCCAACTGGGATATGGCACCCTTACCCACATCATCCCACTTAACCTTCAGGACCACCTCATGGGCTGTAGGGGTTACTGTTTCCACTTACAGGTGAGGAAACTGAGGCTCTGAAAGGGGAGACAACTCGCCTTAGGTCACAGAGCTAGAAATCTGGGAGTGAGCAATCAAACCCAGTCTGTGTGGAACCTCTTCCCCTGGACCCTTTTTAAGAGGCTAAATCCAGCAGGAAATGAGATTTCTGTGGCAGGCACTTTTCCCTTCACAAATCAAAACAGCATCTAATCAGCAATCATTCTCAGTCTCATCTTCCACAGAAGGTTCTAAATATATCTGCACAAAAGCATTTGGAATTCACAACAAAATACTGTGCCATGTTAGTATAACAGCAGCCCACATGGAGTTAGCCTTTCTCAGGTGACCAGGTACCTTCATCCAGCTGAGGCTGCCTGGCAGAGCAGGGTCACCTCAGACCCTGAAGCTGGGGGGCCAAGTTTGAATTCTGACTCCACCCCAAGTCTTCAGGCAGGGAGCTGCTTAATCCCTTTAAACCACAGTTCCCTCATGTAAATGGGAGTTAGAGAAAGTGGATGTAGTGCATATTACAGAGCCTGCTGTGATTGTTGTTTTTATGACCTATGAGGTAAGGGCCCCTGTGGCCATATTACAGATGATGAAGCTGAGCCTCAGGTTAGGGACATTCCTGTGGTCACAGAGCTGTCATAGTGGTAGGAGTGCAGTGTTGGTGCCATGTCACCCAACTGCCAAACTGAGTACATTGTCCACTTTTTATACAGGAAAAGCCACCTTGGGGCATGTCTGTGGGTACCTAGCCTGGCTTTCCTTGAGCCGCCACAACTTCCCCAAAGCAACTGTGAACTACCCAATGCTTGTTCTAAGAATCCACCCACCTCTGCTTACGAAGCAGTTTTGTTATTTTTATGTTTTTAATCATTGAGGTGTTTTTTTTTCTCAATATAAAAACTAAAACATGCTAATTTGGGGGGGGGGTGAAGGGGGAAAGAGTCCAATATAAAAAAAAATTTTTTTAAAGAAATAGCAATCTAAATGCTCGGAGATAACTACTTTTACTTTTTCACACTTGCATGTATATATTTTTAAACATAGTTGAGCTCACTCAAAGAACACGGTGTTACGTCCTGCGTTTTTCATTTAATGCCACTTCATAAGCATTTTGCTATGTTGCTAAAAAGTGCCAAAACATGCTGCCATTAAAAATCATAGTACTTCATGGTACCAATGTGTAAAAATATATTTACTCAATCAGCTATAGTTGAACAATAGGCCCAATAACTGTGATATTATGGGTGACCATCTTTTAGCCTTTGGGATAATTTCCTGTGAGCTGGTTGTGAGAAACAAAACTGCTCACTCAATTTTAGGCTTTTAAAATTGGACTTCATCACCCAAATCTCCCTCTCTTGATGGACAGCTATAAAAATAAGCTACTTGATTTTTTTTTTTAATTTTTTGTTTTTTGTTTTTTTTTAAGAGGGCAATGTCACTGGCCCTCATATGTGGGCTACGAACCAGGGCTGCTGGCATCCCAAGCCAGCTCTTAACCACCATGCCACTCGGCCGGCCCAAGCTACTTGATTTTTTTAAGATTTTGAAGCCCGGTGATTCTAGGAACTCCAAAGTTATTAATACCAACACTAGTCAGTGAAAACTTCCATCTTTCAGCCAAACTTGTCACCTTTCTTACTGACAAAGTGTTGAAGTCAGCTGGAGCAAAGTTCTACCTGTACCTCATCTGAAATGGGTTTTCTTTTCCTGTATCTCATATTTTAGGCACAAGTTCATTGCCATTTGCCAAAATTAGTCAGTGCGGACTGAACAGAGAATTTAAAGCCAGATGGCTCTAACATAGAGCCCCAGTTTTGCCTGTCATGGGCTCTCAGACCTGAAACTCACTTAAACAGCTTCATTTTTTGGGGGTGCAAAATGGGGTTAATATTATTAATCCACCTCTCGGAGCTGTTGCAAAGATTGAAATGAGACAATACAAGGGAAAGCATTTGGTATAGTGCACAGAAACTGGATTTGATGGTTATCAGGGTTATCAGTGAAAGTCAGCAGGTGCGATATCTCAGTGATGCCCTCCATAGAAGAGTTTTTCTCCTCAGAGCCTGTGCTCTGCTCAGACTGGCTGCCTGGCTTCCCCACACCGCAGCACACACTCTCTCAGTGGCTTGAAAGGAAATAGCTAAAGTTACCCCGGCAGCCTAAACCGGGGAGCAGATGACCATGACTGTTTACCCTAATCTTTGAAACTCAATCAGTTACTTCCAAAAATCCATTTTTGTTTCAAAAGAAAGGAAAGCTAAGATATTTAATCCTTAGTAGTGGTTTTATCTTCTTCTTTTTTTTTTCCCCTCTGCCATACACTGGGCTGACCTTTGAGGGCAATTTCAGGGACAGTACCACTCAGTACTTGGATTTTTTGTTTTTCCCCATGATTTTTTTTTTTTTTTTTGAGGGCAATGTCACTGGCCCTCACATGTGGGTCCGAACCGGGGCCACTGGCTTCCCAAGCGAGTGCTTAACCACCTCACCACTCGGCCGGCCCCCACTCAGTCCTTTGAAAAGACCTCTCTGCTTACCAGGAGGTCTTTTCAACTCCATCTGCCTGTTAGAGCCTTGTGCTCTTGGCCTTAGAGTTGTTCTAGAATCTGAGATGTTCAGACCTGGGACTTCATCCAGCTTCCTCATTGAAAGGACACTGAGACCCAGAGGCTGCCCACCGACACACATGGGATCTTGATAAAGAAAAAGTTGACCTTTGACTTTCTTTCTGGGAACGCAAAGAGAACTGGAAGGTGCTTCTTCGAAAGACTAGGCTTTGATTCCTGTTAAGATGCAGGGAGTTCTCTCCCCCACACCAGTTACTTTCAGCTGTCATCAGTCACTGGAAGAGTCAGGCATGGGGACAGTGGGGCAGGTAGGGCTCAGGGAAAAGATGGGGAGGACAAGAGGACATTATAATTTTGCTCTGGGCCGGCCCCAGTGGCCTCAGCCTGAAGTCTGCCAGCTGGAAACTTCTAGAAGAAACTTCCCTAACCTAACACTCTCATGGAGGCAGGGTGCCACGCAGGACCAACCTGTCATGGTCTGTCTGCTCTGAAAGGCTGACTCCAACGTAGGCAGCCTGGTCACTCTGCCAGTTCTCCTGCGGTGGCCAGGCTTTCTGACTGCCAGGGAGGGCTCCCTGCCAAACCCTTGGCCAGACTGACTCCTGTTTGCTGCTCCACGAAGCTCAGGTGGCTGGGGGACCTGGCAACAGATCAGGAAGAGCCTCTGCTCTCCCTCCCGACCTCCTGCCTCATCTAGAAAACTAGGCTTTGCCCGCCTCCCCACCCCCTGTGCTGCTGGCTTGTTTCCTGGGCCCCAGGCAGTGGTGACCTGTCCTCTCCTGCAGAACTTGTTCTTGCTGTAAGCCTAAGTGAGCCAAGCACTCACTTCTGTAACCGAATATTTATCCCTCATTAGGGCTTTGTTCCCTTGGCTGTGGGAACTCGGGCTGGACACCTCGATTGTTTGTCTCACTCACTTGTTCCATTTCTCTGGCTCTATCTCTCTCCTAGTCTGTCTCCCTCCCCACCGCTGTCTTTCGAGGTCATCCTTTTCTTTCTGTCTCATTCTCTCTCTTCCTTACACAACAATCAATAGAATATTAAGCCCACCCAGGAGCTGAGCATTTACAGTAATTCTCAGCTCCACCTTCCAAGCATCAGCTCTGCTCCCTGGCCAACGGTCACATCTCAGTTACCTCTCCTGAGATAGAGTGGGATGCGCCCCACTAATCCTCCTGCCCTTCCAGTCACTACAGATATGCCTTCATTTCCAAAAGGAACGTGAGAAACAGTTTGCACCTACTTTTTGCCATGATCTATCAAGCTAGGTCCTCTGTAGGACACAGGACAGGGTGATGGGGGCTCAAAGAGCAGCTTGGATTTGCAGCCTCAGCCCTGTCCATTACACCCAGCAATTTGACAGTCTCTCCTGGAGAGGTGTCTTGATCCCGGCACAATGCCTCTAGGTGACTTCTCCTGCCCCAGGGGGATGCCTCTTGAGTCCTTCTACCCAGGAGGCCCCAATTGGGTATATGAGGTAAGCAAGAATGTTATAAAGGTAAAAACCGTATTTTCAAATTCCATTTGCCATTTCTGCCTAGAACAATGAATTTCTCATTGAATTCTGACTGGATTCTAATTAAATTTTACAGTGAACACCATCTGTTTGCTTGACAGCAAACAGTGAGGCTCAGCTCACCTTGGCTCCTGGGGCAGCATGGCCACTGGGCGGAGGCTGAGGGCTATAGAGGGAGATGGGTTTTCTCACTGTCCTCTCTCCTCCCCGCCACTTCCTGCGTTTTTTTGGGAGCTCCTACTAGGACCTCCTCTTAGGGATGTGTTAAGGTAGAATGAATAGCATCCTCTAGCAATGAAATAGTATTATCACAATGCCAGGCACACAGAAAACACTCAAATATTAGCTGCCATTACTACTCTTTTTTCCTTTCCTCCTTCCCTCTGTTCCTTTCATCGTTTCCCTTTCATTTCTTCTCTCCTTTTCATGTCCTCCAATTCCCCATACCACGGTATTGCTATGTCCACAGTAGGTGAGGTTTTCCTGCTTCCCCAAGCCTGAATGCTGTGCTGCCTGGCTTCCTAGAGCCAGCACCAGGCAGAGGTCTGCCTGCCTCTTTACCGTCACCCTTCTCGCCCCAAGAGCTAAGCCATTAGGTGTTTTCTGGGCAGGAAATGGCCAGGAATTGCTGCACTGAGAGGCTAAGACAAGAGGAGACAGAAAGTGAGACAAATCCAGGGTCAGGACAGCAGGAAGAATGAGAATAAATGTCAGCCCCCCAGATGAGGCAGCACCTGCGTCCTATCCTTTGGGACTCCTCTGAATACCAGTGCTGAAGATAAACTGCGTGAGAAAATTGATGCCTCGGAAAAGGCATCTTACAGACCTTTCAGTGCCATAAGCATGTCAGCATCATCCGGGCTCCGTCTCTGTACCTCCCCCCCCCCCCGGCCCACAGTGTTAACTTAATGGCAGTAGCATGGTCAGAGTTTTTGTTTCATTTTTAAAAAGGTTCTTAAGGGATTTCAGGAAGTGGTACCCCATGCCCTACCTGATATAGCTGCTTCAGTTTCTGAGCCTCCTGGACCCCCATGGAAGATGTAACGAGGCCCCAAGTTCCTTTTCTCCGTTTTAGAACCCTATTTTTCCTCCATGAAAAATGTTTGTGTTCCCCTTTCTCTGGTGCAGCAATTCCTGGCCATTTCCTGCCCAGAAACACCTAATGATGACCATGCCAGTGTGAGGGGACAGCCACCCCTCAGCTGTGGGTGGGGCATTTGCAGGGCAGCCACTGGGTCTCTTCAGCTCCCCGGGCACTTCCTCTCCCTTCTCACCCCCTGACAGGCTGTGGGTTTACCGCCTCCAAGCCTTGCTCCCTCTACCTTGACCTTTCCAAAGGGTGCATCGAATCACGTTACTCCAGTGTGCAGGAAGAAGTCCACATTCTTTAAACTGGCTTACGATCTAGACCTTGCGACCCCTTTTCTTCCCCATTCATCTGGCTAGCTCCTACTTATTCCTCAAGACTTAGCCCAGGCATCTTCCTCCTCCAGGAAGCCTTCCCTGACTGAACCCCTGCCCACCCCAGTCTGTGTTTTTATCTGCCTCCTTGCTGGGCTGTGAACAGCTGAAAATGGGGGAGTCTCTCCCTCTCTCAGTATTTCCAACATGGCCCTGAGTCGGTGCTCAGCTGTTGACACACAGCCACAATGTGACTGAATCGATCCTCTCCTCCTCCAGTCCCTTCGGGGGACCCCTCCTGTCCTGTGGCCCGGGTTTTTGCAGGAAGTACCTTTTGGAATTAAGGGGAGCCCCAAGCTGGCCTGGGCTGAGGGCTCCAAGTGCTATTGACTGGCTTGTCCCTCCTCAGTCCAGAGAGCCCTGCCACGCCCTCCACTTCCTCTCATTGTGCCTCCCTTCCTGTTTAGCTAGACTGTGAGGCTGGTGGCATTTTCCCTCCCTTTGAGAACCTGCCTGAATGGAGCTATTTCTCCTTTGCATCCACCCCGACGTCTCCCAAGACTCAAATCTCTGACCCACTGGTGGCTCATAAATTGACAGACTTGGGTTCAAGTTCCAGCCCCACCCATTCAGCTATGTGAGGAGAAGCCAGGGTCTTCACTCTGTGGACTTTCCATGCCCTCATTCGCAAAAAGAGAACTAATAATTGCCCTCTTGGGGTCGTGGGCGTTTAATGAGCCAAGAATGTCCACGCTCCTGGGAAGTGTGAGCTGTGGCGGTGTCATTCTTGTGGTTATGTCACCCTAGCCTATTGATGCAGTGGCTTTGAGGAGAGCCCAGCTGGACATTCACTGGATGCCTGCAAGGCCAAACATCCTGTTATTTTTTTGAACTCCTTACTGGAGAAACAGGGAAAAGCTGGGGTTTTGTTTTTTTTTTCCTTCTACGCGTATCAGGTGACATAAAAAAACTCAAGCCTCGCTGGGTTGAGCTGCTTAACTCTCTGAAGTTTAGGAGCAAATCTGAGTTGCTGAGCAGGGTGGTGGTTCCCTTCCTGGATTAGGACCGAGTCCGTGGGAACCGGACCACCCCTGAGACAGAAGGGCGGCCCTCATGCCTCCCCGGGGCCTGGGCCTGCCTCGGAGCCCTTTCCTCCTGGGGATGGGGGGCCCTGGGCTCACATCCTCTCCATCCCTCTTGCCTCCTTCCCTGCAGGTGAACTTCCGCAGCCCCCGGAATAGCCAGAGATGCTGGGCCATGCGAACCCCAGTGGAGAAGCGGCTGGTGATACTGGTGGCACTTCTTGCAGCAGGACTGGTGGCCTGCTTCGTAGCACTGGGTGTGCAGCAGTACGAGACAAGTAGGTGCTTCTGTGTTTTATCATGGGCTTGACTCATTCCTGCCCTCGGCTGTGTCCGCTTTATGCAAGAGGGGTGTCCCTGCTCAAGCCCGACTCACCTCCCCAGGCCAAGGAGAGAGCTGGGTCTGGTGGCCTCGGCTTGCTGAGATAGCCTGAGACACGGCGGGTGGGTGGTATGGGGAGTGTGAAGGTTGTGAGGTTGTGAAGTCAGAGTCCAAATCCTGGCCTAGCAACTTGTCATCTGTATGACCTTGGATAAGTCACTTAATTTCCCAGAGCCTGTGTCTTCCCATCTTTAAATGGGGAAAATGGTACCCAGTTTGGGGATGGCTCTGTATAGCAGGGCCGGCCGAGTGGCACAGTGGTTGGGAGCTGGCTTGGGACGCCAGCGGCCCTGGTTCAGATCCCACATATGAGGGCCAGTGACACTGCCCTCTAAAAAAAAAAAATAATGTATAGCATATCCCTGGTGCCTACTAGGATTTCTTTAACCTTAGCTCCGGTACTGCTGTTGTTAGGATGTGGGCTGGTGACACACACAGGCTGGCACCATCCACCATCCTTAGTTCGAACAAAACAGCCGTAATGGCTTCCGTTTACTTAATACTTTCCATGGACCAAATGCCACACCTCTTCTTTACAGATGTAATCTCATTTCCTCCTCACAGCAACCCTGTGAGGTATGGTTACTTTTGGCCCCACTTTATGTATGAGGAAACTGAGGCAGTGAGACCAAGTGCCCTGCCCGAGGTTACTGCGGAAGGGAATGGAGAAGCTGGAATCGAACCACAGGCCGGTAGACCCCAGACCGCAATCTCCACCTCTTTGTAATCACGATGCACCCCAGGATGTGTTAGTACCCCCAGAAAAGCTGTCCTCCTTTGATCCAGCAGAGCTTTGTGTACCTCTGTAATTTCATTTCCCTGTCCTGTCTTGTGTAACAAGATGTTTGGGCCCCTCTGATCTTACTGAAGCTGGCTCTCTGTCTGGCCGAGTATCTAGCTGAGTGCCTCACACAGTCTTGATGTTCGATAAGCATTTCTGGAACTGGAAAGGGCAGATACAAATGAAAAATGATGGTGGGGAGTTGAGCCAATTCCAAGGTCTCTTATTCACCTGTGTCCTAGCATCTAGCTTTCCAATGGCAGATGGTCCACCTGGTTGAGCAGCCTCTGGGCGCTTTGCCCAGGGTCCAGTCCCACCAACTTGGTCACCTGGCCACTCATCCCATCAGAAAGATTGTGAACCTTTACAGGATCTGGGAGCATCTAGCCTGGCTTCATTGAGCCTCCCCAACTGTGAAGTTGCTGGCCTGCCTGGGTGGCCATGCTGGCCTGGGATGGAGAAAGAGTTTGGGGGCCTTGGAAGACGTCAGGACTTCATCTGAGCCATCCCTACATCCCTCCTATCCCTCCTTATGCATGCATTCATTCATTCATTCTACAA
The DNA here is from genome assembly GCA_033961575.1 of Aselliscus stoliczkanus. Taxonomy (NCBI): domain Eukaryota; kingdom Metazoa; phylum Chordata; class Mammalia; order Chiroptera; family Hipposideridae; genus Aselliscus; species Aselliscus stoliczkanus. Next base: position 168,401,915 of record CM066730.1, read on the forward strand.
ACATTTTATGAGTGCTTATTCTATGTCAGGTACCTAGATGGTGCTTAAGAAATACTTGCTTGATTATTGAACTGCCTATGTAATGGTTTGTAGATGTTTTACCAAATGTGCTTGGCCCAATAGGTGCTTAATGCATATTTGATTAATGAATTAATGATTTCCAGGCTCTTAACCATATGTACTTAATAATGCCTGCACGCCATAGGTGTGCAAATAGTTTGCAAATTGAATAAATAAATGATTGAATGGACAAAGGAGCAAATAGAGGTCAAAGCTGGAAACAGCCTATCTCTATCAATTACCCTTGTCCTGTAGCTGCCATCTTGCCTGTGAGGCAAGATCTTGCTTAAATCTGCTTCTGCCCAGGCGGTGTGGACCCTGACCAGACTCATCTGCCCAGCTCCTGGCCCTGTGCCTGGAGAGCAGGGGAGACTCTAGCAGCTAATGTCACCCTGAGACTGCCCTAGGAGTTCCCGAGATGTTTCTTCACCAGAAACCGGAAAAGATCCCCGAGAGGTGGCTCCTTGATGGGACCACAGGATGGGCCCATAGAAAGGAACCCCGCTTCTGCTTCTATCCCATCCTTTGCAGGGCCACAGAAGGGTTTCCCCAGCCTGCACCTGGGCGAAAGGAGCTCTAGGTGGAGCTGGGCAGGATAAGGTGACCTCTGAGCCAACCCATCTGTCTTCATTGCCTTCCTGGGCCTGCAGAAGCAGTGGCCACCCTGGATATTGAGAGTAACCTCATTACCAGCAGCCAGTGCTGGCACCGGCCACATGTGAGCAAATATCAGGCCAGTCAAAGCAAATTCTCTGAGAATTCTGAAAGACCCACCTGTAAGTTATATCTGGGCACTGAAATACATAATTATCCACCTTTCTACTACACCCTCCTTTCCAGAAACTTGCAGGTATTTTACAAACAGCAGCAGCAAAACAAATAATAAATTCTCCCAGAAAATATTCAAAGTGTCTTACTCGGTATCAAGGCCAGATAGGTGTCTGTGAGCGAGACCTGGCACCTATACCTGCTTTCTTGAGCAATCATACACATCTAAAAGGGAAGAAATAATTTCTGCTTCTGCAGGTGGTGACCAAGTGCTGGACAAAGCTCATTCATTCATTCACTCACTCATTCAACAAATATGTATTGGACAGCGGCTAGGTGCCAAGTACAATGCTGGGCAAAGGAAATATAAACGCAAGTAAGATGCTGGCCCTCCGCCCAAGCTCACATTCTAAATGGGAGGTAGACTGCGACACAGCTTAGTCTGTCTTGGATCGTGGACACCCACGCAGCCAAGGAGCCCAGAGAGGGATGAGGACCTGGGAAGGTTTCCCCAAGGAGATGGAGCCTGACTATTGACCTTAGGACATTAGATGTGGGGGAAGGAGGGCTGGAAACAATTAATCAAATATGCATTAAGCACGTGCTGGGCCAGGAATAGTTGGTAAAGGACCTCCAAACCCTCAAATAGTTAGATAAACAAAGCAGTTATTACTTAAGCACCACGTAGGAACCTTGCCTCATGCCCAGCAGGGGAGATACTTAGTGAAGAACTCAAGACTCAGTCTTGGGGACTAGTTTCTTTGAAACCCAAGTCTCCTTATGATAACTACAAAGCAATCTCTCTCTCTCTCTCTCTCTCTCTCTCTCTCTCTCTCTCTCTCTCTCTCTCTCACACACACACACACACACACACACACACACACACACACACACACAGCTGTATCCCACTCCCTAAGGGTGATATCACCCCTTACACTATGTCTTCTGGGCATTCCCACCAGCCTGGATTTAGTCAAGCTTTACTTCCTGTAGTTTGTTGTATAAAAACAATAGGTATTCTTTTTCTTTTCCAAATATGAAGTTTTAGCATAATAGTGAATAGCGCTTTTCCAAACTACACAGAAATTCTCTTCCCCCTTCCCCACCCCCATAAAGATTCTGGTGCATTCTCCGAATGGGACGTGGGGCATGCAGCTCTACTTAAGATGATCTGATCTGGAGATATTTAAAATGATTCCTATCCCCTACCATTTCGTTTCTCTATTTTCATGCCTAATGGCTCATTTTTTTTGAGAATTTTTAGAAGAGTTTGTTTGAGCCGAACTGACATATATTGGAGAGCAAGATCTCAAGTGCTCCCTCAGTAATTTTTAATTGTTGTGTAGTCCTCTCAAAATAAGTAACCTCAACATAAAGTCACCCTGATTTTTGCACTGTTGTGCGGCTCTTCCGAGCCCTGCAGGACTTAGCATTTGTCATCAGATGTTGATAAGCCTACAGGCCACCCAGCCCTGATTGCCACTGTATCTGAGTGAGGTGAACGTTGCCCCTCCCAGCCGATGCATTCTTTTCTGTTCTCTAAAGATTGGCCTGGGAACATGGGAACCTAAGGCCCAAGGGAGCTGAGCCCCCATGCCCAGCATGAGGTCATTTCATCATGGCTGTGGAATCGGTCCTGCGGTTCACCCGGAGTGATAAGGTCGCTTCTGCAAGGCTCACAGGCAGACGCAGAAAGCTGGGATTTGAACCCCTGTCTGAGAATCCACAGTGCCTGCCCTGCCTCCCTCCTCCCCATACAGTGGGGAGACCGAATTCACTAGAAGGGCCACGGCAGGATGCTGCTGGGCTCAGTCGTGGCTTTCGCTCGCAGCTCTGTGGCCTTGTTCCGTGACATGCCCAGAGCCTCAGTCTTGAGGCAGGGGCCTGGCCTTCTCCGTTGGTCTGTGTTCTCATATTACTCACATGTTCCAGCCCATGTCCTGTGAGAAGCAGCTCAGAGGAAGCTGATTGCTCATTGTTTGGGGGTACATGTAGGAATTGCAGCCCGCCCCACTGCCCACCTGCACCCACTACTGTCCCTCCTGAGGCCGGCACCTGACCGGGGGCTGCCCTGCCTCCTGGCAGTGTGGGGCAGTCCTCGCTGGGAGCATAGCAGACATAGGAGAAAGAGGGCAGGGTTCAAATTCCACTGGCCATTGAGCAGGGTACTTAGCTTCTCTGTGCCTCAGTTTCCTCATATATAAAAATGGCTGTTAAGGGCCGGGCGAGTGGCACGGTGGTTAAGCGCTGGCTTGGGAAGCCAGCGGCCCCGGTTCGGTCCCACATACGAGCGCCAGTGATACTGCCCTCAAAAAAAAAAAAAAAATGGCTGTTAGCAAAATGATCTGTTAGAGTGGTTTTGTTTTTGGTGGTTTTTTTTTTGGTTTATTTTTGAGGATTCAGTAAGGTAACTCGCCTGCCTTGTGTTCGATGGGAATGATTTTTTTCATAGTTTCTTCTATTCCTAAGTCTTTCTTCTTCTTAAGTCCTGGCACCACATTGTCTGCATCACCCATGTAGCACATACGTAATATACTCAATTTATGTTTGTAGAATGAGTGATAGATGTTTCTCCTACTGTTGTCTTGTGACTTCTAGAATGTGTATATCTCCAACTAAATTATTAATTCTTGAAGGAAATGACTATGCCTTTTATAACACATACGCATGCACATACACACGCACACACTTACACACGCGCACACACACACAGCACTCAGCATAGAACCTGGAAGATACAACAGATACTTGTTGAACAAATGAATGCATGACGAGTGAATGAATTTGTTGAACATCACGGAATAATAAAAAGTCAATAATGTTTGTAAAGGGAAGAACTAATGAAGAGAAACACCTTGGTTCTGGGTACTTTTTAAGCCTTAGACAGGATTTTAGGCAGCTAAACAGAAGTCTCATTTTATAAGCCAGGAGATTGTCAATCTACTGAAATAATTTCTCTAGAGGGGTCTAATGGCCGAGTTCCAAATCTGTTTGGGGCATAGGGCATGACACCCAGGGCCCCAGACCATCTGCACTGCTGGCCCTCACTGGCCTCTTGTCCTTAACTCCTTCCAGGAACCCCCCCGGTGTGCCTAAGCCAGGCCTGTGTCTCAGTGACCAGCTCCATCTTGAGTTCCATGGACCCCACGGTGGACCCCTGCCAGGACTTCTTCACCTATGCCTGTGGCGGCTGGATCAAAGCCAATCCTGTGCCTGATGGCCACTCGCGCTGGGGGACCTTCAGCAACCTCTGGGAACATAACCAAGCCATTATCAAGCACCTCCTCGGTAAGCACCCGGCAGAGGGACCAGTGAGTGGGCGGCAGAGGGCTGTCAGAAAAACCCACAGCCGTTAAAGGAGGAACTCAGTGGAATGGGGAGACCCTGGGCTTTGGAGTAGGTGAACCTGAGTTCGAATGCCTACCTCCTCACTCATGCGCTCCTAAGTAAATTACTTATCTCTGAGCTTCAGTTTTGTCATCTGTAACGCAGGACTAATTGCCCCAATTGCAGAGTTTTGAGAACTAGAGAGCACAGTGTATGTGCACAAACTTGGCGCACAAGAACTGGTCGTTGTGGTCCTTGCTTTTGTGGCTTCAAGCTGCAGCTTAGCTGTTAACTAATCTTAACTGAGTTTTGCAAGTTGTGAGCAAAAGGAATCAAGGCTGAGCACGCTGGATCAGATTTTAAGGTTGTGAGCAGATAAACGTTACAGCAATGGCTTACCTGAGAGTTACTGGAGGCAGCAATCTTCTTTGGCCTTCTGATAATTGGGCTTGCATGATAAGCCCCTAACCAAAGTTATTTTTGCCCTTTATGAGGCCTTCAGCACCTCTAGTTGACCTTGGTGTTGGTGGTTTTGTCCTCAGATTAGAATCCCACGTCTGTCTTATTTGCAGCTATATCCCTAGATAATGTTTGTTGAATTAATGTCTGCCCGCCCAGTTCCTCCTCCACATGAAATGACAGCACTCCATCGTACTGTCACATGTAGAGGTCCTGACCCCATAGCAGCTGAGATCTTCACCATCTCTCTCTTCTGCTGACCCCATTCTGGGCCCCTAAATCCTGGGAGAGGTTAGATGATGAAAAGCCAGTCAATTAATCCATCAATGAAAGAACTCAGATTCAAAAAATACTTATTACGTTTTTTTAAAAACCCTCAAGATACTCAAAAGTAGGTAAAACAGAAGATACCTAAAAGGGGCCAAATCTTCTTAAAGGGACAGAAACCTTCTTACAAGACAGGAAAGATTATAATTTGACAGTTATGAATTTTAGGCAAGTGTGTCTTATAGATGAAAGAGCTTTCTTGTCTTTCCAATCCCAGGGAGTGAGGCTGTCGCTGGGTGAAACCCACCTACTGTTTCCCCTTGGCCCCAGCAGCTCGTGGGCAGGCCCCCCCCTCCCCCCCGCCCAGCCTCCACTTGTCTCCCTGCAGATCAGAGCAGGGTGGGGGGTAGAGGTGTCTGCCACTCTGTATGTCAGGGATAGCAAGCCCTTACCTACCTTATGCTCCTCAAGTGCCTTTGAAAGGGGACACAGCCTTTCGTTTCAGAACTGGAAGCTTAAAATGCAAATACGTCTGTGGTAGCCACACTAGAACTCAGCAATGTCCCTTCCCCAGAGCCTAATGACACAGCCGGGCACCGGGAGCCTCTGGATTCCAATCCTGCTGTGCCACTTACTGGATGATCATGGGTCAATTACACAACCTCTCTGGGCTTCTTCTGTTATCAGTACAATGGGAACTATGCCTCTTCCAGGTTATAAACCTTAAATGGGAAAGCATATTTTGTTTTTTGTTTTTTGTTTTTTTTTGTTTTTTTTTTTTGAGGGCAGTGTCACTGGCCCTCATATGTGGGACCGAACCGGGGCCGCTGGCTTCCGAGGCCAGCGCTTAACCACCACGCCACTCGGCCGGCCTGGGAAAGCATATTTTAAATGCTTTGTTTGCCTGGGCCTGGCATATTGTGGCAGTGACTGTTTATGGTGGTGTTACTGTTATTATTCACCTTTGACTTTTGCACAGCACTTTAGAGTTTACAGAGCTCTTTTGTAGATGTCATCACATTGGATCCTGTAGGGTAGAAGCTAGGAAGGGTTTGTTCACCCCATTTGATAAACGAGCAAACAGGTCTCCCAGACAGGCTAGTAGGTGGCAGAGCTGGGGCTTGCCCATCTTCTGGTCACATGACCTTTCCCCTGCCCCACACCACCTCCCTCAGGTACAGGGAGTGGGTATGGCTCCTTTCCCACCTTGCTGGAGGGAGCCTGCAGGAAGCACAGCGCACTGAGCGTCTGAAGGAAAGACGGGAAGAGACTGACATTTGTTCAGCGTCCGCTACATGCTGTGCCCTCTACCAGGCTCTTTGTACTCACTGCCTCCTTTGTCCTCACAACTGCCGTGGGACTTAGGAACTGTTGTTTACGGAAACACTTTATTTCTAGATGAAGGAACCGAAGCTCAGAGAAGTGAGGTATCTTTGCCAAGGATATACTGCCAGTCCAGATTCGAGAGGGGCTCTGGCCCTGGGGAGCAATTAGCCCCGAGAGGGGACGGGAAGAAAGGCGGGTGGGCAGGCCTTCTTAACTTTCCAGTTAGGCCCAGAGCTGGTCTTTGTGTGTGGTGCCCCTAGGTCCTGATCCTGCTGGTTCTGGGGATGGTTCATATCAGGAGGACCTTGGGTCTGTGCCACGACTGAGTCCACCCTGTCCCTGTGGGTGGAGAGCTGCACTGAGCTAAGCACGGAGCAGCCAGAACCATGTGTTCAAGCCCCTGGCCCAGGGCCTGGTGGGATGAGGAACCACACTGCAGGGTTTCGGAGTCAGGCAGCCCTGGCATGCTAGCTCATCACCCGTGTGGCCATGGACGAGGGACCCGGCTTCTTTCCATCTTAGTTTCATTATCTGGAAAATGGGGATAATGATGCCCCCTCACACAAGGTTCCTGTGAGTTCTGACTTGTATGTGATGGTCAGGCTGCTTAGCACAGAGCCGGGCACCTGGCCGAGCGGAGCTGCCCTTTTCAGTGTGGCAGGTGGGTTCCAGGCCAGACGGCTCCCTCATGCTGTGACTGCAGAGAGGCTGCTCAGCCTCTTAGGGCCCCAACTCTTCACCTATCGTGGGAACTAACTTAGACCATTGGGAGTGATGTTCTGAGGATTAATTGGGTGGTCAGAGAAGGAGGAATTATTGCTTATTTTATTTCTTATGGAAGCTGTGATGTGCACCAGCTATCAGGGAAGGAGGTGTGGGGCGTACTCATGACCGTGCTGGGTTGTTTACTTGTAGTATTTTATTAAAGCCACAGCATAGGCTGTATATGCCCATTTTACAGGTAAGACTCAGAAGTAAAGGAAATGTATTGCCTAGAAACGGTGGAGCTGGGATTCAGCCCCAGGGCTGTGGGGCCGCAAACCTACATTCTTTCTCTACTCGGACTCCACCGGTCAGATTCATCACACAGAGGCCATGGAGCGGCCACAAGCGGTTCACTAACCTCCTTTCCCCCGTGGTTGCTGGATTGGGCTCTCCAGGCCAGGCCAGACCCGGTCCAGGCTTGATGAACACAGTAACTGGGGTTACCCTCATGTCACACTGATCAGGAGCTTCCCCAGAAGGGACATCCTGGGGTCCCCTCCCCCTAGGCTCACTCCTGGGAACTAGTCTGGAAATGGCTTCTCACCTATGAGTCTTGATACCTGGAAACCCCTGAAGGGCCAGGAGGCAGGTAAGTGGGTGACAAAAAATGTGAGAGCGTGGGCCAGTGCATTCTTGGGCTTCAGGCCAGGCTGGTTTCAGCTTCCCCAAGACAAGGAGGTCAGCCAGCAGGCCTCCGGAGGGAGCTGGAGCTAAGGGGGATTGGAGCAGGCAGGGAGGTCCTGGGCTGTCCATGCTGGCCTGGGGTGGGCTTTCCTAGGTGGAAGGAGGAGAAGGGACATTCGCGTGCAGGTGAGGACTGTGTCAGCTGGCCAGGCAGAACAACTGTTGTCATCAGCTTGTGTATAATGTTGGGCAAGCTGCTCCTTTCTCTGAAGAGTGAATTCACCCCAGCCCCCTCAGAGGAAACCCAGGAAGATCTGTAGCAGGTGGGTTGAACTGGGCCAAGTGCCACAGTGGCATGTCCTTGCAGCCTGCTGGCTGGAGGACGGTGACCTCAGCTCCATGAGAAACAGATGCCTCACCCAAGAGATACTCTGTTGCCAAGCTGCCAGCGTGGGCTGTCCTCATAGGTTTGGGGAGATAAGAGCATGGCCTCACTTCATCAGGGGAAGGGTCACCTCTTAGGCTAAGCCTTGCCTTAGGCTTCCCAGCTTGTGGTTTTAGCACAGATTATTCTGTCACCTCGAGTACCTACCCTGCCCCTTGCAGTCGTACCTGACTTTTCTCAAATTTATTCCCTCTACCATGCCTTCAATGGCTACCAAAGGGCATCTCCATGTTTGAGCTACAATTACATTTTTTTTTAAATTGGGGAATTGGGGGAGGGGACCAGCCAAGTTGTTCTTCAGTCTTAGTGGTGGAGGGTGCCAGTCGTCATCTGGCTTCCCCTCGGCAGCTCATGGCCTCTAACCTCAGGGTGCTGTGTTACAATCTTAGTTGCGGGTGGGCATAGCCACCATCCCATGCGGGAGTCAAATCAGCAACCTCTTGCCTATAAATTGGGCGTGATACTGATAACACCCACTGGTGGACATTGTTATGACAAGATGCACACACATGGCCACGCCCACACACAGAGGAAGCCGTTCATTTTCTCAGGGTGGCTGAAGAAAGCCTGGGTTCAAATTCCAGCATGCCACACGCTAGCTCTGCCTCCTAGGCAAGCTCCCCCATCTCCCTGCGCCTCAGCCTGCACCTCAGTGTGGTGATGAAAAGGTCTCAGCACAGGGCCTGGCCTGCAGTAGGCTCCAGGAAATGGTGATAGTATCATTCTTTTCTTTTTCTGTAGGAAAAAAGGTACCTCCTTTATCAGCTCCCCTCTTCCCCTCATAGGATGGGGCTCCTAAGGATTGTGATTGTCTGAGCTGAGTCTGTGGTTTTATCTAAAACAAATGCTGGTCCTGCCCTGATGTGGAGTTGCTCCCTCCCACCCCCCATACTCCTGGCCAGATAGCTTCCCTGCAGCACCAGGTCCACAGAATTCCCAGTAACCCTCATCCCTACAGCCGCCAGCTGCCTGGGCGTTTGTTTCCTCCTGGGGAGTGATGTGGGAAAAGGCTGTTCCAACATAAACTCCCAGAGGAAGCAGCGGGCCGATTAAATGGTGTGCTGTCTTTCCTCTCTGGGACTTTGGGGAAGTGACTGAGGAAGTGTCTGGAACTCAGGTCCCTGGAAAGTACACAGGCAGTCGGGAGGCCCTGTTGTCTGGCCCTGGGCTGCCAAATTATTTCCAGACCACTGGGGCCCCGGAAGTGCCATCATCTCCAGAATGTGGCCCCAGCTGAGTCCTGGGAGCCATCCTGTTGATTCCTCCTTGCCTGCTCCCGTAGAATCTTCTGGGGAGTAAACCCAGGCAGGGCTGTCCTAAAGGAAACCAAGGTTTTCCTAATGAGAAAACTGTCTGTGGCTGATTTCACTTTAAAACCCAGCTTCCTCCCTCAGTCTGGAGTAATTGCTGTCTTTCTCTGAGCTCTCAGAACACCCATTCATTCATTCATTCATTCATGCATTCAACAGTTACCTATTGTGCACTAACTGTGTGCCAGACATCACCGGGTGCTAGGTTTGTATAAGGAATGAGATGGTCTTTTCTTGTGGAATTGCATTTCAGCAGGGGAGACAATAAACAAATGAGTAAGTAAATGTGGTTGTGGGGAGTTGGGCTTTGAAAAAAATACAGTGGAAGTCAGGGCCTGAGAGGAAAGAGGAGGCCAAGAAAGATGGGCTTTCAGAGGAGGGGACATTTGAGTAGAAACTTGAATTAAGTGAGAGAAGAGACTACATGGAAGAGTGTGGCAGGCAGGAGGAACAGTGAGCACAGTGGCCCTGGGGCAGGAGCCTGGGAACTAGAGGGAGCAGAGCAGGAGACAGGTGGCAGCTGGGAGGTGATAGGGCCCAGATCATCCAGGGCAGTGTTTCTCAACCTTGTTTCATTATTGCCTCTCCTCAAGTTTTTTTTTTTTGGGGGGCGGGTTTGTTTTGTTTTGTTATGCACATCTTTATTTCTAGTATGTTGGTTTTTTCCCATCATTTTAGTGACTTTTTTTAATCTTTTTTTTTAAATTAGTTTCAAGTGTACAAAACAATGCAATAGTTGTACTTTTCACCTCTCACAAAGTGCACCCCCTCCTCCAATCCACTGCCCCCCTGATATCATACATATCTATTATAATTCCGTTGACTCCACTCCCCACACTATACCCCACATCCCGTGACTATATATATATATATATATATTCAATTATAGTTGACATACAGCCCCTCCTCAAATTTTAATACCACAAATATAGTGTATACCTCTTATGTACTGTGTGTACACATAGAAAGGATAAGTTGCTCCTACCCCTAAGAACTAATTCTCTCCCCCTTGGGGGCAATATTGCCCCTGTTGAGAACTGTGTGATCTAGGGCCTTGCAGGCGATTTTAAGGAATTTGTATACACTCGTGCCTCTTTGGGCTCAGTAGCTCAAGACCACGGCCCTATGAGCTCCGCACCGAGCCCCACTCGGATACCTAATAGACATCGCCGACTTAAAACATCTAAAACTGAACGGCTTGTTCCACTCCCAGCCCTGCCCCATCCCAGGCTTTCTGGCCTCAGTTTGCAGCCACCCATCGCTCAGGCCAAGGAAACTTGGCAGCATTCTTGACTCCTCTTTTTAGCTCCTGTTCCCGCTGCTTCTTCTCGCCCCTTCTCTGCTGCCCCTGGCCCAGGGCCCCTTCACCGCTCACACGGTCTGTTTCAGTGGCTTCCCACCTCGCCAGCTCACTTACGTTCTTGCCCCCCACTCCACCCCTGTCCCTACCAGGTAGTAGGTGTCGTGTGAGTGAGTAAAGAGAGGAGGTGCATGTGTGCAGCAGGCCCAGCCTGATCACCCTCTTGGTCCCAGATACGGTGTCTTTCCTTATCAGAAGCAGACGCTGAGCTCTGTTCTTTCAGCAAGCGTGGCTGAGGGCTAGCTGCTGCATGCCCACCCAGTGCTGGGGGAGCACGGACACCCAGCACACGGACTAGTGGGCCAAGCTGCCCAAGTGCACCCCGGCATACACTCCGTGTTGAGCTCACCCTGGGCTCACTCAGGCAGGGATCCCCGGGCCCCTCTCAAGGTCTCCGGGACATTCTCCTCATAGCATTTGTCCCACGTGTAATCAGCGGCCTTCGTGACTATCATATGGCTGTCTGTCTCGCCCATCAGGCTATGTAAGCAGACTGGTGTCTGTGTGGCCCATGACATCTCCACACGCAGCTCAGCAGCTACCAATCATTGGAACTTAATAAGATTTGGAGGAAAATGGATGTGACACCCAGGGTGCAGAGCTTGGAGGAAGGGAGTTGGCAGTCACTGTGGGCAGCTGCTCAGCGGAGAAGAGAGGGGGGCTGGTTGCTTTCCCTCTCCTCTCGGGGGATCGGGGATTCTGTGCAGGAGTTGGGGAGGGAGCTGTTGGAACTGGCTGTAAAGAGCACAGCCAGGCTGTCCCTGGAGTTTTTCTTTGGGCCTCTTATCTCGGTGGCCTTGGGGCACCGGGGGAGGGAGGTGCCAGGCCCTTTTCCTGGGCCAGAGCACACGGGGTGTACCTCCCCCTGCGATGACCCTGGCATTTCAAGGTCGTGGCCAGAGCCAGATGTGGACAGTAAGAGCTGCTTCCTGGGTCTGCCAAGCAGTGACGGTTTGTGCTTTCCCTTCCAAGAGTCCAGCTGCTGAGCGATGTTGTCATAGAAACTCAGCCCCTGGGAGGGGGTGGGGAACCCCTCCCCTCCCTTTGCTTTTCCTGATGCTCTGATTCCTGAGTCTGAGGAACAGGGAGCAGCCCCCCCTCTCCCCAGTTCTGCCCTCCCCTCCAGGAGGCTCTGCTTGCGCTCCATAGGGTCACGGGGGGCGGGGGACATGCAGGTGTTTCCAGGGCTCAGCAGTGGTAGCCTGAGGTCCCCAGGGCTGTGTGTGCCCTCTCTAGCCCCTCATAACTCAGGTCTCGGGACCTCTGGCCATATCTTCCTTTAGACTACCCCGCCCCCTCTTCAGGGCTGTCACCTTGACTTCAGCAAGACCGCAGCTGATGCTGTCTGACGGAGCTGATGCTGTCTGATGCTGATGCTGTCTGGCGAGTGAAAGCGTGATGCTAATGAAGGGGTGCGGGGGGCAAGGAGGGGGTCTCTGGAGGAGGACTGGGAAAGCTGATTAGACAGTCAGAAAGTGACTCGTGCCCTTTGTGCCAACTGGCTACGCTAACTGGCTTTCTCCAAACCGCATGTCCTTTTATGCTTCCTTGCTTTTCCTCATACTCTCTAACGCCCCCCCCCCCAAATCCTCTGGCCATATCTTCCTTTAGACTACCCTTTCTCCGCATTTCGACTGGTGAAGAGCCCCCCCCCCATCCCCGCCCTGCCCTATCCCATGCAGGGGTGTGAGTTTTCTCTGGGTTCTAAACTCTTTGCATTGATTAAAGCACTTTGGTGTCTGGTCATTTCTTTGCATGTCTGTGTTCACCTTTAGGCCTTGAACTCCTTGGGGGTAAAGAATGGGACTTATTCCTGTCTGTAAAACCCGGTGCCCAGCCCAGTGCCTGGCACCCAGTAGGTGCTCAGAGTTGAGAGCCTTTATGAATGAACCCCTCGGGGAAGATGGCCTCTGAGAAAGGCCCTTGAAGGCTGAGTGGGAGTTGACAGTGTCCCAGGCAGAAGGGCCAGGTGGGCTTTTTCTTGATGTGTTTCCTCATTTGTTACTTGTGTCCTCGCACTGGAAAGGCAGCTCCATGCGGACAGGGACATTGTCTGTTTGTTCCCAAAGCTTGCCCAGAGCCTAGCACGGAGTGAGCGTCTGCTACCTGTTGAGTGGATGAATGGATTATGTTCTACCAGAACAGTCTTCATGGAAGAGGTGGGGTTGGGGGCGGGCCTCTTTGAAAGAAGCAAAGGAAGGGGTTTCAGGGCCTCAGAGAGACCACTGTGAAATGGGGAAAAGTGACTGGAGCAGTGAGGAGACAAGAACCATCCAAACCTATAGAGAATTTTTTTATGAGTTTATCTGACCCAAACTGACAACAATTGCCAGGAAGCAATATCTCAACAAACTGAGACAATGCTTTGGAGAACAGCAGTTTTACAGCTTATTTTATACATTAGAATCAAAGGAGGAGATATAAGGAGAGCTACATGAAATCCATTGGTGGTAGATTAAGGGAGTGGGAGAAAGCAAAGCAGGGAAGTCTCTGGGACTGGATAGAAAGTAAAACAGAGGGACACACTGCTATTACACTGGTGGGTACAGGACAGTTAGTGATAAACATTTACAGCACATAGAGATGGTTTTCGGGGAACAAGATAACAATGAGGGGTTCTGTGGTCTCATGATCTGGTGCAATGGGTGGGCTCTGAGGGGTCTGGAAAAGAAGATGGCTCTGACATTTCAAAGGTATGTTAGACAGGCTCACTTAAGCTAAAGATTGACCTTTGTCAAGGAAGCTACAGGCCTAGGATGTGACTACCTGCCGTGACCCACTTTTAGTTAGGAGTTTTTCTGTTCAGACCTTCCTGTGCGGTTACTTTTGGTCTCTGAGTTTGTAGGGCCCACCATGGTGGCCTCCCCTGAGCTTGTCAGGTTGTTTTGTCCACACCAGGGAGGAATCAAGCAGGACAGAAGGAACTGAGGGGAGCGGGGACCCCGTGGGAGCTGGAGACACAGGCTCAGGCACGGGAATCCTGGCACATAGTCAGTTTTTTGTGACCTAGAGAGCAGGAAGAGGTCACCGTCACTGGGTCCAGACAGGACACTGCGCAGTATTTGTGCACACAGAGGAACTCCGCCTTCAGCAGGTGGCAGCAGGTGCCTCCAAACCAGGCACTAAGGACAGGGTAAAGGTGGGGAAGTCCCCCGCGTGTCTCAGCATAAGGAACTGAGATGCTGCTTGCTGGGTTTGGGAAGGGAAATGGCAGATGGTCCCCTGAAGTCTGATGAACATACCCAATCCCCGCAGGAAGACGTGGAAAGTAAATTCATAATGAATGAGGCCTTCCAAGCTTCCGTCCAACTCTCGTGTTTACCACAGGGAAGGCCATCTGGGATCTGAAAACCAAGACAGGCCTGTGTCCCATGCACCAGGCGGGGGTATTTGGGCCATGTGTTGGCTGGCAGGGAAAGCAGACTATCCTCCTGCTGGGTGGCCCGTGCTGCCAGCTCAGGGACATGTCTGCCAACCTGAGCAGCGGAGTGGGAGAAGCACAGCATACTCTTATTTGCGGTCCGCTGAAAGTAGGGAGCATCTCCGGTGTAGCAGGCTTTGCCCAGGGACAGTCACCTACTTGCTCCGACTGAGTTTCTTGTCGCTGCCCTGATAGAGTCCCAGCTCTGATTACAGCTGACAACACCAAGGCCCTGAGAAGGAGTCACCCAGGGCCACCCAGTGTGCAAATGTGGGCATGTTGCAAACTGCTATCTCTTTGTTCCAGAAAACTCCACAGCCAGTGGAAGCGAAGCAGAAAAGAAGGCCCAAGTATACTACCGTGCATGCATGAATGAAACTAGGATCGAGGAGCTCAAGGCCAAGCCCCTGATGGAGCTGATTGAGAGGGTGAGCTTCCCAGGTCTCCTGCCCGTGCCACCTGCCTGCCCCCTGGCTTCCATCCCAGCTCTCAGCTACCACCGGGGCCAGCCACCTCACACCTCCAGCTACCACACCCACCTGGACAGTGGAGCCTGTCTGCTGACATGTGTATTTGGGCTGATGAGAGAGAGAGTGTGTGTGCGTGCGCACGCCCACGCGCTCATCTCTGTGGGTGGGAATGTCTGTGTGTGTATTTGTGTGGGAATGTGTGTTAGCATCTGTTGTGGATGTCTGTCACACGTACTTGTATGTGTGTGCATCTGTGTGTGGGACCGGGGCTGTATTTATAGGGAAAATGTTTCTCTGTGCTGCTGCTTCCTTTTCCTCAGAGGGTATGTTTGTGTATGTTCTAGAAGGACCAACAGAAAGTCTTGGACCAGCTGCAGAGCCCTCCCTCTGAGGAGGGCCTCACTGACCTGGGGGCCGCCCTGTCCTCCAGAGCGGAAGAACGAGTCTTTCTTCCTGGGCACCTTCCGGTTGGCCTTGGATAGACTCTGAGAAGGGCCACCCATAGCTGGCCTGGCAGCCTGGCACACACAGATGTGTGGATGTGCCCAACCAGGGAAGAAGGCCAAGGAGATTTTTAAAAATCTCAACTCAGAGAGAAACTAAAGTAGACCGTAGCTTATGAACCTTTTTAAATATAAGGAACCTTTTTTTTTCATAGGAACAATTGAATGTATGCTGTGATAGGAATTATATTCACGTGATTCAGCATTCAAAAAGTGAACAGTGTAGCGGAAAAGTCTCTTTCCCATCCCTGTCCCCAGCCACCCAGGGAGCAGCTGCTGTGTGGATTCATGGTTCACATGCCTAGGATCCGTCTTTGCTCTATTTGGGATCTCTGGCTCACTGGTCAGAAACCCCTAATGAAGACCATCCCTATATTTTGATCTTGAGTCTCAGAGAGGTCAGATGGCTGCTCTAAGGTCACACAGCATGTCGGCTGCAGAAGCAGCACTTGCACCCAGGCCTCCCTGCCACCTACCTCATCACCTCCCTCTTCCCTCTCCCTCCCCACAGCTCGGGGGCTGGAACATCACAGGGCCTTGGAACAAGGACAACTTCCAGGACACCTTGCAGGTGGTCACCTCCCACTACCGCACCTCGCCCTTCTTCTCCGTCTATGTCAGCGCTGACTCCAAGAACTCTAACAGCAATGTGATCCAGGTGAGCTGGCCCGGAACCCCAGGGAGCGCAAGGGGCAGTGACCTCACGGCCTGTGCTGAGCTTAGCAACCCCTGGGGCTGGGGGGTGCTTGCCCTAGGCAGCAAGCTTCTGCTTTCTAAGCCTGGGTTATTTGCTGGAGGCTCCCAACCAGGAAGTCGGTACAGGCAAGAAAGGGGCAGGCTGCTCGCTGTCCTGGCGTAGGCAGGGTCACTGCAGTACAGATGAATCTTCCAGGCTCTAATTGGCTGCTGTGAGCTCCAAGAGTGATGTCAGTCCCTGGGCATAGCTGGAGCCACCTCCTGGTCTGCCCTCCTCAGCTTCTGGCTTTTGTAGCTCTGTTTGGAATGGCCCTGAGTCCATTTCTTCCTGCCAGAGTCTGCCCCAGACTGAGCATCGGCACACTCAGAAACCCCAGGCTGGGGGTCATGAAGGCTGAGTTCCCACCCATCTCTGCCACTTAATCACTGTGTGACCTTGGCAAGTGCCTCAACCTCTTTGAGCTGCAATTTCCTTATCAATCAAATGAACTACAATAACACCTATTCTTGGTCTGTCAGGGTGTGGCCCTAAGGCTCTGATAATAGCTATCCAGAATTAACCGTCTCTACCTTCCCTACATTTTGCAAGCCCTTTACCGGCATTGTCTCCTTGAATCCTGAGTGTTAGATGTCATTTCCCCTCCTTTCCAGATGAAGAATCTTAGGATCAAAAAGGTTCAGTAACTTGACCAAGGCTGCACTCAGCTTGTGAGTGACTCTTAACCAGCGAGCCCTCTCAGGAAATGTTTCATGAAATAAGAGATGCTCTGATGGGCCGAGGAGTTTAAAGAGGAGGGGGACTCTGTGTGGCCCTTCTGAAGGTCCCAGGAACCCTGCGGTTGACCACATGGGTGGGGCAGGAAGGCAGCCCCATGTGTCTGTCCCCTCCCCAGATGGGCCCATTCTCGCGGTGGCCTCCGCTACCAGCTCATGCCCCTGCTGGGACCTGAGCTGGTCCTCTTTTGCCATGTGTCAGCTGTCCCCAGGGTGGGTGGAGGCCATGTGGCAGGCATGTCCCCTCTCATTCCTGCCTCTCTCTCCAGGTGGACCAGTCTGGCCTGGGCTTACCCTCAAGGGACTATTACCTGAACAAAACCGAAAATGAAAAGGTGAGTGGGCCCCTTCTGAGAGAGTGACTCCTGCCTCCAGCCCCCAGCTCTCCATGGTTTGTTCCCCTGGGTGGCCTCTCAGTATTCATACCTGTGCAGGTCTTTGAAGCTAGTGGAACACAGAGGTGTCACTTATCTGATAGGTGACATACAGTCCCTGGCAGGGGAGATGTATCATTTGTCCCCATGCCAGAGTGAAGCAGCGATAACGGCCACCGCCATTTGTGGGTGCTGGGCCTTTTATACACGTCACCTCTGGCCCTCCAGTTACCCTGCAGATGGTGACCGTCTCTGAACTTCTTTCGCCTCATCTGTCACATGGGTATTTCACCTGGCCTATTTCAGAGGAGAGAATAAGGCTCAGAGACCCTGAGTGACCTGTTCAGGGTCACACAGCCTGTAAGGGGTGAGGCTGAGATTCACATCCAGACCCACTGACTCCAAAGCCCACTCCTTTCCCTCCCCCTGGCTGCCTCTCATGATGTCCCATGGAGACCTTGCCTGAGGTTCGTCATCATTCCACCCACTTGTACTGAGCAAGCACCTACTAAGTGCCTGATGCTAGGGAGATAGTGGCGAATAATGTTCCCCACCTCACAGGGCTTTGAGTCTGGTAGGGGAGGCATACGTTAATTAACTAACCACCGATTAGAGGCATAATGACAAATTGTGGGAAGTGAAGGGTGAGCTGAGAAAGTAACCCTGATTCAGATCTGGGGGCACGGTAGAGGAGGGCAGGTCAGACAAAGTGAGTTTCAGAAACTGAAAGATGGCCCCGTTGGTGGCTGTCACGTGATGGACATGTGGGAGAGAATGTGGGCTGGGACATCAGGGACCAACCCACGTGGGGACCTGTGGGCTTTGTCCTGAGGGCCATAGGGAGCCAGTGAAGCGGTGCCTTGCCAAAATCATTCTTGAAGCTGGTTTCTAGCAGGTTCCTGGGTGAAGCACCCAGCCTCCTTGCTCCCTGCACTGCGCTGCAGCTGGCCCTGCCACCTGTGTCCAGTGAGCAATGGGTGGCAGCCACTGACAGATTGGGGGTGCTGGGTCCCACAGGTGCTGACAGGATACCTGAACTACATGGTCCAGCTGGGGAAGTTGCTGGGTGGAGGGGACGAGGACGCCATCCGGTCGCAGATGCAGCAGGTCCTGGACTTTGAGACAGCGCTGGCCAATATCACCATCCCCCAGGAGAAGCGCCGGGACGAGGAGCTCATCTACCACAAAGTGACAGCAGCTGAGCTGCAGGTAACCTGGACTCCACCACACGCAGGGCGCTGGGCCAGGGTTTCCACCACTTGATCAGATTCTCAGCACAACCCTATGAAGCAGGAGTGGTTATCACACCCAGTTCACAGATGGAAAAACTGAGGCTCCGAGATAGAGTTACCTGCCACACAGCTAGTGACTCCAAAGCTGATCTCCTGCCCAAGCCAGGCTGCTTTTCTGTGACATTTGCCTGGGGGAACCCTGTGCTCATGATAATAATACCTCGCATTGACTGGGCATTTCCAATCTCTCGAGCGCCAAGCACATCGAGCCTGGTGTACAGCAAACAGTAAATGTGAGGGGTGGGTGCTGTCATCACTTCTCCCTTTTCCACGCCAGCAGGTTAGAAGACATTCTTAAGGCCTTGACCCTGCTAAGTGGCAGGGGAGCTGGGGATTGGACTCAGGCTTGGCTCACTGAAGTGCTGCCTCTGACCAAGACCCCGGCGACCCTCTGTGGGTGTAACCAGAGCAGGTCAGCCCTGTGACGTTCTGTGTACTGAGCGTGACCCATCTGAGAAGCAGATGTCCTCACCATAGCTCAGCCTTTGCCAAGGGCTGCTCCCCGGTGGCGGCTTGGGGCTTGCAGGTCATGAGTTGGCCAAGTTCCTTCTATCCAGTTCATGGGGTGTTGGTGTCCAGCCTTATCTGAGGTCCGCGGGATCACAGAGAAACCAGCAGAGTGCCTTCGGCCAGTCTTCCTGTTTCCGACCCATCGCCCGGGAATGCTTGCCTGGGCCTTGCTCCCGTACTGGGGAGGATGTCTGGGCCACTTGTGTTGGGATTCCACTAAAATGTCTCCTCCCTTCTTCTGTACCCTCAGAAATGAGTCCGGTTCATTTCTTCCCCTTTCTGAAGAACACTGGGATCCCTCCCCTTTTCTCCTCCATTCCTCCCTTTGACAAATGCAATATGGGGCCACCTTGGGGCCTTGCTTCCAGGTGAACAGGGGCCACCCACGAAAAAACACCCCCAAACTCACTGCTGAGTGCTTTGAGCAAAAGGAGCAGGGCGAGGTCAGGTAAGGTGAGTCTGACGAATGGGTGAAACTGGGTGTCCCAGATAGGGGTGGGGCCCATGCAAAGGCCGGGGATGAGAGCAAGAGAACCTGGCCTCCTTCTGGGTGCCAGCTGCCCTTTCAGTCCCCAGAGAAGCTGGCATCGGGGTGAGTGATGCCGGGTGGGTTGCTAGGGAGATCAGCTTGTGTTGGGCACCATCTGGCACTGTTTTTCCACTCTGAGGCCAGGAGGCCGAGGGAGATGCTGTTTGTGCAGTGTGGCTTGGCTCACTCCAGCTGCCCCGTTCTCAGCCCTCTCTCCACTCCCACAGTGGCCATGACACCAACCAACTACCCCAGGAGTGGTGGAGAAGGCACCATAGCCAACCCCAGTGTGCCTGTCAGGTTCTGCCCCCAGGCATCCTGTCACCCTTGCTTTTGCTCTGTTCTTTCAAGGAAGAAAAGAAAGCCCTTTCCTCCCTCCTAGCTGCAGAGCTGCCGCAGTGGGGGACGTTAGCAGGGGCAGCAGCCTGGAGTGGTGTGAGCCCTGGGTCTGGAGTCAGAAGACTGCTCCCACCCAGACTCGCCGTGGGCTGTGTGACCCTGGGCAAGTCACACACCTCTTCTTTTTTTTTTTTTTTTTTTTTTTAGGGCAGTGTCACTGGTCCTCATATGTGGGACCCAAACCAGAGCCGCCGGCTTCCCAAGCCAGCACTTAACCACCGCGCCACTCGGCCGACCCACACACCTCTTCTTTGAGTCCTGGTTTCCTTCCTTGTAAAATGGGGCTTTGCTCTTTCATTCACACTTGCTGTGGGCCAAGACAAAGAAACAAATGAGAGGCACCCCCTGCCCTCCCAAGGAGCTTTAAGTCACAGAGCCCTTTAAGAACAGGCTGAGGGCCGGCCGAGTGGCTCAGTTGGTTAACAGCTCGCTCAAGAGTGCGAGCTGAGCTCTGAGCAACAGCAGTTTGATACCCAGCCCGAGCTGAACTGCCAACAGGTGGCAGGATGGTTCAGCCAAAAAAAAAAAAAAAAAAAAAAAAGAACAGGTTGAAAACGATGGAGTGTCTCCCAGAAGCAATGAGCATATGTATCTATAAAATAATTATGTCTGACATTTAAAGATGCCCTGGAGTCCTGAAGCCTGTCTCCTGGATAGGAATCTCTGCCTAGCCTGCTCATGGGGTTGGAAGAGGATGAGATGAGGCCAAGGATGAGGTGTCATTTTGTAAACTGATATGTGCAATTCAAATACACTTTAGTAATCATTATTAGTATTATTCCTTTGTTATTGGTGATCCCAACCCGTGTCTCCAGCACCAAGCCAATTTGATTCATGCCACCCTTGGACAGAGAATGTCTCGTTGCTCCCTGGTATCTGGAAATGTGTTTTTCTTCCCATACTCCAGGTGACTCGGAAAGGCGCTCCAGCCTTCATTGTATGGGTCTAGGCTGGCCCAGCTAGAGTAGAGTGGTTCCAGGCTAGCTCCGCAGAGCCTGAATTGAGAGCCATGAATCAGACATCTTTCTGTCACTTCTCTGTGGTCCCTGCTGGGATCTCCCATACCCAAAGGTGTTTGGGAATGAGCCCCATCCCCTTAAAATTCTCTACCTGAGATAAAGCCTGGTAGCGTCTTCCTTTTCTCTCCCACTTTGCTCAAGCCTACTTGAGCTGGGTGGTTAGTGACCAGCAGTACTCTTTGGCTGCGTGTATGGAAAATCGAGCTCATTGGTGTGCCCCAAAGGATTTGAGGACAAGTGGAATGTCCTAGTTGGTTAACACGACCGTCTCCTTGGAGACGGACCTAGGCACAGATGGTTAAATTAGGCATTCGCTAAAGGAATAGAGATTGAAAATGTGAAAATCCTGGTATTCAACACATACTCTCTCTCAGAGTTGTGAGAATTGACCTGCACAGAACACCTGCTGTCCCTAAAGGAACAGGCTTGTGTTAGGTACATAAAGATTTATCTCCTCTCGATATCTGTACCCTGATCAGACAGTTCCAGTTGCCTGCAGTTTATGAAGCTCTCATTAATTGTGTAAACGATGTTTTGTAAACGTGGCCAGTTTCCCAGGGGTCTTTGCCAGCAGGTCATGCAGGCAGGTGGCTGTAAGTGTTGAGCCCTGTTTGACTATCTCACCTAGACAGCTTCAAGTTGTACAGCCATGGAAATGTTAAGGAGGAGCCCCCAAGGCTCCTGCCAGGAAGAGAGAGGAGGAACAAGCTAGAGAGAAAGAAAGCTCAGGTTTGTTGAGCAAGCTGCCCCCAGGGTGCAGAGGAGGTAGGGATTGTTGTCCCTATTTTATTTATTTATGTATTTATTTATTTATTTATTTATTTATTTATTTATTTTTGAGGGCAGTGTCACTGGCCCTCACATGTGGGACCGAACCGGGGCCGCTGGCTTCCCAAGCCAGCGCTTAACCGCCACGCCACTCGGCCGGCCCTTGTTGTCCCCATTTTAGAGAACGGCTAGGTCTTCTCAGTCTAGTACAGGGCTCTTTCCAGCTCATCCTGCTGCCGGGCAGGCAGGCGTGTGCCAGAGCCCACTGGGCACAACTCGCCCCAGCTCTGTGGCTGGTCTGCAATAGGTCATGGTGGGAATACAAACCAACACCCCCACCAAGAGCCTGTTGTCAAACACTTGCCTCTGACCTTTAAGGTCCTTGTTCCCCAGCAGCTGAGCTGCCCTTTAAAACCAGAGAGACCTGCACAGTCACGTGTTAACTGTGTGACCTCAGGAAAGTCACTTTAGCTCATCTGCAAATTTAGTGTCTGCTAAGCAGAGGGTTTTTATGGCTGCCTCTCTCACTGAGGATGTCATAGGTATTTACAAACAGGCTATAGATTCAGCTGATGTTGTAGACTGATCTTATATTATGGATTGAGCTTACCATTTGAAGCCCATTTAGAATGCCTCTCTCACGTCCTTCATTTGTCTTGCATTTTTCCCATTGTCGAGGGAACAGAGGACAGAATTTGCAACCAGACAAGCCCAGGCCCACTCTTGGGAGACCTTGAGCAGTGATTACAATGGCTAATATGGGCTGCGAGCTTGCTAAGTGCCAGATAGCGTTCTACGTGATTGACATGTAGAGGTATTTGTGATATCACATGGTATATGTAGTTCTGAAAATCCTTGCATTATGTGAATTACAAAAAGTAACTAAAAATGACAACACTTATGGGGAAAATAGGACTAAAGCAGACCCTTCAAAAGTTTTGCAACTTTGCTTGAGGACATTCCGCAAAGTGAAAGAAGCCAGTCCCAAAAGGACACACCCTGTATGGTTCCACCTATATGAGGTCGCTAGAGTAGTCAGATTTATAGGGGCAGAAAATAGAATGGGGCTTGTCTAGGGCTGGGGGAGGGGAGGGAGAGTTATTGTTTAATAGGTATAGAGTTTCAGGTTTTTGGTTGTGTGTTTTTTTTAAGTTTATTTTTATTTATTTTATTTTTAATTTTTATTTATTTATTTTTTATTGGGCAACAGCCATGGCCATTGGTTACACATTGCTTTCATGCTACAATGGCATAGTTGACTCGCTTAAGGAGGGCGCAGCTCACAGTGGCCCATGCGGGGATCGAACCGGCAACCTTGGTGTTATCAGCACTACGCTCTCACCAACTGAGCTAACCAGTCACCCCTAGAGTTTCAGTTTTACAAAATGAAATCTGTGGAAGGATGGTGGTCATGGCTTCATAACCATGAATGTACTTAATGCCAGTGAGCTGTACACATTAAAAGGGTTACAGTGGTACGTTTTACATGTGTATTTGACCACAATTTTATAAAAAGTTGAGTAACTTTGTCATCAAAACACTCACAAAACAATATGTGGAGGCTGCCTGATGGGACGTGGAAATGCCAGCTGTGGACACTGAGACCCTGCAGACAGACGGGAGCTCTGAGCAGTGGGGCTGCCCCTAGGGTGGGCCAAGGAGAAGTGAACCTGCTAGAAGCTGACAGTTTTGCAAAGCTGAATGTGTCTCAGTGGGGAGGGAGGCTCTGGGCAGGTGCTCATTTTAAATTATCTTAAAATAGAGCCGATGGGCTTCCTGTGGGTGTCTCAGCTGAGCCGAGGGCTCTTCCTTTCTTGCTAAAGGTTATCACTCTGCACTCGCTTTTCTAGATGCCATACCTGAGAAAAAACACCTGTGCTCCAAAGCAGTTCACACATTATACTGCTATCATTCTTGAAGTTAGCGGCCATAGTGTAAGCCAGTCATATAGAAGCTAATTGATGTTCCAGACGTGTGTGTTGAGTAGAACACCCAGTATTAATGGTGTCAGTTAATCTTCAGTCTTCACGCTAACCCTGTGAGGTGGGTATTCTGGCTATCTCCACTTTTCAGATGAGCTCTCAAGGCACAG
Source organism: Aselliscus stoliczkanus (assembly GCA_033961575.1). NCBI lineage: Eukaryota > Metazoa > Chordata > Mammalia > Chiroptera > Hipposideridae > Aselliscus > Aselliscus stoliczkanus. The sequence goes on from CM066730.1 coordinate 168,425,473, forward strand.
TGGGGTTCATCGTCTTACCCAAGGATGCACAGCTCCTGCGTAAGAGAGCTGGTGTATGAACCCAGGCAGTTTGGCTCCAGATTCTACACACCTATCTATGTATTACAGGCCTATCTGAGGCTCAGTTTCTTTTCTTTTTTTTTTTTTTTTTTTTGAGGGCAGTGTCACTGGCCCTCATATGTGGGACCCAAACCGGGGCTGCTGGCTTCCCAAGCCAGCGCTTAACCACCGCGCCACTCAGCCGGCCCTGAGGCTCAGTTTCTTGATCAGTAAAATGGGGATAATAGTTCCTGCCGCCCTAGACTGTCATAAGGACCAGGTGGGAGAAAACTTGAGTCATTTGTAATGGTATTAGCCATGGGAGGGGCTTGATCAACTGTAGCTGCTTGCTGCTGCCGCTGTGTCTCCTCTATTCCATCCTAGTTCCATATCAAGTTAGTTTGGGCTCCTTAGACTTCTATCCATAGCATCTCTGACAAAAGCCAGCCAGCCTCTGTCACCTGCCCAGTGCACTGTTGGGCAGCTCCCAGCTCTCTGCTTTGTCCGAGGATGGAAGGCACTATGACAACTTCTTCAGAAGAAAGCCCCGGAGACCTGGGCTCTGAGGAGAAATGGCCCAGCCAGAGTCACACTGTCCTTTTCCCTCCCAGACCCTGGCCCCTGCCATCAACTGGCTTCCCTTCCTCAACACCATCTTCTACCCTGTGGAGATCAACGAGTCTGAGCCGATTGTTGTCTACGACAAGGAGTACCTCGGGCAGGTCTCCACCCTCATCAACAGCACCGACAAATGGTAAGGGGCAGCCAGCGGCAGGGTTTGGAGCCATACACTGCTGCCCTCGTCTTGGGCAGGATGGGCAGGGGCAGCGGAAGACAAACTGATTCAGAAGAGTGGGCCCTGCGGCTGGCTTTTGAGAGGCAGCAGGGCATCCTGGTGGCAAGCGCAGGTTCAAATCCCAGCTCCTCCACCTACCAGCTTTGTAGCCTTGCGCACGTCTCTGACCCTTTCTCAGGTTCATTTTTTTGCTTCCATATAATGGGCATATGAATAGCATCTACCACTGTAGCATTGTTGTGAGAATTGAATGAAATAATCCATTAAGTCATCTATTTGAAGTGTTTTAACCTAGTGCTTTGACATGGAATGGGACTCAGTAAATAGTAGCTAATATTTTCAGTCAATATGCATGATATTTTTTAAAAAACATGAAGACTTGTAGAGATTTTTGAAAACGAAGAAAGAATAAGAAAAAAATTATAATCATGCAAAAAACTACTGTTGATCTTATGGGGTGTTGGTGTGTTTGTGAGTAGTGTGCATGTGTGGTGAGAGAAAGCATGTAGGTGAGAGTGAGAGAGATGGATTTTCTAACATACGGTCCCTTTTGTGCCCCATTATTGTGACTAGAGGTATAGTCTGCTTTTTCTTTGACCTCTGTCATAAGCATTTTCCCCATGTTATCGCAAACCCTCTGCGGATCTCATTTTTCATGGCTCTGTAGTATTCCATTGAGTATAAATATGACTATTGACTCACCCCTTCCCCTGTTGTCAGACATTTAGGTTGGTTCCAGTTTGAGGCTAGCAACAAGCTTGTATTGAGCATTTGTCGTGTACGAGTCATTGCACTAGGCACTGAGGGGTTCTCAACAGAACACCCAGGCTCTGTCCTTGGAAGAGCTAACCTTCCATGTGCCCGGAAAGCAGTAACCAGCCAAACGGGTGCAGGTGTGTGTCTAGAAGGGATCAGAAGGCAGTGTCTTCTGGGATCAGAAGGCTGTGTCTGAGCTCCCCCTAGAGGTCAGCAGGGGAAGTGCTGCACTGCGTCCTGCCTGGGGCCCTACTGAGCATGTCTGGTCTCTTGCCCCAGCCTGCTGAACAACTACATGATCTGGAATCTGGTGCGGAAGACAAGTACCTTTCTCGATCAGCGCTTTCAGGACGCCGATGAGAAGTTTATGGAAGTCATGTATGGGACCAAGAAGGTAAGCCAGTCTGTTACTGTGCACCCCCATCCATACCCATGTTGAGCACCTGCTTTGTGCCAGGCCTTGACTTGGAGGCTGGTGTGACCACGGTACCCTCCAGGGCTGTGGAACTCATAAAGAAGGTAGATGATAGGCAGAGACTGAAGAGGGTCCACTTAAGGGTCCGCCCAGGAGCACCTAAGCCACTGGGGTGGACAGAAGCTTCTAGGAGGTGAATACACTAAGTCTTAAAGACTGAAAGGAGTCTTAGCAGCTAATTTATAGCAAAAGGTAATCTCTGTCCCCTCCCTTCCAACTCCTCAATGGTGATGACGATAAACACTTTCCTTATATAACTTACGTGATGTCCACATCCCTGTGAGGGTGGTGCCCTTGTCATCTCCCTTTTACACAGGGGACTCCCCATAATACTACTGCTTCTCCATAAACATAAAACACTTGGTGCAGCACCTGGCTCATAGTAAGTACGACACGTGTTCACTGATGTTATCCTCCCAGGCCTCCACCCCCCTTTAAACACCCCCACATTCTTTCAGAGGTCCCAGGACTCCGCGGCCCTCCCCCCCCCACTCCCAGGGAACCCCCTGGGCCTGACCTCCTGTGTTGTTAGCCTGGGCCAAATCCAGGTCCATCCTATGTCCAGCTGGAGGCCTTACCTCTGAGGAGGGGGGACAGGATTGGGGGAAAGGGGAAAACAAAAAGAACTTGGGAAAGCTTAAAAGAACTGGGGGACTTAATTTAGGGAAGGCTGGGGTACTTTGTTTCTTCCTCCCTTTCTTCCTTCTTGCCTGAAAGAAATTTTTTTAACTAAGGTATAATTTACGTACCATAAAATGTATGCATCAAGTATATCGTTCGGTACAAGGTAACCCATGTAACCACCACCCCAATCAAATAGAGAACATTTCCATCGCCGGTTTTCCCAGCATCCTCAGATCAGGAAGCTCCCCTGTGCCCCTTTCCCATCGACCCCCCAGCTGGGTGTAGCTGGATATAGATGAATTTATATGCTAGGTACACTTTTGGGTCTGGCTTCTTCTGTTCGGCATAAGCCTGTGAAATTCACCCATTTTATACATCAGTAGTTCCTTCCTTTTTGTTGCCAAGTAGTGTGCTGATGTATAAAAATACCACATTCTGTGTACCATCTGCCTGTTGAAGGCATTTGGGTTGTTTTCAGTTGAAGGCTCTTATGAAGTAGGCTGCCCAAGCCCAGGTGGGTTTTACCACCTGTTCAGGGGGGTTCAGAGGACTAGCATAGCCCCCACTTGTGGTCATACAGACTGTCCACAGAGGGCTGCTGGGCAGGAGAGCGAGGCGGGCTAGAGCTAGCCTGGGTGCTCTTCCTTGAGCCACACCCCATGAAGCTGCAGCCCCAGGGGTGCCTATCTGGAGACATGCTGTGGCCACTGGGCTTGCCGGTGAGACCAAGAACAGACAAAACGCTTCGAGTCCTGCAGTGTCACTATGGCGGTTCTTTCTCTAGGTGGCTGTAAATAGGGCTGAGGGGCTGGCCTTCTGGAAAGGTTTTCCTGTTGCTCAGGGGTAGACAAGGTAACTTCCCAAGGTTCTTGGTCACCAGCGTTCTTAGCCTCGTCCAGGAGGCAGGACAAGGTAGAGGTGGGAGTGTGGGATGTGGGGTCAGGCGTGGCCGAATTCCGGTCACCGTAGGACCCTGGGCCAGCTGCTTGCCTGTGCTGAGTTTCCATTTCCTCATCTGTCAAGGGCCCACCATCCTGGCCTCCCAGGCTCATTTTGATGGTTTGATAGGATACTATTTGTGAAGTGCTGCACGTGGCGCCTGCATTCAGGAAATAATAGATGGCAGTGATGAGGGATGTTCCGTGGTCTCTTGGTCCAGTGCCTAAAATAACTTCCACTGGGCCAGAAAGGATCTCCCTGAAGTTCTGGAAGGAAGCACAGGCCCCAGCTGGTGCTGCCCCCCAGACGGACGGGGGTTGGGAAGAAGGACCGGGTCTGAGTAACCCCTCCCACTGTGTTTCCAGACCTGTCTTCCTCGCTGGAAGTTTTGCGTGAGTGACACAGAAAACAACTTGGGCTTCGCCCTAGGCCCCATGTTTGTCAAAGAGACCTTCGCCGAGGACAGCAAGAACATAGTAAGTGCCTCCCCTTGGACACAGGCTGTGACATCACACCAGCGATGGTCCCTCGTGAACTTGACAGCCTCCGCCTTGGTCTGCTCTGGACCTTCCCGGTTCTGGCCCAGGGCTCCAACCTTAACCTCAAGGCCCTGTTTTCTAAAGCCCTAAATAATGTGGGTTTACTATTGAGTGCCAGGCCTTTTACCTTCATTATCTCATTTAACTCTCCCCACAGCCCTGCAGGGTTATTCCAACTGTCTCCGCCTGCAAGGAGATGAGGGACCCAGCGAGATAATGTTGACAGTGCAGCTCTGGCCTAAAGGGTGACATTTTCTTACTCTGTGGGCAGAGGAACATCATAGCTAAGCCTGTGAGACAGCCAGGCCCCAGCTGAAATCCTGGATTCACCTCTTCCTGGTTGGGTGACTTGAGACAATATTCTCACCTCACGTGTAACATGGGGGTGGGTGTCTCCATCCCAGAGGGAGAGATTAAACGAGACATGACACATAAAGAATACCTGACGCAAAATAAGGGCTTAATAAAAGGTAGCTGTTATATGGTTGTTACAGTTTTTATTGCTAATATTAAATACATAGATGTTACCTACAGTCAAGGTAGCAAACGGAGACTCAGATCTAGTCCGTGACTTGCCTGGAAATGGTTGGTGCAGAATCCGAGTAGAGTTCTGTGGGCCATCAGCCCCTTGGCTCTTTCTGCTGACCGATTCCATCTTCCCCTAGACTAGAATCTGAGGCCACCAGGTCTGCCTGTGACATCATGGCCCTAGAGAGCGGCCATTCCTCTCAAGCCTGAGCAGAGCATTTCTGAAACTGCCCCTCAGGACTCCAGATATTAAAGCCCATTCCATCAAAAAGGAATTCTGTGGTCCAGCAAGTCTGAGGATGGCTATATATTCTAGCCGTCTCTGCAAAGAATCCCAGTACTTGTTTTACCTTAAAGGCTCTGAGAAGTCCCACAGGAAAGAGACTTTTCCAACCTTCCCAAAGCTTGCCCTAAGGGTACTTGACCACAGAGCCCTGTTTATGGAAGTCCAGTCTCATCTTGGAGGATGTTAGTTTGGAGGAACAAGGTTGGGGAACACATCTGTGGCCCCCTCTTCTTAGCCCAGCATCCAGGAGCCTGGGGCTTTGAGCCAAGACCTGAGTTTCGTCTCTGGCCACGTGTCATCCTTCAGTGTGGGGTGCCCGGACCTCACTGGTTCAGCTTCTGTCTCCTCAGGCCAGCGAGATAATCCAGGAGATTAAGAAGGCATTTGAGGAAAGCCTGAGCACCCTGAAGTGGATGGATGAAGACACACGGAAATCGGCCAAGGAAAAGGTGAGGCTCCCCAGGTGTTCGCAGGGGGTGGCTGAGGCTTCCTGCACTGAGGGCAGCAGCCACAGACAGAGAGAGGAGGGTGGGCAAAGGAGAGACTATATCCAGATACTGTCGTGCCTTCAGGGGGTGGACAGTCCAGCAGGGTGGAGGGATGGCCTGACTGTATGAAAACAAACCACGCTGCATGTGCGAGGGAAATGTGCGGGGACCTGTGACAAGTGTAATGGAGAGTGAGGGACCTGATGCCATCTGGTGGGGGGCTGGTCAGAGAAGGCTTCCCTTGGGAAGGCCATTTAAGGGAGACCCAAAAGATAAGTAGAAATTAGGCAAGAAAAGAATCTCTCTGGAAAGAGATGTGAAAGCCCTGATGTGGGAGGAGCTTGGCCCTGTTTCCGCTTGGCCCAGACCCTGAGCCTGGCACCCACAGAGCATTGCTGGGCACTCACGGTCCTGTGTCTCTCCTGTCCAGGCGGATGCAATCTACAACATGATAGGCTACCCCAACTTTATCATGGACCCCAAGGAGCTCGACAAAGTGTTCAATGACGTGAGTAGCTCCCACCCTGCCCCCTTGCATTCCCCAATGCCCCCAGGTGTCCCCTCTTGGGAAAAGGCAGAGGCAGGCTGGGTCCAGGTGGGACGCTGGAGGCATGACTGTCAAGACGTGGCGGTGCTGTGGTGTGGGGTTTGGGGATGGATCAGGCTCAAGGAAGCCATTCCCTGCTCCTTTTTCTCCTGGGCCAGCCGGAGGCTCTCCTTCCTGGGAGCCGCCAGCAGTCAGTGCCAGAAGAATGTCCCATGCCCCACTGGAAGTGGTCTGCACCATTTCATACGTGGGAAATAGTGGGGGGCTGGGGAACAGACCCTAGAAGGTGCAGAGAGCATTGGAGCCCCTCTAACGTCAGGGAGTGGGGTACAGCGTAGAGCCCCTCATACCGCCTCCTCCTTCCCACCCAAGAATTGCCTCCTATCCCGGGGTCCTCCCCACCTTCCCAGAGAAACCTGGCCCCCCTGATTTGGCTTGTGAAATGCTAACAGGAAAGAAGAAGCATAAATCCTAAATGCAAGTTGAAGCTTAATTTGGGCAACAAGGGTAGTTAATGGGTCCCTGGTGGTTAGAACTTTTGGCAAATCACTCCTTGAAATGGATTGTGCTTCTGCCCTGAAAGAGAACGTTTTATATCTTTCTGTGATTAAAATTTGTAAATTCTGGCATTTTTACAATTATAGTAGCCTCTCATCATGGTTATATTCAAAACCTAAGAATACTGAAATTACTTCTGAGTAAACGGGGCTTGTTCTGCAGCCTCTTTCCTGGAGCATAATTTAAAATGCGCCAGAGTGTCATAAAAAAAGACTGGGGCTCCTGGAAACAGCCCAAGCAGTGCCAGGGTCCTGCCCGCAAGGGTCCAGCATTTCACCAGAGTCCTATGGTAAAGCCAGACAGCTCTGGAGTGGACCTGGAACCTGCAAAGAGCTGAAAGCCTGCGCTGAGTGAGGAGGAAGGTGTGCAACAATGCCTGTCCCCTGATGTTTCAGATAGAGCCTAGCTTGATGTATGAGATTGGTGCTGTCCGGTATGGTAGCTACTGGCCACAGGTGGCTAATTAATTAAAACCTAACTCATTTAAGTTAAATTCAATTTAAAAGTCGCACTAGCCACATTTGAAATTCTCAGTAGCCACATGCGGCCCGTATCTACCGTTTTGGCTAACACAGGCATAGAACATATCCATCGCTGCAGCAAGTTCTGTTGGACAGTGCTGGAGATAGCTCCTACCTGAGGCCCAGGCGCTGCTCCTGGGACATCCCGGCAGCCTGTGACCCAGCTGGGCATCGGGCGGTCGTGGGGGAAGCCCTCAGTGTGTCCCTGAAGGGGAGAAGGTGCCAGGGAGGAGCCTGAGCCTGCAGCCCCATTCTAGCTTCGGACCTGCAAGCCAATCCCTTAACCTCGTGGGGCCTCAGTTTCCTCCTCCTAAGAAGGGTTTGTGTTGGCACATCTGAGGGGCCTCCCAGCCTGGGCGTGCTCTGATCCTGTGACTTCGTCCTCTCTTGTCCAGTACACGGCAGTTCCGGATCTCTACTTCGAGAACGCCATGCGGTTTTTCAACTTCTCATGGAGGGTCACTGCTGATCAGCTCAGGAAGGCTCCCAACAGAGACCAGTGAGTTCTGGGCCTTGCTGGGAAGACGCTGGCCCCCGGCACGTGGGGATGCTCTGAGCTGAGCTTGTCTTGGTGGTGCATGTACCATGTGCCAGATACGTGTCGTAAGGGCCCTCTGAGAAGTAGGTACGGTTCTCATCCCACTTTTCAGAGGAAGAAACCAAGGACCAAGGAAGTGTTGCCCAGCCAGGCGCTGGGATTGGCCGGGTCTGTATGTCCCCAGTGCAAGCCTGTTGGCAGAGTAGCCTGGCCCTTGGAATTGAGCGGACATGGCACCACATCCCGGCACCACATCCCAGCTCCACCGCTTCAGCATGTTGAGCTGGTGTGACAGTCAAGTGTGACAACTTCTGGGGAGTGCCTGGCCCAGAGGAAGCCCTTAGCTAGAGCCCGTTTCCTCTCCTTCCTCAGTAACAGGAGTGGTGGATTCTCGGGGGCAGTTCCCCCACAGAGATTTGGGGGAACTGGATAGGCCCCCAACAGCTGGAGTTCCCAAACCTCACTGCATATCAGAACCCTCTAGGGAATTCTAAAAAAAATACAGCTTCCTGGCTTATACCCTAGGCCTTCTAAATCAAAATAATCTGGAGTGAGACATGGTATCTGATGTTTTCTTAACCTTAGAAAGCTCAGCCCAGTACTCGTTCTCAGGCTAAGCTCCCTCCCTGCTTGCTAAAACATTTTGCAGAAAAAAAATCTTACCAAAAGGAGAAAGCAACTTCTCTTTGCCTCTGGCGCCCCCTCGTGGACAACAGGGATTTGACCATCTCTTTTTCCTCTACACATTTCTTTTCTTCAACCAGAGTACCCCTAAATGCACAAAAGGGTGGTTAATCTCCAGAATGTGGCACAGGTACTGTCACAAGGTCCCGAATTTATCTGAAGTCTTTTAATTTAGCTTAAAATTCTTGATTTAAACTTTGTCTCCTACCCATTAGTGTATCCATGATTATTTAAATATAAATGTTTTCAATTTCTCAATATCTTACCATGGCTTCAGGTACCTCTTAACACATCTCTGTGGGGCTCACCTGGAGGAAACAGAGTGACTGTGTAGGCTTTTGGAGAAAAAATGTCTTTTCTGTCTCACTCCACTCCTCACTGGCCCTTCCCCTCCACACTAGAGAAATCATCCAGGGGCCAAATGTCTCATTACTGTATACCATCAGGTTCCCTTCTGCACTCTTAAAAAATTATTGGACCCCCAAGAACCTTTTTTTTTATGGAGATTATTTCAACTTTTATGCAAATTTAATGAAAAAACTTTTATACATTTAATTCAAAGAGAAGTATTGTTTTACTTTTTGCAAACTTTTTTATTATTATTATTTTATTGGGGAACAGTATGTCTTTCCAATACCCGTCAGCTCCAAGTCAAGTAGTTGTTTCAATCTAGTTGTGGAGGGTGTGGGGATCAAACCAGCAACCTTGGTGTTCTGAGCACTGCGCTCTAACCGAGTTAACCGGCCACCCCCTGCAAACTTCTTTAATGTCTGGCCTAATAGGAGACAGCTGGATTCCCATAGCTACTTCTGCATTCAGTCTATTGCAGTGTATTGTTTTCAGATATATAAAGAAAATCTAGCCTCACACAGATCTGTAGTTGGAGGGAGGGGGCAATATTTTAATAGGCTTTTCTGATACTAGTGTACATTCTTCATTGATATTACACCAAAATTCAACAAGTGGTCATTTCTTAAAGGCTAATTGCACTGGGAATCTGAAATCGTATCTGTGAACTTTTCATACTTGCTACACTAAAATCCATCAGTCTGTCTTGCAATTTACATGGATCTTTTACCCATAAATGATTACATAACTTCATGCATTGGTCATTTGGAACACAATGGTTCACTGAGTTTTACATATCTTCTAAATAGTGACACTTTCATTACACATGTCCCCCCAAAAAATCCACATTTGTTAATATCATTGCTGACCTCTTAAGAAGTCTTTAAGTATTGGGAAGCTGACGAGTTTGTGGTGGCTGATATAAGTTTTCCAGAATTTTAATTTTTGCTTGAAACTTTTAATTTTTTTTTGAAGTTTATCATTGGTGACAAATGGTGTCAGTTATTTTCCTTGAGGTGACAAGCTCACTTTATTCGTTTTCAAGCAGAGGCCTACCAAATGCCAAGTCTGAAATGCCAATTTGTCAGTTGTCCTCTCAAGTACAAAGGATGCTCTGGGAAAAAACCAGATGTGCTTACGTGAACTTCCCATGTGGTCAAACAGAATATTAAAAGTCTTGTACTCGAGGGTCTAGCTTTAATGCAGTTAATAATTATGCTACATCATCAAGGATGTTTTTAAGTGAAAATGGCTTTTTTTTTCCTGGCAAAGAACACAGCGACCAGCAGTTGGTGCCATGGCTGCTAAGGCTACAGCAGTGCTGCCCACCGTGCCTTTTATGCCATCGGTATAAATGTCAGCACAGTGGAAAAGACACTAACATATTAATAATATTATGAAAATAGTTTTGACCTCACAGACCCCCTGAAAGGAACCTGAGAAGTTCCCCCCGCACACACAGGAATCCACAGACCACACTTTGAGAACCGCTGGTAGATACATAGATACATTTTGAGCCAAGACGATGATTTTTGGATATATAATGGCCCATCGTGCTCTCTGTAAGAGCCTCCTTATTCCATTGTGTGGTGTGACATCACATTTAACCAACCCCTTATTGATAGACATTTAGGTGTTTTCCAGTTTTCCCCTCTCAAAGACAGCGCTGCTATGAATGTCCTTGTATTGTGTGCACTTGGGCCAGGGGTCAAGGGGAATCCACATTTTTAAGGCTCCTGATACCCTGCAGGTGGGCTGTCCCCATGTCCCTCCCCCCAGCTGTGCCTGTCTTTTCACGCTTGTGTTGCTTGCAGGTGGAGCATGACTCCTCCCATGGTGAATGCTTACTACTCTCCTACCAAGAACGAGATTGTGTTTCCGGCCGGAATCCTGCAGGCCCCGTTCTACACTCGCTCTTCACCCAAGTACGATGTTCCTGGTGCTCCGGCCCCATCTCCTTCCCCCGCCTGCAGCGGGCCCCCCAGCCCAGCTCCATGGCCCAGAGCTAACCACTAACCACATGATCAAGCCAGTTCCTTGGTCCCACTGGCCCAGGCAGTTTGGGACTTACAGAGAAATTGCGGAAGGAAGAGCATCATCATGCCCTGGACCTGGAAGCCCCCACACAGGGGGAAGGTGGGGGTGTGTCATGGAGTCAGGAGCCTGATATAGGAGAGGGTTCCCCTAACAGTGCTTTACAACAGTCGCAGCTGGCGAGTTGGGAAGGGTGAGGACACTGCCTCAGAATGGAGATTCACTCAGGCCTGGTTTGGCTGTGTGGCCCTTGGGCAAATGAGTGCACCATTCCCAGCCTCAGTTTGCTTACTCACAGAGTCGGTTGCTAATGACTAACTCTTTTGAGATGGCCTAAGAGGACAGAGCAGTTCTGTGGAGCCTCTAGCGCCATGCCTGTTGTCCAGTGTGGCTGACCAAGGCCGACTCACCCAGCCTCTGGCTAGCTTCAGGCTCAGGCTGCAGCCATGTCTCCACAGAGCCCTGTGGGACCCTCATCTGTCTCCAGGCCTGGGAAGCTATGGTTCCTACCCCTGTGGCATCACTCTTATCTTCATGTCCTCCCTTCCAGGGCCTTAAATTTTGGTGGCATTGGTGTCGTCGTGGGCCATGAGCTGACTCATGCTTTTGATGATCAAGGTATGGGTTCCTTGGGGTCCCCGTCAAATGGGGCTTATCAGCTTCCTAGCCCCACTACTTCTGCTTTTGCTCCCTTCACATCTACGGGTTTTAGGCTTGAAATAGAAGGATCTGAGTTCAAATCCTGACCCAGCCAACTGCCAATTGTATGAAATTTAGCAAGTCCCATAATTTCTCCAAGCCCCTGTTTCCTTGTCTGTAAAATAGGCACGGTGGTACAGCCTCGTGATGGTGAGGACTGTCACACTCATCACAGTGGAGCACCCAGCTCCGGGAAAGTGTCCAGTGCTCCGGGATGGGAAGTAATCAGCGGGAGTGTGTTCTTCTCCATCACTCCACAGACTTCTCTGGTTTGACCACAGTCAGAGGAGTTGAGATCAGTCCCTTCCTCACCCGCTAACACCCAGAATCCTCCTGCCTCCTGCCTTGGGGACCCCAAGGCCAAGAAGCAGAGGCGGAGCCTCGGAGACTATGACCCTAGGGCCACCGGCTCTGTTTACCCCTCCTGGCCTCAAGGTCAGAGGCCCTTAGCAGCCTTGACAACAAGTCCAGCTCCATCGAAATTTTGAACATGCTGGTCCTTTGTCTGGATCACGAGCCTGCACCCCCCGCCGCCGCCCAGTTTGGCTGATTCACCTGGCTGCCTTAGCGCACACACTGTCATGGGTCTCCCCAGTGCTGGTTGGTGGGTCGATGGGCACAGATGGATGAATCCATTTCTCACTGAGAAGA